>OY728140.1:1705148411-1715148411 GCA_963277665.1 Viscum album | reverse complement strand
CTTTATTAAGAATTTTTTTTATTCGTCTAATTTATTATATAAAGGATGGGTTTATCTATAAAACCTTTATTTTTTTTATAAATCAATAGATATTCATCATCATATTAAAATAATGGATTATACCTTATTATAAAATTATTCAACATCTTATGGTGATGTTCTCTATCACTCTCCATTATTCATAAAAAATATTTATATCATTCATGTGTATATATTAAATATCATTGGTAACTTAGTATTTATTTTCTATTTCTATAATTATTCCTCAATAATATACAATTTATATATACGGTATCAGTTAAAGAAAATTTACAAAGAAAATTTATTTATTGTCTAAAGAAATAATCTATATTATTGATTATTTAAAAAATTACTTATAAGGTATTTTTATAATGAGTTTTATTGATCATAAAATGTATATGAGTAATTCCTTGGATGTGATAGTGGGGGTTTTTTCAAAGTTATACATATCCCCGGGATGCATTATTTGGTATCATGAGAAAAGATATATGTATTATATATTAGATGGGGATTTGGTTTAGACACACTCATTTATTGGGAATGATGTCTTTCCCATGGACTTGATGACATAATTCTTGATAACAAGGTAGAGACCGTAATTGAAACAAAATTAATGTCCAGATTTATGAATTTCGTTTTTTATATATTTCATTTTCTATTATTCATGTTAATTATATGACTATATTAAATAAGAATAATCATTTAAAAAAAGTTATTATTTTAATGGAATATGTTTTTATAATACACTATACCCTATTATTAATTACTCATTTAATTATAATAACATCCATTTTACATAAAACTTACTAAGAATTTTAGGTTACCCATTATGGATTTATTTGTCTTGATATACGATGAAGGATATTTTAAGGAAGGATATTCCAATGAAATATAGAGAAGGATATTCCAATTAAATATGGGAATCAATATTATATCTTGTTTTCAAAGATTGGTAAAATCATCTATCATTCAAGGATAAATTCATAGTATATTAATAAAATATGACTAATTAATCCATGGAACTAGTTAAATAGAGTCAGTGATATTGCAGTTGGTATCAGTGGAATTTCAGTAGGAACCTAGAGAACAATATTTAAAATGAAAATAACTAATATTAGAATTATGATGAACCCTTAACGTATTTATTGTCATTTAACATTATAAGGGTATTAATTTTATGGATTAATATTAATGATGATTATTATATAACTCAATGTGTTCCACCACTAGATATCATACATAGTAAATGGAATGGAATCAACACCCGCATTCAATGTAGGGAATTCCATGAAATTCAAGATATTATATCTTGTATTGGAATTGTGGAAATCAATTCCATATCATGGTAGCTAATTCAAGTTTATATGAATAACCATTATTGTATGGAGAAACATATTGGTCTTCAACACAATTCACATATGTTGGATCACCTCATACTACAAAATTACCCAATATTGAATATAACTACTCATCCATTGGTATCTAAACATTGTATTAAGTCTCCCAAAAAATATATTTACGGCCTTGCAATGCAATGAATGTGAAATGGTCATTCTATATTTTTATTTTTTGAATGGATGGGTTTATTAATTGTTTTAATTGACTCATATCACCATAGAAGTTGATGAAATATAAATTAAGGAATTTCAAACATTTAAAGAGATATCCTTTTAGAAATAATTTTATAAAGAGAATATATATGAAATTTAGAGGAAGTTTCTCAATTTGTTAATGAATTTAAAAGAATGTGTTTTAGATTACAGGGATAACATTACAATATTATCTAATAATTCTATAGACTACATTATGATAGGATAAATATCAGATAATGATTCAAGTGGGCTCCAATATCCCCTAGTCCACTCCATAAATTCAAGACAGCCCAAACACCATATCTTATTCAATGAATGTTTCTAATATTCTAATACCATAAATTCAAAATGGAATGTTAAAAAATAAGTGATTGATAGAACATAGAATTTTTATAGTTGTTTTGGGGCACAAATATCACCTAGTAAACTTCGAAAAGAATCTACTCCATGAGATTGGTGTTGTTCACTAGAAAATTATTTTTATTGGGGATTGTCTGGAAGAGTGAAAGAAAATATCAAATATTAATAATTTCGTAGATCATTCAACCAGTATCTCCCAATACAAGTTCTTTTTATGGACATAAAAACTCAAAAAAAACATCAAAAATGATTCAATGTTTAATTGTAAAGGATTGACATAGGTTCAATGGCTAGTTTCTAGATAAAACATATATATAAAGATGAATCCTCCAAAATGATAGTGTATCTTTGATGTGTATGCTCGATAGATTCTTCAATTGAAATATATAATAATATAATAACAATAATAGTTGTGATCAAATATTGATCGTATATAAAATAAAAGATTGTATGTGTCTGTAAGTATATCATATGTGTTTTCATGAATTTGTATGTAATACGTTTTATATATCACAATTTTAATATGATATAGGAACACCTGTTAATGCAATGGTAGATAAAATTTAATTATTCTTAAATATTTATGTAACAACCCGGACCGAGCCAGCCTCCCGAACAGTGCCAAATGGGTCGGGTGTCACCACCTTAGAAGCACCTCCCCTGAACGCAAAAGGCTACTAACTAGAAGCGAGGGTCTATTAGGTATAGTGGGGAGGCTATACCCTCTCGGAGAATCATAATAACGGTACTGGTCCAAGTATAACAATAAAGATGCAACCGAATAAAAGACTCAGCAGACTTGAACCAGACCCGCAGAGCGGAAGCACAATCAATATAGATAAACAGTGGAAGCAGTATATATAACCACAACAGTAGAAATAAACAAAACAGCTTTCTGATAACATGTAACTACTATAGAAAAGTGAAACATGCATCCAAAACAGGTCATAGACAACTGAATATAAAGAGGGCGCTCACAACTAACCAACAGTAGCTACAACAAGTAAGCATGCCGATACAGAAAAGTAAACAAAACAAAGTAAACCCCAGCGAGGCATGACATCGAGATCCATACCATCTCCATGCAACAACTAACACAGCCCAGCTCCTGAAGCAGGCCTCTTTCCAGCACATAGATCCATAAATTCTGCACGCGTCCCGAAGGGCCCGTGTACTGTCTGAGACAAATCTCAGTAGGATACCACCCAACGGTGCGTAAAAAATATATGTGTTTAAGCAGTCATTAATTTTAATGGAATGTCTTAAACAGTAAAATTAACCAATAAACACAAACTCCACTGGTCCTCAACAGCAACCATTGAGTGTCACCTGCTTCGACCAACGCTAGAATCTCTGTCATGTAACTCGACACCACGTCCCACCGGACACCTTGTGTCTCAAGTACCGATGTCTCGAATGCACGCCCAAAAATATTAACCTGGCACCATGTGCCTCATGACACTGTGTGCCTCATGTATAGATGTCCCGACAGCATGCCCAAGAACAGTAACCCACACCATGTGCCTCCTGACACCTTTTGTCTCAAGTACCGACGTCCCGAAGGAACACCCATCCCCTATAGGCTCCTTGCCTCCCATGTGTATTTCTAAGGAAAGAAACCCCAATCAGAATACCTCACCACAACTACGGGGGACTCTACCCACACGAGTGGTCAAAACCACCTCATCACGGAGTATCTCGGTGTGGACACTACTCAAAGTCCAGGGTGAGTATTAATCACCAAATAGTACATAATCCAAAAACACATCTGAAACCTCGTGTCCCTACGACCATTTCACTCATGTTTGATGGCCTCGCCATCCAAGTAACCCGGGCCATGCCCATCCTGACAGTCGTGCTACCTCAAGACGACGTCCATGACGCCCAATCCCATGGTCAAAACCACCCAATATAACCCGGGCAAACCCCCAACATGTGCTCAGCATCACATAAGCGTAACCGGGTCAAGCCCAACACAACCCAAAAAGGTATAGCAGATGCAATTCAGCAATTTCTTATATAACATATTGAAATAGAAAACATAACCAGGAAAAACAAACTAAATAGTTGAATTGCACTATGTAAGGTGTTTTCCCATAACAGAACTGAGGTCTTAAATACCTTTAGAAATTTATATCAGGCATTAATTAATTAAACTAAATAGTTTAACACATTAATATTTCATTTAAAACCATTTCGGCATTCCCCAGCCAAAATGCCCCGATGAGCGAAGACCCCTCACCCGGCCCACTCACGTAAACTGGTAACCGGGCATACCCAATGTAACATCCCAAGTAAGTAATGAATAATAGATATTTTTATCTATGTCTATTAATGAACTAGATAGTGTTATAGAGGCTTAAAATGAAAATAAATACATTCTTATGCGTGGAATACCCTAATATTATTAAAAGATTGTTTTACTGCCCTTTGATGGAAAACCATTTTTAAATCTATCTTTTTACAACTTTATAAGCTATGTTTGTCAAGATAAACTTATTCTTTATTATTGGGACATCAAAATTTACTTTGTGTGAATTTTTGGTTTTTTTCAGACAATGTTCATTTTTTAATGAACAGTGAAAAATACTGCATTTTACATCAAAACTGCTTTTTAATCTAATTTATTTATATAATTAGATTATTTTTTGAATTGGTTTTGAAGTGAAATTAGAATATATTTTTACCATTTAATCGAATGGTGGTCATTGGAATGAATTTCACTTTGAAATTGGACTTAAACTAGTGTCAATATTTTGATACTTATTGTTTCATAAATACACGCTATTTGCTCTGACAACGGGAATTAATTATTAAAATAATTAATGTGACTTATATGTTTTTAATTTTTTAAAATAGACTTCATTTTTGAATTCGTAATATCAAATATAGATTAGGGTGAATTTTTGGTATTTTTCTGAAATACTTCAATTTTTTATGAATAGTGAAACCACTAAGTGGTACATATAAAAACTGATTTTCCGTTTAAATAAAATTTTTCCATCATTGTGTTTTGAATTTCAAAAATCCGACATACATGGTTGTCATTAAAAAGTAAAATGTGGTTCAATGAGATTAAAAAAAATTTTGGTGAATAGTAACTTATTAAGTTTTTAATCGCGATTAGTGGTAATTAGTATAGTTTAAGGTAAAAATAATGCTTTAATAAAATAAGATGAGCTTGACACATGTCCTACCCTCATTGGTTGTGTCATGGCCGACCAAGACAAGCCATGGGTCAACTTGGGGACCCAATGGAGCCACTTTGGTTGGGAAATGACATAAATAACTTTTTATTTAATGTAAAAGTAAAAATGATACAAACATCATATGTTTTGCGAAAACAATTTTTACATGGGGTTATAAAGATCAGATTTTTGATTATAAATATTCATTGGAAAGATAAAATTATTTCCTACATCATAGTAGTTTTTGTATAATTTTTAGACTTTAAATAAAATAAATTATTTATGACATCATGATGATGCAGTGATGACATCATTATTTAACGATTTAAATAAAATGGAAAGATAATGTAATATCTAAAACCTTCACATGTCCAAAACCTATTGGATGAGTGGATTTCGAACCCTTATCACCTTAGCCTCTAATTATATCAATGTGGGACCATTTAAATCCGAAAATCATTTTCAAATAAAGTAATATTTCTTTACTTTCTAAGAGTGCCCCTCCTCTCCTCTTATAAAAGGCCCCCACCTCTACCTCATTACCCACACTACCAAAGCCTTTGGCTCGGCCAACCCCTGCCCATTTAATCTCTCCACATCCCTCTCCTCATCGTATAGGATTCCCTTTGGGCAGAATCTTTTCAAAGGAAGCCTTTAGGCTCAAATCAAAAGGAGTTAGACTTTTAAAGGTAATTCATTCTCTCATGTTCATTTGTTTTATTTTGCTTCTCCAACCCCCTAAAATATTTTTATTTACTTCTTTTGTAACAACACCAGTATCTGAAATATACTAGTATGTTGTTATAAGATTTATTCGAGCTACACTCTCATATAACTACATCAAATTGTTAAAGAACATACGGTTTCTGTGGATGGCGAAATTCTGCCTCCCGGAACGATGATTGTTCAATACTCATTTAACACCTTCAAAGGTGGACATTATGATGTCGCTATTTTTATATATGATATATAATATGTTTATTCTTTCTTTAAGCTTCTGTATTTTTCATTTTTGGTCATACCTTTATGGTTTCCTTTATCGGTGAACGCGATATCTTCATTTAAGGAAATGCGGACTACCGCCACCTCAAAGTGATTTGATTCGTTAAATACCATACGTGGGACGTATAAAGGATGGAACAATGATATTATATATGATATTATACTGTAATTATAATATACCTTTATATCATTATGATTCCATTCTATAAAATACGAAATAGAAATGAAAGTAGCGTTCATACGTACGTACGGCTTACCGTCTACATGAACGGTGCATTTCATTTCTTACCTCTAAATGATTATGTAATATTATAAATGAATGGATGTACTGGATATATATGACATATATAATATCTACATCATTAATACCATTCTGGATATAGTGGATACATGAACAACATGTAATTATAAAGGGCTTATTATTGACTCATGAACCAATGATCGTTAAAACCACCGTTATTAACTGAAATATTTACATAGTGTTCATGACATGGCAATAAGTGATTTAAAAGGAATAATGAACTTGAAAAAGGTTATTAAACAAGTAGAAATTAACTCATGTTTATTATTCAGGACATTAAAGAATGATCGACTCAAGTCGGACCCGATGTAAGGGAACTTCTTAACCCAATTACCATTCTTTGGGTTAATCTCCTACTTTCAAATTATGTCATGATATTATTATGTCCTATCTTGTATTTGTACTTTCTTTATGTGTACTTATAGTGAATACACATAATAGATCTATTTTATTTTAAAAATGATCTTTGTATGGGACTTTGTCTCAATCTCCTTTCATTGAGGCATATTTTGTTTTATACACAACCTTCTTTTATACGGTGTATAAACCCCTTTGACTTTTATGTTTATTCAAAAGGAATCTTTTTTATACGAAGCATTTACCAAATGACAAAAGGGAATGTTTTTTTCGTACGTATGCGGCGACAACAACTTCTCCGTCGTCGTGACCGTTATTTGAGTTTTGGCTTCCTCTACAAGCCATACCATTTTTTAAAAGAAAAATAAATACCATGTTTTACTTTTCTTTTATTTTGGTATTGAAAATGGTTTTCATAATATTTTTATATCAATGTGTTGTATTGATATCTTGTGGTTTAAAGGTGGAAATGTTATGTTTCCTTTATGCATGTTTTATGTGATACGATTATGTTGAGGTTCTTGGAAATTATTATGAAGACTGGTGGTTCCGTGATAAAATAAGGGCGGGTGAGCCCGATATAGCTCTCCAATGCATTGGGTAACGCGAAGGAGTGAAACGATAAGGTTTCTCCCAAGAGATTTAGGGAATATACTGTGATGGGTATTCCAAACGTAACCAAGAGGGTTACTCCCTACGTAAGAATGTTATGAATGCCTCAAGTTACTTTTATGTCTTATGATTTCTATGATTTATTCATGATTTGATGAGGTATGTTAAAGTGCTTATGTTTTATGGGTAAAGTATGATCTCATCCTTATGTATATATGTACCCATGTTTCCTTTCCATATTTTTATATCCCTTACTGAGCATTTTATGCTCATCCCAAGTTTTTTTTGAAATGTATTTCACAGGTCAAGGGAAAGGTACATGATATGATGATAGTGTCAAGGAAGTGTCAAGAAAGAATCCATGTTTACTTTAAATATGTTTCCATTGATGGGAATGAAGAATACTATCTTTATGTAACCACTTTGTTTATATGTGGAATGTAATGCAAGTTTTATGATCTAATTCTCTAAAACTCTAAGCCCGAAAAGATCCTCAATGTGTAATCTTGTAATAACTCAAGATTAGGTAAGTTTTAAGGCTGGGGCCTTATAGTTGGTATCAGAGGTCGGTTTAGACAAGATTAGGAGTTAGAAAAGTGTAAAATTATAATATGATTGAAATGATATAGCATTTAGGAATTACCATGTTTCTTCGACTAAGATATTTATGTGTTCAAAATGGTTTTCCGAAGAGGAAACAAAGAAGATATGTTGGGACGACATCAGGAGGAAGAAAACCTTCCAAATCAGCATCCTAAGATGGTCGGAATTGGAACTGAACAGTCTGTTGCAGTAATGGCGCAGTTGACTCAAGCGATAAATGGTGGTGGTATCCATGCACGAGATCATCCAGATCAACCGCAGAGAAAAATGTCAGTGGTGGAACATTTCATGAGGCAACATCCCCCATCTTTCAGAGGATCATCTGACCCTGTGTTAGCTGAAGGGTGGATTAAAGCACTAGAGAAGATTTTCGATGTCATGGGGTGTTCAGACAATCAAAAGGTTAGTCTTGCTATTTACCGTTTGGAGGGTGAGGCAGATCAGTGGTGGTCAATGGTTAAAAATATCAGGGACATTGATGAGATTGATTCTCTCGACTGGGATGAATTCAAAGCTATGTTTCTTGAGAAGTATTTTCCTAAGGATGTTCGACTTAGGATGGAAAATCAATTCTTGTAATTGAGGCAAGAGGAAGACTCCGTGGCTACTTATGAAGAAAGGTTCACTCGATTAGAAAGGTATGCTCCAAATTTTATCCGAGACCTTGATAGTAAAATCAATCATTTTTACTCAGGATTAAAGCCAAAATATCGAAGGGCATTATCTTCTCATGAGTTTAAAAGTTTTGAAAAGCTTGTTCGATGTGCTGAGAAGGTGGAAATGGAGTTTTCCGATGATGAAGTGTTATATAACAACCAACAGAAGAAGAGACCGAGGTGGCAGGAGAAAGGTAAGAATTCTTCAAAAATGTCTGATGGTAAGAAAACTAAGTTTCTAGTTTGTGATAAATGTGGCAAAAGGAATGTTGGGGAATGTCTTCTGAATTCTGGAAAGTGCTACCGATGTGCTAAGATGGGACATAAGGCTCGTGATTGCACTGAAAAGGATCAAGGTGAAGGTAAGACCAAATTCGATTTACAGTTAGTGAAATGTTATAAGTGCAATGAGATGGGTCACTATGCAAAGGAGTTTCCGACAAAGAGCATGAGTGATGGGAAGCAGTTAGACTACAAGCAAAAAGGGGTGGTGAAATCCTTTGCAACTACTTCGGCAGATGTCGGGCCATTAAATGAAATTGTATGGTAAATTCAGCAAGTGTAAGTTTTGGTTTCAACAAATTTCTTTCCTTGGTCACATTGTTTCTAAAGACAGGATAACTGTTGATCCTGCAAAGACAAAAGTTGTGGAAGACTGGCCAAGACCCACAAATGTAACCAAGATTCGTAGCTTCCATGGTTTGGAAGGCTATTAACGAAGGTTTGTTAGAAATTTTTCACGGTTATCTAGTCCAATGACTAAGATAACTCGGAAGCGTGTTAAGTTTATCTGGACAAAAGAATGTGATGATTGTTTTCAGGAATTGAAATTAAGATTGGTGAATGCTCTAGTTTTGGCACTACCTTCCAGGAATGGTGAGTTTGTTATCTACAGTGATGCTTCATTGAAAGGACATGGTTGCGTCCTATTGTAGAATGATCAAGTAATTGCTTATTCTTCACGACAGTTGAAAACTCATGTGCTAAATTACCCTACACATGATCTGGAATTAGCTACTGTTGTTTTTTCTTTAAAAATTTGGAGGCATCATTTGTATGGAGTAAAGTGTGAAAGATATACCGATCACAAAATTTTAAAGTATATATTCACTCAGAAGGAGTTAAACATGAGACAGGGGAGATGGCTGGAATTAATCAACGATTAAGATTGTACAATTCATTACCATCTGGGAAAAGAAAATAAAGTGGCTGATGCTTTAAGTCAAAAAAGTAATGCTTCATTAGCAATGTTGCGTTTGGAACATGATCCTATGGTTAATGATTTGATGAACTTTGGCATAGAAGTTGTTGGTGCAGGAAGTTCTTCTGTTTTGTTTCAGGTATCAGTGAGATCAACTCTATCAGATAGAATCAAGAAAGCACAGAAGCAAGACAGTGAGTTGCAGAAAAAGGTAGAGCTGGTTCAGAAAGGTAAGTTGCTTGAATTCAACATTGATAATGATTGTGTTTTGAGATTTGGGAAGAGATTGTGTATGCCTTGTGATTCACAGTTGAGGAGAGAGTTGTTATGTGAAGCTCATAGTTCTCCATTTTCAGTTCATCCATGCAGTACTAATATGTATAGAGATCTGCGGGAGTATTGCTGGTGGGATGGAATGAAAAGAGATATTGCTGATTTTACTGTGAAGTGTTTGACATGTCAACAGGTTAAAGCATAGTGGTAGTTACCGAAAGGGATACTTCAGCCTTTACCAGTGCTAGAGTGGAAATGGGAGAATATATCCATGGACTTCGCTGTGGGATTACCGAAGTCATCTCGAGGTAATAATGAAATCTGGGATATTGTTGATCGCTTGACCAAGTCTGCTCATTTCCTTGATATACGAGATAATTTCTCTCTTGATCAACTTTCCCATTTGTATCTTAAAGAGGTAGTCAGGTTACATGGAGTTCCTCTCTCCATTGTATCTGATCGTGATCCCAGGTTCACTTCTAACTTTTGGAAATGCCTTCAGAAGTCGTTGGGTACTGAATTAAATTTTAGTACAGCTTTTCATCCTCAATCAGATGGGCAGTCAGAACGAACAATTCAGACCTTGGAGGATATGCTACATTTTTTCTCTATGGATTATCAGGGAAGTTGGGACCGACATCTTCTTTGGTTGAATTTTCATATAATAACAGTTTTCATTCTAGTATACAGATGGCACCATTTCAGGCATTATATTGGAAGCGGTGTCGAACTCTAGCTTTCTGGGATGAAGTGGATGAAAGGAAGTTGATGGGACCATAATTGGTAGAAGAGATGACAGAAAAAGTTCAGCTGATTCAGAAGCACATGAGAACAGCTCAGAGCAGGCAGAAGAGTTATGCGGATAACCGGATGAAGGATCTATCTTTCGAGGTAGGTGATCATGTTTTTCTCAAGGTTTCTCCTTGGAAAAGTGTGATGAGATTTGGTAAGAAAGGAAAGCTGAGTCCAAGGTTTATTGGACCACATGAAATTATGGAGAGAGTTGGATCAGTTGCATACCGAGTGGCTTTACCTCCGAGTTTATCTCAGGTATACAATGTTTTTCACGTTTTGATGTTGAGAAAGTATATGCCAGATCCATCTCATGTTTTGAGTCCATAGGTAGTTCAGCTGGAAGAGAACCTATCTTATGAGGAACAACCGGTCCAGATTCTTGACCACATGGAGCAAGTGTTACAAAATAAGGTGATTCACCAGGTAAAGGTTTTGTGGAAAAACCACATGATTGAAGAGGCAACATGAGAATCTGAAAATGCAATGAGGGATAAGTACCCACATTTATTTGAAAAGTAAATAAATTGCGGGGACGCAATTTTCTAAAGGGGGGAAGGATGTAACATCCCAAGTAAGTAATTAATAATAGATAATTTTATCTATGTCTATTAATGAACTAGATAGTGTTATAGAGGCTTAAAATGAAAATAAATACAATCTTATGCATTGAATACACTAATATTCTTAAAAGATTGTTTTACTGCCTTTTGATGGAAAACCATTTTTAAATCTATCTTTTGACAACTTTATAATCTATGTTTGTCAAGATAAACTTATTCTTTATGATTGGGACATCAAAATTAAATTTGTGTGATTTTTTTGTATTTTTCAGACAATGTTCATTTTTTAATGAATAGTGAAAAATACTGCATTTTACATCAAAACTGCTTTTTAATCTAATCTATTTATATAATTAGATTATGTTTTGAATTGGTTTTTAAGTGAAATTAGAATATATTTTTACCATTTAATCCAATGGTGGTCATTGGAATCAATTTCACATTGAAATTGGACTTAAACTAGTGTCAATCTTTTGATACTTATTGTTTCATAAAAACACGCTATCTGCTCTGACAGCGGGAATTAATTATTAAATTAATTAATGTGACTTATATGTTTTGAATTTTTTAAAATAGACTTCATTTTTGAATTCGGAATATCAAATATATCTTAGGGTGAATTTTTGGTATTTTTCTGAAAAACATCAATTTTTGATTAATAGTGAAACCACTAAGTGGTACTTATAAAAACCGATTTTCCATTTAAATGAAATTTTTCCATCATTGTGTTTTGAATTTCAAAAATCCGACATACATGGTTGTCATTAAGAAGTAAAATGTGGTTCAATGAGATTAAAATAACTTTTTGGTGAATAGTAACTTATTAAGATTTTAATCGCGATTAGTGGTAATTAGTGTAGTTTAAGGTAAAAATAATGCTTTAATAAAATAAGATGAGCTTGACACATGTCCTACCATCATTGGTTGTGTCATGGCCGACCCAGACAAGCCATGGGTCAACTTAGGGACCCCATGGAGCCACTTTGGTTGAGAAATGACATAAATAACATTTTATTTAATGTAAAAGTAAAAATGACACAAACATCATATGTTTTACGAAACCAATTTTTACATGGGGTTATAAAGATCAGATTTTTGATTATAAATAGTCATTGGAAAGAGGAAAATATTTCCTACATAATAGTAGTTTTTTATAATTTTTAGACTTTAAATAAAATAAATTATTTATGACATCATGATGATGTAGCGATGACATCATTATTTAATGATTTAAATAAAATGGAAAGATAATGTAATATCTAAAACCTACACATGTCCAAAACCTATTGGATGAGTTTATTTCGAACCCTTATCACCTTATCCTAGAATTATATCAACGTGGGACAGTTTAAATCCGAAACTCATTTTCAAATAAAGTAATATTTCTTTACTTTCCAAGAGTGCCCCTACTCTCCTCTTATTAAAGGCCCCCACCTCTACCTCATTACCCACATTCCCAAAGCCTTTGGCTCAGCCAAACCCTGACCATTTACTCTCTCCACATCCCTCTCCTCATCCTAGAGGATTCCCTTTGGGCAGAATCTTTTCAAAGGATGCCTTTAGGCTCAAATCAAAAGGAGTAACACTTTTAAAGGTAATTCATTCTCTCATGTTCATTTGTTTTATTTTGCTTCTCCAACCCCCAAAACTCTTTTGATTTACTTCTTTTGTAACAACACCAGTATCTTCAATATACTAGGATGTGTTTATAAGATTTATTCGAGCTACACTCTCACACAACTACATAAAATGGTTAAAGAACATACGGTATCCGTGGATGGCGAAATTCTGCCTCCCGAAAAGATGATTGTTCAATACTCATTTAACAACTTCAAAGGTGGACATTATGATGTCACTATTTTTATATATGATATACAATATGTTTATTATTTCCTTAAGCTTATGTATTTTTCATTTTTGGTCATACCTTTATGGTTTCCATTATGGGTGAACGCGATATCTTCATTTAAGGAAGTGCGGACTACCGCCCCCTCAAAGTGATTTGATTCATTAAATACCATATATGGGACGTATAAAGGATGGAACTATGATATTATATATGATATTATACTGGAATTATAATATACCTTTATATCATTATGATTCCATTCTATAAAATACGAAATAGAAATGAAAGTAGCGTTCATGTGTACGTACGGCTTACCGTCTCCATGAACGGTGCATTTCATTTCTTACTTCTAAATGATTATGTAATATTATAAATGCAAGAATGTACTGGATATATATGACATATATGATATCTACATCATGAATACCATTCTGGATATAATGGATACATGGACAACATGTAATTATAAAGGGCTTATTTTTGACTCAAGTACCAATGATCGTTAAAACGACCGTTATTAACTGAAATAATTACATAGTGTTCATGACATGGCAATAAGTGATATAAAAGGAATAATGAACTTGAAAAAGGTTCTTAAACAAGTAGAAATTAAGTCAAGTTTATTATTCAGGACATTAAAGAACGATCGAGTCAAGTCGGACCCGAGGTAAGGGAACTTCTTATCCCAATTACCATTCTTTGGGTTAATCTCCTACTTTCATATTATGTCATGATATTATTATGTACTATCTTGTATTTGTACTTTATTTATGTGTACTTATAGTGAATACCCATAATAGATCTATTTTATTTTAAAAATAATCTTTGTATGGGACTTTGTCTCAATCTCCTTTCATTGAGGCATATTTTGTTTTATACAGAACCTTCTTTTATACGGTGTATAAACCCCTTTGACTTTTACGTTTATTCAAAAGGATTATTTTTTATACGAAGCTTTTACTAAACGACAAAAGGGAATGTTTTTGTCGTACGTATGTGGCGACAACGAATTCTCTGCCGTCGTGACTGTTATTTGAGTTTCGGCTTCCTCTACAAGACATACCTTTTTTTAAAGAAAAATAAATATCATGTTTTAATTTTCTTTTATTTTGGTATTGAAAATGGTTTTCATAATATTTTTATATCAATGTGTTGTATTGATATCTTGTTATTGAAAGGTGGAAATGTTATGCTTCCTTTATGCATGTTTTATGTGATACGATTATGTTCAGGTTCTTGGGCATTATTATGAAGACGGGTGGTTCCGTGATAAACTAAGGGCGGGTGAGCCCGATATCGCTCTCCAATGCATTGGGTAACGCGAAGGAGTGAAACGTTAAGGTTTCTCCGAAGAGATTTAGGGAATATACTGTGATGGGTATTCCAAACGTAACCAAGAGGGTTACTCCCTACGTAAGAATGTTATGAATGCCTCAAGTTACCTTTATGTCTTATGATTTCTATGATTTATTCATGATTTGATGAGGTATGTTAAAGTGCTTATGTTTTATGGGTAAAGAATGATCTCATCCTTATGTATATATGTACCCATGTTTCCTTTCCATATTTTTATATCCCTTACTGAGCTTTTTATGACCATCCCAAGTTTTTTTGAAATGTTTTTCACAGGTCAAGGGAAAGGTACATGATATGATGATAGTGTCAAGGAAGTGTCAAGAAAGAATCCATATTTATTATAAATATGTTTACATTGATGGGAATGAAGAATACTATCTTTATGTAACAACTTTGTTTATATGTGGAATGTAATGCAAGTTTTATGATCTAATTATCTAAAACTCTAAACCCGAAAAGATCCTCAATGTGTAATCTTGTAACAACTCTTGATTAAGTAAGTTTTAAGGCTGGGGCCTTATACCCAAAGGCATCCCAGATGTCCCATAGGCAATTCAATATGAAAAAGGAGATAAAATGGGTCCAGCTCAAAATACCCGAAAATGCGCCGAAGGCCATGACACCCAAACAACCATGAAAACACAAAATGAGGTATGCACCACCTAGACGAGACTCGTACGATGATACTCCTCCTGTAACAGCTGCCAATTCTGTCTAAAGCGTTGTAAATATACAAAAGATTCAATACCATTCAAACGCCTATAACTCATTCTAGAATGAACATTAGACAAAACAACCATAGAGGAATCGAGGGCATATCGAGGGGGTTCAAACGCACTAATTGTAAATTGAAACGGGACTTAGACAGACGATCGGAAGAAGGAATGTGATCCGGACAGCTTGGTTCGTGAAACCGGGTGACAAACATGGGTTCTACCTCAAAAACGAGGCTACTAATCATTTTAGCGCATAAAAATAAAGAGCACAGCATGTAGTTCATGACTACACACCATGTATATATCATTTAACTGTTCATTTGGCGGTTGGGATTCCGCGGACCTGCCGACATGAGTACACGGCGTGTACCTACGGGTACACGGTGTGTACCTGGTTTCTCTTCTCTTCCTTACCGTCTTACCCACATTCCATGTATATCCTTCATACACGGCTAGACTACATGGCATTTTCATAGGGAGACAGCGTGTACTTCGTTCTACCTGGCCCACAGGCCTACACGCCATGTATGGCCACCACACGATTGGGGTTACATAGCATGTTTAAAACTACACACCGTATAGTAAGTAAATTCAACACGGTCACCACACGGCATGTACTTGGCGAGCACACGGCCGACACTCGCTTAACGTATACACGGAGTTTACTTAAAAGTACATGGCATATAGTCTAGAAGTCACCAAAAACTTCCCTTTTTCTCCTATTCCTTAGAAACCAGTCAAAAATTCAAAGAGGGTCGTGATTTTGACCAGTTCTGAAAACCCAGGTTCTTACAATATCCCCTCCTTAACATAGCTTGTCCCCATGCTATCATAAGAAACCTGGAGATGACACCGTACATACCACCCCGATCAAAGTAACCCTGAATCCCCGGTCACAAAGGTCCCGACTAAATTCATCAAGGGGGATCCCAACCTTAAGAATCTCTTAACCCGATCTCAACTCAACAAAACTCAAGAAAAAAAAGTTTACTAACCCGTTTTACTGGATACATAATACTTCTGTGACGCATCATAACCCCATCACCTCATTGGCGCTCTTGTGTCATTCCCGACACCCAATGTATCCTGCACCACATCGGTGTCTGCCTCTACGAGGTCCTGCTGCCTAGCACCTCAAGTAACCCGCATCCTCAATGCCCCTATGCCCTCGGCACCTCAAGTAACCCGCATCCTCGATGTCCTGATACTACAAATCTCATACATATATATATAGAATATATCACACACCTAATATGGTGCCAAATCCAATGACTAGCTTCTAGTCAGTCCACATAGATATTGTGCACCACATGAACTCAAAACAGACATGCCTCTACAGGTCATTCCAAAATGGAAACATGGATATCATGGCCACACCAAGGTGTACCTCTAATTGTCGTCGGCTCACCAGCATTCTCAGCCTCTGGAAGCTCCACGGCGTGCACCTGGCCTGAATCACGACTGTCTGACGCCTGACCTCCCTGCGATGCTGCTCTAGTCACCGGCCACTGACCCCTCAGCTGAGTTCCACCATCTCTGTCACGACCTCCGCGCACAGCTGAACCTCGAATACCCTCTCTGGGTACCGAAACCGAACCAACTCCAGACACTACAGTCTGTCCTGGTCCCTGCCTGCTGGCTATCTAAGAATGATTCCTGTAAAACCTCTCCAAATGCCCGTCCTTTCCACATGCCTGGAACTCCTTCTGTGGCCTATCGCACTGCGCCCGAACATGTCTCGGTTGTCCACACTAAAAGCAAATCACCGAATAACTACCACGAGGTGGTCTAACTGAATCCCTGGAGTGACTTCCCTGCTGGAAATCATCCCATCCTCGCTTCCTGCTATCTGAACCATCACCTGAAGTCGTCGCCCTTCCCAATTGATATTTCACTTTCTCATTGCCCTCGTCTATGAGTGCTTGAATTACCACCTCGGAGAAGGAAACCAACCTGAGGATGTTCACCTGGACCCGAATGGCGTGTCGTAAGCCATCCTCGAAGCACCTCACCCTAGTAGCTTTATCACTCACCATACCAGGTGCAAAGCGAGACAACTCTGTGAACGTATCTACGTAGTCCATGACAGACATGTCTCCCTACTGAAGACTCAAGAACTCCCCAGCTCTCTCTGCCCTCAGTGTCACTGGATAGATGTGCTCAAAGAACCTGTCCTCGATGTCCTGCCAGGCCAGTCCCTCGTGCCTACGAGCCTGAACCTGTATGTCCCACCAATGCTTCGCCGGTCATCTCAACATGTATGTCGCCAGCTTGACCCTCTGCCCTGGAGGCGTATCGAGCTGCTTGAAGATCATCTGCATACTCTCTATCTAGTTCTTAGCCGCCTGCGGACCACCCTCACCCTGAAATAGCGGTGGGTGCTGCGACTGGAACTCCCATGTCAGATACGCCATAGAAGCCTTTGTACCCTATGAAACTTCGTCAATCCCCTGTAAGACGCATACTAGGATAGCTCAAAGATTCTCATCGAGCCACGTTATGAACGATGCCAAACTCATATGTTGTCCTGCCAGCACTGGATCATGTCCCTGAGCCTGTACCTACGGCTCGTGCTCTTCCTGTACCGAATCTTGAACCTGATTCTGCTGCCCTGCATCTCATCCGGTATGAAACTCCATCGAGTCAGGAAGGAGTAACCCGCTG
Organism: Viscum album; assembly: GCA_963277665.1. NCBI lineage: Eukaryota > Viridiplantae > Streptophyta > Magnoliopsida > Santalales > Viscaceae > Viscum > Viscum album. The sequence continues at coordinate 1,715,130,305 of OY728140.1, read as the reverse complement.
AATACCATAAATGGTCATACATCCCATATATATATATAACAAATATATTCTACGTAGATATGGAAATAAGTAAAAGGAAGTGCATAAAAACTACCCTTACTCCCCCTCACCACAACCCATGCCCCAGGTCATCCTAGCCTCATGGCCTCCTTACCCACCCTCAACAGAGCCAGGTATCAAAAGTACCTCTGGCCATGCCCATACTGAAAACTAATGTTTCATCAAACCAGCGACCGAGTCACCCAATCCTGACAGTTACACTGCCTAAGCCATAGTACATGCCTACTCTCATTTGAGTCAGACCCAAATATCTCACCACATGCAATTTTACAAAATATAATGCATGGCATACACATTTTCACGACTAGAAATTCTATCAGAAATTTCCCCAATTCACATATCAAGAATATAAATCATGAAAATTGATTTTCATTACATGGAATTATCACATCACAAACCATATGTGCAATTATGAAATTGAAATACACTAAAATGTGCCTATCAAAATCCAAGAAAACAAGCCTTTCCATATTAGGCCAAGGTCCAATTCTCCCTTACCATACCCGGTCAAGGGTCACATATCACAATAGATAACCTCACACACCAAGTGAGCCACCATGGTGGAAATCATATAAACTGTAATCTGAGCAAAAGCAAATAGCAATTCCCACCCAAGGTAACATGGTACATCCTGCATACCTGGGGCTGTAGGCACGCAAGCACAAGCTAGCAACCCAGTTCCAGTAACCATAACCTATATCCAGTCTACCATATACCAAATAGTAAAATGAGCAGAAATAAAATAGTGAATTATAAATCGCATTAGTAGCTAGTAAAATGTTGCTACAAAATCAATGTCAAGAACTCCTCTGATACCTCTTTGTAACGACCTGACCCGGCCAGCCACCTGAACAATGCCAAACGGTTCTGGTGTCAATAACTTAGGCGCACCTCCCCTAAATGCCAAAGTCTACATACTAGCAGTGAGGGTATGTTAGGTATACTGGGGAGGATATACCCTTTCAAAGGATCATAATAAGGGTACTGGTCCAAGTATAACAGTAAAGATGCGGTAGAAAGAACGTCTCAGCAGACTCAAACCAGAATCACGGAGCGGAAGCACCATCAACATAGATAAACAACATAAATAGTAAATATAACAACAACAATGGAAATAAACACAACAACATGCTGAGAACATGTAACTACAACTGAACAGTAAAACATGCATCCAAAACAGGTCATACACCTCTGAATATAATGAGGGCGCCAATGGCTAACCAACAGTAGCTAAAACAAGTAAGCATGTCGATACAGAAAAGTAAACAAAACAAAGTAAAAACTAGAAAGGCATGACCTCGAGGTCCATACCATCTCCATGAAACATCTAACACATCCCACCTCATGAAGCTGGTCACTTTCCTAAACGTAGATCCATAATGTCTGCATGCGTTCCGAAGGGCCCGTGCAGGGTGTGAGACAAATCTCAGTAGGATACCACCCAAAGGTGCGTACCAAATATATGTGCTTAAACAGTCATCCATTTCTAAGGAAAGCAGTAAATAGTAAAATGCACAAATAAACACAAACTCCACTAGTTCTCAACAACAACCATGGATTATCACCTGCTTCGGCCAATGCCAGAATCTCTATCATGTAACCCGGCACAACGTGCCACCTGAAACCTCGTGTCTCAAGTACAAATATCCCGAAGGCACACCCAAACAGAGTAACCTGGCACCATGTGCCTCCTGACACCTTGTGTCTCAAGTATCGACGTCCTGACGGCGCACCCAATAATAGTAACCCGACACCATGTGCCTCCTGACACCTTGTGTCTCAAGTACCGACGTCCTGAAGGCACGCCCATCACCTGAAGGCTCCTCTCCTCGCACGTGGCTTTCTACGGAAAGCACCCCCAATCATAATACCTAACTATAACTACGGGGGCCTCTACCCTCAAAAGTGTTCAAAACCACCTCATCATGGAGTATCTTTGTGTGCACACTACTCAAAGTCCCGAGTGAGAGGTAATCCCCAAATATTACCTTAGCCACCACCACATCTGACACCTCGTGTCCCTGTGACCATGTCGCTCAAGTATGATGGCCTCACTATCCATGTAACCCAGACCATGCCCATCCTGATAGTCGTACTACCTCAAGACGACATCTATCACGCCCAATCCCGTGGTCAAAACCACCCAAAATAACCCAGGCAAAGCCCCAACCTGTGATCAGCATCACTCGTGTAACCGGGCCAAGCCCAACACAACCCAAAAGGGTCCAGCAGATGCAATTCAGAAATAGATAATATAATATATTCAAACAGAAAACATAACTCAGAAAAACAAACTAAACAGTTTAATTTCACTGTGCAATGTGATGTCCCATACCAGCACTGAGGTATTAAGTGCATCTAGTAATTTATATCATTATTTAATTATTTAAACTCAATAGTTTAACACATTAATATTTCAATTAAAACCATTTTGGCATTCCCAAGCCAAAATGCCCCAATGAGCAACGACCCCTCACCCGGCCCGCTCACGCAAACTGGTAACCGGGCATACCCAAAGGTATCCTAGAGGTCCCATAAGCAATTCAGTATGAAAAAGAAGATAAAATAGGTCCCGATCAGAATACCCAAAAACGCGCCAAAGGCCGTGTCACCCAAACAACCACGAAAACACAAAATGAGGTACGCACCACCTACTTGAGACTTTTACGATGCTACTCCTCTGGTAACAACCACCGATTTTGTATAAATGTGGTAAATATACAAATGATTCAATACCATTCAAACACTTAAAAATCATTCTAGATCAAAAATAAGTCAAAATGTCCAAAGAGGAATCGAGGCCTTGCCGAGGCGGTTCCAACACACTAATTGTAATTTGAAACGGGTCTCGGACGGACAATCAGGTGAAGGAAAGTGATCTGGTCGGCTTGGTTTGTGAAACCGGGTGACAAGCTTGAGTTCTGCCTATGAAACGAGGTATTGCCCATTTTAGCGCAAGAAAAGAAAGTACACGACGTGTACTTCATGACTACACACCGTGCATATATCATTTAACTGTTCAATTGGCGGTGGGGATTCCACCGACCTGCCGACATGAGTACACGGTGTGTACCTACGGGTACACGACATGTACCAAGTTTCTCTTCTCTTCCTCACCGACTTACCCACACGCCATGTATATCTCTCATACATGGCTCGACTACACATCGTATCCAAGGGGGACACGACATGTAATTCATTATACCCGGCCAACAGGCCTACACGCCATGTATGGACACCACATGGTCGTGGTTACATGGCATGTTTAAAACTACACACCGTGTAGTAAGAAAATTCTACACGGTCACCACACGGCATGTCCTAGACGATCACATGGCTGACACTCGCTTAACCTATACATGACATGTACTTAAAAGTACACGACGTGTAGTCTGGAAATTTCCAGAAACATCCCTTCTTCTCATGTTTCCTCATAAACTAGTCAAAAATTCAAACCAGGTCGGGATTTTGACCCGTTCTAAAAACCCGGGTTCTTACAATTTAGTGTGAAACCCTTTATTAGTGTGAATTCTTTTAAAAAATTTCCACATAGAGAGAAAGATGTCTATTTATGATTGAGACATTATCATGTCGATCCATTCTTTGATAAAGGTTATCTCTCAAAATAAGCCTATCATTATGTTGAGAACATAATATTTGTGGCACATAAATGAATAAGTTTAATTTTAATAAGATATAATAATTGTAAATAGTTTATCCAAATGATACTCTAACTATGAGGATAAAAAAGGATCCTTTATAATATAATTTAATTTCTATAGTATAAAAGTTTGGAATTATTCCTCTCACATGAAAATTCCAGTCTCATATTATAAACCATATTTTCTAGATAAAATAATTTTCTTATATTTGAATTATTAGTGTGTAAGGTAATTTAATTATTATGTTTCTTTACATATGTTAAATTGAGATTAGTATAAGATAAAATAAATAGTTGAATTTTTATCCTAATTAGATTTCTATGAAACAATTATTTTCAAAATATAATACATTTACATAGTAAGATAATTTATTTATATCAGAAGATAAAATCAGTTATCCCATCATAATTATTACATATGTGATGAATTTCCATAATATAATTAATTGGAATGTAACATAAATTCATGAACCCAATACAAATTCCTTAGAAATTTTTTTAAGGAACAATTGATTCTATAAAATGAGTTTAGAATATAATATATTATGCAAATAAATAAATAAAAATATCAATAAATAAAATAATTATATTTTTAGAATAAAAATACACATTTTTTTGTGAAATATGGTGGAATAAGTTATGTTTTTCAAAAATAAATCCCCCTTCATGATAATAAAAAACACTAAAAATCAAATAAACAATAAGATCATACAAATATTCCTCTTTAAATAATTATTTTTAATAAATAATCACATACTTAATCTAATAAATACCCCTTTGTTTGTTACTTGAAATTATTGAAAACTGATTGATATAGAACATTTACTATAGCAGATTATAATGTAGATTTGGTTAAAATATAGCATTGAAATGAACATGGATTAGCATATACATGAAAGGTTAAATATTCATGAACCATAAAAAAACATAGTTGATGAAATAAAATCAATGAATAATTATTAGAAATTAATATAAATATATTCATAGATTAATCTATCATATATTAATTAAAATAAAGAATAGATATATCTGATATAATGCAAGAAAACATTAATAATAAAATGCGATTAGTTATAAATAACATAGTGAAGAATCAAAAATTTGTAGACACATCGAGCAGCTTTTTTTGGAAATCTTATTTATCTACTGTGGTTTTTTTGGGTGGTGATGATAAGGTTGTAAATGGAGAAGAACAATTTTTATTTTGATATTTTCTAGTGGGATCTCAGATCCAAATTGACCTCTAGGTCTAGCTCTGTCAAGGTGAAATATTTGGACTACAAAATCCAAAATTCCAGAAGAATATTTTAGAGATTTTTTAGAATAAATTTTATAAATAGGATGTCATTTAATTCCTAATATAGTGTAGGGATATTTAGAAGACTTTAAGGATTTATGAAAAATCATTTGATTCTATTTCACCAAAAGGAAACAAAATCAAGGATCTCTTCTAGGCGCTACAAAGTAGTTGGGTGGTGATCAGTATTCATAGGTACTGGAGCATTTAATTAATGTAACTGAATAAGTAGATCCATATATATATCAATACTCTTCATAATTTCACTTATATAATTTATTTAGAATTGTAAAACATTTTGTTATTTTCTTACATGAATTTTTTTGGTAAATTATTTATCCATGTTACCTCTTCCAATTTTAGTGATTCTTATATCCTTTAAAGTGTTCACAAAAATGTTATTGTGTTAGTGAAATTTTCCCAAATCACACTTCCCAAATCATTCACTGATATATCATCATTTTGAAGATATTTTCATGGAAAAATAGAATGCATAAAAATATACACTAATAAGTCTATTTTAAAAATATGTATTTTTATTAGAGGGAAAAGCGTACATTTCCTAGATGAATATATTTTAGTTATATAATCATATATTACATAGATAAATTTCACATTATTATCGACTATAAAAGGATAAGTTGATATTTTCTTGATTGGTTCATAATTTGGGGTTCTCTAAAAAGAATAAAAAATATATATTAGATCATGAACATTAGAAATGGGACATCCTAATCATTATTATTAAAAAAATTGATACTCATTCCTTGAATGAAAATACCCAATTATATTTAAATATTCCATATTCAAGAATTATAAGTTCTTTTATTCATGAAAATACTAATCAAATGATTCTTACAAAGTGTCCTACATCTGGCCTACCGAAAAAGAGGAAATCATCTTACAAAATCTATTTTAATTTATTTCTTCTTATAACACAAAAATTAAATGGTATCCATTATAAAATATTTATTTATATATAAAATATATATTAATTGATATTATTATGCAACAAACATAATCAACTATCATCCCATCCTTTAGAAAATGATAATGTCACTCTGATGTAAGTGTAGCCTTTCACCTCCATAAACCAATGGGATTTTATTGTCATTTCTATTTTACAGGAAAGGTAATTAGGTTTGGTTAATTTAATATATAAGATATATATTATTTTTATAATTAATTCTGTATATATTATTTATTATTTACCATTACATTATCAAATATTTGATAAATAAAAACAATATTCATGAACATGTATAACATATTGTCTCCATGAATGGTGTAACATAATATTCAATTTATATATTTTATGGAAGTATCATTACATATATAATGAATATGTATTATATTATTATCATGGTTAATATTATAGAGATGATTGAATCATTTTCCATGTGGAAGGACCATAATTATGAAACTGAATCTTTTATTAAAATGAAATAGTTAAAAACATAAAATGGTGATTTGGATAAGGAATTCGTAATAAATTTTCGTAAAAAGGATACATTTAACACCCAACAATGATTATTTGAGTAATGAATTCCTAATAAATGCGTGTTAAAATATTATAAGTGTATAATATATGATCTTATAATTACTTAATTTAGTATTTTGTATAATTATAATAAATTTAAATTTGTTATACATGAGGATATAATGTATTCAATTAATGTCAATCTTCAGGTACGGTATTTCTGCCTCACTTTTCATTTTGTGAGACTCAATAAATATTCATCAATTATTTATTTTATGTGATAAATTTACTACCAATTAATGTATCATGTGATCTTTCACATGAAAAATATAGTAATTTACAGAATCATCTACTTTTCTCCCTTTAATTTGGTTTATATTTAAATGTTACCAAATTTGTAAGTGATTTAATTTATAATCACATTATTTATCAGGTGAGATAATTAATTATCCTCTAAGGGTGAAATTGTATAGAATATGTCACAATAAACTCATGAACTTTATTATACTTGGGTTATTTATTTATATTATATATTTTAGTTTCATTTTTTCTCTCTTAAAAACATAGGACGCTTAAAGAATGTATTTAATGAAAACCATCTCTATTTCTCTCTTTGGTCAAATTTTTTTTCCTTATATATAAATCTTTAACAGAAATGTTTTTTAGAATGTTTTTATTGTACTCGTATTATTGTCTAAATTAATTTATAACTATCATTGGAATTTATAAGTGGTTTATAATTAATCTTCTTGACGTTTTCTAAGAAAGATATATTTTATTTTTTTCGAAAAGGTTAAAGGAACATTTTTTATCATATATGGAATGAAAAAAAATTCCTTCTGGTATTAAAACTCATTTATTTTAAGCTACAATTATTTATATAAATGGATTATTTCTATTAAAATTTGTTTCATAATGTTTGGAAAAAAATTATATTCTAAATAAATGATTTTATAATCAAAGGTTGGTTTCTTCATCAAATGTTTAAATAAATTTTCAAATAAATGTTTCATCTATGATAACATCCTTTCATGTTATATATTATTTATTGGGGAAATGATCTAGATATTCCATAAACATTAATTGTTGGTATTGTTTATGATGATGATGATTTAAAAATGATTCTCTAAAATAATTTTTGTTCCAAGGGTTAATGATTTTATGATAAATCCTTTATGGAATGAATTTATTTCCCATATATTTCACTTTGATAAAATAATGAAATGTATATTAAACCCATTTTGTTTCTATGGGATATTCTATGATGAATGTATTATGACTTTGTTTCACACACATATATTTTTTTCATTATTTGACGGGTCACCCCCAAAATAAATATTTGTCCAATAAATTGGATCAACATGGATATATTATGAGAAAATATTGATTGGAATTGGGAGTGAACCCATTTCAATATGGGAATTTGTCCACTATTATAGTCATTGTAGTTAATCATGAATAAAGATATAATGGAATGGGCAGTGAACCCAATCCACTATGATAATAGTGATCCTTGATTAAAAAATTTATTTTATATTCTTATGTTTATTAAAAAATATTATATATTATTCCAATGTTATTTATTCATAGCATAGTTAAATAATTAATTTATGACTCGTGTCTTTTGAACTTCCAAATTTCATTCTATGACTAGTTATTTAAATCAATGATATGCATGATGTAATATGCGGGACATTTATATAAAGTTCATTAACATGTATTATTTTACCTTGTTCTAGTTGTACTTTGGTTAAGGAATTCCTTTGGTATGTTTGGGTAAAATATGTTATTCTTTAGAGGTGTTTTGTGTTTTTCATAGTTGACACATGGTTTTCACAAACTATACTTCATGCCCTAGAAAACCATTAATCCCCAAATGGAAATGGATTTAATAATGTTTTCCATGTTTTATCAAACTATTCTCCCTACTGTTAGTAACTATGCACCCCCATAGGTGATGAGAATGGTTTGGAAAACGATACACCCCTACCTTGGAAATTGTACATACAGGGTTTAATCCTCTAGAAATTATTTCCAAAATATAAAAACCAATGGAATTAACCATAATTATATTCATCATGGCTATAACTTTTTTATATCAAATTTTGAGGGTTCTAAATAGATTCCAATGGATTTAGAAATCTGTTCTTGAAAAATCAAATATTTGTTTATTGATCTTCACCTCTCCTAGTAAGAGATATCATCTGAATTACTTTCCTCCATCTATTCAACATTTCCCACATATTTTGAATGGTTGATTCATATGTTTTTTATAAATAGTGATATTGGTTTCTATAAATCCTACTATTTTCAATTTTTGAGCTAGTTTTGGGATTTAGATCTCTTTTTTTATTGCGTAATTGATTATTCTACTTCAATATGAGAATTTATATTTATGACCATCCAATAAAGATCTTGAGGCAGGTTGTCTAACTTGAATATCCTATTGTATTTATTATAAATATGTGTATGGAATTTTGAAATATAAAATTAAATGTTTCTAAATCACATATTGAATTATATTGTTAAACTAATTAATTATTTAATAGAATGATGTTATTATATAATGATGGGATATTTGGATTTTGTAATTTTTTAATTAATGGTTTCTGTAGTTGGCCAATTAAATTGAATTGTGTATTTAGTTAATTATTGAGATATGAAATTGATTGATAACTGTAATAAATGGATGTTTGGAATAACTAGTAATGGTTAATGGGTTACATTAATAAATGTTTATAGATGGTTTAATAATGCATTTTTCATATCATTCCATGTGATTATATTGATGAAGTATGATTTTATTGATAATTGAAATGGTATATCATGATGTGAATTATTTATTAGATTGTTATTGATGATTAAACATGGAAAATATGACATATGTGATTTTTTTTATAAATGGGTTTTGGTTCACATATTGATGCTTCATATACGCATGCAGTGCTAGGTATGTTGTTCTAGACCCAAATGTGTGCATGTGATAAATTAGTGTGGGATTCAAACTGATTCTTCCAAATCCCACTTTTAATTGAGTGATATATTAGTTGTGGGACATGGAATGGCACTTAAAATTACAATGGGGACCTATCCATGGCATTCTAGGCCCAAAATGTTGCCATTTCACTGTGGATCCAAGTGTTCTTAATATTATAATTGAAACTGCCTGTTATATAAAATCCGATGATTATAATGAATTGTGAATTTCCATATATGATATGGTTTAGAGTTTGTAATGAAATTTAGATGGTATTGATAGTTCAAGTTTCAACATTAACCTAGGTAATTTTTTGTTTAATTATAGAATAATGAAATGTAATAACTTTTCTTCTTATTCAACATTGTTGTTTATATTATTTTATACAATGTTATAGACTAAATATTTTATCATACATTTTTTGGTGGTGGCATATGTATTTCAACACAAACCCTACATAGGCTTCCAGATGAGCACATAAATAGAATTCAAGTTTTCATTATAATTTATAGATAAGAGACCTATGTTGGATGGATGATTTCGGATTAGATCATGGACCATGGTACCCAACATGGTGTCTACACCCACATGGATATAGTGGTGGATTTATTTTTTGGGTATTTAATTTACACATGAAATGTCTTATGAAACGACATATTTAATACTTTAGTTTGGATGTTGTTTCCTTTTTTTTCATCATAATTTGATACCGGTCTGTTATTTAATGTACTATGATTCAAGTTATTGGTTATTTCTATTTGGTTAATTTTTTTTATTTCTGATACTTTATTACTCTAATAAATTTGGTATAGTCTCCCCATTTTTAATATTTTACTATCTATCCTAGTTAGTAGCCTCTAGAACATGCGGAGGGACCCTTGAGGTCATGTAATAGACTATTTTGTTGAATCAGTATGTGGCACAGAGGTTAGGATGTTACAAAGTTGTGTTAGAGTGGTTTTATTTCTTTTATTTTTTTCCTCCTATTTGAGAAAGGTACACATGAGACTTAGAAGATTAATTCCTGGGACGTGACCTCATTCATGGGTGTAACTAGCCCATGTATGGGGCTAATCCAGGACCCAGGGTTGGATTGTGGTTTTTTATGTTTGTTGTTATAGTTGGATGTTATTTCACCTTTGCTAATGCATTTGTTGTGTGATTTTGTTGTTAAATTTATTTTTTTTATATTTGAATCATGTCCAGGTATGACATGATATTTGAACATATCTTCATAATTTTAGGAACTCAGTTATTAATGTGACTTTCATCATTTTAGGTTTTTTTTTATAATTATAATCTCTGAATTTTTTTGAAATTTAAATTTTTTCAGTTCTTGTGTTATTTTACTAAAAAAGTTTGCTAATATAAAATATAAATTTTTTAAATGATGAAAAATGTGGTAATTTGATACTGATAATTTTTTTTCCCATTAAAAACATGAAAAGAAATTTTTATTACCCTCTGATAATAATGAACTATATGTAAGAGAGTTAAAGGTGGTGATAACCCCTCAGTTTTCACTATGGGGTGGGAAATATGATGAATGATTTGTCTTAAATTTATGTGAATATATATAATGAAAAGGAATCCATTTTATTGTATGTTTCTATATAGAATGTGTTTGTAGTTGTAGGGTTAACCTCCATGAAGATGACTATTGTTAGTATGATAGGTGGGACTGGCTTGAAATGTGCCTCTAGTAGTGTAACCAGAGTCATGGATGGTGCTGGTAGGGGGGGATAGAGAGAAGCTCCAAGAGAACTTTTCTTATTCTATATATTTTATTGAAGGAGTCCCAGTGTGGGTTCTAAAGAGTATGTATCAAAAGACTTGGGAGTTTCAATTGGAGCACCCTACAAATTTTACTATAGAGGGTGGACATGAGGAAGTTGGGTCATGGATTGAGTATATTCAGATAATACTTGAACACTTATAGAATTCTCTTAAGAATTTGTTCAAACATGTTGACTTTATGTTATGTGGTCAATTGATATTTTTTTGGTAAATCTATACTTGGGATAGATAGGTGGATAGTATGGAGTGGATGGACATTTAGGAGATGTTCTTAGAGATCTTTTACCCTAAGATACAGAACCATCAGAGAGAAACTATGTTTATGATGGTGACTCCGGGGAGTATTTCAATGATGGACAATGAAGAATTCATTATAAATTTATAATTACTTTTCCCAAAATTGGGATGAGAAGATTTTTCAGTGGATAAATAGTATCAATATGGGATTAAATTTGAGATTAAGTCCCCAGTGAATATCTTTCAACTCAATTTCATTCAAAAGTTATAAATCAAAATATAAAATATAAGGGGAACCTAAAGGTTGGTTCTGATGGACGATTGGTTGTTTCTTCTAGATGATCATAAGGTAATACATTTTTGGGTTGGAAGTATCATTATAGTAATTTCAACAAGGTATATAACAAGAAGAGTGGATAAGATTAAGGGTTATTAACATATGACATAATCTGAGAACATGTCACCATTGTGGTAGGGTGGCTCACTCTCTTAGATATTGTCCCCAAACATCATTAGAGTGTATATATATTAAAAATATGATATATATAAAATGGTTCTATAGGAATCCCAAACAAATGTGTAATAATTGATCATCTAGGTAGTTTCATTGTAAGGGAAGGGGATCTTCCACCACATATCACTCTGGAAATTATAGTTCTAATAGACATGGATGTCCATGCAATGGACATGGTAATTATGGAAAATGTTTCACATTCTAGTAGAGTGAAGAATCTCATGGAACCCATATTATAGTACAGGGAAGGGTGGAATGATAGTTTCATTTTTTAGCCTATAATTGTAGATAATGAGTCTATACCATCCATAATTTGATGTACTTTTCTTTTAGCTTCCATGCATTCTAGTGTGTTTATGGATATTGGTTACACTCATTCTCTTATATCATCACAACATGTACACATGTTATGTCTGGAGGTGTGTATTTTGAGTGTTGTTATGATGATCAATACACCCATGGGCTTACGGTCTAGAGAAATCATTTTGTGAAAGTGTGTTCTCTCGAGGTCAGGGAGTATCATTTTTAATGGGATCTCTAGATAAGGGATATTTCATTTTTTCATAATTGTGGATCTGGACTAGTTATTATTGTACTAATCACACATTTAATGTTACTGTATGGGAGTTACTTTTACATCTCTTGAAGGTGATAGTTATGTACACCCTGGAGAATTGGATATAACGATAGTCCATATAGGGGCAGTTCATCCGGAATTGGGGGAGCTCACTTCCATGGTTTAAAGTCTTTTTCTGTATGATGGGGGTGTGAAGAATGATACCTTTCCACCCATTTTGGAAGGTTCCAAGATTTGTTTTCGGAGGAATTCTCAAGGCTTCCACCAAATGGATCTGTTGAATTTCTTACCATTCTCATGTCTGGGGATGAACCACATTACATTATACCATATCAAATGGATCCAATATAGATTCATGATATCAATAATCAACTCGAATGGTTTTTGGATAAGGGTTATATCCATCTGAGTATGACTCATTATGGTTCCCTGGACTAAAATGCAAAGAAGATCGATGGGACCTTTCACATGAGTGATTATTGCCCGATGTTTATAAATATGCCTATAAAGAATAGGTGTCCACATAAATGTATCAATGATCTATCATATAAGCTTAGATGATATTTTGTTTCCTATATGATGGAATTTTTTATGGTATAATCAATTGATAGTTTTACATTATGGCATTCCATGAACTACTTTCAGAATATGTTATTTCCATCATGAGTACATAGTGATTTCATTCGACCTAATGAATTATCCAATTGTGTTTATGTATATTATGAACAAAATATTCGACTTGTACCTATATATGTTTATGGAATTATATGTGGATGAAATTTTGGTGTACTCTAAGACTCATGATGATTATACCCAAAATATCGGCATCATCCTGAGTATGCTGAGAGATCATTAAATATATTAAAAACTATGTAATATTAAATTCTGGATCAACTAGGTACACATATTGGGTCATATCATCTTAATGGAAGTTGTGTCATTGGATCTAGAGAAGGTGAAAATTTTTTTTCCTTAATAGTATCCCAAAAAAATTTCAATATCCACATCATAATGGGATTAGCAGTAAATTATTAGAGGTTTATCTAAGAAATTCCCCACAGATAAGAACATCTATTGTGCATGACCAGGAATTGGAATGATTTTCAATGGTATAGATCATTTGAAAATGTTTCTCTATGGTTGATGAATCTCTTGATAGCGACACTGATCTTGATCATACCCATTCCATAAGAATATTTTAATGTGTTATGTGATGCTTCTAGAATTAGTATTTTATTAGTGTAGTGGTAGGGAGATTGAGTTATTATGTATTGGTCACAATAGTTGATTTAAAACTATTGGAGTTACCCCATGCATGAACTTAGTTTTCAGGGAGTGGTTTGTTCCTTGATATATTAGAAACATTATCTGTTTCAGGGGAATTTTTACTGTTTATACTATCCCAAGATCCTAAAATATTTATTTTTAAAATTATATTTGAATCTACAAAAGTTCGTGTGGGTTGATTACATATATTATTTTGATTTTTGAGAAATCATATATGAAAAAGGAAGGGAAACAATGTGTCTAATTATTTAAGGAGGAAAAATATGACCCAGGAACATCAAGTTTATAGATCTGAGTGGAATATGATAACTTTACTAGTGGAGATGTGTGTTCTGATTTAGGAGTTCTAGGAGAATATAAATCTCATACAATTTTTAGTGGAGTATAAACTTTTTAGTCAGATCAAGGAAAGATAGTATCATGATCTAGAATAATCCCCCTTAAGTGAAAGCTTTAATAGTGTTGAGTCACCTTCCTTTTTGGGCTATTGACATGTATGAGATCATCTATGTATTTGGAAATTTTTTAATTCCTATTTGTATGATGTATGATTTGATGCACAAATTTCATTCTTCTAAGTGGTTAGTGCATTTTGGATTGACCAAAATATATCATTCCCTACATCGACTATATTTGTTTTCGGGCATGAAAAATGATATGACATGGTTTCTGACACAATACACCTATTAATATGTGAATGATGAGAATCATGACGTTATGGTATACTAAAACCATTTGAAATTTTAGAATGGAAGTGGGATGTTGTTAACATGGATTTTTTTTTTGGTCTTCTAAGGATGGCATAGAGGACTGATGAAAATTTGGTGATTGTCGATCACTTGAAAAATGTGCTTAATTTATTGCCTATATGGGATAATTTCTCATTGAAATGGTTGGGAAATTTGTATGTTCAAGATATAGTCCTTCTAAAAGGGTCTCCATGGAATATAGTTTAAAACTATGACACATGTTTCCCATTACACTTCGTTAAAGTCTTATTGATTTTTCTTGGTATATATTCACTGATGAGTATGGATTTCACCATAAAAATAACTGGGTTGTTGGAACATAGAATGACGGTTTTGAGGATATTCTATAATTCTGTATTATTAACTTTTATGGGTCTTGAGAAAAGCACCACGAACTAGTGGAGTTATACTATAAAAAACATTTATCAATATATTATACTTATTGAAACAAATGAGGCTCTATATGGTTGTACGTGACAATAACCTCTATGTTGATGGAGATAGTTGTGTTAGAACTATTTTGGCCAAGTATCGTGAATTAAATTTTGCAGTAGGTTCAACTAATTCAGTAATGTATTAATATGGATTTGATTATATAGATGTTGTTTGCTGATAGATGTCATTGACCACTTGATATATTGATGAGTGGTTATGTGTTCATTCAGGTGTCTCCTAGATTGGTTCAGTATTGAATTGTGGGATTGGTCAAGTTATCTTGAAGTTTTTTCATATATTTTTTGGTTATAGAGATAATTATGCTAGTTCCATGCGGATTGAATATTCTATGGGGGTATAGTTATATCAAGATTTTTTCCATGTGTCAAAAACATTAATGGTATAACCCAAACCCATCATATGTGATCGATTTGGATTATGTTGATCTTGAGACTGATGAATCATTTGAGTAAAATTTAATATGTGTTTTGAATAATATTGAGAAAGTGTTGTGGGGAATGAAAAATCTAAAAGATCATGTATTGTATAATCATGGGAATGTTCAATTGGAATCATGGGAGAGAGAAGAATATTTTCATGCTCAGTGGCCCAATCATTTAGGATCAAAATCATTGAGATTATTGGGAGTACAGCTTGAGTACGAGTTGTTATAAGGTGGCGAGATTTTAAGATCCCAAGATTTTCTATTTTCTTCAGAATTGCATACATGTAATCGGTTGATTTTTTTTACACTTCCATTCATTAATGTCCTTGAATCATTTGGGTGAAATATTTTTTCTTGTAAGCAGTTTTTGGGAATTTCATAGTTGGTGATTGTTTTTCCCAAATTATGTTCCATTCCCCATAAAACTATAAAAACCCAAATAGAGAGATATTTCATAATTGGTTCATGGTTTTTCAAAAAACTCTCCCTCATAAGAGTAATTTTACTCCCCTATAGGATAGGTTAACAGTTTTGAAAATAGTGTTCCCCAGCCCAGGAAACCATTCAAGCAAGATTTAATCATCCAAAAATTAATATTGAAATTCTCTAACCTTCCGAACATCAGCATAATTCAACCCATCTATGTCCTAAGATGATTGTCACATTTTTGCAGTCTCCTAGATGAATTCCAAGGGATTCCAAAATCTATTCATGGTGAATTGGAGATCTATTTTTTAGATTATCACGTCTCCCAATAAGAGATCTCATACTGAATATTTCCCTCTGTCTCTTAAATCCCTTTATCTCACATTGAAATTGTGTTTTCATCTATTGGTGATGGATCAAGATCATGGTTTTGATAAATATTTATCCATTCCATTTTTCATATAGGTTTTCGGTCTATATCTCATTCTTCATTATGAAATTAAATATTTTTCATCAATTTGGGGAATTCTGTTACTGAGCGTCCATCAACGATCATGTGTTAGGTACTCTAAATTCCAAATCTCAAAGAATTTATTGTTATTATTCATATGGAAGTGTGAAATATAAATTTCCATTTATGGAAATGACATCATTAACATGATTAATTGATTGTTTAATTAGTGAACTTTTTATTGTGAATATAGATTCGATGGGATGCTTTGATTTTATAGTTGGCCAATTAATATATTTTGAAATTGGTCAATTAAATTTTTTTGTTTAATTGGTTAATTTTTGGGATATATAATTGATTGATAATAGGGATAAAGGGATGTGTGGATTAGTCATGAATGTTTAATGGGTTATGTGAGTAAATTATGATATATGGTTTAATAAATAATTTTACATATTATTCCATGGGGATAAAGTCAATAAGTATAATATAATTGATAATTAAATTTGAATATCTTGATGTATGTTTTTTATTAGAGGTATAATGATGATTATCCTTGTTAAATATGTTATATGGGAAATGTGTGATTATTTGTTAAAAGGGTTGTGGGATTGGTACTACCACTTCAAATACCCGCATGGTGGTAGACATGGTGTTCTATTCCAAAATGGATGCATGTTTCAAATGATTTTGGGAAACTAATTGATTCATTAACACCCTGCTAGCGATTGACTGATATAAGGACCCGACCTTAAACATTTCATAATCATCAATTATGTTACGAATTTATATTGAGGATATTTTCCAAAATGGATGCATGTATTAAATGATTGTGCGAAACTAATTGATTCCATAATACCCATCTAGCGATTGAATGATATAAGGACCCGACCTTAAACATTACATAATCATCAATTATGTTAATAATTCACATTGAGGATCTTTTCCAATTTAGAGATTTAGAGAATTAGTTCATAACATATAAATAAGAACTTCCGTATTATATGTAGACACTTCTACTCAGTATCCATTTTCTCCATATGATAAAAACTCTTTGACAAAAAGTGTCATGTCTTGTTCCATGTTTTTGACAGCATTACTTTTCCTTGTTCTCATCCTTGACCCTATACAGCTTTATTTCCATGCAAAAAATTTAAAAAATTTGGGATGAGCTTAAAAATCTTAGTAAGGGATACACAAAGAAAGAAAACTGTTAGTTTTTTAAAACAACAAAAAAACTATGAATATTTTATCATAAGGAATAATTTACAATTTTTGGAAGTAGTAAATAATATTCACCTAATAAAATATCTTTGTTACCCTTTTGTAACCAAAACATTACTATAAAACCCATGAAAAGAACAGATAACATATAAAGGTAACATGGGACATAAACATACTTAAATGGAATAACCATAAGTTCAACTTCCACAAATATCACTAAATGGAATATCCATACAGACAACATCCATACCCAATGCATTGGAGGATATAACGTAACCAGACTTCTTGGTTTATCACAGCACCAACCAACATTTGGTTTATCAAGTAACCAACGGTCAAATGCCCAAGTACCATAATAAAATCATAATACATAAAATATTAAAAATATAAATATCTCAATAATAACATTCCATTTGTAATAAAATGAAGATATTAATGTAATAAAATGATTTCAAAAACCATTTTCAATACCAAAACACCCAAAGAACAGAGTAAGGGGTTTCTTTTTCATTTTTAAAACAATATGTCTTAGAAAGGAAGCCAACTAATGATTACGGTGGCAGGGAGGTCATTGTCACCTCAAAGGTTAAAAACATTAATTTTTTCATTTAGTAAAAATATTCGTAGAAAAAAAATATTTCCTTTAAATGAAATAGAAATTCAATGGTGTTTATACACTGTATAAATGAATATCGTGTATAAAGCAAAAAATGTCTCAATGAAAGGAAATTGAGACGAAGTTCATTACCTCGTGTCTGACTTGACTCGTTCATTCTTTAATATCTTCAATAATAAATTTATGTTAATTTATAGTTTCTTAAGAAACATTTTCAAACTTATAATTCATTTTATATCACTTATTACCTTTCTATAACAATTAGTTAATTATTTTATTTTATATCGGACATTTTGTCAATGTTCGGAACATTAGTTAAAAATGAACATGATATAATTATATATTATCCATGTTGTTGAAATTCTGTTATCTCCATAATGATATTCATGATTTAGATATCTTATATATCATAAATATCTAGTATATATATTTATTTTTAATAGTACATAACATTTGGATGTATGAAATGAAATGCACCATTCATGGAGACTGTAAGCCATACATACGCATGAACGCTACTTTCGTTTCCATTTCATATTTAAAAGGAAATGAAAACATAATGATAAATAGGTTTATTATAATTCTAGTATAATATCATATTTAATTTAATTAAGTCTATAATTTATACGTCCCACAAATGGTGTGAATGATTCATATCACTTTGAGGGGGTATTAGTCCGTACTTATTCAAATGAAATTATCGCATCTACCCATAAGAGAAACCAAAAAAGTATGATATAAATAAAAAATATAAAATCATAGAGAAAATATAAATCTAATATATATCACATATAAATACATTTCCATCATAAAGGCATCCATGAGAGGCATTAGGAGATAATTCAACAATCATTGATTCATGAGGCGTTAGTTTACCATCCACAGAAACATTATGTTTTTTACCCATTAGATAGAGGTGTGTCTAAGTGTAATTTAAATCCTTCTCATAAAAATAACCAGTTAGATTTAGGATAATGTTTTTGCTATAAAATAATGGAATAAAAAGTATTTAGGTGGTTTGGGAAGGAAAATAAAAAAAGTAACTTAAGAGAGGACATTACCGTTAAATTGGGTAACTGTCTTAGGTTTGAACCAAAAGGATTTATTTTAGTTCCTTATGGCTAAGGTAAGACTTCTAGGTTGAATATATGTATGTAGGGATCTTTATTGGGCATTGGATGGATGATCCCAGGGGCTTGAGATGTGCGAGTAAAGAGTTAGAGGTGAGGTATTTTTATATGGGTGAGGAGGTGCTATTTAAGAATGATTGAAAATATTATTTTATCATATAAAGAATTTTGTATTATAAAGATCTAAAGAAAATTAAAGTTTAATATAAGATGAAACATGTTTCAAAAAAAATCATCCAATAAGAATATAAGAGGTTTTGGATATTGGTTTTATCTTTATAATCTTATTTATTTAAATCATCTATTAATGAGGTAAACACGACATCATTATTGTGCCAAAAATAATTTTATTTATTTGATGTCTAAAAATTATTAAAAAAATACCATGATATAGGAAATATTTTTAGCTTTCTAATAAATATTTATAGTCGAAGATATAACTTTTATAACGTCATATAAAAATTGATTTACTAAAAGATATATGTTTATGTCATTTTGGTCTTTACTTTATATTAATAAATATAAAGTGTCATTATATCTGTTAAATGGATTCATGGGGTCCCAAAATCGACCCAACGATGCCCATAGATGGCAATTTATCATCCAATAGGATGAGGACATATGATAGGGCAAATTAATATTATTATAATATTATTTTTGTAGTGAATTTCCCTATTTACCATTAACCGATGTAAATAAATGAAAAACAGAACTATTCACCAAAAAATATTTTCACCTTGTTGAGCCACATTTTACTTACTAATAACAACCATGTATGTTGAATTTTTGAAATTCAATTCACATAAGTGGTAAAATTTCATAGCAATGAAATAGTCAGTTTTTTAACCACTACATAGTGTTTTCACTTTTCCTTAAAAATAGAAGGTATTCAGAAAGATACCAAAAATTCAGCTTAATCAATATTTGATATTCCAAATTCAGAAATGATACCTATTTTACCAAATTAAAAACATTGAAGTTAGATTAATTAATTTAAAATTAATTCCTGCTGTCAGATCAAAAATAGTGTTTTTAAAGAAAGAATAACTATCAAAAGATTGACACATGTTTAAGTCCAATTTCAAAGTGAAGTTTCTTCAAATGAATGAAATTGGATTAAGTAGTAAAAATATAATCTAATTACACATTAAAACAATTAAAAAGATAATATAACGAAAAAATAAATTATATCAGAAGGTCGTTTTGTATTAAAATACATTATTCTTCACTATTCATTAAAAAATGGATTTTATTAGAAAAATAACAAAAATTTACCCAACATAAATTTTGATGTCCCATTTTAAAAGAAGAATTTAATTTTTTCAAATATAACATAAAAAAGTGACCAAAACTATATTTAAAGAGGGTTCTCCATTAAAAGGTAGTAAATCGGCCTTTTAATGAATTTTATAGTATTTATTCTTAAAATTATATTCATTCACATTTTAAGCCTCTGAAATGTATTGGATAAATTTAAAAAAAAAATTAAAAAACATGTATAATTATATTGTAGTTAGTTATACTAATTCCCATCAATACAATAAATAATCATTAACTACCATTTAAAATAATATTATATTATTATTTTCCAGTATGAGACAACATTGTGTGCAACGTATGATTTCATAGAATCTCGTTGGTGCGTATCATGTACGCGATCAATAATAAAATCCTTTTTAAATTAAAATTAATATTTAATTTACTAATTTTAATAAATATGAAAATATATTATTATTTATTTCCATTGGATGTTATATCGTACCCCCTTCTGGAAATTGCTTCCTAGAAATTTTATTCACTTATCAAATAAATGTACGTATTTATCCCTTATAGAATTTTTAGATTCCAACATTTCCAATTCAACCATATGGTTTTTCCACAAAATCATTACCTGATGAATTACCATATTACGCAACACATGATATCTTTGGCCATGAATGTTGACAGGTTGTTCCTCATAATAAAGATTCTCTTCTAACTAAACTACCTCTGACCTCAAAACATGAGACGGATATAGCATATACTTGTTCAACATCAAAAAATGAAAAATGTTATATACCTGGGATACACATGGAAGTAAAGACACTGTGTACACAACTTATCCAACTGTCACTAGGTTTTTAAAATATCCAATAAACCTCAGACTCAACTTTTTTTTCTTGCTAAAATGATTCACACTTTTCCATAGAGAAACATTGAGAACTAATTGATCACCAACCACAAATGAAATATACTTCTTCTAGTTATTTGGATAACTTTTCTACCTGTTATGAGCTATTTTCATGTGCTTTTGAATCAACTAAACCTTGTTAGCCATCACTTCTACCAATTCGGTTCCCATCAACTTCCTTTCACCAACTTCACCCCAAAAGATGGAGTTCGACATCGTATCCCATATAATGCATCAAATGGATCTATCTATATACTGGAATGAAAACTATTATTATATGAAAATTTAACCAAATAAATATGTTAGTACGAACTTCTCTAATAATCTAGTGAACAACCATGTTGCATATCCTCCAAGGTACGAATTGTTCGTTATGACCGCCTATCAGATTGAGGATGAAAATCTATACTAAAATTTAATTCAGAACCCAACAACATCTAGAGGACATTCCAAAAGTTAGAAGTAATCCAAGGATCATTTTCAGTTATAATGGAGAGGGGAACTCCATGAAATCTGATGATATATTTAACGTACAACTGATAAATATCACCTAGATACAATGTATCTCGAATAGGTAATAAATGAGATGAGATAGTTCATCGATCAACAATAACCCAGTTTCCATTATTACCTAGAGATATATTTGGTAATCTCACAAAAAAGTCCATGGATATGTTTTCCCATTTCTAATCTGGAACTGGTAAAGGCTGATTCATCCCTTTCAGTAATTTTCATGCTTCTTTAACATGTTGACAAGTCAAACACTTCATAGTAAAGCCAGTAATATCTCTTTTCATTCAATCCCACAAGTAATACTTTCTAAGAACTATGTATAACATAGTACTGTCAGTATGAATTGAAAATAGAAAACTATCATCCTCACATAACAACTCATTCTTCAACTGTGAATCACAAGGAACATATAATATATTTTAAATCCTCCAAAAAAATTATTTATCAATTTTGAATTCAGGAAACTTACCCTTCTGAACCAACTCTACCTTTTTCTGCAACTCATTTTCTTTCTTATGAACTTTCTTAATTATGTCTAATATATATTATTTCCTTGACACCTAAAACAAAACAGAGGAATTTTCTGCTCCCACAGCTTCTATGCCAATGTTCATCGAATCAAAAACCAAAGGATCTCCTTCCAAACATACCATGGATAATGTATCTTTACTTTTTTGACTCAAATCATCAGAAACTTTATTTTCCTTTCTCGGATGGTAATGGATCATGCAATAATAATCCTTGATTAATTCTAACCATATCCTCTGTCTCAAGTTAAATTCCTTCTGAGTGAATATATACTTCAAAATTTTCTGGTCAATATATATTTCACATTTTACTCCATACAGATGATGCCTCAAAATATTTAATGCAAAATGAATAGTAGATAATTCCAAATCATGTGTAGTGTAATTTAACTCATGAGGTATTAACTGACATAAATCATAAACAATTACCTGCTCTTTCCAAAAATTGACACATCCAATTCCTTTTAATGAAACATCAGTATAGATAACATACTCACCATCTCTGGAAGGTAATGCCAAAACTAGATCATTCAGAAATCTCTTGTTCAATTCCTGAAAACAATCATCAGATTCTTTTGTCCAAATGAACTTAACACCTTTTCGCGGTAACATAAAAATTGGTCTAGATAACCGTGAAAAACTTTCAACAAACGTCTTGTATTTACATGACAAACCAAGAATTCTACGGATCTCTATTATATTTTTTGGGTTATGGACATTCTTCAACAACTTTTGTTTTAGCAGTATCAACAGTTATTCCATTTTTTGAAACAATGATATCAAGTAACCAAATTTATTTTAACCCATACTCACACTTGTGAATTTCCCATATAGTCTCTTTTATTTGGAAGATTGCAAGAAAACCCTCAAATGACTTCCATGCTCCACTTTAAATTTAGAATAAACCAAAATATCTTATATTTACACAACCATCAATTATCACCTGAGTAAACTGATCCATCACTGCCCAAACTATTCAATTCTGTTTTATACTACCTTAGGTTACTGGTTTGGATGGTCATTTCCCTCAGTATGCCTTCCCAATAGAACTTCCCTATTTCCTCTTTGAAAAAAAATTATTATCAGATAAATATATTAGGTGAAGAAACATGGTAATCTATAAATCCTCTATCATTTCTATCATACAATAAATCAATTTATGGAAATTAATTTTAACAATACCCTAACACCTAAAGATTTATAAACCAACCATTGATAAATACTATAAGTCCCCAGCCTTAAACATTACATAATCATGAATTATGTTAATAATTCACATTGAGGAAATTTTCAGGTTCAGAGAATTAGATAATTAGATCATAACATATACCTAACAACTTGAATATTACATATAGACTCTTCTACTTAGAATCCATTTTTTATTAGATAAAAACTCTTTGAAACAAAATGTCATTTCTACTTCCATGTTTTATACATCATGACATTTTTTTGATCCCATCCTTCACCCTATACAGATTTATGTCTTGTGAAAAACATTTCAAAAAGATGGGATGAGGATAAAATGCTCAGTAAGGGAAACACAAAGAAAGAAAATTGTTAGTTTTTTAAGACAACATGTAAACCCTGAATAATTTTTCATAAGTAATAATTTTCACCTTTATGAAGTAGTAATTACTCTTCACTGAATAAAATAACATTTCTTACACATTTGTAACCAAATGATTACCATAAAACCCATAGAACGAATAGATAACATATAAATGTAACTTGGGATATAAACATACTTATGTGTAATAGTTATATGATCGAATTACACACATATCACTAAATAGAATATCCATATAGCTGAATTCAATAAACAATGCATTAGAGGTTATAACATAACCACCCGTCCTGGTTTATCACGACACCACACGTCATTGGGTTTATCACCTAACCACCTGTCAATGTCCAAGTACCATTATAAAATCATAACACATAAAATATTGCAAATATATAAATATTTCACTAATAACATATTATTTGTAATATTTAAAGATATAGAAATAGTAAATCAATTTCAAAAACCATTTTCAATAAAAATACACGAAAAAAGTGAACAAGGGGTTTTATTTCCATTTTAAAAACAATAATGATTATAGAGAAAGTCAACTAACTATTGTGGATGTAGAAAGGTCATTATCACCGCAAACGGTAAAAACATTCCTTTCGTAATTTAGTAAAATTATTCAAAGAAAAATAAATATTCCCTTCAAATGAAATTAAAATTCAATGGTGTTTATACACCATATAAAATAAAGTCTTGTATAAATAAAAATATTCCTCAGTGAAAGTAGATTGAGAAAAAGTCCCTTACCTCGTGTCCTACATTACCCGTTAGTTCTTTAATTTCATGAATAATAAATTTGTGTTAATTTATATTTGATTAAAACCATTTTTCAAGTTTATTATTCCTTTTATATCACATATTATCTTACTATAACAATTAATTAATTATTTCAGTTCATATCGAACATTTTGTTGATGTTCGGAAGTTGAGTAAAATATGAACTTGTTATAATTATAAATTGTCCATGTGGTTGAAATTACATTAAATCCAGAATTATATTCATGATTTAGATACCATATATATCATATATATCCAATATATATGTATTTATAATAGTACATAACATTTAGTGGTAAGCAATGAAATGCATCGTTCATAGAGACGGTAAGTCGTACGTATGCATGAATGCTACATTCCGTTATATTTCGTATTTTAATGGAAATGAAAAAATAATGATAAATAGGTATATTATAATTAAATTATAATATCATATATAATATAATTAAATCCTTCATTTATACATCACATGTATGGTATGAACGAGTTATATAACTTTGAGGGGGCGGTAGTCAGCACTTCCTCAAATGAAATTATCCTGTTTACCCATAATGGAAACCATAATGGTATGATATAAATGAAAAATAAAGAATAATGACAATATAAATATAATATATATCACATATAAATACACTTCCATCATAATTTCAACCATGAAAGGTAGTAGGAGATAATTTAACAATCATCGTTTTCTGATGCGTTAGATTTCCATCCACGTAAATGGTATGTTCATTACCAATTAGACAGAGGTTTTTGTAAGTGTAGTTATACATAATCTCATAAAAACAACCAAGTATTTTGAGGATACTAGTGTTTCTATAAAATAAACGAATACCAAGTGTTTAGGGGGTTGGAGAAGGAAAATAATACAAAAGAACTTAAGAGAAGGTGTTACCTTAAAATCGGGTAACTCCATTTGGTTTGAACCAAAAGGATTTATTGATAGGCCTTATGCCTAAGGTAAGGCATTTAGATGGAATATGGGGATTTAGGAAGATTAATAGGTCATATTTTGGACAATCCAAGGGGCTTGAAAGGTGTGAGTAATGATTTAGAGGCGAGGGCTTTTTATAATCAGGAAGAGGGGCTCTTTAAAAATGATTGAAAATATTATTTTATTATATAATTAATTTCAGTTTCTAAAGTTCCAAAACTCATTAAGGTCAAATATAAGATGAATCATGTTCACTATAAAATAATCCAATAAGAATTGATAGGTTTTGGATATTTCTGTAATCTTTATATTCTTATTTATTTAAATAATCTATTCATGATGTAAACATTCCATCCTAATTGTGTCACAAATAATATTATTAATATGATGTTTACAAATTATAAAAAAATTCCATGATGTAGGAAATATTTTTCTCTTTATAATTAATATTTATAGTCTAAATTATAACTTATATAATCCCATGTAAAAATTGATTTACTAAAAGATATATGTTTTCGTCATTTTTGTCTTTACTATAAATTAATTAATATAAAGTGTCATTATCACTCTTTAGTGGCTCCATGGAGTCCCAAAATCAACCCCAGTATGCCCATGGTCGATTATATATCAACCAATTGGATTAAAACACATGTTAGGGTAAATTAATATTATTATAATATTATATTTACCTTATATTACACAATTTACCTTTAAACGCTGTAAATAAAAGTTAAAAAGTTACTATTCACCAAAAATTATATTCATCCTATTGAGCCACATTTTACTTACTAATAATAACAATTTATGTCGGATTTTCGAAAGTCAATTCACAAAAGTAGTTAAATTTCATTTAAATATAAAAGTCGTTTTTATAACTACTACTTAGTGTTTTCACTATTCATCAAAATTGAATCTTTTCAGAAAAATACCATAAATCAACCTAAGCTATATTTGATATTCCAAATTCAAAAATGATTTCTATTTGAAAAGATCCATAAAATAGAAGTTGGATTAATTAATTTAAACTTACTTCTCATTTTCAAATAAAAAAACATGTTTTTAATGAAATAATAACTATCAAAAGATTGACACTTGCTTATTTCCAATTTCGATGTGAATTTACTTCCAATGACCAACATTGTATTAATTGGTAAAAATATAATCTAATTTCACTTTAAAACCAATTAAAAATATAATCTATCCATATAATTAAATAACATTAAAAGCTAGTTTTGAATTAAAATACACTATTTCCACTACTCATTAAAAATGAATTTTAATAAAAAAATACAAAAAAGTTCCCCAAAGAAACTTTTGATGTCCCGATTCTAAAGATTAAATTTATTTTGTCAAAGAGAACATATAAAAGTGAAAAAAAACTATATTTAAGGAGGATTCACTATTAAAAAGTGGTAAATATCCCTTTTAATGAATATTAGAGTGTTTATTCTTAAAATTAGATTCATTCACATTTTAAGACACTATCATTTATTGGATAAATGAAAAAACATTTAATAAACATGTATAATCATATTATAGTTAGTTCTAATCATTCACATGAATACAATGACTATGTACTAACTACCATTTAAAATAATGTTATATTATTATTTTCAGTATGACCCAACATTGTGTGCAACATAAGATTTCAAGGAAACCTATTGTTGTGTATCGGGTATCCAATCAAACATAGCATCTATTTTAAATTAATATTAACATTTAATTTACAAATTTAATTAAATATAGAAATGTTTTATTGTTTATTTACCTGGGATGTTACACCTACCCTTGCTGTTCAAGGACCCAAGTGTTAACATTTTACTATGGTTCCTTGTGGCCATAATTATGAAATTAAAATTAAATCAAAAATAAAATCCCATGATTATATTGAACTCTGATTTTCCATATGTGATTTTTTCAAAACCCCATCTTGGTCTTAAGAAGGTATTAATGGACCATGTGCCATCATAAAACCCAGTAAAAGTTTGGTTAATTAAATTATAATGAAATGAAATATTGGTTTAGATTATTTTACATTGTTCGTTGTATAATAACATACACTATTAATGACTGGATATTGGATTAGGAACCATTGGTGTTGGCCAACTATGATTTTATCACACCCTATATGGGCTACCAGATCTATACCCGAATAGACATCATGTCTGTAGTATATGATAATGGAAATTGTCTTCTATTAGACTGATGATTTGTATTGTAATGTGCATAAGGTTAAACGACATGGTTTCATGTCCTTCTTGTAGTTTTGAGGGTCATTATTTTTTGGTTTTACATTTGACACTTGGCAAGTACTATAGCATGAATTATTTTAGACTTTATACTGGATATTGTTTCTTGTTTTATTTCATCATGTGATACTAGCATGTCAGTGATTATAGTATGATTCCTAATATTAGTTATTGTTATATGGTTATTTTTGTTTTATTTAAATTATTTTATTACTCTGATAATAAGGGAATAGTGTCAACAAGTTTTATGTTAAACCCTTGTTGTTACTCGATAGCTTCTAGTGTATAGGGAGGCATGCTTGAGGTAATGTAACTGTCCATCTTGGAGTATATGAGTTAGGATGTTAGGGTATAGTTTTCAAATGTTAATCTCATTTCCTCATATCCTTATGGAAATGTTAGGATTATGTGATCATTTATATCTTCCTAATAGAACCGTACTAAGAATCTTCACTAACCCTTTATTTTGATTTCATTTCCAGGGGTTATAAAGAAAATTATTATGTATGATATGTATAATAATGGTGATAATTAGGAATATATTAGTTTGAGATAGTGTATTACTATTATGAATAATTTTTTTTATGAATCTGTGATTCCAAATCCATTTAAACAATACAGTTTTTACATGGGTCATATTTTTTATGAATTTAATATTCATATAATAATATTTATTATTTATGTATGAAAATTATTGGTCAGTATATTATGGTTGGAATTACATAAAATTCAAGTGAACAATATGATAAAAGAAATAATGTTCAATTTCACACACATCAAAAATATGGAAAGTGGTTAGGGGGAAATAAAATAAAATAAATAGTAAATTCTATAAGTGTGTAGATGATAGAAATTAGACTCACAAGTGTACGGGAATCAAATATGATGTGAATTTTTTTTCTTAAATTGAAAGAGAGATCAAAATTATGTTTCTTAATTCAAAAATCTAAGGGCCAGTGAGGGAAATAGTCACAGAAAACTTTTTCAACAAGAAAAATTATATGAAACTGATGTTGATGAAGTGGATAGTGAGTTATCACTATATATGTTCTACTTCTATTCAACAAACCATTAACCTAATATTGGATATTTAGTTATAAATAAAAATTTATAGTGATTTCATTATCATATAAAAAAATTGGTTTGTGGGATATTATTTATTATTGATGAAGATCATCCACCCAACATAGAATTCTATTTGAAAATAAAAATATGATAGATCTATTTACAGAGATCTTATAATAATTTTTTATAAAGAAAAATTTTATTTGATATCCTCAATAAACATGTTTTCATATAGATATATATGGTTAATTGTGAATTAACCCAAATAATTAATTTAAAATTTTTAATAAAACATTAAGGTAGTAATTTATTTATGATATGTATAATTCAATGTGACAAAATATTAAAAAATAATTACCTTTAAAAAGTTATTTAGTTTGACTTCTTGCTCCACAAAAACAATCGAACTAAAAGTAAACTATGATATCATTTAATGAAAACGTAAATATTAATTTCGGAAATTAGAAACATGTAATAGAATTAGCGGGAAAGTATATGAGTAACTACTTTATGAATTATTTGTTTAAATAAAATAATAGGTACCTTTAATATGAATGAAATTCATTTAGTATAGAAAAAATAATTTTGAAAACAATTTTATTCTTAAACATATAATTTACTAAAATTGTTGTTTTGATTCAATAAACAATGTATGATATGATTATAAAAAATATATATTTATTATATGATAAATAATTATTACTAATAAATTAGTTTTTCATTTATATGATAAAAAAATATATAATAATTAACATTTTAAAAAGATATTTTCCAAAATGACCATTTTTCTAGTATATTTTTTCTTGATTTTAATTAAATATTGAATTAGAAAAAAATAAAATAAAATTTTAAAAAAATTTAAAAATTTTTTGTATATTAATTATAATATAATCTAAATATTGTTTTTATTTTTCTAAAAATAATGGTTTTTTGGAGAATATTATAGAATATCGTTCAGAAAAATGACATAAATATTGGTACATTATTTGTATATAATAATGAATTTGGTGATAATAGAGCATTTTTAAATAAAAAATATCGACTAATATATTAATTTATAAAAATTTACAATTTGGTTTTCATATAATAACAAATATATGATATTTTAGAACATATGTTTTATTTTTTCAAACATAGTGTTTAATAAATTATTAATATTAATTTTACAATTAATTCTTATCGCATTTATAAATTGAATAATATAAAATTAATTTTAAATTTATATCATTGGTTCTGAATTATATAATAATTTAGACATTATTTTTATACATAATGGTTATATTACCTTAGGTATAAACTAGTTACTATAATAAAAGATAAATTTTTAAAGAAAAAAACATGGGGAAATAGGAATAAAACATGATAAAACCATTTTTAGACTTTATTTTATGAGTATTTTCTCCACTATTTCTCATCCACACTCCATTATATCTAAATTTTGGATCCACTTCACATGCTTTACTTGTACAACCATTATATTAAGTTTAAATGATTAAAAAAGTCCATTAGCACCACTTATAAAATGGGCCTCTCACCACCCTTTCAAGGCATTCCTAAAAATTCAGTTTCCTACTAAAAAATTCCCTTTATTCCTGAAACTTGTATATTATTCCACTCTATTGAGCTTATGTTCCTATGAAATTTTCCTATGGAACCATTTCCAAGGGATCTTCAATGGAAATATCATTGTAATATATGTATGTAATCAATTTAAATTTATTTATTTGGTTTATATATTTCACTTACAAATATTTAATATAAATACCTATTCTATTTGATCATTATTTTTTTATAATTAATTTTTTTATTATTTTTTTAATAATCATTAATCGTCTCTACTATTTTTTTATGAAAAAACATTAATTCTTGTGTTTTTCAGACTACTTCGTCAATGACAAAACATGTATTTTTTTCATTCATAGATATTCAAGGATATTGAAAAGCTATATTTTAATAAATATATAGTGTATTTATACAATTATTAGTTTTATAAAATATTATTACTTAATATTAATTTCTCTCATTCTATAGAAAATGAAATATGGAACTTTCTGCTGGTGTGGAATAGTACCTCCATAGAATGATTTGTTTCCTTTTTTCCACTAATCGCTTCCATACATGGATTTTAATGAGAATGGGATAAAATTGTTATGATAATTTTAATTATATCATCAGGTTTTAATATAATTAATTTTGGATCATATTAATTATATGATCAACTAAAGATGATCATTAATTTAATTGTTTAAAACGAGTGAGTTGAGAGGAAAAAGATCTATTCATTCTATGTAATGGATTTAATTAAATTATACCCACTTATCAATTATTAAAAATTATGATATATCACACTAATATTTAACAAATATAATCATTATGTTTTTATTATTATGATATTACAATTAAGCAACTTGATAATCATCCATTCGGATATGAAGATTCATGTTTGGGTTAGTTTAACTTCCTACATGTAAAATACTTTAAATTTAGATCATTGTGGAATATGAGAACATATTTACTAATATAATATGATATATAAATTTTAATGAATATTTTTTTAGGATGTATAGATAAATATTAAACTCAATAATTATGAAATATCCCTTTATTTATTATGAAACACATAAACATATTGATCAAAAATTCCAAACTCGTGGATCATAAAAAAATTACCTGGAAATGATATTATATATTTATAAAAAATAGTGGAATATTTTCACTTATACCATCTATGATCTAATTATGATGTCCCTTTATAATATAAAACATTCAAATGCCATTTTTAGAAAATTAGTTCAAAGTTAAAAACATTACGTACACGTGGTGTTTAAAATAGGAAAAACCTAACCAATATATGTATATATTTAATGATTACAAATTATGATTAACAATTGTTTTAGTAATGAATAAGGTTCTATCTTATTTATATTCTAAATATAGTTTATTTATTTTTAAAATTTGGTGAAATTAAAGAACAAATCATGATCAAGAAAATGGTTTTCATCTCAAATTACACACTTTAAATCATGACAGGTATTATATAACTAATTTAAATTATGTGATGTATATTCCATCTAAATGATATATATTATACTGAATAATATATTAGTCACTGTATTTTATTTTTAATTCAATACCACTCTTTCAATCAATTTTTAATAAACTTTTACTCATGTGGAAGGGGATATCTACGTTTTAATTTCATCTACATTAGTTGTGATACATGTTACATACCATTATTCCATTGTATAATGTTTCATTGATTTAATTTCCCATGAATATTATATAATGTTTTAAATTTTTATTTATTTTATAACATAATACAAATAATTTCAATTTCATTTTATATTTTTTTCACTCAAGCGTTACCCCGATCATAAGTGTATTTGGTCACTCAAATTTTAATCATTGAGTTATGATTTTCCACTAAAACTTGTATCATATAAGTTGGGTAAATTATATACTAGGATTTTATGATTTGGTTTTATCTCATTTTATAATATTTTACCATATAAAAATCATTTTAAATATTTCATGCTTCAGGGCTTATGTTTTAATCTAATTGGTATGGATAACTCAAGTATCGTTTTATTGAGTTATATTCTTCAATCACAAAAATCATTTATCCAGGCTTGAGTTATCCTAAAAATATTTTATTATACATTATTTTATTATACTCTTTGGGGAAATAGTTTTTTATCAAAAAGTAATTTTTTTCTTATAATGTGTTTTTTAATGAATGATATTTTTTCAAATAATAAAACGGGGGTTTCCTTTCACATTCACATGTTTTTCTCCCTATAATTATTTCTCAAAGATAAACATTATATTTATTCAAGAATCCATTATTAAAAATTATATTTCAATGTAAATTTTGGAAATTTATCCATTTAACATATAAAAAGTATTTGTTGAAAAAAACATTAATTTTTTAATTTTAGGTCAATGTTAAAATGTCTTCTAAAATATCTATTATCTATTTAATTCCATTTCCATTATATTTTTTGAATGGATTTAACCTAATAGAATTCATATTTACTGTTTTATTCTCTAATATGTATATATATATAATAATTTGGTGGTTTTAACTTTTATATTTGAAAAAACTCAATTATTTATCCCAACTATTGTGATAACTTTCAAAGAATTATTTTTTATGTAGGTGTTTCTCCTTTTTGTCTACACCCTCCTATGTTTCCCTTATTTAACTAGAGTTGTGATCTTCTATAGATATCCACCTTCTTTAAATTGATGTATTATGGTCATGTTATTCCTTTATTATCTTATCCCTATACTCGTTGCTATATAATGTGTGCAAATAAAATATTAGGAAATTCATAATGGATTATGTTAATCACTAAATAATGTAATTTAATTAACATAGAAAAAATTATCTTCATGAAATAAGTTTTTATTCCAATAAGGACGGTTGTTTTCAAGTTGATTATGGTTTTCAAGAATACTACTTCATTGTCAGACTGAATTATGACCATGGTATCACTTTTATTAAAATGGGTTCAATTGTTGAAACTCAAAATGATTATTAACTATTAATAAAGGTTTATCATATGTAGATATTCTCTATTACTTGCTATATGGGTAAAGAAATTTTATTTCTACCAAAGCTTCCTTGTGTAATGGTATGAAATATATTATTGAGTGTAATGCTGAACACATTGAAAATAATTAGGTGACAGGTGGGGAATAGAATAATACTTCCCCTTAATGAATTGATGGTTCTCAAGAGACAAAATAGATTGGATTTTTGGGTATTACTATTTCAATAGTAAGATAGTGTATTGGCACAAATATAAGGACCCAGCCTTAAACCTTACTTAATATTGAATTTAATGAATAATTCACATTGAGGATCTTTTAAGGATTATAGTTTTAGAGAATTAGGACATAACTGTTACATCTCAAAAGATTACGAAGTATACACTTCTACACAGTTTCATTTTTTTTAAAAACATGAAATCTTGAAAAAAAGAGTCATGTCTAGTTCCATAATTATGACAACATGACTTTTCCTTGATCCCTTCCTTGACCCTATTCAATAATATGTCATGTGATAAAACATTTAAAAAACATGAGATGAGCATAAAAAGCTCAGTAAGGGATACACAAAGAATGAAAACTGTTAGTTTTTCAAAACAACAAGTAAACCATTAATAATTTATCAAAGTAACACTTTTCACCTTTAAGAAGTAGTAAATAATATTCACTGAATAAAATATCATTACTTACCATTTTGTAACCAAAATATTACCATAAAACCCATATGAAGAACACGTAACATATAAAGGTAACTTGGGACATAAACATACTTTAATAGAATAACCACACGGTCAACTTCTACACATATCACTAAATGGAATATCCATAAGTTTGACTTCCATACCCAATGAATTGGAGGTTATAACATAACCACCCGTCCTAGTATTCACGGAACCACCTGTCATTTGGTTTATCACGTAACCACCCGTCAAATGCCCAAGTTCCATTATAAAATCATAACACATTTACCAATTATAAAGGAAAGAAAAAATTTCCACATTTCAATCACTATATATAACATAAATATATTTACATAACAAATCCATTTTTAATACCAAAATACATAAAATATTATATGCTATTTATTTACTTTTAAAAACATTACGGCTTGTTGAGGAAGCAAAAGTTCAAATAACACTCGCGGCGGCGGAAAGGTCATTGTCACCGCATACGTCAAAAAGAGACATACATTTTTTCATTTAGTAAAACACTTCGTATAGAAAAGATTCCTTTTGAATAAATGTAATGGTAAAAGGGGTTTATCCACCGTATAAAAGAAAGTCTTGTATTAGAATAAAATATGCCTCAATGAAAGGAGATTGAGACAAAGTCCCTTACCTCATGTACGAATTGACTCGATCGCTCTTTAATCTATTGAATAATAAACTAGTGTTAATTTATTATTTCTTAAGAACATTTTTCAAGATTATTATTCGTTTTATATAACTTATTTCCATTTTATAAACATTATGTAATCATTTATGTTAATAATGTTCGTTTTGTCGATATTTGGTACTTAAGTCAAAAATGGACTTCTTACAATTACATGTACTTCATGTGGTCAAAGGTTATTTATATCTTAATGATATTAATTATTTTGATATCATATATATCATATATATCCATCATATATATGTATTTATAATAGTGCATAACATTTAGAGGTAAGAAATGAAATGCACCGTTCATGGAGACGGTAAGCCGTACGTACACATGAACGGTACTTTCATTTATATTTCGTGTTAAAGGAATTAAAAATAAATTAGAAAAATATATATTATAATTCCAGTATAATATATATGTTATATATTTAATATATTTTCATTAATTACATTCTTTATAA
The DNA here is from genome assembly GCA_963277665.1 of Viscum album. NCBI lineage: Eukaryota > Viridiplantae > Streptophyta > Magnoliopsida > Santalales > Viscaceae > Viscum > Viscum album. The sequence continues at coordinate 1,715,094,740 of OY728140.1, read as the reverse complement.
ATTCCATGTTTGGCATTAACGAGTCACATCACTTGAGGGGAAGTTAGTCTACACTTCCTCAGATGAAATTATCGCATTTGCACAACATTCAAAGAATAAATGTATGTTTTAAATATAAAATACATAAGCATAGAGAGGGAATAAATAATTTATATATCATTTATAAATACAGTTACATCATAATGTCCACCATGAAAGGTGTTAAGAGAAGATTGAACAATCATCATTTCGTGAGAAAGTAATTCGCCATCCACAGAAACAGTATGTTCTTTAACCATTAGACAAAGGTGTGTGCAAGTGTAGCTAGAATAATTATAATAAAAACATACTATTATATTGAAGATATGGGTTTTTTTATAAGAGAAAGGATTAAAAATAGTTAGGGGGTTGGAGAAGCAAAATAAAACAAAAGGACATAAAAGAAGATATTACCTTTAAATCAGGTAACACCATTTGGTTTGAACCAAAAGTGTTTCTTGAAGAGCTTTCTGCCAAAGGTAAGGATTCTAGGATGACGAGATGGATGTAGAGAGATAAAATGAGTAGATTTTGGTCTATCCAAATGCTTTAGAGGTGTGGGTAAGGGGGTAGAGGCGGGGGCCTTTTATAAGAGGTATGAAGGGCACTCTTGGAATGTTTTAAAATGTTACATTATTATAAAATGATTTTTGGATTTTAATGGTCCCAAAAAGATCTATATGAAGGATAATTTGATAAGGGTTCGAAATCCACCCATCCAATTGGTTTTTTACAAGTGTAGGTCTTATATTTTACCTTATATTTTCATTTTATTTAAATCGTTCATTAATGAGGTAATATCTACATCATCATGGTGTCATAAATAAATTTATTTATTTAATGTCTAAAAATAAAAAAAAATATCATGATGTAGGAAATAGTTTTACCTTTCTAATTAATATTTATATTTAAAAATATGACTTATATATCCCCATGTAAAAGTTTTTTAGTAAAACAATACATGTTTGAAACATTCTTATTTTAACTTAAAATAAAAAGTTATTAATGTCATTTTCGTACCCAAGTAGCTCCATGGGGTCCCCAAGTTTACCCATGGATTTTCTTGGTCGTCTATGACTCATCCAATAAGTTTAGAACATGTTTCAAGGTAATTTCATATTATTATAACATTATTTTTACCTTAAATTACACTAATTACCTTTAATCGCGATTAATAAAACTTAAAAGTTACTATTCACCAAAAAATTATTTTCATCCCATTGAACAAAATTTTACATAATAAAGACATCAATGTATGTATGATTTTTGAAATTCAATTCAAAGAATTTGTAAAGTTTCATTTAAACGAAAAACCAGTTTTTTAACTACCACATTGTGGTTTCACTATCATCAAAAATTGAAGTTTTTCAGAAAAATACCAAAAATTCACCCTAAGCTATATTTGATATTCCAAATTCAATAATGATTTCTATTTTAAAAAATTAAAAAAATATAAGTTACATTAATTAATTTAACAATTAATTTCTGTTGTCAAAACAAATAGCGTGTTTTTAAGAAACAATATATATCAAAAGATTTACATTGGATTATGTCCAATTTCAAAGTGAAATTAATTAAAATGAACACCATTGGATTAAATGGTAAAAATATATTCTAGTTTAAATTTAAAACCAATTCAATAGATAATATAATCATATAAAAAAATTACATTAAAAAGAGGTTTTGAATTAAAATACAACATTTTTCACTTATTCATTAAAAATGAACTTTATCGGAAAAATAGCAAAAACATACACAAAGTAAATTTTAATGTCCCGACACTAAAGAAGGATTTAATTTGGTCCAATAGAATATATAAGAGTGACCAAAACTATTTTTAAAGAGGGTTCGCCATCAAAAGGTGATAAATCGACCTTTTGGTTAATATAAGAGTATTTATGCTTAAAATTGAATTATTTTATTATATTAAGCCATTATCTTTTATTGGATAAATGTAAAAACATTTTACAAACATATATAATCATATTTTAGTTATTTCTATGCATTCCCTCCAATACAATATCTACGTGTTAACTACCATTTAAAATAATATTATTCTATTATTAGTATGCAACGTAAGATTCCAATGAAACTTGATGTTGAATATCAGGTAAGCTATCGAACATAGAAACCCCTTTAAAGTAAAATTAATATTTAATTCACAAATATTAATAGATATGAAAATTCCTTATTCTTTATTTACCTGGTATGTTACATCCTTCTCCATTTTGTAAATCATGTCCTCGTAATTTTATTCACTTATGAAAATAAGTGGGGGTATTTATCCCTCATAGCATTTTCAGATTCCCACGTTGCCTATTCAACCATATGGTTTTTCCATAAAACCTTCACCTGATAAATTTACTTATTTCGCAACACTTTCTCTATTCGTTCATGAATCTGAACTGGTTGTTCTTCATAAGGGAGATTCTATTTTAACTTAACTACCTCTAGACTCAAAACATGAGGTAGATCTGGCATGTACTTACTTAAGATTGAAACCTGAAAAACATTGTGTACCTGGGACAAACTTGGAGGTAATTCCACTCTCTATGCAACTAATCCAATTCTCTCCAAAATTTCATATGGTCCAATGATCCTTGGACTCAGCTTTCCTTTCTTACCAAATCACATTACACTTTTCTATGGACAAACTTTGAGAAAGACATGATCACCATATTCGAAAGATATATCCTTCCTCAGGTTATCCGCATAACTTTTTTACCTGCTCTCAGCTATTCTCATGTGTTTCTAAATAAACTGAACTTTTTCTGCCATCTCTTCTACCAATTCTGGTCCCATCAGCATCATTTCCCCTAATTCATCCCAAAAAGCTGGAGTTCGACACTGTTTAGCATATAATGCTTCAAACGGAGCCATCTGTTTACTGGAATGAAAACTGTTGTTATAAGAAAATTCAACCAAAGAAAGATGTTGGTCCCAACTTCCCTGGTAATCAATCGTTCAAGCACGTATCATTTCCTCCATAGTCTAAATTGTTCTTTCTAACTGCTCATATGATTGCAGATGAAAACCTGTACAAAAATTTAATTTAGTACCTAAGTACTTCTGGTTTCCTTTCCAAAAGATAGAAGTAATCCTGGGATCACGTTCAGATACAATGGAGAGGGGAACTCCATGGAACCTGACTATCTATTTAACATACAACAGAGAAATTTTATCTAGAGACAATGTATATCGAATAGGAAAGAAATGAGTAGATTTATTCAATCGGTCATCTATAACCCAGATTGCATTATTACCTCGATATGTCTTTGGTAATCCCACAACAATGTTCATGGATATATTTTCCCATTTCCACTCTGGCACCGGTAATGACTGAAACATCCCTTTCGGTAATTTTCTCTCTTCTTTAACCTGCTGACAAGGCAAACACTTCACAGTAAAATAATCAATATCTCATTTCATTCCATCCCACTAGTAATACTCCCGCAGATCTCTGTACATCTGAGTACTGCCAGGATAAACTGAAAATGGGGAACTACGAGCCTCACATAACAACTCATTCTTCAACTGTGAATCACAAGGCACACATAATCTCTTCTCAAACCTCAAAAAACAATCATTATCAATGTAAAATTCAGGCAACATAACCTTCTTGATCAGCTCTACCTTTATCTGAAACCCACTGTCTTTCTTCTGCTCTTGCTTAATTCGGTCTGATAGAGATGATCTCACTAACATCTAAAACAAAACAGAAGAACTTCCTATACCAACAACATCAATACCAAATTTCATCAAATCAAAAACCAAAGGATCTCGTTCCAAAAGTAGCATGGTTAATGAAGCATTACTTTTTCGACTCAAAGCATCAGCCACATTATTTGCTTTTCCAGGATGGTAATGAATTGTACAATCGTAATCCGTGATTAATTCCAGTCATATCCTCTGTATCATGTTCAATTATTTCTATGTGAATATATACATTAAACTTTTGTGATCGTTATATATTTCACACTTTACTCAATACAAATGATACCTCAAAATTTTTGGAGAAAAAACAATAGCAGCTAATTCCAAATCATATGTAGGGTAACTTAACTCATGAGTTTTCAATTGACGTGAAGAATAAGAAATTACCTGATCATTCTTCATAAGGACACAACCACGTCCCTTCAATGAAGCATCACTATAGATAAAAAACACACCATTTCTAGAAGGAAGTTCCAAAACTGGAGCATTCACCAATCTTCTTTTCAATTCCTGAAAACAATCCACACATTCATTTTTCCAGATGAACTTAACACCTTTCCGAGTTAACATAGTCATTGAACTAGATAACCGTGAAACAATTTCAACAAACCTCCATTAATAACCTACCAAAACAATAAAACTATAGATCTCAGTTATATTTGTAGGTCTTGGCCATTATTCAACAACTTTTGTTTTAGCAGGATCAACATTTATGCCATTTTTTTAAACAATATGACCAAGGAAAGAAATTTGTTATAACCAAAACTCACACTTGCTGAATTTCCCATAGAGTTTTTATTCTTTTACGGTTTGCAAGATTACCCTTAAATGAATTTCATGCTCCTCTTTACTTTTAGAAAACACAAAAATATCATCAATGAAAACAACCACAAACTTATCCAAGAACTAATGGAAAATTATATTCATAAGGTCCATGAATACAGTAGGCGAATTGGTTAACCCAAAATTCATAACAAAAAATTTATAATGGCCATATCTAGTATGAAACACAGTCTTCAGAACGTCTGCTTCTTTTACTTTCAACGGATGGTACCCCGACCTCAAGTCAATCTTTGAAAAATACTGAGCTCCCTGGATATGATCAAAAAAACCATCCATATGAGGAATGGGATACTTGTTATTAACAGTGATGTTATTCAATGATCTATAATCAATGCAAAGTCTCATTGAATCATCTTTCTTTTTAACAAACAAGATAGGAGCACCCCATGGTGATGTGCTAGGTCAAATTAAACCTTTATCTAATAACTCCTGATATTTCTTTATTAACTCTAAAAGATCAACATGAGCCATTAGATAAGGGGGTTTTGAAATTGGCTTAGAATCAGTAATTAATTCAATAGTAAATTCAACTTCCCGATCATGAATAATACCAGGAAACTCATCAGGAAAAACATCAAGATACTCATTTGACACTGGAACATCATTAATTTGAATAGGTCCTTTTTTTAAACAATATGTTCAAGGTAACATTCATTTCTATCTTTTACTAGTTTCTCAACTTCCTGATATGTTATCAAAAGCAAGGGTTCATTCTTGTACACAAACTGAAAATCATTCTGAAAAAAACCTCTTTAGCTCTACAGTCAATCATAGCATGATATACAGAAATCCAATCCATTCCCAAAATAACATCAAACTCTACTAGAGGAAATACAAGAAGGTTTTCAGGTAGATTCTATCAGCACACAAGGATAGGAAGGTTCTTATAATTTTTTTTTCTCAACGTTTCCTCCGGGTGTTTTTACCATAAGTTAATGCTTCATATAATGATATGGAATTCCCAATTTACTAGAAAACTTATCAGAAATGAAAGAATGTATAGACCCTGAATCAAACAACACATTAGCATAATCTAAACAAACAAACATTGTACGTGATACTACATCATTAGATTGCCCAACATATGCTGAAGTAGTTGCAAAGGATTTCACCACACCTATCTTCTTTTAGTCTAGCTGCTTTCCCTTAGTTTATTTCTTCTTTAGACACTAATTTTCATAATGAACCATTTCATTACACTTAAAACATCATACCGTTGGCTTTTAATTTCCTTCTTGATCAACTTCCTTACAGTTATGAGAAATATGACCAGACTTACCACACAGAAAGCACTTTCCAGACTTAGATAAACATTCTCCAGGATGCATTTTACCACACTTCTCATAGGATGGATATTTGGTTTTCTTACCCCCTGGATTCTTTGATGAATTCTTTCCCTTTTACTGCCAACTAGACCTCTTATTATGTTGTTTTTCAAAGAACACTTGATCGTCGACAAACATTATTTCCACCTTCTCCACACATCAAACAAGTTTTTCATAACTTTTTAACTCACGATAATTTAAAGACCTTCGATACTTTGGCTTTAACCCTGAGTAAAAAATGGTTGATTTTGCTATCAAGATCTCATATGAAATTTGGGGCATACCTTTCCAGTAATTTGAACTTTGCTTCATAAGCAGCCACTGAGTCATCCTCCTGCCTCAATTCTAGGAATTATTTTTCCATCCTAAGACGAAGAACCTTAGTAAAATATTTCTCAAGAAACATACCTTTGAATTCTTCCCAGTGAAGATCATCACTGTTATCACTCTCACTGATTTTTTTCATCATCGACCACAATTGATCAGCTTCACCATTAAAAAGGTAAACATAAAGACTAACCTTTTGATGTTCTGAACACCCCATGTCATCAAAAATCTTCTCTAGTGATTTAATCTACACTTCTACTAGAACAAGGTCAGATGATCCTATGAATGATGGGGGATGTTGCCTCATGAAATGTTACACCACAGACATGTTCCTCTGTCGTTGATCTGGTTGATCTTGTGCATGGATACCACCACCATTTATAGCCTGAGTCAATTATGCCATCACTACAACAAACTGTTCGGTTCTGATTCCGACCATCTCAGGTTTCTAATTTGTAAGGTTGTATTCCTCCTGATGTCGTCCCAACATAGATACCCTGTTTCCTCTGCGGAAAACCATTCTGGACACAAAAATATCTTAGGTGAAGCAACATGGTAATCTTTAAATTCTATATCATTTCAATCATTCCATAAATTAATTTATGGACATAAATTTAACAATTTGATAACTCATATTGTTGTCTAAACCGACCTCTGATACCAACTATAAGGACCCGACCTTAAACCTTACTTAATATTGAATTAAATGAATAATTCACATTGAGTATCTTTTTAGGTTTAGAGTTTTAGAGAATTAGGACATAACTATTACATCTCAAAAGATTACAAAGTTGACACTTCTACACAGTTTACTTTTTTTTACAAAACATGAACTCTTGAAAAAAAAAGAGTCATGTGTAGTTCCATATTTAAGATAGCATGACTTTTCCTTGATCCCATCCTTGACCCTATTCAATATTATGTCTTGTGAAAAACATTTCAAAAAAAATTTGATGAGCATAAAAATCTCAGCAAAGGATACACAATGAAGGAAAACTGCTAGTTTTTCAAAACAACATGTAAACCCTGAATACATTATCAATGTAATACTTTTCACCTTTATAAAGTAGTAAATACTATTCGCTGAATAAAATATCATTACTTTCCCTTTTGTAACCAAAAGATTACCATAAACCCCATATAATGAACACATAACATATAAAGGTAACATGTGACATAAACATACTTAAATGGAAGTACCATACAGTCGACTTCCACAAATATCACTAAATGGAATATCCATAGAGACGACTTCCATACCCAATGCATTGGAGGTTATAACGTAACCACCCGTCCTGGTATTAATGGCACCACCCATCATATGGTTTATCACATTACCACCCATCAAATGTCCAAGTACCATTATAAAATCATAACACATAAAAGAATTATAAAGGAAAGAAAACATTTCCACATTTCAATCGAAATATATCACTTAAATATATTGATCTAACAAATCCATTTTCAATACCAAAATAAATAAATGATTATATACTATTTACTTACTTATAAAAACATTACGGCTTGTTGAGGAAGCCAAAGATCAAATAACACTCACGGCGGTGGAAAGGTCATTGTCACCACGTACGTTAAAAAGAAACATACTTTTTGTCAATTAGTAAAATTCTTCATATAGAAAAGATTCTTTTTGAATAAAAGTAAAAGTAAAAGGGTTTTATACATCATATAAAAGAAATTCTTGTATTAGAACAAAATATGCCTCAATGAAAGGAGATTGAGACGAAGTCCCTTACCTCGTGTCCGACTTGACTCGATCACTTTTTAATCTCCTGAATAATAAACTAGTGATAATTTCTACTTACTTAAGAACCTTTTTAAAACTTATTATTACTTTTATATCACTTATTTATATGTTATAAACATTATGTAATCATTTAAGTTAATAATGTTCATTTTTTCGATATATGGTACTTAAGTCAAAAATGGACTTCTTACAATTACATGTTGTTCATGTGGTCAAAGGTTCATTATATCCAGAATGATATTGATGATTTGGATATCCTATACATCATATATATCCAGAATATACATGTATTTATAATATTACATAACATTTAGAGGTAAGAAATGAAATCCACCGTTCATGGAGACGGTAAGTCGTACGTACGCATGAACGCTACATTCATTTCTATTTCGTATTAAAGGAATTAAAATTAATTAAAAAAATAAATATTATAATTCCTGCATAATAAAAATGTTATATATTTAACATATGTTCATTAATTACATTCTTTATAAATTCCATGTTTGCCATGAACGATTCATATCACTTGAGGGGGTGGTAGTCCACACTTCCTCGGATGAAATTATCGCATTTTCACAACATGAAAAGCATAAAGGTATGTTTTAAATATAAAATATATAAGCATAGGAAGGGAATAAATATATTATATATCATATATAAATACAGTGCAATCATATTGTTCACCATGAAAGTTGTTTAGAGAAGATTGAAAAATCATCGTTTCGTGAGGCAGTAATTCGCCGTCCACAAAAATAGTATGTTCTTTAACCATTATACGGAGGTGTGTGTTAGTGTAGCTCTAACCCTTCTCGTAAAAACATCCTAGTATATTGAATATATTGTTGTTATTATAAATTAAATGAATAAAAACAGTTTAGGGGGTTGGAGAAGCAAAATAAAACAAAATGATATAAGAGAACACATTACCTTTAGATTGGGTAACTCCCTTTGGTTTGAACAAAAAGGTTTTCTTGAAGAGATTTATGCCTAATTTAAGGCTTCTAGGATTATGAGAGGTATGTGGAGAGATAAAATGAGCATATTTTGTTTGAACCAAAGGCTTGAGAGGTGTGGGTAAGGGGGTAGAGGTGGGGGCATTTATAAGAGGGAGGAGGGGCACTCTTGGAATGTTACAAAATGTTACTTTATTATAAAATGATTTTCGTATTTTAATGGTCTGAAAAAGTTATATTTAGAGGATAAGGTGATAAGGGTTATAAATCCAGAAATCCAATAGGTTTTTGACAATTTTGTGTCTTATATTTTACCTTATCTTTTCATTTTATTTAAATCGTTCATTAATGGGGTAATCTCTACGTCATCATGGTGTCATAAATAAATAAATTTATTTATAGTCAGATAATTAAAAAGAATATCATGATGTAGGAGATATTTTTATATTTCAAATTAATATTTATAGTCAAACATATGACTTGTATAACCCCATGTAAAAATTTTTTTAGTAAAACCATACATGTTTGTGACATTTTTATTTTATCTTTAAATAAAAAGTTATTAATGTCATTTTCTTACCCAATTGGCTCCATGGGGTCCCCAAGTTGACCCATGGATTGTCTTGGTCGGACATGACTCATCCAATAAGTGTAGGACAAGTGTCAAGGTAATTTCATATTATTATAATAGTATTTTTACCTTAAATTACACTAATTACCTTTAATCGTGATTAATAAAACATAAAAGTTACTGTTCACCAAAAAAATTATTTTCATCCCATTGAACAACATTTTTCTTAATAATGACAGCCATGTATGTAAAATTTTTGAAATTAAATTCATAGAAGTGGTAATGTTTCATTTAAACGAAAAATCAGTTTTTTATCAACCACTTAGTGGTTTCACTATTCCTCAAAAATTGATGTTTTTCAGAAAAATACCAAAAATTCACCCTAAGCTATATTTGATATTACGAATTCAAAATTGATTTATATTTTAAAAAATTCACAATATATAAGTTGCATTAATTAATTTAATAATTAATTCCCATTTTCAAAGGAAATATCGTGTTTTTAAGAAACAATATATATCAAAATATTGACACTAGTTTAAGTCCAATGTCAAATTAAAATTAATTCCAATGACCACCATGGTATTAAATGGTAAAAATATATTCTAATTTCACTTTAAAACAAATTAAAAAGATAATCTAATCATATAAATAAATTATATTAAAAATATTCTTTGAATAAAAATACAACATTTTTCACTTATTCATTAAAAATGAACTTTATCAAAGATATAACAAAAACATACACAAGGTAAATTTTGATGCCCCGATTATAATGAAGGATTTCACTTGGACCAATATAATTAATAATAATGACCAAAACTATTTTTAAAGAGGTTTCACCATCAAAAGGCGATAAGTCGACCTTTTAGTGAATATTAGAGTATTTATGCTGAAAATTGAATTCTTTTCTTATTTTAAGCCTTTATGATTTATTGGATAAATATAAAAACATTTAAAAAACATATATAATCATATTTTAGTTATTTCTATAAATTCCCACCAATACAATGGCTACGTGTTAACTACCATTTAAACTAATATTATTATATTATTAGTGTCCAACGTATGATTTCAAAGATACTTGTTGTTGCGTATCAGGTACGCTATCGAACGCAGCAACCCCTTTAAAGTAAAATTAATATTTAATTCACAAATATTAATAGATATGAAAATTTATTATTCTTTATTTACCTGGGATGTTACAACAAATCTCTAACAAAATATTTTTTATATAATTAATTAAGAATATCATCAGTATGATATTATGAAAAATTATATCCATGATATTATATATATATATATATAATAATCTCTGTTTTCTGTAGACTATATATTTTTTATATTCATTAATTCATACCATAATATTCTTGCCTATAATATTCCATGATTACCACTATTATATTTTTCCCCTACTCGGTGTTTGAGATCACCACTTCTTATGTTTCAATTTCCAAATATCATAAAGAAAACTATTACTCATCATATTCATAACATGAAATCTTGTGTGAAGAATTTATATGAGATGATAAAGGATTATTATATATTAATTAGTTTCATGTATAATTTAAAAAAAATTAATTGAGAAATAACAAGAATTTATTATTTTATTTTATTCCAAATTCTATAAATATCTAAACCTAAAATGGAATTGGGAATATATATAATAAATTATTTTCATTATTTCAAGTACGTTTCTGATATTTTTCTTAGATAATTTATATTTTGTATGCAATACAATATGTTATTCATGTAATTATGGAAATAAATTTAGAAGTGGGGATATAGGGAATCAAAATATATATAATTAATTTAATTTAATATTATTTATTGGAGTTAATACATATTTTATCTTTTATTCACCATTATCTAATTTAAGTGAACTTGTTTTATGGTTAATTCTCAATTTATTATTTCGTGTCATATACCACCTCCCTCTTACATTTTTATAAAACATTATATCAATATTGAAACCCAATCTATTATATGGAAATCCCACCTTATTTTACACTGATCTAATGGAAAATAATAAACACAATCCTTCTTCAATATACTATTTACTCATTTTATAAATCATCTCCCATAAGGACCATTTTAGTTCATAATCATACAATTATTCCATTTAATTTTTCTATAGTGGAACTCCAAATTCTAGACAAATAATAATTTTTATATTATAAAATTAAAATATAATCTAATTATTTTTTCTATATGGGATAGTTATCATATAGCCTTTTGTTTTGAGATGACAAAAGATTATAAAACCTATATCCTTTTCGATGGATTTCTTTTTTATTGTTTAGGTATTGAATCATTTAATCATGCGAATAACTTTTTTATGTTTGTGTAATGAATATGAAGGGACATTGTTTATATCACTAAAATGAATTAGGAAATATTTTCATCTCATGAGATACAATGTATGGTTCATGAGAAGTCTGCCTAAGAACTCCATGCTATATTTTATTAGGACCGATCCTTGACTTATACTCTTGATGTCTAATGTTATATTGTTTACAAATATTTATGATTTATTAATTATTTTATAACATTCACTTATAATATATTTCAATAATTATCACATAGTATTATTACATGGTTAATGTTTATTCCATTGGTATTACATGATCCACTATCATGACAAACATAAAACTCTTATTGTTTTGTGTTCTTTTTAATAATTTATTTCTCCCCTACTAGTGTATTATTGTATTCTTTTGATATTTCCCTTGAGGACTTGTATATTATTTTATCACATACTAATCATTTTAGATCACCCATTTCTTATGTTCAAATTAATTGAGTTGTGAATTTGAGTATAATGTTTCTTAGTTATAAATATATGTTCAAAAGTGTTTCAAATTATGTTTCTTATGTTTCAAGACCATCAAGATTGTAAACATTTCATTATTTGGGTACTATAATTAATTATGAGATGTAATTTTAAAAAAAATGGGATTTTATAAAATAAATATATATTTTTATGGGGTCATCTCACATGGTAACAATTCCAGTTCATAACAATAGTTTTTTTACTAACATATTAGAGAGTGTGGGTCTGTGGTTCCTTATTTTGGAATCAGAGTAGGGTTTATTTCATTTTGGATTAGTTTCTTCATTTTGGGATTATAATTAGATATCCTTAGTAAAAAATTGGTATATGTTTATGTGGATGATAACAAAAAAAATTATACATGATCATTTTAGTGGGTGGTTTTCTTATAAATTATATCATGTATTGATATATGAAATTTGATGTAGTTTTTGAAAATATTCAACTAGGATTAATCAACCTGAATGTTAATATTATTTTTATTTAAATTATATTCACTTGGTTTATAATGACAATGATTATGATGAAACACATACCTATACAATCATTATGGATATATTTTGGTTAATTCACATTCTCTTTACAAAAAATTATGAATGGTTTGAACTAATTTTTATGATATGGTAATAGAACCTAAAAAACTAATAACCATTGACAACCATTGTTAAACGAAAGGATTTATAAATGTATCCAACTATTTCATAGTTGAAACAAATCTAGTATATGATGAAATGAAGTATTCATTGTAGAAAACATCTTAGGATTGAATCAATCATATTCATATAATCATTAACTATGTTTTTGTTTTAAATCACTATTTTGATTTTTGTTTTAATTTTTTGAGTGAAAATATATATAAAATGTTGCTTTGGAATTTTTTGTCTATAGAAATCCCTAAATCATTGATATAGTGAAATATTTTGAATAAATAGTTGTTAATATTAATATGTTCTTATTTTGAGGGAATTGATAGGTAACCTAGTCTTCCATAAGATATAAATTCATGTAGCTTTTTAGAAACTATTTCTTGAGTTATGATAATCTTCTATATAGTTTAGGGTTTTTTTATTAGTAAGTGATGACTAAAATTGTGATAATTTGATTTTTTAAATGGATTATAATATAACATCCAAGGGTTTTAAGAAGCATATTCTTTTATAAACTCTATTTTTATTGTTCGAAACTATATTTAAATTTAATTTTTGAATTAAATTGATCAATTTAGAAATATTTCCTATAAAACATGAATTAATATAAAAAAATTTATTCATTAATATCAATAAATTATAAAGAAAACATGAATTATAGTATTACATTCCATAAATTATTACTCACTATGGATTAATAAATCCATTAAAAGTGAATAAAAAGGGGAAAATAAAAAATAATTATTAAATCACTTTTACTAAAAGATCTCCTCAATCTTCTCCAAACATTATGATCAATGATTAAAAATGGAAACCTATAATAAAGAAGAATATAATGAAATGATAATGAATACAAAGAGAAAAAAAATATTTACAAATAAGAACTATGACTATAGAAAACATGTTTAGTTAGGCATTATATAAAAACAAAAATTCTTAATTATAAATATTCTCAAACAAAATATCATCATTATAAATAAATGTATCTAATAGTTATAATGCCATTTTTTATTTCTACTTTTAAATTTAAAATAACATTAATAATGAATAATTAATAATAAATAAAATCAAATATTAAAATATTATGTGTATATATACTAATGACACATTATTAATTTTATTATTCTTATTATGAAACTATGATAATATGGATTTATAAAATTAAATGAATGATGCTAATATTATAGGAGTTTTAAAATGTAATTTTCAGATTATAAAAAATCAATTTCAATCATATTAAATGAACATTATTTAATATAAAAGTAATATTTTATAGTGAAATATTTTTAAAAATGAAGTTAATTTTGAACTAATAATCCCTAAAAAATGATTTTAACATAATTAACTTAAAATATTTACAAATATATAAATTATTTATTATCCAACATTAATTATTAATAAACCAACCAAAATAAATTCAATTGGTAGTAAAAATGTATTTTTTTTATTGTATTTTTTTAAATTTTATTTTTATACAAAAATAATTTATATATAGACAAATATCAATTAAAAGATAATATGTGATATCATTAAAGTAAAAATTAATATTTTAAAAAATTTAATTCTAACAACTATAAAAGGATCTCTCTAGGACTACATTTCACCACTCATTATAAAGAATTATATAGAAAAAAAGTTCCCTAGTGTTTCAAAAAATATCTATTCATATAATAAAATAATATTTTTATCTAGAGACAAAGGTAAAATTTCATGAGGTGTTTCCAAAGTGATAACATCAAAAGGGAGAGGTGTTATTCTAAATAAATCTTTGTTAATTCGTTTTTTCTTGTAACACATATAATCTATAATATATATGAAATAATATATATATATATATTAATAAAATATTATAAATTTATTATACTATTTTATTATAACATTCTTACTTCCATCCAATACCATTTGAAAGTTGGAGACATTATCAGGCACACATGCGAAGCACCACCTCCATGAATGATTTTTTTCAATTTTTCATAATTTCATTACAAGGAGGGTAATAAAGAGTTATATAATAGAAATATGATATTTATAACAATATTAAAAATATTTAATGTTATTTATTTTATTTTCCTACCACTTTATGTTCTTTATAAAACAAATGTGACATCTGCGTGTATGTGTAGATTATTGCCTCTATTGAATGGAATATTTATTTTTCTATTAATGCCTAAAATAGATGAACATAAATTTTGAATTTAAATAATAATAATTATATTTACTAAGAAACTAATATTTTATAAGGGTAATAATGTACGTTCTAAATGTTATACTACTAATAAACTGATATATTAATCAAAACCACTAAAAATTAGCATATCAATGTACCAATCAATAATTTAATACATTCTTCAATAACCTATGGTAGTGTATAATTAATTATTAAATAAATAATAAAAAGAAAATATAATATTTTTTATATTATGATTCTTATTTAAAACACCATATAACATTGTCAACATACCACATGACTTGTGAAAAAATGACAGATCGACCTCAAGGGACCGACATAAGTGATAATAATATAATTAGAAAATAATATATGATAATAAATATATATTATAAAGTGAAATATAGATTTAATATGTACCTAATAAATTAATTAACTAAGTCAATTTTATTATTCAATAATTTAGGTGAATGCACAAAGTGAATCCGAGCACAAGGTAAGGGTTTTTGCATATTAATTTTTCTTCATTGAGATATGATGTGAAATCACCACATATTTAAATTTTGTGTGGTATATAGTTTTCAGGGATTTAATTCATCATCATTTTGATAAATAATTAATTTATTTTAAATTCAATATAATATCCATGATTTAATGCTTCATCAATTCAATTTATAATGATTATTTAAGTATTTTTGTTAACTTAATTTTAATTCATTACGTTGTGATTGTTCTTCTCAAACATCATTCATATATTTTTTGTATAGTTTCCATATCATATTATAATAGTGAAATTAAAATTTTATTTAGAGGAATTTTGTAACACCCCAAGATTTTATAGTGTGTTATTTCTTCAAAATAATTCAATGACTTTCATTACACGCAACACAGATTTCAATTATACCATGACTTACCAAACAAGCCGTTCAAAAGAGGTTATGAATAGTATTAGATAAATTTTAAAGTTTATGTAATCCTTATAATTTTAGAATCCATTTTATGAGTTTCTTAGATATAATGCAAGAACAAATTCATTTTCAGTATTGAACTTTTATCAACTTTTAATAGTGAACCATTTTTAAATACTATATTTTAAACTTTTTGACTAAATTGGGACATCAAAAATTTAAAATGAAACATCCCAAGCTTCTACGGTACGCTTCTCTTCGAATAATGCGATAGCGTGTGTTGTACGCAACCTCGAGTTCTAACACACACCACAACTAATTAAACTAGCCGTTGTGAATAGTAATACCTACTTTTTGAAATTATATATATTTTATATTTGAAAATGGACTTCATTTTTGGACTCGGAATATCGAATTTAGCCTAAGGTGAAATTTTGGTACTTTTCGGATAACTTTCATATTTTGATGAATAGTGAAAATTACTAAATTTTAATTAAAAACAACTTTTTTAATCAAAATAATTAATAGTGATAAATTGTGAATTTGAGTGGTTTTAAAGTATATTTAGAATATATTTTTACCATTTAATATAATGTTGGTCATTGGACATAATTTTACAATTAAACCGAACATAAACAAGTGTCAATCTTTTGATAGTTATTACCTCTTAAAAACACGCTTTTTGTTTTGACAGCGGGAATTAATTTTAAATTAATTTCTGCCACTTCTATGTTTTGAATTTAGGAAAATGGATTCCATATTTGGAATCTGGATGTTCAAATTGTGTAAATAGGTAACTTTTATTTTTAGACATTTTGAATAATTACTGCGGTAAATATTTTATTTACCATGGTTAAAGGGTAAATCCGGTAAATAAGGGTTAAAAAAAATAATATTATAATAATACTAAATTACCCTAAAACGTGTCTTAACCCTATTTGTTGATACATGGTCGACCATGGGCATCTTTGGGTCTGTTTTGGGACCCCATGGATCCACTTGTAAGTGATAATGACACATTATATTAATAAAGCTAAAATAAAAATAAAAATGGCATAAGCTTACATCTTTTAGAAGAACAATTTTTACATAGGGTTATACATGTTGGATTTTCGATTATAAATATTCATTAGAAAGATAAAACGATTTCCTACATAATGATATTTTATTTATAATTTTTAGACATTAAATAATTTTATTTATTTATGACACAATGATGATGCAGTAATTACTATAATAGTGAAAAATTAAAATAAGTGATATTATAAATACCCAAATAAATATAATATGAAACTTTTAATGAATTAAACTAATTTTCTAGGATAATATGATATATTAGGATTTATTTAATTGACTTTTTTCGAAGTAATCAATCTGTTATGAGTTTCACAAAAATCAACTAATGAATAGTGTCAAAATTGACATAAAAGAGTTCTTCAAACAAATATTATATTATTAATTGATATTAAATTCCTAAAAATCTAAGGTTCGTCCAAGAGGCTTATATCATGATAGGTTAATCATTAATGGACCACTTGGGGGTCTCTTGGATGTATATAGTAAGTTTATTAATCATATTATATAAAAATACAAAGAGACATTGTAAAAGTGAAACTAATTAACTTAGAGTTAATAATTAAAGAAAAGGTTAATATAAGTACCCAAACCTATCTAAATTCTATTGGATGAGTTGTTTTCGACCTATCCCCACATCATCCTTTGAATAGTCAACTTTGGAGCCTTTGGAAACCGAATATGAATTTATTATAAATTAATATTTCTAGCTTTTCCAAAGGTGCCCCTCACCCCTCTTATAAAAGGGCACTCCTCCTTCTCATTTACTCACACCTCTCAAGCCGCTTGGCTCGTCCAAACTCTGCCCAAATAAGCTCCCCACATCCCTATACTCCTCCTTGAAGCTTTCCATTAGGCAGAAATCATTTAAAGAAGTCCTTTGGTTCCAACCAAAGTGAGTTACCTAAATTAAAGGTAACGATTTCTCTTAAATTATTTTCAATTATTTTGCTTCTCCAACCCCCAAACTCTTTTTATTTCCCTTCTTTTGTAACAACACCAGTATCCTAAATATACTAGGATGTTGTTATAAGTAGTATTCAAACTACACATACACACAATTCCATCTAATGGATGATGAACATAATGTTTCTGTGGGTGGCAAACTAATGCCTCACGAAACGATGATTGTTCAAATACATCTTACCACCTCTCATGGTGGCCATTATGATGGCACTATAATTAAATATGATATTAATGATATATATTTTATATATAAGCTTCTGTAATTCCATTTTATTTCATATCATTATTCGTTTCATGTTATATATACATACGATAATTTCATTTGAGGAAGTGCGGACTACCGCCCCCTTAAAATGATATGACTCGTTCATACCACACATGGAACGTATAAAGGATGGTGTTAATGAACTTAAGTAACATATATAAAATATTATATTATACTAGAATAGTAATATACCTATGTATCATTTGGATTCGATTCTTTTAAAATAAAAATTAAAAGGAAGTAGCGTTCGTGCGTACGTACGGACTACCGTCTCCACGAACGCGATGAGATTCATTCTCCATCGTATCCATTAAAGTCTTATTATCATTTTAGGGTTAAAAATAATGTTAATATCATTATAAGATATAATCTATCCATTACAAACATGTCTTACGTAACCAAACATTTAAGAAGAACGAATTGATTATCACCCGAAACGACGATAATACTAAGATATTATTATCAAATCAATATTAAAAGATCATATATGATATCATATTAATGTATATGATTCTTGTATAATTTAATAACAATTATTTCACCATTATACAGGAGGTTAACCTACCCCAACCAAGGAAAAGTACAAGGTAAGGGTTATTTCACAATCTCTTCATTATCCGAGGTTGTATTATACGTAATAATCTATTGGGATCTCTTTATCATCCACATCCATGTTTCTTAGAAATGTATTTCAAAACATTTTTACTATTTACAAGAATATGGGTTAAAGTCATTTATACCCTTGTTTGACTTTTTATAAGAGGTTTATAAAGGAATCTTTCCGTCGTTTTCAAAACAAGGTCCTTTTTAACCTTTTCGACAGAATTGAGGTAAGAATGTTTTTTTTACTTATACTGCGGGTGCGGTTACTTTCCGCTGTTATAAAATCGTCGAAGCTTTCCTTACAAGCTTATAAGAATATTTTCAAAGAAAATGTTTTATTTTATATGGATCTTAAATGTTTTCAAAATAAAAGGAGATACTTCTTTTAAAAGAATTTTGATTTCATCTATGTCAACATCCTTTGATGGATTTTAAGATTATTTGAAGTTGATTTATTATAATACAAAACTTCTATATTGTATTGAAGGTTTTGTGATATGTTTGAATGTGGATGTGCTATTTTATACCATTCATAGTTTATGGGGAAACTATTGACATTTCGTATGCTAGTTTTAACCCGAATGTTTATGTTATATTTCAAACTTTTCTTCAGATGAATGTGCTAAACAAGTATGTTCCGGGTTGGGGACCGGTAAAAGTAAGCCCTCCAGGTTGGGGACTGGTTAATATAAGCCCTCCAGGTTAGGGACTGGTAAAAGTAAGCCCTCCGGTTTGGTCTCCGGTTATTAGAGGTACTCCGGGTTGGTGTCCGGTTATTAGAGGCACTCCGGGTTGGTGTCCGGTTATTAGAGGCACTCCGAGTTGGTGTTCGGTTATTAGAGGCACTTCAGGGTTGGGTTCCGGTTAGAAGTAACCCCTAGGTCTTGGGATGAGGCCTAGAAAATGAAATTAACGTTTGACATTATGCATTCCAACATTATGAAAGTGGTTATTGATTTTTTCATGTTATTATTCGATTAGTAGAATATCCATGTGAATAAGTAAATGGAATTATTTCATTTTATTTATGCCATACCATGTTGAAAGTTCATGTTTGAAAGCCTTTTGTTTTAGTTATACATTGCCTTAAAAGTTTATTCTTATTTATGAAAGTTTCCGCTATATTGTTATCCTTACTGGGCATTTGAGCTCACCCCTTTTCTATGTTTTACTTTTCCCAGGATGTGAAGAAGTAAGTTATGAATGACCTGAAGGGATATTATGTGGGGATATGAGTGTGGATTATGGAGACAATATGTTGTTGTAGTAGTTTTTCGTTTAAGGATGTAATGTAAAATTTATGAATATATCTAGTATTTCCAAGGCTACTAAACCAATCGATCTTTCGAGATTTGATCTTTCTTGTGATCATGCCAATGTTATCTAATAATGCACCGACTCTGGGTAACTAGGGTCGGGGCGTTACAGTTGGTATCAGAGGAAGTTTAGTACAAACCTTGAAAGCTAGATTTAGATAAACTCTGATTAGAGCACGTAGACCTAAGATGAACTTTGAGGATTAGTATAGAAGAACTTCCTAGAATTTTGGTATTGTAGAGATTTTGTGAGTTTTCCGAGTAATACATCCCTGTCTGGATACGAGCAGGTAGAGGCGGCTCTGGCACAGATGTACCTAGGGGTAAAACCCGAAAACACCGCTTTGAGCTAGACTCGAACGGGAACTGGTGCACGACAACGGGCCTTGCTGCACTCTTGGTTACGACACTCTCGGGGGATATGCTTAGGATAATTCTCATTTTCTTTACAAACCATTATGAAGGGTTTATGAGTATATACATCCTCAAATGAGACATTTTTATGATTATGGATTATATCCATAAATAGTTCAATTTATGTTAAGTGTTTTATAAGTATGGGATTATGTATTTTGATTCATAAACTGATCTAGTGTATCCCATTGTTTAGAAATGGCGCCCAGTAGAAGGAATGAGAACTCCAGAAATGCACATGATCCAAAGAGAAGGAAGGATCATATATTTCATGGTCTTAAGCTAGAATTTATAAGAGAAATAGTCTCCCATTTATTATCATCATATGAAGATATAATATCATGTGTTGATAAGATAAGTAAAGAGTTTGCTGAGTCCTATGGCCTTGAAGGGAAGCAAGAGAAGAACAGGATGGAAGAGAGAAAGATGGATAAAGGGAAGAGGGAAAAGAGGAATTTTCCCATATGTGGTAACTGTGGAAAGAAACACCCTGGAGCTTGCCTGAAAGGAATGGGAGTTTGTTATAAGTGTGGAGGAAAAGGGCACAAAGTACGTGACTGTAAGGGTAAGAAAATGGTTTCAAATGTACAATGCTTCATTTTCAAGGAGTTTGGACACTACGCGAACCTATGTCCCAGTCATCATACTATGCCGCAAATGATGCTATTGGATAATAATCAAGTTATGATACTACCACAGATGAAGAGGAATGATTAGAGTTCTTATGTTGATTATGTCAATTGAGTGTTGTATCAACAATGTACTTGTTATAATAATTATAGAGTATATAAGGATTGTACTGCAGTACTATTTCATTAAAGACTTGAGATAGTGTGGAACAAAGAAAAGTGACTCAATAGAAGGATAAATTTTTTGGAAAATATATGATTGAGAAAATGATAAATCATAATATGGTTCTGATACCGAGTTAGTGATTTTAGAATAATACATGATTGATTTGGATAAATTATATTGGATATTCTTGACTACCTTGGAACTGATTAATGATTTGTATATTCCATCATTGTTGGGGTTTAAAACATTTTTGGATTAATGAAGTATATCCAGCATTCTATATGGAATAAGGGATCATGAATGTAATCAATAAGGAATATGGTAATTCAGGATGTTTCAGTGTATTAAAAGAATACATGATGAAGGTATTCATATGCTATTATGGGGTAAAAAGGATCTACGTTATGCTTACCTTCCTTATAAATGTTGGACTGTGAGTTTGGACAGAAGTATTTTGGATAGTTCTAGTTTTGATTATTTTGGATTGCCATAAAAGGACAACCCAGAGGTCGGGCGGCAACCCGTCGCGTCCGGCAAGGCTGCGAGACTTGAACCCACAACCGAAGGGCGACAAGGGTTTATCACCTACCACTGTCCCACGAGATGTCCGAATTAAATAATGTAGTTTTTTTTGAAAAGATCTGGTAGATGAATTATAAATTCATTTATTTTGGAACCCTGTACGAATAGTATAAATAAAAAAAATTACATTCTATTATCTTTTAGAGTGAAAGATGAGTTTGTTGTAGAAATTTATTAATGGGTAAAATTCTAATTATAAAGTAATTATATCTCCTTATTATCTTAGCCAATCTCATAAATAAATTCCTCAACATTAATAATAGAAACTTAGAACAAAAATGTTGTCCTAGATGGTACCTTAAATCATCACAAATTTATGGCTTTGGGATTGTTGGCCTTTTCATAGCCATGTTCTCTACCACTCTCCATCAGATAATTGATGGTTATATTTCTCCTCCATATCCATAATTTTCCTACATGGAACCCTAGTATGTGTTATTTTCGGTAATCTTCATACTTTCCACTCTTTATTTTAAATAGAGGCCTCATTAATTCATTTTTCGATGTGGGATTTCAGCTAAGATATTTTGAAACGTCAAAAATGTGTTATCCTAATACCCTATGTTTTGTTGAACCGATGGTATTTCAAATCATCATAGATTGATGAGTTTAAGGACCTCAATTTTATACTTGTTTGTGATTGATGACCTCAATCACTACCTATAAATATTTACGTTTTTCCTCCAATTATATGTCTCTAAATGCCACCAATGTTCTCCTAATCGAGATCATAATTTGGTGGTGACCCTTTAATTTCTCTTTTCCTCATATTAAGACTAAATTTTAGTAACCCAATTTCCGATGTGGGTTTTCCCACAAATATATTTTCTATTTTCAACCTTTTATTTTCGAAGAACAATTTATAATTGCGAGGACGCAATTTATTGAAGGAGGGGAGAATGTAACACCCCAAGATTTTATAGTGTGTTATTTCTTCAAAATAATTCAATGACTTTCATTACACGCAACACCGATTTCAATTACACCATGACTTACCAAACAAGCCGTTCAAAAGAGGTTATGAATAGTATTAGATAAATTTTAAAGTTTATGTAATCCTTATAATTTTAGAATCCATTTTATGAGTTTCTTAGATATAATGCAAGAACAAATTCATTTTCAGTATTTCACTTTTATCAACTTTTAATAGTGAACCATTTTTAAATACTATATTTTAAACTTTTTGACTAAATTGGGACATCAAAAATTTAAAATGAAACATCCCAAGCTTCTACGGTACGCTTCTCTTCGAATAATGCGATAGCGTGTGTTGTACGCAACCTCGAGTTCTAACACACACCACAACTAATTAAACTAGCCGTTGTGAATAGTAATACCTACTTTTTGAAATTATATATATTTTATATTTGAAAATGGACTTCATTTTTGGACTCGGAATATCGAATTTAGCCTAAGGTGAAATTTTGGTACTTTTCGGATAACTTTCATATTTTGATGAATAGTGAAAATTACTAAATTTTAATTAAAAACAAATTTTTTAATCAAAATAATTAATAGTGATAAATTGTGAATTTGAGTGGTTTTAAAGTATATTTAGAATATATTTTTACCATTTAATATAATGTTGGTCATTGGACATAATTTTACAATTAAACCGAACATAAACAAGTGTCAATCTTTTGATAGTTATTACCTCTTAAAAACACGCTTTTTGTTTTGACAGCGGGAATTAATTTTAAATTAATTTCTGCCACTTCTGTGTTTTGAATTTAGGAAAATGGATTCCATATTTGGAATCAGGATGTTCAAATTGTGTAAATAGGTAACTTTTATTTTTAGACATTTTGAATAATTACTGCGGTAAATATTTTATTTACCATGGTTAAAGGGTAAATCCGGTAAATAAGGGTTAAAAAAAATAATATTATAATAATACTAAATTACCCTAAAACGTGTCTTAACCCTATTGGTTGATACATGGTCGACCATGGGCATCTTTGGGTCTGTTTTGGGACCCCATGGATCCACTTGTAAGTGATAATGACACATTATATTAATAAAGCTAAAATAAAAATAAAAATGGCATAAGCTTACATCTTTTAGAAGAACAATTTTTACATATGGTAATACATTTTGGATTTTCGATTATAAATATTCATTAGAAAGATAAAAAGATTTCATACATAATTATATTTTATTTATAATTTTTAGACATTAAATAATTTATTTTATTTATGACACAATGATGATGCAGTAATTACTATAATAGTGAAAAATTAAAATAAGTGATATTATAAATACCCAAATAAATATAATATGAAACTTTTAATGAATTAAACTAATTTTCTAGGATAATATGATATATTAGTATTGATTTAATTGACTTTTTTCGAAGTAATCAATCTGTTATGAGTTTCACAAAAATCAACTAATGAATAGTGTCAAAATTGACATAAAAGAGTTCTTAAAACAAATATTATATTATTAATTGATATTAAATTCCTAAAAATCTAAGGTTCGGCCAAGAGGCTTATATCATGATAGGTTAATCATTAATGGACCACTTGGGGGTCTCTTGGATGTATATAGTAAGTTTATTAATCATATTATATAAAAATACAAAGAAACATTGTAAAAGTGAAACTAATTAACTTAGAGTTAATACTTAAAGATAAGGTTAATATAAGTACCCAAACCTGTCTAAATTCTATTTCATGAGTTGTTTTAGACCTATCCCCACCTCATCCTTTGAATAGTCAACTTTGGAGCCTTTGGAAACCGAATATGAATTTATTATAAATTAATATTTCTAGCTTTTCCAAAGGTGCCCCTCACCCCTCTTATAAAAGGGCACTCCTCCTTCTCATTTACTCACACCTCTCAAGCCACTTGGCTCGTCCAAACTCTGCCCAAATAAGCTCCCCAAATCCCTCTACTCCTCCTTGAAGCTTCCCCTTAGGCAGAAATCATTTCAAGAAGTCCTTTGGTTCCAACCAAAGTGAGTTACCTAAATTAAAGGTAACGATTTCTCTTAAATTATTTTCAATTATTTTGCTTCTCCATCCCCCAAACTCTTTTTATTTCCCTTCTTTTGTAACAACACCAGTATCCTAAATATACTAGGATGTTGTTATAAGAAGTATTCAAACTACACATACATACAATTCCATCTAATGGATGATG
Source organism: Viscum album (assembly GCA_963277665.1). Classification (NCBI taxonomy): domain Eukaryota; kingdom Viridiplantae; phylum Streptophyta; class Magnoliopsida; order Santalales; family Viscaceae; genus Viscum; species Viscum album. The sequence continues at coordinate 1,715,069,510 of OY728140.1, read as the reverse complement.
AACATAATGTTTCTGTGGATGGAAAACTAACGCCTCACGAAACGATGATTGTTCAAATACATCTTACCACCTCTCATGGTGGCCATTATGATGGCACTATAATTAAATATGATATTAATGATATATATTTTATATATAAGCTTCTGTAATTCCATTTTATTTCATATCATTATTCGTTTCATGTTATATATACATACGATAATTTCATTTGAGGAAGTGCGGACTACCGCCCCCTTAAAATGATATGACTCGTTCATACCACACATGGAACGTATAAAGGATGGTGTTAATGAACTTAAGTAACATATATAAAATATTATATTATACTGGAATAGTAATATACCTATGTATCATTTGGATTCGATTCTTTCAAAATAAAAATTAAAAGGAAGTAGCGTTCGTGCGTACGTACGGACTACCGTCTCCACGAACGCGATGAGATTCATTCTCCATCGTATCCATTAAAGTCTTATTATCATTTTAGGGTTAAAAATAATGTTAATATCATTATAAGATATAATCTATCCATTACAAACATGTCTTACGTAACCAAACATTTAAGAAGAACGAATCGATTATCACCCGAAACGACGATAATACTAAGATATTATTATCAAATCAATATTAAAAGATCATATATGATATCATATTAATGTATATGATTCTTGTATAATTTAATAACAATTATTTCACCATTATACAGGAGGTTAACCTACCCCAACCAAGGAAAAGTACAAGGTAAGGGTTATTTCACAATCTCTTCATTATCCGAGGTTGTATTATACGTAATAATCTACTGGGATCTCTTTATCATCCACATCCATGTTTCTTAGAAATGTATTTCAAAACATTTTTACTATTTACAAGAATATGGGTTAAAGTCATTTATACCCTTGTTTGACTTTTTATAAGAGGTTTATAAAGGAATCTTTCCGTCGTTTTCAAAACAAGGTCCTTTTTAACCTTTTCGACAGAATTGAGGTAAGAATATTTTTTTTTACTTATACGGCGGGTGCGGTTACTTTCCGCTGTTATAAAATCGTCAAAGCTTTCCTTACAAGCTTATAAGAATATTTTCAAAGAAAATGTTTTATTTTATATGGATATTAAATGTTTTCAAAATAAAAGGAGATACTTCTTTTAAAAGAATTTTGATTTCATCTATGTCAACATCCTTTGATGGATTTTAAGATTATTTGAAGTTGATTTATTATAATACAAAACTTCTATATTGTATTGAAGGTTTTGTGATATGTTTGAATGTGGATGTGCTATTTTATACCATTCATAGTTTATGGTGAAACTATTGAGATTTCGTATGCTAGTTTTAACCCGAATGTTTATGTTATATTTCAAACTTTTCTTCAGATGAATGTGCTAAACAAGTATGTTTCGGGTTGGGGACCGGTAAAAGTAAGCCCTCCAGGTTGGGGACTGGTTAAAGTAAGCCCTCCAGGTTAGGGACTGGTAAAAGTAAGCCCTCCGGTTTGGTCTCCGGTTATTAGAGGTACTCCGGGTTGGTGTCCGGTTATTAGAGGCACTCCGGGTTGGTGTCCGGTTATTAGAGGCACTCCGGGTTTGTGTCCGGTTATTAGAGGCACTCCGGGTTGGGTTCCGGTTAGAAGTAACCCCTAGGTCTTGGGATGAGGCCTAGACAATGAAATTAACGTTTGACATTATGCATTCCAACATTATGAAAGTGGTTATTGATTTTTGCATGTTATTATTCGATTAGTAGAATATCTATGTGAATAAGTAAATGGAATTATTTCATTTTATTTTTGCCATACCATGTTGAAAGTTCATGTTTGAAAGGCTTTTGTTTTAGTTATACATTGCCTTAAAAGTTTATTCTTATTTATGAAAGTTTCCGCTATATTGTTATCCTTACTGGGCATTTGAGCTCACCCCTTTTCTATGTTTTACTTTTCCCAGGATGTGAAGAAGTAAGTTATGAATGACCTGAAAGGATATTATGTGGGGATATGAGTGTGGATTATGGAGACAATATGTTGTTGTAGTAGTTTTTCGTTTAAGGATGTAATGTAAAATTTATGAATATATCTAGTATTTCCGAGGCTACTAAACCAATTGATCTTTCGAGATTTGATCTTTCTTGTGATCATGCCAATGTTATGTAATAATGCACCGACTCTGGGTAACTAGGGTCGGGGCATTACAAATTTATATTTCTATCACATAAAACTCTTTTCAAATGTAATATTTTTAATTAATTTTGATATTCTTAATGGTTACTGAATTGTAATTTTGATTCATTAAGATGTGATTATTATTAATCACTTGTTAAATTTTCATTATGTAAATATTATACTTGGATAAATTTTTTTATAATTTTGTTAAACTATATAGGTTTTTAAAATATATCTCATCTTGAATCTCTATGGATATTCAATTCAAAATTCAATTAATTCATAATTGGTTTGTTGAATCAATAATCTTCTCAACTAGGTATGGATAAATCATTCCTAAATATTGTTTTCCAAGATGCAATTTATTCTATTTCACTAATGTAAATTTTGAATCTAATTTTTTACATTAGGTTAATTACTTATATAGAATAAAAAATCATTATTGGTTGATTAATTCCAAAAATTGACGACATTGTTAGGATTAATTTACATCTTTTATAAATAATATTTCCCCATAATTTCTATAATTTCCCTTTCTCACTAATATTCCCTTTTCCAGTTATCAAACACCATAATAATTTCACCTATGATCCACATATTTTTCATTAAAAAGATTAAATTGAATTTATTTTTATCTTTTTAACGATGTGGATTTCAACAATGATATTTTAAAACATAAAAATGGATCCTCTAAACCCCCTCGTTACTTTTGGGTTACACATTCTATATATTTTTTCACATTTTCTTCATTATTATTATCTTTTAATTCTCTCATATTTTATATATATTTTTCTTACATATATAAATATTTTAAAATACACTTATTTCTAGGGGATATTTCATATTTTTAGTTCCCTTTGTAATTATCTCATTTATCTGAGTCCAATTTAAGGGGTATTCTAATTTCAGATTTATTATCATCTACCACCTTCATTAAATGATTTTATCACTAAAGATGTATTTTTAAAACCATAATTATATTATATAAATCACTCATTTATTAACTATTTCTTAAAATAGAGTAATAATCTTTTTTCTTCACTAAAAGATCAATTATTCATTTCAAAAAGCATCACCTAAGTGAATATTTTTCTATTTTAACTTCTCCAATATTTATCTCGAGTTTTTATAAATTGGAACTAAATTTTCAAGGATTATGTTTGATTAGATATTAATATCTATAATAATTTAATTCTTTCTTCTCTTGGTAAAACGAATGATATATCTTTTGGTAATTCCTTGAGACAAGATCATGAAACCCAATTCCTTCTCATGTGTTTTCCCTAATTATGATTCATGTTTGGTTTCCATTACTATTATAGAAATAATATATAATTAAATTTTATTGAATATGAAAATTTTTTATTGATAAACTCCAATTCATTGGGTAATATTTTTATCTTTTGAGATACCATATATGGTGCATGAGAGATCATCCGGTGAATTATTTATCGTGTTTTCATTTCAATAACCTTAAAAATTAGTTCTTTAGATTAATGATTTTTGTTGTTTCCCTTCTATTATAATTACATGAACCCTTGATATCATTAAATTATTCCCTGATTCTTATATTTACCATAAATTTTATTTTATGGTAAATATGTTTTTCATCTATGATTACATATTTTACTAGCATGACTTATGAACAGATTTAATTATTACATGTTCTTGATAAAAATAAATATTTACCATGTTCATGTATTATCGTATTATTATAATCTATACCTTGACAAAATATTCTTGAATTATTATACTAATAAGTATTTTAGATCACCAATTGATTTTTTTTTCATTCACAAGGTTACGAAGATGTGTATAACCTATGATAAGTTTAGTGTGGAAAAATTATAGATAAATTTTCATAGTTGTTGTCAAATAATGATCATACGCATATGGGCCTAAAAGATAAAAAAACTCCAATTTTTTTTATAATGAAATAATTTTTGAGAGGTAAATATTAACTTATATAAAGGAAGAAAAAATAGATATATGTTTTGCATGGGTCATGTCACATCACATTAGATATAGTTTGTAATGAAAATGTTTTCATCACCAAATCCAAGAGAGATAATACGGGTTACCTTATAATAGTGAAGAAAATTTATGTATATATATTGAAAAATGAATTATTCCTTGAATAGTGAGTCAGAACTATTACATAGTTTGACATGGGTGAATTAAAGATGGTAGAGAATCTCTACATGTATGGAGGAAGAGGATGTGTCCATTTTCAAATGTGTAGGAGAATTGTTAGGGGATCACATGATATAATATTCAATTGGGATATAATACACTTATTTTATTATCATTAAAAGGAAGATATGAACTTATGTATTCCAAATTTTAGTTATGTTGAATCTGTATCCTTAAATAAAAATTATTTTTGAATAAAAAGGCGTTGTTGTTTTATTTTCATTGATAAAAAGTTTAATGGTAGGGTGGATGTAGTGACTTCGGTATTTTAAGCATGACATATCTCATTTTTGGGTTTGGAAGGCATGATCATATAAAATGTGTAAAATTTACAATTTTACATAGTAAATGATGTTAGAAAAATTTTATGATTATCCCCATGATTTTTGGATATAGTGATTGCCCTCAGGTTGAGTTTTAGTGTGATTCCAATCTAACATAATATTATAGAATATTTAATATTCATTTAATATAAAAGTATTTATCTCATCCATGTGAAAATAATTGTCTCTAAAATGGATCTATGTATAGATATTAATTAATAACATTTTTTTTCGAAATGGTGTATTTCACATAGGATAAGAATAATTTATGTGTTAAGGTTTTGGTCCCTCAACAAATGCTAATTTTGAGGCCTTTATGATATTTCTATTTTTTGACCAAATGAGATAATATATATTAAAAATTAATTACTCTATCTAGTGACATCAACTACCTATGGTGGTGGAACCCTATTGGGGGATTAGATACTTGAATATTTTCAGTTCTTGTGTTCTTCTATGTTCTATTAGATTAGTAAGGTAGGAGAGGATTTAATAGAAAAAATGATGAAAATGGTAATAATTAACATCATTCCACCATGGTAGGGAAAAAAATTAATTTTTTCATCCCATTTTCTTCATGATATGGGGATTTACATTTCAAATCCAAAAAAATATCCTTAAAAATCATTAAACGTAATATTAAAAAAAATGAGTTATATTTTTTTTGTACTCTTGAATTTTTCCTCTGCAATTTAGGAAGATATTTTTATGGAATCCCTCCCCTTGAACGTTTTTTCATTGATACATTAATCACACAATCAATAAGAGGACGTTTTAAATTTTATCTTGGTCACCAGTCATCCTTTCCTATAAATTATTATCCATTCCCAATATTTTAATTATCATTTAGTTTGTATGATTTCTATAGGTAAAATTATAATAGTATTTTATGGTGGACCTATTGATATAGGGAATCGTTGGTGATATTTCGAATGTTGTAGTGGGTAATGTGATGTCATCAAAGAGGATAAGAGTTGGATATATCCAAATAGATTCCCATGGGTAATGGATCGAGTTATTGTATGATAGAATATAACACCCCATTATTCTTAAACAAGAACATTTTATTTGATATCATATTTGAAGTGAAAAATAGGGCTTAAACATCCCTAGAAATATATTTCTTTAAATTTAATCTCATCAATAGCTTGTTGAACACACAACCCCAAGTCTAATTGAACTATAATATCATATACCATTATAACCAAGATATTAAATTAGTAGGTATAAATCGTATTAAAAAATTTATGAAATTTATATTTTTACACTTGTAAAATATTTATTAGCCATTTATTGGATAGAAATATGATAAGAATCCTTTTTGAGAAAACGAAATTTTTTCTAAACAATTGTATTTTCTTCTAAATGGTGGTTTAGATTAACTATTATCACATAATATATATTTTATTTTTACCATTTTTTGTCAAATATTATTTGTAAACTAAAATTATTTTTTGAAATCAGAATAATATAATTATCTTGGGGTGAATGTTTGGGATTTTTTCTGAAATATTCCATTTTTCGATGCGTATTGAAAAATGTAGAATTTATATTTAAAACTGTCTTCTAGTTCAAATTATCTAAAAATAAAAATTATATTTTTAATTGTATTTAATGTAACATTAGTTATATTATATATCTATTCGTACACATTAGGTCACATTAATTAATTTCATATTGATATCTGATATTAGAACATTGTAAACATTTCATCATTTTCACATTAAAAACCATGTTTCTCGTCATGACTGATGGATTAATTTTAAATTAAATTTCCCACATTTTTGAATATATACAAAAAATAGATATTATTTATTTAATAATAATTAATGTTACATAATTATGTAAACTTAATGCGTTACCCAAATATATTTTGAAATATTAAAATTTTTTCACCATTGCTTTGGGAAAAATCAATTTATGTGTGGTTAACATAAAATGATTAGGGATTAAATGGAATATTAGTATTATAAAAACAATTTTCAGTACATATTTAGACCATATCATGTATTAGTATTTCTAAAACATCATTTTCGACTCTTTTCTCAAGTGAAAAATAAAGGTATACCTTTTTCTCTTCAAAAACTATAACTATGTCACTCACCTCACTTATAAAAGTCAACCACATGTGTTCTCTAATTCACAATACTAAAACCTTTTAATTAGTCCAATATCATGTCATATCTATATAAATATTCTCTACAATAATATTATAAGCCTTATAATGGGCAGAAATCCGACGAAGGAAATATTTTATTTAAAACCTATGGGGTTACCCGAATAAGAGTTAATATTCCTTGATAAGAAATTTTTATTCATTTATTTCTCCACCAACATTAATAATTATTAAAATATTATTACATAATAAATTCATTATATTCAATATAATAAATTTTCTCTAATTTAATTTCATGACTTATAACCATTCCTACTTCCATCAAATGGGTTTTGAAATCGTCATTTGTGTGTACGACAGACTGCCACCACTCGAACCAATGTCATTTGTATTACCATTACCACCTCTCATGATTGGGATTGGAGATGGATATAAATTATGTATATGGTGTTTAATATGTAATTATACCTCCTACATTCATTATATAATATATACCTTTTTTACTTTCTATTCCATATAGTATATGACAACATCTCTCAGGTGTATGATATACTACTGCCATGTGGAGCGACATGAATTTTCTTTCACTAACGCTTTTCATATAAGGTTATATGGATAAATGTAATTATTATAAGTGATATAATTGAAAACATTCTTATATTATTGACATTATTAAAATTATTAAAAGATATTATGTTATTTTCTTTGATAAATTTTTTCTTAGTAAAAGATGATAACACCATTCATATACTTGTGGACTACCGCCTTCATGATGCGATATAACACTCTTTTTATCACCCCACAACATTGATTACATGTTTAAGTGTATGTAAAAATATGTATATGTATCATAATAAAAATTACTATGAAAATATTATATATCTATTTTCCGTAATGATCGTTCGAAAATAGAAATGATACATATTGATATGTATGGCCTACCGTCTCCATGATCATAACATACTTTATTTTTTAGAAAGAAATATATGATTTTTATTAAATTTATTAAAAATTTATAAATAAGATAATTATTTAAAGATTATTATTCTATATAAACAAACTATATAATATGGAAAAGAACCAGAACTTTTATTAGAGAGAATTAATGAGATAACAAGGTAACTGACACTCGGAACAACAAAAATAATGAAATATTTTTAAAAAAGTTGTGATATGATATTCTAAAAGGGTAATATATGATATTATTAATATTAATATTTTTGGTATGTTAATTACATTCTTAAAACTACTATTTAGTAATCTATATCATGTTTAACCAAGAGGAATCAAGGGGTGTGGGAATTAATCACAATTTAAATCCATTGAGACTTATTTGTTAGTATTCACCAATTAAATATTATATGTTGCATATAATAACCCACTTACATGTAATTTAATTATTAATTTATAAATCATGGTGTTTTATGTTTCACATTGAATTATTTTATCCAATTGGAATTTACATGTAAATTTCCAAGTGGTAATTATTGTTGTATAATTCCACATTCCTTTGTGACTGTTATCTTTCTCTTGGATCAATCACATTCTTGTAATAAATTTTCATTAGAAAGTAGATTTAAATTAAATATAGTTATTCTTTCATGATGGATATTATTATTTCCTAAACTATATACCTATATTACATACTTTTTTCACAATAAAGGTTATTTTACTTATAAGAGAAATATTGGTCAATTTATATCCTTTAATCATTGTGGATATTTCATAACAAGGTACATTGATTCATTAATTAAATATATTATTAAATATATGAATTAAAATTTGGTCATGTAGATATTGTTGGGGTCTATTATAGTTATCCCCATGATACATTAGTGGGTTTCGTGAGAAAAAAAGTTGGCTAAATTGAACATGTTTTGACTAGTGGTTTTGAACCATAATGTGAGAGGTCATTTATGTATAGATATTATGTTCATGGGAAATGAAATCAACTAATTAATAATTTATTTATTTTTGAATTTTATTATTATTATTTTCCATGATATTCTAATTGTGATATTATCTTTGATTCATTTTTTCTTATATTATTGAATAAAAATAACGTGTCGTCAATTATATACCTTGACATGTGGATTATGCCTTATATAATCATGATGGTCAAGTAATTCAAATGGAATGTGAGTTCATATATTTACCATTAAATGTGGATTGTTCTTATTTATTAATGATAAATTTTTTTGTAAGTAACACTTACTGATCATTTGATCTCACACCTATATTGTTTAATTATCCCCGATATTAGTAATAAACCATTGAGTGAGTATTCAATGATATAATTGATTTCATTTTCAATATATTATGTCATATCTTCTATTCACAATGTAATAAAGGAAACATGAATGTATTTATTTCTCTAAAATTGATAAATTAAACATCCCCTTAGGATATGACCATGTGTATTTATATGTAAATTTATTAAAGTAATACACTAGCCTTGGGTTACTAGAGTCAGGCTCGTTATGCTTGGCGTTTAAGGATATTTGGCAGAAACCATAGCAACTATATTAATAAAAACACACATTAAGGAACATAATCATATCGTATACCAGGAGGATAACTGAATAAGAACATCATATCATTTTGGAAGTGAAGATATTATGTGATTTTTTCTAAAAATAGATCTACATCAAGATACTATAAGTAGAGGTCATTTAGGAACAGAGGTACCTAGGGGTAATAACTTCAAAAATAGCACCTTAGGCTTCACCTAATCCACACATGGTGAACAAAAATAGTCCATAAACTGCCCATGATTTGACACTCTCTTGGGATATTTTTAAGATAATTTGTGCTTTCTTTACAACCCAATTTGAAGGATTTTCAAACAAAGATATCCCCAAAGAATCTGATTTTAGGATTCAGAGATTAATAATTATTAAATATTAATATATGCTTAATGTTACACAATATTTGGTATTATATATTATGATTTAAATTTCAAATCATATGATCAAATACAAGATATTCCATTGTTTTGAAATTTCATATTGAAGGAATAAGTATTTCAATACTCGTACAAAATATAAAGAGTAACCTTATGATTAATTCAATTTACCTTGTAATGAACATGTAAAATTATGGCTATATTAGAGTTTCTTAGTTAGGATATAAAAAATATACATTCCTACATTGAGAAATCTATTATAAAACATTATTCTCCCACATTGGATCAATTTATGTGACATAAGTCCAAATAATTTGGTTGGAATACTGATCTAATAAAAGCTAAGTAATGGATTATTTATCTAGATAATATATTTATGGACTTGGGATGTGGTACAAATGAAAATATCCTAACTAAATTTTATTTTCTAAAATATGATTCTAAAAAATGGTTGTTATTGATCCAAAATACTAGAGAGGAAGATGAAATATAACTCAAATTATGGAAATTTTTTAATAAGACATTCTTTGAAAAACATGTCTTCATGAGATTAAAAGATAATTAGAATTGAATGTTCCTAAGATTATTGAAAAATAAAGAATGGCATGTTTTTCAGTATGGAGACTTATCTACAAGGATATAATGGTTTCTTAATAATTGCACATGTGGCATAGAGCAAAACATTAACCATTTATTTCAAGGGATTAAGACAAACCTCAAAAAGGTGATGGTTTCTCAACAGTTATATTCATATTATGAAATAGTATTATGGACTATTATGATAGAGAAATAATTATCCATGCCTAATAGATTAGAATGTAAAAAATCCTAGATGGACAAATTAGAGAAAAGTAGTATGAAATAATAAGGTAATGATGTATTTTACACTTCTAATATTTTTTTAATAAAAAACCATGGTACTTTTTATATGGTAATTGGAGATTTCTAAATTTTGGTAGAGAAAGTACACCATGCTCATGATTGAAAAAATAATAATTAATTTTCCAATTTAAAATGCTTCAAAAATTTGGAGGTGGGTAACAATGAAAATTATTACCTCATGTGTCAAAGAAATATACCTATGAAGAAGGTAAGGGATCATGGTCAAGAATATTCTATTAATAACACAATAGTGGAATGATTATTCTTCTTTTTTATTTAGATACATGTAATTTTTGTACAATTCTATTATTTATGATATTCTCATTATAATAGTCATGATGCTTATAAGAACAATACTGCAATATTACTTCTTAACGGATTTAAAAGCATGTGTTGATTGGTACAATGAAATTTGATTAAATGGATAGTTAAACTTCTTGGAAGTTACATGATTTAGGGAAAAATAACCCTTATAATGTTTTAAATATTGACAAGATACTTTTTTAATAAATATATGATTGATATGGATAAAGTAAATTGGATACGACATGCTACCTGAGAACAGATTAATGATTTGCTGAAAATGTAGTTTATGCTACTAATGATGGTGTTTACAAGTTTAGATTTATGTAATATATCTAATAATATAATTTTAATTTATGAGAAATAAGTATAGATGATTTTAATATGTTTTTATGTTAGTTTGATATATTACCATGTTTCAAGAAAATATATGATGAAGGTATTCACATGTTTTGATTGTCATGATAAATATCTCCCTTCATGTCATTTGGGGAATTAATGATAAGTTCATTATTGGAAATTTAATTCAAATTCCCAGGTTTTTTATTAATATTATATTAGGGTAATAAGGTTAATCATTTATTTAATGTTTCATGTGTAATGTTGATTTAGGTTCTATATATTAATTTATTATATCACTATGTAGAAATTTATGCATATTGGATAACCTATGTAACTATTGTTTCATAATATTGACTAGATATCTATGGAATGAAATATCATTATACAATGGATATGTGGTTCAATTAAAAGTTAATTTTATTTCATTAGGAATAGAAAAATTCCTTTTTGGATAATTATTTATAGAATTAAGCAATGAATTGGATGTTTATTGATGCAAAACAAATGGATGAAATGGTGCTAATGAAATATAATTATATCCATTAGGTATATTTCCTTAAAATAATTTGCAGTAAAACAATTCATCATTATTAGAAAAATTTTCTTGAAATAATTTTTTATTCTATCTTATTTATATATAAATAACCAAATGTTCTTTTAAATCATCACATCTTATTGGTTTTGGGGTCCTTAACATTCAATTTATCACTCACTGTCTTGTGATCAATGACATCTATCATTCTCTATAATTATTTATACTTTTTATCATAGTCCTCATATTCACTTTACAACAATTTTATCATAATTTTAATCCATGTTACGTGATAATATATATTACCTTGGTACTTCCATTTCACATTTCTTAACTGTATTTTAATTAACTATTTTTATTATTAGGGTTTTTAATAAAATAATTTTCAAATATCAAACCCATGATTACTAAGGACATGTTTAAATAACGGGGTTAAAATTTATTTAAATTTGGAAGAATATAACTATCGAAGAATATAAAATAAAAAAAATTATTTTATATTGTACCTAACATGAAAAAACAAGCTTAAAAAATACACAAAATAAATTTATTTAATGTTAATATCTTCGACAGTTTGTAGAACACGCAACCCCGAGTGTAAATAAATAGTAATATATTATTAAATAATAAAGTATGAATTAAATTAGGAGTTTTAATATTAATAACTAAATTTTAAGATTTATATTTTTTAAACATGAAAAATAATTAATTTATTATATATTTATTATAAATAAATTTTTAATAATTTATAAGAAAATGAGTTTTTTTTCTCAATAACTATATTTTATCAAAAAGGAAATTTATATTCTCAGTGCACATATAATTAAAAATTAATTAGTAAAAATATTTTGAAATTAATTTTATAAAAATAACTTCATTTCTTATGTTATCATATCAAAATTATATTATTGTGCATATTTTTTATTTTTCTGAATTATTTCATTTGTTCCATGAATAGTTAGAAATCTAATTTTAAATGAAAACTATCTTTTAGTTTAAGATATTTTTAAAGATAAATAATATTTTTAGTCAATGTTAACTTCAAAATTGTTTAATTTTATATCTAGTAATAAAATTTATATCGTTGGAATCATTTTCATATTGATATTTTATGTACATTCTTAGTAAACATTTGATCATTTCGTCTTTAAAACCTTACATTCACATTGCAACTATGGGATTAATTTTAAATTTAAATTTACCAAAGAATTGAATTGAATTTTGAAAATTGAATTTAATAATTAAAATACCAATAATTTATTTTATCTAAAAAGGTTAAATTTATTATTGACAATAATTAATAGTGAAAAATAAAAAAAATTACTATGGTTAAGGTAAAAATAGATTTACTGGGGTTAATCTAAAAACATAATGGTGATATTGGCCTAATTTTTTTAAAAAATATGTTTTATGGACCAATTTCAAAACTATTATGTATTAAGATCAGTAATAGTTCATCTTGGAACCTTTTTCAATTATATAAATGTGGGTACACCTTTTTCTTTTGAAATATTACAAGTATTCCTCTCACCATACATATAAAAGGCCACACTCTCCTATATTATACACAATATAAAAACATTTTTAATCACACAGTCCCAACCCATATAACATAAAAACATCCATACTCTCATCCTAAAATCCTCAATTTTAATTTAAATCTAGCATTGTAAGGCTTTTTGTGAAAACCTAAAGAGGTCACCTAAGGAAGTCGTACCATTATTTAATGAGTATTTTTATTGAATTCTATTCTCGACATCAAGAAATTATAATTAAAAAATGATGATATATTGAAAAAATATTCATAAATATAAATATATGATTTCATATTAAGATATTTACCTAAAACCATCCCCACCTTCATCAAATGTGTTATGATATCATCATTCGTTTGTATGCCGGACTATTGTATCACGAACTGATGTCATTCATTTTTTCACCACCAAATCTCAAGACAGGTTATGATGATTGACATAAAGTATATATATGATATTAATAAAATAATTATACCCCTATGTTCTTTTTATAATATATATACATTTTTTACTTTCTATTCCATATGGGATAAGATAAAGTTGATCATCTGTATAGCGGACAACTACCTCATGATGCGACGTGATCCAACTTTAACTAATACATTACATTGAATGTAATAGGTTTAAATTTAATGATGATATGTGATATAAAAAAGATAATTAATATGTTAATTAAATATATATCCTTTTTATAAGATAATATATCATTATACTTTTTAAATTTAGCCTCACATAAGGATGATTACATCTTTCTTATACGAATGGACTATCGCATTCACGAAGAGACGTGGATCTCGTTTCAACACCACACCACATGGTTTATAAGTATAATTATATTTAAAGAAAAAAAATTGAGTTATTATAATTATTTATTGGTAAAATTTTACTTACCTCATTTTCATATTAATCATCGAAAATGTAAATATTATTTATGCGTACGTATGTCCTACCATCTTCATGATCGCAACAGACTTCATTAATCAAAACCATATTTTATGATTTTTCTTTATAGTATGATTTATGTATAAATATTATAATAAATTCATGATTATTATTTTTCATATTTAAATATATATATATACAGATATATATATAATATACAGAATAAAAAAAACATTCATAATAACAAACAAATGTGAAATCAATTCAATTAGCATCCAAAACAATTAAAATAAAGAATTATTATTAAAAAATGGGTGATAATATGATATTAAAACACCATATATGCTATTATTAAAATTAATATTTTTTTATGTTTTTGACATGTTTAATATATATCAAATGATGTTCAGTCAGGTTCGACAAAAATTTAATGTGACTTAATGTGTTTCATCTCAATTTACATTCCATTGAGACATATTTGTAATTATGAACCAATTCATATTTATGTGTAGTATATATTAACCCATTCACTTGTAATATCTTTCTTCATTCATATTTAATTTTTTTTTATGTTTCTATTTTAATTATTTAATCTAAGGGGATATTTCTTCAAAATTAAAAATTGGTAAACGGATTTATACAATCTAAATTTATATTGTGATTGTTATCTTTCTCTTGGAAGAACTACTTTCTGGTAAAATATTTCCATTATAAATTAAATATATCTTAAATATCCATATTAATTTATGTTATATATGATTTTTTTTAAACCATATACCATTTTGACAAATGGTGTTCACTTTGGGAGTTATTTGATTAACTGCGGAAATATCACAGTATTTGAATCCATTACTAAATACAAATATTTGATTATTAGACACATTGATTCATGAATTAAATTGATTAATAAATATATTATTAATGAATTGGAAATGTATGTATAGGTGGATAATGGTAATATATAGACTCTCTATCCATTAGTTAGTTTCATGATATAAAATTTTCCACCAAATTAAATGGGATTCTATCTTTAAATTTAAATTATGTCATTAAAGGTCATGGTGTAGACGTGCCATGTGTCTATGACCTGACATAAAATAATAGACCATTTAATTAATTTTTAATTTTAATTATTATTATATTCCATGAGTTTTCCCTATGATATTATCTATTCATGAATTTAATTATCAGGATACTGATTAAATAAATTTTGTGTTCAGTTATTTACTATTCTAGATTGATTATGAATTACATTTTCATGATTGTGATGTGTTTTAAATGATTTGTGAGTTCTTATGCATACCATTATGTGTTTATTATCCTTAATAATTCATGATAGCTTCCAATTTATGTATCCTTTTATGATAATTTGAGCTCACCTTTTTTTGCGTCATTTCCCTAGGATATGAAGAAGAGATCTTTGAATGACTTTTCATGGATGTTGTTCCCTTTATTCTGTTATGTATTTGGTTTTATTTTTCATTCCAAATGTAAATTTGTATCATGTAATTATGCGGTTATCCATAACTAATAATCTAATTTGTCATTCATTATTTTAGCCTTTTTATCTAAACTAATTTAATAAAGTAAGACAATGACTTAAGGATATTAGAGTCATTTTCATTAATTAAGAAACATTGTTAGGAATTTTTTCTCAACTTGAAGGTGATGGGGGAGATAAACATAAGCATAAATGACTAGTAGATATTTTTTTGTGACCCTAGGGACATTATATGTAACCCATGGTGGTGGTTTTGTCACTAGAGATTTCAATTACGGGTTATGAAATTTATTTTCGATCTAGAAAATAAGAGATAAACAAATAGCATGTAGTTCTCAAACAAAAGACATGTACCATTTAAAAATATGATGATGGGTTTCATGTCTGATATAAATATTATACAGGTTGTTACATATTAACATAATTTTTGGCATGAAATCTATTGGTGTGTAGGGTTTCTCTCAATAGGTAAATATAACCTAAGGAGTCGATTGAATGACCACATCAAAAATGACAAGGATAAATGACTCTGTGCTTTCCAGAGTATATGCCTAGCCACCCCAATAAACATACAAGTTATATAGTAGATACAACATGACATTAATCAAAAACATTGGATTGTATATTCAATAATTAATTCATAGAGTATCCCATTTTATCCAGACACCATGTTGAGATGTAGAAATTTCATTTAGTGTTCAATCACTTGGCTTGATATCCTTGGGTACATGCTCGGCCAGACCATGGTTCTAAGACACTATGTTCCCCATTGGGAACACTATATAGGTTAACAATATATGGAAGAATAATGATAATAAATTATATGGAATTTAATGAGGATCCCATCCAATTTCTGGGAGGGTGCATATTGTGTGTTATTTTATTTGGTATCCCACAAATCCTCCCACTCATGTTCCATAATAACAAATATTAATCATTTATTCACTGTGTTTTTTCTTATATTTAGATACAGTGAAATTATATTTTCATAAGAGGGTATAAGTGAGACATTTTGGGAAATTATTTATCCAAAATATATAGATATGATGATATGGTTTAGGTGAAGTGTTAAAATTAGACATGATGTTCAGGTACACAAAAATGTATTGGGTCACTCTCCCCCTTGCACTAGGTTTAGGTACTCCCCTATAGATATTATCATTTGAGGTTATGGTAACCTATTTGATAGGTGTATTTATTAGGTCCATAATTTTTTTGGTGTGGTCCATCATAGAGTTTAGGTACCTCCTTCAATATATATACTTTTACCTTAATGATGAATGGTTATCCTCCAATTCTAAATCATTTTTCCTTCATTTTTATATAATTTTTTTTGTTATGTGGGAGACATACATATTACATATACCTAATAAAAAAACATCATAGAAAAAATAATGAAGATTCAAAATTAAATCCACTACTAAAGGTTATGTACTCATATCAAGGGACACAATCCAAAAAATTAAAATTTCAAATTGAGGTGAAAATATTCCATACATTTAAATTTAAAATGTGTGTACTAACAACATGTGTATATAGTGGGAATCTCAAGGTGAAAAATCACCCTTGAAGACTTACATATTATACAATGACTAAGGTAGTATATCATGAGTTTATTGGAACCCACTATCACTTTTATATGAAACCATCAACATCAAAACCAATAACTATAATGAGAAAAAAGGATTTTAACCTCATCATAATTTTCTAAATGAGTGTGAATCACAAAAAAAAACCCAAAAAATATCTTTCAAAAGTCCATCAGGTGAATCCCACATTAACTGAAAAATATTGAAATAAAAAAACCAATTACAAAACAACCACTAAAAATTATAGACCACATACCTCAACCACTACCAAGGAACATAATTATCCACACTTAATGAAAACATGGGGAATACATCTATCTAGATTGTCTCCAAGGATCCATATTTTCCCTTGAAATATTCATCGAAGAAATTTTCCGCACTATTAAAGAACAATATTCATCCAAACTAAGATCCCGAAGTGTTATCTCAATACCTCCTACAAAATTAAATAGAAACCAACCAAGAGATAACATTTCCTAAATATTATATCACCCAAACCATTCCAAACACTGAAGACCGAAAACACCCTGAAACCCTAAAAAAAACCGAAATAAATGCTTTCCTACACATTGTATATGGCTAGATAATAAATATTGATGATAAAGAGATAAGAAAACATTATATAGCCAAACCATAACAAACCAAAATGGAATAAGATGGTGAAGATTGGTTTTGATGGGACTATCGCCAAGAACATCCACCATCACAAACAAAGCATCAAAACAATCTATCACACCGAACCAAGAATGTGGTAATTTTCTACAGGATATTCTAAAATAGAATATTAATAAATCACCATAAATTTATTAAGTAGAGAAATGAAAACCCAACAGAATCATATAATAAAAAACAACCTATAAATGAGAGGAATTTGAAAAAGGGTAGAATAACCCCCATTATATAAATAAAATATGCACTATATTGAGGAGGCATAAATATGTGTTATTTCCCCATCTGTTCAAGTAGGGGTGTTGATATAGATTTTAGAATGGAAATAAGACCCATGAAATTAGATAACTAAAAATTTGGGGGGAAATGATGTGAAAAGTATACAGAATAAAAAACAAATTATCTTTAGAAAGAAGTGAAAAAAATAAAATGAGAAAAAACCATGAATTTGGGAATAAGATGAGTGAATGTGATGTAAATGAGCTCCAAAAAACTCAAGAGAAAACCAATAACTATTAGATGGGAATGTTGATACCAAGAAACAAATCTTGATTTAAGAAAATGATTATACATCTTTCTTAAAGGCAAGACTCCCCATCTATGAGTAGTGATAGATAAAATTGAAATTATTTAATTTGATTAGATAGGGTTCATATACTCCCCCATTTTATATTGTACAGTCCTCCTTCCATATATTCACCACTTCACTATGTGTCAAGATAAAAACTTTTTAGGGTTTTTTATTCCCTCGGTTGGAACATATTATTCTCAATGATATGTGTTCCTCTACTATAATTGGAATGATGTGGAAAATATTAAAAAGTAAATAAAACAATAGAAACAACATTGATATTTTATAAATGAAATATAATTATATTTGAGAGAAATTTGAGTAAATGAATAAAAAAGAAATAATATATATTTATTGGATTAATAAGAATTATATATCTTTTGGAAGAGCAACCTATGGTTGAGATAGTAACGTGTCCATTATAATAGTAACCAATCCATTAATAATAATAAAATTCATAAAATGTAAAAAGTATAATGTATAAAATAATAAAATGTATATAATATAATGCGAATGAATTATTTCTCAAATTGTGTGACATAAAGAATATATATGTGATTAACTTATTTATTAAATTATATATTTTTTACTTCATATTATAATCTTTTATTTAATAAATTTTAAATTTATTTTTGATAAAATAGATCTCATTTTTAGAATTAGTATATAAAAATTAACAAATGGGTAGTTTTTTGTATTTCTATGAAAAGTAATATTTTATTTGAATTGTAAAAAATCATATTTTTTAAATATATGTTATATTATGAACATTGATATGATTAAAACTTACCAAATAATTTACAAAATTATATCATAGCTTCGGATATATTTTATTAAGTGAAATAATGTATTTAAATATTGTAAATTATATTTTAAAATCTATAAATAAATTATCAAAAAATAATATTTTATTTCAATATAAATATATTTTCCATTCTATTAGTTTATTTTAATTATCTAGTGATATAAATGTATTTATAAGAGTTTAACATTCATGAAAATATTTTTTTTAATTAAACACTATTAATAATAACATGAATAATTACTGTTCATTGTATGGATCCAAAAAAATATTCTAAAACATACCTATCCTTTATGTATAAATAGACTCCCATCACCACATATTTCACATCGATTTAAAACATCCTCCTTTGTAAAAAAAATTCCAAAATCTCCTCTGAATTAATCTATCAACATTGGTAAGGCCTTAGACTGTATAAAAGGCCCTCCTCAAGAGTCCTATGTCTCATTTCAATGGAAGCATGTCAATCGGTAGAGTGGGGACTCTAATATTATTATTAATTCATTTTTATTCTATTCTCACCCCAATTATAACAAAAAAACTACCCCTAGTTTCATTATATTTAGAGTTTATTTCCAACATAATATAATTATAAAAAGAAAATATTTATTGATTTTACGTTCTATTTGTCACCCAAAAAAACCTCTCCCAACATGATATTTTTATACAACCTATAACACCATGAAATTATAAAATAATAATATAGTATTTGATATAATATACCACACACAACATTGAGCATAATCAACTCATGAGATTTATTTCATTAAATTTAATCCCTTCGATAGATTCGAAAATTCGCAGCTCGAGTTGATGTGAACTGTAATATAGTATAACGTGTCATTAATTTTATGGTTATGGATCATACTAAATAAATTATGAATAATATGGTAATATAATGGTTAAAATTAAAAAAGACTTTTTTTAATGAAAAAGAAATGTTTTTTTGAGAAACATTATTTTTATAAAATATGATTTTTTCTCCCATTGCACATGTAATTTAAAATTAAAATATACCAATTTCAGAAACCTTACTCTATAAAATTAATTTAATTTTTTTAAACATAATATACAAATTATCTTAGGGTTATTTTTTGTGTTTTTTCTAAAATATCTCATTTGCCGATGAATAGTGAAAAATACTAAATTTTAATTGAAAACTATCTTTTCATTTAAATTATTTATAAATTTAAATTATATATATAATTCAGTTTAAAGTTATATTAGTTCAATAATATATATATCCATACAATTTATATAGTCTAAATTATTTTCATATTAAATATAGATATAAAAAATTTAAACTTTTGAACATTATCTCTATGAAAAGATGTTTTCTCATCACGTCTACCAGAGTAATTATAAATGACATTTCAAATCATGTGAGAATGGAATTTAAGAATAATGGATTATAAATTTTTATTATAAATATTGTATTTTATATAATAATGTTATCTTCTCTTTTTAACGAATAGTTAAAAGTAGGATTATTAAAAAAATAAATTATTCCATTTAAGATAAAAATTGATTTTTTGGAAGGGTTAAACTAAAACGATAAGGCAAAAAATGATGTAAAACCAAGTATAAAATATAATTTATGAAAAAAAATAAACTTTAATATCTAGGTGTAGAGGATAATTCATTTTGGTCAGTTTTTATGTGACAAACATTTGTACTCATTTTCTTTCCAAAAAATACAATTATCCCACTCAGATCACTTATAAAAGGCCACCTCTTCTCATCTCTAATACACATTTAAATAAGATTTTGGATCATACAATACCTAATAAAATTACTTCCCATAATAAATAATCTAATCCTTGAATACTTATTTTGGAATAAATCTATTATAGGAATGATTTTGGATCAAACATTATGAGTTTACCAAAAAAAGAGGTAACGTTCTTCAATGAGTGATTGTATTTTAGTTCTTCATCCACCTCTATCAATTATAATTGAAACATTATGTTATTATAAAATAATTATATTATTTATAATGACATTTCGTTATAAAAATTTCATCATCTATATTCATCTCTACTATCAAAAAATGGCTTACGAAATCATCATTCTGGTGCACGCCAACATCACCCCAAGATCGTATGACATAATTTTTCTGTAACACGTTTAAAAGTTGGGTATCAAGATGGTTTTAAATTATATATATGATATCTATATCATAATTATAAATATTTAATTATTATATCATATGTACTTTTTTACATTCTATTTATTAAGGGATATGATAATGTCACTCAGGAATACAGAAAACTCCCACCTCACGAAGTGATGATATTAGACTCTCAATAACGATTTTCATGTATTTTAATGAGGATAAAATTAATTAATATATGTTATATAAATACAATAATTATTATATTAATGATATATTTATCCTTAGATAAATATAACATATCATTTTATTTCTTACACTTAAAAATGATAACATCACTCATGTATGTGTTGATGACTGCCTTCACGAAGTTATATGAGTCACATTTCATCACCAAATCACATGTATGATATATATAAGTATTTTTAATGAAATAATATGGTAATTAATATATAATGATAAATTTAAAAAAAACATAAAACCTTTCCATAATTATTGTAGAAAAATGTAATTGTTACTCAATCATACGTATGACCTACCATCTCCATGATTGTAACATACATCATTTCTAAAAACAATTTTTTTGATTAATATTAAAAGTATAATTGATTTAAAAATATTGAATTCATTCCATTATTATTATTTTATATATTATATTACTGTATAATATGCACCATAATTTGAACTTTCATGACAAATCACGAATAGGAAAACATGACA
This sequence comes from Viscum album, assembly GCA_963277665.1. Taxonomy (NCBI): domain Eukaryota; kingdom Viridiplantae; phylum Streptophyta; class Magnoliopsida; order Santalales; family Viscaceae; genus Viscum; species Viscum album. Next base: position 1,715,047,382 of record OY728140.1, on the reverse strand, counting down.
ATTAACACATAAAACATTGGGAACAGTGAATGATTATTAACGAATTAGTGAAAATACATTATAAAAGGTTCATATATGATATAATATTTTTTTAATTTGATTCAATTATAATAAATTATTATTATTAAAAACACTATACATAAGGTTAAATCACATTCAAACAAAAAGAATCAGGAGGTAATGGACATCATCCCAATTTCCCTTCATTAAGGCACATTGTAATGTTATGCACCCAATTTCTTATATATGGTGTAAATACTACCCATTTAAAATTTAATGTCATTAATAATTAATAATTTAGGGTATTTAATGTTTTAATTTGAATTATTACATTTATGGTTATTTGACATGAAAATTATGAAGTGGTAAATAATTTTATAACTCAATTTCTTTTAATTTGTTAATATTACATATTCTTCCCCATTTTTATTCCAATATTTTTTGTATAATTAATTTCAATTATCTTGTTTTTATTTTCAATTTTTTTTTATTTAAATTTTATACAAATAATCAATTCACTGACTAAATGTCACTCAAATATTATGATCATTATAAGGGTTTATTTCCCAATATCATTCTCATCAATATTATTTATTCTTGATTTTTAGATGAAGGAAATTATTTAATAAATTTAAAACAATCACATATCATTTTATCTTCCTTGGGTAATTCGTGGTATTTTCTTGTAATACTATAATTTTTACTATTTGATATATAAAATTATTAAGAAATTATTTTTTAATAAAATTTGACTTTATTTCTCTCTTCAATTGGAAAACCACTTTCCTTCAGAATCACATTTTCTAAAAAAAATCAAGAATGTATTTAATCCATTAAAAATGATTTACTAAATAATTTCTTACCTGTTTTATAAAATATTGAAAGAAAATCATCATATACCTTTAAAAACAATTCCCCATTGACTGTTACTGAAAATGTGAAGGGAATATATATTTTAATGCATGTGATATTATTAGAATTTCCAGTAATAATGAACAATAAATTTTTTTAAAACATCACCCATAATTATTAAAAAATACTTTTAATGAAAATTATTTCCATTTTTTTTAACTTATATTTTTAAAATACATTTTCAAATTGAAAATGATATTTTCCTAAAAATTTATTAAAGATCCTTTTATGGAAGTTAATTCATCAATAACAATAAGATTTTTTTCTTAATCAAATTGGTATATGTATCATTTATTCGATAATTATTTTTTCTATAAATGATGTATGATCATTTTGACCATGAAATTCAATGACATTCACATTATTGATTCGATTTTGTATTCAATATATTTACATCGAAATATTCCCTTTCCAATGATCATTTGACATTAATTATTACATAATTATCAATATTATTTATCATCGATAAGTTTTTGGATTAAAAAATATATCTTTTTTTCATATATTTTTCTATATTTAATGTTAATTTTTTTTGTGTCAAGATAATGATTAGTTTATATTCTCTATTCAATATAGATATTTGTAGGTAAGGAATATTTTTCATGAATTAAATTTATTATTCATTATTTGAGAAATGATTTTAACATGAGGACACAATTGGGTCCAGGTTATAGATATCTAAGTGATGCAATGGTAGTGTCATGAGGTGGATAAATTAGCAAGACAAAAATGATTTGGCCAAACCTATTTGGTTTTTACCCAATATAGTTAAACTATCTTGTGGATTGATAATGGTGGTGGAGGTATCATCTTCTAGATACATGATATCCAATAATTAATAATTTCATTCATTGAAAATTGATTTATTATTAGCCATGTGGTTTGGACAATTAAATTATCTCTAGATCCATTTTAGTCCCATTTATTTATTATATGGAATATGTGTTCGGTTATTTAGCATTCCATGTTTATCATTACTTTTTATTTATGATTCTTCTGGCTATACTTAAACCCTTATAGAGCATTTGTGATCACCCTTATTTTGTTTCCATTACCATGGATTCCATAGAGTGATCTTTGATTTATATACATGGATGTGATATAGAGAATAATGAAATTATCAAAAAAAATATTGTGGTAATTTGGATTTTTAAATGTATTGGAAGACTCAATTATGTATCTAGTTTACCAATACTACAAAACTATTTTGTCCTTCAAGATGTGATTCCATGTATCTTATGCCGATGTAATAATGCAGACTCTAGCTTTGGGATACTAGGGTTAGGGTCACAATAGTTGGTATCAGAGGTATATTTATTGGAATATTTTGGAAAAAAATTTATGAAAACATAAATTATAGATCATATATATATAATAAACATTTATAATAAGTATATAATAACATCCTCATATGTTATTTATATATAAATTTAAATTTTTTAAGAAATATATCACTATCCAGATAATATATGTGAATGCAGATCATGAACAGATGTACCTAGTGGAAATAACATTGAAAATTGCTTATTTTTCTTGAATTGATCACCACCTTCTTCATGAAAACAGACCATTCTTCACACCTGGTTTGACACACATGGGGAATATACGTGGATAATTTAAATTTTCTTTATAAAAAACTATAATGTATGTGAATACATAAAGAAAATGAATAATTATATTAAATATAAGGTTTCATATAATAAAAAATAGGTTTCAGGATTTAAATATCCTATAAATGATTATATGGCTTTCTCGCTATGATTATCAGTGTTTACACGTTGTTTTTTGTTTTAGTAAATGGATTGAACCTGAAGGAATCATGTTAACTTCTAATATGATTAAAAAACTGGTGAAATGGGTGGGAAAATGAGATGATGAAATGAGTGAAATATATAGTGATTATGCCTAACTAGTTTTCCCAAAATTTGATTAATAACTTATACCTTAACCAACTCCTAGATTTACTAAAAAATATAAGGATAGAGTTCTTTAAGATCTAGAGTGATCGAGACCAAGGAGTAAATAATTATTGATTTACATCATATAAAAAAATTAGTCAGACACCCATGAAAGTGTCTTAATGTAGTAGGTAAATACTTTATGTTTTTAATGGATGGGCATAATGTAAATAATTATTGAAGTAAAATGAAGTGTACAGTGGAATGAAATAAATCTCATCCTATAGAGCCTTTTATAGTTTGTTGTCTTAAATGTAAAAAACATGGAAATTATTTGATTCAATGAAATCTTCTAGTGGATAAAACCTAGACCAAGGAAGGACCTATGTGGATAAAAAATAAATATGGTATTTATTTATATGGGTTTAGGAATAAAATTTTAGAATTTCTTGTTTAATAATGGTTTTTTAATGATAATATTTATGAATCATTATGGATTGTGTAAAATTACAAAATCATATGTGTCTTCATTAACATAAGAGTTATGTATACCATCTTGGGTGTATAATTGTAATATTGATCAAAACTTCAATGTATTAAACATCAATTTATTTTGTTTATGTTATATTATTATACCAATATAAAGGATATTTTTTTGAAAATTTATGGAAATATAGCCCATAGGATTAATATATGTTTCAGTGAAAAGGTTATTTAGGGAATTTTACTACTAATATTTATTGACATAATTTTAGAAGAATTGGTATCCTTTAGGGTTGATATGGTCATTAATGTTATTATAATAACTATCAAATAATACTATTATACTTTGTAGGAAATAATTAAGTCATAGGAAAAACCTTAGTGAACTTCTTTTTTATGGGCTAATTTTAGTTCATGGATGTACACCACAATTTTTTTGGTACTCTATATAAATTAATATAATTTTTTTTGGAAAAGGACAACTATTCGCCTCAAGAATGCCCATGGGGATTGGAACATTATATAAGGAAAATAATGGTTTATTTTATACCACATTTATATGTTATATACTAGTTGTTGTGACATTATTTTTAGTTTACTGGTTTGGAAAATAAATTAAAATCATGAACAAGTGGCATTATTTTTTAGGATCATCAATGAATATATTATATTGGCTGACATAAGCTAACCATGATGGTTTTGGTAAATATTTATTAATGGGAATAAATACTTGTCACTATTTTATAGATCATACGATCCAATAAAAATTATGTTTAGTTATTCAGGTATAAAAAATTCAATTTTTGATATTCATTTCTTGGTGTAAACGATGTCTTGGAAATTGATTAAAGCACAACAAAAAGATTAAATTCTGCTAGTGAAAGAGAAAAATATGATGCGTGTAATTTAACTTATATTCTAAGACAGTAAAATAATCCTTCTACATTAGGAAATGAAAATTGAAAAAGAATATATTATCCAATTACATTCATATCTGTTCAATCATGTGGTCTTTTCATTCATTATAGATTTCCAATTTTGAGGCCCTTAATAATCTATTGTTTATTCACATTCTTATGATTAATGGAATAAATAATTTTCTAAAATTATCTATAATTTTATATTTATGGTAATATATTCAACTTCCACAAATATTCTCTTTCTTAGAATCCTAGTAATGTGTTATTCCATATGACCTATGTACTTCCCTTTCTCTCTAATAAAGAATGAATTTTATCCACCCCTTAATTATGTGGTTTTTTTAACAATGGTATTTCCAATTAACAATCCATTTTTTATTGATATCAATTTTAAATTGTAAGGATTAAATTTATTTAAGGTGGGTAAAATGTGACACATGAAAATTATAAAATAATAATATTTTATTTGATTACGTATGATACACACAACACCAAGATTAGAAAACCCATGATATATATATCTCTAAATTTAATCCCTTCAATTGATTGTGCATTATTCAACCATGATTTGAAGTTAATAGTAATATATTTTACATAGAAATTTAATTCAAGGGTATGAATATTACTATCAAAATTATTAAAATTTGGGTTATAAATTATTTACTAGTAAAATAAGAACCATTTAAAATAAATTTTTTTTTTCAAAAAATATTTTTTTAATGACATTTTAATGACACTTTGAGGATATAATTTAATGTTAGATTCTACAACATTTATGAAATTTATTTTCTAAACGAAAATTAATTTTTCAAATTAAATTATAAATATTATATTAGAGTAAATTCTTGGGATTTTTCTGAAATATTTTATTTTTCATTGAATACTAAAAAGTACAAAATTATAAATAAAAATTTAAGTCAAAGGAAAATAACATTTTATTAAAATAATAATTTTAAGAGAAAGTAAAGATAGATGGGTTTATCTAAACAGCTATGGCCACATTCAATTTAATCATATGGTAAACTAATAAAATAATTTGGAAGAATAATAATCATCATTCAAATCCGATTCAGAGTCTATGGGACCATGAGACCGATTAACCATGGTAGGCATCAGGTATGAGTAGTATTTACTAATACTTGATTTACTACATCGAATGGAATTAAAACCAATATTAACAACCTATTTTATTATTTCAGTAATTATTGTAGAATGAAATTTTTTTGGGTGGAATCATCCTCAATGTCATCACATATTCCTTTGATTTATTTATTCATGGATCCTTATAAGATTATCACTATCACCTGGATTTCAATGAACCTCAATTTTAAGAGTGGTGTCTTATGAATAATGATCGTAAAACTTAATGAATCCCCCACCTGTAATTTCTCTTGATTCAATTACTTCGGGACAATATCTACCAGAGTCACATGTGAAAACTTCTTATAAGACTCCTCAACCATTTTGATGAACCAATAATAACATACTCATTGATATGTTCAATAGGGGATTTTCTATCACCAAATGAAACCACAATATTCTTCATTTCCTCCATCTTAAATTTATTCCTATATAAATCCTCATGAATAACCTTTGATGAATGAAAATAAAAAAACCACAATCTTATGTCATTACTTTTTGGCATTACCAAAAAATTTACAATATTGATATAAATCAAGAAACATTTCACCTTAAACTATTAATGATATATCATCATCTAGTTCTCATAGAACTACATTATAAATCAATGAAGATTTTATGTATACATCCAGCAGAAACCTAGAATTTTCACCCAATGTTGAAACCATAGTGTTCCAATCCATTTTGATTTGAATTCAAATAGAAGAGGATAAATTAAATAAAATCTTAGGATTCCAAAAGTTAAACTTATGATGAAAATTATATGTGTGTGTGTGAGTGAGTGTCTATGTGTGTTTGTGGGTCTGTATATATATATGCACCCTCGTCTTTTATAGAGGATGGATTTAGTTGAAAATAACATTCATGCAAGAATACCATATATTAATTTGATTTGATTAAACCAAACCCACATTCCATTTTCTTTAGATCATCTTATAGGAAAATGATTTGAATGAAACCCTGATCCATGAGAATACACATCCAATAAATAAAATCCCAATATAGAGGAAATATATATTAATAAATTATCAATTTTATAAATATTTACTCATGTGGTTAGAACGAGCCTAAAAATGATGGCGTTCTCTAAAAATTTTACTCTTTCAAGAGTACCCTACCTATTTGAAAACAAATGATATGTGTCTCCCTTTATGAAATTTTTTTCTAGAGCAATAGTATTTCGAAATTTAAAATGCATCCTATTTGAATCCCATAAATTTTCTGTTTGAAAATAATTTGATCATTCAATTTTCTAAATAGAATCTTCCAAAATCACGAAAAATATTATATTAATTATATATAGTATTTATTCCTCCCTTCCTTATTGTATACACAAAAAAATTTCAATATAGTCTAACCATTTATTCAAAAAAACTCTTAATTCATCAATTCACTATTGTATCCCGAGTCAAAACACATCTAAAATATCCACTTGCATTGATTTCCACCATTGTAGTCCTTCTCACAATGTACATCATATTTTTCACATTCAGAGTCAAGTGCATATCACTTCTTCCGGCCATAACCCTTGAAGGACAATGATCGATGTTTTCCTCATTCGCCGTCACCTCAAACCATCAAGATCCATTAACATTGGACACCTCTTTCATGTTTAAACAAGACTTGTTAACATCAAATGGAACCCTAGAAACCCACTAATCTCCATTAACCTTAGTGTAATTTTTTAACTCCATCACCTTTTCCATGAAACATGATATGCAAGATCCATTAGATTTACCCTTATCACTACAGCTAATCATCTATTCCTTTTAGTGTCATCTCCTTGGAATATAATAAATTATAAAATAAATTAATGTATCCCTACATGTGAAAAACCCTACATTTTGTTAACATGGATTATTAATCTCTCATGTGCTCCCCAACATGTGAACCCATCAGTATCTTCAAATAAATTTTAATTGAAAACATCATTTTTGTTTAAACTAATTATATTGTTAAATTATATTTTTAATTGTTTTATAATTTAAATTATTTCAATTATATATATTAATCCAAGATTATTATGAAACTGATGTCTCTCGAGACCCTATCGGGCGACAACTCTCAACCAGGTGAGGATATTGTGAAATTCAAGGGGAAGGAGGCAGGTGAGATTGCTGGTGAAGATCGAATCGGGCACTCGGATCTATTTAGTCTTTGTGCGAAACGGAAATCTGAGAAATCAGAGCTCAAAGATTCCTATATTCATGGGAAGAGCTTTACGAATGTGGCGAAAAAGGCTGGAGGATCTTTATTCATGGTTTGTGAAGAGGGTAGCTCTGGATTAATTATTAGGAAGGGTCGGATTGCGCATGTATCGGCGAATCAAGATGCTGTGGAAGAGAGGGTAAAACATTGTTAGTTCTCAATCATAGCTCATGTTGTGATTCCAAAAGGTGTGCGGCCATGGAAATTTCACAAGCTTACAGGTAGATTGGCAGAAATCCAGGGCTTAAGTGATTGGAAGATGACGAACATGGGACGTGGGTTCTACCATGTCATTTTCCCCTCTGAGGAACGTAAAAGGTGCACATGGAGTGTGGGCTATGTCTCCTTACATCCTGGTTTTTTCCGAGCTCATGAACAGGATCGTAACTTCGAACCAAGTTCGGTCAAAAACACCATTTCTCAGGTATAAATCCTTATTCATAAACTAATTTGGCTCTACTGGAACCCTCAAATATTGTGGGGCATTACATCTTCTGTAGGGACCCCGATAAGGCATGATAAACAAACTGATAATCCTATCTTTGGCCACTATGCGAGGATTTTAGTGGAAGTGGATATGTCAAATACCCTAGAAGAAGAGGTTGTCTTCACCAGTAGGGATGATAGTATTAATCTTTAGATTGGTTATGAGAGGAAACCAATGTTTTGTCTGAATTTCCATATTTTTTGAAAAACATTAGTTGAATGCAACAGGAATATGATCTTCTCTCTTTGCAATATCTGAGGGAATGATGCTAGTATTTATCGAAGGAAGAAAACCGATCAGGGATGTTCAAACCCAGATGCTGTTAATAGGGGGCAGATCAATGAAAATGTGGATATGCAAGGCGTTATCTTAGAATCCAATGCTGATAATGTTCCCATTGTTGAGAATGTTAATGGCTCAGGGACCTCTTTAGTGGTGACTGTTGACAAGGATGAAGACAATAAAGAGGAACAAAATATTATGGTTGAAAATACAGATTCTGGGGGTAAACATGATCTGCATTTAGTGGATGTCAAGCCTGCTGGTCTCCATGATGCCTCAGATCCTGCTGGGGAGGCACCGGTTGGACCTCAGAGCTTTCCCAGTAATGAGGGCTCTGGTGACCATAATATGAAGGTTTCAAACACGCATGATCCCCCTTTGGGTGAGGATCACCCTGGGCAGGAACCTGGTGATGAATTCTCCCAGGTTCCACTGTCAAAGGTGGCAAAAAGGATACTTCATGCCTCCTTCAATATGCCCATCAGTTCAGAGAATAGGTTTATCCCTCTCTCTGATGATGATTGTGAATCTTCCAAGGTTGGAGATGTATCCAATGAATTAATGGATAAGATTGAGTCACACCGTAGTGAATTCCTAGTTGTAAGCAATGTTGGACCCTGCACTAGAAAAAGGTCTTCCAATAAATGAAGATAATATTTTGGAATTGCCAGGGTTTTGGGTATCCTCCCATGGTCAGAACCCTGAAGAATTTTATTATGACCAATAAACCCATGGTTTTGGGTATTGCTAAACCTAGAATGAAATTTGAAAGATGGATGGACTTCAACTGGAATGCCCTATGGTACTCTCTTACTGCAACCAATCAATAAGAGAATCAGAATGAATCTCTATGGGTTCTGAAACACAATAGTGTCATAATTGATTCTCTCCAAACTAATCAACTGTCAGTTACTCTTTTTTGTTGTTTTCAGTCCAACTCTTTCTGTGTGACTTATGTGTATTCTTTTAACTAGTATATCGGAAGGAGTCTATTATGGAACACCATAAGCACCATCTCTAAAAACATGTCTACTAGATGGATTCTGCTTGGGTACTTTAATACCATTTTGATGTCTGAGGAGAACACTGGGGCCAATTTTTGCAGAGCTTCAGCCAAATAATTTCCTATCTGCATTGATCATTGTAGATTGTATGAGGTTCCCATTTCAAGTGCTGATTTTACTTAGAGTAGCTACACTCTAAATGGGAGGCAAGCATGAAAATTAGACAGGTTCTTTATGAAAATGGACGACAGGAGTGATATGATGGAAATATCTCGATTGACTCTTCCTAGAATTCACTCAGATCATTATACCATATTGATTGATCTCTATTTTAGCAACCTGAGGTCATCACCTTTACCCTTTAAGTTTAATAACGCTTGGTTGGTTGTCCCTGGGAGTAGGGAAATAATTTTGGAGGCTTAGAATTCAGCTGTATCAGGTATCTCTTTAAAAAAGCTTGACCTCCAAGTTAAAAATTCTGAAATCTAAACTCAAAGATTGGAGTCAAAAATCCTTCTCCTATATTGTGAATGATATTAAAGAGTATTAATATTACTTGATAAGTTTCCGATAGGGGAATATGCATCAGGAGACCCATTCTCAAGATGAGATACAAGATGCCTCAAAGATTGATAATCTCTTGACCCTCAAAGAGAATCTGGATCGGAATCAGTTTAATGCCAAGTTGCTTAATGATGGGGATAGGAATTCAAGACATTTTCACTACAAGCATAAGGAGAAAAAGGTTAAGAGAACTCTCATGGCTCTAAATACTGATGATGCTTGGATTATATCTAAAAATGACATTGCTAATGGGGTGACATGTTATTTTGAAAAATTATATTCTGATTCTAGAGGAAACAGCTTAAATAATATTATTAGATGTGTGGAATCCATTGTGGATGATAACCAGAAAAAAGATCACTGAGACACCTTCACTAAAAGAAATTCATTCTGCACTTTTCTCCTTAAATATGGACTGTGCTACTAGTCCTGATGGGTTCACAAATAAATTCATTATGTTTTATTGGGATATCATTCACATTGATGTGATCAATGTTGTTATGGAATTATTTCATTATTACTATTTGCCTTTTGGGATGAACTCTAATTTTATTTCTTTGATTCTGAAGAAGGATAATGCCTTGGACATCAAAGACTTCAAGCCTATTGCTATTAGTAACTCTATTCCGAAGGTAATCAGTAAAATCATTGCACTCCGAGTTGGTGAGGTTGCCAAAAATATTGTCTATATTAATCAGTTTGGTTTTTTTCCTGGGAGGAATATTCAGAATTTTCTTTTTACTACTTCAGAGTGTATTAATATTATGAAAAGTAAAGTTCATCATGGTAACATGGCTCTGAAGGTTGACATATCCAAGGATTTCGATACAATAAGGTGGGATTTTATCTTCTAAATTCTTAAGATGCATGTATTTTCATAGAAATTCATTGGTTTGATCCTTTATATATTGAAAAGTTCTTGTCTATCCATTATTATCAATGGTTCCCCCAAGGGTCTCTTTCAATGCACTAGAAGAGTCTGGTAGGGTGACCCTCTATCTGGGCTTCTGATCTCTATGGCTGAGGATTATCTGAGTGTCTGTCTTCATGACCTTGTCAACAGTGGTTTATATCAAAGAATGAGGGTATGATGAAACTCTTTTTCTCCATCACATTTATTCTACGCTGATGACATACTACTATTTTGTAAGTCCAATAGGGAAACAGTCTCCTGTATTAAGAACATCTTCTCACATTATGAAGAAGTTTTAGGTCAGGTAATTAGCTGGAATAAATATTTTGTTGTTTTTGGTGAAGGAATTAGAATCTCTAAGAAAAACAGGGTTGCTCGTAGACTTGGTGTGAAAGAGGTACATTGCCCTATGACTACCTTGGTATTCCGTTGTTTTTGGGAAGGGTGAAACGTGCTCAATTGGAGGGTATTTCTTTGAAAATCACCAATCAGTTGGAAAGATGGAAAGGGAAGACCATATCCCAGGATGGGAGAGTTCGCCTTGTCAACTTGGTTGTCACTTGAATGTTTTTCTACTCCTTTTTTTTATAGATGGAATGTTTCCCTTCTTAAATAACTGAATGGAATGATATAAAACTTCATTCGGACTGGATTAGTTCACCAGAGAAAGATTGTTACTGTTGCTTGGAAAAACTGTATCAAGCCAGTTAACATGGGAGGAATGGGTATCAAATATATCAGACTGTTTAATAATGCCCTCCTTCAAAACTACACTTGGAGGCTTCTGTCCAATCCTGATTTCTCTTTGGAATTTATGGTTGATAGGTTTGTTTATCGACTAAAAAATAGTATGTGTGTCTATTTAAATTACCATGTGTGGTCTTCAATTAGGGATGCATATTCATACATCATGTCTCATTCGATATAACTATTATGTCCTGGTTCTCATCTCAACTGATGGAGAACCGCTTGGCTATCGTCCCCTATAAATGATTATGTTAATGTCCCTCTTTCTTTGAGGAATTTATCGATTTCTAAACTTCATGGAAATAATGATTCTTATGAAGTCATTCCTAGTAATTTTCGTTTGGAACTTAATAACTATGGATATGTGGATGCTGACATTTTAATCTAGAAACCTGCTATCAATGGTTCCTTTTCCAGTCGGGCTTATTATAATCTGCAAAGTGGTGTCATCTCCAGATTTCCTTCATGGCTGGGAGGATTTCGACAACCCCATATTCCACCAAGTGCATATCTTCTGCTTTGGAGAATCTAGAAAAACCGAATTCCTATCCAGTGTGTGCTGCAGCGCAAAGGTATTCATTTAGCTACGGTATGTCCCTTGTGCCTTAACAATAATGAATCTATTTCTCATTTGTTTTTAAAATGTTCATTTTCTGCTCACCTCTGGATGTATGTGCAATCCTCAATCCACTTCTGCCATGATTTTTGCTCATTTGATTCATTGCTCATTTCATTCCTTAAGAAAGATTTTAGTGATCAAGTGAAATCTCTATTTATTACTGTTGTTGATTCGTTTTTCTCTTTAATCTATAAATCTCTGAACAATATTGTCTTTAACAATATGAAGCCATCCATCTGGGATGGTGTTCTAGTGGTGCATAGAAGCATCATGCTTGCCTCAATTGTTCAAACATGTTCTATGAACAATGATATATCTGACATTGTTCTCATGAGACCTCTTGGTGTTTGTGGTAGGGAAAGGAATCCTAGAATGGTCAAGTACATTCGGAGGATTCCACCAATTTCGGAATGGTTGAATGTGAATGTGGATGGGGCTGCCTCCTGTGAATCGGGTCTAACTGGATGTGGTGGAGTTTTTAGAATGCACCGGGGATTCGTTAAGGGCTGCTTCTTTCATTATGTTGGATATGCTCATGCTATTGAGGCGAAACATTGGGATATGTTCAAAGCTATTAGGTATGTGGTGCGCTATGGTTGGCATAGAGCTTGGTTGGAGTCGGATTCCTCTGTTGCTGTGCAGATTCGGAAAGTTCGATCTAGGAATGTTCCTTGGAGGATGATGTCTACTTGGATCTCCTGCCTTAGAAATACAGAATGTTTATGCCTTGATATCTCTCATGTGTTTCGCGAAGCTAATCTGGTTGTTGATGCTCTCTACAAAATGGTGATCATGGAGGTTAGTTCGAGTTGGTCATTTGTTCTGTCTACTTATTGTGACAGTTTTGTTTGCAATGATCGGGAAGGTGCCTTGTATACAATGCTTTGTAAGTCTTCTTGTTTTTGAGTCTCTTTGTACTGTTTACGCTTTTTTATAAAAGTTTTTTGGGAGCAGGTATCTGCCTGTCTATCGAACCTTTTGGATATATATTAATCCAATACAGCTAATATTTAAAATATTTTTTGTATACAACTTTCAAAACTTTTGATCATTTTTCCTTGAAAACCAATTTTCTCATCATGTTTAAAAGATTAATACTAAATAAAATTTTAAACATACATGAATGGAATTTATTTAAAATATTTTACATGTTTAGAATATAAATAAAATATAATTTATAATTAGTTCAACTTTACTTTTGCCTTGTAGTAATAGTAAAAGGAGTAAAAATTTATTAAGGTGGTTAAAATAAAAATGGAATTCTATGGGCTAAACAATACTGAAAATGTTTATGAGACCAATTAAATGTGTAATAATATATATTTTATCCATATATAGACCCTATAATGTCTAAATATTGATAATAATCTATTTTGGACCTGTGTGGAGTGTGAAAATTGTTTCTACACCTTAACATTCCAAAAACTACAACTTTTTCACTCACCTCGCTTATAAAAGGCCACCACCTCTCCTATATTCTTTACACCTTAAAAAAATTGTTTCAGCTAAAACGTACTCATATAAATTTTTAAGATCCATCCCACCATGCTAGAATCCTTATTTTTCATGGAATTACAGCATAATAAGCCATTTCTACAAACCTACTGATTTTACCTAATGAGGAGGTAACATTCCCCAATGAGATTTTTTTATTTATTCCACTATATCCAAAAAAAATTTATTAAAACATGATGATATAAGAACACCATTATCATAAATATACATAAATCACTACTGGAATTTGGGTTTTTCCCAATGGTAGTATACCAACGGTTCAATTAAACCGTTGGTATACTCAGCCTTTGCCAACGGTTTACTGAAACCGTTGGCAAAGGGAATTCCAGTGACCCATTTCCCAATGGTTCTATACAACCGTTGGGAAAGGGTTGCTAAACTTATCCCTTTCCCAACGGTTTATTGAAACCGTTGGGAAAGGTTTCCTTTGCCAACGGTTTTTACAAACTGTTACCAAAGGTTTTTCCCAAATAGCAACCCTGATCTTCTCTCCCTCATTCAAGACAGAGCCCTAATTATCCTCCGCTCCCGTGCTCTCGCGAACCCCCTGTCGAACATCATCGACCCCCATCCGAATAGGTACACCCCCCATCTGAACAGGTAAAAATTAATCTCAATCAATTTGTTGTATTTTTTTTAATGAATTGATTTTTCCATTAATTAAAACATAAACACTATGGTTCCATTTTTATAGAAGCTTACATGCCAATGGTGGACAATTTTATAATGCATATAGATTCTATTATTTTTATATTTCTTCTCTTATGGATATGTGTTGGTTTTCCACATGGAATGCCTTTACTATCTACTTAGCATGATAGAGGGTTTCTTTTGGAAATTTCCAATGGAAATTACATGATCCTATAAACATTTTGATGAATTTTCCTAACCTAGATGGATTGTCTGATGTTTCTCTAATGATCAAGGACGGAATGTTTGGAGGACATCACAAGTCCTGACTGGATGATCCTAGAAGCAATTTCATGATAATGGATGTAATGCCTACATGGAATCTCTTGATTTTGGTGATCTTATCCATTTTCATCAAAATACATGTTTGAAACACTGGGAGGGAAACTCTAGAGTAAGTGTGACATGTCATGAAGGGTGATTTATGTCCATAGTGACATGATTTGAGGACATCACATGATCTAGTTGGTGTGCCTGGAGGGTGTTAAGGGAGCCATATAACATTCCTGAAATTTAAAATGAGACTGAGATAATATGTATTGATTCCCCTATATAGAAGGAGATACATATCTATTGGAAAACATGTAGTCTGTATGGTGAGAATTAAAGGCTTTTCATTACAAGGGTGGCATATTCATGGGTGCCATCTGATGTTATATGACATGTCAAGGGGACGTCAAATGATCAAAATAGGTTTCCAATGGAATGTATTATGAAGAGGATGAAATTTCCTAGTGAAATAAAATTTCTTAGGTGATTCATGTTGTTAAAATTAGGGTC
This sequence comes from Viscum album, assembly GCA_963277665.1. Lineage (NCBI taxonomy): Eukaryota > Viridiplantae > Streptophyta > Magnoliopsida > Santalales > Viscaceae > Viscum > Viscum album. Next base: position 1,715,032,220 of record OY728140.1, on the reverse strand, counting down.
AACATATATTTCCTTCACCTTAGTCTCCCATATTTTAGTATTTCATCCATCCTTTTATCCCAAATTCCACAGATTTATACATTATTTTATTATATTATGTCTCAAATTATCTAAAATATGTGTTTGATGTTCTTCACCTGACCTATCATAATTCCTTCTCATAATCTATAGTGATCATGGGAAGATCCCATGCATGATTCATGATCACTCAAATTATTCTGCAGATCATACATAATGGAAGCCTTACAGGATGTGAGATGATTATATCTATGAAATCTACTTAGGTACCTGGTGAGGAAGTGAATATTAATTCAAAAAGGTAAATCGCATATGAGGATACCCTACTAATATGGTTATGGGATGAGGCATGCTCTGATGTGATAACACATTAAGTTCTTGTTGGTTTTACATTTTTTCAATAACACATTAGTATGTTTTTTTCACATGTGTAGTTGATACCATGATTATTTTCTTCCTTTCTCGTTTACTTAAATGTATTTTCTATTAAAGTTCAATCCTATTGAATTGTTTATGACAAAATGACTTATATGAATTCTTTTTATAGAGTGGACAGAAGTTGGATGTATGAAACCGAACGTATCTCAAGCGATTTTCAAAACAATTTGGAGAGATTTATAGATTTTGAATTTCACAATGCTTCAGATATTGTTCGCATACACTGCCCATGTTCCAATTGTGTTGGTAGACCTTGGTTGAGTCGTGAAGAAGTCAGCTACCACATAAACAAAAATGGTTTTCAAGCAAACTACTTTTTGTGGTATCACAATGGGGAGAAAATGAAATCTCAAATTGGTGATGATCGAAATGAAAGGACTAAAATGGAGAATTTGTTAGATGATCGGTTTCCGTTTATTCGTCATCCTGAAAAAGAAAGGATTTCGACTCAAGAAGACGTCGATATGAGGACAACTGATGCATCTAGTGAAAATGATGATATTGATAGGGTGAAAAAATTGAATGATGATGCCACGACTCCAGTATATCGATTATGTGATAAAATGAAAAAGCTGGAATTTTTAATCCGATTGTTTCATGGAAAAACTATGTATGGGATTTCTAATACAGCAATCGATTACATTCTTACCCTCTTAAAGGATTTACTTCCAGATGATGCAGATATTCCCTCAAACCACTATATGGCATGGAAGTTAGTTGAAGAACTTGGATTTTCCAGAAACAAAATTCATGCTTGCCCAAAAGATTGCAGTTTATTCTGGGAAGAAACCGCTGAACGAAATGAATGTATAAAATGTGGCACATCCCGCTGGAAGTCAAAATCTGATGGAACACCATCTCGTGTTCCACAGAAAGTAATGTGGCACTTTCCATTGATCCCCAGACTCCAGAATCTTTTTATGTCTGATGACATATCAATAAAAATGAGATGGCATGATACTGAGAGAAAGAAGACTAATGATGAGTTGGTTCATCCTGCAGATGGATTTGCATGGCAGAGATTTGATGCTCGACATCCTGATTTTGCAGATGACATGCGTAATGTGAGGCTGGGTCTTTCATTCAACGGTTTTAATCCATTTGGGCAGATTCTTACTTCGCACAGCACATGGCCAGTTTTTATACAAATTTATAATCTTCCCCCATGGTTGTGTATGAAAAAATCTTTCACTTTCATGAGTATACTCATATCTGGTCCTTCTGATCCCGACATTGAAATTGATGTATACATGCAACCTTTAATAAAAGAGTTGAAACTTCTTTGGGATGTGGGTGTGCGCACATACGATGCATGTTCGAAAGACGTATTTCATATGTGTGCTGCGCTTATGTGGACGATCAATGATTTTCCGGCTTATGCAATGATGTCTGGATGGAGCACGAAGGGAAAACTGTCATGTCCAGTTTGTATGAAGAATACACGATCCAGAAGACTAAAACATCGTTGTAGTTTCAGTTTTATGGGACATCAACGATTTTTTCCAAAGGATCATCCATATAGAATGAATCGTCAAAGATTTGATAATACTATAGAGACCGATGATCCACCTCAGAGTATGTCTGGAACTGATGAGCTTAATGAATTGAAAGATTTCAGTTTTTCGTTTGGGAAGGGTCAAATGAAATCTGGAAAGAGAAAGAATGTTTCCATAGAAACCTGTTACAATTGGAGGAAGAGGAGTATCTTTTTTGATTTTCCTTATTGGTCAACCAATTTTCTACGTTATTTCTTAGACGTAATGCATATTGAAAAGAATATATGTGAAATGTTGCTTTTAGTTCTTCTAAATGTCAAGGGGAAGACAAAAGATGATTTATGATCTCGACGTGACTTGGTGGATTGGGGCATCAGACCAGAATTGCATCCTGTGCGTATTAGTGAAAATAAATGGAAACTTCCATGTGCTTCTTATGTGATGACACCTACTGAAAAAAAAACAATTTCTGGAAGTATTAGAGACTATTAGAGTTCCTGATGTCTATTCAAGAAACATATCTAAACGGGTTAACAGAAAAGAGTTGAAGCTAAAATCTTTGAAGACTCATGATTATCACGTTCTACTGCATGAGTTCCTTCCAATAGAAATCCGTCATCTTTTGTCAAATAATGTAAGGGTCTGTGTTATTCGGTTGTGCCATTTGTTTAGAGATCTTTGTGCTAAGAAGTTTTCCAAGTCTTTCTTGCAAAAAATGTTGACAGATGCCCCATTAATTTTGTGTGAGTTGGAGAAAATATTTCCCCCATCATTTTTCACATGCATGCTGCATCTGACTGTCCATATTCCAACTGAAATACTTCTCGGAGGACCTGTTTCTTTTCGTTGGATGTATCCAACTGAAAGAAATATGTTCACATTAAAGTGTTATGTTCGAAACAAGAATCATCTCGAAGGTTCTATCGTGAACAATTACATAGCTCAAGAATGTATGGATTTCTGTTTGATGTATTTGTCTGATCTTACTACAATAATGAATAGACCAATGAGAAATGAAGAAGAAAAATATGATAAAATTGAACCCAGTTTTCCATCACTTCCTCAAACAGGAGGAATTCCTGGATCATATACATTGAAGACATTAAGCCATGAGGAGCGGGAGATGGCACATCTCACAGTTTTTTTCAACTGTGATTTGTTTGATGACTATATCAGGTAAAAAAATTGAATATTATATCTTACATATATATCTGTTAAACTATTCATATTTTTTTATCTATAGGGAACATAAAACAATGATAAATAGGAAGCATCGTTCTTTATCTTTGAGAAGGAGAGAGACTTTTCATAGCAAAGATTTTTCTGCCTGGTTAAAATTGAAGGTAAAAATATTACTGTTTAAATTAATTATTTCAATATTTACTTAAGTTTAACTGTCATTTATATTGCAGGTATTGAGTTTGTCTGATGACTCTGTCTCTGAGGAAATAAGAGCTTTGGCTTTTGGTCATAATACCGTGGTTCGTGACTGTAAATCAATTGTTATTAATGGGTACAGATTTATTTTCACTGAACGAGCCAAAAACATGAGAACACAACATGATGGTATTATGGTTACTGCCACAACAGATTGTTATGCTAGTGCATCAGATAGTAGACCGCGACTTGAAAATGTGGGTTATTATGGAGTCATTGAGAAAATAATAATATTGTATTATTACTCTCATGGATGAGTCACAATGATGAAATGTCATTGGTTTGATTCGATGACGAGACATGGAACATTTATTGATGATTGTGGATTTCGAGTAATTAATATGACCCGCACTCTTGCTACCGAAGAACCATATGTGTTGGCATCAATGGCTAATCATGTTTTTTATGTCAAAGATCAACTTCAACCTGAATTTGGTGTTATAGTTGAAGTAATTCCAAGACATATTTTTGATGATGTTGATGATGGAATTGACACAGTCCCAATTGCCATTGGAACCAATCCATTTATTTCTTTTGATGACTCCAATAGATCAATTGTCAGAGTTGATTGTGAACCTGAAGTTGTGGTTGGAAATATATAGAATCATTCATCCATGTTCTCAATTCTTTTGGTTTACCTCGAGTTGGGTTGTTAAGGTTGGTAATATTCATATTTATTTAGTATTGATCACAAATATGTTTTAGCTGACTTGACCGTTATGTGAATTTTCAATGTTTATTGGTTGCTGTTTTATTTGAATTGCATTTTCTAATTTGTAATTGAACTGTATTTAAACCAAATCAAACAATATTTCTAACTTGGTGAACATTACAACTTGTATGTTTTATTAAATTCATTCAAACTCTTCTAAAACAATTGATAGCTAAATTACCAATGAATCCCCTCATTCCCTCATATATTTAGTATTTTGGTTTACACATTAATTTCCTTTTTCTAATTAATTACATATTTGTTTTCAAATGCAGGAAATGCAGCCAATTGAAGAGAGACGAAGAAAAAAAATGGCGGAGAACAATCGTCGGATAGAGTTGAGGCCAACCCAACGATTGATGAATACATGTCGTCGATACATTCTATATATGGTGCACCAGGTGGCAGTTCCAGTGGTGTTCAGGCCGATGTCCAGCTTGAAGATGATGATGGTTAGGAGTCTGATGCAGAAGAGGAGGGAGATGAGGAGGGCAAAGAGGAGGGCGAAGGCGAGGAGGAGGGCGTTGTGGAGGGTGAGGACGATGAGGAGGACGATGACGAGGGTGATGATGATGATGATGGTGATGCTGATGCTGATGTGGGACATATTGATCCGTTAAATTTTTGACTTATATTACTGAGATTTGATGTTTAATCTATTCTAGTTGTTGGTTTTATCTATACTCGTAGTATAGTATTGGAGTTGAGTTATTTTTATGTATTGTCTGTTTTTATGGATGTTTTTGTCTTTTAGTGGTTGTGTGTTTGAGAACTCCCTGGACAACCCCCCTCATTCTTGGACCCTGGACAACCCCCCTCCCCCTTGGACCCCGAACACCCCCCAAACACCCCCCGGATAGCCTTGCGGACAGCCCCCTGGACAGCCCCCCGTACAGCCCCCACCCTCCACCCTGGACCCCAGATAGCCCCCTGGATAGCCCCCCGGACAACCCCCCCACCCTCCCCCTTGGACCCCGGACAACCCCCCAAACACCCCCCGGACAGCCCCCCGTACAGCCCCCTGAACAACCCCGGACAACCCCCTGAACAACCCCTGAACAACCCCTGAACAACCCCCTCAACAACCCCAGAACATCCCCCTGAACAACCCCGGAAAGCCCCCTGAACATCCCCCAAACACCCCCCGGACAGACCCCGCACAGCCCCCCCACCCTCCTCCTTGGTCCCCGGACAGCCCCTCGGACACCCACCGGACAGCCCCCTCGGATAGCCCCCCCGGACAGCCCCTCCACCTTCCTTAATTTCATTATCTCTGAAATGTTTCATAGCACGATCAACTAAAATCTCATCCATACTAAATATGATATAAAAATATTCTATATTAATTTCCATAAGATTTTACTTGAAAACAAAAAGTGACAAACGAAAAACTGACCAAAAGCATTAGAAATGTGTTGATGCTTTAGGACAACGATCCATGGGTCATATGTGACGTGTACGAATCATCCCCGCCTCAATCCGAGGCGCGGTGTGGTCAAAACAACTCAAAGTGTATGTCTTTTGTTTCAAAAGGACATCATCTTAAGTGAAAAACATCAACTGGCATACGAAAAACTGGCCAAATGCATTCGGATTGTGTTGATACTTTATGACAACGATCCATGGGTCATTTGAGATGTATACGAGTCAACCCTACCTAAATCCGAGATGCGGTGTGGTCGGGACTACTCTAAGTGACTTTCTTTTGTTTAAAATGGATAGTATTTTAAGTACATACAGAAAACCGACCAAACACATTCGGTTTCTGTTGAAACTTTAGGAGAACGATCCATGGGTCATATGTGATGTGTACGAGTCAACTCCACCTCAATCTGAGGTGCGTTGTGACCGACACCACTCAAAGTGTCTCTATTTTGTTTAAAATGGACTTCATTTTTAGTGAAAACAACAAATGACATACGGAAACCCGACCAAACGGATTCTGATTGTGTTGATACTTTAGAAAAATGATCCAAGGGTCATATGTGACGTGTACTAGTCAACCCTGCCTCAATCCGAGGCGCGGTGTGGCCAGAACAACTCAAAGTGTATGTCTTTTGTTTCAAAAGGACATCATTGTAAGTGAAAAACATCAACTGGTATACGGAAAACCGACCAAACGCATTTGGTTTCTGTTGATACATTAGGAGAACGATCCATGGGTCATATGTGATGTGTACGAGTCAAAGACACCCCAATCCGAGGCGCGGTGTGGCCGACACCACTCAAAGTGTCTCTATTTTGTTTAAAATGGACTTCATTTTTAGTGAAAACAACAAATGACATACGGAAAACTGACCGAACGGATTCTGATTGTGTTGATACTTTAGCACAATTATCCATGGGTCATATGTGATGTGTACGAGTCAACCCCGCCTCTATCTGAGGCATGGTGTGGCCGGCACAACTCAAAGTGTATGTCTTTTGTTTCAAAAGGACGTCATTTTAAGTGAAAAACGTCAATTGGCATACGGAAAACTGGCCAAACGCATTCGGATTGTGTTGATACTTTAGGACAACAATCCATGGTTTATTTGAGACATGTACAAGTCAACCCCTCCTAAATCCGAGATGCGGTGTGGCCGGTAGCACTCTAATTGTGTCTCTTTTGTTTCAAACAGACAAGATTATAAGTGAAATAAACAACTGGCAGACGAAAAACCGACCAAACGCATTCCGAATCTGTTGAAATTTTAGGACAACGATCCATGGGTCATATGTGACGTGTACGAGCCAACCCGGGCTCAATCCGAGTCACGGTGTGGTCGGGACCACTCTAAGTGACTTTCTTTTGTTTAAAATGGACAGTATTTTAAGTACATATGGAAAACCGACCAAACGCATTCGGTTTCTGTTGAAACATTAGGAGAACGATCCATGGGTCATATGTGACGTGTAAGAGTCAACGCCACCTCAATCTGAGGCACGGTGTGGCCGACACCACTCAAAGTGTCTCTATTTTTTTTAAAATGGACTTCATTTTTAGTGAAAACAAAAAATGACATACGGAAAACCGACCGAACGGATTCTGATTGTGTTGATAATTTAGCACAATGATCCATGGGTCATATGTGACGTGTAAGAGTCAACCCCGCCTCAATCCGAGGCACGGTGTGGCCGGCACAACTCAAAGTGTATGTCTTTTGTTTCAAAAGGACGCCATTTTACGTGAAAAACATCAACTGGCATACGGAAAACCGGACAAACGCATTCAAATTGTGTTGATACATTAGGAAAACAATCCATGGTTCATTTGAGACGTGTACGAGTCAACCCCGCCTAAATCCGAGATGCGGTGTGGCCGGAACCACTCTAAATGTGTCTCTTTTGTTTAAAACGGAAAAGATTATAAGTGAAATAAATAACTGACAGACGAAAAACCGACCAAATGAATTAGGAATTTGTTGAAATTTTAGTACAACGATCCATGGGTCATATGTGACATGTACGAGCCAACCCGGGCTCAATCCGAGTCACGGTGTAGTCAGGACCACTCTAAGTGACTTTCTTTTGTTTAAAATGGACAGTATTTTAAGTACATACGGAAAACCAACCAAACGCATTTGGTTTCTGTTGAAACATTAGGAGAACGATCCATGGGTCATATGTGACGTGTACAATTCAACGCCACCTCAATCTGAGGCGCGGTGTGGCCGACACCACTCAAAGTGTCTCTATTTTGTTTAAAATGGACTTCATTTTTAGTGAAAACAACAAATGACATACGGAAAACCGACCGAACAGATTCTGATTGTGTTTATACTTTAGAAAAATTATCCATGGGTCATATGTGACGTGTACGAGTAAACCCCGCCTCAATTAGAGGCGCGGAGTGGCCAGAAAAACTCAAATTGTATGTCTTTTGTTTCAAAAGGACGTCATTTTAAGTGAAAAACATCAACTAACATACGGAAAACTGACCAAACGCGTTCGGATTGTGTTGATACATTAGGACAAAGATTCATGGGTCATTTGAGACGTGTACGAGTCAACCTCGTCTAAATCCGAAACGTGATGTGGCCGGTCCCACTCTAACTGCGTCTCTATTGTTTCAAAGGGACAAGATTATAAGTGAAATAGACAACTGACATACGAAAAACCGACCAAACACATTCGGAATCTGTTGAAATTTTAGGACAACGATCCATGGGTCATATGTTACGTGTACGAGTCAACCGTGCCTAAATCTGAGTCGCGATTTGTCCGAGACCACTCTATGTGTATCTATTTTCTTTAAAATGGACTACATTTTAAATACATACGGAAAACCAACCAAACGCATTCTGATTGTGTTTATATTTTAGCACAACAATGCATGGGTCATGCGTGATGTGTCCGAGTCAACCCCGCGTCTATCCGAGGCGCGGTGTGGCCGACACCATTCAAAGTGTCTCTCTTTTATTTAAAAAACAATTCATTTTAAGTTAAAACAACAACTGGCATACGGAAAACTGACCAAACGAATTCAGAATATGTTGATACATTAGGACAATGATCAGTGAGTCATTTGTGACGTGTACGAGTTAACCTCGCCTCAATCCGAGGCACGTTGTGACCGGTATAATTCCAGGTGTATGTATTTTGTTTAAAATGTATATGATTTCGAGTAAAAATATATGGTGTACAAAAAACCAATCAAATTATGAATTGAATTCTGGATTCCACATATGATTGTCATCTAAATTTTAAATAGAATTCTAAATGAATTATGTATGTTTATAATTATGTTATCAATTCTAATTTAATTATGGATGAGTATATTTCCAGGATGCATTATATTTGTTGGTTGGTTGGTTTGAATTATTTAAATGTGTTGGTTTGTTCTCTATATGTATGCATTGTATATGTGTTACAGTTGCAATAATTGGATTGAAAATTGAATTGAAAATGAAAATTGAATTGAAAATGAGCCCAAAACAGACCTTCTGTGCCAAAATGAGCCCAAAACAGACCTGCTGTGCAAATTGCAGGCTGCTGTGCAATTTGCGCAGCAAAGCCTATGGCAACGGTTTCAAACCGTTGGCATAGCCCATATGGAGCTATTTTTACCAACGGTTCATTAAACCATTGGTAAAAATAGACTATCCTAACGGTTCAAACCGTTGGGATAGATTTTGGAATTGGTGTTTTTACCAACGGTTGGTAGAACCGTTGGTAAAAACCGTTCCCAGCGGTTTGAAAACCGTTGGGAAAGAAAATATTCATGGGATTCCCCAACGGGCCAAACCGTTGGGAAAGGCTTTTCCCAATGGTTTGGCACAACCGTTGGGGTAGGTTGATTTTTTTTAACCTATCCCAACGGTTCCTTGTAAACCGTCGGGAAAAGCCTTTCCCAGCGGCTTACTTCACCACGGTTCGCAGAACCGTTGGTATAACATATACCAACGGTTCTGCATCCTTTCCCAACGGTTCAGAACCGTTGGGAAAGGGTGGATTTCCAGTAGTGAATTTTGTTATATTAATTGTATAACCGACAACCATATTTAATTTCATCGAATGGGTAATGAAATATTCATTTTTTTTATAGTGGAATTCTACATTTCGAAACGATTTCATCGGTTTTTTCATTACCACCTATCATAGTAGTATATGATGGTGGATATAATGTATATATATGGTGTTTACAGATTAATTATTCCTCATTACTATTTATATATTATGTACCTTTTACTTTCTATTCTTTTGGGAATATGACAACGTCGCTCGTGTGTACGACAGACAACCACCATGCAGAGAGATGTCATTCATCATTCAATAACTCGTTACATGGAATGTAAATAGTCAAAACGTAATTAATATATTATATAAACATTAAAAAATTATGATTTTCATGGAATATTTTCATTATGAAGATATAATATATCATTTTTTTTAATGAAAAATGATAACTTCATTCTTGTATGTGTGGTTAACTGCCCTCACTAATTCATATGACTGTCTTTTCATCACCACGCCACATGGAAGATATATATAAATATTTTTAAGAAAATAATATTATAATAACAATATAAGTATAATTATGGAGTGATAAAAAATTACAAACCACCTTTACATAATGGTTGAAAAAATTGGAAATGCAACTCAGGTGTATATATAACATACCTTCTCAATGATCATAACATACATAATTTCTTAAAACCAAATTTTTTTATTTGTTCTAAAATTATAATTGATATAAAAATTGTAATATGTATTTAATGATTATTATTCTATATATGGTAAAAATATATAATATTCAAAATATTCATAACTTTTAGGACAAGGGATGAATTCAAAAATAAGGAAATTAACACGCGAAACATTGTGAATAGTGACTGATTATTAACGAACATGTGATAAGATTTTATAACAGTATAATAAATGATATTATAATTTTTAATATGGTTATTTTATAAGTTAATAAATTGTTTAAAACCACTATAATTTAGTTTAAATAATATTCAACTAAAAGGAAGTTTGAGGTAATGGACTTCATCTCAATTTCAATTCAATGAGGCATATTACAATGTTATGAACATAATTTATTTTATATGGTGTATATACTACCCTTATTACATGTAACATAAAGGAATATCAATAATTCATTGTATTTTATGTTTTAATTTTGATTTAATTTATCCATGATAATTGTTTGTGAAAATTAAAAAGTGAAAAAAAAAATTTATAACCAATTTATTTTCATTATGTTATATTACATCTTCATCACCATTAATATTATATAATTATCTATTTAATGAATTTTAATTATATAATGTTTTTTTAATTTATTTAATTTTATTTATATTGGATAAAAACAATCTATTCGTTGATTAATTCTCACTTCAACGTCATGAACATAGTAATGTTTTATTTTACGATCTCATTCCCATCAAGATTTTTATTCACGAATTCTACTTTAAATAAATGATTTCAACATTTTGTAACAAACCCATATCATATTATCATCTACTTATTTTTCATAATACATTATGGTAATATTACAATTTTACTAATAGTTGATAATTATTGAGAAAATGTTTTATAAAAAATACAACATTCTTTCTCTATTTTGTTAGAAAATGGTTTTCTTTAAAAACCCTATTTTTTAAAAAAAATTAAAGATTTAATTTTTAACAATTTTTTTCATTATATTTATTTGGAAAAAGAATCATCATATTGTTTTGAAAATAATTCCCATTTGAATGTTACAAAAAATTCGATGGAATATTTATTTTAATGTGTACGGATGAATGTAATTTCCATCCTTCAAAAGTACTAATTATTTTTAAATATTTTTTTATAATATTTAAATGTATTTCAAATAATTTTTTTTTATTTTTTTGATGAATTTTAGTTTTAAATGATATTTTTAAAATGAAAAATATATTTTACTTAATAATGTTGTTAATGATATTTTTTTCTATCTCAATTCATTAGTGATAAGAATCATTTATTCTTAATCGGATAGGTATATTTTTCCTTGATACCATCCATATTATATTAATGGATAGTTTATGATTATTTTGACCATGGAATGTATTGACTAGCAATTTTTAGATTTCTGTATGTAGTTATTAACTTTTTCTTTAATTATTCACTTTTAAATGATAATTTTTTATTAAATATCACAAATATATATATATATATATATTATTTATCATGGGTATGTTACTTGGTAAAACCATTTATTATTTATATATACAACATTATACATCATACATTATTTTATTATCTATTGAAATATTGATAAATTTATATACTCTACTCAATATAGAAATTTGATTTAATGGGCCATTGTTTTTAAATTATATATATTATCTTATATATAAGGAATTTTTAGATATCCAGACATGGGTTGGTCTTAGTTATAGATATCCTCATAATTAATTGGTAGTCTCATGAGGTGATTCATTAATCTAGATTAAATAAACTTGGTCAAAACTGAGGAGTTTTTACCTGATTGTTTTAAACTATCTTTGGGATAGATATTTGTGGTAGATATATCATATGCATGAGACATGAAGCACTATAATTAAAAATTATCTTCATTCACAATTAATTTATTATTATCCATGAGACTTTATCAATGATATTATATCTATATGAATTTCATTATCAGTTATTGATTATATAGCATCTGTGTTCAGTTGTTTTAATTTACATATTCGTAATGCGTATTGATTCATGATATCTTCCATTGTACTTAAACCATATTAGACATTTGGGATCATCATTATTTAGTTTCCTTTTTCCCAGGATTCTATGAACATTACTATAATTTATGACTACAGAAATTCTAGAGGGTGTAATGATATTCTAAATAAAATTCGTTACTGTAAGATGGGTTTTCATATGTAATTTAATACTCAAGTATTTATTTAGTTTCCTGTAAATAGTAAACTATTATGTCTTTTGGGATTTTATTCCTATAATCTTATGACAATGTAATAATAAAATAACCTACTATACGGTACATGTGTCGGGTTCTCTACAGAACCTATGTGACTGATGATGTTTTTCATTTCCACATTTCATATTGGATTTTAAAAATGGATTTATTTATAATTATAGTATAAATAATTAAAAAATATATTCATAATATTTTATAATTGTAAAATATTTTTTATATTAATAATATTATGGATATTCTATCATGGTTTTTTTACCTTCAACAACAAGTTACCCAAGAAAATATTTTTGATTTACAAATGAAAGGAAGAATATACTGAAATTTTGAACACTTAAACTAATGGAATGAATAAATTTTCAACCTTGAGATTTTTAGAATTCTTTGAGCCATGGTACATATACGCTTGGTTGTTAACCTCGAAGTAAAGTATTTGGGGAACCACATACCAAATATATCAAGAAAACCAATATTAACAGCATTAAACTAATATATGAACAATAATCAATTAAAAATAAAAATTAATAATAGTCAAATAAATATTACAAATGTTTTTATTTACTTAATTAAAAAATATAATTTTATTTTTGACATGTTACGAGGAATACAAAGTGAGACATGACACAAGTTAAATGGTTTTCTCTCATTATATTAACTATTTTGATTCTCTCTATTTAACAAATAATCTTTCAAATGTACTATGGATATTTACATGATCAATTAGAATATTCATTTTCATATTAAAAATTTATAAACAATTGAGCATATATTTATTATTATATCCAATACTAATTGCAATGTCAAACATTAAAAAATATAATGGGTTCACCCCCAAATCATTATTTTTAATGCCTACGTTATTTATTATATATATTCAATTTCACATCATATATCCAAAACCATTAGAATATAATTTACTATTTCTAATTTATTTTTGTGGTATTTATCATATTTTTACCTTCTTTACTGATTCATAATATATACTATACATGGTTTTAAGTTGATATATTATACTATCTATTTATTTCACATTATGGTCAGTCACTCTCTATATATTCCATATGTGTCTTTTATATTATGTTTTATACCTAAATTAAATAATTTAATTTCATATCAAATTTATCTGTTATATAGATATGTATGTATTTATATTTCCAATTAAAATATTTTATAATGTTAAAGAAATCAATCCATAAAATAAAAATGTTTTCATATATTCATCATTTTTCTTTATTTTTTCTCTCTTACCAATTTTCTTACATGATTTGGAAGTTTTATTATTAAGGAAAAGAAGTGGTTTTTCACTAGTTTTTATGAAATAATATCACATTAATTTCTTCAAAATATTTGTCACATATTTTTTAAAAAATTAAAAAATGAATTATTTTCAATGTATATATTATAAAACATTATTTAAATGTTCACTTCAAATATATCATCCTTTTCAAATTACACATATGATAAATTAAATCAAAATTATTTAATTTTCCATTAGATTTGGAAATTTACATGAAATCTATCTTTTTCTACCAATGGTTAAATATTTTACCATGAAATGTTGATAAGGAAATGTGTATTTTTTATAATATTTAATCTTTTTAGACATGATTTATCTTCCATTTATTCTCTATTATAATTGAATATATTCCTTCCAAGAATTTGTCAAATACTATTATCCAATTATTTATAATGAATTACCAATACCTTTACATATAATTCATTTTTAATGATTATTTCATAACCTCAATTTTTATTTAAGAGATTCCATGCGAGATTCGTTTATTTATATTCTTATTTGTACATGAATATTTATCTTCCTAGTCTATTTTATTATTATTATGGATTAACCTACTCTATGAAATATATTGTGATATATCCTTTATTATTTTGTTAGTAATGTATAATTATTCATTTTATTACATCTTGATTATGTCATATGAAATTGATATGTAACCCATTCATTTTCACAAAGATTATCATGTTTTTTATTCATTAATGATTTTTTTGTATGAAGACCATATGAAAAGAAATTATATGATGTGATAGGTGAGACAATAATTGTTAATACTAACTCAAGAAGTGAATAAGTAATTATATTTATGAATTATTGTATTTTTAATAATTTATTATAATCATATTTTTATTAAGTCACCATTTTACATTCAGAAAATTAATTATTTATAACACCTGCTAACTATTAGTATCATGGAATGTTGGGATTAAACCAAAGAGAATGAATGTTGTCAAACAAAAATGAAGAGAAAATAGAAATTATAAAATATAATAGTGTGTGGAATGATGATGGTGATACTGATGGAATAAACATTGGGGGTAAAAGAGAGATAATGTTAGAGGATGTGAAAGATGAATAATAAGTGGGAGAACATCAAGGATTCAATGAAGGGAAAGATGGATTGACGGATTGGTTATTTTTGTATTTTTGGTATATTTTTCTTTCTTCTTGATAAATTTTATTCAATATTGGAATAGAATAAGTGGTTGGAAAACTATTTCATGTGGCTAGTCTGTATATGAATGTTTCTTCAAAATTCTCAGCAAAATACTTCACTTACCCACACTTTGGGGAAATCTATTTCCCACCCTTCCATGGTCTTTTGTATTCTTATTGTTTTTTCAAATAAAATGTTATTAATGACATTAAAAATCCCATATATCCTTCCCATAATTAGATAGTTGAGGTTCACAATACCTTCCTTAATGAGAAAATGGTATACTCCTATAACTATGAACACCTGAATGAAATAATATTTCATACTAGCTAAATCTCATTCAACCACAAACAAGTCACCAAAACATACCAAAAAAAGTAAATCAGTAAATTAAATATGTTTCCACACAAATTTTAAGTGAATAAAACATTTAATATAATGATTAACCACATATGTGATTCAATATAAAACAAATCTCCACCCACTGGTCTACCATATTATTTATTCCTTCCACGCACTCTACCCTCTGATCTCATCTCTATTATATGATTGATTGTGTCCATCTCAGTGTCACAACCCCATATATTTTTCATTTTCTTTCTATTTATTATTTTCCATTTATATCATTTTTAACCACCAGCGTCCAAGAAGTCATTTAAAAAACTCATACCTACCTCCCTGAAACAGCCATAGGCCAACTCACACGAGTTATAAGGGTAGATATTCCAGCTGGACAGTAAATATGATTTCATCTGTATGAATGAAATATTCTTTGGTGTGGACATAAGCGATTTCAAAAATATCCATTTTCCATGTATCTATTTGGTCATACATTGTTTAATGTTCACATAGCGGGTTTGAAAGGAAATTGTCGAATAGGACAGAAATTCATTTCTCTATGTAGGTGATTCTCAATAAATATATGTTTCCCCTCATGTATCTTATTCCATTTACATACATGATTCATGGATATCATAATTTTAGATTTAGTCAAATTTTGTATGTAGTTGAATGGGACCGGGTAGATAGATCATGATGTATGTGATTGGGGTTCATGTAGCCAAATCCAAATGTAGACTTTTCTAAAAAAATAGTTTCTTACAACATATTTTCTTCTCAAGTAAAATTATTTATCCATGTTATAGATTTGAAATTGTTCTATTATATTTTCATTTAATTACAAAAGTTCTACAACAGAGGTACCGCTGCTCAGATGGACGTATTCTCTATAAAAAATTCATCACTAAACCCTTATAAATTTGCCCTCTATGATCATTAATTTAAATTTAAACCTCTAAACATCAGAAATAGCATCCATCGACGATGGGTGGAGCATCATCAAAATGTTCTAGAGGTTTTTGGATCAATAATAGTTCATTTCAAATTGTATCATATTTTACCTTTAGTAACTAGTAGTGGCTTCATTTCGTCTCATTTTAATTTGTGAAAATATAGGCAGTAGAGGCTTCACCAATTAAAAAATAGGCTCATTATCACAATCAATAATAGCCACATGAATCTAGAAGCCCAAACTATCCAGGAAGGCTGCATCGACATTTTTCATCTTAAAATATTGTTCTAGGAAATTTGGATTCAATGTAATCATTGTATACCACCAATGAAAAAGATGATTCACTCAATAGAACTCAAAAGACATGTAGAAACTACTATATTCTACTTATTTTCTATAATTGATTTATATTAATTTCAAACTAATATAATATTTTGTTCAATAAGTATTATTTTTATAAATTTTCCTTAATTAAATTTAAATTATAAAATCCAAGAATATTTATGAACCCAAAAATGGCATTGAAATTAGAAAAACCCAATGAATAATAGTTATCAATGAATTTTTTCCAAACATAGAAATTCTCTTTTATAAGTGTAATTAAACCTTAAAAAATCTCTACATAAATTAAAATAATTCTAGAAAAAGATTGAAATAATGGTACACCATCATAATTCCCCATAGGTAAAACTGTTCATTCATGGGAAATTTTGTATTTTAAATGGTTCTTTAACAAAGTATTTTGGATCAACAAAATGTGCCCTACATCGAAGACCTCCATGTCCTCTACTGTATGAGATTTTCATGCATGTTATGTGAGTTCATCCTACATACCTACATCAATATAAACTCAATTCATATTTCTTGTTTTAAATCCTAGAGTCACTAAAGTGTAATTAGATTTATAACAAAAGTAAAAAATACCAAAAATGGCTTATAGGTTCCTCAAATAATAATATAAATTCCCACATTGTTGATACCACTCAAACGTTTTTATTATAAATCAATTTTTCCCATATTCATCTGTGTTCAATATTCCCCTCACTGTTATGGGAAATTTTTTGACAAGGTAATGTCATTTAAATTTTTACTATCCATTAATTTATAGAAATTACTATATATTTCCCCATTTAATTTGTTTATTTTTCAGAGAAACATACTTATTTCTCTTAACTATAGTACACATCAATGTATACCAACTACCCAATTTAATCCATATTCAAAGTATTTATAATAATTAATCATTTTTTTCCCTAAGGTTTTCCATGTTATCTAGTATAATTTTATAAGTTCGGATTCATGTTCTAGCTTCTTATATTTATAAGTCCAATTCCACAAGATTCAAGACAATAAATCGTAGATTCGCAAGTATCTAAGACCAGATTTCTATAAAAATAGTATAAAAAACTCAGTAATTTTCCAATCAGTACCAATTAAGATGCAAAAAAATCCCCCTAAACAATTCCTTGTATCTTCCCCTTTGATGAACACTATGTGATTGATTGGTTTAACCACGATAAAATAAGAATTCTTATTTACACATTCCAGAACATGTTGAAACTATAAAAAATGAAGGCAATTTTTTTAAAAAAATGAGTGTTTTGTAGCAGAACTAAACCATAGTTAATCCGTAGGGAATAATCTAATATCCCTCACACATAATACCTAACATTTTCCCCCATTTTGTGTCAAAAAATGGTGAAAATTAAATAAAAAATGTCATAAAAGTAGTTATCAGTGTAATTTATGGTGAAATATTTTCATGAGAGTTCGAAGAGATCTCCCTTTCTCTATTTTTAATTATTCTTTAAAATAAAATTTAGTGTTGATAGTTCATGCTTTTTAATTTTATAATATAATTAAAAAGGGGTCTTATGTAATTATGAAAGAATATTGATACAAAACAAAGAAGTAGGAAAACCCAGTAGAATAAAAATAGAAGACCTCATAGTTAATAACCAAGATCAATAAGACATGGGTAGATAGAATTAAAAATAACACATCCTTAAAATAATGAACTTTTTTAGATATCAACCATGAATAAATCAAGGAACATAGAGATATGTCCACCTTTGGATCATAGAAAGATTTTAAAAATAATGAGGCAAAATGAAACATAATTAATTAAAAAATGATAATCATATAATCCAAAAACAAATGAATAGAAAACAAGTAACAATGGGAGGAATCCCAAAAAGAAATGATGTTATAGGCCATAAATGGATGAAAAAGGGAATTTTTTCTTTAATACATAAGATAAAATTAATTCCATTAGGTTTCCCAAAAAAAATTCTTACCAATCTAAAATTGGCATGAAATGTATTTTTTTCATGTCCAATTAATAACACTATAACATTGACATGTACTCTTGAAATTTTGAAATTGTCTGACTAATTGGAATGAATAATACCATGTGACATTATCACTCTGGGGTTAATAATCAAGACTCTAATAAAAAAAATTCATTTATTTTTTTGAATTATGGATTCATGAAAATTTTTGGTTCTTTCTTTATAAATTCGATCATTCTCATAATTTTATCTTATAATTTTATCCAAATCACATTACTATAAGAACGTCGTATTATCAAGATGATATGAAATTAATGAAAATGGAAATATTATACCAAAATGAATTATTTTAAAGAACTATATGATAACGAAATTTCATACAAAAAACTATTTAGGTAAGGATACATCCCAATGGGAGTTTCATAAGAATTCGTGTTGGCCCGAAATGCCTCATCGAAATTTTAAGACCATCATTTCCATTAAGAAACCGCATTTTTCTCCAAAATTTGTTTCCATTCACTATTAAAAATATCTTCATGCCCACTTGACTATGGTTGGTAGGTTAAACTATGTGTGTGAATGAATCTGTACAGTTCTACTAATGATTTGAATTTATTTTTCTTCAAATTTGTACAATTTTCTGTGATGCGATCCCTTGAGACAACAAATTGGTAGAAGATATACATATTCATGATATTAAAAATAATACTAGAAAGAAAATTTGGAAGAGAAAAAATATTATACCATGTTGATAAATAATTCATTAAAATATCAATGTACTCATTCCCAAATGATGATGGAATGGGTCCCAGTAAATCCAACCCCCAAACATCCAAATTTTTTCCTTTACAATAATTTTATTTGGATGAATCTGGTTCCAACACAAATTTCGTAAGATTTTCAATTTATCATAGCTTAGAAATGTACTTTCTATATCCTTACATCAGATAGGACTACAAAAACAAGACTGGGTGACCATTTTTGTGGTATGATCTCCCCCATGGTTCCCAATCAATGGAGAGGAGTGACAAGTCTCAAAAAGGGAAATCATTTCATCCTCAAGAAAACACCACATAAGTATCCATTTTGAAAAGATCCTTAAAAGATAAGGACCATAAGAAAACTATTACTTAAGCTATGTAATAAACATCTTCCATTGAAAAAGTGAATGGCATTTTGGAATAACACTAATATCCAATATGTTAAAAAAATCTCAAAAAGTACATTGTATCACAGATAATGAAAAAAAAATCATAGGGAAATATACTATTGACAACATTGATTTTCATTGATGGAATTATAATTGTGGGTAAGCATGGAATTTGGGGAGAAACAAAATTTTCGAAAACCTTTTTATCCTTAATGATTAAGTAAAACTCTAATAATCTCATCGTACATAACATAAGTCTGAGTTTGGATTCATTTTTAGAATAAAGATATTTTATATTAGAATGACTAATGAATATTATATCTTTTTAACAAATTTGATATTGTCAAAACATGTCCAAGTAAAACATACTAGTATTTTAAAAAATCAATGGTAAAAATATTCTTATCTGCTTCCTTAAGTAGTCAATTCGCATAGAAAATCACTTAAAACCACTTATCTTTTATTTAACCCAAATCTTCCACAACATTCTAGTAACTTACATCACACTTAACATTAAATGGATGTTTCTGATCTAGGTTAGTGCTGATTTTTGAGGATTCAAGAGTGTTATTTATCAAAATAAATTATTCATGACAGTTCTCATGAAACAAAAAAGCTAAATCCTTGACTATCAATAAAAAATGTGTCCAATCAATTTTAGAAATTCCTTAATGAATATTTGATAAATATTTCCATGTCATAAGAATCATCTGATTTATTTTGTATATAAAATGATTAGAATATATTGAGACACTTTATTCTTATAAATTTATAATTTAATTCCCATATTACAAACATTATGGCCCAATAAAATTTTTTCTATTATAATTAATTGACGTTTCTCAAATATTAAGACAATGCTTGTTTCCTCAGACCTATAAAATGTTGATTTTAAATTATTAGAAATGAATATATCAAAATCAGAACCATTAATTCAAAATTAATCCATGAGATCCTAAATTGTTCTGTCAACAATATCACAAAACTAGGTTGTCTTAAATCAATGAAATGTGGTAGGTGCACCACAATAGAAAATGGTCATCTGCCTGTAAGAAAATTTCCCCACGGGAAAAGTAAACGTAGTCTTTTCATGGCCTTCTGATGCTATAGGAATCTTATTGTAACCTGAATAGCTATCCATAAAATAGAGAAATTTGTTACCATCCAACCATACAAGTAATTAGTTGTGGAATGGAATTGGATTGCGGTTTTTTCTACAATAATAATTATTCCTTATATAATTAATATAGAAAATCCACTTGGTAGGTTTACTAACATGATTTTTTTCATCCTTCTAATTTGTTGAAACTATGAAACACCCCTTCTTGGTAAAAACATGAATGAAATTTACTCATGCACTATTTGAGGTGAAAACATTTATTCTTGAATAAAACCAATTAATGATCAACTCTCTAATGGCAATATTAATTTTTGGATTTAAAAAAATTGTTTTTAATCACTCTGGGGTAGTGGTTAGGTTCCAAAGATATTTTATAGATACAGAATGATGGACTGATTCCTTTTATGTCCGTAACAAACCATCAAACTACAGAGTTAATATTTTTTAGAATATTAATAATCTTCACCCATATCAAATTTATAATTTATAATTAATTACAAAAAATAATATTAGGTTATCCACCATAAAAGAGTACATCACATGAATTGGTAGCGGTTTAATCTCTATATAATGTAGAATTAGCATGAAGAAATTCACCTTTTAGGGGATCGATGATTTTCATGTTTTCTAATAAAAATTGAAGTGAAACCCCCATTTATTCATAACTTCTTGTGTGAATAAGAGATTATCTAGATGATGGTTCTTCTAATTAATAAAAAATCATCTTTAATAAATTCATCCAAGTGACCTAGTTAATCCACTTTAAAGTCATCTAGGGGATCCATGTCCTTGAATAAAAACTCCCATACATGTTTCTGTAAGAAAAACATATGTATAGTTGATTACACAAATCATCCTTAAAAACTCTGCCTCTTCCATATATATAAATTCATTATAATATAGAAACACATATATCGATATATCATTTTATTGTGGTGGTCCTTTTTCAATTTAAAAAAAAATTGAATTTTTCACACTAGTTGGAAAGGTTTAAAATTAGTTTACCTTTTGAAATATTTATTAATCACCATGGGATAAATATTTCTTCCATGAATATTAGTGGATGGTTGATCATATTACCTATTCAAAATGAGAAAATTACTAGGAAAAATGAACTTCCCACTCAAACTAGTAAGTTATATACCCTTCCAATGAGATGGGTAATAGACCAATCTTCTAACTAAAAAAGAAGTTATGGGTTCGGGAACTCCAATTTTCAATTTTAAAATAAGGATGAGGAAATAAATTTCATTATATATCCAATATCACAATGGTCATAAAACTTAGATACCATGTAACTAAAAGTATAAGGAATTAAAAAACATGCAAGATCAGGTCACTTTGGATGTATCTTATTCTATAGGATTACACAACACTCATTTCTGATATTATTGGTAAACTAATCATCAAATGTTCCTTACATGAATTTTTTTGTTGTCATTTTAGTTATGAAGGGCTCTGAGTAAGCACTTCAAGGAAATAGATATCAACATCTATATTTTATTCAACATTCATAAACATAAAAAAATCCTAGTTTTCTTTTAGGATTCTTTTAGGGACTGAAATGGATGGGGAATGTTTACACACTAATTCAAACACCTCATTATCTTACTATAAAATTTTCATCATTAGTTTAGTGTCCATGATTTTCAAGTCGTTATCATTTTATTATTCAAAAGGTATAGTATGATTTGATTAACTCTTATTATAGATGTTAAAATTTACATATTTTTTGGCATCCAAGGTGTGCACAGGTGGCTCATCATAATTTTTTAGGGAATCTATTTTGGTATTTGTTTTGAATCCCTGATGATTTTGGTGAAAACTATATGTGGGGATTATCTTAGTATTTTATTTAGTGTTGTACTCAATGGTGCTAGGTAACTTCCCCTTATCTCTTGGTATTGCATTTTATACTAAATATAAAACTTTTATTCTAGGTTTTTGAACCTAGATTCTTTATATATCTTATCAAAGTCACTATTAACTTTATATTCATCAAAATGAGCCTCCAAATGTACGACCATATCTTTAAATTCATCATGTGAATTTTATGAATATACCATTAGTTAATGTGGAATTAATGGATGTATTGTCTATTCTGTTGAAATGAAGGTGAAATATAAGGTCTTATAACTCACTTCTCCCTCGAAGATAGGTTAAAATGGTTCTAGAAATTGTGATTGTTACTATTTGAAAATATATTTTCTCTTGGTTTGATAATAGAACTATACTTGGGAAATAATGAATTTTTATGGTCTTGGGTAGGCATAATAATGTTTTGACAATAGGACAGGGAATGTATAAACATTCACCATTAATGACCTCTCTCACTCTGAGTATGTTGATTGTTTTCATTGTATGAATTAGTAGATTGTGATTTAGATTTGTATATGGGTTTGGTATCACTTATAATAATGTCCATCCTTCTATAACATTTCTGTTTTTAATTCTAATCCATATTTTTTTAAAATATGCTTGATACTATTTCACCATTAAAATATCTTCTTGGATACTGATAAACTAACTTTTTATGATGTGGTGAAAGGCTATTATAAAATGTATCTATGATAAACTAGGATGTACATTTATCATTAGGGAACTATTCATTTCATTTAAAATCATTCCCATTAATTCTAGAAAATATCATTTTCTTTTTCTAATAACCCTGGGATTTTAATCCCAATCTTTTAGATCGTCCACCATGAGTAAAACCTCATAATTAAAATATTAGAAATCATGGCTGACATATAAAATATGTGTTCATACAACTTATGGAAGAAGACATTTTATTTTCTCATTCATAAAAAGGTAAAACCCCCCTCATTTTAATAATTTTAATCTTATCCCTCTGAGAGGAAACTACTATACTATTTCCTAAATACCCCTTATAAAATCTACTGTATCCTTAGTGTGTAATATATGGAATAATAGTAGCATAATGATGTGGGATTGATTGATATCATAATTTATGAATATTGGGGTCATCCTGATCCAAGATGGTTTATTGGATATTGTCTGAAGCTGAAACTCTCTAAGCCTCACTATATCCATAATTCCATTACTCATTATTGGTGGGTTGACATATTACTCAAGGATAAAATATATATTTGGATGATTGAGAAGGTTTTAATCTAGATTTTCCAAAGAATATTTCTTCTTCTGTCTCAATGAAATAACATCTTTGTCAATTTCAAAGATAAATTCATTTAGTTTTCTAAATGATGACAATGTTTTTATTTACCCTATTTGAAAAAAATTAACAAATTATTTCTATTATTTTTTTTTATTTTTGGTCTCTCATTCCCTTCACCATCAACGATTCCAATGTATGAAAAGAACATCATTGAACATCCTGCAAATTAATTATTTAAAACACGTCTTACTTTTGGTATCACGGAATGTAGGGATGAAACCCTAGAGAAGTAATCTAAAGATACCAAAAGTAAAATAAATCATCCACAAGAAAAAATAATATTTTTTGGAATTTTGTTGGTGATTATAATGGTATAAATATTTTGACTACAAATAGAGTTAAGGGAAAAGGATTAGAAATAAGAACAAAAAGATCAAGAACATTGCGGACACAATTGATGGAATATTTTTTAGATTTAAGGATTATTTTATTATGTGTTTATTTTTATTTTTTTCCTATAATCTTGGGTCAGTTAATAATAGACTAGAATAAGTGTCTATGAAACATTTTCATTTTGATAGTTTTTAGGTGAAATTATCATTTTCCATATCAAATGAAGACATCTCTTACCCACACATTAGGGCATTCTCGTAGACCACTCTTTAGTTGTATGTCATCTTTATAGTTGATATTAAAAAAATAAAAAATATTAATGAATCCAAAAACCCCAAACATCCTTCCCTAAATTAGAGAGTTGAGGTTTATAAATAAATATTTTATGAGAAAAAGCTGGAATCCTACAGCTCATAACACATGAATGATGTAAAATTTATTACCAAATAATCTTCATTACTCCAGAACCATGTTAGGATACCATATATTATAAGTAATATATTAAATTTAAGGGTCATTCAATAATAATTTAAGTGAAAAAAATTGAATACAGACACATCCAGCACATGGGATACAAAACAAACCAAATCAATGATGGTCAGTTTGCCTCTTTCTAACTACCTTCTACCATTTCTACTCCCAAATCATGTCTCCTTTGTGTAACTCTATATATCCCTCCCAGAATCTCCCCCAATTTATCATTTGTTCCATATATTCTTTTCTACAAACATCTTTTTGAAAAAAAACATTCCTCCTAAAATTCCTTCAGAAACTCATACTGGACTCTTTGATATTATTTTTGGCCACCACATAGTAGTTCAAATAGCTAATGTTCTAGAAATCCAGTAAATAGGATGTCCAACTACATAAACAATGTATCAAACTAAGTTATTAGATTTGATTTCAGAAAAAACAATTTTCTATGAATCTACTCATATCAACATATTAGAGTGTTCCTGTTGACTGAATTCAATAATGCATTAGAATGGATCATGTATCCATCTTCCTATATAAGTTATTCTCATTAAATTTTCATTTCCCATTACGTAGTGAATTTCCTTCACCTAGAAAATTAATTTATGTAGGAATTTATGATGTATTTTAATCCTTTTATGTTGAAAAGTTAGACCACATAGTAAAATATAGACATAGGTGATTGAGGTTCATATAGCCAAATTAGAATACAGCCTTTGCTGACGTAGGCATTTTTTTAGATGTGTGTGATTATCGACATTGTTGGCTAATCTTGGTAATAGATATGAATATCTTCTCTAATTTATTTATTGAATAAAAAAACATAGCATAATTGAGGTACTATAGCCAAGAAGGATTTATTATCTACAAATATTTCTTTGCTAACCACTGAGAATCAATCCATCTATGATAATTCCTCAAAATTTCAACCTACATCATTTGAGAATGGCATCTAGTGACAATGAGTGGGGAATCATCAACCAGCAGTAGAAGATTGGGTCCTCTTGTAGATCATTTAAAATTGAAGGAATTTTTTTACTATCATTAGTGGATACCACGTTACAGCTCATTTAAATTACTGAACATAGTGTATTTAGAGGCTTCTCCCCTAATGACATCATCTTACTTCTCACAATCAGTCTCAATCACATTAATCTTTATACCAAACCAGTCAGGAATGGATGCATCCAAATCACTAGGCTATAAATAATGATCCATGAAATTTGGCATCAAAGTAATCCTAGGAGACCTCCAACGAATATATTATCTTCTTAATTAAACTTGACTAAGATGCAATAGTTCTTCTCTTTTTCTGTTTTTTATAATTCTTTAATAATAATTTTCAACTACCTTAATTTTTTTTAACAAATTATAATTTATTTAAATGATAACCTTAGGTAACTTTTAATTTCAATAATAAAAAATAGTTAAACACCCAAAAATTGAAATTAAATTATAAAATCTAATGATAATCAGTTTTTTATAGATTTGGTCCCGCTGTGAAATCTCTCTTTTATTGGCTTAGTTAGTCATTAAAAACACATTAAATAAATTAAAATATATGTTGAAATTTGTAATTGAATGGTTATACATTGAACTATCTCTCTATTAAAACCTTTAATTCCTAGTAAATTTGGAAATTTAAATAGTTTTTTAAAATTCTTTTGGGTCAATGAACATTAGCCTGCCTAAGAGAGAACCAAATCATCCATTATAAGAGATTTTTTTCCTACTATTTGTGTTCATCAAACTACCCTACATCAATAGAAACAAAAATCCATTTTTAGTAAAAATAGTAGAGACAATCATGTAGAATTAGATATATAAAAAAGGAAAAGAAACAACTATTTTCCCCATGTTTCTTCAATAAATGATTTCACATCACATTTTATTGATTCAACTCAAAACAAATTCTTATAAATCAGTTTTCCCAATTTTCTATCAGGTACAATATTCCACTGACTTTTATGAGATCAATTTTGATAAGGGTATTTCACTTCAATTATCACATCCTTGAATTTTGATATATCACTATGAATATCATGTATTAATTTGGATTTATTCGCAAAAATTCATCGTGAACCCACAGATACTCACTGTGGGACCCCAACAACCCATTTTACTAGAAACTGAAAATATTTATAATACTTATTGATTGTGTTAGGTCCCTAAGGTGTTCCATGTTTCCCATGAAATATATCTATGTTCATATTCATGTTTAGTAATACTCATGTTATAGTTCCATTTCCAAAAAAGTATGATATATAATGCTTCCTTTCCTTAGTTTCCAAGAAATATTTTCATAAAAATACTAGAAAACAACACTAAAAAATCAATCAATCACTACAATTATAGATTCATTATAACCCCCCTTAATAGTTCGATTCATCATCCCATAGGCCGAAAACTAGTATTTTTTATTCGTTGATCTATGAGACAACATGAATTTATATTTACATAGACCAAAACAAATTGGATCTCTAAAAAGAAGATAATTATGTCAAAAAAATAAAACATGGGTTGTTGATGTGGATTAACTAAACCATTGATAAAACATAAGACAAAATCACCATTCCCGGAAAAACACAAAAATATTTGACCTGAAAATCATTGAAATTATAGAAAAATAGTTATTTTTTACAACTACTAACTATAAGTATCTAGGAAATAAGTGATAAAAACTAAGAGAATTATTTTTTTTCACCAAAATGAAAATAAAACACAAACTCTGAAACCAAAAAGTTGGTGATATTATAGATCATATTCAGATGGAATAAATATTTAGAATAGAATGATAGTAATGGTCAGAGTATAAAAAAGAAAATAAATAAGTGGGGGAACATCAAGGACTCGAGTAGGGGAAATTTTGTTGGATAGAAGGATTATTTAGGTATGTGTTTCTATTTATTTGGTTCTCTTCTCACCTAGGGTATGTCACTATCATACACTAATAATGATATTTCTATATTTATCATGTGACAATTCTATAGTTTAATGGTCCTTTAGCATCTCAATGAATGAAAAATCATACCAACACTTTGGGGAACTCTTGAAGCCCCTCCTTTAATAGTATTTCCTCTTAACAATTTGAATTCCAAATGAAATTTTAATAATAACTCCAAAAAACCATAAAAACTTCTTTAAATTGAACAGTCGATGTTCATTAATACATTTTCAATTAGAAAAGCATGGACTCATAAATCTCTAAACACCTAAATAAAGTAAAATTTCTTACCAGCTCAACTTCATTCCCCAATAATGATGTTTTACCACTATCTAAACAAATGTAATCATTAAATTTTAGAGGTGTACATACCCAATGTTAGATATGTAAACTATGAATATGACTATTTATCACATTGGGGATTCAGAATAAACGAAAGCTATTATTGTATGTCTGCCTATTTTTTGTAGCCTTAAAGCCTCACTAACCACTTCCCTCTTCTCATTTGTGTCATAGTATGTATCCCACTCAGTGTTGCACCCAAATTATTTTCTCCAACATTCCATATATTCATTTCCTCATCAAACATTCTGATGAAAACATTCCTCCTTATATTTGTACAACAAATCCTAACTTCCTCCTATTAACAGCCACTACCCACCATATACATGTTTTTAGGGAAGAAGTTATAGCCTTCCAAAAAACAATACACTCACATGCATGAACGATGATGGTGTTATTGTCGACACACATGATTAATCACATAGTTTTTGTCCAAAAATTTGTTCATGACAACAAATCCAAATGTTGACATCATTGTTACCGAATTATGTTGATGAATGAGACACAAATCTATTTATATACATTTTTGATTCTCTATAAATATTCATTAAACCTGACATAGTTGATTCTCTTTATATAGATGTTTCATTGAAATAGGAATTTATGATGTATAAAAAACCTTTTATGTAGCCAAATTTACTCACATAGCCAAACCTCTACATCGGTGGTTGAGGTTCATGTAGCCAAATAAAAACATAACCTTCTCTAACAAAGACATTTTTTGGAATACACATTTTGTGATATAGATGAATGATCCCCCTAATCTATTTGAAATTATTCTCTATTTATTAAATCATATAAAAACATCACACATTAGAGGTATTGTAGGAGGGCAAGAAATATTCAATACTATAATTACATTGGTCATCTATGATAAACATTCCCTCTACAATCATTCCATCAAATTCTAGCTTCTATCATTAAAAAATAGTATCTAATTGCTCTGGGAGGAGAAGAATCAATAAGTGATTTATGATGTGGGGTCTTTGGTTGATCATTTAAAATTTCTATACATTTTCTTATAGTTATAAATGGGGACCACATTGGGGCTCATTTAAAATGGGGATTATAGAGCTGGTATAGGATTCCCCAACAATGACATCATCAGTATTCTAACAATCTGCCTCATCTACAAGCATCTGCAAATAGGAACAGGATGGGAATGGATTCAACACCATCAATCAGATGAAAATTTCCCTCCATGGAATTTAGAATCAAAGTAATCATAGGATACCTCCAGTCATTAGATGATCTAGATAATAGATCTTGATAAACATGAAGTAATTCTTCTTCTTTTTGGAAGATCTTGTACAATAATTTTCAACTTTATCAATTTTTTAAGGAAGTCAGTTTCTTTATACCATGATCATAGTTATATGTTAATTACATCCACTAAGAATAGTAATTCACCCAAAAAGGAATTTAAATTATAAAAACCAATAACTGGAGGTTTGCAACAAATTATTTAAAATAATTCCAATTCTCCATTATAAGATTAATTAATAATTAAAAACTCATTATGTAAATAAAAATATATTTTTCAATGTGTGAAATAATGGTTCAACATCATTATATATATAGGTTATATAGAAATAATTTGTAATAAACTCATCAGTGTTTAACTAACAATTAATGAGACATTATCAAAACGGGAGGAATCCGATTTTAAAATATTAAAACATTCTATATATAATTATTTTAGTAAATTAACATCATTAATATAATTATAACATTTTTTATTCTTAATCATATAATATTTGGGTTGGAATGAAATTTTTATAAAGAGGAAGGGAAGGGAATAAAGAGATAAGAGTTGATAAAATATTACTTAATTTTCAGTGTTGATTTTCTTGTAAGAAATTATACTCCATTGATGATTTGAGTTGGTTCCCTATAAGAGGTCCCTAAGTATTATATGGGGCTTGAGAGAGGGGATTTGGGTAGAGTTTTGGTTTTGGTGAGTGGGGGAGGAGTAGGTTTCTATGGGGAAAGAGAAGTGTTATTTATACGTTAGGAGTGAGTTAATTTTAGAATAAAATATTCAAAAAAATAAAAAAAATCTCAGTAAGCATTTGAATAGTAACACTTTTGAAAATAATAAATATTTTATAATTAAATAATATTATTTTATGCCATTCAAACACATTAAGATAGAAATTAATTTCTTTAATCAAAAGTAATGTGGTAACGAAATAATTATTTTGATGATGTACTTTTAACTATAGTCTTTGGAAAATAATTTTTATGTGTGTAAATTTTTGTAACGTTTTTAAAATCCATTTTTGCTGTATTTAATTGATTTGGGAACGAAATAACCAATTAGATGATTATTTAGTCATTATTACATTATCATTAATCCATAAAACACACAATGTTTGAAAAATAGTATTTTTATTGTTCCTATAAAGAGTGAAGTATTTCATAAAATTATCAAAACAATAATCACTTGAAATATTCGATGTCATAATTTAAAAAATGGGACTTATTTTGTAAAAAAAATAAAAATGGTTATTTTAATTTTTAGTATAAAAATTTTGATATTTATGAATTACATTAAAATATAGATTATAAAAATTATCAATATATTTCCTTGGTATTTTTTATCTTTATAATTATTTTATGAAATTATAAAAATTTTATTTACTTAAATTACTAATGATACATAATATTTATAATTTTTTGAGGGAAAATTTCTATCCCAACAACCAGGTTAATATTCTCTATAATCACGTTACAATACATAATGGTCAAGTAACTCTTCCAACGGTTCTGTTGCTATTCCGATAGATAGGTTATTATTCATATAGTCTCATTACTATGCCAATAGTCACATAATTTCCTAGACATACCATTTAATTCTTTCATACAGGCCCATTCTTGAATTCATATTAGTTTAATAATATTATCTTCCATTTCTATATTCTCATTCATGTGGGAGATTGTTATTTCAAATTATAATTATCAATATTTTAAAATTTTTGCTTTTTTTATTTTATATTTTTTACCACTTCTAATATTTTTTAATTTTAAATGGTTTAGTTGTAGAAAAATGTAATTATTTTCAGTACTGAAATCATTTTTTTTTTCAATTTTACTATGTTAAGAATGTCTAAAATAAAATATAATATAATGTAAAAAATATTTATTATAGAAACATTATCTCATAAAAAATTTATTCTTTTAGAAATGGATCCCAATATAATATAACTAGAATTTATAATCAATAGACCACTCTTTTACCAAGTATTTAAAATTATAAATGAAACCAGTATTTATCCCATACTGCTTTAAGTGAATCACTTTTCATAGGTTATATCCATATGTATACAAATAAATTAGTTATAACAATATCTCAAACTAATCAAAAATTCTCTAAAGAAAAAAAAATATCCATTGAACTATGAGACGAACATTTAACATTCAACATTTGGGCCTACGGGCTATGTAATGGGCTACAAGCCCACTGGGCCTTCGGGCTATGTAATGGGTTTCCCTCTACCCAGTTAAAATGGGACTTTGCTTTGATTTAATAATAAAAATGAGGCTTCGGACCCAACCTTTAAAAAAATATATAACATACATTATTATCTAACATTCAACATTCCTTTTTTATTACGTTCATAATTTTCAAGCATTCTAACTTCATTCTATTTATCAATTTCGTAAAAAGATGATATAAAAACTTAAAAACTAGAAATTATAAAAAAATGTTAGCTATAAAATTATAATTATATAAGTATTTATTAAACAAACCTCTTCATATTCTTTAGATGACTAAACAATTATTGGCGCTATACTATTTACCAACTTCATCAATTAAACTTGTTAATCCATGAATAAGAAAATATTCCAACAAGAATTATATAGTCATTAAATTATCTAGTAAATCAGAAGAAAAATCATTATCATGGTGGAAGATAATAACATGTGATCAGTACAACCATAATTACATTTCATTATTTATGATTGTTTAATATTTATCAGGTTATTTCCACTGCCATCCGAAGGACTAAACTGTGATAAAATGATCATTCAAAAAAACGATGAAGTAATGAATCCCCTCCACAAAATAAATATTCTAAAGAAATTGGAATATAATGGAAATGTGGATCACTACCCATATCTCTCATGAGTAAAATATGATCCCCAATTGATATTAATCCATTAAAACATAGACAAATCATATGGAAATCTATATTAGAGTGATGTTGATCAAATACCACATGATGGTATGTGTAACATGAGGAAAAAAATATAAAATGGTAGATAAACCTCAATAAAATAGGAACAACCAACCATGGATCACAATATATGGAACTCTATATGTTAGGAATTATTCAATATCGAAAGGATGCTTCAAAACATTCAAATAGTTATTTGGGGTACCTAGGGATTGAGTGTATAAATGGAAATAGAATTAATGTATACGAACTTCATGGAGTTTATAGGACGATTGATTTTTAGAAGACCGCGACATAGACCGTATAACTATTTTTTAACCAATTGAACAACTATGATGTCTATGACATAGTGGATGGAAACCACACTATATGCATTTGGTCAAAGGTATGTTGAAGAACAATATCACGATCTATGGTATCGAACCAATAAATGGGGGAAAAGATATCCATGTTTCCTTAGGAACCATCATGTACCTACCCATAAAAAAGAACAACATCCTAAAAACCATATTCCAAAACCTACTCTTTATGTCATACCCACATGATAGCCAATGTCACACCCTACTTTTCAATAAAACACCAACCACCCAGCCTACAATAAAGCCTTCTCACAAAACTACATCCTTTCCTAAAAGAGAAGTCACACCCTTTCATACACTCGAGTGGCCTAATGCTTCAGTTATCACTACACATTGAAGATTATTATACTATAATTCAACCCAAGGCACCACGGTTTAGTCAAACCCATTTCCCATATCTATAATTTCTCTCACTAAACATTATATAATCCCTTTAAACCTTTTTCAAGTCCTTCTATTTCCAAAAAAACAAAATGGGAAGGGATACAATGGTTGATTTTATTATACATACACCTCTCAAACCATTCTTGTCCTCAAAAATTAAAAAGTAATACCATAGAGAAATGATAGGGAAGGGGTATTTTAAATAGACACACTATGATATTCCTCTCAAGAATCTCAACATCATATGAGTAAAACTACCTCCATAAAAATAATTAATTGAAAAAAAATGAAATTAAAAAAACATCTCTAGAATACTCCCAATAGAGATACCTCACAAACGAGATCTAGTACACAACAATAAATAGTAGATGATCATCTCATAAGTTGTAAAAGATCTATAACCACAAATGATAAATTTTATGTGAGAAGAGATAAACAAAAAAAATATCTTGGGGTACTGAGCTTGTATCTACAACCCATATTTCTAGGTACTCTCCTATACACCAATGTTTATCTAAATGAAAAAAACCTAGGGAAAATTAAACTCATTAATTACTTCTCATAGATGGTTCAGGATCTCCACATGTCATTCCAAATCTTTTTTTTGGAATTTTCATAAAATCCACTTTTAGGGTAGAGTGGGAACAGACCAAATTACACCATAACGTGATAGGGAATGACATTCAAACTTCAAATTTCTGGGGCACAATGACCCAAAAACCAAAACAACAGGAGATCTTGAACCACCGTGTCAACAGCAGATCCTCAAATATCGTGATTTTCCTAAGAACCTGCATCGAGGCATCACGTCGAGTCCACTACATCGTCGCCTTCATCATCAAATAACATTAACCATCACGTCGTTGCCTTCCAGTCGAAACATCATCGCTATTACCATCCCCATCTTGCGAGCAGAGCCATCGAAGGTCATTGCATATTGCACAGATCACTCCTTAAGCTGCATAGATATCAATGAACCCTTCATCGTCACCTTCAATCAATCGACGTTCATCACCGGTGAGAACCCCTCAGGCGTTGCCACAGCAGATTCAAAGATTCATCCAAAAGAAAAACCAATTTCGGATTACTAGCCGAACCCAGTCCCCCAAAACCAAAGAGAACCGAAATCCAGCATCAATGAACTCATCCGATCCAACATCGACTCACAAAAACTAACACATCAAAGCAGAAATGACTACAAAGGACCGAAACAAAAAACAACACCCAAAGGTCGACGCTGTTGTAGACCAGATCCCATCACCGCCAAGCTGAACTCTCAAGAAGGCGTAGCCCCCCCCCCCCCCACACACACACACAGTAGTGAACGAATAGAGATTCCACAAACTGTGAGGCTGGAATGACTCCACCGCAGCAAGGAACCACTACTGCGATCTCACCGACCAGGGGAAGTATGAGGATTCACATTCGGGAATTTATGATCTCGAAATTAAAAATCCATAGGCTACCTCATAGGATCCCCAAATGTATCATGAAAATCATATGAGGAGACCAATAGAGTTCAATTTTGGAGATATTTTATACCTGATGGTGACTTCTCATCATGTGAATGAATGATTTTTTAGTGGGAGTAAACTTTATACTCGATTTTTTTCTCCATTCATGGTGATGGATCTTGTTGGAGTGGTGGAATATTATATATCACATCCTACATTTATGTGATTTTTAGAATATTTATTTCATGTATCATATATTTTTTATTACTTTCATGACCACTCTTACATAATTTATAGGGATGAGATCAATTTTGATGATGGGGAATCCTTTGAGGACTAGCATGTGGATATCTAAGATTTTCAAGATAAGTTGTTGCATGTGTGTGTTATTCCCTTTGTTTTTGTTGTTTGAAGGCATGGTGATGTAGAAGATTCAACTATTAAATGTGAGTGATAGGAAATTTTATTGAACGTAGTGTTTTTTTTTATTCTTTTTTTCTCTTGTAACATTAAAAATTTGTGGTTTTGGACCATTTCTTGTTTATGAGATGGTTTTATATTATTTATTATTATTGACTTCATCTCATTTGAGATGTATCTCCCCTAAGAGTGTTATATATATATATATATATTTGTTTTTTTGTGGGTTTTTATTGGATCCTCTAAGTGAATTAGTTTTTCTTATATGATTGTGAGATTATGGATATGTATCTCTTGAGAAATATATTTATAAAACCTCATTCATTTTTTTCTACTTGGGTTTTCATTTGAATTTTTGAGGATGGTAATGGGTTGAGAGGTATCAAATGTATGGTTTTTCACCATAGTGTCCTTTAATTTTTTTGTGTGTTACAGGATCCTATATATTGTTTTAAGATTGTCCACAACATTTAGGTAGTGGCATTAGGGTTAGGTGTAAAATGGAAAATAATATGATGTGGATCCTTTTGTTGCACTATAATTAGACCTATAAAGAGTCGGGTGATCACTGTAGTATATTGTAGAACCAAAATTTATAATGATGCTATTGGAATTTTAGGCAAGGATATAGAGTATAGGGGTTCCTATGGAGTCATATGGGTTGCCGGTATAATGTGTAATGGGTGGTTGTGGTGTTATCAGTCGAGTGGATAGAACATATAGTGATGATTGTGGAATAGGGGTTCTAGTGAATTCTACCTTCTCAAGGGTAGCTAAAACATTTTCCATATGGCTATTCAATAGTAAATTTTCCATTATATTATATCTATTCCCCCACGAAATGGAAAAGATCTCAAACATGCCATTAACTAAGGGGTTGTGGTATGGCCTCCTTTAATTGTACCATATTCCTCCAATTTTTTCATAACACTGTGTCATGGTCCAAGGGGATACATTGTGGTATTCTAAATATATCGTTTTTTCATGAACCATCCCCTGGGGCCCATGCCGTGAGTACCCGAAGCCCACCTTCCATAGGCCAATGGCTGGAAACTAGCACTGAATGGCGTATTTCCTAAAACTGGGAAGGCATTTCCTTTATAACCTGTAAACACAATTATCCACGCACAAAGCAAGATATAAACAACAAATCAACTGTATAAAAAAAGAGTGTAGAATGTAAAAGGTTCCGGAAATACAAGCCCAACAGTAAAGGTACATGAAACTAAAAGTACATGTACAACAGAAGAAAAAAAGAAAACAGCTATTGGGTCATCCTCCGAGGATCAAACCTGAAGGGTAGGTACAGATCGCCTCCTCATCACTCCACATTTTTCTGTCTCCTCCATGTACCGACTCGTCATAAGGTCCACCTCCGGGCACCGTTTTGTCGAGGTACACTCAGTCTCAATCTACGTTGTTCATCGACTACACCAAACACAACAATGTGCGGGATAACCTGTGTAGGGGTGAGGATAATGATACATAGTAGGGACCCAAAGACCCTAAACGTCTCACAAAATCCACCAAGAATAAACCAAAGTATGAAATAAAAATATAACCCTACTTAGGTATATTCCCATACATATACCTAATTAATCAAGTAATATATCTCAATATTGAGGAAACATAGAGGTACTGACTTAGCTCACACCAGGAATATCTTTAGGTATGGTATTAGAGATGATTAGTTATATATACAGAATCATATTATTCCATTAAGAGGATCTGCTGCTAACCTACACAGAATCGCTAGGAACTGACCCACAGGGGATCACTGGAGCCGACCCACACAAGATCGCTAGGAGCTGACCCACACAAGATTTCTAGGAGCTGACCCACATAGGATCGATAGGAGCTGACCCACACAGGATCACTAGGAGCTGACCCACACAGGATCACTGGAGCTGACCCACACATGATCACTAGGAGGTGACCCACATAAGATCGCTAGGGGCTGACCCACATAGGATCGCTAGAGCTTACCCACAAAGGATTTCTAGGAGCTGACCTACAAAGGGTCGCTGAAGCTGACCAACACAGGATCGCTAGGAGATGAACCATACTGTATTGCAAGGATCTGACCTACACAGGATCACTAGAAGATGACCCCAAAGGTTCTCTAGGAGCTAACCCCCCCACATGATCTCTAGGTGCTAACCCACACATGATCGCTAGGAGATGACGCACACAGGATTTTTAGGAGCTAACCCACACAGGATCTCTGGATCTAACACACACCATATCACAAGGAGCTAACCCACACAAGATCGCTATTGCTGACATACCCATGATCGCAATGAGTTTACCCCCACATGATCACTAAAAGTTTAACCGCACAGGATCTCTAGAAGCTGGCCCGCACAAGATCACTAGAAGCCGACCCCCATAGGTTTTCTAGGAGCTGACCCCCACAGGATCGCTAAGAGATCACACCACAGGATCTCTAGGAGCTGTCCCACATATGATCGCTAGGAGCTGACCCACACAGGATCATTGGAGCTGACCCACACATGATTGCTAGAAGCTGACCCACACAGGATTTCTAAGAGCTGACCCACAAAGGATCACTGAGGATAACCCACAGCGGATCGCTAGGTGCTGACCCACACAGGATCATTGGAGCTGACCCACACAAGATTTCTAGGAGACCTCTATTCAACACAGTCGACTATGGGATTTCTGCACTAGGATTGCTCTTCTCCGGGAGAGTCTGCTTGCCAAGCCACTAGTCGATTATCTGACTACCATGATTTCCCCCGAAGAAGTTTCTAAATGTTTCTCCATGTCAAAGGGCCCTCAATGAAACAAATGGCGCGTTAATCAGACGCCCAGTCTGTGAGTTATTATCCTTTTAGTCCTAGGGCCCCGGTTGGATTCGTGCTCGATCCAACCCAACTGTATCACAAATTTACCCAAAACATCAGTGGGATATACTCAAATTGACCATCTCACTCCATGGTTCCCAGCACCGTAGACAGTTCATCAAACAGACGTCTGGGGCCAAAGATATGGTCGAAAGCGTGCAATTGGGTCGTAGTGGGTCTGTGTCCCGTCCGACCCGGTCCGACTGACCCACCCTAACCCGGCCTGGGCTGACCCAGTTTGGGTCACCCGACCCAACCAGCTGGGTCTGGCTTAGCCTGCAGGATCAGGTCCAGCCCGCGCTGGGTGGACTGGCTTGGATGTCCGACCTGCGAGGGCCACAAGGGGCCATGGGGGCGTGGAGGCTGCGAGGGCACGAAGTCCACGAGGGTGCGGTGGAGGGTCTTTGGAGGCCGCGACAGCATGGCTGGCTGCGGTCCGGCTCGGCGAGGTCGCGAGGCAGCTCGGCCTGGGTGGCAGGGCGAGGCCGCAGTGGTGGTTTTTCAGGAGTAGTGCATTGAGGCCGCAGCGGAGTCGGCAGTTTGGCTAGGGGGCGCGGTGAGGGTGCGACGGAGGTTCGGTCGGGGCGACGCGGTGAGGGCGTGGCGGTGGTGGCCGCGGAGCGGCGCTGTTGCACCGTCACCTATGTCGCGGCCGACAGTGGTTCTAGCCACCATTCTCGCACCCCTTTGTGGTTGGTCACCGTCCTCCACCATCGCGAAGAATGCCACAATTCAACACAATAATTACGGAGAGGATGGGCCATGTTAGTTTGGTCCGAACTCTCAGCATTAGAGTGGTAGCAAGTATCTATTATACATGAATCACAATTATATTATGAATGGGAAAGGGGTAATAATTTAAAAACCCTCCCTTCAAGCTTCTGCAATTAATCATTCACAATCCTAAAAAAGAAAAACATTCATGGATCAATCTAAAATAGAGTGTTGATACGCGTTCGTAGTTTTAGATGAGAAGAACATGGGTAGTGATAATCATATAGAAATAAACCCCTAAATTGGATTGTTCGTTGACGTCGACGAGGAGGGAAGAAGGTGAAGTTGTCAACGTTCATCATGTCTGCCACACACCTCCAATCCTGGGCTCGGGCATTGGTTTGTCGTATTTGAAGACATTCCTCATTGGAGGGTGTCCCAATGTAGTTGTGGAAGTCGGTGTTCTTCATCTATGGAGCATTCTTCGTTGGAGAGAATTATCCTCCAATGTTCCACCTCTCCCAATTCCACCAAAATGAAATGGTAGAACAAAATAATAGATTATGTGATCTACTATGTTTTTTGGAATAAATTCCAATTGGGTTAAATAATTACTTAGGTTGGCATAATTATGTGGGGGAGGGTTGGCACAATTAAGTGGGGATCTCAAAAGGTCTCTCCCCACTTATTAGGGAGTTCAAGAGGATTCATGCCTCGGGTGATCCCCACCACCATAACCTCTCACTGGGGGTTAGTTCGGGTGGTCCCCACCATCATAACCTCTCATGGGAGGTTTTGGTATGGGGGTCCCCACTTCTCAACATCCAGATAGAATAAAAATAAATATAAAAGCTACACAATTTTATTTTTATTTTATCCTTTCTCAAATATGTGTAATGTTAACTTCCACCCTCGACCTACTGTGGTTAAGGTTATGGTCTCTTTAAGCGAATATCAGCACTACGAGTTCAAAAGTGCCCTCAGATTTCAATTCCAAGCACCGGTTCATAATTTAGAAAAACATGCACGCTCGTTTAAGTAATGTACCTGAAAAAAAGTTCAGAAATTAATTCTGGGCACTCTGGGCCTCAGAATCACGCGCTGTAAATTTTCATGGACTCGTAAAATTTACATTTATTAAAATAAAAAGATTACATGGAATTTAAAGGTCTTTATATTCTCCACACCTCAGGGCTTTACGTCCCTATAAGCCGAAATACATAACTAGGTAATCATGTGGGGGTACTGAGCATATATATGAGCCTCCCGCTCCCATGTGCTCTCCTAGAGATTCCCATGCTTCCAGTGAATGTGCACCAGAGGAATTGAATGTCTATGAAGGAACCAATCCAGTCGATCCTCAATCTCTATAGGAACCTTCATAAAAGTCTCCCCATCATCGACGTCTATCTCTTTGTGGTTGATGATGTGGGGAGGGTCGTGCACGTATATCCTCAGCTTGAAACGTGGAAGACGTCGTGCACCCGGTGCAACTGAGGTGGAAGAGATAAGTGGTATTCCACCTCAAAAACTCTGTTGATGACCTAAAAAGTTCTGATAAATCTCGAATATAACTTGCGGCCTTAACTGAATCTCCATAATCCTCATTGAGTTTAGATCTGTAGAAAGTTTTGGTCGCCATCCTCAAACTCTAGAGGTCTCCGTCTCCGTTCGGAATACGATTTCTACCGTCTCTGTGCAGTCTTCATCTACTCCTGGATGATATGAACCTTCTCTGTGGTAGCTTGTACCATCTCTAGTCCCACTAGTATTGACTCCCATGGGTTAGTCTAAAACATAGGTGAACTTCAAAGTCGCTCGTGCAATGACTCAAAAGGTGTGATCCCAATGGTGGAGTGATATTTGTTGTATGAAAACTTCACCAATGGAAAGTAATCCTCCTAGATATGACCAAAGTCAAGAACACAAGCATGAAGCATTACATCGAGGGTCTAAATGGTCTTCTCAGTCTGGCCATCCATTTGAGGATTCAAGGCGGTTCTCAAATGAATCTTCATCTCGAAAGCCTCTTACAACCCCTTCCATAGCCGCAAAGTAAAACGTGCATCACGATTAGAGACAATCATCGAGGGAAATCCATGTAGCTGCACAATCATCTATAGATAGAGGCTTCCCAAGCTCTATACTGAACCCTGCTCTCTGATCGGTAGGAGGTGGGCCGACTGGGTGAGTCGACCGATGATCACCCAGATAGACTCATGACTTTTAGATGTAAATGGAAGTCATTTCACAAATTCCACGGATATCATATCCAACTTCCACTCTGGGACCTCCAAAGGCTGAACCAAGCCTGCTGGTACCTGATGCTCTGCCTTCACTAGTTGACAAGTGAGGCACTGAGAGAAAAACTTTGCAACTGCTTTCTTCATTCTCGGCCACCAGTGTTGTCATCGGAGATTATGGTACATATTCACCACTCCTGGATATACAACTTGATGTGATGTGTGGAACTCTCTCAACACTTACTCCTGAAGTGACACGGGTACCATGGTACATCCTCTAAAAAGGATGACGTGCTCCCCACGCTTAGAAAATCCATCAGGTTCCTATCCTATGGATAACTGAGCACGTCGTGTCTCACAGTCAGTGTCCCCACACTACACCTACCTAACTCGCTGAAGAATTGGGGGAGTGACTGTAAGAGACTGAAGAAAATTTGTTCCATATATATCAATAAAGGATATCTACATAGTGTCCAGCTGCTCTGTCACCTCACCTAGTATCTGTATACCAGTCATCCCCCTGAGTGAATCTGCTACAATGTTCCCCTTTCCAGGAGTATATACTATTTTGAAGTTATAGCCTTGTAGGATCTCAAGCCAACATCATTGTCTTAGGTTCAGGTCATTATCAGAGAAGATATACCTCAGACTCTTGTGATCAGAGTACACTGTAAAACGTTCACCCATCAGATAGTGCCTCCACATCTTCAAGGTGAAGACCACTACTTCTAACACGAGGACATGGGTTGCATAGTTATACTCATTTTGTCTCAGCTATCAAGAACCATATGAAATCACTGCTCGCTCTTGCATCAGGACACATCCGAGTCTTGTCCCGGATGCGTCGCAGTAGACTACATATCCTACACCCTTCTATAGAAGTGTCAAGATGGGGGGAACTAGTCAGCCTCTTCCTTAGCTCTTGAAAACTCTGCTGGAATCTCACCGACCATACGAAAGGTTTCCCCTTATTTGTAAACACTAATAGAGGTGCTGCAACTCTGGAGAAATATGGCACAAACCTCCAGTAGTATCCATCCAAACCCAAGAATCTTCGTACCTCCATCACACTCTTGGGTGGCTCCCAAGAAAGTACCACCTCAATGTTCACTGAATCTAATACAACTCTAGATTCGAATATGACATGTCCTAGAAAGTGAACCTCTTGGATCCCGAACTGGAACATCAAGAGCTTACCATAAAGCTAGTTCTCTCAGAGTGTGTCCCATACTACCTATAATAATAGGCATGCTCCTCCTCAATAGACGAGTAGATCAGAATGTCATTGATGAAGACTACTACAAAGTGATCAAATTATGGATGAAATATATTGTTCATTAGACTCATAAACACTGCTGGAGCA
The DNA here is from genome assembly GCA_963277665.1 of Viscum album. Taxonomy (NCBI): domain Eukaryota; kingdom Viridiplantae; phylum Streptophyta; class Magnoliopsida; order Santalales; family Viscaceae; genus Viscum; species Viscum album. The sequence continues at coordinate 1,714,990,157 of OY728140.1, read as the reverse complement.
TTAGTTACAATGAATGGCATAACCAAGAAATCACAATGATCATACCGACATATGAAGGTCGTCTTCTGCACATCCTCGTCTCGAACTCTTAACCGGTGATAGCCTGATCTGAGGTATATCTTCGACAACAATCGTTATATATTCAGCTGATCAAACAGATCTTCAATCCTCAAGAGTGGGTAATTGTTCTTCACAATCACCCGGTTCAGGTGCTGATAGTCGACACAAAGTCTCATGCTCTCATTCTCCTTCTTGGTGAACAAAATCGGGGCTGCCCAAGGAGAAACACTGGTTCGAATGAATCTCATCCCATGTAAGTCCTCCATCTATACCCGTAGCTTACGAAGCTCCACGGGAGCCATCTGATACACTGGTGTAGGTATTGGTGCCATTTTGGGGTGAAATTCAGTGTCAAATTCCACGTCTCTACAAGGAGGTAGACCCAAAACATCATTAGGGAAGACATACGTTTATAGGTCCACCACTACAGGATAATATGGACTCTCCACATCAACTGCTCTGAGGGTAAGGCTAGCCAACTGATGTGTAATCGGCTACACCCTCTTCTAGGTAAGTTCATCTTGTGCTGCAAAGGCTCCCTTCTCGCCGGTGAAGGAAAACCTGGTCCCATCCGGGTGAACACACCGCATTTTTTTCCAAATACAATCAATTTGAGAGTAGATTGTAGGTAACCAGTCCATACCCAAGATGACATCGTAAGGCCTCGACGCCACTACTTGAGGATCCCATCCGAAGCTCTCACCTCCTAGATTAATCTCACACTTCCATCACCAGTGTGTAATCATCTAATCCACTCCCGTAGGGGTCTCAGGCGGTATGGAAGGAGCCAACGGCTCCGTCGGGATCTCCGAGGTATGAACGAGGTTTGTGGAAATAAAAGAATGACTGGAACCTGTGTCTATAAGTACTGCAGCTAAAGTGGATTAGACACAGATCGTACCTCGTATCATCTCTGGAGTGTCATGATTATAAGCCTCAACTTCCTGGAGCTGAGCTCTCCCCTATCCACCTGCTCCCTACAGTCGGGGTGGACCTCCCGGTGGTGGTGGCGGTAACACCGTGAATTGTCTCCCATCACCAACTACACGACCAGCTCCTCTACCATGTCTACCCACTCCCAGCAGACCTCTTCGGGTGAACCTCTGTCTCTGCATGGGCGGTCCCTCAGCCATATGATGATCATTCATATGGCATGTCGGATAGTCACGAGCCATGTGACCATGCTCGCCACATGTGTAACATTTCTTGCTTCTGGTATAAATGACTCTGTCTCAGGTGCCCCGTACAACGGATCCTAAGTCATGATGTCTTCCACCTATAGGTATGGTCCTCTTGGACCTCTATGACATATGTCTACTTCCAGCTGTAGAAGACTCAGTTACGTGATGACTAGTGGTGGATCTTACTGCTGGAGACTTCCCAACAAGGAAACTCTCCACTAGGTGGGCTCTCTCTAACACCCCCGCCTACGTTGGGAAGCTGAGTGAGATCATTGAAGCCCTGATCTCCCACCTGAGCTCGTGCTCGATGTTCTAAACCCAGAGGAATGGGTCATGTACCATATCTGTGGAGTAACGCAAGTGGTTGGTGAACCTCACTGAGTACTGAGCCACAGTCATACTTCCCTGGTGCAGATGAAGTACCTATTGTATATGCACATTCAGAACAGTCACTGGAACAAACTCTGCTCGAAACAGACTCTTGAAGTCTGCATAGAAAAGTGTCACCTCGTCGTGAACCGAGAGCATTAAGATCCACCATCTGCCCACTGCTACCTATAGAAGGCTGGGGATAAGGATCACCGTGAGATCGGCTCGTGTCCCTACCAGTCTGAAGACTCTCACCACAACCTCCATCCATTCCTCAACTGCCTGTGGGTCTGTCTCTCCCCGGAACCTGGGTGTCCTTTGGCGCTGAAACTAATGCAACGTACTCAAGTGGCATGCACTGTCTGCTGATGGGGCTGGTGGCATCGGTCTCCAAATGAGTAATGGTACCACGGGTGCCTCCACTGGTTCCTCTACTCAAAAAGGCCCCTGCATTGAGGCCTCGTCACTCAGTGTCCTATCAGTGCATATAACTCTCGGAACCCTAGCTGACTGTCTGTGTGGAGGCATCCTGAAAAGAAACAGGCATTCCATGGTCAATAGGTTATACCTGGTGGGCTGACTCATAGATTTCACAATGAAGACTCTTTAAAACACACATGTAATCAGTGTTTTCGTGCACTATGTCGGAAATCCGAAGTCAGAGTCATGGTGTATGGCCATGTCAGCCGCCACACCAACACTATATTACCTAAACTGATAAACACACTCACTAAACATAACATTATTTCCATTAAAAAGAAATATTAGAGTCCTATGTTCTGCGGTAGAACTGACTCCTTTGATACCAATTTTTCATGACCCGTCCCCCAGGGCCCATGCGGTGACTACCCCAAGCCTGCCTTCCATAGTATAGGAGCTAGTGTCTAGCATCGAAATGCGTATTCCCTAAAACAGGGAAGTAATTTCCTTTATAACCTGTAAACACACTTATCAAAGCACAAAGCAAGATACGAACAACAAGTCACCTGTATAAAAAAATAATGCTGAAAGTAAAAGGGGTTAGAAATACAATCCCAACAGTAAAAGTATAAGAAACTAAAAGTGCATGTACAACTGAAGAAAAAAAAGAAAACAACTACTAGGTTGTCCTCCATGGTTCCTACCTGAAGTGTCGGTACAGATTGCCTCCTCAGCACTCGACGTCCATCTATCTCATCTGGGTACCGACTCATCATAATGTCCACCTCTGGGCACCATCCAGTCCCGGTACCCTCAATCTCGATCAACGTTGTATGTCGTCTGCACCAAACACAATGCAGTTTGGGAATAGCCCATGCAGGGGTGAGTATAAAGATACTCAGTAGGGACCCCTACACCATCAAGGTCTCACAAAATCAACCAAGAATAAAGAAAAAAGTATGGACTCAACAGATAACCCTACTTAGGTATATGACCATACATATACCTAGGTTATCAAGTAATCTATTTCAATGATAAGGAAAACCAGAGGTACTGAATCATCTCAGACCATGTATATCTTTAGGTACGGTAGTAAATCTGATTAATTATAAATACTGAATCATCTTGTTTTATTATGAGGCTCTGCTGCTAACATGCACAGAATCGCTAGAAGCTGACCCACACAGGATCGCTGGAGCTGACCCACGCAGGATTCCTAAGAACTGACCCACACAGGATCCCTAGGAGCTGACCCACACAGAATCTCTAAGAGCTGCCCCACACATGATCTCCTTGAGCTAACCCACATAAGATTGCTAGAGATTACCCACATAGGATCGCTTGGAGCTAACCCAGAGTGGATCCCTAGGAGCTGACCAACACAGGATCGCTAGAGCTGACTCACACGTGATCATTAGGAGTTGACCCACATAGGATCGCTAGGAGTTGACCTGCATGGTATAGCTAAGATCTGACCCACACTGGATCACTAGGAGCTGACCCGCACAAGATTTCTAGGAGCTGACACACATAGGATCGCTAGGAGCTCACCCACACCAGATCGTTGGTGCTGACCCACACAATATCACTAAGAGATGACCCCCACAAGAGTGCTATGAGCTAATGCACACAGGATCACTAGAGATGATCTACATAGGATCGCTGTGATATTACCCACATAGGATCGCTAGAGCTGACCCCCATAGGATCGATGGGAGCTAACCTGCACGAGATAGCTAGGAGCTCACAAGCACATGATACCAAGGATCACTCTTCTCATCACATCCAGCTACTAGATTTCTGTAATAGGCTTTCTTGTCTCCAGGAGAGTTTTTTCCCAAGCCACTGGTCGATTCTTCAAATTCCATAATGTTCCACGAAAAAGTATCTCAAATGTTCGCAATGTCAAAGGGGTCTCAATGCAATAGACGACACTACAATCAGACACACAGTCTGTGAGTTATTTGCCTTTTAGTCTCAGGGGCCCGGTTGAATTCGTGCTCGATCCAAACTGACCGTATATCAACATTACCCATATTTATAGTGGGTCATACTCAAAGGTACCGTCTCGCTCCAAGGTTACTGACACCATAAACGGTTCATCAAACAGATGTCTGGTGCCAAAGATAGGGTCGAAAGAGCGCAATTGAGTCGTAGTGGCTTCGAGTCCAGTCTGACCCGGTCAGACCGATCCAGCCTGACCCACTGGGTTAGGCCTGGCTGTCCGGCCCATGATTTCCATGATGGGTCGGAGGGTTCGTGGAGGTCGTGAGGGTGTCGAGTCTAATAGGGCGCCACGGAGGGTCGCTGGAGGCCGCGGCGGTGCGGCTGGCCATGGGGCGGCTCGGAGAGGCCGTGAGGCAGCTCGTCCTGGGCGACGTGGCGAGGTCGCGATGGAGGTATGGTCGGGGCGGCATGGCAAGGCCATGGGGGTGGTCCGGCTGAGGGTGCACGGCAGGGCCATGATGATGGTCTGGCAGAGGCGGCACGGTGAGGCCACGGCAGCAGTTCTGTCGAGGCGGTGCGGCGAGGCTGTGGCGGCGGTTCGGCCAAGGCTGCTTGGTGAGGTCGTGGCAGCGGTACCACAACCCATCCCCTGGGGCCCATGTCATGACTACCCCAAACCCGCCTTTCATAGGCTAGGGGCTGGAAACAAGGACCAAAGGTGTAATTCCCTAAACTAGGAAGGCATTACTTTTATATCTTCCAAACACTCACAACCAAGTTCACATCAAGATACCAACACAAGTAAGTTGTATAACAAAAAGAGTGCTGAAAAGAATAAGGGGAAAAAATACAAGCCCAACAGTAAAGATACAAGAAACTGAAAGTACAAGTATAACTAAACAAAAATGGAAAACATCTATTGGGTCGTCCTCTGAGGTTCCTACCTGAAGGGTAGGTACAGATCACCACCTCTGTACTCCATGTTCGTATGTCTCCTCCGTGTACCAACACACCGTATGGTCAACATCCAGGCACCGTCCCATCCTATTACTCTCATCCTTAGTCAGTGTTGTTCATCTTCTTCGTCCAACACAACAAGGTGATGGAATAGCCCGTGTAGGGGTGAGTATAACGATACTCAGTAGGGACCCTAAGACCCTCAAGGTCTCACAAAACCCACCAAGGATAATCCAAAAAGTATGAAATCAACATATAACCCTACTTAGGTATGTGCCCATATATTTACCTATGTTATCAAGTAATCCATCTCAATCATGAGAAAAACACCGAGATTCTGACTCATCTCACACCAAGATTTATTATAGGGGTATTAACATGTTATATATCTAGTCACATTGTCAAACACCTCGGAAGTTAGAGATCCCCTCCTCTATCGAGTATAGTGGGTTTTCTGTGTCACACAGAGGCGCTATCCACAAAACATGAACTGTCTAGGTACTCCTCCAATTGAGTACCATGGGACTACCACATCACACAAAGACACTCCCCACCATGGGTCTGCTGCGTCACACCGAGGCTCACCCCCTCGTGACTTGTTGAGGTACTCCTCCTGTCGAGTACCGTGGGTCTGCCGCATAACACAAAGGCGCTCCCAACCGTGGGTCTATTACGTCACACAGAGGTGCTCCCCACCATGGCCTATTGAGTCACCCCTCTTGTTGAGTATAATGGTTCTGTCGCGACACACTGAGGCACTTCCCACTGGGCTTATCAAGTAACTCTGAGTCAAAATGGTCAACAGTCATCAATTCTCATCCAGCTACCAGGTTCCCGCACTATGTGTGCTCGTCTCTGAGAGGATCCACTCCACGAGCTATTGGTCGATACTCCGATTGCCATGAAGTCCCCTGAGGAAGTATCTCAAAGTTCTGCCCTTTCATAGGGTTCTCAACACAACAGACAGTGCATCAATCAGACGCCCGGTTTGCGAGATATTAGCATTTTAGTCCTAGGGGCACGGTTGGATTCATGCTCAATACAACCTGACTGATCCCCATATTAATCGAAAACTCTTGTTGCGTATAGTCAAAGGGACTGTCTTGCTCCAAGATTTCCAGCTTCATTGACTGTTCATCAAATGGACATATGGCGCCAAAGTGATGGCCCAAAGGGCATAATTTGGTCATAGTGGGCATGGGTCCAGTCTGACCCAGTTGACTGACCTAGCTCGACTAGTTGTGTCTTTCCCGGTCATCTAGGCATTTAGGCATACCGTGAGGGGGCGCGGGGGTTCGACCGCGGAAGGCCCGAGGCTGCAGGGTGACTCGGTTGAGGCGGCTTGGCCAGGTGGGAGGAGGTCGTGGGGCAACTCAGGGTCATGGGGTGGCTCGGACGAAGTGGCTTAGGGTCGCGGGCGGTTCGGCTAGAGCAGCATGGAGGTCCGCAGGTGGCTCGACCGAAGCGGCTCGTCCAAGGGTGGCTCGACCGGAGTGGCTCTTCCGCCGGTGGCTTGGACAAAGAGGCACGGAGGGCCGCGGGTGGCTCGACTCGGCTGCGGGGTTCGGCTACGGATGGCGGCTCGTTCTCGGGGCGGTTCATACATGGAGCGGCGGCTCGGCTGTTGGGCGGTGGCTCGGTCGCGGGGCATGGAGGCCGCACAACGGTGAGACCATGGGGAAGCGTCGGTCTTCCGTCGCCTTCGTCACAGCCGACAGGGTTTTCAGTCTCCATTCTCGTGCCTCCTCTGGGTCCAAATTCTTGCTCTGATTGCAGTCATCAATGTCTTCTTCTTCCATCACAAAGGGTACACCATTCTAGAAGAATGACGAAAGGGTCGGGCCATGTTTTTTTGGATCACACCCTCCTGGTAAGAGTGGTAGCAGGCGTCTCATCAATAACATGAACACTGAACATCAAATCATATCCTCCCGTAATGATTGTTCCCAACCCACAAAGTAAATCATCCACGTTATTTGTTTTAAATAGAGAAGAACATGGGAATATAATCACACACAAATTAAACCCCAACCTTGGATTGTTCATTGATGGAGATCAGTAGGGAGGAGACGACATTGTTGGGGAGGAAAATATGATCGTTGATTGAAGACGTTCCACGTTAGAGAATGTCCCAAGGATTAAAGTTGATGTCGGGCATCATCATTCTTCATTGGAGAGTTTTCCCCCAATTCCCCAAAGTTGTCCCCTTTTCCAACCCCTTTCCCCAATTCCACCAAAATGAAAAAAATATAGAAAACGTCTTAATTTATGTTTTATAATTAAATTATGATGGAACAACTTAACAAAAGTTTAATTAATTAATTTATGGGTGGCTTATTAAATTATGGGTAGGGTTGGCATAATTAAGTAGGGAGCTCAAGAGGTTTCTCCCAACTTAATAGGGATTTCAAGAGGTTTCAAACCTTGGGAGGTCCCCACCACCATAACCTATCATGGGAGGTTAGGCTCGGTGGTCCACACCTTCATGACCATTCTTGGGAGGTTTTAGTTCAGGTGGTTCCCACCTGTTAAATATCAACATGGGTGGTTACAAATAATAAAATAATAAGTGGGATTATTTTATTTTATTATTTCCACGAAAAACCCAAAAAAAAACTTTCACCCTTGACTAACTACCGTCGAGGTGAAAGTCTCCTTATGTGAATAAAGGCACTGCGAGTTCAACGGTACCCTCATATTTCAAATCCGAGCACCGGTTCAAAAGTTAGAAAATCATGCTCTCACATTTACTGAATGTACTCGAAAGAAAGTTCATAAATTCATTCCTGGAACTCTGGACCTTGGAATCATGCACCGTCAATTTTCACGGACTCGTAAAATTCCCATATATTTTAAAAAAAATTACATGGAAACTTTGGGTCTTTTAATTCTCCCCACATTAGGGATTTACATCCCCATAAGACACAACTAAATCTAAGTGAACAAGTGGTGGTACTGAGCATGAATCTAAGCCTCCCGCTCCCATGTGCTCTCCTAGAGGTTCTCATGGTACCAGCGAATGCGCACCAGATGTATCGACCATCTACTAAATACCTGATTTTGTCCGTCCTCAATTTCTACTGGAACCTCCATAAAAGTATCCCCATCGTTGACGTCCATCTCGCCATGGTCGATGATCTGAGATGGGTTGTGCATGTATCTCCTTAGCTGGGATATGTAGAAGACGTCGTGCACCTGGTGTAACTGAGGTGGAAGAGCTAAGTGGTATTCTACCTCACTGACTCTTCTGAGGACCTGAAAGGGTCTGATGAATCTCATAGATAACTTTCCACCTCAAACAATTCTCTGCAAACCTCTTCGGGGTGAGACCCTTAGAATGATGTGGTCTCCATCTTCGAAATATAGATGTCTTTATCTATTATCGGCATATAACTTCTTCCTGCTCTGTGCAGTCATCATTTTCCCCTGGATGGTCTGCACCTTCCCTTGAAGGATCGAAATTATAATGCAGATGCTCAATATACAAGAGGGGGGTGAATTGTACACTTTAAAAATTTCCTTAAACAAGGAAAGATCTAAGTTTAACAAAGTTAAACTTAAGCAAATTCACAACACCTCTAACACCAATGAATGATTGGGACAAAGTATGAAGTTACAAACTTCTATCTCTATACAGTTGCTTAAATCTGGAAAGTGATTTCGAAAAAAAGGTTCCGGAAATATGAATCAAGAAATTGAAACTCAACCAAATTTTACAACATGAGAATATACAATAAATCGTATTGAATCTAAATTAATCAGAGTACATGTGTAAGGAAATATAGGAAGGTTATAATTTAATTAAAATATGAAATGCAGCGGAAAAACTAGTAGTAAAACTACAAGAAACAAGATATAAATCTTTTAACCCAAAAGGAAGGGATCCAATAACATTGGATAAAGGTCCCTTGATTTACACATTCATTCAAGTCTGTCTTACCCACACCAGGTTAAGCCCTTAATAATAAGATCAGAGTCTCTGTCATTCTATCCCTGCAATCCCTCAACTTCAAGGTAGTTATAACCTCTATCTTCCTCAGCAAAGAAGCCCTCAATGTCAAGGTGTTGGAACCTCTGTCTTCCACAGCGAGGAAGCCCTCGAACATCAAGGTAGTCGGCACCTCTGTCTTCCTATCCCCTAATGCCCTCGATTTTAATCACCAACAATCAGAGTCACACGAAGCAATATGAACGAGCAGTTCAGTATGCAAAAGGAATGAAAATATTCTCTCTCTATAAATCAACTTAACAGAGTTTGGTCTCTAGCTTGATCAACTTGGTGTAGATCTCTTTCAAATGAGCTCCTATTTATAGGCTCGGTTGGAATGGTCAGATTCCTCCTCCAACGGTCATATTTTCTTTAAATGTCAGTGGGGCATATACCCGTGTCACTCAACCAACTGTTAGTTAGAAACAGAATGGACGACATCGTTTTATAAAAAAACATGTGTAACTGAATTAACAACATTGTTTTGTAATGAAATAAGTGTAAGAATAAAAAAACTAAAGTTCAAAATGTAAGAAAATAAAAGTTCAGAGTCTAAAAAAATGGAATTCAGAGTCTGTAATAAAAAGGATATTCGGATTCTGTTTTATAGGAATTCGGAACATAAATTCTATAGAAATCTGGTGTCTGAATTTCTAAGGAAATTCAGAGTCTAGTTTCATCAGAGTTCAGAATATGAACATACAGAGTTCAGAGTTGAACTTGTAGAAGTTCGGAGTCGAACTAGTAAAAGTTTGGATTCGAACTCATAAAAGATCAGAGTCAAACTCATAGATGTTTAGAGTATAGAATTTGGAGTTGAACTTTGTTAGATTTCATATCCAGAATTCGGAATGGAACTTTCTTAGAATTCATATCCTGAATTCGGAGTGGATATTTATTAGAGTTCATATCCAGAATTTAGAGTGGAACATTATTAGAGATTATATCCAGTATTCGTAGTGGAAATTCATTACAGTTCATATCTAGAATTCGGAGTGTAACTTCATTACAGTTCATATCCAGAATTCGGATCCAAAAACAGAATGCTTCATATCTTAGCATTATATGATTCCAAGGTATTGAGTATGAATCCAATTTTTATACTTATGAAAAATATTGTTATGTATAAGGAAATCTAGGTTAGGGTAAATTTCCTTAAGGAAGGAAATTTTCCTTAGAGAAGTAAAATATAGATATTCTTAAGTATAGGGTGTTTGTGATTTTCAGAAGAAGAAGGAATAGAAAAATCACAAGGAAAACATTATTAACTGAACAATCTCCCCCTTTTTGAAAAGCACAAAAAACCTTACGAAAAAGAATATAAGCACATTGAAAAAATTTATTAGACTTTTAAATTAAAAGTTATATCCCTTTGTTCATGGATAATAGTGAATACAACTAACTCCCCCTTTGGCATTGAAACTCTAAGGATTGTATTCTGAACTTCCGGAGTTTTGTTTTCATTATCATGGGAATGAAAAACTTTGTAATGAGGAAATCCCCCTTAATTTAAGGATATTTCACTTAGAAATTTTTCCTTCTACATTTTAAAATTTTCCTTCTCCCCTTTTAAGTAGTTATTTTTCCTTCTCCCCCATTGTGATTTTCAAAAAGAATTTAAGGGAATAGAAAAGAAATAAGGTACCTGAAATATTAGTATATAACTACACAAGATAGAACCATCCACAAATTTCATTAGAGTTGTGAAAATTTTTATAAGGAAAGATAAATTAAACAAAATATTTTATTGAGTTTATTTGGATTCTTTTTCCTTAGATAACAGGATTTTCATAATGGTCTTCATTTTCTTCAGCTCTTTATGGTCTTCCTCAACTTGCTTCTCTAAAGCAACGATTATTGCATCTTGATCCTCTATTTCCACTGTTTGAGCTTTAAGTTTTTCATCTTGCTTTAAAAACTTTTCTTCCAACTGAATCTGAAGATATTTTTCCTCTCTGTAATATTGGACAAGAGAACTTAGCTTCCCATTCAGATCATTAACCTCCTGCATCCGAACATCCAAATCACGAGTTAACTTCTTCTCAAAAGAATTTGTAAGATCCTTGATTTTAGAGTCTTCATCATCAAAAGAATCTTTAACATCTACTTGTAATTGATCAAGGTTTCCCATCTCTTGAACAACTTTCTTAGACCACTTGGTTATCTTCTTGAAAGAAAATATATGAGCATCATAATTGATAAGAATGTTTTTATGATCAGCCTCAAGCTTATCACATTTATCCATCACCATGGATACAGAGTCCTATTTTTTATTTATGCTATGCTGAAGCATCTGGTATCTAGATTCTATTGCTTGAAAAATTGGAAGGACGTCCACCAGCTTCTTTAGAGACTGTTCCACAAAGTCATGTTCAAAGACAGATGACTCTGAATCTGATAGTTGGGTAGGAGATGGCTCTTCCTCTATCTCATCCAAATTTATTTTAGATGAACCATCAACTTTCTTCTTTATTACACTAAGATTTCTAGGTGTATCAGAAATCACCTTTTTCCCTTGTCAACTTTCGGAACTTCTTCCTCATTTGGAGATTCTTTCTCACAGTCAGACAGATGAAAAAATTTATCTTCATGAAATGTTTTCTTTTTCAGATCCTTCTTCAAGAAAATCATGATGAGAACTTTCTTCCTCATAAGGCTTGCTAACTTCTTGACCATTCTCATCATCTGTAGGAGTAGCTAAGTTGGAAGATCCGAGTTGAGAAGTCTGGAGTGATATTTTCTCGGATGTAGTTCCCTTATCATGAAAATCTTCGATTTGCCTTATTATATCATCAGAACTTCCACTTCCATCATCTTGTTGGACTTCCTCCAAAACTTGTTGAACTATTGTATCTGTTTCAACTTCCCTTTATTCATGATCTATCTCTTTAGAAATTTTAGGAGTCTTATTTCCCAGAGTTTCAAGAAAATCTTCAACCAGAAAATATTTCGGAATGGGAATATTCTCTAAAGCGATTTCAGTGAATTTCAAAAGCATTTGCGCAACCTCGGCCTCAGACATCTTCTTCTTCAATTTCAACTATTTTTCTTGCATTTCAAGTTCTTCACCAGCTTTTTCCTTTAGGGTCTTGGCCTATACAGGGTCTAAGGTAAACTATGGCTCCCCTTCTCTTCATTTCCATTTGTCCTCTCTCCACTTGGAGACCACATCATCTGGATAAGACTTTTGTTTCTTTGGCATGAGAGGTGCATAATGTATTTCTTTATAATTATGAGTTTTTTCATCATCAACCAATTTCTTTAACATTATTTTCTTCTCAGATTTCTTGGATGATTCCAGACCTTCTTTCTCCATCTTAACTTCAATCTCTTTCTTAGGTAAAAGATATAATTCTCCAGATTTAGCTAAAAAACTCATTTTCATAATTTTAATGTGTCATCGCTGACAAGAATTACCATACAAATCCTTTTCTTGGAGGTGCAAGAAATCTTGAATGAATCAAGTGTTTGAACAATCAAATTTGAGAGGAAATATGGATACATGATGATTTGAGCCTTCAAATTCCCTTCTTTGATATTGTTAACTATAATAAGAATATGCCTCATCAGATTTAACTTCCTTTGATTTACTAAGAATTCTAGGATGTATATGTCATTATTCATGAGATTATCCTTGTCTCCCCTTCTCGGTATGAAAAACCCTTACACCCAAAGTTGTAGAATCTGATTATTTGGATAGAGATGAGAAATATTTGCTGTCACATCATTTGAATGTCCAAGGCATTCCATGGCCTTTTCTTTGTTGAAACTTCCTTGCTCATCGGGAAGCTTGTGGGAGAAAAACTAAACTTCTCTCTCATAAGATAAACCCACCAAGATTGCAGCCTTTGTGTAAGAAAGATTTTAGGTCTTCCCATAAGACATAAACGAAAACATCTCTCTGCCATCTTCCTCACATAAGGAAACAGACTCATAGAAATCAATAAAAAAATCATAATAGACCAGATCTTGATCCCCTGTCTTGGATATGCAAACATCTTCCCATCCATTGAGATTGATGTTCTTGGAAATAAGAGTATTATACTTATAAAAATTTTGATGCTCCAACCTCTCCCTGTAAATTAACCACTTGGAAATAGGCTTCATAGATGACATTTCTTGAGAGGTGGATTCGACAGACATTCGGAATAGAAAGCTTCTGAAGAATTCGGAACTGTCTTGAAAAAGATCAGAACAGACTTAAGAAGAGAGGCAGGGATTCAAGACATGAGAGATTTGAAAAACCGATGTGGGATGTCCCTCAGGGGACCCCATTATATAGGTGTTGAGGTGGTGGTTCAAATACCATGGTTGATTAAACGATTGAGATTCTTTGATATTGGATCTGACGGTTGAGAAACAAGCCGCAAGGAAAAAACTTGACTTCGATCTTTTGAAGTTTTACGAAAAACAATCGGAATTAAGAAAACTAGAATCCAAAAAGTTTTAAAACACAATAAAATACCAGAAAGTAAAATATGATTGCAAAAACATGAGTAAGGAAATCATACCTTTCAGATTATCTTGGAATATTGTTCGTAGTAGGTTACATTCTTGTTGATGAAAATTTGACTATGAAAAACTTACTACAAAAAACAAGAGTTGAATACATTGAGTACCAAAACTCCGGTACGAAAAGAATGAGTATGAAAATCTCAGTACGAAAAATATAAGTAAAAAAATATCAGTACAAAAAGTATGAGTACGAAAATCTCAGTAAAAAAATATGAGTACGAAAATCTCAGTATGATAAGTATGAGTACGAAAATCTTAGTACAAAAAATATGAGTACGAAAATCTCAGTACGAAAAGTATGAGTACGAAAATATCAGTACGAAAAGTATGAGTACAAAAATCTGAGTACGAAAAATATGAGTACGAAAATCTTAGTACGAAAAGTATGAGTACGAAAATCTCAGTACGAAAAATTTTTATTACGAAAATTTCATTACGAATATTCCAGTAGGAAAATTTCATTATGACAGTTCCGGTACGAAATTTCATTACTAAAGTTCTCGTACGAAAATTTCATTATGAAAGTTCTAGTACGAAAAATTTTCATTAAGAAAATTCTAGTATGAAAATTTCATTACGAAAGTTCCAGTACGAAAATTTCATTACGAAAGTTCCAGTACAAAAATTTCATTACGAAAGTTCCAGTACAAAAATTTCATTACGGAAAGTTCAGTTCCGAAAATTTCCATTTCGAAAATTTCAATTCGGAAAATTTTCATACCGAAAATATTTGTTCTGAAAATTTTCATTCCAAAAATTTCTGTTCCGAAAATGTCGAAAAAATCATTATGAAAAATTTTAGTTACAAAAATTTGAAAAAATTACTACGAAAATTTTAATTACAAAATCTTGAAAATTTTGATTATGCTATCATGAAAATGTACTCCCCCTATGAAAAGGGCTTTTTTACTGTAAGAGGAATTGTTTAACAAGAAGTTAATGAAGGAATGTTACCTCACGGTTATCATTCCTAACTTCGGTTTAATGTATTAAAATCTATTGAAGGGTAAAGATTTTGTAAAAATGTCAGCAAGTTGATCTTGTGTTTCGATAAATTGAAGAATAATATCTCCTTTAAGTGTGTGATCCCTAAGAAAGTGATGCCTAATATCTATGTGTTTTTCACAGGAGTGATGTCCAGGGTTTTTACTAAGGGAAATGGAACTTGTATTATCACACAAAATTTTAGTCTTAGTAAAACTCAATCGATAATCTGTGAGTGTGTGTTGCATCCACAACACTTGAGCACAAAAACTTCCAGCTGCTACATATTCAGCTTTTGTAGTGGAGAGTGCTACTGAGTGTTATTTTATCTAGGACCAAGAAACTAATGAATCTCTTAAGAAATTACAAGTTTTGGATTTACTTTTTCTATCCATTATACATCCACCAAAGTCATTATTCGAAAATCTTTTTAACAGAAAATCATTTCCAGAAGTATAAAATAATCATAGATCCATGGTTCCCTTTAAGTAGTGAATTTCTTTTTCAATTCCTTTAAATGAGATTTCTTCGGATTGGATTTATATCTCGTACATAATCATACTGAAAACATCAAGTCTGGACGACTAGTTGTCAAGTAAATTAGACTTCCTATCATGCCTCTAAAAGATGTTTGATCTACTGGTTTCCCACCTTCATTAAGATCAAGTGTGTTTGAAGTTCCGATAGGAGTACTAATACATTTATTATTGTCATACCCATAATTTTTAAGAATATATTTAATATAATTATGTTGAGATATATAGGTTCCTTTGGGTTTTTGAGAAATTTGAAAACCAAGGAAAAATGTTCACTCACCCATCATACTCATTTCAAACTCAGATATCATTAGATCCGTAAAAGAATCTGTTAATGATTGCTGAGTTGAACCAAATATAATTTCATCAACATAAATTTTAATAATAAAAACATTTTTCTCATCTTTATTTATAAAAAGGGTTGGATCTGAATTTCACTTAACATAGTTATTTTGAAGTAAAAATTTTGTAAGTCTATCATACCAAGCTCATGGGGCTTGTTTATGGCCATACAAAGCTTTGGTAAGTCTAAAAACATGTTCAGGATGTTTTGTATCTTCAAAGCCAGGAGGTTGTTCAAAAAAATCTTCCTCTTGACATAACCATTAAGAAAAGAATATTTTACATCCATTTGGAAAAGTTTAAAATTAAAGAATGTTGCAAAGGAAAGTAAGATACAAATAGATTCAAGTCTGGATACTGGAGCATAGGCTTGTTCATAGTCTATTCCCTCTTACAGATTATAGCCTTTAGCAACCAGTCTAGCTTTATTTCTAACGATGAATCCATTTTCATCACACCTGTTTCTGAAGACCCATTTTACTCCAATAACATAAGTTTCCTTAGGTCTTTCAACCAAGTTCCATACTTTATTCCTTTCGAATTCATTTAGTTCATCTTGCATTGCTTTGATCCAATCATCATCACCTAAATCTTCATCAGTTATTTTTGGTTCTAATTGGGAATGAAATGCTAAATGTTCTACTTCATTTATTAAGGAACATCTAGTCCTTAAAGGTTCATTTTCATCGCCGATGATACTATCACTGGGATGATTCTTTATAAATGTCTGGTTCGGGTTTTGTAAAACATGTTCATCAACATAGGGTTGAAAGTCTTCTGTGGTAAATGTTTCAGAAGTATCTTCCTGAACATTTTCCTTATCAGAAGGATCTACTAACATAGGTTGATAATCAGTTTCTAAAAACACATCTGAGGATGTAGGTTGGGATGGTTTAAAAACAAAAGGATCAGTTTCATCAAATTTGATATGTACTATTTCCTCCACAGTACAAGTGTTTTTGTTGAAAACTCTATAAGCCTTAGAAGTTGTTGAGTAACCTAAGAAAATTCCTTCATCAGATTTTGGTGCGAATTTGGGAAGATTATATTTAGTATTCAGGATGAATACCTTGCAACCAAAAACCTTGAATTAGGAAAGTCTAGGTTTTCTACCAATCCAAAACTCATAAAGATTTTTATTAAGAAAAGGTCTAATCAAAACTCGATTTATAGTATAACAAGTAGTACTTACAGCTTCAACCCAAAAATGTCTAGCTATAGAATATTGACTCAACATGGTCCTAGTTATCTCTTGAAGAATTATATTTCTTTTTTCAACTACACCATTTTGTTCAGGAGTTCTAGGTGCTAAAAAGTTGTGAGTAATACCTTTTTTACAACAAAAAGTTTTAAAATCAGAATTTTGGAATTCTCCTCCATTGTCACTATGAATAGTTTTCAATGGATGGTTTTTCTCATTTTTAACATGGGCTCCAAAACTTCTGAAATAAATAAAATATTTAGACTTATTTTCTATAAAATAGACCCATGTAAATCTAGTGTAATCATTAACTAGAAAAAACACATAGTATTTGCCTCCAATGCTTCTAGTTTGTGTTGGACCAAAACGATCCATGTGCACCAACTGTAATGCATCAGATGTTGAGATTTCACTGATCGATTTAAAACTAGATTTATGTTTCTTTACATATTTTCAAGGATCAGAAACTTTAGAAGAATCAAATCTAAGCTCTGGTAGATCCTTAACTAGTTTCTTCTTAGAGAGTTTACATAAGTTCCTAAGGTTATAGTGACCTAGTCTTCTATGCCATAACCAAGAATTATCTTCCATTTCACTTAGGCAAGGTAAATCATGGCTCCTAATGTTTTCTAAGATTAGTGTGTAAACATTCTCTTTCCTGTAGGCAGAAAGAATAAATTCTTCCTTGGAATTATGTACTAAGAATTTATCATTCCTAAAATTCACAAGGTATCCTTCATCACATAATTGACTTATACTAATGAGATTGTGCTTAAGACCCTTAATAAACAAAACATTTGAAATAAATGTTTTACCAAGAATAACAATGTTACCTATACCAATACTTTCTCTCTAAGCATTATCTCCGAAATTTACTTTTCCTCATTTGGTCTTTGTAATCTTTTCCAAATAGCTTTTTTTACCAGTCATATGCTAGGAACATCCACTATCCATGTACCACGTATTATTGTTGTCACATATTTTATCTTCCTGAAAATAAGAAATGAATTAGATATTCAGAATCCAAACTTGTTTGGATCCGAGATTTTCAGATAAAATATTTTTGGGTATCCAAATTTGTGTAAAGAAATATGCTTTATGAAACCCAACAGATTGAACTCCATTCAAAGAACTGTTTTTCTAACAATGCCCACCACTTTGACACTTAGTGCAAAAAGGGGCTCTAGAAGGAACAAAATAGTTGTTTTTGAAAACTAATTTTTGGTGAGTATAACCTATTCCAGTAGAGTTTCTGTGAGGTTTAATTTGAGAATACATCTTGTAAAAATTTTCCTTCCTAGAGGTAAATTTTTCAAGAAGCTTCTTAATAGAAAATATTTCAGATTTTAGTCTAATGACTAAATTCCTATCCTCAGTAATCATTTCCTTAGAGTTAGACTTTTCCTCAAAAACATTCATCTTTAAAATAGAACTCTTAAGATCATTAGAAAGTTCTTCCTTATCAGAATTTGCTTTCTCAAGGCCTTTTGAAAGTTTTTCTAGAAACACTTCTTTATCTTTAAGATCTGTAGAAAGATCTGAAATCTCTTCTGTAGGAATTTCATCCCTAGTATTTTCCTTGTCTAATTTCTTATAAATTTTACAATTTTTTGATTCAAGTAACTTGCCAAATCTAGATACTGCATCATATGAAGGTTCTTCATTTTCTGAGGATGAAGTATCTTCATGAGATGTACTATTTTCAAAATAGTAATTCTTATCAAGAGATAGATTTGTTAAAGCCTCGGCAGGGCGTACCTTGTCCATAAGAAATGTATGTGGAAAAGAAGTATTAGAAATGAATCCCATATTCTTCTGAGCTGATGAATCATATTCTGAGGATTCTCTTTCTGAAGAATCTCCACAGCTAGTACTCCAAGTAGTATTAGCTTTCAGACTTTTCTTAGCTTTAGCTTTATAGAACATCTTCATGTTCCTTTCAGAATACCTCTCTTTTCATTCTTAATTTTTAAGCATAGGTCAATCAGGTCGTATGTGTCCACTTCTCTTGCATTCATAGCATGTGACCTCTAAATATTTCTCATCTTTCCTTTCCTTTTTCTTATACCTGGATTAGAAATTTCTTTGACCAGCTATCTTATTCATTTTCGGGAAAGATTTGCTAACTCATTTTCTGAGACTTCACTTTCACTAGATTCGGATTGGATAATAACCTTCTTATAATTGGATCTAGTTACTCTCTCAGGATTCTTGGATTTCATGTGATTTGATGTTGTAGTAAAAGCAACAGTACCATTCCCATTCTTCTTTTTGATGTTGTCATCATCCCTCTTCATTCTTGTTTCATGTTGGAGAAGAGTTCCAAACAACTCGTCTAAGGAAATTTGAGGAACCATCCTGTTCTCATCAATAGTTGTTCTCTTTGATTCCCACTCATTAGTCATAATATCAATAATATTATCCACTAGAGATTCATCATCCAGACCTTTCTCTCCCATAGATTGTAAGCTATTTACGATAGTCATAAATATTTGTTGCACCTTACAAATGGGTTCTTCATAAGGAAAATTAAAACCATGGTATTCTGATCTCAACATAACTCTTCTTGTCTCAATCACTTTAGATGTACCAAAATGTGTAACACATAGTTTCTTCCAAATACAGTTAGCTTTTTCACAAGATGAAATTTGGCTATATATGTTCCTAGTCATTGAACATAGTAAAGTATTGCGTACCTTATAGTTTAATTGATAATCACGATTCTCTTGGTTTGTGAAAGCACATACTTCCTTATCAAGAATTTTATAACCTCTAGTAAGCATAACAAGGTTATCTACTCCGATATTGATAACGAATGTATTCATTCGATCTCTCCAATACTCATAATCATTTCCATCAAAAATTGGTGGTCTTGTAGGATTTATGTTTTCGATGGAACTAACATTTATTCCTACCATTCTAAGACACCTTTTCTACACAAAAACTTGTTAATAACAAATGTTTGGAATTAAAGAACTAAGCAAGAAAAATATAGAACTAAGAAAAACATAGCAAGAAAAAACTTATATGTGTATATAAGTATTTCAGAGACCGCTCTGATACCAATTGTAGGATCAAAATTATGATGTAGTTGCTCAATATACAATAAGGGGGAGTGAATTGTACACTTTAAAATTTTCCTTAAACATGGAATGATCTAAGTTTAAAAAAGTTAAACAGAAGAAAATTCATAACACCTCTAACAGCAATAAGAGATTGGGACAAAGTATGAAGTTAAAAACTTCTAGCCTTATACACTTGCTTAAATCTGGAAAGTGATTCCGAAAAACAGGTTCTAGAAATTTGAATCTAGAAATTAAAACTTAACCAAAGTTTACAATATGAGATTCTACCTTAAAGCGTATAGAATCTAAATTCATCAGAGTACAAGTGTAAGGAAATATAAGAAGGATATACTTTCCTTACAATACAAAATGCAGAGGAAAAAGAAGTAGTAAAACTACCAGTAACAAGATATAAATATTTTAACCCAAAGAGAAGGTTATCCAACAACCTTGGATAAATGTCCCTTGATTTATACTTTCAAGCAAGTATGTCTTACCCACACCAGGGTAAGACCTCGATATGAAGATCAGAGTCTCTGTATTGATATCCCCGCAAGCCCTCAACTTCAAGGTAGTTGGAACCTATGTCTTCCGCAGCAAGGAAGACCTCAACTTCAAGGTGTTGGAACCTCTGTCTTCCACAGCAAGGAATCCCTCGAACTTCAAGGTAGTCGGTACCTCTGTCTTCCTATCCCTGGAAGCCCTCGATTGTAATCACCAACAATCGGAGTCGCACGAAACAATCTAAATGAGCATTTTAGTACACACAAGGCATGAAAATCTTCTCTCTCTAGAAATCACCTTAACAGTGTGTGGTATCTAGATTGATCAACTTTTTGTAGAGCTCTTTCAAATGAACTTCTATTTATAGGCACGGATGGAATGGTCGACTCCCTCCTCCAATGGTCATATTTTCCTTATGTTTCGGAGGGACATGTACACGTGTCACTCAACCAATAGTTAGTTAGAAACAGAATGGACGACATTGTATTATAACAAAACATGCTTAACTGAATGCACGACATCGTTTTGTAATGAAACAAGTGTAAGAATAAGCAAAACTAAAGTTCGGAATTTAAGCAAATAAAATTTCTGAGTCAAACCAAAATGGAATTCAGAGTCTATAATAAAAAGGAAATTCGGATTCTGTTTTATAGGAATTCAGAACCTAAAATCTGTAGAAATATGGAGTTTGAATTTCATAAGAAATTCAGAGTCTGGTTTCATCAGAGTTTGGAATCTGAAATTACAGAGTTCAGACTCAAACTTGTAGAATATCGGAGTTGAACTAGTAAAATTCTGGAGTCGAACTCATAAAAGTTCGGAGTCAAACTCATAGAATTTCGGAGTCAAGAATTCGGAGTTGAACTTTGTTAGAGTTTGTATCCAGAATTCAGAATGCAACTTTATTAGAGTTCGTATCCAGAATTTGGAGTGAAACTTTATTAGAGTTCTATCTAGAATTTAATGTGGAACTTTATTAGAGTTTGTATCTAGAATTCAAAGTGGAGCTTCCTTACAGTTCATATCTAGAATTCTGAGTGGAACATCATTATAGTTCATATCCGGAATTCAGATCTTAAAATAGAATTCTTCATATCTTATCATTATATGATTCCAAAGCATTGGGTAGGAATCCGATTTTTATACATAAGAAAAATATTGATATGTATAAGGAAATCTAGGTTAGGGTAAATTTCCTTAAGGAAGGAAATTTTCCTTAGAAAAGTAAAATATAGATATGATTAGGTATAAGGTGTCTGTGATTTTCAAAACAATAAGGAATGGAAAATTCATAAGGAAAACCTTATTGTATCAACATCTTTGTGGTAGCCCATACCATCTCTGGTCCCACGAGTGCTGACTCCCCTAGGTCAGTCTAGCACAATGGTGATCTGCATGGTCTCTTGTATAACTCCTCAAAAGGTGTCATAGAAATGGTAGAGTGATATCTATTGTTTTATGAAACTACACCCAAGGTAAGTGATCCTCCCAATTACAACTGAAGTCGAGGACGCAAGCACGCAGCATGTCCTTGAGGGTCTGAATGGTCCGCTCAGACTGGACATCCATATGAGGATGTAAGGCATTGCTCAAACGAAGCTGTGTACTGAATTACCCATGCAACCCCTTCCATAGCAAGGAAGTAAAACGTGCAAGATGATTGGACACAATCATCGATGGTACTCCATGTAGTCTCACAATCTCTTGCACATAGATGTGTCCCATTCTCTCTTCTGAACCATTATATCTGATCATCACAAAGTGGGCTGACATGGTGAGTTGGTCGACGATCACCCAAATCGATTCATGACCCCTGGATGTAAGTGGATGTCCTGTCACAATGTCCATGGATATCTTATCCCACTTCCACTATAGGACCTCTAATGGCTGATCCCAGCCTACTGGTACCTGATTCCCCGCCTTCACTAGTAGATAAGTGAGGCACTAAGAAACAAACTATGCAACTTCTTTCTTCATTCCCAATAACCAGTTCTATTTTAGAGATCCTGGTACATCTTCGCCACTCTTGGATGTACCGCTATAGGGGATGTGTAGAACTCTCTCAACACTTCCTCTTTATGTGACACTGGTACCATGGTACGTCCTATGAAGAGGAAGAGATGCTCCCCACCTTCATAAAACCCATCAGGTGCATGTCCTATGGATATCTAAGCACGTTGTGTCTCTTAGTTATAGTCCCCATGATGTGCCTCCTTGACTTGCTGATGAAGTGGGGGAGTGACTATAAGAGAATGAAGGAAAGCTTCTCCATCACATTCCATGAAGGATATCAGCAAAGCAGCCAGCTGCTCTATCGCCTCACCTAGCATCTGTATACCAGACCACATAATGAGTGCATCTTCTACAACGTTCCCCTTTCTAGCAGTATAGACTATCTTGAAGTCGTAGTCTTAGAGGAACTCAAGCCTACGTCATTGTATTAGTTTCATGTCCTTCTAAGAGAAGATATAACTAAGACTCTTGTGATCAAAGTACACTATAAAACATTATCCCATCAGATAGTACCGCCATATCTTCAAGGTGAAGACCACTACTGCTATCTCTAGGTCATTGGTATCGTAGTTCTTCTCATGTTTTCTCAGCTGTCGAGAACCATATGCATTCACCACTCATTCCTGCATCATGAAACATCCAAGTCTGGTCCCTGATTCATCGTCATAAAGAACATACCCTATGCCCTCCTCTGGAAGCCTCAAGATGGGGCAGTTAGTTAGACTATGCCTGAGCTCTTGAAAACACAGCCGGCATCTCTCCGACCACACGAAGTGTTACCCATTCTTTGTCTGGGCTGATATTGGTGCTGCAAATCTAGAGAAATCTGGAACAATGCTCTTGTAGTATCCAACCAAAACCAGGAAACTTCTTACCTCCATCACACTCATGGGTGGCTCCCAAGGAAGCACCGCCTCAATCATTTCTGGATCCTATGCCACTCCAGTCTCCGATATGACATGTCCTAGAAATTGAACCTTTAAAATTCAGAACCGGAACTTCGAGATCTTACCATAAATCGTATTCCCTTGGAGTGTGTCCAGTACTACCCGTAATTGATAGGCATGCTCCTCCTCAGTAGCTGAGTAGATCATAATTTCGTCGATGAATACTACTACCATGTGATCAAGGTATATCAGAAAGATCATGTTCAAGAGTCTCATGAACACTGCTAGAGTGTTGGTCATGCCAAACAGCATAACCAAGAACTTGTAATGGCTATACCGACATGTGAATGATGTTTTCTTCACATCCTCATCCTGAACTCTGTGCTGGTGAGAGCCTGATCTGAGGTCTATCTTCGAGAACCAATGTGCTCCCTTCAGCTGATCAAAGAGGTCTTCAATCCTCAAGACTGGGTACTTGTTCTTCATGGTCACCTGGTTTAGGTGTCGATAGTCAACACAAGTCCCAAGCTCACATCCGCCTTCTTGGTGATCAAAATTGGAGTTTCCCAATGTGAAACAGTAGGACGGATGAATCCCTTCCCCTTCAATTCATCGAGTTGTACCTGCTGCTCCTGAAGCTCCGGAGGATCCATCGGATTCGCTAGTGGGGATATCAGTGACGTTTTGGGGTAAAATTTAATGTAAAAGTGTACATCTATGTGAGGAGGTAGACCCATAACTTCATTAGGGAAAACATCTGCATACTAGTCCACCACTACAAGATAACTCGGGCTCTCCACATCAACAGCTCTGAGGGTAAGGCTAGCCAAGTGATGAGTGATCAGCTGCACTCTCCTCCGGGTAAGTCCATCCTATATTGCAAAGGCTTCTTTATCACCGGTGAAGGTAAACCTAGTCCCATTCGTGTAAACACACCAAACTTTGCACATAATACAGTCAATCTGAGCGTGGAAAATAGATAAACAGTCCATAACCATGATGATGTCAAAAGGCATTGACGTTGCTATTAAGAGATCCCAGCCGAAGCTCTCGCATCCTAAATTAAGCATGCACTACCGGCACCAGATTGTAATCGTTGAATCTTCTCTCATAGGAGTCTCTGGCCGTACGGATCGATCCAACAGCTCCATCAAAATATCTGACCTCTAAACGAGGGTATTGGAAATAAAAGAATGACTGGAACCTGTGTCTATAAGTACTGCAGCTAAGGTGGAATATATATAGATCATATCTTGTATCATCTCTAGAGCGTCGTGATCATAGGCCTCAACTTACTGGAGCTGAGATCTCCCCTGCGGTCGGGGTGGACCTCCTAGTGGTGGTGGCGGTAACACCTCAAATTTTCATCCACCACTAGCTGCACGACCGACTCCTCTTCCACGTCTGCCTACTCCCTACGGACCTCCTCAATCGAACCTCTATCTCTATCTGGGTGGTCCTCCGACCGTCAGCTGATCATCCATACAACGGGACGAACAGTCACGAGCCATGTGACCCTACCCGTCACATGAGTAACACTAGATGATCCTTGCCTGACGGGTTCTGCCGTGGGTGCTCCGCACAATCGACCCTAAGTCATGTCATCATCCACTTGTAGGTCTACTCCTCTTCGACCTCGATGACATCTAGCTGCTACCAGCTATAGAAAACTCCAATACGTGATGAATAGTAGTGGGTCTCACCACTAGTGACTTCTCAGCAAGGAAACTCTTCACCAATAGGGCTCTCTCTAACACCCCCACATGCGTCGGGATGCTGAGTGAGATCATCGAAGCCATGATCTCCCGCCCGATCCCCTGCTCAAAGGACCGGGCCCTGAAAAAAGGGTCCCTCACCATATATATGGATTAGTGTGAGAGGTAAGTGAACCTCACTGAGTACTGAGCTATAGTCATGTTTCCCAGCTGCAAGTGAAGAAACTCTTGTATGTGCACTGCACGAAGAGTCGTTGGAACAAACACTACCCAAAAAGGGCTCTTGAAGTCTTCCTAGTGAAGTGTCACCTCATTCTGAACCTGGAGCATCAACCTCCACCATCTGCATGCTTCTTCCTATTTAATGCTGGCAGCAACGATCACCATTAGATTGGTTGGTGTCCCTACGAGTCAGAAGACTCTCACCACAACCTCTATCCAATCCTCAGCCGCCTGTGGGTCCATCTCTCCCCAGATTCTGGGTGGCCTCTAGTGCTAGAACTCATGCAATGACCTCAAGTGGTGTGCACTCTCGGCTGCTAGGGATGGTGTAATTAGTGGCCAAACAGGTAATGGTTCGGCTGGTGCCTCTACTAGGTGAGGGTCCTACACCGAGGCCACGTCGCTCGGTGGACAATCAGTACATACGACTCTCATAACCCTAGCTAGCTATCTTTGTGGAGGCATCTTGAAAAGAAAGAGTCGTGCCACGGTCAATAAGTTTATTCCTGGTGAGCGGACTCAAAGTTTTCATAAAGAAAACTCATTAAAACACACACGCAAGCATTATTTTCATGCACTGAGGCGGAAATCATAAGTCAGGGTCTTGTTGTATGGATACGTCGTCTTCCACACCAACACTGTATTCCCTAATTTAATATCCACACTCACTACATTTAACACAATTGTTGTTAAAAATAAGGATCAGCGTCCAATGTTCTATGGTAGAACCGAATCCACTGATACCAATATTTCATGACCTATCCCCTGGGGCCCGTGCCGTGACTATCCCAATCCCTCCTTCCATATACTAGGGACTGACAACTAAAACCAAAGGCGTAATTCCCTAAAATGGGAAGGCATTGCCATTATAACCCTTAAAAACTCACAAACAAGTACACACCAAGATACCAACACAAGTAAACTTTATAACAAAAAGAGTGATAAAAAGTAAAAGGGTCCAGATTAAATTCCCAACAATATAGGTATAAGAAACTAAAAGTACAAGTAAAACTTCTGAAAAAGGAAAATAGCTACTAAATCATCCTATGAGGTTCCTACTTGAAGGGTATGTACAGATTTCCTCCTCAGCACTCCACGTCCGTATGTCTCCTCCCTGTACTGACACGTCGTATGGTCCACCTCTGGGAACCACCTGGTCCTGGTACTCTCAGCCTCAGTCAGTGATGTCTATCATCTTCATCCAACACAATAAGGTGCGGGAATAGACCGTGCAGGGGTGAGTATAATGATACTCATCATGGACTCGAAGAGCCTCAAGGTCTCACAAAAATATCCTAGGATAAACCACAATTTCTGAAATCAAAAGATAAACTTACATAGGTATATTCCCATACATATACCTATGTTATCAAGTAATCCATCTCAACATGATAAAAACATAGAGATACTAACTCAGGTCACTCCAAGATTTATTCTAGGGGTAGTAACAAGTAACATTCCCTAGCACATCATCGAACACCTTGGCTATTGGAGATCCCATCCTCTATCGAGTATAGTGGGCATGTCACATCACATAAAGGTGCTTCCCACAAACCTGGGAATGTAGAGGCACACCTCCTGTCAAGAAACGTCGGTCTGTTGCATCACATAAAGTCACTACCCACCATGGGTATGCCGTATCACACCGAGGTATTACCCCTCGTGACTTTCTAGGGTACTCATCCTGTTGAGTACCGTGGTTCTGTAGCGTCACACAGAGGTGCTCCCCACCGTGGGTCTACTGCGTCACATAGAGGCTCTCCCCACTGTGGCCTACTAAGGTACCCCTCCTGTCGAGTACATTGGGTTTTCCGCGTAACACAGAGTCACTCCCCACCATGGGTCTGCCACGTCACATAGAGGTTCTCCCCACAATGGATCTGCCACATTACACAGAGGCGCTCCCCACTGGGCCTATCAAGTCACTCTGAGTCGAAAACGTCAGTAGTCATCACGTCTGAGCCAGCTACTGGGTTCGTGCGCTATGCTTGCTCATCTCCAGGAGGATCTTCTCCACGAGCTACTGGTCGGTACTCCAACTACCATGAAATCCCATGAGGAAGTATCTCAAAGGTCTGCCACATCATAGGGGTCTCAATGCTATAGACGGTGCATAAATCAGACTCTCAGTCTGTGAGTTATTAGCCTTTTAGTCTCGGAGGCCGAGTTGGATTCATTCTCAATCCAACCTAAATGATCCACATCGTAATCCAAAACTCAGTTGGGGTAAACTCAAAGGGACGTTCTCAGTCCAAGATTTCTAATGCCGCTGACGGTTCGTGAAACGGACGACTAGTTCTAAAGTTATGGCCCAAAGAGCGTAATTGGGTCATAGTGGGCTTGGGTCCGGGCCATCCCAGTCGTACCAACCCGGCCCAGCCCACTGGGTCTGGCCTGGCCTGTAGTGTGGCCAAGCTTGTTCGGTTTGGCCTGGTCTGCTGGGTCCAGCTCGGCCTGTTGGGCGGTCCGGCAGGCCACGAGGGGTCGCGGATGGCACGAGGCCACAGGGTGACTCGGTCGGGGCGGCTCGGCCGAAGCCGCTCGGTGCCATGGGCGGTGTGGACTGAGTGGTATGGAGGGCTGCGGGGGGCTTGGCCAGAGCACCTCGGTAGCAGGTGGCTCAGCTAGAGTGGCTTGAACATGGGGGGCTCGGCGAGAGCGGTGTATAGGGCTGTTGGTGGCTTGGCTCAGCCGTGGGGTTTGGCTGTGGACATCGGCTCAGTCATGGAGCTGTTTAGACATAAAGCGGTAGCCTGGCCACGAGGTGGCGGCTCGATTGTGGTGCATGGAGGCTGCACGTTAGTGGGGTTTGCAGGGGGGTTCCATTGCTCTGTCACCTTCGTCACGGTCGGCGGTGTTGCCATCCGCCATTCTCGTGCCTCCTCGGTGTCCAAAATCCTACTCTGGATGCCTTCACCAAGGTCGTCTTCTTCCATCATGAAGGTTACACCATTCAAGAAGAATAGTGGAAGGGTTGGGACATGTTTTTTTTTGCACGCACCCTCCACGTTAGAGTGGTAGCAAGTGGCTCATCAAGAACATGAACATTGAACGTAAAATCCTTTCCTCCCTCAATAATTGTTAACAACCCGAAAAAGAAATCATCTGCATTCTTTGTTTTAAAAAGGGAAGAACATGGGATTATAATCATACACAAATTAAACCACTACCTTAGATTGTTCATTGATGAATATCGTGAGGGAGGAGATGAGGTAATGTGGGAGGGAATGAAAATCGTCTATTTAAGACATCCCACGCTGGAGGACATCCCAATGAAGAAAGTCGAAGTCGTCTGTCGGCATTCTTTGTTGGAGAGCTTTCCCCCAATTCTCTAAATCTCTCCCCTTTTCCCCCCACTTTCCCTAATTCCACCAAAATTAAAAAAAGCAATCTTCTTAATTTATGTTTTCAAATAAAATTATCTTGTCACAATTTCAAAAATGTTTAATTAATTAATTGATCAGTGGAATAATAAGTTATGGGCAGGGTTGTCATAATTAAGTGCGGAGCTCAAGAGGTTTTTCCACACTTTATATGGAGTTCAAGAGGTTTCAAACATTAGGTGGTCCCCACCACCATAACCTCTAATGATAGGTTGGGATCATGGGTCCCCACCTTCATAACCTCTCATAGGAGGTTTTAGTTGACGTGGTCCCCACCTATGAAATATCCACATGGGTGGGTACAAAGCAATTAATAAAATATGGGATTATTTTATTTTATTATTGCCATGAAATACCCCAAAAAATCATTCACCCTAGTCCAACTGTCATTGAGGTGAAAGTCCCCTTAAGTGAATACTGGCACCGTGAGTTCAATAATGCCCTCAAATTTCAATTCCAAGCATCACTTCAAAAGTTAGAAAATCCCACTCGAACGATTACGGAACGTACCCAAAAAAGTTCCGAAATTCATTTCGGGTACTCCAGGCCTCAGAATCACGTGCTGTCAATTTTCACGGACTCGTAAAATTCCCATATATTTAAAAAATAATACATGGAAATTACATGTATTTAAAGGAGGTGGACACATACGGCAGAGGCTGTGGGGCGATGTTGGCCACCGAGCGTCGATGTTGCGTCGACGCCTTCATCGCGGCCAGAGGTGGTGTCGGCCGCCATTCTCTTGCCCCTTAATGGTTGGTCGTCATCCTCCACCATCGCAAATAAGGCCACAATTAAACACAAGAATTACGGAGAGGACGGGCCATGTTAGTTTGGGCCACAATCTCTGCATTAGAGAAGTAGAAAGCGGCTATTATACTTGAATCATAAGAATATTAAGAACGGGTAAGAGGAAAGAATATAAAAACCCTCCCTTCAAGCTTCCACAATTAATCATTACAAATACCACAAAAGAAAAACATTCGTGGATCAATATAAAATAGGGATTTGATCCGCGTTCGTTGTTTTAGATGAGAAGAACACGGAAAGTGATAATTATATATAAATAAACACCTACCTTGGATTGTTCGTTGACATCGGCGAGGAGGGAAGAATGTGAAGTTCTCGATGTTCCTGTTGTCTACCACACACCTAAAATCTCGGGTTCATGTGTTGGTTTGTCATTGTTGAAGATGTTCCTCATTGGAGGGTGTCCCGAGGAAGTAGTTGAAGTCTGCATTCCTCATCGATGGAGCATTCTTCATTGTAGATAATAATCCTCCAAAGATCCTCCTCTCCCAATTCCACAAAAATGAAACGGTAGCCTAAAATAATAGATTATGTGATCTACTATGTTTGTTGGCATAAATTAAAATTTGGATAATTAATTACTTAGGTTGGAATAATTAAGTGTTGGAGGGTTGGAATAATTATGTAGGAAGCTCAAAAGGTTTCTCCCCCCTTAATAGGGAGTTCAAGAGGTTTCAAGCCTCGGATGGTCCCCACCACCATAACCTCTCAAGGGAGGTTAGTTTGGGTGTTCCTCACAATTATAACCTCTCATGGGAGGTTTAGGTTAGGTGGTCCCCACTTCCCAACATCCACATAGAATAAAAAAAAATCTACAAAGTTTTATTTTTATTTTTTCTGTCACGAATATATGAAAATCGAACTTCCACCCTCGACCTACTATAGTCAAGGTGAATGTCTCCTTATATGAATATTGGCGCTGAAAGTTCAACAGTGCCCTCATATTTCAATTCCGAGCACTGGTAAAAAATTTAGAAAAACATGCTCTCACTTTTTCTAAAAGTACCCAAAAAACAAGTTAAGAAATTAAATCCGGGCACTCCGGGCCTCAGAATCACGCGCAGTAAATTTTCACAGACTCATAAAATTCCCATTTATTTTTAAAAAAATTACATGGAAATTTCAGGTCTTTACAATTTTCCCATAATTAATCCCTAGTCACATGAAACCACATTCATCTCAACTCATCCATTTGACCCCTAAGAACCTCTATGTGCTTCTTGAGGGAATCGATGCCCCATTTATTTTGGGATCAATCTAGAATATCAAGAGATCTATCTATGCTGATTTGGTGTTTTTTCTCTCTCCATTTGTGTGTTTATCCAACATTTGATATCATTTTTCACCATTCATTCTTCCCTTGAAAAGGTGCATAATGTATGTCACTCAATTAGAGTATTATTTGACGTTTTTTAGTGTGTTCATGGTTCGATGTCCTTGGGGGATGATAGATTTCTTATGGGATAGGTGATCAGAATTCAATAGAGGAATTTCATTTTCATTTTGAGATCATTAGTTTTTTTATTAGGGGATTTGTTTCATGTCCATTTTATTATGTTAAATAATAATTTTAAAAAATCCCTTTGAATGGTGCTGTAAAGAACCTAATAAATATAAAAAATGATTAAATGATGAAATTAATTATGGTTATAGAGATTGCATGTTAATTCATTCCATAATGATAATGGTTTTCCTCTTGATTTACTAGATATTGTGTTATTAAGGTTATTATTTTTATCATTTTTCTATATTCTTATACCAGAATGTTTAATTTATTTAATTATTATGGAACATAATGCAGTTAATTTTTTATTTTCCTCAAGAATATGAAGAGGTCTGTTTAATGAGTCCATAGCTTCTTTGAATTGAATAGTAATAAAATTGACGGTAAATTCATTTTTTAAAGTTATTATTCTAATGTGTTATTTAAATTTCTAAATATATTCAACATTAAATTATTTTAACTACGTACCAAAATAAGAGATTCATGTTAAATGTGAAATTTTCATTGCATAGTTTGATGAAATATATTTTTTGAAACACAACATGTTAAAAAAAACTGATTTCATTTTATAGTTGATTCCTTACGTTACCCACTGATGTAAACTATGATAAATGATTTGGACAATTAAAGGATGTATAAAAACTAGTTATTTTGATAAATATAAGTCTTTGGAGCTGATATATCCCATTTTTTTAAAAGGTCGGATGTCTTGTATTGGGACTCATGAGAGCTTGTTTTCATATAAAGGGTAAAAGAATTATTTTATTTCAATGTTTCCATGAAGAGCATTTTTTTTCTACATTCATTGTTCATTGGATATGATAATTTTCATGTGATGTGATATGATCCTGGGATGGATAATGAGATATGGTTGGGGAGGCCTGGGGTCGTGGTAGTTGTTAATTCCTATAACAGAGAGATGCATTATAACCTGCATTATATTGCCATGAATTATTCCAGAATGATGGAATGGGTTGAATATAGGTTTTCTTGTTATTTTGATGAATTCTAGGACTCTTGATTGTTGAATCTTATTTATAGTTGGATGGTCAGGTTTCTTGTGTTATTTTTATTCCATTACAGACTAATTAAGGGGGATAAATATTATTAGTTGTATAAATATTTTCTGACTGATTACAATATTTACTAGAGTATATATAATTATGGAAGGGTATAATAATACTATTTTTTAACTTATGGGATTTTTTATTACTGAAATGAAGATAAGTTTTTATATCATGAGAAATAGTGGACACCATTAAATTATTTCTAGAGGGAATAAAATTCATTTAAGGATAACATAGTGTGGATTAATAAATTAAATGAATTATTAATGAAACTTAATTGGTATTGATTTTAATAAATGGTCAATTAATTAATTAATTAATTAAATTTATAAAAAGGGATGAATTTATTTAATGTAAATATTCATAAATACTTGTGTTTTTAGAGGATATCAGGTCCCCAATGTTGGCAATAGGGTGTTTGAGTGAAAAAACTAAAGTTGAGACTATGAATTGGTTATTTTTCCCTATTTTATTACATGAAAAATTGTATCTTATAATTTTTATTTTTTAATATGCCACCCCACTAATTTTTGTATTGATACTAACACCAAGATTACTTTAGGAAGTTTTTCACAAAAATATCCTAATGGTGAAGATGCATGGAAGACTTCCCCTTACGACCCCACTATATTTTCTTAGTATTACTATTTACTCTAATGCATGGACATTCGTTTCCCATATATGTATCCATATAGATATAATGGTTTATGGTTATTTCACACACATATCTCTGGATATAGTATCCAAAGGATTATTATATGTATAATGTGTATAGAATGTCATGACATGATGTTCATTACTCAGTGTATGGGATGTCATGGATTGAGATATAATACCCAATGTATGATAAATTTCCTAAAGGTTGTTGTGGATCCCAGAAACTGTAGGGTTACTATATAGAGATGTGGCCTGGTATGATGGCATAAGGTGATGAATGATATTAGTGTTATGATACGTATCCCATGTGTTTATGAGAAGGCTTAATTTTGTAGGGACATAGATCTAGATGTATAATGATTAGGAAGTGCACAAAAATAGTGAGTAAGTGGTTTCAGTGTTCCATTTTTGTCTTATTATTATAATCTATAATCAACCTTGTATGAATGACATGGGGAGAGATAGCAATTGTGAGGTTAGAAACATAGTATACCAATTTATGTGACAAGATGGATTCACAATTTGTTCACTAAACCATTGTATAATTTCTTTATTATTTTAATGAGAGGATCTGTGGATGATACTATTGTGTTTACTATTATTCTCACCACATGTATATAAACTGTAATCTTGGTTTGAAGGATCTTGTTGAAAATCGAGCTAGATATTATGAATTTGTGGTTATGTTGGGAATGTTTGGGCTTCATGATCACTACCGAGTAAACCTTTTAGAATTTTTTTTCCATTCACATTATTTTAGTCTTTTATGACACTACAGGTATGCACATTGCATTTGATTATCTATATGATCATTCTTCAGTTGGGATTATCTGTCTTATCTATCTCTTTTTTATGTTCTCATATTTGGTAATTCCAATCATTTGAATGCATGACTAACATCAATTATATTCTCCATCCAATGGCTTATATCTGGTGTCATTCAGGTGGTTGATATACTCATTCTCTCATTACCAGATGAGGAGGGTCACATTTTTTGGGGAAGTTGTGATGAAAATTGAAAAACAAAAAATACACATCTAAAATTTGAAAATCCAATGGGTAAGGATCTCTTATAAATTCCATATCCATGAACAATACTATGAAATGAAAATAAATAAATGAAAACAATATTATAATACTATAAATGAAATATAAATAAATTTCAGATAAATTTTAGTGAATTAATAATGAATTAAATGATTGTTATTTATATAGTGTATATTAATTTTTGACCATTGGAATTATCACTGATAATTATAATTTTATCATGTCATCTAGAACAGTAACATGATAGGTTAAAAAAATAAAATGCTTAATAAATAGTATTTAAAATGAATAAAATATCTAAATGTAAATATTAGAATATAGTCATGTTTTTATCAAATTTTGTAACATAATGGAAATTTTAGTTTACATTTTTATAAAATATGTTTCTAGTTATTCAAAAAAAATTAATATTTAATTTAAAATTATAATATAAGATTTATAAAATTTTGATATTCATTTTTCCAAATAGGATCTAATTTTTATAATCAATATAAAAAAATTTATAAATGGAATTATTTTTATATTTCTTATAACTATAATTTTACGTTAATTGTATAAATAATTATTTTTTAAATAAACAATATTTTTTAATATATCATTATTATGTAAACAAGTAATAAAAAATTTTAAAAAAATTTACATGAAATTTGGTTTATCTAAAATGTAATATAATTTAAATAACCACAATAATTTTAATTTTAAAACATATAAATCAGTTTTCAATTTCTAAATTATATTTTATTTTTAAAAAAAAATTGATTCTCGTTATTGAATTAAATAATCTAATAATACATTTTAGTTTCTAAGGGATTAAATCATATAAATTATACTATAAAAACACTAGTTATATTCATATGAATCAATAATATGCATCTCCTTGGGGAAAAATAATAAATTTTTTAAATTTTTATTCTTAATACAAATCTAATTCACAGATTAATAAAACCCTTCTCCATAAATTTCTCTTCACATCCGAAAATATTAATTTTCCAACGATCAACCAAAATCTCTCCTTAAATCCACTTTCCAATATTTGTAATAAACTAGTCTAACTATTATACCCTCCACTAAGAGGTTATGTCTCATTCTAAAACGGGAATATCTAGGAGTAATGTAAGGAATATAAAATTTCACTTATTTAAATTTTATTCTATTCATACCCACTATATAACACAATCCCAACCTCTATTGATTTTATAAAAATAATTTAATTCTATGTTAATGAAATTATTAAAAAATTGTTATTATTTTTCAATCGACCAAT
Source organism: Viscum album (assembly GCA_963277665.1). Taxonomy (NCBI): domain Eukaryota; kingdom Viridiplantae; phylum Streptophyta; class Magnoliopsida; order Santalales; family Viscaceae; genus Viscum; species Viscum album. Next base: position 1,714,955,519 of record OY728140.1, on the reverse strand, counting down.
AATTTTTGAAAGTTATATTTCTTCCTAAATAAATGTTTCTTATATTAAATTATATAATATTATACACATACATCAATTAGTAAGATTAAAATATTATTTCATTAACAAAAATAGAGACATTAATCCTTAACTAAACCCATTAAAATTACAAACCTTCCAATGAGACAAAAAATAAAATAGAAACTCTACAATGGAAAAATATGGATGAAGCAATCTCCTAGAATCAAATCTCTCATGAACAAAAATATAGAAAACAAATAAAATATTAGAAAAAATATAGACAATATATAAAATCAAAATGTAGATCCTTGAGAGGAATTGAGATTAACAATTAAGTAAGGAATAAAGTGGTATTTATAAGAGGTTATATAACCTTTAGAATTGTAATTTGACTATTGGAATAGTAACCTGAAGATCAGAATAGTAATTTGGAATAATGATAATAAAAATAGTAATTATCTTGATTAATTTATGTATATGAAATGAATATAATTCCAAAAAATAAAAATTTGTATTAAAAACACAATGAATACATAAGAGTGTTTTTAATAAACGATATTTTGTAAAAATCATAAATTTTATATTAAAAATTAAAATAATATATGTTTAAATACATTTTAGATAAAATGAATTTTACTTCTAAAATTATAAAATTATGTTTTTCTATTTATGATTTTTTGTTGATTTTCTTAAATACTTCAATTTATTCGTGTAGATTTTAAATACTTATTTTTAAATACTGCATGTTTTTGTAACATAATGATGACGTAATAATGAATTAATTCAAGTTGAATTGGTATTTTCAGAAAAAAAAAAATTTAATAAGATAAATGGGTCACTATAAAACGTTAAAATTAATTTCTAAGTCTAATTTTTTTTAACAATGTCTAATGTCTAAAATATATCATTCAAATAAAAATACTATTTTTTCATCTTTCCTTTTTATTTAAAAAATATATTTGGAATAAATGATATTTTGAAATTCCTAAAATAATATTATTTAATTCAACAATATTTATTAATTTTGAAATATTTACTATTTAATGATTCACTTTCATATTATATTTTATTCAATATTTTATTCTAAAAATATCCCATTGATGTATAATTAGCCCCTCACCCACACCATGGAAAACTACTACTAACCCACATTTTTAAGCCAACCATATCCCCATATATCCCATATGAATACCCTTAGAATACCCAGGTAATTTTTTTAGAAAACAAAAGCTATGATTCAATTGATTTTATTTCCATATAAGAGAAGAAGCATCGAGAAAAGAGTATGTTTTTATCAACTCCTCTCCCATTTTTCTCTTCACTTCCTCCTCATCCCAATTATTTCAAAATAAAAATATGTAAGTTTAGTAAAGAATTATGTTAGAATTATATTTATTATTTCAATATACTGAAATTATCATATTTTCAATGAATTTATATTTTATATTCTCATTATCCTCTTTTGATAATGTCCCGAAATGGTCAGTTTACCGCATACACAGATGTTGAAAAGTAATTTCATACCACCACCCTAATGGATGATTTTAAAAAATTAGTTAAAATATATAATTTTATAAATTTATTCATTAATTATATTCTTGAATTTATCATAATTATTTTTAAATAGAAATTAATCAAGATCATTAAATTGAGGAAATACAGGATATTTTAAGCAATGTATCATGTCAATATGTTTCACCATTAGAGATGGAAATTATGAAATATAGTCAAATTAATATAATTGATAAATAGGGAAAAAATTAACAAAATTTACTTAGTGTTCGATTTTTTAAATATACTTTTTCCATTATTTCGGAGGCGGAGAAGAGACGAAATAGAGTGGGATTTAAGGCAATTGAATTTTCTAGTTCCTATATCCATTTAATTACCTCTTTTTCATAATTTATTATATGTATATAATTAATTTCTCTCAATAACCAATTTAATTAATACATTAAAACAAAAATATAGTTATATCAATGGGATACCTTTGTTCCCTCCGATTATTTTGTTTCCATAAACCTTGTTTTATATTATCTTGTTGTTGAATTCATTTCCAGAACGACAAATTTTTACAAAAAGTATTATTATGTAGTGAATACCCAAACCCTTCCATACCCATGGTTATTCACCATGATTAAAACATATTTCATTAATTTATATATTTAAATATATGAAATCTAAATTATATACCAGTGGGTCAATAATGATAAGTTGTTCATGTCTTTGATCACTTATATTATCGATGGTGTTCTATGAAACACATGCATTATTTTCCATGGGTTATTAATGAAATGATTTATTATGACCATTAGGGGAGCCATGAATTAATAAATATGAATTTTCTTCCTTGACTGACTCAAATTAATTGTCTATAGAATTAATCTCTTTAGAAAAATTATATTTTTATACATTGGTGAATATAAAAGATAATTATTATTTAAGAAAACTTCGTGATTAACCATAGTGACAAACCATGGTTATATATTTATGAATGTATCATCTTTATGTTGTTGCCACATTTCCATGTTATATATAATGTAATTATGATTATTTTCTCATTTTTTTCTCATTTATTACCCATGATGATCATTCATTTTTCCTTATAATTATTTATTTACATATTAGGATTCATTCTCACTACATTCTTTTGATGTATGGACCAAGGAGTTTTGATACAGTAAAATTAATATTATATGAATTTATAATGAAGTATTTGGATTGGATTAGAATATCGTTTCAGTTTTTTATGTAATAAATTTATATTTTCAATGAAAATAAAAATTAAAATATATGGTGTGTTTTTAAGTGCTCAACCATGTAATTGAAGTTAGATGTCTTAAAATTTATCTATCAAATAACTGATATATAAGAGTATTTTATCTATTTGTGGAAATTAGGATTTGATAATTTGAGTATGAACTATTAAGATAATACTGAATATATTGAAACATTCTATAATTTTAGTGAAGTATTAAGTGAGTGGTTTCCATAAAATTAAAACCATGTATGAAAACTAGAATTGGATATATATCATCCACAATTTAACCGAATGGTATTAACCCAAATATTTTCGCAATGGGATCTGACTCAATAACAACCCAGTGTAATAAAACGAGACATTCTTCACACCTAGTTTGTCTTCCTGAAGGATATATTTGGCTAATAACATGATTTTTATTAACCATTAAGAAGGATATATAAAAAATATATTTTTTATTATAGGATAATAATGAATATCATATTGAAGAATATTGGTCTTTGATTTAAACATCATTCAGAATTACAAGATTCCAAAAATTAATATTTTTCTCAAAATGGTTTTCTTCTTTTAAAAAAATGGTGTAAAATAGGTTAAACCACATCAATTTTTAGTGTAATGGATGGTGCATAGATATAATTATTAACATTATGGATGATATGATGGAAAAAATAAATAGGATGAAGAATCAGTTATCTCAAATTTTTAATAATAACCTAAGTCATTTTGACTGACCAGATTCACCTCGATGAGAATAACTTGCAGTTTAGTCCTTCATTTGTCAAAAACTGGCTTCCATCAGTGGATCACTTGATCCATTAATTTATATAAATATGTTTTCTCTATAGAAAATATATTTAATGTAATACATAATTCAAATCCAGATAAATTCATCTTGTTTATATAATGCATTTAGGGATTTATTGATTTTTGGTGGACATGGGTTAAGAAAACTAAGCCAAAAGGTAGATTGATTAATGGTAATGGGAATATTTTTGTAGAATATTATTGTATAAATATCTTCTATTCTCTATGAGAAAAATATATATAGTGAATTATTATAGAAAATGTTGATGGATAATAATTATGTTGGGATTTATGAAATAAACATGATAAGAGTTTCTTGGTAAAATACTATCATTATTGTGGGTCCTAAGAGAATGGTTGATAGATTCATTGGTGTGGTGAGATCCCATGTATAGAGGAATATTTAATGTTGATACTATTAAATATATGAGGAGATACTGTGGATTACCTTGAAGGTTGAAATGGATTTTGGATAGATGCATTGGTCACATAGGATGAATGAAAATAATTGGTCAATTAAGCCAAACATGAGGAATAATTTTGATAATTAATGAAGAATAAAGAAATTAAAACAATCCATATGTATCAATTGTGTTATTAATAGTTTAGGTAACAAAATTATTTGGAGTATAAAGTATTATTAGTGTGGAATTGATGGCTATATAGCTTGGAACTATCATAGTGAGGTGAGCCCCCAACATCTCAATAATAATGGAAAAGGGAATATGGTGCAACATATCATGAAGATCAAAGTTTCATGTGTGGATAGATTAGCAACTTTTCTAATCAAATTATAAACAAAAATATAATAGAGAGTAAACACCATAAACATCATCATAGGCCATGGTATAAATGTAACACCCGAGATTTTTATGAGAAATATTTTGTTTTTAAATCATCAAAAGAATCTTTCACTACACACAACACTATATTGGCTTGCTTTACACGCAATCGCGACCTTCCTCCATAGCTTGCGTCGTACGCAATACCGAGTTTCACTAAACAATGATATGCTATTAAAATATTATTAAAACTAGCCGGTATGAATAGTAATAAGCTCTTTTTGAAATTTTATAAATTTTATTTTTCAAAATAGACTTCATTTTTGGATTCGGAATATCGAAAATATCCCAGGGTGAAATTTTGGTATTTTTCTGAAAACTTTCAATTTTTGATGAATAGTGAAACCACTAAGTGGTAGTTAAAAAAACTGAATTTTTCATAAAACATAATTTTACCACTTCTGTGAGTGGAATTTTGAAAATCCAAGAGACACGGTTAATATCAAGGACTAAAATGTGGTTCAATGAAATGAAAATAATTTTTGATGAATAGTAGATTTTCACTTTTTTTACCATGGTTAAAAGTAAATAGGGTAATTAAGGGTAAAAGTGTTATTATTATTACCCTAACACATGTCCTAATTCTATTGGATAAGTTTAATTCGACCAAAAACAAGCTTAGGAATAACATATGACCATTTAGGCACACTTGGATTGTAACGCCCCGACCCCAGTTACCCAGAGTCGGTGCATTATTACATAACATTGGTATGATCACAAGAAAGATAAAATCTCGAAAGACCGATTGGTTTAGTAGTCGTGGAAACACTAGATATATTCATAAGTCTTACATTACATCATAAAGTGAAAAACTACTACAACAACATATTGTCTCCATAATCCACACTCATATCCCCACATAATATCCCTACAGGTCATTCATAATTTACTTCTTCACTTCCTGGGAGAAATAAAACATAGAAAAGGGGTGAGCTCAAATGCCCAGTAAGTATAACAATATAGCGGAACATTCAAAAATAAGCATAAACATTTAAGGCAATGAATTACTAAAACAAAAGCCTTTTAAACTTGAACTTCAACATAGTATGGCAAAAGTAAAATGAAATAATGCCATTTACTTGTTCACATGGATATTCTACTAATTGAATATCACATGCAAAATCAATAACTACTTTAATAATGATGGAATGCATAATGCTAAACTTTAATTTCTTTTCAAGGCCTTGTCCCAAGACCTTGGGGATAACTGTAACCGGAACCCAACCCGGAGTGCCTCTAATAACCGGACACCAACCCGGAGTGCCTCTAATAACCGGACACCAACCCGGAGTGCCTCTAATAACCGGAGACCAAACCGGAGGGCTTACTTTTACTAGTCCCTAACCTGGAGGGCTTAATTTTACCAGTCCCCAACCTGGAGGGCTTACTTTAACCAGTCCCCAACCTGGAACATACTTGTCCAACACATTCATATGAAGTAAAGGTTGAAATATTACATAAACATTCTTATTGGAACTAGCATACGAAATGTTAATACTTTACTCATAAACCATGAATGCTATATAAATGACACATCTACAGTCAAACATATCACAAAACATCATTACAATATGGAAGTTTTATATCATAATAAATCAACTTCAAATAATCTTAAAATCCATCAATGGATGTTGACATAGATGAAAATGTTTTTTAAAAAAATTATTGAGAGAAATATCCCTTTTTCATGAAAACATTTTAATGTTACACAATTTAGAAAGTAAGGCATTTAAATACATTTTTGAATAAAAGTGTCTCATACCACTTTGAAATTTTTGAATGGAATTAACACTTTTAAAACATTCATTTTCATATAAATAAATCCTTACAAACCATTTTGAAAACATGGACATAAATGAGGATGATTTAGAAGAATAAATATTTAAAACATTTAAAATGATGTTTTAGTAAAAGTTCCCTTTGAAATAATTCCTTTGAAAACTCTTTTATGAAATATGGACATGGATAGTAAATAGGTCCCTATAGATACTTACGTAAAGACAACCTCAGATATTAAAGAGATTGTGAAGTAAACCCTTATCAATTTGGTAACTTATGAAACATACAACCCATGAAAGAGGTATCATACAATTAAAATGTAAATACACATAAGGTAAAGTGTATTACACAAAGAATATAATTATGGGCAGTACATACACCACACAAAAGATAATGGTGGCAATATGGCATGAATCTCACGGGAATAAGGAGTGAGATGAAAACCCCTTACCACGTTAATCAACTGAGTCGTATGGGAAAAAGTTAATAACCACCAAATTATTTACAGAATAACATGAATATAAAGATAATCATGATAATATATATCAAATGCCAGTACAAAATACACCACTTTCAATAATTTAGTGGCGAATAGTGGAAATCTCACGAAATTGAATGTGAGATAAGAAAATCCCTTACCTTGTACTTTTACCTGGTTGGGGTAGGTTAACCTCCTGTATAATATTTAAATAATTGTTATTAAATTATAAAATAATCATATATATTAATATCATATCATATATGATCTTTTAACTTTTCTTTGTTAATAATGTCTTAATATTATCGTTGTTTCGGGTGTTAACTTACTCGTTTTCTTTTATATGTTTTATTATGTAAGCCATGTTTGTAATGGATTGGTTGTATATTATTCATATCCAGAATGATATCAAGTCCTTAAACATCATTTTTAAATCAGAAAATTATAATTATACTTGAATGGATATGATGGAGAATGAATCTCATCGCGTTCGTGGAGACGGTAGTCCGTACGTACGCACGAGCGACAATATCATTCTTTTGATATTAAAATAATATATAAATGGATGGTATATCATATATACAGAATCACTAACATGTTATATTTATTATTTACATGACTTACACATCATTATTATACCCATCCAAATAATAATATATTGAATAACAATTACACCACGATGTGGAGACGGTAAGCCGTACGTACGCACGTATGGTGACATGTTATTCAATGGGTGGATAGAATACTGAATATGGTTGTACCATATTTATAATAACATCACAGTATATGTAAGATACTGGAGTTATTATTTTATAATGGTAAGAACAATTGAAGAAGAAGTGGAAGAAGAAAGGAACTTGAAAAGGGGTGGTGAAAACATTACCTCTTCTTCGGGTTCTTCCTTTTAATTTGATCAAAAGGGCTCCGTAGATTGGCTTTCTGATCAAACTAAGGCCTCTAGGTTGTAGTGAGGGATTTTTGGAGAGTATTTGGGCAGATTTTGGCCGATCCAAAAGGCTTTGAAGGTGTGAAGAAATGAGAAGGAGGAGTTCCCTTTTATAAGAGGGGTGAGGGGAACCTTTGGAAAAGCTAGAAATATTAATTTATAATAAATTCATATTCGGTTTCTAATGGCTCCAAAGTTGATTATTCAAAGGTTAAGGTGGGGATAGGTCGAAAACCACTCAACCAATAGAATTTAGACAGGTTTGGGTACTTATATTAACTTTATCTTTAACTATTAACTCTAAGTTAATTAGTTTCACTTTTACAATGTCTCTTTGTATTTTTATATAATATGGTTAATAAACTTACAAAATACATCCAAGCGACCCCCAAGTGGTCCATTAATGATGAACCTATCATTATAAAAGTCTCTTGGCCGAGCCTTAGATTTTTAGGAATTTAATATCAATTAATAATATAATATTTGTTTTAAGAACTCTTTTATGTCAATTTTGACACTATTCAATAGTTGATTTTTGTGAAACTCATGACAGATTGATTACTTCGAACAAAGTCAATTAAATTAATCCTAATATATCATATTATCCTAGAAAATTAGTTTAATTCATTAAAAGTTTCATATTATATTTATTTGGGTATTTATAATATCAATTATTTTAATTTTTCACTATTATAGTAATTATTGCATCATCATTGTGTCATAAATAAAATAAATTTTTTAATGTCTAAAAATTATAAATAAAATATCATTATGTAGGAAATCTTTTTATATTTCTAATTAATATTTATAATCTAAAATCCAACATACATAACCCTATGTAACAATTGTTTTTCTAAAAAATATATGCTTGTGTCATTTTTGTATTCATTTTAACTTAATTAAAATAAAGTGTCATTATCACTTACAAGTGGATCCATGAGGTCCCAAAATCGACCCAAAGATTCCCATGGTCGACCATGTATCAACCAATAGGGTTAAGACACGTTTTAGGGTAATTTAGTATTATTATAATATTATTTTTTAACCCTTATTTACCGGATTTACCCTTAACCATGGTAAATAAAATATTTACCGCAGTAATTATTCAAAATGTCTAAAATTAAAAGTTACCTATTTACACAATTTGGACATCCTGATTCCAAATATGGAATCCATTTTTCTAAATTCAAAACACAGAAGTGGCAGAAATTAATTTAAAATTAATTCCCGCTGTCAAAACAAAAAGCGTGTTTTTAAGAGATAATAACTATCAAAAGATTGACACTTGTTTATGTTCGGTTTAATTGTAAAATTATGTCCAATGACCAACATTATATTAAATTGTAAAAATATATTCTAAATATACTTTAAAACCACTCAAATTCATAATTTATCACTATTAATTATTTTGATTAAAAAAGTTGTTTTTAATTAAAATTTAGTAATTTTCACTATTCATCAAATTATTAAAGTTATCCGAAAAGTACCAAAATTTCACCTTAGGCTAAATTCGATATTCTGAATCCAAAAATGAAGTCCATTTTGAAATATAAAATATATATAATTTCAAAAATTAGGTATTACTATTCATAACGGCTAGTTTGATCAGTTATGGTGTGTGTTAAAACTCGAAGTTGCGTACAACACACGCTACTGTTTTATTCAAAGGAAAGCATACTGTGTAAGCTTGGGATGTTTCATTTTACATTTTTTTTTGATGTCCCCATTTAGTCAAAAAGTTTAAAATATTGTATTTAAAAAGTTTTCACTATTAAAAGTTGATAAAAGTGCAATACTGAAAATGAATCTGTTCTTGCATTATGACTAAGAAACTCATAATATGGATTCTAAAATTATAAGGATTATATAAAGTAAAAATTGTAGTTAATGCTATTCATGACCTCTTTTAATGGATTTTTATTTTAAGTCATGGTGTGATTTAACTCGGTGTTGCGTGTAGTGCAAGTTATTGAATTATTTTGAAGAAATAACACACTATGAAATCTTGGGGTGTTACATTCTCCCCTCCTTCAATAAATTGCGTCCTCGCAATTTGAAATTGTTCTTCGAAAATAAAAGGTTGAAAATAGAAAATATATTTGTGGGAAAACCCACATCGGAAATTGGGTTACTAAAATTTAGTCTTAATATGAGGAAAAGAGAAATGAAAGGGTCACCACCAAATTATGATCTCGATTAGGAGAACATTGGTGGCATTTAGAGACATATAATTGGAGGAAAAACGTAAATATTTATAGGTAGTGATTGAGGTCATCAATCACAAACAAGTATAAAATTGAGGTCCTTAAATTCATCAATCTATGATGATTTGAAATACCATCGGTTCAACAAAACATAGGGTATTAGGATAACATATTTTTGACGTTTCAAAATATCTTAGTTGAAACCCCACATCGAAAAATGAATTAATGAGGCCTCTATTTAAAATAAAGAGTCGAAAGTATGAAGATTACCGAAAATAACACATACTAGGGTTCCATGTAGGAAAATATGGATATGGAAGAAAATTCTAACCATCAATTATCTAATGGAGAGTGGTAGAGAACATGGCTATGAAAAGGCCAACAATCCCAAAGCCATAAATTAGTGATGATTTAAGGTACCATCTAGGAAAACATTTTTGTTCTATGTTGCTTTTCTTAATATTGAGGAATTTATTTATGAGATTGGCTAAGATCATAAGGATATATACTTACTTTATAATTAGTGTTTTTTCCATTAATAAATTTCTACCACAAACTCATCTTTCACTCTAAAAGATAATAGAATGTAAAAAAATTCTATTTACACTATTCGTATAGGGTTCCAAAATAAACGAATTTATAATTCATCTACATGATCTTTTAATAAAAACTACATTATTTAATCCAGGACATCTCATGGGCCAGTGGTAGGTGATACACCCTTTTCGCCCTTCGGTTGCGGGTTCAAGTCTCGCAGCCTTGCCGGACGCGACGGGTTGCCGCCCGACCTCCGGGTTGTCCTTTTATGGAAATCCAAAATAATCCAAACTAGAACTATCCAAAATACTTCTGTCCAAACTCACAGTCCAACATTTATAGGGAAGTTAAACATAATATAGATCCTTTTTACCCCGTAATAGCATATGAATACCTTCATCATGTATTACCATATTCCTTATTGATTACATTCATGCTCTCTTATTCCATACAAAATGCTGGATATACATCATTAATCCAAAAATGTTTTAAACCCCAACAATGATGGAATATACAAATCATTAATCAGTTCCAAGGTAGTCAAGAATATCCAATATAATTTATCCAAAATAATCACATATTATTCCAAAATCACTACCTCAGTATCAGAACTATATTATGATTTATCATTCTCTCAACCATATATTTTCCAAAAATTTATCCTGCTATTGAGTCACTTTTCTTTGTTCCACACAATCTCAAGTCCTTAATGAAATAGTACTGCAATACAATCCTTATAAACTCCATAATTATTATAACAAGTACATTGTTGATACAACACTCAATTGACATAATCAACATAAGAACTCTAATCATTACTCATCATCTGTGGTAGTATCATAACTTGATTATTATCCAATAACATCATTTGCGGCATAGTCTGATGACTGGGACATAGGTTCGCGTAGTGTCCAAACTCCTTGCAAATGAAGCATTGTACATTTAAAACCATTTTCTTACCCTTGCAGTCACGTACTTTGTGCCCTTTTCCTCCACACTTATAACAAACTCCCATTCCTTTCAGGCAAGTTCCAGGGTGTTTCTTTCCACAATTACCACATATGGGAAAATTCTTCTTTTCCCTCTTCCCTTTATCCATCTTTCCCTCTTCCATCCTTTTCTTCTCTTGCTTCCCTTCAAAACCATAGGACTCAGTAAACTCTTTACTTATCTTATCAACACATGATATTATTTCTTCATATGATGATAATACATGGGAGAATATTTCTCTTATAAATTCTAGCTTAAGACCCTGAAAGATATGATCCTTCCTTCTCTTTGGATCATGTGCATTTCTGGAGTTCTCATTCCTTCTACTGGGCGCCATTTCTAAACAATGGAATACACTAGATCAGTTTATGAATCAAAATACATAATCCCATACTTATAAAACACTTAACATAAATTGAACTATTTATGGATATAATCCATAATCATAAAAATGTCTCCTTTGAGGATGTATATACTCATAAACCCTTCATAATGGTTTGTAAAGAAAATGAGAATTATCCTAAGCATATCCCTCGGGAGTGTCGTAACCAAGAGTGCAGCAAGGCCCGTTGTCATGCACCAGTTCCCGTTCGAGTCTAGCTCAAAGCGGTGTTTTCGGGTTTTACCCCTAGGTACATCTGTGCCAGAGCCGCCTCTACCTGCTCGTATCCAGACAGTGATGTATTGCTTGGAAAACTCACAAAATCTCTACAATACAAAAATTCTAGGAAGTTCTTCTACACTAATCTTCAAAGTTCATCTTAGGTCTACGTGCTCTAATCAGAGTTTATCTAAATCTAGCTTCCAAGGTTTGTACTAAACCTCCCTCTGATACCAACTGTAATGCCCCGACCCCAGTTACCCAGAGTCGGTGCATTATTACATAACATTGGTATGATCACAAGAAAGATCAAATCTCGAAAGACCGATTGGTTTAGTAGTCTTGGAACCACTAGATATATTCATAAGTCTTACATTACATCATAAAGTGAAAAACTACTACAACAACATATTGTCTCCATAATCCACACTCATATCCCCACATAATATCCCAGCAGATCATTCATAATTTAATTCTTCACTTCCTAGGAGAAATAAAACATAGAAAAGGGGTGAGCTCAAATGCCCAGTAAGGATAAAAATATGGCGGAACATTCAAAAATAAGCATAAACATTTAAGGCAATGAATTACTAAAACAAAATCCTTTTAAACTTGAACTTCAACATAGTATGGCAAAAGTAAAATGAAATAATGCCATTTACTTGTTCACATGGATATTCTACTAATAGAATAATCACATGCAAAATCAATAACTACTTTCATAATGATGGAATGCATAATGCTAAACTTTAATTTCTTTTCAAGGCCTCGTCCCAAGACCTTGGGGCTAACTGTAACCAGAACCCAACCCGGAGTGCCTCTAATAACCGAACACCAACCCGGAGTGCCTCTAATAACCAGACACCAACCCGGAGTGCCTCTAATAACCGGAGACCAAACCGGAGGGCTTACTTTTACCAGTCCTTAACCTGGAGGGCTTACTTTTACCAGTCCCCAACTTGGAGGGCTTACTTTAACCAGTCCCCAACCTGGAACATACTTGTCCAACACATTTATATGAAGTAAAGGTTGAAATATAACATAAACATTCTTATTGGAACTAGCATACGAAATGTCAATACTTTACTCATAAAACATGAATGCTATATAAATGACACATCTACAGTCAAACATATCACAAAACTTCATTACAATATGGAAGTTTTATATCATAATTAATCAACTTCAAATAATCTTAAAATCCATCAAAGGATGTTGACATAGATGAAAATGTTTTTTTTAAATTATTGAGAGAAATATCCCTTTTTCATGAAAACATTTTAATGATACACAATTTAGAAAGTAAGGCATTTAAATAAATTTTTGAATCAAAGTGTCCCATACCACTTTGAAACTTTTGAATGGAATTAACACTTTTAAAACATTCATTTTCATATAAATAAATCCTTAAAAACCATTTTGAAAACATGGACATAAATGAAGATGATTTAGAAGAATAAATATTTAAAACATTTAAAATGATGTTTTAGTAAAAGTTCCCTTTGAAATAATCCCTTTTAAAACTCTTTTATGAAATATGGACATGGATAGTAAATATGTCCCTGTAGATACTTACGTAAAGACAACCTCAGATATTAAAGAGATTGTGAAGTAAACCCTTATCAATTTGGTAACTTATGAAACATACAACACATGAAAGAGGTATCATACAATTAAAATGTAAATACACATAAGGTAAAGTGTATTACACAAAGAATATAATTATGGGCAGTACATACACCACACAAAAGGTAATGGTGGCAATATGACATGAATCTTACGGGAATAAGTAGTGAGATGAAAACCCCTTACCACGTTAATCAACTGAGTCGTATGGACAAAAGTTAATAACCACCAAATTATTTATAGAATAACATGAATATAAATATAATCATGGTAATATATATCAAATGCCAGTACACAATACACCACTTTCAATAATTTTGTGGTGAATAATGGAAATCTCACGGAATTGAATGTGAGATAAGAAAATCCCTTACCTTGTACTTTTACCTGGTTGGGGTAGGTTAACCTCCTGTATAATATTGAAATAATTGTTATTAAATTATAAAAGAATCATATATATTAATATCATATCATATATGATCTTTTAACTTTGCTTTGTTAATAATGTCTTAATATTATCGTTGTTTCGGGTGTTAACTTACTCGTTTTCTTTTATATGTTTTATTACGTAAGCCATGTTTGTAATGGATTGGTTGTATATTATTCATATCCAGAATGATATAAAGTCCTTAAACATCATTTTTAAATCAGAAAATGATAATTATACTTGAATGGATATGATGGAGAATGAATCTCATCGCGTTCGTGGAGACGGTAGTCCGTACATACGCACGAGCGACAATATCATTCTTTTGATATTAAAATAATATATAAATGGATGGTATATCATATATACAAAATCACTAACATGTTATATTTATTATTTACATGAGTTACACATCATTATTATACCCATCCAAATAATAATATATTGAATAACAATTACACCACGACGTGGAGACGGTAAGCCGTACGTACGCACGTATGGTGACATGTTATTCAAAGGGTGGATAGAATAATGAATATGGTTGTACCATATTTATAATAACATCACAGTATATGTAAGATACTGGAGTTATTATTTTAGAATGGTAAGAACAAAGAATGAAGAAGTGGAAGAAGAAAGGAACTTGAAAAGGGGTGGTGAAAACATTATCTCTTCTTCGGGTTCTTCCTTTTGATTTGATCAAAAGGGCTCCTTAGGTTGGCTTTCTGATCCAACTAAGGCCTCTAGGTTGTAGTGAGGGATGTTTGGAGAGTATTTGGGCAGAGTGTGGCCAAACCAAAAGGCTTTTAAGATGTGAAGAAATGAGAAGGAGGAGTTCCCTTTTATAAGAGGGGTGAGGGGAACCTTTGGAAAAGCTAGAAATATTAATTTATAATAAATTCATATTCGGTTTATAATGGCTCCAAAGTTGATTATTAAAAGGTTAAGGTGGGGATAGGTATAAAACCACTCAACCAATAGAATTTAGACAGGTGTGGGTACTTATATTAACCTTATCTTTAAGTATTAACTCTAAGTTAATTAGTTTCACTTTTACAATGTCTCTTTGTATTTTTATATAATATGGTTAATAAACTTACTATATACATCCAAGAGACCCCCAAGTGGTCCATTAATGATGAACCTATCATGATATAAGTCTCTTGGCCGAACCGTAGTTTTTTAGGAATTTAATATCAATTAATAATATAATATTTGTTTTAAGAACTCTTTTATGTCAATTTTGACACTATTCAATAGTTGATTTTTGTGAAACTCATTACAGATTGATTACTTCGAACAAATTCAATTAAATCAATCCAAATATATCATATTATCCTATAATATTAGTTTAATTCATTAAAAGTTTCATATTATATTTATTTGGGTATTTATAATATCAATTATTTTAATTTTTCACTATTATAGTAATTACTGCATCATCATTGTGTCATAAATAAAATAAATTATTTAATGTCTAAAAATTATAAATAAAATATCATTATGTAGGAAATCTTTTTATCTTTCGAATTAATATTTATAATCTAAAATCCAACATATATAACCCTATGTAACAATTGTTTTTCTAAAACATATATGCTTGTCTCATTTTTGTATTCATTTTAACTTAATTAAAATAAAGTGTCATTATCACTTACAAGTGGATCCATGGGGTCCCAAAATCGACCCAAAGATTCTCATGGTCGACCATGTATCAAACAATAGGGTTAAGACACGTTTTAGGGTAATTTTGTATTATTATAATATTATTTTTTAACCCTTATTTACCGGATTTACCCTTAACCATGGTAAATAAAATATTTACCGCAGTAATTATTCAAAATGTCTAAAAATAAAAGTTACCTATTTACACAATTTGGACATCCTGATTCCTAATATGGAATCCATTTTTCTAAATTCAAAATACAGAAGTGGCAGAAATTAATTTAAAATTAATTCCCGCTGTCAAAACAAAAAGCGTGTTTTTAAGAGATAATAACTATCAAAAGATTGACACTTGTTTATGTTCAGTTTAATTGTAAAATTATTTCCAATGACAAACATTATATTAAATTGTAAAAATATATTCTAAATATACTTTAAAAACACTCAAATTCATAATTTATCACTATTAATTATTTTGATTTAAAAAGTTGTTTTTAATTAAAATTTAGTAATTTTCACTATTCATCAAAATATTAAAGTTATCCGAAAAGTACCAAAATTTCACCTTAGGCTAAATTCGATATTCAGAATCCAAAAATGAAGTATATTTTGAAATATAAAATATATATAATTTCAAAAATTAGGTATTACTATTCATAACGGCTAGTTTGATCGGTTGTGGTGTGTGTTAAAACTCGAAGTTGTGTACAACACATGCTACTATTTTATTCAAAGTAAAGCGTACCGTGTAAGCTTGGGATGTTTCATTTTAAATTTTTTTGATGTCCCCATTTAGTCAAAAAGTTTAAAATATTGTATTTAAAAAGGTTTCACTATTAAAAGTTGATAAAAGTGCAATACTGAAAATGAATTTGTTCTTGCATTATGACTAAGAAACTCATAATATGGATTCTAAAATTATAAGGATTATATAAAGTTAAAAATGTAGTTAATTATATTCATGACCTCTTTTAATGGCTTTTTTTGTAAGTCATGGTGTGATTGAACTCGGTGTTGCGTGTAGTGCAAGTTATTGAATTATTTTGAAGAAATAACACACTATGAAATCTTGGGGTGTTACATTCTCCCCTCCTTTAATAAATTGCGTCCTCGCAATTTGAAATTGTTCTTAGAAAATAAAAGGTTGAAAATAGAAAATATATTTGTGGGAAAACCCACATCGGAAATTGGGTTACTAAAATTTAGTCTTAATATGAGGAAAAGAGAAATGAAAGGGTCACCACCAAATTATGATCTCGATTAGGAGAACATTGGTGGCATTTAGAGACATATAATTGGAGGAAAAACGTAAATATTTATAGTTAGTGATTGAGGTCATCAATCACAAACAAGTATAAAATTGAGGTCCTTAAATTCATCAATCTATGATGATTTGAAATACCATCGGTTCAACAAAACATAGGGTATTAGGATAACATATTTTTGACGTTTCAAAATATCTTAGTTGAAATCCCACATCGAAAAATGAATTAATGAGGCCTCTATTTAAAATAAAGAGTCGAAAGTATGAAGATTACCGAAAATAACACATAATAGGGTTCCATGTAGGAAAATATGGATATGGAAGAAAAATATAACCATCAATTATCTGATGGAGAGTGGTAGAGAACATGGCTATGAAAAGGCCAACAATCCCAAAGCCATAAATTAGTGATGATTTAAGGTACCATCTAGGAAAAAAAATTTGTTCTAAGTTTCTTTTCTTAATATTGATGAATTTATTTATGAGATTGGCTAAGATCATAAGGATATATACTTACTTTATAATTAGAGTTTTATCCATTAATAAATTTCTACCACAAACTCATCTTTAACTCTAAAAGATAATAGAATGTAAAAAAAATCTATTTACACTATTCGTATAGGGTTCCAAAATAAACGAATTTATAATACATCTACATGATCTTTTAATAAAAACTACATTATTTAATCCAGGACATCTCATGGGCCAGTGGTAGGTGATACACCCTTGTCGCCCTTCGATTGCGGGTTCAAGTCTCGCAGCCTTGCCGGACGCGACGGGTTGCCGCCCGACCTCCGGGTTGTCCTTTTATGGAAATCCAAAATAATCCAAACTAGAACTATCCAAAATACTTCTGTCCAAACTCACAGTCCAACATTTATAAGGAAGGTAAACATAATATAGATCCTTTTTACCCGGTAATAGCATATGAATACCTTCATCATGTATTACCATATTCCTTATTGATTACATTCATGCTCCCTTATTCCATATAGAATGCTGGATATACATCATTAATCCAAAAATGTTTTAAACCCCAACAATGATGGAATATACAAATCATTAATCAGTTCCAAGGTAGTCAAGAATATCCAATATAATTTATCCAAAACAATCACATATTATTCCAAAATCACTACCTCAGTATGAGAACTATATTATGATTTATCATTCTCTCAACCATATATTTTCCAAATATTTATCCTGCTATTGAGTCACTTTTATTTGTTCCACACAATCTCAAGTCCTTAATGAAATAGTACTGCAGTACAATCCTTATATACTCCATAATTATTATAACAAGTACATTGTTGATACAACACTCAATTGACATAATCAACATAAGAACTCTAATCATTCCTCTTCATCTGTGGTAGTATCATAACTTGATTATTATCCATTAACATCATTTGCGGCATAGTCTGATGACTGGGACATAGGTTCCCGTAGTGTCCAAACTCCTTGCAAATGAAGCATTGTACATTTAAAACCATTTTCTTACCCTTGCAGTCACGTACTTTGTGCCCTTTTCCTCTACACTTATAACAAACTCCCATTCCTTTCAGGCAAGTTCCAGGGTGTTTCTTTCCACAGTTACCACATATGGGAAAATTCTTCTTTTCCCTCTTCCCTTTATCCATCTTTCTCTCTTCCATCCTTTTCTTCTCTTGCTTCCCTTCAAAACCATAGGACTCAGTAAACTCTTTACTTATCTTATCAAAACATGATATTATTTCTTCATATGATGATAATACATGGGAGACTATTTCTCTTATAAATTATAGCTTAAGACCATGAAAGTTATGATCCTTCCTTCTCTTTGGATCATGTGCATTTCTGGAGTTCTCATTCCTTCTACTGGGCGCCATTTCTAAACAATGGCATACACTAGATCAGTTTATGAATCAAAATACATAATCCCATACTTATAAAACACTTAACATAAATTGAACTATTTATGGATATAATCCATAATCATAAAAATGTCTCCTTTGAGGATGTATATACTCATAAACCCTTCATAATGGTTTGTAAAGAAAATGAGAATTATCCTAAGCATATCCCCCGGGAGTGTCGTAACCAAGAGTGCAGCAAGGCCCGTTGTCGTGCACCAGTTCCCGTTCAAGTCTAGCTCAAAGCGGTGTTTTCGGGTTTTACCCCTAGTTACATCTATGCCAGAGCCGCCTCTACCTGCTCGTATCCAGACAGGGATGTGTTGCTCGGAAAACTCACAAAATCTCTACAATACCAAAATTCTATGAAGTTCTTCTACACTAATCCTCAAAGTTCATCTTAGGTCTACGTGCTCTAATCAGAGTTTATCTAAATCTAGCTTCCAAGGTTTGTACTAAACCTCCCTCTGATACCAACTGTAACGCCCCGACCCCAGTTACCCAGAGTCAGTGCATTATTACATAACATTGGTATGATCACAAGAAAGATCAAATCTAGAAAGACCGATTGGTTTAGTAGTCTTGTAAACACTAGATATATTCATAAGTCTTACATTACATCATAAAGTAAAAAACTACTACAACAACATATTGTCTCCATAATCCACACTCATATCCCCACATAATATCCCTGCAGGTCATTCATAATTTACTTCTTCACTTCCTGGGAGAAATTAAACATAGAAAAGGGGTGAGCTCAAATGCCCAGTAAGGATAACAATATAGCGGAACATTCAAAAATAAGCATAAACATTTAAGGCAATGAATTACTAAAACAAAATCCTTTTAAACTTGAACTTCAACATAGTATGGCAAAAGTAAAATGAAATAATGACATTTACTTGTTCACATGGATATTCTACTAATCGAATAATCACATGCAAAATCAATAACTAATTTAATAATGATGGAATTCATAATGCTAAACTTTAATTTCTTTTCAAGGCCTCGTCCCAAGACCTTGGGGCAAACTGTAACCGGAACCCAACTCGGAGTGCCTCTAATAACCGGACACCAACCCGGAGTGCCTCTAATATCCGGACACCAACCCGGAGTGCCTCTAATAACCAGAGACCAAACCGGAGGGCTTACTTTTACCAGTCCCTAACCTGGAGGGCTTACTTTTACCAGTCCCCAACCTGGAGGGCTTACTTTAACCAGTCCCCAACCTAGAACATACTTGTCCAACACATTCATATGAAGTAAAAGTTGAAATATAACGTAAACATTCTTATTGGAACTAGCATACGAAATGTCAATACTTTACTCATAAACCATGAATGCTATATAAATGACACATCTACAGTCAAACATATCACAAAACTTCATTACAATATGGAAGTTTTATATCATAATAAATCAACTTCAAATAATCTTGAAATCCATCAAAGGATGTTGACATAGATGAAAATGTTTTTTTTTTAAAATTATTGAGTGAAATATCCCTTTTTCATGAAAATATTTTAATGTTACACAATTTAGAAAGTAAGGAATTTAAATACATTTTTTAATCATAGTGTCCCATACCACTTTGAAACTTTTGAATGGAATTAACACTTTTAAAACATTTATTTTCATATAAATAAATCCTTACAAACCATTTTGAAAACAAGGACATAAATGAGGATGATTTAGAAGAATAAATATTTAAAACATTTAAAATGATGTTTTAGTAAAAGTTCCCTTTGAAATAATCCCTTTTAAAACTCTTTTATGAAATATGGACATGGATAGTAAATATGTCCCTGTAGATACTTACGTAAAGACAACCTCAGATATTAAAGAGATTGTGAAGTAAACCCTTATCAATTTGGTAACTTATGAAACATACAACCCATGAAAGAGGTATCATACAATTAAAATGTAAATACACATAAGGTAAAGTGTATTACACAAAGAATATAATTATGGGCAGTACATACACCACACAAAAGGTAATGGTGGCAATATGGCATGAATCTCACTAGAATAAGGAGTGAGATGAAAACCCCTTACCACGTTAATCAACTGAGTCGTATGGCCAAAAGTTAATAACCACCACATTATTTATAGAATAACATGAATATAAAGATAATCATGATAATATATATCAAATTCCAGTATACAATACACCACTTTCAATAATTTAGTGGCGAATAATGGAAATCTCAAGGAATTGAATATGATATAAGAAAATCCCTTACCTTGTACTTTTACCTGGTTGGGGTAGGTTAAACTCCTGTATAATATTTAAATAATTGTTATTAAATTATAAAAGAATCATATATATTAATATCATATCATATATGATCTTTTAACATTGCTTTGTTAATAATGTCTTAATATTATCGTTGTTTTGGGTGTTAACTTACTCGTTTTCTTTTATATGTTTTATTATGTAAGCCATGTTTGTAATGGATAGGTTGTATATTATTCATATCCAGAATGATATCAAGTCCTTAAACATCATTTTTAAATCAGAAAATGATAATTATACTTGAATGGATATGATGGAGAATGAATCTCATCGCGTTCGTGGAGACGGTAGTCCGTACGTACGCACGAGCGACAATATCATTCTTTTGATATTAAAATAATATATAAATGGATGGTATATCATATATACAGAATCTCTTAAATGTTATATTTATTATTTACATGAGTTACACATCATTATTATACCCATCCAAATAATAATATATTGAATAATAATTACACCATGACGTGGAGACGGTTAGCCGTACGTACGCACGTATGGTGACATGTTATTCAAAGGGTGGATAGAATACTGAATATGGTTGTACCATATTTATAATAACATCACAGTATATTTAAGATACTGGAGTTATTATTTTAGAATGGTAAGAACAAAGAATGAAGAAGTGGAAGAAGAAAGGAAGTTGAAAAGGGGTGGTGAAAACATTACCTCTTCTTCGGGTTCTTCCTTTTGATTTGATCAAAAGGGATCCTTAGGTTGGCTTTATGATCAAACTAAGGCCTCTAGGTTGTAGTGAGGGATGTTGGGAGAGTATTTGGGAAGATTTTGGCCGAACCAAAAGGCTTTGAAGGTGTGAATAATTGAGAAGGAGGAGTGCCCTTTTATAAGAGGCGTGAGGGGCACCTTTGGAAAAGCTAGAAATATTAATTTATAATAAATTCATAATCGGTTTCTAATGGCTCCAAAGTTGATTATTCAAAGTTTAAGGTGGGGATAGGTCGAAAACCACTCAACAAATAGAATTTATACAGGTTTGGGTACTTATATTAACCTTATCTTTAAGTATTAACTCTAAGTTAATTAGTTTCACTTTTACAATGTCTCTTTGTATTTTTATATAATATGGTTAATAAACTTACTATATACATCCAAGCGACCCCCATGTGGTCCATTAATGATGAACCTATCATGATATAAGTCTCTTGGCCGAACCGTAGATTTTTAGGAATTTAATATCAATTAATAATATAATATTTGTTTTAAGAACTCTTTTATGTCAATTTTGACACTATTCAATAGTTGATTTTTGTGAAACTCATGACAGATTTATTAATTCGAACAAAGTCAATTAAATCAATCCTAATATATCATATTATCCTAGAAAATTAGTTTAATTCATTAAAAGTTTCATATTATATTTATTTGGGTATTTATAATATCAATTATTTTAATTTTTCATTATTATAGTAATTACTGCATCATCATTGTGTCATAAATAAATCAAATTATTTAATGTCTAAAAATTATAAATAAAATATCATTATGTAGGAAATATTGTTATATTTCTAATGAATTTTTATAATCCAAAATCCAACATATATAACCCTATGTAACAATTGTTTTGCTAAAAAATATATGCTTGTGTCATTTTTGTATTCATTTTAACTTAATTAAAATAAAGTGTTATTATCGCTTACAAGTGGATACATGGGGTCCCAAAATCGACCCAAAGATGCCCATGGTCGACCATGTATCAACCAATAGGGTTAAGACACGTTTTAGGGTAATTTAGTATTATTATAATATTATTTGTTAACCCTTATTTACCGGATTTACCCTTAACCATGGTAAATAAAATATTTACCGCAATAATTATTCAAAATGTCTAAAAATAAAAGTTACCTATTTACAAAATTTGGACATCCTGATTCCAAATATGGAATCCATTTTTCTAAATTCAAAACACAAAAGTGGCAGAAATTAATTTAAAATTAATTCCCGCTGTCAAAACAAAAAGCGTGTTTTTAAGAGATAATAACTATCAAAAGATTGACACTTGTTTATGTTCGGTTTAATTGTAAAATTATGTCCAATGACCAACATTATATTAAATTGTAAAAATATATTCTAAATATACTTTAAAACCACTCAAATTCATAATTTATCACTATTAATTATTTTGATTAAAAAGTTGTTTTTAATTAAAATTTAGTAATTTTCACTATTCATCAAAATATTAAAGTTATCCGAAAAGTACCAAAATTTCACCTTAGGCTAAATTCGATATTCCGAATCCAAAAATGAAGTCCATTTTGAAATATAAAATATATATAATTTCAAAAATTAGGTATTACTATTCATAACGGCTAGTTTGATCGGTTGTGGTGTGTGTTAAAACTCGAAGTTGCGTACAACACACACTACTGTTTTATTCAAAGGAAAGCGTACCGTGTAAGTTTGGGATGTTTCATTTTAAATTTTTTTGATGTCCCCATTTAGTCAAAAAGATTAAAATATTGTATTTAAAAAGGTTTCACTATTAAAAGTTGATAAAAGTGAAATACTGAAAATGAATCTGTTCTTGCATTATGACTAAGAAACTCATAATATGGATTCTAAAATTATAAGAATTATATAAAGTTAAAAATGTAGTTAATGCTATTCATGACCTCTTTTAATGGCTTTTTTTTGTAATTCATGGTGTGATTGAACTCGGTGTTGCGTGTAGTGCAAGTTATTGAATTATTTTGAAGAAATAACACACTATGAAATCTTGGGGTGTTACATGTATTAGATTAGGACATTTATTATCAATTTATTTAAAGAAGGGTTAAAATAGTAAAAATCAAAGTTTAATAACTAAATAATTTTTAATATAGAGTTATACATAAGATAAATTCGACTATAAATATTCATTATAAATCTAAAAATATTTCCAACATAATTGAATTTTATTTATAATTTTTAGAAATTATATAATTTAATTTATTTATGACACAACGATGATGTAGTAATTATCTTATTAATGAAATATTGACATAATTGATGTTATAAATACCCAAATTAATGTAATTTGAGACTTTTTATGAATTACACTAATTTCATTGGTTAATATTACATGTTAGTATTGATTTAATTAACTTTGTTGGAACTAATAATTCTGTTATGATTTTCACAAAAATGAATTACTAAATAGTGACAAAATTGACATAAAATAGTTTTTAAAACAAATATTATATTATTAATTGTTATTTTAATCCTAAAAATCTATGTTTCGGCCAAATGAGTTAGAAAAGGTTATATATATTAATAATAAACAACTTGGGGTTCTTTTGGCTTGATATAGTAAGTTTATTAACCTTATTGTGGAAGAAAACCAGAAGACATGGTAAAAGTTAAATTATCTAACTTAAAGTTAAATCTAAATGATAAGGTTAAAATTGATACCTAAACTTGTCTCAATTCTATTGTATGAGAGTATTTCGACCTATACCCACCTTATCCTCAAAATAAATCAATTTGGAGCTATTAATAACCGAATTTGACTTTATAATAAAATATTATTTTTCGTTATTCCAAAGGTGCCCCTCTCCTCCCTTATAAAAGGGCACCTCCTCCCTCTCTTCCTCACACCACTTTTAGCCTTCAAGCTCGGCCAACCCCTGACAATATCTCCTCTCCACTTCCCTATAAACATACTAGAGGTCTTGGTCTTCTTCAAAGACCAATTTTAGTGCCCTAAGAGGAGATCTCAAAGAGGCGCTTCAAAGAAGATGTAATGTCTGTTACCGATTCTTTCAACATTATTTCTTCTTCCACTTCTTCTTCTTTAGTTTTTTCATTATTAATTAATAACATCAGTATCACTCATATACTGATATGGTATTATAATTATGAAATAACCCTATTTCACCATCTATCCATCCTACGGAAAACGAAATCACCGCGCGTGCGTACGTACGGAATAGCGTCTCCACACCGTGGTGTAATCTATTTTCCACCTCCACTTTACTTGGATGGGTATATTGGTGTAAATAATTAATATATATGATTATTGTAAAGTTATATTGATTCTGAAATATTATATATACACTCCAATACAATTCCACGATCATCGGAACGATATAATCGCTCGTGCGTACATACGGAATACCGTCTCCACGATGTGATCTGACTCGTTCTACATGATCTTCATTGAATAATGATTATATAAATGAATTGAATGAATTAATATGATATATATTACACTAATAACATTCTGGAAATGATTAATCTATAACCTAAAAAGAAAAATAAGAATTTATTCAACAAAACACGCATAAGAACAAAAAGTAATAAACACCCGAATAACAAGTAGTAATGAAATATTACTAATAAGAAGCTAAGAATATGACCATATATGATATCATAAAAATAATTATGATTCTATAATAATTCAATAACATTATTTAAATCATTATACAGGATTTTCAGACACTTACGAAGAAAATTGGACCTATGGTAAGGTAAAAATATCACAATCTCATTTTTATCCGAGATTGTTTATACTTTGGCATTTACTGGGGTGTATTTCATCGTCCACATCCATGTTTCCTCAATATGTAATATTATTTC
Source organism: Viscum album (assembly GCA_963277665.1). Lineage (NCBI taxonomy): Eukaryota > Viridiplantae > Streptophyta > Magnoliopsida > Santalales > Viscaceae > Viscum > Viscum album. The sequence goes on along the minus strand of OY728140.1, from coordinate 1,714,929,829 downwards.
CATCCACCTACAAGTGTTTAAATCCAATTTTACCATTCTGTGGAATTTTAGTAAAAGATATTAAAGGAATCTTTTGTCATTTTTTGTACGAGGTACTTTTTGACTTTTCCAACAAAAGTATGGGAAGATTGTTTTTTTTAACTTATACGGCATTAATGGATTTTTAAAACATTATTTCCAAGAATATTACTTTACAAGTTTTCAAGATTAATTTTAATCGACTTCTTTTAGTTTAAAATTGTATGACATGTTAAGAAAGGAAAATGTTTTTGAAGTGGAAAGGATATTTTCCTCAAGAATGGAGTTCAAGTGTTTTATCAAAATTATTTTCCATCTAAGATAATATAGGGTTATGTTTATATCACAATTATTAAATTGATTTGATTATGTTGTGATGGAATTATTTTTATGAATTCCTTTATCTTATATGAATTGTTTTATGATGTCATATTACTTAAGAATCCCATTTTTATTACATGGGTTATGCAATGATGTATGATTTATGATTTTGTGTCACACATATGAATGGTATAATTATGAGTTGGGTGGGACCTATATCTCCCTCCAATGCATTGGGTAAAGATTTTATATCTCACGAGATAGACATGGCTGGAACAGCAGGTTAAACCGGTTCAGTGAAAGAGGACTGAAACCAGGAGTGAACTCGGTTCAGAAATGGACTTTGTCCACTAAGAAAGTCTTGGCCATGAGTCTTGACTAATAAGAAATAATTCTCTATGATTATGTGTGTATTCCACAAAGTTTCATGTTTTAAGTTATGATTATTGGGATTACATTTCACTACTATTATTTATCCCATGTTATGAAATTATGATCTCTTTTTCACGTTAAGATTTCCAAAAGTTATGTTCTTATGTATATGATGTGATTGATATTTCTTTTGTTTACCCTTACTGAGCATTTGACCTCACCCTTTATATGTTTTCTTTTCCCCAGGATTTAAAGAAAGTTTTTAGGTAAGAAAACAAAAATGGGAAGATCTTATGGGAGATGTTGAATATCTTTCACCATGATTAGAAGATTATGTTCCAAGTTTCCAAAGACACTAAACTATTACGGTCCTTGTGTGTCTGTTTTTGTTATGTATTAAGTATTACGCAAAGGTAATGTAATGTCCATGTACGTCAAGCTACAGGTCTCTACATTTGGTATCAGAGGAAAGGTTTAGTCAACCTTTGGAAACTAGGATGCGAGAACTTTAGTGATATCCCTAGAGATATTTCTAAGGTATGTCTAGGGATGTCCCTATGGTTAAGTATAAGTATATGTTATAGTCCTATAATTACGGTAACAATCTTAGAATTAAACCTAATATGTTAGATATTGAAGATACTCCCCCATTATTATGTTGTTTTCCCTAGCATGATTTTTGCCTCTCACACTATTCTTTTTGGGTTTTAGACGATGGCTGGAACCTGAAGGAACCGTGTTGATCAATGCAATGGACAATGCAATGATTTTCCTCTTGAAGAAACAAATGTTATGGGAGATGGAGTGAAAAATCCTATTGCTATAATTACACTAGCTATGAATCATTCTGGACTTCCAAATGAGCAGAGAAGGGAACAATATTCTATTGAGTCCTTCATGAGGCAACATCCACCTTCTTTCAGTGGGACTTCTGATCCCCTTGTTGCTGAACAATGGATCAGTACCACTGAAAAGATATTTTCAGTTCTCCAATGTTCAGAACATGATAAAGTCATCTTAGCAGTATATCGTTTGGAAGGTGAAGCTGATCAGTGGTGGAATCTTATCAAGAATACGAGTCCAAGAGATGAAATTGAGTCCATGGAATGGGAAGAGTTCAAGAAATTATTTTTCAAAAGGTACTTCCCTCGTATTCTTCGAACAAAGATGGAGAAGGAGTTTCTTGAACTAAAGAAAAAGGATGATGAATCTGTTGGTGTATACGAAGCGAATTTTACAAGGCTATAAAGGTATGCATCTGGCTTTATTATCCAACCCGAGAGTAAGATCGATCGATTCTTTAGTGGCTTAAAACCAAGTCTTCGAAGGGCCTTAGCTATAAGGTACTTCAATAGCTATGAATAAATTGTTCGATGTGCTCTAAAAGATTAGATGGATATTGGAGTAACCCATCAGTCATATGGGTTTGATAAGAAGAGGAAAATGGAATTCAAAGGAAAATCTAAATAGCACACTGAAAAGAAGATGATCTTTCCCTTATGCTCAAAGTGTGGAAAGAAACATAGAGGGAGTTGTCTTAAAGGGACAAGTAAATGTTTAAAATGTGGAAAGGAAGGTCATCAGGAATTTGAATGCCGCAATGATGGGAAGAAGATGTCTAATGATGCAAACAAAGGAAGGGATACACAGAATGAACCTACTACACATCAATGTTTCAAGTGCAAGGAGATGGGGAATTATGCCAATCAATGCCCAAATCCAAGGGTTGATGATGATGGTCGATGTCAACAAGCACTTAAGGCTAAAGACAAAGGAAAGTCACATGAAATTTTTATCAGCAATGTGGAGTATGATAATGATGTGCGGAAAGGTACCCTTACCACCCACTCTAAAGTAGCAAATGTTTTATTTGATTCTGGATCCACCCACTCTTTTATTTCTGAAGATTTTATCTAAGGGTATCACCATATTACCTCAACAATTAGATGTTGAGTTAGCTGTGACAACACCTAATGGAACAACAATCACTTCAAAAGTTTATAATTCTTCCCCGATTGAAGTTTGTGGGAAAGTGCTTCCTGCAAATCTTGTGATCCTTCCTATAGTGGAATTTTATGTGATTCTTGGCATGGATTCTCTTTCTTTATATGGAGATCATATCAATTGCCAAAGAAGGTAAGTCACATTTCAAATTCCAGATCAATCTATGATCGTCTATCGATGCAAGGATGAACATAATCTTCTAGTGGAAATTTCTTCCATCTTATGGGTCTTGATTCCACTAAATGAGGGTTATTTATCTCAAATGGTTGGTGAGAAACTCGCGATTAAGAATATTCCCATTGTACGGGAGTTTGATGATGTCTTTCTGGGGGAATTGCCGGGTCTTCCACCAAATTGTGAAGTTGAGTTTTCAATAGAACTCATACCAGGTGCTTTACCTATTTCAAAGATACCTTATAGAATGGCCCCAATTGAGTTGCAGGAATTGAAGAAGCAACTCCAAGAGAATCTTGATAAGGGATTCATACGCCCTAGTGCGTCACCTTGGGGAGTACATATTCTATTTGTTAAGAAGAAATATGGATCAATGAGACTCTACATTGATTATCGAGAACTTAACAAGATCACTATCAAGAACAAATATCCTCTCCCGCGCATTAATGACTTATTCGACAAACTACGTGGAGCTCAATACTTTTCCAAGATTGATCTTAGTTCATGGTATCATCAATTAAGGGTCAAAAGGGAGGATATAGAAAAGACAGATTTCCGTACAAGGTATGGAAACTATGAATTTATAGTGATGCCATTTGGTTTTACTAATGCCCCTGCTATCTTCATGGATTTGATGAATAGAGTCTTTAGAGACTATCTTGATCAGTTTGTGGTAGTCTTTATAGACGATATTCTGTTATATTCATTGAGAAAGGAAGAACATGAAGATCACTTGAAAATTATATTGAAGACCCAAAGAAAGGATAAGCTTTATGAAAAATTTACCAAGTGTGAATTTTGGCTTTAAAGAGTTTCATTTTTGGGTCACATAATCTCAAAAGAGGGGATATCTGTGGATCCAGCAAAAATAGAGGTTATCAAAAGATGGTCGAGACCAACAACACTAACTGATATCCAAAGTTTTCTTGGTTTGGCAGGATATTATCGACGTTTTGTGAAAAAAATTTCACGATTATCTAATCCACTCACCAGGTTGACTCGGAAAGGAGTTATGTTTGTTTGGACGGAGGAATGTGAAGAGAATTTCAAGGAGTTGAAAAGAAGGTTATCTAGTGCACTTGTGCTCACACTGGCTTGTAGTGGAGAAAGATTTGTGATCTACAGTGATGCATCTAAGAAGGGATTGGGGTGTGTTCTTATGAAAAATGATATGGTGATAGCTTATGCCTCACGACAGTTGAAAATCCATGAGCAAAATTACCCAACACATGATTTGGAGTTAGCTGTGGTAATCTTTGCATTAAAGATTTGGAGGCATTATCTTTATGGAGAAAGGTGTGACATTTATACTGATCATAAAAGATTAAAGTATATTTTCACACAAAAGGAGATGAATATGCACCAAAGAAGATGGTTAGAGCTGATTAAGGATTACGACTGATCAATTAATTACCACCCTGGGAAAGAAAACAAGGTGGCAGATGCATTAAGTCGACATGACCATGTCAGTTTATCCATGATGAGGATCAAAAAAGATCCAATATTTATGGATTTACAAAGGATGGATCTTGGAATTATAATGGAAGGGGGGAAATTGTATCTTTCTCAAATGAATGTTCAACCATCTATACATGTGAAGATTAAAGAGGTGCAGAAAGAAGATGTAGTGTTACAAAAGAAGGTGAGAAATATTCCTGAATTCAACCTTTATTATGATGGGATAATAAAGTTCTAGAATCGGGTTTGTGTTCCTCCCATCCCCGAATTAAAGAAGGAGCTGCTGGATGAGGCTCATAGTTCTTCATTCTTTATTCATCCTGGAAGCATGAAGATGTATAGGGACTTGAAAGAGTACTTCTGGTGGGATGGCATGAAAAGAGATGTTGCTGAATATATCTCTTGATGCTTGGTTTTTCAGCAAGTTAATGCTGAGAGACAGAAGTCTAATGGGATGTTACAACCATTACCCATGCCCTAATAGAAATGTGAAAGCATCACTATGGACTTTGTGACGGGACTTCCTAAAACATCCAAAGGCAATAATGATATCTAGGTCATAGTTGATTGTCTTACAAAGTCTGCACACTTCATTGTTATTAGAGAGGATTTCTCTCTGGATCAGCATGCCATGATATATGTAAAGGAAGTGGTAATATTGCATGGAGTATCACTTTCTATTATATCTGATCGGGATATGATATTTACCTCGAAGTTCTGGCGAAGTCTTCAGCATACTCTGGATACAGAGTTGAGTTTCATCACTGCTTATCATCCTCAGACAGATGGTCAGTCTGAGAGAAAAATTTAAACTCTAGAAGATATGTTGATAGATTTTTCTATGGATTTCAAAGGTGGTTGGGATCAACACCTACCTTTGGTGGAATTTTCTTATAATAATATCTTTCACTTCAGTATTCAGATGGCTCTTTATGAAGCTCTCTGTGGAAATAAATGCAGGACTCCAACTTGCTGGGATGAAGTTAGGGAAATAAAGCTATTAGGACCTGATATTGTTGATGAGATGGAAGAAAAGGTCTGATCTATTCAACAACACATAAGAGCAGCTCAGAGTCGACAAGAAAAGTTATGTCAACAACCAAAGAAAAGACCTAGAGTTTGAAGTGGGTGATAAAGTGTTCTTACGAATATATCCCTGGAAGAAAGTCATGAGAATTGGAAAGAAGGGGAAGTTAAGCCCTAGATATATCGGTCCTTTTGAAATACTGGATCGTGTTGGAAAGGTAGCTTACCGGTTGGCGCTTCCACCGAATCTCTCTCAAGTTCACGATGTGTTCTATGTATCTCTCCTGAGAAAGTACATACCTGATCCTTCACATGTACTCAGCTCAAAAGTTGTACCGCTAGTGCAAGATATTTCTTATGAAGAACAGCCGATAGAGATTATGGATCATAGCGAAAAAGTTCTACGAAACAAGACCACTCGCTTGGTGAAATTTTTATGGAGGGACCACCAATTATAATAAGCTACATGGGAGCTTGAGGATATGATGAGGGACAAGTATCCTCATCTGTTTGTTACAAAGTGACGAATTTCAAGGGCGAAATTCATTTTAAGGGTGGTAGAATGTAACACCCGAGACTTTTATGAGAAATATTTTGTTTTTAAATCATAAAAGGAATCTTTCATTACACAAAACACTAGATTGGCTTGCTTTACACGCAATCGCTGCCTTCCTCGATTGCTTGCGTCGTACGCAATACCGAGTTTCACTAAACAATGATATGCTATTAAAATATTATTAAAACTAGCCGTTATGAATAATAATAACTACTTTTTTAAATTTTATAAATTTTATTTTTTAAAATGGACTTCATTTTTGGATTCAGAATATCGAAATTAGCCTAGGGTGAAATTTTTGTATTTTTCTGAAAACATTTAATTTTTGATGAATAGTAAAACCACTAAGTGGTAGTTAAAAAAAACTGAATTTTTCATAAAATATAATTTTACCGCTTCTGTGAGTGGAATTTCGAAAATCCGAGAGACATGGTTAATATCAAAGACTAAAATGTGGTTCAATGAGATGAAAATGATTTTTGGTGAATAGTAACTTTTTACTTTTTTTACCATGGTTAAAAGTAAATAGGGTAATTAAGGGTAAAATTGTTATTGTTATTACCCTAACACATGTCCTAATTCTGTTGGATAAGTGTAATTCGACCAAAAACAACCTTAGGAAAAAAAATATGACCATTTAGGCCCACTTGGATTAGATTGGGACATTTATTATCAATTTATTTAAAGAAGGGTTAAAATAGTTAAAATCAAAGTTTAATAACTAAATAATTTTTAATATAGAGTTATACATAAGATAAATTCGACTATAAATATTAATTATAAATCTCAAAAGATTTCCAACATAATGGTATTTTATTTATAATTTTTAGACATTATTTAATTTAATTTATTTATGACACAACGATGATGCAATAATTATCTTATTAATGAAATATTGACATAATTGATATTATAAATACCCAAATAAATGTAATTTGAGACTTTTTATGAATTAAACTAATTTTATAGGTTAATATGACATGTTATTATTGATTTAATTAACGTTGTTTGAACTAATCATTCTGTTATGATTTTTACAAAAATCAATTACTAAATAGTGTCAAAATTGACATAAAATAGTTTTTATAACAAATATTATATTATTAATTGTTATTTTATTCATAAAAATCTACAGTTCGGCCAAATGACTTAGATAATGTTATATATATTAATAAATAAAAACTTTGGGTTCTTTTGTCTTGATATAGTATGTTTATTAACCTTATAGTGTAAGAAAACAAGAAGACACGGTAAAAGTTAAATTATCTAACTTAAAGTTAAATCTAAATGATAAGGTTAAAATTGATACCTAAACTTGTCTAAATTCTATTGGATGAAAGTCTTTAGACCTATACCACCTTAGCCTAGAAATATATCAATTTTTAGCCATTAAAAACTGAATTTGACTTTATAATACAATAATATTTTTAGTTATTCCAATGGTGCCCCCCTCCTCCCTTATAAAAGGGCGCCTCCTCCCTATCTTCCTCACACCACTTTGAGCCTTCAAGCTCGGCCATCCCCTGCCAATATCTCCTCTACACATCCATAGAAAATCCTAGAGGTCCTGGTCTTCTTCAAAGACCAATTTTAGTTCCCTAAGAGGAGATCTCAAAAAAGAGGTAATGTTTGTTACCGATTATTTCAACTTTATTTCTTCTTCCACTTCATCTTCTTTAGTTGTTTCATTATGAATTAATAACATCAGTATCACTAATATACTTATATTATAATATAAGTATGTAACAACCCTATTTCACCATCTATCCATCCTACAGAAAATGAAATCAACGCGCGTGCGTACGTACGAAATACTGTCTACACGCCGTGGTGTAATCTATTTTCCTCCACCACCTTACATGGATGGGTATAATGGTGTAAATAATGACTATATATGATTATTGTAAAGTGATATTGATTCTGAAATAGTATATATACACTCCAATACAATTCCATGATCATGGGAATGATATCATCGCTCGTGCATACGTACGGAATACCGTCTCCACGATGTGATGTGACTCGTTCTACATGATCTTCATTGCATAATGATTATATAAATGAATTTAATGAATGAATATGATATATATTACACTAATAACATTCTAGAAATGAGGTATCTATAACCTAAAAAAATAAGAATTTCTTCGACAAAACAAGCATAAGAACAAAAAGTAATAAACACCCGAATTACAAGTAGTAATGAAATATTACTAATAAGAAGCTAAGAATATGACCATATATGATATCATAAAAATAATTATGATTCTGGAATAAGTCAATAACATTATTAAAATCATTATACAGGAGGTTCGGACACTTAAGAAGAAAATTGGACCTAAGGTAAGGGAAAAATATCACAATCTCATTTTTATCCGAGATTGTTTATACTTTGGGATTTACTGCGTTGTATTTCATCATCCACGTCCATGTTTCCTCAGTATGTAATATTATTTCCATCCACCTAAAAGTGTTTAAATCCAATTTTACCCTTCGGTGAAATTTTAGTAAAATATATGAAAGGAATCTTTTGTCGTTTTTCGTACGAGGTACTTTTTTGACTTTTCCGACAAATGTACGGGAAGAATGTTTTTTTAACTTATACGGAATGAATGGATTTTTAAAACATTATTTCCAAGAATATTACTTTACAAGTTTTAAATTTCGTTTTTAATCAACTTCTTTTAGTTTAAAATTGTATGACATGTTAAGAAAGGAAAATGTTTTTGAAGTGGAAAGGATATTTTCCTCAAGAATGGAGTTCAAGTGTTTTATCAAAATTATTTTCCATCTAAGATAATATAGGGTTCTGTTTCTATCCCTATTATTACATTGATTTGATTATGTTGTGATGGAATTATTTTTATAAATTCCTTTATCTTATATGAATTGTTTTATGATGTCGTGTTATTTAAGAATCCCATTTTTATGACATGGGTTATGCAATGATGTATGATTTATGATTTTGTGGCACACATATGAATGGTATCATTATGAGATGGGTGGGACCTATATCTCCCTCCAATGCATTGGGTAAAGATGTTACATCTCATGAGATAGACATGGCTGGAATGGCAGTTTAAACCAGTTCAGCGAAACAGGACTGAAATGAGGAGTGAACTCGATTCAGAAATGGACTTTGTCCACTAAGATAGTCTTGGCCATGAGTCTTGACTAATAAGAAATGATTATCTATGATTATGTGTGTATGCCACAAAGTTTCATGTTTTTAGTGATTATTATTGTGATTACATTTCACTACTATGATTTATCCCATGTTATGAAATTATGATCTCTTTTGCAGGTTAAGATTTCCAAAAGTTATGTTCTTATGTATATGATGTGATTGATATTTCTTTTGTTTACCCTTACTGAGCATTTGACCTCACCCTTTATATGTTTTCTTTTCCCCAGTATTTAAAGAAATTTTTTATGTAAGAAAACAAAAAGGGGAAGATCTTATGGGAGATGTTAAAGATCTTTCACCATGATTAGAAGATTACATTCCAAGTTTCCAAAGACACTAAACTATTACGGTCCTTGTGTGTCTGTTATTGTTATGTATTAAGTATTCCCCAAAGGTAATGTAATGTCCATGTACGTCATGCTACGGGTCTCTACAATAAAGGTCATTCATTCCCAATCACAATAGAAGAAGTAGTGGCTCCAAATGGTATGTTGTATCGTATACTCTTTGTTCTCTCAAAGATAGACAATGCATAATTTGAATCTTATTCTACACATTCAAATGTTTAATATTTGTTTTTAAAAAATTTAGAATAAAAACTAGATCTAAAATAAGTGTACTTATCTGTTAAAAATCATGGAGTAATTATCCATGTATCCAAGTTGAATAGAAACTATAGTACCAAATTTAGTGAGTATAATATCATCACCAATCCAGTAGAAATTCTATGGTGGAATTGGAAAGTATACTAGAGATGGGATGAGTATCAACATATAATTCTAAGATAAAATGTATAAGAAATGATATTTCAAGGGAGTTTAATGTAGAACATATGGTTATTTTTAACTGAGTGATATAACAGCCTAAACATTGTCTAGATAAACCTCATATATCCTTCTTTAGGGAAACGATTAGAGTATAAAACTGGATAAAGATAATATATTAAGATATAGAATAACTCCTTTTTGGAATACATTGATGTATGTCTTAAATATTTTCCTTGATCACCCTTAGAAAGAGAGGTAGTGGTCTCCATTTAACTCATACCTAGAACCAATGAAATTTCAAATAACCTATATATAATGTCATACATAGAGTTAAAATAATTAATGAAAAACTTCTTCATATTTTTTTGAAAGGTATTTTTTTACCATGTGTGTATATTTGGGGAGATCGTGCACTTTTTTGATAAAGAATAATGGATCAATGAATCTATGAATTAATTATAGAAATCAAAATGGGATCATAATGAATAGTAAATATCATCTTCCAATGATTTAAAAAAATTTCAACCATATTTTTTGTGATCAATTAAATTTCATGATTGACATATGATCATGGTGTTATTAGATAAGGGAAAATAAATAATATATTACAAATACTTACATCCACACAAGATATGGGCATTATGATTATTTTATGCCCTTATTCATAACTACTCTCGCTTTAAATATATAGATTTTATGAATAGAGACTTTAAAGATTAACTTGAAAATTTTATTATATTATTTATTAATGATATGTTGATACAATTAAAAATTTATAAGGAGCATGAGGATCATCAATAGGTTATATTGGAAAATATGAGGAAACTATAATCTTTTCAGAAAACTATGTAAAAGTGAATTTTCTTTTAAAGAAGGTGCATTCATGGGGTACACCATGACCATTGGAGGAATGTAAGTTGATCTAAACAATACAAAGGTTGTGTAAGAGTGGCCATATACTACTACTATAACTAATATTCATAGCTTCCTTGGCCTATTTGGATACTATAGAGGGTTTGTTGAAAACATTTTATGTATTATAATTCAAAAAACTTGTTAACTAGAAATGGTGTCCTGTTTATCTTGATAAAGGAGTGTGAATAAATTTTCTATGAAGTGAAGAATAGGTTTGTTAGTGAACATGTTATAAATTTACCCCTAGTAGGGAATGATTTTACATTTATAGTGATGCATTCATAAGAGTACATAAAATTTTACTCCTAAAATTAAAAAAAAATGTTTTGTTATACATTGTGAGAGATATAAACTCTTGAATAAAACTATAAAAATCATGACCTGTAGTTATCAATAGAAATAGTTTCTCTAATGTTATAGAGACAAAATATTAATTTGGTGAAAATGTAATATATACACAGACCACTTAGTTTTGAAGTATATATTCACATAATATGTTCTCAAAATGTTTTATAAAATCATGTTAGAGATAATAAAGGACTTCGATTTCATTATTCCCTACCATCTGGTTAGGGTGAATAAGGTGATGGATTCTAGTAAATAAAAAACCAACTAATCTATCCACAATGCAGATTGATAATGGCCACATCTTCTTTGTATATGTAAAACATTGTCATGGATATCATAATGGTATGGATTATAACCAATAATTTCAAATTTATTTCCCATCCAACCATCCAAGAGAAGATCAAGGTGGAACAATTGGATGTTTTTTAGCATTAGAAAGGGTGAAACTTGTAATTTAAGGGAATATTCATGACATCTACATCGATGAAAATGGTGTCATTCAATTAATATCTATATTTTTTGTTCCATCATCAATTGATATAGAAAATGATATGTTTGTTAATGTGCATAGCTCATATTTCTACATCAATAATGTGATTAATAAGATGTAATGAAATCTTACAGAGCTCATCTAGTGGGGTAATACAATGATGGATATCACTGAGGACACGATAATATTCTATGTTAGCAAGTTACTATTAGAAACATATTTATGTGGGGGTGATGCAAGCATTTCTTATACCCATATTGAAATGGGGTAACATCACCATGGACTTTTTGACTAGTCTCACCAGTAAATTCCAAGGAATCATTATGATATGTGTTTTGGTAGATAGACTCATTAAGAAATCCTAATTCATTATTTTATAGGATGATATATATATTGACCAAATTTCAATTTTAAATGTAAAAGATGAAGTATGGTTTCATCGGAAACCACATTCAATCATTTTTTATCATTATCTAGGGTTCACTTATAAATACATGTGAATTATTCAAAATACCCTTAATACTAAATTGAATTTTAGTATGACCTATCACACCAAAAAAGATGTACAATATGAAATACCATTCAAACACCTGATGAAATGATGAGATCTATCTCAATCGAATTTAAAGGTGGATAGGGATGACATATCCCATTACTTAATTCTGCATACATCAACAGATTCCACTCGAGTATTCACGTGAAACCACATGAAGCGCTATACGAGAAGTGATGTGGGACTCGTTCTTGTTGGGATAAAGTTTGTGAGAGAAACCAAATTGGACCCAATATTGTTAAAGATATTACAAAATGGTTAAATCGATCCAATAGACTACAAAATATTCTATGATTATATAGAATAGCTACAATTATAACCATCAAAGGTACTTGTATTTTGATGTCAGACATAAAGTAAAATGAAATCTTAGCCCTTGGTAAATTTTCCCTATCGATAACATTTATCACGTAGTAGTAGTGGCCTATCAGCTAGCACTTCAAATAAACAAAGTCCATGTTCATGATTTATTTTACATATAACTCTTGAGGATGTAAAAACCCACCCCCTATTACTGAATCCAAATGTGGTAATAATAGAGAATAATTTATTTTATATGGACAATATGTAAAATATCATTAATCATAGAGCCCATGTTCAAATAAATAAGATAACTAACTTAGATAAAGATTCCACGAAAAACCAGAAATATGAAGTGGAAATGTTGGGACCGGGGGAAATAATGAAAGAGATGTACCCTCATCAATTATCAGTAGAGAATGTGGCTTTAAATTTCAGGAAAAAGATTTCTAAAGGGGGGAAAAAGTAACAACCTATATTATTTAAATGATATTTGTTTCCTTAATTATTTTTCATTATATTATATTATACAGTATTATACACATATGTCACACAATGAAATATGTTACCCTTTATTTGACAATTTATAATCATTACATTACTCTAAAAAAACCAACACAAATTCCAAACATTATAATGGTAAGATTATAATATATGAAGACTAAAATGTAAAAATATCGATCAACCCAATCTATTAGAATAATATTCTCTTTGAAAAACACTATGGGAATGAAACAAAATATTTGTAAACTACTAGAGATTTTGAAAAATGTTGTCCTTAAACCATGAGATGAATTGAGGTCAATAATTAATGATCCAATTATGTGTTATTTATTTGAGGCAATTTGAATGTAGTAATAGTAACATGATCATTTTAATAGTAACATTACTATTTGAATTGTAAACTGGTGTTTAAGAATAGTAACCATCCCATTGGGGATAGTAACATAATCCTTGGGAATAATAAGATGAGCATTAAAATAGTATTCCAACCTTAAAATAACATAAATAATAATTTTCATGATTATTTAATGTAAATAATTTTATTAGAATGTAATAAATTAAATATAAATATTAAAAACTCAATGGAAATGTAAGAACATTTTAATCATACTATATTTTAGGATATTTTGTAGAAATCATAATTTTCTATCAAAAAATAAAATAACCCATGTTAACAAAATTTATTTAATAAAATGAATTTCATTTTTTAAGTCATCATGTTGGAATTTAATAGGGGTTATTTTTTTGAAAACTTTTTGAAATAATTTAATTTTTACAAGAATATTAAAAATATGGAATTTCAAATCAAAAAACATTGTATAGCATAGTGATAATGAAATAATAATTTAATAAAGAATGAATTGATTATATTAGAACAAAATAAATTAATTAGGATAAATACGATATTTAATATCATTTATCTTAATTTTCTAACCAAAAAAATTACACCATCTAAAGTCAAATGTTTTTCATTACAAAAATAATTTTCTATTTTTTCACCATTATTTTGATGAAAGTAATAAATTTGGACTATAAGGTTTTTAAAATTCTAAAAAATTATTAGTTAATTAAATAGTATGAAATAATTTAAATTTTTTTTACAATTCAATGTTTTACCATGGTGATATATTTTATTCACTATTTTATTCTAATAATATGTCTTTCCACAAGTATGAATATCCCGTCTCCCCCCTTGAAAAAACATTCTTTCCTCTTCTCTTCCCCTTCTTCAAAATTAATTTGTAACCCAAATAATTGAAAATAAATTGAGAATATAGTACTGATTATATACATGATGTTAATATTCTAGAATGATCATAATTACAACATATTCATATTTCATAATTCATAGCCTACTATTTTGATAATGTTTCGAGAGGGGTTAGTTAACTGCCCATAAGGACAATGAAATTTCTTTTCCTATCACCACCCTAACAGATTAAAATATTAAATATTTATATTACATAAATGTATAATTATAATTTTTTATTAACTTTTATAGTTAATCTTAATATTTAATAAATACCAATTATAAAGGATCAATAAATCGAATAGGCGAATTTTATTATAGAAGGTATCATATCAAAACATTTCAAACATAACAATGGAAATTAAGAAAAATAATGAAATGAATATAATTTATAAATAGTGAAAAAATGAACATATCCCAATTCTTGTATCATTTTTTTAATAAACCTAAGACTATTATTTAGGGGGCAGAAAAAAGAAAAAATAAAGGACCAAATAGCTAAAGAAATCAATATAACTATTTCATTAAACATTACCCATACAATAAAGTATTTTTCGATCAATGGACCAAAGATATCTAAATTATATACATTAATCATATTATATTAATATATCTATAATAATTGTATAAATAAAAATAATTAAAATTAATAAAACATTAATAAGTTTCTAAATGTGTTAATTTATAAAAAAAATTATTGTTCCTGTAAATAAAGTACATACATATCGTGTTTTGACATGATGTATGGGGTTATGTATCCCAGTCCTTCCCTTTTGGATTCCATCTCTTTATCATTAATAATTTTTAATATCTATATATATTCTCAAAATAAATTCTAATATTTATTTTATAATCAAATACTTATAGGGATTTATATATTTAATTATTTTTGACATTAATCTATTGACCAAACTTCTTCAAGTTCTAGAAATTATGCCAATTGTGCCACACCACACTCTCCTCTAATAGAAGAGGGACTAGTGACTAGAACCATGAAATAATATCACACACATGGGAGACATTATATGAATAAACCCACCCAAAAACACATGTGTAAATGCCTAGGTTTTCCCAACTATGTCTTAGTTCAACATTGTGTCTTAATGTATCAGGACCCCTAGGGGTAAAATTGTAAATTTTCAATATGAGACAACAATGGAAAAATTTTCTAATGGTTTTTTTGACCTTGGGGTGTGGTATTTTTTGTCTAGCTATGCTAGCATTAAAGTGGGGGTGTGGTTGGGCCATACTAAAAATATATTAAGACTAAAAATAATATTTTTATACCACATGTAATCCATTGGGAGGAATTGTGTTTATCATGTAAAAGGGATTATAGATAAGGGAATTGAGACCATTATATAGTCTATAATAGAGGTTTTATCCAAGGAAATGTGTTATTTCTTTTTACATCAGGACCCTGGGTTGTTTTCTATCTCAAATATATTAATTTATTAATTTATATTTTATAATTAATTATTTAATTAATTAATTTTTTATATAATATAAATTAATTATACAATTTATATCAAAATTATGTTTCTCATTTGGAATAATAGTTTATAAATACTATGAACTCAATTGAGCGGGATAAGGTAGAGAGAGGGATAATCTGAACTTTGTAGGAAATGATGTTAGATCAAATTAACAAGACCAGTATCTCAATGACTCTGATGCCCCAATGCTGGTTTTGTTGATGGATTCAAGAATCAACCATTGTATATTGATATATATATTAATTAATGATGTGTTTTATCTAAATTTATGTCATTTTGAGAAATTATCAGTATTCTTTAAAACATTACCTATTATTATACGACCATATCAATTCACAAATTTAAAATTATACTATATTATTTTTTTAATTTGTTATCTGTTCTTAAGCATTTAGTCCTATAATCAATGGTTGGGTTCATAATAATAATTTTTTATTATCAATTTTTGATTACTTTTTTCTCCCACCATTGTTTTTGTATTTGTTGTTGGACTATGGTTTGGCTCACAGTTCTACTTTCTTGGTATGATTTTAATTATTAGTGAATCACTTAATGTTTGAATTACATTTGGGTTCTTGGTAAAGGAGGCTATGGTGGGTCGAATTTCTTTTGGGTTATTGTTGATCACGAATCAATGAAG
Source organism: Viscum album (assembly GCA_963277665.1). Classification (NCBI taxonomy): domain Eukaryota; kingdom Viridiplantae; phylum Streptophyta; class Magnoliopsida; order Santalales; family Viscaceae; genus Viscum; species Viscum album. The sequence goes on along the minus strand of OY728140.1, from coordinate 1,714,913,451 downwards.
GCTGATAATGGAATAGGGTATTTCTAGGAATAGTTGCAACAGTGTGGGGGTAGCATCAAGCGTGTTATTATAAACTTAAATACCACATCATATACTATAATCTACAATCATTGAAATAAAAATTTAGTTTTGTAACAATTTTTTCATCACTATTAATCATAAATTAAGACATTGATTGTTTTTTCAAGATATAGTCAACTATGTAGTTGAAAAAAATTTCCATGTTGTGGTAGAGGAAAGATAGTGACTATATTTTTGCTACACCTTAGAGATCTATGTTTCACACAATAAATTTCCCCTTTGAAAATGGGAAACATTCATCCAGCTATCAGGGAGGTTGTATCCAGGGCTATAAGACTTTTATATTAAATAATTACTTGATGGCCTGAATTTATCAATATGGGAAAACATATCAGACTATGTAATGGTGGTCATAATAGTACATTTACTATGTAACTATCATAAACAGGGAGGACCTCAACATGCATGTTGATCATTATGGTGAAATAATGTAAGGTGATTCAAAGAGAGATATTAGAGGACCTTGTGATTATATCATTTGGCATGTTCTGTGTTTTTCAGTTATAGAAAAAAATGATCAGGTGATCATAGTAATAGTGGTTTCAAGGAAAATATCAAATGTAATTGTGATATTCTATAGAAATCATTGAAAATATCATTTTTAGTCAATTTTAGGATTTACAATTATTTCATGACTCAATATATAACAATATTATATCATGAAGATTGGAACACATCATTGATCTAGATCCATGAATCTTTCATTATGTGTGTTACCACACTATTTTATATTGGAATCTCACGGAAAACAAAAGAAATGTTTTAATTATAATGGAGGATATCATAGTGCCTTATCATGTTTATTTATTGTAATTAATATTGTAATTTGAAAATAAATAATTTATATGGGACACTTGGTCAGATTATAAAGATAATAGAACCAATGATCAATCCAAATTGTTGACGGTAATGAAATATGAGTAAAGAAATTTATATATATGCTACAATTATTCTGGATATATATACAATGGATAGAATATAATTAGTTATCATAATTGAAGAGGGGAGGAATAATGATATCCTAAATAGTAATAGAAATATCATATATTGAAGATGACTATGATTTGAATTTATGCAATGTAGTAAAGCCGAATGAATTATTGTCATGTGCACTTGAAATAATTGATGATAACTTGGATGTACATAATGATTCTTCCTATGAAGAAAGAGTTTCCGTGATGTTTCCTAGAATGATTATGATTTCATCTATGAAGGATTTCGCAATTAACCTATAAATAATAAAACTTGGAGATCAATGATGTAGAATCCTATTCAATGGAGAAATAATACTGTGAAATTATTCTTTTTGTCTTATATTCTAATGTGGTAATACATTTTTTTAGTTATTTGAAGGGGATATGAATTAAATAATGTGATACAGTGTTTAATGTGATCCATCCTAAACTCTTCAAATGTATTGACCCTAATATTACGTTTCCATTCTTGAACCCACAATTATTCAGTGAAGATTAATCATTAACCTCATGTTCCATGAATTATGAAAATACGACTGAAAAATGATAAATCTATGTTAAATATATGCAATAATTTATTTATATTATTAAATATAAATCTCATAAATGTGGGTAATGAAATTCTAAATAAATTTGTTTAATTATTAAATTTACGAGTTTTACAAATTAAATATATGACTAATTTAAGGGAAAATGTGTGGCGTCCATAACTATAATGGTGTGATATTACAAGGGATTTCGGTTTTAAAGGAAATTTTTTTCAATTGGAAAAATATTCAATAAACATGTTCACCCCATGGTATCTCCAATCTAAGTTACTTATAGGACTAATAAGTGGTATCTGAGCTCATGATATTCTAATGATATTTTATTAGTTATGAATCAAATTTGTTTTTTTTATAATTTTATAATTTATGTTATCTTATAATGATTTAATTTATAGAAATATTATCTCATAAGTGGATTTTGTAATTTAATGGAAATAATATTTTGACTATTTGAAAGCATTATAATCATATAAATAATTAAAAATCTACATCCCCCATGAAGACATTTTCAATTTAATTGTTTTGATTAGCTGGCTATGTGTGGTTGCTGAGATAGATCAGAGAAAATTTGAAATTTGTAAATCTGCAAAGGGGGAACTGGAGGAGTTTCTATATAAATATATTTTCATAAAGTTTTCTAACAACAGGTTTTAAAAGGTTATTTGTATGAAAATAGAATATGAATATAGAAAAGAACCTAGATAAATATTGATAGAGATAATCCAATGTTAAGAGTAAAAAGTATAAGAATAATGGGAGGACTCCCAACAAAAAAGTCTCACATGATATGGTAAAAGATTATAATATTAATATTAAAACTATTTCAAAAAATATTTTAGAAGATACTTCAAAATATATAAATTAAAATTTATCACAAAATGAGGACTGAAAATTAAATTAGAATGGAAAACTAGAAGAGACAAAATGTTTTCCATTGGGAGGACGGTCATGTAGAAATTACATGGATATCTAATTCATTCAAGAAAAGGGGAATCAAGGGGAGGTCATGTGTGGGGTTTATTATAAATTTTAGAAATATATTTTCATGGGGAAAATATAATGTTATTGGATAAGTCATTAACATTGAAATAAATATGATGAATCCAATATTGAAGGAACAAATTGATTTACTTACAGTACTTTCCTATGAAATCATAATCTATATTTCCATTGATAACAAGATAAAGGATAGAATAATTCAACACCAAATATTTCAAGAATAAATAAGAAAATATGGGATGGAATATGCATCATTATTGAAAGAAATTGTTACCCAACAAATAAGGCTAGATGGAAAGATCAATTATTCATAGAAAATGTTAAATTATTTCAAAGGAAAATGGGCAGTGATGTTTACCTATACCAAATTATCAATAAGCACAACAAGTATAAATATAAATCTAAAATATATAGATAAAAATGGACTCTGAAAAAACCAAAAATAAAAGACCAAATATGAATGTATCCTTGAAATAATTCTATTTTGGCATGTTGTGGTACATTATAATCATGTGTCTTGAATCTAAAAGATAAAATGGTGAAAATTAAACCATTAAATCATAATATAAATAAGAAATTCCAATATAAGTCATGATTTTAATGTGATATGTTTTACAAGTTCTAAACAAATACATGTGGAATGTAATCTCAACATGAAGAATGAAGTAAAATTGTATAGGATTTCATTCATTATTGGGATGTACAAAGAGATTGTATAAACTAAAAAACTAGTTATTATATAAATTAGATTCACCAATTTAGGGGATTGTGAGTGGACTCAAAAAATGGTACATTGATAAAACAATAGTTTTAATCATAACATCGTTATTTTAAAGAATATAGAAAGATGATAAATAAATGGAAGAGATTTTTTCTTGTGGTGAAAGATCATGTATACATGGATACATTGAGGAAAGAGAATTATGAGGTGGATCTCAAGGATATCAAATAAAAATAAATCATATGTGGAATAAGTAACACTATAATTATTGAATTAAATACTAGTTAAATTGTACTCTTATGGTGGAAAAATAATTATAAAGGGTGAAATGTCACTTAGGAAAAAACGAAAATTTACCATGTGGGATCAGTCTAACTATGGAAAATAATCCCAAACAAAAAGAGAGATCTTTATAGGTGGTATCATGCAAAGGAAAATCATGAGAAGTACATAAATTATAATAATAAAATGGTTGTACATCATGAAAACCATGTTCCTCAATATGATAATGTGAAAATATCCCCTCTCCCCTAGTATTTAAATGTTATTAACTATTTTTACAATTCTCAAGTTTTCGGATATATATCATCCAAGGGGATTTTTCATCAATATGTGTAATTAAAATCAAGGAAACATATTATTTTTTGATTGATAATTAGAAGAATTAAAACATTTATCTTCTTGAATATAAAATTTAGATAGAGATGGATGCATATTATAGAATCATTGCATTCAATAGTGGTGGTATTTCCTATCATGGATACCACCACTATTGAATCAAAGGGTGTTTTGAGTTAGAAATAAAAAGGTCTTATCCCCATTTACCAATGAATTACACTTCGAGAATCATGTCAATAAATCTATTCTATCAAGGTGGTATCAAAATATTATTTTATTTAATACCTTGTTTAGAAATTTTTTAGATATGGAATTAAAAGGAAGATTTTATCATGAATCACACACCATATGGTTGTTATTTATTCGCTAATGACGTGTTAATTATTTTTAGACTATATGAATTATTCCATGGTAATATTTTGGAATTGTTCAATCATGAAATTCATGTAACTAGGTGAGAGAAATTAATATATGTGTTTTTTTCATATTGATCTCTTATTTAATAAATTGAGTTCCAAATTAGTAGGAATTGATATTTAGTTTATGCATCACTGCTATGTGGTGAATCAACTCACTAGAAATATTTTCATTATGAAACCACAATTTAAGGGGATTCTAGATCTTGAATTTATAATATACAATTTTTTAAACAGTGATAATTTTTTTGACAAACTCTTAATGAGATAAGATGGAGATGGATATTTCATAACCCTTTTAGTATATTGAAATAAGGGGATCTTAGTCTACATTAATTTGATTCATGGATTATGTTGTGTTATAAGGAGAATATTTTTTAATAATTCACCATAATTTAAATTGGGAATCATGATCACATTTTATCAATTGAATAGTATTCAATATAAAATCATATTTTATATTTTACATCATGATGATAATGGAAAAATGATAATTTGTATAAATGATAATATTAGGATTTCTATGATATGAGGTGTTTAAATGAGTTTCTTCTGTTACATTTAGAAGAAAAATTACAATAGATTTGATTTCATTGTGAAATATGAACAATAATGAATCTATGGTGAATACATAGAGGAAAAAATGTTTTCTAATAATTTTGTGGGACAAGAAGGTATTTTGGTTTCTTATAGAATCATTGGATTCAATAGTGGTGGTATTTCCTATCATGGAAACAGCAATAGGTTTTGGACAAGTCCTGTTGAAAATAAATTCATAGGTGTATTTTTTATATAATATAATTAAGGAATTATTATTAGATTATGTTTCATTATTCTAAAGTGGTTTTCGAGTTATTGTATTTCATTTTTTCCCAAAAATCATGATTTTTGTTGTTAGATGTGTTAGAACTAATAAAAAACATGAAATTGAATGTATTTTATAGAAGATGGTAGAGGGAGGCCACATTGCGTTATCCACGTACCTCCAAATTTCTAATGAAAATAATATATAAATCATATATTATCATTTGGTGTTAGTTTTTTTGAGAAAAATAATTCATTCTATGGAATATTGAAGCCCAAAATGGAATAATAAGAAACTGTGGTGGAGGACTTTTCTAAGACATTGAATTATCAATCTATATTGATTAATGCTAAATGAAAATTGGAAGGCCATGGAAGCACCATAGGATAAGGGATCCACCATGAAGAAGAGGGAATCTCAACCATAGTTGGAAACATGGGATGTTTTAGATGATGTGAGCTAGAGTGGGTTGGATCTTGGTAGAGAGAGGTAGGGAATATAGCAAGACGGTACTAGACATAGTGGTTATAGTGTGGGGAGACACCATCAGAGTTGTTGGATCTATCAAAACAATCTCTGATATGATCATCTAGCCTTATAAAATTCTCAATTATGATGTGGAACAAATTGTTTTAGAAATACTAAATATCAACTAAATAGCATAAATTTATGTATGATGGGTTTACCTACCCATTGGAGTCAAATACCATGTAATTATAGAGGGAGATAGGGATCATATATTCACAATGCTATCGAGTCATGTGTTTATTTATAATAATTTTACACTTAATAATAGAGAACTTCAATTAATGTTTAGTATATTCAATTTCAATAGTTAAAGTTATTCAAAAGGCATAATTTACTAGAAGACCTATAGATTAAAAAATGGACAAATAGATGACACCACATCATGGTGGTCTTCATGGTGAAGTTATGATGTACTTTCCGAAAAAAGGGAGGGCCGAAATGAGAGTGTTTAACTCTCATGTGGAATCATATAAGGATATCTACAGATATATGATAGAGTACCCTTGCATCATTGAATCTTATATGTTGGGTGGCACCAATTTTTGAGATACAACAAAACTTACGAAATAATCAAGGTTATAAGTATTTTTATGATAGTTTTCCTACAAATTGAGATCTTCTATTGAAATTGTCATTGAACACCCAGTTTAGTCCATTTATTTCATTAAAATGATAGAAAAACTAAATATATGATGAGATAATGTCATGTAATTTGGAACACATTTTTTAGATGAAGCACTGAAATGGGACTTTCATGTAATAAAATTATAGAAACTAAAACAAGTTATGAATAATCTAAATTCATTAATTTTATTGGTGGATATCACATATCCATATCAGGAGATTTAATTCTAGTTAAGAACATTTTATGACTACACATAATTCATATGGTATAATTGAAGATATCTTATGAACAACTAGATAGGGTATGATCCATGCTATTGATGTAAAGTGATGTATATATGATGTTCTTATATAACTAATATAGTAGTTTTTAAGAAATTAAATGATACAAAAATATGATTGAATATCTAAATTCAATAGAGAAGTAAAATGGATCTTATATAGAATTATTGGTTTATTTGATACCAATGTAGATTGAAATTAAAGGAATTTATTCTAAAGAGTAATGAAGAAGGAATTCCAATGTTTTTCACCGGAATCAAGTAATGATATCCTAGAACCTCTTAAATATTCCCGCATTAGACTAGAATATTCTATGAAATCTTAGAGAAAGTTGATGATTCAATCTACAAAGGATTTCATATCTTTTACATAAATAACATCACTTAGAAAAACGTCACACAGATTAATATTTTGTATTAAAAAAGTTATGAATTAATTACTATTGGATTGTAGGAAAAAGTGGTAATCCTTTATTTTTTGTACTAATTAATAGAGATTAAGTGAGGAAAAAGATCATGGGGTGGTATTGATCTAACACTAAACATTTTAATGGGAGTGACCTTAGGTAGTAGTGACATATCCTAAACCCACCATTAAGCCATCAAAATTGTATATTCATGTGCATGAAAACATTAGAAATCATGTGCTATTTGAATTATGTTATTGTGAGTTAACCAATTGAAATATATGTGTACTATGTGAAAGAATTAATTTGAATTCTAAAAGACAAAAATAGTAAATGTAGTTAAGAAATATTAGAACAAATTATATTAAATTCTAAGGAAACACGGAGTAATAGTCAGATGAACATCTAAATAAGATAAACAATTACACAAATAACTATGAGTTCGATATTATAATATTGTTGTGAGAGTTTTAGGAAAAAAATAAATGGAAAAAATATTACATTCCCTAACCCCCCCCCCCCAAACTAAGGTTTTATCTCACCAAATTACCTTTTCAGTATAATATTAATGAATAACCATGGCGTGTTTATAAGGTATGTGGACTTTATCCTTCATTATATTGGTTCATTGTGGATATTTATTAGTGTTCATGAATTTTTCATAAGTCCTACAATGAGATTATAGACTATTTAGTGACCTCTCCTAGAATGAGTTTTTGATCCACTAGGATAGTGATTTTTCATCATGAAAATGAGGCCATGGAAGATTAAGAGATTATATAGGTGAATCCATAATGTGGTGGTGATCATTTTTAGTGAAAGGATAAATTCTTTAGAGAGGGAGGAGGAACATGAAACTATAACTAATTATTAGTGATTTTGAATAGGGAGGTATATTTTTCTCAACTTCAATCGATTTGGATAGCCCCACACTCTTCCCTAGTGAGATAGATTCTCATAGTGGTGAAGTTGAATTTATTGTCTCATATGATAAGACATTCTCAGGTTTTAGAACTAAATGGTTTTCTTATATGTGGGGAACACATTTTTTAATTCCCTATGTGTAAAACGGGTTTCTTTTGTTGTTTATAGTGTATATTGAGATGAATATCCTAAATAGAGAATGCCATAGTCCGAAAAAACTTTCATTGTGGTATGAATGGAAGATCACATTGGTGTACTCATAAAATTAGAACTCATGCTATATAGGGGATGCAGAATATTTAATGGGAGGATTAAAAGATTGGTTTCTTATGAATGAGTTATATTCAGGTATACAGATGACTAACTAGATTTAGGTGATTGTTCAAGACCACACACTTTATATTGTGGAGGATTGAGCAAACCCAAAATAAATGGTTTGATATCAAGTCATTTAATGTCATTTATGTTTTCCCAATTGTTCATGTTTGTATCTTTCATAAAACTATATCTAAAACAATACCTAGATATATTTGATAGTGAATACAAAATCTTTTTTGGATTGTTATGTGGACGGATGGTTCCCATGAATATTTATGATGGGGTAGAATTCATATACCATATTTGGGTCATGATCTAAGAACATATTTACTCATTTCTTATGGGAATAAGATGAAATAGGAAATCAAATTGTTCTATGAGATCTTATTTATTTGAAACCCATCGAGTTTTAGTTTGTAATTTTTTCAATTTCACTGTGATGTGTGCAAAATTTATGGGATTTTCTCATATGATTACCATCATAAATTAACTTTAAATTTGGGGAGTTAGTCCCGCCACCATGGATAACATTTTTGTTGGACCCAATTCAGATTGGAGTTAAATTTTTATGGTTTTGTTCCATCAAATTTGATATGATGACCTTCATATGTGGTTTGTGTTTTGGTATTGAGGCTTAAAAATGATGAACTATATCAAATTTATAAATCCAAATTGGTCTTTTTCATGATTATATTGATTTGATGACATAGGTGATAATAAATGATGTTTCATTATTGGTTTGTGGTATATTAGGCACACATAGGTATAGTTCCAGGAAGATAATGAATTTAAATATGAGGGGGGTCCATTTTTTTAAATGTTGTTCCGTTAGTTTTTTGGTATTAACCTTGAGTTGTGTCCTTTTTTCGATGAAAATGATTAATGGTGGGTATATGTAAAGATCCATGTTTTCCCCCATTTTACATATAGACTAATTTCGAGTTTTAAATTCAACGGACCTCCCTGGGTGTAAAATGGATAATTTACCATAGGATACGACTTTATAAAAATTATCTAATGGTTCCACTCATAATGGGATGTGATTATTACCCTTGGGCTGAGATGACTTGAAATTTCAGGCCCAACATGGCCTTGATAAAATTATATTATCCATAAAAATATTATTCTTATCCCAATTTGACACATTTGAGTGGAATTAAAATTCTTTAATAAATTGTATCACATATGATAGAACAGAGACCACAGTTCTGTTTAAAATGGGGTGTTATTCATTGTATCAGTGTTAGTTCTATTCACAATAGTACCCTTGTGGGTTTTCATCACAGACAGATTAATTAATTCATTCAATTGATATAATTTATTGATTAATTTACTTATTTATTTTGTGAAACCATAAAATTTATATATTAATTTCTATTCTAGGATTATATCTACGGATATCGACTTATCATAGTAATAAAAATAGAGATAGGGATTCATTATATAATGAGGGATAGGTAGGAAGTATATGGAGATGAAATTCAATCTGTGGACCGAAAAATATTATAACCGATATTAATGAACTGATAATTATTGTGATGATGGATTCAAGCATCAGGTGTTGATCTATTATCTAAGGATTTTTTTATGGATATTTTCTACAATTAAGTGTTTTTTGTGCATGGATTAATATCATCACATCTATTTTCTGATATTTCATGTCCATAACAATTTATAGAATTCAAATTGACATAGATTTTTCCATTACTATTTTTTTCTATTCATAAATTTTTACACCAATTGTCCATCGCTGGATTCGAAACATCAATAGTTTATTATCAAATTTATTTTTTATTTGGTTTTCACCTACATTTTTTCAAATACTCATCATCGCCCTTTGGTTATAATAGTGATTTGACTTTATTATCAGAATTCAAATCATGATTTAATCCTTGTACCGTATATGATTATTATTTCTAAAAACTATAGAGGAGGAAATAAGAATTAACATCGATGATGGTGAATAAAGGAGGTAGGGTGGCACAATTTCATTCTTGAATAGTGGTCTGTATGGAAAAAGGAATCCCATAGGCACTAAAAATTTTCATTTTCATTAATTAATAGAAAATTCTTTTTTTCTAAATAAAATTACACCAATGATTACAGATATATAAAAATTTAATTAGAATGACTGATGGTGAAATTTTAGATGATTTTTTAATTTCATGATATTAGATGAATATAGTTTTGAATACCAAACTACATATTGCGTCTTTTTTAATATCATATATTTTATATCTCTAGTGTGTGTTATATAGGGTTTTGGAAGGACTAATTTCTCAAAACCCAGCCTTTTTAACCTATATTCCATGTACTCATAATTAAACGACATGGTGTGTGTAGGGATTACACACTCTAGTGGTTAGTTTTCTATACATTTCGTGTTGGTTAGAACCATACATTATTTATTAGTAGAATGTTACTCAACTGATGGTTGTATATTGTGGGTACCACACATGGCCCCATATGGCATGTAGTATAACCTATATGTTTTTTAGGAGGCCTATGTAGACCATCCAGTGTTCTGGTATACAACCAACATATTTATTAGAAGATACACACAATTAAACTTATATAATATTTCATGTTATTTATAACTCCCTTAAAATATCATATATTCTAACATAGAACTCATATTTGAGAAGGTGTACATCCCATTATGAGTTTTTTTAACTAATTTAATGATGGTTTTTTCTTTTATATCTATGAAATTATGAAGGGTTAGGAAAGTTAGTCATCTCTTTTATAATTTGGGTAATATAACTTACGGATTGAGAAAGATACTTAGAGTATTCTAGGAATTAATTACCAACCCTTTATGAAAAGACAAATCATTTCATATATTCTTATTATGATTATTAATTAGAATTGGTATTTTGACCCTTAGATTTGGTAGGGTTCCCCTATAAAAAATCTTCTAGGGTCAGTATTTCCCTCATTAAAACATAAGGTTCTTGGATCCACTATATGATAATTAGATAGGGTTGGTATTTCACCCACTCACATGGGGTTGGGATCCACTATCATTATGGTCATCATTTCCCCCATCTAAATGCTCACATAAGGCGGAGATCCTCCATAAGAGTCTATATTCCCCAAAAAAACCTTGGGTTTTGTGATCCACCATTACAGATTTTTATAGGCTACATAGTTTTCTAGGTTTTTTGAGGTTCGATGTAATTCCCCAACCCTAGAATCCTAGACTTTGTACATTAAATTATTACACTATCATTTTTACAAGGATGAACATCTCAATGTACTGATCATCTTAGTAGTCTGGGAATGCTAGATTATATACATGATACCCATAATACATTAGTAAATAGAATATATAATAAAAATAAAATTAACTTTATTCTAAAATGCATATTCAAATAGTTCTTCTTCACAACATGGGGAAATAAAACATAATAAGGGTGAGATGAGATTCTTAGTAAGGGTAAGTCGAGTAGAAGAAATAATGAATCAATATGAATAAATTAACATTTAAAGGTAAGTAACTCATAAAACATGCAATACAAATAAATAGATAAGTCAATATCAATATTCCAAGGTAAGAACCTGAAAATAAAAGTCATTAAATCTATGAACTGAAAATTAAATTCATCCATAGATATATCAAGTAAATATATCATGGATATATAATAAATGAATTTTGAATAAAGGAAATGCCTAATATTTAGATGTCATGTTTCCCAGGCACATGATACCATTACAATCAAAAAACATTTTAAACTATTTTTCCAACTAATTCATCTAATTAGACTACTGATGCATCGAGGGGATTTCATTAACTGGTCCCCAACCTGTACGGGTTTCCTTAAATAGTCCCCAACCCATATATTTCATGTAAAAAAGCTTTCCTAATATATTTAATAACCAGTGAGCCAAATAAAATTACCTTATTGATTAAAGAAGATTGATTTATCAATAATACCTCAATGGGGGATAAGTAACAACAATGTTTTTTGTCATTAAAACATTATTGTGGATAAATCATCTTTAAACATATCAAACTGTCACAAACCACATGGAAACATTTATATCATACATCCATATGAATTAAATTAATATTATAATATTTTATAAAATAATAATATTCATGTTATAACATTACAAAGGATGTATATATTCTATATATGAGTGAGTTTGTGTATAAGAACAAATAAGTCTCAATGAAATATAAATTTAGGAAAATTCTTATACCTTAGCATTCCATTTGTTGTGTGGTCTTTGTAATCTTGTATAGTGGTCTAAAATATGTTAATAACTTATCCTATAACCAAACTAAATTTTATAATATCATATATTAATATATTATAATATATTATTACATATTATTGATCGATATTTCATTTATTTCACTATTTTTTGTGTTAATTACCTAGTTGGCTCGAGTAAGTTGTAATAAGATATTTGTCATTATCATTAATTACATCATGGTTTAATAATCTCAATAATTTAAACCATGTATAAATTATAATATATCATCTATACATGTGTATTTATTATAGTCCATTATATTTGGATATTATAAATGAAGTGAACTGTTCATGGAGACGGTAGGTTGTATGTATGTATGAATACTACATTGATTTGATTGTCATAATAAAAGAATGGCAGAAAAATGATACATATTTATATTACAATTTCAGTATAATATCTATGTTTTATAAATTATATAGGTTTAATATATTCATCCTTAATATTTTCAATGCGTAGTGTGAATGAATCACATCGCTTCAAGAGAGCGGTAGTTCACACTTCCTCAGACAATGTTATAGTATTAATGAAAAATGGGATGTATTAAAGGTATGTGTTATAAAATTATTTATGAAGTATAAATACATAATTATTAACATATATATCATATATAAACATATTTTATATCATAATTTTTACCATGAGGTGTGGTAATGGAAAAATGAACAATAATGATTTCGTGAGGCAGTAGTTCGCCGTACACAGAAATAGTATGTCCGTTACCCATTAAGTGGAGGTGTGTGTAATTATGGGTCAAACAATTACATTAAAATATCCTATCATATTTAAGATATAGTTTTTGTTACATAATAATTTAATAAATATGTTTGAAGGGGTGGATAAGGGAAATCAAATTGAAAATCTTGAGAGAAGATGTTATCTCTTAATCAGGTGTCCACTTTTGGTTTGTATCAAAAGTCTTCGATGTATGGTTTTATGCCCAAATTGAGGATTCTAGGTTGAGTGGAGGTATTTTGGGAAGATATTTGGGCATATCATGGCCGAACCTATTTGGATTGAGAGATTTGAAGAAGTGAGAGAGGTGGTGGCCTTTTATAGGGACAGAAAATGACTCACATGGTGTTTTTGAAAAAAAAAGTAAGGTGAAAAATGTTATTACCTAAAGAAATTCATAAAAAAATCAATAATTGATGTTTTATAGGCTATATATGGCTACAAAATAGGTGTTTGAAAAGTGGATTGGCAATTTGGGCCCTTAAGTTAAATGTTTAGTCCTTTATTAAGCTTACTTTTGCTTAAATAATTGTAATTAATTTTAATCCCTTTAGGTAATATTTTTGGTCAAAAACTAAGTTTAGAATATTAGAAATTATAAATTATGATTATTAAAAATATGGTATATATTTTTAAAAGTTTCAATAACATAATTGGTATAAATTATTTTAAAATTTATCCCATATGAAGAACGATAATGAAGGTTCTTAAAGTTAAAATATCATAATGTTTATTATCTTTTTATAATCAATTTCAAACTGCAAATGATTATAATAAAATAAAATATAATAATTGATATAAATATATTGTAATTAATATTTAAAAAAAATAAAAAACACGTCTTTACATTATATATAAATTAGATGACAATGCTGTTTTGAACTAAAATATAATATTTTTAACTATTCACTAAAAAATGAGATGTTTCAGAAAAAATATCAAAATTCACCGTATCCTAATTCTAATGTATTTATCTTTTAATATTATGTTTTTTTACATATTAAATAAATTAATGTTCTAAAATTCAAATTTATAATGGGTTCTCCATTAAAAGTCAGTAAAATTTATTTTATAAAAATAGGTGTAATTACTTGTAAAATAGGGATTGTACTTATATTATTCATATCAAAAATAATAGATAAAGGTAAAAAAATATTTGATTTAATTTATAACATATATATTTCATTAAAATAATTCACTAATTTAAATTATCTATGTTTCTTAAGGCATAACTCCATTTCAAGTATATAAATAATAATATCTCTTTTTATATCCAATTGGTTCTTATTTAAATTTCTCATTAGTTGGTAACTAATGAATTGATATTCTATTTATATAAACCATAAATTTTCAAAATATTGTTATTATAATTCATATACTCTAACATAATGGCTATTATATATCATATTATATTAAATAATAGTATTTTATTAGTACATTGTAATTTGGTGATCCTCAATCTTGCATGTAATGTGACGGTTCAAAGAATGTCGCTCTTATGTGTAGCACAAGGTAACAGGGTGTTGTATTTATTACCATATGTATAATATATAAAATCTATGTACAATAGTAAATATATTTTAATGTATAATAGTATTATATCCCCTTATGTGCTTGGTGTCGCGTGTCGTGAATGTTATCAAATATAAGGTTCTTACATTAGAATTTTAGTGTGTCGCATTCTCTCCACATTAATTAAATTTCATTCTAACAATTTAAACACGATATTATTTATATTTGGATTGAAAATATATAATTTTTTCAATACCCACATTGTAAAACGAGTTAATATCACATATTCTTAAAAAGAGTGAAAGAAAAGTATAACTATCACGTAACTAGGTTCCCTAGTATCAGAACATAGGGTTGAAATGGACACAAGGATATGGATGAAAATTTCCAACAATCAAGTTATGATGGATATTTCTAGAGAACATGTTCAGAATAATTTTTTTTACCACAAAACCATAAAACATAGGTGTGAATAAATATCATTGATGTCATAAAAATGAGGATAATAGGACAACATTTTTTCCATTAAACCATTTTTTCAATATTTAAAAAATTTAATTGCTATATGTGAATATAATTAAATACATATTTCTATAAATATAATCATTTAATTTTAATATGCCTTTAATTGTTTCTACTTTATTTTTTAGAACATGACGCATACTATGGTGATGTAATACATTAAAATCTAAAATTTTATCCAATGATCTTCTTAAACCATTTTATAAATGGATATATTTTCCAACATATTATTTTCCAATCAATTCTGATTGAGAGTCATTGGATTTAAAAAATTATCTTATCATTAGACTTTAATCAACATGATGTATATCAATAAAATTATGTTACAAACATCTGAATAACTTCATCATGTATCCTATTAAAATATGATAATAACACGAACCACCATAAAACCGTATTGGAATCATGAATTATTCCTTATTCCTTATATAAAACACATGTTATTGGATATATCCATTAAATATAAAAGTGTTTTAAACACTATCAATGTTATTATAGACCACTTTTTGACATATCAATAATCAGTTCCAAGGTAGTTAACACTTATCCAAATAATTCATTTCTTCACAATTATCTAAACATCAACAATATATTAAGGGTTTTATTTCCCTAAATCTTGTGTTTTTAATAAGTTCTACATTTCTAATGAATAAATCTTCTTTTTACAATTAATAATATAATCTCTAATCCCTAATGAAAAAGTATTTCAATACAATCCTTATATATTTCAAAAATTATATGATGTGAACATCATAAAAAAATACTTTTAAAACATATTATTGGGTCAAAATATTGATGTAAATTAATAATTATACTCTGGTCATGTCAATAGCATACACATTACCTTCATATTGTATCTTATTCAGAGGTATATTCCCTTAATGTTTAGGGAATTATTTTCTATAGTGCCCATCTTTTTACAGTTTTAACATTGAATTACAGTGATTTCCTTATTTCCTTAGCATTATTTTTTATGGTTACCTTTTTACCAACACTTTTAAAAAACTCTCAATCCATTCAAGAATTTACCAGGGTGGTTATTTCCATAGATTGCACATGGTGGATGATAATTCGTTCCCTTTACCAATTTTTACTCATTCCTCTTTTTAGGGTGTTCATAATACCTATTCTTCTCTTGGTTTTCTTTTATGGAATAGGCCATGGAGAATTCTTTCTCTGTATTGATAGCACATAAAACTATTTCATCATATGAAGAATACTTCTAACAAACCAATGCCATTAAGATATTTTTCTTATGTACTCAATGAAATGGTCAATTTTACATTCTATGTCGCATTTGAAATATCTATCATACCATTCTAACCTCATAATGGATGCATCATACTCTACAAAAAAATCATCCACTTTTTACATTAATATAAAGTACTTCCTATTGATATTAGTTTGTAGATTATGTTGTAAGTATTTATATAATTATGTATCCTTAAATGTTATCGATTCCATCAATTCAATTTATACTTCCTCTCTTGTATTATCAATTAGAGACCACCACTGATTAGAATCCCCTTGGGGACAATAGACTGCTAGTGTTACCTTTTTATTTTTGACGTATTTATAGGTTTTAAGTATCTTTTCTACAAACACAATTCATTTCTTAGTTACAATTTTATTATTATTCCCACTAAACGATGTGGAATTATACCATATAAAGAAGTCATACATAAGATATTATCTCCATGGAATAGGTTGATCCATTTAGGAAATGTTATTTTTCAGAACCAGACCATGTTTCCCTAATATATTCATAACATTCTTAGTTCTAATACCATCATTATCTGTTTTCTCTATAGTGAAATCTATATATTTTCCATGAATACTGATACCATTATTTTTTCAAGGATCTATTTCTAAATAATGGAATACACTAGATAATCTCATAACATTGTGAGCTTTGGATGACACTAAATATGGTAGAGAACATAAAATAAATTAATACATCATGAATCCTTGAATAATTAACTTCAGTTACTTTAGGGGTAATCCTTAATTTCAAATCCTTCATAATTATTGTTAGAGAATATATTATTTATCATAAGCGTATCTCCCAAGAGTGTCAAACCAGGTGCGCATTAAGGTCCATTGTTGTGTACCAGGTTACCCTAACTGTGGCCTAGAACACCATATCAAAATTATTAATTCAAGGTACATTTTTTTCTAGAACCAAATCAACTTGTAGTATTTATACAAAGATTTATGGATAAGAATACCCACATAATAACTACCTTACCAAAAATTTTCGATGTTCTTCCATAGTTATCCTCAATGTCTATCTTAGGGTTTTGATCCCAAATCTATGTTATCTAAATCTAGTTTCATTGGTTTTTGATAAACCGTCTCTGATACCAACTATAATTCCCCAACCCCAAAATCATGAACATGGTGAATTAATTTATTACATTGGAATGCTTATAAGGAATCAAATCTCGAAGGACCAATCAGTTTATCAATCTTGGAAATATGGATTACACACATTAGACCAATAATAATTTGATAAATATGAAATACAATAATGATATATAAAAAGAATATAGACTCTATCTTTGAATTCGTATTCAATGAGTTCTTCTTCAAAACCTGGGGAAATGAAACATAATAAGGGTGAGCTCAAATGCTCAATAAAGGTATGTAAAGGGTAAGAAATAATAAATCAATATAAATTAATTAACATGACAATGTTTATAACTAATAACACATTCCATAAAATTAATTAGATAAAAAAATATTAGTATGAGATGGTATGAAATTGAAAACTCATTCTATTAAATCAATGAACTGAAAATGAAATGCATACACATATATATCAATGAAAAATATCATTGATAAATAATAACAAAATTATCAATAAAGGAAATTGTTACTTTTCAGACATATTGTTTCATTGGAACATGATAAATTTACTATCATAAGACATTTAAAACTATTTTTCCAACTAATTCTCCTCGTTAGACTATCGATGCATCGAGTGCCTTTAAATAACTAGTCTCAAGCCCTTCGGGCTTTCCTTAAACAGTCCCCAACCCATGTATTACATGTCCAAAGCATTCCTCAAATATTTAATAAAAAATATGACTTATCTTATATCCATATTAAATAAATATTATGGATTTATAAATAATACCTAAAATGGGGATAGGTAACAATAAGGTTTTTTGACATTAAAATATTCTTGAGGATAAATAATCATTAAACATACCAAAGTGTATCATATCAATTTGAAACAATTAAATAATAATTCCCTGTGAATTATATGAATTTTATAATATTATTAGAATAATAGTATTCACTAAACAACATTATAAATGATGTATATACACCATATAATAGTGATTTGATGCATAACATCAAACAAGTCTTAATGAAATGTAAGTTGAGACAAAATCACTTACCTTAAACATTATTTTATTGTTTGGTCTTTCAGTACATTAAAGAGATTTAAAATATTTTAATTATATATAAAATAACAATAATATTGTTTAAAATATCATATAGTAACTACTTGTAATATTTTCCATTTGTGAACACTCTTCAATTAATTTCCCTATTTCGGGTGTTAAATGTTGAGTATGCTCTAGTATGTTTTTACTACATATTTTTTGTTATCAGAAATTAGATCATGGTTTAATAACAAAAATAATGTAAAACATGGATTCATTATCATATATAATTAATAAATGAGTATCTATAGTAGTCTACTATATTGGGATATTATAATGAAGTTCACCGTTCATGGAGATAGTAGGTCGTATGTTTGCATGAACACTACTTTTATTTCATTATCATATTAAAAGAATGAAGGATAAATGATACATATGAATATTATAATTATAGTCTAGTATATATTTAATATATGATAATTAGGTTTATAAAATTCATTCTTAATATGTTCTATGTATATTGTGAATGAGTCACACCGCATCGAGGAGCGGTAGTCCCCACATCCTTAAACACTGTTATCATATTAACACAAAATGGGAATTATTTAAGGTATGTGTTATAAAAATATTTAAAAATTATAAATACATAATAAATAATATATATATAATTTAAAAACATTTTTTCCATCATAATGGCCACCATGAGTGGTGGTAGGGGAAATATGAACAAACATTGTTTTGTGAGGCAGAAGTTCACCATACATAGAAACACTGTGTTTGTTACCCATTATATGGCGGTGTATGTAATTTTAGGTTGTAACCATTACCTATAAAATTCTATTATATTTATAATAATTTTTTTGTTACATAATAATGTAATAAAAAATATTTTAGGGGGTGGAGAATGGGAATGAAATTAAAATGTTTGAGAGAAGATGTTACCTCCTAATCAGGTAACTACTTTTGGTTTATACCAAAATGGATCCTTGGAATTCTTTATTCCCAAAGTGATGATTCATGGTCAAGGAGATGGCTTTGGGGAATATATTTTGGATTATATTGGCTTAACCGATGTGGTTTGAAAGATATGATTAAGTGGGAGAGTTGGTGACCTTTTATAGCGAAGGAAATCAACTCACATTGTATTTTTGAAAATAAGTTAGGTGAAGACATGTTATTATATAAAAAATTTATAACAAACCATAAAATATCATAAAATGGGATGTGTATGGATTATATATTCCCATAAAATAGGTTTTGGACAACTAACTACATCAATTGGGACCTTAAGATAATTTTTTATTCCATTATTAAGCTTAATTTTTCCACAATAATTGTAATTGATTTTAATTACATTCACTAAATTATTTGGTAAAAAAAATTTGGACTCATTATAAATTTTAAATTATGATTATTCAGAATATAGAATCAATTTTTCGAAATTACAATCACCTAAGTGGCAAAAATAAAATTCAAATTCATCTTGTATGTGGGGAAACAATCCAGGTTTCAAAAAAATGGTATAATGTTTGAAATTTTTTATAACCAATTTCAAAGTGAAATTGATTATAACATCCTAAATTGTTTTAGTTTATAAAGAAATTAATCTTTTTAAATGTAAAACCAAATAATAAACATTACTTAACCTTATTAATAAATCATATGACAAACCAGTTTTGAACTAAAATGCACTATTTTTAACTATTCATTAAAAAATTAAATTTTTCTTGAAAAAAATAAACAATTCACCCTAAAACTAATTATTATGTGTTTATTTAAAATATGAACTTTATTTTTACATATTTAATAAATTTATGTGTCAAAATTATGATTTATAATGTGTTCTCCCTGAAAAGGTGGTGAAATTATCTTTATAAAAAATACACATTTTATGTGTGAAATATTGGTTGTTCATATCTTATGAATATATACTTTAATTGATGAATATCGAAAATATTTTATTTAATATATAAAATATATGATTTATTAAAATCGTTCAATAGTTTTAATAAACTATGTTTATTATGAAAAAAACTTTTTTTTGGAATTATATAAATCATGATATATATTTTTATATCAAATTGGTTCTTATTTTTATTTCTCATTCACTAGTAACCAATTACATCAAATTATATTTATATAAACCATAAATTTACATAATTTAGTTACCACTATTCATAAATTCTAACATAATGGCTTCGATATATCATATTATATTAAATAATACTATATTTATAATACATTTTTATTTATTGAATCGCATTCTTTCATGTAATGAAAGATTTAGAAGAGAGTAAATCATGAATGTAATGAATGGTAACTTGGTGTCGACTATATTAACAAATAAAGAATATATAAAATTTATTTGAAATTTTAATGTATCACAGTATTATATCCCCTTACACATTTGGTGTCTCCTATGAGGCATGTAATCAAATATAAGGTTCTTACTATAGATTTTTGGGGTGTTACATTCATTGGTAGAACAATAGTATTGTATTGAATGGATGAAGGGTGTAATTATTCCTTATTTTATGAGAATTAATTAGAGATGATATATTTAAAATTAATGGTTTCTGTTGGAGGAATCATTTTTTGGTACGTCTGAGCCTATGGGATTCATGGAGGATTTTTACTAGTTCGATACCTATTGGGTTTCCATCTATATTGGGTATATTGGCCAATAAACATTATCTGTTGTGGAATATGCGATTTTTGGAGCTCCCATATTATCTCATATGAAATAAAATTAATTATTTTGGGATTATATGATCTATGCATCACTATGTTATTGACACATAGTGTTACTAAGAATATATGGGTTATTCATCCTTTTCATTCATTAGGTTTCTATTTCATACAGAGAGATTTGGGATTACATAGTATTCTATATTTTCATATTTTTTTCTTTCATTGAGTCACCTCATGTAACAAGATTTCAACTGGAAAATTTAATTATTTTTTCATTTGTCTATTAGGTAATTATATTGGTCATATATACACACACTCCAACATATATCATATTCCACACATGTTGTGTTTGTTCTGGTGATGCATAAGTTTGAAGATATGATTGGTAGATGTGTAGTTGGAGTGGATTTTATTGTTATTTATTTGTTTTAAATAATTTCTATATATGGTGATTCATGATTCTGTAAGTGAGAACTATTGTTATATTGTGGTATAGTAATGCATGTAGTGTAGAATAGTTTATCAATGTTTTATGATTCAAAGGATTGTATGAGGTTTGATTTACTTTATATTCATTTCTTTTGTGGTGAGTAATTTTTAATTAATGTCTCAAGAACATGTCATATAATGGTAATTTGATAATATAAATTCATCTTTCTTGTGTTTTTGTTCACTTTATTCATGGTTGATATTTATCTTCTATATATTTATATTGGTTAAAGTCTCCCAAAATGAGACACATGTATACTTAGTGTTAGCCATCATCCACTAACTTATTAGAGGTAGTCTTGGGGTGACACCCTTAGGTTATCACTATCCATAGTAGATCATTAGTGGTTTATGTCATTTATTTTTATCATATGAATTTATTTTTGAGTTTTATGTCGCATGAGGACTAGTTTTAATTTTTATTAAATGATGTAAGAGGTCATGAGTTTAGTTTCAAACCGAGGATACTCGAATAAGTGTGACAACTGATGTGTCATTCTGTTTTCTGTTTGGGGACATTTTACTCATCAAAAAAATTGAGAAAATATTTTTTTAGGTATATATATGTTTTTACATGTGTCATATAAAGTTAGTTATGGTGTTCTATTTCCATTACTTTTCTTATCTTTCTGAAATTCTCATATCATTATCACTTCATCCTATCGGATGATGTTCAGTACCTACTACTAGGCATCTTATCTATAGAATAATGATCGTGATGAACCTATTACTATGGCTGGGACACTTTTGTATATTTTTTGAGAGGAAATGAAATGTTTTTAGAGAATTATTTGATTGATTCACATTCCCCAAGATATAAGGTAGTTTCTCTCTACTATGTTCTTAGTGAAAAACCTTCATATAGAGAGAGTGGTAGTATTCTATGATGTGTGAGACTACACATAGGCTAGTTAAACTTTGTGCATTTGATAAGAGAATCATTGGTTGTTTATGAAGAAAGCATGATCCTTATTCGATAGAGGTTTGGTAGGATTTTAACACACAAGGTTTCATCTATCTCATTATTTTACAAAACACATATCAGTTTTTTCATTAAGAATCTAATATAGAACAATGAACATAGAGTGGGTGTAATTTATCTCGAATAGATGATAATACTAATTCACCATGGTTGGAGTTTGAACACTTGTTCATGATTTGGTATCAACCAGGGAGTGGTTTGGTCATGTCCATGTATGTGATGTGGTCAAAAAACATCTTTAGGTGTTCCCTTTTCATGTTTAATAGTGGTAATTTTTGAGCTTATTGGTTAGAGTGGAGACTCTGGAGGAATGGATATTGATTTGTGGTTGGTATTTTAGGGAATTACATTCAAGCGAGATCCCCTAAGCTATAATTGAATGATAGATATTACATGGTGGTGATTCACTATTTTTTGGGGAGTGGGTACGATTTCCACTTGAAATAGTCAATCAAATAATGTGAACAGACCTCTAATTAGGTGGTAACATTGTGATATGAGGCCTCCATATCAAATACCATGTTTCTAAACATGTTATATTCAACTAAAGTGTTGATGTTGAGAGTGAATATGAAAATCAATGACACCATGATCCTATCTTATCGGATTCACTTTTGGTTATTTACTATTTGAAATTGAATATTTTGAATGAGTGATTTAGGAATAGTTGTTTGATGGATTCCTATGGAAAGACATTAATGGATGAAGTCCCATCTGTGATTTTTATCCACTATTAATAGACCCTCTTACCAGATGGACCACATTTGATTTACTCATCCTGTATCAAGTATCAAATAGTTTTATATTCTAAAGGAACCACTATCCATGCCTAGTTTAGCTAGACAATCCTATGATGTTGGTCGTATTTCACTGACCCCTTAAATTAGAGTGACTTTCTCACAAGTATATTAAGAGTTACTTAATGAGAATCCTTAATGGAATACATGAGAGACATTTTTATCTACCATCATATTGATTGGATTCCATGTACTATATCATAAAGTGTTGGTTATTAGGTTAATGAGTTGGCTTACACCTTCATTTGTGAATGAGAACCCTTCATGTGTAATGAATATATCCAACCCTATTGAATATTAATTTCCAACTAATCATATTTGAAGAGTGTCTTAATTAAACTTTAATGTGGATGAGAATTCAATTATATCAAATGATGGGAAAGGATTTCATGCCTTCGAAGGGTAAACTAGGTTGGGAACTCAATATGAGACTGAAGTATGCATCATCTTGTATTATATAAATTCTTTTCTACAATTTTTGTGTGAATAAATGAAAAAAAATGATGAATTTACATGACATATAGACTGAATATTTCCTTCTATGTCAATGTGGTAATGAATGTTATGATTTTTGTATTTTTCTTGAGTCTTGCAATGAGAATATCTACAATGTAGTGACATTTAATGGAATGAGTTTCGAACTCTTAGGGTAGAGATTGGTCTTCATGAAGATGATCACATGGTGTTTGATGAGACCAAGGAGGTGAAAGAACAACATGGTTATTTATTTTTCTGGAATAGGACTTTGTAATTTTAATATAGATGGGGAAATTATTTTCCAGATTTATAATAGTGATTGTGGTAGCGTGAGGTAGATGTTTCTCATAATAAGTCGAGAGTGAGGGTCCCACACTAATCATTGGTGAGATAGAGGTCCTTGATGGTGATGTTGACTCAATGGTCATTTGTGCCTCTTCATTCCTAGAAATTAAAACATAAATTTTTTATTAATGTTAAGTTTCACGATGCATATTTCAAGTAGAAAATAGTGGTTCCTCATAGTTCCCATAGTGGACATATAGATGGATATACTAATTGATGACCACAATACTAGGGAGTGCCCCTTAGTCCGGTTTGTCCAATAGATCTTATGGATGCACAGATTAAATGAAAACTCTGGTTATGAAATAGAGGAGGATGTGTTCCTCAATGTTCCAGAATCCATGTTACTCAAGAAGGTGTTATATCAGGGTCTGAATATAGAAGAATAAGTTCATCTGAATGGATATGACCAACCAATTCTGAATAAGGTGGATTGTTTCACATAAGGGGTAGTGGTGTGCTGTTAAGTAGTTCAACTAGGTAAGTGTAATTACTAGGTGGATCATTTGTAGATTTTGTAAAAGAGAGGCGACAACAACAAAAATATATTTTTTATAGATAATGTGGACCCTTTTGGGAATTTTTATGTGGATAGTGTATACAAATTAATTATTTGTTATATAGTAAGGGTTATACCGCCTTGGGACATGGACTAGTTGTATAGGTTCCCATTCCATTTGTGTATTGTTCCAAATATTATACGTAATTTTTTTGAAAATTATATGGTGTTATTTCATGACCAGGAGCTGAGACGACATGTGATTCGGAGGCCCGGGGTTCCTGGAATTAATTTTCAAACATTTTTTATGTTTCTTAAAAATAGCATCCATGATTTTTTTAGTAAATTTTAAATAAGTTATCAGATTTAAAATATGAATGAACTGTTGTGTTCAGTGTAGTGCATTTTCACTTCAGAAAAACCTAACTTCGACCAGCATAGGTCGACTGCATAAAATATTATTGGGACATTTTTATGAATAATTTATATAAACATAAAAAGATAATTTTATATTTATTTAAACATTTCTTGATGGTGTAGAAATGTTGTAACACATTAACAATTAAGACGCATCATTTCATAAACGAAATATTGTGGAAATATTGTTTCAATGAAAAATAGTAATGTTAAAATGTGTTAACATATTTCCACCATTAATCAGGGGAAGGGACCATTGTTAGAATTTAAAACACTATTGTATTTTCCTGAAGTATGAATGTTACCATGAGGAAGGATAAGGAATCTCTCTTTCCAATGATGACGAATGATGAACACTGACAAATAACAGATTGAGGACGTTCGTGGACAGATCACTATCAATGATTGATTATCACCTTCAACTAATTATTTTTCTAGGTATGGTGTTTATTTTTCCTCGGTATTTTCCCCATTCATGTTTCCAATTATGATCATGGAACAACCCATAAACATGTTGATCTACGGTTCGATCGTTCTTTCGGGATGGAAAAACTGTAAGATCAAAGGGAATATACTGGTAATTATTTCTTCTTTTTAATCATACTGACATAAATGGTCCAAATCAGACATGAATAATGCCATGATTTATTCTAAGGGTTTTCTTATGCTTATATTTCATTCATGTTCTTGCATTCTCAGACAATGGATGGACGAGGTAGTGTCAGGATTTTTCGGGAGTTTTCCTAATGTGACTGGACCCCAGGAGTGACAGAAAAATCATTTCAAACCCGTGGTGAAAACGAACATGACCCGAGGGTCACATAAGTTATTTTTTAACAAAGAAGTGCCAAAGTGTGATTGACACCCCGTAAGAGACTCAATGGTGGCACAGCCACCCTACAACAAATGTTCATCAGCCCAATGACCGGTGGCAGAGAGGCCTGTAGTGGTCTGGTTGTGGGAAATAGTGACAAGCCATGATGGTGAGAGGTTGCAGCCCCCTGAGGTACATCAGATGAAAGCCCCACGACAGAGTAGTGGGTGAAAGCTGGTTACATGGACTGGCTGCATGGATCTGGGGAGATGTAACCATTGGGTCATGTGGAGCTACATCAAATACTGCACCAGCTGCATCATGGGCAGATGAACTGGACCACATCCAAGTTTTCCAGGTAGGAGTCAGTTGATTCTCCCCTGGCAAGGCGAGCTAGGTCAACCAGGTGGGTCGGTTTTCATCGGTTCGGTCCAACTGGGCCGGCCAAACCCCGACACAATCGACCCCTTTTCAAAAATAATCCCAAAACTCCTGAACTGTGTATTTGTTTTACTATTGTTTTATGGTGTTGAGGACCTTATGATGAGGCGTTACATTTGAGATACTCTAAATGTGTTTCTGTGGAATTTGGCACACGATCTATTGGCTCGTAGAGTATGTGCTCCCAAAATAAGCATGCCATGAACGGAATCATGTGGCTATCTGTGATCTGGAGGCTATGTGATTACCTATACATCATGTATTACCTTGACTATGTATATTATCGACACTTTGATTCATACCAAGACTGAGTCGGTATTCCCTAGTCCCATTAATGTGTGGTTGTTTTATTCTTTGACGACAATCCATGTGTTGCCTAATCTTCATGTTATGCCCACACATAGTGTGTTCTATACACTCCATGTGTTACCTAAACATGATGTGTTGCTAATAATCCGTGTTTTACCTACACTCTGTGGGATACCAATGAACCCATGTTACCACTTGAGGGTATCGTGGATTCTTATGACAATCCAATTTATGAATCATAGACCTATACTTGGTGTGAGATAACTATAGTGATTTTCTTGAATGTAGTTCTTAATGGAAACTCTCCATGTAACTCATTGGCAGACCACTTATTATCTTTTATAGTGTTCATATTTGTATTATACATTGTTTGATAAATTTTGTTTTACTTTTTGTAATTTCATTGTTGTTTGGGGTCCCTACTGAGTATTGTTTTACTCATCCCTTCACAGGATATTCCCACACGTGTCATGTCTTGTGCATAAGATCAACAAATTTTATGAAGTCCTTGGTGGAATGGAGACATGGGTTCTTCTGTGTAACCCAACAAACATGGTATTCTTTAACACCATTCAGATATATTACATTACATACAAATCAAGTAGGTTTTTCTGTGGATGAGACACAGGAGCGTGAACTTTTCAATTTCAGTTGGGCTTATATTCTAGCCCATTTACTTTTTAGTTTGTAATATTACTCTAAATGGTTTTCCTAGTGGGTTTCAAATCTATTTACTCATTTTTTAGTTTTTTTACGATTTTTTTGGAAAGGTGCATTTGTGATGGTTATAATAAAATGCCTCCCCTTTGAGAGAAATTCCTACTTAGCACTAGTCGTCAAGACATGGCCTATGGGAGGTGAGCTTGGGGTAGTCACAGAATGGGTCCTAAGGATGGGTTGTGACATAGTGATATCAAAGAGTGGTCAATTTGACACATGTTTTGGGGAAACAGTGTTAAGCATTTCATGATTGGATTTCACTCTAGGGAACCAAGTTTTGTTGTGGTGGTCAATGTATCTATACACCAGGACCTTCAATTCAACTTTCTGACTCAGTACATGAAAATTCTAATTTCATGAAAAATTAGTTGATTTTGAGTCATAAAGGAATTGATTATATTATCATTCCCTTCTTGAGTCGGAGTCATCTCTCCATATAAATTCTATTGAATGTTGTGCATCTTGTTATTTTTCAAGGTGATTCCACACAGTCTGCTATCCAAGATTCTGGGGTGTGACCTTGAAGAAGGTCTATCAAGTGAGGAGGCATTGCTACAAGGGCTGCTTCCACAGATAGTACCTCATGATGGTGTACAAGTGATACCAGCACCCTGAGAGTAGTAGTTCCTTCTGACGTTATCGGTAGATGATTCATGCAACCTACTGTTTTGTATGAGTTCCACAGGTAGCAACGTCACAATATTAGAGGTGAGATAGATCCCCATGTAGCTGAGGACTATTTGGAGGTGGCTACAAGAGTTTTTTGACTTGTGAGGATGCCACATGATCATATGGAAGTCCTAAACACAAGCCTTCTTTAGGGTTCGATGAGGTGAAGGTTGATCCTAACAATATAGACACGTGAGGAGGCAACACTATCTGGGATAAACATCGTTATAGACATTAGGGAAGAGTTCATTCCAATGACGTTATGCACTATGTGTATATAAGAGTTACTTCACCGACAGCAGGGCAACCTCTCAGTGTCATAGTACTTGGTGAGATTCACATATCATTCTCACTACTCCACTGATATGGTATAGGACCCATTCATCAGGGTCTATATATTTGAGTAGGGACTCCACTAGGAGATTAGAATTTCAATGATATCCCTTAGAATCCCTATAATGTTTGGGATGATAGATCGAGCACTATTGGTAGAGATAATTCATGTGGTGCAGGAATCGGCATTGATTACAACCACATGGTGAAAGGTAGTGGAGTCATTGGCAGTGGGTAGCCAGCAGATGATGTTAGGACCAAAGTTGTTCAATCACTCTAGGAGAAAAACCTAGGATATAGTATTAGTAGTGTGATCCTCCCAGGGTAGAGTGAGTTAGCTTAATGACAACATGTGCTACTCATGCGGCGATCAGGGGAATATGGATAGAAATTTACCAACCCACTGTATGAGTGACTAGGAGATGGTAGGGGGTGGCCAAAGAGGATGGGGATGCTGTAACATGGTGTTCTTATAGGTGGGGTATGTGGTAGACGAGTATGATGAGTGGAAAGAGTTGGATGGATGTTCAAGAACTACCACCACCATCCCCAGGTGGTCCACCTTGTGCTCAGGGAGTTAGTGGATTGGGGTATGTCCAGCTCTAGGAGATGGAGACATATGATCCCGATACTGTCGATTAGATTATGGGTATGATCAATGTCCTTTCAACCCCATCATCAGTTTTTATAGACACAGGTTCCAGTCACTCTTTTCTCATTATAACCCTTGTTCGAGACATGGAGACTCTAGTGGAACTACTAACTCGATCCTTACACTTGGAAACTCTTACGGGAGGTGATTCGATGATCCCACATTGGTTTCAATAGTATCCCCTTACTCTTGCGGGAAGGAGTTTCAGCTGGGATTTCATGGTGGTAGCATCAAATCCTTACACCATCATTCTGGGAATAGATTTTTTATCCACATTTCGTGCTCAGATTGATTGTTTTAGGCACACAATGTAGTGTGTCTACTGAGATGTGACCGTATTTTCCTTTATGGGTGAAAGAGAAATGCATGAAAAGTAGGATGGGATCACACATAGGAGGTTGAATGTTCTGTCACACCAGTTGGCTGGCATGACCCTCAATGTAGTGGATGTGATGTGTCCTCATATTCTTGCAGTAATGGATGAGTACGAGGATATCTTTCAAGAAGTTGTTCTTAGATTACCTCTTCATAAGGAGGTAGATTTCTATATTTTCATGTACCATAGGATGACACTGATATATTTAAACCTACATATCAGATAAATCCTACAGAGCTCAGGGAGAAGATAGTATAGTTGGAGGACTTGTAGAGAAATGGATTTGTGAGGCCCAGTGATTCACCATGGGAAGACCCGGTTTTTTTTCCAAGAAGGATGGTAGAATCTTGATGTTATGTGGGTAAATTTTGATGCCTAATAAAGGTGGTCGTGAAGAAAAAGGATACCATAAGAATGATTGATGATCTCTTTGATCAGCTAAAGTGAGTGAGATGATTCTCAATGATGGACCTCAGATCAGGCTATTAGTAGCTTCATGAACAGGATGAGGACATCCAGAAGATAGCTTTCAAGTGTCAGTATGGTCACTACGGGTAATTATTTATT
Source organism: Viscum album (assembly GCA_963277665.1). Lineage (NCBI taxonomy): Eukaryota > Viridiplantae > Streptophyta > Magnoliopsida > Santalales > Viscaceae > Viscum > Viscum album. The sequence goes on along the minus strand of OY728140.1, from coordinate 1,714,883,202 downwards.
CTATTTGGCATGATGAACAGCCTAGTAGTGTTCAGGGGACTCATGAACATGATCTTCTAAACATTCCTATACTAGTTTTTGGTTGTTTTTATTGATTATATTCATTGTATTCATCACCTTTCGAGGAGAATTTGATGAACTTGAGGCTGGTCGTGGACTTACTCTAGGAGCACCAGCTTTCTGGAAATATCTCAAAATGATAGTTTTGGATTTGACGGGTCCAATTTATAGTACTTGTTATCTCATAGGATGGAGTTGTAGTGTATCTAATGACAATTGAGGCGCTGCTTGCTTGGGAGCAACCCAAGAATGTAACTGAGGTTTTGAGTTTCCTTGGGGTGGTTGGGAACTATTAGAGGTTTGTGTCCTACATTTCCATATTATTTTCATCCATGATAGAATTTGAATGAAATGGGAATGATTTTATATGGACAAATAATATCTAGGAGAGCTTTTAGTAGCTGAGAAGGAGTTTCAAGAGCGCTCACATCCTGATATTTCAAGAGGAGGTTATTGAGTACACGGTGTCCAGCGACACATCAGGAATTGAACTTGTTGTATCCTGATGTAGGGGGAAAGTAGTGATGGCTTATGGTTGAAGGAAATTAATGCCACATGAGATGAACTACACAACCCATGATCTATAGATTTTGGGGGTAGTGGTATTATTTTCATTGATGATGTGGTGATTGTACCATATGGGTGAGCGTTTTATCCTATACTCACACCACAAAATTCAGAGGTTTATCTTTTCTCAAATGGATTTGAACCTGAGACAACAGAATTGGAAGGAGATCTTCCTAGACTATGACTTGAAAATATTTTATACTCATGGGATGGAGAATGTGGTGGTAGATGATCTCAACTGGCAATCAAGTTCACAGCTACTGAATGAGGCCACAAAGTTGTTAGCCTCTCTTTAGATAAACCCTGTGGATGGAGATGAAGCAGTTTATCTCCATTTGGTGGTGGTTACCACTACACTATTACAACACGTGAGGGAGGCATAGCTCAGGGATACCATCTGTGAGACTAAACATGCTCATATTTCCATAGGGAATTCCATTATGGATATTTGAATGGTGGGGAGCTCATCATCCTTTTAGGAGGAGGCACAGTTTTACTGATGAAGTTGCATGACATGGTGTTGAGGGAGTTCTATACATCCCCTTTGGATAAACATCTAGGTGTGTAAAATATGTTCTAGGACCTCTGACGTCAGTTTTGGTGGATGGTGATGAAGAATGATGTGGTATAGTTTCTCTCTAGATTCCTCACTTCTCAACAAGTGAAGGTCGAGCACCAGGTTCTAGCATGTTTAACTCAACCCCTTGAGGCTTCAAATTGGAAGTGGGATAGAATATCGATGGAAATTGGGATATTTCTACCACATAAATTTAGAGGGAATGATACCATATGATGATCATTGAACAACTCACCATGTCGGACCACATCCTAGAGATTCTGAAACAGGGTTTGTAGACGGATTAAGATGCCTCTACAAATAGAAGATAGTTCAAATATATGGATTCCCATTGATGATAGTCATATGTCATGATACAATATTTATATCCTGGTTATTGATGAGATTTCAAGAGGAGTTTGGGACTCAGCTGCGATTGAGCACAACTTTCCACCAGCAGACAAATGGCCATATGGAGAAAACCATTTGCTCCCTAGAGAACATGATATGTGCTTTCCTCATTGATTTTGGTTGTTGTTAGGAGGATTACATACCCCTAGTAAAGTTTTATTACAACAAAAATTACTGCACCATGATCGTCATGGTTCAATTATAGGCCATGTATGGATGAACCTTCAGGTCGTAACATTACAAGACTCACCTTGGAGAGTCGGCACTCATTGGCCAGGAGTTGGTGCAAGCTACTACAAAGAAGGTTCATGTCAGCTAGTAGAGGATGAAGACTGCCCAAATCTATCAGATGTCCAATACTGATAGGACATGATGACACTTGGAGTTTGATGAGGGATACCACATGTTCCTTCAGGTCTTTTCGTGACATGGGGTGCATAGATTTGGTCGGGGCGACATGTTATCTACGAGGTTTATCCGACAATTTTTTATAACAATTATAGTGGGAGAGGTTGTGTAACACTTGGATCTACCTATGATGTTAGAACAGGAACATGAAATCTTTTATGTATCCCATCTAAGGAGATATGTACACAAACCATCACATATCATTGACTGGGGTGAGCAGGACGATAACGACATAGAGAATTTTGAGGAATTCCAGATGGAGATCGAGGATCAATAAGACAGGACAATTTTTTCATGATTGATTCTTATAGTTCCCATTCAGTGGAAACACGAGAATCTCCATGTGTGTACATGGTGGTGGGAGTCTCATATTCTTTCTTTATATCCCCATTATTTTGTTTAGCCCTTATTTTGGGTTTCAGGGATGTAAATCCCTATATTGGGGAGAATTCAATTTCCCTGATTTTCCATGTAATATTTTCTAAAATTATTAGGGTTATTTCAAGGCCAGCCTCTAAGACAGAATGTGATTCTGAGGCCCAGTGTTCCTGGACTAAATGTTTGGACTATTTTTATGATTATTTAAAATATCATTCATTGTCAATTTTAGTAAATTTTAAACGAGTACTCGGATTTGAAATTTGAGGGCACCATAGTGTTTAGAGGAGCATGTTCTTCTTAGTAATGACATAACATCTACTGTTGTGGTTCTGATATGTAAAATCTTTTAGGAATGTTTTAAAGAAGAAGAATAATAATATAAAATTGTTTATTTTTTATACTTTTCATGATGATGTTGCAATGTTGTGATGCAGGGACAAAATAGTTGTTTCTTTTCATAAATGATTGATCATGGAAATTATATTTAAAATAAAAATAGTAATGATAAAATACATTAATGTGTTTCATTATTAATCAAGGGTAGGGACCAGTGTTAAAATTTATAATGCTAGAGAATATCCATGCATCCCAAATGATCCCCTGTGGAAGGAGAAGGAATCTCTCCCACCAGTGACAATGGTGAAGGAACGTTGACAAACAATGGATCGAGGACGTTCATGGATGGATCACCATCAATGATTGTTTCTCTCCTTTGACTATTATTATTTCTATGTTGGGGGTTTATTTTTCTTCATTATTTCTTTCCTCATTCTTATATTTAATGAATAACATGGACAATCCAATGAACAAGTTGATCTATAGTTCATTCATTCTTGTTGGATGATAAATTGCAGGATTAAATATAATAGAATGGTAATTATGTCTTATTCGTAATCCTGTGGAAATGAATTGACCAAGGCTGACAAAAAAAATTCCAAGGTCTATTCTAAAGGTGTTATTGTGATTATCTCTCTTATTTTTTTGTGCATTCTTCTCTAATGAACACATGTGTTCACATCGGGATTTTCTGGGAGGTTCTGAATATAACCGGAACCTAGATTGACGGAAAACTATTTTATAGACATATAAATGAAGAACATGACTGAAGGGTAGTAGGTTGCTTCCATTTCGAAAAAAAAATAAGAAATGAAGTGTGACCTAAGGACCACATGAGTAGAGACAATAATGGTAGAATGTGAAGACACGACCACCTGATAGCAGATGGTCGTTGGATCGACAAACCGCAATAGAGGGGCTCGTAGCAGAGAAGCGGCTGGCGGAGACAAAAATCTTTGGTGAAGGGAGGATGCAGTTACATGAGCCGCATCAGATAGAAGACCCACGGATGTGTTGATGGTGTGAGCTGGTCACACAAACTGGTTTCATGAAACAATGTCTGGAAGAATTAACCCGAGGAGACGTAGTTAGCTGGCCGTGTGGAGTTGGAGCTGATGTAGTACCCACCATGTCTCTAGTGGACAAAACTAGCCACTATCTAAGTGGGTTGGGTCAGGGTCAGCAGGTTGGGTCGGACTAGGTGGGACCATGGTCTGGTTAGTCATGTCGATCTAACCAGGTTGGACCAGACATGGAACCAAACATCACTTTTTCACAAAAAAATCATAACTCTCATACCCTATGTCTGTGTGACAATCCATTTTTCACATTTGGACCCTTGAAATGAGATGTTCCTTTTGATATATTCTATGTGAGTTTATGTGGATGTTTGAATATGGCGTATTGGCTCGAGATGTAGGTGCTCTCATAACAAGTGTGAAAGGATAGAATCATACGGCTAGGTACGACCTAGAAGCTATGTTTTTAGCTAGACTATTTGTCTTACCTATACTATGTGCCTTATCTAGACTTTGTGTCTTATCAAGAATGGGTTGGTAATCCCCCATCCCACATGGGTGTGGGTCTTGTAGTGGTTGACGACACTTCGTGTCTTACATACACTCCATATATCACCCAAACTCCATATGTTAACTACACTACATGTGTTACCGATACTTTGTGGGTTACCTACACTTTGTGCGTTACCAATGGTCCATGTGTTACTACTTGAGGGTAACGTGGATTCTTACTAAAATGTTGATTATGAACTATAGAGCTAATTCTAATGTGAACTAACTATAGTGACTATATTGATTATACTTTTTAGATAATGCACTATGTGTACCTATTTGGTAGTCTACATGGTGTATTTATTAGTGCTCTTCTTTTTGGTATACTTCTTGGGATTGCTTGTGGTTAAATCATTGTAATTCCATTATGGTTTGGGGTCTTTACTAAGTATTTTTTTACTGATCGTTGCACAGGTTTGTCTGCATGTGTTGTGTCTTGAGCAGATGATCAACAGATTTTACAGAGTCCACAGTGAACCAGAGATACGGTTTTTTCTAGGTGATCTGATGGTCATGGTACACTTCAGTGAGATTCAGACAGCTTAGCGTATGTACCCTTCAGGTATATTTTTCTATGGATGATACTGAGATGCTTTCACTCTTATATTTTAGTTTGGCTTGTATTATAGACCATCTACTTTTTCGAATGTATTATTAGTCTAGGTTTTTTTCTTATTAGGTTGCATATCTTATTACCTAGTGTTTTTAGTTTATATATTATTCTTAAGTATGGGTTCATGTGTGCAGGTTATAGGAAAATGACTACCCTTTGTTGGAAATACCTACTCAATGCTAGTATCTATCCTCTGGACTATGTGATGTGGGATTGGGGTCTTCATTGTATGGTAATTAGGGGACGGTCATGAAAACATGAATATGGGATGATGAAGAAACTACTATGATACTATGGGAACATGTTTCATAGAAAATAATCTTGTGTATGTTGGGAATTTTTTCGAATGATTAGTGTTGTTTTTAGAATAGATGGATTATTGTATTATGAAAACATCGAAGAACCCCTTTTAATGGTTGGGGTCTGGTTGTCCCATAAGAAGTAATCTTTCTATTTCACTATTTTAATATTGGGTTTGAAGGATCATAGTTTCATTTCATTCCATGCGGAAACATGACCTTTACATGAGGTGGGTTTATGTTGAGTCTTAGAAATGATCAAATATAATGGATATGTGTATCCACATGGTCTACGATTCAATATTATATATATTCAATGACATTAGATATAATAATCGATGTTCCCTTTATGGATGGCGGTGTACCATGTATTATTTGGTCTATACCCTTAAAGAAAAAGGAACATCATGTGGTGGGATTCATTTTTCTCATGAGGTTTCATGATTTTTCTTAGTTTTTAAGTCAAATTACATCATATTAATGGATGAAAATTTATTATTGTGTGTAGGGTGTAAATAAAATGGGTTTTCTAGATTGATATTTTTTAATTTTTGAGTTTAACAGTCTTGGGACCTCTATAAATATTAAATGATAAATTTAGCATAGTTGAAAACCTATAAAAATCATCTAATTATTTCATTGACTGTATGGTGTGGTGTTCAGTATTGGGTGGAGATACTATGAGATTGTAGGATTGCAGGGCCTTGATAATTAAAATATTAATCATAAAAATATTTTTTTGTCAGTATGCATTTTTTCATTGAATTTATATTATCTCATAAATAAGATGATGGATTATATAACTAAGACCAAAGTTCAATTAAAAAAATTGGAGTTTATCATAGGAGTGTTTTTTTACATTTTCACTGATACCCCTGGTTGTTTTTCATTACACGTCGATTAATTAATTAATTTAGTTGATATAATTATTTAATAAATTGGTAAATCAATGAAGAAAACAATATAATTACCATATTTATAACCTCATAATATTTCAATTTAGGAATATCCATTTTTCATCACTATGTACCCAATAAAGACGAATATAGTATAGAGAGATGCAAAATTTTGGTGGCTATGATAATGGAGTGGTGGAACAAGAATGGATTCTCAGTGAAAATGATGAATCAGGAATGGATGTGATGATGGATCCAAACATTCAACATTTTTTCTCAAGGAAGGGCTTTGTAACAGAGGGGTTTATTATGCCTTTATGTATTCTTTGATACAATATTAATATTTCCCAATTTTTTACCAATTATTCCATGGCCCTTTTGATTTACATATTTCAAATTATCCTAAATTATTTTGGTTTTACTATTTTGATCTATCCCTTGATTTATCGGCCCTAAATTGATGGTTGGATTTTAAAAACCCACCATTTATTATCACATTGATTTTTTAGTTCCAATTATTATTATTCAGGTATTCTACATCAACCTATAATTAGGCTAGTGATTTATATTTATTAGTTAGAATTGAAACATGATCCAATCCTTGATATGTGTGTGATTTTTTGTTTTTAACAATAGGGGTTGTGGTGATTAAAATGACTATTGATTGATTGTGGTTTGTGATGATAGAGAGGTGTAGCTTCCTTCTCGATTAATAGTGTGTTGAGAGATGAGAGTACTATGGTTGGTGAAAGATTGTGCTTCTATTAATCGATGGATTAATATTAGCTTATAGCGGCATTACAACCATGATCACAAACATAGAAAAATAAATGAGGAAGATTCATGCTATGATCATAGAATATTATGGAATTTCAAGGAATATGATGAATTTTTTTCAGAGTGATTTGCTACACATTGTGTAGTTTATAAGTACACATGTTATGTATCTCGTGGGTGTGGTGTGTAAGGTTTCAGATTGATTTATGTATTAGATTTTGTGTTTGATTAAACTGAACATCTTGTAACACTAATTAACCTACATGAAATACATGAGGAATGCCTACCCATTTTGATAACTAGACATAAGTATAATTTCATTTAGGATCAGATATGATGTATATCTAAAACATGACTCGAGTATTCATGGTACACACTAGGTATCCCACCTAGTCTCAAACATTAGGAATCATATCATGCAGGCTGTGTTGGTGGCCCTTGCTTTTTATGTGGTGTTTAAGTTCATTGATAAGCTATTTCATTGGGGGTACATTCGGTCTACCCTATAATAGACATCACATACTCCTTCAAGATCATATAAATGTTCATATGTCTGTGTTTGTGAAATAGATTTATCCAACTAGAAATCCCATTCTATGATAGTGGGATATTAGTTTATGTAAGACATGATGTATAGGGTGGTATGGGAAAGTCCATTATTTTTATATATTGGTGACCGAAGTTGGGGATTGAGCATTATATTTTGAGAATTCCTAGAGTGAAAAATACACCCTACTATAAATATTTCTTCAAGGTACACAGTCCTATCAATATCTTCATATAGGGATTATATTTCACCCAAGGGAAAAGATCTCCTACCCATCGATCAGTAAAGGTCAGTATTTAAAACATTCACTCACATGGAGTTATGATCCTCTACTATTGGGTTTGATTGTGTATTTATATCATTAAATAACATGTTAAATTTATCCTCTTACTAAAATGATGGTATTTCACCAATCATCAAGATTAGATGAGACTAGGATCTTCCACCTTGTTTAGTATTCCCACCAAAATTCTTTAGGAATAGGTATCCTCTATTATATATTGTTATAGTTTGTATGTGTTAATAGTTTATATGGAATTAATTAATTGATATATTGTATGATATTTATAGAATAGATCATGTGGTAATCACTTTTCCAAGGAGTAGTTTTCAATGATGATTTTTTCTCGTTTATGGTGATTGATAGTGGCATGGTGGGTGGAGAGGTTATTATTAGTTGTTTTCATCAAATCTTTGGACTCATCATCACCCTATAGGGTTTTCCAAGAGAATTAGTACAACTTGATATCAAATTTAGGATGTATGGACTCTTTTATGTTATTAGATTCCCTTCCATCTAAAATGATTTGAAATTATAGGATTAGAGTTTAGAATAATGAGACTTATCTATGTCTTAGATACTTCTAGAAAAAGGGAATCTATATATTATACTTCATTTTTAGTCATCATGATACTATTATGGACCCTGATATTTCAGATGTATTAATGTTCTATATTTTCCATTATTTATACCTTCTAGTGATCCCTCATATTAGGAGTTGAGTTGAATTATTTCATTACATTTTCTATTTTGTTTTGAAGAATTCTACTAGGTTTTCTAATACTTTACCATATAAGAGTTTTATTCTCACACATGATGTTACTATGCATATGATGAATGGATTTTGATATTGGATGTGTAAAAATGGATCTATCATTGATTTTTGTAGTTTATTCTTAGTGATGCTTGGTAAAAAAAATTGATTATGGTGATTTAGGAAGGTGGGTGTGACCATTGTGGAAAGTGTGTTTTCCAAGAGTCCATACAATGTATATAGGTATCTCAATGATTTTTGATTCACATGATTATCAAATGTTTTGTTTTGATTTTGTTATTATACTTTATTGTGATTTGGTTTTTCATGATTACTCATGCTCGTGTTTTATTCAATTCATTTGATTATATATATTTATCATGTTAGTGATGTTATATAGTTTATACATTTGAGATACATATCCCTTGTAGGTTGATATATGTTATGTCCTCAAATGTTGTGATATATTATTATACCGTTCTTGTCACCATCCCCTCTCCTATTGAAGTTGTATTTTGTGGCACTCATATCATCCATTTAATCCAATATAGGTTATAATGGGTCTAGTTGCATCAATATTTCTCATGAATAGTGTAGAAAAATTCAAGGAAAATATAATAGCCAAAAATAGAGACGTATGCATAAGAAAAATGAAATTATCCCTAAATTATAAATTTAGGAAAACACAGAAGCCTAATATAATAACATAATATTTTAAAATAAATATTTGTTCGATACGGTACAAAACAGGTAACACCATGTTTTAAAGCCTGTAAAATTTTATCATTTAAATATTATTGTTATAATAATGGAGTGGAGTTGGTGATTACGAATAAGTGCATCCAGATTATTATATATTTGTATATATCTAAATTTACTCATTACTAAATATTATATTGAAATGAATAGTAAATAAGAACTCAATTTTATTAAAGACATGTTATACTTAAAAAATGTGCTTTCACGAAAAATTATTTTATTAATTTTTCGATAAATTATTATAAATAATTTATACTAAAGTTAAAAATTATATTTGACAAAAAATTTATAAATTTTTAAATCATCATATAAAAATTAGCTTAGGATGAGATTTTTTTTATTTTCATGAAAAAGTAGGGGTTTCAATGAATACTGAATATTACCAATATCATATAAAAATTCAATTTATATTTTATTATTTGAATAGTATCATTTTTTTATTTATTTTAAAATTTAGTAAATTTATTTTTATTTTCCAAAATCTCATTAATATAATTTAAATATAATTTATTCTTTCTTTTGAGTAAAGAATAATTTTTATACATAAAATGAAATTTTATGGAAAGTAGTTTTTTTTTGTGATATAATAATTAATCTAAAAATATATTTATACATTATGTAATAATTTTTCATGATAAAATTGATTCCATATTTTTAATTAGAAGTTTTAAATTTTTCAAATTTTTTTATTTTTGGCCATTATGAATTGTAACTGTTGATAATATTTTTCAACATGATATGGGTAAACTAGGTAATTAAAGTTACAAATAAGGTAAAAAAGTGATAAAAATATATATAACACCTAAATTATTTATATTGGGATGTTTTAGTTAAAATATTTTTATCCAATATTTGAACAGATGGAAACATGGTTTCATTTTTCTTTGATAATGATATTAATATTATATTCATTAAAGAATAAATTCAATATTTCCATGCTTTTTATTTAATAACTAAAATATATATTTTTAGAGATAAATTGAGTTTCTAATAATTTCTAAATTTGTATAAGAAATATTTTATATTTTATGAAATTGTAAATTTTTTTATTAATTACCTAATATTCTTACACAACACCGGTATATTACTTGTTCATATAATATAAAAATAACATAAATGATTTTATAAACATTTGAATTAATAAAATTAGGTTAAATTATTCAATTATAATAATTCATTAGATATATATGACATATTAGTTAGGCTCTAATAATTTACATTAATATAAATATACTATCATGATAATTTTAAAGTCAAATTCTGTAAAAATTCCAACAATTATCATTAAGGGTATTTTAGGTCAAATAATATTTTAAAAATTATTTAAAACATTTAATATTAATTTATTTTTATATGTTAATGATTTTCGGTATATCGTATCAATGAATTTTCACTTATGGGTCACTTTTCATTTTATAGTTACTTGTTTATCCCTTAATGTGTTAAAAACATTGTTATCACTGAAATCATCAGAACAATTAGTAGGGGTTAAAATGAAAATATAAGGTTGAAATAATAATATAAACTCATATAAATTTTATTTTATGAGATTATTTATAGTTATATAATATTTATATTTTAAATATATCAGTTTTTTCTACTATTATATTAAAATTAATTAATATTAATTTAATGATTTATATAATTCCATGGGTGCCCCTACTCTCACTTATAAAAGGACATATCATCTCCACTATTACTCACACATTTCAGAAATATATCTTTCCCAAAAATTACCCAAATACCTTCCAAAACGTTTTATACATTACCTAGAGGATATGGTCTCATCAATAGTTTATCTTACAAGTATTATATTGCAACCCCAATGTATTTTTATGAATATGAGGTACAAATTTTAATTGTGAATTTTCATTTTATTTCCTATAATAAATCATTAAAATCTTATGAAACCATATTTAAATAATATCATCACTATCCCTACTATATATAATTTTTATTATTACTTTGGTAAAATCCTTTTTCATCTCCATTTTCATTCTATGGGGAATAAAAACATCGCTCGTGTATACATATAGAGTACAAACTCTATAAAAAATGTGTTTCATTTTCTATCACCTCCTATCATTGATGTTTATAGTGAATAATTTAATTTATATATATTTACATATATTATATTATTTACATAATTATATTTTTACAAAAATAAGATATTATATAATTTATTACTCTATCATATTTTCGAAAATGATAATGTTGGTCATGTGTACATGTCAATTACCATCTCCACAAAGCGATGTGACTTATTTTTCTTATAACCAACTAATGAAATATTTTTAAATAAAATATAATTTATAAAATGATAATTTTTCAGGTTTATTATTTTATAGATTGTTGAATAATTACCCCTTTGACCATGGTCAATCTATCGATTTTATTTTCTAATTAAGAACTGAACGTCCTCAAAACATCCAATAAGGACTTAACTAATTATGTTATTATATGTGTCATTGAAATAAATGAAATATATAGCATAATGATATGTTAATTAACATATAATTGGATCATAAAAATGTAAAAAATTGATATAAATTTTTTATACATGTGTTAAAGGAAATATATATTAATTCTAGGGTCGAGGTAAGGATTTTTTGGGTCTATTTCGTTCCATTGGGTTCTAACACTTCATCAACGATGATATTGTTCAATGATTTTGTTTAAAATGCCACATTATTATATTCTGTTTTATATATACATATTTATGTGGATTTAAATGTGTTAAACATAATATCCAAAATGATTAACTCACACTTCAGTGATACGATACTTGAGATATTATAACATGAATATATACTTGATCATGATATTTAAAGATCGTTTGATGTTCTCTATTGCATATGATATAGAATTAAATCTGATAAATGATTACATGGTTTTTATGGTATCAATATCAATTATTTGTTTCATAATTCAAGTTATTCAAAAATAATTATTTTATATGATAAACTTAGTACCCCATGAATGTGTTTTAAAATATCATTTCATGAAAATATCGGTGTTTAAGTAATCATGTTTTGTTATCTCAGGTTATGTTTCGTCCTTGAGACATGTATTTATTGATTCACCTATATTAATTTATATGGAATATATAGTTATTCATAAATAATAATTTCATTATATTTTTTATACTGATTGTTTTTATGTTAGTTTTTATATTATTTCATTAAAAGTTTTTTTTGTTTTTAGAAGACCATTGAGGTTTTATATTTAGAAATTTTTCTTTAATTTATTAAATTAAATTTGTCTAAACTCTTTATCGTCGATAATTATATTATTTCATGTATGTTACTTTCTTAATATAAGTTATTTCTAATTGATATTTTTCAAATTGATTGACCTTTATTGAAAAATGTATTTGGAAATAAATTTTAAAATTTATTTAACCTGGGTCATTTTTAAATATCTTTATAAATGTTTTGAAAGATTTATTTTTATCTTCTTTGTAATAAATTTAATTTCATACCATAATAAAAAATAATTGACTTGAATAGTCCATTAGCTAGATCCTGGGTTATTTTGAATTAAAATCAATTTCTTATTATTTTTGGGAATTATTATTTTTTAATTTAATCGAATGAAATATTTAGTTTCCCCCATTTTCCATGAATCATTTTAAATTTTATTTAAATGTATTTTTTTTTGTAATAATAAGTTAATGTATCATATTCCTCACACATGATATAATCAATTTTTTCAACTTACATTATATATTTGAATGATTTAAGATGATGTTTTAAAAATAATTTTTGGAAATCAATTTATTTTTCATGGGTAAATCCATATTGGAACAATTGGACTAATTGAAACCATACATGTATTTTGATTATTTATATGGTGCCTAGAAATTATTTATCAGTGTGATATTGTGGAAAAAACAAAATTCTTAAGGTACTTTCTTTGATATTTTTTAGGTGGGTCTATCATGTCCCTCTAATGCATTTTGTAATGAGACGGAGTTAACTGGATTAATTTTACTCATATAAGATGATGAAATTATGTCACTACTATGTGGTGATGATGTTTTTTGATTATATGTTTCTCTTAAGAGGTGATTATGTTTACCAGGTTACACTTAGGAGAGATATAATATTCCATGATGAATGTATTTTGTTCATTGATATCTAGAGAGTTTTTCAATTGTTTTTTTAGTGCTAATGGATCATTTTATCAAGTATTAATTTCACGTTGCTCACAATTATTGACTTATATATCTTTTTTATTATATTAAATAGTTTTTCAATGTATCTAGTTTTATGATCCATGTTTTTATGGGTATGAATTCTATTATATTTTTCTCTTTCACATATATTACATCATCATGCACTTGTTATCATCTTATGATTAGTAGTGAAATTTAATTTTCAATTATAATCTTTACCATTACCAATAATTTGATCTCACTATTTTTATGTTGTTGATCTAGGAATATGTATTCTTTTTTAAGCTATCTAGATATAGTGATTTCATTTAATAGAGATATTTCCATGATAGTCTGCTATTAATGTTCACAATTATCATATGGAATATGCATGTACATAGATCCCAGGTAAAAAATGGACTTCATCCCTAATGTGAAATCCTAGAACATTGCATTCCTTGTGGTTGATATAGAACTAATGATACTCCCTACCAAGATCGGTCAATTCACCGAGAGGATTGTAGTGAGGTAATATATTCATGAAGATCCCACAAACCACTGCATATGGTCTTTCAAGATGTCCACTATAATAGTAGATACGATGATGTCTATTGACTAGAATATATCAATTAAAGTGGAATCTTGAAATGTATAGTGTTCCCCAAAGTGAATGATCCATACTCCATAAATCACTATTAACCCATTAGAATGTGAAAATTTTTGTTTAAGGTTTTAGCTTCTATAATAAATAGAAGTATCTCTCTCTCTTTATCCACTATTGGGTCTTAGAGGAGAAACATGAATTTATTCAAGGTAGGTCTATCCAAGGTGCAATGGGAATTTCCCAAGATATGGTAAGAGAGATAAACTAGTAGATGGTGAGATCCAAAATTATTATCATGGTGGATATGGATAAGGCCTAAAATTTTATTGCATTTAATTTCAAAATCTGATTAATGAGATTCATGGGGTTTTCTGAATGGGTTAAAGATATTCTATTTCATTATTATAGCATGTCTAGGTTCAACATTGGTCTCTTGGGAATGTAATGTGGGATCCTGAAATCTATTAGTGGACTTAGGAATGGGGATCCCCTCTCATCGAACATATTCATCGTGGTCCAATATTCTCTTGGTAGATAAGTTTCCTCTTATATTTAGCATGGCCTCTATCATCCTTACCACATTGGAGCCCACTTCTCCATGGTTCATCATCTTCAAATTTTTTTAGGATTTTTTATTCTCTATCAATTTCCACATATCATTAATTAAAGGCTTAAATAATATAATGAGATACTACACAGCATAGGTCATGAAAATAAACGAATGAGGAAAAGAGATTGGTTTTCATTCCACCCTCTTGTTTGGATAGGCTTAGGAACAATATAAATTCAATACTAGGTATTCATAATAATAACATTCTAATCAAATATTTGGGTACACCCATTTTTCCTTGAATTATCCATATCCAAAACATTTAAGGAAATGTAAATAATATTAACAATCATATCATAAATTTGAAGATCCAGTTCCTTTAGTTAAGTTGACTTATTTCCCTTATTTACTATGTGGTTTTTTCAATCCCTATAAGAATTAAATCCGTTTTCAAGGGTCATAAGTCAATAACAAGGGAGACAAAGATCCTTGCGAACTTTTTTTTTGATACTAATGGGGAGGGAATATTCCACTGGACCTGCTGGGTTAAACTAGTGTGACTAGTGTATAATTGGGGAATCCACATGAGAAATATGAGGGGAGGAAATATATTTCCTTTTTGAAAAAATTGGTGTTGGGGTCCTTGACATTTTGTCCCATGGGGGATGTTTCATCAATGGAAAATATTGATGTTATCATAGAGAGAATGAAGGCAACCCTTCCTCCAAATAAAACTCAATATGTGGCCAAATATTTCTGTTGTGGGGTCATTCTCATTTTATTTTAGTATGTGGAAATGTTAATGTTTTTAGAGTGAAACTGGGGTGGTGAGATGTCCGGGTTACTAAGATTCCATGTTCTCGAATTAAGCTTTAAAAAAGCATTCTGTTTTCCCCCCTTCATCCAATTGATTCTTAAGCCCTCCCATGAAGTTGAATTTCAATGAATTTGGATGGAGAGTATAGGTAACTAGTGCACGCTCCTCATTATGTAGGTTCACTATAAAGGACTATATGAAGTTTTTTTCTCACACAACAAACTGGAGACCCTTGGGGATGATATATCTTATGTAAATCCCTCATTTAAAATGACACAGAGCTCCTCCATATATATAGTTAAATAAATTATGTTGGTGAATTCATGGCTTCTAAAACTACCAAATAACTACCCCGCATGGTGTTGTTTAACTTAGGATCCCTCTCCCGGGAGGAGTTGACATTGTTATGGGGGACACTCTCAATCTCCACTTTTATAGGCCACCCTGATGTTTTTTATCACCCATCCCATTATTTAAAAAAATTGTTACAAAATAATCCATTCCTAATATGGCATAAAATATCACCAAATGAATGATTATAATAATTGAAAGAAATTATTCCCATAAAATTTATCAAGGGACGATTCCAACAATTTGGTTTCAAGAAAATTATAGATAAAAGATTTAATATGTGAATAATTTCATAAAAAATACTGAATACATATTGTGGAATAATAAAATATGGGCATAATAAAATAAATGATCACATGAAGACATGGGTATTATTATATAAAAATTTCACTAAATATATAAAAATCTAATCTTAAAACACCCATTTTTTTAAAGAGATAAAATTTCTATGTTTTATTTTATATTTTTTGGATTTATAAAACTAGGTCATGTTTATCAATATCAAAGAAAAAAATGTGATAATTATGATTTTTGAACCACGTATTGGAGTGACCAGTTGGGGATAGTATCCCAATAATTTTAACTGAAAATGTTTTTAGAATGACTACAGGGGGAAGACTCCATGTTCAAAATATTTGAACAAAAACACCATAATTGGACCTCTCACAATTCTTCACTATTTAATAGAATCCCTACCAAATATACATGCATCATAAACTCTATTAAACTCTAAATTAATTTTATACAAAAAACATGACTCGTTAAATCGACCAGGCAAGTGTGAGTATAAACATACAAATTAGGACGCTAAAAACATAATAAAGGATATAAATTATAAGTTGAATCTATACCCAAGATAAATGTAAAATGATATGAAGGACATAGATATACATTATTTGAGATTGTAAATGATTGAATAATACCCAAATATCAAAAATTAGCTTCAAAATAAACATATTATGTAATGAACCAGATAAAACAAAATATTTTAATACCCATAGCATCTGAAACATATAAATTCTTTAATTCCAATGATACCTATATGAATCCATCAAAGGGGACATTCCTTATTTAGGTAATGATATATAAATTATGGGAATATAAAACCATATAGAAGATTTATTCCTCATAGATTTAAATTGATATTGATTGAGGGACTAATAACATCATGGATATTGGACCCATACCCTAACACATTGTAACACCTTGTGATATTACTATGTATTTTCCATTAAAAAATTATTTTTTGAATAGAATGCTTCAAAACCCACACTGAGGTAAAATGAATCCTGATAAATATTATTGAGATAAAATATTAAGAAATAGTGTAAAAATAATGAATAAAATGAATAAAATATAAATTATTTTTCATAAATTAAAATGTGCAATAAATCCATAGTTAAAAAAATAAACATGAATATAAAAAAATTTGTCATGGTATTACAAATATATCATTACCCCTATCAAAAATATAGAATACAGGAAAAAAATCAGAAATATTATAGTCATATTGACTAGGATTTAACTAAATGGGATGGATGATACTATGATTATATTTAAGAATACATGTATTAAAGATATGTAGTCATTATATATATGTTATTTAAGGATATAGTTATTGAAAATATGGTAATTAGATATATGTTCATTCGGTATTATTTTATAAAATAGATATTTTTTTTCTACAATTTTTAGTACAAAACTAAAAGAAAATATTTTCATAATTCTAGACTGAAATAAAAAAGAAACTATTTTATTAAAATATTTTTATATAAAAATTATATTTTTTGATTGTTACATGTTTTTCTCATTATTTTTGAAGAATGAGTTTTGGTATTTATAATATTAAATTAATAATTTTAATATAGATAATTTTATAAAATTAAATTGTAAAAATGTGATTAATTATTTTTTATATGATGTGGTTAAAATAATTTAATTAAAAAATTGATATTTTTTCGAAGAACTAAAATTTTTATGTAATATGAATTTTTATCTCAAAAAATAATGTTGATAAATATAAATGGTTAAATATGGATTAATTATTCAATGTATAAATAGTATATTAACATTTATTTAGTAATTAATTTATAAGAAATAGTATTAAGAACACATAATGTTTGAAGAGTAATTTTCCAATAGAAATAGTCTTTTTCTACATATATATATATATATCCTTGATTAAAAGATAAATTTATTATATTTTTAAATTATATTATATTCAATGAATCTAAAATTTTAATAATATTTCGTAAAATAATCATTAAGTTAAATGTATTTTTTTGGAATACAAATAGTCACCGAGGTACAAAAATTAGTTTCCCTGATAAAGGTAAGATGAAGAAAAAAAGTGCTAAACTATTGTTAAAGACATAAAATACCATTAAAATTTATCTATTATGTTTTTATATTAGTGTAATCATGAGTCATTTCAATTATGTTTTATATTTTTATTTTCATACCTCTTAAAACGGTGGCCTTACACCTTAGCACATGTTTTTTTTCGGAAATGCCACTCAAAACTTGCCTATAAAATGACACCTACTCTGTCCCTATTAGGAAATTCATATCAATAATTTCCCTCTATAATTCCTAATTATTTATTTATTTTAATGCCTTCATATTTTTTGGGTAGATTTGGATTACAGGAAGGAATATTCAATCCTTCTTCTTAGAAGAACCCATATTATGAAGGAGAGAATTCATCAAAATAAGTACCATGTTTTTTACAACAATTTATGGAAATTTACATTGTAATATATAATATTTATAGATAAAATTATTCAATATATTGATCTTATATTTACTTTATTATACTTATTATAAAATGATAATTCTTTTATATAACTTTAAAATATTAATTATTCATTAGTATAATATGTTGTTTCTTGTGTTGGTTCAAACATCTACTGGAATTGTATTCTAAAAACATCAAAATTTTCACCATGAATAATTATCGGTAGATTAATAAAGTCAATATAATATATTGTGTAATAAAAAATTTAATGAATATAGTTCATGAGGATTATACAAAAGTTAATGAACATTATAAAGTAACTCATTCTTACACAAAACATCATCTCCGTAGATTCTATCCTCCTGAACAATAGTCATACATTACATAAAATGAACATCGAACTTAATAAATAATTGTAACACATTGATTCTACTAACATGAATAATTTTTTAATGATGAACTTGGTATCATTGTACAATGATCGATGTCCCCTTTATCACACTTGTACAAAATAATCATTATTACTGCCATCTGATGATGAAAATATATTATAAATAACTAATATATCTGTAATGAATGATTGTTATTTATATATATAAATTCTAATAAATATGATTAATATTAGAAAATAAGTGATTAATATTGTTATGTTTTTTTATGCAGGGAGCTAAATCAGTTTCATGGAACATGGAAGTAAAGGTATAGGCTCTTTTCTAATCTCATTTTTAAATTAATATTGTATATTTTCAAAAATTAAAAACTATGTAAATTATATATATTTTATCTTTAATAAAATATATTTAATTCACATAATTTTATTCATGGTTTTATATTTGATCATAATTTTTTAACATTTTTTCCACAATTTAGTTAAAAAATTATTTAGAGAAGAGAAAACCATATCTCTTCTTTTCTGTTTAGGAATATTTATCCACCTTGTCAGCATTATCTATATTTTCAAATGAATATAAATATCTATACATTGACTATTTATCATGTTATTTTATGATGTAAATTAAATCATTTACTAAATCTTGGTCATTTTAACATTGTTGGCACGATCATTTTCATCAAACATTATTCTTACTTAAAAACGTTTGAAAGGAATCTCCTTTTAAATTTTGTCCATAATAATTATTTTTCATGATGTAAATTAGATTTTTCATTAAGAAAAATACATGTAGATATTTAATAATTTTATAATTATTTTCAATTTAATTTTTTTATTCATTCTATTATACTAAAACTAAATTTATAAATAGAAAATGATATTCTTCATATTTTCTAATGAAATATTCAAATTCCCTTATAAAGGTGTTTTTATTCTATATCAACGCCCATTATTGTAAATTATACTTAATTGGGTATCTTATATAATGATATCATCCACCTTTATTCATTTGATGACTTATGATAATGTCTTATGTTTATTTTCAAAAAATCACTTTATTTTTTGTTGTTTAACTTAGATATGAGGGAATTATTAATTTCTTCATGTTCATGTGGCACTAATATGTATGGTTTTAGATGAAATAATGGGTTGGAGTGGAATTATAAATCCCATCGTGCATTGGGTAAATATTTATACCTCATGAGATAATAACTACGAGACTTCGGAGTTAAAACAATAGATTATGGGACTCTTTCAAATATATTTTTGAAAATGAGGATTAAACCCCATTGATGTACTATGTCTATTATACATTGATAATCTTGGAAGTATCCCTAGACATAGTAAATTATTATAAATTTTTATAAATTTAAAAATTATTATTCCTATATCGTTTTTTCGTGACTCATGGTTATTTACCCATGTTTCCAAACTCATATTACTTAAACATTCTGTTTTGAAAAAATCCTCAAGATATGACTCATTATTTATCATCTATGAATTATTGGGTATGATTAAAATATGTTATTTCCATACACCTTGTTTATTTTTCCATACCGATGTTATTATTTGATGATCACTTACGATATTTGATAGTTTTCTCCTAATTTTTCCCATAATGAAAAATTGAAATCAACTTTTATTATAATTCTACATGTACAAGTTGTGAAGAAAGGTATTACATGTTATATGTATAAAAGGGTATCATATGTAAAGAATATTGTTTTACATTTTGAAGAAAGGATTTAAAATAATTTGATAATGTATATTGTCTTCATATACAAAAAACTTATAGGCCATAGGTATTATATCTATTTTTATATATAAAAAATATTAACATTAAATAATATAATAATCATGAGTGTTGTTCTCAGTTCATCACACCATTAGTTATATAGGGGACCTATGGCCAAAAAATTGGGTGAGTGCTGACCCTCTATCCCTTTAAAATGCCTCTACCAAAAAAATTCACCACCTATATGGTGCTAAGATAGTCATACATCTCCATATGTCTTTTAACTAGACCTTAATATTTACAAGATACACTCCATCATGTTCTTCAAGGGAAAATCATACAATAGAGGTTTTTTTTATAATGATTCTGCCACTTGAGTGATCAGATACAAAATAAACAGCATGTTGAAAATTATATAACCTGGAATTAGTCTAACAATAAATGTTCTTTTTGGAAACCCAACATGTTCAGTCATTGATTCCACATTGATTGAAACTTTAACCTATATTATCTACCTATAATTGCATCCAAGTATCTAACTGGGATTATAGTTTATAAATATAACAACATGAGAATGTCCTCTTAAATACTATATTAGTATAATACATAAGTTGAGGAAAAAATATGGGTAAATAAAAGTTGTGAAACCCTATGACTGGATTAAAATTTACACCATTACAAGGGGACACAACCCGTCTAAAAATCAACAACACCCCATCTAACTTTGTTCCAAAAGACGTACATTTTTATAATACTAAAATACAATATTCCAAAGTTGAATAGACTATATATATCTTTGATAATTTTTACCCATAGAAATGATTTAATCTTCAACATCCATCTCAATAAGTGGAATGGGTCACATTCCATTTTTTTATGATCGATTCCAACATTCATAAATTTCATCCATCTCACCTACAAAGTGATTTCTATGGTTTTCCCCAAATTTGGGCCCTATATTTTAAATTGGACCTTGCAACATATCATATGATTAAAAATAAATCCAATACCAAAAGTGATTTCCCTTATAAACCCCATACAAAAAATTGACACATGAAACATAAATCACATCTAAGGAAGGAAATAAAATATATAGATTTTAATAATTGTATCATATAATTCAATAAAAATTGAATTGATTATTTTCTTATTTTGTATTCCAAATTAAAAATTTTTTGTTAAATAAAAAATAATATACATGTTTTTTAATAATTCAACCATTAAAATCCCTATCCCTGTATATTATTGTTTTAATTTTCATTTTTTTACATCATCATCCATGATGAGAAAATAAATTCTAACCCTATAGAGTATCCAATTAATAAATTAATGTCGAGAATCCCCCACCTTAATTACACATAGAACATTATCATATGATCATATGATGATCTACACTAACCACTCATCTATTCCCATTATTTTTAATTTTCTATTTGGATATTCCACCATGCCATAACATGCCAACACCCAATATTCTCTCTCCCATGAGAGAATGTAGAGAATGATATAATGGTGAGAAAAAAGGATCTATTCCAGGTTTTGAAATTAATTACCAAAATTATCCATATAATTATCTACTAATAATTAAAATCTATAATTCCCCCCACACCAATTCTCACATATATCACCACCTCCAAAATCTTTAACTTTATAATTTCACTTCTCATTAAATCCACCTTTGGAAATTAATTTTAATTATGATTACACTCCAATCCAACATTACTAATACATCTAGATCCACGATATATTCTATTATATACATTCAATTTCCTCCAAGAAATTCTACGCAAACACTATTGATTTAAATTTAATATTTTATAAAAATTAATCTACTAAATTTAATATATAATAATATTTTATTATCATAAAATATCTTCCTGAAAAAATAACCATATTGAAAAAAGTATACAGCAGTTCCCAATGGTAATCATTATTTCCCAAATACAATGACATGTTCAAATTTATATTATATTAACTAAAAAATTACTATTTTCTCATTATCCTCTAATCACACACCATTTGGTAAAAATATTAATAAAAATATTTTAATGTATTATCTGAAAAATCTATGATGAAATATCATCACTATCTTCCGGAATTTTCTTTTAGGAAAATCATGACATTCTCAAAGAGGTGAGGGTACTAAGGATCCATTTATCACTAATTATCCAATGAGAACTCTTGAATATTCTATTTCTTTCTAAGATTAGTACAGGTAGTATCATGAAACCTTAAAGAGACTTATGCTATCAATACTTGATCTCCAATGTGTACATAATTAATGAAGAATTATCCTTGATATTCTCATATCCCTAGACACAATGGGTGAGAGGTCATATGTATACAAACATATATATGAAATGCAGTTACCATTATGCAATATTTATAACTATAGGGGTAACACTATATTATTAATATGCCTCACCTACCATACACATGGTATTAAAAGATATCATAAACATAAAATAGATATTTAACAATTAACCAAACCAATTCAAATTACCACATGGAGATTAATTTAAAAACACATAATCTCCCTTTATAAAATCATAAGGAATTAATTATTGATATAGATCGGATTTATAACAGAACTCTGTTAAACAAATATTCTTCTAGATCACTTATACATTATATGTCATCAAATGTAACCGATTAGGCTATAAAATAAATAACTCACCATTCTTCATTTATTGAAGGGGAGACCTATAGGGTCTTCCAATCAAGTCCTCAAAATTTGTCATGTTGATAGTGGAGTGGTATAAAATGTTATATTAAATATAAATTAATTATATTTAATTATTCAATTTTATATAATATACAATTACTTACGTTATCAATATATCTTAAATCACATGAATACTCCTCCATATTTGACTATTTATTTAGAGACAGATAGTTGTACTCAATAGCATATGGTTCCCCAATGATTCTTGTTATCCCCTCTGTCATTGAGACGTGAATCTAGAATCATGTAATAAAAACACTTTCAAGGGTAATACTAGAAAATATATAATCTCATACATGTATATACATTTAAAACTATACATTGAACTCTACCCTTAAATTGGAAGAAATTTTGATGACTTGATCAGTTGATCAACGATCACCCAAAATATACCATGATCTTTTACTAAATATGGAAACTATTTAATTAAGTCCCTTGAAGTCACATCCAACATCTATTATAGATCCTTGATAGTTTGGTTAAAACCATATAAAAACTTCTTCTTTGCCTTTATTCATTGGTAGGTGAGGAATCAAGAAATGAACATTGCAAAAATCGTCTTTATTCTTAGCCACTAATAATGACCCATGAGATCTTATTATATCTAATTATCAGGAGGATATACCTAGAATGGGTAGTGAAATATTCTTTCCAAACCTCATAAAATAGTATAAAAAATCTTTTTCTTTCCATAATATAGAAATAAATTCTCCCTATATTAATACAATCATTCATCTGTCTGACTGAAGAATTTCAAGTCACATAAGGTCTCACAGTTGATATATTCAAGTTGGTCTTCACTTACACACTGAATAATTTTTGGAATGAGTATTGTTGATATAAGATAATTAATATCTCTAAATTCTAACCAGATTTTCATCATCATGGATAAAATTACTTAAACCTCATCTAAAAAATTAGAATGTGACTTATAACTAATGAAATAATCCTCCACATTACCATTCCCAATAGTATAGAATATCACAGAGTTGTAAGGGTAACAATTCGTGATTTTAATTTGGTTTGGGTGATTTTTAAATACAAAAACATAGGCTACCATCCACCTTCTTAGTAAATAATTTAGGATCTGTCCATTGCAAGACACTAGGAATAGTAAAATCATTCTGATAAAGGTATGTTAACTTCACTTTTGCCTCCCTGAGCTCATCTGAGGTAAAATAATATAATGTATAATATAGTATTGTAGTGTGGTAGGGAAAATAAATACCTATTACAATATCTAAATGATGGGGACGATATATTACATTCATTGAAATAATACCCATGTTATCCCCCACTATGTTAGAAATTTTAACCATTGAGGGATCTAGTATATAAAAATCCAAACATTCTAGTAGGTTGGTGATCCTCTATAGCTTTACATAAGTTCATATCACTCATTCCAAATGATGATCAAGATCACCCATGAAATAGAATTGGAACACATCATCTCTACACTACACCACTCCCAAATGATTTAAATTTATAAAGAAGAAAAATTTAACTATCCAAATCTTCCCAAGGAAGGAATTGTTAGATTCGTTCTAGATATGATGAGGTACCAAAACAACCTCCATCCATGAAACAAAATCCACACTATCTAAAAATATGGTTGAGTATGTAATTTTCCCTAATAGATGTATATTCATAGATATGTCAAACTAGAGGCTTAATGAAAATCTATACCTCTTAGAATAATGATGTAGTATTAAATGAATATCTCATGTTGTTTTTGACAACTATAAGCTCTATTGTATAAATATAAAAAATTTCTCCTTAAACTATATTAGGTGAAACATGATTAAAACACTATATTGAATAAAATTCCCTTTGACCCTAAATAAAGGCTCTTTATCCTTAGTATGAACCAATTTGAAGTGTTTTTAGTTGTAATGAATCGAATCATCATGAAACACTACACCGTGTTATTGTGATTCTAACTCCTCTACAAAAACTGTGTTTGACGGGACCACATTGATAACCATTGGTAGGATCCTAATCATAAATTAGATTATAACATGGAGTTCTATCCATTATTCTACACTATCTTCCCTCATATATTTTTTTTGAAAAATACAATGATATATAATGGGTATGTCATTGTTTTTTGTTTTCCTTGAGTTTGTGTTTTTTTTGACTTGTAGTTGTACGTGGGAACTGGATCCCATAAACAGGCTTCTGATAATCAAAAAAATAAATTTCAGTCAGTATGACTCTTCTTCCACTAACCATCGAGATTGGGATCATGTATATGGATTCCTCTAATAATGGGATCCTAATGAATTGAATTTATTTGATTCTATTGTGAACATTTACATATACATTCCCCAATATCAAATTATTTTTCTTTTGGAAATCTATCTCTCACTAGGGATCTCTCCTAAAATCTATCTTCTTTAATGACATATAATGAAAAAAAATCCAAATATAATCTCTCACAAGGGGTCATGCTCAATCATTCACGCTAACATAGATCTAGCATGCATCATCTCAACAAAAGTATCAGGTGTAGTCCGTAAACCTTGACATGTACTCATAAAAGTTCATGATACATTATTAAAGATATTGAAAATTATCAACCCTATCTATCATTAGAGTTATTGGTTAGTTCCCATCACAAAATAGGGGCCCAAAATCGCACCAAGGAAGAGAATCCCAATCCAAAGTCTTTATAGTATTATTCAACTAATCACTTTATATACCCTGAATAAGATTGTACACCATAGTCACTATCTTATTAGTCAGTGTATGAAATAAGAAAAAATATAAAGTCACAACATCAAGTGGTATTTGACACTAAAACATATGTATCATGAACATCCTAGATTTCATCTCATCCTTCTTTTTAGTGATCAACATATACTCATCAAGTGGTAGGTTATCATCCTACACCATTTTTCAATTACCTCACATTTTATGACATAATATTGATATAATAATGAAATAATATATTATTAAATTTTATTCTAGATCAAAAATATGATTGATAAGATAATTAATTTAATTAAAAGTGATAAAAATTATTTTTCCAAAAGTGAAAATAAATTTCACGATTCTAAGTGATAAAATATATCATAAAAAAATTCATTTTTTTCCTTTATTTTTTACAAACTAATAAATATGGTGGTGGAGGGGTTTATAAGTAATAAATTTTTTTAATTTTACTAAAATACAATTCCTAATGAAAAAATACAAAAAAATATGTTTTATTTTGGGAATAATAATTTATTCATAATTTTAATCAAAACTACCCTTTATCCATAAATACAGATACCCCCATCATGTTGGTGTCAAATTTCGTATTGAATAACTATCGTTACCTAATATCTTCCCAATTTATATCTTTTACTACTACACATATCACTTTAAATTTTCCATACTCATCTATAATAAATCCTATAATATTTTTGGTGTTCAAACAAATGATAAACATCAAATACAAGGTAATTTTCATTCATTTTTCCTTTCATTTTATTTTTCACTAATTATATCATTATATTCCCATCAAATAAAAAACCCCTAAAAATAATTAATTTTCATATTTAAATGATATTATTATAATTTAACAATATTATTTGAAATATATATTCAAATATTCTATCTCATTATCTCTTTGAAAGATCCCCAATAATGGTCGGTTTACCTCCAAATAGGTTGTGGTTAATTATCTCTATATCATGAACTTCCTTAGTAGTTAGAATAACTAATTTAGTTTTTAAAAATATAAATTATATATAATTATATTAAATCATTTTCCTTATTTTTAATTGATAGATAATAATTGATTAATACCTTAAAATTAATATAATATATGATAATTCAATGAAACATGATAATTATAATTCATCATTAATTAAAAAACTAATAAGAAAATTATAAAGATTAAAATTTTCTATTAAAAACATAACTAATTGTAATAGTATTGTGTATTTATATTTTAATAAACCTGTGTTAAATATATTGGAGTAGTAAATGACATGATAAAAAATGGGACATATGTTATCGTAACTCTCTATTTCTCTCCCATTGGCGATTATTATTTTCTGCCTACTTCATTTTCCAAATAATATTTTCATTTCAAAATGAAATTATTATATTTATATTATTATTGTCCTTTTAAATAATTTTAATATCTATAAATTGGAATTATAATCATTAATACTCATTCTATTTCCAAAAATATATCATAATTATATTAATTATCAACCCTCTAATTTATGATTATTCCTTGTTATTTACATTTCTTTTCAAATAATTAATTGTAATTTGTACTCAAATTCTTATATTAATTTTATTATTATCCTTTTATAGAACTTACATGTCCATTCGTTAAAATCCAAATAATTTATTCCTAATTCAAAGAATAAAAATATCATAAGGGGTCTCTCAAACTATCATACCTTTTGGAGTTTATCCTTTATTTCTCTGACTGCTCCATGTGATTCCTTTAAACTATATTATTAATTTATTTTCCTTTTTTCATGTTTTTTTATAAGGATAAACATGACTCTACTTAATTTACAAAAACATTTATTCATAATTTATGATTGTTGATAAATATTTTATTCTCAAACTCACTCCTGGATTATTCATTTTGTAATTATTAAGATATTCATGAGATGTGATGTTTTAGTTTTAAATGGCACCATTCAATTTTAACATGTTTTTTCATATTACTATATTGAGAACCACCGACCCAATTATTTAATTTATCCATTATAAAACAAAAATAAATCACATTCATTTCTCATGGTTATTTCATGTATATAATTGAAATGTGCTTCATTTATTGGTGTATCACATGATTATGGTTATATTAGGATGGTATGGGTTTTCCTATAATTATATATCCCTCTAATATATTTTGTTATGGTGTATATCTCATGTGAAAATTATCTATGAACATGATGCTAAATTTTTTCAAATGATGTTTTTATTTTTTTTAATACATATGATGTGTGATAAAGGATCCAATTTTATTAACATTCATTGTGTTTACATGATGTAGTTAAATTTTTATAAAATCATATTATGTTTTGTTAGAATTCCAATACCAAATTCAGTGTTGTTTTAAAATGACCTCCTTCGTATATTATGATGATGATTCAACACTTATGATATGATAGAAAAGATTATTTTCACCCAAGTTCTCAAATTTATTCATGTATCGTGTCACCATACCCCCATACACACTCTCTTAGGGGATTTTAACTCACCCTTTCTAACATTTACGACCATAGATGAGTAAATTTGTTAGGAGGAGTATAGAATCTAATAAGAGAAATGTGATAATGAAATTAAAAAAATATTTTTATTTTTATTTGTATATATTTTTTATGAACCCAAATTTCCCATGATAACAATCATATTTATTTTTGTGATTTTTATTATTAATTATTTTTGTGTTAAAAAATATATCATAATCTTGTATGAAACATATGGTTCATATGGGTCAGTGTCATAACATGATTTATTTATTATGGAATTTACGTTAATAAAATATAGTCTAGGTTAAATAGAAGGATATAATATTTTATGGCATTGACATTGATTTAATCACATGAATAAATTTTTTACCCTTACTTTATTGACTTTTATATGAAAGAAACATTTTATATTTTATAAACTGGTGGAAACCAAATGAATCCAACCCCACTAAAAATGTGCTGGAAAATTAAATGACTATAAAAATAATACTCCAAAAGAAATGGTAAATGGAGTTAAAACCCGCATGGATGTAATGAACCACTTATCCTTGGTCAGGAATAATGAATTTAACTCTAAAGAATTCCCAACATCAACCAAATAAGGTAAATTAATTGTTAAAACCTTTATATAATAACACCTTATTCATTTAGTGGATCTTATATTCCACTTATTTTTAATAATGAGATACTATAGAGAGAAGATATTTTTTAAATATTCATTCTCAAAGAAGATGAAAATTACTATTTTCATCTACTATTTAGAAATTTTAGCCCAAAAATAGTGTCAAATGATGATTAATAAAAAATTTAATGATAAATTTAAATCAGTGGAGTGGGATGAAATCAAGAAAATAATTCATAAAAATATATCCTCCAAAATATTCATAATAATATGGTGACATAATTTTTTAATTTAAATAAAATAATAATTAATCTATTCCAACATCAAAAATGAATTACATAAGGGTCGAATATTAATCATATTGTTTTTTATCAACTATGATAATAATATATATGAGTTATTTAGTGATTTATAATCACATATCCTAATATCATTATCACTTTATGCCTTTGGGGTTATGAAGAAGTGTTTTAGTGTTCTCATAATGTTGAGATGTAATTTTGAGAATATTCCCATGGTCCTGGAGATAAGAAATGAATGACAGATTTTTAAGATATATGATCAATTGATAAAAGGTGTAAAAGATATTTAACTAGATAAATTTTAATAATATGGAAATCAATACCCAAAAAGTTTCCTTCATGGGACTGGGAAATGTACCAAGATTAGAAAATAAGGGAATCAATCCCATGTGTATCGATCAGACATGAAGAATACAACCAATATAAGGGAGGAATGGAATAAGCAATTTAATACAATACCTATACTCTAGTTCTTGATCATTATGTAAAATGGAAACTATGGAAGCTAATCCATGAAACCAAGGGTCTTAGATTTTTATCAAAATTAACAACAACATACATAAAAGGATATATGAAAATATTTAACCATCCCCATTTCAAGATATGGAGTACTAAAACAAAGGGTTTAATGGTATAGTTGTTATCAAATTAAGAATAAGGTATGATTTATAGGACCATGGATCCATGCATTCTATTATATCTATTCTTAATAATTAAATGGCACAAAAATACTAAAATATTGATATATCATTACAAAAATATAGTTCTATAATCTTTGTAACTCAATTGTTATACTCTTCCCATTTTTGTATTTGTTATAATGTTATCCCAAAACATATTTTAATTATTCACTTCTGGGAATATGATTCTATATTTTGAATAGTTTCGCTCTCATTATATAGACATCACATCAATTGTTGGTAAAAGGAAAAATATTTCTATATCTGGAACCATACTATTATTTTATAAAATTTATTGGAATTGTTTGAATATATATTGTAAAATATATTAAATATATTTGTGTTAAGAACCAATAGAGAAGAATTTATTTATCAAATGTTTAAGACAGTAGATATAAATTTAACCATTCAAACATTTGTTTTTTGAAGGGATATTATTATGTACTTCCTAATGAATTTCTTGGAATTTCCCCATATGGTGATGTAGTGTTCCTAATAGAACACATTATTAGTTCAACACTTGTATTTAAGAGCCCCAATAGAGTTAATATGATATAATTATAGGAGATAGAGATGCAATTACATGACCATTTTGATAAATGGTTTATATTCCCTTGTGAGTTTCCTTGTTTATCCTAAATACAAATAATAGATTTTGTAGCACATGGAATTCCCAAGGATACATATTTCACTAGATATTTACGAGTTACAAATGCATGTGAACTTATTTTTTCTTTTGTAAATTATATTCTAGTCATTCTAGGAATCCATTTTTCAAAAGTACATTGGGAAATTTTCTTTCAACATATTTTTTATAGTTATATTCATCAACCATACCGTAAAATATATATCTCAATAGAATATATTTTTCATTTAATTTACTGCAAAATTCTCCTCCAATACCAGTTATGTTCGACCACCATCTCAATTAGATACATTGTTATCATTATAGGAATTATAGGAATAATATTCATATGTATATTATTGTGTTTCGTTAATCCATTATTCAAATGGTCCATTGACATCAAATTATGAAATATATTCTAACAATTCATAGAAAAATACTGAAATATATCCATGAAATCCATAGTTTAAAAATATGTCTCTATAACTTTCATTAAAACTATTCAATGTGTTCTTACATTTTATTGGAACTCTCTTGAGTATGTTTATAGTGTTTCTATTGTTTTCCATTATCCTAGGAATTTTCACAATTCACTTTATCTAACTGGATATAGGTGTTCTATCATTGTTATGACCATGTATTCTAATTGATCATGTCCACTAATACTTAAAAAAATTCATTGCTTCTCTTCGGATATAGGATAATTTTTATCTTATCAGTATCTCATATTGAAGTATAATCAAATAAAATGAGTAAATCTTATTTTAAAATTGAATTTCCCTGGGAAATTTATTATTCCAATTTCTTCATAACCAAGACCAATTATTTATTAGGTTTATGAACATTTATTCTTTTCATCTCATATTAATATATCATATATTCTTAGTTAATCATTCCCATAGACATTTTATCATTAAATTCATGGGACATTTTATATAGCATGTATAATTTCTAATTTATGGTTTTTTGTCTAAGAAATAAAATAATAAAAGACTATATTTTTTTATTACAGACTTTTTATCTCCAAAAACAAGTCTTCCTTGTGTGAAATATGTTTAGCCTTATTGGACTTTATGTTTTGAATTGATTTTGAGTTATTCCCCTTCTCTATGGAACCAGATTTAATATTATATACTCTTGATAACATACCCTAGAAGTCCCCTTCATGGGATCACTCCTTCTCCTTAGATTATTTTCCATTTCAAAAAATCCCTTTTTTGAATTTTAAAATTTATATCCTCATCTTTTAGTGTTTAACATGGATATATCAATTCATATTATGCTCATTTATCATTTATTATATTATTCAATATTATAATTAACATATTATTATAATAATACATTATATTCCATTTATTTCATATATAATATCATTATTATTATATGTTGTATAAACTTAATTTGATAAATTAGTCCCCTTAGCTCATCCTACAGTATTATTTAATCATTTCTTATATTTTAAATAAAAATCATTATTCGAAGTATTTCAAATGATATTGAATTAATTCATAAAAATAAAGTAGTTTCTAAAAAAAATTCTATTTTTTAAAATTTGCATAGATTTCTAATTCATCTTTATATTCTTTCCCTTTTTCTGGTCGCAAGAAGAATGTAAGGGAAGAGTAATAGTGATTTCCAAAAACCAATTAGATCAATTAAAATTAAAATAAATCCAGAAAATTAAAATATTATTTGATAACAAATATTTTTTCCAAAGGGTATTTAAGTGTTATATATCCTATTATAGGGGTGAATCATGGAATAAAACTTATTTTAGTGTAATAACATTATACTTAAACACTCACTACCCAGATAGATCTTGACCTCATAATTAATATTGTCACCCTTTTTATATTATTTTAATAATGATCATTATTTTATAGCATTACAATTTATACATTTCAATAGATTTTTTAAAATTATCCGGACCCAAAAAACCAATTATGTAAAATATATTTTAAAAACTTGAACAATTTACATAGCTTATTTCATTGGTCCAATGAAAATAATATAATCAAAGTATCATGAAGTTGAAAATGCATTGATGCTCCGAAATCGATTAAATTAACTATTTTTAGTGGTTCAAGGCTACCTTACTAATATTTATAGGATCTATCTATTTACATGGTTTAATAATCGATCATTTCTTTTATATGTTCACTCACTTCACATATTCCCTTTGTCTCACTACTCAATATTGGAAAACCCCAAATGTAAATTCAATCAAACAATAATAAATATCAAAATTACTTCATTTTAATCAATTATATAATGTTTTACCATATCTAAATGATACTACTTCCGAGGATTGATATGAATCTCTCTAAAAACAACTCTTTCACCTTTTAATGGGTCATCATAGGAACATTCCCTTCTTCATCTTTTCCAAGATTTTGAATGAATTATTAGATTTATTCTCTTATAACATGGAATCCAACTCTCATGGAATTAGATATAAAAAAATTCTATATGATTTCATAATATGAATCTTTATTATCTATATATATGGATATATCAATAGTTTTCGACTTTTCAAAATCTTCCCACTCTATTTAAAGAGAAATACA
Organism: Viscum album; assembly: GCA_963277665.1. Lineage (NCBI taxonomy): Eukaryota > Viridiplantae > Streptophyta > Magnoliopsida > Santalales > Viscaceae > Viscum > Viscum album. The sequence continues at coordinate 1,714,849,918 of OY728140.1, read as the reverse complement.
CAATGTTTCCCTAATTAAATATATTAAATTATTAATGGTTGTGAAGGGATAACATTTATAATAGAAATATATTATAAATTATTCAAAATCACTCATTTACTACCTAGATTTACTTTTATATTTCTACGGTAATATAACATGAACATCTGTCGACATGGCTTTTCCATGTGATGAAAACTGTTATCATGAAACAATGGGGTTTATCTTCTAAAACCATAATCTATAACTCAAAAACTTCCATGGTTTGGAAATATTTACCATTTAATTTATTTATCAATACAATATTAGTTTTTATTTCACCCATAAAACAAATCATGGTGTAGTCCTTGGGGAATATTCTTTGACTGGTGCCCGATGGAAGAACCTCCATCATCACGGTGTGGTTACTTTAACTTTGATAATACTAACCCATTCATATTGTGACTATATAACATATAATAATTTAAATACATGTTTACCTCTATAATTTCAAAGACAACTAAATCCAACACAGTCATTCATGGAGTGTCCAAATTTCCCAAAACATGAATGATTTTTATTTACTAAGGGACTTTATATTATTTAACTCTAAATATACTATCATGGTGTGACACCACCTACCATCATGTATGTACATAATCTTCACACAAAAATCCATGATCTAAAAACCCATATGTCCAATAGAATAATATGAGTTTTCCCTTTGGATTCAACATATAAAACCATTCCTCTATTAAATCTGACACATAGAGTTACACTATGATTTCATTGCTTAAATCCTATATTACATGTGCATTAAACCATCATTATAGAATTTCCTTCATTCCATATTGTGGACATCATCATAATTAAAGAAACACTATACTTTTCGATTCACTTTTCATGTCATGGTCACAAATCCAATTGAATGACATTCCTTTTTTCCTAGTTACTTTTACATATTTAATGGATTTTACACTTTACAAGTAACTCACATCCCAACATTTCCTATGTCTTCAATAAGTGAATCACTCATATCCTAAAAATGTTAATATTATATATACCATTGATGAATCTTAATGATATTTACTCTTAACTGTATTTATATAGTAACCTTAATTTATGTGATTCCTTTATTATTAGTTCAATTTATACAAACTTGGTAACCCATAGGTGATCCTTTTCCATTTTGATATAAATCATAGAGACTTACTAAAAAAATACCAACCTTTAAAAATATCTTCCATATATCATCAATATTAATTTTGGAACATAATAACCTTTAGTATTAAGGAAAAAATAACTCCTTCAATGGTTTACCAACAAATAGGGTAGTATCCAACCACAACCCTTAAATTGGATTCTTACAAATAAATATGATAAAATAAATTTAAAGAGGGTTTTAAATATTTATTATTAACAAAAATAACTAGTGCAATAAAAGAATATTATTTGGGAGAATAAAATTATTCTAATGTAAGTTCATTTAAAATATTACAAAACAAAATATGTGTTTTGGAATTTATTGATTCATAAAAGAAAAATAAGGTAGTATGAGGATTTAGAAAATAAAATTACAATCAAGGATGTTTCAAGAGATCCCTGATATAAATTTAAACCATTAAACAAAATCTTGTGATTTAGATAATGAATAGAATAATAAGCCTAGGGAAAATAATGGAATTTTGGATTCTATAATAATTTTTTTGATCTTCTAATGGATTCCATATTAAATAACAAATGAATGGTTTCATTCCATATTGTAATACAATATTCCTTAACATGAGGAAATTGAATGTTACCTTATCCGATTACATTTAAATGTTATAACATTTTTATGTATTAAAGGTCTTATGGGTACATACGATCCATGGAGACAATATATCAAAATAGTCAATTTATATTAAATAATTATTCAAAATATCAATTGGTATTTCAGTAGTGTATGTGGTGTCCTGATAATCTGGAATTGAAAGTATATGTGTGAAAAAAGAGGTTTCAGATAACTAAAAATAATTTTAATGGTAAAATTTAACCATAAATATCTATAGAATACATTAATAAATTTGTGTCATAATATGAAAATGGAAAAGGGATCTATTATGGGGAAGTATATAAAATATTGGATCAATTTTTGATATGCTAAACACTGACAGGGTGAATCATTTTTGGGGAATTTTTAATCAATTTATTTATTTTCGGCACTCTATTATCTTATAAATAACATGTTAATGGATTTACCTTATTCTAACCTTACATTAGTTCTATCATCACATCCAAATGAACTCTATAAAAATTGGGATAAGACATTTACATAGTTAACCTTTCAATAAAAATGGTTTATCCATGGTTCCAAAAGGAAAACCCCATGATCAATCTTACCACTAGTGGGATACGAATGAGCAACAATGATAAGATAATTTATTACACTCATATTACTCATATCCTAATAGTGTATTTAGCATCCTGCACTTTATTGCATCCCACACTTTAGTTATTTCCACACATTACTATAACATGAAATGGGGAAACAACCAAATAGTTCTTCACCAATTTAGATGACCATATTATTGTATATGTGATGATGTTGTCTTCTTTTTCTCATTCCATTGCACAGTTACAATCATCTTCTTCCCTTTGTATCCAAAAAATCACATAAGAAAACATTTTCTTCATTATAACCAAAAACTTGAGGGATTATACTTAGTCATTTTCATCGATTTATTCTTCCTCCCCAGAATAAAATATATACTCTTCATACTCTTTTGTAAACTAGAATTCCCAAAACACTTTCGTATTACTATTAATTTCATCCTCTTATGGTTTCTTTATTATAGTAAAGCTACACTAATTTTATCAATATTATATTCCTTTGACTCCCTGAGTATGAATAATAAAAATTTTAGGACTCTTTATTCATTCATTTAACCTCAAAGAGTATGTTGTTAGTGTAGTTGTAGATAATGATATACTACATTGATATATAATATTTTTCTATCTGATGTAGTATCTGATTACATTAACTTTTTAAGTGTATAATATATATATGTGATTTGTAGCATCAGTTTTCTTCATAATTTTATTAACTTTCTTATCTAACCATATTCACTCCAACATTTGAAAAATTAATTTTTAATTACCATAATTTCGGATAATTCAAGACTCATAAAATGTAACACATTATTTAATGAATCATCAGACATTTAACATTAGATATATATAGATTAAAATTTAATAATAAATCTACAATTAATAAATATATCCATATATTAATATTATTATCCCAAAAAATTAGCCTATATATTATTAAAAATACACATATCCATGAGAGATTATACAATAAACTAGCCATGGTATGACTAGGGTTTCATGTGAAAAGCTTTATGGGAATCTTCTTTTACCATTTTCAATCATTTTATAGGATCAAAATTCACTGAATAGTGATATTTGAATTTTAAATAATTGATTTATTAGTACTTCATGATTCATGATATCCATTTCTTTTCAAATTTTGTGTAACTCTTCAAAGGTGTTGAAATTAATCTTTAGAACATTGTCTTCATAAAATTGAGCTTCGCTTCTAATTTCCAGTTCAATCTAACAAAATCCATCTTCACTATTCCAATGTAGATAACAAATTTTATAACGTATATAATTTAGTATTATTAACATAATATTAAAAATTGTAAATTTAATCGTCCAAAGTAAATTTTTAACTTATGAATAAGAAAAATTTCAAATTCTCCATTAAAATAAACCGTACAAAATATTGTCCACATGAACTATGAGCCATATGAAAGAATAAGACATATAAACCTCATTTTCTAGTAATATAAATAATATCCCAAATATTACAAAAAACCTTTTTCATTAACCATGAACTTATTACAATTAACAGTGATTCTATAAGAAACATTACTAAATATTCATCACATTTCATAGAAACAATTTTGTACATTAGCTTCAGATATTCTATCTCTTTTTTATATTAGTTATCATTCTACTATCTTTAAGAACTCCCAGTTGAATAGTGTCAGCACAACTTAATATCCCTATATTATTAAATAAAATAATATGGTATGATAATAACCTATGTCATTCACAACATTCTACCTAAGGAAGATAGATTATATATATTCATATCAACGCTAGTGTCCATATTTATAAATTCTGAATAGTAGCTATAAAACATGATTACCACATAAAAATTACTCAAAGAACATCTTGATTATTAATCTCCATGATCCAAACATAGATCAAACAAATCCCTTACGGATTTTTTTCTTTCTGGATCTATCATATTTCTCTATAGGGTTGTTCTTCTCTTTTTCTGGTCACTATAAAACATTGCATGTTCATAATTCCTCTTCCATGAAACCCTCTCATAAATCACCTTTTATCTTAGGAAACTATATCTATTATATGTCCTAGTGTATATGGTGTATATCTATCCTTACGAATGATTTAATTTATTTTTTAACATAACTCATTCATGTTTTTTTATCCAATAATATATTAATGTAACAAACTGATTAAATTTTTTGATCCATTCCCCGATAATTTCTTATTTTCAAAACATCATATATAATTTGGTTATACTTCATAAAAACCAATATAATGTAACTTCATAAAACACCTTCATTATAGTAATAAGTTATTAATAATTATAAATTATTAATGGAACCAAAATTATACATATACGTTTTCTATCAATATGAACAAATCGAAAAGAGTCTATATCGCAAGAACTCTTATTATTTCATATAAATTGTGAAATGAAAATTTAAACCACATTGTAATATTTCTATTCCAATAATAATTTACATACTAGAAAATGAAAATAATAATGGGATTACTTCTTCTTAAAAGGTGTGAGTTATTAAACTAACCACCATGATCATCGTTTTCTCTCTAATTCCAATTCAATGTTGAAATATACCTTCATTGGTCATTCTAGATAAATTAAAAAGTGGGTTTAACCCCCCATGGTTTTCAATATCCACTAAAATGAAATCCAAAATGAATAGGTAAGTTCTCACTTACATATAAATCATCATATTCTTCTCTTCACATTTATTATAAACCGTTCAGTTTATTATTTACCCTTATTTCCAAATTTAATAAAATTTAATTGAGAGAGGATGGTTTCAATCCATACATGTGTAATGTTCCATAAACTATTCCACTATAAATGTATATTATGCATGAATGGTGTAGAAAACAAAATAGTTCTATTTTAGAATTTTGGATATCTATTATTAAAAAAATATTTTAGCATGTGAAATGAATATACACATACTATTTCTTTGATGATTTCCAAATATTTTTAGGGAATGAAAATTGGTTAATTTAATTATTATAACTATTCTCTTAAAATATTACACATTGAATAAATTCACTCAATTCAGAAAAATATGTTATAAACATTCAAGAAAAAATTGTCTGATTTTAACATTAGAAAAAATATTTGAATCTTATTCGTCTTTATCACCTATATCAATTATTAAAATACCCCCCCCCCCTTAATGTAGGGACATAAGTTTTATATCCATGGATGAGGGAGTGTGGATTTATAGAATTTTAATGAAATCATTTCAACCCACCTTCCATAATATTTTGATAAAAATATGTTGATAATATTTGGAAGTTTCTCAGAGAACTATCTACCAGTCTCCACCTCTATTATAAACTCAAAATTATCTTTATTTAGATTAATCTCTTTAATATATAGATTTAAAAATGTCCTAGTTAGAGAATTTACTAAATCTAATCACTTCAAATGGTGGTCCAAAATCAACAACATCGGCATATTTATCATGGATGATATTTTTCAACTAATATTTTTAGAATATAAATTGAAGGATTATTCCAAGATTTTGGATTCATTATCATAATATCTAGTATTGATTGATTATTCTCCATGTATATTTATCCCTTAAAAATGAGCTTCACCTTAAATTACCTACATGCTTATCACATAAATGAAACACAAATGATAATAGTGTGTGGTGGAAACAAATCATTGTCATAATAGAACGGTAGATAATTTTTTATTGACAAAGTCACTCAATTCACTATATCATTGAAAACATTATTCATACTTGTGCATCTATCTTCCCAAACTATCTTTGAATTTGGTAGAATATAATCCTCAACATTGTCAACTTATTTTTATGAGATGTTTCTATTTTCTGAATTCATCCATTAAATTTATCATATGGTGTCATATTCACATCCTTAAGTATTATTCTTATGACTGAATAATTTTTAATAAAAAATTTGAGTTTTTTCCATCCTATTTTAACCTTCTATAAAAATATACTGAAATACATCATTCATCATTTGTTAAAACCCTCATGTGAAATTCATTTTCTTTATATCGAACACTATTTTACTTTAGAACATTCCTCCACATTTTCAGTAATCATAATTTTTTCATTTTACAAATACACTATCCAAATTATAAAACAGTATTTAAAAATTAACTCTGCATATTGGGAATTTAGACTTTTCTTATTCAGTTTTTTTTAAACCAAATTAGTTCTTATTGCCAATTTTATAAACTGATCTCCCAGTTTTCAAAATTTTATTCCATTTAACCATAAACCAATATATTTTTTTACATTAATCCATGGTGTTTCCCATTTTAGTAAATAAAAGAAACTAATTATAGTTTTTTTGACACCCTTCATGGACTTCTATAGAATCATTAGGACAACATTATATTCTTATATTCTGGAAAATTATTATTGTCCCTCTTTATTAAACTTCATGGGAATATTGTTTTAATCTTTATTCCCTTGATATGATACAATTTAATTTTCTATTTTATTAAACAATTTTTTTGTCTTCTTTGATAATTATATTTACACATGATTAGATAATCATGAATTATTCATGTCACCACACTCATTACAATCATCCTACAAATTTCAAGGTGTTTCAAATCTATTAGAGATAGATAGGTTTTCTCTTTTATATGGTGGATATTACATCATATCACTAGTTATCACTATAATTATATGATTTATTTTAATTTCAAAAATTAATAGATCATTAAAATAGTAAAATTAACTAATCCAAAACAATTTAGATACTATAAATGATCCAAAAATCTTGATTTTTTTAGAAATTAATTCTATCATGATTTTCTAGAATTTATATCATTTCATTTTTAGTCATTATTCTCTAATTTTTGGGATTATTTTGGGGAAACATCTATCATTCACATTATTATTTTTATATAATATATGATATTAGTGTTTTTATAAAATTTCTTCATAATATGTTATCATATTTTAATTTTAAACCAAAATTGATCATGGAAATTGATTTAGAGTAAATAATAAATTTAGGGTTGGTTGGTGTATCATCCACTTATCCAACTATCTATTAATCAATAGATTATTCTAATATATTTTTTGACACAAATTAGATGTATTTTATATTTAGAATCCCTATTTTATGTTTTTGTAGATGTATCAATATTTTATTTATCATCTTGTATGATATTGTCCTCGAGTTAAGGTACATACTTGGTTGATTTTTCAATTAATGGAGTGTTTATTGGGATATGAAGTGGAATTAGTGATTTTCTAAGAGTTCAGGACAACGAAGAAGTAAAAAATGTGTATTTTTTCATTGCACATGATTTTCATACGATTAGAAAAAACCATGTGGGATGGCCAGGAAATCATGCGACCAAAATTAACCTTGGAAAATTGTAGGAATATAACCTCCGCATGGTTTTCTAAATCATGCAGGGTGCCGAGTCAGACTATGAAACTTGGCCTCCCACATGGATAAGGGGAATCATATAGTTGGTGCATGTTTTGGCTAGCTGCGTGGCCAATCCATGATGGTTTTAAAATGATTTAAAATTTATGTTTTCCTCATTCTATATTTTTGTGTTCTATCCCAATTTTTCGTCCATAGCTTCCTACAAAAACCTATGTGATGGACTAAACCCTACCAACCATAAAAAGGATAAAAAATCATTGATTCTTGGTCATTTGAAGTGTTTTTGGGTGTGAATGAAATAACATTGTCAGTGTAACTATCCACTTCTTCCCAATATTTTGGAATTAGTATTGCAAAATTGTTCTTCACTATTATAATCACTAACACCTACATTTTCCAATATATACCATTTTTTGTATTTAAATGGTCTATATGTTGGAATAAATTCATATTTTTAGGTGAGAATTTGTCTACAGACTTGAGGTATGTGGTCTAAAAGCTTTCCTCTTAATCATGATGTTTTATATGTTTGGTAGATGTGAGAATTCACTAACCTACAGTGTTTCAATGTCTTTGTAAATGGAATGTAAAATATGACATAGATTGAGGTGTGAGACCCTTCAAGGACCCAATTGGGTTCATTTTTTATTCAAGATCAAACCTTGTTCTACCCTTAGGGTATGTAAATCCCTTGAAAATTGTGAAATGAGTCTATAAACATTGAGATCGGGGAATTATGAAACTGAATTGGATGTGAATAGTAAATTGGAATATGTACATAAATTAAAGGGATTATTGAGTAGATCATATGTTGGACTTTTTGAAGTGGAATAGTGGATTTTTATATGTAATAAATGAAGGTTTTTTGGATTTTGATGGAGTTTTGGTTTAAAATGAAGAAGTTGATGTTTGAACATGGGAATTTTTTTAAAAGGAGGAGGACCTCAATGTGATTTGAAAAGTGGTTTTCTTAATAGTTTTCAAATGATGAACTAAAATGACAGTGTGGTCCTTTTTTGTAAAATTAATTAATGATAATTTTTAATTGATGTAAATTGGAATTAAATCCTTGGGGAAATGTTTAGTTTTCCTATGAGGAAGGATTGTTTTTTAAATTGTGGCTTCATAATTATTTTAAATTAGTATTTTTTGGTGTTTTATGTAATGATTTTATTATAAATGTGTATTGGAACCTTGTAAAATTAAATGATAATGTGGGAGAATGTGATAAATGGTTTATGAATAAATTTAATATAAATAAATTGAGTTTGGTAGGATTCAAATAGAGAAACTACTAACACAATTCGAGCTATATTGAGGCTCTAGGACCCACTATTATATTGTTCGAGTTAGGATGCTAGATAATGGATCTTTGATCCTAAATTAGGTTCTGAGGTTCCTTTGTTACGTTGGTTGGAATGATGTTCTGGGACCCACCAATGTATTGGTATGGATAATATTTTAGAGTAATCCTTTAATCCACTAACGTAAGTAAATGGATCAATTATCGGGCTAAGGATCTGTGGTAATATGATAAATTGTTTAATTATTGAAAATCATTTTATTACTAAAAGTATGTGACCCCTTTTCTATTTGTTTGGCGCCTAACAGGACTTAATATAGTTTTTTGGTTGGTTGAAAATATGAACTTAAATAATGAAAGTGGTTGATTAAATGTGAAGCATGTTTCATTTGATGTCATAACTATTTATTAGTACTTAATTAACTACATATATTATTTTACATATTATTAATTGATTTTTTTATTTTTGTTGGTATCTTAGTAAGTTGTAATCACCCATACTCAAGCCACTGTGGAACATTGGTACTTGAAATGATGCTACTTGTTTTTAGGTAGAGGATCAGGATAGGGACCTAGTTTATGGTTCATGCATGGGATATTTGGTTGGATCATGGTATTTTTGGATCAGGTTGGTACTCTTGACCATCTTCAGGTTATTTTATGGGTTTGTACTCTGTTTCATTAATATATGACTTCCTAACATGTAGTTTATTATTTTTATTACACATGTTTCTGGGTTACATCTTGTCCCTTTCCAAAATATGTTTATTTATTATTTATTCCAGTTATTAAAATTTATTATGATACATGTATTGTGGAATTACTCTGATAAGATTTAATAATAACAGCAAATTTTTATTTATATGTGTGATTCTAGTTATAAGACTTTGGAATATAGGGAGGCCAGCATGAGGTTATATAGAAACCCTTCTCAGGGAACCAGCTGTAGTGTCTCCCAATAAGAGGCTTCACAATGTGGTATCATAGTCCATTTATTTTTCCATACTATATTATCATGGTATGCATAATACTATAATCATGTCAAATATTGGTATTAATCTCATTCATGGGTGTCTACAACACTACTTTTTAGGTGAAACCCATGTTTCTTGTGGTGGGAATTGATGCTCTGTTTTTTTCATTTCTGATTGGTTGATAATTCCACCCCAAGGGGTGTAATGCGATGATAATTAATTGTCTTATAGGGTTTTATTTCTTGGATCGATATGTAATGAGAGGTTGTGTGAGTTCATGCATCATTCTTGGAATATAAGATTTCTAGGTGATCTTTATGTTTCCTGAGATTGATAGTTCATTAAGATTCATATGCTAGTTGTTTAATATTCCACATACACTTTATTTCTATTGATTATTATTTTAAATTATTGTTAATTATATATTTTTTAAAATATAAATTTTAGAAAAGAATCCATCTATAAAATAATGGGTAAATGAAAATGCGTCTGATAAGGTAAAATGATTTGGTTTTAAAAATAATTTTTTTTAATTGTGATTCCTCTAGTTTTTAAATGTTAATATACAAATAAAAAAGGAAAATGGGAAGTAATTCAATATACAGGGACACTATAAATTATTATCCCTAGTTTTGTGATTTGATACATTATATTGGTGGATTTGAATGTGGGAGTGCCCTTGTTTGAGACCTTAGTTGTGAGTCATGAGGCATTGTTGTGTTTTGATTCATTGTTAAAGAAATATTTTTTTATCGATCATTTAGTTAGGTTGTGACCTTAAGGTTTTAAATGGTCTTTTGTTAAAATGGATTAGGATACCCTTATTAGTTCAGACCTTACATGTCTGGTTTTGAACTCTAGAGGGGGTTTTGGATCATTTTGTTGATGTATGTGCACGCTTATCATTGGTATGGAACCTATAGTAAATGGTTTTTTAGTGTGTAAGATGTATTTTTTTGGAACCAGGGTAGGATTTCTACTTTTTAGAATCCAATTGTTTGATGTTTTATGTGTATTTCTTAGAGGGATATCCAATTTACATTGTTAGATTTGCCTCCATATTAGGGAGATTGTATTGGTTGACCTTCAACGGTGGACCGTGAGTAGGTTCGGTCAGGTTGTGAGTGTATTTAGGCATGTGAGACACTGTTATACATTCTGGACATTAATAGTGGTTCACAAGGATTATCTCCTAGTGGTGTATCGGACTATAGGACTATGTGGGAAAGTCAATGGTTTTGAAGATGCAACTGAAGTTGTGGTTAACCGTAGATTGCCTTGGTAAATTGGGTGTTTCATCAAGGCTGGTTAGCCCCTTATTTCCTATGAGGTGGAATGTTAATCATGTGTGGTTGGTTTATAGGTGGAATCAATGCATTGTGGGTGCGATCTAAATTTGGGAAAAAGATCTTCATTATGCCTTTGTTTCATTCTTAATGAAGAATTAGAGTGATTGTGGTATGTTATAGTGATAATAATAATTGGAAATATCATTTAGGATTCTGGAATAACTGTGTTGATAATTCTTAAAGGACTCAAGTTTGATTTTAGCAATCAAGTCAAGTGTAACCAAAGATTAAATGGATTCATTCGATATAGATGTGACACTGAAGGTGAGGGGTGCTCTTGTGGTTGGGCTTGTTTTTGCGAAAGGATAGGTATTTTGAAGGGAACATTGGTAATGCCTAGAGTGTGATTGGGATGATGGAGTATGAGTCATGATTAGTTAAGAATGTATGAATTTAGGGATATCATCGGTGATGTATGTCATTTTTATCATGATTTAGGTCTACTGGTTATCCAGGGGAATGTTTGTAACCTAAATTTTTCTAATGAGAATCATGTGGTGGGAACATTCTAGATATACAAAATTACATTTGGGATATGTGATCAGGTGTTTGGTTATAAGTGCATATCAATTTATATGTTTTTAAAGGGAGGTCTTTGGTTATGTGGGAGACATTTATATTTTGGGGTGGTGAGTTCGTTTGTTTTGTTTCTTTTCTAAATCACTTGCTTCGTTCTTGGAGAACTCATGTGGTGTGGTAGTAGTAGTGCCATGTAAATTTTGGTTAGAGTATAATTGTTGGAGAGTCGTGAAGTGGTGGTGAGTTATTGTTGGAATCTTATATTTAATTTATTATTATGGTTGGGTGTTATAGAAATGTTTTACGAATGGTGGAAAGGGGATTACTATTTTATTAATATGTCCCTATAGTAGAGGTGACATCGAGAATGGATAATGTGTAATGGTATACATCAATATATCCTATTATACTTCTCAAATTGAGATGGTCATGACAAAAATCAATACATCTATAATGGTACACCAATAAATAATTTGCTATATGAAATGATACATAAGTCTTTCATTTGGTGAGATAAAAGGATTTCATTAATGTTGTGCCCTTGGAGCATGTTAGGATGTGAACTTGTTTGGTGGGTGGTACAAAACTAACCATCCTACCGTGAGGTATATTGGGTGGTTGATTATTGGTAGTGTTGAAGGTAGTATTATTTGGAGCTTAGAGTGGTCAATGGTTAATGATTTGTTCTGAAAATCTTGTGAGGATGAGTTAACCATGAAAAATTCTTGGGATTTATAATGATAGTTTCATAAGAAATGGTGTTCTAAATTTATTAAGGAATGTGGTAATAGTTACACTACTATGGTGGGGAGCATTATTTATATCAAATATTCGATGAGAATACTATGAATTGGATGTTGTAGCATTAGGATTCTGATCAGGAACCAGTGAGGTACATTTTTTATATTCATCACGACAGCTAAGTGAACCACATATTTGGTGGTAGACTTTGAAGGCAATTTTCTTCCTGTTTACAGTGGTTCTTAATGAAAACAGATGTGCCTTCAATTTTATGGTTTATGGGTACAGTGAGTCCTGAAAATGGTTTTTTGGAAATATAGGATTGGTGCTGGACTTTCACCAAACTCAAGGGTATACTTTAGTGGGTGTGTTCAGATGATGATGATTGCCTTAAGTGAAAAGGATACCTGGCTAAGTGATGTGCTAACATGCTTAAAGGGGGGATGGGGGTCTCAAGAAGATTCAACAAGGTATGGATCTACATGGATTAATAAATATAGTGAAAGTGTGGATTTAAAAACCTCCTTCAGTATATGTTTTTAAATGTTTAGTTTGCATTTGTAATGGAAATGGGATTTTAGGAAGATCCATGTTTTTGTAGTTGATGTATGGATGGTGGAGATGAATCCATTTTGGTTGGTTTCGATATAAAGTCTAGATTCCAATGTTATATTTTGTTCTCATTGATGTTCAGGTATAGTGAGTTGGTAAATGCATTGGTTTTGTTACATAAACATGAGTTTGAGGATATAGTGGTCATTTTCTTTGGTGGAAGTTCAATGAACTATAATGTGGTGGTAGTGAGATATATCCTATGGTGGGGAGCACTATAGATCCAACTAGTAGCCAGAATATGATGTGATAGGGTTTTCTAGTTTCATTTTATCAGGTAAGTGAAGTCATTGTGTTTTAGTTTGGAAACAATCATTGAATTGGGTTTTTAGTGTTTCAGTACCACAAGATAAAGTTAATTCTTTCCTTTTTTTGGCGTTATGATATGGGATGAAACTGTTCATCCTTGAGTTGTGGAAAATGTGGGATGGAGAATGTAGTTAGAAAAAATTGTTTTTATTTAGCTTATGCCGAGTATGGGACACATTTAGAATTTAAAAAATAGGATGAGATAATGCCAAACAATTTGGTCCATGAGTCACTTGGAGGATCGGGTTGTTAATGTTCTGATTGGTCTATCTATAATGGCATGATTCTATATATGTTGTTTCCTTTTATCATGAATTAGGATGTATTCCCATACATTCCTTATGAGTTTATTGGAGTTTATTCTTGCTTAGATATTGATTCATCCATTGAGGATCATAAAATTTTTATTGTGGATCACTATGGGTAAATTCCTCTATGATGTATTTTCTCTTTGTTTCGTGTGTAGTGATTGAATTTCCTTGTTCAAGAGGATATTTGGGAGAGTGAATTTGGAAATTGTTCGCTATGGAGAGAATTTTGTGTTGAATGCTTGGTGATGTTCTATAATGTTGCTAAATAATGATATTTTATAAGTTTGGGAGGTTGTAAGATACCGACTCCAATTTATGATATACACTAGATTGAAATCATTGTTAATTGAGTGTTCTCATATTTTGATGTAGTCCCAGGGTTGTTCCAGTGGTATGGGACAAATAAGAAGTTGAAAATGGTGGATTTTTGTGCAATGTGAACTATTCAGACATGGTTAGAACAAATCATTTGAGATATATAGAAAACTATGTGGCCAACACCCCACATGGATAGAGGAAGGCCCACATCCATGGAATGGTTTGTCAAACTATGTGGGGTTTCCAGCAAGACTATGCATCATTGACAGTCTATTGGAAATAGGTTATCATACTGTTGAATTAGGGTTTGGCCAACAGTGCAGCCAAACCATGCGACTTTTAAAAATTGGAAAATCCCTATTTCCCCAACCGGCTTTATGTGTTCTAACTAAATTTTCCCCCCATTTCTTCATACAACAAACTATGTGATGAAACAAACCATCCCAAACATACATGGAACCATTATCCCTAAAATCAGTGTCATTAAAAGTTTTTTTTTTGTTAAAAGAATATAAATTAAATTCTAAAACCTCTATTCCTTATATTTTCTAGTAAGGGCCTTTTATAGACATTCTTCTCCACCATAATCCAAAAATCCTCACTTTTTCGATATAATCGATGGTGGGGATTTAATTAGAGTTTGAGTTCTAATATATGGAATTGTTTAAGATTTAATTAATCTACGGACTTGAGGTATGTAGTATTAATGCATTTTCTCATAGTATTAACGTTTTTTATGTGTATGTACTTGTACTAATTATCTTCTTATGTCTTATTTTAATATAATTTAATGAGGTAAGAAAAATGGGCCATATATTGAGTTGTGAGACCTTTCACAAACCATGTTAGGTTCATTGTTGAAATTAGAGTAGACCATAAGCTACCCAAGGGGTATGGAAAATCCTATAAAATGGTGAAAAGTGCTGGTAATTGTAGAGATAGGGGAATTATGAAAGTTCATGGGTTGAAAATTGTAAATTAGTATAAAGGATTGATTAAAGTGATAATTAAATTGATATTATGTTGTATTTTTTAAAATTCCAGAGAGTCTTTTGAAATGGTTTAAATAATTTGTTTTTTATTTAGATTGAGATATTGTTTTAAATTATTAATATAATGTTTGATAATGGGAAATTTTTTAAATTGAATTTTGGACCTCAATATGATTTATAAATGGATTTTTCAAAATAGATTTCAAATGGTTGTTTGAAATAAGGGTGAGGTCCCATTTTTATGAAAATCTGTTAATAATTATTTTTTATTTGATGAAAACAGAAGTAAAGTACTTTGGTAAAATCATAGTTTCTCAGTGTTGAAGAACATTGTTTTAGAGGGTCTATTCAAGATGATAATAAATGTGTATTTTTCATGTTTTATGCAATGATTTAATTTTAATGGTCTGTTGGGACCATGGTAAATAAAATGATAATTTGGAAAATGTGATTAATGGTTTATAGTGTTTAACATCCTGATATTTTGTGTTTTTTTCTAATTATTTTAATGTTGGACCCTAAATATATCTTTTGTTATAAAAAAGCAATATATTTACCTTATGTTAAACATAACACCATATTAATATCTTTCTACATGAATGTCCTAAATTAGCTTGTAGTACATAAAACACTATTTTTTGCATTGTGTTACACACAATATTGAGTCCCTTTGAAATCTTGTGTTACACACAAGGAAAAGTCTTCCAAACTATAATATACTATTAATATTGTTATTAAAATATTATTATAGTTACCACCTAAATGTTGGAATAGAAGTTATGAATAATATTAATTAAATTGTGAAAATATTATTTACACATTTATATAATATTATTCATTTGGTTATTAATTACTTATAAATGAATGTAAGAACTATTTTAAAATAAATATATTACTTTATATGGAAAATATTTTTATTTATAAAAACGTAATTTTTATCTTAAAAAATTATACAAACAATGTTCCATTAATTTTTTCAATAAAATTTATATATTATAGATTCAGTATGTTTTTTCTGATAGTCATTCAATAGATTTTATTGGTATAAGATATGAATAAATACAATTTATGGAGAAAAAAGATTTATTTTTCTAAAAGATAATTTTACCATCTTCTAATGGTGAACCCATTTAAAATATATTTTTTAAAACATTTATTTTTTATGAAACAATAATAATAATTTTTTAAATTGTATCATCAAAATTTACTTTGGGTGTTTTTTTGGGTATTTTTCTCAGTAGTTTCATTTTTGGATGAATAATGAGAAAATAAAAAATTTCAATTCAAAAAGACATTTTCATATAATTTATTTACATTGTTAAATTATATATTAATTTTTAAATAATTTAATAATTGAATAATTATACATAAATTAATAAAATTTAGGTCATTTAACCAATTTAACATTGAAATCAGAAATAAAAACATTTCAAAATTTTGGACTTTTTCTCTTTAAAAACCCTCCTTCATGACATGTCATGGAGAATAATTTTAAATTTATTTATTCTAATTATTTAATTAGAAATGGGAATTTTTTTTCATATTTTAATTCAGAGGAAATTAAAATATTTTTTATGGCTGACTTTATTTTTTACCGAAATGATTATCGAAAGTAATTAAAATTAATTACACTGATTAAGGTAAAACGAGTTTACTTATAATTTAATCATTACATAAAGGGGTCAAATTCCATATACCCAAGTCAAAAAGTCATTTTGATGCCATATTTTGACCATATACTCACATTTATTTAAAATTTACAATTACTGGATGAGTGGGATGTAATGGATACCTCTCAATAGTGTTTTCCTTTTTGTATTTATAAGAATGTCACTCCTCCTCCACTATAAAAGGGATATCACCCCCATCACATCCCCAAAAATCATAAAGCACGTTATCTCATAAAAAACCTACCCAAATAAGATCTAAACATCCCTTAACTCAAACTATACACTATAATTTGGTTAGAATGAACACAAAGTTAGTCCCTTAAGTGTAAACCAAAAGGAATTACCAGTGCAAGAGGTAGAATCTGTCCATAAACTCTTTTTCATTATATTCATTATCAACCCATAAATTAGTTTTATTAAATTAATTCATAAAAAAATAAGTATACTAAATAAACGTATATTTTTTATTATATGGGTTTTACATACACCTACACAAACTTCCATCAAATGGGTAATGAACTTACCGTTGGTGTGTACGACAGACTATCACCTCCCAAAACATTGTTGCTCGTTATTCCATTAACAACTCTCATGGTGGGTAATTATGATGTAAATAATATTTTATATAAAATATATTATACTTATAATATATTTATGATTCTATAACTATGACAAAAAAACATACCTTCATGCTTTCCATTTTGTGTAAATTCGATTACTTTGTTTTTGGACGTGTGGACTACTGCCTCCACAAAGTGAGAAAATTAATTCACACATTACATGAAATTAATTAAGGGTGGTTATAGTAAAACAATATGATATAAATTAATACAAATTATTCTATAATTATAATTTATATACATATAATTACTTTACTTTCATTCTTTCAAAATGATAATAACATAGAAACGGTGTTCGTGCGTACATGTGGCCTATCATCTTCATGATCGGTGTATTCCATTTTATATTTCTATATTTAATAGATTATTATATATATTTATATACTGAATATAGATTATATTTATATAATTTTTTTATATTATTTAAATAATTAAATATTTATCTAAATAAGAGGATCATGAATAACATGTTCAATCATATAAGAAAAACAAAGAGGATATTACTTGAAACATAACATTAACATGAAAATTTTAATAAATGGGAAATATAAAGTCATAATAAAATAATATATTTTATGATATATGAGAATATAGTACTTTTTTGGTTTTATATTAAAATTATACTAATTATATCAGATATTTGACTGTTTATGAAGAATGTAAAGACATAAGGTAAGGGTTTTTCTCATCTCACTTTTATTTCTACTTGATTTATATAGTATTCATCACTTGTTTATTTTTTGTGGAACAGATAATTCCCATGAATATGTTTTATTATTATAATACATAAAATTATAGGAATTTAAAATTCCATTTTTTAATCATTCTTTGATGGAGTTTATGGTTAAAAAGTTACCAAATCCATAAGGAAATGTTGTCTCAATTTTCCTTCTTTGAGACACATGCCAAGTCATGCACCTACATTTTTATATAAAGTGTATATAATACCCTTTGGCATGTTATATCATGTATATCCTTATTTTAATAATATTGTTAGATTCATCTAATCTCACCTTTTACATATTATTATGGGTCAATGATGTTGAGACAATAATGTTTCTTTTTGACTCTTCCATTTCTCTGTGTTTTGAAAATCAAAAAAAACTTATCTTATGGGAAATTTTATTTTCCCTAAAGACAATTTTCTTAAGGAAAATTTCCCTTCTCTAAGGAAATTTTTATCCTTTCCTATGTTTTCATTGTTCATTTTATTGTCTCTCTAAATCCAACTCATTTTATTACTAATGAAAAATTTTGTTTAACATAAAAACCCTCAAATTCTAATAAATACTTATATATATAGTATTAGGTTTTCAGAATCTGAATTCACAAAAATTCAGACTCCAAATTCTCTAAAACTAAGATACTTAATTCTGTGAAATTTGAACTATGACTTCTCTAAAATTCATTCTCTGAATTATCTAAAATTTAAACTCTGAATTATCTGAAATTCAGATTCTAAATGCTATAAAATTAAAACATCTAATTCTCAATAATAAAGACCCTGAATTCTTTGATATTCAGACTCTGAATTCTCTAAATTCAGAATCTAATATCAATGAAATTCCAACTCAAAATTCTTGGAAATTCAGACTCTGAATTCTCTGAATTTCAGACTCTTAATTCCTCAGAATTAGCACTCCAAAATCCTCAGAATTCAGATTCCTAATTCATTTTAATTCAAAAAAAGAAATCTATAGTAATCATATTCCAAAATCATTGTAAAATAGAATCCGAGTATCCATGACAAATAAACATTGAATGTTTAGTTTCGTAGACACTGAATTATTTTTTTCATTATAATTTGAAAAAAAATATTTGAATAGGATACATTATTTTTCCTTACACTTATTATAAAATTATGGTGTAAAATTTATTTCAAACTAAATATTGTTTGAGTGACACATGTATAAGTCCCTTCAAGATTCGTGGAAAAATATGAAGGAGGGAGCCTGCAATTTCAGAAGTTCTTATAAATAGGTGCTCATTTGAATGAGATTGTAACATGTTCCATCACTCTAGAGAGTGCATACTATTGAAGTGATTTCTAGATAGAGACTCCCATGCTCTGTGCGGTGCTGAACATCTTGTTCCGACATCATTGTGAAACTCTGATTGTTGTTGAGTACAATCAAGGGACTCCGTCGATAGGAAGACAGAGGTGTCGAATACATTAAAGTTCGAGGGCTTTCGGGGATATCAAGATAGAATCTGATATTACTATTGAGGTCTTATCCTGTTTTGGGTAAGACATACTTTCATGAAAGTATAAATCAATAGACCTTTATCCATGGTTGTTGGATACCCTATTCTTTTGGTTAAAATATTTCATTATTGTTACTTTTTGTTTTTCAAGGTTATTTCCACTGTATTTTGATAAAGTAATAATTTATAACCTTCTTATACATTCTTGTACATTAGTTTACATTGATAAATATTGATAAATTTTCTTTAAGGATGAATCTCTTTCTTGTAAACATTCATTTAGTTTCATTTCCAGAACCACATTTCCAGAACCTAGAAAGATTTTTTAAAAAAATTAAAAGTGGTCTGTTGAATTTACCTTGCTTAACTTTGTTAAACATAGTTTTTCTTAAGGATAAAAAGTGATGTTTTTAAACCTAAAATTTACCACCTCTTATAATTAAGAATCAACAAAATTATTTCGATCCTACAATTGGTATCAGGGTAGGTATCTAAATTACTTATTTTCACATATATGTTTTCTTGATCCAGTTTTCCTTGTTCTGAATTTTTGTTCTTAAGTTTTATTGATAATGTTTTTCTTATATATTTTTATCTTTTTTTTAAAACCATTTATATTAACATGTTTTTTGGAAGGATATTTTCTTATAGAATGGCTAGAATGAGTGTATACTTGATTGACAATCTAAATCCTACCAAGCCATATATATTTGATGGTAATTATTATATGTACTTGAGAGATCATATGAAGGAACTTTTTATTAGTACTATATTGGGTAATTTTGTCATGCTAACAAGAGATTACAAAATTCCTTTCATGGAAGTGAAAACCTTCACTAACAATGAAAAGTCAGAATATCAACTAAATTACAAGGTACACACTAATTTTTTGTGTTCTGTGACAAGGAATATATATAGTAATATTTCTTCAAAGTGATGAAGTAAATTGTATTTGGATTAAACTTGAGGTTACTCATTTTGGAACATCGAAAATTATTGAAACTAGAAGAGTTATGCTTAGTGAAGAATATCATGGATTTTTATTTCCCTATGGAGAACCAGTTTGAAAAGTGGAACTAATATTTATGACCATTGTCAATAGTTTAAAACCTATGTGATAGAATGGTTGAGATGATAATTCCCTTTTATACATGATTGTTGATATTATTCCTAATGAGTGAGAATCTAAAATAGCAGTTATTGATGAGAATAGAAAATTGTCTTAAATTAATCATGATGATATTTTTGGAACTCTTCTTCAAGATGAGACAAGAATGAAAATTGATGATCATATGAATAATAATAATAATGGTAATGAATGTATAACCTTTACTATTACTAAATCCATGACTCCATAAAGTGTTATAAGATCCATGTCTAAGAAAGTGACAATTTTATCTGAATCTAGTGAATATGAACATTCTGAGAATGAGCTAACTAATCCTGCTCTATGGATGAACAAGATAGTTGTAAAGGAAGAAATTTAGTTTATATATAATGTGAATGGATGAAATGACAAGAAATACTCAGAATACTCCTTCTATTAATGCATAAGAGTAAAGAATGTATGGTTATATTGTCCAATTCTAAATAAAATTGATAGAATGGAAAATAATTCTGAGAGGAATCGAAAGAAGTACTACAAGACTAAATCTATAAAATCATTAAAAGATAATGACATATAGAGTGCTCGTGGTGGTGAATCATCTGATGAATCCCCAGAGTATGAATATTTTGAAAACAAGAATCTTGGTTCACTTTCCAAGCTACCCATCGAAAATCGTTGTCTAATGGCCAAGGCTCCAAAAACTGAATCTATTACTAATGTATCTTTGAATGAAAATTATATTAATGATAAATACTATGAATCTTTAGATGATGAGTCCTCCTCGTGAAAATATAATACATTACCTTCTTATGAAGAAGCATCTAAGTTTACTAAACTTCTTGAGAATGAAAATTCTAAACCCAAGAAAAATCATGAAAAGGAAAATTCTAGATAATATATTTTAACCCAAGAAGTATTAGATCGTTCTAAAGATCTTGATAAGAAAACATTTTATTTTAATAGTATTTCCAAAAATCATAAGGATGTATAATTTAATAAGGATAATCTTTCTAATGATCTTGAAAATGTAATTTCTAAGAAATATATTTTAGATGCTTACTCTAGTGATAAGACCAATGTTTTGAGGATAAAAATATGGTTATTAAACTAAAGCCACAAATATATTCCTTAAAGAAATGTCTCTAAAATTTTACCCTTGGTATAGAAAATTTTGAGAAGATGTATTTCCCAAATTCGACTATTAAGAAATAGTTCTGGATTTGGATGTACTCATTTTAAACCAGTGTTTAGTAATAACTATTTTGTTCCCAAGAGTGCTCCATTTTTTATAAATG
This sequence comes from Viscum album, assembly GCA_963277665.1. NCBI lineage: Eukaryota > Viridiplantae > Streptophyta > Magnoliopsida > Santalales > Viscaceae > Viscum > Viscum album. Next base: position 1,714,827,894 of record OY728140.1, on the reverse strand, counting down.
TCATTGTGGTGGACAATGGGAAAAACTGTTCTTTAATCAAAACTCGATATTCATGTTTTCATAAAGCTTATTTTTCTATGAAAATTTGGATACATAAAATTTTGATTTATGAAATTTCCAGATCCAAGAATGTTTGGATTCCGAATGCTTAATTATTTTATTATCAAGAAAATAAATAAAGTACCAACAACAATACATGGTACATGGATAGTGGATGTTCTCGACATATGACTAGTAACAAAATCTTCTTTAAAAAGATTATTAATATGAATGGGGGAAAAGTAACTTTTGGAGATAATGATCAGAGGGAAATTTTTTGAATAGGAAACATTGTTCTTCTTGTAAAAAAATATTTTCAAATGTTTTATTTGTTAGGGGTATAAAAAACAACCACATTAGCATAATTCATTTATGTGGTGAAGGTTACCTTGTGAATTTTAGGAATTAAAAGTTCTTAGCATACAATTTGAAGGAAGAGTTTATTCTTTCTACTCATTGGAAAGAGAGTGGATACACAATAAACTTATATGACCATTGGTGCCATGATCTACCTTTCCTAAGTATAATATAAGATCACCCTTGGTTATTTCATAGAAGTTTTGGACATTGTTACCTTAGGAACCTATGTAATCTATCAAATAAAATACTTGTTAAGGGTCTACCGAAGCTTAGATTTGATTCTTCAAATTTTTTTGATCCTTGACATTTTTGAAAGAAACATTACTTCCATTTGAAATCATTCGATGAAGTCTCAACTACTAATTCAACAGAGTTAGTGCGTATGTATCTTTTCGGTCCAACACAAACTAGAAGTATTGGAGGAAGATATTATTTATTTTTCTTAGTTGATGGTTACACTATATTCACATTGGTTAATTTTCTAACAAAGAAGTATGATGCTTTTTTTAAAAAAAAATGTTTATAGCCCGAGATAAAAGTGAGGAAAACCTTACATTAATAACTATTCATAGTGATCATGGAGGAGAATGTCAAAATTCAGATTTTGAAACTTTCTATAGTAAAAAAGGCATTACTCATAACTTCTCAGCTCCATGAACTCCTCAATAGAAAGGTATTGTTAAAAGAAGAAATAAAATTCTTAAAAAGATAACTAGAACCTTTTTGAGTGAATATTATATTGCTAAACACTTTTGGGAAAATTCCATTAGTACTGCTTGTTATACTCTAAATCAAGTTTTGATTATACATATTCTTAACAAAACCCGTTACGAATTGTGGAATGGTAGAAAAACCATACATTCATACTTCAAGGTATTTGGTTAATCTATATAAATTCACACCCAACTATGATGAAGGAATTTTCCTTGGCTACTCCACAAATTCTAAGGCTTATATAGTCTTTTAAAAATATACTTTTATTGTTGAAGACATAGTGCATAAAAAATTTGATGAAAATAATCCTTTTATTTTTTTAAACCCCATCCTACAACCTCAAATATGTTTTCAAAAATTGATTATCAACCATGGACAGAAGACCCTCTTTTAAGGAAAATTTTCCAGAAAATATTTATAAAGCATTTTCCGTAAAATATTTTCTACCATATACTGATGAAGAGGTTTTACAAAACCCAAATCAGTTGTTAATTAAAAATCATCCCATTTATAGTATCATTGGTTATATAAATCAAACTGTAAGGACTATATGTTCCTTAATAAATGAAGTATAATATCTAGCATTCTTTTACCAATTAGAACCAAAAAGCACTGATCAAGCTTTAGGTGATGATGATTTGATAAAGGCCATGCAAGATGAGCTAAATGAATTCGAAAGGAACAAAGTTTGGACCATGGTTGAAAGACCTAAAGAAATTTCTATTATTAGAGTAAAATGGATCTTCAGAAATATGGGTGATGAAAATGAAATCATTATATGAATTAAAGAAGGATTATTTACTAAAGGCTATAAACAAAAAGAAGGAATAGACAATAACGAAACATATGATCTAGTAGCAAGAATTGAATCTATTATCATTTGACATGACTTTTGATAATTCTTTAATTTTAAACATTTTCAAATGGATGTTAAATGTGATTTACATAACTGATATGCTCAAGAGGATGTTTATGTTGATCAAACTTATAGTTTTGTAGATACAAAACATCCTGAACTTTTTTTCAAACTTCCAAATCTTTATATGGACTTAAATAAGCCGAAGGAGCCTGGAATGATAAACTTAAATTATTTTTTTTACAAAACAAAAATGTTAAAGGAACTGCTGATCCAACCCTTTTCATAATTAAACGTAAGAAAATTGATTTTATTGTTCATCTTTTGGTATATGACATTATATTTGGTTCAACTCAGCAATCTTTTATAGATTCATCTTCGATTCTAATGAAATATGAGTTTGAAATGAGAATGATGGGTGAGTTAACATTTATTTATGTTTTTAAATTTCTCAAAAACCAGAAGGATCTTATAAATCTCAACAAATTAATATTAAAGATATTATTAAAATGTATGGATATGACAACACTAAGTGTATAATCACTCAAATCAGTACATCAAATTCTATTGATCTTGATGAATTTGGAAAACCAGTAGATCAAACTTCATTCAAAGGTATGATAGGAAGTTTACTATACTTGATATCTAGTCATATGGACACAAAAGTTTTAGTATTCTTATGTTATATATATCAATCAAATCTAAATTAATATCATTTAAAAGTAATGAAAAATATCTTTCCCAATTTAAAGGGAACCATGGATTTAGAACTCTTTTATACTTCTGGAAGTCATTTTTTTTCAAAAGTTTTTTGGATGCTACTTTTGGTGGATATAGAATGGATATAAAAACTACATCCAGAACATTTCATTTAATATGAGATTTATTAGTTTCTTTTTCATGAAAAAAGAAACACTCAGTAGCACTTCCCACTGCTAAAGCTGAATCTGTAGCACCTCTAAGTATTATGTGCTCAAGTTTTTTGAATGAAATGAACACTCACAGACAATTGCATGAGTTTTACCAAAAAAATATATTATGTCATAACACTAGTTCCATTTACCTATAAAAACCCATGAACAACCCTCTCATTCAAAATACATAGATATTAGGCATTACTTTCTTACGGATCACACACAAAAAGGATATATCAATATTCAATTTATCAGAATGCATGATCAACTTGCTGATATTTTTACAAAATCATTACCCTCTGATATATTTGAATATATTAAACCAAAATAAGGAATGATAAACAAAAGGTAATCTTCCATAAAAAAAAATTTTTGAAACATATCTCCTCACATTAAAAAACATGTTTTATAGGGGGCACATTTTTTTTTAATAAAAAATTTTCATAATCATTTTTTTGTAGTTAATATTTTTCATACTTAAAAATTATTCATAGTTAAAATTTTTCATAGTTAAATTTTGTGTAGTAAAAATTATTCCGTACTAAAAAATTATTTATAATAATGAAAATTCATAGTCTAAAATTCCTAAATTTCAAAATTTTCATTTCATTAATAAAATTTTCCATTATCTAATGTTCTTCAAAAATTATTTTCTTTAATATTAATAAATTTCCTAGAAATATGGAATTTATGATTCCTTACATAAATTTTCATAATCAAATTTTACTTTTTTTTTTCATTTTCCTCTTATTCTAAGAATCTTTTTCAGATTCACTTTCCTTAAATCCAAGTTTTTGTCTTAAAAACCTCAACAGATCAGAATCTTTCAAAATACTTCCTGAGATTTTATCTCAACCATCAGATCAGATCAAAATTCATTCAATAATTGAATCAATATGGGAATATGAGCCATTACCTCAATGCCTATATAAAGGCCCCTTTAATTGTTTTCATAAATAGGATTTACTAACCTCTCTTAGCAAGTAGCTGAGTCTTTCAAAAATGGTATCAAAAAAATAAATGTGAATGAACCAGAAGTAAAAGAAAAAAAACTCTTCCAGTTCCAAAAACCCAGTCAGCACCTCCAAAATCTGAGATGCCAAAGAACTATCTGGATGAAATTGTTGTTATGTGGAAAGAAGACAAGAATAATAAGATGGATGGAAAGCCTAGCTTTGGATTAGACCCTGCTAAGGGAAAATCCATAATGATTAAGGCTGCCGAGTAATATTATAATAAATAAAAAGGGAATAAGCAAACGAATAAGATATATGAGGTGGAAATTATTCAAGATCTTCTCAATGGTACTGAGAATGATTCTGAGAATATTTTGGTACTGGAATATTTCCTACAAGAATCACTTCTAGTGACACTTAAAAGGAAAATGGTTATTCTATAAGCACAAGAAGAGGAATAAATTGTTCAGGAAGAGGATGTTGAAGAAGAAGATGATGATGAATGAAGTGATGACACTGATTAAATGATAAGGGATGTTGATGAATATCATGATAATGAGAGTCCTTTTGTGAAATTATCAACTTGTACTTCTAATGTTGAATACTCTAAACATACTACACTAGGAATAGAATAATAGGGCTAGGATGAAGTAAACAAACCATAAAAATAAAAGAGAAGCAACCATGATTTTTTACAACCATAATACCTAGTGGAAGATTATGAAAACGAAAATGGTGAGGAAGATAAGATATTCCAATTATCAGATACTGAACATGAATTACCCAAGGCTTTTGAGATAATTCTGAGAGATAATAAAGGAAAAAAATTGATAGTTGATACACTAAAAAAGGCATTTGAGACTATGTAAGATGTTGGTGGATCTTCAAAAATAAAATCAACTGAGATAGATAGAGAATCCTCCTTAATAAGATAATCTGATTCAGAATCATTCTCCATGGGATAATGATTTTGTAGTTTAATCCCTAAAGAAATTGTTTGTAAAATTCCTTTGTTTCCATCTATTGACTCGAGATGTTAGTTACCTCATCATTCATTTAATCGGAAATTGGATTCTGTTTCCTTGTAAATGGTCAAATTTTTCAGGCATGAGGCCGATTTTAAATACTTATATATCTCGTATGATGAATATAATCGTTCTTTCAAGGAAATAATTATGTGGTCTAAGAAGAAAATTAAAGTGATAAGAATATTTTATGACTTTCAAGATAATGTGTAGGATTCTTTTGATATCAATGATATCAAGATAAAATATCGTACTACAAGTTTCAATGAGATACTCATCCAAGAACAAACTACTCCAAAGCAGGAAGACAAGGATCTGAATGTGAAACCTAATTATTTTTATTTAAATATGAAAAGGAAAAGTGATCTTATAATTGAGTTTGATGAATAGTTCAGTAAGCAAGAAGATAATTTTAAGACTCAAGATGAAATTCTTAAGGCTCAAAAGGAAAAGATCAAAGCTCTGTAGAAGAAAAATAATGATCAGGATAAACTGCTCAAATATTTTAAAGAGGATCATAAAGAACATAAAAATTTGAAGACCATTTCCTAGAATCATATGCTGAAGGAAAAAAAGAAAGATGATATTTTTCATTAACTCTGATCTTTTATTATATTACCTTTCTTCTACTAATTTTTCCAATAGTAATGAAAATTTTGATTGTTCGTCATGTGTTTTTTTGTATTGTACTAATATTTTAGGTACCATATTTTTTTCCATTCTCTGTAACGCCCCGACCCCAGTTACCCAGAGTCGGTGCATTAATTACATAACATTGGCATGATCACAAGAAAGATCAAATCCCGAAAGACCGATTGGTTTAGTAGCCTTGGAAACACTAGATATAATCATAACGTTTTACATTAAATTTCAAAGTGAAAAAATACTACAACAACAAAGTCTTCATATCCACACTATTAACCCCTCATAATATCCCTGCAAGTCATTCATAATTTACTTCTTCACTACCTGGGAAAAATAAAACATAGAAAAGGGGTGAGCTCAAATGCCCAGTAAGGATAACAATATAGCGGAACATTCAAAATAAGCATAAACATTTAAGGCAATGAATTACTAAAACAAAAGCCTTTTAAAATTGAATTTCAACATAGTATGGCAAAAGTAAAATGAAATAATTCCATTTACTTGTTCACATGGATATTCTACTAATCGAATAATCACATGCAATATCAATAACCACTTTCATAATTATGGAATGCATAATGCCAGACTATCATAACCACATAGCCAAGGCCTCGTGCCAAGACTACAAATAAGATTTTGTCAAGGCCTTGTGCCAAGACACTAGTTTGCCTCATGAGACCTACCGATGCATCGAGGAGCTATAGCGGGCTCCACCCGTCACTTATTAAGTCCAATGAATTCCCATATGAAAAGGTTTAAACATAACATAAACATTCGTATTAAAACTAGCATACGAAATGTCAATACTTTCACAATAAACTATGAATGGTATAAAAATAGCACATCCACAGTCAAACATATCACAAAACCTTCAATACAATATAGAAGTTTTGTATCAACTTCAAATAATCTTAAAATCCATCAAAGGATGTTGACATAGATGAAATCAAAATTCTTTTTAAAGAAATATCTCCTTTTATTTTGAAATCATTTAAGATCCATATAAAATAAAACATTTTCTTTGAAAATATTCTTATAAGCTTGTAAGGAAAGCTTTGAAGATTTTATAACGGCGTAAAATAACCGCACCCGCCGTATAAGTTAAAAAAACATTCTTACCTCAATTCTGTCGAAAAGGTTAAAAAGGACATTGTTTTGAAAACGACGGAAAGATTCCTTTATAAACCTCTTATAAAAAGTCAAACAAGGGTATAAATGACTTTAACCCATATTCTTGTAAATAGTAAAAATGTTTTGAAATACATTTTTAAGAAAACATGGATGTGGATGATAAAGAGATCCCAGTAGATTATTACGTATAAACAACCTCGGATAATGAAGAGATTGTGAAATAACCCTTACCTTGAACTTTCTCTTAGTCGATGGTATGTTAACCTCCTGTATAATAATTAAAACATTGTTATTAAATTATACAATAATCATATACATCAATATGATATCATATATGATCTTTTAATATTGATTTGATAATAATATCTTAGTATTATCGTTGTTTCGGGTGTGAACTTTCTTGTTTTCTTTTGTATGTTTTGTTACGTAAGACATGTTTGTAATGGATAGATTATATCTTATTTATAATCAGAATGATATTAACATTATTTTTAACCCCAAAATGAGAATAAGACTTGAATGGATATGATGGAGAATGAATCTTATCGCGTTCGTGGAGACGGTAGTCCGTACGTGCGCACGAACGCTACTTCCATTTAATTAATTTTTATTTTAAAAGAATCTAATCCAAATGATACATAGGTATATTACTATTCCAGTATAGTATTTTATATATGTTACTTAAGTTCATTAACACCATCCTTTATACGTTCCATGTGTGGTATGAACGAGTCATATCATTTTAAGGGGGCGGTAGTCCGCACTTCCTCAAATGAAATTATCGTATGTGTATACAACATGAAACGAATAATGGTATGAAATAAAATGGAATTACAGAAGCTTATATATAAAATATATATCATTAACATCATATTTAATTACAGTGCCATCATAATGGCCACCATGAGAGGCGGTAAGATGTTTTTGAACAATCATTGTTTCGTGAGGCGTTAGTTTTCCATCCACAGAAACATTATGTTCATCATCCATTAGATGGAGTTGTGTGTATGTGTAGTTTGAATCCTTCTTATAACAACATCTTAGTATATTGAGGATACTGGTGTTGTTACAAAAGAAAGGAAATAAAAAGAGTTTGGGGGTTGGAGAAGCAAAATAAATGAAAATAATTTAAGAGAAATCGTTACCTTTAATCTAGGTAACTCACTTTGGTTGGAACCAAAGGACTTCTTGAAATGCTTTCTGCCTAAAGGGAAGCTTCAAGGAAGAGGAGAGGGATGTGGGGAGCTTATTTGGGCAGAGTTTGGACGAGCCAAGTGGCTTGAGAGGTGTGAGGAAAAGAGAAGGAGGAGTGCCCTTTTATAAGAGGGGTGAGGGGCACCTTTGGAAAAGCTAGAAATATTAATTTATAATAAATTCATATTCGGTTTACAAAGGCTCCAAAGTTGACTATTCAAAGGATGAGGTGGGGATAGGTCGAAAACAACTCATCCAATAGAATTTATACAGGTTTGGGTACTTATATTAACCTTATCTTTAAGTATTAACTCTAAGTTAATTAGTTTCACTTTTACAATGTCTCTTTGTATTTTTATATAATATGGTTAATAAACTTACTATATACATCCAAGCGACCCCCAAGTGGTCCATTAATGAGGAACCTATCATAATATAAGTCTCTTGGCCGAACCTTAGATTTTTAGGAATTTAATATCAATTAATAATATAATATTTGTTTTAAGAACTCTTTTATGTCAATTTTGACACTATTCAATAGTTGATTTTTGTGAAACTCATAACAGATTGATTACTTCGAACAAAGTCAATTAAATCAATCCTAATATATCATATTATCCTAGAAAATTAGTTTAATTCATTAAAAGTTTCATATTATATTTATTTTGGTATTTATAATATCAATTATTTTAATTTTTCACTATTATGGTAATTATTGCATCATCATTGTGTCATAAATAAATTAAATTATATAATGTATAAAAATTATAAATAAAATATCATTATGTAGGAAATTTTTTTAGCTTTCTAATGAATATTTATAATCTAAAATCAAAGTTATATAACCCTATGTAACAATTGTTGTTATAAAAGATATATGCTTGTGTCATTTTTGTATTCATTTTAACTAAATTAAAATAAAGTGTCATTATCACTTACAAGTGGATCCATGGGGTCCCAAAATAGACCCAAAGATTCCCATGGTCGACCATTTATCAACCAATAGGGTTAAGACACGTTTTAGGGTAATTTAGTATTATAATAATATTATTTTTTAACCCTTATTTACCGGATTTACCCTTAACCATGGTAAATAAAATATTTACCGCAGTAATTATTCAAAATGTCTAAAAATAAAAGTTACCTATTTACACAATTTGAACATCCTGATTCCAAATATGGAATCCATTTTCCTAAATTCAAAACACAGAAGTGGCAGAAATTAATTTAAAATTAATTCCCGTTGTCAAAACAAAAAGCTTGTTTTTAAGAGATAATAACTATCAAAAGACTGACACTTGTTTATGTTCGGTTTAATTGTAAAATTATGTCCAATGACCAACATTATATTAAATGGTAAAAATATATTCTAAATATACTTTAAAACCACTCAAATTCACAATTTATCACTATTAATTATTTTGATTAAAAAAGTTGTTTTTAATTAAAATTTAGTAATTTTCACTATTCATCAAAATATTAAAGTTATCCGAAATGTACCAAAATTTCACCCTAGGCTAATTTTGATATTCCGAATCCAAAAATGAAGTACATTTTCAAATATAGAATATATATAATTTCAAAAAGTAGGTATTAGTATTCACAACGGCTAGTTTAATTAGTTGTGGTGTGTGTTAGAACTCGAGGTTGCGTACAACACACGCTATCGCATTATTCGAAGGGAAACGTACCGTGGAAGCTTGGGGTGTTACATTCTCCCCTCCTTCAAATAATTGCGTCCTCGCAATTTCTAGAATACTTATTACATGAAAAGACTCGGGTGGTTCTTCATCATAAGTTCCTCGGGTTCCCATGTTGCCTCTTCCATCTTATGGTTTCTCCACAAAACTTTTACCAGACGCGTTGTCCGGTTTCTCAGTACTTGTTCTCTTGTATCAAGAATCCTGACGGGCTCTTCACAATAGGAAAGATCAGGTTCCAGTTCTAATTCCTCATAGGTGAGTACATGCGTTGGGTCAGGCATGTATTTTCTCAACAGAGATACGTGGAACACATCGTGAACTTTGGAGAGACTTGGCGGCATTGCCAATCGGTAAGCTACAGCCCCAATTCGTTCTAGAATTTCGAAAGGTCCGATGTACCTGAGACTCAATTTACCTTTCTTACCAAAACGTATGACTCCCTTCCATGGAGATACCTTTAGGAAAACATGATCACCGACCTGAAATTCCAAATCCTTCCTTCGATTATCGGCATAGCTCTTCTGCCTACTTTGAGCTGCTTTGATGTGATTTTGGATTACCTTCACCTTTTCCACCGTTTCCTCCACCAGTTCTGGGCCTACAAGTTTTCTTTCACCAACGTCATCCCAACAGGTTGGTGTACGACATCTTTTTCCGTATAACGCTTCATATGGTGCCATCTGAATACTCGAATGGAAGCTATTGTTATAGGAAAATTCTACTAGTGGTAAATATTGATCCCACATACCCTGAAAATCAAGTGAGCAAGATCTCAACATGTCTTCTAAGGTCTGAATAGTCCGTTCTGATTGTCCGTCTGTCTGAGGGTGGTAAGCAGTGCTCAAATGAAGTTCAGTATCCAGGGATTTCTGAAGACTTTTCCAAAATCTTGAAGTAAAACGGGGATCACGATCAGAAACAATCGATAGGGGAACTCCATGAAGTCTCACAACTTCATTAATATATAGTCTTGCTAGACGTTCCAGGGGTAGATCTTCTCTTATAGCAAGAAAATGTGCTGACTTGGTAAGACGATCAACAATAACCCATATTGCATCGTTCCTTCTAGGAGTCTTTGGTAGCCCCATGACAAAGTCCATCGTAATATTGTCCCATTTCCACTCTGGTATGGGAAGAGGTTGCATGACTCCTCCAGGCTGTTGCCTTCCAGCTTTGACTTGTTGACAAACCATACATCTTGACACAAAATCAGCAATCTCCCTCTTCATGTTGTCCCACCAAAAATGTTCCTTCAAATATCTATACATTTTGGTGCTCCCAGGGTGTATAAAGAAATTGGAACTATGAGCATCATCCAGCAATTCCCTTTTTAGATCAGGTAAATCGGGAACACAAAGTCTCTTCCCGAATTTCAAAATTCCATCTTCATACACAAAGTCTCTCAATCTCCCATCATTCACAGCTTTAATCTTCTTTTGGAATTCTTCATCATCGGTCTGAGAACTCTTAATCCTTTCTAGTAAAGATGGTTTGGCAACCATTTGAAAAAGCATTGATGTTTCACCTTCCCTGGTTATTCCCATGTCCATCTTCTCTAGATCCATGAAAATTGGGTCCCTTTCAATTCTCATCATGTTCAGAACTCCATGGTCTTTTCTGATCAAAGCATCTGCTACTTTGTTTGCTTTCCCCGGGTGGTAGTGTATCGTACAATCATAATCCTTGAGTAATTCAAGCCATCTCCTTTGCCTCATGTTGAGTTCTTTTTGTGAGAAAATATACTTCAAACTCTTGTGATCAGTATAAATCTCACATTTTTCACCATAGAGGTAGTGCCTCCATATCTTCAAAGCAAAGATCACAGCTGCTAACTCGAGATCATGAGTAGGATAGTTTTGTTCATGAATTTTCAACTGTCGTGATGCATAGGCAATAACTCTATCATTCTGCATAAGGACACAGCCAAGTCCTTTCTTCGATGCATCACTATAAATAACGAACCCATCATTCCCCGATGGTAGAGTCAATATAGGAGCATTGACTAATCTTCTCTTTAGTTCTTCAAAACATTCTTCACACTCTTTTGTCCAAACAAATTTAACCCCTTTACGTGTGAGCTTCGTTAATGGGTTAGCCAATCGGGCAAAATTCTGGACGAAACGTCGATAATAACCTGCCAAACCAATAAAACTACGTACCTCAGTTATACTCGTAGGTGCTGGCCATTCTTGGATTGCTTTGGTCTTAGAAGGATCAACAGAGATTCCATCTTTAGAGACAATATGGCCAAGAAAAGAAATCTCCTGAAGCCAGAATTCACACTTGCTAAACTTCCAATATAATTCATGCCTCCTCAGAGTCTTCAAGATAATGCGCAAGTGATTTTCATGATCTTCGTAAGTTTTGGAGTATACCAAGATATCATCAATAAATACCACCACAAATTCGTCGAGATACTCCTTGAAGACTCTATTCATCAGATCCATGAATACAGAGGGTGCATTAGTCAATCCAAACGGCATTACAGTAAACTCGTAATGCCCGTACCTGGTTCGAAATGCTGTTTTCGGAATGTCTTCCTTCTTCACACACAACTGATGGTATCCAGATCGAAGGTCAATCTTTGAAAAGTATTGAGCTCCATGCAGTTGGTCAAATAAATCATCAATACGAGGTAGGGGATACTTGTTCTTTATCGTTATAGCATTGATCTCCCTGTAGTCGATACATAACCTCATAGATCCATCTTTCTTTTTAACAAAAAGAACAGGGGCTCCCCATGGAGAAACACTAGGGCGCATAAATCCCTTATTACTCAATTCCTCTAGTTGTTTCTTTAGTTCGACTAATTCTACAGTAGCCATTCTATAAGGGGTCTTCGATATAGGCCTTGATCCAGGAATCAAATCAATGGAAAACTCTACTTCTCGTTCTGGAGGATGTCCAGGTAAATCTTCCGGAAATACATCTACAAACTCTTTCACAACAGGTACATCCTCTATTTGAACATTCCTTTCCTCACCGACAGTTATTTCATTCTCTTCCTCCCCAATAATTGAATTAAGTTGAGCTACTGGGGGTGGATCTAAATAAGAATTAGGTGGTGACGATTCTGCTCTAAAAATAAGGTGTTCCTTATCATTATCATCAAGAATCGTAACCTCTTTCTTCTTACAATAAATCTTCACATCATAGTCCGAAAGCCAGTCCATATCGAGGATTATATCAAACTCAATCATAGGTATGACGATGAGATCAGCAGATAAAGAAAATTTATGTGCTCTAATGGGGACTGATTCACAAAACATTGTTGCAACGATACTTCCCTTAGGAGTTTTAACTGACAACTCCCTTATTAAATCAAATTGGAAATATCTAATTTTCTTAGCAAACTGGGAAGATATGAAACAATGCGATGATCCAGAATCAAATAATGCATTTGCTAAACTTGAGGAAACCATTAAATTACCTGCCACTACGTCTTTCGGAGCTTCTACCTCAGCAGTAGTGATAGCATAAGCCTGGCCTTGATCCCTTGGCCTTTTCTGAGGTAAGTTCTCCTGACGCTTAGGGCATGCATTTGCATAATGCCCCATCTCCCTGCAATTGTAGCACTGAACGTTGGTAGCTTCCTTCTTCCCCTTGCAATCATGAGCTTGGTGGCCTTTTTCACCACACTTGTAACAGACTCCCATTCCCTTCAGGCAAGCACCGGGGTGTTTCTTCCCGCACTTACCACAAGATGGATATTCAACCTTTCCCTTCTTCCCCTTATTTCCATTCCCAGATTGATCAGCAGGTCTCTTCTTCTCTTGCTTCGCTTTAAAGTCATAAGACTTAGAGAATTCTTTTTCGGTCTTGATAGCACATGAGACAATGTCTTCGTACGATGAAAAGGATTGTGAGACTAATGCTCGACGGAGAAATGGTTTTAACCCATCAAAGAAACGATCAATCTTACTTCTTGGGTTGCGAATATAATCACCAGCGTACCTCGCTAACCTTGTAAAGTTAGCCTCATACTTTGTGACATTCTCGTCCTCCTTTTGTCTCAGACTCAGAAATTGCCTTTCCATATCTGCTCGATGGTCGCGAGGGAAGTATTTTTCTAAAAACAGATCTTTGAACTCCCTCCATTCCATGTTTGATACTTCATCATCTTCCTTCATGTTTTGAATCAATGACCACCATTGATCAGCATCTCTAGTGAGGCGGTAAACTGCCATGGTAACTTTTTCCCTTTCGCTACTCCCCAAAGCCTGAAATATTTTCTCTAGGGAAAATATCCATTGCTCAGCTACTAAGGGATTTGTACTCCCATTGAACGTTGGTGGTTTTTGTCTCATGAATCGATCTAACATTGATCCTCCACGCTGCGGATCAGGGTGCTCCATACGGGTAAGGTTATTATTCATAACCTGAGTAAGTTGTCCCAGTACGGTGATTAGCTGATCAGCACCAGTTGCATCACCAGCCCCACTATAATTATCTTGAGCAGGAGGGCAATCCCTACATGGAGTGCGTGCATTGATACGGTTTCCATTTCTTCCACTAGGCGCCATTTCTAAACAATGGCATAAACTAGATCAGTTTATGAATCAAAATACATAATCCCATACTTATAAAACACTTAACATAAATTGAACTATTTATGGATATAATCCATAATCATAAAAATGTTTTCTTTGAGGAAGTATATACTCATAAACCCTTCATAATGATTTGTAAAGAAAATGAGAGTTATCCTAAGCATATCCCCCGGGAGTGTCGTAACCAAGAGTGCAGCAAGGCCCGTTGTCGTGCACCAGTTCCCGTTCGAGTCTAGCTCAAAGCGGTGTTTTCGGGTTTTACCCCTAGGTACATCTGTGCCAGAGCTGCCTCTACCTGCTCGTATCCAGACAGGGATGTATTGCTCGGAAAACTCACAAAATCTCTACAATACCAAAATTCTAGGAAGTTCTTCTATACTAATCCTCAAAGTTCATCTTAGGTCTACGTGCTCTAATCAAAGTTTATCTAAATCTAGTTTCCAAGGTTTGTACTAAACTTCCTCTGATACCAACTGTAACGCCCCGACCCCAGTTACCCAGAGTCGGTGCATTAATTACATAACATTGGCATGATCACAAGAAAGATCAAATCCCGAAAGACCGATTGGTTTAGTAGCCTTGGAAACACTAGATATAATCATAACGTTTTACATTAAATTTCAAAGTGAAAAAATACTACAACAACAAAGTCTTCATATCCACACTATTAACCCCTCATAATATCCCTGCAAGTCATTCATAATTTACTTCTTCACTACCTGGGAAAAATAAAACATAGAAAAGGGGTGAGCTCAAATGCCCAGTAAGGATAACAATATAGCGGAACATTCAAAATAAGCATAAACATTTAAGGCAATGAATTACTAAAACAAAAGCCTTTTAAAATTGAATTTCAACATAGTATGGCAAAAGTAAAATGAAATAATGCCATTTACTTGTTCACATGGATATTCTACTAATCGAATAATCACATGCAATATCAATAACCACTTTCATAATTATGGAATGCATAATGCCAGACTATCATAACCACATAGCCAAGGCCTCGTGCCAAGACTACAAATAAGATTTTGTCAAGGCCTTGTGCCAAGACACTAGTTTGCCTCATGAGACCTACCGATGCATCGAGGAGCTATAGCGGGCTCCACCCGTCACTTATTAAGTCCAATGCATTCCCATATGAAAAGGTTTAAACATAACATAAACATTCGTATTAAAACTAGCATACGAAATGTCAATACTTTCACAATAAACTATGAATGGTATAAAAATAGCACATCCACAGTCAAACATATCACAAAACCTTCAATACAATATAGAAGTTTTGTATCAACTTCAAATAATCTTAAAATCCATCAAAGGATGTTGACATAGATGAAATCAAAATTCTTTTTAAAGAAATATCTCCTTTTATTTTAAAATCATTTAAGATCCATATAAAATAAAACATTTTCTTTGAAAATATTCTTATAAGTTTGTAAGGAAAGCTTTGAAGATTTTATAACGGCGTAAAATAACCGCACCCGCCGTATAAGTTAAAAAAACATTCTTACCTCAATTCTGTCGAAAAGGTTAAAAAGGACATTGTTTTGAAAACGACGGAAAGATTCCTTTATAAACCTCTTATAAAAAGTCAAAAAAGGGTATAAATGACTTTAACCCATATTCTTGTAAATAGTAAAAATGTTTTGAAATACATTTTTAAGAAAACATGGATGTGGATGATAAAGATATCCCAGTAGATTATTACGTATAAACAACCTCGGATAATGAAGAGATTGTGAAATAACCCTTACCTTGAACTTTCTCTTAGTCGATGGTATGTTAACCTCCTGTATAATAATTCAAACATTGTTATTAAATTATACAATAATCATATACATCAATATGATATCATATATGATCTTTTAATATTGATTTGATAATAATGTCTTAGTATTATCGTTGTTTCGGGTGTGAACTTTCTTGTTTTCTTTTGTATGTTTTGTTACGTAAGACATGTTTGTAATGGATAGATTATATCTTATTCATAATCAGAATGATATTAACATTATTTTTAACCCCAAAATGAGAATAAGACTTGAATGGATATGATGGAGAATGAATCTTATCGCGTTCGTGGAGACGGTAGTCCGTACGTGCGCACGAACGCTACTTCCATTTAATTAATTTTTATTTTAAAAGAATCTAATCCAAATGATACATAGGTATATTACTATTCCAGTATATTATTTTATATATGTTACTTAAGTTCATTAACACCATCCTTTATACGTTCCATGTGTGGTATGAACGAGTCATATCATTTTAAGGGGGCGGTAGTCCGCACTTCCTCAAATGAAATTATCGTATGTATATACAACATGAAACGAATAATGGTATGAAATAAAATGGAATTACAGAAGCTTATATATAAAATATATATCATTAACATCATATTTAATTACAGTGCCATCATAATGGCCACCATGAGAGGCGGTAAGATGTTTTTGAACAATCATTGTTTCGTGAGGCGTTAGTTTGCCATCCACAGAAACATTATGTTCATCATCCATTAGATGGAGTTGTGTGTATGTGTAGTTTGAATCCTTCTTATAACAACATCTTAGTATATTTAGGATACTGGTGTTGTTACAAAAGAAAGGAAATAAAAAGAGTTTGGGGGTTGGAGAAGCAAAATAAATGAAAATAATTTAAGAGAAATCGTTACCTTTAATCTAGGTAACTCACTTTGGTTGGAACCAAAGGACTTCTTGAAATGCTTTCTGCCTAAGGGGAAGCTTCAAGGAAGAGGAGAGGGATGTGGGGAGCTTATTTGGGCAGATTTTGGACGAGCCAAGTGGCTTGAGAGGTGTGAGGAAAAGAGAAGGAGGAGTGCCCTTTTATAAGAGGGGTGAGGGGTACCTTTGGAAATGCTAGAAATATTAATTTATAATAAATTCATATTCGGTTTACAAAGGCTCCAAAGTTGACTATTCAAAGGATGAGGTGGGGATAGGTCGAAAACAACTCATCCAATAGAATTTAGACAGGTTTGGGTACTTATATTAACCTTATCTTTAAGTATTAACTCTAAGTTAATTAGTTTCACTTTTACAATGTCTCTTTGTATTTTTATATAATATGGTTAATAAACTTACTATATACATCCAAGCGACCCCCAAGTGGTCCATTAATGAGGCACCTATCATAATATAAGTCTCTTGGCCGAACCTTAGATTTTTAGGAATTTAATATCAATTAATAATATAATATTTGTTTTAAGAACTCTTTTATGTCAATTTTGACACTATTCAATAGTTGATTTTTGTGAAACTCATAACAGATTGATTACTTAGAACAAAGTCAATTAAATAAATCCTAATATATCATATTATCCTATAAAATTAGTTTAATTCATTAAAAGTTTCATATTATATTTATTTTGGTATTTATAATATCAATTATTTTAATTTTTCACTATTATGGTAATTATTGCATCATCATTGTGTCATACATAAATTAAATTATATAATGTATAAAAATTATAAATAAAATATCATTATGTAGGAAATCTTTTTAGATTTCTAATGAATATTTATAATCTAAAATCAAAGTTATATAACCCTATGTAACAATTGTTGTTATAAAATATATATGCTTGTGTCATTTTTGTATTCATTTTAACTAAATTAAAATAAAGTGTCATTATCACTTACAAGTGGATCCATGGGGTCCCAAAATAGACCCAAAGATTCCCATGGTCGACCATTTATCAACCAATAGGGTTAAGACACGTTTTAGGGTAATTTAGTATTATAATAATATTATTTGTTAACCCTTATTTACCGGATTTACCCTTAACCATGGTAAATAAAATATTTACCGCAGTAATTATTCAAAATGTCTTAAAATAAAAGTTACCTATTTACACAATTTGAACATCCTGATTCCAAATATGGAATCCATTTTCCTAAATTCAAAACACAGAAGTGGCAGAAATTAATTTAAAATTAATTCCCGCTGTCAAAACAAAAAGCGTGTTTTTAAGAGATAATAACTATCAAAAGATTGACACTTGTTTATGTTCGGTTTAATTGTAAAATTATGTCCAATGACCAACATTATATTAAATGGTAAAAATATATTCTAAATATACTTTAAAACCACTAAAATTCACAATTTATCACTATTAATTATTTTGATTAAAAAAGTTGTTTTTAATTAAAATTTAGTAATTTTCACTATTCATCAAAATATTAAAGTTATCCGAAATGTACCAAAATTTCACCCTAGGCTAATTTTGATATTCCGAATCCAAAAATGAAGTCCATTTTCAAATATAAAATATATATAATTTCAAAAAGTAGGTATTAGTATTCACAACGGCTAGTTTAATTAGTTGTGGTGTGTGTTAGAACTCGAGGTTGCGTACAACACACGCTATCGCATTATTCGAAGGGAAACGTACCGTGGAAGCTTGGGGTGTTACATTCTCTCTATTCCTTTTTTAAAATCACAAAGGGGGAGAAAGGAATGATAAAATATTTATTACTAATAAAGATAATGACCTATATAAGGGGGGGCTATCTAAGGTAGAGTCTATCTAAGGGGGAGTTTTGTTAAAGAATATTTCCTTATGAAATAAAAATAAAAATATCAGTATGGAAGTTATGAAAAAGAGCCTTGGGTATTTAAAAACCTAATGGGTAGTTAGATATATTTATCATGATTTATAATTTATTGGAGACATGTTTTTATTCTATGTCTATAACGCCAAATTATAAGTCCTTGTATTCTTTTTCGGTTGGATGAATGTGCCTTCCAAAACGGTGAGATTATTAGTTCAACAAGGATTCCATATAAATTTTCTAATTTTCAATGTTTTGAAAATCACAAACACGTTATCTTATGGAAAATTATATTTTCCCTAAGGATTATTTTCATAATGAAAATTTCCCATCTATAAGGAAATTTTAATCCTTAATTATGGTTTTATTATTCATTTTAAAATCTCTCTTAATCCAACTCATTTTATTAATAAAGAAATATTTGGATGAACATATAAAACATATTAATACTATAAATACTTAGATATATTGTATTATGTTTTTAGGCTCTGAATTCTTAGAAATTTAGGCGCTAAATTCTCTGAAATTCAAACATCGAATTATCTGAAATTCAGACTCCGAATTATCAAAAATTCAGACTTTGAATGCTCTTAAATTCATGTTTTGAATTCTATAAAATTAAGACTTTTAATTCTCTGAAATTCAGACTCCAAATTATTATAAATTCATACTCTGAATTCTCTAAAATTCAGACCCCGAAATATATTAAATTCAAACTCTGAATTCTATGAAAATCAGACTCCAACTTATATGAAATTCAAACTCCGAATTCTCTAAAATTCATACTCTTAATTCTATGATATTATGATTTCGAATTCTTCATAATTCAGACTCCTAATACCTCAGAATTCAGATGCCAAATTCCTTATAATTCATACTCTAAATTCCTTAGAATACAGATTCTTATTTAATTGGAATTCAATCTCTGAAATCTATAGAATTCAGATTCTAAATTCTTTGTAAAACTAAATCTGAATAACCATGTCTTATAAACTTTGAATGTTTAATTGTTAATTATCTAGATTCTATTAATCCTTGAACTCCAAAAAATAGATATGATTATGTAACTTTATTTTTCCTTACACTTGTTATAAAAAATGTTATACAATCTGTTTCTAACTAACCATTATTTGAGTGACACATGTATAGGTCCCTCTGAGATTTAAGGAACAATATGACTATTGGATGAGGGAGCAGACCGTTGGAGAATTTCCTATAAATAAGATCTAATTTGAATGAGAACACAATATATTCCATCACTCTAGTAATTTCATATTGCAAAAGTGATTTCTCGAGAGGGAGACTCTCATTTTTTTGTGGTTGTGAAAATATTGTTTAAATATCTTTATGTGACTCCGATTGTTGTTAAGTACAATCGAGGGTTTCTAGGGATAGGAAGACAGAGGTGACAATGACTTTAATGTTTGAGGGCCTGTAGGGATATCATGATAGATTTTGATATTCCTATCTATTGATTATCCTAGTTTGGGTAATACATACTTTCTTGAAATTGTAAATGAAGGGATCTCTACCCAAGGATGTTGGATACACTACTCTTTGGGTTAAAATATTTCATACTTGTTAATTATTTTGTTTCAAGTATATTTCTACTGAATTTTGATAAAGAATGTATAACCTTCTTATACTCTCTTATACTTTTGTATACTTTGATAAGTAATATTCTATACACTTTAAGGTGGAATATTTTACTTGTAAACTATCCTTAAGTTTCATTTCTAGAAGCACATTTCTGGAACCTAGAAAGTTTGTTTAATAGAATTAAAATATGTCTTCTGAATTTAAATTTTTTATCATTGTTATACAGAGTTTTCCTTAAAGGTAAAAATTCATGTTTTAAAACCTACAATTTACCCCCTCTTGTAATTGATCATCTACATCATTATTTCGATCCAACAAATGATACCAAAGTTGTAATGGTGTATTGATACAATCTCATCATTTATCGAGATTGTTTATCATTATACTTCCATTGAATGAATATTAGTATCCACATCTAAATAACTCCCATGAATTTTCTTATATTATGGTTATGTATGATATCTCTATGTAGTAGTATTATTTCCACTATTTGATACTTATGATAATTAAGAAAAAATATTTATTTACAAAATATTAATTTATTTATATCTCAAGTAGGAATAGGTTTTACTCATACAACCATGCTTCCAAAAAATGTTTTCAATTTTTTTTCTATGATGATTAATAGATATATTTATCTATATATTACAATTTTAATAAAAAAGTTATAATTAATCACATGGTATATTCTAATCAAGGAACTTTTATAAAAATATTACAATGGAAAAGGAATGTTGAACATGTACGAATTTACCCATCTTTATGTACATTAAAATTTCCTAAAAGGTTTACAATATTATTTTTAGTATAAATTGTTTTCCAAATAATATGTATGTTTATTTTTTTATTGTGTTTTTCAATGAAAAAGTCTTTCGAAATGGTTTTATATTGTCAAAAATGTTAATAATGGGTTTCAATGATTTATTTATATTTATTCATGGTTATTTTCAATGAATGATGTTTTCAATATTTTTTCTATTTAAAAAATAATTTATCAAATATGAAAGGATATTTTCCACACGTAATGTTTTAAATAATTCTTCATGAATCCTTTATATGTTTTTAAAGTGGTTTTAATGAAAGGTATTTTGAAAATTTTAAATCGTTCTAATAGTTATATTCAAATAGAAGTTATTATGCAAGTGATATTTAAAAATTCTTATCCATATAAGATGATATCCTTTGATATTTTTTATGATTTAATGGGGTTATAATCTGAGTAAACCATTATTTTTCTTTATTTGAATATTTTATTATTAAGATAGCATGTTGTTTCTTAAACTCACTTCTCTTGAAAGGTTTATACCATGATTGAACTCTTTTAAAACCCTCATCCATTCACGATATATTATATGATAGAATGATTATAAAACTGATTTTTTATAGGTTATGATATGATGAAAATTTTAAGTGAAATTTTTCATTCCTTGGGTTCTGATATGATGTTTATGAATCCCATCTTGTTTTTATGGGTTATTTTATGATGAATATTTTATTATATTATGGAACACATATGTAAAATTTCACCATGTGATGGGTGAGACCTATATCTCCATCCAATTCATTTGGTAAAAATTTATATCTCTCAGGAGAAATATTAGTCTACAATGAGGGATGAACTCAATTACATAATAAATAGATGGAACAGGAGGTGAACCCAGCTCTGTAATATAGGTATGGAATGTGGATTGAACCCAGTTCAGTAATACATGGATGTAATGAAGAGTAAACTCAATTCCATAATACAATGATGGATTAAGAGGTGAAACAGGTTCCATAATACATGGATTGAACGAGGAGTGAACCAGGCTCAGTAAAAGACTTTTTACACTAAGATTGTATTGAAAGTGATCCCTGACTACTAAGATGGTTTGGGTAGTGACCCATTCCACTTATATGGCCTTATAATTAATCCTTGACTACTTTGGAAATACTTTTGTATGTGTCTTCTACAAATCATAAGCCTTATTTCTATGTTATGATCTCATTAATTATGATCTTGATTTCTTTATGATTCATGTCTTCTAAACTAAAAATTTAATGTCATGCCTCTTGATTATGAACATTGATATGTGATGTGTGATCTTTTAATATTATGATCATTGCATCATACACTTATTCTCATTTTATTCTTACATATGTCCCTTGTTTATCCTTTATGAGCATATAAGGTCACCCCTTTCTTATTCTTCCTTTATATAGATTATAAATAAATGTTTTATGTTACAATACTTATGGGGAAGATCTTTAAGGGATATATTGAAGATATTTCACCAGGTTATAATACTATGATTATATTTTTCCAATTACACTAAACTATTATGATCCTCGGACATGTACTTTTTTAACATTATGAGTAATCATTTAAAAAGATGTAATATCTATTTATATTAAGTTTGGGTCCCTATAGATGGTATACAAGTAATGGTTTATTCAACCATTAGAAACTACGATGAGAAATCATTAGTGAGATGCCTCGCGATATTTCTAATGATATTATTTGGTATCTCTATAAGAACAACCGTAAATCTTCATAGATTTAAAATTAGGTATCATGATTTAGGAATCTTATATGTAATGTTTTAGTATTATGTGATTTTCTACTATGATAATTATGTATCACCCCATGATTTCTTGTGGTAGATAATGGAATAAACTAAAAGGAACATGGTTGACATTGAATTTTATATATTTGTAATGTACAGTCATTATGTAGATTGATTTCATAAATGGAAATATCACAAAGAGAATCTAGATGGTGGTACGAGTATCAGTCATACCACTACTGATAAAGGGACTACAAATGACATGTGGAAGGTGTGACATGTTATAACTATATTTTTATATTAAGTGTAAGAATAATGATCATATTCCGGGTTAGGAACCATAATACATGATTCATATTTCTTATTCTAGGAATGGTGTATTAAAGAATATTATGATGAACCATGAGTAATGTTTTAAGAATAATGTTGTATTATTGAATTGTATATGTTTTGGAATTAAAATATTATTTTATATGAATCATTTAATATATATGTATTTAAATTATTTGGTTTTCATTAAGTATTGAAAAGGATTTGATTAATGGTGGTGATGACATGAAGATAGATATAAATGGGAAGGTGATGTTGATGTAAAACACCTGATTAAGGGAAACATAACCCTTAATATATTCCTTACATTAAGATAATGATGTATATATAAAGATGTGTTTGACATGAATATTTATATTATATGGTACTAACTATCATAACACTAAATAAGGAATTATTGAAAAAGGATTATGTCATCATTAATGGAGTTGACACCATTTTTCAATTTAAATAATATATATAATAAACTTTCGAATAAAGAAACGAGCATGTTTTCAATAAGTATTAATAGGAATATATGTTATTATGATATTTCAAGAGAATACACTATGAAGTTATTCACATGTTCGGTATATTAAAATCAATATCAACTTTATGATATACCACACTAATCTAGTTTTGACAAATTTAGTAACCTTATTTATAAAGATTCACACATCCTTCTTTTAAAAGGGTAATAGGGTAATCCATTTATGGAATGGTTTTTGTTAAACTTTGGATGATGTTTTAGATATTAATTTTATATCTCTCCATGTGGGGATTGATAAATATTGGATAACATGTGACAACATTTTTTGTGATAAATAAATAAATATGGAATCACCTATCATTCAATTTATTGATCTCATGATCTGTTAATACTTTAGGGATGAAAAATTCACCCTCATTTCATGGAATAAGAGATGAAGTGGAAATTGATCAAGGGATAATAAATGGAGAGGTAATCCTAAAATCCAGTACAAATATCTACTCAGGAAAAATCTTCATCTTTAGGAAAATAGGGAATTAAAATTAATTTTTTTTCCTATTGTCATAATTTTTTTAGGATAGTAATGAACTATTTCATAGTTCTTTAATTGATGGTTTATAGATTGTTAACATTCTTTAGAACACTATATTTATTTTGATAAATTTTCTATTTCAATATATATAATTATCAACACTTTTATTATATATTAGTGTATTCACTTTCCACTTATGTTCTCTTAGTAAGAAACATAGTTATGAGTTACATTGGGTAGTCATTATGTTTCTGAATTTCCTATTCAAAGTCATGTTTGGGTAATAATTTTTATGATATGTGTTTATATAGAAGGAACATCCCAGTATAGAATAATTGATTACCCAAATGAATTATGATGGTGGAATTCATTCTAAGGAGGGAGTAATTTAACAACATAAGGTTTTTTTTCAAATATATGTAATCATTTATATATTTTTCATTTCAGAAAACACTAAATATAACTTATGTTATGTGAAATATCAATGATTATCTTGCATTATATACAAATCCAACTAAAATATTAACTGAACAAAACAGATAGATTATATTGATTTATAATCAACATTATGTTTGGAATATATTATACAAAATAATGAGACCCTTCAATAGCTTCTGTTACAAGAAAGGATGAGTTTTACAGAACTACAATATACTATTAATAATATTATTAAAATACTATTATAGTTATCACCTATCAATTGGAATGGTTGTTAGGAATAATATTAATAATATTTTTAAATTATTATTTTCACATGTATATAAAATGAATCCTTTGGTCATCAATTTGTTAGAAATGAATATATAAACTATTTGAAAACTAATAAATTTCTTTTCTATGAAACGATATTTCTATTTACAAACATGATTTTACCTCAATACATTTAATAAAACACTTTTTATTAATCTTTAATTAAAATTCAACAATTATTTAGTAAATTAGTAATTTTTATACTCATAATAACATTTATATGTATAAGAGAATAATAAATCCTATTTTATGAATAAAAGAAGTATTTTCCTTAATTGTAATTTTACTGCCATTTAATAGGGAACAAATTTTCAATCTATTTTATTCCAATTTTATAATTTATATTTGGAAAAATAATTTCCATTTTTTGAATATTTATTTCAAAGAACACTTTTAGTGATTTTTTGTGCTTCTCAGAGAAGCTTAATTTTTAAAGAGTAGTGAATATTATTAAATTTAAATTCAAATTGGATTTTTCATCTAATATATTCATGTATTTTAATTATATGTTAATTTATTTTCAAAGTAAAATTAGAGTAACTATTCATAAATTGATACAATATAGTTCCTTGAAAAAAATTAGACATTAATGTTGGATATAAAAATATTTCAAACTTTTAGACCATTTTGCTTTAAAATCCAACTTTTACGATACGTTTGTGAGATTAATTTTAAAGTAATTTCTACCACATATATTTTTAGAATCAATAAAACATGGATTTTATATTTTTAGTAATAAAATTTTATAATATTCAGAATGGTCAGCTTAGTTTTTTACAAAAAAAATATTAGTGAATGTAATTAAAATTAATTAGAGTGAGTAATGTAAAAAACGAATTTACATAGTTGATATTCATTATCAAAAGGGGAAAATATATTAGAAACATGAGAAAAATATATTTTATGGACATATATCAACAATATAATCACTTTTATAAGAAATTTACAACCATTTTAGACATGTTTTCTAAGGCAGGCCTCTTAATAGTGTTTACCATTTTATATTTACATGAATCCCAGTCCTCCTCCACTATTAAAGGGTACTCACCCCACAATTCCTCCCACATCTAATGAAAATATGGATCATCAAAACCCTAATAAAATAAGATCCAAATTAAATACTCTCAACCTAGAATCCTCTATTTAGTAATAGTTCAATCCAAGTTATTCCAATGGTGAAAAAATGACTTTTCCAAAGTAGAAGTAACATCCTTCCACAAGCTCCTTTGTTTTGTTTTATTTTTCAACCACATAAATTCATCTAATAACATACCTATATAATAACCTCATCATCTTAAATGTACTAATATTTTTTATTCCAAGGGTTCTATCTCCACCTATACATAATTTTATCATATGGGTAATGTGCTTAACGTTCGTGTGTTCAGGAGACTACTTCCTCACAAAATGATGTCATTAGTTTTTCCTTGAATACCTATCATTAATGGGAATTATGATGGAAATATTTTTTTATGTGGTATGTATGATATTTATGATATCTTTGTACTTCTATATTTTTTTTATAAAATACACCTTCCAAATTTCCATTTTTTGTAAATACTATAACATCGTTTGTGGATGTGCAGGTTACCACCTCTTCAAAGTGATTTGATTCATCCACACTTTACAATTAATATTTTAAGTATGTGTTTATTAAAATTATATTATATATATGAAATAATAATTATAATTTAATGATAATATATATATCCAAATATGTCCCTTTATTTCTTTCTTTCTTTCTATATTACTACAAAATGGAAACAACGTTCATGTGTACTTACGGTCTACCGTCTCCATGAATAACGTATTTGATTTAATATTTCTATTTATTATAGATTATTATAAATAATTTTATAATAAATATAAATTATAATTAAATCATGATTTAAATTCCGTAGGAAATAAAATAATTATCTATGAAAGAGGATCAAGAATAAAAAGTCACACCATATAAGAAAATCAAAGCGGATATTACCATGAACATAACATTAATATGAAATTATTTATAATAGGGAAATATAAAGTCATAGTAAAATTATATATGGTATGATATATGTTAATAAGGATATGCAGTAGATTTATAATAAACTTATAATTATTATACTAAGGTTTTATGGTGTAATCTGAAAGTCAAGACATAAGGTAGGGGTTTCTTATCCTCTCACATATAAATATGTAAGATTTATTCCTTATTCATCACACATTTCATTTGTGTGGTGTATATAGTTCCCATGAATATAATTAATGATTATTCTCACTAATTTTTTTTTGTATTTAAAAATACAGTTTATGATCATTTTTTCATGGGTTTTTTGTTCAAAAGTTACCAAATCTATAATCTAGTTTTTTCTATGTTTTTCTACTCTGAGGCACATTCCATGTTAGGCATAGATATTTTTATATGACGTGTTTACACATCCCATTGACATTTAATATAATGAATCTCCATTATTTAATGATATTATAAGCTTCATGTAAATTTACACCTTCCATGGTATTATCATTCAAATTTACTAAAGTTGTAACATTTTATTGCAACAATTTCATTGTTTATCAAGATTGTGTATGATTATTCTTCTATTTATGAAATATTAAAAACTATATCTCAATAAATATCAAGAATTTTTTTTAATCTAGTTAAAAATTATTTATTTGTGTAATGTTACCCTTTTTCAGTACTTTTTACATAAGATATATATATATTTTTTCTTTGAAGAAAATTCAAACATATTTCCTTCTCAGATTGGAAATTAGTTTTATTCACAAAATTATTTTTCTAAAAATTGTTTTAAAAAATGATATATTTTGATCGGTAAAAGACATTTTTAAAAATGTTTTTTATTTTAATATAAAAATTAAAATATATGTCTTCTCATTTTCTGGTCAATACACTTTTTTTATATTTTTATAGCAAAAAAATAATTTTAGTCATATAAGGATTTATCCAATATAATGTTTTTTAATCTATATTTCAATATTAAAAATGTTAGTTTTAAAATAATTTTTTTCTAATGTTTTATGAATTCATTTTTTAAAGTGTTTTTTCAAAAAAAAATTAATATTTTAAGAATTTTATAAGTTTGTTTTAAAATATTCCTTTATATGTTTTAATGGTTATTTTCAAAGGAAATTTCTTTAAAAATATATTATACTTTAAATAGGGTTTTTCAAATAGAAGAATATATTTTCCTCATAAAATGTTTTAAATGATATTTCATGATTCCATTATATGTTTTCATAGTGGTATCAAATAAAAGGATTTTTAAAATTTTATATTTTTTAAAAAGTGAATTTCGAAGAATCTTTATGTTATAAGTTATATTTCAAAATTATTCTACATCAAAGATGATATACTTTGATATAGTTTACTCTATATTATGTTTATGATCAAAGGAAACCATAAATATTATTTATTGGAATGTTTTATGTTTAATATGACATGTTTATTATGAAATAAATTTTAATTCCATGAGTTATACCATAATAAAATTCTTATGAATCCCATATCTTTTTATTTGTTATCATAAAATTATGTGTTTTTAAAAGGAAACACTATATTCGATAGCATACACAACACCCCGCTTTTAGATTAAATGAAAAACATAATATTATTATTTAATATTATAGTTGTAACAAAGCCATTTGAATGGTGGTAATTGAAATGATTAAATTAATTATAAAAATATGGTTTACGTATGTTTATATAATGTTTAATTGGTTAAAAAAATAAATAGGAAATTAAATAAAAACTAATTTAATTTTAAGGATGTTTTTTTATGAAAAACAATTTAAATGAGAATAATTGTGTATATAAAATAATAAAATAACTATGGATGGATAATATTAATGAAACATAAAATAAATAAACTATTTTAAATTCATCTTATGGGTTTTATAGACTTATTTTTTGATCAAATACATTTTTACAGATAAAATGAGTCTTTTTTTAAGTGCATTTTACTACTGTTTGATGGAAAAACAATTTTATATCTAGTTTTTAACACCATTATATTCTATATATGGAAAATTAAATGAATTATTTGTAATAGAGACATTAAAATTTTCATTGGATTAATTTTTGGTATTTTTCTGATAAAATTAATATTTAAATGAATAGTAAGAAACACTGAATTTTAATTCAAAACTTATTTTTTGTCTAATTTATTTCAATGGATACAATATCCTTTAAAAAAGATTTAAATTATATATAGATTATTTTTTGATTATTTAATCCAATTTTTTTCATTGGAATGAATTTAAATTTTAAATTAGATATAAAAACATTTCAATCTTTTAATGGTTACAGTTTAAGTGCCCACTTTTTAGGTTTGTCTGTGGAATTAGATTTAAATCTAGATTTCCCATTTCATTGAATTGATTTTGGTAAAATGGATTCCATATTTTGAATCATAGGGTCCAAATTAGTATTTATGTTCAATTTTTGTTAGATATAAAAATGTTACCATGGTAAAAACATTATTTACCATAGTGAATGTAAAATTTTAACAAATGCTAAAATTAAATGTTAAAAGATTCACATACCTTGAAAATACAATATTAAAATGGTGGTTGATGTTTTCATTGAACCTAACCATCCTATACATCATTTATTAAAATCCAAAGTTAGTTAATTTAATTTCACATTTATAAAGTTACCTTTTTATTTAAAATAATCAATAAATTAATCACTTGAACCCACATCTCCTCAAGTATAAATACCACCCTTGTATATACACATAGCTTTATATACATTGAAATTACATTACTTTTGAAAAATACTTAATACATAACAAAAACAGACACCAATGGACCATAATAGTTTATTGTCTTCTGAAACTCTGAATATAATCTTCTAATCGTGGTGAAAGATCTTCAACATCTCCCATAAAGAACGTCCTCTTTTTTTCTTACCTAAAACATTTCTTTAAATCATATGGAAAATAAAACATATAAAGGGTGAGTTCAAATTATTAGTAAGGGTAATAATGGAGAAAACAGAACAAATCATATAAATTTGAACCAAAAAAACATGAACATAATGTTTAAACATAAAAATCTTGAGCAATAACATAAAACCTGGAATTGCATAAGGCATAGATCATAAAGAAACATTAATCATTATAAAATATCATGGAAATAAAACATGTAATTGTGGAAACCATTAAGAACATGTTATTATTTCCATAGTATCCAAGGCATTGCTGCCAAGACCAGCTTAGTGGACAATGTCCCTTTCTGAATCAAGTTCACTCATCGTTCCAGTCCTATAACACTGAACTGGATTAACTTACCGTTCCATCCATGTCTATCTCATGAGGTATAAATCTTTACCAAATGCATTTGGGGGAGATATAGGTCACACCTATCTCATAATGAAATCATTCTTACGTGTGCCACAATATAAACATAAATCATTCATCAAAACCCAAAGAATAAATTGGGTTTCATAAACATCATAAAATAATACATATAAAAGAAATGGATATCATTTAAAAATAAGAAAAGTGAAACCATGTAAATCATATAGACATTATACTTGAAACATACACATATGAAATAATGTCATCTAAAATGGAAAATTGTTTTGATAAAACACTTGAAATGAATTCTTGAAGAAAATATCCTTTCTTCTTCAAAATCATTTTACTTTCACAAAATTCCATGATATTTTAAAATAAATTGATTTTGTTGAAAATAGTCATGAAATATTATGGATGAAGCTTCATGAAAATAAGTATTTATGAAACTGTAAAAATCCATTCATGCCGTATTAGTTAAAAAAACATTCTTCTCGTACTTTTGTCGGAAAAGTCAAAAAGTTACTCGTATGGTAAACAAAAGAAATATTCCTTACATAACATGTAGTTAAAGTCATAAATGGGTAAAAAGAAAATTAAACATACATGAAAAAAAATTATAAAACATGGACATGGATGATAATAATAACCCCAGTAAATACTAACGAATAACAATCTCAGATAAAAATGAGATTGAAAAATTATCCCTTACCTTAGGTCCAATTTCTACCGTACGTGTCCGAAAATACTATATAGTGGGTTTAAACATATTATTAACTTGTAAAAAAACCCTAATAATATTTATGATATCATATATGATTCACTAATGACTTTATATTACCCGTTATTTTGTCAATTCTATGTTAAAGCAATGTTTTCAGGAAAATCGTTTCATTTATCGTACATGTTTGGACTTGTTGTTCATGATATTATTACTACGTATATCATTATTTACTTACATAAATAATGTAAAACATTATTTATATATCATATATATTCATTATATATATATATATAATAGATAGATAAATGAAATGAAACACACCGTTCATGGAGACGGTAGTCCGTACGTACGCATGAACGCTGCTTTCCTTTCCTTATAGACCTGAATCGAAGTAAGTAGATGTCATATATATATATATATACATAAATAAATTAGCATTAGTTTTTTATATATACCATTATTATTCATTATATAAACTTTATAATCATTCTTGATAGGTTAACATTGAGAATGAATCTCATCGTGTCTTGGAGACGGTAATCCGTACGTACGCACGAGGGATGATACTGTTCCCATAAATATTGAATACAATTGGAGTGGATGATATAATATCTTAGAATCATTATGATGTAATAATAACTATATATAGTTATTCTTTACCCCATTATACCTATCCATGTAAGGTGGTGGTGGAAAAACATATTACACCATGGCGTGGAGACGGTATTCCGTAAGTACGCACGCGCGGTGATTTCATTTTCCGTAGGATGGATAGAAGGTGAAATGGAGTTGTTTCATATTTATAATAACATATCAGTAGATTATTGATACTGATTTTATTACTTTATAATGAAACAAATAAATAAGAATAAGATGAGGAAGAAAGAAACTTGAAAGAATCGGTAGAAGAGATTACTGCTTCTTCGACGCACCTATTTTAAGATTCTTCTTAGGGAACAAGAGATGGTCTTTTGAGAAGACCTGATCCTCTATGATATAACTAGATAGGTTGATAATAGTAATTTTCAGGGTTTATCCGAGCTTGAAGGCTCAAAATTGTGTAAAGATAAGAGGGAGGTGGTGCCCTTATATAGGAGAGGAGAGGAGCACCTTTGGTAACATAAGAAATATTAATTTATAATAAATTCAAAATCACTTAAAACCTCCAAAAATGACTAAAATAATAATATTAGATTCGATATGGTTTTAATCTCATCAACCAATAATATTATGACATGTTGGGAATTTATTTTAAACATTATCAACTTGATTTATCCTTATTTAATCTATTTTATTTTATTTGTGGTAATAAGATTATAATTTTTAAATTGTTATAAATAATTACTTCTGTGTTGTGAATTGTTCATAATTGGATAATTTATAAAATTGTAGACTATATAAATTTCGATTTATAATTTTTATATATTTTTGTTATTTTTAAACAATTTTGTAATTTATTATTTTTATAAAATAACTATAGTGTCAATTTAGACATTATCTATTTATTTTAATTTGAATAAAATCCACACTGAGGATATATTCTAAAAAAATATTAAATAGAATAATAACATGTCAAATTGGTCTATAAAATTCGTGTGGCACATTAAATAGTTCATATAATATTTATTTTAATATTTTTAAAACCATTTATTTGGTATATCGCTTAATAAAATAATTAGTACAACATATTTGTATAATTATATAATATACTTATTTGTTGCATAAAAATTTAAAATAAAATACTATGAGGAACATAAATCTCATAGATTTTATAATAATACTTTTACTCTAATTTATCATCTTAAAATCATATCATTTAAATTGTTATATTTATTAAATTATGAAGGTGACATCTTTGACATCATTTAAAATAAAATAATATAAATGTCCTAATCAGTTTTATAAGGCTCCAAATGGTCCACAAATCGACCCTTGGATTCTTAGGATATATATATACTCTAAAAATAATTTTTGGTAATGTTTATGATCCTTTTGTTAGGTATTGATATTTTAATAAAAACTATATTATTGATTTTTCACTAAATAAATAATTTCTTCATCATTAATGTATAAGATATTAAGGTAAATAAATATATCATAAAAAATAAAAATAATTTACCATGATAAATAAAAACATTTTATCTTTCAAATGATTATTTATAATATAATTTATATTATGTATAACCATATATTAAAAATAATATAATTATTAATGTTTGAGTGAGACATTTCACTTTCCTTTAAATAAAATGAATAAAAGGTCCCAATCAAATAGAAGTGGGTTACATTAGATTCCATTTCTACCCAAGTATGATTTAGGGTAAAATATAATCATTAAATTGAATTAGTAAATGTGTTAGAGTAATTTTATTATATTATCTTTACCCTTAATTACCCGATTTACCTTTAACTATGGTAAATAAAATTTACCGTACTTACTATTCATAATGAATAAAAATAAAAAGTAGATTTTTAACATAATTTGGACCTACTATTTCCAAATATGAAATCCATTTTTCCAAATTCAAATTACATAAGTTGCATAAATTAATTTAAAATTAATCTCGTTGTTAAGAAAATGAGTTTTAAAAATTAAAACATTGCGAAAGATTGAATTGATTTTACCTATGTATTCAATGTAAAATCAATGATAATGAAATAAATTATATTAAATGGTAAAAATATATTCTATTTATACTTTTAAACCATTAAATATTATAATTTAACCATATAAATTAGTATGATGAAAAAGGTTGTTTTTAATTAAAATATAGTGTGTTTTAACTATTCATTAAAATATGAAAGTTATCAGAATAATATGAAAAATTTATCCAAAGTAAAATTTTATAACCTGATTCCAATGAAGAATTTTATTTTTTCAAATTGAACTTATAAACATTTCAAAACTAGATTTAAAGTGGATGCGCCATCAAAAGGCGACAAAACTGTATTTTTTGAAAAATACTTATTTTACTCGAAAAAATTATTTTGTTCTCATACGATGTTCTAGAAAATTTGTAAGATGAATAATAATGTTATAAAATTAAAAATTTAGTTAATAGTATTCATAATGGCTAGTCTATAATAATATTATAACAATATATAATTGTTTAGTGAAACCCGATATTCCGTACTACACACGCTATCGAGGAAATTCATGATTGCGTGTAATGCAAGCCAAGTCAAGGTTGTGTGTAGTGAAAGCTCCCTTTGTTGTTTCATATAAAAAAATTAATACTTATTTCATTTATACATTAAAAAAATCTATACTTAATGTTGCGTAAAATAATTTCTAAAAAATGAACTTGAAATTGTGTGTAACACGAGCTAAGAATAGTGTTGCGTAAACTGTAAGCTAATACAGTGTTGCATATAGCACAAGATAAATTTGGTGTAGCATACAACACAAGACATCAATGAAATTAAAAATATTAATTCTTATAAAATCTCGGGTTTTTACATTCTACCACCCATAAAATTAATTTCGCCCTCAAAATTTTTCGGGGTTATAAATAGTTTACTACTTGAAATTTTATTTCATAAAACCCACATCGTAAAAAGGAATACTAAAACTAAAATTTAAAAATTGATGTTTGAAACATAAATGTTACCCACATTAACTCATCACTAGGTTTATACATAGGATAACATAGGTGGAAATATGGATATGGAAGAAAAATCTAACCATCAAGTTATGATGGAGAGTGGTAGATGACATGGCTATGAAAAAGACAACAATCACAAATCCATAATAGTGTGATGATTTAAGGTACCATCTGATTCATTGTATATGAGGACACTAGGACAACATTTTTCTTTTTCAAGATCATTTACCTAAATTTGAAGCATTTTAAATAAATGAAATACTTATTTTATTTCGGTACAATCTCACTTTTGTTCAAGCCTTGAACAATTTCCACATCATCTCTTAAAGAAATGAAGTTGAATTTGTCATTCTTGTAGTGTTAGCAGATCATGTGATAGAATGATGAGTCATTCCATCTGTCTCAAACAAAAGGGTAGAAAAAGTTATCAATCTATGGTGAGGTTAATCGTATATGATTCCAAAAATGGACTTATACTTCATCTATAAAACCGCTTAATAAAATAAAACTAATTTCTACTAACCTGGGACTTCCTGTAGGCCAGTGGCGATAAAGGCCCGTCGCACTTCTGTTGTGGGTTCGATTCCCACTGCCATGTCTGACGCGATGGGTTGTCACATGTCCTCCATGTTGTCCCTTTTTCTGAAACTACATTATTTTAACATTCCTGCAGTAATATAGAAAAATGTTCTAGCCTTAAACAATACTATCTTATGTCTTACTTAATTCATTCCAATGTTTAGGTTTATCCAAAATACTTCTGTCCAAGCTCATAGTATAAAGAAAATGTTTACTTGAAAGGTCACATAACAAGCACATGAAAACTATCATTTATCTCCCATATATCATAAGATGTATCTTGTTGGTCACATTCCAAATATGTGAATACCTTAATCATGTATTATCATAAAAAAATGAATACCCATTGAACTTTAGTGAAAACATGAATGCTGTCAAAAGTTAACTATTTCCACATACCAAAATCCCAAATATTATTTATACTCAAACCATGATATCACTTAGTCCTTATATTACTCATGAGCTCATGAATACAATCAAACATATTATTTTCTCTTTAACCATTCATTATGCTCATATCATCTGCTTTCCAAAAAAATTTGAATAACCTTTCATGGTTACTGGTAGCATTCATCAAATAATTTCAAATACTCAAGTAAAGACAATAGTGTAACAATCCTTAGATTTTTCTTCATTCCATAGTACCATACATTATTATTGATAAACATACAATCATTCCTTTAACTTCATAAACCATTGACTGAGCTTCATCATTTCTTTCATCTCATATATCATTTTTAGACTCTTCATCATCATCCAGATAAATATTACTCATATGACCATTCTGATTCTCTTCAAGAGATTTTACCTTAGGTCATTGGTTTGCATAATGCCCATACATTCCACATTTAAATCATTTAAT
This sequence comes from Viscum album, assembly GCA_963277665.1. Lineage (NCBI taxonomy): Eukaryota > Viridiplantae > Streptophyta > Magnoliopsida > Santalales > Viscaceae > Viscum > Viscum album. Next base: position 1,714,791,940 of record OY728140.1, on the reverse strand, counting down.
CATTGTTGATGTCATATCAATACCATTATCCTTGTCCATGGTGTTAACTGAACCTTTTGCTTTGCACTTACTGGATTTGTTTCCTTCTTTTCCACACCCAACGCATCTTCTAGTTCCTTTGAAACATTCTCCTTGATGCCTCTTCCAACATGATTTACATGAGGGAAATTGAACTTTCTTTTCTCTATGATCATTATGAAACTCCATCTTTATCTTATTAGATGAGTTGGGAGACTTACCAAAGTTGAAATTATTGATCATATTATGAGATTTCTGATTAGGAATAATAATGATATGTGGACTTCCAAATCCAATTTCATTTGATTTCTCATGAAGAATATCATTCCATTTTCTATCATATCCTCTATTATTGTGAATCTTCCTACTTCCAGCCATTTTCTAAACCCCAAAAAGAATAGTGTGAGAGGAAAAAATCATAATCAAAGTGGAGTACCTTCAATATCTAACATCATAGGTTAAATTCTAAGATCTTTACCATAATTCTCAAACTATAACCTATATGTATACTTATCCTTAGATACATCACTAGACATACCTTAAAAATATCTCGAGGGATTTCACTAAAGTTTTCGCATCCTAGTTTCCAAAGGTTAACTAATCCTTTCCTCTGATACCAACTATAATGGTCTGGAATTACTTCCAGTGGACAATGATTGATACCTTTCAGGCCACTCCATGGGTAGCTACACCCCCTGGGTGGGACACACCATCATCCCTAGTAGCAGCCATTTCCTCATGAAGCCCTTGGGCGGAGAACCATGCTTTGTCCAACGCGCACATGTGAGAGTTCATAAGGATATGATTCATTCCTACCTCCTTTACCTCTGATACCAACTGTAGAAACCCATAGCTTGACCTACATAGAAATTAAATTACTTTGGAGAAATACTTAATACATAACAAAAATAGACACCAAAGGACCATAATAGTTTAGTGTCTTTGGAAACTCGGAATATAATATTCTAATCGTGGTGAAAGATATTCAACATCTCCAAAAAAGATCTTCCCCTTTTGTTTTATAACCTAAAATAGTTCTTTAAATTCTAGGGAAAAGAAAACATATAATGGGTGAGCTTAAATGCTCAGTAAGGGTAAGCCTGGAGAACACAAAATAAATCATATACATTTTAACTTAAAAAACATGAACATAATGTTTAAACATCAATATCTTGAGAAATGACATAAAACCTTGCAGTGAGTAAGGCATAGATCATAAAGACACATTAATCGTGATAAAATATCATGGGAATAAAAAATTTAATTGTGTAAACCATTAATCACATGTTATGATTTCCATAGTAGCAAAGGTATTTCTACCAAGACCATCTTACTAGACAAAGTCCCTTTTTGAATCGAGTTCACTCCTCGTTCCAGTCCTATAACATTGAACTAGATTAACTTACCATTCCAGCCATGTCTATCTCATGAGATATAAATCTTTACCCAATTCATTGGAGAGAGATATAGGCCCCACCCATCTCATAATGAAATCATTCTTACGTGTGCCACAACATAAACATAAATCATTCATCATAACCCAAAGAATAAAATGGGTTTCCTAAACATCAAAACATACTCCATATAAAACAAATGGATATAATTCCATCATAAGAAAATTTAAACCATGTAAATAATAGAGACATTATATTTGAAACATACACATATGAAATAATTTCATCTTGGATGGAAAATTGATTTGATAAAACACTTGAAATGAATTCTTGAGGAAAATATCGTTTCTTCTTCAAAATCATTTTCTTTTCACAAAATTAGATGCAATCTTAAAAGAAAATGATTTTTTGGAAAATATTCATGAAATCATATGGAGGATTATTCATGAAAATAATGCTTTATGAAATCTTAAAAATCCGTTCAGGCCGTATAAGTTAAAAAACATTCTTCTCGTACTTTTGTCAGAAAAGTCAAAAAGTACCTCAAATGGTAATCAAAAGAAAGATTCCTTACATACCATGTAGTTAAAGTAAATAATTGGTAAAAAGGACATCACAAATACATGAAAACATTTTTATAAAACATGTACATGGATGATAATAATAACCCCAGTAAATACTTACAAATTACAATCTTGGATAAAAATGAGATTGAAAAGTTATCCCTTGCCTTAGGTTCAATTTCATCCGTACGTGTCTGAAAATCCTGTATAGTGGGTTTAAACATATTATAAACTTTTAACATAACCGTAATAATATTTATTATATCATATATGATTCACTTATGACTTTATATTACCTGTTCTTTTGTCAATTCCATGTTAAAGCAACGTTTTTGGTAAAATCGTTTCATTTATCGTACGTGTTTGGACTTGTTTTTCTTGATGTTATTATTACTTATATCATGATTTACTTAATCCCCAAATGTAAAACATGATTTATATATCATATATATTCAGTATATATATATATAAGATAGATAATTAAAATGAAACATACCGTTCATGGAGACGGTAGGTCGTACGTACGCATGAACGTTGTTTTCCTTTCCTTATTGACTTGAATCGAAGTAAGTATATGACATATATATATATATATATATATAAATAAATACATTATAATTATTATGGTATATATAACATTATTAGTCATTATATATACTTTATAATAATTCTTGAATGGTCAACATGGATAATGAATCTCATCGCGTTGTGGAGACGGTAATCCGTACGTACGCACGAGCGATGATATCGTTCCCATAATTATTGAATTGGAGTGGAGTGGATGATATAATATCTAAGAATAATTATGATGTTATAATAACTATATATAATTATTCATTACACCATTATAATCATCCTAGTAAGGTGGTGGTGGAAAAATAGATTACACCACGGTGTAGAGACGGTATTCCGTACGTACGCACGCGCGGTGAATTCGTTTTCCGTAGGATGGAAAGAAGGTGAAATGGGTTTGTTTCATATTTATAATAACATATCAGTATATTATTGATACTTATATTATTACTTTATAATGAAACAACTAAAGAAGAACAAGTTGAAGAAGAAATAAAGATGAAAGAATCGGTAGAACAGATTACCTCTTCTTCGACGCACCTCTTTTAAGCTTCTTCTTATGGAACTAGAGTTGGACTTTTGAGAAGACCAAAACCTATATTATATAACTAGATAGGTTGAAAATAGTAATTGGCAGGTTTTGGTCGAACTTGAAGGCTCAAAATTGTGTAAAGAGAAGAGGGAGGAGGTTCCCTTATATAGGAGATGAGAGGGGCACCTTTCGTAACATAAGAAATATTAATTTATAATAAATTCAACCTCACTTATAAACCTCCAAAAATGAATAAATCAGAATATTATATTATATAGGGACTTGATTTATCCTTATTTAATATATTTTATTTTATTTGTGGTAATAAGATTCTAATTTTTAAATTGTTATAAATAATTATTTATGTGTTGTTAATTGTCCATAATTGGATAATATATAACATTTTCGACCATATAATTTTCAATTTATAATTTTTAAATATTTTTGTGATTTTTAAACAATTTAATAATATATTATTTTTATAAAATAACAATAGTGTCAATTTTGACATTATTCATTTATTTTAATTTAAATAAAATACACATTGAGGATATATTCTAAGAAAATATTTAATGGATTTATAACATGTCAAATTTGTCTAGAAAATTCGTGGATCACATTAAATAGTTCATATATTATTTATTTTAATATTTTTAATACCATTTATTTGGTAAATCTCTTAATAAAATAATTAGTACAACATTTTTGTATAATTATTTAATATACATATTTTTTTCATAAAAATTAAACATAAAATCCTAGGACTAAGAGAAATATCATAGATTTTAAAATAATAGTTGTACTCGAATTTATCATCTTAAAATCACAACATTTTAATTGTTATATTTATTAAATTATGAAGGTGACATCTTTGACATCATTTAAAATAATATAATATAAATGCCTTATTCGGTTTTATAAGACTCCAAGTGGTCCAAAAATAGTCCCATGGATGATTAGGGTATAGATATACTCGACCAATTATGGTTGGTCAATTTTATGGTCCTTTTGATAGGTATTGTTATTTTAGTAAAAACTATATTATTGATTTTTAACTAAATAAATAATTTCTTCATCATTAATGTATAAGCTATTAAGGTAATTAAATATTTCTCAAAAATTACAAATAATTTACCATGATAATTATATACCTTTTATATTTCAAATGATCATTTATAATCTAAATTATATTCCATATAACCATATATTAAAAATAATCTAATTATTAATGTTTGAGTGAGACATTTCACTTTCGTTTAAATAAAATAAATAAAAGGTCTTAATCAAATACAAGTGGGTAAAATTAGATTCCATTTCTACCCAAGTATGATAAAGGGTAAAATATAATCATCCAATTATATTAGGACAATTGTTAGGGTAATTTTATAATATTATATTTACCCTTAATTACCCGATTTACCTTTAACTATGGTAAATAAAATTTATCGTAGTTACTATTCATAATCACTAAAAATAAAAATTAGTTTATTGAAATAATTTGGACCTAATGATTCCAAATAAGAAATTAATTTTTCCAAATTCAAATCACATAAGTTGCAGAAATTAATTTAAAATTAATCCCCTTGTTAAGAAAATGAGTTTTAAAAGTTAAAACATTGCAAAAGATTGAAATGAATTTAACTATGAATTCAATGTAAAATCAATTCTAATGACATATTTTAAATTAATTAGTAAAAATATATTCTATTTATAATTTATAACCATTAAATATTATAATTTAACCATTTAAATTATTACGATGAAAAAGTTGTTTTTAATTAAAATATAGCACGTTTTTACTATTAATTAAAATATGAAAGTTATAGAATAATATGAAAATTTTATCCAAGGTAAATTTTTATATCCTGATTCCAAATAAGAATTTTATTTTGTCAAATTGAAATTATAAACTTTTCAAAAACTATATTTAAAGTGGATGCGCCATTAAAAGGCGAAAAAACTACATTTTTTAAAAAATACTTATTTTACACGAAAAATTTATTTTCTTCTCATACGATGTTCTTGAAAATTTTTAGGGTGAATAATAATAGTATAACATTCAAAATTTAGTTAATACTATTCATAATGGCTAGTTTATAATAATATTATAACAATATATCATTGTTTAGTGAAACCTGATATTGCGTACTACGCACGCTATCGAGGAGGGTCGCGATTGCGTGTAATGCAAGCCAAGTAAAGGTTACGTGTAGTGAAATCTCCCTTTGTTGTTGCATATAACATAATTAAAACTTATTTCATTTATACATTAAACAATATCTATACTTAATTTTGGGTAAAATAATTTCTACAAAACGAACTTGAAATTGTGTGTACCACGAGCCAAGAATAGTGTTGCGTATACAACAAGATAATACAGTGTTGTGTATAGCACATGATAAATTTGGTGTAGAGTACAACACAAGACATCAATGAAATTAAAAAAAACAATTCTTATAAAATCTCGGGTTGTTACATTTTACCCCCATTAAAATGAATTTCACCCTCGAAATTCGTCAGGGTTATAAATGGTTTACTACTTAAAAGTTTATTTCATAAAACCCACATCGTAAAAAGGAATACTAAAACTAAATTTTAAAAATTGAAGTATGAAACATAACGGTTACCCAAATTAACTCATCACTAGGTTTCCACATAGGAGAACATAGGTGGAAATATGGATATGGAAGAAAAATCTAACCATCATGTTCTGATGGAGAGTGGTAGAGGACATGGCTATGAAAAATCCAACAATCAAAAAGCCATATATTTGTGATGATGTAAGGTACCAGATGATTCATCGAATATGAGGACACTAGGACAACATTTTTCGTTTTCAAGATCATTTCCCTAAATTTGAATAATTTGAATTAGAAGAAATACTTACTTTATTTCGGTACAATCTCACTATTGTTCATGCCTTGAACAATTTTCACTTCATCTATTAAAGAAATGAAGTTGAATATGTCATTCATTAAGTGTTAGTAGATCATGTGATAGAATGATGGGTCCATCCATCTGTCTCAAACAAAAGGGTAGAAAAAGTTATCAAATATACATAAGTCCATCTATGGTGAGGTTAATCATATATGATTCCAAAAATGGACTTATACTTCATCTAGAAAAAAATTAATAAAATAAAACTAGTTTCTACTAACTAGGGAATTCATGTAGACCAGTGGTAGTTGATAATGGTCTGTCGCACTTCGATTGTGGGTTTTATTCACACAGCCTTGTCCGACGTGACGGGTTGTCACCTGTCCTGTAGGTTGTCCCTTTTTCTAAAACTACATTATTATAACATTCCTGCAGTAATATAGAAAAAAGTTCTAAACTTAAAAAATACTATCTTGTTTCTTACTTAATTCATTCCAATCATTAGGCTTATCCAAAATACTTCGGTCCAAGCTCATAGTATAAATAAAATGCTTACTTTAAAGGTCACATAACAAGCACGTGAAAAGTTTTGTTTATCTTGCATATATCATAAGATATATCTTGTTGGTCACATTCCAAATATGTGAATACCTTAATCATGTATTCTCATAAAAAATGAATACCCATTGAACATTAGTGAAAACATGAATGCTGTCAAAAGTTAACTATTTCCACATACCAAAGTCCCAAAAATTCTTTATACTCAAACCATGATATCACTTTGTCTTATATTAGTCATGTGCTCATGAATACTATCAAACATATTATTTTCTCTTTAACTGTTCATTTTGCGCATATCATCTACTTTCCAAAAATATTTGAACAACCTTTCATAGTTACTGGTACCATTCATCATATACTTCAAAATACTCAATGAAAGAAAAAATTGTAACAATCCTTATATTTTTCTTTATTCTATAGTACCATACATTATTCTTGATAAGCATACAATCATTCCACTACCTTCTTAAACCACTGATTGAGCTTCATCATTTATTTCATCTCATATATCATTTATAGTCTCTTCATCATAATCCACATAAATACTACTCATACTACCATTCTGATTCACTTCAAGAGATTTTCCCTTAGGGAATTGGTTTCCATAATTCCCATACATTCCACATTTAAAACATTTAATCATTGTGGATGTCATAGAAATACCATTATCCTTGTCTATGGTGTTAACTGAACCTTTTCCTTTTCAATTACTGGATTTGTGTCCAACTTTTCCACACCCAAAACATCTTCTAGTTACTTTGAAACATTCTCCTTGATGCCTCTTCCAACATGATTTACATGAGGGAAATTGAACTTTATTTCCTCTATGATCATCATTAAACTCTATCTTTCTCTTATTAGCTGATTCGCGAAACTTACCAAAGTTGAGATTATTGATCATATTTTGTGATTGCTAATTAGGAATAATAATGATATGTGGACTTCCAGATACAATTTCATTTGGTTTCTCAGGAAGAATATCATTCCATTGTCCATCGTATCCTCCATTATCGTGAATCTTCCTGCTTTCATCCATTTTCTAAAACCCAAAAAGAGTAGTGTGAGAGAAAAAAATCATAATCAAAGGGGAGTACCCTCAATATATAACATCTTAGGTTAAATTATATGATCGTTACCATAATTCTCTAACTATGACCTATAGTTATACTTATCCTTAGAGACATCCCTAGAGATATCTTAAAAATATCTCTAGGGAGTTCACTAAAGTTTTCGCATCCTAGTTTACAAAGGTTAACTAAACCTTTCCTCTGATACCAACTATAACGGTCTGGAATGACTTCTAGTGGACAATAATTGATACCTATCAGGGAACTCCATGGGCAGATACACCCCCTGGGTGGGACACACCATCATCCCCAGTGGCACCCATTTCCTCATGAAGCCCTTGGGCAGAGAGCCATGCTTCGTCCAACGCTTACATGTGAGAGTTCCCAAGGATTGGATTCATTCCTATCTCCTTTTCCTCTAATACCGACTATAGAGACCCATATCTTAACGTACATATACATTACATTACTTTTGCGGAATACTTAATACCTAACAAAAACAGACAACAAAGGACCGTAATACTTTAGAGTCATTGGAAACTCGGAATATAATCTTCTAATAATGGTGAAAGATCTTCAACATCTCACATAAAGATCATCCTCTTTTGTTTTCATACCTAAAACCTTTCATTAAATTCTACGTAAAAGAAAACATATAAAGGGTGAGCTCAAATGCTCTATAAGTTTAAGCATGGAGAAAACAAAACAAATCAAATACATTTGAACTTAAAAAACATGAACATAATGTTTAAACATCAAAATCTTGAGAAATGACATAAATCATGGCAGTGTGTAAGGAATAGATCATAAAGAAACATTAATCATGATAAAATATCCTGGGAATAAAACATGTAACTGTGGAAACCATTAACCACATGTTATTATTTCCATAGTAGCCAAAGCATTGATGCCAAGACCATCTTAGTGGACAAAGTCCCTTTCTGAATTGAGTTCACTCCTTGTTCCAGTCCTATAACACTGAACCGGATTAACATTCCATTCCATCCATGTCTATATCATGAGATATAAATCTTTACCCAATTCATTTGAGGGAGATATAGGTTCAACCCATCTCATAATGAAATCATTCTTACGTGTGACACAACATAAACATAAATCATTCATCATAACCCAAAGAATAAAATGGGTTTCATAAACATCATTACATACTCTATATAAAACAAATGAATATCATTTCATCATAAGAAAAGAGAAACCATGTAAATCATAGAGACATTATACATGAAACATACCCATATGAAATAATGTCATCTTGGATGGAAAATTGTTTCGATAAAACAAATGAAATGAATTCTTGAGTAAAATATCCTTTCTTCTTCAAAATCATTTTCTTTCCAAAAAATGCCATGAAATTTTTAAAGAAACGGATTTTGTTGAAAATTTTAATGAAATACTATTGAGGAAGCTTCATGAAAATAAGGCTTTATGAAACCGTAAAAATCTGTTCATGCCGTATAAGTTAAAAAAACATTATTCTCGTACTTTTGTCAGAAAAGTCAAAAAGTACCTCGTATGGTAAACAAAAGAAAGATTCCATACATACCATGTAGTGAAAGACCAAAATTGGTAAAAAAATATTAAACATATATGAAAACATTTTTAGAAAACATGGACATGGATGATAACAATAACCCCAGTAAATACTTATGAATAACAATCTCGGATAAAAATGAGATAAAAATTTATCCCTTACCTTAGGTCCAATTTCATCCGTACGTGTCCAAAAATAATGTATAGTCGGTTTAAACATATTATTAACTTGTAACTGAACTTTAATAATATTTATGATATCATATATGATTCAATTATGACTTTATGTTACCCGTTATTTTGTCAATTCGATGTTAAAGCAGCGTTTTTGGTAAAATCGGTTCATTTATAGTACGTGTTTGGACTTGTTGTTCTTGATATTATTATTACATATATCATGATTTAATTACTTTAAGAATGTAAAACGTGATTTATCTATCATATATATTCAGTATATATATATATATAATAGATATATAAATGGAATGAAACACACTGTTCATGGAGACTGTAGGCCAAACATACGCATGAATGCGGTTTTCCTTTCCTTATTGACTTGAATCGAAGTAAGTAGATGAAATATATATATATACAAAAATAAAGTAGAATTATTTTTTTATATATACCATTATTAGTCATTATATATAATTTTTAATAATTCATTAATGGTTAACATGGGGAATGAATCTCTTCGCGTCGTGGAGACGGTAATCCGTACATACGCATGAGTGATGATATCATTCACATAGATATTGAATTGGAGTGGAGTGGATGATATAATATCTCATAATCAGTATGATTTTATAATAACTATATATAGTTATTCTTTACACCATTATACCCATCCAAGAAAGGTGGTGGTGGAAAAACAGATTTCACCATGGCGTGGAGACGGTATTCCGTACGTACGCACGCACGTTGATTTTGTTTTATGTAGGATGAATAGAAGGTGAATTTGGGTTGTTTCATATATATAATAACATATCAGTATATTGGTGATACTTATGTTATTACTTTATAATGAAACAACTAAATAAGAATATGTTGAAGAACAAATAAACTTGAAAGAATCGGTAGAAGAGATTACCTCTTCTTCGACGCACCTCTTTTATGCTTCTTCTTAGGGCACTAGAGTTGGTCTTTTGAGAAAACCAGAACCTCTATGATATAACTATAGAGGTTGAGAAGTGGAATTGGTAGTGTTTGGCTGATCTTGAAGGCTCAAAATTGAGTAAAGAGAAGAGGGAGGACGTTCCCTTATATAGGAGAGGAGAGGGGCACCTTTGGTAACATAAGAAATGTTAAGTTATAATAAATTTAACCTCACATAAAAACCTCAAAAAATTACTAAAATCCGATGATTAGATGGGATAAAGTTTTAATCTCATCAACCAATCAAATTTATACATGTTGGGAATTTATTTTAAACATTATCAACTTGATTTATCCTTATTTAATCTATTTAATTTTATTTGTGGTAATAAGATTCTAGTTTTTAAATTGTTATAAATAATTTCTTATGCATAGTGAATTGTCCATAATTGGATAATTTACGAACTTTTCGACCATATAAATTTCAATTTTTAATTTTTAAATATTTTTCTGATTTCTAAACAATTTTATAATATGTTATTTTTATAAAATAACAATAGTGTCAATTTTGATATTATTCATTTTTTTTAATTTAAAAAAAATCCAAACATAGGTTATATTCTAGAAAAAATATTTAATAGATTCCTAACATGTCAAATGTTTCTAGAAAATTTGTGGAGAAAATAAAATTGTTCATATACTATTTATTTTAATATTTTTTATATCATTTATTTGGTATATCTGTTAACAAAATAATTAGTGCAACATTTTTGTATAATTATTTAATAAATCTATTTATTGAATAAAAATTAAAAATAAAATCCTATGATGAAGATAAATCTCATATATTTTATAATAATACTTTTACTTGTATTTATCATCTTAAAATCACAACATTTAAATTGTTATATTTATTAAATTATGAAGGTGACACCTTTGACATCATTTAAAATAAAATAATATAAATGTCCTAATCGGTTTTATAAAGCTCAAAATGGTCCAAAAATATACCCTTGGTTGATTAGCGTATATATATACTCTACCAATAATGTTTGGTCATGTTTATGGTCCTTTTCATAGGTATTGCTATTTTAATAAAAACTATATTATTGATTTTTCACTAAATAAATAATTTCTTCATCATTAATGTATAAGCTATTAAGGTAATTTAATATTTCTTATAAATTTGAAATAAATTACCATGATAAATAAAAATATTTTATATTTTGAATAAGTATTTATAATCAAATTTATATTATGTATAATCTTATATTAAAAAAAATCTAATTATTAATGTTTTAGTGAGACATTTCACTTTCCTTTAAATAAAATAAATAAAAGGTCCTAATCAAATACAAGTGGGTTACATTAAATTCCATTTAGACCAAAGTATGATTTAGAGTAAACTATAATCATCCAATTATATTCAGACAAGTGTTAGGGAAATTTTATAATATTATATTTACCCTTCATTACCCGATTTACCTTTAACTATGGTAAATAAAATTTACCATAGTTACTATTCATAATGAATAAAAATAAAAAGTATTTTATTAACATAATTTTGACCTTCTGATTCCAAATATGAAATCCATTTTTCCAAATTGAAATCACAGAATCAACATAAATTAATTTAAAATTAATCCTGTTGTTAGGAAAATGAGTTTTAAAAGTTAAAACATTGCAAAAGATTGAAATGATTTTGCCTATGAATTCAATGTAAAATCAATGGTAATGACATAAATTATATTAAATGGTAAAAATATATTATATTTATACTTTAAACCCAATAAATATTATAATTTAACCATATAAATTATTATGATGAAAAAAGTTTTTTTAATTAAAATATTGTGTGTTTTTACTATTCATTAAAATATGAAAGTTATCAGAATAATATGAAAAATTTATCCAAAGTAAATTTTTATATCCTGATTCCAAAGATGAATTGTATTTTGTCAAATTGAATTTATAAACATGTAAAAACTAGATTTAATGTGGATGCGCCATCAAAAGGCGGTAAAACTGCATTTTTTGAAAAGTACTTATTTTACTCGAAAAATTTATTTTGTTCTCATACGATGTTCTAGAAAATGAGTAAGATGAATAATAATGTTAGAAACCTGATATTGTGTACTACACACACTATCGAGGAAGGTCGCGATTGCATGTTACGCAAGCCAAGTCAAAGTTGCGTGTAGTGAAAGCTCCCTTTGTTGTTGCATGTAACATAATTAAAACTTATTTCATTTATACATTAAACAAAATCTATACTTATTTTTTCATAGAATAATTTATACAAAATGAACTTGAAATTGTGTGTAACACGAGCCAAGAATAGTGTTTTGTATACTTCAAGCTAATATAGTGTTGTATATAGCACAAGAAAAATTTGGGGTTGTGTACAACACAGTACATCAATGAAATTAAAAATAATAATTCTCATAAAATCTCGGGTTGTTACAACCATCAGATCCTTATTTCGAACCAAAAAAAATTTAACTCATAAAATATCTTTACAAACCTCTCCTCATCACTGTCCCCGTGCACAAGTTCTATTGGTTGCACCAAAAGTCCAAATTCAATGTCTTCATGGGTATTTCAAGGAGGGGATATTCAAGAGGTAATTTTCTAAAGGCACCTCTCTTAATTTCATTTCTTTTTGTATATTCTCATCACACCATTCACAAATAAATGCATGATTACTCCATAATCATGAAAATAGTGTATTGTTATATTTCTAATGTAATGTATAATATAAATTCTATTTCTCACCTCAACTTATTCAAAGAAACTAAATTATTGTCCAATTTATGTCGGTTAATCACCTCCGTTGATAATGTTTTTGATCTTTTTTCCATTTCTGCCTTCATGGATTAACTTAAAACCATTTTCCTGGTAAAATAATATTTTAATATGTATATTATAACCTATTTAATATACTTTAAATGTTGTATTGAACATATCTTCATGATTTCCAAATTTCGGTTATAAGATAACTTTGTTTGGAGAGGTGTGGACTACCACCCACTCAAAATGATGTGATTTTTTCACACATCACGTGGAATTTTTACAGGATTGTTTTTGTAAAAAAATTTGATATAAATTAACTATTAATTATACTATAATGATATCATATTTGTATACATATTTACATATATTTCATTTAATGGTTTTTCTTTTAATACAATAGGAGAAACAAATGTAGCATTCACGCGTACGTACGGCCTACTATTTCCAAGAATGATGTATTTAGTTTGTCTTTAATGATAATTATAAATACTTATATAATGAAAGTACATGATATTTATATCATATAATATATTTATATCATATTTTATATTATTTATATGATAGTCTTATGACCACATGCACCATTAACTTCTTATAAAATTCATTTTCTACTCAAGAACGGAATATCAACAAAGCATATGACATGAACCTAAATAATTATTTAATTATTATAACATGGTAATTAATGATATAAAAGAAATAATTAAAATTTAATGTTTATTAAGCATGTATAAATTAACATATTATTAATATTTAATAAGAACAAAGAACATAATAGATGAGTTAAACTCGATGTCTGGGAATTTATTAACGCAATTTCCATTCATTGGATTAACCTTCTTCTTAATGATTATATCGTGTTATGATTATGTGAGAAAAAAAATTTGGATATATTATATTTTATTTATAATTTCATTATTGGATTTATAGTTAATACACATAATATATATTTATTTTAACAATATGATATTTCTAAGGGGCTTCATCTCAATCTTATTTCATTGAGGCATATTTTGATAATATGCACCTTTATGCTTTTACTAGTTGTATATACAAACACTATGACATTTATGATCTATATTTTATCTATAATAATGTTAAATATTTTTTTGTTAAATGTATTAATTCATGAATATTAATATTTAAATATTCAATGTGATATTGGAAATCCTAAACGTTTGAAGATTTATTTATCAAATCTTTTCTTCATGATATTAATTTAAATATTTATTTATATGGATCTAAATGGATTTTAAAAGAAATTTTATGTCTATATTTTAATGTTTTTCATAAGGAATATTTTTATAAAAAGTATTTTAGTTTCCTTACAGAACAATAAATGAAAGTTTTTTTTAATATATAGTGACAACAACTTTTCCATCATTATAAAAAAAATTGATATTTCGGTTCCTCAACAATATCGAATGTTATTTAAAAAGAAAACAAATCCATTTCTCACATTTTGGGTGTTTTGGTATTGAAAATTGGTTTTAAATTAGATTTACTATTTCAATATCATGAAATAATTTCTTTCGATTGAAAATGATATTTTTTGAATAAAATGTTGATAATTGTGATATTTTTAATGTAATTTTTATATAATAGTGCATGGACATTTGACTGCTTATTATGTGATAATCCAAAGATATGTTGTTATGTGATAAACCAATTAAAGGTGGTTTCAGAATAAATAAAGGAAGGGTGGTTACGTTTGTAACATCCCACGTAAATAAAGAACATGACATTTTTCATATTTATTAATATTTTTGAATTAAATATTAATTTTAATTTAAAGGGGATGATATGTTCGATGGCGTACCCAATATGCAACAACGGGTTTCATTGAAATCTTACATTGCACACTAATAATATAATATTATTATTTTAAATGGTTGTTAATGCCTAGTCGTTATAATGGAGGGAATAAATAGAACTAACAAAAATATGATTATAAATTTTTGTTAAATGTTTTCACATTTATCCAAAAAATGTTAGAGGCTTAAAACATGAATGAATCTAAGCATAAATACTCTAATATTCTTTTGAAGGTCGACTTACCACCTTTTAATAGAGAACCCTCATTAAATATATTTTTGGTCATTTTTATATGTTCTATTTGACAAAAATAATTTTTTTTTTCAATTCAGGACATAAAAATTTACTTTGGGTAAAAATTTGGTATTTTTCTGATAAAGTTCATTTTTTTAATGAATAGTGAAAAATATTCTATTTTAATTCAAAAGTGCCTTTTAATGTATTTTATTTATATGGTTAGATTATTTTTTTAATTGGTTATAAAGTGTAATTAGAATATATTTTTACCATTTAATTCAATGTGTGACATTGGAATTAATTTCACTTTGAAATTGGACATAAACAAGTGTCAATATTTTAATAGTTATTATTTCTTAAAAATACGCCTTTTGTTTTGGCATCGGGAATTAATTTTAAATTAATTTATTCCATTTCTGAGTTTTGAATTTAGGAAAATGGATTCCATATTTGGAATCAGTCCATCCAAATTTTGTAAATAGGTAACTTTTATTTTTAGACACTTTAAATATTTACTTCAGTAAATATTTTATTTACCATGATTAAAGGGTAAATATAGTAGTAAGGGTAAAATATAATATTATAATAATATTAAATAACCATAACATGTGTCTTAATACAATTTGATGATACATATCTGACCATGGGCATCCTTGGGTTGAATTTGGTACCCCAAGGAGCCACATTGGAGTAATAATGACACTTTATATTAATTAATATAAAGTAAAGACAAAAATAAAAGAAACAAATATGTTTTTGTAAATCAATTTTGAAATAGAGTTATATAGGTTATCTTTTCAACTATAAATATTATTTGTAAAGATTAAAATATTTACAACATCATGGTATTTGTTTTATAATATTTGGAAATCAAAAAAATTAAATTATTTATGACATAATAATGATGTAATATTTACATCATTAATAAATGATTTAAATAAATAAGATTATAAATATTAAAAAAATAAAAAACCTATCCAATTCTTATTAGATGCTTTTAATTCGACCGTAAGTCATCATAAATTTTACTTTAATGGTTAGTATACCCTTTGAAATTGAATATGTGTTTATAATAAATTAATTGTTTCAAACATTCCTAAAGAGCCCCTCCTCTCCCTTATAAAAAGCCCTCACATCCTACCCATTTCTCACACTTCACAAGCCTTTTAATCATACAAACTCTACTCCAATAACCTACCATGATCCCTCTCTTCATCCTAGAAGCCTTACCTTAGGCAAAAATAACTTCAAGATACCCTTTTTGTTCAAATAAATGAGAATTACCTGATTTAAAGGTAACGTCTTCTCTTAAGTTCTTTTGTTTTATTGTACTTCTCCAACAACCTAAACTCTTTTTATTACTTTATTTTATAACAAAACCAGTATCCACAATATACTAGGATGTTTTTATGAGAAATATTTGAACTAAACTTACACACACCTCCATCTAATGGGTAAAGAATATACTGTTTCTGTGGATGGAAAACTAACACCTCATGAAATGATGATGGTTCAATTAACTCCTGCTGCCTCTCATGGTGGACATTATGATGGAAATGTATTTATATATCATATATATTTTTTAATTTTTCTTTATTATTCTGTATTTTTCATTTATATAATACCTTTATGGTTTTAATAATGGGTAAACACTATAATTTTATTTTTGGAAGTGTGGACTACCGCCCCCTCAAGGTGATATGATTCATTCATGACAGACATGGAACATATAAAGATAGAGTTAATGAAATTATCTTAACTATATATCATATGATATGATACTATAATTATAATATACCTATGTATCATTATGTTTTTATTCCATTAAATATTAAATAGAAATGGAAGTAGCGTTCATGCGTAAGTACGGCTTACAGTCTCCATCAACGGTGCATTTCATTTCTTATCTCCAAATGTTATGTACATTTATAAATATAAATATATATACTGGATATATATGGTATATATGATATATAAATCATTAATATAATTCTTTTGATAATTGAGTTTTTACCACATGGACAAATACTAATTATAACAAGTTCATTTTTTAACTCAAATTCCGAAGATCAACAAAATGTCCGATATAAACTCGTATAATTAACTAACTGTTATTTCAAGGTAATAAGTGATATAAAAGTAATAATAAACATTAAAAAGGTTGTAAATCAAGTAGAAATTAACTTTATTTTATTATTCAGGAAGAACAACGAACGTACGAGTCAAGTTGGACATGAGTTAAGAGGTTTCTTATCTCACTTTTAATTCAGTGAGATTTCCATTGTTCACCACTTATTTATTGCATGTGGTGTATTGTGTAAACCCATTTGAAATATATTATCATGATTATATTTATATTCATGGTATTATGTGATTCATTTTTTGGTTAATAACTATTTCTCATACGACTCGATTGATTACAATGTGGTAAGGGTTTTTCATCTCACTGTGTATTCACGTGAGATTCATGCTATATTAGCCACTATTACCATTTATGTGGAATATTTACTACCCATTATTGTATTATTTGTGTAATATACTTTATTTTATGGGTATTTACATATTCATTGTGTGATATTTCTTTCATGGGGTGTATGTTTCGTAAGTTACCAAATCGGTAAGGGTACCATTCACCATCTAATTTTTAAAAGACTTCTTTGTTATGTCTTTGAAATTAAATATTATAATGTTGGGATATGTTATTATATATCCTTATTGATATAAAGTTTATGTAAAAGTGTTGAGATATAATTTTCTGTCTCATCAACTTATTTTATAAATTTTAAATTGAAACTGTTTGGCTATCAAATTTCAGTAAGAAAATTTCATAACACAATTTAAATTTTTGGGTTAAAAATCTACTTCTTGATTATGTCATGATATGAATATGTGTGAATATCCTATGACATTTTTACACCTAATATATACTTATATTGGTTGTAGTTATATTTTTCACACATAATTATGTAATTGATTTATCCTTAATCAAAGTATATCATCTTTGTAAGAGATTTCGTCTCAATCTCCTTTTGTTGAGGCATATTTTGTTTCACTCTCATATTTCATTTATATAGTGTATAAATACCTTTGAATTTTCATTTCATTCAAAATAAATCTTTTCCTACAAGGAATTTTACTAAAAGACCAAAAAATAATGTTTCTTTTTAACGTAAGCGGTGACAATAACCTTTTCTGCCGCCACGAGTATTATTTGATCTTTGGCTTCCTTAACAAGCCGTAATGTTTTTAAAAGGAAAATAAATACCATATAATCATTTTAAGTATTTTGGTATTAAAAATGGTTTTGATAATGAATTTTTTATGTCAATATATTTAAATGAAATATTGTGATTAAATTATGGAAATTTTATGTTTCCTTTATTTTTGTTTTATGTGTTATGAATATGTTATGGTTCATGGGCATAGTTTATGCATATGGGTGGTTCTATGATAAACCTATGGCGGGTGAGCCCAAGATAGCTCTACAATTCATTGGGTAATGTTATGGAGGTAAATGTGAATATTTCTCCTAAGAGATTTAGGGAATATACTTTGATGGGTATTCCAAATGTGACTCTCTAAGTAGTCGTGATAACTATAATATGAGTTTGAAACGAATTTCAAAAGTTACTTTTATGATTTATGATTTTGTGTGTTATTCATAAATCTTATTATTTCATGAGGTTTGTTATGATTGAAAAGTATGGTTTCATTGTTTTTTATTTATTTATGGGTTAATTTTTTCATTCCTTATTTTATATCCCTTACTGATCTTTTTATGCTCTTCCAAAGTTTTTGAAATGTTTTCCACGAGACTTAATGATGCAAAAATGGTCAAGGATGGGATCAATAAAAAGTCATGTTGTCTAAAACATGGAACTAGACATGACTATTTTTTCAAGATTTTTTATTTTATGAAAAAAATGTATAATTAGTAGAATTTTCTACATGTATTATACATGTTGTTATGTAAATGTTATGACCTAATTCTCTACAAATATTAACCTAAAAACATCCTCAATGTGAATTATCCATTTAATTCAAGATTATGTAATGTTTAAGGATGGGTCCTTATAACTTTATAACCTCCCATTAATTAGGAATGGTAGTCGTTCATATAGATGTTCTATTTGTTAGAGTGATTAGTATAGAAGTCGACTATATGGTTATTCCATTTAAGTATGATTATGTTCCATGTTACTTTTATATGTTATATGTTATTTTTATGGATTTTATGGTAATATCTTGATTACAAAAATAGTATGCAATGAGATTATATTCAGTAAATATTATTTATTTCTTTATAAAGGTGATGTGTATTAGATTATGATAAACTATTCATGGTTTACATTTTTTTACAAGAAAAATAGTTTTCCATGTTATAGTATCCCTTACTGAGCTTCTTTGGCTAAACCAATGTTTAAAAAAATACCACTGGATTTAAGGGAGAATAGATACTTAGATAGTGTCAAGGGAAAAGTTTTGATGTTTAAATGTGATGTGAAACCATATTTCTTTTTAAATAGTTTTATTTATTTTTTGATAAAAATGTATAGTGAGTAAAAGTGTTTACTTCATAATAATTGAGTTGTTATGTAATAGTTCTAGATTAATTCTCTAAAACTCTATACCTGAAAAAATCATTAATGTGGATTCCTAACTTAACTCATGATGGTGTAACATTTAACAATGGGGTCTTGTAGTTGGTATCATAGGATGGTTTAAATAACATTAGAGGTTATGGTGATATTTATATATAAATTAAAAGTTAAATATAACCAAAATGGTTAAAATAATAGAAGCAATCATAATTATTTTAGATAAATTGAATGAGTTTTAGATAAAATGAATGACTATATCTTAGTGTTTATGTTTCTCATAAGATAGTATATTATGATTTTATTGATATTATCACACTAAACATTTTGGTTTTATTAAATGGATGGATCCAGCAGGAACCAATGTAAAAAATGGATGTGATGGAAAACGATGTGGTTCTCTAAATAAGAAACAGAATGAAATAAGATCTGAAATGTGAACAATTGTGATTATTCTAAACCAACTATTGGAAGTTGTGATTAATTGTGTGAAAAGTGGTGATTTTTATAGTGCATAATATATGATATAAATGAATACATGTAGAATTGAAGGTAACATTGATCATAATGGGAAATATATTCATCAATATATGTGTGAAGTATGTGGAAATAACACCTAGGAAAATGTTTTAAATTGAAAAGAAGGTGTAATAAATGTGGTAATGAAGGTCGTAAAGAAATTACCATCCAAGGAAATAAGAAGAGTTCAGTTTACTCCATGAAAGGGAAATAATATCATTATAAGTATTCAATTTAATTCCTTAAATGTGGAGAGTATGGTTATTCTGAAAATAGATGTCCTACGAAGAAGGTTTGAGAATGGGATCATCAAGAAGGTACAAATGTACGTTTACAAATATCTAATGTCATTCTAATTGAAGATGAGGACGCTATTTTAATCTTAGGACGTGATTCATGTTTTTTTGTTAGAAATAGGTATTAAAAAAACATGGAAAATTTTGGGTAGGGGAACACGAAGAATAGTTAATGTATAAAAAGTATACATATAAGGGATTCAAGAGTTATGTTATATCTATAGATGATGAAATTTTTAAAATTATTAAAAAATTTATTTTCTGTATGGAAAAGATTATATAGGTATGAATAACCTTCAGGATTTATATGATCTTTAATTTGGAGGTAATTAATGGATATTAGATTTTGAGATGAAAAATTAAATTCTAGAGATAATCATTGGGATTAAAATATTTTATGGTTATTTTTGAATATTTTATCTCATTTTGGGAATGTTATAAGAATTAAATACTTTTATCAAAAATTAAAACCTATGGGATGGGTTACAACCCATCGCATCAAGAAAGGATGTGGTAATTGAACCCACAACCTAAGGGGGACAAGGGTGTATTGCCTTCCACTAGCCTACATGAAGTCTCTAGTAAGAATGATGTTTTCTTTTTAGTTAAAAGATTTGATTTAATAAGAGTAATTTGATTTTGGCAACTTATTTATTATCAAATCGATATCCTAGTATTTAGAAACCGGTTTGGGAATTAAGTGATAAATGTTTTTTTTGAAGTCATTCACTATTTTATGAACTCTATATTCCTAAAGAAAATAGAATACTAAGGGATTTTATTCAAGGGGGTAATGGTTGATTGTTATTTTGTAAGAATCTATGCATTTATTGAAGAAATTTATAAATTCATGTTATTTATGGAAATGTTTTACTTATCTTGGATCATATGTGATTTTTATAAATTATATTTTTTGTATTAGACAGTAACATTAATTTTTGTTATTTGGAGATAAATAGTAATATTTCTCTTGTAAGACTATGTTATCAAATCCTTCTAATTTTTGGGTTTCAATCATACTTTCGATTATTTTGAGTAAATTTAAGTACAATTATTTATCGAATAGTCTATATTTAACTTTGGTATTACTTTTGAATTTTAGATACTAAAATTAATTTTTCAACATAAAATGTTTTATTATTTTGGGGGAATTATCTACTCGTATCCAAACCTTTTTGGTTTTGGTTAATGGTTCAAGACATGATAAATATATAGTTAATCATTTATGGATTATGTGATTCACTAGAAGTTGATTCTAGTGTTTAAAGTGTAAATAATCATTTTGAGTACTCATCATTTAGTGAAAAAAATATGAGATTATGGTGGAAATTCCTTACAGGATGAATCTCTACATGACAAGTATGTATGTTTCCCTATTCTTAGTCAATCTTGTAAATGAATTCCAAAAATTAACGAAAATAATCTTTAAGAAAAATTTCTATTAACTTTTACTAATATGAAGTCAATGACTATTTAGCCCATCACAAATGTATAACTTTATTATTTTTAACTTTTTCATATAAATGTTTTCTATTTTTCTCCACCAGAACATGATCGTTATTTTTCTCTTCCATATCCATGTTTTCTTACATGGAACACTAGTATGTGTTATATTATATGAACTTCCAGCATTCTTTTATTTATTTTAAAGTGGAAGTTTTGTTCATCCTTTTTCCAATGTGGGAATAAAATAAATGTATTTTGAAAATATATACCTTAGTTACAAAACCCAAATTCAAATTTAGAGGAAAAAATCTCCAAAATGGGGGAGAATGTAACATCCCTAGATTTCCAAAAGAAACATTATGTTCGATAGCATACATGATACACCACTTTTAGCTTAAATAATAAACATAATATTATAATTCAATATGATAGTTATCACATATCCATTAAAAATATGGGAAATAAAATTATTAATTTAATTATGAAAATATGGTTTACACATGTTTATATAATGATTCATTTGTTACCAAATTAATTATGAAGTTAAATAATAAACCAATGGAATATAAACTATGTGTTTTTATGAAATTATATTTTAATGTGAATAATTGTGTATATAAAATAACAAAATCAGTTTGGGTGGATTATATTAATGAAATATAAATTTAATAAAAAAAATAAATCCTTCTTATGTTTTTTCTAGACTTCTTATAAGAAAAAACACAAATTTACAAATAATATGAGTGTTTTTTTTCTAAAAATGCATTTTAAAGACTTTTGATGGAGCACCTTTTTTTATTTTGTTTTTTGTAACTTTTATGTGTTATTTTTGACAAAATGAACTTTTTTTGAACAGGGCCATCAAAATTTAATTTATTTTAATTTTTAGTATTTTCTTGATAAAATTATTCACTATGGGAAAAATGGGTATTTGCGACGGGCTATTTGTGACGGGGATAAATCACGGCGCAAATAGCCCGGTTAAAAATTTATTTGCGACGGGAGAATTTGCCCATCGCAAATAAGTAGTCTTTTGCGACGGGTTAGCTTTCCCCGTCGCAAAAGAACTGGCGCGCTTTGCGCGCCAAATCGCGGGAAACGTATTTGCGACGGGCGGTAACCACCCGTCGCAAATAACTGGCGGCGGTAAAAGCTATTTGCGACGGGAATATACTCCCGTCGCAAATAGTATGTCGGCAGGTTAGTATTTGCGACGGGACCCGTCGCAAATAAATATTTAACCGTTGACCGTAATAAATGATGGCTAAGGTATTTGCGACGGGCACCGTCGCAAATAGACCCGTCGCAAATAATCAAACCTACAAATACCCCCCCATCCGTTTTTTTCTATTCATTCTCAAACTCGATCTTCTCCTTCTCTCAAAATTCTATTTCTAGAGTTCAGTGTTTCTTAAGTTTAATTTTTTTTTCGGAGTTGATATTGAAGTTTTCAAGAATGATCTGAGATCAACCTCAGATCAATTTTAAAGGTATTTATGTTCATTTTAATTTAATATTTATTTTAATTTTTTTATTAGTTTCAATTATTCTTAATTAGTTGTAATTTAATTATGTTTACATAGTTTTGTTAATTAATAAATTTAAATTATTAGTATTGTTCATAGTTAATGGTAATTAGGAATAATTAGTAATAATTTCCAATAATTAAGAATAAATGCTAATAATTAGTAATAAATACCAATAATTAGGAATAATTAGTAATAATTACCAACAATTACCAATAATTGGTAATAATTCGTAATAATTACAATAATTAGAAATAATTACCAATAATTAGTAATAATTTCCAATAATTACCAATAATTAGTAATAATTTCCAATAATTACCAATAAATAGTAATAATTTTCCATAATTACCAATAATTAGTAATAATTAGTAATAATTATCAATAATTACCCATAATTAGCAATAATTAGTAATAATTACTAATAATTAGTAATAATTAACAATAATTACCAATATTTAGTACTAAATATTAATAATTAGTAATTATTAACAATAATTAGGAATAATTAGTAATAATTACCAATAATTACCAATAATTAGTAATAATTAATAATAATTAGCAATAATTAGCAAAAATTAGTAATAATTACCAATAATTAGTAATAATTACAAATAATTATCCATAATTAGTAATAATTACCAATAATTATCCATAATTAGTAATAATTACTAATAATTATCCATAATTAGTAATAATTACCAATAATTACCAAGAATTACCAATAATTAGTAATAATTTACTAATTACCAATAATTATCCATAATTAGTAATAGTTACCGATAATTACGAATAATTAGTCATAATATACTAATTACCAATATTTATCCATAATTAGTAATAATTAGTAATAATTAGTAATAATTAGTAATAATTAGTAATAATTAGTAATAATTACCAATAATTAGGAATAATAACATTAGTACATTATTAGTGTATTTTATTATTAATATTAAAATAATATAATTTTTTATATTATATACAATTCTCCTTTCATCTGTGTGTTTTCTGTCTCCACATGTAATATTTGTATGTTGAGACAGAAAACAAACAGATGAAAGGAGAATTGTATATAATATAGAAAATTATATTATTTTAATATTAATAATAAAATATACTAATAATGTTATTATTCCTAATTATTGGTAATTATTCATATAATTACCAATAATTAGTAATAATTACCAATAATTAGCAATAATTAGGAATAATTAGTAATAATTACCAATAATTAGTAATAATTACCAATAATTAGTAATAATTACCAATAATTAGTAATAATTACCAATAATTAGTAATAATTGCCAATAATTAGTAAGAATTAGTAATAATTAGTAATAATTAGTAATAATTACTAATAATTACTAATAATTACCACTAATTAGTAATAATTAGTAATAATTAGTAATAATTACCAATAATTAGTAATAATTAGTAATAATTAGTAATAATTACCAATAATTACCACTAATTAGTAATAATTAGTAATAATTAGGAATAATTACCAATAATTAGTATTAATTAGTAATAATTACCAATAATTAGTAATAATTAGTAATAATTAGTAATAATTACCAATAATTAGTAATAATTACCAATAATTAGTAATAATTAGTAATAATTAGTAATAATTACCAATAATTAGTGATAATTACCAATAATTAGTAATAATTACCAATAATTAGTAATAATTAGTAATAATTAGTAATAATTAGTAATAATTAGTAATAATTACTAATAATTACCACTAATTAGTAATAATTAGTAATAATTAGTAATAATTACCAATAATTAGTAATAATAACCAATAATTACCACTAATTAGTAATAATTACCACTAATTAGTAATAATTTGTAATAATTAGGAATAATTACCAATAATTAGTATTAATTAGTAATAATTAACAATAATTAGTAATAATTAGTAATAATTACCAATAATTAGTAATAATTAACAATAATTAGTAATAATTAGTAATAATTAGGAATAATTACCAATAATTAGTAATAATTAGTAATAATTACCAATAATTACCACTAATTAGTAATAATTAATAATAATTACCAATAATTAGTAATAATTAATAATAATTACCAATAATTAGTAATAATTAGAAATAAATACCAATTATTAGTAATAATTAGTAATAATTAGTAATAATTAGGAATAATTACCAATAATTAGTAATAATTACCAATAATTACCACTAATTAGTAATAATTAATAATAATTACCAATAATTAGTAATAATTAATAATAATTACCAATAATTAGTAATAATTAGTAATAATTACCAATAATTAGTAATAATTAGTAATAATTAGTAATAATTATCAATAATTTAGTAATAATTACCAATAATTAGTAATAATTAGTAATAATTAGTAATAATTACCAATAATTAGTAATAATTACCAATAATTAGTAATAATTACCAATAATTAGTAATAATTACCAATAATTAGGAATAATTGCCAATAATTACCGATAATTACCGATAATTACCAAGAATTACCAATAATTAGGAATAATTACCAATAATTACCAATAATTACCAATAATTACCAATAATTAGGAATAATTACCAATAATTAGGAATAATTACCAATAATTAAGAATAATTACCAATAATTATGAATAATTATCAATAATTAAGAATAATTACCAATAATTAGGAATAATTACCAATAATTAGGAATAATAACATTAATACATTATTAGTATATTTTATTATTAATATTAAAATAATATAATTTTTATATTATATACACTTCTCCTTTCATCTGTGTGTTTTCTATCTCCACATGTAATATTTGTATGTGGAGACAGAAAACACACAGATGAAAGGAGAATTGTATATAATATAAAAAATTATATTATTTTAATATTAATAATAAAATATACTAATAATGTTATTATTCATAATTATTGGTAATTATTCCTAATTATTGGTAATTATTCATATAATTACCAATAATTAGGAATAATTACCAATAATTAGGAATAATAACATTATTACATTATTAGTATATTTTATTATTAATATTAAAATAATATAATTTTTTATATTATATACATTTCTCCTTTCGTCAGTCATGTATGATGTAAACTCTATAATTATCCTTGCTTGAGTGTTTTTTCTAACAAATTATTCAAAACCAGTAATGCTTTTATATTTTAATGAAAAATATGGAACAACGAGGTCGTCAACAATCATTATTAGGTGACCGCATATGGATAAATCAACGTAGAAATCCAAACGGTTCTGGTTTAAATCCAGTATATGTAGAGGGTGTGGAGACTTTTTTATCATTTGTGGCATCAAATCGCCCGTTGAAAATACCTGTTTTTCTAGTAGTGATTATAATAATGAATAGTGAGAAATACTATGTGTTAATTCAAAACTACTTTTTTGTCTAATTTATTTTAATTGTTAAAAGATCCTTTTTATAGTATTTAAATTATATTTAAATTATTAATTTATATTTTAATACTATTTTTGTCATTGAAATTATTTTCCAATTTAGATTTGGACTAAACACATTTCAATCTTTTGAATATTTCACATAAAAACGCATCCTTTTTAGTTTTTTCCGCAGAATTTATTTTAATTATAAAATTGAAAATTTTATGAATTGAATTAGGTTAAATGGATTGTTATTTTCCTTCATAAGGTCCATATTATGATGTAATTTCATTTTCATTTTTCATATACAGAAAAGTAATCATGGTAAAAAAAGTTTACTGTAGAAAAGTAAAACTCTAACAAGGTTTAAAATTAATAGTTATAAGTTTAACATACCTAAAAACTAAACACTTTAATGTGTGTTTGAAGTTTTTGTTCGACCCTAACCATAATATAAGAAAATTATTATAATAAAAAGTCAAGTAATTAAATTTCACCTTTATATGGTTAGCTTTTACTATAAAATAATCCAAAAAATTAATCACTTGAACTCACCTCTCCATAAGTACAGATACCTCCTCTCACCTCCCCATTTTGACCAAAAAAGACTTTATGATCCTAAAACATATGCCCAATAATATCATACTCTCTCCAGATTCATGTTTTGATGGTCTCACAAAAATACCAAATCCAAGGTCCTCACGAGTCATTCAAAGGTAAATTCAAGATATAATTTTCTCAAAGTTCCTCTCTTAATTTCATTTCTTTTTGTACGTTATACTAACTTGATTAGTCTATAAAAGAATGATTGAAACATAATAATGTACATATGATATTTTTATGTTAATGGAATATCTCATATTCATTTCATTTCTCACCTCCATTTTTTAAAGAAACAGAATTGATGTCTAGGTTATGCTGATTAATCCCCATTGTGGATAATGTTTTTATTCTATCCTATTTACCTCCATCATGGATTGTCTTAAAAACATTATTGTAGTAAAATAATATCTTAGTATTTATATTATAATCTATTAAATAATCTTTATATGTTACATTAATCATACCTTCATTCTTTCCAAATTGTCGTAAGATGAGAACTACGTTTGCAGAAGTGTGGACTACTGCCCCGTCAAAATGATGTGAATTGTTCACACATCACATGGAATATATTCCGTATATTTTTATTATAAATACATGATATAAATAAAATATTAATTTTACTTTAATTATATTATATATGTATACATATTTACATACATTTTATTTATTTTTTGTTTTTTCAATACAATAGGAAGAAACATAAATAACGTTCATGCATATGTACTACCTACTATCTCAATGAATTGTGTATTTATTTTTTCCAAAACATTATTATAAATAATTATATAATGATAATATAAGACATTTATGTCATATTTTATATTCTTGAGATTTTAGGATTATGACCACATGAACTATTGACATCTTATCAAATTCTTTTTCAACTCAAGAACCGAATATCCACAAAGAATCTAACACGAACTTAATAATTATCAATTTTTTATAACATGGTAATTAATAATATAAATTTATTAATAAACATAAAATGTTCTCAGTCATTTTTAAATTAACATATGTTTATTATTCTAAAATAACAAGGAACATAAGAGACGATTTGAACTCGATGTAAGGGAATTTCTTAACCAAATTTCCATTCATTGAGGTAAAATTATACTTAATGATTATGTAATGATATTATTATGTCAGAGAAAACATTTTGATATTCTATATTTTATGTATACTTTCTTTATATGGATTTATATAGAATACATATGAAAAATCTTTTTGTTTAGCAAATTGATCTTTGTAATGAACTTCATCTTAATATTTATTCATTGAGTCATTTATAGATAATATGAATATTTATTATTTATTATGTGTATATACAGCCACAATGAAATTTAGAATCCATATTTTATCTATAATAATGTTAATTAAAGTCTTGGTTAATTTATTAATTCAATGAGATTAAGATTTAAATTTTCAATGTGTTTTGGGACACCTTGAATGTTTAAATATTTAATTATAAAATTTATTCCTAATGATTTTAATTTACATATTTATTTGGATGGATATAAAATTATTGTAAATGTAATTTTAATTCTATATTTTTAAGTTTTTCAAATGGAATCCTTTTATACAAATCAATTTAATTTCATTACAAAACGTCAAAGGGAATAATTTTTTAAAGTATGTGGCGGTAATGACTTCTATATTGCCGCAAACATTATTATGATATTGGGATTCCTCTATAAACCATGTTGTTTTTTTAATGTAAAATAAATACATTATTCAATTATTGGGTGTTTGGGTATTGAAAATTGTTTTTAAATAATATTAACTTTTTAAATATCATGATGTGATTTCATGTGATTACAAATGAAATTTTATGTGTGAAATGTTATGAATTGAAATATTTTATGTGTTATGATTATATAATGATACCTGGTAATCTTATTGCTGGTTACGTGATAAATCAAATATAGAAGGTTACATGATAAACCATCAATGGATGATTCCATAGTAAACCAAGGATGAGTAGTTACATTATAACCTCCATAGAATTGGAAATGGATTTTGGTCATATGGTTGTTCCATTTTTAAGGGTGACATGTGTGGAATTTGACCATATGATTATTCCATTTAAGCATGATTATGTTCTATGTTATGATTATATGTCATATGTACTTTTTATGGGTTTTAGGGTAATATTTGGATTACAAAAATGGTAAGAAATGAGATTATTTTTAGTAAAGAGTATTTACTACTTATTAAATGTGAAAAGTATTACATTATGATAGAGTATTCATGGTATACAAGTTTTTGAATGACTAACAGTTTTACTTCTTATTCTATTCGTTTCTGACCTTTTTATTCTCAACATAAGATTTAATGTGTTTTTTACAGGATATAAGGGATAATAAAGACCAAGATGAAATCAAGGGAAATGTTTTGATGTATAAAAGTTAAACGAAACCAAGTTTTTTTTTAAAGAGTTTTATTTTGTGAAAAAATGGATAGTGAGTAAAAGTTTCTACATAAGAATAATTGAGTTGTTATGTAATAGTTATGGACTACTTCTTTAAAAATGAAAACCAAAAAATATCCTCAATGTGAATTAGTGACATAACATGAGATTATATAATGTTTAAGGTTGGGTCCTTACAGTTATTCTATAATGAAATGATCATAAATACTATATCTTTTTTATAAGTTATGATATGATGAAATTTTTATGAAACCCAATTCATTTCAAGGGTTGTGATATAATGTTTTTAAAACTCATCTCATTATTTATGGGTCAAGATATTATGAATGTTTTTTATCTTGTGTAATTTTTATGTAAGATTTAATTATATGATCGGTGTTAACTATATCTCCCTATAATATTTTCGGTATAGATTCGTATATATCATGATAATGGGAGGTCAATAATGAGGAGTGGACTTAGTTTAGTAATATATAGGTTGAAGGATAGGTGATCCTTGTTTAGTAATATAGGGATAGAATGAGGAGTGAAACTTGATACGTAATAAAATATTGGAATTATGAGTGAACATGGATTAATAATATAGGGTATGAATGGGATGTGAATATGATTCAGTAATACATGACTATAATGGGGACTAAACAATGTTCAGTAAAGGAATTTGTCTACTAAGGTAGTCTTAGGAGTGAACCTTGACTACTAATATGGTTTCTGTAGTGAACCCATTACAATAATATGGACGTGGCATTAAACCTTGAAAACATTGTAAATAAATTTTTATTTTTATGTGTCTACCAAAAATTATAACTATCATTCATATGTTTTTCAATCATTTATAATTTTATTGATTTTTTAATGATTCATGTCTTATGAACATTAAATATTCATGTCTTGAATTAGGATTGTGATATTTTATTTGGTGGGAATGATCTTAAAATATTTTGACAATGTTCTAATACTATTATTATAATTTTATACTTATATATCTCCCTTGTGTACCCTTACAGGGCATTTGATCTCATCCCATTCTTATATTTCTTTTCAACAGGTTTGGAAGAAAGTACATAAGTAGGATTACTGAAGGGGAGATCATTAAGGGATATTTTGGAGATATTTTACTCATTCCTATGATTTTGTTTCCATGTTTCCAAAGACAATAAACAATTACAGTCCTCAAGCATGTGTTCTTTTATTATTCTGAATTTTCATCCAAAATGAGGTCATATCCATGTATGTTAAGCTTGGTTCTCTGTTTGAAGCATGTCCATGTGAATAAGTGTTATGTGAGGGGTATATTCAATACCACTAGATTTTTATTAGATAATTGTTCATAAATAATTTGATTTCTTGATCACAAAAAATACATGAAACACCAACATAGCATGCATTACATGCAATAGTGAGTTTCTACTAAATGTCATTTTATCATTTTGATTATTTTTATAAAAAATTGTAACCTTGTAATTAGAATTCCAGTTATAAACAAAATTATATATATTATGAAATTATGGTTTAAACATTTATACATAATTATTTTACCAATTAAATATAAATGACTGTTAAACCGTTTTTAAAATAAAAGGAATAGTATTTCTAAAAAACAATTCACAAGTGTGTTTTATACCAATAAAAAAATTGAAAATGTTGGATTATATTAATGATATATATATATAATGTTAAATAAAATTTTTCACATTCATATTAGGTGTTTTTGAGAAATGATATAGGAACAAATAAAATTTCACTCATAAAAGAAGTATTTTTCTAAATGGTGGTTTTTCATCCTTTTGATGGTGTAGTTAATAAAAATTTTCTTTTTGAAAATTTTTAAATTATATTTGAAAAAATACTCTAATTTTGAAAATTAGTATCACAATTTACTTTGGATAATTTATTTATTTTTTTTAAAATGTTTCATCTTTTTATGGAACATGATAATACTAATTTTTATTGATAACCATATTTCTTTTAATGTATTTACAAGGTAAAACTATTCTATGTATTAGTTTTAAATTTTAATTTTAATTTAAAAATATTCTAAATATGGTTTTTGGAAGGGATTTTTTAAAATGGATTCCAAATTTGGATTCATATGGCCCCATTTTAGTAATATTTCCCTTTTACTTTTTACTGATATGAATAGTATCCTTGGAAAAAAAAATTCCATTGTTAAGCATAAATTGAGTAAGTTAGGATAAAAATAGAATTAAAATTAATATAAAATTACTATAAAAATGAAATAATTATATGGGAAAAATAAAATTTTACCCTTATAACATATGGATCAAAATTATTTTTTTATGGATACTTGACTGTGATCAAGACTTCTATAATATTTAAATCAAATAATTTCACAAAATGTCACTTTTTACTATATTTTTCTTTATGTGTCCACATAGAAAAAAAGTTATGTTATCAAAAAATAGACCTATAAATTTTAACATCATAAACATATTTTTGTGATATAGTTTTATTTTTGACTTTTTGGTTGACATAGATTAAAATTCGGCATTTATAATATGTTAATTAATGAAAATTTAAAGATCATACATTCATGTTTTAAATACAATTTCACTTTTTATATACGTATAAAAAAGTTATACTCCACTATAAATATTATTCATAAATATAGCATATTTATCTTCTTCATGGTATATTATTTCTAATTTTTAGTAAACAAATATGAATATTGAGTAATTATATAATGCTGGTGTAGTCATTATTAAATTAATGGAAATATCATATAAATTTATTATAAATATTAAAATAAATATATTTTGAGATAACTAATTAGATAAAATAATTTAATAGATTAAATTTACCTCATTGGGAAATAATTATATATTTGGTTTTAAGATAAATTTTTATCATGATATTTTTTAAAAGGCCATGTAATGAATATTTTTGAAATTAGAAAAGAAATAAAATTTTATGAAATTAATTTTTTTTAAATTATTTAAAAATCATAAAACATATTTCAAAATACATCGAAATTATAATATTTACTAAAATTTTATAAAATTTTAATTTTGGGTCTAATTTCCATCAAATATGTAAAAATTAAAACATTTTAATATTGAATAATTTGTTAACATTGTTATGATAAAAATAGGTTAACTAGGGGTTAATTAAAATATAAGGTTTTAAATAATACCAAAACATATATAAAATATATTTTATGTTGATATTGCATTCTAATATCATCTTATATTTGAATATATATCATATTGGATATTTTTTATGGATATTTAATTTATTATATATTAATATTTTTTGTAATTCCATAAGATCCCCTCACCTCAATTATTAAAGGGAACCTCCTCCCTTACTTCCTCGCTTTAGATTGAACATTCAATCATGACCATCACCTACCTTTATATCATCTAAACATCCATATCCACTTTTTATTAGTTCTTTTATTCACAAAATATCTACTCTATAGTTATTTAGAGGAGATCTAAAGGGTTCGTTTCAAAAAACAATAATCGATCTAACTGATCGTTCTTTTTTTTCTTATCTTAAATATCTCCAATAAATTACTGATATATATCCTAAGAAATATCATATTCATCCTAAATTTATAGAAATTTTATTATGATTATGAACACACCACTATACATTTTCTTTCAAATCGAATAAGAAATGAAACTATCAGTCATGCGTATATTTGACTTATCATCATCATATAATGATAAAATTAATTATCTGTATCCAAATTTTATGAGTTGGAATTATAATGGGTTTAATGGTTATATTTTATATTTATTAAATTATTAAACTTCTATAATTATAATATCATTTCATTCTTTTAACCACCTAATCTATTGGGAAATGATAACGCCATTTGTGCGTACTTATGGCTTATCATCTCAATGATACGATCTGATTCTCTTTTCAACAATATTTCATATGGATGGTAATAAGGGTAAAATTTATGAATAAAAATGATATATTTAACATATAAATTATTCATTAGTGATTATATATCACATATGTTTCTTTTTTTAATATTAAAATAAAATGAAAATATTGTTAATGCATACATAAAGCCTACAATCTCCATGAATGATGTATTTTATTTTCTATCACAAAAAATTCTGAATCACCATTAATACTTGTATACTTAATATATATTATATTTATTTCATTAATATTATTATATAGATAAATAAATCACGATCTATTTATGAGTACCATTCATAACAAGTCAAAACATGAACAAAAAATAAATCATTTATTACCAGAAATATAACTTTAATATTTTATTGTTGATAGAAGAGATATATAAAGTTGTGAGTAAATAATATATCGTATTATATAAATTAATATGTTTCTATGATATATAGATAATGAATTTATATATATTATATAAGATTTTTAAATTCATATAAAGAAATTCAACACATAAGGTAATGGATTTTTTCCTCAAATTTATTTCTATGGGAAAAATGTCTTATATGCTATTTAATTATTTTATATGGTATGTATATTGCCTAATAATATCTTTAATGATTACTATACATATGATTATGTTATTTACATATCCATGTAATTTTTTTTCCTTCATGGGGAATATGATTATACTAGTTATAATGTGGTGGTTGTTTATTTCGCAATCTCATTAATATTTTGGATTATTTCATTTTAAGTCTCCATTGAGGAATATTTATCTTCAATTTAAATTTTTCAAAAAAATGTCTCCAAAAGTTTTTAAATATTACACTTTGATTATATAAAGTTATTTTACCCCTTTTTTACCTTTTACAAAAAGTATTGAAATGAATATTTCTATCATTTTCCAAAGGAGATACTTTTTAAGTTTTCCAAAAAAATTACAATAGGAATGACTTTTTAATATATATAGAATAAATGAATGTTTATAAATTGTTCCCAAACATTATTAAAAGGTTAATTACAATGGAACTGACATCATTTAAAATTTCATTACATTTTAAGAATATAAAACATTTTCCAATGATGAAAGTATATTTTGCTCAATGATTTTTTTCAGCTGGTATATCAAAAATATTTTACATCAAAAATAATATTCTTTGATGATACTTATGTTTTAACATGGATATTTTTCAATGATATTATCCTTATTATTCCAATAGTTGATTTATTTTAATTATGTAATGATAAGTATGAATCCCATTTCTCTTCCATGTGTAATGTTATTATTGAATTATGTTTGTGAAACCTGATTCATTTAATCAATTATGATTTGTTGAATGATTGATATTCTTGTGGAACAAATAATTTTTGTTTTAATCATTTTATTGGTGGGACCTATATCTCCCTCCAATTCATTAGTAAATGATTTATATCTCTTGAGATAAACAGTACTGGAACAAGAAATGATATCGACTCGTTAATACTGGGCTGGAATGAGAAGTAAACTAAGTTCATAAATACGTGGATGGAATGAGGAGTTAACCTAGTTTAGTAATGTAATTTTTATACTATGATGGTCTTGGATGCAATCCTTGTCTAATATGGAAATTATTTTATATGGTTATGTATATTCCAAAGTTTCATGTATTTTGTTAATATCTCATGGAATATGTTCAATGATTTTTTTATATAATTAAATGATTTATTCCATGATAAGATATAATGATCTATGCTATATAAGATATGATTTTAAAGTTTTTTGTTTATGTAATTATTCCTTATGATTGTATCACGATTGATATATCCCTTGATTTTCCTTACTGGGTATATGATGTTACCCTTTTCCTAATATCATTTCCCCGTATTATAAATACATATTTTAGAAATAAATAAGAAAAGTGAAAATAATTGTTCGAAACATTAATGATATTTTTCAAAGCTTGAAATTTTTTACATGTTTCAATGTTACTAAAAAAATAATTATAGGAGTGTTTTTGTGTAATGTATGAAATATTTTGAAAAAATGGTGTAATATCCATGTATGGAAAGCCTGGGTCATTATAGTTAGTATTATGGAAAAGGATTAGTCAACCATTGGAAACATTGATGAGAAAAAATTATTTAGATCCCTAAAGATATTCATATGTATGTATCTATGTATAATTCAATGTATATGTTATAATACTCTTGTTTTTATAATAATCATGAAAAATCTATAATTACCCGTAAATATTCATATAATAAAAATTTTAAGAAATTTATCTTGATTATGTGGTTTTTTATATATTAATATTTTTTACCACGAAATTACTTCTGGATTTTGGAAAATTGGTGAAATCAGAAGGATTTATGTTATTGTTTACTTTAATGGACAATGTAATGATCTTCTATGTAAGAAACCAAATTAAATAGGAGTTGGATGGAAAAAAAATATTTATTATTCCTAATAGAAAATATCATAATATCATCATAAATTTCAACATTTTATATTCCCAAACACATATAATTAGACAATGATAGAGTATCATGGTGACCAGGTAGGATATAAAGTTCAATTTTCCTCATGTAAATCATGTGGGAAGAAACATCAAGTATAATACTTCAAAGGAACTGTAAGTTGATTTGGTTGTGGAAAATAAGGACACACATCAAGTAAACATAATGTAAATGGTTCTGTTAAAACAATGGATAAGGAAGATGGTATTCCTAAGGCATTAATGATAGTAAAAAAATTAATGCTGAATATATGGGCATTACTCAAATCGATTCCCAAGTAGGAAAAGCTTTCCAATTAGGTTGTATGAGTAATGGTTATATTTATGATTATGAAGAGACAAAAAATTACATATGATATGAATGAAGTGTTAAAAAATAAAACAAATAATCATAGTTAATGGATTAAGAATATCGTGGAATGATTAAGTGTTTTTATGTTGGAGGTCAACAAAAATGTTCTAGAAGTAATTTTATGATATTACAGAATAATGAAACATCTATGGATTATTCCAATATAATTTTACTAAATAATTTGAAAGTATATGTGCGATGGTACTAGTAACTAAGAATAGTAATTTAGGTCTTAAGGTGATATTTTTTGGAGAACACGTAACTAAGGGAAATATAACCCTTAATTTCTGCATAATGTTTTGATAATAATGAGATAAAGATATTTTTTATTGTGATAAAATAAATGGTGTTATATTTTTGACCATGGAACTGATATTATGAAAACGTGAGTTATTATATCATGGATTGGGTTCAGAGAATTTTTGGATTTATGGTATGAGGAAAGAGTTGAATTTTTTAATCCTTTTTGTTTTCCTTGAGTTTTGATGGTAATTTAGTCTATTACAATTATTCATGACAATACATGGTAATAGTATTCACATGATTGATGTGTGAAAATTATGTTTTGCATCATGTTTTTTGGGGGATTATTGAAAATTTGATTCTATAAAAATAGTAACCTTCTTTAGAAGTTTTCGATTTTAATATTTTTGAAGGATAATAAAAGAGATTTTTTACATTGAAATTATAATGATGTTTTAGTGATTAAATTTTTATGTCACCATATAATGATTTGTGCATATTGGCTAACTTCTGTAATTATTTTTCTATGATGAAATTTTTTGTAAGGACTTATCAATAAATTTATGGACCTCAATATATATTCTAATGTTTCAAGAATGAAAAATACACCTTCATTTCATATAAGAAGAGGTGAAGTGGAAATTGATGAGGGCACAACCAAAGGATGGGATATGCTTATAACATGTAATGTAATCATGTAATTATTTATTCAGATGAAATTTAATCAACAATACTGAATGAATGTTGAAACCAAAACGTTATGAGTAACTTTGGGTAACCATTATATTTCTCAACTTTATATTTCTTTTAAAAATATTAGTATTCTTTTTTTGATGTTGGTTTTTATGAAAGTAACATTCATGTATTAAAAATTTGAAGACACTGAAGAATTTCAATGATGAAATTAATTATAATTGGTGTAGAATGTAATACCTCAATATTTTTATAACATAGATATTTATAAATAATTTCATCTCATGAGGACTTTTCATACATGCCATACTATCTTACATCGCATTACACAAAACATGGAGTTTCTAAGAAACATCAATTTATATTTTAATTATTTGAACTAGAAAATTACTACATATGAGTTATAATAGAGGGTATAAATTGGACAAAATGTATTATAAAATTATTGTTTACACATTTATATATAATTATTTGACCAATAAATTATAAATGAATGTAAAATACTTTTTAACAGAAAAGAAAATATGTTTATAAAAAACTATTCATAACTGTGTTTTATACCAACAAATAAAAAAATCACTCATGTTCCATTATATTAATGAAATATATATATATATATATATATTTAATATCTATTTTTTAACTTTCATATTATGTTTTTTATAGGAATGATATATGACTAAATCCAATTTCTCACATAAAAGAAGTATTTATCTAGAAATGCATTTTTGCCGCCTTTTTTGTCACACTTGTTTAAAATATAGGTTTTTATGCATTTATAAATTATATTATATAAATTAAAATTCACATGTGAATAAAAAATATAAAAAGTTATGTTTATTTAATATTTTGGTTTTTTTTCTAAAAAATTTCATCTTTTGGTAAATAGTGACAATACCAATTTTTAATAAAAATGATATTCTATTTAAAGTAATTATAAAGTAAAATTATATTCTGTATTATTTTTAAATTTTAATTAGTAATTTTTTATAAATTAATCCAATTATGGTTTCCTAAATGTATTTTATATATTAATTTACTATAAAAACATTTGATGTTAGAAAAAATCATTTTCTGAAAGAAAATACAAGGAATATTAATAGCATTATATTTATTCAGATTCTTAAAGAATAATGTTTTTAATTTTTAGAAAATTATTCCATATTTGGATTAATAAGATAGAAATATAGTAAATATAGAATTTTATTTTTGGCAAATATGATTAGTAACCTTGGAAAATTTTGTTATCATGGTAAAAGAGTAAATTGAGTAATTTATAATACAAATGAAATTATAATGACTATAAAATGACTCTAACACATGAAAAAAGATTTATTGGATGAGGAAAATTATATCCTTATCACATAAGGATTGAAATTATGTCATTTAATGGACACTTTTCACAGAACATTACGTATATAATATTTAAATCAATTAAACACACAAAATATCAGCACTATTTTCTTTAATATCCCTTTGGTGTCCAAATGGGGAAAAATAAATGTAATTAGTGAACATATCTATGAATTTTAATCTTCACAGAAAAATTCAGGATAAAAATTTATTTTGGCTTTTGGGCCACATAGTTGAAAACGTTGTATTTATAACATTTTAAAGCATGAAATTTTAAAAATGTAACATTCCAAGTTTAAATAATATATCATTTTTAAATATGTATAAACTAAATTTATATTATACAATAAATATAATTCCAAAATATAGATGATTTATCTTTGTCATGGTATTTTGTTTTTGATTTTTAGTAAATAAATAAGCATGTTAAAAAACTATAAAATGTTGATTTAGTAATTATTTCATTAATTAAAATATCATATAAGTTTTATTAAAAATATTAAACTAAATATAATCTAATAAAAATATTTTTATCAACTAATTTTTTAGATTATCATAACCACTTTGGGATATAATCAAATATTTGGTTCAAAGATAACTTGTTATCCATATATTTTGTAAATGTCTGGGTAATTAAGATTGTCAAAGTTGACACTAATGAAATTTTAACAAAATAATATTTTATTTAATTATTTAAATTCATAAAAATGATTTAAAAATAAAAAAAATTATCGATTAAAATATTATAAATTTTTCATTTATTATCTAATTTTCATCATATAAGTAAAAATTGTAACTTTTTAATAGTCAAAAAGTCATTAACTTATTTACGATAAAAATAGGTTTAATAAGGGTTAGTTAATATAATAAGGTTTAATATAATACCAAAGCATGTCAAAAATATATTGGTTGATGAGATTATAGACTTACCACAACATAGTATTGAATTCATTTCATTTTGGAGGTATTTTTCTGAGATTTAATTTATTATAAATCAATAGTATTTGAAATTAATAAAATAACCCTCACCTTAATTATAAAAAGAACCTCCTCCCTTTATTATTCACTTCTCATTGAGAATTAAATATCAGTCATCCCCTGCTATTTTCTCTACTAAAATTCCCTATACACATTCTACAGGGTCTTTCAGTCAAAAATACCATCTTTAAAGTCATTTATAGGAGATTTAAAGGAGTTGTTTCCAAGAAGAAGTAATCACTCTAACTGATCAATATTTTTTTATAATCTTATATAACTTTTATATATCTATGATATATATCATAAAATTATAACATTGTCAAACAAAATTTTTTAAAATGTTATTATGATTCTGAACACACCACTCTACAACCCCTTTCCCATCAAACAATAAATGAAAATATAGATCGTGCGCACGTACGGCTTGCCGTCTCCACGTAGGGATACAATTAATTTTTCACCACCATAATTTATTAGTTGGAATTATTATAAGTTTAAACATTATATACTATTTTAATAACATAATTATACTTATGTAATGATAATATCATATCTACCTATATACCACCAAATAATTTGGGAAATGATATTGTTGCTCATGCGTACATATATCTGACCATATCTACAATGTAATGTGATTAATGTTTTATCTATATTACACATTTATAGTAATAAGGGTGATTTTTATGAATATATATGATATATATTACATATTAATGAATATGGAGTGATAATATATCATATTCTTTTCATTCTTATAAAAATAAAATTAAATTAAAACTATGTTCTTGCAAATGTTTGACATTCCGTCTCCATAAACGATGTATTTTATTTTCAATCCCTAATGTTCATGATTCACAAGGAATTAATATATAATTAATATATATATATATATGGGTTATTTAAATCATTAACAGCATTCTATAGATGGTGAAATCAAGATCTTTGTATGAGTATTAATGATAACAGGTCAAAACATGAATGAAAAACAAAGTGGTTATTACTCAAAAAGTAACGTTAACATGAAATTGTTAATAATAGATTCATATAATTTCATAAGTAAATCAAATTTATTATTATATATATATATATATGGTTCTGTTATATATTCATAATAAACATATATTTATTATATAGTATATTTGAACATATACGAAGGAAGTTAACTCTTAAGGTAAGGGATTTTTTTCTCATGTTTATTTTTATGGGAAACATAACATATACACTTTTTTTATATGTGGTGTATATATTTCCTATGAATGAATTTTATTAGTATTATCCAGAATATTATGGTAGTTTATTTTCCATCTTATTTTTTTCCATTCACGGGGTATATTATTCTACAGATTATAACAGGGTGCAGGTTTATTTTACAATCTCATTAGTATTTGAGATTGTTTCATTTTATGTTTATATTGAGTAATATTTAACATCCATATCCATGTTTTAAAAAAACTAATATTTATAAAGGATTTCAATATTATACTATTATTATTAAAAATAATTTTTACCCATGTTTTATTTTTTACTAAATGGTTTGAAAACAAAATTAATTTTCTAAATGAGGTATTGTTTACTTTTCTTCCAAAGTACAAGAGAAATATTTTTAATCTTATAGAGCATAAACATATTTTATCACTTTTGTGAAAACAAAATTTCCTAAATCATCCCTTTTAATCATACATGTTTATTTTCAAAAGAAATGTTTTCTTTTAAGATTGCATATTATATTAAGAAAATAAACGATTTTCAAATCAGAGTGGATATTACCTTCAAGAATTATTTTCATGTGATATCTAAAAATAATATTACATCTATTATAACATTATATTTTTTTAATTATTTTTTAATGTGGATATTTTTCTCCTGGATAATATCTTTATTATTCTTAAGGTTGTTTGATGTTTCTGATCAAATGATAACTATGAAAAAAATTCCTTTCCTAGGGGTTATGTTATGATAAAATTGTGTTTATGAAACCCTGTTCATTTAATGGGTTTGGATTTGATTAATGACTTCTATTCCTATTGAACACATATGAATTTTTTTAAATGTGATGGGTGGGACATGTATCTCCCTCCAATGCATTGGGTAATGATATATATCTCATGAGAGAGATATAAATTCAATATGAAATGATATCTATTCAATAATATAATTCTGGAATGGGTTGTAGGCCTTGATAAAAAACATCAGGCTATAATATTGAGTTAACCGGGCTAAGGAAATTATTATTCCTACTATGATAGTTTTTGTATTGATCCTTGAATAATATTAAACTAAATTTATATTCTTATATGAAATCCCCACTTTAATGTATTATGTTATCCTCGGATGGAATATTTTGTATGATTTTTATAGAATTATATGACTTACTCCATGATAAAATATCATGATATTTGATCCATAGTATATGATTCCCAAATATTTTGTTTCTGTACTTGTTCTTTCAGATTACATCATGATTTCTATCTCCCTTGATTTTCCTTATTAGTAATATGATCTAAATCTTTTCATATGTATCTTTTCAGTAGGATATAATGAATTTTTTTATGTAAAATTTATAATTGGGGTGATCTTTGTGACAAACATTGAAGATCTTTTACCAGTCTATAACATTGTTTTCCATGTTTGCAAATGCACTAAACGGTTATGGTCTTTGGGTGTATTTTTTTAGTTTATTAAATATTCCACAATATTTATGAAATATGGATTTACAAAAAGCTGAGGTCATTGTAGTGTAAAACTAAGGCTATACTACCAAGGGATGGGCTCGACTGAAGATCTAGGTTCCACCCTTGTATTGATTGAGTAAAGATTTTAGACATAGGATCTATGCTTACAACATAGTGACAAAGGTTACTTGTTTGGGTTGGGCTGGGATGAATCTCTAGACCCAACTGATGTATTTTTTTGATAGGATTTCAAACTAAGGCTCTAGTATCCTTATTTATGATAATGGCTTAATAATCAGACTGAGGATAGGAATTAATTTGATAAATTTATTAATTTTTGAATGCCCATTTTTCTAATATAATATGACCCCTTCTGAAATGAATTAGGCTCTTGAAATGATTAGATCTAGCTGGTTTTAGAGGTTTAAAATTTGAATACTAAGGATAAAAAAGTTTTATTAATATTTTTTTAAATGTAAAACATGCTTGTTTTGTTACCCTATATATTTATTACACCATGATTACTTGCATACACTATCATAAAGACTAGTTATTAATTTACAAAATTTTGGTGGTGGCATACTAATTTGTACTCACACCTAGATCGGAGTGCCCATTCACGTGGATATCTGGACAGATGATACTAATTTTTTAGGTACAGCATTAGGATAGGGACATAGTGTCTAGTGAATTCATGGGCTATTTGGTTGGAGCACAAGATGTTAGGACCAGACAGGGACATAAGACCATATACATGTTATTTTATGGTCTTGGTACTTTTGGATGATATTTTATGGCATCCTAGAATGTAGTTTATTATATTTATCACATGTTACTCTTGGTAAATTTTGGTCCCATTCCAAATGATTCACATTTATTGTTATTATTAGTCATTAAATCTATTTAGGTTACCTCTATTGTGGATTCACTTTTCTAAGATGGTATATTATCCCCATATTTTTATATATATACCCATGCTGCTACATGGCATCCTATGGAATTTAGGGAGGATCTCCTAATTCCATGTGGCATGCCAACTCGGGGAACCAGTTATAGTGGCTCCCATGATGTGGTGGTGTTGCCCGTGTTTTCAGTACATGGTTTGATAACTTTTCATATTTTTTATGTTAAT
Organism: Viscum album; assembly: GCA_963277665.1. Taxonomy (NCBI): domain Eukaryota; kingdom Viridiplantae; phylum Streptophyta; class Magnoliopsida; order Santalales; family Viscaceae; genus Viscum; species Viscum album. Next base: position 1,714,748,229 of record OY728140.1, on the reverse strand, counting down.
TTCAATCTCAATGAAATTCATATTGAGAATATCTTTCTCATTATTCACTATGTTTAATTTTTATCCACTCACCTATTTGATTCATTCATATTCATCATCATGAATATTGAAAATCTATTTTGATAAAGTCTCAATATCATTGATCATATTAGATTTAACATTCACTTTTGTATTCTTGTCATCAATGTTGTTTTTAATATTATTTTCTAATAAAAGGATCTTATGAGTGAATCTTTTTGGGGACTCATCCTTTTAATATATCATTTAAATCTAATTGTTTTAAAATTTGGATTATATTTCATTATATATCACATTCATTACTTTATTAGACACACCTTATTTGGATATATTTATAAAATTTGATCCTTATCATCTATCTTTTCCTCATTGTTCACTAAATATTATAATAGATTATTAATTTCATCCTCAATGCATTCAAATACCCCTAAAATAAAGAAAATAAATCATTAGGATTATTATTTAGTCTATACTGTAATGTATCTATGTACATATCTTTTGAAACTATTGACATGTGATCACTCCCTCTAGAACTTTTCCCATCCAAATGAAATTTATGATTTGAATTTTTAAATACCTCATGATCAGCTAAATTACATGTTTATTAGAAGAAAGATATTTCTTCTACAGAAACAATTAGGGTATGATATTCTATTTATCCTCTTTTTAAAGTAGATCTATCATCATTAATATCATCAAATAGAGAAACTAAGACATTATCCTATTTTTATCAGAGGGATGCATTATTCAATTTTGTCTTCCTATTATTTTTTTGACTCATCATAGTTTATGTAGTTATAGTTTCCGGATATGAAATAGTTATATCTTTACTAGAACATTATATAAATATATTTTTATATATGGAAACAATAATATAACAAAAAAAATAAGAAAATACAATCACTGTTATTTCTGGATCTAACACGAAATATATATTTGTTTTAGGATATTATTTATAATGAGGTGGGATGAATCATTTTTAGGGTCTTTGAAATAAATTAAATTTTTCTATCCCTTTATATATCTATTTCACTATTTGGTTAATGGATATGGCTTTCACCAAAATTAATATCATTTTATTAACACTTCCAAGAACACATAAAAAAATATGACAACTTATATATGAGGTTCAACATTTAACATGAATAGATAACCATTAGTAAGAATTGAAAAATACAATAATCACATGACCTCTTATTGAAAACATATGATCCATAATGAGGATGGAGTGTCCTGAAAATTGTTACACATCTCCCAAAAGTGTATGGGGAACCCCGTATAATAAAATTATATAAAACAAGGTAAATATGTAAGGATTCTTTCACCAATTTATATATTAATCAATTTGTTCATTAAATGAATATATCTTATTCTAATACCCTTATAAAATTTACAGAAACTAATTTTATTTATAAACAAAAAATGGTATAAAATATCATATTCTTCATTATAGTATATATCATGTGGGTTGTTACTACTTATTATATTATTTTCATGCATAAAAGTAAAACTTGTATTCTTCCAGGGTGAACTTGATTAGTAAATATAATTTCTTCTTATTTTTTTTATTTGTATTATTTATTTACTGTGATATAATTCAAATATATATCTCCATATTCACCTCCTTGGAATTACTTAATGCATATGATATGAGAGTTTTGGATCTAAATTTCTATCAACCTTACAGATTTTGTAGAAGGTGTAGAGGTTTATAATTTTATTATTATTTAGTACACATGATTTTTCTATCTAATGGTGTATCAATTATCATCAATTTTATTCAACATATAGAATATATGTATGGGGATATCATCAACTCTTCTCTATATAAGTCTTTCAGTTTTCCCTATTCTGTTATTCACTACACCATGTGAATATTGAATTTTGAATTATCATAATTCTAAATAATTTAATACCCCTCAAATCCCATACTTTAATTCTCATATCCTAAAATTTCATTCATATGATATGTTTCATTTTCATATAATTAAAAAATCAATATTTAAATGATAGATCCATCATTTTATTTATTATTCATAACAAAAACATCAATTATATTCTTTAAAAAAATATCTATGTGAAAATAAAATTCAATCAACCGGTCACATTTCCTCATAGATATGCAACACAATGCTCTAGTTGATTATTTTTTACACTTAATAATATCTATAATAGGATTGTGATTAAATGAATCATGAATTTTAATTTAAAATCATGGATTTATTTCCACCTTCTAATTCATGTTTTTCATTCCTTTGAAATCGGTGTTACTCATATAATAGATTCAACATGAAATTTGAAATTGTTCTTCTAATCCTTGAATTAAACTTTAGATGTACAATTCACTCTTAAAAACTATATATTTACTATTAAAATGTATACATACACTTTTTAAAATAATACAATAAACTCTTCCAAAGATACTCTTCCAAATTTGGAATTTACACTTCCAAATTACTCTTGCGCCTTTTGATGATATTCCTTTTCATATTATAGTAATAGAAAAATACCCTATACCTATAGTTTGGAACCATTGGTATAGGTCTCCAAACAGTTCGTTTAGCCTATACCAATGGTTTGTAGAACCATTGGTAGAGGTCTCCAAACTGTTAGTATAGACTATACCAATGGTTTGGAGAACTGTTGGTTGTTTTAGCGTGGGGATAGGTCTATACCAACAGTTCTGGGAAAAATGATGGTATAAAACAATTCCAATGGTTTGAGAAACCGTTGGTATATGTCATAGGAAAAACCTATACCAACGGTTTCATAAAACTGTTGGTATAAGTAATTCAAAAAAATAAAACTTGGTTGGTTTTGATCCCAGCAGCTCTCGTTTATAATCCAACAACCTAACCACTAACCTAACATGACTTTTGTAAACATAATTTCATAAATATATATATATTTATATTTATTTGTATTTTATCTTATGATTTATTTAATGTTATTTAATGAAATATTCCAAAAAAGAAAGTCTGTAAATATACCAACAGTTCTCAAAACCGTTGTTTTAGACCTAGACCAACTGTTTTGAGAAACGTTGGTATATGTACTTTTATTTTTTGAGCTATACCAATGGTTTTGGCCCAACCATTGGTATAAATCAACCCTATACTCATAGTTTGGCCAAACAGTTGGCATAGTGTCACTATATTGGACATATACCAACGATATTGGCCAAAACCATTGGTATACATCCACAGAAGTTACTTACACAAACATTTTTTTTCCAAACCATTGGTATATGTCCAAATTAGTGACCTATACCAACAGTTTGGAAAAAACCGTTGTTATAGGTCCATATATGTGACATATACCAATGATTATCACCAAACTGTTGGTATAAGTCCAAATTAGTGACCTTTACAAATGCTTTGGACAAAAATGTTGGTATAGGTCCTATTTTTACTCTTGTTACCAATCAAAATAAACCCTAAAATACCCACGTACATCCATATGAGACATGGAACCTTATGAGACCTAAACCCTATGGAACAATCATCCCAAAAATCCACCTTTATCGAAAATAATAATAACATTTCTATCCTTATAAACTTATTATTCTTTGAGTGTCAAAATATTTTATTTCATATTTTTTTAAATTAAAAATTATTTCATAATTATATCATTTTATAGTAATTATTTTTAAGATGATATTTGTATTTTTTTTATTAATAACTCAAAATATCTGATTGTTTAGTGATCCAATTGAAATCCCACATTAAATGTAAAATCACAACATGTGATTACTATATTGTTCTGTGGGAAAATATTGAATGATAATAACTATTTTAACGAGAAACATGTTATAAGAGGAAAAAAAATTATACAGTTCTATATAAGTGTTAAATAGAATGTTTTTATATGATGGTAAATACATATATGAAATTATTCCTCATCAAATAATTAATTGGAGGACCAGACATTTTTTACACTCCACTCACCATACACATCCTGAAAAAATCCCATAGGGATTATTTTCCTAACGAGTTGATCCTGCCACCCCACATTATATATATTATCCTCTTCAAGGTTGTATTGACAGATTTTTTTCCTTCTATACCACCTCCACGAAACTATTAGATTTATTTCCTTTGATATTGGTTAGTTATATCCTTGATATTTCCTTTCTTCTCCCTTTTTTATAGGGACTAGAATTTGAATGATATTTTTTAAAAAACACATTCAAATTTCCATACTCAATGTAATATATAATGTTACATCCTCATGAACCAACATGCAATCATACTCTAGTCATTTCTACATTTATCAACTTCAACATTGTTGTAATACTTTTTATAAAGTAGGAGGATAGATCTTCTCCAAAAACCTATATCATTGATATAAATATTCATCATTACAAATTATCAATCGAAGTGAAATTATTCAATAAGATTTTACTTCAACATGGTTGAATTACCAAAATTATAAATTGAAATAAAATTTATTTTATTGTTGGAATGATAATAAAAAAAATTAAAACCAAATTTAAAGATGTGGGTTCTAATATTTTAATATTTAATAAAAATTAAAAAATGATTGGTAATACACCATCTCAACATTATGGGTTTCTTCAATAAAATAATTATATAATCAAGTTGACTATAATTTCAATTATATTTTGAAATAAAAAATCTTTTGTTCTCTGTGATCATGGATAAAAAATAAAACACATATAAATTGGGATCAACAAAAAAGAGTTTTCATGGATTATTTTTTATCTAACAAGTAATATCATTAGAATATTTTCAAGGTAGAAAAATATGTGACAAATAAAAGAATCACATGATGAATTTAAATTATATATATATAAATATAGATAATAAATTTTGGGGGATTCGGATTAGAAGACTTATAATGTCTTATCCCCATCAACTAATGGAAGAAAATCAATGTCTAAAAAATAAAATCTATTTTAATAAGTCTCTATATAGATATAATAAATGAGAAGGGAAAACTATTATAACTCACACATTTTTTGATTCATGTATTATTTCTATTGGTTTTTTAATAAGGTGACAGTTATCATAGGTAAATCTACTATTTTTATGATTATTACTATGGTTGTTTTAAACATATGGGGGTAAATGAGTGTAGTGAATAATAAAAGATTTATTAATTTATAATCATGTTTCCTATACAGAGTACTGATATAGTACACTTATTGGAATTTTTTATGACTCTTTTATAAGTTGAAAGTTCACTCACTAGCTATATTTTAGAATATATCAATAGCTGTAAGAATATTTTGAGGTTAAGATAAAATTTTTATTCATGGTGATCGAGTGAAGGATGAGAATGGAATTCAAGAATCATTTAAATATTTATGAAAATAGGGATAAAATTATTTATAAATATATATGTAAATATTATGTTTACCTATGGTATTGGATTTAGTAATGATTCTCATGTCATATTCTTATATAGGGGAGAATATTTCCATCCAAATATTTTTATAAAACTATGTTTAATTATTCTCAAATATTATTCTTGATAGTTATGAAGCATTTTATATGAAAATATGACAAGATATACAAAAGGAACATACATTGTATTTTTTACATCAAGATGATAGGAGGTGAGATAACAGAGATGGTTATACTACAGTTTTAATTAAAGGTATTTTTTTCTTAATATTATGTATTTATTACTTTTGGTGGTAGTTTTAAATTGGATTTAAATCAGGTAAGGGTATATAAAATCCTTCTAAATACTAGAGTAATTTGGATATCTCATTGGGATTTTATTTGTATCAATGGAAAAAATATCTTGTGGTTGGTTTCATGATTAGGGTTTCCAACAAATACATGGTGGTATATTTTTATTATCTATTTGAGAAATGATACTAGTATTGGATTTATCAATAATGAACTAATATGTTTTTGGCCAATGTAGTATGTGTTATAGTGTAATTTCATAGTTTTTGTGGATATTACATGTTTTAGGATAAAACTAATGATATTAAATCAATATGACTAAAATTAAATTAAAACACTATGGATAATTTCCTAGAAAGTGTAAACTAAAAGTAGAGTTTTGATCTTTAATGGTTGATTGATTCTTATCGGATGAATTCAAACAATAATGAAATTAAAGAATAATAAATGTAAGCCTATGAAATAATTATCCAAGGACACATATGAGTAATTTAATGATGTGGATGATTAAAGAAATTTATATCATACTAAAATTGAATGGGTCTTTCTACAATAATGATATGTGTAAATAAAATTTTTTGAAATTGAGTATTAAGGGAAATGGTTCATGAAACAATGGTGTCCCCATAAAACATTAGTGTTTCATTGTATAGACATTGATGTGGAATCACATAGAATATTATAATGGTTCACAATGAAGGAATAAATCATGATAATATTTTTTGTACTGATCCACGGAGTAGAAGAAGATAATATCAATATATCTATCTAGAAGTAACCATTTTCCTTTGAAGATTCATTCATAAAGGATTAGTATATGTTGAGTTCATATTACTTATCAGTCTAATAAAAATTATTCTGTAATTATTTATTCTCAACGTTGAACTAATTTGTGTCTCAATATAAGTGACAATTGTTTTAGGATTCCTAGACTATTAAGAGTTCAACATTTTGATTTTGTTTCATGAAAGGTATTACAATGTAATTTAGTTGATCATGCCATAAAATATTTGGGTTAATCCAAATATCCAAAATTCAAAGTTCTTATATTTTAGCAATTTTTTTCTAAAATTGAAGTATTCTAAATTGAATTTGAGGACCATTTTTTGATGAATTTCTCTACCATGATCATAGAAAATTGATAATTTATAATATTGAAACATACATAATATTTCTATAATGGAGAAAAGGAAATTAAAAAAATCTAAAATTAAAAATATACCATTTCCATATATAATAGAATATTTTTATATTAGTTAAAATTATAGATTTATATTTGAAAAATAGAAAACAAATGGAATTAAAAAGATAAAGAGAGAAAATAATTATGACCAGAAATTAGTGAATATCATTCCATAGGAGAAAAAAAAATTCCTTGAAGAAAAATTGAAGATAATAAAGGAATATGGAGTTACATTCAGAATGGTATTCAAAAAATAATACTGAATAGAATCAGTGATGTGGAGATCAAAAAGAACCTATATACATAGGATCATTATTGAATATTGGTATTGTTTTGTTATTAGCTTATATGCCAAAAGTTTTTTCCATTATTCAGTTGTGGGGAAAGGAAATGATTGATGAAGTAACCCATATGAGGATGTGATCCATACCTAATCCCGATAATTTGGAGTAAAACAATATTTTAATTCACCCTTTCCACCCCCTGCCAACTACTGAATTTACTAGATTCTGCTACGTCAATATATTCTCATCGTATGATCCTTATATTAGCCTTGTGAAAGTGAACCATGTAAAATTATTTTGTCTTCTATGCATGATTTACATAGATTGTACAAGAAATAAATCGGTGTGTGTGATTTGAATAATCAATGATAAAATTTGATTGAGGTAAAGTTAAGATAAATGAAAATAAAATCATTATTTATTTAATAATAATATATTAACCATACTAATAATGTTGTTAAGATAATTTTCGATTAGTAAAGTTTGAGGGTTATGTTTCTTAAATGAGAACCATATTCAAACATTAATTAACCCCCCCCCCTTGAGTTATTTCTCATTAAATATAAAGGGCATTATAAATCTTTAAATTATGCCATGTTATGATATTTGGTTGTCAAACTTGTAATATTCTTATAATGAAATTTTTTATTTTTACACAAAATTAATATATTGTTATTTTAAATCCTAATTAATATACTCTATGATATCATTTTGTGGTTAATGATGTCATTATATTCCACATTGTTATTCCATGTCATTATGATGTTTCTTATGTTTCAACATTTCAATTATCTTATGTTACACTCGATGGTCTCCTTACATTTCTATTTATAATGATCTTCTAGTGTCCATTTAATTTTTCATATATTGGGGTTTTATATCACACATTCTTTGATGTATATATCCATGAAAAATTATGTTTTAAAGATATTAATATTAATTTAGAGTCATATAATATAGTTTATTTAATTTTAATTTATGGTATTATATTTGTTTATGATTTATTATAAAACAGTTTCTCATAGAAACTAATATTTTGATTTTTGTAGTTTTATGTATTGCATGTTATGTATAAAACATATATATTTGTGGAACCATATTCAATAGTGTCTATCTAGGGTGTATCATAAGATTTGTTAATTACGTAACTTAACATTATCTTACTTATTTTAGAGTCTATTTTAACTTCTTTATATTAATTTTTATGATCTAGTAATTTTAAACATATCATATGAATGTATGATCCTTAATTGAATTTAGAAATCATCCAACAATTGTACCATTAAACAGAACATGGAAATTTCTTATCCCTATTTCATAGTAATGGGGAAACATAATGGATTATATACATCACATTAATGATACACATGATTGAGAATTTCCTACTAAAAATAATGATGTTTAGTAGAGAATGAGAGGATATGGATGGTGTATGTTTTCTCATTAATGCATACCTATTCCTCTAAAATATGTTGTACCTACCACATATAACACACATCTAACATTTTATATTCCTCAATACCTATGGGAGCTACTTTTCCACTTTTTATATCCATAGTATGCACATAATCTACGAGATCATAGTTATTTCAATTTGATATTACCAATTTCATCACCATTTGGTAGATAGATTATGTAGATCAAGTGTATTATTTATAGAATGTTAAATTCATCAACTTTTATTTTTGGGGGATGTATCATGTTATAATTAAATAAATTTTACTACCCCATATCGAAGTCCTATATAAGAATCACTAAAAAAAGGAATTGTATATAGTCATGATTCACACATCATTGGAAGATCCACTTCAATCCAATAAGACTTCACCATGACACCAATATAGATTGGATCGATATAGTCAGAAAATTCACAACCCAATTTATGGGAAATACCTCAGGGAGTCGTTGAGGAACAATATTATAACCATTAAGGAAAAAATATAAAATTTTTATTATATATTGACAATAAATATTTTTCAATCCAATTATATTATTGGTACTATTTAAATTAATTTATGAATATTAAATTTTAAAATAATAAAAGTGTGTAATAAATATATTAGTAATAATTCAATTACTAAATAATAATAATAATGAAATTATCAAGAAATGGATTTTATTTTTCAGTAATACTAGTTAACATGCAGTTATTAAAAATTGAAATTATAATTAATAATAATTAATTGATAATAACATTATTGTTGTTATTATTTTAAACCATACAAGTTATTTCTAATCAATTCCAAAATGAATAACTCTATTTTATAATTTGTATATAAACTCATGTCAAATAATAAGTGATATTAATAATCACTTTGAATGCTTTGATTTTATTTATCTCTGAGAGGGGGAATTAATATTCATATATCATATATAAATATAAAAATGAAATTAAGCTGAATGAAAATATTTAATATGGATTGGAATGAGTTTTAATATTAGTATATAAATATATTCATGCCCACAAGTAATGTAAAATTTCATTCCAAATTAACATTCATTACATGATATTTGTAGGATCGTAATTCTAAAATACTTTAGTTATAATCTATTACCTGACTCGCGATTTAGTTAATGAACATATATATAGATAGATGGTCAAATATTACATGAATAATTATTATGTTTTACAATAATCTTGTATACCCTGAATATCCATCAAAAAATTTAATGGAGGAACAAAATATAAATTTAACAATAATGATGTGTGGTTTATCTTGATAAATCTATCATCTCTAATTTAATAATATACTTGACTATGGGATTTACATATAAGTAAATATTTTTAACAATTTCATTATGGATTCATATGATGGAGAAGAAAATGAAATAAATATAATGAGATATTGAGAGAGTGAAAGTAAACCAACTAACATAAATGGATGACATTTAAACAATAATTACTTGTAATAAAATTTAAATAGTATTGTGGAGAAATAATCTTGTAGGATTCAATATAATAAAAGATAATAAAAAAATAACATGATTATATTGAGAGAGATAAACACAACACTAATCTTATTTATGTAAAAATATCTTATAATAAGATGTAGAAATGTATATGTAATCGAAGCTGAAATTGATAAAGCGAAAGATGAAGGGAAGAGGGGTTTAAACAGGTGAAACTCGATTTTTTCACATATTATAATCACTAAATATATGTATTCATGTTAAAAATATACACTATATCTTAAAAAATTCTAAAACCCTTAATAGAAGAGGATATACATATTTATAAGAAATAGAGGAGGCTGTTTCTCCCTCTAATTATTTACATCACATTATCATTCCAATTTCACCCAGAATAAATTAAATATTTTAAAATAATTTATTCTGAAATATATTTAAAATTATTCTGAATTATTTTCCAACAGAATTTCAAGTCCATTTGACTCCTGCATCGAAAATTATTTGAAGAAATTATAATCTCTTTTTCATTGGCCTGACAGATCGTTAACATTCCCATATTGTAGATTCCAAATAATTTATATCCTCAAAAATGAACAAATATTGGATTTAAAAAGTTATATAAAATTTTAAACAATATGATTTTATATTATCAAAAAAATTAGGAAAGTATGGGAATATATTTTCATAGGTATGGGATTATAAGTGGCAATTTTTCAAACAAGTGAGCAAAATATTAGGTCACTATTATGGGATTCGGTTCAAAAAAAATTATTGGATGAAAAAATTAGTTTTCAAAAATATCAGGCAACTTGTTTTCATTTCATAATGAAATTTTCAAGAAATATTATCCTCTAAAATTTCCCTAATAATATAAAAATTGATTTTTTTAGCTTTTTGAACAAATCAATTAGTATTTTTGTTCACTCTATTTCTCCCTATAAATGGTAAATATTGAAGCAACCCCCATACTTATAACAAAATGAAGGAGTATGAATTTTTATATTATCATATTTATAAGAGATTTAATCATGAAGAAATGATAAATTTAGTATTATTTGACAACCAGATACATACATGGTATACATTATACCTTGGTAATAAAATATAAAACATAAAAAAGAAAGAGTCATTCATCCTTGAAACTAATATATAGATTCATTCTTCATATCCTAAAAAAATGAGGGAGATATAAAATAGTCTATAATGTTAAAAAAAATAGAAGTTATTAGGAAAAATTAAGTAATAATAACTTTGGAACGGATAATAATTTCAACACATTCAATTAAATCAATAACTTGATAAAAAATTTCAACGAAGGACCATAAAAAAGAAATGATCTAATGGATAATAATAACTAAATTTTCTTTGAAGTGAACCCATAATATTGTAGATCACGATATCGTACATCAAGATATCTATAACATAAAATCATTATTACAAGATATTTTATCCAATTAATTTAATATGAATTGTATATAACAATTTTTTTATATAACATACAAAGGAAATGAGTAGTGAATATAGAATATGTCTGGTGGAAATTAATTTGCGACTATAATTCACTTGACCTTTCACTTCATTTTAAATGAAATATCTATAACCTCATATATAGAGATTTTAATATTGTTATTTACTTATAATGGAAAAATATTAATATTTATTATATCATGTATGATCCTTTTATAACATACTCTTACTTTTTTGTTAATAATAATTCATTATTCTCATAATTTTTGGTAATAACTGCTTTGTTTGTTCAAGTATGTTTCGACTTGTATAATTTTGATGGATGAGTGGGAATTTTTAGGTTATAACATTATCGTTAAAACATATATGTATATTTATGATACTGTGGTTATTATATAAGAAATATATAATAATAATTTAATGGGTTGATAAAAAAAGTGAACAGAAGTTCTAGTTGATGAAAGTTACCTCTTCATGGGGTAACTCACTTTTGTTTGCACCGAAATACATCAACAATTTCTGTTCTAAATATCTAAGGCTGATAGGATGGTGTATGTAATATGGATGTTTTATTCAGGTTTTTTACTTTCCAAATGGAATTAAAGGTGTGAATAAGTATGGGGGTGAGTCTCTTTTTATAGTGGAGCAGGAGTGTCATTCATCTAAATACCTAAAGGTAAACACCATTTGGATGTATCCCATACATAACGTGCTAAAAAATTTAAAACTAATGGATTAGAGGGATTTTATGGTCTATCTACACTTACACCACAAAAAACTAAAATAATTTTTTTCATTTTGTTTCGTAGTCTTTGTATTTAGTCAATTTTTTCTTTATAGCTATTATTAAGAAAACGTGTATATTTTTATTTACCTAGGTAAATTATATTTCAGAAATATAAAAAATATATTTATTACAAATTTTAGAACTAATTATTTTTAATATTAATTCATATTTATTAAATATAAATCATATGTGTGTTTAGTAATAATTTTAAAACCAATACAAGTAATGTGGAAACCATAGTTTTAACCTAAATCGCCTTAATTAATTTAGTTTATTTCACTACATTTTTTGTTTGAAAATTGAAGTGATATTATTTAAATTTAATTATTATTATGATTCCAAATATTCATATAATTTATTTCAAATTCAAATTATATAAGTGGAAAAACAAAATTTAATTCTAATCCCTGAGATATGGCGATAAAGCAGGGTTTTCAAAATAAAATATCCAGCTGTTTAATAATTTTATTTATCATAATTAATTATAAAATTGATTAAAATGACATAAATAAGATTTATATATTTATAATTGGTATAATTTTACTTTATAAATGTTAAATATAATTTTTCATTATAAATTCGTTATGTGAATTGTCAGTTTTTAATTAAAACTCATCATTTATCATAATTTATCAAAATAAATTCATAAGTATATCATATTTGGTATTATATATATGTATGGTTCTGTTATATATGTATAATATAAATATATTTATTATATCATGTATTTGAAAGTATACTAAGGAAGTCAATACTTACGGTAATGGATTTTTGTCTCACTTTTGTTTTGATGGGAAACATACCTTATACACTATTTGTTTCTTCTATATGGTGTATATATTTCGTATAAATGTGTATTATCAGTATTATCTAGAATATTATGATATTTTAATATCTTTATAATTTTTTTTCATTTAATGGGTATATGATTCTACTGATTAAAATTAGTTGTCGTATTATTTCACAATCTCGTCAATATTCACGATTGTTTTTTTTAAGTCTCCAATGAGGAATATTTTTCTTCTATATCCATGTTTTAGAAAACCAATTATTTTTAAATGTTTTCAATATTAACCTATGAATATTATCCTATGAATATTTCAAATAATGTTTACCCATGTTTTATTTGTTACTAAATGGTTTGAAATGAAACTATTTATCATTTTCTAAATGAGGTACATTTTTAATTTTCTTCCCAAGTAACTGACTGCAAATCCTTTTTTTCATTTTCAAAAAGCCACTTTAAGGGAAGTGGGAAACCTTACATGGGTCGTGACCACCACAAAGTTCAAATTCAAAATACAAAATTCAAAGACAACAATCCCATTTCAGATCCGGAGAATCACAACCCACGCAACTATCGCAGGTCATCGCCTCCCCAACATCACCATCCTGAAGAAACCCGTGGAATTCCCCTCGGTGGAACATCATGATGGAGCCCCAACATCAAACAGCCATGATAGGCCAAGAATCATTAACAAAATCCAAAACTAGAATCCAGCAACCTTCAATTGATCGCATCCCAACAGATCGGATGCGTCGCGAACCAAAATCAACCAGCAAACACCAACCAAACTCACCACAAATCCATCATCAACACATCACGAACAATAACATCTAAAAAGAACATAATCAGAAAACATCACCGAAACCAGATCTCGGAGTCGCCGTAGAAAAGATCTCGTCATCGCCATCCAAGTCGCTCATCGGGGTTGCAACGAATCACCCAAGTCATGCCGGATAAGAGGAGGCATCACTCGAGCCGCAGAGCCTGGAGCACCTCTGTCGACCAGCACCCCATATCAAAAGAAACCCTATCCCAAAAGAAGGAATCGAGTGGAGAGGAACTGTTGTGCGAGACGCCAAAGGGACAAGGAGCCTCACCGGCGTCCGAATCACGCAAGGCCGGGACGGACTCCAAGAGGGCGTCGACTCCACTGCAACCGAGAAGCCACCTCCACGATCCTGGAAGAAGGGTGCTGCTCAAACATACAAGTTTATTATCAAAGGAATTTTTTTCTTTTAAATTTTCACATCATTTTATTTAAAGAAAATATTTTCAAATCAGAGTGGATATTTTAATCCAGAAATATTTTCATGTGATATCTCAAAATTATCTTCCATCTATTATGAAATTATGGTATATTAATTATGTTTTAATATGGATATTTTTTTACAGTATAATATACCTTTTATTCATATGGTTGGTTTATGTTTCTGATGGAATGAAACTTAAGAAATTCATTCCTTTCCCACAAGCTATGTTATGATTAAATTGTGTTTATGAAACCCTTTTATTTTAATTTTTTCTTATATGATAAAATATTTTTGTTCCTATGGAACACATATGAATTTTCTGATAATGTAATGGGTGGTACCCATATATCCCTCCAATGCATTGGGTAATGATTTATACCTCAAGAGATAGATGGAACTTCATTGGGAAATGATATCAATCAAATAATAAAGTGATGGAATAGGAAGTAGGCTTGTTCAGTAATGCTGGGATGGAATAGTGAGTGAACTTGGCTCAAGAAATGACTATTCATACTATGATGGTTTTTTAATTGATCCTTGACTAATATGGAAATAATTCTCTATTATTATTTGTATTCCACATTTTAATGTCTTATGTTATCCTCTAATGGAATACATTGTTTGATTTTTATGTAATTATAAGATTAATTCTATGATACAATATTATTATATTTGATCCATAAGATACTATTTTTAGATATTTTTTTATTTAAGTATTCTATAGAATTACATCATGATTGATATCTCCATCGATTTTCCTTACTGGGCATCAGATTTAAAACTTTTCATGTATATATTTTCAGTAGGTTACAAAGAATGTTTTTATGAAAAAATTATAAAGATGAAGATCATTGTGGGAAATATTGAAGGTATTTCACTAGACTAGATGATTGTTTTCCATGTATCCAATGGCACTAAACTAATACATTATTTTGGGGTATTTTTGTTTAATTAATGAAATGTTCCACAATATTGATGTAATATATATTTATGAAAACCCAAAGTCATTTTAGTATCGAACTAACACTGCACTCCCAAGGGTTGGGCTAGACTGATGTTCTAGGTGCCATCATTGTGTTGATCGAGTTAAGATGTTAGACTTAGGATATATGCTTCTAACATAGGGATTGTGGTTCCATGTTTGGGTTTGGATGGGCTGATTCTCTAGACCCAACTGATGTATTGTTTTGTTTTGTATATCAAACTGAGGCTCTTTTATACTTATTTATGAACATGTATTAACTATCAAACCAAGGATATAATTTAATTTGATAAATATATTAATTAGTCAATTCCATTTTTTTATAAAAGAATGTTACCCCTTATTCTATGGATTAGGCTCCCAAAATGATCAGATCTAGTTGGTTTTATAGGTTTAAAATTTCAACAGAAAGTATAAAAAGGTTTGATTAATAATTTTTTAAATGTAACAAATGTTTATTTTTTCCATATTTATTTATTGAACCATGAATACTCGCATACACTATCATAAAGACTAGTTATTACATTGAAAACTTTTGGTGGTGGCATACTATGTTTTACTCACACCCAAATCGGGCTTCCATTTCACTTAGATATCCAAACAGATGATAGACATTTTGAGGTATATGTTCTGGATAAGGACATTGTGTATGGTTCATTTATTGGATTTTTGGTAGGATCATGGGATTTCAGGACCGGACTGGGACTCAAGACCATATAAATATAATTTTATGGTCTTGGTACTTTGGGACTATATTTTATGGCTTCCAAACATGTAGTTTGTTATTTTTACCTTATGTGTTTCTTGGTTAATTGCAGGACCTTTCTGAATGTTACACATTTACTATTATTATTAGTTATTACATATATTTATGTTACTTCTCTTGTGGATTCACTTTGGTATGTTGGTATATTCTCCCTATACTTTTATTTATACCTATACTACTAGTCGACAGTATATGGCATGTATGGAGGTCATCCTAAGGCCATGTGGAAACCCAACTCGAGGAACTAGTTATAGTGGCCCCCAAGATGTGGTGATATGCATCTATTGAATACATGGTTTTAGAATTTTTCATATTTTATATGTTATTTTTAATCTCAAGGAAATTCATATTGAGAATATATTTCTCATTATTCACTATCATAAATTTTTATCCATCCACCTATTTGATTCATTAATCTTCCCCAACATGAATATTGACCATCAATTTAAGATAAAGTCTCAAAATAATTGATCTTATTGGATTTAACATTTATTGTTGTATTCTTGACATCAATTTTGTTTTTATTATTATTTTCTAATGAATAGATCTTATTAGTGAGTCCTTTTGTGACCTCATGCTTTTAATAGACAATTTTAATCTGGTTATTCTAAAATTTGGATCATATTTCATTATATATCACATTCATGACTTCTTTGGACCCAAATTATTTTTATATATTTATATACTTTAGATCCTTTTCATCTAATGTATCCCTAGTGTTCACTAAATCTTCTATAAGATGATGAATTTCCTATTCCATGCTTTCAAATATCCCTAAAATAATGAAAATAAATCATCAGGAGTAGTAGTTAGTATATACTTTAATGCATAGATGTGTATATCTTTTGAATCATATTACATGTGATCACTTCGTCTAAAATTCTCTCTTACAAATGATATTAAATATAGGAATATTTAAATACCTCATGATCACCTAAATAACATTGTTATTCTATGGTATATTTTTTTTATATAACCTTAATTATGGGATGATATACCGGTTATTCACATTCTAATGTAGATATATATTCATCAATATCATCAAATAAAGAAACTAACACTTTATCCTATTTTTACAAGGGATATGCATTATTCAATTTTTTCTTCTCATTATTTTTTCGACTCAACATTCATATTGTAGTTATAGTTTCCTAGAATGAAGTAGTTATATCTTCACTATAAAATTATATCATTATTAATTTACATATTGAAACAAGACTTTTACAAAGAAAATAATAAAATCCATTCAGTGTTAGTCCTAAATCTAATACAAACTATAGGATTTATTAACAATGAGGAGGGTTGAACTAGTGTTAGGGTCTTTCTAATAAATTATTATTTTTTATCTCTTTCTATATCCATTTCAATATTAGTTTAATGGATATATCTTTCATCAAAATTAATATCATTATATTAAAATTTCTAAGAACACTCATAAGTAAACATGAAAACATATATATAAGCGTCACCATTTAACAAGAAAGGATATTAATTATTAGGAATTGTAAAATACAGTAATTTCATTCCCAATTATAGAAAACATATGATCTATAATGAGGACGGATAGTCCCAAACTCTATTACACATCTCCCAATAGTTTATAGGGAATCCCATATAATAAAATTATATGAAAGAAGGTAACGAAGTAAGGAATCCTTCACCAATTTATATTTTTATCAATTATTTCATTAAATGAATATATACTCTTCTTATATCCTTATAAATTTTAAAGTAAACTCTTTTTTATACTGAAATAATGGTATAAAATATCTTCTTCTTCATTATAGTATAAAACATGTGGGTTGTTACAACTTCTTATTCTTTTTTTTATACATTAAATGAAAACTCTTATTCTTCCATGGTTAACGAGATTAGACAACATGCTTTGTTCTTATACATTATTTTTTATTTTTACTCTTTATTTATTTGATAGAATTGAACTATATATCTCCCTATTCTACTCAATAGAATATCTAAATGCATATTATATTATAGTTTTGGATCTAAATTTCTTTCGACCTAACGGATTTTGTAGTAGGTTTAGAGGATGAAAATTTTATTATTATTTAGTAGACAAGATTTTTCTATTTATATTAAGTATCAATTATAATAAATTTTATTCAACCGATAGAATATATGTATAAGGATATAATCAACTATACTTTTTATAATTATTTTACATTCATCTCTTCTCTTGTTCACTACACCATGTGAATATTGAATTTTGAATTATCATAATTCTCTATAATTCAATACCTATCAAATCCCATACTTTAATTATCATATCCTCTATTTTCATTCATCTAATACATTTCAATTTAATATATTTAAACAATCAATTTTTAAAATATAAATCCATCATTTTATTTATTATTCCTAATAAACATGTCTTTTATATTCTTCAAACAACTTTTCTGTGTGAAAATTAATTCAATCAACCCATCATATTTTAACTTATATATGCAACATAATTCTTTAGTATGTTATTTTTAACTCTTCATAAAATATATTCTATGATTATTATTAAATGAATCGTGAATTTGAATTTTAAATCATGGATTTCATACCACCTTCAAATTAAATATTTTCCATTCATTTGAAATCGTTGTTACTCATCAAATGTTTTGAACCACCCTTTTGAAATTATTCTTCCAAACATATAGTTACACATGAGATCTCCATTTTAATCTTAAAAACATTATATTTACTATATAAATTAGACATATGAGTTTTTAAAAATAAAAAAATAATTCAAAACATATTCTTCTGAATTGGGAATTTACTCTTCTAATGTATTATTCCACCTTTTGATGATCTTCCATATCATATTACCCATTAGAATAAACTTTTAGAAACCCATGTACAGTCATATAAGACATGTATACATATGATACCTAAACATTATTGAAACATAATCCTTGAAATCCACCTTTCTCAAAAAAAATTAACATTTCTAACTTTATAAACTCTTTGTTCTTAGAGTGTTGACTTCTTCTATTTTTAAATTTTTTAATTCAAACCTATTTCATAATCATATCATTTTATACTAATAATTTTTTAGATAGGATTTGGATTTTATTCACTCCCTCAAAATACATTATCATTTAGTGATCCTATAGAAATCCCACATTAAATATGGAATCACAACATGAGATATCCAAAACCTTCAATGGAAAAATATGGAATATAATATCTATTTTCACAAGAAAAAATTTATGAGAGGAAAAATGTTTCTAATGTTCCATATAAGTGTTAAATTATATTTTTTAAATAATGGTAAATAAATATATAAAATGATTCAAACATTAAAACATTAATTGGAGGACCCGAAATTTATTATTCTACACTCACTTTATACATCCTAAAAAAATTAGGGATAACTTTCTTGAGGAGTCTATCCTAACACCCCACATGGTAGATATTATCCTATTCAAGTTAGTATAGACTTATTTTATCCTTCTATACCACCTCTATGAAACTTTCAGATGGATTTCCTGTAATCATTTTTTTTTATATCCATGATATGTCATGGATTCTCTCATTTTTAGGGGGACTTGAGTTTGCATGATTTTTTTGAAAAACTCTTTCATATTTCCATACTAAATGGAATATAAAATTTTACATCCTCAGGAACCAATATCCAATCATACTCTAGTATTTTCTACTTTTATCAACTATAAAATAGTTTTTATACTGATCATAAACTAGGAGGAGAGATCTTCTTCAAACACCTATATCCTAGAGATAAAGATTCATCATTATAAATTCTCTATTAAATTCAAATTCATTAATTAAATTTTCCTTCAACATGATTGAATTACAAAATTTATCAATCGAAAGAAATTTTCCATTTTTTCTGATATAATAATAAGAAAATTAAAACCATATTATGAAGATGTGGGTTTTAATATACTTTTATTTATTAAAAATGAAAACCTGCTTTGGAATACATCATCTCAACATTATGGGGTTCTTCAACAAAACAATTATATCAAATTTACACCAATTTAAATTATATTTTTAAATCAAGATTCATTGGTTCTCTATAATCATATACAAATAGTAAGACACGTAGAAATTAGGATCAACAAATAATAATTTTCATGGTTTATTTTTTATCTAACATATAATGTAATTAGAATATATTCAAGATAGAGAAATATGTGACAAACAAAATAGTCGCATGATAAATTCAAATTTTATATTTACAAATAGAGATAAGAAATTGTGGGTGATTTTTTATTAGAAGATTCATAATGTCTTATCCCCATCAACTAATGTAAGAAAATCAATGTCTAAAAAATGATAATTGTTTTAAAAAGTGTGTATCTAGATATTATCATTGAGAAGGGAAAAATATTATAACTCAAACAATTTTTGTTTCATGAATATTTACTATGTGTTTTGTAGTAGGTTGATTGATATCATAAGGAAAATTACTATTTTTATTATTATTACTATGGTTTTTTTAAACATATTGAGGTAAATAAGTGAAGTGAATAATAACAATTTTATTATTTTAAAATCATGTTTCCTCTAATTAGTATAGATGTAGTACAGTTATTATAATTTTATATTACTCCTTTATAAGTGGGTTGTTTACTCACTAGAAATATTTTAGAATATATCTATAGTTCTAAGAATATTTTGGAGCTTAAAAAGAAATTTTACTCAAGGTGTTCAAGTGGAGACTGAGCATGGAATTCAAGGATCTTTAAAATATTTAGTAAAATGGGAATCCTAGTATTTTTAGATCTAGGTATAAGGACAATGTTTACATTGTGGATATGATTTAGTAATGATTCCCCTATTATATTCTTATATTGGGGAGAATATTTCCATCCAAATATTTTCATAAAACTATGTTGAAGTATTCTCGAATAGTAGTCATGATAGGTATGAAGTGTTTTCTCGGAAAACATTACAAGAGGAAAAAAATGAATGGATATTGGAATTTTTTACATCATGAAGATTAGTGGTGAGTTAAAAAAAAGTGGTTGTATTACCCTTTTCCCTAAAGGTTATATTTTTCTTATGATTTAACATTTTTTACTTTTGGTGGAAGTTTTATTTTTGGTTTAAATTATGTTGGGAGATATATAATCCTTATAAATACTATAGTCAGTTTAACATCTCATTGGGTTTTTATTTTTATCAATGGAAAAAGTATCATGTTATTGGATTCATGATGATTGTTTCTAAAAAATCCATGGTGGTATATTTTTATTATCTAATTAAGAAATGATTCTAGTATTGGATTTATCAATAACCACCTATTATGTTTTCACCCAAAGTAGTACGTGTTAGAGTATATTTTCAAAAAAAATTAAATATTAGGGGAATTTGGACAAAACAAAATATATAATATCCATATGAACAGAATTACACAGAAACACTATAGATCGCGTCCTAGAAAGTGTCAACTAAGAGTAGTTTTTTGGTCTTGAAAGGGTGATTGTTTCCTAAGGGATGAAGTCATACAATAGTAAAATTATAGAGAAATATATCTGATAATATATAAGAATGATCATATGACACATATGATTAATTTAGTTATGTGGATGATTAGAACATTTTAGATCATACTATAATTTTATCGGTCACACTATAATAATGATAAGTGCAAATAAAATATTATAAAAGTGAGTATTGGGGGAAATGATTCATAAAGAAATTGTATCCCCATGAAAAATTGGTGTTGAACAATATAGAGAATGAAGTGTAATCACATAAAAGATCATAATGCTTCACCATGAAGGAATAAATATTACATTTATTTTTTGGATTATTCCATGGAGTAATAGAATCTAATATCAAGGGATCTTCCTAGAAGTGAATGTTTTCCTTTAAAGATTAATTTATAAAGGTTTATCCAATGATTATTTTATATTCCTTATCCATTTAATAAAAATTATAGAATAAGTATTGACTCTCAAAATTGAACTACTTTGTGTCTTAATAGTAGTAACAATGGTTTTAGGATTCCTAAATTATTAAAAGTCTGCCATTTGGTTTTTGATTGATGAAAGGTATTACATTATAAAACAATTGATCATGCCATTAAATATTTTTGATAATACAAATATAAAAAAAAATCAAAGTTCGTCTATTTTAGGTATTTCTTCACTAAAATTATAGAATTCAGAATTGAAATTGAGGATCCTTTAAGATGAATTCCCCCATTATAATTATGGATAATTACTAATTGATAATGAAAAAAACATAGAAAATATTTCTATAATAGGGAAAATAAAATTATATAAATCTAAAATCAATGATATACCATTTACCTATATAATAAAATATTTTTATATTACATAAAAAGATAAATTAATATTAAAAAATTATAAAACAAATGATATTATAAAGATACAGTGATAAAATAATTATTTCTGGAACATGCTGAATATCATTCCATAGGAGAAAAAAATCCTTGTAGATGCATTGATTATAATAAAGCAATGTAAAGTTACATTTATGACGGTATTAAAAATTTCTATTTAATATAATTAGTGATTTGTATATCAAAATGAACCAATCTACATTGGGATCATTATTGAATATTGATATTGTTATTTTATTAGCTTATATACCAAAAGTTTTTTACATTATTGAGTAGTGGGGAAAGGTGAGGATTAATTAAGTGACACTTAACAGGATGTGAACTATACCTAATTTCAATAATTTAGAGTAAAACAAGATTTTAATTGACCTTTTCACCACCCAACTAGTTCATTTACTAGATTCTATTATATCAATATATTATCATTGTATGATCCTTAGATTAGCATTGTGAAAGTGAACCATGTAAAATTATTGTTTCTTATATTCATGATTTACTTAGATTGTACAAGAAATAAATTGATGAGTGTGGGATGAATAATCAATGATAAAATTTTATTAAGGTAATGATAAGAAAAATGAAAATTGAATCATTATTTAATTAAAAATATTATAATGACCTTACTAAAAATGTGGTTAAGATAATTTTCGGTGGGTAGAGTTTAAGGGTTATGTTTTTAAAATTAGATCCTTATTTATACATTAATTTACCCCCATGGGTTATTTGTTACTAAAAAAATCCATTATAGACCATAAAATCATTTCATGTAATGATATTTGGTAGTTATAGTTTTCATATTATTATAATAAAATTTTTTATGTTTCCACAATATTCATATATTTTTATTTTAATACAAGATTAATATAATATATGATATCATTTTGGGGTTAATGATATCATGGTATTCCTCATTGTTATTCTTTGTTCTTATGATGTTCCATGTGTTTCAACACTGCAATGATCTTATGTTACACACGATGTTCTCTAGAAATTTCTACAAAAAATGGATTTATAGTTTATTTTTCATTTTTCATGTAATGGAGTTTTATATCACCCATTCATTG
This sequence comes from Viscum album, assembly GCA_963277665.1. NCBI lineage: Eukaryota > Viridiplantae > Streptophyta > Magnoliopsida > Santalales > Viscaceae > Viscum > Viscum album. Next base: position 1,714,724,728 of record OY728140.1, on the reverse strand, counting down.
GTGTATGTATCCATGCAATATTATGTTTTATTGATATTAATATTAATTTATAGTCATATAATATAAAGAATTTTATTTTATTTTATGGTATTATATATGAATATGATTTATTATAAACCAGTTTCTTAAAGAAGTTAATATTTTAATTTTTGTAGTTTTATGTACGACAAGTTGTGTATAAAACATATATATTTGTAGAACTGTATTCAAGGGTGTCAATCTAGGGTTCTTCACAATATCTGGTAATTACATATTTAATCATTATATTACTAATTTTATAATTTATTTAACTCCTTTATTCATCATTTTACAATGTAGTAATGTAAAGCATATCATATAAATGTTTGATCCTTACTGAATTACAGTATTCATCCAATCATTTCACTATTAAACAGAACATGACCACTACATATTGTTATTAGTAGAGAATGAGAGGATCTGGATCGTGTATGTTTTCTCAATAATCCATACATATTCTAATAAATGATGTAATACCTACCACATATAACCCAAATATATCTTTTAATATTCCTCATTGTCCATGGGATCCACATTTCTACTTTTTATATCCAAAGTACACACCCAATCTATGTGATTATAGTTATTTCTATTTGACATTGCCAATTTCCCCAACATTTGTGACATAGCTTATGCAGATCATGTGTATTCCTTATAGAAGGTCACAGTCATAAACTTTTATTTTTTTTGGGAAGTATCATGTTATAAATAAATTTATTTTACTACCCTATAGAAAACTCCTTCATAAGAATCCTTAAAAAATAATTGTATGTAGTCAAGTTTCATATATCAAAGGAGGAGCCCCTTCCAACACATAAGACATCACCATGACACCAATATATATTGGGTTGATATAGTCAGAAAATTCACACCCTTGGTTATGGTAAATCTCCCTTAGAGTCATATAAGAACAATATTATAACAATTAATGTAAAAATATTATTATTTTAATAATATATTAATAATGAATATTTTTTATCATATTATATTATTGGTACTATTCAAATAAATTTATGTACATTAAATTTTAATATAAAAATAGTGTATATTAAATATATTAGAAATAATTCAATTACTAAATAATAATAATAATGAAATTATCGAGAAATGAATTATACTTTTCGGTAATATTAGTGAACATGATGTTATTAAAAAATGAAATTGTAATTACTTGTAATTAATTAATAATAACATTGTTGTTGTTGTGATTTTAACCATGACAAGTTATTTCTTATAAACTGTAAAATAAATAACACTCTTCTATAATTGATATATAAACTATTGTCAAATACATAGTGATTTTAATTAACATTTTGAATGCTTTTATTTTATTTATCTATTAGAGGAGGAATTATTATTCATAGATCATATAAAAAAATAAAAAAAATTATGTTGAATGAAAATATTTAATATAGATTAGAATGAGTTTTAATATTCGTATATCAATATATTCATTCCATCATGTAATGTAAAATATCATCACAAATTAACATTCATAACATGATATGTGTAGGTTCATATTTCTAAAATATTTAGGTTATAATCTATTACACAACTCAATATTTAATTAACGAACACATGTATTGATAGATGGTTAGATATTCCAGTAATCATTTTTTAAGAGTTAAAATAATCTTAGAAACCACCAATTTCCATAAAATAATTCAATGGAGGCAAAAAATGTCAATATAACAATCATGAAGTGTGGTTAATCTCAATAAGTCTATCATCTGTAACATAATAAAATCCTTGAGTGTTGGATGTACATAGAAGTAAATATTTTTTATAATGTCATTATAGATTCATATGATAGAGAATAAAATAAAAATAATGAGACAGTGATAGAGTTAATGTAACTCAACTAACATAATTGAATGATATGTAAACAATAGTTAGATGTAATACAATTTAAAGGGTATCAAGGAGAGATATTATGGTAGGATTAAATATAATAAAAGAGAATAAAATAGAATAACATAATTATATTGATATTGGAGGAATGAAATAAATCTTTATTTAATGTAAACTAATATTATAATAAGATGTAGAAATATTTACATAGTCAAAGGTGAAAATGATGAAGCGGAAGATGAAGGGAATAGAGGTTTAAACAGATGAAACTAGATTTCTTCACTTCTTATAATCCCTAAATATAAGTATTAATGTTCTGAATATAATCTTTAACTTCTAAAAATTATAACCCCTGGAATGGAACAGGAGATACATATTTATAAGAAAGATAGGAGGTTGGATCTACCTCTAATTATTTCCTTCAAATTTTCATTCCTATTTTACCCAGATTAAATAATATATTTTAAAATAATTTATCATAAAATATATTTAAAATTATTCAGAATTATTTTCCAAAAAAAATTCAACTTCATTTGACCCATATATACAAAATTAATTGAAGAAATTTTAAACTATTTTCTCCTTGGCTTGACAGACAGTTAACATTCCCATATTGTAGATTTCTAATAATTTATATCCTTGAAAATGAATAAATATTTTATTTAAAAAGTTAAAAAAAATTAAACATAATATTTATATATTCTTACACCATATAAGAAAATATGGGAAAATATTTTGAGAGATAAGGGACCATAAGTTGTAATTTTCCAAACAAGTGGGGAAACTATTAGGTCTCCATTGGGGGATTCGGTTCGAAAAACAAATTTATTGAATGAAACAATTGTTTTTAAAAAAGTTTAGGCTACATATTTTCATTTCATATTGAATTTTTTAAGTAATATGGACCTTTTTATATTCCCTCAAAGTGGTGTGAGGAAGAGAGGGAGGAGGTGCCCTTTTATAAGGGAGGGGAGGGGCACCTTTGGAATAACTAAAAATATTATTTTATTATAAAGTCAAATTCGGTTTTTAATAGCTCCAAATTGATATATTTCGAAGATAAGGTGGGTATGGGTAGAAATAATATCATCCAATAGAATTTATACAAGTTTAGGAATCAATTTTAACCTTATCATTTATATTTAACTTTAAGTTAGATAATTTAACTTTTTTCGTGTCTTCTTGTTTTCTTACACTATAAGGTTAATAAACTTACTATATCAAGCCAAACGAACCCCAAGTTGTTTATTATTAATATATATAACCTTATCCAAGTCATTTGGCCGAAGCTTGGATTTTTAGGAATAAAATAACAATTAATAATATAATATTTGTTTTAAAAACTATTTTATGTCAATTTTAAAACTATTTAGTAATTGATATTTGTGAAACTCATAACAGAATGATTAGTTCGAACAAAGTTACCTAAATCAATACTAACATGTCATATTAACCTAGAAAATTAGTTTAATTCATAAAAAGTCTCAAATTACATTTATTTGGGTATTTATAACATCAATTGTGTCAATATTTCATTAATAAGATAATTACTGAATCATCGTTGTGTCATAAATAAATTAGATTATTTAATGTCTAAAAATTATAAATAAAATACCATTATGTTGGAAATATTTTTATCTTTCTAATTAATATTTATAGTCGAATTTATCTTATGAATAACTTTATATTAAAAATTATTTAGTTATTAAACTTTGATTTTAACTATTTTAACCCTTCTTTAAATAAATTGATAATAAATGCCCTAATCTAATCAAAGTGGGCCTAAATGGTCATATTTTATTCATAAGGTTGTTTTTGGTCTAATTACACTTATCCAATAGAATTAGGACATGTGTTAGGGTAATAATAATAACACTTTTACCCTTAATTACCCTATTTACTTTTAACCATGGTAAAAAAAAGTAAAAAGTTACTATTCACCAAAAATTATTTTCATCTCATTGAACCACATTTTAGTCCTTGATATTAACCGTATCTCTTGGATTTTCAAAATTCCACTCGCAGAAGCGGTAAAAATAAGTTTTATGAAAAATTCATTTTTTTAACTACCACTTAGTGGTTTCACTATTCATCAAAAAATGAAAGTTTCCAGAAAAATACCAAAAATTAGGCCTAAGAAATATTTGATATTGTGAATTAAAAATGATGTTTATTTTACCAAATTCAATACATATCAGTTACATTAACAAATTTAAAAATTAATTCTCGTCGTCAAAACAAATAGCGTGTTTTTAAAAGATAATAACTATCAAAAGATTGGCACTTGTTTATGTCTGGTTTAAATGTGCAATTACATCCAATGAACAACATTGTATTAAACTGTAAAAATATATTGTAAATATACTTTAAAACCACTCAATTTAATAATATATCACTATTAATTATTTCGATTAAAAAAGTTGTTTTCAATTAAAATTTAATAATTTTCACTATTCATCAGAATATGAAAGTTATCTGAAAAGTACCAAAATTTCACCCTAAGATAATTTCGATATTCCAAATTCAAAAATGAAGTCCATTTTGAAAAATACAATTTACAATATTTTAAAAAGTGGTTATTACTATTCATAACGGCTAGTTTTAATAATATTTTAATAGCATATCATTATTTAGTGAAACTCGGTATTACGTACGACACATTCTATTGAGGAAGGTCGCGGTTGTGTGTAAAGAAAGTCAAGATAGTGTTGTGTGTAGTGAAAGATTCCTTTGATAAAAACAAAATATTTCTCATAAAAGTCTCGGGTGTTACAGTTGGGAATGAGGACATCTCGTGTATGTCAGTGCAGAGAGTGCCTTCATGAGGTTGTAGGGTGTCACTTCTTATGGGACCTCTATGTATTAGAGATGATAGGCTATGATGTCATTCTCGGTATGGACTGTTTGGTTCCCTTCCAGGCATTCGTCGATTGCTATCGACGCAGGGTGAGTTTCGTATCACCAAAGGGTGGATCCTTTCTTCATAGAGGCAAGTGGGATGTTCAGGAGGGTAGAGCCGGACCCGAGTGTCATGGGCTAGGAGGAGTTACAGCGCAGATTTCCAGTCTTTATCTAGATGACCAGGGGACTTTGCAGTTAGACTTTCCTCTGGTGGTGGATCGTTTCAGGGATGTCTTTCCAGAGGACTTTTCGGGTTTTCCTCCAGAGCGTGAGTTAGAATTATCGATTGATCTCTTAAAGGAGGGAACTGGTGTCCATTCTTCCTTATAGGATGGCTACACCTGAGCTGTAGGAGATCAAGAAGCGGTTGGAGGTGTTGCAGGCAAAGAGTGTCATCTGACCCAATACTTCTCCTTGGGGTTCGCCTGTCCTATTTGCGAAGAAGGCAGACGGCACCCTTAGGCTTTGTGTGTATTATCGGAAGCTGAACCAGTTGACGGTCAAGAACTGATATCCCTTGTCGAGTATTGATGACCTCTTTGATCACCTTCGAGGATCCCGGGTGTTCTCGAATATATATTTGAGGTCCGGTTATCGTCATTTGCGCGTTCGACCATCAGATATACCTCTTATAGCCTTTAGGGATAGGTATAGTCTATACGAGTATACGGTCATGCCATTCGGTCTCACGAATGCGCTAGCAGCTTTTACGGCACTGATGAACCGAGTGTTCCATTTATACTTGGATTCCTTTGTGGTGGTTTCTGTGGATGACATCTTGGTGTATTCTCACACTCGACACGACCATACTTCCCATCTTGAGATCATTCTGAGTAAACTGAGAGAGCATCAGTTATATGCTAAGCTCTCGAAATTCCACTTTTGTATGGATCAGATTCACTTCTTGGGTCACATTATCTCAGAGACATGAGAATTAGTAGACCTAGAGAAAGTGAGAGTTGTTGTTTCATGGGAGAAACTGAAGAATGTCTTTGAGGTACAAAGTTTTCTAGGGATGGCTGGATACAACAAGCATTTCATACAGTACTTTTCACGCCTTGCAACACCGCTGACAAGTCTGACCAAGAAAAGTGCAATGTTCTTATGGTCAGATTATTGTTAGATGGCCTTTCAAGATCAGAAAGGGAGGTTGACATCCACACCGATACTAGTCTTTCCAGAAATGGGAAAGATCTATATAGTCTATTATGATGCTTCAGGTATCGTGCTGGGTGTTGTGATTATGTAGGGAGATGAAGTTGTTGCTTACGGGTCTTAGCAGTTGAGGCCACATGAGAGGAACTACGTGATGCACGATATGGAGTTAGCAGTTGTTGTTCATTCCTTATGATGTTGGAGACAATATCTTCTGGGAGAGCACTTTGTGGTGTTTACTAACCACAAGAGTCTCATGTATATCTTCACTCAGCGTGACCTGAATTTGAGACAGTGTAGGTGGATCAAGTATCTTTAGTCCTTCGACTTTGAGCTTGCCTATACACTGAGAAAGGGAAACGCAGTGGAAGATGCGTTGAGCAGGAGAACTTAGATTCAGGCAGTTTAGGAGGCATCAGTGAGTGGAAGCTTATGGCTCTGTTCTCTAAGATGCACTTGGAGGTACACGATAGACAAGGACGGACTTTTCTTTCTTATGTAGTTGTTACCTCTACCCTTCTTGATCGGGTATAGATGAGGCAGTTATCAGACTCAGAAGGCCTAGTCTTGTGAGGGAGTGTGTCAGGAGAGGACCCTCTTTCAGGATGGATAGTGGGTGAGGATGAGATCTTGTGTTTCCAGGGATGCGTATGGGTTCCAGTAGATATACGTGAAGAATTGATGCGGGATTTTCATTCATCGGTTTGGGAATTTCATCATGGAGTCATCCAGATTTACCATGATCTACACCACCAGTATTGGTGGCTACGTATGAAGAGAGATGTTTCTGGTTTTGACATGAGGTGTCCCACTTTTCAATAGGTGAAAGCGGAACATCAGTGACCAGCAGGGATTTTACACCAGTTACCCATTCCCGAGTGGAAATGGAACGATTTCATGATGGACATAGTGACCGGGTTACCAAGGTCATCTTGAGGGAGTGATGTGGTTTGGGTTGTCGTCGACAGGCTTACGAAGGTTTCTCACATATTTTTGATCAAGGAGACCTTCAGTTTGGATGAGCTGGGCCTGTTGTACGTCTGAAAGATTTTACGTCTTCATGGAGTTCCACACTCCATTGTTTTAGATAGGGATGCACGTTTTACTTCTCGATTTTGGCAGGGGCTTTAGAAGGCTTTGGGTATACAAGTAATTTTGAGTACATCATACCATCCCTAGATAGATTTCCAGTCCGAGCATACGATCCAGCTGCTTGAGGATATGCTCTGATCTTGCATTATAGTCTTTGGAGGTTCATGGGAGAAGCATATCCCTCTCGTGGATTTTGCCTATAACAATAGTTTTCAAGAAACTATTCAGATGGAACCTTACGAGGCTTTGCATGGTAGGCCATGCCGATCACATTTGTGTTGGCTGGAGGAAGGAGAGGCAGCTTGGATGGGACCTCATCTTGTTCAGGAGACCTCAGAGTAGATAGAGTTGATTCTGAGGAGGATGGATACAGCACAGTCTCGACAGAAGCCTTATTCTAATCAGTGGAGGTGACATCTGGAGTTCGAGGTCGGGGATCAGGTTTTCCTGCATGTTGCACCGAGGTTGGGAAATAAGATGATTCGAAGATAGGGTAAGCTTTCACCATGGTACGTCAGGCCGTTAGAGGTGTTGGAGAGAGTTGGACCGGTTGCCTACCAGTTTTAGTTACCTCAGAGGTGTCGGGCTATGCACGACGTCTTCCACATTTCTTAGCTCCGACATTACTTGTCAGACCCGTCTCATGTCTTTCAACCCGAGGAGGTTGAAATCGAAGCGGATGCATCATTTGAGAAGCATCCTATCCAGATTTTCGATCGCAGTATGAAGGTTCTCTGTGGCCGGTCTGTTTCTCTAGTATGGGTGCTATGGTAGCACGGGCGAGTACAAGACGAGACCTGGGAGAGGGAGGCCGATGTATGATCATATTGGCCGGATATTTTCGGGGTTTCTTATTCTATGCCTCGCTAGGGAAATTCGGGGACAAATTTATTTAATGTGGGAAGTTTGTAATAACTCGGATCTTTATTTCAGGTATATTTTTCTTTTTCTGGTCGTTTTTGAGAAAAAGAGGAAAATCTGGAAATTTTCAAAGTACATGTTGTGTACTTTATAAGTACACACTGTGTACCTTATTTCCACGCGAGGCCGTGTGTTGGCCGTGTCTGGCCCACACACATGGTGTGTAGGGGCGATGTGGAGGTCGCTTAAAGAAGAGTATGGAAAATCCAAGTACATACCGTGTACCCCAGAAGTACACACCGTGTAGTTTCTTTTTTTCATTAAATGGACTGGGGTCGCACCAAATCAACAAAATTGTATTCTTATCAAGGTTCTTCGACTAGGAGCATCCATACAGCCGCGAACATACTCTGAGCCCCCGAGCCTCCATTTTTTTTCTAAATCGACTGCTATTGATTGTGTTGGAACCGTAGCGGTGAGATCTTTTTTCTTCTTGAGTTTCATTCCATGATTTTTCCTCTTTCTCATGATATCGTGGGTTGAATAATTTGTGTGGTTTTGTATATATACACCATTATAAGGAGAATAAATCCTCATGGTTCAAGTATATTGATCTCCTACCATCAAGGTAGGTGGTTTGTGCATTACCATTTGATGTATTTGAGATTTATGTTCAAATTCCACCAATACTCGTGATCAGGCTATTGCGTGTTTACTATTTTTCCCCTGTTGTTTTTATGCCTTGCTTGTATGCTTCTGTAGAGGTAATTTGATCTTGTATGAGGATAATTGATGTGCTTATATGTTTTTCCCATGCCTTGTTCTGTTTACGACCTTTGGGTCTTGTTAGCCTTTGGTCGTTATACCTGTTTTCCATGCCTTGTAACCGTAGGATGGGATGATATTCTTGACATGCTTGTTTTCTATAGAATCGTTAGGCATGTATCTCTATAGTTTTACTTTGGAATTATAGATTTATTATGCACTGACTGGCATGGGAACATGATAACTTGGTGCTATAGAATATAAGGGACAGAACGAGTGAGCTTCCCAGAGAGTCTTGGATATTATAGACTTCAGGAGGGTAGACCGAGTGAACTTCCTCATAGAGTCTTGGAAATTATAGACTAAAAGGGACAGACCGAGTGAGCTTCCCAGAGAGTCTTGGATATTATAGACTACAAGAGGGTAGACCGAGTGAGCTTCCTTGGAGAGTTTTTACCTGTTTGAATTTCCATAGACCATTACAAGCTAGAGGAGGAATTGACCGAGCGAGCTTCCTAAGAGAGTCTGTGATAGTCCTGATACTATAGAAGGATTGACTGAGTGAGCTCCTCAGAGATTTTATAGAACTTGGGGCTATAATATTGTTAGACCGCATGATCTTCCTCAATGAGTCCCTGACTACACGAGAATATAAGGGAAATTGACTGAGTGAGCTTTCCCAAAGAGTCTTATAATTTCGTATGACCAAACCTGAGGGGTTAGGCTAAGTTCACTACCTAGAAGGTTGTTGGTAATTCATTGATAGGACCAGAGGGGATGGATGTGAGTACTTCCCAGAGCGGTTCCTGTTGGGGTTAGCTATTTGATTCACTGCTGCTTGTTGTTCTGTGGATTGGTTACTATTGTATATCATCCTGTTACTGCTTACCGATTACTGACCACTGTTTACTATTACTGTTTACTGCTTACTGTACTATTACCTTCAATATGCTCACTGACTGTTAGGCATAGATCCTCGGGTGGTATCCTACAAGGATTTAGTCTCACACCCTATTTGGGACATGCTTTTGGGCCCAAACAGACTATATTGTTACAGGTATAGACAAGGGAAAGCACCCTTCGACTTCTGTTACTTGATTACTTGGAGCAGGAGAGCATGGGACCAAGATTAGGCTTGCGATGCTGAGGAGCTATTTATCTTTTCTTTTGTACTTATTTTGGTACTATTTTTATTTCCCACATTGTGACCTGTTTGGTAGTTTTCCTAGATATGTATCATGAATAATTTCATATATATATATATGTGCTCCAGTTTTTCATTGTTTTAGTCATCCTCTGTTTACCTGTGCATTGTTTTTGGATAGTTACTGCTTCCACTTTTGCATGCTTTGTTTACTTATACTGTGTACTCTACCAATGAGGGCATGGTTTCCCCACTATCACACCCAATTCCCTTGCTTCTAGTCGGCAGCCTCTAGCGTTTGGGGAAATTCACTTGAGGATATGTGACCAACTAGGTACAGGGTGCCTCTTGGTGGCTTCTAGAACCGAGACGTTACACTCGGCCGCCAGCGGGCCTGCCCAGTTGCCTCCCGGCCGCCTGTCGGCCTTCCCGTTTTCCACCCGACCGAACCGACGCCCTGAAAGCGCCGGAATCCTGAGCCAGCCCACAGCCCCCCTCATGAAGCCCTAGTCGAACCTGCCCTGCCACGCTCTCTGAGTCGCGCCGCATCGGCCCGCACCCTTGAGTCGCTCCGGGACGAACTAGCCCAAAGCCCGAGTCGAACTGCCCACGCGGCCTGCTGGGATGGGCACAGCGAATCGGGCCGAACCTAAAAGGCTATCCCGCCCAATGGGCTACGCCATACCCAACAGGTCTGAATGGGTCGACCTATCCCAGGTCGGCCTAGACTGGGTTGGGCCGGGTCGGTCTGACCGGGTCGGACCGGACCCGGGCCCACTACAGCCCTTTACTTTCTATTGGCCATATCTTTGGCACCGGACAACCGTTTGATGAAACGTCAGTGGTTCTAGTATTCTTGGAGCGCGATGATCTCTTTGAGTATACCCCACTAGAGTTCAGGGAATATTTGAGATTCGGTCAGGTTGGATTATGCACGAATCCAACAGGGACCCCAGAACTAAAAGGATAATAACTCACAGACTGGGCGTCTGATTGACGCATCGTCTGTTGCGTTGAGACCCCTGTGATGTGGCGGACCTTTGAGATACTTATTTGTGGGATTTTTTGGTAACTAGAGTATCAAACAGTATCTTTTGGAGCGGATTATTCCGATGACGATCAAGCAGAGTGTGGAGACCGAGTAGCTGGCAGAGACCTGATGACTAATAACTGTTTTTACTCGGAGTGACTCTACTACCCCAGTAGGGAGTGACATGGTTTCATGGAAGACCCGTATTGGGGAGCACCTTGGTGTCATGTTTTTCCCATGGTATTCAAAAGGAGGAGTACCTCCGAAGGCTACAATGGGGAGTGTCTTGGTGGGGCGGTAGACCCACGGTGGGGAGTGCCTTGGTGATGTAGCATACCCACGGTACTCGACAGGAGGAGTACCTCAGGGGTCCAAGGTTAGTGGTAAGAGCCTTTGTGTTGCGACAGGCTCACTGTACTCGATAGAGGAGGATTTCTCCAGCAGCCGTGGTTTCGATAATAAAAATCATGGTTGAGCTGAGTCAGTAACATTTTGTGTTTACCTCATGATTGAGATGGATTACTTGATAACTTAGGTATATGTATGGGAATATACCAAAGTGGGTTTGTCTATTGATTTAATACTTTTTTATTTATACATGTTGTATTTTGTGAGACCTTGAGGGTCTCAGGGTCCCTACTGAGTAACGTTATACTCACCCCTTTACGAGCTACGCCCGCACCTCGTTGTGTTGGTTGCAGATGACAGACACCAATGACTGAGGCCGAGAGTAGCAGGACTGGACGGTATCAGGAGGTGGACCTTACATCGAGTCGTTGCACAGAGGAGACTGACGGATGTCGAGTACTGAGGAGTATATCTGTATGTACCCTTCGGGTAGAAATTACGAAGGACGATCCAGCATTTTTTTTACATTTTTTTCAGTTGTACTTGTACGTTCATGTTGGGCTTGTATTCCGAACCATGTACTTTGAGCACTCTCTTTTGGTTATACAGTTTTCTTAGTGTTTCGTATCTAGTTATGTGCTTTGTTGTGTGTGTTTACACTTTACAAAGATAATGCCTTCCCAATTTTAGGAAATTACACATTTGGTGCTAGTCGCCAGACCCAGGCCTCTGGAAGGCGGGCTAGGGTAGCCAGGGCACGGGCCCTGAGGGACGTGTCGTGATAAATTGGTATCAAAGGAGTCGGTTCTACCGAAGAACATAGGACTCTGATATTTTCTATTAAGCAATAGTGGTAAGGGTAATGAGTGTGGTTTTCAGTTCAGTTAGTCCAGTGTTGGTGTGGAAGACGACATATCCAAACACCAGAACTGTGACTACTGATTTACAACTCAGTGCACGAAAACACTGACTTCGTGTGTGTTTTCAAAAGTTTTCTTTAAGTTAACTCAACCAGGTCATCTCACCACATATAATATTTGAATTTTTCACATCTGTTTCTTTCAGAATGACTCCCCACGGACGACCAGTGTGAGTCCCGAGAGTAGTACGTCCAGATATCCCACCGAGCGACGAGGCCTCGGTACATGGTCCTTTTCTAGCAGACGCACAAGCGGTACCATTACCCTTTGGGCCACCGATGCCACCATCCCCAGTAGTAGATTATGCACACACCTTGAGTGCATTGAATGATTTTTAGCGCCAGAGGCCACCCAGGTTTAGGAAAGAGATTGACCTGCAGGCAGCTGAGGATTGGCTGGAGGTTGTGGTGAGAGTTTTCTAACTGGTAGGGAAACCATCCAACTTCATGGGGATTCTTGCTTACAGCCTTCTACAGGCAGCAGCAGTCAGATGGTGGAGTCTGATTCTCCAGGTGCATGATGAGGTGACACTACTCTAAAAATACATCGAGAGACTGTTTCGGGTGTAGTTTGTCCCAGCCACCCTACATGCAGTACAGATAGAGGATTTACATCATCTGCAGTAGGGTAGCATGACTGTAGTTTAGTACTTAGTGAGGTTTACAGACCTCTCATGCTACTCCACAGATATGGTAAGGGACCCATTTTTCTAGGCCCAGACCTTCGAACAGGTGATCAGGCTGGAGATTAGAGCTCTTATTATCTCACTCAGCACCCCGACATAGGTGGGGGTGATTGAGAGATCCCTCCTAGTGGAGAGTTTCCTTGCTGAGTAGTCTCCAGCAGTGAGACCCAACACTAACCAACATGTAGCGGAGTCTTCTCTAACTGGTAGTAGGCAGATGTCACAGAGGTTCAAGAGTACCATACCTACAGGTGGACGACCACGTTACTTAGGATCAGTTGTGCAGGGCACATAGAGTATAGACATACATGCCAGGAGTGGGCAGTGTTTCTCATGCGGCGGGCAGGGTCACATTACTCGTGACTGTCCAACCCTCCCGTTGGATGATCAGCAGACGGTCGAAGGACTGCCCAAGTATAGACAGATATTCGATCGAGGTGATCCACAGGGCACAGGTGGACGTGGCTGAGGATCTGGTAGAGTAGCTGGCGGTGGGCGATGTTTTGAGGTGTTGTCGCCACCACCACCAGGATGTCCAACCTGACTACAGGGAGCAAGTGGACATGCGAGAGCTCGGATTCAGAAAGTTGAAGCATACAACCATGGCGCTCTAGAGATGATTCGTGTTATGATTTGTGTCTACTCCACCTTATATGTAGTACTTATAGACACAGGTTCCAGTCACTTTATCATTTCCACTACCCTTGTTCGGAGTTCAGAGATTTTGATGTATCCATTGGCTCGATCCTTATAGCTACAGACTCCTATGGGAGCAGACTCGATGATTACGCACTAGTGTTGGAAGTGTTATCATACTCTAGGTGGTGAGAGCATCGGTTGGGATCTCCTTGTAGCGGCATCGAGGCCTTAAGACATCATCTTGGGTATGGACTGGTTATCTACAGTCCATGCTCATATTTACTGTATTAGGCCAAATGTGTGGTGTGTCTGCACTAATGGGACCAGTTTTACCTTCACCAGGGAGAAGGGAGACTTTAAATCATAGGACAGACTTACTCGGAGGAGGGTGCAGCCGATCACTAATCAGTTGGCCTACCATACCCTTGGAGAAGTTGATGTGGAGGGTCCGAGTTATCCTGTAGTGGTGGACTAATAAACAGATGCTTTCCCTGACAATGTTCCAGGACTACCTCCTTGTAGATAAAAGGACTTCTACATTGACATGTACCTCGGGACAGAACCGATATCTACACAAGCATATCGTATGGCTCCTGCTGAGCTTCATGAGATGCGTGTATAGCTAGAGGACTTTCAGGGGAATGGATTCATCCAGCCCAGTGTTTCTCCCTGGGCAGCCATGATTCTGTTCGCCAAGAAGGTGGATTGTAGCTTGAGGATTTGTGTCAACTACCGTCACCTAAACCAGATGACCGTGAAGAACAAGTACCCACACTCGAGGATTGACGACCTCTTTGATCAGGTGAAGGGAGCACGGTGGATCTTGAAGATAGACCTCAGATCATACTATCACTAGCTCAAATTTCGAGATGAGGATTTGTAGAAGATGACCTTAAAATGTCGATAAGGCCACTACGAGTTCTTGGTTATGCCATTCTACGTAAACAATGCTCTAGTAGTGTTCATGGGACACATGAACTGTATTTTTCTACCATACCTTGATCGCTTTATCATAGTCTTCATATATGACATTTTGATCTACTCGACTACTAAGGAGGATCATGCCTACCATTTGCAGGTAGTACTGGACACACTCCGAGAGCACCAGCTAGATGGTAAGCTCTCGAAGTTCCAGTTTTGGATCTGAGAGGTTCACTTTATGTGTCATGTCTTCTAGGAGTCTAGAGATGTATTGGATCCAACAAAGATTGAGGTGGTACTTTCTTGGGATCCACCCAAGAGTGTGACAGAGTTATGGAGTTTCCTGGGTTTGGATGGATACTACCAGAGGTTCATTCCAGACTCCTCCATAGTTTCAGCACCACAATCATCCTTGATGAGAAAGGGTAAAACCTTCGTGTGGTAGGAGAAATGCCAGCCGAGCTTTTTGGAGCTGAGGCAGAGGCTGACTAGTGCCCCCATCTTGACGCTTTCAGAGGAAGGCGTAGGGTACGTAGTCTACATCGACGCATCAGGGACTGGACTCGGGTGAGTCCTGATGCAAGAGAAACCACTGATTGCATATGGTTCTTGGTAGCTAAGACAACAGAAGTAGAACTACACTACCCATGACCAAGAGTTACCCATCGTGGCCTTCACCTTGATGATGTGGCAGCACTATCTGATGGTCGAGCGTTTTACCGTGTACTCTGATCAAAAGAGTCTATGGTATATAATCTCTAAGAAGGACCTGAACCTGAGATAGCGGTGATGTCTTGAGTTCCTCCAGGACTATGACTTCAAGAAATTATATACTCTTGGAAAAGGAACATTGTAATAGATGCACTCAATATGAGATCTGATATACATCTTCTAGGTGAGGCGAGAGAGCTGTTGGCTACCTTACAGAATTCCATTGTGGTTAGAGACATAGAAAACTTTCTACATTCTCTTATAATCACTCCCCCACTTCTTTAGCGAGTCAGGGAGGCACATCGTGGAGATGCTGAATGTGAGACACGGTGTGCTCATATATCCATAGGGCGAGCACCTGATGGATTTTCTTAAGGTGGGGGCACATCGTCCTCTTCAGTGGACGTACAATGGTACCAGTGTCACTTCATGAGGAAGTGTTGAGGAAGTTCAACACATCTCCTCTAGTGGTACATCTAATAGGGGAGAATATGTACTAGGATCTCTGATGACAAGACAGGTGGCCAAGAATGAAGAAAGAAGTTGCAGATTTTGTCTCTCAGTGGCTCACTTTTCAGCAAGTGAATGCGTAGCACCAGGTACCAGTAGGCTTGGTTTAGACTTTAGAGGTTCCAGAGTGGAAGTGGGATGGGATATACCTGGACATCGTGACAGAGAATCCACGTACATCTAGGGTTCACGAATCAATTTGGGCGACTGTTGACTAACTCACCAAGTTGTCCCACTTTCTACCGATCAGAGAGCAGGTTTCAGTAGAGAGCTTGGGACGCCTCTATGTGCAGAATATTGTGAGGCTACATGGTGTACCTTCATCTATTGTCTTTGATCGTGACACACGATTTACTTCCCGGATATGGAAGTGGATGTAGGAGGCTTTCGGGATGGAGCTTCGTCTGAGCACCACCTTCCAACCACAAATGGATGGTCTGACTGAGCGGATCATTCAGAACCTCAAGCACATAATGCATGCTTGTGTCCTCGACTTCAATCACATATGCAAGGACCACTTACCCTTGGTGGAGTTTTCATACATCAACAGCTATCACTCCACCATTGGGATGACACCTTTTGAGGCGTTATACACGTTACCATGCATATCACCCTTATGCTAGACTGACCCTGGGGAGTCACCACTAGTGGGACTAGAGATGGTACGAGCTACCACGGAGAAGGTCCAGATTATCCAGGAGCGGATGAAGACTGAACAGAGCAGACAGAAGTCGTATGCTGATAGGATATGGAGACCTACAATGTTCGAGGATGGCGACCACATCTTTCAAGGGGTCTCACCTCGATGAGGTTTATGGAGATTTCTCGAGGCGGCAAGTTATCTCTGAGATTCATCAGACCATTCCAGGTCCTCAATATGTTTGGTGATGTGGCATACCGATTAGCTCTTCCAACAAAATTGCACTGGGTGCACGACGTCTTCCACGTATCCCAGCTTAGGAGATACATGCATGACCCTTCCCACGTCATCGACCATGGAGAGCTAGACGTCGACGATGGTGAGACTTTTATGAAGGTTCTAGTGGAGATTGAGGATCGACGGGAGTGGGTCCTATGTGGATGGTCGAAACCTCTGGTGTGCATTCGCTGGCAGCACGAAAACCTCAAGGAGGTCACATGAGAGAACGAGGCTTAGATGCGTGCTCAATACCCCCATTTGTCCCCTTAGTTAGAGTTATAGCTTAAAGGGATGTAAATCCCTGAGGTGGGGAGAATTTAATTACCCAGAATTTCTGTGGAAATTTATTTTGTAAATACATGGGAATTTTAGGAGTCCGTGAAAATTGATGGTGCATGATTCTGAGGCCCAGTGTGCCCAAAATCAACTGATGTTTTGTTCGGGTACATTTAATAAACGTATGAGTTTGTTTTTTTATCATTTGAACCGGTGTTGGGAATTGAAATCCAAGGGCACCGTTGAACTCACCGCGTCAATATTCGCTTAATAAGAATTTCACTTCGACGGTAGTGGGTCAAGATTAAATGATATTTTTTGAGGTTTTTAGAGATTAAATTAAATAAAAATAAAGTGTGTGGCTTAATTTTTCTTTGACGGTTAAAATATCCTCATGGAAGTTGGAGGTCGGACCACCACACCATAACCTCCCATGGGAGGTTATGGTGGTGGGTCTTACCAGAACCTAACCTCCCGCAAGAGATTTTGACGTGGGGACCACACGGGGCTAAACACCCTTACTAATGGCAGGAGCGGAATACCTCTCATCTCCCCTCACTAATGAGGAAGAGTTTCTCCACACCCTCCCCCCTTTATGGTGACACCTTCCCTTTAATTAAATTTTGCAAACTCCCCTAATTAACTTGTTCCAATCCTTCACATTAATTAGGTGGAGCCAATTAATTTATCTCACCATTTTTAATTCTGTGCCACCAGAATTTTAGATAACCAATCTATTATTATTTTCTTTGCAATTTGGATGTAATATTGGGGAGAGGAGATCTTGGGAGGATTATAATTCTCCAACAAAGAACCACATTGCCCAATGAAGAACGAAGAATGAAGAACTCTGATCTTCTTCGACTTCTTCTTTAGAGATTCTACTGACATGGGACGTCTTCAACCAACCTACCCTCCACATCATCATTAACGAGTCGACATAGCTAGGTATTGGAAGTGTGTGGCGGACACGATTAATGAAAATATTCTTCACCTAATTTTCGCGACTTCATCGTCTAACAATGATCAATGGTAGGGGGTTTATTTCGTGTAATATTCCATTCTTATTTCTCTTCATTGGATGGAAAGGAACAGTATTGTGGTTGTAAAACAATTGATGTTCATATTCTTACTTCTTGATGAGCCAATTGATACCACCCTAAACGCGGAGTGTGTGGGCCAAACCAACATGGCCCGACCCTTGCGTCGTTCTTATTTGTGTCGATCTTCAGCATGGTGATGAGGTGACAGAACGACGAAGGGAGCGATGACAAAGGTCGTGCTGCCCGTGGCCTCCGCAAACCATGCCACCGCCGTGGTGCCCCAGTGGCTTGGTCCGAACTACGACCCTCCGGCCGAGCCACCCCGGCCGCCCTACCACCGGCCCACGCCACCCGGCTCCCGGCTACGTCCCGGCATGGCCGCGCCTTACCCAGCCACCCACTGGCCTACCTGGATCATTGCCCAGCTGCCTCCCAACCTGCCTGTCTGCCTCTCGGCCACCTACCGGCATGCAAGGCCTCCCGCTGGCCCAACTGGCGCCATGACCGGGCACCTGCCGGCCTGCCCGGTTGCCTCCTGGCCACATGTCGGCCTGCTCGGTCTCGACCCGACCAAAACAGCGCCCTGGCCGCGCCGGCCTCTCGATCCGACCGATGGCCTCCCTCGCAGCGCCCTGGATGAACTGGCCTGGCCACACCCTCATGGCTGAGCCACATCAGGCCACACCCTCGTGGTGCTCCGAGCTGAACTGGCCCCGAGCCCGGGTCGAACCGCCCACGCGGTCGGCTGGGCTAGGCCCAGCCGGCCGTGCCAAACCTAATAGGCTGGCCCGCCCAATGGGTCAGGCCAGACCCAACAGGTCTGACCGTGTCAAACCAGACCGGTTCAGCCCAGACTGGGTTGGGCCGGGTCGGACCGGAATCGGGCCCACTACGGCCCTTTACTTTCTTTTCGCCATATCTTTGGCAGCAGACGACCGCTTAACGAACAGTCATCATCACTGGTATTCTTGGAGTGTTACGGTCGCTTTGACCATACCCCACTAGATTTCGAGGTATATTTGAGATGTAGTCAGGTTGGATTGTGCACGAATCCAACCAGTCCCCCTGGACTAAAAGGCTAATAACTCACAGACCGAGCGTCTGATTGATGTTCCATCTATTGCATTGATACCCCTATTATGTGAATAAACATTTAGATACTTCTTCAAGGGACTTCATGACAGTGGGAGTATTGACCAGTAGCTCGTGGGTAATATTCTTCTGGTGATGCGCGGGCAGAGTGCGGAGACCTAGTAGGTGGATTAGACCTGACGACTGCTGACCGTTTTGACTCGGAGTGACTCTAAAACCCGAGCAGGGACTGCCATGGTGTCGTGGTAGACCCACAGTGGGTAGCACCATTGTGTTGCGGTAGACCCATGGTACTCCACTGGAGGAGTACCTTAGCAGGATATGAGGGGACCACCTTGGTGACGCGACAGACCCACGGTGGGGAACGCCTTGGTGATGCAGTAGACTCATGGTACTCGACAGGAGGAGTACCTCAGCAGTTCAAGGTTAGTGGGAAGGGCCTTGGTGTCTTGGTAGGCCCACTATACTCAATAGAGGAGGAGTTCTCTAGTAGCTGAGGTTTCAATAATAAAAATCCTAGTTGAGCTGAGTCATTAACTGTTTGTGTTTACATCCTGATTGAGATGGATTATGTGATAACATAGGTATATGTATGGGCATATACCTAAGTGGGGTTATCTATTGATTTCATACATTGGGATTTATCCTTGTTGGATTTTGTGAGACTTTGAGGGTCTCAGGGTCCCTACTGATTATTGTTATACTCACCCCTGCACGGTCTATGCCCGCACCGCGTTGAGTTGGTTGCTTACGACAGACAGTGCAGAATAAGGCTGAGAGTAGCAGGACTAGATGGTACCTGGAGGTGGACATTACGATGAGTTGGTTCACGGAGGAGATTGATGGACTTGGAGTACTGAGGAGGCTATTTGTACCTACCCTTCAGGTAGGAATTCCGGAGGACAATCCAGCAGCTGTTTTACTTTTTTTTAGTTGTACTTGCACTTTCCTGTTGGTCTTGTATTCCAGACCCTTTACATTCAGCACTCTCTTTTGGTTATACAGTTTTCTTAGTGTTTCGTATCCAGTTGTGTGTTCTTTTGAGTGTTTTTACACTTTATAAAGGCAATTCCTTCTCCGTTTTAAGGAATTACACTTTTGGTGCTAGTCGTTATCCCCTGGCCTATGGAAGGTGGGCTTGGGGTAGTCACGGAACAGGACTCAAGGGACGGGTAGTGATAGATAAATATCTTTTTAAAAGTCAATTGATCAATTTGGATTCTTTACTGGGGCTCCATGCTAAATTCCCATTTTTTCACCAATTAAATAGTTATTTCATTTCATTATGAAAGAATATAAACAAATGGATTTTAATTTCAATTATCCTTATTCCAAATTAAATTAATTATTATAAATTTAAACAAGGAATGTAATGGGGTCTATAATTAAAATTATTATGAGATGGTACTTAGAGGTATCAATATTGACCATAAAGAAGACCATGAAATATCATACCTAATAAAAATTATTACAGAAGTAAGTGAATTCTATGAGTACATTTAATATTTAAGTTCCATTTTTTTGGGAGAATTTATGATTCCAAAATATAAAAAAGTCATGTTTCTTGTATTTGATAAGTCTCTCTTTAATTTGATAATTCACTTCACTCATATCCATTTCGAGTAAAAATAGTGAACATAGATGAATGTCAATAAGATGAGTACATTAATTAGAACACATATTCTTAGACAACATTTAAATTATAATTTACTGAATATAAACGATCATCTAACTCTCGCTTTTATTATAATATAGATTCATGAACTTTTATGAATTCCTACGAAGATGATGAAGAAGATGAAGAACCACTTAGAGTGGAGAAGATTGAGTGGAATTTTAAATAATACACAACCTAAGATCTGTCATAATAACAATTCTCAATGCATGATGTAAATCCCCAAAATCATTAACAAAAACATTCCAATATTCATGAGGAGAAAAAACCATGGATCCCCTCCACATCCTCTTCTCCCCAAAATTTATCACTTTCTCATATATTTTTTTAAGGTAAGAACACTTTTTTCATTTTCATTAGGGGAAATCAAATAATTTTATACTATAATAAATCCATAAAAATGAAATTTAATGGTTCACATAAAAATTATCATCCACCTTTAGATTGGGGATAAATACCGATATATTCTAACTGGAATAAATATAATCCCAGTAGCTCATTGTTTGTTCATATCACATTTCATTTATTTTTATCTTTATTTTTTTTCTTTAAATATATCTATCATGTTTTTAATTTATTTATTTATTGTAAAACTAGTGGATAAATATTTAACTCATGCCTCTATAAATATAATACAATTATTCTATCTTTCTATTTATAATTTATATATCCATTATTTTTCTGTTCTTGAGATAAATAATGGTATTGAAACCTATGTGAAGGAAAATATAAAATATGTTATAGTTTCTTATGTGTATTATTATTTTCCATTGTTTTCCTTTTACTAAATTTGTTCTGAGATTAATCTAAATGAGAAAATTAAGACCTTATATTATCATAGAGACAATTCATTTTTGGAAACATTGATTCCTTATTCTAAAATTATGGAATGTATTTTAATTTGATAATAATAAATTTTATAGATATGTAACATTTATTAACTAAATCAATGGACATGAATTTGGGATAAATTTTTTTATTTTTGAATGTAACAAATTAGGGATCCATTTTAAATAAAAAGTCAATAGTTCATTTTAACTTTGACAAAATGAACAATTAAGATCCATTCTGAAGTTCCTTATGATTTTTAATGCAAAAAATGTGTATGTATGAAAGATTAAATACCTTAATAAATATTTAGAAAAATTTGTGAGTTATATTTACAAATTATCTTATCTTGCCTCAACTATCAGAAATAACCATGGGGGATATATTCTTTATATTTAGAATAATATTTTTTGAATTATCTCTACTCATCCAACTATTGTTATTCAAATTCATTAATTGAAAAAAAATGTTATCAAGTTCTTATTTATTGGGAGGAATAAAATATAAGGTTAATATTGAACTAAAATAGATAGGGGAAAGTAAAATACATAATTCAATTTAATATGTATCATTGAAATGTAAAATTGGAAATTAAAAGAAAAACATGAATTAGAGGAATTAGATAATATGCCTGAATATGAATATTAATATCCAAGTTAAATATTTTATAGATAACATTAAGTGGGACAATTCTCGAGAATGTGAAAATGGTAATTATTAATTGAGTATTTTTTTGTATGTATCCCATATGGGCATGGAATAACATAAGTGTGGGGAAAGATAGATCAAAAAAATTCAAATTTTTGGTAAATATTTTGATTTATTTAATATTAATATATTAATATAATATTATGAATAACTAAATTTAAGATTTACAGTGTAAAAAATATGATTAGTAAAAACATTGAATGGAATTTTATAATTAAATGATATTTTATTTATTCTGTAATTTATTAGAGAATAACCATATTTAAAATTTCTTTTAGTTTTTTTATCAAAACATGTTATTAATTCTTAGAGGAAGGATAACATGTGATAAATGGGAAACATGTGAGCTATGTGTGATTAAATCATAACATCTAAAGTCAATGTCTGAATAAACTTACTAGAGACTACTACTAAGGTAACCTCTATGATATATTGTTGTGTATGAATTATCATAAAGGTAAATCAATGGTTTTGATCATTTCTAGTGATTTCGCCAATATTCATCATCTTCTTCTTTAGGTATCCTTAAACATCCAAATAAACCATAGTTATCGATTAAATCTACAAACCATGTGACCATAAATATGAAACATGTACATTGAAAATATTTTATTCAACTTTCTTAAAATAATGTTGTATATTATCTTCAAAACTGACATGTTCTTTGTTCTCATTAAAAGTGGATATATAGATAATGGAGTGAATAAAAAATAAAAGGAATGATCTAAAAACATAATATGTATAGAAATCTTATTTCTCAGCCAATTCCACATGTAATTCATCTAATGTATGTTACTTCTAATTGAAACAAACTCTCCTCCCATGATTTAGGGTTCCCACCTATGGCATTTAGTATAGGTTTTTTATATATTTTTCTTAATATAACTTTAATATTAATAGTATTGTTTCTTCAACTGATTGTCTTGGTTTATTAATTACTCCCCTTGGTATATATCAAATTCCACGATTATAGAAAACTAACATGTGGATATGTCCCTTGGGAGGCTTACATGGTCTTCACAATTCCTTGGACTTTATTTATTTTGGGGTTTTAATTACATGGTGATGAGGTAGTTAGGTATGAAAAGGGATTTGGTGAGGTTTTCCAATTTTTATAGATATTTATAACAACTTCATTCCATATATAACTCTAAAATTATACCTCCCTTATCTCACCTCATTTCATATATAGTGTAATAAGATGGTTCAAGATAAGAACTTTGTATAGAGATAGAATGTGTAGAATATTAGTTTGTCTATAGTTATGTCATGTTAATCACATAACACCATGGAGTTGGTAGTACATGATGGGATTAGAAAGTTTCTAAAGATACATTTATCCCTTCAATCAAATGATGGAAGTTGTTTCCTTGAATGGTATTAATGGTATCATCGAATGAATTTTATAAAACTAAAATAGTCAAATAAGAACCCATGCAAGCCAACTCAAGAACCGAACCATTTTCATTATTAATCATGATTAGGTTTATATATTTAACTATTTAATTCCATGAATTTTTTCCAAACTAAAAACCCCATGTAATTTAATTCTATAAAATGAATAAAATAAAGAAAAAAATTGATAACAGATAATGAATAATGAGTGTATTATCTAATCACCTCAAGTTAGAAGACCCTGGCCAGCTCCCTAAATGCACAATGTTTATAAATTTTGATTGATAAATACCCATTGATTAGTTTCTTCATAAGATGAAATCATATATAAACATTCCTTGTTGCAAGGGAAACATAAAATCGAGTTGTATAGAATTCTCGGTATTGTAAAAGGAATGTTAATAAGTCATAGGGGATTAGATTAAAAACATTTGAGACATTATGAACAAGGGTGAAGTACCTAGTTAATGAGATAAATAATATAATAATAGAATATGATTGTAAAGTATGATAACATTGTTATAGATCATATCATATCAATGTTTACTTATAAATGAATTATCATGAGAGTATAACAAATACCATCGTATAGGAACATAAATTCATAAGACAATAATCTTAATCCATGGAAAATAAAAAGACTATAAAATAATAACATACTCCAACGATAATCACAAAAGAATCCCAAAAAATATAGGATCTTCCATCAGTATTTTTATCCAATAAAATAGTCAATCGAGTATTACTACTCACACCCTATCGTGGATTGAGAATCATTACTCAAATCCTATAGTGGATTGGGAATAATTTCTCATATTCCATAGTGGATTGAGATTCACCACTCACATACCATAGTAATTTAATGAGATATAAATCTTTAAAAAATTCATTGCATAGATGAATAATTCTTTTCACACCTACCACTTAATGAAAGTCCTTCTATATGTGTACCATAGGAAATGAATTATACATAAAAGATTGATTAACCTAGAAAAAATTGTATAGAAGATATTTTCACAATTTCAAAATTTTGGTTTAATCGAGAATTAGATCATAATATATAATCAACCCAAAAACAAAGAATAATAATACATAATGGGTGATACATGAACCATAAATATAAATATTATTCATCAATTAATGATATTGAAAAAAATAAGTGATAAATTATAAATAAATCATATCATTTTTGTAACATTGTTATAAAAACAAATGTATTCTCTACATTTAAATTCATTATCAAATTTTGAAAACAAATTTAAAAATATTAATTTTAAATTAAATTCCTCAATAAGAAACATCGAAAATACGAAAAGGTTAGATTTCATTAAATATGGATTTAAGGACTCAAAATGTATAGAAGTAGAAAAAAATATATTTTATGTTGATTTAGAAATTAAAAATGATCCCATAACAATAAAAAGAATAATAAAATTTACATTTGAAAATTTAAAAAGATAAACAAGAATGGTAAGGGATATAATATGTAACACTATAAATCACATAATAGGTTTTTTGAGATGAGGATCCACAAGACCTCTTGAGAACCTCCCCATAGGCAACATCCTAATGACTAGCAGTAATGATCGGAATTCCATATTTCGGAATACAAAACCCTTAGTAAAAATAGAAATACACAAAAAAATTATTAATAAAATATAATGACTATATTATTATGTGGGAGATTATTTATCGTAATGTAATAACATATGAAACCCGCATCATACAATAAATAATACAGGATCCCAAAGTGGACATCCAAACCAATGTATGAATTATATAAAAATCTAAATAAAGAAATAAACATTGAAATTATCTGGAATACATCATATTATCATTAACAACTCCTTTCTCTATAGATCATTTATCTGTTGTTGGCCTCAGTCTCATACATATATCCAAATTCCTTATATCCTTTTGTTAATTGAGATGACCTAGAAGGGTGTCAGTAATAAAAACCAATAGGAATTCACAAATACATATTAAAAATGTGTTCATTGGTATAATGGTTCTATGTAATGATATATGTAATGTGTTATAAAACAACATCACTCCTCCATCACAGGATTTTCCTCAATGTTTTCATATCTTGTATATACCATCGATTGTGATATAAGTATGTTGAAAATTAAAAATCACTCTCATAGTTTTTTTCTAAAGTAATTCATCCCCTTAACATGTGTTCTTAGTCATAGATGTAATCATCATTTGTCATCTGCAATCCCCTACTAAGGAATAACTATTTCATAATGGTCTTCATGTTATGAGTACCAAGAACAATACCTCCAAAAGTAAGGTAAATACACAAACCAAGTAAGAATATACAAATGTGAAACAAATTATTACATCATGAGAATCATTAGAAACATAAAATTATATCTGATCAAAATAAAACATATAAAACAAGCTACCTAAGCATACTCATATAATCAAACATCATATATTGGTCTCATAGGATATACACGACCACACATATGATCACTATCAGTCATAGAAAAAAATCATTCCCAACACATGAAGCATATCATGGAAACAAGAGTACAAAAGGGATCTAAATGGTTATGAACTTAATACCAAATTATTGTTGAAAAAATATGAAACTTTTCTCAATATTTTTATATCGGATTTACATTATGCACCCACAGAAGACTTGTTCAAACATCATTAATTCCTATATCGAGTTATGGTTCAAAAAATAAGAGGTATTGATAATATAAACAAGTAGAATATATTCTGATAAGGGTAGTTCTAGAATCACATACCTCATAGAGTTTTCAATGAAACTACTTCCAAGGCATGTCAAATATGATTATTCCAATTCACCACATATGAGGTCGATCAGTGAACATATAATTAATTCTTCTTCAAATCTCTAATAGAATAAGAGATATAATAAATTCACAGCCATCCTTTAATCCTTCATTATATTATATATTCATGATGAAATTAAATAAGAATAATGTCTCTAGATGATTGATCTATGAAATTTTACCCAGAAAAATAAATCATTCATGAGAGATCAAGCTTCGATCAATGGTATCTCACTAGTATAACAAGTCTACCATTAATAAAACTGGGTTCAACAATATAGCATTTTTCTAGAAGGATAAGTTATATATTTTCCAATATAATATGGTTTTATCATCAATTATCCATCAATAATAGGTTTTGGGAAAAGAACCATATCACAAACTGAAAAGATTTACATTGTAAAAGGTAGATACAGATATGGTCAAGAAACATCTTCAACTAACAAGAATCCTCAATAATCTATAAAAGAGGGAACAAATCATCATTGAATAAAAATAAAATTCAAAATTCTATCATATATTCATGCACAACTGTATGGGAATAAGGGGAATATAGTTTTCTTCTATATAAAACTTACAAATCTAGCATTTATAAAATTGATCCAATGTTAAAATGAAAATATGAGATAAATGAGAGACCTCAACAGTCATGGAATAAAATATTTGGATCAAAATATGGTGGTTGGGGTTAAATTTAGCTGTTAATTATGTAATATTAATATTTTGGGATAATATCTATTAGGATCATTAAATGCACACTTGGCCAGAATCCACAAGCCGACTAGTTGGTCCACTGGATGGATGGTGTACAACCCCCAGTTAAATAGCGTTGTCTGATGTTCTCTACATAACCATTATAACCCCATCTGTTTTTTAGTTCACTCCACTAACTTGATGATGAAAATTCACAACCTCCATATATAAAATTAATAACTCCTCTCTACAGTCATCAATTCATTGAACCTTTACATTAGCTTCTAAAAATATGCATAACATAGATGAACCAAAAGTGAAACAAAGAATTTTATAATCCTAAAATATAATATACCTTGAATTAAGTGTTTATGTTATAATTATACCCTTATAATGAATTATTATCCATTATATGTACCTTTACTAGTTCTTCTAAAAAAATACAATCCATTGTACAAAATCATATTCCTCTATCTCCTAAGACTCTTCCTATGTCTATCCATGACACAATAGAATCCAAAAAACTTGTGGTTCCATATTTTTTTAAAATACATTTTCACTCTGATCTGAAATTCATACTGGTCAATCAATATAAAATTCATCTAGATACATCATAAAATCCTCACAGTTGGAAATACACATTGGATCATTCTTGTTCCTTTAAAGATGGTGCATATGAGACACGCCCTTTATACCTCAGTAGCAAGAATCATTTTGTTGATATTTCACCATATTTCTAAATCAGTCAATTTTATCATTTGTTGGAACATATCATGGATGTATTTTCCATTAATTTCAAAAACATTGGACTAATTAAAGAGTATCTCTTGAAAAAACCATCTCACCCATATAAAACTCTGATGGTCTTCTCATGTGGTTTGTATAAGGCATTTTCCAAACATCATCTGTCATTAACCTCTAATGAACTATTTTCACTATCTCAGAGGTCTCAAATTCCATACAATTAACAAAGAACTAATATATCTCTGTAATCATACCAATAAAGTGGTGACATAAATGACCATCAAAAAAGATACAAAAGTTTCTATCTAAATAGAATCCTAGAAACTATTTATGTTTAAAAAAAATTTCAAAAATGATGATTTTTTCAAGCTCCTCAAAACACAAAAATTCATGCCCAAAGCATATAAAATTATATTATTATCATCCAATATGATTTTCCACCTATATAAGGATTGTAAATTATGCTCAATATAAATTCATTCCATAAGTTCTTCATGAAGACCATCTAAACCACAATGTAGAATGTGTGTCTCCATTTGAGACTCTACCAATGGGAAATATATATAAACATATAATCTTATGGATATATAGCTTTCCAATAATATATACTATGTGATTATCCCATGCCAATAAGAAATAGGCTACCACATGAAGTTGATACAAAATTATATAAAACCCATCAGGGTTCCTCATTATCATGGTTAACCACATCACAAAGTTCATTTTGATGTCCTCCCACTTCTACATGGGAACTATAAGTAGAAAGAGAAAACATCATAGACACTGTGGCTCAGTATTTATCCTATGAAATTTAAGGAATCATGAAATGAATCCCATAATGTTCCTCTTCATCTCATGTAACCAACACTTACACATAAATTCATGGTACATATTTCTCACATTAAGATAGCCCACCTACTTTGAGCCTTGAAAATACCTCGTTATATCTTCCCTGATGGATGTGGGGACAAAAAATAATCCTTGTACTAGTAATAAATAGTCATCATCCAACAACCACCCATGCAATGGGTCACCTCCCACAAGATGTTCCAGCAATACAGAAAACACAAGGTTAATTTTTATCTAATATTTTATCCCGTATCTAAAAGAGAATGTGATCACAAATGGGCACATCCCATTGAACACTGGTCCCAGAAGACATTCATCATCTAGTCATCTAGTAAGCACATTAGGATCCACTATTTCTCTAAAGATAATTCAAAAACCTCATTTGATTCCAAATTCTTATGTCTAAGAAAATTTATAATGGTGTTACATTACCATGTGTATATGCCATTTAAAAATTTAATATCAATAGGTACTCTACCTAGAGCCTCTACCTAAAATTCAAATCCTATAATACGAAGATATATAAGTAGTTATTTTTTCCATGTAGATAATAAACCACCCACCAAATAGATAGTTCCACCAAAAATAATAAAGGAATACCACATCTTCTAGGTCTATATCGTGGGTTGCATAGTTCCACTAATGGGGACATTGATAATGTGACAAAAAAGCTACTACCCAATATTTATACATCAATATTTTCCCCACATCCACTCCTAATACATTGAAATATATGTCATATCTTATCCCATTATAAATAAGAATCAACAATTGATCTATAGTCGTTCTACTCTTAAGTATACTAAAGACTTCCTCACAGTGTTTCGACCATATTAGCTTTCACAATTTCTTCATCATCATAGTCATTAATACTAACAAATAGAGGAACTCTAGGATAAAATATATATAGTGTTCCGTAAAACCCATAAAACACATGATTCCAAACAAATTTCGAGGACATGTCTAAGATATCATTACTTCTACATTCTCTAGAGACACAAATATACCAGCCTCAAAAATAAAAAATCCCATGCATTTCACTTACCGAATCCAAGTTACACTTCGACAGGTTGGTATAATGCAGATGTTCCTGAATTTTGCATGGTACTATCTCGATATGTCTTGTATCATGCTTTGGGGTTATTGAGTACATGTGGATATCCACAATCAAAACCTTGAATAATGAGTCGTGGTTTGGGTCGAAGACCTAGTTCATGACATAAATTAACATTATTGGTTCATTCCTCAATCCAGACAGACCGTCATGTAATCATATTGCATATAAAATCTCTTAGAACTGATATTTGGAATGTCCCCCTATATAAACAAAAATTGATGACAGCTAGATCGGAAATCAATTATAGATAACCACTAGGCTCCCCATGATTGATTAATGTGATCATTTATTTTGAGAAAAGTGTACATATTATTTAATGTCATATGATTCAGTTTCTAATAATCTTGGTAGAGTCAAAAACTACTATCTACCTTCATGGAAAAAAAAATAATTTCACCCTATGGGGATAAACTCAGCATGATAAAACCCTTCTCTTTTAATTTATTGATATAATATTTGAGCTCCTTCAACTTTTTTTATGCCAAACGAGAAAGATGTATTGAAATGATCTATGCACTTAACACATCATCTATCTATAACTTAACTCTTCTATTAATGGCATACATATGAAGGAAAATATGAGTATGTCTATATAGAGATATGTATCCAATAAAAAATACAAAGGTCTAATATTAATCCTATATAAAGTGTCAAGTCTAAAATATGGGCAATAATCATCCAAGAATTTCTCATTTCCTGACCCCCTCTACAATCTCTCAACTCCCACTCATAGTTCATCATAAACTTATGTCCCTTGGTTGATTTAAATGATGACCTACTCTAATATCGATCAATGTGGGCTCTATAAATTGTTTGTCATTTCAAGCCAAAAATAACATCAAAACTCATCATCTACATAATCAAGAAGTCCAAAAAATTACTACAAATAAAAAAAATAAAACACTCTAGGAAACACTTAAGATGGTCCATTTTCTTTCTTAAGGATTTATCAAGGGAATGAAACTATGAAAATAACCTGATCAGTAAGTCAATCCAAAAAATAACTTGTGTATATATAAAGGAATGTTAATAAACCATATTAGATAGTGAAATAGATAATGTAGAATTGATAATGAATGTACCTCAAATAATGGATAGAATATCATCACCATATAAGAGAACATGGTCCATTGTATACACTCATCATGCCTCATCTATGCGGCCCTGGTACTAAGGTACCTGAATAACCTTAGTCATCATCGTCTAAGCTAACTATTGGGGACCTCAGTGTGATTGTTGGATCATAGATCTTTTCTTACTTGAACAACTACAAAAACCTATCCTCATAGCTCTAGAGTATAAATTATAGATATTCTTTATCATTCCAAATTATCCACACTAGATCGAAGGTGTTGTGGAGGACCTACAGTAATGTCTAACATTCTTATAGTTGAAAAACTATTTTACTCTTTCTGAGTGGGCTGAAGAAGTCATAATCTCCTCATCATACATACCAGTACCCCCAGGAAATGCCCTTGACCTTCCTCTTCTAAATAACATAAAATATACACCTTGTATCCATAGGAGGTCCACCCACCTATGTACTAAATGATAGAGGAATACTACTTACATGATCCAGATCCAAGCCCTTCACAATATTTGACACCTTGCATAGAACTTATATTCATGTAGTCAGGTCAAAAACTATATCATAATATATGATATCATGTTAACGATTGATCTTGAACAATATATCATTATGGGTTTTGTTTCCAACAAAGAGAGGAGTAAAATGTTTCAGTTCAGTGAAACAATCCTAGTATAAAGATACAATTTTGGATCCCTTGTAAATCTCAATAGATTATTGGTCATGATCTATCTTCAACAAGTTAGGAAATAATTTCTTAATAAATGGGTTATTTATGGGATCCTATGAAAGACCAACACAACTAAAAACTTTTCCCATGATACCCCACCAAAATAAAGGGGGTCTATGAAACATAACCATCAGTAGCATGACCGATCAAGCCTATAGTGTCACAGTAAAATTGAATATTCCCAAAAAAAATGACAAAATAGACATCGACATCTTGTGGTACTCGATATTCCTAAAAGGAAAGAGGTTACTGGAGTTGGAAGTCACATGCATAGTCAATCATGGACACATGTACTTTTCTTCCACGGGAATGTACAATTTGAAAGGCATCAAGATGGGGTGGCTCCAACACCTGAACCACTCAAGTATGTAATAGTTTTTAAAGTTTCATTTGTGTTGGACCTTTAATGACAGTTTTATAGAAACTGAGGTCAAAAGTTATGTGGGGACCTTTTAACATTTGATTATATAAAACCAATAACAAAATGTTTTCAAAATTAACATTGAAATTGGTTTTCTAGAAAAACAAAAATAAACATATTTAAAATAATGTAACACTAGTTTTCTATAAAATTAATGTTAAATGATTTAAAAAATACATGCATCAAAAAACAATAATTTATTTAAACAAAAAATTACAAAACCATTCCTCTCTCGATTCTCAAGGGCACCCAATATCCTTTGATCCTTACTTTCAGTATATTTTCCGAATATTTTAACATTTATCTCTCTTATAGTCTATCATTTATCCATGTTTCAGGATTCTATCCATTATTATGTCCATAAAAAACCTAATTCAGAAATCATGAAAATACAGTTCATTTCCTTTCCTCATTCATTATTTTAACTTAATTTTATTAAACGTTTAACTTCAATCATGTAGTGTTCTCTATGATTTTATCACCTTTGAGTGATTTCATCATAATTCAACATCAATTTATCTAATATAACCACTAATTTGTTTTATGTTGTTCTATTATTTATAAAGATAGATTAATTATCTATTAGTTTTAAATTTTATACATCTAGTGATTTGTTTGATCTTATTTAATTATCAATCATAAATTTATTTATAAAAATTTAAGAAATTTTAGAAATTTTTTATGATTATAAATTATTTTTAATTATAATTTTGTTGTTGTTGTAATAGTTTGTAATTATATAAAAAATTATAAATTATCTTTCCATTATAATTTTATTGGGGTTGAAATGGTTTTTTCTTCAATTTTTCCACATATAAATTAGTTTTTTCAATATAATGACTTTTGATTAATTTCTTTCTAAATTTATTTTCATTTTTAATTTTATTATTATATAAAATATTTTAAAAAAATAATTACATGTTCAAATAATCATTTTAATAGGAATATATGGTTTTCCTAAATCATACACCATTCTGCATGTTTTCATTATCATTGAGTGATTTCTTCGGAATTCATGATCAATTTTTCATTATAATCCTTCTAATTTTTTAAGTTTTTTTATTTTTGAAAATTAATTAATTTTCTATTATTTAAAAATTGAATTCATCCATTAATTTATTCTTATACATAATAGTATCATTTATAATTATTTTGGTTATAATTTAATTAATGTAATATTTTGTAATAATTATAAAATGTTTCTGACTATAATTTGTTTTTGGTAGTAACTTCAAGTATTGATAATGTTTTTTATTTAAAAAAATTTTATTGTTATTATTTTTTATTGCTAAAAATAATTTTTTAAATCAATCTTAATTCATATATAATTTTTTTTCATTATTATTAATTTTCAATAAATATTTTTTCTATTTTTTCCATTTTTTTTTGTTTTTTTATGATATAGATTATTTGTTAAATATTTATACTTTTTTAAGTATTTGTTATTTTAAATCCTTTATATTATATTTTTATTTTTTTTATATATGTATCATTATTTATATGCATTAACATATTAATCTATTATATTTTGTGATTTATTTTATCATTAATGGATCCTAAATGGAGAAATTCATGATGAAAAACTCATGACTATGAGAAATGAATTGAGTGTTTGGTGTCATTATCTAAATGAAATATTGAAAAGAATATGTGATATTCTTCCAATAAATTAAATAGTTGAATGGAATATGTGATTTTATATATTCAATTACTAATGAAATTTAACTTCCAATAGATAAATGGAATTAATAATAATTTTATATCTTTTCCATAAATAAGGTGGATGTATTTTATGAAGAAGTTGAATTCATTTTATATTTAACAGAGTAAAAAAAGAAGAAAAATACATGGATTATGTATGTGCTTATATTTAGGGATACGTATTAGGAATTCATTTTCATTCGATGGGAGGAGGACTGTATGATAACTGCAAAATAATTTTTTTTTAATTATTTATCTCTTCGTTATAGATTATTTATTTTTCTCTCATGTCAAAAACCACCAACAAAACTCACCAATTGATAAAATATCACAATTTATACCCACAAACATTGTCAATAAGAAGATTATCCATTATTATATATTTAAATGATTATCGAAAAACATAATGACTACTGATCCAAGTCAATTATTTTCCTTAAAGATACTTCATTGTCCCCTCAATCTTCTCATCCTCACCAAGTAATTTGTAAAAGGGTATGAATGATAATAAATGGGAAGTGCATTACAGATCTATGAAATGATGTAACTGATATGATTGTAACTAATAATTTTTTACTTTTCATCAATTTAAATATTTAGTAAAATTATCTCACTAATTATTCATTTGAAAATATAACATTAGGATTCCATTCACGGAAAAATAAAAAATGGTACCTTTATCCCGGAATATAGCATTGATACTCTTTCCACATCTTTATAAAATCCAAAATACCAACATATCATTAGAGGGTATCAAGAGGGTATTTAAAAAATATATTTTGGTCATTTTTACAGTGAGGCATCGAAGAGGGGAGAATATAAGGAACAAATGGATTCATTGAAGGATGAGCTAAAAAGATCGAATACATCGATAAAGGATATCATTAAATCATTTTTATTTGTTATTATTTAAGAACATATGATAAAAATTCAGCCTAAATAGCCTATAAATTCTATCTACACATATCTGCCATATTCCCATTTATTCATAAACAGGTACCGTGAGTTGCATGTTGGGGATACCCATGTATGTGTTCTCCAATATGGAATTATAAATCATCTTGGGGAAAACATACTTCATTTTAATATGTATTTGGATTGGGTTAGAGTAATGATAAATGAAATTATTCATCCAAATTAATTAGTGTCACTTCTTATAGGGGAGGTTTCCATTGTTGGATAGAGTATTGGTTATTTTTTACGTTGGACACCTGATCATTGTCATCAAGTGACATATGATGTGTGTGATGTATTTAATGTTTATTTAACATTAAATTCATAATTACCTATAATATTTTCCTAAAAATAACATATATAGGAGTATCTAAAATTGAAGAAATAACTTCAAAGGAAATGAGAACTTCATGTTCCAGTACCTATAGATACTCCTTGGGAAGCTGATTGGGAACAAAGTTATCACATGTTTTTTCAATGTTAGATAATTATTATACTTTTTTTAATTGTTGTTATTTTTGAAACAAATTATATATTAATAATTTTCCAAATAACACACTGAATGTTTTGAATGGAGATCAGCTTAGTTTACATTTGTTTCAATTGGTTTCCATGTAATGAATTTTCAATTTTTATTCTATTTTCAATAATTAAACAAATTTTTCATTGACATAATTAATTAATATTTTAGTTTGGTATCTCCATATTCATTGGATCCAATATGACATAACTTATATTAATAGTTTGATATACCTATAATACATTTCAATTTAAGAGAAATAACTAAATCACAATGAGTAATTGAATATGTAACAAAAATATTAAGAAACAGATAGATTACATGTTGTTTTTTCCGATTCCCTAACTAGTAAAAATAAATATATAATTGTGAAGTCAAATTAATTATAATATTATTAATCCTAAATTTTATATATTTTTCTAGAAATTATATTTTTTATATTTCTCTAAAAAAATGTAATGTATATTAGCTAGGATCTTTATTACATTTTTTTCAAAGATGATTTACCCTATTGTTAATAAAGTAAGTTTATTCAATTATTTTATGTATTTAATTCTAATACTTTTATTTTACATTGATTTATATAATTAGCATTGGAAATTAAAATTGTTCATGTATTTAGTTTGACAGGGCTATGTATCAAATATTGGAACTAAAAAATGAATATCTCATGGTTCGGGTATCTAACTCTTATATATGTAAATAAACTTTTTTTTCTTAAATATAAAATATTTTTAAAAAAAAAAATTCTTAAATATAGCTTCATCATCATCAATGGTTGTTGAATTTGGATATTATATTTGAAAATTCATTTTCTAAATCACCATGACCAGAAATTAGTAGATTTTAAAATGGTTTTTGTCATTTTAAATATTATAATTTAAAAAAAAATTTGATTTTAACATTTATAACACATTATTTTTAGGATATTGAAGATGTTTATTTGTTTAGATCAAATGATATAAACTCCCTTCATAATTTATTTGTGAAATATTTTATATGTTAGTAAAATTAAGATATATTATATATATTTTTATTTTAAAATTTTTTAAAATGTTACAAAAATTTTCAATTAATATTATTGATTGTATTCTATTTCAGAATCCTATTTATACCTAAGGTTCTACATTTTCATTTTACTGGGGTGAGATCTAGTTATATTATACTATTTTTTTGAAAAACATCTTTCTACGTCATTTTTATGAAAAATCGATGTTGAATGGTATTTATTGGCTTTATTTTAACATCTATCTTACCATAAACTAACATCTAAATCATTCCAAGAGAACATTCATCATTAATTTCATATAAAATAGACATGAAAAAACATGATTTAGGGATTCTAAAATAAGATTTTGGTAAAACTAATGTTGAAAGAATTATATTTTTATCCTATTAGGAGGGTTTTCATCAATTTTTTTCGAAAATCAAACATAAAAAGAGACACTTTAAATGTAAAATGTATTAACGTCACTTTATACCTCACATTAAAACATAAAAATGATATGGAAGGTATTTTTTCATTATTGAGTTTTGTGAGTATGACCATGTGAATACTCCTACATAAATAGTGGTGTAGTTGGTGCATCCTCACTTGTTGGATAATTCAAGTGTCGTATTGGTGAATTATTTTCTAAAATTACAAATGAACACTCAAACACCATAATCCATTAAGATATGTCCCAATCAATCTATGGGATCACATAAATGATATCCCATGAGGCTGCCCAAAATCCAACACTACTAGAAAAATAGGTTTTTGTGACGGGTCAGTTGCGACGGGATCCCGTCACAAATGGATTTTTGCGACAGGGGCCCGTCGCAAATGGCCAGTTGCTGAAAGTGGTGTCGCAACAACAAGTATTCGTGACGGGCCCGTTGCTAAAGCCTTTTTCCACGACGGGGAGAATCCCCGTCGCAAATAGTACTCTGTATATTTGTAAAAAACTTTTCAAAAACTATTTGCGACGGGGCCCGTCGCAAAAACTATTTTTTAAAAAAAAAATAAAAATCTATTAATAAATTATTTTAATGCATATAATAATAATACTATTTACGACGGGCATAGTATCCCGTCGCAAATACTATAAAAAAAATTAAAAAATAAATTATTAATAAATTATTTTAATTAATATAATAATAATCCAATTATAACTCAAAAATAGAAAATAATAAAATATTAATAAATGATCTTAATTAATATAATAATAGAATTATAATTTACAAATAAAAATAATAAATTATTTTAATTAATATAATAATAATAGAATTATAATTCAAAAATAAAAAATAATAGAATATTAATAAATGATTTAATTAATATAATAATATTAGAATTATAATTCATAAATAAAAAAATATTAATAAGTTATTTTAATTAATATAAAAATAATAGCATTATTTTACATTCAAATATTAAAATAATTCAAGTATTACAAAAAAATAAAATTAAATTATAATATTATAAAATTTTAATATATATATAAATTTTAATATTATAAAATATAAATAATATTGTTATTCATATTAATATTGTTATTTAAAAATATAATATTGTTAATATTTTATAATGAGACAGAAACTACGAATAGAAAAAAAATCATATTTTGAATTTAAAAATTTTATAACATAAAAACAAACTCTAATCTGAAGGAGGGGGGAGGGGGGATCTGCAGATGGTGGTGGAGGAAACTCCATCCCTAAAGCATGAGTGAGTCAGTGCATGTACTCCATCTGCTTCTGATGCTACTGCTGCCACCGACTCGTCTGCTCCTCGTACAGTTGTTGCTGGCGTCGACGCTCCTCCTCATGTTGCTGATGCATCTGCTCCTGCTCCTGTCAGAGACTCTCTATCAGTGCAGTCTTAGATCGCAACTGATCCTCATACTGTGTAGCAGAAGAAGATGCACGAGCTCCTCTCGAGCTGGACGCCGACATCGCAGCACTGCCATAATAATCTCCGGGAGTCAGTCGGGAGTTGATACCAACTACCCGGCCCTTCTCGAAGGCATACTGGGTGGCTTGCATCCATGCCGCCTCATCAAACTGATGGCCAGTGGTCTGATTTGATGACTCGGCCTGACTCTCAGGCCGGGCCTGTGACGCTGCGGCCTCATATGACTCTTGTAGTTGCAATTTAAAATTAAAATTCTGAATATATTATATGCAGTTAATTTTTAAACTTGAAAACAAATAATACTGACCACGATGTGTTGCTGACGATCACCTCTAAGCTCCCTAGTAGCAGGATCACTATAATTCCTCGGATATACGTCGTACTCCATAATATCGGGGTGCTTAAGAGCCTATAAGAATAAAAAATAAACTGTTAATATTTATAGTTATATAAAATATTTATAAATAATGTACGTACCAGATGCTGTCTATGAGAACTGAAAGAACGACACCCAACTCGATGAGTCACCTCCTGTCTCCCTCGATTCTGCCTCCCCACCGATATTCTCCTCTGAAAGGCACCACTCAACCAGTGTGCACATAATCCATCCCATACATGGGATGAAATGTACTCTGGTCGGTGTGCTCTACATGACTCGTCAAAATCTGACACTCCTGCTTTCTTCATCGCAGCTTTTCTTAAATTGTGCAAAAACTGACGAAGGCGATCACGCATGGCCACTTCCCATGCCTCATGGATGGCGTCATGCATGGTATCCTCGATCAGATACCATAAAACCTACAAATAAATCAAAATATCAAGTTAGAAATGAAATAATTTTCAAAATAAAAATTATGTATTTACGTACGTACCAACCAATGGCCGAACATGACCTACTGCACATCAATGGGAATCTGCTCCCATGTGGTCCACGACTGAGAGAAATAGTTGCGCAAAATAGTGATGCCCTGTCCGACTGCTATATGCGGAAAACTGTAAAAATAATAAACATTTATTATGTGAATA
Source organism: Viscum album (assembly GCA_963277665.1). Taxonomy (NCBI): domain Eukaryota; kingdom Viridiplantae; phylum Streptophyta; class Magnoliopsida; order Santalales; family Viscaceae; genus Viscum; species Viscum album. The sequence continues at coordinate 1,714,685,693 of OY728140.1, read as the reverse complement.
GATTAATGAAATCTTAGTCAAATCCACAGGTTATCACACAGGTTATCACACCTCCGTGTGAGTGGATCAAACCCAAGACGTGGACGTCACTCGGGGACGGGGTCAGGAATCATCAATCGTGCAAGACAGCGCCCCCTCCGCGTACTCCCTGGAGCGCCTACAGGCTGAGGGTCATCTGCCAGCAACTCATCCGCATCGAAAGTCAGGTCAGCATCCACCAACTCACGAAATGTGGCGTCGTCCATCTGAAACAGAAAATGTTAATGTTGTTAGAAAATAATTGATAATTACTATTATATATACATATATACATATAATGATTGTATATAAATACCATGTAATTCTATTAGTGTTCATCTTCATCATCATCTTCATATTCCTCCTCAACATCATCGATATCCATTCGAGTTACACTTGCTTCATCTCTTACCATTTAAAATTCATATGTGACATCATTAACATCATCGTCACCACCGAATCTTAAATGTGGGGTGTCGTCATCGATACTCATGTCTCTTTGTAAAAAAGATTGATTTTGAGTACTCTCTTGAAAAACATCAATTCTTTGCACATCAGTGAAAGCACATTCACTTTGACTAAACTGATTGTCTCGAATTTTGATTTTTATTACACTCCACCAATCAGTCAAGTCTCTTGATGTAGCACAGTACTTTGCGTAATAAACTTTATGTTCCTGTTGAGCCAATAAGAATGGTTCATTTACTGCGAGAACACTTTTACATTTAATATCGATGATTCCATGAGTCGGATGAACACGCACGCCTCTCTCTGTATCCAACCACCGACATTTGAACATGGTTATGTAATGTTGTCCAAGATAACAGAGTTCAATGATTTCATCAAGTATGCCATAAAAGTCAACTTCATTTTCTCGATGATGAGATCCTCTCAAGATAACTCCACTGTTCATTTTTTTCGATTCCCCATATGCATGTGTGTGAAATCGAAATCCATTCACCACATATTCATTATAAGTTTTAACAAGTTTGGAAGGTGGGTTACTCAATACACACGGCCGTTTGTCAATTTTATCAGCATGTCAAGACACCTGAAAATTTGTGAAATAATTATCAATATAGTAAACAATACATTGAATGAGTTGCTAAAAGATAAAGAATTTATGTAACCAGTTTTTGAAACCACTGAGAGAAATTTTTCAGTCGACGTTCTTCGAGAGCAGCTGCTGTAATTTGTGGAATTTGTTTCTTGATATGATTATCATACAACCTATAAAAACCAATGTTATTTACTGTAACATAAATGATAGAATAAGTGATATAAACACTTACAGTACAGCTGATTTCATCTATTCACAGTTGAGCAGAACATACGTATGAGCTCTATGATGTTCATCATCTAAAAGCCAGCGTTCATAAACTCCACCAAAACCAAGCTCTGGCTGGTTGAAAACAGATAATTGATTGTTGATTTCATCAATATTCCTCTCGTTCCGTCCCATTCGGTTGTGTTTTGAAGGATACTCAGATTCAAAATAATGGCAGCAGAAAAAAGTTATTTCCTCTTGCAAATAAGCTTCTGCAATAGATCCTTCAACAGATGCTTTGTTACATACTTTTCTTTTCAATTTTTGCATGCATCTTTCAAATGGGTACATCCATCGAAACTGTACTGGACCTCCACATTTGGCTTCATATGGAAAATGTAACATCAAATGTTCCATTGAGTCGAAGAAAGACGGCAGAAATATTTTTTCCAGTTTACATATAATTACAACAACAACTTTTTCAATTCTTCCTAGAGCATCATAATCTGTTGTAGCCTCACAAATTTCCCGAAAAAAATGAGACATGTCTGTTATGGAATCCCAAATCACAGAATTCAACAGACCTATTAATCCAATGGGTAGAAGTATTTCCATTATAACATGACAATCATGACTTTTTAATCAAGTAATATGACCATTCTTTACACATCTACCCAAATTGGAAGCACAGCCATCTGGAAGTCTCAAATCTGCAATCCACTAACAAAATAATAAACGGTTTTCTTTAGACAGTGTATAAGCTGCTTTTGGTTTCAGTAACCTTTCTGTTCTGACATTTTAAAACAGTTCCAATTCTGGACGCCTGCAAATTTGGGCAATATCTAAACGTGCATTTACATTGTCTTTTCTCTTTCTTGGAGTATCCAAAACTGTATGAAACAAATTATCAAAACAGTTCTTCTCAATATGCATGACATCTAACATGTGTCGGACCAACAAATCAGACCAATATGGAAAATCCCAAAATATTCTACATTTAATCCAATTGTGTTCTTTCCCAAAACCATAAATTTTCTGTTGGTTTATTGTGGGACCAAAAGTGATGGGAGGTAAGGAAAATACAACTGATTTTAACTCCGAAACTGATAGCATTTTTGGAGGTTCATCCCTTTCAACTGTTCCTTTTCTGAAATGAGATCTTTTTCTGCGAAAAGGATGATCAGCTGGAAGAAATCTGCGATGACAGTCAAAATAACAAGGTTTCTTTCCATGAATGAGAATAAATGCTTTGTTCTCTCCCATACAGTAAAGACATGATTTCTGACCGTGTTTACTCCATCCAGATAACATCCCATAAGTCGGGAAGTCACTAATTGTCCACATCAATGCTGCTCTCAGTATGAAATTCTGTTTCGTTGCAACATCATATGTACTGACACCAGTACTCCACAATATATTTAATTAATCAATCAATGGTTTCAAATAAACATCAATATTTTTCTTCGAATATCCTGGAATTAGTAAAGTCAAAAAGATATATGGCTCCTTCATCAAAATCCATGGAGGTAAATTGTACGGAGTTAAAAAAATAGGCCAACATGAATATTGACTACCATAAGATCCAAACGGACAGAAACCATCAGTGGAAAGGCCTAGTCAAACATTTCTAGCTTCTAAAGCAAAGGATGGATGCACTCTATCAAAATGTTTCCATGAATCACCATCGGCTGGATGATTCAAGCTTTTATCGGTTGAAATATTCTCTTTATGCCATGACATTATTGTCTTTGTATTCTTAGAAATGAATAAACGCTGAAGTCTGGATGTAAGCGGAAAATATCTCAACTATTTTACAAGAATCAAACCAGACTTCCCGTGTTGTCCTTCTTTATATCTCAGTTGCCCACATGTGGGACAACTATCCAACGACTCATTTTCCCCAGAATATAAAATGCAGTCATTTGAACATGCATGAATCTTATGACAAGTAAGTCCCAAATTTTGAACCAGCCTCTTACTCTCATAGTAATTTGTAGGTAAAACATTTCCTTCGGGTAACAGTGTTTTAAGCAAAGAAAATATCTGGTCAAAACAGGTGTTTGACATTCCGTTATCTGATTTGATAGCCATAAATTTTGCAACTGCTTCTAATTTGCTCATCTTGTAGCCATGATATAATGCATCCTCAGCAGACTTCAACAACTCATAAAATTCAGACGGTGCAAACTTAGTATTTGAAGCTATATCAGCCGGAGTTTCTGTGTGTTGAACAGATGAACCTGCAACATCATGTACTAAATCTTGAAACCGGGATGGATCCGGAATCAAGTTGGTATCACCTTCTCTGGAACTGCGTTCACCGTGTTGATACCAAAAAACATAATCTGGTTGAAAACCAAAACGCAAGAGATGTTCCCCCACTTTCTCAAACGTGTCAAACGTTCTCAATGCACATTTTCTGTAAGGGCATTTTATTTTGCCTTCTGAAACAAATTCTGGATTTGATGCCGCAAATGATAAAAAAGTCTCCACATCCTCTACATTCACTGGATTTAAACCAGAACTGTTTGGATTTCTACGTTGATTTATCCATATGCGGTCACCTAATAATGATTGTTGACGACCTCGTTCTTCCATATTTTTCTATAAAATATAAAAGCATTACTGGTTTTGAATAATTTGTTAGAAAAAACACTCAAGCTAAGATAATTATAGAGTTTACATCATACACGACTGACGCAAACTTTTTATTGAGATAGACCTAAAAATTAACCCTTTAAGAATTAAATATGTTGAGAATAAAGAAAAACATGTTACAAATATTAATAATATTAATATTATATAAATTGTTTATTATTTTCAAAGTACTAATATTATTGGTAATTATTACTAATTATTGGTAATTATTACTAATTATTGGTAATTATTACTAATTATTGGTAATTATTACTAATTATTACTAATTATTGGTAATTATTCCTAATTATTGGTAATTATTACTAATTATTACTAATTATTACTAATTATTAGTAACTATTACTAATTATTGGTAATTATTCCTAATTATTGGTAATTATTACTAATTATTAATAATTAATACTAATTATTACTAACTATTACTAATTATTGGTAATTATTACTAATTATTGGTAATTATTACAAATTATTTGTAATTATTACTAATTATTACTAATTATTACTAAAAATTACTAATTATTACTATTTACCGGTAATTATTCCTAATTATTGGAAATTATTCCTAATTATTGGTAATTATTACTAATTATTACTAATTATTACTAATTATTACTAATTATTACTAATTATTACTAATTATTACTAATTATTACTAATTATTACTAATTATTACTAATTATTACTAATTATTACTAATTATTACTAATTATTACTAGTTATTACTAATTATTAGTAATTATTACTAATTATTACTAATTATTACTAATTATTCGTAATTATTACTAATTATTGGTAATTATTACTAATTATTACTAATTATTGGTAATTATTACTAATTAATACTAATTATTGGTAATTATTACTAATTATTGGTAATTATTAGTAATTATTGGTAATTATCTGTAATTATTACTAATTATCGGTAATTATTACTAATTATTGGTAATTATTACTAATTATTGGTAATTATTACTAATTATTTGTAATTATTACTAATTATTGGTAATTATTACTAATTATTACTAATTATTACTAATTATTGGTAATTATTACTAATTATTACTAATTATTACTAATTATTGGTAATTATTACTAATTATTGGTAATTATTACTAATTATTACAAATTATTGGTAATTATTCCTAATTATTGGTAATTATTACTAATTATTACTAATTATTACTAATTATTGGTAATTATTACTAATTATTGGTAATTATTACTAATTATTGTTAATTATTACTAAATATTACTAATTATTACTAAATATTACTAATTATTACTAAATATTACTAATTATTACTATTTACTTGTAATTATTACTAATTATTGGTAATTATTACTAATTATTGGTAATTATTACTAATTATTGGTAATTATTACTAATTATTGGTAATTATTACTAATTATTACTAATTATTACTAATTATTGGTAATTATTACTAATTATTACTAATTATTACTATTATTGGTAATTATTACTAATTATTACTAATTATTGGTAATTATTACTAATTAATACTAATTATTGGTAATTATTATTAATTATTGGTAATTATTAGTAATTATTGGTAATAATTACTAATTATTACTAATTATTGGTAATTATTACTAATTATTTGTAATTATTTCTAATTATTGGTAATTATTACTAATTATTGGTAATTATTACTAATTATTACTAATTATTACTAATTATTACTAATTATTACTAATTATTACTAATTATTGGTAATTATTACTAATTATTGGTAATTATTACTAATTATTACTAATTATTACTAATTATTGGTAATTATTACTAATTATTACTAATTATTGGTAATTATTACTAATTAATACTAATTATTAGTAATTATTACTATTTATTGGTAATTATTACTAATTATTGGTAATTATTACTAATTATTGGTAACTATTAGTAATTATTGGTAATTATCGGTAATTATGGGTAATTATTACTAATTATTGATAATTATTACTAATTATTGGTAATTATTACTAATTATTGGTAATTATTGGTAATTATTCCTAATTATTGGTAATTATTCCTAATTATTGGTAATTATTCCTAATTATTGATAATTATTCTTAATTATTGGTAAATATTCCTAATTATTGATAATTATTCCTAATTATTGGTAATTATCGGTAATTATTGATAATTATCGGTAATTAGTGATAATTATCACTAATTATTACTAATTATTCATAATTATTGCTAATTATTACTAATTATTACTAATTATTACTAATTATTACTAATTATAACTAATTATTGGTAATTATTCCTTATTATTACTAATTAGTGGTAATTATTAGTAATTATTACTAATTATTACTAATTATTGATAATTATTGATAATTATTACTAATTATTACTAATTATTGGTAATTATTACTAATTATTGGTAAGTATTACTAATTATTGGTAAGTATTACTAATTATTGGTAATTATTACTAATTATTGGTAATTATTACTAATTATTGGTAATTATTACTAATTATTGGTAATTATTACTAATTATTGGTAATTATTACTAATTATTACTAATTATTACTAATTATTACTAATTATTCCTAATTATTGATAATTATTGGTAATTATTCCTAATTATTAGTAATTATATGAATAATTGCCAATAATTAGAAATAATTACCAATAATTAGGAATAATAACATTATTAGTATATTTTATTATTAATATTAAAATAATATAATTTTCTATATTATATACAATTCTTCTTTCATCTGTGTGTTTTCTGTCTCCACATACAAATAATACATGTAGAGACAGAAAAGACACAGATGAAAAAAGAATTGTATATAATATAAAAAATTATATTATTTTAATATTAATAATAAAATATACTAATAATTTAATAATGTTATTATTCCTAATTATTGGTATTTATTACTAATTATTAAAATTTATTCTTAATTATTAAAAATTATTACTTATTATTCCTAATTACCATTAACTATGAACAATACTAATAATTTAAATTCATTAAGTAACAAAACAATGTAAACATAATTAAATTACACCTAATTAAAAATAATTGAAACTAATAAAAAATTTAAAATAAATATTAAATTAAAATGAACATAAGTACCTTGAAAATTGATCTGAAGTTGATCTCTGATCGTTCTTCAAAACATCAGTATCAACTCCGTAGAAAAAAATTAAACTTGAGAAAAACTGAACTAGAATTTTGAGAGAAGAAGAAGATGGAGTTTGAGAATGATTTGAAAAAAACGGATGGGGTATTTATAGGTTAGATTATTTGCGACGGGTCCATTTGCGACGGGATACCCGTCGCAAATAATATTATTTGAGACGGTACCCGTCGCAAATACCTTAGCCATCATTTATTACGGTCAACGGTTAAATAGTTATTTGCGACGAGACCTGTCGCAAATAACCACCTGCTGACATACTATTTGCGATGGGGGAATATTCCCGTCGCAAATACCTTTTACCGCCGCCGGTTATTTGCAACAGGCAATAACCGCCCGTCGCAAATATGTTTCCCGCGATTTGGCGCGCAAAGCGCGCCAGTTCTTTTGCGACGGGGAAAGCTATCCCGTCGCAAAAGGCTACTTATTTGCGATGGGCAAATACCCCAGTCGCAAATAAGTTTTTAACGGGGCTATTTGCGATGGGAATAAATCTCGTCGCAAATACCCATTTTTCCCGTAGTGAAGGAATATCCCTCTAATAATCGTCTATGGTTCTTTGTACCTAAATGTTATCTGCACACGCGCGTGCACACACACACACATGTATATATATATATATATATATATACGAGACATAATAGGATGTTCAAATTCAATTAATTAATGCCTAAAAAGATATATCATGTTAGCGTAGAATATAAATATATCATTTGATAGATAATATATGTATTTCTCAATACAAATAGCTCAAATCAAGGCATTTTATTAAAGGACTATAATTCCAAACAAAAACACTATATATATATATATATATCTGGAATTATAAACACTATGGTTACCCATGATGCATTAACACAGCCAAATCCTATAAATCTATAAGTACAATCCTATATTTCAAACTCATGGGTATGTTACACATGGGCTTTCGAGGAACATGGAAATGCTACTACAAATGTTTCTCAAATCCGGTCACTTTTATACCATTTCCACGTTTAAACAAAAAATAGGAAAAATCATGTTTTGATACCATTTTTTAACTCCCTATCCCAACCCACTCAATCTGGTCTAGACATCGGAAAGAAAAAATGTGTATCTCCCAATACATAGGAGGCTTCCTAATAACGATGTATGTATTAACATCATATGATAAGAGAAAATGCCCTTTATAATAATTTTATATTCAAAAAATATATCTAAAATATAATATTCACAATATCTAGAAGATGAGTAATTATTATAATATAAAAAGAAGAATCCCATGTCATACAATAAATAAACTATCCTAATAATGCTACATGAAAAGTGATAGTATACATGTTATAAGAAGATTAATAATGAAATAAATGTGTATGTCCTCTAAATTCCATCCTAGTACTGCTACCAGCTCCATGCTCCACAGCTCAACTATTTGTCATTAACCAATTTCAATTAACGAGATCATGAAATAGTAATTTTACTTCGTCATGGAGATTACCATAAAGGTTGTGAGTAATAAAACCCAATATGACTCCTCCAATTCATCTTTAATTTGTGTTAATAGATATAATAGGTGTATTCCATCATATAGGTAATGTCAATGTAATCATAAACCATCTGTTTTCAAGAACATGTGTGATAACAAAGACACCACAATCCTAGACTATAACTGGCTTGTTTCTATGAGAGAAGGTTAATCATAAGGATGCCCAAAGTATCTAAGATCTAGCCACAAATATGTACAATATATAACTTGAATGTATAAAGTAATCAAGTAGTATCAGGGTACAATGTCATCATGTCATGACTCTATCATAAGTCATGCCTCGTTTTTTCTACATTCTATCTCTGACTTGGACTAGGCCACAACTTCTTCATACCCCAAATTGTTTTCCATTAGTCTGACCTCAATATATTCATTCCCCTACGATCTTTTTATTTCCATGAACTTCATCAGTACATATTTTTTTCCCACATCCCCTTTAAGGGATAACCATGTCATGAGAGTCCTCTTATATTATGTACCATGAACAGTACCTCCAAAGGTATGTAAAATATTCATAAAAAGGTCTAGCATACAAAGGTCGAACACAATATGAAATTATGAGAATCCGTAGATATATACAGGTACAAGTGATCATAATAAAATTTGTATAATAAAATTCATAATAATAATCATATAGATAAATAACATATATGAGGATCCCAAGAAATACAACCACATACATGCGATTTTTTTCAAGCATGGTTGGAGAAGATATGCCAACATAAGAATCATATTAATGAAATAATGGTTCATATAGTCCCTAAATGGTAAGTAGCATGCAATATTATGATTTTATTCAATTTAATCCAATATTCATCTAAATATCATATCCCAAAACAGGTTTTACACCCCAAAAAACTAGTTTTATATTCATGGATTCCTATAAGGGGTCCTATTTAATTAAAAATGTTGTTTACAAAATAGGCCTAAAGGTATTGCATGCTAAAAAGGGTATTTATTTAGTATAAAACATTCTAGAGTCCATCCATAGTACTAGTTCTGAGATATGTCAGAGAAGAGAATACCAAGTCACCGGATCCATTACCGATCAAAGAACATATCAAGAATTCCACATTAACTCTATAAAATAACTTCTGATCTAATTAATGAACATAGATCAACCATTAATCCATTTTATGAATAATTTTATAATATGATATTAAATTTTAATATATCTCAAGATGTTTGATATATGATAATGTACTTATAGACATAAACTAATCTTGATTTATTTGTTAGGAATACCTAAACATATATATTTATATGTATGATATATTTTTTCGATATCATATTTCATTAAAATTTTGTTTGTCATGGTCATGATTTTTATAACTGTTAAAAAATGATAAGTAGTTACCATTAATTATTATCCCATATTAATATTAATTTAATATACTATTTCATGATAAGAATCATTTGTTAGTAAATGAAAAACATGCATAAACCAGAACTGATATATATCCATGAATTTTAATGAATGAATAAATATAAAGATAGTCATAGAGAATTCTTCATTCCATATATACTCAATCTACATGAAATGGTATGGCTATGAGTTTTTCTTGTTTTCATGGATGAATTTACCTCAATCTTAAAGCTCAATTTCATCATTATCATAATCATATGAAGTTACTAGAGTACAATAGAGAAATGGAAAATCCAATTAAAACATCATATGATTAAGATTAGCCCATAGATACCTACAAAGGTGGGATTCTTATGTTTTCTAATTTTTTTGTCATTATAACACTCATAATATGAATATAAATGGTTTTAGTGAATATTGAATATATTTTACACATATTATTCCTTACATTTTTGATCAAGTTTCAAATTTATTTCATGGACATCCTCAGAAAAAGGATTTATTCACTTTTGAATGATCTGATAATTGGTATTAGAATCTAAAATAACCATTTAGTGGTATTGTATTTGTTACATTGCTTAATTTTATGATATATCTAATTAAAATAATAATAAAAACCAAAAAATAGAGTAGTTTTCGTGTTTTTGGAAATTTTATTTCATAAAAGGGTTACCATATGTAGTGGGGCTGGTTGTAAGTAGTGTAAAATAAAGGGGCTACTGTGCATAAGTATCATGTCCTAAAAATGGTTTTGTGCAGATAGACATATACTAATGGGTTTTAATGCCCATTGGGCTTACGATGAATATATAATGAAAGCCATCTACCAAGAATAACAAAATGGTGATTTTGTATATGAAAATGGGGACATCCCAAAACCTATTAAAAAATGGTAGTTTTATTTTTCAAATTTTTATTTAATTGTAAATATGTGTTTTACACTTTTACATATAGGTACCATAGACACTTCATAAAGGTCCATGAAATTTACCTTTTTGAATAAAAATCAAAATAATGATTAGATTTACTCATATAACATGCACAAAGGTATTACCAATATGTTAGTCTCTCCATAAGGGTTATTTCTACATAACCCTTGTGTAGATGTAATTAATTACACATAAATGTAGTTGTCCTCTTAACCTTACTTGACATAATAAAGTAAAGGTTATACCCTGACACAGTGTGGTTTCTTAGAGCTGTATAAAGGTAAAATAGTGTCTTACCATTATGCAATGGTTCCAAAAGGACTATATATGGGTTATGTGAGACTTATCCTTATGTATAGTGGTTACATAAGGGTAAAGGGGGGACACTCTTATACAAGATTATGTTATTACACAATGGTAAATACAAAAATATTAAAAAAACAAAATTTAACATATAAAATGATTTAAAATGATTTATAAAAGGTTTCTAAAATATTTTTAAAATATATTTTGGGAACAATTAATTTCTAAATGGTAAGTAAATTAATAGAATAATTATAAATTGTATATGTTTAATTAATTAAATGTCTATGAAACTTTTATTTTTAATAAATATTCAATAATAATATTTTAACTACCATTTAATACATTATATTGAAATTATTATGATATAGAAATAAACGATTTTATTTAGAAATCATAAGAGATAATTTATAAAGGAGAATTAATACTGAAATAAAGCCAAAAAATAAACTTTTTATATTAAAATTATCAATTATACACAATTACTTATTTTTAATTATTCAAAATAATGGGGGATTTATTTTGATATTATTTAAGCCACATCAAAAAATTGATGGAAAATATGGTTAAGGTTTAGATAGGGATTATGTATATAATATTTAGATTGCGTAAAATGATTACCTTATAGAAATCGAATTATATATTGTTTATAATTCATAACATATAGTACATTTGAAATTTAAATTAATAATAATGATAAATATAAATGATTTTATATTTTATTAAAAATAAATGGTTTATATTCAAGTTTATATAATTCCCTTAATAAAAATCTAAAAATATAAAATTTCTATTGAAAAAATTTATTATAAAATTTTTTATGAATGTTTATCTCATGTTTAAATACTTGGATTGTTCATTCATTTAATTTTTATTCCAAGAAATATTCAATTCAATTAGAAAACATAAAAATATGAATATTTTATATGCTTTATTTTATTTGTTAAAGTGCTTCTGTATAGAGCCTTATATTACATGCTAGGATTGACTCTATAATGAATTAATTTTTTCATCTACCTTAACTAATATTTTTAATTTAACTTATAATCTTGAATATTATTATTGAATATATTTTTTTGCATACTAAGTGTCAGATTTATGATTAATTGGATTTTATCTTGAGTAAAGTTTCCATGGATAGAACGTCATGAGGTCAAACTACCTACCTGTCATGAGAATTACGCCTTATCTATATTGGTTAATGGGGTTAGATATGATTGAATCAATGATTAATCATTGGGAAATTTTTAGTGTCCCATAACTCTAAACTCTTACATAAATGTTTCGCGTAACTTTTTCATATAATGAATTTAGATATACATTAATATTATTAAATTCTAATTTTGGGTGGGTATCACAAACATGTTGGTTGTGTAAAATGTTACATATCAATATGGATTGAAAATATTGATTAGGTGGAGGAATATGATTAAAAACAAAATTAATAGAAACAGAAATATGTTAAAGGTAATATCATTAAATAATATGGTGATGATAAAATCCTTATAAAATAAAATGTGTGAGATTTCATTCAAATAGTTTCATGTGAAGACCTCAATTTTCCATCTAGGATATGTCATTCAAAATTAGGGTTCCCTAGATTATCTTCTATAAGAAAAGTAATTAACAAGTAACTCTATGTTTTCTTATTAACTAATTTCATGATAAATTCAATTTCTCAATGATTACCCCTTGTTAACTTGTTTCTATAATTTTTTTGGGTAACACTTAGTAGGTAATTTATAATTCTTCTGACACTAGAGGAATAATAATGAGTTTATCTATATAATGGATTAGATCAAAGAATAATATATGATATAATTAGCATAATTTCCCTCCTAAATAATTATATAGTGAGATGGGTTCCCAATAAGAATGATTACATGGGAAAATATAGTTCTTGTCCCACTAATGGATATGATAAATTTTAAAATGTGTTCATCATTATAGTGGGACCCTATTTAATAAAAGTTGTTATCAATTTTTCATAAAATATATTACTCATCTAAAAAAATATTATATCATAGATAAATTGAATTATCATAAAGACTTACCTTATGTTCATTGCATGAAATAGAAATCATTCATGTTAGAAACATACTCAAATGGAATATAATTTTGAGAATTATTCTCAAATAAGAAGTGATGTGTTATGAGTTGGACTAAACCGTTCTTGATAAATCAACTATTTAATCTATTAAACAAAAGGATTTCAATAAATATGATAAATTTAAAAGTAATTCACATTAAGTATCTACACTCATTTTGGAATCCATGTTTTCAAAAATTTAAAATAATCATCAGACTTTTAATTACTTTGAAATGATAGTTAAACAGAAAATGATCTATCAATATCAGGAAATGAAAGAACGCTATTAAGTGCTAAAATATCATTTTTTTTTCAAGATGGAAGAAAGAACCTCAGTATCCATAAACTCACTAAATATGATTGGATAAAAAATGTCATAGAGAAACTAGGTTCATCTCTAAATCTGGAGTTTTTAACATATTTCATTCTATAGTCACATCTTGAAAGGTTCTGATAGTTTATTGAGAATTAAAATATTATTAAACAGTGAAAACCTCCACCTGATCTCTTTTTAGGTAGAGGATTCCTAAAATGAACATGGTGGGTTCATGTTCTAGTAACCTATTGATGGAAGAAAATTGTATGTGTATGAGTATAATCTAGTAATGGAAGAAAAGTGTTTTGGGGTAGTGAGGTCAATGTTTTCATTCTGAAAAATTAGTATACTGAAGAAGATCTATTTTGAATTACATGATAGGCATTAGTAATTCACATAGGGTATCCAAATTAATATTGAATGTTATTGAATTAATTTTTTCTATTGTATGAATATTATATTTTAAAATTTTTATAAATATACAGTAAAATAGAAATAAAATAAAAAGTTTGAAATTAATAATAAATCATGGATTTCATATATAAGTGATTGAGAAAACGTTTTATTATATTAGAGACCATAATACTTTTAGATCAGTTGAATATTTCATAATATGTATATTTTATATATTTTATCTATAAAATAACTTCTATATTATATATTTTTAAATTAGATAAAATATATTTTGAAACACATAGTAATGATTTATTCAAAATCATAACCATGGATTGAGGAAAATATATTGATAAAGTTGTTTTATAATGGATAAAATGTTTATAAAAATATTTCATAAAAATAAATGTGAATGTTTTCCTTCTAACCAACAATGGTATAATTTTTAATTAAGTCATCATTTCAAATTAAATTTTACAATAAAATAGAATTCGATAATAGTTTAACTTTAAAATTTCCTATGAATGGAAGTAAATGTAATTTCCTTACACAAAAGGTTTTTTTATAATGTAAAAAGATATTCTGAAAAGATTATAATTTATAAGAGGCTTATGGGAGTAAATATTAAAATAATTTCAAATTTGGAACATAAATAATTACACCAATAAAAGTGAAAAATAATTTTTTCTTAATATCTTAAACATGTTACGATGTATAAGTAAAAAATATTGAATATAGTTAAATTATTATGAGGGTAATTTTTTTATGGAATTGGGATCCAAATATTATGTTAATGTGCATTCTATGGGTAATATTTATAATAAAAAAGTTGGAATCATAGAATTTGATGTTATAATGTAATAAAGTTTTAATATCTCAGAAAGTTGAATATTTCGGAATATTATTCTAAAATTTCTCCCTTATTGAATGTTGATTAGTTCATATATGTTTTTAACTAAATAATTTTGTTGGAGGTTTTTATCATATGGTCATATAGATATGTGACATTGATTATATATGATGTAATGTATTTAAAACCCCTTGAATGTATAAAAACATAAGGTTAATCTAGACTTTTATCATATAAGATATGAAAAACTCGTGCATATGTTGGTTTTTTTAAATATTTTTGATTAATTTTAAAAAATTATAATGTATCATATTAAAACACGACCTCCATTTTATCATTCATTCTTGTTGGATATAAAAATGTTAATATAGATATACATTTAATGTAATGTAATTTAAATTTACCTCTCAAATAATGATTTTGAGTTTATCCCTAACTAATTTTCCTTCTATAATGTGATTTTTTATGAATTAATGTTTTGTTTAACATGAGTTGGATTATTTTATTGACATACATAATATGATCCTTATGAAAAATATAGAGAATGTGATAATTTTAATGAAATCGATGACTGAATAAATATACAAAATGGAGTGTCATATAATTGTCTTTATAATAATAGTGTGCATGGATCATTTTTTCAATCTATACTACCTGATTTTGGCGAGATACATTGAATGAGAACCTTTTTACATTGATGCCCAACTTACACAAGTCTGTATATTGACTTATATAATATAGGGGTTGTTGGGTATGTTACTTATCATGTAACTAGTTGGAGCTTAAACAATTTTGTATTTTTCTACTTGTTTCATGAGTATGACATCATGGTCCTCGATTATGATAGATTGAGGAACAGTGAGGCCATACCTAAATATAATATTTCTATCTGGATAAGGTACATGTGATATTCTTATCCATAAGATTAGTGAAAGATATTTATCCATAAATCTAATCAATCCTCACTTTGTGAATTGAGAATACATCAGTAGGACATATGGAATTGAAATTATACATGTCATATGATTACTCAATGTCTTTTATAGAGAGAAAATAAGAGAGTTCATGTTAGAATTTGAGGCAGACATGTGGACATAGTTATTTAAACACATGTGTTTGATTGAGATCATGATAGATAAATTTATATATTTAGTGGAATTGGTAAGTTTTTTTAGTTCATTCATTTATAATATATGTTTTTCTATTTATTTATATTTAATTTAAACACTAAAAAATCCTATGGGGTCGTACATTTTGGTTAAGTGAATTGTATTTGTGTTTGACTCAGAGAGTTACTCTAAAACTATGTTAGAGTTAATCCTATTATTTTTTCTATTTGTATTTATAAAACATTTCATTTTATGGTATAAAAGTTGAAGTTATTTATAGGTCTCCAAGAGTTATTCAAGATATATAAAATTATTTCTCAAATTATGTTTCATGGTTTATTGAATAAGTTATAAAATATGATGAAATGGCATAAAGACTTTTTGTTTTTAGTGTAAGATAGGGATTGATGAAAATGGTACCTAAAACCTTAAATGTAAATTTGATATATATATATATATATATATCATAAATATAATATTGCACAAAAACTATGTTTTTCATTCACATGAATTTTATTATTGGTGAAAAATGAAAAACTATTATCATTAATTTTTCTCCTACATTAGCTATAATTTATTATATTGATTCATGATATGAAATTTTTTGGATTAAACTAATAAAAATATCGAACCATTCATGATATTATCAATTAATTTTAACTCATGAGTAAATGTGAGGATAATCAAGGAGTTTATTTTATTTCATATATAATATATTTCAATGTTATGGTAGTGGGTGTTGGTTTTCAATGTTTTAATGGTTGAATAACCTAAGATCTTATTACTCTCCCTCATATTTCTCCATTGAACTAAGATATTTATAATAGGTTATAGTTAAATCATCAATTATCCATCATGATGATTTATATGTAGAAGATCCTTTATCACATAATCATAAGATGAATGTATTCGAAGGTAGACCAAGATCTGACCTAGAGATATCATCAACTCGCATGATCCACCATCAATCTATAAAAGAAGGATGAAAAAATTATTGGATCTATATAGAATTCATATTTCTTTCATTTATACGTGCACATATCTCAAGGAAGGAGACTAATTTGGAGTAAATCTTGGGAAATAATACCCATCTAGTGTCAACGGACAGATCCAAAATTGAAAGGCCAAGGAGAGAAACATATGTGATCTCAGGAGTCAAGGGATAACATATAAGGTTTAAAATAGGGTTGTTGGGTATATAGTATTTTATTAATAAATTAGTAATATTCTATGGAATTAAAATACACAGTGATCATTTAATATACACTTGATTAGGATCCATTGGCGTTCTAAAAGGCATTACTAACTAGTTGATGGAACCATTGGTGTGACATCCCAGACCCAAAATCCACTAAATTGGTTCCTCGAGTTGAGTCATCACATGACCTCAAGCGCACCACACCATACATGACAGGTTGATGACTAGAGGCGATGGTCTAATGAGTCACGTGGGGAGACTATATCCACTTTATCATAGCAAGTCATAGTATAAAAGAATATAAATAGTGGAATAATATGAACAACTAATAAATATAAAAGTCAAACATCTCTCAACTCGGTACGAACCATAATTCGACATTATCAATGTCATGAAATAGTAGTAGTTCATTGTGAACAAAACCCTAAATAAGAAAAATCTACAAATACCTAATCGGGTCCTGACTCTATGTCTAGATCCTTCCCCATCTGCATCCAAAGCCCATCTCCACATCCTATTGTAGGGAATTTTCCCTTGTCTTTATAAGGCCCCATCCTTAAACCTTACTTAATCTTGAGTTATTACAAGATTACACATTGAGGATCTTTTCAGGTATAGTGTTTTAGAGAATTAGATCATAAAACTTGCATTACATTCCACATTTAAACAAAGTGGTTACATAAAAGATAGTATTAATTTTTCCCATCAACGGAAACATATTTAAAACAAAACATGGATTCTTTTTGAAACTTCCATGACACTATCATCATATCATGTACCCTTCCCTTTACCTATGAAAAACATTTCAAAAACTTGGGATGAGCATAAAAAGCTCAGTAAGGGATATAAAAATATGGAAAGGAAACATGAGTACATGTTTACATAAGAATGAAGTCATACTTTACCCATAAAACATAAGCACATTAACATACCTCATAAAATCATGAATAAAACATAGAAAACATAAGGCATAAAGGTAACTTGAGGCATTCATAACATTCTTATATAGGGAGTAACCCTCTTGGTTACATTTGGAATACCCATCACGGTATATTCCCTAAATCTCTTCGGAGAAACCTTAATGTTTAATCCCTTCGCGTTACCCAATGCATTGGAGAGCTATATCGGGCTCACCCTCCCTTAGTTTATCACGTAACCACCTGTCTTCATAATAATTCCCAAGAACCATAACATAATCTTATCACATAAAACATGCATAAAGGAAACATAACATTTCCACTTTTCAATCACAAGATATCAATACAACACATTGATATAAAAACATTATGAAAACCATTTTCAAAACCAAAATAAAATAAAAGTAAAACATGGTATTTATTTTTCTTTTAAAAATAAGGTATGGCTTGTAGAGGAAGTCGAAACTAAAATAATGGTCACAGCGGTGGAGAAGTCATTGTCGCCGCTTACGTACGACAAAAACATTTCCTTTTGTCGTTTAGTAAAACAATTCATATAAAAAAGATTCCTTTTTGGATAAACGTAAAAGTCAAAGGGGTTTATACACTGTATAATAGAATGTTTTGTATAAAACAAAATATGCCACAATTAAAGGAGATTGATGCAAAGTCCCATACAAAGACGGTATCATTGGATTAAGGATAAATCAATTACATAATTAAGTGTGACAAACAAATACACCAAATATAAGTGGATATTATGTGTAAAACAATCAGAGTAAATTCACACATATTCATATAATGACATATTCAAGTAGTAAAAGTTTGTCCCAAAGAATCAAAATTGGGTTAAGGAGTTCCCTGGCAAAAATTCGACAGCCTAACGGCGTCACTTCCAAATTCAAAAAAAAAGATGATGAGAGGTAAAAAGGGTATCTCATCACTTGGTCATAAAATTTACATAAATAAGGATATATAATAACATATCCCAACATAATAGTATGTGAATTAAAAGACATAACAAAATAAGTCTTTTAAAAAGAGGAGAGTGAAAGGTTCCCTTACCGATTTGGGTATCTTTCGAAACATACACCCCGTGAAAGAAGGACAATACAAAATTGATGTAAATACTCATAAATGAAATTATATTACACAATGAGTACAATATTGGGCAGTAAATACCCCACTAAAAGGAAATTGTGTCAAATGTAGCATAAATCTCACGGGAATAAAAGTGAGATGAAAAATCCCTTACGAACACTCGGTAGCCTAACGGCGCCACTTAAAACCTCCAAAATGGATTGATGAGAGATAATAGGGTCTCTCATCATTTGAACATAAAATTTAACGTATGATTAATATAAAATAACATCCCAATCATAAGAAATATGAGCATAAAAGGAATGAAATAAATGAGTGTACTTAAAAAGAAAGAGAGGAGTAGGATCCCTTACCCTGGGTCCGTCATGACTCGATCGTTCTTTAACGTCCTGAATAATAAACTTGAGTTAATTTCCACTTTATTAAGAACCTTTTTTAAGTTCATTATTGCTTTTATATCACTTATTTCCATGTTATAAACATTATGTAATCATTTAAGTTAATAATGTTTGTTTTGTCGATATTAGGTTCTTAAGTCGAAATTAGACTTCTTACAATTACATGTTGTTCGTGTGGTCAAAGGTTCATTATATCCAGAATGATATTCATGATTTGGATATCATATATATCATATATATCCAGAATATATATGTATTTATAATATTACATAATCATTTAGAGGTAAGAAATGAAATGCACCGTTCATGGAGACAGTAAGTCGTACGTACGCATAAACGCTACTTTCATTTCTATGTCATATCAATGGAATTAAAACCAAATGAGAGGTATGTATATTTTAATTCCAGAATTATATTAATCATTTATATGTAACATATATCATATATAGTAACTTTAAATCCATCTTTAATACATCCCATATATGGCATTAACGAATCAAATCACTTTGAGGGGGCGGTAGTCCGCACTTCCTAAAATGAAATTATCGTGTTTACCCACAATGGAAACCATAAAGGTATGCCACAAAAGAAAAATAAATAAGCTTAAGTAAAACATAAACATATTATATATCATATATAAATATAGTGACATCTTAATGCCCACCTTTGAAGGTGTTATATGAGTGTTGAACAATCATCGTTTTGTGAGGCAGAAATCTGCCATCCACAGAAACAGTATGTTCTTTAACCATTAGATGTAGTTGTGTGTAGGTTTAGCTAGAATTATTATTATAAAAACATACTAGTATATTGAATATAATGTATTTGTTACAAAAGTAATGAATAAAAAGATTTTAGGGGGTTGTACAAGAAAAATAAAACAAAAGAACACAAGTGAAGACATTACCTTAAAATCGGGTAACTCCCTTTTCTTTGAGCACAAAGGCTTCCTTGGGAAGACTTCTGCCCAATGTGAGGCTTCAAGGAGTAAGATAGGGATGTGGAGAGACAAAATGGGCAGGGTTTGGCCGAGCCAAAGGCTTTGTAAGTGTGGGTAAGGAGGTAGAGGTGGGGGCCTTTTATAAGAGGAGAGGAGGGGCACTCTTGGAAAGTAAAGAAATGTTACTTTATTTTAGAATGAGTTTCGGATTTTAATGGCCCCACATTGATGTTTTTCGAGGATACAGTGATAAGGGTTCTAATTACACCCATACAATAGGTTTTTTACATGTGTAGGTCTTATAGTTTACATTATCTTTCCATTTTATTTAAATAATTAAATAATGAGGTCATCGCTGCATCATCATGATGTCATAAATAATTTAATTTATTTAATGTCTCAAAATTATAAAAAAAATACTATGATGTAGAAAATATTTTTATCTTTTCAATGACTATTTATAGTCAAAAATCTGACTTGTATAACCCCATTTAAAAATTGTTTTAGTAAAACAACTCATGTTTGTGTCATTTTAATTTTACCATTAAATAAAAAGGTATTTATGTCATTTTCCAACCAAAGTGGCTCCATGGGGTCCCCAAGTTGACCCATGGATTTTCGTGGTCGGCCATGACTCATCCAATGAGGTTAGTACATGTGTCTAGGCAATTGTATATTATTAAAACATTATTTTTACCATAAACTACACTAATTACCTCTAATTGCGATTAAAAACATAATAAGTTACTATTCACCAAAAAATTATTTTAATCCCATTGAACCACATTTTTCTTCTTAATGACAACCATTTATATCACATTTTTGAAATTAAAAATACAAAGGTGGAAAAATTTTCATTTAAATGGAAAATCAGTTTTTATAAGTACCACTTAGTGGTTTCACTATTCATCAAAAATTGAAGTTTTTCAGAAAATTGCCAAAAATTCCCCCTAGGCTATATTTGATATTACGAATTCAAAAATGATGTCTATTTTACAAAATTCAAAACATATAAGTTTCATTAATTAATTTAATAATTAATTCCCACTGTCAAAACAAATAGCGTGTTTTTAAGAAACAATATCTATTAAAAGATTGACACTAGTTTAAGTCCAATTTCAAAGTGAAATTAATTCCAATGACCACCATTGGATTTAATGGTAAAAACATATTCTAATTTCACATTAAAACCAATTTAAAATATAATATAATAATATAAATAAATTATATTAAAAAGAGGTTTTGAATTAAAATACAGCATTGTTCACTATTCATTAAAAAATGTACTTTATCGGAAAAATACCCAAAATTTACACAAAGTAAATTTTGATTTCCCGATTCTAAAGAAGAATTTTATTTTGTCAAATATAACACATAAAATTATCAAAAAGTGGATTTAAAAGAGGTTCTCCATCAAAAGGTGGTTAATCGACCTTTTAAAGAATATTAGAATGTTTACGCTTAAAATTGGATTCATTCACATTTTTAATCCTCCAACATTTAGTGTAAAAAGTAAAAATATTTGAAAAACATATATAATCATTTTGTAGTTAGTTATATTCATTTCCTCCATCACAACAGCTAGGCGTTAACAACCATTTAAAATAATATTATTTTATTATTATTGTGCAACGTAAGATTCCCAAGAAACTTGTTGTTGCATGTTGGGTACGCCATCGAGCATAGAGTCCCCTTTAAAGTTATATTAATATTTTATTCACAAATATGGATAAATGTGAAAATTTCATACTCTTTATTTACCTGGGGTGTTACATCCTTCCCCCCTTTTGGGAATTACGTCCTCGGAATTTTAAAATTGGGCTTGGAAACTTCATTGAAAATCCCACATCAGAACAAGAGTCAGTAAAACAATCACTTTAAAATAAAGAAAGATAAGTACAAAGGTCACCCGAGTTAACCCATACTAGGATTCCAAGTATGAAAATATGGACATGGAGGAAAAAAACAAAGGTTCATGTTCTGATGGAGAGTGATAGTAAACATGTCTAGGAGAAAGTTAACCATAAGAAAATCACAAACTTGTGATGGGTTAAACGGTATTCGATTCACCAGTAGGAAAAGATAACAGACAACACTTTTGTTTTAAGTTACTCTTCATTGAGGAATTTATTTTTTATCTTAAGGAAACATACTTACTTGTCATGTTGACTTTCAACTTTTACTAGATTTCTTACACAGACTCATACTTTCCCCAAAAAGACGAGTATTTAGGAAGACTTGTTCACATTAAGAGTACTATAATCAACTTATAGAGAATCACCTAATCCACAAAAGATAACTATATACTTCCCATATCTTTAGACCTTCACCAAAACCAAAACCAAAAAGGTTAGTACAAGATCAGATAATCCAGAAAAGGATAACCCTTTATAAAAAGAAAATCTATTCTTAATCTCCAAAATTTGTCCAACAAAACCCAGAGTTCAACGAGGACCATTCAATAAAAAATTTGTCCATAAAATTCTTCAAAGTAAACCAAACTAATATTGAAACCCAAATATTTTAAGGATTTAGTCACATAGTCTTCCAAGTTAAATCGTAACATTTATCTCCAAACGACATCATTTTCTCCTAAAGTCTCATATTGAAAAATAATTAACCTAATCACATATCCTCCATGATAGGTTAATCATTTTCATAAATAACCCAAAATCAACTTACTCTTAATTCATAAAGTCACCTAACTAAACATAATAAGTCATACTAACCAGGTACTTCACATAGTCTAGTGGTAGGCGATAAATACCAGTTGCACTTTGGTTATGGGTTTGATTCCCACAGCTTTGGCTGGCACGATGGGTTGTCACATGGTCTGCGTGTTTTCCTTTTTCCAAAACTATATAATTCTCAAATCATTTTCCAAAAATAGATTAAATCATCAAAAATAAGCATAACATAATTTAACCTCAATTTTATCTCATGCCTTTCACTTCCATCATAACATATAGTAACCCATAATTACCTCAAAAGTAAGGATCATATAAACCCAAATGGTTTTTTATAACTACATCCACAAAAGAATAGATAACTGTTCCTTGAATAAAATTTTCATATATTAAACATCAGGGTTACACATACTATAAAAAATCTTCTAATGTAACCCCATCATCAAAAGAGACTTAATACTCTTAATAATTTCAACATAACTCTTGGAGCCCTTATATGTTGACTTATTACTCATTCAACATTCTTCATGATCCATTAACCATTCCTTTCCAACTTATTCTGAAATACTTCTTTCCTACAAACAAAATCATGAATCATATCCTATGATTCCAAAATAGGAAAACAAAAGTTATGAAATAATCCATACCTTTGATTGGTCATTGTCAGTTTCTTCATCCTCAATCGGAATGGCATTAGGTATTGGTAAACGAATATTTGTACGATCTTAGTGATCCCATTCGCGAAACTGCTTCATAGGACATGTGTTTTCATAATGAACATGCACACCACATTTAAAACATTCAATTTATCCCTCAGAAAGAACTTCTTTCCCTTTCCTCGAGTCAACTGGATGATTCCTTTTTCCATGGTAGGTTCTTGCTTTATGACCTTCATTTCCACATCTATAGCATATTTCTGTCCCTTTGAAACATTTTCCTAGGTGTTTCTTTCCACATATTTGACACAAAGGTTTTTGAACACACTTACTTTTATGATTATTACCTGTAGTTCCGTCAGGATTTGTTTCTCACATATATGATGCCTTAGAGAAATCACCAAGGTTTAGGTGGTCAATCATGACTCCAGATAGTTGGTTGAGGATAAACACAAGAGTTCTCATTGCAGCTCCCATATCATTCATTTGCTTGCTCAAAAAAACTGTCACAACTTCCTTCACATCCACTGTTACTTTGGTGCCTGCTAGATCCAGCCATTTACTAAAACCAAAAAGGTCAGTGTGATTATATCAACAAAACCATCATGTACTAATGAGGAAGATAAACACTAAGATATACTTACTCATTCACTTTATCTAAAACTAGGACTCTTTCTGAAATTCTAACCATTATGGTAATGTCACTTATGATTAAAAAATATCCTAACCTCTAAAGTTATCTAAACCGACCTCTGATACCAACTATAAGGCCCCAGCCTTAAACCTTACTTAATATTGAGTTATTACAAGATTACACATTGGGGATCTTTTTAGGTTTACATTTTTAGAGAATTAGATCATAAAACTTGCATTACATTCCACATTTAAACAAAGTGGTTACATAAAAGATAGTATTCATTTTTCCCATCAACGGAAACATATTTAAAACAAAACATGGATTCTTTATTGACACTTACTTGACAGTATCATCATATCATGTACCCTTCCCTTGACCTGTGAAAAACATTTCGAAAACTTGGGATGATCATAAAAAGCTCAGTAAGGGATATAATAATATGGAAAGGAAATATGAGTACATGTATACATAATAATGAAATCATACTTTACCCATAAAGCATAAGCACTTTAACATACCTCATCAAATCATGAATAAAACATAGAAATCATAAGGCATAAAGGTAACTTGAGGCATTCATAACATTCTTACATAGGGAGTAACCCTCTTGGTTACGTTTGGAATACCCATCACAGTAGATTTCCTAAATCTCTTCGGAGAAACCTTAACGTTTAACCCCTTCGCGTTACCCAATGCATTGGAGAGCTATATCAGGCTCACCCGCCCTTAGTTTATCACGGAACCACCCATCTTCATAATAATGCCCAAGAACCATAACATAATCGTATCACATAAAACATGCATAAAGGAAACATAACATTTCCACTTTTCAATCACAAGATATCAATACAACACATTGATATAAAAACATTATGAAAACCATTTTCAATACCAAAATAAAAGAAAAGTAAAACATGGTATTTATTTTTCTTTTAAAAAGAAGGTATGGCTTGTAGTGGAAGCTGAAACTCAAATAATGGTCACGGCAGTGGAGAAGTCGTTGTCGTCGTATACGTATGACAAAAACATTCCCTTTTGTCGTTTAGTAAAACGCTTCGTATAAAAAAGATTCCTTTTTGGATAAACGTAAAATTCAAATAGGTTTATACACTGTATAAAAGAAGGTTGTTTATAAAACAAAATATGCCTCAATGAAAGGAGATTGAGATGAAGTCCCATACAAAAATGGTATCCTTGGATTAAGGATAAATCAATTACATAATTATGTCTGAAAAATGAATACACAAAATATAAGTGGATATTAAGTGTAAAAAAATCAGAGGACATTCACACATATTCATAGAACGACATATTCAAGGAGTACAAGTTTATCCCAAAGAATCAAAATTGGGTTATGGAGTTCCCTTGCAAAAATTTTACAGCCTAACGGCGTCCCTACCAAATTTAGAAAAAAAAGTTGATGAGAGGTAAAAAGGGTATATCATCACTTGGTCATAATAATTTACATCAATAAGGATATATAATAACATATCCCAACATAATATAATGTGAATTAAAAGACAAAAAAAATAAGTCTTTTAAAAAGAGGAAGGTTAAAGGTTCCCTTACCGATTTGGGTATCTTTCGAAACATACACCCCGTGAAAGAAGGACAATACAATATTAATGTAAATACTCATAAATGAAATTATATTACACAATGAGTAAAATATTGGGCAGTACATACATCACTCAAAGGAAATTGTGGCAAATGTAGCATAAATCTCACGGGAATAAAAGTGAGATGAAAAATCCCTTACGAACAGTCTGCAGCCTAATAGCGCCACTTAAAACCTCCAAAATGGATTGATGAGACAAAATAGGGTCTCTCATAATATGAACATAAAAAGTAAAGTAGGAGTAATATAAAATAACCTCCCAATCATAAGAAATATGAGCTTAAAAGTAATGACATAAATGAGAGTACTTAAAAAGAAAGAGAGGAGTAGGATCCCTTACCTCGGGTCCGACTTGACTCGATCATTCTTTAATGTCCTCAATAATAAACTTGAGTTAATTTCCACTTTATTAAGAACCTTTTTTAAGTTAATTATTCATTTTATATCACTTATTTCCATGTTATAAACATTATGTAATCATTTATGTTAATAATGTTTGTTTTTTCGATATTTGGTTCTTAAGTCGAAAGTGGACTTCTTACAATTACATGTTGTTCATGTGGTCAAAGGTTCATTATATCCAGAATGATATTCATGATTTGGATATCATATATATCATATATATCCAGAATATATATGTATTTATAATATTAAATAATCATTTAGAGGTACGAAATGAAATGCACCATTCAAGGAGACGGTAAGCCGTACGTACGCATGAGCGCTACTTTCATTTCTATGTCATATTAATGGAATTAAAACCAAATGAGAGGTATGTATATTTTAATTCCATAATTATATTAATCATTTATATGTAACATAAATCATATATAATAACTTTAGATCCATCCTTTATACATACCACATATGGCATTAACGAATCAAATCACTTTGAGGGGGCGGTAGTCCGCACTTCCTAAAATGAAATTATCGTGTTTAGCCACAATGGAAACCATAAAGGTATGCCACAAAAGAAAAATACAGAAGCTTAAGTAAAACATAAAAATATTATATATCATATATAAATATAGTGACATCTTAATGGACACCTTTTAAGGTGTTATACGAGTGTTGAACAATCATCGTTTCGTGAGGCAGAAATCCGCCATCCACAGAAACAGTATGTTCTTTAACCATTAGATGTAGGTGTGTGTAGGTGTAGCTCGAATGCTTCTTATAAAAACATACTAGTATATTTAAGATAATGGATTTGTTACAAAATAAATGAATAAAAAGAGTTTAGGGGGTTGGAGAAGCAAAATAAAACAAAAGAACACAAGTGAAGACATTACCTTAAAATCGGGTAACGCCCTTTGGTTTGAGCTCAAAGGATTCCTTGGGAAGACTTCTGCCCAAAGTGAGGCTTCAAGGAGTAAGATATGGATGTGGAGAGACAAAATGGGCAGGGTTTGGCCGATCCAAAGGCTTTGGAAGTGTGGGTAAGGAGGTATAGGTGGGGGCCTTTTATAAGGGGAGAGGAGGGACACTCTTGGAAAGTAAAGAAATGTTACTTTATTTTAGAATGAGTTTCGGATTTTAATGGTCCCAAATTGATGTTTTTAGAGGATAAGGTGATAAGGGTTCAAAGTACATCCATACAATAGGTTTTGGACATGTTTAGGTCTTAGAGTTTACATTATCTTTCCATTTTATTTAAATCGTTAAATAATGAGGCCATCGCTGCATCATCATGATGTCATAACTAATTTAATTTATTTAATTTCTAAAAATTATAAAACAAATAATATGATGTAGGAATTCATTTTATATTTTTAATGAATATTTATAGTCAAAAATATGACTTGTATAACCCCATTTAAAAATTGTTTTAGTAAACAACTCATGTTTGTGTCATTTTAATTTTAACATTAAATAAAAAGGTATTTATGTCATTTTCCAACCAAAGTGGCTCCATGGGGTCCCCAAGTTGACCCATGGATTGTATTGGTAGTCCATGACTCATCCAATGAGGGTAGGACATGTGTCTAGGTCATTTCATATTATTAAAACATTATTTTTACATTAAACTGCACTAATTACCTCTAATCGCGATTAAAAACTTAATAAGTTACTATTCACCAAAAAATTATTTTAATCGCGTTGAAACAAATTTTACTTCTTAATGAAAACCATGTATGTCGGATTTTTGAAATTCAAAACACAAAGGTGGCAAAATTTCATTTAAACGGAAAATCAGTTTTTATAAGTATCACTTAGTGGTTTCACTATTCATCAAAAATTGATGTTTTTCAGCAAATTACCAAAAATTCACCCTAGGATATATTTGGTATTCCGAATTAAAAAATGATGTCTATTTTACAAAATTCAAAACATATAAGTTTCATTAATTAATTTAATAATTAATTCCCACTGTGAAAACAAATAGCGTGTTTTTAAGAAACAATATCTATTAAAAGATTGACACTAGTTTAAGTCCAATTTCAAAGTGAAATTAATTCCAATGAACACCATTGGATTTAATGGTAAAAATATATTCTAATTTCACTTTAAACCCAATTTAAAAGATAATATAATAATATAAATAAATTAGATTAAAAAGAGGTTTTGAATTAAAATACAACATTTTTCACTATTCATTAAAAAATGTACTTCATCGGAAAAATACCAAAAATTTACACAAAGTAAATTTTGATGTCCCGATTCTAAAGAAGAATTTTATTTTGTCAAATATAACACATAAAATTATCAAAAAGTGGATTTAAAAGAGGTTCGCCATCAAAAGGTGGTTAATCGGCCTTTTAAAGAATATTAGAATGTTTACGCTTAAAATTGGATTCATTCACATTTTTATTCCTTTAACATTTATTGTAAAAAGTAAAAATATTTTACAAACATATATAATCATTTTGTAGTTAGTTATATTCATTCCCGCCATCACAACAGTTAGGAGTTAACTACCATTTAAAATAATATTATTTTATTATTAGAGTGCAACGTAAGATTCCCAAGAAACTTGTTGTTGCGTGTTGGGTACGCCATTGAGCATAGCGTCACCTTTAAAGTTATATTAATATTTTATTCACAAATATGGATAAATGTGAAAATTTCATACTCTTTATTTACCTGGGGTGTTACAGTCTTAACCAGCGACCAAGAAATCTTCTTGGGTACCCAATGGTGGCCCGACCAGGGTGTGAGAACAAAACATAGGAGGCCACCACCAGTGGTGTCTAAAAAATATCAAGCCTAATAGATAGTGTATGAGAGTACAAAATAAATGGTACGTAAACAAGAGATAGTTCGAGTTCCATTAGTTATCAATGTTCTTTTTAGTTTCTGTATAGACTTTTTCCCAATTTCATTGCTTACACCATCTTTTTCACTTATTCCACTATTAGTACATTCTCAATGGGTTAGGCAAACATATCATCTACACATGGGTATATGTTAATAAATCACAATGAATAGAAAACAAATAAGTCCAGTCTTTATCTCTCTATGGATAAAAATATCACATCAACACATTATCCTTACCATGAAGCCTCAGTCCAAGTGGAATGTAACTGTTTGGCGAATAGATCCTATATCCCCTTCCCTAACCGATGATTTTTTTGGTGGAGTTGGAGCCTCAGTATAAATTAACCTACGGGAATAGATACTCATGTAAATACCCCACGCTACCAATCCATTTTCACATTCTTATTTATCTAATCATTATAATGATACAATTACACAATCAATCATAAACAATTCCATTGGATATCACAATACATAACAACTAAACTTGGAATTAAAACTATTCCATAACCCATTAATACATTTAGCATTTACAATTCATATCCATTTATTCAAATTCCCAATCTCGTGCCTTAACCCCTTAAGTGTATTCGACATCCCCTATTTCTTATCCAATATTCATCAATTACCATATATTAACCCATGTATCTCATTTATCACTTCACAAGTATTTACCCATTAATGCACTACAAGTAAAATTCTTGTCTCACAAGGTACAACCACTTTATCCCTTTCAACCCCTTAAGAATACCCCAAAATTCCGATGAAATAATCCAATAAACATATTCCTCTATTTTTCATTCCATTAATCAATTACATGTTCACCATTTAATATGCACTAATCCATTTTGAATTTTCTACCCAAAGTTCATTAAACAATCGACATATTCTCATTCCACCAAATTCGCCAGTTTCCATGTTATGTCAAACAACCCCTTATACCCTTAACACACAAGGCCCAACTATCATCATTACTTTTAATACATATTAAACTATTAAATCATTTCATTCCTTGGATCCATATTATAACTCAACAGCCCTTCACTTAACCCTACCCCTTTCTAGGTCCGGAAAAGACGGTGTACCCCATGGGCGGCCCTAAAATGGTCAAGTCATCCTCTACTCATACCATGGGGATCATGAGGGTTTCAATTAGTCACTTATACAGCCATTTTTACGCCCTAACCCCAGTTACCCAGAGTTGGTGCATTATTACATAACATTGGCATGATCACAAAAGATCAAGTCTCGAAAGACCGATTAGTTTAGTAGCCTTGGAATCACTAGATACATTCATAAAGTTTACATTACATCATAAAGTGAAAACTACAACAACATCTTGTCTCCACACTCATATCCCCTTATACTATTCCTGTAGGTCATTTATAAAATACTTATTCACATTCTGGGAAAATTAAAACATAGAAAGGGGTGAGATCAAATGCCCATTAAAGATAGCAATATAGTGTAAACTTTCATAAATAAGCATAAACATTTAAGGCATTGTATAAATAAATCAAAAGCCTTTTAAACTTGAACTTCAGAATAATATGGAAGAAATAAAATGAAATAATTCCATTTACTTAGTCACATGGATATTCTACTAGTCGAATAATCATAT
This sequence comes from Viscum album, assembly GCA_963277665.1. Taxonomy (NCBI): domain Eukaryota; kingdom Viridiplantae; phylum Streptophyta; class Magnoliopsida; order Santalales; family Viscaceae; genus Viscum; species Viscum album. The sequence goes on along the minus strand of OY728140.1, from coordinate 1,714,654,658 downwards.
GCAATATCAATTACCACTTTCATAATGACGGAATGCATAATTCCAGACTATCATAACCACATAGTCAAGGTCTCGTGCCAAGACTACAAATAAGATTTTTTCATGGCCTTGTGCCAAGACACTAGTTTGTCTCATGATACCTACCGATGCATCGAGGAGATATATCAGGCTCCACCCGTCACTTATTAAGTCCAATGCATTCCTCATATGAATAGGTTTAAACATAACATAAAGATTAATATTAAAAATAGCATAAGAAATGTCAATACTTTCTCCATAAACCATGAATGGTATAAAAATAACACATCCACAGTCAAACATATCACAAAACCTTCAATACAATATGGAAGTTTTGTATCATAATAAATCAACTTCAAATAATCTCAAAATCCATCAATGTATGTTGACATCGATGAAAACAAAACTATTTAAGAGAAATATCTATTTTTTGAAATCATTTAAAAGACGCATAATTATAAAATAAAACATTTAATTTGAAAATATTTTTATAAGATTTTAAGGGAAGCTTAGACAATTTTATAACGGCGGAAAATATTTGCACCCGCCGTATAAGTTAAAAAAAGACATTCTTGCCTTAATTTTGTCGAAAAGGTTAAAAAGGACCTAGTTTGGAAAATGATGGAAATATTCCATTATAAACATCTTATAAAAGTCAAAAAAGGGTATAAATTTCATTAACCCATAGTCTTCAAAATATTAAGAATGATTTGAAATACTTTTTTATGAAACATGGATGTGGATGATAAAGAGGTCCCACTATATCATTACGTATAAACAACCTCGGATAATGAAGATATTGTGAAATAAACACTTACCTTGTACTTTTCCTTGGTCGAGGGTAGGTTGACCTCCTGTATAATAGTTAAATCATAGTTATTAAATTATACAAGAATAATATACATAAATATGATATCATATATGATCTTTTAATACTGCTTTGTTAATAATATTTTAGTATTATCGTCTTATCGGGTGTTAACTTACTCGTTTTATTTTATATGTTTTGTTACATAAGCCATGTTTATTATGAATATTTTGTATCTTATTCATATCCAGAATTATATCAAGTCCTTAAACATTATTATTAATCCTCAAATAAAAATTACTCTTGAATTGATACGATGGGGAATGAATCTTATCGCGTTCGTGGAGACGGTAGTCCTTACGTACATAGGAGCGACAATATCATTATTTTGATATTAAAAAAATATGTAATTGGTTGGTGTATCATATATAAAGAATCATTATCATGTTATATTTATTATTTACATGAATTAATCATCATTATTATACCCATCCAAATAATAATTTATTGAATAACAATTACACCACGACGTGGAGATGGTAGGCCGTACGTACGCCCGTATGGTGAAATTTCATTCAAGGGATGGATAGAATACTGAATATGGTTGTACCATATTTATAATAACATCATAGTATATAGAAGATACTGTATTTATTTTTTTAGAATTTAAATAACAAGGAAAGAAGAAGCGGAAGAAGAAAGGAACTTGAAAAGGGTGGTTTAAACATTACCTCTTCTTTAGGTTCTTCCTTTTGATTTGATCAAAAGGGATCCATAGGATGGCTTTATGATCAAAATAAGGCATTTAGGGTGAATTTATGGAAAGTTAGAGAATATTTTGGCAGGTTTTTGCCGAGCAAAAAGGCTTTGAAGATGTGAATTAGAGAGAAGGGGTGCCCTTTTATAGGAGAGGTGAGGGGCACCTTTGGAAAAGGTAGAAATATTATTTTAGAATAAATTCATATTCGGTTTCTAATGTCTCCAAAGTAGATTATTTAAATCCTATGGTGGGGATGGGTCGAAAACCACTCAACCAATAGGTTTTAGATAGGTTTGGGTCACTATATTAACCTTATCATTTATATTTAACTCTTAGTTAAATAGTTTGACATTTACCATGTCTCTTTGTATTTTTATATTATATAGTTAAGAAACATACTATATACTTCCAAGAGACCCACAAGTGGTCCATTAATGATAAAACTATCCTTACATAAGTCTCTAGGATGAAGCATTGATTTTTTTGAATTTAATATCAATTAATAATATAATATTTTGTTTTTAAAACTCTTTTATGTCCATTTTGACACTATTTAGTATTTTGTTTTTTCTAAATTCATAACAGCATTATTACTTCGAACCTAATTCATTAAATCAACCCTAATATGTAATATTAACCTATAAAATTCGTGTATTTCATAGAAAGTCCAAAATTACATTTATTTGGATATTTATAATATCTATTATTTTAATATTTCATTAATTAGGTAATTACTGCATCACGATTGTGTCATAAATAAATTAATTTATTTAATGTCTAAAATTATAAATAAAATATAATTATGTAGTAAATATTTTTATCTTTCGAATTAATATTTATAATCGAATTTATCTTATGTATAACCCTATATTAAAAATGTTTTAGTTATTAAACTTTGATTTTAACTCTTTTAACTCTTCTTTATATGAAATAATAATAAATGTCCTAATCTAATCCAAGTGGACCAAAGTGGTTCATATTTTATTCCTAAGGTTGTTTTTGGTCGAATTATACTTAGCAAAAGAATTAGGACATGTGTTAGGGTAATAATAATATCATTTTTACCCTTAATTACCCTGTTTACTTTTCACCGTGGTAAATAAAAGTGAAAAGTTACTATTCACCAAAAATTATTTTTTCCTTATTGAACCACATTTTACTCCTTCATATTAACCGTGTCTCTCAGATTTTCTAAATTCCACTCACATAAGCGGTAAAATTACGTTTTTTGTGAATTTGCAAATTCTCCTAGGAGATGGGTAAAAGACGGTGAAAAGTTCAATAAAATTTTTATACATCTAAAATTATTATAAACTGACTCCAATGAATTAAATTGAAATTATATAGGTATTATGTATCTATTTTGACCTAAAATAAATTTAAATGAAATATATAATTATTTAAATAAAAAATCGGTTTTTAACTATAACTCAGTGTTTTTCACTATTAATCAAAAATTGAAAGTTTTCAAAAAAATACCAAACTCTTACCCTAGGATAATTTCGATATTCCAAATCCAAAAATGAAGTCCATTTTGAAAGATAAAATTTATAAAATTTCAAAAAGTAGGTATTACTATTCATAACGACTAGTTTGATTGGTTGTTTTGTGTGTTAGAACTCAAATTTGTGTAGAACACACGCTACTGTAGTATTCAAAGAGAAGCGTACCGTGGAAGCTTGGGGCGTTACATTCTCCCCTCCTTCAAATAATTTTGTCCTCGAAATTTCTATAATATTACTGCATAAAAAGACTCGGGTGTTTCTTCATCATAAGTTCCTCGGGTTCCCACATTGCCTCTTCCATCTAATGGTCTCTCCATAAAACTTTTACCAAACGAGTCATCTGGTTTCTCAGCACTTGTTATCTTGTATCAAGAATCTTGACAAACTCTTCACAATAAGACAAATCGGGTTCCAGTTACAATTCCTCATAGGTGAGTACATGCGTTGGGTCAGGCATGAATTTTCTTAACAGTGATACATGGAACATATTGTGATCTTTGGAGATACTTGGCGGCATTTCCAAACAGTAAGATAAAACCCCAATTTGTTCTAGAATTTCGAATGGTTCGATGTACCTGGGACTCAAGTTTCCCTTCATACCGAAACATATAACACCCTTACATAGAGATGCCTTCAAGAAAACATGATCTCCTACTTGAAATTCCAAATCCTTCCTTCGGTTGTCACCATAGATCTTCTTCCTACTTTGAGATTCTTTGATGTGGTTTTGGATTACCATCACATTTTCCATCGTTTCCTCCACCAGTTCTGGGCCTATGAGTTTTCTTTCACCAACATCATCCCAACAGGTTGGTGTGCAACTTCTCATTCCATATAACGCATCATATGGTGCCATCTGAATACTTGAATAGAAGCTATTGTTATAGTAAAATTCTACCAGAGGTAAATATTGATCCCACATAACTTGAAATTCAAGGAAGCATGGTCTCAACATGTCTTCTAAGGTTTTAATAGTCCAATATGATTGTCCATCTGTTTGAGGGTGGTAGACAGTGCTCAAATGATGTTCAGTATACAGGGATTTCTGAAGACTTTCCTAGAATCTTGATGTAAAACGTGGATCATGATCAGAAACAATCGATAGGGGTACTCAATGATGTCTCACAACTTCATTAATATATATTATTTCTAGACGTTCAAGTGGTAGATCTTCTCTTATATTAAGAAAATGTGCTGACTTGTTAAGACGATCAACAATGACCCATATTGCATCGTTCGTTCTAGGAGTCTTTGGTAGTCTCATGACAAAGTCCATCGTGATATTATCCCATTTATACTCAGGTATGGGAAGAGGATTCATGACTCCTCCCGGATTTTGCCTTCTAGCTTTCACTTGTTGAAAAACCATACATCTTGACAAAAAATCAGCAATCTCTCTCTTCATGTTGTCCCACCAAAAATTTTCCTTCAAATCTCTTTACATTTTGGAGCTCCCTCGGTGTATAGAGAAATTGGAACTTTGAGCATCATCCAACAATTCCATTTTTAGTTCGGGTATATTGGGTACACAAAGTCTCTACCCAAATTTCAAAATTCCATCTTCATACAAAAAGTCACTCAATCTCCCATCAATCACAGCTTTAATCTTCTTTTGAAACTCTTCATCTTTGGTCTGAGAACTCTTAATCCCTTCTAGTAAAGATGGTTTTTCAACCATTTGAAAAAGTATCGATGTTTCACCTTCCATGGAAATTCCCATGCCCATCTTCACTAGATCCATGAAAATAGGATCCCTTTCAATTCTCATCTTGTTCAAAACTCCATGATCCTTTCTTCTCAAAGCATATTCCACCTGATTAGCCTTCCCCGGGTGGTAGTGTATCGTGCAATCATAATCCTTGAGTAGTTCAAGCCATTGCCTTTGCTTCATATTGAGTTCTTTCGGTGAGAAAATATACTTCAAACTCTTGTGATCAGTATAAATCTCACATTTTTCACCATAGAGATAGTGTCTCCAAATCTTCAAAGCAATGATTACAGCTGTTAACTCAAGATCATGAGTAGGATAGTTTTGCTCATTAATTTTCAACTATCGTGATGCATAGGTAATAATCCTATCATTCTGCATAAGGACACAACCAAGTCATTTCTTTGAAGAATCACTATAAATAACAAACACATCATTCCCCGATGGTAGAGTCAATATAGGAGCATTGACTAATCTTCTATTTAGTTCTTCAAAACATTATTCACACTCTTTTTTCAGTCACATGTAACCCCTTTTCATGTGAGCTTTGTTAATGGGTTAGCCAACCGGGCAAAATTCTGGACGATACGTCGATAATAACCTGCTAAACCAATAAAACTGCGTACCTCAGTTATACTCGTCGGTGCTGGCCATTCTTGGATTTTTCTTATCTTAGAAGGATAAATGGAGATTCCATACATAGAGACAATATGGCCACGAAAACAAATCTCTTGAATCTATAATTCACACTTTCTAAACATCCCATATAATTCATGCCTTCTATGAGTCTTCAGGATAATGCGAAAATGATTTTCATGATCTTTGTAACTTCTAGAGTATATCAAGATATCATCAATAAATACCACTACAAATTCATCAAGATATTCCTTGAAAACTCTATTCATTAGATCCATGAAAAGAGAGAGTGCATTAGTCAGCCCAAAAGGCATTACTGTAAACTCGTAATGCCTGTACCTGGTTCGAGATGCTGTCTTCGGAATGTCTTCCTTCTTCACACACAGTTGATGGTATCCAGATCGAAGGTCAATCTTTGAAAAGTATTGATCTCCATGAATTTGGTCAAATAAATCATTAATGTGAGGTAGGGGATACTTGTTCTTTATTATTATAGCATTAATTTCCCTATATTCAATACATAACCGCATAGATCCATATTTCTTCTTAACAAAAATGACAAGGGCTCCCCATAGGGCGAATAAATATTTTATTACTCAAATCCTATAGTTGTTTCTTTATTTCAACTAATTCCACAGTGGCCATTCTATAAGGGGTCTTCGATATAGGCCTTGAACTACGAATTAAATCAATGGAAAACTCAATTTATCGTTCTGGAGGATGTCCAGGTAAATCTTCCAGAAACACATCTATATATTCTCTCACAATAGGTACATCCTCTATTTGAACATTCCTTTCCTCACCCACAGTCATTTCATTCTCTTCCTCCCCAATAATTGAATTTAGTTGAACTACTAGGGGTGAATCTAGATAAGAATTTGGTGGTGACGATTTTGCTCTAAAGATAAGGTGTTCCTTATCATCATCAGAAAAAATAGTAACCTCCTTATTCTTAAAATAAATCTTCGCATCATGGTTCGAAATCCAATCCATAACGAGGATTATATCAAACTCAATAATAGGTATGATGATGAGATCAGCAGATAAAGATCATTTATATGCTCTAATGGGACCAGATTCATAGAACTGTGTTGCAATGATACTTCCCTTCAGAGTTTTGACTGACAACTCCCTTGTTAAATCAAATTGGAAATATATGAAACAATTCGATGATCCATAATCAAATAAAGAATTTTCTAAACTTGAGGAAACCATTAAATTACCTACCACTACGTCTTTCGGAGCTTCTACCTCAGCAGTATTGATAGCATAAGCTTGGCCTTGATCCCTTGGCATTTTCTGAGGTAAGTTCCCCTGAAGCTTAGAACATTCATTAGCATAATGTCTTATCTCCCTGCAGTTGTAGCATTGAACATCAGTAGCTTCTTTCTTCCCCTTGCAATCATGAGCTTGGTGGCCTTTTTCACCACACTTGTAATAGACTCTCATTCCTTTCAAGAAAATACTAGGGTGTTTCTTCCCAAATTCTCTACAGGATGGATATTCTATTATTCCCATCTTCCCCTTAATTATATTCCTAGAGTGATCAGCAGATCTCTTCTTCTCTTTCGTTGCTTTAATGTCATATGACTTAGAGAATTCTTTTTCTGTCTTAATATCAAATGAGAAAATATCTTCGTACGACGAGAAGGATTGTGTGACTAATGTTTGATGGAGAAACGGTTTTAACCCATCTAATAAATGATCAATCTTACTTATTGAGTTACTTATATAAACTGAAGCATTCCTTGCAAACCTTGTAAAGTAAGACTCATACTTTGGAACATTCTCATCCTCCTTTTGCCTCAGACTCAGAAATTATCTTTCCATATCCACTCGATGGTAATGAAGAAAGTATTTTTCTAAGAAAAAATCTTTAAACTCCCTCCATTCCATATTTGATACTTCATAATCTTTCTTCGTGCTTTGAATCAATGACCACCACTGATTAGCATCTCTAGTGAGGTGGTAAACTTCCATGACAACTTTTTCCCTTTCGCTACTCACCAAGGCATGGAATATTTTCTCTAAGAATTTAAACCATTCCTCATCTACTAGTGGATTTGTACTCCCATTTAATGTTGGTGTTTGTTGCCTCATGAAGCGATCTAACATTGATCCTCCACACTGTGGATCTGAGTTCTCCATACGGGTAAGGTTATTATTCATAATCTGAGTGAGTTGTCCCAGTATAGTGATTACCTAATCAGTACTAGTTGCATCACCAGCTCCACTATAATTATCTTGAGAAAAAAGGAAATCCCTACATAGGGTGCGTGAATTGATACAATTTCTATTCCTTCCACTTCGAACCATTTCTAAAAAATGGCATAAACTAGATCAGTTTATGAATAAAAATACATAATTTCATACTTTTAAAACACTGAACATAAATTGAACTATTTATGGATATAATCCATAATTATAAAAAAATTCTCTGGGGAAGTATATACTCATAAATCCATTATAATGGTTTGTAAATAAAATTATAATTATCCTAAGCATATCCCCCCGGGAGTGTCGTAACCAAGAGTTCAGCATGGCCTATTTTCGTGCACCAGTTCCCATTCGAGTCTAGATCAAAGCGGTGTTTTCGGGTTTTACCCCAAGGTACATATGTGCTAGATCCGCCTCTACCTGCTCATATCCATACAAGGATGTATTTCTCAGAAAACTCACAAAATCTCTATAATACCAAAATTCTAGGATGTTCTTATATACTAATCCTCAATGTCTATCTTAGGGCTATGTGCTCTAATCAGAGTTGATCTAAATCTAGCTCCCAAGGTTTGTACTAAACTTCCTCTGATACCAACTGTAACGCCCCGACACCAGTTACCCATAGTCATTTCATTATTACATAACATTTTCATGATCACAAAAGATCAATTCTCGAAATACCGATTAGTTTAGTAGCCTTGTAATCACTATATACATTCATAAAGTTTACATTACATCATAAAGTGAAAACTATAACAACATCTTGTCTCCACACTCATATCCCCTTATACTATTCCTCTAGGTCATTCATAAAATACTTCTTCACATCTTGGGAAATTTAAAACATAGAACGGGGTGAGTTCAAATTCCCAATAAGGATAACAATATAGCGGAAACTTTCATAAATAAGCATAAACATTTAAGGCAATGTATAACTAAAAAAAGCCTTTTAAACTTGAACTTCATCATAATATGGTAGAAATAAAATGAAATAATTCCATTTACTTATTCACATGGATATTCTACTAGTCTAATAATCACATGCAATATCAATAACCACTTTCATAATGATGGAATGCATAATTTCATACTATCATAACCACATAGTCAAGGCCTTGTGCCAAGAATAAAAATAATATTTTGTCAAGGCCTTGTGCCAAGACACTATTTTGTCTCATGAGACCTATCGATGCATCGAGGAGCTATAGCGGGCTCCACCCGTCACTTATTTATTCCAATGCATTCCTCATATGAACTGGTTTAAATGTAACATAAACATTCTTATTAAAACTAGCACATGAAATGTCAATACTTTCTCCATAAACCATGAATGGTATAAAAATAACACATCCATAGTCAAACATATCACAAAACCTTCAGTATAATATGTATGTTCTGTATCATAATAAATCAACTTCAAATAAGCTTAAAATCCATCAAAGGATGTTGACATAAATGAAAACAAAACTATTTGAGAGAAATATCTCTTTTTTAAAATCATTTAAAAGTCCCATAATTATAAAATAAAACATTTACTTTGAAATTTTTTTATAAGATTGTAAGGGAATCTTTGAAGATTTTATAACGATGGAAAATAGCTGCACCAGCCATGTAAGTTAAAAAAAAGACATTTTTACCTTAATTTTGTCGAAAAGGTAAAAAAGGACCTTGTTTAGAAAATGGTGGAAAGTTTCCTTTATAAACAACCTATAAAAGTCAAATAAGGGTATAAATGTATTTAACCCATAGTATTTAAAATAGTAAGAATGACTTGAAATACTTTTTTATGAAACATGGATGTGGATGATAAAGAGGTCCCAGTAGAAAATTACGAATAAACAACCTTGGATAATGAAAAGATTGTGAAATAAAACCTTACCTTGTACTTTTCCTTGGTCGAGGGTAGGTTAACCTCCTGTATAATAGTTAAATCACTGTTATTAAATTACACAAGAATCATATAAATAAATATGATATCATATATAATCTTTTAATATTTCTCTGTTAATAATATTTTAGTATTATTGTCGTTTCAGGTGTTAACTAACTCATTTTCTTTTATAAATTTTTTTACAGAAGTAATGTTTATTATTGATTGGTTGTATCTTATTAATATCCAGAATCATATCAAGTCCTTAAAATTTATTTTTAATAATCAAATGAAAATTATTCTTGAATGGATACGATGGGGAATGAATCTTATCACGTTCGTGGAGACTGTAGTCTGTATGTACGCACGAGCGACAATATCATTATTTTGATATTAAAATTATATTTAATTGTATGGTGTATCATATATAAAGAATCATTATCATGTTATATTTCTTATTTACATGAATCAAAAATCATTATTATACCCATCCAAATAATAATTTATTTAATTACATTTACATCAAGACGTGGAGACGGTAGGTCGTACGTACGCACGTATGGTGACATGTCATTAAAGGGATGGATAGAATATTGAATATGGTTGAACCATATTTATAATAAAATCATAGTATATAGAAGATACTGGAGTTATTATTTTATAATTGAAATAAAAAAGAAAGAAGAAGTGGAAGAAGAAAGGAACTTGTAATAGGGTGGTGAAAACATTACCTCTTCTTCGGGTTCTTCCTTTTGATTTGATCAAAAGATTACTTAAGATGGATTTATGATCAATATAAGGTCTCTAGGATAAATTTAGGTAAGTTGAGAGAATATTTGGGTAGGGGTTGGATGATCCAAAAGGATTTTAAGATGTTAATTAGAGAGAAGGGTGGGTGCCCTTTTATAAGAGGGGTGAGGGGCACCTTTGGAAAAGCTAGAAATATTAGTTTATAATAAAGTCATATTAGTTTTATAATGGATCCAAAGTAGATTATTTAAAGGATAATTTGGGTATGGGTCGAAAACCATTCAACCAATAGGTTTTAGATAGGTTTGGGTCACTATATTAACCTTATCATTTATATTTATATCTTAGTTAAATAGTTTGACAATTACCATGTCTCTTTGTATTTTTATATTATATAGTTAGGAAACGTACTATATACTTACAAGAGACACCCAAGTGGTCCATTAATGATACACCTATCATTATATTAGTATCATGGCCAAACCTTAGATTTTTATGAATTGAATATCAATTAATAATTTAATATTTGTTTTAAAAATTCTTTTATGTCCAATTTGACACTATTTGGTTTTTTGCTAAATTCATAAAAGTATTATTACGTCGAAACTAATTCATTTGATAAACCCTAATATGTAATATTAATCACTAAAATTAGTTTAATTCATAAAAATCCTCAAATTACATTTATTTGGATATTTATAATATCAATTATTTTAATATTTCATTATTTAGGTAATTACTGGATCACCATTGTTCTATAAATAAATTAAATTATTTAATGTCTAAAAATTATAAATAAAATATAATTATGTAGGAAATATTTTCAACTTTCTAATTAATATTTATAATCAAATTTATCTTTTGTATAACCCTATATTAAAAATGTTTTAGTTATTAATCTTTGATTTTAACTCTTTTAACTCTTCTTTGAATTAAATAATAATAAATGTCCTAATCTAATCCAAGTGGACCAAAGAGGTTCATGTTTTAATACTAAGGTATTTTTTGGTCGAATTATACTTATCCAATAGAATTAAGAAATTTTTTAGGGCAATAATAATATCATTTTTACCCTTAATTACCTTATTTACTTTTAACCGTGGTAAATAAAAGTAAAAAGTTACTATTCTCCAAAAAATATTTTTATCTTATTGAACCACATTTTACTCCTTGATATTAACGGTGTCTCTTGGATTTTTGAAATTCTACTCACAGAAGCGGCAAAATCATGTTTTATGTGAATTTTCAAATTCTCCTAGAAGATGGATAAAAGACAGTGAAAAGTTAAATAAAATTTTTATATATCTAATGTTATTATAAACTGACACCAATGAATTACATTGTACTTACATCGGTATTATGTATCTATTTTGACCTAAACTAAATTTAAATAAAATAAATAATTATTTAAAACAAATTCGGTTTTAAACTATAACTTAGTGTTTAAAGTTTTCAGAAAAATACAAAAAATTCACCCTAGGCTAATTTTGATATTACGAATCCAAAAATGAAGTCCATTTTGAATGATAAAATGTATAAAATTTCAGAAGGTGGGTATTACTATTCATAACGGCTAGTTTTATTAGTTGTGGTGTGTGTTAGAACTCAAAGTTGCGTACAACACACACTACTGTATTATTCAAAGAGAAACGTATTGTGGAAGCTTGGGGTGTTACACCCATTTTTATCAAACACTTCAAATAAACCATGAAATCAAATAGGGAAAATTAATAACCCAAATTCAATGCACAAATCTATGATAAAACTTTCATATAATACTTGTAGATCACCTACCGAAAATCTAATGTTGAGAGCACTCTTAATCGTGGCCTTGGATCTGGATTCAAACACCCCTTGAATCACAAACACTAGTTTCACCAGAAAAGGAGGGTTTTAGGTCTTTAGAGGGATATGGAAGAAACTAAAAATCCTAATCTGAAAAGGAGAAGCAAGAGGAGTATCAGACTTACACGGGGGATTTAATCCATGACCAATGGTGCTCCAAACATCTAAGAATTGAACGAGAACAACCATTGGAAAAATTGGTTCATCCATGATCATTACTAGGGTTTCAGGGGGTGGAATGGAGGAGAATAACAAGTTGGGGTTTAAAGTCATGGGATGGCATTTTTTTAATTTTCTCAAAAATACTGGGTTTTACGGTTTACCCACATGGTTTTTCAACACGTTCACATACCGTGTGTCAGACACTATACGAAAAACACCCATTTTCATGGTTTCCAGGGGATTTTGCATGCTATTCTTAACAATTCACCAACCGTGCAAAAGCCTCTATCCATAGTTTCATGGTAACCTGGGATACTCTACACGGTTATCACTAACCATGCACAAATTGTGCAGCATGCCCAGAAAACTGCCCCCCCCCCCCCCACCTCTTCATGTCTTGAACCCCCTGAACACCCCTTAGCCTCCACATGAACACGTGAAACAATTATTTGACCACAATATGGGGCATACACTGAAACATAAACCAAAACCTACCTGATGAAAATTCAGGATCTTGCAGCATCCCAAACTTATAACGGCTCTCCCTCGAGACGCCCTTCCAAGAATCACTATGCATATATAACTACATATCATTCCATTGTGCCTACATATCCATTCCCATCTTCTATGTTTCTAGTTTCACATCACAATCCCCACCGAACATGGATCAAGGGCACAAACTTTTCATGCAAGTCTTCCTCACGACAACTACAACATGGACCAAGAACTCCTCAAGGATGAATTAACATTAACCATACCAAACCACTATAACTTCATAGTGAAATGTAGACAATAGTTCCTAATTAAATTCACATGTGAACTCCACACACAACAACACATCATCATGGAGAAATCAATCAGCACCCCCATGGTCCAATTCTCTACGCAACTCAATACCCATATCACTTGGCTTCATTTTTTTTATTTTACCCAACTCTTATAGTGACCAAATGCAATATATATCAATGGAGAATGCATGGTCCATCCAACCACACATCCCAACGTATGTCGATTCACATATTTTGAAGAAAGATAAGCCATATCTCAACTCAAAATTCACATCACCTGACATATTCCAAATCACCACGCACAAACCTCCATAAGGGAATTAACCTGCAATGGCATCTAGCCACTCCATTGAAACCTTTCGGGATGAAATTATTAATCTATCCATTCAAGGAATAAGACCAAATTGACCTCACTTAGGTACAAATTCATTTCAAAGTGGCACTTTTTTTACAACACAAACTCGGTGGTGGTTCACTCTCAAAACACCCATTTGTGTTTACCATATTTGGTCGGACCACACCCGAATGGCTTGTCCAAGAACACCCACCTTCCACTAATGGTACACTACCCCTTTCTAACCTACCCAATCTTATTACTAACATGAAGCTTACCATTATCATCCAATGTACCCACTGAGGTTGTCCCTTGAATTCTGATAGAATTAGATCATCACGTGATTTCTGTCCTCCAGACCGTCATCTGGCATCACCCTCGATATGACACCACATCACATAGAAAAGGTTTCCTCAACATCAAGATGTTATAAAACCACCCAACGAGAAATTAACTGTGTATAACCCTGATCTTCATTGGAGTTATAGAACTCGTCCTCTCTTGCCACAACATTTTTTCATATCCAACCACACCCTTTTACGACTTCAGTATAGACATCTCAAGCTTCACATGGAACCACAATGATCTTGAAGCCAACACATATCTCATCAGTCACCACATCCAAGGCCTACATGGCCACTCTGAAAAACAAAACTTTTATCTCATAGGATCACCATTGGCATCTCGGTGCCACTACATCAACTCGATGATCTCCTCTCCCCATCTAGGACTGACTTATCACTACCCAAATTAACAGTATAGTTACCATTTCTCTCCATGAGGGATTCCAACCATCGTTTCTTAAAATTAATCTCAAGATGAATACCAAAACATAGACATGGATATCTAACTTTTTGCCAGAAAAAGAAAATAAATGTAACCTACTTCCTATTCTCGGCTTCTGTTAATGGAACCCATGACATTTTTCGACATTTGGTCCATCCTGAGGGCCTCACCCAATGTTGTAGAGTGTGTCAAACCCAACATCCAGCTCCCCATATACCATTTCCAGGAGCATAAACTCCATGATTTCCATCACCCAGTAAAACACCTTCAAGTCTCTTGAAATAAATTCAAATCTTCTCAATGTACCGGGGAGGATATCAAGATATTAGTCAAGATTGTCACTAGCTGAGGTATGCTAAGATGTTGTCGAAGAACACCACCACCAAATTATCCATTTTTATATCAAACAATGGGACACCATTCCTTACCAAGGATCTCAAGATCCCCTTCTAAACGCATCTCACCAACACTTAACCACCAGTACTCAGGTGTGATTGCCCACTATGTCTTACCATAGCTCCATGACCAAATTTCCAAGCTACTATAAACCATAGATTCAAGAGGAAATACTTCCGCCAGGTTTCTTTAGTTCATCCAATGCTTCCCTGATAGCTAACAACATAATCACAAAGGTCTACTAAACCAATCAAACCAATTGTCTCACAAATCAACATTTCTCTTTGTATAGCCCATCTTTTGCTTACTCACCTAACCGTGCATCTTGGTTAGTCAACCTCATCACCCTTGTCTCTCCCACTCGAAAATGACTTTGAGTCCTCTGTTAAGCATCATCCATATAGGTGAGTCAAGCATCCATATGATGCAACCCTTAAAAAAACTTAACTCCTATAAAAACACCAAGTTTCCCTTATGAAAGACCCATGTACAACTATACCATTTACTAAAACTTTGTGGTAATTTGTATGCATTGAAACCACATCTGAAGCATCTCCCATGATTTATATTCCACGGTACCAACACCACTAGGCTAACCTCCCATGAGAGAACATTTGATTTTATGCAACTATCATCATCTAACCACAACTCGAGTGGCACCAAAATCCATAAAACATCCCAATTAGCCATCTAGGACAAACCCACACCATAAAACACTCTGAGTCCCACTTTGAAAGTCCAAAACATCTACATGTGTGACACACACCCAAAAGCACTAGAAATCCCCTCTAACCTCTCTTGTATGTCACCTTGAATGTTGAATGATACCAACTCCCAAGGAAGGAATCACTTCCAGGGAAATCCACTGGTCGTATCTCCAAACCATACATATCATGACAAGAACAGTGAAATTCTATGAATGGTACTCTCACCCTAGTTCCAATGCACATTGTGCCTAGTGCACCAAATAACCATTTACTCTAGGTTCTGAACCAAAGTTGTACACATTCAACTACACTAAGAGCACAATATCCTCTATAGGATTCAAAACTATACTCATAATGTCTCTAGTCATATGGTCACTAAGATCCTTGCACTATCCTTAGGGTCCTTCATTCACTCTGTATGGTCACGAACCACGAGAGTTTCCACACTCATATTACTGAACAACACCTCAGACCCCAATGTCCACAACCCTAAGAAGTATTCCCAAAACACACCACCTAGGCCATATCATAACCAGTAAGGCCCCAAAATACAATCATGAAGTCTCAAATTATGGTATTGTCATTTCCCCAAACCATACAGACAATGGGTCAAACAGGAAACACAAAGGATACAAACTTTTGATGTCAATCATTCTCAATATAAACTTCTCATTCACCTGGTGCTTCGATGAATGGTTAATGGGATTAAACCACAAATGGAAAATATCTCATGTTATCGACCTTAAAAACCCATCATTCATACTCTATCTGAATGGTTATCATCACACTTAGAAATCTATCCTCCACCATACCTACCATGGGTAATGGTCAACATGGGGTGACCAATTTACTTAATCACAAGTCTTTCGTCAACACCTCTTCAAATAACTCCCTCTTTACAACATGATCCGTTCATCTTAGGAAAATTTCTTATTTGAAAACTTGTTACAATCATCATTTTAACCCAATTACACATTTCATTACGAAAAATTCATTAAAATTTTTACTATAATTATGAAATCCTTCTCTTTTAGACACCAAATAAACCATTAAAATTTATCACAACAAAAAAATTTAACTCAGTCACTACATTTCATTATACACAATTTTCCTTAACTATTCATTTTCATTATTTTCATTCACCCATATGCATTGAAATTATTAGGCATCATTTTATTAAAATTTTATAGGGAAGTAAAATTCATTATACTCTTAATACCTTGCACACCCATCCTATTTGTGTGCCTATAATTATGCATGCCACAAGTTTCCTTAGGTTCCTAAAATAATGCATGAATTCACAACCTCATCCCATTATGTCTATGATAAAAATATCACAAATTATTTAAATCAAACTACATGTGCATCACACAATGGTGAACTACCATTCAACTATAACAACACACATCAAGAACAGTAATTTCCACCCAGGGTGGCTTGGGTTTTACCACATAGATGGGTTAGCTACTCCCAGGCACGAGCTCGTTACCAAGTCCTAACACTATCCTAATCTCTTTTATATCATCCCCAAATAGTAAAAAAGGGGAAGGAACTCCTCTGATACCACATTGAAATGTCCCCAACCCGGAATCCACTAATACGGTTCCCCAAGCTGGGTTGTCACAAGACCTCATGTGTACGTCCTCATATTCTAGTGGTTGCCAACTAGCAGTGAGGGACTAATGAGTCTTATGGTGAGAATACACCCACTTTACCATAGTAATCCATAATAGAACACAACATAAATATAGTATAATACAAACAACTAATAAACATAGAAGTCTAACATCTCCCAACTTGGAAAAAACCATACATCAACTTTAACAATGTCATGACATACAAGTAGTGCAAAGTGAAAAAAAAAATCAAAATAAGACAAACAGACAAATCCCTAAACGGGTCCTGAATCTATGTAAGAATCCTTCCTTGTGTACATCCTGATCCCAACTCATCATCCAATTGTAGGGCCTTTTCCCTTGTCCTAACCTGCAACCAAGAAATCTGTTCGGGTACCCAATGACTGCCCGAGAAGGGTGTGAGTAGAAAACTCATTAGGCCACCACCAATAGTGTCTAAAAAATATCCAGTATAATAAATACTATATGCACATACAAAATAAATGTTATGTAAATAAGGGAGGGTTTATGTTCCATTAGTAATCAAATTTCTTTTTAGTTTATTCTTTACCTTTTCCCCAATTTCATTTCTTACACCATCTTTGTTACTTATTTCACTCTTAGTACATGCTCAGTGGGTTAGGCATACATATCATCTACACAAGGGACTAAGGCAATCAATCCCAATGCATAGGGAAAAAAGTCAAGTTCCTATCTCACTAGGGATACACATATCACATAAAAACATTATCCTCACCTCAAAGCCTCAGTCTTGGTGGAATTCAACCATTAGGGGAATATATCCTCTGTCTCTTTCATGAACACATGCATTTTTTGGGGAGAGGGAATGCCTCAGTCTAACTCGACCGATGGGAATAGATCCTCATGCCAATACCCCACTCTACCAAGCCATGTGCACATTCTTATTTATCAAATCACTACAACCATACCATAACAAAACAAATCATAAACAATTCCATTTTAGATCACAATACATAAAAACATATCAAAAAATAATATACCATAACATATTAATTCATTTATAATTTACAATTCATACCCATTTAGCTAAATTACCATTCTTTTGGCTTAATGTCTTATGTGTATTAAACAACCCATATTCTTTATCCAATGTTCATCAGTTACTATATATTAACCCATTTAGCCCATTTATCACATCATATGTATTTATACACTTATGCACTACAAGTACAATTCTTGTCTCACAAGGAATGACCACTATATTACATTAAACCATTTATTAATACCCCATAATTCCTACGAATTAACCAAATTAGATTATTCATCAATTTTTAATTCCATTAACCAATTACAAGTTCACCATTTAATATGAGCTAATCCATTTAGGCATTTCTGACCAAATTTCATTAAAAAATCGACATAATCTCATTCAACCCAATTATCCTATTTTAATGTTATTACAAACAACCTCTTAGGAAAATATCATCCAATAAAAAATTATCATCATTACATTTACAACATATTCAACCATTAAATCATGTTCTTCATGGGATCCACATTATTACATGACAACCCTTCACTTAATCCTACCATTTTCTAGGTCTGAAAAAGCTGGTGCACGCCATGGGTGGCCCTAAAATGGTCAAGTAATCTTATATGGATGCCATTCAGATCATGAGGGTTTCAATTGGTCACTTAGACACCCCATTTTATCAAACACTCAAATGGAACCAATAAAAAAATTATTAAAAAATAAGAACACGAGCTTCCATGCACAAATCTATAATAAAACTATGGGATAATACTTGTATACCACCCACCTCAAATCCAACGATGAGATCACTCTTAAGCATGGACTTGGATCATGAATCAAACTTCCCTTCAATACCCTACATAGGTTTCACTGAAAAATGATGTTTTTAGGCCTTCAAAATGAGATGGAAGAAACTACAAACCCTAATCCGAAAAAATAGAAACAAGAGGATCATTAGACATACCCGGGTCTTAGATCAGCAACAAAATGTGCTCTAAATGGCCTAGAATAGAAGGAATACCACCCCTAGGAATCTCGTTTTATCTAATATTGTCAATACGGTTGTAGGGGGTGGAATGGTGGAGAATCTCGAGTTGCGGTTTAAAATCTCGGGATGACATTTTTTTAATTTTCTCAAAAATATTAGGCTTCATGGTTTACCAAAACATTTTACTAAACCTTGCACAAACTGTACGTGATACACTGTTTGAAAAAATAATCTTTTAACGGTTTCATGGGAATTCTACATGGTTTTCTTAATTATGAGACAAACATGTGTAATCCTCAATCCATGGATGCACGATTACATCCAATACTCTGCATGGTTGGAAATAACAATGGGAAAACTCTTTAACATGCCCAGAAAACTCCTACCCCCCCCCTTCATGTGTCGAACCTTCAGAACACCCTTGAGCCTCCTCGTGAACTTGGGAAACAATTATTGGACCACGATAAAAGACTTAAACTTAAAATGAAACTGACACATACCTTAAGAAAATATGGGATCTTACAAATGGCTAGTCGGTGGATGGTCCCCAACTATCTCATGTGCAAGGCATAAAAACTTGGCCACTTCTAAGACCACCATCAAGATGATTTTTATTTTAATATGCACCCACTATCACACAACCTATTGACTAGTGGACTGCACTTCTGAGTTGGTGATTGTTTACCAACACCACAAGGCCACGCCTCTACTCATATATCTAGAATTCATTTATGTTAACATTATACAAAAAAACCTCCAAACTGGCCTATAATTGAGATGAAAGAAATGATAAATTTAAAATTTAATAAATATAAAATATATTCTACCATGAATTAATCAGGGATGTAACGTTATATATATTTAGTTCTGAAAAATGGGAAATAAAACATTTTTTGTATGAAATTGTATAACCTGGATGAGAAATATCTAATAAATGGAGTGGAATTTATCTTTTATAATATTGCATATTTATGATGAAAAAATCAATAAAAAATATTACTTCGATAACCAAATTTATTTTCAATGAAAATAAAGAAGAAATTCTATATGGTATTGATAAAAGGTAAAATATTTCAAAAATAGAAGAAAAAATTCAAATGAGAAATAACTTATTAAAAGTGAATGAGTAAAGAGATTTACTATGAATATAGTAATCCCTTTGAAAGAAATAAAATAAATGAGAGATTAGGGAATGGAATTGTAAATCTGATGAATCAAAAGTGAATTATTTATGAAAATGTAAATGGGGAATTATTTTAACTATATAAATGACAATAGGTGAATTGTATGAATAATATATAATAAATTCTGGACTATTTTTAAATATATTTAATAAACTTATTCATATTAATTGCACTTAATACCATCCATTTATAATTTATTATAACTCATTCATTAACAATTCATTTGGAAAAATAATCATCGGGTGTTAATAGTTCCATTATTTATATGTGTTCATAGATTTAGAAGTTCATATCCGTTTTAATTTTTTATATCTTAATCTCTTATATAATTTCTGTTAGTTTATATATATAATTATATTATATATTTTCATTGATACAATATAATTTCAAGGAATTAATATTGATGTTCCTTAGTGAATGATAATTTTGTTTTCATTATAGTGAACAAGGAATCAATTAAATGTATTTTTTATTTTAATAACACTAATTTTAGATATTACAATTCCATAATGTAAAACATATATTAGATTAATCATTATTAAGATATATTAACATTTTAAGGATTTATTAATCATTCATAGTGAAAAAAGTTTAACATCATTAATGTAGGTGGGAAACCAGATATTAAATACAATGTGTTCTGACAAATGAATAGGTGAGAATATGAATTTATATGATTATAATATAATTTTAATAGAGAATTAATGGCTTCAAGAATAAATCATCGGAGTTCATTATAGGATTTAAAAAAAGTGTAGATCAGAAGATAAATGAATGTGATGAAGAGGAATATGTCACGTACTTTTATGGAATCAGTCTTTCTCGCAACATCATTCATCTGAATGATAGACTTAGTCCGTCTTCTAGTGACCAAATTGATTTCAAATGTGATATAAAAATTAAGTAGAAAAAATTTGGTATTTTGTTAATGTTAAATCCGAATGATATATGTGATTTTAACACGTATTAGTATACATCCTTTTATAGGAAAAAATGAGGGATATTTCTTTGGGAACATGAGTTAATTGAAAGGAAAACATGGAATTACATGGATGTTATGCGAGTTAGGTGAAGAAATATATATTTTAATTGTAATATTGAATCACAAATCAAAAAAAGGACTTATAAAATGAGTTAATATATGTTGTATATATTAAAAATTAATGTTAGGTATTTTCACCCATTGTTGTGTCCTTTTAAATTATTTAAATATTTACTATAGTAATTTTTTTACGAAAATGTAAGATAAACCATTTTACATTTTTGTATATGGTGATTCCAAATTTAGATATAATTTAATAAAAATAAAATTATAAATAAGTGAAAAATATCTTATAAATGTAATCATATAATATGTATAGGAAAACTATATTTTTAGAAAAGGAACTTTTTTAAATATTAAAATATTTTATTATTATTTCATTCCAAATGTTTAGATTAAACTTAAATTAGTTTTTTAATATATATAAAAACATAATTTCATTAGTAATATTATTTATAATTGAAAATATTAATTTAATGAGATAAAAATATATAACACGTGAAAAAATAACTGTTTGAAAAACATCACTTTTGAAATTAAATGATTTTAATAAGTTTTATTTAAAATAAATTATTTATCTTTGAACCGTTCATTAAATTTTATCAATCCAACATTATTAGAATAATTCTTTGAAATTTGTAATTAAATTAAATCGATTATTTTAATGTAATATATAAAAATACAAAACATATAAAAATTTACATTTTTTGTAATATAAAATCTTTTTACCAATACATTATTATCATTTTCTTTAATTCAAGAAGTTAATATTAAATATGTATTAAATGTTAAATTTATTATTTTTTAAGGTGTTACTAACTTCCACATAAGGAAATTAAATAACTTCAATTTACCTATTGGAAAAATTTATATTCAATATCTATATATACAATAACCATATAATAGTTGTATTACATATTTACATTCTTATATATAGCCTGATATAAAAATAAAAAATAATCCAAACTATTCCATTATTTATGTATACAAATTATTATTATATTTATAATTATTTTTAACTATATTTATTATCATAGATATGATCCTCATGGGAAATTTTTAAGATGAATATATCAATCTTGTGGTATTTTTATATTATTTTTATTTTGTTACATTTTTTATTTTCCTACTTTTATTTCATTTATCTCTCTTGTAATGTTTATTCTATTATAATACTATGATTTCATTAAATTAATAATTTTTTATCATAGTTTCTTTTTTCATGGGATATAAGGTATTCAATGTATTCATGGAATAAAAAAATTGATTGTTTTATTCTGCTACTCATTAAAAAATTCATCATTGCAATTCCATTACATGGTTGGAATCAAATGAGGCTAATTTTGTCTCATTTCTTCTTGAGTTTTTAATGTATCTTCCTTTAATATATTATTTATGTCTAGTTAATTGACTATAAGGGTGGTATTGTTTTATAATACATTATCTCCATGATCCGAGATTGCCCCTGGTTGTTCCTCGTAAGAGAAATCATATTTGAATTGCATAACCATTGGGTCTAGTATATATAATGAATTTGTTAAGTAATTCCTTATGTGTGATTCAAGGAACACATCATGTACATGATAGAGGTTTTATAGAAGAACTACATGATAATCTGGAGTCTCCATTTTATTATGAATTTCAATGGGAACAATGTATCTAGGGATCACAATTCAATTCTTCATTGATCTCATAATCCACTTTAGTGGTGTTATTTGAAGGAATAATTTATCACTAACCTCGTACTCTAGATTAAATAAAAAATTATCAAGATTGGTATTTTGGGAACTTTTTTATAATTTTATAGGATGTTAAATGGTTTTCACCTTCTCTCTCATTTCCTGATTAAGATCAGGCCCTAATAACTTCTTATCCCCAAATTTATCTCAGTATCATATTGTTCCACATCTCTCACCTTCTAAAGAATTCTATGTTTCCATTTGAATACATGATTGTAATTTATTTCAATATAATTAATCAATCATATAACTATATTAATCCCAATCACCTCTAAAATCAATCAAGAAATATCTTATAATATCTTCCAATGTATGAATAGTACTTTCATATTGGCCATATGAATGTGAATGAAAATCCATGTTATATTTTATCTATGTAACCCATTCTTATTGAATTCATCTCAAGAACCTTCATGTGAAGCATGTATATCCATTAGATACAATTGAATATTGTACTCTATACAACCTTATGGATTCTTTTATGTAAATATTGTCATATTGATTGATTCATAAATACTCTTGAATGGTAATCAAGTATGATGGATATATAATTCAATACACAATAGACTAGATGAATTTTTTTCCCTTTGGAGGTATTAGGAAGACCTATGTTGAAATCCATTATAATGTTATCTTTTTTCCATATAGGTACGGGAAATGGTTGCATCATCCCCTTAGTCTTTTAATTTTTATCCTTGGCTTAATAATAATCTAAACAGCAAAATGTATACTCTGTAATCTCCCTATTATTTTTTTCAAACCATAATTTCTCCTTGAAATATTTATACATTTTCATTCTTCTTGGGGGAATATATATTGATGACCTATCTAAATAATACAAAACCTCATTCTTTAGATTTATCTATTAAAATATGCATATTTGAACTCCAAATATTATAACTCCACCACTGGCAAGGTTGATATTTGGAATATTTTCCACCTTATTTTATAAGTCAATATCATTATTTTATACCTATATGGTCTTCAATTAGCTAGAATGTTGAAAAAAATGGGTGAGATAAAATTTCACCCCTTATCTTATGATTTCCATATCCATCCTTCATATATCCTTGAATATTGAGTCTCCTTCAATCCTCACCATTGTATTTTATTGATTATAACCATATATGTTTTATATTTTTAACTCCCTTAATTTGGATATATACTTCAGCCTCTTGTTATCAATATAAATATCACACCTATCTCTATATAAATACTTCATCTAGATCATAAATTCAAATATTACCAATTTTAAATGTAGATAATTTGTTAAGTATATTTTCCCATGGCTGTTTAATTTATGAGAGGAATATGTTATTACCTTGCCATCTTGTATAAGCACACTTCTAAAAAACTTTTTTATGGAATATCAATATATCAAAACCCTTATATAGTAAATGGTATATCCAATATAGGTACAGTGGCTAACCACCTCATAAGAAAACTGAAGTTATCTTTTTTGTTTTAAATGTAATGAAATTTTTATCCTTTTGTGTTAACAAGGTTAGTGGGTTTGACAATCTGGATGGATTTATAATAAATAATCTTTTATACCTATATAAAATACTATAAAACTATGAATATATATTATATATGTTGGTATTGGAAATTATTAAATCACCTCTATCATTGTTGGATCAACAAATATACCTTCTCTTGTGATTACATAACCCAATAAGGAAACCTTTTGGAACCATAATTTAAACATTTTTAAATTGTCATATATTTTATCCTTTTTTAGGTATTTAGAATAATAATAAAAATTTATTCATTGTATTCCTTACTCCAGGAAGACAATATAATATTATCAATATAGGATACCAAAAATTTATTAAGGTAATATATTAGGGAATTATTAAATAAATACATCAAGATTTTCCAGCTATTTATAAGTAAGAAAATCATCATTGTAAATTAAAATTGTATGTATCATGTTGAGATGTATATCTTGGTTATATCATCCTTATTTTTCCTTATTTTATATAAACCAACTAGAATATCAACTTCTGTGATGTATTGAGAACATTTAAGATTAACTAACAAGTCATTAGTATGTGTAAGAGGATACTTTTTTTGAATGTGATATTGTTAATATAATTATAATCAATGAAAAGACACATTCCCCATTATTATTCTAAAAAGATAATTTTATCTCCAAACAGAGGAGAAATTAGGCTTATAAAAACTTTATCCATATTAAATTGAGGGTTCTTATTTAATTCCACCAATTCAAAGTGGGGGGTATTCAATAAGGACTATATGATATAGTCATGGATCATGGTACGAGTTCATTGAAAAACTCAACCTCGTGATCTAAGGTTATACTAGGAAATACTTTTATCAATACATTGGTATATCTTGTAAAGTTAAAACATATTTTAAATTGACTTCCTCCCCATCCATTTCATCTAGATACCAATTACTATTGGGTATCAAGAACCATATTAAATAATTACATTCCAAAGAAATTTCCACATGTTATTGTATTTAAATTTTTTAATAGAATGATTTGGGATATGATATTAGATTTCCCTATTCCATAAATTGATATGTGATCTGTATAGATAGTTTCAATCAATTCCATGTATTGTATAAAATTTAATAAAGGAACCAAAAACAATATTTTTAAATGTTATCTTCATAACAAATTAAGTCATATATGATTATATACTTATGAGTTAATTATCAGGACACTAAGTGTTTTCATTGATTACATAATATCTCGTAATTGACGTGGTGAATCATTAATCATATAAAACGTGAATGATATGATTTAATGAAAATATTTATGGTCAAATAAGACCATTGAATTTCATGAATGGATAATAAGAATAAATTTTAACGGATTATTTTGGTTCAAATAATTTAGTACAACAAAAATGTTTAATATGAGTACAAAAAAATAGTATCCTTAGAAAATCAATGAAAAAAATATTTTTTTAAAAAAAATACCTCAGATATCTAAACTTATGACACATTAATTTCAACCTATGATACTTCTGGTTCATCTTGTTTTGTAGCATTTTTTGTAGTTATAATTCTTTATTTAACTGCCAAAAATAACTAAACCCTACTTCAATACAAAATAAGGTTTTCTATAATTGGAATCAACATTTTTTATATCATTTTCTAAATTAAAGATTATATATTATCAATTAAAACACACTAACAAGGAACAATGGTTTAGAATCATTAAAGATTATCTATATAACTATCTAGCTTCACAAAAATACTATAATAACACTCTTAAATTCCAAAAAAAAGTGTTTTCCTTCTAGTCATATTCCAAATATATATATATATTCCTGAAAAAAAGTGTGAAATAATAGAGTGATCTCAAATACTATATAATGGAAAAATCATATCAATATTCCACATTGTATTAGATAATTAAAATGTGGGAAAACATGAACATGAGATAGTTACCTAATTTAATAAATAAGATCACAGAAATATAAAAAAATTATTATAATGTATGAAAAAATTGTTATATATCCTAATATAGAAATGTATAACCATAAGGTATTCATTGTTAGTGAATAATGCTTACCAGATAAAAGAAATGTAAATTCATAAGGAAATGATAATGATTAATTGACACATGGTAGAATCATAAGCATAAAAAAGTATAAAATATTTCACGGTTAACCACAATGGCCATCCAAAAAAATATTTGATTAGGCATCACTACAAAACATGTCATGGTGTATTGAACATCAAAAATCATTTCCTATAGAGGACTGGACATCACTACTTAGATACTAGGGTAATCTCATAAGAGGTAATGACTTACCTTAATCATTTTAGGTATATATAATCATAGGCCCAACATTCACCTAATGATTTACCATATATATGTGTTTCACAGGAAATCAATTGGACATCAAAACACTATTAGCCCATGGAGATAATATAGGTTACAAATCATTTTTTAAGGTATCATATACTGAGTAACAAATAATTTATTGGAATATATAATCCCCAAAAGAAACAATTCATTAGATAACTATAAGGGTTATACACCATTCATAATTTATTATATGAATGATCATTTATATATTGAGAGTAAATTTATAGAGAAATCATACAAAATTTTATCATAATGTTTTTAATTTTTTTATGTATAAACAATGTTAAATGACACTTTTAATATCATATTTGAATGATTTAAAACTCTTTTAAAACATTAATTTATAATGGAAATGTTTTAATAAAGGATATATGAAAATGAATTATAGTTTAATGTTTAATAAATATATATTTTAAGATAAACAATGTATAAATATAGAATGAATGATCCTTTTATGACTATTTAACGATTTTGAAGAAAGACAGTTAATTCAAAAGAAACATAATTTTTTTTAAAAGAGAGAAATAGAAAAATTAAATATAGGGATGATAATACATATTTTCCAAACTGAGAAAAAAAAAATATTTTTGTTAAGGGAGAGTATTTCATATAAGAGAAATATACAATAATGTGAGTTAATGTTTTCCATTATAATGGAATATCATTATGAATCAAAAATAAATAAATAAGGTTAATTTTATAATAAATTTAATTTTCAATAGAAATAAAGAAACAATGAATATGAGATTGAAATCTATTCAAATATTTTAACCATAGAATAAGAAATTCATGTAGCACATGAGCCTCAGCCCAGTTGGTGAGGACTCTTTAAGTTCATCCAAGAGACCTGAGATCAAATCCAGGTGAAGGTTAATTTTTCGGGGGTACTGTAGCAGTACTGTAGCATTATTGTAGTAGAACTGTAGTAGTTACTTTAGTGGGGACTGTAGTGGGCACTATTTGGAACTGTACAAGCTGGGATATTCCCCCGTTTTGGCCTTGGGGCCACCAATTTGGTCTCCAAGTCCTTTAAGGCCTTCGGGCCACCCAGTCCTTCGGGTCAGTAAGGCCTTTAGGCCACCTGAAGGCCTTCAAGACACCTTAAGTGCAGATGAAAACCAGACAACCTACAAAGGAACAAACTTCATAAGGAGGAGGAGCAAGGAGATTTCACCATAGCAAAAGCTAAACAGATTGCAAGAATGAAGGGGTATGGCACCTACCATCGGGACAAGCCTGTGCATTCAAGGGAAAGCCTAGCCGAACAGCCATGCGAAGGAGGAGAGATGACTTCATGATGAAGATGTTAGGGAGGATCTGTTCCAAGTAGTTAGTCTAGGTTGTATGTAATTTTTGAAGCCTACGAGAAATGAATTCCTCTAAGGCCTACGGGCCTTTTAATGCTTACGCCTATGGTGTAATGCTCCAACCCCGGTTACCCAGAGATAGTGCATTATTTTAATACATTGGCATGATTACAAGGAATCAAGTCCGGAAGGACCGATCAGTTTAGCAGTCTTGGAAAATAAATTACATACATGAATGTTACATTACACTTTATAACATACAACACAACAGAAATAATCTTTTATGAACACCATTATTCCTTTAGCTTAACCCTATATATCAATCCCAATACACTTCTGGAATCCTCAAAAAAAAATAAAAAATTAAAGGGGTGAGCTCAAACGCTCAATAAGGGTAAGCAATACAGCAGAAGATAACATAAATATTAAGAATAGTGAATAATTGAAACCACATGCCTTTACCAATAATAAACATGAATATTTTTTTGGTAGGAATATGAGTTGAGTAAATAATGCCATAATAAAAAATAATCATGGGTATTTTACTAGTCGAATGACCACATGAACCATCAATATTATTTCCATATTGAGGGAATGTATAATGCTGGACATTCTGAAACATTTTGTCAAAGCCATTGCCAAGACGTCTAAAAATGAATAAGGCCTTGGCCAAAACCATATATCACCTTGGGAAAGGCCTCATCCAATTCCACGTCTAGTTTTCTCATGAGACCTACCGATGCATCGAGGAGCTATATCGGGCTCCACCCATCAGTTACTAAGTCCAATACATTCCTCATATGAAAAGGTTGAAGTATAGCACAAACATTCATATTGAAACTATCATACGAAATGTCAATACATTAACCATAAACCATGAATGGTATAAAAATAGCACATCCATAGTCAAACATATCACAAAACCTTTAATACAATATGATAGATTTGTATCATTATAAATCAACATCAAACATGTTTAAAATCCATCAAAGTATATTGACATAGATGAAAATGATTTGTAAAACTCGTTGAGAGAAATATATATTTTTCATGAACACATTTAAAAGTCACACAATTTAAAAAAGAAGACATATAAAGACATTTTTGAATCAAATTGTCCCATACCACTTTTAATCCTTTTAAAGGAATTAACATTTTAAAAACATTCATGTCCATATAAATAAATCCTTAAAAACCATTTTAAAAACATCGACATTAATTAGAACAATGTAGAAGAATAAATATTTAAAACATTTAAAATGATGTTTTAGTAAGAATTACCTTAAAAATAATCCCTTTGAAAACTCTTTTATGAAACATGGTTGTGGATGATAAAGAGGTCTCAGTAGATACTTACATAAAAAAACCTTGGATAATAAAGTGTTTGTGAAATTAACCCTCGCCTCATCGTAATCAATCGAGTCGTATGAAAAATAGTCAATAAAAACCAAATGAATCACAGAATGTTATGAATTTAAAAAGAATAATTATACTATATATGAAATGTTAGTACACAATACACCACATGTTATAAATAAGTGGTGAACAATGGAAATCTCACGGAATTAAAAGTGAGATTAGAAACCCCTTACTTCGTGTCAGACTTGACCCGTTCGATCTTTAATATCCTGAATAAGAAACTAAAGTTAATTTCTACTTGCTTAAGAACCATATTATGGTTTATTATTCCATTAATATCATTTATTTCCATGTTATAAACATTATTTAATAATTTAAGTTAATAACGTTCATTTCGTCGATATTTGGCACATGAGTCTAAAATAAACACCTTATAGTTACAAGTTGTTCCCATGGTCAAAGGTTCATTATATACAGAATGACATTCATGATTTATATATCATATATATCATATATATTCTGTATATACATGTATTTATAACATTACATATCCTTTTGAGGTAAGAAATGAAATGCACCATTCATATAGACGGTAAGCCATGCGTACGCATGAATGCTACTTTCACTTATATTTATTATTTTAATGAAATTGAAACATAATAATACATAGTTATATTATAATTCCACTATAATATCATATATAATGTCATTAAATCCCTCCTTTATATGTCCCACATTTGGTATTAATGAGTCATATCAATTTGAGGGGGCACTAGTCCGCACTTCCTCAAATGAAATTACCGTGTTTACCCATAATAGAAACCATTAATGTATTATATAAAATAAAAATACCGAATCATGAATAAAACATAAACATAATATATATCATATATAAATAAATTTCCATAATAATGGACACCATGAGAGGAGGTAGGAGGTAATTGAACAATCATCATTTCGTGAGGCGTTAGTTTTCCATCCAAATAAACATTATGTATTTCACCCATTAGATGGAGGTGTGTGTATGTGTAGTTCGAATACTTCTCATAAAAACATCCTAGTATATTTAGGATAATGGTGTTGTTATAAAATTATGGAATAAAATGAGTTTAGGGGTTGGATAAGTAAAATAAAAGAAAAAAAGTTAACACAAACGTGTTACCTTTAATTTGGGTAACATCCTTTGGTTTGAACCAAAAGGAAATCTTTAAGTGACTTATGGATAAGGTAAGGCTTCTAGAAGGAGGAGAGTGATGTAGGGAGATTAATTTTGCAGAGTTTGGATGAGCCTAAATGCTTGATAGGTGAGAGTAAGTTGTTAGAATTGGTCTCCTTTTATAAGGGGGAGGAGCGGCTCTTTAGGAAAGTGTGAAAATATTATTTTATTATATAATGATATTCGGTTCCTAAAAGTCCAAAAATAATTAGGATCAAAGGTAAGATGACTCATGGTCTAAATAAAACTAGACAATAAAAATTGGACATTTTTTGGATTTTATTTTAATATTTAGAATCTAATTTATTTAAATCATTTATTAATGAGGTAAATAATGCATCATTATTGTGTCATAAATAATTTAATTTATTCGATGTCTAAATTTTATGAAAAAATTACCATGATATAGGAAATATTTTTATCTTTCTAATTAATATTTATAGTCAAAAAGATTACTTATATAACACCATATAAAAATTAATTACTGAAGGATTTTTCATTAGGTCAATTTTGCCTTTACTTTAAATTAAATAATCTAAACTATCATTATCATTCATAAGTGGCTCCATGGTGTCCCTAAATATACCACAAGATGCCTATGGTATCTCATTACTCATAAAATAAGGTTAGGACTTGTGTAAAGGTAATTTTGAATTATTACAATAATCTTTTTACCTTGAATTTCCCTATTTACAATTAACCGCGGAAAATAAAAGTCAAAAGTTACTATTCACAAAAAATTATTTTTATCTTATTGAACCAAATTTTACTCCGTGATATTAACTGTGTCTCTCATATTTTCATAATTCAGCTCATATAAGCAGTAAAATTATGTTTTATGTGCATTTGCAAATTCCCATAGGAGGTGGGTAAAAGACGGGGAAAAGTTCAATAAAATTTTTATATATTTAAAATTATTATAAAATATCTCCAATGAATTAAATTGAACTTATATAGGTATCATTTATCTATTTTGAAATAAATTTATTTAAATAAAATAAATAAATATTTAAATAAAAATTTTGTTTTAAACTATAACTCAGTGATTTTCACAATTCATCAAAAATTGAAAGTTTTAAGAAAAATAATGAAAATTCACAGTAAGATAATTTTGATATTGAGAATTCAAAAATGAAGTCTATTTTACTAAATTCAAAACATATAAGTTTAATTTATTAATTTAAAATTAATTCTCGTTGTCAAAACCAAGAGGCGTATTTTTAAGAAATAAAAACTATCAAAAGATTGACACTTATTTATGTCCAATTTCAATGTGAAATTACATACAATGACCAGCATTGGATTAAATGGTAAAAATATAATCTATTTATACATACAAACCATTAAAATGTATAATCTAACACTATAAATTATTCTGATTAAAAAAGTTGTTTTTAATTAAAATTTAGTATTTTTCACTATTCACCAAAATATGAAAGTTATCAGAAAAATACCAAAAATTTATCAAAACTAACTTTTTATCTCCTGATTCTAAATAATAAGTTTATATTGTCAAATTGAATATATAAATGTGTCAAATATTAGATTTAAATAGGGTTCTCCCTTAAAAGGCGGTAAAATTTCATTTTCTGAAAAATAATTCCTTTATCTAAAAAATCGAATTTGTTATTACAATATTTCTAATGAAATCATAATTTGGATTCTAAAATTATAAGGATTATATAATGTTCAAAATTCAGTTAATACTATTCATAACCACTTTTAAATGGCTTCTTTGGTAAGTCGTGGTGCTCTTGAACTCGGTGTCGCATGTAGTGCATGTTATTGAATTACTTTGAAGAAATAACGTACTATGAAATCTTGGGGTGTTACATTCTTCCCTACTTCAATAAATTTTTTCCTTGCAATTTGAAATTGTTCTTTTAAAATAAAAGTTTGAAAATAGAAAATACCTTTGTGGGAAAACCCACATTAGAAATTACGCTTATAAAATTTAGTCTTAATAAGAGGAAAGGGGGAATGAAAAAGACACCACCAAATTATGATCTTGATTAGAAGAACATTGGTGGAAATTAGAGAAACATAATTGGAGGAAAACTTAAATATTTATAGGGAGTTATTGAGGTCATCAATCACAAAAAATTTGTAGAATTGAGGGCCTCAAAGCCATCAATATCTGATGATTTAAAATATCATCGGTTCAATAAAAAATATGGAATTAGAATAACACATTTTTAGTTTTAAGATCCCATACCTAATGTTTAAGAATTAATTAATTCATAGAATAAGATATGAATAAATATATATATACTTGACTAGTAGAGTTCCATCCTTTAATTAATTTCTACCACAAACACATCTTTCACTTTAAAAGATAATAGAAATTTAAAAAAATATCATTTTTATACTATTCGTATAGGGTTCCAAAAAAATGAATTTATAATTCACCTATCATACCTTTTAAAAAAATAAACTACATTATACAATCCAGGGACTTCACGTGGTCCAGTGGTAGGCAATAAATCCCAATCTCACTATGGTTGTGGGTTCAATTCCAACAGCTTTGTCCAATGCGATGGGTTTTCACATGGTTAGTGTGTTGTCCGTTTTTTAGAAATCCAAAAATAACCTTAACAATAGCATCTTAATCCATTCCAACCTTTACACTTATCCAAAATAAATCTATCCCAACTCACAGCCCAAAATTTATAAGGAAGTTAAACACAATGAAGATCCTTTTTTCCACGTAATAACATATGAACAACTTCATCATGTATTATTTAAAAACATGGTATCACCCTGAATTTTGATAAAACATTATTGATTATATTAATGCTCCCTTATCCTTTATATAATACTATATATATATTCCTTATATCCAAAAATATTGAATATTCCAACAATTGTGAAATAAACAGACTATTAATCAGTTTAAAGGAAGTCAAGAATATCCAATATAATTTATCCAAATCAACCATCTCTTATTCCAAAATCACTACCTCGGTATTAGAACCATATTATGGTTTATCTTTATATAAACCAAATATTTTCCAAAAATTCAACCTGAAATTGAGTCACTTTTCTTGGTTCCACACAATCTCAAGTCCTTAATGAAATGGTACTGTAGTACAATATTTATATACTCTATATTCTTATAACATGTACATCATTAATACAATACTCAAATGACACAATAATTTAATAACAATATGAGAAATATAATCATTCCTCTTCATCTTTGGTAGTATAATAAATTTTTTATTATCCAATAGCAGTATTTGGGGTATACTCTGGTGATTTGGACTTTGATTCGCATAGTGTCCCAACTCCTTGTAGATGAAGCATTGTACATTGGAAATTTTTTCTTACCCTTGAAATCATGTACTTGGTGTCCATTTTCTCCACACTTATAATATACTCCCATTCCCTTCAAGAATTTACCAAGGTGATTCTTTCCACAATTAGCACATATGGGAAAATCATTCTTTTCCGCCTTCCCTTTATCCATCTTTCTCTCTTCCATCCTTTTATTCTCTTTCTTCCCTTCAAAGCCATAGGACTCAGGGAATTCATTACTTATCTTATTAACACATGATATTATTTCTCCATTTTTTGAGAATATATGGGAGATTATTTCCCATATAAATTTTGGATTAATATCGTGAAAGATATGATCTTTCTTACTCTTTGGATCATACTTATTTCTGGAGTTCACATTCCTTCTACTGGGAACCATTTCTATACAATGGCATAAACTAGATTAGTTTATGAATCGATATACTTAATTCCAAACTTGTAAAACACCTAACATAAATTGAACAGTTTATGGATATAATCTATAATTGTAAAAATGTTTTATTTGAGGAATTAAATACTTATAAACCCTTTATAATGATTTGCAAAGAAAATGATAATTATCCTAAGCATATCCCCCGAGAGTGTTATAACCAAGAGTGCAGCAAGGCCTGTTGTCGTGCACCAGTTCTCGTTCGAGCCAAGCTCCAAGCGGTGTTTTCAGGTTTTACCCATAGGTACATCTATGCCATATCTACCTCTACCTACTCATATCTAGACAGGGATGTATTTTCTTGGAAAACTCAAAAAATCTCTACATTACCAAAATTCTAGGAAGTACTTCTATACTAATCTTCAAAGTCTATCATAGGGATATGTGTTCTAATTAGAGTTTATCTAAATATAGATTCCATGATTATTGATAAACTTCCTCTGATACCAACTATAACGCCCTGACCCCAGTTACCTAGAGTCGGTGCTTTATTTTAATACATTGGCATGATTACAAGGAATCATGTCCCGAAGGACTGATCGGTTTAGCAGTCTTGGAAAATATATTACATACATGAATGTTACATTACACTTTATAACATACAACACAACAGAAATAATCCTTTATGAATTCCATTATTCCCATAGCTTAACCCTACATATCAATCACAATAAACTTCATGGAATCCTAGAAAAAAATTAAACATAGAAAGGGGTGAGATAAAACGCTCAGAAAGGGTAAGAAACACTGCAGAAGATAACATAAATATTAAGCGTGGTGAATAATTGAAACCACATGCCTTTACCAATAATAAACATGAATAATTTTATGGAAGGAATATGAGCTAAGTAAATAATGCCATAATAAAACATAATCATGGGTATTCTACTAGTCGAATGACCACATGAACCGTCAATATTATTTCCATAATGAGGGATTGTATAATGCCATACATTCTGAAACATTTTTTCATGGCCTCATCCAAGACGTTTAAAAATGATTATGGCCTCGGCCAAAACCAAATATCAAATTGGGAAAGGCCACAGCCAATTCCACGTCTAGTTGTCTTATGAGACCTACCGATGCATCGAGAAGCTATAGCGGGCTCCACCCATCACTTACTAAGTCTAATACATTCCTCATATGAAAAGCATGAAATATGACATAAACATTCGTATTAAAACTAGCATACGAAATTTCAATACTTTAACTATAAACCATGAATGGTATAAAGCTATCACATCCATAGTCAAACATATCACAAAACCTTCAATACAATATGGAAGATTTGTATCATAATAAATCAACTTGAAATAAGTTTAAAATCCATCAAAGTATGTTGACATAGATGATTATGATTTGTAAAACACTTTGAGAGAAATATCTATTTTTCATGAAAACATTTCAAATTCACACAATTTAAAAAGGAAGACATATAATGACATTTTTTAATCAAACTGTCCCATACCACTTTGAAACTTTTCAAAGGAATTAACATTTAAAAAACATTTACGCCCATATAAATAAATACTTAAAACCCATTTTAAAAACATGATCATTAATGAGAATGATTTAGAAGAATAAATATTTAAAATATTTAAAATTATGTTTTAGTAAAAATTCACTTAAAAATAATCCCTTTGAGAAATCCTTTATGAAACATGGATGTAGGTTATTAATAGGTCCCAGTGTATACTTGCGTAAAACACCCTTGGATAATAAAAAGATTTTGAAATTAACCCTTGCCTCGTTGTAATCAATAGAGTCATATAAACAATAGTCAATAACAACCATATGAATCACATGAATATCATGAATATAAAAATAATCATGATAATATATATTAAATGGCAGTACACAATACACCACATGCAATAAATAAGTGGTGAACAACGGAAATCTCATGGAATTAAAAGTGAGATAAGAAACTCATTACCTCGTGTCCGACTTGACCCGTTCGTTATTTAATATCTTAAATAATAAACTAAAGTTAATTTATAATTTCTTAAGAACCTTTTTCTGGTTTATTATTCCTTTTATATCACTTATTACCATGTTATAAAAATTATGTAATCATTTATGTTAATAACGTTTGTTTTGTCGATATTTGGCACTTGAGTCAAAAATGAACACCTTATAGTTACAAGTTGTTCCCATGTTCAAAATTTCATTATATCCAGAATGATATTCATGATTTAGATTTCATATATATAATATATATCCAGTATATACAATTATTTAAAATAGTACATATCATTTTGGGGTAAGAAATGAAATGCATTGTTCATGGAGACGGTAACTCGTACGTACGCATGAACGCTACTTTCACTTCTATTTCTTATTTTAATAGAATTAAAACAGAATGATACATAGGAATATTATAATTCCAGTATAATATCATTTATAATATCATTAAATCCATTCTTTATACATACCACATAGGGTATTAATGAGTCATATCTCTTTTGAGGGGGCGATAGTCCGCACTTCCTCAAATGAAATTATTGCGTTTACCTGCAATGGAAACCATTAAGGTATGATATAAAATAAAAATACATAAGCATGAAGAAAACATAAACATAATATATATATCATATATAAATACAGTTCCATCATAATGTCCACCATGAGAGGATATATGAGGTAATTGAACAATCATCGTTTCGTGAGGCGTGAGTTAGCCATCTACAAAAACATTATGTTCTTCACCCATTAGATGGAGGTTTGTGTATGTGTAGTTATAATCCTTATCATAAAAACATCAAAGTATATTGAGGATTCTGATGTTGTTATAAAAGAATGGAATATAAATATTTTAGGGGTTAGAGAAGGAAAATTAAAGAAAAGAAGTTAAGAGAAACTGTTACCTTTAATTTGGGTAACTTCCTTTGGTTTGAACCAAAAGGACTTCTTTAAGTGCCTTCTATCTAAGGTAAGGTTTCTAGGAGGAGTAGAGGGATGTAGGAAGCTTAATTGGGTGGATTTTGGATGAGAGTAAAGGCTTTAGAGGTGTGAGGAATTGAATAAAAGTGGTCTTCTTTTTTAAGGGGGGGAGGGGCTCTTTAGGAAAGTGTGAAAATATTATTTTATTATATAATGATATTCGGTTCCTACTGATCCAAAAATCATTAGGGTCAAAGATAAGATGACTCATGGTCAAAATAAAATCATCCAATAATAATTGGACATGTTTTGGATATTATTTTAATATTTATAATCTAATTTCATTAAATCATTTATCAATGAGGTATTAATACATCATTATTGTGTCATAAATAATTTAATTTATTCCACGTCTAAAAATTATAAAAAAATACCATGATGTAGGAAATATTTTTTTATTTCCAATTAATATTTATAGTCAAAAATATTACTTATATAACACCGTATAAAAATTAATTCATAAAGGATTTTTTTTATTTCAATTTTTCCATTACATTAAATTAATTAATCTAAAGTGTCATTATCATTTATAAGTGGCTCCATGGGGTCCCAAAATCTACCCAAAGATTCCCATGGTCGGCCATTACTCATAAAATAATGTTAGGACATGTGTTAAGGTAAATTTGAATTATTATAATATTCATTTTAACTTGAATTACCAAATTTACCTTTAACCGCGGTAAATAAAAGTCAAAAGTTACTATTCACCAAATATTATTTCTATCTTATTGAACCAAATTTTACTCCTTGATATTGACTGTGTCTCTCGGATTAACAAAATTCAACTCACGGAAGTGGTAAAATTAAGTTTTATGTGAATTTGAAAATTCTCTTAGGAGGTGGGTAAAAGACGGTGAAAAGTTCAATAAAAATTTTATATATCTAAAATTATTATAAACTGACTGCAATGAATTACATTGAACTTATATAGGTATTATGTATCTATTTTTACATATATTAATTTCAATAAAATGAATAATTATTTAAATAAAAATTTTGTTTTAAACTATAACTCAGTGTTTTTCACTCATCATCAAAGATTGAAAGTTTTCATAAAAATAACGAGAATTCACCCTAAGCTAATTTCGATATTCGAAATTCAAAAATGAAGTCTATTTTACCAAATTCAAAACATAGAAGTTTCATTTATTAATTTAAAAATAATTCCCGTTGTCAAAACAAAAAAGGGGTATTTTTAAGAAATAAAAACTATCAAAAGATTGAAACTTGTTTATGTCCAATTTCAAAGTGAAATTACTTCCAATGACCAGAATTGGATTTAATGGTAAAAATATAATCTCTTTATACATCTAAACCGTTAAAATTTATAATTTAACACTAGAAATTTTTTCGATTTAAAAAGTTATTTTTAATTAATATTTAGTATTTGTCACTATTCAACAAAATATGAAAGTTATCAGAAAAATACAAAAAATTTATCAAAACTAAATTTTTATCTCCCAATTCTAAAGAAGAAGTTTATTTTGTCCAATTGAATATATAAAACTATCAAATATTGGATTTAAAAAGGTTTCACCCTGAAAAGGCTGTAAAATTTCATTTTCTGAATAATACTTACTTTATCTAAAAAATTTAATTTGTTCTTACACTATGTCTAAGAAACTCATAATATGGATTCTAAAATTATAAGGATTATATAAAGTTCAGAATTCAGTAAATACTATTCATAACCACTTTTGAACGGCTAGTTTGGTAAGCTGTGGTGCGCTTGAACTTGGTGTTGCGTGTAGTGAAAGTTATTGAATTATTTTGAAGAAATAACGTACTATGAAATTTCGGGGTGTTACATTCTTCCCTCCTTCAATAAATTGTGTCCTTGCAATTTTAAATTTTTGTTAGAAAATAAATGGTTGAAAATAGAAAATACCTTTGTGGTAAAACCCACATCGGAAATTGGATTCATAAAATTTAGTCTTAATAAGAGGGAAGGGGGAATGAAAAAGTCACCACCAAATTATGATCTCGATTAGGATAAAAAAAATTTCAATTAAAGACACATAATTTGAGAAAAACATAAATAATTATAGGGAGTGATTGAGGTCATCAATCACAAAAAAAATTAGAATTGATGGCCTCAAGGCCATCATTCTCTAATGATTTAAAATATCATCATTTCAACAAAACATAAGGTATTAGGATAACACATTTTTTGTTTCATGATCCCTTACCTAAAGTTTAAGAATGACTTTATTCATAGAATAAGATAATAAAAATATATATATACTTGACAAGTATAGTTCCATCCTTTAACTAATTTCTACCACAAACTCATATTTCACTCTAAAAGATAATATAAATTTTAACAAAATATTCTATTTATCCTATTCGTATAGGGTTCCGAAAAAATGAATTTATAATTCACCTGTTAGACCCTTTAAAAAAAGAAACTACATTATACAATCCAGAGACTTCATATAGTCCAGTGGTAGGCAATAAATCCCAATCGCACTATGGTTGTGGGTTCGATTCCCGCATCTTTGTCCTACGCGACGGGTTGTCACACAGTTTGTGTGTTGTCCTTTTTATAAAAATCCAAAAATAACCTAAACAATGTAATCTTAATCCATTCTAGCATTTACACATATCCAAAATAAATATATCCAAACTCATTGTTAAAAATTTATAAGAAAGTTAAACACGATGAAGATCCTTTTTCCCACATAATAACATATGAACACCTTCATCATGTATTATTTTAAAACTTGGTATCACCCTGAATTACCATAACACGTTATTGATTATATTCATGATCCCTTATCCTTTATATAATACTGTATATATTCCTTATATCCAATAATATTGAATATTCCAACAATGATGAAATAATCAAACTATTAATCAGTTCCAAGGAAGTCAAGAATATCCAATATAATTTATCCAAATCAACCATCTCTTATTCCAAAATCACAACCTCAATATCAGAACCATATTATGGTTTATCTTTCTCTAATCCATATATTTTCCAAAAATTTAACATGCAATTGAGTCACTTTTCATGGTTCCACACAATCTCAAGTCCTTAATGAAATAGTACTACAGTAAAATCATTATATACTCTATAATTCTTATAACATGTACATCATTAATAAAATAATAAAATGACACAATACTTTAATAAAAATGTAAGAAATATAATCATTCTTATTCATCTTCGGTAGTATCATAACTTTATTATTATCCAATAGCAGCTTTTGAGGTATACACTGGTGATTTGGACATTGATTCGTGTAGTGTCCCAACACCTTGCAGATGAAGCATTGTACATTGGAATCGTTTTTCTTACCCTTGCAATCACATTATTGGTGTCTATTTTCTCCACACTTATAACAAACTCTCATTCCCTTTATGAATTTACCAAGGTGATTCTTTCCATAGTTATCACATATGGGAAAAATCCTTTTTTCCCTCTTCCCTTTATCCATCTTTCCATCTTCCATCTTTTTCTTCTCTTGCTTCCCTTCAAATCCATAGGACTCAAAAAATTCTTTACTTATCTTATTAACACATGATACTATTTCATCATATGTTGAGAATACATGGAAGACTATTTCCCTTCTAAATGTTGTAATAATATTGTGAAAGATATGATCCTTCTTACTCTTTAGATCATACGTATTTCTGGAGTTCACATTCCTTCTACTTGGCACCATTTCTATACAAAGGAATAAACTAGACTAGTTTATGAATCGAAATACTTAATTACAAACTTGTAAAACACCTAACATAAATTGAAAAGTTTATGGATATAATCCATAATCATAAAAATGTTTTCTATTATGACGTATATACTTATAAACCCTTCATAATGATTTGTAAAGAAAATGAGAATTATCCTAAGAATATCCCCTAGGAGTGTCATAACCAAGAGTGCTGTAAGGCTCGTTGTCGTTCACCAGTTCTAGTTCAAGTCTAGCTCAAGGTAGTGTTTTTGGGTTTTACCCCTAGGTACATTTGTGCTAGAGCCGCCTCTACCTGCACATATCCAAACAGTGATGTATTTTCATGGAGAACTCACAAAATCTCTACATTACCAAAATTATAGGAAGTTATTCTCTATTAATCCTCCATGTATATCTTAGGGATAAGTGTTTTAATCATAGTTTATTTAAATCTAGTTTCCATGGTTATTGAAAAACTTCCTCTGATACCAATTGTAACGCCTTGACCCCAGTTACCCAGATTAGATGCATTATTTTAATACATTGGCTTGATTACAAGGAATCAAGTCCTGAAAACCTGATCGGTTTAGCATCCTTGGAAAACAGATTACATACATGAATGTTCCATTATACTTTATAACATACAATAAAACATAAATAATCCTTTATGAATTCCATTATTCCCTTAGCTTAACCCAGCATATCAATCACAATACACTTCTTGGAATCCTGGAAAAAAATAAAACATAGAAAGGGGTGAACTCAAACGCTCAATAAGGGTAAGGAATACAGCAGAAGATAACATAAATATTAAGCATGGTGAATAATTGAAACCACATTCTTTTACCAATAATAAACATGAATACTTTTATGGTATGAATATGAGGTGAGTAAATAATGTCATAATAAAACAATAGCATGGGTATTCTACTAGTCGAATGACCACATGAACCATCAATATTATTT
Source organism: Viscum album (assembly GCA_963277665.1). Taxonomy (NCBI): domain Eukaryota; kingdom Viridiplantae; phylum Streptophyta; class Magnoliopsida; order Santalales; family Viscaceae; genus Viscum; species Viscum album. The sequence goes on along the minus strand of OY728140.1, from coordinate 1,714,612,712 downwards.
CCCTAATGAGGGAATGTATAATGTCGGACATTCAGAAACATTTTGTCAAGGCCTCGTCCAAGACATCTAAAAATGATTGAGGCCTTGACCAAAAACATATATCAAATTGGGAAAGGCCTCGTCCAATTCCACTTCAAGTTGTCTCATGATACATGTCGATGCATCGAGGAGCTATAGCGGGCTCCACCAGTCACTTACTAAGTCCAATACATTCCTCATATTAAAAGTTTGAAATATAACAAAAACATTCATATTAAAACTAGCATATGAAATGTCAATACTTTAACTATAAACCATGAATAGTATAAAAATAGCACATCCACAGTCAAACAAATCACAAAACCTTCAATAAAACATGGAAGAATTGTATCATAATAAATCAACTTCAAACAAGTTTAAAATCCATCAAAGTATGTTTACATAGATGAAACGGATTTTTAAAACACTTTGTGAGAAATATCTCTTTTTCATGAAAACATTTAAATGTCGCAAAATTTAAAAAGGAAGACATATAAATACATTTTTGAATCAAAGTGTCCCATACCACATGGAAAAATTTCAAAGTAATTAAAATTTTAAAAACATTCATGTCCATATAAATAAATCCTTAAAAACCATTTTGAAAACATGGACAATAATGAGAACTATTTAGAAGAATAAATATTTAAAATATTTAAATTGATGTTTTAGTAAAAATTACCTTAAAAATAATCCCTTTGAAAACTCTTTTATGATTCATGGATGTGGATGATAAATAGGTCCCAGTAGATACTTACGTTAAAACAACCTCGGATAATAATGAGATTGTGAAATTAACCCTTGCATCATTGTAATCAATCGAGTCGTAAGAAAAATAGTCAATAACAACCAAATGAATCATAGAATATCATGAATATGAAAATAATCATGATAATATATATCAAATGGCAGTACAAAATACACCACATTCAATAAATAAGTGGTGAACAATGGAAATCTCACGGAATTAAAAGTGAGATAAGAAACCCCTTACCTCATGTCCAACTTGACCCGTTCGTTCTTTAATATCATAAATAATAAACTAAAGTTAATTTATACATGCTTAATAACCTTTTTATTGTTCATTATTCCTTTTATATCACTTATTACCATGTTATAAACATTATGTAATTATTTATGTTAATAACGTTCGTTTTGTTGATATTTGGCACTTGAGTAAAAAATGAACACCTTATAGTTACAAGTTGTTCACATGGTCAAAATTTCATATATCCAGAATGATATTCATGATTTAGATATCATATATATCATATATATCTAGTATATACATGTATTTATGACAGTACATATCATTTTTGGGTACGAAATGAAATGCACCGTTCATGGAGACGGTAATCCATACGTACGCATGAACGCTACTTTCATTTCTATGTATTATTTTAATGGAAGTAAAACATAATTATACATATTTATAATATAGATCCCATATAATGTCATATATAATATCATTAACTCCATCCTTTATACGTCCCACATATGGTATTAACGAGTCATATCACTTTGAGGGGGCGGTAGTCCGCACTTCCTCAAATGAAATAATCACGTTTACCCGTTATGGAAACCATTAAGGTATGCTATAAAATAAGAATACAGAATCATGAAGAAAACATAAACAAAATTTATATCATATATAAATACAATTCCATCATAATTCCCACCATGAGAAGCGGTAGGAGGTTACTGAACAATCATCATTTCGTGAGGCATTAGTTTTCCATCCACAGAAACATTATGTTCTTCACCCATTAGATGGAGGTGTGTGTAAGTGTAGTTCGAATACTTTTCATAAAAACATCCTAGTATATTGAGGATACTGGTGTTGTTATAAAATAAATGAATAAAAAGAGTTTACGGGTTGGAGAATTAAAATAAAATAAAAGAAGTTAAGAGAAACTATTACCGTTAATTTGGGTAAATTCCATTGGTTTGAACCAAAAGGACTTATTCAAGTGCCTTCTGCCTAAGTTAAGGATTCTAGGAGGAGTAGAGGGATTTAGGGAGATTAATTTGGCAGTGTTTGGAAGAGCCTAAAAGCTTGATAGGTGTGAGTAATTAGTTATAAGTGGTCTCCTTTTATAAGGGGGAGGAGGGGCTCTTTAGGTAAGTGTGAAAATATTATTTTATTATAAAATGATATCCGGTTCCTAAAGGTCAAAACAAAATTAGGGTCTAAGATAATATTACTCATGGTCGAAATAAAATAATCCAATAAGAATTGGACATGTTTTGGATATTATTTTAAAATTTATAATCTAATTTATTTAAATCATTTATTAATGAGTTAAATAGTGCATCATTATTGTGTCATAAATAATTTAATTTATTAGATGTATAAAAATTATAAAAAAGATACCATGATTTAGGAAATATTTTAATATTTTCAATTAATATTTATAGTAAAAAACATTATGTATATAACTCCATAGAAAAATTAATTACTAAAGGATTTTTGTTGATGTCAATTTTGCCTTTACTTTAAATTAATTAATCTAATGTGTCATTATCTTTCCTAAGTGGATCCATGGGGTCCCAAAATCGACCCAAATATACCCATGGTCGCAAATTACTCATCAATCAAGGTTTCGACATGTGTTAAGGTAAATTTAAATTATTACTATATTCTTTTTACCTTGAATTACCCTATTTATCTCTAACCGCGGTAAATAAAAGTCAAAAGTTACTATTCATCAAGAATTATTTTTATCCTATTGAACCACATTTTACTTCTTGATATTAACCATGTACTTAGGATTTTTTAAATTCAACTCACATAAGTGGTAAAATTATGTTTAATGTGAATTTTCAAAATCTCTTAGGAGGTGGGTAAAAGACGGTGAAAAGTTCAATAAAATTTTTATATATCTAAAATTATTACAAAATGACTCCAATAAATTACATTGAACTTAAATAGTTATTATGTATCTATTTTGAAATATATTAATTTAAATAAAATAAATAATTATTTAAATAAAATTTCGGATTTAAACTATAACTCAGTGTTTTTCACTATTTATCAAAAATTGAAAGTTTTTAGAAAAATTTCAAAAATTCACCCTTAGATAATTTTGATATTCTGGATTCAAAAATGAAGTCTATTTTACCATATTAAAAACATAAAATTTTAATTTATTAATTTAAAATTAATTCCCAAGGTCAAAACCAAAAGGCATATTTTTAAGAAATAATTACTATCAAAAAATTGACACTTGTTTATGTCAAATTTCAAAGTGAAATTACTTAAAATGACCAGAATTGGATTAAATGATAAAAATATAATCTATTTATACTTCAAAATCATTAAAATTTATAATTTAACACTATAAATTATTTTGATTAAAAAATTTGTTTTTAATTAAAATTTAGTATCGTTCAATATTCACCAAAATATGAAAGTTATCAGAGAAATTCCAAAAAATTATCGAAACTAAATTTTTATCTCTTGATTCTAAAGAAAAAAGTTTATTTTGTCAAATTTAATATATAAAAGTGTCAAATATTGGATTTAAAAAGGGTTCTCCCTCAAAAGGCGGTAAAATTGCATTTTTTGAAAAATACATCCTTTATCTAAAAAATTGAATTTGTTCTTACATTATGTATAAGAAACACATAATATGGATTCTAAAATTATAAGGATTATATAATGTTCAATATTCATTTAATTTTATTCATATCCACTTTTGAACGGCTAGTTTGGTAAGTCCTACTGCGCTTGAACTCAGTGTTGCATGTAGTGCAAGTTATTGAATTACTTTGAAGAAATAACGTACTATGAAATCTTGGGGTGTTACATACGAACCTTGTAAGGGTTCCACCTCAACCCCTTAAAGGTGGATTATCAAAAAATCAATAAAAAACTGAGGCCTTCAGGTCATTAGAGTAGGAATAATAAATTCATGTAATAAACATTACAGTCATTTCAAATATAATTTAGTAAATAACATCCTGTAGACTTTAGCAATGCGTGAATCCAAATAAAATTAAAGAGAGATTATGAAATGGAATTGTAAATCACGTGAATAAGATGTGAGTTGTGATAAAAAAAATTCAAAGGGGAATTATATTCACCATATAAAGGTGAAAAGTTTCAAGATATAAAACAAGCATAAGTAAAGGGAAACAGATATGAAAACACATAAGTTAGATTTTCTAATGGTTGTATGTTCTCAAACACACAATATAATAAATTTATGATTATTATAAATCTATTTAATAACCTTATTCATATTTATTACACTTAATAACACAACTTTTCATAATTATTATTATCTTGAACCCATCCTCAAAAAGTGTACCCTTCCAGAGTTAGTAATGGGAGAAGAGAGATAATGAAACCCAATTCTTGCATCCAGTAGGCCATGAGTTAGAGACTAGCAATGAGGGTATAGTAAATTCACCAATGGGAGGAATTACACTTTAAGAGAACACATGTGAAAGAGATATATAATATAGACACTAAAAAATCCTTCTCATACCACAAAGTAAAAGAAACCTAAGTGCGCAGATCTAATGTCATGCATGAACTACTACAACTAAGAGGAACAACTGTAAGTACCAAAAGAATGTAAAGAGACAATGACCACGATACCTAAACAGCTCATGCCAATCCCTAATATAGTAGTAACAAGCTTGATCTCCAACTTGATCTAAGTGACCTAAAAACTATTTATATAACATAGGATGAGTATAATAGTATACTCATTATGATCCTCTCTAGAGCCTCTTATGCAAAAGTATTGAAAGCATGATTAAGAAAAGTGGCCAATAAGTGAAACCAACTCATCCTAAAAAATAGTTATATTGTGTTCCTAATCTCATCATGGATAGTCTCTCCAAGTATCACATACAATAATATATAATATAATAGATAATTTCAAAGGTACCCCGCAACCACATCTCCAATAGTTTGATGCTTTTCCCCAATGTCGCACGACTTGAGCATCTCCCAACAAAAATTTAACCACCCAGAAATTCAAAACATAGTCTTATTATATAAATATTATATTAAATTCATTAATTTATAATTAAAAAATGATAATATTTTAAATATGAGTTTAAAAAATGATTTACTTGTTTTAATTAATTTTATTTTTAGTTATTTAAAATTATTATAATTCATTATAATTATTATCTGTAGTTTTAAAGTTTGGTCTAAAGGAAAACTATGGTCCTGGCATGAGGCCTTGATGGAATAATTATGTATGTTCTTGTCCTGATGGCTTGATAGAGTGGTTATGATGTTCTAAATTTTACATTTCCCTAATATGATGCTAATAACTGGTAATTCATGTGGTTATTCGACTAGAAGAATACCCACAGTTAAGAACATTTGTCTTAGGTAAAAATTCTAAACAAGTAATGATTAACATGAAAATATGTATCTATACCACTTGTATGTTATAGATAACTTATGTGTGTCCATTATCTTTCACTAAGTGGAATTATATGTATTTTTTCATGTGTATTCATATTTTATGATTCATTATAATTGTATATTTTAAATAAGTATAGAAATCATTGAGTTTGAGTTTCTACTAATAATGTTTTCAGTACCTCTCAAGATATGATGATGACATAGCATGAGAAAGGTATTTAATTTTAAGAAAATTATTTTAAAGGATGTTTATTATTTCATGTAAATTTTTTTAAATAATTTATTAATTGTTTATAAAACCCCATACTAGAAATTTTAAATACTCACCCGACATTTTGATTCTTTTTATAGGTTATGTAGATTTTTCTGTATTTTAATTTTCTATTTAGAGTATGTGATATGATGTTTATAATCAATAATTTTATATAAATTTGAGGATTTTTTATAATTCTCCATAACCTAGTTCGATAAAGATTATCTGTTATGTAATATGATGTGGAATTATTATGTTTCTTTTTTTAAAAAAATACACGACATATTTTAGTACCAACTCTGGGAAACTAGGGTTTGGGTCCTTTTTGTTTGAATCAAAGGAATGGTCTAGATATCTTTAAAGATTATATGTTTTTGAGTATATAAGTTTAATGGTCCCAATGTTTCTTATTTCAGAAGTAAAAAATTGAGAATTCTTTTTAGTTTGATAAATGAATTACGAGGATGCCATTATTTTGAGGGGGGAATAATGTAACAACAAATAAATTCTAAACATAATTTTATTATATAAATATTATATTAAATTGATTGATTTAAAATTAAAACAAAATTATAATATTTTAAACAGTATTTTCTTTGAAAATAGTAAATAAATTACATGCTTTAATTAATTTTATTATAAGTTAATTATAATACTTATAATTCATTATAATTATTATCTATAGTTTTAAAATTTATTCTAAAGACAAACTTTGGGTTTGGCATGAGGCCTTGACCAAATAATTATGTATAGTCTTGGCACACAGCCTTGATAGAGTGGTCATGATGTCCAGTATTATTTATTTCTTCAATATGATGCTAGTAACGTTTAATTCATGTGGTTATTCGACTTGTATAATACGCATGATTAAGAACCATTATCTTATGTAAAAATTATGAACAAGTAATATTTCATGTGAAAATTTGTATCTATACCACTAGTTTGTTATGGATAACTTCTGTGTGGCCATTATTTAGATCTAAGTGCCATTATATGTATTTTTTTCAAGTTTTTTCATATTTTATGATTTATTATAACTGTATCTTTTATATAAGTATAGAAATCTTTGAGTATGAGTTTCTCCTAAAACTGTTTTTGTAACTCTTAAGAAATGATGATGAGTTGTCTTGAGAAAAGTTTTTTATTTTAATAAAATGATTCTAAAGGATGCATTTTGTTTCAATTAAATTTTTTTAAAGAATTTATCAATTGTTTAGAAAATACATTACTGGTCATTTTATATGCTCACCCATCATTTTTATTTCTTTTTACAAGTTTATTAGATTTAACAGTATTGTAATTTTTTATGTGGAGGAAGAGCTCTGAGGAATTTTTTCATTCATTTTGTAAATGTGTAATGATTGTTTCTAATTCTCAATAACCTATACTAATAAAAATCATCTGTCATGTAATATGAGGTGTTATTATGATGTTTATTTTTCATAAAATAATTACATGACATATTATAGATCTAGTTCAGAGAAACTGGGGTCTGGGCCCTTTTAAAAAAGGATATCCCAAATACACCTTGGCAAAGCACCACAACATATACCTCGTGAAACACAACCACCATGTCCACATAACCAAAAGTAACCAGGTAGTTTCCAAGAGCCACCATAGCTCGCATAGTGTATCATACATATGTTATTATACCTCATCCATCACAACCCATACACTAAGGATCCTCAAGTCATCACAGCCTATACGTGTTATACATATAGTATAACATAAGAAACACTATCTAGAATATTTGTGTGTGAAATAAACACAAGACTTTAGATCACTTTACCCATATATATGGAGAAAAATAATTGTCATTCATACCATCACAAGTAACTACCAATAGAAGAGTGTGGTGAAAAAGGGGGTAGTTGCCTATACATCCTCCCACAGGGATGCTGGAGAAAAAATTATCACTGCCCAGGGCTCAGCATTCCAGGGGTGTCAATCACCCTAACCGACAGTGTGGAGTAGCATATAGAAAAACAAAAAATATAGGATTTAATATAGCTTTCATTCACACTATGGGAAAAACCTAGTCTTAAACTCAACTGAAACTAACGTCTCATAGACTCCCAGTTGTCACTACTATGACTAGATATCCTATAATCACCATTTAAAGAGCTAAATTATGTTACTTATCCCTTTTTATTAGTTTCAATTTATGTTAATTAATTATTTAACCATTAATTTACTATTATCAATTCCATATTCTTTTCCATTATCATTAAAAACAAGATCCATACCCCTATGCATAACCAAACTGAGTCCATAGCTTCTCAGAATCACAACCTCATCATTTCATCCTAGAAAGCTCCAACCCCATTGGTCAAACAAGTATGCATTTATTGACAACATTTCCACTTTTCTATATTTTCATATTTTTATGTATTCTAGGAAAAAATTCCAATCTACCCATCACATGGGTATAAACATAGTGAGTAGGGGAGCTACCAATTGAGTATTTCCCACCTATAGTAGGAGCGTAGACCCATCCATCCTCCAGTAGTTAAACACATAAATCACATGTAATAACCAATATGTATTCACCTCTTTTGGAAGAAGTGTAAGAAAAACTATTCACCTCAAGCAGTAGGGGAGTAAATAAGATAAAAAATGATAGATAAACAAGAAACCACTTTCACATCAACGGGTAATACCATATTTAACCCATTCCTTCACATCTGATGTCTTCCCTGAATCCCATATGCATAAACTAATGAATCTCACCACTTTATGCTTCAACTTCTACCACAACCATTAGGCCTCCCTGCCCCCACATACCACAATATCCCTCCATTCTCAACCATATGAGGCTCACATCACATCACAAGTTGAAAGAAACAATAAAACATAACAACTGGGCTCTTGGAACTAAACAAAGCATTCAACCTTCCAACACAACAAGCTCTCATGGCTCCAAAGCATAAGGATCATTGTACTTTACCACTAGTGGGAAACTCATACCCTACAAAGGAATTTAATTTTTTTCACAATTGATTCTTTATTCCATCTCGAATTAATTGATTCATTATTATAGGTTCCAGCTACATGAAACCTAAGAAACAATCATCTCGAGCTATCGAAAATTATTTAAATGATTAATTTATCATTCCATTAAAAAAAATTCAAAAATAATCAATATGCATTAGGTTCATCAACCAATTCGGTTAAACATGCATATCTACACCAATTTGATTATCATCTAATTATAATGGAAACCGGATTCATTAAGCATTCCTTTTTTTCTTTAATCCAATTAATTATCAATTAATTACATATTTACATTCATTACAAGTTTCCATAAAGAATGATATGCTAAACAACCAATTCATATACACCACACTATCTAGAAAATCTAGAGGTAAACCTCTATTTCGGTACAAATCAACAATATACGATTGAAAAAAATTCATTAATCTAGAAAAAATATTTATTGTGTCAAATTCATTTTGATCCAATGGGATAAAACATGATAACTCTATAATAGCACGTAAATAAATAGAGAATAAATGAATCCACTACCTAAAAAGGTTTCTGACGTTATTTTCATGTGTATAATCCAACAAAATTTATCACCATAACCTCTCCCACAATGATTGCATCCACCTAATGATGTCATAGCACAACCACATTAACTAGCATCTCAGAAATCTCTATTAGAAACATGGAGATCACATTCCATCAAATGGAATAGATAAATAGGAGAAATTTATCAAGAAACCTAGAATAGTGGAGGTTTAACTTACCTTATATCAAATACTGGTTGACACTTCTTGGTCACACCAAAATAGTGGGTTTTATATAGCATAAAAAACTCAAAGGTGAACATTATCCAAGAATACAACACAATTCTTGAATCCTCAATAAAGGCATAAAACTGGGCATCATGATACATGGAAAAACAGAATTAATGAAGGGATGTCATCTGGATTTGAAGGATTATATCCAAGACTCACATAATATGAAATGGTTTTTAGTTTCCATTAAAAATAGATCTCAACAATACCATGCGGTTTAACAATGTAAAGCCACCCAGACCCTTTGGTAAATATTAATAGGAGTTATGGGCTATGAATCAACCTTAAATCCCATAAAATGGCTTTGAATGCATTTTATGTCAATGAAAAAGTTATAGGGGAGAAACTATAAGAAACTAGAAACATTGTTCATTTCCTACCATATAAAATTACACATTGTTGGGTGAGTCGTCCTTGTGATTCAACGGTGGACTAGATACTGATGGATGAGTTACCATTGGGAGACTCACGAATGGACGAGCTACCACTAGATGACTCGCCACTGTGAGTCACCATCGGACGATTCCCCATTGGATAAGAAACCATCAGATGACTCACTATTTGGACAAGTCACTATTGGATGACTCACCGTTGGCGAGACACCATTGAAAGCTAACCTTGTGAGTCACAGTTGGCGTGCTACCATTGTGAGTCCCTGTTACAAAGATACCAGTGTGAGTCACTTTTCTAACTCAGTGTTGTGACTCACCACTATGACTCATGGTCAGGACTAACCATCATGACCTACCATCAGTGAAATGATTTTGTAGAATAATAACTTTGGAAAAATAGTGAAATGAGTTAGCTTGACCTCATAAAACACCTCAAAAACATGATTTCAACAGAGGAATGGACTGGAGAGGTCTAGGTCATTACATCAGATTACTCTCAAAAAATTCCCACCCTAAATAATCCAAAATCAACCCATAGTGTAAAAAATAAAAAGGTTTGTCCGAATATCCACCTTGTGAGATACCCCTTAAGGATCTCACCACCACCAGAGCTCAACTGCTTCATAAAAAGGAACAACGTGAAACCATGTGAAAACCAAAACCATATCGTAAATACTCTCCCAGAGGAGATACCTCTAAAATAGATCAAGACAACAATGAATAAAGGAGAACTTTATCATTACCAGAAAGGGTCTACAACCACTAAAGAAACAATGTTACAAGAGAAGATCAAAACATCAAATAGCTCGGGCTAATGATCATGTATCTATAACTCATGTTCACAGGTACTCTCCACCATGCCATTGTAAATCCACAAGACACAAACAAATGGGGATAGTACTCTATAAAAACACCTTCTCCTTGCGGTCCTGGATATCCATAAGCCAATCCTAAAAGGATTCATCATCTTTAAAAACAATCTCTCCCTAATCGATGATGTGAGAGACGTCATGAAAATATCTATGGAGCTATGATGCATGAAAAAACATCATGTATCTGGGTTATCTATGAGGGAAGTGTTACCGGATACACCACGACTCCAAGATGATCAAACAACTTGAAAGGGCAAAAAAATCTGGAAAAATATTACTCCCATGACCAAAACATCGCTGCCCATGATGGGGAGTCACATTCACAAACACATGATCCCCAACATCAAACTCTAGAGGTCTCCTCGTATGATCATCATAGGACTTTTAATGATCCTGTGCTACCTTCATTTTCTAAAAAATTACCTAAACCATCTCTTTCATACTTTGTACCAGTTCCAGGAAACAAAATTGACTCTCCAACCCCAATCATGTACAATGGAGAATGGGATGGTTGGCCATACAAGGCTTCAAATGACACCATACCGATGGTGTGATGGAAACTATTGTTTTAAGAGATCTCTAACAAAGGCAGGTGCCTCATCCACAAACCTCAAAAATCCATGACACAAGTGCGCAAAAATATCTTCAAGAGTATGGATAGTTTTCTCTATCTGACTATTTTTCTGTGGATGAAAAGTAGTTCTATAGAATAGTTGAGAACCGAAATAATTTTTGAGACCTCTCTACACCCTAGAGGTAAAACAAGGATCTTGGTTAGAAATGATCTTCTTCAAGACTCTGGGGATCCTCACCACCCCCTCTAAATATTACCTCGATAAAATCTCAAGTAATCTCGACTCCTTGATTTATATAAAGTGCGATGATTTTATAAAATGTTTCACTACCACCCATATACCTTCATAGTCTCCCAGAGATTGAGGTAAACTGGTAAAATCCCCTCGATATGTCCTCCCACTTCCAATGAGTAATATCTAATAGCTGGAGAAAACCACTGAGAACACGGTTCTCAGTCTTCAAATTCTGGCAGACAAAACATCGAGACAGAAAATCTGAAACTACACACTTCCAACAAGGCCACCAAAAATGTCCTCTCAAGACTCAGTTCATATTTTTCACCATGAAATGTACCACTAAGGGTGAACTATGGAACTCTATGAGAACTATATCACATGACTCCATAGGAACTAATTTCCTTCCCATAAACAACACAGAGTGATGTTCATCCTTAGAAGGACCATCGAGGGCCTCAACACAAACAAATAGGTCTCTCTAGACCTCCACCTGAAGATCCCCCAACTAGGACTCTTCTACCTGTTGTACTATAGATGACTACACCATCATCTGAAGAAAAAACCTCTACCATCAACCTCTCCAATATCTAGATGTAAAGATGAAATTTCTTCCATCACTCTCCAAGAATCACCTGATTCATGCACTTCATCACTGTGTGACATCAAGATCAGCACATAGCTAAAATATTCTCTTTTCCTAGTGTATATGATATTTCAATCTATTTAATTCTATAAGAATTCCATCTAGTGACAATAACATGAGTTTATGTCACGGTGGGAGAATCCTTGAGATCTTATGATTGGTGGAGACCACAAAAGGATCACCAATGAGTTAATTTCTCCACAACATCTGGGAAAACGCCACTAATGATAACTAGAGATCATGGGTGGAATAGTTACATTCATGGAGGTGCAACATTCGAGAACCATAAAAAATGACTGATCTATGCTACATTAGAACACATCCTAGCCATAGATGCAAAACATCATAGAAAACCTCAAATTGAACTCATTATATTGGAAGAGAAATAATTAAAGCACTGAACACCTTATCCTTTATTTACTCAAAAGTTTTGAAAAACTAATCAGTCCACACAATCTCCTGATACTTTTGGGTCTACACTTTTAAAGGAGTCGCCACCTGAGATAAATCGTCTATGAACATTATATAATATTCTGTGAGACCATGGAAACATTGAACCTATGCCACTATCTTGGGGGCTACCAAAGACACAACTGCTTCTATCTTTGATGTATCCACATAAACTCCCTACTAGGATACAACATGACCCAATAAACAGACATCATGAGACCAAAAATCACACTTCGACAACATTAAAAATAGATTTTGTTGATGATGAACTCAAAAATGGCACACAGATGCTCTGCATTCTCTTCCTCATACGTTGAGTACACAATGATGTCATCGATGAAAACAACCATGAACATATCCAGGAACTCATGGAATAGATCATTCATTAACCCCATGAACGTAGTTGGAGAATTCGTCACACCAAAAGGCATCACAACGAACTCTTAATGTTCATTATATCAATAGAAAGAATTCTACGGGATATCATCATCCTTCACATGCATATGATGATATCCTGGACACAAATCGATCATAGAGAACCAACATTCACTCTTCAGGTGGTCAAATAAATCCTAAATCCATAGAAGAGGGTAGGGGCTCTTCACAGTCACTCGGTTCAAGTGACTCTAGTATACACACAACCAAAAACTGTTTTTAGTATTCTTCACAAACAAAACCGGTGCAACCCATTGTGACACAATTGGCCAAACAAACCCACAATACAATAGAACATACAGATGTATATGCAACTCCCGTAACTCAGAAGGTGCCATCCTATATGGATACATCGATATAAGAGACACACCTTGTTGTACCTCGATCTTGAACTCGATGTCCCATCTATGGGGTTCATTATAATTTCCTTTAGAAATACATCGTGTTACTCTTCCACGACCCTGGGAAACACGGACTATTGAAATTCAGATGAGATCAAAATCATCTCATACTTCATGGATGACTAGGATAGACCATGCCTTTGACAAATCTGAGGGTCTCGCTCACCAAAAAACACTATTGGATCTTCATCAGAATCGAAGAACACCACCTTCTACTATAAGAAATCAACAATAGCCTGCACAAAATACCACTACAAAAAATTGTAATTTAGCAGAATTTTTTCGCGATATTTCATAAAAACATTTCTGATTTTTATTTTAACGACACCTCCATAAAAATGTAACTAATTTACCGTCATTTCCCCAAAACATTCCTAATTTAGTGAAATTTCTGCAAAAAGTTTCTAAATTACAGACATTTTGGAAGAAACATCCCTAAATTAGTGACGATATGAAGGAAAAATTGCTAAATTAGTGTCATTTGTTAGGAAGCATCATTAAATTGGTGATATGTTTTAGGAAATGTCGCCAATTTACTGACTTTTTTAGGGAACGTGGAAATTTTTACGATTTTTTTAAGGAAAGGTCTTTAATTTAGTGAACCTTTTAAGGAAATGTTGCTAATTTAGTGACAATTTATAGGATAAATCGCTTATTTAGTGACAATTTTTAGGAAACTTCACTAATTTAATGACACTTTTCATGAAACGTTGCTAATATAGAAGTTCTTTTCACAAAATGTCACTAAATATATATATATATATACACCTCATATTCCAAAATCGATGTAAATATATATTTAGACATGTATATATTGTTATATATAAACACATGCACATATATATAAACACACCAACACACAAATATATATAAAAATATAAATATATATACAAATATTTATATATAAAAACACACACATATATTATATTTAGTCATGTTTTTAACAAATCATGGATATTTTCATGGCATTTTTACCAGTGTTTTAGAAAATGACAAATTATATATATATATATATTTATTTATTTATTTATATTTATAATTATATATATATGTACATACACATATATATTTATTCACACACACCCATATATAAACATATTCATATATATATATAATTATATATATATATATATATATATAATGTAAACATTTTTATATTAATATAAACATATTATATATATGAACAAAAAACATATAATACAAATAAAATATAAACATATAATATATATGAAATATATACCTATATATATAATATAAAATATAAACATACATATATATATATACATATTGTAGTTGGGGTAGAAAATCAGTGGAAAATATTCCGCGTAATCCTGCTTCTTATTAAGGATCAAATCCTTCCTCAAATTTGATGAATTTTATTACATAGGGACCCACAATGGTGGTGGCGGATGTCCTAGTGTCATCTGTGAATGCAGATTAGTGGGCATCTCATCAGCGAAGGCATGTTTGGCCAGTTGTCGTGGTCATGTGGCGGTGATGGATGATGGTTTTTGATCTCGGCATCGATGGTGTTTGGGCGTGACTGAGACAGGTTGTCTCGGTTTATAGAGGCAAAGGGGGTTCTGGAAATATGCGAGTGGGGTGGATAAGATGCAATCTGTGGCAGCCAGAATGATCGGGGAGAGAGCAATGGTGTGCGGGGCGGTGCTAGCTGCAGTATGCAGTGACAACCAAAATCAGGGCATGAGTACTGTGACACGCCTGTAGTGACAGGAAAAGGTGGAGAAGTATTGATGGTCGGCCTGCACCCATTGTATGTTGAAATAAAACAGGGCATATAACTCATGTAATATGTGAATTTGTGGATGGGTTGTCCCATAAGGGGGGCTATGACCTGCCCAATGGCACCTGTGGGTGAGATGTGTATTTGTTTCATAGTGATTGTACCCTTTTCACCTGTAATACATACATATATATATATATATAATAAATTATAAACATATTGATATATAATGTCACACCTCGACCGCGGACGTCCGTAATTTTTCTCCTTTCTTGGTCCCGGTTTAAATTTTTCGAAGATTAATTGTGATTGATGGTTTCGCACCGGTGCGCGGTCATCGCATCGCTAGCGGTGATCGTGCGTTCGGCCCGGGTGACGATGTGTCCACCCGGCGTTTTAAATATTAAAGTTTTTACGTTGACTGTTTATTATTATTACTATTTGAGTTGCGTTACTATTATTGTAGTTATTTTCCGTGTATAAGTATATATATATATATGTCTATATATGCGTATATATATACATATGTATATACTTTAATACGTTATGTTTATATATGTATATATATATATATATGATGTATTTATGTGTATATGTTTATATATAGGTATATATGTATATATGTTTAGGTATGCGTATATATATACGTGTATTTTGATTATAATAATTATTATTAAAATTAACTAACTTTTATTTATTATCATTATTCTATTATTATTATTATTATAAAGTTTTATTATTATCATTACTATTAATATTATTATAAATTTTGTTTACCTTTATTTTATAAAGTTTATTATTATTATTATAAAGTTTTAATATTATTATTAATATAGCAGTTTGTTATTATTATCATTATTATTATTATTATTATATTCGTAGATATATAAACTTAAGCTAAACTCTAACCCTAATCCCTTTCTCCGCCGCCACCTTCCCCTCTCTCTTACCTTCTCTCTCTCTCCCTTCCTCCCCTGTTATTCTCCCCCTCCGGTTTCGGCCGACCCGCACCCAGCCGCACCTCCCCTGCATGTTTGCCGGAAGCCTCCTCCCGCTCCGGACAGCGGCGTCTCCGGCCGGTCCGCAACGTCCGGCGACCCTGCTACTCCCGGCCGCCTCGCCGCACCGCCGCTCCGGTGCGCCGTTCGCCGCAAAGGCTCGCCGCCCTCCGCGGCTCCACGCCGCTCGCGCCGTCCCTGGCCCTGTTTCCCGTCACCGCAACCCCCCGCCTGCGTCCGCCGCGCCCCGCATCTCGCCGCCATTCCTCCTCTCCCTCTCCCTACCCCGCTGTCCCGGCTCCCCTGCGCCGGCCTCCCCAGCTCCACCAACATCCCACCGCCCCAACCCCGTTTCGCGGCGCTGCACCCAGACCCCCTCCTCGCTTCCCTCCCTCGCTAGCGCGCTCCGACCGGCTCCCGCCCGCCGCCCTCGCCCCCAAGTGGTTCCGACCACCCAGCCTCTCCCTCTGCCTTGTGCCGGCCAGCCGACCGCCCTCGCCCAGCCACTCCGGCCAGCCGACCCCCCCTGCCCTCCTTTACTCCGTCCAGCGGCATACCCGACTCCCTGCACGCTCTGGCCTAGCTCACCCCTTCGCCGCACCCAGAAGCCGCCGCTCTGCTGCTCCGGCGTTGCCCTCGCCGCCGTCCCGGCTCCCTCTCCCCCGTCTGGCCTCACCCGCTGCTCTGCAACCCTACCCCTCCGTAAGTTTGTTTTTATTTTTATTTTTAGTTAATCTTATATAACATTATTATTTTTATCATGTTAATAATCTTATAATTATTTTATTATTATAGTGTTATTATTATTATTATTATTATTATTGATTATTATTATTATTATTGTTGTTGTTATTATCATTTCATATTATTATTGTTTTTATTATTATTATTATGATTACTAACATATTATTAATATTATTATTATTGTTATTATTATTATTGTTGTTATTTTATTATTATATTATTATTATTGTTATATTATTATCGTTATTGTCATTATTATTATTATTATTATTATTATTATTACTATCATATTATTAATATTAATATTACTATTATTGTTATTATAAATATCATTGCGCTATTATATTTATTGTTGTTCTTATTAGTATTATGTCATTATAATTATTCTTATTATTTTGTTAATATTATTGTTATGATATTTTTGTTACTCTTATTATTATTATATTATTATTATGTCATAATAATAATAATAATTATTATTATTATGACATTATTATTACTACATTTTGGTTATTATTATTATGGATGTTATTATTATAGTATTATTATTCTATTTTTATTATATCATGCTATTATGATTATTATTATGTTATGGTTATCATTATTATTATTATTATTACGTTATTATAATTATTATTATTATTAGTATGTTGTCATTAATGAGTCTGCTTAATGGCCTATTGTTTTAGAACCAGTTTGACGACGCAAGACGCTGCAACCTATACGCAACAGGAGTTTCGCGTCGCGTCGTTCTTCGTTCCGATCCGAGGTAGGCCTCCCTTTGCACTCGCCTTTAAATTTAGAATTTATTTATTCCTTGACCTTTTATTAAGTTTCAGTAAATTTAAAAGTATTATTAAGTAGTTATCTATAGTTTGGTGATCTGCTGATGATAAAAGTTGTTTTAATTCTAGCGTTTCATTAAAAGCGTTTTCTTGGATTTAACTGTGTGCTTCCATGGTAGTGTTGCTAGATGGTTCTTCCTGAATAATGAAAGACATGTTGAATTGGGTTTTGAAATGTTTTTGGCGTGTGTAAATTAGTAGATGTATTGTTTATGGAAAATGGTGTTTTCTGAGAACCTTGATTAGAGAAAACGTCGTGTGACCCTTTGAAATTGTTTTTGGAAACTTCATGTGTGGTTCTTGGTTGATGAAAGATGTTTTCCTTTATTCTGTGAACAAAATTTTGGATTTCATTTGAGAAATAGTATTCCTTAAAAAGGTGATTAAAGGCCCGTTTGGCTCTTGATAAAAGTGGGGTGCGTTTTGATATTAGAAAATAACTCTACTTGTGAAACAATTGTGTTCCAGGGTTGATATGCTGATTTGGGTTTCTTAAACAAAGTTCTAAGTGTGTTTTTTGTTTTCAATGAAATGGCGTGTGTCATCTCTCTTTAAAAATGTTTTAGTCTTAAATGATCAAAATGTAAGTGACATGACGGCCCGGTTGGCACTTTATGAAATGTGAAGTGATTATACATATATATATATATACGTACTTGTGAGGGCATTTCTACAGGAGGACTTCCCTTCGAGGGTTGTCGTGTAGCGATGTCCGTGTAAGGGGTTGGCAATTGCGGTGAGATGAGTCATGCGTGCGAGGGTCTCCCACTTACACGGTGTTACTAAAACCACCATGGGTTCCTGGGCGTCTTGTAGATTATCGAGTGACGGTTGCTTGCTAACCCTGATTAGACGGGTTGGTACCCCCTGGAGTTGTGGACAGGCCAGGTGGGATGTGCCACTGGTTGGCTATTAGGGCGGCCAGTTGGTTATTGACTGTGGAGTGTCATGCCGGCAGGTAGTCTGAACCCGAGTACGTCCAGGGGTTTTCTAGGGATGTTCAGGATCGCCCATGGTTATTGCTAATAACTTCTGGTTTATTTTTTTACTTGCACTTGGTTTTCCTTGCCTGTTTACCTTTACTTGCACTTGTTTTCCCTGCTTATTTTCTTTCAGTCATATTTCACAGCCTATACTGTTAGACTTTGAGAAAAATGGTTTTTAAATGAAAATGCTTTATTCTCTTTGGGTTAGATTTGAAAATGTAACACTTTGATTTTCAGAATGAGTTTAAAACTAATGATATGGAACTAACTTTCGAAAAAGAATAAGGGAAATGTCTCGTGGTTGATTTTCAAGTAAAACATTATGAAAAATTACTTTTATACATTATAGTTCAAACCTGGATAATGTAGATTCTATATTTACTGGCAGTGCTTTGGTATTTGTTGTTGGTCTCACCTACTGAGTACTTTTGTGCTCACGCCTATCTTTCACCTTTTTCAGTTGCAGGTCCCTTGTGTCCAGGTTTTTCATGGCTTGGGTCGCTCAGTGAGGGAGCGACGTTGGTTGTAGTTGGGTGGTGACCCGCGAGGTCACGTGGAGGTATGTCGTGGTGCAGTTGTTTATGTCTTTAGTGTTTGTCAGTTTGTTTAGTTTATATTCATTCTTTCGATCCTGTTTTTAGTTTGGGCTGAAATCGTTCCCAACGATTAAAGTTTCAATGCCCGGCACTTGTTGCCATCCCGGGGGGATCGGGAACGCCCCTCGGGACTTGCCGCGGACCGGCTCGGGTGACCAGTTCAGGGTCGAGCCGGGCTGGTTCGTGACAAAATGGTATCAGAGGTGGTTCTTGTTATTTGGGTTGTCCGGTAGAAGGAGATTAGGGCTGTCGGAACTCGAGGGGTAGGTACGGGAAGAGCGTCGTGAACTCTTGCTCGCACTGATCCTCGAGTTACCAGGGGTAGTTCGGGAATTGTGTCCTTGTCTTTCCTGGTTTGTCTTGGATTGAGAGATGATAATGGAGGCAAGGCGACG
The DNA here is from genome assembly GCA_963277665.1 of Viscum album. NCBI lineage: Eukaryota > Viridiplantae > Streptophyta > Magnoliopsida > Santalales > Viscaceae > Viscum > Viscum album. The sequence goes on along the minus strand of OY728140.1, from coordinate 1,714,592,936 downwards.
TTACATCATAATTTCACATGGAGTAGTGACCCATGTGGAGTCCGAGTACGTGGTTTGAATTCCTCCTAGTGGTCGACGCTGACTTGGGACATGGCCCACTACCATGTCGCCAGGATGAGTGTGACTACTAGTCCCTCATTTCAGTGATTGATGCAAATTTGGATGTTGTTTCTCTTTTGGTCTGTGTGAGTGCGTAGTTGGAAATGAAAAAGGGTTTTTGAAAATTGGACTGGTTTCTTTTAAAGGACTTTAAATGTATAAAATGGGTTTTGAAACTGAAATCTCTTGATTTGAAAATCTGTTGTTTGCTTGGAATTGGTTAAGAATGATTTGGGGTGAAACCTCGGTTCCTCTTCATGAACGTTTGCACATGTGTGAGAATGCATTCAAAATGCGTGTTGGTGCGAGTATTAATGGACAGTGGATAAAGACATGTGCAACAGGTCATGGGAGTACCTGGGTGTGTACTTGAAATTTAACGCTTGGCTTTGTTTTCTAAATTGGTTTTAAAGGGGAAATGGTTTTCGAAAGTTTCTGGATTGAAAGTGGATTGGTTTTTGGAAAGTGATCTTGAGAAAGGGTGGTTTTGAAATCAAAAATAAAAAGGGAATTTTAAAGAGGAGATTTTGTTTTGGGTTGTGTTGTATTTGTTTGGTCCTTGTGCTGACTGTTTTTGATGAAGACGCTTTTATTGATGTTGCTTCGATTTGATGTTGGTTTTGGCTTTGTGTTTTATATATCGCTCAGGAAATGCCGCCCAGAAAGGTCTCTAAGGATTCGGATAAGTCATGCCTAGTTTTTGGTCCTCCTCAGACTTTTCCTATTCTCCATGGTGATCAGGGTCCGTTAGAGGCAGTGAAATGGCTCGAGGAAGTGGAGCGTGTCTTTAGAATGTTGGGAACTTCCGATAATGTTAAGGTTCGTGCAATTATGGAGTTGTTTGAGGGTCCAGCTCTGGACCAGTGGAAGAGGGTTACCACATCATCAACACAAGTTGAAATGACGTGGGATGTCTTTAAAACCGTTTTCATCCAATGGTTTGTACCTGAGGAAGTGAAGCTGGAGAAAAAGAGAGAGCTAGTGCATATTCAACAAGGCCAACAGACAGTGAAGGCGTATGTTGACCATTTCAAGGAACTAATATCCTTTTCTCCAGAGGTAGCGTCTCATGAACTCATGAAGGTCTCTCTTTTCACCGGGGGTCTTCATCCAGAGATCAAGGAGCGAGTCCTCCCTTCTAAAGACCTTTGTTTCGAGAAGCTCGTAGAGGAAGCATTCTTGGCTGAGTTGGTTTCCGGTGTGTAGGTGGTTAACCCTTCAGCATCCCTGTCGTTCGTAAGAGTTCCCCCTCTGGTGAGAAAGAGGTGCCAGAGACACCTGTTCTTAAGGAGTTATCCCCTTTGGTCCCAGCTTCCAGTTCATCAGATCTTTCGATGGTATGCTATCAGTGTGGTCGTTACGGGCATTTAAAGCCGTCTTGTCGCAACCCTCCGAAGACGTGTCATCGATGCGGTTTTCTGGGTCATCTGGAGAAGTTTTGCAGGAAGCGTCGCTTGAAGAGGACGTTGTGATGGGAGAATGTCAGTACCTGACTGTGAGGCAGAAGATGCTTCAGCCATCAGATCCCCAGCCACAAGTCTTGGGGTGAAGCTCGCGCACAGTCAGGAGTTCCAAGGGGTGAAAAACCTTGGTGTAGGTTTTGTGTTCCGTGTTAGCAGTGTACAAATCAAGATATTTTAGTACTTGTTTTCCTGCTACAAATGTTTCAACAGCGCTGTAAATGTGTTGTTTTTCTAAAAAGTGACAATGGATTTGTTCTGTGATAATCTAAGCAGACTTGTCGTGTGGGGGTGATATTCTAAATCGTGTGTCCTTCTTAAAAGTGTGTTTGACTCTCGTGTGGGTTGACCTCGTTTTAGTTATGTTTAAGATGTGGTTATGTTTCGGGGACTTCGGTGGATCATGTCTCCAATTTGATGCTGGTTAAATGTTTTTCTATGGGTTTTCCCTGGTGTTGAAGGTTGTTGACTCTAGTCATGGGTTCAACGTCTCGACGGAGGTGTTGTTTTAATCGTGCTATGAGATTTGGTTTGAATTGGTTGGGAGTTCCCGCGTCGATCCCCTTTACTAGGGTTTTCCATTTAAATGTTTAACTTTTCTGCACAAGTTGAGCTCTTGTGGTGGGGAGAACCCTTCATGTTCTTCCCTCAACCTCGGACCTCAGTTTTCTCTTGAATTGGTCGGGTGTGACCTGTGTAGGGTAAGGTCATCCCCAAGATTCTCAATTCTCTCCGGTTCCTTTAGTTCCGTTGGGGCATGGACTTAATTTTTGACCGACTTTTGGCCTGGTGACTTTCTGGGGGCAGAAAGTGTCTGTGGTGGGGAGAATTGTCACACCTCCACCGCGGACGTCCGTAATTTTTCTCCTTTCTTGGTCCCGGTTTAAATTTTTCGAAGATTAATTGTGATTGATGGTTTCGCACCAGTGTGCGGTCATCGCATCGCTAGCGGTGATCGTGCGTTCGGCCCGGGTGACGATGTGTCCACCCGGCGTTTTAAATATTAAAGTTTTTACGTTGACTTTTTATTATTATTACTATTTGAGTTGCGTTACTATTATTGTAGTTATTTTCCGTGTATAAGTATATATATATATATATGTCTATATATGCGTATATATATACATATGTATATACTTTAATACGTTCTGTTTATATATGTATATATATATATATATGATGTATTTATGTGTATATGTTTATATATAGGTATATATGTATATATGTTTAGGTATGCGTATATATATACGTGTATTTTGATTATAATAATTATTATTAAAATTAACTAACTTTTATTTATTATCATTATTCTATTATTATTATTATTATAAAGTTTTATTATTATCATTACTATTAATATTATTATAAATTTTGTTTACCTTTTTTTTATAAAGTTTATTATTATTATTATAAAGTTTTAATATTATTATTAATATAACGGTTTGTTATTATTATTATTATTATTATTATTATATTCATAGATATATAAACTTAAGCTAAACTCTAACCCTAATCCCTTTCTCCGCTGCCACCTTCCCCTCTCTCTTACCTTCTCTCTCTCTCCCTTCCTCCCCTGTTATTCTCCCCCTCCGGTTTCGGCCAACCCGCACCCATTCGCGCCTCCCCTGCATGTTTGCCGGAAGCCTCCTCCCGCTCCGGCTAGCGGCGTCTCCGGCCGGTCCGCGACGTCCGGCGACCCAGCTCCTCCTGGCCGCCTCGCCGCACCACCGCTCCGGTGCGCCGTCCGCCGCACCGGCTCGCCGCCCTCCGCAGCTCCAAGCAGCCCGCGCCGTCCCTGGCCCCGTTTCCCGTCACCGCAACCCCCCGCCTGCGTCCGCCGTGCCCCGCATCTCGCCGCCATTCCTGCTCTCCCTCTCCCTACCCCGCTGTCCCGGCTCCCCTGCGCCGGCCTCCCCAGCTCCACCAACATCCCACCGCCCCAACCCCGTTTCGCGGCGCTGCACCCAGACCCCCTCCTCGCTTCCCTCCCTCGCTAGCGCACTCCGACCGGCTCCCGCCCGCCGCCCTCGCCCCCAAGCAGTTCCGACCACCCAGCCTCTCCCTCTGCCTTGTGCCGGCCAGCCGACCGCCCTCGCCCAGCCACTCCGGCCAGCCGACCCCCCTGCCCTCCTTTACTCCGGCCAGCGGCATACCCAACTCCCTGCATGCTCTGGCCTAGCTCGCCCCTTCGCCGCACCCAGAAGCCGCCGCCCTGCTGCTCCGGCGTCGCCCTCACCGCCGTCCCGGCTCCCTCTCCCCCGTCTGGCCTCACCCGCTGCTCTGCTACCCTCCCCCTCCGTAAGTTTGTTTTTATTTTTATTTTTAGTTAATCTTATATAACATTATTATTTTTATCATGTTAATAATCTTATAATTATTTTATTATTATTCTATTATTATTATTATTATTATTATTATTATTGATTATTATTATTATTATTATTATTGTTATTATCATTTCATATTATTATTGTTTTTATTATTATTATTATGATTACTAACATATTATTAATATGATTATTATTGTTATTATTATTATTGTTGTTATTTTATTATTATATTATTATTATTGTTATATTATTATCGTTATTGTCATTATTATTATTATTATTATTATTATTACAATCATATTATTAATATTAATATTACTATTATTGTTATTATAATTATCATTGCGCTATTATATTTATTATTGTTCTTATTAGTATTATGTCATTATAATTATTCTTATTATTTTGTTAATATTATTGTTATGATATTTTTGTTACTCTTATTATTATTATATTATTATTATGTCATAATAATAATAATAATTATTATTATTATGACATTATTATTACTACATTTTGGTTATTATTATTATGGATGTTATTATTATTATGGATGTTATTATTATAGTATTATTATTCTATTGTTATTATATCATGCTATTATGATTATTATTATGTTATGGTTTTCATTATTATTATTATTATTACGTTATTATAATAATAATTATTATTAGTATGTTGTCATTAATGAGCCTGCTTAATGGCCTATTGTTTTAGGACCAGTTTGACGACGCAAGACGCTGCAACCTTTACGCAACAGGAGTTTCGCGTCGCGTCGTTCTTCGTTCCGATCCGAGGTAGGTCTCCCTTTGCACTCGCCTTTAAATTTAGAATTTATTTATTCCTTGACCTTTTATTAAGTTTCAGTAAATTTAAAAGTATTATTAAGTAGTTATCTATAGTTTGGTGATCTGCTGATGATAAAAGTTGTTTTAATTCTAGCATTTCATTAAAAGCGTTTTCTTGGATTTAATTGTGTGCTTCCATGGTAGTGTTGCTAGATGGTTCTTCCTGAATAATGAAAGACATGTTGAATTGGGTTTTGAAATGTTTTTGGCGTGTGTAAATTAGTAGATGTACTATTTATGAAAAATGGTGTTTTCTGAGAACCTTGATTAGAGAAAACGTCGTGTGACCCTTTGAAATTGTTTTTGGAAACTTCATGTGTGGTTCTTGGTTGATGAAAGATGTTTTCCTTTGTTGTGTGAACAAAAGTTTGGATTTCATTTGAGAAATAGTATTCCTTAAAAAGGTGATTAAAGTCCCGTTTGGCTCTTGATAAAAGTGGGGTGCGTTTTGATATTAGAAAATAACTCTACTTGTGAAACAATTGTGTTCCAGGGTTGATATGATGATTTGGGTTTCTTAAACAAAGTTCTAAGTGTGTTTTTGGTTTTCAATGAAATGGCGTGTGTCATCTCTCTTTAAAAATGTTTTAGTCTTAAATGATCAAAATGTAAGTGACATGATGGCCCAGTTGGCACTTTATAAAATGTGAAGTGATTATACATATATATATATATATACGTACTTGTGAGGGCATTTCTACAGGGGGACTTCCCTTCGAGGGTTGTCGTGTAGCGATGTCCGTGTAAGGGGTTGGCAAGTGCGGTGAGATGAGTCACGCGTGCGAGGGTCTCCCACTTACACAGTGTTACTAAAACCACCATGGGTTCCTGGGCGTCATGTAGATTATCGAGTGACGGTTGCTTGCTAACCCTGATTAGACGGGTTGGTACCCCCTGGAGTTGTGGACAGGCCAGGTGGGATGTGCCACTGGTTGGCTATTAGGGTGGCCAGTTGGTTATTGACTGTGGAGTGCCATGCCGGCAGGTAGTCTGAACCCGAGTACGTCCAGGGGTTTTCTAGGGATGTTCAGGATCGCCCATGGTTATTGCTGATAACTTCTGGTTTATTTTTTTACTTGCACTTGGTTTTCCTTGCCTGTTTACCTTTACTTGCACTTGTTTTCCCTGCTTGTTTTCTTTCATTCATATTTCACAGCCTATACTGTTAGACTTTGAGAAAAATGGTTTTTAAATGAAAATGCTTTATTCGCTTTGGGTTAGATTTGAAAATGTAACACTTTGCTTTTCAGAATGAGTTTAAAACTAATGATATGGAACTAACTTTCGAAAAAGAATTAGGGAAATGTCTCGTGGTTGATTTTCAAGTAAAACATTATGAAAAATTTCTTTTATACATTATAGTTCAAACCTGGATTATGTAGATTCTATATTTACTGGCAGTGCTTTGGGATTTGTTGTTGGGCTCACCTACTGAGTACTTTTGTGCTCACGCCTATCTTTCACCTTTTTCAGTTGTAGGTCCCTTGTGTCCAGGTTTTTCCTGGCTTGGGTCGCTCAGTGAGGGAGCGACGTTGGTTGTAGTTGGGTGGTGACCCGCGAGCTCACGTGGAGGTATGTCGTGGTGCAGTTGTTTATGTCTTTAGTGTTTGTCAGTTTGTTTAGTTTATATTCATTCTTTCGATCCTGTTTTTAGTTTGGGCTGAAATCGTTCCCAACGATTAAAGTTTCAATGCCCGGCACTTGTTGCCATCCCGGGGGGATCGGGAACGCCCCTCGGGACTTGCCGCGGACCGGCTCGGGTGACCAGTTCAGGGTCGAGCCGGGCTGGTTCGTGACAAAATGGTATCAGAGGTGGTTCTTGTTATTTGGGTTGTCCGGTAGAAGGAGATTAGGACTGTCGGAACTCGAGGGGTAGGTACGGGAAGAGCGTCGCGAACTCTTGCTCGCACTGATCCTCGAGTTACCAGGGGTAGTTCGGGAATTGTGTCCCTGTCTTTCCTGGTTTGTCTTGGATAGAGAGATGATAATGGAGGCAAGACGACGTTACATCGTAATTTCACATGGAGTAGTGACCCATGTGGAGTCTGAGTACGTGGTTTGAATTCATCCTAGTGGTCGACGCTGACTTGGGACATGGCCCACTACCATGTCGCCAGGTTGAGTGTGACTACTAGTCCCTCATTTCAGTGATTGATGCAAATTTGGATGTTGTTTCTGTTTTGGTCTGTGTGAGTGCGTAGTTGGAAATGAAAAAGGGTTTTTGAAAATTGGACTGGTTTCTTTTAAAGGACTTTAAATGTATAAAATGGGTTTTGAAACTGAAATCTCTTGATTTGAAAATCTGTTGTTTGCTTGGAATTGGTTAAGAATGATTTGGGGTGAAACCTCGGTTCCTCTTCATGAACGTTTGCACATGTGTGAGAATGCATTCAAAATGCGTGTTGGTGCGAGTATTAATGGACAATGGATAAAGACATGTGCAACGGGTCATGGGAGTACCTGGGTGTGTACTTGAAATTTAACGCTTGGCTTTGTTTTCTAAATTGGTTTTAAAGGGGAAATGGTTTTGGAAAGTTTCTGGTTTGAAAGTGGATTGGTTTTTGGAAAGTGATCTTGAGAAAGGGTGGTTTTGAAATCAAAAATAAAAAGGGAATTTTAAAGAGGGGGTTTTGTTTTGGGTTGTGTTGTATTTGTTTGGTCCTTGTGCTGACTGTTTTTGATGAAGGCGCTTTTATTGATGTTTCTTCGATTTGATGTTGGTTTTGGCTTTGTGTTTTATATATCGCTCAGGAAATGCCGCCCAGAAAGGTCTCTAAGGATTCGGATAAGTCATGCCCAGTTTTTGGTCCTCCTCAGACTTTGCCTATTCTCCATGGTGATTAGGGTCCGTTAGAGGCAGTGAAATGGCTCGAGGAAGTGGAGCGTGTCTTTAGAATGTTGGGAACTCCCGATAATGTTAAGGTTCGTGCAATTATGGAGTTGTTTGAGGGTCCAGCTCTGGACCAGTGGAAGAGGGTTACCCCATCATCAATGCAAGTTGAAATGACGTGGGATGTCTTTAAAACCGTTTTCATCCAATGGTTTATACCTGAGGAAGTGAAGCTGGAGAAAAAGAGAGAGCTAGTACATATTCAACAAGGCCAACAGACAGTGAAGGCGTATGTTGACCATTTCAAGGAACTAATATCCTTTTCTCCAGAGGTAGCGTCTCATGAACTCATGAAGGTCTCTCTTTTCACCGGGGGTCTTCATCCAGAGATCAAGGAGCGAGTCCTCCCTTCTAAAGACCTTTGTTTCGAGAAGCTCGTAGAGGAATCATTCTTGGCTGAGTTGGTTTCCGGTGTGCAGGTGGTTAATCCTTCAGCGTCCCCTGTCGTTCGTAAGAGTTCCCCCTCTGGTGAGAAAGAGGTGCCAGAGACACCTGTTCTTAAGGAGTTATCCCCTTTGGTCCCAGCTTCCAGTTCATCAGATCGTTCGATGGTATGCTATCAGTGTGGTCGTTACGGGCATTTAAAGCCGTCTTGTCGCAACCCTCCGAAGACGTGTCATCGATGCGGTTGTCTGGGTCATCTGGAGAAGTTTTGCAGGAAGCGTCGCTTGAAGAGGACGCTGTGATGGGAGAATGTCAGTACCTGACTGTGAGGCAGAAGATGCTTCAGCCATCAGAGCCCCAGCCACAAGTCTCGGGGTGAAGCTCGCGCACAGTCAGGAGTTCCAAGGGGTGCGAAGCCTTGGTCCAGGTTTTGTGTTCCGTGTTAGCAGTGGAACAATCAAGATCTTTTAGTACTTGTTTTCCTGCTACAAAAGTTTCAACAGCGTTGTAAATGTGTTGTTTTTCTAAAAAGTGACAATGGATTTGTTCTGTGATAATCTAAGCAGACTTGTCGTGCGGGGGTGATATTCTAAATCGTGTGTCCTTCTTAAAAGTGTGTTTGACTCTCGTGTGGGTTGACCTCGTTTTAGTTATGTTTAAGATGTGGTTATGTTTCGGGCACTTCGGTGGATCATGTCTCCAATTTGATGCTGGTTAAATGTTTTTCTATGGGTTTTCCCTGGTGTTGAAGGTTTTTGACTCTAGTCGTGGGTTCAACGTCTCGACGGAGGTGTTGTTTTAATCGTGCTATGAGAGTTGGTTTGAATTGGTTGGGAGTTCCCGCGTCGATCCCCTTTACTAGGGTTTTCCATTTAAATGTTCAACTTTTCTGCACAAGTTGAGCTCTTGTGGTGGGGAGAACCCTTCGTGTTCTCCCCTCAACCTCGGACCTCAGTTTTCTCTTGAATTGGTCGGGTGTGACCTATGTTGGGTAAGGTCATCCCCGAGATTCTCAATTCTCTCCGGTTCCTTTAGTTCCGTTGGGGCATGGACTAAATTTTTGACCGACTTTTGGCCTGTTGACTTTCTGGGGGCAGAAAGTGTCTGTGGTGGGGAGAATTGTCACACCTCGACCGCAGACGTCCGTAATTTTTCTCCTTTCTTGGTACCGGTTTAAATTTTTTGAAGATTAATTGTGATTGATGGTTTCGCACCGGTGCGTGGTCATCGCATCGCTAGCTGTGATCGTGCGTTCGGCCCGGGTGACGATGTGTCCACCCGGCGTTTTAAATATTAAAGTTTTTACGTTGACTTTTTATTATTATTACTATTTGAGTTGCGTTACTATTATTGTAGTTATTTTCCGTGTATAAGTATATATATATATATGTCTATATATGCGTATATATATACATATGTATATACTTTAATACGTTATGTTTATATATGTATATATATATATATATGATGTATTTATGTGTATATGTTTATATATAGGTATATATTTATATATGTTTAGGTATGCGTATATATATACGTGTATTTTGATTATAATAATTATTATTAAAATTAACTAACTTTTATTTATTATCATTATTCTATTATTATTATTATTATTATAAAGTTTTATTTTTATTATTACTATTAATATTATTATAAATTTTGTTTACCTTTTTTTGATAAAGTTTATTATTATTATTATAAAGTTTTAATATTATTATTAATATAACGGTTTGTTATTATTATTATTATTATTATTATTATATTCATAGATATATAAACATAAGCTAAACTCTAACCCTAATCCCTTTTGCCGCCGCCACCTTCCCCTCTCTCTTACCTTCTCTCTCTCTCCCTTCCTCCCCTGTTATTCTCCCCCTCCGGTTTCGGCCAACCCGCACCCAGTCGCGCCTCCCCTGCATGTTTGCCGGAAGCCTCCTCCCGCTCCGGCCAGCGGCGTCTCCGGCCGGTCCGCAACGTCCGGCGACCCTGCTACTCCCGGCCGCCTCGCCGCACCACCGCTCCGGTGCGCCGTCCGCCGCACCGGCTCGCCGCCCTCCGCAGCTCCACGCAGCCCGCGCCGTCCCTGGCCCCGTTTCCCGTCACCGCAACCCCCCGCCTGCGTCCACCGCGCCCCACATCTCGCCGCCATTCCTGCTCTCCCTCTCCCTACCCCGCTGTCCCGGCTCCCCTGCACTGGCCTCCCCAGCTCCACCAACATCCCACCGCCCCAACCCCGTTTCGCGGCGCTGCACCCAGACCCCCTCCTCGCTTCCCTCCCTCGCTAGCGCGCTCCAACCGGCTCACGCCCGCCGCCCTCGCCCCCAAGCGGTTCCGACCACCCAGCCTCTCCCTCTTCCTTATGCCGGCCAGCCGACCGCCCTCGCCCAGCCACTCCGGCCAGCCGACCCCCCCTTCCCTCCTTTACTCCGTCCAGCGGCATACCCGACTCCCTGCACGCTCTGGCCAAGCTCGCCCCTTCGCCGCACCCAGAAGCCGCCGCCCTGCTGCTCCGGCGTCGCCCTCACCGCCGTCCCGACTCCCTCTCCCCCGTCTGGCCTCACCCACTGCTCCGCAACCCTCCCCCTCCGTAAGTTTGTTTTTATTTTTATTTTTAGTTAATCTTATATAACATTATTATTTTTATCATGTTAATAATCTTATAATTATTTTATTATTATTATGTTATTATTATTATTATTATTATTGATTATTATTATTATTATTATTATTGTTATTATCATTTCATATTATTATTGTTTTTATTATTATTATTATGATTACTAACATATTATTAATATTATTATTATTGTTATTATTATTATTGTTATTATTTTATTATTATATTATTATTATTGTTATATTATTATCGTTATTGTCATTATTATTATTATTATTATTATTACTATCATATTATTAATATTAATATTAATATTATTGTTATTATAATTATCATTGCGCTATTATATTTATTATTGTTCTTATTAGTATTATGTCATTATAATTATTCTTATTATTTTGTTAATATTATTGTTATGATATTTTTGTTACTCTTATTATTATTATATTATTATTATGTCATAATAATAATAATAATAATTATTATTATGACATTATTATTACTACATTTTGGTTATTATTAATATGGATGTTATTATTATAGTATTATTATTCTATTGTTATTATATCATGCTATTATGATTATTATTATGTTATGGTTATCATTATTATTATTATTATTACGTTATTATAATAATAATTATTATTAGTATGTTGTCATTAATGAGCCTGCTTAACGGCCTATTGTTTTAGGACCAGTTTGACGACGCAAGACGCTGCAACCTTTACGCAACAGGAGTTTCGTGTCGCGTCGTTCTTCGTTCCGATCCGAGGTAGGTCTCCCTTTGCACTCGCCTTTAAATTTAGAATTTATTTATTCCTTGACCTTTTATTAAGTTTCAGTAAATTTAAAAGTATTATTAAGTAGTTATCTATAGTTTGGTGATCTGCTGATGATAAAAGTTGTTTTAATTCTAGCGTTTCATTAAAAGCGTTTTCTTGGATTTAATTGTGTGCTTCCATGGTAGTGTTGCTAGATGGTTCTTCCTGAATAATGAAACACATGTTGAATTGGGTTTTGAAATGTTTTTGGCGTGTGTAAATTAGTAGATGTACTGTTTATGGAAAATGGTGTTTTCTGAGAACCTTGATTAGAGAAAACGTCGTGTGACCCTTTGAAATTGTTTTTGGAAACTTCATGTGTGGTTCTTGGTTGATGAAAGATGTTTTCCTTTGTTGTGTGAACAAAAGTTTGGATTTCATTTGAGAAATAGTATTCCTTAAAAAGGTGATTAAAGGCCCGTTTGGCTCTTGATAAAAGTGGGGTGTGTTTTGATATTAGAAAATAACTCTACTTGTGAAACAATTGTGTTCCAGGGTTGATATGCTGATTTGGGTTTCTTAAACAAAGTTCTACATGTGTTTTTGGTTTTCAATGAAATGGCGTGTGTCATCTATCTTTAAAAATGTTTTAGTCTTAAATGATCAAAATGTAAGTGACATGACGGCCCGGTTGGCACTTTATGAAATGTGAAGTGATTATACATATATATATATATACGTACTTGTGAGGGCATTTCTATAGGGGGACTTCCCTTCGAGGGTTGTCGTGTAGCTATGTCCGTGTAAGGGGTTGGCAAGTGCGGTGAGATGAGTCACACGTGCGAGGGTCTCCCACTTACACGGTGTTACTAAAACCACCATGGGTTCCTGGGCGTCTTTTAGATTATCGAGTGACGGTTGCTTGCTAACCCTGATTAGACGGGTTGGTACCCCCTGGAGTTGTGGACAGGCCAGGTGGGATGTGCCACTAGTTGGCTATTAGGGCGGCCAGTTGGTTATTGACTGTGGAGTGCCATGCCGGCAGGTAGTCTGAACCCGAGTACGTCCAGGGGTTTTCTAGGGATGTTCAGGATCGCCCATGGTTATTGCTGATAACTTCTGGTTTATTTTTTTACTTGCACTTGGTTTTTCTTGCCTGTTTACCTTTACATGCACTTGTTTTCCCTGCTTGTTTTCTTTCAGTCATATTTCACAACCTATACTGTTAGACTTTGAGAAAAATGGTTTTTAAATGAAAATGATTTATTTGCTTTGGGTTAGATTTGAAAATGTAACACTTTTCTTTTCAGAATGAGTTTAAAACTAATGATATGGAACTAACTTTCGAAAAAGAATAATGGAAATGTCTCGTGGTTGATTTTCAAGTAAAACATTATGAAAAATTACTTCTATACATTATAGTTCAAACCTGGATTATGTAGATTCTATATTTACTGGCAGTGCTTTGGGATTTGTTGTTGGGATCACCTACTGAGTACTTTTGTGCTCACGCCTATCTTTCACCTTTTTCAGTTGCAGGTCCCTTGTGTCCAGGTTTTTCCTGGCTTGGGTCGCTCAGTGAGGGAGCGACGTTGGTTGTAGTTGGGTGGTGACCCGCGAGGTCACGTGGAGGTATGTCGTGGTGCAGTTGTTTATGTCTTTAGTGTTTGTCAGTTTGTTTAGTTTATATTCATTCTTTCGATCCTGTTTTTCGTTTGGGCTGAAATCGTTCCCAACGATTAAAGTTTCAATGCCCGGCACTTGTTGCCATCCCAGGGGGATCGGGAACGCCCCTTGGGACTTGCCGCGGACTGGCTCGGGTGACCAGTTCAGGGTCGAGCCGGGCTGGTTCGTGACATATAAATAATATAAAAAAATAATCATATATATAATATAAAATCTAAACCCATATGTTTAATAAAAACATATATATATATATATATATCTATTAATATATGTATATTAATATATAAAATTATATATATAAAATATATTCATTTTATAAATAGTTTAAAATATAAACACACACACACATATATATATATATATATATAAGATAGAAAATAAACACAAACACACATATATATCATATATTCATATATATAACATAAAATATAATTATATATGTAATATATAAATATATATATAATAGAAACACACAAACACATATATATAATCATAAAATATTAAATATAAACACACACACACATATATATGTTTATTAATATATGTATATTAATAAATAAAATTATACATTATATATAAGATTTGTAAATTATTCAGAATATAAACATATATATATAATATAAACATATATATATAATTATAAAAATATTAAATATAATCACACTCATATATATATATATATATATATTAATTTATGTATATTAATATATAAAATTATATATATAACATAATAATTTTTTAAATAGTTTAATATTTAAATACCCAAATATATATATTAATATATAAAAAAATATATGTAATACATTAATTTATTACGGTAGTTTAATTTAAATACATATATATATGTAACATAATAAAAATTTATATTAAAAAATAAATATGTGAGTTGGTTATGGCCCTTGGGAAAAAAATGTTGGTTCAAAATAATGTAAAGATATTTTTTTAGGGAGTGAATGACTGGAGGTCACCAGATTTGGGCATGGAGGCATTCGAGAGATGATCAAGGAATGACATTAGGGGTGAGGCTGTGGAGGCAACGGGAGTGAGGTACAGACTAGAACGTCGTGGTGATGTGGGGCGCAGGCATGAAGATGGAGGGGGCGGGAGTGCAGCATAGGCAGGAAGAGGGAGGGGATTGGGAGGGTGAGGTGGGGAATGTGATGGGGTAGAGTAAAAAAATGGCAATAAAAAATATAAATAATTAAATTCAAAAATTCAAAAAAAATAAAAACCATAAAATTTAAAAATTTATTCGTAAGTTAAAAATATAAATTAAAAAAAAGTGATTGTAAATGACGAAAATTTTAGCAATGTTTACAAATGTTAGGAAAATGGAGATGTTTATTTGATGAAATTTCTCAAAAATGTCAGAAAATGTGGAGTCCCTAAATAGCGATGTTCATAAATGTCACGAATTTAGCGACGATTATAAGCATATCTATTTAGCTAAACTTATAAGCATCACTAATTAGCTATGTTTATAAAGTTTCTAATTTAGCGACACCTCATTTGACTATGTTTTTTAGAAACATCAGCATGTGAATTAGCGATGTTTTTAAACGTCCCTATTTTTCATTTTTTACTCTACAACCAATATATGCTAAGGATGAAATTGTATGGTTTTATTCATTGACATAGAAAATCTCTCTAAGAGCAGCACTTCCCAATACTAACTCACATTCTCTATATACATCAAACAATTCAGCTTGACCACTAACAAGAATATTCAATACCAAGGGAACACGAAGCCTCTCTACCTCAAGTCCCAAGGCATGAACAAGGGTATCTGATATTAAGGAGTGTATCGCTCCAAATTCTAACAAGCCATGAACCCAAGTTGAAAAAATGAAAAGGGTACCTCAAACAACATCTAGCTCACCTGACACTGGCAACGCTAAGGCATGAAGCTGACCACAACCTTCTCAGAAGCCTATCTAATCTTGTTGACGACTACATATATGATCATGATCAGCTCTCTATGGAAGGGGAGCGTCTTGGGACTATCCTCTACCTGCCTCATCTTCTCTCTGCTGATCCAATTCTAGTGCAACCTACTGCCGCTGCCTCTGCTAGAGCTGGCTCATTGGAAGAACTTGGAGTGGAAGACATGTCACACACAGACAACTCGTAAATATAGGGCACTCATTCTAGTGATGACATCTTCCTCCCTAATAAAAACATGAACCTGATCCCTTAGCATTGGCTATGGGGCCACCTCCCCCAAAACACGAGTCATTGTTGGATGGGACCTACCCCAACTGACGATATACTCTTCTACACTGAAAATCATGAACCCCAGACCACATATCTACTTCATGGGAATCCTAGAGACTCCATTCTCATGATGATATGGTTCTAGCTAGAATTCTCTTGATGAACTCTTCTCTTTCCAAAACATCAATATTTATCTTCAGTATAAATAGAGTGACCTAGAACCAGATCTATGGATGCATAGACTCCTCGAAATGCCTCACCTTGACCTCCTCATTTGAAAACAGGTCAGAATCATATCACAGAAGGTTCCTAAAATGGATACCAAACTCTCGCACACTGTATGTCCCTTATATAAGGGTATGTATCTTGTAGTGACTAGCTGCCATCATGGCCTAATTAAGAAAAATAACTCTAAACTGGTCTCATGACTCCTGTCATGAGACTTCCAACTCATCATGATCTTCAAGGAAAAATAACCATCACTACATCACTGCCCCATGCAGCATCGTCACAACCAGTAGTACCCATAGCTCATTCAGAACATGGATCGAACTGAATCCTATCTCATCCTCCTCCAACATATCTTCCATGACTGCATCTAAAAAGGACCCATCATACTTCTACAGACTCTGATGCTGAGACACTCTAAGTGTCCTCTTCTGAGTGTCGTTGTCACCAACTTCTACTCTGTGGTGATCTATCGGCGCAACCTGCTGAACATCTTCTGCACAAACATAATGAGGATTTCGACCTAGAGTCAACCCTATAAATTTCCCAACAGTTATAGCTCCTAAACCTAGAATATTGAAGACAGTAACAATAATTAATTGTTTTGTTTCATTCATTTTAGTTTAACCAATCCCAAGCTCTACCCATTCAAACACAGTAGAAAAGAATAATGATTCAGGATCCTTTTATATGTCTCTACCTTGAAACCATTATCACCTTGTTTAGTAGCCACTATAAGCATAAATGTCCCTACATCAGAGCCCTAGGTTCCCTAAATACTCATGTTTCATCCAGTCTCTTATGATTACATTGCTTGTTAAACTTATCTGACACTATTTCACTACCAATCAATGAAATCCCACCCGTGCCTAACTCCAAACTCCATCCTATCCCTCAACCAGACCTCTGATACCACTCTATCACATCCCCCTCCACAGATAGTGTACCCCTCTAAGGATGGCAATGGGAGAAGAGATAAAATGACACATGAGTCCCACCACTAGAAGGCCCCGGTTTGGCGACTAGCACCATGGGTATAGTAAACACACTGATGGGAGGTATTACCCTCTAAGAGAACACATTCTAAATAGAGAGAGATAAGATACACACCAACTAACTCCTTATTAAACCAAAAATTAAAATAAACCCAAGTGCACAAATATAATGTCATGAAATCACTACTACAAATGAAGGGGAAAACTGTAAGTACCAAAAGAAAGTAAACCTATAGTCACCACGATTTTTGAAAAGCTCCTACAATGACCGAATCTAGTAGTAACAATCTGGATCATGAACCTACTCCATTTAGCCTAAAAATAAATTATATAACATAGGTTTAGTAGGACAGTATACTCAATAAGTTCATCCCTAGAGCATATCGTGAAAAAGTAACTAAATCATGATAAAGCACAGTGAACGACAAGTGAAACCAAATCGTCACCTAAACATGTATACTATGTTCTCAGCCTCACCATGGATACTCTAACTATGTATCTCATTCATGAATATGTAATATAATAAATATTTTCAAGGGTTCCCCACAACCACTTCCCAACTGATTTGTCACTTTTCCCCAATGGAGCATGTCATGAGCATCTCTCTCTACAAAGGATATCCCAAAGACACCTGGGTGAAGCACCACAACATGAACCTCATGAAACACAATAATAATATCTACCTAGAAAAAAGTAACCAGATTGTTTTTGGGATTCACCATATCTCACATATTGTGTATCATACATTGGGTATTATACCTCAATCCGAGTAAGTATCCTCAATCCGTCACACACTATACATGTTATACCTATATTACCACTAAGGAAAATGTATCCATGTTATATCTGTCTGAAATAACCCAAAGCCATTAGATCCATCTACACACATTTATGGGGAAAACTAACCGATGTGCATACCAACACAAGTATCTACTTATATAAGAGTGTGGGGTCAAATGGGGTAGTCATCCATCCATCCTCTCACTAGGATGTTGGTAAAAATACCCCCTATGGCTCGGAATCCTTAGGGTTTCAGTCACCTTAACTAATAGGGTGGATTAGCGTATAGAAAAACAAAAATTATAGGATATAATATTGATCAAAATGACACAATGGGAAAAACCACGCCTTAGACTCAACTATATCTAATGTCTCTTAGACACCCGACTACCACCGCTAAGACAATATATCCTATAATAACACAACCATTTAATGAGATAAATTAAGTTACTTATTCCTTTTTATCAGTTTTACATTAAATTAATTAATTATTTAACCATTAATTAACCATTATCAATTCCACATTATATTCCATTATGATTCTGACCAACTCCCATGCCCCCAGGCATAACCAAACTGAGTTTACGAATTCTCATAGTCACTGCCTTAGCATTACATCCCAGAAAGCTCCAACCACATGGTTTAAAAAAATATTCATTTATTACAAACATTACCACATTCCATGCTTCAAAAGTTTTTATTATTCTAGGAAAACATTCTATGATACCCAATACAAAGGGCACAACATGGTGCATAAATGAGCTTCTCATCGAGTCTATTCCACCTATAGCATGAGTGTATACCCATCTATCCTTGAGAAGCTAAAGATGGAAATCGCCTGTCATACCCCATGCATCTTAGCCTATTTTGGATGGAGAGTAAGAAAAACCACCAACCTCAAGTATTATGGAGATAATGAAGATATATAAACAACATATCAATAAGAAACTACTTTCACATCAATAGGAAAGCCCATTTTCAACCTCTTTCATCTCCTCTAGTGTCCACCCCGACACCCATACACATTAGCTGATTTATCTCACCACTCTAGGAGTCAACTACTTCATCAACCACTAGGCCTCCCTACCCCCACATACCACAATATCCCTCCAAGAACACCCACCCTAGGATCACATCACATCACAAAGATGTAGGAAAAAAACTAACATAGAAACTAGGCTCTTGGACCTAAAAAAGGAATTCAAACTTCACACCAAATTAGATCTCACATCTCCAAATCACAAGGTACTTTGGCCTTTACCACCAGTGGGAATATCAATCCCTAGAAAGGAATTAAAATTTACACACAACTTGTTCATTATTTCATCTTGAATTAACCGATTCATTATTACCAGTTCCAACTATGGGAAAACTAAGAAACTAGCTTCATGAGTTTTCACAAATTAATTATAGAATTCATTTATCTTCTCTTTAATAGTTTAATCGAAAAGAATAAACATGATTTAGTTTTATCAAATAATTAATTTAAACATTCATATATACATCAATTTGATTATCATTAAATTACAATGGAAACCAGATTCCTTAACATGCATCATTATTTTTTTGACAATTAATTATCAATTAATTCTAGATTTAATTTCATTACCAATTTCCATAAATAATAAAACGTTAAACAATCAATTGATAGATATCACACTATCTAGTAAATTGAGAGGAAAACTGTTATCAAAGTATAAACGAACAACATACTATCGATACCAACTCTTTAATCTGATTCAAACATTTATTATGTTAATTACATTGTGATATAGTGGGTAAAAACATGCTAATACTATTAATTGACATTATTAAATAGAGAATAAATGAATCACCTACATCAAAAGGTTTATAAAGTTCCTTGCATGAGAATGGGACATCACAACGAATCACAATCACCTCTCCTGCAATGACTACATCCACACATGGATGCCGTTACACAACCACATAAACCAAAAACCAAGAAAGATCCTTTGGAAACATGGCTATAACATTCAATCGCATGGAATAGATAAATGGAAGGAAACTGATCGATGATACCATAAGAACATATGTAGAACATACCTTATATCAAATATTGATCGACACTTCCTGGTAGCACCAAAATAGAGAGTGATCTTGTTGTAGGAAAAACTACAAGGGGAACCCGATCCATGGCTACAACAAAACACATGGTTCCTTAGGAATGAAATTACTTTGGGAATCCTATATCAAGGAAAAATAAGAAGGAATAAATTATGGGAAGGCCCTTCCTTATAAGTATTAGATATGAGAATTATATAATGTGAAATGGTTTTGAATTTCCATTAAATCTATATCTCAATAAAACCATGCGGTTTGACTAAGTAAAGGCACCCGGCCCCTTAGGAAAATATACATAGGAGTTATGGGATTTGAATTTTACTTAAATACCTTAATACAGGATTTGATAGCATTTTATGAAAAAGAAAACCCCAAAGGGGTGAAACTATAGGAAACTGGAAACACTATTCACAACATACAATTGGAAATGACTCACTGTTGGGTGACGTAACATTGCGAGTCACCAGTGGATGAGATAATGGTGGAAGAGTCACCATTCAGTGACTCACCATTAGAAATGATACCTTTGGATGACTAACTGTTGCGAGTCACTGTCGAATGACTCACCATTGGATGATCCACCATCAGATGACTCACAGTTGGATGAGTCACCGTTGGACAAGTCCCTATTGGATGACTCAACATTGAATGACTCGTTCTTGGTGAGACACCATTGTCAGCTATCGATGTGAGTCACTATTGGAGAGATACCAGTGCGAGTTCCAATTGGAGAGCTACCAGTGCGAGTCACCGCTCTGACTCACTGCTATGACCCACCGTCAGGACTCACCGTCACGACCTACCATCAACGGCCTACAATTAGAGAATTGGAAATTTGGAAAACTATTAAAATGAGACTCCCTGACCTCCCAAAACACCTCAAAGATCATATTTTAATATAATAATGGATCGGAGAGGTCTAGTGCATTACAATTACTTCCCATTCATTAATAGTTCTTTATTTAATTTAATCAACATCGGTTAATTGTTCAATTCTTTTTGTATTTTCTTAAGTTAGTAGATTTCAGTATTTTCCCCTTTATCATGTAATAAAAACCTTTAGAATGATACATGAGTTGATATATATTTATTATATATAGTATTTGGGTTCTAACATTATTTAATTTAAGATACAACAATGTCACGTAATTATCTGTTTAAAATAATTCTTTCTAGTTAATATTGAATCTAAAAAAATAAATAATTTTATTAATGAAAAGAATTATTTATATCTCTATTATAGAGTTAAAAAGTAGTTATTCATTATGAAAATATATGACTAGATTTTTTGTTTTTTTAATCCATAATTATGTAAATATAATAGTATCATTCATGTAGGAAGTAAAACTAACCAAAAGAAGAAGTGTTGTAATAAACGAATGAGAAATATTATGAACTAATATGTTTATAATATCATTTTTATAGAAGAATAATGATGTTAAGAATAAATAATTATAGTGTCATATTCTATTTAAGTAGTGTGGAGATTGGAAGATAAATTAAATAGATGAATAATAACTCGTTACTTTGATGGAATATCTACTTCTCGCAATGTCTCCCTTAAGAATGAATGATTTTGGACTCCTTATGATGAATAAAAGGACATTAAATGAGATATATTACTCTAGGGTAGGAAATTTTGATACATATTAAATAAAAAAACTGAAGTATCTAATTAGTTTGGATTAGGTGTAGGAGACGTCCTTTTATAGATGATAATAAGGTCAATTTCTTTGGAAACATGAGTTAGGTGAAAGGAAAGTATGAAATTGATTAGAAGTTTGGTAACTAAGATGCAGAAAGGTTGGTTTGAATTTTAGGATTGACTCTCATATATATCAATGGACTTATCAAATTGGTTGATGTCCATTTATTAGTGAAAATTATGGGTTAAACAATTTTCCCCCTATTTACCAATTTCTACTTTATTTATTTATTTAACAAGATTATTATTATGTAAAAAATATATAATATGAATTGTGTTCCCTAATTTATTTTTTTGATTATAAATTTTTATTTTGATTGATCAAATAATAATTATAAAAAAGAGAAATTTTACATTTAAATGAAAACATAAATTATATAGCAGAATCATTTTTTAAGAAATAAAATTTTAAATACCAAATGATTTAACTCTGAATTCCTATCATATAATTATATAAATGTTTATTTATTTTATTATATATATATATATAATACATTCCATTATGAAATTTATTTTAACTTATCAATTTAATTTATTAACAAAAAAATACACATATTTAGAAAATAACATTGATAAGTATTTCTTTTCAACATTAAATGATTTTAATCAAATTACTTTAAAATTATTTATTTATCAAATAACCGTTCGATAAATGTTTTCAATAAAGTGGTATTAAAATAATTCATTTGATTTTATAAACAATTAAAAAAATTCTTCTAATGTGAAATTCAAAAATACACAATGTATAAAAATACATATTTTTTAGAATATAAAATATTTTTAACAATATATTATTATCATTTTATTTAATCAATTAATTATTTATTATAAATTAATTAAGTGTTAAAAATATTTTTTTTTAATATGTTACTAACTTCAGTATAATAAAATTAAATTACCTTTATGTACTTATTGGATACATGTATATCCAACAACCCCATATCTAATATCATTATAACCAATGCATGTGAGATAATATAATTACCTTTTTTGCATTTATATATTTATCCTTACATACATATATAAAATGAAATATCATATCCCCAAATTTATTTTTAAATATGTCTATCTTATTTATAATCATTATTTTTTTATAGTTATTATTGGTGGTATGATCCCCTTGGAAATTATCAAGATGAATATTTAAATATTGATGAATTTTTATATACATATAGTTTAATTAATTTTTTAATTATTACATTATATTTTGTTTAGTAATATTAAAATATTTATTCCATTATAATGTTTTACTTTAAAAGATTGAGTCATTGATTATATTAGTTAGGTATTAGTGTGAAAAATTATATTCAACATATTCATAGAATAAAAATGTGAGGTTTAACAATATGTATAGTCATACTCCTCCTTATTTTATATCAATTGAGTGTCAAGGTATTATATTCTAGACGGAAAATAATATATTGGATGAATATAAACCTATAATATTATAAAAAAAATCACAACAATCCCTATATTATTTTATTCTCAAAGATGGTGTAAGAAAGGTAACAGTGTATAATGGTTTTCATGGTACATATCTTTTTAACCTCAGGTATTTGGATTAAATATGTTACATTAACCCCACATTTAACAAAACAATAGTATATCACACTCAATATAGTATATTTAGTGGTCCATCCATCTATAAATATATATTGTTTCCACAAGAGTGAATCACGAATCCCTATATGAAACCCATACCATGTTAATCATCACCTTTCAGCACAACCTCTAGAAATCCATGATGTCCATCGATTAAGGATAAATTAATGTCATTCACTAAGAGGTCAATTATAATTCCCATTATAATATATATATATAACATGAAATAATGATAAAATGGAAACTTTCTTATGTATAACATAGTATATTTTAAATTCTTAAATTGTTTTTATAATACTAAAAAAATATTACATAAATGAATATATTATTACAATCCATATAATAGAACAATATAGATACATTATGATAGTTTTATATGTAGAATTTTTTTAAGCTCATCACATATCTATGTAATTGTTTTCACATTTTTATGTGGCCATATAATAAACTCTTAAACAAAACTCATTTAATTGGTAATATCAATTAAGAAATCTAATTTTAATGATGGGGAGATTAGATATATATTCCTTATTTTTTGACACCTTTAACATAGTATTAAAAATTCTTTACATCTCAACATAATATATTATGATGTTAATATATACATTTTTCTACTAAGAAATATTTCTATGTTCATCACCATAATTTTAGATATTGCCTATTCAAAAAAATTCCATTGAGATCATTTTGTAAAAAAATAAATTATAACTCTTTATATTAAGATAAATATCTACCAATATTATATGAATTAGTCAATGATATAAAATGAAATTTATATTAAATTGGATTCATATATTCATTTATTTTTTATACTTTGAACATATCTATGTACAAGTATACCCCCACTGAACTTTTAGAGACTATTTTTTCTCAAAGATATATGTCTAATTAAAAAAAATTCATTATGTTTATAAATAATGCTTATTTAGTTTAGTGTGAATATATAAGAATTTATCTATTATTAACCATGTCATATATAGAATTCATATTGTTTTAAAAATAATATTTTGAAAAGATTTTTTTATTTAAAATATTCCCCTGAATTTTTTTGGAACTCCATTATTATATTTTCAAAAAAAACTTGGATATATGCTTTTATCTGAAATACAATCCTTTTATAATTTCCAATTTTTTTAATATATTATATAATTGGATCAGTCATACCCATGTGTATCAAAATCATCATCTCACTATAACAACCATATTTTACTATAACACCTCTTATTATATTATATGAAAAATAAGAAGAGGATAAGTAATATTTTTTTATATACACTAAGAGCTTAAAATTAATCCAATGTATCTGCATCCTTGGTGAATCAACTGTTATTTTTACAAATTAATTATTAATTAAATGTATGACCATTAGTCATTAATCATTTTTGAACTCCTATACTTATTGAAAACAATTATTTAATATATTTGTTATTATATACACTTATAATGGATAATATAATTCTATTATATTACCACCTAATTTTTAATCTCCATAGAGATTCTTTCTCATCTCCAGATATTTTGGAAATATTCTTCTCCAATGCCCAGTTTTCCCAAAATGAAAATACTCCCAATTTATAAAATATTCTTTCTTCAGATTTTTGGTTTTTGTGGACATTCTATAAACTATATTAATATATTTATACCTTATTTTTACCCCTTTATTTTTTATCATCCTTATAGAGTTTTATATTAGGAATCACAAGTCACACTTATCAATCACTAATATAATAAGGAGATCCTATAATTTTTTACAAAATTGATTCATCTTATAATTCCCAATAAATTATCAAAATTATTTTAATAATGACTATATAATGAATTCTATCACCAGATCAATCATGGTTCGTGACCTAAATCTCTCCAAGACATTTACATACCCAATCATATTGAGTGCATGGGTCAAACTGGATGTTCCATATTCTTTATTACATTGATAATTTGATTTTAAAACATTATGTCTCTCATTTATATATTTTTCGTTATAGAACATTTTATT
Source organism: Viscum album (assembly GCA_963277665.1). Lineage (NCBI taxonomy): Eukaryota > Viridiplantae > Streptophyta > Magnoliopsida > Santalales > Viscaceae > Viscum > Viscum album. The sequence goes on along the minus strand of OY728140.1, from coordinate 1,714,568,256 downwards.
TACTATAAGGATTTCAATATTTAAAGTTATTTATGAAACCACTTCAAGAAAAATCTATGTTTATTTCATGGTTTTTAAAAAATAGTTAAATATGTAATGATAATGTGCGCCCTACCCCCTCTCATTAACCCCTTCCTAGAAAATCCCCCTATATAGAATCTCTAAATTGTATTATGGCCAATTAGACCCCTTCACACTAGATATGACCAATCTCCCCTTTTTCATGATGATGTTTTAGCTAATCATCATTGAATGACTATCCTAGTGATGAGAAAGATTCACGATGATATAAGACCACTATAATATCAATGGTATAATCAATGTTTAAGGTAATTATAATGTACTTGTTTCCATAATCAATTATATAGTCCCATATTTTAACTTATATTTTTTTAAATTTAAAATCTATAAAATTAATTTTTATTTCATATTTTTTGAAATGTTTGCAATTACATCATATGGGATCAATAAACGCGAAGGGAAAAAATTTATTAAAATTTTTTAAATGTGTTTTTTATCAATATGAATTTAGATAAATTTTAATGTTTATTTTTTAAAACTATGTATACAATTCAATAAAGTAATGGAATCCTATATCATTTTTTACTTTGAATATTAAAATTTTCAAAATCATGTTTTCTATTATCTTCAATTTTTCAAATTAGTACTTCTAATGATATTGAATATGAATCCATAAATACTTAATTATATTTCATTGAGTCTTCAATGAAAATAGTGTATGGATAAAAATTTAAATAATAAATTCTGTATATTATAACTTATATATGGTAAATAATAGATAGAAAAATATTTTTCAACATATTTAAAAAAAAAGAAACAATTTAATACCAAAATTTTCAATATCTAGTTCTATTATGTCAATCGTTAATATACATGGTGAAATATATCATATACATTTTTAGAAATCATAGATCCCTACTAATAATAAATAAAGGGGAATAGATTCATGGAGGTTGTAGATTTACATTATAATAATTGATAATTAGTGTCTCAAGGGGGAGACATTTTGGGAATGCATAGTTAAACACAAAATGCGGTTTATTTATTTCTGGGTACTGTTGAAGTAGTGTAACAGTACTATAGCAAGAACTGTAGTATGCAATATAGTAGGAACTGTAGCATTACTGTAACAGGCACTGTTCGGTACTGTGCAGCCAAGACTATTCATCTGTTTGGGATTTCGGGCCACCAGTTTGGGCCTCAGGTCCATTAAGGCCTTCGGGCCACCCAAGGCCTTCGGGCCAGAAAGGCTTTCAGGCCACCTCAAGGCCTTCGGTCCACCTTAAGGCCTTTAGACCCCCTCAAGGCCTTCAGGCCACCTCAAGGACTTCGGGCCACCTAAAATGGTGCTTAAATGATCAGACAGACTCTACAAGCAGTATCCTCCAGATGGGGATTCAGAGTAGGCACATTCACTAGATAAAAATCTAAGAGGATTTTCAGAAAGAGAGGGTATGGCATTGCCATCGGGGCCAGCCTGTGCTTGCACGGGAAGCCTAGATGAACAACCATATGAAGGTGGAGAGCTAATATCACGATGAAGAAGCTGGGACGAGGAGTTCCAAAATATAGTCTGTATATTTTTTAAGACCTATGGTTCATGTAATATCTAAGAATACGAGCCTTTTAAGGGTTCCCCCTCATCCCATGAAAGGGGGTTATCAAAAATCAATTAAAAGGAAGGCCTTTAGGCCATTCGGGCTATAATTTATTATACAATCATTTATTATTGATTCCTCTATATAGTTTAGTGGAGTATTCAATTATCAAAAGACAAAACTAGGAAGAACATGTGTATATCATAGACTAATCTAATTGTATATACCTTTGTTCACCTATAATGGGCATGAGGTCAGTCACTATCACCAATTGGGTCTTCTCATTAAAGTTTAAGGTAGTAACCCTTGAACCCTTGAACCCATAAGCATTAACCACAAATATTCACTTCATGAAAATAATATACTATATAATAAGTTCAGAATTCATGATGGAATATGTATATAATATGCCAATATTATAAAAGAAGGACATTCATTTAATAATGTGTTCGATATAAAACATCGACCATAAATGAATCACAAAATCTTATTATGTAAATGTTACCATCATTAAAAAATAATTAAATTGGAGTTTTTAGATAGGATTAACTGATTTTTTAAATACATGTAGTTTTTAAAAGTGACACAAGTGTATTGATTAGTATTTTAGAAATTACCACTCAATTTTTGGTAAAGCCATTTTATTGTTCAAGGATATTTTCTCTCCAAATTTTTTTATTAGTATTTTTGAGTCAATATAATATTCAATTTCAGGAACATATAGAATATAAATTTTATAAAGTAAATATCATTTTTTTATAATTATCATATCAAAATTATTCTATTGTAACAAAATTAACTTTTTCAAAAAAAATGTGTTTTTCTTAATTAATCTTGAAGAATACTGGTTTTCTTAATAGTATTTAAAAACTAAAATTATATTTTGGATTTGTTTTAAAATTAAATTATATCCCTTATATTAAAATTAATTCCATTATTGACAATTAAATTAATTTTAAACTTCAATTTGGTATTAATATATTTTTACAGTTAAAAATAAATTTTTAGGAAAACCTGTTTTCAACCCTTCTTTCCAGTTTATATTTAAATTAAATTATACCAGTTATATGTTTTGAATATTAAAAAATTGATTCAATATTTGGAATCGTGTTTTATAAATTAATAAAATATGCCTATTTTATTTTTTATCATTATCAATCATATCTTTAGTAAATTTATTTCACCTCGATAAGTTTAAGTTGGGAAATTTTGGTTAAAAATTATATCATGAGTGATAAAAAGTGACCATAAATATTGAAATAAATTTCTTTTATGAGAATATCCCATCGAGAAACATAAAAATACTCAATATATGATCTTTTCCCATTTTTCTATGATTTTTACCTTTGTAATATTTAATTGAATATAAAGCAACAAATATTGCACTAATGATTTTAATAAATAAAATATTTTTGACATAGGGATAAATAGAGGATATGTTTAGTAATAAATATTAGTTTTAAATATAAATAATATTTTTATCATTAATATTTATTATTTTTAGGTATTAAATAATTACTATAAAATTATATGCTATGTTGAGGTAGTATTTATTCAATTAATATGACAATATAATAAATGATATAAAAAAATATTGATAATAATATAATTGGATGTAATTAAAATTATCCATGAATTTCCTAGAAACCTATTACATTTATCAAATATTTTATTTATTATATTTGAATTGCATTTTTTCTATTGATGTTATTAAATACAATATAACTAAATAAAACTAAAATTGACATTAATGATATTTGGTACAAATTAATTTTCATTAAATGATTTATAATTCCTAAAAAATATAATCATCCATGTTATTAAGATATGGCTTCAAATATCAAACATAATCCATTTATTTTTTAATTTTTAATTTATACTAACTATCATGACCCTCAAATAGTAAAATGCCATGTTGTAGTGGAATGTTTTAAAAGGGTCCATTGGCATTAGGACTAATAGATTAGGGTTTAAACTTAGTCTAGACATGTCCAAATATTATTATAAAAGGGTATTTAAACTCATCATCATCTTATATTATAATATTTTTAAATTGGATCCTTTTTAATGTGAATTTAAATTTAAAATAATTTAATATTTTATGAAATTCCATAAGTACCCGTCCTCTCTATTATAAAAGGGAACATCTTTTTCTCATGTCATCACACCTCAATCAAAATTTAATTTAGAAATTACCTTCCCAAATACCATCCAAAAATCCCTCTTAATATTCTAGTGGTATACAATTGGGTAGAATACCAACCTTATAGGGAACAAGGTGTGAAGAAAATGATGTTGTCCGTAGAAGAGGTATAGTTCTTAACCAAACATATTCATTTTTTATTCTTACACATCCTCCAAATATTATACAACCATAATTAGATAATATCTTCAGTATGTTAATTATTCAATGATTTTATTATTTTATTTTAATATCCAATATACATCTTTAAACTCTCTCAAATTTGAAATGATCTTTTTCTTCTTGTTTACAGGGGATTACTGCCTCGCGGATTCATGTAATTCATTTTCGATCACCACATCTCGCATTAGGTAATATTGATGTATTTAGTGAATATATATGATATAAATGACATATTTATTTTTGTGTATAAATAATATATCATTCATTTTAATAATATTTTATATATTAAAAAAATAATATTATCATTCATGTGTACGAGTGGACTACCACATCTAAGAAGTGATGTGATTAATTTTTCATCCCCAAATAAAATTGATAATGAATATAAGTGTATTTAAATAACTGATATGGTATGTACTATATTATTATAATTCTATAATAATAAAATAATAATTCACTTTTTTACATAATGTTCATTGAAAAATGGAAATGTTACTCATGCGCACGTACGATCTACCCTCTCCCTGATTATAATATAGTTCATTATTCATAATCATATTTAATGATAGGTTTTAAAAGAATAATTTATTTATTATAATTATAATTATATGGTAACTATTTTTTTAAATATTATGGATCAATGAACACTTCTATCCATGATCAACATACAATTTTTTTTTTGAAATTATAGGCTGAATGATCTCAATGTACCAGATCTATATATTACTTATTAAGTAATTAGATATTCCATTAAGATTAAAGAAATAAATTGTTTAAGGATATGAATTTAAACATATAAAAATTTATTAATAAATAAAATAATTGATATGGGTTTATTATATAGGATTTAAAGGATATACATGGAAATCCTAGACTCAAGGTCAGAGATTTTGTCTATATCATCCTTCATTAATGAATACTCTATTTTTATTAAAATAATTTTCTTATATGGTTTATATAATTCAATTTTATAGGTTATATTTTTAATCATTCATACTTCTTGTGATTTTAAGATTCAATTAAATTTACTTCACTAAATGGGATTTTACATGAAAGGTACCATGTTGTAAGGGTTTCTTAACTCAATTTCCTTTTGTTCATATATAAATATTCTTTATTAGATTTGTAATTCCATGATTTTTTTTGAATTGATCAATAAAATGTGTATTATTTATTCCCAAAGATTTTTTTGTATTTAATTATTTTACACATATTCTCTCTATTGTTTGACTTTTAATTAAATAATATAATTTTTTAATGTTTTTTATCTCAACTTCATTTTCTTCAGGGAATACATTTAATGATATGAATCTATATAATTAAATGTGGTGTATATAATACCCCGTTTAAATGTTATATCATGAATATTCTTATTTCAGTAATATTTAATGTTTTATTTCAAGTTGTTCTTTCATTGGGATTATGATTGAAATGTCACCAATATAGCAAAGGCATATTTTTTATAATCTCCTTTTTTGAGATTATTTGTGTACAAGGATCCTTGAGGGCCATATGATTTTATTTAATTTAAACAAATCAATCTTATTATCCTAATTTTATGAATGTGGTTTCCATGTTTAATTTTTATTTTGTAACTTTTTAATTAAATAAACTTTAATAAATTCATTTGAAGTGATATCGATCTTGTTATTTATTTTAGATAAAGAATATTTCACTTACATATCCATGTTTTCTAAAAATTTCTTCAAAAATGTTATTTTCTATCCATAAATAATTTCATAAATTAATTTCACATGGTATTTTAACTTTATTTATAATATTTTAAAAATTAAATTTCATAACGTTTTCGAAATAGTTCACATTAAATTATCATCACTAATGATGGAAAAGAATGGATATTTTTAATTTTGATAGCATTAATTGATTTTCCAATTATCTTGATCATTATTTGTCATGACCCATCCCCCGGGGCCCGTACCATGACTACCCCAATCCCGCCTTCCATAGGCCAGGGGCTGGCGACTATCACCAAAGGTGTAAATCTCAAAAACTGGGAAGGCGTTGCCATTATAAAGTGTAAACACACACAATAGAGTATGATCTGGAAGTAAAACACTAAGAAAAACTGTATACAAAGGAGTGTTGAAAAGTAAAAGGGGCTAGAAATACAAGCCCTATAGGAAAGTACAATTACAACAAAAAAACATGTACAACTGAAGAAAAGTAAAGCAGTTACTGGGTCATACTCTGGGGATTCCTACCTGTAGGGTAGGTATAGATAGCCTCCTCAGCACTCCACGTCCTTCAGTCTCCTCCATGTACCGACTCATCACAAGGTCCACCTCCGGGTACCGTCCAGTCCTGCTACTCGGATCCTTAGTCAGCATTGTCCGTCATCTACAACAAACACAACGAGGTGCGGGCATAGCCTGTGCAGGGGTGAGTATAATGATACTCAGTGGGGACCCCGAGACCCTCAAGGTCTCACAAAATCCAACAAGGATAAATCACAAAGTATGAAATAAATAGATAACCTCATAGAGGTATATGCCCATACATATACAAATGTTATCAAGTAATCCATCTCAATCATGAGGTAAACACAAAAGTTACTAACTCAGCTCAAACCGTGATTTTTATTTTTGAAACCACGACTGCTGGAGAACTCCTGATAAATCGAGTATGGTGGACCTGCCGCATCACACAGAGGTTCCTGCCACTAACCTTGGACTGCTGAGGTACTCCTCCTTTCGAGTACATTGGGTCTTCCGCACTCACACAGACGCACTCCCCACCGTGGGCCTGCTGTGCTCATATAGAGGCGCTCCCCCTCGTAGCCTACTGAGGTACTCCTCTTGTTGAGTACCATGGGTGTGCCGCGATCACATAGAGGCGCTCCCCACCGTGGGTCTTCCACGACACCAAGGCGCTCCCCATTGGGATATTCTAAACACTATGAGTCGAATCTGTCAGTAGTCGTCAGGTCTCAGCCAGCTACTAGGTCTCAGCACTACGCACGCTCGTCTCTGAGAGGATCTGATCCACGAGCTAATAGCCGATGCCCTTACTGCCATGAAGTACCATGAAGAAGTATCTCAATGTTCTGCCATGTCATAGAGGTCTCAACGCAATAGAAGACACGTCAATCGGACGACCTGTTTGTGTGTTATTAGCCTTTTAGTCTCAGGGGCCTGGTTGGATTCATGTACGATTCAACCTGACCATATCTCAACTTTAACTCAAACTCAAATAGGGAATACTCAAAGGGACTTCTTGATCCATGAAAACCAGTGCCACTGATGGTTCATCAAACGGTCGTCTGGTGCCAAAGATATGGCCAAAGAAAGTAAAGGGTCAGTAGTGGGACTGGGCCCGGTCCGACCCGGTCGGACCAAATCGGCCAAACCCATTCCGGGCTTACCCGGTCTGGGTCGACCTGATCAAACATGTTGGGTCGGGCCCGGACCATTGGGTGGGCTAGCCTATTAGGTTATGCCCGGCCCGCTTGGCCCATCCCAGCATGTCGTGAGGGCGGTTCGTCCCAGAGAGTCGCAAGGGCGCGGCCGGGCTGGTTCGGCCAGGGCACCGCGATTGGGGGGTGTGGGCCGGTTCGAGAGGTCGGGCGACCGAGAGGCGGCTAGACATGGCACGGCCAAGCGGGCACGCAGCCGGGCAGGGCGCCAAGCGGGACGACGAGAAATCGAGCTGGGCGCGGCCAAGCCAGAAGGCGGCCGGGAGGCTGGGAGGCTGGGCAGGCGGGCGGCCGGGTAGGGCGCCGGGTGAGACGGCGGGCGGCCGGGCAGGGCGCGGGAAAACCGACAGGTGGCTGGGTAGGGCGCCAGGCGGGCCGGCGGGTGGCTGGGCATGGGATGGACAAGCCGGAAGACGGTCGAAAGGTCGGGCTGGTGCGGTTCGGCATGGCCCGGGCCGACGCTGGCTGACGAGGTTCGGCCGGGGAGTGCGGGAGGTCGGCGACGGTGCAGTCGTGTGCGCAGGAGGACGACGGTGGTTCGGACCATGAAGACATCTCGATCAGGGCATCAGAATCCCATGGGGGCGGCGTGGTTCGCGGAGGTAGTGGGAAGCACGACCTTTTCCTGTGCCTTCGTCACCTTTAGGGCCACTTCATTGCCATGCCGAGAAACAACACAAACAAGAACGACATAGGGGTCGGGCTATGTTTTTTTGGCCTGTACCCTCCACGTTTAGGGTGGTAACACTTGGATCATCAAAATGTAAGAAAGATGAACAAAAATTGTTTTACAACCATGCAACAATTCCTTTCCATTCCGAAGAAGAGAAAAATAAAAGGAATGTTACACAAAATAAACCCCCTACCTTTGATTGTTGGTCGTCGACGTTGAAGTCGCGGGAAGAAGAAAAAGGAGTTTTTCATTCGTGGCGTCTGCCACACACTCCCAATATTGAGATATGTCGGCTCATTGATGATGATACGGAGGGTAGGTCGGTTAAAGATGCCCCACGCCGGTAGGATCTGAGGGAGGACTTCGAATAAGGTCGATGTTCTTCGTCGGTGGAGCATTCATCATCAGTGGAGTGTTCTTCATTGGATGAACTTTTCTCCAAATCTCTTCTCTTCTCAAGCTCCACCAAATGAGAAATGCCAATCAAATGAAGCGCCTCTGTGTGACGCGGCATGCCCACTATACCCGATTGAGCAGGAGTTCTCCAGTAGCAGTGGTTTTGATAATAAAAATCATTGTTTGAGCTGAGTTAGTAACCTTTGTGTTTAACTCATGATTGAGATGGATTACTTGATAACTTAGGTATATGTATGGTCATATACCTAAGTGGGGTTATTTATTAATTTCATACTTTGTGATTTATCCTTGTTGGATTTTGTGAGAACATGAGGGTCTCTGGGTCCCTACTGAGTATCGTTATACTGAACCATGCACGGGCTATGCGCGCACCTCATTGTGTCGGTTGCAGACGACGGAGATCACCGACTGAGAATCAGAGTAGCAGGACGGGACGGTACTCGGAGGTGGACCTTACGATGAGTCGGTATACAGAGGAGACTGATAGATGTGGAGTGTTAAGGAGGCTATTTGTACCTACCCTGTAGGTAGTAATCCCCAGAGGATGACCCAGTAGCTACATTACTTTTTTTTTCAGTTGTAAATGTTTTTCATTCGTACTTGTACTTTCCTATTGGGCTTGTATTTCCAGCCCCGTTTACTTTTCAGCACTCCATTGTATACAATTTTTCTTAGTGTTTTTCTTCCATCTCAAACTCGATTGTGTGTGTTTACACTTTATAAAGGCAATGCCTATCCAGTTTTAGGGATTTACCCCTTTGGTGCTAGTCTCCAGCCCCTAGCCTATGGAAGGCGGGCTTGGGGTAGTCATGAAACGTGCCCTGGGGGATGGGTTGTGACAAATTGGTATCAGATGAGTCGATTCTACCGCATAACTTAGGACTCTGATCATTATTTTCAGTGAAGAAATAGTGTTAAAGGTACTGAGTGTGGTTTTCAATTCCAGGAGTCCTGTGTTGGTGAGGCGGTTGACGTATCCATAGAGCAGGACCCTAACTATTGACTTCTGACTCAGTGCATGAAAACAGTGATTGCCTGTGTGTTTTCAAATTTTTTCTTTATGTCATCTCAACCAGGTTAGCTTAATAGGTATAATATTTTTCCTGTGTCACATCTGTTTCTTTCTGGATGGCTCCCCGCGGACGACCATCTAGAGCCCCGAGAGTTTTATGCGCGGATAGCCCACCGAGTGACGAGGCCTCAGTGCAGATCCCTTTTCCAGTGGAGGCAATGGTGGTACCACACCCCGTTGCACCACCAATGCCACCAGCCCCAGTAGCAGATGATGCACGCCACTTGAACATTTTGCATGAGTTCCAGTTCCACATGCCGCCTAGGTTCAGGGGAGAGATGGACTCGAAGGAAGATGAGGATTGGTTGGAGGATGTGGTGAGAGTCTTCAGACTGGTAGGGACACCAGCTGACTTCATGGTGATTCTTGCTGCCAGCCTTCTACAGGCAGCAAAGGGCAGATGGTAGAGCTTGATGCTCTAGGTTCACGAAGAGATGGGACTTCTCTAGGAAAACTTCGAGAACCTGTTTAGGGTGGAGTTTGTTCCAAGGACTCTTCACGCGGTGCACATATAAGAGCTACTTCATTTACAGAAGAGCAGCATAACAGTGTCATAGTACTCAGTGAGGTTCACCGACCTCTATCGCTACTCCACAAAATATGGTGTGGGACCCATTATTTAGGGTTCGGACCATTGAGTAGGGGATCAGGCGAGAGATCAGGTTTTTGATAATCTCCCTCATCATCCCAACGCAGACAGGGGTGTTGGAGCGAGCCACTTTAGTGGAGAGTTTTCTTGCTGAGCAGTCTCTAGTAGTGATACCCACCACTAGTTGACATGAATCGGAGTATTCTGCAACTAGCAGTAGACAGATGTCGTAGAGGTCTAATAGGACCATACCCACAGTTCGAAGAATGCATTAATCAGGATCGGTTGTACGGGGCACCTGGGGCAGAGACACACATGCCAGTATAAGGAATTTTTACTCATGCAGTGGGCATGGTCACATGGCTCATGACTGTCTGACCCGCAATTTGGATAATCAGTAGACAGTCGAAGGACCGCCCATGAAGAGACAGAGATTCAATCAAGGTGGGCATGGCAGAGGATCTGGTTGAGCAGTTAGCGGTGTGCGATGTTTCGAGGTGTTACCACCACCACCACTAGGAGCTCCACCCCGACTGCAGGGAGCAAGTGGGAAGGCAAGAGCTCAGCTTCAGGCAGCTGAAGAATACAAACATGGCTCTCCAGAGATTATTGGAGGTACAATCTGCGTCTACTCCACCTTAGCTGCAGTACTTATAGACACAGGTTCCAGTCACTCTTTCATTGCCACTTCCCTCATTCGGAGATCAGAGATTCCAACCGAGCCGTTGGCTTGATCCTTATGGATAGAGACTCCTATGGGAGCAGAATCGATGATTACACACTGCTGCCGGTAGTGTGAGCTTACTCTAGGAGGCGAGATATTTGGTTGGATCTCCTAGTAGAGACATTGAGGCCTTACGATGTCATCTTGGGTTTGGACTGGTTATCTATAGTCCATGCTCAGATTGACTATATTAGGCACAAAGTGTGGTGTGTCTGCACAGATGGGACCCAGATTACCTTCACTGGTGAGAAAGAAGCCTTTGCAGCATAGAATAGAAATACTCGGAGGAGGGTTAAGCCAATCACTCATAAGTTGGAATGCCTTACCCTCAGAGCAGTTTATGTGGAGAGTTTGAGCTATCCTGTAGTGGTGGAACAGTACAAAGATGTTTTCCCTGATGATGTTACAGGTCTATATCCTCGTAGAGAGGTGGACTTTTACATTGACTTGTACCCTGAGACGTCACTGATATTTACACCAGCTTATCGGATGGCTCCCACTGAGCTTCATGAGTTGCGTGTATAGCTATAGGACATTCAGGGGAAAGGATTCATCTAGCCTAGTGTTTCTCCCTGGGCAGCCCAGATTCTATTCGCCAAGAAGGAAGATGGGAGCTTGAGGATTTGTGTTAACCATTGTCGCCTAAATTATTTGACCATGAAGAATAAGTACCCACTCCTGAGGATTGACGACATATTTGATAATATGAAGGGATCATGGTGGTTCTTGAAGATAGAACTCAGATCAGACTATCACTAGCTCAGAGTTCGAGATGAGGATGTGCAAAAGACGACCTTCAGATGTCGGTACAACCAGTAGAAGTTCCTGGATATTCCATTCAGCATAACCAATGCTCCAATACTATTCATTGGACTCATAAACAATATTTTCCAGACATACCTCGATCGCTTTGTCATAGTCTTCATCGACGACATTCTGATCTACTCGACTACTGAGGAAGAGCAGGCCTACAATTTGTAGGTAGTACTGGACACACTTCGAGGGAACCAACTTTATGGTAAGCTCTCGAAGTGCCAATTTTGGATCTGAGAGGTTCAGTTTTTGGGACATTTCATCTCGGAGGCTGGAGTTGCTGTGGATCCAGCAAATATTGAGGCGGTACTTGCTTGGGAGCCACCCAAGAGTGTGACAGAGGTATGGTGTTTCCTAGGTTTGGCTGGTTACTACTGGAGGTTCGTGCAAGACTTTTCCAGAGTTGCAGAACCACTATTATCCTTGACAAAGAAGGGGAGAACCTTTATATGGCCGAAGATATGCCCAAGATATTTCAGGAGCTGAGGAAGAGGGTGACTAGTGCCCCCATCCTAAGGCTTCCAGAGGAAGGCGTAGGGTACGTAGTCTACTGCGATGCATGAGGGATCAGAATCAGGTGTTTCCTGATGTAGTAGTGAGTAGTTATCGCGTGTGGTTCTCGGCAGCTATGATAGCATGAGAAAAACAACACTACACATGACCTATAGTTAGTAGTAGTGGTCTTCACCTTGAAGATGTGGCAACACTATACGATGGGCAAGCATTTTACCGTGTACTCTGATCATACGAGTCTTAGGTATATCTTCTCTCAGAAAGACATAAACCTGAGATAGCGGCAATGGCTTGAGTTCCTCCAGGACTATGACTTTGAGATAGTCTATACTCTTGGAAAGGGGAACGTTGTAGAGGATGCAATCAGTAGGATATCTGGTATACAACTGCTAGGTGAGGCGACAGAGCATTTGGATGCTCTATAGATATTATTTGTGGATAGAGATGGAGCAGCCTTTCTTCAGTCTCTTACAATCACCCCCCCACATTTTCAGTGAGTCAGGGAGGCATAGCATGAGGATACTTACTGTGAGACATGACGTGCTCACATATCCACAGGTCATGAACTTGATGGGTTTTTTTGAAGTTGGGGAGCATTTCATCCTCTTCAAAGGACGTACTATGGTACTAGGTCACTTCAGGAGGAAGTGTTGAGGGAGTTCCACACATCCCTTCTAGCGGTACATACAGAAGTGGAGAAGATGTACCAGGACCTTCGACGACAACATTGGTGGCCAGGTATGAAGAATCCAGTTGAAGATTTTCTCTCTCAATGCCTCACTTTTCATCAAGTGAAGGCGGACCACCAGGTACCAGCAGGTTTGGTTCAGCCTTTAGAGGTTCCAGAGTGGAAGTGGGATAGGATATCGATGGACTTCTTGATTGTAGGACCCTAGGACACCCTGAGAGGGGAGGGGTGAATCAGGGTGTCAACTTTTTCTTTTAAAAACAAGGATCTTGTTCCCATGTTGGTAGGAACTAGTTTAACATGTATGATGGATATGATCAGCAATAAAACATTCACATGCAAAGAGATGACACAACAAATTTTTACTTGGTTCATAGCTAAGGGCTACGTTGAAGGATCATACTCCAATAAGTTGTCGATCATACCAAATTCCACGATTCTTCACTAGTTGTGAATTACAAGGGTTCGGGAATAGTCACTATGTCCCAGGCTCACTGCCTTTACAACTGTTCTGGGAGAGCCCACTACGTCCCTCGGGTCACTTCCGTTGACTCCCCTAGCTCACTGCCTTTTGGTGATGTCCCACTCAGTTTATAGACGTGAAAGTCTCTTCATCATCGCTAATGAATACATCCACTTTTGTATGTATATGCTCTATTGAAGTCCAACTTCCACACGTAGACATATTTCCCTTTGCACAAAAGGTATCAGGAAAACTTCCAGCTTTCGCGTAGACCCAACAAAAAATGACGAGCATCAATCCACACCTGACACACTTCTCCAAGCCGGCATGAAATTTTTAAGGACTTCACGCATGTTCACCTCCACTACTTGCATGACACTCACTTCCTCAACTTCAAACTTGCGCAACTCACACCCTTTTACACCCAAACCGACTTTGGCGTGCAACTATGAACTGTCGCACTTCTTCAAATCCTAGCACAAAGGTGTCACCATACCACCTGTGCGACACCTCCTTCACCAACTCCAAACATGGGAAACTCACACCCTTTCTCTCCCAAAACACCTTGGACGCGCAACAAACAACTGTCGTGCAACTTCAACTTGTGCGACCCACCACTACTTGCACGACCACAACACCTGCGTGACGGGAGCTCTGATTTTCTCTAAGTATGAACTTCGTACCGAATGAGGAGGTTTAAACCTCTATTTATAGGCATTTGGATACCCTGTGCGATGGCGCATAAGTCTTCCCTTGGTGCGCAAGTTTCGGTGCACAAGTCTCTACCACGTAAGTCACTTGCACGACCAAACATAAAACTTGGTCACCCTTCTCCCTTTACCATATTTTCATGTTCTGGACTTGAAAAACAAAAGGCGCTCAAGTTTCCAAGCCTCAAAGTAATTGGCGCAAAAGTCCCTCTTCCAAAAACACTTTTCTCCATTTGTCAATTATGAGGTCCAGAAATTTGGCAAACACTGGAAAACGGTGCTAGCTTCAATACTGTTATCTGTTTGAACTGTAAGATCACTTTTCTGGAACATATTATGAACATCCACTATGGATTGACAATAAACAAAAACATACTCCAATTCATTCAAAGACAACCATGGTTCCAAAAATCCCCCCCTTTGGGTTTGTTGGAAATTAGTAAATAAATTCGATAGAGTACCATCCACATGAAAACCAAAAACACAAGAATCAACTCAGCAAAAACTCGAAGTCTACGTGAGCACTGCTCGGTGTAGAAAACAAGAGGGGAAGCGTGAATTGTTATCCCATGTTTAGTAATTTCTCAATGACTCTCAAAACCTTCTCTTAAATTTTCCCAGAAGCATTACATGTCCAAATAATTCCTTCTTATCCGATCACCGAATTCTCATTGTGATACCAAACATGACTAGAATTTATTCCTTATCCCCCATTGGCAATAAACCCAAAGATTGGTATTTTCTCATTGAACATCTCAACACACCTTCTGGATATTATCTCCCCCATAAACCTGCATCATATCCACAAAAATATTAAAAACAGTTAACATAACTGGGGAGATCGGTTTTGCGTAACCCACTTAAGCACTAGGAGGTGGCTGAACACTTAAGTTCAACCGATTCTTCTCAAACACAGCTGCTGACTGTGGATTGGTCAGGATATCAGCCATTTGCACGTCAATTCCAACTTGATTCATTCTAATCATGCCTTGCTCAACTTTTTCTTTGATAAAGTGATACCTGATTTCAATATGTTTTGTACGAGAATGCTGAACAAGATTCTTCGTAAGATCAATTGCGCTATTGTTATCACAGTAAATTATCATTGGTTGCTTCACCTCATCACCAATATCTGTTAGTTGTTGCTTCATCCATAGAATTTGAGTGCATCCCTTTGCGGCAGATATATACTCAGCTTTAGCAGTACTAAGAGAGGGGCATTCTTGTTTCATTCTCAACCAGCCAACACATTTATTCCCAATAAAAAATGTTCCACCACTGGTGGAATTTTTTTCCACTACATCGCCGGCCTAGTCAGCATCAAAAAATGATGATAATTCACTGTATCTTCCTACAGCAAAATATAAGCCACAATTTTAAGTACCTTGAATATACCTCATGATTATTTTAACTGTTGTCATATATTCCACCTTTGGATTACTCTCAAAGCGGGCTTCTAGATAGGTTGAAAAGACAATATCTGGCCATGTCGTTGTCAGGTACTGTAGGCTCCCAATTATCCTCCTATACATAGTGGGGTCTACAGATGCCCCATCCTCATGCTTTCCATGTTTGGTTTCAACTACAATCGGAGTTGATATTGGTTTGGAGTCTTTCATATTAAACATCTTCAGCAGCTCTCTTGCATACTTTTCTTCAGAGATGATAGTTTAATCATTCTTTTGAGTCACATGAAGCCCTAATAAATATGTGAGCTCCCCAATCATTGACATTTCAAATTCAGATTTCATGTGATTGGCAAATTCATACACTAATTCTTTCCTGCTTCCACCAAATATAATGTCATCGACGTAAACTAGAACCATGAACTAATCATTCGGATAATTCTTCACAATGAGATTGTGATCTACTCCTCCTATTTTGAATTACATCTTCTTAAGATAAGAATATAGCCATGAATACCATGATCGTGGTGCCTGCATCAAACCATATATAGCTTTATTTAGTTTGCAAACCTTGGTTTCATTAGTACCAAGAAGAAACCCCACCGGTTGTTCAATGTAGACTTCTTCTTTGAGCACACCATTCAAGAATACTGTATTGACATCCATTTGATATAATTTATATCCTCTTTGGAGTTCCATGGCAAGGAAAATCCTGATTGACTCCAGTCGAGCCACTAGAGAAAAGGTTTCTTCAACATCAACACCATAAATTTGGGAGTATCCTTTACATACCAGATGTGCCTTATTTATAATAACACTTCCATGCTCATCAAACTTGTTTTTGAAGATCCATTTTGTACCAATCACATTGTGAACTTCGGGTCTCTGGACAAGATCCCATGTCTGATTCTTGTCAATCTGATCTAACTCTCCATTCATGGCTTTCACCAATGATTCAGCCTTTGCAACTTCTTTAAATGAGGATGGCTCCACAACTGATAGATATGCAGATTGTGTGTTATTACTCATCCTACTTGTTTGAGTGGGTACTCTCCTGTCCCCAATTATGTTAGATGGATCAATCTCAGCTCTTTGATTTCTTCTGTGCGGTTCAGTTGCATTCTCTCCAGCCACGGTTTCTTCTTCAGATTCTTCTTCTGAGTCGACATCATGATGTGACTACTGAGTGTTTTGTACAGATTCCTTTATTTATATATTTTTATTTACTCAAGGTTCACTTTCTACCTCACTTTCTATCACATCATCATATGAAATCCTTGAATAATTTGTGGTTTTCTCTTCAATTATCTTAACATCATTGCTTTCCACAATCCTTCTTAATCGCTTGTTGAAACACTTGTAGGATTTTCTGTTCATTGAGTATCCAAGGAAAATTCCTTCATCTGCATTGTCACCATACTTCCTTTGATATCCTTCTTTGTTCCTGATGAAGCATTTACTTCCAAAAACACAAAAGTATTTCAAGGAGGGCTTCCTTCCATGCCATAACACATATGGTGTCTTTGTCTCACCCATATAAAGTCCTATTCAATTTTGAATATAAATTGCAGCTTGAACAACCTCTTTCCTGTAATGTCATGGAATACGACTCTCAATCAACATAGTTCGTGCCATGTTGTTCACCTATCGATTCCTACGTTCAACGACTCAATTTTATTATGGAGTTCTCATAGTAGCTACCTCATGTTGTATCCCATGCTTCTCTAGGTAATTTTAAAATTCAATGGATGTGTATTCCCCTCCATTATCAGATTGAAACAATTTGATTGGTCGTTCGGTATCATTCTTGGTGATTCGCTGATATGTTTTCATGCAGTCAAGCACTTGTCGTTTCTTGTGAATGACCATTAAACATGCCATTCTACTGTAATCATCTATAAAAAAACAATGTACCTTTCTCCATGAGTTCGATCAACATTTATCGGCCCGCATACATCTGTATGAATTAGATCAAGAAGATGATATGCCCTTTTCTTCTTTGGCCGATATGAATTTCAGACCAGCTTCCCATGAATGGAAGCATCACAAGACTTTTCACGCTCACACTTCAAGTTGGGAATGTTCATAACAATACTCAATTTTGATATTTTCTCCATGTCTTGTTAATTGATGTGCCCCAGTCTCTGATGCCACAAATTGTTTTCTTCTTCAACAGTCATGTAACAAACATTTTCTTTACTATCAACCTAATATTATTTGCCTTCTATTCTGCATCCCTTCATAAGTGAATTTCATATCTTTCCATTGATAGTGTAGCCTTTCTGATTAAATGTAACTATAATTCCCAAGTCACAGAGTTGACTCATGCTGATTAGATTATGACGTAGGCCATCTACATAAGGACTTCAGTTTTCATTAGCTCTCCATTAGCTAATTATGTACTTCCACTGCCTTTGATTTTCAGAGCTCCATCATTTTCAAATAGTACTGTAACATCAATGTTACTTTTGATATATGTTAACAGGCCAGAATTACCTGTCTTATGAGATGAACAACATCTATCTAGAATCCAGGTACTTTTTCTTTTTGTAGATTTGAGGGCCACCTCTGCAAGGTTGGATTTCTCAATTTTCTTCCTTTCGTTCCATGAGATATTCGATTGAGTATAGATCACTGATGGCCTTTCAATTATCTCATCCACATAAATTGGTTCTTCATATTCAAAGTCTTCTTAAAGAGGAGAAAACATGTTTGTAAGAGCTACACAATATTTTTGATGAGATTTCACTTGTATGGAACTCCGGTGTGAGGTGTCTATGTCCCTTATCTGTCTGCAATTAACAGCCTTATGAACAATGTTAGAACAACGAAAAAAATATCCATAGAAATTTTTTCTTCTATAAGATGGAGGATATAAAGTTAGTCTCCTTTGTTGACGTCCCAGATCTTCCCCATCTAGGCAGATCCTTGCCTCTTCGCAATATGACATTGTATGGCCCAAATAGCCACAGAACTGACACTTCATGAGAGGAAATGTCTTCTAACTTGAATTTCTCCTCATGCCTTCTTCCTTGGGAGAATAGTTGGACTTCCTGTCATTTCTGAATGTTTGAGGGTAATTTTTAGTTCTTTTTTTAGTTTGGATTGAGGGTTTATTTTTCAGCACTTCATCCAATGTTTTAACATGTCCAAATTTCATCTTATCTTTCATTTGGCTTTCTTTAGTTACACCAGTTGATGTCTCAGCTTGAAATCCAATTCCACTCTTTCCCATGCAAGCAGGTCATTGATCAATCAATATTTTTCCAAGCTATCTGAACCACAATTGGCTCTTTCTAGTAATTCTGCATCTGAGATTCTTCCAAAATGAATGTTCTTCTTACCCTAATTTGTGGTTGATTGACATCCAATTTTTCTCCTAAGAGTAAAAAATTCTTCTTCAAGACCCTCAACAGTCTTGGACTTCTCTTCTAGTCTTGATGAAAGGTCATCTATGAATTATTCTTGTTCTTCAATTCTAAGCTTTTGTTCCACAATGTCATCTGTGCTTTCAATGATTGAAGACTGAACTCTCACTAGTTCTTCTAGTTGTTCAATTTCTGCTTCAAGCTCATCAACATATTCTGATGATTCTTTCACAATTTCCTTCCACTTATTGCATCTCTTACATTTATTATCAAGCTTGGAAAAGGAATCCTTAATGTGAATCTTTGGATCACCGTTAGGAGTAATCCTATTATCTCTGCCTTTACTGATCGGGGGTTCTAAGTTTTCAATGTTAGCCATCATGGAAGCATGGTTTCCATTTTTAAATTATGTTTCTTCTTCATCACAGAATTCATTATCATCATCTTCCTCTTCACAGACAATTCTCTTCTTTGGTAGTTTCCTTCTTGATTTGAAGTCTCCCTTTTTGAAAAATCTTTTTTGAGGCTTCTCAATGTTTTCATCATAGCTGTTCTCATCATCAAACATTCTTAAGAACTAAGAGTCAATGTGACCAACTTTACCACAACAAAAGCAATCTAGAGGTAACTTCCCTTTGAATTTCCCTTTTCCCTTCTGGAACTTATTTGAAATGTGGGAAAGAATTTATTTTTCCTCATCATCTTAACCACTACTATATTGTGAGATTTTCATTTTTCAATGGATTTGAATTCCATTTCCTTGCTCACTCGAGTCGTAGCATCTTTTGGTTTGACTCTCATTTCATATGCCACCAGGCTGCTTAGTAGATCATCTAGAGAATGTTTGGAATGATCTCTTTCCTCAAGGTCTTACACCTTTGAATTGTACATGGGTGGAAGTATTCTAATAATTTTCTTCACAATGTAAACATCTTTTATTTCTTCTCCTAGGCCCCGAATTGCTCCAACCACTTTAGTAATTCCATTGAAGGAGTCTGCATTCTCATCAAGATGAATCTTTAGATCATCGAACCTATTGTGCAGCACTTGTAGTTTCACCTCCTCCACTTTTTTATTTCCTTCATACATATTTTCATTTTTATCCCACATGGACTTTGCTGATGTGCAACTCATCACTTTTAGATAGATCTGATCAGAAAGGGCTGCGGTGAGATCATTCTGTGCTTTAGAATCTGCATCAAGAATTTTCTTATATGCATCATTCATAGCCAGTCTTGTTGTATATGAAACATTTATTCCATGCACAGTGTAAAATAGAACATCCATTACAAGGGATCTTATATGAGATCTGATTATGTTCTTCCAAATCTTAATATTACTTCCATCAAGGAGGGGGACTCCCCTAACACTGGCTGAATTTTCCATGACAGCAATGGAAAAATCTAGCACCAGAAAACCTCCCTTGGATACCACTTATAGGACCCCAGGACACCCTGAGAGGGGAGGGGTGAATTAGGGTTTCAACTTTTTCTTTTAAAAACAAAGTTCTTGTTCCTACATTGGTGGGAACTTGTTAAACCTATATGATGGATATGATCAGCAATGAAACATTCCCATGCAAAGAGATGACACAACAATTTTTACTTGGTTCACCACTAAAGTCTACATCCAAGGAGAATATGATGAAAAATTTTTGGTTGTATTAAATTCCACTATTCTTCACTAGTTGGGAATTACAAGGGTTCGGGGACACTCACTCTGTCCGAGGCTCACTGCCTTCACAACTGTTCAGGGATATCCCACTGCATCCCTCAGGTCACTTCTGTTGACTCCCCCTGGCTCACTGACTTTTGGTGAAGTCCCACTCAGTTTATAGACATGAAAGATTCTTTATCATTGCTAATGAATACATCCTCGATTTTATGTCGATGCTTTGTTGAAGTCTAACTTCCACCTATAGGCGAATCTCACTTTGCACCAAAGGTATCAGGAAAACTTACAGCTTTCACACATCCCCAAAAAAATGAGCGATCTTCAATCCACATCTAGCACGCTTTTCTAATCCGGAATGCACGTTTTAAGGATGTCACGCAAGTCCACTTCCACTACTTGCGCGACACTCACTTCATCAACTTCAAACTTTCACGACTCACACCCTTTTACACCCAAACCGACTTTGGCGCACAACTATGAACTGTCGCGCTTCTTCAAATCCTGGTGTGCAAGTGTCACCAAACCACCTGCGTGACACCTCCTCCACCAACTCCAAACTTGGGAGACTCACACCCTTTCTCACTCCAAACACATTGGACGTGCAACAAACAACTGTCGCGCAACTTCAACTTGCGTGAACCACCACCACTTGCGCGACCACAACACCTGTGCGACGGGAGCTCTGATTTTTTCTTAGTTCTGAACTTTATACCAAATGAGGAGCGGTAAAACTATATTTATAGGCATTTGGATACACTGCGCGATGGCGCGCAAGTATTCTATCAGCACTCAAGTTTAGGCCCGTAAGTCTCTGCCATGTAAGTCACTTGCATAACCAAACATAAAACTTGGGATCCCTACTCCCTTTGCCATATTTTCATGTTCTGAAATTAAAAAAAAGGCGCAAAAGTTTCCAAGCCTCCAAGTAATCGGAGTGCAAGTAACTTTTCCAAAAACACTTTTCTCCATTTGTCAATTTTGAGGTCCAGAAATTTGGAAAACACTAGAAAACGGTGCCACCTTCAATACTATTATATTCTTGAACTGTAAGAGAAATTTTCTGGCACATATTCTGAACATCTAATGAGGATTGACAACAAACACAAACATACTCCAATTCATGCAAAGACAAACATGGTTCCAATAGTGACGAGTCTTCCACGTACATCTAGAGGTCATGAATCTATTTGGGTGATCATTGACTGAATCACCAAGTCGGCCCACTTCCTACTGATCAGAGAGTAGGGTTCAATAGAGAGCTTGGGACACCTCTATGTGTAGGAGATTTTGTGGCTACATGGAGTACATTCTTCTATTGTCTCTAATTATGATGCATGGTTTACTTCCTGGATATTGAAGGGGTTATAAGAGGCTTTCGGGACGCAGCTTTGTATGAGCACCGCCTTCCATCCTCAGATATATTGTCAGACTAAGCGAACCATACAAACCCTCAAGGAAATGCTACTTTCTTGTGTCCTCAACTTCGGTTGTATCTAGGAGGATCACTTTCTTTTAGTGGAGTTTTCCTACAACAACAGCTCTCACTCCACCATCGGGATGGCACCTTTTGAGGAAATATATGGGCAACCTTGCAGATCACCCTTGTGCTAGAATGGCCCTGGGGAGTTTGCACTAGTGGGACCAGAGATGGTATGAGCTACCATGGAGAAGGTATAGATCATCCAGGATGGATGAAGACTGCAAAGAGTAGGCAGAAGTCATATACTGACAGAAGATGGATACCTATGGAGTTCGAGGATGGTGACCATGTCTTCCTACGTGTCTCACCTCGAGGAGGCCTATGGATATTTGGCCGAGTTTTCAAGTTATCTCTACATTTTATCAGACCTTTTCTGGTCCTCATCAGAGTTGGTGGGTTGGCATACCACTTAGCTCTTCCACCTCAGTTGCACCGGGTGCACGACATCTTCCATGTAGCCCAGCAGAGGAGATACGTGCATGACCCTTCTCACATCATCGGACATGGAGAGATGGACATCGACGATGAGGTGAATTTTGTGGAAGTTACAGTGGAGATTGAGGATCGACAAGACAGGGTCCTTTGTGGATGGTCGACACCTTTGGTGCGTTATCGCTGAAAGCATGGGAACATCCAAGAGAGCACGTGGGAGAAGGAGGCTCAGATGCGTGCTTAGTATCCCCACTTGTTCCCTTAGTTCGAGTTGTAGCTTATAGGTACGTAAAGCCCTGAGGTGGGGAGAATGTAAAGACCTGGAATTTCCATGGAATTTTTTTTCATAAATACATGGGAAATTTACGAGTCCACAAAAACAGATGGCGCGTGATTCCGAGGCCCGGTGTGCCCGAAATCAATTTCTGATGTCTTGTTCAGGTACGTTCAGTAAACGTACGATTGAGTTTTTATAACTTTTTAAATGGTGCTCAGAATTGAAATTCAAGGGCACCGTTGAACTTTCAGCGCCAATATTCTCTTAAGAAGAATTTCACTTTGACGGCAGTGGGTCGAGTTTAAAAGATAGTTTTTGGGTTTTCGTGGAAAATAAAAAAATAAAGCGAGCTTCACTTTATTTTCTTATTTGAGCCACCATGTGGGTGTTTGGTGGTAAAAACTCCTCATGGAAGTTGGAGGTGAGACCACCATACCTTAACCTCCCATGAGAGGTTATGGTGGTGTGGCCCACCCAAACCTAACCTCCCGTGAGAGGTTACGACATGGGGACCACACAGGGCTAAACCCCCTATTGATGGAGGAGAGTAAAACCTCTCAACTCTCCCTCATTAATGAGGGAGAGCCTCTTAACATCCCATTTATTTAATTGGTGCCAACTCCCCTAATTAATTTCTGCCAGCACTCATGAATTAATTAGTGTATCCAAGTTATTAATTCACCAATACGATTTTTGTGTCAGCAACTAAATAATAGACAAACTCAATCTCTTATTATTTTACTAACAAAAAAATTAAATTTTTGAATTAATAACTTGGATCCCCTAATTAAATCATGAGTCTTGGCACAAATTAATCAGGGGAGTTGGCACCAATTAATTAAAGGGGGGGGGGGGTCAAGAGGCTCTCCCTCATTAATGAGGGAGATTTGAGAGGTTTTACTCTCCTCCATCAACAAGGGGTTTATCCCCATGTGGTCCCCACGTCATAACCTCTCATGGGAGGTTAGGTTCGGGTGGGTCCCACCACCATAACCTCTCATGGGAGGTTAAGGTGTGGTGGTCCCACCTCCAACTTCCATGAAGTGGTTTTACCCACCAAACACCCACATGGTGGCACAAATAAATAAAATAAAGTGAAGCTCACTTTATTTTATTATTTTCCATGAAACCCCAAAAACTATATTTTAAACTCGACCCATTGCTATCGAAGTGTGAGTCTTCTTAAGAAAATACTGGCGCTGTGAGTTCAATGGTGCCCTTGGATTTCAATTCCGAGCACCGGTTCAAAAGTTATAAAAACCCACTTTTACGTTTACTGAACCTACCTGAAAAAAACCTCAGAAATTGATTCCGGGAACACCGGGCCCCGGTATCACACACCGTTAGTTTTTGCAGACTCATAAACTTCCCATGTATTTAAGAAAAAAACGCACATAAATTTCGAGTCTTTACATGATTAGATTTTAATATTGATATATTATTCTCTAATGTTATTTTGAAAGAAAATTATTTTTAAAATATTTTCTGAATTTTTATTTTTTAAAAGTGATTTTCAATGTTAGAGGATGATTTTAATCAAAAAATAATAATGATATTTTTGTGGGGTTTCCATTAATCAACATAAACATACCTTCAGGTTACTTACAATTCAATAGGAGTATATTTTAATGGTACTGTCCTTGTTCTTTCTCTAGATGGATTATGTGATTGACACTAAACCCGTTTGGATTCCATAGAAGAATCAAACTATGACAGAACTTTAATTTTTATTGTGTCAAAAAGTGAAAGATACAAAATATTTTATTCATGATTGGTATATGGAAATTACTAATGATGAGGGTGACCTTGATGAAATATATATAAATGGTTTATCTCTTTTTTAAATTATGATTAATGGGTGATCCTAATAAAAATTTTACAACGGTATGAGACCCATTATATCCCATGATTAATAGGTGATCCTGAAATAGCTTACATGACGGGTTGATCCCCATTATAGATCATTAAGAACTGGTGATTCTGATATTGCGTATATAATGGAAAGATCCCCATCATATCTCTCTAATGTATTTGGAAATGTTTTTTGTCCTTAGATGCAACAAAGGGGAGTTATTGGGGGATTTATCGTATAAGTTTATCCATGATTTAGAAATTTCTGACACAATTTATGGGATTAATATTCCAAGATACCAACATGTGTTCTGTATATTTTATATAGTTATTTAATGATTTTTTCAATCAATATTGACATCACATGCCTTGGGATTATTGATTTCAATGAATTGTCTCTTTGAAAATGATTTTTGCTATGATTTATGATTGATGATATAAGTATTGATAGTTTTGAATTCCCTTATATTATTCTCATGAACATTGATTATGTCATGATACAGATATGATCATCTTATTATCACTGATTAAATTCAATTGTAAATTCTTATATTTACCCATAGTAGGTATTTGAGATCACCCATATTATGTTTCTTATTCTATATGTTATGACTAATTATGATGAATGATTTGTGACTTGAAAGGGTTTTATATGTGGTGAATTTTTGGTAGATGATATAGAATTAATATATAACATAAAAAACTGGGTATTGTTGCAAAAACAAATCTATTAAAGCCATTATTTTTATTTATGTAAGAGTTTGATCAAATTTTCCCTAACTCTAAACCAAAATGTTTCATGGGTATATAAGTTATCCAATATTTCCTTATGATTCTATATGTTTTGAATGTAAAATTTTTATAAAAATTTGGTCACATATGTTAGTATCAAATCCATAAATGTATTTTCTATGTTTTTAGCACTAGATCTAGGTGTGTAGGTTTAGGGATGTTATGGTTGGTATTAGGGGAGGTTTTAAACATCTTTATTGTTTTGGATTTTTTTAATTAGAGTTTCTTTCAACAGTTATGCATACCATCATGGGTTTATGAGTTTAAGATTAATCGTAAGTTCAAATTCTTAGTCACCCTTTTTATGTATAAAGTAATGGAATTTAAAGTGACCAATGATAGATTTATGGATGTTTTATTTTGTAGAGGTATATATGTCCCTTATGATTAACATGAATAATTATTTGGTTACTCTAGGATGAATTATATTTTGTAATAATATATTATATTAATTTGGATTTATGTTGATACTTGTTATTTATAGAAATTATTTTCATATTTTTGAGATTATATGATTATGGAATATAGCATTTTAGGTATATAAATTTATTAACATATAATTTTATTTCAAGATAATTGGTCAATTTATATTAGAAGAGCATGCGATCAAATCCATATGAGTTTTTTTGTTTATAATTGGTCAAGAATATTTTGAGGAATTTTAAAGGTAGTTATTTATGGAGTGGTTTAGTTTCAACTTTGGGTATTACTATTGACATATGAAGATTAATGTATTATTTCATCATGTGAATGTTTACATAATTTTGATAATTTACATACCTAATGATAACCATTTTTATTATGGATAATTCTAAAGAAAGGAAGAACAACTTTCTGTCATTTTTTTAAACTATGTAATCCATTGTAATTTTATTCTAGTAATTGAATCATGAAAAATGTATCTTAAATACTCATCATTTGGTGAAAAAGAAGTGATTGTGGTGGAAATTTATGAAAGGATAAAAATCTACATTTCTAGAAAGTATTTTTACATATGATCTTAGTCTAGATAGTAAATTAATTTCAAAACACTAAGAAAAAGATATAGAAACAAACATTTTATTCCCTTTGATTCTTCTTTAATGAATCAATTTTAATTCCACACCTCTTTGGTTTATGGTTTTATAGACATTAACATTCTCATGATCATTCACTATATTTGGATCAATGATCTTTGAAACTCTATATAATTTTTTGGATATTATATCTTTATTCCATATTAGTATCTTCAATTACCACTAATGTTCACCTGTGTGGAAACCTACTATGTTTTATTTCAGATGACCCTCGTATTTATCCTTCCATCATTCCAGTAAGGCACTTTATTAATCCTTTTCATGATGTGGGATTTCAATAATGGTATTTTGAAAATTTAAACCCATGGTCAACATTCTTAAGTTATAATTTTGAAGATATAATTTATTAAATGTGGGAGGTAGAATTCAATATCATGATATTTCAAAAGAAGAACATTTTGTTTAATAACTTGTACAATACACAATAAATAGATTAATTTTTTTAAATGTTATTATTTAAATATCATTGTTTTAAAATAGACGTTTAATTAATTTGTAAGAATTGAATTAACTAGAAATTTAAATATATATAAAGGTTTAAATAAATACATATATATTGATAAATTATTAGTAAATTAGCAGTCAATTTTTAGTAAATAAATTTTATTCCCCAAAGAAATATTTCCTTCAAAAATAATATGTTATTTATTTTTTGGACTAAAAAGTACAATTAATTTCTATAAATTTTTTACTTTTTATTTTATAAAATAAATATAATTTTCTAAATCATTTATTCATAATTACCCTGTGGTGAATGTTGTGGAATTCTATAAATTTTTCTAAAAGGTTTGAATTTTCAATGACTAGTTAAAAATAATGATTTTTATTTAAACCTATTTTAACAATGAAAAATTATATTTCAGACTAGTTTAAAAAATTTATGAGTTAATTTTGTATAATAATAATATAATTTGGTAAATTTAAATTAATTTAATATTTTAATTCGCTATTAAAACATTTTTATTCTCAAAAATGAATTTTTATGAAAAAAAATTCATCGTGTTATTTTATATTAATTTTAAATTAAATTCCATCACTTTTATGTTCGGAAAATTGAAAATGGATTTAATATTTGAAATTAAGAGTTAATTTTTTTAAAATTAATTGGCCCCTTTTATTTTTTTTAATTATGATTAGTAGGATTATTAAATTGATGTCACCTCAATAAGGGTAAATTGGGTAATTTATGATAAAAATTATATGATAAGATCTAAAAAATGACAATGAAATTTTCCATAATTTTATTTAAATAGTATATATAATCCATTATCATCGAAATTCATAGTATATGACATTTTTTCCCATTTTTCCCTGACATTGACATTTATAATATTTAAATTAATATAAGGCAAAAATTTTTACACTCATTATTTTAATAACAATAGATTTTTTAACATAGGGATAAAGAAAGGACATGTGTGATTCTAAATATTAATTTGAAATATATATGATTTTTTTCCTTTTAATTTATTTTCATTTTTTATTGATTCCATGGTTACCTTAAATGCTTATGCAATGCAGATATAGTAATTATTTAACTAATAAATAGATAAAATAAATGATATTAAAAATTGACAAATAAATATAATTTAAAAGAATTATCATGTTGAAAAAATGTTTTTTTACAATTATAAAATTTTATGTAAGTGATAATTTATTGGATTATAATTTCATTATTTTCTTGATTTTATTAAGGTAAAATTAAATGAATAGTTTTAAAACTAATATCAATGATATTTTGTATTAAATAGTATTTTATAAAATGATTTGAAATTACAATAAATAATATATTCATAAATTTTATTGTAATATGGTTTAAAATATCAATCATTGTCCATTTGTATCATGATTTTCAATTAATAGTAACTATCTAAACCCTTAGTTAGTAAAAACCATTGTTATCGTGGTAACTGTGAAAATGGTTAATGATGGATTAAACTAGAAGATAATAATAAAACCATAGTGTAAACTTTTACAATGTCTATTAGATGATATTATTTAGACAATAATCATATTATATTTTCTTTTTATAAATCATTTTCCTTTTCAACATGAAAAATAATCTATATTATTTTAATATTTTATGAAATTCCAATAGTGTACTTATTATCTCTTATAAAAGGGCACCCTTATTATCATTTATTTACCCCACAAGAACCTTTTTATTCAGAAAATACCTTTAATAATAAATTTTCAACATCAATATACATATTTTAGAGGTATTATTTTGGGTATAATACCATCATTATAGAGATTAATGTGTAAAGCATATGAGATTTTTGGAAGAAGTTATATAGTTCATAACTGAATGTTTTCGTTTTGTTTCTTCCACCACATCCTTAAAATATTCTCCAACATTTAAAAGATAATATAATATTTATCTTAAATATATTATTGAGTTATTATTTTCATTTAATAAACTATATCCATCTCCAACCTCCATCAAATGGGAAATTAATTCACTGTCCCTGAGTACGGTGGACTACCGACTCATTGACCGATGCAATTCGTTTTCCATCATCACCAGAAGAGGTTTTTCATAATGATGGATATAACATATATATATTATATACATTTATATTTTATAATTATTTATAAATAAAATATAATCAACTTTCCAAACTTGCTATAGACATGAAAATAAAAACATTGTTTGTGCATACGAGTGGTCTACCATCTCCACGAATCAATTTGTTTCATTTTTCATCACAACATCAAATGGATGATATATATATATAAGAAATAATATTTTATTTAAAATATTATCATAATTATTTAAGGATAAAACAATGCTTACCTTCTTTTAATAATGATCATTGAAAAATGGAAATGTTACTCAAACATACAAATGGACTACTGTCTCCATGATTGTAATGTAGTTCCTTTTTCATAGCTATATTTAATGATTAGTTATAGATGTATAATATTTATTTGAAAAAATATATAATTACTTAATTATTATTTTCTTGTGTATTATGGAATAATTAACCCTTTTGGTTGTGGTTAGCACAACGAAGCTATTTTCAAATTATTGAGTGGACATTATCAATGTACCTAACATGGACTTAACTGATTAAGAAATTAAATATCTAATTTATGTAAATTAAACAAATGGTTTTTGGATATGTTTTTTGACCTAGAAAATTTTCATAATTAATAAAATAATTTAAATGAGTTTATTATATAGGAGGTAAATGACATACATAGAGAATATGGACTCATGGTTAGGGATTGTGTCTCCATTTTCCTTCACTGAGTTATATTTTATTATTATTCACATAATTTATTTTATATGATTTCTATACCACCCCATTAATATATTATTAAATGATTCATTCATAATTAATGGTATTTGAAGATTCAATTAAAATTATTTCATCCATGCGGATTTTACATGAAATTTAATATGTGGTATGGGTTTATCACATAGATCCATTTAATTGGGTTATAAATATTATTCAATGAATTTCTCATTCCATGATTATGTGTGAATTTATCTCTAATTTTTTTATTCATTGTTTAATTGTTTTTATTACACATGGAATTTTTATTGATTAACTCTCAATTTAATGATTTGATCTTTTCAAGGGTTATTCAGCTCAAAACATCATTTCCATGGGAAATAAATTTAATGATATGAAACTAAATTTATTTATATTATATGTATAATCCCTAGTTTAAATTTTATTTTCTACACCCCATGATTTAAAAAATAATGAAATTTATGTTCAATAGCATAAACGATAAGAAATATTGAGCTTCATAGAAACATGAAATATATTACCTTTATAAAATATATGTTAAATTAGATATTATTAATAATAATAACTAAATTTTTGAAGTTATATGGTTCAAAAAAAATAAAATGGATGTCTATTGAGTATATATTAAATTATAACCATTTGAAAAAATATATATGTTTTCTAAACAACAGTATTTTTCTAAAAAAACAATTTAGTCGTGCTTCATGCTCATAATTTAAAATTACTTAATACCACTATCATAAAATTTATTGATTTAATATTAAAAAAATTAACTTATGGTGATTTATTGGTATTTTTCTAAATTTCTGAATTTTTTTATGAGTAGTGAGAAATATAAAATATTAATTAAAACCCACCTTTTGTTATTAAACAATATATTAATGGAATTTATATTTTTAATTGATTTTAAAGTGAAATTATTTCAATAATATATCTACTAATCACATTTATTTCATTATAATATTTTCTATATTGAATTTTTATATGAAAACATTATATGTTATGAAAATTTTCTCTTTGGAAACCTAATTTTTGGTTAGGTCTAAGGTATTATGATTAAATTAAAATTTTCCATTCCAATGAATTTATTTTTTGAAAAATGGATTCAATATTTGGAATCAAAATAATTTATATAGTTTAATAATTTCAACTTAATTTTTTACATTAATGGCTGTTAAAAATTGATAAAATTAACTATCATGATTAAAGTAAAAATGAGTTTATCGGGGGTTAAAATTAATAGATAATGGTAAAAACATCCTACCAACTTGTAAAACACCCCTTTTCTAGATATATTTATATTATTATCACATTAGGATCAATTTTTATGAGGTTTTAAAATACATTTCCTATAATATCTTAGGACCATAACTCTCGAATCCTCTACTAAAATCCCAAACATTACATTCCTGGACAGGATTCCAAAAAATGTGGGCCAAATTTTTCATCTAATCATTACTACATAAATTAGATAAACCTAGATCACTAATATACTAGTGGTCCTTTTATGTTTATAGTTTTTTTATAATTATGAAAAACATCTACATTAATAATTCACATGTCAAAAAATGAGAATTTATACCACTTAAACTGACATTTCTTTTTGATATTAATACATAATCATCATAGATATGAAATAAATTCTATACATAACTTGATAAAGACATTATTTAAAACCTACGGAGAAGGAAAATAAGATAGATGATCTTAGATTATTAATAAGGGTAAACATAAGCAATGGAAATTGAATGTCATCAATGAGAATAATAGTACATAAGGGTGTGATGACATAATCAAAGTTTATGAGAAATTCATAAAAGAACTCATACCCATCAATAGCAGGGTCATCAAATATGAAAACATGAAAAATGAATGATTCATCATAATCAATAATCACAAGACATGTGATATTAATCTCGATCATTAAAAATGATATAAACTCATAACAAGAAATTAAAACTCTTATTTGTAACATGGAGCATCAAATTAATAAATCCATTTTGAAACCCATACAAAACCCCTTCAATTGAAATAACCATATGTCAACTACAGACATTATCATTTCATAATGCATCAGAGATCAATAATTGGGATCACCCTTTATATAATCAATATTTTTTTCACCTATTATCTATGAACTGTAATGGGGATCAACCTTTTGTACAAGCCATGTCGGGCTCACCAGTGATCTATAATGGGCATCATGCCTTAGTATAAGCTATATTGGGATCACCCATATCATATAATTCTCAAGTGACATGAATAAAAAACATTCATTAAAAAATTAATAAAAACATGATTAATATATAAAAAATAATTTTTTTACATCTTAATCTATTTAAAACATGATTAACTAATGAAAAAGAAATGGGTTTAAAAACAATATCTTCGAAAAATAATTATCCCATGGAAAAGAAATGGGTTTCATAAAAATCACTTTAGAAAATGATTAAACTATGGAAGAGAAATGGGTTTTAAATAAATCACATTGAAATGTGACTATTTCATGTAAACTAAATGGGAATCATAATAATCTCTTCAAAACATAGTGGGCCTATGGAAAAGAAATGAATTTTATAACAATATCATTGAAAAAATCTTAATCTATCCATAAAATAATGAGGATGATAACAATAATATATATCCTTATTTTAGGATAAGTAACAACAAGGTTTGTTTTCATTAATTAATCTCTATAAGATTAACATATAATTAAAAACACTCATGAGGAAAAATAAATTTAAACATTCCAATGTTACTTATACCACATTGAAATATTTGAATCATAATCCCCATGAAGTAATTATATTATATAAAACATACAATATCACTAGAATAAGTTTATTCATGATATATCTGCTCAAATTCTAAGTATACAAACCTCATAAAATAAGATATTTATATAACATTACAAACATCTCATAGAAGGAAAATTGGAACAAAAATACATTATCTCTTTGGTAACATCAAAACTGTATACCCCCATGAAATAGAGATCATAAAAAGTATATGTAAAACTATATAAATATAAGGATAATAATCCTAAAATATATTTATGGTATTTATATAGACCAAAAATGAAAAATAATTTCTTAATATAGAAGAAATATCATACAAATAAAAGTTACACTAGAAATCCCCTTTCAAAGACAGTATTAATATATTGAGAATAAATAAAATAAATGATTATGACTAAACAAAATTAATAAAAAATTACATTAAAATAAATTATAGTATAATCATAGGTTATTTTACAAAAATTCTAATCATAAAATAACCTATTATATAAGAGTTTAACCAAATGAATGGAAATTGAGTTCTGAAATCCATTACAAATATCGTATCATTGGAGAGAGAGTAAATCAATAAAATAATTATGTGTGAAAAAAATAAATTAAAAAATAAACTTTTCAATAATTTATAAAACAATCATAGGTAATTTCACAAATATTCTTAGCATAACATAACAAATTTCATTGAAGTTTAACACAATGAATGGAAATTGAGTTATGAAATCCATTACTACGAGGTTGGTTTATAATGCTTGACCCCTATCTTCATGAATAATAAACATTTGATAGCTATTTATTTTCTTAGTAACCTTTTCCATGAATATTATTACTTTTATTTTACTGAATAATATGTTCTATACAATTACTAAATCAAAAAAATTTATGTTAGGTGTTTTGATCATATTCAGCTTATGTGTCAAAAACGTCTTTCATATGTTGATTTTGGTCAATGTGGTAATTAATATAATATAACCATATTAATAACCATGATATAATTATCAAAATTTTATATCAATTACTATTTTAAAATTATACATGAAATATTTTTTGACAAATGAACCAACGTTGTGATCATGGATACAGTAGTCCATTTGTATGCATGAGTAACATTCTGACTTTTCAATGGTTATTATGGAATGAAGGTAAGTAAAATTTATATTTCCAGAACTACCATTATATCATAAATACCATATTATTTAATAATATTTACTTATATGAATCAATTGTGTTATTTTTTAATGAAAAATTAATAATCACTTCGCTTTAAAGAGGCAGTAATCCACACACCCACGAACGACGTTATCACTTTCTCAGTGTGTGAATTGAGAGAAGAAAATGATATGTTATATTTCTACGTAGACAATTACATCATTAATATTCTAAATATTTAAATTATATCTTATATTTTTATTAAATCTATCCTTAATACATTCAATGTAGTAGGTGAACATATCATATCACTTTTTGGAGGCAGTAGTCCACACGTCCAGAAAAAATTTTATCGTATTCCCATAAAATGGAAAATCATAAGGTATGTGTTATATAATAATTACCAACATATTAAGACATCAAAAATATTAAATATATCATAAATAATTTGTAATTCCATCATTATTCCCAACTATAAAAGGTGGTAATGGAAAAACAAATGGCATTGGTCCGGGAGGTGGTAGTATACCTTAAACATAAATGATGATTGTGTATTTCATTTGATGGAAGTGTGTGAAGGTGTAAGTAAAAACCATAGCCAAAATAATCATTTTATTTAGGATACTAATGGTATTATATAATCATTTAATAATAATAATTTAATTGTTGGATAAATAAAGAAATAAAAATTTCTCCTAGAACAATGTTACCTTTTAATCGGGTAACTCTATTTGGTTGTCACCAAAGGACATCCTAGGATTACATTCTTCCCAAAGTTAGGATTCTAGTTTGATAGGATGGATTTATAAATATTATTTTTATAGTGTTTTTATGATCTAAAATTCTTTATATGTGTGAAGAACTAGGGAGTGGGAGTTCCTTTTTTAGTCAATGGGGTGTGGCATTGCTGTAAATATAAATGGTAAACACTATCAGAAGATCTCCATTACATAATGATCCTCCAATATTGGTCCCAAATCCACCCAAGTGGGTAAATGGTCAAAAATGTCCATAAAACGGGGTTTTTACATGTTTCTAGATCATTTGGACAGTTAATATTTAACTTTAACCACTAAGTAAACACATTTTTTACCGTAATTGGTTTAATTAATTTTAATTTCTTTCACATATATTTTAAAAAAAGATGTTGTCCTTAATTTATAATATATATTTTTCTGATTCAAAATATTTATCCTATTTTTCTAAATTACAATCACATAAGTGTAAGTAATTAATTTAAAATTAATCCCACAAATGGGATGATACAACGAGTTATTTAAAGAGAAACGTTCAAAACATTGATATGTTTTTATATCAAATTTCAATAAGAAATTGGCTAAAATGACCTATATTGGTTTAAATGATATAAAATTTATTTAATTATACATTAAAACTAAATATAAATATAATCTAACACCATAAATTCTTTACAAGAAAAAGTAGCTTTCAATTATAATTCGGCCTCATCCACTATACATCAAAATTTAAATGTTCTCTGAAAAATACCAAAAACAAACCAAAGTAAATTTTGATATTCTGATTTCAAAAAATAATAATATATTCTAAAATAAATATTATAAATTTTTTTGAAATATATTTTTAACAAAATTCATCGATTAAAATGCTATAAAACTGACTTTAAAAATATACATATTTTTATGCTTATAATTAGATTTATTCTTATCTTAATCTAATCAAACTTATTTCTTGAATTAAAAAATAATTAATTGAATATAAAAAAGATATAATTAATTAATATCTTTAAATAATATTTACTAATTTAATTTATTAATATATAATTACATTATAATCACAAAAATAGTTTCTCATAAAACTCCTCATTGATATACAATTGATTTTCATTTTAATTTCAAATTTCTTGGTCACCGAATAATTCATTATATAAACTTGTGTAAACCATATATTGATAACTTCTTTAATCATTCCAATAACTATTTTACAAATACTAGGTGAGAACTATAACATTCAATATCAATATTATATTATTGTTTTGTAAAACTCGGTCTTGTGTATAACACACATTATCAATGAGACTCAACGTTATGTGTAATTAAAGATAAACTTGGTGTTATGTACAATGCATGCTAAACTGTTTATTTTGTGTAATATAAGATATAATTAATTAAAATAAATTTTAAATAATTTATCTGTCACGAACCATCCCCCGGTGCCCGTGTCGCGACGACTACAATCCCACCTTCCATAGACCAGGGGCTGGTGACTAGCAATGAAATGGCATATCATAGAAAGTGAAGGCATTGAATTTAAACTTGTACACATATAGATATGATATACTACACAAAGGAACCCCCAAAGGAATGAAAATAGTACAACCACAATAATGTACCACCACTAATAGTAAAGTTTGTAAACTAAAAGTAAAGGGGCCTGAATACAAGCCCAGTTGAAAGGAATGTACAACAAAGTACATGCTACAGAGTTTGTCTACTAGTGATCCTACCTGAAGGGTAGGTATAGATTTCTATCGGATGTCACTATAGCACACCACATCTATCGCTCCACCTATGAGCACCATCTATCCCTAGCTCCCCAAGTCCAAGTCAAACTTGTCTATCTTCTGGACAAGACACAAATGGTACAGGAGAATCCTATGCATAGGTTAGTATAAAAATACACAGTAGGGACCCCAAGAACCTTGATGGTCCTTTATAACTCCTCAAAGAAAAATAACACAAAGAAATACCAAATAGGTAAGACTGCCTAGAAAGATATCAAATACATAACATAAAGTAAAATACATCTCACACAAGGTATAAATTAAGTACAGAAGTAAAGAAGACTAGTCATAGGGCTAGATCATCTTATTCTATTAAGAGGATATGTTTCAGATCCACAAAGGGTCTCTCTATTGATGATCCACGATAGGTCTCTCTATGGATGATCCATGATGGGTCGCGCTACTGCTGATCCACAAAATGGTTTCACTTATACTGATCAAAGAAGGGTCGCTATTATGTTTATCTACGAAGGGTCAATAGTATTTTGATCCACATAGGGTCACTATTTTGCTTATAGATGAAGGGTATCTAGTATGATAATCCACGAAGGATTGCTAGTATGTTGATCCATGAAGGGTCGCT
Source organism: Viscum album (assembly GCA_963277665.1). Taxonomy (NCBI): domain Eukaryota; kingdom Viridiplantae; phylum Streptophyta; class Magnoliopsida; order Santalales; family Viscaceae; genus Viscum; species Viscum album. The sequence goes on along the minus strand of OY728140.1, from coordinate 1,714,531,495 downwards.
AGTCATTCTCCACCTCACTGCCAACCACTGGATTCCTGCACTCATCATTCTTGATTTTGGGAAGATCTTATCCTTAACAAATCTGTCATACCTTAACCACCATGAAGTCTAACATTGGGTAAAAAGTACTATCTCATCATAAGGGTCCCAACGCAATAGACGGTGCATTGAACTGATGCCCGGTTTGTAAGATATAAGCATTTTTGTAAAAAGGGCCCGGTTGGATTTGATTCTGATCCAACCCGGCCAGACCCCATCCTCCTCCAAAATTCAATTAGAGTAACACAGAAGGACTGAATCATTTCTAGGGTACTTATGCCGTATATAGTCCGTCAATCATATGCTTGGTCTGCAAGTTATTAACGTTTTACCAAAAAAGGAATGGTTGGGTTTGGGTTTGGTTCAAACCGATCCAACACAGCTTGGGGTTTGGTCCAACCTGACCCAACCCAGCTGGGGATCCACCGACCTGATCAGGGTCTGCCGACCCGACCCAAACTCGACCTTGCATGGGTCTGGCCCGTTGGGTCGCGGGCCCGTTGGGCTACAGGTTCGGCCCGCAGGTCCGCCTGGTCCCCCAAAGGTGGACCGGCCTTCGGCCTAGCTGGGATAGAGTAGATAGTCGCAACCAACTCCTCTGAAACCTAACAGGTGAACGACCTCCCTTCTTCCATGATCGAGTGACCGAGGCCTCTAACACGACCGAGCGGTTGTGTCTTTCTTCACTCAACCAGGAGGTACAGTCGTGGGCCGCCACCTCCACACGACACTAGTTTTCACTGATTCTCTACACTGTTATGGCCAGCTAGCCATGGCTTTCTACCACCATAGTGCACAATCTCCATCTATCGGTCGCCACAGCTATAGGCCCCTGCCGCCGCAGGCCCCCACCGGCAGTTCCTTCGGTGGTCCACTAAAGTTTCACCAGTGGTCCGTTTTTTGAATAGTATTCACCCACAAAACTATTGATCTTCCATCTTATCTATGAAGTCCTTGATCTTCCTTGCCACCATTTCACGAATTTTCCACCATTAATGCACAAGGTGGAGGGAGATCAATCATTTATCATGTCGGCCTGTTCCCTCCACGCTAGATATTTAAAATAGGGGAGGCTCGAGAATGATATTCGGTCAAAAATACTTCAATGTAAAAAAGAAAATAGAAAAATATCACCCTATTACAAGAACAGATGATCCTCGGATCAACCAGTTCATAGGTTGATCCATGTTCTTCATTTAGAACAAGAACGGGGAATACATTAACAAGAAACCCCTACCTTGTTTGATGTTTGTTTCCATAGCATTCTGTCCTTGAGGGATCAAGAGGTCGACGTTGTTTGTCGATTACCATATTAGTTCTTCAGGGTACGTTGATGTCGATGACGTTCCTCTAGCTTTGTTTGTTCTTCATTGGAAAGTAATCTCATCAAAGGTTTGTTAGTGAATTTCTTGTCGTTTAATTATCAACTCTCTAATGCATTAGTTTAATAAAAAGAAACATGTCACATTGTTTTTGTTATTCTACGACATTGTGTTGTTACATATGAACAATGATTCATTAAGAATCATCATTTAATGTTCATCTTCGTAACCTCGTCGCCAAACCACAGTGCCGCCATCCACTCCTCAACAGTGAGAAAATAAAATAAAATAACTTTTTAAGATATTTTATTATGTTCTGATAAGTCTAAAAATTAACATTTCCATCTAAACCTTTCTTGTCAAAATTAAGTCCTATATAGGTGAATCTTAGAATATTGAGTTCAACGGTGCCCTACGATTTTGGATCCGAGCACTGGTTCAAAAGTTAGAAAAACCTCTCGTATGTTTACTGAATGCACCATAAAAAAGATCAAAATTATATTCAAATCTCACTGGGCCATGGAATCACATGTCTTCAAAGTGTGCTGTCTCTAAATAATTCCATATTCTTTAAAAAAATTACACAAAAAAATTTGGTACATTACATTCTCCCCACATTATGGGTTAACATCCCTAAAACTAATCCAAATTCTAATCAAACAAATCAGGGTATTGAGAACAAATCTGAGCCTCCCGCTCCAAAGTCCTCTCCTGGAGGTTCACGTGCTTCCACCGAACACACTTCATAGGAATTGACTATCTACAAAGGACATGATCCTATTGATCCTCTATCTCCAATGGGAACTCCACAAACATCGCCCCATCATCAATGTCCAGCTCACCCCAGTTGACGATGTGCGATTGATCATGCATATACCTCAACAATTATGACACATGTAAAACATCGTGCACCCGGTGCATCTGTGGGGGAAGAGCTCGACGGTACGCCACCTCACCAACTCTACTAAAGATCTATAAAGGTCCGATGAACCTTAGAGATAACATTCCTCCCCATCCAAATCTCTTCAATCCTCATCAGGGAGATACGGAAAGGAAAAAATGGTCTCCATCCTCAAACTCCAAGTGTATTTATCTCCAACCGGCGTAACAATTATGTCTGCTCTGTTTAATCCTCATATACTATTAAATAATATGCACCTTCTCAGTGGTATCCCATACTAACCATGGTCCCATAAGTGCTAACTCTCTTGGGTTTGTCCGGAAAATTAGTGATCTACATGGCCACCTGTACAAGGCCTCAAATGGTGACATGAAGATGGTGCAATTATAGTTATTATTTTAGGAAAAATCCTATAGTGGTAGGTGGGCCTCCCAACTGTGAAAAAAATCCAGGACACAAGCACGATGAATTTCTTCCACGGTCTATATGGTCAGCTCCATCTAACCATTTGTCTAGAGGTGAAAAGCTGGGATTTTGTGCAGATGAGTCCCCAATGCCTTGTGCCACCCCTTCAACAACCGAGATGTAAAGCGTACATCAGAGTCCAAGACAATAGTCGAAAAAACATTACGAAGTTGTACTATATACTGGATGTAGAGGTGTCTGATGCCCTCTACCAATCCCTACTCTTGGATGGGTAGGAAGTGAGTCGACATGGTTAGTCGGTCAATGATCACCTAGATTGAGTCGTGGCACCGATATGTGTGTGGTAACCCCATCACGAAGTCCATGGAGATATCATCCCACTTCCACTTATATTCCAAAAGTGGTTGTTCCAAGACTGGTATGACCTAATGCTCGACATTCACTTATAAGCAAGTGAGGCATCCGTAAACGAACCCTTCCACCACTTTATTTATACCTGGCCACCGGTACCTATATTAGAGTTCTGGGTACATCTTCTACACACAAGGATGTACCTCCAAAGGGTATGTATGGAACTCTATCAACAATTCCTCCCATAATGTATGTAGTACCATGTTGCATCCTTTGAAAAGGATGACATGATCTCCACCTATCTAAAATCTACCAGGATCATGTCCTGAGGATATACGAGTACATCGGGCCTCATAGTCAACATCCATAAGTTTTACCTACATAACTTTTTATAAGAGTGTAGGAGTGACAGTCATCGAATGTAGTTAAGATTCTCCATCACTATCCTCGAAGGATATTTTCATTGCACGTAGCTTCTCTCTCACCTCACTCAGTAGTTTTCAACCAAACACCATGATGAGTGAGTTTCCAACCACATTCCCCTTCCCAAGTGTATAGAATATCTCAAAGTTATAGTCAGAAAGGGACTCCATCCACCGCTGTTGTCTAAAGTTTAGGTCCTTACTTGAGCAGATATACCTGAGGATATTGCGGTCAGAGTAAACAGTAAAGGGTTCAACCATCAAGTAGTTCCACCAAATGTTTATGTAAAAGACCAAAGATGCAAACTCTGGGTCATTGGTCATGTATTTTTGCTCAGTCTTCCTCAACTCCCATGAGATATAGGTGATCAATCTTCACTCCTTTATTAAGAAACAACCAAGTCTGGTCCCTGATGGATCATAGTACACCACGTAGTCGACACCCTCCTCTAACGACCTCCTGATGGGAGCACTATTCATCCTCTTCTTCAGTTTCTGGAAGCTCTACTAGAATTTCTCTATCCACAAGAAGGGTTTTCCATTCTTCGTCAAAGCTGTCAATGGTGATTCTAGTATAGAGAATTCAGGCATGATCCTTCGGTATTATCTGGACAAGCCCAAGAAACTCCTCACCTCTATCACGCTTTTGGGTGGCTGCTGAGAAAGAAATGCATCTATCTTCACTGCATCTATTGTAACTCTATCCTCCAATATGATGTGTCCCGGAAAGTGGACCTCCCAAATCAAGATCTAGAACTTCGAGAGCTTACCATAAAGATGGTGCTCCCTTGGTGCATCTTGTACTATCCGTAGGTATGTAGAATACTCATCCTCTAATGTTGAGTAAACCAATATGTCATAAATGAATACAACCACAAAACGATCAAGGTTAGGACTGAATATCATGTTCATGAGTCCCATAAACACTTCTCGGGAATTTTTCATGCCGAAAGGCATCACTGAAAACTCATAGTGGCCATACTAGAATTTAAAGGCTATCTTTGGTACATCCTCATCTCGTACCCAAAGCCCATGATATCCTGATATGACGTTGACTTTCAAGAACAACCTCTCTCTCATCAATTGATCTAAGAGGTCATCAATTCTTGTTTGTGGGTATTTTTTCTTCACGGTCACCTAGTTTGGGCACCGAAAGTCCATGTATAGCCTTAAGATATCGTCTTCCTTCTTGGAAAACATCATCAATGCTTCCCATGGTGAAAATCTAGGCCTTACAAACCACTTCCTCTGCAAGTCCCCCAGTTTTACACTTAGCTTATAGAGATCCACGAGAGCCATCCGATATGAAGGTGTAGATATCAACATCATCCCTAGCTACAGACCGATATAGGTGTCTACCTCCCAGTGAGGAGGTAGTCCTAGAACATCCTCAAAAAAGACGTCGTCATACTCGTCCACTACTACATGAATTATTGGACTCCTCTCGTCAACTACACCGAGGGTGAGGCTAGAAACTAGTGAGTGCTTGGTTGCAACCTCCTCCGAGAATGTCCATCCTATGCCGTAAAGGTTTATTTATCTCTGGTGAAGGAAAACCTGATCCCATCCTACCAAACACACTGCACTTTATGCCTAAATTAGTTTATCTTAACATGTATTGTAGATAACCATTCCATTAAAAATACAATGTCTTAAAGACTTGATTCTGCTACTTGAAGATCCCATCCAATGTTTTCACCACTTAGATTAAGCTCAAACAACCACAACCAGTGTGTAATCATCAAATCCCTTCCCATAAGAGTATCTAATCATAATGATCGAGCCAATGGCTCCACCAGATTCTTTCACCCTTGAATGAGGTCTGTGGAAAGGAAAGCGTGACTGAAACCTATGTCTATAAAAACAATAGCTACAGTTTAGTAGACACAGATCGTACCTCTAATCATCTATGGAGCTCTGTGGTCGTAGGCCTCCACCTTCTAAAGCTAGGCTCACCCCTATCCACTAGCTCCCTAAGCCTGTGGTGGACCACCTGTGGGTGGTGATGGAAGTACCTTGAACCTTGGTCTCCCGCTAGCCACTCAACCTACTTACCTTCCATATATTATGCTCTCCGGACATTCACACTTGAACCTCTATCACTGTATCAGTGGTCCCTCGACTGTCTGCTTATCATTTGTGTAGGGATTCAGATAGTCACAAGCAATGTGCCCCTATCTGCTGCAGAAGTAAACAACTTTGGCCCTTAGTTGACCTCCTCTTCCTCACAAGCACCACAGCTCCGACCCTGCATCCTAGGGTCATCCACTGAAAGTTTTGGCCTGCTTGGGCCTTTATGTCAACTGCCTACTACATGTTGAAGATGACTCGACCACCTTTTTTCCATTGGTGGATCTCACGGTCAGTGCCTTCTCCGATAGAAGCTCTCAATAAGTAGATCTCGCTCTAACACTCCAGCATGCGTTGGGATGATGAGAAAAATCATCATCTCCCTAATCCCCTATCGATGTCCATATTCAAAGGTAAGTTCCCAGAAGAAAGAGTCTCTACCATGTTGTTGGAGTAGCAGTAGAGGTCGGTAAACCTCATCGGGTTCTGGGCCATAGTCAGGTTGCCCTACTGTAGGTGCAGTAGCTCCTGAATACACACTGGGCATAGATTCACTAGTATGAACTCCACCCTTAGGAGGATCTTGAAATCCAACTAGGAAACGGTCACATCCTCATGTTTCTAGAGTTTCAAGCTCCACCATCTCCCAGTTGTGACCTAAAAAGTCTAGTGACTAGGAACACCATCTGTTATGTAGGTTTCTCTACTAGAAAAAAAACCCATGCAAATGCATCCATCCAATCCTTAGCTTCTTGAGGATATCTTTCACATCAAAACCTTAGAGGCCACTGTCTTTGGAACTCATGTAGTGCACTCAGTTAGCGCGCCCTGTATGCTGATTGGGCTGGTAGAAATTGCTTCTCTACGGGAGGTGGTGGTGTTGGTACACCACCTGAAAGTTCTATCATTGAAAGTGGTCCATGTATCGCCACCTCATTACTAATAGATTCATAGTCATGATCCCTCAATAGAATCCTAGATTTTTGTCTTAATGGAGGCATCCTGTAGGGAAACAGATGCACCACGTTCATACCTGGTGATATAACTCATAAGTGATCAAGATAAAAATAGATCTAAAACACATGAAACCAGTTTTTTCATGTAACAAGTTAGAAAACAGAATTCAAGGTCTTTGTGTATGGATACGTCAGCCTTAACACCCTCACTGGACTCCCCAGACAAGAATCCAAACTCATCACACTTAACACTGATTCCCCCATCAAAAAAGCTGACACTTTATTTTTATGTTGAAATGAGCACCCTCTGATACAACTTTTTCATGACCCGTCCCCCAGGGCCCATGCTATGACTACCCCAATCCCACCTTCCATTGGCTAGGGGCTAGTGACAAGCACTGAAAAGGAATATCCCAGAAAGGGAAAGAGATTACTTTAATCCTATACACACACAGATAGAGAATACTACACAAAGAAAACCACAAAGGAAATAAAATAGTATAACCACAACAAAGTACCACCACTAAGAGTAATGTGTGTAAACTGAAAGTAAAAGGGCCAGAATACAAGCCCAACTAAAAGGAAAGTATAGATAAGTAAGTACATCCTCCGGAGGACATCTGACAAGGATCCTACATGAAGGGTTGTTATAGATCTCTTTTGGATATCACTACAACAAACCACATATATCGATCCACATTCTAGCACCCTCTAGCCATGTCTCCCCAAGTCACTGTCAAAGTTGTTTTTCATTTGCACAATACACAATAGGGTCAGGTAAAGCCTGTGTAGGGGTGATTATAAAAATACTCAGTAGGTACCCTCGAGTTCCTTGAAGGTCTCTCTGAAATCTAAAAAATAATATACTACAATGAAATACTATAGAGTTAATACCACCAAGAATGATCTCATATACCTATAACAAAGTAAAAGATTTCTTAAACCAAGTATAACTTATGTATAGAAGTAAAGATGATTAGTCATAAGGCTATATCATCTTATTCTGTTGAAAGGATCTAATAATGATCCACAAAGGTTCTCTCTATTTTTGATCCATGACAAGACTCTCTATGGCTGATCCAAGATGGGTCACGCTACATCTTATCCATGAAGGGACTCTCTTATATTGATCCATGAACGATCGATGTTATGTTGATCCACAAAGGTTCTCCAGTATGATGATACACAAAGGGTCTTTATTATTATGATCAATAAAGGGTATCTTTTATGCTGACCCGCAAAGGGTTTCCTATATGTTTAACCATGAAGGGTCACTAGTATCCAGATCCACGAAGGGTCGCTAGTCATTCTCGACGTCATAGCCAGCCACTAGATTCCAGCACATAGTACGCATGATTCTGGGAGGATATTCTACTCAAGACATCATTCATAACTCAACTAATAGAAAGTACCACATATAGTAACCCAATGTACTGTCTCTTCATAAGAGTCCCAATGCAATAGACGGCAGGTCAAACAGATGTCTGGTCTGTAAGATATGGCCATTTTTTTAAAAATGGTCTAGCTAGATTCGAGTCTGATCCAACCTGACCATATTCCAATATCCACCATATCTCACCTAGAGTGTTTCAAGAGGACCACCTATTCACTATAATCCTAGTTCTGCAGATGGGGCATCAATCAGATGACAAATTTGTATGTTATTGACATTTTACCAGAAAGGGGATGGTTAGGACTGGGTCCGACCCGACCCGACCCAGCCCGTGGTCCCCCGACCCAACCCGCATCCACTGACCTAACTCGAACTCATCCCATCATGGTTCTATCCCATTAGGTCATGGGCTCAATGGGCCATGAGTCTGACCCCTCCACCAGAGGCAGACCGGTCTTCGGCCAGGCTAGGACACGGGTGGGAGCTGCATCCAGCTCCTCTACTACCCCACGGACGTTAGGCCTCCATTCCACAACAGTCAAGCAACCACAGCTCACGGAATATCGCGCCGCATGCATCCACGTCCTCCTTCGCTCTCCAGGGTTGTCTGGATGTGGTCTTCCACATCCACGCATTTTCTGTTGGTGCTTTGTCTCTATGTCGTCACGTCTAGCCAGTTGCGGCTTTCTGCCACCGCGTCGTGCCGACAGGCACACTATCTCCCTCTATCCGCAGTCACCACCGCTGACGTCGGTGCACCAGTGGTACTTTTTTCGAACGTTTTTCACCCTCAAGACTGTGCATATTCCATGTTCCCTATGACTTCCTTGATCTTGACTTACCGACATTTCAAAAAAAATTCCAGCAAGAACACACATGGCCAAGCGGGTTGAGCCTTCTTCCAATCTACATGTGTCCTCTGTGTTAGATGTTTAAAACATGGGAGGCTCAAGAATTATGTCCGATCAAGAATACCTTAATCTAGAAAAGAAAACCCAAAAATATCTTCCACCCGCAAGAATGAACGATCTGTGAATCAAATCGTTCATAGGTTGATCCATGTTTGACATTTAGAACAAGAACGGGGAATACATGAATCCAAAAAAACCCCTACTCATTTTACATTCATTGTCATATCATTCAATCCTCGAGGGTTCAAGAGGTTGAAATCATTGGTGGCTTCCTATATTCATTCTTCAGGGTACATCAAAGACGATGATGTTCCAGCGACATTCATCATTCTTATTTAGAGAGGAATCTCCCTAGAGGTTCGTCATAGAATAACCGGTGGTTTAATTCTCAACTCTGCAATGTGATTGTTTAATAAAATGAAATATGTCACAGTGTTTTTGTTCCTTTGTGGTGTTTCATGGCTACATTTTTACAAAAATCCATTAAGAATCCCCATATAATTTTCATCATTGTCACCTTGTAGCCACACCGCAGTGCCATCATCCGCCTCTCAATAGTGAGATAATTAAATAATATAACTTTTCAATCTTTTTTATTATTTTCTAAAAATAACCAAAAATTAAATTATCCGTCTGACTCACCTGTCCATTTTAAGTCCTTTATTAGAGAATATTGGTATTTCAAGTTCAACAGTGCCCTCAAATTTTTGTTCGGAGTATCGGTCCAATGTTTAGAAAATTTTGTTCACATGTTTACTGAACGTACCTTTAAAAAGTTAAAAATTCCGTTCTGAGTTCACCATGCCACGAAATCATGTGTCGTGAAAGCATGCAGTCTCAAAATAATTCCATATAATTTTAAAAACATTACATGAAAAATTTTGTAACATTATAGTATTTATTAAAAGCTCATTATGTTACAAATCCATCAAATTATCATTTATGATAAGTTAAATAAAAAAAATAAAAAGGACCACTCATTGCCATTATTATCTATAATGATTTTGAATAAATAAAAAATATCATATGTTTGGTTTTAAATATTATTTTCAATTATATATGATAATTTTTTATGGGTATAATTTATTATAATTTTTTAGATATAAAATAATTACCTTAAATTCTTAAGGAACGCCAATGCTATAATTATTTTGTTAATAATAAAATAAAATAAATGATACTAAAAATATTAAAAGGGTTGAAAATTGATTGAATTATTATTTTATATTAATTTTACAGATGAATATATCATGTTATAATCGTGTGAACATTATATTTTTTATTTTCAATATTTTCTTATATTTTTTAATTCGAATTAAATAAATGATGTCAAAAGTGGCATTAAAGTTATTTTATAACAAATGATATTATATTAAATGATTTAAAATTACTAAATATACCCTCTTATATAAGGTTATTTATACATATTAATATATATTAACTATTTTTCATTCAGGGAGAAAAATTTATTTTACAATTAATATATTGAACACTAAATAGTAAAATTATTAATAGCATAGTTAATGTTAAAACAATATTTTTAAACGTTACATGAGTTTGTGTTGAAATTAATTTTCCATACATAATGGTTTTTTATTTGATAAATTGGATTTAATATTTATATTAATTATTTATAAGTTTCAAAATAAATAAAATTTATCTTTAGTCTAATTAGATTAATTACCCAGGCAAATAAAAAGATACCAGTTACCATGAAAAAACTAAAAGGGTAAAATTTTGTAATCTTTAAGACTATGAAATAACATGATAAAAATATATTTCTATTTTCTTGGTATAGGTTTTTATCGAGAAAATATATAATACCCACCATTATTGATCTATTTTGGAGTCACATGAGGTAAGAGTGACCTCCCAATAGTTAATGCTTTTGATAATTAAAAAAATGACACCCCAACTCAATTATAAAAGAGAACTCACTCCCCTAGATTCTTCACAATTCTTGAGTCGTTTGGTTCAAAAAACGCGACCTAAATCACTTAAAAATACCCCTAATATTTTCTTATAGGCCTTAGTTATGGCATAATTTATCCTATGAAGGATTTCCGTGGAAACCAAATGATGTTAACTGATGAAGAGGAAATGTTCTTCAACGAGTGTTTTTTATTTCTTTCTCCAACCAATAAATTATTTAAAATCTTTTTTATATAATATCCTCAGTATCTTAAATATTATTATTTTTTATTATATTAATTTAAAAACATAAATAATTCTACACTTCTATCAAATGGCTTAGAAAATCCTCATTTGTTGGTACGGTGGACTACCGCCTCACAAATCGAGGTTATTCATTTTCCACTACCACTTATCACTATTTTGTATAATGATGAAACTAAATTTTATATGTGATATTTAAAACAATATTACACCTTTGGAGTTTTTATATCATATATTCTTTCATACATTATATTCCTTAGGGAATAAGCCTATGTCACTCGAGTGTACAACTGATTACTGTCTTGTGAAGTGATGGGATTCATTTTGCACTAACACTTTACATGGAAGGTAATAAGGAAAAATTCAATGAATATGTGTGATATAAATTAAATAATTATGATATTAATGACAAATTTATCATTATTAAAAGATAATATATAATTTTCTTTCTTACAATAGAATATGGTGACATCAGTCATGTATGTGTGGATTACGACCTTCAAGAAGCGATGTGACTCTATTTTCATCACCACACAACATAGATTATATATTTAAGAATTTTTTAAAGAAATAATATAGTATATATTATATTATGATAATTAAATAATCATTAAATATTACTCACTTAATTTAAAAAATGAACGTTGAAAAATTGAAACGTTACTCATGCTTAGGTATGGCCTACCATCTCCATTATCCTATAATAATTGATTTCTATAAAACATCATTCATGTTTGGTCTTAAAAGTAAAATTTATGTATAAATATGATATTTCATTATTATTATTATTATTATTATTATTTATATGTTTCAATAATTACCTCATTGAAAATAGTCAACTTAACAAAGGCATTTTTAACACATAAGTCAAATATGGTCCAAATATCTCATATAAAATTAACTAATTAAGTACATGTATATAACATGGTAGTATTTGAAATATAATTAATAATAAAAATTTAAATGTTTCTAAATAAATTATATAATTAAAATAATTTTATTATTTAGGAAGATAATGACATGTGACAAGTATAGATCAATGTAAGGGACTTTATCTCAATTTCCTTTTATTGGGGAATATTTTGATGTTATGCACCAATAATCTTTTATGAGGTGTATATAATCACCTTTTACATGTAATATCAAGAATTTCCCTATTAGAATGGTATTTAATATTTTTTTTAATGATATCTTTCATGGGTATTATTATTTAAATATTTTCAATGTGATAATAGAATTTTATTCTAAATAAATCATCTTTTAATGTTTTCCTCCAAACTCAATTTCTCTTCTGTGTTCATATTCATAAAATGTTTTTTGAAATATTTTTATAAGTAAAGGGAGTATTTATAAATTTAATTTCATATTATTTAAATTATTTTTGAAAGGATTATTTTTACATGTTTTAAATGTAACGTTTTGAAAAATGAAAAATGGACTGTTCTATTTTTAATATATATAATGATAAAATCTTTTCTTGCCAAAATGAATTTATTTGATTTATGTCTTCCTTTTCAAGCATTCATATTTTGTTAAATGAAAAATAACATTCCATTTTTTGGGTATTTTTTTATTTAATATGGGTTTTAAATGAAAATGGGATTTTGATATTTGAATATGATTTGTATATAAGTTTAAAAGAGTTTTTCACTGTTTTTATGATGAAAAGTGAACTAATACAATGTTTTATTCATGTTTTGATTCATGGAAATATTATATGATGGGTGAATCTATATAGAACCTAGTGATCATTTTATATATTATATGAAGGGTGTGTATATATAGCACTCGAATTTATTGGGTAAGGATTATAATCTTTGGAAAATTAAGTTTGAAGTTATTCTTATTGTTATTCCAATTTGTAAGGGTATTGTAAGTGTTCTATAAGGTGATATACCATGGTACGTACATGAATTTTCTGTTATTTCTAATTTGTTTTCATGGAAACAATTTTTTTTTCAATAGTTAATATAAAATTTATTTTTAAATTAATTATAATTCCATTTCGAGGTAAAAAAGTTGTGTTTTTATAAAAAGGAATTTATGGGTTTTCATGTTTTCTCTCGACTAAAGAATTTTTTATTTTTTTATCCCATACTAAACTTTTTTTCTCATCCTATTTGTTTAAATTATTTTTTAAAGGATTTGTGTATTGTTAGGTGAATGCAATAGGTCACATTAAAAATCATGGGTATTTTTCATGGATAGAAATCATGTTTTATTTTTAAAGTTTTATATGGTGTGAAAAATGTATACCAATCAGATGTGTACACTTTGAAATATATGGTTTTTTATGTATTGTTTATGACCTACTTATCTAAAAATATAAACATGAAAAGATCCTCAATGTGAAATTAAGTAAATTCTTGGTGTAGACTAATGATTATGCAATGATTATGGTCAGGGCCATATAGTTGGTATTATAAGACAGTTTAGATAACATTACACATTGAAATAATTTTAAAATAGCATCGTTGTATGATTTTACATTATCTTTAATTTGAAATGATAAATCATTGGTATACTACCTTGTTGATTTATATAATGTATATCAATTCTGAATGGGTATTTATAAAGGAACTAAGAGCATTGTAGTTGGACGATATTGAAATGAAAATATCCTTCCAAATTAGTATCTCGATATGGATGGAATAAGATCCAAGTACATTGTCATAGTTATGGGTCTATTAAAACAATATATAAATGATGGTCATATCCATGATCAGGAGGAAGCCAATCTACCATGATGGAATATTTCAACAGTGGATCATTTTACAATACAATACCCCCCATCATTTATTAGATCATATGACCCAGTGATAATAGACGAATAGATTAATAAGATGGTGAAAATATTGGAAAACATGGTATATTCAAAATATCAAACAGTGACTCTTGATTTTTATCATTTTGAAGGTGATTTTGATCAATGGTGGTCATTGGATAATAATAAATTAGAGAAATATTATCTTGATTTCATGGAATAAGAAACATTTATGGGTATTTTCATTGATAAATATTTCCCTAAGGTTGTTTGTCTGTATTTATAAAAAATAACTAAAATTGAAGTAAAAATATTAATATTATTTGGATATATATTAAACTAATTTTAAAAAATTGTCTAGGTATGTCCCAACTTTTGTTTCGGAAAATGGATAAAAAATTAATCAGTTTTACTTGAAATTAAATCTAACTCTATGGAAATATTTGGAATCATACTAATTTAAATTTTATAATAATTTGGTTTGTTGTATGGAGAAATTTGAGATGGATTTTTTCAAAACATATGTTCTATGATACGATAAGAGTAAGAAACATTCATGGTTAAAGAAAATGGAGAATCAACTAACTAAGAATTTTAGAGATAATCCTAGAAATTATCCAATGCATGACAAAAGAAATTTTTGTGAAGGTTTTCCAGGATATAGAATGTTTTACCAATGTGGTAATTTTGGTCACAATGTTCGTGATTGTAAATAAAGGAGACATGAATAATTAATGAATGATATAGATGATATCCAGTCAATTATGAGATGTTTTACCTGTAATGAGTTAGGTAATTATGCTAATTTGTGACCACATTTTCTTATTTATCATGGAAATGAACATGATTGTAAACAGAAAGGGGTGATAATCTTATTATTTACTAATTTCGCTGATTTTAGGCCATCTGTTGATATCATAATGGGATTAATATCATTTTGGGAGATGTTTTCTTTTGGTCTATGTGTAATAAATGATTTAGATTAATGTGAACTATGCCATTAATTTTTTGGATAGGTGTTTTAATGTACTGATTACCTTTAGGGTTTATATGATATTTGGTGATTTAGATTATTTTTAATGATGTTCATCATATTTCTGGAATTGTTATATAGATTCAATTTTATTAAAAAAGACATCTTGAACGCTGAGTGAAAACCCATCACAATCGGTGAGTTTATAGGTCCTAAACCCATAACTGGAGATTGTAAAGGGTGAAACACTTACCACTAAAAATATGATATATTAGTTGGTATGAATTCATTAGTGTAAATTAAATTTTTAAAAGATAATGGTAAATTTCATTTATTGAACATATATTTATCATATATACAACAAGAGAATTAAAAATTAATTTGGTGATTAGGTAATTAATATTGTTTTAAAAGGGAATCAAAATAAATTATGGGAAACATATTACATTATGTTAATCATTTTTTTATATTTAATCTATAAATATATAAGTAATATTTTGTTTTCATTTTGTGGATTGTGTTATACATTATTAGTTTATTAGTAATCAAAAAATTTATATTGCATACTCATCATTTGAAAAATAAGGTATTTTACTAGAAATTGATTAATTTTGAATATTATACTAGATAAGTAAGTATATTTACTTATTATTTTAGTAAGGTAGTTAATGTAATTCCTAAAAGCTAAGTAAAGGATAATTAAAATAAAAACGTTATCCTAGTATGCTCAATTAAAATGAATCAATTGGCCATTTAAATCACCATATATTAATGGTTTTAAGGCTCCTAACATTCCATTGATCATTAAATTGTTTTTGATCAAATATATTAATAACTCTATATAATTATTTTTAATTATATTCCATGCAATAAACTATACTTAGCAACAAATTTTTCCTAAATGGAAAACAAGTAATGTGGTATTCTATATGACCATCGTACATCTAGTTCTCTCTTATCATGTGGATGTTTTATTAAACCTTTTTATAGTTTGGGTTTCCAAATATGGTATTCTAACCTCTTTATTCATTGATCATTAAGATAAATTTAAAATTTCAAGTATGTAAATTATTAAATAGAGGAGTATTTTGCATGTTCTATTTTAAGATAATAAAATTATTTTTGATAGTGTAAACAACTTCCCACACCGACCATAGATGACATGAAAAATATATAACCATTATAATCTAGATGTTATATTGGTGGGTATTAATAGTACTAACTAAATAATTAAATTTACATGTTTTACACAAGAAATAAAATTGATATCAATTGATTAGATATAAAATTAAAACCATTTTAATGAAAATGAAATGTTTTCTAAAAAAACATATTTTTCTAAAAGACTGTTTTGTCAGATTTTTCACAGATAATCTAAAATTAATTTTTACCACTATTAGGAAATTTAATTAAAAAGAATAAACTTAAATATTTATATAATAATATCAACGTTATCCTTAGATTAATTTATGGGATTTCTCTAACAATTTTCATTTTTTGATGAACGATGAAATATAGGGAATTTTAATTGAAAACTTTCTTTTTTTAAATTATTTAAAATGTTAAAATATATTTTTTAATTTTATATAAAATAAAATTAGTTAAATTATATATCTATTAATACAAATGAATTAATTTATATATTTTTCAAACATAATTTTGAAGTAAAAATTTTAATCTTTTGAACATTATACCATTGAAAACTCAATTTTTCATCACACATGTTGGATTGATTTTAATTTATGACTTCACCCATATTTGAATTGAATTAGGAAAATCTATTCCATATTTTTAGTAAGAATAATTTATGTGATATAAAAATTTCAACTTCATTTTTTACCGTAATTATTAGTGAAAATATTTAAAATTAACTACACAGTTAAGGTAATAAAAACTTTACTAGTCGTTAAACAAACTAGATTATGAGTAAGAATTACTTTAAAACATTCTCAGCACCGATTTTATGGACATATTTCAAACCTCATAAACATGGGATATATTGTTATATGTGTTTGGGACACATTTCAATTAAATTTACCTATATAATATGTTATGTAAAGAAAAACACAAAAAAGAATCTTTCATTACCATTAATATATATAAATATTTTGGATAGGGAAAAACATCATATGTTTTGTGAAATATAATATTTTTAAATATAAATGGGATTATTTTTCTTGATAATTTATTTTTATTTTTTAGAGATCAAATAATAAATTTAAATTCTTATGAACTGCCAATGCAGGAATTATTTAGATAGTAATTAAATAAAATTAATGATACTAAAAATATTAAAAGATATTAAAATTGAATAAATTATTGTGTTAAATTAATTTTTTAGATGAATATATTATTTTAAAATGTTTAATCATAATATATTCTATTTACATAATTTTTGGATATATTTAAGGTTTTATTATATTAATGACGTAAAAATTGCCATTAATGCAATTTTATAAAAAAATGATATCTTATTAAATGATTTAAATTTAATAAAAAATATCATGCAAAGTTTTTTGAAAATTTTAATAAATGACACCTATTTTATATTAATTTTATATTTTTTAGTTTATAATAACTATATAGATCACTAAATATTAAAAACATTGTTAGCGCATTTAATGTTAAAATGGTATTATTTTCACGTGACTTTCATTTTTGTTGAAATTAATTTTCCAAAACACAAAATATTTTAATTAATAAATTCTATTTAATATTTATAATTATTATATATGATATATATAATAAATAACAATTAAAATTACTCATAATTGGTAAATTACATAGGTAAACAAAAATATACAAGTTACCATGGTAAAAAATAAAAGGGTAAAATTGAGTAAACATAATGACTATAGAGTAACATGAAAAATATATGTTTAGTAATGTTTTTTGGAGGTTATAATATTCTAAATATGTCCTTTAATAATGTTTTGACAAATTATGGAGTCACATTATGTAATAGTGACCTCCCAATAGTGAGTACTTTTGGGTATTTACAAAAATTCCACCCCTCTTCAATTATAAAATGGAACTCACTCCCCCACATCATGACAACTAAAAATCCATTTTAATAAACCAAAACCATAACATATCAATTCCAAATTTCCCTAATCTCATCTGATGAGCCTTATTTTTAGAATAAATCCCACCTTGTATGGGTTTGGGTGAAATTGCAAAGTAGTTACCCGAATAAGAGGTATAGTTCTTTTACTAGCATTTTTATTTTATTTATTCCACAACCCCATTAAATTATTATTAAAACATGATTATATAATATCATTAGTTTATTAAATATAATAAAATTTTATTATGTTAATTTAATAAACAAAATATTTCTCCACTTCCATCAAATGGGTTATGAAATCAATATTCATATATACATCAGACTACCGCCTCCTGAACCGTTGTCATTCATTTTCAATTAACACCCATCACGGTTGGGTATGATGATGTATATAAAGTATATATGTGATAATTATTAAATAATTATACCTTTTTAGTTATTCTATCACATATTATTGTTTACTATCCTTTCTTTAGGGGATACGATAACTTCTCTAGTGTGTATGGTGGACTACTGCCTCACGATGCGATTTGATTCATTTTTTCAGTAACGATTTACATGGATAGTAACAAGGAAATTGATAATTAATATTTTTTATATAAAAGATATAATTATTATAATTATACCATATTCCTAATGATGAAAATATAATATATCATTTTTTTCTTACACTCATTGATGATAATGTTGTTCGTTTACGTGTAGACCACCGCCATCACTAAGAAATGTGCCTCCCTTTTCATCACCACACAACATGGATGATATATTTAAGTATATATAAATAAGTAATATGATATATATAATATTATTATCATTATTTAAATATAAAATATTTCATAACTAATATCTATAATGATTGTTGAAAATGGAAGGGTTACGCAAGCCTACGTACGACCTACCATCTCTATGATCATAACGAACATCATTAATCAGAAAAAAAAAATATTTGGTATTAAAATTATAATTTATGTACAAATATGATAATTATTTCATGATTATTATTTTGGATATTTTACATAATGGCCTCTTTTACCATAGTCGACCTACAAATGCAATTTTTGACAAGGAATCTAAATATGGTCAAAACCTTATACGTAATATTAATTGAATAAGAAATTATATATAACATGGTAATAATTTAAATAAAATAATAATAAAGATGAAAAAATTTCTCATGAAAGTTACTAATTAACATACGTTTAATATTCATGAAGATAAAGACACATGTGTCATGTCGGGCTCAATGTTAGGGACTTCATCTCAATTTCCTTTCATTATGGAATATTTTGATGTAATGTACCAATATTCTTTTATGAGGAGTATATAAATCCCCTTTGAAATTATAAACAATGAATATTTCTATTATCATGATATTTAATGTTATTTAATGTAAATATTTCAGGGAACATTTGATTTAAATATTTTTAATGTGATGAGGTACTTTTCATTAAAATTAATTCTCTTTTAATGATTTCATCAAACTATCTTTAACTTTTGTGCTATTTTTTTTAAAAATAATTTTTTAAAAAAATACGTACATAAAATATATATAATATCAATTTTACATTATTTAAAATGTTTTCAGAAGGAATATTTTTATGTGTTTTAAATTGAATATTTTGACAAATAAAAATTGAATAAAATATTTTTTATGTATACAGTGATGACAAATTCTTCTGTAATCATGACTACTATTTGATTTATATCTTCATATACAAGCATAAATTGTTTCTTAAATAAATCCCCGTGTTTTCATTTTTTTGGTATTTTCATATTGGTAATGGTTTTTAAAATAAAACGGTATTTTGATATCCAAAAGTGAATTGAATGCAAATTTAAAAGAGTTGTTTATTCATTTTATAATGAAAAGTGTAAGAATATACTGTTTTATTCATGTTTTGGTTCTTGGATATTATATATTATGGGTGGACACAAATATCCTTGGGTGAGACCATTATAGATTATACAATGGGCACACCCATATTGTACTACAACACATTGGGTAATGATTATGTACTCTAAAGAAATATATTACATGTTGAATGTATGGTTATTTCAATTTGTAGGGGTTTTCCCATGGTTATGTATGGGTTTTTTACAGGTTCTATGAGATGATTTCCAAAGGTATCTACATGATTTTTATATAATTTTTAATGAGTTTTCATTCGAATAAGGTTTTTTCAAATGTTGATATAAATGATATTTGGAAAATAATGATAATTCCATTTCTAGGTAAAAATTTATATTTTTAATAAAATATTTTTATGGGTTTTCATTTATTCACTAGATTAATATTATTATTTCTTTTATATCCTTTATTCATATCTTTTATCATCTCACGTTTTTAAACTGAAATTTATTAGATTTAACGGTGGGTAAGGTAAATAAATAGTTCAAGATGAAATTCATGAAGAGTTTTCTTAAAAAGAAATCATGTTTTGTTTTAAAAGTTTTATATGGTAGGAAAGCTGATATTTTTCAAAAGTTCCATCTTCGTATTATATGGTTTTTTTATGTATGATTTAGGACCTAATTAACTAAATATATAAACCTAAAAAGATCCACAAAGTGAAAGAATGTAACTTCTTGACTTAAACTCAAGATTACGTAATGTTTAAGGGATGGTATTTAAATAATATAATGAATATCATTGTATTCAAGATAATTAAGGTTTAATTTGAATTTATTTTTTCATGGTAATTTATATTAAAAATTTACCAAATATTCAATGTCTTTATGTTACAGTATACATTCTTTTCAGGATTGTTTATGTTCAATGTTACTTGGGCAGGAAGTCATATTTATTATCTAATTTAACCACATATTTTTATTATTATTATTTGGTTGTAAATGTCTTCTAAATTCTTTATTTACATGTCCCCACATATTAATTAAGGAATCCACATGAAAGACCTTTGTAAGTGATATTATTCATGTATTTTCTTAAAAATCGGTAATATTTCTCTTTAGTAATGAGGTTTTCTAATATGTTTTAAAAAAATTTAAAACATAAACTATTTCCTAAATATAATTAGCCTTATCACTAAACCTCATAAAAAGGATTTATAATAGATATTTATTAATCTATTCCCAATCAGTCACTTTAGACACTCTATACTAAATTTATGAAAAGAATGATAATTTATAATGATTAAAACTTGAAGGGATTTTTAAACAACTATTACGATTATATACTTTGAAGCTTCTTATATTTGTTCCCAATTTTATATTCAAATAAAAGGATATTCACAATAATGTTTGAATTTTTTGTTTTAAAAAGTTATGTTCAACATGGAAATTGTTTTTCATCAAAAATGATTTTAACGACATGGAAATTACATTAATCTACATAAATAACCCATGATGTTACTTAAACTTAATAAGAGATAAGTTATAATTATTTTACATTTATTCCTTCTATAGAATAATTATGAGATTGGTATGGATCATGTTTATTTTCTTGGTCTGAATAAAGGTATCAGTGAGCAATTATTATTGTTATGTCAAAATGTTAGACACTAAATTATTTATTAAGGAACTATACATGGTCATAATTTATGAGAAAATTTGAGTAGGATACATGTTATATTAAGGGATGAATGAAATTACTCTTCATGATAAATGGGTGATCCTAAAAATTATAATTTTATTTGTTCATATTTGTTATAGATCACGAATAACTGGTGAACCTCGCTCAAAATAAATGAAGGGTTAATCCATATTACTGGTCATTATAAATGTGTGGACATGATATAACATATATAATGATTTGAACCCCATTATTTTTCTTTAACACATTATGTAATGTTCTTTGTCCTTATAGTAATGAAATATTGAGTTTTCAATGGGTTTCTTATGTGGATTTTACTAGGCTCCAATTATTTCTAACATGGGGATTAAAGATTACGTTCCAAGATATCAAAACATTTTAATTATTCTTTATATGGGTGTCTAATTATTCCATTAATTAATATGAACACAACATGTCTCATTATTATTGATTTCAATGACAATTTTCATTATTAAAGATTTTTCCATGTTTCATGATTGATAATCAAGGTATTAATGTAAATTAATTACCTTATGTTATTATAATTCGTTTTAATTATGTAATCATACCCTTATTCTCATCTTATTTTCACCAATGATATTCATTTGTTTTATTTTTATATTTACCCCTAATGATAATTTTATCTCAGCCTCATTATGTATAATATTCTCCAAGGCTATGATGTATAATATTTAATTATTTGTGACTTGAATGTGTGTCGTATTTGATGAATCTTATGAATTATGTTGAATAGATAATATGGAATATTAAATGTAGGTTATAATTATTAAAATACTCTCTTAAATTCATGAGTGTAGTTTATATAATATTTTAACCTAACTCTATGAAACTGTATACCAAAAAGTTCCTTGGGTAGGTAAGTGATCAAATATTTCCTTAAAAATTAGTATTTTAGGGACAAATTTTTATGTAATGTTATAAAATTTATCACTATAAAAGCTATAAATGTAATCTGAATGTTTTTAGCATTGGATTTGAGAGTGTGGGTTCAAAGCAGTTATGGTGCACATGTCCTGCTATTAGTGAAAAGGGAAATAAAATGTGATAAATATCAAAATGCATGATGAATATATCGAAAATAGATAGAATGATATATTTTGTTATTGGGTAAGAAGTTTTTATGTTGGATTTTTCTTTAATTGAAGACAATTGGAGTTATTTTTTTTATTTATGTAATGACTTCCTAGTTTATTGAATTTTAAAATGTGTTTTATGATGAAACAAAAATCATCATTATAAAATCATGATATTTTTAAATTTGGGGTCTATAAATTAGGAAATATTGTAAAATAGAAAATTATGCCATGGTGCAGTATCTTTAGTCATGTAACAATGTTGAATCTCTCAACATAGTTAGGACCCCATGAGAATTAGTGAGCACCAGGTATTAATTTATTGTTTTATGATTTTTATAACAACATAAATAACACCATGATTCTTATGAACACACCAAAAAAATATTATATCCTAAAAATAGGGTGAATGATGATATGTTACCATACCATAATTCCCAATTTGTGTAAATTAGGATCCATTACTTTTTGAAGAAAAAAAGACAAGACACCATGGAGAATATTTTTATACTGCAATGTGAATAGAAATATACTAAATTAATTGTGGAACATACCCATCAAACAATAATATAGGTTCTAATTCAATTATTATTTAATAAAGGTATAATTCAACGGGATATGATATACTAAACTTCTAATATGTGTTTGGTAGTTACAAAATAGACTTATTCTATTAAAATTGATTTTAATGTTGGAGATTTTCCCAAAGATTGTCCAATGGATGAATTCATGGGATATGATGTTAGAAGTGGTTATGTTTTTTAATTTGAATTTGAATTTAAAATTTATTTACAATAGAAGGAATGGTGTTTTATTTATATATAGTAAGTGAATAAGATATAAGAAAATATATAGAAGAAGATAATATAAGATAAAAACATGGACTAATCTCTTCAAAAGTGTTAGTTTTCTACATTTAAATATCATTAAATATTTGTTTTGGAAGGATGAATTTTTTGTATTATAATATGTATATTGGGAGGTTAAAATCATAGAATTATGGTAATAATATACAGTATATGGTTTCAATTCTTTTATCTTTTTTTATAATTTTTTCCTACGTGTTAATGTAGTCATTTTCTAAATCCCACTTGCAATATATTGGGTGTATGAGAGAGATTTTTCAAAGAACATGTATGATCATTGATATTGTCCTAAATATTGTAATCACCAATTAAGGAGGTCATTTTTAATAGTAATATCAGCATGTCATTGTTATGTTCTTCTTTCAAGTACCCCAATAAAGGTGATCTAAGTAAATTCTTAGTTTCCTGGTTCAATTCATTTCTATTTTTTAGGGTATACTAATATTGAAATTGATACTACAATTTTATACACAAGTGTTGGTATGATTTATCCATTCATTAAACAATGAAATTTTTTTGAAACTCCCTAATTCAACCCACCCCACTATTTTGGTGGGTTTTGGAACCTCATGTTGGAATAAGTGGTATCAAGGCCATTGGTTTATTCTTGGTGATTTTTTATAGTTATTATATTATCATGGAGAATGATATGAAAATAAATGTCATCCTGTTATTTTATGGATGAAATTGTTAGGCATTGAAGAATTGATTATTACCACACTTGATATCTCTCCATCTTGATAACTTATATGCTATGTTTCATAGAATACATGTTTGTGATATTGGGAATTTGTTATGATAAAATAGGTTAATAAATAAATTAATCTTGATGATGAAGACATAAATGATTTATATTTGATGATTTCAGAAAAAATTATAATTTTGGAAAGTTGTTTATCACTTAATGGAATTTGGTAGAAATAATCAAATATTTGTGAATTTTATATAAAATTTAAATAATATATTATATAGGATCTTCATAAAATATTTGATGATATAAAGATGAAATCATGTGAAAATACTATTGTTTTGACTAACCAACATATTAATGATGTTGGATCTATATATGGACATGTGGATGAGATGAAATATTTTGATGTTGAGAAAAATATCACACAATTGTTGTCGCATATATATAATTCAAAGGTTATAGTAGTTGAATAAGTAAACATTAAGGAATTTTCTATTGATTATCTATATAAAAAATTAGTCAAGAATAAAAATGATTAAATCTTGAATGTTTTTTAAAAAATTTATCAAAAGGGTTTGAATTTAATGAAATGGTTATTTTTAAGGTTCCTGATACTAGAGATGAAGAAGATGATAAATCTAATGACATCTTATCACTTGTGGTAATGGAATATTTTAAGGTAATTTCCCTTAATATTTATTTAATTGTAAAAATGTTGGACATGTCATTTCTTGGTAACTAAATGATTTTTTATAGAGTATAATCATATTTAACTCACCTAAGAACCAATAGAGTTGTTTTACCCTATATGTAATTTCAATACTGGAAATTAAAGTAAAAAAATTATAGAAAATTATTTGTATGTATATTGTAATATGACATCGAATAAGATCCCTAAGAAGAAATTAAAACTAATTTTATCTCATACATGGAATATACTATGATGGCTATAGTAGATGAATAAAAATATAATGTAAATAGGATGATCAATTATAGGGATTAGTTAATCTCAAAGTATTAATTGAAGTAGATCTCAAGAGACATGTCCTATAAGGAAAAGAGAATGGGAATATTGAATTTTTTCTAAAATAATCCATATAAGTATATCAAGTAGAGAAATATGTACTCAAAAATAAAAATGGAAAGTGAAACCTAAAGTATCATTGAACTATATGTAATAATTTGATATTTATTCATAGGTAATTGATGATCATAATAATTCTATAAAGGCTTATGAAAAAAACATCGAAGCACTCAAGGAATAATTGTTGTCTTTGGGAATAGGATTTATTCATAATTAAATTCAAATATATCTAAAATTATTCTTCAATATAGAAAAAGTTTAGATGAAATCTAAAGTAAAAAAAGATGACTGAGTAATAAGAGGTGTTGAATATGTGTTCAGTGACCAAAAACAAAATTACCTGGGTAAAATTCCCCTTCAATTTAACGATGAGATAATAAAAAAAAGGTAAAATTTGAAAACAAAAAAGTAAATTAGAAAAATCATAATTGTTATCAATCACTAAGATCATATCAAAAGATATTTATTTGTTCAAAAATTAATGATATTTGAAGATAGGGAAGAAAAAAATCATTCTTTTGATGAAGGAATAATTTTTTGTCTATTTAGACCACACGATGTAATTTTGTGAAGAGGAGGAAAAATAAATAAAATATAAATAATTTTATGTCACTATTAGAGAACCAGAACATATCCTTCACCTCCAAAAGGAAAACTATTAAATGGATGTTATTTTAATTTCTCAAAATTTGGGAAAAATCCATTGATTACAGGAAAATGAGAATCATGGATTATCTCTATGGTGTTATAGAAGATTATGTTTTTGTTAATTAAACACAGTTACAATGAGAAATTAATTTTATCTATTAGAACAAGATAATTATTGTGTTTTCTCATTTGGTGAATAATTTTGATAAGAGACTCACACAATTCCGAAAACATCAAGTTATTTCATGGAAGTTGAATGTGTTTCAGCTGAAGGATAATGAAATATGTGTTGAAATATCATAAATTTCTATGAATAACAATAATATTCAGATTATTAAAAGATTATTTTCATCATATATAATGGGAAACATGAATGTACCCATTAAAGTGGAAGGAGTTTATGGAGTGGTTCAGTTCAGAAATGATGTATCTCTAATGATAAATGTAATGACCCATGTATAATTAATGTAAATCCCTCTTGATCTAATTAAATGTCTCGTTATGTAAAATTTTTATATAAAATGTCAACTTCTTTGGTTTTATGTTAAAAATTGTGACCGTTGCTTTTATAGCCGTTGAACAGTGATCACATGATTAGTATAAATATAAGGCTTTAACAAACCCAATTTACTCAGACAAAGGAAGCGATGGTCTCATCCAGTAGAATTTCTCCATACGAAGCCCATTTGTCGAAGCTCATAAAAGAGGTGGCGTATTTGGGCTTCGCTCTTGACCAAGCCCAAGCTGAGCTCTATCATGTCAAGCTCGAATGTGACCGTCTACAGGAAAAGTGGAAGATGATAGAAATTACCACTCGAGCGATCTTATCCATGCCACCCCAAGAGTCTGTCACCATCGCACACCTTACCCTTAGGTATTATGCAGCTATTTTAAGGGGTTATGTAACAAATCTCTAGTACTATGTTCATGTACATTATTTTTGTATATAATAATGAATATACTTTCTTGTCATTATTGATACATTGTAAATAGTTTTTAATGTGAAAATAGTGTTTTTAGTTATTATTTAATTAAGAATTATATTTTATTAAATTAAGGGATTTTTGAATTAAATAATATTTTAATAAAATATTATTATTATTAAATTATTTTTATTATATATAAATGATCATATAATTTTATGAATGCAATTGTAATTTTTATTATGGTTTGAAATCCATTTTTGTCAAAACTCGTGAATTTTCGATAAATGTTGTTTTTTATTTTAAAAGTGAAAATTAACATATTTAGAAAATTATTTAGATAAAATAAATGATATTTCTTGAATCATGATGTCAAAATTATCCAACGGTGATTTTTTCCTAATTTTATGAGACAGTCAAAGTTTTGGGTAAAAATTAAATACCGTTTAAATATATAATGTGTTTTATGACATCATAATTACTCAATAGTGATTTAATAAAATACTATAAGCTTTATGTTCAGAAAATATATGTTATACCATAAAAATAATGTGATTTTGGGTTTGTTTTTCTTACTTTTCAAAGCATTAATGGACCCCTCAAGACTTATTAAACATCTTGTCTTTTAAAATTATTTTCATGGGAGTGTGACTCACCTCCACATACGAAACCCCATTATTTTAAGATGTTCAGAATTTGGCCTTATAAAATATTATTTTCCTCTTCCCTTTTCCAAAAAAAAAGGGCAAAAAAACCATGATCTGATTTGTGGTTTGGATTAATTTAATATAAGGTATCCCAAACCTAAACAATAAAGAATTCCCTCACCTTTCCTATATAAACCCACCCAAGCTCCCACCTCCTCCTCACTCAAAGCCTTTGGAGTTCTTCCAACCTCTGCCCTACTCTGTCTATAATCTTACCAAGGTGCCCCAAGTTCCCAAGAAGCCTCTCTCAAGCCTCTCTCAAGCCTTTGGAAGCACACTTCCAAGTAAGGGTTTTTTCTTCCTTTCTCATTTTTGTGCAATTTTCATTAAGTTGTTTTGCCCTTTTAATTTCAATTATGAATGTTGGGGTAGGGTTTTTCAACTCCCTCATACTCCCCTATTTATGTTTTAATGATGGGATACCCCTTTCTCTCTCATTAAATTCCTCCCATGTACACCTGTTACTATGCCGAAATTCTGAAAGGAACTTCTCTCTCATCATTTACATTCAAGAAATACTTTTGTATCATGAATCTAAATTCCATTACAATTTTTGGGACATGTATCTATATGACCTCCTTAATGTACATTACATGTAAATATGATGACGAACCAATTTCTCTCTCATCAACCATTTTTTTTTTGAATTCTTATGTCACATCGTTACGCTACCGAAATCGCACCGATTTTCTAAGCCAATGCCATTGTGTAGTGAATACCATGCCCATTTCTCCATCAAGGGTATTCACATTTATGAACATTTAATTATTTATTATAAAGATTCATGTATTAATTCTACATTCTTTCATCGTGGAATAAATGATTATGTTTTATGAATCCATCTTTTATGATCCATGTGGCACACTTATGCATGAAATGAAATGTTTAAGAAGGGTGTGCCCTTATAGTGCTCCAATGCATTGGGTAAAGTATAGTATCATGATACGTCATGTGAAATGAGTGTTGAATCATGCTAATTAAAGTGTAATAAGGGTTTACTCATGCATCATGTGAAATGAGGATTTACTCATGCTCTATGTGAAATGATCCTTGGCTCATGCTAATTCCATGTTATGTTTTGTTTCCACATTTCCATGTTATGATTATCATGCTTTATCATGACTTTATGTTCATTTTTCTCATGTAGTCTATTGATATGAATATTGTATAATATGTATTTTACTCCTCATGTATTCCATGTTTATTCCCTTACTGGGCTTTATAGCTCACCCCTTTTCTTATGCATGTCCTCAGGTTATCCCATGCAATGATAATTACGGAGGAATGTAGTTGTCTTGTAAAGGAAGTTTTCAATAAAGATGTTGTACTTCATGTTTTAGGTTGTTATGTAATGATCCTAAGACCTAAAGACACAAGACCTCTTGATAATCCATATTGTATCAAGTGAATGGTTTATGTAATAAATCATGTTTAATTTTGAAATAAAAGCAGGGTTGGTATAGTTGGTATCAGAGGATAGGTTTAGTTATTTTTGGGATTAGGATTAGAAAACCCTAGTAAAGCCTTAGAGACAAGACTAAGTATAATTAAATCATCCCTATGTTTTGGTAAGTACAGAGTAAGTGGTTTATCAAACAAATAAATCCCTGTCGGGATACGAGTAGGTAGTGGAGGCTCTAGAACAGATGTATCCTAGGGGTAAAACCTGAAAACACTGTTTTGAGCTAAACTTGAACGGGAACTGGTGCACGACAATGGGTCTTGCTGTACTCTTGGTTACGACACTCCCGGGGGATATGTTTTGATAAATTCACAAGATTAGTATAAACCCTTATTAAGGGAATTAAGAAAAATTCCCCTAAGATTATATGTTAGAAATTAGATCATGAAAAGCCTAGGTTGAAGCCTATAGACTCATGAGTTAAGGAAAAAAAGTTTATTTATAAGTCACCAACTTTTGTCTTTGGATTACCCTTTATGTGTTACCCCCGAACTTTTCTTTTATTCCAGCCAATGGCTGGTAATAGGAGGACTCGAGCTAACAACCGATGTGAAGATTAGTGTGATGACTGTACTAATGGGATGCCCAATCCAATGGGAGCGGGAATCGTGAACTTTATCACACTTCTCTCTCAGCTAACTCAATATTTGAATAGAAACATGGGTCAAGAGGAATGTCCAAACCCCCCTAAGAAGGAACAAGTCGCTATTGAGAGCTTCATGAGACAAAGGCCTCCTACTTTTAGTGGATCATATGATCCCACAATCTCTGAACAATGGATAAACTCCATTGAAAATATCTTCTCCATCCTTCAGTGTTCTAAACAAGATAAGGTTCTTCTGGTGGCTTATCGTATGGAGGGTGAAGCTGATCAATGGTAGACTTTGATAAAAAATATGAAGCCTTAGGAGGAGATCGAGGCATTAGAATGGAAGGATTTTCGGAAGATGTTTTTCGATAAATACTTTCTGCACACCCTCCGGCTTAAGATGGAAAGGGACTTACTTTCCCTCAAGCAAAAAGAAAAATAATTTGTTTGAGCGTACGACACAAACTTCACAAGGCTTGCATGATACACTTCTAGCTTTGTCGTTACCCCCGAATGCAAGGTTGACCGCTTCTTTGGTGGGCTGAAGCCTAGACTGCGGAAAGCATTAGTGATCCGTGACTTCGACAACTATGAAGAAATTTTCCAATGTGCCCTCAACGTCGAAATGGAGATCAGGGAATCATAGGGTTATCATGGGGACAAGAAGCATAAGGTGGAATTCAATTCTAGTGGTCCGATGGATAAATCCAATGGGGCTAAGAAGATGCAGTACCCCACATGCCAAAAGTGCAGAAAGATGCACCCTGGAAATTGCCTCAAGGGGATAAGGAAATGCTTTAGGTGTGGAAGAGAAGGGAACCTAGCTGTTAACTATTGGCAAGAAAGACCTGCAGCTGTGACAGAGGAGAGGAATGCTCCGTTCGAACCTCAATGCATTGTTCATTGCTACAACTACAAAGAACCAAGGCATTTTTCAAACCAGTTCCCTAAAACAAGGGTTTTCAAAGGCAACCAACACCCTCCAAGGCAGCAAGGAAGAGATTTTTTCATCACTTCTGCCGAAGAGAACCCCGAAAACAAAGTGGTTACAGGTACGCTAGTTATTCATTCAACAATAGAGAACGTAATTTTTTATTTAGGTTCTAAACATTCTTTTATATCTCGAAAGTTTAGTAGAACAATCTCAGCACCACCAAAAATCATGGAAGTGAAGATGTCGGTGAGTACGAAAAATGGGGAAATCATTGCATCCCATGAATATAAGTCCTCACCTGTTATAATCTATGGATTGAATTTCCCGGTGAACCTTGTCATACTCCCTCTGGTAGAATTTGATGCAATTCTTGGCATGGATTGGATTTCCTTATATAGAGCCAACCTAAATTTTTAGGAGAGGGAAATAACACTCTATATGGAGAATCGACCCCCTATTATTTACAAGAGAGGGGGAAGATTAATCTCCTTTAGCTCCATCATCTCAAGCATGGATATTAATGCCCTATGATCACGCGTATTTGGCTCAGATGATTGAGTCCAAGGAAGAAACCGTCCTTGAAGAAATTCCTATAGTGAGGGAATTCACAGAAGTGTTTCCCGAAGAACTGTCTGGTCTTCCTCCTAGAAGAGATGTTGAATTCTCAATTTAACTTATACCAGGATCACTACCAATGTCCAAAACTTTATATAGAATGGCTCTCATAGAGCTTGAAGAGCTTATGAAGCAACTATAGGAGAATCTAGATAAAGGGTTTATACGCCCAAGTGCTTCACCATGGGGTGCACCAGTCCTCTTCGTCAAGAAGAAGGATAGGTCAATGCGGATTTGCATCGATTATCATGAACTTAACAAAATCACGATAAAGAACAAGTATCCCCTGTCACGGATCGATGACTTGTTTTATCAGCTGCGTGGAGCACAATACTTTTCCAAGGGAGATTTACGGTCGGGATATTATCAAGTAATGGTGAAGAAGGAAGATGTTCCCAAGACTGATTTTCGTACAAGATACGGTCACTATGAATTCATAGTAATGCCTTTTGGACTCACTAATGCTCCAGTAATCTTCACGGACTTGATGAATAGAGTATTTAGAGATTACCTTGAAATGTTATTGGTAGTCTTTATAGATGATATTCTAATATACTGCAAAACCAAGGAGGATCATGATGAGCATTTAAGAACTGTACTAGATACTTTTCACAAGGAGAAGCTCTATGCAAAGTACAACAAGTGTGAGTTCTGGTTGAAGGAGGTCTCATTAATGGGCCATATCATCACAAGAAATGGGATATCTATGGACCCCTCCAAAATAGATGAAATTGAGGGATTGTCGATGCCAACATTGGTAACAGATATCCGTAGCATCTTGGGGTTAGCTGGATATTATTCACAATTAGTGATAAATTTCTCAAGATTGTCCAACCCTCTTACCAAGATAACTCTAAAGGGAGCAATTTTTGCTTGGAGTGGTGAATGAGAAGAAATCTTCAAGGAGTGAAAAGGAGGATTATCATTGCGCTCGTGCTCACTTTACCCACAAGTGGGGAAATCATTGTGGTATTCAGTGATTCTTCGAAGAAGGGATTAGGCTATGTGCTGATGGAGAATGATAAAGTGATATCCTATGCCTCAAGGTAGTTGAAAATCCATGATAAAAACTATCCAACTCATGATATGGAGTTGGCGGCGGTGATCTTTGCCATGAAAATCTGGCAGCATTATCTTTATGGGGAGAAATGTGAGATATATACAGACCACAAGAGTCATAAATATATATTCACACCAAAAGAGCTTAATATGAACCAGAGAAGGTGGATAGATCCCATCAAGGATTATGATTGTTCAATACATTACCAACCTGGGAAAATGAACAAGGTGGCAGATACCCTAAGTAGAAAGGACCTAGTGATTCTATCAATGATGAGAATTGAGAAGGATCCAATATTCTTAGACTTGATGAAGATGGACAAGGGAATCATAAAGAAGGGAACATCATCAATACTTTCCCAAATGATTGCTCAACCGTCTCTTTTGGAAAGGTTAAAGGATGCTCAAAAGGAAGATGTGGGAATTCAGGAAAATGTGGAAGCTATCAAAAATGATAAATCATCATAATTTAATGTTAATGAAGAAGGATTTGTGAAATTTGGGAAAATACTATGTGTTCCGTCAAGTACGGAGTGAAGAAGGAACTTTTGGATGATGCACATAGTTCGAATTTCTCTATTCACCCAGGGAGCACAAAGTTGTATCGAGATGTCCGAGAAAACTTTTGGTGGGATAATATGAAAAAGGAGATCGCTGAATATACATAAAAGTGCCTGGTGTGCTAGCAAGTGAAGGAAGAGAGGCAGAAGTATAAGGTGATGATGAAACCATTGCCCATACCAGAATGGAAATGGGAGAAAATCACCATGTACTTTGTCACCGGACTTCCGAGGACATCCAAAGGCAACAATGCAATCTGGGTTGATGTGGATCGTTTTACAAAGACTGCACACTTAATTTATATTCTGGAGGATTTCTCATTGGATCAAATGGCACAAATATATACTAGGGAAGTGGTAAGGCTGGATGCAGTGCCACTATCTATTATGTCTGACCGAGATCCATGATTCACCTCTATGTTTTGGAAGAGTCTTCAACATGCTTTGAATACTGAACTGAACATCAGTACGGCCTATCATCCTCAAACTGATGGCCAATCTGAGAAGACTATCCAAACACTTGAGGACATGTTGAGATCATGATCAATGGACTTTAAAGGAGGATGGGATCAACATCTTCCTCTCGTTGAGTTCTCTTATAATAACAGTTTCCACTCGAGCATCCAAATGGCACCATATGAAGCCCTTTATGGGAAAAGGTGCAGAACACTGGCGTGTTGGGATGACGTTGGTGAACGTAAGATGTTTGGACCGGAAATGGATGAGGAAATAGTGGAGAAGGTGAAAACCATTCAGCAGCATATCAAGGCAGCCCAGAGTCGACAGAAGAGTTAATGCAGATAATCGTCGATGAGACCTTGAGTTTAATGTTGGAGACATGGTTTTCCTACGCATATCTCCATGGTAGAAGTTCATGAGCTTTGGAAAGAAAGGGAAATTATGTCCAAGGCACATCGGCCCCTTTGAGATTCTTGATCGTGTCGGGGATGTGGACTATCGACTAGAACTTCCACCTACCATGGCCAAAGTACATGATGTCTTTCATGTATCCCTCTTAAGGAAGTACATACCGGAACCTTCACATGTACTCTCTTCTATGGTGGTATCGTTGGAGGATGATCTTTCTTATGAGGAGAAACCAGTGAAGATCTTAGATCGTAGAGAAAAATATCTACGAAATAAGACAATTCCCCTCATCAAGGTGTTGTGGTGAAACCACAAGTTTGAAGAAGCGACTTGGGAATTAGAGGAACTAATGAAGCTAAGTTAGCCACAACTGTTTTTGTGTGGGAAAAGGAAATTTTGAGGGAGAAATTTCTTAAGGGGGGAATATTGTAACGACCCAAAGATTCATTAATGGAAATCCCTCTTGATATAATTAAATGTCTCATTATATAAAATGTTTATATAAAATGTCAACTTTTTTGGTTTTATGTTAAGAATTGTGACTATCACTTTTATAGTCATTGAATAGTAATCACATGATTAGTATAAATATAAGGCTTTAACAAACCCAATTTACTCAGACAAAGGAAGCGATGGCCTCATCCAGTTGAATTGCTCCACACGAAGCCCAGTTTTCAGAGCTCGGAAAAGAGGTGGTATCTTTGGGATTCTCTATTGACCAAGCCCAAGCTGAGCTCCATCATGTCAAGCTCGAATGTGACCGTCTATGGGAAAAGTGTAAGTTGATAGAAATTACCACTCGAGCGATGTTATCCGAGCCACCCCAAAAGTCTGTCACCATCGCACACCTTACCCTTAGGTCTTATGCGGCTATTTTAAGGGGCTATGTAACAAATTTCTAGTACTATGTCCATGTACATTATTTTTTATATATAATAATGAATATACTTTTGTTCATTATTGAAACATTATAAATTGTTTTTAAGGAGCAAATAGCGTTTTTAGTTATTATTTAATTAAGAATTATATTTTTTTAAATTAATGGATTTTTGAATTAAATAATATTTTAATAAAATATTATTATTATTATTAAATTAATTTTATTATATAAAAATTATCATATAATTTTAGGAATGCAATTGTAATTCTTATTAAGGATTGATAGCCATTTTTGTCAAAACCCGTGAATTTTCGATAAATATCGGTTTTTATTTTAAAAGTGAAAAATAACATATTTTGAAAATTATTTAGATAAAATAAATTATATTTCTGGAATCAGGACGTCAAAATTATCCAACGGTTATTTTTTCATAATTTTCTGAGACAATCAAATTTTTGGGTACAAATTAAATACCGTTTAAATATATAATGTGTTTTATGACATCATAATGAACCAATAGTGATTTAATAAAATACTATAAGCTTTATGTTCGGCCAATATATGATTTAACATTAAAATAATGTGAGTTTGGGTTTGTTTGACTTACTTTTCAAAGCATTAATGGACCCCTCAAGACTTACTAAACATCTTGTCTTTTAAAATTATTTTCCATGGGAGTGTGACTCACCTCCACATAAGCAACCCCATTATTTTAAGATGTTAGGACTTTGGAATTATAAAATATTGTTTTCCTCTTCCCTTTTCCAAAAACCCTAGGCAAAAAAACCATGATCTGGTTTGTGGTTTGGATTAATTTAATATAAGGGTTCCCAAACCTAAATAATAAAGAATTCCCTCACCTTTCCTATATAAACCCACCCAAGCTCCCACTTCCTCATCACTCAAAGCCTTTGGAATTCGTCCAACCTCTGACCTACTCTCTCTGTAATCCTCCCAAGGTTCCCTAAACTCCCAATAATCCTCTCTCAAGCCTCTCTCAAGCCTTTGGAAGCACACTTCCAAGTAAGGGTTTTTTCTTCCTTTCTCATTTTTGTCCAATTTTCATTAAGTTGTTTTGCCCTTTTAATTTCAATTATGAATGTTGGGGTATGGTTTCAAACCTCCCTAATACTTCCCTATTTATGTTTGAATGATGGGAGACCCCTTTATCTCTCATTACATTCCTCCCATGTACACCCGTTACTATGCTGAAATTCCGAAAGGAACTTCTCTCTCCTCATTTACATTCAAGCAATACTTTTGTATCATGAATCTAAATTCGATTACAATTGTTGGGACATGTATCTATATGACCTCATTACTATACATTAAATGTAAATATAATGAGGATCCCCTTTCTATTTCATCAACCATTTTTTATGAATTCTTATGTCACGTCATTACGCTGCCGAAATCGCACCGATTTTCTAAGCCAATGCCATTGTGTAGTGAATACCATGCCCATTTCTCCATCAAGGGTATTGACCTTTATGCACATTTACTTATTAATTATAAATTTTCATGTATTAATTCCACATTACTTTATCGTGGAATAAATTATTATGTTTTATGAATCCATGTTTTATGATCCATGTGGCACACTTATGCATTAAATGAAATGTTTAAGAAGGGTGCGCCCTTATAGCGCTCCAATGCATTGGGTAAAGTATAGTATCATGATACGTCATGTTTAATGAGTGTTTACTCATGCTAATTCAAGTTCAATGAGGGTTTACACATGATTCATGTGCAATGAGGATTTACTCATGCTCTATGTGCAATGAGCCTTGGCTCATACTAATTACATGTTAAGGGTTGTTGCCACATTTCCATGTTATGATTATCATGATTTATCATGCCTTTATGTTCATGTTTGTCTTGTGATCTATTGATATGCCTATTTTCTAACATGTATTTTACTCCTCATGTATTCCATGTTTATTCCCTTACTGGGATTTATAGCTCACCCCTTTTATTATGCATGTCCTCAGGTTATCCAATCCAATGCTAAGTACGAGGTAATGTAGTGGTCCTGTAAAGGAAGTTTTTAATAAAGATGTTGTACTTCATGTTTTAAGTTGTTATGTAATGATCCTAAGCCCTAAAGGAACTAGACCTCTCGGTCATCGATGTTGTATCAAGTGAATGGTTTATGTGATAAATCATGTTTAAGTTTGTAATAAAAGCAGGGTTGTCATAATAAAAGTATGTTATAAATACTCATTTTGATAAAGTTGAATTGAAAAATACTAAATTTGATTCCATAAAAGTACTATAAAACAATTTTTTGTGTGTGATCGAGTTATATAAATCTATATTCGAAGATACATTCAACTGTAAAGGATGTTATATCATGGTAAAGGATAAAAATTTTATATGATGGGTATTGATAATGAAAAATAATTTATATGTGTTTGACAGAAAAATAAATAATTTTTCTATCAATGAATAATGGGAAAATATTTTTTTGGAGCCAAAGGCTTCTTCAAATCCATTATAAAAGTATATAAATCAATCAATTCCAAGGTATTTTGAATATGTCCCCAATTTGAAGATAATTTGACAAAAGTTATGTTATTAATGCTTGAAGTGTAATATGGTTATAAAATTGTATTTTCTATAGAATAATAGATAATCAAATATAATGGATTTGTTTCAAGCTGATATATATGGTCCAATCAATCAAATTAGAAATCAAGGAGAAAAATATTTTATATTATTTTTTGATTATTTTAATAGGACTAAGTGTACTATATTTATGTTATTTAAGTAGGAAGTACTACACTATATAAAAATATTCTGAAAGATCACAGAGAATAAAAAATTAAAGAGAATAATGTTTCTATGATTTGATAATTGGACATAATATACTTCATTATAAGTGGAAAATTAATTTGAGAAATAAATCATAAATCATAAGGTTTCATTGATAAAGAATTAACAACTGAATGGAAACATGGAAATAAAAAAAATGGTTAAAAATATATAAATTTATTTGTTAATTATGAGTGTAATATCTTAAAATTACTAAAAATATGAGATTTAATTGTCATTGTATAACCAAATTATGACATTTACAAATCCTAGAGAAGATAGGATTCCATAGGAAATCCAGCATTGTAGAAAACCCTCCTTCATCCATATCTTTATTTTTTAAATAATATTTTTCATTTATAATGAATAATGGAATTGGGGAAAGTATGTATTTTATGCTAATAGAAGAATATTTATTGGGCACTTGACAAAGAGTAAATACTATAAATTCATTAATAAAAAATACAGTAAATTTTTTGAAAATATTTTTAGTGACTAAAAATGATGTTAGGAAAAGTAATAGAGATCTACTATTTGATTATATGTGTGAATAATAAGACTATGTTAATGAAAATTCAAAACTACTACAAAATCATCCAAATAATAATGATTAAAATTTTTAATAATAGTATGATAATTTTTATGGACTAATTAATTTTATAACTCCAATAAAAATGATATGAGATGATGTCGAACCAAAAAAAAATTGTTAGAGATAAATTTAATCTAATAAAAATCTATGGTTTGAGAAATAAAAAGAATACTAATGTATTAATATTGGTGGAAGTAACATTATTTTAATACATGCAAATAATGAAACATGGGTGAAACCCATGAATGAGGATTTTGACCAAATTTAAAAAAATGACATGGGAATTTTGGGAATAACTAAAAATCAAGAATTGAATTATACAAAGTGGGTTTTTGAAACCATGTATGGAATACATAATTTTTTTAGGAAACAGGAGAGGATTGTGATTAAATGTTTATGATTAAATAGAAGGAGATTATGTTGTGGAAAAGTTTTGACCCATATAATGGTATGAATCAATCAGACTTCCATTTTTAGAGGTTGATCAATAAATATTTAAAGTAAATCAAATTGATGTGAATAAGACATTACTTAATGGATATCTAAAGAAAAATCCAATATAGAACAACCATTATCATTTCATATTTCATGTGATGATATAAAATTTTAAAAGTTACATAAGGCCTTATATATCATAAAGAAATATCATTGTTCTTATTATGTGTTGGGTTCAACCATATGATAACCATATTCTGGAAAAATGAATGAAATTTATGGAAGGACTGATTTTGGAATTCTTATTTATTAATACCATATTGTGGTAATGGAGTTGAGGTAATAATATCTAGACTTCTCGAGTCTATAAAAACAAAGGTATATTGTGAAAATAAAGAAATTGGAAACTACAATGGTGAGTATCAACGCGATAAGTTAAAATAAAAAAAGGGTCTTCTATGATATTTTCTCTACATATATGTAAGATTCAATTTTAAATTTATATAATTTTTTCCATTATTCATTAGAAATGTGTACATGTATTCTGAATACATCATAAGATTATGCTCGAAGAGTTTTAAAATATGCATATTGTTTACTAAAAATTGGAGCTAAGGTAGTGGATATCATTGACTGAGTTAATGGGTGACTTTAAGGATTATATCCAAGTGGATATACTCTCTTTAAATATTGAATGTTAGTAGAACCAATTACATTGGAAGGGATGTACAATAATATTTATTGTGGAGGAATTATATTGGATAATTATAAGAAGGTTTGATATTATAATTATATATGATTCCATGAATAAATTTATTATAGAATTCCCTAAATAGATTAAGTCAACATTTTAACCAAACAAATACTATTTCTGTTTGTTTTCTTTTTTTAAAAAAAATTTTATAGTTGTTTTTTTCAAGTTGTTTTATGTTTGTTTTGATGTGATGGATTTTGTGTTGTTAATTCTTATATGTTTTGGTACAACATTGATGTGGGTTAATTTTGATTAAATTGATTCATTATATTGTATCCTATGTATATTATGAGTGATAAATTCAGATCTAGATGTTCATCGGACCCCCACAATTGGTATCATGGATTTAGTTGTACTGTTTTGAATGACCAAACCTCGTACAAGTTATTTTGGAGCTCTGTTTATTAGATGTTTTAAACCCTCAATCTTTTAGTAAATTCTAATTTACAGTTTATAATCAATAATGCCCAATATTTGTTTATTAAATTTTTCATTAAATAAACACTATTTCGATAGCTTTCTTCACAATAAACATCAAAACAAAATGAACTGTGAAATATTAAATAACAACTAAAATGTATTCATTGAATTAGTGGGTAAAAATAGTGGTGTCTTCATTATTAAATACATATATAAATAAAATAAATTTCATTTTAATTCTAATTCATGGATAAAATTAATGCGTCTAAATAACTAATATGCTAATTTTATGGTAGAAATAGAATATCTTCTAAAATTGGATGTTTATACAGTTTATATCCAGAAAATAAATATATTATATAAATTTTATATAGTTTATATGATTAATATGTGTTTTATATTAATAAAATAATAAAACTATTTTTTTTTAAAAAGTCAATTCAAAATAAGAATAATAATTTCTAAAAAATTGAAAAGTTATTTTCATATAAAAATATTTTCACACTTTATATTATGATTTTAGTTAAAAGAAAATTTTTAAAATAATATAATCTAAATTTAAAAATATTAACTGTATTTTTGGATTTACCATATCAATTTTATCTCAAGATATATTTTTTAGATTTTTCTAATATTAATGATATATAGGTGAATAGTAAATGCACCATTTTTACCAAAAATATAAATTTATAAGAAAAGCATGAAAAAGAAGTCTAAAAACAATTAAATTGAAAAAATATTTATTTATGAAGTAAAAAAATATGTTTTAAAAATAAAATATTTAATTTAT
This sequence comes from Viscum album, assembly GCA_963277665.1. NCBI lineage: Eukaryota > Viridiplantae > Streptophyta > Magnoliopsida > Santalales > Viscaceae > Viscum > Viscum album. Next base: position 1,714,491,391 of record OY728140.1, on the reverse strand, counting down.
AAAATCCTTGATTAACATTTTAAGAACTCAGGTAATATTTTCCAATAAAAACATTTTACTATCATTTATTTTAGTTAAAAAATATTTATGAAAAAATTAGTTTTGTCATGGTATGAAATTATAAAAAATATATTTTTATATAAAACCAATTTATATAATAAAAATAATATACAAAAATAATTTTACCCTATACATAAATTTTAATCATAAAAATGCACTTTTTCTAAAAAAGATTTTTTACCTATTACATTCTTTAATATTAAAATTTATTTTTTTAATATAAATTTTATCAAAACAATTGGAATTAATATTTTGAATCAGTTAGAATAAACTATTTGAAAATTTAATTTTTTTGGCATTAAAGTTAAATTATTATGGATTTTTTTTAGCACGATAAAACCAAAAATTGTAAAAGTGAATATTCAATGGGTAAAGGGCATAAAAACATGATTAAAACATGTGTTTAAAAAAATTGATGTATTATAGACCTAATATCCTCCCAAAATCCATTATTATTCATTTTCAGTATTCTTGATATGTGATACATGCTCACTCTTTATATAAATATGATATATTTAGAAATATATCATTCAAAATACTTATAAAAGTGGCATCTCACCACCATTTTAAGTCTAATAAATTAATAGAAATTCTGATAAAAACTAATTTTTTTCTTTTACCTGAATAGGCATTCACTTACATAACCTTCTTGTCACAAATAAGTATCCTAATCCTTCAATTTAGATAGAATCCTCCATAAAAAACTAAAAGTTCTCAACATGATTATATGTTTTTCCTAAATTTTCATTATTTCTCTCTATATTTTTCAATTATAATTCGATAAGTATGATGTAAAGAAATTTTTATTTCATTTATTGTGGAATTAATATTCTAATGGAATAAATATTAACCTCCTTTTACCTTTTCTGTTAAGAAAAATGATACTATCATATATGGGTTTCGTAAACTTCTACCTCCACAAAGTGATGAATTAAACTTTTCCAACATGGCCTATCATTACTAATTATAATGATGAAAGTAATTAATCAATATGGAATATGTAATATAATTAATAATTTGAAAAGGAAAACTATAATAACCCAATTTTCCCACTTATTGTTTTGAAATGGAAGCATTAATAATGTGTTGTGTAGACTATCACCTCCCCTGAAGTAGCATATCCTGTTTTCCATCAATTATAGGAAGTGATCCAAGTTTAACATGACTTAAATAATACATTATTAAATTCATTTTAGTAGTACATATAAAAAATATCCAGACAATCTAATTACTAAAAGGTTTATCATAAATGAGATTAATTTCTTAAATGAATTATTTTTCATTAGTTGTAAACTATTACACATAATCATTATCCTCTAGGCCCTTTCAAGATAGCTCACGTGTTACAATATTCTAAATAACCTAAGGATTGAAAATATAAGAAATGGGTGATCTCCAACACCTATTAAGGGAATATACATATCAGAAAGGATAACAACATAAACATGAATTAGAATATGAATATGATATATATAATACATAATATCTTAAAGAACATGTATAAAAATCATAAAACAAGACATATCCACATAATATTATAATAATATCATAAGGGAACCATAAAATAAATTATCATCCTTAAATATTTAAAAATAATAAAATATATGTTCATGATATAAAAGTGTAAAATACATTAAAAATAAGGCATAATCATGAAAATAATGTATAACAAGACAAAAAACATGAAAATATGGAACAATCATAATCATGGGGTTTATTATCCATTTAAACCTAGATATATTGAAACAAGTTCTCACATAATATTTTCAGTAGATATTAATTTCATGACACTCAAACTTTCTGAACCTAGTGAATTTATAACATCATCACATTAAAAAACATGAGTATAACTTGAAACCATCACGCTCACCCTTTGTGATCCTACCAACTTTCTATCCTATTCATAGGTAAAATATTCAGTAGAGAAAAATTCCATTACACTCACCAATTATAAATATAGATACTTTCTAACCTATTAACATATAAAATTTTGAGTAGAGTTTAATTCCATGATACTCACCATTTTCTTCACCAATCGAATTATTTAACTATTCACATATCATTTCTATCTTATGAGATATACTTCTTTACTCAATGAATTGGTGGGTGATATAAGTTCGAACCTTATTATAATCCACCAATTTGTGTAACACTTCAAAATAAAACATTCAACAAATTAATTTAAACCCATATAAAAACAATTGGTTTCCTTAAACATTCAAAAACATAAAATAACACTACTGATGCTACTTTCCTTCATAGGGTTGAATGAATGGAAAAGAATAATACCTTAACCACAAAGAGAGTCAACCTTTGAAGAACATTAAAAATTTATAAAGGAATGAACAAGGAACTCTTTAAGCATGGGACGCACACGTTTCATTATGGTCGTGCAAGTATACTTGCGCGCCACATATGGGTCGCACATGTCACTTGAACACCCTATTCTCTTTTTCCCAACATCCTCAATGGCCTATAAATACCCCTTGTGGGCCCCCCATTTCGGGGATAAAAAAAATCCAAAACTCAAATTCAAGCTCTGGTCACCCAAGTCTCTATCTGAAGTCTTCTGAACACTTCAATGGTAATTATTTACCTATAATGTATGCACTTAAGAGGAAGAATAAGGCTTAAGAATTAGATCATCAATACTTGTGTGGCTAAGTGTCCAGCCCTTAAGGTAAGTGAAGACACATGCGCGCCGCTTTTCCCTCTAAAGGAAACATGTGCACCACCCATCTGAAAGCCTATAGGGATAATACTAAGGTCTCCAATTCAAAGTCTCCCAAGTATCACTTCATAGGTTCTTCGTTTCCCAAGTGAACTCATGTCGTGCATGTATAATTACATGACCAGGACTTGCGCACCAGACCAATACTTGCCCGCCTCCTTTCAATTCACTTCCTTTCCTCAAATCCACCTTTCCTCTTCAAAGACAGCATGAAAAACCCTCTTCAAATCTATTTATGGCATGATTCCTTTGTTGGATACCTTATCTAAAAGGAATTCTTTGAAACATATCTCAAAACCTAGTGATTTTACATAACTTTATGTCACTAAGGTTAGAGATTTCATTCATTCAACCTCATCCTTTAAGATGAGAAGATACTTAATCTAGGAATCCTCCTTAGGAGTAAGGCCCAAGTTCCCTAATCTAGGCATACTTCTTAGGAGTAATCCCCAAGTTCCTTAATCTGGGCATCCTCCTTAGGAGTAAGCCCCAAGTTCCTTAATATGGGAAACCTCCTTAGGAGTAAGCCCGAAGTTCCATAATCTGGGAATCCTCCTTAGAAGTAAGACCCATGTTCCCTAATCTGGGCATCCCACTTAGTAGTAAGCCCCAAGTTCCCTAATCTGGGCATCCTCCTTAGGAGTAAGCCCCAAGTTCCCTAATCTGGGCATCCTACTTAGAAGTAAGCCCCATGTTCTCTAATCTGGGCTTCCTCCTTAGGAGTAAGCCCCAAGTTGCCTAATCTGGGCATCCTCCTTAGGAGTAAGCCCCATGTTCCCTAATCTGGGCTTCCACCTTATAAGTAATCCCCAAGTTCCCTAATCTGGGCATCCTCTTTAGGAGTAAGCCACAAGTTCACTAATCTGGCCATCCTCCTTAGGAGTAAGCCCCAAGTTTCCTAATCTAGGAATCCTCCTTAGGTGTATGCCCCATGTTCTCTAATCTGGGCATCCTCCTTAGGAGTAAGCCCCAAGTTCCCTAATCTGGGTATCTTCTTTAAGAGTAAGCCCCAAGTTCCCTAATCTGGGCATCCTCAATAAGAGTAAGTCCCAAATTAAGAATATAAATCTCCATAAAGCACAAATACCTTTATGGATCCTTTTAATTGGGAATCCTCCTTATGAATAATCCCTAAATCCCCTTTAACTTTTGGCCTCCTTATCAGGAATAATCCCCAAGTTACAAGTCTCCTTAAATTGGGCCTCATTCTGAGGAATAAGTTTTTTTTTTGATTTGGGCTTCCTTCTTAGGAATAAAACCCAATCACAAGTCCCCCTAATTTGGGAATCTTCCTTATGAGTAAGCCCCATTTTAGAGTATCCAAATCTCCATAAAGCACGAATACATTTATGGACCCTGCTCCTGGGCTTCTTTCCTGAACTAACTCATGATCTTCATTTACTTGGGCAGTCACACATACATAAGCCCTATATCATTCTTGGTGATCGCATCTTTCGTGGAACAAATCGTCATGGTTTACTGATACCTTTTTTTTCTCACAGTGATCATGACTCACGTAAGCTTAGAGTGTAAAAGTAACCATGACACATCTTATTTGGTCCATTAATCATACGTAAGCCCCACACTTATTACTCGGACTACGTGGAATTTGATCTCTGCCTTAAAAGTAGAGTACGTAAGAAGCCTTTCTAAGGTTCAAGCTCGTCACCCATTAATTATCATCTATACCATATGACGTTAAACAATATCTTAATTCCCGAACTACATGGGTTCAGATTTTTCTTTAACAAGGATACGTAGGTAGCCCATCTACGGGTAGGATCCCAACTCTGAAATAATCCACGTCCTTCTGAATGACCATAAACTTCAAGTGCCCCCCTAAGTGGATTTAAAACTAGTATGGTCATCATAATGACCAAGATATTTCTATATGATGTATTGAAGGATACCATTGACTAAGAATATCCAATACATATGAATGATTCTCTATCGATGAAGAACCTCAAATACATATAATAGATTCCCTAAATATCATACATATCAATCACTGATTACCAAATCTAAAGGAAAACTCATTTTCATACTTGGTGAATTAATAAGGATTTGTGAACATAACTTAAATCTATGAGAGAGTCTCGGAATATGAAATAATTCCTCCCAAAAAAGGTGTGATGAGCCTGACCTCCCATCCTCTCGACCAATGAAAATTCTTAAGCCTCATTGGTCCATAACTAATGAGAACCCACCTTTGGAATGTAGGTCCAAATGGATATAGAATCATTGGATGTTTCTGGTTATATGAATAAACCCATTAGAAACCGATTGTAAAATCTTGAACCATAAACAATGAGGTTATCCCCATCTGCAGAAGAAACAAAAAATGGTGAACCTAACGCGAGTCCTTATCCAAGATAAATGATGTTTTACTTATTTGTTAGGACCCTATTTAACTTAATGTGAGGGACAAAAAACAATCAATAAAATATGTGCTCATCCAAAATATGTAGTGGCTGAACTTATCTTTATTATGTCTGTTATATCAAACAAGAACTCTTATTCAAGATCTCTCTGCATTAAGAAATGACTTATTTAAAGTTCACATCTGTGAATGCCTCACCTGCTACTCCTGCTGGATCCTCGTCCGCTCTGAGGATGACATAACCTACTTAGAATCTTCAACGCTGGGTTTCAAATTCATTGGTTAAGGAATACTGTCAACAAGATACCATTCTGACACTAGAGGCCCCTCGACAAGCCCTCCAAGTTTATAACTCAACCTAGTTGTCTGGACAATGACCACTAGTGGCCAAGAAGCAGGTGGTGCCAACCACCATCTCTAACTGTTTCGGGTCATTGTCCCCAGAACTCAATCAGAAGTCCCTCCCATATTATGGGCAGGTGAATAGAGGTCACTCAAGGCCTCAGATCAAGAAGGCATGAGTCCTTCCTGAGGACTCCCATCAATAATTGCTGCCAGACTCGTGCGGTTGTGCACCCTCTACATAATGATGGTATTACCTATAGAGGTTCAGCTCAGGTCCCTCAGACCCGAGCACACAAGAAGAACTGTTAGAGGAAAAATTTGGCTAACAGGGAGCAGGTTCCTACTTCCACCCCCTCCGGAGAAGTCTATCAAGACAACTTTATGGAAAACAATGAGCGGGCATATGCACCCGTCCGTCCTGATATTACTTCCTAGCAGACTCGTTTGGCAGTAACACGCCAATCCTGCTAGGCAATTCCGATGGAGTATTATAGGCAGGCATATACACCTATTTATAATTCTTCAACCAGTCAGTATTCTTGTCTAAATGCACCTAAAGAAGATCACCAATTTAATATGGCCGCAACTGATAAGCAGGAACATACACATGTTTATAATAACCAATTATGTCGGCAGTCTCATCTTCCAGAATTGAAGGAAATTCATCAACCATAATTGATGAAGAATACATAGTAGGCACATACACCTACCAATGTTCATCAAGCCTACCAATAGTCTCATTTGGTAGCACCTGGAGAAGTCAGTCGAAAAGCTCCGACGAAAAATTTGGAGCAGACTCAACTCTCTGCCCCCACACATGAGTACTGTTAGAATTCAATGACTGGAAAAGGAGGACAGGAGCAGGAATACACACCTACTCCAAGAACTAAATGGACGCATATTCCAGTTCCAGCAGCTGAAGTCACCAAGCACATTCTGAAAATGGTGAAAGAGCATAAACAAATCCCTACCCATATTCCGGATGCCTATCAGAATATTATAACAACTTCAGCAGCATCACAGGGAAAGTAATATAAATATGTCCCTATCAGGGGAGTGACTCATCAACATGTCACTCCAGAGCAGATACACACCTCTTTTCTAGTCTAGGAGGGTCATGGAGTATACTCCCCCATGTCATGCGGACAATCAAGTCAGGCATACACACCTGATTTAAATGGAGATAATCAGCCTAACCAGACCATTTCTTATGAATATTCATATAAACCTAGCCATAATGAAAACTTTCATCAACAAGTGGTTTCCAAAGTCATTAAGAAGGAGTCTAAGAAAAAGACCCATCCAACACAGTCGAGAAATCAAGAGCCAATCTGCAATAAGGCCTTGCTCGATGCTGGAGTTCTTGATGCAGTCAGACAATTTTCTGTTGCAACTCAAGATTCTACTATTTCATTTTCCAATAGTGGGAACAATAATTATGAAGTTCTTCATCAGACACTTCCTCATGAAGGCTTTCTTCATGACAGTTCGGTCGATCTCGAAGTATCATCTTCAGATGAGAGCCACAATAACCCTCTGCATGGCCAGAAGACCAAGGATCAAGAGGTTTAATCTTTTGTTGTAACCCACCATGGTGGTCCTCCCCATGATGATGAATTTAGCTACGAAAGTCCTCTCCACAGTAGTAATTCTCATTGCCTAAAAAATTATTCAAAGTAAAATGTAGTAATGAGAAAGACCTCTTATTTTTGGGCACTTGAAAATGTGAAGCCAGTCATGTCTGATGCTTTACCGCTAGTAGGTGAAAAAATTTCTCAATCATAAGATAGCTCGGGGCATATGTCATTCTCCAAACCACCCTTGGGTCATTCATCTTCTAGTTTGATAAAATAACTCTCTACCAATCTTGTTGAATTTGATAAAGCAAAAAATAATCACCATATTTGGTCTAGTCAGGTAGGAGAATCTTTATCAAATGATAAGGTGGAAGTGCTGAATATGAGAAAACAAATGGTGAAAGTTGAAGTACCAGTCATGTTTTGTCCTTTGGCTAACTCTCAGTATGATAGTCCAGAAATGTTGATGGAAGATTGTATTAACGATATTCATCTCAACATGTGGAAAACTCTTTTTCAATTAAAAAAATAAAATATTATCTTATGATGAATATGAAAATCATGTTAAGATAATATAAGAGTTACAATGCCAAATTGATTTGGCATCTCTCTCAGTTTCCTGAAATCCAAAAGTTGACAAGCAGCAGAGAGTCGTTCAACGTTCATGCCTTGGAACGTTGAAAAGATTGAGATAGTTAATTATCAATGCCCCATATGGTATTCATATTAGGGGATGGGGTGTTCATGGAGAAATACATTTCACTGTACTCTCCAATCAACAAAGCCCACCAAAAGTGGTCTCATGCAATGTTATTGTCCATGGCTGGCCACAAATACCTGGTTTTGTGTGTAATCAAAGTCTTTCCCAAGAACAGGCCTCAACTAGTTCTTCCCAAAGTCAGGCATACAAAGAACAATTTGTCGAATTACCCTTGCATCATGAAAATGATAATATCGAACATGCTTCTCGTTTAGAGCATGCACATCATCTGGTGATAGAAGTGTCAGAAATCATCCAATGATCATTTGAGCCGGGTGATTTGACTGGATGTAGGTTGATGCATCCAGCCAATTTCTGGACTAAAGTCCGCAAAATCAGAAGAGATTTTAAGAAAGTATTAGATGTAGCATCTCAAGAACCACCTCATATTTCCAGACTGGGGAATATTTTAACCCAACCTTCGGAATAAACAAATAGGATTCGAGGAGTTGAGAAGGAACAGCAGGAACAACCCCAGTACACTGGACTGGAGACATTTTCAAATTCTCAATCTCTTCCTCAGCGAAAGATAGTCTTCTATCAATTAGGGAAGAATCCACAGGAGGAACACAGAGCCGAATTATTAGGATACTCCCTATAAATTACAGTTCATCAAAAATATCATGATGGATCAACCAAACAAAAGTAAATGTCTCATAAAGGACACGGGAGAAGATAGTATCGCAGAAGCGCTGATAGAAGGGCTGCAATGAGTTATACATCGATAAATGTCATCAATGCCATTTTCACTGATCCCCCAGAACATGAGGTTCACTTAGAGGAATCAGATGAAGAAGTTCATATTCAAGAGACTGTATGCACTAAAACAAATGAAGAAGGTGTGCGTACCCGAAATCAAAGGCTTACCTAGAATTTAGGTATTCCTTAAAATAACCAACTTCCCCCTCTCCAATAGGTGTCCAACAAGGAGAAAGGAAAAGGCCATGTTACCTGTAACTCTGGAGAAGGCCAATCACTCTCATTAGAGGAAAGGTTCGCACAACAATAGGAAGAAATGAAGGAGTTAAGGAGGTTAAATGAAGAACTACATCATGGTAGTCTTCCTCCTAAGCATGATGGAGTTATTCAGTCAAGGGAATTCATTGTAGCTACTGGGATGGATCAAGAATATCCTCATTTACCCCTACACCCTCACATGTCTAATCCTATGGGTTGTACGCGACGCAAACTGGAAGTACTACCATCAGTGATAGTACTGGTCACCACACCTATCCAAACTCCAGTTCTTGCACCTGCATAAGTCCAAGCTCAACCAGATGTTTCTAAAAAATTAATGACTACCATTGGGTCATTAAGAGCTTGTTTGGAAGCTATGTATGGAAAACATACACCAGTTCAACTGGAGAAGAGATCTTACCCTGAATGGGTTGATTCAATTCCTCCCCCATCAAATATTACGAGTACCACATTCCAAATTTTTAGTGGTTTCAGAGATCTAGAACAACTCTTAAAAATTTTTGTTTCTTGTTGTAATCCTATAATGGGAACTCCTAAACAACAAGAAGTAGTTAAGCTCTGGTGTTTTGTATAGTCATTACAATGACCTTCTTCTGTCTGGTATAAAACCTCGAAATCCCAGTCAATTACTGGGTGGGAGGATCTCCATCAAAAATTCCTTCTTCAATTCAGCTCAATGTTTCCAAAGACAACAACTTTTGATCTTACAAATTGTAAGCAAAGGGAAAATGAAAGAGTTTCATATTTCATTACTCGATGGAAGGGATTAACATATTCCTTATGTTTAGCACTCCCTCAAGAAGAATTATTCCCAATATGTGTGGAAAATTTGCGTGATGAATTACACACACCATTGATCCCTGTGAAATACACATGAAGGTTTTGATACCTTACTTCAATTTCTCAGCAGACTAAATAATCTCTTACAAATACTAAGGCTAAAACTCGTGTAATTCAATCAGTTCCAAGAAAGAGAATGGGAAAAGGAGAGACTGCTACAGTTACTCTTAAACAAGCACATGTATCTGCTTCCACTTCAAACCTTCATCATATTGAAGGCTTCCTCCTCCTGAGATTCAAAAACAATGGTTGCCTCTTCAAAATGATCAAAGATATCAATGGTGAAAATAGTTTGAATATTTGAAGAACAATATTTATTCCTTCTAAAATGAATAAGTTCCTGGCTATTTCATCTCAGATCTGGAAAATAACTTGGTTCAGTTGCCAAGGTCCAAAAGGCTGAACATGGAAGGAGATGAAGACCTCCATAACTATTTCACATTTCATCAGATGTTTGGGCATCCCATTCAGGAGTGTTTTGTCTTAAAAGACCTCCTAAAAAAGATGGTGGACTCTGGATAGTTAAAATTGAAAGGTTCTTCAGCCCAGGTAGCATGTGTTACTGCTACTGATCTAGAGGAAGAAGGTGAGTGGAATGAAGTCAAAAGAAAAAATGTGCAGAAATATTATAATTGGATGGTCAAGAAAACAATCAACTGAACTCATTCCATTTTATGAACACAATTGAATCAACTAATTGTGTCTTATTCTATGAATTCCACAGCAGAACCCCCTTCATCGGAAGGAAAATCTTCAAAGAGGTGGAATAATTCGAATAAAGAAGAATAGTCAGAATAAGGCAAGTTCATGTCAAAACCTAAATTTTCGTTGACTCTGGCAGATTGTATTCCATCTACTTCAAAAGCATGGGCACCACCCCACCAAATGGCACAACCTAAACTTGCTAATCAGGCAGAGTCTTCATCAGATTAAGAGTTGATCTTTGGTTCTGTTAACATGATTCACTTAACAGATCTTTATCCCAGTCACAGTTTCAATCTTGATGAGCCTGAGTTTTCTGTATCAAATAGTGGAATTAGAGGATGTTCCAGAGGTCTAGGATACAAAGTAAGATGTGGATATTACAGAATCCACTATTTCAATCCTACCCCTTCTAGAACTGTATATGCAGTAGAAACTTGTGTCAAAGCCCTTCAGCGGGCTCAAAAAGAATAATAAAGTTCTTCCACACATGGCAGATTCAGTCATGGAACAGTTATTTTGGAAGATCGATTAGAACTTACACCTTCTTCATCTCATCAAATAAATTGACCTAGTTGGTGTAATATTCTAAATCCAGGATAATTTCCAAATCCTACCCCGATACAAGATGCATCTACTTCAAATGCATCAAATTCATAGGAACCTACAAAACCACATGTTTTTATTGGGAAACACAGACCTTTGGAACAAAATTATGATGTATTGAAACATTTGGCCCAAGTACCGGCCAGGTTATCAATTCGGGATGCCTTGAATCTATCAAAGGATCTTCAGGAGGCACTCATTGAGGCTTTGTCAAGTCCTCAGGAATTTGAAACTAAAATTTTTGCGGTTGAATTCTACCATATAGATAATGATCCTGAAGAATGTCATGTAGTGATATCTTTTATAGATGAATATGAAGATGATGTTGTGCATGGATGTAACGTCCCTGTTCCGGAATCCACCCAGAGGTTCCCCATACCTGGTTGGTCACATGGCCACAAGCGCATTTCCCCAAACGCCAGAGGCTACCGACTAGCAGTGAGGGCCTTGGGTGTGATAGTGGAGAAATTATGCCCTCATTTGCAGAGTACACAACATAAGAAGAATAAACATGCAATAGCGAAAGCAGTAATAAGAAACAATATAAACAGCGGAAGACTAAATCAACAAGCTGGAGCACAAATGTATATATATGAAATGATGCATGATACATGACTAGGAAAGCAGCCAAAAAAGTCACAATACTGAAAAACACTACAGTACCAAAAAATTACAAAAATAAAAGTAAACAGCTCCTCAGCATCGCAAGCCAAAGCTTGGTTCCATGATCCCCTTCTCCAAGCAATCAAGTTCCAGAAGTCGAAGGGTGCTTGCCCTTGTCTATACCTACAGCAACATAGTCTTCTTGGGCCCAAAAGCATGGCCCAAACAGGGTGTGAGATAAAATCCCAGTAGGAATTCACCTGAAGATCTGTGCCTAATAGTTAGTGAGTATATGGTAGGTAAAAGTACAATAAACAGTAAACAACAACAACAAACAATATGCAGTAACAGTAAGCAGTAAGGCAGGATGATACAACAGCAATCAAACCACAACCAACAATAGTAGTGAAGCACAAAGCTATCAAACAGGAACCCCTATGGGAAGTACTCACAGCTATCCCCTCGGGCCCTAACCAAGAAGTACCACAACCCTCTGGGCAGTGCACTCAGCCTAACCCCTCTGGTTTGGTCATACGCATTTATGAGACTCTATGGGGAAGCTCACTCGGTCAATTCCCCTTGTAGTCTAGGGTAGTCGGGGACTCTCTTGAGAAAGATCACGCGGTCTAACCCTCTTATCCCCAAGGTCTATAGACTCTCTGAGGAATCTATCTCAGTCAATTCCTCTTATAGCCTCATGTATACCACATACTCTCTGAGGAAGCTCACTCAGTCAATTCCCCCTCTAGCCTGGGAAGGTTCTTAAAGAGATTCAAACAAGTTAAGACTCTCTGAGGAAGCTCACTCAGTCTACCCTCCTGTTGTCTAAAAATCAAATAATCTCTAGGAGCTCACTCGGTCCATCCCCTCTGTAGTCTGTAATATCTAAGACTCTCTAGGATGCTCACTTTGTCTATCCCTTATAGTCTGTAGCACTAGGTTCTCTCAGCCCCGTGCCGGTCAGTGCATAATAATGCTATAAAGCTAAAGTAAACCTATAGAGATACTTGGATAACAAAAGTAAACCTATTGAGATACTTAGCTAAATAGTCTATAAGGCAACAAGAAAGTCATGAGTTTCACTTCAACCTATAACTGCAAGGCAGGAAAACAGGTATAACAGCCAGAGGAAAACGAGACCCATGGTTGTAAAAAGAACAAATAAAGGGAAAAATACATCCAAGAACAACAAATTATCCTCTAACAAGGTCAATTTACCTCTACATTGGTATACAAGAAAGGTAGAAAAACAACTAAGGAAAAAGGGGTAACACGCGATACCCTGTTCACGGGTATCGGTGGAAATTTGTACATAAAACTCAGAGAATTTTAACGGTAAGGCACAAACCACCTAACTCGATCCTAGGAGATCGATATACTTGAACCACGATGGATAATTATCCCTAGAACATCATTGATCTGAGAAAACTCACAAAACGTTCAACCTTAGATAACTTGAGGAAGAGGACGAATTGGAAAACAAGGCTCAAGAGGAAGGGAGAACTCACTGCTGCTCTTCCAACGCAATCGACCGTGTTCGAATCAGAGAGAGGACGGAGAGGTGGGGGCTCATCTAAGATCCGTCTGTACGGGTCGCTCTCAGATGAACCAGACCTAGAAGAAGATGAAAACCGTGATGAGGTGCGACCCCGGTCCGTTTAGTAAAAAAAAGAAAATTACACAGCGTGTATTTTTAAAGTACACGACGTGTAGTTGGTTTTTCCATACTCTACCAAAATCGGCCTCGACGTCACCCCTACACATAGTGTGTGTGGCCCAGACATGGCCATCACATGGCTTCAGGCAGGAAAAGAGTACACGACGTGTACTCAGAAAGTACACGGCATGTACTTCAATAATTTCTAGAAACATCATTTTTTTCTCAAAAGCTATAGAAAAAGAAAAGACGTACATGAAATGAAGATCCGGGTTCTTACAAACTTCCCCCCTTAATGAAATTAGTCTCCGAATTTCCCTAGATGGGCATAGAAGAAGAAACCTCAAACAGCTCCGGCCACTGCGATCGAACCTTGGCCTCCCTCTCCCAAGTCTCGTCCTGTACTCACCCGTGCTACCATAGCATTCGTACCAGAGGAACCAAACATTCTCGGAGAACCTTTGTTCTATGATTGACAATCTGGATAGGATGCTCTTCAAACGACACATCTACTTAAAGCTCAACCTCCTCGGGCTAAAAGACATGAGATGGGTCTAAAAAGTAACGTCGGAGCTGAGAGACGTGGAAGATGTCGTGCATATCCCGGTACCTCTGAGGTAGTTGCAACTGATAGGCAACCAGCCCAACTCTCTCCAATACCTCAAACGGACCGACGTACCATGGTGAAATCTTACCCTGTCTCTAAATCCTCTCGTGTCCCAACCTTGGTGCGACATGCAAGAAAACATGATCTCCGACCTCGAACTCTAGAGGTCATCTTCACTGATCAACATAAGACTTATGTCAAGACTGTGCTGTAGCCATTGTTTTCTGAATCAACTCTATCTGCTATGAGGTCTCCGGAACAAGATGAGGTCCTAGTAAAGCTGCCTCTCGTGCCTCTAGCCAGCATAAGGGTGATCGGCATGGCCTACCGTAAAGAGCCTCGTATGGTGCCATCTGGATGGTTGCCTGAAAAATATTGTTGTAAGTGAACTCTACAAGTGGTATATGCTTCTCCCAAGAACCTCCAAAGTCTAGAATGCAATCTCGGAGCATATCCTCAAGCACTTGGATCATGCGCTCGGACTGGCCATCAGTCTGGGGATGGTATGTTGTACTCAAAAGCACCTGTGTACCCAAGGCCTTCTGAAGTCCCTGCCAGAACCGAGAAGTAAAGTGTGTATCCCTGTCTGAAACAATAGATTGTGGAACTCCATGCAGAAGAACGATCTCCCAGATGTAAATTCATCCCAGATCATCAACACTGAAGGTCTCCTTGATCAGAAAGTAGTGTGAAACCTTCGTAAGCCTGTTGATTACTACCCAAACAACATCACTTCCCCACGGTAACCTCGGTAACCTGGTCACAAAATCCATCACGTCCTTGTTCCACTTCCACTCCGGAATGGGTAATAGCTACAAAAGCCCTCCTGGTCGCTGATGCTCTGCCTTTACCTGCTGACAAGTAGAAAATCTCATGACAAAACCAGCAACATCTCTCTTCATATTCGGCCACTAGTACTGGCGATGAAGATCTCGATACATCTTGGTGATGCCAGGATGAACTACCCAAACTGAGGAATGAAAATCCCGCATCATCTCCTCGCGTATGTCTGCTGGCACCCATACATGTCCCTAGAAACACAAGATCTCATCCTTTCCTATTGTCCACCCAGGAAGAGGGTCCCCTCCTAACACACTCTCCCATAGGACTAAGGACTCCTAATCTGAAAGCTTCCTCATTCGTACCTGATCAAGAAGTGTAGAGGTAACAGCTACAGAAGAAAGTAAAGTCTGTCCCTGCCTGTCGTGCACCTCCAGATGTATCTTAGAGAACAGAGCCATAAGCTTCCACTCACTACTGTCCTTCTGAACTACCTAAATCTGAGTTCTCCTGCTCAAAGCATCAGCCACTGCGTTGCCCTTTCCCGGCGTATAGGTGAGCTCGAATTCAATGGACTAAAGATACTTGACCCACCTGCGCTGTCTTAGATTTATATCACGCTGAGTGAAGATATAATTGAGACTCTTGTGGTCGGTGAAAACCACAAAGTGCACTCCCAAATGATAGTGTCTCCAACATCACAAGGCATGAACAAAAACTGCCAACTCCAGACCGTGCGTAGGGTAGTTCCTCTCATGTGGCCTCAACTGCTGAGACCCGTACACAACGAATCCATCTAACTTCATGAGCACAACTCCCAGACCGAAACCTGAATCATCACATTAAATAGTGTAGCCCTTTCTCGTCTCTGGTAAGACTAGTATCGGTGCTGACATCAACCTCCCTTTCAGCTCCAGAAAAGGCTGAATCACAAGAATCTGACCATAAAAACTTCACCCCCTTCTTGATCAGACATGTCAACTGTGCTGCTAGGCACGAGAAGTCCTGAATGAAGCGTCTGTATTATCTAGCCAGCCCTAGGAAACTCCGTACCTCAAATACGTTCTTCGGCTGCTCCAAAGAAACTACACCTCTCACTTTCTCTGGGTCCACTGACACTCCTGTCTCCGAGATAACATGACTCAGGAAGTGAATCTGATCTATCCAAAAGTGGAACTTCGAGAGTTTAGCATAAAGTCGATGCTCCCTAAGTGTACTCAGAACGATCTCAAGATGTGTGGCATGGTCGTGTCGTGTGTGAGATTACACCAAGATATCGTCCAAGAAGACCACTATAAAGGAGTCCAAGTACGGATGGAACACTCGGTTCATCAATTCCAAGAAGACTGGAGGCGTGTTCGTAAGACTGAATGACATGACTGTATACTCATAAAGACCATACCTGCTCTTAAAAGCTGTCAGAGGTATATCTGATGGTCTAACGCACAACTGATGATAACCGGACCTCAAGTCAATCTTTGCGAACACCCAGGCTCCTCGAAGCTGATCAAAGAGGTCATCGATCCTCGGCAAGGGATATCGATTCTTGGCCGTCAACTGGTTCAAATTCTGATAATCCACACAAATCTGAAGGGTACCGTCTGCCTTCTTTGCAAATAGGACATGCAAACCCCACGGAGAAGTATTGGGCAGGATGAAACCCTTTGCCTGCAACTCCTCCAAATACTTCTTGAGCTCCTGCAACTCAGGTGTAGCCATCCTATAGGGAGGAATGGACACCGGTGCCGCTCCTAGAATGAGCTCAATTGAGAAGTTCACCTCACGCTTCGGATGTAAACCTGAAAAGTATTCTAGAAAGACATCCCTGAAATGATCCACCACTAGAGGAAAGTCTAACTGTGAAGTCCCCTGGTCATCCAGATAAAGACTGGAAATCTAGGATGTAACTTCCCCTAGCCCATGGTGCTCTGGTTCAGCTCTACCTACCTGGACATCCCACTCACCTCTATGAAGGAAAGATCCACCCTCTGGTGATATAAAACTCACCCTACGACGGTAGCAATCAATGATCTCCTAGAAGGTAACCAACCAGTCTATACTGAGAATGACGTCATAGCCCGTCATCTCTAGGACATAGAGGTCCCATAAGAAATGACAACCCACAACCTCGAGAGGGCACTCTCTGCACTAATGTATGCTAGATGTCCTCATTCCCAACGGTGTGTTAAGATTCAACATGTCAGTAGACGAAAAGATACAGAGCCCAAGGCTCTCCAAATCCGCAACAAAGATAAAAATATTGGAGGCACCAGTATCGAAAAGAACTCAATATAAAACTGAGGCTACTAAGATCATAACTCAAACTTTAGAAGGGACGGGATCCTGCTTCTAATAGGTCTACTCCACGGTGAAAGACTTGCCTGCACTGTGGCTCTGCGCCCCTGGCTGACTGCTCTGAGCCGATCCACTCTGCTGTCGCTGATGACATGGTGACTGACCACCATGGCCGCGACCTCCACCTCGGCATGAACGGCCGGATGAACTCCAGTTCCCTGACTGTTGGGAAAGCGGTGAAGCATCTACAGAACGCGGGGTCATAGAGGAACCTCTACCACCAGCTGAAGGTGAGAAGATATGACAGTAACGCTGAAGATGGCCCATATTGCCGCAAGACTAGCACTCCATCGGATCCCTCTGGCACTGAGGCCTAGTATGCCCACTCCTACCACACTGGTAGCATACAACCTAGATGTCAGAAGACGCATCCTGCGAACCTCGATCTCCTCAAGAAGACTCTCTAAGACGCTTCCTGCTGTTCGTAGGAGGAACAACAGCTCTGGATATCGAACCACCCAGGCTCACTGCTCCAGAATCCCTCAGATTGTGCTCAGTGATCAGCGCCTGGTTGACGATGGATGATATCAAATTCAACTGGAAGATATTCACCTGGGAACAGATCTTCTGCCTGAGACCATCCGCGAACTTCCTAGCAGGGAATAACTCATCACCTGCTAGGATCGGTGTGAAACGTTGTAGCTCAGTAAAACAAGATGAGTACTCCCTAACAGAGAGAGTACCCTGCTTCAAACTCATAAACTCTTGGGATCGATCGGTCCTCAGGGTCTCCGGATAGAAGTAGTCATAGAAGGTGAATCAAAAATCGTCCCAAGACATGTCGTGCTGACACCCTGACCATGATATCACCTCCCACCACCTCTTGGCGGTGTCCTGGAGCATATAAGTAGCCAGCTTTAACCTTTTCTATGGAGGGATCTCTAGGTGCTCAAAGATGGTCTGTGTGGCCTCTATCCACGACTCTGTAGCCTGAGGTCCTCCATCCCCTGAAAACGTAGGAGGATGCTACTGCTGGAAAACCCGGATCAACTTACAATCGATGGGGTAGGAGGCGGAACTCCCTAGAAGGTCCGCATCATCCTCAGGAAGTCCTACCTGAACTGCACCTTGGCGCCTGCAATGGGTGTGATAGCCGGTGCCAAGGCTGGCTCGACTGGAGGATCGGAAGGAAGTCCCAAATCAGCCATATCTGTCATCTGATCACTGCCTGATGACAGGTGTACAACTAGAGGACATCTGGGAGGCATATCTCTGAAAGATAAAAAGTATACCTTAGATCGGAAAACAAGGACAGAGAACACATGAGTATAAAACAGGAACAGTGGAAGAAAAACACACATGTTTACAAAAAACGACTACACGACGTGTATAAAACTATGCGGCATTTCCACTTTAGCCACTGACATGGGTGTGTACCCTACCCTACTGGTCGTGTAACACCTCGAACTACACGGCGTGTTGACCCAACACACAGTGTGTACTTGAAGACTATTCCCATGCTCGAGTTCCTTTACACGGCTAACTCACACGGTTCAAACTAACCTCAGACTACACGGCGTGTTCCCTAGGGACACGGCGTGTACTAGACACTGACTCAGCGGCCCATGTTGTTGGTCAAACGGTCGTCTATACGGATGGCCCTTACACGGTGTGTTCTGAACAAACATGGCATGTATAGTAGAAAGTGACACCGCTCTATGTTGTTCGTGACACGGTCGGGTACCTGGGCACGACTACACGGTGTGTTCCTTTACAAAACAGCGTGTTCTACTTGAGCTTCCTTGAACCGTGTTGTTAGTGACACGACCGGGTACACGACTCTAACTACACGACATGCACCTACCTTACACGGCGTGTTCCTAATGTTATTTCCAGAACACTATGTACCTTCTCACACGTTCAAAGACACGACCTAAAACTACACGATGTGTATCCAGAAAGTACACGCCGTGTATTCTGGTTTTTTCTGGGCAGCAGCACAGAAACTGTACAGAAACCCAGAAACACGGAAAACAAGGCAAAGAGGTGCCAAATTCCGATCCGTGAGGGCCCATACTCCCCGCGAATCAAATCTTGGCATCCCATACAGTCATGTACAAGAGAAAACTGGATCATGATCCACCAATTTCCTATTCAAGAGGGCCCATAACACCTAAAGAATCAAAATTTGGTGTTCATTTAAACAAAGTACAACACAAAAATTCTCTATCAAGCAGCAGAGATTCTATCAAGCATCTATCACAACAGCATGCATAATCTACACAACGCCTATCACAACAGCAGGAAATCACTAATGCACACTAAATGGCATGGAAAGAATATATGGCATGTGATTTACACAAGTGCCTATATGATGCATGAGATGGAATACTCTCATCTCATCAGGGTGCAACAGAAATAGAACCGTACTATCAAAACAATTATAGTACAAAACATGTGAATCACTCTAGGTGAAATCGTATCAACTATAAAATCTCAAAACTAGAAAACTACAATAAACGAGGTAGTATGGATTTTCCCTGTACATGGGTTAGCTACTCTCGAGCACAGCTTATTACCAAGTACTGAATCCGTCCTATCCCTGGCTAGAGTCTCGAAATAGTAAAGCAAGAGAAAAGAATTCCTCTGATACCACTTTGTAACATCCCAATTCTGGAAGCCACCCAGAGGTGCCCCATACCCAGTTGGTCACATGGACTCAAGCGCATTTACCCAAACGCCAGAGGCTGCCGACTAGCATCGAGGGCCTTGGGTGTGATAGTGGGGAAACTATGCCCTCATTGGCGGAGTATACAAAAGGAGAAGAATAAACATGCAATAACAGAAGCAGTAATAACCAACAATATAAACAACGGAAGACTAAATCATAAAACTGGAGCACAAATGTATATATATGAAATGATGCATGATACATGACTAGGAAAGCAGCCAAAGAAGTCATAATGCTGAAAAACACTATAGTACCAAAACAAGTACAAAAATAAAATTAAACAGCTCCTCAACATCGCATGCCAAATCATGGTCCCATGCTCCCCTGCTCCAAGAAATCAAGTTCTAGAAGTCGAAGGGTGCTTTCCCTTGTCTATACCTGCAACAACATAGTCTTCTTAGGCCCAAAATCATGGCCAAAATAGGGTGTGAGATAAAATCTCAGTAGTTATTCACCAGAAGATCTGTGCCTAATAGTCAGTCAGTATATGACAGGTAAAAGTACAATAAGAAGTAAACAACAACAGAAAGCAATAGGCCGTAATAGTAAGCAGTAAGGCAGGATGATACAACAGCAATCAAACCACAACCAACAATAGAAGTGAAGCACAATGCTATCAAAATGGAACCCCTATGGTAATTACTCATAGCCATCCCCTCGGGTCCTAACCAAGAAGTACCACAACTATCTGGGTAGTTCACTCAGCCTAACCCCTCTGGTTTGGTCATACGCATTTATGAGACTCTCTGGGGAAGCTCACTCGGTCAATTCCCATTATATTCTAGGGTACTCAGGGAATCTCTTGAGGAAGATCACACAGTCTAACCCCCTTACCCCCAAGGTCGAGAGACTCTTTGAGGAAGCTATCTCGGTCAATTCCTCCTATAGCCTCAGGTATAACATAGACTCTTTGAGGAAGTTCACTCGGTCAATTCCCCCTCTATCTTGGGAAGGTTCTTAAAGAGATTCAAACAAGGTAAGAATCTATGAGGAAGCTCACTCGTTCTACCCTCCTGTAGTCTAAAAATACAAGACTCTATGGGAGCTCACTCGGTCCATCCCCTCTGTAGTCTGTAATATCTAAGACTCTCTGGGAAGCTCACTCAGTCTATCCCTTATAGTCTGTAGCACCATGTCCTCTCAGCCCCGTGTCGGTCAGTGCATAATAATGCTATAAAGATAAAGTAAACCTATAGAGATAATTGGCTAACCAAAGTACACCTATAGAGATACTTAGCTAAACAGTCTACATGGCAACAAGCATGTCATGAGTTTCACTTCAACCTATAACCGCAAGGTAGAAAAACAGGTATAACATCTAGAGGAAAATGAGACCCAAGATCGTAAACAACCAAAAGAAAGGGGGAAAATACATCCAAGCACAACAAATTATCCTCTAACAAGGTCAATTTACCTCTACACAGGCATTCATGCAAGGTAGGAAAACAACAAAGGAAAAAAGGGGTAACACGCGATACCCCGTTCAAGGGTATCAGTGGAAATTCTCACATAAAACTCATAGACTTTGAACGGTAAGGCACAAACCACCTACCTCGATCCTAGGAGAGAAATATAATTGAACCACGACGGATAATTCTCCCTATAACGTCATAGATCTGAGAAAACACACAAAACGTTAAACCTTAGATAACATGAGGAAGAGGAAGAATTGGAAAACAAGGCTCAAGCAGAAGGGAGACTCACCATTGTGCTTACAACGAAGTCAACCATGCTCGAATCAGAGAACAGATGGAGAGGTGGGGGATCATCGAATATCTGACCGTACGGGTCGCCCTCAGACAAACCAGACCTAGAAGAAGATGACAACATGGATGAGGTGCGACCCCGGTCCATTTAGTGAAAAAATATAAAAGTACACGGCATGTATTTTTAAAGTACACGGCGTGTAGTAGGTTTTTCAGTACTCCGCCAAAATCGGCCTCCACGTCACCCCTACACACCGTGTGTGTGGCCCGGACATGGCCAGCACATGGCTTCAGGCCGGAAAAGAGTACACGACGTGTACTCAGAAAGTACACAGCGTGTACTTCAATAATTTTCAGAAACTTCAATTTTTCTAAAAAACTCTAGAAAAATAAAAGAAGTACCTGAAACGAAGATCCGGGTTCTTACAATGGACATATTAGACCTTTGTATTTATCTGGAAAGGTCAATGATGTAGGCATCCTATGAAATTTCATTGATAATGGCTCAAGAGTCAACCTCGTCCATATTCGTACAATTTTTCGATTGGGCCTCACCAAATTTGATTTATCTTTTTCTACTTTGATGTTGCAAGGATATGATAAAAATGAACAAGAACCTCTGGGAGAGATTACACTCAGAACTCAGGTTGGAGACCTTGTATCCAATTCAGATTTAATGGTTGTTCGTCATGACACGACCTTCAACATTTTTCTTGGAAGACCTTGGCTACATCAGCATGCGGCTATACATTCATCATACCATCAATGTCTCAAATATTGTTTTAATGGTCAAATTGGGACATTATATGGTGATAAATCCCCACTCAAAACATGGGAATCTCAATACATTGAGGTGGAATTCTATCACATGGGGGAAAGGAGATATCCACGACAAAGGAGGTCACCAAAATTAATGCTCCATATAGTTTGGAAAAGATTCTAGTAAACCCATTAATATATGTGAGTACATATTATGTGTTTCCTATCAGTCAAATTGACCAGATAGACCCAAGTCCAAATACTCTTATGGAAAATTCCATAATTTCAATTATGGCTGCCAAGCCAGACAGCATGGTAGAAGTTGTTGATTCACCAGGCAATGATGAAAGCTCAAATGGTGATACCTTCATTTCATCTGCTGAAATCTAGAAATTCTATACTTCAACAACTAGGACATAAGAAGTTATAACAATGTTAGAGATGAATGATGATGTTGATTCTCAATCCATCACTCTTTATTACCCATGGAAGACCCTTCATCATCAATATGGTCAGAAATGGTAGTCTCTTCTTCAAGATGTTCAAATTTTAACTTCTCTCCTAATCATGGAAATTCTACCTCATCATCTACTATGAAATTAGAAACAAAATAAGTAACACATATTGAAGAAGAATAGGAAGATATTAGGGATTCTCCTCCAGAATTTGAAAAAGTTATCTCTACCACTGTGGCTTAACTCAGAGATATAATCTGGGTACAAAAGAAGTTCCAGGCCTCACTTTAATCAGTGCGGCCATGAATCTTGAATAGAAATAAATGTACTTCATTTTTAAAGAAAAATCGAGATGTTTGTTCTTAGAATTATACAGAAATTACAGGTCTTGATCCCAATGTTTCCCCTCATCATTTGGGTTTTCTAGAAGTGCGTCGAGGATTCAATAAATATTTAAGAATAAGACACCCTACTTATGCCTCCAAAATTGAAGCTGAAGTGGATAAGCTTATCAAAGCTAACTTTTTTAGAGAAGTTCAATATCCCAAATGGATGGCTAATATTTTCCCTGTGAAAAAGAAGAATTGAAAAATTAGATTTTTCATTGATTTCAGAGATCTTAATCAGCATTGTCCCAAGGATGATTTTCCAGTTCTGATCACAGAACTCTTAATTGATGTAGCAACTGGATACAAAGCTATTTCCTTCATGGATGGTTATTCTGGGTACAATCAAATACAAATGGCCCCAGAGGACGAGGAGTCTACAAATTTTAGAGCCCCTCAAGGTGTGTTTTTCTATCGGGTAATGCCCTTTGCCTGAAGAATGCATGTGCAACATATCAATGTGCCATGCACCGTATCTTCAAACCCTTTTTAAGGAAATTTGTTGAATGTTATGTGGATGATTTGGTGGTTAAATCCAGACAAAATTATAATAACTTGGCAGATTTGGAAATCATATTCCGCAAACATTGACAATACAATTTGAAGATGAACCCCTTGAAATGTGATTTTGGGGTAACCTCAAGAAAATTTCTCAGCTTTGTTTTATGCCATCGTGGTATCGAAGATGATCCTGAGAAGACAAAATCAATCCTTGGTATGTCACCTCCTTGAAATTTTAATGAATTAAGAGGAAATCAAGGACACTTGGACTATATTCGGATTTTCATCACCAATCTAGCAGGAAAATGTTTACCATACACCAAATTAATGAAGAAGGGAGTCACCTACCAGTGGAATGAAGAATGTCAAGAAGCATTTGATATCCTCAAGAAATATCTCCTGATTCCTCCAGTATTAATTACACTTATTGAATGAATACCACTTATCCTCTATGTGACAGCTTTAGAGCGGACATTGGGTGCCTTCCTTTCCCAAAAGAATGATGCCAAGAATGAAAACAACCTTTACTATCTCAGTCAAACTATGCTTGAGGCAGAAACTTGATATTCAAGTATTGAAAAGTGCTTCCTGGCGTTAATATCTGCAGTTCAAAATTTGAGACACTACCTGAAACATCATGAGGTCCAATTGGTATCTAAAAATAACCCACTCAAACTTATCCTTAGTCGTCCAATTCTTGCTGGACGTCTGGCAAGGTGGGCGGTTATTTTGCAGCAGTTTGATATCCAGTACGTGTCTCAAAAGGCAATAAAGGGCTAAGCTCTAGATGATTTCTTTGCTGAACACCCTTCAGTAGAAGATACATCTTTAGATATTGAACTTCTTGATGAGGAAGTCTTCTCTATTCAAGATAATCATCAAACATGAGAAATGTACTTTGATGGTGCTTCCGGAAGTCCAATAGGGAAGAAATTGGAAGATCCTAAATTCAACAAAGTTGTGTTAGGAATTGTACTTATTTCCCCAGAAAAGGCAGTGCTACTCTTTTCCTTCTTATTGTTGGAAGGCGATACACACAATTAAGTGGAATATCAAGCTCTCATCGTAAGATTGGAGTTGGCACTTCAGGAACAGGTGAATCACTTAAATGTGAAAGGTGATTCAGACCTGGTAATAAAACAAGTAAATAGGGATTATACCATCAGAAAAAAGATTTAATCCCTTTGTATGATTACGTTTTATATTTAATGGACAAATTTCCTTTGGAACTGACATTTTCTTATGTCTCGCGATCACAAAATGCCCATGCTGATGCATTGGATAATGTAGCCACAGCTCTGAAAGATCCAAATCTGGACGAAACAATCATTAGTATTGCCCACCATCATACAATTTCACCTTATGTTCAAATCAGAACTGAGAAAATCAATGAAATTAGTCCCATTTCTGAACCATATGGTCATAATACAAGATGAATGACACCTTCAGGGAATACCTTCAAAATGGAACACTCCCACCTGATAGAGCATGGAAAGAACAAGTCTGGTGACGTGTGGTCAATTTTACTCTTTATGATAGCCCAAATCACCAAAAAATTCTCTACAAGTGATGTTTTGATGGAATTATCTTCAGATGTATTGATGGTGAAGAGACATTGGCTGTCATGAAAGAAGTACATGCAGGAGTCTGTGGTGCCCACCAGTTTGTACATAGACTTCCTGATCAAATTTGAAGACTTGAAAACTATTGGAATTCAATGATACAAGATTGTGTTGATTTCACTAAGTAGTTCCATTCGTTCCAAGTATATGACAACTTCATTCATCAATCCCCAGATTTGCTTCATACAGCTAAATACTCATGGCCATTTTCCACATGGGGAATGGATGTAGGAGGATCTTACCCTTCGACTACATCCAAGCAGTTTAGGTATATTCTTACTACTACTGACTTCTTTTCCAAATGAGTAGAGGCAATTCCTCTCAAAGAAGTTAGTTATAAAAGCATTGTTAGCTTCATCAAGTCTAACATCATTACTAGAATTGGTGTCCCTCATACTATATTGACGGACAATGGCACCAACTTTTGTTCATCCGAGGTAAGAAGTTGTATCAAGAATACAACATAAAATCCAACCATTCATCTCGCTATGATGCAGTGGTCAATGGCCAAATAGAAGCCTTCAATAAGACTCTTTCAAACATACTGCAAAAGATGGTGGATAAAGATAAGAAATCATCGCCTGATAAACTTTTTCATGCTTTATGGGCTTATTGAACCACCACCTGCACTGCTACGCGGTCAACTCCATATTCATTGGTATATGGAACAGAAGCAGTCTTGCCCATTGAAGTTCAATTACCTTCACTCAGATTATCCATTTTTTATCAGTTATCTACAGATGAACAATCTCAAAATTGATTTGATGAATTTAAATGATTAAATGAAAAAAGATTGTGCACCTTGCACCACATGGAAGTCTATCAAAATCGAATACCACTGGATTTAAATAAAAAAGTTCGTCTTCATTCATTCATTCAAGTAGAATTGGTATTGTTCCTTATAACTTAAATGATACTAGGGAAGAAGCCTCCAAATCTTGAGTCAAAGTGGGAAAGACCTTAATCAATACATAAGGTCTACTCCAAAGGAGCTTCTAGTTTAACCTTAATGGATGGAGAACTCATCCCAACTACAACCAATGCCAGATATCTGAAGAAGTATTTTGTGTAACACAAATACATTCACTATTTTTCCTAGCTTCATGATTCTAAACTCTGCAGCACTGGTCCACGCATATGACCTTAAACTATTTTAGTCCTTACTGCAGGACTTTAAACTGCATAGTCCCTCAATCATCCAATATGATGTTAAATTATGTCCCTTTTGTCCTACATGACGTTAAACTGTGCATCGTTAGGGTTGTTGCTACCTCTTGTTTCTCACACTGAGTATCACTCACGTTAGCTTAGAGTAAACTTCCACCATAATACCCTATCTATGCCGCTAACCATGCATAGGTCTCAACACCATTTTTAGGTTGTTGTCCTCAAGTACAACTCGATCACCAATTCATTTTCAATTGAACTACGAAAACTTTGATCCTTGCCTTCTAGGCTGGGTACGTAGGCAACCTTCTGAGGTTCAAGCCCCAAACCAATCTATTCACATCGGTTTACCTCCATCTCATATGATGTTGATCCGTGAAGCAGCCCAAAACCAATCTCTTCACATCAGTTCACCTCCGTCTCATACGATGTTGATTTGTGAAGCATCCCAAAACCAATCTCTTCACGTTGGTTCACCTTCGTCCCACATGACGTTAAACTGTGTACATCCCTTTTGTCCTTGCTACATGACACTAAACTTTGCAGCGCTATTGTCCTTGCTATTTGTCATTAAACTATACAGTCCCCTATTGTCCCTCTCTTGAGAGGGAATCATCATTGACATTGATCTCCAATCATGTCATATTTCAAAGACTACATGCATACATGGTAATTCCCGAACATCTAATCTTGGATAAGACCATCATTAAACTAAAGTCCCCTTTTACCCTTCACTTGTACGAACCAAATCTGTACATAGGGTATTTCAAGAACTACATGTGGCTTGATTCCAATCCTTATGGGATATGTTGGACCGTTCGGGCATCCCTCGAATCTAGCCCCAAGTCTTTGGTCCTAACCCAAAATTCCACTTACAGTCCCTTGTCTAAAAAGTCCCCCTGTGAAAACACAAATGTGGTATGAAAACATTGGTCTTCATTCAATTCAGGTTTATAAAACACACAATGTGTATTCCTGATTATGGTCCGAGCTCTATGACACTAAACTAAGTTCTCTTACAGTCTCGTCCCACATGACGTTAAACTGTATTTCAAGAACTACATTTGGCTTGATTCTCATTCTAATGAGATATGTAGTGAAGTCCGTCATCTCAATTCAGGACCCAGCTAGAACATGATTATAGTCAGCATTGGACGATGTATCTTCTTCATGCATGGGACAATACCCATTTTCATGTGTCATACTCCTAACCTTAAATACTTCCAGATCTCCATAACCCTTTTTTTTACATCTGGTCACAAAATGTCTGATACCCGGGAATTCATTTTCCTGACTATGCTGCATGTTCTCTTAGGTGGCCTTGAAAAAGTATTCTACATAACAGACTTGTCGGCCAAAAGATGCTATTATTTGACTATGTAGCCAATTTCCTTTAAGTGGCCCTGCATAATTCAACCCCCTAACGTGTTTTTCATATAGTGGTAACTTCATTCAAGGGAGGAAAACCTCTTTTGTCCTTATTTGCCTTAACGAAAATATGTAGGGATCCATAAAAATATCCATCATAACATATTTTTCTCATACTATTTTTCATGATATAAATGTATTTAAGTCTATTATTTATATTTCCCTTCCCTATGTTTGGGTAAGACCTTCGCAGGAGTGACATTAATCCAATTCTTTGACAATATTGATTGGAAATATCCTCTCTATATTCTAGTCCCTCTCTCCATACAGCAGACTCTGTGCTTTGGAAAATTTGAATCTCCATAAACATTCACTGGGTTTTTAGTAATAGAAAAGTAAAATTTTGAGAGTTATTTTTCCTGACTATGCAGCATGTGCCCCTAGGTGGCCTTGCATAAGTAGTCTACATAACAGACCTGTTAACCAAAAGATGCTATTATTTGACTATGCAGACAATGCCCTTAAGTGGCCATGAATAATTCAACTCCTAACGGGTTTATTAAATATTAGTAAATTCACTCTTAGGAAATACTTCCTCTAATGACTTTTAGCCCTTTTTTCATATCATTCCTTAGATTCAAAATTTCTGAAGTCATAGTTTTCATGTTTTCCCCCATACCTGAATTTGGTAATATATTTTGAGATAAATTATCAAGGAATTGTGTCAATTTTAATCCATTAGTTCAAAGCCATTTGACCTTAAACATTATACTTTTTATGTCCGAAATGCATGAATTTAAACTGCCATATTTCTTGTTTCTTCTCACCGCAATGTCAAATCCACTTTTCTCTTCAGATCTAACTCTGAGGGGGGATTTTTTTGACGCTCCTTTCCATCACAGAGTTTAACAAATAGAAAAGGGGAAACCTTAACCAAAAATAGATTCATCCTTTGAATAACATAAAAAATTGGCAAAGGCATGAACAAAGAACTCTTTAAGCATGGGTCACGAAAGTTTAGTTATGGTCGTACAAGTATACTTGCGCGCCACATATGGCTCATGCAAGTTACTTCCGCGCCCTATTATTTTTGTCGCCCAAGGTTTTCAATGTCCTATAAATACCCCTTGTGGGCCCCCCATTTTGGGGAAGAAAAATCCAAAACTCAGATTCAATATCTGGTCACCCAAGTCTCCTTCTGAAGTCTTTCGAACACTTCTAAGGTAATTCTTTACCATGAATGGAATATCTTAAGAGGAAGAATAAGACTTAAGTATTAAATCACCAATACTTGCGCACCTAAGTGTCCAGCCTTTAAGGGAAGTGAAGACACTTGTGCGCCACTTTTCCCTCTCAAGGAAAATTGCACGCCACCCATCTCAAAGCCTCCATGGATGATACTAAGGGCTCCAATTCAAAGTCTCCCAAGTATCATTTCACAGGTTCTTCATCACCCAAGTGAACTCATGTCGTGCATGTATACATGCACCACCAGGACTTGTGTGGTAGACCAATACTTGCGCGCCTCCTTTCAATTCACTTAATGTACTCAAATCCACCTTTCCTCTTCAAGGAAAGCCTTCAAAATCCTCTTCAAATCCATTTATGGCATGGTTCTTTTGTTGGTTTCATTATATGAAAGGAATTCTGTGAAAAATCTCTCTGGACCTCTTGATTTTACATAAATTTATGTCACTAAGGTTAGAGATTTCCTTAATTCACCCACATCCTTTAAGATGATAAGATCTTTAATCTGGGCATCCTCTTTAGTATTAATCCCCAAGTTCCCTAATCTTGGAATCCTCCTTAGGAGTAATCCCCAAGTTCCCTAATTCGGGAATCCTCATTAAGAGTATGCCCCATGTTCCCTTATATGGGCATACTCCTTAAGAGTAAGCCCCAAGTTCCCTAATCTGGGCATCCTCCTTAAGAGTAAGCCCCAAGTTCCCTAATCTGGGCATCCTCCTAAGGAGTAAGCCCCATGTTCCCTAATCTTGGAGTCCTCCTTAGGATTAAGCCCCAAGTTCCCTAATCTGAGAATCCTCATTATCAGTAAGCCCCAAGTTCCCTAATCTAGGCATCCTCCTTAGGAGTAGGCCCCATGTTCCCTAATCTGGGCATCCTCCTTAGGAGTAACTCCCATGTTCCCTAATCCGGGAATCCTTTTTAGGAGTAAGCCACAAGTTCCCAAATCTAGGAATCCTCTTTAAGAGTAAGTCCAAAATTAAGAATCTAAATCTCCATAAAGCAAAAAAACCTTTATGGATCCTTTTAATTGGGCATTATCCTTAGTAATAATCCCCAAATCCCCTTTAACTTTGGTCCTCCTTCTCAGGAATAATCCCCAAGTTACAAGTCTCCTTAAATTGGGCCTCCTTCTCAGGAATAAGTTTTCTTTTGATTTGGGATTCCTTCTCAGGAATAAAACTCAATAACAAGTCCCCCCTATTTTGGGAATCTTCCTTAGGAGTAAGCCCCAAGTTAGAGTATCCAATACTCCATAAAGCACGAATACCTTTATGGACCCTGCTCCTGGGATTCTTTCCTGAACTAAGTCATTATCTTCATTTACTTGGGCAGTCACACATACATAATCCCTATATCATTATGAGTGACTGCATCTTTCATGGCACAAATCGTTAGGTTTACTGATACCTCTTTTTCTCACACCGAGCATGACTCACGTGAGCTTAGGGTTTAAAAGTAACCATGACACATCTTTTTTGGGCCGTTAATCATACGTAAGCCTTGCACTTCTTACTCGAACTACATGGACATTGATCTCTACCTTAAAAGTAGTGTACATAAGAAGCCTTTCTAAGGTTCAAGCCCATCACCCATTAATTATCATCCATCCCATAAGACGTTAAGATATATATTAATTCCTGAACTATGTGGGTTATGATTCCTCTTTAACAAGGATAAGTAGGTAGCCCATCTGCAGGTACAATCCCAACTCTGAAATAATCCATGTCCTTCTGAATGACAATAAACTTCAAGTGCCCCACTGAGTGGCATTAAAACCAGTATGGTCATAATAATGACCAAGATATTTCTATATAATGTATTGATGGATACCATGGACTAAGAATCTCCAATACATACGAATGATTCTTTATCGATGAAGAACCTCAAATACATGTAAAATATTCTCAAAATATCATACAAATCAATCATTGATTTCCAAATCTAGAGGGAACTCATTTTCATACTTGGTGAATTAATAAGGATTCATGAACATGACATAAATCTATGAGAGATTCCCAGGATAGGAAATAATTCCCCCCAAAAAATGTGTGATGAGCCAGACCTCCCATCTTCTCGACCAATGAAAATTCTTAAGCCTCATTGGTCCACAACTAATGAGCACCTAACATTGGAAAGTAAGTCCAAATGGATATAGAATCATTGGATATTTACAGTTATACGAATAAACCCATTAGAAACTGATTAGAAAAGTTTGAACCTTAAACGACAAGGTCATACCCATATCCAGAAGAAACAAACACATACCTATGAAATCAAATAATATCATAACTCTCATTATTAGTAGAGACCTAGACTCCATATTCCTGGAGTTTATACAAAATTTAATATAATTGCATAATATAAAAGGATTCATAACCTAAAGGACTGAATACTTTAGTAGTCTTGGTAAACTAGATAAATTCATGATTCCTATATTACAATTGAATACAAAACAAATAACATAATTTTTTTGAGAATATAATTATTCCCTCTGGAATATTCTGGAATGTCTTTTGAAAAAGACTTCATGAATTCCTAGGAAACTATGTAATATAAGTGTGTGCTCAAATATCAATTAATGGTTAAGTACATCTGGAGATATCGTGAATAAATCAGTATAATCCATATGGAAATCTAAATAATTGAACACTCATTCCACTTAAATAATATGAATATCATTATAAGATAAGGAATAATCATTATTTTAAGATAAATAACAAACCACATATTCCATTTACTTAATTAACTTTGAATGGAATTCATGCATGTATAATATCATTGTGAAAATATCATCGATAATAATATCTAAATTCTTTATGAAGTAAATTATTAATTATTGGATGTTATGATCTCGGACATCATGACACCTCTAAAATCAGGTAATTTCACAAAACATTTTAAATTATATTTAAAAACCTATTAAATTCATGATTACATATTTTCCTCATGATATATTTAGATAAATTTAAGGAATATATAATACAAGGTCCCACCCATCACTTTGGGTCCAAACCATTCCTTATATATCGAATAATCGATTTAATTCACGAATCAATATACCTTATCAAAAAAATATTCATATTGAGTAATAAATACAGATTTATCAATATTTTATTGTTAATAAAATAACTTTCAAAGTAATAATTGTGTGTAGAAAAGTTATAAAATTTATGAATTAATAAAATCCAAGATTCAAATAGTATTGATATATAATATATATGGATTATATAATTATTTTAGGAGAGTGAATGTTTGAATTAAAAGATAATTACTAAAAAAATGAATCATGAAAGTGAATTTAAATACATTAGATGGAAAAAATGATCATATAGAATCCATATAAATAATAATTATGGTATCAATAAAACATATCCCAAGAGTATTATATATAAAATAGATATTTTTTGTTATTGATGAATAAAAATATCCTAAAAATATCTTAAAAAATATATAGAGGAAAATATTTTTTCGCTTTTGAAATTAACTCATTAAAACATTAATTTTTTTTATAAAACATTTCATTGAAAAAAATCATTTGGACATAAAATTTATTCATTAAAAAATTGAGTGTTATTTAAGAAAGGAAATTATATACATGTTATGTTTCATAAGGCAAGGATTCATTTCACATTTTTAAGAAAAGACTATCGAGATTTATTTTGAAAATGACCTTATGGTTCCTTTCAAAAAAATTAGGATGAGTAAAAAATGGGAAAAAAATTAATTTTAATAAATATATTTTAAAATTTTAAAAAATTCATTGAATTTTTTTTAAGACATGGTTTTGAAAGAAAATATATTTTCGACCGAAGAGAGAAATGAAGTTAAATTTTATTAAAAAAAATTTATCAATTTTTGTGTGTACCAAAGAGTGATAAAATGGTACTATTACAGTAAAATATAATTAATAGATAGTGGATTATTGAATTAAATGGGTTTAGTTTGAAAATTATAAAATAATATCCTTCAACTAAAATTAAAAAATAAACAATATTGATTAGAATTGGTTTTTGAAATAAACCCGTACAATGATGATAATGTTCATGTAAGAATTAATAAATGAATAAATTATGCGTATCAACTATTAATTAAGATAAAAAAATTTAAAACACACTATATGCTAATAAAAAACTAGTATACATAAAATATTAGGATATCAAAGACAATTAAGGAGTAATATAAACAAATGAAAAGAAATGGAATTATGAAATTCATTATTAGTTGGTAAATTTTAATTTAAAACAGAATTACATGAAATATTTCAATTGTAAACATAAAATAAAATGAATACTTATTTAATCATGATTATAAAATAATTATGGGGATTATATACACCATATAAAATAATCTAAGTTCATAACATTACAATATCCCTCAATATATTGAAATTTAGGGGAAATCCCATAACTCAAGATTCTTTTGGTTGAAAATTATTAAAATACTATATAGTGTTTTTTAAAAAAATTATTAAATTATTAGAGAACCATATTAATATTTATAATATTATATATGATCCTTTTATAATATATAATCACTCATTCATTAATAATATTTCATTTTTTTCATTTTTTCTGGTGTGGAGTGCTTTATTTTTTCATGTGAGTTTTTCAATGAAGTATATAGTTGTAGAATATATTATATAGTTCCATAATATTAAAAATAATTATCATTACATAATTATAATATTTATATATAAATTTTTCTTTTAATTCCAAACTTTTAATATGGTTTTGATAAATCATGTAGCTTACGATCATGGAGATGGTAAGTCGTACATACAAATGAGTAATGTTTCCATTCTTCAAAAATCATTATGGTAAAGAGGTGAGTAATATATTATCTTTAATGAATTATAATAATATAATATATAAAATATTAACTTTTTAAATGTATTTATATATATTATCCATGTGGTGTGTTGATAAAAGGTGAGTCAGATCACTTCATGAAGGCGTTAGTCCACACATACATGAATAATGTTATCATCTTTTTACTGTAACAAAGTATATGATATATTATCATTTCAGAATGATAAATATGTCATTAAAATCATAATTATTAAATTTATATAATATATATTCATATAATTTATACTGATTACCTTCTATATAAAACATTTCTGAAAAACAAATCCCATCGCTTTGCAAGGTGATAGTCCTCCATACACACGACCAACATTGTCATATCCCATATAGAATGGAAACTAAATATATATATATATATATGATTTAATGAATCCATGTGTATAATTATGTAATAAATATATTATATTTATATATATTGTATATCCGTCATCATATAAAGCCTTGAAATGTGGTAATGGAAGAACGGTTGATACTGGGTCACAACGTGGTGGTCCACCACACACATGAACAATTTTTTTATAACCTATTTTTTGGATGTTTAATTTGTTTTAGATCATGATATTAACATAAAAACATCACCATTTATGTATTATACTTATTTTATTTTATCATAATGATTTAATAAAAATTTTAGGTGGTGGATGAAGAAATAAAAAAAATACTTAATGAAGAACGTTACCTCTTCGATTGGAGTCCTCCTTAGGTTTCTCCCAAAAGCTAGCCTAGGATAGATTTTGGCCCAAATTAAGTGTTCTATGATGATATTAGTGATTTTGGGAAGTTATTTTAGTAGTTCGTTAATTAAAAAAGGGTTTTAAGGAGTGAATGATAAAGGATTAGGGGTTTCCTTTTATAAGTGAGTAGAGTGAAACAATTGTAATATTTTGAAAAGATTCAATCATACCCACGTTTTAATCAAGTAACATACCTAAAAATTGAGAAATTTTCAATAATATAAGATATAAGATATAAATATGTCCATAAAAGGGTTTTCTACATGTTTTTTTCGTTTTTAACTCTTATCTTCTTCGTTTAACCCTCGGTAAATACATTTTTACCTCAGCAGTGGTAATTAATTTTTACTATTTTCACTATTAATTTATAAAAATAATTAAATGGAAATTAGTATAGATTATAAATTATAATTATTCCAAATATGGGTTGAAATTTTTGAATTCAATACACATAAGTATAAAATTAAATGATTACAAAGAAACAATTAACTAAATTAGAAGAAACAATTAGAAACAATTTCAAAGAAACAATTTCAAATTATTACAATGTTTTTAAATAAAAATTAAGTATAAAAATGATTCCAATTAACTAAATTAGAATAAATTATATATAATTTGAATAATTTTAATTTAATAACAATTTAAAATACAATCTAACGTTATAAATAATTTAAACGGAAAGGTTGTGGTTAATTAAAATTCAGTAATCCTCCTTATTCATCAAAAAAATGAAACTTTTCCAAAAAGTCCTGAAAATACACTCCAATATTATTTTAAATGATGATTTAAATTTTTTTTCTCTAATTATATTAAAAAAAATTAATAATTAATTTTATGTTATGTGTGGAAAGAATTATTAGATGGCCATTTAGAAAAATTTAGTTTTTCCAAAAACATTTATATATCTTTGAAATTATTATAATTTTATTCATAGTAAATAGAGATCCATAAGTTTCATAATTTAGTTAAAAATATTCATAAAAACCAATTTAATGTAATGGCTTTAACTATTTTTTTAAATTATAAAATTTTAGCACTATTTCATGTTTCATTTAAACTCCGTGTTACGTGTAATTCATGCAATTGAAGTGACTGAATTTATTTAAAAGTAATATAGTGTAATGTCTTGGGTTATTATAAATTATACTATGTTTATTGTGTTTTTTGATAAGATATATTAAATATAGTGTTATTATTTTATAATTTCAAGGTGTTAAATTATCTTTACCTTAAATAAATTATTTTCGATAAATTTAAACTTTATCTCTGTAACCAAGGTCTTGATATTTAGAAATTATTTTTTTTGAAAAACCACTTCAGAAAAAGAGTTAATAGAATATCTTATCAATAATATAGGTAAGTAAATATCGAGTTAATATGAAATAACCTATAACTATATTCCTTTGTACGATATAATTGGTGTAATTTGAAAGTGTGGAAATGAAACAAAAGTGTAAATAATTATAGAGAATAATGGTGGGAATTGATCAAAAGAAGGTGAAGGGTCAATTGAAAGTTAAGGGCCTTAAAACCAAAACTATATCAAAATTTAAATCTACAACTAATTAATTAGATATTAATATAAATAGATATATTTTTTAATAATCCTTTTCCAAAAATAGTGAATTCATTTACTATTATGAATATAAGGAAATATACTTACCTGATAAATTTCTAATTTCTACGAAACTTTTCATAATTTTGTTTTTGTCTAATAAATTTCAAATTGAACCATTTATCTATGAGATTAATATACAGTAATAATGTTTTTCATTCATAAATAACTAAAATTAACTTATAACTAATTGTAAACATCATAATAGAGCGAGAAGTCATTCCATCCACCACTAAGTATTTTCTAAAACCAATATGGTTCACACAAGTTATACAATATAATAAATTATTTTTAAAACCGAACCAAATATATTAACTTAAAATATTTAATAAATGGTTAAATATATTTCCCTTTAAAATGATTAATATCTATAACTTTAGAAAATAGGTTAATGAATTTCAAAAATAAACCCATCATTAATCAGTTCTATGATAGTCTGTACTATCAAATTTACATTATCCATATGAACCATCCCTTTATCCAACATTTTTATCTGAAAATTGGGAATATATTAAGTTTTATTTCTCCCTCAATTTTGTGTTTTCCAAGATGTTCAACATTACATTGAATAATTTTTCTTTTTTATCAGAATCATTCACCATGCACATTCAAAACCTTAATGAAAAAGTATTATATTATAGTACTTATACATTTCATAATTATTATAACTATGGTATAAATTATTAAATACTAAAATGAATTAACTCTTTAATACATTCAAAATAACATTAGTCATTCATATTTTCTTGTATTAATATAATGAGCATAACCATGATTCATTCCCTACTTTTGAGTTATATTCCTTTGATGCTTTGGGCATTCGTTTGCATAGTTACCCATATCTTTAATGTTAAAACATTGAAAATTGGAAAGTGTTTTCTCATCCTTCAAATCATGAAAATCGGTCCCTTTCCCCACACCTAAAGAAAAATTCTTTTCTTCTTAAGCATGTACCATGGAGTTTCCTTCCATAATCATCACATGTGGGAAAATCCTTCTTTCCCTAGATCCCTTTATCCATCATTTTATATATCATTCTATTCTTCTATTAATTACATTAAAAACCATAATACATAAATAATTCATTATTTATTTTATTATAACATGATATTATGTCCTCATATGATGATAAGGTTGGTGATACTAGTTCTCTTCGAAATACTGGCTTATGCCTATCAAAGAAACAGTCATTATTAATCTTTAGATTTAGTGAATTGAAGTAGTTCCAATTCCTTCGGCTATGTTCCATTATTATATTATGTAATACACCATATTAGATCACATAATTATGAAATATAAGTTATCATCCCAAAACTAGTGGAATACATAACATAAATTAAATAATTTATGCATTTAAATTCTCAATAACATAAATATTTTTTATTTAGGGATATCTCTATTATAAAAATCATTCATAATAGTTTGTTAAAAACATTAAATTATACTAAGAATATCCATTATGTGTATCAAATTTGGTGTGTATTAATGAATTTTTTTATGCACCATGTGAATATCGGATCAAGTCTAAAACACCATTCTTAGATTTATTACCCCATGGTAAATCTGTGCAAGAACCACATCAACTTATTTTATCTATACTGAGATGTAATGAAATGAAACAACAAATTATCTACCTTTGCAAACCATTATAATTTTCCTCTATTAAGAATGTTGGGGGTAATCCCCTTTATTAAAAAATGAAAAAACACACAACCCCATTTTGTGGGAAAAGGGGGAACCCAGCAGAAACCGAACACCCAAGGCACAAAGGCCTTAAAATACAATGGCCCAATGGCCAAATGCCAAAAAATAATTACAAATATCATGTCCTATAGTCCCATAGACCCAAGAACTAGGATAAAAAAAGGTCCAACTCCTATAAAATGACCCATCATCCGCCCAAAACTGCACTCCATAGGATCTTATTCTACAGTTACCCAAAAAATATTATATTATTATATATTATAATATATTTTTTGTCCAAATATACTTTCCCAGGTTTCTACTAAACATCCTTGGACACCAATTGTAGTGACCTCAACCCTATTATCCTGGAGCTAGTTCCTACTTTAATAAATTGTCCTATGATACAATTAGCCTAGAGCAAGTTCTTACTTTAATAAATTGTCATAAGATATGGGAAACTGTATCTCTATCGAATTAATAGTTTAGTAGTATTTTTATACTAGATACATACATTGTTCTAATATTAAAATTTAATATACAAATTACAACATATTTTTCTAAATAATTTTATTATTCCTCCTATAATATTTTTTCCATATCTTTTATAATACCATTATTGGATTCCTTAGAAGAGAAAACAAAATATTAGTGAGATATATTAATCAGTAAGGTTTAAGTAAAAAATTAATATATCATCAATCAATAATCATATTCAAACTGGAATGGTAAATTACTAAACACACAGTCCATTTAATAAAATGTATTGTCTTGATAATATAAGTCATTCCATATATTTTAAGGTAAATAAAGGAATATATATTCCATTTTACAAAATAAATGACAATGAACTTCATCTAAAGATATTATCATTATGAACATATCATGGATAATAATAAGAAGATTCATATTTAAGATAATGTTTTAGTTTTTAAGGTCATGATCTCAGGTATCTGGATACCTCTATAGTTAATACCTTTCACATGATATTTTAAACTACAGGAAAACCCTTATTAATGATATCTTAATTATTTGTCACAGTAGACCCAACAATGCATTGAGGGTTAATATAAAACTTAGACCCACCTCTCAATGTTGGTCAAAAGCATTCTATTATATTTAATATTCGATCTAATTCCATAATCAATATTCCTTATCAATAAATATCTATATTGAGTAAATAATATAGATTTGTAATAATTACCCAGTTACTCAAATAACCTTAAAAGTAAACACTATATGTAGAAATAGTATACCCTTTAAGAAATTATAATATCCATTAAATAAAAAGTATGGTGATTGAGGGTGATTAATTATATAATTATAACAATAGTGTGATTGTTTTAATATAATGTTAATTTATACAAAAATTAATCAAGATAATGAATGTCAATACTTTCCTTAGAAATAATTATCATTAACCATCCACATAAATAATAAGGATGGTATTATTAATACATTTACCTAGTGTAGTATATATAAAATAAATGGGGTTTTAATGGATGAATTTAAATATCATAAAAAGATCCTTAAGAAATATTTAGGATAATATATTAGTCATTTTGAAAATAAAATTTTAAAATAGAAAAAAAATTCAAACTAATTTTAATTGAAAAAAATATTTGAATATTATAGTAGAATATTTAAACCATTATGTGGTCATTATTTCATGAAATCCCATACATATTTATAACGTCAAAACAAGGATTTCAATCAAATTTTCAATAAAATCCAATGGGGGGTTGTTTTGAAAATGACTTGATGAATCCTTTAAAATTATTTTTAAAAAAGTAAAAATATCTAAAAATTTATATAAAAAATCATTTTGAAAGGGCTAAAAATATTTTTTTAGTTTTTAAAAAACATGGTTTGGAATGAAAACAGTATCCCCAACCAAAAAGAGAAATAATTTCAATGTTTCTTAACAAAGTTTTATCAACTGTTTCTTGTAAAAAATAGTGAAAATGGTAACATTAATTTAAAATATCATGAATAACTAGAGGATACGAAAATTAAATGGATTTAGTTAGAAAATTATCAAAAACATTACTTCAACTGAAATTCAATAATAAACAATCTCGATTAGAATGAGATTGTAAAATAAGCCCTCGGAACTGTCATGACGTTGACATGGGAATTAATAAATGAATTGATTATGTGTATAAGATATAGGTTAAAATTAAAAAAAATATGATAATATAAATATATTATACATATAATCCTAGAATATCAATGTAAATGAAGGAGTAATATAACCCAATGAAACGAAATTGAGTTATGATATTTTTTACCACTTGGTATCATTTAAGTCAACACACCCTAAAAATAAATTTATAAAATTGAGACATAAAATAAAATTATT
Source organism: Viscum album (assembly GCA_963277665.1). Lineage (NCBI taxonomy): Eukaryota > Viridiplantae > Streptophyta > Magnoliopsida > Santalales > Viscaceae > Viscum > Viscum album. The sequence continues at coordinate 1,714,451,268 of OY728140.1, read as the reverse complement.
AATTAATTACCCATTATATTTAATGTTACATGGTATGTACATAAGCTCTATAAATGAAATTCGGTATATAACATTATAATATTCCTCAATGTAATGCAATTGAGGCGAAATAACTTACCTCACAATTCCTTTTGGTTGGATGTGATTTGACATCATGTATACTAGATTTAAACATTTTATTAAATTATTAAATAACCATGTTATTATTTTAAATATATTATGGTCCTTTTATAACCTCTTATCACTCGTTCGTTAATAATCTTTCGTTATTTTCATTATTTCGTGTGTTAATTGCCTTATTTTCTCATACATGTTTTTTCATCAAAGATCCATTTTTTGGATTATTATATAGTTCCATGATATCTAAAATAATAATAATGACATAAGTATAATATTTATACATCGATTTTACTTTTAATACTAATCAATAATATTGGTGTTTGGAAATGAAGTATGTTGCAGTCATGGAGATGGTGGGTCGTATATACGCTTGAGTAACATTTAAAATTTTCAATGATCTTTATAGAAAGGAAGTAAGAAATATATTAACTTTATAGAATGATAAATATATCATATATACCATTTTATTACTTTAACTATACCTATATATATCATCAATGTGGATTATTTATGAAAATAGAGTTAGGTCTTTTTGTGAAGGTGGTAGTCCACACATCCTTGAATGATGTTATTATCCTTTTAATATAAAAATCATGATATATTTTATTGTAATAATGATACATATGTCATGAATATCATAATTATTCATATCACATGTATCCATTAACATTATCATTATCACCATACATGTAAAATGTTAGTGAAAAATGAGTCACTACACTTAATGAAGAGGCATTCTATCGTATCCACAAGCGATGCTATTATATCCACTACAGAATTAAATATATATATATATATATATTAGTGACTCAATGGTTATAATTATATTATAGATATCTTAAATATAATTTAGATCCATCATCATACCCAACAGTTAAAGATGGCAACGAAAGAATGATTGACACCAATTCATGAGGTGGTAGTCCCTTGTACACATGAACAATGATTTCATAAACCATTTAGTGGATGTGGAGGTAGTTTTAGGTAATTAAAATAAATAAAAACATCTATGTATATGAAAGATACTTATTTTATTATATCATCATGTTTTAATGATAATTTAATAAGGCGTGGGAAGAAATAAAATAAAAATGATTATAAATAATGTGAGGAGGAACTTGGGAGATGAATGTTTCTGGTATTAGAAGAAAAATATTGTTTGAGGGTGTGAATAAGAGAGGATATGGTGTTTTATTTTATAAATAATGTGAGTAGAACACTGGTAGTTTTTTTGAAATGATTCAATCATTTCCATGCTTTTATCATTCCAAAAGCCTCTAAAATGAAAAATTAAAGAACCTATAAGTGATGATATATAAATATGGCCATAAAATGAGTGTTGTAAATATTTTTAGGTCATTTTAACCCTTATTATCTTAGTTTATCTCTAGATATATCAATTTTTACCTCAATTATGGAAATTAATTTTTACTATTTTCAATATTCATTTTGGTAATAATATGAGATGAATTTATTATAAATTATAAATTATTATTAATCAAAATATTTAATCTAATTTTCCACATTCAATTAAAATATTTGAAAATGTCTAATTTAAAATTAATCTGATAGATCTGATATGTAGTTTTTAAAGAGAAAATGTTCAATAGTTTTCAATGTTTTTTATATCAAAATTCAATATAAAAATGATTCCAATGACCTAAATCGAATTAATTGATATTTAATTTTAAATATTTTTCTAAATCTATTTAAAATTTAATTTATTATAATAAATAGTTTAAATAAACATTTAGTTTTCAATTAAAATTCAGTGTTTTTTCATTATTCATCAAAAAAATAATGTTTCTAAAAAACATAATAAATTAAACATAAGATAATTTTGATATGATGATTTTAAAAATTAGGTATATTTTATAAAATTAATTTTCTAAAAATTTTAAAAAATAATTTATTATTATGTGCGAGAAGGGAAATTAAACCATCTTTTAGTAATTTTTTTTTTCAAAACACATTAATTTTCTTTTAAATGATTATTATTTTATTCCAAATCAATTGATGAAAATAATTTTCATTATTTATATAAAACTATACATAATATCGCACTTAACATCTAGGTTATAACAATTATATTAAAAAAATAAAATTCTAAAAACTTGTCATAACTCATTTAAACTCACTATCGCATTTAATACAAGCTATTGAAGAGATTGATATATTTTAAAATAATATATCACACAGTATCATAGTGTTATATAATATTTTAATATTTTTATTTCATGTCACAAACACTATGTAATATGATTTTATTCTTTTATAATTTTTGGGTGTTACATTTACCAAAATAAATCATATCATAATAATATATGAAGGGTTATCAAAATATCACTTCATTAAAAATAAACCATTGAGTGTAAATGTAACATCCTATTAATATTTTCATTTATTCTTAAACCACAATTTGTAATCATTATTTGGTTGGGTCTCCGTTGTGGTTGCCTCAGGATAATTTTTTAATATTTCGGAAAATTTTGGGCTATGACACAGTCGTCTCATGGTTTTCCTAAATCATGCACCCTTTCATAGAAAACCATGAAACCCTGAGAAGTGATATTTCACATGGTTGGTGCATGATTAGTCCATTGGTTCTCCCTCATATGAGAAATTTTGTATCCCATTTCTAACATGTGCATGTATTTCTCACTATTTTTTAAACCCTACGCCTCTTCCTAGGAAACCATGCTGATGGGTTTTTAATGGATCTGTAATTTTATTCAAAATTCATGAACCCACATTCTAGATCATTGAGAGATTGGTACAAACCCAAACTGATTTCTACCATCCTTAGATCTCCCAAGAAAAGGTTTTAACCCCCCATATCCATTGTGGTAGCGATTTTAAGCATGAGGAATGCCCTTTGATCATCTCATAATTAGTTTCCTCCTTTTGTTCTCATTATCCTACAGTCTCTCTTCTCCTCTCTAGGGTTCCATGGATTCCCATGTTGATTTTTGTATATAATACCCTTTATTTTCTATCCAAACCTAGGTTTATTTCTATATCATTGTTTCCTTCATTATCCAAAGGATTTTTCCTATTACGTATTTTAGATTTGGGATCTGTTGATCCTGAGGTAGGTGGTTCCGTTATGATGCCAAATTTATGTTAACACTAAATTGGTTTGTTTAATTTCAATTTTTTAAATTAAATGAAATTTATTGATTTATATTAAATGGATTTCAATTGTTTTGTTGAAAAATCAAAATTCCATTTAATTGGGGATTTAAAAATTTGTTTTTTTGTATGAAATTAGAATACCCCCAATTCCATTGAATAGTGGTGTGTTTATGGAAAATTGGGAAATTTAAAATGTTTTATTTATATTGGGGGTTTTATGAGAATATTTTAAATTTAATTGTTGAATTTAATTATGAAATATATTTAATGGAAAATTTTGAAGCACCCCAATTCCATAAATTTGGGGGGTTTTATGAAATTTATGGATTTTTTTTGAAAACATAATTATTGAATTTAAGTGTGAAATTGGATTAAAAAAAATAGAATGGTGAATTTATTTAAATACATACATTTGAAAATGGATTTAAAAGAGATATGATATAAACCATACTTTTTTATCTTAGGGAATGTCAATTATTTTTACTAAAAACCTCATTTAGTTTTTAAATGGGAAATTGGAGTATTTGAAAAGGAGAACAAGATTCATTTTATTTTAAGAATTCTTAAAATAAACTTTTCATCACTGTTTTTACTAGAGAACATGAACGGATTAGGGATTTAGTATGATATTTATATGAAACTACAATTTACAACATTGTAAAACATCATATCAGCACATCACACCACTTAGGTGATGGTGATGAGTACTATTTCTCCTTGGTTCAAAGGAGTGAATGTATATATTATTCTTATTACTTTGACTGTGGGGTACATATAACCTGGAACAATCATACCTTATTAGTCGTATAACCACATTGCTCACTTTTATTTATTTCAAATGAATATATTCTATTTCATTAGACTATTTTACTTGCAATATGATTATATAAAATGTTTTATATAAGTGTGCTTATTAAATCCATTTTTCAAAAGTTCCATTTTTTTAAAGAACCCATTTTTAAGGTAATTAAATCATTTGGAATGTATTTACATCATTTGAAATGTTAACTATGAATTTCTAAATTATTTACATCTTCTTAAATGTAAATAATGGTTTGTTTTAAATATGCATTTGAAGTACCCAAACTATTTATTTGAAAATTTAAATCACCTTCTTATTAACATTCACATCGTCATATTGATATAGAATCATTAGCTGAAATTCTAATTGTATATTTACATCACACAATACATATTTCATTTGGTGTTTGTAGATTATCTCCTTCCCGGATCAAGCAAGGGAAAATGATCACTATGAGGTGGTTCTAGTTATTGATCCATGGACTTGGTGCATTGTATAAGAGTTCAAAATTTGGTAGTTTTTCTAAACATCTAGTGCTTGGTTATAGTACATTGTCTAGTTTATTCCTTTTTTTACTTCTGGTATATCAATCCCTGTAGAGTTTCTTTTGTATTCATACTAATTTTTTATCTTTCTTCAGTATGGTTTGTGAATATTTGTTCTAATAATATTTTTATACGATTGAATGTGCTCATCATTGACCTGTGGGGATCAGTAATTCCCTTCAAGATATGAGAGGTCTAACATGGTTATCTGTTTACCATGGTACTCAAGATATATCCTGACAATGTTGTATAATATTTTCTGGTTTTACCTCTTACCTTGATGTTAGTGTGCAGTTTATGTATCTTTTCAAGACCGAGGAGGTAGTTGTGATTTAGTTCCTTGACATCACTCACCATAATGAACCTTATGTCTCCTGGGGTGGTTCGAGGAAAGACTTCATAAGGATTATTTATAGAACCTTCATTTATTTTGATTTGGTTATATTGAAATCCAAATCATGATTTTTTATTTGTTGGGGGTAATTTCCCTTATTGCTTGGGTTGAGTGTTTATATGATGTCTTCCATATTGTCTGTTGATGTTGTGTAGAATCATACCTCAAAGAACAAGTGAATATTAAATTCTAGAGGAAGATACTGCTTAACCATAGTGATTGAATCCATTTATGGATCTGAATATGTAAAAGGTGATTCTGTATTTTTTCCAAGATCTGGGACTGAAAAAATTAAGAGTTCCCATTTAAGATCTAATTTTCAGATATTAGAATATGTTCTTAAGATTTATTCTTGAATGTTCCTTTTCTAAAATACAACATCATTCAAAGGATCATATAATCCCAAAGAGTCTGAGTAATGGTTGATAACGATGGTGAATTTTTTGGGATAATTGAAACACCTAAATAAATCAAGGTGAAGTTTTCCACCATCACACTGGAAGGACCAGGAAAGAGATGGTGGGACACCATGGTGACAATGAAGAATCATGAGGGCTTGGAGTGGAAATACTTCAATGTTTATTTCACCATCTAGTTAAATGTAGATTCGATGTCATTGGCCATGTATATAGAGTTTTTCTAACTTGACCAGGCTGACATGACCATGAAAGAGTATAAAAACTGATTTACTGAGCTTGTTGTTTTCTCAACTGATATTGTATCGAATGATATGATGATGGACCAAAGGTTTGAGTTAGGGGTTCGTTAGGATTTTAATTATTATGTTTTTTACTGAAACCGCCTTCTTATGCTAATATACTAGATAGAGCGTTGACGGTCAAGATAGACCAGGATAGAATGTCAGGGTTATCTGGAGTTTCCTTTACTCATAGTGAAAGTATTAATTCTTCTAAGGGAAATATGAAACATGATGATTCTAAAGGTGGATCTCAATAGCAGTGTCATTCTATACCTCCTGTACGACATGGAATTGGTCCCCTAATTTTTTACAAGTGTGGGAGTATATTATTTTGAAAGATGTTTTTTACTAAGGCACCCAAGGTGTGTGGTTCCTGCGATCCCTGAGGTTACATTAAGAGGTTCCTCTGATATTATTCCACATCACATAGAGGAATGGGTTTATCCACACCTTCTATAATTGCAGAAAAACTATATACATCATGATAAAAAGTGTTTTGTCCAAAAGAATCTATGAGAAAGCTCCTTTATGAAATGTAAGATTCTCTAGAGGAAAAGGATATGAGTCCATAAACAATGAGAGGTAGCATTACACTACCTTTCATTATTAGTGATTGTTCTATTTGGAACTAGTGCATCTCATTCTTCTCTTTAAATCCGTATTGTTAATCATCTAAATCTTTCTATCAAGATTTTATCAAGTAAAATGGATATTGCTACACCCCTTTTTATGAAGAGGGATTAGTTTCGATGTAGTACTACATGTGATTTCTCTCTCTTAGATGATGTGATTGCTTGGAGTTTTCTATTTATCAACATGTAACCTATTAATGTAATATTTGGAATTGATTGGCTCATTGCCTTTGAATCTTGTATTGATTGTTATCTTTGATGGGTATCCTTCCCTACACCATGTGGTGTATTCAGTATCTTTCAAGAAGAATGGGACTTAAGGTGAAGCATAGTTGGACCTTCTTATCCATATTTTGGAAAATTGATCTCTTTGTTTTCATTTGAACTTTAGTGTGAATATTTGATTGGTAATCTCCCCTAGTTTTATTGAGTTTCCCAAGGTGTTTCTCTCTGAGTTCACTTATTTTCCACTGATAAGGAGGTAGAGTTCCCTATTGATGTAGATTATGATGCTCAACCAGTTTCTATTCTCTCTTAGAACATGGCTCCAGCTGAAATTAAAGTGTTAAAGTCCTAGTTGGACGATCATCTTGATAAATGATTTATATGCCCGAGCATGTAACCTTGGGCAGTGTTGATTCTCTTTAAAAGAATTATGATGGTTCACATCCAATATGTGTTGATTATCAGAAACTTAATTGATTTATGATAAGGAAACATATCAATTTCAATGAATTGATGATATATTTTATCGGTTAAAAGGGGTGAAGTGGTATTAGAAGATTGAACTTCGCTCTAGTTACCATTAGTTGAGGATAAAAGAATATGGCATTCATAAAACACTTTTCAGAGCAGGTACAACCATTATGAGTACATTATTTTGAATTTGGGACTAACCAATGCTCATATATATTTTTTTGCATTAATGATTAGTATTTTACCAGAGTATCTTGATACCATTGGTGATAGTCTTTGTGGATGACAACCTTTTTTTACACAATGTTCGAGGATGATCATGTGCATTATATATGACTAGTTCAGACTTTTCTTAGAAATCATCGATTTTATGCCAATATTTTGAAATGTGACTTATAGATTTAGGAAGTAAAATTCTTGGGAAACATTATGTCAGACTATGGAATTTAATCTACTCCTTAAAAGGTGAATGCTGTTATTATTTTATAATAACTACAAAATGTTTTCGAGATATAAAATTCCTCGATCTAGGTGGGTATTATCACTAATTTTTAATGACTTCTCAAAATTGGCCTCTCTAATGATTGCACAAACTTTTAAATGATTAAAGTTTTCATTGGATGAGAAATTTAAAAATTCATTTGTTGAGATGGAACATATTTTGACAACTACACTAGTGTTGATTCTTCTAGTGACTGAGCAGGTCTATGTGGTCTTCTCTGATGCATTGGTTTCAGGTTTAATTAGCATTCTTATGCGATGAAATAATTTAAGTACATATGGATCTCATTGGCATAGGCCACATGAGAATAATTATTCTACCCATGAACATGACCTTTCTGGTGTGATCCACATGCTTAAGAGTTGTAAAAAATATTTTTCGGATAATATTTTACAATGTTATCATACCACAAGAGTTTTAGATATATAATCTATCAAAAATATTTTAATCTTATATAGAGGTATTTGGTTTAATACCTGCCATAATTTGATTTTGACATCACATATTTCTCGGGAAAAGGGAGTGTTTTTGCCAATGCCGTAAGTAGGAAACTTTTGACCCTGACAGGGAAAGAATCATCGAAAGAGTGGAAATTGATGGAACTTTTTCCACAGTTTCATATAGGTTACTAGAGATCAGGTTTCTTGGTGTTATTAGCTATTGTTTAGTTGACATCCTCTATTCTAAAATTAATTCATTAGGAACAACAAGATGATGATGATTTTTGTATCATCAGAGACTCTATTAATGGTGGGTAGACTGTGCTTGATTGGTCATTCTCCAAAGAGGGTATTATATGATTTAGAAACCATTTTGTGGTACTGTACTTTATGAGGAAATATGTTATGATGTATTTCCATAGTTCCCAGTGAACTATGCACCTAGGAACAAGAAAACATTCTATGACATAAGGTGGTCATTCTTGTGGCTAGGTATGATACGGGGAATTAATGAGTTTATTTCTCTTTTGTATAAGACAAAACAAGTTAATGATGATCCCCAAAAGGCTTCAATATTTCTTCATCTACTTATAGTCCCCCATTGGATGTTTTATGATATCTCAATGGAAATTTTGTTTGGTTTTTTTCATACCCAGATAAAGAATAACATGATATGAATTGTGATCGACAGGCAGACGAAGTAATATCAGTTTATACCCATTTGTGTTAAAACAAAAAAGCGGATTTAGAAAATATATATGTTAAATTTTGTTTTTGTTTTTATAGAATTAAATATACTATAGTCTCTAATAGGGACCCTCTGTTCACTTCTATATTTTAAAGAGGCCTTTAATGGGCACTGGGATCTCATTTCTATTTGAGTATATCATATCATCCATAGATGGATACCCAGACAGAAATAGCTGTACAAATTATTTTGGATATGTTCTTCCCATTTGTTCTATACTTTGGTATATCATGAGATGATAATTTGAGAATGTTTTTGTTTTATTATAATAGTATATAACTATCCTCGGTCAGATTGGTCCTTTGAAGGCCTTGTATGGACAACCTTATAAATATCCATTGTGTTAGTCGGAGATTAGTGAAAGTTCCTTAGTTAGATGGATCCTAGTTAAAGAGATGACCAAAATGTTTAAATTGATTCATTATAGAATGATTATAGTGTGTATACATTATAAACCTTATTTTGATTGTCAATGTAGAACATTTGAATTTTCAGTTGGTGACTGGTTGTTCTTGAAATTTTCACCCCGTTTGGGTTATTGACTTATTTGAAAAAAGATGAAACATGATCCAAATTTTGGGGGACATTTTGAGGTTGTTGAGAAGGTGGTGAAAGTTTCATATTATTTAGTTCTTCCACTACAGATGATGTTGATACATAACTTGTTACATGTTTCACATCTAAGAAACTATCAATCTGATCCATGACATGTTCTATGATACGACAATCTTAATGTTGAACATGATTTATCTATGACTGAATGGCCAGTCAGGACAATTGACTATGAAACATGGTTACATCATTAGAGGAAGATTCCATTGGTTGGTGTGCTATGGAATCACAGTTCCAATAATCCTGAGTATTGGTAGAGGGAGTTACTAATGAGAGAGGAGTGGCATCATCATTTTGGCCTGAAAGCTTATGAGTAAGATTTATAGGGACAAAATGATTCTATGGTGGGGGATATATCTTTCTATAACTATTTTTATGTATTTTTAAACCCTATTTTTAATTATTATTTTGATGGGTTTCATTTCGGGTTTCTTTAGGTAAATTTTTGGATATTTTACAAAATTCGGGGAAGTGTATGGTTGGAAAACATTTTCCAAACTGTGTGCCCTTTCTAAGAAGACAACGAAACCCAAGTTAGTGGGATTTCACACAGTAGGAACATGGTAAATCAATTTATGTTCCCTATAATGAGAAACCATTTTTCCAATTTCGAATATTCACATGCCTTGTGAACAATTTTTCTAAACTGTGCAGATCTTCCCATCAAATCATACAGATGTGTTTTTAACTGATATAAATATTAAATAAAAATTATTGAACACATATTTTAGGTCCCTGAAGGACCGGTATAAACCCAAACTAATTTCCCTATTCCATTGATCTCCCAAGAATATTTTTTTCTTTAATGTCCCTCCTTAAAGTGATCTGAATCTTTTGGAATGCCATTCGATCTTCTCATGATAATTTATTCCTTCCATTATCATTCTCCCACAATATCTCTTATCCTTTCTAGGGTTACATGGATTTCTATGTTTATTTGTGGATCTAATACCCACATTTTTTTATCTAAACCTATCTTGGATTAATAGATCTTTATTTTCATCATTCTCCAATTTTGTTTTCTGGGTACGAAATAGTGATTCGAGATCTGTTGATCTCGTGGTAGGTGGTTCTGTTATGAGGTCCAATTTATGTTAACACTAAATTTCTTTGATTAATTTCAACTGTTTAAATGAAATGAAATTTACTAATTTAAATTAAATTTATTTCTATTGGTTTGATGGAGAAACCTAATTACATTGAATTAGGGTTTCAAAATTGGTTTTGGGCATGAAATTGAAAAACCCCCAATATCACAGTATTGGGGTGTATTTAGGGAAAATTTTGAAATATAAATTGTGTATTTGATGGAAATTTTTTCAATTAAATTTTATAATTTAATTGTGAAATGAATTTGATGTAAAATTGTGAATAAACCCAATTCCATTAAATTAGGGGATTGTAATGGATTTGATGGATTTTTTTTGAAAATGAAAATTTTAAATTTAATTGAGAAATCAAATTGTGAAATTGAATAGTGAATTGATTTCAATATATACTTGTGAAAATGTCTTAAAAATAGTTTTGGTATAAAACTTATTAGTTTATCATAGTGAAAAAGTTATTTCTTTTTATTTAAATCCCTGTTTGGATTTTAAATGTAAAATTCACATATTTGAAATAGAAAATGGGATTAGATGTATTTTAATAATTATTAAAATAAATTACACATAATACTTTTATTCTAGATAGAATGAAATAATTAGGTATTTATTGAGCTATTTTGATGAATATTTACTATTTAAAACATTTTAAAACATCATATCATCACATAACATCCCTTAGGTGATGGTGATGAGTTTTTTTCCTTGTCTCAATGGGCCGTATGTACATATTTATTGTATCACATTGACTGTGGGGTCCTTATAGCCTGAACTATCATGCCTTATTAGTCTTATGACCATGTTTCTCCCATGTTTTTATTCTAAATGAATATAGGACATTTTTTTAAGCTATTTTACATGATTTATGATTTATATAAATTGTTTTATATAAAAGATTTTATTTAATCCATTTGTGAAATGTTCTATTTCTGTAAATCACCGATTTTTTAAAACTAGTTTCATCATTTGAAATGAAAAGCTTGAATTTCTAATGTATTTCTATCCTTTGAAATGTAAAGCATAATTTCATTGAATATGTAACACCCGAGAATTTTATGAGAAATATTTTGTTTTTATGTTATATAAATCATCAAAGGAATCTTTCGCTACACGCAATCATGACCTTCCTCGATAGCGTGTGTAGTACGCAATACCGAGTTCCACTAAACAACAATATATTATTATAATTTTATAAACTAGCTGTTATGAATAGTATTAACTGAATTTTAAATTTTACAACATTATTATTCATCTTACAAATTTTCTAGAACATTTTAAGAGAACAAAATAATTTTTTTGGGTAAAATAAATATTTATCAAAAAATACAGTTTTACCGCCTTTTGATGGTGCACCCACATTAAATCTAGTTTTTGACAAGTTTATAAGTTCAATTTGACAAAATAGAATTCTTATTTTGAATCAGGGTTTAAAAATTTACTTTGGATAAATTTTTGATATTTTTTCTGATAACATTCAAATTTTGATGAATAGTAAAAATACGCTAATTTTTAATTCAAAAAACTTTTTTCATTGAGATAATTTATATGGATAAATTATAATATTTAATGGTTTTAAAATATGAATAGAATATATTTTTACCATTTAATATAATTTATTTCATTAGCATTAATTTCACATTGAATTCATAGGTAAAAATATTTCAATCTTTGGCAATGTTTTAACTTCTAAAACCTGTTTTCTTAACAACGAGATTTATTTTAAATTAATTACTGCAACTTATATGCTTTTAATTTTGAAAAATGGATTCCATATTCAGAATTAGTGGGTTCAAATTATGTTAATAGGCTACTTTTTATTTTTGGGCATTATGAATAGTAACTACGGTAAATTTTATTTACCACAGTTAAAGGTAAATCGGGTAATTAAGGGTAAATATAAGATTATTAAATTACCCTAACACCTCAAAAAAGCCTATTGGATGACTAAACGTCGACCCATATCACCTAAGGGTCGGATTAGATTCATTTAATGGACTTTTTTCCATGAAAATAATTTAATTATTATTAAAACCAAAGAATGTGACAACATGTCAATTTCTTAAATCTTATAAGTATAATAATTTTAATTTGGTGATAAACTTAATGAAACTTCGAACATGAATAATCTCCAGAAATCTAATACAATTATCTACAACATAGGAATTTATTTAGAATTTTTAGGGATTAAATAATTATCATTAATTATGACACAATAGTGATGTTGAAATTATTTTATTAATTAAAATATAAAATAAATTGTTTTAAAAATATTAAATTAATTATTATATTCACTATTTAATGTGCTCCACTAATTTTATAGATACATATGACATTTTATTAATCTATTAAAGCTTTTATTTCGAACATATCCTCTGTATATATTTTATTTAAATTCAAATAAATGAATAGTGTCAAAATTGACTCTATTGTTATTTTATAAAAATAACATATTATAAAATTGTTTAAAAATCACAAAAATATTTAAAAATTATAAATTAAAATTTATATGGTCTAAAATGTCAAATTATGGAAAATTCACAACACATATGTAATTATTTATAATAATTTAAAGTTTAGAATATTATTACCACAAATAAAAATAAATTGATAAATAAGGATAAATCAAGTTGATAATGTTTAAAATAAATTCCTAACATGTCTAAATTTAAATGGTTGATGATAACAACCCTATCTCATCTAAAATTCGTATATGAGTCATTTTGGAAGTTTTTAAGTGGGTTTGGGATTTAATATAAACTAATATTTCTTATATTTCCAAAGGTGCCCCTCTCATCCCTTATAAAAGGGCACCTCCTCCCTCTCCTCCTCACACCAATTTGAGCCTTCAAGCTCAGCCAAACCCTATCACTTTCCCCTATCCACTTCCCTAGAATCATCCTAGAGGTTCTGGTATTTTTCAAAGACCAACCCTAGTGCCCTAAGAGGAGGTTAAGAAGAGGCGCGTCAAAAAAAAGGAGGTAATATCCATTACCGATCCTTTCCAAATTATTTCTTCTTCAACTTCTTCTTATTTAGTTGTTTCATTATGAAGTAATAAAATCAGTATCACTAATATACTGATATGTTATTATAAGTATGAAACAACCCTATTTCAACATCTATCCATCCTACGGAAAATGAAATCACCGCGCGCGCGTACGTACGAAATACCGTCTCTACTCCGTGGTGTAATCTATTTTCCCCCACCACCTTACTTGGATTGGTATAATGGTGTAAATAATTACAATATATGATTATTTTAAAGTGATATTTATTCTGAAATAGTATACATACACTCCAATACAATTCCACGATCATGGGAATGATATCATCGCTCGTGCGTACGTACAGAATACTGTCTCCACGATGTGATGTGATTCGTTCTACATGATCTTTATTGCATAATGATTATATAAATGAATTGAATGAATAAATATGATATATATTACATTATTACCATTCTGTAAATGATGTATCTATAACCTAAAGATAAGAATAAGAATTTATTCGACAAAATACGCATAAGAACAAAAAGTTTTAAACACCCGAATAATAAGTAGCAATGAAATATTACTACTAAGAAGCTAAGAATATGAACATATATGATATAATAACAATAATTATGATTCTAGAATAAGTCAATAACATTATTTAAAACATTATACAGGAGGTTTGGACACTTACGAGGAAAATCAGACCTAAGGTAAGGGAAATATTACAATTTCATTTTTATCCGAGATTGATTATGCTTTTGTATTTACTGGGGTGTATTTTATCATCCACATCCATGTTCCCTCAATATTTAATATTGTTCCATCCACCTACAATTGTTTAAATCCAATTTTACCCTTCGGTGAGTTTTTAGTAAAAGATATGAAAGAAATCTTTTGTTATTTTTCGTACGAGGTACTTTTTGACTTTTCTAACAAAAGTACGAGAAGAATGTTTTTTTAACTTATACGGCATGAATGGATTTTGAAAACATTATTTCCAAGAATCTTCATTTACAAGTTTTCAAGTTTATTTTTAATCAACTTCTCTTAGTTTAAAATTGTATGACATGTTAGGAAAGGAAAAATGTTTTTTTGAAGTAGAAAGGATATTTTTCTCAAGAATGGAGTTCAAGTGTTTTATCAAAATTATTTTCCATCTAAGATAATATAGGGTTCTGTTTCTATCCCTATTATTACATTGATTTGATTATGTTGTGATGGAATTATTTTTATGAATTCCTTTATTTTATATGAATTGTCTTATGATGTCATGTTGTTTAAGAATCCCATTTTTACTACATGAGTTATGTGATGATGTATGATTTATGATTTTGTGGAACACATAAGAATGGTATCATTATGAGATGGGTGGGAACTATATCTCCCGGCAATGAATTGGGTAAAGATTTTATATCTCATGAGATATACATGGCTGGAACGGCAGGTTAAACCGGTTCAGTGATATATGACTGAAACGAGGAGTGAACTCGGTTCAGAAATGGACTTTGTCCACTAAGATAGTCTTGTAAATGAGTCTTGACTAATAAGAAATGATTCTCTATGATTATGTGTGTATTTCACAAAGTTTCATGTTTTATGTTATGATTATTGGGATTTCATTTCACTATAATGATTTATCCCATGTTATAAAATTATGCTCTCTTTTGCAGGTTATGATTTCCAAAATGTTATTTTCTTATGAATATTATGTGATTGATATTTCTTTTGTTTACCCTTACTGAGAATTTGAGCTCACCCTTTTGTATGTTTTCTTTCCCCAGGTCATGAAGAAGATTATTAAGTAAGATATGCCAAAAGGGACTATAGATATCATGAAATAAATGGGAGACAATGTAGATGCTTTATGAACCAGTTCTTTATGTTTCCCAGTTTCTAAAGAAACTATACCTATACGGTCCTTTCGTGGTTTTGTTATGTGTTGTAATATGTTTGCTTCAATTTTGAAGTAATAACAATGTATGTAAATTACGGGTCGCTATATTTGGTATCAGATGAAAGGTATAGTCAACCTTTGGAAACTAGGATGTGAAATCCTTAGTAATAATCCTAAGGATAAGTATAAGCATAGAACACGATCTTAGTGTTTTAGAAATGACCATGAACAACCTATGATAAGATTTTAAGTGTGAAATTTTATTCTTGATTATATGGTTTTCCTATTAGTGTTGATCACACTATTATTCTTGGTTTTAGTCAATGGCTGGAACTCAAAGGAACCGTGTTAATGCGGAATGAGACGGGCAATGCAATGATTGTCCCCCTGAGCAACCGAAAATTATGGGAGCTGGAATGAAAAATCTTGTAGCCATGCTCACAGAACTTTCTCAAGCTATGAATCATGCAGGACTTCCAAACGAGCAAAGTAAGGAGCAACATTTTGTTGAATCTTTCATGAGGCAGCGTCCACCATCATTCAGCGGGTCTACTGATCCATTAATTGCTGAACAATGGATTAGTACTACTGAAAAGATATTTTCAGTTCTTCAATTTTCTGAACATGATAAAGTCATCTTAGCAGTGTATCGTTTGGAAGGTGATGCTGATCAACGGTGGAATCTTATCAAGAATATGAGGAAAAGAGATGACATTGAGTCCATAGAATGGGACGAGTTCAAGAACTTATTTTTCAATAAGTACTTCCCTCTTATTCTACAAACAAAGATGGAGAAAGAGTTTCTTGAACTGAAGCAAAAGGATGATGAATCTGTTGGTACCTATGAAACAAATTTTACAAGACTTGCAAGGTATGCTTTTGGTATTATTATCCAACCTGAGAGTAAGATCGATCAATTCTTTAGTGGCTTAAAACCAAGTCTTCGAAGGGCGTTAGCCATAAGGGACTTCAATAGCTATGAGGAAATCGTTCGATGTGCACTCAAAGTCGAGATGGAGATTGGAGTAACCCATCAGTCATATGGGGTTGATAAAAAGAGGAAAATGGAATTCAAAGGAAAATCTAAAGAGCACACTGGAAAGAAGATGAGCTTTCCCTTATGCTCAAAGTGTGGAAAGAAACATGGAGGGAGTTGTCTTAAAGGGACATGTAAATGTTTCAAATGTGGAAAGGAAGGTCATCAAGCATTTGAATGCCGCAATGATGGGAAGAAGATGACTAATGATGCAAACAAAGGAATGGACACATAGAATGAACCTGATACACTTCAATGTTTCAAGTGCAAGGAGATGGGGCATTATACCAATCAATGCCCAAATCCAAGGGTAGATGATGATGGTCGACGTCAAAAAACTCTTAAGGCTAAAGACAAAGGAAAGTCACATGCAATTTCTATCAGCGATGTGGAGTACGATAACGATGTGGTGAAAGGTACACTTACCATCCACTCTAAAGTAGAAAATGTTTTATTTGATTTTGGATCCACCCACTCCTTTATTTCTGAATAATTTTCTAAGGATATCACCGTATTACCTCAACAATTAGATGTTGAGTTAGCTGTGACAACCCCTAATGGCACAATAGTCGCATCAAAAGTTTATAATTCTTCTTCGATTGAAGTTTGTGGGAAAGTGCTTCCTGCAAATCTTGTGATCCTTCCTATAGTGGAATTTGATGTGATTCTTGGCATGGATTGGCTTTCTTTATATGGAGCTCATATCAATTTCCAAAGAAGGGAAGTCAAATTTCATATTCCAGATCAATCTATGATCGTCTATCGATGCAAGGATGAACATAACCTTCCAGCGGAAATTTCTTCCATCTTATGGGTCTTGATTCCACTTAATGAAGGTTATTTATCTCAAATGGTTGGTGAGAAACTAACAATTAAGAATATTCCCATTGTACGGGAGTTTGATGATGTCTTTCCGGAGTAATTTCCAGGTCTTCCACCAAATCGTGAAGTTGAGTTTTCAATAGAACTCATACCGGGTGCTTGGCCTATTTCAAAGACACCTTATAGAATGGCCCCAATTGAGTTGCAGTAATTGAAGAAACAACTCCAAGAGAATCTTCATAAGGGATTCATACGCCCTAGTGCGTCACCTTGGGGAGCACCTGTTCTGTTTGTTAAGAAGAAATATAGATCAATGAGACTCTGAATTGATTATCAAGAACTTAACAAGATCACTATCAAGAACAAATATCCTCTCCCACACATTGATGACTTATTTGACCAACTACGCGGAGCTCAATAATTTTCCAAGATTGATCTTCATTCAGGGTATCATCAATTAAGGTTCAAAAGGGAGGATATACCAAAGATGGCTTTCCGTACAAGGTATGGACACTATGAATTTATAATGATGCCATTTGGTCTTACTAATTCCCCTGCTATCTTCATGGATCTAATGAATAGAGTCTTTAGAGACTATATTGATTAGTTTTTGGTAGTCTTTATAGACGATATTCTTGTCTATTCAAAGAGCAAGGAAGAACATGAATATCACTTGAGAATTATATTGAAGACCCTGAGAAAGGAGAAGCTTTATGCCAAATTTACCAAGTGTGAATTTTGGCTTCAAAAAGTTTCATTTTTGGGTCACATAATCTCAAAAGAGGGGATATCTGTGGATCCAGCAAAAACAGAGGTTATCGAAAGAAGGTCAAGACCAACAACAGTAACTGAGATCCGAAGTTTTCTTGGTTTGGCTGGATATTATCGACTTTTTGTGAAAGATTTTCCACGATTATCTAATCCACTCACCAAGTTGACTCGGAAAGGTGTTAAGTTTGTCTGGATGAAGTAATGTGAAGAAAATTTCAAGGAGTTGAAAAGAAGGTTATCCAGTGCACCTATACTCACATTTCCTTGTAGTGGAGAAAGGTTTGTGATCTACAGTGATGCATCCAAGAAGGGACTGGGATGTATTCTTATGCAAAATGATATGGTGATAGCTTATGCGTCACGATAGTTGAAAATACACGAGCAAAATTACCCAACTCATGATTTGGAGTTAGCTGCGGTATTCTTTGCATTAAAGATTTGGAGGCATTACCTTTATGGTTAAAGGTGTGATATTTATACTGATCATAAAAGTTTGAAGTATATTTTCACACAAAAGGAGATGAATATGCGTCAAAGAAGATGGTTGGAGCTGATTAAGGATTACGACTGCTCAATTCATTACCACCCTGGGAAAGCAAACAAGGTGGCAGATGCATTAAGTCGACAAGACCATGCCAGTTTATCCATGATGAGGATCACAAAAGATCCAATATTTATGGATTTACAAAGGATGGATCTTGGAATTATAATGGAAGGGGGAAAATCGTATCTTTCTCAAATGAATGTTCAACCATCTATACATGTGAATATTAAAGAGGCATAGAAAGAAGATGTTGAGTTACAAAAGAAGGTGAGAAATATTCCTGAATTCAACCTTGATTGTGATGGGATAATAAAGTTTAGGAATCAGGTTTGTGTTCCTCCCATCCCCAAATTAAAGAAGGATCTGCTAGATGAGGCTCATAGTTCTTCATTCTCTATTCATCCTGGAAGCACGAAGATGTCTGAGGACCTGAAAGAGTACATCTGGTGGGATGGAATGAAAAGAGATGTTGCTGAATATGTCTCTCGATGCTTGGTTTGTTAGCAAGTTAAAGCTGAGAGACAAAAGTCTGAGGGGATGTTACAACCATTACCCATACTCGAATGGAAATGGGAAAACATCACTATGGACTTTGTCACAGGACTTCCTAAAACATCCAAAGGCAATAATGCTATCTGGGTCATAGTTGATCGTCTTACAAAGTCTGCACACATCATTGCTATTAGAGAGGATTTCTCTCTGGATCAGCTTGCCAGGATATATGTAAAGGAAGTGGTAAGATTGAATGGAGCACCACTTTCTATTATATCTGATCGGGATCTGAGGTTTACCTCAAAGTTCTGGCGAAGTCTTCAGCATAATCTGGATACAGAGTTGAGTTTCAGCACTGCTTATCATCCTCAGACAGACGGCCAGTCCGAGAGAACAATTCAAACTCTAGAAGATATGTTGAGATCTTGCTCTATGGAATTCAAAGGTGGTTGGGATCAACACCTACCTTTGGTGGAATTTTATTATAATAATAACTTTCACTCCATTATTCAGATGGCTCCTTCTGAAGCTCTCTATGGAAAGAAATGCAGGACTCCAACTTGCTGGGATGAAGTTGGGGAAAGAAAGATATTAGGAACTGATATTGTTGATGAGATGGAAGAAAAGGTCCAATCTATTCAACAACACATAAGAGCAGCTTAGTGTCGACAGAAAATTTATGCTGATAGCCAAAGAAAAGACCTAGAGTTTGAAGTGGGTGATAAAGTGTTCTTACGAATATCTCCCTGGAAGAGGGTCATGAGATTTGGAAAGAAGGGGAAGTTGATCCCTAGATATATCAGTCCTTTCGAAATACTGGATCGTGTTGGGAAGGTAGCTTACCGATTGGCGCTTCCACCGAATCTCTCCCAAGTTCACGATGTGTTCCATGTATCTCTCCTGAGAAAGTACATACCTGATCCTTCACATGTACTCATCTCAGAAGTTGTACCGCGGGAGCAAGATCTTTCTTATGAAGAACAACCGATAGAGATTCTGGATCGTAGTGAAAAAGTCCTACAAAACAAGACCACTCTCTTGGTGAAAGTTTTATGGAGGAACCACCAATTAGAAGAAGCTACATGGGAGCTTGAGGATATGATGAGGGAGAGGTATCCTCATCTGTTTGTTACAAAGTGACGAATTTTGAGGGAGAAATTCATTTTAAGGGGGGTAGAATGTAACACCCGAGACTTTTATGAGAAATATTTTGTTTTTATGTTATATAAATCATCAAAGGAATCTTTCGCTACACGCAATCGCGACCTTCCTCGATAGCATGTGTAGTACACAATACCGAGTCCCACTAAACAACAATATATTATTATAATATTATAAACTAGCTGTTGTGAATAGTATTAACTGAATTTTAAATTTTAAAACATTATTATTCATCTTACACATTTTCTTGAACATGGTAAGAGAACAAAATAATTTTTTTGGGTAAAATAAATATTTATAAAAAAAATACAGTTTTGCCGCCTTTTGATGGCGCACCCACATTAAATCTAGTTTTTGACATGTTTATATGTTCAATTTGACAAAATAAAATTCTTCTTTTGAATCAGGGTATAAAAATTTACTTTGGATAAATTTTTTATATTTTTCTGATAACATTCATATTTTGATGAATAGTAAAAATACGCTAATTTTTTATTAAAAACAACTTTTTTCATTGAGAAAATTTATATGGATAAATTATAATATTTAATGGTTTTAAAATATAAATAGAATATATTTTTACCATTTAATATAATGTATGTCATTAGAATTAATTTCACATTGAATTCATAGGTAAAAACATTTCAATCTTTGACAATGTTTTAACTTCTAAAACCTATTTTCTCAACAACGGGATTTATTTTAAATTAATTACTACAACTTATATGTTTTGAATTTTGAAAAATGGATTCCATATTCAGAATCAGTGGGTCCAAATTATGTTAATAGGCTACTTTTTATTTTTGGTCATTATGAATAGTGACTACGGTAAATTTTATTTACCACAGTTAAACGTAAATCGGGTAATTAAGGGTAAATATAAGATTATAAAATTACCCTAACACCTGCCAAAATCCTATTGGATGACTAAACGTTAACCCATATCACCTAAGGGTCGGATTAGATTCATTTAATGGACTTTTTTCCATGAAAATAATTTAATTATTATTAAAACCAAAGAATGTGACAACATGTCACTTTCTTAAATCTTATAAGTATAATAATTTTAATTTGGTGATAAACTTAATGAAACCTCAAAAATGAATAATCTCCAGAACGCTACTACCATTATCTACAACATAGGAATTTATTTATAATTTTTAGGGATTAAATAATTATCATTAATTATGAAACAATAGTGATGTTGAAATTATTTTATTAATTAAAATATCAAATAAATGGTTTTAAAAATATTAAAATAATTATTATATGCACTATTTAATGTTCTCCACTAATTTTCTAGATACATATGACATTCTATTAATATATTAAAGCTTTTAGTTCGAACATATCCTCTGTATATAGTTTATTTAAATTCAAATAAATGAATAGTTTCAAAATTGACACTATTGTTATTTTATAAAAATAACATATTATAAAATTGTTTAAAAATCAAAAAAATATTTAAAAATTATAAATTAAAATTTATATGGTCGAAAATGTCATAAAGTGTCAAATTATCGAAAATTCACAACACATATGTAATTATTTATAATAATTTAAAATTTAGAATATTATTACCACAAATAAAATTAAATTGATAAATAAGGATAAATCAAGTTGATAATGTATAAAATAAATTCCTAACATGTCTAAATTTTATTGGTTGATGATATTACAACCCTATATCGTCTAATATTCATATATGAGTCATTTTGGAAGTTTTTAAGTGGGGTTGGGATTTAATATAAACTAATATTTCTTATATTTCCAAAGGTGCCCCTCTTCTCCCTTATAAAAGGGCACCTCCTCCCTCTCCTCCTCACACAAATTTGATCCTTAAAGCTCTGCCAACCCCTGCCACTTTCTCCTCTCCACTTCCCTAGAATCATCCTAGAGGTTCTGGTCTTCTTCAAAGACAAACCCTAGTGCCCTAAGAGGAGGTTAAGAAGAGGCGCGTCAAAAAAAAGGAGGTAATATCCATTACCGATCCTTTCCAAATTCTTTCTTCTTCAACTTCTTCTTCTTTAGTTGTTTCATTATGTAGTAATAACATAAGTATCACTCATATACTTATATGTTATTATATGTATGAAACAACCCTATTTCAACATCTATCCATCCTACGGAAAACGAAATCACCGCGTGTGCGTACGTACGGAATACCGTCTCCACGCCGTGGTGTAATCAATTTTCCCCCACCACCTTACTTGGATGGGTATAATGGTTTAAATAATTACTATATATGATTATTCTAAAGTAATATTTATTCTGAAATAGTATACATACACTCCAATACAATTCCACGATCATGGGAACGATTTCATCACTCGTGCGTACGTACGGAATACCGTCTCCACGATGTGATGCGATTCGTTCTACATGATCTTCATTGCATAATGATTATATAAATGAATTTAATGAATTAATATGATATATAGTACATTAATACCATTCTGTAAATGATGTATCTATAACCTAAAGAGAGGAATAAGAATTTATTCGGCAAAACACGCATAATAACAAAAAGTTATAAACACCCGAATAACAAGTAGCAATGAAATATTACTACTAAGAAGCTATGAATATGACCATATATGATATCATAACAATAATTATGATTCTGGAATAAGTCAATAAAATTATTTAAATCATTATACAGGAGGTTCAGACACTTACGAGGCAAATCGGACCTAAGGTAAGGGAAATATCACAATCTCATTTTTATCCGAGATTGTTTATACTTTGGTATTTACTGGGGTGTATTTTATCATCCACATCCATGTCTCCTCAATATGTAATATTGTTCCATCCACCTACAATTGTTTAAATCCAATTTTAACCTTCGGTGAGTTTTTAGTAAAAGATATGAAAGGAATCTTTTGTCATTTTTTGTACGAGGTACTTTTTGACTTTTCCGACAAAAGTACGAAAAGAATGTTTTTTTAACTTATACGGCATGAATGGATTTTGAAAAAATTATTTCCAAGAATCTTAATTTACAAGTTTTCATGTTTATTTTTAATCAACTTCTTTTAGATTAAAATTGTATGACATGTTAAGAAAGGAAAAATGTTTTTTTGAAGTTGAAAGGATATTTTCCTCAAGAATGGAGTTCACGTGTTTTATCAAAATTATTTTCCATATAAGATAATATATGGTTCTGTTTCTATACCTATTATTACATTGATTTGATTATGTTGTGATGGAATTATTTTTATGAATTACTTTATTTTATATGAATTGTTTTATGATGTCATGTTGTTTAAGAATCCCATTTTTACTACATGGGTTATGCGATGATGTATGATTTATGATTTTGTGGAACACATAATAATGGTATCATTATGAGATGGGTGGGAAATATATCTCCCTCCAATGAATTGGTTAATAATTTTATATCTCATGAGATAGACATGGTTGGAATGGCAGGTTAAACCGGTTCAGTGAAACAGGACTGAAACGTGGAGTGAACTCAGTTCAGAAATGGACTTTGTCCACTAAGATAGTCTTGGAAATGAGTCTTGAATAATAAGAAATGATTCTCTATGATTATGTGTGTATTCCACAAAGTTTCATGTTTTAAGTTATGATTATTGGGATTTAATTTCACTACTATGATTTATCCCATTTTATAAAATTATGCTCTCTTTTGAAGGTTAAGATTTCCAAAATGTAATGTTCTTATGAATATGATGTGATTGATATTTATTTTGTTTACCCTTACTGAGAATATGAGCTCACCCTTTTGTATGTTTTCTTTCCCCAGGTCAGGAAGAAGCTTATTAAGTAAGATATGCCAAAAGGGACTATAGATATGATGAAATAAATGGGAGACAGTGGAGACGCTTTATGAACCAGTAGTTTATGTTTCCCAGTTTCTAAAGACACTATACCTATACGATCCTTTCCTGGTTTTGTTATGTGTTGTAATAAGTGTGCTTAAATTTTGAAGTAATAACAATGTATGTAAGGTATGGGTCGTTATAAAATATGATTTTGAAATTAGAACCCTCTTTATTTAAAAAATGAAATCACATTCTTGGGTAATTTGTTTTTGGGAACTTCTTATAGAAAGGTTGGCTAAAATCATACAATGGTTTGTATATCGAACCCTACATAATCCTTTTGGTTTTTTAGATTATCTCATTCAAAGATCTAGAAAGGGAAAATGAACACATGGATATGGATTAAGTTGTTGAACTGTGGACATGGTGAGTTGCATCCAGGTTGGGACATGGGTGATTTTCTTATCTTTTGTTGCTTGGTTATAGTTCTTAGGCCTGTTTACGTGTATTTCACTTCTGGTACATTACTCATAGTGGAGATTATTTTATAAAAATACTTATTGTAATATTTATTCATCATTATTTTTGGAAAATTCATTCACACCATTATGTATGATGCCAGGTGTTAGTCACCAATATGTGGGGACTAGGAACACCCTTTGGGATATGTTTGGGTTGGCTTAGTTATTGGGTTACTAGAGTACTTGGACTGGTTTATGAATATAAATATAAGTGAAAATAAGATGGATTCCACAAAAACTTTTTGAAAAATATAAGTGATAATTGCATTCAAAAAAATTGTAATGGAAGTGAGAAGACTTTTAAAAACTGTATTACAATAAGTTTCTAATAAAAATTTCTTGAAAAAAGGTAAAGGTTTCAAAAATGACAAGAAAAAATATTTGGAAATCATTTACTTTTAAAGTAATTTTTTATAATATACACATGAAAAATACATAATTTTTTTAATGAAATATGTGAACATACATTGAAAGATTTTACTTTAAAAAAAATTAATAATAGAATCTTGAAAAACACCTAAAGATCTAAATAAAGTAACTCAAAATACATTGTGAAAATTTACATTCAAAAATAATATTAGATAATCAAAATTGAAAAATAAATATGAGCAATCAGAAAAATTGTGGAGTGGATGATAATACTTTTATTTTGGAAAGGATGGAAAACAATTTGAAACATCTTAAAATACCCTAATTGAAAACCCGCATTTCACAGAAGATTTTAAAAAATAAAATTAAAAATAAGGTAATGAGAAGTTTTTTTCAAATATATTCAATGGAAAATAACATATATATTATTTAAAATGAATGATCATACTAATTCACCATATGAATTATCACATTTGAGAGTTCTCAATTTTCAGATAAATGTTGAAAATAAAACCTTACGTCTTTTATAACATTTAAGTCAATACTCTTTAAGTAGAATAAACACCAAATTGAAAATAAAATAATATGAATTAATAACTAATTAATTATAAGGGTAGTATACACACCACATAAATGATAGCGGGTTTGTAATAAAAAAAATTTCTCAATGAAGGGGGAATTGAGGATAAAATTCATTAAATTGTTTCCTTGAAAAGTTAAAGAAACTCCAACTTCTTTTAAAACTTTAACAAAAAAAAATATCCTATTTTATACCCATTATCATAAATATTATCCATTCATTATCTTTTTTATAATTATTATTCATAACTTCATTAATTAATTATAGTTCATTATGACCATTAGGAGTTAATAACATTAACTATTTTGCAGTTGTTTAATAATGTTTATATCATTACCTATAAGTTGATACCAAATTCATTGTTGATGTATAATATAATATTATATAAAATATAATAAAATAATATCCTCTTATTTTATTTCACTGTTTTTTTACAATATGTTGAAATCAAAATGGTAATGACTTTTTCATTATTTTTAATGAATTAAAATGTTACATTAATAATAAATCAAATACATAATATAATATTTTTAAAAAATATTATAATATATATTTTATTAATATATTATATTAATTTTTTTAGTTCCCATATTCATCCATATTCATATTTTAAATCATTTTTTATTTAGGTGGATAAACCGACCCATACCAAAACATACCTTAACATAATTTTCTAGTACAGTTTAAGAGGTGTTTATTTTGGAATAATACCATTATAACAGAATAATAATGATAATATTTTTATTTTTCTAGGATTTTGAATGAAATTTTATGATGTGAATATTATATATGAAAAACTATATGAAAAATAAAAAATGATTCATCATGGAGGTGGTAATCCACACTTATCCATTATTACCATTATCATTTCTTAATATGTGAGGGGGGTAAATATGGATATTAAATCAAGATTCTAGAATCATAATTATATGTGTTGAATCATATTTATTCTTTAGTACCAATATTAATTCATTCAATGAATGGAGGTTATAAAAAACAAGATCTCTTTGGGGAGTTGTTAGTCCGCGCAATGGACTAATGATGTTCTTTTGTTTTTATAAATAGATGGAAATGAATAACAAAGGGTTTGACCTATATTATAAAAAATATAAATATAATAATGATACTGAATTCATCATATAAGTATAGCGATAATATATCAATAAGAGTAAGATTAATAATTAAATCTTAATATGAGATGACACATATGTTAGAGACTAGATTTTTCTCATGGATGTTACCTTGTAATTGAGGGGATTATGATAACTATGAGTAAACATGAGCTTATTTTTGTGGTATAGGGTTATTATGATATTATAACTGAATAGTTTCATGGGGGGATTCGAATGATAGGCATAAATATGAATGGTTTTAGTGGTAGCCTAATATAAGGGATGAAAAGTGGATCTTTTGGAAATACTCATCATTTCTTGATAATTACACGACACTATTACAAGGTCAATGGCTCGAAAAGTGTCAAAAAATCTAGAGTGTGGGACGTCTATTGGTTATGTATGACTCAAAAATGTCTTTATATACATTTTTTAACATATTTTAAGGATTTTACAATAATACATTTACATATTTCTCACTTATATTTAAACATGGTAACAAGTATTTAAAAATGTGAATGTATTTTTTATAAATCATATAAGAAAAATAATATAACAAAATTTGGATGTTCTAGAACTAAAATTTCCATATATTAAAGAAATTTTAAATTATAAATAATATAAAATTAAATTTTAAATTTAAAAATATTATTTGTATCAAATTCATTTTATTAAAAATATCATTTCAACCATTTTTCTTTCTTAATATTATTTTACATTGAATAAAATTTAATTTATTTTTAATGTATTTATTTATGATTTTATAAATAAAATAAAATTAATTATTTTAATTTAATTAATTCAATAGAAATTTCTTGATATTAATAAAATATAAATATTAAAATAATTGTTTAATCATTATCATGGAAATTAACCTTAATCCTAACAATTTAAATTTTATTCCCAAAAATAAAATTGACCAAAATAAATAATATGTAAATTATTATCTCTAATATAAGAATAATCTTATCAAATTAACCTTCAATGACTAGAGAAATTAAACATAACATTAGCGCGTGTATTGTGTAAAAACATTTTTTATGGAAAAGATTGTCTTTAAGAAACAGTATTTATGAATAGGATGGTATAATTAATACCATTAATTAAAATAAATTTAAAATAATAATTCTAATAATAATTTTATCATTTTAACCATAAAATAAATCAAAAACATCATTTAATCATGTTATAATTAATTAAAGAAATAGTCGAAAAATAGTTTTCATTATATATATATATATATTTCAAAAAAATGATCATGGGTTAATAAATTCGATATGGTATTTTAAAATCCATTATTATAAATTATAAAATATAATTTTATATGAATAAGTTTCCAGACATTAAATTTATTCATATAATAAAACAACTTCACATTAGTGGTGACACTGATAGAATATATATATACTATGTCACGACCCGCCTTCACCAAAAGGAGGGAAGGGTCTGCAGATTACCAGGCCCTTCCTTCTTTAAGTTGAAGGAGAGATAATGACCCCCGAAACCCGCCTTCAATAGGTCCCGTAGTGGCGACTAGCACCAAGGGTATGGAAATTTCACACAAATGGAAGGCATTACCCTTTTTGTTTTATAGGATCGAGATATAAGAAGAAGAAAACCCAACAACACCAAGGTAAAAAGAAAAGTAAAGCCAACAGTAAACCCTTCCCACATGCATGTTTCAAAAGTAAAAGCCACAAGGTGCAAAAGGTGCCTACAAGGTTAAGTACCAAAGGAAGAAAAAAAGACAACTACAACTGCTCCAAGGATCTGAAAAAGCATGGTCCCGCACAATCCTCGAAGTTCTCCTGGAAACCTGAAAGAAATTTTATATACGTAGGGTGAGCATAAAAGTACACTCAGTAGGGAAAACCAAAGACTCTCGTGCACAAGTGGGGGAACGTACTAAAGTCCCGTGAGAAAAGGAGTAAACCAAACACCTATCAAGGTCAACTATCCACCCCAGGCCTCACCAAGGCACACTCCCCAAATAACTCAAGTCAAGTAATATATATATTAAGAGCACATCGATGTTTGGGTACCCCGCGCCACTTTCCCACTGGTTATTGAGACATCCTACGCATCGGACCAATCCCGCCATTCTCACTGCAGTCCCACTGCCACACCCGCCTGCACACACCTGGGCCACAAACACACACAGTCCCATTGTCGTAATCCCGCCCGCACACACCTGGGCCACAACTGTCACATGTAACCACGCCTGCAAACAACTAGGCCAGAACAACCACCACCACACCCGAAGACACCTAGGCTAGAAAATCCACTGCCACACCCGAAGATACCTAGGCCTCATCCCGAAGACACTTGGGAAACCACCTACCGCACACACCTCTCCAACCACCACACCACCCCGCCCGAAGGTTCTTGGGCTAATAATGGACCTCAGGCCATCACAGCCTGCCCGAAGATACTTGGGCCATCCGGGAAAGGGAGCAGAGAAGGAGCTAATAACCAGCCACTAAGAATAGTGTTGGGAAAAACACCCTTCCACATGAAATGGAGGTGTTCGGCACTAAGTTCTCAACTTGGGTGGGGCGCGAATAAGAAACACAAAGCTACAAGTATATATATATATATATAGGTAACAAGCACTCACCCAAGATAGGTTTTTCTTTAAACAGCCTACAGATCACAACAACACTCAAGTCCGAGTCACGAATCACGCTAACAACCAATTTGTCCCCTTTCTTATTTCACGTTTAGTAATAAAGTTTATGTTTAAGCACTACTGGGCAACAAGTAGGCATAGGCATAAGTCCAAGAAGGTAAACAATCAAGCAACAACCATAACGCCCATACCCGGTTCTCAACAACAGAGGATTCCACCCCAATTCGTGATATAAACAAGTATCCCATTCTGTCTTAAAACTCACAACCACCGAACCCATACCAACAGGAGATCCCATCCCCCAATTTCACACAACCACTGAGGGTATAAAAGAACAGGGGATCCCATCCCCTCCCACATCTCCAGCAATCGACTCGTAGAGAAAACCACCAAAACACTGCCACCAACACTAATCCAGGCCAAGTATGTATCTTTAGATTTAAAAGATTTTACATGTTCCATGATTTCAATTCCATTTAACCGGGGTTAGCACAGAAGGGATTGATCCTGGTGCTGTCAATTTATTCAGCCGGGTATGCGTGATTAACCAATTTTCGTTTTCACAGCAGGAGTTTACAACCACAACAAGCCATTTAAGACATCAGCAGAGGTTCATTAGTGCACAAACAACGACCACCAACGGCCTCTATTTCCAGGAGGCATAAGCCAGCACAACTCAACAAGATGATCATAAAAGAAACAACATCAAAATATGAGACATCATCAACAATCATAGCCCCCCTCCTTTATTTAAATAATTCATTCATTATCTTTAATTAGGTCTGGTTTATCCAATTCTACATTACAAAAGCACGCCCACCCCGCATGATACACCAAAGAGAAAGGAAAAGGAGAAATTCCCTACTTGTTGGATCAACGATCTACACTGAGGCCGGGGGAGGAAGTTCACGAATAGCGATTCGGCTCACCTGAACAAAAATCGCTTCGTCTATCAATGCTTAGTCCGAGCGCGGAATTTTACGGATAACGATGCGCCCGATGCACCAGAAGCTGTTTGTGAAGAGCCACGATCGAGGAAATGCAAAACCATGGCTAACCCTTATTTTATAAGAGCCGCCGACGATTGAGGTGAGAATGCAAAACCGCCTAAGGCGCGGGGGTCGTGGGTTGATCACGCAACTCCACTCGTCATTAAAGGTTCGGGTGGTTTAAACTGACTCATTAACTGATTAAGTATTTAATTAAAACTATTATGCGTGTTATGGGCCTTTAAAACACGCTCAAACAGGTTAAAATAGGGTTTAAAACTCTATTTGCGCAATAGGGAGTGCTACTGGAAATAACCCGCGGGGTAGGCCAGCGCCATCGGTAGGCTGCAGCTACCGGTAGGCGGCAACTACCAATAGGCGGCAGCTACCGGTAGGCCGAGCTACTGGTAGGCTGCAACTACCGGTAGGCCGAGATACTTGTAGGCTGCAGCTACCGGTAGACCGAGCTACCGGTAGACAGAGCTACCGGTAGGTTGCGGCCACCGGTAGACCGAGCTACTGGTAGACAGAGCTACCGGTAGGCTGCGGCCACTGGTAGACCGAGCTACCGGTAGGCCTACTATCGGCAGGCTAAGGCTACTGGTAGGCCTACACCACCATGATTCCCAGACCCGAAAACCCAAAACGAGATTTTTCACAAAGTAATGGACCCCAAAAACCAGGGCCATTACATTAGATACTTCTTAAACGATTTTCATCCTCGAGAATCAAAACAACATCAGAAGGGAAGAGAGGGTCCGAACAACCACCTCGAAAGATACCTCTTAGGAGCGAACCCATGCTAACCAAAAACACTTCCCTGTCAAGAGCCAAGCAACATACCATGTCAAACTGCCCAGGCATGTGGGTTGGAGAGTCTCCTACCCCATGTCAAGATATTATCCGCTTTGGGCAGCACTGACTCGCCCGCATGGGTTAAATCGCATCCACCTTAATGCGTCTTGATTAGGGGTCGGGTTCTCTCCTCCCCATAGCCAGGGATTTTCACACGCATCCAGAGGAAGAAAAACCAGTACATTTCATAGCCGAAAGACAAAAAGTTCTACCACAACAGGTAATACAAGGATCAAAACTCAAAACAACTCTGGGTATTGGGTACGCATCTGTGCTTACCTCTCCCACGTACTCTCCTAAATCCCACCATGTCTCCACAACACACGAA
The DNA here is from genome assembly GCA_963277665.1 of Viscum album. NCBI lineage: Eukaryota > Viridiplantae > Streptophyta > Magnoliopsida > Santalales > Viscaceae > Viscum > Viscum album. The sequence continues at coordinate 1,714,419,955 of OY728140.1, read as the reverse complement.
CCAAGGGAATGGTTCTCCCACGAATCACCTTGTCCTTGCGATCCTCGATCATCACTGGTCTCTCCACAAAGGTCATGTCGTCCTCGATGTCTAGCTCACCCCAATAGAGGACGTGTGAATCGTCGTGCAGATACCAACGGAGCTGGGACACATGGAAGACACCATGTATCCTTAGTAGAGGCGGTGGAAACGCTATCTGGTAAGCCACCTCGCCGACCCGCCGCAATACTTCAAAGGGTCCGATGAACCTAGGGGAAAGCTTACTCCCCTTGATGAACCTCCACTGCCCACGCCGAGGGGAGACCTTCAAGAACACGCGGTCCCCAACTTCAAACTCCAAGGGCCTCCTCCTGGTATCAGCATGCGACTTCTGTCGGTCCTGGGCCGCCTTCATCCTTTCCCGTATGAGCTGAACCTTCTCTGTTGTGTTCTGTACCACCTCCGGGCCAAGGATGACTGCCTCTCCTACTTCGGCCCAACACATAGGTGAACGACATGGCCTCCTGTACAAGGCTTCAAATGGGGCCATACCGATGGTAGAGTGATAGATATTATTGTAAGCGAACTCTACCAGGGGCAGGTGTCACACCCATGATCCTCCTGAGTCTAGAACACATGTCCGTAGCATATCCTCCAAGGTCTGGATGGTGCGCACTGTTTGTCCATCTGTCTGGGGATGGAAAGCAGTGCTAAGGAATAACTGGGTGCCAAATGCATTATGAAATCCTCTCCAGACTCACGAGGTAAACCGTGCATCCCTATCCGAGACTATAGACCTCGGAACTCCATGAAAACGCACCACCTCATCCACGTACTTTCGTGCCAAAGCGTCTATAGTACTCGACTCCCTGATTGCCAGAAAGTGAGCCGATTTCATCAACCTGTCCACTACCACCTAGATGGCGTCGTACCCTCCTTGGAACTTGGGTAGTCCCATGACGAAATCCATCGAGATGTCATCCCACTTCCACTCGGGGACATCTACAGGCCACAGTAGGCCGCCTGGAACTCGGTGTTCATCCTTCACTTGCTGACACACTAAGCACTTGGCCACAAACTCTGCCACCACTCGCTTAACTCCGGGCCACCTAAACTGCCTCTTCAAACCCTGGTACATCTTGGAAACTCCTGGGTGTACCGCCAGGGGTGAGTTGTGGAACTCACTGAGAACCTTGCCGCGCATCACCTCTGGGACAAACAACCTTTTCTGGAAAAGCATCCGGTTCTGACCATCCTCTGTCCATCCTTCCGGAGCATTGCCCTGGTCAACCTGGTCACGCATCACTTCGCACTCCGGGTCTCCCCACTGAGACTCCTCCACCTGTTGAAATAGAGATGACTGCACTATCATCTGATATATGCAGCCTCTGCCACTATCCATCCTCGCATCCAGGTGTAAGCTAGCAAACTCTTTCATTGCCTTCCAGGCATCTGCCGACTCTCGAACCGCATCCTTCTGCGTCCTCCTGCTCAAGGCATCGGCCACCATATTTCCCTTTCCCTCAGTATAAGAGATCTCGAAGTCGTAATCCTGGAGGAACTCCACCCATCTTCGCTGTCGCAAGTTTAAGTCCCGCTGGGAGAAGATATACCTCAAGATTTTGTGATCCGTGAAGACTAAAAAGCGTTCCCCGATGAGGTAGTGCCGCCATAACTTTAGCGCAAAAACGACCGCTGCAAGCTCCAGGTCATGGGTGGCATAATTACGCTCATGGGAATGCAATTTCCTGGACCCATAAGAGATCACCCCTTGTCGCTGCATCAACACGCATCCCAGGCCCTGTCCTGAAGCATCACAGAATACCTCATAGGCCACCCCTTCTTTTGGTAATCTCAGCACTGGGGCACTGACCAACTTCTCCTTCAGATAGCTGAAGGCTGACTGGCACTGCTCACTCCATACGAAAGCCTGGTCCTTCTTGGTCAGAGCCGTCAAAGGGGCCGCAACTCGGGAGAAGTTGGGTACGAATCTCCGATAGTAACCTGCTAGCCCAAGGAAACTACAGACCTCTGCCACATTCTTGGGTGCTGCCCACGAAATAACTGCCTCAACTTTTGACGGGTCCACCGCTACGCCCTGCTCGGACACCACGTGCCCGAGGAAGTGCACTTCTCATGTCCAGAACTTGCATTTTGACAACTTCCCATAGAGCTGGTGCTGTCGGAGGACCTCCAAAACTGTCCTCAGGTGCTCTACGTGGTCCTCCTCTGATCTAGAGTAGACCAGGATGTCGTCGATGAACACAACCATGAACCGATCCAGGTACTCCTGGAAGATGGAGTTCATAAGCCCCATGAACACAGCCGGGGCGTTCGTAACACCGAAGGGCATGACTATGAACTCTAAGTGTCCATACCTTCATCTTAACGCTGTCTTCGGGATGTCGCTCTCTTTCACCCTCAACTGGTGGTACCCAGACCGCAGGTCGATCTTGGAGAACCATCCTGCCCCTTTCAGCTGGTCGAAAAGATCATCTATCCTTGGAAGAGGGTAGCGATTCTTGATCGTCACCTGATTCAGCCTCCTGTAGTCTATGCACAACCTAAGACCACCATCTTCCTTCTTTGCAAACAAGACCGGAGCACCCCACGGTGATGCACTCGGACGAACATAACCCCTCTTCATCAGATCGTCAATCTGTATCCGCAACTCCCATAGCTCCGAAGGTTCCATCTGGTAAGGATCCATCGAGATTGGACGAGCGCCAGGCTGTAGGTCTATCCCGAACTTGATATCACGTCGAGGGGGTAGAGTCGTCACCTCCTCAGGAAAGATGTCCATAAACTCACGGACGATCTCTGGCACTTCCACCATTTCAGAATCTACTGATTCCACTGTCAGCTCGGTCAACAAGGAGAGGAGAGGTTCCTCTCTCCTGTTTCCCTTCGGACTGCCCCACTCGCCGGTGAAGGTAACACGTCGGCTGTCCAAGTCTGATAACACCACCCTTATTCAAAAACAGTCGATGACGGCGCACACAGAAAATAGCCAGTCGATGCCTAGGATGACATCGTATGGCTGAATCTTTAGCAGAAGAAGATCCCTAACCGACTGATGTGGCCCTATCATCATTCTACATCCCCGACAAACGAACAACAAGTCGGTCTGACCTCCGACTGGTGTGCTCAACACCAGGGGCACTGGAAGTCTCTCGGCGTCTAGACCCAAGGCACGAGCTAGACTGGGTGCAACAAAGGAGTCCGAAGCTCCAGTATCGAACAAAGCATAAGCAAGAGTGCTAAACGGACTGATCGTACCTTGAACAACCTCTGGCCCTGCTGGAACTGCTGCCTCTGCGGCGTGCAACTGTCCACGCCCAGCTCCCCTGCCCCTCAGATGTCGGCCACCTCCCCGACCACACCCTGGTCGAGGTCCCTATGGAGCATCCTGAGGTCGGCCTCCTCCTCCTACGTCTGCTCTCGGAGGAGTGGGAGCTCGCTGTCTCTACTGCTGCTGCTGGAAAGGTATGGCTAGAAGCTGCTGCTGAGGCGGGTGCCGGGGATGACTGCCACTGCTATACTGCACCCGGTCGGGGCCCTGACTCCGGAGATGCGCAGGGCTCCCACAGATTAAGCACCGTAGTCCCGGGCCATTAGGAAAAGGGCGAGGGCCAGGGGATCGAAACTGAAACTGCTGCGGCCTGCTCCCTGCGGGTCGGAACCTAGAGGGTCCTGACGCTGGAGGCCTGGTGCTGACGGCCTTCCCCTTTGATGGTCCCAGATGGATCCCCTCTCGCGACACTCCTCCTAGAGCATGAATCCTCTCCACCACTTCGGCCTTCTTCTAGACCTCCAAGTACGTCGGCAGGGTAAAGGGGGTAATAGCATACTGGAGGGAGGGTCGGAGTGCCTCCTCTAAACGTCTTGCCCGAGACTCCTCATCGGGAAAGTGGTCTGGAGAAAAACGTAGGAGGTCCTTGAACTTGATCCCTAGCTCCCTCACGGAGATACTCCCCTGCTGGAGGGAGAGTAGTTCCTGCCTATTTTCCGCCTTCATCGTCGAGGAGAGGAATTCCGCCCGGAACTTCCTCTCGAAATCCACCCAAGCCACCTCAGACTCTCTCCTCTATCCCAGGTAAAGAATCCACCACTGACGTGCCACTCCCCGCATCTGGCTAATGGCCATAGGAACCCAGTACTTGGTCGGGGCCCTAATTAGGCCGAAAGCTATAACTAGCTCCTCTAGCCAGCCTTCCGTCTTCATATTGGAGGTGCTGCCCTCATACTTCTCGGGGGACTGTCTCTGGAAGGCTTGAAGAGTCTTCTGTCACTGGTCGTCCTCTTCCTCTCAATCAGCTCTCTGCTGATCGACCAAAGTAGTCTACGGGGCCTCGATCGCCTATACCACACGTGGTCGCCTTCTAGGTGCCATAGCTGCAAGGTAAACAAGGAATTCCTAAGCCCAAGTAGTGCAGAATATTGTTCTTAAAACTTCTTAAAATTTAATTTATTCTTAGTCCCCAAGACATCCCAGAAACACAAGAACACAAGTCATTATGATGCATGTACCTTTCCTAGGGTCTCTACCATGCAATCAGTGTGGCATCACTTGGTCGTTCGGTAGGTCCAGAGTCCTTGCATCGGATCACGGGGGGCCCTAAAATCCCGTGTCCTATCCGGTCTTCCTTGGCCTAATTCATGCGCCATGGTCACCCAACACTGTTGCCTTACCATCCCATGCAATCCTCACTGTGCCAAACTCCAGACTCCATCCTATCTCTCATCCATCCCTCTGATACCATTCTATCACGACCCACCTTCACCAAAAGGAGGGAAGGGTTAGCAGATTTCAGGCGCTTCCTTCTTTAAGTTGAAGGAGAGATAATGACCCCTGAAACCCACCTTTAATAGGTCTCGGAGTGGCGACTATCACTAAGGGTATGGAAATTTCACACAAATGGAAGGCATTACCCTTTTTGTTTTATAGGATTGAGAGATAAGAAGAAGAAAACCCAACAACACCAAGGTAAAAAGAAAAGTAAAGCTAACAGTAAACCATTCCCACATGCATGCTTCAAAAGTAAAAGCCACAAGGTGAAAAAGGTGTCTACAAGGGTAAGTACCAACGGAAGAAAAAAAGACAACTGCAACTGCTCCAAGGATCCAAGCTAGTATGGTCCCGCACGATCCCCAAAGTCCTCCTAGAAACCTGAAAGCAATTTTATATACGTAGGGTGAGCATACAAGTACACTCAGTAGGGAAAACCAAAGACTCTCATGCACAAGTGGGGGAACGTACTGAAGTCCCATGAGAAAAGGAGTAAACCAAACACCTATCAAGGAAAAATATCCACCCCAGGCCTCACCAAGGCACACTCCCCAAATAATGCAAGTCAAGTAATATATATATTAAGAGCACATTGATGTTTGGCTACCCCGCGCCACTTTCCCACTAGTTATTGAGACATCCTACGCATCGGACCAATCCCGCCATTCTCACCGCAATCCCACTGCCACACCCGCCCGCACACACATGGGAAACAACCACACGCAGTCCCACTGCCGTAATCCCGCACGCACACACCTGGGCCACAACTGTCACACATAACCCCGCCTGTAAACACCTAGGCCAGAACAACCACCACCACGCCTGAAGACACCTGGGCCTCATCCCGAAGACACTTGGGAAACCACCTGCCGCACACACCTGGCCAACCACCACACCACCCCACCTGAAGGTTCTTGGGCTAATAATGGACCTCATGCCATCACATCCTGCCCGAAGATACTTGGGCTATCCGGGAAAGGGAGCAGAAAAGGAGCTAATAACCAGCCACTAAGAATATTGTTGGGAAAAACACCTTCCCCCATGAAATGGGGGTGTTCGGAACTGAGTTCTCAACTTGGGTGGGGTGCGAATAAGAAACACAAAGCTACAAGTATATATATATATAGGTAGCAAGCACTCACCCAAGCTAAGTTTTTCTTCAGACAGCCTACAGATCACAACAACACTCAAGTCCGAGTCATGACTCACGCTAACAACCCATTTGTCCCCTTTATTATTTCATGTTCAGTAATAATGTTTATGTTTAAGCACTAATGGGCAACTAGTAGGCAAAGGAATAAGTCCAGTAAGGTAAACAATCAAGCAACAACCATTACGCCCATACCCGGTTCTCAACAACAGAGGATTCCACCCCAATTCGTGATATAAACAAGTATCCCATTCTGTCTTAAAACTCACAACCAACGAATCCATACCAACAAGAGATCATATCCCCCAATTTCACACAACCACTGAGGGTATAAAAGAATAGGGGATCCCATCCCCTCCCACATCTCCAAAAATCGACTCGTAGAGAAAACCACCAAAACACTGCCACCAACACTAAGCCAGGCCAGGTCTGTATCATTAGATTTAAATGATTTTACACGTTCCATGATTTCAATTCCATTTAACCAGGGTAATCAAAGAAGGGATTGATCCTGGTGCTTTCAATTTATTCAGCCGGGTATGCATGATTAACCAATTTACGTTTTCACAGCCGGAGTTTACAACCACACCAAGCAATTTAAAACATCAGCAGGGGTTCATTAGTGAACAAACAACGACCACCAACTACCTCTATTTCCAGGAGGCATAATCCAGCACAACTCAACAATATGATCATAAAAGAAACAACATCAAAATATGAGACAACATCAACGATCATAGCCCCCTCCTTTATTTAAATAATTCGTTCATTATCTTTAATTAGGTCTTGTTTATCCAATTATACAGAACAAAAGCACACCCACCCCACATGATACACCAAAGATAGAGGAAAAGGAGAAATTCCCTACTTGTTGGATCAATGATCTACGCTAAGGCCGGGGGAGGAAGTTCACGGATAGTGATTCGGCTCGCCTGAACGAAAATCGCTTCGTCTATCAATGCTTGGGCCGGCCGCAGAATTTTATGGATAACGATGCGACCGATGCACCAGAAGCTGTTTGTGAAGATCCACGATCGAGGAAAGGAGAAACCACGGATAAACCTTATTTTATAAGATCCGCCGACGGTTGAGGTGAGAACGCAAAACCGCGTAAGGCGCGGGGTCGTGGGTTGATCACGCGGCTCCACTCATCATTAAAGGGTCGGGTAGTTTAAACTGACTCATTAATTGATTAAGTATTTAATTAAAACTATTATGCGCATTACGGGCCTTTAAAACACGCTCAAACATGTCAAAATAGGGTTTAAAACCCTATTTGCGCAAAAGGGAGCGCTACTGGAAATAACCCGTGGGGTAGGCCAGAGCCACCGGTAGGCGGCAACTACTGGTAGGCGGCAGCTACCGGTAGGCCGAGCTACCGGTAGGCTGCAGCTACCGGTAGGCCGAGCTACCGGTAGGCCGAGATACCGGTAGGCTGCAGCTACCGGTAGGCCGAGCTATGGGTAGGCTACAGCTACCGGTAAACCGAGCTACCGGTAGACAGAGCTACCGGTAGGCTGCAGCCACCGGTAGACTGAGCTACCGGAAGACAAAGCTACCGGTAGGCTGCGGCCACCGGTAGACCGAGCTACCGGTAGGCCTGCTACCAGTAGGCTAAGGCTACCGGTAGGCCTACACCACCGTGATTCCCAGACCTAAAACCCAAAACGATATTTTTCACAAAGTAATGGACCCCAAAAACCTGGGCCATTACATACTATTCATTAAAAAAAAACATTTTAGAAAAATGATAAAATTAAATAATAATATTATTTTTTATGAGAAATTTTAAAATTAAATTCGGTTTCTATAATTTAAATTCTAAAATTTATAAATTTTTCTTCTGAAAATATTATGTATTATATAATGAAAATTTTCAAATTGGAAATATCCTTTTAAATATTAACATGCATTAATTATTTATTATATAAAGGTAAACATTATTAATATTTTTCCATATTATTTTTTATTATAACATTATTAATAATGTATTATTAATATATTTTGTTTTTTTACATTTTTTCTATTGTTTTAAACAAATTCTAGAACATAGTAAGTCTTTTAGAAGATCCAAAATCTGTGATAATCACATTTTCGCTATAATTTTCAATACCCTGTTAAAAGTTTATTTGCCACCTTAAACGTATATAAATAATATAATTATTCCTATTAAATAATGATATTATCCCTAAAATAAACAACTTTTATAATCATCGTCTTTTATTAATTATGGTATATTAACGTCTGGTCAGTCTAACAACCTACTTGAACATTTCCATAAAATAATATCACGGATGAATATGATAACTTATTACTAATAATATAATATATAAAAAAAATTTATATTTTATTTTGGATTATTAATTAAAATACTGAAATTAAATGACATTTTAGGATACCACCACTTATCTGTTAAAAATGACAGAAACAATCTCCTCATCGAGTTCATCTTCAAAGATCATAACAGAAACTCCCATAAAATGAACTTATATATTTATAATTAATTATAAATAATGAATTATATCATATTTAATGATATTATATTGATTAAATTTAGGATAATTAAAAAACCAATATTTTTATCATGAATTTTTTTCCAAAATGTTCATGATTACTCAAACATGGTATTGAAAATAGACAATAGCTAACTAATATACATATAAATAATTAATATAAATGATTATTTTAATTGGTAATTGTTATGAACGTGGTTATGAAGTTAGTGATTAATATATTTATGTGTATTATACAATATTTTAGAGTGTGTTCAAGTATAAAAATATAATAGGTAAGGGTTTTCATGTTCTCAATTATGACTTTTGAGATATGTTAAATTTTATGTTTCAAGTTTACTTTTTTTTGGTCTTACATTATTTTAACATATATTGAATGTTTTATGATTTATATATTTTAAATTCATGGGTTATACTAATTCATATCAGCTTTTATTATTCAAATGGTCATCAAATCAAGTATTAGCCTAGTTATAAGTGTTTCTATCTCAATCCCCCTTCATTGAGGAACTCTTCGATATTATACTACAATATTCATTACTATGGTTTATATACTACCCACAATACTTAAAATATAATAAGTTATTTTTGAAATTGGAAATTTCTTTCCATTAATTATATCCCTTTGTGTGTTCTATGATTGGTATCTTCCCTGAAATATAATGTATTTTCATAACTCAAACCTTTTTCATGAGTTAAAACACTTCCCCTTGAGATTTGTATTTCATTTCATATAGTATTCCCCATTTTTATATTTATAGATATCCTTTTAATATAATTTTACTTCTATATGTTTTCTCTTCCTTCTTATAACTCAAACTAAGTTAATAAAAAATCACATCCTCTTAAACAAAGGTTTCCCCTCTTTGTCAACAATTTCTCTTCCCACCAATCTTCTCCTATCTAATTAGAGACATAATTATTTATTATCCCATGTGATGTTTATACATACCCTCTCATATTTACAAATGGATATATTTTTATATTTTTATGATGTGTAATTTTTTAAAAAATTATCGTATGGAAGGGGGTCATTTAAAATAACTACCATTAATTTTTGGTTATATAATATATTTCATTTTTCCATTTTTTACCTATCATATTATTGTGGGTTTATTACATATGTTTAATATAAGTTCCTTAAATACATACTTATTTTACTATAAATTTATTTTTTTAGGTTAATACCTATTTCATCTTCCCTTCAAAATTCCCACGTTTAGGTAAACTCGACTTATGGGAACATTCTGATTTCATATCTCATGAAGTGTGTCAACTCCATAAATTTTTTTAATCATAAATAACATCCAAATTTTTTAATAAATTTATATAAAATAATTATAGTTCAATTATTTTATATTTTAAAATATTAGAATATTTATTTCCTTTAAAGATCTTATGCTCTTTTCAAAAATCATCACTAGTGGAGTACATTTTTATTTTTATTTATCCTTGATAATTTTCAAGATTTTTACTAAATTGGAAATAAATGATCAATTCATTTATTTACTTATTAATATATTAACATAAAAAATTTTATAAATATGTATGCTCTTTTTAATCTTAATGATGTGTCCTTTGGTTATAATTTGAGACAAGATAATGAAACCCACCTCTTTCTCATGGGATTTATCATGCTTGTACATTATGGATGGTTTCTTTTACTCAAGTGTTACATGTATGTGTGTTATTATTATGATATTAATCATGTGATAGGTGGGACTAGAATTATAAAACCATCCAACTCATTGGTTAATGTTTTTATCTCATAAGGTACCATGTATGATGGAAGAGTGGTTAGCCTAAGAGCACTATGTTATGTGATAGGTTGGCATGGAATTATATAACCCTATAATTAATTGGATAATTCATTATGTCTCATGATATGTTATTCAAGGGATTAAGGAGTGAAATTAATCCACTATAGAACATTTTATATTATGTGTTGATGATCTTAGTCTAAGGAGTTAACTTATAATTATGTTTCCATTTTTTTGTTGTTTCCAAATATTTATGTTTCCTTGAACTTGTGTTATAATTTCCTTATATTTTATTTCCATGCATATCTCACACTATTATTTCAGGGTATATGTTTTTTATTTTGAGATTATATGTTCTTGCTTTATGATTTAGTGACAATTTATATTGTCTCATGTTTTTTATTAATAAATATCCCCAGGTATATGTTTTGTCATGTGTGTATGATTTAATCATTTATGTATGGTTGATAAGTTATTACCTTACCGATCATTTGATATCACCTAATTCTCATGTTTTCCTTATACGGGTTATGAATATATGTATAACATATCATAAGTCTAGAAGGGGTTAAGGAGAGCTCTATTAGTGAAATTTTTCAATATGTTTTTATAAAATATGCTTATTATGTATCTATTTCTCTAACACATTAAACCAACATGTTTTCTATGCTATGTGATTTTTTTTGAGATGTAATGTTTATCTTTGGTGATGATATAAAATAATGGTATGTTTATCTTGGGTTTTCACATTTACTATCATGGGAGGGATTAGTTATTTTTTAGTGTCATTTTGGTTTTTTGGGATTAGTATTAGATTAAATTAGTGAAACCCCAAGGGATAAGTCTATAGGATAATTTTCAGTATAGGATAACATCCTAAACTTTTATTAATGTTGAGATTATGTGGTTTTCTTAGAAATAGAATCACATTTTGGATATGAGAATTGGATGTTGGATCTATCACAAATTAACCTAGTAGTAGTGACCATAAAATAGGTATATTGGTTATTAACTCAATGTCACCCAATGTATAAAACTGAGGCCTAACTGTGCACACAGTTTTACAATATCAGTGGATATAATTTGATCCATTATATTCTCTCTATGAGCCATTATGAAGGATTTATTATGATAATGAATTATGTTAAGATGTATTAGATATCCCAACTGAATGAAATAGAGATTGAAATAAGGGAAATTTATGTTGAACTCAAATATAATGGTTTCAAAACTAATACATTTATAGGTTAAATTATTCCTGATATATTTTATGATAATTATATTATTCTATTAGTTATTCATCCATACAATTAACTTCATCTAATTTTTTAATGGATGAAGGCTTAAGTATTGTGGTCAAAAATGGATTCCATAGAAAATGTGTACATTGTCCCAATGAAAAAACACATCAAAAAAGAAAAAATATGGAGTCACATTGAAGTTCAGCTGATAATGATGATTAAAGAAATAATTTTTATTCTCATTCATTTAGAAAACATGGGAATATATTCCTAGTTAAATTCTTCAAAGAAACTATAAAATATTTTATCATGCTAAAGTATAGAATAGTGAAACTAATTAATGTAAAAAAAATGAAGAGCTCAATAGACATGGCGTAAGGAACAAGAGATCTCCCCAAGGAAGAACTAATTATGGATTTCCATAAATGCATAGAACATGTGGATTATCCATTAAAATGACATAATACAATTGATAAAAATATTTATTGGTATCTATAACATCTAATATAAAGAGTAAATAGAAAATACAATATAACCACCACCACCGAACTATGTTCTAGAAAGGACAAGGAGTGATGAATACTACTCAACCACTCATGAATTATAATGTTTTGTGCTTATAACACATTCAACCCACATTTTTGTACTTAAAACGTTTCTAAAGGACATAAAATCATCATCTCTAAAACTGGATCTTTGTTATAATGCCAAATCTAGTAACCCAATTTTGGATTTTACATTATTAAATTAGAACAAATAAAAGGGACCACACTATGTATGATCGGTTAGTTTAATAGTCTTGGAAGACTAGATATATACACGGTTCCTATATTTCATGGGAAATTTAAAAACATAAAATAATAATTAATTGTTTTTACTATTTATCATTTAAAAAATTATTTATCAAACCCGAGGGAATAGAAAAAAATAAAGGGTGATATCGAATACTCAATAATGGTTATGTATAGTGAAGTATATCATGAGTAAATAATGAAAAATTAATATAGAGACATAGATAATCAAAACACATTTCATTCAAAAAACAAATTTAGATCAATATATAAACATGGATAATATAAACATTGAAATAACATGGATAATAGAAAATGATTTCCTTATAAATGGAATTCATAAATTAGTATATTCATGATCTTTCTATCAATACCATGGACATGTTATCATTTATCCCACCATTAAGGTCTTAGCGAATATATAATTTTTATTAAATTGGTTGGTGTTAACTAGATACCTATATAAAATGGAATATATCTGTTTTTTGTCTCATGTGACATGTTAATGCATTGAGATGATATTTATAATTGGGAAACACACATCACATGAATGTCCAATGAATTCATATGATCTATTGAATGATTAATACAATTCATTCTCAAAATGACTTATAAATCCATAATTATCCATACTGAATCAACAATATAGATTATTTCTCTAGTTAATAAAAAAACTTTTTAAATAATATTATTTCATCTAATAATGTGTATTGAAATAGTATATTGTTAAAACAATATCAATGTAGTGGAAATAATACAAATTAAATCCATGATACTTAAAATATTCACTTAAAGGAGAAAATAATTTCCAACTAAAAAATTTAGTGTGGTTGGGAATGTGATCATGATAATTTGAATAACCATAAAACCATAAAATAATAAATGAATAAATATAACCATAAATTAATAACAAATTAAGGAATTTTTGATAAAATAAATCATTATGAAAAATAAAATTAAATAAATTAAAACCATTAAAAATATTCCTCGAATCTTTGTGTGACATAGAATTTATAAATCAATTTCAAAATATTTGTCATTATTTTAATAATGAAAACCCATTTTAATAACATTTTAAAAAAAATACCAAAATAAATTGAGAAAAAAAATCTTTCTTTGAATGTAAGGATAGAAATATTTAAAACATAATTCCATGAAAATAATAGTCATGATGGCAGAAAAATTTATTCATGTCATTTATAATGAAAGAAAACATTATATTACAACATTGGTAAAAAGAGTGAGAAGTTATATATATAGAAACGTATATTAAAATTCCAATAAAATATTTAATCAATAATTTCAAAGGAAGTTAAAATGAATATTTTTAAAAACCATTAATAGGTAAAAAAATCAATAAAACAACATGAATAACATGGATATGGCGTACACAATTTTTTATCCAGAAATAAGAAATATGTTTGGTATGCCTTACATGTAACTAATTTTAAAATTCTTGATCCAATAAGAGAAAAAATTGAAAATAAATATGTAAAACAAGAAAACTGGAGTAGAATTAAATATATTAGGATTTATATATTACGATTATATATTCTTCCTAAATAAAATATGAATATAAACAATCTAGAAATAAAATGATATTGGAACAGGAATCCCTTACCTTTGGTATCTTTTTAGTCATACTGTTTTGATCCTCTAGTATAATGAATTTTGATATATTTAATAATTTAGTAAAAAAATATTTCATCTATAGTCCATTTTGACTATAATTTTATTATAATTTTCTATTCATTCATTGAATAGTTCATTCTTATGTCGACTACTACTGGTTTTTCAGTCAATTTATCGAAATTTGATTTGGTATATTGATTATGGATAATAAAGTTATGAAATAGTCACATAATATCTATAATGTTATTAATTTAAAGAAAATAATTTTCATTCTCCTTATACCCTTATACAATCATCAATTCTTGATGGTAAAATAAAAAACAACCACATTGCTTTGTGGAGGTAGTTGTCTACACATATGCGCAAGAAAAGACACCCTTTCCTAGTTGAATGAATAGTCATAAGGAAGATCAAATATTAAATTTATTGAATCTATGCAATAAATATTTTGTAGAGTTATTAACTATATATTTATAACCATCTAAAAAAAATGTTGATGAAAAATTAATTGTACTGCTTCGCTGAGATGGTAGGTCATACTTACGTAGGGGAAATGTTTTCATTATCCATAGAAAGGATTAAAGGAGAAAAATGTCTATCCCATAATCATAATAATGAAATAATATATTCATGGTATTGGATTAATTTTTTTATGATGGATAAAATATATTTATAATATGTAAAAGAATAAATAAACTATTAAAGATTTAGGTAAGATGATTACCTCTTTTTTGAGATGCCACCCCTAAATTACACCTTAATCCATCATAGGATGTTCTTAAAGTAATAATAGGAACTCAATAAATATATTAAGGAATATATTATGGTTTTGGGTAGTTAATTATTGATATAATTTTCCCAATGTTTTTCATTAATTTGGGATAATTTGTTTTCTTTTATATGTCATGTGAGGGACACACAAAAATTTACCTAAAATATTTAAATAATATAAAGTCTTTTCCTTTTGAAAGTATCATCAAATTTTTATATATATGAATATGAAAAGGGACACAAAAAAATTAAACAATTCAATAAAGATTTATTAAGTGGTTTTTAATTTTTAAATCCTTACTTATTTATTTTTAATGCTTTTAAATCATTTTACCGTTAATCGTGGTGACAAATATTTAACATTGTTACAATTCATTTTGACAAAAAAATGATTTAAAATTATTACATAATAATTATTATTAATATTCAAAATTAAAAATATATTTTACAGGAATAAACTCCTAGAATTGGGTTAAATTATGTTTAATATAATTTTGAAAAATAAAAAGAGAATATTTTTTTAGAAAAATGATTTTTTTAATAATAAAAATTATTTTTTAGAAAAACAATGTATAATGTTTACTGCAATTTATTATTTTTGTTATTTTAAATCACATAATTATTATAATTAATTAATAAATTAAATTCAAATGTCACCTTGTAGATACTTGATCAAGAGAGAAAAAATATTAAAAATGTTTATTTCAACAGAATAATTAATTAGATTTACAAATGTTAAGAATTTATGTGTATGTTCAATGTTATAGTATTATATAAATTATATTTAATATAAAATTTATTGTTTTTCTTTCAAAAGGTTTTCTTAAACATTCAAGTAATTATTATATCATTACCAAGTCATGAAAGTGACTATTTGATTTATAGAAAATAAATATATTTTACTATTCCCCAAATAAAATGACTATTTAAGAAAAATATCAAAAATTGATACTAAAATAATTTTGAAATGATGTAGTAAATAATTTAATAAATTTCATCAAATTAAATTAATAGAAATTTCTAATTTATATTTAAATCATATTATTCAATAAATCTATGTGAATCGTGTTATTGTTTCTTCAAGAAGAAAAGACTGCTTACTATACTTGATGCTTAGGTGTTACATTCTTATATACTTCAAAAATTTCATTCTAAAGATTTATATGATGTGTTATAATGAAAATATGTGGATATTTATACATGAAAAATTCATTTGGTTCCCACAGTACCACTTCTATTTTATAATTTTTCAAAAATACCTTTACCAATTGAGTTATCTGATTTCACAATACCTATTATCCATTGTCAAGAATCTAGATTGAAACTTCACATGAATATAAATAATTTTCAAATTTTATTTCCTAATAGGAGAGTAAATTAATTGTGTCTGGTATGTACATACTTAATAAATATATATTGATCACATAATAGATTATTTTGTGGCAGGGTGGCATTGCTAAATGGAAGCCACAAGTAGAATATTTTGTAGAATTTAAAATGGAATGATTTACATAAAACATAGTCTCTATTTCTTGGTAAACCATATAAAACCCTTACATGGTGATACATATGAGAAATTATTACCTCCCAATTAAAATTATAAATCCTTTCATCAGTTATCGAGAAACAATTCTCTCTACTTTGAACTACCTTGATATGATTTTGAAGAGTCTTTACGTTCATGATTACCTCCTTAACAGGTTATGTGAATAAAATCTTCCATTCACCAACTTCATCCCAACAAGTTGGTCTATGAAATCTTTTCCAATGAAAATATTCATAAAATTCAATTTGAACTCTTGAAAGAAATATCTTATTATAAGTAAATTATATATAAGAAAAATATTAATCCCATATTCCTTGAATGTCATGTGAGAATGACCTAAAAATGTAATATAATGTTGTAATAGTAAATTAGTTCCACCCATCATTTTGAGGATGATTGGAGATTCTCAAAATATATCTTGTGGTTGAGACCCTTCTAAAGAATAATATAGAAATTTGATGTAAACTACATATCATGATTTGATAAAATCAAAATAATTGTACCATTAAGTCTCACAACTGCTGTAATATATAATTTTGAAAGTTTCTCAAGAGGTAGATCATTTCTTGTAATGATTAAATGTATTGACTTGATGAGGATATAAATAAAAACCCATATTGAACCATTGTATCAAATATTATTTTGAAATCCATTGATATAATCCATTATAATATCATCCAATTTTTACATAGGAATGGATAGAGGTGTCATCACACCCTTATGATATTGTATCTCCTCCTTTACTAGTTTAAATCCATGAATCATGATACATCATCATCCATTTTCTGCTTCATGTCATCTAACAAAAAAATTTCCTTCAAATACCAACACATTTTGGTGATACCAAGGTGAATAGAGAAGTTTCAGCTATGAGAATCATATAGTATTTATATTTTTAGATCAATCATATATAGAACACATTTCATATTTTCAATTTTCAATATAACATCATAATACATGATTTTTACCAGAATAACCTCATTTAGGGCATTGATATTCTTTTGAATATTCTTATCATCAATCTAGAATCTTTTTACATTCTCTAACAAGCATGGTTTTGAAATTATTTATAATAGATGTGATGATTCCCCTTCCCAATTAATCCCATATATAATTTTGCAGAACCCAATAATATAGAAACTTTTTCTATACTCATATTATTAAAACCCCCATGATAATTCTTACATAATGCACAAACCATATTATTTTCATTCTCTAGATGATAGTGTTTTGATAAATCATAATCCTTGACTAGTTCTAGACATCTTATTTCCCTCATGTTGAGAATTGTATGTGAGAATATTTATATCTATTTTTTTATCTATAAATATTTCATGTACTATACTATAAAGGTAACTAATTCATATCATTATTAGAATGTTTATGTAGGCACATCAAGATAATGAGTTAGATAGTCATATTCTATGGTATTTAAAAAACATGATAAATATAAAATAATTATAACAATTTTCTTATGGAATATTGAAAGACCCATCTATGATGCATCACTATATATCACATATTTGTCCCGTCTCAATGGTAAATTCTTTTTCAGTTCATTAACCAATCTCCTCATTAATTCATTAAAATTTTCATCAAATTGTTCTTACCATATTAACGTAAACACTATATCAGTCAAGTTGGTTAATGGATTATCTAATTGAGAAAAAACATATCAAATTACCAATAATAACCAATTAATCCAAGGAAAAAAGTACCTCAGCTATATTCATTGTCATTAGTAATTACATTACTTCTTTTTTCTTTGAATGATCGACTAATATTTCATCCTTAGAGATAATATTTCTTTGAAAAGAAACATTATAAAGATATTATTTTCCTGATAAATTTTCTATATAACCCATTTTCTCTATGATTATTAATAATGATTTATGAATGAATGTTATTATCATCATAGATTTTAGAATATATCAAGGTATCATTAAGAAACACCAAAAAATATCTACGTAATCCTTAAATACTATATTTATAATATTTCTAAAAATAGAGGGTGAATTTTTCAGTCTAATGGGAATTACTACAAATTTTTAATGTAAATACTCCATAAAAAATTTATGTTTTTGAATGTATTTTTTATTTTCTCAATGTTTATGATACCAAGAATAATGAAAAACCTATGATAAAATTTATCTCTATGTAGTTTATTGAATAAGTCATCAATGTGGGTAATGGGATAATTTTTCACTATATTAATATAATTGATTTACCTATATATGTTACACAACCTCAATGAAACATATTTCTTATTATCAAAATGAATAGGGGATCCCCATAGTTTAACACTATGGCATATAAATCCCATATCACACAACTCCTGAAGTTTTTTCATAATTCCCACTAACTTTATTGCAGTCAACCTATAAGGATTCTTAGATATAGGTTTTAAGTCATCAATGAAATCAATTCCAAACTAAACATCACACTCTAGTAAATATCCATGTCAGTCTTCATAAACTACATCTATTTATGACACATTATAGTTACATACTAAATATAATCCATAAATTTCCCTTTATTATGTTTTTTAGAATATTATATATAAAAATTTCATTATAGAAAGAAATTATAGGTGGATACCAAAATGATTTAGAATATATTTTCAATCCAATGAATATAGGTGATTTCACATCTTGATCATGAATTATAAAATGATTTTCAAGTGAATAATTTTTAACATTTTATTTTGAAATCAAATCCATACTAAAGATTTTATCAATGTTAACCTTGTTTATAATAATTGAGTATATAAATATGGTATGTTTATATATCCTGACATGAAGTGATTGATAAAACTGTTTTGTAATAATATTTACACTAGGAGTCATGATTGAATGTTACCATATAAAGCTGGTAGGGAAATATTTCATATTCATAGAAGTCCTGGATGATAGAAAAGAGTAAGAAGATCCAGAATCAAATAAATAAATAGATAAATTTGGGTTTATGATCAAAGTACACACGCCAAAAAATTTAGTAACTTCAAAAATAGTTATATTAATCACATAGGCCTAGTATTCGGCCCCTTTTTCTAATTGGTGGGATGTTAAATTTATGCTTGGTAGATTGGTTTGAATAATTCCCCATCTTGTTACAACTAAATCACGATACAGTATTGGTTTCTTTATTTACCTCACATTTATGAGATTTAAACCCCTTTATCTATACATCGAACAGACTCATGTCATACTAGGAAATATGTGGGATTTTTTCCCACTATTATAACATTTTTGAAATCTTATCTTCCCTCAATTATTCTTTGAAAGTTTTATTTTTTCTTGATGTCTAATCAACATATTCATTACATAATTTCCCATAAATTTATAATATCTGAATAATATTTCCTCTGTTCTTATCGAACGTAATACTATATCATCATATTATGAATAAATTTTAGAAACTAATACCATTTGAAGACTCATCTTAATATTATTACAAAAATGGTCAATCTTGATTTTTTTATTATGTATATTTTCTATAGTGTGTCTTATTATTCTTGTAAGGTTTGAATCATTATTTGAAAAACATTATTCTTAATTATTTTTTAATGTGAGTAACTTCCTATTTATTTTATCTAGATTATTTCAAGGATGAATATTAGTTTAGAAGTTATACATTACATAATCTCCATTTTATGTATCCCTTAAGTGTTTTGGATTATTGAAGAAAACTGATCGACATCACCCTGCATAAACAACACCTCTAGATTAACTATTTCAATTTCTACATCCCAAATCCATAAATATATTTTTGAGGTAGTCAATCCATTGTTCATCTACCAATGTATAAATAATTCCATTAAATTATATGTGATTTTGTCACATGATGCAAAAAAATACAGGTTAATCATGTTTTGAAACAATAAGTTTCTCCATACAAGAAACTTTATTCATAACATCCTGAGTTAGATACCCTAATATATCAATGATATGCTATGTTCCAACACTAGTTGTATTATCTAGCTCAGTATAGAAGTTACAACATTTAAAATGGGTGTTAATGAACTTAATTTTTCTCGGGTCCATCTCTAAATAATTAAACACATTAAGTTAGTTCTGAATCTATGAAAATCACTATGATGTTAAAAGTTAATAAATATGAAAAATATTGTCATTTTTCTCATGGTAGTTATGATCTTTAAAAAACTAGTTCCCAAAGTACCTAATAAACTTGCTCCAGTACCAACTCTACTGACACTAACTCAAATAACCAAGATTATGTGTTTACTATATTACATTGGCACAAGATACAAAGGATTGAAACATGTATGACCAAATCAGTTTACTATTGTAAGAAAACTAATTACATAATTGATCCACATATTATATGAATGATTTAAAAATTCATAAGAATCAATCTTACATCCTTGAAAATGTTCAAAATAAACTTATTTATTTCTTTGGAAAATTATCAAAAACTAAATTAAACATAATTTTATATTTTGGAATGGATGTTCTTCCTATAAAATCCTTCTATCCTTACTTTTGATATATTTTATGAGATATTTGGTAGGGATTGGATCTCTCGATATAGATCCCATGATAATTTCCAAGATATGAAAAAAATTTAAAATTCAAAATCAATCCATGACCACCTACTGATACATGAATGTTTATATAATCCCTATGAAAAATTACTCCCATTACAATGGATTATTTAGCTTAAATTCATAGAGAAAAACATAAAATTGCTTATATTCTTATTATAAATGAAAAGATGAGTTTGTTAGTCTATCATAAGAATGTATGGTCAAAACATCACTAGAAATTTAATCTTAGGTCATTTTTATTTTTCAATACCATTAAATATTTTCATTATAGATTAGTAAATAAATTTAAGAGGATGATATTTATTTAAGTGGAGAGAATGTACCCCCAAAATATTTTACTATATAATACCCCATTAAATGAATAATGTGTTGATAGGTCTCTTCACAAGAAACACCAAACCAAAACTAACCACAAAATAATATATAACCATCGAAATGTATCAATTGAATTGGAAGGAAAAAATTGTAGTAATCTTATTATAAAATGTAAATAAAAATAAAATACATTTTTTTATACTAATGAATTAATAAATTTAATGTTTCTAAATAGATTTTAATATAATTATATTCTAGAAATATATTTTCTTCTAAAATTTTATTTTTATGCACTTCATTTTATGAATAAAGATATATTATTGATACAGTATATGTTTGATATGAATAATAAATATTTTTATATGAATAATAGATTTACACTAATTTTATAGGTAATTTATAGAAAATTACAAAATAACAATAACTAAAACTTTGAAGTGTTATTTTCATATTATAATTATTTTTAATTACATTTTACGATTTTAGTTAAATGATAAATTCTCAAATTGTTAAATTTTAATTTTAAAAAATGAATGAAATTTTTTATTCATAATAACCATATTATCTTACGATATTTTTTAAAATATTTCTAAATTAAATAATTTTTATGTTAATAGATGAAAAATAATTTTTACATAAAAACATTCTACTAATTAAGAATGACCTTGATGTATTAACACCTTTTCATTAGTCAAATATATGATTAATAAGTAAAACTATTAATTTTATAATTACTATTTTGTATTATTAAAATGTATAATTAACATTTTAAAAACAAAAGAAACTTTTTCGAATAAAATCTATTTTTTGTAATATCATTAATTAAATAAGATTTTGTTAAAATTTGATATTGGATTGATTTTAATTACTGATAACTTATATTTCTCTAAATAAAAAAATTTATATCAATTAAATCATATATATTTATTAGTATACACTATGCATTAATTTTATCTTTAGATACAATTTTTAAAAAAATGGACTTTTACATGTTACATTCACTAATGTTAAAATTGATCTTTCTTAAAAATAAAAATTTTATATTTTTCATATTATTTCATGTTTCAAATAAATAATTAAAAATTATATAATTTGAAAAATTTTATTTTTAGGCATTAAAATTAAATTACATTTATCAAAATTAGATACCATAATAAAACCAGGAACGGTAAAAGTGAAAATTATATGTGGACTTTAAACATGTATAAAACATGTTTGAAAATTTATTTTTATTGTATTATAGAGCTCATATCATCCTAAAATCTATTATTATCAATTTTTAAGTCTTAATCATTTCTAAAACATGTGCATTCTTTATATAAAGGTGAAATATTTGCAAAAATGACATTCACACCATTTATAAAAGGGGTATTTAACAACCCCATCAAGGGAACCCAAATAATTATAAATTATCTTTACACTAAAATTTTAAATTCACATATAATCATCCTTCTATTTATTAATATTATGTTAAGGGGAATTAGCCTATTCCCACTATTTCGATGGAATCCTCTATGGAAAAATCAATGTTCCCAATATGAGTACTCATTTTTCATAAAGCTTCCTCCTTTATATCATAATTTTTAAAATAAAATATTCTAATTACTATACAATGAAAAGAGTATTGTATTTAAAATTGATGTTAGTATTCTAATAATATAACCATTAACCCCCTTTAATTTTTTTTATTAAGATAAATGAAACATTCATATTTGGGTTGTGTATATTGTCGCCTCCACAAAGAGACTACATCCATTTTGTTACCACTGCCTCTATTAAGTTATTATAATGTATAAATTTATGAATAAATATAAAATATGTAATATAATTATTATTATAAGTGAAAATTATATTCCACCTTCTTTCCATCTCATTTTTCATTAAATAAAAATGTTAATCATGCAACTGCCTCCATAAAGTAGTGTATCATATTTTCCATTGAGTTTCGTTATAATATATTATAGCCTTATGAAATATTTTTCACCATATTAAAATAAACTAAAGAATATTGTTATTAATCTATAATAATAATATTATTCCCAAAATAAACAAATTTTATAATCATAATTATTTATTAATTATAGTATGTTCATATTTGGGAGGATCTGACCACCTACAAGAAAAATGTAATAAAATAATATAATGGGTGCCTATGAGAACATAACTACTGGTAATATATGATATAAATAAAAAAAATATTTATTATTTATCATATTTTAAATACTAAAATTAAACTCACTTACAAAGATACCACCAATCGTTTTTTAAAAATCACTGAAACTTGATAACTACTAAGTTCATCTTCATAGATCAGAACCAAAATACCCATATAATAGAATTATATGTTTATAAATAATTATAAATAATAAATTATATTAAATGGTGTCCCTCATAATGATTAACATTGTTGGAGGAACGAATATTAACAATGTTATTATGAGACTATTTGAAAATGATAAATATTACTCACACTCGATATTGGAAATAGATAATAACTAATAAATATTCATACAAATAATGATTACAAATAAGGTTTTTGAATTATAATAGTTATGTGTTTGGTTATAAAAAAAACTTAAGATGTTATTTCTTATACATGAGGATAGATAATTTTATAGGTAATCAAGGTAAAAGGTAATAGTTTTTATAGTCTCAATAATAATTACTTGTGGCATATTACATTTTGTGCACTATGTTTCATTTTTTTGTTTTTTTTCATTTAGTTTACCATCCATTGAATGTATTATAATAATTCTTCTTAATTAAAATTTTATAATACTCCAAATCTAGTTATTTTCTTCAAATTCACATAGAATCAAGTTTTATCCCTGTTGTAAGTTTTTTTTGTCCATATTTCCCTTTAAGACATTTTTTATATTATGAATAAATATCTATTTATATGGCATAAATACTTCCACGAGGACTTATAATATCATAAATTATTATTAAATATATAAAAATAACTTACATCTGTATTCTTCCTTGTTTTTTCAATGCTTGATATCTTCCAAAGGATATATGTGTATTTTATAACTCAACTTACTTTCATGGTTTATTATGTTTCCCCTTGAGATTCATCTTTCAATACAAATAATATACCATATTTATATCATGGGAAATCACTTATTATTCAAATAAAATTTATTTAATTTTTATTCTCCATATAAATAATTTAAATACATAAAGAAAACTTATTATCCACATAAACAAAGGGTTCCACACCTTGTCAATAATTTCTATTCTCACCAATATTCTCATTTTTAGTTGGAAACATAATTTTCTATTATCTCATGTGACCTTCATATTTTAGTTTCCTCAAATAATAATAATATTTTATTATCCTTTTTATGTTTTTGTATTTCAATAAAGGTGTTTTAAAACATAAAATGGGGATTTTCAAAAACCAAACTCATTACTTTTGGGTTACTCTTTATCTTTTATTTTTATCATTTTTCACTTAATTATTTTCATTTTTTTATCTCATATTATTTATATATGTTCTTTATATATATATTTAGTTTACTGCACCTTTCTTTTTTAGGGTTTAACATTTGTTTCTAGTTACCTTTTCAAATTCCCACTTTTAGGTAAACACATCTTAAGGGGACATTCCAAATTATTATTTCATAAAAATAGTCTCTCCACAAAATGGTTTTCACCTTGAATATATATTAAATTCCTAATTATATTATAGAATAATGTCATAGTTAAATTTGTGTTTTAAAGGAAAAAATATGTTATTTCCTTTTTGAAAAGATCCTTTGTAAATTTTGAAAATCATCACCTATGTGGTTTGTTTTTAATATTACTTCTTAATAATCATTGTATGAAGTATCATATATTAGAACACAATTTAAAATACCTATATTTTTTAATTAAAATATGAATATAAAAAATGACATAATTTCTTATTCTCTTGGTAATCCTTTTGATTTAGAATTTGGTAAATATTTGAGAAAAGATTACTAAACCCACTTATTTTATTTTGAATTTTAATACCTATTTATTGTATATGGTTTATTTCATCTCATGGAATGCATATAATTTACATATTATTATTTTAATTCTGTTGTGGGTAGGACATGAATCATATGTCCCTATAATTCATTATGTAATGTTTTCACCTCATTAGATAATTTGTGTGGCGCATGACCAATTATCATAAGTCCACTATGTCATGTGATTGGTGGGTTCAGAATTATATTTCCCTCTAATGTATTCATTAAATATTTCTATCTCATGAGACATTATGAATATAATTAGGGAGTTAATTTAATCCACTATGTAAATTTTACACTATGTGATGACATTCTTGTCACTGGGCCTCGACTTATGCTTTTGATTTTGGGTTTTATGTTACTGCCGCATATTTATAATTCCCTGAACTTATGATGCCATTTATTTTTTTCCATTTTTTCATACATAAGTTGGTTTTTAATGAACAAAAAACATGTCTTATTGAAATTATTGACTAAATGTTTGTCAGATTTGACAGATCATTCAAAAATTGCGTAAGATATAAAATTCCTGACCAATGAAATTGTTCTAATAAAATTTTACAAAAATGGTTTCTACAACTAGGATAATTTATCTTCATATTATGTTTATGATTAATTTCATAGATTCTAATAACGAATACCTTAGTCTTGATATCTTTATTAAATAATGATGTTTATCTTTCTAATACAGTTAGTATAGATTCATTACAATATCAAGACCAAGAGTAGATCCCCTATATAGGTGATCCACATGTTTTTATTTAACCTCTAAAAAATGATGATCAATCATAAGTTTATAGAATTATTGATTGACTTCCCTTCATTATTTTCCCTTGATCCATTCATCTTTATTCATGATTTAAGGAATCTATCTTTTTATAATCATAAATTAGACGATGATATGACAGGGAGGATCTTCAGGGGAAGTCCATTAAGAACAATTATAAACCTTTTATTGACTGTTATAACTGTCTATTAAGAGACCTGAGGTTTGGGTTCCCTATTTAATTAATTTCACATGGGACCTTTAATAAAATATTAATCCTTAAATACCCATATCTCATGTAATAAAGTAATAATATTATTCTCTTAGATTTTTAATGAACCATATATTATGGTTCATTGTTACATTAAAGTCAATTAGAACAATGAACGACTATTTAATGAGATATTTTAATTAATTTTTAATTCCATGAATACACATTAAATATAATGTACTCAGAGTTAGTTCTTAGAAACATTCTCCAACAGGCTCCCACTTTGACTACACCCAACTACCATTGAATTTCACTCCCCTGGATCCAAAAAGATTATTATGTTTCTATTTATTTAAGGAATTAGTTAATGGTTCTACTAAGTTATATTCCATGGAAACTATAATAATAGTGACGTCAACTCTCTGATAAAAATACTTCAAGATAATATATTACCAAAGCATGTTCTCCATCTACTAATATGACCCTGTATCCTTTATAAGAGCCAATACTATTGTATTATCACAATAGAGAGAGATAGAGTGTATAATTATATGCACCACATCAATATCATTGATATAATTTTTAATCATGTATAATTTTTTGTTTCTTGGGATGATTTAATATACTCGAACTCTATTGTATTTACTATGACCACTACATTCATTATGATCTTCTAGCTCACAAAAACACTATACAGAGTGAATATGTATCCTGACTATAATTTAGGATCATCTTGATCTTTTTGGATAATAGAATCTATATATCCACTGATGAATAGTTCTTTTTCTACTCTTCTATCCATGAAAATATCCTTACTAAATCTCATATACATATAGATATTCATGACATTCATATAATTGTAAAAACCTATGTAAACATGAAATCATCATACAACACATAAGGTGTACAGAAAATCTATACAACTATATAGAATATAATAAATGATTGACTTTTTCACTGACATGTATGGAGTAATTTTCATCCTTTATATTTAATTGTGTGTTTATGGACACATTTTCGTGGAATGGTGAATGTCATGTGACACTGAAAACAACCCCCAACTAGAATCGTCGATTCTAAATTTCATCATTATCTTGTTTATATATGTACTTTGACTTAGTCCAAGATTCCTCTTCGATAAATCAAAATTAATCTTGATCCTAGAAATATATTATTCTATACCTACATCCTTTATGGAGAATCATGTATTCTACCAAGATATAATAAGATATAAGAATGATATTTCATTTCTAATGAGCAGTATTTCATTGACATAAAATACCATGAAAATGGATACAAAACCACTAAATTACTTACTGAAAGAAGCCTAAAATTCATTCTTCAAAACAAAAAATACTTTTATGGATTCATAAAACAAAATGATACTTGACCTGGATGATTTTATTAATCTATATATGGATCTCTGCGACATTCTAGTTTTTTTAATCGTTTAGAGTCACAAAGCATTCAAATTTCCCCATATAGATATATTCTAAAATATTACCATTATTAATGGTTGATTTGATGTCTATATTCTAAATTTTATACTCATGGAATGTTTTTATAGAAAGTATAATTTGGATTTATTTTAGAAAACAAACTTGTGAAAAGTTTAAATAATAGTTTTTTCCATGACATATTTATAACCCTTTAGATATTCTCTATAGATTATAGGTATTTAATTGTCCATTCATTTGTAGTGTCTTGTTGAATAACAATTAAAAAACAATATTATTTACATCCATTGGAGGATCTACTGAAACCCATACATGTTTCTAGTGTATATAATCCATTTTATAATTCATTGGTTCCTTCAATTTGGAAGATTACGTTACACTTATTACTTCCTTATAGGATGGAGGATCATTATAGTAAAATAATAATGAGTAACCATAAAAAATGACTAAAACATATATTTTAACTTATCAAGCCTTTCTTATAATCTTATGTTGTACTTGTATCTCTGAAACATCCACTTGAAATGTGATTTGTGGAATCTTATCCTGTGTTAACTATTTTATATCTTGATCCTGGACTTAATCAATGTTTGTCTCACTCACACTATCTCTGATAGAGATTTTATCCCTTTTATGAAATGTAGGACATATTTAACCCAAAAAAATTATATCTAATAGATCGTATTGTTAATATAATTTATTTTCCTTCGGATACCCGCATAAAGACAAACATATTTCCTTGAAGTGAAAACTTGTTTTCTAAAATAGACTTGACATACACATCACATCCCAACACTCATATATGAGACATCATGTGTTTATTTCCATACCAAACTCGATCTGGAATATGAGTTTCAAATTTTTTCACTCATATTAGAATGTGTTCTATTTTATATAATGTGTATCCTGAAAATAGTAATGGAAGACTCACATTACTCATCATTGATCTCACATTATCAAACAGGGTGTGGTACCTCTTTTCTAATACACCAATTCATTATAGTGTATATAGAGGAGTGAGTTTGGATAAATTCCCAAAATCCCATTAATAATCAAAGGAATATTGATTAATATATTATATACCATGGATTCAGTGGTGATTATTAATCTTTTTATGGAGCTGTTTCTCAACATAATTATTATATTCATTGAATATTTCAATGGAATTTGACTTATAAATCAATATGTAGACATGTCTAAATCTAATAAACTCTTTAGTAAACGTTATAAATTATGTGTATCTATAGAGACCCAAGATATTTATATAATGATATTTTATATTTTTAAATTAAAATTCAGTACATTAAAATCACACTTGCTTGAGGATCGTAATAGTTTAGTGTATTTGGAGACTTGGTACACAATTATATAATTTGGTGAAACCTCTTCAACATCTCATATAAATATATACCTCTTTAGTACTAACACATAGAAAACATTCTTAATAACCATGGAAATGGAAAAATAAAAAAAGTCAACTCACATTCATAGTAATTGTAGACAAGGCAAATAAAAAAAATAACGTCATCATTAGGGTATGCGAAAAACATATAAAAACTATACCCTGCATATCAAACATCATAATCTTGAGTCATGGTCAAAATATTGGTTCCTTATAATACAGGAATCATTAGTTAATAAAATAACGTGATCCATGAGACCATAAAATTTTTATAAGATATAGTATTATGACATACAAATAATCATATTAAATCATTTAAATTTTAGCCAAGGATCATTTTCAAGGATATCATAGTGGAATTGGTTCACTCCCCAAACTATCACAATAGTCAAGGTTCACTGCCAACAGCATCATGGTGGAAAAAGTTCCTTAATTAACTAGGTTCAATCCTCTTTATAACCATGTCTATCTCATGAGAAATAAATCTTTACCCAATGCATTAAAGGTATATATATTTCTCATATATCAAATAATTAAAATCATATATATGTCTGCAACAAGATTATAAAAAATTTATCATATCATAACCCATAAAATAAAATTGGTTTCATTAATATTATATCATATCATAACCTATGAAAAATAGATAGGTTTTATAATAATTCCATCATTTCATCATATCATAAACCATTTAAAAAGAAGATTCTTTCATAAGAATATTATTACAATATTACATGTATAAGAAAAACATTTTTAATTAGAATTTCATCATCATTAAAATAATCCATTCCAAGAAAGATTAATAATTTTACCCTTGTATCATATCCCAAGTAAATCATAATTAACATTAAAGGATGTAATCATATATAGAGAAAGATTTTGAATTATTAAATGGAACACTTATTGAGTACGGGGACCTTACTTTTGAAAATAAATTTTTAAAACCATAAAACATTTGGAAAATTATTTTTAGTGATAATAACCATGGAAATTTATAAAAGAGTCTTTAAAAAATAAATTAAGACATTTCATAAAGAAGATAATATTTTCAGTTTGAAAAACACTTTTTAAAACATAAAAAAATTTCAAAATCTTGTTCACTTTGAAATAATTTATTTAGAATCTAAATTTTTTTTCAAAATATTAAGGGAAAAATTTTTTTAAAAAATAAATTCAATAAATTTTAAATAAATTTTGAAATCATTTAGTGGTCATGACAATGATATATACTGTTCATATCATGCATTTTAAATGATTTTTTTTCAATGTTTCAGTAGAATAAATAAGGGATTTTATTGTAAAATTACATTAATATTACTTTAAAAAAATTCATACATAAATAAAAATTAAATTATTATATAATTTGAAATTTTTTAAAAACATTTCTAAAAATATTTAAAAAATAAATGTTTTCGAAAAAAAGGGTTTTCGACTAAAAATATTATTTTTCATAAGACATTATTTTTTAAACTATTGAGTATATAAAGAGAGTAAAATGAAGGGAAAACATTTATTCCCATGAGATAAATAGAGTATAATAAAATTCATGAGTTTCTTAGGATATGTATCATAATATTATATAATCATATATATAGTCATAAACAATCATGATAAATGATTAAATTATAATATGAAATCATTTTTACTTTGGTAACATTAACACATAAGTACCATAAATGAATATAATTAAAAGAAACCTAAAATATAACAAGGATAAATATATTCTTGATATTAAATGAATGAGAGGATTTATATATGACTTTTAAAAAGTTTGTAGGTGCATAAAATGGCATGTCTCAAAGAAGGAAAATTGTGAAAAAATACCTCACCACTTTAGAAATATTTTTAATCATAATCCCCAATAAAGAATAAGAAAAAATAAAATATTAAATATCATTGAAATAATTTTATTAATGACATAATATGTCAAAGGGGAATCATATACACCATAAAAAAGAGAGAAGTGGTGAAGTTTCATATGTCTCTCTAAAATAAAGGAGAGCTAAGAAATCCCTTACCGTAATTATCGACTTCCTTCATACTCATTTGAACCTCATGTTTAACAAATATATGTTTATTATAAATATATTAAAAAGTAAAATTATATATATCATACCATATATGTTTTATTTTTGTATTTTTTTACCCATTTATTAACAGTTCTATATTAAATAAATATTTCAGGTAATAACTTCCTTTTCATATGTGTTTTCATTTGTAAATTTTGTTCCTCTTAAATTTATCATGGACCTATATTACCCATAATAATAATAATGATATAGTTATCATATTTATACATAAATTCAACTTTTAATACAAATAATGATATATAGTTTTGAGAAATGAAGAATGTTACAATCATGGTGACAGTAGGTCATACATATGTTTGAGTAACATTTCAATTTTTTCAATGATAATTAAGAATAAAAGGTATATAACAACCTAGGATCCACACTCAAGGATCTTGTGCTGAAATCAGGGAATTTACATTTCTATATTTTAATCTAATAAGGATGAACCATTTCTTCTATCAATACTTTAATATATCAAAAAAAGAATTGGATCACTTACATCCAAGAGGGCATTTTTGGTAAAGATTTTTAGATAATTAAGAAAAACTTCTACAAAAACAAACAAAACAAATTTATATGACTATTTCTCCCACCCATACCACCTTATAATTTTCACATTAATAAATCATCATCCTCTGTATTAAACCCATTCTAAGAAATAATTCATTCACCCTCATTATTTTTAATTCGGGGAAGAGGAAATATAAGAAGTATGAGATCAATTTCTCATTAAGGGTATAATAAGCATTAATAATTGAATTTAGTCAATGTGTATATAAATATAATATGGTTATGATTACATAATAAGTGTGTATGAGTATAAAATAATAATATATATACCCATCAATACTTGGATCATCAAACATGACAACATGAAATAAATATTTAAAAAAGGGCATAGTCAAAAGAATCAATAATCACGAGCCATGTGATATCAATATTGATCAAATAAAACACCATAAACCCATAAAAATCATAGATAAAACATATTAGTATGTTGGGACATCATCTCATAGAACCCTAATAGAAACCTTACATAACACGTTAAAACCCCTTAAAAATTGGAATAACCATATGGAAAACTTCTAATATAATTATCCGAAAACATAGTCATTACACAATGAATTGGAGAACTATATAGGTTCACTCATCATATATGTTCTATTTTTCTTTCCCTGTACCATCTGAATTCACCCATGATTTATAATTTCTATGAAACACAAAATGAATAATGTAAATAAATATTTTATCAAAAAACAATTTGAATAAATATTTATTTTTAATAATAAGACCAAACTATCAAAAAGAAATGGGTTTCATGTTAATATCTTCGAACCATGATTGACCTATGGAAAAGAAACAGGTTACATAAAAATCTCATTGAAACAAAATTAACATGTGGAAATGAAATAGGTTTTATAAAAATCACATTAATACATGATTAACCTCATTAAAATAAATAGTTCCATGCCAATTTATTTGAAAGAATCAATACCCATCAATGTGAAGAACATGGATTATATTAATAATAAGTGTCTGCAGTGGAAGATAAATAACAATAAAGTATTTTTATAACTATTAATAGTAATTACATTAAAATATAATTAATTTTAATTTATTAAAATTCCCATTTCATTTTTAGAATCACTTTTTAAAACATAAATCATTTTAGTATGTTTTTCTTTGAAAATAACAATGAAAACATATAAATGAACATTTGGAAAAATTTTAAATTTTTTTTATTAAAAATAAACCATTTTTAAAATCCTTTCCTAATAAAATGATATTAAAACATAATTTAAAAATATTTTGAAATAATTTTTAGAAGAAATTATTTTTAAAGAATGCAGAATTCAGACCAAATATAAAAATAGAGTCATATTTTATCAAGAATAGTTTGTAACAAAATTAAGTAAAAAAGAGTAGGAAAAATAATGAAATTACTTATACCTATAATTAATAACCATAGAATAAGAGAATTCATGATAACTACAATATTTCAATATCGGTGACTTAATCATACACAATCCTGACTAAAGATGAGACTGTGACAAAATATTCTTACCACTTTTATAACTCTGAATCATAATCCCCATGAAGGGATATAGTTAAATGAAAAATATAATATCTCAAAAAATAAGAATATTAGTGATATAAAATGTCAATGGGGTATTATATATACAATATAATACAAGATATGTGTATAACATAACCTACATCTCAAAGAAGGAAAATTATGAAAAAATATATCTTACCACATTGGTAACATTGAAACCATAAAACCCAGGAATGAGCGGTCATAAAATGGATATGAAAATAAAAATAAATAACTATATATGAATCATATAGTACATTCATGGGGACAATATACACCAAAAAATAATAATAATCATTGAATATGACATATATATTATTGGAATAAAAGTCATACTAGATAAACACTTACCTCCAACTTCCTTTTGGTCAAATGTGATTTAACCTTTGGTAGAGTGGTTTTAAAAATTTTATTAACTTATTATAAAACCATATTAATTTTTTTAATATCATTTTTTTTAATGACCTTATATTACTTTTTTATTAACAATTCAATTTTAATGTAATGTTTTTTTAATAACCTCTTTGTTTATCATATATGTTTTGACATACTATTTTTTTCTAATTAATTCAATCACAGTTTCATAAAATATATAATGTAAATCATGATATAAATATTATATATGTTCAGTGTATATTTGTTTAGATTAATCTAAAAAATAGTAATAGAAAATTAAATACACCATTCATGGAGACGGTAGGCCATAAATACACATAAATGTTGTTTCCATTTTAATTTCCTCTTCATGGAAAGTAAATTAAATGATATATATATATATATATATATTATAACTATAGTAGAATTATTATTTCATATATTTCATATATTTTTATTTTAAACACCCATTATTGATACCATGTAATGCGTGAACATATTACATTGCTTCGTGAGGCGGTAGTCTTAACGTACACATGAAAAACATTATCATATTCCCAAAAAATGAAAATAATGAAGGTATGTGTTATAATGTAACTCCAAAAACATAATAGAATCATAAATATCATATAAAAATACAATTTACATTGTTATTTAACACCTTTAATGTTGATAATACAATAATGAACAATATCAGTTCGTAAGGTGATGGTCCATCCTACAAACAAATAATGATTTTATAACACATTGGATGGAAGTGAAGGTGGTTGTAGGTACTACCCATAACATAAAAATATATTATTATATGGAAGACCATAATTTTATTATGAAATCATGATATAAAATTAATTAAAGTATTTTGGGATGGAAATGAAATAAAAATGCTTTAAAAAGAATATTACCTCTTCTTAGGGTATCCTTTTAAGGTTTACACTAAAACCATAAAAGAATTAATTTATTACTAACCTAACAATTAAAGGATTTTGGTATATATGTTATTTGGTAAGGGGTTATATGAGATAAAATTCTTTACATGTGTGAATAAGTGGAGAGAGTGAGTTCATTTGGTTGTTTAGGAGTGTCATTCATCTAAATACTCAAATGTTTTCACTAATGGGAGCTTAACAATACCTCATTTGGCACTAATATTTATAATTATTGGGGTTGAGGGATGATATGGTTGCGAAAAACTACAACCACACATTAGAACACTTGTTTTCAAATATTACTTCTTTATCTTTTTTGTTACCCAATTTTTACCATTTTGGTTTGCATTACGGAAGATAGTTCTCTAAACTAATTGATTTATCATTTAAATATAAATTAGAGTGAGCCATATTCGAAAATTTACACCCAATTATTCTTAAAAACTAAATTCAAATTTATCAAATGAAGATCTTATGTTTTTTTGAAAATTAATTTTTAACACAAGTGCATGTAATGTGTGAAAAGTTTTTTAATTTTAACTACACTGATTGAGTTTTTTAATATTTCATCATAAATATATTCTTTATGAAAGAAAAATTAGCCCATTAATATAAAATATATAATTTTTATTAATAATTATAAATCACTGGAAATATTATATAATTCTTAGTAATTATAAATTAATTCATAAAATATCATTTATTATAACATTAATTTAATTTCAATTTTGACAATATTAATTTAATTTGAATTTCATGGAAATTAAGAAAAAAATGAATTAAAATATATTAATTTTAAATCTATTACTCATGATATGTTAATCTGAAAAATTAATTTAATATAATAATTTAATCTATTTACTTAGCTTTTAATGTTTTTAGTATAATGTAATCAATTTAATTATTAACTAAATAATCTATCTGTTGACATTTCATAGGAATTTAATGTTATTATATCATCTATAAAAATTAAAGATAAATTTTTATGATAATAATAAATAAATTATTTTCCAAAATAATATTTATAATTGGACCTGTGTAGCCTTTTCCCTATCCCCAAATATTTATAGATATTAAAATGAATAAATGTGTATGTTTTTGACTTTTTATTTATTAATCATATTATGTGGGTCACTATCTTGGAAAAGAACCCCAAAATTTTATAATTTTGAAAAAAAAATCCCACAATGGTTGAAATATTTATATTAAAATAGGTTTTTGATATGTTTTGGGTCATTTTTACCCCATATATTTTATGTTTAACCACTAAGTAAACTCAATTTTACCTTGATCACTATAATTAATTTTAAATGTATCCCCTAATAACATTGGATAAAAATTGTGTATTCCTCAAGAGATAATTGAAATTATTATTATTTTAAATATTAAATCCATTTTTCTAAATTAATCTCAAATATGTTGTAAACAATACTTTAAAATTATTCTTATATACGCGATGAGAAAGAGGGTTTTTAAAGTGAAAATGTTTAAAAGTTTTCTATGTTTTTATATCTAAATTTAACATAAAAAAGGTCAAATTGGGCTCAATTGTGTTAATTGATATAAATTATAACTAATTTTACAATAAAAAATTTCAAAATATAATTTAACAATGTAAATAATTTAGGTTAAAAGATAGTTTCCAATTAAAATTCTTTATTGTTCATTATTCAGAAAAAATTGAAACTTTTCAAAAAAATACCAATACAAATCACACTAAGATAATTATGGTATTAATATTTAAAAAATTTATCTTATTTTGATAAATAAAAATTAGATGATTGTGAAAATTTATATTTAATATAAGTTCACCATAAAAGGGCAACACAACTGTTTTCTAGAAAAAATATGATTTTTAAGAATAAAATTGGATTTATTTCTATCTATTTTATAGAAAACACAAAGGATGAATACTAAAAATTAGATGGAATATATGACATATAAATTTCATTAATATAATCCCAAAAAGTTTATTTTTTACACGATTATTATAAAATACACTTGTGTGCGTTTAAATAGTTTTTTAGAAAAATATTTTTTTATTTTCCAATGGGTTTTATTATCAATTATAATTAAGTAGTCACCCAATAATTCATTACATATAAATGTGTAAAAAATATTTTTGTAATTCAGTTAATATTTTCATTTCCATACATTTTAATGGATACATGATAGATATTATGATAGATAATAATATTAATAGTTTAATGATGTTCGGTAAAACACAGTATTACATGAAACACAATCTATTTAAGAAACTCTTAGTTTCATATATCATAAGATAAAGTATGTTTTTTCAAGATAACAACTTATTTTTATTTCATTTATTCAATAGAATATAATTTTATTATTTTAAAAACACAGAGTGTTACATCCGCCCAAATTAAAAAGTGGCCCTTAACTATTTGAAATTTATCTTGTTAATCAATGGTTCAACATTTGAAAATACATTTCCTTTAAACCCACATTATTAAAATGGGTAAATAAAACATATTCTTGATAAACATTAATTGTATGTATGAGGATCATCTGGAATGACATGTAACTAGGACTCCACATGTGAAAGAATATTAGAAAATAAAGAAATGGGCATGGAAGAAAAACATAAAGCCTAAATAAGGATATTGAGTGACCATCATAATTGATAAATATAATGTAAATGATCAAGAGAATGTTAAAATCACAAAACCATAAATTTAATACGCATGAAAAAGGTTGTTGATATCATCAAATAGGATTGTATTAGGATAACATGTCGATTTCAGGATCCTTTACCTATTGTTGAGGAATTACCATAGAAAATAGACTAAGAGATATACTTAATCGATTATTATATTTTTTCCCATTAATATATATATAAAAAACTTCATATTTTTCTCCAAACTAATTGTATTTTGGATTAATTTTTAAGGTCTAAAGAAGAAGAATAATCATTTTAAGGACCCCATAATCCCAAAAAGAGTAATAATATATTCATCACACCTTTAAACAATATCTAAGAAAAAAATTGTTATTGCATGGTATGATAATTCAAAAAATGAATAAAACTTCACATGATAAAATAATATTCAAAATTCAATAGTAATACCCAAATTTAAAACTACATCATTTTATAAATAATTATCCTTAAAATTCTTCAGAAATTTACTGACTGATTTCTAAAGCTAATGATTTAAAGAATTTGATCATACATTATTCCATGATAAATAATCAAATATCACTCAAAAAAATACTATATATTTCTAAAATAAACATAACATTTACATATTGGAATATCATACTAACCAAGACATCATGTAGGACAATGGTGGGCATGAAACCCTTATAGTCCTTCAATCATGGGTTCAATCTACACCACCTTGCAATATGTGATGGGTGGTCACCCAGCATGCGGGATGTATTTTTTTTAAACAAGAAAAATAATTCCCCCTAAATATCACTTCATGTTCATCACAAGGCCTACAAATACCCCAACCAGAGAAAAAAACATATCTAAAAAAGGTCATTAACAACCTCAAAATTTC
Source organism: Viscum album (assembly GCA_963277665.1). Taxonomy (NCBI): domain Eukaryota; kingdom Viridiplantae; phylum Streptophyta; class Magnoliopsida; order Santalales; family Viscaceae; genus Viscum; species Viscum album. The sequence continues at coordinate 1,714,382,075 of OY728140.1, read as the reverse complement.
AACTACTAAAAACATCAAAGGGGTGTACAAGAAAATGTACTTATGATCATATATATTCATATAGACCAATGATAGTATCCATAAATAATAAATAACCCTACATGAAAACATATTAATTTTAAAATTTACCTAAACCTAACATTAATTCCAAATATAATAGTCGAGGACCAACACTCTTGAATCTTATGCTGAATTAATGAACATTACATTTCACACTTTCATGCCGATAAGGGTGACATATTTTATTCCATCAAAACCATATAACATCAAAAGAAAAAACTGGATCTCTTATATCATATATTACCTTTTAGGTTTTGAGTTTTATATAATTAAAAAAACTCATACAAAAACAATTCATATGACATTAAATGTGAATGTATCCCACCTAACCCTGATTTTTCATGTCTCACCTTGAACCGATATCTTTCGGTCGCAGTTATTTTTATATGTCATTTGGTTTCATAATGTTTAAAATTTTATAAAATAAAAATAAAAAATAAAAAAATAAAATAAATGCATTTTTTATTAATAATAATATTTCTTATGATTAATGATAATAATATTATTATTTTTATTATAATTATTATTATGTTATTATTAATTTTATTATTTATTAAATTATTATTTATTTTATTTTATTTTATTTTATTTTATTCCTTTATTTCTTTTTTCTCTCTCTCTCTCTCTCTTTTTGTCCCCTCTTTTTCTCCCCTCCTTCTCGCCTCACATTGCGCCTCACCCTCCCCCCTAGTTCAACTGCATCGCGTCGCCGCCCCTCCCTTTGGCCGCTCTCCCTCCCACAGCCACCCTCCTGTGAGCCACCACCAGCACCCCACTCTCCCTCTCTCTCAAACCCGTGCACCCCCCCTATCTGATCCCTTGTCCCTTGTGGCCCTCCCTCTCAGCTCTCTCTTTTTCTGAAAAAAAATCAGTTTTCTTTTGTTTTTGAGGTCTGTCCATCATGGTTAGCACTCCTCTCCTATCTTCCATAATATTTTGTCCAGTTTTCTTCTCCTCATCTCCCCTCCTAGGTTCTGCCAAACCCTAGGGATTCATGGGGTCATATTTTTAATTCTTTCTTCCTGTTTTGGGTTTGAAGTGGGTTCTTTGGGTTCCCATCCTTCACGATTTGACAACGACTGTCGAAGGCGAAGTGGTTCGCCTCGATTTGGTCCTCCTGCAAATGATTTCAGGTATGTTTTTCCTATTTTCACCTTTTTTTCTTAGTTTTTATTTGGATTTTTTGTAATTTTTGAGTCTTTTTTGTTTATTTTAAGGTGTGTTTGATGGTGCCATTTTTTTGGTTCGTTTCAATCCATTAGTCACCTGTCTAATTGAGGTTTCTCTTATTTCCTTGTATGATTTGGTTTCAATTATAGCCTTTCATAGTTTTCTATAAACTTTGTAGTTGTTTTATTACGTTGTGCAATGGCTGTGAATTCTATTTTATCATGTTATTGGTGTGCGTTTTCTCTTAGAGTAGGTTTTTTATTGGGAGTTTGTGTTCAATGTTTGGTAATACTGCTTTGGGTTGTTACATAAAATTTTTAAGTAGTTTTTTAAAACTTATATAGGGTGTGAAACATGTTTGAATAATGATTTGGTATATGTATATTTTTAAAATTGGGTTTGAGTATGCAAATGGGGGTATTTGTATGTGTGTTCCTTATTGTGAAAATCTTTGGATGTGTTAAATAAATTGTTTATATAGTGCGCCATGTGTTTTTGTGGGTACATGAGGTGCTTTTATGTGGGAAAATGTTATTTGATAGGAAATGTACCACTTTGATCATGTTTTACTTGTTTTGAGTTTGTCAATATGTTTTGTAAATTATTTCAAAAGATGGAAAGTATGTTTTAATGTCACTTTGGTGTAGTTTTGGTTTTAAAGTAGCTTTTCCAACTTGATGTAGAGTGTGTTATTAGTTAAAACCCTTGACATGTTATTTTGAAATGTTTTTTAGATTTTTATGTTTTGAATTGTTTTATAATTTTTTTTAGTTTGTTGGTCCTCTCTACGATGGTTTTTGGATGCGTGTGTCGAGGTATCCCACATGTACATGAATAGGGTATGTCATATATATATATGACCTCTATGTACATAATCCCTCATAGTGCGGGGAATAAGTGAAATGTAGCTTGGGGTGTATATATATATATATAAATGCATGTGCGTGTATGTGTAAAATGTTGGTTCAATGGGGTCTTCAGAAAATAACAACATGTCTGAGGAAGACCCCATATGCCCATGACTTTAATTTCAATTTCATAACATCTTGCCTGTTTTAAAAATATGCTTCACATTTTTCTATATACACATTCTATGAAATCTGATTGCGGTTTCTAGAAATGATTATGCCTTGGTTTTGGAAACTGAAATGTATTTATAACTCCATTGGTCTTAAGTGAATTTTCATGAAAATTGATTTCCTATGTGTTTTTGAATTGTTAATGAGTATTTCCAAATATGTTTGGAAATTCGGCCAGTTAGTAAAAAAAGTGTTCCCTTTATATAATTAATTATGTTTGGAACCTTAAGAATGTTTTATGAAAAATAAAAAACCTCTCTTTAGGTACACCCCGTTGGTTTTAGAAAATGATTTATATATTGAATGTATTATTATGTGCCTGATGTTGAGTCTTATGCATTATGTGATTTGAATGATGAGGAAGGATCTTAAGGTGGGAGAATGATGGTGAGAGGTAGAATTATTTTTGGATAAAGAAAGTGTTATGTACACATATGTTTTCTTGACACTGAAAAATCAACACCACTTGAAATAGATAAAAATGGGAAACCTGGTATCTAGGTTGGTGGACCAGGACTAGTATGCTAGATGATAGGGTAGGGGTTCGTCTCGGTTTCTTCTAGCAAGATTGATGCAACAACACTAACTAAACATATAAATGACTGAGGGTCGTGGTTTCTAAGCCACATTTTCTTAGGGTAGTGATTTCTAAGCCATGTTTTACTAATGTACGAGGTCTCTAGGGTCCCACTTGTGCTATCTACCTATATGGATTACCCATGGTTCTCATTTATAACATGATACTTCTGATGTGATTTCCATTTCAGTCTTTTCATACATGATGTCTTAATTTTGATAACCATATTTTAATCTAAATTGGTTTGCTTTAATTTTAGAATGCAAAAGAATTATTGGAACCAATTTTGAAAATGTAGTGGGATAGATTTTCTTTACATGAAAATGAAAACATGTGACTTGAACTTCAAAAGAAGGAAAACATTATTTTATTATATCTCATTTTGAAACTAGCATGATTGGATTTTTTACTAAAGGTAGTGGTATTGGATGTGGTTATTTTTTTCCATTCCTACTGAGAATCTTGGTGCTCATGCCTACTATAATTTTCAGTTGTAGGTTTTATTCTTGGATTGCTTTTGTGATCGAGTGTAGTTTACATTTGGTGGTGAGCCACTGGGTCACCTGAGGTATGTCACATTGCTTCATTATTTTCTTTTTTTGCTGTCAATTTGTTCGGTTTAGTTTCCTTTTATTTATCTGCTTGTTCAATTTATGATTACTTGTCTTTTTATGGGAAAATCGTTCTCATCTAGTTTATTTTCCTTCCTGGCACTAGTTCCCAGCCAATGTGGTTTAGGAATTCCCTTCGTTCTATGTTGCAAACTGACTCAGGTGATTGGTTCCGGGTCGACCCAGTTAAGTTCATAAAAAAATGGTATTAGAGAAGGCGCTTTTTATTTGGGGTGTTAGGTAGCATGGTGATTAGGTGTGTCAGGATTTGAGAGGTTGGTGCGGGAAAGACGTCATGATCCTTTTCCCATACCAGGACTCAAGTTGCTAAAGGGATTCCGAGATTTTAATTTTCTTTCTTGTCATAGTATGTGGGGATGATGGATTACAAAATAAGTTAGCCAGTGTTACGCAGCGGGATTTCATGGAGTAGAAACCCATGCACAACCCGAGTGTATGGTTCAAGATACTTCATATGGTTAATTCTCGCTCGGATCATGGTCTACTAAGCCATGATACCAGGTTGGAATATCCACTAGTCCCTTATTTCTGGATGGTTTGATGTGAGTTATATTTTGGATTAGTTTTTTCTAATTTGAGTGGATTCCAAAAATGAAAATTATTCATAGAAAAAGTTTATTTCAAAAGGGAATGTGGTTTTGGAATAGAAAAGTGGTTTTGAAATGGAATTTTTTTTCTTTTAATGGAATATGTGGTTTCAATGGGAAAAATGGGAGGTGTTTTGGAAGTTGTTTTGGGATCTCGGTAACACATTATAGAATGTGAATTGGAAAATGTTTGGAATTTAGAAATGTATTACTTTAATGATAAGTGACATTTTTAAAAAAAAATTAGAATTTTTTCTCTACATTGAATGAACCATTTTGAAAATGAGATGTGTTTTAATTGACCCTCAGTATTCCTATGAGTGATCACATACATTATGGTACGTATTTGGAAAGTTGAAAATTTTGCGACATGAGTGGATGGGTTCATGAGCTTTCATAAGGATATGTATGTGCGAGACTTCATGGAATACCAATGGAAGATATTTAAGATGTTCTGTATACAGAAAAATGGATTAAAAAAGGGTTATTTAAATGTTTTGAAATGTGAGTGAGAAATTGTTTAGTGTTCTTTTTCCCATGTTCGGTATCCTTTTTCCTTGGTTCCTGGTTTTGACATACTGAATTGTGGTCGGAATGGTGGTTTGAGTTAGAGATTTAGTTTGTGATTGATGTGTAGAATTTTGATTTAGGATTAGTTTTGATTCCGATTTGGGCCTCTAGTTTTTAAGTATGCTGCCAAAAAAAGTCCCATAGTTTTCTAGTGAGTCTTTTCTAGTTGTTGGTTCTACATAGGACTCTTAACAGAGTGGTGGAATTGAATTATTTTCAGTTGGTGTCTATATTTCGTGGTAATCGTGATCTATTTAAGGTAGCAGACTAGCTTGGTGAAATAGTTGGTGTGTTAAGGTTATTGGGAACTCTTAATGTTATGAGAGCTTGTGCCAGTTCGAGTTTATTTGAAGTTTCAACTTTGGATTGATAGAAGAAAGTGATCCCACTATTGTTGCATGATGAGATTCCTTGAAAGGTGTTTAGGACCACTCTATTCTGATGGTATATAGTTGAAGAAATGAAGGCAAAGAAAGTGGTAGAGCTCGTGAGTGTCCAACAAGGACAACGAATAGTGAAGGCTCACGTCGGGTATTTCAAGGGGTTGATTCCCTTTTCTATGGAGGTAGCATCATGAAATTAGTTAAAGTTTATCTTGTGTGGGGTCTTCATCTAGGGTTCAAGGACTGATTCTTTTTTGTGCTTGGGATGGTTCCCCATCCAGTGAGAGCGAACTAGAAGAATCTGTCTCAGAAAAGTTTTCATTTCAATTCCATCTTCTATTAGTCGGGCCACTCTGGTTTTATTCTACTGTGGTCAGTTTGGGTACTTTAAGTCACCTTTTCTTCATCCACCGAAGGCATGTCGTCGGTGTGGCCATTTGGGACACTTAGAGAGGTTCCACTAGATACATCATCAAAATGATTCTCGACCAATGTCATCTCATGACTGTAGGGCAACAGACGTTTTAGACATTAAATCTCTAGCCACAGGTCTTAGAGTGAATCTTTTCATGCAGTCAAGAATCATTGGGTGTGGGGAACCTTGGTCTAACTTTTTTCACCAGTGTTGAAATAGGGATAGTTTAAATTTCTCTATTCAAGATCCCTCATCATTAAAGGTTCTCTTTTGTTGCAAGTGGCATAGATGTCTCTTTTTCCCATTGTGGTATTTGTAATTTGAATACGCCGCATTGGTTGTAAGAAGGCGTGGTGATCTTGTTTTCTTGTAATTCTTGTATTTTTTCCTCCTCAAATGTGATCCTTAAAGGTTTTATATCTATGGTTGTGAGTCTCAAGATGATAATCTTTTGTGTGGCCAGCTTCTCTAGTGACCCTGTTCATGTTTTAAGACATGCTCATTTTGGAGATACATGCATCTTGGGACATAATGAATAGGGGTTTTTTCCGCCATTCATTTTGGGGTCTTTCGTTGGGGACCCCATGTGGTGGGGGTCTATTTTGTGAGAAGAGTTCATGGGTTGGTTTGTGTTGGTCCTATATCGGTCCATTCTAATTGGCTTAATCTGGTCGGTTCTTATATAGTGGGGAGTCCCACAATTAAATGTATCATGACTTCTTCTAAAGTTGGTCTGTGTAAGAGTTTTGGTCTATATTGGTGGTTTTATATTTGGAACAAGTTAGCAGTTTTAGAGTTAGTCTATTCTGAGAGTCTCAATGTTGGTTGTGAAAGTCATGTTCTTGTGGTGGGGAGACCCCTCCTCATTACCGGATGGCTCTTCTCATTGCAGCTCCCTATAGAGCTGGTCGGGTGTGACTTGTGGAGTCAAAAGTAACATTGAGTTCATCATTTTGTTAGCCATGTTTAGTTTTGAACTGGAGTTTGATTCCTCAGTTGGATGGATGGATTTTTGGGGGTAGAACGTTTTGTGGTGGGAAGATTTGTCACACCCCGACCTAGTATCTTACGATGGTAGTTATTTTTATTTATTTATTTAATTTTATTTGTTTTTTAGTTTCTTAAAGTTTAAAATTTTATTAAATTAAAATAAAAAATAAATAAAATAAAATAAATGTTTTATTATTATTATTATTATTATTATGGTTAGTGTTAATATTATTATTAAGATTATTATAATTATTATTAAGTTATTATGAATATTAATATTATTATTATTTATTAAAATATTACTTATGTTGTTTTATTTCTTTTTTTTCTCTCTTTCTCTCTCTCTTTCTCTTTTCTCCTCTCCATCTTTCTCCTCTCCTTCATTCTCCTCTCCTTCTCCCCTCACGTCGTGCCTCACCCTCTCTCTGGTTCACATGCATCTGGCCTCCACCCCTCCCTTTGGTCGTTCTCCCTCCCACGACCTCCCTCCGATGAGCCACCACTGGCGACCTACTCTCCCTCTCTCTCAAACCCACACACCACCCAGCCAAGCCCTTGTCACTTGCGACCCTCCCTCTCAGCTCTCTCATTTTAGAGTGAAAAAATAGGGTTTCCTTATATTATTTGGTTGGTCTATCATGGTAAGTCCTCCTCTCCTCTCTTCATTTTTTGGTCTGATTTTATTCTCCCCGTCTACCATCCTAGGTTTGGCCAAACCCTAGGGATCCATCTGGGCTGATTTTTAATTATTTCTTCCTTGTTAGGTTTTGAAATGGGTTCTTCAGGTTCTCTTCATTTGCAATTCGACAAACAACACTGTAGGCAAAGTGGTTCACATCAATTTGGTACTCCTGCCAACAATTTCATGTATAATTTTCCTCTTTTATCATTTTTTGATTAGTTTTTATTTGGGGTTTTTTTAATTTATGAGTCTTTGGTGTTTACTTTAAGGTGATTTTGATGGTTTCATGTTGTTTCAGTTTGTTTCATTTCGTCATTTTCTGGTCTAGGTGAGGTTTCTTTTATTTCTTTATTTGATTAAGTTTTAATAAGAGCCTTTCGTAGTGTTTTATAAACTTTTTTGTTGGATTATTAGGCCGCACAAGGGCTACAAATTCTGTTTTATCATGTTATCTGTGTGTGTTTGGCCTTAGAGTTTGTTTTTTGAGTTATCGTTTCTGTTCATAGTTTTGTAATACTGCTTGGGGATGTTTTATAAAATTTTTAAGTGGATTATTTAATATTATAAAGGTTGTGAAACATGTTTGGATATTGTTTTGGTGTGTTTATATTTTCAAAATTGGGTTTGAGTATGAAAATGGGGGTATTTGTGTGTGTATACCTTGTTGTTAAAATCATTGGATATGTTCAATCAATTGATTAAGTAGTGTTCCATGTGCTTTTGTGGGTACATGAGGTGAATATGTGTGGAAAAAGGATTTTTTATAGTAAATGTACCACTTTAAGCATGTTTTAATAGTTGTGAATTTGTCAATATGTTTTTTAAATTCTTTCAAAATATAGAAAGTATGTTTTAATGTCACATTGGTGTACTTTTGGTTATAATGTGGCTATTCCTACATGATGTTCAGTTTGTTATTAGTGCAAACCCCTAACATGTTATTTTGAAACATTTTTTTGATTGTTAAGTGTTTAATTGTTTTTATAAATTATTTGTGTTGTGCATTAGACCTCGCTACGATGGTTTTGGGATGCGGGTGTTGAGGTATCCTACATGTACACGCATAGGGTAAGGTATATATATATGCCCTATTTGTACATATTCTCTCATGGCATGGGGAATTTGTGTAATGCAGCATGGGGTATATATATATATATGTATAAATTCATATGCGTGTATGCATCAAATGTCGGTCTGAGTGGTCGTCGACAATTAGAGACATGTTTAATGTAGTTCCCATATGCCTATGCCTTTAATTTTAATTTCATAATTTCTAGCTTTTTTTAAAAATATATTTTACATTATGCTATATAAACATGATATGAAATAGGATTAATGTTTCTAGAAATGATTATTATTTGGTTTTGGAAAATGAAATGTATTTGTAATGCCATTGGTTTAAGTTACTTGTCTTGAAAATTGATTTCCTAAGTGGGTTTGAATTGGTAATGAGTATTTCTAAAGGTGTTTGGACTTTCAACCGATTAGTTATAAAAAGTGTTCCCATTATTTAATTAAGCTAGTTTGGAACCTGATGAATGTTTTATAAAAAATAAAAATCCTCTCTTGAGGCATGCCTCCTTGGTTTTAGAGAATGATTTGTATGTTGAATGTATTATTATGTGCCTAATGTTGAGGCTTATGAATTATGTGACGTGAAAGTAGTGGAATGTGCATTAGGAGGGAGGACAGTGGTGATATGTTGAATTAGTTTCGGATAAATAAAGTATTATGTACATATATGTTTGCTTGATAAAGAAAACTCACCACCACTTGAAATAGAGAACAATAGGAAACCTGGGTATCTACGTGGGTGGACCAGTACTAGTACTTTATATGACAGGGATGGTGTTCGTCCCAGTTTCGTCTAGTAGGATTGACCCAACAACACTAACTAAACATATGAATGACCAAGGTTCGTGGTTTCTAAGCCAATTTTTTTGAGGGTCGTGGGTTTTAAGCCAAGTTTCACAGACGTACAAGGTCTCTCGGGTCCCACATGCACTAGATACCAATAGTGATTTCCCATGGTGCTCATTTGTGACATGATTCTTGTGATGTGATTTCCATTTCAGTCATTTGATTCTTGATGTGTTATTTTTGAAAACCATATTTTAATCTAAACTATATTCCTTTCTATTAGGAATGTTAATGCATGATTGGAACCTATTTTAAAAATGTAGTGGGATATAAATGATTTTAATGAACATATTAACTTGTGAGTCGAACGTGAAAAGAAGGGAAAACATTATTTTATAATATTTTATTTTCAAAATGGCATGATTGGAATTCTTATTAAAGGCAGGGGCATAGAACATGGTTATATTTTTGTATTCCTACTAAGAATATTGGTGCTCATGCCTACATTAATTTTTAGTAACAGGTTTCAGTTATGGATCACTTTTGGGAGCGATTGTAGTTTATGTTTCGTGGTGACCCCCGGTGTCACCTGAGGTAAGTCAGATTGTTTCAATATTTTCTTTTTCCACAGCCATGTTGTACGGTTTATTTTCCTTTATTTATCTGCTTGTTCAGTTTATGATTATTTATAGTTTTTATGGGACAAATCGTTCACTAGTTTATTTTGATTCCCAGCACTAGTTTCCAGCCTTTAGGGATCCGGAACACCCTTAAGGCCATGTCGCGTACCAGCTTAGGTGGCCGATTCAGGGTCGACCCGAGTTGGTTCATGAAATATTATTTTCACATTAATACATCATCATTATCCATATGAAATCTAATATCAAAAATAATTTCTTATACCTCATTATTTATGACCAAGAAAAGTGCAAGGATAAGAAGGGTGATCTCAAAAGCTCAATAATGGTTAAATAAGAATTAAAAATTTAATTTCATAAATAAGTATATAATGAGCCTAATGATATTATTAAATAATAAAATTCCATGAGTATAACATAAGATATTCATATTCATAAATACTTGGATCATACAAGATGATAACATGGAATAAGTATTTAATAAGGTACATACTCATAAGAATCAACAATCATGATCCATGTGATATCAATCATGATCAAATGAAGCATCATAAACCCATGGAAGGAATAGATAAAAAATATTGGTATCTGGGAATATTATCTCAGAGAACTCTTATATAAACCATATAGAACCCTTAAATTTTAGAATAACCATATGGCCAACTTCTAATATAATTATCCAGATAAAATAACTGTTTCCCAATGCATTGGAGCAATATCTGGGTGCACCCATATTATAATATATAATGGGCTCAGCCTGTGCTATCTGGGTGAACCCATCATTTATAATTTCAAAAAACCACAACATGAATGAAGAACACAGATCCTTCATCATAATATTCATAGAAACCATCATTATTCTTTTATAATATTATAATATCATGAAAACAAAGGATTTCACATAAATATATTCGAAACATGATTAACCTATGGAAAAGAAATAGGTTCTATGACAATATCATTGAATATTTAACCACTCATGGAAAACAAACTATTTCTATGACAATGTCTTTGAGGCTTGATTAACTCATAGAAAAGAAATAGGTTCCATAATAATCTCTTCAAAATAATCATAATATATCTAAAGAAAGAATTGGGAAGGTCTTAATGAAAAACATCCCAAGTGGAGGATTAGTAAAAACAATTGTTTTTGACATTGATGAATGGAAATACAAGTAAAATATCCTTAAAATTAATTTTGGAAAATACAATTTTCGTTTTTAAAATCACTTTGTAAAACATAAAACACTCTTGAAAAACTATTTTCTTTTAAATAACCGTAAAAACTTATAAAATAATATATTAAAATAATTTAAAACACTTTTTAAAAACTAATTTTTTTAAAAATTCCTGTCCCTTATAAATGAGCTCAAAATAACATTTTAGTTTATTTTTAAGAAAAACCTAGAAAACAATATTTTGAAAGTACAAAAATTTCTGACCGAAGAGGGAAATGGAGGTAGATTTTCATAAAAGCACTACCTCAAACATTTTAGGTACCAAATAGTTGAAAATAACGATTCAATTGCATATAAGAATCATTAATAACCTAAGGTGAATATAATTCATGATAATTATACTATTTATTCATCAGTGACTTAATCATACACAATCCTGATAAATGATGAGATGGAAATAGAAGACTCCTACCACTATTGTACCATTGAATAATAATCCCTAAGAAGGAATAACATTAAATAAATCATAAAATTCAATTAAAAATAAATATATTCATGATATAACATGTCAAATTGGAATTATATACTCTATATAAAATAACATCGGTTTATAACATAGAAAACATCTCAATAAAAGAAAATTGTGACCAAAATCCCTTGCCTCTTAAAACATTGAAACAATAAACCCCATGAAAGAGAGTTCAATAAAAGAATATATAAATTACCATAAATTTAGTTTTAATAATCATAAAATAAATTCATGTGATGTATATACACACCACAACAAAATTATATGGTGAATATGGCATATATCACAATGAAATAAAAGTGAGACGAGAAAAACATTTACCTCACAGTAACATTTTCTCAAATGTGATTTGACCTCCTTTATAGTGGTTTTAAACATGTTATTCTATTATTAAATAACCATATTAATATTTTTGGTTTCATATATTATTTTCTTAATATTTTTTATAACCATTTTATTAACAATTCCATGATAGAGTTACATTTTGGGTAATAACCTCATTTTTTCTTATATGTTTTAACTTGATAATTTTGGACTTATTACTTTAACCATTGTTTTATAATATAAAGAATATAAACCATGAAATAAATCTCATATATTTTTTGTATATATTTATTCATTTTAATCTATAAAATTCAGTAATAATAAATGAAATGCACAATTCATGGATATGATAGGTCATACATATGCATAAATGTTGTTTCAATTTTCATGTCATATTAAAAGAAAGAAAAGTAAATAATATTTATAGATTTATATTTTATAATTAAAATGTATATTTTATTTCGTATATGTAAAATAGTTTTATTAAAAACAACTTTAATAAAATACATGTAATATATGAATGAGTCACATTACATCGTGAGGCGGTAGTCAGCCAAATACACGAACGATGTTGTCATATCCCCCCATAATGGAAGGCATGATGATATGTTTTATATTGTAATTCAATAAACACAATAACATCGTAAATATCATAAATGTAATATATAAATACATTTTCTATCATTATTTCCAAGCTTGAAATATTGTGGAGGAAAAACAAATGACATCAGTTCACAAGGATGTAATCCACCATAGACATGAATGATGTTTTCGTAACCCATTTGCAGGAAGTGTCACTACTACAAAACATGCCTTTAACTGTGTGAAAATCATCCTTTATCTGCGCTATAATATCACTAACTACCTTAGTGTAGTTAAAAGTCCATGGATTTTAACAACACTAGAAACGCGCTAATAAAGGGTAGATTTATCAGTGAAAATAAAAGAATGGATAAATCACAATTTTATCACTGTGTTTCAAAGCACTAATAAAAAATCTCATTTAACATTGATCTTATTTAGTGCTGAAAATATACACTTTATCATCACTTTTATTTTCACTAATAAAAGTATTTTTTATTAGAACTTTTAAAAGCGCTGATAAAGATAGACTTTATCAGTGCCTGTATAAGCATTGATAAAGGAGTCTTTTATCTTTAATTTTTATGCGATGATAATGGGTATCATTATAATCACCTATTAATGTGCTGATAAATCATTGTTTTATTAGATAATTTATTAACACTAATAAAGGTTACAAAAATTTTGTGATTCTACAGTACAATGCATCACGTAAAACTGGTGCAATGTGCTTCAACAACACACTGCATCAGCAGAAACATCACAAAAAATTACCAAAATATGATAAAAATACTAAATTTTAATAAAAGGAAATATATAACACAAATAAAATAAAAATAATACACAATTATAGATAACATGACATGTTTTTTTAATAAATTCAATGTAAATTTAGAATAAAAAGTCACACTTTGATTCATACTGGTCACACCATGAGTTGAATTGAGTTACGATTGATTCCTACAAGTCACAAATGACTTATGGATTGTTTTCCTAAAGTTCAAAAACAATAGGAATGTGTTTTTTCTGTTTTGAGTATGTTAGTTGATTTTTTTATCCAAATTAATGTCACCTTTGAATAAAAAGATGCATTTGGATTCATACTGGTCACACCATGCATCATATTGAGGGGAAACTGATCCATATATGTCACAAGTGACCCATTGAACATTTTCCTAAAGTACCTAACAAATATGAATGAATTTTCTCAGTTTAGAGTATGTGAATTTTTTTTCTCACTAAAATTAATGTTCATTTTGAATACAATGATGCACCTAAAGTATTACCAGTCATATCATGTGTCATATTGAGGCACATATAAATGCTACACATCCCAAATGACTCATGTATTATTATCCTAAAGTATAAAAACAATATTAATTTGTTTCCGTGGTTTTGAGTACTCCACATCTGTTTTTTACTAAAATTTCATTCTAAACTGGAAACACACACTTTGACCCATACAGGTGGCATCGTGAGTGGGTTTGACATGAGACTAATTCATACACATCAAAAATGAATTCTGAATCATCGTTCCAAATTATCAAGAAACATTTAGTGTGTTTTATAGTTAATTAGTGAGTGAAACGTTTTTGAATTAAAATATCAATTTTAAACTAATAACTGACACATGGAGTCATACCAATCACAATGTGCATCAGATTGAGGTGAAACGAATCCCAACATATCACAAATAATGTATGGATCGTTTTACTAATGTACCAAAAAAATCAGAATGTGTTTGCTCGATTTTGAGTACGCCACATGTTCTTTTACTGAAATTTCATTTTAAACTAGAGATATGCAAAATGGATATTATCTTAAGTGAAATTTTTTTGTGAACTATTAAATCATTTTTCTCTAATAAAATCATGGTATCATTATTTTTCTCCTTCATTGCCCAACAATTTTATTATCTTCAATACAACTCTTCTTATCCTCCTCTTCCTTGGTCTCCACCTCGGTATTCACCTCTGCCACCTCTTATATGTCGGTATGTGACTCCAACTCTTCCTCCACCTTCACCTTTACCTATTCCTCTGTCTCTACATTTTCCATTCAATTTTATTATGTTCAGGTCAGTTCTTCTAAAAAAATTGATTTCCCCCATTACTCACCTCCTTGAGAGAGAGATCAGAAATAATATATAATTATTCTCAAACTAATTCTTCCCATCCCAGATATAATTAAATGTTCATAAATCCTACTATATCAAAAATATAGTAGGTAATAAAGTAAATATATTGTTGGAATACATTCTGAAAAAAGGAATGCTTCCCAATTGCATCTAAACAAATTAATTTGTTCTTTTATGTAATGCTTTTTTCAAAAATATTGATAATACTAAGAAAATATAGACAATCAAATTATTAAGAAATATATCTAATGAAAATGTAATTACCTTAAAAAAAATACATATTGGGGGATACTAGTATTTCCATGCTTTATGATTTCACTCATAAATTTGAACACATTATATCCACAATCAATTGCATTATCTTGTTTCATACACTACACAAACATTGACCAAAATAAGTAAATTTTTTTGAAATGTTTTGATATGTACATATTTCTATATATACCTTAATTTGTTTCTAGTTTTAGTAAACCACATGATTTTGGTTTTAAAACATTGTCTGCATTCCATGATCTAGCCTATATTTAGGGACTGCCCTATCATTAAAAAATTCTCATTTAGACATTGAAAAAACATCTAATTCTATTTTTTTCTATAAATGTTTGACTGTGGGGTATTAAATATTCATAATACACATCTTGTGTGGATGGATGGTTTGAAATCCATGCATTGAATCCAATATATATATATTTTGTGTGTCTATGTTTACTATTATCCGTATCAAGTGCATCCCAAAATAAAAAAAGGTAATGTAAAAATTAAAAATATATTTTATGTTATTATATCATTGAGTTTTACCTTTGCATTTTAGGAATTAAAAAGATTATGCCGTCTAATGCTTTTTTATTAAACACTTTGAGTAAATCATCTTTTCTCTTCTCTATTTCATTCATATTGAAAGTAATTTCTGGCATAGAAATGATATAGGGATTAATGAATCCAAATCATGCTTTACACAGTCTTCCCTTTATATAGTTGTAATGTAAATTCCTATAAAAAATATGAATAGTTATTTACATTAATAAACATATATAGCTCTGTAATTGGATATATTTATTATGAAATGGTACCTTATGTATTTATTCACAACCGAGATACCGAAACATTCATGCTTGAGAATATCAATTAGAGTCTCAAGAACAACTACGTCAATAAAGGAAAATCCATATATATCTTATTTATATTCAATGTAAGACATAGTTTTGTCTTTAAATGTGGTATTTTAATAATGTTTTAATTATAATAAATATTTCTCTGGAACTGGGGGGAGAAGGTACTCTCAGATGGTCATTTTTGTTTATAAGTGGATTCACTAGATTTTCTCGATTAAACGTTTCATTTCTCTGCTACTTTATTAATCTATAATATCATACCTCAATTCAGACTATTTATCATCAATAGTTACATGTTTTTCATATGAAAAAATTTGTTAAAGATATACCTCATGAATATTTATATGATTAGATTTCCATGCTATGAAAGCTTTAATAACACCTTCAACCGTTGTAATATTCAAACCACAAAGTGGAATAGGAAATTCATCAGTCAGTTCATAAGCTACCTCAATCCCCACTTTCATGTAATTTTTTGGGAGGATTTGATTATGTAGATGGTCTCCTGGGATATATTACATTTTACCCATTGAAACATGTTAGTATGTGGGTGCTGAAAAATAAAAATCATATACAACTATAACCTACAAAATTTTAGTAATACAATGTTATAAAAAGTTTTTTTATTCACATTTAGAAGAAAGTGTATGAAATAATGGATTATGTCAGGTATGGTATGTGGTTGGGGGAACAAATATCCCCAAAGCTAGTGTGTTCATTTCATTCCTGTGTGGATATTTTTTTCCACCCTTGGTTATCTTTGATCATTTCTTATATATTGTTCTACCAAACCAGAACTGACAATAATATCTTATAGTGAGTCAATTTTTCCCTGCATTTGTCTCACCGACATATATTAATCTTCATATGGTTTTATCTTCTCAAAATACATTCAAAGAGAGACTCCAAAACCAAATCCTCTAATGTGACCATATTGTTCATACCATTTCAATTCTAATGAAAGTTTCTTTTCTTCTTGTGTGACTATTTTTTATTATTGTTTCTAAACCCCATAAAAAATATGAACATATTTATTTTTATATAATAATTTTATAAATAAAAAAAATTAAAATTATGTCACACTTACACATAATTTCCATACTTATTTTGTGTTTTCATCAACTAATATATCATCCTTATTTACACTAGTCTCCTTCTATTACACATAACGTGGGATAGAAGTTCCATCAGATTTTGATTCATCAATATGCATATAAACAAAGGAACATATATTGTTTCATAACACATAATTAAAATTTTATTTCTTATTTATTATACATACCAATTTATTATATAATAATGTACACCCCATCATTAATTTGTGAAAGGGGTGTGTTCATTTGAATGCATGTTCTTTATTTTTAGCACTATTTTTCAATTTCATAAATTTACAATTTTTAATCATGTTGAAAAAAATAAATATGTAAAATAATATATTATCGAATATAATGAACCCGAATGTATTTATCAATGTGATGATTACATAAATCAGTCCATGTTTCCTATTTTATAAGGTGTTCATAACTTAGTGGTGGGTGGAGATTTATTTTGCACTTAGAATCCCTAAGATATAACTTTTTCAGAAGAGTCTAGAAGCCTCAGTGGGATTTTCCAATGGCTATTAAAAAATATTTATTATAGAAAAATTCTAAAATAAATTAATTCTTCAAAAAATTATTAAAACTAAATCAACATTTTATTATATAATTTTATTGTAAAATAGAGAAAGTAAATTGTAACGGAACAATAATATATTTCTAAAGGTTTTCATTCCTTACATGTTAGAAGCAGTGCCATGAGTCAATATCATTTTACACATTCATCCTTGTTGTGACCCCAAGATAACTAATGAGCATTGACTTATTAGGGTCAATAGGTTGGTCGCTTTGATTCCAACTAGCAAAAAAATATTATACCCTAACTTCTTACCATGGAAATTTTATTCAAAATTGTGATGTTGTGTCATTATTTTGTTTCTTTTTTTCATCAAAATGTTGTTGATCCCTTAATAATTCCATTGTTTCATCATAAACAGTCTATTCTTTCATGGGATTGGAAACATAATCTTGTTCAGAAGACATAGTCTCCATGAGTAGTTAACCATTTAATTTTTCTTGAATAACAACAATTCAATACACTTTATGCATAAAAGTCATCAATTTCATTTATCTTGCATGAAAATTGTTACTGTATTAAACATAGATATAATAATTCAATACTATAGTAAAACTAAACTTCACTACCTTTATTTAATCCATCCTCATATACTTGATTTCTTTATATCTATTGATAATTCTAGGAAGGATTGTTTGAAATATGGATTCCAATCCATCATCATGATAGAGAAGACAATCAATAATCTAATGATTGAAGTGTATTACGATACTAAACTAATGTAATAACTCAAAAAGTATCATCAATTGAACATGAATTGGAATACCACAACTATAATAGTCTTAATGAAATTAATATCACCCCACCTAAGTTGGAAATAAATGTTGTCTACTCAAGGATTCCTCACCTTAAAATTTTGGATATTTTTTTAATACACCATAAGATCCCACCAGTAACAACATATCTGTAAATGGTAATTTTTTCAACTTATGGATAGTATTTATCTATAATTATTTTACACATATAAATGAAATTAATTCATTCAATTCAATCTTAAATTTATTATTTTGATATATGATGATAAAATATTGATGGAACCATATATACATCCCATCATTAAAAATTATACCACATAGCTTGAAGTAGATCTAAAATTAAATCTAGGAATGTTCTATTTTAAAATTGATAATGATATTATTGGTAGTAAATTATAATTTGGATAGAGGTATTCCTACAACACAATAATATTCTATGATGAAACTTTAATCATATGACATGACTACTCTCACCAAATATTATAGGTGATATCATATTTCATTTATCATATTTATCAAATGAGGTGATGTTGTATTTCTATTTTTATCCTCTATTTTCACATAAACCATGGATATAGTCATATTTTATTATATCATAAATTTTATGATAAAATGAAGTCCTTATATTTTCTATATATCATACCATATGATATATTGTAGCCATATGCTATGGCTGGAAAAATAAATCCTTCATATCATAATATATGATAATGAAATAATACAATATGAAATTTATTTACTCAAAAGACTAATAGATAATAAATTTTGTCCTTGAAAAACTAGTGCCTGCTGCCACTTATGATTTTAGGGTATCATAATATGATCAGTGATGGAGTGCTAGTGCCTTATCCTATTGAAAAATAGTGATCAAATAAGAATATAGTTTTCGATTGGAATGCAACAAAGGGTTTATTATAATAGTTGGGTCATATCTTTTTTTCATTCATTTTTGATTTGGATAACAAATTACATGACTTCTATAACCTAAATATCCAAACCATCAAAATTAAATTTTAATCTATTTTTGTTCTCTCTATAGTTATTCACCATGTTATATGAATTTACAAATTGTTTTTATCCAATAAAATAATTATCTTTCTAATTTTATTAGTAAATCTGTTAATAAATCACATATATTTATTTTCTTGATCAAGAATGAACCCATGGAAAACTTACTTACTTTTTGGAAGTATAGACTTTATATGTTGTTGTGTATCTATAATTACATTTTCCCAATGATTTCTCAACTCATCCCAATCAAAAAAAATTAAAAAAATTGAGCATACTTTTATTACCAATGAAATTCCCCATAACTATTTTTAACCCATGAATAATTTCTAATAATAATCATGAATTAATTAAAAACAACAAAACACTCCAAACATGAATCACTAAATAATTGTTGGAACATGAATAATTAATTAAAAAGTTTTTGAATTTGATATAAAAATATTCATCAAAATCATAAATATAAATAACACATTTCATGTTTTTACAATTTAAATGAGTATCAAATATCCAAAAAAACATGTTTTAATGATTTTGAAACTTACCTTGGTCCTTATATTCTCATCACCCATAAATGTGGGATGAAACATTGTATCCCCTAATCCTTAAACACCCTCATAATTAGTCCTTTAGAATCTATAATCTAGTATATAAGATGAATTCAATTTAATAAACTACCTATATTTTGGAACCGTATATTATTCAAATGAAGAGAAAATAGAGGGGGTGAGTGGTCTAGTTGTAAATGTCGAGAGTAGAGCAAACCATCTATGTGTGTCACTTCAGACAAATAGGTTGGACACTCAAATACATATGAAAGGGGAAGAAGAAAATGAACCACACTTATTGTATTTTAGAAACTATTATAAGAGATGTAGGGTTCAACACGTTTAGGAGAAGTGAAAAAATGGAACATGCGGAACCCAAAATATTAAAAAATAATAGAGGAAGAGTATAAAATAACATACATTGGATTATAAGCCTGATTAATCTGAGGGAACGTAGAGGAGTCTCATATGAATTAGAGGAGTTTCATAAGAGCTTGGGAATCACAAGTGACTGAGTCATGGTTAGGTTTTTTTTAAATAGATCGGGGATACTTTTAATAATTCTTTCAGAAAAGAATTGATAAAGATCCCATTTATTAGTGCTAAATTTAAAAGCTCTAATAAACGGAGTATTTTTCAGCACTTTTTTAGTTATAATAAAAGATATATTTACCAGTGCTAGTGTTTTATTGTTGATAAATAAATATTTTAACAACTCTATAAATGAGATGATAAAAGTTTATAATTATTATAATTTAATTAAAATTATTTGAATTTTATAATTATTTAAATAAATTTATTATAGTTTTATAATTATTTTAATATATAGGATTACTTATTTATTATTATAAAATTACTTATTTAAAAAGTTATAGTTATTTATTTAGAATAATTATTTATTTATAATAATTATAAATATTGTAAATATATATATACATATACATATATTTATTTATAAATATTTATTCATAAATATTTAGTTACAAATATATTTTTAACATTATTAATTTATATACAATTTTAAATAAATGCATTTTGAAAATGAGTGAAATTGATTAATTTAAAATGAGTACAGTTTGAAAATATTCAAAAAATGGATAAGTTTTATTAAGAAAATATAAGTTACTAAAAATTATGAATATATATATATATATATTTATTGAAGTTGATGAACATAGATTGAAAATACTAAAACATTGTTAATAAACATAATTAAATAAATAATAGAAAATGATCAAATTAAAAAAATAAAATAATAAATAATAAAACATTTGAAATGAATTAGTATTAATGATAAAAAAAAATAAAATTTCCCTATTAAAAAATAACACATATTAAATGTATCATGTTATAATGAATTTCTAAAATATACTAAAACTTAAATAAATTAAATAAATATTAGTTTTATCTGTTTCTATATATTGCATAAATATATTTGAGTGTGAGTTTATATATAAATACATTAACACACACACACACATATATATACATGAAATAAATACAACACAGGAAGTTTTATATTAGTTAAATTGAAAAATCAAACAACATAAAAAATAAATAAGTCATTTATATGTTTCTTATTAACATTTTATATACATTATACTTATTCATTATATATATATATATATTTAATATATACTATTTATCAATATTTATAATCTACATATATGTATATTAAATTTATTCATGTTTATCAATAATTATCTAATTAAAAAATTGTTTTATATTTTTCTGAATTTACTCATTTTTTATTTGTTTAAATTTTTTTTTTATTTTGGAACTTTATTAGCGCTAAAAATAATGTCTTAATCAAAGTTTCTATTATCAGTGTTAAAATAAATCAATGATAAAGGTTTCCATTTATCAGAGCTACAAAAGCACGCATAAAGGTTTCCCTTTATCAGTTCTTTTTTAGAACTGATAAAGGACAGACGTTATCAGCACTTAATTTAGCACTGATAAAGATGGTTATTATCATTAAATTTTTCTAGATATTATAAATGTTAGTGATGTTAAAGGTGTGTTTTGTATTAGTGTATTTCAGTTTGTAGGTTATACCCTTAACATATTAACTTATAAGTATATTTAAGGTAATTTTTTTTAATATGCATGATATAAAAATAATTAAAGGAGGTGGCGAAGGGAATAAAAAATTATCTTAGAATAACATTACCTCTTATTCAGGTATCCTCATTATATTAGCATTAAAACCATGAATGTGTTGCTTTATTCCCAAAATAAATTTTCTAAGATGAGTTTATTGAAGTTAGTAAGTGATTTTTTTTAGTTTTTTTTATCCAAAATGATTTAGAGGTGTATAGAAGAGGGGATAATGAGTGGATTTTATAGTTGAGGAGGTGTGTCATTCTTGTAAATACTCAAAATTATTCACTATTGGGAAGTAAATCATACCTCATGTGTCCCCAATTTTGATAATTAATGGGTTTTAGGGATTATATGGTCAATCCCCACCACCAAAACACATTATAAGTCATGTTTTAATCATTTCCTTCTTTAACTTCTATGTTTTGTACTTTTTACCATATTGGTATTCTATTTGATAAAATATTTCTCTAGCCTATATAATTTATATATTTTTTCTAGATTAGAGTGAGCCATATTAGATAATTTAGAAATAATTGTTTTCAAAAATTGAATTCAAATTTATCAAAAAAAAACTTTTTTTGTTGAAAAGTAATTTTTAACACAGGTGCATGCAACGTGTGAAAACATTTATTTAATCTTCATTGTAATAAAATAGTTTTTTACTATTTTGGGGTCGATAGATTCATTATGAAAGAAAAATTGGTCCATGAATGGACCATAATTTAAATTTTGTAATATATAAATATTAATTGAATGAATAGAGGGTGTTTTGAAATTTCAAATTAGTTAATAAAATATCATTTATTATAAAATAACAATAATTCCAATTTTGGAATTATTAATATAATTTGAATTTAAAAATATCAGGTAGATAATGGAATGAAAATATATTATACTCAAAGTTGTGTATTATGATATTTTATTCTAATAAAATAATTTTACATAAGAATTCATTTTATTCTCTTCACATTTAATGTTTTTAGTGTAATTTATTTTATTTTTATTTTAAATCAAATAATCCATGAATTGGTGTCTCTTAAGAATATAAATTAATTATAGCATACTTAAAAATTATAGATAAATTTTTATAAAAAAATAAATTATTTATAATCCAAAATAATACTCATAACTATACTTGTGTTGTTTTTTCTCTACCCCCAAAACATTATAGCAATTAAATGGAATAAAGGTACATTTTTGTATTCTTTACTTAACTTATTATATAGTTCACTTTAATGGAATAATGTCCCAAAAAACTCATATATTTCGATACTAAAGTTATAAGGGTCAGAATATGCCCATAAAATATGTGTTGGACATGATTTGAGTCATTTTTACAA
Organism: Viscum album; assembly: GCA_963277665.1. Classification (NCBI taxonomy): domain Eukaryota; kingdom Viridiplantae; phylum Streptophyta; class Magnoliopsida; order Santalales; family Viscaceae; genus Viscum; species Viscum album. The sequence goes on along the minus strand of OY728140.1, from coordinate 1,714,359,139 downwards.
CTTATAATTCAAGTTTGAAAATAATGTAAACTCATTTTAACCTTATTCATTGTAAATAATTTTAACTATTATCACTAATAAATTTGGTCAAAAACTACTTTGAAATAATAAGATAATATTAATTATTATTATTACAAATATAGAATTAATTTTTCCTAATTGAACTAATAGTATTGACATAATTTATTTTAAAGTTAATCACATAGACGTGATTAGAAAGTATGTTTTTAAAGTTAAAATGTAAAAATGTTTACTAAGTTTTTGTATCTAAATTTAATATTAAAATTCTCTCCATTACCTAAATTGGATAATGGATATATGATTGAAATAATGTTACCATAAAAAAATTCAAAATATAATTTAACTTTGTAAAAAATTTAGTTGAAAAGATAGTTTTTAATTAAAATTTAGTATTTTCTCTATTCATAAAAAAAGTGAATCTTTTCAAAAAACCCCAAAAATTCATGAAAAGTGATTATTCGTATTCTTATTTAATTTATTTGTTTTAATTTTTATAATATTAAAATTATAAAATTGTCAAAAAATATATTTTCAAAATAAGTACACCATAATAAGGTGATAGAATGACTTTTTAGAAAAAATAGGGTTCTTAAGAATAAAATTGGATTTATTTTTATCTATTTTCAAAAAAAAACACATATCGGTAGTGTTAAAACATATATTGAATATATGAAATATAAATTTCATTAATATAATCTAAAAAAGTTTTTTGTTTGTTTTGTTGGTATAAAACACACATGTGTACAATTAAATAGTTTTCCATAATAATATTTTTTTTATTTTCAAAAGGGTTTTACATTAATCTATAATTTATTGTTCAAAAAATAAATCATTATATATACATGTATAGATGATATTTTCATAATTTACTTAATCACGTCCATACCATCCATTTAAATAGCTAAGTGATAACTATTATGTTAAATAATATTATTAATAGTATATTTTTTTTCAGTAAACCAAGATCTTATGTGTCATTAAAGATATTAAAGAAACTCATTTTTGTGTGTAATATAAGATAAATTGAGTGTTTCACAAGATAAACTTGTGTTTCATGTCATTTACACTATAAAATATAATTTTCTTCTATTAAAAACTCTTTGTTTTACAACGTATGTAAGATATTTTCTTTCTTGAATTTTCATAATATAATAAATACCATATTATTTCCTTAAATATACTTATAAATATTTCCATGTTTTTTGGTGATGAAAAGAGGGTCACATCGCTTTGTGAAAATAATAGTCCACTCATACACGAATGATGTTTTCATTTTTTAATGAGTGATGATATAAGAAATAATATTATATATTATCAATTATGAATGATAAATATTTCATGAATATCATAACTATGTTATTATATCATATATATTTATTAACCTTCTTTTTTTTTGTCTTCTATATAAAGCGTTAGTGAAAACTGATCATGTCGCTTCGGGAGGCAGTAATACTCCACACACATGAGTGAAGTTATCGTATCCCCTATGGAATAGAAAGTAAAAAATGATATATATGATATAATGAAAACATTCAGTTTAATTATTTAATTAATATAATATATATACTTTATAATCATCATCATAGTCAACTTTGAAAGGTGGTAAGGTAAAAATGAATGACATTAGTTTGTGTGGTGGTAGTCTTTCATACACATGAACGATGATTTTATTACCCATTTGATGTAAGTGAGATGTCTGTATATTATAGACATAAGATAATAAACATAGACATATATGGAATATAATTAGGTTACTATATTGTAAATTTTTAATATGTGTTTATGGAGGGAGATATGAAACAAAATAAAATCATTTGTTGAATATCATTACCTCTACTTCAGGTTACCTCATTTGGTTTGGGAGAAAATCATTACTAGGATGGATTAAACCACAAAATAAAGCTTATAGGATGAGAGTATGGAAGTTGAAAAATGATTTTGGAAGGTATTTTCTAAACAAAAAGTGTTTTGTGGTATAATGAAAAGAGGATAGGGTGTTTCCTTTTATAAGTTAGGTGAGTGGAACACCTGAAATATTTCTAAAAGAAGAAGATGTACCCACATTTTTCTCATGAAAAAGTGTCTAAAATAGAATATTATATATTCGTTATAAATTATAGGGTATAAATATTTTGGTAAAATATATTTTTTATAGGTTATTAGGTCATTTTAACCCTTATCTATTTAGTTTAGCACCCAGTAAACTCATTTTACCCTAACCACAGTAATTAAAATTTAGTTTTATTACTATTCATTATGATAAAAAATTAGGATGAACTTATTATATAATATATATTATTTTTATTCAAAATATTAAGTCCATTTATAATAATTAAATTCATAGAATTGGAAAATTGTAATTTAAAAATTTTTCATGAGTATGTGATAAAAAAGTGGGTTTTCAAAGAAAAAGTGATCAAACATTTAAAAAAGTTTTTATATAAAAATTCAATATGAAAATTATTCCAATAAAATAAATTAGACTAATAGACATATAATTGAACAAATTTTACATTAAAATATAATTTTAAATATAATTTAAATTTATGAATAATCTAAATGAAAAGGATATTTTCAATTAAAATTTAGTATTTTTCACTATTCATAAAAAATTAATATTTTCATAAAATTCTAAAAAATTCACCCTAATATAATTTTGATATTATGGTTTAAAAATAATATTATTAATTATAATAATTTTCTTCAATAATCATTATTTTTTTTAAAAAAATAAGTGCATAAAAGAGACAAAATTTCTTTTCAGAAAACTACAGTTTTTAAGTATAAAAGGGATTTATTCTTATATCTTGTCTAGAAAACCGATAAGATGTATTTTTTATAGTTGATTAATATATACTGTATAAATTTCCTTAAAAATCACTAAATGTGGTTTTTATAAAGTTATTTTTGTAAAATGTGTTTTTTCACTTAATTTTTTTTCACAAATATATTTCTTTTATTTTCAATTAGTTTTTATTTTCATTTTAAATTTCTTGCCACTAAATAATTAGTTTTTTTTATAAATATATAAGCCATATACTTTTATAATTTAGTTACTCCCATTGATACCTTCCATTCAAATATCAAAAATATAGTTATCATTTTGGATGAAAATATTTTAATATTATGATGAATTCCATTTTAACTCAGTGTTCTGTGTAAAAAAATATAAAATAATTTTTGCGTGTAATCAAAAAAAATTAAAATTATTAAATTCACTATAAAAAAATAATTTCAATATTTATCAAGGTTTTATATTCTGCCTTTATTAAAATGAGTTTCCCCCTTAATACTCATTACTTTTATACCAAAAACTGAGAATACATCGGTTTGATTGCATCGTTAGGTTACCATGTAGCTTCCTCAACCTAGCAGTTTCAAGAGAAAATATTGAAGAGGTAATTGGAATTTTTTTCATGTAATTTTATATATTTGATCCATAATCTCTACTAGTTTTTACTCATAAGTAATATCATTCTCTATCGTTACATCATGGGAGATTAGTATATGTGATGGAATAGGTATCTACTTTCTCATGAGAGATAGATGGAGTACATATTTAACCTGAGAGTAGTTAGGTGAAAGAAAAAAACTATAGGATACCATCTCGATACGATAATGGTTTTAAAAGGTGAATATATATATATATATACCTAGATCATATCATTCCATTTTATCGTAAGAAGAATTTTATCCTTTGGTTGTTCATCAATAAATTTCAACTTAATCTATTAATCTAAAAAATAATATGGATGTTTTATGGTTAAAATAGTAGTGGGTAACAAGATCCATAATCAAATGATAAGTCATTCCTTATATCTCAATTATCAAAATGTTATCACTAATTACCCGACATGGAAAAATATTTATATGGTGACTTAATACATAAATCTCTATAACCTTATCTAAATTTCAACATAACCCATTCAATAAATGGTTAACCATATAAAAATTACAAAATTCAAAAATTTAAAAATATGGTCAATAAATTCCTCAAAATTATCTTCATATTAAACTAACATATATCACAATGTACATATTGATTTTCACAAACCTAACATGTCAATACCATTATTATCTATTTTCTCAAAACATGGTATTAACAATAATAACTATAAAACCTTATTTAAAACATAAATTCTTCCACATTCCTCATTTAATTTTTTTTTATTGGATATATTCCTTAAATCAAGAAAATGTAAACTCCATAAATGAACGAATAAACCACTTCCCTACAAATATTTAGTCATCTCCAAGGAAAGTATTTCCATCCAATTTAATTTATCTAAATCTACTATCATTTTATCTCAACACCATTATATTAATATCAGAAACGTATTAAATGTTATTTTTCCCTTTATCATTTTCTTTCCATAAATATCTCATTTCCCTTAAATAAGTTTTCCAGTTCATTAGTACCATTCAACCTTTTCATTAATATACTTAATGAAAAACATATACTAAACAATTCATATATATTTCATGAATCATATAACAAAGTTATTTAATTTCAATATGTAACCACTTCAATCATCTCACTTCCTTCTCAAACCATTAACATTGATTCAACTCTTATTCCTTAACAGTTTTCCCATTAATATGAAATTTATAGTCTCTTTATCATCATCAGTATAGAAATTAATCATAAAAACTAGTTTATTATTTTCATGATAATTCTCATTAAGACCACTATTTAAATAATTACCATAAATTATATATTTAAAAAATCTATTTGTTGATAATACTTTAGGGAGACCAATATTACCACAAATTATGTTAACTGAACTTTTTTATTTTTTATCATTATAGTTACATTCTTTGGGTCCATATTTTCCAAACCCAAAACATTTTATTGACCCTCTGAGACATTCCATTGAGTGATTCTTCTCACATTCGGTAGATATATGAAATAGAATATTCATTCCTTTATGATCTCCACTACCCGAACTCTAAAAGAACAATATAATTATCTTTTTTTGTGAGTTTTATGGTTTTTTATGATGCATGTTTTAAATAATATATCATGATAACTGATTATAAATAATCACAATATCCTTAACTCTAGTCATCATCACTTTTTTCTACTGATCAGCATGTTCTCTGTGGCATTAAATGTTGACCCGGTTCTTTCTAGTTCCCACCATTGACTAAAACCAAAAGAAAATATGTGGAACACTAATCATAGTTGGGATCAAAATAATCATGAAAGATCAAATGTTTATAAATAATGACACCTTATTTATAATCTATTACCTCTTAGGATTAATCAAGAACATTCATGGTCATTTTCCTTTTTATTCATTAATGATGGTTCATAAAGAGTTTTGAATTTCCAAATTATAACCCTCAGGACTGTTAAACTAGGTGTAAAACAAGGCTAGTTTCATGTATAGGTGATGACTGTGTCCATCAAAATGCACTCTTTTAATAGTTATTACCCCTAATTATCCCTACTTTAAAGCCACATCCACATTTAATATCCAAATAGGGATTTAATTTCTAGGAATCCACTTTATCTATCCTTTACCATAATTTCAAGATATTTTCCTCTACTTTAACTCATCCTTATACTTATCCTTAGATAAATACCTAGTCATATACATAGATTTTCCCCAAGGGATCTAACTAATGTTTTCTCACCCTATTTTTCAAATGATAAATAAACCTTTCATATGATACCAACTATAATGAACAAATATTGTAATACACGGATATTAAATAATTTGAGATGAATATTTAATACATTATGCAAGCACAGGCCTGGATAATATAATAGTTTAGTTTTTTAAAAACTATGTACATAATCAAAAAATTTGATTGAATATATTGAACATTTTCCTTAAATATAATTCCCTTTAGTAATCTTATATAAAAATACTTCTTCATAAAATATTTAAAAGAAACATAAGAAAGTTTGAGATCAGATGCTCAGTAAGGGTAAGAAATATAAATACACATGAAAAACGTGAGAATAAGGGTATGATAAAAACATATGTGAAACATACCTTATATTTAAGATATCAGAATTTGGAGTCATAGAACAAATAATGGATTTTCATAAAACATGTGTCATAAATAAGTCAAAGAACAGAGCTATGAGAGCACTACATTTTCATAAGACACAATATTGTGGAATTACACATAAGAATCAAAAATCATTTCTATAGTATTAAATTCTAATATACAATGCTTATATAGTGGAATGGGTTCACAACGAAAACCATCCTAGTAGACATGGATCACACCAAAGATTATCATTGCGGAAAAAATCCCTTACTAAATCGGGATCACTCTCTATTCTAGTCTTGTCTATATATTGGGATTTAAATATTTACCCAATGCATTTGAGAGAGATATATATCCCACTCATCACATAATGAAATTCATATATATATTTTCCATGATATCATAAACCATTTATCATATAATATTCCCTGAAATGAAATGCGTTTCATACACATTTCATCATATCATATCCTGTGGAAAAGAGACCGGTTTGAGAATTGTTTCATCTATTCATCATATTATAACCCCTAGAAAAAGAAGCGGGCTTCATAATAATATTTTCATTGTATAACCCATAGAATAGAAATGGGTTTCATAAAAATTTCATCATCATAAAAATAAACTATTCAATGGATGAATAATAATGGTACCCCTCGATCATATCCCCAATAAATCATAAGTAACATAAGAGGATTCCATCTTAGATAGATAATGAATTTGAAAAATTACATGGAACATTTCTTGAGGTGTATAACCTTTCATATAAAATGATTAAATTTCATTTATAGTGCTTCTTTTTTATGAACCATTTTCCCAATAAATGAAAAAAGAAGAAAAAATATGTAATATAAAATTAAAATAATGTAGATTATATTGAACTTTTAATTGTGATTATTTTTTTAGTAACATCCCTCTCAAAATTTTGGGGGCTAGATTTTCATTGAATCATTTTTTTTATTTTCATCTCATTTTATAAAAAAATTGGGAAAAATAAAAAATAGTGTATTTTGATGAAATAAATCAATATATACACTTTTTTACTCATGTATGATGTAAAAGGGATAGTGGTATGAATATTAAAGTTGAATTGAAAAAAGGTCATCCTATGATTTCAATTAAATATCAAAATAATGACACTTAAGAGTTCACCCCACTCTTTTTATCCTTCTAATTTGAAAATTCTTCACCCATCAACTCGTAACCACTAAAATCACATTGAAAAAAAAATTCATGATTAAAAATATTTTTATGTATCATGGTGTTGAAGGTTTATAATTTTAACAAGATTATAAGGATATATTCAATTTTACATGTGAGAAAAACTCTAGATTATATTTCTCTTGAGTAGAGGGTTAAATTAAATTCTATGTGAGATTATTTGTGATTAAACCATTGATAGATATTTGAACTTAAATGAATTTAAATATGAGAGATGAAAATGATAGTGTGTTGTTTTCCAAATATAAGACATTATAAAAAACCCATTTTAAACATATAATTGAAATTTTATCACTTTTGATTTCATTATGGATTTTTATTTGGATATTTGATGATTACCCAAGGGTGAAATAGTTATGTGTGGGGGAATGATGGATATCAAAATTTTATATAATTTATTCTACAATTGATTATTTTTAATCCAACTAATGTTTTATTTTATGGGATGTTTTTTCATTAATAGGTTTTGATTATAATTTGAGCATAATTGTGAATATGGATAAATTTGGGAATTTTAATTATTTTTTCACTTTGCTTTTTATCCTAGAATAATCATTTTATGAAATAAAAAAATTAAAATAAATTTTTTAGGATTTCATAATTTTTTTATAATTCCTCAAACTATACCATGTGTTTATTCCATCAATTTTAGGCATAAAAATATCATAATTTGGGCATGAAAATTTATACCCAAATTGGATGAATTTTGAATATGGGTCTACATCACACATGTGGAGTATCCAATAGAGATTAAATTCCTCACAGAAAAACATGTCGATTGATATTTTTTCTAACTTTCTCTACTTGAGATTTTGAGTTCTTCATGGCCATAAATATAAGAGAACCCAGATTTTGGGAATAAAAAGTGCTTCTGAACTAAGAATAATTTAATCAGTAATTTATATATATCATTTTCGAAACACAAACAATTAATATGATATTTTTTGAGTAGATAGTGATAATATTAAATAATATCACTAAAGAATAAAAAATTAACAATTCATCCATTTAATGTTTCTATAAAGCATGAACATTGGAATAAATATTTTGAAAAGTAATTTGGACACACTTTTTCATATAAAAATGTTCTTCTATTACATTTCAAAGGGTTTTTATGTAATATTATCCATTTATATAAGATTAGTTGGGTTTTATTTTCTATTTTAATTATATTTTATATTTATAATATATATTACTTTCCTCTTATTAATCTCCTCTAACTTTTGCGTCTATTTTTTCTCCTACCGTGATTCTTATCAACTCCATGAAAATGGGGAACCAACCCTCTTATTGATATAGGGGGAAGTGGTGATTTTTTTTTGTGATCCAGTGTTTTCTCATAATTTTATTATAGGATTTCAATGGGGGTTAACATGATAAGGGTATTATATTTCCCACCTTTCCATAAAAATTTATTACTCTTCATATTCATCTATATTCACCTCCTTCATTATCATAGTGTTTCATATAATGGATTATAATTATGTTGGAGTTTTTTTTTTGAAGATATCAACTTGTAATAGTCCAAGAGTGAGTTACCCTAAATTTAGAGATCTCAATTTATCATAGTAATATTTCGAATGGGAGTTTGTAGTGTAATATATTTTATTGTGATATTGATTGGAATGATGGGAGATTTTTTTAGAAAAATGGTTTCATATCTTTAAACCACTAATTACAAAAATTTCCTTTTTATTAATTTCTTTTTTTGTAGTTTTATTATGTTTTTTATTTATATATATTTATATCCTTTTCATATTTGAAACCCACAGTATATTTGTATTCAAATTGTTATTATATTTTATTTATGAATAATAATAACTAGATAATGGTATGTGTACGCATCCTCCTTGAGATCCACCCTTATATGTGCAATATTTTTTATTCTTAGCTAATACGAATTTATTGTTTAGGGATTCATGAAAATTCCATTTTATTGGTGTCCTTAAAAATTAAAAAATAAATATTTTACCTTGCCATTAGTTTTATATTAAATAATAAAGGGAACAACCTAAGACTCTGAGTGAATTCACCCCTCTGTTGAATGAAAATATTATTAGATTCAAATCGAAAAAGAATATTAAATCGAGAAACGATTATAAAACTTCCCCAAAAATATTACTGAAATAAGTGTTTTGAAGTGGAAATAAAAAATTAATCCCTTGTTGAGTCTACGGTGGAATAATAATGTTTAATCACTCAATGAACCAAAAAAAACACATTTTTTTATAAAACAATCCACTAAATAAGAAACCTCATGTTTTAAAATAGAAAAACAATTGAAAAAATAGGTCACTTAGATGTGTGGAACATTGAAGCGTAGTTTATTATATTGAAAGAACTTTTATCCACTCTTCAAATTCATTAATGTACTCAATGTCGACCCTTATGATGGAATAACTTGAATGAAGGTTTAGATAAAATAAATTTTAACTGTAGATATAAAAAAGTCAGGAAATTGGTTTAATGAAAATTGAAAAAAAAAATGTTTGGAACAAACCAAGCTGTTTTCAAAAGAGGTATCAGAATGAACATACCATTTATTAATGTACCGAAAAAAATATTTTCAAACAATATTGAGTAAATATGCATGTTTCTCAATAATTTCATTTAGTAACATTCTTTTACAATAGATTTAGTAACATTATGAATAATGAAACTAGAAAATCATGGAGCTAAGAAATGTTTCAATTGATTTCAAAAGATTTTTAACATAACCAAGAAAGGAAATATTAACAATATGAAATCTAGAACAAATTCATATCAATTGTGTTTTGAATTCTAGTAAGTCCTCCCCACACAAAAATGTATAGTTTCATGAAATCATATACTTTAAAGAAGAGAAAATAATCTTGTAAAAATATTACAAAAATAAAGAATAGATAAAATAATTTAAAATGAAAAACTCCCCTGATAAACAAGTTCTTCTTAAGTTGATGTTCATCCAAGGACTCCTTTCCATTTTTCTTTTTGTAAGATCCTACCTGGTTGACAAGAATTAATAACTATAAGTTGAAAAAATTTATTATTAGATTCCAATATCTTAATATCATAATAGAAAAATTCAAAGGATAATTTAGGTAGTTCTGGCCTGTAGCTTTTTTATACTTGAAAAAAATTGAAATTTATTATTGTAGATCTATAAATTTAGTTCTTTTTAGGATGTTATCAATTAGAGATTGTCATATTCAATTTTATTTACTCATATTCAATCCTTTATACATTATATCAATTTGAATCAGGGTTTATTCTTCCTTTACTTTTTCAGTCGATCGAGATCATGGGATATTGGACTTATTCTAGAGATAAATTGTTTATTCAATATATTGTAGATAACATCTATACACTTCTGTTCAATTATAATATTTTTCTATTCATTTTTTTGGTTTATAGGATTCATTTTGTTTTTCATTTTCAACATGTCGTTGATTACCACTATACACCTACGGTCAATCAGACTTACAGTTGATACTCCCTTTTCCCTTATGGTTCATCAAAGAAATTCATAGCTAAAGGAAATTATTTTGCGAAATTATCCCATTGAAAATTCCCTTATAAATAGTAATAGAAATAATTTAAAAAACTAAACCCATAGAATAAAATTTATTTTTATCTAATTAATACTATAAGTGGGATAATGGGTTAACTCCCATTATGAAAAATGTTTAATTTCCTCAGTTAGACTCAGTGGATACTTATCTTATAAATATAAAAAAATTATCATATCCATTTTTTGTCCCTTAATGTAGTGTTTAAACATTTCCCCATTAACTGATTAAGGTTTATTGTGTTATCTCACTTGTTCATTAGATCCATTAAGTAGTACTCACGGGTTAGTGAAACGTCCAAACAGTTTGGTCTTGATTTATCCCATAAAAATATTTAGCAAGGAGATAAAAATAATCACTCTCTTACCAACATTAAATTTTCTATTCTAAATAATTAATTAATGGAAAAATATAGTTCCTGCTTTTAATTTATTAAAATTCTTAATTGATTCCTTTATAAACTATTCTAACACACTAAACCCCTACAACCTCCTCTCACAAATAAATTTGCAAAATAAATTCATATCCTTAATTACAAAAAAAATACTTGTGTTGATGATATATATATAGTTGAACTGAATTTCAAAAATATTTTCCTATAAAGAGACATTTTTATTGGATTTCTAATCTAATTTCTATTGGCCCCAATCTCTTTACCCAAATTTGAAGTGAAATACTTCTATTAACCACAAACTATTTTCTCTACATTCCATTTAACATCCCCATTTAAAACCACACGTAGCCCACTAGATTGATGGTGGTATGCAATACCAATTTTTTCATGAACCCATGTTTTTCTATCAAATCATTCAATTTAATGATCGTAAAGTGTGATGCATTTTTAGTGATAATGGAATTTGGAACCCTAAATTTAGAAAAAAACAACTTATAATAAATTTCAACACACAACATGCATGAAGATTTGTAATGGAAATGGTCTCAACCCATTTAGAGATATATTATATAGAAATCAAATTGAACCCATTTACATCGAAATATGGTAAAGATAACATAATGTATAACCCCTTAAAATAAAAAATTTAAAATTCAATAATTACCTTTTTTGGTAGAACTTATTTTGTACCAACATTTCCTATTTTTTTAAATTTTTCACAACCCAAAACTATGCTCGTAGACTCCTATAAATATTTAGGATAATAGAATAAATAATGAATAAATTTTTGGGCTTCTATTTCTCCAATATAGTGGCATACCAATGTTAAAGAGTGTAAACCTTATAGAATGAATATAAACTCATCCTCAAACACATACCTCTTAAGGATTCCATTATCAAGTCCCTTAAAAAATATAATTTGATCAAAAAATTAGTTATTAATATCTTAAATTAATTTAATTCTCTTATTATTCATGATATCACCTATAATAACACTTTCATTAAAAAAACTTGAAAATTCAAGATACCCAAAAAAATTCTTCATTAAAACTAAACTAAAATTTTTTATAAGTAAATAAGGAAATGATATCTCTTGGATATTAATTTTTGGAATCCACCAGATTAGACATATGTTCAACCACTACATTTTTCGATAACTTATTTACTATAATATCCAAATAAACATCTTGCAAAAAACTATCAATATTATCATTCATTATTTTTAATATTTAATTGATAGTAAGAAATAATATATGGAATCAAGTTTAGTAAAAAATATAACTATATATAAAATTATGTAATTCCTATACATTTCAAAGGTAAAACTAATATAATAATTTATTAGATATGGTTCAATTATTATGTTCATCATCAATTAGTATATTGGCTTAATTCACCACATGAAGTTTGCTTTCATTTTTCATAAAAAAATCCCCTAAGACAAGATCCCTTGAATCAAAAATTAATTCAAAATTAATTTTTCAATATAAAGTAGTAATGATAGATATATTGGTTAGCATTTCATTAGAAATATTTAATGAACCAAATAATTTTTCTTTATTTTTTTTGGTTTTTCCTTAACTAATATATTAAAAATCATCCTTATGATTTTAGAGAAATCATTTATGGATATAGGGTAAAAACTAGTCTGTCCCAAAAAATATCAAATTGAATTTACATTTTTAAGATGTAGAAGCTTTATAATCACCTATATTTTATGATTTTAAACCTATATACCCCTCTTTGAACCCTTATATCCTATAATTATTCCCTTGATGGCAATGAATTTCAATTTTACCTAGTTTTTAATAAATTTGGTATCCTAACATCAATCCAAACCTACTTTCATATTTTCTATATATGTCTCAAATATGTTTCCCACTAAAGAAAAATCATCCACAAAAACATTAATAATAATTTAAATAATTTATGAATAAAATAGATAGTGTACATCATTTTATGTTTATATGGAAACCACACAATATAAATAGAATTATTATGTAAAAATATGTCCCATAGAGGAATTCTAATATAGTCTTATATTGATCCTATGGGGATATAATAATCTAATTGAATCAACAAGAAAAATCCTAAAAGGAAAATAATACATTACTAGATATCATCAAAATCATTTTTTTAATAGTGGAATAGGGAAATAGTCCATTATAGTGGATGAGTTGATCTTAATTTAATAAATATAGACTCTCAATTATTTTCCTTTATAAAATGGATTTTTTTTGTTTTCATTATTTACAATATTGAAACCATATTCTATGAAAATACATAGACTAGGTTGACCGAATGACTATTATAAATTTTATGAATAATCCTAGAATATAGTATTTTTATCACTTATTCTCTCATAACCTCTTTAATATTGGGATTCATCCATCTTTGGCCCTCAACTCTATACTTATAATCTATTTCCATAAGGATTATCTTCCTAATTAATGAATGGATAATCCATTTCTTGTTAGTAATGGACAAGACTATTATTTATTTTTAACCTTATAAAACATATAATAAACATTTTGTTTTTTTCTAACCTCATAGACATAATAGCTAGAAGTGATGAGGTATCTCCAAAAAATCAATATTTTAATTGATAAGGTAGTTTTCCGATCTATTATGGTGGTTTTTATTATCTAGAATATAGAATCACGGGACTTTGTTTACTATGGTATTCAATGTGTTTCTTAAAAAAATAATTATTTCTAAATTAATACTTTTATTCACTACTATGATGATTTAAAATCCCCCCACATATATATTATAGGGTCTGTTTTGAAGTGTTTACCTCATCAAATTTTCCAAGATGTTCAAAAACTCATCCACATTAACATCACAATTATTTTTTAATTACATGAACTGATTACCATATAATTTTTGAGTAAGTGTAGTTGTTTTATTAATATCTTCAATGATTCTTGAAAATTATTCTTTATCAAAAGGTTCATAAATCTCTATAAGAATCCCCAAAATAATTCCCTAATTTAATGAGGTATTATGTATCAATCAAAAACATAAAATATTTAGTTTATTCACTAAAGTTGAATATTAATTTTCCTTTTACATTTTTGATTATTACTCACCTAGTGTAGAAGAATGTCTAAACAATAATGACAGGGACTTCCTTGTCACATACCATGTTTAAAATAATCAATTCAGTATTTATAATCATTTTTCACACAAACACTATCAAATCATACAATATTTATATAAAGTGTTTGATGAATCTATAATATAACTACAAGAATAACGTAGTGTATAATAAGTCTCATAATATCAGGTGTAATAATAGTGAGTAAGGGATCAGATTTACAATAATATCAAAACTTTTTCTTTCAGGTATATTCTTAATTTCTTTTTGATAAATGGGTTTAAATTATTTTTTTCAAATTCATCAATGGTGTTTATATACTTAATATATTTTTTTCCCATTTAAAAGTAAAAAAATAAATAGCTCATTCCCTAGGAAAATGTTTTCTTCATCTTGGTTTTCTTTATTAGAAACATCTCGGCCAAAATAGCCAAATATTGAAATTTTCATAGGAACAAATTCTTATAGCTTCCATATCTACTAAAACTTTCATAGGCTCCACTAGGTAATGGTGGAAACCGATTCCAACCAAAAACATGATGGATATCATCACTACGATGCGTCCTAGGGTGTTTTGTGGGGGCTTAAAATTTTTAAATGCATGAAGATACATTGATCTCCAAGGCCAGTTACTCTATTTTTTAGTTATCTTCACAGAACTCTTTAAGAAATTTCTAAACTTGTTTTACTTCATTTAAATTAAACTTTATTCTTTATTTTTTTTATAATTTAATATTGGGTTTATTCTTGATGTGGTTTTTGGTGTTACAAATTTAATTCTTGGTAACCTATTTCCTCTCGACTTAGTAGTTGTTATTTGTTACTTGGGGATAATATATTGTAATCATTGATAGTTTTCCATTGGTTTCTTATGAAGAAATCATCATGGATACATCCCCTTATTATGTAGTTTCTTCTTATTTTCATGTTGTGAAACCCTTTTTGGGTGATTTAAATTTCCATTATTATGGATATTGATTTCATAACACATTCCAATCAATTTAAATAATTATTTTCTGTATGATTCTATATTATTTTATAATTTATTTCCAAATCATTATTTTATTATTTTATTAAATTATTAAAATATTTAATGGTTTATGTGATGAGATCCTATTGATAATGGGTTTCCAAAATTGTTGATTTCTAAAAAATTTAGATTCAACTGAAAATAATGATTTGAATCATAAACGCGATGGTTAATTCTGAAATTAAATGGCATGAAATATTTAGTGATTTGGAATGAAATGTATTGACTTTAAAGTCATTATTTTTTTATGAAAACATTTTAATGTTTGTTTTTGTAATGAAATGGAATGTATTGAATCATAAACTCGATGCAAAATTAGATAATTGATTTAATTGACTCTATAATGATAGAAATGACTGATATCCCACAAGTATTATTGATTACCTTCAATATTATGATATCCTTATTAGGATATGCATTATAGGTAAAAATTATTACAGATTAATGGATTGAAGATGACAAATCTAAATAAATTATCTTATGGGTGGGGACATTGTTCTTCAATATTCTTTTATATTTTCTCTAGTCTTGGGATCTAGTGAGTGTCTACACACCTATAGGACAAATTCATAATGATTGTGTGGAACCTCGTGACTCACTCCTATTAAATCCTATGGATTATACCCATTCTGTTATGATTGGGAATGGTAATTACATATCGGTGTTTGTAAAATAGTTCATCATTCATATTTTGATATAAATGATTATTGATGCCTATATTGAAAAATATTCATATATCTTATTGTTTTTATTGAAATTAACTTTTATATATATTTTATATTATCAATTTATTTTTTAATCACTTTTATATGAACTTTGAAAATATTTTCAACCAATGTTTTTTAAATTGATCATATATGGTTTATATTAAATGGATTTCCTATGGAATTCTATTTGAGTTCCCATTAGTATTTAATTCTCACACCCTAATTTATTTATGGTTCATCTATAGAGTTTATTATTTCATGTCCATGGAAAGTAATTGTGATTCTTGGAGATGGTGGATGTTCTTGACTGGAGGGACCTTGGGTGTTAGAGGTGATTGGTGGAGCATGTGTTCCACTTTTTATATTGAGATTTTATGCTGATGTTTTTGATTGTTTGTTATGTGGACTTTGGTTGAATTACCATTTTTTTAATTGTAAATGTTCAATTGTTTTAAATTTCACTTTAGTTGTATTTTCCATTATAAACTATTATTAGTTTTTATATACATCTTTATCTTGTTGAGTGGTTCTGGTGGTGAAATCAATCCCTATTTTTTTTAATCCCAGCTACTGGTCTCTAGTCCATGGGGATCGAGAAATCCATTTAGGCTAAGTCAAAATTGATTTGGGTAAAATTTAGATGAGTTATAATGGTTTGTCCATAACAAATTTTTGTTAGAGATAGGTTGAATCTCTTTATGATGTTAGTGTGTGGTTTCCGTTATATTCATAGACATGAGACATGGTTTTCATTACATAAGTTGTATATTACCAGTGAGTTACTAGCTATATATCATTATAGAAAGAATTTAGCTACTATGTCATATTGGGGAAAAAGTGTCTTTAAAGTGTTTTTTGAACTAATACTATACTTTTACAAAATATGTAATCTGGTATTGGTGTTTCTATAGTTGAATTTTGATTGATAGAGTTAATGATAACATGTATCTCGAATGATTTTTGCCTTGTTATCTATTAATGTTTTTTTACTTACATACCCCTAAGAAGATATTTGAATAAACCTTAAGCTTGGAGGTCCTAATGAACCACATTAAGAAAACCATCAAGCGAATCATAACCCTATATAGATGGGTGTGTGTGTGGTCTAAGATTTTGGCCATGTAGCTGAACCTATTACTATATATGATTTATAGTTTGTACACTATAGGTATAATATTAGAGATCATTATTCATATTTTCTTCATATAAACCCACCATCTTTATAGGGTACTGACCATACATAAGAGGAAGTGTATATGTTGAAAAGTTTTAAGCAACACTTTGGGTTTTTTGAGATTCCAGACTCTATCAAATTGAAATGGATAATATTAAAAATTGAATGGGATGGCAGGATATTGTGGGATTCTATTGTTCAAGAAATTAATAACATGGTTTCAGAGTGTAAAGACTTAAAGTATATATTTATAGATAAATTCTGTTTATAATTAATGGACTTGGAAAATTCATTGGTGTTCCCCCACCTTCAATACAGTGACATGATAGTGACTACGTATACTAATCATTTCTATAATACTTATTATTTATCTCTTGTGGTAACATAAAATCACAAAATAAAATCATGGATTCTTTATAAGGGTATTTCAGCTGATATCTGATCTCATTTTATCATGTTGAAGCTGACATCATATACTGATGTTATTGATGGTGTTTTGATAGAGGAGCATGACTTTGGTCAGAAGTTATGGTTTAGGGGAGTTCCAAATACTCCTACTGGAAGCTTTAGTGGTTCCTCTAAATGAAATAGGAAGCAAGATGAGTATTATTGTAGAAAACGTATATTTGGATCTTATTATTAGATATCTTCTATATCTTCTATGGTGTTTGGAAAATCTATTTTGACTGGTTTCCAATAAAGAAATCATGGGATCCCAAAGGGTTATTTAATATATAAACAAATGATATATAGATATTATGGTTCTTTAGGTCACCTATAGAGGTTTTGACATGTTTTTATCACTCTTTATAGTGGAACGGGATCTGTGTTACCAAGAGGTCTTATATTGTAGTTAGATTCTTAAAGGAAATTTTGGTTCATGACATAGGCATCAGGATTGAATATTATTCACACAGTTGTTTAGTATCGAGTGGAATATGAATTTGGAGCTATTATAGTGATAGGTACCATTATCATTTCATCATCATTAGTGAAGGAATAATTTGATATTAGTTGCTCTCATTCTGTTGTATCTACCCATATTGTGGAATTGTTGAATCATCCTACAAAACTCATGCTTTTATAATGGATATTGTAATTCCACTGGGGTTAAAGATATAGAAGGGTCTCTAATTCCCTTATTTTAATTTTTCTTCATTGTAATTTAATCTTTTTTCTACTTTTTAGTTTCAAATATGAATCCTCTAGATAATATTATTGGATAGAATAGTTACTTTATCATAAAGATCATATCGACAGTTACCTTTGGTGGCTCACCTTTACTAACCATAATGGAATGTGCTGTTTCTTTTAGGGAGAATGAGACTGGAGGTTGAGTTATACTAGACCACCTATTTTGGGTTTTGGTAGAAAGATGAGAAAGTTTTCTATTAAATTGTACTAGGAACCTTTTTATGGTGATGTCCTTTCAATAGTTTTTCAGTTTCATGATATTCTTCCATTATATATTTATTATTTTCCACCAATGATAGAGTCATAGTATTATATTTAATTGGTATGAAGAACCCAACCTATATTTATTCCCTCTAATCAAATAGAAACATTTCAACAAAAGTAAGTAATGTCTTAGCTGTATTACATGATGGTTGAAGGATTTATTTGACTTATTATACCTCTTTGGGAAGCACCAGTGTTTTTTAAGAAGTAAAATATAACCCTTCACCTCTAGGTTTATTATGAAAATAAAAATCTTGTCATTGTCATAATAAATTATCCATTTTACCTAATTAATGATTTGATTTTTCCAACTAAATGGGTGATGTGGTTCTCAAATATATATCATCGGTTTGTTTATCACTAAATTAGGTTCAATGTGAATGATATACCTATGAATAACATTACTTTTATGTAATTCCACTTAGATTAATTTTTTATGCCATTTGGTCTGAAGAATTACCCTACTATTTTTTGGCATTGATGGATAGGATTTTCTATATATACCTTCATTCTTTCGTTGTTGTATTCTTGGATGAGATCTTATTTCACTATAAAATTGAGGATGATCATGTGAATCATTTGAGAGTTATCCTATACATCATGAGGAATAAACAACTTTATGAAACCCTATTAAAATTCCATTTCTTAATTAAAGAAGTAATTTTCATTGGGAACATACTTTTGTAATAGGTAATTTTAATTTCTCCTAATAAAATGAATGTTGTTATAACTTGTGAGGATACCTGGAATGCCTTTGAGATTTGGATCTTATTTTTCTTGCCTGATTATTACCACTATTTTATAAGGTATTTACCAAACTTTTCATATCTATTGATTACACTCACTCATAATAGAGTAAATTTCATTTGGGATTCAAAATTATAGGATTCCATTGGTGTGTAGAAGAACCATTTGAGTTATAGCTCGATGTGGACCCTTCTAGAGTTTAGATTGAGAAATTTGGTTCTCTATAATGAATTAGGATTACTTTTTTACTGAATTCTCATATATGGTTTTCAAATTGGGGCTTTTGGTTATTATCAGATTTAGCTTCCTGAAAATAAATTTCACACACATGAACTTGAACTTATAGTTGTGATGAATTATACAAATTGTTTGAGTAATTAACTTTATGGAGAATTTATTACAACCTACATCGATCATGAAAGTTTGGGAAATATATTATCACAAAAATATTCGAATCTCCATCATAGTTGATGGGTTAAGTACCTAAAATATTTTTATATTAACATTTCATACACCCTTTGTAAGAGTAATTTAGTTTTAAAATATCTAAGATGGAAATCTTCATCCCATTCCATGGAATAATCCTCTAATGAGTGGAATCTAATGTATCTATTTTCTCGCATGCAATTCAATGTTTGCAATGATGCGATTGATTTTTTTTAAGTGTTAAATTGACATTATCACTTATTGGTATTTTTATTCAATGAAAATTAGTTGATGATTGGTTCTGAGGAATTTGAGAATCATTATATGGTGGGGAGACCATCAATGGATATTATCTATCCCTTGAGGGTATCTTTAGTATTAGGAAACATAAGATTATTTTGTTACCTGTGATAAAGTTAGTGATGGGTGATTTTCATAATTTACATTGGGTGGTACACTTAGGCATGAAAATATTTTTTATTATATGTTGTTATGATTCTTTTGGTTATGTATGAAGTAAGACATTCCTGTTTTTATTTGTCATTCCTATACTTTTCAGCAAATCATTTTCAAGAATTAGAAGCCTTCGAGTCTACTTCATCACATTCACATAAAAACATAGAAGTGGGATGAGATATCAATTGAATTTATTGTTGGTTTTTCATGTAAACTACAAGAAAATAATTCAATTTGGGTGGAGATTGACCAGTTGACCAAATCATGTCACTTAATTCACATTCATGATACCACCAATGTTAAGAGAATGGAAAAAATCTATGTGCAAGAGATCATCAGAATTTCCGTAGTTTTTTCTACCATTGTTTCTAATAGAGATTTGTAGTTCTCTAATTATGTTTGGATAGTCCCTCAAGAAGTGATGGGATTCTGGGTAATGTTGATCATGGAATTTAATCCTCATACATATGGTAACACATAATAGGCTACATGGATTATATAGGATAAAATTTATTCTTTGGTCATTGACTTCAGTAGAGCTTGGGATTTCTATTTCATACTGATCAAGTTTTGTTATTATAAATTTTATCATTCATATATAAAAATGGAACACTTTGATGCCTTATATGTACAACCATGTAAATCATCACTTTTTTGGTTGGAGATTGGTGAAGCTTCCCTGGTGTGACCAAGTTTGGTTTAAGAGATGATGATAAATATTTAAATGATTCACCAGATAATGGAAATGATAAAGATATGATATATATCCAATATTGATCATCATTAACATCTTTTGGACTTATTAGTTTGGGACTACAAGTTTTTGAGAGTCTTTCCTTGGCTGGATCACCAAAAACAAGAAAAATAGGTGACATTGGCACTGAGATATGTGGAATCATTTGAGGTCATCGAGAAGATTATAATTTGTAATTTCTATTGGTCATTTCCACTTCATATAAACAATATCCATAATGTGTTTTTCATTTCGTCACTCTTTAAATTTACATCAAACCTGAGTCATCTCATTTTAGAGGACCTTCATGTGAAATCATATATGGTCATGAAAAAGTACCTAGTATGTATTTTTGATTCATAGATAAAGGTTATTTGTAGAAAGTAAATACCAATAGTTTGAGTGATATGGAATCAGGGATTTTATTATCTATAAATAAGGAAGAACTGGACACTAATGATAGATAAGTGAACTCATATATTTTTCTTCCACTATTCTTGACATTGTTTCTAAGGGAAGAAATCGTTTATAGTGGGGATAAATATAAAAAACCAACCTTTTTATTTTATTAGTTTTAATTATATATATTTTCTTTTATTTTCTATTTCTGAAGATTTTTAGGTGTTTCTGGGCTTAAAATAAGTGTTATAATTTTCCCTATGTATAATTGGCTCGACCACACCTCTATCAAATTCATTTTTCACTTGGGCATTACATGTGTGAAATGGCCATTCCAAAACTCACAGAGCTTGGTGTTTTCCACTCAGTGGACTCCTATAAATTTTATTATCAACTAAATCTAACAAATCCTCTAACCGAGCATGGTTCAATCCATGTCTATGACCAAAACTCCCTCGATCTCATCACCATGATGTGGCTAGGGCGTTTTATGGGGGTTTAAACTATGGAAATTCCTAAACTTCCATTAATATCTCGATTTAGTTACTCCATCCAATGTATATCATAAACTATGTATTTAATGCATTTAATAATCATTTTCATTTATTTGATCAAAACAATTTCCATTATTTAGCTCGAATCACAGACTAGTTATGCTTTTTTGGATGTTCTAGTCATTAAAATATGGGTTCTTGGTAATCGGGTTCCTCTAAACTATGTTATTATTATTTCTCACTAGAGGTAACTCGAAGGTAATTATATTTTGGTTTGACATTGGTTATTGTATGGGAATAATTTTGGATCACTCACCTTACTAATGTGGTTTCTTCTTCCTCACTAGGTTTGGGAATCTTTTTGGGAGTTTGATATTTCCATTTTTAATGTAACTATTTTCATAAGTAATTAATATAAATTGAAATGTTTATTAATTTTTTTATTATACATAGATTTTTAATATATTTCAAAATATTTATTTGAGTATTTTAATAAATTATTTAAAAATTGTTTATTGTGTGTTATGATATCCATTTAACAAATTATTTTTCAATAATGTTTCAATTTCAAGAAAATTTATATTAAATTGAAAAATAATGATTCGATGTATAAACATGATGATAACTATTGAAAATATATGGAATAACTTTTTTATTATTTGGAATGAGTTGCATTTATTTAAAAGGTAATGGTTTTTTATGAAAACTATTTGATTTTTTTAAATGAAATTCCATGTTTTGAAACTTAACCTTGGGGGTTGATGAATTGATTGATTGAAGGTATTTTAGATTGATTAAAATTATTGATATCCCCAGGTATGAATAATTACATAAAATAAAATGATAGCGAGTTTATTTATGATAAGGATATGAACACATGGTAAAATTTATTAACAATGAATGGGTTGACGATGACAATGGTAACTAATCCAAATTACGGGATGAAAGTTTATTCTTTAAGATTATCTCTAACTCCCCCTAGGATTGGGATATAATGATCATGTGAAAACCTAGATCCATAATTCACCAACATTTTGGGAACCTCTTAAATTAATTTAACTAACTACTGAGGCTGATACCCATAGTTCTACGATTGAAAATAAAATATTGCATGCTAATTTTTTTGAAGTGATTTATCATTCCTTTCTTAATATATATGATTATTCATGTTGAATTTAATAAATTTTCTTATATTTAGCTATTTTTAAGGAGATGAATTTGTGTATATGCATTTTATTAACCATTTAAATTGAGTTGAAAATAGTTTTCAAAATAAACTTCGAAAATATTTTCACACCGTATTTTATTTTAAACTATGAATATTTGATTTACTTGATATTGATATCTTATGGAAAACTTAGTGAGATCACACATACCTTTGTTTCTCAAACCCTACATTTTACTTTGGATGTTTTTTTGATTATCTTATGCTATGTATATGGAAAAAATGACACCACTTGGAGGAGGTGGATGTTCTTGACTAGTAGGACCATTGGAATTTGAACTGATCAATGGATCATGTGTCCATCTTATTACATGGAGATTCTATGATGGTGTATTTGATGGTCTGATGTGATGAATTTGGTTTAATACTATTTTTGAGACCTATATCTTTTTCCTTGGGGTAATTTCCTCTTGAGGGGTGTTTGGAATATATATATATATATATTATTTATTCTTATATACTCCTTTGTATTGATGAGTTATGGATGTGGTACAATAATTCCTTATTTTCTATGCCCAGGTGAAATTTTTCTACCTTTGGGGATTTAGAACACCAATTATAACATGTGAGAATTTATTTGGGTACTGTTTAGGTTGGTTACCTAGTTTTGTTCATGAAATTTATTTAAGAACCATGGTCACAAAGAAAATTTATGTGTCTACTATTTCCAAAGGTTAATGGGATGATAATACTATCTGAATTCTTAAGATTTGTGTTTATTCTATTCTAAATAACAGCTTCCACTCCTCTTTCGAGATAAAGGAGGAAATATCCACTATATTCTTCTAATTTCAAATAACATTATTTTCATTTTAGATCGTATGGTACATGAATTAAAACTTAATTGAATTGGATATTAATTTGAAAATTTTTAAAGGGATCAAAGAATTTGATTAGTTCTGTTTTTTGGTTTTTTTCAAATTTTATGTGGGTAGGGGATATGAGAGGCTATATTAATTTAAAATTATAGGTATCCAAAAAGGGTCTTCTCACTCTTTATTTAACTTAATTATTTTTTACATTCAATAATTTTTCTTCTTTTTAAAGAAAAATTATAGTTTTTATCATATTTTATTCAGGGCTATATAGATTTCAATATTTTTAATATTCTATATTTTAGTGTCTAGATTCACTAAATGTTTACATTTTGGGACATTCAATGGTCATTTATATATTCATTAAGGGTTTTTAAACCACTCCTCGTGGTGAAATCAATGCAATTATCTATAGGATTCATTTGTATCATTCTAGTAAGTTTCTCTTTATCTATTTTCGTCATTTTTATATATATTTATCCCATTTTTTTCTCTATAATGTTCATCCTAGAATCATATTTTATTTTTTCATATTGATATTTTTATTTTTGTAAATCTCGTTTAGTTTTTATGAGTAAAATATTCAATCAGTTGATGGAATATATCCTTCATATCCTCATTATAGTTACAGGACTCATATTAGTTTTGGTTTTGAAATTAATTTACAGATTATGGGGAAATCCAGGGATACTTATATGTCTAAACACACATTTTTTACTCTAAGAGTTACTTAGGTGATTAATATATCATTGACTGTTTTTTAAGGTTTCCTTTAGTTTTCATTTTGGGTAAAAAACTAGTAAACTACAAATTTTCAGTAGAATGGAAGAGTATGTTGAATTTAGTATAGTGGGTACTATATTGACAAAACATTCCATAGTGGGGGAACTTCACTTTAACAGAGTGCTCAAAATATACATTGTAAAAAAGAATATTTAATATCTTATTGTTTAGAATTTTTTTTTCTTTTATATGTATTTTCCTTCTACCTCATCACTTATGTTGTGTGTTTGGATAAGGATTATTGAATATTTTTTTCATTTTTTTAAAAAAATTATCATAGAAGTCTACTCCTTTGAAAAAAGAAAGTGTCATTTGATAGTAGGGGTGAGGATATTGTAAAAGTATTATATGAAAAATATTGGTGTGTGATGATGGTTTAGACACTGCATACGTAAACCTAGGATTCTATCTCATGCATCATGAATCAACTCACCCTAATCCTAAGTGAAACTAGTGATCTTATACCAAATTTTAGTTATCAATTTTATTGGTTAAAACATTGTGAGAAATTAATTAAATATTAGATCCCATATGTCCAAAATATACTCATCTAATTATTGAAACCATGTTTTTAGAATTTACCTTTAATAAAATTGGAATAACTCTAAGCCCAGACTCATTCTCACTCAAACTTTAAGTATAATTTGCAACAAAATACTACCAAAATCCCAAATTAATTCAATAGAGTATTTATTAGGTAATCTATTAATGGATGAATCTTATAATAGTGGGACTATTTTAACTCAAAATTTCAAAACCTAGGTTCATCAGAATGAAATAATAATTACTCCAAATAATAAAAAACTAAAACTCCCAAATGTTTTAACTCTAAATATTATTCTTTCAAGGTTTTATTGGTATAATTTTTTCATCAGTATTAATGGTTGTCTTATTCCTAAAATTTTCCATGTTTTTATTTTCTTTTATTAGATCACTACTATTTTTATCAATTTTAGTGGAAAGGGGATCTAAATTTTGATATCTATATTTATCACTCATCCAATTTGATTCAAAGAAAAATTTAAATGGAACCCATTTATTTTTAGTATTTTTATTAATAGATTATGACTGTTTATTATATATTTTTTAGTTATGAGATTTTATTCATCAGGCATGTATTCTCCATAACCAATTCCAAAATTTTAAAGGGTCGTTGAGACTGAAAAAAATTGTTTACTTATTTTTCCTTTATTAGTTCTAGTATTGATTAAATAAGGGGTTAATCCCACTTATAAGTTTGTTGAGGACTACTAAAAACAATTTGAAACATCAAGAAAATATATAAAAGTAATAAACAGATGAAATGGTGAAGGGGTGATGTGTTGGATAATAGTTGAAAACTGAATTGGATTAAAGTGTGATAGATGTAAAAGAAATTAGGTCCAATAAACAAGTAGTGAAAATGTATATTAATGATTTAGGGGAAATTTCAATTAACTTCCATTAAAATTATATTACATTATTCAAAATAAAACTATAATCTTAATGAAAACATGAAAAATAAAAGGAAACCCAAATTATTGAGAGTCTAGTATCTAAATATTAATGTTTCGGATCTTATCTTTTACAACATGGCAATAGTGAGTGACATGGTGATGTTGATCCACCCAAGATCAACTAGTCTTTGATCTTTGTGTGATGTCAACTGATTCATCATCTCTTGTCTGAATATTTTGTGAATTAGTTTCTTAAATTTAAAAACAATAATCAAGATCATGGGGTGTTGATTCTTGATGTTATTGAAAAGTTTATTATAAGGGACACAGAAATGATATTAAGCAATATATGAAAATAAATGGAAAGTATCTGATAATGAAGATAGGGAAATTTTATTTCCCATGAATATATTTTTTCAAATATTCATGTCCAGGATATCAAGATACAACAAAGATATAATAAGGAAATAGAAAAATATATAGATAGTAAGAAGAACATTCACTATTAGAAATATATAGTTATTATTCCAACAATAACTGAGTTTCCATCTTCCCAATCTCATCACCTCTAATGATTCAATGTATAATATACTATTATAGGATAATTTTCTGATCTATGTCCATGTATGTGTTGGTCATGCCATTTTTACGGTAGGGGTGTAGTAACTCTAACTCTGTAGTATTCTATGTCTAATTATATTGGAACCCCAGTATCTATTTCAAACATTCCACTATAGATCATCTTCTTCCTATGAGTTAATATGTTTTCTTGATGACGATTGTTCCTCCCATGTAAATGAAGGCACATGAGACCCAGATTCTTCATCCCTAAGCTTCTTGGGGAATCCTTGATGTTCTTTCGCGTATCTCTAACTTCTAACAGAATCCAGCTCCTCATGTTTAATTTTAATATTATAGGAAATATGTGTTACAAAAATATATCTATAGAATATACACATGAATCATCTTAAAATAAAAAAAACCATAAACTCAAAATCAATAATATCACATATGAACAGATATTTCAATAACCTTATCATAAAAACATTATTCCTAAAAAATATAAACATTTATTTAAATAACTATTAATCAATTTTGCATTAAAATACATATTTTCATACAAAAATTAAAATAATTAAGATTTCCATTAAAATTTTCAAGTAAAAGAATTTCCTATTAAAATAATATTTTTTACCAAAAAAATCAATTCTCTAAATGGATGTGAAAAAAATAATTCAAACTAACCCATGAAAGTTCTTTCACTTACATTCACTTTGATACCATAAAAATACATGGTCTTTAGGCTATGGGATTATAAATTTTGAAGGTTTTTTGAATTTTGAAAGTAATATTAAATAAATAGATATTATGCAAATATCAAAAATAAATAAAATTTTCTTTTAATATCACAGTACTATGACATGATGAGGTTTTAATTAACTGAGTTATTTATGTTATCGATGCTTTATAAATTTCATGGAGTACATCATTTTTCTAAATACTTGACTTTCTGGAAGAATTTTTGGATAGAGTTCGGGTTCTAATGGTGCATCCAAGATTAGAAAAACCAGAAATCCCATGGACTATGGAATCATGCGGTAGATATCTAGAATAATAGGCTCTGAAAGTTAATGTTCAATAATAAGTTGATTTTTAAGGTAAATCATGGAAATATTCCTAGATTATGTATCAAGTGTAGAGATTAAAAAGTTTTTTATTCAATTTATTCTCATAGATGGTAGAGAGACTAAATTTCTAGAAGAGGCTGTGATTATAAAAAAAATCATGAGTGTGGGATTTATCCAGGTGAAACAAAATTAATTCCCAATATTTTTTTTCCAATCATGGGATCTAATGAAAAGACCAACAAGGAGAACTTTACATTAGAATAAATGGGTTTGTTGGTTAGAGGAGGATATATTCAGTGTATGGAGTTACAAAGAAATTATTAATATGAATGGATTTCAATAAATGGATAGAGTGTATTTTTTGAGATCTTTTCAACCATTTTTAAACACAAAACCATTCAACAGATACATGTAATGGTTTTTTTTAAGATTTGAATATGGAACAATTGTATACGATAAAATTATTTTATTATGTAGACTTAGATGAAGAAATTTACATTGATAAACTAAAGCGTTTAATTGAGTAATGAAACCAAGATTTTGTGTACAAGATAAATAATATCATTTTCAGTTTGAATCGATCACCAAGGCAGACAAAAAGACAGTTCAATTCCTTTGATTTTAAATGTAATTTCATTCATATAATTTATGATCATTTCCTTGATTGGATGGTTTTTTATGATGGTAGTTTCACCATCCTATTTCTTTATATTAATGAAATGATTATTACTGCTCTGATAATGGAAAATATTGATGATCTGAAAGCCAAATTGCCTAAATTTTTAAAGGTTTTTTGGCTGGAAAAATGTATTTTGGTGGTAAATATTGAACAGAAATTAATTTTGAGAACTTCATTTATAACTAAAACTAACAAAAATCGAAAGGTGGTTGGAAATTTTTAAGTGAGAGAGGTGAAATGTTTTACCACTTCCTAGGATAGAAATTACATGTTGACTAAGGAAAAGGAACCTTGAATGGATATAGGAAATATATTAATGAACAATATTAACTTGAATTTACTTCTAGAAGATTTACATATGTGTTTCAGAAACATTCATGATTGAGATGTACATCGTTATAGTGAAACTTATTTCTTATGAAACATTTCAACATTCTAAAGGTGGGTGGCCTCCACCACTATGATTGGTTATGTTAGACCTTTTATTGAAATGCTATGATGATATTTTGGTTCCTCCTTCCATGGATTACTCCTTGGAGGTTATTTCCTAGTTCGGGTCACATTCATAGATTTGATTCATGTTTGTGAACATTATCCATAGTGCCATCCCAGGGTAGATGAAGGTTGATTATGGTATTTCTTTCTCAAAATGGAAAAACATTTAGTCAGAGTATATGATAACATTTGGTATGTATAGGAATCTCTAGATGTTAGTTGTTTTGGGAGTCCATAAAGTTGTCTCCATTTGAGGTCAGAGGCATCTCATGTGTGAGGTGTCTTAGGCATGTAACATAAGGCATCCCATGTCAGATACAAGGTAGTTGAATCCAAGGTTGAAATTATATCAATAAATTTACATCAGGAATCACATGTTTATTGTATGGGATAGATATTCTGGATCAGATCACATGTTTAATGTATTCTGGAGATGGGTTAGTCTATGTTTCAAAATCTTTTGTGGATAGATGTTTCCTAGTTTTAACATCTTTCTGATATGGTCATGGTTTTAATATATTGTGGCAACATTTGAATCAAAGGTTTAACATCGTGCGGATATGGTCCTATGTTTAAAATCTAGTGGGGATATGTGAGTCATGGGTTTCAGGTATTGTGAATATGGTCATATGTGTAACATTATATGGTAATAATGGGGTCATAGGTTAAACATCCTATAGAGATGGTCATAGGTTTAACATCTTATGGGGGAATGTAAGACGAATGTTTAATTTATTTCAAAGATAGTTGTGTGGTATAATTTTTCTTTATAGATGAATATTTCACATGAGGTATTTAGCTAAGTTTGTCCCTAAAAAGAATATTTCACACTTAGGAGGTTTATAGTGTGTCCCTAGGGGGGAGATTTCATACTTGGGATATGATAATTTTTGTCCCTATGGAGGGAGTTCACACTTGGGATGTGGTGTAGTGTGTTTCTATAGGGAAATATTTGACACTCGAGATTTGGTTTATTGTATACCCAGGGGGAAATTTTACACCTGGGAGGTGGTGTAGTGTGCCCCCAGGGTGGAAAATTTCTAACTAAAAATTTGGTGTAATTATTTCATAGGGGGGAATATTTTACACTCGGGAGGTGTTGGACTATGTCCCCAGAGTGGAAGATTATACACTCAATGATTGGGGGATGGTGTCTCCCCATTGGGGAAGATTTCACACATCATATGTTTTCAGGATTGAACTGTATAGAGGCATCTTACACAACCTTTCAGTAAATAGGGATCAAAACTCATATATTTCAATGTTTTAGTTTATGGTTTTTAATAGAACAAATCCATTTAGTTTAATGTCATGTGGTAAAGTCCCTCATACTGTGGAATGAGCATCAATGCATGATGATGTGGGTCTTATGCATGGATTTTATTTGGGTTATTTGGGGAGAAATGATTGTGAAAATGGGGACTACATGTGAGATATTCCATGATGCATCTATTTAGAATCAATGATGTGAATGGGTATTCGGTGTGGGAGTATCCCATGGGTGCTTATAGGAGTAGAAATTATGTTATTGGGTCATGCATGTAGAGTTTTCTTAGGTGATACTAGGATTAGAGATGGTTGGATCATCTCATACATATCGCATGTGGCATCTCATTCTCATCCCATGAGGAATCAATTGATTATTGCATAGGTAGTCCCATGTTTATTACATAGGATTGGACCACAGTTCAATGACATGTGGAAGGATTTTTGTGTGTGGGGTTTACAGATTAAGCTACCCATTATGCATTCCTCAATTTGGGTCACGAGGTCATCTCATGTTTCTGGCATAAAATAAGGTTATGGTATAAAATCACTTGAATGGACATGTAATGTGTTTTTTATTCAATGATATTCCCACCCATTCTTCCTCATGTCTAGAAAAGAGGTAATCTCAACCCACTAGTGGGAAGAGGAATATGATAAGGTCTTATGCCTGATAAGGTGTCCCATGGGTGATACTTGAGAGAAGTAAAGAAGATTTTGGAAATTTCACTTTAGGGGGCTACCCATTTTTCTTCGTCATTTTAGGTCCTGAGGGTATCTTGATAAGTTAATGGTTTTAGGTATGTGATTGGGGTGTACACTGAATATGGAATCCCATGGTGGAAGTTTAGTGGAAATACCATGAAATTGACAAGAAAAATCTTAAACTTAAAAGATAAGAAATATCATGATTTTTACAGGAGGCATCCAATTATTATAATATAGTGTATACTATAGTTTTATTTCATACAGTGTAAACTAAGAGGGTCATCTCTTGATTATGGAATAAAGAATCTTACCCTTGATGCATAATTCATATCATGTGTGATATAAGAGGAATCCAATTTTTTTTATATATGTTATACTATAGTATAACATCATTTAGTTTGGGATATTATGTAGAAGATTTCTATCCATATATGATGTGGGACTTACACAATAGAATCCCTCTCTAGTTCAACTAGTAAGATGATTAAGGTGATGGGGTTTTATAAATTTCTTGAGGATTAACAAGGTACTCTATGAATCCATAAGAAGAATATCAACTCCTGGAACATGAAAGGGACTAAGAGGAGTAGGTTGGCTCAATGTATTCCAGGGAGTGTAGAGGAGTATCCTGACTCATGGTACTATCTTATGTTAGTGATATATATTGGGAAACCAAAAATATCATCTACTAGGCTTAAAAGTTTCAAAGTGTGAGTTTTCATTTTTCATCAATGTTATTGATGAAATTAATGGGACAGGGATAGAGGCCTAAAACTATTACCCATCACTGATCCTGAGGGGTGTGGGGGTAAAACCCCCATATTATGGACCAACGATCGTGTTTTTCAACATTGTATCATGCTAAAAGGAGTTATGTTGTGAAACTATTCAAAGGTGTGTGAAAAAGTTCACTATGTCATGAAACTCTATAGTTGAATTCAAATAAAATAGTTTTCATCTGGAATGACCTACAAGTGATTTTTCGGGATAACACTATGTAACACATCTTTGGAGTTATGCATAAATAATGGTGAATAAAATTTTGTACATTGTGAATTTTTTTCCCAATATATAAAGTTGCATGAAAATGTTTAAGTATAATCTCATTCATTAGGGGACATTATTGAGGTAATTTCATGCAAGTTGGTGACTTGGTAGATGCCCAATGCATGCAACCCCAAGTTTTAAAAATAGGAGATCTAGAACTCAAATCCCAGATGTCAACCCCAATGTGAGGGTTTGTTTCCATATTTATTGAAATTTTCATTTTGTCACATGGATTTTTCTATGTCACATAGAATTCAGTTCTTTCATGAATCTTTATAGGGTAGAGTGAAAATGACTTTGTTTTTTGGATTTTGAATCTCATATGGGAAGATCTTTTACATTTGATGGAACCTTTATCATATAAATGTGGTGTGCATCCCTAAAATAGTTTCATAAATTCTTATAATGTTATGCGCAATTCCATACTTTTCTCAAGAATCGTCCTAGATGGATGTTTTCATCAGTCTGTCTTCGGATGACCATAAATTTTTATCTATATGTTTTTTTGGGCACAAATAATAGTGAAATAAAATCTTCGAAAACAAACTATGAACTTATATAAAGTTTTTAAGCATTTATTCCATCATTGAATGAATTTTCATGGTGTGAAAAAATATTCCACATTTTGTACATTGATGAATATTATGCATTTCCTTAGAGTAGTTGTCTAGTTCATAGGGAATCGAGGAATAGAATATTGGGATCTATTAAAGTAGATACTCTCATATTTCCTAGGTTTTGAATTTATCTATCATTATTTTTGAATTTATGAATCATTTTTTGGGTTTTATATTTTTTATTTTGGGGGAATTAATGACACTATGAAGAGAATTTAAGGTTATGTGTTCAGTTTAGAAAGAATAATTATGAATTTTATGTCAAATATTTCACAGGTAGTTTCACTTTATAATGTAAAATGGGATTACATTTCATTTTTTAGTGTTAGGAATGAGATAATTTTGAAAAAGAGGATGATGTAAGATCGTGTAATAATTTTGTAAGATCGTATTTAATTCTGTGATTCACAAAGTGATATGAACATTAATATAAATATGATTATTCATTCTTGAAAAAAGTGTATTTATCTAAGATACCAATTTATTTGTATTTTTTTAGAGGAAATACTAGTAGATCTATGAGAGTTTGAGGGATCATGGAATCCAACAGATATATTGACCAAGGATATAGTTTGGGACATACTATGATAGTGTTTCCCTTAAATAAATATAGATAACTAGAATCATATTGGATAAACAATATAGATAAAAATAATATTTATTTCATAAGTGGTTTTTAAGTTAAGGATGATTGACTTGGTGGTGAATCATGAAAATTTTTTAATGTTGGGATATTGTTTGGATCATCCTTGTGAAAAAAATTCAAAATAAATAATTAGATCTTATAAAAGGTGTAATTATGGATTTATAATTTCTGAATCTCGGATTGAATTGTTGTAATGTTAGTAAAAATGTTTAGAATTCAATAAGTAGAAAGACTTTAAGGAATAAAAAATAAACATGTAATCAGAATCTACCTTGAAAATTCCCAGAGGTAGAATTTTAAATAATTAAATGACTTATGTGCGGATTTACTTATGGATATGTGAGGTAAAATTATAAAGTTGTGAGAAGTTTTTTCTCATATTCTAGATGGATATGTAAGGATTCTAATAATGTTAAATGAGAGTAAACATGTTGAGTATTTAGATGTGTGAACTATTTAGAATAAAGAGGATTTAAGGTGTTGTTTATATTTGACCATGTGAAGGGATTTTCGTAAAGATCATATATAAATGGGAATACACTCCTTGATTATCTCAAGGTAGTGGAATCAGTTATACTGGGTGGAATATATTATGTTTTTTATAGTGGGGTCAATGGATAAAATTATCTATATATTTTTTCATATTATAATCTTCTTATAATCCTTGAATAAAACTATTAAATCATTCCCACAATTGAGTTGGACTAAGTATAAACCATATTAATACTAGTGTATTTTTTGATTTTTTTCATTCAATTTTTTGTGTAAATAATTTATTTCATAGATTTTTTTGTGCTTTTTAGAATGTATTAATAGGTGTGGTTTGGCTTCTATATCCTGTTACATCATGTATGTGTATTTTTTTGATTCATTAGGTCCAGGCCTTTGTTTCTATGTTGTATGTTCTGGTGGTAACTTCTAACCGAGAGGTTCATCAATGCTCAATACTATACATAGACAGAAAAATATCTAAAAATATATATAATTTAAAATATTATTGTGTAAAAATAAACTTTATGTGGAAATAATTGATGAATAACGGTTCATATTGATGTTTTATATCGATTAAATCATATTTGGTGATAGAAAGAAGAATTTTTTTTGGATATTTCTAAAATTAATGAATTCAGAATTTGTGATTCCAATGATTGGAGAACAAACTGGATTTTCTGGTCATCAACTACATTAAAATGAAGATAAATCTTTCATTGTAGAGTTAATGTTTGAAGATAACTATTGAAAAAGTTTTAAAAGAAATATTTAAAGTCTATTTCAACTCCAATTACGGTTGAAGCAACACTTAGAAAACATGATAATAGTAAAGAAATTGACTCAACTATATAGAGAATATTTGGGAGTCTATTATATCTCAAAAAAATATGGTTTGATGTCTTTTTATTCCACATTTTAAGAACCATTATTTTATATTTATCTAAAGGAATGGAAACTGTTAGTAATAAGGAAAATAATTATGTATATTCAAAGAAAATAAAATTATAAATTTTTTTAATAGTTGTTAAATATCAAGATTTGGTGTTCTAATTAGTCGTAGACTATACTAGAGATATCGTGGATCAAACATCCCATAGCGGTGGGGAATTCATTATTGTATTAAATGTTTTGGATAGATAAGTAAAACTTATAAAGTACATCAATAAGAATAGTATAGGAAAGTTATATTTCAATTGGAAATACATGTGTAAAATTATTACATATGAAAAAGAATTTAGAATATCTTATATTGGTATTATGGTAAATATTTTTGATTCGTTGTGACAATAAGAGTTCTATCGAGTTAACAAAGAAATAAATACAAAATTTTATCACCAAAAAAATCCAAATTTTTTACCTTATTATAAAGGAGAATGATGAGTAGAAAATTGAGAAATTATATTTATTTGGCATATAACATTAAGTGGTTTATGTATTTTTCAAATCCTTTGAGTGAAAATGTGTTTCAGAATAATTATTAGAACCTTGGGGTTCAATAAATTTCATCCAACTAAGGAGTTTTGGGAATTTTTTATCTACCTAATTCATATAATTCAATATTTAGACACTAAGAGTTTTACAAGTTATTATCATAAGAGTTTTCCAAGAATAAAGGGAGTGAAAATATATATCCAGACACATATAAAGATAATATAGAATATTTATAAAGATGAATTCAATAAGCGACGTCACATAAGAAAAAGTGGAGCTATAAAGAGCTAGATTAGAAAAATCTATATAGCACTATGTAAATTTATGCATTCCCTTATTTCCATAACATACCTTTAACACGTGATATCATAGATAATTATTTAATGAATCATTGATAATTTGTAGAAAATTGTGAGTGAATAATGATCTAATAATTTAAAAAAAGGATTTTGAAATACATGATTTCTCAAACTAATGGGGTGATTTTTATATGAACAAACATGATTTGTGATGAACAAAAATCATTTTAATATTATTGTTAAAGTGATATAGTATCTACATAATAAGTGAAGTTTGATTCAAGAGTATCATGTTGGATTCAGTGTGAGGAAGTAAAGAATTATTCCACAATGAATATGTGAAATTGACTATATGGTTATTATGATAGATTTATGAATGAATTAAAACCAATATTAAAAGAGGTGTAATATTTCCATAAGTGGTTATTTTATTGGATTTTTAGTTAATCATATTCAATTATAGTTAGTTTTTTAATTTTTGGTATCCTAGGGATGTATTTTAAATGTTTAATGATTTTTTATGATAAATAACACTCTATTTGGTACACTTCATTGGCCATCAAGTGAAAATAAAGCCCTTATTTGTAAATCAAAGCATATTTTATATCCTCATAAAAGAATTATACTATTTTTAACTGTAAAATTTTTCCAAATCCAATGAAATTTCATATAAAATAGTGGTTAGGGATAACTCAATGTTCTACTTTGAGAGGCCAGTTATCATTTTACTTCTAGTGATATATCAATCCAATGTAAAAGAATGATAAAGTGAAGACTATATTTTTTATAACATGATAAATTTAATTAAATAAATTATTATCATTATATTTTACTAAACCATATAGGATCACTTTTATAACCATTTCACATATCATATACTATAACATCATCCTAATGTTTGGTGTATTTTTTGGGTTTTCTAAACTCATTACAACTATATGTAATTTCTTCCACATGTTTGTCTGTTTATTAGATAAAATAGTCACTCTAAGAACTTTAGTGAATCATAATCTAGTTTGAATAATAGTGAGTCTTGAAAATCATGTTTCTAGTATTCAAATTTTTCAACATAGTATTGAAACTCCAGAACTTGATAACATCAAATGTTGCGACATTAATAATATTTGTTATCTACATAGAGCTCATTCTATAGTTATCGTCATCATCATTCATGGAAATTTTTATGTCAAACCTTTTCATTGAAATCTATAGATAACTAATGTATCTATTTTCCCTTATATTTTATCTTTATAACATAATCCTCTTACATTATTTGAGTAAGATTCAAAAAAATCCATAGAATAATTTTTATTTTTTCACTTTGATCATCACTTCGTCAAAATATAAAAACTCCCACAAATCTCTTGGAAATTATATTCTATTCTGAATATCTTACAATAAACTCATTTATATACACGAAATAACACTTATTTCCCCTTAGTTTGAATATATAAAAAATAAACTATTAATTTCCATATCATACATTGATAATCTAAAAATAATGAATTCATTCTTTAAAATATTCCACTAATTGTGGGATAAAATCCCCCATATTTTAACAAACAACTAGATAAGAACTTTTATCATGGATAGAATTTCATTACCTTATATTCCTCTCAAAATAAATTATATAAATTTATTAATCATAGACTATGTATAGTGAATCCTTTATAACATATTGTTTATAACAAATCTTTGTTTACCAATAATATAAGAGAAATGTGATGAAAATAAATATCCCTTATTTAGAACCACATGATCTTGATTTAGTGTTCCTTTACATCCATTACATTATTCAAAAACCTTTTTATTAAATAATAAAATACAAACTAAAAGTGTTATAAATTCTATCCAAGTTGTTACCTATTACGTATTTACAGCATTTGTAAAGTATACATTCGGTATCATATAGCCATCAAAATCAGTGAATTGATTTCTATAACACAGATACCTAACATGAAATTTCCATATAGTTTATCAAAACTAATATAGGTAATTAAAAAAAAATAATTATTATGGAATCATTACACTTAATTTTTAACACTGTATTTCGGTTTCAATGACATTATCTAGCTATTTGAATAAAAATTATAGACTTTTTCTCTATATTTTATTCTTCATGTTTAATATTTTATCTACTTGTACTATAAATTTAGTACTAATACCAATACATCATATTCCCAGTTCTTCTATGATCCCCAAAGTGTAAAAATAGGGTAAAAATTTATTAAAATCATCCATATTACTATAACCCTTCCAACAATAATTCTTGAGTGATTTCAATACTTGAAAAAATCCTTAGAGGTTATTATCAGTCTCAACAATTCATTGGTTGAATAAATCATATTTAGTATATGAGTATATACTAAACACCCATAGGTAATTTTTCATTTAATTTCTTTTAAACCATAAGTGAATTCTTATATTCTTCTCGTAAGAATATTGATTCTCTTGTTCAATAAATTCATGATAAGGATAATCAGTAAGGTATTTCTTCAAAGAATATAATTTTCTTTCTTC
Source organism: Viscum album (assembly GCA_963277665.1). NCBI lineage: Eukaryota > Viridiplantae > Streptophyta > Magnoliopsida > Santalales > Viscaceae > Viscum > Viscum album. The sequence continues at coordinate 1,714,321,141 of OY728140.1, read as the reverse complement.
TTTAACATCAAATAAAATGTTTTTTACTAATCTAAAAAGTTTCTTACATTAGTCTTTGTATTTTTTTTATTATTTCTATCAATTTTTTATTCTATGGTGATTTTATTTACCTACAAAAGAATATTTTTTATAATGCGTACCATGTTTTACATTCATTTAACAAGAATTTTTATTAAATGTAATACCACTAAAAAGAGGATGGATTTAAATATCCATAATTTTCATTAGTGATCCATGATATATATTTCACTATCTAATGAGTCTTATTTATAATTTATCTATCCATTTATTTATTTAGGTATTCCATCATTCTAACGAAATTATATATGATTCTTAGATAGTAGAGTGAATAACACTTTACCCAATCCATTATATTTACAAAAAAACTCTATTCTTATGGTAACATAATTCTATTAGGGTATCTCATCTAAGTGTTACATAAATAAAACACGAAAAAGTAACTTAATCTTATTAAGTTCACCCATTACTTTTTTCTTAAATAAGATAATCTTGGGGATCCAAAATTTAGAATTACCAGCCTGGTTGGATGATAATGTGATTTCCATGTGCCTATATTGGAATAAATCTAACACATTGGGTTTTTATGGGGTTTACTCTCAACAAATTAATTCATTCTATTCTATTTACATGTATTAATGCTTCTATTAATTTATTTTCAAATTTTATTCCTTTCAATAAATCAATATGTTTAAACCATATTGATTTATAACACTTCACATAGATCCTAGATTGTGTTTTAAACCTAAACTAAGTGAAATATATATTACTACACATTCAAGTTTATTTAATCCATATGTTCCATGAAACCATTTCATATAAAGTCTTAGAATATTATGAAATTATTAATCCCTAGAAAAGTAATTTTTGGAGCAACAGATATCCCAACCACACTTTCTAGATAAGGAATACTCCTCCAAATCAATGAGTAGTTTGACCCAATGTCCCATTAACCAAGTATAATTTTCCCAAGGTATATATCAAATCCATCATAGATCTAAGAAAAAATATGTATAAAATATAATAAAATTCAAAATTTAGGATCATAACCTAATACAAGCTAATGTCACGGTATAAAAAACCTAAATCAATTAGTATACCTATCATGTAACTCTTTATATTCATGTGTCATAGTTTATATAATTAGTTTGACATTTTAAAATAATAGACACCATCATTCATATTATAAAAATTATAATTGTGAATAAAATAAATAATAATATAAATAAATAAAAAGTTCCTAAATTTAGAATTTAGATATATAATTTGTGAACAATTCTGAAATAAAACAACAATAACTATTTTATAATTTATCCAAGTATTACTGACATTACATAATTTAATAAATAAAAATTCTTTACAATTATTCACAATATGGAATCTTTCACATTATCCTTTATATATAATTTTATGTAAATATGATAATTGAAACATTAACATTCAATATATGAACAATTCATATATTATGTAAAAATCCATAATATCACATAATTATTAATTAATCCTTTACCATATCAGCTATATAAATTTATTCTTATATGGTATAAATAATTTTTTAAAATAGGCATTTTAAAAATTCAAATTAAATATATATTAATAATTCATACATATAAATATAAACACCTTTATATTTTTTTAAATTTATATCCACTTTATTATAATTTTTATATAAATCATTTATTCATTCCATATAATTCGAAAAAAATATTTAAAACATAACAATTATTATTATGTAATATTTGTTTACAAAATGTTTCATAATCATATAATTATTAATTAAAATCAATTTATAATTAATAAATTTATAAAATTTTTAAAATAATATAAATATCTCAATATTAAATTTTCTATAATTCATAATAACATAGAAAATATTATTGTTCAAACATAAATTGATATTTTGGAAAATTAATGTTCTCTTTATATGATATTTAACCATATGCATTATATCATAAAGTCAGGATTTCTCTATAATATGTCTAATATTATGATTGATAATATTTACCAATGATAACTTATTTGGTGGTTGGGAGTTCACTGTTAATGATATCTCATATATCATAGAAGTGAGATGACACTCTCTTTTAGGCAACATGATCCATCATTATCTGTTATTATGACTGCTTATGTCATACTCTATAGAATATCAAAACTAAGAAATTTCAACTATGTTATTGCCTATTATATCAGATATCATATAAAAAGGTCATAACATAGCTATGATATCTAATTTCATATAAAGATTCATAAAATATTCATATTGTTTTTAATTATTGGTATTTTAATATCAATATGATATATATGTTTTTCATTTTTCAAAATTATTTCAAGAATCAAACAATGGGGTGATTATTCAATACCACTATTGGGTTTCTATGTATTAACTAACAATTAATAAAATAATAATAAACAATTATAAATCCCATTATCATTATCAAGCATTGATGAAACCAAAAACATGCTTAAATAAAATGAATAACATATCTATTCCTAGCACTGATGAGATTCAGATACTTCCTCCACCACGGCAGTTTGATGAAGTTCCCTTAAAGTTATTTGAAGGAATCTATCCACTATATTGTATCAACATAATGGCTTGGATTATTCTAAATACACATATCATGTTTGTTTCTTTTGAATAAAAGGGTGAAGAGACATAACTTCTAGAAAGTGTGAATCAATAGGAAGTAAGAAAAAGGTTCAGATAATCCATATATCATGGGGACTAATATTAGGTTTTAATTTATAGTTTCAATTTATTAGAATTTCATTCATTATAACTTCATTCATAAAAATTTAAATTGACTGGGTGTATATATAGTAGTATCTATGCCTCTCCCAGAGGTAATAGAACCGTCAATATATCTTATCTTCAGATATAATCATAGAGATCCAAAATTTTGGAAAACATGGATGATCCAAAATCCAAGTGAATTAAAATTCATTAGATTTTTTTGAATATTCTCAATTTAAATTTTGATAATGTCAAAGGGAAATTGGAGATCAATAGTTATCATTATAGATGATAAATTTTAAGGAACCAGATGTTTGTATAGCTGTGATAATTTGAAAACAAACCAATAAAATGGAGTAGGGACCTCGTGAACAATACTTCTTTATTGAGAATAGTGAATCATCGAAGTGCTCAGTGTATTAGAGTCTACACACTAACTTTGATCCGATCAATTATCTCCAAAGTTTTTATTATATATAATGATTTCTTACTGATTGAATTGTATCTTTATTTTAACAATTTTAATATTGAATCAATTAAAATAAGAATCAGGGTTTCTATAAAACTCAGAGGACTCATTGTCTAAAGTATGTTAGTCCTTTATGTTATTTAAATGTGTTGTTTTCTTCTTTTGGTTCTATTTCCATTGTATTTAATGATTGTGAGTTTTATTTTATATTTGTTCAATGATCTCCTTTGGGTAGTAAGTAGGGTAAAAAGACTACTTATATTCACATACACATTGTAGAGGGAGGGAATCTCATAAGGTGTGATTTATATGTGTTAAACTTATGGTTCTTGGTATTTTGTTTGATTGGGGATCATAGTGTAGATAGTTGCATGCTTAACCGATATCCAAATAAATAGTACCAATGCAGAGCTTGTGGTTCGTTTTTTCTCAACACAAATAGATGTAACTCATGTTTTCTTAACTCTATAGATATCATTATTGGATTTTTAGTAGGAATTTCCTATTAGTGGAAGGATTTTTTTTTGAAGAGGTTATGTTATAGGTTGATAGGTTTGATATAATGGATTTTTTGTTATGGAGGATTAATAAATATAATCATTTGATTAAGATTGAAAATGATATTTTGTTAACCATTGTGCATCTATAGGAAATGGAAAAGTAAAAATGGGAATGTATGGATAGGAAGAACTTGGGTGGGAAAGAATTTTATTGGAATATAATTCTTCCAACAACAATATAAAAGTTATTAGAATATTATAGTACATTAAAACCCTATAGGATATGTATGATAATCCTATGACACATAATAAAGTGTGTGTTATTTGGAAGTTTTCTAGCATATGGTTATCAAAAAGAAGGTCGGTGGTTAATAAAGTTAATGATTTCAATATGTTTTAAGGTAATCTAAAATCTATGAAGGTTTAGTTCATACAATATGTATGGATCCTACCTCTACTATCTTCATTTTTTTAGATCTAGGGTGTGATACTGACTATTATTAGTAACTCATATGGAAATAGGAATCTTGTATTTGAAGCGTTTTTGAATTTGATTCTTCTTTAAACAATTCATCTAAGGGAATTATAATAAATATATGTTAGTGTAATTAATTTTATATATGATTATTGTTTTTCCAAAGAAGATATCAAAATAAACCATTAGAAGATAATTCTTGATAAAAATTTGTAGCAGGGTGGTTACTCCTATTACTATATGATAGAGCTGTTAGATGAAAGAGCATATAAAAATGAATCAAAAAAGACACAAGTAAAACTTGGGAAGGGAATTAACTTCAACAAGTTAAATTTTTCTTAGTAAAATAGAATGTGAAGAAATATTATTGTGTTATTTTAATACTTCAATTGTAGTTGGGTTGATTGAACATAGAGAATATTTTCATTCAACTATAGGACTAAGATTCATGGTAACTTATGTATCTTGGATGTTTAGAAGATTTAATATAGTTGATGATCAATCAATGTAAGATGTTTAAAAATTATATAAAAATATAAAAATTAATAATGGATTATTCTTCAAGCTCCCAAATTTAAGACACATTCTTTATCTAGGGAAGAATCTCATTTCAGTGGGACAGCTTCATGAGATAATGTATTGAACCACCTTTATCAAAGTGGTAAAATAAGTTAATATAGGATCCATGGTAGTTGAAAGTGTATTATATTATGAAAATCTCTACTTCTCAAATATTAATATGAATTTTTACATTCAGGATTCATACCTTTCTATGATCTAAAATATTGGAATTATAGGATCGATAATCTCATTAAAAATAATATGAATGTTTTAATGGAAAAAAACCATTCTAAAGCATGATTACAAGGAAATTGGAAGGTTTCATAGTTGCGTACTAGGGAAACATAATAGGGTTTCATTTAACATAGATGTATGAAATCTTATGGGTAAAAATTTAGAACTAGTTAACATGGATGTTTTGGGACCTTCCATGGTTGAGTCCTATAGAGGTGTCCTCTACTTTGTATACTTCAATATTGATTCTATAAGAAATGTTTTGGATCACTATTTGATGAACACATATGATTTTTTTTAAGATTTATTCAATGTAATTGATTGTGTAAAGAAATTGTGGCCATAATTATAGATACCTTCATTTTGAAAATATCAGATAATATATAGGATTCAACATCTGATACTTATTCAGGAATAAGGGGATAAGGAATGAAAAGATAGTTTTTGGTATATAAAATTATATTGAAATGTATAAAATAATAAATTTAATATTTAATGTTAAATTTCAAAGTATAAGTTTTAACTATGTTATGCCAAAGATAATTTGGATAGAGGCATTCAATACAACAATATACCATGTGAATGGGAATCTAGCATCAGTAGTTGGGAAAGAAATTATAAATGAGATGTGGTCTAGTAAAAACTATAAGATATCCATCTTAATGTCTTCAAAATTGTTGAACCTTTTCATATTGATACTAAAAATTAAGATAAACTTGAGGAAAATTGAATGTGTTTTTTATGGGTATTGAGATGATAATTTTGTATTTTTGTTATAGTATTTTGACAGGTAACAATTCATCTAGATATGATATGTTCTATTCAATGATAAGGTTATATAGAAGGGAAAGAACTTGGTGAAAAACTAAATTGGGGAAAATAAATAAACTATTGAAGTCTATATTCACATGAGTAAGTAAACTAGAATATCACCAATTCCATAGAACATGTATGGAATACCAAGAATTCAAAGAGTATGACCAGTGGAATGAAAATAAACACCCCCTGACTCAAAAAACATAATTCATAAAAGGATGAAAAAATTTCTTCATTAATGATTAACAGAAAATTGGAATTTATTGATTTACAAAAAATTAAATGATCACTTGAGAATAAATAGGTTTTCTAGTTGAAGTAATATGATATCAGTATGGAAACATTGATGGTAGGATGATGGGGAGTTCATCATGATGCTCTATTATATTTATAAAAAGTTGATGGTGGGTCTGGGGGCATCATATATTTAATACCAGAAGCATAAATTATCAGGAAGATTCAAAATGAACTGTCTAGAAAATTATAATAAAATCATGGTAATATATATTGAAAGAGATAAAAAATGTGGCGCCTTGGTATTTTCCTAGAATAAATACAACCAAAAGATTTTTAAAACATTTCTAAGGGATATATGTTAGTTCATATCAACCCATATTTTCATACACTTAAAATTTTATAACGTACAAACATAAGAAAGAGAATAAGAGAGATGATATATGGATAATGTTTAATTTACATTATCAATATGAATCTTTATGTACACAATTATTTGTTATTGGATAGATATTTATATTTTAGTGGGAGTCTTTATGTCAAACCCTGGAAGGGAATGATGTGAATCTGTCAAGTGTATCTTCTAATAAATGCATGTATTGATGTATGTTTCTTTATTATTTGGGTAGGATGTGAAATTGAAAAGATTTAAGGATGAAAACATCAATTGAGACTCATATTTCTAGATGATAATGATCAGTTTTGTATTAACCTATATAGGAATGTCGATTAGTTTGATTTTACATCGAAGGAGGATTTTTACTCAATAAATAATAGAAGTAGAGTATTTCTCTAAAAGGAAAATGGAAGATTAGTCACATTGGTTGATTTTTTCATGAAGGTTCTTGAATGAATTTATGAAGGAGTAATTTTATTTTGTGATAATCAAAATGTGATTAAATTGTATAGGAATCATGTGTTATATGAAAGGAAAAATCATATTAACCTAAAGTACCAGATCATCAAAAAGATGTTACAAGAAAAATTGTTTGAATTGTGTATGATATATTTAAGACAAAATCTGGAAAGCATGACCACGATAACATTAGTTCCATAAATATTGAAGTGACATCACACATAGATATGACTAGGGTAAGAAAAAGAAGGTTGGTGAACATAACATATAACAAATAGAAAGGGAATATTTTTTTCAAATTATTAGAGATTTTTCAATTTTCCTTAATATAAGTCTTTAATTTTTATTTTATTTTTATATGAATTCTAGTTTTAGTTAATACTAATTTAATTCACAAGAATTTCATTCAAAATAAGTTATATTAAATAGGTGTGTATATAGTGGTGTTAGAACCTCTCCTGGAGGTGGTGGAACCATTGGAAGTTTTTATCATCTAATGTAACCATGGATGACCTCATGTTCATAAAATATTAAGGGTATATATGGTTAGTGAAGTATAAATCTCTATAATAATGATTTTTAAATATGTTCACTATGTAAAATAGTCAAAGTAAAAGTGAAACCATTGATACATTATTACCATTCTATATAGAGGCATTTCCATGAAAATTGGATTTCTGAGTAAGCAGAGAAAGTGAATGAGTAATACTTTAAAATTCAGTCCAGACCTCATGAACAACATATCTTGATTGAGTATAGTGCATCCTCAATGTGAATGGTGAATTAGAGTCTACACAGTGATTTTGATATTATCAGTGATTTGAAGTATTTTAATACCCTTTAATGATTTCGTACTATCCAATTTATCTTATGATTTTAATTTTTTGACTTTGAATTGTTATGAACATAGCAGTAGTTTTTATTCTATGAATGTTGGATTAATTTCATGAATATTGTCGATCCATTGTGTTATTTTCTGACTTTACATTTTTCTTTTTGTTGTATTTTCATTGTATTGAATTCTTGTTAGTTTTCTTATTTGTGTGTGTGAGGATCAATATTGTGAAGTGAGTAGGGGGAATAAAATCCATATCTTTTGGTTCACTTATTCAGGGGAGGGGAACTTATAATGTTTTATTTCCACTACTCTAACCTTTTGGTATGTTAACTTCTGATGGGGTAAGGATACTGGTTCTAGTGGTCTCAAAGGTAACCCACCTTCCAAAAACTACCCCCATATATTTTCTATGAGTAAACGAATTTAGTAAAAATTATTTATAACCATTATCCAAATCATTCTCCCACATTTCATTTTATGAAACTTTTATTTTAATCAATGATATCTTATATGGAATTGAATTAAGTTTTAATGATTAATTTTTAGTTTCCATGATTAATCATATGTGATTTTTGATTCATATTATATTGTTCACAATTCCAATTATATCCCTTTTTGTCAATTATTAAATTCAATGGAAATGATATAGGACACCATTAAGTCGTATCTAATGATATAACTATAAAACATATGACAATCCTTGGAATCGTTTACATAATACCATACAACATAATTATATCATACCTTATGATATAGGTCATAACATATCATATGTGTACATGATTTAGAGAATATCTCCTTCAATATATATAGGTCTAAATCAACAATACTAAAAAATTACCATACGATCATGGTTTTATTGCCACAGTTTGCATGACTATAGTCATTGATGGTCATAAATCCACCTAAAGTCATAAGTGACATGGAAAATGTCCATAGGCCACACCTATAGTCAACAATTGCATATAATGTGGATATTTGTTCATATTGAAACACTTAGGTCCATGAACCACAAGCATCACAACTATATGGGTGTCATATAACTATGAGAAACATGGAATCCCGTCGTACATCCATGAAGACCAATAGTTTTGTTATTCTTTTATAAGTATAATAATTATAATTATAATTATGTAACATATAAAATATGTGTGTGTGTGTTTGTGTCTGTATGTATGTATGTTTGTTTGTTTGTATGTATGTATGTATGTATGGATGTATGTATGTATGTATGTATGTATGTATGCATGCATTCATGTATGTATGTATGAATTTATGTATGTAAATGTATAATGTAGTGTAGTTTAGGGGTTTAATGTGTGGAAAAATAAATAAGATTTTATGTGATCAAACCTCCATATTTGAAATTTTTTAAAATTTTACAGCTCATACAGCCCTGATCAATGCCTGTATCCTTAAAACTATAGTCATGGAAACCTCACAAGGAAATAGGTTCTTAAGACCATATTCAGAACATGACTACAGTCTTGGGCCTACTACTATACCATGAATGTTGATGGGTTGAAAGATCGTTGCAATGGTCTATGACTATAGTCATCAGACTTTTGTCTATGACCTTCTCTCATGTTCATATCCCTTTTTCCTGGTATTTCCAATCCCCATTTACTATGAAATATTGATTATAAAAACATTGAGTGGTAATGTAAAAAATGTTAACATATTGTTTTGAAAAAAAGCCATTCTTTTTTATCTCATAAATCATTATGTGATTTTATGATAGTATAAAACCACAATCCTTTTAATTTTAAAATGCATTGTACTATGGAAAAATTCAATAAACACAGCCATTTCTTATAAAACACATCATGGTGCTAGAAAATCATATTTTTCATCTTATTAATCTTTCTATAAAATCAATGGAAATTAAATAATTGTGTGTCTGATGACATTATTTAGTTTTTAAGTGGATAATGTTTATCCAAAGATACATGAATAGATCAACCAAAACCAATTAAACCATGGAAGAAATCCATTAATATAATAAATAATAAATAAATGATGGGAAATGTACCATTTTCAATTCATCTCTGGTCTATCAATGATATATATATAACATAATCTCTTTCTAGATGTGGAATCAGTGTAACCCATTGGGAACTTCCTTTAGTCTTTCTCAATGTCCCTATTTACTTTCATTCCCATGATGAGTTCTTCTCTATGTGGTTTGGAAGTGTGTAAGGTGGTTCATGTGAAGTATGGGCTCATACTGTGGTGGTTAATATTAGTTTTTTTATTCTATAGGAGGTAATAAATGAGGATAAAATTTTTGGAACTCAAGATATCACCTCCCATTTGAAAATTAAAAATATTTTTTTGATCAATGATATGGGGAAATCATGGTTTAAGAGAATATAGACTCCTATATTTCAGAACCTCCACATATTACATAATGAAACATATACATGATATGTTTTGAATGTGAAAGGCCATTAAATATGATAGAATACACCAACTGTAGTATTAAAAATAAATATTTATTGAACATGATCTGAGGTTATCACATATAGGGGAGGTATCATTCAGGATGCTTTTAGAATAGTTATTTTGGTGTAAATGTCACTTATTGGGAGGGGAACCCTCTTATTATAGAATCATTGGTTATGATAAATTGGATTCTCGTTTACTGAATATAAAAATTTCCCCCTCTAATATGTAATATAATGCGGCATTTCTTGTTAATTTATTGAGGCGGAGACCTTAGGTTCATTGGTCTATCGTCTAGCTTCTATAGGAATTGTAGGGGACCAATGATCGTAATGTGATCATTTTTTATCCTTGGAATGAAATAAACAATTTTATTTGTATCTTGTATTAGAAAGGTGGTCCAAGTGAAATTCTCTAATTATTTAGTGGCATATGATCCCTTTCCAAGACTATATACATATTGTATGTGGTGGTGATATGGGGATCCACCACTTTTAACCCCATTGAACTTATCTTAATGGCTTTTCACCCTCTTAATGAAATCATTTTGTTCTGTTAAAAAGACCCCTGACATTTTATTGATATCAATCACTAGAATCATCCAATTGAGTCTATCATCATAGGGTTTTTGTAGAAAGTTTAAATATATCAATGTTTGGGAAGGATACACTCTTCCTCATTAAATTCAATAACCATCATCGGAGATAGATAGTGTGTGATTATGATTAGAAATTTTTAGTGATTGGATCACAGTGTCACATATGTAGATCAATAAACCATGATTCTATTTATATAGTCAATACAAGGGCATTAAATAGAAACAGAACATTATTTCAATTAAATATAATATTTTTAAAATATTATATAGGTTATAGATCCTTTTAACCTTCATGTTCTTAAAATTTACTATTTAAATATATTTTAGGATATTTAAACACCTCAAATTATCATCAAAAGATGATAAAACCTAATATTATCTCTTGTATTAGAATAAGAATATAAATCCATGTGTTATTATATAATATTTTGTCAAAATCCTCAAACCCACACTCCTAGATATAGTGTTAAACACATAAACATTACATTCCTATATTTGACACCTATAAATGTGACCCAATTTTTTTCATCCAAACCATACACCATAAAAAATAAATATTGGATCAATTACATTTCGTAGGACCATTTAGGTTTATATTTCTATAGAATTCTAAAAAACACTTTGATAAACACCACTCATGACTTAAAGAGAGTATATTTCCCACTATTCCTATATTTCCATATTTCATAGTATGTATTAAACATATCCCACAAATTTCTTTCTATATGAAATGTTTATAGAGTAAAATAATTATTAATAATTATTCCTAGAATGGGAAATTATTAATATAAGAAGGGTGACCTAAAATTATTAGTAAGGGTAATCATAATTCTAACCAATTGAATTTCATCAATGAGAGTAAAATGATCAAAAGTGTGTGTTGACATAATTATAGTTCATGATAAAAATATAATGCAATTAATTCCCACCAATACCTTGATCACTAATCATGGGATATGGAATAATGATTTATCTAATTCATGATTCAATGTAATCAATAATCAATATCCATGTGATGTTAATCTGGATCAATGGAATAATTAAAAAACCATAGCTTTTAAACCATAAGAAGTTCAAAATAATTTTTTTAAAACATTAACTCATTAGAGTACCATGTGAAATAATAATATTTCTGTAAAAACCAAAAAATAAAAATAGATAATACATTTAGGTAACGTGGGAAATAATTTTCCATATTACTCTTTTAAATGGAATAACCACATGGTTCACTTCCATACCCATCGCATTGGAGGGCTAGCATGGACCCATCAGTCATTGGTAATAATCTAACTACCCATGAATGGTTTGTAATTAAACCACCAATCCTTTTCTGATAATATAAGAAACCATCAGAATAAATAATACCCAAGAACCATAACATAAATATGGTATATATAACTTTCATTTCATTATAAAACGCATAGAAACATCAGTTATCCATTTAATAAACTCATTAACTAGTGGTAAAAAATGGGATCCATGGAAATATATTTGAAATAATTATAATATATCAATATAATGAATGAGTATTAAATCAATAAAAAATATTCCTAATGAATAATAAGTAATATCAAGAGTTTTTAACATTGGTTATTGGAAATGACATTAAAATAATGAAACAATCATGAGGAAAACAACCATTTCACATTGAAAATCACTTATAATATATTAAAATTCATAAATTCTTGTGAAAATCCATTTTTTTAATAAATACAAAAAATATATAATTTATGATTCAAATTAAATAATTTTAATAATGTAAGGAGTATTCATTAATGTTGTAATGGTTATAAATAAATATTACTTTCAAACATTTTGTAAATAGAGTAAAAAGTGACCAATTTGAAAAAAATTTAGAAATTTTATTTTTAAATAATTTTATATGAAGGTAAAAGTCACTATAAAATAAATATAAAAATGATTTTCGTTTATAAAAGAAAATTTTATAATTTTTTTAAACATGGATATGGAAGATAAAGATTACTAATCCAAAAGAAGAGACAACATTATCATCAATTACAGATTAAATCTTGTTGTTTCTTTAATAAATAAGGGGAAAATGAAAATTAAACCATAAAATGAAATTTATAACTGGTGTAAAATAGAAGGGATGTGGTTCTTGAAAATAATATCATATTATTTCCTTCAAAAGAACCATCAACATAAACTATCTTGAAAATAAATGATATTACAACATAAAGCCTTTACCACTTTTATCTTTTCAATCATAAGACCAATGAGATAATAACTTCAAATGAATAATTATATATTCATATCATAAGGATATACGTGATATGAAATGTGAAAGGGAATGTATATACACTTCATAAAATAATATAGGTTCATATTGTAAATATATGTCTTAAATAAAGGTAATATAACATGAATAACCCATATATTGTTCATACCATTGAATTGAGAATTAATCAATGGATTGACTATGTGTATCAAATTTATATCCACATAAATGCAATATGAAATAAATAATAATAAAATTAAATCAATTAACACAAAATCATAGCATAAAAATGTCAATGAAAAATATTTATAACACAATGGAAGGAAATTGAGTTAAAAACACATAACACATTGGTAACTTCCATGTAAAATACAAAAAGAAAAAATAATTCAATTTTAAATATAAAATATAATTTAGTATGAAGGATTAATGATATAACTTGTAAAATTGTATTTTTATACACTATATAATATAAATTGTTTTATAACGTTGAAAAATGCCTTGATGAAAGGAAATCTAGACATAATAACTTACTACGTTGGTAATCCATAAACCAAAACTCATGAAAGAGGGGACCTAATTTTGGATTCATAAATAAAAATAATTTTAATTAAATTAATCATAAAATAAATTATTGGGAATTATATATGCCACATAATAAAAATAAGTGGTGAATATGGAATATGTCTCACATGAATAAAAGTGAGATGAGAAACCCTTAACTAGAGTCTATGAATTCAATGCATATCCTTTAAATATTATATTGTAATATTATATCAATTCTTTTATTTATTAAAAAACTTTTTGAGGTGTAATAAATTATAAATAAATAATTTATTTATTTATTTTAATGAAAATTTTAAATATTTTATCATTTAAATCAATATCGAGTGTTTTGAGGGCGTTTAGTCTATATTTTCAAAATGGATTCTATATATTGATCGTGGCCAAATATTTCACTAATAAATAATCCTAAAATAATAATATTTAAATAATTATAATTTTTATACATCAACTATATTTTTAAAACCAATCCTAAAAATTGGTTTTGTAAAATGAACTATATTACAACCATAGAAATGATAGGTCGTATGTACACATGAGAGATGTTTCAATTGTTCAAAAATAAATTTGGAAAGATGGTACGTATATTTTTTAACTTTAAAAATGATCATAATATCATAAATATTTTATTATTTTGTTAATATAGTTATATATATCATTTATTTGATTTCGTAATAATAAAAAATTCACATCACTTCGTGAGGCAGTAGTCCTCTATACACACAAATGAATTTATAATTTTTCAATATATTATATGGATGTAAAATAAATTATTTATTATATTTGAATAATGATAAACATGTATTAAATATTATATATAAGCATTAAATCAATAATCATGTATAGTCAGGAGATTCAATGACAGAAAAAAAACTACACTAGTTCGTGGGGTGATAGTCCTCCATATACACGAATGATGGTTTTGTTTCCCATTTGATTTAAGTGGTGATAGATTTATGTTATTTCATTAACATAATAGTGAAAAAATAAATATTAGATACTAATTTTATTATATCATCATGTTCGAAAAATGTTTTAATGAGGTGGAATAATAAATAATACAGAATACTCAGTTAAGAACGATGCCCCATCTTTAGATGACCTCTTTAGGTTTGCACTAAAATCCTTCCTATGAGGGTTCTATAATCAAACGAATGATTATAATAATTTTGTGGGAAGTGGGTAATTTATTTTTTCAGGTATTGGATAAACCAAAAGGACTTGTATGTGTTAAGAGGGGAGGATATTGGGTGGTCTTTATAAGTAGGAGAGAGTATACATTGGGAATTTTTGAAAAGAAAAAGATATACTCACATTTTACACAGTACACAAGAATAAAAAACTATACTAGAAATTTATATGATAAAAGGTATAAATATGGACTTAAAATAGAGTTAATAAAAAAAAATTATGACATTTTAAATCTTATGTTTTTAGTCAAATCCTTGGTAAATCAGTTTTCACTTTAATCGTAGAAATTTGTTGTTTTTACCATTTTCACTATTAATTATGACTAAAAAATAGGTTTAACATATTATATAATATAAATTATTGTTATTAAAATTATTAAATAAATATTATTAAATTAAATTCACATAAGTGTCAGAATTTAATTTAAAATAAAACCCTTAGACGTGATGAAAAATCAGTTTTTCAAGAAATATATTTTTCAAGTGTAAGATGATCATATATTAAATTCAGGAATGGTAATCATCATTATATGAATATAAATTAATTTTCTTTATATAATATATTACTTTCATTTCTATAATTACACATTAGTGTTTATTTAAATTAATTAAAATTCAGAAACATTATGCTCGTAAAACAATTTTCAGAAAAAATCATTTTTAATTCTAAAAATTAACATATAAAAAAATAATGTATAAATAATGTTAGGATATAATTAATTGGATTAAAAATAACAAAATAATAAATATAATACTATAAATTAAATTAAAATCATAATCATTCTTCTAAATTACATAATTTATTAAAAAATGATTATTTTACAAAAATTGGTATTTTCAACTATTCACTGAAAAATCCATATTTTCAAACAAAATTTTTTTCCCTAATATAATTTTGATATTATAATTTTTAAATTATTTTCATTTCTTAAACCAAATTTTCTAATGGTTTTAGAAATTTATTTTAAATTTTTCTCACAAAAAAGTAACTATGAAATCCTTTTGGAGAAAAATTTATTATTGAAGAATAAAATGACTTCACTAAATATTGAGTGATTATTTACTAATAATATATAAATAAATTAATATTGAGTAGTATTATTCTATATATATTGCATAAATTTTTTAATATTATCCATTCCCAATAATTTAACTACTAAGTTATAACAGTCTTATATTTCATTATTCATTCATGCTTAGTGTTGTGTGTCGTAAAAGCTATCAAACATAATGCTCTTCTTTTAATTTGTTGGAGTATTATATTCTGCCACATTAATAAATCTCTACATCAAAATATTAACATGATATAGATAAATATTTTTTTGAAATTTTAAAATACTTATCTAGAAATCCAACATCATAAAAGGGTCTATTAAAACTTCCTTTTGAAAAGAGGGAAAGGAAAATATGAATTTCTTCTAGAATAACATATTGTTGGGATTAAAGTAGGAATAGATTAGTGGGATGTGAATATATAGAAATTGAAAAAAATAGTAATTCTTAAATAATGATGGAGGGTGACATATATCATTGATCATAAGAATATAACTGGTCTGGAGAAAGTTAACAACCATAAAAAAGTAAACCAAAGAGGTGTAAAAAACAACATAGATTCATCAAAAATGAAGGTAATAAGATTTTTTTTCAAGACCCTTTTCTTAAAGATAAGGAATTACATTACCATATAGATCAATAAAATAAGGAAATAATCTTACATGAAATGTATAATATCATACTTTAATAAATTTATAGAACAATCTTATCACTTTTTCTAAACGATGAGTATTCAAGATGAATTTGTTTTAATCTTGAAACAATAAAATCTACCACTAATGAATCACATAATTAAACAAAATAATATAAATCTATTTTTATTGTATATAGACACCATCTTAAACAAAAATTATTGGTATAAGGAAATATAATTCAAAAACTTAATACAACATTATATGAGTAAAAACAACATTAATCTATAAAATTTAACAGTAATACTCCATATTGAAACTAAATAATTCCATAAATAACTATGGTGAAAATTCATCAAAATATTCTTGACTAATATTGAATCCCAAATATTAAAAATAGTTAACCAAGTATTATTCCAAGATAAATTTTACATATTTCTTTAAATAACATCAATCCCTCATAAAGTCACATACTCAAAATTGTATATGCCCAAATCATATAATATCCCAAATATACTAATCATTTTCCACAAATAAATGAACCTTCTTCCCAAATAATAAGATTAAGGAAGGTTATAAACATGATTCTTTTTTCATACCATTTATCTTACATCCACAAATGTGTAATAGAATTCTTTTAAAATAAAACATCATATTAAACCTAAGTTTTATATATACTTTAACCCAAAATTGGCTTAAAAAAATATCATTAGTCACCTTTAATTTATAAAACATAAAACAATAAATGGGGTGCCTATTAATTTGAACTTTTGATAAAACTCAATATTATAAACCCATTATGGTATCCATAACTCTTAATGAAACCTCACATGAAAACTACATACTCTCAAAAAAAATTTAAACCCTTCTTTGATACCAACTATAACAGCCTCGAGCCTACACTCCCAAATTGAGTCCTACAAACATAAACTATACATTTATGGATTTGATATGAATGAATGTTTCCATTTTTTCATTTGAAACATTAAATAATAAAAATAATATATTTTATAACTTATATTCCAAAAGACTTATGAGGTTTATAGTTTTATAAAATTATGAAAAATTAATAAATAAAAACAACTGATGACTTCAAGATAGTATTTTTCCTATCATGCCTATGTTTTCAGATTATATATTAATTCTTAAACATCTTCCACAAATTTCTTCACATATGAAACTTTTCTAGACTCTAACCATTGATCCTTATTTTTCATAACCTATGGGAAACTTTAACATAATAAGGGTGATCTAAAATGCCCTTTAAGGTAAGAGTAAGCATTAAAAATTAAATTTTAAGAGTGTGAGTAATATTAAAACAAGTGTATGATGACATAATTACAGTGCATGAACATAACATATTGGAATTCATACCCACTAATACATATATCATAAAATATGAAACTTGGAAAAAAATATTTAACAAATGAAATGTTCATTGGAATAAATAATCCTGATCTATGTGATGTGAATAATAATAAAAATAATCATTAAAAACCCATAACTTTTCACCCATAAGAAGTAAAAAATACATTTTATTAAACATAAATCATTAACATACCTTTTGAAGTCATAATATTTCAAAAAAATCCCATATAAATCATAAATAAAACATAAAGGTAACTTGGGACTTCATTTTCTATTCCACTCTGACAAATGGAATAACTAAACATTCGATATCAATACCCCATATATTAGAGGGTTTTTATGGACCTAACAGTATTTGGATTAAATGTGACCATACATATTTGGTTTATAATGGAACCAGCCATCCTTGTTTTATAAAAAAATACCCATCACTATAAAATTTACAAATTACCATAACATAAACCATGTGCCTAGATATTTCATTTGATCATAATACTTATTGAAACATCCATTATTCCTTTAATAACATGTTTAAACCATGGAAATTAAATGAGTTCCATGAAAATATATTTGAAACAATAATAATATATGTAGAGAAAATATGAGGATAGAATCAATAAAAAATATCCCCAGTGGAACATAAGTGACATCAAGGGTAGTTAATATTGATGAATGGAAACACCAGCAAAAAAAATAAAAACATTCCTGATTAAAATATCCATTCCACATTAAAAATCACCTATAAAATATAAAATCTAATAAAATATTGTAAAAAAATTTATGTCTAAATAAATTTGGAATGATTTAAATTAATCATCAAGGAAATAAAATTTCACGGTGTTAGTAAAATATTTTCATGTTATAATTGTAAAAAATAATAATTTTTTCAATATTTCTTCAAAGGGAGTCAAAATAGACCCATTTCGAAAAGGATAAGAAAATTACTTTAAAACAAATTTTAAAAGAAGGTCAAAGATAGTATAAAATATCTTTAAGGAACTTTTTGTTAGAAAACATTATTTTATAAAATAAATATATGGAAGAGAAAAATTATTGATCTTAAATAAGAGAAAAAGGTGGCATCACTTAAAATTTCTTTCTTGATGTTCCAAAAATGAATAATTGGGAAAATATAAAGTAATGTTTAGAACACATTTAGAACTACTTTAAAATAAAATATAGTTGATTTAAGAAAATAATATCATATAATTTATTCTAAAATAACCTTCAACATAAACAATCTCTAAAAGAAATAAAATTTCAATATAAAGCCTTTATCGCATTGCTAACTTTTCAATCGAAAACCCCATGTGGGAATAACATAAAATGAATAATTAAATAAAATTATAATAATTATATTCCTGATATGAAATGTAAAAAGGGTAGTATATACACCTCATAAGATAATATAGGTTCATATCATAAAATTGTATCTCAGAGAAAGTAAATTTGAGAGGGATAAACCTTAAAAAGTTCATACCGTTGAATTGAGAATTAATCAATAGAGATATTATGTGTAAAAAAATTGAATATATACAATGAATATTTAAATATAGAATAAAATAATTTATAGATAAATTCACCCAAAATCATTGCATAAAGAAATTCAATGAATATGTGTTATGACCCAACGAAAGAAAATTGGGTTATGAAACTCACTACCACTTGGTAACATTCAGTAAACAACATTGTAATATGCCTCATTGAATTTAAATTGAGATAGAATATCTCATTACATTTGTAGTCTCTGGATCAAAACCTCATGAAAGAGATAACCTCATATGGGTTCATAAATCCAAATATTTTAATGAAATGAATAATAAAATAAATTTAGTGGAAGTATATAAACCACATAATAAAATTAAGTGGTGAATATGAAATTTATATCAAATCAATGATACTGAGACGAAAAACCCTTACATTGAGTCTAGGTTTTTCATTCATATCCTTTAACTCGTGTATTATAAGCTTATATACACTTTTTTACTTAATAAAATTTTATCGTTTTTATTCTTTATAATTAAATAATTTATTTTTTTAGTTTTTTTATTTTAATGAAATATTTAAATATTTAATCAGTTAAGTCCACATCAGGTGTTTTGAGGATGCTTGGTCTATATTTTTAAAATAGTTTTGGTATGTTTCCCCTAGTCAACAAGGTCATTTTTACATAATATATATAAAAATAATAATGTAATAATTATAATTTAAAATATAAACTATACTTTTTAAAGGAACCATGAATATGTTTTATTAAAAGTGAACTATGTTACAATAATGGAAATGGTAGGTCATACATACTCTTGAGCAACGTTTCCATTTTTGAAAAATTATTAAAGAAAGAAGGAAAGTATTTTTTTATTATTATAGTGATAATAAAATAATAAATATCATATTATTCATTTAAATAAATCTATATATATTATCCATTTGATATGTTAATAAAAAATAAAATACATTGCTTCTTAAGGCAATAGTCAATCGTAAGCATGAAATACATTTCAATTTTTCAATGGAGAAAATATAAGACATTTTATATTTTAATAAGGATAAATATTTCATGAATATAATATATATATAAATTAAATCCATAATTATAAATATTAGTGAGAGTAAATTTGGAAAAAGGAATTACATTGGTTCGTGATGTGGTAGTCCTCCATACAAATGAAGGATGGTTTCATTTCCCATTTTATTAAAGAGGAGATGGATTTAGATAATGAAAATAAAATTATAAAATTTAACTATATAAGATATAATTATGTTATTATATTATCATCGATCAGTAATATTTGAATGCGTTTGAATAATAAATAAAATTGAATGATTGGATAAGAACGATTCATCTTATTCAGATGACATCTTTAGGTTCACACAAAAATCATCCCTAAGAAGCTTTTATAATCATAAAAGGCATCTAAGATATGGGTAGATAAGCGAGTGATATATATTTTTTATGAATTGTATGAAACAAAAGTCTTTGTATGTGTTATGTTGGGAGGAGAGTTAGTGGAATTTTTTTAGTCGGGGAGAGGATTCACTTGGAATGTTCGAAAATAAAAAAGTAATTCCCATATTATACACATGCCAGAGAGGCCAAAAAATTGACCATTATCCAAATTTTCATTTTATAAGGCCTTAATATGTACATAACATATATTTTTGATTCATTTTAAGGTCATATTATCCCTTATATTTTTATTTTAACCCCCAAATATATACATTTTCACATTTACCATGTAAAATAATTTTTAGTGTTTCACTATTCATTATAAAAAAAAATAAGTTTATCTTACTATATAATATAAATAATTGTCATTCCAAGTGTTTAATACATTTTATAAAATTAAATTTACATAAGTGACAGAATATATTTTGAAATAAAACTCCTAGATGTGATGAAAATAATATTTTTAATAAATGTATTTTTCATGTATAAGATCATTTTAAATTAACATTATGACTAGTAATCATTATTATATGAATTAAAATTAATATTTATATATATAATATATAAAATTAATTTAAATAATCCATTATTTGTGGTTATTTTAATTAATTAAAAAGGATAAAAATTATGAACATTAAAACAGTTTTAAGGAAAATATGTTTTTAACCATAAAAAAAAATTTGTACTATAATCCAGGATAAAGATTACTAAAAATAAATAAATTAAAATAAATATAACTTTAATATAATTATTTTAATTAAAATTGATTTTAAATCATAATGTTACTTTTAAATTACTTAATTTATTGGAAAGAAATGACAATTTTACAAAAATTGGAATTTTAAACTGTTCATTGAAAAATCAATATTTTCATAAAACATAAAATTTTACTATATGTTAATTTTAATATGATGATTTAAAAATTAATTTCATTTTATAAATTAAATTTTCAAAAAATTATAGAAATAAATTTTAATATTTTCTTACAAAAATTATAATTTTTTTGATGAAAATGTATTTCTGATGAATAAGATGAAATTCCTAAAACCTAAGTGATTATTTAAAAAATAATTTATCAATAAATTTATATTATTTTGGAAATTTATATGCATATTTCTTAAATTTGTTAATATTATTCACATCCAATAATTTAAGGGATAGTTTATATTGGTCATATATTTCATGGGTTATTTAATCTCAATGTTGTGTATCAAATATGATATCAAACATGACGTTATTCATTTAAAATATTATAGTGTTTCTTGTATACTACCATAAAACACACCTAATGTAGTGAATTTCTAGAGACCCGATTTTTTCATTTTAAGACATTGAATTATTTCTATATATATTTTGGCATTGAGATGGTGTGTGATTCTAAAGCTCAGTGTTTCCAAAATTAATTTTATAAAAATATTGAATATATTTTATATTGATCGCATATAAATAATTAAATAAAATTGGATAAATTTTATAATTTTTATCATATTAGAATTTTGAAGCCACAGTTGAGTCAGCAATGCTATTTTTACCCAATGCATGACATAAAGTTAGTCAATGTGGGACGTTTTGACCCCTCTCTCATTGGTCATGCATTTAAGTTGATTAATTAATTAATTAAATAAATAATAAAATTAATTTAACCTAAACTAAAATTCATATAAGTTCATCATTATAGAATTTTCCCAAGGTTTGCCTCATAATTTTTGGAATCGATGGAAACCTCTCCCTTCCTCCTCCCTTTGGAAAATCTAGATAAATGATGATGGAATATTTGATCGGATTGGATTAGGATGCGATAAACACAAAAAAATTCTTTCCAAACACTTTGTGAGTGCGATATTCATCAGTGATGGATCCAAAAGTGAGGTTGGACTCATATTATGGTGTTTCTATGCCTTTGTATTAAATGTTTCATTCGATTGAAAGTAGTTCACTGATATAATCCCCCTACATCCTTTTCATGTGCCAACAGATTGGAATTTATTTATTTCATTGGTTTCTCTTACCTTGAATCACATTCTTGATCGTTGGACGAGAAATATTTGACAATGATCATTCAAAACATTGTTGGGGTGCCTCTCTCTCCAATATTCTATGAATTTTTTGATCAATTGGATCTCTAAATTTCCAACTCGACACTTTCAAGTGAAACCAAGCTCCATTGGGACCCTAGATATATGTTGGTTCAATGAAATGACAACAATTTGATGAGAAAATAATAGATCTAGAATTGGTATGTTACAAGGATTTCCTCTCTGATGATTTGAGGCAGGATCTTCAAGCGTTGATGTTTTGGGTAAGTTTAGAACGTGTGATGAAACCATCACAGATGCTCATAGCTAATTAGTGGAGGGAAACAACAAAGAAGAATGATCCATGGAAAAATATGTTGACTTCGAAAAGAATCAATTAGAAATATACGGAAGTGTGTTCTAATTTTAAGTTACAATACCAGGTCTATAGATCTTGAGATTCTGTGGAAAACGTAACTACACACCACGTTCTAGGATGAACACATGTCTTATAGCCTCCTTTGACGATAACTATAGAGGTTTTGAAATTTTAAACATGAAAGATCCTGTAGTACTCCCTTAATCATTTTGTACCCTTTCCTAGTTGGAAAATCCATTTCTCAAACCACACAGGCAGGAGTCTCTGTATATGTACACAGATATGGGTTAACCACACAAGCATCACTATGTGTGGCCCAACATGTCATGTACTATAATACACCGACATGGGGTCGAAGTACACGGACATGAGTAGCTGCACATGGCTCGGTCCCTAAATAAGTTGCGTACATCATGTATTCCACCCACATATCATGTACCCCTACACAGATTGGAGCCCTATACCATCCAAAGACACGACCAGGCTGTGATGTGGGGCCACACACTATGTGGACACCCTGAAAAATTTGAGTCTACTTGATCTCCTTTGAGTAATATTCTAACATCTGTATCTCCTTCATTTGAACTCGGATTTTAGAAAAAGTGTAAACTATCAAGAGTGCTTTTCACATATAACGTGATGGTTCCATCACCTATGGATTTCAAGATACTAGGTAATTTGTTTTGGCTTGGAACACACTAAGGCGACACTCGATGATGGACTTGATCAAGCATGATCACTAGAGAACCTTTCAAGTGTTACCCTATAGTAAGGATGGTAAGTGGAGTTCCCTAATGAATCTTTTCAAGTTACAATCTAGCAGGGCTAGGTAGTGGTGTTCCTCAATGTTTTGGGTGTTACCCTCCAGTAGGGATGGGCAGTGGAGTTCCTTGACGACTTCTTTGGGGAATTACCCTCCAGTAGGGTTGGACAATGGTGCTCCCTAATGAATTCTTCCTGATATTACCCTCCAGTAGGGCTGGGAAGTAGAGATCTCGAATGGATTCATATGGGCGTTACCCTACAGCAGGGCTAGGAAGTAGAGTTCCACAATGTCTTCTTCTTGCTATTACACTCAAGTGGGTCTAGGAAGTGGATTTATCTAGTGACTTTCTCGAGTGATACCCTCTATCGAGGTTGGGTAGAGGAGTTCTTCAAAGACTATCATATTATGACCCTCCAATTGTACTAGGGAATTGGATCCTTACCTATAGATTTCCCCCCTCGATTGGGCAGTATAGTGAACAGGTGTGGTTTGGCATAGCCTTGGACTCACAAGGAATATGAACGCTTCCCCCAAAGACACATGTTCTATTAACACAACCTAAAACCATTTGGGAGAGTCGGTGCTACCCAAAACAGATACTATCAAGGTGTGGTGACTGATTTCTGTAGACTTGTGTGTTTATGGAAGATTTGTGGGATGTTGGGCTCTATTGATGGACTCTTAGAACTTTTATATACACTTCTTCTTAGGTTGAGCTATGGGATGGATGTCCCCTTACCCTCTCATTTCAGATTCATTGATTGAGAGTATATATATATATATTTCTTCTATATTCACATATTGGATTTGAATACTCTTCTTCTAGAAGGGGTGACGACGTGTGGGGTATGCCATGTGATTTATGTGTTTAGATTCTCATGTTGGGATGAGTCTACTCTCCTGCTATAGGTTGAAAAGTCTTGATGGATAGTTCATTTATTCACAGTGTTTAGTTGTTTATTCTTTAAAGACCTTACTTTCACTCTTTTGTTCAGTTGAGATGTTCTGTTTCACTATACCTTATTCTATATACTTTTTTACTCTTCAGTCGTATATCTTATTGACCCCCCTTCAACCTTTTTGTGGTGTTCTACTTGTTATCTATATACTCACACTTGTATGTTCTTCAGCCACATATGTCATTTCTTTTGCTGATTATGGATAGGTTGACCATGATTTCATAGGATCTTAGATATACTTGGTGCTTAGAGAGAATATGGGGGGTCATAGTTTAGGATACAAGAGCTTGGATCTCTCATCTATTTACTCTTTTCCAGTTTTATCGGGTTGTGATATATATTCATTTGGGCATGTATTTTTTCATTTTATTTTTTAGTATACACTATCATACTTTTGTACTATCTAGAGGTTCATGAATGCTTTTTTTACAATATATAAGTGTTTAATCATTTCTTCTTTCCCGCCATAAATTTCCATTGAGTTTTATGTGTTCATATGTATAGGTTTTTAGGAAAATGATTCCCTTAGTTAGTTATGCCTTCAACACTAGTCTCTAGCCCTATATTTTGGTGGTGTGCTTGGGGTAGTAGTATCTCAAGCTCAGACATGGGTTGGGACATGACAGATTGGTATCAGGGAAATTTCATTCCTTCGGATGTTGTTCAGATGTTACCCTTTAATAGTATTTGGTTGTGTTTAGGTAAATGGCTTCAAAGTGTCTCGAGTGAAGCTCTTGGGCTAGGGAGACTATTTTTGTTATGGGCAGTCAATGTATCCATTCACCAAGCCCTTGACTACCTTTTTTTCAACTTGGTATGATGGAACAATTTCTTTAGGATTAAAGGCACATGTATCATATAGGATTGTGTCTTTGATTTTCCTTCTTGAGTCATCTCTAAATTTTTATCAGTAAATATATATATATATATTCTCATCTGATCATAGTAATCCTTGTTAACTTTTAGGATGCCTCCATGATGGCAGCCATCCAAGATACCAGCTTTGGATCATGATGATGAACTTATGAGGAACAAGGCCTCAGATCAGGGTCCATATAATGAACTCCTTTCTCCTGGTGGGTATGTAGCGACACCTAACCCTATTTAGTATGAAATCATTCTAGACCAGTAGGATATGGTTGTGCACAGGATTAGTGTCCTCTGTGAGTTCTATCATCAATGACCGTTGAGGTTCTCTGATGATCTAGTTCCTCAGGCTACAAAGGATTGGGTGGAGTTAGTTGTCTTTATATTCCCGCTTGTTGAAACCCTAATGAATTTTCTAGTGGTATTGGTAATCATCCTTTTCAATGGAGTATATGGGCATTGGTGGATCCCCATTACTCAAACGCACGATGATTCGACACTCTTGTGGGATGAATTCCAACAACTATTTCATGAGGAATAATACCCCTCCTACTTATGCTCAGTTTGGATCGAGATGATCCGGAAGCTTTATCAGGTAGGGATGATAGTAGTTGAGTGTGAAGTGAGGTTCATAGACCTTACACGCTATTCACTTAACATGATATAGGTTGGATAATTCGGAGTATGTAAGTTTTAGAAGGGACTCTGTAGAGATATTTTTTCTAGCATTGTGCCCTTGTGCGTCCCCACCTATGTCAGAGTTTTGGATTGGGAACTGGTTATAGTGAGATCTTTGTTAGAGGGATGCCAAACAGTTTGAGCTCACAAAGGGAATCCTGGAGTTTAGTTTTCTAAAGCATACTTCAAGAATCGGGGCATTGGGATCATGGAGTGGTAAACACTTTTTCAAGTATGCTTGGGCATGTGGTTGTATGGGGAAGAGGGAGCGTAGAGTGGTAGGGTAGCCCAAAGATGTATTGTTCTTTACTTGTGATAGAGAGGTGACATGTCATGTGATTTCCTGACCAAATTTGATGATGTGTTCTATAGTAATTAGAATACTAGAGTAAGTTGTGGAGTTGTTATATATAATGATACCTTGAGAGATGGTATTGGTTAAGTGTTGATGAAGAAATAGGAATTTGTCGCATATGGGTTGAGGCAGTTGAGACCCCATGAGCAGAACTATGCAACTCATGACCATGAGCATGCATTATTAGTCTTATCACTGAGAATGTGGATACAATATCTTCTGGGAGAGAGCTTCAGGGTTTACTCATACCACTAGATTATCAAATACATCTTCCCTCAGAGATTGAAAAACATGAGACTACGACGCTTGTTGGAGTTCATACAAGAATATGACTTCAAGATAGTCCATACCCCTAGGAAGGGAAAAATTGTATAATATTCCTTAAGAATGTAATCATGGGATCACGTAGTGAGGGAATATTTTGAGTACTTAGCTTCCCTATAGCTGACCCTAGTAGATAAGGAGGGTAGAAATTCTCTTCAGTCGATGGGGTTGACTCTGCTTCTCAAGTGTGTGAGAGAGTATCAGCTAGGACACATTGACTGTGAGATCATACATGATCAAATATCCACAACCGATGCACTAGATGAATATTCTGAGGGAGGGAATCACATCATCTTGTTCCCAGGGAGAATACTGGTTCAATTCACATTGTGGGAGGAGGTGATAAGTGAGTTCCATACTTCTCCCCAAGTTGTATATCCTGGTGTTAAGAATATGTATAGAGATATTTAGTGGAATTTTTAGTGGTCCGACATGAGAAAAATTGTAACTAATTTCTTCTCTTAGTGTCTCACATATCAGTTATTGAAGATATAGCCCCATGTTCTGGCTAGTTTGTTGTAGCCCATTGAGATCCCAAAGTGGAAATGGGGTGACATATCCACAGACTTTGTCACCAGGATTCCATACATAGTGAAGGTCCACGATTCTATATGGGTGATAGAAGACCAACTCACGATGTCTATGTACTAACTTACTATCAGGGAGTAGAGTTCGGTGGAGTGTTTTTGGTAATGGTACATATGAGAGATTGTTCATCTTCATGGGTTTCCCTTAATGATTATCTCTGATCCTGACATGTGGTTTATGTCATGATTGTGTAGAGGCTTACAGTAGGTATTTGGGATCCAATTTAGGATTAATATATCCTTCCACCCCCATCCATGTAGACAGACTAAGTGAAGTACCCAGGTGTTAGAGGATATTTTGAGGTATTGTATCTTGAACATTTTCTAGACCAAAGGGGATCACATTTCCTTGGAAAGTTTTTTATAAAAACATTATACCACTCTAACATCAACATGGAATCTTTTGAGGCCTTTTACGGGAAACCCTATAGTTCATCTATGTGCTGGAAAAAGATATATGTGTCATCAATGGTGGGCCTAGAGTTACTGTAGGAAACAATATAAAAATTCTTGGACATCATTGGGTAGATTAAGACAACCCAGAGCAGACTGAAATCTTTCAAAAACCATCATCATATTCCCTTCGAGTTCTAGAAGGAGAACCACGTCATCTTGTGAGTCCCCACATGATGTATATTTTAGAAGTTAATCTTGGAAGGAATATTTTCCAAGAGGTTCATTGGGTCGATTGAGATCATGAATAGGGTTAGCGAGGTTGCTAACTACCTCACCCAACCACCGTAGCTGCAGAGGGTGCATGAAGACTTCCATGTGTCAAAAATTTGGAGATATGTGAAAGATCCTACTAACTTCATTGATTGGGAAGAGATGGACATCACAGATAGATCCACCTTTGCATAGCACCTGGTGGTGATAGAGGATCACCAGGAGAGGACCGTATGTGGACGAACCATCCCTTTTTTACAAATGTTGTTGTAGTACTGAAACCTGCAGGATATTTTCTTGGGGCAGGAGTTCCAAATGTGGTCATAGTATCCCAAGATGTTTTCCAAGTTTTTATTTTTGTGGATAAAAAAATTAATGGATGGAATTACATAGAGACATAGTTTTTGAATTTTATACCTTGAAATATTTATGTATTTATTTCCAGAGTCTGGTACTGAGATGAAGTGTGATTTTGAGACCCATTGTTCCTATAATTAATTTTATAAAAATATTAAATAAATATTATATTGTGTATTTGAGGATAATTAAATATAATGAAAAAACAATTAAATGATTGAGCGAATCAAAAATCCAATACCATTTTTGAGTTTGGAACATTGTGTTTTCCCTAGGCGTGACAAATAGTGAGTCGGTGTGGGATGTTCGTACCCCTCACTCATTAATGGTGAATTTAATTGGATTTATTTCTTAATTATTTAATTAATTAAATTCATTTAACCTATACCAAAACTCATATAAAATCATCCTTATGGAATTTTTTCAAGGTTTGGCCTCTAAATTTTCTGAATCTTTTTTGATATCTCCCTTTCTCCTCCCATTATAGAATTGAGATAAACAATGACAGAACATCATATCAAATTGGACCAAGATGTAATGAACATAGATGATTCTTATAATCATTGTGTGAGTTCATTATTCATCATCAATCGATCCATAATTGAGGTAGGACTTATTTTTTTGCATTACACATTTAGATTAATTTTATTATTAGATTTATAATGGTTCTTCGATATGCATCCTCCTATAGCCTTTTCATTTTCCAACGTATAAGAATTATTTTTTTCTATTTTTTATATGACCTCGGGTCATGTTCATGATAATTATCCAAGAAAACTTTGCCAATGATAGTTCAAACCATTTTTCTAGAGCCTTTATCCCCAATTTTCTTCATGTTATCCTTTAGTTGATCCCCATGGTCCTAGCTCAACAATGATGGGTGACATTGAGCTTGATTGGCCCCCTAGATTCATGGAGGTTCAACAAAATGACAATTATTTGATGAGAAAAGAATATATCTAGATGTTTTATAGTGTAGTAATGTTCACTTTAAAAATTTGAGTCTCGTTATTCAAGCGTTGAAGCTTCAGGTGGCTGTAGAATGTGTGATGGAACCCTCTTCGAAGATCGGAGTTAATTCATAGTAAGAAATGGCTGGTGAAGATGATCCATGGCTAGATCTAAAGATTTTGAAAGGAATTAGGGAAACGTTTATGGTGGAGTGTTCTGATTTGAAGTGAGAATATCATATTTGAAAATCTAGAGTTTCTACAGAAAACACGTCTACACACCGTGTTCCAAGATTAACACATGACATGTAGCCTCCCTCAGCAGCGGTGTTAGGGTTGTGGAAATTTTAAGGATGAAAATAAGTGTGTTACTCCCGTAAACTCTATATACCCTATCCCAGTTGGAAAATCTGTGTAGTGAACCACACGAGTGGGTGTCCATGTAGATGTATACAGACACTTGTTAACCACACAAGAAGTACTATTTAGGGCCCAACAAACCGCATACCATAATACATGGAAATAGGGTCAGAGTACATGGAAATAGCTTGCAGCACCCTTCTTGGTCCTCAGATAGGTTTGAAATTCCATGTAGTCCACCTATATGGTGTGTATCCCTACACATATGAGAGATGTGTACCATCCAGTGACACAGTCATGATGTGAAGTGGCGCCACATGCTAGGTGCGTAGCCTCACACACTATGTTCTTCTTGATCTCCATTGAGGAATATTATAATGATTGTATCTCCTTTGTTTTAAATCATATTTTGTCATATTAGTATCATATCATATGTTTTTTTCAAATAGAACACAATGGTTCCCTTAGTTGTGGATTTAGTTGTATAAGGGGAAATGTTATGGACTTGGAATACACTAAGGCGACACCTGATGATAGTACTAATCGATCCTGATCACCATGGACCATTCCGGGTGTTACCCTCCAGTGGGGATGGTCAACAGAGTTTTGTGATGAATATTTTTGAGTTACAATCTGGTAGGGCTGTTCAGTGGAGTTCCTTATGTTCTGAGCATTACCCTTCAACAGGGACGGGCAGTGTATTTCCCAAATTTCGTCTTTTGGGTGTTACCCTTTAGTAGGTTTGGGTAGTAGAGATCCCTAACGTCTTATTCTGGGCATTACACTCTAGAATGGTTTGGTAGTGGAGTTCCCTGACGGCTTCTTCTGGGCCTTACCATTCAGCAAGGCTATGTAGTGGAGTTTCCTGGAGGCATCTCCTGAGTGTTACCCTCTAATGGGGCTATGAATTGGAGTTCCCCGATAAAATTAACATGAATTACCCTCTAGTAGATAAAGGAAAAAGAGTTACTTGGTGACTATCAGAGTAGGACCCTCATGTTGTACTTGCACATGAGATCATAATATTGAGATTGTGGCCCGTGGACTATGCAAAGAAATGTTGAGGCATGGTTTGACATAGCCTTGGAATCATGAGGAATGATCTCTTTCCCCATTGAGGCACATTATTGTAGCATGGCCTAAAATTATGCAGGTGATTCCTTGCTACACAAAGTAGATAAAATCAGGTTGTGGTGATTGAGTTCTTTGCACTTGTGTGTTCTGGAAAGATGTGTGGGATGTTGGTATTTGTTAGACATTTGGAACAGTTTAAAAAACTTCTTCTTGTTATGACCTTAGATATGGAGATACCCTTACATTATCATCTGGGATTCCTTAACACAGCATATATATATTCATTCTTCTGGATTCACACCATGGATTTGAATACTCTCCTTCCAATGGGGGTAAAGATGTGTGGGGTATGTTACATGATTTACATGTTTATCATCTCATGGTTGGATGAGTATTATGTCCTTTTATAGGTGGAGAAGGATTGATGGGTAGTTCATCTACTCCTCATATTTGTCCCCTTGTGCTTGGAAAATCGTACTTTTACTCTCTTGTTAGGTTGATATATAATTTTTCATTGTATCTTGTTCTATCTATGGTATTCCTCTTCAGTTATATTTTTTACTGCCCCCTTCACCAATTTTGGTTCATTCTACTAGGTATGTTTATAATCACTCATTCATGGGATTCTCCCACACGTGTGATGTATTTTTCAGAATATTGACTAGTCAAAATTGACTTCAAATGGGCTTATAGATATTGGGCTCTTAGACCGTGTATGATGGTCATATATTGGGATACAATATTTGGGCTCCCTCACCTATTTTCTCTTTTCTAGTTTTGTCAGGTTGAGAAATATTTCTAGTTTAGAATATATTTTTTCCTTTTATTTTTTGATATAAACTACTCCAATTTTTTAATATCTAAAGGTTCAGGCATTATTGGATAAAATTATTGTAGTGGTTCATCTTTTATTCATTCCCTTTTCACTATTACGTTGATATGGTTGTGTGCATGAGTATGGGTTTTTAGGAAAATGCCTTCCAAAGAATGTTTTTTACTTTGGTGCCACCACCCATGGCCTTTGAATTAAGGCATGGGGTAGTTGCGGCTTGAGCCCCATCATGGGTCGGGTCATGACAGAACATAACTATGTTGTGATTTATACTAAAACAAACAATGATTTTTTTTATTCCCATTACAGTTTTATTTTTATCTTTACATCATATATAAAGTAGGATTTACATAATAAATCCTATATTTATTTCATTATTTGGGTCATATTGAACATAAACTAAAATTTATTTGGGTAGTGGTTGATCTAGAAGATAAGATTCGATATTTTTAATATTTTTATCTCAAATGGTATGTGTGTAAAAAATATTTATTTTAATGTTTTAATGCTTAACAAAGTGAACTAAAAAAGTTCTTCCATTATAGTTTTCCCTGATTTCATAGAAGATGATGAATGTTGGGAGTTATTATTTCCATGATTGATGTTCTATGAAAATTTGGTGTTATGGTTTGAGAATTAATAGGACTCCCAATGAAGGAGGAAACTAGGAGGATGTAGAGGTTTGCTTCCTTAAGAATAGGGTAAAAGTGAATATTTTTATGTGAATTTACTCTCCCATTATATAAGAAAAGAATTTATTTTAATTTTGAGGAGGTTATGTGATTATTATATATAAAACCAAAATGGTATTTATTTCAATGATTGTATATAAGACAGAAAGAAAATATTACTGATGGTTAGAATTTATTCTGAATTGACCTTTGTTTTAGGGGTTGAAGTTCCATTAATAAAATATTTCATTAATCTCTATAGGATTAAAAATACTCTATTAAATAAGAATATAGAATTAAAAAAGACCCATTTATATTAGTAAATTATGGAAAAATACCACATGTTTTTATAGGTCCTGGTAATTCATATTGAGGTGAGAGAGATTTTGGGGCTTTGGTAAGCACATTAAATTATTTTATATGTCCAGAGATCTCACACAACCACCCAACCAACTTATTTGGATCTATAGTGTGGCTCTATTGATAATTTTTCAATTAAGTATGATATAAACATACGAATAATTTCTTTCCATGTTTCTTATGAGAGCACATATAGAAGAAGTGGATTTTTCGACAAGTGTGTCACTGCTTGAGAAATCAATGAGATTTTAGTCCATGATAATTAATCTTCCTTAGAATTATTTGATCAATATTTGGTCTGAGATTTTTTTTTGTGTAGGTGAAAATAGGTTTCTTGAAACTCTCATAATATTAATGAATTGATTTATTGTGGAAACCATGAATACCATTAATTTACATTCAATTAGTGGTAGTTCAAGAGGTGAGGAATATTTTTTTTAGAAAAAAACACTTTATATTGTTACAAAAAGTTATAAAATTTTGAAGTAGGTATTAGATAAAGGATTTAGTAGAGCCAAGGAAGGGGAAATTAAAAATTCTAATCATTATTTTTTTATAAAAAATCCCATGAGGATTCACAGTAGGGTATAAAACTTGGATGTTCTTAATATAGATATGAGAATCATCCCTTATAAGCTCATGAAAATGAGTATAAAGGTGTATCAAACTATATTTTGGTTCAAAGTAAACCTCTATGTATCAATATAGAATACTAATGGATTTTTAATTCATATTGGTGCAGTGAGTTGTTTTGAGGTTTATTCCCAAGAATTTCCTATTTCTAGAGTGAAGGACATAATGGCTAGAGGATCAATTGTGCTTTGATTATACCCAAATAATCTCATAAAATAAAAAATATTCTACTAAATTTATAAATCAATGAAATAAGATGGGTTATTTGGGATGCCTTGTGGAATTTTATGGAAATGGAATGTTTTTTTTTCAATTTATGTTTTTTTTATTTTTTAAATAATGAAAATAAAATCATTAAATATAGAACCATTCATGAAAATTTTTCTAATTTATTTTATTAATTATTTTCACCTACCAACTATAAAATCTCTAATACTCTACTGTAGTTTGTATAGAGAAACTAAGGTCAAATCCTCTATAGTGGAACTAGAAAATTAGAAAAACTTGATATTTTTTATCCATTATATGGGGATTTATATTCTCAAATCTAAGATTAAATGAGAAATGAAATTATATTGAATCAAATGATTTGATAATTTTTTGGGTGAACATGAATATTAGTGTATTATTATATTCATGTCATTATTAAATGATAAAGTCTTCTCAAATAAACATTCACAAAATGAATTTTTTAAGACCATATTTCTAGGAATATTTTCCTATCATCCAATACTATACTAATGATTCCTTCCATGAACACCTGAATTTTATGAATATTCCATGAACTGTTATACATTAAATTTTCTAATAACCTAAGAAGAAATTAAATTTTTTCAAATTTTTCTGTAATCAATAAAAAAATCAATTGGGGAATACACTATGAATTTAACAATTGTGAAGTGTGGAAGCTCTCGATAAATTTATCATACCTAATCTAAAATGCAAAGGAAAATGGAGGTTAAATCAACCATATATATGATGAATAATGTTTTTTACGATATAGATAATGGATAAAAATTAAAAGAAGACTATTGATATAATGATATAGTAAAACAAACCTAACTAATATTGACAAATGAAATTTAAATAATGCACATTTATGATGGAATGTAATGGGATTTGGGAGAGATATTTTTAATAGATCAGTGTCCATAAAAACCATCAAAATAATATTTAACTTACACTATTATAGTATCATTGAATCAATCCCATAGATAATATCTAATTGTGTTCAAAAAATTATTATAAGTACTTTTCAAGTAAATAAAAACCAGAAACAAATTGTTTTAAAGAATGTTTTTGAAAATGAAGTATTGAAAATATATAAAAAATCAATTAAAAATCAATTATTAATGAGTACAATGAATAATATAGAAATTTAAATGAGTCAAAGAGCTAATAATAAGAATTATAATTTATGTATATCATTGAAAAAAATATTTTTATTGATTATGAATTCATCATGACTTGAAATATCTATCAAAACATATATACAACCTCTATAGAGAATAATAAGATACAATTTTATTCAAACTCATTCATTGAGAATAAATAGTTCTAATGTGCTAGAAAAAATTAAATTTATTGGGATGTCATTAAAAAATTAAACGTTTATTCATTTGTGATTTATTTTACTACTAGTACCTTTAACGTGGTTTTTCAATCTACTATATATGATAATTTTTTTTAATAAATGGTCATGATTTTAATTTCCATTTGAAAATTAATCATTAAAAATCAAAATTGAATATAAAAATTATGATTAAGTAGAAATAATTAAATTCTTGATGGAAAATATGAGTAAAATGAATTTAAAAAATATAAAAATTATATTAACCTCAATTATTTAGACACACAAAATCATTTTCAAAATCATAATATTATTATATAAGAAAACAATAATAAAAATTAAAGTTTTATCCGTGCTACAATTTTATATTATTAGCACTGAAAAAATGATAATGTTTATATCAAAAATAAAATATAGTCACTTTTATTAGCACTAAAAATGTGTACAATAATTACTGAATCATTTAGAACTGGCTAAATGCACATTTATTCGTTATTCTTTTATAGATTATAAAATATACCAATTGCAATAGTGTGTTGCTTTGTTTATAGCACACTGTGGTAACCATTTATTAAATTACAACTTAATTTAAATTAGATTTACCTTATACTAAATTAAAATTAAAAATAAATCTATATTAAAAAATATTCATTATATTTTAATTACATTGATATGAATAATTTATTATAAACATTAAAATTTTCAAAAAAATCAAAATAAATTTAACATATAGAAGATTTAATGAACCTATATTCACATATATTTTTGGCCAGCATCTACTAGAACCTGATAACACTACAACATATTGAATAGACCACCCCAGCACAAACAAAAATACATATTACATTTAATAAAAATGACTCTTATAGAAATAATTCTAAAAGAAAATAAATAATTCATAAATAATACACATTACCTCAATAAGACAATATAAGTAAATAATGATAACATTATTGTTAAATGATAATAGATAAATAAAATTAATGTCACAATACATAAATAAAACATATTAGAATGTAAAATGACACTAAAAGTACATTAAATCTATTAGGATAATACGACACAACATTAGTTATACTAGTCACTTCATGTGTTAGATTAATGTGTGGTTGATAAAAACACATCATCAATGAATTATGTATTGTTTTCCAAAAGTATCAACACAATCAGAATATTTTTTCTCAATATTTAATATGTTATGTGTGTTGTGAACTAAATTTCACTTTTAAATATAAAAAATCAAATTTTAGTTATACTGATAAAACCATGAATTTTATTGAAATATGGTTGATTCATGAACATAAAAAATCAATTATAAATCATTATCATAAAATATTAGGAAAATTCTAATGTGTTTTCATAGTTTTGTTTTCTTGATGAATGTTTTAAACTAAAATGTAATTTAGAAATGAAAACACACAAGTTCTATCATACCATCCGTAATGTGTGTTATATTGATGTGTGGTTTATTTATAAAAATTAAAAATAATTTATTTATATTTTTGTAATGTATTAATAAAATAAAAAATAGTTTTCTTGGTTTTGACTATGGTACATGTATTTTTAACTATAATGGAATTTTTAAAGGAAAACCCACTCTTTCAATCGTACCATTCAAATCATGTTTCAGATATATGTGAGGTTGATTCCAACATTTAATAAATTAATTTCTTATATTTATACTAAAATATCAACAAAATTAAAGTGTATTTTCATTGTCTTAAGTATTTTATTCTTATTTTGATCTAAAATATCATTTTTCAATAGTTGCATGCACTTTCATTCATATTTCCAACACCATGCATCAGATTGATGTGTGTTGGATTGCAAAACATAAAAAATGTATTATAGACTATTATCCTAAATAATAAAGGAATTAATCACATATTTTATTTATTTTCACTGTATGACTTTCATTTTGAACTAAAATGTCACTTTTAAATGAAAACACGCACTTTCTGTCATACATGACAAATCATCTATTGGATTTACATGTGGTAAATTATTATAATTCATAAATGAATTATAAATTTTTTTTTCATAAAATATTAGGATAATCTAAATGACTTTTCTCAATTTAATGTGTGTGATATAATTTTTGAACAAAAATTCATTTTTAAATGATGAAATACACTTTTGGTCATACTAGCCACACCATGTGTTAGATTGATATGTGGTGAATTCTTATGAATCTCAAATTAATTATTGATTTTCTTCCTAAAGAATCAAGATATTTAAATCTTCTTTCCTTAGTTTTTACTATATGGTGATATTTTTAAACTAAAATGACAATTATTAATGAAAAAATACACTTTTAGTCATACCAGCATCAACCTTTTTCAGATTAATGTGTGGTTGAGTACTGCACTCAAAAAATTAGTTATAGATGTTTGTATTAATATATCAAGACAATACGAGGGTGTTATATTGGTTTTTCAGTGTGTGGTGTATGTCTTGAACAAAAAATATTATTTTTAAATGAAAACACAAAGTTTCAATAATGGTGGTCACACCATTCATTGGATTTATGGGTGGTTGATTCCTATATCTAAAAAATATACCATTTTACTAATGTTCTAATATAATAAAAGAATGATTTCATAGTGTTGACTATGTGATGTGTTTTTTCAAATAATATGAATTTTTTTTATGAAAAAATGTACATTAGGTTATATTATTCACACTATTTTTCAAATTGATTTGTGGCTTATTCTGACACATCAAAAATGCATGATAAATATTTTTCTTAAAATATCATGAAAAACAAAGTTTGTTTTATATTTTTTGAGTTTCTGATTCTTGTTTTATCAAAAATCAGATTTAAAATTACAACGCACATGTTCTTCTAAACAGACCACATCATCTTTAATATTGATATGTTGTTGATTAATTTCCATAAAAATTGAATTATTGATTATTGTACAAAAGTATCAAGATAATAAAATATTGTTTTCTTATGTTTGAGTTCATGATGCTGCTTTCAAACTAAAATGACACATTTAAATAAAAACTTGTACTCTCAGTCATTTTGGCTGCACCATATATTGGATTGGAAGGTGATTGATTCCAACATGTCACAAATTAATTATAGATATTTTTTATAAAATGATATGAATATATGAGTGTACTTTTTTATTTTAGAATGTGTGATATATGTTTTATACTAAAATGTCATTTTTAAATGAAAACATATATATTTAGTCATAATGTCCCCATAATTATTGTTCTTACTTGTGGTTGATTCCCACACATCAAAAATGAATTATATATTATTTCACAAAATTTTAAAGATAATCAGATTGTGTTTTATTTTTTTAGAGGGTGGGGCATTTTTTCAACTAAAATGTAACTTTTAAATTAAAATAGACACTTTCAATCATACCATCCAAAACATGTGATGGAATAATGTTTCGTTGATTCCTACAGATAAAAATTTTATTTACATGTATATTTTCTAAAATATAAGGGAAATATGAGTAAATTTTTCTATTTTTGAGTGTTTGATGTACATTTTGAAAGAAAATTTCATTTTTTTAATGAAAACAGACACTTACTATCATAACAACCACACCATATAATAGATTTATTGTTGGTTCCTACACATCAAAAATTAATTATGGATATTTTTTCTTAAGAATCAATATAATCAAATTGTGTTTTCTTTATTTTTACTATGTGAACTAAATTTTGAAATATAATTTCATTTCTAAATGAAAACATGAAATTTTTTTCATACTTTCCTTATCATGAGTCGGATTGTTGTACAGTTAATTTAAAATTTTCATATGTTAATTATAAATATTTTTAATAAAATATCATAAAAAACCTTCTATGTTGGATGATTTTTTAGTGTGTGATGTGTGTTTTGAAATTAAATGTTTTCTCATACAAAAAAATGAACTTTTGAAATTACCATCCACACCTTGTGTCAGATTGATGTGTGGTATATTCTTACAATTCTAAATGAAATAATTTATTTCTTCTAAAATATCAATGAAATTTGAGTGTGTTTCTTCAATATTGAGTGTTTGATGAACATTTAAAACTAAAATTTCATTTTAAATGAAAACACACACTTTAAATAGGAGTCTGTTTTCCTACATTTAACTATGAGACATGTTTTTTTTTGAAAAAATCACTTTTAAATAAAAACATGCACCTTCGATCATGTCAAACACATAATGTGTCAGATTGAAATTTAGTTTATTTATACATGTCATAAATGGATCTCCTATTTTTATCCTAGAGTATCATAACAATATGAGTGAATTTTATTAGTGGTGACTATATGAGTCATGTATTGAACTAAAATTTAATTTTAAATGAAAACACATGATTTTTTTATGCCAGTAACATCTTGTGTCGTATTGATATGTTTTTATCCCAATATGTCAGAAATAAATTATTGATAGAATGCATTTTCTTTATGTTTACAATGCAATTATTTTTTTAACTAATGTCACTTTTGGATGAAAATAAGCACTTTCATCCATACTGGACATACCATGTGTCATATTCGTATGATGTTTATTCCAACACATCAAAAAATTAATCATATGTAATTTTACAATTATATCAAGATAATATGAGTGTGTTTCATCAGTTTTGAATATGTGATCTATGTTGTATGGTAAAATGTTACTTTGAGTTGAATTTCTATCCTTATAAAAATTAGGACAATCATGCATGGAGTATAATGAAATTTATAAAATTTACCCAAATGGATTAGGTATTAATATATAAAATTGGTTGTTTCATTCCGAAATATCATACTATATTAAATTCACTAACATTATTTTCTATTTTTAAAACTAAAATTGGACTCACCAAAATGTCATTAAAATTATTTAGACCCAAAAAAGGAATTCATTTCAACATTAATGAATAAAAAAAATAACAAACAACTTCATGGGGAGAATATTAAATAGTACATCAGTATATCATCCTTATTGAATCGTTCATTGAGAATTTATTTTTCTCCAAGAATTTTTTCTTATGATGAGTAAAAAAGGATTTCATATAGCTTTCGAGGTTCTTATTGAAGGCTTATATCAATTCCCCTTTAGAAACTAAAATTATCTCAATTAATCATTTACACTTCCAAATTAAGGGTTCTTCACTATGGAAATTATTTAACCCATTATGAAAGACTATGGAAACTATAAAGTGACATTTTGTGAACTTCATAGGCACAAAATACAAGGCGATATATTAGTATATAATCACACATTCATGATGTATTCAAACATTCTTTCACCATGTAATATTCCCACTCATTTCCTGATAAATTTACTTACTTTATTTAATATGTAGACTATCGATGGTATTGGAAAAATATAAATAAAACAAAGGTTGATGGTTATATTAATTGAAATATTAATTATAATTGGAAATATATATCAATGAATTATAGTCTATTAATGGAATGTAAAATATTTTATTATCTTAAAATTTTAATAACCATAATCATTATCAGTTCATTGTTCCAAAATCAATTGAAAAAATGATCAAAATAAATAATCTGTTTTAATGAATTTCTTGGTAGTGAATTATATATATATATATATCCTAATACTAATCAATTATTAGAAATTCAAAGTCTTTATTTGATAATTTTTCTTCCCCATTACATGATTGTGATTATTTTTAAGTACCACCCTATCATATAAAATTTCTCATTAAAAAATAATAGAAAACATATAATTAGTAGTTTATTTGTAATAGTTTGAATTTAGTGAAATAAAAATTGATAAAGGAAATCATGTGTGGTCTATTAATTATATATACATTTCGTGGATCGAAAAATGAAATCTTTGGAGTATCCAAATTGATTGTAATAAGCATCCATTTCTTATTAAAAACACAAAAAGAACTATGTAATGAAAAAAATAGATTCTATATGATTATATTTTTCAATTATTCCCCATAATTTATATTCTAATAAGATTTTTTCAAAAATTATATTACATAACAAACATTGATCTACTTTTTATTTTTTAGTGAAATTGCAGTTTCTTCCATTGAGATTTCTTCTATAAAACTGATTTGAGGAAAAATGACTCCAAATATTTATTTTTCATGTTTTACCT
The DNA here is from genome assembly GCA_963277665.1 of Viscum album. NCBI lineage: Eukaryota > Viridiplantae > Streptophyta > Magnoliopsida > Santalales > Viscaceae > Viscum > Viscum album. The sequence goes on along the minus strand of OY728140.1, from coordinate 1,714,279,875 downwards.
ATATATAGTAGTGATATATATTCATGTATAAAATATGAATAGTATTTAATTTTAATGAATATAGTATATTAACAATTTTAAAAATAGATTACAAAAATGTACCTCATGTATACATTCACAACTGAGGCTCCTGACCATTGATGCTTGATAATTTACACACTCAAGACCAATCATGTCTCGAATATAACCTTTATACATTTTATCATCAAATTCTATGTCGATATTATTATTATCATTGAACAATATATTTTCTATAAATTTTAATTTTAGTAAATAATTCAATTAAATTGGTGGGACAAAGTTACTCTTATAATATATTTTCAATATATTGATTAATCTGGTAGATAATTTTGTTTTGACCTTTAGTTCCCCTTATTTTTCTCAATCTATAATAAAATTCATTAATTCATACCATTTTTATTAATTAATTGTGTTTTTTTATAGAAAATAATTTTGATAGGACATCCATATTTATCATCATATATATTTATTATATCAAATTGTAATACTATCATTGTTTCAGAAGCAAGTTCAACCTGGTGAACATCTAGATAATTAAAGGGAATATTTAGATCAATAATCGGCTAATAAGATACCTAAATCCCTACAATAATATTAATTTTTGGAATTTGTTTATTTAATACAGTATATCTTTGGATATTGTAAAATTATACCCCTTATAAAAAGGTGATGGGTGGTTGTTGATATATATATCAACATAAATCTCACTATAATGAAAATCATTATAGTGAAGGTATCGTTATTTTTCACATTCACTTTTAGTAAAAAAAGTTATGAAAAAAAATTATTACCTTGACTAAGGTAAGACCTTGAGGGGATTATATAGCCTCAAATATAGTCATTGAGACTCTTAGTGTATTGGTTTTTGGTGTATTACTTCTTCACCTTGATCCATTTTAATAAAAAATTCTTAATAATTTATACTACCAATTTTATTTTTCTTTTATAGAATATATTTGTGCATTCATTTCATCTATCTTCTTTTATTTATACTCTTCTATTATTGATTTCTCATTTTAAGTTTTAGATGACCCTCCAAAACCTAATCCTCTTAGATGGAAATAGTTTTATGGACACTTTAATTCCATTGCAATTTTTTCATCAGTATTTTCAATGATGATTATTCTATCTAAAATAGATAAAAAATAATGGAAAGCAAGTAGTTCTTGTTATGTTATAGTAATTTTTATTAAAAATAAAAGAATTATATCATACTTACACCTGACTATCATACAAAATTTGTTTTTATCTAATAGTTTTCCTTCTTTTTTTACACAATCCTTCTTTTATAACACATGACATTGGATGGAAGAGACTTTGGATTCTGATTTATAAATCTTCATATAAGCAATGGAATATAATTAGGTTACTATTTCATATCATATAAAATTATTACCGTAGATCTAAAATACATAAAATTTGTTTTAAGTTAAGTGTAACTCCTCATTAATTTTCTATAACACCCTGATACTTTATTGGAAAAATATTTAAATTTATATTATTTGATATCTTGCATAACACACAACAATGAGTTTTAGCATTCCACAATATACTATTAATATTAATATTTAAACTAGACCATTATAACCAAACCACTAAATTGGTGGGTATGAAAAGGAATAAATAACTTATAAAAACTATATTATTTTCAAATGAAAAAAAATAAATTAATTTATAATCAATTTATTATAAATGAAAATATTAATTAATTGAATATAAAAAAATATTTTTGTTGAAAAACTTGTTTTATACACAAAAACTATTTTTATCAAAATAAATTAAATTATATAATTATAATGAATTATTTTAATGAAATTTATATATTATATATTTAATATGATATTCTATCATTCATTAAATATTTTTTCTAATCGTGGTATGATAAATAATATTGTTTTTTGTTTAATAAAATGTATTTTTTCTAAAAACAAGTTTCACCATATTAAGTCCACTTATATTAAAAAAAATTAAAAAATATTCGAAAATGTATTTGAAAGCAAATATTTAATATTTTTAAAACATGGTTTATAAATTACCTTTCATTTAATTTTTGATAATTTCTTGAAATGGTTAATTTTTTTAATGAATAATGAAAATGATGGCTCTTTATTGAAAACTAGAGTTTTATTTAATGTAGTGAAAATGTTAAATTATATTTTAAATTGGTTTTTAAAAATAATTTTTAAATTGTATTATTATTAATCCATTTAAATTGACTTTAATCATTTTTATTTTTAATTTTCTATATAATAATTTTTTATACATATTCAAATTTTCTCTTTAGAAACCAACTTTTTCATCACGTCTTTAGGCTTAATTTTAAATTACAATTTTCCAGTTCTCTAAATTGAATTTGGGAAAAACATTGAATATTTCTTATCAAAATAATTAATATTATATTATAATTTCTGCTATATTTTTTCCAAAATTAATACAAAATACAATAAAAATTAATTGAAATAGTTTTGGTTGAAACGGGCTTACTAGGGTGTTAAACCAAAATAATATGGTAATTTTTCTAATAAAATATCTCTAAATTGTATTTTATAGAAATATTTCAACATTAACCATTCTAAAATTAAAATATATTTTTATTTGGAAACATTTTATTAGTGAATTACTTTTTCATATTGGGTTCTTTTGGGAAATTTCAATGTAGTTTCCAAGTGGGTTACTTTCCCCACTTATAAAAGGATATATCCTTTCTCATCTTCACACATAAAAATACATTTGGATTAGATAATAACTACTTTAATATATTATTTACTCAACTATACTTTTCCTAGAGTCCAATTTGTTTTATTAAACCCTCCTAATAAGGATTTATGAATAAATCTAAAGAGGTTCTCTAAAGAAGAGGTATAGTTCCTAACCATGAGTTTTTGTTTTATGTATTATTCTATATTCATAAAATATTATTCAACAATTATAATATAATAATAAAATTATATTACATATATTCAGATGTTATTATGTTATTTTCATAAGAAGCATCCAACTCATCATTTATCAAAGGGGAAATGAAACCATTGATCACATCTATGGGGGACTACCTCCTCACCAATCGATGTAATTCATTTTTCATCACCACCACTCAAATATGTATATAATGATAAATTTTAAATATATATTTTAAATTTATGAAATAATTATACTTCTATAATTATAAAATCACATATTTCTTCTTACATTAAAAGCCATTGGAAAATGATAAAGCCACTCGTGCATATGTGGGGACAACTGCCTTTATGAAGCGATAGGATGGATTTTTCAAATTATTCGGACATGGATAGTGATAAGGATATATTTAATGAATATATATGATATATATGATGTAATAATTATTCTTAAAATTTTAATTAATATTTAATTTTTTTTCGGTTAGTTAAGAAAATGGAAACAATTTTTATGTGTTTGTACGACCTACAATCTACACGAATGATGTAATTCATCTTACTATATCGATCATTATGGATGATTATGTATATATATAATTAATATATATTATATTTATATCATGATTAATATTCAGTATTTTATGGTTCTATAATAAATGTATATGAACTAAAATTAACAAAGTAAAACATATATGAAAAAAGTAGTTGTCACCCGAAATAGTTATTTTTTCAAATAATAGTTAATAAATGGGTGATAAATGGTTATAAGTAAATAATATTTGGTATTATACATTTTTTTATGATTAAACAATAGATTTATAATAAACCTATATTTATTATATCTCAGATTTGATCCTCTACATAGGATGTCAAGACTTGTGGTAATAGATTTGTAGTCTCGGATTTATTTCTAAGCGAAATATTCCATATTCACTACTCATTTATTTTTTTTGGTGTATATACTACCCCTTTGACATGTTATATCATGAATAATATTATTTTCATGATATTTAATGTTTCATTTTATGTTATAAAGAATTTTATTCAAATGTTACGAAATTGGTAAGATATTTTTTCCTCACTTTTAAATATATGAGACACAAGCCATAATCACCACTTATTTATTTTATATTTTTATTTTATTCCCATGAATGTATTTTTGGATTATTATTATAAATATTATGTTCTCTTACATATCAATATAAGGTAATTTATTTCATGGTTCTTTTGTTTCAAAAGATACCAAAGTGGTAAGGGTTTTACGCTATAATATCATTATTTATCAGGGATTTTAATGATTAACATTCCGATGATGAAATAGTATGATCTATCTCTGAATAAACTACTAAAATTTCTTCTCATTTTTTTTATTTTTATATAATAAATTATTTCCATTATTGTTTCTCTCTTTATTCACTAATGATATATAAATAATGTATTTATAGAAAATCTACATTATTTCTCTCTTCAGTCAAAAATATTTTTTCTTCCAAATCCATGTCTTTAAAAATTGTCTTCAATATTTTTTTACTATGATTTTATATATTTATATTTTACCCATTATTAAATTATAAAGAAAATATATTAAAATCATCCTTACTATCATTTTCTAAAAAATGTAATTGTTAGTTTTCTTACAAAAATGTGAAAGAAATATTTTTTTAACGTGTACAACAAGAACTGTATTTCCCACTATCATGACTGGTAAATGATTTGAATCTACCTTTAAATATATCCAATGTTATTTTCAAAGAAAATTTTTTCTTTAATATTTGTGATTTTTTATTCTAATGAAGTTATTTTGTAACGGAAAGCCTATTTACCTCAAAAATACATTAATTATATTTTTATGAAATTTTTATTAATCAACGTCAACAACCTTTGGTGTTACTTATGTTTTACTGAGGATATGATACAACTTCACTATCTGTATTATTTATTTATTTAGATTATTATTATGATGGCCATATGTTTATTAAACCCATTGATTTCCCATGGGTATTACTGAAATCAAATGTTTATGTAACCTGTTTTATTTTTATGAGTTATGATATGATGAATGATTTATGATCATATGGCACAAAAATGTATAGCTTATATAATTGGTGGGACCTATATCTATATCCAATACACTGGGTGAAGTTTGGTATTATATTGGATATGAAGGACTGGAATGGGGAGTGAACTGAGTTCCATGAGGGAAATTTTCCACTATTATAGTATCTGTAGTGAACCTTGGATACTACGATAGATTGAGGAGTAAGCTAATTTCACTATAATAGACTTGGAAGTGAGGAATGACTAAAAAGGAAATGATTTTATATTATTATTTTTATACAAAAAATATAATACCTTTTCAAATGTTATGTATGTTCTAGGTTTCATGCTAATATGATTATGCATGAACGTTTTTTTCATGTCCATAAGTTTATTTGAGGGCCTTATCTCATTTACTAAACTTATTGAATGAACCTATTTTTATTTATGTGGTCAGAATTTTGTAAGATTGTTCTCCATATTCATATGTCAATGTTATACTCATATGGATTATGTTATTTGATTACTTTATGATTCTTATCTTTTAAAATACAATGATATTTTTCCATGACTCAAGATTAAAATCAATATTTTATATGGTACAATTTTCAAATGTTATGATCATATTCTCATGACCCAATTTTTGTGTTATGACTATATGATCATGATATGACCCTTGTTTACCCTTATATGGAATATGATCTCACCCTTTCATATTCTTCCTTTTATTTGGTTATGATGAATGCTTTTATGTAGGGTACATCTACGATGAGTAATATGTGGGAAGATATTTATAGAAAATTTTGAAGATCTTTCATGAAATATGAATATTGTGTATCCATTCTCCAAATACACTAAACCATTACAGTCCTCAGGTGAGTATTTTTGATATTTTTTTAATATTCATCTAAAAAGATTTAATATTTATGTAATAAAAGTATGGATTGATAGGTTTATGGTTGGGGTATATTGATTTGAAAGAATGCTACTTATTTTTATTAATCATTGTTTTTTAAAAATATTTACAATAATGAAAAAAAGAGATTAATAAACAAATTTTCAGGAATAATATTACCAATTATAATGTACATGAAATGATTCCTCTTCAAGATGTCCAATAAATCCATTTCAAGCTTATTAGTTTATCATATGTGGATATATTAGTGAATGATGGGGGTTTACTTTCCCTTAAGCATCCATGAGATGATACATTATATGAATTTATGAAAGATTCTATGAGCCTATTAAGATACAATAAATTTGAATTTAATTTGACAAACATCTCATATAAATATATTATGTAATAGTAATGGAGAGTAAATAAATGTTTATATATTTAAATTTTTATTAAAATAGAAAAATTATACCATAATGTTACACTTATATATTTTAAAATTAGTTCCTTCAATGTAGAAATAACATCCTTTCAAATATTAATATTAATTGGCATGTGAATTTGAGTTGTGAGCCAAATGTAACAAAAAAAATTGACTTTTGGGGTAAATTATTTGATCGTGTCCAATCCTTCGAACCTAGATTTTTATTCATTTTATTCTCGCCTTAGTAATTTTTTTAACACTGTCACGCTATGATTCTTCTATCTCTTTGAACCACATATTATTCATCTTCTAATATCTAATCAGTTTCAATATTTTCAGTATTCTCTTTGTTAGAATTATAAAAAACATATCATGGGGAGGAAATTATAAGTATAATTAGTTAACCATCTAATTTAGATAACATAAATATAATAGTGAAAAAAATAATATAAATTGAATGCACATTTTAAATTAAAAAAATAACCAATTTATTAACATTTTCTTCATTAAAGGTATATTTTATTTGGCCCCATAATAATGTATTGAAATACCCTCTATGTGGTCCCCTCTGACATAAAACACCCCGTCCGTAATAAAGCCATAAAAGTGATTATGATGTACTAGAAAAAATTTTATACTAAATGAAATTTAAATTTGGCCCTATAGTGGTTTTGGTCGATAACAGATTAATTAGCCACATTCTATTTGTAGGATATGGGACATAAAATACTTACACATTCTATGATTTCATTATGAATGTTTCATCATTGTACCCTTATTGAAATCCATTTTCTAAAATCAAAATTCAACAATTTTTACTAGAAGCATATTATAAACCGATTTTTAGGAAAAATAATCACATTGAATGTTTAATAATACATATGATATATTTTTTTGATTATTAAAAATAATGAAATATTCACATAAATTGGATTTATTTCCTTTTTACCAGATACATGCATCTCTTCCACCTAAAAAGTAACTCCATTATTTTTTATAGTACAGTGTCTATCATGTTTCTTTTTGTAGAACATATAACCATTAATTACATAACCATTTTAAGATAATAAACTCACACATGGTCCCCGGTCTATAAAAAAATGTCATTCTAAAGTTGAATTTAGAATTATAGATTACTACTAAAAAATATGGGCATGAAAAAATTCTATAAACTATCGATAATATGTATTTTTGTTTAACTTTCAACCCTTTATGGATTCAAATGCCTAATAACTACTTTATAGGACTCAACATATGCTGCAACCACTAAACTACTATATAAAACAAAATTTTAGTCTAGATCATATTCTGTAATATTAATTGTTATAACATATCTACAAGAAATTACTTCACCAAACAGTTGCCCACTCTAGTGAGATTTTTGGAGACCAATGCAATCCACTTCAAAAAGGTATTCATTACAGAATTAAATGGATTCCACAATAATTATCTCTCCATAACACAAAATTTTAGTAAACATACATTTTTATGATTCCCTTTCAAAATCATCATATAAAATTCAATGGGGTCCATCCATATATAATGTACATGACAACATATTTGGATAAATCTAAACAAGTATACCATAAAATAAAACATTATATAAAATATTAAAAATAGGAATAAAATATCCAATTAACTTTGTACGAAAAAGATTTACTTTTCCATAGATTAAAATATTGTTGGTTCAATAACATTACAACATATAGATTTTAAAAACAAAAAAATATTAGTTAATGTGTGTCAAAAAAATTTATGTAGAATGAAACATGAAGCTTCAAAAATTAAATCTTGTATCAAAACATGACAGTCATGGGAATTGATTCCCATTAACTTCAAATAAGTCATTGAAATGATATTACTAATATTTTATGAATACCTATCTACAACCTTTACATCATTCAAGAATTTTAAATTTTGATATCCCACATTCCTAGAAAGTGTGTTTCTTATTAGAGGAAGAAAATTTCACTTTTCACCCATTACTAATTCCAACTCTTCCATTATTCTCCGGAAATTATCATCTCCAATATATCATTTACTGTATCCTTTGTTTTTTATGTTTATTTAGTAATGTTCCAATGAAATTGGATAATTTTTTTTTTCTATGTTCATTAAATTAAGAAAATGTCTAATATATAAAAAATTATAGAATATTAATTTTAAAAAATTCTTTTTTTCATCTAGTTTTTATATGGCTGTCCAAAAATGGTAACAATATCCTTTAATTTCTCAAAATATTGATCACCATTTTGTGGAGACTGTGATTTTCCTCCTTCTAAATTCCCATAAAATTATTTCATATAGGATTGGTATTTACATCATCAGGGTAAAAATATTTGATTCCCTAGAAACAGAGTGTTTATGGAATGTTTCAACTTTTTCAAGGGTGTCCCTTCTGTAAAAATGAAACACCCAGGAATTAGATTAATTTTATATCAAGAAAATTTTACATAAGAAATAAATTCATTTATCATCCTATATGATTTGTCCCTCAATGAGAAATCTTCATTTCGATAAGTATCATAAAATATAACAATTGAATCCCAAATTAATTTCATATCATTTATCAATGGATTAAAATAATAAAAATCATTACATGGATTTTTCGGTCTTGATATATGCAGATAAAACATAACGTATTTTAACTTCATGCATATCCACGGTGAAAAGTTATAATTTTCCAAAAACACTGACCATGTAGTATGATTTATACTTTTATATCAAAAGGAATAATTCCATATATAGATAGTTCAATATGGTGTTTTCCTAAATTATTTCTATGTTCTGGATACTCATGATCAGTTTTCATCCACATCAGAAAGACTTCTCGGTGACAAAGTGTCCTATCATGAATTATTTCATATGAACACCATACAATTCTTTTTGTGTTATTGTAACATAAATATATGTTTATAAACCTTTAAATGATATGAATATGTAATAAAACATTTGAAGGAATTTATTCTTCTATATCGTATCATGACACACCACACATAGGGAATTTTTTAAGTGACCTGTGGTCCTTCTGAAATAATATACATCCATTTGGATAGAGATATATTATTTCAAATATCATACTCAATTAACTTATAATTATTAATGTAAATACCCTCTCTTATCATAAATATATATTACATATTATTATATGAATATGCAATACATTACACAAACATGAAACATAGGATCATAATGTAATATTGCCTCTAGAAACATGGACACAAAAAAACTGGTCCATAAGTGAGTTACATCATCTACCACTATGTTCTTAATAACTATAACTCTTTATATATATATTATACATAATACCTTTCTTCATATCATATGGAAAGGAAACATAATAAATTGTGGTCTAAGATACTTAGTATGGGTTAAAATGGAGAAATTAGTATAACATGATCATATGGGTATGCGAACATGAAAAAAACTTATAAAACCCATACCCTACATATCAAAGATCAGAAAAATTATTCATGGAATAAATATTGGAAATTTATAAGACTAGAATCATAAAGTAATTAAATAATGTGTGCTATAAGAGAATAACATTAGCAGAAGAAACAAATGTGTGGTATATGCATAATAATATAATATTTTATGTAAAGGATACCCACCAATAAATTAGTGACATATTAAGATTGTTTTGACCACCTGTGTGCCTACATCAGTTTGGGAAACCCTCCCATGTATCTACTTTCAATATTAGGATAACCCCTCATGTTCCTTATCTTGTGCTTAGGATAACCTTTTATGTACCCTTTGATCTCATATTACATTATTCATTCCCCAATACATTAGAGGGTGATATATGTCACACACATCACAAGATAAATTATTTTTTTATGCCACAAGAACATGTAACAATATTCGTATCATAACCCAGAAAAATAAATGGGTTCCATAAATATTTTTATCATATAATAACCATTGGAAAAGAAACATGAGTCATGATCATTTTATCAAAATATAGCCCATAGAAAATATATGTATTTCATAAACATCTTGTCTTTATAAACATTAACCATTCTGGATAGTAATAAGAAACGTATCCTCAGATTAAATCACTAGTAAATGAAAATATATATCTTAGTATTTCATCAATGATGAAAAATGATTTTGAAAGAAAAATCATTTGAAACATTTCTTGAGGATGGTAAAATTTCCACTTTGAAAAAAGCTTTTTAAAACATAACATTTTCAAAATAAATTTCTTTTAAAAAAATATTTTAAAAATAATAAAGTGTTCTTTAAATCATTAATTTTCCATGATGGTGGAAAATATTATTCATGTCGTGTGGGGTAAAACAAATATTCCTTTAACATTTTTAGTGAAATCCAAATGGGAACTATTTTTTAAAATGACATGATGATTCCTTATAATTAGTATAAAATAAGTATAAAATGGAAAAATGTTTATTTAATAAATCCATTTTATAATGTTAAAACAATTTTAGAAATCATGGATATGGGACAAAAAGGTTTTTTGACTTATGAGAGAAGATAATTTGGTTTATTTTGATGAAAATATTTTTGAATCTAGAGTATATAAATAGAGGAAAATTAAGGGAAAAATTTTCACTAATCAAATAAGCAGGGTAGAAGAAAATTCAAGAGTTTCTTGATATATGGAAAATAATAGTTCATCCTCAAAAACATAAACATAAAAAATCCCAATAAATGATGAGATGGTATCATAAAATAATTTACACTTGGGAACATTGAATACTAAGACTCATGAAATAATAAAATTAAATGAAACAAATAATATCTAGAGAATAAATAAATTCATTATATAGCATTTCAAATGGGATGTGTATGAACCTCATAAAATAAGATAGGTGTATTACAAAACATATGTCTTAATGAACGAAAATTATGACAAAAAATCTTCACTTTAAGTATTTAGTTTATTTATACATGTTAAAAAAACATTTATAATTAATATAAGTTTCTTATAAATCTATTACAAAACCATAAATATATATACCATACCATAAATTTATTACTTTTTAACTTTTATTACTTTTTTATTTACAATTCCAGGTTAAATTCACCTTTCCAAAAATAAATACTTCATTTTTAAAAAAAAATTGACTAGTTAATTTTTTTCCTATTAAATTAAAAAATGTTAAATAATATCCATAATGTTAATAAAAATAAAAATATAATAAATATTAAATTTATATGAATTTATAATGGTCCATAAAATCTAGAGGGGGAAAATGAAATACACTCTTCATGGAGACGGTAGGATGTTCGTACACATTAACGTTGCTTCCATTTTATTAAAGGATTGAAAGAAATAAAGGTAAATAATATATTACCATTTTGTAGTATTTTTTATGTTATTTATATAACATATTTTTTATAAACCCATACTTATTACATTCCATGTAAATCGTGATAAAATTGCATCGCTTCACGAGGCAGTAGTCAACCATACACACGAGCGACGTTATCGTATTCCCACCGAATCTATAGTGAGATGGTATATGAGATATAATAGTAAAATTAGTATAAAAATTCCATATACATCATATATAAACATTTAATTCATCATTACAACCATCTGTAATAGGTGTTGGTGGAAAACAAATAACATCGGTTCATGATGTTGTAGTCTGTCATATACATGAATGGTGATTTTGTTTCCTATTTCAGGTAAGTGGATATATTTTTATAAAATTTCATTGATATAAAAAATATCATTATATAGAATATTCTAACATTATTATATCATATTGTTTTAAAATATTTGAAGGAGTTTTAAGATGAAATAAAATAAAAAATAACTTTGATGAATATTTTCTATTCTTTGTGTAACCTCCTTAGGTTTTCACCAAATTCCATCCTAGGTTTAATTTATGGAAAAAATAGGTTTCTAATATTAGATTAGGAATTTAAGGAATATATAAGTGTATTTAAATTCCAATAAAAAGGTTCTTTGAATTGTCAAGAACAGATGAGAGGATTGACCTTTTATAAGTGAAGTGAGTGGCACACTTGTAATTTTTTTCAATAAAAAAGGTGTACCCACATTTTTTCACAGTTCAAAAAGAAACAAAATAAAAAATATATAAAATATAAGATATAAGGTCTGAATATTTCCATAAAAGTGGTTTATAATTTTTTTGGGCCTTTTTAACCATTAAATATTTAGTTTAATCCCTTTCTAATCCTGATTTACCTTAATTAGGGTAAATTGTTTTTACTATTTTGACTATTAATTTAGAAAAAAATTTAATTTAAACATATTATATAATATAAATTATGATTATTTAAAATATTTATTCCATTTTTAAAAATTCCATTCATAGATGTGTCAAAATTTAATATAAAATTAATATCGTAGATACAACGAGAAAGTGGGTTTTCATAGAGAAATGTTCAAAATCTTAAGAAGTTTTTATATCAAAATTCGATAATAAAAATAATAAAATTATGTAAATTAGATAAATTGATATATTTATTGAGGTAATGTTACTTTTAAACCCATTTTAATACAAAAATTATCATAATAAATTTGTTAAATGAAATGTATGTTTTCAATCAAAACAAGCATTTTCTCTATTCACTAAGAAATTATAATTTTCATAAAAATACATAAAATTAAAAATAATATAATATTTTAATTATTAATTACTAAATTATTTTTATTTATAAAATTAATTTTATAAAAATATATGATATCAATATTGTTATTTTTCACTAAAATAAAAGAAAAAATATTTTTTGACAAGATAGTATTCTAAAAACATATAAAGATATCTATAAAACATAAAAAAAATGTTATAAATAAAATTTATTTATATAAAAACATTATAATTAATTTTTAAAAAATATTATTTACATCATTATGATTAATGTCTAAGTTATAATAGTCTTATTTAAATAATAATATTAATAATTTGTCATGGTTTGTTAAAACTCAGTATTGTGTGTAATGCAAGCTAAACTTGGTGCTGCATGTAATGCAAGCTATCAATGAAATTTAATTTATTTAGAAAAATAATAAATCATTAAAACAAGAGGTTTTACATTATACCCTTGTTAAGATAAATTTCACCATTGAATTTTTTCACTCTGATACAAAGAAAGGGGGATACTTATGCCTCGTTATTTTCTCATAATGCCACGTATCTTCTTCAAGAAGGTGGTTTCTCTATAAAACATTGACCTAGGGAGTGGTATTATTTCATATAAATTTTTCTATATGATCTATAATCTATACCATTTGTTCCACATATGAGAGATGAAGCTCCTATAGTACAAACTCTATTTTCAATATTTGTGAAGGATTGGGTATGTACTTCCTCGAGAGAGATACATGGAACTCATCATGAACTTGAGAGAGGTTTGGTGGATAACCCAAATGGTAGTTTATCATCCTGAAATGAAAAATAATTTCAAAGGGATATATATTCCTAGTTTTTTTATATCCTTTTCTTCTTAAATCTCATATCCTTCTTCTATGGAGAAATTTTTAGAAAAATCTTTTCATGAACATCAATTTCTAGATCACACTGGTGGTTATCAGCAATAACTTTTCTACTAACTCTAAGTTGAATTAATGTGTTTTTTAATTTATTGTACCTTCCATGAAATTTAATTGGATACTTTATGGCATAATCACGTTCATTCTCCAACTTTAGCCATCACGTTGAAGCTTTAAACTAATTTCTATAAATGGATTCCTAAGGATCCATCTATATGATTGATTGAAAGATATTGTTGTAAAAAAACTCAAATAGAGGAGGTCGTTGATACAAATCACAATTTAAATCTATATAACATGATCTCATCATATCATCTATGGGTTGAATTATTATCTCATACTAAAAATATGTTTTCGGATGATATGTAGAGTTGAAACATAACTCTGCATACAGAGCATGTGGATTACTTTTCCAAAACATTGAGGAATACCTTATATCTTGATTAGATACAGTTGAATTATGTATTCCATAAAATAATACTAATTCTTTAATGTATATTATTGAAATATCATCAATAGATAAATATCCACTTATTATGATTATGTCTTCTGACTTTGTAAGGCAGTCGACAACAACCCATATATCATTATTCTATTTATACTTTTTGGTGAGTCCAATAACAAAATAAATGGTGAGGTTTTCTAGTTTCTATTCTAGTATGCGTAATGAATGTAAAATACCCATGTAAATTTTTCTCTCAGCCTTAACTTGCTGACATACCAAGCACTCAGATACAAACACTATGGTATCTTTTTTTATTCCATCCCAAAAGAAATATTATTTCAAATCTCTATAAATTTTCATGCATCCAGGAGGAATATAGTATGAGAAACAATGAACTTCCTCTAAGAACTCCTTATTCAAATCTGGAATAGATGGAACACATATATGGTTCCTAAACATTATCATTCCATCTTGATCATGTATAAACACTAGAACATTTTTTACCTACTTTTATGTCTCTATATCTTCCTTCATTGACACATTAATCTTAACATAGATATATGGTTGAACAATAAATTGAGAAAGATAGTATTTCTCTACTTCCTTTAATATTTATAGATATATACTATTCAAATATTCGATCTTTTTTTACCACCATCATAGAAAATCTAGCATGATCCTTTCAACTCAAAGCATCTCCCACCTTGTTCTATTTCCCAAGGTGGTAATGTATTAAGCAGTCATAGTCTTAAATCAGAAATAACCATGTTCTCCGGCACATATTCAAATAATTTTGTGTCAATGTTTTATTTAAAATACTTTTTAAATATATATATCATTGGTTTCTCTCTAAATATAATTTCTCCATATCTTTAATGAAAAAATTATCGTAGTTAACTCCAAATCATGAGTTAGGTAATTTTTCTCACGAACATTCAATTTTCCTCATTTATAAGTTATAACTATGTCATTATTCATAAGAACACATCCCAATAACTTATTGAATGAAACACTAAATGTTAAAATCCCTTATCCATTTTAGGTTAATGTAATAACATGTACACTAACTAATATTCTCCTCAGTTCCATGAAATTTTCCTCACATTCATCTATATATATGAACTTTTCTCCCTTTAGAGTTCACTGGGTGAGTGTATTAGATAGTCATGATAAATTATCCGCAAACCATCAATAATAAAAAACTAAAACAAAAATACTATGAATTTCAGTCACCATGGTTGGTTTGGGATAAAACTGAATAGCCTCTATCATTAATGGATCTTCCAAAATACACTCTTTTAATATTATGTGACCCAAATATGAAATTATTCGCATCCAAAATTCACATTTTGTATATTTTTCATGTAGTTTCACCTTACTTATGGTCTTTATTATAATTATTATGTGATATTCATGATTTTACATTCTATTTTAATTTATAATAATTTAATCTATAAATATTGGCACAAACTGATCAAGGTAGTCTATTAATATTCTATTAAATAGTCCATAAATATGGAGGGGAAATTAGTAAGATCGAATAGAATCATTATATATTCATAGTTTCTATAACTTGTATAGAATTTTTCTTGGATATATCCTCCTTATTTAACACAAATTGATGATATCTATAATGAAGTTTAATCTTGGAAAAGTATTTATCTTTGTGTATTTGTTTAAATAGTTTATCAATATTAGGTATAGGATACATGCTATTGATCGTGATCTTTATCATATCCCAATAATCAAGGAAGAGTCACATCGATCTATATTTTTTTATAAAAAAAAACAGGTGAACACTAGGATGAAACACACGGATGAATAAATCCATTTTTAAGTTTCTCATGTGGTATATTTTTCAATTCATTCAACTCAATCAGGTCCATTCAATAGGGATTTTTTGTAATTGGTGGGGAATTGGGTGGGATTTCTATTGAGAAATCAACATTATGTTTTATTGGAAGGATAAGAAACTTTTTTGGAAATACATCAATAAACTCCCAAACAATATTTGTTTCATATATGTTGAGTTTCTCCCCAACCATATCACATAAACACCACAATTTAATAGGAATAAAAACCCATAAAATGGATATGATTTCCATCAGAAGTTCATATTTATCATTGTAGTGACAGAAGATCACAGGTGGGATTGGAATATAAAACATGACTTCCCTTACATAGAAGTACATATGGGATTTATGTAATGAAGTAAAATCTATTGATATGATAACATAAAATTTAATGTAAAGAAAAAAACGGATCACATTGGTTCATGTAGTGGTAGTACACCGTATATATGAGCAACATTATCATATTCCCCTGAAATGGAATGTTAGAAGGTATATGTGATATAAATAGTTACATAAGTATAATACTATGATATATATGATATATAGTCATTTAATCTACCATTATATCCATCCGTTATAGGTGGGGAGGAAAAATTAATAACATTAGTTCATGAGCTGGTAGTCCTCTGTACACATTAATGATGATTTTTTATCCCGTTTGCTGAAAGTGGAGATGGTTGTTGGTCATTAACATAACATATAAATATCACAGTATATGGAATATATTGATATAATTAAAAAAAATTAATGTTTGGGGTCTAAGCCTCATTTTAATATTAATGAAAAGACCTTTTTAGATTGGGTAGAGTGTGACTCATTACATAGCCCGAAGGCCCAAGGCCATGTTGCTTGAATACAAGGCTTCAAAGCCCATTTTTATGCCCAAAGGGCCCATTGGTGCATAGTACTACTACAGTACCCATGATTTTATAGTAGATGATATAGTACCACCACCGCTATAGTTTCCTCTATAGTGCTTCCACTGCTACAGTGTTGTCATTGCTACAGTTTCGTCGTTGCTATAGTACTACAACAATGCCTTACTAGAATGTTGTTATAGTAACCCGAAAATTATTCCTTCCCCAAATTCAATCCTGGGTCTTTTGGAATCCAAGAAGGAACCTGTATCACCTGGGTACATGCTTATTGGCTATAATTATAATAACATTTTTCAAAAATAATTGATGGAGGTGGATGAATAAATAAAATAAAAGTTCTCATCGAAGAATGTTACATTTTATATATGTAACCAGATTTGGTTTGCCAAAAATCCTTACTATGTTTGATGTTTTGAAAACATAATGCTTCAATTATTAGTTAAAGGATGTAATATAGATATTTTTTCATGGTTTTTCTGAACCAAACTTTTTTAGAAGTATTAAAAGGATTGGAGAGGGGTGGCCTTTTATAAGTGAGGTGAGTGGAACACTTGTAATTTTTATGAAAGAGAAAGGTGTACCCATTTTTCACATGAAAATGGAAAAAAATGGTCTATTATAGAACATATAAGATATAAAGTCTAAATATTTCCATAAAATGGTTGTTGTTATTGTTTTGGGTCATTTTTTACCCTTATCTTTCTAGATTAACCCCTAGTGAACCTATTTTACCTCAACCGAGGTAATTTAGTTAACTATCTGTACTTTTTATTAAGATCAAAAATTAAGATAAACATATTAGATAATATAAATTATTGTTATTCAAAACATGAAATCATTTCTCATCAATTCAATTCATATAATGGGAATATTATATTTTAAATTTTTTAATATAGAGACGATGAGAAATAGGGTTTTCAAAGGAAAAATATTCAAACAATTATAAAGTTTTTATATAAAAACTAAATATGAAAAATATTAAAAATAAACTAAATTATATTATTTGATACAAAATTTAGTTAATTTTACTTTTATACCCATTTTAAAACAAAAAGGAACCTTATAAATTATTCAAACGAAAATCCAATTCTCAATATAAACTAGTATTTTTCACTATCCACTGAAAATTTAATCTTTTCTGAAATATATTGAAAAAACGACCTCAGATAACTTTTACATGATGGTTTAAAAATTAATATTTTTTTATAAAGTTAAATTTCTAAAAATTTCAAAAATTAATTTTATTATTTTTTCCAAATAGAAAAGGAAAACATTATTTAAGAAAATATTATTTTTGAAACATATAAAAACTTTTTTAAAAACTAATTACTATTTTATTAATATTATTTAATTATATTAAAATTTTACAATTTATATATAAAATTTATTTATTATTATTCATATCATTATGTTTAATGATTAGGTTATAAGGGTCTTATTTAAATTATAATAATTGTTTTCTGTGGTTCATTAAAACTCAGTGTTAAGTGTAACTCACACTGAACACGGTGTTGTGAGTAATGAAGGCTATCAAAAAAATTATATTATCTAAAAAAATCATAAAAAGTCAGGGTGTTACATATGAAGAATCATATGTCCAATAAGGATGTCAATTATCTTCTTCTAGTATATTGTACAAGAGAGAAAATATCTCTATAAAGGTGGTGTCAATCTATCCATTTTCGACATTAAAATTATATAGTTTCAGTATGGCTGATAATATTTTATATTTAGCATAACCAGCATAAAATGTAATCTTTTTACAAATCATTAAATTATCAAACAAAATTATAAAATCATAAAGGTCACCATCCAATATAATTTTGATTTCCTCGGTATGATCTTCATCATCATTTACTCTTTTTAGTAAAATATTAGGAGGTCCACAAACAATAGTGTTATCCCAATCATTAGTCACAATCCGTAATTCCATATTCATAGTATAAAATTAATAAAATTTAACGATTTCATGAATTATTAAGTGTTCTTTCATCTCATATGGATAAATTCATCTTCAATAATAAAAAAACACAAATAGAGGATTTAAGAAGACTCATATTCACAATATTTTGAAATCTTGAGAACGTATTTAACCCCATTTCCAACTCCTTTTTCAATGGACTAAAATCCATCCATTTCCAATTCTAATCCATCCTACTTGATTTAATAATAATCATATTTAACCCACAAAAAAATAAAAATGGGGTCATCCACACTTTTTTATATACAGATTCAATATTTTATTAAAGTAAATTCTTTTATCACATTTATATATCAAGAATATGTATGTAAAATAATATTAAATAAATTATACGATTTTAGATATAAGATAATTTTATTTTATAATAGTATTTTCTAATTGATATTATAAGATACTTATTTACCATATTAATAATTCATCTTTTATAAACAATATAATCTTGATAACACTAAATGTAATACCCCAACAAATTTTCTAATATCATATTTTCAACCATTTCCGTTAAAAATATTTTAGGAAAAAATACATATATTCAAAATTTTCAATATTGATAAGAAATTTCACAATGGTTTCTTTTTTAAATTATTGATTAATGTTTCATTTGAATATTATTTTATTAACAAAACCAATATATATATATATATATATTTAAACAAGACATCTAGAGATATTCTAATCTCCATGTGAAACTATGGAGTTGTAATTGTTTTCACTACTCATTATGAGGTCCGGTGATTGGGGGTGTATTTTTTTCCTTGGAAGCTAGAAAAATAAAAATTAAAAATAATGGTGGGGCGGAAGAAAATAGGGAGGTGCGAACATGAGTGTTGTGCGCAAAAAAATTGTTTAGGAAGAATAATATCCAAATAATGAAAGAACTTAGGAATGATTGATGAAAAATATCTAAGAGAAATATTTTAATTCCATAACTTTAGTTTTGTGGGTCTTGATTCAGTCAACATATTCCACACAGTCGCGGAAACGACTTGCTTCTATGAGAGTTTGAAGGAATTAGTGACCGACGTAAAGTGTTAGAGTTCTTTTAAAATTGGGGAACACGTTTTATTAGCACTAACCATGAAACACCAATAAAACCTATATTTATCATCACTAAACAAATAAGTGTTGATAAAGTCACCTTTTATTAATACTAAAATTAATGTTGATAATGTAATGCTTTTAGCAGTGCAAAAATCACAAAAAAGGTTGATTTTTCAGCGCTAATTTTATTACAGATAAACCAAGGATTCATCATCTATAAAATTAACATTGATAAAATAAATAAATAATATTATTTATGTAAATTTTAAAAAGTATTAAAAACTAATAAATAATAAAAACATTATTTCAATAAATATTTAAAAAAATTGTGATTAAAAATGGATTAATAAAAATTGTATAATGATTTAAATATTAAAAAATATTAAAATAGAGATGAATAAATGGTAATTGTATAACTTATAACCATTTTAAAATATTAGAAATTAATAAATAAAAATATATAAATGAGAAAATTATCAAAAGTATTAAATGAGTACAAATTAAAAAAGAATAAATAATAAATATATTAAAAATGAATAAATATAAAAAATGAATACAAAATAAAAAATTTGAAAATTTGAAAATTAAAAATGAATAATTTGAAAAATAATTTTAAAAAGTCGAGAAATATTATTAATTGTTTAAACAATAAAAAATTATAAATGAATAAATATTTAAATAAAATGTTTGAATATTAAAAATAAATTTAATTAAAAAATATTTGTAATAATTTTATAATTATATAAATGTAAATAATCTTAATAATGTAAATATTGTTAAAAATAATTATAATTAAATATTTTTAATGATGTTTGAAAACATTTATTAATTATATAAATGAATAAAAATTAATATTGTTAAAAAATTATTTAAATATTATTCGTTATATTTTTAAAAACTCTTAATCATTAAATGAAAAATATTTTCAAAGAAACCACAATTTAAGAATTAAAATTACTATTGATTATATTTAAAAATTATTATATTCATTTTTTTCTGTAATTATAGCCTTTAGAAAACTACATAAATTAATTATACATACATTCATAAATTTACACATACAGACACACACACGTATAAATATATACATGCATCAAAAACACACACACACACAAACAAACACATACATACATAAAAATGAATAAATTGCGAAAATATTAAAATTGAATCAATTTAAAAAATGAATCAGTAATATTAAATGAATAATACATTATGGTCCTAGAGGTTATAAGAAATGAAAAAACTCACATACTCCTTGGAATAAAGGGACGAGCCACAACCCCCTCTAATTGTGACCCACCCCATCACTGAATCATTACAATACTAATGGCTTGATGACCCACCTTTTGATGGTCTGAAGTGCCCTTCATCCTGACCTAGAGGGTCCATACCAACATCTTATATTTCACCTGCTGGCATATACCTTGGCCTGCAACCCTGCCTATAACATCATTTTCCATAAAATAGACCGAAAAATCCCCCCCCAGGTTGTTGTGGGGATTTAAACTCTGGTCTAATTCAGAATTATGGGGTGCCTTTACAATTTAGGCAATCCCCATCTCTATTAAATTAATAAATGTGAAAAGAAAATAAAATTAAAAAATTAAAAATGAATAAGTTACAAAAATATTAAAAATAAAATAATTAATATTAATTATATTCAATATGAGTGGTTGCCTATCTTCTATAAATCGTGTCTTTGTATTGGTCATACTTCTATGCAATGTCGAAGGAATTTGAAGTGTACACTTTGTAAGTCGGTGGGTCATACCTCTGAGCAGTGCAAAATGATTTTGGCGGTGCATGCTGGTTCTAAGTTGGTTTCTAGAGTACAGGAGCCTCCAAAGGTAGGCCCTGCCTCATTTGCTGAGGCTCTTCAGTTTGGTTTGGGTAAGCAGT
Organism: Viscum album; assembly: GCA_963277665.1. Taxonomy (NCBI): domain Eukaryota; kingdom Viridiplantae; phylum Streptophyta; class Magnoliopsida; order Santalales; family Viscaceae; genus Viscum; species Viscum album. Next base: position 1,714,258,009 of record OY728140.1, on the reverse strand, counting down.
CTGTTGGCCAGCCGGCTGCTGCTGATGACCGATCAGTGGATAAGGCATTGGAACCATCTGTTGTTGGAATTACCAGGGGTGATGCTTGCAGGTCATGGGCTGATATTGCTGAAGAGGAGGAAGGGTGTCATTTAGTGCATACAGATGCTGCTACAATGGTTACTGAAGTTCATAAGGAGGCTACGGTTGATGCCCAGTAGGGTGAACATATGCTTTTTGAGGAAGAGGACGGGGTCCAATCGGAGCATGAGGTTGCTGTTCAGGATGATGTCAATGCTGAGTTTGATCGTGCTGCAGTGGCTTCGGCTTGTATGAAGAGTAAGATGAAGATCTTTGATGAAGATGGGTTTCAATTGGTGATGTCGAAGAAGTTGAGGGCTGATCCAGCCCAGGTAACTACTCTGGGAGCGCGGCTGGATGGTGCTGTGATGGTGGATAGTGGTACTGTAGGAGAGGATGTGGTCCAGCAGGTTAACCATTATGATTTATTATTGAAGGGTGATGCTGATATTGGGACAGAGGATATTCTGGAGAGTTCAACTCTGCATGTTGCTGATATGGAGGCTGCTCCAAAGGATAGTTTGAGTGCTGAGCCGAAATCTCCAAAGCCAGTACTTAATTTCTTTTCTATGATGGAGTCGATTAATACTCCGGAGTTTGATATGATTAATCTGGTGGGGCTTAAGAAGGCAGGATGTAACAATAATCGAGATAGCACTTTGATACCTGCTGCTGATAAGGGGATGGAGATCCAAGTGGTAGTGGAATCCACTGATTATAATACTGCTTGCTCTTCTTCTGAGATGCAGGTGGTCCAGGATACACAGGAGGTTTGGCCGGTGAATGAAGAGTATCATGCTGCTGCGGATCACAAGGAAGACACTTGCACTGATGTTAGCCTGCATGGGGAAGCTTCCCCTATGGAAAATACAGAGGAACTGACTATGGCAATGGAAGCTGGACAGCAGAGTGGGCGTGGCCGCCTCCCGGCCAGTCGGGGGGGGGGGGGATCTAGAGGTCGAGGTCGTCCTCGAAAAAGGTGATTTTCTGTTTGCACTTTTTCTTCTTGTTGGCGTGGTCTGTTGGACTGTAGCTTTTCCCCCTGTTTGTTGTAACTTTTATTTTTCTTTGAATAAATTTTGGGGTCATGGGCCTTATGCACATGATCGAGCCTTCTTGGTATTAAAATGTAATAAAATTTATGAATTTAATATGAATAAATATTAAAAATTTGAAAAACAAAAAATTATAAAAAATGAATAAAAAAATAATAAATGAATTAATATTAAAAATAAATATAAAATAAAATATAAAATAAATAAATTTCCAAAAAATATTAAAAATTTAAATAAATAATATTAAAATAAATTTTAAAAATATGAATAATTAATAAAAATTGTAATAAAAATGAATTAATATTAAAGAATGCATTTAATTATGAAATTATAAAATAAATTAAAAATTAAAAAAGAATAAATAATAAATATTTTAATATTTTAATATTAAAATATTAAAATAAATATTAATAAATATTAATTAAATAAATCGTAAACATACTTAGAATATTAAATATTTAAAAGGAATAAATTTAAAAAATATTAAATGATTAATATTAAAAATGAATAAATATTAAAAATGGGTGTGTGTGTTGTAGACTACAATGATATGTCCAATTGAAAAAACAAATGGATTTTCTAAGTAAATAATGATATATTCATATATATACACCTGGCATACACACACACACAGACACACACACATGTATACACTTACACATATATATAAACATACACATACACACACACACACACACACACACATATGCATGCACATACACATACATACACATATACATACATCTAAATACATATATATACATGCATAAACACATACATGCATGTATACACTTATACACATATATACACATACACATATACATAAAAATACATACACATATTCATACACATACATACAAATAAATATGAATACACACATATATATTCATACACATACCCACACACACATACGTAAATACACATACATCCACAGACACACATGCACATGCATACACATAAACTACACACACATGCACATGAATACACAAAAACTACACACACATGCACACACACACACACATACATACACGTACATACACATACATGCACATGCATGCACATACATATGCATACACACACACACACACATATATACATACACACACACATACACAAACACAAACACATACACATACAAATACATATATACATACACATACACACATGTATACCTATAAACATACACATATACACACATACATACACATACACACATATAAATACAAGCAGAGAGGCACAAAAACATAAACATACATATGCATATGCATGCATACACATCCATACATACGTACACATATACACACACATTCACACATAAATATACAAATACATACATATAAATATACATATATACACATACATACACATATAAACTGATAAATACATATATACATCCACATACCCATACATGAATACATATATACATACATACAAACATACATACAAAAACATATACACAAATACATAGACACTCACTAATATAAACACATAGACACACATATGCATACACACATACCTAAATACATATACATACATACAAAGACATATATATTTATATCTGTGTGTGTGTGTGTATTGTAAATATATGTTTATATTTTAAATTATTTAATAAGAATATAAATATATAAATTCAAATATGAATGATATTTAATGTATTTATATCATTCGTATCTCTATATTTTAATTTCTATATTTATAAACAGTCACACATATGATAGTGTGTGTGATTATAATTATATATCTAATTATAAATTAGTATAAATGAATAAAAAACGTAAAAATTATTTAATATATATAAATTATATATATACTCTAGTTTCAAAATTTTCTATTCTAATAAGCCTTGTTTTTTAACTCAGTTTTAGGATAACTCTTACATGACTTAGAGGCCCATAATAAATGACTCAAAGGTATGAAGGCACAAATATATTACCCATTAGTTCCGAAAACAATGAAACAAACCATACTAAACACCACATCAATGTATCCACCTATGTCACTACCTGAAGATGCATATTACTTGCTTATTTCCCGCGTAGAGTTGCACAGGGCCTAAATCCACTCGCATGCCTTCCTTTTACTTCAACTATAATGTCTATGGTTATATATACATATATTTATATTTGATTACACATATTATAAATACACATAAAAAATATCTTCATTATATATTTCAATAATCATTAAAATATAATTATAATATATTACATTTGCATATATATTTTCTAATGTATTTAAATATTTTGTTCAAAAAATTCATTGATATAAATTTTATAATTTTATTATATAGAAATTATAAAATTAATATTGATACTATTTTTTAAATATAAATATACTTATATTTATATAGTTTGTATTTAAAAATACATAAATATGTGAATTTATATAATAAATCTTTCACATTGTCTTTTATCAGCACTTGTATAGGGCCTCCTTTGTCAACACTAAATAAAATGTTTATAAAGGGTAACATTTAATAGTATTAAAAAATAGATAACATTTATAATTTTATCAGTTCTTTCTTTATTGATAAGTGTTACCTTTATCATCCCCTATAATTTGCACTAATAAAATCATTCCCTTTTTAAATTATTTTTTGAGAAATGATAAATGGAAATGCCTAATATACATGAATTTATAGAAGTGATATCATAATATAAATAGAGTATAAGAATAATAAATAATTGAAATTCAATTTAATTTATCGTGTGTGTCTCCATCTTCCTCATTTTACCTTCACATTTCCTTCTCCAAGAAAATCCTACTTAAAGTAGCTCAATACCAGATCATGATTTGAAATCCTCAGAGTTCCCAAATTATTTTTGGTGTTAGTCTTATTGTATTATTAATATCATCAACAAAATCATTCCATAAACTCAAATTTGGTATAACTGAATAATAATTTCCTTGACATCAATTATTTCTAGTAATGTCCCCCAATTTTTCATTGTCCATTATTTTTTCACATCTTTAATTATTAATATTTTCTATTTCATGTTGGTTTCCTAGACTTATCTTTTATTTTTCATTATAGATATACAAGAATGATTATATTTTTATAATTTAATAAAAAAAATTCATTTTATTCACCCAAATTAATGCCTTCATCTACACTTAATCAACGTTTTCAATGATTAATCCATGCATGCATTACGCTATTCTTAACTAGCCATCTTCAATTACACTCAATCATCTATAAATCATGGACTCACTAAAACTCCACATCCACTCTTGTGTCCATAACTCATCCACTTACATGGGAATGGTGAATTCTTCATCAAAATTTTTGGTTGTGAATTCAACTGTTTATCAGCTCAGACTTCATGACTCATCCTCTCCAAAAGTTATTAATTAGATTTCATTAATGCTTTAATAAGCCAATATCAACTGCTCTATAGAATATATTGGGTCAAATTTCATTTATATAATCTCACACTATATTAATATCTTTCCCTCTCATCCATACTCTTGTATGAATAATGAGAAGTAAAATTACACAAGATAATTACCTAGTTCGATCAGACAATTTACTCCATAGGGAAGATATAGAATTTATATTATTTAAATATGAAAAGAATACATTAGAATCTTTTCACATGAATAGAACCCATATTTATGACATGATCGGAGGAGAATAATTAAATGTTCATTAAAAGTTTTAAATAAGGAGATTTAACCCATTTATATTGGTGATTATTTTTGGAAAATATTAAAAAAAATGACATTGGAGGAAAATATCACCAAGTGATGCTTATCAAACAATTATTTATACTTCCTTATTAATTCCCTTAGTTATTTATTATATGTGAGATATTGATATAGTTCAAATAGTTTTCAAACTTGACCCTTGAAATAACATTCATCAACATTTCTATTGGGTTCTCAATTTTAATAATCTTTTAATGTGAAATAAACTTCTCATTTATAATCTCTCAGATGAAATGGAATCGAATATCAATATGTTTGGTTCTACTATGATGAACCAGATTCATTGAAATACAAATAGCACTATGGATATCACAAATGACATTTTTGTTCCCTGTATGATACCTAATTATTTGATCAATCCATAAAACTATATATCTTCATTGATTTATTCATTCACTACTATATCATCAATCTATGTAGTAGACAACATCTCTTATGACTGTAGTGTAAATATTCATATCAATGGCCCTCCTACCATAGTAAAAACATAAGGAGTAGTGGTTCACCACTTCTCTAGTACTCTTCCAAAATTATAATCTACATATCCCAAAATAAATATCAAAAAAAATTATCTCCCTTAAACTTCATCCCAATATCTATGATAGCTTTAATATATCGTAGAAACCGTCTAATTGTATATCAAAAAACTTTACCAAGGTAATGAATGTATCAAATTACCATGATCACTAAGTTAGAAATATTAGGCCTCACATATATCATAAAAAACATTAAGGCTCTTACTGCACATGCATATAAAATCGGATCCATACAGTTCCAATCATCATCTATATTTATAGATGCTAAGAAAATAATATTAAAATTAGATTCTAATGGGATACTGATAATTACGAATGGATAATATATTTCAATCAAATCAAGTTTTCTATTTTGGTGAACCAACATAGTGAAACTTCAACTACTAGAAGAAAACTATCTTATGTTGCTTTCAACAACCTATGAATTTGTATACTAAAACTGGGAAGACTATAAAACCCAATCAACACATCAATTCATCCTTTTAAATATGGTTATATTCATGTCATGATATTACTTCAAGTTATCCCACCATTGAAAAATAACATTAAAAATAAAACATTAAATCACAAATCATAAACATAATAGACATAAGGATTGCATTATTCAGGCTTCTATATTACCCTTACAAGAGAACAAAAACATATTTTTTTAATTCCACCATATTTTAATAATTTTATAAGGGAAAATAAACACTAAAAACCCCCACCTGGACCACCAGAATATGTCTCCATATTTAATTCCTTCTAATCATCATCTTATATCTTCTATATATAAACCTATATAACATGGATGTTTTGATATTTGATCATTTTAAATCCACACCTTGGACTCTAACGTCAACCGATCGTCTCCTTTTGAAACATTATACATAACTCGAGTTGTTTTCTACATATAGATGACCCACTATTTATAGTGGTCCTCAACTATAAATTTAGTTAGACCTACTCTCCCGAATATGTGATTGTCCTTCCTTTTTCATGAGAAACTATTGATTTCCAATTTAATCTTTATTCTGCATAACAACACCAATGAAAATTGTATTCCATGTTTTTATCTACACCAATTAATTTGATGAAAATGTCATTTTAAATATCAATGATTAAATAATTAATATCTCACAGTCAGTGACTTAAAAAAAGTAAATAATATCTACTCTTAGAATCAACACACCTCTAAAAATACATTTTGAAGTCAAAATATTCCCTTATTATTATCCTTACTTTTCCTTCTAAATTAATCACCATTTCTCCATGTACATGCTTCTAAAGATCCTCCACAATATTCCAACAGTCAATGTCTTCTATGTTATATCTGATGGACTCATATATCCAGTATTGTCCACTGCTTTTGGTGAACCCACACCCTCATCATGTTTCTGGAGATCAAATATTCTATATCCATGTTGACCTATCGATAAAACAATGTTGATGCATCTTGTGAAATAACCCATCCATATTATGCACTTATAAAAAATTAACTATTGTCCAATGAATAAATACATCACATTTTGTGGGTATACTGTCTCAATCAATTCTCCACCCAATGGAACTTTCAATGAATCATCCTCTAGAACTTCTAATATTTCTCCCAGAAAATAATTCCCTCACAAAACCCTAATAATATACTACTTGAGAATTTTTTTAATTGGTTGATACCAATAATATACCACTCAATTATCAATTTCAAGCTCTCACAAAAGACCCACTAATTTCTTATATCTAACTTTTTTCTGTAGCATCCTCATGGTTCTTCAAGACTTGATTCCTCCAATCATCTGGAAACTTAATAAAATAAGTACATCCTTGGATTTTTTTGAAAACATGATCATCCCTTCTTCAAAAACTATGAAATTCATCTAAATCCCTCCATGGAAATCCTCCAAATCAAATGGGAATAGGGTTTCATCATTTAGATTTTTTGAAAATTCCAATTAATAAGTTGGGAAATTCATCATGTTCATGACCTTTCTATAACAAATTTCATGCATTCATAAAGAGTCTTCCACTAAGATTCTACTACCTATATGATCTTTCTTGTGCATGAAATACTAATGAAATATTCCAAACACATCTCTATATCAAATTTTATCATTCAAAAATACCTTATTTGATCAGGATGAAAAACTCCCACTAAAAAACTATCAATAGTGAAACCAAGGAAAAGGGTCATTTTCTCTCTCCGTACAACATAATATCAATTCTTTAACCATGGATCCCACATCTTATCTAAGTTCCTTATATTTATTTGATGATATTCTGATAAAAATTACCAAATAGTAATAAACACTAAAAAGAAACACATACTAATAATTGGGGTATGTCCTTTCTCAGGATTCAATATAGCCAAACTCTATATCTAACATAGACATACAGATGAGAGAGACATTCTTCTAACACCACAATTTTATATTATCCTTGAAAGGAAACATTCCCCAAATAGACATAAATCACCCTTACACATCATTCTACTAGAACCAAAACCTTATATTATTGCTTTTGTAACCCCACACTTCAAATACACTATCAATCAAACATTCAACGAAATATTCCATATGGATAAAAAACATGCTTCCAGTAAATGAACATCTACTTTTTCACACTAGTTTCTAATTTTCTTGGTCAAACTTCTTGACTAATGAAAAACCAACCTATAGTTTTCTTGAAAATTATCCTTTCTCAACCCTCTTATCTTCTAGACCTATGATCCTAGAAAACTTATTTATGGTTCTTATAGACTATTATAAATAAAAGTACATTGAAGTATAATGTATTTTTGAGAGAATCTATCATAACCTGAACACCATCCATGAACACTAAATATTTCACTATCTATCAATGAGTTTTATAAAAACTTCCGAGCAATTGTTAATTTTCATCTTTCCACCTCTATCTCTTTAGTGCACTCAGTAAATCCATGTCACTAACATAAAATTTGGGAAATATGATCCATATAATTATTCTCTCCTTTGGGAACAAAAAATAGTAATTCCCAAATGCTTCCACATTTTTCATGATTTTAATTGAGAATCCACCAATGACTCAAAAGAAAATCATAATAAATCTTTTTCATTATATGGGATTAGTCTAACTCTTAGAAATATTTCGTCAACCCCCTTTAGTTGTAGTCTTTGGACCCTCTGAAATTTAAACATCAAGGAATAGACATTCTGGTCACCTGTAGAAATATTCCTAAAACTGAGATGACAAATGATTTATCTTTCAAAAACTCCTTATAGGATCATGGTTCATATGATATAACACTAACTTATAGAATAATCCCTATACTATGTTTCATAACCTTCTAGTTTATTCTCCAACTTCAATATTAATTCTCCATAAAAAAAGTCATAAAAATCTCTAAGGAGTAGGAAACCAATTTTACTCCAAGATCTATAACTTCCACCATTATATTTTCAAAAAAAATCCTATCTAATTAAACACATTCCATTGAAAATGTGAGATCATAATAAATATAGAAAAAACAAGGGGTCCTTGTATTCTATTAGAATTAAATTGATATTACACCAACATCCAAATTCTATATTATGAATGAAATGTGATACAAGAAACATGAAGTAAAAAAAGACATTCAATATCTAAGAAACACAACTAATTCAACCACAATACTTTTGTGACATCCTTCTAGCCACTGTATATACTATATATTCATAAGGAAACAACCATTCTTCCAACAATGCTCTTTTTCTCCACCGACCATCTGAGCACACCTCAAGTCTCATGCCAATAAATTCAAATTTTAGTATCCAAAAATTCATTTAGTATCACATATATTATCATAGTTACATATTTCAAGCCCTCGATATGATAATCCATCAAAAATAGAGAAACCAATATCTGATCCCAATTATTAGTGATGATTGTGAAAATTCCAATCAATATAACGTTTCTGTTATGATGATCCAATGTAGTGGAACTTCATCCAAAAGAAGCACACCATCTTATAATTTATTTTAACTTGATGGGGATGAGGGTCTAGATTCTAATAACTATAATTTTTCTCTTATGATAATCCATCAAAACAAAACATTAAGCATTTGAATAAAACTATCTTGTGATGAATTCATCACACATGATTTCAAATAATGGAGTTGGGATTGCCAATAACCTAATACACCACATCAATTCATCCTCTAGAATCTGGTTCTAGTGACTTAATTATCCTCCTCTCAGTCATCCCACAAGTATATAAGCACATTAAAATCATGGACACATGAAAAAATGAAATATTAACACAATAAACACAATGATTACATTCAATATATGTTCTTTCTATGAGATTTATTGATTGAAGGAATAAATTTTTCATTCTATTGGAAGAATATCCTTGTTATAATGGAATATTTATATCCTAAAACCATATCCATAACACCTATAGAAGAATGCATATTCAGGTTCTTCTACTCCTATAGTCCTCCTTCGTCATTTCATCCTTGGACACATGGATATGCTCTAGTAAACTCTTTTTTAAGGTTCCCATTTCCTTTACCATTATCAATCAACTTCTTTATATACCATTTACATGCACTTGGATGTTTTGAAAAATTAATTTGACCTACTATTTATAGTGTTCCCCATTCATTCAATCAATTGAAGATGCTTCTATAAATTTTTATGTTTACTTTTATTAGCATGAGAAATTATTGATTTATTAATTCATCTTCATTAAAAATACCTAAACTGATGAATATTTTACTATATATTCTATGCTACGCTACTAATTTTAATGAAGATTTTCTTCAATTCATATAAAAATAAAGCATACACATACAACCATCGTTGAATTTTCACCAGTAATGAATCTTCAAACATAGTATAACCTCACCTTTATACATTACTTAAGCTACTAAAATCTAACCCTTTCTATTAACTCCCTTAATCTTATGGATCCATGACCATATCCCATGTATATGCATTGTAAAATCATCCATATCATTCCCAAAATCATACACATCTATGCTCTTTCTTCTAGACTCATCAAACCAAATTTATCTGCTACTTATGATTAACCTCACTGTCAACATGCTTCCATTGATCTAAAATTTTGAGGCCTCATTGGTCTTTTCTACATCTAATGTTGATAAATTTTGTGAAATATATTTTCTATATACTAAACATCTGGTGAATTGAATTATACTTCTTATATCAACACATAGTATGGTATTTTTTTATTATCTCAATCTAGGTTTCCCAATTGTAACATTTTGGGACTCAACTTTTAGAGCATCTAACACTTGACTGAGAAATATTTCTCAAACCAATCCAGAACACTAACTTTTTTTCTTTTTCATTAATTTTAATACTTTTCATAAATATATTATAATATTTTTTTTCAAATTAGGTTTAATAACACCTATATATTTATATTATTTTATCTTCATCCCAAGAATCTACATTCACCTCAAATATCCTTCATTACATATTCTATGTTGAGCTTTGCTTTCATCCTTTCAATCTCCACTGCACATTTAGATAAAATCGATATATCATCAACATATAAAATATGGTAGATAAATGTACCATATGGATGTTTCTCAAAGAAAATAAAATGATCAAAATAACTATAGACATATTTCAATTCAATATAAAAGTGTCGAACCTTTCATACAACTATCTTAGTGACTACATTATGCCATAAAATGCTTTTTTCAATATGTGAACCAAATTTTCACATACTGGTATATGATATTTATCAGGTTTGGTCGTATATATCTCTTCATCTAATGATACATGATGAAATATTTTCTTGAAATCATGTTAATATAACTACATGTCAAACTATACCACCAATCATAACAAAATTCGGATAGATTCTTGCTAAACAACATGATAAAATACGTCAAGGTAGTCTATCCATTCCTCTTATGTACCACCCTTAACAATAACTCAATAATTATACAAGATAATTTTCTAGGATATTTTGAATTCATTTTTTTGAAAATCCCATTTTCACCCAACTAGTATGTTGTACTTTGGAGGATGAAAAATATCTCATGTTTTATTCTGATGGAGCAAGCTCATTTATTCCTCCATACCATAATTCAAATAGTCTATCTCTTTTCTATCCAAGACATCTCAATATATATATGGAACATAATATTTCATTATATAAATATCATAACTAAATATGTTATCATACCTAGATGTTTTATGTTTCGTTCGTCCTGATCAACCACTACTAATACTCTCATGATGCTGATGATATTATTTTAATGTAACTTCTTCTTCAGATGTAATATCAAATGATTGAAACAATATTTCACTAATGGATTATGATCAGTCGGTGGTTAAATTTTATGAAATTCAACATTAACTTTATCAAAACTATTCATCCCTATTCTAAAATCATTTTCATTCAACATTATTAATTCATAAAATTTAATTTATTCACTTTGAATGATCATTTTTCATATAGATATCATAGTTATAAAGCTTTCAAACTGTCACTAAATCTTGAAAATACATTTTTCTTTTTAGTAGGATTTAACTTTGAGTTTGTGGCAATAAAATTAATAGTAAAATCAATGGTATGTAATCCATCGTAACCAAATACATTCTGACTAGACCATTAATTTATAATCATTTTACCATAAATCATATATATAGGTAATCAAATCAAAATATGTGTTGAATACATAAAATACTCTACCCAAAAAGACTTTTTCAAACCATATTGGCATGACAAACAATTTGAATTTTCAAGGAGGTTATAGTTCATCTATTCTTCCTTTGTAATTTTTTTTGTTCAAGTATCTGTAAAGTTACCCACAAACCCATCATTTCAAAAAAACCATGAATGGATATTGAAGATAAATCCATAAAATGATTTGTTTATTTTCAATAATGTATAAATTCATTTTTTAAGGAAGACTTATATAAGAACAATTTTATGCTTGAGTCAATGGATGTCGTTCTTGATAAATAATCCATGTATGTATATAGTGGAATAAAAGGATACTAGCTTGAGAATTCAAGTAAAGTGAAATTTTTTAAAAATCGTGGTATGTTAATTGTGAAATTTATTGAACTAGTATTTAATGTCAAAGATAAGTGTCAATTTTTCTAAGGGTGAAACATTTTTTTACTATGTTGAAGAATATATGAGTTTATAATGAAATATTTTGATGTTCATGCAATATCCCTATTATTTCAAGAGATGTTTTATGAATGCAGTGATTATATTTTTTTATTTACATGATTAGAAACATGTGTTGGAGAATTATTTTAGTTTCCATGAAATGTTTTGATGTCTAAAAAAATTAATAATTTTGTCAATTTGAATATTTGATGAAAATTTATGTATAGAAATTAAATTAGTTTAGATTTAATAATTTGAAAGAGAACTTTGAATTTGGAAATTTTTATGAGAAGTTGATTGATATTATATTCTATACCTAGAATGTATATATTTATTTTTTAAGTATATTTATAGAAAAAATGGGTCAGCCATTTTCCCACAAAGGACCCACCTTAACCGTCTATTAGACCATGGGTCAACTATATGGGAGGCAAGTATCCTAGGCAACCATGTGTTGTTTGTGAGGATGCATAGAACCCATGTGAGTACATGGTGATGCACATGAAAGTGGGAAATCATTGTGGTTGTATAGTTCCCATATTATTTTCATGGGTGAGTGGGACTATAGATTGGTAGGTCAACTTATACAGAATGGCATGTATCATGGAAGCCCTAAGTGTGTTTTTGTGACATTAGGTGCCAGCCCAAGTGCTATATTGAGAGGTATGTGGTATAAAATCTATTATTAAGGAGCATGTGATCAAATTAACTATTGATGTGGGATTCACCATTAAAGAATACATTATATCTTTATTAAAAACATACTGATATAATATGGTCATTTAATTAGTTAATTTTTTTATGTCTCATTGCCTCCACATCTTCATCACCAGTCACCACTCATCTAATACAATTATAGGATCCATGATAATATTGGTTTCACTTCATGACTTTTATCAATGATATATGACCAAATGGATGATATTTTGAGGTGATTAAGCTAGAAACCTTCATGCATGAAATCTCTATCTTGAATTTAGGAATCAATTTAAATAATTTAATTCTTATGAATGAAAAATGAAGTTTTAGGAGGTTATTCATGCATTTATAATACATGGATGAGTTTGAACTAATAAAAATGATTAGTTATGTGATCATCATTACATGATTTTGAGAACATCACCCTAATTATAAAACATTATCTCATGTTATTTGAGAAAAAACCCTTCTAATAATCTCAGAATTTCTATGAAAGATAATAAAACATACATAAGAATATTTCAAACAATGAGATCATTTTTAATTAAAAATCATTCATCAAAAATACATATTTATTAGGATTCTAATTTGGTTATGTAATGAATGACATGTGGTGATAATCACCTATAAATATTATTGGTAGGATAAGCCTTTTGTTGTTATTGTTGTTTATCTTTAAGTATCTCATTTTATAGAGACAAATAGAGACCCACAAGGATATATTTATGTGTTAATATCAAGAACCTACCACAATCCATACTTGCATATGAATTAGAGATGAGAACCAAGAAAACAATTTGGTGAAGAATAAGAACTCACATACACAGCATTTGATCCTCACATCATGTCTTTATGTGAGGTTCTTAAGACATTTTGTGAAGTATATGAGATTTCATGAAGAATATAACATCTGTTATTGTATACATACACAATGGTTGAGTGACCTCGTGTACTCATTTGTTTGGGAATGAGATATTGGAACTGAAAAAATTATTTATTTTTTTAAGTAGAAATAGGAAGATAATATATATGTACACATTGTTTCCTGAAGAATAAAGCACCACTGAGAATTCTTGAAACATTAAGTGAAAAATTTTTGAGAATAACATAATATAATAATAAAAGGAATAAAAAATTTATAGGGTTTATTCAAAGTGTATGAATCATTATTTCATGAATTATAACATAAACCTTTTGATATAGATCATTCAATTTTTAATTAATTCATGATGTATATATTAAATAATTGAGTTTATAATTAAAGATGTAATATTTTATTTATGTTTTGAAATATTATTCTTGTATAAAATAATATTGAATAATATTCTTACATCCCATGCATGCAATTTATTAAGTTTAGTACTTCCTTAGAATAATGAATAATTATTTCATGGGAATTTTGACTAATAAGGATTTTATCACTGACTAAATATCATAAGTGATTAGGACTAAAGATAGAAGGTTTTTATAAGGGAATATTTTTAATAATGAGTTTTTAATAAATTGAGATTAACTAGATCATTCATGGTTTGTTATGAATGATTTTAAATACCATTACACTTTTATCCATGAAGATATTAATGATAATGAGTTGTACATGAGTGGATAAGATCAAGTATTATTAATAATTGAGATCTATTTCAAGTGGTGCACATAAATCCAAGATTAGACTTCTATTGTACAATTTATGAATCAATAACCCAAAATATATGGTGTATCTAATTGGAGTGTCTAACCATTTTTTTGTGGTTTGAGTATGGGGTGTCTTACTATTCCAAGAGAAGATAAAGCAGTTGGAGTGTCTAACCAACCTAGGTATAAGAGTTGTATTATTATGGTGTTGAACTTGGATCAACTGGAAGATGTACTATTGGAATGTATAAAAAGTTTTATCCTTATCCATTGTAATCATTGATATTATTATAGTGTAAAATCCGTGTTGGTGTATTTAACCAAAATATAAAGGATTATGTATTTGTACTGAACATTTTAAATATTATGTGCTATGATTTCTATTATTATGTATACATATGAGATAAGACTATGAGATATCACTATGTATATTTATTGTCTTAACAAGTTCAATATTTTAAATAAAAGAAGATCCTTTTTTAAAATTAAACCACCAATTCTCCCCCTCACTTAGTATTCAATCTGGCTCAGGGTTCTACAATTAGTATAAGAGGGCATGTTCCCTCTAAATATTTAATATAGATTTTAGAAAGTTAAATTTTCAGGAAATCAGTAAGATAAAAAAATTGAGTAAAATTATGTTAATCATGGAAAAATGAATATAAATATTTCTTCCAAAACTCATAAGAATATAAAGAGAATATAGAAAAGGAATCTGAATAAGGATTTTATTTTAATTGGAGAGACACCTCTAGGTGAGGGTAATCTGAATGGTATAACATAAAATAATTTATTTTATAATGATTATTATGATAAAACCAACTCTAATTTTTATTATTATATGTCACATAGTAATATTTATTATAAACTCAAATAACATCTAAATAAATATCCCAGTGAAGTAATAAGTATTATTTTCATAGGTATCAAGGGTATTTGGGATGAAAACATCTTTCTGGAAGAAAAGGATAATGCTATAGAATAAGAATTGGGTAAATATATCGGCGTATGAAATACTCTCAAAATACTATTCATAATAAAGGATGAAATTATTTAACATTGTAACGAAAAATATTTGGATGTGAAAGAATAATTTAAATGTAATTTTATTGGGAATAATTTCTCTGATATAGTCTTTGTAGAATCTTTCCATTGACTTGAAAAATAGGAAACATATTTCCATGGTTTTCAATGTTTCTATATTAGAGTAATTACGTTAATAATAACATGATATCATCTTATAAACAATGGAGAAAACATTCCATAAAAAGGTATCCCATAACCCATATATTATGTTTTTCACAAATTAAACTTCAAATAATGGTACATGTTCTAAAATAAATTTTTGTAATTAATGGGTGGTTAAAAATACTAATAAATCCAAAAAATCAATAGTGTATGATAAAATATTTATAAAGAGTTATTTCCCAAGAAGTTCCCAAATCATTGGTGGTTCGACTCAAAAATAGAAATATTCACAACCTTTTCCATCTAAAAAGACTATAACAGAACAAAAGATAAAATCCTCAAAACCTATTTTTGGTGTTGCTAGATGTTTGATTACAAGGAACTGGAATGGTAGAATAATATTAAAATTAATTAAAATAATATAAAAATTACATTTAAGGTGATAAAATCTAAATAAATTTATAATTCTTTCACCATGGAAGGAAAATCCACAAAAATGAATCTATTTTTAAATAAAATATATGAATGATTGATGATTTTTGCGAGTCATAAAACCGAAGTGGTTGCTATTATGATTACTTATAGTATATAGTAATCATGTACAAATCATCAAATAAATTTAATATAAGACCACAATAAAAAAGAGTTAAGTAATAAAAGAAGGTTATAAGTTAGCATGGATATGTAAAAAATTACTATTAAAACATCGTCTCCAAGAATTTAAGTGAGAAATAATATCCATCATCAAAGGGATAATGAAATTTGTTAATAAAATCATTTTATCCATGTAAAAATAAGGTTAAATTTGGAGAACTAAACCAGGAACAAGTTTTTATACTAAATACATTTCAAGCTGCATGATCTACGTTTATATGGTTTTGTTGGTGTTATGAAAGGTACATCCATAATTCCCATTCATGATGGTATAACATGTTGATTTCAATAAACAATAATGTATCAAGGTGGATTCTTTATTAATATGTGAGATTATGTTATCAAATAAAAAATTTTGTGACAAAAATCAATCTATGATTCCAATGAAAATATATAAATTAATTATTAGATGAAATATCAGGTTTATGTGGACTATAAGGTCATAATGTTGAGGAATTCATGACCAAATAACCTATATAGGTTCCCTATAATAATAAAGGGAACTAAACTTAGAAGAAAAATTATAGGAATTCTTGTACATCAAATAAGAAGTGTATGACAACCAAAAACGTATGAATGTAAAAAAGAAATATTTAATATTTTTTAAAGATCATCTAAAATGAGATAGAAAAATGGAGAAACTCAAATGGAAAAATAATATAAGGTTAAAAATTAATTTTCAAAATAATAAACTAAAAGACATACTAAATTTATGCGAAAAATGTCTTTAGAAAGTGAGCTGAAATTTGATAAGAAAATTTCCACAACTAGAAACATGAAAATATGGATGACTTATGTGGAAAAATTTATTTTACAGAAATAATGTGTTTATGGTAATAATAAATATAAACAAAAAATGAGACTAAAAAAATAATATTCCAAATAAATCTTCCCATGAATAGGTTGGAGGAAAAAAATTTCTATGTTGAGAAGTATCTCTCAACCTGAAGGTTACTCCAAAATAAAAAAAAAATTAGACCCTCTTTTATCCTATATATATATATATATATCATGACCCATCCCTCGGGGCTTGTACCATGACTACCCCACCCTCGCCTTTTATATGTCATGGATTGGCGACTAGCACTGAAAAGACATATCCCTAAAACGAAATGGCTTTTCCTTTTAACCTATACAGACACACATTCCAAGAACACAACAAGAAGCAACCACGAAGTAAACTATTGTAGAAAAAGTGTGCTAAATGTAAAGGGGCTGGAATACTTGCCCAACTGATAAGTACAAGTACAACTAAAAAGTAAACATACAACTGAAAATAGAAAAACAGCTCTTGGAACATCCATCGAGGATCCTACCTGAAGGGTAGGTATAGCTCATGAACAATAGTCCTTGTGTCATGTCATACCAAATGGTCCACCAACAAGCACCATCTAGTCCTGGCTCCCTTATCCTTGATCAATGTTGTTTGTTATCTGAAAAAGACACAACAAGGTGTGGGCATAACCCCTATAGGGTTGAGCATAACAATACTCAGTAGGGACCCCGAGACCCCCGTAGGTCTCCCAGAGTTCTACAAAGGAAAAACCATAGAGCAATTACTCCATCTCATGTATGAAGTGATAGACACAAAATCTGCTTAGGTATATGCCCATACATATATTGAAGATATCAAGATATAATCATCTCATACATGAGTAAAAAATACTGCAAAGGTAACACCACAAAGGAAGAAGTACCACATGGATAACACCACAAAGATAGAAGTACCACACAGGTAATGTCGCGAATATCACACAATGAAGGTAACACCACGAAGGTAACACCATGAATCTTGAATTACCACATTGGTAACACCATGAAGATGGAAGTATCACACATGTAATACCATGAAGACAACACCATGAAGGTAGAAGTACCACATAGATAACACCACGAAGATATAAGTACCACACAGGTAACACTACGAAGATAACATCCTGATGGTATCACAATGAATGTAACACCACGAAGACAGAAGTACCACATAGGTAACACCATGAAGATAGAAGTTCCACACATGTGACACCATGAAGATAACACCACGAAGGTAAATACGTTTCTCAAACTAGGTATAACTTATGTACAGAAGTAAAGATGATTATTCGTAAGCCAGATCATCTTATTCTGTTAAGAGGTACTACTACTGACCCACACAGGATCGATATGTAATAACCCTCGCTGACCCACACAGGATCTGACCCACTTATGATCGATATGCGCTGACCCACACAGGATCTTTGAGCGTTGACCCTCACAGGATATGATAGATGATGACCCAGACATGACTGATAGATGCTGACCCACTTAAGATCGATGTTATTTATTCATGTTAAAGCCAGTCACCGGAATCCGCAAACCCATTTCGATCGAGTTTTGTATAATCTTCCCCTTGAGATATCGGTCATACCTCAACTGCCGCTAATATCTACAAAGGAGTAACCCAATATACTGACTTGTTTTAAGGGTTCTAAAATGAAAGACGGTGCTTCAATCGAAGCTCGGTCTGTGAGTTATAAGTGTTTTAGTTCTCAGGGCCTAGTTGGATTCGAGTTCGATCAAACCCGACCATAGTCCAAATATCATTAAAACCTAAGTGTAGTATACCAAAAGTACCGTATCTCTTCAGAGGTCCCAACCCTATAGACGGTTCGTTAAATAGATGCCCAGATTTCACGTTAAGGCCCTTTAAGCGACACTGGGCCTAGTTGGGTCTGGGTTCGGTCTGACCTGGTCTGGTTTCAGGTCTGACATGGATGGGCTGGGATGCGGCAGGCTCGGTATAAGGACCCATCCTTAAACCTTTACTTAATATTGAATTAAATTAATAATTCACATTGAGGATATTTTCAGGTTTAGAGTTATAGATAATTAGGACATAACTATTACATCTCAAAAGGTTACAAAGTAACACTTCTATAAAGTTTCCATTTTCTTTTTTACAAAAGATGAACTCTTGAAAAAAAAAAGAGTCATGTCTAGTTCCATGTTTAAGACAACATGACTTTTCCTTGATGCCATCCATGACCCTATTCCACATTATGTCCTGTGAAAAACATTTAAAAAACATGGGGTGAGCATAAAAAGCTCAGTAAGGGATACCCAAAGAAGGAAAACTATTAGTTTTCTTCAAAACATCAAGTAAACCATGAATACTTTATCAAAGTAATAATTTTCACCTTTATAAAGTAGTAAATACTCTTCACTAAAAAAAATAACATTAAATACCCTTTTGTACCCAAAATATTACCATAAATCCCATATAAAGAACACATAACATATAAAGGTAACTTGGGACATTAACATACATAAATGGAATAACCATACGGTCAACTTCCACACATATCACTAAATGGAATAGCCATACGGCCGACTTCCATACCCAATGCATTAGAGGTTATAACGTAACCACCCATCCGGGTATTCACGGAACCACCTGTCATTTGGTTTATCATGTAACCACCCATCAAATGTATAAGGCCCCAGCCTTAAACCTTACTTAATCTTGAGTTATTACAAGATTACACATTGAGGATCTTTTCGGGTTTAGAGTTTTAGAGAATTAGATCATAAAACTTGCATTACATTACACATATAAACAAAGTGGTTACAAAAAGATAGTATTATTCTTTCCCATCAATGGAAACATATTTAAAATAAGACATGGATTCTTTCTTGACACTTCCTTGACACTATCATCATATCATGTACCTTTCCCTTGACCTGTGAAAACCATTTCAAAAAAACTTGGGATGATCATAAAAAGCTCAGTAAGGGATATAAAAATATGGAAAGGAAACATGGGTACATATATACATAAGAATGAAATCATACTTTACCCATAAAACATAGGCACTTTAATATACCTCATCAAATCATGAATAAATCATATAAATCATAAGACATAAAGGTAACTTGAGGCATTCATAACATTCTTACGTAGGGAGTAACCCTGTTGGTTACGTTTGGAATACCCATCATAGTATATTCCCTAAATCTCTTCAGAGAAACCTTAACGTTTCACTCCTTTGCGTTACCCAATGCATTGTATAGCTATATTGGGCTCACCCGTCCTTAGTTTATCACGGAACCACCAGTCTTCATAATAATGCCCAAGAACCTCAACATAATCGTATCACATAAAACATGCATAAAGGAAACATAACATTTCCACCTTTCAATCACAAGATATCAATACAACACATTGATATAAAAACATTATGAAAACCATTTTCAATACCAAAATAAAATAAAAGTAAAACATGGTATTTATTTTTCTTTTAAAAAAAGGTATGGCTTGTAGAGGAAGCTGAAACTCAAATAATGGTCACGACGGCGGAGAAGTCGTTGTCGCCTCATACGTACGAAAAAAACATTCCCTTTTGTCATTTAGTAAATGTTTCGTATAAAAAATATTCCTTTTGAATAAACATAAAAGTCAAAGGGGTTTATACACCATATAAAAGAAGGTTGTGCATAAAACAAAATATGCCTCAATGAAAGGAGATTGAGACGAAGTCCCATACCTCGGGTCCGACTTGACTCGATCATTCTTTAATGTACTGAATAATAAACTTTAGTTAATTTCTACTTTCTTAAGAACCTTTTCCAAGTTCATTATTCCTTTTATATCACTTATTTCCATGTCATGAACACTATGTAATTATTTAAGTTAATAACGGTCGTTTTAACGATCATTGGTACTTGAGTCAAAAATAAACCCTTTATAATTACAAGTTGTTCATGTATCCATTATATCAAGAATTATAATCATGATGTATATATCATATATATCCAGTATATACATGCATTTATAATATTACATAATCATTTATAGGTAATAAATGAAATGCATCGTTCATGGAGACGGTAAGTCGTACGTACGCATAAACGCTACTTTCATTTCTATTTCGTATTTTATAGAATGGAATCATAATGATATAAAGGTATATTATAATTCCAGTATAATATAATATATAATATCATAGTTCCATCCTTTATACATCCCACATATGTTATTTAACAAATCAAATCACTTTGAGGGGACGGTAGTCCGCACTTCCTTAAATGAAGATATCGCATTTACCCATAATGGAAACCATAAAGGTATGCCCAAAATGAAAAATACAGAAGCTTAAGGAAAACATAAACATATTATATATCATATATAAATATATTTAAATCTTAATGTCCACCTTTGAAGGTGTTAAAATAATGTTGAACAATCATCGTTTCGGGAGGCATAAATTCACCATCCACGGAAACAGTATGTCCTTTAACTATTAGATGTAGGTGTGTGTAAGTGTAGCTCGAATCCTTCTTATAAAAACATCCTAGTATATTGAATATACTGTATTTGTTACAAATGAAATGAATAAAAAGAGTTTAGGTGTTTGGAGAAGCAAAATAAAACAAAAGGACTCAAGTGAAGACATTACCTTAAAATCGGGTAACTCCCTTTTGTTTGAGCTCAAAGGCCTATTTGGGAAGACTTCTGCTCAAAATGAGGCTTCAAGGAGTAATAGAGGGATGTGGAGAGACAAAATGGTTAGGGGTTGGTCGAGCCCAAGGCTTTGGAAGTGTGGGTAAGGAGGTAGAGGTGGGGGCCTTTTATAAGAGGAGAGGAGGGGCACTCTTGGAAAGTAAAGAAATGTTACTTTATTTGAAAATGATTTTCTGATTCAAAAGGTCCCAAATTGATATAATTCGAGGGCAAGGTGATAAGTGTTCGAAATACACCCATCCAATAGGTTTTGGACTTGTGTAGGTCATAGAGTTTACATTATCATTTCATTTTATTTAAATCCTTTATTAATGAGGTAATCGCTGCATCATCATGATGTCATAAATAATTTATTTTATTTAAGGTCTAAAAATTATGAAAAAAATACTATGATGTAGGAAATCATTTTAGATTTCCAATGAATATTTATAGTCTAAAATATAATCTATTTATAGAAATGTAAAAATGTTTTAATCAGGTGATACATTCTTGTTATATTTACTTTCTTTAAAAAAATAAAAAGATAACAAGTCACTTTCCACAAAAGTGATTCAATGGGGTCCCCAAGTTTGGCACAAGACATCCCATGTTCGGCCATGAGACAAACAGTAGAATTAGGACACATGTTGGTGTCATTTTTTATTATTATGATATTATTTTATTATCCTTAACTACCCGATTACTCATTAATCAAGATAATTAAAGATAATTACCGTCGTTACTATTCATAATGTCAAAAAACAAAAGAGTATTGATTAAATAATTTGTACCTCTTGATTCCAAATATGTAATCCATTTTAACAAATTCCAAACACAGAAATTGCAATAATTTATTTAAAAATAATTCCTGTTGTCAAAACAAATAGCGGGTTTTTTTGAAACAATATCTATGAAAAGTTTGGCATTGGTTTATGCCCAATTCCAAAGTGAAATTAATCCTAATGACCACCATTGGATTAAATGATAAATATATATTATAATTCAACTTTAAAACCAATTCAAAAGATAATCTAATCATATAAATAAATTAGATTAAAAAGCAGTTTTGATGTAAAATGCAGTATTTTTCACTATTCATTAAAAAATGAACATTGTCAGAAAAATACCAAAAATTCACACAAAGTAAATTTGGATGTCCCAATCATAAATAATAAGTTTCTTTTGACAAAAATATCTTATAAAATTGTCAAAATATAGATTTAAAAATGGTTTTCCATCAAAAGGTAGTAAAACAATCTTTTAAAAAAATATTAGTGTATTCCATGCTTAAGATTGGATTTATTTTCATTTTAATCCTCTAAAACACCATCTAATTCATTAATAGACATAGATAAAAATATCTATTATTTATTACTTACTTGGGATGTTACATCATTCCCCCCTTTAGAAAATTGTGTCCCCGCAATTTATTTACTTATCGAATAAATGGGGGTACTTATCCCTCATTGCATTTTCAGATTCCCATGTTGCATCTTCCATCAAGTGGTTTTTCCACAAAACCTTTACCTGATTAATTACTTTTTTTCATAACACTTTCTCCCTATGGTCAAGAATCTAGACCGGTTGTTCCTCATAAGATAGGTTCTCTTCCAACTGAACTACCTCTGGACTCAAAACATGAGATGGATCTGGCATATACTTTCTCAACATCGAAACGTGAAAAACATTGTTTACCTGAGATAAACTCGGAGGTAAAGCCACCCGGTATGCAACTGATCCAAATCTCTCCTAAATTTCATATGGTCTAATGAACCTTGGACTCAGCTTTTCTTTCTTACCAAATCTCATCACACTTTTCCATGGTGAGACTTTGAGAAAAACATGATCACCTACCTCAAAAGTTAGATCCTTCCTCCTGTTGTCTGCATAACTCTTCTGCCTGCTCTGAGCTGTTCTCATGTGTTTCTGAATCAGCTGAACTTTCTCTGCCATCTCTTCTACCAATTCTGGTCCCATCAACTTCCTTTCACCCACTTCATCCCAGAAAGCTAGAGTTCGACACCACTTCCCATATAACGCCTCAAATGGTGTCATCTGTATACTGGAATGAAAACTGTTATTATATAGAAATTCAACCAAAGAAAGATGTTGGTCCCAACTTCCCTGATAATCCATCGAACAAGCTCGTAGCATATCCTCCAAGTTCTGAATTGTTCGTTCTGACTACCCATCTAATTGAGGATGAAATGTTGTACTAAAATTTAATTCAGTACCCAACGAATTCTGAAGGCCTTTCCAAAAGTTAGAAGTGAACCTGGGATCACGATCAGATAGAATGGAGAGGGGAACTCCATGTAACCTGACTATCTCTTTAAGATACAAATGGGAAAGTTGATCTAGGGAAAAAGTATCTCGTATAGCAAGGAAATGAGAAGATTTAGTCAAGCGATCAACAATAACCCAAATTGCATTATTACCTCGAGATGTCTTCGGTAATCCCATAACAAAGTCCATGGATATATTCTCCCATTTCCACTCTGGCACTGGGAAAGGCTGAAGCATCCCTTTCGGTAACTGCCGCTCTGCTTTAACCTATTGACATGTCAAACACTTCACAGTAAGATCAGCAATATCTCTTTTCATTCCATCCCACCAGTAATACTCCCCCAGATCTTTGTACATCTTAGTAATGGATGGATGAACTAAAAACTAAGAACTATGAGTTTCACATAACAACTCCCTCTTCAACTATGAATCACAAGGAACACACAATATCTTCCCAAATCTCAAAACGCAATCATTATCAATGTTGAATTCAGGCAACTTACCTTTCTGAACCAGCTCTACCTTTTTCTGCAACTCACTGTCTTGCTTCTGTGCTTGCTTGATTCTATCTGATAGAGATGATCTCACTGATACCTGAAACAAAACAGAAGAACTTCCTACACCAAAAACTTCTATGCCAAATTTCATCAAATCCTTAACCAGAGGATCACGTTCCAAACGCAACATTGCTAATGAAGCATTACTTTTTCGACTTAAAGAATCAGCCACATTATTTTCTTTTCCCGGATGGTAATGAATTGTACAATCACAATCCTTGATTAATTCCAGTCATCTCCTCTGTCTCATGTTTAACTCTTTCTGGGTGAATATATACTTTAAAATTTTGTGATCAGTATATATTTCACACTTTACTCCATACAAATGATGCCTCCAAATTTTTAAAGCGAAAACAACAACAGCTAATTCCAAATCATGTGTAGGGTAATTTACTTCATGAGTTTTCAACTGTCGTGAAGCATAAGCAATTACCTTATCATTCTGCGTTAGGACGCAACCAAGTACTTTTAATGAAGCATCACTGTATATAACAAACTCACTATTCCTAGAAGGTAGTGCCAAAACTGGAGCATTCACCAATCTTTTTTTCAATTCCTAAAAACAATCATCACATTCTTTTGTCCAGATAAACTTAACACCCTTCCGAGTTAGCTTAGTCATTGGACTAGATAACCGTGAAAAATTTCTAACAAACCTTCGGTAATAGCCTGTCAAACCAAGGAATCTACGAATCTCAGTTACATTTGTGGGTTTTGGCCAGTCTTCCACAACTTTTGTTTTTGCAGGATCAATAGTTATCCCATCTTTAGAAACAATGTGACCAAGGAAAGAAATTTGTTGCAACCAAAACACACACTTGCTGAATTTTCCATACAGTTTCATTTCTTTTAAGGTTTTCACGATAACCCTTAAATGTCTTTCATGCTCCTCTTTACTTTTAGAAAACACCAAAATATCATTAATGAAAACCACCACAAACTTATCCAAGAACTCATGGAAAATTCTATTCATTAAGTCCATGAATATAGTAGGTGCACTGGGTAGCCCAAAATGCATTACTACAAATTCATAATGGCCATATTTTGTACGGAACGCGGTCTTCGGAACATCTGCTTCCTTTACCTTCAGCTGATGGTACCCTGATCTCAAGTCAATCTTTGAAAAACACCGAGCTCCCTATAGCTGATCAAACAAATCATTGATATGAGGAAATGGGTATTTGTTCTTAATAGTGATGTTATTCAAGGCTCTATAATCAATGAAAAGTCTCACTGAACCATATTTATTTTTAACAAATAAAACAAGAGCACCCCATGGTGATGTTCTAGGTCGAATGAAACCTTTCTCTAATAAATCTTGCAATTGCTCCTTCAACTCTAAAAGTTCAATTTGAGCCATTCGATAAGGGGGTTTTGAAATTGGATTAGCATCAGGAACTAAGTCAACAGTAAACTCAACTTCCCGATCTGGTATTATTCCGGGCAACTCATCAGGAAAAACATCAGGATACTCATTTACCACTGGCACATCATTAATCTGAATAGTTCCATTATTTTCAGCGATGTGTGCAAGGTAACATTAATTTCCATCTTTTACAAGTTTCTTGGCCTCTTGATAAGTTATCAACAGTAAGGGTTCATTCTTGTACACAAACTGAAAGTCTTTCTGAAAAGAAACTTCATTAGCTCTACAGTCAATCTTAGCATGGTAAATAGAGAGCCAATCCATACCCAGGATAACATCAAACTCTACTAGAGGTAGAACAATAAGGTTTGGAAGTAGGATCTTTCCACAGATAAAGATAGGAAGATTCTTATAAATTCTTTTTTCCTCAACATTTCCCCCAGGTGTTTTTACCAAAATTTCAGGAGTCATTTCTTAAGATGGTATTCCCATTTTACTAGAAAAGTTTTCAGAGATGAAATAATGTGTAGACCCCGAATCAAACAACACACTGGCATAATTTGAAAAAACAAACAAAGTACCTGATACAACTTCATTTGATGGCCCGACATCTGCTGAAGTAGTTGCAAAGGATTTCACCACCCATTTCTGCTTGTAGACTAACTGCTTCTCCTCACTCAAGCTCCTTTTCAGACACTCGTTTGTATAGTGACCCATCTCATTGCACTTAAAACATTTCACTAACTATAAATCAAATTTGGTCTTACCTTCACCTTGATCTTTTTCAGTGAAATCACGAGCCTTATGTCCCATATTACCACATCGATAGCACTTTCCAGAATTCAGAAGGCATTCCCCAGCATGCCTTTTGACACATTTATCACAAACTGGAAACTTAGATTTCTTACCATCAGACTTTTTTTGAAAAATTCTTTCCTTTATCCTGCCACCTTGGTCTCTTCTTCTGCTGGTTGTTATAGAACACTTGATCATTAGTAAACTCCATTTCCACCTTCTCATCACATCGAACAAGCTTTTCATAACTTGTAAACTCACGAGAAGCTAATTCCCTTCGATATTTTGGCTTTAATCCTGAGTAAAAACGATTGATTTTACTATCAAGGTATCGGATAAAATTTGGAGCATACCTTGCCAATCGAGTGAACCTTTCTTCATAGGTAGCCACTGAGTCTTCCTCTTGCCTCAATTCCAAGAATTGTTTTCCCATCCTAAGTCGAACAACCTTAGGAAAATAATTTTCAAGAAACATACCTTTGAATTCATCCCAGTCGAGAGCATCAATCTCATCAGCATCCCTGATATTTTTAACCATCGACCACCACTGATCTGCTTCACCCTCAAAACGGTAAATAGAAAGACTAACCTTTTGATTGTCTGAACACCCCATGACATCGAAAATATTCTCCAGTGCTTTAATCCACCCTTCAGCTAGCACAGGGTCAGATGATCCTCTGAATGATGGGGGATGTTGCCTCATGAAATGTTCCACCACTGACATGTTCCTCTGTGGTTGATCTAGCTGATCTCGTGTATGGATACCACCACCATTTATCGCTTGAGTCAACTGCGCCATTACTGCAACAAACTGTTCATTTCCAATTCCGGTCATCTCAGGATGCTGATTCGGAAGGTTATTTCCTTCTGCATGCCTTCCTAGCACTGCTTCCCTATTTCCTCTGCGGAAAACCATTCTAAACAAACATGTCTTAGATGAAGCAACATGGTAATCTTTAAATACTATATCACTTCAATTTGACCAAAAAAAATATTTTTGGATAATCATTTAATAGAATTCTAACTCCTAAAGTTATCTAAACCTCCCTTTGATACCAACTATAAGGCCCCAGCCTTAAACCTTACTTAATCTTGAGTTATTACAAGATTACACATGGAGGATCTTTTCGGGTTTATAGTTTTAGAGAATTAGATCATAAAACTTTCATTACATTCCACATATAAACAAAGTGGTTACATAAAAATAGTATTCTTCTTTCCCATCAATGGAAACATATTTAAAATAAAACATGGATTCTTTCTTGACACTTCCTTGACACTATCATCATATCATGTACCTTTCCCTTGACCTGTGAAAAACATTTCAGAACAACATGGGATGAGCATAAAAAGCTCAGTAAGGGATATAAAAATATGGAAAGGAAACATGGGTACATATATACATAAGAATGAAATCATATTTTACCCATAAAACATAATAACTTTAACATACCTCATCAAATCATGAATAAATCATAGAAATCATAATACATAAAGGTAACTTGATGCATTCATAAAATTATTATGTAGGGAGTAACCCTCTTGGTTACGTTTGGAATACCCATCATAGTATATTCCCTAAATCTCTTCGTAGAAACCTTAACGTTTCACTCCTTCGCGTTACCCAATGCATTGGAGAGCTATATTGGGCTCACCCTCCCTTAGTTTATCACGGAACCACCTGTCTTCATAATAATTCCCAAGAACCTCAACATAATCGTATCACATAAAACATGCATAAAGGAAACATAACATTTCCACCTTTCAATCACAAGATATCAATACAACACATTGATATAAAAACATTATGAAAACCATTTTCAATACCAAAATAAAAGAAAAGTAAAACAAGGTATTTATTTTTCTTTTAAAAAAAGGTATGGCTTGTAGAGGAAGCCGAAACTCAAATAATGGTCATGGCGGCGGAGAAGTTGTTATCACCGCATACGTACGACAAAAACATTCCCTTTTGTCGTTTAGTAATCGCTTCATATAAAAAAATATTCCTTTTTAATAGACATAAACGTCAGAGGGTTTTATACACCATATAAAATAAGGTTGTGTATAAAACAAAATATGCCTCAACGAAAGGAGATTGAGACAAAGTCCCATACTTTGGGTCCGACTTGACTCGATCGTTCTTTAATGTCCTAAATAATAAACACGAGTTAATTTATAATTGCTTAAGAACCTTTTTCAAGTTCATTATTCCTTTTATATCACTTATTTCCATGTCATTAACACTATGTAATTATTTAAGTTATTAACGGTTGTTTTAACGATCATTGGTACTTGAGTCAAAAATAAACCCTTTATAATTACAAGTTGTTCATGTATCCATTATATCGAGAATTATAATCATGATGTATATATAATATATATCCAGTATATACATGCATTTATAATATTACATAATCATTTAGAGGTAAGAAATGAAATACACCGTTCATGGAGATGGTAAGCCGTACGTACGCATGAATGCTACTTTCATTTCTATTTCGTATTTTATATAATGGAATCATAATGATATAAATGAATATTATAATTCCATTATAATATCATATATAATATCATAGTTCCATCCTTTATACATTCCACATATGGTATTTAACGAATCAAATCACTTTGAGGGGGCGACAGTCCGCACTTCCTTAAATGAAGATATCGCGTTTACCCATAATGGAAACCATAAAGGTATTCCCAAAATAAAAAATACAGAAGCTTAAGGAAAACATAAACATATTATATATCATATATAAATATAGTGACATCTTAATGGCCACCATTGAAGGTGTTAAAAGAATGTTGAACAATCATAATTTCGGGAGGCATAAATTCACCATCCACGGAAACAGTATGTCCTTTAACTATTAGATGTAGGTGTGTGTAATTGTAGCTCAAATCCTTCTTATAACAAAATCCTAGTATATTGAAGATACTGGAGTTGTTACAAAAGAAATTAATAAAAAGAGTTTAGGGGGTTGGAGAAGCAAAATAAAACAAAAGGACTCAAGTGAAGACAGTACCTTAAAATCGGGTAACTCCCTTTGGTTTAAGCTCAAAGGCTTCTTTGGGAAGACTTCTGCCCAAAGTGAGGCTTCAAGGAGTAAGAGAGGGATATGGAGAGACAAAATGGGCAGGTTTTGGCCGAGACAAAGGCTTTTGAAGTGTGGGTAAGGAGGTAGAGGTGGGGGCCTTTTATAAGAGGAGAGGAGGGGCACTCTTGGAATGTAAAGAAATGCTACATTATTTGAAAATGATTTTCGGATTCAAAAGGTCCCACATTGATATAATTCAAGTTTAAGGGGATAAGGGTTCGAAATCCACCCATACAATAGGTTTTGGACATGTGTAAGTCATAGATTTTACATTATCATTTCATTTTATTTAAATTATTTTATTAATGAGGTAATTGTTTCATCATCATGATGTCATAAATAATTTAATTTATTTAAAGTCTAAAAATTATGAAAAAACTACTATGATGTAGGAAATCTTTTTATCTTTCCAATTAATATTTATAGTCTAAAATATCATCTATGTAGACAAAATTAAAAATGTTTTAATCAGGTGATACATTCTTGTTATATTTACTTTCTTTAAAAAAATAAAAAGATAACAAGTCACTTTCCACAAAAGTGATTCCATGGGGTCCCCAATTTTGGCACAATACATCCCATGGTCTGAAATGAGACAACCAGTAGAATTAGGACACATGTTGGTGTCATTTTGATATTATTATGATATTATTTTATTATCCTTAACTACATGATTACTCATTAATCAAGATAACTAAAGATAATTACCGTCGTTACTATTCATAATGTCCAAAAACAAAAGAGTCTTGATTACATAATTTGGACCTTATGATTCCAAATATTTAATCCATTTTACCAAATTACAAACACATAAAATGCAAAAAAATATTTAAAAATAATTCTCGTTGTCAAAACAAATAGCGGGTTTTTTTGAAACAATATCTATTAAAAGTTTGGCATTAGTTTATGCCCAATTCCAAAGTGAAATTAATCCTAATGACCACCATTTGATTAAATGGTAAAAATATATTCTAATTTAACTTTAAAACCAATTAAAAAGATAATCTAATCATATAAATAAATTATATTAAAAAGCAGTTTTGATGTAAAATGCCGTATTTTTCACTATTCATTAAAAAATGAACATTGTCAGAAAAATACAAAAAATTCACACAAAGTAAATTTTGATGTCCCAATAATAAAGAATAAGTTTATTTTTACAAACATAGCTTATAAAATTTTCAAAATATATATTTAAAAATGGTTTGCCATCAAAAGGAAGTAAAACAATCTTTTTAAAAAAATATTAGTGTATTCCATGCTTAAGATTGGATTTATTTTCATTTTAAGCCTCTAAAACACTATCTAATTCATTAATAGAAATAGATAAAAATATATATTATTCATTACTTACTTGGGATGTTACAAAATTTCCATGTACCATTATAAAATCATAAGACATAAAACAAATATAAAGAAAAGAAAACATTTCCACATTTCAATCACAATATATCACTTAAATAAATTGACATAACAAATCCATTATCAAAACCATTTTCAAGGAAAAAATAAATAAAATTGTATATGGTATTTATTTTCTTTTAAAAACATTACGACTTGTAAAGGAAGCCAAAGATCAAGTAGTACTCACGGCGGTGGAAAAGGTCATTGTCATCGCGTACGTTAAAAGAAACATTCCTTTTTGTCATTTAGTAAAACACTTCGTAGAAAAACATTCCCTTTGAATGAATAGTCAAGGGTGTTTATACAGTGTATAAATGAAAGTCTTGCATTAAAAAAAATATGCCTCAAATAAAGGAGATTGAGACGAAGTCCCTTACCGCATATCAGACTTGACCCGATCGTTCTTTAATATCCTGAATAAAAAACTAATGTTAATTTACACTTTCTTAAGAACATTTTTCAAGTTTATTATTCCTTTTATATCACTTATTGACATGTTATAAACATTATGTAATCATTTAAGTTTATAACGGTCATTTTGTTGATATTTGGTACTTGAATAAAAAATAGACTACTTACAATTACATGTTCTTCATGTGGTCAAAGGTTAATTATATCCAGAATTATATTCATGATTTTGATATCATATATATAATATATATCCATCATTTACATGTATTTATAATAGTACATAACATTTAGAGGTATGAAATGAAATGCACCGTTCATGGAAATGGTAAGCCGTACGTACGCTTGAATGCTACATTCATTTCTATTTCGTATTTAATGGAATGAAATCACAATGATTTAAAGGTACATTATAATTCCAGTATAATATCATATATAACATTATTAACTCCATCCTTTATACATCCCACATATGGAATTAACGATTCAAATCACATTGAGGGGGCGGTAGTCCGCACTTCCTAAAATGAAATTATTGTGTTTACCCATAATGGAAACCATTAAGGCTTGCCATAAATGAAAAATACGGAAGAATTAGAAAAACATAAACATAATATATATCATATATAAATACAGTGAAATCTTAATAGCCACCATGAAAGGTGTTAAGAGAATATTGAACAATCATCCTTTCGTGAGGCAGTAATTCGCCATCCATAGAAACAGTATGTTTTTTAACCATTATACGGAGGTGTGTGTAAGTGTAGCTCGAATAATTCTCATAACAAAATCATAGAATATTTAATATAATGGTTTTGTTACAAAATAAAACAATAAAAATAGTTTAGGGTGTTGGAGAAGCAAAAAAAACAAATGAACATAAGAGAATACATTACCTTTAAATCGGGTAACTCCCCGTGGTTTGAACCAAATGGGTTTCTTGAAGTGATTTATGCCTAAGGTAAGGATTCTAGGATGAAGGGAGGGATCTTGGGAGATTATTTGAGTAGAGTTTGGATGATACAAAGGTCTTGAGAAGTGTGAGAAATGGGTAGGAAGTGGGGTCTTTTTATAAGGGAGAGGAGGGGCTCTTTTGGAAAGCATGATACTATTGTTTTATTATATAAGGATATTTAGTTTTTAAAGGTCCAAAAATTGTTATAGTCAAATATAACGTGACCCATGTTCGAAATAAAATCACCCAACAAGAATTGGACAAGTTTTGGATATTATTTTAAACATTATATTCTTATTTATTTAAATCATTCATTAATGACATAAACACTGCATCATCATTGTGTCATAAATAATTTTATTCATTTGATGTCTAAAAATTATAAAAAAATTACCATGTTGTAGGAAAAATTTTTATATTTATAATTTATATTTATAGTCAAATATATAAATTATAAAACCCCATGTAAAAAATTGTTTTAGTAAAACAATACATGTTTGTGACATTTTTATTTTTATTTTAAATAAAAGGTATTAATGTCATTATCTTACCCAAGTGGCTCCATAGGGTCCCACAAATTGACCCATGGATTGACTTGGTTGGACATTACTCATCCAATAAGTTTAGGAAATGTGTCTAGTTGATTTCATATTATTATAACATTATTTTTACCATAGATTACACTAATTACCTTTAATCGTGATTAATAAAACTTAAAAGTTACTATTCACCAAAAAAAACTATTTTTATCTAATTGAATAAAGTTTTACTTACTAATGACAACCATGTATGTTGGATTTTTTAAATTCAATTCACAGAAGTGGTAAAGTTTCATTTAAACGAAAAAATCAGTTTTCTAACTACCACTTAGTGGTTTCACTATTCATAAAAAATTAATGTTTTTCAGAAAAATTGAAAAAAAATCACCCTAAGCTATATTTGATATTCTAAATTCAAAAATGATGTCTATTTTACAAAATTAAAATCATATGCATTTAATTAATTAATTTAATAATTAATCTCTGTTTTCAAAACAAATAGCGTGTTTTTAAGAAACAATATATATCAAAAGATTGACACTTGTTTAAGTCAAATTTCAAAGTGAAATTGATTCCAATGACCACCATCGGATTAAATGGTAAAAATATATTCTAATTTTACTTTAAAACCAATTATAAAGATAATATAATCATATAAATAAATTAGATTAAAATGAGTTTTTGAATTAAAATAAATCATTTTTCACTTATTCATTAAAAATGAACTTTATCGGAAAAATAACAAAAACATACACGAAGTAAATTTTGATGTCTCAATTCTAAAGAAGGATTTTATTTGGTCTAATAGAATGTATAAGGGTGAAAAAAACTATTTTTAAAGAGGGTTCTCCATGAAAAGGCGATAAATTGACCTTTTAGTGAATATTGGAGTATCTATGCCTAAAATTGAATTCTTTACTTATTTTAAGCCTTCATTTGTTATTGGATAAATATAAAAACATTTAACAAACATATATAGTCATATTTTAGTTATTTATATTCATTCCCTCTAATACAATGGCTATGTGTTAACTTCCATTTAAAATAATATTATTATATTACTAGTATGCAACGTAAGATTTCAAAGAAACTCGTTGTTGCGTATCAGGTACACTATCGAACATAGCAACCAATTTAAATTAAAATTAATATTTAATTCACAAGTATTAATAAATATGAAAAATGTTTATTCTTTATTTACTTGGGATGTTACATACTTCCCCGGTTTTGGGAATTACGTTCTCGTAATTTTATTCTCTTATCAAAATAAGTGGGGGTATTTATCCCTCATAGCATTTTCAGATTCTCACGTTGCCTCTTCAACTGTATAGTTTTTCCATAAAACCTTCACCTGATAAGTTACCTTATTTCGCAACACTTTCTCTCTTTGGTTAATAATCTGGACTGGTTTTTCTTCATAAGAGAGATTCTCTTCTAACTGAACTACCTCTCGGCTCAAAACATGAGATGGATCTGGAATATACTTTCTCAACATCGAAACATGAAAAACATTGTGTACCTGGGATAAACATGGAGGTAATGCCACTCTGTATGAAACTGATTCAACTTTCATCATGATTTAATAAGGTCCAATGAACCTCGGACTCAGTTTTCCCTTCTTTCCAAAACACATCATACTTTTCTGTGGTGAAACTTTGAGAAAAACATGATCACCAACCTTGAAAGATAGATCCTTCCATCGGTTATCTGGATAACTTTTCTGCCTGCTCTGAGCTGTTCTAATATTCTTCTGAATCAACTGAACTTTTTCTGCCATCTCTTCTACCAATTCTTGTCCCATCAGCTTCCTTTCCCCTACTTAATCCCAAAAATCTAGAGTTCAACAATGTTTTCCATATAATGCCTCAAACAGAGCCATCTGTATATTGGAATGAAAACTGTTGTTATAAGAAAATTCAACCAAAGAAAGATGTTGGTCCCAACTTCCCTGGTAATCCATCGTGCAAGCACGTAACATATCCTCCATGGTATGAATTGTTCGTTCTAAATTCCCATCTGATTGCGGATGAAATGCTCTATTAAAATTTAATTCAGTACCCAACGACTTCTGAAGGCCTTTCCAAAAGTTAGAAGTAAACCTGGGATCATGATCAGATAAAATGGAGAGGGGAACTCCATGTAACTTGACTATCTATTTAACATACAACCGAGAAAGTTGATCTGGAGAGAATGTATCTCGAATAGGAAGGAAATGAGCAGATTTAGTTAATCGATCAATAACAACCTAGATTGCATTATTACCTCGAGATGTCTTTCGTAATCCCACAATGAAGTCCATGGATATATTTTCCCTTTTCTACTCTGGCACCGGTAAGAACTGAAGCATCCCTTTCGGTAATTTTCGCTCTGCTTTAACCTACTGACAATTCAAACACTTCACAGAAAAATCAACAATATCTCTTTTCATTCCATCCCACCAGTAATACTCCCGCAGATCTCTGTACATCTTAGTACTTCTAGGATGAACTGAAAACGGGGAACTATGAGCCTCACATAATAACTCATTCTTCAACTTTGAATCACAAGGCACACATAATCTCTTCCCAAACCTCAAAACACAATCATTATCAATGTTAAATTCAAGAAACTTACCCTTCTGAAGCAGCTCTACCTTTTTTTGCAACTCATTGTCTTTCTTCTGTGCTTGTTTAATTCTGTCTGATAGATATGATCTCACTAACACCTGAAACAAAACAGAAGAACTTCCTGCACCAAAAAATTCTATGCCAAAGTTTATAAAATTAAAAAACAATGGATATCATTCCAAACGTAGCATGGTTAATGAAGCATTACTTTTTTTACTCAAAGCATCAACCACTTTGTTTTCTTTTCCCAGATGGTAATCAATTGTACAATCATAATCCTTGATTAATTCCTTCCATCTCCTCTATCTCATGTTAAATTCTTTCTGATTGAATATATACTTTAAACTTTTTTGATCGGTATATATTTCACACTTTACTCCATACAAATTATGCCTCCAAATTTTTAGAGCGAAAACAACATCAGCTAATTCCAAATCATGTGTAGGGTAATTTAACTCATGAGTTTTCAACTGACGTGAAGCATAAGCAATTACCTGATCATTATGCATAAGTACACAACCAATTCCCTTCATCAAACCATTATTGTAGATAATAATGTCACCATTTCTGTAAGGAAGTGTCAAAACTGGAGCATTCACCAATCTTCTTTTCAAATCCTGAAAAGAATCATCACATTCTTTTGTCAAAATGAACATAACACATTTTTGAGTTAACTTAGTCATTGGACTAGATAATAGTGAATTATTTTCAACAAACCTCCTGTAATAACCTGCCAAAACACAAAAACTATGAATCTCGATTATATTTGTGGGTTTTGGCCATTCTTCAACAACTTTTGTTTTAGCAGGATCAACGGTTATGCCATTTTTTGAAAAATTGTGACCAAGGAAAGAAATTTGTTGTCACCAAAACTCACACTTTCTGAATTTTACATACCGTCTTTTTTTATTTAAGGTTTCCAAGATATCCCTTAACTGACTTTCATGCTTTTATTTACTTTTTGAAAACAACCAAATATCATCAATGAACACAACCAAAAACATATACAAGAAGTCATGGAAAATTCTATTCATTAGATCAATGAATACAACAGGTGCATTGGTTAACCCAAAAGGCATAACTACAAATTCATAATGGCCATATCTAGTAAGAAATGCGGTCTTCGGATCATCTGCTTCTTTTACTTTCAACTGATTGTACCCTGACCTCAAGTCAATCTTCGAAAAATACTGAGCTCCCTAGAGGTGATCAAAAAAATCATCGATATGAGGCAAAGGATACTTGTTCTTAACAACTATATTATTCAATGGTCTATAATCTATGCAAAGTCTCATTGACCCATATTTATTTTTAACAAACAAGACAGGATCACCCCATGGTGATGTGCTATGTCGAATGAATTCTTTATCTAATAACTCCTAAAATTTCTACTTTAACTCTAAAAGTTCAACTTGAGCCATTTGATAATGGGGTTTTGAAATTGTCTTATAATCTGGAACTAAGTCAACAGTAAATTCAACTTCCCGATCATATATAATACCAGGAAACTCATCAGGAAAAACATCAACATAATCATTTACCACTGGCACATCATTAATCTGAACAGTTCCTTTGTTTTCAACAATATGTGAAAGGTAACATTCATTTCCATCTTTTACTAGTTTCTCAACTTCCTGATATGTTATCAAACGCAAGGGTTCATTATTGTACACAAACGGAGAATTTTTTTGAAAAGAAACCTCTTTAGCTCTGCAGCCAATCTTATCATGATAGACAAAAATCCAATCCATACCCAAAATAACATCAAACTATACTAGAGGCAACACAATAAGGTTTACAGGTAGATTCTTTCTGCACACAAGGATAGAAAGGTTCTTATAATTTATTTTTGTCTCAACGTTTCCTCCGGGTGTTTTTACCATAAGTTCAGGGTTCATATCATGATATGGAATTACCAATTTACCATAAATCTTATCAGAAATGAAATAATGTGTGGACCCTGAATCAAACAACACATTGGCATAATCAGAAAAAAAACAAACATTGTACCTGATACTACTTCATTCAATGGCCCATCATCTACTGAAGTAGTTGCAAAGGATTTCACCACCCCTTTCTTCTTGTAGTCTGGCTGCTTTCCGTCAGTTGAGTTCTTCGTTAGATACTCATTTTCATAATGACCCATTTCATTACACTTAAAACATCTTACCACTGGATTTCTATTGGCTTTTTTATCATCTTCCTTAAAGATATGAGAAATATGACCATACTTACCACACCGGAAGCACTTTCCAGACTTGGATAAACATTCTCTAGGATTAATTTTACCACACATCTCACAGGATGGATATTTGGTTTTCTTACCTCCTAGCTTATTTGATTAATTCTTTCCCCTTGCCTGCTAACTGGACCTCTTATTATGTTGTTTTTCAAAGAACACCTGATCATCAGCAAACACCATTTCCACCTTCTTCGCACATTGAACAATTTTTTCATAACTTTTGAAATCACGAGAAGATAAATCCCTTCGATATTTTGGCTTTAACCTTGAGTAAAAATAGTTGATTTTACTATCAATATCTCATATGAAATTTGGATCATACCTTTACAGTCGAGTGAACTTTGCTTCATAAGCATCCACTGAGTCATCCTAGTGCCTTAATTCTAGGAATTTTTTTTCCATCCTAAGACGAACCACCTTAGGAAAGTATTTCTCAAGAAACATACCTTTAAATTAATCCCAGTGAAGATAATCAATCTCATCACTATCCCTAATCTTTTTCACCATCAACCACCACTGATCAGATTAACCTTCAAAATGGTAAATAGCGAGACTAAACTTTTGATGTTATGAACACCCCATGACATCAAAAATCTTCTTCAGTGCTTTAATCCACCCTTCTCCTAGCACAGGGTCATATGATCCTCTAAATGATGGGGGATATTGCCTCATGAAATCATCCACCACTGACATGTTCCTCTGTGGTTGATATGGCAGATCTCATGCATGGATACCACCACAATTTATAGCCTGATTCAACTGTGCCATCACTGTAACAAACTGTTCAGTTCCGATTCTGACCATCTCAGGTTGCTGATTTGAAAAGTTGTCTTCCTCCTGATGTCATCCCAACATAGCTGCCCTGTTTCCTCTGTGGAAAACCATTCTGAACACTGAAATATCTTATGCGAAGCAACATTTTAATATTTAAATTCTATATCATTTAAATCATACCATAAATTAATTTACATACATGAATTTAACAATTTTCTAACTCCTAAAGTTGTATAAATTGACCTATGATACCAAATATGAGGACCCACCCTTAAACTTTTATTTAATCTTGAATTAAATGAATAATTCAAATTGATCATATTTTCAGGTTTAGAGTTTTAGAGAATTAGGAAATAACTATTACATCTCAAAAGGTTACAAAGTAGACACTTCTACACAGTTTCCATTTTCTTTTTTACAAAACATGAACTGTTGAAAAAAAAGAGTCATGTCTAGTTCCATGTTTAAGACATCATGAATTTTCCTTGATCCCATACATGACCCTATTCCACATTATGTCCTTTGAAAAACATTTCAAAAACGTGGGGTGAGCATAAAAAGATCAGTAATGGATACACAAAGAAGGAAAACTGTTATTTTTCTTCAAAACATCAAGTAAACCATGAATACTTTATCAAAGTAATACTTTTCACCTTTATGAAGTAGTAAATACTCTTCACTAAATAAAGGATCATTAGATACCCTTTTGTAACCTAAATATTACCATAAAACCCATATAAAGAAAACATAACATATAAAGGTAACTTGGGACATAAACATACATAAATGGAATAACCATATGGTCGACTTCCACACATATCACTAAATGGAATCGTCATACGGCCGAATTCCATACCCAATGCATTGGAGGTTATAATGTAACCACCCATCCTAGTATTCAGGCACCACCCATCATTTGGTTTATCACATAACCACCCGTAAAATGTTCAAGTACCATTATAAAATCATAAGACATAAAACAAATATAAAGGAAAGAAAACATTTCCACATTTCTATCACAATATATCACTTAACTAAATTGACATAACAAATCCATTATCAAAACCATTTTCAATACCAAAATACATAAAAGTGTATATGTTATTTATTTTCTTTTAAAAACATTATGGCTTGTTAAGGAAGCCAAAGATCAAGTAGTACTCACGGCGGCGGAAAAGGTCATTGTCACTGCGTACGTTAAAAAAACATTCCTTTTTGTTGTTTAGTAAAATGATTCGTAGAAAAAGATTCCCTTTGAATGAAAAGTCAAAGGTGTTTATACAGTGTATAAAATAAAGTCTTGTATTAAAACAAAATATGCCTCAAAGAAAAGAGATTGAGACGATGTCCCTTACCTCATGTCCAATAAGACTCGATCATTCTTTAATCTCCAAAATAATAAACTAAAGTTTATTTATACTTTCTTAAGAACCTTTTTCAAGTTTATTAATACTTTTATATCACTTATTGATATGTTATAAACATTATGTAATCATTTATGTTAATAACGGTCGTTTTGTCAATATTTGGTACTTGAGTCAAAAATGGACTTCCTACAATTACATGTTGTTCATGTGGTCAATGGTTCATTATCCAGAATGATACTAATGATTTTGATATCATATATATCATATATATCCAGCATATACATGTATTTATAATAGTACATAACATTTAGAGATAAGAAATGAAATGCACCGTTCATGGAAACGGTAAGCCGTACGTACGCATGAACGCTACTTTCATTCCTATTTCGTATTTAATGGAATGAAATCACAATCATATAAAGGTACATTATAATTCCAGTATAATATCATATATAAAATTATTAACTTCATACTTTATACGTCCCACAGATGGCATTAATGATTCAAATCACTTTGAGGGGGCAGTAGTCCGCACTTCCTAAAATGAAATTATCGCGTTTACCCATAATGGAAACCATAAAGGTTTTCCATAAATGAAAAATATAGAAGCATAAGGAAAACCAAAACATAATATATATCATATATAAATACAGTGACATCTTAATGGCCACCATGAAAGGTGTTGAGAGAATATTGAACAATCATCTTTTCGTGAGGTAGTAATTCGCCATCTACAGAAACAGTATGTTCTTTAACCATTAGAAGGAGGTTTTCGTAAGTGTAGCTAGAATCCTTCTAGAAAAAACATCCTAGTATATTTAAGATACTGGTTTTGTTACAAAATAAAGGAATAAAAAGAGTTTAGTGGGTTGGAAAAGCAAAATAAAATAAAAAGAACATAAGAGAAGACATTACCTTTAAATCGGGCAACTCCCCTTGGTTTGAACCAAATGGGTTTCTTGAAAAGATTTCTGCCTAAGGTAAGAATTCTAAGATGAAGAGAGGGATCTGGAAATCTTATTAGAGTAGAGTTTGGATGAGCCAAAGGGCTTGAGAAGTGTGATAAATGGGTAGGAAGTGGGGTCTTTTTATAAGGGAGGGGAGGGGCTCTTTTGGAAAGCATGAAACTATTATTTTATTATATAATTATTTTCGGTTTCTAAAGTTCCAAAAATCATTAAAGTCGAAGATAAGGTGTCACATGTTTAAAATAAAATCATTCAATAAGAATTGGACAAGTGTTGGATATTATTTTTAACATTATCTTCTTATTTATTTAAATCATTCATTAATGACGTAAACACTTCATCATCATTGTGTCATAAATAATTTTATTCATTTGATGTCTAAAAATTATAAAATAATTAAAATGTTGTAGAAAATATTTTTATCTTTATAATTAATATTTATAGTAAAATATATCAATTATATAACCCCATGTAAAAATTTTTTTAGTTAAACAATACATGTTTGTGACATTTTTATTTTTACTTTAAATAAAAGGTATTAATGTCATTATCTTACCCAAGTGGCTCTATGGGGTCCCACAAATTGACCCATGGATTGAATTGGTCGGCCATGACTCATCAAATAAGTGTAGGACACGTGTTCAGGTGATTTCATATTATTATAACATTATTTTTACCGTAAATTACACTAATTACCTTTAATAGCGATTAATAAAACCTAAAAGTTACTATTCCACACAAAAATATTTTCAACCCATTGAATCACATTTTACTTACTAATGAAAACCATGTATGTCATATTTTTTAAATTCAATTCACAGATGTGTAAAATTTTCATTTAAATGAAAAAATCAGTTTTTTAACTACCACTTAGTGGTTTCACTATTTATCAAAAATTGAAGTTTTGCAGAAAAATACCAAAAATTAAACCTAAGATATATTTGATATTATGAATTCAAAAATGATATCTATTTTAAAAAATTCAAATCATATAATTTTCATTAATTAATTTAATAATTAATTCTTGTTTTCAAAACAAATAGCGTGTTTTTAATAAACAATATATATCAAAAGATTAACCCTTGTTTAAGTCTAATTTCAAAGAGAAATTGATTCCAATGACCACCATCGGATTAAATGGAAAAAAATATATTCTAATTTTACTTTAAAACTAATTAACAATATAATATAATCATATAAATAAATTATATAAAAATGAGGTTTTGAATTAAAATACAACATTTTTCACTTATTCATTAAAAATGAACTTTATCGGAAAAATAACAAAAACAAACACAAAGTAAATTTTGATGTCCCGATTATAAAGAAGGATTTTATTTGGACCAATAGAAAGTATAAGAGAGAAAAAAACTATTTTCAAAGAGGGTTCTCCATTAAATGGTGATAAATTGACCTTTTAGTGAATATTAGAGTATCTATGCCTAAAATTGAATTCTTTACTTATTTTAAGCCTTTATCTTTTATTGGATAATTATAAAAACATTTACAAACATATATAGTAATATTTTTGTTATTTATATTCATTCCCTCCAATACAACAACTAAATGTTAACTTCCATTTAAAATAATATTATTATATTACTAGTGTGCAACATAAGATTTCAAAGAAACTCATTGTTGCGTATCAGGTACGCTATCGAACATAGAAACCCCTTTAATGTAAAATTAATATTTAATTCAAAAATATTAATAAATATGAGAATATCTTAATTTTTATTTACCTGGGATGTTACACTCGGCCTGCTGGATAGTGTTTTGGCCCGGCCTGCAAGGGGGCGCGGTCCGGCTCGTAAGGGGGCGTCCGGCTGGGCTAGCGCAGCTCAGTTTGCAATGGGGCGCGGCCCGCTAGCATGAACGAACTGGCTCGTGATGGGGCACGTCCCGCTATCTCGCATGGTCTACCCAATCTGGAATGGAAGGAGAGTGGCCCCCTCCCCATTTGGAAGGTGAAGCGGCAATGCCTAAGGGGCGTTTCCAGGTCACCCGTGGGAACCACTGCGGGTCCCATCGCCGCGGTGTCAGAGGAGCGGCTCCACCGGTGGCGTGTTATTATGTGACGCTGCCTCCACCTGCGGTTGGCCATTTCTGGCCACCCATCTTGGCCCCACCATGGTTAGAGAGTCGCATCCCTTCTCCAGTGGGGGTGCGCGATGACGCACCACCTCACCACTGTGGCAGGCCAGTTCCGGCCACTCCATTGACTGTCACAGCATAGTGCCATGTACTCCTCCTATGGAACGTATAGACGTGATGCCTCCATCGCAGTTGGCCAGTGCTGGCCATCGCCAACGTCTTTTGTCTTAGATCTCACCCAACCCAAAGTTAATTTTTGTGATGAACGCACCAAAATTCCAACAAGGGTGGAGGGTCTAGGCCAAGTTTGTTTATAATGCTCCCATCATGATAGCTTAATAGCAAGAGGTTTGGATTCAATAATCAAA
Source organism: Viscum album (assembly GCA_963277665.1). Taxonomy (NCBI): domain Eukaryota; kingdom Viridiplantae; phylum Streptophyta; class Magnoliopsida; order Santalales; family Viscaceae; genus Viscum; species Viscum album. Next base: position 1,714,214,075 of record OY728140.1, on the reverse strand, counting down.
TGGAATTATTAAGAAAATAAATCCCTACCACTAGAACTATGGAGAGCACCCACGATTGAGGAAGTGTTTTGGTGTTCGTTGTCCCCACAACAATCCGCCAACGTTGCCGCTCAAGCATCATCCTTCGGTTTGTGATTCGCTGTCACCTGTCACTGCCCGCTGGAACCGACTCCATCCTCCAAGGTTGGCATCATGGCACTTTATCATCACTTCTTTTCTTGGTGAAGTCGTTCCATTACCTCTCCCCAATCTCTATATAAATAGGATAGGGTAGGTTGAGTAATGCTAATATAATTTTTTAGGGTTCAATTAATTAGAACCATCCTATATTCTAATGATTATGTTACAAAGGATTTGAAGGGTCAATCCATTTAATGGCTTGACATTCCATTGGTCCCATGCTACTGCTTGTCTGTTGGAGGAAAATAAATAAATAAATAAAATAACAATGTTATTTTATTATTCTTTTAAAAAGTCCCAAAATATAACTATTTCTCCATACCTACTATTTTCGAAGTAAATCCTCCATTAAGTGAATCCCAGGACGGAGGATTCTATGGTTCCCTTAGATTTTTAATCTGGGCACTAGTTAAAAAGTTAGAAAACGCCGCTCACGCGTTTACTGAATGTACATTATAAAAAGTTCAGAAATTTATTCTGGGGACACTGGGTCCTGGAATCATGCCCCGTAAATTTTCACATACTCGTAATAATTCCAAATAATTAAAAAATAAATTAAACAATTCGGGTCTTTACATTCTCTCCACCTTAGGGCCTTTCATCCGTGAAAGTCATAGTATAATCTAAGAAAAAAAATGGGGGTACTGAGCTAGAATCCGAGCCTCACACTCCTATGTTCACTCCTAGAGGTTCACATGCTTCCCTAGAATGCGCAGCTGTGGTAGCAATCTCCCATGAAGGATTCACTCTTTTTGATCCTCAATCTCCACTAGAACATTCGTAAACGTCACCCCATCATCAAATTTCATCTCTCCATGGTCAATGACATGATATGGGTCATGCACGTATCTCCTTAGCTGGGATACATGGAATATGTTGTACACCCTCTCCAACTAATGTGGTAGTTTCAAGAGGTATTCCACCTCTCCTTTCCTCCAAAGTACCAGAAATGGTCTGATAAACCTTGGTGATAATAGGTTACCTCAGCCAAATCTCCATAAACCTCGTCGTGGTGAGACCCATAGGAAGACATGGTCTCCCTCCTTGAATTCCAAAGGTATCCACCTCCTGTCAGCATAAGACTTATGTCTGCTCTATGCTGTCTTCATCTGATCCCAGATAACATTCACCTTCTCAGTGGTAGCCCATACTAACTCTGGACCCATAAGTCCTAACTCCCCTAGGTCTGTCCGGTATATAAGTGATCTGCAAGGTTGATCGTACAAGGCCTCAAATGGTTCCATACCTATGGTGGAGTGATAACTCTTGTTTTATGAGAACTCCACAAATGGAAAGTTATCCTCCCAACTATGGACAAATTCTAGGATGCAAGCACATCGCATGTCCTCCAGTGTCTGAATGGTCCTCTCCGTCAGACCATCCATCTGTGGATGAATGGCGTTGGTCAAACGTAGTTGAGTCCCAAACTCCTCATGTAATCCCTTTCATAACTGGTATGTAGAACATGTGTAACGGTCACATATTATCATTGATCGAACCCCATGAAGTCTCACAATCTCTTGTACATAGAGGCATCCCAATCCCTCAACTGATCTCTAGTCTCATATAGGTAGGAAGTGGGCCGACTTGGTGAGTCGATCAATGATCAACCAGATGGAATCATGTCCCCTAGACATACGTGGAATAACTGTCACAAAGTCCATGGAGATTCCATACCACTTCCACTCTGGAACCTCTAGTATTTGTTCCAAGCCTTCAGGAACATGATGCTCCACCTTCACTTTTTGACTAGTTAGGCAATGTGAAACAAACTCTGCCACGACTTTCTTCATTCCTGGACACTAGTGCTGACGTCGGAGGTCCTGGTACATCTTCACCACAACAGGATGCACCACCAAAGGGGACCTATGGAACTCCCTAAACAACTCCTCTTGTACTACCACCGATACCATGGTATTTCCTCTAAAATGGCTGACTTTCTTCCCACCTTTAGAAAATCCATCAGGTGGATGTCCTAAGGATATCCGAGAACGTCGATCCTCATATTCAATGTACCTATGTTGTGCCTCCCAAACTCACTGAAGAAGTGGGGGAGTTAGAGTCATATACTAGAGGTAAGCTATTTTATCTCTATCCGTGAAGGATATCAGCAACATGGCTAGTTTCATTGTCACCTAACTCAGCAACTGCAGACCAGAACTCCTGCTAAGTGCATCTACTACCACATTCCCCTTCCCACTATTATAGACTATCTCAAATTCATAGTCTTGGAGGAACTCCAGCCATTGATATTATCTCATGTTCTAGTCCTTCTGATAGAAGATATACCTGAGACTCTTGTGAGCATAGTAGACTGTAAAACGTTCACCCATCAAGTAATGTCTCCACATCTTCAAGGTTAAGACCACTTATTCTAACTCCAAGTCATGGGTGGCATAGCTCTACTCATTCTATCTCGGCTGTCACCAACCACAAGAAATCACTAATCGCTCCTGAAGCATGACACATCCAAGTCCGGTCCTTGATGCATCGTAGTAGACTACATACCCAACACCCTCTTCTGGTAGCCTCAAGATGGGGGCACTCGTCAGTCTCTACATCAACTCTTGAAAACTCATCTGGAATCTACCCATCCATAAAAATAAATGTCACTTATTCATAAACACTGAAAGGGGTGACACAACTCTGGAAAATTCAAGCACAAATCTATGGTAGTATCTAGCCAACCCTAGGAAACTCCGCACCACAGTCACAATCCTGGGTGGCTCCCATTAAAGCACAACCTCTATCTTCACTAGATCCACTGAAACTCCAGCCTCTGAGATAACATGTCCCAGAAAGTGGACCTCTCTTATATATAACTAGCACATAAAGAGCTTACCATAAAGCTGTTGGTCTCAAAGTGAATCCAGAACTATCTGTAGATGGTAGGCATGCTCCACCTCCTACTTCGAGTATATCAAGATGTCATCGATGAATACCACCATAAAGTGATAGAGGTTTGGATGAAAAGTATTTTTAATGAGTCCCATAAACACTTATAGGGAATTTTTTACACCAAATGGCATAACCAATAACATCTAGTGGCTATACTGACATCTGAAGTCCGTCTAATGCACATCCTAATCTCATAACCTAAGATGATGGTAGCATGATCTGAGGTCTATCTTTGAAATCCAATGATCTCCCTTCAATTGATCAAAAAGATCATAAATCTTCAAAAGAGGATATTTGTTCTTCACAGTCACTAGTTTCAAGCACCGGTAGTCCACACAGAGTCTCAAACTCCCATCTTCCTTCTTGGCGAACAAAATTGCGGTTACCCATGGAGAAACACTAGGCCTTATAAACACCTTCATCAATAAGTCCTCCAACTATACATGTAACTCACGAAGCTCCAAGGAATCCATTTGATATGATGGAGTGGATATCAGTGTCGTCTTTGGGTACAGGTTGACGTAAAAGTTGACCTATCTATGAGGAGGTAGTCCTAGAACATCATTAGGGAAGACATCATCATACTAGTCCACCACTACCGGATAGGTTAAACTCTCAACATCAACTACCTCAAGGGTATGTCTGGACAATTGATGTGTGATCGGCGGCACCCTCATCTGGGTAAGTCCATCTTATGCTGCAAAGGTTCCGTCCTTATCAGTGAAAGAAAACCTGGTTCCATCTTCACAGACACACCACACTCTGTGCCCAATACAATCAATCTGATCATAGACTGTGGATAACTAGTCCATACCCAACATGACATCGTAAGGACTCAATTCCTCTACTAGAAGATCTGAGCCAAATCTCTCACCTCCTATAGTAAGCTCACACTGCCAGAACCAGTGTGTAATAGTCGAATCCCCTCTCGTAAGAGTCTCTAGCCATAACGATTGAGCCAACGACTCCACCAAAATCTCTGAGCTCTAAACAAGGGCAATGGAAATAGAAGAGTGACTGAAACCTGTGTCTATAATTAATGTAGATATGGTGTAGTAGACACAGATCATACCTTTAATCATCTCTAGAGCACCGTGGTTGTAGGCCTCAACTACCTGGAGCTGAGCTCGTCTTTGTCCACCTACTCCCTGTGGTCAGGGTGGACCACCTTGAGGTGGTTTTCGTAGAACATTGAATTGTCGTCCACCACCTGTTGCATGGCCAGATCCTCTTTCATGTCCACCTACTGCCTATGGACCTCCTTGGTCAAATATTTACATCTGACTCGGTGGTCCCTTGACCGTCTGTTGGTCATCCTTATGGTGGGTTGGGCAGTCGCGATCCATGTGACACTGCCCGCCACACGAGTAGCAGTGAATGCTCCTAATATGCCCTCCAATGTCCCATGATCCCCACACCACTAACCATGTGTCCTGAGGTTGTCCACTAGAAGGTTTGGACCTCTTGGGATTTTGCGTCATCCATCTACAGCCTGCTGCATATGACTCTGCTACCAGATGTCTGGTGGTGGCTCTTGTTGTCGATGCCTTCTCGTCTAGGAAACTCTCCACCAAAATTGTTCGCTCTAGCACCCTAGCTTATGTTGGAATGATGAGCGATATCATCAATGCTCTGATCTTCTTTCAGAGACCCTTTTCAAAGGTTTGTGATCAGTAGATAGGTTATTGTATCATGTCGTTGGAGTAGCAGAAGCGATCAATGAACCTCATCGAGTACTGGGCCATAGTCATATTTCCCTTCTATAAGTGAAACAACTCCTATATATGCATTGCACATAGATTCACTAGGAAAAACTCTGCTCTGAAAAGGACCTCAAATTCCACCTAGATGAGGTTTGCCTCATTGTTGAACTGGAGTGTCAGACTCCACCATCTTCTAGCTGCTCCCTGGAAGAGACTAGCAACTAGGATCTCCATGAGATCTTATTGTGTCCCAACTAAGCGAAAAAATCTCGCAATAGACTCATGCTAGTCCTGAGCTGCCTACGGGTTCATATCACCTTGGAACCATGGAGGCCTCTACCGCTAAATCTCATGAAACATGCTCAGTCAATGTGCATCCTCTGCTGGTGGGGTTGGTGGAAACGGATTCCCAATGGGTAGTGGTGTTCCTAGTATACCACCTGAAGGTGCTAACACCATAAGAGGGCCCTCCATTGAGGCCTCATCACTTGGTGGGCCGCCATCACGTACTCTCTTGGGAATCCTGGATAGCTTTGTACATGGAAGCATCCTAAAATAAGACATGTGTTCCACAGTCAATAAGTTATACCTGGTGAGATGACACAAATAGATCATAAGAAAAACTTTTCGAAAACACATGAATTCAGTGTTTCCATGAATAGAGTTGAAAATCAGAATTCAGGGCATTGTTGTATGGATACATCAGCCACCGCACCAACAATGAATTCCCCAAACTGAAAACCAAACTCATAACACTTGACACTATTACCCCATAGAAAAGATCAGAGTCATATTTCTTCGATAGAACTGACTTCTCTGATACCACTTTGTCAAGACCCATCCCTCGGGGCCTATTTCGTGACTACCCCAAGCCCACCTTCTATAGGGTAGGTGCTGGAAACTAGCACCGGAAAGGCATATCCCTAAAATGGGAAGGATTTTCCTTTTAACCTATATATACACACAATCCAAGAACATAACAAGAAGCAACCACGAAGCAAGCTGTTGTAGTAAAAGTGTGATGAAAGTAAAGGGGCTGGAATACAATCCCAATTGAAATGTAAAAGTGCAATTTAAAAGTACAAATACAACTGAAAAGTGGAAAAATAGATCATGGGTCATCCATTGAGGATCCTACCTGAAGGTTAGGTACAACTCATGAATAGTAGTCCTTGTGTCTGGTCCCGCCAAGTGGTCCACCTTTGAGCATCGTCCATTCCTGGCTCTCTCATCCTCGATCAATGTTGTCTGTCATCTACACAAGACACAACAAAGTGCGTGTGTAGCCCATGTAGTGGTGAGTATAACGATACTCAGTTGGGACCCCAAGACCCCCGTAGGTCTCCCCTAGTTCCACAAAGTAAAAAACAAAAAGCAAGACCTTCATCTCAAGCACGAAGCTATAGACATCAAATCTACATAGGTATATGCCCATACATATACCTAAGTTATGAAGATATACTCATCTCATATTTGAGGGATTAATAACACAAATGTAACACCATGAAGGTAGAAGTACCACACAGATAACACCATGAAGATAAAAGTACCACACATGTAACACCACGAAGATAACACCACGAAGACAGAAGTACCACATAGGTAACACCACGAAGAAAGAATCACCACACAGGTAACACCATGAAGATAACACCACAAAGGTAGAAGTACCACAAAGATAAAACCATGAAGATAGAAATACCACAAAGGTAACACCACAAATATAACACCACAAAGGTAACACCATGAAGGCAGATATACCACATAGGTAACACCATGAAGATAGAAGTACCGCACAAGTAACATCGCAAAGATAAAACCATTAAGGTAAAGTCTTATATCAGACTAGGTATAACATAAGTACAGTAGTACAGATGATTAGTCATAAATTATATCATTTTATTCTTCTAAGAGGAATTACTGCTAACCCCCATAGGATTGATTGATTATAACCCCAACTGACCCACACAGGATCTGATCTATACAGGATCAGTAAGGACTGACCCACATAGGATCGTTGAGCACTAACCCACATATGATCTGATAGATGCAGACCCATACAGGATTGATAGATACTGACCCAATTAGGTTTGATCTTCTCCCTTCACATTACAGCCATACACTGGATTCATCGAACCCGGTGTGCTCAAGTTCCATAGAATCTTCCCCTTGAGATATCGGTCATACCTCGACTTCCACTAAGCTCTGAAAAAGTGTAACACAAAATACAGTCACTTCATAAGGGTTTCAACGCGACAGATGGTGTGTCAATCAGATGCCCGATCTTTGAGTTATAAGTGTTTTAGTTTTGAGGGCCCAGTTGGATTGAAGTTCAATAAAACCCAGTAGAAAAACAACTATCACCAAAACCTATGTTTATTATACCAAATGGACAGTCTCACTACAAGGGTCCCAGTGCCATAGACGGTTCATTAAATGGACACACTTATTTCAAGTTATGGCTCATTAAGCGAAACTGGGCCTGGTTGGATCTGGGTCCGGTCCGACTTGGTTGGACCGACCTGGTTTGGGTCGCCCGACCGGGCTGGGCTGGGCCATGGCGGGCAAAGCTTGGAAGTGGGAAGCTCGTTGGTATCACGTGGCCTGGCTCGTTGCGCTAGTGTGGCCCGGCCCGCGGAGGCGCGGCCCGCTAGGCTCGCACGACCCAACCCGCAACGGGGCGTGGCCTGCTGGCATGCGTGGCCTGGACCACAATGGGGTGCAACCCATTGGGTCATGCAGTATACCCAAGCTATAACGAAAGGGGAGCAGCCCCCTCTCCGTTTTGAAGGTGAAGTACAATCACCTAAGGGGCACTGCTAGGTTAACAGCGGGAACCACTGTGGGTCCAACCGCCCCGACGTTGGAGTCACAACTCTTTTGGGGACACAACATTGCATACCACAACCTCCACATATGGCCGGTCATTACTGGCCACCCTTCTTGGCCCCACCGCAGTTGTAAATCCGCAGCCCTTCTCCGCCGGCGGTGAGCGACGGCGCCCCGCATCACCACTGTGGTCGGTCGGTGTCGGCCGCTGCGTTGTTCACTGCAGCATAGTGTCATGGCCTCCTCCTATGGTGCACATCGATGTGACAACTCCATCGTGGCTAGCCGGTGCCAGCCACCACTGGAATCTTCCATGCGAAATCTTGTGTAACCTGAAGATAAAGTTTGCGATGAACACACCAAAATCCCAACAAGGTCATAGGGTTCAGGCCTTGTTTGTTTAGCCAATACTCTATGCGATAGCTTGATAACAAGTGGGTTGGATTCAATAATCAAATGGAATTATAACTAAATAAATTCATACCTCAAGAAAAATGGATAGCTCACACGATTGAGGAAGTGGGTTGTAGTTTGTTTCCCCTGTAACAATCTACCAACGCTGACGCTCAAGTGTCATCCTTCGGTTCGTGATTCGGCTTCACCTGTCACTGCCCGCTAGAACCGACTCCTTCCTCTAATGTTGGCTTCACAACACTTTATCAACACTTATTTGATTGGTGAATTCATGCCATTACCTCTCCCCAAGCTCCATATATATAGGAGAGGGGGAGGGTGAGAAATGCTCATATAATTTATGAGGGTTCAATTAATAGGAACCTTTATAAATTCTAACAATTTTGTTACAAAGGATTTGAAGGGTCAAGACATTTAATGCCTTGACATTCCATTGGTCCCATGATGACATTTTTCTGTTGGAGGAAAATAATGAAATAAATAAAATAACAAAGTTATTTTCTTATACTTTTGAAAAGTCCCAAAATCTATCATTTTCTCCATACCTACGGTGTTCGAAATGAATCCTCCCTTAAGAGAATCCCGACATTGCGGATTCAAAAGTGACATCATATTTTTAATCTGAGGACCATTTCAAAAGTTAGAAAATGCTGCTAGTGAGGTTACTATATGTACCTTAAAAAGTTCAGAAATTAATTCTGGGCACAATGGGCCTCAAAATCACACGCTGTCAATTTTCATACTCATAATAATTCTATTTAATTAAAAAAAAATTACATGAAAAAATCATAGTCTTTAAAAAATATATGTATATATATATATTATTTTATTCTAAAATTTACGGTATTGAGGGATATGGATGAAACCCTTGAGGGGGGCATTTATTATTAAATTAGAAAAATATTCACTACGTAATAAATGTTGAACTTTTTATTAGATTTGGAAAATTGAAAGATGAGGTATGGCGTTAACTCATATTTCCTACTCTGAATGAGTTAATTATTATTATTATTATTAATTTGGAGATGATATTGTTATAAAAAGAGTAGTTATACCTCCTTTATGTGAACTTTTGAATTTTTTTGTTGAGATGATTTAATGATGAATATATTTCAGGAATTGGTAATTTAGAGCAATTATAGTACATAAAGAAGTGAGGAATCTACGTTTGATATCAAATGTTTTATTTTTTATAGATATCATTGATCTCCTTGGTTGTACACTACATTTTATAAAAATTATTTCCCACATATACTTAGAGTTTTCATGCAAATTGATCATTTCTAAGAAAGACATGTGATGTCATCCTTCTCTCACAAATGTCTAAAGAATAACCCTTAAAGGAATGGTGGAGAAGAGAATTCCCAAATTGCATGAGAAGAGTGATGATATGAAAATGAACTTATTTTACCATTTCATTTATTTTCAATAAGGGTGAGAATGATATTAGCTTCATAATGTGAAAAAGGATGAATAATAAATACAAAGGGTGGGATAGAATAGAACAAGTAAAAATTTTGTTTTCATTTTCTTATGTAATATAAATTCATTATATGAGGAATAATTCCGTACATATATGAATATTATTGACGAATTGGTTGTTTTTATTCTCAATGAATCTATATCTATCAATATTGGAATGTGTGGATGCTATCCTGTAGAATTAAAGTGAAGATAAACATTTAAGACAAAGAGTCGTGTTAATTGTGTTGATTTCTCAATTGATCATTAATGTCATGTAAATGTTTCAATTATAGTAAGGGTGTAAAATTTTCTAAAGAATGATGAAGAATATGTGAATTTTTGAAGAAATATTTTGATGACCATGAAAAATTCCTATTCTTCCAAGAGGTGTTTTATAAAGTCCAGAAAATATCCCTATTATTTCATGATAAATTTTATAAAGGTATCGTACAATTGTTTTCATATACCAAAACATGTGCTGAAGATTTCATTTAATTTCTATAAAATTATTTGAATTATATGAAAAAAAATTAATGTTTTTTTCTGAGAAATATTTGATGAAATATTGTTGATGAAATTCAAAGTAGTTTTGATTGACTAATTTGAAGTAGAATTTTGTGTTTGGAATTTTTAGTGAGAAATTTATTAATATAATAATTAATAATTATAATAAATCTTTGTATTTTTTGAGTTTACTTATAAAAAAATATCCCATATGATTACCATCCAAGGACCAACCCCAATAGCATATGAGAACAGGGAAAGATTTCATGGGAGGAAATTTAGCATGTTCAACCTTGGGTGGTGTGTGAGGATGCATATCGCCAATATGAAGTGCATGGGTGAGACACTTGAAAGTGGAAAAGTATAGTGGGTACATAGTTTCCATAGAATATATAGGGTTGATAGTGTATAACTATGGTCTAGTGGTCCTTCATAGTGAAGAACAACCCATGGAATCGTATTGAATGTTATGTTGTGTTTGGGTGTCAACCCTGATACTGGATCGAGATGTCTGTAACCCGATATCTATTATTAAGAAGCATGATATTTAAAAAAACACTAATGTGATATTTTCATTCATCTCACCTTATTCATCCATATTAAAAACATATGGATATAAATTGTTCCTTAAATCATATAATGTGGGTTCATCAGATTATCTTTGCATCATCAACTTCATCATCCACTCATTTTATATACTTAAGATTTCCCCACCCCTAAAGATTCAATATTGTAATGGCTCTGAATTTTTAGTCCATGATATTTATAATCTTATAATTATTTCATATATTATAAATTATTTAAAATCACAAAGATAACACAATACAAACTTTATAAATGAATAAGGAATGAAATAAGAGGTATTTCTAGAAATAAAGCAACCTATATCGATGGAATAGTAACTTGACCATTAGAATATTAATATGACCATTATAAATATACATCTAACCAATAAAATAGTAACCAAACATTTGAAAGTTTAATTTTTTTCTTTCTTATAAATAGAAATATTATATATTTTTATCTTGGTATAGGTAAATAAATGTTTTAAAAATGATAAATTATGTGTGGGTATTTCTGTAAATCATAAATGTTTGTTAAAATTTTTTAATTAATAAAATGTTTTAAATTAAAATATATTTTCATAAAATAGATACATAAATTAATATTTTGTTTTCCTAGGATTGTAAGATAATTTTATGACAACTTAGTTAATTTTACAAAATGTCTTAAAATAATTTCTAATTTGAAAATCAATATTTATGGAATAAATGATGATTTTAATTAAAGAATAAATTTCTAATATTTTGTTAAATATTTACATAAAATAATTCCATTTTTTAAATCTACGCATTGAATAAAATTTAGGGTGTACTTTTGGTATTTTTCTAAAGTAGTTTAATTTTTGGTAATTTGTGGAATATGGTAATTTATGATATTTTACATTATAAGTAAATAAATCAATTTTTGAGTCATGGTTGTCTCATGGATGATGTAAGTGGACACTATATCATACAAAAATTTTATAGTTGCAGTTTTAGTCTATATAAGTAATAGTATTGATAGACTTGAACCAAAAAAAATATCCTAATGAATAAAATAATCAAAAATGCCCCTCTCCTCAAACTATTAATACTACCTCTCATAACCTCTTCTTATCACACCTTATAAGCATTATATGTTTCTAATATTATAACCATTTGTAATATAAAACTAATTTCTTATGTTCTGGTCTTTCTAGTCTAACTAGAAACTCTTTTCAAGTCCCTTGTGGAGGTTCTAGAGGGGACGACTCTAAAGAGGTAAAACCTTCCCTCTCTCTCTTTCAATATATTTTATTTTCTTATCCTTCCCTCACCTCCTCTATTTAAAGTAACATGATAAATATAGTATCATATATATACATAAATATTATTATTTTAATGGTATATCCTCCATAAAATCTATACTCTTCACCTTTTTTCTAAAAATGAAAACATTTTCTATGAGTTATCGATCCACTGCCTACATGGATGATAATTTTTCATTTTCTAATACCACCTTAAATACTGGAAATATAACCATTATAAATATTAAAATATATTTTAAAATGTATATAAATACTTATTTACTATTTTTTAAACATTATATATACATAATATTCAATAATAAAACAAAACTAATTTGTGATGACCAAAAAAACATCAAAATAACCAAAATATTTATCTGTAATGTTTTATCTACTGAACTATCCTAATATCTGGAAAAAAAATTATATAAGATCATTTTATGTTTATTAATTTCATTAATAACATATAATTTCTATTCTGGATAACTATTCCTATTTTATAAGATCGTTCATACATGTATACAAGTGAACTAATCATGAAAACGAAGGAAACAAACACTCCGAAAAGAAAAAAATTAATCTTAGCTCATAAAGAATTACATAAATGAACTTGATAATATTATAATAAATAAATTAAAATTTTAATATATTCTTATTATATTTTTAAATGAATCAATTTTCATTTTCCAGTACATTTGTAACAAGTGAAGAACACTTTCCTATATAAGGTAAGGGATACTCCCTAAACAACCTTTTTTCCTTCAGGTTATGTTTTCTCACTCTTTACCCCAATTTAATTATTATTTAATCATATTTTCTTCACCAAAATTTTGTGTACATGAAAAAAACATATTTAACTAGATCAATTATTCTTTTTTAGGTGGAAATGCAAGTTTTATAAGGTTTCATCTCAATTCTTCTCGATAAGAATTCCATATTTAAGGGAACCTCCTAGTCTCTTATCTGTTTTCAAGTATGCTCAATAATATTTTTTTTAATAAAATGATATATTTATAAAAACATTATTTTTTTCATTTAAAATTATCTATGTTATTTTATGGTTTTATGAAAAAAATTAATCATTTTCCCTCTTTAAATACTCTTTAATATTTTCCCATAAACCGCATTAAAGGTTCTCATTTAAAAAATTTCTTAAACACTATTATCATGATATATACATATTTTACCTTATGAATTTCAATGTATAATTTAAATAAATTATTTCATGTAAAACTTTATTATAATCTCATTTGTTAGTCCTTATGACATGATTATGATATCTGTTTTCTTCCATGGGTGGCCCTTATATTTATGTTTGATTCTTCATATCGAACAAAAATTCATACACATGTTATGATTGGTCATCCAAGATAGTTCTATATTAAGTTGGGTAATGTTTATTCATAGGACATGTCATGCTGGGAAGGGGAGTAAACCATATTTCTTTATGGGACTTTATCCACTATGTTCAATACTCTTTCCAGTTAGTCTTGACTCATGCTTATGTCATGTTGTATGTTGTCACCAAATTCATATTATTCCATGATTACATGATCCCATGTTCAACATGTTATGATCCCTTATTTTTATTCATGTTCCATGCCTTTTTATTTCATCATGTTATTCCTTCTAACCCATGTTCTATTCTTTATTCCTAGGTTTATTCCCTAAATAGTATTTTTAGCTCATCCCTTTGTTCATGCATTCCTAAGGTTGTCCTATGCATGAGTAATAGATCAATGGAAGTTAGTAATTCATTATGGGAATTGAATAAAATATTTTTTCACTTTGGTTACATTATTTCTAATCAAGAATCTAATCTTCCAAGTATATTATACATTATGATCCTTGGTCTATATTTAATGTCTTTTTATGCTTAAAATCGTATAATAATATGTTTCAATAGATAGGGGTACTATAAATAACATGAAATTAATTGTAAATATAATATCTAATGGCCATGATTTTATAGGGATGTGGATATGAAATTATATTCTTTAAATATTTGTCTTTAATCCGTTAATCTATTCAAAGAATATTATTGTGTAGAACAAAAATCATTTTTTTCAAAGGCTATATGTGAATACTTATAACATGGATGATTTTGATCCCTTATAAATAATAGGGAAAATAATAATTATCCCATACATTTGAGAAGTTAACCATGAAGAGAAAATGTATCTTGTTTAAGTCGATATGCCACCATGTTTAGCATCATGTGATGTAAATGAAAAATAAGGAGACCCATCTGAGAATATTTCAAACACTGAAATATTTAGGAATTCAAAACCATTTATTGAAATTAAATATTTTTATGAAATTTATGTTAATTAATGAATGAGTTATTGGTGTTTATCATCTCCTATTAATTTATAGGTTTGATTAACCTTTGGTGGTTGTGGTCATTCTCCATTGAGGATCTCATTTTTCCAAGAGAAACAGATCACAGCGAGGCTCTCTACATTGATGAAGAAGAAGAACCATCCCCATGCCTTACTTGTATTGACAAAGTATAGGATAAACCATAATTGTATTAGTGTGAAAAATTATATCCTTTGTACACTATGTGATATTCACATGATATCTTATGAAAACTTTTTGATACATTCCACAAAGAACACCAACTTTATTAAATATGATTAACCAATGCACTTTAATAGTTTTGTGATGTTTGAGTAACCTAGTGTACTCCCTAGTATGTGAAGGAGATAGAGAAACCATGAATCATATTTATTTAAAAAAATAGGATTAAGTGATATTTTTTGTACACAATGTTACATGAAGAAGAAAGTTCCATAGATAATTCTTATTATATGAAGTGAAGAAAATTTTAAAAGAACATAAAATAAGATTTTTTAGACCAAGAAGGTAGAAGGTTTTTCGAATAAGCAGGAAGTGGTTATAAAAGATGTAAAGAAAGTATTATGTTTTTTGTCTTTAAATAAATCATCTAACATTTTTATGAATTACAACAAAGGTGATCTAATTGAGATGGTTTATAGATTTACTAGATCGAATTCATATAAAAGTATACTAGACAATGGTTTCTCATAATGATAAGTATGCTAAAAATTTATATTACCATGATTATATGTTAAATCAAAAAGGTTTTTTGTAAAATAAAGCTAGTGGTGCTTCACTATTATAAATTTTCTTAATGTAATGTGTAATGAAATATCTCATGAAGCAAAAGAATTAAAAATGAAGAATAATTTGTTTTCATGGAAAATTTTCGTACTAATATTTCCAAAGAAGCTTGCAAAAAATATTACTTTAAATAGAGATTTGGTTGTGAATATACTGTTCAATTTGTGTGAATTTTATAAAAAAAGGAATATTATTGAATTATAATGTGAGTATTTTTGTGAATATCATCAGATGAAGTAAAATAAAAAAATCCTTTAGAATGAATACCATTGGATGATCTATTTCAATATCATCCTTTGTCGTTCATCAGACGAACCAATTATTGGAGATATGACTCTGATTCAAGGAATATAAGGACTCAGTTTAAGTCATCAGATGTATTTTTCTATATAAAGTTCAGGAGTCAGATCATATTTCTTTAAGGAAATGTTCCAAGAGTTGTGATATAATTCATCAGGAATAGGTAGAGTCTAGGGAATGTTTTTTTGAGACATTCCTATGAAGTGATGTAGAAGAATCAGACAGAGTCTCATTAAATGGAAGTGCTACAATAAATTTTCACTGAATGAATGGTTGATATATGTTTTTATCATATATAGGGTATTTATGAATCTTTTATAAAGATATTGAATATGATTTTGTTGAGATAATGGTTCCATTTTCATAAAATCATAAAATAAAATCATGGTTATTTCTATGTGTTATGAGTTTTTTATAGTGTTTTTAACACTGAGGATAAGTATTCTTAAGTAAATTTTCTAGAATCGAGTTTTCAACTGTCGTAAAAATACTCCAGATGTTCTGAGAAAATTTTAATGAAAATTATTTAAGAGGAAATTTTGAATTTTGAGTTTTCATTGGGAGGGAAAATAAATTCCAATTCCCAAAATTCCTACTTCAAGTGATAATATATAAATTGGTTGTTTATACATGCCTAATATATACAATTCACACTTTAATAAGTGCAATTAAGAACTATAGAATAAAAAATTTATTGGGAATGTTCTATAAAGAATCATCAGTTAGACATATACAAGATGAAAATATCCCAAGATGAAAATATCCTATCAATTAGTATCTATTAGACAATGTGTGGAATTGATCACATGAATAGGTTATAGAAGAAACAATAGATTTTGTGAAAGTTTCATCAATCTAAGGGTATATAAAATGTTTTAATAATAGGTAGTGAGAGGGGAATAGTGGGTCAGAAGGTTTTCATCTACACAAAGGCACCAAACTAACTAAATAATGTAGACACTAGATGAAGTATAATGGACCAAATAATTAGATGAATTATAATAAAAAACCCATTGGATTAATATAAAATAGACTAAACATATTTATTTCATGCAAATGGGCAAGAAAGTGAATAAGTGGTACTTTATAAAAGAGAAATTGTGAAAACTTTCATGTGGAGCCGTGATAACATACTGAATCCTAATGGTTAGGGTTTCTAATAGTTTTTAACAAAAATTATTGTTAAATATTATATATTTTTTAAGACATGTTCAAGTTTTCTTTATTATAGTGAAATGTAGTTGTAATTATATTACCTTTATATCTAACCACTTATAAATTATTTTTTCATGTGGATTTTACAATGTTCGATTATTTCCAAACCACGCCAAGGACTATAAACTTTTATTGATTAGTGAACCTTGTAAATATATTTATTCCTATGGTTTATCTTTTTTTGTTATTTTTAACAATTTCATGTATATTTAACATCATGCAAATGTTGTTTCATAAGTAAGAAAATATAAAAAAGGAATATAACAGATTCACCCCAAATCTTCTCAGTAATCACATTGATCCCAATTGTTATTTTCAAATGGTATTAGACTGAAGGTTTCCTTATTTGACTCTTTAATGATTGTTTAAGAAAATAAATGTTTCCATATTAGTTTATAATTTTATTAATAGTGAGGGTCTTCCTTTTTTATGTTAAGAAATATCATATTTTGAAGGATTAAATGTTACCTTATCATATGTCCATTAGCAACACTATTATTGAATCCACTAAAGATGTTTTCCCACCATTTGACGACTGAGTTCCCCTAAAAGATACTGATAGGATGAGTTTGGATAATTAGGGATGATTCAAAAATGATATAAATTCCTCACTCTCTGAAAGTGAGTTTATTTGAGTTAAAGGATTTTGGATGAATAAATGAATATTGGAAAAGTTGAGGAACATCTATGAATGAAATTTAAAGATAAAAAAATAAATGCTTAAACTCTAGAGACTAAAGTTTGATGATATTAATATGGGTATTAATGAATCTTTTTTTTACTTCTCTATAAGGGTCACTGAATTTATAAGCATCATAATATTTCTAGGTTATAATTTAAAATTTTTATCCATAAAAAAAATTGTCTTACGAATCATTCCTGATAAATTTGATGCCAAGTTATCATCATTAGAAGATAGAGATCCTAATTATCTATCTCTGGATGATCTATATAGTACTCTCATCACTTATGAAATGATAAGAGAAAAATCTATTAAGAATACTGCAAAGAGTGATCGAGATGTTTCTTTCAAATATTCCTATTAAGAAAAATCTAGGAATGTTATCAAATAATGTCTTATTGACTATTACACCAAACAAATATCTGTAAAAAAATTTAAAAAAATAATTTATTTTAAAAAAAGGTGAAAAGTGTCACTTTAATGTAAAAAAAGGTTTATTAACAGTCAAACATTTTAGTTGTGTATATATTAGAAATTTTTCTAAAAAAATTATCAATGAAAGGAAGATGAATAAAGTGATGAAGATGATAATACATCATAAATATATATACCAAGAAGAATATAGAATAATATATTTCATATTGTAAGGAAAATGACAGTAAGTTCTCTAAATTGAAGAGAAATTATTTCTATTTGTGTGTGGATTAAAATGACAATGAATAAGAAGCTAATAACTTTAGTGAGGATATGAAAAAGTTGCTTTTTATTGAAAAAGATTATTGTGAAAAAATCTCATATCATGGAATTAATAGTTCATAAGATATTGTAGAATAATTGAATCATATAGAATTTATGCCCCAATTATAGTTGAATTAATGTCTTGAAAATATTTTAATACTTGAAAGGGAGAATAGGTTTTTTATAAAAGGAGTTATTTCAGAAAACTATAATGAATATTTTCTTAAAAAATTATAATTTTCTTAAAGACATTGATGTTCTAAATAAATAAGTTGATGAATAGAATAATATCTACATCAATCTTGAATAAAAGATAAATCTAAAAGAGGTATAATTAGTTCTTCTTAAAAAACATGTTAAAATAAGAATGGGGTTACAAACTTGAAAAAAACATTTTCAGAAATTAGTAAAAGTTACGATAAAATTAAACCTATGAAGGATAAATAAATGATATCCTCATAGTTTAATAAGAATAATGAATATTCATAGAATAATAAGGAAGTGGATAAGATCGTATATATAGCTAAAACAATCACATTTTAAAAACATGAATATTATATGGTTTTAATATATAAACCAAAATTTACTACAAATGGATATTTTTTTGGGGGTTGAGGAAAAATATAAGTTGAATATGAAAATACCAAGTGGTAACAAAAACATTTTTGTACAACATAAGACTAAAGTGGATGGTAATAAAGTTGATGAAAAGTAGCTACCCCACTCCCAACAGTACACAAATTATAGAAGGAAATATTTTTTCTGTGGTTACTGCTAGTTTTATAGAGTATTTGGGCATATATAAAATATGTATTGGTTTAATCGTTAATGTTATAATTAATCCAGTGAAAACTAGAAGAAATTTTTTATGAGGATTTATCCCATACATTGGATACAACTTGAGAAATTAATTCTAAATATTGAAAATATATTTCAACCCTTTGAAACTTTTTGTAAAATATATTATTTTCCTTTACATCTTAAAAGTTGATTTTTTATCATAATACCTACACAAAGAAATTTATTAAGAAAACCAACAAAAGTTACATGAGAATAAATAAATAGTAATAGAAAATGATGTATTTTTTCAAATTTCTATCAAATATTTAAAGGGATAATGACCTTGGATACTAAATAGTGGTTTTTATTTACATATGACAAGATATTTGACGTGGTTGAAGAATGTGAATGATTTTTAAGAAGTTATAGTGATTTTTGGAAATGATGAGTCACTCAAAATCAAAGGTGTTTGATCATATATTATTGTAGAAGAGGTAAAATACAAAATAACGTTGATTTCTAAAGGGAAGAAAACAAATTTATTTTTTTTATACATTTTTGGGGAAGGTAACAAAGTGTTTTTCATAAAATATGTTTTTTTAAGGTAATAGAAGATGAAGATTTTTTAATCAGAGGCCAATGAATAAAGGGAAATTGTTTGAAGTTGGTGATTCAAATTGTTCATGTTATTTGATCTTCATTGAATAAAAAAGATATGGAATAAAAGGTTTGGGCGTATATGTTAGAGTAATTTGATAAAGATAGTAAAGAGGTAAATTATTTTTCATATTATTAGAATGAAATGAAGAAGATATTGGTGTTATCTCTTTCTCCAGAAAGGGATGATTACAAAATCAGTATAAAATATAGTTGAGATATATTCAACACATCCCATGGAGCTGATATATTCCTATATTTTTGGGATAATGAGAAACAATTCTAGAAAACAAAGATAAGTACGTCGTTTTTTTATTATTATTATATTCAAACTACATGTATTATGATTTTGAAACATAAATATGTGGCTATGAAAAATGATTAAGAGTTTAAGGAGAAGTGTAGAAATAGAATATGAATATTCTTTTAAGAAAATATGAAATTATAATGGTAGATAATATAGAAGAATAAGTTTAGATATTATCTTGAAAAGTGTGATATTTTTCATGATTTTTTTGTACCATACACTTTATATAATAATGGTGTTTTTCAAATAATAAATAGAAGTTTTGTGGAGATAGAATGAACAATATTTATCATGCATGATATTTTTTGATATTTTTGTAGGAAATCTATGAGAGAGGTATTTTATATTTTCAATTGATGTTTCAATAGTATTAACACTAATATTAAAACTTACAATATTTATTAAAAATAAACCCCAAGTTTGAAGCACCTATGGGTGTTTGGTAGTCCTTTTATTATAAAAATCAAAGGTGAGAATTTGGGGAATTTTGAAAAGAGATGTGTGGATTGAATTTTTCATGGGTACCATCCTAATGGTAGAGGATAAAGGTGTTATAATAAATATATAGGAAATTTATTTTACTCTAAATAGATTAATTTTATTTGAATTGTATCATAAGAAAGTTTTATTGGTAGTTATAGATATCAAAAAAATATGAGGTGGATGAGTTCAACAACATGAGAAAATTATAAATTATTTTAATGAAGTTGAAGCTTCTTGACATGAATAATCTTAATTAACAATCCCAAGTGATGAGAAAAAATATCATTCATCTTTCAAGGGAAAATAAGTAACTAAAAGTCTAAAATATCATTGGAGATCAATGAAAAGATGTTCAAACCAGAACAAAATCAATGTTACTTTCACATATGTCCTTATTTTCACATGTTGATCCAAATTATGTTGATAAAGATAAGGCACATCAAGAGTGGATTGATTCCATGTGTTACATTCTGGTTTCAGAAGCCACGTGAAGGTGATACTTACCTAGTTGTCCACATGGTGTCAAGCACATCTTCCCAAATTCCAGAGGCTTCCAACGAGTAGCGATGGCCTAGTTGCGTTAATGGGGAGGCTATGCCCTCATTAGAAAAGTGTAACATTGTGGAAATATAATAACAGATCAATTGAGGAAGCTATAATTAATATAGTATAAATAAATAGTAGAAGACTGATAGTATAAATAAATCTAGAAGTCATATAATATACAAGTTGAGGATTAATGTAACATGTTCTAATAAAATAGCCAAAACAGGTACACAATAGTCATATACAATACTTGTCCCAAAATAAAAAAAGGGGAAAAATAATCCCAGTAGTATCACAAGCCACATCTTAGTCACATTCTCTCTTACTTCTAAATAGAATATCAAATACATGTATGAGGTTGGTTTCCCTTATCGACACTTACAATCATATAATCTGATTGTGTCCCAAAAAGTGTCCCAAATAGGGGGTGAGATAAAACCCCAAAACGAAACCATGCAAGGTCCTCTCCCAAAAGACAAAAAAATTTTATAGATGGAATTATTAAATAATAATAGTATTGATAAAATAATTATTAGAAATTACACATCCTACATGCATTGATTTTCATTTACAATAAATTCATTTAACAATTAAATTGCATTGAATTTATAAATCTTGAGATCTAGCTCAAAACCAGCATCCCCCGATTAACTGGAAGCACAACAGATGCTTCAGAAGGATATCCAAACCAAGTAGTCCAAGGCCAACTCCAACTAATTTATTTTTGTCGGAGATGTGTCATAAGTCATTTAATTTATAATTCAAATCATAACATGAGCCCATCCATGAAATTCCTAAGTTGTAATTCAAGTGTCTCTCTAGGCTCAATATGAACCAACACCCTACAAGATCATCCCTGGAAAAACTCTTTGGAACTAGTTATCAATCTTGGTGAGGTTTAAAGTCCCATCCAATCCATTCTATCCCCAGTTCTTTTAAAAAAAATCTTGAGTATCGCTATTTGAATAATAGTCAAATTCCCTTTGAGTCCATGCATGGTATTATCATAAAAATTACATGTATCACTCAGCATATAATCAAAGACTCAATGAGTCCATCCATGGAATCCCACACTTGTATACATGTATCACCCAATGATTAATCAATGTTCAAGGAAATGATTCCATTTGTGGCATTCTAATTTGAATACATATATTACCCAATGCATACAAGTTAATAGGAACAAGATTCCTTCCATGGAATTCCAATCATAATCCTTCTATCACACTTTCCTATTAATCATTTAACAAATTCCATTTCATTTAAACAATTCATTAAACATGCCAAGGTAAAAACCAAAGGCATTCTATATAACTCACCCAAAAAGGGTGACTAAAGAAATGTCTAACATCAAGGCTTGGCCATTAATTTACTCACATGGGCATATCATGATAATGAGCATCCCATTCTTAATCAATCTGTAACATATCATGGTCTCAACACAAATCACATTGTAATTCTCATATATAAGGCAACACATGAATAAACAATCTATCACAAGGAATGAACTCTCACTAACTCACTTGAGATTAGCAATTCAATGGCCATTCAAATCCTCACATGTAAATTTTTAATATAACAATCCCAAAAATCCAATCAATATGTCACATGGATTATTTATCATATTACTCACTTGTGATAACCCAATATTATAGAAATTCAATCCAATTGAAACAATTCAAAGAAGAGCCTCTACTTTACTCACATAGGTAAAGAAAAAATTCTTTAAAAAATGTCACAAATGTGTAAAGGGGAAATCCATCCATCACATAACCTTAATTCATTTCATTTAAAATTAAATCATAAATCAATTAATCAATTTTTTTTATATAACAATTCAAAATGACATCCCAGGATCAATATAAAGAGGAATTCCTCATAGTCATACAAGGCTAAAATCCATGAAGGTCCATTTCATTAAAAATCACCCATGGGGTGGTTCTTATTCAAGGTATAAGATACGAATTATTAAGCCAATTGAATTACATAAAACATGACTGGAAATAATATAGTTAAATTTAATTTTTTTCAACACCCAAAAAATGGTCTGACAACACAACAACATATATAAACAGTTGTACTTTAAGAGAAAGGAATGACACCACCTACCTTCGGTACATTCTAGATAGCATATCTAATATCAGGCTCTAATTCATCCCATATTAGGAGAAATATGAAGGATGGATGAAGAATGAGAAAATAGAGCATATGATCGTAAATCTAAATAATGTAGTTGATAACCATAAGAATCAATAAAATCTAAAAGGGAATTGAAGCCTTACCATTATGGATCCAAGGAGATAAAATATGTTCGATTTGGATATCAGATGTAGAATGGATTTGATTTGATGAATAGACCAAGGAGAAACCAAAAGGTAGGGGTGGAAACCTGCTGTATGATAAATAAAAACCAAAAATGGGTGATAAAATAATTTTTATTATATTTTAAATTTATAAAATTCTTAAAATATTGGGGTCGGACAGTTTACCCGCATGGTTTTCCAAACCATTTGGAAACTATGTGTGGTTTACTATTGACCAAGGGGTGCCTATAAGATTTAAGAACCATGAAGAAATTATAAGAAAATAATATATTAAGATTTATTAAAAAAGAAGATCTATCCACACTACCGTGCGACCCTACACACATGTGTTTCACTAACAGTATAACCTCCTCTTTTCACCAAAAACATGGGTTCTAGGATCTGGACTAACCCTAGACACCACAAAGACCTCTATAACCTCATCAGGATTCACATTAGTCTATATTTAAGAAATTAGAAAGGGAATTGATGAAAATATAGATATATGTACCTCAAATAAGAATCAAGTTCTTATAAACCTCCCCCATAAAGAAATGGGTCCTTGAATTTCCCTTTCAAGTGTGGTGAAGGATGATTTGAGAACATCTCAGGACACTACCATTGTACATTGGCCTCCATGTCCCTGGTCTTATCCTATACTCAATTTCTCTTCCATAGCACCCTTACTAATGGAATGGACCAGTCTCAAATAACATTCCTACTGTCATCCACAATACATATAAGATTCTCTTAAAAGGATGACTCTACTAGTTACTCATCCTCCTCGGGAAAAAATCATGAGAAAGGTATGAATAGAAATGTTGAAGCATAGAAATTTGGAATACATAGTGAATATCCTGGTACCTCTGAGGTAACTACAATTGATAGGCTACTAGCCCGACTCTCTCTATGATCTTGAATGGCCCAACATACATCGGTGAAAGCTTGCCCTGTGTCATGACCCTCTTATGTCCCAAAGTCGGTGAAACACATAGGAAACCCTGATATCTATACTTGAACTCATGTGGTTGTCTCTGGAGATCAACATTTGATTTATGATGAGACTGCGCAGTAGCCATCTATTTTTGAATCAACTGAACGTGTTTTGTGGTCTCCAGGAAAAGATGATGTCCCAACATAGCTGCCACTCCTGCGTCTAGACAACATAGTGGGGATCGACATGGTCTATCGTATAAGGCCTCATATGGGACCATATGAATAGTATCCTAGAAGATATTATAGTAGGTGAATCAACCAGGGGTATGTGCCTCTCCCAAGAGCCCACAAAAACCGGGACACATACTCACAACATGTCGTCAAGCACCTGAATCATGTGCTCTAACTGACCATATGTATAGGGGTGGGTAGTCATGTTCAGAATCACCTATGTTCCCAACGACTCTAAAGACCTTTCCAAAAATGTGAATTAAATCAGGCTTCCCTAACTAAAAATATAAAATTCAAGACCCTCTGGAGTCATAATATATCATAGACATATCACCTTCCATGCTCATCAACACCGAATGTTTCCTTGATCAACAAAAGATTTAAAAACATTAGGATCCTGTCAACAACAACCCATACAACAACATTAACTTGAGGAGACATCAATAAACTCATCACAAAACCCATTTCAACTTCATTCCACTTTCACTAAGGAATGGGTAGCAGCTTTAAAAGTCTGGTTGGTCACTGGTGTTCCTCGTTCACCTATTAAAAGGTAGAACACCTCAAAAAAACTAAATGCATCTGTTTTCATTCCTAACCACTAATACTAACTGTAACGACACAAAAAATCATTAATAGAAATCCCTATTGATCTAATTAAATGTCTCTTTTTGTAAAATGTTTATATAAAATGTCAACTTATTTGGTTTTATGTTAAGAATTATGACCATTTCTAATATAGTCGTTGAAAAGTGATCACATGATCAGTATAAATATAGTGCTTTGACAAATCCAATTTACTCAGACAAAGGAAGTGATGGCCTCATCCAGTAGACGTGCCCCATACAAAGCCCATTTTTCAGAGCTCAGAAATGAGGTTGCATCTTTTGGCTTCTATCTTGACCAAGCCCAATCTGAGCTTGAATATGTTAAGCTCGAGCGGAACCACCTAGGAGAGAAGTGGAAGTTGATAGAGATTACCACCCAAGTAATGTTATCTGATCCATCCCAAGAGTTGGTCACCATCACACACCTTACCCTTCAGTCATATGTGGGTTTTATAAGGGGTTATGTAACAAGATATTATCACCATGATCATGTACATTATTTTTTTATATAATAATGAATATACTTTCATTTTATTATTGTTACCTTGAAGATGGTTTTTAAAGCACAAATAGTATTTTTAGTTAATATTCAACTAAGAAATCTATTTTGATGAATTAATGAATTTTTTAATTTAATAATATTTTAATAAAATATTATTAATATTATAAAATTAATTCTTATTAAATATAAATTATTGTATAATTTTATGAATGCAATCGTATTTTTTATTAAGGTTTGAAAGCCATTTTTTCAAAACTCGTGATTTTTCGATAAATGACAGTTGTTATATTAAAAGTTAAAATTAACATAATTATAAAATTATTTATATAAATTAAATATTATTTCTGGAATCAGGATGACAAAATTATCCAACGGTGAATTTTTCATAATTTTCTGAGATAGTCAAATTTTTGGGTAAAAAATAAATACTGTTTAAATATATAATGTGTTTTATGACATCATAATGTTCCAATAGTGATGTCATAAAATACTATAAGCTTTATGTTTGTCCAATATACATTTTAACATTAAAATAATCTGATTTTGGGTTTTTTTGACTTATTTTACAAAGCATTAATGCACCCTTCAAGACTTATTAAACATCATGTCTTTTTAAATTTTTTCCCTTGGGAGTGTGACTCGCCTCCACATAAGCAACCCCATTATTTTAAGACGTTCGGAATTTGGCCTTATAAAATATTTTTTCCCACTTCCCATTTCCAAAAAACATGGGCAAAAACTATGGGCAAAAACCATGGGCTGGTTTGTATTTTGGATTAGTTTAATGTGAGGTGTCCCAAACCTAAATAATAAGGAATCCTCTCACCTTTCCCATATAAACTCACCCAAACTCCCACTTCCTCCTCAATAAAAGCCTTTTGAATTCTTCCAACCTCTTCCCTCCTCTCTCTAGAATCTTCCCAAGGTTCCCCAAGCTCCCAATAATCCTCTCTCAAGCCACTCTCAAGCCTTTGGAAGCACACTTCCAAGTAAGGGTTTTTCTTCATTTCTCATTTTTGTCCAATTTTCACAATATTGTTATGCCCTATTAATTTCAATTATAAATGTTGGGGTATAGTTTCTCAGCTCCCCCATACTGCCCTCTTTATGTTTGAATGATGGGATACCCCTTTCTCTCTCATTAAATTCCTCCTATGTACACCTCTTACTATGCTGAAATTCCGAAAAGAATTTCTCTCTCCTCATTTACATTGAAGCAATTCTTTTGTATCATGAATCTAAATTCCCTTAAAATTGTTGGTACATGTATTTATATTGCTGACTTAATTTCCATTTAATGCACATATTATGAGATTCCCCTTTCTCTCTCATCAACCATTTTGTATGAATTCTTACGTCACACTATTACGCTGCCGAAATTGCACCGATTCTCCAAACCAATGTCATTGTGTAGTAAATACCGTGCCCATTTCTCTATCAAGGGTATTAAACTTTATTCACATTTTCATAATGATTATAAATTTTCATTTATGAATTCTATATTCCTTTATCATGGAATAAATGATGTTGTTTTATGAATCCATGTTATATGATCCATGTGGCACACTTATGCATGAAATGAAATGTTTAAGAATGGTGCGCCCTTAGAACACTCCAATGCATTGGGTAAGTTATAGTATCATGATAAGTCATTTGAAATGGGTATTGACTCATTATAATTCAAGTGCAATTAGGTTTTACTCGTGCTTCATGTGAAATGAGAATTTACTCATGCTCCGTGTGCAATGAGCATTGGCTCATGCTAATTTCAAGTTAAGTGTTGTTGCCACATTTCTATGTTATAATTATCATGATTTATCATTATTTTATTTTTATGCTTCTCTTGTGATCTGTTGATATTACTATTGTCTGACATGTATTGTATTCCTCATGTTATTCCATGATTATTCTCTTATTGGGCTTTATAGCTCACCCTTTTCTTATGCATGTCCTCAGGTTATCCCATGCAATGCTAAGTACGAGGGAATGTACTAGTCATGTAAAGGAAGTTTTCAATAAAGATGATGTATTTCATGTTTTAAGTTGTTATTTAATGATCCTAAGCCCTAAATACATTAGACCTATTGATATTCTATGTTATATCAAGTGATGCTAATGTAATGAATCAGGTTTAAGTTTGTAATAAAAGCAGGGTTGTCATAGTTAGTTTCAGAGGATAGGTTAAGTTATTTTGGGATTAGGATTAGAAAACCCTAGCGAAGCCTTAAATACAATACTAAGTATAATAAAAACATACCTAAATTTTGGTGAGTGTTGATTAAGTGAGTTATCAAGCAAATACATCCCTGTCTGGATACGAGCAGTTAGAGGCGGCTCTGGAACAAATGTATCCTAGGGGTAAAACCCGAAAACACCTCTTTGAGCTAGACTCGAACGAGAACTGGTGCGTGAACACGGACCTTGATACACTCTTTGTTACAAAACAAATAGGGTATATGCTTTGGTAAATTCAAAATCTTAGTATGAACCATTATTAAGGGACAAAAAATGCCCTAAGAATATATGTTAGAAAGTAGATCATGGATAACATAGACTGAAGCCAATAGATTCATATGTTAAGGAAATAAAATTTATTTATAAGTCATTAGTTTTTTCCTTTGATTACCCTTTATGTGTTACCCATAAATTTTCATTTATTCCATCCAATGGCCTGTAATAGGAGGGCTCGATCTAACAACCGATGTTAAGATCAATGTGACGACTATACTAATGAGATGCCCAATCCAATTAGAGTGGGAATCAAAAAATTTGTCATGATTCTCTCTCAGATAATTCAAGGTTTTAATAGAATCATGGGTAAAGAGGAACGTTCAACCCCCCTAAGAGAGAACAAGTCACTAGCAAGACCTTCATGAGACAAAAGGCCTCTTAATTTTAATGGATCATCAAATCCCTCAATCGTTGAAAAATGAATCAACTCCATTGAAAAGATCTTCTCCATCCTTCAATGTTCTGAACAAGAGAAGGTTCTCCTGGCTGCTTATCGTATAGAGGGTGAAGCTGATCAATGGTGGACATTAATCAAAAATACAAAGCCTGAGGAGGAGATTGATGCGTTGTAATGATAGGATTTCTAGAAGATTTCTTTTGATAAATATTTTCTGAACACCCTCCGACTTAAGATGGGAAGGGACTTCCTTTCCATCAAGCAAAAAGATGATGAATCTATTGGAGCATACGATGAAAACTTCAAAAGTCTTTCACGATACGCTTCCAACTTTTTCGTTACCCCCGAATGCAAGGTTGACCAATTCTTTGGTGGGATGAAACCTAGCCTGCGGAAATCACTGGCGATCTCTGACTTCGATTGGTATGAGGAAATTGTTCAATGTACCCTCAAGGTTGAAATGGAGATCATAGAATATCATGGGTATCATGGGGATAAGAAGCATAAGGTGGAATTAAATGCTAGCGGTCTGATGGATAAATCCAATGGTGCTAAGAAGATCTAGCACCCCACTTGCCAAAGGTACGGAAAGAAGAACCCTGGAAATTTCCTGAAGAGCATGAGGAAATGCATTAGATGTGTAAGAGAAGGGAACCTAGCCATTAACTGTCGGAAAGAAATACCTGCAGTTGTGATAAAGGAGAGGAATGCTCCATTCGAACCTCAACACGTGGTTCATTGCTATAACTTCCAAGAACCAGGGAATCTTTCAAATCAATTCCCTAAGCCAAGGGTTTTCGGTGGCTACCAAAAACCTCCAAAGAAGCAAGGGTGAGCTTTTTCCATCACTACTTCCAAAGTGAACCCTGACAACGAAGTGGTGACAGGTATGCTAGTTATTCATTCAGAAATAGTGAACATACTTTTTGATTTAGGTTATATGCCTTTTTTATATCTCAAAAGTTTAGTATAACAATCCCAGAACCACCACAAATCATGAAAGTGAAGATTTCGGTGAGCACGAAAAATGGGGAATTCATTGCATCCCATTAATATAACTCCTCCCCTATCATAATCTGTGGATTAAACTTCCCGGTGAACCTCATAATACTCTCTATGTTATAGTTTGATGCAATTCTTGGAATGGATTGGCTTTCCATATATAGAGCCAACATAAATTTCCGTGAGAGGGAAATCACTCCTCATGTGGAGAATCGACCCCCGATTATTTACAAGTGAAAGGAGGAAGATGAATCTTCTTTAGCTCCATCATCTCAAGTGTAGATATTACTGCCCTATAAGCATGTGTATCTGGATTAGATGATTGATTATAAGTAGGAAACCATCCTAGAGGAAAGTCATATTGTGAAGGAATTCCCTGAAGTGTTTCCCGAGGAATTGCCTAGTCTTCCTCCTAGAAGAGATGTTGAATTCTCAATTGAACTTATACCAGGGGCATTACCAATATCCAAGAATCCATATAGAATGGCTATTGTGGATCTTGAAGAGATGAGAAACAACTACAGAAGAATCTGGATAAAGGGTTTATACGCCCAAGTTCTTCACCATGGGGTGAACTAGTCCCATTAGTTAAGAAGAAGGATGGGTCAATGCGCCTTTGCATCGATTATTTTGAGCTCAACAAAATCACGATAAAGAAAAGTATTGTCTCCCACGAATTGATGACTTCTTCGATCAGTTTCATGGAGCACAATACTTCTCCAAGGTGGATTTACGGTCAGGATATTATCAAGTAATGATGAAGAAAGAAGATATCCCCAAGAATTCTTTTCGTATAATATACAGGCACTATGAATTCATAGTAATTCCTTTCGGACTCACTAATGCTCTAGAATTCTTTATGGACTTGATGAATAGAGTCTTTATAGATTACCTTGACAAATTTGTGGTAGTATTTATAGATTATATTCTGATATACTCCAAAACCAAGAAGTATCATGAGGAGCATCTAAGAACTGTACTAGCGACCTTGCGGAAGGATAAGCTCTATGCAAAGTACATAAGTGTAAGTTCTGCTTGAAGGAGGTAACATTCTTGGGCCATATCATCACAAGCAATGGGATGTCTATGGATCCCTCCAGAAAATATGCAATTGAGGGATGGCTGAGGCCAACATCGGTAACAGATATCCGTAGCTTCTCGGGGTTAGCTGGATATTATCGAAAATTTGTGAGAAATTTCTCACGATTGTCCAACCTTCTTACCAAGCTTACTCGGAAGGGACTAATGTTTTCTTAGAGTGCTGAATGTGAAGAATTCTTCAAGGAGTTGAAAAGGAAGCTTATCACTGCATCCATGCTCACATTACCAACAAGTGGAGAACATTTTGTAGTATTCAGGGATTCTTTGAAGAAGGGTTTGGGATGTGTGTTGATGCAAAATGAAAAATTCATTGCCTTTTATTCAAGGAAATTGAATTTTCATGAATAGAACTATCCAACACATGACCTCGAGTTGGCTACAGTGATCTTCTCTTTGAAAATTTGGAAGTATTATCTCTTTGGGAGAAGTATGAAATATATACAGACCACAAAAGCCACAAGTATATATTCACCAAAAATGAGTTGAAAATGTGCCAAAGAGGATGGTTAGATCAGATCAATGACTATGACTGCTCAATCTATTACCACACTGGGAAAGCGAACAAAGTGTCAGATGCCCTAAGTAGAAAGGACCCAGTGATTCTATCACTGATGAGAATTGGAAAGGATCCAATATTCTTATATTTGATGAAGATGGACATGGGAATCATTAATATGGGAAAAAAATCAATCCTTTCACAAATGATTGCTCACCCATCACTTTTAAGAAGGTTAAAAGATGCTCAAAAATATGAAAAAGGAAATTCAAGAAAAAGTGGAAGCTATCGGAAAAGGGAAATCCTCAGAGTTTAATGTTAATGAAAAAGGAATTGTGAGATTTTGGAAAAGACTATGTGTTCGATCAAGTCCAGAGCGGAAGAAGGAACTTTTGGATGATGCACATAGTTCAAATTTCTCTATTCACCTAGGAAACACAAATATGTATCGAGATCTCTAAGAGCATTATTGGTGGGATAATATGAAGAAGGAGATCATTGAATATACATCAAGGTGTCTGGTTTGTTAGAAAGTGAAGGTAGAGAGGCAGAAGTCTAAGGGGATGATGCAACCATTGCCCATACTAGAATAGAAATGGGAGAACATCTCCATGGATTTTTTCACAGGACTTCTAAATACATCCAAAGACAACAATGCAATCTGGGTTGTTTTGGATTGTCTTACAAAGGTTTCACAGTTCATTGCTATTCGGGAAGATTTCTCATTCGATCAACTAGCATGGATATATATCTAGGATGTGGTAAGGCTGTATGGAGTAACATTATCTATTGTGTCTGATCGAGATATAAGATTTATCTCTATGTTTTGTAAGAGTCTTCAACATGCTCTAAATACTAAACAGAACTTTAGTACTACCTATCATCCTAAAATTGATGGCCAATTTGAGCGGACTATTCAAACACTTGAGGACATGTTGAGAGTGTGCTCAATGGACATTAGATGAGGATGGGATCAAAATTTTCCTCAAGTTGAGTTCTCTTATAATAACAGTTTCCACTCGAGCATCCAAATGGCACCATATGAAGCCCTTTAAGGGAAAAGGTGCAGAACACCAACATGTTGGGATGAGGTCAGTGAGCATAATCTATTTGGACTAGAAATAGTCGAAGAACTGGTGGAGAAGGTGAAAACCATTCAGCATCATATCAAGGCAGCCCAGAGTTGACAGAAGAGTTATGCAGATAACCGTTGACGAGACCTTGAGATTAAATTTGGAGACATGGTATTTCTACACATATCTCTATGGAAGAAGGTCATGAGATTTGGAAAGAAAGGGATGTTAAGTCCAAGGAACATCGGCCCCTTCGAGATTCTTGATCGTGTTGGGGTTGTGGCCTATCAACTATCACTTCCACCTACCATGGACAAAGTACGTGATTTCTTTCATTTATCCCTCTTAATTAAGTACATACCAGACCCTTCACATTTACTCTCTTCAGAGGTGGTACAGTTAGAGGATGATCTTTCTTATAATGAGAAACTAGTGAAGATCTTAGATCATAGAGAAAAAGTTCTACGAAATAATACGATTCCCCTAGTCAAGGTGTTGTGGGAAAACCACAAATTTGATGAAGAGACGTGGGAATCAGAGTAGATGATGAAGCATAGTTACCCACATCTATTTCAATGTGGGAAAATAAAATTTCAAGGGTGAAATTTTTTATGTGGGGAAGATTGTAACGACCCAAACTTTCATTAATGGAAATACGTATGGATCTAATTAACTGTATCTTTATATAAAATGTTTATAAAAAATGTCAACTTCTTTGGTTTCATGTTAGGAATTATGATTGTTTCTAATATATCCATTGAACAGTGATCACATGATTAGTATAAATATATGTCTTTAACAAATCCAATTTACCCAGACAAAGGAAGTGATGGACTCTTCTAGTGGGTGTGCCCCATACAAAGCCCATTTTTCAGATCTTGAAAAGGAGGTTGCATCTTTGGGCATCACTCTTGGCCAAGACCATGCCGAGCTTGAATATGTTTAGCTCGAGCGGAACCGCCTACAAGAGAAGTGGAAGTTGATGGAGATTACCACCCGAGAAATGTTATCTGAGCCACCCCAACAGTCGGTCACCATCGCACACCTTACCCTTCAGTCTTATGCGGGTGTTATAAGGGGTTATGTAACAAGGAATTAGCACTATGTTCATGTACATTATTTTTTAATATAATAATGAATATACATTCATTTTATTATTGTTACCCTGAAGATGATTTTTAAAGCACAAATATTATTTTTAGTTAATATTCAACTAAGAAATATATTTTTATGAATTAATGGATTTTGGAATTAAATAATATTTTAATAAAATATTATTATTATTAAATTAATTCTTATTAAATGTAAATGATTTTATAATTTTATGAATGCAATCGTAATTTTTATTATGGTTAGAATTCCATTTTTGTCAAAACTCGTGAGTTTTCGATTAATGATGGTTTTTATTTTATAAGTGAAAAATAACATATTTATAAAATTATTTAGATAAAATAAATATTATTTCTAGAATCACGATGTCAAAATTATCCAATGGTGAATTTTTCATAATTTTTTGAGATAGTCAAATTTTTGGGTAAAAATTAAATACCGTTTAAATATATAATGTGTTTAATGACATCATAATGACCCAATATTGATGTGATAAAAAACTATAAGCTTTATGTTCGGCCAATATACGTTTTACCATTAAAATATTGTGATTTTGTTTTTGTTTGACTTATTTTACAAAGCATTAATGGACCCTTCAAGACTTATTAAACATCTTTTCTTTTTTAATTTTTTTCATTGGGAGTGTGACTCACCTCCACATAAGAAATCCCATTTTTTTAAGATGTTTTTACTTTGGCCTTATAATATATTTTTTACACTTCCCTTTTCCAAAAACCATAGGCAAAAACCATGGTCTGGTTTTTGGTTTGGATTAGTTTAATGTGAGGTGTCCCAAACCTAAATAATAAAGGATTCCCTCACCTTTCCTATATAAACCCACCCAAGCTCCCAGTTCCTCCTCACTCAAAGCCTTTGGAGTTATTCCAAACTTTTCCCTCCTCTCTCTATAATCCTCCCAAGGTTTTCCATGCTCCCAAGAAGCCTCTCTCAAGCCTCACTCAAGCCTTAGGATGCACACTTCCATGTAAGGGTTTTTCTTCCTTTCTCATTTTTGTCCAATTTTATTAATGTTGTTATGTCCTTTTAATTTAAATTATAATTGTTGGGGTATGGTTTCTGAACTCCCCCATACTGACCTCTTTATGTTTGAATGATGTTATACCCCTTTGTCTCTCATTAAATTCCTCCCATGTACACCCATTACTATGCCGAAATTCTGAAAGGAATTTCTCTCTCCTCATTTACATTCAAGAAATTATTTTGTATCATGAATCTAAATTCAATTACTATTGTTGGAAAATGTATTCATATGACCCCCTTACTTTCCATTTCATGTATGTATGATGATACACCCCTTTCTCTCTCATCAACCATTTTTATGAATTTTTACATCACGCCATTACGCTGCCAAAATTACACCGATTTTCCAAGCCAATGTCATTATGTAGTGAATACCATACCCATTTCTATATCATGGGTATTAAACTTTATGCACACTTAATTATTGATTATAAAGTTTCATATATGAATTTTACATTCTTTTATCGTGGAATAAATGATGTTTTCTTATGAATCCATGTTATATGATCCATGTGGCACACATATGCATGAAATGAAATGTAAAAGAAGGTAGCGCTTCAATGCATTGGGTAAAATATAATATCATGATATGTAATGTGCAATGGGTGTTGACACATTCTAATTCAAGTTCAATGAAGTTTTACTCATGCTTCATGTGTAATGAGGATTTACTCATGCTCCGTGTGTAATGAGCCTTGGCTCATGCTAATTCCATTTTAAGTGTTGTTGCCACATTTCTATGTTATAATTATCATTCTTTATAATGACTTTATTATCATGCGTCTATTGTTCTTTATTGATATGCCTATTTTCTAACATGTATTTTATTCCTTATGTTATTCCATGATTATTCCCTTATTGGGATTTATAGCTCACCCTTTTCTTATGCATGTCCTCAGGTTATCCCAGGCAATGCTATGTACGAGGGAATGTAGTGGTCATGTAAAGGAATTTTTCATTAAAGTTGATGTATTTCATGTTTTAAGTTGTTAGGTAATTATCTTAATCTCCAAAGACACTTGACCTCTTGATCTGCTATGTTGTATCAAGTGATGTTTTTGTAACAAATCATGTTTAAGTTTGTAATAAAAGTTGTGTTTTCATACTGACGATGTAAATCTTAATACATCATGGTGAAACGAGGATGTACTATCCTTTCTAAATAATGAGTTTCTCCCCTCAGCTCCTCATGAATTTCTGTAGAGACCCTTACGTGACCAATTACTCATAGGATCTAATCGTCGCCTATGGTCCAGCTGGAGGAGGGTCCTCACCTGCCACACTCTCATGTTGAACTAGGAATTCTTAGTTCAATAGCTTCCTCATCCTCATTCTTTCCAATAGAGTAGAGGTAATAGGTAATGAAGAAATATATGCCTTCTCCTGACTGTTTGGTACCTCCATGTGCATCTTAGAGAACAAGGCCATAGGCTTTTACTCGGTACTGGCTGACTACACTTCCCCTATCAAAGTACTCCTATTCAGTACATTGGAAACTACATATCCATTACGAGGCATGTTGGAAAGCTTTAATTCAAAATTATAAGGGTATTAAACCCACCAAAATTTCCTCATATTCAGATAATGTTGTGTAAATATATACCTAAGGCTTTTTTGGTCTTTGAACACAAAAAATGCTCTCATAGTAAGTAATATATCCCACAGTGCAAAGCGTGAACAAATGTAGCTAGCTCGAGATAGCACCATGGAAAGTTCCTCTCAGGTGGCCTTAACTGCCAATACTTGTATACAAGGACTCGATCCCTATACAGAAGAACTACTCCTAGCCCGATAAGTAATGCATCACAATACATAGTGTAATTCCTCCTTCACACTATAAAAATAAATATCAGCTCTGAATTTAGCCTCCCTTTTAGCTCCAAAATGGTCATCTCATAGAAATATAACCCTAAATACTTCACACCTTTCTTAGTCAACCTATTAAATGGAACTTATAAGTGTGATAATTCATGTATGAAACATCTTTAGTAACCATCCAATCTGAACAAAATTTTTACCTCAAAGAGGTTCTTAGGAAGCTCCTATGATACCACTTCTATCGCCTTATTTGGATCCATTGATACTCTTGTCTCTGAGATGACACAATCCAGGAAGTGAATCTTATCCACCCATAAGTGACACTTTGTGATCTTAGAATTTAATTGATTCTCTATCATTGTATTGAAAATGATATTAATATTTCTGTTATGGTCGTTTTGGTGGTGAGAATACGCCATACTCTCATACATGAAAACCATAACTAAAGATTCAATATATGGTTGGAACACTTGGTTCATCAGTGCAATAAATAATTATGACACATTCATAAGATCGAATGACATGAAAAAATATCATATAGACCATACCTTCTTATAAAGGTTTTGCGGAGTGTGTATAATGGTCTAACATGCCCTTGATGATAAATTGACTAAAAATCAATCTTTGAAAACACCCAATCTCCTCAGAGTTGGTCCAAGATATTATATATCTATAGAAGAGGATATTGGTTCTTAACCATCAATTGATTCAATTACAAATAATCCACAAATATCCTAAGTGCATCATTTTCATTTTTCGAAAAAATCACCGGTGAACCCCATGGGGAAGTATTATGTTGGATGAAACCCTTTTCCTTTAAATCCTCTAGCAACCTCTTGATCTCTTGCAAATCCATCATAGCCATCCTATAAGGATAAATGGATAACCTTGTAGACCCTGTAACTTGCTCTATCAATAACTCTATCTATCATAATAGTGGTAGTCTTGAATGATTATCCATGAAAAAGTCCTTGAAATGATCAGCCAGTAGTGTAAAATAAATCTGACAATTTCCTTGATCATCCAGATATAAATTCATAATGTGGGATATCATCCCGCCCAGTCCATGATGCTCAATTCTATCTTGGCTCACCTATAAAGTCCATTCAAAATTGTGAATAAACCCCCCACCCTCAAGTGATGTAAATATCACCCTACGGTGATAGTAATCAATGACATCATGAAAATGAACCAACCAATCCATCCCAATAATGTAATAAAAACCTATAATCTTGAGTATGTAGTGTCACCACACAATGTGAAACCAACCAACCTTAAAGGATCACTCCCTGTAATATATCACACCTTCCTTCCTGATCCTCAATAGAGTGTCCTACGTCATAACACAATAAGTATAATGTATTACAAGCCCAATGATTTCAACCATAGATACAGATATGAATATATGGGAATCTCCTGTATCGGAAAGTACCAAAGATAAAATAGAGGCTACTAGAATAGTACCTTTGATCATAGAAGGTCTAATATCCTCCTATTGATGGTTCTATTACACTACAGATGTTTGAAATGTACTGTGGCCCTATGAAGTTGTCTGGAAACCCTGAGTTGATCTACCCTTTTATCGTTGTGAACCGGGGGTATGGATGTAACGACCTTGACCACCACCATGGCTTGATTGTCCTACTATACCCTAGCTCCCTCCTAGATGAGAATCTATTGACCTTGATCATGAATGTGGAGTTGGTTGATGCCCTCTCCCACTTGCTACTATTAGAAACATTATATAGAAACATTGCATATGGCCCATCTTTCTAGAATATAGGCACTTGATCGGGTCCTTAGTACACTATGTCATCATATGTACCATCCTACCGCACTGGTACCACCTCACCTGGATACCTAAAGAGGACTTCTAACTACTAATATAACTGCATTGAATCACCATACAATGCTTCCTACTACTAGTAGATGCAGTACCAGACCTAGGTTTTGAACCTCCCTTGCTCGTACCTCCAGATTCCCTTAGGTTACACTTTGTTATTAGTGCTTGGTTAACTATCCCAAAAACAATAGTTATCCAGAAGACATTTAACTTCAATAGTATTTTGTATTTGACACCATCCTCGAATCGCCTAGCAATTGATAACTCTTCAGTCGTCAGATTAGCTGTGAAGCCATGGATCTCAGTAAAACAGTTTGAGAATTCTATAATTGATAGCGTTTCCAACTCTAGATGTAAAATCTCCCAGGATCTATCAACCCTCAAAGTCTCGGGATTGAAATAGTCATAGAAGGACATATAAAACTCTATCCAACCCATCTCTCAATGAAGTTCCATTTGATTGATAACATCCCCCCATATCTTGGAGAAACCATGCATCATGTACATAGTGAGTGTTACCCTCCTCTCAAGTGGAATCATTAAGTGCTCGATGATAGATACCATAGCATGTATCCATGACTCCACATATTGTGGTTCTCCATTCCCCAAAAATGTTGGTGGATGTTGCTGCTGAAACACATGCATCAACTTTTCCATAGTTGGGGAAGGTTGTGGTGTTCCCTGAACGGTTTTCTTGAATCTCATAAAGCCTTCGTAGAACTGTACCTCAATACATATGTCTAATATAATAGATGGTTACATTACTGGAACAACTAGATAATCCACTTGTATATCATGTCCCACCAACTCTAGTGTCTGAACATCTCAATCCTCCTGGTTTACAATTGGAGGTCATAATGAGGGAATGAATCTACAATGTCAATCACATGCCTTAGTGAAATATCATTATCAAGGTGTGTAGAACCAAAGAATATGTATCAAAACAGGATAGGTAAAAACATTCTTCTATAAGAACTGGTCCCACAGCCTTCACCATGGTTCAGGTATGGGTGTTAAAGAAATGAGAGACACTACCATTATCCCAATACTATGTTTGGGTCTGGTTAATTTCTCTATCATAATCTAGGAAATTTTTACTTTCTCGCATATATACCATCTCAAAATGATTTCAAAATCACCTTATGTGAATTGGTACACATCTCATGTTTATCAGTTTTTTTGAAAGGTAAATCAATGATACAACAAATTCCAATCCATGGGGGCCCATACTCCCCAACAATCAAATCTTGGTGTCCACTAATGGAATATCACAACACACTTAACATTAAGGATGAGCCATGTACCTCTAAATTCCAATCCAAGAGGGAACATATGCGTTAGGTACCAAATATTGACATCCATCCAATCCATACCATAACGTATCCCAATATATCTATAACAATAGCAGGCATATCTATCCCCACATCTATCACAACAATATGTAATAAATAATTTTCTCTAAATGGCATGTCAATAATGAATTGAATGTGATATCTAAAAAGTGTCTATATGATTCATTATATGGAATACCCTCATCTAATTGTGTTGAAATGGAATATAACCCAAATTCATATAAAAATATTTTCATAAATTAAGTGCATCACTCAATGATGGAATCAAATCAACCAAAATTTTCAGAATCCAAAAAAACAATTCAATTTAAGAAAATTTCTATTTTCCCTATATGTGGGTCAGCTAGGCCCTGGTAAAAATCATTTACTAATTTTTATTCCTTCCTATCCCTTTATATTATCACCAAATAGTAATTCAATCCAAAAAGTAACCCCTTTGAAACCACTATGTAATGTCTTGGTTCAAGATGCCACTCAAAGGTTCACCGTACCCGATTGGCTATGTGGCCTCTAGCACATATCCCCAAACTTTAGAGGATTTTGACTAGAAAAGAGGGCCTAGGTGTGTTTGTGGTTACACTATTCCATCATTAGTAGAATGTAAAACATCCTAAATCCAAATACATTTTAATTGTAGAAGTTGTAAACCATATAACAGAAATAAATATTTTAAGATTGATAGTATAAATAAATCCCGAAGTCATATCACATACAAGTTGATGATTCATGTCACATGTTATAATAAAACATCCAAAAAGGTATGCAGTATTCATATACAATACATGTACCAAAATTACAAAAGGGAAACAAAATCTCAGAAGCATTATAGGCCTCAGCTTGGTACCATGCTCTCTTGCTCCTATGAAGTATATTAAGTACCTGTAGGAGGGATCATACCCTTATCGACACATGAAATCATATAATCCATTTGGGTCCCAAAAAGTTCCCCAAATAGGGTGTAAGATAAAATCTCAGTAGGAAACCACCCATGTTCCATGCCCAATAGTCAGTGAATATATATAGCGGGTAGTGTGAAATAATGAAAGTAGTAAGTATGGAGGTACTTAAAAGTAAAAATCCTACATTCACTAGTTCTCATTTACATTCATTTCATTCAATTAATTTAATGGTTTAATTAAATTGAATTTATAAATCGTGAGATTATTCTCAAGTATGACATCCACTGTGTAACTAGAAGCACAATAGATGCCTCTGAAGGGAATCTAATCAATGTAACCCTTGATCAACTTCAAGATTATGATTTGTCTTAGAGAGGTGACATAATTAATTTAATTTATAATTAAATCTAAAAATAGATCTTGTCCTTGAAATTACTATGTTGGGATTCACCTGTCTATCTAGGTGCAATATGAACCAACACCCTAAAATCTCATCCATGGAAAACCTCTCAAAAACATGTATTGATTTAGGTGAGGTATAAAGTCCCTTACCTCGAGTCTATCCCCAACACTTCTCAACAAAATCCCGAGTGTCACCCTTGGAAAAATAGTCAAATTCGTTTTGAGTCCTTACATGGAATTCACATAAGAATACCATGTATCAGTCATAATATAAGAATAGCCTCAAGGATTTCATCTATGAAATCCCTCACTTGGATCCATGTATCTCTCATGGATTAATCATGTTTCAAGGAAATGATTCTATCCATGGAATTATAATGTGATTCCTTGTATCACCCAAGGACTACAAGGTAATAGGTACAATAGTCTGTCCAAGGAATTTCAATTTTATTCCATGTATCACCCTTTCCTATTAATCATTTAGCCGCATCCATTTCATTTAAAAAATTAATTAAACATACCTTTTTCAAAACAAAAGGAATTATATATAACTCGCCTAAAAAGGGGGACTTAAGTTAGGAACAACCTCAAGGCTCGCCATTTTATTTAATCACGTGGGTGTATCATGATAAAGAGCTTCACATTCTTAATCAATCCATTACATATCATGGTATCAAAAAAACTCACAAGAATATTTTCATATAAAATGCATCACATTCATAAGGAATCCATCACAATTCATAAACTCCCTTAAACTCACATGGGCTTACCAATTCAAAGGCCATTCAAATACTCACATGGACATTTTTATAAAACAATACTAACAAGACTATCAAGATATCTCATGGTTAATTTATCATATAACTCACATGTGAAAATCAACGATTAGTGATATTCAAGACAATTACATCAATTAAAGGAATAACGTCTACATTACTCACATAGGAAATGAAAACATGCTTTCAATTACAAATTCGTAAATGGTTCAAGGGGTAATTCATCTATCCCATACA
This sequence comes from Viscum album, assembly GCA_963277665.1. NCBI lineage: Eukaryota > Viridiplantae > Streptophyta > Magnoliopsida > Santalales > Viscaceae > Viscum > Viscum album. The sequence goes on along the minus strand of OY728140.1, from coordinate 1,714,172,762 downwards.
CGTAATTCATCTAATTTTCAATTCAATCATAAAACAATAAATCAATTTGATTTATATAATAATTCAAAAATTACATCCCATGATCAAGGGGGAAAAGTAATGCCTCATAGGCATCCAAGTCCAAAATCCATAAAGAGATATTTCAAGACAACTCACCCATGGGGTGGTTCTTATTCAAGTTATACAAAATATAACATTGATTAGAAATCATATTCAACTTCCTAAAAATGACTAGTTTTTATAGGGATAAATTTAATTTTTTATGATACCCTGAAAATTGGGCATGTGGAACGATGGTATATATAAATAGCTCATCTTTATGTGAAAGGAATGAGACCACATACCTTAGGTCTGCACTAGATAACTCATCCAGTATAGGCCTCTGATTCAACCCATATTTGGAGAAATATGGAAAACAGATGATGAATGAGAAAACATGTCATATAATACAAAATCAAAATAGCACAGCTGAAAGACAGAAGCATCTAGAAAGGCTAAAAAGGAATTAAGGCCTTACTGTTATAGATCGAAGGTGATGAACAACATTTGATTCAGAGATCACACAATGAACATATCAGAATTTTCATAATAGACCAAGGGGAAACCAAAAGGTAGAGGTGAGTTATTGATGTGAAATAAATAAGAACCTAAAATGGGTTTTATAAGAATATTAATTAAAATTAAATTTATAAAATTCTTAAAATTACTAGGCCACGCAGTTTGCCTGCATAGTTTGTCAAATCGTGCAAAAACCATGCATGGTTTTTTGTAGGACAAGGGTCACCCACATTATTTACCTACATGGTTTAAAAACTATAGGAAAACCATGATAAAACCTATATTAGGAACTATTAAAAATAAACACCTGTTCGCACGGCCATGAGGCCTTACCCACACAGTTTTCACTAACTGTGTGGCCTATTCTTTTCACCCAAAACATGGGTTTCAGGCTCAAGAGCATCCCCAGACACCCTAGAGACCTCCATGACCTAATCAAGAATTCATATTAAGACATATTTAGGAAACTAAACATATAATTTAAATAAAAATAGATATCCATACCTCAATAAAGAACTGGGTTCTTATACCATGATTGAAGAGCTGGATTATATTGAGAATAATAAATCATAGAAACATGTACCAAGAACAAAAAATAATAATACGACTGGTAAAAATTGGGTGTCAAAAAATAAGTTAAATGAGGTAGGTAAAGTGATGAGAAACAAGTCAGTATTGGTTTGTAAATATTACCCACATACATAAGACATTGTCTTTGATATATCTTTTTCCCCAATGGAATGATTAGAAACAATCACAATATCTATTTCTATTTATAAAAAATGAAGATATAAAATATTTTATATGGTTTTTATGTCATCTTATATTAATGTAGAGCTCTATAAATAAGTTTATATAGAATAATTGTGTGGCCTTTTCTTGGTAAAGATGAAATTCATGTGTGAAGGATGAAATAGTATTTGTATGGGGAGATGTATGTTCCTAGATTTTGATATTAAAAATTGGTTACATGCATATGGAATTCAAAAATCAAGGAAATAAGAGTTGATAGTAATCTATACATTAAATAAAATCAATATATTTCACTCATTGTGATTTTTTATGTCTAAGATATCATTTTTTTTTGGGAATGATAATGAAAATTGGGAAAAGTTTACTGAAGATATGAATATGTCAGTTGAAATTTACATGGTATGACAAATGAAAAACTTTATTAGATTAAAAATCTCTCAAACGATGAAATATATTTTCCTATATCTGGAGTTTTATGTTAATGAGATTTATAATAAGTCTGACATAGATTATTCAATACTATCTTCTACACCAATCTAAGTGGGAACAAATTTATTGAAATATGGGTAATCAATGGAGGTTGATCATATAGAATTTAGAAATATTGTAGGAAGTTTTTTTATGTATAATAGATTCAAGACTAGATATTTTTTATGTAGTTATAGTATGTCATATGTTTAAAAGTTCTCAAAAATAATCTCATATCATGTAATGAAAAATGATACTCATATATACCAAAGGTACCACTGATTTTGGTATAATATATGAACACTCAATAAATATTAATATATTCATTTATACTAACACATAATGTTTAGTTTGACATGATAATAGAATATCCAAATATTTTAGTTTTTTCTATCAAGTATAAATTTGTGTTATTTTTTATATAAAGAAGAAAAATTCTGTTACTTTTGGAATTTCTAAAACTCAGAATATATTTCCAATTAAGATGTAACACGTCTTATATAGATGGAGATATAGTTGGATTATTTTATAGTTAATGTGAGGTTTCACTTTATATTTTGTTGTGATAAGAAAGTGATATAAATCTCACTAAAAATCCCATGCTACATTCTTATTCCAAGAAAATGGATATAAAATATCACTATATCAAAGAGAATTTAGTGAATAATTAACTAATGATTGTGTTCTTTCCTAAAATAAATAATATTGTTGATATAGTCATAAAATAATTTCCAAAGAAAACATTTCATAATATGAGGTTGATAATGGGTGTTAAACCTCCCTCTATTCATGTCTATGGTATGTGATTTCTATCCCCTCCCCATCTTTCCTTTGGATATTTATATCAAGAGGGAGAATTTTTTTTTTAAATAAACTATCCATTACTATGTGTTTTAAATTCAATGGGAAATCATGTATTTATGGGGATTTATTAAAGGGGAAAGCTGTGATTTCATTATGTGTTAACTATTTTAACATTTTTTATATGTTGTTATAAGAAAATTTGTTCTAGCAAGATGATGTTATTTTTATAATAAATGAGAAAAGTGGAAGATGAAATGTTTTTTAATTAGTGCATGAAAAAGTTTATTAAATCAATTCTTCTGGAAAACATGGTATTATTATCCACTGATTAATTTTTTTTTTATAAACCATGTTCACTCATGTAGTCTTTGTATAGATGGATATATAATCCATTTCATTATGTTAATCATTTTAGTGAGTTATTTTCCTTGGTTGAAAAGAAAATATAGTGGGGGAGATTACTGGGACCCACATGGTTGAAATTGTTTCAAAGAAGGTGGAATTTATTATGAATGTTGTTAAAAAATAATTTTATATTGTTTTCGTAAAATAAATTATCTAACATTTTTAATAACTCCTACAATAGATTTTAGAAAAATATGGTTTATATATTTACAAGAATGAGTCCATTGGATAAACACTATTATACAAAGGTTTCTCAAGAAGAAAATTGTGATGAATGTTTATCTTTCCATGATTACAAGCTCCCTCAGATATAGTTTTCAAAACATTAATCTACTAAATACTTTTTTTCTAAATATTTCTAACATCATGAGTAATGAAATATTTCATGATCCTAGTGTATGTATAAAGGCGGATAAATTCATTATTATGTACAATGTTAATATTATAAATCTCTAATGATGTTTACCAAAAAGAGGTTTGGTTGAGAATATTGTGTTCCTTGTTTTTAATGTTTTATAGACAGAGGAATTTAGTTGAAGTATAAAAAGAAGATGATAACAAATTTCTTTAGATGATTTCCAATCAGATGAAGTATAATCGGATAAAGGGAAATCAAATGAAGACCATCAGATGATCTCTTTAAATATCATTATATGGAGTTAATTGGATTAACCAATGATCTGATAGTTTATTCTAAGTCTCTAAATATGCTGTTTTTGTTGAATTCAACTTATGTACATTTCTATATAATGTTATTTGGATAGAGGACATGTTTTTAAGTAAATGGTCAATGATTTATTATTCAAGTCATCGAAAAAAGGTAGAATCTAGTGAACTTTTTTTTGGACATACATACAAAGTTATCCAAGAACATCGGGAAAAGTATCGTTGGATTTAAGTTCTACAATAATTCTTTACCAGATGAATTTTAGGAATATTTTTTTATTAGATCAAATGTCACATCAAAAATTTATTAAATATATCAAATATTAAGGTACGAATCTAATCATTCCACTTTCATAAAATCCTAAATGATGACCATGGTTCTTTCCAGGTGCTAAAAAGTTTGATGAAGTTTCATAACACCTAGGTTAAGAATGTTTAAGGAAAATCACTAGTGTAGAGTTTTTAAGAAGATTCAAGAATAATCTATGATTTCTTATAAAAATTTCGTGAAATATTTTGAGGGGGATTTTCTAATTTTGACTTTTCATTATGTAAGAAAATAAATTACAGTTCCCTCATTTCCTTCATCAAGTGATACTATATAAATGGGGAATTTTTACACACCTGATATATATTTTTCACATGTAAATATGTGAGATGAAGTGTTTTAGAAGTGAAAAATAGATTAAGAAATCATGGTGAATAAGCATTGGATATATATATATACTATATTGAGATTTCCTATTAATTCGTATTTGTCAGAATATGTATAAAAATGAAAAGTTGAAGTTGTTATTGAAGAAGTAGTCAATTTGGTGGAAGTTTCATTAGTCAAAAGGCACCATAAAAAGTTTTCATAATTGGAAGTGAGAGAATGAATAGTGGGTTAGATGATTTTATTTTACACAAAGGATTCAGAAAGACTATATAAGATAGAAAACAAAAGGTTTATACCATAAGAACCCATTAGAAGTAGTATACTAGATGAACCCATCAAACTGACATCCAAAGAACTAATGAATGTACTTATTTGATGATGGAAAAGTAATTAATGAATAAATTCATTCAAAAACATATATGTTGAATAATTTCATGAATCACAGTGAAAATATAATGATTTTTTTTGTGAAGGTTTCTAATAGTTCTTAAAAAATTGTTATTACATATTATATCTATGTAGAGAGATCCTGAAATGTTGTTTTTGTGCTTATTTTTAGAAAATTCATATCTATTTAACAAGAGTTGAAGTTTGTTTCATAAGTAATAAAATATAAAAATATAAGATCGTGGATTTACCCCTCCCCCTATTAATGTTCAAGAAAATCATTATTGGTATTTTCAATCATAAAGGATATCTATATATTCTTGAGTTTATTAAATACTTATGCATCACGCTTTCATGAATTAGAATAAACCCTCATTGAGAAGGCTTGAGCAATTTTTATTCATGAAGGTGGTGTACAAGAGATAATTTGGTTAATAATTGAATAAGAAATATTTTTTGAGTTTTTTAAGACTCTTCTTATATAAAATAATACATAAGAAGTGGTATGTATCACTTTCACTCATTTGATTTCCATATAGACTTCATAATAAGAATAAATAATTTTTTCCAATAAATTTGATGAACTAAAGAAGACCTAATCACCCACTATATAATATAAGTTATTGAGACTAAATCCAAAATACTATTGCCAGTGAATATTTTCAATTCTGATTATTCAATAAACGGAGATGAACTAGATCATTATAGATCTTGGGTGAACGGGTTTCAAGAAAAACATGCCTATTCCAAGAAGTAGTTGAATATCTTAGAGGTGTACATGAATGGAACAGATCCAGTATGCTTGTGAAAGAATTTTTGTTTCAAGTAGATTAGTTGTAACCAGGAGTATAAAGTGATCATACTATCTAGGGATAAAACACACATATGAGATAACGGAGCTTGTGAATTGAGAGTCTAACTATTTATTGAATAGGCTTGAGGATTCGGTGTCTTAACAGTCAAAGAGAACATAATATGGTTGGTTTTATAACCCAACTTGGAAGAATAGTTTTTTTGTTGGGGTGTAAAACCAAGACCAATTGGAGGATGGATTACTGGGTTGTATAACTAGTTTCTTCCTTATCCATTATAGTCATTTATAATATTATAGTGCAGAATCTGTGTTTGTTTATTTTACCAACATTTAGAGGAGTAAGACTTTATACAAACCCTTGTAAATATTGTGTGATGTGATTCCTTTTATTATTTTTTGTATATGAGGTGAGACATTTACATTTCACTGAGTGGATTGAGAACCATAACAAGTTTGAGAGATTAAATTAAAATAAAATAATTTGTAAAAGTAAACCATTGATTCAACAACTCTCTCAGTGGTCAATCTTCCCTGGGGATCTATAAATGTGATGTTTATTATCTATATTTGTTATCTTCATCTATTGGTTTTTCATCCCATTTCATTTCAATCATATTCATCTATTTAATAAATACAAATAAGACTTCATTATTTTGTTTCATGGTGCACACCCGAAACTATCAGGATTAGTCCTAAATAATTGTTAAAAAATATTGATTACATCATAATGAATCATTCTTGGATGGTCCCCAAACATCATCATAGATTTAGTCAAGTACTCCCTTTCTGTGTTGAGTTTAATTGTGGAAATTGAATCTAGTTTACTTACCCATCACAGAATGTTGGTATAAGTTTTCTTTATATATTGTAACCTTTCAAAACACATTTGTTTAATAATATCTTCAAATCCTTATCTATAGTATTCCTGATTCTCATAAGCCACGATTTTGAACTGTCTAGGTCACTCCATTCTGATACCATTGCTCTACCTATAATATACTCAACATTAAAATAATAAAAATTAACTTATTTATTAGCTTTATTTTTATGTAATTCACTTAATGTTATTATAATGAATTTATCATCAATAGTTATTTTGTAACCAAGAATTTCTGAGACTCTTACAGAGATGAGCTTCTTCTCCATTTCAACTATGTATCTCACATTTACAACTCATGGAATAGTACACACATTCATGCTCAAATGAATTGATCTAATACCTGTTGTGTTATAGTGATAGTTATTCTCTATAAGAATCACACCCCCATCTAACTCTTTGAGACTTGAAAATAAATGTTTATTCTGGGACATGTGAAATAAACAACCTAAATCAAGAATCTAACCTTCTAAATAGTTGACCATTTATGAAATTAGAAAATCCAAATCTTCAATATCCTCAGTTTTTTAAATAATATTAAATTTTTGATGGAAAATATTGGGAAAATATTTTATTTAGTTTCTTTTTTGATGAAAATAGGAACATTCATGTTTTTTAGTCACCTATAATTTCTCTCACCTCTTGATTTAGATCATGATTTTACCTTTTTGAATCCTCAGGGATTTATTTTAGATCATCTTCCCCCATTTTTTATCAATTTCACTACTAATTAATATATGTGGTAACAATTTTCCTTCCACCTTTACTCGTTATTAATCAAGGAATTTGATACATTAATAAATTTAACCTCATCCTTACTTTTCTACATCGTAGTGGTTATATGATCATAACTCTCTAGTAGATATTTCGAAAAATAGTAGGTCCTTATCTTTTTCTTTTATTATTTAATTATAACATTTAAAATATTCTAGGATTTTATTAAATATATCTACATTCTCAATCAGGTAAATAAATTTCTTATACTAAAAACGAAACAATTTATTTTTTAGGTAAAGTAGATTTTTAATGATTCTTTACATGTATTTGTTCTCCAAAATCTTATAAAATCTATGTGTGGAGGAATCTCGTATCACACAAAATTTATGATATTTTTCCAAAAAAAATTCGAATCATATCATGGGTATTATGGTTGAGGCTCCTCCAATAACCATAAATTATTTCAGTGATTTTTCCCTCTAGGATATTATATAACTCTTATTGAGTTATCACATCAAGGACTTCTCATTTACACATGTATAATTATTGTATCCCATAAAATTACTCAACCTAAATTTTAGTGTTGGACACCATAATTCTATGTTTGGAAGTACATGATAACCTACTATTTCCTTATATAATTGACTCTTCATGTCATATGGATGGCAGTATATTTATTTTTCTTTATGGATTCACAAAAAAAATTAGGTTTCTGTATTAAAGTTAACACAATTTTTTATGGTGTAATAAGAGAATATACATCAAAATATATCTTGATATTTCATGGAAGTCTGAATATTATCATTAAAGGTAGGAAAATAGCATAAAATAGAGGTTTTGAGCCATTGATATAATTTGGTTCACACTGGGAGTGTGGGACAACAAGAATGAACATCAAACAGGTTCCAATATGATACATGATATATGATAATAATATGTAGATGATCATGACTAGACATAGTGTTTTTATATTAAAGATAACTATTTAAACCAAATTATAGGTTAGGGTAGAATTTTTATATATGAACATTTTTTCTTTGTTTTAAATTTCATTTATAAGGTGGAGATTTTTTTTTGACAAGATTTTTTATGTAAAAAACTACATATTTTGTTTCATAGTTTGTTTATGTCATGTTTTGTTTTACATGGTTTCATATTAATTTATTTTTTCATGGATTTATTTTTTTTAATTTTATTATTTCTTTTTAGTATGCTTTGGTTTATATTTTTTTCCCTTACATGAGTGTGGCCTACCATTATGTGAGGGTGGTTTACCCTTATAAGAGGTATTATTACACTTATTTATGTTGTGTGCTTAACCTTTTATGTGTTTTTGTGAAGAAATGAATTCCCTAACATAAGTAGGTACTTAACTTTACATGGAAGTGACATTAACCTTTAATGGTTGAAAAAAAACTCATGTTACCTTGATGTGAGAAAGATGACCCATACATGAATGTGCCACAAGGTTACCCATCCGTAGTGACAAGAATAAATTTATGGAATTTTGTGGATTTCAATGTTTTAGTGCGACAATGACCTTGATATAGCACTATATATTTCAATTTGTTACAATATTTTTAGACAAAAATCACTCAACTGAACATGGGAACCTATTTCATTATGAGGTGGTTTTTGTTTCTGATTAATGTTCTTGTTAAACCTCTATAAAGGCCTAGGATTCTCACACATGGATATTACATAATTATAGATGAATATTAATTAAATTTCACAAACAAATGCCTAAGGAAAATAATTTTTTATTTCCATGGTAACTGGGAACACAATATTCTTAATTCATGAATGATCTTAAATGTCTCCCCTGAAGATTATCACCTTTAATACTTCTATATAAAAATCTTTCCTCATAACATGGGGAAAAGAAACATAAAAAAGTGTGATATCAGATGCTCGTTAAGGGAAAACAAGAGAGATCTGTAAGAATGACTTGATAATATAGGTACAAGAACATTGTCATAACATTATAAAACCATACTCTACATATCAAAGATCATAATCTTGAGTCATGGAATAAATATTGGTAGTTCATAAAACATGAATCATAACGGAATAAAAGAACACGATAAAATAGTGGATAAAATTAGAATAAGAAATATAATTGTGTAATATACATATTTTTAGAAAATCTTATGTCATAACACCCACCAAGACATTCATAACATGTTAGGTTGGGACTAACCACCCATGTACTTTCTTCAGGGTTGGGCTAACCACCTTTGTGCCCTATTTTTGGTCTTAGGAAAACCACCCATGTACCCTCCTGTAAAAAATTTTCCTAGACAACCATGTACCCTATTTTTTAGTATTTTATGAACCAAAATGTTTTGAATGTGTGAGGAAAAGAAGATATGGTGTGGACTTTTATATGTGAGCTAAGTGGAACACTTGTAATCTTTTAAAATGGAAACTTACATCCATATTTTTCTCACATCACAAGGATCCAATAATAGAAATTTATCAAGAATATAATGTATATGGTTAAAATATAGCCATAAAATTTGTGTGGAAAAAGTTTATAAGTAATTTTACACCTTACCGTTTAATTTTAACCCAAAGGTAACCCTAGTTTTACCTTAACCATCATAATTTGTTTTTTCTATTTTTGAATTTTTATACTGTTCAAAAGTTAATTTGAACTAATTAGATAATATAAATTATGATGATTCTAAATTTGGAACCAATTTTCCAAATTCCATTCAAATTATTGGAAAATGATTATTTAAAATTAATTACTAGTGAAGACATGAAAGTAGGTTTTAAAAAATAAAATGTTCAAATGTTTTCAATGTTTTTCATAACATAATTCAAAATAAAATTGATTCCAATGACTTAAATTAGAATAATGGATTTAAAATAGAACTAATTTTACTTTAAAACCAATTTAAAATATATTTTATCATTAAAAAAATTAAATTAAAATGTATCTTTAAAATAAAATTTAGTACTTCTCACTAGTCTTTAAAAATGTTGTTTTTAATCCATAAAAATTACCATAATCTAATTTTGATATAATAATTTCAAAATATAATTTTTTTTACAAATTAAATTTACAAAGGTGTGAAAAATTAATTTTATTATTGTTCACAAAGATATATAAAAATCTTTTTTTGAAAAAAATAGTATGTTCAAAACATATAATGACTTCACCAAAAAATTATGTACTTTTTATCAATATGATTTATTTATATAATTATATCATAATTAATATTTAAAATTTGTTATTGTTATTAATATTACTATTTTTAACTAGTAGGTTATTACGGTCACATTTCAATAATTATAACATATCTGGGTTTTGTTAAAACCCAATGTTATATGTAACGAAAGCTAACCCTATGTTTCATGTTGAATAAGATTAACTTTGGGTTACATGTAATGCAACCTAAACTTAGTGTTTTGTGACACATGAAATAGAAAATATATTTTTTGAAATGAAAAATATAGAAAATATTAATTTTTTTTGGAGAAAAATCACAGAATCTCGGGGTGTTACATTCTACTTCCCTTAAAATTAATTTCTACCTCAAAATTAATCAATTTAATACCTAAAATTGGGAATAATTATTCATTTTTACACCCCCCAAGTTCACATGTAGCTTTCTAAAGTCAGTGGTTTCTAAAAAAAACAATAACTAGGTAAGTGGTCTTGTTCCATTGAACATTATCTATTCGATCCAGAATCTCTACTGGTTATTCCTCATAAAGAATATCATGATCCAGTGGTATGAACCCTAAGTCTATTACATGAGATGGATCGAGTAGGAACTTTCTCAGGATTGATATATGGATCACATGATGAACTTTGGGGAGATTTTTTGTAAACACCAAACTATAATCTATTATCTCAATATGATCATGTATTTTTACGGGACCAATATCATGAGTTCTTAATTTTCCCTTATTTCTTCCATGAAGAAAATCATATAAAGATATTCATGAAAAAATCAAATTATATATCACATCAATGATTTGTATCCTAAAATTTCTCTCAAATTTGAGTAGTTCTTACATTTTTCTGAATGGATATAACCTTCTCAACTAACTCCTCAGCTTTCTCATGTTCTAATAGATTTCTTTTTAAAACTTCATTCCTATTTGTCAGAGTTCTTGAATTCCTTCCATAAAGGTATTAATAAGGATCCATATGAATTCTCAGGTGAAAGATATCATTTTAAGAAAACTAAACCTTATAAAGGTGTCGATCTCAAACACCTTTTAAATCCATAGGACAATATCTTTGAATATCCTTCATTGTCTGAATTATTCTTTCAAACTAACCATTTTTCTGAGAATGATACGTAGTGATGAAACCCAACTATGTATCAATATCATGCTGAATAATTATCCAAAACATTAAGGTAAACTCTATATTTTTATAAAATAAAATTTAATGTAGTACTCTAATAAAATATACTTATTCCATTATTTATATTCTAGAAAGAAGGACCAAATATAGATCTTCTGTCATAGAAATAAATTATACTAACTTTGTAAGGTGCTCAACTATAACCCAAAATTATTTCAACATCAAAGATAAGATAAAACATAAACGTTTCTAGTACATTTTTTAATATTTCCACAAAGGGTAAAGGCATTCCTCCTCAAATAACACTTTCCTTGCATATAAAACCATAGGGTTTAATTTGAATAAGTTTCTCGTAAAATGTCCATAATTGGGATAAAATACCATCAAATGAAACCTACAAAGTTGGTGTTAATGAATTTGATCTTATGATCGACCTTAAAAACATAAACCCATTATATTATCCATGAATCATAATTTAATCTTTCCTAGATACATATATGCTGCTAATATATAATTCACCCTTTATTCCTTCAATAAGATCTTATCTTATACCAAAACATGTATGTTGTAATATTGTCTTAAACATTGTACCCATAAAATATAAAATGTGATTTCATTATTCCAAAATTCGTTTCAAGGGAAATAATCACTTGAAATTTCTCTAAATGATGAAAAATAATATTTTCAAAAGGCTCATTCAAACAAAATCAAACAGAAAATTCCTAACATAGGAGGTGAGTATTTGTGTTCCTATTTATCATGATTCACTTAAACTAGTATGATCATATAATATTTCCCTTTTTCATTTGTCTTTATCATTTTTTTGTGTTTACCATCATTATTAGTGCTCATATTTGGGTAATTTTTATCATAATTCCTAAACTCTTTGTAATTGAAACACTGAAGTGTGGGAGGTTTATTATATATAGATTTATCATAATTGGATAACTTATTCCCATCACTTCATCATTAAATCACTCTATAAACATACTTTCCCCACTAAAAACATTTATTAGTCCCCATAAAACAATTTCTTATTTGATTCTTCCCACTCAATGAGCATAAAGGAAAGATCATCTTCTTCTGTCTATAGTTATTAGACTTTTCTTTGAATTATAATTTTTATTCCTATCAAAATCATGAGATTGATCTATAACTCCAAACTCTATCACCCACTTGATATAACATCAATATATACCTATATAGAGATAGAGGTATCTTATGTCCATCACCCTTAAAAGAATTTTTTTCCCCTAAATAAATGATCAACCTTACATTCTATTTGGATGATAATAATAGAAGTGTACCTCACAAGTCTTGTAATATATTCCTCATATGTACCAATGGATTAATCATTCTTTTTATTTAGAATAAGGAACTCCTTCTCTATATTCTTATAAAGAATATGAGGAATGTACTTATTGAAAAATACGTTCTTCAACTCGTCCCAATCCACGGTGTTAATTACATCTTGTTGCCTCATATTTTTTATAATATTCCACCATTTATCCACTTCACCTTCCAAACTATAGAAAGCCAAAACGACTTTTTCATATTCTGAACACTAGATAACATATTTTAAGTGGGGATGGTCCATTATTTCGAAACTAATGGATCTAAATACCCCTTGAAGGAAGGTGGATGTTTCTTCATGAGGGGCTCAAAATAATATTTTTCACTTGTTTTGTTTGTTTAGAATTCCAAAATGACTGATAGCTTGAGAAATCTGTTTGATAATATAAATGAGATTTTTCATTCCATCTCCAAAAAAAATTTGATGCTTAGGAGGAAAATCATTACATTTTCTATCACACTCAATAATAACAAGGTTCATTCAAGTTTCATCCATTGAAATAAAACATAAAATCATAGTATAAGAAACAATAATCATGGTGGGGAACCACATAATAATGAAAAATCACATATATGGTGTCTAAAACGTGACACCTTATTTAATATAATACAACTTAGTTTTATCCTAGTTCATTCATGATCATCATGTATTTAAGTCCTTTATCATGGTTTGTAAATAGTTTGTGAATTTCTAAATCTTATCACCCAAGAGTGTCAAACCAGGTGTGTATCAATGATTATTTTCATGAACTAGGAGATGATACAGTCTAGATCAATGAAACATTTTCAATGTTATTACCCCTAGGTTCCCCTGTGCTAGAGCCACATATACATATAGTATCTATAGAGGGATGTAATTTCATAGAATCACTCTCTCTATCTATTACCAAAATTCTCAGGCATTTTCCAATAATTTAACTCATCATTATACTTTCCCTTAGATACATCCCTAAACACATACTTATGAGTATCCAAAGGTACTTTTATAATTTTTTCTCACCCTATATTCAAAATGATAATTAATTATTTCCTCTGATACCTATTATAGAGGCCATGGCTTCTCAGACATTGATATTACATCTTTTTACCTGAATATTCAACAAATAATAAAAACAATTTTCATATTGGCCATAAATATTTAGTGAATTTGAAAAAATGGGATGAAATATTATTTATTCATTAAAGATCATAAATTAATCCCATAAAGATCATCCCCTTCTATAATCCTACTTAAAAACCTTTATTCATAACCAGGATAATGGAAACATAAAAAATGTGAGCTCAAATGCATAGTACTAGTAAATAAGAGATAAAAGTAATTATAACTTGAATATAAGGGTTTTTTAACATGAGAATGACATTTATAAACCATACCATGTGTATAAAATGTCTTCTTCTTGAGTCATGGCATAAAGATTAAAAACACAGAAATCATGATCCCATGGGAATCAAAGAACATGTGACATGAGAGCATAAAATTGGAATAAGAAATATAATTGTGGAATATACATAAACATAGAAAATATTAATTCAAGCCTACCCACGAATACATTCATAACATGTTATGGTTGGGCTCACCACCCATGTAACTACTTCAAGATTGGTCTAACTACCCGTGTACCCTATTTTTTGAACATGGAGTAACCACCTGTGTACCTTATTTTCTTGATTCAGCTATCCACCCATGTACCCTATTTTTTTTTACGAGCTAAATGTTAGTAAAGGGTTAACAAGAGAGAAGAGGGGTGGCCTTCTTAGTGAGGTGAGTGGAAAACATTTAATGTTTGAAAATAGATAATTCTACCCACATTTTTTCATGTCATAAGGCTCCCATAATATACCATTCTCGATCCTAGAAAGGATAAGGTCAAAATATGGCCATAAAATGGGTTTCTTAAATTTTTTATAGGTTATTATACCCATTGTCTTTTATGTTTAACCTCGTAGTAAATCTATTTTTACCTTAACCATGGTAAATAAATTTTCCTATGTTTAATATTCATAATGGAAAACACTTAAGTCACCTTATTATATAAAATTAATTATTTTTAGTCCAAATATGGAATCCATTTTACAAAATTACATTCATATAAGTGGAAAATTTTATTTTAAAATAAATCTCGCATGTGCATTAAGAAAGAGGATTTTTAAATAGGACATGTTAAAAAGTTTACAAATTTTTTTATAGAAATTAAATCTAAAATTTATTCCCAGCACAATAATTAGAGTAATGCATTTTTTGTATAAATAATGTTAATTTAAAACCAAATTAAAATAAAATTTAACTTTATTAATAAATTAAATGAAATGTAATATTTCAATTAAAATTCAATATTTTCACAATTTATCAATAAATGAAATTTTTTATAAAAATACTAAAAATTCATTATATCCTATTTTTGACATTATGATTTCAAAAAGAATTATTTTCTAAAATTAATTTTCTAAAATTCTGAGAAAAGAATTTTATTAATGTTCACCAAAAAACATTAAAGGAATTTTTTGAGAAAATAGTATTTTCAAAAAATAAAAAGGCTTTTTATAAAATTATGTAATTTTATATGAATATTTTTTGTTTATATACAACCATTATAATTAATATTTAGACATTAGTTAGATTTTTTATTATCACTGTGTTTAACGGGTAAGTTATAATGTTCACCTATAAATAAAAGTAATATATTGTCATTTCTTTAAACTTAGTTTCATGTGTAATAAATGACATCAAAGTATTGTGTGTAGTGAAAGATTAACTTGGTGTTACGTGTAATGAAATCCAAACTCATTATTTCTTTTAATACAATATAAATTTGAAAATGTGTGTAATAAAAAATATAGAAAATATCATATATTTTTGAAAAAACCAATAAATATCATAATGTTGCCCCATTATCAAGGGAGAACGAATATATTAGATAATAGGGAATCAATAAATATTTTGAGGGGAAGGAGATAATCCAAAGAGGAGATATCTTGTTTGAATATATATTAGCGGTGATAATCTTGGTAGACTCATGGAATCTTATTCTAGTGTATAATTTATGGCTTTCAAATTTTGAGGAGGATCAAGTTGACTACAACTAATCTTGTAGAGTCATCGATATGTGAGACTTATATATGGTAAGGGGTTCTTGAGATAGTTTTTTTTCTTTAATTTTTTTCCCAGGGTTATTTTTTTATTCATTCTAATTTTTATGAGTGTTCTTGTGTTTTCCCTTTTGTTATTTTTTTTCTTATATTTTTATCATTCTTGAATTTCAATTATTTTCATTATTATTTTTGATTTCATATAAAAATATTGGAACTAATGATGTTTTAACCACATAAATTATCTTTTTTTATTTATCATTCCACATTTTATTATCTAAATTATTTCATTGTTTTTTGGTTTATTTATCCAATTATTATTTTTCTTTTCTTCTAAATTATTTTCTCATGAATTCTGTCTATTCCCCAATACTTTTTTTCAATTGTTTTTTGGGTTATTGATTCACATTCACTTTCCTGGTGAGTTTTTCTGTGTCTCTCATATTCCTTCCCACAACAAAAACCCTATTATGAGAAATCTGAATTCCTTAATCAATATAAACTACTATGTTCTAAATGATGTTCTTTACAAAACAAATCACCCATCATTAATCCACCACTAAAACCTATAAAATTATATTTTTGAACAAGATATATTCAACTCCATATTATATTTTTATCCAATCCATCATCTACCTCATTTAATCATTCCTGATTTATTCAGATGATAAAATATCACATAGGGTCTTAGAAGTTTCCAATATTTGGCCTCATTAGACTCTTCTTAACTATGGATGAAAAAAATACACCCATAATAAATCATTATCCCGTGAATATTTAAATTATAAATTAGTTATCTAGGTTACCTCTTTGATTCATCAACCTCAGTAGAATATTTCTCTGTTAAACTTAATCTATTCCCCCATTATAATTTTATCAGCATAATTCTTTTACCATGGTGTTGTAAATTTTACATTGTCACTATTCGACTAAATCACACCATTACTTATATTTTTATTCATTAATAATCATGTGAGATATTTCCAAAAAACCCTCATCTAAAATCATTATATATTATTCTTTAATTTAGTTTACACATCTATGATGCTCCTATAACCATTCTATGATTGAACTACCAAGATCTTGGTTTCCTTACTCTTAAAATTCACTCAAAATTAAAAGTAATTTCTATGTGTTTTGACATTAATTTAACAATGTATTAAACCATGACTAATTTTAAAAATATTAATAAATGATCAATCAATTGTGTTTTTTCTTATTGAATAAATGTGCATCTAATTTTTGTATAATGATGATGATGTCAAATAGAAATACAAATTTAATGGAAAAAAACAAAAATCATAGGGAATATAATGTGGAAACCAATGTTTCATTCATTTAATTTTCACATATCTATATATATAGAATACATGAGATTTGATCCCATGGTTATGATTAAACCCTATGATATATAATCTAATAGCCAGAATTCAAAAGGTTGAAGAATATAGAAGGTTGTGTGATGTGAATAGTTATATTGGGAACTGAGTAGTTATAATCATTTTCACTGTTATAACATCCACACATTAATATTTCATAACCCTCTATATTGGATGTCATAATTTCATGGAATCATATATATTATTCATAGTTAAAAAACCCCATGGAAAAAATAAGCAATGCCAAAGTAATTGAATTTCATGTCATTATACATCATTAAAAACCTTCATATGAAGATCCTATGGGAAAATATAATAAAGGTAAAAGGTGTGAAATGTACCCAAATACCCCTAGTTATATCATTTAATTATGTATCTAGGACATCAATTAATATTATTATTTAATTATGTATTCGAGATATGATTGGAAGACCATAGGTAATAATGAATTATATCATTGAAAATCAGGATCATAGGGAAGGCCCAAAGTTTCCATCAATTTCAAATATTCATAATAATTTATATCACTGGTGGAAATCCCACCTATACCAATGATTCAATACCAATGGATTGAAACACCCATTGGGAAAATCATTAACAATATTTCCTTCAAACTGTTTGTATGGTCCTGTATATGGAGGATTTTCCCAATGGTTTGAGGAAACTGTTGGGATAGGTATAGGTGTTCCCAATGGTTTTATAAAACTACTGAGATAGGATTGATCAGCGTATATTTATCCCAATAGTTTATGGAAATCATTGGGATATACCCTCTATCCCAATAGTTTTTAAGAACCATTGGGATAGAAAATCCCCAACAAAATCTTGAGACCGCTTCCTCCATCAAGAACTGATCTTTTCCCTAAACGAGATCTCTCCCTCCTGGGAACCCAACTTCCCAAGCACCAACCCTACTTCCTAAGAAAACTTCCTCCATAACCAATCAATCAAGGCTACCAACCCTACTTCATGGTCATAGTTCCTCTATAATCTAGCTCTAAAAATATTTCTTAAATGAAATATCTTTAGGCTATTAACCCTACTTCCCAACCAGCAATCTATCTTTGATTTAAGGAAGTTTTATTCTTCCACTTAAAATTGGTACATTTTAACTATGTTAAGTCTTCTACCTCTGTTTATTTTATCTTTTTTAATTTTATTTCACTACAATATTCTTTTTTTACCCACTGTCTATTGGGATCCCCTTATGAACACAATACATATATCATTTTAGGTCGTGGTTTTGTTCTAACTTATCTTTATAGAATAGTTTTTATTGATATATAAGACATCAACATGATAATGAGTAATTTTATCATTGATTTATTTTAAATTTTACGTTTATTGACATGATTGTTTTTGTCAATCATATATATAGAAATATAATTTCTTATCCTAAGAGGAATGGTGAGATACTCATGCATTATGAATCTATGCTTAAATGTTGTCTTTGAAATATGACAATCTAACTTTAATATGATGATACCATCACTATAACCTATTCATATAGAACCACTATAATCCTCACAATTGGTCAAACATATCAAAAATCTCCAAAACTGGGTATCAATTCTTCATGGTTACATGGTTCCACATTATTTAGCATAAACACAACCACTAACTAATATGGTGATGTGTGCAGTTGAATAAATAAATAAACCTCCAGGCCCTTATAAATAAACTTGATTTACCTCAAATAAACTATTTACAAATGATATATTGAAATTGATATGGGTTACACTATAAGTATTGATTTTATTAAAAATTTTGTTTCTCTCTATGGAGGGAGTATTGAAGAGTTTTCTAAAAAGACATTATGATATTTGTAAACCATTTAGAGAAATAGTAGCAGCTAATACTGGTTGTGTCAAAAGATCCAATCCTTCTAGAAGTGACATAATATCTTCAATCTATCTCAAATTTAGTTCCACTAAATACACATCAACCTACCACTCACATGTCATCATAAAATTCTATCCTTTACGTGAAAGAATGAAACTCTCTGTTGATAAAAATCAACATAAGTATGAATTATTTTCATCTATCCCACCACGATGATCACATAATAGCTATTCATCATTTGGAACATGATGCAACATGAATTTCCATTACTGAAATATATAATAATACCCTCATGAAAACAATGAAGATGGTGTAAACTATTCCCAATGAGTGTATTGAGATAAATAAATTGAAAACTAACTCGAATGAAAAATTAATTCTCTAAAAAATTAGAATATATTTACAAATAAATTGACCCATTTTCAAAATAAGTAGTACAAATAGTTGTTTTAATAAAGACTATACCTCTAATGGATGATGTACCTCTCTATAAAATATCATAATCATGCCCATTACATACACATGGCCATCCTAATCTCCATGATCATGTCCCTGATATAGATAACACCACTAAGTGATATTTTTCTAATGGGTATGAAACTTCATCATGTAATAGAGATTTATTACAATATTCATCGGTATACTATTTTTTTTAAAATGTCTTATTACAATTTTTTATAGAATTCATGGAAGTTGGATATATGAAACTGATTGGACCTTAATAAATTTTCAAAACAATTTGGAGAGATTTTTAGATTTTTCATTTGACAATGCTTCAGATAGAGGTAACATAAACTCCCCATGTTATAGTTTTTTTGGATGTCCTTGGTTGATCCATAAATAAGTTAGCTACCGCATAACCAAATATAGGTTTCAAACAAACTACTATGTGTGGTATCACAATGGGGACAAAATTGATTCTCAAAATGTTGATGATCCAAATGATAGGACTCGATATGAGAATTTGATATATGACCAGTTTCTATTTATTCATCATCATGAGAAGTAAAGTATTTCTACCTAAGAAGACTAAGATACGGGCACACATGATGCATCCATAAAAAATGATTATGTTGATAGAGTGAAGAAATTGAATGATGTTGTGATGACTCTAGTATATCGGCAATGTGGTAAATTGAAAAAGATAGAATTTTTAATCTGATTATTTCATGGGAAAACCATGTATGGGATTTCTAATACTGCTATATATTACATCCATGCGTTCTTGAAGTACTTACTTCTAGATGATTTAGATATTATCTCAAACCACTATATGGCGTGAAAGTTAGTTGAAGAACTTGGATTTTCAAAAAAATCATGCTTTTACAAACAATTATAGCCAATTCGTGGAATAAACTATTGAAATAAATGATTGTATAAAATGTTGAACATTTTTATGGAAGCCAAAAGATGATGTAATGTCATCATGTGTGCCACATAAAGTAATGTGGAACTTTCCATTGATCCCCAGACTCCAGAATCTTTTCACGTCTAGTGAAATATCCATTAAAATGTGATGGCATGATATCGAGAGAAAGAAGAATAATGAATAGTTGGTTCACCATGAATATGGATTTTCATGGTAGATATTTTATACTCAATATCATTATTTTTCAGCTGATGTGTGTAATGTGAGGCTGGGTATTTCATGTGATGGTTTTGTTCTGTTTAAGAAGATTCTTATTTCACACAACACATAGCCAGTTTTCATAAACATTTAAAACCTTCCACAATGGTTGTATATGAAAAAACCTTTCACTTTGATGAGTATACTTATATCTATCCCTTTTGATCCCAATAATGATATATATGTATACATGAAACCTTCGATAAAATATTTGAAACATCATTTTGATGTGTGTGTGTGTGTGCACATACGATGCGTGTTCAAAAGATATATTTCAGATGTGTGTTGCGCTTATATGAGCGATCAATGATTTTCCTGCATATGCAATGTTGTCTGGATGGAGCACAAAGGTATAACTATCATGTCCAATTCGTATTAATAACACTTGATATAGAAGAATAAAATATCACTGCATTTTTAGTTTTATGGGACATTGACGATTCTTGCAAATGTACTATCCATATAGAAATAATCATCAAATATTTGACAATACCCTAGAGATCGATGATCCACCTCCATGTATTTATTAAAATAATGTGCTTAATGAATTGAAAGATTTCATTTTTCATTTTGGAAGGGTCAAATTAAATCTAGAAAGAGGAAAACATTTCCAATGATATCTCTTAAAATTGGAAGAAGAGGAGTATCTTCATTCAGTTTCCTTATTGGTTATCCAATTTATTACATCATTTCTTAGACATAATGCACATTGAAAAAGAATATATGTGAAATGTTTCTTTGGATTCTTATAAATGTAAAAGTTAATACAAAATATTATTTACAATCATGGTGTGACTTGGTGGATTTGGGTGTTAGACAGGAATTGCATTCTTTGTGTATTAGTGAAACTAAATGGCAAGTTCCATGTGCTTCTTATGTGATGTAACCTATAAGATAAAATGAATTTATAAAGTTTCTACAGACTATTAATGTTCCTAATGTCTATTCAAGAAATATATCAAAACAGGTCAATGAAAGATAGTTGAAGTTGAAATCTTTGAAGACTCATGGTTATCACATCCTTTTGTATGAATTCATTCTAATAGCAATCTATAATACTTTTTCCAATAATTTAACAGTTTCAGTTATTCAGTTGTGCTTTTTTTTAGATATATTTGTTCTAATAAGTTGTCTATGTATTTCTGTTATAAAATGTTGGTAGAGACACCCTTAATATTTTGTGAGTTAGAGAAAATATTTCCTCCTTCATTTTTCACATGCATGTTGCATCTCACTATCCATCTACCAACCGAAATACTTCTCTAAGGACCTATAGCTTTTCTTTGGATGTATTGAATTGAATGAAATATGCACACATTGAAATCTTATGTCTAGAATTGGAATCATCCCAAAGGATCTATCATGAACATTTACATGGCTCAAGAATGTATGGATTTTTGCTCAAAATATTTGTCTGATCTTACTATGAGAATGAATAGACCAATGAGAAATGAACAAGAATGGTATGATAAAATTGAAATATGTATTCCATCACTTACTCAAACCAGAGTAATTCTCGGATCATATACATTGATGACATTAAGCCTTGAAGTGAGAGAGATGGAACATCGCACAGTGTTGTTCAACTGTGATTTTTTTTTATGACTACATTAGGTCAGTAAATTTAAAATATATATCTTATCTCATATCTTGTTATTTTACATATTTGTTAAACTATTTCTATTTTTATCTATAGGGAACAAAATGAAATGAAAAATATAAAATATTATTCTTTATCTTTGATAAGTAGAGGGAATTTTTACAGTAGAGGGTTTTCTTCTTGGTTGAAATTGAGTGTATAAATATTGTTGTAATAAATTAAAAATATCCATATTTATTTATGCTTAATATTCATTTATATTTTTTGTATTGAGTTTTCTTGCTGACTTTGTCTCTGAGGAAAAATTATTTTTGGATTTTGGTCCTAATATGGTGGATTGTGAATGTAAATAAATTGTGATCAATTGGTATAAATTTATTATAACTGAATGAGAAAATAACATGAGAACCAAACATGATGTTGTTATGATAACTACGAGAAAAGATTGTTATACCAGTGCATCAAAAAATAGAACTTGTTTTGAAAATGTATCTTATTTTGGAGTTTTTAAAAAATTATTGGATTATTATTCTCAAGGTTGGGTCACTATGATGAAATGTCAGTGGTCTGATTTGATGAAAATTCCGGGAACCTTCAATGATGATTATGGATTTTGACTTATTGACATGACTCCTACTCTTTCTACTAATGATCCATATGTATTGACATCAATGATGAAAGACGTTTTTTATGTCAAAGATCATATTCTACTTAAATTTTGTGTCACTATTGAATTAATTCCAAGACATGTTTTTAATGATGGTGGTGATGCAATTGACACCATCCCTACTTCCATTGGCCAAAATCCATTTATTAATTATGATGACTCCAATAGCTCAATTGTTAGAGTTGATTGTAAACCCGAAGTTGTGGTGGGAAATATATAGAATCATCCATATATGTTATCAATTATTTTGTTTTATCTTGACTTCAGTTGTTAAGGTTTTTACTATTTAAAAT
Organism: Viscum album; assembly: GCA_963277665.1. NCBI lineage: Eukaryota > Viridiplantae > Streptophyta > Magnoliopsida > Santalales > Viscaceae > Viscum > Viscum album. The sequence goes on along the minus strand of OY728140.1, from coordinate 1,714,149,480 downwards.
GATTTAATATTGATTACAAATATTTTTTATCCGACTTGACCTTAAGGTTAATTTTCAGTGTTTATTGTTTTCAGTTTTATTTGAGTTAAATTTTCTAATATTGAATTGAACTATATTCAATCCTATGAAACCAAACACAACTAGAAAAATTAAATTATAATAAAAAACAAGAGTAATTGAATTGTAAATATTAAACTTATTGATGTGGAAATCAAAAAAAAATGAAAATAAGGACCTAACCAAAAAAGTAGAAAAATTACCTAACTGAAAATATAAACCAAATGACCGAAGAAAAATAAGTTGTGTCTCATATTTTTTGTTTTTTTGGTTTCATATTAGTTATCCTTTTCTAATTACTTCCATATCTGTTTTCAAAATAAGGAAAGGAGATGTATTAAAGAGATGTGCAGAAAAAGGATAACAGATAACAATCACCTAAATGAGATGAGAATTCCTCCATTAGTACCTGTGGTAAGTATTTTATTTCAAATATATATATATATATCAATAAAATATAATGTCATGTGATTAATTTTGTTTTAAAATTGTATTAAGGATCCACCTCTTAGGCGCCAGTTATTTGACGAGCAGCCTAGTTGTGGCCCCAGTACTCAGTTCAGTGGTATGAGAGGGTGGGGGTATGAGAGATAGGCACTATAGTCGGGATACCCCAATTAGACCCCTCCCCTCCAACTAATGTACCATCTTCCACATAGTCTGATCCCACAGTGTCTTTATGGAAAAACTTGATATTTGGGCCTCCCAATTTTTCACTAGCCTTTGCATCTTATCCTCCTCACCCTACTTACCGTATGAGATGATGATTCCCACTCCACATGAATACCATGCATTTAGCCATCCATCCATTCCATCTTTTTTTCCTTCCACTTCTTTTTATCTGAGCTTCCACATTCATTCTTCTACTCTTACTATAAGGACCCGGCCTTAAACATTACTTAATATTGAGTTCAATGAATAATTCACATTGAGGATCTTTTCAGGTTTAGAGTTTTATAGAATTAGATCATAACTATTACATCTATAAAGATTACATAGTAGACACTTCTACAAAGTTTCCTTTTTTACAAAACATAAACTCTTAAAAAAAGAGTCATGTCTAGTTCCATGTTTAAGACAACAAGACTTTTCCTTGATTACATCCTTTACCCTATTCCAAATAATGTCCTGTGAAAAACATTTCAAAAAAACTTGGGAAGAGCATAAAAAGCTCAGTAAGGGATACACAAAGAAGGAAAATTGTTAGTTTCTCAAAACAACAAGTAAACCATGAATACTTTATCAAAGTAATACTTTTCACCTTTACGAAGTAGTAAAAACTTTTCACTGAATAAAATATAATTACATACCATTTTGTAACCAAAATATTACCATAAAACCCATATAAAGAATACATAACATGTAAAGGTAACTTGCGACATAAACATACTTAAATGGAATAACCATACTGTCGACTTCCACACATATCACTAAATGGAATAGCCATATGGACGACTTTCATACCCAATGCATTAGAGGGTATAATTTAACCACCCGTCCTGGTATTCATAGCACCACCTTTCATATGGTTTATCACGTAACCACCCATCAAATGTCCAAGTACCATTATAATATCATAAGACATAAAACAAATATAACAGAAAGAAAACATTTCCACATTTCAATCACAATATATCACTTAAATATATTGACATAAAAAATCCATTATAAAAACCATTTCCAATACCAAAATACATAAAAGAGTATATGGTATTTATTTCATTTTAAAAACATCACGGCTTATTGAGGAAGCCAATGACCAAATAACACTTGCGGCGGCGGGAAAGGTCGTTGTCACCGCGTACGTTAAAAGAAACATTCATTTTTGTCATTTAGTAAAAATATTTATAAAAAAAGATTCCCTTTGAACGAAATGAAAAGTCAAATGTTTTTTATATAGCGTATAAAAGAACGTCTTGTATTAGAACAAAATATGCTTCAATAAAAGGAGATTGAGACGAAGTCCCTTACCTCGTGTCCGACTTGACTCGATCACTCTTTAATCTCCTGAATAATAAACTAGTTTTAATTTATAATTGCTTAAGAACCTTTTTCAACCTTATTATTCCTTTTATATCACTTATTTCCATGTTATAAACATTATTTAATCATTTAAGTTAATAATGTTCGTTTTGTCGATATTTGGTACTTAAGTCAAAAATGGACTGCTTACAATTACATGTTGTTCATGTGTTCAAAGGTTCATTATATCCAAAATTATATTCATGATTTGGATATCATATATATCATATATATCCATAATATACATGTATATATAATAGTATATAACATTTAGAGGTAAGAAATGAAATGCACCATTCATGGAGACGGTAAGTCGTACGAACGCATGAACGCTACTTTCATTTCTATTTCATATTTGATGGAGTGAAATAAAAATGATATAAAGGTATATTATAATTACATTATAATATAATATATAATATCATTAAATCCATCCTTTATATGTCCCACATATGGCATTAACAAATCAAATCACTTTGGGGGGGCGGTAGTCCGTACTTCCTAAAATGAAATTATCGTGTTTACCCATAATGGAAACCATAAAGGTATGCCCTAAATGAAAAATACAGAAGAATAAGGAAAAAATAAACATAATATATATCATATATAAATATAGTTACATCTTAATTTCCACCATGAAAGGTGTTTAAAGAATATTGAACAATTATCGTTTCGTGAGGCAGAAATTCTCCATCCACAGAAATAGTATGTTTTTTAACCATTAGACAAAGGTGTGTGTAAGTGTAGCTCAAATCATTCACATAAAAACATCCTAGTATATTTAATATACTGGTTTTGTTAAAAAATAAAAGAATAAAAATATTTTAGGGGGTTGTAGAAGCAAAATAAAACAAAAGAACACAAGTGAAGACATTACCTTTAAATCGGGTAACTACTCTTGGTTTGAACCAAAAGAGTTTCTTGAAGAGATTTCTACCAAAGGTATGGATTCTAGGATGAGGAGAGGGATGTGGAGAGATAAAATGACCAGATCTTTGACGATCCAATGGGTTGAGAGGTGTGGGTAAGGTGGTAGATGTGGGGGCCTTTTATAATAGGGAGGAGGGGCACTCTTGGAAAGTTATAAAATTTTACTTTATTGTAAAATGAATTTCGGATTTCAAAGGTCCCAAAAGAATATATTTCGAGGCTATGGTGATAAGGGTTCGAAATCCACCCATACAATAGGTTTTTTAAAAGTATAAGTCTTGGATTTTACATTATCTTTTCATTTTATTTAAATCGTTAAATAATAAGGTAATCGCTGCATCATCATGGTGTCATAAATAATTTAATTTATTTAATGTCTAAAAATTATAAAAAAATATCATGATGTAGGAAATATTTTTATATTTCTAATAAATATTTATAGTCAAAATTATTACTTGTATAACCACATGTAAAAATTGCTTTAGTAAAACAATACATGTTTGTGACATTTTTATTTTAACTTTAAATAAAAAGTTATTAATGTAATTTTCTTACCCAAGTGGCTCCATGGGGTCCCCAAGTTGACCAATGGATTGTCTTGGTCGGCCATGACTCATACAATAAGGGTAGGACATGTGTAAAGGTAATTTCATATTATTAAAACATTATTTTTACCTTGAATTACACTAATTACCTCTAATCGCGATTAATAAAACATAAAACTTACTATTCACCAAAAAAATTATTTTCATCCCATTGAACCAAATATTACTCACTAATGACAACCATGTATGTCGTATTTTTGAAATTCAATTCACAAAAGTAGTAATGTTTCATTTAAACGAAAAATCAGTTTTTTTAACTACCACTTAGTGGTTTCACTATTCATCAAAAATTGAAGTTTTTCAGAAAAATACCAAAAATTAACCCTAAGATACACTTGATATTCCAAATTAAAAAATGATGTCTATTTTAAAAAATTCAAAACATATAAATTGAATTAATTAATTTAATAATTAATTCCTGTTGTCAAAAAATAGCGTGTTTTTATGAAACAATATATATCAAAAGATTGACACTAGTTTAAGTCTAATTTCAAAGTGAAATAAATTCTAATGACCACCATTGGATTACATGGTAAAAATATATTCTAATTGAACCTTAAAACCAATTAAAAAGATAATATAATCATATAGATAAATTAGATTAAAAAGTGGTTTTGAATTAAAATACAACATTTTTCACTTATTCATTAAAAATGAACTTTATCCGAAAAAAATAACAAAAACATACACAAAGTAAATTTTGATGTCCCGATTCTAAAAAATGATTTAATTTGGTCCAATAGAATATATAAGAGTGAACAAAACTATTTTTAAGGAGGGTTCTCCATCAAAAGGCAATAAATCGACCTTTTAGTGAATATTAGTGTATTTATTCTTAAAATTGAATTCTTTTCTTATTTTAAGCCTTTATCTTTCATTTGATAAATGTAAAAACATTTGACAAACATATATAATAATATTTGAGTTATTTCTATTCATTCCTACCAATACAATGGGTATGTGTTAACTACCCTTTAAAATAATATTATTATATTACTAGTGTGCAACGTAAGATTTCAAAAAACTCATTGTTGCGTATCGGGTATGATATCGAACATAGCAACACCTTTAATGTAAAATTAATATTTAATTCACAAATATTAATAAATATGAAAATGTCTTATTCTTTATTTACCTTGGAAGTTACATCCTTCCCCCTTTTGGGAATTGCATCCTCGTAATTTTATTCACTTATCAAAACAAGTGGGGGTATTTATCCCTCATAGCATTTTCAGATTCCCACGTTGCCTCTTCAACCATATGGTTTTTCCACAAAACCATTACCTGGTGAATTACTTTATTCCGCAACACTTTCTCTCTACGGTCAAGAATCTAGACTAGTTTTTCTTCATAAGAGAGATTATTTTCCAACTGAACTACCTCTGGGCTTAAAGCATGAGATGGATCTGGAATATACTTTCTCAATATCAAAACATGAAAACCATCGTGTACCTGAGATAAACTCGGAGGTAAAGCCACTCGGTAAGCAACTGATCCAACTCTCTCCAGAATTTCATATGGTCCAACGAACCTTGGACTCACCTTTCCTTTCTTACCAAATCGCATCACACTTTTCCATGGAGAAACTTTGAGAAATACATGATCACCAACCTTGAAAGATAGATCCTTCCTCCTATTGTCCGCATAACTTTTCTGTCTACTCTGAGCTGTTCTCATGTGTTTCTAAATCAACTGAACTTTTTCTATCGTCTCTTCTACCAATTCTGGTCCCATCAACTTCCTTTCACCTACTTCATCCCAAAAATCTAGAGTTCTACACCGCTTCCCGTATAATGCTTCAAACAGAGCCATCTGTATACTGGAATGAAAGTTGCTATTATAAGAAAACTCAACCAAAGAATGATGTTAGTCCCACCACCCCTGATAATACATCGAGCAAGCACGTATCATATCCTACAAGTTCTGAATTATTCGTTCTGACTTCCCATCTGATTGCGGATGAAAAGCTGTACTAAAATTTAATTCAGTACCCAACGACTTCTAAAGGCCTTTCTAAAAGTTAGAAGTGATCCCGGGATCACGATCAGATACAATGGATAGGGGAACTCCATGCAACCTGACTATCTATTTAACATACAATCGAGCAAGTTGATCTAGAGAAAAATTATCTCGAATAGGAAGGAAATGATCAGATTTAGTCAATCGATCAACAATAACCCAGATTGCATTATTACCTCGAGATGTATTCGGTAATCCCACAACAAAGTACATGGATATATTTTCCCATTTCCACTATGGCACTAGTAATGACTGCAACATCCCTTTCGGTAACTAACGCTCTGCTTTAACCTACTGACAAGTCAAAAACATCACAGTAAAATCGGCAATATCTTTTTTCATTCCATCACACCAGTAATACTCCCCCAGATCCTTGTACATCTTAGTACTGCCAGGATGAACTGAAAACGGGGAACTATGAGCCTCACATAACAACTCATCCTTCAATTATGAATCACAAGGCACACATAATCTCTTCTCAAACCTCAAAACACAATCATTATCAATGTTAAATTCAGGAAACTTACCATTCTGAACCAGCTCTACCTTTTTCTGCAACCCACTGTCTTTCTTTTGTGATTGCTTAATTCTGTCTCATAGAGATGATCTCACTAACACCTAAAACAAAACAGAAGAACTTCTTGCACCAACAACTTCTATGCCAAATTTCATCAAATCAGAAACTAAAGGATCTCATTCCAAACTTATCATGGTTAATGAAGCATTACTTTTTTGACTCAAAGCATCAACCGCTTTATTTTCTTTTCTCGGATGGTAATGAATTGTACAATCATAATCCTTGATTAATTCAATCCATCTCCTCTGTCTCATGTTCAATTATTTTTGAGTGAATATATACTTTGAAATTTTGTGATCATTATATATTTCACACTTTACTCCATACAAATGATGCCTCCAATTTTTTTGATAAAAAAAACAGCAACTAATTCCAAATCATGTGTAGGGAAATTTTCCTCATGAGTTTTCAACTGACATGAAGCATAAGTAATTACCTAATCATTCTGCAAAAGGAAACAAGCAAGTCCCTTCAACGAAGCATCACTGTAAATAACAAACTCACCATTTCTGGAAGGAATTGCCAAAACTGGAGCATTCACCAATCTTCTTTTCAACTCCTGAAAACAATCATCACATTCTATTGTCTAGATAAACTTAACACCCTTCCGAGTTAGCTTAGTCATTGGAATAGATAACCGTGAAAAATTTTCAACAAACCTCTGGTAATAACCTGCCAAACCAAGAAAACTACGGATCTTAGTTACATTTTTGGGTCTTGGACATTCTTTAACAACTTTTGCTTTAGCAGGATCAAAAGTTATGCCAATTTTTGAAACAATGTGACCAAAAAAAGAAATTTATTGTAAACAAAACTCACACTTTCTGAATTTTCCATACAGTTTATTTTCTTTTAAGGTTTGAAATATAACCCTTAAATGACTTTCATGCTCCTATTTACATTTAGAAAACACCAAAATATCATCAATTAAAACAACCACAAACTTATCCAAGAACTCATAGAAAATTCTATTCATAAGGTCCATGAATACATCAGGTGCATTAGTTAACCCAAAAGGCATAACTAAAAATTCATAATGGCCATATCTACTATGGAACGCAGTCTTAGGAATGTCTTCTTATTTTACTTTCAACTGATGGTACCCCGACCTCAAGTCAATCTTAGAAAAATACTGAGCTCCCTAGAGCTAATCAAACAAATCATCGATATGAGGAAAAGGATACTTGTTCTTAACGGTGATGTTATTCAAGGCTCTATAATCAATGAAAATACTCATTGAACCATATTTATTTTTAACAAACAAGACAGGAGCACCCCATGGTTATGTGCTAGTTTGAGTGAAACCTTTATCTAATAACTCCTGTAATTTATTCTTTGACTCTAAAAGTTCAACTTGAGCCATTCGATAATGGGGTTTTGAAATTGGATTAGAATCAGGAACTAAGTCAATAGTAAATTCAACTTCTCTATCATGAATAATACCAGGAAACTCATCAGGAAAAACATCAAGATACTCATTTACCATTGGAACATCATTAATCTGAACAGTTATTTTATTTTCAACAATATTTGGAGGTAACATTCATTTCCATCTTTTACTAGTTTCTCAACTTCCTGATATGTCATCAAAAGCAATGGTTCATTCTTGTACACAAACTGAAAATCTTTCTGAAAAGAAACCTCTTTAGCTCTACAGTCAATCTTAGCATGATAAACAGAAAGCCAATTTATGCCCAAACTAACATCAAACTCTCCTAGAGGAAAAACAATAAGGTTTCCAGGTAGATTCTTTCCGCACACAAGGATAGGAAGGTTCTTATAATTTCTTTTTGTCTCAACATTTTCTTCGGGTATTTTCACCATAATTTCAGGATTCATATCTTGAGATGGAATTACCAATTTACTAGAACACATCTTAGAAATGAAAGAATGTGTAGACCCTGAATCAAACAACACATTGGCATAATCTGAACAAACAAGCAGTGTACCTGATACTACATCATTCGATGGCCCAACATCTGCTGAAGTAGTTACAAAGGATTTCACCACCCCTTTCTGCTTGTAGTCTGGCTGCTTTCCCCCAGTTGAGTTCTTTGTTAGACACTCATTTTCATAATGACCCATTTTATTACACTTAAAACATCTTACCGCTGGCTTTTCATTGCATGTTTGACCATCTTCCTTACAGTTACAAGAAATATGACCAGACTTACCACACTGAAATCACTTTATAGACTTGGATAAACATTCTCTAGGATGAATTTTACCACACTTCTCATAGGATGGAAATTTGGATTTCATACCTCCTTGCATATTTGATGAATTCTTCCCCTTTTCCTACTAACTGGACCTCTTATTCTGTTGTTTGACAAAGAACACCTGATAATCATCAAACTCCATTTCCACCTTCTCCGCACACCAAACAAATTTTTCATAACTTTTGAACTCAAGAGAAGCTAAATCCCTTCAATACTTTGGCTTTAACCCTAAGTAAAAATGGTTGATTTTAATATCAAGATCTCATATGAAATTTGGAGCATACCTTGCTAGTCGAGTGAACTTTGCTTCAAAAGTACCCACTAAGTCATCCTCCTACCTCAATTCCAAGAATAGTTTTTCCTTCCTAAGACGAACCACCTTAGGAAAATATTTCTCAAGAAACATACCTTTGAATTCATTCCAGTGAAGATCATCAATCTCATCGCTATCCTTGATATTTTTCATCATCGACAACCACTGATATGCTTCACCTTCAAAACGGTAAAGAAAAAGAATAACCTTTAATGTTCTGAACACCCAATGACATCAAAAATCTTCTCTAGTGCTTTAATCCACCCTTTAGATAGCACAGGGTCAGATGATCCTCTGAATTTTGGGGGATGTTTCCTCATAAAATGTTCCACCACTGACATGTTCCTCTGCAGTTGATCTGGCTGATCTCGTGCATGGATACCACCACCATTTATAGCCTGAGTCAATTGTGCCATCACTACAACAAACTATTTAGTTCTGATTCCGACAATCTCAGGTTGCTGATTTGGAAGGTTGTCTTCCTCCTGATGTCGTCCCAACATAGCTGCCTTGTTTCCTCTGCGGAAAACCATTCTGAACACAGAAATATCTTAGGCGAAGCAACATGGTAATCTTTAGATGCTATATCATTTCAATCATACCATAAATTAATTTATGGACATGAATTTAACAATTTTCTAACTTCTAATGTTGTCTAAACCAACCTCGGATACCAACTATAAGGACCCGACCTTAAACATTACTTAATATTAAATTAAATGAATAATTCACATTGAGGATCTTTTCAGGTTTAGAGTTTTATAGAATTAGTTCATAACTATTACATCTCAAAATATTACATAGTAGACACTTCTACAAAGTTTCCTTTTTTTACAAAACATGAACTCTTGAAAAAAATAGTCATGTCTAGTTCCATGTTTAAGAGAGCATGACTTTTCCTTGATTCCATCCTTGACCCTATTCCAAATTATGTCCTTTGAAAAACATTTCAATAAAACTTGGGATGAGCATAAAAATCTCCGTAAGGGATACACAAAGAAGGAAAACTGTTAGTTTCTCAAAACAACAATTAAACCATGAATACTTTATCAAATTAATACTTTTCACCTTTAAGAAGTAGTAAAAATTCTTAACTGAATAAAAGATCATTACTTACCCTTTTGTAACCAATGTATTACCATAAAACCCATATAAATAACACATAACATATAAAGGTAAATTGGGACATAAACATATTTAAATGGAATAACCATACGGTCAACTTCCACACATATCACTAAATGGAATAGCCATAAGGCCAACTTCCATACCCAATGCATTGGAGGTTATAACGTAACCACCAATCCTGGTATTCACAGCACCACCCATCATATGGTTTATCATGTAACCACCCATCAAATGTCCAAGTACCATTATAAAATCATAAGACATAAAACAAATATAATGGAAAGAAAACATTTCCACATTTCGATCACAATATATCACTTAAATATATTGACATAAAAAATCCATTATAAAAACCATTTCCAATACCAAAATACATAAAAGAGTATATGATATTTATTTCATTTTAAAAACATTACGGCTTATTGAGGAAGATGAAGACCAAATAACACTCGCGGCGGTGTAAAAGGTCATTGTCACCGCATACATTAAAAGAAACATTCATTTTTTTAGTTTAGTAAAACTCTTCGTAGAGAAATATTCCCTTTGAATGAAATGAAAATTCAAAGTTTTTTTATAAAGGGTATAAAATAAAGTCTTGTATTAGAACAAAATATTCCTCAATGAAAGGATATTGAGACGAAGTCCCTTATTTCCATGTTATAAACATTATTTAATCATTTATGTTAGTAATGTTCGTTTTGTCAATATTTGGTATTTAAGTCAAAAATGGACTTCTTACAATTACATGTTGTTCATGTGGTCAAAGGTTCATTATATCCAGAATGATATTCAGGATTTGGATATCATATATATCATATATATCCATCATATACATGTATTTATAATATTATATAACATTTAGAGGTAAGAAATGAAATGCACCGTTCATGGAGACGGTAAGCCATACGTACGCATGAACACAACTTTCACTTCTATTTCGTATTTGATGGAGTGAAATAAAAATGATATAAAGGTATATTATAATTCCAGTATAATATCCTATATAATATCATTAAATCCATCCTTTATACATCCCACATGTGGCATTAACGAATCAAATCACTTTGAGGGGGTGGTAGTCCGCACTTCCTAAACTGAAATTATGGTGTTTACCCATAATGGAAACCATAACGGTATTCCCTAAATGAAAAATACAGAAGCATAAGGAAAACATAAACATAATATATATCATATATAAATATAGTTACATCTTAATGTCCACCATGAATGGTGTTAAAAGAATATTGAACAATCATCGTTTCGTGAGGCAGAAATTCGCCATCCACAGAAACAGTATGTTCTTTAACCACTAGACGAAGGTGTGTGTAAGTGTAGCTCGAATACTTCACATAAAAAAATCGTAGTATATTTAATATACTGGTTTTGTTACAAAATAAAGGAATAAAAAGATTTTATGGGGTTGGATAAGCAAAATAAAAAAAAAGAACACCAGTGAAGACATTACCTGTAAATCGGGTAACTCTTCTTGGTTTGAACCAAAAGGGTTTCTTGAAGAGATTTCTGCCAAATTTAAGGCTTCTAGGATGAGGATAGGTATGTGTAGAGATAAAATGAGAATATCGTGTCCGAGCCAATGGATTGAGAGGTGTGGGTATGGTGGTAGAGGTGAGGGCCTTTTATAAGAGGGGGGAGGGGCACTCTTGGAATGTTATAAAATGTTACTTTATTATAAAATGATTTTCGAATTGTAAAGGTCCCAAAAGGATATATTTCGAGGATAAGGTGATAAGGGTTCTAAATACACCCATACAATAGGTTTTTGACAAGTAAAAGTCTTAGATTTTACATTATCTTTTAATTTTATTTAAATCGTTAAATAATGAGGTAATCGCTGCATCATCATGGTGTCATAAATAATTTAATTTATTTAATGTATAAAAATTATATGAAAATATCATGATGTAGTAAATATTTTTACCTTTCTAATTAATATTTATAGTAAAAATTATGAATTTTATAACCCCATGTAAAAATTATTTTAGTAAAACAATACATGTTTGTGACGTTTTTTTTTAACTTTGAATAAAAAGTTATTAATGTCATTTTCTTACCCAAGTGGCTCCATGTGGTCCCCAAGTTGACCCATGGATTTTCTTGGTCGTTCATGACTCATCCAATTAGTGTAGGACATGTTTCAAGGTAATTTCATATTATTAAAACATTATTTTTACCTTAAATTACACTAATTACCTCTAATCGCGATTAATAAAATTTAAAAGTTACTATTCACCAAAAAATTATTTTCATCCCATTGAACCACATATTACTTACTAATGACAACCATGTATGTCGGATTTTTGAAATTCAATTCACAAAAGTTGTAAAGTTTCATTTAAATGAAAAATCCGTTTTTTCAACTACCATTTAGTGGTTTCACTATTCATCAAAAATTGAAGTTTTTCATAAAAATAACAAAAATTCACCCTAAGCTATACTTGATATTCTGAATTAAAAAATGATGTCTATTTTACAAAATTCAAAACATATACTTTGAATTAATTAATTTAATAATTAATTCCCATTGTCAAAACAAATAGTGTGTTTTTATGAAACAATATATATCAAAAGATTGACACTAGTTTAAGTCTAATTTCAAATTGAAATTAATTCTAATGACCACCATTGGATTAAATGGTAAAAATATATTCTAATTTCACTTTAAAACCAATTGAAAAGATAATCTAATCATATAGATAAATTATATTAAAAATAGGTTTTGAATTAAAATACAACATTTTTCACTTATTCATTAAAAATGAACCTTATTGGAAAAAATAACAAAAACATACACAAAGTAAATTTTGATGTCCCGATTCTAAATAAGGATTTCATTTGATCCAATATAATGTATAAGAGTGAACAAAACTATTTTTAAGGAGGTTTCTCCATCAAAAGGTGATAAATCGACCTTTTAGTGAATATTAGAGTATTTATGCATAAAATCGAATTGTTTTCTTATTTTAAGCATTTAGCATTCATTGGATAAATTTAAAAACATTTGACAGACATATATAATCATATTTCAGTTATTTCTATTCATTCCCGCCAATACAACAGCTACGTGTTAACTACCCTTTAAAATAATATTATTATATTACTAGTGTGCAACGTAAGATTTCAAAGAAACTCGTTGTTGCGTATCGGGTACTCAATAAAACATAGCAACCCATTTAATGTAAAATTAATATTTAATTAGAAAATATTAATAAACATGAAAATGTCTTATTCTTTATTTACCTGGGATGTTACACTTACTCTGATACAGTCTATGCCTATGGAGCATACACTGGGACCCACTCCTCCAGTATAGGGTGATGTTCCTTCATCACCTGCGGATCCAGCATCACCCATTGATCATCCAATCACATATTTATTTATATAACCCTAATAAAGTTTTTAACCGTATTTTATTTTGATTATAACATGTATTAATATAAAAATATTTTTTCCTCTATAACAGCTACATCTACTTATAGGTGGTGGGGGTGTACAATAATTCTTTCAGTGTTGAACTGCCGCATGTAGTTGATAGTGGACTACAACCAAGACAACCAAATGATCTAAAAAATAGTATAGTAATGTTGGAGATTTTTGGCGATGCTTACCAGTTACTCCGACATCATTCCCTTCATCCCACTCTCATGGAGGCAGTTTCTAAATGAAGTCAAGGATAATTCTTTGTCACAAATATGGGTAAAAATTTTTTTTGGATTTAATATAATATTATTTTTTGTATTTAAATGAATTAATATTTTGGTTTCAAATTAATTTTAATTTTCCTAATGGTGGGAGTGCATGGCCAACATGTCTAAACAATTTAGGTGAGCTTTAGAGAGGCTATAAGCGTAAGTTTTATATTGAATGGCATGATAGAGTTGGAACAGAGTTAGTGGTGGTACCTATCATAGATGATTATCCGATATAATATTGTCGACAAATGATTACTCATTAGAGGATAATGAAGTTAACGTTATTAATTACATTTGAGGTTTCTAAATGAAAATTTTCTTGTTTTTTATTAATACATTCTATTTTATTATTGAATTTTATTTATGAATTATCCTCAAAAAATTATGAAATCATTGATGAAAAAAATATCCATACTCTGAAGCATACTACGATGTCAGATCATGAGAGAGAGAAGGTACAGTAGTCATTTATGATTTTTCTTTAGGACTTACACATTCTAATATTTTCTCCATAATTCATTCGATTTCCAAAGTTTAGATATAATTTTAGTTATGAAATTCTTTATTGGTAACCTATTTTAAATTGTGATTTCATATATTTAATTTTATTGCAGAGGGAGGTATTGAATATTGAAGAAAGTGTGACTTGAGCAATACTATTTTCCTCAAGTATAAATAAAAAAAATATGGAAGTGTGGTTAACGAACCGACCAAAGAATAGATTTTAATTTTTAATTTTTTGATTTAAAATATTAATATATATTCTTTAACTTAATAATCTATTTAAATTTTTAACATGATACTTTGTTGGCCCTTGATGCCCAAGAACCTGACAATTTTGGGCCAAATGATCACTTACATCTGGTTTTTGGAGACGAGTACCCTGGCAGAGTATGTTGTCAACCTGGGAAGAGTATAGTCCCGACGAGGTATTTGACCTCTTCATGTACCAGTTTTAGTACCACTGAGTTGGAAATGGTTAATGTACAGGAATAATAATCTGAAAAAAGGGTCACACTTTTGGAAGAATGGCTTTAAATGACAAACACTTAGTTTCTTAAACTGATGAATGTTTTATCTTATTCCCTTCCAGAAGAGGATAGTACAGATTATGATGTATATATGTCATCGATATGTTCATTATCTAGTGCAACAAGCAGTAGTTATAGTGGTGGTTGAGAAGATTTCATTTCTAGTGATGATTATGGTAAGGATGGTGGTGAGGAAGAGGTTGAGGATAATAATGATGCTGAGATCGAGTCTGAGAATATTGTCGAGGTCAAGGCTAAGGCGGAGGAGGAGGTCGATAGTGAGGATGAGGTAGAGGATGAGTATGTGGATTATTATGGGGATAAAAATGGGTACATGGATGAGGGTGAGGTTGAGGCTGATGATGGTGGTGATGGTGATGAAAGATAGATTGATCTGTTACATTTTTTACTAATATATATGACATTTGATGTTCGATGATTTTTTATGAATGAATATATTTGTGATATTTTATATGTTTGTTATCAATGGTTAAATGAATCAATTGATTTTTACTTTTGTCATTATTTCTATATTGGTCTATTGGAATTTGAGGATGATCAATTGGTTGCATTGCAAGGTTTTTTGTTGAGGATCTTTTAGTTTCATTGCAAGTTAAGGATGTTCTGTTTTTGTTTTGATTGTAGTGGGAAATTAGTTTATTTATTTACTATTTCCTATATTGATTTCTAGTTGGTCTGATTGTAAGTGAGTTATGTTTTTATGTTTTGAAATTTGTTGTGGTAGTTCTGTTTTGTAAAATTTACCTAAAACCACCCATATACTGAACTAATTCATTTCTGACTTAATGGAGGAGGTGAGGGGGTTTTGAAAGGGGGTTGTTTAGGTGGGGTGGGGGCTGTGTCGATGGGGGGGTATAGGGGGAGGGGGTTGTGGATGTGGGGGATGTTCATGTGGGGGGTTCTGTGTAGTTGGGTGGGGCTGTAGGGGGAGGGGGTTGTGTAGGTTGGGGAATGTACAGGTGGGGGTGAATGGGGGGTTGTGTATATGGGGGGTTGTAGAGGTGTTGTGTAGGTGGGGGGCTGGGTAGGTGGGGGTCTGTGTAGGAGGGTGGATGTAGCAGGGGCTGTGTAGGTGGGGCTGTAGGGGGAAATGCAGTGGGGGTTGTAGGGGTGTTGTGCGGGGGGGGGGGGGGGGGGGCTATGCCGGTGTGGGATTTATAGGTGGGGTTATGTAGGGTGGATGTGAAGTGGGGTGGCTGCAGGGGTAAGGGGATGTGTAGTGTGGGGGTGGTGGTTGTCTAGGGGGGTTGTGCAGGTGGGGGGTTGAGTCGGTGGGGGGCTATAGGGGGGATGTGTAGTGGGAGGCTGGGGGATGTGGGGGATGTAAAAGGGTGGTGTATGGGGGGATGCAGGGGGTGAGGTGGTTTGTGCAGTGTTTGGGGTGGGGTCTATAGGGTGGTTGTGTAGTTGGGGTGGGGCTGTGTAGGTGGGGGTAGTAGGGGGTTGTTCAGGGGGGGCTACGGTGGGTGAGGGGGGTGGTAGGGGGAGGGGGTTGTGTAGTGGGAGTGGCATTTTATATATTAGTAAATGTATTTTATATTGATTCTTTAGTGATGATTAGCGGTAATCCTAAAAATAGATTTTATCTTTTCATTTAAGTCAGTTCTCTTTCCCCACTTCTGAAGATTTGTATTCAAAATTTAATTCATGACTATTTAATGGCATTTTTACCATCAAGTTGATATCAACAAGATACATGAAGATTCAATGACTTATAACCACATTTTTTAGTAGTGTTTGGTACTAGACAACCAATAATGTACATTTAAGACATCAATTCCACTACTAATGGGGTATCAAAGATACAATAAAATAATAATTTTTCATACCTTATCATTTATTTATTTGGATTTCATGAGAGATTAAATGAATAGTGTCGTGGTTAAAACCCATAGAAACTTGTATGTACAGGGATGTTGTGGAACCCAAAATGGGTACCTTCTTCCTCTATATAAGGAAATTCATATTACTATAATTACATAAACACAACACTAGAAACTCAATATTTGATTATATCCATAGATTCTAGTTATTTACATAATTTGTTTCTAGAAAATCAGCTTCTAAATTTCATCAATTCAAACTTGGGTATACAATCATATAATAGATCACTTAACAATATCTCAAAGTATTATCCCTTTCCCTTTCTTCTTCCTTGAATGTTACTCTCCACTAATATAGGTCATCCTCTACATATTCTCTTAGATATTATCATATATATCATTCCTCAAGTGTCACTTGTCCTCTTATATTATTACTTCAACATACTCTTCACAACAACAAATATTCATTCTTATTTTCATTCTCTTTTATATCCTCAAAAAGTTCATAGACATATACAGTTATATTAAACTTCATCTTTCTTTCTATATTACCCAAAATGGTATACGTAGAATAATTTATTTACTTCCACTTTAAAATTAGGAAACTTAAATACCCATTTTTGGTTCCCATAATATTTTATGCACACCATTTCAATATAACGTTTTTTATAGAAATCCCATTTATAATTGAGCCTCACACAGATGAATAAAATACCTTTCTTTTCTATAATAGGATCACACCCATATTCATCCTCAAAGGATTCCACTCTGAAATCCACAAACCAATTTTCAAAACATTATTAAAATATTCACACAACATTAATGATGTGATACTCTCCATATTTGGTATGGAGGATTCTTATTGTATCATGAATTAGAAGTTTATAAACCCCATAAAAACTCAACATGGGTCTATAAGATACATCAGAAACTAAATACACTTATTTCATTTCATTTTATCAATTATGTTTCTTCATAAATGAATTAAATTTTGAAATAAAATCAAAGAATCGATGTTTAATCATCAATAATTTTACTGAAAATATGATAAATTCATTTCATCACATCTGGATTTTTCAAATATTTATAACATCAATGAAAACCCATTTTAATATAACACCGCTGAGTAATATATTAATGTTATTAGTCAAACTGTTTTTGATTCTTAGAAAACATGAATTGCCTTAACACTATAGTGCTATATTCATTATCCCAATCATGTTGTCTCAAAATTAATAACAATTTAGAGTCACTCAACCACATAAACTTGAGTGACACATAATCTTCATAACCATGATAAATTTTTTTGTAGTGATTTTAGTATCCTCTAGTGTCGTAGAGTACTGTTTCAGTCTTATACAACTTATCCAAGCATATACATGTCTTATGGATGATAATTTGGCCAGTGAAATTTCTTCTATCTAGAGAAAGATATTAATAATATCTCCTGAGGGTATGGACCTTGATTATCATTTGGTGGTAAATCCTTCCTCCATTCTCTTATTAATGGGATAACATCCAATTATGCCACCATTATGATATATGTTCTAGAAATTCCAACCATTAACCACATCTTCTATTTCTATAATCATCTTATTTAGTCCAATGTTATTTTTGATCCTACTGTAGTTTCACTATTATAGATCATAGTGACATTATATCTTTTCAAGGACAAGATGGTGTCTACTATTCCACTACTCATGAAATTTCTTGTGGAAGTGGCCATAGACACATCATTTTACAACATTATAGAAAACAATTCCATCACATTGAAATCTATTACTCTCTTAATGGATGTTCAATTGCCCTTCACACTACCCAGTAATCATTGGGGGGGTAAAACGGGTAGATGGAAAAGATAAAAAGGGATGAATTGAAAATGATATCCATGAATAAAGATAAAACTAATTTAAAATATGGAACTACAAAGGAAACATGGGCTAGTTAACCAAGTTACAAACATTCATAAGCTGGAAACACATGTGGAAAGCGGTGACCCCACAAAAAATCCATATCCAGCATATATTTTGAGCATATAAAATAAAAATAATAATTTTTCATGTAAATACCCAAATAAAAATATAAATTTCATAATATTAATAAAAAAAATTAAATATGAAAATAAATGAAATATATAATTTCACAGTACCTTTCCATGAATAATTTAGTTTTGCTCACTTATTTGGTCCCCCCCCCTTTATTTATTTTCAATAAACCTTATTACTTACTTCTAGTTTGTAAGTAGACTGATAAATTTTCATCGATAGTGAGGATACCAAGATGATTTTATACTCAAAAAAATTAATAAATCTTGTTTTTTTGCGTTTAAGCTTCTGATGTGTTTTGACTAATATGTGTTTTTGTGGGCTTTAACCAATGATTAATTTTATTTTTGTTTCTATTATTTTATTGATGATTTTATTGATTTGTGAGTCTTTATTTAATGTGTAATGCTTGTATTTATGACTCACTTATTGAAGGTTTATGACATTTTAGAAAATTCTATAAGAATCATTCTTTAAATGAGTCACCTTAAATCTCATGAAATAAAAAAATTGTAGAGGTGAATATGAGTATTTTCATGTTATCATTGTTTTGGTTACCATTAAACTACTATGAGTTTGCAGAAAGAGGAAGAAGAAAACATGAGTCAAATTATCCATGTAATTTTTTTGTGGTCACCATTAAACTGCCATTAGATTCATTATGTGAATCTAATTTCATCGGCTAGTTTTGTTGAAAAATATATCAAATGAATTCCATTTTACCAGTCTGAATGTGGTTATACTTTAGTGTGTGAATTTTGTTTTTTTTTTCTTGCAGGTTCTATGCAGGATTCTTATTCTATGTGTAGTGGGGAAGATTCTTGTCTATAATACAGTAGGAAGGGAATATTTACCAATAGTTTTCTAACCATTGGGAAATTATAATTATAGTGAAACTGTCCTGATGTGTTTAAACTATTGGGATATCCAACGGTTCTCGCTGAACCATTGGGAAATTGGTAATCTAGAAGCCTATCCCAACATTTCAGAATAGTTGGGATAGTTTTATATCTTTTCAAGTGGTTTTGAACCATTGGGATAGGGAATTCCCAATAGTTTATACTAACCTATTAGGATACTGAAAATATATTCAACCTATCCCAATGGTTCAGGTTGAACCATTGGTATCAGGCTATCACAATGCCTCATAAGCCAACGGTAAATGGAACCATTGGGATAGGATATCACAATGGTTTTGGGTCCATTACCAACAATTTCAAACAATTGGTATAGGGTTATTTTATAGTAATTTATATCCACTTTATATTTTTAATGATGTATGATTGCCTCATTAAAAACCACATAAAGGAGGTACAATTCAATGGAAAACCCTTGATTATCAAAAAAAAGTGCAACAGTATTGATTCCACATATCATGGACTCATTCAAATACTTATCAAGAAAACCCAATTGGAAAATATTAAATAATGGAAAAAATATTACAAAAGATGCATCTCCCCCTCATATTGATCATAACTACATAATTTAACTCATATATTGTCCATTATCAACTCATAACCAAAACATTATAATTTTAATTTTTTAATAATATTAATTTATACCCTTTAGATTTTAATGAATAAATAAGAACATTATATTTCAATACATAATAATTTTTTTTCAGAAACCTCTTTGAGATTTTTTATGTTTTTCAAAACATATTAATAATATGATGAATACACTGAATCTTAACAACCATGTGATGATAAATTAAAATTTTTATTCTTATTTATCTTTATATAGATACATGATATATATTTTATCCAGTTCACCCCATAATTTATCATATTTACTGAAACATTCAATGTTTTGAATATGCTTCTGGAACATCAAAACCTTTAGGTATTCATATATATATATATATATATCTGTGTGTGTGTGTGTGTGTGTGTGTGTGTGTGATAATCAATAAAAAATACAAATGTGAATTGAAATTAATCCAAAAATATAAAAATATTCCCAAATTTATAAGGATGAATAATTATAAAAATAAGATAAATTGTATTCAATAGTATTGGTAGTTTGGATAATCAATAAAAAAACATTATATTTTGAACATATCAATAGTTCATTTAATAATTTTGAAAAACTTTTGTGATATTGAAATCTATAAATATCAATTTCCACCAGTGAGTTTTGAAAGCATTTTTGGGTATCAGTGTCACATTAGGGGAAATATCTAAAAATATATAATGTCGTAGATAAGTTCATTTTTCTTTTTAAGGGAAAATATATTTATTTCATTGTAATCATGATGAAAAATGATTTAATAAAGTTGGTTCAGCCACACTTTAGGTGTGTATAATCATATTGTTGAGTTTTAACGCTTTACATTCAAGTAACTAGTGTGAGCATTTTGACATTGGTTCTTTATAACCATTTTTATATAGTATGTGATGAAAAATGTTTATTTAAATCCACATGAAATTTAAACTCACCAGTAGTTAATAACAAGAGTGTCCATTTATTTTATGAATATTACATATAGTATTTAAATGGATCACAAGGTAAAAGGGTGTGCCTATATATACATAAGAATTTTTTCTTCATAAATATAAGGAAACTTTATTTTCCAAATCATTACTAATGTTATAAATAATTTTCTACAATAATAGGTAATTTAAAAAATGGTAACTCATGGAAAATTATTATACAACCGGAATTCAAAATAACCTATTGAGAATTAATTATTTTATAATTTATTATACATAAATCCATTAAATAAATTCATCATTATCCCCATGATGGATTTATACTATGTTATAAAAAAATGATTTCCATGTATACTTGAATCAACATATTTAATTATAACTTATCTTAGATTTTCTGAACCATTGTGTTATATATTTAAATTTCCAACATTAATATACTTTTGGTTTTCCATTATTGATTTGATTTTACCTAAAAAATTGTTTATAATAAATTTTGAATTCTTTTTATATATCGAGGTACCTCATTTTTAAAATGTATTCATATTTTATTTTATCACGAATACCATTAATATATCTCATTGAGAATTTAGAAATAAAAAATCATTAAGAATTTATACTTCTAGGTAAGAATATATTTTCACTTTTGGAGTTTTTAATAAATTTTATCTACTGGTAAATATACTTATATGTGCATATACTAACTCGTATATGAGTTTTTTTGAAGAAGTTAATCAATGTAATATTTATAAAAAAAATTCTTCAAGATATATGTATATAAGATCTTCATGATATTCCATTTTCCATAATAATGTGTTTCATTATAATTTCCACTTATGGATCCAAATAATATTTTGAATTATTTTCAAGAAGAGACACTTTTAGGGAGTTTTGTGGGAACCCTCAAAAAATCACCTAGTACAAAAATCATACAATAAATAAAAAGTTACCAAATTAAGATACAATAGTAGCTTTTCACATAATCATATTTTAAACAAAGAGGAAAAACTAAACAAATTTATCCCCATTAATGTGAAATTATAGATGATACCTTAGTCCAATCACCTTACTCATAGTGAATAAGTAAAAAAAATAATATTCCCTTAGATTTGTACCGCTATAGTAAGAACCATTGCTATCATAATTCAGATAATGATGAAGGAAATATTTAATCATCCTACATACTCTCTGAGCTAGAGTTATCACTCAAATATTTATATAATAGGTCTCTTATATCATTTTTTGGATGAATCCACAGCCTATCATAAATTTTAGAGATTATAAGATTCATATCCACTATGTATTCATCAATAAGGAGTGGACATTATCAACATCCTGAAAAATGTAATTAAGTTATGATTAAAATAATTGATCACAAGTTCCTCAATTCCTTTAGTAAATTTATTCTTTGGTATTCTAGCCCACTTCTCCTTAGAAGGTTGGGGGTGGTATAGGATACAATACATTCCATCGTATAATCCTTGATAAATTTTAAGTAAGAATACTTAATTTTACTATAGAAATTATAGGGAAATGAGAAATACCCTTGATCAAGTTATCTTGGATCCTCATTGATAGTCTTGGAGATAAATATATTTAGTATGGTTGTACTTGTAGAACCCAGACTATAGATTTAGTGATCTCAAGTTTCATCTATGGATGAGGGAGTCCTTTACTAGTATATATTGTGATTTTAGTCTGGGAAAATAGGAATAGTATTTTCGGGCCTATATTCACTTCAATGGATTCGTAAATCCATTTGATTACACCACTTATTTCTTTCCTTTCTTAGTAGAGAAATAACTAAAATCCTCCGATTAAACCTTTTCCCTTCTCTCTTAGGATCTTGACTGGGAATCAAGTTCCTTATCATAGTCATTTCCATCCAAATTTACACCTTGCTTGATGTTCCCTTCTCATCATACCTCTATATTGTCTCATCCATATTATATGTATTTTCCATTGGATTTATCCATATTCATTTCCCCATGATCTTTAATTAATAATCTAATATATAAACCTACAAACAGGTTCCTAATAATAGAATCAGAATAATCTTCATGGGAAATTCTCTATTCACTACATTCACATATCCCACCTTCATTACAGTTAGGCTATCCTATATTGGTCTTCCATAACAAATGAAGATGGAGGTTCCTTCGAAAATTTCCACCTTTTTCTTCTCCTCATAGAGCGTTTCATTACCATTTTTCACTACTTTAACAAAATATAAAGGATTTGGGACGAAATTTGATTAGTTTTATGATACTATCAAATGAATCCCCTTAATCTCCCTAACCCTAAAGAGATATTTCTAGATTAGCTTTGTTTCTTCAATCCTATACCAAAATAAAAAAATAGATCATTTTCACATAGCTCTATTATTCTAATTGTTCTATCATTGATATTATGGATATTTAAAAAATCAGAATCCCCATATTAATTCTTGTGGCTATTTAATTACACTGACATCATGTGTCCTAGTTTCTTACACAAAGAATTGAAATCACCCCATGTCTTGAAGAAAACTGGTGTATTTAAACAGAACTCTTCTACAAACACAATTCAAACTCATTCCACTAGTAGTTTAGAAATTTAGACTGGAATATATATTTTATGGGAGATAGGGTAAAAACATATCTTTATCTAGTTTAGGAACACAAATATTATCGAACCATATTTCCTAACATTTAGATGATCAAAGGATTTTGGAAAGAAATAGGTAGTTATGGGAAACATACCCATAACACAGTGGTCGGAGAAGTGAATTTCATGTGAAAATGATATGACAATATTAATAGGTTGAAATATTATCCATTACAGAATCGTGGAGGTCTAGACCTTTCCTAGAACCGAAAAAAATTATTTTGAATAAATCAACCAAAGGGTGGTTCTGTGTGAATTGTGGCACCAAAGTCAGATTCAGGAGAGTCAAGGATTATAAGAACTCTAAGTTCATGAGTGGGAATTAAGGGAAATCATCCATAAAATATAAAATTTGTTGTCTTACATTTATATTAGGTAAAGGAAGGAGAAGATAAGGTTTTGATAAATGGAAAAAAAATAACAAGGTCGAGCCCATAAAGAAGACAAAGGTAGTCCCTCCCCCTTTGGTGGGGGAGAGACAGAAGCATCAACCATCACCGCCTAGGTTAGAAGTCCCAACAGATAATGTTGAGAATACTTGATAATGTTGAATGTGATATTAAATATTCTATGAATTCATCATAAAATCATAATGGGATAGGGCCATCACTAATAATATTATTTAATAATTTTGAACGTATAAGAAAAATATTATTTTATAATACATCTATTTGGGATCACATGCCCTAAAAATTTTGAAGTCGGTGAATGTGGAAAGGAGAACTATTATGTTAGAATTTTATTCTTTCATAACACACACCACATCACCATCAAAAAAATATAATTCATAAACAAAATTCACTTTTCTAAGTCAAGGAGGAATAATTTGATCAAAATCCTCCAACTCGTAAAAAGTCATAACAAAATTATATGAATGAGTAGAAAAACTCATATCCAAATATTCATGAATAATTTTAGTCTCTTAGAAGAATGAAAAAGTGTAATTATATTAAAAATAAGAAATTAATTAATTAATAATTTTATTATTCATGATGACAATTATTTAACCACTTTTAGTGGTAAAATAATTTTCATAAATTATATTGTATTATAATTTTTATGTAATTATGTTATATCATCTATGAAATATATGAGTAATAATATACACTCTAGGGGATAATATAAAAAAAATTATTTGATATGATATTATTAATCCCTAAGCACATGATAAATGATAACTACTTTATTCAATATTGTAGCTACAAGAGAAACGATTGATAAACAAATATATCTTTTAATAAAATGTCAAAGGAAACTATTTTCATATCATCCCTTGGGGTGCATTATTTTATATTAATTATTATAATTTATTGATCTCCTTAATGTTTTATAATAAACTAACCACTTCTTGTTATTATATCATTATTATATTTTATAAAAAAATGTAACACAACGATCGTTCATAAAATATCATATTCAACTTGAACATGATTTTATATAAAATTTAGTATATTTGTATTCTCTTTACAGAATAAAATAAATATTTTTCAATTAATATTCTCATTATTTTTAGATAATTGAATCAAATTATTTAATCAAGTTTTATAGTTTCTTTAATAAAATAGCTTTAATATTTAAGTCATAATTTTTATCCTACTTCAGGTGATGTGTGTTCTTAAAAAAATATCATCTTCATCTTGATTATTTAAACATCATAATAATATTTGACACCATCAAGATATACCACGAGATAAGAGATGTTAAATTTTATTATGTCACCATCATTTTCATAAGTTGATTAGTATAATTTATATCATCATTTCTATGTATGATAAGTATGTGATGTTCATTATTCATCCCATTTGGGGGTAATTATTTATTTCTTTTATTTGATTAGTATTATTTGTATTGACATCAAATACTCTATTTATTAACCAGTTTCACTCACATTAGTAAATGAATAGGAATTTTGGAAGTCTTGATTTATTAAATCTATTTAATATCTCATTATTTTATTCACATAAAATATTATGAAAAATAATTTCTAAATTTTACAATGTTAAAAATAGGGCAAATAAATATGATATATAAAAAATGACTCGCATTTTTTAAATAATAATTATCTTACATTGGTGGTATATTTATCCTGACGTGAAATAAAATTTAGACAATCATACAGATACTGTATTTTTAAATTTATTGAACACTAATTGAAACTACAAGAAATTTAAAAAACGATAATAAATGATAGATCAAAGACTATGCATATTATTAAAAATATGTGCATAAAATTTTTATATGATGATGATGATGAAAAATGGAAATAAAAATAAGATAAAAAAACAAAAAAACTCGGGGAATATAGTAAAGAACCCAACAGTTTACCAATTTCATTAACACATAGCCATATATATAGTACACGTGATTTAATCCAATGGTTGAGATTAATCCCAAAAATATCTAATCCAACGGCTGATATTTGAACAGTTAGAGAATATGGAAGGTAGGTCCATGTGAAGGGTTTTATTGGAAACTGAGGGGTCATCATCATTATCACAATTACGATATCCATAAATTAATATTTTATAACACTATGAAAAATAATAAAAATATTTTCCCTTTAATCATACATAGTCGATTGAACATTTTACTATTCACCATAGTAATATTTCATTGACAACAAAAAAAAACATCACCTACAAGATCAACAAAAAATTTAATTAAAATAATATCTTGTAAGATAAAAAAATTAATCATTCAATTTAACACTATAATGAAATAATTTTAAATATTTATTCACAAACCAGTTTCATTTAATGCAATAAATAATTAAAAAAATAATTTCACAGCATCATCCAAATTTTTCCAAAATAATGCATCAATAATAATTGATCAAAAATATAAATAAAATTGTTGAATTAAAATTTAATAATTATAACCCATAAATTCACCATGTCACCCCAAGTTTCTCCTTTTTGTGAGAGATATGACTCTTAATGTATCCAAGGTTTTGGGATGAATCCTTTTGTATAAAAAAATACATTGAATTTCTCATTCGGTGTTCTTTCTTGTTCAATAGCCACTATTTTTATTTATGGAAAATGATATCCTTGAATAATGGAATAGATTATAATATACTAATAAAGGGAAATTGAATGTTTCATTGATATGAATGATGATAAATCCAAATGGAAACGGTTATCCCTCCTCCTTACTGGAACACTTCATTCCATTATATCATTCAATTTAAAATCTTGATGGGCTATACCTCAATCTATATAGGTATTGTAAGATTCTATTTCTATAAAGGATATCAATATAGGATTACTGATTTTTTGAAATAATAATTTATTATAATAATAGGTTAGTTTTGAACGGTAAAAAATGGTCTTTGATAATCATCTAATTTTGATTGAGGATCTTGGCATCAAACTTAATGTATCTAACATTATTACTTCAAAATCACCATTCTACACGCACATTATGTCAATTCCATTTTTGGGTGATGTGAGCGGATTATATGTGACTTCCTTAATCTTATTAGTTAGTTTTTAGAATGATATTTGTTGGATTCTATACATTATATACATTTTTTATAGATAAGAGTTATGGACAAAGTTACACATCCATTTATGCATGGAATTGCATTAATACTTGATGGTTCCAAATTTTTATCAACTTTGAGATTGAAAAGATACCTATAATCTACTTATTTTCTGGTTTTCTAGGGCATGGAAAGAAGGATTTTGAGTCTAAGAATACTGAAAAGGATGGTAACTTCATCCTCCAATATTATTTGTGGATGCATGCTAAAATTGTTGGTGTTTCGTTCATCCCGTAAATTGGGAATCATAAAGATAGAAACAGGTTTTCTAAGATCTCGAATTCCTTTGATACTTGTGATGAGGTTTTTCGGATTAATCTTCCCTCTCCCTCTCTATTGATCTTAATTTCCCATTAAATAAGAGTTTTTTTAGATGTATCTTTCAGATAGAATAGCTATAGAGATGTAAATAAATAAGATCCAATGCTCTGACTATTAAATGGTACGAGTATGGATGACTGAGGTGAGAATTTGTGTTTTTAAATACAATTTATCTTTTTCCACCACCAATTATCATTGAGAGATTCAATTACTCTTTGGAGCCCCAAGATCAGTTTACCGGTGCTACAACACCTCATTCTTTGGATTTACAACAAACCTTAGTGGATCATGTTGGTTTTTTTCATGATTAGAAATTGTTTTATGATCCACCTAATAGAGATCAACCTCCTATATTATCTATTCATATACCAACTAATTTTTTATTGTTTGATAAACATACTAAAATTTTAATTTTGAGTATAATAAACCATAGATATATAAAATAATAAAAATACATGGCTTTAATATTGAACCACATTAATTGAAAATTAGTTGTAACAAATGGATTCATAATTAATCACATTAATATGATATATTTCTTAATTGTTTGGAATCAATGTGTTAAGGATCTAATTTTATCTATCTAGATGTAGATTTCACGATGTAACAACCCTTTTTGTCAAAACCTTATCCTAGTTCTTACATGTTTTTTTATATATTTATTTATTATCAATATTGTTCTCAAATTATGGGACAACCGGTTTCAAATTTTTTTAAATATTGGATTCTTAGAATAAGTGCATGGTTGGAACATGGTTAGTAAAAATAGTGTGGATGTTTCTATAATTTAGATGATATGGAATACATGGTTTTATTTAAAAGTGTATCCTACCCATGAATTGTGTTCCAAACCCCCTAAAAAGGGCTGCCTGGGAAATAGTGCATCCAAACCATGTGTCACAGCATGTATTTTTAACTTTTTAGATTTTACTTAAATACCCCCCGCCTTTTTAATTATAAACACTTCCTCACTCTCTCCCTATCACTTACCCATAAAAATCCATCCATGGGAGTCCACCATCCATGGGTGCCTCTAGTCCACCTCCATGGATTTCAACTATTTTTCTTCATGATTTTGAGTGAGATATTCATAGGTTAGGGTTTCCCACATTATGTTCTATTCTATCACTACCACAGATCACTGCTAAATTGGTGTCTTCTTTAATCATCACTAAACATAAAGTGCTATGAAAAGGTATTCTTTTATCAGCACAAGCTTAAAGCCATGATTAAAGTTTCTTTTATCGAAACTAAAGAATGTGTTGATAACAGTGTTCTATTTATGAGCTCTTTTTTAGCGCTGATAAAGGTGGATCTTTATCAAGTCTATTCTTAGTGTTTATAAAACCTTTTAATAAAAAATATAATTAATATATAAAAAATTATCATGTTTACATTAAAAAAATAAGGTTTATTTATACACATTACTTAATAAACACATGTTTATAATTAATATAAATATTATATATTAATATACATTTTTTAATAATTCAAATATATATATATATAATGTTTCAAAAAAATATTTATAAAAGTATATATATATATATATATATATATATTTGAAAAATATAAAATTATAAAATTATAATAAGTATATTTAAATATTAAATTTTTTATTATATTTAAAAATATATGTATTTATATATTAATAAATATATATAATTATATATATATATATTTATAATTATATGAATTTTTATATTTATAATTATAAATATAAATATTTAGTTATTTATCTATATATTTTTAAATAAGATTTATTTTAAAATAAGAATATATTTTTTTAAGTAAAATAAAAATATGAGTTATATAACTTTATATAAAAAAATCAATATTTTTTCATAATTTTATATTTAAAAAATTATCAAATTTATATTAGCCAAATTGTTTAATATATTTTTTTTAAAGGTAGGGACAATGCATCTTTCTTTTGAAAACATAAAATAGAGAATGAAAGATAGGTGGGGATCGACTTGTACTTCCCTAAAAAAAGAAATAAAATACAAATTTTCCATTATTTCAACCCCAATCCATTGTCACTAATCTTGAATTTTAGAATAAATTATTATTCCATGCCCACGACCTTGACCTCTGGGGTGATGAACTCTTCTACGTGTTTTCTCTTGTTGTAACTGGATTTCAATGTCGCTACTATCTGAGTCTTATTTTTTTTATATATTCTTAACATATATCTATACACTACCTCCATGTGCATCATCATCCCCTATCATGCTTGGGGATCGGGACAGTATCTTCAAGGAGACTGCTTGACCTTCCTATACCTGAGCTTGAATTTTGTTTTCTTTGAGTGTGTCAAGGACCCAATAGTTGATAGAGGTTGAAACCTACACCATGTTTGTATTTCCCACTCCAAACACATCTTTAAGTGGAGTTTTATCTAAAAAATCATTCAAGGAAGATTCAACTAGCCTTGGATGTTAGATGAAAGATGAAAAATCAAATTAAATAGGTTGGATAAGAAGAGTGATTGCCATATCATTTTGAATGTCTGATATAGGGTCTTGTCCCATCTTATAATAAAGTGGAAATGATCTCATAAAAGGGACCAGTTGGAATCCCTCTTTGTCCACAATCACTGTACCCTTTGAAGATGGTCCTTTTTTTAATTCTGACCACTGGTCCTTTGCACTTCCACACAGCTATTATAAATTACATCCTTAATCTCTATAGATATTTCATGCATGTAAACTAAAGCAGAGGACTACTACTCAGATTCATATAGTTCAACATCTAACCCTTACTTAAATAAATTCATACCAACCTATGGAATATAATTAGTGGGGTCTAGAGGCTGGATATGAGAATCAACAATAACCCTTTAAGAGTCAATAGTTGGATATCTTGCTATACATTGAGAACTTATCAAGTGCATCCCACCTGCTGTCAACAGAGGATTGGAAGCCTTTATATTAACACTTGCTGAGGAATTTTCAGCCTTGTTCTACTAATGAGAGATAATATGGGACTTTGAACATTAAGGGACCATAGTATTCATTTTTTCCCCTTATGCTCTCTTAAATAAATTGTTTGTTCATGACTTATCTGTGGATCCACTGATTCTTCTGAAACTAATTCATCAAAATATTGAACAGATGTATATGGATTCTCTTCAGAAATTTCATCCTATGATTTTTTTTCATGCTGCTCGTTAATCCAAACTATTTTCAATCCAATAGCGAGAGCTTCACTTCATGTCTTAACAACTACTCGAGAAAAATCTTTCTACTAAGAGTAGGCATCCACCTGAGTAAACTTGACATACACATCCCATGTAAAACAGTCCAGACCATCTAATTACAAATGATTCAAACCATGTTATAGTTGATCATGTCAAGGATTTCTGGATTTCGTTTGAAATCCAAGATTTGAAACATTATTCTCTTTAAAACATATACTTGCATCATGTCCTCTAACAGAGAAATAATAATAGAGAAAATATATTCTAAAATTTGATAAATTGTGACCAATTCTATTAAATTATGAGATTAATTGAGTTAAATTATCATACTCTATACATATATTGAATTTTTCACCATATGTTGAATGATGAACCCTATCAACTAAAGTAGTGCATATATCAATTTCAACCAAGAACCAAGAGAACTGACTATATCTCGCAAACTTGTTGTAACATCCCAGGTAAATAAAGAAATATGAAATTTTCATATTTATTAATATTTGTGAATTAAATATTAATTTTACTTTAAAGGGGTTTCTATGTTCGATATTGTACCTAATACGCAACAACGAGTTTCTTTGTAATCTTACGTTGCACACTAACAATATAATATTATTATTTTAAATGATAGTTAATGCATAGCCATTATATTGGTGAGAATGAATATAAATAACTATAATATGATTTTACATGTTTGTAAAATGTTTTTACATTTATCCAATAAATTTTAGAGGCTTCAATTGTGAATGAGTCTAATTTTTAGCATAATTTACTTTAAATGGTTGATTTAACACCTTTTAATGGTGAACTCTCTTAAAATATAGTTTTTGATACTTTTATATGTTCTATTTGAAAAAAATAAAATTCTTATTTAGAATCGGGACATTAAAATTTACTTCGGGTAAATTTTTGGTGTTTTTTTGATAAAATTCATTTTTAAAGAATAGTAATAAAAAAAATTTGTTTTTTAATTCAAAAATGCCTTTTAATATAATTTATTTATATGTTTATATTATCTTTTTAATTAGTTTTAATGTTTAAATATATTATATTTTTACCATTTAATACAATTGTGGTCATTTGAATTAATTTAATCTTGAAATTGGACATAAACAAGTGTCAATCTTTTGATAGATATTGTTTCTTAAAAACACGCTATTTGTTTTGACAATAGGAATTAATTTTAAATTAATTAATCCAAATTATATGTTTTGAATTCGGTAAAATAGACATCATTTTTGAATTTTTAATATCAAATATATCTTAGGCTTAATTTTGGTACTTTTCTAAAAAAAACATCAATTTTTGAGTAATAGTGAAAGCACTAAGTAGTAGTTAAAAAACTGACTTTTTCATTTAAATGAAATTTTTTCACTTTTGTTAATTGAATTTCAAAAATCCAACTTACATAGTTCTTATTAGTAATTAAAATTTGGTTCAATAAGATGAAAATAATTTTTGGTGAATAGTAACTTTGACTTTTATTTACCGCGATTAAAGGTAAATAGGGTAATTTAAGGTAAAACGAATATCATAATAATAAAATTTACCTTAACACCTATTCTAACCTTATTTTATGAGTCATGTCCGACCATGGTAATCCTTGGGTTTATTTTGGGCCCATATGGAGCCACTTAAGAGTGATAATGACACTCTATTTTAATTAACTTAAAGTAAAGACAAAAATGACATAAACAAATATCTTTTAGTAAATTAAATTTTGCATAGGGTTATGTAAGTTATATTTTAGACTATAAATATTATTTGGAAGTCTAAAAATATTTCCTACATCATGGTATTTGTTTTTTAATTTTAAAAAATCAAGTAAATAAAATTATTTATAACACAATCATGATGCAGTGTTTACCTTGTTAATAAATAATTTAAATAAATAAGATTAAAAAGATTAAAATAATATCCAAAACCAATCAAACTATTATTGTATGATTTTATTTTGACCATGATTCCTCTTTTATTTGATTATAATTAGTTTTGGACCTTTAGAAACTGAAAATCATTATATAATAAAATAATATTTTTACACTTTCCTAAAGAGCCCCTCCCCCCTTATAAAAAGTCATCACCTCTAACCCATTTATCACACATAGAAGTCCCCTTGGATCATCCAAACCATGATCAAATAAGCTATCAAGATCCCTGTATTCCACCTAGAAGCCTTAACTTCAGCATAAGGCACTTTAACCAACCATTTTTCTTATAACCAATGGGAGTTATGCAAATTAAAGGTAACAGTTTCTCTTAAATTATTTTGTTTTGTTTTGTCTTATTTTACTTCTCCAAACCCTTAAACTCTTTTTATTCCTTTATTTTATAACAACACCAGTATAATAAATATACAAGATTTTTTTATGAGAAGTATTCAAACTAAACTTACACACACCTCTGTCTAATGGGTAAAGAACATACTGTTTCTGTGGACGGCGAACTATTGTCTCACGAAACGATGATTTTTCAAATATCTCCAACCACTTCTCAGGGTGTAAATTTTTATGGAACTGTATTTATATATGATATATATTATTTTTATATTATTTTTATGCTTCTGTATTTTTCATTTAGAGAATACCTTTATGGTTTCCATAGTGGGTAATTACGATAATCTCATTTGAGGAAGTGCGGACTACCGCCCCCTCAAAGTGATATGACTCATTCACACCTTATGTTGAATGTATAAATGGTATAGTTAATGAAATTATATATTATATTATACTATAATTATAATATACTTATGTATCATTAATATTCCATTCCATTATAATACGAAATTAAAATGGAAGTAGCGTTCATGCGTAAGTTCGGCTTACCGTCTCCATGAACAATGCATTTCATTTCTTATCTCCAAATGTTATGTACTATTGTAAATACATGTATATACTAGATATATATGATATATATGGAATCTAAATCATGAATATCATTTGGTATATAATGAACTTTTTACCAAATGATCAACTTGTAATTATAAGAAGTCCATTTCTAACTCAAGTACCAAATATCGACAAAACGACCATTATAAACTTAAATGATTACATAGTGTTTATAAAATGGTAATAAATTGATATAAAAGTAATCAAAAACTTGAAAAAGGTTCTTAAGCAAGTATAAAATAACTTTAGTTTATTATTCAGGAGATTAAAGAACAAACGGGTCAAGGCAGACACGAGGTAAGGGACTTCATCCCAATCTCCTTTCATTGAGGAATATTTTGATTTAATACATGAATTTCTTTTATAAGTTGTATAAAAACCCTTGTACTTTTCATTTCTTTAAAACATAGTCTTTTTCTATGAATCTTTTTACTAAACAAAAACAAAAGGAATGTTTCTTTTAACATAAGCGGTAACAACGACCTTTGTGCCACCGCGAGAATTATTTGCTCTTTGGCTTCCTTAACAAGCCATAATGTTTTTAAAAGGAAAATAAATATCATATACTCTTTTTATGTATTTTGGTATTGAAAATGGTTTTGATAATGTATATTATATGTCAATATATTTAAGTGATATATTTTGATTGAAATGTGGAAATTTTTTCTTTCCTTTCTATTTGTAGTATGTGTTATGATTTTATAATGGTATGTGGAAATTTAATGGGTGGTTACCTGATAAACCAAATGATGGGTGGTTCCATGATAAACTAAAATTGTTTTTTAAGTTATAACCTCCAATTCATTGGGTATGGAAGTCGGCCGTATGGATATTCCATTTAGTGATATGTCTGAAAGTCGACCGTATGGTTATCCCATTTAAGTATGTTTATGTCCCAAGTTACCTTTATATGTTATGTGTTCTTTATATGGGTTTTATGGTAATATTTTGGTTACAAAAGGGTAAGCAAAGATCTTTTATTCATTGAAGAGTATTTCCTACTTCATAATGGAAAAAATTATTACTTATGATAAAGTATTCATGGTTTAATTGTTGTTTTAAAAATCAAACAGTTTTTCTTCTTTGTGTATCCCTTATTGAGATTTTTATTTCTCATCCCAAGTTTTTGAAAAAAAATTCACTGGACATAAAGTGGAATAGGGTCAAGGATGGGATCAAGGAAAATTCATTCTATCTAAAACATGGAATTTGACATGACTCTTTTTTTCAAAAATTTTTATTTTTTGAAAAAAATGGAAACTAAGTAGATGTGTCTACACGTAATATTCAAGATGTAATGTATAGGTTATGACCTAATTATCTAAAGCTATAAACCTGAAAATATCTTCAATGTGAATTTTAACTTAATTCAAGAATATGCAATGTTCCAGGTTGGGTCCTTATACTTGTTTTCATTTTCCATCTTTATTAACACTCAAATCACTAAATCAATATTGTATGATATTATAGGATTCCATAATACCCCACTAAAACAATTAACCTTAAGCCACAGCAGGACACAAGAATTTATAACCTCCAAGTGATTGAAATTTTGATCTCATTCAAGGCTAAAAAGGACTCCTTCTTTAGGAGAAATTGATCCATGAACCCAGGACCTCGTCGACATATCTTCAAAGGGAAATAAAATGTGGAAGAATCCTCCCACAAAATAAATGAACTTCTAGTCGGAAAAACCCCAAATTACCGATAGATGAGCGACCAAATCATCAATTTTATATGGCTTAGATCCCTTAGGAAAAATCAAATGTACAATAATAGAGAACTTAACAATTTCTAAGCAATCCAAAATGGTATTTGGGTTGGATTTGAAAAATGCAACATTATCCTGGCGGTGTATCCTTCCAACAGAGGATCCATTGAAGAAAGACAAAGACCTACCCAAATCACTTTCTTCCATCTTGTTGTCAACAATAACCCCTCTTCGAGTGATCTTCCGATTATCCATTCTATAGGAATGTTTTTTGTAGGGATCAAATTGAACTTGGGAGAGGAAATCTTCAACCAGAGAGATAAGATTTTAAGCCACCATACCGTTGTCCTAATCACTATTCTTATAGAGTGAGAACCTCTCTCCACCTCCTTATATTCCAGCCCATATAATATTACATGTCATAATGATAGTTAATTTATATACATTGATTGAAAAATTTGTATATAATTAAAATGAAGGTAATATATTTATATTTTATTTAAATAATTACATAATTTATAAATGAATTTATTTATTTAGAAATATATTTATATTGATGTTAAAAAAATTAAATCTTTTGTACATTTATAACAACATGTTTGTATGTGTATGGGTGTATATACATGTGGGTATGTGGGTATTTATGTGTATGTGTATGTTTATGTGTGTATATGAATGTTTGTAATTCACGTAAATGTTATGAATTCAATTTTTAATATTTTTATAATTCATTTAATTTAATTTATATATTTTTTATTATTAATTAATTAATAATGTTAAAAATATATT
Source organism: Viscum album (assembly GCA_963277665.1). Taxonomy (NCBI): domain Eukaryota; kingdom Viridiplantae; phylum Streptophyta; class Magnoliopsida; order Santalales; family Viscaceae; genus Viscum; species Viscum album. The sequence goes on along the minus strand of OY728140.1, from coordinate 1,714,113,450 downwards.
TAATCATTTTGTAAAATTTATTACTACATATATTTATTTACTATACATGTAATATTTATAATATGTTTGTAATGTATATTTATAATATTTAGTCTTTTTTTATTATGTTTAAACATTTAAAATATGTTTGAAATTTGTATAGTTAAACAATTTAAATAACTTTTTAAATAATTTTGTAATTTAAATATTTAATTATATAATTATAAATTTATAAATATATTTATGAAATTATAGATAAATATATAATTATTTAAATAATTATAAAATTATAATAAATATAATAAAATGATAAATATATTTTGTATATTTATAATTATAAATTAACAGACATATATATTTATTTATTTATTTATTTATAACTATATATAAATACTCTTTAAATATATATATATAATTATAATTATAAATAAATACTTACATATTTAAATATTTATTATATTTAAAATTATATTTAAATAATTTTTAATATAATTTTTAATATAATTATTTAAAATTATAATTATATATATATATTTATTTATTTATTTATTTAAATAATTATAAAATTGTAATAAATATATTTAAATAATAAATATATTTATTATATTTATATATTGATATAAAGTTTTATAATTATATAAATATACCAAAGTGGTGTGGACCATAAGGAACGATTATATAAATATACCTAATTATATAAATATATTTATAATTATATAAAATTATTTTTAAATATATTTATTTATAATTATAGTTAGAATTTAATATATGTGTTTCAATAACTATAAAATTACAATAAATATGTTTATTATCATTTAATAGATACATATATTTATATATTAATATATATATATATATAAATATATAGTTATATTTATAATTATATACAAATATTTATAAAATTATAATAAATATATTTAAAATATATGTATATTTAATATATTTATAATTTTATAAATATATATAATATTATAAATATATATACTTTTATTAATATATTTATAAATATAAAAACAAATTACAAATACATTGGAATAATATTTAATATTTTTTTTATAATTATAATTATAAATATATATATATATTATTATTATGATTATATCTTTATCGGGGCTTTCCCTTTTAGCGCTCATAAAACAACACTTTATCAGCACATTTGGACAGTGCTGATAAAAGCTTTAAAAGTTCTTATAAAAAGAAACCAATCAAATTCACATTCTCTAATTCCTTTAAGATCATCCAAAAACGTACTACAATTAATGTTTCTCTCCTTACCATCGCTCCCTACCATCATTACCTACTTTTACTCCTTGATGTCGGTGTCGCTGCCTACTATCACCAGTACTCCCTCGCAAAACCTAACCCCCTTGGAACCAATTCATCACCAATCTTCATCTATGAATCGATCCTCTGATGATCTAAGGTATGGAATTATTTCTTCTCAACATTAATCTATTCTTCAATCTAGGTCATTAACCCCTCATGCCTCTATGCATGTAGTACTGATGAGGTTCTTTCCTTTCCATGTTAGGCGTTTACCATCAAATGTGAGGTGTTTCCATTTAGATGGTGTAGGTGTTTCTATGAAACCTCCATTATAATTAATATAATTATGATTATTAGTAGTTTAAATTTTTTTAGTTTAAATTAACCTAAATATTGTACGCCAGTAGTGGGTTGGAAATGTTTTTCAAATGGGTTTTGATGCTTGTCATGGGAGAGTTTCCCAATGGGTTTCCCTTATTTTTTTTTGAATTGATTTAATGGAAAAACATATGTTTGATGCAAGGTAAAAATGGACCTTTAAAGTTAATTACAAGGTTTAGAAAGGTTCTTGGAAATAACATTTTTTTAAATGGAGGTTTTGTTATTTTAAAGCGGTGTATTGAACCAAATAAAATGAGTTTATAACTTTCAAGAATTTATAGAATTTTTTGTGGTGACTTGAGGAAGATGGAATGTTTCCAAACAAATTTCAAAGGGATATTTGATAATTTTTTTTCAAGGTATATTTTGAAATAATATTTCAAATGGTGTGACATGTATTGGAATCCTAGACTTATTTTGAAAGTATGATTAGGACTCTTAAATATGTACTTTTCTAAAGCACGTGACACACGCAATTGAGCTCTGTATAATTAATATGAAAGTTTTGTGTTGTGACCACTTCGGGGATGTTAGGAATTTTTATCTATTTAAATAATTGTTATTCTTGACTATGAAACTGACTATTTCTTATATGGGAATATAAGGTGATATTAAGTTTATTTTAAGTTCTTTATGCTTGTTCTTTTCACTTTTCTAGATAACTCGCCTATATTTTTTTATATCATGGGAGTACAAGGAATTATTAAATGACATATATTAGTTAAAACTCAAGTTCAAGAAGAATAATAGGATATATATGTTTTTATATGTTATCCAAGGGTTTGTAACGCCAGTCTAGACCATGTTACTAGAGTCTTAGGGAGTTTTCTATGATGCTTGGGCCATTTTTGGATGATTTAGAGGATTCCATCCTATAACCTGTTTTTGTCCCCTAATTATTAACTTAATTACATGGTAGCATTACTAGTGTTGTGTTTTACATCAATTATTAAATTGCTTATTTTTTTTGTGTCTGATTTTTTCCATATTGTTAAGTGGTAATTAAATTATTTTTTTAATAAAATCATCATGGAAATATTTTTATAAGTGATCAGTTTTAAAAAATAAGTGATATCAAAAAAATTAAAGAAACACTTCCCACTAAAAATTTCATTTATGTATTTGGTTTCATTTTATAAAACATAAAATATTTCATACCTCTCATTAATCTTCATTAATTTAATTGAGAAAATAATTCTTAGTTTGTTTGTTTTTAAAAAACACTTTCCATTAAATTTTAATGAAATTAAATATATGGTAGGAAATAATTGTTTTTCAATAAACAATTTAGAAATCATAAAGGGGTAAAAATAATTTTAATTATTATTCTCAAATGCATCATTAAGCAATTCTTGATGCAATTACAAAAAAATTATAATGAATAATAGTTGTTTTTAAAAAATGATAGTTGTTTTTTAATAACATTTATAACATAATTTGTGAATAAATACATTAATATTATATAGTGATTCATATTTATTAACTTCTATAATTATTAACTTAAGATAAAATAAATTATTTAGTGTGAGTTAACCAAACTTTTTTTTATCATTTAAAACATATTTTAGTATTTTTAAATATTTTCAAATCCTTTTTGTTTATGATTTTTCAGCAATGAAAACATCTTTTCTTGAAAAAACAACTGTTTTGATTTTATTGTTTCTTTTTTCATTGAAAAAATTAATTTTAGACAAAATAATTTTTCACTTTTAAAATATGTATATTTTTTATCTTCTTTTACATTTTTTTACTTACTTTTTAAAACTAATTTGGAAATAAAAACCCATAATATATTTCTTTAATTTTATCTATCATTTTTTATAATATCATAAATTGAATTATTTTTTTAAAACTAAAACAAGTGATTTTAATGAATAAAATTACTTTAGTCATAGGAATAAATTCTATTTTATTTTAGAATAATTCATTAAAAATTATGTATTTAGAAACTACAAAAAACGTTGATAAAGATGGTTGTGAAGACCAAAACTCTAAGACCCTTTTATTTGAATCCTATTTCCTCAATAATGTCCAACTAATGATGAATATTTCCCAAAAATCTATAACCAAACAATAAAATAATACATTAATAATATTTTAAAATATTATACCAAGAAACCATGCCACATAAATAATGTTTAAACTATATTTATAGTGATCAATATCAAGATACAATACTCAAGATAAATATCAAATACAGAAATTAAACTAAATAGAAAATATATATGATAGACCTATTCAAATATATCGATATTATATTGATCCATACCCTCATTATTTAATCCTTATAATACTATATTTGAAATTGTGGCATACCTTATCTCATTTCACTAGTTTAAAAAATTGGAGTTTGCAAAGATAAACTTCCTTCATAGGTGATGTTACTAACCCATAAAACTCTATAGTGTATATGATTCTAGAAATGCTATAAAATATTTTATTACTTTAGTTATATGGATGTCATGGTCTTACTATACGTGAAAAAATATATCAAAATTTGTTTAAAATGGTTATCATAAAAATTATTTATGGAAAAGTTCGTCTATGTAAGAACCTGGGATTCTAGAATGGGTCAAAATCCCAACCCTGTATGAATTTTTGACTTGTTTCTGAGGAAACAGGAGAAAATGGGAAGTTTCTAAAAATTTACAGACTACATGTTGTGTACTTTAAGTACATGCTGCATATATTATATGTGATTGACCGGGCATGTGATCACTGAGTACATTCCATGTGATGGCCGTGTAGAAATTTCTCACTACACGCCGTGTAGTTTTAAACATGTCATGTAGTCTGACTGTGGGGAGACCATACATGGCATGTAGGCCTATTGGCTGGGTAGATTTGTTTAACTAAGTACATGTCGGGTTCCTTCTTGACACGCCGTGTAGTCTGGCTGAGTATGAGGGATATACATGGCGTGTGGGTAAGTCGGCAAGGAAGGGAAGAAAAACAAAGTACACGCCGTGTACCCCTAGGTACACACAGTGTACTCATGTCAGCAGGTTCTGGAAAGTAAGTCAGCGGAATTCCAGCCGCCAAATGAACAGTTAAATGATATACACAGTGTGTAGCCTAAAGTACATGTCATGTATTTTTTTGTGTTAAAATAGTAATTAGCCTCGTATTGAGGCAGAACACACCTTGTGTCACCCGGTTTCATGAACCAAGTCAGACGGAGCTTCAACCTCTTCTCGGTTCTTTGTCTGAAGTCATATTCGATCATGGTTAGATTCATTAGAATGCCCTCGGTAAGGCCTTGATTTCTCTTGGGCCTTTTTTTAATTTCTTTTTCTAGAATGAGTTATAGGGGTTTGATCGGTTTTCACTCTTTTGTAGATCTTCCGTGTTTTAGACCGAATTGGAAGCTGTTATTGAAGGAGTATCATTGTACAAGTATCAAGTAGGTGGTTCATACCTATTTCTGTGTTTTTGTGGTCATTTGGGTGATGCGGCCTATGGCGTGTTTTTGAGTATTTTTAGAGGGACCCAATTTTATCTGATATTGCTTATTACATTGTTTATGGACCTATGGGATGCCTTTGGGTATGCCCAGTAACAATTTTTTCTTGAGTGGGGCCAGGCGAGGGGTCATTGCTCATTGGGAAATTTTGGCTGGGGGATGCCAAAATAGTAAAATTTGGATTATATTATTATAAACTATTGTGTTTAATTTATTAATCATAATATAAATTGTTAGAGGCATTCAAGATCTCAGTGATGTTGATTGTTAACCGTTGGGTTAGGGCAATTCAATTTTTTAGAATGTTTTGCTTGTTTATGTTTTCTATTTAAATATGTTATATATGCGATTACTGAATTGCATATGATGGACACTTTGGGTGTTGTTAGGCATGGCCTGGATATATTTTGGGTGATTATGATCACAGGTTGGGCTTGGGCCGGGTTACATTGGGTGGTTTTGACCACGAGATTGGGTGGCATGGATGTCGGCTTGAGGTAGTACGACTATCAGGTTGGGCATGGCCCGGGTTACTTAGATGGAGAGTCCATCAGACTTGAGCGGCATGGTCACAGTGAAACGAGGTGTTAGATGTGTGGTGTCTTAGGTAATATTTTGGTGATTACCACTCATTCAGAACTTTGAGTAGTGTGCACACAGAGATACTCCGTGATGAGGTGGTTTTGACCACTCATGTGGGTAGAGTCCCCCGTAGATACGGTTTAGGTACATTGGTTGGGGGTGCTTACCATAGAAAGCCACACGGGAGGTGAGGAGCCTTTAGAGGATAGCGTTGAGGCTATAAAGTTAGGGGATGAGGATCACCATTATTTAAAGTTAGATATCAATGTCCCTTTGGATACGTTATTTGTGGTCCTACATCGTCGTTCCACTGGGTTACATCTTGGGCATGCCTTCGCGACGTCATTACTTGAAGAACGATGTGTCAGGAGGCACAAGGTGGCAGGTTACTCTTATTTGGCATGCCTTTGGGATGTTGGTACTTGAGACACACGGTGACAGATGGCACATGGTGCCGGGTTACACGACAGAGATTCTGGTGTTAGCTGATGTAGGTGACACTCCATGGTGGCTGCTGAGCACCAGTAGTGTTTCTGTTTATTTATGCATTGTTCTATTTTCGCTTTTTTTTATAAATGCATTCCTACTTAAACAGTTATATTAGGTACACACCATTGGGTGGTATCCTACTGAGATTTGTCTCACACCCTGCACGGGCCCTTTAGGATGCGTGTAGACTTTATGGATTTATGTGCAGCAAAGAGACGAGCCATAGGAGCTGGGCTGCATTAGTTGTCGCATGGGGATGGTATGGACCTTGAGGTATTACCTAGCTGGAGTTACTCTGTTTTGTTTCCTTTCTGTATCAGCATGCTTATTTTTTGTAGCTACAGTTGGTTAGCCATTGGCGCCTTTTTATATTCAGATATGTATGACCTTCTTTGGATGCATGTTCTATTGTTCATTAATAGTAACATGTTATCATCATATTGTTGTGTTTAATTCCACTGCTGCTTTTATACTTATTGCTTCTGATGTTTATTGAGATAGAATGTGATTCCACTCTGCGGGTCTGGTTCGAGTCTGTTGAGTCATTTATTCCTCTGTGTCTCTACTATTAAACTTGGACCAGTGCCATTATTATTATCCTCTGAGAGGGTATAGCCTCCCCACTATACCTATCAGACCCTCGCTGCTAGTCGGCAGCTTTTGGCGTTCAGGGAGGTGTGCTTAAGGTAGTAACACCCGACCTTTTTAGCACTGTTCGAGTGGCTGTTTGGGTCCAGGTCGTTACAAAGTGGTATCAGTGGTCCTCTTGACAAGGATTTAGTATCATAATTTTACTGGATACTAATGAGAGTGATACTTCTCTTTTTATTTCTGCTGGTTTTATTATTTGAGATATGGTAGACTGGAGATAGGTTTTTACTGAAACTAAGTTTCTAGCTTGTTCTTGGGTGCCTGTATCCCCAGGTACGAGGTTTGGACCAAGTTTCCATGGGTGGGAATTGATGTTTTCTTTTTCTCAGATTACAGTTTATATGATTTCCACCTCTATGTCTCACTTGGTGGGCAATGTTATTGATTGTGATATGTAACCCATTACCGGTGTGGTAAGGGAGACTTGGACCTTGGCCCAGTATGGAAAGGCTTGTTTTCTTAGATTTTGATAAGCACATTTTTAGGGTACTTTAATTTCATAACTGCATGTATTCTTTGCGAAGTGATAATACCATGTGAATAAAAATCAACTTCCATGCTTGTATGCTATGAACTGTGAATAGGTGAAATTCTTGATAGAATTTCTTATAGTTGCAATGGGTATGCCATGATTTATATTTGTATAATTTCATCTGGTAGGATATTTGGGTATGGATCTTATGAGAGTAGGCAGGTACTACCGGTTCAGGTGATTTTGATCACCAGGATCGGGAAACTCGGTCGTCAGTTAGAGGCAATGCTAGTGATCAGGATGGTCATGGCCTAAGGTACTTTTTATACTTGGGCCTCATAGGGGCGGGTAAGGAGGCCATGAGGCCAAGATGCCATGGGGCATGGGTTGTAGTAGGGGAGAGTAAAGGTTGTAGTTATGCACTGCCTTTTACTTCTTTTCTTATCTTCACCGAATATATATTGTTATATATATATATATATATGCTCTATCTGACCATTTATGGTATTTCGCAGATTCCTTTTTGGGCGAATCAGATGGAGTGTCATGCAGGAGATGGTACAGTGCTGCCGATGCAGGATTAGGTTTAGGATCTGGTGTAGGCAGAGTAGGGGCCGTAGGTATAGGCTCCAGGACAGGATCAATTTCAGGATCCAGTTTAGGTAGGGTAGCAGCCGGGTTTGGCATTGTTCAGGCCATGGCTCGACAAGAAACTCCGAGCTATCCTGATACGTGTCTTGCAAGGGATCGACAGAGGTGTGCCAGGTACAGAGCCTTCTATGCAATATCTGACACGGGAGTTCCAGTCGCAGCACCTGTAGCTCATTCAAGGTGAGGGTGGTCTGCAGGCAGTTGAGAACTGGATTGAGAGCATTCCGGTGATCTTCGAGCAGCTTGAGACGCCTCCAGGGTGGAGGGTCAAGTTGACGATGTACATGCTGACAGGACTGGCGAAGAGTTGGTGGGATGTGCAGGTTCAGGCTCGTAGGCATAAGGGACTGGAATGTAAGGACTTCGAGGATAGGTTCTTTGAGCACTTTTACCCAGAGACACTGAGGGCATAGAGACCTCGGGAGTTATTGAGTCTTCAGCAGGGAGACATGTCCGTCATGGACTATGTCGCTACCTTCACAGAGTTGTATCGCTTTTCACCTGATATGGTAAGCGATGACACGTCTAGAGTGAAGCGCTTAGAGGATGGATTATGACACGCCATTCATATCCAGGTGAATTGTTTCAGGCTGGGTTCTTTTTGGAGGTGGTGAACCAGGTGCTCATAGCGGAGGTAAACTAGAGGGAGAGGCCCCAGGTTGGTCGGTCAATAGTTTTAGGTGACAGTTCAGATAGCAGGAAGCGAGGACGGGATGAGTTCCAGTAGGGAAGTCAGGTCAGGGATTCTGTTAGACCACCCTGCAGTTGTTCTTCAGTGATTTGCTTTCAGTGTGGACAACCGAGACATGTTTGGACTCAGTGTGATACGCCTCCAAAGGAGTGTCAGGCATGTGGATCGGTCGGGCATCTGGGGAGGTTTTGCAGGATGCCTTCTCAGACAGCCGGCAGGCAGGGACCAGGAAAAACAGTGGCATCTGGAGTTGGTTTAGGTTCAGTACCAGGAGAGGGTAGCTGAGGTTCATCTGCACGCGGAGGTCGTGATAGAGACAATGGGATCCAACTAACGAGTCAGTGGCCGGTGGATGGAGCAGCATCGCATGGGGGGTCAAGAATCAGGCAGTCGTACATCAGGCCAAGTGCATGTCGTGGAGCTGCCATATGCTGAGTAGGCTAGTGATTCGACGACAGTTAGAGGTACAGCGCGGTGTGGCCATGATTCCCATGTTTCCTTTTTGGCATGACCTGTATAGGCATGTCCATCTTGAGTGCACGTGATGCACATAATCTATGTGGACTGACTAGATACTAGTCAGTGGGATTGGCACCATATTGGGTGTGTGATATATATATATATATGGGATGTGTAGAATTCGGGGCATCGAGGATGCAGGTTACTTGAGGTGTTGTGAGAATCGGGGCATCAATGATGCGGGTTACTTGAGGTGCTAGGCACCAAGTTTGTTTTGAGCATCCATGGGATGCAGGACATAGTGGAGGCAGACACCAATGCGGTGCGGGATACGTTGGGTGTCGGGGATGACACAGGAGCACCAATGAGGCGCATGGGTGACAACGCATCATATAAGGACTATGCATCTGGAAAACAATTTATTAAACCTTTTTTTCTTTGAGTTTTGTTGGTTTGAGACCGGGTTAGTCGATTCCTACAGTGGTGAGCCCCTTTAGAAATTTAGTCGAGACCTTCGAGACTAGGGAAGTCCTAGTTACTTCAATCGGGGTGGTATGTTTGGTGCCATCTCCAGGTTTCATTTGATAGCTCGGGGATGAGCTATATTAAGGTGGGGATATTTTAAGAACCCGTGTTTTTAGAACAGGTCAAAATCCCAACCTTGATTGAATTTTTGACTTGTTTCTGAAGAAAACAGGATAAAATGGGTAGTTTCTAGAAATTTCAAAACTACACGTTGTGTACTTTAAGTACACGCCGAGTATATGTTAAGCGAGTGAAAGGCTGTGTGCTCGCCGAGTACATGTCGTGTGATGGCCGTGTAGAAATTTATCACTACACGCCATCTAGATTTAGACACGTCGTGTAGTCTGATCGTGTGGAGGCAATACATGGCGTGTAGGCCTGTTGTCCGGGTAGATTTGTTTCACCAAGTACAGGTTGTGTTCCTTCTAGACATGTCATGTAGTCTGGCTGTGTATGAGGGATATAAATGGTGTGTGGGTAAGTCGATGAGGAAGGGAAGAGGAACAAAGTACAAGCCGTGTACCCCTAGGTACATGCCATGTACTCATCTCGGCAGGTTCTAGAATGTAAGTCGACGAAATTATAGTTACCAAATGAACAGTAAAATGATATACAAGGTGTGTAGCCTAAAGTACATTTTGTGTAGTTTTTTTGCATTAAAATGGGAAGTTACCTTGTACTGTGGTTGAACACACCCTGTGTTGCCCAGTTTCTTAAACCTTGCCAGATGGAGCTTCAACCTCTTCCCGGTTCTTCATCCAAAGTAGGATTTGATCATGGTTAGATGTGTTGGAACGCCCTCGGTAAGGCCAAAATTTACCTTGGGCCGTTTTTTTTAATTTCTGTTCTAGAACGAGTTATAGGGGTTTGAGCAGTTTTGACTCTTTTGTAGATATACCACATTTTAGTCCGAATTGGAGGTTGTTATCGAAAGAGTAGAATCGTACGAGTATCAGGTAGATGGGGAATATCTCGTTTTGTGTTTTCGTGGTCATTTGGGTGACGCGGGCTACGGTGCATTTTTTGTATTTTGAGTGGAACCCACTTTTATTGAATATTTCTTATTACATTGTTTATGGACCTATGTGCTTCCTTTGGGTATGTCATGTTACTAGTTTTGCTTGAGCGGGGTTAGGCGAGGGGTTGTTGCTCATCTGGGAATTTTTGTCGGGGGACGTGAAAATGGTTAAATTTGGATTATTTTGTTATAAACTATTGAGTTTAATTTATTAATCCTGATATAAATTGTTAGAGGCATTCATGAACTCAGTGTTGTTGATTGTTAACTGTTGGGTTAGGTAAATTCAACAGTTTAGAATGTTTTTCCAATTTATGTTTTCTGTTTAAATATGTTATGTATGCGATTGTTGAATTGCATATGCTGGACCCTTTGGGTGGTGTTGGGCATGGCCTAGATATTCTTGGGTGATGCTAATTACTGGTTGAACTTGGCCTGGGTTACATTGGGTGGTTTTTACCATGGGATTGGGCGTCATGGACATCGGTTTGAGGCAGTACGACTGTCAGGTTAGGCATGACCTGGGTTACTTGGATGGCGAGGCCATCAGACTTGAGCGGCTTGGTCGTAGGGACACGAGGTTTTAGATGTGTGGTGGCTTAGGTAATATTTTGGAGATTACTTCTCACCTAGAACATTGAGTAGTGTGCACACAGAGATACTCCATGATGAGGTAGTTTTGACCACTCATGTGGGTAGAGGGCCCCGTAGATGCGGTTTAGGTACTTTGGTTGGGGGTGATTTCCGTAGAAAGCCACATAGGAGGTGAGGAGCCTTCAGAGGATAGCATTGAGGCTATCGGGTTTGGTGCTGAGGTTCGCCATTATTTGAGGGTAGATATCGATTTCTCTCCGGATACGTTATTTGAGGGCAGACATCGCTATTCCTCTGAGTTACTTCTTGGGCGTGCCTTCGATACATCAGTACTTGAGGCATGAGGTGTCAGGAGGCACAAGGTGCCAGGTTACTATTATTGGGCATGCCTTAGGACATCGGTACTTGAGACACGCGGTGTTAGGTGGCACATGATTCCGGGTTACACGACAGAGATTCCAGCGTTGGTCGATGCAGGTGACACTCCATGGTGGCTGTTGAGCACCATTGGATTTTGTGTTTATTTGGGCATTATTATGTTTACTATTTTTCTTATAAATTCATTCCTACTTAAAAACCTATATTAGGTAGGCACCGTTGGGTGTCATCCTACTGAGATTTGTATGACACCCTACACGGGCCCTTCGGGACACATGTAGACTTTATGGATTTACATGTAGGAAATAGACCACCCTCAGGAGCTGGGCTACGTTAGTTGTTGCATGGAGATGGTATGGATCTTGAGGTCTTACCTAGCTGAAGTTACTCTATTTTGTTTCCTTTCTGTATAAACATGCTTATTTTTTATAGCTACAGTTTATTATCAATTGGAGCCTTTTTATATTTAGATATATATGACCTGCTTTTGATGCATATTTTATTGTTCAATAGTAGTTACATGTTATCAGCATGTTTTTGTGTTTATTTACACTACAGTTGTTATAATTTTTTCTTCCTCTGTTTGTTGATATTGAATGTGCTTCCGCTCTGAGGGTCTGGTTCGAGTCTGTTGAGTCGTTTATTCCGCTGTATCTCTACTGTTATACTTGGACCAGCACCATTATTATTATCCTCTGAGAGGGTATATCCTCCCCACTATTTATATCAGACCCTCACTGCTAGTCGGTAGCCTTTGGCATTCAGGGAGGTGCGCCTAAGGTAGTAACACCAAGCCCATTTAGCACTGTTTGGGTGGTTGTTCGGGTCTGGTTCGTTACAAAGTGGTATCAGAGGAGTTCGTGATAGGGATTTAGTAGCAGCGTTTTACTGGATGCTAAGGATATTGAGACTTATCTTTTTATTTTTGGTGGGCTTACTATTTGGTATATGGTATAATGTAGATAGGTTGTTACTAGAATTGAGTTTCTAACTTGTGCTTGGGTGCTTGTAGCCCGAGGTACAAGGGATGGACCAAGTTTCCATGGGTGGGAATTGTTGTTTGCTTTTTCTCAGATTACAGTTTATATGATTTCCACCTAGGTGGATCACTTGGTGTGCAATTTTATTGATTGTGATATGTAACCCTTGACCGGTGTGGTCATGGAGACTTGGACCTTGGCCCGGTATGGAAAGGCTTATTTACTTGGCTTTTGATAGGCACATTTTTAGGGTACTTTAATTTCGTAACTGCACATATGCTTTGTGAAGTGATAATAACATGTGAATAAAAATCAATTTCCATTCTTGTATGCTCTGAACTGTGAATAGTTGAAATTCCTGATAGAATTGCTTATAGTTGCAATGTGTATTCCATGCTTTATATTTGTAGAATTGCATGTGGCCGGATATTTGGGTTGGCTCTAATGAGAGCAGGCAGGTACTATCGGTTGAGGTGATTTTGATCACCAGGATTGGGTGACTCGGTCTTCGATTAGAGGCAATGTTATTTGTCAGGACGGGCATGGCCCGAGGTACTTCTAATACTTGTCCCTGATAGGCGTGGGTAAGGAGGCCATGAGGCCAGGATGTCGTGGGGCATGGGTTGTAGTGGGGGAGAGTAAGGGTAGTAGTTATGCACTGTATTTTAGTGCTTTCCTCATCTGCACTAAATATATATTGTTATATGTATATATATATAGGGTTGTCTGACCATTTATGGTATTCATCGAGTTCCTTTTTGGACGACTCAAATGGAGTGTCAGACGGGAGATGGTATAGTTCCGCAAGTGCAGGATCATGTTCAGGATCTAGTTCAGGAAAGGCAACGGCTGGGTCTGGCATCGTTTGGGCCATGGATCGACGAGCATCTCTGAGCTATCCTGTTACGTGTCTTGAAGGGGATTGAAAGAGGGGGGTAGGGTACAGAGCCTTCTATGGAATATCTAATGTGGGAGTTCCAGTCGAAGAACCCTCCTCTTTTTCAGGGTGAGGGTGGTCCGCGGGTGGCTGAGAAATGGATTGAGAGGATGCATGTGATCTTCAAGCAGCTTGAGACGCCTGCAGGGTGGAGGGTCAAGCTTGCGACGTACATTCTTTGTGGACCGGTGAATTGTTGGTGGGATGTGCAGGTTCAGGCTCGTAGACATGAGGGAATGGCATGGAAGGACTTCAAGGATAGGTTCTTCGAGCACTTTTACCCAGATACACTGAGAGCAGAGAGAACTCAGGAGTTCTTGAGTCTTCAAAAGGGAGACATGTCCGTCATGGAATATGGAGATACTTTCACAGAGTTGTCTCGCTTTGCACCTGGTATGGTAAGCGATGACGCGGCTTGAGTAAGGCGCTTAGAGGATGGCTTATGACACGCCATTCGGATCCAGGTGAATATTTTCAGGCTGGGTTCTTTTTCAGAGGCGGTGAACCAGGCACTCATAGCGGAGGGAAACTAGAGGGATTGGCCTCAGATTGGTCAGGTGACTTTTTTAGGTGACGGTTCAGATAGCAGGAAGCGAGGATGGGATGAGTTCCAGTTGGGTAGTTAGGTCAGGGATTCTATTAGACCACCTCACAGTAGTTATTCAGTGATTTTTCTTTCAGTGTGGAAAGTCGGGACATGTTCGGACTCAGTGTGATGGGCCACCAAAGGAGTGCTGGGCATGTGGACATGTCGGGAATCTGGGGAGGTTTTGCAGGCTGCCTTCTCAGACTTCCGGTAGGAAGGGACCAGGACAGATGGTGGCATCTGGAGTTGGTTCAGGTTCGATACCAGGAGAGGATAGCCGAGGTTCAGCTGCATGTGGAGGAGGTGACAGAGACAGCGAGATCCAGCTGAAGGGTCAATGGATGGTGGATGGAGCGTCACCGCACGGGGGTCTGGAATCTGGAAATCGTACTTCAGGCCATGTTCATGCCATGGAGCTACCAAAGGCTGAGCAGGCTGGTGAGCCAACAACAGTTAGAGGTACACCGTGGTGTGGCTGTGATTCCCATGTTTCCTTATGGCATGACCTGTATAGGCATGTCTGTCTTGAGTGCACGTGATGCATAGGATCTATGTGGACTGACTAGATACTATTCAATGGGATTGGCACCATATCAGGTGCATGATATATTTATATATATATGTGTATGTATGTATGGGATGCGTAGCGTTCGAGGCATCGAGGATGCAGGTTACTTGAGGTGTTGTGAGCATCGGGGCATCGAGGATGAAGGTTACTTGAGGTTCTAGGCACCAGATTAATTTTGAGAATCCATGGGATGTAGGACCTCGTGGAGGAGGACACCAATGCAGTGCAGGATACGTTGGGTGTCGGGGATGACACAAGATCACCAATGAGGCGCAGGGGTGATGATATGTCACGGAAGAACTATGCATCTGGAAAAAAGGTTAGTAAACCTTGTTCTCTTTGAGTTTTGTTGGGTTGTGTAGAGACCCGTATCTTGACGTAAATTGACCTTACATTACATTTGCATAATACTTAGTACATAACAAAAACACACACACACAAGGATCGTAATAGTTTAGTTTCTTTGGAAACTCGGAACGTAATCTTCTAATCGTGGTGAAAGATCTTCAATATCTCCCATAAAGATCTTCCCCTTTTTTACCTAAAACCTTTCTTTATATCCTGGGGAAAAGAAAACATAAAAGGGTGAGCTCAAATGCTCAGTAAGGGTAAACAAAAGAAATATCAATCACATCATATACATAAGCACATAACTTTTGGAAATCTTAACCTGCAAAAGAGATCATAATTTCATAACATGGGGTAAATCATGGCAGTGAAATGTAATCACATTAATCATAACCTAAAACATGAAACTTTGTGGCATTCACACATAATCATAGAGAATCATTTCTTGTTAGTCAAGACTCATTTCCAAGACTATCTTAGTGGACAAAGTCCCTTTCTGAATCGAGTAACCCTCGTTTCAGTCCTGTTTCACTGAACCGGTATAACCTACCGTTCCAGCCCTGTCTATCTCATGAGATATAAAATCTTTACCCAATGCATTGGAGGGAGATATAGGTCCCACCCATCTTATAATGAATCCTTTCTTATGTGTGCCACATAATCATAAACCATACATCATAGCATAACCCATGTAAAAAAAATGGGATTCTTAAACAACATGACATCATAAAACAATTCATATAAGATAAAGGAATTCATAAAAATATTTCCATCACAACATAATCAAACCAATGTAATAATAGGGATAAAAACAGAACCCTTTTATTATCTTAGATGGAAAATAATTTTGATAAAATACTTGAACTCCATTCTTGAGGAAAATATCCTTTCTACTTCAAAAACATTTTTCCTTTCATAACATGTCATACGACTTTAAAATAAAAGAAGTTGATTAAAAATAAACTTGAAAACTTGTAAAGGAAGCTTCTTGGAAATAATGCTTTAAAAATCCATTCATGCCGTATAAGTTAAAAAAAACATTCTTCGTACTTTTGTCGGAAAAGTCAAAAAGTACCTCGTACGACAAAAGATTCCTTTCATACATATTACTAAAAACTCACCGAAGGGTAAAAATGGATTTAACAATTGTAGGTGGATGGAAATAATATTACATTTTGATGAAACATGGATGTGGATGATAAAATACACCCCAGTAAATACTTACGAATAAACAATCTCGGATAAAAATGAGATTGTGATATTTCCCTTACCTTAGGTCCGAATTGCTTTGTACGTGTCCGAACCTCATGTATAATGATTTACATAATGTTATTGACTTATTAAAGAATCATATTCATTCTTATGATATCATATATGGTTCTCTTATGGCTTTATATTACCCGGTCTTTTGTAAATTCATGTTAAAGTAGCATTTTGGGTAAAATCGTCTTATTTGTCGTTCGTCTTTTTAACTTGTAATTATTAATATGATTACTTGGATCATGATTACTTATATCCAGAATTTAAAACATGATTTATATATAATATATATTCAGAATATACATATATATATAATATATTGATAATGTAAATGAAATACACCGTTCATGGAGACGGTAGTCCGTACGTACGCATGAACGCTGTTTTTGTTTCCTTATTGAATTGAATGGAATTAAGTAGATGACATACATATACATAAATCCAGTATCATTATTATGTCATATATTTCATTATTACTTATTATATATGCTTTATAATCATTCATTAATGGTTAATCATTGAGAATGAATCTCATCGCGTCGTGGAGACGGTAGTCCGTACGTGCGCACGAGCGATGATATCATTCCCATGGTCGTGGAATTGTGTTGAAGTGTATGTATACTATTTCAGTATCAATATCACTTTATAATAATCATATATAGTTAATCATTAAACCATTATACCCATCCAATTAAGGTCGTGGCGGAAAATAGATTACACCACGGCGTGGAGACGGTATTCCGTACGTACGCACGCGCGGTGATTTCCCTTTTTCCGTGGGATGGATAGAAGGTTAATTAGAGTTGTTTCATATTTATAATAACATATCAGTATATAAGAAATACTGATGTTATTACTTTATCATGAAACAACTAAAGAAGAAGAAGTTTAAGAAGAAAGAAATTGAAAAAGATCGGTAATGGATATTACCTCTTCTTTGGAACGCCTCTTTGAATCCTCCACTTAGGGAACTGAGATTGGTCTTTGAAGAATACCAGGACCTCTAGGATTATTCTAGGGAAGTGGAGAAGAGATTTTGTCAGGGGTTGGCCAAGCTTGAGTTCTCAATTTTGTGTGAGGAGGAGGGGGAGGAGGTGCCCTTTTATAAGGGAGGAGAGGGGCACCTTAGGAATTCTTAAAAATATTAATTTATAATAAATCTAACCCCACTTAAAAACTTCCAAAAATGACTCATATTCGAAGATTAGATGAGATAGGGTTGTAATCTCATCAACCAATCAAATTTGGACATGTTTGAATCTTATTTTAAACATTATCATTTTGATTTATCCTTATTTAATCTATTTAAGTTTATTTGTGGTAATAAAATTCTAAATTTTAAATTATAACAAATAATTACTTATTTGTTGTGACTTTTCCATAATTGTTTACTTTATAACTTTATAGACCATATAAATATAAATTTATAATTTTTAAATATTTTTGTAATTTTTAAACAATTTTATAATATGTTATTTTTGTAAAATAACAATAGTGTCAATTTTGACACTATTCATTTATTTGAATTTAAATAAAATATATACAGAAGATATGTTCGAACTAAAAGCTTTAATATATTAATAAAAGGTCATATGTATCTATAAAATTAGTGGAGCACACTAAATAGTTCATATAATATTTATTTTATTATTTTTAAAGCCATTTATTTGGTCTATCTCTCAATAAAATAAATACTACATCATTTTTGTATAATTATTTCATATACTTATTTGTTGCCTAAAAATTAAAAATAAAATCCTATGATGCAACTAACTCTATTAACTTTCACAATAATACTTTTACTCTAATTTAGAATCTTAAAATCACAATATTTAAATTGTTATGTTTATTAAATTATGAAGGTGACATCTTTGGCATCATTTAAAATAAAATAATATAAGTGTCATAATCGCTTTTATAAGGCTCCAAATGGTCAAATATTATACCATTGGATGATTATGGTTTACAGTTACATGTACAATAAGTTTTGGTTAGGTATTTGTGCATTTTATGGTCACTATTAGTTTAATAAAAATAATATTCTTGATTTTTTCACTAGATAAACAATTTCTGCATCACTATTGTGTCATAATTAATGATAATTATTTAATCCCTAAAAATTATAAATAAATTTATATGATGTAGATAATTTTATTATCTTTCTGGAGACTATTCATGTTCGAAGTTTCCTGAAGTTTATCACTAAATTAAAATTAATATACTTATAAGATTTAAGAGAGTGACA
Source organism: Viscum album (assembly GCA_963277665.1). NCBI lineage: Eukaryota > Viridiplantae > Streptophyta > Magnoliopsida > Santalales > Viscaceae > Viscum > Viscum album. Next base: position 1,714,094,927 of record OY728140.1, on the reverse strand, counting down.
TGTTGTCACTTTCTTTGGTTTTAATAATAATTAAGTTATTTTCATGGACAAATGTCCATTAAATGATTATAATCCGACCCTTAGGTGATATGGGTCGAATTTTAGTCATCCAATAGGATTTTGAAATTTGTTAGGGTAATTTTAAAATATTATATTTGCCCTTAATTACCCGATTTACCTTTAACTATGGTAAATAAAATTTACCGTAGTTACTATTCATAATTCCCAAAAACAAAAAGTAGCCTATTAACATAATTTGGACCCACTGATTCCAAATATGGAATCCATTTTTTTAAATTCAATACACAGAAGTTGCAGAAATTAAATTAAAATTAATCCCTTTGTCGAATAAAAACGGGTTTTTGTTTAAAACATTGCAAAAGATTGAATTGATTTAACCTACGAATTCAAGGTAAAATCAATGCTAATGACATTCATTATATTAAATGGTAAAAATATATTCTATTTATACTTTAAAACCATTCAATATTATAATTTAACCACATAAGATATTACGATGAAAAAAGTTGTTTTTAATTAAAATATAGCGTGTTTTTACTATTCATTAAAATATGAAAGTTATCGGAAAAATATCAAAACTTTATCTAATGTAAATTTTTATATCCTGATTCAAAAGAAGAATATTATTTTGTCAAATTGAACATATAAACATGTCAAAAACTATATTTAAAGTGGGTGCGCCATCAAAAGGCGGTAAAACTGCATTTTTTGAAAAATACTTATTTTACCAAAAAAATTTATTTTGTTTTTATACCATGTTCTAGAAATGTGTAAGATGAATAATAATGTTATAAAATTCAAAATTTAGTTAAAAATATTCATAACGGCTAGTTCATGACAATATTATAATAATATAACATTGTTTATTAAAACCCGGTATTGCGTACAACACACGCTATCGAGGAAGGTCGTGATTGCGTGTAATGGAAGCCAAGTCAGGGTTGCGTGTTGTGAAAGAATCCTTCATTGTTTCGTATAACATAATCCAACCATAGTTCATTTATACATTTAATATATATATATATATATATACTCAATGTTGCGTAGAATAACTATTATCAAAATTGTGTGTAACACGGTCCAAGAATAGTGTTGCGTATACTGCAAGCTAATACGGTGTTGCGTATAGAGCAAGGTAATCTTGGTGTAGAATACAACATAAGACATTAATGAAATTAAAAGAATATTTTTCATAAAATCTCGGGGTGTTACATTCTACCCCCCTTAAAATGAATTTCGCCCTCGAAATTCGTCGGGGTTATAAATGGTTTACTATTTGAAAGTTTCTTTGATAGAAACCCACATCGTAAAAAGGAATACCAAAACTTATCTTTAAAACTAAAGTATAAAATGTAATGGTTACCCAAGTTAACTAATCATTGGGTATCCATATAGGAGAACATTGGTGAAAATATGGACATGGAAGAGAAATCTAACCGTCATGTTCTGATGGAGAGTGGTAAAGGACATGGCTATGGAAAAGCTAGCAATCACAAAGCCATAAATTTGTGACGATCTAAGGTACCATCTGATTCATTAGGTATAAGATCACTAGGACAACATTTTTGGTTTTCAAGATCATTTCCCTAAAGTTTAAAATTTGAATTAGAATAAATACTTACTTTATTTTGGTACAATCTCACTGTTGTTCGTGACTTGAACAATTTCCACTTCATCTCTTAAATAAATGAAGTTTAATTTGTTATTCGTGAAGTGTTAGCAGATGACGGGTCATTCCATCTGTCTCAAACAAAAAGGTTAGCAAAAATTATATACATAAGTCGATCTATAGTGAGATTAATCATATATTGTTCCTAAAATGGACTTATACTTCATATATCATACTGCTTAATAAAATAAAACTAGTTTCTACTGAACAGGGACTTCCTGTAGGCTAGTGGTAGGCGATAAAGGCCAGTCGCACTTCGGTTGTGGGTTCGATTTCCACAGCCTTGTCCGTCGCGATGGGCTATCGCCCGTCCTGCAGGTTGTCCTTTTTCTAAAACTATATTACTATAACATCCCATCAATAATATCGAGAAAACTTCTATCCTTAAATAATACTAACTTATGTCCAACATAATCCATTCCAATCTTTAGGCTTATCCATAATACTGCAGTCCACTCTCATAACATAGTGAAAACGATTACCAGAGATTTAACACCATCGTTGATCCCCATATATCATAAGATATGTCTTATTCCAAACATTCAAAGGCCTTAATCTTGTATTTTCTTGAATACCCATTGAACCTTAGTGAAAACATGATTTTAGTTAAAAGTTAACACCTTCCACATACCAAAATCCTCAAAATTCTATATACTCAACCCATGATATCACTTAGTCCTTATATCAATCATGAGCTCATGAATATAATCAAACATCTCATTATCTTCTTATCCTTTCATTATGCACTTATAATCTACTTTCCAAAAGTATCTGAATATCCTTTCATGGTTACTGGTACCATTCATCATACACTTTCAAAACTTAAGGAAAGACAACAGTGTAACAATCCTTAGATGTCTCCTTATTCCATGAGATTACTTATACAACATTACACATGATAAACTTGTAATCATTCCACTACATTCTTAGACCATTGATCGAGCTTCAACATTTCTTTCATCTCACATATCATTTGTAGTTTCTTCATCATCATCAACATAAATACTTCCCATACGACCATACTGATTCTCTTCATGAGTCTTTCCCTTAGGACATTGGTTTTCATAATGCCCATACATTCCACATTTAAAACACTTAACCATTTTTGATGTCGTAGCAATACCATTACCCTCATCCCTAGTGTTAACTGAACCTTTTCCTTTGCACTTACTGGCTTTGTGTCCTTCTTTTCCACACCCAAATCATCTTCCAGTTCCTTTGAAACATTCTCCTTGATGCCTCTTCCCACATGATTTACATAGGTGAAATTGAACTTTCTTTCCTCTATGATCATCATGAAACTCCATCTTTCTCTTATTAGCCGAGTCAGGAAACTTACCAAATTTTACTTTATTGATCATATTATGAGATTTGTGATTCGGCATAATAATGATGTTTGGACTTCCAAATCCCATTTCATTTGGTTTCCCATGAAGAATATCATTCCATTGTCCATCATATCCTCCATTATCGTGAATCATATTGTTTCCAGCCATTTTCTAAAACCCAAAAAGAATAGTGTGAGAGGCAAAAATCATGATAGGTAAAACAACATAATAAAGAGGGAGTACCTTCAATATCTAACATCTTAGGTTTAATTCTATGATCGTTAGCGTAGTTCTAGTACTATAACCTATACGTATACTTAGCCTTAGGGACATCCCTAGACATACCGTAGAAATATCTCTACGGATCTCACTAACGTTTTCGCATCCTAGTTTCCAAAGGTTGACTAAACCTTTCCTCTGATACCAACTGTAGAGACCCGTATCTTGACGTAAATTGACCTTACATTACATTTGCATAATACTTAGTACATAACAAAAACACACACACACAAGGATCGTAATAGTTTAGTGTCTTTGGAAACTCGGAACGTAATCTTCTAATCGTGGTGAAAGATCTTCAATATCTCCCATAAAGATCTTCCCCTTTTTTTATACCTAAAACCTTTCTTTATATCCTGGGGAAAAGAAAACATAAAAGGGTGAGCTCAAATGCTCAGTAAGGGTAATCAAAAGAAATATCAATCACATCATATACATAAGCACATAAATTTTGGAAATCTTAACCTGCAAAAGAGATCATAATTTCATAACATGGGGTAAATCATGGCAGTGAAATGTAATCACATTAATCATAACCTAAAACATGAAACTTTTTGTAATTCACACATAATCATAGAGAATCCTTTCTTGTTAGTCAAGACTCATTTCCAAGACTATCTTAGTGGACAAAGTCCCTTTCTGAATCGAGTAACCCTCGTTTCAGTCCTGTTTCACTGAACCGGTATAACCTACCGTTCCAGCCCTGTCTATCTCATGAGATATAAAATCTTTACCCAATGCATTGGAGGGAGATATGGGTCCCACCCATCTTATAATGAATCCTTTCTTATGTGTGCCACATAATCATAAACCATACATCATAGCGTAACCCATGTAAAAAAAATGGGATTCTTAAACAACATGACATCATAAAACAATTCATATAAGATAAAGGAATTCATAAAAATATTTCCATCACAACATAATCAAACCAATTTAATAATAGGGATAAAAACAAGACCCTTTTATTATCTTAGATGGAAAATAATTTTGATAAAATACTTGAACTCCATTCTTGAGGAAAATATCCTTTCTACTTCAAAATTTTTTTTCCTTTCATAACATGTCATACGACTTTAAAATAAAAGAAGTTGATTAAAAATAAACTTGAAAACTTGTAAAGGATGCTTCTTGGAAATAATGCTTTAAAAATCCATTAATGCCGTATAAGTTAAAAAAAACATTCTTCGTACTTTTTTCAGAAAAGTCAAAAAGTACCTCGTACGACAAAAGATTCCTTTCATACATATTACTAAAAACTCACCGAAGGGTAAAAATGGATTTAACAATTGTAGGTGGATGGAAATAATATTACATTTTGATGAAACATGGATGTGGATGATAAAATACACCCCAGTAAATACTTACGAATAAACAATCTTGGATAAAAATGAGATTGTGATATTTCCCTTACCTTAGGTCCGAATTGCTTTGTACGTGTCCGAACCTCCTGTATAATGATTTACATAATGTTATTGACTTATTACAGAATCATATTCATTCTTATGATATCATATATGGTTCTCTTATGGCTTTATATTACCCGGTCTTTTGTAAATTCATGTTAAAGTAGCATTTTGGGTAAAATCCTCTTATTTGTCGTTCGTCTTTTTAACTTGTAATTATTAATATGATTACTTGGATCATGATTACTTATATCCAGAATTTAAAACATGATTTATATATAATATATATTCAGAATATACATATATATATAATATATTGATAATGTAAATGAAATACACCGTTCATGGAGACGGTAGTCCGTACGTACGCATGAACGCTGTTTTCGTTTCCTTATTGAATTGAATGGAATTAAGTAGATGACATATATATACATAAATCCAGTATCATTATTATGTCATATATTTCATTATTACATATTATATATGCTTTATAATCATTCATTAATGGTTAATCATTGAGAATGAATCTCATCGCGTCGTGGAGACGGTAGTCCGTACGTGCGCACGAGCGATGATATCGTTCCCATGGTCGTGGAATTGTGTTGAAGTGTATGTATACTATTTCAGTATCAATATCACTTTATAATAATCATATATAGTTATTCATTAAACCATTATACCCACCCAATTAAGGTGGTGGTGGAAAATAGATTACACCACGGCGTGGAGACGGTATTCCGTACGTACGCACGCGCGGTGATTTCCCTTTTTCTGTGGGATGGATAGAAGGTTAATTAGAGTTGTTTAATATTTATAATAACATATCAGTATATAAGAAATACTGATGTTATTACTTTATCATGAAACAACTAAATAAGAAGAAGTTTAAGAAGAAAGAAATTGAAAAAGATCGGTAATGGATATTACCTCTTCTTTGGAACGCCTCTTTGAATCCTCCACTTAGGGAACTAAGATTGGTCTTTGAAGAAGACCAGGACCTCTAGGATTATTCTAGGGAAGTGGAGAAGAGATTTTGGCAGGGGTTGGCCGAGATTTAGTGCTCAATTTGGTGTGAGGAGGAGGGGGAGGAGGTTCCCTTTTATAAGGGAGGAGAGGGGCACCTTAGGAATTCTTAAAAATATTAATTTATAATAAATCTAACCCCACTTAAAAACTTCCAAAAATGACTCATATTCGAAGATTAGATGAGATAGGGTTGTAATATCATCAACCAATAAAATTTGGACATGTTTGAATCTTATTTTAAACATTATCATTTTGATTTATCCTTATTTAATCTATTTAAGTTTATTTGTGGTAATAAAATTCTAAATTTTTAATTATAACAAATAATTACTTATTTGTTGTGAATTTTCCATAATTATTTACTTTATAACATTATAGACCATATAAATATAAATTTATAATTTTTAAATATTTTTGTGATTTTTAAACAATTTTATAATATGTTATTTTTGTAAAATAACAATAGTGTCAATTTTGACACTATTCATTTATTTGAATTTAAATAAAATATATACAGAAGATATGTTCGAACTAAAAGCTTTAATATATTAATAAAAGGTCATATGTATCTATAAAATTAGTGGATCACACTAAATAGTTCATATAATATTTATTTTATTATTTTTAAAACCATTTATTTGGTTTATCTCTTAATAAAATAAATACTACATCATTTTTGTATAATTATTTCATATACTTATTTGTTGCCTAAAAATTAAAAATAAAATCCTATGATGAAACTAAATCTATTAACTTTCACAATAATACTTTTACTCGAATTTAGCATCTTAAAATCACAATATTTAAATTGTTATATTTATTAAATTATGAAGGTGACATCTTTGGCATCATTTAAAATAAAATAATATAAGTGTCATAATAGCTTTTATAAGGCTCCAAATGGTCAAATATTAGACCATTGGATGCTTATGGTTTACAGTTACATGGACAATAAGTTTTGGCTAGGTATATGTGCATTTTATGGTCACTATTAGTTTAATAAAAATAATATTCTTGATTTTTTCACTAGATAAACAATTTCTGCATCACTATTGTGTCATAATTAATGATAATTATTTAATCCCTAAAAATTATAAATAAATTCATATGATGTAGATAATTTTATTAGATTTCTGGATACTATTCATGTTCGAAGTTTCATGACGTTTATCACTAAATTAAAATTAATATACTTATAAGATTTAAGAGAGTGACATGTTGTCACTTTCTTTGGTTTTAATAATAATTAAGTTATTTTCATGGAAAAATGTCCATTAAATGATTCTAATCCGACCCTTAGGTGATATGGGTCGAATTTTAGTCATCCAATAGGATTTTGACATTTGTTAGGGTAATTTTAAAATATTATATTTGCCCTTAATTACCTGATTTACCTTTAACTATGGTAAATAAAATTTACCGTAGTTACTATTCATAATTCCCAAAAATAAAAAGTAGCCTATTAACATAATTTGGATCCACTGATTCCAAATATGGAATCCATTTTTTTAAATTAAATACACAGATGTTGCAGAAATTAAATTAAAATTAATCCCGTTGTCGAATAAAAACAGGTTTTTGTTTAAAACATTGCAAAAGATTGAATTGATTTAACCTACGAATTCAAGGTAAAATCAATGCTAATGACATTCATTATATTAAATGGTAAAAATATATTCTATTTATACTTTAAAACCATTCAATATTATAATTTAACCACATAAGATATTACGATGAAAAAAGTTGTTTTTAATTAAAATATAGCGTGTTTTTACTATTCATTAAAATATGAAAGTTATCGGAAAAATATCAAAACTTTATCTAATGTAAATTTTTATATCCTGATTAAAAAGAAGAATATTATTTTGTCAAATTGAACATATAAACATGTCAAAAACTATATTTAAAGTGGGTGCGCCATCAAAAGGCGGTAAAACTGCATTTTTTGAAAAATACTTATTTTACCCGAAAAAATTTATTTTGTTTTTATACCATGTTCTAGAAATGTGTAAGATGAATAATAATGTTATAAAATTCAAAATTTAGTTAAAACAATTCATAACGGCTAGTTCATGACAATATTATAATAATATAACATTGTTTATTAAAACCCGGTATTGCGTACAACACACGCTATCGAGGAAGGTCGCGATTGCGTGTAATGCAAGCCAAGTCAGGGTTGCGTGTTGTGAAAGAATCCTTCATTGTTTCGTATAACAGAATCCAACCATATTTCATTTATACATTTAATATATATATATATATATACTCAATGTTGCGTAGAATAACTATTATCAAAATTGTGTGTAACACGGTCCAAGAATAGTGTTGCGTATACTGCAAGCTAATATGGTGTTGCATATAGTGCAAGGTAATCTTGGTGTAGAATACAACACAAGATATTAATGAAATTAAAAGAATATTTTTCATAAAATCTCGGGGTGTTACAGGTTGAGACCGGGTTAGGCGATTCCTAAGGTGGGGATACCCTTTAGGAATTTATTCAGGACCTTCGAGACCGGGGAATTCCGAGTTACTTCATTCAGGGTGGTATGTTTGGTGCCATCTTTCGGTTTTGTTTCATAACTCGTGGACGAGCTATGTTAAGGTGGGGAGATTGTAAGAACCCGGGTTTTTAGAACGGGTCAAAATTCCAACCCTTTTTGAATTTTTGACATTTTTCTGAGGAAATAGGAGAAAATTGGCAGTTTCTAGAAATTTCCAGACTACACGCCGTCTACTTTGAGTACACTCCGTGTATATATTAAGCGAGTGACCAGTCTTGTGCTCACCGAGTACATGCCATGTGATGGCCGTGCAGAAATTTCTCACTACACGCCATGTAGCTTTAGACACACCATGTAGTTTGACCGTGTGGATTCCATACATGGCGTGTAAGCCTATTGGCTAGGTAGATTTGTTTAACTTAGTACACACCGTGTTTTTTCTGGACACGCCGTGTAGTCTGGCTCTGTATGAGGGATATACATGGTGTGTGGGTAAGTCGGTGAGGAAGAGAAGAAAAATGAAGTACACGCCATGTACCCCTAGGTACATGTCGTGTACTCATGTGGGAAGGTTCTGGAAAGTAAGTCCGCAGAATTACAGCCGCCAAATGAACAGTTAAATGATATACACGGCGGGTAGCCTAAAGTAAATTTCGTGTAGTTTTTTTTGTGTTAAAACGGGAAGTAGCCTCATATTGAGGTAGAACACACCTTGTGTCGCCCGGTTTTGGGATCCAATCCAGCCGAAGCTTCAACCTTTTCCTGGTTCTTCATCCGAAGTGGTATTCGATCACTGTTAGAAGCGTTCGACTTCCCTCGGTAAGTCCTCGATTTTCCTTGCGCCGTTTTGTTTAATTTCTGTTCTAGAATGTGTTATAGGGTTTTGAGCAGTTTTGACTCTTTTATAGATCTACTGCGTTTTAGACCAAATTGGAGAATTTTATTGAAGTAGTAGCATTGTTAGAGTATTAGGTAGGTGGTTCATACCTTTTTATGTGTTTTTGTTTTCATTTGGGTGACGTGGCCTACGGCGCATTTTTGGGAATTTTGAGTAGGACCTGCTTTTATCTGATTTTTCTTATTACATTGTTTATGGACCTATGGTATTCCTTTGGGTATTCCCTGTTTCCAGTTTTTCTTTAGCGGGGCAGGGTGAGGGGTTGTTTCTCATCGGGGTATTTTGGCTGGGGGTGCCAAAATGGTTAAATTTGGATTATATTGTTATCAACTGTTGAGTTTAATTTATTAAGCCTGATATAAATTGTTAGAGACATTCAAGACCTCAGTGCTATTGATTGTTAACCGTTGGGTTTGGGAAATTCAACTATTTAGAATGTTATTCCAGTTTATGTTTTCTGTTTAAATATGTTATATATGTGATTTCTGAATTGCATATGTTGGACCCTTTGGGTGTTTTTGGGCAAGGGCCGGATATTCTTGGGTGATGTTGATCATAGGTTGGGCTTGTCCTGGGTTAATTTGGGTGGTTTGACCAAGGTATTGGGCATCATGGGCGTCGACTTGAGGCAATATGACTGTTAGGTTGGTTATGTATCGGGATACTTGCATGGTGAGGCCATCAAACTTGAGAGGCATGGTCGCAGGGACATGAGGTGTCAGATGTGTGGTGGATTATGTACTATTTTGGTGATTACCACTCACTCAGAACTTTGAGAAGTATGCACACAGAGATACTTCGTGATGAGGTGGTTTTGACCACTCATGTGGGTATAGGCCCCCGTAGATGTGGTTTAGGTACTTTGGTTGGGGTGTTTTCCGTAGAAAGCCACATGGGATGTGAGGATTCTTAAAAGGATAACATTGAGGCTATCAAGTTGGGGGCTGAGGCACTCCATTATTTGAGGGCAGATATCGTTGTCCCTACGAATATGTTATTTGAGGGCAGACATCGCTGTTCCTCTGGGTTACTTCTTGGGTGTGCCTTCAGGATGTCAGTACTTGAGTCACGAGGTGTCAGGATGCACAAGGTGTTGGGTTACTATTCTTGGGTGTGCTTTAGGGACGTCGGTACTTGAGACACGCGGTGTCAGGTGGCACATGGTGTCGGGTTACATGACAGAGATTCTGGCGTTGGCTGATGCAGGTGACACTCCATGGTGACTACTGAGCACCAGGGGAGTTTGTGTTTACTTTTTCATTGTTATGTTTACTGTTTTTATTATAAATGCATGCCTTCTTAAACACTTATATTAGTTACGCACTGTTGGGTGGTATCCTACTAAGATTTGCCTCACACCCTGAACGTCCCCTTCGGGACGCGTGTAAACTTTATGGATTTACGTGAAGGAAAGAGACCAGCCTCAGGAGCTGGGTTGCGTTAGTCGTTTCTTGGAGATGGTATGGAACTTGAGGTCTTACCTAGCTTGAGTTACTCTATTTTGTTACCTTTATATATCAAGATGCTTATTTTTTATAGCTACATTTGGTTATCCATTGGAACCTTTTTATATTCAAATATGTATGACCTTCTTTGGATGTATGTTTTATTGTTCAGTAGTAGATACATGTTATCAGGATGTTGTTGTGTTTAATTCTGCTATTGTTGTTATACTTATTGCTTCCACTTTTTATTGAGATTGAATGTGCTTCCGCTCTGCGGGTCTGGTTCGAGTCTACTGAGTCATTTATTCCGCTGCATCTCTACTGTTGTACTTGGACCAGTATCATTATTATTATCCTCTGATATGGTATATCCTCCCCACTATAACTATCATACCCTCACTACTAGTCGTCAGCCTTTAGAGATTGGGGAGGTCCACCTAAGGTAGTAACACCCGACCCGTTTAGCACTGTTCGGGTGGCTGTTCGGGTCCGGGTGGTTACAAAGTGGTATCAGAGGAGTTCTAGACAAGGATTTAGTAGCACCGTTTTACGGGCTACTAATGAGATTGAGACTTATCTTTTTTATTTATGTTGGTTTTAATATTTGGGATATGGTAGACTGGAGATAGGTTGTTACTGAAACTGAGTTTCTAGCTTGTACTTGGGTGCCTGCAGCCCCAGGTACGAGGAATGGACCAAGTTTCCATTGGTGGGAATTGCTGTTTTCTTTTTCTCAGATTACATTATATATGATTTCCACCTCGGTGGCTCACTTGGTGTGCAATGTTATTGATTGTGATATGTAACCCTTGACCGGTGTGGTAAGGGAGACTTGGACCTTTGCACGGTATGGAAAGGCTTGTTTTCTTGGCTTTTGATAGGCATATTTTTAGGGTACTTCAATTTCATAATTGCATGTATGCTTTGTGAAGTGATAATAACAAGAGAATAAAAATCAATTACCATGCTTGTATGCTCTGAACTATGAATAAGTGAAATTCCTGATAGAATTTCTTGTAGTTAAATGTGTATTCCATGATTTATATTTGTAGAATTGCATGTGGCAGGATATTTGGGTCTGGATCTTATGAGAGCCGGTAGGTACTATCGGTTCAGGTGATTTTGATCACTAGGATTGGGAGACTCGGTCATCGGTTATAGGCAATGCTAGTTGTCGGGACGGGCATGGCCCAAGGTAATTTTGATACTTGGCCCTGATATGGGCGGGTAAGGATGCCATGAGGCTAGGATGTCATGGGGCATGGGTTGTAGTGGGGGCGAGTAAGGGTAGTAGTTATGAACTTCCTTTAATTGCTTTCCTTATCCACACTGAATATATATTGTTATATATATATTTGGGTTATCTGACCATTTATGGTATTCAGTGGGTTCCTTTTTGGGAGACTCATATAGAGCATCAGACGGGAGATGGTATAGTGTCGTAGGTGCAGGATCAGGTTCAGGATCAGGTGCAGGCAGAGTAGGGGCTGCAGGTACAGGCTCAAGGACAGGATCAGTTTCAGGATCCAGTGCAGGCGGGATAGCAGTTGGGTTTGGCATTGTTCGGGCCATGGCTCGACGAGCATCTCCGAGCTAGCCTAGTACATGTCTTGCAGGGGATAGACAGAGGCACGTAGGGTACAGATCCTTATATGGCATATTTGACGTGGGAGTTCCAGTCACAACACCCGCCGCTCTTTCAGGGTGAGGGTGGTCCGCAGGTAGCTGAGAACTGGATTGAGAGCATGCAGATGATCTTCGAGCAGCTCGAGATGCCTCCATGGCGGAGGGTTAATATGGCAACGTACATGCTGAGAGGACCGAAAAATCGTTGGTGGGATGTGTAGGTTTAGGCTCATAGGCACGAGGGACTGGCATGGAAGGACTTCAAGGACAGATTCTTCGAGCACTTTTACCTAGAGACACTGAGGGAAGAGAGAGCTCGGGAGTTCTTGAGTCTTCAACATGGAGGAAAGTCCGTCATGGACTATGCAGCTACCTTCACAGAGTTGTATCGCTTTGAACCTAGTATGGTAAGCGATGACGCGGCTAGAGTGAGGCACTTCGAGGATGGATTACGACAAGCCATTCAGAACCAGTTGAATATTTTCAGGCTGGGTTATTTCTCAGAGGCGGTGAACCAGGCGCTCATAGCGGAGGGTAACTATAGGGATAGGCCCCAAGTTAGTCGGTAAATAGTTTCAGGTGATGGTTCAGATAGTAGGAAGTGAGGACGGGATGAGTTCCAGGAGGGAAGTCATATCAGGGATTTTGTTAGACCACCTCGCGGTAGTTATTCAATGATTTTCTTTCAGTGTGGACAGCCAGGACATGTTCGGACATAGTGTGATAGGCCTCCAAAGGAGTGTTATTCATGTGTACACGTCGAGCATCTAGGAAGGTTTTGCAGGCTTCCTTCTCAGATAGCTAGTAGGTAGGGATCAGGACAGATGGTGGCATCTGGAGTTGGTTCAGGTTTGGTACCAGGAAAGGGTAACCGAGGTTCAGATGCATGCAAAGGATGTGCCAGAGATAGTGGGATCCAGCTGAGGGTCCAGTGGTTGGTGGATAGAGCAGCACTGTAGGTGGGTCAGGCATCAGGCAGTTGTACTTCAGTCCAGGTGCATGTCGTGGAGCTTCCATATGCTGAGCAGGCTGGTGATCTGACGACGGTTAGAGGTACACCACGCTATGGTCGTGATTTCCATATTTCCTTTTTTGCATGACCTATATAGGCATTTACTTCATGAGTGCATGTGATGCACATGGTCTATGTGGACTGACTAGATACTTGTCAGTGGGATTGGGACCATATTAGGTACATGATATATTTATATATATATATATATATATCGGATGTGTAGCATTCGGGACACCGAGGATGAGGGTTACTTGAGGTGTTGTGAGCATCAGGGCATCAATGATGAGGGTTCCTTGAGGGGTTAGGCAGCAGGTTTGTTTTGATCATCCATGGGATGAATGACCTCGTGGAGGTGGACACCGATGTGGTTCAAGATACGTTGGGTGTCGGGGATGACACAAGAGCACCAATGAGGCGCAAGGGTGACGATGCGTCAAGGAAGGACTATGCGTCCGGAAAATAGGTTAGTAAACATTGTTTTCTTTGTGTTTTGTTGGGTTGAGACTGGGTTAGGCGATTCCTAAGGTGGGGAGCCCCTTGAGGAATTTAGTCGGGACCTTTGAGACTGGGGAAATCTAGGTTACTTCAGTCAAGGTGGTATGTTTGGTGCCATCTCTAGGTTCCCTTTTATAGCTCGAGGACAAGCTATGTTAAGGTGGGGAGATTTTAAGAACCTGAGTTTTTAGAACGGGTAAAAATCCCTACCCTGTTTGAATTTTTGACTTTTTTCTGAGGAAATAGCAGAAAATGGGAAATTTTTTAAAATTTCCATACCACACACCGTGTAATTTAAGTACATGTTGTGTATATGTTAAGCGAGTGGCCGACTGTGTGATCACCGGTTACATGCTATGTGATGGCCATGTAGAAATTTCTCACTACACACCATGTAGTTTTAGACATTCCATGTAGTCTGACTATGTGGAGGCCATACATAGCGTATAGGCCTATTGGCCGAGTATATTTGTTTAACCAAGTACACATCGTGTTCCTTCTGGAGACGTCGTGTAGTCTAGCAGTGTATGAGGGATATAAATGGGATGTGGGTAAGTCAGTGAGGAAGGGAAGAAAAAAGAAGTTCACTCTATGTACCCCTAGGTACACGCCATGTACTCATGTCAACAGGTTCTGGAAATTGAGTCAGTGGAATTCCAGCCGCCAAATGAACATTTAAATGATATACACGGTTTGTAGCCTTGATTCACGCTCAACTTTACCCAAAATAATAAGTTAGGGCGGTCCTTTTAGTCTAGCTTGGGTTGTCGAATCCTCAGAGAACTAAGAAGTAACCTATAGACACGTAAATTCTATGGATTGTTTTTGGCTATGGAGTGGCCAACTAGGGTTGATTTTATATGGGTTTAAGTGAACTATAAGATACTTAAGTGAACTCAATTTAAAAGAGTGAGTTGATCCTAGGTTATCAGTTGGGGTGGATTGGACATATTTCTTTTTCAATGATTTCAATTTCTTATATTTGAGATGGATTCATTTAGGAAGATAAAACAACATCATGAATTACTGGCTTAATGCCTACACCCTTTAATTCTAATCAACAATACACTTTAAGGATCAATTTTTTGAGCACTTCAAGGTAAAGGTTCGTATTATCACTTGAAGTGTGTGGCCTTAAATTCAACAAGGACGATGGAGTTTAAAAATCATCAAATAAAAATCTCAATTAAAGAAGTGATTATACATTAATGAGGTGATAAATAACATCCAATCCAGCCCCTTGATACTCCCTTGGATCAACCCATAAGTGGGTTAGCCCTCCATTGATTCTATGGTTTCAATGGAAGCGGAAAGTAGACTCATGAGGGAAGAAATGGAGAAGTAAAAAACACAATAAAATAACAATCACTCCACCTTTGTGTGATAATCTCACAAGGTTGTGTATGAACATGTTTACACCTTGAACCAACGGTATCAAAGTGATAATGAGAATAACAGAATAATAATAGAAGAACTTTTATTAAGAAACAAGGATGAATTAAAACAACTTACATGTGGAAGAAAAATTTGAGACAACAAAACTACAGTATAACATTACAATGAAAGAAATCTCAAAGATCCCTCAGTGTTTCACTCAGCTCAAGCTTGGGTTTCCCCTTCATGCATTGATTAAATGGTGCAGGTTGTGGGCTTGTTTTTTGAAGAGTTGTTTCCTTGACAATGTTATCAGTTTCCTCAGTTTGATCTTGTGTCTCATTTGAATTTTCATCCAAGTTTGAATCTTCAGGTGGGTTCTGAATTAGTTGTTTAGGTTTCTCAATTGATTTCCCACTTCTTAAAACAGTCACAACCTTTAGTTGTTCATGAGTTGTTTGAGTACAACTTGACTATCCCCTTGAAGTTGAGGATGGCACCACCTGAGTAGGCATGGGTGCCTTTATAGTTTTTATGGTTTGAAGTTCTTGTTTTAGGGAAGATACTTCCAAGTTCAACCTCTCCATTTGTTTGCATAGTTGTTCTAGTAGGATTTGTGGAACAGTTTGGGTTGATGCTTGAGAAGATTGGTTTATCCCGGGGGGATATTTTGGAGGTGGGATGGTTTATTGAAAATGGACCAGTGGCTGTTGGTTTTGGATAGGTTGGGTTTGGAACTGGTTATGGGATTGGTAGTTCTGATGGGGGTAAGGATTTTGTCCCTGTGGTTGGCTAGGTTGTTGGTTATCTTTCCAGCGGAATCCTGGGTGGTCGTTATACCTTGGGTTGAAGGTGTTTTGGTATTGAGGCTTTTGAAAGTTCAAGGAATTTACTTCCACTGGGGTTCCTCCTAAAAGAACATACTTGATGGATGGAATTGTTGGGCAGTTATCTGTCTTATGTTCATGTTTGTCACAAATTGTGCAAATAGGGTCAACAGTTTGGATTTCATGGACTTTTCTAAGGTCTATCTCTTCAACCTTCCTAGAGAGTGCTGCGAGTTTAGCACTAAGGCTTTCCTCTTCTCTAAGTGTATGAATTCTAGTAGTTCTTTGTGGCTTTTTAGAATAAGGTGAAGTTCCCCATGTTTGGTTTTGTTCATAAAGGCATTCTAGATACTCGTAAGCATCATTTGGGGCTTTGTTTTTAAAGGTTCCATTACACATCATGTCAATGAATTGTTCGTTCCCTGGACCCAAACCTTCATAGAAAATTCTCACTTGTTCAGGATTAGAAAAACAATGGTGTGGAACCATGTTTAGAGTGTCTTTGAACCTCTCCCATGTTTCATATAATGACTCTCCCTCTTTTTCAAAAAAGTTTTGGATACTCTTTTTAAGTGCAATTGTTTTGTGTTGGGGAAAGTATTTCTTGTAGAATTCTCTTTGAAGTTGGTCCCAAGAGTATATGGATGATGGTATAAAAATTTTTAGAAAATTTTTAGCTCGATCCTTTAAAGAAAAAGGAAATAGCTTCATCTTAACTGATTCTAGTTGATGTGGGGGACACATGGTTTCTACAATTTCATTGAACTCCTTAATGTGCAGGTATGGCATCTCGGACTTCATTCCATGGAATGTGGGAAGGGGGTTAAGGACATGGGGTTTAAAGATGTAGTTGAAATATCATATTGAATTGTGTCTAATGCATGAGGGGGCATTGGTCCAGGAAGGTGTGAGGTAGTTATTCATGGTTTGATCAATTGCATTCCCTAAGTTTGGGGATGCCTCATTTGGGTTTCCATTTTGGTTCCCACCCGGGTTTATGAGTTGGTTTCTTTGAAGACCATCCATTGAAATTGGCTCAATTTTGGACTCCAGAGTATTAGGAAGATTATAATCTAAGGGAAAAAGTTTCCATGGTGTACTTGACTCTCCAACCCCAGGACTATCCACCCTAACTAGACGGTTTGATTAATCGTGGGTATAGGCGGACATGCGCCAATAGAAAAAAAAAAGAGAAATGGACAAGATAAGATAATTTGGATGGGAAAAGAAGAAATGGGGGAGAATAGAATGGGTGTTTAGATGACTTACTTGGGTCCCCGGAAATGGCGCCAAAATTTGATTCATGCTCAAATTTACCCAAAAGATGAAGGTAGAACGGTTCTTGTAGTTTAGCTTGGGTTATCGAATCCTCAGAGACCTAAGAAGAAACCTATAGACACGTACATTCTATAGACTGTTTTTTGGATATGAAGTGGCCAACTTGGGTTGATTTTATATGGGTTTAAAGGATAACTAAAAGATTTAAGTGAATTCAATTTAAAATAATGAGTTGATCCTAGGTTATCACTCGGGGTGGATTGGATGTATTTCCTTTTCAATGATTTCAATTTCTTATATTAGAGATGGGTTCATTTAAGAAGATAAAACAACATAATCACTTACTGGTTTAATGCCTACAACCTTTAATACTAATCACCTATAAACTTGAAGGATCAATTTTTTGAGCACTTCAAGGTAAAGGTTCGTATTAGCACTTGAATTGTGTGACCTTAAATTCAACAAGGATGATGGAGTTTAAAAATCATCAAATAAAAATCTCAATTAAAGAAGTAATTATACATTAATGGGGTGATAAATAACATCCAATACAGACCCTTGATACTCCCTTGGATCAACCCATAAGTGGGTTAGCCCTCTATTGATCACATGGTTTCAATGAAAGTGGAAAGTAGACTCATGAGGGGGGAAAGGTAGAAGTAAAGAAAACAACAAAAATAAAATGATCACTCCACTGTTGGGTGAATAATTTCGCAAGTTTTAATGTGAATAAATTCACACCTTTAACCAACGGTATCAAAGTAATATGAAGAACAACATAATAAGAGGAAAAGAAGAGATATTATTAAGATACTAAAGTTAATTGAACAACTTACATGTGAAAGACAAACTTGAGACAACAAAATCACAGCATAACATTACAATTGAACAAAGCACAAAAGATCCCTCAATCCTCCAACAACACTGCCTTAAATAAGAATTTTTGAGCCCTTGGGTCGATCCTCCAACAGTCCAAGTCTTCTCAATTAATTTTGGTAGGCCATAGGTGGGTGGAAAGTAAGGGAGAGTTGATTTTTCCACCCTTGACCCGAGGTGGCAGCCAGCTTTCCTTCACCGAACAGACGCGCTTGTAAGCCCTTATATATGGCCAAATAAGAGTGGTACATAGAAGAAGAAAATGGAGCTATGGATATATTCTAACCGCATGTAAAATTTGGTCCCATTTAGAGTTTTGGATCCAGAGATATGATCATATTAGTGAGATTTTTTTCTGGGCCGTAGAATCTGGCCCAAAATTTTATCTCTAACTTGGGCCGCCTACATGAACACCATGGAGGCAGAATTAGCATTGGTTACTAAAGAGTGATTTGTTAATATACATGTATTATAGAATCCCTATAAATTTTGGTTTCATTGGGTTTGTAATGTGGGTCCCACATTCTCATCAGTGGGATGGTTTCCAATCTTCCTTCTCTAGAATTGCTTCCTTTCATCACAAAATATCTCCATCTTCTTCCATGAATTCTCCATTGATCCCTGAATGAAACATGATCATATTGAAGTATACATCAATTTACCAAAATATAAAATTAAAATATGGATAATTACATTCCTTAAAATCAGATGAATCATTGGGTACTTCAAATGATGTTCAAAAATGTACCACATAATAGTGCATTTTAAGAAACTATTACAATCATAATGTGAAATGATGTTCAAAGTGTAAAATGCACTAAAATGGTGTTTATTAATAATAAATAATATGAATATTATATATATTAACAATGAATATTAGCCTCATTTAGTGGCTAATCAAGCCTATTGTACACGCCGTGTAGTTTTTTTTTTTGCGTTAAAATGGGCAGTAGCCTCGTATTGAGGCAGAACACAACTTGTGTCACCCGGTTTAGTGAACCAAGCTGGACGGAGCATCAACCTCTTCCCGGTTCTTCGTCCAAAGTCAGATTCGATCATGGTTAGATGCGTTGGAATGCCTTCAGTATGGTCTCTATCTCCCTTGGGCCGTTTTGTTAAATTTATGTTCTAGAACGAGTTATAGGGGTTTGAGCAGTTTTGAATCTTTTTTAGATATACCGTATTTTGGACCGAATTGTAGGATGTAATCGAATGAGTATCATCGTACGAGTATCAGGTAGGTGGTGCATACCTTTTTCTGTGTTTTCATGGTCATTTGGGTGACGCGGCCTGTGGCGCGTTTTCGGTTATTTTGAGCGGGACCCACTTTTATC
This sequence comes from Viscum album, assembly GCA_963277665.1. Classification (NCBI taxonomy): domain Eukaryota; kingdom Viridiplantae; phylum Streptophyta; class Magnoliopsida; order Santalales; family Viscaceae; genus Viscum; species Viscum album. The sequence continues at coordinate 1,714,075,523 of OY728140.1, read as the reverse complement.
TGATATTTCTTATTACATTGTTTATGGTCCTATGGGATGCCTTTGGTTATGCCACGTTACCAGTTTTTCTTGATTGGGTCTGGGCGAGGGGCCATTGCTCATCAGAGAATTTTGGTTGTGGGATGCCAAAATGGTTAAATTTGGATTATATTGTTATAAACTTTTGAGTTTAATTTATTAATCTTGATATAAATTGTTAGAGGCATTCAAGGCCTATGTGCTCTTGATTATTAACCATTGGGTTAGGGAAGTTCAACTATTTAGAATGTTTTTCCTCTTTATGTTTTCTGTTTAAATATGTTATATATATGATTGCTGAATTGCATATGCTGGACCCTTTGGGTGGTGTTGGGCATGGCCCAGATATTCTTGGGTGATGCTGATCACAAGTTGGGCTTAGCTCGGGTTACATTGGGTGGTTTTGACCACGGGATTGGGCATCATGGACGTCGTCTTGAGGCAGTACGACTGTCAGGTTGGGCATGGCTTGGGTTACTTGGATGGCGAGGCCATCATACTTGAGCGGCATGGTTGCAGGGACACGAGGTGTCAGATGTGTGGTGGATTAGGTACTATTTTGGTGATTACCACTCACCCGGAACATTGAGTAGTGTGCACAAAGAGATACTCCATGATGAGGTGGTTTTGACCACTTTTGTGGGCAGGGGCCCCGTAGATGCAGTTTAGGTACTTTGGTTAGGGGTGCTTGTCATAGAATGTCACGTGGGAGGTGATGAGACTTCAGAGGATAACATTGAGGGTATTGGGATGGGGATGAGGCTCGCCATTATTTCAGGGCAGATATCGATGTCCCTCGGGATACGTTATTTGAGGGCAGACATCACTGTTCCTCAGGGTTACTTCTTGGGTGTGCCTTCGGGACGTCAGTACTTGAGGCACGAGGTGTCAAGAGGCGCAAGGTTCCAGGTTACTATTATTGGGTGTGGCTTCGGGATGTTGGTACTTGAGGCACGTGGTGTCAGGTGGCACATGGTGTCAGGTTACGCGACAGAGATTTCAGCGTTGGCTGATGCAGGTGACACTACATGGTGGCTGCTGAGCACCAGTAGAGTTTGTGTTTATTTGTGAATTTTTATGTTTATGTTTTTCTTATAAATGCATGCCTGATTAAACACTTATATTAGGTACACACCGTTGGGTGGTATTCTACTGAGAGTTGTCTCACACCCTGCACAGGCCCTTCGGGACGCATGAAGACTTTATGGATTTACGTGAAGGAAAGAGACCAGCCTCAGTAGATGGGATAAATTAGTTGTTTCCTGGAGATGGTATGGACCTTGAGGTCTTACCTAGCTGGATTTACTCTATTTTGTTTCCTTTCTGTATCACCATGCTTATTTTTTGTAGCTACAGTTGGTTATCCATTGACGCCTTTTTATATTCAGATATGTACGGCCTGATTTGGGTGCATGTTTTATTGTTCAGTAGTAGTTACATTTTATCAGAATGCTGTTGTGTTTATTTCCACTGTTTTTTTTATACTTATTACTTCCACTATTTATTGAGATTGAATGTGCTTCCGCTTTGTGGGTCTGGTTCGAGTCTACTGAGTCATTTATTCCGCTGCATCTCTACTGTTATACTTGGACCAGTACCATTATTATTATCCTCCTAGAGGGCATAGCCTCCCCACTATACCTATCAGACCCTCGCTGCTAGTCGGTAGCTTTTTTCATTTGGGGAGGTGCACGTAAGGTAGTAACACCAGACCCATTTAGCACTGTTCGGGTGGTTGTTCGGGTCCGGGTCGTTACAAAGTAGTATCGGAGGAGTTCTTGATAGGGATCTAGTAGCAGTGTTTTACTAACTACTAATGAGATTGAGACTTCTCTTTTTATTTCTGCGGGTTTTATTATTTGGGATATAGTATATTGGAGATAGGTTGTTACTGGAACTGAGTTTCTAGCTTGTTCTTGGGAGCCTACAGCCCCAGGTACGAGGGATGGACCAAGTTGCCATGGGTGGGAATTTCTGTTTGTTGTTTCTCATATTACAGTTTATTTTATTTCTACCTCAGTGGCTCACTTGGAGTGCGATGTTATTGACTGTGATATGTAACCATTGACCAGTGTGGTAAGGGAGACTTGGACCTTGGCCTGGTAGGGAATGTCTTGTTTTCTTGGATTTTGATAGGCACATTTTTACGGTACTTCAATTTCATAATTGCACGTATGCTTTGTGAAGTGATAATACCATGTCAATAAAAATCAATTTCCATGCTTGTATGCTCTGAACTGTGAATAGGTGAAATTTCTGATAGAATTGCTTGTAGTTGCAATGTGTATGCCATGCTTTATATTTGTAGAATTGTATGTGGTAGGATATTTGGGTCTGGCTCTTATGAGAGCAGGCATGTACTATTGGTTGAGTTGATTTTGATCACCAGGATTGGGTGACTTGGTCGTCGGCTAGAGGCAATGCTAGTTGTCAGGACGGGCATGGCCCAAGGTACTTTTGATACTTAGCCCTGATAGGGGTAGGTAAGGAGGCCATGAGGCAAGGATGTCGTGGGGCATGGGTTTCAATGTGGGGGAGTAAGGGTAGTAGTTATGCACTGCCTTTTACTGATTTCCTTATCTGCACTGAATATATGTTGTTATATATGTATATATGGGTTCTCTGACCATTTATGGTATTCAGCAGGTTCCTTTTTGGGTGACTCAGATGGAGCGTCAGACGGGAGATGGTACAGTGCCGCAGGTGCAGAATCAGGTTTAGGATCCGATGCAGGCAGAGCAGGGGCCATAGGTACAGGCTCAAGGACAGGATCAGGTTCAGGATCCAGTGCAAGTAGGGAAGCAGCTGGGTTTCTCATCATTCGGGCCATGGCTCGACGAGCAGCTCTGAGCTAGCCTGGTACGTGTCGTGCAGGGGATCAAAAGAGGCGTGCAGGGTACGGAGCCTTCTATGGAATTTCTGACGTGGGAGTTCCAGTTACCGAACCCACCACTTTTTCAGGGTGAGGGTGGTCCGTAGGAGGTTGAGAATTGGATTGAGAGCATGCAGATGATCTTCAAGCAGCTCGAGATGCCTCCATGGCAGAGGGTCAAGCTGGAGACGTGCATGGTGAGAGGACCGGTGAAGCGTTGGTGGGATGTGCAGGTTTAGGCTCATAGGCACGAGGGACTGGCATGGAAGGACTTTGAGGGAAGGTTCTTCGAGAACTTTTACCCAGAGACACTGAGGGTAGAGAGATCTAGGGAGTTCTTGAGTCTTCAGCAGTGAGACATGTCCATCATTAACTATACATCTACCTTCACAGAGTTATCTCGCTTTGCACCTGGTATGGTAAGTGATTACTCGACTAGAGGTAGGCACTTCGAGGATAGCTTATGACACGCCATTCCTATCCAGGTGAATATTTTCATACTGGGTTCTTTTTCAGAGGAAGTGAACCAGATTCTCATAGCAGAGGAAAACTAGAGGGATAGGCCCCAAGTTGGTCGGGTGACAGTTTCAGGTGATGGTTCAGATAGCAGGAAGCAAGGATCAGATGAGTTCCTGCAAGGCAGTCAGGTCAGGGATTCTGTTAGAACACCCTGCGGTAGTTCTTCAGTTATTTTCTTTCAGTGTGGACTATCGTGACATGTTTGGACTCAGTGAGATAGACCTCCAAAGGAGTGTTGGTCATGTGGATAGGTCGGGCATCTAGGGAGGTTTTGCAGGCTGCCTTCTCAGACAACCAGCATGCAGGGACCAGGACAAACAGTGGCATCTGGAGTTGGTTCAGGTTCAGTGCCAGGATAGGGTAGACGAGGTTCATCTGCACGCAGAGGACATGATAGAGACAGCGAGATCCAGCTGAGGGGTCAGTGGCTGGTGGCTAGAGTAGCACCGCAGGGGGGTCAGGCATCAGTCAGTCATACTTCAGGCTAGGTGCATGTCGTGGAGCTTCCAGAGGCTGAGTAGGCTGGTGAGCTGACGACGGTTAGAGGTACACCACGGTGTGGCCATGATTCCCATGATTCATTTTTGGCATGATCTGTATATGCATGTCCGTATTGAGTGCACGTGATGCACATGATCTATGTGGACTGACTAGATACAAGTCAGTCGGATTGGCACCATATCGGGTGTGTGATATATTTAAATATATATATGTATGGGATGCGTAGCATTCAAGGAATCGAGGATGTGGGTTACTTGAGGTGTTGTGGGAATCGTGGCATCAATGATGTGGGCTACTTGAGGTTCTAGGCACCGGGTTTGTTTTGAGCATCCTTGGGATGTAGGACCTCATGGAGGCGGACACTGATGTGGTGCAGGATACGTTGGGTGTTGGGGATGACACAGGAGCAGCAATGAGGCACAGGGGTGATGATGCATCACAGAAGGACTATGCGTCTGGAAAACAGGATAGTAAACCTTTTTTTCTTTGAGTTTTGTTGGGTTGAGACCGGGTTATGAGATTATTAAGGTTGGGATCCCCTTGTGGAATTTAGCTGCGACCTTCGAGACCGGGGAAGTCCGGGTTACTTTAATCAGGGTGGTAGCTTTGGTGCCATCTCCGGGTTTCGTTTGATAGCTCGAGGATGAGCTATGTTAAGGTGGAAAGATTGTAAGAACCCGAGTTTTTATAATGGGTCAAAATCCCGACCATGTTTGAATTTTTGACTTGTTTCTATGGAAACAGGAAAAAATGGGCAGTTTTTCGAAATTTTCAGACTACACGCCGTGTTCTTTAAGTACACGTTGTGTATATGTTAAGCAAGTGACCGGCTGTGTGCTCACCGAGTACATGCCGTGTGATGGATGTGTATAAATTTCCCACTATATGTCGTGTAGTTTTAGACAATCCATGTAGTCTGACCGTGTGGAGGCCATACATGGCATGTAGGACTGTTGGAAGGGTAGATTTGTTTAACCAACTACACGCCATGTTCCTTCTGGACACGCTGTCACGACCCCTCCTTCTAAAGATGCCCCTCCTAAGCAGGAAATGGTGAAAGGGAGATAATGACCCCCGATTCCCGCCTCTAGTAGGCCCCGAGGTGGTGACTAGCACCAAGGGTATGAGTTTTCACAAATATAAGAGGCATTACCCTTTTTATTATTTAAGATCGGGAAATAGGACAAGTCAACCACCAAAAAGGAAAATAACAAGTGTATAGAAATAAAACCAAACCAATCCCACATGCATGTTTAAATAATTTTATAACAAGGTGAAAGTACAAGAAATCTCAAAGTACAATACCAAAAGAAAACAAGAGTACATCAACTGCAACAACTCTAACTGTCTGACTAGTAGGGTCTTGCACGACCCTGGTAGTCCTCCTGGAAACCTGAATGTAAACATAGGGTGAGCATACAAGTATACTCAGTAGGTAAACCTAAAGCTCTTGTGCACAACTGGGGAGACATCCTAATGTCCCATGAGAACAACAGAAGAAACCTAGCAAGGAATTCTATCTACCCAACCTTCCTAGCCACACTCACTAAAAAAACACAATCACAACAGGTAGTAGTATATAAGAACAAGATTATTGGGTTCCCCGCACCATTTCCCACTAGTTATTTGCTCTTCCTAATGTAGAACATCCTAAAGCTACCACACTCTTCCCTCCCGCACACACCTGGGCCTCAAGAACCAAACATCATGCCCACACACACCTGGGCCTCACAACCACACATCCCGCCCACACACACCTGGGCCTCACAACCACGTATCCCGCCCACACACACCTGGGCCTCACAACCAAGTATCCCGCCCGCACACACCTGGGCCTCATCCCGAAGGTTCTTGGGAAAACAACCTGCCCGAAGAGTCTTGGTCCAATCCACCCCAATCGAAACCTACCTAAAGGGTCTTAGGTGTAAGGTCGCCTCAAGCCATCACAGCCCAGGGAAGGAGTAGGAAAGAGCTAGTAACTATGGGAAAACACCCTCTCCCATGAAATGGCAGTGTTCGACACTAAGTTCTCAACAAGGGTGGGTGCGTAAAAACACAATGATACATATATATATATATACCAAACACTCTGCCAAACCTATGGCTTATAATCAAAGAACTGAGCACATGCCTCAGAACTAATACTACGAAGCATTCATACAACAAACAACCCCAACCCCATTTAGGTTTTCACGTTTCAACAGAATAATCTTATTATTTCCTTAACTACTGAGCAACTATCCACCACCAACCACATCAATCATTCGTAAAGAGTATCCTTGTCATCCACAAATTAAGTTAGGAAAACACAATCAGCATAATAAAACCCTTCTTATTAGCCAACTAGCCCCATTTATTATTAATCCCATTGCATCAAAATGACCCACCATTCATTAACTCTTCCACTTTTTATTTATTATTCACAACCCATAGTTCGTTCACATTCAAACCCATCCCTGCATCCCTGCTGCCAACCTCCATAACCATAACGGCACCGAAACCCATACATCAATATCCCTTTAATACCATTTATCACAACCCCGCTTCACATCACTAACATAGAATTCACACCAACCCACAACCAAGCCAACCGCAGCCCCGCTGCTAACCGCCATAACCACAACCGCATCGTACATCATCATCCCTTGATACAACTTATCGTAGCCCCGCTGCTCATCCGATCCACCACAACCCACAAAACAAGATTTGTGCCACATCATCGCCCCTTTAACATCATTTATCGCAGCCCTATTGCAAGTTCTATTCGTAACAACCCAGTATTCACCCCTCTCTTTCACACACCAGTAACCAAGCCAAAACCCACATGTTCATTATTCCATTTTGTTTAACCGGGGTGATCACACAAGGGTTCCAGATTTTAATCAACCAACATTATGTGATTAACCAAATTCCACATTCCACAAGGTTCCATTCACAAAAATGGTCTCTAAGATATGGAAAAATTTAATTGTGCAAGCAAAGGCCCCCAACGACCATGATTTTCAGTAGGCATAAGACTATTCAATTCACAAGATAAAATAACAGGATATAAGATAAACATAACGACTTCCCCATCCCCGTTCTTTAACCAGTTATTATCATTATTTAACGGTTCAACATTTTATCTGGAAAACAAGAGGAGACCAACCCCGCATTATGCACAATTTAGAGAGATGAAGGTAAGATCCCTACCTCAACAGGTTCTGATAACAACGCTCCCCCAGATCAACCTTAGAAGATCTCTGTCGGTGTCCGTCACCTCTTTCGAGTCCCGAAAAAATCTCCTCGGGTGGAAGTTGGAAAGGAAAGGTCTACAGAAAGACAACATATCCAAGCTCAAAAGTTCTGCCTTGTCGTTACGATCCTGTGGCCGCTAACAGATCATAAATCGGAGCTCGGACGAAGATGTTATGGAAGAAAATGAGTCTTTGAGTCTCTTGGGAGAGCTCTGCTCAGAGGAATGGGGAGGAGAGGGGTGAGTTGAAAAGGATGAGGGGAACCCTCCTTTTATAGGCCAGAAAAGAAAAAGTACATGGCGTGTACTTTATGGTACACAGCGTGTACTCGGCCATTTCACACGGTCACCACACGGCTTCAAACACATCCTTCAACGCGGAACGCGACCGTCGACTGGTGAACACATGGCAACGCGTATGCGGGGAGGGACTACACGGCGTGTAGTATTGGGTACACGACGTGTACCCATTTATTTCACATGGCAAGGACATGGTTCCAACGCGGCACACGGCTATTGACTGGTCAACACACGGTAACGCGTAAGTGGGGAGGGACTACACAGCGTGTAGTGTTGGATACACGGCGTGTACTCATTTATTTCACACAGCAAGGACACGACCTTAAACACGGGGTATACACGGCAAAGTGGTACACGGCGTGTACACAAACTACACGGCGTGTACTTACAAAATTCTAGAAAGTGTGGGAAAAGTCCATTTTACCCTCCAGAACACTTCGTGGCCTTCTTTTTGAAAAAGGAATGGGATGGAGAGGTCCGGGCCATTACATCAGATGCCTCTTAAAACATTATCATCCTCGAGAATTCAAAAACCAACCCAGAGGAAACCCAAAAAGATACCTCTTAGGGTTCTCGTTGTAACAGGAACCCAACCAACAACCCTAATCATATGTGTTAGGAATTCCTTCTCCTATGTCAAGATATTATCTGCTTTAGGTGTAACTGAATCGCCTGTACGGGTTTAATCGCATCCTCATTAATACGTATCGATCAAGAATTGGGTCTTACCACCTTCATACATTAGGATTTTTCAACTTGCACTACCCCCAACACCACACAACCAACACACTTCCCGAACATGTGGTTTGGGGAAATTCCTTCTCCTATGTCGAGATATTATCCGCTTTAGGCGGCACTGACTCGCCCGCACGGGTTCAATCGCATCTGCATTAATGCGTCTCGATTAACGATCAGGTTTTTCCCTTTTTCCCACACATCCGGACATGCTACACACTTTCAGAGAACAAGGAAATAAAAGGTCTCACAACCGACAAGCCAAGCATTCCATATACCAAAGGTACAGAGTATAACATCAACACAAATCTCAGAAGAAAAAAAAGGGAAAACACACGTCAAAAAAACTCTAGGTACTGAGCGTGCATCTGGGCCACCTGCTCCCAAGTGATCTCCTCGAGGCCGCCATGCCTCCACAACACACAATCCAAGGGGATGGTTCATCCACAAAGCACCTTCTCTTTTTGATCCTCAATGCTGACTGGTCGTTCCTCGAAGGTCGTGTCGTCTCCCATATCTAACTCTCCCCAGTCAATAATGTGGGAGTCATCGTGTAAGTATCGATGTAGGTGGGAGACGTGGAAGATGCCATGAACCTTCTCCAACTGAGGTGGATGGGCTAGCTGATATGCCACCTCGCTGACTCACCTTAGCACCTCAAAAGGTCCGATGAACCTAGGTGAGAGCTTGCTCCCTTTCCCAAACCTCCGCTGCCCCCATCGAGGGGAAACCTTCAAGAACACATGATCCCCCACCTTGAACTCCAAGGGCCTCCTTCGACGATCAACATAAGACTTTTGTCGGTCCCGAGCCTCTTTCATCCTCTCACGTACAAGCTGGACTTTCTCGGTGGTGCTCTGCACTACCTCTGGCCCAAGAGCACCTATCTCACCAACCTCTTCCCATAAAATGGGTGAAAGACATGGTCTTCCATAAAGAGCCTCAAACGGTGCCATGCCAATAGTTGAGTGGAATCTGTTGTTGTAGGGAAACTCTACTAAAGGCAAGTGTCGTAACCATGATCCTCTGAAATCTGGAACGCATGCCCGCAACATGGCCTCTAATGCCTAGATAGTCCGCTCTGTCTTCCCATCGGTCTGGGGGTGGAAAGCAGTGCTAAGGTGTATCTGGGTACCAAAAGCATGTTGTAACCCCCTCCAGACTCGTGAGGTAAACCGAGTATCCCGATCTGAGGCGATAGTCATCGGGACCCCATGCAAACGCACCGCCTCGGCTACGTACCTCTCTGCTAAGGTACTCACCAGGCCTAACTCCTTAATTTCTAATAAGTGAGCTGATTTCATCAGTTGATCCACCACTACCCAGATAGCATCATAACCACCCTAAGCTCTGGGCAGTCCTGTGACGAAGTCCATTGAGATGTCATCCCACTTCCACTCGGGGACATCTAAATGATGAAACAACCCACTGGGAACACGGTGTTCAGCCTTCACTTGCTGACACACTAGGAATTTAGCCACAAACTCCGCCACTTCCTGTTTCACCTCGGGACACCAAAACTGTTCCCTCCGGCCTCAATGCATTTTTGAATCTCTTGGATGTACCGCCAAGTTTGAGCTATGGGACTCGCAGAGAACTCCCTCATGCATCGCCTCTATAACAAACAACCTTCCATGAAAAAGCATATGATGTTGGCTATCCTTTGACCATCCTTCTGGAGCGTTTCCCTGATCGACACGATCCCGCATTACTTCCGCCTTGGATTCCCCCCACTGAGACTCTTCCACCTGCTGCAACAAGGAGGACTGCACCGTCATCTGAAACAAAAATCCTCTAACACCTTCTACCCTGGAATCCAAGTGCAAGGTAGCCAATTCTCCCATCGCCTTCCAAGCATCAGCGGATTCCTGAACCACTTCCTGATGTGACTTCCTACTCAGGGCATCAGCTACAAAATTTCACTTACCTTCAGTGTAAGAGATCTCAAAGTCATATTCTTGGAGAAACTCGACCCATATTCGCTACCATAAGTTCAGATCACACTGGGATAAGATATAACGCAGGCTCTTGTGATCTGAGAAGACCACAAAGAGCTCCCCAAAGAGGTAATGTCGCCACAACTTCAGTGCGAACACTACTACTGCAAGATCTAGGTCATGGGTGGCATTGTTATGCTCATGAGGGCGCAACTGCCTAGACCCATAACAGATCACTCCCTTCTTATGAATCAGCATGCACCCCAGACCAAGGCCAGAAGCATCACAAAACACCTCATACAACAACCCTTCCTATGGAAACCTGAGTACGAGAGCACTGACCAACTTCTCCTTCAGGTAGTCGAAAGATTTCTGGCACTTCTCGCTCCATAGGAAGACTTGGTTCTTCCTAGTAAAAGCTGTCAATGGAGCAGTAACTCGAGAAAAGTACAAAATGAACCTCTGATAGTAACCTACTAACCCTAAGAAACTACAAACTTCTTCCACGCTCTTGGGTGATGCCCAAGAAACAACTGCCTCCACCTTCAACGGGTTCACTGACACACCATGCTGAGACACCATGTGCCCAAGGAAGTGTACTTCTTGCGTCAAGAACTTACACATTGAAAATTTCCCGTAAAGCTGGTGGTGTAGAAGGACTTCCAAGACTTCCTTGAGATGCTCAACGTGCTCCTCCTCTGATCTTGAGTAGATCAGGATGTCATCGATAAACACAATGATGAACCGGTCCAGAAACTCTCGGAAGACAAAGTTCATAAGTCCCATGAACACGTCCGGTGCATTCGTAACTCCAAACGGCATCACTACAAGCTCAAAGTGCCCATACCTGCACTTGAAAGCCGTCTTCGAGATGTCATTGTCCTTTACCCTCAGCTGATGATATCCAAATCACAGATCAATCTTAGAAAACCAACCTGCTCCCCTCAGTTGGTCGAGGAGATCATCTATCCTTGGAAGGGGCTAACGGTTCTTGGCTGTTACCTGGTTCAACCTTCGGTAGTCTATGCATAGCCTGAGACCACCATCTTCCTTCTTCACGAAAAAAACTGGAGCACCCCATGGAAATACACTCGGTCGAACAAAACCCTTCTCCCTCAGATCGTCAATCTGAATCCGCAACTCCCACAACTCCGAAGGTGCCATCCAAAAAGGGGCCATCGAAATCGGATGGCCATCGGGCTGTAAGTCTATCCCGAACTCATCATCATGTCGGGGGGTAGATTCACAACCTCCTTGGGAAAAACATCGAGGAACTCCCCAAAAACCTATGGGACATACATCATCTCTGTATCAGCTAGAACCACTGATAGCCCGCCTAACAAGGAAAGGAGAGGCTCCACACGTAGGCTTCCTACCTGATAGCTCCTCTCACCAACAAAAGTTACAAGTTTCCCATCCACGTCGGAGAACACGACCCTTCTTCGTAAGTAGTCGATAACAGCATTAACGAAAAACAACCCATCGATGCCTAGGATGACATCGTATGGCTGCATCTATAAGAGAAGAAGGTACCCACTAGATCGATGTGGTCTGAACGTCAGCCCACATCCCCGGAAAAGACAAGACACGCTGGTCTGGCCTCCAACTGGTGTACTCAACACCAGTGGTAGGGAATGTCTCTCTATGTCTAGTCCCAAGGCATGGGCTAGACCAGGTGCAACAAAGGAGTGCGAAGCTCCCAAATTGAAAAAAGCAGAAACAAGAGTGCTGAACAAACAAATCGAACCTCGCACCACCTCTAGTCCTACCGGAGCTGCCAACTCTGCTGCGTGCAACTGTCCACGCCCAGCTCCTCTACCTCTCTGATGACGTCCAGGTGCCATAGTTTTATGGTAAACAAAACACGCCAAAGCCCAAGTAGTAAGGAAATTTCTCAAGGTTTTATTTTATAATTTTACTTCCATTTCTTTCCCGGAACACCCAAATCAAGTAAAACAAAATCATGATGATGCATGTACCTTTCCTAGGGTCTCTACCCTGAAATCAATGTTGTCTCACTGGGTCATTAGGTAGGCTCAGAGTCCTTTCATCGAATCACGGGGGGCCCTAAAATCCCGTGTCCTAGCCGGTCCTCCCTGACCTATGTCACGCACCATGATTAACCAACATTGTTACTCTACCATCCCATGCAATCCTCACTGTGTCTAACTCCAGACTCCATCCTATCTCTTAACCATCACCTCTAATACTATTCTGTCATGACCCCCTCCCGCCAAAGATGCCCCTCCTGAGCTGGCAATGGTGAAAGGGAGATAATGACCCCCGAGTCCCGCCTCCAGTAGGCCTCGGGGTGGCGACTAGAATCAAGGGTATGGTTTTTCACAAATATAGGAGGCATTACCCTTTTTATTATTTAATATTGGGAAATAGGACAAGTCAACCACCAAAAAGGAAAAGAACAAGTGTATAGAAATAAACTCAAACCAATCCCACATGCATGTTTAAAAAATTTTATAACAAGGTGTAAGTACAAGAAATCTCAAAGTACAATACCAAAAGAAAACAAGAGTACAACAACTGAAACAACTCCAACTGTCTGACTAGTAGGGTCCCACACGACCCTGGTAATCCTCCTGGAAACCTGAAAGTAAACTTAGGGTGAGCATACAAGTATACTCAGTAGGGAAACCTAAATCTCTCGTGCACGAGTGGAGAGACATCCTAATGTCCCGTGAGAACAACAGAATAAACCTAGCAAGGAATTCTATCCACCCAACCTCACAAGCCACACTCACCAAAAAAACACAATCAAAAGAGGTAGTAGTATATAAGAACAAGAGTATTGGTTACCCCACACCATTTCCCACTAGTTAGCTGCTCTTCCTAACGGCGAACATCCTGATGCTACCACTCTCTTCCCGCCCGCACACACCTGGGCCTCAAGAACCAAACATCCTGCCCGCACACACCTAGGCATCACAACCACGCATCCCACCCGTACACACCTGGGCCTCACAACCACGTATCTGGCCCGCAGACACCTGGGCCTCACAACCACGTATCCCGCCCACACACACCTGGGCCTCATCCCGAAGGTTATTGGGAAAACAACCTGCCCGAAGATTCTTGGGCCAATCCACCCCAATCGAAACCTACCTGAAGGTTCTTAGGTGTAAGTTCACCTCAATCCATCACATCCTAGGGAAGGAGCAGGAAGGAGCTAGTAAATATGGGAAAAACCCATCTCCCATGAAATGGGAGTGTTCGGCACTATGTGCTCAACATGGGTGGGTGCTTCAAAACACAAAGATACAGATATATATATATATTTATTTATTTATATATCAAACACTCAGCCCAACCTATGGCTTCTAATCAGAGAAATGAGCACATGCCTCAGCACTGCTACTACGAAGCATGCATACAACAAACAATCCCAACCCCATTTAGGTTTTCATGTTTCAACAGAATCATCTTATTAGTTCCTTAACTACAGGGAAACTCTCCACAACCAACCACATCAATAGTTCATAAAGCGTATCCCTGCTATCCACAAATCATGTTAGGAAAACACAAGCAACACATTAAAACCCTTCTTATTAGCCAAACAACCCAATTGATTATTAATCATGTTCCATCAAAATGACCCACCATTCATTAACTCTTCCACATTTTATTTATTATTCACAACCCATAGTTTGTTCACATTCCAACCCATCCCTGCAGCCCCACTGCCAACCTCCATAACCACAACCGCACCGAAACTCGTACATCATTATCCTTTTAATACCATTTATCGCAGCCTCGCTTCCCATCACTAACATAGCATTAACACTAACCCACAACCAAGCTAATCGCATCCCCATTGCTAACCGCCATAACCACAACTGCATCATACATCATCATCCCTTGATACAAATTATCGCAGCCCCGCTGCTCATCCGATCCACCACAACCCAAAAAACGAGATTTGTGCCACATCATCGCCCCTTTAACATCATTTATCGCAACCCTGTTGCACGTTCTGTTCGTAACAACCTAGGATTCACCCCTCCCTTTCACACACTAGTAACCAAGCCAAAACCCACATGTTCATTATTCCATTTTTTTTAACCGGGGTGATCACCCAAGGGTTCCAGATTTTAATCAGCCAACTTTACGTGATTAACCAAATTCCACATTCCACAAGGTTACATTCATAAAAACGGTCTAGAAGATAGGGAAACATTTAATTTCACAAGAAAAGGCCCCAACGATCGTGATTTTTAGTAGGAATAAGCCTATTCAATTCACAAGATAAAATAATAGGATATAAGATAAACATAACAACTTCCCCATCCACATTATTTAATCAGTTATTATCTTTATTTAATGGTTCAACTGTTTCTCAGGAAAACAAGAGGAGACCCACCACGCATGATGCACAATTTATAGAGCCGAAGGTAAGATCCCTACCTCAACAGCTTCTGATAACAACGCTCCCCCGGATCAACCTTAGAAGACGTCTGTCGGCGTCCGTCACCTCTGTCGAGTCCTGAAAAAACCTCCTCGGGTGGAAGTTAAAAAGGAATGGTCTAAGGAAAGACAACGGATCCAAGATCGGAAGTTCCTCCTCATCGTTACGATCCCGTGGCCGCTAACGGATCGTAAATCGGATCTCGGACAAAGAAGTTATGGAAGAAAAGGAGCCTTCGAGTCTCTTGGGAGAGCTCTGATCAGAGGAATGGGGAGGAGAGGGGTGAGTTGAAAAGGATGAGGGGACCCCTCCTTTTATAGGTGAGAAAAGAAAAATTACACGGCGTGTACTTTATGGTACACGGCGTGTACTCGGCCATTTCACATGGTCAACACGCGGCTTCAAACATGGCCTTCAATGCGGAACAAAGCCATTGACTGCTCAACACATGGCAACGCGTACACGGGGAGGGACTACACGGCGTGTAGTATTGGGTACACGGCGTGTACCCATTTATTTCACATGGAAAGGACACAACTCCAACATGGAACACGGCCGTTGACTGGTCAACACATGGTAACGCATATGCGGGGAGGGACTACCTGGCATGTAGTGTTGGATACACGGCGTGTACTCATTTATTTCACACGGCAAGGACACGACCTTCAACATGGGGTATACCCGGCAAAGTGGTACATGACATGTACTCACACTACATGGCGTGTAGTTACAAAATTCTGGAAAGTGTGGGAAAAGTCCATTTTACCCTCTAGAACACTTCGCCGCCTTCTTTTTGACAAAGGAATGGGCCAAAGAGGTCTGGCCCATCACATCAGATACCTCTTAAAACATTCTCGTCCTCGAGAATTCAAAAACCAACCCAGAGGAAACCCAACAAGATACCTCTTAGGGTTCTCGTTGTAACAAGAACCCAACCAAAAACCCTAATCATATGAGTTAGGAATTCCTTATCCTATGTCAAGATATTATCTGCTTTATTCGGCACTTACTCGCCTGCACGGGTTTAATCATATCCTCATTAATATGTCTCGATCAAGAATTGGGTCTTACCGCCTTCCTACATTAAGATTTTTCAACTTGCACTACCCCCAACACCACACAACCAACACACTACCCGAACATGTGGTTTGGGGAAATTCCTTCTCATATGTCAACATATTATCCGCTTTAGGTGGCACTGACTCACCCGCACGGGTTCAATCGCATCTGCATTAATGCGTCTCGATTAAGGATCGAGTTTTTCCATTTTTCCCACACATACGGACACGCTACACACTTCCAGAGAACAAGGAAACAAAAGGTCTCACAACCGACAAGCCAAGCATTCCATATATCAAAGGTACATAGTATAACATCAACACAAAACTGAGAAGAAAAAAAGGGAAAACACAATTCAAAACAACTCTGGGTACTGAGCGTGCATCTGGGCCTCCCACTCCCAAGTGATCTCTTCGAGGCCTCCATGCCTCCACAACACACGAACCAAGGGGATGGTTCATCCACGGAGCAACTTCTCTTTATGATCCTCGATTCTGATTGGTCGTTCCTCAAAGGTCGCGTCGTCTCCCATATATAACTCTACCCAGTATATAATGTGGGAGTTGTCGTGTAAGTATCGATGTAGCTGGGAGACGTGGAAGACGCCATGAACCTTCTCCAACTGAGGTGGAAGGGCTAGCTGATATGCCACCTCACTGACTCACCTCAGCACCTCAAAAGTTCTGATGAACCTAGGTGAGATCTTTCTCCCTTTCCCAAACCTCCGCTGCCCCCGTCGAGGGGAAACCTTCAAGAACACATGATCCCCCACCTCGAACTCCAAGGGCCTCCTCCGATGATCAGCATAAGACTTTTGTCGGTCCTGATCTGCTTTTATCCTCTCACGTACAAGATGGACTTTCTCTATGGTGCTCTGCACTACCTCTGGCCCAAGAGCACCTATCTCACCAACCTCTTCCTAGCAAATGGGTGAACAACATGGTCTTCCATATAGAGCCTCAAACGGTTCCATGCCAATAGTCGAGTGGAATCTTTTGTTGTAGGGAAACTCTACTAAAGGTAAGTGTCGTACCCATGATCCTATGAAATCTAGAACGCATGCCCGCAGCATGTCCTCTAACGTCGGGATAGTCCGCTCTGTCTTCCCATCGGTCTATGGGTGGAAAACAGTGTTAAGGCGTAGCTGGGCGCCAAAAGCATGTTGTAACCCTATCCAGACTCGTGAGGTAAACCGTGTATCCTGATCTGAGATGATAGTCTTCGGGACCACATGAAAACGCACCACCTCGTCTACGTACCTCTGTACTAAGGTACTCACCAGGCCTGATGCCTTAATTGCTAAGAAGTGATCTGATTTCATCAGTCGATCCACCACTACCCAGATAGCATCATAACCACCATGAGCTCTGGGTAGTCCTGTGATGAAGTCCATTGAGATGTCATCCCACTTCCACTCGGGGACATCTAAAGGATGCAAAAAAACACTGGGAACACGGTGTTCATCCTTCACTTGTTGACACACTAGGCATTTAGCCACAAACTCCGCCACTGCCCATTTCACTCTGGGCCACCAAAACTATTCCCTCAGGCCTCAGTGCATTTTTGAAACTCCTGGATGTACCGCCAAGGCTGAACTATGGGACTCACAGAGAACTCCATCATGAATCGCCTCTAGAACAAACAACCTTCCATGGAAAATCATATGATGTCGGCTGTCCTCTGACCATCCTTTTGAAGTGTTTCCCTGATCAACACGATCCAACATTACTTCTGCCTTGGAGTCCCCCCACTGAGCCTCTTCCACCTGCTGCAACAAGGAGTACTGCACCGTCATCTGAAACAAAGAGCCTCTAACACCTTCTACCCTGGCATCCAAGTGCAAGGTAGCCAACTCTCATATCGCCTTCCAAGCATCAGCGGATTCCCGAACCACTTCCTGATGTGACTTCCTACTCAGGGAATCATCTACAACATTTCCCTTACCTTTAGTGTAAGAGATATCAAAGTCATAGTCTTGGAGAAACTCGACCCATATCCGCTGTCGTAAGTTCAGATCACGCTGGGAGAATATATAACGCAGGATCTTGTGATCTGAGAAGACCACAAAGCGCTCCACAAAGAGTTAATGTTGCCACAACTTCAGTGCGAACACTACTGCTGCAAGCTCTAGTTCATGGGTGGCTTAGTTACGCTTGTGAGGGTGCAACTGCCTAGACCCATAACAGATCACTCCCTTTTTATGCATCAGCATGCACCCCATACCAAGTCCAGAAGCATCACAAAACACCTCATACAACAACCCTTCCTCTGGAAAACTGAGTACAGGAGCACTGACCAACTTCTCCTTCAGGTAGTCGAAAGCTTTCTGGCACTGCTCGCTCCATTGGAAGACTTGGTTCTTCCTAGTCAAAGTTGTCAATGGAGTAGCAACTCGAGAGAAGTCCAAAATGAACCTCCGATAGTAGCCTGCTAACCCTAAGAATCTAATAACTTCTGCCATGCTCTTTGGTGCTACCCAAGAAACAACTGACTCCACCTTCGATGGGTCCACTAACACTCCATGCTGAGACACCACGTGCCCAAGGAAGTGTACTTATTGCGTCAAGAACTTACACTTCGACAATTTCCCGTAAAGATGGTGGTGTAGAAGGACTTCGACGACTGTCCTGAGATTCTCAACATGATCCTCCTCTGATCTTGAGTAGATCAGGATTTCATCGATAAACACAATGATGAACCGGTCCAGAAACTCTCGGAAGACAATGTTTATAATTCCCATGAACACAGCCAGTGCATTCGTAACTCCAAACTCGAAGTGCCCATACCTGCACCTGAAATCCGTCTTCAAGATGTCATTATCCATTACCCCTAGCTGATGATATCCAGATTGTAGATCAATCTTAGAAAACCAACCTGCTCCCCTCAGTTGGTCGAAGAGATCATCTATCCTTGGTAGGGGGTAACGGTTCTTGGATGTTACCTGGTTCAACCTTCAGTAGTCTATGCATAGCCTGAGACCACCATCTTCCTTCTTCACAAATAAAACTGAAGCACCCCATGGAGATACACTGGGTCAAACAAAACCCTTCTCCATAAGATCGTCAATCTGAATCTGCAACTCCCGCAACTCCGAAGGTGCCATCCGATAAGGGGCCATCAAAATCGGATGGACATCGGGCTGTAAGTCTATCCTGAACGCAATGTCACGTCGGGGGGTAGAGTCACAAACCCATCGGGAAAAACATCGAGGAACTCCCCAAAAACCTCTAGGACATCCATCATCTCTATATCAGCTGGAACCATTGATAGCCCGCCTAACAAGGAAAGGAGAGGCTCCACACGCCGACTTCCCACCTGATTGCTCCTCTCGCCAACAAAAGTTACACGTTGCCCATCCACGTCGGAGAACACGACCCTTATTCGGAAGCAGTCGATAACGGAACTAACGAAAAACAACCAATTGATGTCTATGATGACATCGTATGGCTGCATCTGTAACAGAAGAAGGTACCCACTAGATCGATGTGGTCCCAACGTCAGCCCACATCCCTGGAAAACACAAGACACGCTGGTCTGGCCTCCAACTGATGTACTCAGCACCAGTGGTTGGGAAAGTATCTCTACGTCTAGTCCCAAGGAATGGGCTAGACCAGGTTCCACAAAGGAGTGAAAAGCTCCCGAATTGAAAAAATCAGAAACAAGAGTGCTGAACAAACAAATCGTACCTCGCACCACCTCTGGTCCTGCCGGAGCTGCCAACTCTACTGCGTGCAACTGTCCACGCCCATCTCCTCTTCCTTTCTAATGTCGTCCAGGTGCCATAGTTGTGTGGTAAACAAATAACGCCTAAGCCCAAGTAGTAAGGAAATTTCTCAAGGTTTTATTTTATCATTTTATTTCAATTTTTTTCCCGGAACACCCAAATCAAGTAAAACACAATCATGATGATGCATGTACCCTTTTTAGGGTCTCTACCCTCCAATCAATGTAGTCTTACTTGGTCGTTCGGTAGGCTCAGAGTCCTTGCATCGGATCATGGGGGCCCTAAAATCCCATGTCCTAGCCGGTCCTCCCTGTCCTATGTCACAATCCAAGATTAACCAAAATTGTTTCCCTACCATCCCATGCAATCCTCACTGTGCCTAACACCAGACTCCATCCTATCTCTCAACCATCACCTCTGATACCATTCTGTCATGACCCCCTCCTACCAAAGATGCCCCTCCTGAGCTGGAAATTGTGAAAGGGAGGTAATGACCCCCGAGTCCCGCCTCCAGTAGGCCCCGGGGTGGTGACTAGCACCAAGGGTATGAGTTTTCACAAATATAGGAGGCATTACCCTTTTTATTATTCAAGATCGGGAAATAGGAAAAGTCAATCACCAAAAAGGAAAAGAAAAAGTGTATAGAAATAAACCCAAACCAATCCCACATGCATGTTTAAACAATTTTATAACAAGGTGCAAGTACATGAAATCTCAACGTACAATACCAACAGAAAACAAGAGTACAACAACTGCAACAACTCCAACTATCTGACTAGTAGGGTCCCGAACGGCCCTGGTAGTCCCCCTGGAAACCTGAAAGTAAATGTAGGGTGAGCATACAAGTATACTCAGTAGGGAAACCTAAATCTCTCATGCACAAGTGGGGAGACATCCTAATGTCCTGTGAGAACAACAAAAGAAACCTAGAATGAAATTTTATCCACCCAACCTCACCATCCACACTCACCAAAAAAACACAATCACAACAGGTAGCAGTATATAAAAACAAGAGTATTGGGTACCCCTCACCATTTCCCACTAGTTAGCTGCTCTTCCTAATGGCGAACATCATGACGCTACCAGACTCTTCCCGCCTGCACACACCTAGGCCTCAAGAACCAAACATCCCGCCGCACACACCTAGGCCTCACAACCACGCATCCCGCCCGTACACACCTGGGACTCACAACCACGTATCGCGGCCACACACACCTGGGCCTCACAACCACGTATCCCACCTGCACACACCTGGGCCTCATCCCGAAGGTTCTTGGGAAAACAACCTGCCTGAAGAGTCTTGGGCCAATCCACCCCAATCGAAACCTACCTGAAGGGTCTTAGGTGTAAGGTCTCCTCAAGCCATCACATCCTAGGGAAGGAGCAGGAAGGAGCTAGTAACTATGGGAAAACACCCTCTCCCATGAAATGGGAGTGTTCGGCACTAAGTGCTCAACATGGGTGGGTGCGTCAAAACACTAAGATGAAGATATATACATATATATATATACCAAACACTCCGCCCAACCTATGGCTTATAATCATAGAACTGAGCACGTTCCTCGACACTGCTACTACGAAGCATGCATACAACAAACAACCCCAACCCCATTTAGGTTTTCACGTTTCAATAGAATCAGCTTATTAGTTCCTTAACTACTGGGAAACTATCCACAACCAACCACATCAATCGTTCGTAAAGCGTATCCCTACCATCCACAAATCAAGTTAGGAAAACACAAGCAGCACAATAAAACACTTCTTATTAGCCAACCAACCCCATTGATTATTAATAATGTTCCATTAAAATGACCCACCATTCATTAACTCTTCCACTTTTTATTTATTATTCACAACCCATAGTTCGTTCACATTCCAACCCATCCCTGTAGCCCCGCTGCCAACCACCATAACCACAACCACACCGAAACACGTACATCATTATCCCTTTAATACCATTTATCGCAACCCCACTACCCATCACTAACATAGCATTCACACCAACCCACAACCAAGCCAACCTCATCCCCGCTGCTAACCACCATAACCACAACCGCATCGTACATCATCATCCCTTGATACAACTTATCATAGCCCCGCTACTCATCCGATCCACCACAACCCACAAAACGAGATTCGTGCCACGTCATCACCCCTTTAACATCATTTATCGTAGCCCCGTTGCATGTTCTATTTGTAACAACCCCGGATTCACCCCTCCCTTTCACACACCAGTAACCAAGCCAAAACCCACATGTTCATTATTTCATTTTGTTTAACCGGGGTGATCACACAAGGGTTCCAAATTTTAATCATCCAACTTTACGTGATTAACCAAATTCCAAATTCCACAAGGTTTCATTCACAAAAACAGTCTAGACGATAGGGAAACATTTAATTGCGCAAGCAAAGGCCCCCAACGACCGTGATTTTCAGTAGGCATAAGCCTATTCAATTCACCAGATAAAATAACAGGATATAAGATAAACATAACAACTTCCCCATCCCCGTTATTTAACCAGTTATTATCTTTATTTAATGGTTCAACTGTTTCTCAGGAAAACAAGAGGAGACCCACCCTGCAGGATGCATAATTTAGAGAGACGAAGGTAAGATCCCTACCTCAACAGGTTCTGATAACAACGCTCCCCCAGATCAACCTTAGAAGACGTCTGTCGGCGTCCTTCACCTCTGTCAAGTCCCGAAAAAACCTCCTCGGGTGGAAGTTATAAAGTAAAGGTCTAAGTAAAGACAACGGATCCAAGCTCGGAAGTTCCGCCTCGTCATTACGATCCAGTGGCCACTAATGGATCATAAATCGGAGCTCGGATGAAGAAGTTATGGAAGAAAAGGAGCCTTCAAGTCTCTTGGGAGAGCTCTGCTCAGAGGAATGGGGAGGAGAGGGGTAAGTTGAAAAGGATGAGGGGACCCCTTCTTTTATATGCGAGAAAAGAAAAAGTACACAGCGTGTACTTTATGGTACACGGCGTGTACTCGACCATTTCACATGGTCACCACGCGGCTTAAAACACGGCCTTCGACGCGGAATGCGGTCGTTGTATGGTCAACACATGGCAACGCGTATGAGGGGAGGGACTATAAGGCATGTAGTAGTGGGTACACGGTGTGTACCCATTTATTTCACACGGCAAGGGCACGGCTCCAACACGACACACGACTGTTGACTGGTCAACACACGGTAACGCGTAAGCGGGGAGGGACTACACGGCGTGTAGTGTTGGATACACGGTGTGTACTCATTTATTTCACACGGTAAGGACACGACCTTCAGCATTGGGTATACCTAGAAAAGTGGTACACGGCGTGTACTCACACTACACAGCGTGTACTTACAAAATTCTGGAAAGTGTGGGAAAAGTCTATTTTACCCTCCAAAATACTTCGTGGCCTTCTTTTTGACAAAGGAATGGGCCGGAGAGGTCCGGTCCATTACACAAGCCATGTAGTCTGGCTGTGTATGAGGGATATACATGGCGTGTTGGTAAGTTGTCAAGGAAGGGAAGAAAATTAAGTACATGTTGTGTACCCCAAGGTACACGTCATGTACTCATGTCGGGAGGTTCTGGAAAGTAAGTCAGCGAAATTCCAGCCGCCAAATGAATAGTTAAATGATATACATGGCGTGTATCCTAAAGTACACTCTGTGTAGTTTTGTTTGTGTTAAAATGGGCAGTAGCCTTGTATTGAGGCAGAACACACCTTGTGTCGCCCAGTTTCATGAACCAAGCCATCCGGAACTTCAACCTCTTCCCAGTTCTTCGTCTGAAGTCAGATTTGATCATGGTTAGATGCGTTGGAACACCCTCTGTAAGGCCTCGATTTCCCTTGGGCCGTTTTGTTTAATTTGTATTCTAGAACGAGTTATATGGGTTTCAGATGTTTTGACTCTTTTTTAGATCTACCACGTTTTAGACTGAATTGGAGGCTGTTATCGAAGGAGTAGAATCGTACGAGTATCGGGTAGGTGGTGCATACCTCTTTCTATGTTTTCATGGTCATTTGGGTGATGCGGCCTATGGTGTGTTTTCGGGTATTTTGAGAGGGACCCACTTTTATCTGATATTTCTTATTACATTGTTTATGGACCTATGGGATGCCATTTGGTATGCCATGTTACCAGTTTTGCTTGAGCGGGGCCAAGTGAGGGGTCGTTTCTCATCGGGGCATTTTGGGTGGGGGATTCCAAAATTGTTAAATTTGGATTATATTATTATAAACTGTTGAGTTTAACTTACTAATCCTGATATAAATTGTTAGAGGCATTCATGACCTCGGTGATGTTGATTGGTAACCGTTGGGTTATGGAAATTCAATTGTTTAGAAAGTTTTCCCTATTTATGTTTTCTTTTTAAATATGTTATATATGTGATTTCTGAATTGCATATGTTGGACCCTTTGGGTGGTGTTGTGTATGGCCCGGATATTCTTGGGTGACGCTGATCATAGTTTGGGCTTGGCCCGGGTTATTTTTTTTGGTTTTGACCACGGGATTGGGTGTCATTGACATCGGTTTGAGGTAGTAAGACTGTCAGGTTGGGCATGGCCCGGGTTACATGGTTGGTGAGGCCATCAGACTTGAGCGGCATGGTCGCAGGGACATGAGGTTTCAGATGTGTGGTGGCTTAGTACTATTTTGGTGATTACCGCTCACCCAGAACATTGAGTAGTGTGCACACAAAGATACTCAGTGATGAGGTGGTTTTGATAACTCGTGTGGGTAGAGGCCCCTGTAGATGTGGTTCAGGTACATTGGTTTGGGGTGCTTTCCGTAGAAAGCCACGCTGGAGGTAAGGAGCCTTTAGAGGATAACATTGAGGCTATCGGGTTGGGGGCTAAGGCTTGTCATTATTTGAGGGCAGATATCGTTGTCCCTCCGGATATGTTATTTGAGGGCAGACATTGCTATTACTCTGGGTTACTTCTTGGGCGTGCCTTCGGGATGTTAGTACTTGAGCCACGAGGTGTCAGGAGGCACAAGGTTTCGGGTTACTATTCTTGGACATGCCTTCAGGATGTCGGTACTTGAAACACTCGGTGTCAGGTGGCACCTGGTGCCGGTTTACACGACAGAGATTCCGGTGTTGGCTGATGCAGGTGACACTCCATGGTGGCTGCTGAGCACCAGTGGAGTTTGTGTTTATTTTTGAATTGTTTGTATACTATTTTTATTATAAATGCATGTCTGCCTAAACAATTATATTAGGTATGCACTATTGGGTGGTATCTTACTGAGATTTGTCTCACACCCTACATGGGCCCTTCGGAACACATGTAGACTTTATAGATTTTCATTCAGGAAAGAAACCAACCTCAAGAGCTAGGTTGCGTTAGTTGTTGCATGGAGATGGAATGGACCTTGAGGTCTTAACTAGATGGAGTTACATAGTTTTGTTTCCTTTCTGTATCAACATGATTATTTATTGTAGCTATAGTTGGTTAGCCATTGGTGCATTTTTATATTCAGATATGTATGAACTACTTTGGATGCATGTTTTATTGTTCAGTAGTAGGTACATGATATCAGCATGATGTTGTGTTTATTTCCACTGCTATTGTTATACTTATTTCATCAGTTGTTTATTGATATTGAATGTGCTTCCGCTCTGCGGGTCTGGTTCGAGACTGCTGAGTCATTTATTCCGCTGCATCTCTTCTATTATACTTGGACCAGTACCATTATTATTATCCTCCAAGAGGGTATAGCCTCACCACTATACCTATCAGACCCTCAGTGCTAGTCAGAAGCCTTTGGCATTCCGGGAGGTGCACCTAAGGCTGTAACACCTGACCCATTTTTCATTGTTCGGGTGGCTGTTCGGGTCCAGGTCGTTACAATCTAGAAAAGGGAGTTTGTACAAGATTGTTTGGATTAGGATGAAAAAAATTCATCTGAAATAAAACATGATATATTTAAAGATCATTTAAGATAAATTTTTGGAAAATAGGTATGGAAATAAAAGGAGAGATTAAGGGGCATCCTAAAGCAATGATAATGGAGGGAGGGATAGAGGGACACCTCAAATTTTTCTAGGCTCTAATACCGTGTAGAATGAATAGACCAAAAAATTATTCATTAGTAAAGTTGAAAATTTATTTATAAAAATTGATAATGATATATAACACTGAATATATATATAAAATTAAAAAAACTATTACGAAAGTGATAGCGGTACCTATTAAAATAATGGTCATATATAGATCACTATCATAATTCTTTAATCACCATAATTTACTTGTAACACAAAATCCTTAGGAAATTCAAAATAAACCGCATAATTTAACATAACCACGAATAACCCCACTATATTATAAACATTATTGGTGAAATTTTTAATCTTCCCTCACACACATTAAAAAATAATCCTTATACCAATATAACCACTGGGACTTCACCAACAATTATATACCACCATTAAATTGTGAATTAGTGTTTTAACACATTACATCTCTTAAACATGCCTTACATCCAATATCGCCTACATAGTTTAAATTAGTGGAGTCCTCCACAACTACATATTCTCTTTGAATTTGTGTCAGATTCTAGTGGTAGATATGAATGAAAATGAGAGTACATATCTAAGGAGATACTATGATATTTATTCAATTTGGGAAAAGGTTAAACCAATATAATTACTAATATAATTGATGATTTTTTTTATTTTGGAATGGTAGAGGTAATCCTTCAAACCTAAGCCAAATCACTAAGATGAAGGAGGGTATTTCTTCATATATAAGAAAAAATACATTATGAATCAATATAAAATGGTTGAATTATTAATTGTATTCCTATGTTAAGACATAATTTTAGTGAATTTTATAAATCACCCACTTGAATTAGGTTTTCACTTTAGGCATTGACTGCTTATAAAAATACATTCATACAATTAGGGATTGGTTTTATTCTATATGAAGTACGAAAATAGAAAATGTAATCAATGTATTAACTTGATATCATCCAAGAATACCATCCACTCTAACTAAACCAAAAGTAACATCAAAAATTTTAGATAGAAAACAGAGAAATGTTTCTCATTATTCACCAACTCTCCAACGTTGGATCATTTAGATTTGAGACAACTGTAATCCTCATCAACTTCATCTCCTAAATACTAATTATTTCATTTTATTTTCTGATAGTCAACCCCCATCACTTCTATACATGAACCTATGTCTTTGGAACTACACAGAGCAATGGTCATACCATACTAGGTACCATTTATCGAAGTGGATAAATTCAAAGGATAAAACCTACCATTAGTGGTTAAATTATTTTATTAAATTAAGATACCCATTTATTTCAAATAATGAGTCAATTATTTGAAACACTAAATGGTTTGGTTCACCTTATTTTAAATTCCACTTTTTTTAATTAATTTATTTTTCAAAATATTAATATTACCAAATAAAATTAGATATATATGAATAAAAAATGTATGGGTTCAGATTGTATAACAAATGTGTATGATGATGTAGTGAAATATTTCATCAATTTGGAAAAAGATCATGCATATGATCCTTCTCAAATATTTTATCCATGTTTTTGATATTTTTATTAATGATAAATTAGTCTAGAGAAGTTGTAAGAACACTTGAACTACCGTGGAATATATATAAGTTTAAAATTTTGGACCAAACACTCGGAAAAACTGAATGTAACTGGTGACTAAGATAGACCTGTAGTTTATGGATCATCACCTATGATTACATGTGTGGACATTGAATAAGACTTTATCGATGATGTTATTACATTTGTTAATGATGATAAACAACATATGGATGAAATCACACTGAAAATTGAGCATAAACATTATGATTGTCCAAAATTTCTTGAGAAGATAAATAATTTTGAAAAGACACCATTGTATTATTGTTTTAATAAATATATTGAATTTTCATCCATACATAATTTATATAATTTGAAATATGGGAACGTATAGAGTGAAATAAGTTTTACTGAACTAGTTTCTCTCTTGAATAATATTCTTCCAGAAGATAATGAGATTCCTAGATGAACATATGACACTAAATGAATGTTACACTCAATGATTATGATTTATAAAATAATACATGATTACCCAAATGACTTCAAAATGTTTCTCAAGGACCACAAATAAAATATAGAACGCCCAATGTGTAGTGCATTGTGATACAAGAATGATTGATCAAGTCCAAAAAAATCATTGGTACTTTCCAATCCTTCCAAGGTTTCGGTAAATATAAGGAGGTGAGGAGACTACAAGGCAAATGATGTGGAATACAGATATAAGAAATAATGATGGGAAAATTTTTCACCCAAAATACTCTACCAAATGGAATTGAATTGATCATGAGTATCCAAAATTTGGAAATAATCTGAGAAAACACTGAATTGATCTATCTACAGATGAAATGAATACATTGGGTTTTCAAATAATCACTCAAAGTACATGGCTTTATATGTTGGTAAATTATATATTTCCATTGTGGATATGCATGAAAAGTAAATAGATTATGTTATCTATACTTATATCAATACCAAAACAACTATTTAATTACATTGATGTTTATTTGGATACAATGATCAAAATTTTGAAATTATTTTGGGAATCAGGTGTTACGTTGTATGAAACTTTTAGAAATGAATATTTTATATTGAGATTCATGTTGTACGGTCTGATAAATGACTTTCCTACTTATCAAAATTTTTCAAGAAACAACATTAAAGTAATTCAAGGGTGTCCCATTTGTGAACAAGGTACATAGTTAATTATGTTGGAACATTTATCGAAGACTATGTTTCTAGGACAATACAGATTTCTACCCCGATGAAATAAGTACCAATTTTTTATGAAATCATTCAATGGGAGTTTATAAGAACATAAAATACCTTCTCCAATAACATTTGATCAACTATTTGAGAAATTAAATGATATTGGCACAGAGTTTTGTAAACCATTTTAGAAAAACATTATGAAAACTTGTTTGAAAAAGATATCATTTTTTCTGAATTACCATACTCGAATTGTTTATACGTTAGACATTTTATTGATGTTATGAATGTTAAAAGAAAATTTATATGATAGTGTCATTGGAGTGTTACTAAATTTACCTAAAAAACAAATGATGGGATTAAGGCTAGGTTGGAAATTATTGACATGGGGGTATGGGAAGAGTAAGCTCTAATAAAGGGTGAAAATGTATGTTTCTTTCTTCAGCTTCTTACAATCTTTTTAGGAAGGAAATATATCATTTCTTTATCTTCTTGAATGATACAAAAGGTTCCATATGGGTAATCATCAAATATATGAATATCATTTCAATGAATGATTTGATTTTAAAGGTTATTAAATCACATGACTGTCATGTTTTTATAAATTATCTAATGGATGTAGCATTAAATTTCATTTTTTCCAAGAATTTCTGTCAAAAATTAACCAAACTCTGTTTATTTTTCAAAGTTATATACAAAAAATTTATAGACCTTGAGATATTTACCACTATAGGAAAGTAAATTTTTATTATATTATTTAAATTGGAAATGTTCTTCAGACTAGAATTATTTTATATGATGGTTCACTTGGTAAGAGAGATTTGACTATGTTATCATGTAAATTATATAAGGATTTACCACATTGAACATTATATGAATATTTTAAAGGTTATTTCAAAAATCTAATTAATCCCGAAGAATTCACTGTAGGGTGATAAATTATTTAGGAAGTTATTGAATTTTGTATCGGCTACCTGTCTAGGGTGCAAATGATTAGTCTACCAAAGTCTCCTTACATTGGGAGTCTTTTGAGTGAATGAATTTGTATAATAGATATTGTCAAAATCACATTTATATATTGAGAGTTGGACAATCTTTATAATTTATATAATAATTTAGAGGTTTCCCCATATGTTGAAACCAATAAAGAAATTCTTATAAATTTTAATCCATCAATGGCTGAAATATGGAAATAAAAAACACATAATCTACAGTTTATAGGATGGTTTCAAGTCTATATTTTTATAGAGTTAGATGAAAATCTAGATTCAATTTTAGAATGACTTTGATAGCTATCCAGAAGAACTAGAGTGCATTTATTATCTTATAATGGTTTTTTAATTAATGTTTATATGTTTTATACAAATGAAAATTAAAAAATAAGTACCATGAAAATATTGGAGATCCACATGTGGCCAAAAAAATGCATGTATCTTGTACCAAGGAAATGAATCCAATTTATATGAATATGTCATTATTTTTTATTATCAAACAAGTATTAGTGTTATATTATAAAACAATAAAAGTGTGAATTTTCAAGGAAAGTGGGTTGATAAAAGGAGTTTTCTTAAATTAGATACCTTGGGATTTGTGAAAGGGGATTTCTATGAGGAAAGGAAAAAAGGTTAATCATTTATAATTACATCATAGGAAGTACAATTATTCTATTTTCCAGATCCAACAAATTTAACATCGTCTGTTTTTCTATTATCGACCAAATTCATTGATGGATAAGATGAAAATTAAAATAAGGGTGACCATTTCATTGGGACATAGAAATCATTTCATAGTTTTCTGAATATATTTTTGTACTTTTATGTTAAAGGAGTCAAAAATGATATGATTTGGAAACTCAATAGAGGTGTAACTCCAATAAACCTTTAAAAAAAGAGTTCAATAAACATGTTATATTTTATCATAATATACATTATGTTACCTCATTTTATTATCTATTTCCCATTGAATTTAATGAATCTAAATAAAATATTGAACCTCTTCTATAGATAGAAATTTATATATATGTTGATTCTTCCAATCATTTGGAACAACAGGTTTCTCAACCTTCTAGTGCTCCCGATAGAGAGGAAAAATAACCTTCCTTTCATGTTGATGCAACAAATGTAGAGGAAAAGAGTATTGAAAATTTTTAACCTGGGAAAATGGTAGATGGAGTTCAATTGATTTACCTAAAAAATATGAGCATCATAGTGTTACTTTGTTAGAAAAAATTATTATGGTGAGAAAAAAAGGCATCAAATTCAAAGTTGGATGAAAATTATATGGCCAACATATCAACCCGAACAAGCCCATGTTTAGTAGTTTCATTAGGTTAACCAATAGGTAGCATGTGATGATTAATATATATTCACAGAACTATGTTGTGTCCACACTAACTACACTAATTTTTGAAGAGATTCGAGTAACATTATGATATCATTTCGTAATTTTATTAAAAATAATTAGTGATGTAGACTTACTCTTTATTAAACTTTGTAGAGTGAATTTATAAAAGAAGAGTCCTGAATGAAATTTGTATTAATTCTTGTGGGAACGACTCATAGAATATTTTTCATAATTCTAACAATGTATCATGTCAAAGATGATACAGGTAAAATAAACATGTACTGACTATATATTTATGCAAACCTGATAAGATAAGAAGAACGAGATAGGATTACTTGTCATTATGAGGAGACATATTTTCTTATACATTGTTGTAGAAAGTACATTGTTTGATAATACGTGTTTTATTCACTTTGATTTAAAACTTTTAATTTATGAATTCACAATCAAGTATTGAAAATATGAAATAGTAAGAAAAACTAATGTACCCCTACATTAAAGCAATGATGGTTTATGATTCACTTGAAAAAAATGGTACATATTTTAAATCTATATAAATACTTTTTTGTGACATAAAATAGAAACATAATTATGTTCATCTATTTATATGTAGATTAGTGAATCCAAATCCAAAGAAACATTCATCCCAAATCATGTTCTATAGAAAGAAGTACATATAAATAAAGATGTGATACTAGTATATTAAAACATAAAATATTTATGGGAGACATGTGTAAGTATGAAATAATAAAAATTTATCTTTCTTTAAATTGTTATTACATAACAAAGATTACTAATTTTACAGTATGTTTTATTTGAGTTAGAAATATAAATCATCATTAGTTTTACAGGATGAGTGTCTACTATTAATGTCTTTTATGAATCTAGAATAGTATAGAAGCATAAAAGGTGTAGATTTTGGGGTGATCCCCAATATATTTTGAGAAATTAAAAGGAATTGGGGTATAAAAATTAAAAATTAGAATAGATGTAGGAGTGATTATCTACTATTGAAAAAAATCGGTATTTTGAAATGCTATAAAATGTAATGGGGAAAGAAAAGAGAATAAATAACTGAAAAAAACCACTGAAGATCCCCCACACCCACCCCACTACATTTAAGGAAAGCCATTCACCTTTAATAACTATATTAGATGATGTAATAAATTTTTTCATTATTGTTTCTTTGAAATGTAAATTTAGAAAACACTGATACATTTATTATACTGATATTCTATAGGGTAAAAATTATTGTGATTTATATCAATAAACACCTACCCACCACCTTGTTGTGAGGTATACTATGTTCAATATCCAAGAAGATACTCTACACAAAATACAACTTCCAATAGGTGATGTGAGAGTGGGGGCTAGTATTTATTAATATTTGAGCATCGAGATATCTTCTCCACTTGTTAAATTGGATATTCATATAGTCGATAAAGCTATTGGAACATTTGTATCATGGTCATCAAATCTTGTAAAAACATATTGATAAGGAGGTATTCATTTGGAATTTATTTTCCATCCTAAATCTTTAAAAATCAATGAAAAAATTTCTAAACCAAAAAATGTTATCACTGACAGACAAAGGGATGGTGGTGAAATGAAAGGTTGAATAAAAAAATCAAAAGGATCAACTGAATAATAAAAACTATATTCACGAATAACCTTTACCCCATCCATTAAATATCCAAATTTACTAACATTTATGGTTCTTGTTGATACAGGGTAAAAAATAATAGTATTGTCATAGTTTATTTTGAAGAAAATATTTATGGGGAGGACACTATTTACTACATTTATCACGAGAATGTAAATGGAGTTATCATGTATCACTAGCTAGTAGTCTCAGTTGTAAATGTATACATGAGGTGGGTTTTTAAGATTTTGTTTTCAAATAACTTATTCACAATGTCAATTATCGCTATATACAATTCTTGTTTTTTTACAGTCATTTATATCAACACTATTTTAAGGGAAACCCTTATGAATATAAATAAGGACTCATTAGTACTCACATCACATCAACAAAACTAACCTCATTAAATTCGCATCAAATTGATGAAATAGTGGAAAACTAGATGATGTATTTGAAAGAAAACTTATAGACTACAGAATCTTTTATTTCTAATGATGTATAGGTAAAAATGTTCAATTTAATCATAAAAAATATATTTTCATTCCTTTCATTACTTATTATTTTTTTAGGAAACACTGGATACTCATTGCATCCAATTTGGATACCCCAAATATTCATTTTCTGGATTCACTTTATTAATATCCAACGATTCAACCACACATGATGACGTTTATCAATTTGTAATATAGTAAATCTATCATTTTTTAAGTAACATCAAGTTATATATTTTATATTATTTTTTAATTATAATTCTGTTATGATAGGGTGGTGTCTAAATATCATGAAAACCCTAGAATGAGGATTGTCCATGCGTACAAGGAGACATTATACTTCTAGAAGTGGATAAGTATTAGGGTATATATAAAATGATTTCACTATCAAAACACATATCAAAACAAATTACTTATTTTTATCATTGTTTAAACAATTTCCAAAACAAACCAATAGAAAAGATTTTAGTTAATTTGTTTACACATTTATGAGATATATTATTTACCATTAATAAACTAGTATTTCTAAATAGGTATTTTCAAAGATAAATAAAATTTAATTTTAAAAAAAATTAATCCTTTGTTTCTTTATATGTTTCTTGTACAACTATATTTGTTAAAATTCCTTTTATTCACAATATAAAATTGATCTATTTAGAAATAATTGGTATTCATACCTGATTTCATAGTGTACACATATATTAGGAATATATGACTTCCTAATACTTATTCAATATATTTTTGATTCATTTTAACTACTTTTTTAGTTAATTTCCTTTTAATTTTTATATGATACTTATTTTTTTAATTTGTATAGAAGTCATGAATAAATGAATTCTTCCACAATGATGAATCACTCAAGTAGTATGATCGTGCATTCGACAAGGATGATACACTCATGATGATGACTTTTCTCTTTATTCCCCAATGAATTGAACATTCCGAGTTATCAACTACAATATTATTATATGGCCTTAAATTTTGAATACACTTTATGATAAAAAAGACACAATGGAATCAAGAAAACTTCAAACTAATACATGGTGTACCCAGTATGACTCCAATTGTGTGGTTTTAGTTTAAAATTTTCATTTTATTAATGTATTATTTCATATTTATTTTAAATTTATTTATTTATATTATTTCTAATTTATGAATTTTATTATTATATAGATAAGATATTTTTCTCAAGTTGGGGTGGTTTGTTCAAATCATTTTACACTCATTAGATATTGAACTTCAAGGATACAACTGAGATAATTGAAATAACTAAATTGGTCAATCATCTGTACTACAATCTAAAATAGAGTGTTCTTGGTATGACTCAAAATGTATGTATTTATTTTATAATTTACATTTTATTTTAAAACCCAAATCACATACTCAAAAAAACCAATTCATATTATTTTTATACTTTATAAAATAAAACCCTAAGTCATTTAGGACATGTAAGAGTCAATATCACCTCAATCGGACACGGAGTATTGCCAGTATGAATCCAAGTGTATGTTTTTATTTAAAATTGCCTTTAAGTTTAGTAAAAAAAGGTAAATACTCAAAACTAAGAAAATAAATTAATATTGTCAATTTAGTTCAAAAAGTGTGTCACATATTGAAAACCATGATAGTTCACTCTGAGTGTCTTGATAATTTAGAAAAATGATTCATAAATCATATTTTATAAATAAGAATTAGTCTAATGGAAAACCGACACATAATGTGACCAAGATGAATCAAAGAGTGTGTTTCTAGTTTTAATTGGCATTTTAGTAAAAATACAAAAGTGACAAGATCAAACTGAGTAAGCATATTTGTATTGTTTTAATTAATTAATAAAAAGATCTATAATCCATTTTTGATGTGTAGGAATCAGCCGCATCTAAATTAGATGCATGGTGTTACTGGTATGACTCTAAGTGATTCCTTTTAATTAGAATTTAGATTAATTTTAGTAAAAAGAAAAAGTGACATACTCAAAACTGAGAAATAACTTTTTTATTATTTTGATTCTTTAGTAAAATGGTCTATTGGTCCTTTTTTATGTGTATGAATCAATTAAACCTCAATATGATGCATAGTGTGATAGGTATGAATCCAAGTTTCTGTTAATAGTTTAAAATTCACATTTTAGTTCCAAAAGTGTGTCACTCACTAAAAATTGAACAAATATTATCTGATTATTTGGATAATTTAATAAAATGATTCATAATTCATTTTTTGATGTGTAGGAATTAGTCTCTTGTAAAAATGACTCCTAATGTTACCAGTATGACTCAAAGTGAAGATTTCCAATTTCAAATGACATTTTTGAAAAAAACACAAATGACATACTCAAAACCAAAAAAACACATTTTTATTTTTTTGATAATTTATTAAAAAAATACATACATCATTTATAACATTTAGGAATTATCCACAACTCAATAGATTCACAGTGTGACCATTATAACTCCAAATGTGTCTTTTAATTTAAAATTAACATTAATATTAGTAAAAAGAAAAAGTTACATACCAAAAAAATGAGAAATTGTATTCATATTTTTTTGATACTTTTGAAAAATTAATCGTAAAACGTTTTTAACATTTTTGAATCAACCATACATTAATATGACTCATGGTGTGACATTTATGACTTCAGGTGTATCTTTTTATGAAAAATTGGTATTAATTTTAGTAAAAGGATAAGTAACGTACTCAAGATGAGAAAACGCATTTGGATTATTTTGAAAAATTAAAAAAATGATCCATAAATCATTTTTTACATGTTTAAATTATTCGCAACTCAATTAGAAACACTTAATTCCCAGTATAACTCAAAATGATTGTTATCATTTTAACATTTACATTTTATTTCAGAACTTTTTTCACTCACAAAAACCCATAAAACATACTCTGATTATCTTGATAATTTAGTAAAATGATTCAAAAGTAATTTATTATGTGTAGGAATTAGTATCACATAAAACTAACAACTTATGTAACTAGTATAACTTTTAGTGTGTGTTTTCAATTTAAAATTAAATTTTAGTAAAAAACACAAGTAACATAGTCAAAACTGAGAAAACGAATTCAGATTATTTTAATACTTTAGTAAATGTAACAACCCAAAATTATATCAAATGAAATTACCTTATTATAATTATTTCTTCTAGTATAAATCACATAAAACCACATTAATAATGCAATAACATATTTCAAAATGAATAATTAATGAAATGAGATATTTTTCTTGAAGTTAAGGAACCAATACTAATGAAATATTAAATTGACCTTCGAAATTGTAATATGACACTTTCGAATAGTAAAATGGAAAATAAAATAGTAACCTCACCAATGAAATTATAAATTAAATTTTGTAATCTTATAAATTGATATATGATATAATTATACCATAGTATAAGTGAATAAACATTTTAAAAATTATTAATTAACTAAAGTTATTTTTGTATGTCATAAAAATTTAATTACAATATTAAGACTAATTTAATAATTTTAAAGAAAATTTATTTTCATAAAATATATTCATAAATTAATATTTAGTTATGATATGATTATAAGATAATTTTATAGGACCTTTATTAATTTTTTAGGGTATTATAAAATCTGTTATAATTTTAAAATTGGTATTTTCAAATTAAGTGAAGATTTTTTTATAAATATAATTTATCATATTTATAAAATTAATTTCTTAAAATGAATTTCATTTTTTAATTATGTGAATTGAATATCGGTTATGGTGATTTTTTTGGATTTTTCTAAAATACTTGAATTTTGTGAATAGTAAAATATAATAATTTACGATAAAAACTAAATTATGGAGTCACATATGATGTATGGATGATTTAAGCCCAATATATCGAACTATGATTCATCATGTTAATATTTTTGGAGATAATGATCAAACTATTAATCATCTTGCTAACAAATAAGAAATCAATGAATAAAATAGTGAGAAAACACTATGCTCCACTATAAATACCACCCCTTACCCCCTATTCTCCACACACATATAAATATTTGATACTTCTAAAAATTATACTCAAATATATTCCCAAGAACCTTCCCCACATCTAAGATCTAATGGTCTTATCAAAATACCAAAACCTCTTCCTTAAAGAGGTTCTCAAGGAGGAGCAATTCTAGAGGTAAATTCCTCTTTCTTTTCTTTTAATTTATTTTCAAGTTAATTTATTTTCAATTTAATTTATTTTAATATTATCTCATCTCCTACCATTATCTAAATGTAATAAGAACATTATTACCATAAATATACTAAAAGTTTAATATTCTAATGGAATAATCAATCATTAAACCCCTTCCCCCCTCTCTCATTTTCTAAAAATGGAAATGTCGTCTGTGGGGTGTTTTTTTATCGCCTACAAGGAGGAAAAGTTTTCATATTTCTTCACTAAATTTTAGAATGGTCATAAAACCATTATAATAGTAGAAAATTATTTTAAAATTTATATCATAACCCTTTTTATGTTCTGGAATTAACATATTTACATAATACTAAATGATAAAACAAAACAAGTTTGTTGTGATAAAAACCTTCCGTAATAATCTAAATGATTATCACCAAGGTCTTATATAATGATTAATCCTCTTACCATATGACAAAGTGAAATATGTATAACTATTTATACTTTTTTATAATCATTACGAACTTATAATTTTAATTTTGAATAATTATTCTAATTTTACATGATTTTACATACATGTATACCAGAAAGTGATCATGAAAAAAAAGGAAATGAACTCTCTCAAACTATTAAATTATAACTTATGACACATCATAAGGACACTAAATGAACTTAATAAAATTAGAAAATTCAAATACATGTATAAAAGGTTCTGAATTAAATAAATAATTAATTAATTAATTAATCTAATTATCGAGGACATTAAGATCAAGTGAAAAACTGTTTTGTACATGAGGTAAGGGATTCTAATCGAACCTCCATTTTTTCTTTGGGTTATGCTCTATCTTCCTTTGAACTAATTTTACTATTCTAACTTCTTATATAATTATTCTTATTTATATTTATTTCTCCTAAAATAATATATCCAGATTATTTGTTCCTTCTATTTTGGGGATATACATGTTTTAATAAGGTCCCCTTCTCAATATTTCCTGATAAGCAATCTCGATTAAATGGAACTTCCTGATTTCATACCCATTTTCAAGTAAACTCCATAATTTTTTTACTCAAAAATTTTTTTTATAAAATAAATAATTTTATCATGAATATATATCTTCATTTATTTATTACTTTATGAAAACAAATTTTCCTTTTTTCTTTAAATTTACTTTAATACTTTCCATAAACTGCTCTAAAATGTTTCATTTATAATGAATCTTAAAAACTCTTTTAAAATGTTTCAACTTCAGTTTGAAACCACTGATCATTATATATTTCTATTTTCCTTTATTAATGTCCATTTATGATCTAAATACATTCTTTCTTGGATACTATTATGATACTCCCATTTATAATGCCTTATGACATGATCACAATACCCATTTCTTTCCATGGACAACCACTATGTTTGTGTTTGATTCTTTATGTATTATTTTTAATGTGGAACACATATTCATGAACATTTTAGGATGGGTGCACCCAGATAGTTCTCTAATGATTTAACTTGATTCTTTTTGGGGACTTTGTTCACCATGTCTTGGCAACTAGCCTCCACTCTTGTTCTTTTTCATGTTATATGTTGTTTCCACATTCCTATGATGTCATGGTTATATGTTCCCATGTTATACATGTTATTTTTCCTTATGTTTATTCATGTTTCAATCCATTATGTCATCATATTATGCCTCATAACCCATGTGATCTATTTTATTCCTACTCTTATTCCCTTACTAGGATTTTTAGCTCGTCCCCTTTGTTCATGTACTCCTCGGGTTATCCTGTGATGATATAAGGGATCATTGAAGTTATGAGATCATTATAAAAATAAAATAAAAGCTATTTTTAGTTTATGTTGTTTAATTATGTACCTAATAATCCAAATACACTATACTTTACGATACTTTTCCTATAATTTAGTGTTTATTTATCATTAAAATCATGTAGTAGTATATCTAAAAAGCATGGGTTTCTATAGTTGGTATTAGAGATTTTTTTGGGATAATGATTAGAAAAATCTATATAAATACATATAGATAACACTATGTATAATAAAACATCCCTAAATTTTTGTATGTATATAATAAGTGGTTTATCAATAAAATAAATCCATGTTGGGATACAAAAAGTGGACATGGTTATGGAACAAATGTACATATGGGTAGCAACTCTGACAAGGTGTCCCGAGTCAGACTCGGGGTTACTTGGTACATGATAAGGGGTCTTAGTATGACACTAGTTTGACACTCCTGGGGGATATGCTTTGGTAAATTTATAACCTCATTATAAACCATTATTAAATGAAAAAAATTGACCATAAGATTATATGTTAGGAAATATATATAGGATAACCTAGTTTGAAACATATGAATCACAAGTTAGGTTAAACGTTTCCTTTACAAGATAATCCTTTTATGTTCAAAGCTTATTTTTACATGCCTATTAGCTTTGTATTCAAGCCCCCTATTTTAACATTATTTTTTATAGTAAATAGAGAGCAATATAAGAATACACGCCAACAATCAATGTGATAGGAAATGTGACGATTACTATAATGAAATTCCAAATATAATGGGAATGGGTGCTCAAAACAATGTGAAAGTACTTGTTCTACTATATCAAGTTATGAATAATAAGTTTAATAATGTGGAACTCCATTCTTATCATAAGAAATAATAAGTTTTAGTTGAATCCTTCATGTTCTAAAGGCATCATATGTTTATTGGATCTTCCAATCCCCTCCTTTGAGAACAATGGATTGTCCAACTAATAATATATTCTTTGTCCTCTAGTGCTTAGAAGAAGAGAAAGTTGTACTGGTAGTCTATCATTTTTATGGGGAATCTAATCAGTGGTGGAAAATGATCAAGAACACAAATTCCAATGAGTAAATTGAATCCATGGATTGGGAGGAATTCATGAAAATATTTTTTAATAAATACTTTCACCACACCCTCTATCTCAATATGGAAAGGTTATTCCTCATACTAAAGTAGATGGATGAGGATCATAATGGGGTGTTCGAGGTAAACATCAAAACACTTTCTAGATATGCCTCTGGATTTATCAGGAACACCAAAAGCAAGGTGGATCACTTATTTAAGGGACTAAAGCTGAGTCTATTAAAATAATTGTTGATTAGAGACTTTAAAAGTAATTAGGAGATTGTTTGTTGTGTCCTTATGGTTGAAATACATATCATAGAATCTCACAGTTCTCATGGTCCTAGTGACAGAAAAAAAAAGTGGAGTTTAATATGGGTGGATTAATAGATATATCTCATGATGGATAGAAGACTCAATATCCCATGTTTCAAAAGTGTGGAAAGAAGAATCCTCGAAACTGCTTAAAGAGAACAAATAGATGCATCAAATGTAGAAAAAAGGTCATATGGATAACAACTACTGAGGGGGTATGAATAATACCACTAATAAGGGATAATAAATGAATTTTTATATCAACACATATCCTATAGTGAAGTGTTTCACTATGAGAACCAGTAATGGGGAAATTATTACATCAAAAGTTAATAACTCATCCCCAGTTAATGTTTGTGGACAGAACCTCCCAAAAGATATTATTATACTCCCTTTGGTATATTTTGATTCTATATTGGGCATGGACTGGTTATCATTATATAAAGACAAAATTAACTATCGGCAAAGGGATATCTAGCTTGAAGACATTCCCATTATGAGGGACTACACTAATGAATTCCTGAGAGAATTTCTTTGTCTTCCTCCCAATAGATAGGTTGATTTATCAATTTAACTTATTCCTGAATGTATAATTATATCAAATAAACCTTATATAATGGATACAATTGAGTTAGAAGGAATAAAGAAACAATTACTGGAGAATTTGGATGAGGGTTTTCTATGACTGAGTTCTTTTCCATGGGGTTTGTAATTCCTCTTAATGAAGAAGAAGGATGGATCTGTAATGCCCTAACCCCATTTACCCAGAGTCGGTGCATTATTACATGACATTGGCATCATCACAAGAAAGATAAAATCTTGAAAGACCAATTAGTTTAGTAGCCTTGGAAACACTAGATTTATTCATAAGTCTTAAATTAAATCATGAAATCAAAACAACAACAACATATTGACCCCTTTGAATACACTTATCCCTTAGACTATCCCTCCAGGTTATTCATAATATACTTCTTCACATCCTGGGAAAAATAAAACATATTAAGGGGTGAGCTCAGATTCTCAGTAAGGAGAACAATATAGCAGAAACATTCATAAATAAGCATAAAAATTTATGGCAATGTATAACTAAAACAAAAGCCTTTTAAACTTGAACTTTAGCATAATATGGTCGAAATAAAATGAAATAATTCCATTTACTTATTCACATGGATATTCGACTAGTCGAATAATCACATGCAATATCAATATCCACTTTTATAATGATGGAATGCATAATTACAGACTATCATAACCACATAGTCAATGCCTTGTGCCAAGACTAAAAATAAGATTTTTTCAAGGCCTTGTGTCAAGACACTGGTTTGTCTCATGAGACCTACCGATGCATCGAAGAGCTGTGGTGGGCTCCACCCGTCACTTATTAAGTCTAATGCATTTATCATATGAACAGGTTTAAACATAACATAAACATTCTTATTAAAACTAGCATACGAAATGTCAATAAATTCTCCATAAAACATGAATGGTATAAAAATATCATATCCATAGTTAAACATATCACAAAACCTTCAATACAATATGGAAGTTTTGTATCATAATAACTCAACTTCAAATAATCTTAAAATCCATCAAAGGATGTTGAAATAGATGAAATCAAAACTATTTGAGAGAAATATCTCTTTTTTTAAATCATTTAAAAGTCACATAGTTACAAAACATTTACTTTGAAAATATCCTTATTATCTTGTAAGGGAAGCTTCGAATATTTTATAATGGCGGAAAATAGACGCACCCTCCATATAAGTTAGAAAGAGACATTCTTACCATAATTCTGTCGAAAAGGTTAAAAAGGACCTTTTTTGGAAAACGACGAAAAGATTACTTTATAAACTTCTTATAAAAACTAAAAAAAGGGTATAAATGAGTTTAACCCATATTCTGTAAAATATTAAGAATGTTTTGAAATACATTTTTAAGAAACATGGATGTGGATGATAAGGAGGTCCTAGTAGATAATTACTTATAAACAACCTCGGATAATGAAGAGGATGTGAAATAAACCCTTACCTTGTACTGTTACTTGGTTGAGGGTAGGTTAACCTCTTTTATAATAGATAAATAATTGTTATTAAATTATACAATAATCATATACATAAATATGATATCATATATGATCTTTTAATATTGATTTGTTAATAATATTTTAGTATTATCGTCATTTCGGGTGTTAATTTAATCATTTTATGTTATATGTTTTGTTACATAAGCTGTGTTTATTATGGATAGGTTGTATATTATTCATATCCAAAATGCTATCAAGTCCATAAACATTATTTTTAACCATCAAATGATAATTATACTTGAATGCATACGATGGGGAATGAATCTCATCACGTTCGTGGAGACGGTAGTCCATACATACATACGAGCAACAATGTCATTATTTTTATATTAAAACAATATATAAATGGATGGTATATCATATATAAAGAATAATTATAATGTTATATTTATTATTTACTTCAATTACACATCAATATCATGACCATCCAAATAATAATGTTTTGAATAACAATTACACCACGACGTGGAGACGGTAAGTTGTACGAACGCACGTATGGTGACATGTCATTCAAAGGATGGATAGAATACTGAATATGGTTGTACCATATTTATAATAACATCACATTATATAGAATATACTGGATTGATTATTTTAGAATGGAAATAACAAAGAAAGAAGAAGTGGAAGAAGAAAGGAACTTTAAAGAGGGTGGTGAAAACATTACCTCTTCTTCAGGTTCTTCCATTTGATTTGATCAAAAGGGCTCCTTAGGATGGCTTTATGATCAAAATAAGGCCTCTATGTTGAATTTAGGGAATTTGAGAGAATATTTTGGTAGGGTTTGTCCGAGCCAAAAGGCTTTGAAGGTGTGAATTAGAGGGAAGGGGAAGTGCCCTTTTATAAGAGGGTGAGGGGCACCTTAGGAAAAGCTGGAAATGTTATTTTATAATAAATTCATATTCGGTTTCTAATGGATCCAAAGTGTATTAATTAAAGTTTAAGGTGGGTATAGGTATAAAATAACTCAACCAATAGGTTTTAGATAGGTTTTGGTCACTATATTAACTTTATCTTTTTCATTTAACTCTTAGTTAAATAGTGTGACATTTACCATGTCTCTTTGTATATTTATATTATATAGTTAATAAACTTATTATAAACTTCCAAGATACCCCTAAGTGGTCCATTAATAATATATATATCATTATATAAGTCATTTTTTCTAACCTTAGATTTTTAGGAATAGAATATCAATAAATAAAATAATATTTGTTTTAAAAACTCCTTTATGTCAATTTTGACACTATTTAATAATTTATTTTTGTTAAAGTCTTTACAACTCTATTAATTCAAACCAAATTAATTTAAGCAATCGTAACATGTCATATTAACCAATAAAATTGTTTATGTCATAAAAACTTTCAAATTATATTTATTTTAACATTTATAATACTAATTATTTGATTCTTTCATTAATAAGGAAAATACTGCATCATTATTGTGTCATAAATAAATTTAATTATTCAATGTCTAAAAATTATAAATAAAATAAAATTATGTGTTAAATATTTTTATATTTCTAATTAATATTTATAGTAAAAAAATAACAAATATAACCCTATATAAAAATTGTTTTTCTAAAAGATATATGCTTATGTCATTTTTGTATTTACTTTAACTTAATTAATATAAAGTGTCATTATCACTTAAAAGTGGATCAATGGGGTCCCAAAATCGACCCAAATATTCCCATGGTCGGACATGTATCAACCAATAGGTTTAGAACACATTTTAGGGTAATTTATTATTATTATAATATTAATATTTTAACATTATTTAACAGATTTACCCTTTAACCATAGTAAATAAAATATTTACCGTAGTAATTATTCAAAATGTCTAAAAATAAAAGTAGCCTATTTACATAATTTAGACCTCATGATTCTAAATATGGAATCTATTTTTCTAAATTCAAAACATAGAAGTGGAAGAAATTAATTTAAAATTAATTCTCGTTGTCAAAACAAAAAACGTGTTTTTAAGAAATAATAACTATCAAAAGATTGGCACTTACTTATGTCTAGTTTAAATGAGAAATTATGTCCAATGACCAACATTTAATTAAGTGGTTAAAATATATTCTAAATATACTTTAAAATAATTCAAATTCATAATTTATCAATATTAATTATTTCGATTAAAAAAGTTTTTTTTAATTAAAATTTAGTAATTTTAACTTTTCATCAAAATATGAAAGTTATCCGA
This sequence comes from Viscum album, assembly GCA_963277665.1. NCBI lineage: Eukaryota > Viridiplantae > Streptophyta > Magnoliopsida > Santalales > Viscaceae > Viscum > Viscum album. The sequence continues at coordinate 1,714,031,333 of OY728140.1, read as the reverse complement.
AAAGTATATCGTGGTGTGTTAGAACTCGAAGTTGGGTAAAACACCCGCTACTATATTATTCAAAGAGAAGCATATCGTGGAAGCTTGGGGTGTTACATTCTCCCCTCCTTCAAATGATTTCATCCTCAAAATTTCTAGAATACTACCGCATGAAAAGACTCGGGTGCTTCTTCATCATAAATTCCTCAGGTTCCCACATTGCCTCTTCCATCTTACGATTTCTTCATAGAACTTTTACCAGATGAATCATCTGGTTTCTCATCATTTTTTCTCTCATAACAAGAATCTTGACAGGCTCTTCACAATAAGACAGATCGGGTTCCATTTCTAATTCCTCATATGTGAGTACATGCGTTGGGTCAGACATGTATTTTCTCAACAGTGATACGTGGAACATATTGTGAACTTTGGAGAGACTTTGCGGCATTTCCAAATGGTAAGCTACAGCCCCAATTAGTTCTAGAATTTCGAATGGTCCGATGTACCTGAGACTCAATTTTCCCTTCTAACTGATACGTATAACACCCTTCCATGGAGATACCTTTAAGAAAACATGATGTCCTACCTGAAATTCCAAATCCTTCCTTCAGTTGTTAGCATAGCTCTTCTACCTACTTTGAGCTTCTTTGATGTGGTTTTGGATTACCTTCACCTTTTCCATCGTTTCCTACACCAGTTCTGGGCCTACGAGTTTTCTTTCACCAACATCATCCCAACAGGTTGGTGTGCGACATCTCTTTCCATATACCCTTCATATAGTGCCATCCGAATACTCGAATGGAAGCTATTGTTATAGGAAAATTCTACCAGAGGTAAATATTGATCCCACATACCTTGAAAGTCAAGTGATCATGATCTCAACATTTCCTCTAAGGTTTGAATAGTCTGTTATGATTGTCCACCAGTTTGAGGGTGGTATGCAGTGCTCAAACGAAGTTCAGTATCCATGGATTTCTGAAGACTTTTCCAGAATCTTGATGTAAAACGGGGATCATGATTCGAAATAATTGATAGGGGTACTCAATGAAGTCTCACATATTCATTAATATATAGTCTTTCTAGACGTTCAAGTGGTAAATCCTCCCTTATAGCAAGAAAATGTGATGACTTGGTAAGACGATAAACAATGACCCATATTACATCATTCCTTCTAGGATTCTTTGGTGGTCCCATGACAAATTCCATCATGATATTATTCCATTTCCACTCAGGTATGGGAAGAGGTTGAAAGACTCCTCTAGGTTGTTGCCTTTTAGCTTTCACTTGTTGAAAAACCATACATCCTGACACAAAATTAGCAATCTCCCTCTTCATGTTGTTCCACCAAATATTTTCCTTGAAATCTATATACATTTTGTTGCTCTCATGGTGTATAGAGAAATTTGAACTATGATCATTGTCCAACAATTCCCTTTTTAGATCAAGTATATCAGGAACACAAAGTCTCTTCCAAAATTTCAAAATTTTATCTTCATACATAAAGTCACTCAATCTCCCATCATTCACAGCTTTAATCTTCTTTTGAAATTATTTGTCATCAGTCTGAGAACTCGTAATCCTTTCTAGTAAAGATGGTTTGGAAACCATTTGAAAAAGTATCGATGTTTCACCTTCCATGGTAATTCCCATGTCCATCTTCACTAGATCAATGAAAATAGGATCCCTTACAACTCTCATTCTGTTCAAAACTCCATGATCTTTTCTGCTCAAAGAATCTGCCACCTTATTTTCCTTCCCCGGGTGGTAGAGTATCATGCAAGTGTAATCCTTGAGTAGTTCAAGTCATCACCTTTTCCTCTTGTTGAGTTCTTTCTCTGAGAAAATATAATTCAAAATCTCGTGATCGGTATATATCTCACATTTTTTTACCGTAGAGATAATGTCTCCATATCTTCAAATAAAAGATTACAGAAGCTAACTCAAGATCATGAGTAGGATAGTTTTGGTCATGAATTTTTAGCTGTCACGATGCATAGGCAATAACCCTATCATTCTGCATAAGGACACAACCAAGTACTTTATTTGAATCATCACTATAAATAACAAACTCATCATTCCCCAATGGTGGAGTCATGATAGGGTCATTGACTAATATTCTCTTCAGTTATTTAAAACATTCTTCACACTCTTTTGTCCAAACAAATTTAACCCCTTTTCGTGTGAGCTTTGTTAATGGGTTAGCCAACCGGGCAAAATTCTGGACGAAACGTCGATAATAACCTCCCAAACCAATAAAACTGTGTACCTCAGTTATACTCATCGGTGTTGGCCATTCATGGATTGCTCTTTTCTTAGAAGGATCAATGGAGATTCTATCCTTAGAGACAACATGGCCAAGAAAAGAAATCTGCTGAAGCCAGAATTCACACTTGCAAAACTTCCCATAAAATTCATGTCTTCTAAGAGTCTTCAGGATAATGCGCAAGTGATTTTAATGATCTTTGTATCTTTTTGAGTATATAAATATATCATCAATAATTACCACTATACATTCATCAAGATATTCCTTGAGAACTCTTTTCATTAGATCCATGAAAATAGAGGGTGAATTAGTCAACACAAAATGCATTACTGTAAACTCGTAATGCTCGTACCTGGTTCGAAATGATGTCTTCGGAATGTCTTCCTTCTTCACACAAAACTGATGGAATCCAGATCAAAGGTCAATCTTATAAAAGTATTGAGCTCCATGCAGTTGGTCAAATAAATCATCAATGCAAGGTAGGGGATACTTTTTCTTTATTCTTATAGCATTGACCTCCCTGTAGTCGATACATAACCTCATAGATCCATCTTTCTTCTTAATAAAAAGGACAGGAGCTCCCTATGGAGAAACACTAGGGTGAATAAATACCTTATTAGTCAATTCATCTAGTTTTTTCTTTAGTTCCACTAATTCCACAGTGGCCATTCTATAAGTGTTCTTCGATATAGACCTTGAACTAGGAATTAAATCAATTGAAAATGCAAATTCTCTTTCTGGATGATGTCCAAGTAAATCTTCCAGAAACACATCTACATATTCTTTTGAAATAGGTACATCCTCTATTTGAACATTCCTTTCATCACCCACGGTTATTTTATTCTCTTACTCCCCCAATAATTGAATTTAGTTGAGCTACTAGGGGTGGATCTAGATAAGAATTAGGTGGTGACAATTCTACTCTAAAGATAAGGTGTTCCTTATCATCATCATCAAAAATCATAACCTCCTTCTTCTTACAATAAATCTTCACATCATGGTCCAAAATCCAATCCTTACCGAGGATTATATCAAACTCAATCATAGGTATGATGTTGAGATCAGCAGATAATGAACAGTTATATGCTCTAATGGGAACTGATTCACAGAACTTTGTAGCAATGATACTTCCTTTAGAAGTTTTAACTAAAAACTCCCTTGTTAAATCAAATTGAAAATATCTAATTTTCTTAGAAAAACGGGAAAATATGAAACAATGTGATGATACAGAATCAAAAAATGCATTTTCTAAACTTGAGGAAACCATTAAATTACATTCCACCACATATTTCGGAGCTTCTACCTCAGCAGTACTGATAGCATAAGCTTGGCCTTGATCCCTTGGCCTTTTCTGAGGTAAGTTTCCCTGACGCTTAGTACATTAATTTTCATAATGTCTCATCTCCCTGCAATTGTAGCATTGAACATTGGTAGCTTCTTTATTCCCTTTGCAATCATGAGCTTGGTGGCCTTTTTCACCACACTTGTAACAGACTCCCATTCCCTTCAAGAAAGTACTGGGGTGATTCTTCCCACATTTACTGCAGGATGGATATTCAACTTTTCCCTTCTTCCCCTTATTTCCATTCCCAGAGTGATCAGTAGATCTCTTCCTCTCTTGCTTTTCTTTAAAGTCGTAAGAATTAGAGAATTACTTTTCTATTTTGATAGCACATGAGACAATAGCTTCGTAAGATGAGATGGATTGTGAGACTAATGATCAACAGAGATATAGTTTTAACCCATCAAAGAAATGATCAATATTACTTTTTAGGTTACGTATACAATCTGAATCATGCCTCTCTAACCTTGTAAAGTTAGCCTCATACTTTGCGACATTCTCATCCTCCTTTCTCCTCAGACTAAGAAATTGCCTTTCCATATCATCTCGATGGTCACGACGAAATTATTTTTCAAAGAAAAACACTTTGAACTCCCTCCATTACATATTTGATACTTCATCATCTTCCTTTGTGTTTCAAATCAATGACCACCATTGATCAGAATCTCTAGTGAGGTGGTAAACTACCATGACAACTTTTTCCCTTTCACTACTCCCCAAAGCGTGGAATATTTTCTCTAAAGAACTTATCCATCACTCAGCTACCAATAGATTTTTACTCCCATTGAATGTTGGTGGTTTTTTCCTCATGAAGTGATCTAACATTGATCCTCCACGCTGTGGATCTGGGTGCTCCATACAGATAAGGTTATTATTCATAACCTGGGTGAGTTGTCCCAATATGGTGATTATCTGATTAGCACCAGTTGAATTACCAGATCCATTATAATTATCTTGAGTGGGAGGGAAATCCCTATATATAGTGAGTGAATTGATACTATTTCCATTTCTTCCACTAGGCGCCATTTCTAAACAATTTGATACACTAGATCAGTTTATGAATCACAATACATAAATCCAAACTTGTAAAACACTTAACATAAATTGAACAGTTTATGGATATAATCCATAATCATAAAAAAAATGTTTTTTTGAGGAAGTATATACTCATAAAACCTTCATAATAGTTCGTAAAGAAAATTAGAATTGTTTTAAGCATATCCCTCAGGAGTGTCGTAACCAAGAGTGTAGCAAGGCCCATTTTCGTGCACCAGTTCTCGTCCGAGTATAGCTCAAAGTGGTGTTTTCTAGTTTTACCCCTAGGTACATCTGTGCCAGAGTCGCATCTACCTTCTCGTATCCAGATAGGGATTTATTTCTTGGAAAACTCACAAAATCTCTACAATACTAAAATTCTAGGAAGTTCTTCTATAATAATCCTCAAATTCCATCTAAGGTATATGTTCTCTAATCACAGTTTATCTAAATCTAGCTTCCAAGGTTTGTAATAAACTTCCTCTGATACCAACTATAACGCCCCGACCTCAATTACCCAGAGTTGGTGCATTATTACATAACATTGGCATGATCACAAGAAAGATCAAATCTCGAAAGACCGATTAGTTTAGTAGCCTTGGAAACACTAGATGTATTCATAAGACTTACATTACATCATGAAATCAAAACAACAACAACATCTTGACCCCTTTGAATACACTTATCCCTTATACTATCCCTCGAGGTTAGTCATAATATACTTCTTCACATCCGGGGAAAAATAAAACATAGAAAGGGGGGAGCTTAGATGCTCAGTAAGGATTACAATATAGCAGAAACTTTCATAAATAAGTATAATCATTTAAGGCAATGTATAACTAAAAAAAATCACTTTTAACATGAAATTAAGCATAATATGGGAGAAATAAAATGAAAAAATTTCATTTAATTATTCAAATGGATATTATACTAGTTGAATAATCACATGCAATATCAATAACCACTTTCATAATAATGGAATGCATAATTCCAGACTATCATAACCACATAGTCAAGGCCTTGTGCCAAGACTATAAATAATATTTTGTCAAGTCCTTGTGCCAAGACACTAGTTTGTCTCATGAGACCTACCGATGCATTGAGAAGATGTGGCGGGCTCCACTCATCACTTATTAAGTCCAATGCATTCCTCATATGAACATGTTTAAACATAACATAAACATTCGTATTAAAACTAGCATACGAATTGTCAATACATTCTCTATCAACCATGAATGGTAAAAAATAACACATCCACAGTCAAAGATATCACAAAACCTTAAATACAATATGGAAGTTTTGTATCATAATAACTCAACTTCAAATAAACTTAAAATTCATCAAAGGATGTTGACAAAGATGAAATCAAAACTATTTGAGAGAAATATCTATTTTTTTTAAATAATTTTAAAGTCACATGATTATAAAACATTTACTTTCAAAATATCCTTATTAGCTTGTAAGGGAAGCTTCGAAGATTTTATAATGGTAGAAAATAGTTGCACCTGCCGTATAAGTTAAAAAGAGACATTCTTACCATAATTTTGTTGAAAAGGTTAAAAAGGACCTTGTTTGAAAAACAACGGAAAGATTTCTTTATAAACTTCTTATAAAAAGTCAATAAATAGTATAAATGACTTTAATCAATATTATTTAAAATAGTAAGAATGTTTTGAAATACATTTTTAAGAAACATGGATGTGGATGATTAGGAGGACTCAGTAGATAATTACTTATAAACAACCTTGGATAATGAAGAGATTGTGAAATAAACTCTTACCTTGTACTTTTCCTTATTCGAGGGTAGTTTTACCTCCTGTATAATAGTTAAATAATTTTTATTAAATTATAAAATAATCATATACATAAATATGATATTATATATGATCTTTTAATATTGCTTTGGTAATAATATTTTAGTATAATCGTCGTTTCGGGTGTTAATTTACTCATTTTCTTTTATATGTTTTGTTACATAAGACATGTTTATTATGGATAGGTTGTATCTTATTAATATCCATATTGATATAAAGTCCTTAAACATTATTTTTAATCATAAAATGAGAATTATACTTGAATGGATATGATGGGGAATGAATCTCATCGCGTTTGTGGGGACGGTAGTCCGTACGTACGCATGAGCGACAATATCATTCTTTTGATATTAAAATAATATATAATTGGATGGTATATCATATATACAGAATAATTATAATGTTATATTTATTATTTACTTCAATTACACATCAATATCATACCCATGAAAATAATAATGTTTTCAATAACAATTACACCACGACGTGGAGACGGTAAGCCGTACGTACGCACGTATGGTGACATGTCATTCAAAGGATGGATAGAATAATGAATATGGTTGTACCATATTTATAATAACATAATATTATATAGAATATACTGGATTGATTATTTTATAATTGAAATAACAAAGAAATAAGAAGTGGAAGAAGAAAGGAACATGAAAGAGGGTGGTGAAAACATTACCTCTTCTTTGGATTCTTCCTTTTGATTTGATCAAAAGGGATCCTTAGGATGGATTTATGATAAAACTATGGCCTCTAGGTTTAATTTACGGAAGTTGAGAGAATATTTGGGCAGGTTTTGGCCGAGCTAAAAGGATTTTAATGAGTGAATTAGAGGGAAGGGGAAGTGCCCTTTTATAAGAGGGTGATGGAACCTTAGGAAAAGCTAGAAATATTATTTTATAACAAATTCATATTCGGTTTATAATGTATCCAAAGTGTATTATTTTAAGTTTAAGGTGGTTATAGGTCTAAAACCACTCAACCAATAGGTTTTAGACAGGTTTGGGTAACTATATTAACTTTATCTTTTTTATTTAACTCTTAGTTAAATAGTTTGACATTTATCATGTCTCTTTGCATATTTATATTATATAGTTAATAAACTTACTATAAATTTCCAAGAGACCCCCAAGTGGTCCATCAATAATACACCTATAATTATATAAGTCCTTTGGCTGAGCCTTAGATTTTTAGGAAAATAATATCAATTAATAATATAATATTTGTTTGAAAAACTCCTTTATGTCAATTTTGACACTATTTAATAATTGATTTTTGTTATAGTCTTAACAAATTTATTAATTCAAAAAAAATCATTTAATAAATATTAACATGTCATGTTAACCAATAAAATTTTTTTATGTCATAATAACTTTCAAATTATATTTATTTTAACATTTATAATAATAATTATTTGATTCATTCCTTAATAAGGAAAATACTGCATCATTATTGTGTCATAAATAAATTTAATTATTGAATGTCTAAAAATTGTAAATAAAATATCATTATGTGGGAAATATTTTTATATTTATAATTAATATTTATAGTCTAAAATATAACATATATAACCTTATGTAAAAAAAATTCTAAAATATATATGCTTATGTCATTTTTGTATTTACTTTAACTAAATTAATATAAAGTGTCATTATCACTTAAAAGTAGATCAATGGGGTCCCACAATCGACCCAAAGATGCCCATGGTCGGACATGTATCAACCAATAGGGTTATAACACATTTTAGGGTAATTTACTCTTATTATAATATTAATTTTTACCCTTATTTACCGGATTTACCCTTTAACCATGGTAAATAAAATATTTACCGAAATAATTATACAAAATGTCTAAAAATAAAAGTTACCTATTTAAATAATTTGGACCTCCTGATTCTAAATATGGAATCCATTTTTCTAAATTCAAAACACAGAAGTGGCAGAAATTAATTTAAAATTAATTTCCGTTGTCAAAACAAAAAACGTGTTTATAAGAAATAATAACTATCAAAAGATTGACACTTCCTTATGTCTAGTTTAAATGTGAAATTATGTCTAATGAACAAAATTGTATTAAATGGTAAAATTTTATTCTAAATATAATTTAAAATCACTCAAATTCATAATTTATCACTATTAATTATTTCGATTAAAAAAGTGGTTTTTAATCAAAATTTAGTAATTTTCATTATTCATCAAAATATGAAAGTTGTCCAAAAAGTCCCAAAAATTCACCCTAAGCTAATTTCAATATTCCCAATAAAAAAATGAATTCAATTTTGAAAATTAAAATTTATAAAATTTCAAAAAGTGGGTTTTAATATTCATAATGGCTAGTTTGATTGGTTGTGGTGTATTAGAACTCGAAGTTGCGTATAACACCCACTACTATATTATTCAAAGAGAAGCGTACGGTGGAATCTTGGGGTGTTACAGATAAATGCACCCACACATTAATTAACATGATCTCAAACAAATCATGTAAAATAATAGGTATCCCATGACATTAATAGATGACTAGTTTGATCAGCTACATGGGGCTAGTTATTTCTATAAGGTGGACCTTCGGTCGGGAATTCACCATTTAAAGGTGAGAAAGGGAGAAATTCCCGAAACATACTTTTGAAAAAAGAGGTATGTAAGCTATGATATCATATTTATTACCTTTAGACTCACTAATTATCTAATTATTTTGATATATTTAATTAATAGAGTCTTTAGATATTACCTCGATAGATTTTCAGTAGTCTTTATTGAGGATATTCTATTATAATCCAAGAGAAAGTAGGAACATATGGAGAATTTAAATATTGTGATAAAGAAATTCCAAAGGGATAAATTAGATGAAAATTATTCTAAATTAGAGTTATGGATGGAAGAATTATCATTCATGGGGCATGTTATCAAAATCAAAGTGATATGTGTGGACCCTTCGAAGAAAAAGGCAATCGATGAGTAGACCAGGACAACATCTGTAATAAAGATCCATATTTTCCATGGTATCGTTGGGTATTACTATAATTTTTTGAATAACTTATCATGATTTTCAAACCCACTAATAAGGATGACTCGGAAGGGAGATATGTTTACTTGACTAGTTAATGTGAAGACTGCTTTAACGAGTTGAAAAGAAGGCTTATCACCGCACCAGTTCTCACACAACCAACTATTGGGGAACTCTTTGTGGTGTACAATGATGCTTAAAATAAGTTATTATTATATTCACCAATTAAAAATGATAAAGTGATATCCTATATTTCAAGTAAGTTGATAATTCACAAGAAAAACTATCCCACACATAAATTTGGAGTTTTCAATTTTAATATTTGCATTAAAAATCTAGTAGTATAATCTTTATGGGGATAAGAATGAGATATATACTTATCATGAGAGTCTCAAATATATATTCACATTGAAAGGGATTAATATTAACTAGTGAATATGGTTAGATACCATCAAGTAATTTGACTGTTCAATCCACTACCATACTAAAAAGGAAAATAAAGTGGAAGATTCCCTAAGTTGAAAGGATCTTTTATCGTTAATAATGATGATAACTAAGAAGGATCCAATACTCTTAGAATATCAAAGTATAGAAATGTGCATAATTTAGGAGAATCATTAATCCTCTCTCAAATAATTTCCCAACCATCCATCATGGAGAAAATAAAGGATGCTCAAAGAAATGATGTGGTAATTTAGAAAAAGGTGTAAGCTATGAGATAGGGAAAATCCTCAAAAATTAAAATTTATGTGGAAGTAGTTGTAAGATTTGGGACTCGAAAATGTGTACCTTCTAATCTAGAGTTAAAATAGGATATTTTTACTTATTCACATATTCCAACCTTCTATATTCACCTAGGGATCACAAAGATGTATCAAGATATCTAGGAGAACTTTTGGTGTGACAATATGAAAAAAGGAGATCACTAAATATACATCAAAGTACTCGGTATGTCAGTAAGTGAAGTACAAAAGGAAAAAATCTAAAGAGATGATGAAACCATTAACAAGACTAACATAGAAGTGGGAAAACATCACCAAAGAATTTGTGACTGGAATTTAGAAGAAATCCCAATAAAACAATTTTATATGGGTAGTTTTGGATAATCTTAAAAAGAAAGCTCACTTTATCTCAATTTGAGAGGACTTCTCAAGGGATCAACTTTCACTGATATATATCAAGGAAGTGGGGAGGATTCATGGAGTGACACTATAGATTATATCTAATCGATATCCAAGATTCACCTCTATGTTCTGTAAAAGTCTCTAAAATGATCTAAAACTAATTTGAACTTTAGTACAACATATCACCATAAAACAGATGTCCAATATAAGAAAACTATTCAAAAACTGGAAGAACTGTTGATAGTGTGTTATTTGGACTTCCAAGGAAGATGGGACCAACATCTTACACTGGTCTAATTCTCCTATAATAATAGTTTCTACTCGAGCATCCAAATGGCTCTGTATAAATCCATTTACTGGGAAAGATGCATAAAACTAGAATTCTAGGATGAATTCAGCAAACGTAAGCCTTTAGTACATGAAATAATTGAAGAAATGGAGGAGAAGGTGAAAAATATTCATCAACACATCCTGGAAACCCAAATTTGACAAAAGATAAATGAAGACAATTTTAAACAGGGCCTGGAGTTTAGGTTCGGAGATATGGTATTATTCCGTGTGTCTATATGGAAGAAGATCGTGTGATTTGGTAAGAAAAGAATGTTGAGTACCAAGTATATTATCCCCTTCATGAATCTTGATCCTTTTAGAGATGTGTCCAGTCAACTATAACTTCAAACAACTATGTCTCAAGTACATGATGAATTCCACATTTCTTTCTTGAGTTTGTACATACCAAATCCCTCACATGTACTGAATTCATATGTGGTACATTTGGAGAATGATCTCTCTTACAAGGAGCATCTAGTGAAGATCTTGGATTATAGAGACTAATTTCCACACAATAAGACCACTCACCTATTAAAAGTACTATGGTGCAACCATATGTACGAAGAGGTAACATGGGAACCTGAGGAAGTGATGAAGGAGAAGTACCCACACTTGTTTTTAATATAGAATGTAAAATGAAATTTTGAGGGTGAGATTTCATAAGGGGTGAAGACTATAACGACCTAGAATTCTATCAATGAAAATTATCTTCATATAATTTTTTATATATTATAAATCATATAAAACCACATTAAGAAAAATATAAAAATATTATAAATGAATAATGAATGAAATAAGAGGTATTTCTAAAATTTAAGGAACTCGTTCCGATTAAATGGTAACTAGACATTTGGAATAGTAGTATAACCCTTTTGAATAGTAAAATGGCCAGTAGAACATTTACCCCTCCCATGAAGGTATAAATAAAATTATCTCATCTTAAAAATGAAAATTTTATATAATTATACCATAGAATAAGTAAATAAATGTTTTAAAATTTATTTATTAAGTGTAGTTATTTTTTTAAATCCAAAAAATTTAATTATAATTTTATGATTAATTTATTGATTTCAAATAAAATTTATTTTCATCAAATTTATTCATAAATTAATATTTTTTTATATTATGATTATAATATAATTTTATGAGACCTTAATTAATTTTTCAAAGTATTATAAAATCAGTTATAATTTTAAAATTGGTATTTACCATGTAAGAGATGATTTTAATTGAAAATTAAATTCCTCGTATTTATAAAATTATTTTCTAAAATGGATTTCATTTTTATATTTTAAATATCATAAAATGGTTAGGGTGAATTTTTGGTATTTTTTAAAAATACTTGAATTTTTTATGAATAGTAAAATATGATAATTTACGATAAAAAATAAATTATGGAGTCAAATATGATATATGACTAATGTATTCTCCTAACATCTTTAAATCATTGAGACTTACCCAAATTCTGTTCAAATATCTACCCAAGAACCTCCCCAACATCTAGGAGCCTTTTGAATAAAAAAAAGGCCAAAACCTTTTCCCTAAGGAGGTTTTCAAGGAGGAGAAATTCAAGTGGTAAATTCCTCTTTCTTTTCATTTAATTTCTTTTTATGTTCATTTATTTTCTTATTCTCTTATCACCTATCCTCATACAAATTTAATGATAAATATACTAACTTACATATAATGTAATTTTATTATGATAATGTTATAATCCATCATCAAACCCCTTCTTCTCTCACTCTTATTCTAAAAATGGAAATGTCATATGTGATGTATTGTTTTATCACCATCAAGGTCGAAAAGTTTTCATTTTCCTTCATCACATTCAAGGATGGTCATAAAACCATTATAATGGTTGAAAAATATTTTAAAATTTAATATTATAAACATTTTTATGTTCTATAATTAACATGTTTACATAATATTAAATGATAAAACAAAATGAGTTTGTGGTAACAAAAACCATTGTAATAATCTAAACGATTATCACCTGTGTATTTTGAAATGATTAATCCGCATAAAATATCACCAAATGAAATATATATATACACATAAATATATTTATGATCATTAATAACCTATAATTTAAATTCTAGATATTTATTCCCATTTTATATGTTTTTCCATACATGTATACAAGAAACCAGTCATGAAAACCAAGGAAACGAACACTCCAAAACAATAAAAGTATATCTTATAACACTTCAGAAGGGCCATAAATGAACATAATAAAATTTTAATAAAAAAATAAATCTATAAAATGTTACTAATTAATTAAATAATTTATTTAATTAGATTATCAAGAACATTGTGATCAAGTGAAGAATAATTTTGGACATAAGGTAAGGGAGTATAACCGAACTTCCATTTTTTCCTTCAGACAACGCTTTATATTTCATTAACCAAATTTAATTCATCTATATATTTATAAAATTATTATAAATTAATTAATATTTTCCTAACTCTTGTATCCAAATAATTTCATCCTTTTTTGGGGATATAATTGCATTAAAAAGGTTCTCTTCTCAATTCTTCCCGTTAAGTAATCCTGATAAAAGGGAACTTCCCTATTTCATACCCACTTACCAGTACACTATATAATATTTTTTTAATACACCATTATTTTTGTAAAATCAATCATTTTATCATGAATAATTATCTTGGTTCATTTCTATTTTTTTTTTGAAAACAAATAATATGTTTACACTTTAAATACTCTTTAATAATTTCCTTAAAGTGCTTTAAATTGTTTCATTTCTAATGACTATTAAACACTCTATTAAAATGGTTTCGTTTTATATGGACACCCTTTATCATTATACTTGCATATTTTCCTTTATTAATGTTCATGTATGTTCTAAATCAATTATTTCACGGACACTTTAATGATACATCCATTTCTAATGCCTTGTGACATGATTAGGATACCCATTTATTTCCATGGGTAACCGTTATTTTTATGTTTGATTATTTGTGTATGATTATTTATGTGGAACACATATTCATGAACATGTTATGATGGGTGTTCTTTGATAGTTCTCTAATTCATTGGGTAATTTTTAGTCTCATGGAATTTCATGTTGGTATGGGGACTGAACCTGATTTCTTTTATAGGACTAAGTCCACCTTGTCTTAGTAACTAGCCTTGAATCATTTTATAACAACTTATATAGTGTTTACATATTCCAATGATGTCATAGTTATATTTTTACATGTTTTATATGTTATTCTTCTATTTTTTATTCATGTTTCATGTATTTATGCCATCATGTTATGCCTTCTAACCCATGTACTATGTTTTATTCCTATTCTTATTCCCTTATAGTGATTTTTAACTCCTCCATTTTGTTTGTGTATTCCAAAGTTATCCTATGCTGATATAATGCCTTAATGGACTTAGGGTATAATTATAAAAACTAAATATAAGATTTTTTTTATGATGTTTAATTGTGTATCTATTATTACAATTACATTATAATTTAAAATACTTGGTTTGTAATTTGATGTTTAATTATGCTTAAAATCATGTAATAATACATGTAAAAGGCAAGGGTCGCTATATGAAAAATATTAAAAAATTATTTTTGATGTGTAGGAATCATCTGAAACTCAATCAGACACACAATGTGATAGGTATGACTCTATATGTGTCTTTTTTTTAATTTTAATTTTAGTAAAAAAAACACAATTAGCATATTCGAAATAGTCACATGAGCCTCAGCCCAGTTGATGAGGACTCTCAATGTGCATCGACGAGACCCAAGTTCAAATCCGGGTGGAGGCATAATGCTGGGTTACAGTAGCAGCACTGTATTAGGTATTTTATTAATTATTATAGGAGGTACTGTAGTATATATTGTTCTTTACTCTAGCAGTGAGAACTATTCACCTTCAGGCCATTGGTTTAGGCATAGAGTCCTTAATGCCTTCAGGCCACCTAGGCCTTTAGTCAACTAAGGATTTTGGGTCACCATAAGGCATTCAGGCCCCCTCAAGGCCTTCATGACACCATTATGGGAATGGAGTCTTTAAGGACTTCAGGACACCCAGGCTTTCGGTTCACTAAGGATTTTGGTCCATGTCAAGGCCTTCAGGCCACCTCAAGGCCTTCGGGCCACCTGATGTACAAGTGCAAACCAGACATATTCTAAAAGTAACAAGCTCCAAAAGAGGATTCATATCAAGGAATATTCACCAAAGCAAAGCTAAAAAAATTAGGAATGAGAGGGTATGGAATTTTCCATTGGTGTTAGGCCTATGCACCTCTACATGGGATAATTATCCAAACAACCATAAAAAGGTGGTGAGATAATCATGATGCAGATATTGGGGAGGTACAATTTCAAGTACTCATAGTCTATGATGATTTCCATTAAGACCTTTCGGTCTTGTAATATCATGAGACCCACGGGAAATGTAAGGGTTTCACTTCGACCATTAAAAGGGGGATTTTAAAAAATGAGTAAAAAATTAAGGCCATTGGTCCATTCAAGAAGACATACTCAAAACATAGCAAATGAATTTGGATTGTTTTGATACATTATGAGAATGATCCATAAGTAATTTGTGAAGTGTAGGAATCATACACACCACAATCCCATACATATTGTTCCTAGTATAACTTAAAGTGTCTATTATCAGTCTAAAATTGACATTTTAGTTTAAAACAATTATCACTCACTGAAAACCAAGAAAAAATACTCATATTTTCTTAATACTTTAGGAAAATTATTCATAAGTCATTTGTGATGTGTAAAATTCAGTATCAGGTCAAATAAATACAAGATGTCTCTGGTATGACCTAAAGTGATAGTTTTAAGTTTAAAAATTCATTTAGTTAAACTAAAAGTGACATACTCAAAATCGAGAGAATGTATTTGGATTGTTTTGATAATTTTTGAAAATGACCCATAAGTCATTTGTAACATATAGAAATCATACCCACCTTAATCAGACACATGGTGTGACTAGTATGACACTAAGTGTATCCTTTTATTTAAAATTGACATTTACTTAATGTATTATTTCATATTTATGTTTAATTTATCTCTTTATAGTACTACCATCCAAATTTTGTTTCCTATATATAAAGACTCTATAGATCGGTTTGGGTGGTTTTTTCAGAAATTGATACCTTGGTATAGCTTTTTGAGAGGGGGTAACAGATGCCAAGGATGATGAAACATTGATATTTTTTATTTTTTTGGATATTAATATAAAATTTAGTTACAAGAAAAATATTAAAATGAATATAAAAATGTAATTTTTGTATTTATGATGTAAATTTTATTCTAATTAAAATTTTAATTTGAATACATGTTTATTTTCATACTAGTGTATACAGATGTATTTGTTATAGTGTCTTATTATTCAAATAGCGCATTGCAACAACAATGCCCTTATCAATGATATTTCTAGCACTGATAAAGGCCAACCTTATTCAGCACTAATGAAAGTGCTGATAAGGGGGGGGGGGATTTAATGGTGATGAGATAATAATTCTTTTTTAGCACTCCTAAAGCCCTTTTTGTGCACTGCTAAATTGAAAACTATTGTAATGTATTTATTATTTCTTATAAATTTCATCTTCCTCCCTTATGGTGCACATGCCCTAGACAGTCCCCAACCAGTTTAGTGTGTATTTTGTTTTTTGATTATTCATACCTAGGGTTCGTAAGGCTTGCCATGAGACTAATTTTAGCAATGTCTTATTAAGGCTAAGAATTCTTCTTATTTATGGTAGGACACCCCATATATTTGGATTTAAATCCTGGAACCCTCACTACATGTACATTAATTTTTTTAAGTGTTTAATGATAATAATAAATATATCCTCAAATCCTTTGGAAAATGAAATTAAGTTTAACTTGGTTTCTATTGATTGTATTGTAATATTTATTCAATGTGTATGATTGGAAATTATTTGGAAACTGGTTTCTATAAAAAAATTGTGAATTTCTATAATTACATTTACTCGTGTATTTAGGTATTCTAAAATATGTTTCAGACTTCAATAAGAATTTATAATTGGCCTTTTTATTTTACTTATCATTCCAAGTATTCATAATGTATTTTAAATTTGGTTTCGAAAAAACTTTTGAGGTATGAAAATTATTTTTACGTTATACCTATATTCATAGGTATACCTATATATCTATATAAATTCCAATGCAATTGTGTGATTTTCTGAACATAGATATATATATATATTTATGTGTGCAAGTTTATATGAGTATAATTATTGAGGGACACTTTGGGAACTTAATTTTGAAAATAAAACCCATTTTTATAATAAGTTTTAAAGTGGATTTACAAAATAAATATTATGGCTCAATTAGTACCTTTCAAATAAGCATTTATCTATTTATTGGTTTTAAATGGAAATCTCCTTAGTCCTTTTATGAAAAACATGGATGTGTGGTTTGAGATATATTTTGGTTCATTATTAATTTATATAGTTATGGTATTTAAAGAATTTCTTATTGATTTTGTTATTATTTTCATTATGGTTGGTAATATTATTCAAGACTCATGCAAACCCTAAGTACTTGGGTTTGTGAACTTAAATGGGATAGGATACCTTTCCACTAGCTATGATTCTTAATTATTTGTATTTTTTCACTCACCAATGATGTGTTACTATATTTTATATTATACAATAGTGAATAATATTATTGGTTTCCCTATACCTTAGTGGCCCTAGGGTTTTTATCCCATGTGGATTTTTAGATTATTTTATGTATGACATCATCTTACCCTTTCGTTACATTATATTTCCTTCGATTTATATATTTTTTTCATTAAGGATAATTTTTAATCTTTCTTTAAAATGGTATTTTAAATTGTGTGTGAAGAGTATATTTAAAAACTAGTTTAGAATATAGTTCTAAAGGTGTGTTTTATTGAAATTGGCCTTTTCCATATAAGTTTATTTTAAAGTGGTTGTTTTAATTTTAAGAAAATAAAAATGTAATATATATAATTTTTATTTTATATTATTTAATTAATTATTTAAAACCTATTTTTAATTCATGTATTTCAAATAATCACTAAATGGATCCTTTCATTGAGACTATACATGGGAAGTGGTTATTTGGAATGCCTACTGTACTTATTGATCACGCCTATCATTAAATTTTAGTTTCATATTTTGGATCCATTATTACCACTCACAAAGAATTAAAATATTAGTGGTCTATGGTTATTTCATTACCCTTCCATCCAAAGGTACTACTCTTGGGTATGAAATTAAGGAAGTGAGATAATGACCCATTTGTGCCTCCATCAGTAGGCCTAAGGTTGGAGACTAACACCAAGAGTATAAAAATCTCACATATGGAAGGAATTGCCCTCAAATAATTAATAAGGATATGGAGATAGAATGAAAACCACCAAACAAATCAATCTTATAAAAAAGGAAAAATAAAATCCATCTCATGATTCATGTATATAGTAAAAAAAATACAAATAGATCCTATAAATGAATAACAAAAGAAACTCAAAGGAAATGATTTAGATACATTTTTAATATTTGGGCTAGTAATGTTTATATTGGTCTTATAAATCCTCTTCCACACCTGAGAAAAAAATTATATATACTTAGTTTGAGAAAAACAACTATACTCATTAGGTTCATACACAAGTTCTATCATACACAAGTGATAATAGAATACTAATTCACCCATAAAAGAAAAACAAAACCAACATGTACCTAAATATTTCAAAAAAACAATCACATCCCCTCCAATACATGATCACCAAATAACACATCCAATAGAGTAACATAATAAGATTCATATCGATAATGGGTACCAGTCACTACTTTCACACTAATTTTCCACTCTCATTCCCCAATTCTAAGTATCCTAGTGCACCCATATATTCCATAGTAACCATTCCCAAAGATACCTTGGAAACCACATGAAATCCTTCATAAAGATAATTGAGAAACCAAATCATACCATGATCCCCATGAAACATATAACTACATCCACATCCAATCATAACTAATTCTATATAACCAGAATAGAAGGGTATCACGAACATGATAGAAATGAACCTAATACCCTCATCTTACCATGAACATCCACCACTATGAACCACATCATACTTTTTTAAATCACCACCTCTAGTGAACTTTTAACTTCAAGACATCATAGAATGTTCTCATGAACCACTCCTAGGATATAGGGCATAAAATAGGGGGTATAAATTCATCCATCCTCACTATCATGGATGTTTAGGAAACACACATAGGACCCAATACCATTAGGTGTCAGTGTAAACACGTGACTTAGTGGGGTGTGTATAGAAATAATATAAAAATAAATGATTGATAAATAATAATAAAACCCAACATGGAGGTTAATAACAAGAGAACCAACATATCTCACCACATCACCACAATGTTTCAAAACATCTTCCACTATCTTTTCCACTTATAAATATATCACACCATATAAGAAATATACACATAATCCATATTCGGTATTCCTTTCTAATAACCCCATTATAGATTTTCTAATCACCACTCATATTCATTATTCAACCCCATTAATTTCATATTTAAATGCATATCATTAATTAATCATACCATACATTACATTATTTACCAGAAACATTAATTTCCACCCACATTCATTCCCATCAAAATATTTGAATTTCATTTTATAACTTCCACAAAACAATATGACACAACACATAACAACCCATTTGTCTCATATTGACGAACCTGGATTCAAAACCACCCCACATCATAACCACCACATAACTCATACAGCAAAAGTCAAAACTATCATGCATAAACCTACCACACAACTCAGTTTAGTTTTTTATAAGGGCCTATATAACAATTGGTTTTTTAAGGGTATAACCAAACTGATCTACGAAACCATGGGAAAATAATTTAGTTATCAGATATGTGGTTATATCCTTTTACATGTGTTCTATGCTAAATAAAAAATCACAAAAATACATCATTATAAATACAATTAATATTTTTAAATTAGAAATAATACACAACCATATAGAAAAAATCTATAAATTTTTTTGGCTAATGATATTTCTCTGATTTCCCATTCAATTTCATATATAAAAAATTAATTATATTCTCATGTTTACCCATACCATACACCCAATGGAAGATAAAAATATTAAATCCACACAATATATATAAATATGGAGATAAATAGGATCCCCGACCTTGATAAAGATTTCCAAATCACTGTAAAAGGATGGAAAAATAATGGATATCCTCATAGAAAAGATCACACCAATGATGGATGAGAAACCTATATCACAACATTCTCTGTCAATTATAATCCAACACATCTCTTAAAACATAAATCTCCCTAAGAAAATCCTCCTTTGGAATATTAAAAATAGAAAAAATAAGAAGGAAGAGGATAGAATCACTGTAATATTTATAATGTTGAATCTCTAAAATCCAAGGAACAAATACAATAATGAGAGAGTTAAACGAATCCTAAAATCTCCTGGGGGTTTTGTAATGACCCAAAGATTTTTCATTGGAATTCCCTTCTTATAACTATGCCTTATAGTATAATCACATTAGTAAGAACAATGACATATAATGATACTAAATACTATGTGTCCATTAATAATATATTTTCCACTTCTATGTTTAGAATTTTGAAAATTTGACATACACTGTTGCGATCGGTAAGATGTCTGGAGTCTGAGAGGACAAACTTAATTTTTGATGAATAGTTACCTACCCTTATTCATATTAATATGAACCTTATAAATAGTAAATCTTCTAAAATAATAGTAACTTTAACCATGAAAGATTAAATAAAACTTAGGCATCTTATAAGTGATCGATTGACCATAGTAAAAGAATTGGTATTTTTGTAAGTCATAAATTTCTTTATTTATTTAAAATAAAATGAATTTTCATAATAAAAATTCATAAATAAAAAATTATATGTCTTCTTATTTTAATATAATTTTATAAGACCTTATATAATTTTAGAAAGCATTATAAATTGGTTTTAATTTTAATAAACTATATTTTTCAAGTAAATTATGATTTTAATTAAAAATTAAATTAGTAATATTTATAAATAAAATTAAAAAAGGACATCATTTTTGGATTATTCATGTTAAAAAATAGTTATGGTGAATTTATGGGTTTTTTCTGAAATACATGAATTTTTGATGAATAATGAAATGCGATAATTTATAAAATAAGTTAAATTCGTGAGTTATAGAGTCATGGGTGATGTTATAATGATGTAAGAACATATTTTTAGTATTCACACAATATAATTACTATATTTAGTCATGTAACACTCATTATTATTTTGTCTTATGGAGAAATAATAAATTAATTAATATAATATTGAGAAAACCCCTCCCCCCGCCACTATAAATATCACCCTTCACACCCTCATTTCCTCACACCTCTCAGACTTCAATCCTGTCTAAAATATTTCCAAAAATCCTCCTTTTCACCTCCCCCACATCCAATAACTTATGGTCTTATCAAAAGACAAATCCAATGTTCTTTAAGAGGATTTCAAGAGAATGATTCAAGTGGTAATTCCCCTATCTCTCTTTTCCTTTAATTTCTTTTTCAATTTCATGTTCTTTTCTTAATCTATCCCTGCCTATAAAAATATAAATGGTATGGTAACTCCAATATCATAAATATGATTTAATTTTATTATAGTAATGGTATTATATATCAATCAATCCTTTTCTCTTCTTCTTTTTATTTTTTTAAAGGAAAACAATGTTTGTGCGGTGTTAATTTATCACCTTCAAGAACGACATGTTTTATTTTTTCCTTTACCGCCCTCATATCTAGTCATGAAACCATTTTTATGGTTGAAACAGATTATGTTATATATATTATATTCTATTTAATTTTCTGAAACTAACATATTTAAATTTTACTAAATGATTAAACAAAACAAGTTTGTTGTGGTCGAAAAACCGCCCGAATTAACCCAAACGATTATCATTAAATTCTTATCTAATGATTAATACACATGGTATATAAAAAATTAATTATAAGATCAAATTAAATATTTAAATATCATTAATAAATTTAAATATCATTTATTCATTTCTATCCATGTTATACATGAACTTCGATTTATGAATAAAAGTGAACCGCTCAAGAAAACTAGAAAAACGATCATTCCCAAACAATGTATTTAAACTATGTAACTCATAAAAAGGCCCAAAAATTAATTTAATGAAACCATAATGAACCATATTCATGTAAAAAAATTTATCAAATTGTTAATTAATTAATCTATTGAGGTTATACAAGACATTAAAGTGAGTAAAACATTCAGATACAAAGTAAGGGGAAATTCTCAAACCCAACTTTCTTTCTTCAGGTTCTCCCTCTTTCACTCCATGTTTGATATGGGTTCCCCTTAAAAATAATTTATTCATAATTATATGACCTTTTCTAGGATATATATGTTACCTAATTGATTTTATGAAAAACCCAATGTTTTCCAAAAGAACTCTTCTTTCAAATAAATACACCCTTTTTACTTCTTGAATTTTGTTTCACTCTTCACTCACGGTTAATGGTTCAATGTCAATAATGATATTACCTATTTATTTTGAGACCAAATGTTTATTAAATTATGATTTATTATGTGAAACCCATTTCCTAAAATGGGCTCTGTTAAGTTCAAAATTTTCATTTTTTTTAATGTGGCATGCATGCTAATGTAAATATAATGATGTGACGGGCGCACCCAGAATTATATAGCACAATATGAATGATTTAATGTGATGGGTGTGCCAAAAATTATACATTGCTCCAATGAAATGGGTAATGTGATGAACCTCATGAGTTAAATTAAAATGATCTGGGAACATGATGTTAACATTTTTTATGACTATGTGTGGTAGATGACCACCAAGATATGATGTTTCATTTTCATACTTTTCCACATTTCAAATATTTTATTAATGTTCCCTATTATGATATTTATGATGATGTTATGATTATTCTCACCCCATTCTATATTTTTCTTATCTATCCTCTAACTAGGCTTTTAGATCGCCCCTTTTTTACGTATATCCTCAGGTGACTACATGTACTAAGCAGAGGTCAAGTACCAATAACATTCTAGAGAAGAAGGAATTAAAAAATATTTATGTTTGATGTTGTAAATTATATATTTAGACCTAGTTTTCATAAGAAACTAAAACTTTGGATCCTCATGAAGTAATACTATTATGTTATTTACCTTTATAATGATGTAATATTAATGTAAGAAAATGCAGGGTTTCTATAGTTGGTATCAAAGGAATGGTTTAGTTAATTTGGGAATTAGGATTACTGAACCCTAGAGAAAACCTCTAGCATAAGACTAAGTACAAATATGCACACAATAATATTTACATAGGGATCCCATAAGTTATTATTTTAGTTTAAATTTCAAAAATAAATAAGTTATTCCTGACTTGTTGAATTATGTTTTGTTCTAACCATTTCTATTTTAGAAAATGGTGGAAACTAGGAGAAACCATCCCAACAACTCATGAGAGGGCCAATGCAATGGTTCCCGAATGACATCCCCAATTCTATGGGAGGTGGAGTTCAAAACATCTAGGGGATGCTTACCTAACTATCTCAGGTTATGAAAATTAACCAAAATAATGGGGAATTTCTTCCTTCACCAAAGAGGGAGAAACTGGATATCGATTGTTTTATGCGGAAATGGCCACCGACGTTAAATGGATCATCATGTACACTAGCTTCGGAACAGTGGGTCAACTCCATGGAGAATATCCTTTATGTGCTTCATTGTTCTGAGATGGAAAAGGTGACACTAGTTATTTATCATCTAGAGGGAGAGGTCAATCAATGGTGGTCTTTGATTAAGAACACCAAGCCAAGAGACAAAATTAAAGAGATTGAATGGGAAGACTTTAAGATCAAGTTTCATAAAAATTATTTCCCAATAACTCTTCATACGAAAATGGAGAGTCAATTCATAGAGCTTAAGAAAAACAAGGGGAATTTTTCAGGACCTACGAAGCAAATTTCACAATGCTTTCAAGGTACACTTCGGGTTTTTTGTCAACAATGATATAAAAATTGATAGATTCTTTAGTGGATTAATACCACACCTTTTCAAGGCTCTTGAAATTTCAAACTATGGGAGTTATGAAGAAGTTGTTTGATGTCTTCTCAATGTGGAGATAGAGTTTGGAGAATGGTTCCACGGCTATGTTCATAAGGAATGAAAGATAGAGTTTCAATCCAGGGGTCTAATGATGAAGGTTGGAAGAAAACTCAATGACCCACATGACAAAAATGTGGGACGTTGCATCATGGGAACTACCTTAAAGGGATGGGGAAATTCTTTAAGTGTTGGGATGGCTAATTCCATAACTACTTCAGAGGTGGATAAAGATAATGAAGTTGTACAAGGTAAAATTCTTTTCACTCATGAATTGAAAAACTCTTATTTGATTATGGCTCTACACACTCCTTTATATCTTTCAATTTTGATTGAATAGTATAATCAAATCCACAAACCCTTAAAGTAGAGATATCATTAAAAACACCAAGTGGTGCAATCATTGCAACCCAAGTGTTTGACTCTACTTCTGTTGGTGTATGTGGGAATATTCTTCCAGAGAAACTTGTAATACATTCCTTGGTGGAATTCAATGCTATAATGGGAATGGATTGTCTCTCGTTATATAGAGTTCATATCAACTATTGGGAAAAATAAATATCTTTTCATATTCCCAACCATCCCATGACCCTCTAAGAATTTAGGGATGATCATGAATATCCTTTGAAAAATCCTTCAATGTTGTGGGTGTTGATTCCCTATGAAGAATCATACCTCTACCAAATGGTTTAGTCAAAGGAATGTTCCAACCTTGCAAAAATTCCCATCATGAGGGAATACGGTGATGTATTTTCCAAATATTTAACCAGACATCCCCTAGATCGTGAGGTAGGGTTATCAATTGAACTCATACCTGGATATAATCATATATCAAAGTGTCTATATATGATGGATCCTATATAACTAGAGGAGTTAAATAAGTAGCTGCAAGAGAATTTGGACAAAGGGTCCATATTCCTTAGTGAGTCACCTTGGGTTGTTCTAGTGCTCATAGTGAATAAAAAGGATGGAAAAATGTGACTTTGTATAAATTATCAGGAACTTAACAATATCACTATAAATAACAAGTATCCTCTTCCAATGATTGAAGTCATGTTCCATCAGTTAAGAGGATCTCAATACTTCTCCATGGTGGATCTTAATTTTGGATATCAATAGTTAAATATGAATAAGGATGATATTATGAAGATTGTCTTCCATACAAAGTATGGGCACTATGAGTTTATAGTGATTCCCTTTGGACATACTAATGCCCATAAAAATTTCATGTATTTTATTAATAGAGTATTAAGACATTACCTCAACAAATTTTTCATAGTGTTTATTGATGTTATTCTCATATACTCCAAGACCAAGGGGGAACATCAAGAACATCTAATACTTGTGTTGGAAACATAAATAAAGGAGAAGTTGTACGCCATGTTAAGTAATTTTGACTTTTGGATGATTTAAGTCACGTTCTTGTGACATGTGATCACAAGTGAGGGATTTTCTATGGACTCTTCAAAAACAAAAGCGATTGGGGATTTTTCTAGGCCCTCTAGTGTCACAAAAATCTGTAGTTTTCTGGGATTATCTAGGTACTACCAACGTTTTGTGAGAAACTTATCACGATTGTCAAGCCCAATAAGTTAACATGGAAAGTGGTAAAGTATTTCTGGATGGAAGAATATTTGGGAAGCTTCAAGGAGGTAAAGATAAGACTGATCACTACACTTGTAGTCACATTACCAAAAAGTGGGTAAATTTTAGTGCTATACAACGATTCGTCAAAGAAATTATTGGGTTGCATACTCATGAAAAATGATAATTTGATAGCCTACGCCTCATGGCAGTTGAAGATCCATGAGAAGAGCTACCTGATGCATGATCTAGAGATGACATCCATGATTTTTGCCTCCAAAATCTGGCGTCACTGCCTTTATGGTGTGAAGTGGGACATATACACCAACCACAAGAGCATAAAGTTTATATTCACACAAAAGGCGATCAACATGTGTCGAAGGAAATGGTTAGATCTAATCAAGGATTACGATTTCTCTATTCACTATCATCCTGTAAAGGCAAACAAGGTAGCATATGCCCTAAGCATAAAAGAAGCTACTACTCTATCCATGTTATAGATTGAGAAAGATCATATCTTCATGGATATGAGAAGGATGTATTTGGAAATAATAATGGAAGTAAAAACATCCTACCATTCCCAAATTATTTCCCAACCATTTATCCATGAGAAGATTAAGGAGGCACAAAGGGATGATCTAGAGTTACAAAAGATGGTGAATGCAGTAAAGTAAGGGAAGTTTCAAGAGTTACATATCGATGATGATAGTGTGATTCGGTTTGGAATGAGTCTTTGTGTTCCTTCATCATCCAGGATAAAGAAATATCTATTGGGAAATGAAAATAGTTCAACTTTCTCGATCCATCCTGGTAGCACAAAGATGTATCAAGATCTCTGAGAACACTTATGGTGTGATAACATGAAGAAGAATATTGCAGAATCTATTTCAAGGTTCATGGTATGTCAGTAAGTTAAATCAGAGTGGAAAAAGTCCAAAGGGATGATGCATCCATTGCCTATACCCATGTGGAAATGGGAGAATGTCACTATGGACCTTGTCATGGGTCTCCCAAAGATGTCTATGGGAAATAATTAGATATGGGTTGTGGTTGACTGAATCACCAAGACTATCAATTTTATCACTATTCTGGAAGATATATCTCTTGAAAAACGTACAAAGATATATGTGATGTATGTAGTGAGACTGCTTGGTGTTCCACTCTTGATTGTCTTTGACCATGATCCAAGGTTCACATTTAGATTCTGGAGGAGTCTTTATCATTCTTTGAGTACTAAATTAAATTTCAGCACGGCCTATCACCCACAAACTAATGGTCAATCAGAAAGGACTATTCCGGCCCTTAAAGATATGATAAGAGCCTGCTCTTTAAAATTCAAAGGTGGATGGGATAAAAATCTCCCATTGGTTGATTTCTCATACAATAACAGCTTCCACTCGAGTATTCATGTGGCTCCATTTGAAGCTCTATATCAAAAGTGATGTAAAACTCCAACCTGTTGGGATGAAGTTGGAGAATGAAATCTACTTGGACCCAATCTTGTGCAATAGATGGTAGAGAAGTTTAAAGTCATACAGAAACGTATCAAAGTTGCTCATAGTCAAAAAAAGAGATATGCTGACAACCGTTAAAGATTTTTGTAGTTCGACGGTGTAGATAAATTCTTCCTTCAAATATCACCATGGAAGAGAGTCATGTGGTTTGAAATGAATGGGAAGCTAAGCCCAAGGTACATTGTCCCCTTTGAGATCCTTCACCACATAGTATCTATGGCCTATCACCTTGTACTTCTACTGAATACGACTCAAGTTCATGATTTTTTTCACGTATCACTCTTGAGAAAGTACATACCAAATCCCTCACATGTACTAAACTTAGACGTGATACAATTGGAAAATGATCTCTATTATGAGGAGAAACCAATAAAGATTCTAGACTAGAGAGATAATGTTCCATGGAACAAGAAAACCCACCTTGTCAAAGTGTTTTGGAGGAACCAAAATTTTTAAGAAGCTACTTGGGAACTAGAGGAGGCGATGAAGGAGAAGTACCCTCACCTATTTAAGTAAAACGAAATTTTAAGTGTGAAATTTTATAAGGGAGGAAGAATTTAACGACCCAAATTTTTATCAATGGAATTATTTTCTTATAACTATGCCTCATAGTTTAATCACATTAGGGAGTACATTGACATATAATGGTACTAAATACTATGTGACCATTAAACATATGTTTTCCACTTCTATGTTTTGAATTTTGAAAATCTGACATACACGGTTGCAATGAGTAAGATGTTTAGAGTCTGATAGGACAAACTTAATTTTTGGTGAATAGTAACCTACCCTTATAAATATTAATATGAAATTTATGAATAGTAATTCCTCCAATATAATATTAGCTTTACCCGTGAATGATTAAATAAAACTTAGGAATCTTATAAGTGATATATTGACCGTAATAAAATAATTTGTATTTTTTAGTCATAAATAATTATTTATAATTAATTAATTAACTTAAAAGAAAATTTATTTTTCTAAAATGTGTTCATAAATTAACAATTCTATGTCTTCTAGTATTAATATAATTTTATAAGACCTTATGTAATTTTTGAATGTATTATAAAATCAGTTTTTATTTTAAAAATATATATTTTTCAACTAAATTATGATTTCAATGAAAAATTAAATTAATCATGTTAAGAAAATTATTTTTTAAAAATAGACTTCATTATTCATTCTACACATCGGAAAATGGTTAGGGTGATTTTTTGGGTTTTTTCTGATATACATGAATTTTTTATGAATAGTGAAATACGATAAGTTACAAAATAAGTTAAATTAATGAATTATAGAGTCATGGGTGATGATATAATGATGTAAGAACATATGGTTAGTATTCAAAAGATATAATTACTATATTTGGTCATGGAACACTTATTGTTACTTTTTTTTCAGAGAAATAATAAATTAAAGAATATTATATTGAGAAAACTTCTCTCCTTTCCACTATAAATACCACACTTAACACCCTCATTTCCTCACACTTATCAATCTTAAAGACTTGTCTAAAAAATGACCAAACTTATTCCCTTGACCATTCCCCACTTCCAAGATCTTTTGGTCTCATCAAAAGACCAAGAATAGGTTCCTTAAAGAGGGTCTCAAGAGGAGGATTCAAGAGGTAATTCCCCTCCCTCTCTTTTCATTTTATTTCCTTTCAATTTCAAGTACTTTGCTTAATCTATCCCCTCCTATTATCATAAAAAAGGTATGTTAACTCTAGTATCATTAATATAATTTAATTATATTATAATAATGAGATTATATATCTTCCAATCCCCTTCTCCTCTTCTTTTTATTTTTTAATGGAAAACATTGTTCGTGATGTGTTAATTTATCACCTTCAAGAATGAGATGTTTTATTTTTTCCTTTACTACCTTTAGATATATTCATGAAACCATTTTTATGGTTGAAATATATTATTTTATATGTATTATATCTTATTTAATGTTCTTTAAATAACTTATGTATATATTACTAAATAATTAAACAAAACGAGATCGTTGTGGTCGAAAAACCGCCCGAATTAACCCAAATGATCATCAATAAATTTTTATCTAATGATTCATCCACATATTATATAAAATAATTAATTATAATATCAATTTAAATTACTTAATACCATTAATAACTTTAAATATCAGTTCTATATGTTTATCCTTGTTTCACACGAACTTCCATTTATGAATACAAGTGAACCGCTCAAGAAAACCATAAAAACAAACATTCCAAATCAATGTATTTAAACTCTATAACTCATCCAAAATACCCTAAAATAACTTAATGAAACCATAATAAACCATATTAATGTAAAAAAAGTTTCTTTAATTGTTAATTAATGAATCTAATGTGGTTATACAAGACATTAATGTGAAGAAATCATTCAGATACAAGGTAAGGGGAAATTCTCGAACCCAACTTTCTTTCTTCGGGTTCTCCCTCTTTCACTCCATGTATGATATGGGTTCTCCTTAAAAATAATTTATTCATCATTATATTACCCTTTATAGGCTATACATGTTATTTAATTTATTTTTTAAAAAACCCAATGTTTTCCAAAATAACTCTTTTTTCAAATAAACACACCCTTTTTACTTCTTGAATATTGTTTCACTCTTCACTCATGGTTAATGGTTCTATGTCAAGAATGATATTCCCTATTTATTTTTGGGACAAAATGTTTATAAAAGTGTGTTTTATTATGTGAAACATATTTCCTTCCATGTTCTATGTTTAGTTATGGTTTTACATATTTTTAATGTGGCATGCGTGATAATATAAATATGATGATGTGATGGGTGCGCCCGGAATTATATAGCGTAATATGAATGCTTGAATGTGAAAGGTGTGCCTGGAATTATACAGTGCTCCAATTAATTGTGGTAAGTGATGAACCTCACGAGTTGAAGTGAAATGATGTGTGAACGTGATGCAAGCTTAGTTCACAACTATGTGACCACTATGACATGATGTTTCATTTTTATTCATTGCCACATTTCAAGTCAATGATTAATTTTCCCTCTCATGATTTTGATAATTATGTTATAATTATGTTCATCCCATGATATATTTTTATTATCTATCCTCTTACTAGGATTTCAGCTCACCCCTTATTGGTTTATATCCTTAGGTGACTACATGTACTAAGGAGAGGTCAAGTGCTAATAAGAAGCTAGAGAAGAAGGAATTAAATAAATTTTTAAGCTTGATGTTGTAAATTTTATGTTTAGTCCTAGTTTTCCCAAGACACTAAACCTATGGATCCTCATGGGGAAATACTATTATGTTGTTTCTCTTTATAATGATGTAATAGTAATGTAAGAAAAGGTAAGTTTTCTATAGGTTTTCTAAGAGTCGAGAAAAAATACCTATGGATGATAGGGTTTATAGGGTCTTTGAAAATTATAGTAAAACTGGAAAATATAAAAAAAAGATGTAACACCCTCACTATAGTGACAGGGTTCTAAAATAGGACAAAAATATGATTTAAAGGAAGGAACCATACTATAGTGGGTATGGTCAAAACCACATTAGAGAAACATGAAAAATTAAACAGTGTAGATCTAATAAATTAGGAGGAGAACCATGGTATAAGAGAAACTACAACACTATAGAATTCATGAATCATGAAGAAGGACACACCGCATCCCTGCTACGTGGCATAAATACCCCAAAATCAACATAACCCCAAGAATCCCTCATCCTAGAATCCATTCCATAGATTATCACTCTATGGAATGTCTATCCAAAAAATTTTAAAAAACAGTAAAACTCCACCCCTAAGGATTTACACTATAGATGGTCTCTCTATTCCATTAATACCCCATTTATAGCATAGAATAAGCCTCCAGCCTATGAAATCCTTCCCCATCTAAAATATTAGCTACAACTCTTCCATTAAATCCTATAATTCAATGAAACATCCACTAAACCCCACCATAACTCAAATTACCACAAATTTATGGATCATGATGTCTAGAAAATTACATTAGATACCTCTCAAACAATTATAATCCTTGATAATAAAACCCAAAAATAGAAAAACGAACATGAATGGGTCAAAACAACCACCCAGTTAGATACCTTTTAGGGATCATGTTATAACTAAAACATTGCCACTATATCACACCATCCTCAAGCCAAAAACCACAAAATCCACCATAAAACACTTCACCAAGAACACAATTTAATGAAAAAAACCCCCAATATAAAGATATCATCTACTTTGTGTGTCAATTTCTCTCAAATGTAGTTATAAAATGTGTCAAAAATCTAATACATATTTATTGGAAAGAGTTTTCTTTCATATTTATATACGTTAAGACATAAGATACACCATCATAAAGGAAAAAATGAACATCTGATAAACCAGAAACATTCACATATCAATTCATATAAATAAAAAATCATAAAGAATAACTCAAAAAACTCAAGGTACTAAGCATGTATATATGTATCACTCTCCCAAGTGCTCTCCTCTAATCCACCATGCCTTCATAATACATAAACAAAGAATATGGTCCATCCACACATCGCCTTATTTCAATGATCATAGTTCCTCTAGTGGTCTCTTCATTATCATCTCATCATCCTTGATATATACTTCTCCCCAATAAATGACATGGTAGTTATCATGAAGATACCCATCAAGTTAGGACTTGTGGAAGACATCGTGAATCCTTTCTAGCCATGGTGGAAACTTCAAATGATATGCCACTACACCAACAAGCTACAACACCTTGATGGGTCTAATGAAACATAGAAAATTCTTAATCCACCTTCAAAACCTTCAATTCCATCTGATTATTGAAACCATTAATAATATGTGGTCTCCATCCACAAAATCTAAGGGACTACTCTTACAATCGGTATATGATTTTTTTCATTTTTGCACCACCATAATCATCTCACAGACTACATAAACCTTCTATATCATCATATAAACCACATCAGGGCCAATAATAGGTAAATATAAAACCTTAATCAATCACTCCATGGATCAACACAGCCCCCCCCCCCCCATGAATCACCTCAAACAGGGCATACTGATGGAAGAGTGGTAGATGTTCTTATAAGAGAACTCAACCAAAGGAATGTGTTTTTTCCAGGATCCACCAAAATACCAGATACATACTTGAAAAAAATATTATATCATAGATATGGTGGTTCAATTTTTCAATATATCTAATGGTAAAAAGTAGTGTTTATGTGTAACAGAGTTCCAAAACAATTATAAAATCATATCCATACTCATGAGGTAAATTGAGCATCCTGTTTCAATAAATTGTACCTCATAACTCCATGAATCCACATAAACTCATCCACAACCTCCTTTAAAAAGTATACATAGTGATCAACTCCATGAGTAATATAAATTGAGCCTATATATTCATCCAATCAATGATTTCTCTGATAGCATCAAGTCCTCCCCGATCTTGTTGTAATCTAGAGATGAAATCTATTAATATTTCATCCCACTAAAACATGGGGGCATCTTAGTGCTAATAAAAGCTACTAGGGATGTGATGTTTATCCTTCACTAGTTATCAAAACAAAACACCAATCCAAAAAATCTACCACTTCCTATTTCGTCTTGGACCACCAAAATTGCATCCTCAAAATATGATACTTTTTAGATACCCCTTGGTGCACCATTAAAGGAGTGATGTAAAACCTTTGAAAGAATCCCTCACACATTTCTATCATGATGAATAGCCTCCCCTAAAACAAAATTTTATTTCGACCATCCTTTGACCATCCATCAGGGGAATCACTATGGCCAACATGGTCGTGCATCACCCTTACCTCTGAAACTCCCAAATAAAACTCCTCAACCTACTATATTTGGGAAGAATTCATTGTTATCTAAAATAGGAAACCTCCACAATCAACCACCCCTATATCTTAGTGCATTTTTGTTGACTCCTCCATTTACATTCAAGAATCCTCATTCATTGGAACAATATCATTCATGACTTCCTACTTAGGGTGTTATCCAAAAAGTTCTCCTTCCTTGAGTTATAAGAGACATCAAATTCATATTCATAAAGAAACTCCATCCATATCCTTTTTACCATATTAAGGCCATGCTGAGGGAATATATACCTCAATAACTCGTGATCTAGAAAGACCCCAAAGCATTCTCTGATTTGGTAATATCACCACAGCTTCAATGCAAACACAATCTCTACTAACTCTAAATCAGGAGTTTCGTATTTATGTGCATGGTGATATAATTTCATATAATAATAAGAGATCAATTCTATATTTTGAATCAATGATACATCTTAAACCCATATTGGAAGCATCATAGGGAACTTCAAACATCCCCAATAATTATAGAAACCAAAGCATTGAGTCCAAATAAATCACCCCTATAGGTAGTCAAACATTTCCCAACACTAATCAGTCCAAATTAAATCTCAATCATTCACAGATAGAGCTATAAATGGGGTCATAATTCTTGAAAAATCAGACAAAAACCTATAGTAGCATCCTATTAGACCAAGAAAATTAAGAACCTCAACCACATTCTTGGGTGTTTCCCAAGAAACAATTTCCTCAAACATTAAAATGACCAGGGACATGAAGGACCCCACTTGAGAGGGTAGGGGTGAATCAGTGTGTTATCTTTTTCTTTTAAAATGATGGATCTTGTTCCCAAGTTGGTAGGAACCTATTAAACCTGTCTAAAGAAGAAGTTCTTAAAACAAACAATCACATGCACATAAATGACATAGTAATTTTACTTGGTTCTCCACAAAGGGCTTCATATAAGGAACATATGCCAATAGTTTTTTGATCATACCAAAAACTAATAATATTTACAAGTAGTGTATTATAAGAGTTTAGCATAGTCACTATGTTCCAAGAGCACTACATTTACAAGGTTTTAGGTATAACACACTACATCCCTCAAATCACTTCCACTGATTCCCCCTTTATCACTATGATGGAAGAATCTTCACCCAGTTTATCGACTTGAATGTTCCTTCAATGGTTTAGTAATAAATCATTCATCCTAAACTTTAAATAGATTCTCTTTTGATGACATTTTTTCTTCCATAAATGTATATCAATTTTCCTCACACTAGTAGGTTATGAAAAATAATTTCGCAAACTATTTTCGTCAATTTATAGGCTCCCTTGAGTGTTACACATACCACCTTACCTACTTCATGTACTGAGTAGTAGGTATAGTTCATGGATCACCTCTCCAGAAACATTCTCCATGTTCCACCTTCACAAATTGTCTTTACATACAACATCTGTGTACTTTGTTTGCATACTGACTCCGTATATTTCGCCTAAAAAACACCTTCCCCCAACACAGACCATGCATTGCATACTACTGCTGCTCCGTGTATAACCATGCTTGCTCCACATACTACCCTACTCCACCACATACTGTGAGAGCTTACTCTACAAATCCTTCCCTCTTTCACAAACTTTTTTCCCTTATGCGTATTGTTCTCTCTATATACCATATTATCCTTTATGAACCACTTCAGACTTCAACAGATTTATTCCTGAATTTTTAATCTCCAATCTAGTTTCTTAACATAGGGGATTAATGCTCTTTATATATTCAAAAATGTGTCTGAAAAATCCACTAATCCAAGATTTACCAAATCTTTGATTTGGTACAGCCCCCACCACGTACCGCTCCTGTCTAACAAACTGCATCTATCCCGCGAACATCCAGCCTTCCACATACCGCATGCCTATGTCTGCATACCTTTGCTGTGAACTGATTTTAGTTCTGTAAACCGCTCCGTGCACCATTCCCATTATTCCATATGTGATCTAAAAACCGTTAACAGACATGGTACACAGTCCATGTCTGATGATATATAGTTTTCTTCCTTTTCTATTTTTCTTCACCATTTTTTCATGTCTTTTACTCCTATGAAAAAATTCTTGATTTCGAGCCCCAAAAACTAGGAAAACACTCGGAAACTACACCACCATCAATACTGCTTTTAGCCTCAATTAAATGACCACATTCCTTGAAAACTCACTGGTCATCCATGTGCATATTGAAAACAAACAAAAATCATACTCCATTATTATCAACGAACAACCTTGGTTCCAATAGGACAAGCCCTATTGGGACGCCATATTCTCAATGAAATGAAATTATCATGGCAAAAAATTATACTTATAAAACATTACATAGAGTTTATGATTTCAAATTAACTATAATAAAAATTTGATATGGACAATATTCTATTCTGTTGGTATCGATTATATCAACATTTCATCGATGAACATGACTAATAGCTTGTCCATAAACTCTCAAAACACAAATTTTATGAGTCACATGAACACAACTAGTTCGATCATGACACTTTATGTCATGAACACAAACTCAAAGTGGTCATACCAACATCAAAAGGAATTATTCTAGATATATTTCTCTTTTACCCCTAACTTATGATATAATAAACCAAAAATAGATGTTACAAAACAATATAACTCCTCTAAACTAAATAACAAGATCATAAATAGTTATAATAGGGTAAATATTCTTTAAATTCAACTTATTCAGCCTTCGGTCATCTACATAAAACCTCAAACTACCATCCTGCTACTAAGAGACTAATACTAGAGCACTACACTGTGACACAACAGGTTAGAAGAAAACATTGTCTATTTGGTTGTCTATTTGAATCTTCAACCCCTACTACTCAGAGGGTTTCATATGATAGAGATCCGTTGAAATTTTACATGTTCAAACTATTACTCTATCCCTAAATCAATTTCATGATGATGGGAGGTAGAAAAACCTCCAAGATAAAAACATCTAGAAATTTATTAAAAAATATAGGATTTTCTACCATACTAGTTCCCACTTAATTCTCATATAATTACACTATTAAGGAAAAAAGGGGCTCCACATTCCTAATTCTCATCTCACAACCTGATTTTCCCATCAAAAATTACTTAGTGATAATCTATGTGTTATAACATGACCTTCTTCTATAAGTAATCGATAACCACATGACTAGAATAAAACTAATCAATGTTAAGGTTGAAATCATAGTGATGTATCTATAGTAAAAAGAGATCCTCACATTACTGATTTTACCCCTTCATAATCCTTCACCGCTAGAACACACCAAACTAGAACATACGGACACCAACTAGAGTAGTCAACACAAGGGGAATGAGAAGCATCTCTACATCTAGTCCCAGTGCATAGACCATGCTGTGTGAAATGAATGATTGTGAGACTTATAAATAAAACAAGGTGACAAAATGGTACATGATAAGCTAATCATAACTCTTATGATATATTCACCCTAATGTTCTCAAAAATTAATGTCATGAAACTCTCCACACCCAGATCTTCTACCACACTATATAATAACACATCTATGATCAATACTGGGCCCAGGTCCATAAGGAAGAGTGATATCATGCAGTTGGCCAATTCCAATTCCATCTCACCCTAGATTCTGAATAAATATTTGTTGACTCTATTTCAATTGTGGTTGATCATGATAACCCAAACCAAGTAATCAATCCTAACCATTTGGTAACTGATCCTAACATTGTGCATAACCCACTCAGGCATAGCATGTGAATAGAAATCCCCTAGTACATGATCAAGAACCATTGCACCATGAAACAATGTGGAGAAACAAAATGGGATTGACTCTTACTATTTAATCCTTTGAAGCCCCTAACATCTAATACATACTAAAAACAAATCTGCTGCACAAGTGACCCTGTTAGATCCCCTTTTGAGATATCCCACTATTGTAATTAAATACTTCCAATCACCTATTCCATATTATGGACCTATAAATATGTCATCAATGTAAATTTTGTAACCACATTTTTTGATATATGGGAAGAGTTACTCATCATGATTGTACACACATGAATCATAATTAGGAAATTGTTTGGGTTGAATGAAAAAATATCCTTAAACATAATCCCGGGATATTTCACATACATACTCCCATGCTGAATAGAATGTATCTTCTTCCTCTTTATTGCCTTAATGGTTGATGATATGAACTCCACTTGGAACTAAATTTATAAATCTACCTATGAAACACCTACCTTTTAATGATCACCAAGATACAACATCCACCACAAATGTGAAACATACCTCATCTGAATAACTCCTAATGGAACCCAAAAATTATCCCTAACATGGATCTGACTGAAAGTGATCACAAGATCACTGATCTAGAACACTATTTCTAGATCAGGGACAATACCTTCATAATTTTCTAGGACCTTCCATCGAGAATAATTTATCCCTTATTAATATGGTTCATCCTCCTCTATTGGTTCAATTTTAAAACAATTATTCCAATCATCCAATTGAACCCTTACTACCTAATATGCATGCAGATGAAGACATGGATCCATCCCTAAAAAATAAAGAGAAACCCTAAGCCCGGTAGCACATAATTAATTTATCTTAATAAAATTAATTCATTTTAATTTCCCAATGGTCACCCAATTTAAATAGGAAAATTATCAATTATGATGCATACACCCCTTCAATATCTCTACCCTATAAACAACATCACATCGCTTGGTTATTTAGTGGACTCATTGTCCTTTCATCAGATAACAAGGGCCCTAAAATCTCATGTTTTATGCGGTCTCTTGGGCCTATGCCAGACAACAACATCAATTAACACCATTTTTATCCCAATCTGTGAGACCCTCATAATACCTAACTCCAAAATCCATAATATCTCTCAACCTAATCCTTTAATACCTCTCTTTCAAAATCCCCTCCCTCTAAAGGTAACCCTATTGGGTCAGTAATGAAGGAAGAGAGATAAAGACCACTTAATTACCACCATCAATTGGTCCCAAGTTGTAGTATATCACTAAAGGTATAAAAATATCAAATATGAAAGGTATTAAGCTTAATTAATTTAAAATTATGGGTAGATAGAATGAAATAAATTGTAACACCATCTCATTGAAGAAAAATAAAAACCAAAATTCATCCCATGATGGATGTACAAAGTAAAAAATACAAATAGAATCTCAAAATGAATACCAAAATGAACCATGATATAATGACTTGGTATTTTATCTAATATAAAATATAGTAATGTCTAACCTCGTCCCCGAAGTCCTCTTAGAAACTTAAAAACTCTATATACATAGGGTGATTAAAACAAGTATAATCTATAGTATCATACCCAATGTATCTCAAGTACATGTTAAAATATTATACTAATACACCTGTGAACAAACAATAGAACCAACATGCACCTAATAAGGTCAACTAACCAATACCATCATCATAATGGCACACTCACCAAATAATGCTTCCAATATAGTAACAGAATAAGAATAATATTAAGAAAATGTACCCTAAATCTCTTTACCACTAATATAACACTCTCACGCCCTAATTTTTTACATCTTGGAACTCCCATACCCTCTATAATAACCATACCCAGTGATAACCAGACAACCACATGACCTAATGTGTGATGACATATAGGAAACCACATCGTAACACAAACCCCTTGTAACATATCATCACATCTATATCCTCCCATAACCAAGTGTCTATTACTAGAATAATAAGGTATCATGAACATAAATGAAATTAACCATGTATCCTCCCCCTACCATGCATGACCCCCAATATGATTCCACTTGGCCTCTTTCTATTCACCACCTCTTCTACACTTTGGAATTATTAACATTAAAACTTTTGTGAATCAATCAGTCTTAGAATAGATAGTTGGGGAGTGGGGGTATCCATCAATTTTTTCTCATGATCATTATTTTTTGAGAGAATTCCTAGAACCAAAAAAATGGGCCTTCTTGTAAACACGCAACGTAGGAGGGGTTTATATAGAAATAACATAAAAGTGTAGGATAGATAAAAAACATATAAGACCAAACTAGGGTTTCATAATAAGAGAACCAAAAATATATCTCCATATATCTAAAAGGTATCCCATCCTCCTCTATATTAATTTACTCTTTTTAATTCATCACACTGCATAAGAAAGACACACACAAGACATATTTCATATTCCTTTCCCAAAATAACCATTCCAAATTTTCAAATTAACAACGACATTCATTTTTCAAGGTTATTAATTTTTTATTTAAATTAATCCAATTAATTAACCACACCATACATTACTTCATTTACCACACATAGTAATTCCCACCAATGTACATTCCCATTCCAGTAGTCAATTTAATTTTATAAATACTGGAAAATAGCATGACACAACACAAAAAAAACCCTTCATATCATGCCAATGAACCTCACTTTATAAAATCCCTAAATAAAAACCACCACACATCACAATCACCAAACATCTCATTTTATATTTTAACACGGGATTACATCACAATTAGTACATTATTTTCATGTTTTTCTCACAAAAAGATAAGATTCCAAGGGAAACCAATTTATTAGATGGATATACATTCTTATAAGTTTTTATGACTAGTGAGTTTAATAAAAAAATCACAACACACTAATATCAAAACATTTTAAATTGGAAAAGTGGTATTCATTCACAACTATAGGGTCAAAAAGAAAGTAAAATTATTGGGATTTATCCCCTTATCTATTCAGTTTCATATTGATCAAATTAATTATATTTTTATGGTTACCCATCCGTCCACTAAAAGGAAGAAAAAAACTTGAAATCCCCACACATTCACATAAATAAGAATATAATGGGGATCCCCTACCTCAAAAAAAAATTCTCAATCAATGTGTAATGGTAGAAATAATAAAGGATATACTTATATCCAGGATCACACAAATTATGAATCATAAACCTAAAATACCATACCTTCTATCAATCTAAATCCAAAAAATATTCCAATACAACCATCTCCCCAAGAATAGAATAATCCTAAAAAATAAAAATTAATAACATAAAATGAAGAGGATAGAATCACCTGATGATTACCAACAATCAATATTTGAATTCCAAGGATAAATAACCATAAAATGATGGTGAAATTCCTCCCAAAATTACCTAGGTCTCACCCAAGAGCTGTGAGAAATTACCATATGATAGGTTTTAAATGGGATCATGAAATTATAAGAAAACTAAAAAATAGAAGACCGTGGTAAAAAACCCCTCAATATGATGATATTATTAAAACACAAAATAAATATATGGTGTAAAGGGAAAATAGTTGGTCTCATCAGAACCATGTTTGAAAAACTCGAAAATTTATAAACCATATATCTGATAAACTAGGAGAAGGAACACCGTGTGAGAGAAACCACCACACCAAAAAAGTTAACTACTATGAAGAAGGCCATTACATATCCTTAATCCATGGTATATAAACACCAATATTAATAGAATAATAAGAATTCATCATATGAGACTCCACATCAAATCCAATATCTATATGACTGAGTTATGCTGAAAATGGAGAATCCCTTAAGACTCCACCTCTAAGGCTCTATTTAATATCCAATCTCTTCATGCCACAAAGACTCCCATTATTTCATAGCATAAGACTCCATACCAAAAAATCTACCCCCTATTAAAAATTTATCTACAAATCCACTATCAAGTCCAAAAATACCTTGGGATGTCCCCTAAAAACCATCATCACTTGATTTCCCATAATGTAATATTTAGATAAGTATAGATCATTATAGGTGAATTTAAATTCATTTGGAGGTATTCCCATAGTTTTGTTTTGTTTTATATTTTTTCTCACATCATCCAATTTATCCTTTTCCTACTTCTCTTTACTTTAATAGGTGGAACATTCTATCTTTGGAGGTTATAGTGGTAATCATAACTAGATATTGAAGTAGGGATTAGAGGTAGGTGATGGATTGATTTATTTAAAATATTTTAGTAATTT
This sequence comes from Viscum album, assembly GCA_963277665.1. Lineage (NCBI taxonomy): Eukaryota > Viridiplantae > Streptophyta > Magnoliopsida > Santalales > Viscaceae > Viscum > Viscum album. The sequence continues at coordinate 1,713,990,288 of OY728140.1, read as the reverse complement.
ATATTGGTTAGAGTGGATTACTCATGAGGAGATGAATATAGTATCCAATAATATTTTCTATAAAAAATATTTATAAAACAAAATTCAACACTTTAGATAACACCCAGAAAACTAATACATTAGGTATATCAAATTTTATGTATTAAAAATAACCAATAAATATCTTAATAAAAACCCATTTAGGATAACGTGAGATCTTTCTAATATTTTGAGATTACTCTACTCACATTAAAAAGTAGATATATCATAGATAAAAGTTAGCTATCAGAGTATTGTTTTTTAAAATAGATTTTAAAAATAGTTTTTAAAATACTATAATAAAAACATAAAACTCCTGAAGTAATTAAATATTAGAGGTCAGATATCTATCAAGGAAATAGTCCTCTCAACATGATAGTAACCCAATCGTAAGATTATTAACTAGAAAAAATGGTATGATTTGCATCCTGGATTGGAAAAAAGGTATAACCACACATAGTGTTGTCCAGGATATCACATATCCTCTTCCACATTTGTCCTGGGAGTACACATATAAAGGAAATAAATAAAATATTTTCATTACACCCTTTTATGAATTACAGAATCATGTGCTTGACAAATATAAATTTAAATTCAATCACAAATCAAAATTAATAAAAACTAGAGATAAAAAATGAAATGAAATTTCAACGTAGTTATATATTAATGTTTAGTTATTCTACATAATTATCTTCTATTATTGAAGTATTAATTTAGTTATAAGATCATATGTGATAACTACAAAGAGTCCTCTGATATTATGGTGAATTACTATTGAAAAGAGAGTGTCATAAATTGTTTAAAAAACAGATCCCTTGTTTTTTATTTCTCACATATATTAAATCCATAAACTCTAGACTTATTATAAAATAATTCTTCTTCCTGAAAGATCTATTGGATAATAATCATTATAAATCCTAATATTCTCCACAAAGTCTAAGAGCTTTAAATGATTCAGACCTCACATTTAATTATATAGATATAGTAGTTAAAAATATATATATTATGAAATAATTCAACATTAGACATGGTCTCTAGAAGTTTTTTATCTTATATTATCCACGGTTTCCCCAACTCTCATATAAAACATTGATAAAATTCCTTGAAGGTTCATGAGGTTAATCTATAGAATGTGCAGTCGCTTCATTTAAGAGTGTGGCCACTCAAAGTCCACACGATCACTTCAAAACTTTTTCAAAATCCCTACTCTTTCATAGAGTCTCTTGACTTCTTAATGCAATTGATTGGATACAATTCATGGTCTCTTTGACCATTAGTGATTTGGATAACATAATGGATACCCCATGTGGTATCTTGGTTACACTTATAGTCGTTTAAGGTGTTTGGGTGAAATCCCTCGTGGTTGATCAAATAGGCATGTTGTTAATCCACATGGCCATGTGGTTTCTTCAAAACATAGTGAAATTATATAGAGTTACAATTTTCATAATTTGGTCAAATGGAATCTTCTTATAGATGATCATTTTCTTAGAGATTTTTACTCTTCCCACTTGTGGTCACTTGATAGACTTCCATAGATTTATGATCGATCTGACAAATAGTAATATTCTCATAGATAACCATAAAGTACATATTTCTTATATTAAACCCTTAAATAATTAATAATAAATTAAAAAATATTTGGGATTATTAAAAAAAGGAATTTTTAGATGAAGAAAAAAATATCCCCTTTTTTGATGATCACAAATCATGGCATAAATAAATAAATAAGTTTCATTAAAAATGGGTAAACCATTAAAATAAAGAAACACATTTTAACATAACATGCCATATAATATTAACTCTCCCTTTTAGGATTATCAAAACGACTTCATAGGAAAGTTTTATGAAGTTAATGTAGATACATAATAAATGAAAAAATAATAGAGAAGATATATAAGGGGACAAGAATTATGAAGAATCATTGATTTTTACAATTTTATAAATAATTAGAAGATACCAATTATATTACTTATACTGATTCAAAATGCATAGGGTTTATATAAGAAGAAGTTGAAGGGATAGAAAAAAGAGAAGAATGTACTCATGGAATTATAATTCCTTTGGAAATAGGATTGGTATGATGAATGCCTTGGGGAAGACTGAGACCAATGGTAGTTATAGGAGGTGTAGAGGACGAAGTGTTAGTAGTTGAAGAAATGGTCATAAGAAAAACTAAAGGATCTAAAATTAAAATTTCATCTATATAGAGGTGAGGTTATAAAAATTTATTAATTTACAATACAGCTCTTGATACATTCCCTATGATTTATATTAGCTCCTCTTTATCTATCATAAACTGATCTACCTAAAGATCTAGGACCATTAGCTTTTCACAATGGTTTTAACATTATAGGTTAAAGGTGTAATTTTTATATATCTATAAAAAGACATAAACTGGGTCTTTAAATCTTTTTTATAGAAAATTTTATTTATTAAATACATGAGGGAACCCTTAATAACATCTTTATCCCTATAAGTCTAAATTATCTCATCTTTAACCATGTAAAACAGCTTCTCACCATGAGAAAAAAGATATGTTTGCATCAAAAAAAATTGTATCCTTGAAATTTTCTAGAAGAATTTGGATTTACTCACACACAATTATTCTAATAATATAATCTTCTACTAAAACAGGTATATGAGTAAAAGTATGAGTAATAGACTAGAAGAAGTGGTGACAGAAGTGTGATACCTCTACTCAAGCTTAACCAACATATCTTTTAAATATTCCTAATGATCTCCCACTTGTTCCATAAAACCTTCAATCTCATGATCCATATGATATACATTTTGAAATATATATATTTTGAATATGAGAAACAACACTAGCAATGGTAAATGAGATATCCTATATTTTCTATATTAACTTGTACTTCCAAAACCCAAAAATACCACTCTAAATACATAGTAAAGATAATTATTTAAATAAATTAAGTCATACAAAGTAATGGATGAACTAGATAGATATGAATCCTAATTTGAGGGAGTAGGGCTAGGATTTGAGTCACTAGAAACCAACTCAGAAGGTTTTAACATAGATTCTTCACCATCTAAAGAGTCCAATTTTTGCTTCTCAATCTATTGAATTTAAAAAACATAATCTACAACAAGAATAATGGATATTCTATAATATTAATTATAAACAAGATCACCATGAAAAATTAATTTTAAATCATATCTTGGTGAATAAATCATAGAAGGATCTATATGATTTGATACAAAAATGTTATGGAGGAAATCATCAACTGAAAGATTTATCATGCATTTTTCTCTAAAAATAAGAGAAGAAGGACCACACAAAATTACTTTTAGAGCTCTAGAAACAAGTGGAATGAAATGTACATTAGGTTTGGGTAACTATTATCATTTCATTGATCCTTACTATCATAATCAATGGGAGGTGGATCCATTCTTATGAGAGGAATATCAAGATACATATTATCTATAGGATGTGTACACCCAAAAATTAGTCCCCTCCTATGTCAAACATAGGTGTAATATCTATATTTTTATTCTCATTTTCATTAAATCCAATGATTTTATGATTATTTCCAAAGATCATATATCCCAAATTACTCTCCCCCTCAAAAGCTACTACACCATCCATGGGTCCTTCAATTCTTCTAAACACTAGAGACTATGACAATATTCCTTAGTAATCCCTAAAATCATCATCATTGAGATATAATTATACATCTTAATCACTATCTTCTAAAGGGTAATCAGACTCAACTACATGATCAAGTCCAAACAAGGAAAATGTTTATTAATTAAACTTGATGGATTCCATATGTGATTTATGTTATCATAAATTCATCATCAACATCAACACACATCTTCTTACAATGGTTCCAACTAAATTTCATCATTTAAATTTTTTTTGGTTTGGATAAATCCAACTTGAGGTGGAATAATTTTTCTCCCCTTTAAGAGCAAGTCCTCTAAACTCTAGAAAATAAGGGATGAAATTAGGATTGGTAAAAGAGCTAAACCGAGAATAGGTATTACTCAACTCATCCATGTGACTCATAAGGAATATGGGTAATCTTAGTTTCAATATTTTAACTATTAAATAAATAAATAATATGTATTGATTCTTGGATATAAGAAATTCCCCTTTTGTGAAAAAATTACATGTTTAATTAACTTGCGCAATAGTATTCAGCCACCACTAAACTCAATTTCATTCATCCTTCTAGGAGATCTATTTCTAGTCTACTCTTCCAAGGATCTTTCAAAATCAAAATTGTGATTATAGATGGGATAAAAACTTTTAAAATACTAATACTCAACTATGTGAGGTCCCTCAAGACTTTAAATCCATAAATTTGAAGAAAATAGTTATTCTTGGCCATCAATAACTGTCTAAATATGATCTCATCTTTCACCAACATTAAAATTCATTTTCAGATAAAAATATTTTACCAAAAGAGGATAAAAGGGTTTTACACTATACATAAACCACTTTTTCTATACTTTATACAACACAACTCTCTACTATAGGAATCAACATGATCTAAACCACTTCAAGTACATCTCATTTCCTATGGCTACTTATTTAGATAAAAGGTGTGGCGTTAAGGTCTTTATGGATCCACTAGAATAATATTTAGATATTTTAGGGGTACTCATGGATTAAAAATGGAATCCTAAAATAAATTATTCTTTTGAGATAATAATGATAGAGATTAGAGAGTTTAATGGAAAGTTTTTGGTGGATATCAAGTTAGTTTTAGGTTTGAAAGGAGAGAGATAACTCATATTCTAATTTGGGGATATTAAAATCATTTAGGGCCCATCATATATGAAATCAGGGGAAAACAAATAAAAAATACTTAAAACACATAAAAACACATATGGATTATTTAAATAGTATGTTTGGTATGTTTTTTTCCAAAATTATTATAGAAAATTCAATCAATCGTATGAACATTTTGATTGTCAATATGTTTGAAATAAGAAAAAAATGAATTTTACATCTTTTTTATAAAATGAAGAGAATAAATTTCATAAATGGATACAAAAAATACCATATTAATCATAATTAAAGTTAATAGATTTGATCATTACACATTCATGTATGATATAATTCAATATCTCAAAGTTCATAAATGTTGTAAAGATGTTAGATAGTTGATGTTCAATACCAATAAATTCAAGAGTGATATCCCATTTTTGAAAATGATCCCTCAAAAAGTGACGTTTTATATAAATGTTCTTAGTCCTAAAATGAGATAAAAATTTTCTATAAATTTTAATAGCACTTTTTTTATCATAGTTTATAGGGACATGTTTAATCTGATAGCTTGTGTTTCACAAAACAATGACATTAAATGACCTGTGATATAAAATTAAATATTAACATGACTATTGGAATAGTAATCTAACCATTAAGAATAGTAATCTAGGAATTAGAATAATAACCTCACTTATAAATTTATAAATAATATTTTTGTATCTGACAAATGAAAATATCATATATTTATAATAGGAAGTAAGAGAATAAATGTTTAAAAAATGAAAAATTAAGTGTTGGTGTTTTTGTGAAACATAAATGTTTATTTACCATTTTATAATTAATATAATTATTTAAAAGAAAATTTTTTTTCATATAATATATTCATTTATTAATGTTTTGTTTCATAATAGTTATAAGGTAATTTATAGGACCATAATTAATTTTTCAAAGTATCATAAAATCCGTTATAACATTAAAATTGGTGTTTTCTTAATAAATAGTGGTTTCATTTAAAAATTAAATTTATCATATTTAGAGAATTATTTTCAAAAAAATTAATAAATTTATTAAATCTATACATTAAAAAATCTTTAGGGTGAATTTTTTTCATTTTTCAAAAATAATTCATTTTTTAAGAATAGTGAAATGCGGAAATTTATAGTATTTAGCATTATAAGTTAAATAAATGAATTTTTGAGACATTGATGATGTATAAACCCATTATATAGAACTAAAAAGTAATTTTTAATATACTTGGTCACAATAATCAACACTATTGATTTTCTTGAGCCAAAATAATAAATAAATAAATAATAAAAAACAGACATCTCCTCCCCTGTAAATAATACCCTTCACTATACCTTATCCTCACACCTTCTAAGTATTTATTATTGTATAAATTATTCCCAATTTTATTCCAAGGTATCTTCCCTATGTCTAATACCATCTTTCCTTATCAAAATAATAAATCCAAGTGGATTTCGGAGGTTCCCAAGGAGACGATATTCAAGAGGTAAGATCCTTATTATTTCTCATTTAATTTCTTTTATTTTCTTATCCTATTCTGATTTTATTTATCCAAAGTGGTATGGTAACTACATTATAATATATATACTTTAATTTTATTATTCTATTGGATTATTCATCATTAAATCCCTTCTCCTATCCTTTAATTTTAAAAATGAAAACATCGCATGTGATGTGTCAAGTCACTACCTTCGTGGACGATGAGTTTTCATTTTCCATTACATCCTTTGAGGCTGGTAATAAAACCAAAATTATGGATAAATACGTTTATAATATACATATTATAAGTTATATAATTTTTGGAACCAATTTATGTGTAGAATATAAAATAAAATGACACATGATCATGATGGTCATAAAAACCACCAAAATAAATTAGTACATTTTAATCCACATTTTATCTAATTAATCATTCCCATATCAAATAACCAAATGATATATGAAACCATTTCAGCCTCTAAAAGTTCATTAATTCTAAATAATTTCACTTTTGGAGAAGTTATTACCATTTTAAAAGAACTCTCATACTTATACTCAAGGTAAATAATCATAAAACCATGAAATGAACGCTCCTAGAACAATGCAATTAAACATTATAAATAGTCTAAATGGCCATAAATAAACTTAATAAAATTATAATAAAAAATATATGTTTAAAATTATTTAAATTAAATAATTAATCAATCTAATTTGATTATCCAGGACAGTAAGTACAAGTTCATAACACTTTCAGACATAAGGTAATGGTTTCATGTCTCACTTTTAATAATGTGGGATATATTCCTTATTTAACCATTTTTTCATGTGAGTAGTGTACATAATTCTCTTTAATTTATCATATCATGAATCTATTAGAATTAATTTAATTCAATGTTTCATTTTATGATCATTAATTTTATGGGGAATACAGTCTGACTATTTACAAAGTGGTAGGGGAATTCATAACCCAATTTCCTTTATTTGGGTTAAAATTATACTCCATTGATTATTATAGGATATAATTATGTGTGAAATTAATTTTTAATTTATTATGTTGTATTTACCACTTTTTTATGTGGATTTCTAGCTGATACACATAATTTATTCATTTTTTAATTCTCACACATTCTTTTAGAACTACTCTTTTAAATGGTTCTTTTCGAAAACATTAAAGGATTGTTTTTTTAACATATAAGGACTGAGTGGATTTTACTAATTTTAATATTCCTTACTGTCTTAGTGAATCATTTAAAATTTAAAAAGGTTATTTTCAATGAAAATAATATATTTTATAATTTTGAATCTTTTTAAATAAATTATTTTTAAATAAATTTGTATTTATTTCATGAATTTCTAAAATATTTTATTAGAGTATTTCATATATATAAATTACTTATGTTGGATTGTATGATTAATTGATTTTTATCTCTTATGGTACCATATACCGTATTTTATTGAATTTATTATGATCATATTGACTATGGATGTTCTATTTTGATACCATTCAACAAATTAAATTGGATAATTTATGATTATGGTTATTTTTTGTGGATAGTTATATCTTATGCAAGTTTCAATATGAATGTATATGTGGATTATGTTTCACCTATTTTATATAAAGATTTCATTAGACTTAGTTTGTGATGAATGGGGCCCATTGTCTCCCCTTGATGAATTGTTATGTCTTATGAGACAGACTGTTATTGGTATTGGCTAATCTCTTACCCGATTATGTATAGTTTCTTGGTCGAAGCTCTAGAGGTATGTTTATGATGTCATGAATTGTACATTCTACCATCATGAGAAAATTTATTAATAATACATGTGATTATTAAACTATTATAATATCCATGGTTATGTTTTATTCTCAAGAAATTATTTATATGGAATTATTTGATCAGATTTTATTCCTTCCATATTATACCCAAAATTATGTTTTAATGGAATGTGTTTTTAGTTATTCACCTTGCCTTATTTTTATGTTTATTTATGATAGATTTAACTGTATTCTTACCCTTACTAAGCATATAATATCACCCCTTTGTTATGTTTTATTTTTTCCTATGATGAAAAGACTTATATTATGATTGACAGGCATGGGTAATCTAGGATAATAGGGGTGTTTCCAATGGAGTTACTATGTTGTGTTCCATTTATAGTTGTAATTTAATACTTATGTTTATACCTATTTTTCCAAATTTACAAAACTATTTAGTCCTTTATTATATGATCATTTTTACTTAGTACCAATGTAATAAAGTAAGGTACCCACTTTGGGATATTAGGGTTGGGGTTTTTATAGTTGATATCAAAGAATGTTTAGTAGAAACTTTGGAAACTATATTTAGGAAAATACATATTTGGAAAATATAAAACTATAACTAATTTTGAGAATATTCCCAAGGTAACCATGCTTATTACTTTGTTATTAGTTATATATAGATTTTTTAAGGGTTTTACTAGTTTAAAATTTTCAAAATCTAATCTTGTATATTCCATTATTTAGAAAAGGAGCCTATTGGAAGGAATGGAAATTGTATCAATGCATGTATACCATTTAGGTATTTCCATCATATGAAAAATAATGATGTTGGGGATATAGAAGAAATTAGATATGAATAAATTATAAATATACAGTGAAAAATTACTTAAGTTTTGAGAAATAACCTAACTCACATAGAGAATCCATATCTATAAATTGGTCTAAGAATGTTAGATCGCTTCATGACACAAAAACCACCTGAATTTAATGGCACTACAAACCCATTAGTATCTAAGAAATGTATAAGATCCTTAGAGAAGATATTTCTAGATTTGGTAAGTAAAAATATAAAGAAGGTTATCATGGATGTTTATCATCTCTTGGGAGATGCGGATCAATGGTGGTTATTCATTCAAAACAAAAAAGAGGAGGAATAAATTGAAAATATGGAATGGAAGGATTTTTAGGAAATATTCTTAGAAAAATATTTCCCTCCTGAATAGTTATCAGATATGGAGAAACAATTATTGATTTTGATATATAAATGTAATGAAAACATTTATAATTAAGATGTCAACTTTATGAGGTTAGAAAGTCATTTCACAGACTATATACGCAATCCAAAGAGAATGATTGGCTATTTATTTGAAGGAATTATGCCAATTATATTAAGGTTATTTGTCTCCTAAACATTCTCCTCATATGAGGATATAGTATCATGTTCCATCAATATGGAGAAATAATTTTCCAAGAAATATATATTTTAAGAGAAGAAAGATAAGAAGAGGGATATTGAGTACTCTAGAAAAGAAAATAATGAGAAAGGAAATAAGGGAAGAACAAATTTTCCAACATTAAATAAATATGGAAAGAAACATCATGTGACATGCCTATTGAGAATGGGTGTTCATAAAAAATGTGGAGAAAATGTCCACAAGGCCGATGACTGTAAGGTAAAGAAAGAATTCGACAATATGAAATGATTAATCTATAAGGATATGGGACACTATGAACATGATTGTCCTAGATGTCAAGGAAACATTCCCATAAAAAGGATAAGATAACAAGGCCATGCTTAAGTAGTCACAAAAATTAAGGTCTAAGTTCTTAATGATGTGATGGAATGTAATTTAATCATCTCCTGAAATTTATCTAATGATTTATTTGGTTTTGGAACATCACATTCTTTTATATATTCCTATTTTTCTATAAAAATTAGTTATTTTAAATTCACCTTAATAAGGGAGTTGTTATTCAAAATTCCTAGTGCGAACCATATTACAAAAATGTTGTGTCATGCAGTTCCTATTATGACACAAAAATTTTCTCTAATTACTAATTTCATTATCATATTTATGGTTGATTTTTTTATAATCCTTTGTATGGACAAGATTTCAAAATAAAATTAAAATATTTTATGTAAAGATAAGTAATTTATGATTCATGAAGAAGATAAAGAATTTTTCATCATTACAGGGGATACTTCATCATATGAGTCATATCTAGATCCACCACAAGTAGATCTTCTAAATGGGATTCTTATATAAGAAGGGAAAATAAAACCTACTGATTAAAAATGTGACCTTCAAATTGATGATTTACCTATTGTACAAGAATAAATTGATGTACTTTTTGGAATAATTAATTGGTCATTCTCTAGAGTGCGAATTTGATTTTTCTATCATATTAATCCCTGACACAAAACCAATATCAAATTCTTCTTATAGAATGTCCATGATGGAGTTAATATATTTAGAGAAACAACCAAAGGAATTGAGTGTTGAGGTAGTCATACACACTAGTGTATCACTTGGGGGAGATCATGTTTTTTTCATTAATAATAAATATAGATATATAAGGTTGGGCATTGAATATAGGTAAATAAATGATATTATGATAAAGAACAATTATCATTTGCCTCACATTGATGACTTAGTTGATCAACTTCATAGAGCTCAATATTATTCAAATATTGATATTCTTTCTGGATATCATAAATTTTGTGTAAAGAAGGAATATATTCCAAAGAAATTGTTTAAAATAAGGTATCGCTATTATGAGTTTATAGTAATGACATTTGGACTAACTAATGCACCATCTGTTTTTAAGGATCTAATGAATAGGGTATTCAAGGAATATTGTGATAATTTTGTTGTGGTATTTATTGATGATATCTTGGTGTACACCAAAATATATGAGTACCATGATAACCATGTGAGTATTGTTTTGGAGACTCTTAGATGAAAAGTTTTATATGAGAGGTTTAGAAAGTGATAATTTTTGCATCAAAAAATTTCTTTTCTTGGAAATATACCTACCAAGGATGGAATCTAAGTTGATCCTATGAAAAAAAGTAGTCTAGAAATGGCCTACACTAATTAACACAATCAAGGTATGTAGTTTCATTGGTTTAGCTGGGTATTATCGGCATTTCATTCAAAAAAATCTTTATTTTCTAACACATTAACCAAGATTTCTTGTCAAGGTGTAATGATTATTTAGAAAAATGTTTGTGATGAATTATTTAAAGAATTTAACAGGAGATTAGTGAATAATCCAATCATGACTCTACCATCGGAATAAAGTTGAATTTGTGATTTATAGTGATGAATTGAAGATATTCCTTGGTTGTTTCTTTATAAAGAAAGATATAGTTATTTCCAATGAATTAAGGTAGTTAAAAACTCATGAACCAAACTATTCAACTCGTTATCTTGAATTAAAAACTTTAATCTAATATCTAAAGATATGGAGATACAATCTATATGGTGAAACATGTGAGATATATACATATCACAAGAGTTTTAAATGTATCTTCTTGTAGAAAGAACTCAACATAAGGAAAAGGTGATGACTCTAGCAAATCAAAGATTATGATTGTTCAATACACAACCACTCAGGGAAGGAAAATGAGGAAGCATTTGCAATGAGTAGGAAGGATCGTGGAGTTATGAACAATATGATGACTTATTGGGATCTTGTGTATAGGGATCTAGTAAATATGGACATGGGAATTATCGATTAAAGTGAAACATCACAAAATTTTCAAAATTTTTACACAATCATCTTTATTGGAAAAGATAAAAAAATTGTCTAAATGTATGAAATTTCAAAATAAAATAAAGCTATGGATGATGAGAAATTGGTAGACTTTGTATATAAAGATGAAATTTTGATATTTGGGAAGAGGTGTGTGTTACCTATATACCCTATATAAAAATAGAATTATTGTATGATGCTCAAACATCTAATTTCACTATAAACTTTGGTAGCACTAAAATTTATAGAGATTTGAAGGAACATTTTTTTGGGATAATATGAAGTAGGAAATTGTTGATTATGTATCAAGATATTTAGTTTGCCCATAGGTGGAGGCTAAAAGACAACATCCTAGAGGAGTCATAAAACCTCTTCATATTACATCAAGGAAATGGGATGGAATTAATATGGATTTTATTAATGGATTGTCAATGAATCTATGAATGAATAATGAAATATGGGTAATTGTTGATAGACTTACCAAATATGAACATTTCCTAGATATAAGGGAGGATTTTCCACTTGAGTGCCTTTTATTACTCTATATTAATGAAGTTCGAATCCTTTGTGGTGCACCTATATTTAGTTTTTTTATTGAGATCCCTATTTTACATAAAAATTATAGAATATTCTTCTTAATTCTTTGGATGTTGGGCTTAATTAGAATACTACTTATAACCCTCAAACTTATGGATATTCTGAAAGGAATATTAAAACTTTTTAAGACATGTTGAGGTTTTTCTCACCCTACCTTCAAGTTAAGTGGGATTAGTATTTACCTTGGTATAATTTTTCTATAACAATAGTTTCCATAAAAGTATTAAAATGGCATCATATGATGCATTATATGGAAAGAGATTTCGTACACTAGCTTGTTGGGAGGAAGTTGGTGAATGGAAGATTGTAGGCCAATAACATGTGTAGGAAAAAATAGATAAGGTAAAGACTATTCAAACCCATATTAATGCATCACAAAGTCGGTAAGAGAGTTATGCTAACAGTCAGATAAATAATTTAGAGTTTCAATTGGGATATCATGACTTTATTTAATTATCGCAATGGGATGGTGTCATAAGGTTTGGTGATAAAGGGAAATTGATCCCAAGTTACATCAGACCATTTGAAATTCTGGATAGAATCTGAGTTCTGGATTATCATTTTGTGATGACACAAATCCCTTCAAAAGTGCACAATGTTTTCAATATCTCTTTGTTAAGTAAGTACATACCAGACACAATGCATGTACTCACCTATCAAGAAATAGAATTGAAACCTAATTTTATTTACTATGAATAGCCTTTTGAGACTATCAACACAAGAGAGTAAGTATTGAGATATTATATTACTTGAATGGAAAATTTTCTTTGGATAACCTATAAAATTTATGAGGGGACACGGGAATTAGAGGATGCTATGAAGAACAATCACTATCATATATTTAAAAGTTAATACTCATGGAAACGTTGAGGATAAATTTTTCTAAATTAGGTAATTATATAATACCAGAATATTTTATGTTATGTACATTCTTAAATAAATTCAATTTAATCTAAAGGTAAGGTTTCACGCAACAATAAGCTTAAACGAACCCTGATATACTATTAAATATTAACATGAATGTTGGAATAGTAATGTGACCATTAGAAATAGTAATATGGCCATTAGAATAATAACCTCACCTATTAAATTATAAATAAAATTTTGGTATCTGATAAATGAAAATATGATATATTTATATCATAGAATCATTAAATAACTATTTTAAAAATGATGTTATAAGTGTTGGTATTTTTGAGAAAAGTAAATGTTTATTACCAATTTTTTAATTAGTATAACGATTTAAGAGAAAATTTATTTGCATAAAAAATATTCATAAATTAGTATTTGTTTTCATTGTAATTAAAATATAATTTTATCATACCATAATTAATTTTTCAAAGTATCGTAAAATCTGTTATAATATTAAAATCGAATTTTTTTACTGAATGATGATTTTATTTTAAAATTAAAATTATCATATTTAAAAAATTATTTTCATAAAATAAATTCCATTTTTTAAATCTAAACATTTATAAATTTTTAGGTTGGATTGTTTTGGATTTTTCTAAAATAGTTAGAATTTTGATGAATAGTGAAATTTGGTAATTTATGGTATTTAACATTATAAATTAAATACATGAATTTATGAGTCATTTATGATATAATAACCCCTTATTTATAACTCACGTGCACTATTTACTATACTTATTTAAAAAAATCAACACAATTGATAGTCATGAGCCAAAATAATAAATAAATGAATTAAATAATCAAAAAACACCCCACTTCTCCCCTTTAAATACCACCCCTCACCACACCATATCCTAAAACCTTATAAGCCTTTAATCATGCCTAAATTCTACCCAATCCCATTCCCAAGAATCTTCAACATATCTAAGGCCTTCTGGTATTACCAAAAAAGGAAACCAATGTATCTTATGGAGGTTCCAAAGGAGACGATATTCAAGAGGAAAAATCCTCATTTCTTATTTTTTTTCTTATATTTTCTTATCCTCACATAACATCCCCTATACAAATTTTCATGGTAACTCAATTTTCATATATTTTATTTTATTTTATTTTTATAATTTATTATCCATCATCACACCCCTTCTCTTATTCTTTTATTTTGAAAAATAAAACATCATCTGTGATGTGTCGATTCACGACCTTCGTGGACAATGACTTTTCATTTTTCATTATAGCATTTTATGTTGGTAATAAAAAAATTATTATGGTTAAATATGTTTTTAATATGTTTTTAATATGAATATTATAATTTATATAATAATCTATAACCAATATATAAACGTAATATTAAATAAAATGACACATGTTTTTGATGGTCGTAAAAGCGACCAAGATATATTAATACATTTTCATCAACTTCTTATCTAATGAATCATCCTCATACCAAATAAAAAATTATACATGAGACCATTTAAATTATTTAGTTTCACTAATACTAAATAATTTCACTTCAGGATAATTAATTCCAATTTGAAAAAGAACTCCCATATTTATACTCAATGGAACCGACCATAAAACCATGAAAGGAACACTCTCGGAATAATGAAATGGAACATTATAACTCATAAAAATGGCCATAAATGAACTTAACAAAATTATAATAAATAAAATATATTTTTAAAATTGTATGAATTAATTAATTAATTAATATAATTTTATTATTCAGGATAGTAAGTACAAGTGCAGAATGATTTGAGACATAGGGTAAGGGTTTCTCGTCTCACTTTTAGTTTTACAAGATATATACCATATTAAACCACTATTTTTTGTCTGTAGTGTAAAAACATACCTCTAATATATCATATCAAAAATATATTTATCTTCATGTAATTAAATTTTTTATCTGATGATCATTATTTATATTGTGCATATGGTTTTATTGTTTACAAAGTAGTAAGAGAATTATTAACCTAATTTTCGGTCTTTGGGTTAAACTTCTACTCCATTGATTATGTAATTCTATGATTATGTGTGAAATATATTTTTATTATCATATTTTTTATATGAATGTATATTTACATCTAATACATATAATTTATTTGTTTTGTTAATTCTCACACTTTCTTTTAAAAATACACTTTTAAATGTCTCTGTTTTTAAATTTAAAAGGAAATATTTTTTTAACATATATGGAATGAGCATATTTTCTCAAATTCATGATGAATTAATGTATTTTAGAATCCTTTATATTTATTAAACGTTATTTTCAATGAAAATTTTTTCTTTTATAATTGTGTATTTTTTAAATGAATGATTTTAAAGTAAAGTGGTATTTCTCTCAAGAATTTTTCAATAATTTTATTAGAGTATTTTCATCTATGTCAACACCCATTGTTAAATCTTATGATTAATTTATGTTTGATCTCTTATGATACCATACACCATATTTTATTTAATTTTTTTTCATCATTTTGACTGTGTATGTGATATTTTAATATCATTAATCATAGTACACTGGATGGTTTATGATTATGTTTATTATTTGGGGAAAGTTATTTCATATGCTAGTTTCAATATGAATGCATGTGTTGATTATGTTTCACAACATTCATATGAGGAATTAATTGGAAATTTTATGTGATGGATAGGTCCTGTTATATCCTCTTGATACATTGGTAAGTCTCATGATAAAAACTATTTTGGGTATTGGCTAATGTCTTACCTGATAATGTATGGTGTCTTGGTCGAAGACATGATGTAATGTTTATGATCTATAAAATTTTTCATTTCCTCATTATGGGATTAGTTATTCATAACCCATGTGACTATTATACTAGTAGAGTATCTATGGTTAAGTTTTAATCTCATTTTATTATTTATATGTCATTATTAGATCAGATTTTATTCTATTCATATTGTGCTCAATATTATGTTTATATGAAATGGGTTTTTAGTTATTCACAGTAACTTATTGTATATGTTAATTTATGATAGCTTCAACTATATTATTACCCTTACTAAGTAACTAATCTCACCCATTTCTTAGGGTTTATTTTCCCCAGGATTTCAATATGCATATAATGATGGAAACACTGGGATAATCTCTGACAATAGGGGTTTTTCCAATGGAGATACTATGTTTTCTTCCATTTCAAGTTGTAATTTAAAAATTATGTTTATATATAGTTTTACAAATATACTAAACTATTTGTTCCTTTGGTATGTGATCGTTGTACTTATTATCAATGTAATAAATTAAGTCACCAGATCTAACCTACTATGGTTGGGGTCTTTACAAAAACACTAGATACTTTCCCCAAAAGTGACATATTCCATATGTCCTTTTTCTAACATGATTAAATCCCATCAAAATAAACATAATTAAATTAACTAATTAAAAATATTTTCCTATAAAATAAAACAATATAAAATTAATTTTATTCCTGAGGTATTTAAACATTATTTTGACCGAATTTAAATGAGATTACATGGGGTTTTATGAATATGATAACACACACAAACACTATACATAATATCAGATAGGCTATCAGTCAATTATATTATACTTCCAATAAAACCTCTATAAGTTTCTTAGTCATATGGTTTTCTAGTTTCATCCAAGTATTGTTTATAGTTTATAAACATATTAGTGTCACAACATTTTCTCGATCCTTTTCAAACTATTTAAAAATATCTTTTATGTACTTTCTTTGATTTAAAATATTTCCATCATCATTTTGAAACATTTGAAAACAAACAAAAATTAACTCACCTATCAAACTCATTTGAAATTCAATTTTCATCATTTTAAAAAATTCAATAGACAAGTAGTTTTCAATGAACCAAAGATAAATCATCAACATAAATTTTAATTACTAGAACATATTTTGAAATTATTTTTATAAAATATGTATGATCAACAATCCCTTTTGAAAAATATTTAGAAATTTGGAAAGAGGAGAGATTACCACACCAAGATCAAGGATCTAGTTTTAAACTATAAAGTGGTTTAGAATTTTTAAATACCTAATTTAGAAAATGAGGAGTTTGAAATATAGTGGGTTGTTCAACAAAAAAATCGTCAATAATATAACCATTAAATGATGCACTATTGGAATTGATTTATAATAGTTTGAAATTAAGATGTGATACATAAGAGTGTATTATTTTAATGGATTCATGTCTATATATAGGTATAAAGTATTCTTCATAATCAATCCCTTTAAATTAAATATATCATTGTGGAACCAATATAAATTTCTATCTAACTATCGTACCAAATTCATCAACCATGATTCTATAAACCCATTTTTTACAAAATATAAATAGTTTTTTATTCTTTTAGTTAGTTTATATATATATATATTATAAAACAGATTCATCCTTTATTGTTTATAAATGACCCAAACTTAATCATTGATAGCTTCATTAATGTTTTTAGATTCAATCTGTGATAAGAAGTCTTGATTTTCAACCCGGTTTCTAAAATAAACTTCAGTTTGAGTTCCTTTATCTATGTATCCAAAAAAACATATAAAGGATGATATATATGGGTTATAATGGTTTTAGAAATATAGGCATGTGGTTTTTCCACTTCTTCCATAAAAACAGGTTGGTCAGATTGGTCATCATTAGAAGATTCTATATGTGACTCTGCACATTAGTCAAAAATATTTGAGGGTTTATTAATATTTATTTTTGATAGAAAGTTTTCAAGGTTTTATAGAGAATCCTTAGACTTATTTGGATATATTTAAAAATAATTTATGTGTAAAAAATATTTCAAAACTTTGTTTCTTTTATTAAAGGATCTATAGGATTTTTTGGAGCCTAAATAACCTTGGAAAATACATTAATTACTATTTGGAGAAAAAAATCAGATTCTATTGTATTAATAATGATGGATTTACATAAAAATATATTAATGTAGTTAACTTTAGGTTTTCTATTATTCCAAAATTAATAATGATTATTTATTAATAGAGTTCTGATGAGAACCTCATTAATAATATAGTAAGTTTTATGGATCGCCTCAGTCTTGAAGTAGATAGGTAAGTAATACTTATTAAGCATAGTCCGTGAAATTTCATGAAATTATATATTTATTCTTCAAAATTATTTATTTTTTTTGAGATTTATATGAGTAAATAAATTTTTATTATATAAATGTTGTGATAATAAAGTTTCAAAGTTTTTATTTGAAAATTTGTCGACATGATCACTTCTTAAAGTCTTAATGGTAAATCCACAAAGGTTTATTATAGAAATATCATATTCTCAGAAAAATCTATATACTACACTTCTATGATCCTGAAAATACACCCACATGAATATTTAATAATCATTAATAATCATATAATCATATTTATTTCTTGTGAAACTAAAAACTCAATATTGTGAAAACAAATCCATATGAACCACAATCCATTTTTTATTGAAAAGTCACTTTAAGGGTAAGTGAGAACCTAAAAGATAGTTCATCTGAATCAAGTCACTCCCTCACAAATCCCACATTATAGAATTCAAATATCAAAATCACAAAACAAAACCAAATCATCATGCCAATATTTTCACCACACACTTGTTTCAAAATTCAAACCATCATCACTACAAATCACACGAGCTGAGTGAGGAAACTACAGAGACTACATCTTTATATACTTTGTCTTCATCATCCCATCTTCCACAACAAGCTGCAAAAAAACACCAAATCATACCAATAAATACATTGCATCATCAAGTAATACATCCTCTATGCCTCAGCACTGCCTGACTTTTCTCCGATGACCACAAGTAATGTCCAACCAGAGACTCAAAATTCAACCTCACCATAATCAAATCAGGAAATCATATTTGAATCAGACCAAAATCCAAAAACCAGAGCCTCCTTCAGATTCAATACACATGAACAAACAACAAGAAAAAAAACCTAACCATTGAGATAAACTTGCAATGCCATGACTAGCATAGACCCAACATACTTAAACAAATCAACTAGTAAGAATACCAATGAAGAAAAAACCCAATCCATTGATATAAAATCCAAAAAATGTATAGCTACAACAAAGATCTAGGATGAAAAAGGTCATGCCTCCTATAAATTCATTGACTGAATAATCAAGGCATCCCAAATATTTATAACATGGTGTATATTGTATTACCCTAGTATCCTTTACCTTAACCAAGATTCTTAAGGGAAAGAACTTAATAAAGAAACATTTTGATAAATCAAAGTATCTAAAATAAAATCATGTACATTATCATTTCATAAAGTTATAAATACTAATGTATGCTTGGAATCATAAGTTTTACAAAAAAATCATTCAAACTAAACATGAAAACCATCAATGCGTAATTGGAAAATACTAAGTATATTATACATTAAACAATTAACATTTAAAACCATATAAATTAAAATAGATTCAGATTTACTAATTTATCTAACGCCTATAATTTTGTCTTTAGAATTATAAAAAAAAGCTACATACTCTCCATCAAAATTTTCAAGATTACTGAAAATGGAGAAATCCCAAATCATCTTCCTAGAACATGTACTATTCATATAGCATAAGTTATTACTATTTCTCTTCAATCATTTCTCCTACAAAAAGTCAATTATGTAATGAATTTGGTACTTATAATATATTGGGTCTAGAATTGTTATCACATAAACAATTAGGAATCCAAATATGAATACAATTCTACGAACAAAATATTTGATAGATTAATGGATAAAAACATTCTTAGGTCCATAATTATGTTAATGTTTTTAACAATTGGAAGAACATGAACTATGGAAAAATCAATTCTTATAAATTCTCCTTTAAATAGGTTGGAATATAATCCTAGTTGTATAATTTGGTGTGGCATTATTACCAAGAATTTTGGTCAAGGTTTCTCTTCCCTAAGTGAAATTTTCATGTTCCTTCTTAATTTTTTCATTAGATAATTTAAAATCATTATTTTATCATAACTGTGAATCATTATTTTATTTTTCAACATAGAGATCATATTTTAATGAAGCAAAAAAGTATGTTGTCTATTTTGGAATTTATATTTATCCATTAACTCATTAAATGCTTCCTCAGACATTTTACAGTATTAAAATAAATCTTATGAAGAAATTTTATATTAATCATGATTTTCTTTTTCAAAAGTTATAGGACTATAATTTTTTACCTCATGTCTAGTTCCCAAGAATCATAGATATAATTTATCATTAAAATAATCTATCGATGACTCTTATTAACTTGATATATCCTTAAAATAAATTCATGTTTCCTTCAGGGGTTTTTTGGGTTTATTTCCTTAGTCCTCATACCTATTCTTGTATTTCATCTTTCGATAATCAACTATTATGTTTCCATTTGTTGTTTACACATAACAAATAACTTCTCCAAATCTATAATTATTCTTCAAATCTCTTTTTTATCATGCTTTTTCTTTAAAATTATATTTTATACATAAATTATTCCTTTTATAAAACTTATTAAACCTTATGGGTAGATGAGTCATATCATTTTCACTATATAATTCAGTTTTACTCCCACTATCATTATCATCTTTGTAAGCATACTTTGATTAATATTGGAATGATTTGAATTAAATTAACATACTTGGTTTAGAATATATATTATTCAATTTAATGTCTAATTTATACATCATTTCTTCTCTAATAAGTTCATTGATTGTGAATTTTTCAACGTCATTATATTTTATAATATAGAAAAAAACACCTCTCAAATGATCTATTTAATATCTCCAAATCCACAATACATGAGGATTTTTATCCACTTTTTGTTTAATATAAAATATGTTATTAATAAATTCATTGAACTTGAGATAAATATCCGAAATAGATTTTTCAGGTTTCATTTCTAATTTATTATATTTAATCATATAAGTATTTAATATCATTTATTTATCATTTGAAGTTCCATTATGAGATATAGAAAGAGTATCCTAGATTTGAGAATAAGTGGCACAAGAATATATTCTAATAAATTCATCCTCTCATAAATCATAGTATAAATCATTTATATATTTATAGTACGAGTCTTAAGTAGCCATAGTGAAATCTCTGAAGAAAGATCTATGATTTTTTGTGTTTCATATTGATATTCTATTATAATCAATATATCAAAACCCATACATTCAAGATAAATTCTCATTTTTATTTTACACTGAGAAAATATTTGAATTTTAAAATAAGGTGCTCCATTTGTAGCATGACCTTTAGATCTTCAGTTATCCATAAGTTTAGAATTGTAATATTGAAATAAAAAAGTTATCTTGTCTAGATGACTTGATCATGTGTGATATAAATAAAATAAAAAGGAAAACAAAGAAACATCCTTTGATAATAAATGTTGTTCATGGTAGAGTACTCAAGAGGGGTTAAATTTAGCATCTAAAAAAAATTTCTGTAAAAAAAATTTTTAGAACAAAATCCCCTAATTTAGAAATCACCCATTTTACAAATATAACAGGTAAATATAATTTATTATTTTGAAATAACCTCTACAAATTTTGATCAAACTTAATTTAGATAAATTTATATTTTTTTAATATTTCAAGATAATTATACCCTCATTAAACATTAGATATATCATAGGTAAAAGGTATATATCAAAGTATAAATTTGTATAATATATTCAAAAAATAGTTTTTAAAATAGAGTAATAAAAAAATAAAACACACAAAGGAATTAAAAAAGTGTTTTTGTTATAACCCAAGACTTATTCCTATTTTCTTGATAATAACCCACTATCAAGAAAGTTTATTAGAATAAATAGTATGATAAAAAACGTGGATTAGGTATAAGTTACAACAACACACTCGTTTATCTAGGCTATCTCATACCCTCTTACAAAGTTTCCTTAGGAGAACAAATATGAATTAAATAAAGTAAATAGTATCAAAGTATTCCTTTTTGTAGTATAAAAGTATGTTTTGTAAAATCATGAAAAGAAATTATAGAAAAAATAAGAAGTAATATAAAACTATGATAGATAAGGATATGAAATATTGATTCAAAAGTAGACAAAAGTTCATTATTTTATATAAGTATCTTCTCATCTCAATGTCTTACTTCAGTTATGAGATCAAAAGTGATGATAGGAATGAGTTCTCTAAACTTGTGATGAAGTATAGATGAAAGTGTATTGTCATAAGTTATTTAATAAATATATCCTTTATTCATGTTTTCCTCACAAAATATATCCTCTAACTCTAGAATTATATTAAAAAAAATATTCCTCAAAAAATATTTGTTATAAAATGATCTTTATTAATCCTCATACTCAATACCAAATACTTGGGAATTACATGATTTTGAATTCGTATTTAATTTTGAAAAGAGTGTAGTTGGAATATATATATATATATATTAAAATATAATTCCACTTTAAAAACAGTCTCTTGAAGTTTTTTACATCATACTATCAATAGTTTATCTAACAATTAGAAAAAACTCTTATTAAATCCTTTTATATCTCATTTGGTGAATCCATAAAACATGTGGTCGCTTCATCTAAGTTCTTAGATGCTCAAACTATATATGGTAACTTCCACACTTTTCCAAAATTTCAACTCTACCATATGGTCTCATGAATTCTTTAGAAGGTTTGTTATAAATAACATGCAATCACTTAAACCCTTTGATTTTTAGATATTATAATATATATAATATACAATCACTAGGTAACACTTGCGGTCTGTTGGGGATTTATCCAAAAATCTACCATGGTTAATTGAAAAAAAAATCCAGTCATTCCACATGGCCTTATGGTCACCTCAACCATAAGTAAAATTCAACATAGTCCCAAGTTGCTACATGTGGTTGATTGAATTCTTCTTATAGTCGACCAATTACTTAGAAATTGTTACTCTTCTGAATCACAGTCACTTTTTTGTCTTATTTATAATTATTATCAATCTAAAGATTGGGAATATTTATATAGATAAACATAAAATAAATTTTTATTACATAAAATAATAAATTCATTAATAATTAAATAAATAATATTTGAGATCATTAAAATAAGGATTTTATAGACTAATAAAAAACTTTATATTATATTTTTTTCTGTTGGTGAATGGATCTATGACGTATGTAGTGGTCAGTACCGTTTTTTCATCTTTTTTAAATTATTTATTATGTAAAATCATCGCCAAAATTTTATCTTATTTTTTGATGAATATTAACATCAGATCTAGGGGATTTGGGATTAACCTCAAGTATGTTGAGTTTCAGTTCAAACATCCATTTTATTTAAGGCGCAAACTAGTCTGTGAAATGCTTGAAATAATGAAAATCTTATGCTAGAAATGTAATGGACTTGTAAACCCATGAACTATTCAAAAACATTAGTTTTAAAGATAAATTCTATCATAATTTGTTTTTTATCCAAAACCATGTTGGATAATAAGTACATGCATGTAATTTTTATAAAGAGGGATTTCATGGTTTCCATTCGGTTGAAAAATGGGGATATTCATGTGTTCTATTCCATGTTTGAAAAAATTAATTATAATTTAAGATTAAACTTTTTACCATAATCACATTGTTTCGTCTATTTAATAAGATTGTACTCTTGAGTGGACCTTAATGTGGTCCTATAGTTTTCCTAATCAGGAATATAAAAATTTATTAGGAACTACTAGGGTTAATGTGTTCTTATTGTCTAAACCCTATCTTTATTTTAGGGGGTTTCAATGAGATTATATTTAAGAAAGTAAAATACAGGGAGATAATATTCCTTATCATATGATAGCATATTTTCAGAATAATCTACACACCATGGGTCTATCTGATTTGTAATTCACTATTATCTCTTTCACAAGGCTTTAACGAAAATCTAAATACACTGGAATATCATAATTCTTAGATAGATTCATGGGTTCAATTGGATGGATGATTATTATAAAAAAATTATGTATCTCACATTTCCTTGGTGTATTCTATCCCCTGTACCATATTTCTCAATACAAAACCCTTTTTTCAGTTCCCTTAACAAGAAATTTTGTTTAGATTCTAAAGTATGCGGATAAAAGAATATGACTATGATGAGGTGGATAGGTCAGCCCAGTTTTCTTCTTAAATCATAGCTCATACTAAAATTGGAAATGAGTTCATTCGCCACCAACAATGGATTAATTATAAATTTCAAAATTTTGATCATCATATTAATGGTATTGAGAAGTATATAAGTGATTATTCCTCACTCTTGGCCTCTCATACTATTCTTTCACATTATTTGGATCTTGAGAAAAAGTTTAGTGTCACTCTGATAAAAAAGAAGATTTTTTTATTTATATGGTAATAGGGATATCATGTTTAATAATTCAACCATTGTATGTGGTATTTATATCAAAAGGAATCACCGTGATACAGGTATAATTTTATCTCCAAGATAGATATGCATGATGGATGTACCACCTCCTATGAGATTGAAATCTAGGAATGCATTCTAGGTTTCTTCACTATATATATATAAGGGAACCATTTTTTCATTTAATTTTTCTTCTTGAAACACTATAGTAGCTTAAAAATCTATGAATGAACAGAATTCTATAGACATTATCGATGAAGATGCCTTTGTGGAACTCAATTATATTCATACTACTTAGGCCCCTAGATCTGATGATTTTTACACCCTCTTCCTTAAACGATTATATCAAAAAAAATTCCCTTGTATTATTAGGATAATGAGCTAATTTGGGATAGGGTAGGTTAATATTGGTTCTCTCAATGATACCACGATCACACTTATTCTCAGTTTTCAACAACCTATTATGGTTAGAATGTATAGTCTAATTATCCTATGTGTTATTCCCTATAAAATATTCTAAAAAACATGTTCAATTAATTATGGAACCTATTATATTCCATTATTTCTAAAAATCAAGGAACCTTTGTTACCAAAAGACATATCGCTAGTAAAGATATTGTTTCCCATGTAAATTGTCACCCAATGAAAATGTTTTATTCCTTTAATAGAGGTGTGATTCCCAAAAATTAGTTATGATCATAGCTTATAATAGAGTTTAATGGGATTTCTTTAATTTTTTTCTTTGTGATATGGGATTCCGTTCTAAATGGGTGGATATTATCATGTGGTGTGTTACATAGGGTTTTTTCAAGATTCATGTTAATGGAAGTATAAACTAAATCTTCATCCACACCTAAGGTCTTTGTCAAGGATATCCTCTCTCACTAGTTCCCTTCATCCTTGTTACTGATGTATTTTTTAACCTTATTTCAAGAGTTGTGAGGGATAATATTATCCATGGTTTAGTATTTTTGCACAAGGGACCTCCAATATCCCACAATTTTTCTATGGATGAAAGCTTATTCTTCTTTAGAGAAAATTTGTAGGACTGCAATATTTTCAGTAATATTACAAAAAACAATTTAATAGATTTGGGGAATTTAGTGAATTTATCAAAATCAAAAATATCATTCAGTAATGGTATTTCCCCTTATAGTTCTGATAATTTTTAGTGTGCTTCAGGAATCCTGGAAGTTGATGAACATCAATAGAACCTTGTCCTTCCCATAAATTTTTTAGGTCAAAAAATGAATTTTCTCTTATATTATAGGTAGGGTTGATAAGAAAATCTAAATATGGTCATGAAGATGAGTCTCGAATGTGGTTAAGGTGGTTCTTATTATGTTGGTGGCTCAATACAATCCAATTTATGCAATGCCCAATTAAAAAATTCTACATACTCACATTAAAAATATTCATTCAAATTATGCTACTTTCTGTTGGTGATTTCATAATAGAAATAATAAACCACAATAGGTAGATTAGGATAAGTTATGTGCACATAATACATATGGGGGGTTTGGGTTTTGTGGTTTTGTGGTTTTTTAATGATTACCTATGACTTGATCCCTTCACTCTAAATGTTACATCCCAGGTAAATAAAGAAATAATAAATTTTCTTTTTTATTAATATTTGTGAATTAAATATTAATTTTACATTAAAGGGGTTTCTATGTTCTATGGCTTACCCGATACGCAACAACGGGTTTCTTTGAAATCTTACGTTGCACACTAACAATATATTATTATTATTTTAGATGGTAGTTAACGCCAAGACGTTGTATTGGTGAGAATGAACAGAAATAACTACAATATGATTATACATGTTTGTGAAATGTTTTTACATTTATCCAATAAATGTTAGAGGCTTAAAATGTGAATTAATCTAATTTAAAGCATAATTTACCTTAAAGATTAATTTAATGCCTTTTAATGACAAACCCTCTTTAAATCTAGTTTTTGTCACTTTTATATGTTCTATTTGACAATATAAAATTATTTTTTAGAATTGGGTCATCAAAATTTATTTTTGGTAAAATTTTGGTATATTTCTGATAAAATTAATTTTTTGATGAATAGTGAAAAATACTTTATTTTAATTCAAAAATGCCTTTAAATCTAATTTATTTATATGCTTAGATTATCTTTTTAATTGGTTTTAAAGTGTAATTAGATGATATATTTACCATTTAATCCAATTTTGGTCATTTTAATTAATTTAATTTTGAAATTAGACATAAACAAATGTCAATCTTTTGATAGTTAATATTTCTTAAAAACAAGCTTTTTGTATTGAGAGCGGTAATTAATTTTAAATTAATTTATGCCACTTATGTGTTTTGAATTTTTTAAACTGTATTTCATTTTTGGAATCAGGAGTTCCAAATTTTTTATATAGGTAAATTTTATTTTTTAACATTATGAATATTTGTTTCAGTAAAAATTTTATTTACCATGGTTAATGGGTAAATCTGGAAAATAAGGGTAAACAAATATTATTATAATAATATAAAATAACTCTAAATTGTGTCCTAATCCTATTTTTTTGTACATACCCGACCATGATCATCCTTGGGTTGATTTAGGGGACCCCATGGAGCCACTTAAGAGTGATAATGACACTTTATTTAAATTAACTTAAAGTAAAGACAAAAAATGACATAAACAAATATCTTTTTGTAAATCAATTGTTACATTGGGTTATATAAGTTATCTTTTCAACTATAAATATTATTTGGAATGATAAAACTATTTTCTAAATCATGGTATTTTTTTATAATTTTTAGACATCAAATAAATTAAATTATTTATGACACAATAATGATGCAGAGTTTACCTTGTTAACAAAAGATTTAAAAAAATAAGATTATAAAGATTAAAATACTTTCCAAAACCTGTAAAATTCTAACTGGATGATTTTATTTCTACCATGTGACTTAATATATGATACTTTAATAAGTTTTGGACATTTAGAAACTGAAAATCATTATGTAATAAAATAATATTTTCACACATTCCTAACGAGCCCCTCCCCCTTATAAAAAACCCTCACCTCTAACCCATTCCTCACACCTCTCAAGCCCCTTGGCTCATCCAAACTATACTGAATTAATCTCCCTACATCCTTATACTCCTCCTAGAAGCCTTAAATTAGGCATAAGGCACTTCAACAAACCCTTTTGTTTCAAACCAAAGGGAGTTATCTGATTTAATGGTAACATCTTCTCTTAAGTTATTTTGTTTTATTTTACTCCTCCAACCCCAGAAACTATTTTTATTCATTTATTTTATAAAAAAACTAGTATAATAAATATACTATTATGTTTTTATTAGAAGTATTGTAACTACACTTACACACACCTCCATCTAATGGGTAAAGAACATACTGTTTCTGTGGATGGAAAACTAACACCTCACGAAACGATGATTGTTCAATTATCTCATACTGCCTCTCACGGTGGAAATTATGATGGAACTATATTTATATATGATATATATTATGTTTATTTTTTCTTTATGCTTCTGTATTTTCCATTTATAGCATACCTTTATGGTTTCTATTATGGGTAAACGCGATAATTTCATTTCAGGAAGTGCGGACTACCGCCCCCTCAAAGTGATATGACTCGTTAATGCCATATGTGGGATGTATAAAGGATGGAGTTAATGATATTATATATGATATTATACTGAATTAAAATATACCTATGTATCATTATGTTATATTTCTATTAAAATAAGAAATAGAAGTGAAAGTAGTGTTCAGGCGTACGTACGGCTTACCGTCTGCATGAACAGTGCATTTCATTTATTATCTCCAAATGTTATGTACTATTATAAATACATAAATATACTAGATATATATTATATATATTATATCTATATCATTAATATCATTCTGTAGATAATGGATATTTTACCACATGAACAACTTGTATTTATCAGAAGTTCATTTTTGACTCAAGTAACAAATATTGACAAAATGACCGTTATTAAAATAAATGATTAAATAATGTTTATAACATGGTAATAAGTGATATAAAATGAATAATAAACTTGAAAAGGATCTTAATCAATTATAAATTAACTTTAGTTTATTGTTCATTAGATTAAAGAACGAACAGGTCAAATCGGACACGAGGTAAGGGACTTCGTCTCAATCTCCTTTCATTAAGGCATATTTAGTTTTAATACATGAATTTTTTTATATGCTATATAAACACCTTTTAATTTTCATTTCATTCAAATGGAATCTTATTATATGAAGCGTTTTACTAAAGGAATAAAAGAATTTTTCTTCTTAACGTAAGCAGTGACAACGACCTTTTCCGCCACCACGAGTATTATTTGATCTATGGATTCCTTAACAAGTCATAATGTTTTTAAAAGGATAATAAATACCATATACTCTTTTAAATATTATGGTTTTGAAAATGTTTTTGATAATGGTTTTGTTATGTCAATATATTTAAATGATATATTATGATTGCAATGTGGAAATGTTATCTTTCCTTTATGTTTGTTTTATGTGCTAGAAATATATTATGGTTCTTGGGCATTGTTTACATATACGGGTTGTTCTATGATAACCTAAGGCAGGTGAGCCTGATAGATCTCTCCAATGCATTGGGTAATGTAACGGAGTTAAACGTGAATGTTTCTCCTAAGAGATATAGGGAATATTCTATGATGGGTATTCCAAATGTAACTCCCTATGTAGTTGTGATATCTAAAATGTAAGTATGATATGGATGCCACAAGTTACCTTTATGATTTATGATTTCTATGTGTTATTCATAAATATTATGATTTCATGAGTTATGTTAAAGATTTTATGTTATTTATGTAATTATGAATTAATGTTTTCTTTATTTGTTTTATAACCATTACTGGGATTTTTATGCTCATCCCAAGTTTTGAAATGTTTTTCACAGGACTTAAATATGAATTGGGTCAAGGATGAGATCTAGGAAAATTCTTGCTATCTATAACATGGAACTAGACATGACTCTTTTTTTTCAAGAGTTTTTATTTTTTGTGAAAAAATGGAAACCTAGTAGAAGTGTCTAATTTGTATTGCATGAGATGTAATGTAATAGTTATGTCCTAATTCTCTAAACCTCTAAACCTGAAAATATCCTCAATGTGAATTATTCATTTAATTCAAGATTATGTAATGTTTTAAGGTTGGATCCTTATAATTTGTATCAGATGTCGGTTTAGATAACTTTAGAAGTTTGAATATTGTTAAATTAATGTCCATAAATTAATTTATGGTAATATTGAAATGATATAGAATTTATAGATTACCATGTTGCTTCACCAAAGATTTTTCTGTTTTCAGAATGGTTTCCCATAGAGGAAATAGGGAATCTATGTCGGGATGACATCAAGAGGAATACAACCTTCCAAATCAACATCCTAATATGGTCAGAATTAGAAATAAACAGTTTTTTGTAGTGATGGCATAGTTGACTCAGGCTATAAATGGTGGTGGTATCCATGCATGAGATCAGCCAGATCAACCACAGAGGAACATGTTAGTAGTGGATCATTTCATGAGGCAACATCCCCCATCATTCAGAGGATCATCTGACCTCGTGCTAGTAGAAGGTTGGATTAAATAACTGAAGAATATTTTCAATGTTACGGGGTGTTCAGAACATTAAAAGGTTAGTCTCTCTATTTACTGTTCTGAAGGTGAAGCTGATCAGTGGTGGTCGATGGGGAAAAATATCAGGGATAGTCAGTAGATTAATGCTTTTGATTGGTATGAATTCAAAGGTATATTTCTCAAGTAAAACTTTCCTAAGTTGGTTCATCTTAGGATGGAAAAGCAATTCCTGGAATTGAGAAAGAAGGATGACTCAATGGCTCCTTATGAAGCAAAATTCACTCGACTGGAAAGGTATGCTCTAAATTTCATATGATATCTTGATAGTAAAATCAACAGTTTTTACATAGGATTAAATCCAAAGTATCGAAGGGATTTAGCTTCTTATGAGTTAAAAATTAATGAAAAACCTCTTTTATGTGAGGAGAACGTGAAAAATGGAGTTTTTCGATGATCAGTTGTTCTATGACAAACAATAGAATAAGAGGTCAAGGTGGAAATTGAAAGGGAAAAACTCTTCAAAAAAGTATGATGGTAAGAAACTTAAGTTTATAGTTTGTGAAAATTGTTTTAAAAAACATGTTGGGGAATTTCTTTTGAATTCTGGTAAGTGCTATCGATGTGATAAACTGGTACATAAAGCTCGTAATTGCACTTAAAAAGATCAGGGTAATGGTAATACAATATCTGATTTAAAATCAATAAAAAAATTAAGTGTAATGAAATGTGTCATTGTGCAAATGAGTGTCCAATGAAGAACTCAACTGAGTAAAAGCAACCAGACTACAAGTAGAAATGGGTGGTGAAGTCCTTTGAAACTATTTCAGTAGATGTTGGGCCATCAAATGAAGTAGTATCAGGAACACTATTTGTTTGTTCAGATTATTCCAATGTGTTGTTTGATTTGGGGTCTACAAATTGGTTCATTTCTGAGAAGTTTTCTAGTAAATTGTGAATTCTATATCAAGATATGAACCAAGAACTTATAGTAAACACACCTGGACGAAACGTTGAAAGAAAAAGAAACAATAAGAACCTTCATGTCCTTGTGTGTGGAAAGAATCTACCTACAAATCTTATTGTTTTGCCTCTAGTAGAGTTTCATTTTATTTTGGGTATGGATTGGCTTTCTGTTTATCATGCTAAGATTGACTGCAAATCTAAAGGGGATTCTTTTAAGAATGATTTTCAGTTTGTGTACAAGAATGAACCCTTATTTTGATAACATATCAGGAAGCTGAGAAACTAATAAAAGATAGAAATGAATGTTACCTTTCACATATTGTTGAAAATAAATAAACTTTTCATATTAATGATGTGTCGGTAGTAAATGAGTACCTTGATGTTTTTTCTGATGAGTTTCCTAGTATTATACCTGTTTGGGAAGTTGAATTTATTATTGACTTAGTTCTTGATGCTAATCCAATTTCAAAACCCCCTTATCGAATGGATCAAATTGAACTTTTAGAGTTAAATAAGAAATTGGAGTAGTTATTAGATAAAAGTTTAATTCGACCTAGAACATCATCATAGGGTTCTCATGTATTATTTTTAAAAAAGAAATATGGTTTAATGAGACTTTCCATTGATTATAGAGCATTGAATAACATCACTGTTAAGAACAATTATCCTTTGCCTCATATCAATGGTTTGTTTGATCAGCTCCAGGGAGCACAGTATTTTTTGATGATTGACTTGAGGTCAGGGTACAATCAGTTGAAAGTAAAGGAATAAGACATTCCAAAGACCTTTTTTCATACTATATATGGCCATTGTGAATTTTTAGTGATGCCTTTCGGTTTAACCAATGCACCTGCTATATTCATGGATCTTATGAATAGAATTTTCGGTGAGTTCTTGGATAAGTTTTTGTTTGTGTTCATTGATGATATTTTGGTTTATTCTAAAAGTAAAGAGTAGCATGAAAGTCATTTAATGGTTGTCCTTCAAACATTAAATGAAAATAAAATATTTGGGAAATTTAGCAAGGGTGTGTTTTGGTTACAACTAATTCCTTTCCTTGGTCACATTGTTTTCAAAAAAATTGAATAACTGTTGATCCTGCTAAAATAAAAGTTGTTGAAGAATGTCCAGGACCTACAAATATAACTGAGATCCATAGTTTTCTTGTTTTGGTAGGTTATTACCAGAGGTTTGTTGAAAATTTTGCATGCTTATCTATTATAATGATTAAGATAACTCGAAAAGGTGTTAAGTTTGTTTGGACAAAATAATGTGATGATTGTTTTCAAGAATTGAAAAGAAGATTGGTGAATGCTCCAGTTTTGGCACTACCTTCTAGAAATGATGAGTTTATTTTTTATAGTGATGCTTCATTGAAAGGACGTGGATGTTTCCTTATGAAGAATGATCAGGTAATTGCTTATGTGTCATGTCAGTTGAAAGCTCATGAGTTAAATTACCCTACACATGATTTGGAATTAGCTGTTATTGTTTTTTCTTTAAAAATTTGGAGGCATAATTTGTATGGAGTAAAATTTGATATATATATATATATATATATATATATACTAACCACAAAAGTTTTAAGTATATATTCACTCAAAAATAATTGAACATGAGACAGAGGATATGGTTGTAATTAATCAAGTATTATGATTGCACGATCCATTACTATCTGGGAAAATAAAATAAAGTGGCTGATGATTTGAGGCCAAAATGTAATGTTTCACTAACCATGCTACATTTAGAACTAGATCCTTTGGTTTTTTTCTTTGATGAACTTTGGAATAGAAGTTGTTGGGGTTGGAAATTCTTCTATTTTGGTTCAGGTGTAAGTGAAATCATCTCTATCATACAGAATAAATCAAGCATAGATGGAAGACAGTGGGATGTAGAAAAAGGTAGAGTTGGTTCAGAAGGGTAATTTACCTGAATTTGACATTGATAATGATTGTGTTTTGAGTCTTAGGAAAAGATTATACATACCTTGTGATTCATAATTGAAGAATTTGTTGTTATTTGAAGCTTATAGTTCCCCATTTTCAGTTCATCCAAGCAGTACTAAGATGTACAGAAATCATTAGAAGTATTACTGGTGGGATGGAATGAAAAGAGATATTGTGGACATTACTATGAAGTGTTTGAATTGTCAACAAGTTAAAGCAGAGAGGAATTTACCGAAATGGATGCTTCAGTCATTACCGGTGCTAGAGTGGAAATGGGAAAATATATCTATGGACTTCATTTTGGGATTAACGAAGACATCTCAAGTTAATAATGCAATTTGGGTTATTATTGATCGGTTGACTAAACTACTCATATCCTTCCTAATTGAGATACTTTGTCTCTAGATAAACTTTATCAGTTGTATGTTAAAGAGACAGTCAAGTTGCATGGTGTTCCCCTCTCCATTGTATCTAATCATGATCCCAGGTCTACTTCCAACTTTTGGAATGGCCTTCAGAAGTCATTGGGTACTAAATTAAATTTTAGTACAAATTTTCATACTCAATCAGATGGGCAGTTAGAATGAACAATTCGGACCTTAGAGGATATGTTTTGTGCTTGTTCACTGGATTACCAGGGAAATTAAGACCAACATATTTATTTGGTTGAATGATTTTATAATAACAGTTTTCATTCTAGTATACAGATGGCTCCATTTGAGGAATTATATGGGAAGTGGTGTCGAACTCCATCTTTTCGTGATAAAGTATGTGAAATGAAGTTGATGGGACCAGAATTGGTTGAAGATATTATAGAAAAAGTTAATTTGATTCAGAAACACATGAGAACAGCTCATAGCAGGCAGAAAAGTTATGAGGATAACCAGAGGAAAGATCGTTCTTTTGAGTTAGGTGATCATGTCTTTCTCAAAGTTTCTCCATAGAAAAGTGAAATGTGTTTTGGTAAGAAGGGAAATTTGAGTCTGAGGTTCATTAAACCTTATAAAATCCTATAAAAATTTGGATTAGTTGCGTATAGAGTGGATTTACCTCTTTTTTTGTCCAAGGTACACAATTGTTTTCATGTTTCAATGTTGAGAAAGTATATGCCAGATTCATCTCATTTTCTAAGTCTAGTGATAGTTCAATTGGAAGAGAATATCTCTTATAAGGAACAACTAGTCCAAATTCTTGACTGAAGAGAGCAAGTATTTTAGAATAAGGTAATTCACTAGGTAATGGTTTTGTGAAAAAACTATATGGTTGAAGAGGCAACATGGGAATCTAAAAATGCTATGAGAGATAAATACCCTCATTTATTTGATAAGTGAATAAAATTAAGAGGACACAATTTCTAAAAGGGGGGACGGATGTAACATCCCAGGTACATAAAGAAATAATATATTTTATTTTTTATTAATATTTATGAAAAAATATTAATTTTACTTTAAAGGGGTTTCTAAGTTCGATGGCTGACCCGATACGCAACAACAGGTTTCCTTGAAATCTTATGTTGCACACATACAATATAATATTATTATTTTAAATGGTTGTTAACGCCTAGACATTATATTGTTTGGAATGATCCGAACTAACTACAATATTATTATACATGTTTTTTAAATGTTTTTACATTTATCCAATAAAATTTATAGGCTTAAAATGTGAATTAATCTAATCTGAATCATAATTTCCCTTAAAGGTTGATTTAATGCCTTTTAATGGTGACCCTATTTAAATATATTTTTGGTCACTTTTATATCTCTATTTGAAAAAATAAAATTATTCTTTAGAATTGGGACATCAAAATTCACTTTGGGTAAAATTTTTGTATTTTTCTGACAAAATTCAATTTTTGATGAATAGTGAAAAATACTGTATTTTAATTCAAAACTTCCTTTTAATATAATTTATTTATATGGATGGATTATCTTTTTAATTGGTTTTAAAGTTTAATTAGATTATATTTTTACCATTTAATCAAATTTTGGTCATCGTAATTAACTTCACTTTGAAATTGGACATAAACAAGTATCAATCTTTTGATAGTTAACATTTCTTAAAAACTCGCTTTTTGTTTTGACAATGGGAATTAATTTTAAATTAATTTATGCCACTTCTATGTTTTGAATTTGGAAAAATGGATTTAATATTTTTAATTATGAGTTCCAAATTGTGTAAATAGATAACTATTATTTTTAAACATTTTGAATATTTACTTCAGTAATAATTTAATTTACCATGGTTAAAGGGTAAATCTGGTAAATAAGGGTAAACAAATATTATTATAATAATATAAAATTAATCTAACATATTTCATAATCCTATTTTATAGTATTTATCTTACCATGATCATCATTGGATCTATTTTGGGGACCCCATGGATCCACTTAAGAGTGATAATGACAGTTTATTTTAATAAACTTAAAGTATAGACAAAAATGACATAAACAAATATATTTTAGTAAATAAATTTTTACGTAGGGTTATATAAGTTTTATTTTCGAATATAAATATTATTTGGAAGTATAAAAAGATTTCCTATATCATGGAATTTGTTTTATAATTTTTAGACATCAAATAAATTAAATTATTTATGACCCAATAATGATGCAGTGTTTACCTCTTTAATAAAAGATTTAAATAAATAAGATTATAAATATTAAAATAATATCTAAAACCTATCCATTTATAATTTTATGATTTTATTTCGACCATGAGTCATCATATGTTCTACATTAATAAGTTTTGGATATTTAGAAACTGAATATCATTATGTAATAAAATAATATTTTCACACATTACTAAAGAGCCCCTCCTCCCCCTTATAAAAATATCTCACCTCTAACCCATTATTTACACCTCTAAAGCCCCTTTTATTGTCCAAAAATGGCCAAATTAATCTCCATACATCCCTATAATCCTCTTATAATCCTTAACTTAGGCCAACGGCACTTCAACAAACCATTTTTGTTCAAACCAAAGGGAGTTACCCGATTTAAAGGTAACATCTTCTCTTAAGTTATTTGGTTTTATTTTACTTATCCAACCACCTAAAATATTTTTATTCCTTTATTTTATAACAACACCAGTATCCTCAATATACTATTATGTTTTTATGAGAAGTATTCAAACTACACTTACACACACCTTCATCTAATGGGTAAAGAACATACTGTTTCTGTGGATGGAAAACTAACGCCTCACGAAACGATGATTATTCAATTATCTTCTATCACCTCTCATGGGGGCCATTATGATGAAACTATATTTATATATGATATATATTATGTTTATTTTTTCTTTATTCTTTTGTATTTTTTATTTATAGCATACCTTTATGGTTTCCATTATGGGTAAACGCGATAATTTGATTTGAGGAAGTGCGGAATATCGCCCACTCAAAGTGATATGACTCGTTAATGCCATATGTGGGATGTATAAATTATTGAGTTAATGATAATATATATTACATTATACTTTAATTATAATATACCTATGTATCATTATGTTTTAATTCCATTAAAATAATAAATAGAAATGAAAGTAGTGTTCATGCATACGTACGGCTTACCGTCTCCATGAACGGTGCATTTTATTTCTTATCTCCAAATGTTGTGTACTATTATAAATACATAAATATACTAGTTATATATGATATCTACATCATGAATATAATTCTAGAGAAAATGGATATTTGACCACATGAGCAACTTGTAATTATAAGAAGTTCATTTTTTACTCAAGTACCAAATATCGAAAAAACAACCATTATTAGCATAAATGATTACATAATGTTTATAACATGGTAATAAGTGATATAAAAGAAATAATAAACTTAAAAAATGATATTAAGCAATTAGAAATTAAATTTATTTTATTATTCATAAGATTAAAGAACGAACAGGTCAAACCAGACACGAGGTAAGGGACTTCGTCTCAATCTCCTTTCATTGAGGCATATTTTGTTTTAATACATGACTTTCTTTTTATACGATTTATAAACACCTTTGAAATTTCACTTCATTCAAATGGAATATTTTTCAATGAAGTGTTTTACTAAACGACAAAAAAAATGTTTCATTTTAACGTAAGTGGTGACAATGGCCTTTTCCGCCGCCACGAGTATTATTTGGTCTGTGGATTCCTTAACAAGTCGTAATGTTTTTAAAAGGAAAATTAATACCATATACTCTTTAACATATTTTGGTTTTTGAAAATGTTTTTCTTATGTCAATATATTTAAATAATATATTGGGATTGCAATGTGGACATGTTGTCTTTCCATTATGTTTGTTTTATGTGCTTCGAATTTTTTATGGTTTTTGGGCATTGTTTATGTATATGGGTGGTTCCGTGATAAACCTAGGGTGGGTGAGCCCGAGATAGATCTCCAATTCATTGGGTAATGTGACAGAGGTAAACGTGAATGTTTCCCCTAAAATATTTAGGGAATATACTATGATGGGTATTCCAAATGTAACTCCATGCGTAACTGTGATAGCTACAATGTAAGTATGATATGGATGCCACAAGTTACCTTTATGATTTATGATTTCTATGTGTTATTCATAAATATTATTATTTCATGGGTTATGT
This sequence comes from Viscum album, assembly GCA_963277665.1. NCBI lineage: Eukaryota > Viridiplantae > Streptophyta > Magnoliopsida > Santalales > Viscaceae > Viscum > Viscum album. Next base: position 1,713,952,538 of record OY728140.1, on the reverse strand, counting down.
TAAAGATCTTATGTTATGTATATAATGATGAACTAATGTTTTATTTATTGTTTTATAAACCTTACTAAGCTTTTTATGCTCATCCCATGTTTTGAAATGTTTTTCACAGGACATAAAGATGAATAGGGTCAAGGATATGATCAAGGAAAACTCATTATATCTAAAACATAAAACTATACATGACTCTTTTTTTCAAGAGTTTTTATTTTTGTGAAAAATACGGAAATTGAGTTGAATTGTCTACTTTGTAATACTTGAGATGTAATGTAAAAGTTATGACCTAATTCTCTAAAACTCTAAACCAAAAAAGACCCTCAATGTGAATTATTCATTTAATTCAAGATTATGTAATGTATTAATGATGGTCATTATAATAAATGTACCCCCACCTATTATGTAATTGAATAATGATAGGCAATAATTCCCGAACCCCAACTCCAATAGTCCACTTGTTGGTGACTAGCACCAAGCGTATATTAATCACACAAATGGGGGGTATTTCCCTCAATATAATTTATTTATTAAGAGATAATAAAGATAAACTATTATTCAACACCATAAATAAACCAGAAGAAATAAAAATACATGTAATATCATACATAAACTGAAAAAATAAACAAGTACCAAGAGTAAAACTAGGCAATCACTACAAACTCGAGAAACTCTTGAAAATTTTTCAATAACTATTTTTGTCTATTAAAGTCTAGGATAGTGAAAAAAGTGTAAATTATCACCTAAAATATTATATATATATATTTTTTTGATCATATCATGTACACATAGTAGTATCCTCCCTGAAACCAGTCATGAAAAATGCGAAAGAATCATACTAAATCCCATTGAATAGAATAATTAATCTAACACATCACTGAAATATGTAATACCGATTTATCATCCACACAATGTCTGTCTGAACAAATAAATAATTTAAGTAATCCATTTAATATCAAAATGAAAATATATAAATAAATTAACCCTGATTCCACTTATCCACTAGTTTGTAATTCTCATGACCTAATCAAACACATATTGTGTTCATCCCTTCCATATGAAGGCATCCCTAATGTGAGTCATGCCTTGAACCTATATACCTCGGTCCTACATAGGGATCAACATATCATTTTTGAATCATTTCAAATCTCTATCTCATTATCCCATCAGCAAACTTCTGTGTTTCCAAAATCCACTAAACCCTATGTAAATTTATTATACCTCAATCCATCACAACCCACACACGTACACCCATGGGATGCTGGATCTACCATTTCCAAATAAAATTATGCATTGTACCTTATGGTAGTTAAAACTATACATAAATTTATAGTTAATTTGGATACATCATAACATTGGTAAGAAAACTCCAAAAACCTTAATCCATTATAACCTGTGATACACCTACTCATGTCCATGTCTAAAGGGAGGGTGGGGGAGTGTGAGAAGTTAACCATTTGTTCCCTCTCCATACAAGATATTATATAAAACTCCCAAAAAACATTTGGGTGATTATTTCCCTAAAAAAATTGGTGGGGTAGCTAATGAGATTAGAAAATATAGAAAATATCATGCATAAACTACACACATTGAAAAACCTAGTCTTAGACTCATCTTCTTATATCATCAAATAAGGCCCATGGATGCCACCTCTGTAGACTAGGTACAAACTATAAAATAATTATAGGTCCCAAGATCTTAATACCATCATGTTAAACCATCTCATGGTTTCTATTAATATGACATTAAATATTTAACATAAAATCCTTCATCAACACCTCATACCATGGGTTTATTAATTATTCAATTATAAATCATATATTATTTGGGTACTCTAGGACACTTCCTAATATAACACATCAAAGATAAACTCACAGTTCATAGATTTTGACTACATTGAGTAGTGGGATCCCAATAGTAATGAACATTCAACCACCCAACCACAAAACAAGCATTGAGAAAGAACTAAATGTTGATGTGTAATCCATGATTTGAACTATTCTGAACCACCCTGTTTTCCCACATAATTTTGAATAAAATTGACTATCCTGATTTTATAGGCATAAACAATAAATATACCCTGGTATCCTAGCCCATTTCCCATCAAAGATTCCTAACAATATCAAAACAACTATCAGTCAAACTGCCCCAGGTTCTTAGTGTATCTCTCATCAAGGAAAACCAAACAAACGTGAATAAAAAACAAACATTTCAATGATCTAAAAGTTCCTAAAGCATACAAACTTATCAAAATTATGTTTTATGCATTTGAAAAGTAACAAAGGCCACAGAACCGAGGAATACAGGACTTCCACAATAAGAATGGGCTCACACTACACCTAAGAATTTATCTTTAGAATGTACGGATTTGAATCCTCATAAAAAATTAACTATTTCATTATTAATAGGATTTTATCAATAAGAAACCTATAACATACTGTTATCCAATGATTTGAAACAAATTAATCATGCATTTGGGATTACTTTATTTTTCATCAAAAACAAAAAAAATATCAAATTAGCATGACTCGTTATTTAACTACATCATCACTAGTATCCCAAATTTGAATCATTTATAAAATTATAGTAAAACAAGAATTTTAGGAATATAAATATTCATTACAAAAATATAGCACACTATCTTAGAAAAACATGAGGCGTAAACAAGAATAAAACAAATAAGTGATCACAGACCTAAACCATAGGTTCATTCTTCCATACATATTTTATTATTATTGGGTTAATTCCACTATTATACAAAATATTATATAATAAAAATCATTTTCCTTAAATTTAAAAAAAATATAGTGTTGATATATCCCCTACCAAAACATGAAGATTCCAACATTGTTAGAGTAAGAAATGAACACCATGTGCTAAAATCTAATTAACTCTTCTATAGGAAACCACAAATCCCTATAAAATCACCCAATCAAGATCCAATACAATTTATCTATAGAAAATTCAAGAAACTGTGTAGAAGAATCCATAATATCATAGAAGTTGAATAACATAAGATAATTCTTCCATCATGGAAGATAAAACTATCCTTGGATCACCAAGAATAAACCTCCTAATAAATGGGTATGAAGAATCATAAATGTGAATGAAAATCCTCTCAAAATCAATCCTAGGTAACCCAAAGGTTGATATAGATGTTTTAATGGGGTATGGTAATTTATACCTATCTATTAATCTCAATACCATGGTGTATCCCCATATACAACACCATAGACTTTATGGTTTCTCAAAAATCTATAGTGCAACACCGGGTACTATTCCATAAGGAACCCTAGCTTTATAGCCTCTCAATTGAATATCATAGACTATGAATAGATCTTATCTAATTGGAAAAAATTCTATGACACAGCCTCTCTACCATGACACCACTACAGTCAAACAAAATAGATTAGAAAATTGATCTGCTAAAATTTCCGGGTGTAGCCCCAATACATACCGTAGAAACCACTTATGGTGTAGAGATATCAAAACCTACCATCCTCAGACCCCTATGTAGATGGTTCCCTGAACACACTATAAGAAAAACCTTACACAATAAACAAAGTTTCCACTATATAAAAATAAAATGTAGTCAAAATTTCAGATCAAATTTGCTTCAGATCTTTCATTTTCATCCTAGACACCTCTGTCCACCCAAAATGTGAAGGAAGTTCATAGGAAAAACATGGAGCTTATATCAGATACCCATCAAACAATTATCACCAACTAGAATATTAAAAGGAACCAAGAATGAAAATATTTTTCCATATAATCACCTATTGAGATACCTCTCAAGGAACTCTCTACAATAGTGACACTACCAGCCCAACAGAGGAAAAAAAGAAAACTCACAAAATCACCAACTAACCAAAAAATATTCTCCATGGGATGATACCTCTCAGAGGAAATATCAAGAAAATAACTACACCAAGGAAGAGAAACAATATCAAAAAATAGAATTAGTTTTACAAAGCAACCCAATAAGGATTAAACAAATCACAAAAGAAAGAAACGTTAATCCCTGAACAACTCATGATATTGACTGAGTATCAATAAATCATACTCCCAAGTACTCACCCCCAAGAATTTTTTATTCTAAAATGCATGAATCAAGTGGATATCATGCCAAGACAACACCTTATCTTGAAGATCCTAAATCTCATCAAGCTGCTCCTTGAAGGTCACACTACCTTCAGCGTCCATCTTTACCGAGTTGATGATGTTAGAGTCGATATGTACATATATGTCAATCTAGGATATGTTGAACATATCATAAATATGGATCATTTATACGGTTAGTTATAACTTATAATCCATGACACAAACTCGATCCAACTCTTTGAAAGGTCTAATGAACCTAGGATAACATTACTCCACTGTTTGAACCTTCACAGCCCATTATGAGGACATGCCTTTTAAAGACACATGATATTGAAATTCAAACTATATATGCCTACTCCTATGAGTATCATATGTATTCTTATGATCATGTTCTACCTTAATTCTCTCATAGATCACCCACACCTTCTATGTCATACTTTTTACTAGTTCATGTCAATGAGTAACTAACTCTCCCATATTAGTCTATTACAACTAATAGTGGGGTGATAACTTTTTTTGTAATAAAATTTAACAAAGGGTTGTTTTCATATCCACATACCTCTATAATATATAACACACAGAGTCTATATTTCCTCTAGAGTTTGGATTTTCTTCTTTATTTAACCTCTTATCTGTAGTTGAAAAATGGTGCTCAGTTATAACTAGGATTAAAAAGAACATTGGTGACCTCTCCACAACTTATAGGTTAAATAGGGATCCTGGTCTGATATGGTCATCCACATAACCCCATGAAGTCTCATTACCTCCTCTACGTATTGTCTCCACAACATTTCCACTTATATCAAATCCTTGATAACTAAGAATTATGATGAAGTCATTACAAAGTACAAGATCACCAATATAGAATCATAACCTCACTAAGATATGGGTAAAATAGTGACTAAGTCCCTTAAAATATCCTCCCACTTCTAATGGGTGACATAAAGTGGTTGAGGAAAACTAACAAAAATACGGTGTTTAGACTTCACCTTCAACCAGACCAAACATCGAAAGACAAACCCTATAACAGAGTGATTCAGAGTAGACACCAAAACGAATTATTTAAAGAATGGTACATGTTTTCACACCAAGATATATAGATAATGGGGAGATATGTAATATATAAATAAGAACCTCATAAATCACTTATGGAACAAAAATCATTCCCTAAAATATCACCTGATGTTGTTCATCCTTATACCAACCATCAAGAGAATTACCAAAAATAACTCGATCCTAAAAAAACTCTACCTCCAAATATCTTATCTTGGACTTATTAACATTAAAAACTAAATATGAATTCATTTTCATCTTATAAATACAACAAGTTCCATCTATTGATCCTCCATCATGGTGCAATGCTGCTAACTCTTTTATCACTCACCAAAAGTATCAAGACTCACGAATAGAACCACCTCGTGATATTCTGCACAAGGGATTGACCACAAAATTACTTTATTTGGTGTAAATTAAATCATAAAGTCATATTATTTTAAGAACACTATACACCATCGCTACAAAAAATTCAATTTTTTCTAGGAGAAAACAATGTGTAAAGAAAATTTTGATGCCAGTCCCATAAGAACTCAATCCACCACTACTTCTGAAAATTCAAATTCCACTAGTAAAAGAGATACTTTAAGATTTTTTGGTCAATAATTACTAAAAAACATTCAATGATAAGGAGGTGTCTACCAAAATTTAGTGAAAACACTAATACAAAAATCGTAAAGTCTTAGGTTGTGTAGTTTAATTCATGAGGCCCTAAATCTCAATCCTCATAAGTGATATCTTCCCTATTCTGCAACAACACACAACCCAAACTAATACATAAAGCATTATAAAAGACCAATAATTAAATTCCCTCTTATAATAGATGAGGAATAAGAGAACTGACCACCTTTCTATTTAAATACTTGAAATAATTATAGCACTGTCCAGTCAACACAAACACCAGATCCTTTCTGGAAATGTTTTATTGGGAGTTGTAATTCGAGAGAAATCGGTTATGAACCTCCTTTATTATCCATCTAGACCAAAGAAAATTCTATAATTATGAAAAATTATTAGGGGTATCCTAGAAACAAATATTATCCTTCAAATGATTAAATTATATCCAAACATTGGGACATTACATGCCCTAAGAAAAAACCCTAATGGGCCTAGAACTCAAACTTTGATAGCTTCTTGAACAATCGATGAATATGAAAAAATCCTAACATGACCTGCATATTCATTACATTCTCATCATTTAATGTTTAAAACACTATGATTGAATCAATAAATACCTCACTGGACTAATCCAAAAAAACTCATGAAACACGATATTCATTAACCCCATATACACTACCAGTGGGTTTTTTACACCGAACGACATCATAATGAACTCATAATTCCCCTAACAACATATAAAAGTAGTCTTACATATATACTCATACTTTAATCCCATTTAATGATACCTAGACCACTTTTTATTTTGATTACTATCTTTCTCCCTTTAACTAATCAAATAAATCATCAATCTATGAGAGAGGGTAGTAGTTCTTCACCATCACCTGATTCAAATGATGGTAATTAACGCACTACCATAGAATTAAATATACATTATTTAAAAATGAAATTAGATCTCCCCAAGGTGAAACACTATTACAAATAAATAATCTTTGACAGATACAATCAACTAGGATCCACATGTCCCAAAACTCATAAGTGTCCATCCAATATGGTGACATAGATATCGAAGAAAAACATGTCTACAACTCTATCCCAAACTCGATATCCCATTGAGGGGGTAGTGCCACAACCTCATTAGGAAATAAATTAGTGTACTCTTAAAATACTCTAGGAAACATTTCCATTTGGACCTCCATAGAAATAAGGACCTACTTATCCAACAATGAAGATAGAGACTTCTCATATTGTCGACCAATCTGAGGGTCCCACTAACCAAAAACCTCTTCCTAGTATCGATCAGTGCCATAAAATATTACAAGTTAGATTAATTCTTCCATGATATCCTCAATTTAATATTTAAAATCCATTCCAAGTATGATCATATATGTATATTTCTATAAAAATAAGAAATATCTCTAAGAGTGTTTTTCCCTAACATCATTTCACAGTCTCTGTACACACAAAATAGGATATCTTGACCACCAATTAGGGAATTAAATGCTAAGGGGGCTATAAGGATCTCCAATTTAAGTACCAAATCATGGAATATAGTGAAAAAATGAATTATTTTGTAGCTACAACATAAAAAAGCATAAATCCAAGTAAAAAATAGATGAAAAGTACCTTATACAATGTCGAGATTTCCCATGCTAATAATTCTAATGCATGCATCTGAGAATGTACTACTATATGGCCTCTCTGGTCCAAATTATGAATAACTCCATAGAATATCTTGACCCAATTTTTCCAAGGGTGATGGATATTTTTTGGTTTTATTCTACGAGCCACATCCCCTCTTTACTTCACAAAGATGAAACACCTTGTTATTACTACTTTATTGGCTAAAACATGTACAAAGTATAGGCCTAAAATGGCCACTAGTTGCAAACTGATTACTGAGTAAGGAAATTAACTCATGATTCTAATGTAAATGACCTCCACAAGAAAATAAAACCATCCCCAACCCACTGGTAGGGTCCCAAGAACTTCTTTCTCAAGTGAATAGGGTTAAAGAGGAATGAAACCCGCTCCCTGCAAACTGAATCTTCTTATGACTATGAAAAAAATAACTCCCAGTCACATATATCCTCTACCAAGAATCCTAAAGACTACTATATTAGGATTATATATTCCAATAAAACATTCTTTAAATGGCCACCACCTTCACTAGTAGCTCGGCATATGACTTCAACATAAATGAAGTGACCTGCAGCTAAATTTGATGACACAATCCCTAGTAGAAATTCCTCAACCAACCATCATCATTTAGAAGAGGTTATAAATCATATTTTAGGAGGTTCTTGTAGAATATTTTTAACTCTAAAATAATTTATATTCCATGTTGTAGGTTACGGATAACTTTTTTTTAAAAACCCAAAGAGGTTAAATACAAAAAAGAAGCTTGAAACTGATCACTAAACTTTTCCCTTGAAATAACAGAGTCCTAGAGATCCCTAAATAAAAAATCCACCACCTTAAATATGACACACTCAGAATCATCAAATATAAATAAAAATATTTATCATTTTGATAATGGATCAAACTGATGGCTATTTATTAATCCTCCAACCAATAATCTATCTCCCAATATGAAATGGAGCATTCATACCTCTATAGGCCTGGGAACTCTAACTATTAGAATTTCATCCTTTTATGAATGTCATCATCAACCGAAAATATTTGAAAATAAACTAGAACATCCTATTGAATTCATTATTTATGAAATTAGTGTGGTTATTGACCTATTTCCATATCTATAAATGAACAAATATCAGTACTTCTAAACTTGGGACAAAATAAAATTTTATAGTTAATTAATTCATTCATTTATTTTAACCTATTTCCAATTTTCTACAAAAAAAATTAAATAATAGTGTAGAAATATTATGATATATAATCCACTCCAAGGTATCTACCCTAAAACTTTCATCACTTCTCTTAGAATGTATAGTAAACTCAAAGTTCCTTGATCAAATCACATGTGGTCATAAAATCCAATATCTGAGTTGGTCTCCCTTTTTTATAGAGTGTACTAAGACCTACTGATACTCTTACCCTAAAAAACCTTGCATCCTAACAAGTTCATAAATCCAAACTCCATCGTATCTATCAATCGTCGGTCTTTTATACCACTATGTCATGACCCCTCCCTCTAAAGATACCCCGCCTGGGCCATCATTGAAAGAAGAGAGATAATGATGCCTGAATAATGCCTCAAATTGTTCATGGGTTTGTGACTAGAATTTATGGTATATCAATCATGCACATGGGATGAATTACCCTCAATATAATTTAAGGAGTAAGTGTTAAAAAGGATAAACTTCCAATTAAAACCATACATAAATCATAAAAAATTCCAATATAGGTAATTCCATAACTAAAATGAATGGAAAACAAAAAGTACGTAGAATAAAACTGGGTAGTAATCATGAATTCTGGTAACTCATGATGGTTTTCTAACAAATCCTCTAGAATATTAAATTTTATTCCAATAACCAAACTATTCCTTATGACTTAAAAAACAATATATATATATATATAGGGTGAACATAACATGTATACTCAATAGGATCCTCCCTAAAACCACTCAAGGAAATTGTGAAAGAACAATAATAAATTCCAGTGAATAAATAAGTTAAAATTACTCATTAATAAATAATTCAATACTATTTTCCATTCATCTTCATGGTTTTATAACACCCTGAGTTTTATGAATTACTTTTTTTGAATAAATTATAATTATTTGATCGCTTCCATTGCTCACTACACTATGTTATGCCTGATTTATACATGAAACCAATATTTTATTTCCCTATATGAAACACTTATATTATAATCCATTACATGAAATGAAATTTTTTTGCATTTGTTACACAAAATTTTGAGTTCCTTTGATAGCTTGTGTTACACATAAGACCGAGTTTTACCGAACTACACTATTATAATTAAAAAATTATAATATTTATCACCTAGATATTGGAATTGTATATATAAATTATATTAACTAAATTATGAAACTATAGTTTACACATATTTATATAATTAATTATTTGGTGATCAATTAATTTTAAATGAAAATAAAAAAACCAATTGAATATAATGGAATTCTTTTTATGCAAAAATATTTTTATGCCCGCATATATTTTTTAAATTAACAAATTAAATTAATCCCAATTTGTGAGAGATATTAATAAAATTTATATGTAATAAATTCAACAAAATTTCATTACATTCAAACTATATGTTTGATAGGAATTATATGACAAGAAATCCAATTTTAGGCATAAAAGTTGTATTATTATAAAATGAAGTTTTAACAACTTTTAATGGTAGACATGTTTTAAAAAAAATTGAAACTTTTATAATTTTTATTTTAAAAAAATAAATTTAATTTTACAAATCAGAATATCAAAAATTACTTTGGTTGAAATTTTGGTATTTTTCAGAGAAGTTTCAATTTTTGAAGAATAGTGAAAATGTTGATTTTTAATTGAAAAATGCATTTACATCTAGTTTATTTATATATATAAATTATATTTTAATTGGGTTTTAAAGTATAATTATTTAAATTTTACATCAACAAATCTAATTTCCATCATTTTAATCAATTTAACCTTGAAATTAGATAAAAAAGCTTTTCAATCTTTTGAACATTTTCACGTTAAAAATTATTTGTCTCTTCTCGTCTGTAGGATTAATTTTAAATTAATTTATTCCAATTATATGATTTAATTTTTGGAAAATTGATTCTATATTTTTAATAATAATGATTTTTAATTTATATTATGGTAATCTTATTTTTTGACCAAAAATATAAGTTAAATTAATTAAAATTAATTATGGTTATTAAGCTAAAAATGGGTTTTCATAGTTGTTAAACATTATTCTTAAGGGAACACCAAATGAAATATAAACTTTTAAAAAAAGAAATTTTATTTCCATATTTAGATAATATAATCTATTTTATTGATAATGGACAAATATTGAGTCACGTGATATAATTAAGACCTCTCAATAGTGTTTTCTTTAATGTATTTACAACAATCCCCTCCTCCTCCAATATAAAAGGACAATCACCCCCTCACTTATTTAAACCTATCAAATCCTTTAGATCATCCAAAAACTACCCAGATTAACTCTAAAAATCCTTCCTATCATCCTATAATTCTCACTTTGGGATGAAATCCATCCACAAAATCCCTTTGCAGCAAACCAAAAGGACTGACCTGAAGAAGAGGTAACGTTCATCCATGTACATATTTGTTTTGTTACCTTCTCCACCCACTTAAATAATTCATATATAAATATTATATAATAACCTAAATATCATAAATATACTAATTTTTTTTATTTTTTGGTTAAGATCAACACCATCACACACTTCCATAAAATGGAATACGCAATCATCATTCTTCTGTATGGTGGTCTACCACCTCACGAATCAATGTCAATCGTTCTTCCATTACCACATTTCAAGGATGAGAATAATGATGAAATTACTATTTTTATATTATATTTATGATATTTAAGGTTTATTTTTTTTGAATTAATAGATAACACATACATTCATGGTTTCCATTTTGTGGGAATATGACAACTTCATTTGTGGACATATGTTCTACCACCTCCTCAAAGCTATGTAATTCGTTCACTCTTTACATTGAATGTATTAAGGATGGTTTTAATAAAATTATGTGATTTATATGAAATAATAATTCTACTATAAAGATAATATATATATATATATATATATCATTTACTTTTATTTCCTTAAAAGTACGACAATAAAATGGTAACAGCATTCACATGTACGTATAGCCTATCATCTCCTTGAATGGTGCATTTCATTTCCAATTTATATCATTTAAATATTATTATAAATACATATATTTTGAATATCTATGATATTTATGTCAAGTTTTAATTTCTATATTAAATTAAATCACGATCTTAGTAATAGTACTAAGAATAAAAACTCAAAGCATATACGAAAAACAAAGCAGTTGTTACCAGAAACTTAATTTTAACAAGATATTATTAATAAACAAGTAAAATAAATTGATAATAAAATAATATGTTTTTTTATAAATATGAATATTTTTATATAATATATTTATAATAAAATTATATTTATTATATAAGAGTTTTGAACAATTACCCTAAGAATCAAGACTTAAGCAAAGAGGATTTCTAGTCTCAGTTTTATTTTTGTTAGACTTAAGCCATATTCACCACTCATTTATTTTTTGTGTTGTATATATATACATCCAGGTGACAATTTATATCATTAATTTAAATTATTTAATGATATTAAAAGTTTCATTTGATTTTATTCTTCCACATGGCTCATGATTCAAAGGTTACTCAAGTAGTAAGGGATTTTCATCTCAATTTTGTGAGACACATACTATATTCACCACCTCTTTCATCTATATGGTTCATATAATTCCCATTAATTTATTATATGATTATTATACTAAAATTTATTATCACTTACATATCCATTTTATTATCTCTCTTTCATGGGGTTTACAGTAAAAAAGTTACCAAATCAGTAATGGAATTTTGTCTCAATTTTCCTTTTTTGAGACATATGTTATATTATATACCCATATTACGTTAAGAGGATTATATATTTCCCATTTGAAATGTTATATAATTAATACACTTATTTTCATGATATTATATGCTTCATGTAATTTTATTATTTCATGGGTATTAAGATTCAAGTTAACAAAGTGGTAAGTGTTTATTGCAACAATCTCATAGTTTATCAAGATTGTTTATGATTATGATTCCATTGATGAAATATTAGGATACATCTCCCAATAATAGATATGAATTTTATTATACTATAGTTATTCATGATATATTTAAGTAATGGTTTTATTTTACACTCTTTTTCATTTAATATAATTAAGAAAATGTTTTTAAAAAAATATGCCTTTATTTATTTCTTAGGTTAGAAATCAATTTTATCCCAATACAATTTTTCTAAAAAAAAATCAAAAATATTTTACTATGATTTTTTAAAGGAAATTTTCACCCATGTTTTTTCATTTTTATAAAATATTATTTTAAAATTAATTCCCTTGTCGATTTTTAATTAAGGAACTTTTTAAAAAAAATATAGTGTAAAAGGAATATTCGGCATATACGGATTTACCCACCTTCATGACTGCCATTTCATTAAATATTACATTGGAATTTTATAAGGATTTTTTTAAAGAAAATATTTTCTATAATATTTTGGAAATATATTTTTCAAAAAAAATTCAAATAAAAATATTTAAAAAGTGTTTTATATTTTAAAAAGTGTATTAAATGATTTTAAAAGATTTATTTATAAGTTTCAAAGGTTTCTTTCGAAAAAAAAAATGTTATAAAAATGTTCTATGTTTTCAAAAAAGGTTTTCAAATAACATAGGATAGTTTACTCAAAAAATATTTTAAACGGTCATTCAAAATTATTTCCAATCTTAGATGGCATCCATTAGTGTTACTCATTCTTAACTAGAAGTATTATCCAAGGGTACTATTCATATTATTTATATGAATGGTTTATGTTTTTTGGCATGATGTTTATGAAACTCTTTTCCCTTCCATGGGTTATATGTTTATTAATATCACTTCGTTTAACAGTTTATTTTATGAAAAAATGATTATGAAACCAATATATTTTCCATAGGTTATGATATGATGAAATTTTTAGGATACCCATGTCATTTCATGGGTTATGATATGATGTTTATGAAAACCATATCTTTTTATGGATCATGATATGATGAATGTTTTATTATCTTATATAACATAGATATATGATTTTATTATATGATGTGTGGTATCTATATATCCCTTAAATGAATTGGGTCATTATAAATGTTATATAATCTCAGAGGATACACAGGTGGATATCCCAATCCTGTAAAGGAGGGTACACAGGTGGATATCCCAAGCTTATAAAAAAGGGTACATGGGTGGATATACAAAGCCTATAAAATATGGTACACTGGTGGATAGTGCAAGACTGTAAAAGAGGGTACACTAGTGGATATCCCAAGCCTATAAATTAGGGTACACATGGTGGTTGGCCTAATCCCAAAGCAAGTATATGGGTGGTCATCCCCAGTCTAACATGTTATAAAGGAATTGGTGTCTATCTATTACATGATATTTCCTATGATTTTTTTTAGACCAAAAATATATTCCTTATTCATGTATTATTCTCTCCTGTATTATTTTCTTTGATTTCCTTATGATTCATGTATTATAACTTCCATTCATTATGAAATGACTTAATATTATGATATTTGATATGTAGGGTATGATCATAAAAATTTATTTCCATGTTCTCATACCCTTATACTCATGTTGTGTTTATGTATTTCTTTTATGTACCCTTACTGATCACCTCATCTCACCCTTTCTTATGCTTATATTCCCATGTTATGAAAAAACGGTTTCATTTAGGAGTACTAAATTGGAAGATTCTTGTGAGAGATGTTCAATATCCTTTATTAATTAAAATAATGTGTTACATGTTTCCAAAGACACTAATCTATTATAGTCCTCAGGGATGTAATAATAGGTCATTGTATTTCTATCACTAAATAACACATAGAATAAAATTATTCTCTATCAAAATCACATATATGAATAAATTTACCCCACATCCACTTATCCACTAGTTTTCCTCTTTCATGTTCTAATTCCACATATCATATGTTCATACCTTCCATAAGTAATTAATCCATGATGTGCATTAGACATCATCCCTACACACCTCACTCTCATGCAAGGCCCAATATCTCATTTTGGAATCAGTCCAAATTTCTATATCATCGTCCCAAATCTAACTAAGTGTATCTTCAAAATATAATATAGACTATGAAAATTCAATATATATCAAACCATCACATCCCATGAATGTACACCAATAGGAAGATGAATCCACTATAACTAGATACAATTATTCACTATACCTCAATCCATTATAGTCCAAAAATAAATGTTTAGTAAATCATGATCCATCATAACATTGATAGGAACACACCATGAACCATAATCCATTATAGCTAGAGATATGCCTACTCGTTTCTTTATATTATATGAGATCAGGGTAGAGGGAGTAGTCGTCCATCTGTTCACTCTCCATCCTAGAATTTAGAGACCCCCCCTAAATAAATTTGGGTGTTAGTTTCCCTACCAACATAGGTAGGGTATATTATGAAATCACAAAATATAAAAAATTTCATTCACAAATCACACTAAACGAAAAACCTAGCTTAGACTCATCTATCATTATTTTTACACATGACCCCTTGTTTCTACTATTATAGATAGATATAAACAGTTACACAAGCATAAGTGATCTCATAAATTTATTAATCATTAATTAATATTATTAAAAGATTATTATTTTAATCATATTAATCCAATTTTTTATGAAACTTTTAGTTACTTATTTTATATTTTCATAGATGTGATCAATATTAACCACTTAAAATTTTCAATATTTTTAAACTTGTGCACCTTAGAGAATCATGTTTATCCATAACATGGTTATTATTAACATGACATTAAGCATTTAACATTATCTAAATCAACAGCACCCAATACCATGGGTTGATTAATTATAAACTTATTATTCAGGAATTATTCTGGAATTATTCAAGTATTATATGATTCTATCTAAGCTGAAACATCAGAGATGAACTCACTTTGAATAGACTCTAATTGTGTTGGGAAGTGAGAACCCACAAACAAGGAACATCTAAATACCCAACCACATAAAAGAATCAATAATGATGTTAGCATCAAATAGTAATCCTTTATTTGATCTCATCCAAATAACTTTAGTGCAGAACCCCATTGCAAATATCATCAACTACCCTGTTATGATATGTATCAACCATCACAATAGATTGGGATCCTAGACCATTCCTCATTTAATGTTCCCAACCATACCAAAACAACCATCAGTAAAATATCCCATGTCTCCTAGAACATTTCTCATCAAGAAAAACTAACAACACAATGTTAAAAAAAACATATAAAGGATCTCAATTTTCCTAGAGACCACATACATTTAAAAAATATTTTATGCACTATGGTAAATTCAAAAAGTCTGTGATACTGAGGTATACAATCCTTAAATAAAAGGAATGATCTTACACAACCCCAAATAATTTTTCATTATCATGTTACCACATTAATCCCCATTTTTAGTGAAACATTTTATTCGGAAAAATATTTCAAAAAAACAAACCTATAACTTTTTTCTATATAAATCTTTGAAATAAATTAAACATGTGTTTAGAATTACTTTATTTTCCATAAAAAACAAGGAAGAAAATATATCAAATTTACATGACTCTTTCATTAACCATATCATCAAAATTATCTTAGCTTTACGTTGTTATATTAAATTCATGAAAAACATCCATTATATAGACAAAAACAAACATAATATGAAGATTACACACTATCTTAGAAAAACAAGAGACATCAACAAGCATAAAATAAAAATTGATAATAAACCGAGACTACAACATCATTATTCATTTAAATCCCATGTTTTTATCTTAAGTAGGCTAATTAAACCATTATATAAATTATTAGATCTTTATAATCCCACACTTTTACTTTAAATTAATAAAATAGTTACAAATTCCTACCTTACCATGAAGACCTCGACTTTCTAGGAGAAAGAACGGAACACAAAGTACCAAACTATGATTACCTCATTCATGAGAAACCAAAGCTCCCTAAAAATAACCCAAATCAAAAAACCCTATAATTTACTAATATAAACTATAAGAAAAGGGAGGGAATAACCTTTCATAGAATGTTAGTTGAAGAAAAAAAGATAATGAACCCATCAGTGAAGAGAAAAATAACCTCGGATTAGCAAGATTAAACCTCCAAAGGATGGGGTTCAAACATAATGAAAATGGGATAAAAACATATCAATATTGTATATTGGTCCACCAATGGTGGATATATAATTTGGATGAATGATGAGTTCAAATGGGTTTTATGAATTTATACTTGATAGTTAATTAAAATACTACAACAATTACACAAATAACATGTTTTAGGCCTCAATTTTTTTCCCAAGCTATAGAGAAACACTAAGTACTATTCCAAAACGAACCATGAACAACTAGACTTTGGATCTCATGATAGAGATCATGTCTCGATCCTATTATCCTACAAATAATTCCAGGGAACAACCATTCTTCCATGTCTTAACAATCATCAAAACAATATAGTCCCAAAAAACATGCCATTAAGTCTTCATAACATAACCACATACTATATCATAGATAACTATATGGAGGTATATGCATCAAAAAATTTCATCTCTAGACCCCCAAATCATTGGTTCCATGATCATGCTTCAAGACAAACCTTGCATCATGACCTAGAGATTAACACTATATAAATAACCATCAAAAAAAATTTCATCTCAACTCAACTTAAATTCTTCCATATTTTTCTTAGACACCTCCAACCATATGAAATGTGAAGGAATGGCTTCACAAAAATTGGGTCCTTACACCATACTTCTAAACATAGTTGTTTACTCTTTAAAAATTTATATTCATTATGCACCCAACTTCATAGAGCATTGTATTTTCCCCATTATTATATTTTTAATCCATGTTTTTAACTTTGACCAAGCTGTATCTTGAAAATAATTTTGGTTCATGGTCACTTTTAATAATAGGTCTTTATCAGAGGTTTATAAATTTTGAGAAGTTTAATATTTGTAGTGATATAAGGCTTGTTTATAATTTGGGTTTAATGGTGATGTCTCCAATTGTTTTTGGATTAGATAATTATATGTTGGTGAAATTATTTGATAGACATTTATGGATAGTTCATTGAAAAGATAAGGTTTTGTTTTAATTAGAGGAAAAAAAATATTATCCTTGGAATCTATATTATTTTGTGTGTGAATGTGGATCATTTTTATTGGTTTTGGGAATCCTCAAATTCATATACTATTAAGTTTGGCTATGTAATTACTTTTAATTTCCTTACTCCTATGGTTCCCTAGACTTGGAAGTTCCTTTTGTGTTTTCTAGTCCCACCCAAAATTATATTCTTCTAGTGGATGGCCTTCTTTAGAATTATCCCTAAAAATGAGTTACTCACTTTTATAAATTCATCCCATGATTAATTATGCCCTCTTTTCCGTAGTAGTGATTAATCCTCTTTCTATTTGATTTTGTATCTCCATGGAGTGAGGTATATTTGGCATACATGGGATGAGAACTTTTTAGAGGTTATTAAACTTTACTATTATTTTCCTTCAAAAAAAATCAAGTGGTTGTATTCACACCTTAATATAATGATTTTTAGTTTTGTGTGATTACATGGATGATTTGGGTTCATCAGAATGATTTTTTTTTCAACCTCGTGGATCATTTGAGCCATTTTTTGGTCCACTAAATCAATAGAGTTGTTGTCTACATGGAATTATAAAATGATCATATGGTATATAATGGGTTGGACCTATTTAGGAATCTTGAGACCCATTAGTGGTTATTATTAAAATCATTTTGGATGTATTTATTTCCATATATAATTGGGTGAGTATTTGTTTGATTGTGCGAGGTGATCTCAATTGTTTTAGTATTCCTAAAATCAATTCATGTCAATTTTATCCCCCCATTTGTTGAGATCTATAAATTTCCTTTTGGTATAGAGTTAACCTTTGACCGTGGTTGGAAAGAAATTGTCATAAAATCTAATTTATATATTGTTATTAATTCTATTTTGGTTCATGATTAATATTTTTATGTTTTGGAATGATTCTAAAGAAGATCCAGTCTTTGGATGAACTCTTTTTGTCATTAAATTTATCTTTTGTTAAAATAGATGGGAATCAATTTCTTTATCACCTAGTGATCTAGAATGTAGATATTGGTTCTCCATTTTGGTTTTTCTACTTTCTGAGATGGATTTTTTCTCTTTTTCTCATTGATTCTCATTATATTTATTTAATTTATTTTCTTTTAGAAAACATTATAACTCAAAAAACTTTTATCAAAAACAGTAATATATCCAAAAAAACAATGAATATGATATTCTCACACAATATGATCATATATAAATAATTTATTAATAAATGTAAATTTTTAACACAAAAATACCAAGAATTGTATTAATGATTATGTGACGAAGACATACAAAATAAGGTGATATTAGATTCAAACATAATTGGAATGAATAGAAGAGTATAAAATTAAAATATATAATTAGATTTAGTGATAAATAAAAAACAACATTATTAACATAAAACAATTATAGAAAGATATATATATATATATACAAGGAATCAAAGAAAAAAATGATGATGCAAAATAAAAATGGAGGAGTGGTTTCTACAAATTAAACTAGAGCATGGAAGATCCTAAAATACCTCAATCAAGGTATGGACATTCAAAATCTTTTCATTTATTTTTAGAAATTTTAACCCCTAAAATGAAAGTGGAGACACATATTTATTATCAATAGGGTGTTGATTCAGATATGATTAATGGAAAGAGAAAATAGGGTTCGTGAATTGTATTTTTTAAAATTTATAAGTTTTTTAAAAAAATTTAAGAAATCAATGGATTAAGAATATTAAACAATTCTTTCTTAAATGATTAAGAATATATTAGGTGTTAAGAGTGATTTTTTAAAAATAAACAGATGGTAATAAGAAATTTTAGAGTGGTTCAGTCCAAAATGGACCAAGTCCACTCTTCACATGGAAACCAACGGAGTTTGGAATCCACTAAATAGAGAAACACCACTAAAAAAGATATAATCCCAAACCCAAGACTTTTATAGTGGACCATCCGAAAAACTAACTAGCCTTTGGTGATAGTATACAAGAACTATGTTTTTCGACAAGTAGTATCTCCAACCTATGTGTTCTGCCTTTTGGTTAGGTTATTATAACCAAGCATTACATTTTATGGCTGGTATAACTAATTTTGGTAAAAGTATTATATGAAAAAAAAACTCTACCCAACCCAAAATAAATAACCAAATAAATAATCTCTAGAGATTGAAAGATAGATATGATGTCGTAGAATAGTTAATATTGGACCTTCAAATGCAATTTAATGATGAAGTTTGGGTTTTCTAGAAATTTACTTCATCCAAAAGTAATTAGATGATGAAGATTCTCTTAATAAATTTGTTTCAAACACTTCAATTAATTGTACGGTTCATACAATGAAATGAGTCCATACATTTTATCATATCACAATGTAATTTTATAGTCATATTTTACATATCATATTTTTTTATGCATTCATTAATCCCTTTAAATAAGAATAACTCAACACAACCACGTAATTTGTTAAGAAATTCAAATTCAATATTAAAACAATAATCTAGAATTATCAAGGATATATATGGAGTAATTATCATTTGAAATTTAAAACCATTTAAATGAATCAAACTTTTTTGAAATCACTCATTATAATGTTCAAAACCAACCCATAATAAATGTTCAAAGGGATCTTATAAATCTCACACAGATTCAAACTGTAATATTAAAAACTGTGATTTCAAATATTTTTCCATATTTAAACATACTATAATATCAATCATTAAGATACTTCATTAAAATATATATATAATATTTTTAATACTTTTTTACTTAAACATGAATTTAGAGACACTAAAAACATGAAAATCAAAATAAAATAAAACATTCAAATTTCATGAGATTCATTATGAAATTATATGCATAAAATAAGAACAACTATGATCTTCATATAATTATTTTTAAAACAATATAGAAAAACTTTTCATAAATTCTATATGGTTAATAAAAATTTATAGAATCATTAGGAAAATTAACACTTGTAATAAACATGGAGTAAAACAAAATATCAATAAAATCCTCAAAAAAAAAGAAAAATTGAATGTTATATTCTCATATCTATGTAAAGGTAATATTTCATGTATGTGTAAAGGTAAACTATAAAGTCTAATAAATAAGTAAAGGTAACAATATTTTTTTATATGTTTTATAAGGTTAAAATTCATTTTATACATGTTATGTAAGGGTAACATAGAATACAACATAATGGTAACATATAATTTCAATATCAGGTAAGGGTAAATAAAATAATAGAATATGTATGGGTAAAAACCAATTACACAACCATGTGTAAGAGTAAATGGGATTTATATAAGTTTTATAAAGGTAAACACAAACACATGAGTAAAGGTAAATCATATTTTATATATGATGTCTAAAGTTAGAAAACATGCACGTGTAATAGTATATATGAGATGTGTAAGGGTAACACATAAGTTGCATAGAGGTAAACAAAAAATTTAAATACCAATATAATATTAGAATAGATGTTTTGTATTGGTAAACCAAACTAAAATAAGGGAAATAGAAAACTTATAAGGATTATTTAAAGTTAAAAATTCACTTCTGCATACCATTTAATGGTGAATAGAATACATAAAAAATTAATTCTTCACAAGATTTAACCAAAAATAATTATATAGAGTAATATGATTAATACTAATAAAAGAGAAATATTAAATGGGAAATAATTTTATAATAAATAAAAAATACTAATATTTTTAATTATCATACAAATAAAAAATATAAGTGGTTCAAGGAGTCACTCTAACATTCTCCCCCTTTTTGATAATTATAAAACAAAATATCAATATCAAAATTTCTCTAACTTTTTGGAAATGATAAAATATAATAAAATTTATAAAAAAAATCTCCACCATTTGAAATTAGAAATTATCAGCATATAAATAAACTCTCCAAAAAAATAAATAAATCAACTATTGAATTGAAATTTTCCCCTAAATTACATAAATATATAACAATAAAATAGATATCACCCAGTTAATTATTTTTTTATACAAAATGAGTCCTGAAAAAGTGTTACTGAAAAGTAATTCTTTAAAATAAAAAAAATATTCAATGAAGTTAATCATTACCAATAGTTAACACATTAAAATAATATAAAAAATAGAATACATGATCACTAGAAAAAAAAAATTTATTGTATATGACATCTTAACAAATGATAAAACAATGTGAATATACATATGACCATAAAATAATAAATAGAATTACCTTGGAGTCTAGACTGATTTTGGTCCAACGTGATTTAAGAAAGTTCCATTATGAACCCATGACATTGAAAAATTATTCTTATTAACTTTAAAAGAATATTTTGAAATATAACTCCATGTATGACCAAGTTATAGAATAAATTTTAATGAACATTCATTAAAAGAATTTCAAAATTGTAATGTCTTGGCCTGACGTCCACTTAACTGGGGCCCTTAGCTGGTGGTTCACATGGCCTCAAGTGAACCTCCCCATACACCTATGGTTTCAGACTAACAGCATATGTGTAAAGGTTATATAGTGAGTATACTATACCGTCATATCATATTGGCATAGATTATAACAATAATAAGCATACAATAGCGGGAGAATAATATAAACATACACTAAGTGACTGTACCAATAACACACTATAGAATAAAGAAAAATACAACAACTATAATAATTTCGGATCGGAATAATAAATAACTAAACAACTTAATAATAATATCAAAATCTACTAGGAGGTGTTATATATATGGATTCATGGCATGCTGATGTACAAATAGGTAATAGGGGATAGACAAATACAACATGCTGTGTAAAATATAAAAAAAAACTACTCCACTAGAATCTTGAGTGTATGATTGGTCCCCTTCTCCTATGGTCCATCTTTAACTAAAGAATATCAAGAATCTGAATTGAGGAATTTTCCATCATCCATACCTCCAGATAAGTAATCTACTCGAGTATCAAGGGAGGCCTGAGTTGGGTGTAAGATAAAATCCCATTAGGCCACCACCAATTGTGTCCAGAAGTAATCATAGCAGTTATCATAGCTAAATAGTGTGTTGATACAAATAAATAATAAAAAATGATGAATGCATAAGTACCAGACTCCTCAGGTTCCTAAGGGACACCTAGTGGCTCTACCTGCTTTGGCTCCTGGCCAGAATGAGTGTCTAATCAGAAAATATATAGAAATTGATAATATATATATATATTTATATATATATGTTTCATCTATCTATATGGATCAATTACGTGTGGACATAAGTGGATATATACTTGGAATACTAGGTGCTGGATGGACGGGGGCGTAGCTTAATCATCCATAACTAGTCTAAATGAGTCTATGCAGTCAAGAAAATGGGCATATTCCCTATATCTCAAGATGAGTGAGATATTTCATTCATTTCACTTGATATGGTGGGTGTTTCATAATTCCAACACCAAAAACAAGGGATACGGTACTTTATGCCTATCATCCAAATATATTCTATGGTGTGAGATGTCTTTCTCAACACCCAATGTAAGGAAGCATGAATCATAATTCCCAAAAAAAACCTTACAATATTTCCATAGCCTATATCAAAGGCATAATAATATTTATATTAATATCCATGAGGAATTAACTCTCTTTAATTTTATTCTTCAAGCCCAAATTAACTAAGGGCATTTCAATTCATAATTAATTAATACATACAAGAGGTTTTTCCTTTCCACCAATCCCATTTTTCTATTTAAATAATTTTAGTTAGGAAAACCTCCAAGATACAATACATTCCCATTTTACAAGTCATTTAAGGAATAAGTTCAAATAAAAACAATTTAAAGGTTGAATTAAGCACTTAGAATATTCCGTTTTCAATTGTAAAATTACCAACATACTCATTTCCATTTATAAGTTAGGTAAAGCACTTAGGAGGTTCCTAGGGTTCAATAAAAAATTATATAATAGATTCCATTCCATTAATAATCTACGATTAATTCTAGAATAAATTCTAGGAATTTATTTAATTAATTATAAATTGGAAATTCAAACTAGCACACCCAAGGGGTGTTTGTGTTCGAAGTTGGCATCCTCTATTTAGATAAAAAAATTCCTAGAAATTATGTCAATGTTCATAAAAAATTGAATTAAGAAATTTATTTTAAAGTCAAGTGTGGAGAATTTCAGTGTGTGGAACCAACTCACAGCTATGAAAACACAAAAAAAAATCATGAAACAATTAGAACACATACCTTAAGGGAGTTGATGTATCATTCTCTGATGGAGGCCATAGATTCTACGTATATTGGTAGAAATTGAAGAAATGGTCCAAATCCCTGAAAAAATTGGAAATGATCTTGCACCTAAATATGGTAATGGGTCCAAAGATAAACTAAAATAGGAAGGTATATGAGTTTAGATCTTAACAATATGGACTTGATGCTTCTGATGGTGCATGATTTGTAATTCCTAATAAGATTTTATATCAATGCCTATGAGATATTGAGGTTGATCCATGGGAGAATAGGACCCAAGCCATCCACTGTAGAAATTATGGAAGAATGAGAAAAGATGTTTATAATTTCCTTACAGAAAAAAATATAATTTCACCGACAAAATAAGTGGTGTAGGGTTTTTACACGTGGTTTGAAACAACTATGCATAAATTATGCTAGCCTCACTGCTTAAGGAATGAACCTACATAGTTAAGGCATATAGTTTTTTTAATCAAGTTCAAACCATGAAAAAACCTATTTCAAATATTGCAGATAGACCACATATCCATGTACCTTGGGTCACATTGTTCCAGACAAACGGGGAATCCCCCATCTCTCCCCTATCATATCCCACAATGTTAGTAGAGACTGTGTGGTTTGGGTTTTGTTATTTTTACTAACTATGTGGACTATTATGCTTTCTATGTTTTTGGAGTTCTAGGCTCCGAACAAGCCCCAGACACCCTCGTGAACTTCATGACTCCTTTAGGTAACATAATAAGAGTCATTTAAAGAAATTTAAAATAAAAATAAATGATTCATACCTTCATGAAAATACTGGTCATTATAACCTCTCCTCCTTAAATAAACTCTTCTCCGAGTTAGCCTTCTAAGGGTCATGTGGTTTCTTCATCAAAGAGTTTCAGACACCAATTTCTTATATCAGCTTTTTATTCCCATGTCGTGTCCTATACTTGGTCATGCTTCCACAAAACTAGTACCAAAGGAACTGACCTAACATAGGGTATATTTGCACTCTGATCCACAATACACACTAGGAAATATTCAAAGGAATAATCTACATCCAATTCAACCTCATCAAGATGAAATACATGTGGTGAGTCTAGATAATATCGAAGAAGATGAGACACATGAAAGACATAATGCATTTACTAGTATCTATGAGGAAGTTTTATCTGGTAATCCATGGGTCTGATCCATTTCACAACCTAAAAGGGTCCAACAATACTAGGTGATAGATTAACCTACCTAAAAATATGTTTATGTCCCAACCTGGGAAAGACTCGAATGAAAACCTGACCTCCAACCTCAAACTCAAGAGGTCAGAAGCATCAGTTGGCATATGACTGATGTCTAGACTATGATTCAATAATGTTATTTCATAACAACTCTACTTACTCTATAGTATCTTTTATGAGACATGGTCCAAGCATAGATAATTCCCCTATCTCAAGCCAGAATATAGGTGAATATAATGTCCTACTATATAAGTCTTCATAAGGGGAATCTCGATTTTACCCTAAAATATTTTATTATAAGTGAACTCAATAAGGAAATTTTGTTACTCCCAAGAACCACTAATGTTAAGGACACAAGCATAGATCATTTACTTTAACACCTGAATCGTACTCTTTGTATGCCCATCAGTCTGAGGGTGAAAAGTCATGCTTAGAATAACATGTGTATCCAAGGCAATCTGAAATCCCTACCAAAACCATGACATAAAGCGAGAATTTCTGTCATAATTGATATAACAAGGATCTCCATGAAGACGTATAACCTCCCTACCATATAGACTCCATATCTCATCAACTGAGAAGGTATCAGGAATAGGAAATAAGTGTTATACCTTATTTAAATGATCAATGAAAACCCACATTGTATCATTTCCATGAGTTGGTATACGTAAAATAGTCCAGAAATCTATCACAACATCATCCCAATTCCACTTAATAATGGAAAACATCCATAAAATCCTTGCGGGTAACTGATGTTATGTCTTTAACTTCTAATAGGTGGAACACTGAGTGATGAATCTAACAATCTCATGATTCATATCCGGACACCAATACAGGTGTCATAGATCCCAATACATCTAAGTGACACCGAGATGAACTACCCATGTTGAGGGATGATATTTCTACATCTTCCCTTCTCTGATGTCTTCTAAAACTCATACCCACCCATGGAAAAGAAAATTTTCATCCTTATCCATAGTCCAACCAGAATATGTATCACCATTTTAGATTCTTTCCCTTAGGAAAAATTCTTTGGGGTCAGATAGTTGCCTTATTCTTACACATTCTATAAGATTAGAGGTCACTTCTATATCTATGAGGATATTTTTACCATGTTCCTCTTAAAACTAAAGTAGAATCTTTGAGAATAATTCCATGATATTCTATTCACCACTAGCCTCCCGAACTACCCATATTTGATTCTTTTGTCTCATATCAACAGCCACTATATTTCCTTTACTAAGAATGTAGGCAAGCTCAAAATCAAATGACTGTAGGTACATAAGACACCTATGTTACCTGAGATTAATATACTGCTATGTAAATATGTACTTGTATATTTTTTTATTATTTTATTCCAAAAAATTCTCACCAAGTTAATAGTGTCTCCAAAATTTTAAGCCATGAACTGCAGCAGCTAGCTTGAGGTTATCCGTTGAGTAATTCCACTCATGAGTCCTCAACTGGTGAGACCTATACATGATGCCTCTCTTGTCCTACATTAGAACAGCTCCCATCCTGACACCTGATACATCAAAATAAATAGTATATATTCTTCCTAGGTTTTTAATAATTAGTATAGGCACATAATTCAATCTTCCCTTCAACTCCTAAATGGCCACTTCATAATATTACGACTATCTTAATTTCACACTCTTCATTGTGAAACCCAAAATCAGCACTGCAAGGCATGAAAAATATTGTATGAAGAGTCTATAAAACCCCTCTTGACCCAATAATATTTGGATATTGAATGCAATATTGGGATGCTCTCAGGAAACTACTTCTCTCACTTTCTCTGTGTCTACTAAAACCTATGACTCTGAGATAATGTGACCCACGAAGTGTAATTTATTGATCCAAAAGTGGCATTTATTGTTCTTAACAAAGAGATAATTATATCTCATTGTATTCAGATCGACCTCAATAGGGTTTTCATAGTTTTTTATAGAGAGAAAATACCAAATACATATTGGAAACCAATACTACCATGAATGAATCTAGATACGGGTGTACAAAAAGATTCATAAGAGCCATAAAAACTTCAGGTGTATTCGTGAGTCTTGACGGCATGATAAGGTACTCATATAGTCAATACTTATTTCTGAAAGTTTTTATTGGTATTTATAATGACCTAACATGTACTTGATGATATCCCAACCTCAAATAAATCTTTTAAAACTCTCTCTCTACTCAAAGATTGTCAAATAGGATATTTTTCTAGAAAATGGATACCAATTCTTTACTATAAGCTAGTTAGAATGATGGTAATCTACACAATGCCTGATGTAACTATCCTCCTTCTTGGAAAAGAGGACTGGTAAACCCCATGGAAATGTTTTGAGTCATATGAATCCTTTAGTCTCTAGATCCTTGAACCATTTCTTGTGATCCATATGCTCTATATTTATTATCCTATATAGAGGAATGTTCATAACTGCTACTCCTAAGAATAGCTTAATAATATACTCTATCTATTTAAATTGATGTATACTAGATAAGTATTCAATTAAAATGTCCCTAAAATGTTAAAATATTGGAGGAAAAACAATGAATCATAACCCCTAATCATCTAGGAAAAGACTGATGATATGATCTGTCACACTACCTAGCCTTTCGTGCTTGGGACCATCTTGAGTCGCGTGAATGTACCATTCTCCCTTATACACATTATTACTTCCCCATGGTGATGTAAAGGTCACTCTTAAATGATATAATACAATGTGGGATTGATAGAGAACTAACCATTCCATCTCAATGATTACATCAAAGTGCTTCATGTTCAGGATGAAAAGATTCCATATGAAGATGTATCTACCGATATCAAGGGGAAAATATTTACAACTTTTAATTCCCTCTGATCGGATACTTAAAGGGGTATTAATCATGATAATTCCAGGAAATATTTTGAAATCAAGTCCTAAACTATCTTTAATAGTCTCAAATATACAAGAGCGATACACACATGTGTCAAATAAAGAAGACACTAAAGTGGATGCCACTAGAATAGTACCACGAACTATAGAAGTTCTGAGGCCCTGCCCCTATAACATAGGATGGACTAAAAGTAAATTCTCTGTAATGTATCCCTGACACACTGATTGACTACCCTAAGAAATCTCTCTCTATTGGTGCTGAGAAACATGAGTCTCACTAAGTCTACCTTGATCGACACCTTGTCATAAGTGGTCGGTAGTATTCTAGATTCCTTCCTAGTGTGATCCTACTAGCCCCTATCTTATGTGTGGGGTAAGAGTGGATCCCCACTCACTAGGCACTGATGGAAAATTTCTTCCGAAACTCTGGATATGGCTCATCCATTTGTTTCTTCTGCACTCCACTAGATCTCCCAATCATTGAGGTTTTGTATGCCTCGGTTTCCCGCACTGGTGACATATCAAGAAATTGTCTACATGAGGAGCTTGAATACTGCCACCCCCATGACAAACCTCAATGCAATTATTTCTTCTAGTAGAATAACCAATGATAGATTTAGGTTCTAAACTACCCCAACTCACACCATCAGCTTCCCTCAAATTCTGCTCTGAAAGAAGGTCTCGGTGAATGATTTCATAAATTGTTGTTAGTTTGGATATATTGACCTACGATCAGATGGCGTATACCATCGCATCCTTGAATCATCGTGCGGTAATAAGATGATCACCTTCTAGAGTCAGTGAAAACCAATTCAACTCAGTAAATCAAGAATAATACTCCATAACAAAAATAGCTCCTTTCTAAAGGATTGAAAACTCTCTAGCAGAGTAATCCCTCTGTTTCTATGGAAATAAATAATCTTGGAATATCATTTTAAAATCTGCCAAAAACGTATTAAGATGATGATATTCCTAGGTAATAACATCCCAACATCACTTTTAATAATCGAATAGCATATCAGCTTCATGCTTGACCCTCCACTCTGGAGGAGTCTCCATATGCTCAAATATATAAATTATAGATTTGATCCAAGACTTAGTAGCATGTGGTCTGCCATCCCCCAAATAATTTGTAGGATTCTTCTACTAAAACTATCATGTTAGCTCTGGAATAGGTAGGGTAGGTTTAGAAACACCTTGTGTATATTTTATCATACATAAAAATACATATCAAAACTAGGTGTCAGTACAAATACCTAGAATAGGAAGAGGTTACATAGGTGGAAATACTGTAGGAATCACAGGTGGATCAAGGCTCTCCACATCCGATGCATGGTCATCACTGAATTTAGGGCATAAAACTAGAGGACATAATGGTGGAATGATTCTACAATTCCAAACACACACTGTTTAAGAGATATTAAAAACTAGATAGATTGTAGAAATAAAACTAGGATAAATGTGTACCCTTCCAATAAACAAATCATGACCATTTTACTTCTCATAAAGCAAGGACAGTGTAAAATATAATGACCATAGCAATACATAAGAGCCTAATATACTCATATCTACCCACTAATAAGGTCGTATATAGATATGATTCTTTTATCACATGTATAAGATGGGTGTTTTCACTTTAAAAGTAATATTCATTGTAGATTTCTTCTCATTCAAATATTTCAATCTATTTAAATTGTTTAATTAGATGGATTACCATTCATGATCAATAAGGGACCATAATCCTCATGAACCAAAGTATTAAATCCACTTAACTCATACCATAACACATTCCAACCCATAAAACCAATGATCCATAGCTTAACATTCCATAATTAACGTCATATAGTGTATTCTTTAATCTTTGTGGGAAAACACTATTAGGTTAACTGGGGAACTTTAGGTGTAAATTATATTTTCTCTTTACTTTAAGTAAATTCAACACAGATCCATATATAATCAAGGCACTAACAATATACAACAGGAAAATGTATGCTGGAAATAAATATAGCATCAAAAAATTCATGGCATATTAGTCCTATTGTTCATATTATGATACATGTAATTCAACCCCCTCATTTACATGGTCCAAGGTAAAAGAAATAACCATTTCAATAATATCAATATCAATAACTTCATAAGATATGTGTGTCACCCACTGGTGAAGTAGTATCAACTATAACAAGCATAGTCAATAATAAAAATTTCACATCCCAGCTAATTTGGGTTTCCCCTTTACATGGGTTAGCTAAGTCTATGAATAAGGTCATTTCAAAACTCCATTAACTCCTAGTCTCCTCTCTAAAATCCAAACAATTAGGAAAAGGAAAAAATAAGGCTTTGATACCACTTTTTGATGTCCTGACCTGGCATCAACATAACTAGGGCCCAAGCCGGTGGGTCACATGACCTTAAGCATGCCACCTCATATACTAGAGGTTGATGAATAGCAGAGAGGGTGTGAAGGTGGAACATAGTGGATACTATACATTCATATCAGATTGGAACAATAGATAACAACAATAAGAAGTCAATAGAGAAATTATAAAATAAATAAACACTAAATAACTAGACCTGTAACACTCTATAGTGGAAAGAATAATACAACAAGTATAATAATAAGAATTATAATAATAAAAAAACTAAACAACTACATACTAATATCAGAAACCACTAGGTAGTTTCATATACATGTATTCATGGAAAGATAATGTAAAAAATGGAATAGGGTACAGTCATATAAAACATGCTATACAAAAATTACAAAACAAACAAAAGGATGCTCCAACAGCATATCAATAATATGACCGGTCTTCTGTTCTTTGGCTCCATCTATAATTATAGAATATCCATAATCGGATTTAGGGTTCTTTCCCTAATACATACCTCCAGATATGTAATCTACATGGGTACCCAAGGTGGCCCGAGTAGGGTTTGAGATAAAATCCCACAAGGACACCACCAATTGTGTATATAAGTAATCCAAGATGTTCTGATAGCTAAATATTGTGAAAGTATAAATAAATAACAAATAATGATGAAAAAATAAGTACCGGCCTACTCAAGTTCCTAAAGGACACCTGGAGGATCTACCTGCTTTGGCTCATGGACAGAATGGTTTTCAGGTCAATAAGTATATACAATGTAATAATATATATATATATATATATATATATATATATATATATATATTAGTCATATATGTCATCCTCTTATATAGAGCAAGTACGTGCAGATGTAAGTGGCCATATACCTGGAATACTATGTATTGGCTGGACCAGGGCATAACTCAGTCATCCATTACCAATTTAAAGGATCATATAAGCTCAAAAAAAGGTTACATTCTCTATATCTCAATATGAGTGAGAAACATCATGGTCATCACTCAATATGGTGGGTGTGTTATCAAGCCAACAACCAGAAAAAAAAAAAGAGATGTGTCATGTCATGTCCACCATCCAAATAGAGTCAATGGTGTGATATTTCAGGCTCAACACCTGATGTAAGGGAATTTGAATCATCGTCCCCAACCGAATCATTACCATCATTCCACGTATTATATCAAAGGCTTAATCATATTTATAATAACTTACATCAACCATTAGCTCTCATGAATTCCATTCATCAAACCCAAATTTTGAAAAGTCATTTCAATTCATAATTAATTATGAAATACAAGAGGTGTGGACTTTCTACCCATTCAATTTATCCATTTAAATCATTTTAGTATTGAAAACCACCATGATACATGACATTCCAATTTTATTGTTAATTTAATGAATAAAGACATAGAAACCCGATTTAAAAGGTACAATTAAGTACTTAGAAGGTTCTATTATCATTGGGAAGTTACCTACATGATAAATTACATTTATATTTTGGGTGAATCACTTCATAGGTTCATTGGTTTAAATAATCAATTATATAATAGAGGAAATACCAATTATAATCTAATCTGAATGCATAGAATGTGTTCTATGTATTTAAACAATTAATTATGAAGGGTTAATTCAAGCTTTCACATGAAATGGGTGACCGAGTTTGAGATTGGAATCCTCTATTTACACTATAACGATCATTATGGGTTTATCAAGGTGTGTATAACAAATTAGAATAAAGAGATATATTTTACTATGACTTGTGGTGATGTTCTGTGTGTGGAACAATGGCACAACTATGAAAACACCATAACTTTTTGGGAAAAATGAGACCACCTACCATTGGGCCATTGATTACTCATCATCCGATGGAGTCCTCATATTCGAAGTAGATTAGGAGAAGTTGAAGAAATGGTCCAACACCCAGAAAATTTGAAAAATGAGATTTAATCTAAATATCCTAACATATTTGGAGATAAACTGATATAGGAAGGGAGAGTAATATAGATATTACCGAAATGGATATGATGCTTCTGACAGTTGATGATTTAAACTTCAGATTGAGAAGTTATCTCAATACCTAGTAGAGTTTGAGGGACATCCATGGGAGAAGATAACCCAATCCATCTATTAGAGAAATGAAGGAATATGTATAAAATAGTATTATAATTTAATTAATGTAAAAAAATTCATTAAACCCTCAAAATAGGGGTGAAAATTATTGTTTCATGTCTTGGAAAAATCGTGAACAAACCATGATAGCCTCACTACTTAAGGAAAGACCCCACATGGTTAAAAAACACAGCTTACCAAACCATGTGAAAACTGTGAAAAAATCCTCTTTAAAAAACTACATATGGACTACATGGGCATGTGTCTTGGGTTTCATGGTTTCATACAAACTGTGTGGCCCCTATCTCTCCTATGTCACACCCTGCACAATTAGTAGAGACTGTGCGGACTAGGCTGTAAGGTTCTAATAACCATGAAACCCAGGGATTCTTCCAAGTTTTTGGGGTTTCAATATCTGAACAAGACTGGGGAACCCTTGTGAACGTTCGGACTCCTTTGGGTAACATAATAAGGGTTGTTTAAATAAATCTAAACCAAAAACAAATTAGACATGCGTTTATGAAAAAACTGGTTAATACACAAATAATCCATATTTTATGCAAGTAACATATGAGGTACCTTCATTTTTACCATTATCAAATCTATTTTTATACATTTGAGTTAATCTTTTATCATAACCAAGATAATTTCTATTGGATCTTTATTAAGAGGTTTTTTAGAATCTCAAAAATTCTTCCAAAGATTAGTTTCCAATAGAAAATTTTGAAAACATTTCGTTCAAACTTATTATCTCATCCTTGAGCTCAATATTTTCCATTTGAATAATTTCAAAATCATCAATTAATTTATATTTAGAAATAGATGTAGAATTTTTCAAGTCAGTATTATACTTTTCTATATTATATAATTAAATTTAAAAAAAATTATTTTTTTCTTCTTATTTATCTTACTCATATATATAATTTTACATTTTTTATTTACAAAATGATATTTTTATTTTCTTTATTAATCTTTAATTGATCCCTATTCAATATTTCATACATTTTTTCATGATTTTACATTTCCTCTTGAAATTAATCACATAAATCACTTAACTCTTTGACTTTTGGTTTATCACAATCAGAATTAGAAGAGGATTGAGAATCATAATCAAAATTAGAAGCACTACTAACCTTACACGATGCATCCATCAAACACAAAATAATAATATTTAACAAATCACAAAAGGGATATATTTTTTTAGGATAATTTTCCATCAGATCAAGGATACCATTCTCTTTTAAACATATAAATTCTATACTTGAGTTTGATTCTATAGTACAAATCCAACCACAATACTTTACATCCTTCATTTTTGTTCTTCCCTTATACTATTTTTCTATTTGACCTTTCAATTTTAGATACTCATATTTGGTATAGTGGGGATTCCTAGATTCATAACAAATAATAATAGGTTTTCCTTTAATAATTCTTATTTTAAAGTGTTTCTTGTATCTATTGTTTTTCTCTTTATCCATTCTTTATCATGATTTTTTATGAGTCTTTGAATTCACTTCGAATTTTTGTATAGATCTTCATCCATATTAGGGATACCAGAATATGGTGAAGTACCTGAAGAGTAATTATAAACATATTTATATTTAAAAGAAACTCCCATTATTTTTTTCAAATCAATTGAGGTTATTGTTTTTCAATTAAAGATTGTATTATAATAGTCATAAAATTAGTTTATCCAAGGATTATTATGAAAAATCATTGCTTTGTTCAATAGATATGTTCTTTGAATGTATATCCATTGGTAAGGATCAAATTAATATTTCAATAAAAAATTATATCTTTATAGTTTCACCAAGTTTAACCATGTTGTTGACAATTTTATGAATCTATTGAACATCTCATATACACTTTCGCATACATTCTAAACTATTCAGATTCAGTCCTGTGAATATCAATCTTAGTTCTCTGAAATTTTTTTATTCCTTAATTAGTGACTTTGAAAATAATCCAAATGTAAAAAAGATGTTTTAGAAGAAGATATATGAATATAAACAATTATACTATGAGATAAATAATGTAAATTTATGGCCTTGTAATTCAATACATATTTTTTAGCATCATTTATATTTTAGGTATCAACATAAAATTCAATAATTTTATAATATTTAACCATTATAG
Source organism: Viscum album (assembly GCA_963277665.1). NCBI lineage: Eukaryota > Viridiplantae > Streptophyta > Magnoliopsida > Santalales > Viscaceae > Viscum > Viscum album. The sequence goes on along the minus strand of OY728140.1, from coordinate 1,713,917,920 downwards.
TAAAATACTAAATACCTATATTCTTTTAAAATGACTCCATTTAATCTTTCCAATATCCTTAATCAACTATGATGAAATTAGGTGCTCTCACTATGTCCAAAAATTCAATCTCTTGATTTAACACCACTAAAATAGATCTTTCCCTTTCCATGTTAAGGACTAGGATAAAATTTAGTTAAAAAAACAATATATACAAAATAGTAAAACTATCCTTTTAAGTTTAATCTTTGATGCCAATTTTTAGGTCGTAGATGATTGATGACAATATAAAAGAGGTTAGTGAATTTTATTTTCTTAAAATTATCAGATTTATTAAGAAATAATTGTGGAAATTGGTGGACTAAGAATATTAAACCATTATTTCTTATGTAATTGAGAATATTGTATGTGTAAAGGCACATGAGCCTTTGACCAATTGGTGAGGACTCCTTAAGTGCATCCAAGAACACGGGATCAAATCTTGGAAGAGGATAATTTATGGTACGATAGCAGGTACTGTAGTAGGTAATGTAGCATGGACTATGCAGAATTGTAGCATGTATAGTAGCCAGAAATGTATAAGGCATTGTTTGGCACTGTAGCATCTAGAAATATTCTCCTATTTGGGCCTTCAGGCTACCGATTTAGTCCCCGTGTCCTTTAAGACCTTTAGTCCGCCCAGGCCTTCGCGTCAGTAAGGCCTCTGGCCACCTCAAGGCCTTCGATCCACCTTAAGTGAAGATGCAAACCAGGAAACCTAGAAGAAACAAGCATCAGAAGGAGTGGGAGAAAAAATCTTTCACCATAACAGAAGCTAAATGGATTTCAAGAATGAAAGAGTATGGCACCCACGATCGGGAAAGGTCTGTGAATGCACGGGAAAGCCTATCTGAACAGCCATGCGAAGGTGGAGAGCTGATTTCACAATAAAGATGCTAGGTAGGAGCAGTTCCAAGTAGTTAGTTGGGGTTGTATGTAATGTTTGAAGCATGTGGGTAATTAATTCCTCTAAGGCCTATAGTCCATGTAATACTTATGCTTATGGTCCTTGTAAGGGTTCCACCTCACCCCTTGAAAGGTGGATTATCAAAATCAATAAAAAATTAAGGCCTTAGGTCCATTGGAGGGTATGTGTAAAGAGTTAATAAAGAAAAATAAAGAGATTAAAATAATAAATTTTATAGTTGTTCAATCAAAAAGAGACTTATTCACCTCTTTATATCCAAAAAAATGGAGTATGAAACTTTCTAAATAAAAAAATACATTAAAAACGGTTACAATCCCAAATGTAAGACATTTACACTAGTGAAACCCCAAACCTAAGTAACCATTTTTTAGAGTAGACAAACCCTAAGATTTTCTACAAGTAGTAGACACAACTGATAAGTTTTTTCTTCTGTTCAGGTTATCATAACTGATTACTACTTTTTATTGGTGGTATAACCATTTGTGTTAAAATATTATGTACAGAGAACTCTACCAATCCAAAAATATATAAACAAATAAAGAACCACTAAAGATTTGTAGATATATATTCTAGTGTAAAAAATTTATTCTTGGAAATTCAAAATCAATTTTAAGGATTAAGTTTTCGTATTCCATTAATGTAATTCAATAAGAAGTAATTGAATAATGAGGCTTAACATAAGTAAGTTATTTTCACCACTTATATTGAATGTAAAATTCATGCCAAGTAAGTATTCTTTATCTTTTATCATATCACAACATAAGTTTACAATAGAATTGAATCTCATATATTTTTTCCATATATGCATAGATCCAATAAAATTAGAGTAACTCAAGTAATTCATTAAGAAATTAAAATTCAACATAAAAATAATATTCCAAATTTAGCAAGTTGATAGAGAGAGAATAATTATCATTTGAAATTTAAAACCATTTGAATGAATAGAACCGTTTTTAAATAACTCATTATAAAGTTCAAAAAAACACCATAATAATAGGTCAAATATATCTCATAAATCTTTCATATATACAAACAATAATATTTAAAATTTTAATTTTAAGTATATTTCCAAATTTAAACATTTGATAATATCAATTTTAAATATAGTTCATTAATAACTATAAAAAATAAGTATGAATAATTTTTTTTGGCTTTACCATGAATTTTTAAACATTAAAAACAAAAAAATCATCAAAAAATAATAAATTCATATTTTTTGGGATTCACTATAAATGTTCTTGCATTAAATAAGTAAAACTTTGATCTTCATATAAATCTATTTAAAAAAAATATAAAAACACTTTTATTATATTATATATGATTAGTAATAATTTTATATTCATTAAAACATCTTAAACCCTTGTAATAAATTTTTGAAAAATTAAAATATCAATAAAATCAGGAAAACAAAATAAACTACAATTTCAGATTCTCGTAACTATATAATGTAAGCTTGTATTCATACGTAAAGGTAAACTATATATTCTAATTAGTATATAAAGGTAGAAATAATTTTTCATATGTATTGTAAGTGTAAAACTCATTTTATACATGTTGTATAAGGGTAGCTTAGCACACTGCATGATGGTAATAAACAATTTAAATATCATGTGTAAGGTTAATAGACAATTTCAAAACCATGAGTAAGGGTAATTGATAGTTTCAATATTGTTCTTAAGAGTAAAAATGTTTTATATAAGCAGTATAAAGTTAAAAAGACTCATGTGTAAAGGTAAATTATAGTTTATATATGATGTGTAATGGTAAAAAACATGCACACATAAAGGTATATATAATATGCATAAGGGTAACACATGGGTTACCTAAAGGTAAACAAAAAAAATATACTATCTATATAATGGTAGAATTGATATTATGTAAGAGTAAACCAAACTCATATAAGGGTAAAATGATACTTATAAGTATTATTTGAAGGTAAAAATTAACATCCTCGTTATATGAGTAGGTAAATAAAATACATAGAAAATTAATTTTTTACATGACTTAACTAAAATAATTATATAGAATAATAAGAATAAAAGACAAACATCAAATCAATAACATTTTTAGAAAAAATAAAAACAACAATATTTTTAATTATCAAAAAAATAAAGTGGTTTAAGTATCCACTCTAATATAGGGGTGTTTAGTTTTCCCTCTAAATATTTCCTTCATCATTTGATGCCAGTTTAGATCTTATGACCCTCATACCTCAAAACAATTTCCTCTAAAATGTTGTTTGGGAGTCTATATAATAATTAATATGAAGTTAATCATGCCTTGATGAGATTATTACTAGAATGTGTGGCCTACTATGAATTACTCATGTTTATCCTATCATTCATTAAGTTGGTTGGAGGTAATGGATTTAGAATATTTTAAAAATAAATTTCTTATCTATTATATAAGGAGACATGTTCTGTTAATGGTTTATATTATTTATTATACCTCATGGGAAACCTCGGGTTCCTGGGTAGGAGAACCTTGGATGGATGAGGTCCTTCACTAGAAGTAAAAGTGATGTAGTTATGTGTCACCCCCTTTGGCCAAAGATGTAGTAGAGATCCAAAATCTTCCACTAAGGTGATGTAGAATCACTGGGTGCTCCTAATCTTAGTAACCAAAGAATGTTTCTCCCATGACTCTTGGTTGAATAATGGTTGTGCTGATTTTGTCTTGGTATTACTTTAGTTTATACTACCAATTATTATATAGTCATTTTAACCATGATCATTCTTGCATTTATATGATTTTATTTACATCCGCTTATTTTTTCTGCATGGGTGTCCAATATATGGATGCGTAATGTCAAAAATTTAGTAAAATGTATACAACTAGATTAATTTATTTTTTGGTTGAAAATTTTATCATTGAGTTATTTTATTACCTATCACTATTTGGTAGCTCGCGGGGATTGGGAATGCCCCACGGGCCTTATCACAGGTTGTCTCGGGTGTCTGATAGATGGGAGACCTGTGTTAGTTCATGACATTATAACTATTAATAAATAATAACTACTAATTAACTTCATAAATTTAAAATTAATTATTATGAATATTGTTAATTACAAAATATATTTTTAAAATTAATTTATATGATTATTATTAATAATTAATCACATCGTTGATAATAATATTTGTAATTAAAAAAATTATTATTAAAATTTGATAATTACAAAAATATTATTTTTAATTAAATTATTTTTAATTAATAATTAAATTATTATTCCTTTATAGAAATAAAAATATTATCATTAATATTATTGTAATTAATTTTTATTAAATATATTAGTTAGTATTCATAATAAATTATTATTATTATGAATTTTTTTAAGTAATTAACACATTTTCCACCCCTTCCTTGTAATAAAATTTAATCTGAATACATTCAAATAGTTTTTTTAAACCGATTAAAATTTATTTTCATTTATTTTTTAATGGATCTTGTAAAAAAGTTATTTTAATAGTTTTTGGTCTGAATTATATCCATGTTTATGTTTGAAAATGGGTTAAATCCTTTAAAACATTTTTTTAGTTAAAATATGTTAAAAGAGTTTACCATGATTAAGTTAAAATGAAAATTAAATGTCTTAAAGCCTTTAAGGAATTACAATTAATTTACAAAAAACCAAAAAATAATTTCAATAATAAAAATTTGTGTGTTCATATATTATAAATACATAAAAAATAAATAAATTATATCTACATTATATTTACAATATAACATAATATTTACATTATATCATAATTAATAACTATTATTTATGTTATATTTATGATATTAATTACTATTTTTTATCTTTATAATAACTAATATTTATGTTATATTTATGTTAATAGTTCTATATTTACATTAATAGTGTTATATTTATGTTATATTTATATTATATTTTCATTATTATTAATGATATTAGATATTATTCACATTAAAATTATTATTATTGTTATTATTATAAAATTATTTGAAGGTATTAACACATTTAACACCATATTCCTATAATAAAGTTTAATCTAAAATAATTAAAATAATTTTTTAAAACCTATTAAAAATTAGTTTTATCAGTTTTTTAATGGTTATTTTAAAAAATATATATTTTAACGGTTTTAGGTCAAAACTATTTTCATATATGAGTTTGAAAATGTGTTAATGTCTTTAATGTATTTTCCTTATTTTAAATGCTTTAAAATATTTCGACTCATTTAATTTAAAATGAAAAGAAAAAGTGTTAAAGCCTTTAACGCATTACAATTATTAATAAAAAACATAAAATAATATTCAATAATAAAAATATTTGTGTGCATATATTATAAATACATAAAAGAACAAATAAATTATTTTTATGTTATATTTACATTATATTGTAATATTTCCATAATATCGATGTTAATAATTATTCACTAATAGAAATAGAGGCTTCAACATCGATGTTGTGGCATTGGATTTTGGATAAACCAATGATAAATGTATCGGTGGAAAGTTTTTGGCATCAGTTTTTACATAAATTGATGCAAAAATATATTAATATTATGTTTTTGGCCTTAGTGTTTCTAAAAACAAATACCAAAAACTACAATATTTATATTTATGGTGTAAGATTTTGTAAAAAACCTACACTATAAATAAAAAAATAATTTTCGGCATTTGTTTTCTCAAAAATCAACATTAAAAATTTTAAAAAAAAATCTACATCATTTTATTAAAAAAACAAAGACAAAAAATTTTCAAAAAAACCAGAACATGAAACCCTCATTTTAAAGCTTTGTTCTTGTCTTGGGATGACCCGAACGGCAACCTGCTGACCCTAAACGGACATTGTTGTTGTTTTTCATCAATTTCTATCATCATTTCATGATATGTAGTCTTGATTCTTAATTTTCTATCATTGTTTCCTCATCCACCAAATTATTTCTCTTCCGAGGCCTCTTTTTGGCCAAAAATAAACCACAGTTTTCTTTTTTTATTTATTCTTGTTTATTTTTCAATTATACAAACATTTTTATTAGATCTTATAGTGTTTATTCACCGAATGGATTCTTGGGAGAAAATTAATATTAATGGTCCATTTTACCTGTTGAACTCTGAATTTTTTATGTTTTTTTTAATTTGGATGTTACATTATTTATCATTTAGAAATATTTTTTGAGTTATTATTTCAATGATTTGTATTTAGTTTATTTTTTTATAAATTTTATTTTTTAAGTTTGTTTATTTTTATAAATTTTTTATTTGATGAAATTATCCAATGGTTTTTTATGATAATATGCAATGAAAAATGATATATATTGTCTTCATTCATCAATATAATGTACATCATATACAATAACTCTATATTTTTCACCTGTTAAATTAAAACAATCTTCAATACGTTTTGACACACACGACACCGAACTAATGTAAAAACTCTATAAAATGAACTAATACATGTAAGATTATTGAAAATAATTACATTATAATATCAATAAACCACATGTATATAATATGAAAATAAAAAAATTACTATTTTTATATTCAGAAGATATATAATTTATATTACAATAGGATTTTTTTTCAAATTTTATATGTTTAAATTTTGTATAATTGACATTAATAAATTAAATAGACTAAATTAAAATGATTTTAATAAAATATGATATTTCCATATATAAACTAATATATTATAATTAAAAAAATTTAAATGTTGGGGTCGAAGCCTCATTTTATTATTAAAGCAAATAAAAGACCTCTTTTGACTGGGTAGAGGGAGACCCATTACAAAGCCCAAAGGACCTAAGGCATGAAAGCCCTTTTTCCCAAAGGTCCCTTTGGTGAATAGTACTTCTAAAATACCTAAGATGATACAGTACCATCACCACTACAATGTCTCCGTCGATACAGTTCTGTCACTACTATAGTGCCCTACTACAGTATTGAAACGGTACCACGAGAATTTCTCCCCTACCTGGAATTGAGCTTGGGTCTATTAGATTCTAAGTAGAAGCCTTTACCACTTGAGTACAGGATCATTGGAATATATTAGAATTAATTAATTTTTATATTCTTTTGAAATAATATTACAAAACAATAAATATCCAAATGGCCATATTTCAATAAAAACTGTTTAACATTATATATAATACTTCATTTAAAAAATATAATTGTATAAATTTAATTTGGTAAAATTTAGTTCAAATATTGATTTAGAATTTCAATCTTACAAAAATATTAGGTGTCAGGAAATCCTACTCCTAAGAAAATATATTAAAACATAATGTACACAGTGCAGTATTAGAGAGGTGTTCTACAAAGATGACTATAAACCTCACCGTGGTAATCAGCCTGACCAAATCTATTACAAAACTCAGGTAAAACAAAATACCAACTAGAACTAACCTCTTCAATTTCCCTGTTGGAGAGAGTATCCACACATTTTTTGATTTTTTTAGAAAAATAAATGTATTTTCATATAAATAATGATTCATACTATTTTTACGAAAAATTGGTTTTTGACAGCAATGGGGGTCTATGGAGTTTCCATGTGGAAATTATACCCCCAATATTATAATATTAATTAGTAACATAATTAATCATTTATTATATACAACCACAAAAATTAGGTTTTTATATTAAATTAACATTTTAATATTATAATATGATGTTTGTAATACCTACATATTATGACAAAATAAAGATTTTCTACTAGGAATATCACATATATATAACGAAATATAAGGAACTAAATTAAAACCAAAAAATTGCTTAGTTTGAAAAATCATGATTTTCTACTCGGAATTTGTACTGGGGTCCTTATATGTGATGTCCACTAGATCAGCATGACACATACCACGCAAAATAAATACCTTTAGTAAATTTTTTATTATTTTATTCTTAATAATTATTGATTTTTCTAATCTTATTACCAATCATTTTTATTGAATTTATTTATGCTTAAAATTTATCTGTTTAAATTTTTTTAAATGTTTATATGTGATATCAAGAAATGAATGGATTGTAATTGGGTAAATTTATAAGGAATCACTATTGAATATGAAAAAGGTGTTTATGATATCTTGTAATTTTATAGACAAAATTTTCAAAAAATATATTTTATTTTTTATCCATGTATGAAGTGTTTGAATATGAGAAAGTTGAACTCTATAAAAATCAAGGATCATGTCATTTTCAATGGTTTTATACTTAATTATACACATTGGATCTCGCATGCGGAAAAAACTAAAAATTCAACATTTTATTTTGATAAAAATGTTCATAATTAGGTAGAGGATCATATTGAAGAATTAGTACACGATTTAGGTGTTGAAACCATCGAAAAAACAGAAACTTTTGAATGATTTTAGGGAAATTCTGAGAAACCATTATTCTCATGCTATAGTAAATATACAGTTTTATCAGCAGTTTTAATATTAGTTAATTTGAAATAATGAAATGGGTGGAGTGATAAAAGTTTCTCTAACTTACTTGAAATTTTAAAAGTGTTACTTCTAGAAGTAAATGGGATTCCAGATTCCAATTACGAGGTGAATAAAATATTATGCCCAACGGTATTGAGGTATAAAAATATACATGTTTTTCCCAATGATTGTGTATTTTATAGGAAAGAATATTAATATCTATCAAATTGTCTAACATGTTGGACATCAAGATATAAGATGGATGAAAAATTAAAATATGATTCATTCTCATTTGCTGACTTCTAGTCTCATGAAAAATCAATTTTATATAATTTTTAATAATTTATTCTAATAAACCCTTTAAATAATTCTGATAATTCAACTGTGATTCATTCTCAGGTCAGAATCAGTGATCATGCTATAGAAATTTGGTACCTTTAGATAATTCTTCATTTGAAGTGTCTATTTTCAAATTCAATTGATGCAAAAAGGTTAATATGACATTTAGATAATCACATCTCTGATGGTAACTTATGTAACCCATCTGATTCACCATAATGGAAGATATTTGATAAATAATTTCTTGATTTTGTAGTTGTAGTTAAAAATATCAAAATAGGATTATGTACTGATGGAATGAATCTATATCAGATCCTAAGTTTCCAACATAGTTCATGGACTATTTTATTGGTATTTTAAAACTTTTCCCCACATATATGTATGAATAAAATATATGTTAGGATGATCTTGATGATTTATGGATCAAAATAGCTGAGAAATGATATTGATGTGTATCTTTCACCATTGATTGATAATTTGATACTACTATGGGAGAAAGTTGTTAAATTTGTCAATGAATTCAAGAAAGAGTATTTTATTCTGCCTACTATGACAATGTTCACTATAAATGACTTCCATGTATATGTAAAATTTTCTAGATACAATGTTAAGGGACATAAAAAATTTCTAATTTCTAAGGAAGAGACTTTATATTCTCAATTTTATAATGGAAGTAAGACAGTGTACATGGGACATCAAATATTTTTACTGATTTATCATCCTTATCATAGATTGAAAAAATCATTTAATGGTTTATAGGAATACAATATTCCCCCGTGACCATCGTTAGTTGAAGAATATTATGACAAGGTGAAAAATATTGATTCGATATTTGGAAAGAAAAGAAGTTCTTATCCTCAAAAAAATATCTGAAAGAAACAGTCTATCATTTTTAGACTACCTTATTAGATATTTTTAGGGATAAAATATAACATTGGTGTTTTTCATGTTGAGAAAAACATATGTGATAGTTTTGTTGGAACTTTGTTAGACATAAAAGGAAAGACAAAATATGGATTGCATACTAGATTGGACTTGATATCAATGGGAATACATTTACAGTTAGCTCCAACTATGAAGGGAAATATAACATATTTACCCATGGCTTATCAACCATTAAGTAAGACTAAGAAGGTGAATTTTTTTCAGTGTCTTCATGGTTTTAAAGTACCCAGTGGTTATTATTAAAATGAAAATAATTTGGTGTCGTTGAAGGATTGAAAATTAATAGGTATGAAATGTCATGATTGTCATGTATTGATTCAATAACTTCAACCAGTCACAATGAATTCTATATTGCTGATAGCTTTCAGAAAGACTATCACCAGGTTATGTAATTTTCTCAAATCCAATTTTATCAAATTCATTGATCTAAATTCATTATATTTTTTGGATAATGAAGTTGTGCTTATTCTTTGTTAACTAGAAATTTATTTCCCACCTATGTTTTCTGATGTGACGGTTCATTTAGTGATTAATTTGGTGTGTTAAATAAGAATATGGGGGCCAGTTTATTTACAATGGATCTATCCTTTTGAAATATATATGAAATTTTTTAATGGATGTGTTAAAAATACTTAGCAAGAATAGGCCTCCATTGTTCAAAAATATGTATCAGAAGAGGTGATTGAGTTATGTACTGATTATTTGTATGAATTGGATCATATTGGTCTCCCTATATCTTGACATATTGTATTTTATAGTGAAGGTATAGTGATTCAAGGATTAAAGTTAAAGTTCATTACATGTGAAGAAGTGATGCAGGCACATTTATACATTTTGAACAACACAGATGTGGTTCAATCATATATATCATCACATATTTCTTAAGTTATGATATCTAAAAGGAAATGAAAATTTAATGATGATAGAACATAAAAAATAATTTGTGTCATGGTTTAAAGAGAAAGTCATTACAAATATATCTGCATTAGAAACATTGAAATTGTTAGCAGGGGGACCATCTCTTAATTTAATCACATAGTCTGGTTTTGAACATAATTGGTACACATTTTACACACAAAATATTTATGACAATATTACCATTCAAAATAGTGGTGTAATGGTCATTGCTGAAGCACTTCATTTTTCGAGTGCCCAAGATAAAAACTAAATTTCTTTATCAACTTTATATTTTAGAGTTCTTGAATACATATGGGAATTTGGTTGTATTAAATTTTATGTCACATTTTTTTAGTGTAATCGGGTTGTAAGTAATAGTGGTGTGAAACATGACGAATATGGGTTTAAAATGGTTGATTTGAAAATATATAGTTAAAATAAAGAACCATCTATCATGGGAACATGCAAAAAAAATATATTATGTCATTGATCCATCTAATAATCAGTGGACCATCATTTTTTCAAGTTAAGATAATCCATTTGGATGATGGGGATGATTATTATTATTATTATTATGTTATTGATTTATATAAGGGTTCTTCATCTATTACACGATTTCTAGTTAATAATGACTATAACGTAGATATAGTGCATATAATACGAAATGATCATGTTGAAGAGATATGGGAAAAACTAAATTACACTCCAAATTAATCTGGAAATTATTTACATTTTTTTTATTTTTTGAAATATACATATATAAAACTGTATTATTTAATAACAATTAAATATTTAAATTTATAAATGTTTCTACCATTTTAGATTTAATGCTTGTATTTAATTGTTTATATTCTATATTTTGTTTGGTTAAAAATAATAACATCATTATTTTGTCTTTAACTAAAACATGTGTGCCCTTTTTTTACTTACATATTTCAGTTTTCCAATTTTCTAATTATTCAATTGGAAAATAATATGTAGGTCCACAATAATTTCATTGCAATTGCATATTTCAATGAAGGATATAGATATAGAGATAGAAGAACATGTATCGAGGTATTTATATTTTTTCATATTATTAAATATCATTTAATATAATTATTTAATGAAAATAAACTTTTAATTTACAAAAACATATTGTAGGACTACTGATGAGACTTCAGCGGTGGATTCCTCTACTTTTACTGTTTTGAAATCGATTTCTCGATTTGGAAAACATAGCATTACATATTTACCAAAATTGTTTCTTTCACATAGAGATGAGTGAATACATATTACTTTTAATAATAATAATGAAACTGGACCAAATTCAACAAAATTATTCAGCTATATCTTTATACATAGCCATTATAGGATTATCATTTTATATCCTTATTGGAATTATATTTACAAGATTGAGAAAGATCAGCTGTGGGAGGTCGTAATGGTATAATATCTCAATTGATTTATTTCATCTCATTTTATAAATATTATATATTTTAAATTGCTAATTTTTATTTATTCAATTAATAATGAAATTCAATGTTGAAGAAACAAAATCCATTAAGAAAATATGTCTTAAATTAGTAGTGGTTCATTGGAGATATTTCAAAACGAATTTGACAAAAAATTATGTTTTTAAAAAGATACAAAATGAAAATGCATGCCTCAAGTATGAGTTTATAGAAGAAGACACATGGAATAAATTCATTTCCAACTGAAATGATGAATCCTTTCTGGTATGATAATTATATTATATTGTAAATTTTCATATATATATATATATATATATACTTGTTTACTTATTAGTTTACTTTTTGTATAACCATTATCCATGAAATCCCGTCAAGAAAAATAGTTATAGAATTTATACTCTCACACTTTATCATGTGGAGGGAATCATTTATTGGAGTAAAAATGATTTTGGAAAAGTTTGAAGCACTAAGAGATCACTCCACTAGTGGTTCTGATGAGATACAGTTCAGTCCTCCAAACCCCCTACTCGCCTTGGAAAATTCAAAAGAGCGAGAAGAAAAAGAAGTATCATATAGAGAAATCTAAGTATGTATCTGACAAAATTGTAAGTAAATATTATTTATATTTCATGAATTTTTCTATTTTATAGATTAAAAACACTATTATAAAATTTTCATTCTTCATTTTATGATAAAATTTAGCAGTAAGAGACATAGGGATCATTTATCCTTAAGGGTGTGATGGGCATCCTATCCAATGATTTAGGAAAGCTAGAACACCTTCAGCCACATAAGAGGGTGTCATGGGGTATTAGTATTTGGAAAGTTTTTTGTCATTAGAGTAAACCATCAAGAGACCCAAAAATAAAATATTTAAAAGATGAGGTAAAAGATATAAAATAGCCTATGGGAGATCAAATTCAATCAGCTATGTAGGATATGCTATAAAAATTGATGAGACAATCATAGTTTGTGCAGGCTTCCCATCCTATCCAGCCTACCCAGCCAGTTGTGCAGCCTATACAGTCCTCCCAGCCAGACCACCCTGCCCATCCCGCCTACCCAAATCCCCCACCTCCTCACTTGGACCCAACCTTATATTGTGAGTTGTATGCTTCATATCCTCATATACATATTGTAGTGTTAAGACTCATTTATTTTTGGGGGATTTTTTACATCACTGGACTATAAAGATGGTTCAAGTTAGAGTATCAGTACTCAAAATTATTGATCATACTACTCTACTTTCATTTCCTACTGAGGAGGTTACTGGAATTGGGGATTTCTGGGTCATTTTTTTACATTGGCCATATGGCCTTCTTCATTATCTTTCATATGAGGTGTACATTTTTATAATATTAATTACATCTAATAGAAATTTACATATAATGTTTTATAACATTTAACTTATATATTAGTATCTAAAAGAAAAATAAATGGAATAAATGAAACAAAAGGTTAAGAAACAAACAACTGTAGATACTTATGATATTTCTTATGGGATACAAATATTATCTCAGGATTATTCTTCCTTGGGAAATATCTATGAGTTTCGGATGATGTCTGATATATGTGTAAGATATTATCCATTTAGAATAATCAAAAACGATATCATGGATCTAATTGATTTCAAAGAGCTCAGCATGAATGTGTTGCATTTGTTTTCCATGTAAGTTAATTGACTTTTCAATTTTTATTTCTTTAATTAAATATTATTTAAAATCTTAATAACTATATTAATTTTTTAATTAGGTATCTACACACACTTTTATAAAAAATGACACCACAGGAATTTATGGTTTTATAAATCCATAATTTATTTCCACAGATATGCTATATGTGAAGAATCCTAGTATAATTTCATATATATGTAAGTTATTATTATAGATGGATATTGGGTGTTGGTTTTCTCCATTTCATTATGGGTAAGAACACAAACATAATTATGAACTAATGTTCATTATAATGTCATTAATTATAAACTTTTTTTATTGTATGGGGTATTGGATGTTAGGTGTATTCTGACCTTGTTAATGCACCCTATATTGGTTTTTCTCTTTACTAGGTGATGTTCAAAAAAAATTACCACCTTGTTAGAAAAGTATGTTTTATTTTTTTTAATAAGTTCTTTATATTTAATTATTATTTTATATACATTTATTATTAGTTGATATATAAAAAAAATTCAGTTCATGGAAAAAAATTAACCAATATCACATGTCGATAAAGAACCCAAATTCAATCTAATATATGAAAGTAATGATAATTATTTTTTCATATTAGATATTATTTTGACTATATATATATAATGGTTTTTAATATCAAGTTAATGTTTTATAACCACAGTGTCGTCGTCAACAAGAACATGTTGAATATGGTTATTATGTTATATTCTTCATGTGTGAGATAATCACAGGTGGGGTAACTACTAAATTTGATAAGGTTAGTTATATTATTTATTTTATATTTTCATTCATAGTATTCTATTTTTTAATCTCATATCATTATATTTTATTGTATACATTCAATTATTTGGTGTATTATATGAAAAATGAACTTATCGATCTTTGATTGTTGTTTGTGAACTATTTGTTAAGTATGATTATGATTTAAGGTATGTATATTATAATGTTTACAATTAATATTACATTTTCCTAATAACATGTGTTCAAAAAACTAATTATTTTGTTATAATGGGTGTTTGAACATAATGATATCAAATGAATTCTTCAAAAATAACTAACAATGATCATGTTTTAAATTTTAGGTATGTTTTTTAATTGGAATTTATAATAAAAATGTGTAGATAATTTATTTATTGACTAAATAAAAGTATGTATGATTTTATAGATTTTTATTCAATGATATAGGTTGTTTGACTGTTTTATATTGTTTTTCTATTATAGAGATTCTGATTATTTTGTGGTGTAATATTCAAAATTTTCTAAAAAAATATTTTTAACTTTCGACATCGATTTTTAAGAAAACTGATGCCAAAAACCAAATTAATTCCTTTTTTTATTGTCATTTTCTAAAAATTCGACAATAAAAAACCCTTTCTTTACATAAACTTTATAGATGTTGGCTAAAACCCGACATCAAAATTGAAAAAAAAAACGATGTAAAATTATGTTTTCTCACTAATGATTATTTATTTTGTATTTAAGATTTTAATTACTATTATTTATCTTATTAATAAATTTTATTTTTGTTATATTTATGTTAATACTGTTATATTTATGTTATATTTACAATATATTTGTTTTATATTTATGTTATAGTTACATTATAGCTATGAAAACCCTCCCTAGGTTAAGCCCCACAACCCTGTGGGCTAAGGAAACTAATGAAAAGAAAGTTAAAATTTCCACTGTAAGTGACCAATAACTATTTGATAAGGGAAACATTAGGGTTTTTTATCTTTGAAAAAATATTTTAAAGGGTTTTTAGGTATATTTATGCATTTATATTTACATTACAGTTTATTTATATTTATGTTAATAACATTATATTTATGATATATTTACATTATTAGTGATTATTATTTACATTAATAATAGTACTGTAGGTTTTTATTATTAAGTTAAACCCTTTGTTAGTGAAATTAAAAAGTGTTTATAAACGTTGGATTTTATCAGTGCAAAGAAATGTTCTAATAAAAGACATTTTTTCAGTGATAAAAAAATGTAATGGTAAAAGACACCCTCTTAATTTTTTTAGTGTTGATGAAAGGATCCTTTAGTCAGTACCTTTTGAGAACTAATAAAAGGTGTCCTTTATGATCACATTTTTTGGCAATGATAAAAGGAACCCTTTTGGCACTTTTTTTAAACATTGATAATGGATTCCTTTTCTAGTGCTTTTCATAGCATTGTTAAAATTCATATTTCATTTAAAAAACTTTTTATGTACTATTAAATGACATATTTTAGTATATAAATATATTTATATTGATTTATATATAATATATTCTCTTAAATATGATTTATACAATACAAAATATGTATTTTCACTTAATATAAAAAATATTTAGTGAAAGTTGGTTTATAAAATAATTAAAAACTAATTTTAATTAATAATTTTCTAATTAGTATCAAGTAAAATACTTTTAATATAAATTTCATTATATAAAAAATTAATAAATTAATTAAGATCTTATAAAAATTTGAAAAAAAAATTATTAAACTTCAAATGGCCATATCTTTTGATCTATATATCTATTTGGGCACCACAAGATGTCAAATCAAATATTTTAAAGAGATATACACAATCTGGACTGGGGGCACATTGTTCCTTTTTTTATTAGTAAAAAATTCTTATAATTCCTCCATAAGTGATTTTTTTATTGGGATACCCTAAATTTTATACTTTAGATGGAATTTCATCATCATTTAAGAGGTCCTTCATATCTTTTTTCGGTGGAAACTAAATTTATTCTCTAATATTTCATTCCAATATATATTATGGTTTTTAAACAATGACATGTGTCATATTATAGTGTTATTTTTAAATTAAAATATACATATATATGCATGTTTACAAATATTTATTTATAAAAATTAAATTTTTTAAATAAATATTTAAACATTTTTTTATTAAAATATTTTTTTTAAATATATAAACCATAATAAATTAACATTTATTATTGATTTTAATTAAAATAAAAATTAATTCATTGTGTGGGGTTGGGTCATATTATAGACTAGGATTATGATGTGATGAGTACTGATAGGGGTGGTGTAACTTAAGAAAAGTGGCATGGAATACTGCAGAGTGCTAACTCATGGCCTTAGGGACATGTATATAGGTTGTAGGTTTTCTTGGCCTTGAGGATATGTGGTAATGGGCATATGTTCCACTGATCCTTCGAGTCATGTAAGGGTTAACTCACAACCTAGTTAAAAATTGGACTTCTTTCCTAAAAAAGGGGTCTTCACCCCAACCTGTTAAAAAATAAAAAAAAAATTTATATTTATATACTTATCTTTTATCCATATGATTATGTATATATACATAATTATAATTAAATACATTTATAAAATATATGTTTGTGTGTGTGTATTTATGTGCGTGTGTGTGTGTTCATATTTATATATATATATACATATATTTGTGTGTGTATATATATAATATTTTTTTCAATATATCATGTAATAATACTTATTTACATATATTAGAATATATATATATATATTAATACACACACATACAAATATATTTAAATATAAACTCTATACATACATTTTTATAGGTATATATATATATTCATATATTTTTTTAAAGTAAAGGAAGTGAATAAATTTCTATTTTAAATAAAATCAATAATAAATGTTCATTTTCTATGGTTTATATATTTTAAAAAATATTTTCCTAAAATATGTTTAAATATTTATTTAAAAAAATTAAATTTTTATACATAAATATTTAAAAATATGCATATATATTTATATTTTAATTTACAAATTACACTATAATATGAAAAATATTACATTTTAAACATCATAATATCTATAGGAATGAAATATTAGGTAATAAATTTAGTGACCACCAAAAAAAGATAAGAAGACCCTCTTAAATGAGGATGAAATTCCATCAAATGTTCAAAATGTAAGGTATCCCAATTAAAAAAACAGTTATAGAAGAATTATAGGCCTTTTACAAATAAAAATAAGGAACCATGTTCCCCTAGTACAAATTGTGTATATACCTTCAGAATATTTGATTTGATATCCCATGGTTCCCTACTGGACATAAAGATCAAAAGATATGGTCATTTGAAGTTTAATAATTTTTTCAAATTTTTATAAGATCATAATTAATTTATTAATTTTTTATATAATGAAATTGTTATTAAATGTATCATACTTGATACTAATTAGAAAAGTATTAATTAACAGTAGTTTTTAATTATTTTATAAACAAACATTCACTAAATATTTTATATATTAAGTGTCAATACAAATTTAGTATTGTATAAAACATATTTAGGAGAATATATTATATATACATCAATATAAATACATTTATATACTAAAATAAGTTATTTAATAGTACATAAAAGGTTTTTTAAATGAAATATGACTCTTATCAATGCTAAGAAAAGAACTGGAAAATGAATTTTTTATCAATGTTTAAAAAAAGTCTCGAAAAGGGTTCCTTTTATTAGTGCCAAAAAAATTTGCTCACAAAAGATGCCTATTATTAGTTCTAAAAAATTACCAAGTAAAGGAACCTTTCATCAACACTATAAAAATTAAGAGGGTGTCTTTTACCCTTAATTTTTTTTATCACTGATAAAAATGTCTTTTATTATAACATTTCTTAGTACTGATAAAATCCACCCTTTATAAACACTTTTTAATAGCACTGACAAAGGGTAACACTTAACAATGAAAATCCTATAGTAGTGTTATTAATGTAAATAATAATCACTAATAAAGTAAATATATCGTAAATATAATTTTATTAACATAAATATAATTAAAATATAATGTAAATATAACTATAGCACTGTAACTGAGAAACCTTGAAAATATTTTTTCAAAGACCAAAAACCCTAATGTTTTCCTTTTCAATTAGTTATTGGTAACTTATAGTGGAAATTTTAACTTTCTTTCCTTTAGTTTCCTTAGGCCACATGCTTGTGGGGCTTAGCATAGGGCGGGTTTTCATAGCAATAATGTAACAATAACATAAATATAAAACAAATATATTTTAAATATAACATAAATATAACACTATTAACATGAATAATTGCATCATGTTGGACTAACGCATCATGGTAGGGTGACCATCTATCCACTATGTGGGGTAGGGTCAGATTATAGGTTCCATCACACCCATCTCTCTTTCGAGCCACCCACGTGATGATACATGTGTGGCACTTTCTTGCATTGCATGTCTGGTTCTCTGAATCCTCAAACCAATCGCAAGTGTATATATTTACATGGAAGGGAACCCATCCATCCTATATTAGCAGTCCATGGGGATGGAAGGCTATATGATAAGAATCAGCAAACCTATCCCTCCTATCAAGGTATCACATCCAACAGTGCCTTCCCACACAATCTTCCTATTACATAGAGTCATTCTCCTATTCCAGATCATAGCACCTTTTTCCCATTGGTGTTAACCTAGAGGTCATGTGGCCAGAGGGCCTTCTACTAATAATGGTTGTGGCCCTACGTCTTTTGATTTACATATGGACTTATAACCTGTAGGCTTGATTCTATGGCCCAAAACCCCAATTAAGGTTAATATATCTACAACTACCGTACCACTACAGTACTCACTTTTGTATTCTTACAGTTACATAGAAATACTCCCCTACATAGTTTTTAATATGGGTTTCTTCGATTTTTTTCACAGGGGTTTACCACTCAGTTACACCCCCAAATGCATGTATATAAATATATATTACACTACTATAAATATAGGCTTTATTGACTAAAAAATTACATCATTGAATCCCTCTAGTGTGTGTATAGTGTCCTCTAAATGACATTCACTTTTAATTTGTTGCTAAATCCTTTATCAATCTCTATTTGGTGGCTGCTAATACCCCGTTTAGTGGCCATAAAATGGTTGATGCTAAAACACTTCCACTCTCATAGACATGAATTACCAAAACAATTATAGTTTAAATAAATATAAATGTCATAAAATATAATAGATAAAAGGATAAATAACTGGTATGGGTGTTCTATTATTACATGAAAGACTAAAGTTTGAATTTAGGTACATGTGGGTGAGTATGGGAGGGGGGATTTGTGAAGCAGTCACAAAGGTGGTTGATGATCACTAAAAAAGTTTGTGTGAGTGGGTGTCACATTTGAATTTAGGTACATGTTTTTATGTTTAAGTCTATATATTTATGTATTTTTATGGGTTTTATGTGTATATATTAAGACAGCGTGAACCATGGGATAGCTCATGGTTCTGAAATTTATTGAAAATAAAAAAGAGAACAGGGTATAAACAGATATGTGGAATAACAATATGTGACAAGACACTTCACAACAAGAAAAATATTCATCTATTGGATCATTCATGTCCCCTACCTCTCTGATGATGGTCCCTTCTCCGTGTTTCAGGCTGCTACCTTATCTCATCATCATTATCATCTGATGGGATTGGATCTTCTATGGGACATTATCCCTCCAAAACTGAATTTCCAGTATTAGTTCCTTTAACAAAAGGAACTCAATGGGAATTTCCAAATTCCTCATATAATAAATCCTTACTATTTGACATATTTAATATGTTAATAATACTAATATTATTTTTACCAAATCCCAATGGAGTAAATGTGTCATGAATTTGAACATCAGAGGACCACTATACAACATCAGTCCATGCCTTACAGCCTTTCCCCTACCCATATAGGATAGTCTGAGTGGATTTTGCTTCACCAAATGCATCATACCTCTTATCCTCAATAGGATGAGAAAATCCAGAGGGAAATAAGTCCAAATTCACGTTTCTAGTAAAATAACCTATATAAATTATATCCTTTTAACAAGAATTAGAAAAAAAAATTCATCCCTTTACTATCAAAAGAGACAGTTAGAAGGTCCCCTTGATTCAATAGAAAATTAAATAAAACATAAGTTTCTCATTCCGCATCAGATTCAACATGCTCTCTATGAGGTCCATGGGTATGTAAATTCTACATTGTAGTGATATATCCTAGAACCCATCCTAAAATTTCAATAGATTTATTTGTTTTCCTATGAATGTCATATTAACTAGAACCTTTAAAATCCTATAAAAAAGACCTATTTATAGGCTCTTCAACAGTGTCACTTGGAGAGGATATTTGGTGAAATGTAATAGGGGATTTTTTAACCTTAAAAATAGAGTATCACATAGAATTATAGATACCAAAAGCACCCAATTCATTATCTTAAGCATGATTTTATAGACCAAAGTCATCGAGGCACTTTAGTGAGGAGTAAGCTATCTCATTCCAAGTAATTGGTTCCCTTACATTGAAATTTTCTATACCCATCATGTTATAAGGTATTTTATTGGAGGCTCATAATTTTCTATCCTTATAATTAGCCTTATATGAGGTCTCACATCCCCTCTTAACCAATACCTACTCTATTCCCTTAAAAGGCTTGGATTTTAGCTTATAACCCTACCTTTTATTTTCATTTTTATAACCAAAAAGCTTGAAAAAGTTGCAGAAATAGAGTAAGTATAAAAATTATAAATCAAATTTAATCATATATTTATTAGTAATAATAATGACAAAATCAAGCTTAGGATTCAATAAATCAATACCAATCATGACCCTAGCATAATAACAGAACTTTCCTTGAATGGTATTGTCATCAATATTGAGAGGTAAACCAGTGCAAGAAGCAATATCCTTCAGTATCTGTGGATTATAGATTACCTAACTAATTACATGAAACCTAACCCAGACTTGGGAATTATTTTTCTTCTGGTTAAGGGGTTTAAAGCTAAAATTTCATTCCTAAATTCTCAGAATTCCTATATTCAAAGTATAATAACTAGAATCCCATGGAACATATTTATAAGTTTTAGATAAGAAAATTAAATTAATGTATCCCCTTCCTATGGGGATAAACTTCCAAATTTCAAATCCCCATATTAGATTAAATTTTATCTTTAAATCTTCCACAGTTGGGGGTTTATCGCCCTTCGCAAGAATCTGTCTTCAAATAGAGGAGAACCTGTAAGAATCCAAATGCTCCATAAACATCTCCATATTAACAAAGATAGATATTTTACCTTACTCATATTTTATGATTCTAGGTTCAATAAAGTATGATGCCTCACAAGTCACTATCTTATTTCGGATGAATGATTGGGATTTCCTGAGAGGCATTTTAGTATTTACCCATTCCTCCAAATTCACCTGGTTCGAAGAATTTGACACTATATCTAATGAATGAAGTAAAAAAATGGTGAATCGTGATCAGATATTCAAATATTTAAACCAATACCTCTAATATAGGAGTCAAAGAAGGTCATCATAGGGTGAAAGTATGGCTCGAAATAGATGAAATCTGAATGGATAAAAACACCTATGACTTAATCTATCACCAAATGACATCAATAAATCAAATATCCATTGGGTATTTTTCTCAATCACAATGGTGGATCTAGACACCACCCTACAACTTTATAATCCACCCCTAGATCACACATATATATGGATTACAGCTGAATTTCCATGGTATATCTCTCTGAGAAGCCCCATCTAGATTTCCAATAGCAAAATATCCATTGAGTTTGTTTGATTAAGATCATTGGAACAAAAAACAAATGCTTCCTATCTCTAAGGTATTACACTAGCCAGTAGATCTCAATCTCAATCAAAGGACTCATGTACACTAGAGGATGTGTTAGCATCATCACTGAGGGTGATGAATAATCTACAGGATGGAAGAAATCTTTAAGAGGCATACCCAAAAATTGCTTGTCAAAAGATGATTTTTTTCATTTGTGTATATATATATATTGTGTGTGTTTATGTGTTTATAGATGTATGTTTGTGTATGTGTATGTATGTGTGTATGTGTGGGTTCATGTATGTGTATGCACATGGATGTATGTTTGTGTATGTGTATGGGTATGTTTATGTGTGTGTGTGTGTGGATATCATGTATGTATGTGTATGTATATATGTGTATATAAGTGTATGCATTTTTATGTATATGTATGTGTATATTTAGGGAGTATGTGTACGTTTATGTAGTATTTTTATGTTTATACATCATGTTTATGTTTATGCATCTTGTTCGTGTTTATATAATATTTGTATGTATGCATATATATGTGTATGTTTGAATATATACATGTATGTAATTGTATGTATGTGTATGCGTATATGCAGGTCTATGTGTATGTATGTGTGTATGCATATATATATATATATATATGAATGTGTATGTCTGTGTATATATATGTATGTGTACGTCTATTTATATGTGTATGTGTATGTGTTTGAGTATGTGTATGTGTATGTGTATGTGTATGTCTGTGAGTGTGTGTGTGTGTGTCTGTGTCTGTGTCTGTTTATGTGTCTTTGTGTGTGTGTGTGTGTGTGTGTGTGTGTGTGTGTGTGTGTGTGTGTGTGTGTGTGTGTGTGTATGTGTATGAGTATGTGTCTGTGTCTGTGTATGTGTATGTGTCCGTGTATGTGTATGTGTATGTGTATGTGTATGTGTATGTGTATGTGTATGTGTATGTGTATGTGTATGTGTCTGTGTATGTGTATGTGTATGTGTATGTGTATGTGTATGTGTATGTGTATGTGTATGTGTATGTGTATGTGTATGTGTATGTGTATGTGTATGTGTATGTGTATGTGTATGTGTATGTGTATGTGTATGTGTATGTGTATGTGTATGTGTATGTGTATGTGTATGTGTATGTGTATGTGTATGTGTATGTGTATGTGTATCTATATCTGTATGTGTATGTGTATGTGTATGTGTCTGTGTCTATGTATGTGTATGTGTATGTGCATGTGTGTGTGTGTGTGTGTCTGTGTATGTGTATGTGTATGTATCTGTGTGTGTGTGTGTGTGTGTGTGTGTGTGTGTGTGTCTGTGTATGTGTATGTGTCTGTGTATGTGTATGTGTCTGTGTATGTGTATGTGTATGTGTATGTGTTTGTGTATGTGGATGTGTATGTTTGTGTGTGTGTGTGTGTGTGTGTCTATCTATATGTATATGAATATATCATTGTATAGCAAGAAAACCCATTTTTCCAATATGACATATCCCATTATAGTAAATATATATATATATACACATATACATACACTCAATCAGAAGAAAAGTCATTTGATTTTTCAAATGTAATTAATAAAATTTTATATAGAAATATATATATTTAATATTTTTATAATGTTTTCAGTTTTTAATATTTATTTATACTTTTTTATTATTAATAATTAATATTAATAATATATTGTTAATCTATATAACTAATATACATTATTTTTTATTTTAATAAATTTTGTATTTAAATCTTCATACAATTAATATTTATTCATTTTTAAATAGTAATTTATTATGACTATCTTGTATTTAAATTTCCTTTGCAATATTTATTCGGTTTTATTTTTATAATTATTTATTTAAAATGTTTTTGTAGTTGGTGTAATTAATATTATTTATTATTTATTTTTAAATATTTTTTATAATTTATTTAATTTTAATTATTAAATCTTATTCGTTTTTAATGTTTATTCTTTTAATATTATTTATTTATTTTTCATATTTACCCATTTTTAATATTTTTTATAATTTATTCATTCTTAATATTTATTTATTTGTTATTTATATAATATATACAATTTTGATAGTTATTTATACCTTTTTATACATTAATATTCAATACTTTTAATATGTGTGTTATTTATACAATTAATATTTTTTTATTTTTATTTTAATATATTTGGATTTAAATCTTTCTAAAATTATTGTTTATTCGTTAATATTTAGTACTTCATTATTAATCACTTATTTTTAAATTTAATTTTTTTAATATTTTTTCTTTAATTATTTATTCATTTTTAATAATTCATTAATTTATATAATTAAATTTATAGAATCATTTTTTTTAATATTTTTTCAATAAATTAATTTTTTATTATTAATTTTTATTTATTTTTAATATTTTTCATTTATTATAATATATTTATTTTTAATACTTATTCACTTTAAATATCTTTGTAATTTATTCATTTTTAAACATTTATTCATTTAAGATTTCTATAATTTATTCATTTTTTATATTTTTTTATAATTTTTTTATTAAATTTTATTATTTTTAATATGTTTTGAAATTATATAATTAGTATTCATTCATTTTTATTTACATGTCTTTTCATTTGAAACTTTGTACAATTATAATCTATTCATTTTTAATTTGGAATTTCTTTTAAATATTTTTAATTTAAATTCAATTTTTAGTATTTATTCATTTTTATTTTAATAATTATTCATTTATGTAATTTTTATAATATATTTATTTTATATAATTTATTAATTTTAATTTTTTTGTGACTTACATAATTATTATTATTTTTATCATTTAACATAAAATTAATACAACTATCATAGCATTATCACGTTTATTAATATATTAATATAAACAATATTGTTCATTTAATTTCAGTATTTTTTAAATTTATTTATTTTTAATATTTATTATTTTTGTATAAATTAATTTTTAATATTAATTTTTATATAACTAGTAATTTATTGTGTTTTTTAAATTTAATTTGTAATTTTTTTGCCACTAGTATTTACCATCGATATATCTCCTTCTCCAATGGCCCGAAGGCCTTCATTTTTAATTGATTTTTGATAATCCACCTTCTATGGGGTGAGGTGGAACCCTTACAAGGCTCGTAGGAATAAGTATTACATAGCTCGTTGGCCTTAAATAAATTCATTGCCCGTAGGCTTCAAACATTACATACACCCCCAAACTAACTCCTTAGAATTGCTCCTCCCCAGTATCTTCATCGTGAAATCGGCTCTCCACATTCGCATGGTTGTTCGACTAGGCTTTTCAATGTATGCATAGGCTTGTCCAGATGGCTGGTTTCATACCCTCTCATTCTTGCAATCTGTTTAGCTTCTGTAGTGGTGAAAGCTCCTTGTTCATCCTCCTTCTGGAGCTTGTTTCTTGTAGGTTGACTAGTTTGTAATGGCACTGAAGGTGGCCCGAAGGCCTTGGGGTCGCCCAAAGGCCTTACTGACCCAAAGTCCAGGGTGGCCCGAAGGCCTTAAATAAATTGGGGACCAAATCAGTGGCCCGAAGGCCCAAACGAGAGAATAGTCTCAGTTACTATAGTGCCAAACAGTACCTACTACAGTTCCTGCTACATTACTGCTACAGTACCCGCTACATTACTACTACAGTACCTAAAATATGCCTCCACATGGATTTGATCTCGAGTCGCCAGTATGCACTTATGGATTCCTTACCTACCGGGATGAGAATCATGTGCTTATCATCGATATATGAAGCGCTGATAAAAGAAACATTTATCAACATTATATTAAGTACACATAAAAGATACATTTAACAACAACAAATGGTATACATATATTAATGTATGATTTATTAGCTCCTTTTTAGTAATGAAAAATATGAGGATTTATCAACGCTTTTCATTTTTTCATTGATAAATGTGCTTTTTATTAGCATTTTTTACCAGCACTGATAAAACCCCTCCCCTATATTAAAAGAACCATAACCAAGTTTTCCCCTTCTCGAGTCGTTCAATTTATCATGGAAGCTGAATTCTACAGTCACCTCCTTCGAATCTTTTGACCTAATTGAACCATAAATTAAAGTTATGTTATTCCTTACTCTTTTTTAATTGATATTTAATCCTTTTTCATTATTTTTTTGTTCTTATCATTGGTTTCTTTTTTGTCTTATATTTTGGCACTATTTTCATGATTTTTTTTTACTTCTCCATGGTTATTCACTTATGATGGATGTTTGGAAACTTTCTTTGGAAATTTTTGTTTTTTCTTATTTTTACAATTTTCATTTTTTCAATATATTACATTATTTTCCTAATAATCTATGAATTTTTTTATTGCTATATATTTTAAGAAAAATTTCATTAGTGTCCATTAGGGGTCTTTCAAGTGGTGTCGTATAATGAAACCACTCCTTTTAAACTTAAACAGTTCAGGTTTGAGTCCTACGACACTTGAATTTTGATGGGGTAGGATTATAAAAGCCCATTATTTTCATATAGAGATATTATATATAAATAAAATAATATTCATTACATAATATATAAAAACCAAACTAGAACATTACAGGTTATATACCTTTGGAAACTAAGAAATATAAACAACTAGTTCATAAAACCTCTACATTGATTCCCACTTATTCTATCAAAATAGGAACCCCTTTTGACACATCTTACTTAATACCTTTCTTCATGTCCTGGGAAAAGAAACATAATAAAGGGTGATATTAGATTCTTAGTAAGGGTGAACAAGGAATATATCAATCATATATTGATAATTAGACATAATATTGTAAGAAAAAACATTTGAAAATTATATCATGCATATCAAAGATCATGATATAATGTCATAGGATAAAACCTGGAAGTTCATAAAGAACATATTTCATGAGATCATAACATAAGACATGAAATTGTGGCATAGACATAAGTATATAAAATCATTTCCATATTAGTTAAGGCTCACTCCCAAGACAATCATAGCAGACAAATACATTACAGAACCGAGTTCACTCCCTATTCTAATCATGTTTTACTGAACTGGGTTTACTTCCCATTCCAGCCCTATATTTCTAAACTGAGATCATTTCCTATTCCAATCATGTCTATCTCATGAGATGTAAATCTTTACCCAATGAATTTGAGGGAGATATATGTCCCACCCATTACATAATTAAAGCCATACATATGTATTCAACCAGAACATAAATCATTTATCATAACAGAAACCATGAAATGAAATGGGTTTCATAAACATCATTCAATCATAACATAACTCATGGAAAAGAAAAGGGTTTCATAAATATCATTCCCTCATAATCATAAACCAACCATTGTAACAATAGAGATAATATCCTTGAAAAATATCACCATTAAAACATAAGTAACATCAAATAATGTTATCATAGATGGAAAATAATTTTTATATAAAACTTGAAAATAATTCTTGAGGAAAATATACTTTATGCTTTGAAAATAATTTATTTTATTAAATTTACATGAAATTTTAAAAGAAAAAAATTTAATTTAAAGTAACCTTGTAAGATTATAAGGGGAGCTTTAGGGTATAAAGGCATCATGAAAACAGAAAAATCTATTCATTCCTTATAAGTTAAAAAACATTCATCTCATACATTGACAAAAAAGTCAAAATGTACATCATTATGAAAATGAAAAAATATTCCTTTTAAACAATTTATTAAAAATTCACACATGGGTAAAACTGAAAAAAAAATTATAATAATAGTAAAAATATTTTTGAAAAATTTTTTAATAAACATGTACATGGAAGATAAATATTAGATACTTACGTATAAACATTCCTGAATAATAATGAGATTGTAGAATTAACCCTTACCGTAGATATGATTTTCTTTTTAAATATTTTAAACTCTTTTATAATGGATTAACTAATATTATTTACTTATTCCAGAACCATATTCATATTTATTATATCATATATGATCATATTATCACCCGTTTATTAATAATATTTCATTATTACTCTTCTTTCAGATGTTAACTACTTCATTTTCTTATGCATGTTTTTTTAAATAAGTCTCAATTCTTGTGCATAGAATATAGTTACATAATTTATAGAATGATATTAGGCTAATATATATCATATTTATTCATTATATATATATTTATATAATCATTAATGAATAGTGAATATGGAAAATGAATCAAATCGTGTTGTGGAGACAGTAGGTCGTATGTACGCACGAGTGATGGTATCATTCCCTTAATGGTAAAAGGTTAAGGAATTGGATGGTATATATTTTGTTATAGAGTAAATATCATTTAATAATTATTATATATATCTTTTATTTCTATCATTATACTCATCTTGGTAAATTACTGATGAAAAATAGATTACACCGCGACATAGAGATGGTAAGTCATACATACGCACACGTTGTAATTTAGTTTTTATTAGGAATGATAAAAGGTAGAATATGGTTTTTCTGTAATAATAATAGAATCTCATAATATATATGATATTATATTTATTAATTTATAATATATAAAACATATAAAGATGAAGTAGATGAAGAAATAATCTTGAAAGAGTTGGTAAAAATATTACCTATTCTTCGAAAAACATCCTTTAGATATCCTCTTAGAGACAATATAGTTGGTATTTTATGAATAAAATCACCTCAATAATGTTTAAAGGGAGTTTTATAAGGGAATATTGATGTTTATGGTCAATATTGAAGGCTCAAACTGATGTGAATAAGTGACGGTTGAGGTTCCCGTTTATAATTGAGGTGAGGGTCACTTTTTAAATTATTCAAAATATTAATTTATAATAAATTCAATATCAATCCAATTAACTCGAAAATTCCATATATTAGAATATAAGATTATACAAGGTTTTAATATGATCCAAAAATATATTTTTTACAAGTTTTGGTATTATTTTGAACCTTATCATTTTGATTAACCCTTTATGAAACTATTTTAATTTTAACTAAGGTAATATATTTTTAAATATTAAAATGTTATAAATTTTACTTATGTGAGGAAAATTAAATAATAAATGATAATTTTATAACATTTTATACTGTATTATAAATTTTTTATATTTTTAAATATGTTTTATTATTTTGAAAATAATTTAAGAACATATTATTTTGATAAAATATCATTAGTGTCAATTTCGACACTATTCATTACTTAGACATTTAAAAAATAAACATAACAAGTTAACTTTAATACAAATATTTTATTATATCCCTAATAGGTCATGTTAATATATATTTTTTTATAACATTAATTATATGTAATTATATTTATTTTAATATGTTTCATAACATTTATTTAATATTTCTATTAATAAAATAATTATTACATCAGTGTTGTGTAATTAATTAATATACTTAATTGTTCCCTAAAAATTAAAAATAAAATACCATGATTAAGATAAATATTTTATATTTTAGATTA
This sequence comes from Viscum album, assembly GCA_963277665.1. NCBI lineage: Eukaryota > Viridiplantae > Streptophyta > Magnoliopsida > Santalales > Viscaceae > Viscum > Viscum album. The sequence goes on along the minus strand of OY728140.1, from coordinate 1,713,888,231 downwards.
GTATTTATAGTCGAATATATCTTTTTGTAAAACTTATATTAAAATTTTTATATTATTTAAAATATGAATGCGCATCTTTAAATTTTAATTAAATAAGATTTTATAAATACCATAATCTCATATAAGTGCCCTAAAAAGTAAAAACTAAATTTATATCATGAAAATATGGTTATTAAGATAAAAAATAATAGGTATATTCGTTTATAAAAAAAATTTATTCTCATGTAGACACATAAGGGATATTAAAGACAAAGAAAGTGACATTTTATGACATTCTTTGATTTAAATATTATATAATTCATTTTCCTGGAAACGTTTCTATAAAATGACTTAATTTAGTTCCTTAGGTGTTAAGGGTCTAAATATATTCATAAAATAAAATATGAGAATGTTTTAGGGTTAATTTATAGTCTTTATAATTTTATTTTTATCCTAAATTACTCAATTTAACCCTTACCGTGGTAACAAATTTTACTAAGCTTACTATTCATATTAGCTCAAAATAAAAGGGAACTGTTTACTAAATTTGGACCTTCTAAATCGAAAATTTTCATCCATTTTTCAAAATAAATAAAAAAAATGTCAGAATTCAATTTAATGTAAAACTGGTTAAATTCCATAAAACAAATTTTTTTTGAAAAAATGAATTTTTAAACCATAAAATGTTTTTATAATATATTCATGTATAAAATTCTTTTAAAAAAAACATAATTGTATAATTTTAAATCAAAATTAACTAATTAAAATTTAAAAATAATCCAAAACTGTAACATCCCAGGAAAATAAAGAATAGGACATTTTCATATTTATTAATATTTTTGAATTAAATATTAATTTTATTTTAAAGGGGACGTTATATTAAAGGGTGTGCTTCATACGCAACAATGAGTATCTCCAAAGTCTTATGTTGCAAGCAATGCTGAGTCATATTGGAAAATAATAATATATTATTATTTTAAATGGTAATTAATGCCTAGATTTTTTAATGGTGGGAATGAATAAAACTAACTATAATATGATTATAAATATTTGTTAAATTTTTTTACATTTATCCAAAATAAATTAGAGGCTTATAATGTGAATGAATCTAATATTAAGCATAATTTACTTTAAAAGGATGATTTACTGCCTTTTGAGGGCGAACCCTCTTTAAATATAGTTTTGGTTACTTTTATATGTTCTATTTGGAAAAAAAATCTTCTTTAGAATCGGGACATCAAAATTTACTTTGGGTTAATTTTTGGTATTTTTTGGAAAAAAAATATTTTTTTAATTAAAAGTGAAAAATACTGTATTTTAATTCAAAACTACCTTTTAATATTACTTATTTATATGGTTAGATTATCTTTTTAAATTTTTTTAAAGTGTAATTAGATTATATTTTTACCATTTAATCCAATTCTTATCATTGGAAGAAATTTCACTTTAAAATTGGGCATAAACAAGTGTCAGTCTTTTGATAGATATTGTTTCCTAAAAACACGTTATTTGTTTTGACAACGGGAATTAATTTTAAATTAATTAATATAACTTCTATGGTTTTAATTTTGTAAAATAGAAATCATTTTTTAATTAATAATATCAAATATATCTTTTGCTGGATTTTTGGTATTTTTTGAAAAAACTTCAATTTTTGATGAATACTGAAACCACTAAGTAATAGTTTAAAAAACTAACTTTTTCTTTTAAATGAAATTTTACCGCTTCTGTGAATTGAATTTCAAAAATCGGACTTACATGGTTGTTATTAGTAAGTAAAATCTGGTTCAATGAAATAAAAATAATTTTTTGGTGAATAGTAACTTTTGACTTTTATTTACCACGGTTAAAGGTAAATAGGATAATTCAAGGTAAAAAGAATATTATAATAATACAAAATTACCTTAACACTTGTCCTAACCTTATTGGATGAGTCATGTCCGACCATGGGCATCCTTGGGTCGATTTTGAGACCCCATGGAGCCACTTGGGAGTGATAATGACACTTTAGATTAATTAATTTAAAGTAAAGACAAAGATGACACAAACAAATATCTTTATTAAATTACTTTTTACATGGGGTTATATAAGTTTTTTTCGACTATAAATATTCCTTGGAAAGATAAAAATATTTACTAAATGATGGTAGTTTTTTTATAATTTTTAGACATCAAATAAATAAAATTATTTATGACACAAAAATGATGTATTATTTACCTCATTAATAAATGATTTAAATAAATAAGATTATAAATATTAAAATAACATCTGAAACCAATCCAATTATTATTAGATGAATTTATTTTGACCATTATTCATCTAATATAATACTTTAATGAGTTTTGGACCTTTAGAAATCGAAAATCATTATATAATAAAATAATATTTTCACACTTTCCTAAAGAACCCCTCCTCCCCCTTATAAAAATCCCTCACTTTTAACCCATTCCTTACACCTCTCAAGCCCCTTGGCCCATAAAAACCTAGCCCAAATAAGCTCTCAATATCTCTCTCTTACTACTAGAAGCCTTACCTTAAGCATAAGGCACTTCATGAATTCCTTTTGATTCAAACCAAAGGGAGTTACCCGAATTTAAGTTAACGGTTTATCTTAAATTCTTTTCTTTTATTTTACTTCTTCAACAACTAAACTCTTTTTATTCCTCTATTTAATAAAAACACCACTATACTAAATATAATAGGATGTTTTTATGAGAATTATTCGAACTACACTTACACACACATTCGTCTAATGAGTAAAGAACATATTGTTTCTATGGACGGTGAACTACTGCCTCACGAAATGATGATTGTTCAAATATCTCCAACCGCCTCTCATGGTGGACATTATGATGGAACTGTATTTATATATGATATATATTATATTTTAATTGTTTATATTCTTATTTATTTTTCATTTATAGAATACCTTTATGGTTTTCATACAGGGTAAATACGATAATCTCATTTGAGGAAGTGCGGACTACCACCCCCTCAAAGTGATATGACTCATTCATGACTTATGTGGATCGTATAAAGGGTATAGTTAATGAAATTATATATGATATTATACTGGAATTATAATATACTTATATATCATTAAGTTTCAATTCCATTACAATACTAAATAGAAATGGAAGTAGCGTTCATGCGTACGTACGGCTTACCATCTCCATGAACGGTGCATTTCATTTCTTAATGTTATGTACTATTATAAATACATGTATATACTGGATATATATGATATATATGATATCTAAATCATGATTATCATTCTGGATATAATGTTCTTTTTACCTCAAGAACAAGTGGTAATTATAAGAAGTCCATTATTTACTCAACTACCAAATATCGACAAAATGACCATTATTAACTTAAATGATTAGACAATGTTTATAACATGGTAATAAGTTATTTAAAAGGAATTATAAACATGAAAAAGTTTCTTAATCAAGGAAAAAATTAGCTTTAGTTTATTATTCAGTAGATTAAATAATGAACGGGTCAAGTCGGACATGAGGTAAGAGATTTCTTATCTCACTTTTAATTCCGTGAGATTTCTATTATTCACCACTTATTTATTGCATGTGGTGTATTGTGTACTTCCATTTGATATATATTATCATGATTCACTTTATATTCATGGTATTTTGTGATTTAATTGGTGTTTATTAACTTTTTTTCATACGAATCGTTTGATTACAATGTGGTAAGGGGTTTTCATCTCACTTCTTATTCACATGAGATTCGTGCTATATTTCCACTATATCCTTTTGTGTGGTGTATATACTTCCCATGATTGTATTAATTATTTAATATACATTAATTTATGGGTAATTAAATCTTTATTTTATGATCCTTCTTTCATATGGTTAATGTTTCATAAGTTACCAAATCGTTAAGGGAACTTTTCACCCTCCTCTTTTTTCACGACTTCTGTTTTTTATGACTTTTAATTTACATCTACTAATGTTGTGATATGTTCTTATATATCCTTAATGATGTAAATTTTATTTCCAAGTGATGAGGTACCTTTTTCTCTCTCATAAAATTATTTTTCATAATTTTAAAGTAACGTCGTTAGGCTGTCGAATTTCTGTAAGGGAAATTCTTAACCCAATTTCAATTATTTTGGTTAAACTTATACTTCTGGATTATGCTGTGTTATAAATATGTGTGAATGACCTCTGACTATTTCACACTTAATATCTACTTATATTGAGTTTATTATTATTTTTCACACATAATTATGAAATTGATTTATCCTTAATCTAAGGATACCGTCTTTATAAAGGATTTCGTCTAAATTTACATTTCCTTGAGACTTCATTGTTGTTATGCGCCAATTCACTATTATATGGTGTATATAATTCCCTTTGGAATATTATATCATGAATATCCTTATTATCATGATATTATATGTTTTTTTTTTATTATATTCTTCAATTATGTTTAGTCAGGTGTTTCTCAAGTGTTATGAGACTCTTTAACTAAAACATCATTTTAAAAGAATTAAAGAATTATTCTTCTAAATATTTCTCATTAATTTCCATGTTTTCAAAAATGGTTTTTAGTATTTATTTATAATGACATTAATGTTTTAAAACTTAAATTCCTTTAAATGTTTCAAATTGGTATGGGACACTTTGATTCAAAAATATCTTTATTAAATTTTTTAAATGGTTTGATTAAGAATTGATTATGTCAATATCTTGAAATGATATATTGTATTTGAAATTTGGAAATTTTATTAGTGAAATGTTTATATTTACAATATTTTATGAGTTATGATTTTATAATGGTGCTTGGACATTTGACGGGTGGTTACGTGATAAACCAAATGATAGGTGGTGCAATGATAAAACAGGACGGGTGGTTGCATTATAACCTCCAATTAATTGGGTAAGTAAGTTGGTTGTATGGCTATTTCATTTAGTGATATGTGTGGATGTCGACCGTATGGTCATTCAATTTAAGTATCTTTATGTTCCAAGTTATCTGTATATGTTATGTGTTCTTTATATGGGTTTTATGGTAATATTTTGGTTACAAAAGAGTAATCAATGATCTTTTTTTTCAGAGAAGAGTATTTACTACTTAATAAAGGTAAAAATTATTACTTATGATAAATTATTCATGGCTTGCTTGTTTTTTTGAAAAAATAATAGTTTTCCTTCTTTGTGTATCCCTTACTGAGATTTTTTCTCATCCCAAGTTTTTGAAATGTTTTTCAAAGGACATGAATAGGAATATGGACAAGGATGTGATCAAGGAAATTTCATGATGTCTAAAACATGGAACTGTACATATTTCTTTTTAAGAGTTTATATTTTATGAAAAAAGTGGATACTGAGTAGTAGTGTCTACTTGTAATATTCAAGCTGATATGTAACAGTTATGGCCTAATTCTCTAAAAATCTAAACTTGAAAAGATCCTCAATGTGAATTCTTGATTTAACTCAAGATTATGAAATGTTTAAGGCAGGTTCCTTATAAAAACATAATTTGACTTTGTAAATACTTTAAAAGAAAATATAGCTTTTAATAAAAAGCAGTATTTTCTCTATTCCTTAAAAAATATATGTTTTTAAAAGATAAAATTATGAAATTTTTTAAAAGATGAATTCAAAAATTCAATTTCTCAAATCAATTTTATTGAACTTATAAAAATTAATATTCACTCATAAAAATAAAATAAACTCATTTTTGAAGAAATTGTATTTTTAAAGAATAAAATGATTTTACTAAAAATGTGTGATTATTTTCTAAGACTGTACCAATATATTCATATTAATTTGGACCTATATTTTTCTTTCATAAATTATTTATTCATATTTATTCCTTCTAATTTAATGACTTAGTTATAATGGTTATTTTAATAGTGTCTCAAGGTTAGTTTAAACTCATAGTTGTGTGCAACATAAGCTATTGCAGAACAAGAATTATTTAGAGAGAAATATTTCCTAAAAATATCTTGGTGTTACATTATACCCCCCTTAAAATGAATTTCTACCATGAAATTCATCACTTGGATACAAATATATGAGGATACCTCTACCTGATCACATCCTCAGGTTCCCATGTCACTTCCCCAACTTGGTCGTTCTTCCATAAATCTTTAATCAAGCAAGTGGTATTCTTTTGTAGAACTTTCTATCTATAATCTAGAATCTCTATCATTTATTCTTCATAATAAATACCTTTCCCCATTAATATGAATTTTTATTCTAGTACATGTGAAGGATTAGGTATATACTTTCTTAGGAAAGATACATGGAACACATCTTGAACTTTAGATAGATTCAGTGGAAGATTCAATTGACAAGATACCTTCCCAACATGATTTTGAATTTCAAAAGGACTCATATACCTAGTGATAAGAATTCACTTCTTTCTAAATATCATAACTCTCTTCTAGGTATATATGGTTAGAAATATATTATCACCCACATCAAACTTTAGGTCTTTTAATCGATTGTCAGCATTACTTTTTTGTTGACTCTAAGCTATTCTTATATACTATTTATTAGATCTAACATTCTCTTCAATATCGTCAACTAGATTAGGATTCAATATATTTCATTCCAAAACTTCATCCCAGAATTTTGGAGTTATATACTTCTTACCATAGTTGGATTCATAAAGATTCATTTGAATACTATAGTGAAAGATATTGTTATATGAAAATTATACTAAAGGTAGGTGTTAATCCCAACCACCTTTTAAATTAATAAAGAAAGATCTCAAAATCACTTCTAGATTTTGAATTGTCCTATCATAATAACCATATTTCTGAGGATGATAAACAATGTTGAAAGTTAACTCTATATCTAGATCCTACTAAAGAAATCTCCATAACATTGAGGTAAAACTCAGACCATGATTAGATATAATGGAAAGTGGTACTCTATGAAATCTCAAAACATAATTAATGTGTATTCTAGTAATCCGGTCAAGAGAAAAATCATCTATGATAGCAATGAAGTGTTTTGACATTGTAAAGAGATCAAATATAACCCATATAGCATTATTTCTATTATATGCTTTGGGAAGTCTGACAATAACGTCCAAGGTGATGTTTTTCTATTTTCAATCTGGTATGGGTAATTATTACAATATCCCCTTAGACTTAATTCAAACAAAATTAACTTTATAACAAACCAAAAACTAAGAAACATATTTTGTAATATCTTTCTTCATGCTATCCCACCAAAAATATTCTTTTAGGTCTCTATAAACCTAGGTTCTTCCATGACGAATAGAGAATGATGAACAATGAGCCTCTTCCAACAACTTCTTCTTTAAATATAATATGTTAGGGACACAAATATAGGTCCTAAACCATATTATTCCATCACAGTAAAATTTTAACTAAGGAACAGTTATCACATTCTTTTTTAGATCTACATATCCCATTGGTTCTTCTTTAATCTTAACTTGTATAGATGGTTGAACATTCATTTAAGCCAGATAAAATGTATCCCCTTCCTTTAAAATTTCTAGATACGTCCTTTGAAATACATAAATATTGGTTATTTTTTGGTCCTCTTCGTAGATAGGATAACATGGTTCTTTTTAATCAATTAATCTACCACCTGGTTTGATTTTCTAAGGTGACAATGTGATGTGTAGCCGAAATCTTTTATGAACTTCAACCATCTCCTTTGTCACATATTCATCTCCTTTTGAGTGAAAATAAAATTTAAACTTTCATTGTTAGTATATATATCACACTATTATTTTTAAAGATAATTTATTCATATGTTTAATGGAAATATTAACATAGTGAACTCCAAATCATGATTTGGGTAACTTTTCTCATGTATTTTCAATTGTCGTGAGGCATATGATATCACCATATCATTTATCATGAGAACACAACCAAACCCCTTCTTAGATGTAACACTATAAATCACAATCCTTTCACCACTAAAAGGTAATTTGAGAACAATTGCACTTAGTAACCTTCATTTCATCATCCTAAAATTCTCTTCACATTCTTATGTCCATTTGAACATAACTCTGTTCCAAGTCAACTTGGTGAGTGGATTAGATAGTCATGAGAAATATTTCACAAAATATCAATAATATCCATCCAAAACCAAAAAAAATATGGATCTCAGTTACCATTGTTGGTCTCTTCCAACATTCAATAACTTCCATCTTTGTTGGATCCACATATATCCTCTCTCTTGAGATTATGTAACCCAAAAAATGAATCTTTCTGAATATAAAATTCATAGTTCATAAATTTTTCATAAAGATTCTCCTCTCTCAAGGTCTTCAGTACTATCCTCAAGTGAGCATCATGCACTTCCATTTTATTTGAATATACAATAATATCATCTATAAATACTTCCAAAAACAGATCAAGATAGTCTATAAAGACACTATTATTAAATCCATGAAGGTATCTGGTGAATTAGTCAGGCCGAAAGGATTAACTATAAATTCATAGTGTTCATACCTTGTACGTAATTTTATATTGGGTTTATCCTCCTTCTTTAATCTTAATTGATGATATCCTTAATGAAGATTACTCTTGAAAAAGTATTGATCTCCTTGTAGTTGGTAAAATAAGTCACCAATATAGGGGATATGATATTTTTTCTTCATAGTGATCTTGTTATGTTCTCAATAATCAATTCAGATTCACATTGATATATCTTTATTCTTAACTAGAAGAACAGGTTCACCCTAATGTGATACACTAGGGAATATGAATCCTTTATCAAGATTCTCTTGGAGTTTCTTATTCAATTCTTGCAACTCAATTGGGGTCATTTTATAAGGTGTCATTGAAATAGGCATAGAACTTGGTATGAGTTATATTGAAAACTCTACTTCATGATTTAGTGGAAGACCTATAAATTATGCTTGAAAGACATCAAAAAACTCTTATATAGTAGGTGTATCCTTAATGGTGATTTTCTACCCAACCATATGAGATATATAAACTTTCTTTATAGGAATTAAAACCCACAAATTGAAGTAATTTCCACTAGAATTTCATATTAATACTTGCATTGATAGATGATTATATATTCATCTAGAATATGAAATATTAATTCCCTTACATGGAAATTGATATGAGCTCCATATGGAAAAAGAAAATCCATGCCAAGAATCACATTGAATTCAATTAAAGGTAGGACCACAAGATTTGAAAGAAGCACTTTCCCAAAAACATCAATCAGTGAAGAATTATAAACTTGTGATACAACCATTATTTCATTATGAGTTTTCACAACAAACTAAATCTCTAACAATTGAGGTAATATGGTGATACCCTTAAAAATTATACTGAACTAAAAGAGTGGGTGAATCTAGAATCAAATAAAACATTATTTTTTTTAACTAAACCCTAATCTAATACCAACTATAATGGCCCATACTTTTCATACATATATATTACATCTAAATAGAATAATATTAATTACATAACATAAAAAATCACCCTAGAATAATATAGGTTTGTTTTCTTTGGAAAATGGTAAATTTAAACAAATGGTTCATAAAACATGTACATTGTCTTCTACGTATTCCTACAAAACAAGAACCCATTTTGACACATCTTACCTAATTCCTTTCTTCGTGTCCTAGAAAATATACATAATAAGGGGTGATTTCATATGCTCATTATGGGTAAACAAGGGAGATATCTATCATATCATAATCATGAGACATAAAAATGTAATCAAAATATTGGAAAATTATATCTTTCATATCAATGTCGTGATATAATTTGAAGGGATAAATCATATAAGTTCATAAAGAATATATTTCATGAGATCATAAAAAAAATTACACATAAGAATAGAAAAACATTTCTATATTAGTCAAGGATCACTTACAAGACCATCGGAGTGGAAAAATACCATTACTGAACTAGGTTCACTCTCCATCTTTTCCCTGTGTTACTGAACTATGTTTATTTCCCATTTCAGCCTAGTATTAATGAACTCAGATCATTTCCTCTTCCAATCATATCTATATCATGAGATATAAATCTTTACCTAATGAATTGGAGGGGGATATATGTCCCACCGATAACATAATGAAAACCACACATGTGTGTGCCATAATAACACAAATCATTCATCATATTAGAAATCATAAAATGAAATGGGTTTCATAAACATCATTTAATAATAACATAACCCCATGAAAAGAAATGGGTTTCATAAATATTATTCCATCATAAACAAAAACCAAAATTATGAATAATAAGTATATTATCCCCTAAAAATATCCCCATTAAAACATAAGTAACATCAAAAAATGTTATACTAGATAGAAAATAATTTTGATATGTCACTTATAAATTATTTAAGGGGAAAATATCATTTATTCTTTGAAAACATTTTCTATTCTTAAAATGATGTGTAATTTTAAATAAAAATTGTTTCTTTGAAAATAATTATGTATAATTGTAAGGGAATATTTAGGGCCTAAAGGAGTTATGAAATCAAAAAAATGTTTATATCTTATAAGTTAAAAAATATTCCTCTTGAAATTTTTCTGGAAAAGTTAAAAAGTACCTCATTAGGAAAACAACAAAATATTCATTTCAAACCATTTAGTAAAAATTAACGCATGGGTGAAAATGAATTTAAAAAATTTAGAAGAATTATAAAAATATTTTGGAAAACATTTTTAAGAATCCTAGTCATGGAATATAAATATTTCCCAAAAGATATTTACATATAAACAATCCCAAATAATAATGAGATTGTGGAATTAACCCTTACCTTAGGTCTCATTTTCTTCATACATATTTGAAACTGTAGTATAATGGATTAAAGAATGTTATTAACATATTCCAGAACCATATTTTTATTTATTATATCATATATGATCATATTTTCACCCATTTGTTAATGATATTTCATTATTACTCTTCTTTTGGGTGTTAACTACTTTATCTTCCTATTCATGTTTGGTCATATAAGTCTCAATTCTTATGTATAAGATATAGTTACATCATTTAAAGAATTATATTAAGGTAATATATATGATATTTATTTATTATATACATTTTTATAATCATTCAAGTATGATGAATATGGAAAATGAATCACATCGCATCCTGGAGATGGTAGGTCGTATGTATGCACGAGAAATGGTATCATTGCCTTAATGGTAAAAGGGTAAAGAAGTGGTTGGTATATATTTTGTTCCATAATAAATATCATGTTATAATTATTTAATATGTATATTATTTCCATCATTATCCCTTCTAAGTAAAGTAGTGTTGAAAAAAAAAGATTTCACCAGAACATGGAAACGGTAAGCTGTACGTACGCACATGTGGTACATTTATTTTTCATAAGATAGATTAAAGGTGGAATATATTTTTTACATAATAATAATATTATATAATAATATATATTATACTATATTTATTACTTAATAATTTAAAAAACACATTAATATAAAATAGACTAAGCAATAATCTTGAAAGAGTCAGTAAAAAGATTTCCTCTTCTTTGAAAAACTTTCTTTATATCTTCTATTAGGGACACTTGAGTTGGTATTTTGGGAAGACCATGACCTCTATAATGTGTAAATTGAAGTTGAGATGGGAAAATTTTGGTCGATCTTGAAGTCTCAAAGTGATGTGAAGAAGTGATGGTGGAGGTTCCCTTTTATAATTGAGGTGAGGGGTACTTTTGGAATTTCTCAAAATATTAATGTATAAAAAATTAAATATCAATAAAATTAACTAAAAAATAAATTTTTTAAAATATTATTTGAGATAAGGTTTTAATCGCATCAAGAAATATAGTTTTGACAAGTTTTGGTATTATTTTAAACCTTATCATGTTGATTAACCCTTCGTTAATCTAATTTAATTTTTACTAAGGCAACAAATTTTTAAATATTAAAATGTTGTATATTTTACTTATGTGATGTAAATTAAATTATAAATTAATATTTTATAACATTTTATAGCATATTATAATTTTATTATATTTTTTAATATGTTTTATTATTTTTAGATAATTTAATAAAATGTTATTTTGATAAAATATTATTAGTGTCAATTTTGAAACTATTCATTACTTGGACTTTTAAAAATATCAAGAAAATATGTTAAGTTCAAAAAAATATTTTATTATATCCCTGATAGGTCAAGTTAATATAGAAAATTTTCTTATCACATTAATCATCTCAAATTATATTCATTTTAATATTTTTAATAACATTTAATTAATATTTCCATTAATAAAATAATTATAACATCAGTGTTGTGTAATTATTTAATATACATATTATTTCACTAAAAAATTAAAAAATACCATGATGAAGATAAATTGTCGATATTTAATTATAATATTTATAGTTGAATATATCTTTTGGTTAACCTCATATTAGAAATGTTATATTTTTTAAAACATGAATGTAACAATTTAAATTTTTTATTAAATTAGATTTTATAATTACCCTAATCTCATATAAGTGACCCAAAAAGTAAAAACTAAATTTATATTCTGAAATTATTTTTATTAAATTTAAAATTTATAGTAATATTCATTAATAATATAACAACCATGTTCTTTATTACACATTAATTCATGATTTATTACATAAAAATACACATACTAAAACCCGAAAGAACCATAAGTCTAGTATATTAGGAAATTAGGTATATAACATAACATATTGAACACGGGATACAAAAATATTATTGAAAACCTCTTTAACATGCTTCTAAAAAAGTAATAAAGAGATACATTTTATAAAATAGGTATATAAATGGGGAATATAAAGATTATTAATAATAAACATGAACAATGATACATGATATAGCATGATAATCATTACATGGTAAACGTGGCAACAACTTAAAACATTGCATCACAAACATAGGTCAAGGATAAACCTCCAAGACAACTTGTTGGAAGAAGTCCCATAAAGAAATTAGGTTCATTCCCTATCCCAACATGATGTCTCATAAGACTAAAAATTACCCAATGCATTGGAGCGATATAAAATTTTAGGTTCCCCCATAACATTCATTTTATTCCCATGCTTAAGTGTGCCAGATGAGTTATACAACATGGATTCATTCATTATCATAATTTATTCCATGATCAAGGAGTGTGTAATAAATTTATGTAAGACCCCAACAAAAAAGTATATTTGTATAAATTTTAACACCCTTTCTATAAAATTAGTTTGGTATTCACTATACAATTGTTTTAGCATCGACAATCATGGTGAAATTTCGGCATCATAACTGTGTCACTTAAATATTCATGAAAATGCATTTATGAGAGATAATATGTTATATCATCACATATAAATAAAATGGGAATTAATAGGAACCTGGAAAAACATATCCCAGGATTATAAATTAGAAATAGGAGGAATGAGTTAATGAAGAAAATTGAATAATGAAAATAATCCTAACTATATTTTGGCATGGTAACAGGTGTACATAAAGGAATGTGGGAGGATTAATGATATTAAAATAGTGATATAATAATTTATAAATTAAGTTGATATTAAGGGGAATATAGAATAACATAACCCAAAATAATAAAATGAAATTTAATTCATATAACTTAAAATAAGTGCTTGAATGGGAATGAGAAAAGAGAAATAACTTACTTGAATGTGTGACTCCAAATGCTTGTGAGGGGATACTTGAGAGATTAGGTATTCTTTGGAAGGTCTCAAGAGAGTATAGGGAAGATTTTTAATGTGATAAAAGAAGTTTTAGTGACGAAAAATGGGAGATTTGGTTGGTTTATATATGAAAAGAGAAGGATTTCATTATTATTTAAGTTTTGGACACTACATAATAAAATAAACAAACCCAAAAACCATGCCATGTTTTTTACCATTTTTTATAAAAAATAATATATTTTTTCATTATTTTATAAATACAAGGGCGGAATATAATAAAATAACACCCTTTCTTAGGTGGAGGTGAGTCATACACTTAAAGAAATGATTTTAAAACCTTAAAATATATTAATTGTTTTGTAGGATTCAAAATATATTAATAGAAATAATAAAATTAACATATAATAACATTATTTTAAAGATAAAACATATATTTTTTCTTTTATACCTTTTACAATATTAATTTCATCACTTTCGGTTCCTTATATTATCATAATACACAAAGAATATTTATACAGTATTTAATTTTTTAGCCGAAAATTTTATTATCTCGGTAAATTTTGAAAAATTCATTGGATAATTTAGAAACCTTTATTCTGAAAATAATATTATTTTTATTAAAATAATTTTCTAAAAATTTGAATATTAACTTTCAAAATAAAATTCACATTTATTAATAAATTTGGGGTTTTTTTACAATAACTGTTTTCAAACCCTTATAAAAATTATATTTAACTTCATAAAAATTATATGATCATTTATATTTAAAAAAATATTTCATAATAATATTTTTTTAAAATATTATTAATTTTAAAAATCCATTAATTCATCAAAATAATATCCTTTATAGAATTTTAGTATTAATGAAAAAATAATATTTGTGCTTTATTGTATCAAAATAAAATAATTTATAAACCAAAAATAATAGGATGAACATATATTTGTTATTCTATAAAAAATAATATAGATACTCATAATTAAAGGGTCTTGATACATATCCCTTTAATTCACCATAAAATTCCCAAGAGTAAGGTGTGTGATGGTGAGACTTTCACGGGGTAGTTCGGCATACATGGTTTGAATCATGATCTCGATGAGCTTGAAATTCTACCATAAATAGTTTTGCTCATTCTTAAGATGTTGGATATCAACTTGAGATTGGTTAAGGGAAAATCCCAGTGATTTTATCTCCCTATGATGCTTTCATAAATGGGATTCATAGGGTATAATCCTACCAGTTGATGTCATCACTATCTTTGTATGTTTCAATTGGATTTTTTTAAACCCTATATTTATACTAATCATGTGATCACTATTAAAATTATATATTATAAATTCTAATGACATGTAAAAGTATTTTAAATTCAATTGGATATAATAATATAAAATAATCTAATTTTTTTTCTATAACCATATTACATAATAATACATTTAATTTAATCAAAATAGAAATTTTATTTCTAACAATTTGGTTTGTTACAATCTTTCCCCTTAAGAAATTTCACCCCTGAAATTGTCATTTCCCACACTAAAATAGATGAGGGTAACTCTATTTCATCATAACTTCCTATATTTCCCACATCACTTCTTCAAACATGTGGTTTCTCCAAAATACTTTAACAGAGTGCATTGTCTTATTATGTAGAACTTTGTTACTATGATCTATGATATTCACTGGTTTCTACTCATATGAAAAACCATTCACTAATGGCACCACCTCTAGATTTAGTACATGTGAGGGGTCTATTTTGTACATTCTAAATAGTGATACATGGAATACATCATGTTCTTGAGAATATTAAGTGGGAGTTCATGTTGGTAGTCCACTGCTCTAATGCGATCAAGGGTCTCAAAGGGGTTGATGTATCTTGGAATATGATTTAACTTATTCCAAAATCTCATCACTTTCTTCCATAAAGATATGTGGAGTAATACCATTTCTCTAACATCAGACTATAGGTCTTTTTGATGTATGTCAACATATCTATTTTTTCAACTCTGAGAAGCCTTGATGTATAAATGAATGGTCTTAACTATTTCCACCATTTTCTTAATCATTTGAGGACCTATAAGTATTCATTTAGCAAATTTATCCCAACATGCAGGTGTTCTGTAACTCTTCCCATAAAGGGCTCCATAGGGATCCATTTGGATGATTGAGTTGAAACATTTATTGTAAGAGAACTAGACCATAGGATGATTTTGGTCCCATCCTCCTTTGAATTCAATTGAGCATGGTATCAAAATATCCTCAAGTGTTTGGATAGTACACTTAGATTAGACATTAGTTTGAGAGTGATAAGTCATGATGAGGTTCCACTCAGTATTCAAAGCATGTTGGAGACTCTTCCAGAACTTATAGATGAATCTTGGATCCTGATTAGATATAATCGATAGTGGATTTCCATGCAGACCTGCCACTTCTCTAATGTATATCCTTAAAATTTGATCAAGATATAAATCCTATTGAATCGCAAGGAAGTGTGAATTTTTTTAAGATGATCCACCACAACCCATATGTCATCATTACCTCTTGATGTCTTTGGAATAATAGCAACAAATTGTATGGTGATTTTTTCCAATTTCCATGTAGGTATGGGTAATGGTTGCATCATCCCATTGGATTTTTGCCTCTCTGATTTCACTTGCTGAAACACAAGACATGTTGATATATGTTTTTTTACCTTATTCTTCACATTGTCCCACCAATAGTGTTCTCAGAGAACTTGATATATCTTTGTGCTTCCTAGGTGTATGGAGAAGGTTGAGCAATGTGAATCATCCAACATTTCTTTCCTTAACTCATGATTTGATGGAACACATAGTCTCAACCCAATTCTCACAACTCCTTCATTAATACTGAATTATAAGGATTTCACTTTCTTTATTGTTTCCACTTTCTTCTGAATTACCACATCATATATTTTATCATCATATAAACTCTCTAATTGATATGTTTAAGAAATCATTTGTGAAAGGATTGATGATTTTTGTTCCTTTATGATTCTCATGTCCATCCTTACCAAATCTAAGAAGATCGGATCCCTTTCAATTATAATCAAGGATATAATTACTAGGTTATTTCTTCTTATAGGGTATAAAACTTTATTTTATTTCCCAGGATAGTAGTAAATTGAGCATTCATAGTCTTTGTTAAACTCTAACCATCTTCACTGTTGCATATTCATCTCATTATATGTGAATATATACTTGAATATTTTGTGATCTGTATATATTTCACACTTCTCCCCAAAGAAGTAATTCCACAAAATTTTTAAAGCAAATATAACTTCATCCAAATCTAGATCATGTGTTTGGTAGTTTTTTTCCTGAAATTTCAACTTCCTTGAAGTATAGTCTATGAATTTTTCATTCTTCATTACCATAGGACTTAATCCATTTTTCTAAGTATTGTTGAATACTGCAAAAACATCTCCACTGGTGGGTAGTGTGAGCATAGGGGTAGTGAAAATCATTCTTTTCAACACCTTGAATCTCTATTAACATTCATAATTCCATTAAAACATGACTCTATTCTAAGTTATCTGGTTTAGAGGTTTTGAAAATCATGAGATGTTTCTTACACATCAATGATAATACCCATCTAATACAAAGAAACTATAGATATATGTCACATATGTTGGCCTTGATCATCCTTCAATTGCTTCTATATTTGAGGGATCTATAGATATCCCATTCTTATGATGATATTGCCCAATAATTAGACTTCCTTCAACCATAACGCACATTTTTTGTACTATTTATAAACTTTCTATACTCAGATTCTCCTCAGGATCCTCCTTGTTTTTGGAGTATATTATAATATAATCTATAAATACTACCAAATATTTATCAACGTAATCTATAAAGACTCTATTCAATAAGTCCATGAAGATTTCTGGAGAATTAGTGAGTCTGAATGGTATTACTATGAACTGATAGTTCCCATAACATGTATAAAAAGAAGACTTGGTGATATCCTCCTCCTCCACCCTAACTTGATAATATCTTGACCATATATCCACATTGGAGAACCGTTTTTCTCTATATGGATGATCAAAAAAGTCATCAATCTATGCTAGAGGATACGTGTTCTTTCTCATGATCTTGTTGAGCTCATTATAATCAATGAAAAGGCGCATTGACCCGTCCTTCTTCTTGATGAAGAGGACTGGTGCACCCCATGGTGAAGCACTTGGTCTTATTAACCCTTTATCTAGATTCTCCTATACTTATTTCTTCCACTCCTCAAGTTATAAAATATCCATTCTATAAATTTTATTGGATAATTATAGTTCCCCAGGTATAATATCAATAGAAAATTCAACATCTCGACTAGGAGAAAGACTATGAAATTCCTTAGGTAACACATCATCATATTACCTCACAATAGGCTTGTCTTCGGGGATGATTACTTCTTTATACTCAATCATTTGAGCAAGATAATATTTCTCATAAGGAAATAATATCCATGCTTCTAATGTTAGTACTAAAGAATATTCGTCCTCCACCTTGAACATGTATAAAATTGAGGTTCAATTCATAATACGAAGAGTGATATCCTTCTCATGGTAATTTACGTTGTCTCTATATAGGGAAATCCAATACATGTCCATAATTGCATCAAATTCAACCAAAGGGATTATGAAAAGTTTTTTCGGGAATTTAAGGCCAATATGATTAAAAGGAGAGGATCTATATATTCAACTTGTAATAATTATCCCATTTTCCATTTTCGTTAATGACTCAAATTCAAAGCTTTTTGGTGGTGATTGAATAGTTCTAAACATTAGTGATGTGATGGAATATGTAGAACCAGAATAAAAAAGTACATTTTATATCCTTGAATAAGTCACTAGCATACTTATCACCACTACATTTTCAGGATCCACCTCAATGGTTGTGATGGAAAAAAATCTCCCTTGCTACCTTGGAGGTTGTTGTTTTTCTCTAAAAACCATTGTCTTAGTGAATTTATTTGAAAATTCCCTTTTTCCTTGAATTTATAGCAATGAACAATGTTCTGAGGGTTTACTTGATAATTCCTTTCCTCCATCGCATCAGTGGGTTTCTACAATCGGCAATAATTATCTAGTTTTTCTCCCATTCCATACCTAAAGCATTTCCTTATTCCCAAAAGGAAATTTGTAGGTTGCTTCCTTATGCACCTTTGACAAGTATAATGTTGATATTTCTTGGTACTATTATATTTCTCCATCGGACCACCAGAATTAAACTCCACTTTACACTTCTTATCCCTGTGATAGCCTAGAGATTATCCAATCTCCATTTAGAATTTTAGGGAACCTCAGATAGTTTTGTAATATCTATCGAATCCATGGATCACCAGGTCTTTTCATAGACTAGGTTTTATCCCACTAAATAAGTGGTAAACCTTGCATTTGGGGGTAACAATAATGCTAGAGGACTATTGTGCACATCTTGTGAATATTTCCTTGAATTCCCCTAATAGATTCATTATATTTTTTATTGATGTAAATTAAATCCATTTCCATTTTAAGTCAAAGAGTGTGAGGAAAACACATATCAAAAAAATCAGGAATTCCTTCCACTCTATCTCTTCGATCTCTTCCTCAGGATTTGTATTCTTGATCAATTTACACCACTCATCAGCTTCTCCCTCCATATGATAAACATCAAATAGAAACTTCTCTTTCTTATAATATTGAATTATATAGAAGATATTATCAATGGAGTTGATAAATTATTCCTTGATTAAGGGATCAAATGATCCATTGAATATCGGAGGAATTTATCACATAAAGGTATCAATTTCATCTTTTCCTCTCTTAAGGGTATTTGGACCCTCCTCCTGATCTAGGTTCCTATTCGTAACCTATGTCATCTAAGAGAGTATCATCATGAGGTTCACAATTCCTACTCCCATTGAGTTGGGATTCTCATTGGTGAAGTCATCCCATTTTCCATCACATTGATTATTTAACTAATTCCTCATATTTCCAGAAATTTTCTAGAATAAAAAGAAAATAAGGGATGATTATTTTTAAAATATTAAATACATAAAAGGGAATCCAATGAAATTAAATGGATAAATTATAAATTTAATTTATTTCTTGACTCATGGATTTCTAGGCTTCAATCTATCTTATGAATGATCTATTTTATAACATATATTCTTATGGGAATTTTTTGTTCCATTAATAATGGTTTGTAATGAGATTAAAAATTTACCAAATCATATTCACTGGGAGTGTAAAACTAGGTGCGTAGTAAGTCCCATTGTCATGTATCAGGTTACACTGAGCCAGGCTTGGCACATCTTGTCATTGTTGTTACCCCTAGGTACATTTGTGTAAAAACTACATCCACTTTTAGTATCCAGAAAAGGATTTATTTTATTTATATGACACATACTCTATACAAGATAAAATTTAATGATGTTTTCTTATACTTAGTCTTATTCCTAAGGTTTTCTCTAGAGCTGTTCTAATCTTAATCTGAAAAATAACTAATATTTTACTCTGATACCAAGTATAACAATCATGTTCTTTATTACACAATAATTGATTTATTACATAAAATTAAACATAATAAAACCCAAAATGTCAAGAAGTCTAGTGTCTTTGGAAATTAGGTACATATCATAACATCTTGAACATAGGATATGACAACATTATTGAAAACTATCTTAACATGCTTCTAAAATTCCATGGATTTTAAAACTGCATGGGATAACTTGGGGAAAAACATAATAAAGGGGAGATATATAATTTTCAATAAGGGAATAAACATGGAATCTAGTGATACATGTTATAAAATAGGAATATAAATGTGGAAAATATAAGGAATTATAAACATTAATAATGATACATGATATAGCATGATAATCATAACAAGGTAAATTTAGAAACAACTTAAAATAGTGCATCATAAACATAAGTCAAGGATAAAACATCCATACATCATGGTTGAATATGTAACATAAATGAATCAGGTTCACTACCTATTAATACATGATGTCTCATGTGACTAAACATTACCCGATTCATTGGAGTGCTATATAATTCTGGGCACACCCGTCACATTCATTTTATTCTAACGATTAAGTGTGCCACATTGATCATACAACAGGGATTCGTTCATCATCATAATTTATTCCACAATCAATGAGTGTTGAATAAATATATGTAATTCTCTTATAAAAACTATATTTTTATAAATTTGAACACCCTTGATAGTAAATGGTTATGGTATTCACTACAAAATCGTTTTGGCATGGATAATCGTTGTGAAATTTTAACAGCATA
The DNA here is from genome assembly GCA_963277665.1 of Viscum album. Lineage (NCBI taxonomy): Eukaryota > Viridiplantae > Streptophyta > Magnoliopsida > Santalales > Viscaceae > Viscum > Viscum album. The sequence continues at coordinate 1,713,867,328 of OY728140.1, read as the reverse complement.
ATGGCATCACTTAAAGATTCATAAAAATAGGTTTATGAGAGATAAGAGGGTATATAATCACATATACATAAAATGAGAAGTAATAGGGACATGTAAAAACATCTCCCAACATCATAAATTTTAAATAGAAGGATTGAGTTAATGAAGAAACTTGAATAAATAAAATACTCCTTACTATATTTCGGCTTGGTAATGGGTGTACAGAAAGGATCATAGGATGATTAATGAGAGTGAAAGGGGTATATCATCATTTATACATTAAATGAAACATAAGGGTAATTTGTAATATCATATCCCATCATGAGAAAATGTAATTTAAGGGACATAACATAAAAGAACTTCTTGAATGGAAATGAGAAATGAGAAATCCCTTACTTGAGTGTGTGACTCCAAATGATTTTTAGGGGTTCTTGAGATATTGGGGTGCCTTGGGTGGACTCTAGAAAGTGGAGGTAAATTTTTGGATGTTCGCAAAGAATTTTTAGTGAATAAAAACGTGATCTTAGGTGGTTTTGTATATGAAAAGAGAGGGAATTTTTTATTATTTATGTTTTAGACTCTACATAATAAAATAACCAAAAACACAACCCATATCATGGTATTTGCCTATAGTTTCAACCAAATGGGAGTGGTTATAATTATTTTATAAGGAAAAGTTCCAAACATAATAAAATAATACACTTGATTATGTGTAGGTGATTCATACTCTTAAAAAAAATTTCAAACCCTTAGAATATATTAATGTTTTTGGAGGATTCATAATGGCTTTATAAAATTAATAAAATAAACATAAAATTACATTATTTTAAATGGAAAACAAATATTTGTTCATGGAAACATTTTATAGTATTTATTACATCACTTTTGGGTCATTATGATGTCATAATACAAAAATTATATTTATATGGTATTTAATTTTTTACCCAAAAATTCAACTATCTTAAAAAATTATGAAAATTTCATTGTTCGATAATTTCAAACATTATGATTCCAAAAATAATATTAATTTTATATAAATATTTTTCTAAATATTTTAATTTTCACGTTTAAAATAAAATTTATATTTATTAATAAATTCTGGGTTTTTTTACAATAACAGTTTTCAAACACTTATAAAAATTACGTTTGACATCATAAAAATTATATGATCATTTATATTTAATAAAAAATATTTAATAATAATATTTTATTGAAATTTTATTAATTTAAAAAAATCATTAATTCATTAAAATAGGTCCCTTAATTGAATTTGAATATTAACCAAAAATATTATTTGTATTTTATTGTATCAGAATAAAATCATTTATAAAGTAACTATAATAGGATGAAAATATATTCATTATTCAGTAAAAAATAATGTACATACTCATACTTCTAGGTTATTGATACATATCCTTTAATACACCGGAAAACACCCTAATAGTAAGGTGTGCGATGGTTAGACTTTCTTGGGTGTTTCAGCATACATGGTTTTTGTTATGATATCGATGAGCTTGAACTTCTCCCATAAATAGTTTCTCTCATGATTAAGTTGTCGGATCTCATCTTGGTCTTGGTCAAGGTAAAAGCCCAGTGGTTCTATCTCCCTTGGAATCTTTGCCAAATGGGCTTCATAGGGTATGATTCTACTGGTTGAGGTTATCACTTCCTTTTTTTGTGTCAATTAGATTTTTTAATACCCAATATTTATACTAATCATTTGATCATTGTTAAACAACTAAATTATAAATGGTAATGATACTTAACATTATTTTAAATTCAATTGGATATAATAAAACAAAAAAAGTGCATGTGTTTTCTAAAACCACATTACATAATAATAAATTTAATTAAATCAAAAAGTGATATTAATATAAAAAATTTCATGTCATTACACATAAAATAATCTTGTCCCAATGTGGACACGTGAGGGATATTAAATACAAATAAAGTCACATTTTTTGACTTTCTTTGATTTAAATATTATATAAGTCATTTTCATGAACAAGTGTCCATCAAACGACTTGATTTTAATCATTAGGTGTTAATGGTATAATTTTATTCATTAAATAAAATTTGGGCATGTGTTAGGATCATTATATAGTATTTATAATTTTATTTTTAACCTAAATTACTCTATTTACCCTTTATCATGGTTACAAAATTTACCAATGTTACTATTCATATTGGATAAAAATAAAAGGGACCTATTTAAAAAATTCGGACCTTATGAATCCAAATTTGGTATCTATTTCTGAAAATTTAAAACACAGAAGTTGAAGACTTTAATTTAATATAAAATCAATAAAATTCCATAAAAACAGTCTTTTCAAAGAAATTCCCTTTTAAAACGTAAAATGTTTTTATAATAAATTCATGTATAAAATCCTTTTTAAGTACCGTAAATGTTTTATTTAAAATAAAAATGTACTAATTAAAATTAAAAACTAATCCAAAAAATAATTTTACCTTGTAAATACTTAAAAATTAAATACAGTTTTCAAAAAAAATCAGTATTTTTACTATTCCTTTAAAAATAAATTTTTTTAGAAAAAACTAAATTTAAGATATTTTTTACATGGTGAATTTAAAAATTAAATTCGTTTTTTAAAATCTATTTTATGTAAATTTTAAAAAATATCATTCACTCATAATAATAAAATAAACTCATTTTCGAAAAAAAATATACTTTTTAAGAATAAAGTGACTTTATTAAAATATTGTGTGATTGTTTTATAATAACTTACCAATAAATTCATATTGATTTAGAGCATAATATTTTTTCATAAATTAGTTATTCATATTTATTCCTGTTAATTTAATGACTAGGTTATAATGGTCCTTTTAATAGTGTCTTGCAGTTCGTTTAAGCTCACGATTGTGTGAAACACAATATATTTAAGAATTAGAATTATTTAAAGAGATATATTTCATAAAAATAACCATATGTTACAAGGATGGCACAAAGATATTGGATTGGTCCTAGGAAATTCCTGGTGTGGAATGTAACACCCCAGGTAAATAAATAATATGACATTTTTATATTTATCCATATTTTTTTGAATAAAATATTAATATTACTTTAAATGGAATGCTATGCTCGATGGCTTACCCAATACGCAACAACGAGTTCCTTTGAAATCTTACGTTGCACTCTAATAATAAAATAATATTATTTTAACTGGTAGTTAACGCCTAGCCGTGGTATTGACAGGAATGAATATAAATAACTAAAATATGATTATATATGTTTGTTAAATGTTTTTACTTTTATCCAATAAATTTTAGAGGCTTAAAATACAAATGAATCCCATCTTAAGCATTGAATACACTAGTATTTTTAAAAGATTGTTTTACTACCTTTTGATGGCAAACCATTTTTTTTAAATCAAACTTTTGACAATTTTATAAGCTATATTTTTCAAAATAAACATATTATTTATGATTGGGACATTGAAATTTACATTGGGTTAATTTTTGGTATTTTTCTGACAATGTTCATTTTTCAATGAATAGTGAAAAATACTGCATTTTACATCAAAACTGCTTTTTCATATAATTTAATTATATGGTTATATTATCTTTCTAATTTGTTTTAAAGTGTAATTAGAATATATTTTTACCATGTAATTCAATGATGGTCATTGGGATTAATTTCACTTTGGAATTAGGCATAAACAGGTGCCAAACTTTTCATAAATATTGTTTCTAAAAAAACCTCTATTTGTTTTGACAACGGGAAGTTTTTTTTAAATTAATTATTGAAATTTATGTGTTTGGAATTTGGTAAAATGGATTACATATTTGGAATTAGAAGGTCCAAATTATGTAATTAATACTCTTTTGTTTTTGGACATTATGAATAGTAATGACGGTAATTATCTTTAATTATCTTGATTAATGAGTAATCAGGTAGTTAAAGATAATAAAATAATATCATAATAATAAAAAATGACCACAACATGTGTCCTAAGGCTACTGGTTGTCTCATGGCCGACCATCGGATTCCTTGTGCCAAACTTGGAGGCCCCATGGAATCACTTTTGTGAGAAAGTGACTTTTTATCTTTTTATTTTTAAAGAATGTTAAATGTAACAAAGAATGTATCACCTAAGTAAAATATTTTTAATTTTGTCTAAATAAATGATATTTTGGACTATAAATAGTCATTGGAAAGCTAAAAATATTTTCTACATCATATTATTTTTTTATAATTTTTAGACATTAAATAAATTAAATTATTTATGACATCATAATGATGCAGCGATGACCTCATTATTTAATGATTTAAATAAAATGGAAAGATAATGTAAAATCTAAGACCTACACATGTCCAAAACCTATTGTATGGGTGGATTTCGAACCCTTATCACATTATCCTCGAAAAAAATCAATGTGGGACCATTAAAATCCGAAACTCATTTGAAAATAAAGTTACATTTTATACCTTTCCAAGAGTGCCCCTCCTCTCCTCTTATAAAAGGCCCCCACCCCTACCTCCTTACCCACACTTCCAAAGCCTTTGTCTCGGCCAACCCCTACCCATTTTGTCTCTCCACATCTGTCTATAACTCCTTAAAGCCTCACTTTGGGAATAAGTCTTCCCAAGGAAGCCTTTGAGCTCAAATCAAAGGAAGTTATCCGATTTAAAGGTAATGTCTTCACTTGTGTCCTTTTGTTTTATTTTGCTTCTCCAACCCCCTAAACTCTTTTTATTCATTTATTTTGTAACAAATACAGTATCTTAAATATACTAGGATGTTTTTATATGAAGGATTCGACCTACACTTACACACACCTACATCTAATGGTTAAAGAACATACTGTTTCTGTGGATGGCGAATTTCTGCCTCACGAAACAATGATTGTTCAACATTATTCTAACACCTTCAAAAGTGGCCATTAAGATGAAACTATATTTATATATGATATATAATATTTTTATGTTTTACTTAAGCTTCTTTATTTTTCATTTATGGCATACATTTATGGTTTCCATTATGGGTAAACGCGATATCTTCATTTAAGGAAGTGCGGACTACCGCCCCCTCAAAGTGATTTGATTCGTTAATACCATATGTGGTACGTATAAAGGATATATTTAACGATATTATATATGATACCATACTGGAATTAAAATAATATTATGTATCATTATTTTTTAATTCCATTAAATATGAAATAGAAATGGAAGTAGCGTTCGTGCGTACGTACGGCTTACCGTCTCCATGAACGGTACATTTCATTTCTTATCTCAAAATGTTATGTGATATTATAAGTACATATATATAATGGATATGTATGTAATATATTACATCTAAATTATGGATATAATTCTGTAATTATAACATATATATATCTCATTTTGTTTTACTTCCATTAATATGACAAAAAATGAAAGTAGCGTTCATGCGTACGTACGGCCTACCGTCTCCATGAACGGTGCTTTTCGTTTTTTATCTCAAAATGATATGGAATAGTATAAGATGAATATGTACTGGATATATATGATATATATGATATATACATCATGATTATAACTCTGGATATAATGGATACATGAACAACTTGTAATTATAAAGAGCATATTTTGACTCAAGTACCAATGATCGTTTAAACGACTATTATTAACTAAAATAATTACATAGTGTTCATGACATGGTAATAAGTGATATAAAAGGAATAATGAACTTGAAAAAGGTTCTTAAGGAAGTATAAATTAACTCAAGTTTATTATTTAGGAGATTAAAGAACGATCAAGTCAAGTCGGACCCAAGGTAAGGGATCTTACTCCTCTCTTTCTTTTTAAGTACACTCTTTTATGTCATTCCTTTTAAAGTTCATCTTTCTTGTTATTGGGATGTTATTTTATATTAATCTTACTGTAATTTTTATTTTCATGTGATGAGAGACCCTATTCTCTCTCATCAATCCATTTTGGAAGGTTTGAGTGGCCCCGTTAGGGTGCAGAATTTTCGTAAGAGATCTAACCTCTCTCTTTCTTTTTAAGTACTCTCCTTTATGTCACTTATTTTAAGCACTTCTTTGTTATGTTGGGGGATGTTCATTTATATTCCTCTTTCTATAAACTTTATGTTAATATGATGAGATACCCTATTTGATCTCATCAATCCATTTTTGTAAGTTTTATGTGGCGTCGTTAGGCTGCCGAGTTTTCGTAAGGGATTTTTCATCTCACTTTTATTCCTGTGAGATTTATGCTACATTTGCCACAATTTCCTTTGAGTGGTGTATGTACTTCCCATTATTCTACTCTTTGTGTAATATAATTTCATTTATGAGTATTTACATCAATGATGTATTTTCCTTCTTTCATGGGGTGTATGTTTTGAAAGATACCCAAGTCGGTAAGGGAACCTTTCACCCTCCTCTTTTAAAAGACTTCTTTTGTTGGGTATTTTAATTTACATATTGTTATGTTGGGATATGTTCTAATATATCCTTATTGATGTAAATTTTATGTCCAAGTGATGAGATACTCCTTTTATCTCTCATCAACTCATTTTGATGTGACGTTGTTAGGCTGTCAAGGGAACTTCTTAACCCAATTTCGATTTCTTTGGGTTCAACATGTAGTTATTGAATATGTCATCCTTTGAATATGTGTGAATGACCTTTGATTATTTTACACTTAATATCCACTTATATTTGGTGTGTTCGTTTTTCAAACATAATTATGTAATTGATTTATCCTTAAACCAAGGATACCATCTTTGTATGGGACTTCGTCTCAATCTCCTTTCATTGAGGCATATTTTGTTTTATACACAACCTTCTTTTATACGGTGTATAAACCCCTTTGACTTTTACATTTATTCAAAAGGAATCTTTTTTACACGAAGCATTTACTAAATGACAAAAGGGGATGTTTTTGTCATACGTATGCGGCGACAACGACTTCTCCGCCATCGTGACCATTATTTGAGTTTCGGCTTCTTCTACAAGCCATACCTTTTTTAAAAAAAAAATAACATGTTTTACTTTTCTTTTATTTTTGTATTGAAAATGGTTTTCATAATGTTTCTATATCAATGTGTTGTATTGATATCTTGTGATTGAAAGGTGTAAATGTTATGTTTCCTTTATACATGTTTTATGTGATACGATTGTGTGGAGGTTCTTGGGCATTATTATGAAGACTGGTGGTTCCGTGATAAACTAAGGGCGGATGAGCCCGATATAGCTCTCCAATGCATTGGGTAACGCAAAGGAGTGAAACGTTAAGGTTTCTCCGAAGAGATTTAGGGAATATATTTTGGTGGGTATTCCAAATGTAACCAAGAGGGTTACTCCCTACGTAAGAATGTTATGAATGCCTCAAGTTACCTTTTATGTCTTATGATTTCTATGATTTATTCATGATTTTATGAGGTATGTTAAAGTGCCTATGTTTTATGGGTAAAGTATGATTTCATTCTTACGTATATATGAACTCATGTTTCCTTTCCATATTTTTATAACCCTTACTGAGCTTTTTATGCTCATCCCAAGTTTTTGAAATGTTTTTCACAGGTCAAGGGAAAGGTACATGATGTGATGATAGTGTCAAGTATGTGTCAAGAAAGAATCCATGTTTTATTTTAAATATGGTTCCGTTTATGGGAAGAATGAATACTATATTTTATGTAACCACTTTGTTTAAATGTGTAATGTAATGCAAGTTTTATGATCTAATTCTCTAAAACTCTAAACCTGAAAAGATCCTCAATGTGTAATTTTGTATTAACTCAAGATTAAGTAAGGTTTAAGGTTGGGGCCTTATAGTTGGTATCAGAGGTCGGTTTAGATAACTTTAGAGGTTAGGGTATTATTTAAGCATAAGTGACATTACCATATTGGCTAGGATTTGAGAAAGTGTCATAGTTTTTAGATAAAGTGAATGAGTAAGTATATCTTAGTGTTTATCTTTCTCATTAGTACATGATGGTTTTGTTGATATACTCTCACTAACATTTCTGTTTTTATTGAATGGATGGATCTAGCAGGCACCAAAGAGACAACAGGTTTGAAGGAAACTGTGGTGGTTCTCTGATGAAGATACTAGCTAAAAATGGAGGATTCAATGAGGAAACTTGTGGTTGTTCTAAACCAACTATCAAGGAGTCATGATCAACCACTTGAACCTTGGTATGATCTTTAATGCATCATGTACGAGATGACCAATCGATGTGGAAGTTCAGGTAATAATTATAAAGGTAACCATTAGAGTTTATATAATCCTTACTTTTGAGGTAATTATGGGTTATTATATGTTATGATGGAAAATGAAAGGAATGAGATAAACTTGAGGTTAAAATATGTTATGATAATTTTTGAATATTTTGTCTCATTTTGGGGAATGTTTTAAGAATTATATAGTTTTGGAAAAATGACAACACGCAGACCGTGTGGCAACCCGTCGCGTCGGACAAAGCTGCGGGAATTGAACCCACAACCAAAGTGCAACTAGTATTTATCGCCTACCACTGGACTACGTGAAGTCCCTGGTTAGTCTGACTAATTATTTTTAGTTAGATGATTTTAGGAATCAAGAGTAAGCTTATTTTGGGTTATTTATGAAAATGATTAACCTATCATGGAGGATATGTGATTAGGTTAATTACTCTTCAATACGAGACTTTAGAGCAACTGATGTTGTTTGGAGATAAATGTTACGATTTAACTTGGAAGACTATGTGACAAAAACCATCAAATTTTTGGGTTTCAATCTTAGTTTGGTTTACTTTTAAGGATTTTATGGACAAATTATTTATCGAATGGTCCTCATTGAACTTTGGGTTTTGTTGGACAAATTTTGGAGATTAAGAATAGATTTTCTTTTTATAAAGGGTTATCCTTTTCTGGATTATCTAATCATGTACTAACCTTTTGGTTTTGGTTTTGGTTAAGGTCTAAATATATGGGAAGTATATAGTTCTCTTTTGTGGATTAAGTGATTCTCTAGAAGTTGATTATAGTACTCTTAATGTGAACAAGTCTTCCTAAATACTCGTCTTTTGGGGAAAGTATGAGTTTGTGTAATAAATCTAATAAAAGTTGAAAGTCAACATGATAAGTAATTATGTTTCCTTATGAATAAATTCCTCAATAAAAAGTAACTTAAAACAAAAATTTTGTCTATTAAGTTTTCCTACTGGGGATTCGAATACCGTTTAACCCATCACAAGTTTGTGATTTTCTTGTGGTTAACTTTCTCCTAAACATGTTTTATATCACTATCCATTAGAACATGACCCTATGTTTTCTCCTCCATGTCCATGTTTTCCTACATGGAATCCTAGTATGGGTTAACTCGGGTGACCATTGTACTTATCTTTCTTTATTTTAAAGTGATTGTTTTACCGACTCTTATTCTGATGTGGGACTTTCAAGGATGTTTCCAAGCTCAATTTTAAAATTGCGAGGACGTAATTCCCAAAAGGGGGGAAGGATGTAACACCCCAGGTAAATAAATAATATGAAATTTTTATATTTATCCTTATTTTTTTGAATAAAATATTAATATTACTTTAAATGGAATTCTATTCTCGATGGCTTACCCAATACGCAACAACGAGTTCCTTTGAAATCTTACATTGCACTCTAATAATAAAATAATATTATTTTAAATGGTAGTTAATGCCTAGCCGTTGTATTGACAGGAATGAATAGAAATAACTAAAATATGATTATATATATTTGTTAAATGTTTTTACTTTTATCCAATAAATTTTAGAGGCTTAAAATACAAATGAATCTCATCTTAAGCATTGAATACACTAGTATTTTTAAAAGATTGTTTTACTACCTTTCGATGGCAAACCATTTTTTTTAAATCAACATTTTGACAATATTATAAGATCTATTTTTCAAAATAAACATATTATTTATGATTGGGACATTGAAATTTACCTTGGGTTAATTTTTGGTATTTTTATGACAATGTTCATTTTTCAATGAATAGTGAAAAATACTGCATTTTACATCAAAACTACTTTTTAATATAATTTAATTATATGGTCATATTATCTTTTTAATTTGTTTTAAAGTGTAATTATAATATATTTTTACCATGTAATTCAATGATGGTCATTGGTATTAATTTTACTTTGGAATTAGGCATAAACAGGTGCCAAACTTTTCATAAATATTGTTTCTAAAAAACCCGCTATTTGTTTTGACAACGGGAAGTTTTTTTTTAAATTAATTATTTCAATTTATGTGTTTGGAATTTGTTAAAATGGATTACATATTTGGAATCATAAGGTCCAAATTATGTAATTAAGACTCTTTTGTTTTTGTACATTATGAATAGTAACGACGGTAATTATCTTTAATTATATTGATTAATGAGTAATCAGGTAGTTAAATATAATAAAATAATATCATAATAATAAAAAATGACCACAACATGTGTCCCAAGGCTACTGGTTGTCTCATGGCCGACCATGGGATGCCTTGTGCCAAACTTGGGGGCCCCATGGAATCACTTTTGTGAGAAAGTGACTTTTTACCTTTTTATTTTTAAAGAATGTTAAATGTAACAAAGAATGTATCACCTAAGTAAAATATTTTTAATTTTGTCTAAATAAATGATATTTTGGACTATAAATAGTCATTTAAAATCTAAAAATATTTTCTACATCATAGTATTTTTTTTTATAATTTTTAGACATTAAATAAATTAAATTATTTATGACATCATAATGATGCAGGGATGACCTCATTATTTAACGATTTAAATAAAATGGAAAGATAATGTAAAATCTGAGACCTACACATATCCAAAACCTATTGTATGGGTGGATTTCGAACCCTTATCACCTTATCCTCGAAAAACTTCAATGTGGGACCATTAAAATTTGAAACTCATTTGAAAATAAAGTTACATTTTATACCTTTCCAAGAGTGCCCCTCCTCTCCTCTTATAAAAGGCCCCCACCCCTACCTCCTTACCCACACATCCAAATTCTTTGGCTCGGCCAACCCCTGCCCATTTTGTCTCTCCACATACCTCTCTAACTCCTTGAATCCTCACTTTGGGCAGAAGTCTTCCCAATGAAGCCTTTGACCTCAAATCAAAGGAAGTTACCCGATTTAAAGGTAATGTCTTCACTTGTGTCATTTTGTTTTATTTTGCTTCTCCAACCCCCTAAACTCTTTTTATTCATTTATTTGATAACAAATACAGTATCTTCAATATACTAGGATGTTTTTATATTAAGGATTCTAGATACACTTACACACACCTACATCTAATGGTTAAAAGAACATATTGTTTCTGTGGATGGCAAATTTCTGCCTCACGAAACGATGATTGTTCAACATTATTCTAACACCTTCAAAGGTGGCCATTAAGATGACACTATATTTATATATGATATATAATATTTTTATGTTTTACTTAAGCTTCTGTATTTTTCATTTATGGCATACCTTTATGGTTTCCATTATGGGTAATCGTGATATCTTCATTTAAGGAAGTGCGGACTACCACCCCCTCAAAGTGATTTGATTCATTAATACCATATGTTGTACGTATAAAGGATATATTTAATGATATTATATATGATACTATACTGGAATTAAAATAATATTATGTCTCATTATGTTTTAATTCCATTAAATATGAAATATAAATGGAAGTAGCGTTCATGGGTACGTACGGCTTACCGTCTCCATGAACGGTACATTTCATTTCTTATCTCAAAATGTTATGTAATATTATAAGTACATATATATAATGGATATATATGTAATATATTACATCTAAATTATGGATATCATTCTAGAATTATAACATATATATATATCTCATTTTGTTTTAATTCCATTAATATGACAAAAAATGAAAGTAGCATTCATGCATACGTACGGCCTACCGTCTCCATGAACGGTGCTTTTCGTTTTTTATTTAAAAATGATATGGAATAGTATAATATGAATATGTACTGGATATATATGATATATATGATATATACATCATGATTATAACTCTGGATATAATGGATACATGAACAACTTGTAATTATAAAGAGCATATTTTGACTCAAGTACCAATGATCGTTTAAACAACCGTTATTAACTAAAATAATTACATAGTGTTAATGACATGGTAATAAGTGATATAAAAGGAATAATGAACTTTAAAAAGGTTCTTAATGAAGTATAAATTAACTCAAGTTTATTATTTAGGAGATTAAAGAATTATCGAGTCAAGTCGGACCCGAGGTAAGGGATCCTACTCCTCTCTTTCTTTTTAAGTACACTCTTTTATGTCATTACTTTTAAAGCTCATATTTCTTGTTATTGGGATGTTCTTTTATATAAATATTACTGTAATTTTTATTTTCATGTGATGAGAGACCCTATTATCTCTCATCAATCCATTTTGAAAGTTTTGAGTGGCGTCGTTAGGCTGCCGAATTTTCGTAAGAGATCTAACCTCTCTCTTTCTTTTTAAGTACTCTCCTTTATGTCACTTATTTTAGGCTCCTCTTTGTTATGTTGGGGGATGTTCATTTATATTCCTATTTATATAAACTTTATGTTAATATGATTAGATACCCTATTTTATCTCATCAATCCATTTTTGTAAGTTTTATGTGGCGCCGTTAGGCTGCCGAGTTTTCGTAAAGGATTTTTCATCTCACTTTTATTCTCATGAGATTTATGCTACATTTGCCACAATTTCCTTTGAGTGATGTATGTACTGCCCATTATTCTACACTTTTTGTAATATAATTTTGTTTATGAGTATTTAAATCAATTATGTATTGTACTTCTTTCATGGGGTGTATGTTTTGAAAGATACCCAAGTCGGTAAGGGAACCTTTCACCCTCCTCTTTTAAAAGACTTCTTTTGTTGGGTATTTTAATTTAAATATTGTTATGTTGGGATATGTTCTCATATATCCTTATTTATGTAAATTTTATGTCCAAGTGATGAGATACTCTTTTTATCTCTCATCAACTCATTTTGATGTGACGCCGTTAGGCTGTCAAGGGAACTTCTTAACCTAATTTTGATTTCTTTGGGTTCAACATGTAGTTATTGAATATGTCATCCTTTGAATATGTGTGAATGACATTTGATTATTTTACACTTAATATCCACTTATATTTGGTGTATTCGTTTGCCACACATAATTATGTAATTGATTTACCCTTAAACCAAGGATATCGTCTTTGTAGGGGACTTCGTCTCAATCTCCTTTCATTGAGGCATATTTTGTTTTATACACAACCTTCTTTTATACGGTGTATAAACCCCTTTGAATTTTATGTTTATTCAAAAGGAATCTTTTTTATACGAAGCGTTTACTAAATGACAAAAGGGAATTTTTTTTGTCGTACATATGAGGGGACAACAACTTCTCCGCCGCCGTGACCATTATTTGAGTTTCGGCTTCCTCTACAAGCCATACCTTTTAAAAAAAAAATACCATGTTTTACTTTTCTTTTATTTTGGTATTGAAAATGGTTTCCATAATGTTTTTATATCAATTTGTTGTATTGATATCTTGTGATTGAAAGGTGGAAATGTTATGTTTCTTTTATGCATGTTTTATGTGATACGATTGTGTTGAGGTTCTTGGGCATTATTATGAAGACGGGTGGTTCTATGATAAACTAAGGGCGGGTGAGCCTGATATAGCTCTCCAATGCATTGGGTAACGCGAAGGAGTGAAACGTTAAGGTTTCTCCGAAGATATTTAGGGAATATACTGTGGTGGGTATTCCAAATGTAACCAAGAGGGTTACTCCCTACGTAAGAATGTTATGAATGCCTCAAGTTACCTTTTATGTCTTATGATTTCTATGATTTATTCATGATTTGATGAGGTATGTTAAAGTGCCTATGTTTTATGGGTAAAGTATGATTTCATTCTTATGTATATATGAACACATGTTTCCTTTCCATATTTTTATAACCCTTACTGAGCTTTTTATGCTCATCCCTAGTTTTTGAAATGTTTTCCACAGGTCAAGGGAAAGGTACATGATGTGATGATAGTGTCAAGGATGTGTCCAGAAAGAATCCATGTTTTATTTTAAATATGTTTCCGTTGATGGGAAGAATGAATACTGTCTTTTATGTAACCACTTTGTTTAAATGTGGAATGTAATGCAAGTTTTATGATCTAATTCTCTAAAACTCTAAACCTAAAAATATCCTCAATGTGTAATCTTGTATTAACTCAAAATTAAATAAGGTTTAAGGCTGGGGCCTTATATGGAACTTGGTAATACTTTTTTCCCCAATATCCTTTATGATTTTTGTCAGGATCTCCCACCTTGGGGTATCTCGGTCCTAGCTCTCTCCTCAAGCACCTTGTTCTTCTATCCTACAAGGCATACCCTGATTGATTTTCAATTGTCGACACAAGGGGTGTTTAGATGGATAACCTCAATCAAATTCATCTAGTGTTTTATCTTCTTGATATGTGGATATTAGAGCAAACTAGATTTCATGAAAGCATGCTCACCTCCAATTTTCACCATCATGAACTGATAATTTTTCACTATGAAGATATAAAATATGGTTTCATAGATCTAGTTTTTTCTCATGCCTCACTTCATTTAGGTGGTCTTCATAGTTTTCCAGAAGGCCTAAATTTTACAGATGTTGTGGGAGTCATTAGTGAGAGAGGGTTCTCAGCCTATTGCTTCTGAATGTGGTGCGATGGATGCCAACATCAGCTTCAGTGGGTGTTTTTGTCAGGAATTGTAACAATGTGTAGCATCAATGTGGGAACATGAATTATAGGCTTTATGGATAATGATCTTGAAATATTAGGATTATGGTGGTGGAACTTGGGGATAATGGTGGTGGGAATTTCATGTCAGGTGATAGATTTGTCATTAGCTTCCTAGTTTTCATTTTTCTATAGGGATTTTAGTGTCTTTGGTCTATTGGGTGTCCAAGTCACCATAGGCCTTTCGGCCATGGTATTTTAGTCCATCATTTTTTTATTCGTACCAACGGGATTTAATGACAATTTTAGTATGGGTATTTTTGTTTCTCAGCCTCTGGTTTTTATTTTTTATTTTTTTTCATGGGACATTTGTTTGTGTTGCATTGGGTAACATTTCTATATAATGGCTTCCCTACCAATTTAAAAGGGGTTTTTTTATTTTTCCTTAACAATAGGGGCTTTACCCCAATCTGTTTCAATAAAAAACTATCATTATAATTTTTCTATTTCTAATTGTTTTTTCCTTTGAAAAAGGATGTCTTATATAGGAATCTATTTATTATAAATTCAAAATCATTATGAAAACATAAAATGAATTTTATATGATTGAATAAATTATTGAGAAACCAAAAAACATGGGTATTAATTTATATATGTTAGGGATATTAATCATTTTAAATATATTTCATGGATTTTTGATGTCATATGTGTATCATATATTTTTGATGATGTGCACTATTTGTGAAGAAAATTAGAATTGGATAATGTAAAAGATCTTCTTCATGTGGGAAATAGAGTAAGGGTTGTTTTTAACTATAGGAAACTACAATATTCCTTTACAGAGTTGATTGATTATTGGATTATAATATTGATATAAAGTTCATATAATAAGGAATTGGTTTTTTGTTTTTTTTAGAATAAGAAATATTTTTTTTAGAATTAATAAAAAAAATCAATTTACATAAATTAAATATTCCATGGTGGTATGCCTGATTTTAATGTTTTTGATGTATAAGAATCTGATTTTTTACTCAAGTATGGATCCTTTTAAATTTAGTCTAATCGTTTATTTTTTGACCTAATATGGATACCTAGAGAGCTCAAAAAGGTATGAGGGGTGTCATTGAATTTTTTGGAAACCATAACCTAGTTTTTGGGAGAAAAAGGGAATGTCACATGGTAAGTGGAAACCATGCGGGGTAGAAAACACAGTTAGTTATAATCATACGAGGCTGGATAGTGGGGTGATATAGGGTACATGTCTTTTCCTAACCATGCAACAGGGACCACACTACTGTGCAAAAAACTCCACATGTTGTAGAGGGATTATTCACAATTGGGACATAGTTTCCCTAACTATGTGGCCTAACCATGTCAAATGCCCCTCCCTATAGCATATTGTCCATAGTTGGCACATGGCTTGGGAAACTATGTTTCGAAACCATGTAATGCCCATTTTTTGAGATTTTATAGAAACGTACTTAAATGAAATGTTTTAAACACACAATATTCCTTATTTACTCTCCAGTGGACAGCAAGGGATCCTCCTCCCTCTTTGAGATCCTTTTTCTCCCTTTGGTAGTTTTTTATCCCGATCAGTTATCTGGAGTTCGATTCAATCATCATTCATCTTGTTGGATATGCACTGGTAAGATCTTAATTACTTTTCAATATTTTATCATTCTTCATTCTATGGATGACATTGTTTAGATGTAGGCTCATATGCCCCAATTTCAAGGCATTGGTCCATTCTTCAGATATATTCTAATCTATGCCAAACTAGAGGTTGATACATGATGAGGAGAGTCATAAGAGTAAGAGGTAGGTGTTCTATAACTCATCCCTCAAGATTAATCATTTTATAAATTCTCATTTGCCTGCATCGATTTCATCATACATCACCTTTTTAATTGTTTTTTATTTCTTATATTCTTAAAACTATACTATATTAATCTTATTAAACATTCATTCCATATTTATAGGTTGTGACCTCAATGAAGACCACCTCATGTTGGATGTTTTCCATAATTTTCCTTTTAGTTCTTTTCCATGTTCATCTGCACCACCGTTCGGGTGTGAGTCTTTACCCTGTTAATGGTAATCCCTTTTTAATTAGATTAATTGCGATTTTTAAAATGGATATCACCATGTTGGATTCCCACTTAACCCTTCTAAGGAAAGTTATTCAATTTGATAAATACATCATAAATGGAAACGGAAAATACAATGTATATTTATGACTTGGACTTATTAAATATAATTGAGAAACTTGGTTGCACGTCCATAGTACACCTTTCCATGATTATATAAGGAAATATATTGAAACTCGTGAATTGAATATGACTTATATGAATTAAATAAATGGTTGAATTTTCTTGAGATTCCTTGTCACTAGTTTGAAAGGCATGGAATGAACCTATTGACTATTTAAATGGAATGATTATTACCTCACTAGTTTAATTAAATGAATTGATTATATGGTTATTAATTCATATGGACCTATTCATTATAATAAGAGTGGCCAGACTCAAGATTGATTATGAATCTCAAGGGAATTCCCTGAGCACTCATTGATACCATTCTAATTCATAAATGTCGGTTGCCAAGGCTAAGGCCCACCTTGGAACCTGATCTTTCTCTATCAGTGGATGCCCGGTATAACACCATATGATACCTCCATTAATATTATAGGCTGCATTGGATACACTACTTGGGTCCATTGTGGCTTCTATATATATATGAGTGTCCTCGGATACTCCCTTGGGCCTAGTAACTACTTATCATATTTTACCTCGGATGCATTCCTTAAACTCGGTTAGAATTATAATATTGTATAAAACCATGGACGATGCTCCTAGTATTAAATGCTTACCCCTATATATAGGCTATATTTATTACTAAATTGGATACCCTTGAGTTTGAGGTAGCCTTGGTTATTAGCTTGGAATATTTTCAATATTATCATCATTACAGGATGCCTTGCTATACCTTGGATCCATCAGTTTTATTATCGTGTCAGGATTTCAGTGTTGTTTTTAACTCATGTGACTTGATTATATAAACTAGAACATAATTAATTAAAAAATTTGTTACATGTTCAAACACCAGCTGAGGGTTGAAGTAGGTACTTGGTTATTTATGTTACTATTATAATTTACTTTTATATATTCATTCTTGTACACTATTTAAGTTTAAATTAAATGGATCAGATGTTATAGACCCCATTGGCGGTGGCCTACTGATATTTATCTCACACCCTAACTGGGTCACCATTGGCACCCAGAAAAATTATATGTATGCAGGTGCTGACAAAGGGAAGCATACCGCTTCAGACACTTGATTGCTTTCTTGCGTGAGATGGAGATGGCAGTATATGATCAAGTTGGAGCTCAAGAAGATAGGATAGTTTTTATATTCATTTTTGTATCTTTTTTATACCACGTATTGTATAGAGATTTTTATCCCTATTTTATATCTTTATAGATACGCGAAATATATCATCATCAACTTTTGAGTATTATTATCAGTTTTTTAGTTGTTTATTACTCCAGTCTGCTTCTACTGTGACATCCATTTATTTATAATGCCTATACAATTAATCTTCTATTTCATTTATTTTCTATGATACACTCTAGTAATGAGGGCCTAGTCTCTCCAAGGACACACCCTCATCCCCCGCTTCTAGTTGGAAGCCTTTGGAGTTCAGGGAGATGCTTTTGGGGCCTAGTAACCCCCTAGGATTAGGGCACCTGTTAAGTGGAATCTGGGTATGGGATGTCATAAAGTGGTATCAGAGGGATTCCATTCCTATTTTACTATTTGAAGACAATATAGGATGGATTATAAATGATTTGGGACTTAGTAATGAGTTGTTCTTGGTTGTAGCTAACCCATGTTCAGGGTAAATGTCAAGTTGTTGAATTATAATTTTTGTTCTAGTTTTTCTTATTATAGTTGTTATCATTTCATTGTTGTGTGATGCACATGCTATGTGGTGTTATTAATTGTAAATCTGATTGAGTATATTTTCTCATCTTTACCCTGATGATATGATGTAAAGGAAAATTGTTACATGAATCATCATAGGCACCTAGAATTCACATTCTATGCATGTTCCCATGCCATATAGGTGCAATTCATTGCATTCATTTTATTTATATTCATGTGATTATTGAGTGAGCCTTGTTTGTATATATATTATTGTGCTAATTTTTGGGTGTGATTTAGTGATTACTAGTTTTAATTAATGAGGAGTATGGTCCCTCATGGGTTGGAATGGGTAATTTACCAAGCCAAGCCATTAGAATGATATTTAATGGGTGTCAATTTCAGTGATAATGAGTATGGTCCCTATTTCACTGGGAATGAAAATCCTTTTTAACCAGATTATGACATAATTTATAATAAAATTCACACTGTAAATGTGAAATTTCTTATGTGAAATGAATGGTTTCAAAAGAATAAAGAGGGAAGGTTCTATTGACCCTTCATCTACTAGAACCCCTATAAAATATATTTAAGCACTTATCAATATTTGTCCTTATATAAGTGGGTAGTTAGTATGACATGGGTAATTATCCTTTCTTATATTCAGTTTCCCTTATTTCTATTAGTATTCTTTTACTCTTGTTCCGAGGAATGTGCTTTACATTTTTAGACCAATACTGCCAGGACGTCCTTGTGTCATGTGCTGGGAGGGTGGCAATGACCATGCTCCAAAAATAGTGGGCCCAGAGTCACCATTATAACCACCAAGAGTACAACATGAGGTGCCACCTATTATACCTGGTTTGGGAATTAGAACGCAGCCTTTTGAAGTCTTTATATGGCTTATAAATTCCATGAAAGGTGTTCCATGACCTGTACCTATGATGTATGATCTAACCCATGAATTTTAACAACAGCAGCCACCTACCTTTTCAGAGGATGGGGCTCCATAGGCTGCTGAGTCTTGGATGGATTCCACTCTTTCCATATTTGAGCATCTAGAGACACCTCTGGATCTAAGGGTAAATATTGCAACATATATGATGTGTGATTCAGCAAGATCTAGTGGGATGTAATTACCCAAGAAGGTCTCAATTAGGGATTGGTTTGGGCTAACTTCTAGATAGTTTTCTATGACTAATTATTTTTTTAGACGCTGAGAGATAACCATAATAGAGAGTTCATGCATCTAGAGCAGGGTGTTATGTTAGTAATGGAATATTCAATTTTTTGTGAGTTTCAATGCTTTGCACTACTTCCAGGTGGTGATGATCTTTCATGTGCTAGAGGTTTCAAGGATGGGATCAAGTATTCCATCCATACTTAGGTGAATTCCTTTATCCAACCTATGTTCCCTAGGATAGTAAATTTTTGAAATTATCATTGAGTGCAACCTGAGGCATGGTGGTAGTACTAGGAATATAGGATCAGTGTCGTGGAAGGCTTGTATTTCTTATTATATCATAAAGAGATCCCTTAAGGTTTCAATCCATGGAAGTCATATCCATAAGTACCTATACTAATAGCTCTATGGCGTTCCATTAGTGTGGGTGAAAGGGGTATCTAGATTCTCACTGTGATAGATTCCCTTTGTATTTTTGGTCTTTCATTCATATGGGGAACCTTTAGAGATGTTTTCAAACCATTCCATCATCTTCATGTGGAAGAGGTTCCACACCCACTCCACCTTCAAGAGTATGTTCCTTTATATTGCGTCAGGCGGGGAGCTGGTGTAGCACTGGTAGGATTGTCTGAGGAGAAGTTCATTTTCATGGTATCCAAAATTTATATTATCATTAGTGTTATTATAGAAATTATAATTAGGGTAGTCTAGCTGTTTCACATGGCCATATATCAAGTCAGTTGCAAGCACTATAGACGATACCTGAGGATAAGGTTGCATGATCATCTACAGTATGAGGTATTATTCTAGAAGACTCTACTGTAGCGTCTTCCTTATTTGATATAAGTGACTCACACTCCTTCATCTAAACATATATCGTGGAAAGTCTTAGGCTATAAATATAGTATTAATGTGGTGTAATGACCTTAGATACATTGTTGGGAGTATGGTTAGAGGGAATATGCCAATGTAGGGATTTTCCCATTGAGGTGGCCAGTTACCCTTTCTCAAGGGACATATTTCTTTCGAGATGAAGGGATTTGATGTCATTATCAAGATTAATTGGTTGGTTCTATATCATGCCTTTATAGACTAATACCACATTAGGGTATCATGTATGTCACCATAGGGCATCATTTATCAACACAAGGGTGAGATTGATGTTTAAGATAGTATAGTTGGACCATAGTATCATGGAGTAGGTGGAGTGACTGCCCAGGTTTCTAATATCTTCATAGAGGATTGGGGTTTACATCAGGAAGAATTCCCTACGATAGTATATTGTTATTGGGACATCTTTCCGGGTGATTTTTTTGGCTTACTTCTTGAGATGGAGGTATATTTTATTATTTAACTAATTCTAGGAGAAGCTCAATTTTCCAATCCTTTATACATGATGAAACCTATTGAGCTCCAGGACCTCAAGTGGTAGTTAGAGGATTTAGAGAACAATGGTTTTATATGGCCTAGTATTTCCTCTTGGTGTTTTCTCATGATTTTAACCAAGAAGGAAGATAGGACCCTTCATCTATGTGTGGATTAAAATTGGTTGAACCATATTATAGTCAATAAATTTTATCCATTAACTCAGATAGATGATATTTTTTACCATCTCTATGGAGAGAAGGTGTTTTCTAAGATTGACCTGATATCATGCTATCATTAGGTGTGAGTTAGGACCTCAAACATACCTTTTATGGCTTTATATAGTATGAATGTTCTTTATGAATATATTTTTATACCTTTAGATCATATAAACATGCCCTATTTTATCATGGCTTTGATTAATAGGTTATTCCACCCCTACCTGGATTCCTTTTTCATAATATTTGTGGATTACATCTTGTTTTATTCTCACACTCATAGCGACCATGATAAGAACCTTGAGATCATTCTGAGTATACTGAGAGAAAATTTGATTCATGAAAATCTTGATAAGTTTCACTTATGGATCAAAAAAGTTCACATCTTTCGTTATAATATCTTAGAATTCTGAGTATATGTTGACCCAGATAAGGTGAGTGTTATGGTTTCCTAGGAACATCCCAATAACGTGTCTGATATATAATATTTATTAGGGTAGGATGGATATTATAGATGTTCCATACATGACTTCCCATTCATTTTTACAACTCTTAATAGTCATAAAAATAAGTTTGTTAAGTTATTATGGTCAGAATCATGTGATAAAGTCTTTCAAGATATAAAAGGAAGGCTTGTTTATAACCTATTCTTATTCTTCCAGTGATTAGAAGAGGTTACACAGTTTTTTATGATGCATCAGGCATTAGCCTATGATTAGTACTGATGTAGTATGATAGATTCATTGCATATGGATCTTGGTTGTTGAGGCCTCATGAGAGAAATTACCCGACGCACGACCTCGAGCTAGAAGCAGTTTTCAATCCCTTACATTTATTGATACACTGTCTATTGGGTGAGTGTTGTTTTGTTAATACAGACCATAAGAGCCTCAAATATATATTTACACAACATGACTTGAACCTCATAAAGTGAATATGGTTCTAATATCTTCAATACTTTTATTTTGATATTTTATATACACCTATAAAATGCAATGCGGTAATAGATGCACTAAGTTAGAAATATCAGGCATAGGATTTATAGGAAGCCTGTGATGAATTGAAATTGATGGGCTCGTTTTTTAAGCTACACATGGAGTTTCATTATAGTCACAATAATTATTATCTCTTATATTTGATAGTTAACTCTTCCCCCCTTGATAAGATAAAGTGTACACAATTTTCATTTCCGGAAGGCTTGGTTCTCCATGACTATATTTCAGGAGATGACCCGCCTCCATATTTTTTATTGTAAAAAGATGACATCTTTCATATTCATGGAAATGTATGGGTTCCTGAAAATTTTAGAGAGGAGTTGATACTTGAGTCCCATGCTCCCCACTAGGTAGTTCATCTAGGAATATCCAAAAATGTATCGAGATATGTGACACCAGTACTGGTGGCTTTGGATGAAACATCAGATAACATGCTTTATCATTAGGTGTTTCACATATAAGAAGATGAAGGTGGAGCACTAAATACTTGTTGGCTTTTATTGTTGATTCCTGTTGAAAATTTAAAATGGAAATATTTTTCCATGGAATTTATAGTCAGTTTACTGAGGTTACATAGAGGTAGTGGTATTGTATGTATTTTCATTAACTGACTTACAAAAGTAGTCCACTTACATCCTATCTATAAGGCTTTCTTAACTGATGATCTGGGAAGATTGTATGTCTGTGATATTAACTGACTACATGGGCTCCCTCATACTATTGTTTTATATTGGTACACTTGTTTCACATCCTGATTTTGGCATAAGTTAAAGACACCTATGGGTACAAAGGTTCTTCTGGTCACAGCCTTTCACCCTCTGACCAACCGATAGTCAAAACAAATGATACAGGTTCTAGAGGACATTCTCCAATCATGATTCCTATATTTTATCAGTTCTTAAGAGAAGTTTATCCCTCTTTCTGTGTTTTCCTACAATAAAATCTTTTAGGCAACGATTCTGATGGATATTTTGATTAATTGTATGGTATGTCATTTGGTTCACCTCTATGCTGGCTAGAGGTACCTAAGGTATCCCTACTTGGTCCTCATCTCATTCAAGAGACTTTAGAGAAGGTTCAACTGATCAGGAAATTTATATCTACTACTCAGTCTAGATAGAAATATTATGTTGATTGTCGTAGATGACCTCTAACTTTCATGGTCAAGGGTTGTGTTTTCCTATGGGTATCACCCAGGCTCGGGAATATATGGATACAGATACCATGGAAGTTTTCACCTCATTATGTTGGGTCATTTGAGATTCTAGAGATATTTGAGCTGGTAGCCTATTGGTTTCTATTACCTTAGAGGTATCATGCCATAAAAATTTCTTCCACATTTCACAAAATAGTCGATATCATGTTGAACAGACTCACACTATTGATCTTGAGGGTGTTGAAATGGATTCCAATGCTTCATTTCAGGAGAATACTATATGCATCATCGACTGGATCATGAAGGATCTCTGAGGACAGTTTTTCCCTTTAGTACGAATGTTACGGCAGCACGAAAGTGTACAAGATGAGACTTGGGAGTGGGAGACTGATGTACATGCACAGTGTCTAGAGTTGTTCTCAGATTGTCTTTTTCCACCCTTGGAAGCTGAACTCAGGGACGAGTTCCTTTAAGTGAAATAGGATTTTACTTAGGTATTAATACTTTTAATTTTTTTCTAAATATTTATTTTTCACTTAATATGGATTCCTAGTGATATCATGAAGGTATGAAGGGTGTATGGGAATTTCTCAGATCCTAGAACAAAGTTTTTGGGAGAAAAAGGATTACTGCATAATTAGTGGAAACTGTGTAGGTCAGTAAATATGATTAGTTCTAACAATGCGAGGCTTGACAGTGGGTTGATATGGGGTACATGGATTTCCCTAACCATGCTCCGGGGGACGCATGGGCATGTCCAACACTATAGACATGTTGTAGAGGTTTTTTCATGGTTGTTTCATAGTTTCTCTAATCGTTCATTCTAACCTTGCAAAATTCCCCTCCAAATAGAAAATGGTTCACTGTTGGTGCATGGTTTTTCCAACTATGCATCCAAACTATTTTATTCCCATTTTTAGGTGATTTTACGTAAAATCCCTTAAATTAAATATTTTAAACACACCTTCTTTATTATTTCATCTCTAGCAGAGATCAAAGACTCATCCTCCCTCTTTGAGATCCCATTTTCCATCTTCAATATCATTTGATCCCACTCATCTATTTAAAGTAAGATTCAATCATCATTTGTCACATTAGATCCACACTGGTGATATCTTAATTCCTTTTTAATATTTTGTCTTTCTTCTTTCTATCGAAAACACTATTAATATGCAGGCTCATATACACCAATTTCAGTGAATCGATTTGTTTTTAAGATATATTCTAATAAATGATAAACTGTAGGCTTATAATGTATGAGTAGATTCATATGATTATGAGGTATTTGGTCCATACCTCATTGCTCAAGAATCATCATTTCATAAATTTTTGTGTGCATGCATTGATTTCATTGGACGTCGCCTATTTAATAGTTATGTCTTGCTTATAATTATTAGAACATTATCCTAATAATTTTATTAAATATGGTATCCATTATTTTAGGTTGTGACCTCAAAAAAAACAACCCATGTAGGGTGTTTTCAATAATTATCTTTTTAGTGCTTTGACATGTTCGTATGCTTCACCGTTCAGGTGTGAGGTTTGACCTTGCTACTGGTAATACCTTTTTTATTAGATAAATTGTGATTTTTTAAATGGCTAGTACCATGTTGGATTCCCACTTGACCCTTATAAGGTAATTTCTTTAATTTTATGAATATATATTAATTGGAAATGGAATGTATAATGTATATATATGACTTGGTCTTATTAAGTGTAATTGAGAAACTTGGTTTCACTTATATAGAACATCATTCCCTGATTATGGAAGGTAGTAGAGTGAACCTCATGAATTTAATATGACTTATATGAATTAAATAAACGGTTTCATGTCCTATAGTTTCCTTATCACTATTATGAAATGCATGGAATGATCCTCTTAACTATTTAAATTTCATGATTTTTACATGGCATGTTTAATTAAATGAATTGATTACATGGTGCCTAGTGCATATATCCCTACTTATTATAATGGGAGTGGTTAGACTCAATCTCTCATTGTATTCTTGATTTAATGCCTTGGGCACTCGTGGACACCATTCTGATTTAGATATGTTGGTTTCCAAGGGGTAGACCCAACTTGGAACTTGATCTTTGTCTATCTGTGTATGACTTGTATGAAACCATAGGATACCTCCATTACTATTATAGTATGTCTTGGACACACTCCTTGTATCCAACCTCACTTATATGGACATGAGGTTCCTTAGATACTCCCTTGGTCCTAGTCACTGCTTATTTTACATTACCTTGGATGCATTCCTTAGACTTGGTTAAAATTACACTATTATGGAATTCCTTAGATGATGCTCCATGGATTTCACTCTTACCCTTATAGCTAGGCTAAAGTTAATACTTATTTGGAGACCCTTGAGGTATAGGTTTACATGCTAATTACCTTGGAACCTTTTCAATATTATTATCATTATAGGATTCCTTACTATTTCTGGGATCCCTAACTTTTATTATCATGTTAGGATGCCAAGGTTGTTTTTACCTCACATGACTTAATTATATAAACTGGAACTTAATTAATTAATGAACCACTTACAAGTTCAAACACTAACTAAGGGTTGAAAAAGGCACTTGGGTATTTACATTAGTATTATGGTTTAATTTTATATGTGCATTATTTCACATTGTTTCATTTTATATTACATATATATGATTTTATATACCCCATTGGTGGTGGCTGACTAAGATTTATCTCATACCCTATCTAGGCCTTTATTGGAACACGTGTAGATTATATGTATATAGGTGTTGATAAAGGGAAGCGTACTGCTTTAGATACTTGATTGTTTTATTTTTTAGGATGGAGATAGTATCATATGACCAAGTTGGAGCTTGAGATGTAGGGGATTCTTTTTGGATTCTTTTTTTCAACTTTTTTACAGCATGTATTGTCTTGTATCCATGTTTTCTATCTTTATAGATACATGTAATATATCATCATCATATTTTGAGTATTATTATCAATTTTTCAGTCATTTATTACTTCTATAGTTCCATATGGTTATTTATATTGATTCTTCTATTTAACTTCTATTTCATATATCTGATATGCTACACTCTGGTAATTAGAGAATAGCCTCCCCATGAACACGCCCTAGGCCCTAATTTCTAGTCAGAAGCCTCTATTATTTAGAAAGATGTGCTTGAGTCCTAGTCACTTCCTGGGCTCGGGGCACCTATTAAGTGGAATCCGGGTTTGGGACATCATAATATATCATGGAAATTAAAATATACAAATAATTTATGAAATAATATGGTTGAAGTTAATAGTAAAATATTAATTTTATCATTACCACATAGAATATAAAAATGAATAACACATACAGTGTCCCCATAAATTTAAATTTTCATAATTATATGATTATGATCATTTGATATGATTAAATCATTTTAATTGGGAAAAATACTAAAATTCCTTTTAGAAAATTAAAATGGATATTATGAGTTATTGTCCCTCAAACATATATATGTTTATTTGGATCAACAATTAAATATAAAAGTGGGATTTTAGGAAAAATTTTACCTTTACATATTATTTTAATATATAAAAATATATATTTATAATGAAACAAAAATATTGAATCCTTGAAATTTTCCAAAATAACCAAATAATTGTGTAAAAAATAATCTCACATAATTTTTAAATTGTTTTAAACAAATTGAGGAAGTGAATACCTATGTGAAAATTTTACCAATAATTTAATGGGGTATGTTATTGTATCACAACCCACTCATTTAGAAATACCATTTTATAATTGTGTATTAAAAGGAAAAAATATGGTTAAACATGGTTAAACCAATTAGGATTTATGATTGATCTTTTTATATTAATTTGTGATTATTCTCTAGAAATAATAACATTCGTAGTTAATCAAGTTCTCTGTATGACAAATAAAATTACACCATATGATATATAAACTTGAAAGCATCCAAATTTTTTATAAGTATTTGTTCTTCAAGGTGACCTCCAATGACTTATCTGACTATAATAACCATTGATGATGTGAACTATATGGAGATGGAGATCACTATTTTAAAAGTATATATTATTATCTCCCTCGAGGAATCCATTTAAAAAAAGAATTATTTATGATATTCGACTTAACATAACAAAAAATAAAAATAATATAATACTTAAATTCATTTAATTTATAGTCTATATTTTCTAAAAATTTGTTTACAAAATAAAAATTTATATTAAATATGATGAATATATGTGGGTATATATAAATAATAGCCTTTTAAGATTCTAAGTTCATAGATTTTGTGTATTTTTTTTTAAATATAAATATTACTAAATCAAATAGGATGGATATAAATTGAAAATTGATGTATTTCAATATTATGATAAAATAGTGTGATAATGGGGTTAAATATCTCATTATGTTTACAAAACATTATGGATATGAACCTTATAGAATATTTTTTTTCATTTTTATGTTTTTGTTATTCATGAATAATTAGTCTAGAGGATTTGGAACAACACTTTATCTTTCATGGAATAGATCTATGTTGTAAATGTTGGACTTAACATAGAGAAGAACTGAATATAGATAGTGGTTGGGACAACATCACATTTTATAGATCATGTTATATGATTAAAAATGTGAATGATGATGAAGATAGTGTCGAGGATATGATTACTTGTGTAAAAATGATGAAGAAAATATAGAATAAATGGAGATTTCATGTTGATATTCAAGTTTTGTGGGATGATAAATGACTCTTCTGCTGATGGAAATTTGACAAGATATATCATTAAAGGAACTCTAGGGTGTCCCATTTGTAAAAAAAGGTACAAAATAAGTTAGGTTGAATCATTCCTTAATGTCTGTGTTTCTAAGGCATTGTAAATTTTTACCCATGAAAAATAAATACCTATCTTGGGTGACATTATTTGATGGGAATTAAAAAGATAATAAAACATCATCTCTAATAATAGGTGATAAACTATTTGAGAATTTAAAGGATATGGTCACTAATTTTTGTAAACCTTCTTTAAAAAATATTATGAAAATTAATTGTAAAAAGTGACAAATTTGTTTTATGAATTACCATACTAGAATTATTTATATATCAGATGGTTTCATGATGTCTTGTATATAGAAAAATTTATGTGATAGTTTCATTGGAATGTTACTAAATGAACCTGAAAAATGATGGAATTAATGTTGGGTTATATATGAATTACATGGAAATATGGGAACAATTGTAACTAGGGAAGGGTGAAAGGTAGAATTTTATTCCCCCACCTGCTTATACTCTTTCCAAGAAAAATAGATATTAGTATTTTAACATATTGAATAATTTAAATCTTCGATAGGGTTATTCATCAAACAACAATAATATCATGTAAACGACTGATTTAAATTTAAAGAACATGAAAACAAACAACTATAATGTTTTGATGCAATGTTTAATACTAGTATATTTACATTGAATTTTTTATAAAAACGCATGTCATAAATTTACTAATATTTTTTTCAGATTTATATGTATTAAATTTATATTCTTGATAATGTTTCCAAAAAATGTAAAAGGTAATTGATATCATATTATGTTAATTGGAGATGTCCATACCATCTTCATTCTTTGATATTATAGTTCACTTAATGGTTAACTTGGTTAGAGAGATCTGACTATGTTATCATATACATTATATATGGATGTATCCCATTGAATGGTATATTTATATTTTCAAAGATTATATCAAAAATAAGACTTTATATTGGAAAATTTTTAGAAAATCCATTTGATCTTGCAAAAATACATTTTGATAATGAGATATGTCATATAAAATTTAATTTTAATGAAAAAAAATTAATAATTGTTAAATAATGGCCTAAACCTAGGAATGTTATTATAAAAATATAAAGGGAAGATGAAACATAGACTCAAATTAAAACAAACTAAAGGATAAAACATTCAATCGAAAAGTCATTATTTAGGTACCTTTACACTGCCAATTTAACCATTGCATTTACCAATATTAAAATTTTATGTGAATACAATGTTCAAAGATGGTACTATAACCATAATTTATTTTGAATAAAATATATACATAGAGTCCATTATAGACTATCTTGGTCTTGAGAATGTATTTTAAATCCTCAATCATGGATGGTTGAGAGTATCATCTATGAAAGTATATATGAGGTGTCTTTTTATAATCTATTTTTCCAATATATTAAATACTATGTCAATTATAGTTAAACACTATTAATATTTTTTTTACGTATATATATAAGTACTATGTGAAGGGAAAACCCTATGAACAAAAAATTTGACTCATTTATCCTTGCATCACTTATACACAAAAAATAACATTAGAAGAAGATTAATATATAAAAATTGAAGATCAACTGGTCATAATGTTTGAAAAGAAACTTTCAAATTTTAAAAATTTCATAATACCTATAATTTGGGGGGTAAAACACTACAATCATATCATATCGTATCAAATTTATTTTTATTTCTTTCATTATGTATTCCTTTTTATTGGAAAATTGGTTTATCATTATAAAAAAATCGGATACTCCAAGGATTAATTTTTTTAGTTTCAATGCATGTATTACTAATAAATTGATCATACATGATGAAATTTTTTAGTTTATAATGTGAAAAATTAAATATTTTACAAATAAAATTCATGTTATACATTATATATTATATTTTATTATGATAGGGAGGTGTTTAAATATCATCAAAATCATTGTATGAGGATGGACCATGAGCACAATAATCCAATTGAATTATACAAATGGATAATTATTAGGGTATATATTAAAATATCTCACTATCAAAAACAAATTACTTATTTTTATCAATGTTTCTAAAGTGAACAGATCAAACTAAAGGAAAATATTGTGGTCATTAAATTTGTAAATTTATGAAAGATATTGTATTTCATCAACAAACTAGCTTCCCCAATGTGGTAATTCTGATGAAAATTATAATTTCATTTAAAATATTCATTAATAGTTGGTTATATTATATTTTTATTTTTCTATGAGTACTATCGACGGTCCAAATTTTCAAACGTGAAAATATATTAATTTTGAAATGATTGGATATATTACACGGTTTCAAAAAAAATTATACATCATGAACATATGATTTTACATTACTTATTTAGTTGGTTTTCTCATCATTTTATCAACATATTTTTTAGTTAATTTTATTTTGATTTATATCTACTACTTAGTTAATTTTTTTAGAGATCATGAATAAATGACTTCATATTGAATTGATTTTTTTCCAAAAGTATATGATCTATGAAGTGCACAAAATCCTAACCAAAAAATCAATTCTCAATAAAGTATTCAACAAGGATGAAGATTAGATTTTTCTACTACATATTTAGTAACTTTTATTATCATTTTATCTATGATTTATTTAGTTAATTCTATTATAACTTTTATCTACTGCATTTTTAGTTGATTTTCATAGAGATCATGAAGAGGTGATTTAGGATTTATTTTTCTATAATAAATTTATTCCAATAAAGAGGTTAAAAGGACTCCATATAGGGTTCATGGTCATTCTTTAAAAATTGGATTTTAATTATCTATAAGGACTATGAACTATTTAGGTAATCCTTTCGAGATCTTTATAAGAATAAAATTCTTATAGAAATATAAATTCTTGATAAAGGATTCGACAAGGATGTTGAATTGAGGTACATACTTAGTGTTATATCCATGGACCTATTAGTTCTTTATTTTATTTTTTATATTCAATAGTGATGAAATTCACTCTATTTTGAATCTTGTCCTTTTTAATAATGTTTCAGTGAAATAAATTTTAGAAAATGATCCATAATTCATTAAAAGGTGACTTCATTGAGAATTTACTTTTATAAAACCATTTTCTACTCTAGTAATAACATGAAATACTTGGAGAAAAATAAATTCTCAACAAAGGCTTCATCAAGGATTGCCACTTAGGTAATTTTTATTATTTTTATAGATATATTTGTTCTTTATTTTATCTATTTGTGTTCAGTAGTGTTTTTTCAATTTATAAAAAACTGTAAGTGTGGGTTTTTAGTTTACATATCAAATTTTAGTTGAAAATATGTATCAAACATTTAAAAATAAGAAAATATTCTTTTATTAACTTCATACTTTATTAAAATGACCCATAAGTCTTTGGTGATGTGTCAGAATCAGCCACATGTAAATCTAGCACACAATGCACCCAGTATGACTCAAAGAGCATGTTTTTAGTTTAAAAGTAACATTTTAGTTTAAAAATAATATTATCTTACTGAAAACTAAGATAACACCCTCAAATTCACATGATACTTTAGGAAAACAATCCATGAGTTTTTTGTGATGTGTAGGAATTAGCCACATATCAATGTGGAAAACAGTATAGCTAATATGATTAAAAGTGTATTTTTTATTTAAAAGAGAAATTTTAGTTAAAAAAATGAATCTCCAACTAAAAACTGAGTTAAAAAACTCTTATTTTCATGGTTCTTTAGGATAATAATCCATAAATCATTTTTTATATATATGAATCAATCAAACGTCAATACAATACTTGATGTGCTCGATATGACTTGAAATGTGTGTTTTCAATTTAAAAGATAAATTTTAGTTAAAATCATTTTTCACTTATTAAAAAACATGATAACAAACTCAAATAGTCTTGATAATTTAGTAAAATGATCCATACATAATTTTTTACATATATAAATCAATTGTACATCAATACGAATCACAGTGTTCCCAGTATCACTCAAAGTGTATTTTTTAGTCTAAAAATAATATTTTCGTTTAAAAAATTGTCACTCGCTGATAATAGAGAAATATACAATCATATTGTATTGATATTTCATTGAAATGATCCATACGTTATTTGTGAAATTTACATATTGACCACATGCCAATCTGACACATGGTGTGCTCGATGTGACTCAAAGAGCATGTTTTTAGTTTAAAAATGAAATTTTAAATAACGTTCCAAATTATTTTATCCCATTCAATTTTATATTTATGAGGTTTGAGGTTCTTGGAGGAATCTTGGAGTAGGTCTATTAGAGTTTGTATGTTGAAATCAGGAAGAAGGATGAAGTCATAGTGTGAATTGGTTCATGACATGATTGAGTAGTTCATAATCTGAATGGTGATTATGGGCCTATGAAAGTAAATTTCACGAGGTTAAATTCATGAAATGGAACATAATTTCATGAAATTAATGGATGATGGATTATATTTTGTGAATATAACTCTAAAAACTCGTGATGTTAATGTTTATTTCTTTATGTGAATTAATCCCATGTTTTTTTGATTTGGGTGATGAATTTTCCAATGGTTCTTAAACACAATCTATTAATGACATGATTAACCCATTCATTCAAAGAAATTTCATATTTTCTAATTTTTATTAAGACTATTGAACCAAAAAAATTTCTCAAAATCCTTATAATTTTCCTAAACTCTATTCGGTTAGAGGTTCTCCTTAAGGATGTTTTGAATACCATTTAATTAGGATCGATCTACAGCTTACCATGTTTGATTCATGATGATTTAATGTGATTTTTTCCTTTTTATCTTGTGGTTTCTTATCCGTTCTATTTTTTTCCCTCCCTTTATACCAATCCATGCTCTATAGGTTGATCTCCTTCATTATGAGTGAGTTATTTTTATGATTGGTGGCGAGTTTGTGGAAATGTGTTCCTAAAGGGGTGTATATTCCTTACAGGAGAGGTGATAGGATATCTATGTTGTTTGTTCATTCTTATTTTAGGAGAATTTAAATCCTTTAGTTAGGGTATTTTTTTCTTCTCTTTATTTTTTTTATTTCAATCATAAGTTATCATGATTTATCTCATTGGTTAATGGTGGAATTAACCTTAATAAATATTAAATTATAATTAAATAAAATTATTGGTTTTGGGGTGTAGTGATCACATGTGTTTATGTTTTGTTAATAGTTTTACTCTTTATTTTAAAAATAGTGTGATATATTTTTTATACTCTATGGTTTGGAATGTTTTTTATTATTTTAAATTGGATAAACAATGTAAATCTAGTAATTCTTGTTGGATAAATAATAAAGAGTCATGATAAATTTAATTTTTATTCTATATAATTATTAGAAATATAATTTATGCTCAAAGGATGTACATGTAATAATAACATAACTATTTAAAGATGATTTATTATATTTCTTATGGTGATTGCCTATGAAAAATTAGCTAGTTTAATTAAGATGATAATAATTGGTTTTTTTAAGATAATTTTTCAGGGCCAAGATAGACTATTTTATTATTAAGGTTGGATGCCATTGTTCTAGGTCCTAGATTCCATGTCAACAATTTGATGATTTCTTTCTTCCTTGTGTGATTTCTCTAGAGGGGGATCCTTGCTATGTGACATGATGTGATCCTGGGATGGATTATTATTTGGAGAGAAATGGGTGATTCCTAGGATTGTGGTAGAAGTTGTCACCTAAGATGTTGGGATGGATAGTGATGTGAATAGTGGTTCTAGGTATGGTATTGAGATTGATAGTGTGGGTTGAAGCTGGTCTTTCTTATTACTTACCATGATGAAATCTGAAATACATACTCGTAAATGTTCTGCTTTAAAGGTTGGATGGACATGTTGCTTATTTTTTTTATTTTCATTACCCACTGCTTAATACATCTACATGTTCATGGTCTGTGAATATTTTTATGGTAGCTTAGGATGAGTCCTAAAGTACCTATAATTTTAGAATGATAATTAATTTTAAATAATTTAACACATGGGTATTTTGGTTTAGTATAATTCTAAAATGATGATAAATCTTGAGGAACCTTGAAAGTGGTTGGATTTTACCTGGAGGGCATAGAATTTTATTGTTAACCATGTAAATATGAATTGTTAAAAAATAGATACAACTAAATGTATCTTGAAATATTTATGTGCTTATAGGATATCTAGTCCTTAATAGTGGAATAAAGGTTCCTAATATATGATAGGTATAGTTGAGGTTAAGGATTGGTTGTTTCCCTTAGTTTGGTTTGTGAGATATATATATATTCCTTATGTTAATTGATTTTATACACTATACCAAAAATGTTTGTAGGTATACTGAAACCCAATGTACAGTAGGATGTCTTTCTCCAACATCCAGGTTGGAAAAGGAATGAATGGCTAACTACCCCCTCTTTCCTCACTCTCTTGTCCTCATAGTATAGTATACTGGTATGCATGATGGTTATCCCTCCTATATATGTGTGTAAATTTCTATAATGGATTGTGGTTATTTTACACACATTTATATCTAGATATAGTATCCTAAGGATTATTATAGTTATGTTGTATATAATATGTGATGGTTATATGTATAAAACATGGAGTACGGGATGTGTTAGATCCTATAACTACTTGGTTACTATATATAAATTTAGATGTTTATGAAGATGTGATGTGATGTATGGGGTGAATGATATATTGCATTTTCCTAGGTGTTTTAGGATAGGATTATTTATTGGAGAGAGAGAGATCAAGATGTGTGACATTGTGGAAGATTAAAAAAAATAGTGGGAAGGTGGTAGTGGGGTACCTTTATTTGATGTTTTATAGTTATTATATTATTACTTGTGGTCGATACATTATGAGAGATCTATGGTGAGGTTGGTAACATAACATACCAATTTGAGTGATGAGTTACTTTAACTGTTTATTCACTTTTATTTAGTATGATT
This sequence comes from Viscum album, assembly GCA_963277665.1. Taxonomy (NCBI): domain Eukaryota; kingdom Viridiplantae; phylum Streptophyta; class Magnoliopsida; order Santalales; family Viscaceae; genus Viscum; species Viscum album. The sequence goes on along the minus strand of OY728140.1, from coordinate 1,713,832,087 downwards.
TCATTATATATATTTTTGAGAGGATTTAGGGAGGATCCTACTAAGTGTACCAATTATTATCACCCTATATTTATATAAAATATCTTTTAGGATAGATGTAGCTGGTTGGTGACAGCCCCCCAGGGCGTTGTTAGTTCTCTACGGTGCTATGAAAAAAAAATTAGAAAACTCAAACAATCATAACTCAAAGTATATTACTTGGTATGTCTGAGTGTTTTTTTGCTTCCTCTGCTTTCGAGTGTCTTGGAAGGGTGGATGGTGGCCTCCTTTTATAGAAAAAATATTCCAAAACCCGTGGACCACATCACCTATTATTTTTTGTATCGACATTGTCACGACGTGTACCTAGGATAAATGACGTGTACTTTAGATCCAGTTTTTCCTTCATCGTGTTGAATCAGTGAAAACTCCATATGCTGGTTTGACTGTCGTCACGTCATGTACTGGTGGTACACAACATGTACTTGATGTTCACAACGTGTATCATCGTTATGACTTGTCCTATGTGGTTTTTTTCACTTGATATGGTCACAATGTGTACTTTTGTTACATGGCGTTTAGTGCATTTTTCTTCATCTTCTTGTCCTTATTCATCTCCAAAAATCGAGTGTGGTGCCATCCCTTTTTGTTCCTTTTTCACAAATCTGTCATTTCCTACCACAAAACATAAAAAAAAGTAAATTAATTCCAAAATTGGAAAGATTAATCATTTAAATACACAATTAAATATACAAAAACACTCTAAAATATATGCTAGAAATACACGTTTTAGTTGCTAATCTAGCTGGACATCAATATCTTGTCAAGTTATTTAGGAGTTATTTGGGCTTCAAGATCATTAACACTGATTGTTTTTTGTTCTATTAGTTTCATTTGTTGTTTTTGTTTTAGTTTTATGATGTTACATGCATGTGTTGGTATCTTTTACCTTTATTATGTGTAAATATTTTTTGGTGGTTTTAGCTTATCCATCATTCCTCATGTCTTAGAGGGTAATTCCACACATTTGTATGTATGATATAACCTTGGTTCTTATTTCTAACCAATATCCTATTACATGTGGTATTTAGGCACCATAATATCCCTTCACCCACTGTAATCCCAATAGGGATACCTTTGGGGGAGGGGTCTCAACAGAGTGAGATAAACGGATTAGTTTGTGGGATAAGATGGAGTTTGGAGGTAGCTAATAGTGAGGACTGTATGGTTTTGTAGGAAAATGGTATTAGTAAAACTTATTATGTGATGAAAATAAGGGATATTGTCTAGGACATTGAAATTTAAGGTCCCCTTTGATCTAATGGTAGGACCATTAAGTTTGCTGATCTTACTAAGTAATGTGATACTGGTTGTGGGGTAGAGACCTAGGAAAAGAACATGCATCACTATTCTTTATTCTTGTGTTTGAAATGGGTAGACATTGAGATTAGGTTAAACCTTAAATAATTAATCCTAAATATTCCATATTCTAGGTTTAAGAGTCCCTACTACTTTTTTATTTTGTAGGAATGGATCTAGGTCAACATCCTAGTCAGATTCACACAGAAGATGTTTATCAGCATGTGTAATAAGATCTCTGTAGGGTTGAGGTTGATGATGATGAAACTAGAAGGACACTCGAAGAGTGTTAGCACCGCACTCTATAGAATAATGAGGGATCCATTTCGGATTTAGTGATAGAGGACTGTTTGTACGAGTTGGAGATATCCTTCAATTTGATGTGTGCTCAAAAGGAACACTGGATTTTATTAATGGTGGTGGTGATGCATTGGGAAGCCAATAATTGGTTTTTCTTATTCTTATAGGATCATGAGGAGTTGGGTGTTCCATGGGATAAGTTACGAGATAAATTCTATGATGATTTTACTTCTTCAATCGCGAGGTCACCAAACTTTAGGAGCTTCATAGCCTTTGATGGGGAAGCTACAACATGTGGTGATTTTAGATCCATTTTTGTAAACTTATCTGATATGCTTTGGACTTGATAACAAATGGGGAGGTCAGGGTAACACATTTAAAAGAGTATTTATATCTACATATCCTATTCTAGCCTACCCAATTTATGTTTCTGACATATATTGAGGTACAAGTGATAGAAGAGGTAGTCAAGAGGATGTCGGTCAGGACTAGATCCTTATGAGAGGGGAGTAATTGTGATTATCCATATAGAAGATCTATAGCTTGGGGTTCCCATTTTCCTAGACGTAACGGTATTCAGGTAGTTAGGGGTTAGTGATAGAACTCTTCATATTGTTTCACTGGGGTTAGTGTCTCTTAGCCCCTATCCAATATATTAAAAAAAATCTTGTAGAGTCTATGGTCATCAGGGGTTGGAGTTCCCAACCTTTCAAGTAGGAAATGTGTGGTTGCGGTTCCACTTTAGGTTCTATCATTTCATTGGTATCATCCAAGGAAATAATAGTTTTTTCCTCTATCCTTTGATCTACCAAGGGGAGAAAGGGAAGGTAGAGAAAAACCTTATAATTCTATTCTTCCTCAAAGAGCATAGCATGGTTGTTGAGGTATTATTCATTAAGGTCAGAGAGGTCATAGAGTAGTTTGTGGTTGGATGCATACTTTAGACAATCCATCACTAAGTATGCTGAACATGGATATTGAAAACTTTTTTTTCTTTCTACCAACATGAATGATTTTTCTAATATATGAGCTTTGAACTTATTCATTTCACTTTATTTAATCTGTGTTTTGGGACTTGAGATGGAGAGATGTAGTAACCATCAACCTAGTAGCCCGAAGATAGTGTATGATTTATTATATTGGAAATAAGATATAGGGAATCTCGTCCTGAAGAACTGAATAGTTTACTAGTGTTGGTAAACTAGATATATACTTTATTCTTTCATTACATTTTGAAACACAAATTATAAAATAATTTTTTATCATAATAACAATATTCACTCTAGAATATCCTTAAAAATCAATCATAATACACTTCATAGAATCCTATGGAAAGGAAACAAGATAAGGGTGAGATAAAATTATCATTATGGGTTAATTATAGTGGAATTAATCATTAATTAATGAGAATAATAAATATGGAAAGGTAAATAATTGAACACAAATTTCATGTAATCAATAAACTGAGAAGGAAGTTCATCTAGAGATAATATCAATGAGAAAATATCAAGGTTAATTATTAATATGGAATGATAAATAACTAAAAACAAATTTCATATAATCAATAACCTTATTATCATAAATTAATAAGGTATAATCAATATATAAAGGAAAATAACTGAAAACACATGTTATTTAATAAATAACAAAGAATGAAATGCATCTGGAGGTAATATCATTGAAAAAATATCATGGATATTAATAACCGAATTATGAATAGATGAAATGATTAATTATTGGATACAATTCCTCAGTAATGTATTACCTCTTCTATAAATACATTTCATAATATAGTTTAATACTTCTTGGTGCAAACTCATTTGGTTTGACCAAATAATTTTATGTTAGATTACTGATTTGCCTCATGAGACCACAGATACATCGAGGGGGTATCAGTAACCAAGACTCACCCATGTATTAATTTCTAAATCATTCATCATATAATAAATAATCTATTTAATTAATTAATAGTTTCGTATCATCAAATATTTTTATTGAGTAAAGGATACAGATATATCAATATTTCCATAGTTAATCAAATAACTATCAAAGTAAAATCCTTATGTAAAAATGGAATATGGTTTAGGAAAATTACTTATACATTATAAAATAATATTTATATTTAATATAAATTTAATTTACAATTAAAAATTATTATATTAAAGTGAATGTTTCAAGAGAAAGTTGTTATTCACCAAATAAATTTAGATTATACAATAACTTTAACCACAAGGTAATTTTCATGTAAAATTAACGTAGTAAAATGATTCAAATTATAACATAAAATACCAATATTTATGAATGAATCATGATATTACATGTCAAAGGGGAATCATATACACCACATAAAATTAAACCAATTCATAATAACAAAGAAATTCTCAATGGAATGTAAATTGAGACGAAATCCCTTCCCTCATGCTTCCTTTTGGTTGACCATGATTTAACCTCCTATATAATTGATTTTAATCATTTTATTAATTTATACCAGAACCATATTAAGATTTAAAATATTATATATGATCATATTATAACATCTTATCACTCATTCATTATTAATCGTTTATTATTTTCATTGTTTCGGGTGTTAATTGTCTTGTTTTTTATGTGTGTATTGTAATCAATGTTCAGGTTCATGTACATATTATATAAATAAATAATATCCAGGATTATAATAATGGTATAAATGTCATATTTATCCAGTATATACATCATTAGGATCATTCTTTAAAAAAATCATGGAGATTGAGTGGCATGGCTTTGTGGAGATGGTAGGTTGTACGTACGCATGAGCGACGATATCATTCTATTAATAGGTGAAAGGGTAAGGAATTTAGTGATATAATAATTTTAATGAATAAATACCATAACATGTCTTTAATATATATTTATTAATTTTAACCTTATCATGTTCTATGTAAATCTTAAGTGAAAAATGAATCACATCGGTTCGTGAGGCAGTAGTCTGTCATAAACACAGGCAACATTATCATATTTGAAAAACAGAATGGAATGTAAAAATTTATATATCATATTAAAATCACATTAGTATAATAATATCCTAAATATAATATACATGTGTTAAATACATAATCATATCTAGACTTTAAATTTTGTAATGGAAAATGAACTACATCGGTTATCGAGGCAGTAGTCTGTCGTACACACAATCGATTATTTCATTTCCCATTTGATAGAAGTGGGGATGGATACATATTATGAAATAAAAAAATAACATAATATTATATAGGAAATAATTTTATTTTATATTGTAAGTTTTAATACATAAATTATGGGGGGAAATAAAAAATAAAATGAAAGAGCATTATTAAGGTAATTACCTTCTCTAAGAGAAACCTTCTTTGGATCTCCTCTTAAGGACCCTAGGGATTGTAATTAAAAAGAACCAAAAGCTCTTGAATGTGAATAAGGATGTTGGGTAGAAAATTTTTAAGGGTTTTTTTGATCCAAATTTATTTATATTTGTGGATACGTTAGGGGAGGGAGTTCCCATTTATAATGGGGAAAAGGAAACCCTCTTTGAAATTACTTCGAAATTTCCTAAAATAATCCAAAATGAAAAAGGCACTCACATGAAAAAAATAAAAATGATCTTAAATTCTAAATTTTTATGGTTAAGGTTTAAATATTTCCATCCAATAATATTTTGATAAGTCAGTAAGTCATTTTAATCATTATATTTTTTGTTTAACACCACGGTAATCTCATTTTTACCTTAATCATAGTGATTAATTTTTATTATTTTCAGAATTCATTTAGGTAAAAAATTAATTTGAACTTATTGTAAAATATAAATTATTAATAATCCAAATATTGAATAAATTTTCCCAAATTCAATTCAAAAAAAGTGGAATATTTTAATCTAAAATCAATCCTACATACATTATGAGAAAGTGGGTTTTTAAATAGAAACTGTTCAAGAGTTTACAAAGTTTTTATATCAAAATTAAATATTAAAATTATTCAAGTGGACTTAATTTGATTTATTTATATATAATTGAACTGATTTTTATTTAAAACAAAAATTAAAATATAGTTGATATTATAAATAATTTAAACATAAATACAGATTTCAATTAAAATTCAGTATTTTTCACTATTCATCAAAAAATGAATCATTTTAGAAAAATCCCAGAAATTTTCCATGATATAATTTTCGTATTATTATTTAAAAAATAAAGTTCATTTTATCAAATAAATTTTCTAAAAGTGGTAAAAATTAATTTTAAATTATGTACGTAAAGCATGACTAAACCATCTTTTAGAAAAAAAATACACCTTTTCAGAAAACGTTTCTTTCTCATTCAATTGATTTTTATTTTATCAATAGATAATCATTATTTTAATAATTTACTTAGTATTATTCAAACATTAAAATTTAATATCTATGTTATAACTATAATATTAAATATTAATATTTTAATTATATTTCATGTTTTTTTACACGAAGTTTCATGAAATGCAAGATAAACTCAGTGTTATGTGTAGGACAAGCTATACTTAGTGTTTCATGTAATTCATGATATTGAAGAGATTGAATTTTTTAAAAAATAAATATACCTTAAATTCTTCGGGGTTATATTTTCTTCTAATCATTTTGTCGTGTGTTATACATTCTATCAAATACAATTTTATTATTTTAGAATTTCAGGGTTTGACATTCTCCCCACCATAAATAAATTGCATCCTCACAATTTAAAATTGATTTCAATAATAAAGGTTTTGACATTAGAAAATACCATTTTTGTAAAACCCACATCATAAAAGGTTTAATAAAATATCCTCCCAATAAGACAGAAAGGAAAGTAAAAGGAATAACACATAACTAGGTTTCTAAGTATGATAAAATTTGTCCAAAGTGAAGATATTTACATGAAAGAAAAATTTAAATAATTATATATAGTAATTGAGATCATTTATCACAATCAATATAATAAAAAATGGAAATTTAAGGGCCTAAAAAATCATTAATCTATAATGATTTAAAAAACCATCTAATTCATCAGATATGAATTTAATAAGATAACATTTTTGTTTCAAAACCTTTTTTTCCTAAAGTCAAGGAATTACTTTACTATCTAATAATATCATGAAATATACTTAATTGATAAGTTTCTATTTCATAAGAATAATTTCATCATGTTGGTATGCTTTAATCAATTTTCAATTAATCTATTACTCTAAGAAATGAATTTCCAAAAATAGATTTTTTTTAAGCCTAAATTTAATGAATCATAAGATCCATAAAAGAGTGAGAAGTTTTGGCCAGAGTGAGTATCTCAAAAGGGTGGTGAATTGAGTACCCAATAAATATTTCAATTCAAAATAGATTAAAATATATTCACACAATTAATTTAATAACGGCCCAATTAACTAAAATATAATATTGTTATAAAATTCAATATTTCAAAATATTTCTTAGAAGATTGATTAAGTCTAAGGTAAATTATATAAAATATTTATTATTCCTTTGAAATAAATTTACTTAATTTAAATCTTATAAAAACATTAATTAAGGTTAAATATCAAAGTATTAATTTTTTTACAGTTTTAAATTATAGACTCAAAAAAAACATCCAGTGGAATTTTGAATAAAAGATGTTCAGTATCAAGTTGAGAATTAGTCCTCTCAAATTGGTGATCACCTATTTCCAAGTAGTTTACATCCACCAAAACCAACATCAGAATGACTGAAAAAATCAAATGCTTGTTTTATAGGGTAAAACAATCCTAAATTGGTAGTATATTTGAGGTATTTGAAAATTATTTTTACAGAAACCATGTTTGTCTCTTTTGGATTAGTTTGAATTTGAGAACCCATACACACACTAAGCATTATATCAGGTAAAATATCATCCAAATATATTAGACTTCCAATCATATCTCTATAACTAGTTTGATCCACTGGTTTCCCAGTTTCATCAAGATCCAATTTATAGGTGGAACTCATAGGAGTATCACTACTCTTAGTGTCATCCAAGTTGAAACATTTAAAAATATAATTAGTATAATTACTTTGATTTAAAAAGCATACTTATTTATTTTGAAAATTATGAAATCCAAGAAATAATATAATTTCACCCATCAAACTCATTTCGAACACATTTTCTACTATTTTAGAAAAATCAGTACATAACAAATTTTCAAGAAGATCTAAAAATAATATCATCTACATAAATTTTTACTACTAAAACATATTTTGAAATTTGTTTTATAAAAAGTGTAGTATTAGCTATACCTTTTTAAAATAATTTTTAAAAAAGAAAATTTCTGAGCCTCTCATACCAAGCTCTAAGATCCTATTTTAGACTATATAATGATTTAGTTAATTTAAAAACTTGATTCAGAAAATGGGAATTTTCGAAACAATGGGTTTTTCAAAAAAAACATCCACTATTATAAAACCATTCAATAAATCACTTTTGATATCCATGTGATGTATTTTGAATTCAAAATTTTCTTCATAGGCATGTTTAATTCTAATGCATTCAAGTCTAGATACTAGTGAAAAGTTTTTATCACAGTCTATTCCTTATTCTTGACTATAACCTTATGCAACTAGTCTAGCCTTGTTTCTTACTATAGTGCCTAATTTATTTACCTTATTTTTAGACAATCATTTGTTTCCAATAGTTAATATGTCCTTAGGTCTATCAATAAGATCCCAAATTTAATTTCTTTCAAATTGATTTAGTTCTTCTTGTATTTCCATTACCCAGAATTCACCATTAATGACTTCATTAATGTTCTTAGGTTCTAGCTGGGACCAGAATTCTTGACGTTCAACATGATTTCTAAGAGAAAATATAGTATGTTTTCCTCTATCTAGATATCATAAAACAACATATAAGGGTTGATATTTAAGGTTTCTAATAGCTCTGGAAAACGTAGACCTCGTCACATTATGATTTTCTACAGGCTAGGGTTCAAAAAGATCTAGAATTTTTTTAAAAGTGGATTATTTATCTTACTATTTTACATCATAATCAAAAATTATAGGATTTATGTTCATAGAAGACAAATCATCCCTAATATTTTCTAAATAAATCTTAGGCTCATATGGATCTATTTCAACAAATTTTACATGGACAAATTCTTCTACAGTCTCAGTCCTTTTATTGAAAACTCTATAGGCTTTAATGGAAATTGAATAACCCAGGAAAGTTAATTCATCACTTTTAGAGGAAATGATTTACAAATTATCCTTATTGTTAAGAATAAATATTTTCAACCAAAAACTCTAAAGTAAATATCCTTAGTCTTTTTATTATTCCAAAGTTCATAATGGGTCTTCCTTAAAAATTATCTAAATAAAAATCTATTTATGATATAGAAAAATATATTCACAGCCTCTTCCCAAACAAAATATAGGTAATTAATACTCATTTAACATGGTTCAGGCTATCTCTTGAAGAGTTATATTCTATATTTCTAAAACTCCACTCTTTAAAGGGTTCATAGGAGAAGAGAAGTTATGAGTGTATCCATTTTGTGAGAAAAAATATTCCAATCCTTCATTTTCAAACACACTACCATGGGCACTTCTTAGGGTTTTAATTCTAAGACCACTTAAATTCTCTATAGGGCTAGAATACTTGGTGAAATAAGAACATGATTCAATTTTTGAGCTAGAAATAACACCCATGTATGCCTATAAAAGTCGTATATAGTACATATTCATAGTGCTTTCCATTTATACTTGAAACTAAATAAGGTTCAAATAAATCCATCTGAACCAACTAAAGAGGTTGAGAAGTTAAAATTTATTTCTTTAACATAAAATAAAATTTTTGTTTTTTTCCCTTGTTGATAGGGGTTGCAGACTTTATCATTTGGGAGCTCTGGTTTTGGTAGATCCTCGACTAAACATTTCTTAGTAAGCTTCCTAAGTGAGTAAATATTTCAATTTCTTAGTCTCCGATGTAAAATCCAAGATTCATTGTGAAAATATCTCAAGAAGTAAACATTTTGAGAAATTAAATATTTTTAAATCTAAAACATAAACATTTTCTTTTCTTAAATAAGAAATAAAATTAAATAATTATTAATACCATAAACATTTCAAGCATCATTATCAAATTTAACATAAAAATCATCATCAAATAACTATGAAGTACTAATAAGTTTATATTTAAAACCATAAACAACTAGTACTTTAGAAATTAAAATAGAATTGTTGTTACCAATTTGAACAAGACTGATGATTTTCCCTTTTGTTTTATTACTAAAAATAACATGACAACTATCAACCTTAATGAGGCTCCTAAATCAAGAATAATATCCCTTCATATGTCTTTAACATCCACTGTCCAAATACCATAGACTTCTACAGGAGATCATCTAATAATTTTCCTACAAAATGGAATTTATACAAGGAATTAATTTAGTTTCCATATCTATTTGGGTCCAAGGGTGTTAGTAATTAAATATTTGAGAACCCACATTTTTTTTATAGGTTTCCTATAAACAGACTAAATACTTTTTTAAATAAATACTTTTTAGTTCCTCTATAAAAATGTATATTAGTAGAACTTTCATGTTTTCACTTAAGTATAAAAGTACTCTTTACTAATCTCCTATGTATAGGTTTATATCCTATACCTATAACATATTGAGGTTCAACTGGTTTTCTTAAAATCTGTTTCAGAGTTTCTCTACCATTAGTGAATTTTTCTAGTACATTCGTTAGTTTCTCATTTGAAAGATTAAGTTCAGTATTCTCTTTCAACAGTTTAGAATTAATTTCCATTTCAATAGACTAATAATATTCAATATTTTCAGTTAAAACATATTTTTTATTAATTAATTTATATTTATATTTAATATCATTTAAATTATATTCCAATATACTACAGTAGTCAAAAATTTCTATCTTAGTTATAGCATCATCAGATTTTTCATTCTCATAGTTATCAGATTTATGTACATATGATATAGTATGGACGTCAGTGATGTATGTCATAAAGAAGACATTGGATCTATCATATTTTTCTTCAGAAGCAGAGTTATAATCACTAGATATGTCTTCAGAATCACTCCATGTGGATTTCATTTCTTTCTTATACCTTCTATCTTTTCATCATATCTATTTTTGTACTTTAGTTTGGGACCGTCATATTTTACATGTCCTTTTCTTTTGGACTCATAACAGGTGAATTCATTATCATTCTTATTCAAATATTTGTTCCAAGTTCCTCTAGAATAATATCTTCCTTTGTAACTAGGTTTTTGAAAAAACATTCTCTTCCTATAAAACTTGTTGAAACATCTATCCATATGGTATATGTCCTCATCGCTATCTGGTGGTGAATTACTGTCACTTGAACTAGAAGCTTTAACTTTTTCCTTTTCATTTTTTTAGATGCAGTAGTCTTAAATGCTATAGATTTTCCCTTTTTTTCTTTATAATATTCTTGGTTGAACTTTAACTCTTCTTCATACATCAACAGTTTACCAATACACTCTTTTATAGGTACCTTGTTGATATCACAAGACTCTCTAATTGAACTAGATGTGTCTCTCTATCTTTTAGGTAAACATCTAATTAGTCTCATTATATGGTCCTTGTCAGATATGTGATTCTCAAGTGATCTCATTGTGTTCACAATCTCATTGAACCTGAGGTACATGTTAGAAATAGGTTAATCAGGATTTATATAAAATTTATTATACTTAATATTATATGTGTTAAGTATCATCTCCTTAACATTATTTTTTCCCTCATGTGAAATAGATAAAGTATCCCAAATTTTCTATGTAGTTTTTCAAGAAGATACTCTATTAAATTCTACATATCCTAAAGAATTTTTAATGTTATTCATTTTCTAATAATTATTATTGTATTAAATATTTGTAGCGTCATCTCAGTAATTTATAGCAGTGGTAGGGATATCATATTTATCTTCTATATAAATCCAAATTTGGAAACCCGTTTTCTCAATGTGCACTTTCAGTTTAATTTTCCATTGATCATAGTTTTTACTATTGAAAAAGGAAGGTATGTTGGTAGACAAACCTTCCTGTCTATAATCAATTTAAATAAATAAATTTAGAATTAAAAAAATTAAGATCTTTAAGGATTAACAAAAATAACACTTGAAATGTTTTTGAAAAACTATGATACCAAAGATTAATCCTATGATACTAAATGTTAGTCAGAGTGAGTATCTCAAGAGAGGGTGAGTTGAGTACCCAATAAAACATTCTGATCAACATGGATTAAAATAGATTCCCCTAATTAATTTAAAAATGGACTAATTAACCAAAAAATTAGATTGTTATAAATTTAAATATTTCAAAACAATTATTAGAAGAGTGATTAGGTATTGGATAAATAATATAAAATATTAATAAATCCTTTAAAATCAATTTACATAATTAAAATATTATAAAAACACTAATTAAGGTTATCTTAAAAATTATTAGTTTTTTTTACAATTTTAAATTATATATTCAAAGTAAAAAAATAAAACATGCAGTAGAAATTTGAGTATAAGAGGTTTAGTATCAAGCTGAGACTTAGTCCTCTCCACTTAGTGATCACCCACCACCAAGCAGTTTATATAAATAAATAGTCTGATACACAACCTAGATTAGGTTTTAAAACATTATACAACTTCCTAGACCACAAAAGGAATCTTCCACTATTATCTGTGGGAGTAAAAAATATAACAGGCCACACATGACCTCATCCGCAGTTGTTGTGGGAGTACATGTGTAAAAATAGTTTAGCAGATATCTATGTATCCTCTGGTTATAATAGGATACAATGAATTGTGAAATAAATACAACAAAACACACTACTCGTAATATAAAATAAAATAATAAAACTGATAAATAAATGTATTAATGTATAGATATACTTGTTTTGTTATGCAGTGAAGCGCGTGACTCCCGATTTTGATTTTCAGTGTATCTTGAGTCAGGTTCTTGTGAAAACTTTAGTAGAGTGGAGTTTTGTAAACACATCTGTTCTTGACTACAAGAAGTTACTAGATGTTTATTGTTCTTCTTCTTCCTCATTTTAGTGTATTCATGTAAGTTCTTGCAATTATATATAGTCCTCATTTCATTTATAGCCTTCAGTGTGTGACTTTTTTAGTGCATCTCCTTAATGTGCATCACTCTCTTGCAAGATAGAGTCTACTGCTCTTTTTATCAGTATCATGCATGAGTATCTACATGAGCATCCAGATATTATGTATCCACATACTCATGGATGACACATCCTTTAATTCATTATGTTGATCCATTAAGAAAAAATCATTAAAATAACATTTAGGATTAAATTCAATAATATAGCCATTAGATAAATTATTTCAAAATAAATTAAAACAGCAGTGGTGATTCATGGAATAGTGACAAGACTTTGGTGGTGTGTCTTTGGAATAGTGTCTCTATGTAGTGGTGTCTAAATATGGAAAAGTGGCCTTGGAATGGCTTCACATTTCTAGTGTTAGCTTCTATTGGTAGTGTTACATTTTATACTTATAAAAAATTCTACGATGGTGGTGTCTTAGCTGATGGTGATTAATCCTTCTAGCGGTGACTCATTTGATTGTAGGTCAGGTTGTTGGTGACTCAAACTTTACCAATTTTCTAATTCAAGGGTATGACACAGCTAATGGTGGCTTATAGCTAACAGTGATACATTATTTATGGTATCTCATACTTTTCCAAAATTCTATTCTAATGGTATGAAATCCAGGCAGTGAGACCTTGTCTTGCAGTGAGTTGGTTTCGATTGTGACTCATCCTTAGTGGTGTCTCAACCTCAATGGTGACTCATACATAGTAAAAATTTAGTCACCTATCTTAAATTATAATATTCTTTTTAAAACCATAAAACACACTAATATTATAGATAACATGATTTTGGGATCATTAAAACAAGGATTTAAACAAAAAGTATTTTCATATGTCGCTAACTATTTTCAAAAAACAATATGGTTAGAAAAATTTGTCCAATATAATAAATTAATCTATAAAACACAAAAGTAAAACCACTAGTTCGTCATTATCATTTATTTGTCATGTTGTTTAAATAATGAAATTTTAACCAAGATATCAGATAGGATAATGGTAGGTACTAAACACTTATCATCATTTGGTCTTGGGTTCAAGCACCGCGGCCTTTTCAGATGAGATGGGTTGTTACTCAGCATGTGGGTTGACCTTTTTAGAAACTATATTAGTATTATTTCCTATAACATTTCCAAAAATATATGATGGTGATTCTTGAAATAAAATTAATCATTAAATAACATTTTTACAAAGTTTTTCAATGCAACTTATTTTTTAACAATGTCCAATAATGTTATTTGAATATAGTTACAATTTCATTAATGATCATATTACCCCTATAGGTTACCAATTCCATTAGAATTTTGTCTATAAAAATTAAGTTCATTATTTGATAAATAACCTTTTTACTAGAACATGTACTAAACTGATAGGTTATATTCCCCTAAAAGTTTTACAAAAATATTTGTAATCATGTTATATTCCTACCACAAAACTTTTCAAAATGGGTGTTTAAGAATTTGAACTTATGATCAAATTTAAACTTGAAATCCCATGATGTTATCCATAACTCTTAAGTTAATGAAGACACATATGCATCTAAAATTAATCACAATCCTTAGATGTTCCATGATTCTTATAACCAAAATTCCATTGTTAAAATACTTCTATAATTTAAATCATGAATCACTATTAATAAACCCTTAATCCTTTTTATTTTAACATGGTTATTTCCTTAGGATAGGGGTTAACCTTTAGAAGAGGTAATTGACTCAGATAATTCCCAACTTCTTCACATTTTAGACAACTAGCTATAAATGTATCCCTATGATGGTATCTATTTCTTTCCATCATACTATTCATTTTTCCTCAGCAATTCATTTATTTATACCCTTATTTTTCACACAAAAAACATTTTTCCATTAATCATCCTAATCAAATTTTAATTATCCTATGGCCCATTTTCATACACCAGGTATGATCGGTTCAAGCCTAATGTGTGATTTTTGGGGTTATTACCCTTAGGTATCTATGTTCTATAACCACTTACACTTGTATTATTCAGAAAGGATTGTATTTCTAGGGAAAACCATGTAATATCATCCTTAACAAAAATTTATGATGTTATTATATTCTTATCCACAAAGTATTTCACTGGGTTATGATCCCTAATCTATGTTTTCCTAAATCTATTTCTCAAGGTTTCTACTAAACATCTTCTGATACCGATTGTAGAAACCCCGACCTCAGTAGCTTGGAGTAGGTGTATACTTTTTTGCATTGACATAATATATAAGGAATCACATCCTAAATTACCAAATAGTTTAGTAGTCATGGTAAACTATATACATATTTAATTCTTTCATTGCATTTGAAAACAAAAATTATAGCATTATTTTTTTCGAGAATAACGTTATTCCCTCTAGCGTATCATTTCACATAAATTATAATAAACTTCATGGAATCTTGGTGAATGTAATGAAACTAATTTTTAGGGAAAATTATAGTAGAATAAATCATGAATCAATAAGAATAAACAATTTGGAAAGGAAAATAACTGAACACACATTCCATATAATCAATAAACTGAGAAGTAAGTGTATCCAATTATAATATAAATGTGAAAAATCCATGGATAATAATCAATATGGAAAGTTAAATTACTGAAAATGCATCCCATATAATAAATAACATTAATATAATAATTGGATAATTAATAATCAATATTTTAAGGTAAATAAAAGAAAACACATTCCATTTAATCAATAACTATGAATCAAATTCATCTAGTGGTAATATCATTGAAAAAATATCATGGATAATAATAAATGAATTCTAAATGAAGTAAATGCATAATTATTGGATTTAATGTCTCAATAAAATTATACCTATACCATCAGGACCTTTCACATGGTAGTTTTAAACCACTAGGTAGAAACTCATTTGTTTTGGCCAATAGATTTTATATTATCTTAATGATTCACCTCATGAGACTACTGATGCATCAAGGGGATATCATTAATTGGGCCCCACCCATGAATACATTTAAAAATTATTTCTCATAAATATAATAATATATTAAATTAATGAAAAGTTGTATTTATCATCAAATATTCTTATTGAGTAAAGGATACATGATTATTAATTTTTCCCCAGTTAATCAAATAATTTTCAAAGTAAACACCATATGTATAAATGGTATTTGATTTGGGAAATAATCATATCCATTATCAAATAATATTTATATTTAATACAAATTCAATGTACAGTGAAAAATGATTATAATAAAGTGGTTATTTTAATATAAATTTATCAATCACAAAAGAAAGTGATATTGTACAATAATATTTTCCACTTAGTAATTTTCAAGTCAAATCCACTTGGATTAAAAGATTCAAATTTAAACATAAAATACCATTAATTGTGAATGAATCATGATATTACATGTAAAATGTGCAGAATATACACTCCGCAAAACTTAACCGGTTCATAATAACAAATAAGTCTCAACGGAATGTAAATTAAGACAAAATACATTACCTCATTCTTCTTTTTTTTAGAATGCTTTAACCTCCTATATAATGGATTTTAATAATATTATAAATTTATAACAAAAGCATATTAATATATATAATATCATATATTATCATCTTATGACATCTCATCATTTGTTCCTCATCATTATTTTCATTGTTTTGGGTGTTAATTACCTTGTTTGCTCATACATGTTTTGTAATGAAAGTTATGTTTATTATACATATGATAAAAATACATCATCAATAGAATTATAATAATGTTATAAATATAATATTTTATCATTATATACATTATTAGGATCATTATTAAAAAATTACTATGGATAATGAGTCACATATCTTTGTGGAGACGGTAGAACGTACGTACGCACGATAGACGAAATCATTCCCATAATGAGTGAAAGGGTAAGAATGTAGGTGATATATTAATTTAATGGAATCTATATAATTTAATATATTTCACATATATTTATTAATGTTATTATTATCGCATTACATGTAAAACATAAGTGAAAAACGAATCACATTACCTCGCAAGGTGGTAGTCCACCGTACACACAAGCGAGGTTATTGCATTTGAAATGAAATGGAACATAAAATGGTACATTTGATATTAAAATTTAATAAGTAAAATAATATCATAAATATAATATATATATATATATATGTTTTTGTGTTTTAAATCCATCATTATATCTATCCATGAAAGGTGGTGATGGAAAACTAACTACATGGTTCGCGGGGCGATAGTCTGTCGAACACACGATCAATAATTTCGTTTCCCATTTGATGGAAGTGGTTATTGATAAATATTAACCCATAAAAATAATAACATATAATTATATGGGAAATATTTTTGTTATTATATTGTAAGTGTTAATACATAATTAAATGTTAAAAAATAATAAATAAAATGAAAGAGCTTTGTTAAGATAATTACCTTCTCTAAGATAAACCTTCTTTGGATCTCCCCTTAAGGACCCTAGGGATAGACCTTTGGGGGGCCATAAGATCTATAATGTGACTAAGGATTTTTGGATATAATTTTCTAGGATTATTAAATAAAAATTTCTTTATAGTTTTGGATAAGTAAGGGGATGGAGTACCCTTTTATATGTGGGGAAAGGGAAGGCTTTTAGAAATTACTTGGAAATTCCCTAAAAGAATCCAAAATGATAAAGTCATTAACATGATAAAATCATAAAAATGACCCTAGATTATAAATTTGTAAGTATAATGTGTAAATATTTCAATAAATTTATATTTTTAGTAGTTGATAAGTCATTTTAATCATTATCTTCTTAGTTTAACTCCAGGGTAAACCAATTTTTACCTTAATTACAGTAATTAATTTTTACTATTTTCCCTATTAGTATTGGTAAAAAAATTAATTTGAACTTATTATAAAATATAAATTATTCTAATTACAAATAGGGAATCCATTTTTCCATATTCAAATCAGAAAATTTTCAAATTTTAATTTAAAATTAATCTCACAAATGTGATGAGAAATGGGGTTTTTTAAAGAGAAAATCTTAAAAAATTTACAAATATTTTATATCAAAATTTAATAGACAAATGACTAAAATGAAATAAATTGGATTAAATTATAAATAATTGAACTAATATTTCTTTAAATCCAATTTAAATTTAAATTAAATATTATAAATAATTTAAATTAAAATGCAGTTTTCAATTAAATTTTAAAATTTTTCCCTATTCATAAAAAAATAAATCATTTCAAAAAAATAAAAAAACTTTACCCTAAGATAATTTTGATATTATTATCTCAAAAATAGTTTATTTATAATATAAATTTCATTAAATTGGAAAAAAATTATTTTTAAATTATGTGTGTAGAGCGCAACTAAATCATCTTTTAGAAAAACAAATACAGTTTTTTAGAAAATGTTTCTTTTTCTTTCAAATAACTATTATTTTATAAATTTATAAAAATTATATTAATAATTTATTTAGTACTATTTGTACCTTCAGATTTAATGTATATGTGATAACTAATATATTAAATATTAATATTTTAATAATATGTCTTGTTTTGTTCAAAATCAGAGTTGTGTGTAATGTAAGCTAAACTCAGTGTTGCATGTAGCACAAACTAAAATCAATGATGTGTGTAATGAAAGATATTCAATATTTTCAATTTATTTAAAAATTAATATATCATAAAGTCTCTAGGTGTTTTATTTACTTCTATTCTTTGTTTTTTTGTTTCATACATGTTGTCGAATAAAATGTTCTTATTTTATAATTTTGGGGTGTTAAAAGAGACTTCTAGTACACTTTTTGTAGAATATTATAGTTGGATGTTGATATTATTTGTATGAAGTTTTTATATACTATGATCTCATTCTAGGGTTTCATCAATCTTATGGAGACTTCCTATGCTTTCAGATACAATTAATTGATATCATCCTTAGCATGGACTAGTTGTATTTAGTACAAGATGTCATGAATTTGTTCAGGTGAAAGATTTTTATCTATGAAATTGATGGAGATTATTCTATATTCATTTTATATATAAACCAATATATATTTTAGAGGCATGTTCTTCCATTATCTTCCTTGATTTCTAAGTTGATGCTATTTTTATGGGCAGTTCAACTAGCAGTTATTCCTAGGGATTTGAAAGACTACCATGATATATCTCATAAAGAGGTTGTGTCATTACCCCCTCAGTGGGATATCAGTTTTGGGATAGTTCTACAACCACACTCTTCTTTGATCTCGATGTGTTCATATAGGATGACGCATTACAAGTTGTGAGAGCAATGAATACAGGTCAATGATCTTTTTTCATAAGGTTTTATCTGGCTGAGTGTACCACCTTGGGGTGATATGGTTTTGTTTTTAAGGAAGTTCGATGGCATTATGTGTCTATATATTAATTATTATTGATTGAATCATGTGAAAGTAAATATTAAGTACCCTATTTCATGTATTAATGATTTATTTTATCATTTTAAAGGAGCTAGTTGGTTCGGGAAGATTGATCTATTGTTAGGATATCATCAAATGTAGGTGAATGATGAGGATATTCTAAAGACTTATTTAAAATGTCATTATGATGTTTATGGGTTCATTTTAATTATGTTATATGTGATTAATGTTGCATCTATATCATGGTACTAATAATTGTATTGTTCTAAGAGTTTTTGGTCCAGTTCAAAGTGGTTTTCATAGATGAAACCCTTATGAACTCTGTGTTTATGGTGGATAATACAGAGTATTTAAAGGAAATTTTGGGAGTTCTTCATCATCAATAGATTTCAAGTAAGCTATTGAAGTGTTAGTTCTAGTTTCATCAAGTTTAAATCGTAGATAATTTCATGTATCGTCATAGTGTGGCCATGGATCTTTCAAAGATCGAGGTAGTATTTTCTTGGGAATCCCACAAGAGTGTTTCAAATGTGCAGAGTTTTCTTGGTAGTATAGAATATTACAGAAGGTTCATACCCTGGTTCTCTTAGATTGTTAATCCTCTGATATCCTTAACCAAAAATTATTTGGAATTCTTATGGATTGGACAATTACAGGTTTCTTTGGAGTACCTAAAATATAATTTGGTTAGCGCCCCAGTTATTTTTTTAGGAGTGTAGTTTGAGATCATCTATAACCCTTCACATCTTAGCTTGGGAATTGTCCTAATGAATTAGCGGGTGGTTTTTTCTTATATAAATTAGTATATATGACTCCATGAGCATAAATATTCTACCCATGATCTCAATTTGGAAGAAGTTTTGTTTTCCTTGATGTAATAGTGTCACTAACTCATCAGTGAATGTTTTCATAACTAAAAAAGGAACCTACAACCATAGTTAAAAACCATGATAGTCAGATAAAAAAACATGGATATACGTTATAGACATGGTTCTCTTATATGTGTCTATTATCTCCATTTCTATATGGTATTACCAATATCCATATTTTACACCATTGTAGTAAACTATTTATAGCCACTGTTTGAACCGTAGCATTATATGAGAACATCTAAGGTTATAATAGTGTCATTTTTAATATATATATACATGGTTTAAACAATGTCATTATACATGAAATCTGTGTTTATAACCATGAAAATTGAGATCTACAACCATGTTTTAAACCATTTAAATTTTAAAACTCAAATCCAAATCAATATTTACCACAATGAAGTGTACCATTCAATATTTTGCAACAAAATCCAAATAGAAAACAAACACTACAAGGGAAACTAATTAAATATAACACATATAAAATTTTCAATTTATATTAAATGAAGACAAATAGAAAGTATAGATATTTAAATAAATAAACTATCAGTAATTTCACCTAATAGTTTCATTTGAATCTTCATCAGTAGTCTCATCATCTACATTGATATCGACAACATTAACATCAATATCATCATGTGTGCCACCAAAACCACCGCCATCATCACCAACAGCACTATCATCACCACTTATGTCCTTGAAATCATTGAAATTATCATATACATGATTATCACTAGAAGAAACTTCAAAATAATCTCTATGCGTATAAATAAAACGTAGATAAGATAAACATCCATCCACTACCATTGCGCCCAATGGTGCAAGTGAAGAGAATATAACTGATATCACTTGGAAATTTGGTCTTTTTTTAATTCTCTTGAGATTCTTTTCAAACATGTTTCTTTACTATCTCAACAGAAGAATTTAGTAGTTCCTAGGTAATCATACATATAGTGTTGCTGGAAGATTCAGTAATCAAAAACCAATATATACATGACATGATTTTTTTTTATTGGATTAAAATGAACTCAGTCATTGTGTCAGTCACATAGGACCTAATGTAAATAAATATTTAGTCTAAATATATGTGGTTCCTTCTTCACTATATCTTTTAGAGTATCCTATAAAAGTTTGTTAACACATTATTATATAATCAAAGAATAATTACATAAAATAAAAATATAACATATAAAATATAAACAAAATAAAGTTTTAAAATAGTATTGAAATTTTCCTCTATATTCCCTGATTCAAAATGTTTCCATATTTCTTTTTTCTACTGGTACAAAAAAAATGTTGATCGAGGAATACATACATCAATATTAAATTCTTATTTCTTTATGAAAATTCAGAATAAATCAATGAAAAAATAAATATATATTCAATGTTAATTTATGTATTTTATATGAAATGTTATGATATGGAATTGAAGTGTGCCTTGAAGTATGAATTTGTTTTATGGAAATATTATTTTTTTGTTCCTTTCTTATTATTCCTATTAGTAAAAAATATATAACATTTTAACAATTCACATGGGATAAACCATCACTATTTTAACATAAAAATTCGATGAGTTCGAGGCATAACACAAATAACTAATATTTTCAAATTTACTAAAACCAAACACACCCATAAAATCCAAAATTTAAATTTAATTAAAAAACCAACTAATGAATTCTAATCTACTATGAAATTAAAATCTTTCATTCTAATCAACCAAAAAATTCATCACTAACTGATGGGAAAAAAAGAACAAGAAAGCTCTATTTTTTATACCATCATTAAACATTAATTATATAGATATAAGAAATCTATTTTTAAAAAAACAATTTAACTCTATCTAGGTAAATTTTTGACATTTCAATTGGGTTAAATATAGTTCTATTTGTTTTGGTTTTCTTCATTTCCTATTATGTTCAGTTTTATTTCATTAATGTATATGGTAATTCGAGTTTCATGTATTATGATCTATTTTGTTTTCTTTTTTCAATAAAAAAGTTATTATTTTGTTTTCAATAATGGAGATATTATATGTATGAGTATATATTTTTTATTTTCATAACACATAAGTATGTATTTTTTATCATTTTAATTTGTTAAATTATGATGAGTTGTATTTATAGTACTTTAATTTTTAATATAGAGGGAGATATTGAATATAATGTTTTTCATTTTGTTTAAAATTTTATTTAAATTTTTCTTGATTTTTTACAGATAAATTAATATTTATTTTTAATCCAAATCTTATAGTTTTTACTATAAGTTTATCTCTTTGTGAAAGTGTCACATGTGTATAATGGTCTATACAAGATTTACTTATCTTATTCTACCAATTAACCTATCTAGTTTCAAATGAGAATTAACATACTATACAAAAATAAAAGACAATATCCTTGAAGAATAATTTCCAAGAAATATCAAGTCATTAGTATTTATAATGGTTTTGATTTTATTCCTCAGCTTCTTTGTATAATAATTTTTTCAGTTCTCATCTTCCCTAGTTTTCACAGAATTGTTACATCATTTTTTTTTTAAGAAGGTAGTTCCTTGGTCCAAGACCAAGGCACCAATTATTGAATATATAAAAAGGGGAAGTTAAAAGAGTCTAAAATATGGTAGCTTCTTACAATCCTTATCAAAAATATGGAATAAAATAGAGGGCAAGGCATCAAGCCAAGTCATATTCTGATTGATACCATTATTCGCAAGAGAGTCATCAACCATTTTCTCTTCCCAATAAGCATGTGTGATGATGTTATTGATCACTATAAGTGAATCGAGATAGTTCATCCAGTGGTTGGTGAGGGGCCATGCAAGATGAATCATACCATTCCAGATTTCTTAAACAAAGGTGGTCGAATCACTTTCAATCCAAATCTTTCTCTAACCTTTTTGAAGGTAAAATATGACAGCATGAATCACACCCATCATTTCTGCTTCCAAATCCGATTTCGTGCCATATATCCCAAAGAAGAAACCATGGGATTGACCAAAAGAGTCTCAGAAGATCACCTCACAACCCACAGGACCAAGATTTCTTTTAGAGGCTCCATCTACATTCACTTTGATCCAACCAGGAAGTGGGGATTTCTAGAACACTTCAAAAGTGTGCTTGGGATGTTTATAAACACTCTCAATATGAATCTTATGAAGAATATCTAAGAAACTGAAAAAAAAAAATTGTAGTGGGCCTTCTGAATCGAGGCAGCCTCATGAACCATAATGAGGACTTGGGATTTACCTGCATTAAGATTTAATGAGCATTTATTACGAAGAACATCATTTCTATCATACCAGATCACATGGAGGAGCTCATCAACTGCAACTATAAAGACATTTTTAATTTTTTGGGAGGATTCATGTTTAACACATATCGTTAAGAGAGAGTTGATTGAATTAGATATAGACCATCTACAATTAAAAATGTCAAGAATATAGTTCCAAAGAGAAGAGGACGTAACATAATACAAAAAAAGATTGTTAGTATCTTCCCTATACTGATTGCATAGGTTACATTTAGAGGAAAGTTGGACACCAAAATATTGAAGAAAAAACCCAGTGGGAGCCCTATTATAAGCAATTCTCCTAATAAGAGTGAGTCTATAGGACCTAAACCAAGGTTTTTTTAAAAAAATTCAACCATCCAAAAATAGTGTCATAGTTTGAAAAGTAGTGATTGTAGAAAAATTTAGAATCTAGATTTCCATTAGGAGTAGGTTCCCAGATAAGGAGATCATCAGAATTGGAGTAAGGGTAATTATCAATGACATGAGCAATGTTATCAGGGATGTCATTTCAATGTAACTGAATCCCATCCTTAATAGTGTAATTGTTATTCTCATGAGGATATTTTGAAGATAACATGGATATTAAAGGAGTACCAATCCAATTATCCACCCAAAAATTCATAGAGGAACTAGTAATAACCATTCATCTAGAGTTTTTCATAATTTTATAGAAGGCATATATAACAGAGGGCCAGATCGAAGAGGTGATATAATTTTAGTTACCTTTCATAATCTTATCAAGAAATTTTTGTTTAATAAAATCAATGGCATTAGTGTTTCTATGGATTAACCTCTAGGTAAGCTTCTCTTGGAGAGCATCCTTAAATGGAGTCAAGTATTCCCTTTAAAACTCAAGAATAATCATAATGAATATTCTCACCAACTCTCCATGAATTTATCCTCTATATTTGGGTTCTTATTTCATTCAAATTTCAATAAAAACCATAACTCTACTCCATGTGTTCATGCTTACATTCACAGAATAACATTATAGTGTGAATCTTCATATCACAATGCAATAAAATTTAGCACTACTTAAACACACAACTTGAATTACAACTTCACAAGATAAGAACTATTATATTTAAATATTTTAATAATAGCACAACATCATCAAAATTATTAATCATAATTCACCAAGAATATTATTCTAATATTACATTACCATTAGAGGTATCTTATATAGACTTTAAAATATTTAAGTTAACCTTTCATAAAATTTAAGTTACTCTTATGTGAGCCTCAGGAACATAGAGTAACTCTAATTTATCTTGATATTTCTCTCATGTATCCTTTACAACATTAGATTTATGCATATATAGTATCCAGGTTACATTAACACACTTGTCCAATCCTACTAGTTAATTGATGTAGACTCAATTAGATCAAGTTATTTTTATATAGAAGCTCTTTACTCATATGCATCTCATTTTTTATTGTATAACTCCTATATAGAAAAACTTTTATTCATATGTAGCAACATTTCTTCACCATATACTCATACACAACTCGATTTTTATCAATTTTCTAGAAATGTGAAACTCCAAAACCTCCATAATTAATCTTTAACCTTCAAAATTTTATTCTAAATATCCTTAACCATTTAAATTAAATTCAAAAATCTTCAAGTAATTTTATAAAAACATTAGACCTCTATAAGTAATTTTTAACATATTTTATAATGCAGTTATAAAATTAATTAATTTCAACCTTTTTAAAAAAAATCAAAACATAATTCTAAATGCAACCATTTTAGGGATTATACAATTGACCATATCAGTTTCATTTTTTTAGGACAATATAGGTGAGAGTACTCTTAAGTGTCTGAACTCTTTGTGGGAATTTATGGAGTTATTCCTATTGATCTATGAGAATATTAAATTGATATAGTTTTAACTGAAGTCTTTTTCATATTATAGGTGATGACCATTGAGATTTAAGTCTATGCAAACAATAATTAGGAAAGTATTTTTTAGGATAGAATATAAGTTTCATGGAAGTTAAAGTATGTTGATTCCTTTTTTATAGGATTATTTGAAATTGTGGATTTGATCAGGAAGGAGGAATATTATTGGTCTTAGATAAAATATTTTGTATTGATTAATATATTCATCCATGTATCTGTGTTAAAGAAGAATATGCTAAATCCAAATCATGTTCTTAGTTGGGATATAGTCGATTCAAACCCAGATTATTCTTATGTGGAGAAACTAGTCCATATTATGGTTTTCATGGGGAGGAATATTCTACTATATAGGGTATAGTATGATTATGGGATGATTAAAGAGAATTCCTAAACATGTAAAGTTGAAATTATTTTGTTATGGATATCTTTTTTTACCAGAGAGGAGACACATTGACAACTCTATAATTAAAACTCTAATGTTTGGGAATAATATAACACCATTTTTATATGGTTGAGAGTTGGAATCATTTTAATGTATTATGAGAAACATTGTATAAGAAACTAAGAGTTATTTATGATTATTTTCTACATATTACCACATATAATAATTTAGTAAAAAAAGTATTTTTATATCTAGGAACACAACATACATATATTTTTTCATTGATTTATATCTATTATAGTTAATAGAAAACTATATATTTTTAATTAGATAAAAATTTTCAATTACCTTATATGGGTTATACAAAAACTATAGTTTCAATAAAAACAACATCATTTATTTAAAAAAAATTAATGAATCCTAATAGAAAAAAATCAATTAAATGTACAATTTGGAAATTTACCTTAAAATTAGTTTTGGTCCAATATATAATTAGGTATTTTTATTTTTTAAATGGAAATTCATTGATGATTTTTATATTTTAATTATTAAAACCTCTTTTATTTTTTATCTGAAATACAATTTATGCTTGTAGGAACACCACATCTCACCCAGTTCTATTAACTTAGGTATTTTTACTTGCAGGTCATCAAGGAAGTTATATCAGTGCTGCATATTAAAAAAATTTATCAATAATACTTTACAAATAATTGAAAATTAATTTCAAAAAATATATTACCCATATTTCAAAAAAAATCATTGGCTTTTATTTCATTTATCAATTTTCTCTATTTGATTGCTTGAACTGGAATAATATTACTGTGTTTTTTGAGTGTCCCCATGAAACATTGAAATTTTTTACTATTTTTTAAAGTTGTTTTCTTGTCCCCCTTATACTCAACCATAATTTTTGTGTGTCTATTCCACATGAAATTCATTTTTTATGGACATGTATTTTAGTTGAATATGTTCCTAAATAAATATTTCAATATTTAATAAACATATATAACTAAAATTTAAAAAAAATAATTACTTTTTAAACACTTACTATAAGAATTGGTTGTTGTTGTATCTTGTACATTATGTTGTGGGTGGTAACCTAAGGGGTGTATTATGTGATAGAATGCAGATACTGATGTTGGGTAGGATGGTACATGAATATGGGATGAATAAATATTCAATAATTGCCCTATAAAGATGAAGGTGGATAAGGAAAAAACGGTGAGGGATGGAAGTAGTTGGACTACCCTACATGGTAGTATGAGGAAATAGATAAAAAGGATGATTTCTCATGTATGTATAAGGAATATAAAGAGGAGTAATTATGGGAGGAAAATATCATAGTGACTTCAAAGCCATAGGTTGTGATTCACTACATGTAGGGGGGATATATATAGGGGAACTACTTGTAAGGGCGGTCATATACTCTAGGGTTCCAGACCCATCCTTAATAAATGAATGTCACCTCCTCAATGATTTATTATAATATTGAATATGATTTTTGTAGAGTTTATTCATATTCAATAAATAAATAAGTTATTCACTATAAAAATCATATTTTTAATCCATGATTCTTGAAATCGATGATGGTTTTTCTCCATTTGTTTTCTTTGAACCTCTTCATAAGACATAATAACCTAAATCCTCTAGAAGTGATGTGATAATTTTTAAAATATAAAAAAACATTAAATAACTATAAAAATTTAAATAAAATTCATAATATTTTCAAAAACATTACATCTTAGATTAACTTTATTTTAATTGAGTAAATAAAATTCCTTATATCAATAATATCTTGAAAAACAAGCCTTTAACAATTTCATATATAATAACTAGCATTCACTAAATTAATGTAGATAAATATTATGTATGGTAGCGGTAATAACCAATTAATACTTATCATTATAAAAATAGAGAGTAATATATTTCACATAGATTAATTAAAACACAATATTAAAATTAATTATTATCTATAAATAAATTTCTCCCATTTGAAATTTCATTTATGGAAAACACCCTTTTAACAAAAATGGTTCATTATTATTTAATGTTTTTCATTAAACTCCTTTACCATATAGAATTTTATATTAGTTTTAAATTGAAACTGATACATTGATTATACAAAGTAAATTTTAGAAGTATTCCTTATAATAGAGTAAATCATGTCCAACATGTTATACACACCTCCTCCCTTTTTGAACTTTAGAACTATTAGAGAGTGTGGATACATTATTCCTCAGCCACCTATAGTAGATTAACCCCAATTTTACTATATATATATACTATATGATTCGTTCATAGATAAAATACACTAGAAAAAATACACTACCTATAAAGATTGTGATTTTTTGAAAATTACGAATGAAGATTAAAAGCAACAAAATATAAAAATTTTAAATAAAATGACACAAAAAAAATTCAAATAACAATAATTATATAAATAAATATGAGAACTAAGATTTTATATCCCACACATCAATGGATTAACAATTATTTAGTTCTAGATCAGGTTGAATTTGGTATTATATTAAACTAACTGTGATTACTAGCAGGGAAAGGTGAATAAATAACTATATTTTAATTCTGAAGAGACTCTTTAAAAAAAGGATGCATTGTGAGGGAATATTTTTTATGTGTCATGAAAGTACATTTATGATTCCACATAGGGTCTTTTAAAGTTCAGTTTCTTTGAAATAAGGTACATAATACATGGAAACATAAAACATTCTTTTAAATCCACTTGAAATACATATTCATGGGTTCAACCTAAGTTACTTTTACTAAATATCATATCTTGGGGACATACTTCAAAGTAAATGGGTGAGCATGAACCCAAATAAGAAAATAATAAATTGATACAAAAACATGTGATCATGAGACATATCAATAAGAACAAGAGGCATAACAATAAGGCATTAACAAGAGGTATATCATACCAATAATAAAATTAATCATAAAATGGAAATGTGCATACAACATTTAAATGAGACATTAATAAGCATATCACCATGTTTTATCACCAATATATCATAAATGAGAATTACCTAGGTTATTCCCCAAGGTATTGAAATACATGTCATCCCTATAGATTAAATTAGTTACCTAATGCATTGGAGCACTATCAGGGAACACCCTTCATATGTAATAATTAATGTGATCCAAATAGATCATAATAAATCATTTCATTGATAACCCATGGAGAATAAATAAGTCATTTCTTATCAAAATCACGGCATAAAAAAGTTTTTAAAGACATGATCATTACGTCATTTTTAACCCATGAAAATGAAATGTGGGTTTAATAAATGTAAATCTTAGAATAAATAAATAATTTTATAAGTAGGTGAATACCTATGGAAAATGAATATGATTGGGTATTTACAAAAAGAAAATAAATGATAATTACTCATGTAAAATGGGGAAATTTGACAAGTCTATTCGACTGCATGATGGGTATGAAACATGTTTTTAGAAATGGGTAAAATGAGGAAGAATGAGGGTCAAAAAATCATAAAAGATTAATATTTTAATAATGGTATAAAATATTTTTTCTAAATATAACTTAGTTTGGAAATTATAAGACATACCACATAAAAAAGGTAACTTGAATGGAAAGAGAAGTGAAGATTTCCCTTACCTTGAAGAGTTGTTCTTAAAATGTAAGGATGGAACCTTGGGGATTGAGGAAACATTAGAGGGACTCTCTGAGAGGAAAAATCACTAGAACATCATGGATTATGTATTGGTAGTAAATGGAAATGGTGAAAATGGTGGGTATTTATAGAAAAAGTGGAGGAATTGTTTAATAATTTCCAAATATGGGTCTTGGAAATCTAGGTTGTGGAAAATGAAAAACCATTCACTTACCTATGATTTTTTATCATGGTTTAAGATATTTAAGTCACAATTCAGGATATTTTAACCCATTAGAACCGAACCTCGTTTTTTAATATCCCTTTGGACAACTAAAGTAAAATTTTCCACAAAATAATGCCTTTAAAATCCAATTTTCCATTTTAGACTTTGGAATGTCACTTATAGGTTTTTAAATTGATTAAAATATATAAAAATAATTAATATTAATCAAATAACACATATTAGGTAGTGTATTGTTTTTAATTAATTATTAAATTAGTATGACATAAATATGAACTCATAAAATATACTGAAAACCCAAAATTGTATTTTTACTATTCATGAAAAAATAAGTTATTTTAAAAAATTATCATAAATTCACCCCAACCTAATTTATATATGATGATTTCAAATATAATGTTTATTTTTCCATAATAAGTCTTTAAATATGATAAATTATAACTTTTAAATTTAAAAAACCTTATTTATTTAAAAATTATAGTTTTCAAGACACAATCAATTTTCTGAAACTTATAAAACAATTTCATTGCCATTATAAAATTATTTTATTATTTATATTTAGATAAGAGTGTTTTAAAATATTATTTGAATAAAAAAATATTATTCAAAATACCTGAAATTATTATAAAAACGTATAAATTTTATAGAAAAATATAATTAAATTTTATTTGCATCCAAAAATCAATTTATCAAATTCATCTAAATTAAACATATATTTTATTAATAAAAACTATTATTAAAATAGAATTTATGGAATAACCATTTTATTTATACAAATAAAATTACTCTTTAAGAAACTATGTCCTAGACATTTATCCCTTTATTACTCCCATATATACCCTAAGGGTGAGTTGTGTGATGACAGTAGTTTCTTGGGGTGGATCAGCTAACATCGACCAAGTGGTAATCTCTACTAACTTGAACTTATCTTGTAGTCAATTTCATTAAAATTTCACATATTGAGGATTGCCTTGGGATTGTTCAAGGGTGAACCCTAGTGATTCTACCTCCCTCCCATGTTCTGAAAAATAGGCTTCAAACATAATGACTGTAACACCCCAAGCTTCCATGGTACGCTCCTCTTTGAATAATAAAACAGCGTGTGTTGTACGCAACCTCAAGTTCTAATACACCGCAACCAATAAAAGTAGCAGTTATGAATAGTAATACCAACTTTTTGAAATTATATAAATTTTATATTTCAAAATGGACTTCATTTTTGGATTCAGAATATCGAAATTAACCTATGTTGAATTTTTTGTATTTTTCTGAGAACTTCCAACTTTTGATGAATAGTAAAAAAATATTTATAAACAACTTTTTAAATCAAAATAATTTATAGTGATAAATTATAAACATTAGTGGTTATAAAGTGTAATTAGAATATATTTTTACCATTTTATCCAATGGTGGTCATTAGAATTAATTTCACTTTGAAATTGGACATAAACAATTGTCAATCTTTTGATTGATGTTCTTTCTTAAAAACACGCTATTTGTTGTGACAGTGGGAATTAATTATTGAATTAATTAATTCAACTTATATGTTTTAAATTTTTTAAAATAGTCATCATTTTTGAATTAGGAATATAAAATATATCTTAGGGTTAATGTTTGGTATTTTTCTAAAAAACTTCAATTTTTGATGAATAGTGAAACCACTAAGTGGTAGTTTAAAAACTAATTTTTCGTTTAAATGAAATTTTACCACTTCTGTGATTTTATTTACAAAAATCCAAAATACATGGTTGTAATTAAGAAGTAAAATGTGGTTCATTGGGATTAAAATAATTTTTTGGTGAATAGTAACTTTTAAGTTTTATTAATCGCGATTAAAGGTAATTAGGGAAATTTAAGGTAAAAATGATATTATAAAAATATGAAAATATCTTGAAACTTGTCCTACCCTTATTGGATGAGTCATTTCCGACCAATACAATCCATGGGTCAACTTGGGGACCCCATGGGGCCACTTGGGTAAGAAAATGACATTAATAACTTTTTATTTAAAGTAAAAATAAAATTGTCACAAACATGTGTTGTTTTACTAAAACAATTATTACATGGGGTTATATAAGTTAACTTTCTGACTATAAAAATACATTGGAAGTCTAAAAAGATATCTTACATCATGATATTTTTTATATAATTTTTAGACATTAAATAAATTAAAATTTTTATGACACCATGATGATGCAGCGATTACCTCATTAATTAACGATTTAAAAAAATGAAAAGATAATGTAAAATATAAGACTTAAACTTGTCAAAAACCTATAGGATGGGTAGATTTAGAACCCTTATCACCTTATCCTAGAAATATATAATTTTGGGACCTTTGAAACCTGAAAAGCACTTCATAATAATGTAACATTTCATTACTTTCCAAGAGTGCTCCTCCTCTCCTCTTATAAAAGGCCCCCACCACTACCACCTTATTCACACCTTAAAGCCATTTGTATCGGCAAACCTCTGCCCAAAAACTCTCTCAAATTCCCTCTATTAATCCTAGAAGCCTCACTTTGGTCATAATTCTTCCCAAATAAGCCTTTGGCTCAAATCAAAAAAGAGTTACCCGATTTTAAGGTAATGTATTCTCATATCTTATTTTGTTTTATTTTGCTTCTCCAACACCTTAAACTCTTTTTATTCCTTTATTTTGTAACAACACTATTATATTCAATATAATAGGATGTTGTTATGAGAAGTATTTTATTTACACTTACACACACCTTCGTCTAATAGTTAAAGAACATATTGTTTCTGTGGTTGGTGAATTTCTGCCTCACGAAACGATGATTGTTCAATCTTCTTTTAACACCTCTCATGGTGTCCATTAAGATGTAACTATATTTATATATGATATATATTATGTTTATGTTTTCCTTATTCTTCTGTATTTCTCATTTATGGCATACCTTTATGATTTCCATTATGGGTAAACGCTATAATTTCATTTTAGGAAGTGCGGACTATCTCCCCCTCAAAGTGATTTGAATCGTTAATGCCATATGTGGGATGTATAAAGGATGGAGTAAATGATATTATATTTGATATTATACTGTAATTATAATATACTTTTATATAATTATTATTTCATTCCATTAAATATGAAATAGAAATTAAAGTAGCGTTCATGCGTACGTACGGCTTACCGTCTCCTTGAACGGTGCATTTCATTTCTTACCACTAAATGTTACGTAATATTATGAATGAATGTATATACTGGATATATATGATATATATGATATCTACATTATTAATATAATTCTGTAGATAATGGATATTCTACCACATAAACAACTTGTAACTATAAGAAGTTTATTGTTGACTCAAGTACCAAAGATCGACAAAACGACCGTTATTAACTTAAATGACTACATAATTTTTGTAACATTGTAATAAGTGATATAAAAGGGATAATTAATTTGAAAAAGGTTCTTAATAAAGTATATATTAACTCTATTTTATTATTCATGAGATTAAATAATGGTCAAGTGAAGTCGCACACGAGGTAAGGGAACTTCTTAACCCAATTTCTATTCTTTGGGTTAATCTCCTGCTTTCAAATTATGTCATGATATTATTATGTCCTATATTGTATTTGTACTTTCTTTATGTGTAATTATAGTTAATACACATAATAGATTTATTTTATTTAAAAAAATGATCTTTGTAAGGGACTTCATCTCAATCTCCTTTCATTGAGGCATATTTTGTTTTATACACAACTTTCTTTTAGACGGTGTATAAACCCCTTTGAATTTTATGTTTATTCAAAAGGAATCTTTTTTATACGAAGAATTTTACTAAATTACAAAAGGTAATGTTTTTTTTGTCATACGTATGTGGCGACAATGACTTCTCCGCCACCGTGACCATTATTTGAGTTTCGGCTTCCTCTACAAGCCGTAACTTTTTTTAAATGAAAAATAATTACAAAGTTTTAATTTTCTTTTAGTTTGGTATTGAGAATGGTTTAGAAAGTGTTTTTTTTATATCAATGTGTTTTATTGATATCTTGTGATTGAAATGTGGAAATGTTATGTTTCCTTTATGCATGTTTTATGTGATACGATTATGTTATGGATTATGATATGTTTAAACCTGTTAATATGAGGAATGCATTGGACTTAATAAGTGAAGGGTGGAGCCTGATATAGATCCTCGATGCATTGGTAGGTCTCATGAGACAAACCGGTGTCTTGGCACGAGGCCTTGACAAAATCTTATTTGTAGTCTTGGCACGAGGCCTTGGCTACGTGGTTATTATAGACTGGCATTATGCATTCCATCATTATGAAAGTGGTTATTTATATTTCATGTGATTATTCGACTAATAGAATATCCATGTGAATAAGTAAATGGCATTATTTCATTTTACTTTTGCCATATTATGCTGAATTTCATGTTTAAAAGGATTTTTTTTAGTTATAAATTTCCTTAAATGTTTATGTTTATTTATGAAAGCTTCCGCTATATTGTTATCCTTACTGAGCATCTGAGCTCACCCCTTTCAATGTTTTAATTTTTCCAGGATGTGAAGAAGTATATTATGAATGACCTGAAGGGATAGTATGAGGGGATATGAAGACAATATGTTGTTGTAGTTTTTTACTTTATGATATAATGTAACTTTTATGAATGTATCTAGTGTTTCTAAGGCAACTAAACTAATCAGTCTTTCGAGACTTGATCTTTTGTGATCTTTCCAATGTTACGCAATAATGCACTAACTCTGGGTAACTAGGTTTGGGGCGTTACAGTTGGTATCAGAGGCATTTTAGTACTAACCTTGGAAGCTAGATTTAGATAAACTCTGATTAGAGCACATAGACCTAAGATAAAATTTGAGGATTAGTATATAAGAACTTCCTAGAATTTTGGTATTATAGAGATTTTGTGAGTTTTCCGAGCAATACATCCCTGTCTAGATACGAGCATGTAGAGGCGGCTCTGGCACAGATGTACCTAGGGGTAAAACCCAAAAACACCACTTTGAGCTAGACTTGAACGGGAACTGGTGCACGACAACGGGCCCTACTGCACTCTTGGTTATGACACTCCCGGGGGATATGCTTAGGATAATTCTCATTTTCTTTACAAACCATTATGAAGGGTTATAAGTATATACGTCCTCAAAGAAAACATTTTTATGATTATGGATTATATCTATAAATATTTCAATTTATGTTAAGTGTTTTTGAAGTTTGTAATTATGTATTTCGATTCATAAACTAATCTAGTTTATGCCATTTTTAGAAATGGCGCCTAGTGGGAGGAATGGAAACCGTATCAATGCACGCACTCCATATAGGGATTGCCCTCCTGCTCAAGATAATTATAGTGGAGCTGGTGATACACTTGGTGCTGATCAACTTATCACCATACTGGGACAACTCACTCAGGTTATGAATAATAACCTTACTCGTATGGAGCACCCTGATCCGCAACGTGGAGGATCAATGTTAGATCGTTTCATGAGGCAACAACCGCCAATATTTAATCGGGGTACAAATCCATTAGTAGCTGAGCAATGGATAAACTCCTTAGAGAAAATATTCCACACCTTGGGGAGTAGCTAAAGGGAGAAGGTTGTCATGGAATTTTACCGCCTCACTGGAGATGCCGATCAATGATGGTCGCTGATTCAAAACACAAAGGAAGATGAAGAAGTATCAAGTATGGAATGGAGGGAGTTTAAGGAAATTTTCTTAGAAAAATAATTTCCACATGACGACCGAGCAGATATGGAAAGGCAATTTATGAGTCTGAGGCAGAAGGAGGATGATAATGTCGCAAAGTATGAGGCTAACTTTACAAGGTTAGTGAGGCATGATGCAGATTATATATGTAACCCAAGAAGTAAGATTGATCGTTTCTTTGATGGGTTAAAACCATTTCTCTGTCGAGATTTAGTATCACAATCTTTCTCAACATACGAAGATATAGTCTCTTATGCTATCAAGGCAGAAAAGGAATTCTCTAAGTCTTATGACAACAAAGTAAAGCAAGAGAAGAAGAGAATGGTGGAACAAGAGACAGATAAAGGGAAAAAGGGAAAGAAGGATTTTCCATTATGCGATAATTGTGGGAAGAATCACCCTGATACTTTCCTAAAAGGAATAGGAGTTTGTTATAAATGTGGAGAAAAATGTCACCAGGCTCGTGATTGTAAGGGAAATAAAGAGGCTATCAATGTTGAATTCTACAAGTGTAGGGAAATGGGGCATTATGCAAATGAATGTCCTAATCGTCGGGGAAATTTACCTCAGAAAAGTCCAAGGGAAAAAAGGAAAATCTTATGTTGTTACTATAGTTGAAGTGGAATAATTAATGTATTGGTGCTTTTGGAGTCAAGGATTATATTCTGGTTATAAGAATAATGTGATATATATAAGGATTGTACTGCAGTACTTATTGTTTTCATTACTGTTTTAATATGATAAAGGTAATAATATTTTTAGTATGTGACAATAAGAGAATCTTTACATTGTTTGGGGAATCTGATGAGTTGATTTTGGAATTTAGAGACCTTTTAGAGAAAGTTTGGATAAATGTATTTTGGATAACTATAAAGGTTGGAATGGATTAAGTTGAACTTCGGATAGTATTGTTTAAGGTTAAAACATTTATGAAGATTATTTTTGGAATATTATAATACTATAGTTTTAGGAAAGGGACAACCTACAGGTTGGGGGATAACCCGTCGCGTCGGACAAAGCTGTAGGAATCGAACCCACAACCATAGTGCGACAGGCCTTTATTACCTACCACTAGCCTACAGAAAGTCCCTGGTTATTACAAAAAAGTTTTCCTAATCTAAATGGTATGTGTTAATATTTGGAACCTTAGACAATTATGATAAATAGAATATTTTTGAGTTCTATTACCTTTTGGAGTGAAATATGGGTTTGTGGTAAAAATTTATTAAAGAATGAAAGTCTACATGACAAGTAAGTATATTTCCTTACGTTCTTAGTAAATCTCCTAAATAAATTCCTCAACTTTATTAAATGTAACTTAAAAAAAATGTTGTCGGTTAACTTTTCCAATTGGGGAATCAATGACCATTTAACCAATCACAAGTTTGTGATTTTCTTGTAGTTAACTTTCTCCTAATCCTGTTTTATACAACTCTCCATCAGACCTTGATGGTTTTTTTCCCTCCACATCCATATTTTCATAGAATCCTAGCATGGGCTATCTCTGGTGACTTTTGTACTTCTCTTTATTTCTTTTAAAGTTATATTTTTATTAACCTTATTTCCGATGTGGGTTTTACACAAAGGTATTTTCTATTTTCAACCTTTTATTTTCAAAGAAAAATTTTAAATTGCTTGGACACAATTTATTGAAGGAGGGGAGAATGTAACACCCCAAGCTTCCATGGTATGCTCCTCTTTGAATAATAGAGCAGCGTGTGTTGTACGCAACCTCGAGTTATAACACCCCGCGACCAATAAAAGTAGCAGTTATGAATAGTAATACCCACTTTTTGAAATTATATAAATTTTATATTTCAAAATGGACTTCATTTTTTGGATTCTTAATATCAAAATTATTCTATGTTGAATTTTTTGTATTTTTTCTGAGAACTTCTAATTTTTTATGAATAGTGAAAAATACTTAAAAACAACTTTTTTAATCAAAATAATTTATAGTGATAAATTATACAATTGAGTGTTTATAAAGTGTAATTAGAATATATTTTTACCATTTTATCCAATGGTGGTCATTATAATTAATTTCACTTTGAAATTGGACATAAACAATTGTCAATCTTTTGATTGATATTCTTTCTTAAAAACACGCTATTTATTGTGACAGCGAGAATTAATTATTAAATTAATTAATTCAACTTATATGTTTTGAATTTTGTAAATTAGACATAATTTTTGAATTAGTAATATCAAATATATCTTAGGGTTAATTAATGATATTTTTCTGAAAAACTTCAATTTTTGATGAATAGTAAAACCACTAAGTGGTAGTTTAAAAACTAATTTTTTGTTTAAATAAAACTTTACCACTTCTGTGATTTGATTTTCAAAAATACGACACACATGGTTGTCTTTAAGAAGTAAAATGTGATTCAATTGGATTAAAATAATTTCTTAGTGAATAGTAACTTTTAAGTTTTATTAATCGCGATTAAAGGTAATTAGTGAAATTTAAGGTAAAAATGATATTATAAAAATATAAAAATATATTGACACTTGTCCTAACCTTATTTGATGAGTCATGTCCTACCAAGACAATCCATGGGTCAACTTGGGGACCCCATGGAGCCACTTGGGTAAGAAAATGACGTTAATAACTTTTTATTTAAAGTAAAAATAAAATTGTCACAAACATTTGTTGTTTTACTAAAACAATTATTACATGGGGTTATATAAGTTAACTTTTCGACTATAAATATTCATTGGAAATATAAAAATATTCCCTACATCATGATATTTTTTATATAATTTTTTGACATTAAATAAATTAAAATTTTTCTGACACCATGATGATGCAGCGATTACCTCATTAATTAATGATTTAAAAAATGAAAATATAATGTAAAATATAAGACTTACACTTGTAAAAAACCTATTGTATGGGTATATGTCTAACCCCTATCACCTTATCCTCGAAATATATAATTTTTGGACCTTTGAAATCCGAAAATCACTTCATAATAATGTAACATTTCATTACTTTCCAAGAGTGCCCCTCCTCTCCTCTTATAAAAGGCCCCCACCACTACCACCTTATTCACACATTCAAGCCATTTGGTTCGGCCAAACTCTGCCCAAATACTCTCTCAACTTCCCTCTCTTACTCATAGAATCCTCACTTTGGTCATAATGCTTCCCAAGGAAGCCTTTGGATCAAATCAAAAAAGAGTTACCCGATTTTAAGGTAATGTCTTCTCTTATGTTATTTTGTTTTATTTTGCTTCTCCAACCCTTTACACTCTTTTTATTCCTTTCTTTTTTAACAACACCAGTATATTAAATATAATAGGATGTTTTTATGAGAAGTATTTGATTTAAACTTACACACACCTTCATATAATGGTTAATGAACATATTGTTTCTGTGGTTGGCGAATTTATGCCTCACGAAATGATGATTGTTCAATCTTCTTTTAACACCTCTCATGGTGGCCATTAAGATTTCACTATATTTATATATGATATATATTATTTTTATGTTTTCCTTATGATTCTGTATTTCGCATTTATGTCATACATTTATGATTTATATTATGGGTAAATGCGATAATTTCATTTTAGGAAGTGCGGACAACCGCCCCCTCAAAGTGATTTGAATTGTTAATGCCATATGTGGGATGTATAAAGGATGTAGTAAATGATATTATATATGATATTATACTTTAATTATAATATACCTTTATATAATTATGATTTCATTCCATTAAATACAAAATATAAATGAAAGTAGCGTTCATGCGTACGTACGGCTTACCGTCTCCATGAACGGTGCATTTCATTTCTTACCTCTAAATGTTACGTAATATTATGAATGAATGTATATACTGGATATATATGATATATATTATATCTACATCATGAATATAATTCTGGAGATAATGGATATTCTACCACATAAACAACTTGAAACTATAAGAAGTTTATTGTTGACTCAAGTACCAAAGATCGACAAAACGACCGTTATTAACTTAAATGACTACATAATTTTCATAACACAGTAATAAATGATATAAAAGGGATAATGAACTTGAAAAAGGTTCTTAAGAAAGTAGAGATTAACTCTAGTTTATTATTAAGGCTATTAAAGAATGGTCGAGTGAAGTCGCACACGAGGTAAGGGAACTTCTTAACCCAATTTCTATTCTTTGGGTTAATCTCCTACTTTCAAATTATGTCATGATATTATTATGTCCTATCTTGTATTTGTACTTTATTTATGTGTACTTATAGTTAATACAAATAATTGATTTATTTTATTTAAAAAATGATCTTTGTAAGGGACTTCGTCTTAATCTCCTTTCATTGAGGCACATTTTGTTTTATACATAACTTTCTTTTATACGGTGTATAAAACCATTTGACATTACGTTTATTCAAAAGGAATATTTTTTATACGAATCATTTTACTAAAGGACAAAAGGGAATGTTTTTTTTTGTTGTACATATGCGGCGACAACGACTTCTCCACCGTCGTGACCATTATTTTAGTTTCGGCTTCCTCTACAAGCCGTAACTTTTTTTAAATGAAAAATAATTACAAAGCTTTAATTTTCTTTTATTTTGGTATTGAAAATGATTTTGAAAGTGTTTTTTTTTATATCAATTTGTTTTATTGATATATTGTGATTGAAATGTGGAAATGTTATGTTTCCTTTATGCATGTTTTATGTGATACGATTATGTTATGGATTATGATATGTGTAAACCTGTTCATATGAGGAATGCATTGGACTTAATAAGTGACGGGTGGAGCCCGCTATAGCTCCTCGATGCATCAGTAGGTCTCATGAGACAAACTCGTGTCTTGGCACGAGAACTTGACAAAATCTTATTTGTAGTCTTGGCACGAGGCCTTGGCTACGTGGTTATGATAGTCTGGCATTATGCATTCCATCATTATGAAAGTGGTTATTGATATTGCATGTGATTATTCGACTAGTAGAATATCCATGTGAATAATTAAATGGCATTATTTCATTTTACTTTTGTCATATTATGCTAAAGTTCATATTTAAAAGGCTTTTGTTTAGTTATACATTTCCTTAAATGTTTATGTTTATTTATGAAAGCTTCCGCTATATTGATATCCTTACTGAGAATCTGAGCTCACCCCTTTCAATGTTTTAATTTTTCCAAGATGTGAAGAAGTATATTATGAATGGCCTACAGGGATAGTATGAGGGGATATGAAGACAAGATGTTGTTTTAGTTTTTCACTTTATGATATAATGTAACGTTTATAAATGTATCTAGTGTTTCTAAGGCAACTAAACTAATCGGTCTTTTGAGACTTGATCTTTTGTGATCATGCCAATGTTACGCAATAATGCACCAAATCTGGGTAACTGGGGTCAGGGCGTTACAATGACTCTATTGGTTGTGGTCATTGATTTACCTTTCTACATAAATTATTATGTGTAATTAAAAATTATAAACAGTAATTATAATGGTAAAATTATCAAAAAAGGGTATAGTTTCTAATAGTCATATTGACCAATGCTCTTATTTAACAATGGTCATATAACAATTGAATCCCAATGGTCACATTTCCCTTTATACCCTAAAAATAAAACATCATTTTTTCAATAAAAATTCACTAAAATTTACCCCTAAGGTTATATTTTCATTTCCATATGTAAGATGATTCTAGCCTATTGAGTTCATCCATATTTTCTCATTTTTGATATTCTTGTTTATATTTATTTTAGTTTTAATGTGTATCATTTTAATTAGTTTCATAGATAACTAATGTAATAACCCTTATTAATGATATAACATTTTGTTAGTTACACTTTATTTTTTTTTTGTGTATAATATTATATAATATGTAACACACATCTATTCATGAAATAAATATCACTTAAAAAATCAGGTCATTACATTCTTCACCCTTAAGAAATTTCATCCCAAAAAATTCAAGTCATTCTCTGACTTGAGAAAAGGTTAGGGTACACCTAAAAAAATATCTATTATGGTTTCTACGTCACTTATTTATATTTATGGTTCAACCAAAACACTTTGACAAGGAGGTTAGCCTTATTTCATAGAACTTTGTCTCTATGGTCTAAGATCCCCATCGTCTACTCCTCACATGAGAGGTCATGTTTCAGCTATACCACTTTTGGATTCAGTACATGTGAGGGGTCAGGTATGTACTTCGTCAAGATAGATACGTGGAATACATCATGAACTTGAGAAATATTTGGTGGAAGTTCTAGCTCATAGGCCACTACTCTGATGTGATCAAAGATTTCAAAGGGACAAATGTACCTAGGTATATGCTTCCCATTCTTTACAAATCGCATGAATCTCTTGCATTATGATATCTAAAGGAAAACACTGTCTCCAAAATCAAACTCTAAGTCCCTTTGACGGTTTTCATCATAGATTTTATTTTAATTCTGAGTAGCATTTATATATTGTTGGATGTCATGAAACTTTTTTGTCATCTCTTGTCCAATATCATACCCAAGTAGCTTCTTATCATCAACTTCGTCCCAACAAGTAGGAGTTACAAATCATTTTCCATATATATCTTTATATGGTTCCATTTTAATAATCAAGTGGAAGTTGTTATTGTTTGAGAACTCAATTAATGTGAGGTGTTGATATTATACACCTTTTAATTATATTGAGCATGTACTCAAAATTTCCTTGAGGGTCTGAATAGTCCTTTCAGATTGTCCATCAGGTTAGGGATGATATGATGTACTAAAATTCAATTCAATATCCAAATCATGTTAAATACTTCAATAGAATTAAATGTGAACCTTAGATCATGATCATAGAATATATAAAGTGAAACCAAATACAACTTCACCACATCCTTTACGTATATCATGGAGTGTTGGTGAAGAGATAAATCTTCCAAAATAGTTATAAAATGGGAAGTATTGGTGAGTCAATCCACTATACCCCATATCACATTGTTTCCTATGGATGTTCTTGGGAGACCATTGATAAAGTCCATAGTGATATTTTCCAACTTCTATGTTTGTATGGGTAGTGGTTTCAATACCCCTTTAGGAATTTTTCACTCTACCATCACTAGTTGATATACCAAGATCCTTAAAGTGTGGTCAGAAATATTCCTTTTCATATTATCCCTCTAATAATTATCATGAAGTTCCTTATACATTTTATTGCTTTTAGGATGTATATAGAATATAGAGGTATGAGCTTCACCGTCATCTCCTTCTTTATCTTTGATATCGATGGAAAACATAGCCTTATATGAAATTTAAATACACCTTATTGATCAATATTAAACTCAAGAAACTACTTATTCATCATAGCCTCTATCTTCATTTATATAAAAGGAACTTCTCTTTGAGATCTCTTGATCTTCTTTAGAAATGATGTTTGAGAAATCATTCGGGACAGGGTTGATGATTTTAATTCCCTTATGATTACCATGTCTAACTTTACTAGGTCCTTGATTAATGGATCTCCATGAATCCTCATCATTTCCAACACAACATAGTCATTCATACTTAGTGCATCAACCACTTTGTTTTCTCTTCCTTGTTGATAATGAATTGAAAAATTATAGTCTTTAAGAAGTTTCAACCATCTAATTTCACTACTGAAATTTCGGATATTTGCGAAGGGCTATTTGCGACGGGATCCCATCGCAAAAAACTCTTTTACGACGGGGTCCTATCACAAATAGCTCGTTGCGGAAAAGAGTGTCATAATAAGTATTTTTTATGATGGGCCTATCACAAAAATACTACTTGTGACAGAAATCAGGACCATTGTAAATAAATATTCGATTAAATACATTATATATACAAGAAACTTTAGCGACGGTCCGGTCGCAAAAAAAAATTGGGACGGGACACCGGCCCGTCGCAAATAGCTTATATGTTATAAACCTATTGCGACAGGCCCATCGCAAAAAAGTTATTATGAGGGTAAATCAACCCATCACAAAAACTTTTAAAAAATATATATATAATCTATTTACGACAGGGCCCCGTCATAAAAGGCTTCATCATAAATACTTAATAAAAAATATTAATATTAATATTATTAAAATAATAAAAAAAATATTGAAATTCTTAATATTTATAAATACTTAATAAAATAAAAAAATAATATAATTATGATTAATGAAGAAATAATATTAATATTATTAAAATAATAAAAAAATAAAAAATATTAAAATTCTCAATATTTAGAAAAAATATATAAAATATCATAAAATATTATTATTATTATTTTCAGGAAAATAAACAAACATTAAAAAATATAATAATACTAATAAATAAAAAATATTAAAATATTAAAAAAAATAAAAAAAATGCAATATTCGCACCAATATAAAAGAAAAAAACTGTAAATAGTTCATGTTTCAACAAATGTTCAATTAAAATGTTTTTAATAGAACAAAAAATCACTGGGGGATAGTCTCTTGGAGGAGCTGGAGGAGATGGTGGAGGAAACTCCATCTCTAAACTACGAGTCAGATGGTGCATGTACTCCATCTGATCGTGTTATTGCTGGTGCCTTCGACACATGTCCTCCCCGTGTTGCTGTTGTTGCTGCTTCCATCAACACATGTCTTCCTCATGCTACTACTACTGCTCCTGGTGCTGCTTCCATCGACGCATGTCCTCCTCGTGCTGCTGCTGCTACTGACGCATCTCTTCCTACTACTTCTACAAACTCTCAATATGCTTAGTTAGAGCTCGCAACTACTCCTGATACTGTGAGCTAGAAGATGATGTATTTCCATAAAATCCTCTCGAGCTAAATTCCGACATAGAGGTAGTACCATAATAAGTCCCAAGAGTCAAATGAGAGATGATAC
Organism: Viscum album; assembly: GCA_963277665.1. Lineage (NCBI taxonomy): Eukaryota > Viridiplantae > Streptophyta > Magnoliopsida > Santalales > Viscaceae > Viscum > Viscum album. The sequence goes on along the minus strand of OY728140.1, from coordinate 1,713,788,112 downwards.
CAACTAATCAGCCCTTCTCGAAGGCATACTGAGTCACCTGCATCCCTGCTGCCTCATCGAAATGGTGGACACTAGTCTGATCAGCCATCTCGGCCGGACTCTTAGCCCGTATCTGAGAGGTTACGGCCTCATATGACTCCTTTAGTTTCTATTTGAAATTAAAATAGTGAAAATATTATAGGCAGTTAATATTTAAACTAAAAAGGAAATAATACTGACCATAATCTGACGCTGGCAATCATTTCTAATCTCTCCAGTGGCTGGATTACTATACATCCTCCAATAAACATCGTACTCAATAATATTGGTATGCTCGACTGCCTATATGAATATAAAATAAACTATTTATATTTAATGTTATATAAAATATTTAAAAAAGATACTTACCAGATGCTCTCTATGCATACTGAATGTATGACTACCTGCTCAATGTGTCACCTCCTGTCTCCCCCAGTTCTGCCGGCCCAATGAAGATCTGCTCTTAAATCCGCCACTCAACCAGTATGAACATAATCCATCCCAAACGTGAGATAAAATATACTCTAGTCAGTGGGATCTACATGACTCATCAAATATTGTTACTCCAACTTTCTTAATGGTTGTCCTTCTCAAATTGTGCAAAAAATGACAGAAAGACTCATGCATAGACCTCTCCCAGGCCTCGTGGATAGTGTCATTCATTCTATCATTGATGGGATACCATAAACCCTACAAATAATTTATAATATCAAGTTATTAAGGAAATAAATTTCTAAATAAATATTATTTATTTATGTACCAGCCAATGATTGAATATTCTAAGCCACACATCCATGGGAATCTATTCCCATGTGATCCATGGTTGAGAAAAATAATTTCACAAGATAGTGCTCCCATGTCCAATAGCTACATGTGAAAAACTGTGAAAAAAAAGACAAATACTAAAAAAATTGGTATATAAATAAATTAATGAAAGCTAACTAAAATATACAAGTTAGCATACCTCTGAATGCATGGATTGAAACCAATATGTGGACGTCGCTCGGGGATAGGGTCAGAAATAATAAGTCTTGCAAGACCGTGCCCCCTCCACGTACCCCCTAAACTACCAGTAGCCTAAGGAACAGATGATCCCAAATCCTCCTCATCTAAAGGTAGCTCAGCCTCCTCCAACTTACTAAGTAGATCAGGGTCCATCTAAAACACAAAATTATTGTTATTAGTATATAGTTGAAAATAATTAATATATATAGATATATATTAGTTATGATTATAACCAGCATTTAACTATGTCAATGTTCACCTTCATCATCGTCTTCATATATGACGATGTCAATGTCTTCATATTCTTCATCAGCGTCATCAATATCCATATGAGTTTTAGTTTCATCATCTCTTGTCATTTAAAATTCATTTGTTACATCATTAACATCATCATCAGCATTGTCCCTTAATTGTGGGGTGTCATCATCAATATTCATGTCTCTTTGTGAAAAGGATGGATTTTGAGTAGTTTCTTTAAAAATTTCAATTCCTTGTACTTCATTGAAACCACATTCAGTTTGAGTAAACTGATTTTCCCGATATTTCATTTTTATTATGCTCCACCAATCACTTAGGCCTCTTGAAGTAGCACAGTACTTTGCATAATATATTTGATATGCCTGTTGAGCTAGTAAAAATGGTTCATTTACTATAAAAATACTTTTATATATAATATTAACGATTTTATGAATCAGATGAACACGGAAGCCTCTCTCAGTATCTAACCACCAACATTTAAACATTACTAAGTAATTTTTTCCAAGATAACAGAGTTTAATAATTTCATCCAGCATGCCGTAAAAGTCAACTTCATTTTCTCTATGATGTGGTCCTCTCAATAAAATTCCACTATTCATTGTTTTTTTTTATTCCTCATATCTACATGTAGGAAATAAAAAACCATTCACCACATATGCATTGTATGATTTATCCATTTTGGATGGTGGGTTACTCAATATACATAGTCACTTATCAAGCTTATCATCATGTTGAGACACCTGAAAATTTATAAAAAAAATTAACAATATAATAAATAATTAACTGAATTGATGTGTTAAACCATCAATAATTTATGGTACCAGTTTTTGAAACCATTGAGAAAAAAAAATTGTCGGCATTCTTCAAAAGCAACTGCTGTAATTTGTGGAATCTATTCTCGATATGATTATCATATAACCAAAAAATAAAATAATTTTACTTACTGTAACATAAATTATAGAAAAAGTGATAGAATAACTCACAATACAAATGATGTCATTTCTTCACAGTTGAGCAGAACATATGTAAGAGCTATGTGATGTTCATCATCTGAAATTCATCGTTCATGAATTCCACCGAAGCCAAGATCTGGGTGATTAAAAAATGATAATTGATTTTCCATTTCATCATCAGCATTCCCCTTTTTCTATCCTATGTGGTTTTGTTTTGATTTATATTCAGATTTATAATAATGAGAGTAGAAAAAAAAAAGCAATTTCCTCTTGTAGATAAGCTTCAGCAATTGATCCTTCAATGCTTTGTTACGTACTTTTTTCTTCAATTTCTATGTGCTTCTCTTGAATTGGTACATCCATTAAAGTTGTAATGGACCTCCACATTTAGCTTCATGTGGAAAATGTAATATCAGATATTCCATTGTGTCAAAGAAAATCAGTGGGAATATTTTTTCCAGTTTACATATAATGATAACAACTTCTTCTTCCAGTTTACTTAGTGCATCATAGTCTGTTGTTTCCACACAAATGTCTCGAAAAAAATATTATATGTATGTTATTGAATCCCAAATCATAGAATTCAACAAACCTCTGAATCTAATCAGCATAAGTATTTCCATTATAACATGAAAATCATGACTTTTTAATCTGATAATATGACTATTTTTAACACATCTTCCCAAATTGGAAGTATATCCATCTGGAGGTCTCAAATCTGCAATCCACTGACAAAATAATAATTGAATCTCTTTGGATAGTGTATAAGGTTCTTTTGGATTCATTAACCTTTTTGATCTGACATTTTGAAATAGTTCAAGTTCTTGTCGTATGCAAATTTGGGAAAGATCTAATTGTGCCTTTACATTATCTTTGTTCTTACCTGGTATATCCAAAACTGTATGAAATAAATTATCAAAATAATTCTTCTAAATATGCATGAAATCCAAAATGTGGGATACAAACAAATCAGACCAATTTGTAAGATCCCAAAAAATGCTCCATTTTATCCAATTATGCTCTTTCCCAAAGCCATGAATTTTCTGTTGGTTTACTATTAGCCCAAATGTGATGGGAGGTAATGAAAATACAAATGATTTTAACTCTGTACTTGAGATCATTTTTGGAGGTTCATCCCTTTCAATTATTCCGTTTATAAAATGATATTTGTTCCTTCGAAAAGGATGATCGGTTGGAAGAAATCTGTGATGACAGTCTAAATAGCAAGGTTTTTTTCCATTGATGAGAATAAAGGCTTTTTTGTCTTTCATATAGTGAAGACATGATTTCGGACCATGTGTACTCCATCCAGATAACATTCCATATTCTAGGAAGTCACTAATCGTCCACATCAATGCAGATTTTAATATTAAATTTTGTTTCACAGAAACATCATATGTACTAACACCATTACTCCAGAATGAATTTAACTCATCAATCAATGGTTTCAAATAAACATCAATATTTTTTTCAGATGTCTTGGGATTAATAAGTTCAAAAAGATATAGGGATCCTTTATCAACATTCATGGAGGTAAATTTTACAGAGTTATAAAGATAGGCCAACATGAATACTAACTTCTATAAGAACCAAATGCACAGAAACCGTCAGTAGAAAGACCCAATCGCACGTTTTGGGCTTTTAAATAAAAATACAGATGCAGTCGATCAAAATTTTTCCATGAATCACCATCAGATTGATAATTCAAGATTTTATCGTTTGAAATATTGGTTTTGTGCCATGACATCATTGACGTTGTGTTCTAAGACATAAAAAACGATGCAACCTGGGTGTAAGGGGACAATATCTCAACTTTTTCACAAGAATCAATCCAGACTTCCCCAGTTGATCTTCTTTATTCATCAATTGTCCACATGTGGGACAACTAACCAATGACTCATTTTCACCAGAATATAAGATGCAATCATTTTCACATGCATTAATCTTCCGATAACTAAGTCATAGATTACAAACCAGCCTCTTTCTCTCATAATAATTTACAGGAAACGCATTTCCTTCAGGTAACAGTGTTTTAACCAAAGAAAAAATCTGATCAAAACATTTGTTTGACATTGCATTATCTGATTTAATAGCCATAAATTTTTTAATCACTTCTAATTTTCTTATCTTGCAACAAGGATATAATTCATCCTCAGCAAACCTTAACAAATCATAAAATTTGGATGGTGCTAACTCAGGAGTTAAATCAATAGCATCTTGATTTTTAGTTTGTTGAACAGATGACCCTGCAACATCATGTACTAAATTTTGAAAATGTGATGGATCTGGAATCAAGTTATTAGTATCTTCTCTGGAACTTCATTCACCGTGTTGATACTAAAAAACATAATCTGGTTGAAAACCAAACTATAAGAGATGTCCCCCAACCATGTCAAATGTGTCAAACATTCTCAGAGCACGTTTTTTACAAGAACACTTAATTGTGCCTTCTGAAACAAATTCTGGTTTTGATAATGCAAATGCTAATAAAGCCTCAACACCCTCAATATATACAGGATTTAAACTAGAACCATTTGGATTTCTGCGTTGATTTATCCAAGTGCGATCATCTAAAAATGACTGTTGTCGACTTCTTTGTTCCATATTTTTCTACAAAATATAAAACCATTACTATTTTTGAATAATTTGAAATTAGAAACAAAAATATCCAAAAAAGAAGATCAATAATTACAACTACTTCTTAATAATTATCATTAATTACGGGTGACACAATTTCCAGTGGATTGACGGCTACACTTTTGTCTGACGGCTCATTTACATGCAACTTTCTCACACTGAAATCACAACAAAGAATCTTCTTGGAGATTCACTTATTCATTCTCGTGCATATGAGAATGCATAAGCGTACCTCCGAGAAGATACTTCTTGTGATTTCAGTGTGACAAAGATGCAAGTAGATGAGCCTTCATATAAAAGAGCCCCCTTTTCGTCGATGAATCTTCTTCTCTCAATTGTCACCAACTAAAAACATTGTGAAAAATGTGGTCCTACGAATGCATATTCAAACTTGTGCATACGATATTGGATATGAATACGTAGAAGCATACTTTTCATAATGTTTTGAGTCTATGAGAGTTGAAAGGAGAAGAGTCATCGAACAAAAGGAGTGTCATTAATCCACTGAAAATTTTGCTAAGTTATTACAATTCATTACAATTTATTACAATTGATTTTATTGATAATTATTGCTAATTATTTCTAATTGTTGTTAATTATTGCTATTTATGGATATTTATTGCTAGTTATTGGTATTTGTTTCCAATTATTTCTATTTATTTCTATTTGTTTCTATTTACTGCTAATTATTGCTAGTTATTGTTGTTTATTGCTATTTGTTGCTATTTATTGCTATTTATTGCTATTTATTGCTATTTATTGCTATTTATTTCTATTTATTGCTAATTACTACTAATTATTGCTAATTATTGCTAATTATTACTAATTATTGCTAATTATTGCTAATTATTGCTAATTATTGCTAATTATTACTATTTATTGCTAATTATTGCTAATTATTGCTATTTATTTCTAATTATTGCTAATTATTGCTATTTATTTCTATTTATTGCTATTTATTGCTATTTATTGCTATTTATTGATAATTATTGCTACTTATTGCAAATTATTGCTATTTATTACTATTTATTGTTATTTATTGCTATTTATTGCTAATTATTGCTAATTATTTCTAATTATTGTTATTTATTGCTATTTATTTCTATTTATTGCTAATTATTGATAATTATTGTTATTTATTGCTATTTACTGCTATTTATTGATATTTATTGCTATTTATTGCTATTTATTGATAATTATTGCTATTTATTTCAATTTATTGCTAATTATTGCTATTTATTTCTATTTATTACAATTTATTGCAATTTATTGCAATTTATTGCAATTTATTGCAATTTATTCCAGTTTATTGTAATTAATTCCCATTAATTATGGATTATTACGAATTATAACTATTTATTACTAATTATTATTATTTATTACTAATTATTACTATTTATTACTATTTATTACTATTTATTACTATTTATTACTATTTATTACTATTTATTACTATTTATTGCTATTTATTACTATTTATTACTATTTATTACTATTTATTATTATTTATTACTATTTATTACTATTTATTACTATTTATTACTAATTATTACTAACTATTACTAAGTATTACAAACTATTACTATGTATTAGAAATAATTACTAATTATTACTATTTATTACTATTTATTACTAATTATTACTATTTATTACTATTTATTAGTATTTATTACTATTTATTACTATTTATTACTCTTTATTGCTATTTATTTCTATTTATTACTGTTTATTTCTATTTATTAGTATTTATTAGTATTTTTTTCTATTCATTAGTATTTATTTTTATTTATTACTATTTATTTCAATTTATTAGTAGTTATTTCTATTTATTACTATTTACTACTATTTATTACTAATTATTACTATTTATTAGTATTTATTACTATTTATTACTAACTATTTCTATTTATTAGTAACTATTACTAACTATTACTATGTATTACTATTTATTACTAATTATTACAAATTATTAATATTTAATAGTTTTTATTACAATTTACTACTAATTATTACTATTTATTACTATTTATTACTAATTATTACTATTTAATACACATATATTACTGATTATTACTGATTATTACTAATTATTACTAATTATTACTATTTATTACTATTTATTACTATTTATTACAAATTATTGCTATTTATTACTATTTATTAGCATTTATTAGTATTTATTACTATTTTATAGTATTTATTAGTATTTATTACTATTTATTAATATTTATTAGTATTTATTAGTATTTATTAGTATTTATTAGTATTTATTAGTATTTATTTCTATTTATTTCTATTTACTAGTATTTATTACTAATTATTACTAATTATTACTATTTATTACTATTTATTACTATTTATTACTGTTTATTACAATTTATTATTATTTATTACTATTTATTAGTATTTATTACTCTTTATTAGTATTTATTGCTATTTATTAGTATTTATTTCAATTTATTATTATTATTTTTTATTTTTTCTATTTATTATTAATTATTATTAATTATTACTTTTTATTACTATTTATTACTATTTATTACTATTTATTAGTATTTATTAGTATTTATTACTATTTATTAGTATTTATTACTATTTATTAGTATTTGTTTCTATTTATTAGTATTTATTTTTATTTATTTCTATTTATTAGTATTTATTACTATTTATTACTATTTATTACTATTTATTACTATTTGTTAGTATTTATTACTCTTTATTAGTATTTATTACTATTTATTAGTATTTATTAGTATTTATTAATATTTATTAGTAATTATTACAAATTATTACTAATTATTACTATTTATTACTATTTATTAGTATATATTACTATTAATTAGTGTTTATTACTAATTATTAGTATTTATTACTAATTATTATTATTTATTACTAATTATTACTATTTATTACTATTTTTACTATTTATTAGTATTTATTACTATTTATTAGTATTAATTACTAATTGTTACTAATTAATACTATTTATTACTAATTAATAATATTTAGGACTATTTTTTCTAATTATTACTAATTAGTGTTAATTACTATTAATTACTACAAAATACGGCAACTAATTACTAATTACCGCTAATTATTTATAGACATTACTAATTATCGTTAATAGTTATTAATTATTACTAATTAATCAGAATTAGTAATAGTAATTTAATTTTATTATTACAAATAAATACTGATGACAAAACAATTAAAATCTTACTTAATTACAACTAATCAACAAGAATTAAAATTAATATAATGAAAAAAAATAAATACTAAATTAAATAAAACATAAATACCTTTAAACATGATATCTTATAATTGTAGGCGGCTTCACAACTTCTTTGTAAAAAAAAGCTAACTCTTAAAAAATTTCACTCTAAAATTAGAGTTTATAGAAGCAAAGGAACAAGAAATTTAGACGGAGAGAAGACAAACGGAGGGGGGTATATATAGGTTAGATTAGTTGCGACGGTACTATTAGCGATAGGATTCCCGTCGCTAATAGTACTTTTTTGCGACGGGCCCCATCGGAAATATCTTCAGCCTTAATAATTTCTGTCGGTGGTTAAAAGGTTATTTGCAACGGGGACCGTCACAAAAAGTGTCATGCCGACACACTTTTTGCGATGAGAGAACAACCCGTCGCAAATAGGTTTTTACCGCCGCCGGTTATTTGTGATGGGTCCCGTCGCAAATGCCCTCCGAGGGTCGAACTAGTTGCAACGGGGGATCCCCTAGTCACAACTAGGTCTTACCGCTTCCCGACATTGGCGACGGGCGGTGCCAACCCGTCGCAAATACCCTTTCGCGTGGTCTGGTGCACAAACTGCGCCAATCTGTGTGTAAAATTTTGCAACGGGGCGTCTATTCCCGTCACAAATAATTGGTTATTTGTGAAGGGTTGGTCAACCCATCGCAAATAACCCCTTTGACGGACTATTTGCAACGAGATTTATTCCCGTCACAAATAGCCCATCACAAATAATGATTTTTCTTGTAGTGTTTGTCTAATTTTCAATTCCTTTTGTGTGAATATATACTTAAAAATTTGGTGTTCTATGTATATATCAAATTTTTCCCCATAAAGATAGTGCCTCCATATCTTTAGAACAAAAATAATTGCTTTTAAATCCATGTCATTCGTAGGATAATTCTTCTCATGAGGCTATAACTATTGTGATGTATAAGCAATCACCTTGTCATTTTCCATGAGAATTCACCCAAACACTTTCATAGTAGGATCGCTATAAATAATGAATTCTTCTCCAATAGAGGGTAGAGTTAACATAGGTGAAGTAACCAATTTATTCTTCAATTCTTGGAAACTTTCTTCACACACATTTATCCAGATGAACTTAACCCCTTTTTAGTTAACTTAGTTAATAGATTATAAATTCATGAATGTTTTTTCACAAACATCCTATGATATCCTTTGAAACCAATGAAACTACACATCTTAGTTACTATTTCAGGATGAGGCCACTCCTCTGTAGCCTTGGTCTTCATAAGGTCAATCAAGATTCCTTTATTGGTTACAATGTGGCCCAAGAATGCATCTTTTTGTAACTAGAATTAAAATTTCTTGAATTTCTCAAATAGATTATCCTTCCTCATAGTTTTCAATATAACCCTTTGATGATCCACATGATCCATGTGGATTTTTGAATATATCAAAGTATCATAAATAAAAACAATCAAAAATTTATCAAGGTATTCCTTAAAGACTATATTCATCAAATCTATAAATATAGCAGGATCATTGTTCAAGCTAAAGTATAAGGACCCCGCCTTAAACATTACATAATCTGGAATTAAATGAATAATTCCCATTAATGAACTTTTCAGGTTTAAAATTTTAGAGAATTAGGCCATAACTATTACATTACATCTCAAAAATTACAAGGTAGACACTTCTACTCAGTTTCCATTTTTTTAATGAAATAAAAACTCTTGAAAAAAAGAGTCATGTCTAGTCCCATGTTTTAGACAGCATGACTTTTCCTTGATCCCATCATTGACCCTATTCATCTTTATGTCCTATGAAAAACATTTCAAAACTTGGGATGAGCATAATAAGTTTAGTAAGGGATATAAAACAAAGAAAGAAAACGTTAGTCCATCATTATATACATAACATAATCTCTTTAACATACCTCATGAAATCATAAGATTTATGAATAACACATAGAAAACATAAATCATAAAGGTAACTTGTGTCATTCGTATCATACTTACATTATAGTTATCACAGCTACGTAGAGAGTTACATTTGGAATACCTATCAAAGTATATTCCTTAAATATCTTAGGAGAAGCATTCATGTTTACCTATGTCACGTTACAAAATGCATTGGAGAGCTATCTTGGGCTCACCCACCCAACGTTTATCACAGAAACCCCCCGTATACGTAAACAATTCCCAAGAACCATAACATATTAATAAAACATAAAACAAACATAAAAAAAAGATAACATTTCCAAATTTCAATCACAATATATCATTTAAATATATTGACATAAAAAATCCATTATCAAAACCATTTTTAATACGAAAATACGTAAAAAGATTATATGGTATTTATTTCCCTTTTAAAAACATTACAGCTTGTTAAGGAAGCCAAAAGATCAAATAATACTCGCAGCGGCGGAAATGTTGTTGTCACCACGTACATTAAAAGAAACATTATTTTTTTCATTTAGTAAAATGCTTCGTAGAGAAAATATTCCTTTTGAATAAAAGTAAATTTCAAAGGTGTTTATACAGTGTATAAAAGAAAATCATGTATTAAAACAAAATATGCCTCAATGAAAGGAGATTGAGACGAAGTCTCTTACCTCGTGTCCGACTTGAATCATTCATCCTTTAATCTCCTGAATAATAAACTAAAGTTAATTTCTACTTGCTTAAGAACCTTTTTCAAGTTTATTATTCCTTTTATATCACTTATTACTATATTATAAACATTATGTAATCATTTAAGTTAATAATGTTCGTTTTGTCGATATTTGGTACTTGAGTCAAAAAAGGAATTCTTATAATTACAAGTTGTTCAAATGGTCAAAATTTCATTATATCCAGAATGATATTCATGATTTATATATCTTATATATCATATATATCCAGTATATACATGTATTTATAATAGTACATAACATTTGGAGGTAAGAAATGAAATGCACCATTCATGGAGAGTTAAGCAGTATATATGCATGAACGCTACTTTCATTTCTATTTCTTATTTTAATGGAATTAAAACATAATGATACATAGTTATATTATAATTATAGTATAATATCATATATAATATCATTAACTTCATCCTTTATATGTCCCACATATGGCATTAACGAGTCATATCACTTTGAGGGGGCGGTAGTCCGCACTTCCTCAAATGAAATTATCGCGTTTACCCATAATGGAAACCATAAAGGAATGCTATAAATGGAAAATATTGAAGCATAAAAAAATAAACATAATATATATCATATATAAATATAGTGTCATCATAATGGCCACCCTGAGAGCCAGAAGGAGATAATCGAACAATCATCATTTCGTGAGGCGTTAGTATGCCATTCACAGAAATAGTTTCTTCTTCACCCATTAGATGGAGGTGTGTGTAAGTGTAGTTCGAATACTTCTCATAAAAACATCCTATTATATATAGGATACTTGTGTTTTTATAAAATAAAGGAATAAAAAGATTTTATGGGTGAGAAAAGTAAAATAAAAGAAAATAAGTTAAGAGAAACTGTTACCTTTAATTTGGGTAACTCCCTTTGGTTTGAACCAAAAGGACTTCTTGAAGTGCTTTCTGCCTAAGGTAAGGATTCTAAGAGGAGTATAGGGATCTTTAGGGCTTATTTGGGAAGGTTTTGGATGATCCAAGGGGCTTTAGAGGTGTGAGTAATGGGATAGAAGTGAGGGCTTTTTATAAGGGGAGGAGGGGCTCTTTAGGAAAGTGTAAAAATATTATTTTATTATACAATGATATTCAGTTTCTAAAGATCCAAAACTAATTAAATTTGAAGAAAAGATGAATAATGGTTGAAATAAAATCATCTAATAATAATTGGACAGGTTTTGGATATTTTTTAATATTTATAATCTTATTTATTTAAATCATTTATTAATGAGGTAAATACTGCATCATTATTGTGTCATAAATAATTTAATTTATTTGATGTATAAAATTATAAAAAAAAATACCATGATGCAGTAAATCCTTTTAGAGTTCAAACTAATATTTATAGTTGAAACTATAACTTATAAAACCACTTGTAAAAATTAATTTACTAAAAGATATTTGTTTATGTCATTTTTGCCTTTACTTTAAGTTAATTAAATAAAGTGTCATTATCACACCCAAGTGGCTCCATGGGGTCCCCAAATCGACTCAAAGATACCCATGGTCGTAAATGAATCAAAAAATAAGGTTAGTACATGTGTTAAGATAATTTTTTATTATTATAATATTCTTTTTACCTTAAATTACCCTATTTACCTTTAACCGTGGTAAATAGAAGTCAAAAGTTACTATTCACCAAAAATTATTTTCACCTTATTGAATGAAATTTTACTTACTAATAAAAACAATCTATATTGGATTTTTGAAATTCAATCCACAGAAGCAGTAAAATTTCATTTTAATGAAAATGTTAGTTTTTAACTACTACTTAGCGGTTTCACTATTCATCAAAAATTAATGTTTTCAGAAAACTACCAAAAATTCATCCAAAGCTATATTTGATATTCTGAATACAAAAATGATGTCTATTTTACAAAATTCAAAACATAGAAGTTGGATTAATTAATTTAAAATTAAATCCTGTTATCAAAACAAATAGCGTGTTTTTAAGGAACAATAACTATCAAAAGATTGATACTTGTTTATGTCCAATTTCAAAGTGAAATTAATTCCAACGACCAACATTAGATTAAATAGTAAAAACATAATATAATTACACTTTAAAACCAATTAAAAAGATAATCTAACCATATAAATAAAATTATATTAAAAGGCACTTTTGAATTAAAATATAGTATTTTTCACTATTCATAAAAAATGAATTTTATCAGAAAAATACCAAGAATTTACCCAAAGTAAATTTTGATGTCCCGATTCTAAAGAAGAATTTTATTTGGTCAAATATAACATATAAAAGTGATCAAAACTATATTTACATAGGGTTCTCCATCAAAAGGCGGTAAATCGACCTTTTAAATAATATTAGAGTATTTATGCTCAAAATTAGATTAATTCACATTTTAAGCCTTTAAATTTTATTGGATAAATGTAAAAACATTTAACAAACATGTATAATCATATTTTAGTTAGTTATATTCATTCCCACCAATATAATGGCTAGGCGTTAACTACAATTTAAAATAATATTATTATATTATTAGTGTGCAGAGAAAGATTTAAAAGAAACTCATTGTTGCGTATTGGGTACGCCATCAAGAATAGAAACCCCTTTAATGTAAAATTAATATTTAATTCACAAATATGAATAATTATGGAAAATGTATTATTCTTTTGTTACCTGGGATGTTACATCCTTCTCCCTTTTGGGAATTGTGTCCTCGCAATTTTATTCACTTATCAAATAAATAGGGGTATTTATCCCTCATAGCATTTTTAGATTCCCACATTGCCTCTTTAACCAAATGGTTTTTCCACAAAACCTTTACCTGGTGAATTACCTTTTTCCACAACACTTTCTCTCTATGGTCAAGAATCTAGACTGGTTGTTCCTCATAGGAGAGATTCTCTTCCAACTGAACTACCTCTAGAGTTAAAACATGAGATGGATCTGGCATATACTTTCTCAACATTGAAACATGAAAAACATTGTGTACCTGAGAAAAACTTGGAGGTAAAGCCACTCTGTACGCAACTGATCCAACTTTCTCTAGGATTTCATAAGGTCCAATGAACCTCTAACTCAACTTTCCCTTCTTACCAAAACGCATCACACTTTTCCATGGAGAAACTTTATGAAAGAAATGACCACCTACCTCAAAAGCACGATCCTTACTTTGATTATCCGCATAACTTTTCTTCCTGCACTAAACTGTTCTCATGTGTTTTTGAATCAACTGAACCTTTTCTTCCATCTCTTCTACCAATTCTGGTCCCATCGGCTTCCTTTCACCAACTTTATCCCAAAAAGCTGGTGTTCGACACCGCTTTCCATATAATGCCTCAAATGGAGCCATCTGTATACTGGAATGAAAACTATTATTATATGAAAATTCATCCAAAGAAAGATGTTGGTCCCAAATTCCCTGGTAATCTAGTGAACAAGCACGTAGCATATCCTCCAAGGTCTGAATTGTTCGTTCTATCTGCCCATCTGATTGAGGATGAAAAGCTTTTCTAAAATTTAATTCAGTACCCAAAGACTTATGAAGGCCTTTCCAAAAGTTAGAAGTAACCTGGGATCATGATCAAATACAATAGATAGGGGAAATCCATGCAACCAGACTATCTCTTTAATATACAACCGAGAAAGTTTATCTAGAGAAAAAGTATCTCTAATAGGAAGAAAATGAGTAGATTTAGTCAACTGATCAATAATAAACCAAATTCCATTATTACCTTGAGATGTCTTTGGTAATCCCACAATGAAGCCCATGGATATATTTTTTCCATTTCCACTCTAGCACTGGTAAAGACTAAAGCATCCCTTTTGGTAACTACCACTCTACTTTAACCTGCTGAAAAGTCAAACACTTCACAGTAAAATCAGAAATATCTCTTTTCATTCCATCCCACCAGTAATACTCACAAAGATTTTTGTATATCTTAGTACTATGAGGATGAACTGAAAACGGAGAACTGTGGGCTTCACATAGCAACTCATTCTTAAATTATGAATTACAAGGCACACATAATCTCTACCCAAACATCAAAACACAATCATTATCAACGTTAAATTCAGGAAACTTACCATTCTGAACCAACTCTACCTTTTTATGTAAGTCACTATCTTCTCTTGCGCATTCTTTATTCTGTCTGATAGAGATGATTTCACTGACACTTGAAACAAAACAGAAGAATTCCCTGTACCAACAACTTCTATGAAAAAATTTATCAAATCAAAAACCAAAGGATCTCGTTCCAAATGTATCATGGTTAATGAAGCATTACTTTTTCAACTCAAATCATCATCCAATTTATTTGCTCTTCCCGGATGGTAAAGTATCATGAAATCATAATCCTTGAGTAATTACAACCATCTCCTCTGTCTCATGTTCAATTATTTCTGTATGAATATATACTTCAAACATTTTTGGTCTGTATATATTTCACATTTTACTCCATACAAATGATGCCTCCAAATTTTTAAATCAAAAACAATAGCAGCTAATTCTAAATCATGTGTAGGGTAATTTAACTCATGAGGTTTCAACTGATGTGAAGCATAAGCAATTACCAGACCATTCTTCATAAGGACACAACCAAGTCCTTTCAATGAAGCATCACTGTAAATAACAAACTCACCATTTCTAGAAGCTAGTGCCAAAACTGGAGCATTCACCAATATTCTTTTCAATTCCTGAAAATAATCATCACACTCTTTTGTCCAAAAGAAATTAACACATTTTCGAGTTAACTTAGGAAGTGGACTAGATAACCGTGCAAAATTTTCATCAAGTCTGGTAATAACCTGCCAAACCAAGAAAACTACAAATCTCGGTTATATTTTTGGTTCTTGGACATTCTTCAACAACTTTTGTTTTAGTAGGATCAACAAAAATGTCATTTTTTGAAACAATGTGACCAAGGAAATAAATTTTTTGTAACCAGAACTCACACTTGCTGAATTAACCAAATAATTTCTTTTCTTTTAAGGTTTTAAATACAACCCTTAAATGACTATCATGCTAGTCTTTACTTTTAGAATAAACCAAAATATCATCAATGAGCACAACCACAAACTTATCCAAAAACTCACGGAAAATTCTATTCATAAGATCCATGATTACAGCAGGTGCATTAGTTAAACCAAAAGGCATAACTAAAAATTCATAATGACCATATATAGTACGAAATGTGGTCTTCGGAATGTCTGCTTACTTTACTTTCAATTGATGGTACCCCGACCTCAAATCAATCTTTGAAAATACTGATCTCCCTAGAGATGATCAAACAAATCATCGATGTGAGGAAAAGGATACTTTTTCTTAACAGTGATGTTATTAAACACTCTATAATCAATGCAAAGTCTCATTGACCATTTTTCTTTTTAACAAACAAGACAGGAGCACCTCATGGTGATGTGATAGGTCAAATGAAACCTTTATCTGATAACTCCTGCAATTTCTTCTTTAACTCTAAAAGTTCAATTTGATCCATTTGATAAGGGGGTTTTGAAATTGTCTTAGCATTAGGAACTAAGTCGACAATAAATTCAACTTCCCAATCAGGTATAATACCAGGCAATTCATCAGGAAAAACATCAAGGTACTCATTTACCACTGGCACATCATTAATTTAAACAGTTCCTTTATTTTCAACAATATGTGCAAGGTAACATTAATTTCCATCTTTTACTAGTTTCTCAGCTTCCTGATATGTTATCAAAAGAAAGGGTTCATTCTGGTACACAAACTAAAAATCATCTTGAAAAGAAACCTCTTTATCTCTGCAGTTAATCTTAGCATGATAAACAGAAATCCAATCTATACCCAAAATAACATCAAACTCTACTAGAGGCAAAACAATAAGGTTTATAGGTAGATACTTTCTTCACACAAGGACAGGAAGGTTCTTATAATTTATTTTTGTCACAAAATTTCCTCTAGGTGTTTTTACCATAAGTTCTGTATTCATATCTTGAGATGGAATTCGCAATTTACTAGAAAACTTCTCAAAAATAAAAGAGTGTGTAGACCCTGAATCAAACAACACATTGGCATAATCCGAACAAACAAATAGTGTACTTGATACTACTTTATTTCATGGCCCAACATCTATTGATTTAGTTTCAAAGGACTTCACCACCCCTTTCTTCTTGTAGTCTATCTACTTTCCCTCATTTGAGTTCTTCGTTAGACACTCATTTTCATAATGACCCATTTCATTACACTTAAAATATTTTACTAACTGTAAATCATATTTTGTCTTACCATTACCTTGATATTTTTCAGCGCAATTACGATCCTTATGTCTCATTTTACCATATCGGTAAAACTTACCAGAATTCAAAAGACATTCCCCAGCATGCGTTTTACCACAATTTTCACAAACTGTAAACTTATGTTTCTTACCATCAGACTTTTTTGAAGAGTTATTCCCTTTCATTTGCCACCTCGACCTCTTATTCTGTTGTTTTTCAAATAACACATGATCATTGTAAAACTCCATTTCCACCTTCTCTGCACAACATACAAGTTTTTCATAAATTTTGAACTCACGAGAAGCTAAATCCATTCGATACTTTGCTTTAATCCTAAGTAAAAACGGTTGATTTTACTATCAAGATATCATATGAAATTTGGAGCATACCTTGCCAGTCAAGTGAATTTTTCTTCATAAGTAGCCACTAAGTCATCCTCCTGCCTCAATTCTAGGATTTTTTTCCATACTAAGACGAACCACATTAGGAAAATATTTCTCAAGAAACATTCCTTTGAATTCATCCCAATCAAGAGCATCAATCTCCTCACTATCCCTGGTATTTTTCACCATCAACCACCACTGATCAGCTTTACCTTCAAAATGGTAAATAGTAAGACTAACCTTTTGATGTTCTAAACACCCCATGACATCAAAACATTTCTCTAGTTCTTTAATCCACTCTTTTACTAGCACATGGTCAGATGATCCTCTGAATGATGGGGGATTTTGCCTCATGAAATGCTCCACTACTAACATGTTCCTCTGTGGTTGATCTGGATGATATCGTGCATGGATACCACGACCATTTATAGACTGATTCGACTATTACATCACTACAACAAACTATTCAGTTCTGATTCCAACCATCTCAGGTTGCTGATTTGGAAGGTTTTCTTCCTCCTGATGTCGTCCTAGCATAGCCTCCCTATTTCCTCGGCATAATACCATTATAAACACAGAAATATCTTAGGTGAAGAAACATTGTAATTTATAAATGCTATATCCTTTCAAAATTAACATAAATTAATATATAGATATTAATTTAACAATACCCTAACTATTAAAGTTATCTAAACTGACCTCTGATACCAACTATAATGACTCAACCTTAAACATTACATAATCTTGAATTAAATGAATAATTCACATTAAGGATCTTTTCAGGTTTATAATTTTAGAGAATTAGACCATAACTATTACATTACATCTCAAAAATTACAAGGTTGACACTTCTACTCAGTTTCCATTTTTTTATAAAATAAAAACTTCTAAAAAAAGAGTCATGTCTAGTCCCATGTTTTAGACAGCATTACTTTTCCTAGATCTCATCCTTGATCCCATTCATCTTTAGGTCCAGTGAAAAACATTTCAAAACTTTGGATGAGCATAAAAAGTTTAGTAAGGGTTATAAAACAAAGAAAGAAAACATTAGTCCATCATTTCATACATAACATAAGATCTTTAGCATACCTCATGAAATCATAATATTTATTAATAACACATAGAAAACATAAATTATAAAGGTAACTTGTGGCATTCATATCATACTTACATTGTAGCTATCATAGCTATGTAGGGAGTTACATTTTTAATACCCATCATAGTATATTCTATAAATATCTTAGAAGAAACATTCACATTTATCTCCTTCATGTTACCCAATCCATTGGAGAGCTATATCGAGCTCACCTACCCTAGGTTTATCATAGAACCACTCATATATGTAAACAATTCCCAAGAACCATAACATATTCATAACACATAAAACAAACATAAAGGAAAGATAACATTTCCATATTTCAATCATAATATATCATTTAAATATATTGACATAAAAAATCCATTATCAAAACCATTTTCAACACCAAAATACATAAAAATAGTATATGGTATTTATTTTCCTTTTAAAAACATTACGGCTTGTTAAGGAAGCCAAAAGATCAAATAATACTCACGGCAGCGGAAAGGTCATTGTCACCGCGTACGTTAAAAAAACATTCTTTTTTTCATTTAGTAAAACGCTTTGTAGATAAAATATTCATTTTTAATAAAAGTAAAATTAAAGTGTTTATATAGAATAAAAAAGAAAATTGTGTATTAAAACAAAATATTCCTCAATGAAAGGAGATTGAGACAAAGTCATGTACCTCATTTCAGACTTGACTCGTTCATTCTTTAATCTCCTGAATAATAAATTAAAGTTAATTTCTAATTGCTTAAGAAAATTTTTCAAGTTTATTATTCCTTTTATATCCCTTATTACCATTTTATAAACATTATGTAATCATTTAAGTTAATAACGTTTGTTTTGTCGATATTTGGTACTTGAGTCAAAAATGGACTTCTTATAATTAGAAGTTGTTCACATGGTCAAAATTTAATTTTATACCGAATTATATTCATGATTTATATATCATATATATCATATATATCCATTAAATACATGTATTTATAATAGTACATAACATTTGGAGGTAATAAATGAAATGCATTGTTCATGGAGACGGTAATCCGTACGTATGCATGAACGCTACTTTCATTTCTATTTCTTATTTTAATAGAATTAAAACATAATGATACATAGATATATTATAATTAAAGTAGAATATCATATATAATATCATTAACTTAATCATTTATGCATCCCACATATGGTATTAACGAGTCATATCACTTTGAGGGGGCGGTAGTCCGCACTTCTTCAAATGAAATTATCGCGTTTACCCATAATGGAAACCATAAAGGTGTGCTATAAATGGAAAATACAGAATCATAAAGAAAAAATAAACATAATATATATCTTATATAAATACAGTTCCATCATAATGTCCACCATGAGAGCTGGTAGGAGATAATCGAACAATCATCGTTTCGTGAGGCATTAGTTTTCTATCTAGAGAAACAGTATGTTCTTCACCCATTAGAAGGGGGTGTGTGTAAGTGTAGTTATAATACTTCTCATAAAAACATCCTAGTATATTTAGGATACTGTTTTTGTTATAAAATAAATTAATAAAAAGATTTTAGGGGTTGTAGAAGTAAAATAAAAGAAAAGAAGTTAAGAGAAACCATTACCTTTAATTTGGGTAACTCCCTTTGGTTTGAACCAAAAGGACTTCTTGAAGTGCCTTATGCCTAAGGTAAGGATTCTAAGAGGTGTAGAGGGATCTTTAGAGTTTATTTGGGTAGTTTTTGGAAGATCCAAGTGGCTTGAGAGATGTGAGTAATGGGATATAAGTGAGGGCTTTTATAAGGGGGAGGAGGGGCTCTTTAGAAAAGTGTGAAAATATTGTTTTATTATAAAATGATATTCAGTTTCTAAAGGTCCAAAACTAATTAAAGTAAATGATAAGATGACTAATGGTAGAAATAAAATAATCCCATAAGAATTGGACAGGTTTTGGATATTTTTTTAATATTTATAATCTTATTTATTTAAATCATTTATTAATGAGGTAAATACTGCATCAATATTATGTCATAAATAATTTAATTTATTTGATGTCTAAAAATTATATAAAAAATACCAAAATGTAGGAAATAATTTTATATTTCTGAATAATATTTATAGTCTAAAATATAACTTATATAACCCCTTGTAAATATTAATTTACTAAAATATATTTGTTTATGTCATTTTTTCCTTTACTTTAAGTTAATTAAAATAAAGTGTCATTATCACTCCCAAGTGGCTCCATGGGGTCCCAAAATAGACCCAAAGATAGAAATGGTCGTAAATGACTCAACCAATAAGTTTAGGACAAGTTTTAAGGTAATTGTTTATTATTATAATATTCTTTTTACCTTGAATACCCTATTTACCTTTAACCGCGGTAAATAAAAGTCAAAAGTTACTATTCACCAAAAATTATTTTCATCTTATTGAACCAAATTTTACTTAATAATAACAACCATGTATGTTGGACTTTCAAAATTAGATCCACAAAAGTGGTAAAATTTCCTTTAAATGAAAATGTTAATTTTTAACTACTACTTAGTGGTTTCATGATTCATCAAAAATTGAAGTTTTTCAGAAAACTTCCAAATATTCATCCTAAGCTATATTTAATATTACAAATTCAAAAATTATGTATATTTTACCAAATTAAAAACATATAAGTTGGATTAATTAATTTAAAATCAATTCCCATTATCAAAATAAATAGCGTGTTTTTAAGAAACAATAACTCTCAAAAGATTGATACTTGTTTATTTCCAATTTTAAGGTGAAATTAATTCTAACGACCAAAATTAGATTAAATTGTAAAAACATAATATAATTACACTTTAAAACCAATTAGAAAGATAATATAACCATATAAATAGATTATATTAAAAGGTACTTTTGAATTAAAATACAGTATTTTTCACTATTCATAAAAAATGAATTTTTTCAGAAAAATACAAAAAAATTACCTAAAGTAAATTTTGATGTCCCGATTCTAAAGAAGAATTTTATTTTGTCAAATAGAACATATAAAAGTGACCAAAACTATATTTACATAGGGTTCTCCATCAAAAGAAGATAAATCGACCTTTTAACAAATATTAGAGTATTTATGCTTAAAATTAGATTAATTCACATTTTATGCCTCTATCTTTTATTGGATAAATGTAAAAACATTTAAAAAACATGTATAATCATATTTTAGTTAGTTCTATTCATTTTAACCAATACAACAGCTAGGCGATAACTACAATTTAAAATAATATTATTATATTATTAGTGTGCAATGAAAGATTTCAAAGAAACTCATTGTTGCATATCGGGTAAGCCATCGAGCATAGCAACCCCATTAAAGTAAAATTAATATTTAATTCAAAAAAATGAATAATTATGGAAAATGTCTTATTATTTATTTACCTGGGATGTTACATAAAGGGCATAACAACAGACTCATAATGTGTGTATCTTGTTTGGAAGGTAGCCTTTGAAATATCTTCTTTCTTCACCATCAACTGATAATACCCAGATCAGAGGTCAATCTTAGAGAAGAATTGAGCCTTATTAAGATGATAAAATAAATCATCAATACCTAGGATATGGTACCTATTCTTCACTATGATCCTATTAAATTTTATATAATCAATACATATCCACATTGATCCATCCTTATTATTTACTAAGAGAATAGGTTCTCCCCAATGGGACACACTTAGTTGGATAAATCTATTATCTAAAATATCTTTAAATTGTTTCATTAATTCCCCTTGCTCTATATTTTCCATTCTATACGGGGTCTTTGATATTATCATGGGTCTAATTATGAGTTCAATAGATAACTCTACCTCTATTTCTAGGGGAGGTTCAAGTAACTCTTCAAGAAATACGTCAATGTATTCCTGAAAAATAGGTACATTTCATATATTTATACTTTCATTTCCTTCTCCCTCTTCACCAATAATATCCATAAAAAGGATATGGGAGGTGATTCTAGACAAAGTTCAGTCTTGTATATCTCTCATTGGAAAATAACTATAGGTTTTCCATTCAATATTATAAATTTTTTTTTTGAAGTTAATATTAGCATTATATGTTGACATCCACTCCATCCCTAGTATAGTGTTGAATTCTACCATGGGATTTACTACTAAATTGGTAATGATATTGTACTCACCAAAGTTAATACTAGAGTTTCTATACACTGTTGGCACTAGGATATTACCTCTAGGAGTCTTGACTGATAACTCTACTTCTAGAATCCCAGGGATAGATTCTATATTATTTGAAAACATGGATGAATTAAAGGAATGTGTGGAACCAGAATCAATCAAAGTACTTTATATCTTTGAGAGAAAAATGAGTGTACTTGACACCACATCATTTGGAGACCCGACTTCAGCTGTCATGATAATAAATACTATACCTTGATCCCTTGTCCTATATTGAGTTTGATGGTGGTTTAACTCCATTATCTTTTTCTTTTTAAATTTATTAGAAAAGAATGAAAGTTCTCCAAACTTGAAGCATTGAACTTCTAGTCGGGCCTGCCCCGTCTTCCCTTTATCATTAATGTTGAGAAGTTGGGGATTTACCTCACTATTAAATTTATGATTTATATTACCATCTATTCTACACTTTTATCATTTTACACTCCCAATAATGTAGTTCCCTGAATGTTTATTCATACATTTTTTGTATGTGGGATATTTAACTTTTATTCCTCCTCTTCCAAGATTGAAATTCTTCCCTATTTTTGGTTCCACTGTTCTCTTATTTTCTTTTGATCTATATGATCACTACATCTCACCAAACTCTAATTCAACCTTCATATCACTCCACACTATCTTCTCAAAGCTTTCATAGTCTTTATTTTTTATATTCCTCCACATATGGGGTCTCAGTCCACCGAAAAATCTATCAACCTTTCCCTTATAATCTATAACAAAGCTAGAGGTGTTTCAGGGAACTCTTTTAAGTTTTGTCTCATATCTTACCAATGATTAATTTTCTTTCTTATTCATATATAATAATCTCATCTCCACTTTCTCAAATTGAACAATGGAGATGTTTATTTAAAAATATTCCCATTAACTCTTACCAACACATAACATCAATATCCCTTCTTAGATTCCTATTTTTAATCATTTTTCACCATATATCAGCTTCTCTTTCTTAGTGGTATATTGCCAAGTTGACTTTCTCTATCTTTAAAGAATGTATTTTAGAAAAAAAAATATATAGAGGTAATACATTGTTCATAAATCAATGGGTCAGTAGATCCACTAAAAAAAATTATGCATGAATGACTCAATAGAAAGTTATTCCCTTCATGGTAAATCTAGTCTCTGAAATTGATTCAAGTTATTGCTCGTAACTCTAATTAGTTGATTCATCATCCTCATGATTTTTTTCATTCCATAATCCATCATATCTCCATCAGTGCCTCATCCATTTCACTCATCATTTATGTGGTTCTTCCTAGTTCCCTCCATTTTTTCTAAAATAAGAAAACCTTAGTGAGAAACCTATTACTTTTAATGATTTTATAATTCTAAAGGGAGTTTTATCCATAACACATCATGATTAAATATGTTATTAATCTCCTCTAATTACATTTTCTTTATATCCTTCATAATGGTTCACAAAAATATTGTGATTAACCAAACATAACCACGAAGAGTGTCAAACCATGTTTACAGCATGTATTGTTGTCATGCACCCATCCCTGATCCATTATTGCTCAAATGCGGTGTTTTTAGGTGTTTCCCCTAGGTACATATGTTCCAGAGTGACATCAATGTGTAGTGTCTAGACATGGATGTATTGTTTTGGAAACCACTTACTTAATACTCACAAATATTATAGGATGATTTCCTATATTTATAGTTGTCCCTAGGGTTCTTACTAAAGCTTTCAAGTCCTAATTTCCACAAATAATTAAAGCATCCTTTGATACCAACTATGAAATCCTGAATTTTATTACATAAATTTTCATTACATTGTATAAAAAGGAGGATATTTTAATGTTTAGTTTATTGGAAATAAGTTACATAATACATTAAAAAATAAAACCTTCTTCTAAATCCACTTGAAAGACTTTTTTATGAGTTCACCCAAAGATACATCTACTATATCTCATATCTTGTGGACATGCATTAAATTAAAGGGGTGAGAATGAATCCTAGTAAGGGAATAAGAAAGGGAGAAAAAAATCATGTGATCATGAGACATATCAATATGAACATGAGCCACAAAAATAATGCATGAACAAGATGCATATCATAATAATAAGAACATGAATCATAACATGGAAATGTGGCTACAATATTTAAATGATACATTTATAAGCATACCACCAAGGTGTCATAAATGAAAATTACCAAGGTTATTAATAAAGGTATCATAAAAAAATTATTCTCTAGAGATTAAATTCTTCACCTAATACATTTCAGTTCTATCAGGTTTCAACCTTTATATTACTTAATTAATGTGATCTACATAGATCATAATAAATCATTTCATTAATAACACCTGAAGAATAAATAACAGGATTCTTATCAAAATCAGCCAATACAAAAATTGATTAAACACATGATTTAACTAGGTGAATACCCATGTAAAATGAATATTTTTGGGTATTCAAAAAAAGAAAATAAATGATAATTAATCAAGTAAAAGAGATAAATTTGAAGAGTATATTCAATGGCATGACGGGTATCAAACATGTTTTTAGAAAAGGGTAAAACGAGGGAGAAAAAAGGTACCCCATTGATAAAATACTAATATTACAGTAATGGTATAATAGAAATTGGAATTAAAGAACATCATTTGGAAATTATAAGACATACCACATGAAAAGGGAACTTGAATGGAAAGAGAATTGGAGATTTTCCTTACCTTTAAAAGTTATTCCTAAAACTTGAGGATGGAACCTTGGGGGCCTAGGGATACCTTGGGGGATACTTGGGAGGAAAAATCACCATAAATTCATGGAGTGTAAATTAGTACTGAAGTAAAATGGGTAAATGAGTGGGTGTTTATAGAAAAAGTGGAGTAATTGTTTAATAAATTTCAAATATGGGTTTTAGAAATCTAGGTTGTGGAAAATGGAAAACCACTGGATTACCTGTGGTTTTTTCTCATTATTTTGGAAATTTGAGTCACATTTGATATTTTAATCCACCAGAACATAACATCATTTTCTTAATATCCCTTTGTACATAGAAAGACAAATTTTCTACAAAATAATTCTTTTAAAATCAAATTTTCCATTTTAGACTTTGGAGAGTCACTTATAGGTTTTTAAATTGATTAAAATAAATAAAAATTATTAATATTAATAAAATAACCTATTTTGGGTATTTTATTGTGTTTAATTAATTATTACATCATTATAACATAAATATGAAGTCATAAAATATACTGAAACCCCAAAATTGTATTTTTACTATTCATGAGAAAATAAAGTGTTTTACAAAATTCTCCTAAATTTACCCTAACCTATTTTCAACATGATTATCTAAAATATATTTTTTATTTTTCTACAATAATTATATAAATATGATAATTTTAACTTTTAAATATAAATATACTTATTTATTTAATATCACAATTTTTAAGGCATAGTCAAATTTCTCACACTTATAAAAAATTTCCTAGGACATTATAAAATTATTTTATCATTAATATTTATAAAATTAAGTTTCAAAATATATTTTTATAAAAAAAATTATTCATAATACTTTAATTTATTATAAAATTGTCTCTATTTTCTAGAAACATACAATTATGTTTTATTTTCATCTAAAAATCAATTTATCAAATTCATCTCAATTAAACATATATTTTATTAAAAAAATATTATTAAAATGGAATTGATAGAATGAAATTTTTATTTATAAAAAGGAAATTAAAATTTAAGAAACTCAGGCCTAGATATGTAATGCTTTATTAAACCTTTGTATTCGCTAAGGGTGAGGTGTGTGACGTTATTAGTTTCATAGGGTGGCTCGACTGACATCAATTGAGTGGTAATATAAAGTGACTTTAACTTCCGTTATAGTGGATTTCATTCAAGATTCACTTGTTAAATCTTGGCTTTGTCCTGGTCAAGGTAAACCCTAGTGATACAACCTCCCTCCCAAGTTCTAACAAATGGGCTTCAAATGGAATGAATCTATAGTTTGAGGCTATAAATTCACCTTTCTGTATTAGTTATAATTTTCCATTAATACTTATAAACAATAATTACAATGGTAAAATTGTCAACCAAGGGTATAGTTTCTAATGGTCATATTGAAAATGGTCTTATTGACCAATGGTCATATAATGGTAGAATACCAATGGTAACATTTCCCTTTATATGCTATAAATACCACTTCATTATTTCAATCAAAAATAACTTCAATTTCCCCATAATGTTATAATTTCATTCCTTAAACTTTTTATTTTTTTCTAATATTTTTTTTCATTTATATAGTGTTGGTCGTAGGGGCGATTACTCTAGAAGACTGCGGTGATCCATATTTTACCATTTTAGCTATTCTTTTTTATATTTATTGTTTAGATGTAATGTTTTTCATTTTAATTAGTTTCATAGCTAACTAATGTAATTATCATTTCTAATGAGACAAAATTTTGTTTATTTCTCTTTATTTTTTATATGTATAATATTTTATAATATGTAACACACATTTATTCAAGGAAGAAATCTCATTTAAAAAAATTGGTTCATTACAGGGATCCAGGGGTAAATAAAAATGGGTAGGATTTGGGTTTGGTTGGTCATGAGGGGAAGAATAAGGCAAGATGATTTCGAGATACACTGAGTTAGTCAATCGCATTAAGATAGGAAGCACTAGAGAGTGGATTTTTAGAGGTTAGGTAGGTCGATCGCACAAGAGCCTCAGCCCAGTTGGTGAGGACTCGATAGGTGCATCCAAGAGACCTGAGATCAAATCCGGGTGGAGGAATATTTCTGGGGTACTGTAGCAGTAACTGTAGAAGTACTGTAGTAGGCACTGTTTGGTACTGTAGCAACCGGAACTATTCATCCATCAGGGCATTCGGGCCACTAGTTTGGTTCTCGGGTCCTGCAAGGCTTTCGGCCCACCCAAGTCCCTCGGGCCAGTTGATTCTGAAGGCCTTCAGGCCACCTTAAGGCCTTAGGGCCACCCCAAGGCTTTCAGACCACTTTAATGTAGGCCCCAGACACACTACAAAAAATGAGCAACCCCATAAGAGGATTCAGAGTAGGAGCACTCACCAGAGCAGAGCCAAATGGATTGTCAGAATGAGAGGGTATGGTTATGCCATCGGTACCAGCCTGTGCTTGCATGGGAATCCTAGCCAGACAGTCATGAAAAGGTGGAGAGCTACTATCAAGATGCAGATGCTAGGGAGGGGCAGTTCCTTGTAGATAGTCTGGTTGAATTCCCTAAGACCTTCAGGTCATGTAATCTCCTAAGCCTACGGGCCATGTAATATCTAAGCCTACAGGCCTTATAAGGGTTCCCCCTCATCCCTTGAAATGGGGTTTATCAAAATATCAATAAAAATTAAGGCCTTCGGGGCATTCAGGCAGGTAGGTCGATCATGCGAAGGGTGTGAATGGGGTGGAAATTGGAGAAAATATTGGGGAAATTTATTTCCACAGTTTTAATAAACCATGGATTTAGATAACCTATTACCATCATCTTAATAATCCATGTCAATATATTCATGGAAATAGGGTAGTTTTTAAGTTTTTTTTGTAGTTTTATAGGGTTATAAAAGCATGAGGTATGTCTTCTACCAGTGTGACCAAAACTTGTGACAACAATGGTGGATGAAATTATTGCAGGAATATGAATTCATTATTTCTCATATATTGGAAAATGGTAAAGGTGTAGTTGATGTACTAAATAGGAATCCACATATTGATATCATTAGTGGGTCTAAAGATTTATGGATCGTGATAGAAGATATTTCCATGATGCATCTTAGTATGAGAGAGGCTGGTGGAAGAGGATTCCTTTTTCAGATAAAGGTTCGATCATCTATTATGCAGTTGGTGTAGGATTAACAGTTGGGTAATTCTTAGGTGGGGTTTGGTAATATCAAGTTGTCTATGGTGACTCCCGTAATATATAGTCTAAGGATGATCAACATTGGGTGTTGTTTCAAGAGAGGAATTTCATTCCTTCGATGATGCACAAGTTGGTTCTCCACGAGTTCTATAGCTCACCCTTAGAGGAATATAACAGCATGAAAAATATTTATTGTGGTATGAGAGGTCCATTTTGGTGTCTATGATTGAATTGTACAGTTGCATAGTTCATGTCTAGATGTTTAGTCTTCCAGAATGTAATGGTTAAAAATAAATTATTCCAGTGGTTTGCTCCAGCCATTAAATTCTCCTTAGTGGAAGTGGGAGAACATTTCGATGGATTTTTTTCACTACTTTACTTTGATATCAAGGAGGCTATGATTCTATATGGGTGATACATGACCATTTTAAAAATATGGCTCACTTCTTAGCGATCAAGGAGTCGACCTTGTTGTAGGTTTTGTCGTGGAAGTATCTTAATGAGGTGGTGAGTATTTATAGAGTCTTGATGAAGATAATTTCTTATCATGATCCTCATTTCACCTCAAGATGTTGGGATTTATTTATAATTATTTTGTCTCTCACTTATTTCTCATCACTTCTTTCCATCCATAGATAAAGATTCAAAAAAATGTCCCATTTAGAATCTTGAAGACTTGTTGTGCTATTGTGTCCTATATTTTTGGAGGTTCATGGTTAAGGCACCAATATTTGGTAAATTTTTCATTAAAAAATAGTGTTAACTCTACCATTGTTATAAAACAGTTTGAATATTTTTAAAACCAAAATTGAATTCATCTTTTGTGCAGGACTGGGTTCAGAGAGTCATTAATTCTTCAGTCAGAGCTAGTGAAGAGAATTACATTGATGGTTCAGGTGATTCATGAGTGGATGAAGGAGGAATATGATCAATATAAGTCCTATATTGGCCAAAGGAGTATACCTATTAAGTTATAAATTGGAGGTTATGTGTTCTTAAAGGTGAATCCTCATCATGGAAGTGGAGGTTTGGTCACAGGAGTATGATTTATCCCTGATTTTTTGGGCCTTCTAAGGTGTTGGCATGTATTGGATCCATAGCGTATCAAGTAGCACTTCCCATACAAATGTTTCAGATTTATGATGTATTTCAGTTTTTATAGATTTTCCTCTATATTCAATATTATTCTAACATCACCGATTGTGGTTAGATCAATATTAATGATGATGAGACTTTGAGAAGCATCCCCTAGAGATCTAAGACTGCCAGTAGATGGTGTTGTGTTATGACCTTAGTTCGTGTCCTCTGGTGACATAGTGGTGTGGAGGAGAGAACCTAGGAACATGATTTTTATATGATATCTCATTATACCAAGTTGTTTGATTCGTGAATCTTCCATTTTAATGATTTTTTGTTGATGTTTTATTTTTTATAGATTATAATATAGTTCTGTCTTCTCAGATTCCTTGCTTATGGATTTTATCATGTTTGAGTGGTATCTTCCAAAATAGAGAGCTTCATAGTTGTGTGACTCATTTTAGTAAGTTAGATGTATATTATCTTATGATGGAGATAATCTTGATAGGAATTTCATGGTGTGGTTATTGGAAAAACTATTTTACCTTCCTTCTCTTCGGTTTTCGTTTTAAATTCTTGAGGGTGAGAATTGATTGAGAGAGATATGATATAACTTCCCAGGCCATTTTTTCCTTTTTTTCATGTTTATAAGGTTAGAGGTTCTTGGAAGAATCTTAGAGTCTGACTATTGTAGTTTTGGAGTTTAAATCTAAAATAATGTGTAAGTAATAATGTGAATTGTATTTAACAACATGAGTTAGTAGTTCATAGCATGAATGGTGATTTGTGTCCTGAGAAATGGTAGTTCATGAATTGAATCATCAGTTCACTATATGAATGGATGTGGGGTAAGATTTGGTGAATCTTTCTTTGTAAACTCATGATTTTAACATGAAATTAATGATATAGATTAATCCTAGGTTTGTTGGTTCTAGGTGATGAATTTTTTATGGGTATTAAACTCAATCCATTCATAACACTAATAACCCATTCAAGTTGTGAAATCATATTTAGAATAATGCCTGTATAGTATGCTAAACCATCATAATTTTCTCAAAACCCTATGAATCCCCCTAAAATCTAGGTGGCCATAGGTTCTACTTCAAGGTTTTTTTAATCCATTTCGATTGGGGTATATCCCCAACTTCTCATGTTTGATACATGGTAATCTGAGGTGATTTTTTCCTCTTTTCCATGTTTTCACTTATATACATAGTTTTTTTATATCCCGTGATACCTTTCCATGAAATGGAATTTTATCTCCTTCATTATTATATAGTTCTTTTAATGTTTGATGGAATGTTTTTTGGAATTTTGTTCTGAAAGGGGTGTAGATTATTTATGGGAGAGGTGATCATAGGTTTGTGTTGTTATTATTATATTCTTATTAAAGGAACATTTAAATCCTTGAGGTATGGGATTCATTTAATCTCATTATTTTTTAAAATTAAATAATAATGTTATATTTATTTATCTCATTGGGTAATGATAGAATTAACCTTAATGATGATTAAACTGGAATTAGAGAAAATAATTGGTTTTGGGTTGTAGGGATCACATGTGTTTATGTCATGTTAATGGTTTTCCACTTGATTTTAAAGATGGTGTGTTGTCTAATATTTAAGAAATGGTCTAGAATGCTTGTAATAATTAGATATTTAATAAGGAGGATAAAGTTGATAAATCTTGTTGGATAAATAATAAAGAGGCATGTTTTATTGAATTTTTTATTCCTTATATTTGATGGAAATTGAAGTTATGATTGAATAATGTTGATGTAATATAACTTAACTATTGATATAATATGCCTTAGGTTTCCTATTTTTAAATACTATGAAAAATTGGTCGGTTAAATCAAGACTGTAATAATTAGCTATTTGTTAAAGATAATCATTTGGGGAAAAGTGAGTCCTCTTGCCTATGAAGGTTGGATGTATTTTTTCTGGGCCCTAGATTCCCTGTTAAATGTTTTTTATTTTCTTTCTACCTTGTGAGATTTATTTAGATATGGATCCCTACTATGCGACATGATGTGATCCTTGGATGGATGGTGGTTTGCAGAAAAGTGGGTGTGGATGCTTGGATTTATAGAAATAGTTGATGACTGAGATGGAGGGATGGATGGTGATATGCTTGGTGGTGTCGAAGATAGAACCGAGAATATTAGAGGAGGTTAAAGTAGGGATTACTAATTTTTTATTATGATGAAAGATGGGATTCTTTCTTATTAATGTTCTACATTAATGGTCAGATTGTTAGATTTCTTATTTGTTTTTCTTTATTTTGCCTACTGAATAATGAAAATGGATGTGTATGCACAATTCATATTTTTATGGTAGTTTTGGATGATTCCTAGAGTACCTATAATTATGGAATGATAATGAATTATAAATAATTTAACCAATGTTGTTGGAGGCATAGAAAAATACTAAAATGATGAGAAATCTCAAGGAACCTTGAAAGATGATTGATAATTCCATGAGGTCATGGAATTTAGTTGCTAACCATGTAAATGTGAAATGTTAAAATAATGAGTTAATTAAAAGTATCTTGAACTCTTTGTTTTATTTTAGGATATCTAGTTCTTAACAGTGGTATTCAGGTGTATAAGATATGATAGTTATAGTTGAAGTTAAGGATAGGTAATTTCTATTAGTATGGTTTGTGATATATATATATATTCATTATGTTATGTGATTTTTTATGCAACCCCACTCATGTTCGTAGGGAGTCTGACACCCAATGGACTATAGGAGGGTGATTTACCCAACACCCAGTTTAGCAATGAATAGATAGTTGACTACTCATTCTTTCCCAGTTCTCTTCTCTTGGTAGTATTATGTGATGGTATGCTTGGTGGTCACCTTTCCCATATATGTGTGTAGAGGTATGTAATAACTTTTGGTTATTTCACACACATATATCTCAGGATATAGTATCCTAAGTATTATTTTAGGTATATTGTGTATGGGTTGTGATGGATTGAAGTATAATATAAGGTTTATAGGCTCTGGTGGCACCCAAAAAATGACTCGGTTACAATTTAGTGATATGGATGTGATGATGAGATGATGTTATTCATATGGTTCATGATATGTTATAGTTTCCCAGGTATATTTAGGAAGGATTATTTATAGGAGAGAGATGTCTTAGGGTATATAAAATTGTGGAAGATCTTAAAACCAATGAGTAAGTGGTAGTAGGATACCTTTATTTGATATTATGTTAGTTATTATATTATTACTTCTGTGAAATACTTTGTGAGATAGCCTTGGTAAATCTGAGAACATAGCATACCTTTTTAGGTGATGAGTTAGTTTTACTTTTTATTCACTAGTATTTAAATATTATTTTAATTAACTTTTTCATGAGAGGATCTGGGAAGGATCTAACTAAGTATACCTATTATGATAACTCTATATTTATGTAAACTATTTTTCAAGATCATAGGAGATGTTTAGTGATCAGGTCAGACATTACTAGCTTATAGAGTTGTTCAGAAGCTATTTGGGATTTGATGTTGTGGTTGAGGTTTTTTATTTTTGTACTTGTAGTTCCATTTTTTATTTATTTTAGTTGTATGACATTACATGCATGTATTTGGATATTTTACCTTTATTATGATTAGGTTTTGTTAAATTGTTTTATCTTATATCTTATTACTCATATTCTTCCAAGAGGGTAATGCCTCATTTTTGTGTGTATGATATTCCCTTAGTACGTTTCACCAAACCATGGACTAGTATAGGTAGGATTCAGGCATAATTATCTCTCTTTACTCATTTCGAGCTTTAGAAGGGTACCTTTAGTGGGGAGGTTTTGAAATTTCAGTTAAAAAAGTGTGTTGCTCACTGAAAATAGAGAAAACACACCCTGATTATCTTAATATTTTATAAAAATGATCCATAAGTCATTTGTGATAAGTAGGATTTGAGTACACATTAATTGAACACATGGTGTTCCGGGCACAACTCAAAGTGTGTGTTCTCTATTTAAAATTTATTATTTACTTGAAAACATGTGTCACATATTGAAAATTGAGAAAAACACTCAAATTGTCTTAATACTTTAGGAAAACAATCCATGAGTCATTTTTGACATGTAAAAGTTATACACATATCAATATGATACATAGTGGGTCTAGTATGACTCAAAGTTAGTGTTTTCAGTTTAAAAGTGACAATTTAGTTCAAAATTCACATCACTGGTTGAACACCATGAAAACACTCTCATATTTTCTTGATAATTTCAGAAAATAAAACAAAATTTATTTCTGATGTATAGGAATCAACCACACATGACTATAACACATGGTGTGAATGTTATGACTGAAAGTGAATGTATTTTTTAAATCAACATTTTAGTACAAAAAAAACTTCACATACACAAAATGGGGTCAACATGGTTAGATTGTATTGATACATTAGTAAAACAATTTATACATCATTTTTGACATGTAGGTATTGGAAAAAATTCAATTTTACACAGAGAGTGCCTGTTATGACTTAAATTAGTGTGTTTTGTTAAAAATTACATTTAAGTTAAAAAAATAATCATACACTAAAAATAGAGAAAACACACTATAATTTCATTAATAATTTATTAAAATGATAAACTTATCATATGTGATGTAAAGAAATTTTCACCATGTCAATTTGACATACGGTGTACTTAGTCTTACTCGAAGTGTGTGTTTTCAATTTAAAAAAGACATTTTAGGTAAAAATATATGTCATTCATTGAAAATAGAGTAAAAGATATTGGATTATATTGATATTTTAGAATAGTTATCCTTATGTAATTTGTGATATATATAAATTTATTACACATTAATTCAACACATGGTGTTTCTGATATAACTCAAAGTGCGCATTTTTAGTTTAAAATTGATCATTTAGTTCAAAACATGACTCACATACTCAAAAACTGAGAAAATATTCTTCAATTGTTTTGATGATTTATGGGAATTATCTGTAATCCATTTGATATGTGTATGAATAATCCTTAAATCAATTTGATACACGGTGTTCCCAGTATGACTCAAAGTTCATGTTTTTAGTTTAAAAGTAACATTTTAGTTTAAAACACGTATCACTGACTGAAATCCATGAAAATGCAGTCAAATTATCTTTATAATTTAGGAAAATGATACATGAGTCATTTATGATGTATAAGAATCAGTTTCATATCACTCTAATAAACGGTGTGGTCAGTATAACTGAAATTTCATGCTTTTATTTTAAATAAACATTTTTGTACAAAACTCACTTTACAAACTTGAAATAAAGAAAACATGATTTCATTTTCATGATATAGTAGTAAAATGTTCCACACATAATTTTTAACATATTTGAATCGACTTAACTTCTTTCTGACGCACGATGTGCTTGGTATGACTCAAAATACATGTTTTCAGTTTAAAAGTGACATTTTAATTCAAAATGCATATCATTCACTGAAAAACAATAAAACCCCCTCAGATTGTATTGAAACATTAGTAAAATGAATCATTAGTCATTTTTGATGTGTAGGAATCATTCACATGTAAATCCGATACATGGTACATCTAATATGAATTAATGTGCATGTTTTTATTTTAAAAGTAATATTTTAGTTCAAAACATGTGCCACTCACTTAAAATTGAGAAAACACACTCAATTTGTCTTGAAAATATAGCACAATAATCCATAATTAATTTTACACATATAGTAATTGGATTCACATCAATATGAAACACATTGAGTCTGGTGTGATTGATAGTGTGTGTTTGTATTTAAAATTGAAATTTTGGTACAGAACACACCTAACATACTAAAAATATAGAAAGCATGCTTGAATTGTCTTGATACATTAAGAAAACAATCCATAACTCATTTTTGACATATAGGAATTAACCTTTCCATTATACTGGTGTAGCCTACTCCTTTTATGAAGTTGAAACAATCAATAGCTGCCCATACTACACACCAGGTCACAACTCTCACGGGTTGACCTCTATGATAAAGTCCTTGGGGGTTAGAAGGGGTAGGGAGCCCCTTATTGGGGCTTGGGGTGCTGAATTCCCCTATTATAAATTTTGGGGACTATAGAAACTCTGACTGAATCATAGCATAGTTGGTCGGTGACATCGACATGGCACTATAGCAGTGCATACTTACTGTAGTAGTATGTGATAATTGTATTGTGGCTCTGCGGACTTCCTGACACCAATACTATATTATATTAGACATGAGTGATTGTGACACTATATCATAATGGAATTACTAATTAGGTAATGTACCAACATGATTTTCTATTCACTACATTTCTTTAATAACTTATTCAAGCTAGGGTTTTATGTACTCTAAAAATTCACCCTGTAATTTTTCTCCCAAACATAGTGAAGTGATTCTGTCTCTCCATGGATGTATGGATTATTATTGAACAATTTAAATCATTGGTGTTTATCTTATTCTTATTCATTTTATATTTTCTCCCATTTACTCTTTTCTTTGAGATTGTTCGTGGTTGTTTCTCCGGGATTTTCTGCAATATACATATCAATATAGCACACAGTGTGCCTGATAGGACTTAAAGTGTGTGTTTTCTATTTAAAAGTGACATTTTAGATCAAATCATGTTCCATTCACTAAAAAATAAGAAATACCTAGCGGGATATCTTGCTACTATAGTAAAATTATCCATAGGTCATTTATTATGTATAGGAATCATCCACATGTCAAGCTAACACATGGTGTTTTTAGTATGACTCAATGTGTGTGTATTTAGTTTAAAAGTAACATTTTATTTCCAAACATGCATCACTCACTAAAAACTAAGACAAAAACTCAATTTTTATTGATAATTTAGTATAATAATCTATAATTCATTTATAATGTATATGTATCAAAGATTTTGGGTTAGCATTGATGCGACTATCCCCAGAATATCCAAGAATCGATGATTTGTGATCGATGGTTATGAGGCTAATTCATTATTTTTTCTATTTATAAAAATGTGATTAAATTTCAAAAAATAGATGATTAATATTCTATATTATGAAAACAAAAATAAGAAAACAATGAAATAACACCAATATATAACATGATTCAGATCACATTGAACCTACATATATGGTGATAAAACCACCCCAGGTAATGATTTTTTACTAATAAAAGTATACAAGAATAAAAAACTCAAATAAATAAAGAATATGGACTAGATAAACTATTTGAGGATACTATCCTTAATGAATCAAGTGGAGATGATGAAACCAATATCTAGGATTCAACATTATCTGATCCAGGATAAACTCCCACATGCACACCTAAAGGATACATTGATGAATAAGGAATGAAGAGAAAAATATTTTCTTACAGAGACTGGTTTCTTCATCAAAACCATATTATGATGAAATGATCCAAGTCTAGAGCCTCTAATGTGTGAAGTCTAAAAACTAGTCATCTTCACCAAATATCTAGCATAATGGAGGAAATTTTGTCAAAGGTTGGTATTTTAGGGATCGAGGGGAGTTGTAGGGCCAAGAAACCTCAATTTCCCTCTTCTTCTTTGATATCTCTCAATGAACCAGAATTTATCTCATTTAACTATATAAAATAAAAGGTTGTCCAGAATGATGGATATGAACTAAATGAGATAGATGACGACATGATAGAAATTATTATAGTAAATAAATGCATCATTAAGTACCGGTTTAGGAGGGCAATTAAGGCCATGTCGATGGACCATATCAAAGAGTTCTTTTGAGTAACCAATGGTAGCAGAGATAGCCTATACATGTATAATCATGCCATAGGTCATGGGATCGCAATGAGTATCACTCTAGATCTGTAAGAGGCAATAAATATATTTAAAAAACATATGAATCCCACTATAGTTCCATTCTATCTAATATGATCAACAATTATAAATCATACCACTAAGTAATAAGTAAATTATAAGTAAGGATCCCAAATAAATTTTAGGAAAGTAAAAAGAGTAATACCACGTGTATACTATTATAAATCCCAAAGGATTGGGTTGGAAATATTGATAAGAAGTTTTGTATTTGTTAGAAAGAGGATTTTTGACAAGAAGTAGTGATTCTCAGAGGATTGTTGATAATAGGATTTATTTCTTGATGTGTGGATTCATTGATAATGAAACATAAAGGTTTTTTTGTTGGGTACATTATACACACAATGGAAGTAAGTAAGTCCAATGGAAATACAAAATTGATAATGTATTCAATAAGTATTCTACTTATTAAAGATTTGGGAAAATGAATCTTAATGAAATAATGTCCCAACATGGGCAAGACAACACCATGTTTGATGGGTACGTTAATGATGATTAATAGTTCCAAATGATCCTACCCATTGCATTGACAATACCCAATAGGGAATATGGAATGTGACCATGTTGTAGTGGTTCCTGTATTGGAGTTCCGGAAAACTGGTGAAAAATTGTTAGAACAAGTATAGTTGTAGTGCATGTTGTGTTGATTGAAAATAATCCAAGGATATTTCACCAAATTAGAGTGATGGCCATGGTACAATGGAAGAGTACTTATGAAAAAATAGGTAAGGATAAAACTATGGTGGTGTCTAGGGTTTAATGAATATACATCATTGAAGACCTACGGTTCAATGGATGTCGACATGATATATATCAATCCATAGAGGTAGGTGGGCTGGTCCAAGAAAATCCATGTATAACATGGGGAATCCCACTATGGGTGTGGTGGTGTTTGAATGAATTTGTGGTCAACATGTGGTTTTTTTTGAAAAAATTACTTTAAGAAGGAGACCATGCCTATGGATTTTTTTTGTAGGAAAACAAAAAAAAATTTCACACTGTGTTGAAGGGAGTATCGACAGGTGATGCATATATTTTGGGAGAAATCACTCTGATGATTCTTGAATGGATCATCAATGCTTAATACATCATGTGTATCAGTTTTAAAGAATTATCATAGCTTTATTCAATGGATATTGCAGCATTACACTTGGTGGAATAAATGTGGTTATATTCCACACTGTAAATAGAAGATAGAATTCCACAAAGTAGTTACTTTGACTATAGTTATGAAAAAAAAATTGATGAAATTCATGGAAGTTATATGAGGTTATCATATCCCATAATGGTGATAAAGGTATCCAATTTATTGGATTAACATATACTTGTTAAATAAAGAATGATAGGGAGAATATTAAGTCTAAACACTGCACACGTAGTCATATCTAAATTTCAAAGGAAGAAGAGAGAGGAGTTTCAGGAGAGGGGCTGGAAGAAGTTGGAAACTATTGTTGATCTTACCAAATTTGAATAATCCATTATTGTTCTACATAAAATAGACAGGTAGTTCCATATTAAATCTAGAATAAAAATATGATTCAAGATAAATTCATATATTTTGATGGAGGAGGGAATAAGTACATTAAAATTGAATCTATCTACATCTGAGGATGTATTCAATGGAAGTGATGATGGAGGAGGGAACAAAAATTCCATAAACAGTGTGAAGATGATATTTTCCATATGCATTGATCATTTTAGGGAATGTTTGATGAAATGACCCTTGTGAAGTGGTGAGTTATCATTGAACCATTATAAGGGGAGTGTCCCTTGGGAAGAGTAGTGATCTTAACATTGATTTGGTGCACATCACATTATTGATGCATGATCATTGGACATAGCCCAGTGAGGGTGAACCAAGTAAATTATCATGTCTCTATTTACATTTTTCATTCCCAAAAAAATTAGATCAAACATTCTAAATTATATTTGGTAAAATAGAAAAATAATCAAACCTCAAGGTTGAGTGGTCAAGACCCTTTTGAGAAAGTGATACGTTGAAAGGAACACGTATTTTAATTAGTTAAGACATTACATACCCTGATTCACCCCCTGTCACTTGGGTAATCTCACTCTAAGAACCTATTGAGGGACCAAAAAGTTTTATCATTGGGATAATTTTATCTTTCATGGATTTTTTATTGCTTTAACTTCATCTAAAGTATTTTGATGGGAAAAATTACATTTTTAGTGAAGGTTCTCGTGATTGATGTAAAGCATTTCAATGAATGGAAAATAGAGTTCATTGCATTCATAGATGATTCTATTGGAGTTCCTCAAAAATATGTTGAATATGTAATTTTTTATTGATTTTACACAAATTTATCTATGAATTAAATAAAAGAAATATAAAAATTAATCCTTCAGTAAAGGATGCCTTAATTTATTCTCTTGAGGAAGATGTGTAAAAAAAGATAAATCATTATAAGTACTCCAAAGTCATCTGGATTCATTTAGAAGAGTTTTTTGGAAAATAATAATGGCCATTTGAGAATTTTCTTATAAAAAAAAGGAAATAATAAGAAAACCAGAAGTCCTCATTGAATATGTGTTCTCTAACCACGGTGATTTCTAAACATGTTGTTATAACTGATTCTAATCTAGGAATAGAAGGACATATTGTTTTAGACTATATTATGGTGATAAAAAATAAGATGTGCTGAGGATGAAACAATACCAGGTTTCTATTCACAGATGTTATCATGTAATTAAAATGAATTTATGTGGTAAATCATGCATAGAGTGTATTACATAATGATTTAAGATATTTCCCATAATATTTTGAAACAATGGTCACCGAGAAGGAATTAAAGGAAAATATCATTCCACTAAAAGCTCAACATGTATAATGAAGACAAACTAGAATGGATATTGTTCATGTTTAAAGGAAGTGGTTATTGATTTTAAGAATAAATATAATAAGATCAAAGAACTCGATGAGAGGATAAAAAACTCAAATGAGAAGATGAAAATCCTTCTAAAAAACCTTAAAAGAAATGATTTAAAATCTGAAATATGGAAGAAAAAATATGTTTGATATTAATTTTGGAAGACTAATTCCACAAATAATGTTATAAATGAAGTTATACTATTATGGAAAAATTGGGCACATCCTAAGTAAATGTCTCGAAGCCAACAATCCTAAAGATTATAGAAGAACTCCAACAGTGTGAACATC
This sequence comes from Viscum album, assembly GCA_963277665.1. Taxonomy (NCBI): domain Eukaryota; kingdom Viridiplantae; phylum Streptophyta; class Magnoliopsida; order Santalales; family Viscaceae; genus Viscum; species Viscum album. The sequence continues at coordinate 1,713,747,505 of OY728140.1, read as the reverse complement.
TCAATAAATGAGAGATAAAATGAGGTATGATTATTATGGTAAAAGCTTCATTTTTTCTAAACTCGGTCACATAGATAGGTATTTCAATTAGTGGAATTCATGGAAGGGTAATGAATACATGTAGATACACTCTACTCATATGACTTATAAGGAGAATGATTATACTAGAAAAAGTTATGTTTTGATGGAAAACAGGTTTAATGTTTTAGAGAGTTAAAAGGGATCTCAATGAAGGGTGTATCCAGATTAAATATATTGATACTCATTACAACTATCTTAGAAGAAAATAAAGAAAATATAGAAGCAAAAGAAGGACATTGTACTAGTTGTGACAAAGGTGTAAGAACAAGTAAATGTGGAACCAAAAATGAATAAGCATTCCAAGGTGGTACTCTTGGACATCAAGGAATATTTTTTCAAAATATGTTCCAAAAAAACCCACTAAAAGGAAAATATATAAAGATGAAAATGAGATGGAAGTCATATGTGAGATCAACTTATGATGCAATAAAAGATGTTACTTATTCAGGTGTGATTGATTAGAAAATTGTGGAAAATGACAATCTAAGTAAGGATGACCGCACTCATATCCATTAAGAAAAGTTTGTAACAAGTATCACCCAAGGGAGATAATTTGGAAATATGTTGATGTATCTAACTATAAGAGATGAAGGATTTCCATTCCCAAAAAATTGAATAATAGAAAATAAAATATGGGAGTCAGAGAGTTAGACCAATTTGGATTATCCCATTCCTCTAATTGAATAATTTTGAGGTACCCAAATTCCCATGTTAATTATTGTTTCTATTTTATTCTGAAGGGGTTTATATTCAATGGGGAGATATGATCTGTGGGGTGATTTTTATATAAAAGCACCTATGTTTGGATCTAAAATAATATCTGATAAAACATCCCACAATTGGCATACTTATTTTAACATCAATAATTAGTGTTAATATCTAATGTACTAGGGGGAACTAGTGATCGTTATTCAAATGTTGTTTATACTTATATGAATATTCTCAAGATGAATTGGAATATAAAGGTTCCAGTTTTTATAAATCTGTAGTCTATAATTGGTATCAGTTTTAACATATGGTATGATCCTCACACAAACTGATTTAATGTTTTTACATTAACTATTTGGTGTGAAATTGTGATAGATATCACGTGTTTTTCATTCAAATTGTATGATCCAAATCTCCTTGTAGTTTCATGGTATTCATTGGTGACATGGAAACCTTATTTTTGTCAATAAAAACTCTTTTTCCCTATAATGATATTAAGCTCAGTAAACTTAGTGGATTGATTTAAATATTGCTTAATAAGTGTAAATTCACTCAATAAATCATTAGAGAAAATAAATTAGGGATGTAATGTTGGATTAAAGTAGATTATGGGGTTGGTAATTCTAACCAAAAAAAATCCATTTTTGTTTCAGAAGATTTGGTTAATCAACATGTGGCTGATAGCAAAGGATGAAGACAATGTGGCAAATGAGAAAAGATGAAGAATTCCTCATAATCCTCATAGGGGGAGTTTATTCCCATGAGGAATACCTCTAAAAAGTTCAATACTAGGGGGTTGATATTTCTTGGAATTTATTCCCACACATCTAGGGGGGAAATGTTTGAAAATGAAAAGAGAAAGATCCAATTCAAATGATAGTTTTAGCTTTAAAATAAAATCCCCGTACTTGAAGGAAGAATATAATCCCTTGGAATTTCATTTCTAAGAATGGGGAGCTAATGTGAAATAGAATCTTATAAAAAAATAAAAAGGGTGAGATTTTTAGAAATTCCAAAGGATTGAGATAGATTTACTAAAAATAAATGTTAGATTTGTTAATAAGAGGATTGTTGATAAGAAGTGGTTATTCTTGGGGGATATCTAAGAATATGATTGATTAATTGATGATTATATTCACTAGTAAGTAATCTTTAAGGTTTTTATATTGGGTACCTTATCTGCACAAAGGAAGGAAGGAATTATAGTGGAAATCTAAAAGTGATAAGGTATTCAACAAAGAGACTATATGGTCAAGAGGTGGGCCAAAGGAATGTTGAAGAGAGAATTTCCAAACATGGGAAAGACCACACCCTAGTTAGTGGGATTAGTAATGATTCTAAATAGTTCCAGGTGTACCATGCCCATTGTATAGGGAATTTTGGGAATACACTACCCAAATGAGCATCCAAAAAGGTACCACACAATAGTGGTTCCCTTAGTGTAGTTCTAGAGCACATGTACAAAATAGTTAAGAGTAGTATGTCTATAGTGCATGTCATGTTGAGTTAAAATAATCCAATGATATTTTACCATACTGCAGTGATGACTGTGGTACAATGGAAGAGTACCCATTGAAAATAGGGGAGGCCAAACATGGTCATCATAGTGTTTGGGATTTAATGAATATACTACATTGAAGACATATAGTTCAAAGGTGGATTAAATAGGATATACCACACTGTAGAGGTAGGCATGGTGGTTTGAGAAGATCCTTGTGTAACATGGGGAATCCCATTATGGGTGTGTTGGTGTTTGAAGGATGTAATGGCTGATAGGTGGTTTGGCATGACAAAATGGCTAGTAGTAAGAGACCATGACCATGGTGTTTCATGTTTCAGAGGCAAACGACCAAAAAGATTTCACCAAAAAGTGGTGAAGGGTGTGTCGATGGGTGATGTAGAAATTTTAGAAGAAATTAGTTTTATGATGCTTTAATGGATCATCAATTATTTATAAATCATGCGTCTTATCTTTATACAATGATTCTATCCTAGTTTTAAGGAGATTGTAGTGTTGCACTTGGTGGAATAAATGTGGATTTATGCCGCACTATAAAGAGTGTTGGTTCCAGACATATCATAAGCACGCGTTGGTGTATGATATATTAAAATTTATTTTAATAATCATTTCCAAAAACCACGAGAGGGGATATTTCACATCAAATTTATAATTAATTTATTTAATATCTAAAGAAATAAATACCTAGGCTTAGGAACTTTCTTTGCTGATGATTATTGATCATCTGAAACAGCCCTTCCGGATTGCCTTTGTTTATCTTATGTGGATCCAAGGGTAGAATCCCTCTAGTGGTGATCCACACATGCTCCAATGATATCTAGGAAATGACACTTGTTCTTTGGGTGATAGCGTAGAGAATCTAATGTCCTGTATTTTTCATTCTTGATCGATCGATCTTTGATCTTGAAGAAATTATCTCTTGGGTTTCACATTCTTGAGAGGGATAGAAGAGGAGTCTATAGAGAATTTGTTGTATGTAACAATTCTCTATTCCCAAACTTGGAATCAGTTGGGAATGAATTAAACAATATACATAGTCATCAATTTATAGAGCTGGGATTTCAGTTACAAAATTTAATTGCATAATAGCCATTAAATATAATTATAACCATTAATTAAATCCCATGACACATAATATTATTATTATTATTATTATTATTTTGTAGTGCACGAACTTGTGTAAATGGATAAATAATATTTACCAACCTATAAATGATTATTTTATCACCGGACACGGTCTTGGTCTATTCAAACTCTTCTAGTACTTATTGAACACCTTAATAAATATTTTCTTCTCTTAAAAAAAATATTTTATTAAAAAACTAGTAAATAAGTGTTTATTAAATATTCAATAAAATAAATATATATATTTTATTTAAAATCCTGTGAGTAAATATTTATTTAATTTATATGATCAATATAACTTAAATAAGATTATTCCTTAGAATTAAGAAAAATATTTATTCTATTAATTAAATTAAAATAGAATTTAATTGAGACCTATATATTTGATACATTATTCTTTGAATATTTGAAATAAACTTTTACTTACACCATGTTCATGGAATTTAGGGAGATGGATATATTTCAATAAAAGGGATGAGATGTCAACTTCCTTTAATATGGAAGGGACAAATCCTTTCTTGACTTATCCATCAATAACATGTCATTTGTGATGCACCCAACATACCCTACTTTCCACCAACATATGGCATGATGGTTTTTGTCATAAAATCTATTTGTGTGAGTCATGACATGAATTAATGATAATATTAAAGTCTAAGGACCATTACACACACTCACAGATAGTAATATCTGATGACACCAAAACATGCAGAATTTTTATTGGCAATTCTGTTCTCATAATCTCCCATCTTGGAGATTAACAAGTGTGAACTTCATGAGAATAAGTCTCATATACTTATGATTCCTCGCACCTGACAGTCTATATACTATGTTTCCCATCATAGTATTTTATCCAATTGAAAAACTATATTAATAATATTTTCATAGCACTTTAAGGTTCTCAGTATAGCGGGGAACTACTATGACCTTATCAATGCGACAATACTCTAGGAATCTATTACATTATTGTCATGTATAACAACAAAAAATATGTAATAAGATTTTTAATTTAATATTTAATACATTAAATATTCAGGTAATCAAAGTACAAATAGTTGGTTCTAAGACACAAACTCTAAAAAACTCCCACTTGGACTAGATCTAATTGCCTACGAATTTTAGTCTACTAGACCTCACATGATAATCATGTTTCTATTGAGTTAAGTCTTTAGCCAAGTGATCTTCCACATTGTCTTCTGTGGAAATGTTGTTCACTGTAACTTCACCTCTCTTAGAAAAATCCATCCAAAGATAAAACTTCTAAAGTATGTGCTTCGTCTACTAATGTGACCTTGGCTCTTTTTTTATAGCCACTGTTGTAGTATTATCACAATAGAGTGTGATGGGATCTTTAATGCTAGGTAACACATAAAGCTCTTGGATGAAATTTTGAATCCAAAATACTTCTTTATCAACCTCAGATTCTACAATATACTTAGACTCTACTGTAGAATCTATTACTATATCCTGGTTTGAGATCTTCCATCTTATATCGCCTCCATTCAAAGTGAAAATCTATCCTGTTTGTGACTTCATGTCATCTTGATATATCTAGAAACTAGAATCTTCATATCCTCTGATTAAGATTTCCTCGTATCCTCTATAAACCAGAAACATATCCTTAGTATGACTCGAATACTTAAAGATAGTCTTGACTGTCATCCAATGGTAGTCACCTGGATCATCTTGTTATCTACCTACCACACTTAATGCGTAGGAAACATCTAGCCTAGTACATAGCATAGCATACATGATTGACTCTATCCCTGGTGCATATGGAATCCTTACCATTTTATTTCTTTCCTCATGGGTCTGTGGACACATTTTCTTGGAAATATGATTTCCATATGACACTGGTAATAATCCCCTCTTGGATTATTCCATACTGAATCTATTCAGAATCTTGTAAATGTATGTACTTTAACTTAGGTCGAGTAACCTCTTGTGTCTATCATGATGGATCTTGATCACAAGAATATATTCTACCTTACCCAAGTCTTTCATGGAAAATCATTTATTCAACCTTTCCTTAAAAGACTATAATATTGGTATTTTACTTCTAATATATGTCATCAACATATACTATTAAGAAAATGACTACACTCCCACTAAACCGTTTTTAGACACAAACCTCACATTCATTATTTATAAAACAAAATTCCATTATAGATTCATAATAATTAATTTTACATGACTTGGATGCTTGATTTAATCCATTAATGTATTTTTGCAACTTGTATATCTTATTGGCATCCTTTGGAGTCACAAACCCTTCAACTTGTGTCATGTAGAAATCTTCCTGAAGGTTACCATTAAGGAATTCTATTTTGACATCAATTTTCTAAATCTCATAGTCATGGTAAGCCTTAATGGAAAGTAAAATTTTGATGTATTTCAGCATTGCAACTAGTGAAAAGGATTCATCGCATTCAATACCTTGACATTATTTAAACCCTTTTATAACCAGTTGCGCCTTATATGTACTAACTTGTCCTTCTATGTCCATTTTCTTCTTGAAGACCCATTTGAACCCAACATACTTTACATCCACTGAAGGATCGAAAAAAATATAGACTTAGTTTTGGTACATGGAATCCATTTCATAATTCATGGAATTTTCCACATGGAAACATTTGTGCCACTTACTGATTCCTTGTAGGTTATAGGATCGTTATTATCAACTAACAATGAGTCACTATTCTTAGTAACTATAAAACCATACCATTCTAGTTCTCTAACCTCTCTTGTACTCCTATTCAGTTCATGTGCCTCTGGAATAGCTTCTTCTTCCCCAGGGGCTTTGTGGAATCTGGTCATGTACCAACTCTTATATGGATTGAGCCTCAACTTCATCAAATTTTATCTCACTCCCACTATCTCTTTTAGATATGTGCTCCCTCTTAAGAAATAAGGCATTTTCTACCACTATAATCCTTTTGTATGGGGGTTTTTATAGGTAATATCCCCTTTTTCTTGGGGGACCCTATAAAGTCAAACTTTGTGCCTTAGGGTGAAAGTTTATTACTTGAAGAGGCCTTAAAAAATTCTTCTCTTCCCCACACATGCAAATTCAATAACATAATTTTTCTTACACTCCAAAATTCAAATGTAATACCATTTATCGATTTACGTGGTACTTGGTTTAGTATGTGTTCCACTGTTTGTAACACATATCCCCAAAAGGATAATGGAGTACTTTAATTACTCATCATTGATCTCACCATGTCCAACAAGGTGTGGTTCCTCCTTTCTCTTACACCATTACACTGAGGCGTGTAAGGAGGAGTGGGTTGGGATAGGATCCCAAATATTGTAATTAATCAATGAAGTATTGATTAAGATATTATCCACCTATATATAAGTGGAGTTTCTTAATCTTCTTACCAAGATGGTTCTCAACTTCATTCTTGTATTCCTTGAATTTGTCAAAAGAATCCAACTTATACCTCATTAAGTATATATATCCCTATCTATTAAAATCATCAGTAAAAGTTATGAAGTATGAGTACCCACCATTTTATTCAATATGAAATGGTCCACACACATCAGTATGAACTAATTCAAGAAGTTTTTTTATCCCTTTCACCTTTCCCACTAAATGGGGCTTCGGTCATTTTTCCTTATAAACACGTGTGACATACACCAAGTGGTTTTAGTTCGAAATAATCTAAATATCCATCTTGATTTAATTTTTTCAACTGTTCTTCATTTACATGACCTATCCAGTGATTCCAAATTTGAGTGTTGTGTGATTCATGTGAATTAACTTCGTTATCGATTGTCACTACTTGGTTCATATAATCCAACATGTAAAGATGGTTATGTAAATGTGTATTACCAAAACAAATGTTATCTTTATAAAATAAGCAACATTTATTTAAAAATTTGAAAATGAATACATCAGTAACTAGTATGGATATAGAAATAATGTTTTTGGTAACTAAAGACACATAATAACAACACTTTAAAACCAAGATCATTCTGGTTGGCAATGTGAGGCAGTGGTCCCTTATAGCTACAACAGTAAGTTTAGCTCCATTGGATACTCATAGATCTACCTCCCCTTGGACAATTTTTTTGAATCTAATCAGTTCGTATATTTTAATACATGGGTGAGCACAACAAGATGTATCTAATACCCAATTTTTATAAATAGATAAATTGCACCTCATAACAAATTCATTTGAAGCTTCGCCTTGCTTCTTTAGTTGGGTGTTGTTTTTCTTCCAGGGGCCCTTCTTGCCACTTGTGAAGCAGACAACATCATGTTCCCTTTCTTACCCTTTGATATTTTTCTTCTTGTAAGGGTGTGAAGAATCTTTGGGCTTAAATCTCTTTGATTTCCCTTTCCATTTTCTCACCATAATGACATAAGGATTTTTGGGCTTCATATCTTTATCTACTTGGAGAAGGAGGATAAAAATATCTAGCAGAGACTTATCAATGTTGTTCATATTAAAATTCACATCAAAGATGGGGAATCTCTAAGGGAGTGATGCCATAATGAGATTGGTTCCTAGTTCTTTTGGGATTTTAAACTCTAGAACCTATAGACACTAAATGTATCCAATTAGATTAAATACATGAGGGTTATTTGGGTAACCCTCTCCAAGATTACTTTGAAATAGTTCCTTGTAAATATCAAACTGTTCCTATCTAGATCTCTCCTGGTAAAGACCATGGAGGAGCTCAATAATGCTATACGCATCCATGTTTTCATGAGACTTCATGAGTTCACTAGACATAGATGAAAGAATCAAAAATTGAACATTGGCTGAATCATTCATATGTTTTTCGTAGACTAGTAACTCTTTATCACTCGCCTCTTGAGTAGGCAAATTAGGCATTGAGGATTCTAACACGTAATATTTCCATTCATGGAATAGAACAACCCTAAGGTGTCTAAACCAATCCTAGAAGTTACTTCTAATGAGGATATTGTATTTATCCAATATTTTTCATATAGTGTGGATGATGAACTTGATATTTTATTCTATAATTAAAAGAGCATATTATTAGTACTTTGCTTGATTACAAATTTTGTCAGAAATAATAAATTAATTGATTTTATTAAATCTCCCACTATTTTATCAAGTCCTAATATCCCTCACCATTGAACATGAAATTTATAGTTTCTAGGACATTATAGTTGTAAGGATCCATATTCCCCTTTGTATAACCTCAACAAGGGTTGGTCAATCTATTTTAAAGGTATTTTGGTAGGAAAGTATTTGAAAACTGTGGGATTGCAGCTCCTTGATCTGTTGAGTGGACTCCCCAATCTAAACATCCTGAATTTTATTTTATCAACACATGCCTCAAAATTACACCAATTATAGAAAGGGATACTCTTCTTGATGTAAAATTGTTAATTCAACCTGAAACATTAATAAGAACTCTCCTTATAAAAGTAAGTGTCCCAACAATGGTTGGTCAAACACATAGTTCTATTGAGTTTTGTTCCTAATCAAGTAACATAAGGCTTAGTCTGAATTAATATTATATTGAGGGATTTTATTTTATTATACATAAATTTCTATCTTGTTTTATCATTTACATGTCTTGTTAATATTTGAGTGGATGTTTACATAATTAATTAACCATATTTAGATAAAATATTTATGCATAATCAATTTTATTTAAATTCCATTTGTCACGACCCGTCCCAGGGGGACCCGCGCTGTGACTCCCCAAGCCTACCTCTAATAGGCCAGGGGCTGGTGACTAGCACCGAGTAGGCATATCACTAACATGGGATGAATTTCCTAAGTACATGTACACATGCACACATGTCCAATCCCACAAGATGCTGAAATGTAAAAACCACTAAGGAAAAGAATGCATGAATACAACTAAACCCAACCAACAGAGTACGATGAAAGGTAGAGTGTTGTAAAAGTAAACTGGGCCAGAATACAAGCCCACCAAAAACAAGAGTCTGAAAACTGAAAAGTCCAACCTGTAAGCACAAAAATGTACTGGGACTGCCGCTCATAGTCGTAGGAACGCCTAGGCCTATAGGGAACTCAGAAAGCTCGGTCCTTCCCTGGTCTTCCCTAGACTCTGTCAAAAAGCTGCTCGTCTACACAAGACACCAGACGTGCGGGCAAAGCCCGTGTAGGGGTGAGTATAACAATACTCAGTCGAGGACCCCGAAAACCACAAAGTAAAGGTACAGTCAGCTATGCACAGTATATGTCTACAGAACATATAGAACAAACTAGATATACTCAAAACCCAGACCCGTGGTCTAGAGACAAGTCACACAACTGCATACCCCTGCAAGGGATTCTGTTCGAAGATTCCGTGATGCACTCGTTCTGGGAGAACACACTCCACGGGTCTTATAGATCTGATGACGTCTGTCCGAGAAGTGTTGTTCATCGAGAACCTTCACGAGAGATAGCTACATTCATTACAGGAGACACACTCATGAGTGGAAAGGTTACGGTAGATAGAAGCACTCATTACGAGAGACACACCCATGAGTAGGAAGATCTCGATACACAGATGAGGATCACTGCCAGGGCCATGGTGGATACCGCGACTCATCCTGAATTCACCTGCTAGGTAGAGGATCAATGCCTGATAGAGTTGGCCACGTCGATGCCTGACTCTACCTTGGGTCTGGAAATGGATAGAGTATCTCGATTCGGGCCTCTCGGATGGATGCCTGACTCTATCACAGAAAGTCCTGCTGAAGGGATCATAATCATGCGTGAGGGAATGATGCCTAAGCTTCAGGGGAACAAGAAGAAGGGGCACTAACCCAAATGAAATATGTTCAAGGCACAGTGAAAAAAAGGGCCAATCCGTTTTCCAAAAAGTACACTGCGTGTAGAAATGATACACGCCGTGTTTTCCAACCCCGGGTACTGCCCATGTACAACAACCCATGTCGTGAGGCTGGTCATGTAGAAAAACATAGTACACGGCATGTTTTACAGAGTACACTCCGTGTCTGGGTAACTTGGGTTGGCTCCGTGTACTCTGGCCATGTGCCCGTACACAGTCACCAACCCGTGTACTCCGACCTGTGTAATCTGCACATGGGGTGACTTGCGCTGCTGACCTCGCCTGGCCGTGTGATGGAGTACATGGTCGTGTACTCCATCCTATGTCTGTGTATCCCTGGGATACACGCTGAGCTCCACGTAGCTACCTCTGCCAAGCTGTACACGTCGTGCCGCCTGAAGCCGTGTATATCATCCCGTGTCCATGTACTACCCAAAGTACATGCTGAGCTTCGGGGAAGGTCCAACATGTCGTGTGACCGGGGTCACATGTCGTGTGATTCTTCTCTGGCCCCGAAACCCTATCTGCCACCGCTAGTACTACACGACGTGTTCTTCAAAAGTACACGTCGGGTATTCTGGAAATTTCTAGAAATGGCGCTCTTCACCGGCACGCCTCCCGTGCTGCTCCGATCATCAATCTGGTCATCTTATCGCCACAAAACTTCCAGGTTCTGGTCTCCCCGACACCACGAAGCTGCTTCCGTTATTTTCGGGCCTCCAATCAGCTCCGAAAACGTGTTCTGATCTCCCCGCATGAAGAACGCTTGAAGAATACTCTTTCTGATCCGGTCTGATTAGTTGTCTGTCATCGTCTCTGCACCTCCACAAATTCATTGCGATGTTGAACCTTTGATTTGGGATCGTTGCATCGCAGAACGGATGCGCAACGATCCATTGTTCGTCACCCCGTGAAGAACGTGAAGAACGCGCAGGGAAAAAGGAGGAAGAAATCCAAATAACAAATTGAGGAACGAACCTCCGCCGTCGTTCATCATGACGTTGATCTGCTCCTGTTAATAGACTTAAACCGAGAAAGAATAAACAACAACATAAAGCATGGATCAATTCCCCATGATCTTCCCAAAGAAAATCCCTCCCGCAAGAACGCACAAATCCGCAGATCAACTTGTCCGTGGTTGATCCGTGTTCGTCATTTAAACTCAAATACGGGGAAAAGAAATTGAAAAATAACAAACCCTAAATTTCGAAAGGATCAATCATTTACGAAGGCGTCATGCTTCCGTTGTAGTCGAGATCCTTCAACGTTGGCGAAATGATCCTTGGTTTCGATCTATTGTCCTTCGTCGTCGAGAATTTGCTCCAACACGCCGCGGATTCTGCAGAGGTTCCTCTCTCTACGTTGCCAACGATGTACAATTTCTTAACCCGTTAAAAGGAGAAACATGTTGCCATTTAATTACATGGCAGTATTAATGGCGTTGACTTTCCATTTCAAAGTCATTAAGACACGCCATTAATTTAGATAATAGTTGCGTCATTGCCGCGCTGCAGTGGATGTTTCCTTAAATGAAATAAAATAAACTTGTTAATTTAATTTATTTTATTTTACCTAAAACGTCCGAAAATTAACTCTTTCCCTCGACTCATGCCGGTCGAGGTTAGCTTCATTCTTAGGTAAAGTCGTTGTCCCAGACGCAATGGTGCGCTCAGATTTTTAATCCGGGCATCCATTTGGAAACTGCCACCATCGCGCACAAGTGCCGACTCACTTAACTAAAAAAAGTTCAAACCACCATTCCGGGCTCACTAGACCTCAGAATGATGTGATGTCTTTGCGCCTGGTCTCGAATTAATTCCATATAATATTTAAAATAATAAACGGAAAAATCCGAGACATTACATTCTCTCCACCTTGGAGCTTTACGTCCCATAAAAGCCAAAACAAGGGCTACTCAAAAAGATGAGGGTACTGGGCACGAATCTGAGCCTCCCTCTCCCATGTGCTCTCATGAAGATTCTTGTGTTGTCACTGGACGCGCACCAAGGGAATCGATCACCCACAAAGGATCCTCTCCTGCCGATCCTCGATCTTCACTTGGTACTCAACAAAGGTCACTCCATCCTCGATGTCCAGCTCACCCTAGTTGATGATGTGTGATGGGTCATGCACGTACCTCCTTAGCTGCGACACGTGGAAGACATCATGTACCAGATGCAACTGTGGTGGTAGAGCTAGGCGGTATGCCACCTCGCCAACTCTGCACAGAATCTAGAAAGGTCCGATGAACCTCGGAGATATCTTGCCACCTCGGCCAAATCTCTGCAACCCTCGTCGAGGTGAGACCCGAAGAAAGACGTTTTCTCCCTCCTCAGACTCCAGAGGTCTCCGTCGTATGTCAGCATAAGACTTCTGTCGGCTCTATGCAGTCTTCATCCGCTCTCGGATGATCTGCACCTTCTCTGTGGTAGCTCGCACTAACTCTGGACCCATGAGTGCTGACTCTCCGGGGTCGGTCCAGCAAAGTGGTAACCGGCAGGGTCTTCCGTACAAGGCCTCAAACGGTGCCATACCAATGGTGGAGTGGTAACTATTGTTGTACGCAAACTCCACCAGTGGTAGGTGGTCCTCCCAACTGCGACCAAAGTCCAAGACACAGGCTCGTAACATATCCTCCAGAACCTGAATGGTCCTCTCCGTCTGACCATCCGTCTGGGGATGAAATGCTATACTCAAGCGTAGATGAGTCCCAAAATCCTCCTGAAATCCCTTCCACAACTGGGATGTGAAGCGGGCGTCTCATTCTGAGACTATAGTCGAGGGGACGCCATGAAGCCGAACTATCTCCTGCACGTAGAGGCATCCCAAGCTCTCTACGGAACTCTGCTCCCTGATAGCTAGGAAGTGGGCCGACTTGTTGAGTCGGTCAATGATCACCCAGATGGAATCGTGCCCCTTGTACGTCCGTGGTAAGCCCATCACGAAGTCCATCAATATTTCATCCCACTTCCACTCTGGAACTTCCAGGGGGTGAGATAACCCTGCTGGAACCTGGTCCTTAGCTTTCACCTGCTGGCATGTGAGGCATCGAGAAACGAACTCTGCTATTTCCTTCTTCATGCCTGACCACCAAAACTGTCATCAAATATCCTGGTACATATTTACCACTTCAGGATGTACCGCCAAAGGGGATGTATGAAACTCCCTCAGGACCTCCTCCTGGAACACCACTGATACAACAGTGCGTCCTCTGAAAAGAAGTCTGTGCTCCCCACCTTGAGAATATCCATCAAGAGCATGTCTTGTGGATAACTGAGCACGTAAAGCCACACAGTCGACATCCCCAAGTTGTGCCTCCCTAACTTGCTATAAGAGTGGAGGGGTGACAACCATTGACTGTAGGTAATTTTTATCCTCTCCATCCATGAAGGATAACTGTAACGCGGCTAACTGATGTGTCGCCTCACTCAACAGTTGTGAGCTCGACCTTATACTGAGGGCATCTGCCACCTTGTTCCCCTTTCTAGGAGTATAGATAATCTCAAAATTATAGTCCTGAAGGAACTCTAGACAATGCCTCTGCCTCATATTTAGATCCTTCTGTGAGAAGATGTACTTGAGGCTCTTGTGGTCAGAGTAGACAATGAACCGCTCGCCCAGAAGGTAGTGTCACCACATCTTCAATGAGAATACTACCACTGCCAACTCGATATCATGGGTCGCATAGTTCTGCTCATGTGGCCTAAGATGGTGCGAACCATAAGCAATCACTGCATGCCGCTGCATTAGGACACAACCAAGCCCGGTTCCTGATGCGTCGCAGAAAACTATGTACTCGACACCCTCCTCCGGCAATCTCAAGACTAGGGCGCTCGTCAAACTCGGTCTCAGCTGTTCCAAAGCCTACTGGCACTTTTCTGTCCACACGAAGGGTTTCCCCTTCCTAGTCAAAGCCATCATCGGTGATGATATCTGGGAGAAATCAGGAATGAATCTCCGGTAATATCCTTCCAACCCAAGAAAGCTCTGCACCTCCCTCACACTCCGAGGTGGCTCCCATGCTAACACAGCCTCCACCTTGGCTGGGTCCATAGCTACTGCATCTGCTGAGATGACATGTCCCAGAAAATGGACCTCCTGAATCCAAAACTGAAACTTTGAGAGCTTTCCATATAGCTGGTGCTCCCGGAGTACGTCCAAAACCATCTACAGGTGTCTCATGTGCTCTTCCTCTGATGCCGAGTACACAAGGATGTCGTCGATGAAGACCACTATGAACTGGTCCAAGTACGGATGGAAGATCTGTTTTATCAGCCCCATGAACACTGTGGGGGAGTTCATCGCGCCAAAAGGCATCACCAATTACTCAAAGTGACCGTAGAGACATTTGAAAGCCGTCTTCGGTATATCCTCATTCTGCACTCGTAGCTGGTGATAGCCTAATCAAAGTTCAACCTTTGAGAACCAATGTTACCCTCTTAGCTGATCGAAGAGGTCATCAATTCTCAGCAGTGGATACTTGTTCTTCACCGTCACCTGGTTCAGGCACTGATAATTCACGCACAGTCTCAAACTTTCGTCGGACTTCTTGGAAAAACAAGCACGGGGACGCCTAGGGTGAAACAATGGGTCTCACGAAACCCTTGCTCTGTAAATCCTCCAACTACACCCTCAGCTCGTGAAGCTCTGTGGGATCCATTCGATAAGCTGATGAGGAAATCAGTGTCATCCCGGGGTGTAAGTCGATGCAGAATTCAATTTCCCGGTGGGGAGGTAACCCTAGAACATCTTCTGGAAAGACGTCCTCATACTCTGCCACCACTGTTGGGAACTGAGAGCTCACAACATCTACTGGTCCGAGGGTAAGGCTAGCCAACTCATGAGTGATCAGCTGCACCCTCCTATGCATGAGCCCATTTTGTGCTGCCTGGGTTTCCTTTTCTCCGACAAAGGAAAACCTTGTTCCATCACGGAGGACACACCACACCCTTCGCCTAAAATAGTCAATCTGGGCATGGACTAAAGATAACCAATCCATACTGAGAATGACGTCGTAAGGCCTCGACGCTACCACCAAGAGGTTCCAACCAAAACTATCGTCTCCAAGGGTAAGATCACACTGTCTATAGAGGTGCGTGATTGTCGAGTCTCCTCCCGTAGGTGTCTCCAAGCATAAGGATCGAGTCAACGGTTCTACTGGAATCTCGAGGTTTTGTACAAGACATGTGGCTATAAGGGAATGACTGGAATCTGTGTCTATGAGTATGGAAGCTAAGGTAGAAAAGACACAGATCGTACCTCGAATCATCCCTGGATCCCCTGGGTCATATGCCTCGACCGCATGAAGTTTTTCCCGTCCCTATCCCCCAGCTCCCTAAGCCTGGTGCGGACCTCCTGGGGGTGGTGTTGGAAGTAAGTCGAAGCGTCTGCCACCACCTGCAGCTCTCCCTGCTCCTCTACCATGTCTGCCACCTGGCGGGTCTGCCTGCTCTGTCCTCCACCTCTGCCTCGGTGGTCCATCCACCGCTTCCCTGTCAGCAGCTCGACGGGTCGGGCAATCTCTAGCAAGATGTCCCCTACCGTCGCATGCGCAGCATCGCTTCTCCCTAGGCTGACTGGATCCAGCCTGAGAGCCCTGGACTGTTGATCCCCTATCCTAGGCCCTCTTATGATGTCTCCCACGTCCAGATCCCTATGCCTAACGTTGGCTCCCCACTGCCGGGGTCTCCGCACCCGTCTGCCTGCTGATAACTGTCGGCGGCTGTCTCTGCTCCGCCAAGAAGCTCTCGATCACCAAGGCCTGCTCGAGCACTCCAACATAAGTCGATATGCATAGAGGCACGACTCTAGCTCAGATTTCTCGTCGTAAACCCCACTTGAAGGTCCGAGCTCTGAAGTACTGATCCCTAACCATATCCATTGAGTACCTGGCGAGGTTGGTGAACCTCGATGAATAGTCAGCCACCATCATATTGCCCTGCCGGAGCTGAAGAAGCTCCTGGATGCGCACAGCTCTCAGCGTAACCAGAGAGAACTCATCCCTGAAGAGTCGCTCAAACTCTGTCCATGAAATAGTCTCCTCGTCGTGAGTCTGCATGGTCAGACTCCACCATCGTCCGCCAAACCCTAAAGAAGGCTCGCTCCTAGGACCACCATCTGGTCTGCCGGTGTCCTCAGTAGACGAAAAACTCTTGTTACCGCCTCAAGCCTGTCCTCAGTCGCCTGAGGGTCAAGCTCGCCTCGGAACCTGATGGGTCTCTGTATCTGAAACTCATGGAGTGTGCTGAGCCTTCACTCCTCGTCAGTCGGTACCGCGGGTACCACTGGTTGATCCACTAGTGGTGGTATAGCAAGTGCACCACCTAGTGGCAATGCCTGGGGAGCTGGTCCCTGTATTGAAGCCTCGTCACTGAGGGGGTCATCCTCGTGATTGTGCTGTTGAATCCTAGCAGGTATGCGTCGCAGAGGCATCCTATAAACAAATAAGATGTACCATGGTCAATGAGTATATCTAGATAGCTGACACAAAGGACATGGAAAACATAACCCATTCCTATATGATGCATGTACCTTTTATTTCCCCGCAACCAGTGTTTTCGTGAACCAAGTCGAAAAGCAGGTTATCAGAGTCCTGGTGTATGGATACGTCGGCCGCCGCACCAACACTGGGGTCTCTGGCCTGAAAGTTGAACCCGAAACACTCAACATTGTTGCCCCAAACCAAACTCACAGACTCTTGGTCCTAAGGTAGAACCGACCACCTCTGATACCACTCTGTCATGACCCATCCCAGTGGGGCCCGCGCCGTGACTCCCCAAGCCCGCCTCCAATAGGCCAGGGGCTGGTGACTAGAACCAAGTAGGAATATCACTAACATGGGAGGCATTTCCTAAGTACCTGTACACATGCACACATCTCCAAGCCCACAAGATGCTGAAATGTAAAAACCACTAAGGAAAAGAATGCATGCATACAACTAAACCCAACCAATAGAGTACGACGAAAGGTAGAGTGCTGTAAAAGTAAACAGGGCCAGAATACAAGCCCGCCAAAAACAAGAGTCTGAAAACTACAAAGTCCAACCTGTAAGAAAAAAAAGGTACTGGGACTGCCGCTCGTATCCGTAGGAACGCCTCGGCCTGTAGGGAACTCAGAAAGCTCGGTCCTGCCCTGGTCTGCCCTGGACTCTGTCAAAAGGCTGCTCATCTGTACAAGACACCAGACATGCGGGCAAAGCCCGTGCAGGGGTGAGTATAACAATACTCAGCGGAGGACCCCGAAAACCACAAAGCAGTACCCAAAGTAAAGGTACAGTCAGCTATGCACAGTATATGTCTACAGAATATATAGAACAAACCAGATATACTCAAAACCCAGACCTGTGGTCTAGAGACAAGTCACACAACTGCATACCCCCGCAAGGGATTCTGTTCGAAGATTCTATGATGAACTCGTTCCGGGAGAACACACTCCACGAGTCTTATAGCTCTGATGAAGTCCGTCTGAGAAGTGTTGTTCATTGGGAACCGTCACGAGAGATAGCTACACTCATTAAGGGAGACACACTCCTGAGTGGAAAGGTTATGGTAGATAGAATCACTCATTACGGGAGACACACTCTGGAGTGGGAAGATCTCAATACACAGATGAGGACCACTAACAGGGTCATGGAGGATACCGCAACTCATCCGGAATTCACCTGCTAGGTAGAGGATCAATTCCCGGTAGAGTTGGTCACATCGATGCCTGACTCTACCTAGGTTCTGGAAATGGATAGAGGATCTCGATCCGGGCCTCTCGGATGGATTCCTGACTCTATCACAGAAATTCATGCTGAAGGGATCATAATCCTGCGTGAGGGAATGACGCATAACCTTCAGGGGAACAATAATAAGGGGTACTAACCCAAACAAAAGATGTTCAAGGCACGGTGAACAAAAGGACCAAGCTGTTTTCCAAAAAGTACACGGCATGTAGAAATGATACACGCCGTGTTGTCCAACCCCGGGTACTGCCCGTGTACAACGGCCCGTGTCGTGAGGCTGGTCGTGTAGAAAAACTTTGTACATGGAATTTAGTACAGAGTACACGCCGTGTCAGGGTAACTGGGGTTGGCTCCGTGTACTCTAGCCATGTGCCCGTACACGGTCACCTACCCGTGTACTCCGACCTGTGTAATCTGCACATGGGGCGACCCACGCTGCTGGCCTCGCCTGGCCGTGTGATGGAGTACACGGTCATGTACTCCATCCCGTGTTCGTGTATCCCCGGGATACACGCTGAGCTCCGCGTAGCCTCCTCTTCCAAGGTGTACACGTTGTGCCACCTAAAGCCGTGTAGATCATCCTGTGTCCTTGTACTACCCAAAGTACACACCGAGCTTCGGGGAGGTCCAACACGCCGTGTGACTGGGGTCACATGCCATGTGATTCATCTCTGACCCCGAAACCCTAGCTGCCACCGCCAGTACTACACGGCGTGTTCTTCAGAAGTACACGCCGTGTATTCTGGAAATTTCCAGAAATGGAACTCTTCACCGGCGTGCCTCCCGTGCTGCTCTGATCATCAATCTGATTGTCCGATCGCCACAAAACTTCCAGGTTCTGGTCACCCCGACACCACGAAGCCGCTTCTGTCATTTTCGTGCCTCCGGTCGGCTCCAAAAACGTGCTCTGATCTTCTTGCACGAAGAACGCTCGAAGAACGCTCTTTCTGATCCGGTCCGATTCTTCGTCCGCCATCGTCGCCTCACCTCCACAAGGTCATTTAGATGTCGAAACTTCGATTTGGGATCGTTGCGTCGTAGAACGGATGCGCAATGATCTGTTGTTCGTCACCCCGCGAAGAACGCAAAGAACGCGCGGGGAAAAGGAGGAAGAAATACAAATAACAAATTGAGGAACAACCCTCCACCAGAATTCGTGATATTTTTAATATTTTCATGTCTTATTATATACTCCCTTTACTTATTTTATACGAAATGTTCATAATTTTTGTGAAATATTAATGTTTTAATATTAAGTATAATTTTTGAGCATTTTTAGAAGTAGTCCAATTGAGTCAGTTTAATGTTTTAATAATAACTATCACTGTAATGATCCAAATTGTTTAGTTATTCTTTTTTAGGATTTTCATTTCAATATAAAACATTTCATTAGAAGGTACCATGAGCCAATTATTCCATTTGAAGGGTCATATGGTCCTCACAAACAAGACCAAAGAATCTGTGAACAAACTGGACCATCCTTGAAGATTGATTTACTGGGATCAATCCAGAAGTCCAAAAACATTAACTCTCCACCATAATTTGGGGGACACTACATTTCATCTTGTATAAAAATTTCAAGTCCCAAATCCAAGTACAAGGGGATCAAATGAAGCTTTGAAGTCCACCCTACCATTCTGGATGAGAATTAAAATCAGTATAGTATGCATGACATATCTCATGATGTATGAATCCAATCGAGCTGAGATTTTTCAGTGTGAAAGAGGAGAAAGAGGAGGCAGACGTTTTTGAAGAACCCATTCGTATTTGAAGGCACATTCATATTCAAAAACCCTTTAACATTCTGGACTTCAAAAATCCTGGATTGAAATGGACAGTTTTACTTTGCTTAATAAAACGGCCATAACTTTTGATCCTTAAGTCCAAATGACTCCATATTTTGATATTAGTCGACCAACTTTATTATCTACAACTTTGAAGAAGTATATTTCTATAGATTCGGATTTCATGATGTCCATATATGTGATCCAAGTGGAGGGATATTGCTGGAATGTAAACAGTTCACTCCTTGGGCTATAAATACTCTCCCCTTCTCTCCTTGAGAGGGGTTGGAATTTCAGAAGAGAGGAGATCATATTGGAACTACCAAAGCTTTTAAAAAGGCTTTGAAGGACCTTCCATACTCAATTTTTCACTTGAGAGACCTTTCCTCCTCTCTTTGTTTTCACTTACTTTTGTGTTCTTCATTTTTGTAATTTTGTAAGTCCTTTATTTTATAATTCTGTTTTAATGCAAGTTTCTTCTTCAATATCTCTTATTCTCCTCCACCTTCTGTATTTTAATATTAATGTTCTTAAAATATTTTAAATTCAGTTAAATATCCTTCCCTTCTTCTGCTTCCTCATTCAATCGAAAATCCATTTTTAATTTTCTTCATCGTTTGTGTGTGTGTTCGGCGCACTACTCTTATCTTGTCCCTTTCTTTTTCTTCTATTCTTAATTTATCATCATAATTATTATAACCATAATATTAAACACCAAAATGTCTGAGTAAATATCTCATTGGGGTGATTCAAAATTTAGGGATGTTAAGTGATTGAGAGTATTTTCTCGATGAGTATTCGTTAATTTAACATTGTGTATGTTGGACTTAATATGTCATGGATTAATGACATCTTTTGTTTAGCATGTGGTTTCCATGGATTATTGGAAATATAAATACACTAACATAAACAAGTACTAATTGATTTTAGAATCCTAGTTAAGTTAAGGCTTGGATAAAAGCTTTAACACTTAGGAATTCTAATGGACGTCAACTTGTGAAGTGGGTGTTAATTTAAATGTAATATAAAGCAAAGCTCAAGGATTTCACAAGCTTAACTCCCTAATAATGAACTCACTCCAATCATTATCAATTTATTAAATCAATCATAATCAATTAGTCATTTAAATTCAGCTCCGCAATCAAAACCCCACAATCATAATACAATCAACTAAAAACAAATGACTATTTCAAAGTATCATCGCCGAGGATTCGACTCGAGTGCTGCTATACACATTAGCAGAGCACCGGAACTTTGACCGGTCGATAGGCGAAAATCGGCCGTGAGTTTCAAATGACGTCGTTTCCGGGGATGGTGCTTTAAGTAGTCATTAGTTTCTGGTTATTGTCAAAAAAAACAAAAAAAAAACAAAATTATAAAAAAAAATTGAAAAAAAACACAAAGAAAAGCCCGTCTTCCTTTTTCTTCCAAAATCTCTCTAAATGACCCATAGCCTCCCAAACAATCCCTCAGATTTTTTTGACCCTGAAATTGAGCGAACACTTTGCCAACTTAGGAGGAACATAAGAGATACTCAAATAATTCAAGAACCAGTCCTCTTCCAACAAGTTGAAATTGAAATGGCCAATCCTAGGGAACAAACCCTAAAAGAACTCACTGCCCCTAATATGAATTACCAACCTCTTGGTATTCAATATCCAAATATAGAGGCTAACTTTGAACTCAAATCAGGTTTGATTCATCTTCTCCCTCATTTCCACAGGCTAGCCGGTGAGGATCCACATATCCACCTTAAAGAGTTCCAAGTAGTGTGCTCTAACATGAAGCCTCAAGGGGTTTCTGAAGAACAAATCAAACTCCGAGCATTCCCATTTTCCCTAGCTAACACTGCTAAGTCATGGCTCTACTACCTACCTCCTGGTTCCATAACTACATGGAATGACATGAAGCGACTATTCTTAGAGAAATTCTTTCCTGCTTCTCATACTGCTTCTATCCGAAAGGAAATAAGCGGTATTCGTCAGTTCCCAAATGAATCACTCCATGAGTATTGGGAGAGGTTAAAAAAGCTTGTGGCAACCTGCCCACATCATCAAATCCCTGACCAACTCTTGATCCAATACTTCTATGCAGGGTTATTGGCTATGGAGATAACTCTCATTGATGCCGCAAGTGGTGGTGCTCTAGTTGATAAAACTCCAACAGCTGCAAGAGATCTCATAAGTAACATGGCTGTAAACACACAACAATTCTATACTCGAGCACATGCTCAAGTCAAACAATCCCAAGATAATCAATCAATTGAGCTGAACAAAATGACCGAGTAGATGAGTGAACTTACAGGTCTTGTGCGACAGCTAGCTGTGGATACCAAATCCCCAACCTCGTCTTCTCCGCAATCAATGTTTCCTGGACCTGTCAAAAACTGTGGAATCTACAACTCTCCATCTCATCCAACTGACACATGTCCACAACTTCAAGAGGATCAATCCAATTCATCTGGAACAATGGAGCTCAATGCAGCATATGCTCAGCGGATTACTAATCCTCAACTATCAAGTCAGTTTGTTAGAAACTTCAACCAACCTCACTCTGATCCCTTGTCCTCTAACTTTAACCATGGATTGAGGTATGGTAACCCCATGTCTCACCCCCCCCCCTCAATTCCCTCCTCAAAACCCAAAACAGTTCCAATATGGTCAAGGTGGTGGTAAATTCCATCAAACTTATCCTTTTGCTCCTCAAACTCAAAGGAAAAATCCTCCTTCTGGATTCCATTATCCTAGTGAGCCTTCCCAATTCCAAAACCAATACAATCGATTTCCCAAGAACCAAAATCAAGGAAATCCCAACCAGGTACAAGCCTCTTCTTCCAAGAAACCATGGGAAAGTGCAGTGGAAGATCTTGCCTCCTTCACCCATTCTAGCCTTAAAAACATTGAAACACAAATATGTCAACTTGCATCCCACCTGAGCCAGCAAAAACAATGAAATTCTTCCCAACTCCCAGCTCAACCATTACCCAACCCCAAGGGTAATGTAAGTACAATTGCACTTAGTTCAGGAAAGCAACTTGCTATGCCTCAAGATAAATCCTCAAACCCTCCTTTGAATGTTGACCTAGAAAATGAAAAGAAAAAGAAACTTGAAAAGGAACCTGAATCCATTCCCTCACCTCCTTCCATTCCACTTAGGAATCCAATTCCTTCTCCTCAAGCTGTTTTTAAACCAAGGAAGTCCTTTGAACCTGATCCTGAAATGCTCGACATGTTTAGACGTGTTGAAGTCAACATTCACCTCTTAGATGTCATAAAACAAATTCCTAAGTATGCCAAATTTCTCAAGGAGTTTTGTACCCACAAGAGGCAACTTAGGACCTTTGAAAATTTTTCCACCCAGCAGTCCATACCCATTAAGTGAAAAGATCCAGGTACCTTTACGGTTCTATGCCAAATTGGATGTTCAAACTTTGATGATGCACTCATAGACCTAGGATCCTCAATTAATGTCATGCCCAAATCCATCTTCTCCAACCTTGGTCTAGGTCCCTTACATCCAACAGGTGTTTTCATTCAGTTAGCCAATCGAAGCATAGCTAGTCCTGAGGTAATAATTGAGGATGTCCTTGTTCGAGTAAATGATCTTATCTTCCCAGCTGACTTCTATGTCCTTGACATGGAAGTCGAGACAACTTCTTGCAAATATCCTCTGATTCTAGGAAGACCATTCCTTATGACATCTAAAACCAAAATTGATGTCCATGCTGGCATCTTATCCATGGAATTTGGCGACCAAATGGTCAAGTTCAATATTTTTCAATCCATGCGATACCCATTAGAGAATCAATCTGTATTCTCTATCCATGTTTCTGAAACTCCCTCTGAGAGTGTGTTGAATCCTAATCCATCATGTTCTTCCTGTTCTACTAATAGAGGAGTTTGTGAATATTGAATCCTCATTAACCAAGTGATTAATGGTGAAATTGATGTTGACATTACAAATGCAAACTCCATTGATCTAAAGGATCTTGAAAACTCTTTGGAATATCATCTCACCTCTGACCTCCAATGCTCCAACATGGATGGTAATGAAGAAAATGAACTAGAATTCTCATTTGTTGATTTATATCAGATTATCCCACATTCATCCTTTCCTATCCATGATTCTGAAAATTATGTTATATGTGAAGTGAACCTTGAACCAATGTGTTTATATTGTCCTGATGGTAGTGATGTTTGTGATATTTGTACCCTAATTAATAAAGTGATCACTGGTGAGGTTGAAATTGACCATTCTTTGGCAAACAACATTGAAATAAAGGATATTGAAAATTTTATTCAGTTATATGACTCCACTAATCCTCATTACTCTACATTGGTAAGTGATGAAATAAATGAGTCAAAAACAATTGGGATCTCATACTCTGCTTTTGTGTTATCTGATCCTTACATAAATGAACCATCAAAATTGAGCCATCTTCCTGAATTTCCAAGAATAGAAAACCATCACTTTGTGGATAAAATCATTCCTCAGGTTGAAGACCAAAGTGAGGATAGAAATATTCTCTTTCCAACCCCATTGAATTGCAATCACACCAACAAGGATGGGACGAAATTATCCAATGGATCATCAGGCCTCCCAAAGAAAAAGTTTTTCTGGAAGCACACTGGAGTTGAGAAAATATGATGTCCACCGTCAGACTATGGGTAGTCCACTACAATTGTCCAGCTGTAGACAAATAAATGTAGCGCTTCTTGGGAGGCAACCCATGTTTTCCTTTATTTTATGAAATTTCAATTTCTTTTTAGTTTTTCATTAGATGAATAATGAATTTTCTTTTTCAGGTAACTTCTCATTGTCCTAGAACCACCTTGACTTCCACTGAATCCCCAAATTCTCTAGCCGACCCACCACTAGATGGAGATGGAAACCCACCAAATCCAAACCAGGGGGCACCTCTTTACCTTTAACTCTCTCTATCTATCTCTTCATCTCTCTACCTATTTCTTCTTCTTCTTCTTCTATCCTTCATTTTTTTTACCACTTTTTTTTTCAACTCTTTTTTTTTCTATTTCTCTCTTGTGAGGGTGTGTATTTTAAAAAAAACCTTAAAAACTAAAAAAAAACCAAAAAACAAAATCACTTAAAAAAATTAAAAAAAAGAGTCATGCTTACTCACCATCGAGTTTTGAAATTTTGTCCAACCATTTTGGGGAGTTAACAGACATGTTTTCATCTCAAAAATTTTGTATTTTCATTATGACTTTGGATAAATAATTTTGTGTAAAAACCAACACATTTTGAATGCTCAATTTTTGGATTTGGAAAATGGTTTTCCCAAACCATGAGAACAAACATTTGCTTTCATGCCAAGGACACCTATGGCCATCTATTCAAAATGTGTTTTTTTTTCACCACCATTTGTGATTCTTGAGTTTGTGGACCTTCGAGCTGAATTTCCTGCCTTAGTGTGCATTAATATGATAGAGGAATTTTCTGAACCACATGAGAATCACAATATCCAAATAGCCTCCCATTTCCCTTACATTAGTCTTCCTTTTGAAAGCCCCTTCGATCCTATGAAAACCTTTTCTTTGATAGCCACATTATAATCTCAATACCTTATCCCACCCAATATCAACATGGATTTTTATTGCATAAGTTTTTGAAATTTAAGTGTTGGGGGGGAATGGATTTCATTTTTGGGTATCATTTCCTTAAGTTCTGGTGTGTTATCATGTGCTTGAGGGAAAGCATCCATTTTAGTGTGGGGGGAGGTTGTAATTCAGTGGGATTTGGGAATGTATTGTATAAATGATATTGAAAAGTGTTCAAAAAAATTCAAAAAAAAATCAAAAAAAATGAAAAAAAAAAATCAAAAAATGGGTTGTGTCTTGGGTAGGTCAAAAATCAATCTTTTTCAACCTTTGATCTTGTTATAACTATTACAATTAGTGTCGTGAGGAGATAAAACATGGGTTGGGATATGAGTGTGAGATCTGTTTCAAGGTCAACTTTCATAAAAACAAAGAAAAAAAGGAAAAGAAAAAAAAGAACACTTGCATTATATTATTATTGGGAGAAGTTTTTTGTTATGTAAATATTCGAACTTCTCATTAACTTCATATTTTATTCCTCTATTGTGTCTTTCTTCATACAATCATTCCCTTGTAAATATGTGTTTTCATTTCCTTCCATGTTTTATTTCAAAAAAACGTGCATTGTTTTTCTATGTTGGTATTTTAACCCTCTTATTCTCTCTCTTGGACATTATATTCCTACCGTCCTATAGCCACAGAAAAACCCCTTCAAAATAACTCTTGATTTTTTATCACTTTGGATAGGTAGTGGAAGCTGAGAGCTCTTACAAACTCTATGATTTTCACTTTTGGTTGGTGAAAGCGTGAACCTCCACAAATGAATTTTATCATCTTGAGAGGTGTGAGTTTTGAGTATACACATTTTCCATTTCTAAATTTGAGCATGAAAAAATGAATTAGTTTTGGAACATTGTTTCTGTGACAACTTGTGGTGGAATTCAAAATGGATGAGTGAAATAGTCTAAACTTCCACTTATTGGAGAAAACAAAATTTTAATATTTGTTGGTGAGTAAAAATGATTTTGTCATGTTTTTATATTTGTTGCACATGAGGACATGCACAAAACTAAGTTTGGGGGAGTTGATATTGTTAATATTTTAATGTCTTATTATATACTCCCTTTACTTATTTTATATGAAATGTGCATAATTTGTGTGAAATATTAATGTTTTAATATTAAGTATAATTTTTGAGCATTTCTAGAAGTAGTCCAATTGAGTCAGTTTAATGTTTTAATAATAACTATCACTGTACTGATCAAAATTGTGTGGTTATTGTTTTTTAGGATTCTACTTTCAATATACAACATTTCATTAGAAGGTACCATGAGCCAATTCTGCCATTTGAAGGGTCATATGGTCCTCACAAACAAGACTAAAGAATCTGTGAACAAAATGGACCAGCCTTGAAGATTGATTTCCTGGGCTCAATCCAGAATTCCAAAAACATTAACTCTCCAAAATAATTCTGGGGACACTTCATTTCATCTTGGATAAAAATTTCAAGGCCCAAATCCAAGTACAAGGGTCCCAAATGAAGCTTTGAAGTCCAGCCCACCATTCTGGCCGAGAATTAAAATCAGTATAGTATGCATAACATATCTCATGATGTAAGCATCAAATCGATCTTAGATTTTTGCAGTGTGAAAGAGGAGATATAGGCGGCCGACTTTGTTGAATAACCCATTAGGATTTGAAGGAATATTCATATTCAAAAACCCTTTCACATTCTGGACATCAAAAAGACTGGATTGAAATGGACAGTTTTACTTTGTTTAATAAACCGGCCATAACCTTTGATCCTTAAGTCCAAATGACTCCAAATTTTGAGAGTAGTCGGCCGCCTTTAGTATCTACCACTTTGAATAAGGATATTTCTCTAGATTCGGCTTTCATAATGTCCATATCTACGAGCCAAGTGGAGGGGTATTGCTGGAATGTAAACAGTCCACTCCTTGGGCTATAAATACTCTCCACTTCTCTCCTTGAGAGGGGTTGGAATTTCAGAAGAGAGGAGATCATATTGGCACGAAAAAATAATTGGAAAAGGCTTGGGAGGACTTTCCATACTCAAGTTTTCACTTAAGAGACCATTCCTCCTCTCTTTGTTTTCACTTACTTTTGTGTTCTTCTTTTTTGTAATTTTGTAAGTCCTTTCTTTTGTAATTCTATTTTAATGCAAGTTTCTTCTTCAATATCTCTTATTATCCTACACCTTATGTATTTTAATATTAATGTTCTTAAAATAGTTTAAATTCAGTTAAATATCCTTCCCTTCTTCTGCTTCCTCATTCTATCGAAAATCCATTTTTAATTTTCTTCATCGTTTGTGTGTGTGTTCGGCGCACTACTCTTATCGTGTCCATTTCTTTTTCTTCTATTATTAATTTATAATCATAATTATTATAACCAGAATATTAAACACTCAAATGGGTGAGTAAATATCTCATTTGGGTGAGTCAAAATTTAGGGATGTTAAGTTATTGAGAGTATTTTCTCGATGAGTATTCGTTAATTTAACATTGTGTATGTTGGACTTAATATGTCATGGATTAATGACATATTTTGTTTAGCATGTGGTTTCCATGGATTATTGGAACCATAAATACACTAAAATAAACAAGTAATGATTGATTTTAGAATCCTAGTTAAGTTAAGTCTTGGATTAAATCTTTAACACTTAGGAATTCTAATCGACGTCAACTTGTGAAGTGGGTGTTAATTTAAATGCAATATAAAGCAAAGCTCAAGGATTTCACAATCCTAACTCCCTAATAATGAACTCACCCCAATAATTATAAATTTATTAAATCAATCGTAATCAATCAGTCATTTCAATTAATCTCTGCAATCAAAACCCCCCAATCATAATACAATCAACTAAAAACAAACGACTATTTCAAAGTATCATCGCCGAGGATTCGACCCGAGTGCTGCTATACACATTAGCAGAGCACCGGAACTTTGACCGGTCGATAGGCGACAATCGTCCGTGCATTTCAAATGGATCCGTTTCCGGGGATGGTGCTTTAAGTAGTCATTAGTTTCTGGTTATTGTCAAAAAAACCAAAAAAACAAAATTTTAAAAAAAAATTGAAAAAAAACACAAAGAAAAACCTGTCTTCCTCTTTCTTCCAAAATCTCTCTGAATGCCCCGTAGCCTCCCAAACAATCCCTCAGATTTGTTTGACCCTGAAATTGAGCGAACAATTCTCCAACTTAGGAGGAACCTAAGAGATACTCAAATAATTCAAGAACCAGTCCTCTTCCAACCAGTTGAAATTGAAATGGCCAATCTTAGGGAACAAACCCTAAAAGAACTCGCTACCCTTGATATGAATTACCAACCTCTTGGTATTCAATATACAAATATAGAGGCTGACTTTGAACTCAAATCGGGTTTGATTCATCTTCTCCCTCATTTACACGGGCTAGCCGGTGAGGATCCACATCTCCACCTTAAATAGTTCCAAGTAGTGTGCTCTACCATGAAGCCTCAAGGGGTTTCTAAAGAACAAATCAAACTCCGAGAATTCCCTTTTTCCCTAGCTGACACTGCTAATTCATGGATCTACTACCGACCTCCTAGTTCCATAACTACATGGAATGATATGAAGAGACTATTATTAGAGAAATTATTTCCTGCTTCTCGTACTGCTTCTATCCGAAAGGAAATAAGTGGTATTCGTCAGTTCCCAAGTGAATCACTCCATGAGTATTGGGAGAGGTTCAAAAATCTTATGGAAACCTGGCCACATCATCAAATCACTGACCAACTCTTGATCCAATACTTCTATGAGGGGTTATTGGCTATGGAGATAACTCTCATTGATACCGCAAGTGGTGGTTCTCTGGTTGATAAAACTCCAGCAGCTACAAGATATCTCATAAGTAACATGGCTGAAAACACACAACAATTCCATACTCGAGCACATGCTCAAGTCAAACTAGCACAAGATAATCAATCAATTGAGCCGAACAAAATAACCGAGTGGATGAGTGAACTTATAGGTCTTGTGCGACAGCTAGCTGTGGCTACCAAATCCTCAACCTCATCTTCTCCGCAATCAATGTTTCCTGGACCTATCAAAAACTGTGGAATCTGCAACTCTCCATCTCATCCAACTGACACATGTCCACAAATTCAAGAGGATCAATCCGATTCATCTAGACCAATGGATCTCAATGCATCATATGCTCAGCGGAACACCAATCCTCAACTATCAGGTCAGTTTGTTGGAAACTTCAACCAACCTCACTCTGATCCCTTCTCCTCTAACTTTAACCAAGGATTGAGGTATGGTAACCCCATGTCTCACCCCCCTCAATTCCCTCCTCAAAACCCAAACCAGTTCCAATATGGTCAAGCTGGTGGTAACTTCCATCAACCATATCCTTTTGCTCATCAACCTCAAAGGAACAATCCTCCTCCTGGATTCCATTATCCTAGTGAGCCTTCCCAATTCTAAAACCAATACAATCGATTTCCCAAGAACCAAAATCAAGGCAATCCTAACCAGGGACAAGCCTCTTCTTACAAGCAACCATGGGAAAGTGTAGTGGAAGATCTTGCCTCCTTCACCCTTTCTAGCCTTAAAAACATTGAAACTCAAATAGGTCAACTTGCATCCCACCTGAGCCAGCAACAACAATCAAATTCTTCCCAACTCCCAGCTCAACCATTACCCAACCCCAAGGGTAATGTAAGTTCAATTGCACTTAGATCAGGAAAGCAACTTGATATGCCTCAAGATAAATCCTTAAACCCTACTTTGAATGTTGACCTAGAAAATGAAAAGAAAAAGAAACTTGAAAAGGAACCTGAATCCATTCCATCACCTCCTTCCATTCCACTTAGGAATCCAATTCCTTTTCCTCAAGCTGTTTCTAAACCAAGGAAGTCCTTTGAACCTGATCCTGAAATGCTCGACATGTTTAGACATGTTGAAGTCAAAATTCCCCTCTTAGATGCCATAACATAAATTCCTAAGTATTCCAAGTTTCTCAAGGATTTGTGTACCCACAAGAGGCAACTTAGGACCTTTGAAAATGTTTCCACCCAGCAGTCCATACCCATTAAGTGCAAAGATCCAGGTACCTTTACGGTTCCATGCCAAATTGGATGTTTAAACTTTGATGATACACTCATAGACCTAGGAGCCTCAATTAATTTCATGCACAAATCCATCTTCTACAACCTTGGCCTAGGTCCCTTACATCCAACAGTTGTTGTCATTCAGTTAGCCAATCGAAGCACAGCCAGTCCTGAGGGAATAATTGAGGATGTCCTTGTTCGAGTAAATGATCTTATCTTCCCAGCTGACTTCTATGTCCTTGACATGGAAGGTGAGACAACTTCTTGAAAATATCCTCTGATTCTAGGAAGACCATTACTTATGACATCTAAAACCAAAATTGATGTCCACGCTGGCATCTTATCCATGGAATTTGGCGACCAAATGGTCAAGTTCAATATTTTTCAATCCATGCGATACCCATTAGAGAATCAATCTATATTCTCTATCCATATTTCTGAAACTCCCTCTGAGAGTGTGTTGAATCCTAATCCATCATGTTCTTCCTATTCTACTAATAGAGGATTTTGTGAATATTTCATCCTCATTAACCAAGTGATTAATGGTGAAATTGATGTTGACATTACAAATGCAAACTCCATTGATCTAAAGGATCTTGAAAACTCTTTTTAATTTCATCTCACCTCTGACATCCAATTCTCCAACATGGATGGTAATGAGGAAAATGAACTAGAATGCTCATTTGTTGATTTAGATCAGATTATCCCACATTCATCCTTTCTTATCCATGATTCTGAAAATTATGTTATATGTGAAGTGAACCTTGAACCAATGTGTTTATATTGTCCTGATGGTAGTGATGTTTGTGATATTTTTACCCTAATTAATAAAGTGATCACTGGTGAGGTTGAAATTTACCATTATTTGGAAAAAAACATTGAATTAAAGGATATTGAAAATTTTATTCAGTCATATGACTCCACTGATCCTCATTACTCTACATTGGTAAGTGATGAAATAAATGAGTCAAAAACAATTGGGATCTCATACTTTGCTTTTGTGTTATCTGATCCTTACATAAATGAACCATCAGAATTGAGCCATCTTCCTGAATTTCCAAGAATAGAAAACCATCACTTTGTTGATAAAATCATTCCTCAGGTTGAAGACTAAAGTGATGATAGAAATATTCTCTTTCCAACCCCATTGAATTGCAAGCACACCAACAATGATGGGAAGAAATTATCCAATGGATCATTAGGCCTCCCAAAGAAAAATTTTTTCTGGAAGCACACTGGAGTTGAGAAAATACGATGGCCACCGTCAAACTATGGGTATTCCACTGCAATTGTCCAGCTGTAGACAAATAAACGTAGCACTTCTTGGGAGGCAACCCATGTTTTATTTTATTTTATGAAATTTCAATTTCTTTTTAGTTTTTTATTAGATGAATAATGAATTTTCTTTTTCAGGTAACTTCCCACTGTCCTGGAACCACCTTGACTTCCACCGAATCCCCAAATTCTCTAGCCGACCCACCACTAGATGGAGATGGAAACCCACCAAATCCAAACCAGGGGAACCTCTTTACCTTTAACTCTTTCTCTATCTCTTCATCTCTCTACCTCTTTCTTCTTCTTCTTCTTCTCTCCTTCATTTTTTTACCACTTTTTTATCAACCCTTTTTTTCTCTTTCTTTCTTGTGAGGGTGTGTATTTTAAAAAAAACCTTAAAAACTAAAAAAAACCAAAAAACACAATCACTTAAAAAAATAAAAAAAAGAGTCATGCTTACTTACCATCGAGTTTTGAAATTTTGTCCAACCATTTTAGGGAGTTAACAGACATGTTTTCATCTCAAAAATTTTGTATTTTCATTATGACTTTGGATAAATAATTTTGTGTCAAAACCAACACATTTTGAATGCTCAATTTTTGGATTTGGAAAATGGTTTTCCCAAACCGTGAGAACAAACATTTGCTTTCATGCCAAGGCCACCTAGGAACATCTATTCAAAATGTGTGTTTTTCACCACCATTTGTGAGTCTTGAGTTTTTGGACCTTCAAGCTGAATTTCCTGCCTTAGTGTGCATTAATATGATAGAGGAATTTTCTGAACCACATGAGAATCACAATAGCCAAATAGCCTCTCATTTCCCTTACATTAGTCCTCCTTTTGAAAGCCCCTTCGAGTCTATGAGAACCTTTTCTTTGATAGCCACATTACAATCCCAATACCTTATCCCACCCAATATCAACATGGATTTTCATTGCATAAGTTTTTGAAATTTAAGTGTTGGGGGGGAATGGATTTCATTTTTGGGTATCATTTCCTTACTTTCTAGTGTGTTGTCATGTGCTTGAGGGAAAGCATCCATTTTAGTGTGGGGGGGAGGTTGTAATTCAGTGGTATTTTGGAATTTATTGTACAAATGATATTGAAAAGTGTTTAAAAAAAATTCAAAAAAAATCAAAATAAAAAAAAATGAAAAAATGGGTTGTGTCTTGGGTAGGTCAAAAATCACTCTTCCTCAACCTTTGATCTTGTTATAACTATTACAATTAGTGTCGTGAGGAGATCAAACATGGGTTGGGATATGAGTGTGAGATCTGTTTCAAGGTCAACTTTCGAAAAAACAAAGAAAAAAAGGAAAAAAAAATAACACTTTCATTATATTCTTATTGGGATAAGTTTTTTGTTTTGTAAATATTTGATCTTCTCATTACCTTCATATTTTATTCCTCTATTGTGTCTTTCTTCACACAATCATTCCCTTGTAAATATGTGTTTTCATTTCCTTCCATGTTTTATTTCAAAAAAACGTGCATTGTTTTTCTATGTTGGTATTTTAACCCTCTTATTTTCTCTCTTGGACATTATATTCCAACCGTACTATAGCCACAGAAAAACACCTTCAAAAGTCCTCTTGATTTTTGAGCACTTTGGATAGGGAGTGGAATCTGAGAGCTCTTATAAACTCTATGATTTTCACTTTTGGTTGGTGAAAGAGTGAACCTCCACAAATGAATTTTATCATCTTGAGAGGTGTGAGTTTTGAGTGTCCACATTTTCTATTTCTAAATTTGAGCATGAAAAAATGAATTAGTTTTGGAACATTGTTTATGTAACAACTTGTGGTGGAATTCAAAATGGATGAGTGAAATAGTCTAAATTTCCCCTTATTGGAGAAAACAAAATTTTAATATCTATTGGTGAGTAAAAATGATTTTCTCATGTTTTTATATTTGTTGCACATGAGGACATGCACAAAAATAATTGTGGGGGAGTTGATATTGTGAATATTTTCATGTCTTATTATATACTCCCTTTACTTATTTTATATGAAATGTGCATAATTTTTGTGAAATATTAATGTTTTAATATTAAGTATAATTTTTGAGCATTTTTAGAAGTAGTCCAATTGAGTCAGTTTAATATTTTAATAATAACTATCACTTTACTGATTAAAATTGTGTTTTTCTTATTTTTTAGGATTCTCCTTTCAATATACAACATTTCATTAGAAGTTACCATGAGCCAATTCTGCCATTTGAAGGGTCATATGGTCCTCACAAACAAGACCAAAGAATCTGTGAACAAACTGGACCAGCCGTGAAGATTGATTTATTGGGCTCAATCCAGAATTCCAAAAACATTAACTCTCCACCATAATTAGGGGGAAACTACATTTCATCTCGTAAAAAAATTTCAAGGCCCAAATACAAGTACAAGGGGACCAAATGAAGCTTTTAAGTCCAACCCACCATTCTAGCCGATTATTAAAATCAGTATAGTATGCATGACATATCTCATGATGTAAGCATCAAATCGAGCTGAGATTTTTCAGTGTGAAATAGGAGATATAGAAGTCAGACTTTTTTGAATAACCCATTCGGATTTTAAGGCATCTTCATATTCAAAAACCTTTTCACATTCTGGACTTCAAAAAGACTGGATTGAAATGGACAGTTTTACTTTGTTTAATAAACCGGCCATAACTTTTGATCCTTAAGTCCAAATGACTCCAAATTTTGAGAGTAGTCGTCCAACTTTATTATATACAACTTTTAAGAAGGATATTTCTCGATATTCGTCTGTCATGATGTCCATATCTGCGATCCAAGTGGAGGGGTATTTCTGGAATGTAAACAGTCCACTCCTTGGGCTATAAATATTCTCCCCTTCTCTCCTTGAGAGGGGTTGGAATTTCAGAAGAGAGGAGATCATATTGGCACGACCAAAGATTTTCCAAAGGCTTGGGAGGACCTGCCATACTCAAGTTTTCACTTGAGAGACCCTTCCTCCTCTCTTTGTTTTCACTTACTTTTGTGTTCTTCATTTTTGTAATTTTGTAAGTCCTTTATTTTGTAATTCTGTTTTAATGCAAGTTTCTTCTTCAATATCTCTTATTCTCCCCCACATTCTGTATTTTAATATTAATGTTCTTAAAATAGTTTAAATTAAGTTAAATATCCTTCCCTTCTTCTGCTTCCTCATTCAATCGAAAATCCATTTTTAATTTTCTTCATCGTTTGTGTGTGTGTTCAGTGCACTACTCTTATCTTGTCTCTTTCTTTTTCTTCTATTCTTAATTTATCATAATAATTATTATAACCAGAATATTAAACACCCAAATGTATGAGTAAATATCTCATTGGGGTGAGTCAAAATTTAGGGATGTTAAGTGATTGAGAGTATTTTCTCAATGAGTATTCGTTAATTTAACATTGTGTATGTTGGACTTAATATTTCATGGATTAATGACATCTTTTGTTTATCATGTGGTTTCCATGGATTATTGGAACCATAAATACACTACCATAAACAAGTACTGATTGGTTTTAGAATCCTAGTTAAGTTAAGGCTTGGATTAAATCTTTAACACTTAGGAATTCTAATCGACGTCAACTTGTGAAGTGGGTGTTAATTTAAATGCAATATAAAGAAAAGCTCAAGGATTTCACAAGCTTAACTCCCTAATAATGAACTCACCCCAATAATTATCAATTTCTTAAATCAATCATAATCAATTAGTCATTTCAATTAAGCTCTGCAATCAAACCCCCCCAATCATAATACAATCAACTAAAAACAGACGACTATTTCAAAGTATCATCGCTGAGGATTCGACCCGAGTGGTGCTATAAACCTTAGCAGAGCACCGGAACTTTGATCGGTCGATAGGCGACAATCGGCCATGTGTTTTAGTTCGTCATGGTGTTGATCTGATCCCGTTAATAGGCTTAAACGAAGCAAGAATCAACAACAACATAAAGCATGGATCAATTCCCCAAGATCTTCCCAAAGAAAGTTCCTCCCGCAAGAACGCACGAATCCGCGGATCAACTTGTTCATGGTTGATCCGCGTTCGTCGTTTAAACTCAAATACGGGGAAAAGAAATCGAAAAATAACAACCCCTACCTTTCGAAAGGATCGATCATTGACGAAGGTGTCGTGCTGCTGTTGTCGTTGAGATCCTTCAATGTCGGCGCAACGATCCTTGGTTTCGATCTATTGTCGTTCATCGTCGAGAATTTGCTCCAACGCACTGCGGATTCTATAGAGGTTCCTCTCTCTGCGTTGCCAACGACGTACAATTGCTTAACCCATGAAAAGGGGAAACATGTTGGCATTTAATTACGCGGAAGTATTAACGGCGTAGACTTTCCATTTCGAAGTCATTAAGACGCACCATTAATTTAGGAAACAACTACGACATTGCTGCGCTGCAGCGAATGTTTCCTTAAATGAAATAAAATAAAATTGTTAATTTATTTTATTTTATTTTACTTAAAACGTCCAAAAATTAACTCTTTCCCTCGACTCGCGCCGGTCGAGGTTAGCCTCATTCTTAGGTAAAGTCATTGTCTCAGACACAATGGTGCGCTCAGATTTTTAATTCGAGCATCCGTTTGGAAACTGCCACAACCGCGCACAAGTGCCGACTCACTTAACTAAAAAAAGTTCGAACCACCATTCCGGGCTCACTGGACCTCAGAATGATGTGTCATCTTTGCGCCCGGTCTCGAATTAATTCCATATAATATTTAAAATAATAAATGGAAAAATCCGAGACATTACACCATCCTTTCATATTAATTCATTTATTTATATGATCATGGTCTTCCATTAATAAATATAATTTTGATGAATTAGATATAAAATAACTAAATAATTACAAGACCCAATCATGAGCTTATCTAATGGTTGATTTAATGAGCAAACATTAAATCAACCTATGACCTAGGGGAAATAACTCCTTATGTTGAACTTGGCATGTGCTACCAGATTCCACATGTCCACGTATGTATCACCGACTTGGAGTCA
This sequence comes from Viscum album, assembly GCA_963277665.1. Lineage (NCBI taxonomy): Eukaryota > Viridiplantae > Streptophyta > Magnoliopsida > Santalales > Viscaceae > Viscum > Viscum album. Next base: position 1,713,710,841 of record OY728140.1, on the reverse strand, counting down.
TTTTAGTTTCATCTTAAACCATCCTCACATTCCTTGAGATGCTATATTAATTACGAATATTTATTACTCACATGCAGGTGGGGGGAACCAAAGGATTAGTTAAAGAGAATTACATAAATATCCTTGGACACACAGGTCATACAAGATAATGGAGGGAGGTATGACTCGCAAGCCATCTTTTAATTTAATATTAAATAATTTCAAAACCATGAAAAAAATTTAATTAAATAAATTCCAACACATGCATAGGTCTTGGTCAAAATCATAAATGGTCACACATGCAACGAATATGCAAAATTAAATGACTAGCATTCATTTCATTATTCGTTCCTTTTATTATTTAAGATAAACACTCTTACATTAATTAATTAATTAACTAATTAATTCCCTTTCATATTAATGATAATCCTATCTTATTTAGAGATATAGATCATTAATGGAATTCCTAGAAAATAAACAGCAAAACCAATAATGATATAATAATTACAATAAATTAATTGAGCATTTAAAATTCTTTAAAACCATTATTAAATTGTCAAACACACAATAGAGTGATAATTAATAAAATATGGTTTTAATGCTACAATTTCAAATTTATTGTAATTTTAATTTTTTTTCCATTAATAGGATACTACACTGCATGTACATGCAACTACACGCTATGTACCTCAGTTATCGTATATCCAACTCACACGCTTAGGGCTTCGGCATGTTGAATCGACCAGACTATATGGTGTGTACATGCCAATTACACACCATGTATCTTCTTTTCATGTGCCAAGTTATCCCAGTCAACATATGGTGTGCAATAAAAGCATCACGTGTATTAAATTACTCGATGCATATAGATACATTGTGTATAGGTATACATAATGTGCTTCGGCTGCAAGCTGTGTAACCCCATTTTATTAGCCAATTATTTGACACTTCCCAATGGCATCTCCAGTTGTTATTCATTGGTTCTTAAATCTTTAAGAAAATGAAACACTTAACGAACATTATTAATATATTTATAACATGTTAATTAAAATCTGATTAAAGAATTAATAACATGAAAGAAAATATAATCACAATTGTGCATAGATCAATAATCAAATAAATAATTATAAATTTAAAAATGACCCCTCTGATACCACTTATTTGTTCTAGGCATAGTGAAATCATGCGTTGGTGGGTGATATATTAAAATTTATTTTAATTGTCTTTGCCTGAAACCAATAGTGAGGATCTTGCATGTCAAATTTATAATTAATTTATTTAATATTTAAAGAAATAAATACCTCGGCTTAGGAACTTTCTTCTTTGATGATTTTTTATCATCCAAAATAGCCCTTTTGGATTTCCTTTGTTGTTCTTATGAGGATCCAAGGGTATAATACCTCTAGCGGTGATCCACATGTACTCTAATGGTCTCCGAGCAATGTTACTCGTTCTCCAGTTGCTAACGCTATGAATTGAATGCCTTGTGTTGTTAGTTCTTGATTGATCGTTATTTGGTCTTGAATAGATTCTCTCTCGGTTTTCTAGTTCTTGAGAGGGAGAGAGGAGGAGGAGTTGAGAGATAATTTGTTATTCCCAACAATTCTCTATTCCCAAACATGGAATTGATTTTGAATGAATTACACAATAGACGTAGCTATCTATTTATAAAACTGGTATTTTGGTTACAAAATGTAATTTTATAATAGCCATTAAATATAATTATAACCATTAATGAAATCTCATCCCACATAATAATAATAATAGCATTATTATTTTGTGGTTTCCAACTTGTGTAAAATGGATAAATAATATTTATCGACTCGTAAATAATTATTTTATCACTGGACACGGTCTTGGTCTGTTCGAACTCGTTTGTATTTATTGAACACCAAATAAAAAATTTATCCTATTAAAAAAATATTTTATTCACAAACTAGTAAATAAATATTTATTAAATATTCAATAAAATAAATAAATATATTTTATTCAAAATCTGGTGAATAAATATTTATTTAATTTAAGTGATCAATATAACTTAGATAAAATTATTCCTCAATCTTAAGAATAATATTTATTCCATTAATTAATTTCAAATAAAATTTAATTGAGACCACTAGAAACACATTGAATGTGACCCTCTAGGATTATTTATTTTTGAAATTAGGTGGGATTGCCTAAAGTCCAATATTACTGTCTAGAAATGGGTCAAGGCACCTAAGAGAAATAACTTAAAGTCACAATTAAGACAGCCACATTAGAACTCTCACTGTGTAATAAAATCCATTTATCATATAATATCATCAAGTAGGTTGCATGACAGTGTCATCAACCTATATTCTTGATATATCATTCTTGGACTATCTGAATTAAATTCTTCATTACACCATGCCTAGGGAATTTAGGGTGAAGGTTCTATTTTAATACAAGGGATGAGATATCAACTTCCATAAATATGGATGGGATAAATCCTTTCTTGATTTATCCATTAATAACATGTCATTCATGATGCACCAAACATACCCTACATCCCGTCAATATATAACATGATGGTTTTCTTCAGTAAATCTAAGTGCGCTAGTCATGACATGCATTAATGATAATCTTAAAGTCTAAAGATCATTACACATGCTCGCAGATAAGAATATCTGATGACACCAAAACATTTATAATTCCTATAGGTGGTTCTATTCTCATAATCTCCCATCTTAGAGATTAATAAGTATGAACTACATGAGAATAAGTCTCTTTTTCTTATGAGTACTCGTACTTAACTGTCAATATACTATGTGTCCTATCATAGTATGTTATCCAACCGCATAACTGTATTAATAATATATCCATATTACTTCAAGGTTCTGATCATATAGGGGAACTATTATGACCTTATCAATGCGATAATACTCTAGGACATTATTAAATTATGGTCATGCAGAACAATGAACAATTTGTAATAAGATGTTTAATTTAATATTTAATACATCAAATATTCATGTAATCAAAGTAAAAATAGCCGGTTCTAGGACAACAACTCTAAAAAATAGGAGATAGAGACGTCAAAAAAGTAGTTACTTTGACTACAAATATGATAAAAACTAAAGAGAAAATTTGTGGGAGTTATGGGTAGTTTTCATATCCTATAATGGTGTGATAGGTAATCAATTTATTTTATTTCCATATCCTTGTTAAATAGGAAGATCGACAAGGATATGATTAAGTCTGAACAATGCACATATAATTTTTTTCGATTTTTAAAGGAATAAGAGAGAGGAGATCCCAGGGAGGGGCGGGAAGAAGTTTATAATTGTTGAATATCTTACCAAAGATGAAGAAGAAGGATTTTTTTCTACAGTAAAGAGTAGGGGAGTTCCATATTAACTATATAATAAGAAGGTATTGTGAGGAGACATTCATTAATTGTGAAGAAGTGGCCCAACAAAACATTAAAAGAACATATAACTACATTCGAGGATGCAATCCATGCCAGTGATATTGGTGAAAGGACCTTCAAGTCCATAAAATACGTACATGTGATCATTCTCCATCGGCAGTTAGCATCTGAAGGAATGTTTGAGGGATTGACCCTTTGGATGTAGTGAGTTGTCCCTAAACCATTGCAGAGTGAATGACCCCTGTGAATAGAAGGGATCTTAATAATGATTTATTTCATGACACATTTCTGAGGCATGATTCGTGGATGTATCTTGTAAGGGTGAATTAAGTAAATTCTCATGTCCTTATTTACTTTATGCATGCGCACAAAAATAAATAAATCATTCTAAAGTATATTCAGTAAAATAGCATAATAATTGACCCTAAATATTGAGAGATCCATATCCTCTAGGGTAAGTGATACATTGAAAAGAACAATTGTTTTAATTGGGTCAGACATTGCATACCGTGATTCACCCCCCCCCCCCCCCTCAAGGTAATCTCACTCTAAGCCCCTTATGAGGGACCGACATATATAGTGCAATGAAAATGAAAATAAGGTCATGAAAAATTAAGAAATAGATATTTCAAATGAAACATATTACATGTGAGCATAAATCAATAGGTCAAACATCAATCTAACACACGGTGTGGCCGGTATGACTGAACATGTGTCTTTTTATTTGAAATGGGAATTTTAATTTATAACATACTTCATATACTAAAAACTAATAAAACATACTTAATCTATCTTAATATTTTTAGAAAATGATTCATAAGTCATTTTTAATGTGTAGGTATTAGTTTCACAATAACTCGACACACGATGTGCTCGATATGACTCAAAGTGTGTGTTTTCAATTTAAAAGTAAAATTTAGTTCAAAATGATATTAAAAACAATGCAAGCATGCCTAAATTATCTTGATACTTTAGGGGGAAAAATACATAAATCATTTGTGATGTGTATGAATCAACAACATCTGAATCTAATACATAGTGTGGTTGATGTGACTTGAAGTTCATGTTTTCAGTTTAAAAGTGACATTTTATTAATGCATTGTATCATATTTATGTTTCATTCAGTTCTTTATAGTATTACTAACATAAGAATTTTTTTTATTATAGGTACAATCTTCTTTTGTTATCAAGTTTTGGTGGTTCATTTAGAAATTATTAACATGGATGGACTCTTTTGAAAGGGGGTTCCATAGACAACTGAGGGTTTTTTTATTAGGTTTTTAATTTTTTTTAAATGGTATAGGGTTCCATGTATTTTTAAAAAGGTTTCCCGATATGTGTGAAACTCGTTCATGCATCTCCCCTCTACCGGAAGCGTGAACCCCGTTCATACTTCTTGTGTGAATTGTATGAAGGAAATGTGAACAAGGTTCGTGCTTCCTTCAGAATTTTTAATTTAAAAAATCATTAATAATTATAAATAATAATTAAATATAAATAAATATTAATTAAATATAAATAAATATTAATTAAAAAATAATCAATATTTATAAAATATCAATAAATATAAATAAATATTAATATATATTAATTAAATAATCAAAAATATTAATAATAGTGTTCATGCCCATTTTGATCAATTGGTCTGATTCTTGGTGCACTGGTCAATCACCTTGGGTATTTAATTTTTTTTATAAATGGGATAGGGTTCCCAATTGTTTTTAGAAATGGTCCTGAGAATCATGAACCATGTTCACACTTCTTCCCTTACTAGGTAGCGTGAATGGGGTTCAGGCTTCCTCCAGAATTTTTAATTAAAAAATCATAAATATTTGTAAATACTAATTAAATATAAATACATATTAATTAAAAAATCATAAATATGTATAAAATATAAATAAATATAAACAAATATTAATAAATATGAATTAAATAATCAAAAATATTAATAATAGTGTTCGGGTCCATTTTGATCAACTGGTCTAATTCTTGGTGCACTAATTGATCACTAGTAGTGTTAGTTCATCAATTTTTGTATTAGAGCAATACATCCTAATTTCATTCCAAATGAAAATGTAAATATGTTAATATATCCACTTTATATTACAAAAAATTCATTCTACTTACTCTCTCATATATTAACATGAAGTAAAAAAGTTCATGGGAAAAGGGTATCAGTTCATACTTAAGAAATGTTTCATCCATTATTTCACTCTAAGTATACATCAGCCATACTCGGTCTAGAAAACAATAGGATTTGATTTAGTAAAAAATGTTTCCCTCTACCAAATGATCATGATACCACATTAAATGATAACTCATGTACTTATCATCAAGGGTAATCCAATTTTATTTTAGGATGAATATATTAAATGAGATATGAAACTTTTATTAGAACCATAAACCTAAAACTCGTGCACTCACTTTAACAAATAGATTAAAAACATTCAAGTGAAATAAGAAAGATAAGAGGCCTTTAAGCGCATCCATACTACAAATTGTCTTATGTCATTGATTATTTCAATTACAACCCCTTTCTATCGAGTTTTTTAGTTAACAAATGAAGAGAGATTTTGAAAAATATACATATTTCAATAACCTGAACTTCTTGAATATTCTATAGTAATTAGATTTGATTCTAATTGATAAACTAATTCTAGAATTAATCTCATATTTCTTCATTTACTTCCCCCTCAATGGAAACACTCATAAACATTTTTATAATGGTGGATCTCTTCAATAATGGTTTTCAAGATGTTCCAATATTGTAAATACACTAGAATTCATCTTCCGCTTATGATTTTCCAGATTTGAAAAGTTATATAACATTACCAATGATGATTTTATTCAATAATTATTCTTCAGGATACCAAAAATATAATCAAACCATGATGATATCTTCTTTATACTTATTGTCTTGGATATTCTAACACATTCTTAAAATTCATCAATGATGACCCTCTTTCTTATTATTATTTGAAAACCAATTCAAGAATCATTCAAGGATGATAACTTATTTATATTTTTGATCAAGAATTGATGGCACTCACTGCTTCTCATGTTCTCTTCCTGAGAACTTGGTTTTCCATCAATTACTTACATCATAAGAATATATAAAATAAAAAATGATTAAGGAAATATGGTGGATCTTCTTTATTTCTTAATTTTAATAGAAATTTCCAGTTTTATTTTCAATGAAGTTTGTCCAATTCCTCTAGAATTCATGACTCCACATCTAAACATCTATTCTGATTTATATTGGTGTAGTAGGGATCTCTTCACATTAAATTATTATTTTTGTGGAGGTTTTTTTTCTTATTAGTCTTCATGGATGGTGTAATCTTAACCCTATTAAAGATTGTTTATTATTTTAGAAGAATGTCAAGTCAATATTTTTCATAATTTATATAATTTTATCACATGATAGAGGTATTTTAACCATAAAATCCTTTAGTGAAGATATTGTACCAGTAGAAAAGGTGTCCTTTTATAATGTATGAATATGTATCTTCACAATATTTTCCAAATGAACTTCTATTTTCATACATCTCATATTGTGGTTTTTCTAATATTTAACCATAATCACATGCTCTTCACAAATATCTATTATTCATTCACATTATTCTTTATACAACTTAATTTTTTTAACAAAGATTCATGTTCCATGATTTTCTATGATTTTACATCCAATTTAAAATCATTGATATCAATAATATTTTTCAATATTTATTTATGTTCATGGATCTTTTCAACCAGAGTCTTTTTGAATTAAAAATAATTGATATTATTTTTTGGCTTCCTCTAGTTTTAATGATCAAAAATCATGTTTTATTAAGTTTAATCAAGTCTAATTATTTTTATATATGTTTAATTATGATTACATATAATATTAATCTATTTTTTGTAGTGTTTTACTACCTAATATAGGTTAGAAAAATTGGATAAGTATTATTCACCATTTATTATAAGTCATCGTTGAGGATAAGTCGCCATTGAGGCTAAGTCACCGTCAGGGTGGACACACTGTTGGACCTTCTAATGATATGCATCACTCTTAGCTATCTCATCGTCAGAATAGATACTGAAATCTAGTAATGTACAAGACACCGATATGAGTTACTGATTCTTGACCTACTGATAGCTAAGTCACCATCGAAATGAGCTACCTACAACTTTTCATAATTTTTTCTTAGGATGAGTCGATGTTCAAACTGAGTTTCCAATGGCATGAGTCACTGTTATCTCGAACTATTGACAGAATGACTCTCCGATGTTCATAATTTTTTGTAAGTATAAGCTACTGATAGCTGGCCTACCATCAATTGGACCATCTGTTAGAATGACATAATGATGGTTGAGTCACCATCTAGTCAACCTACCAACATAGAAACCTACCAATCATAACTCACCATTCCTAAGCTACCAATTCCGAGACACCTTCATTCCTTACTTTATCATTTAAATTTAAATTTCTTTATAACTATCATATTCATGAAACATTGTAGCATTATTTATTTTAATGAATTTTTATACCTTTTACAGGCAACATTTAATGGATGTTAGAATGAAATATAAGGTACGAGGTATATGCTCCTTATCGGCTATAGTGTATAAAGCTATAACCAAATCAAAAGAAAAGGATGGCCAGGGAAATATAAAAAGTTTCTCATGTTCCTAAGAAAAACTAAAGAACTACAAACTATAGATACATGAAGAAAAACTATTGAGATCTCAAACTAAATAACTTCTTGCAGTAACATACTAAGAAAGAAGAAGATATCATCTTCCACATCATTACTTCACTGGAAGAAGAAGACAGAATCTCTCATGATACTCTGTTTTGTTGTTTGTTTTAATAAATCAACTCAAGATGCATTTCAACACAACTTTAAGGAGTCGCGAGCTGCATAAAAAAACACACAGAGCCTTCTAAACCCTTTTGTCTATATTTTTTTCTATTTGTGTACAATTTTACCTTTTGAGCTGTGTGTGTGTGTGTGTGTCTGTCTAATAAACATACATTGTATCCTATGAAAAACTATAAGATACATTTATATCTTCACAAATCTATCCTTTTACACCTTACACTCCCATGGATAATAGTGGAAGAGGTCCCTGTGGGGCCTATTTTTTGTTATCACTCCCACGAAAACTATAGAAGAGGTCTGGTTGACCTGGATAGTGTGTATATTGTTGTGTACCCTGATCCAGGGTGTGTATAAAAAATTTATTTATATAAATTTCTTGGTGTAAAGTGATCACTAAGTGTAAAGGACTATGTCTGATCTTGAGACTGATCATCTTGTTTTTAACTTCTGTTGTGCCTTTCAAAGTTCTATTTTCACTGTTGTATTTATTCACTGAAGACTTTACTTCACTTTGATAGTTAATCATCAATAGTGTTTATATTATAATTTGTTTTAGTAGATTGATTTAAAAAGTTAATATAGTAATCCAAATTTTTTTAACTGATAACTAATCACTATTTGAGAAATCCTTCAAACAACCAAAACTTTTATAAATCTATTACTTTGGTTAACTTGGTTGTTTTATATTTAAAAATGGGGAAATTTTAAATAAGTATTTTAGACAGAAATTTTTATAGGAACACAATTTTCCCCCCTCTTGAGTGTCCTACTCTGACTAAGATTTAGTATCAGGGGATTCTTACTTTCTAAGTTTCAAAGTTTTCAAAGTTTTCAAAATCTTTTCAACAGTGATTTTAGTTGTGATTTTAAAGATCTATAAATTTCTATCAATTCAAAAAAAGTGGTTTTTTAAATTTTTTTTAAATGGACAATATACAGGAAGGTGCTTCTACCAATAGTCCCCCTAATTTAATGGCACAAACTATGCTCAGTGGAAACTCAAAATAAAAATGAATTTAGAAATCATGGGTTTTGAAATTTAGTCTACTATAGTTGATGAGTATAAGATTCAAACTACTGATAGAAACACTTGGGATGATTCCACTAAGGCATCCTATAATAATAATTGCAAAGATATGAATACCATATACTTTTCTTTAGGAAATGAAGAATTCAATATGATTTATTCATGTAAACAGACTTTGAAATTTGGGATACTTTAGCTATTTCACATGAAGGAACCACTAATGTTAAGGAAATAAGGCTTAACACGTATACTATTAAATATGATAATTTCAAAATGAATCCTGATGAACCTATTTCTAGTATGTATATCAGGTTCAATGAGATTTTGAATACAATTATCTCACTAGGAAAGACAGTCACTACAAAAGAACAGCTCATGAGGATCTTGATATATCTTCTCGAAAGATGGATAGGGACCTCAATATCAATTAGGGAATCTGGTGACATTGATTTTCTACCTGTAAAGGGTCATATAGGTAAGTTGATGATGTATGAGGTATAATTGAAGGTCAACAGAGAAGAAGATGATGAACCAAAAATAAAGTTAGTTACTTTCAAAACCACTACTTCTAAACATAAATAAATAGAGAAAATTCAAGTCCATGCTGAAAGTTCCATAAGTGAAGATGCATCAAGTGACAGTGGTGAAAAAATGGCACAACTAGCCAAGATATTTAATAAATTTTTAAAATGAAGAAATTTATTATAAATCCTAGTTACTAAGGGAAGTATGAAAACAAAGGTAACTGGAAAAAGGACTGGAAGAGAAGTGATGATACTAATGAGATAGTCCGCTATGAGTGCAAGAGAAGAGGACAAGTAAAAGATGACTGTCCAAAATTAATGTACAAAAATAAGTAAGAGGATAAGGACCAAAATTACAAAAGTCAATGAAGGAAACATAGAGTGCTTCTGAAGATAGATACAGTGAATCAGAATAATCAAATGATGAGAATATTGACAAATCCAACATTTGTTTTATTAAAAACACATCCAAGTTAACCATAAAATCTCCTTCATATAATTCTTATTATTATGTAGATGAATCAGAATCTGATAATTCTAATAATATGAAAAAAGAAGAAATGTTTGGATACTGCAGAATGCTTGAGGACATATGTAATGAGTTGAAATATAAATATAAAACTCTCAAAAAACATCATGCTCTTTCTGCTACTACTAAGTCTGAACTCACTGTAGAAAAGGAAAATAATTCTCAACTACTCAATGAAAACAGTGAACTTAAACTTTTAATGAGCAATTGAATAAGGATTTAGAAAATTTTACAAATGATAAAGATACCTTAGTTTAAATTATTAGAAACAAGTTGCTCCTAAATATACTACCAGTATTGGTTATCAACTTGGGAAAAGAAATTTTTTAAAACTAACTTTGTATCTAAATCTTTAAAATCTGGTTTTATGCCTAGTTTTGGAAAATATTCTTCACGTTCCAGTACTGGGAATTCTCTTACTGCTTCTAGTTTCTCTGGATCAAATATAGTTTATTTTTATAATACTTTGAAAACTTCCTATAGGAAATCCATGAAGGAATTGTGGGTTCCTAAATCTTTCATTACTAATGTTATTGAACCCAAAAAAATCTGGGTATCAAAGTCTCCTCTTGTTTAAAGTGTTTTTGTAGGAAATTTTCTTAAAGAGTTCTTGTAAAATCTTATGGTACTTGGACAGTGGGTGTTCAAGACACATGATGGGGGACTAATATTGCTTCGAGAATCTTATCAAGATTGATGGTGGATATGTCACGTTTGGTGACAATGAAAAAGGGAAAATTATTGTCCTTTGTCAAATCAGTAACATTGAGTTAGTTTAAATTTCTAAAGTTCTTTATTTTGATGGTCTTAATACAATATTTTTAGCATTTCATAGTTGTGTGATGATAGATTTCATGTTAAATTTGAAAGTTATTATTGTAATGTTTTCAATCCTAATAATGATTTATTATTTACTGCTTTTATAAATGAAAATGTATATGTTGTTAATTTGGATTCTTTAGTTTCTCAGAATGATTATTGCTTGAGTGCGTTTCATAAATATTTTGGGCTCTAGAATAGAAGAATAGGACATTGTAACATTCACTCTCTTAGAAATATTGCAAGAAAAGGATTGGTCAAGGATTTACCTAAACTAGAATTTCCAAATGATAAATTCTATAATCCTTATCAAAAAATAAAACAACACAAAATATATTTTATACCAAATAAAGAAGTTTCAACATCTTAACCTTGAGAGTTGGTTCACATGGATGTGTTTGGACCTTCTAGTTCTCATGATTAAATGGAAAGCATTATGTCTATGTTCTAGTAGATGACTTTTTTAGGTATACTTGGACCTTCTTTTTAGCTCACAAAATTGATTTTTTTCTTATTTCGCTAAGTATGATAGATCAGTAAAAAACTTATGTTTACTTAGAATCAAATCCTTAATAAGTGATCATGGTCATGAGTTTGAAAATCAATAATTTTAATATTTTTCTCACAAAATAACTATATTCATAACTTATTTTCTCCTAGGACACCTTAGTAGAATAGAGTTGTAGAAAGAATAAATAGAACCTTACAAGAAATAGCTTAGACTGTGATTAATGAATATGATCTACCTATTTATTTTTGGAAATAATCTATGAATATAGATTGTTATATAATCAATAGCATCTTAATTAAACTTATCCTAATGAAAACCCCCTATGAGCAATGGAATAATAGGAAACCCAAGGTTAGTTACTTCAAAGTTTTTAGTTTCAAAGTCTTTATTCTCAATAAAAAATATAATCCAGACAAATTTACCTCCAAGTGTGATGAAGGAATTTTCCTAGGTTATTAAATCTCTAGTAAATCTGGTAGATTCTTTAATAAAAAACCAAGTGTGTGGAAGAATCTATGCATGTAAATTTTGATGAAACAGATCCATATGATTCTAGATCATCCCTAGAAAATCTTGAGGACGATCTATTGAATCTATACTTAAATCCTAAATCTTCTGATTATGCTGTTAAAGAAACAGAAAAATCTGGTTCTAGAAACTATTTGGATTCTGAAAATAAACTCTAACCTATATATAAACCTAAAGTAGTCATCCCTTCTTTCACTATATCTTTTAAAATAATTAAAACTTATCCTTTAGATGATGTAGTTGGAGACTTAGACAAAGGAACATAGATTAAATCTTCTCTAAGAAAATAGGTTGAACATCAAGTCTTTTTTTCAAAACTTGAACCTAAAAACATCAATGATTTAATCAATGATGAATTCTGTATGATGGATATGCAAGAAGAGTTAACCTAGTTTGAAAGAAATGAAGTATGGAAACTAGTTGATATACCCAAAGATACATTGACTATAGGTACTAAGTGATTCTTTAGAAATAGTGGATGAATCTAGTACAATAGAAATAAATAAAGCCAAACTAGTTTCACAAGGTTATAATCAAGAAAAAGGAATAGACTATGAAGAAACATTTTCACCTGTTTCTCGACTTGAAGCCATTAAAATACTGCTAGATTATGCATCACATGTTAATTTAAAAGTTTATCAAATGAATGTTAAAAGTGCATTCCAAAATGGTTATATAGTTGATGATGTTTTTGTTTAAAAACCCCCTAGTTTAACAAACTCACTTTTTCAAAATCATGTTTTAAAATTAACAAAAGATTTGTATGGTTTAAAATAGGCTCCAAGAGCATAGTATGATATGCTGAACACTTTTCTTATTTCTAAAGGTTTTACTAAAGGTATTGCTGATCCTACTCTTTTCATAAAAATAATTTCTAAAGATGTTTTAGTTGTTCAAATATATGTTGATGATATTATTTTTGGATCTTTGAAAAATTATTTATGTGTTGATTTTTTAAAAATGATGCAAAATTAGTTTGAAATGAGTTTAATGGGTGAACTTAAATTCTTTATTCAATTTCAAATTTTTTATAATAAGGAAGGCATTATTCTAAATCAAAGAAAATATAGTAAATATATTTTAAAACACTTTAACTTGGATAGCACTAAAAGTCATGATACCCCTATTATTACCACATGTAAATTGGATCTTGATGAAGATAGAAACTCAATGGATCAGACCAATTACAACGGTATGATAGGAAGTCTTATTTACTTAACTACTAGCTAACCCAATATTATGTTTAGTGTATGTATGTGTTCCTGTTTTCAAGAAAACCCTAAAGAGTCACATCTAATTGCTATTAAAGGAATTTTAAAATAACTCAAATATACTACCAACTTAGGACTATTCTATCCAACAGGGAAACCATTTGACTTAGTTAGTTATTCTGATACTGACTTTGGTGGTTGCAAGTAAGATAGAAAAAAACACCTCTAGAATGTGTCACTTTTTGGGAAAGTCACTAGTTTCATGGTGTAGTACAAAGAAAAATTATTTGGAATTATCTACTACTGAAGCTGAATACATATCTACTTGATGTTTTTGTGCTCAAATTTTGTGTATAAAACACACATTACTAGACTATGGCTATCAATTTAGACATATCCATATAAACTGTGATTACACAAGTGTTATTAAAATTTCTAAGAATCTAGTTTCTCATTCAAGAACAAAACATATTGATGTAACATTGCTTTTTGAGAGATCATTATCAAAAAGGTGATATAACTCTAGAATTCATTGGCACTGAACATCAACTTACTGGTATTTTTACTAAGCCTTTAAATTTTAAGAGAATGAGTTACATCAAACATGAGTTAGGTATGATCAACTTTGAGTGACTTACTATCGAATGTCTCACCGTTGATGACTCTTTGTTGATGTCTAACCATTAATGTCTCACTATTGATGTCTCACCATTGATGTCTCACTATTTATGACTTATGTTTGATGTCTCACCATTGATGTCTCATTGTTGATGTCTCGCCATTGATGTATCACTGTTGATGACTCACCGATAGGACTCACCGTTGTGTCACACCATTCTATACTTTATTATTTTTCTGTCTGGAAGTTAATATGTTAATATTTTATTTGTTTCATTTTATTTTAATCTGAATTTCTTAATTTATGATTTCTAAATCCCTAAATGATAAAACTCAAATCAATCCAACTCACTAGCTCACTCTCACACTCAGGCTCTCGCATTCTTATCTCCTAAACTACTACACTTTTCCTTTGAACCAGAACCTTCAAATCTCACCTATGGTCTAAGTTAAGAATGTATCTGAAAATTATATGGATGATTCACATCATTCTAAGAAGAAGAAAGGTGAATCTATTCAACCTAAACCAAAACATATCCATCCCGAACTCCCGAGCCGAAATTTCACTCTTTAAAAGGAAGTTCATTATAAATAGTTACTATCAACTAAGTCTCTCTTGTTGAATTTATTACATAAACAAGGGTGGTTGGAGTGGTTCTCCAATAACACGAGATCATTTTATCCTAATCTTGTGCATGTATTTCATTTTCATGTAGAATTTATTCTTAAGGGCTCTGAAGATTTTTTGATTTAGTCTTGGATAAATGCCGAAAGAGTTTCCTTTTCTTTAAAGAAGTGGGCTGAATGCCTAGAAGTACCTCATAAAGGGATTTCTAATGATTATCAAGGTATTCCTCCTCTTACTAGTGATATTTTAAGTTTTTAAGAAGCTTTGAAAGAGCTTTCTAGAAATGGAGCTCCTATAATACCAATAACAATAGAGCTTGATGGTAAATGTAGGATTTGTTCAAATTTATCTAGCACCATTTATGTCCCAGAAAAGGGTATTTTTCCTCTCTCAAATACCAGGATGTATAATTGATATCTCTAATGAAAAAATGACACAAGATTGACTTGTGCAGTTATTTAATGGTGCATATGAATGAAATGATGAAACCCTAATCCAAGTCAAATTCCTTGTTTTATAAAAAGTTTATTTTTGAAATATTGAAAGTAAAAGGTCGGGTGAATGAAAATGAAGAATCAATATTTGATTGTGATGGGTTCTTCATCACAAAGATCATTTGTAAGAGAATGAATATAAATTATAATCCCTAGAAGAAATAATGGGTTGAATACAATGATAATATTTATGAGTAATTCAATCATGTTGAGCATCCCTCAAGGCCAAGAGATATAGTTGACCATGGTCTTGGACCAGCTGAAGTGGCTGAGTATTCTAATGAATAAGAAGAATAAATTGAATCAAATTAAGGATAAGAATCTCCTATTGATGATAGAGGTGACCTAGATATTGAATGAAGTCCAGAAAGGATGACATTTTGACCTTCTAACCTTCCTAAACCTTTTCCTATAAAATAACCTCTCCTTCTAGAAGATGAATATGAAGAGAATGAAGAATCAAAAGATGTTGAGTATGTTGGTAAAAGTGGTATTGAAGAATATGAAGAGTCTAATAGTGAAAATTAATAAAGTAAAATGAAGAAGAATAATAGGATGATGGTGATAAAGAAGAATAATATTAAGATGAAGGATAAGAATCTGGTGAATAAAATGTAGATGATGAAATTGATAATAAAGAAGAAAGAAGTGTTGAATCTCATAGTGGATCATACCATCTTGATGATGATCAAGGTCCTATTGCAGAACCTATTAATCTTACTCTAGATCATGTTGAGCCTTCAAATCCTGATGATATTGATTTAGGAGAACAAGAATTTGTTTTTGAATCCCATGGAGCTCCTCAGTTAGTTGTGGTTGAGGAAAGAGCTCCAAATATTCATATGAATGAGGAATTTCATGTTCAAAAAGAAGTTCTAGTTTCTCCAATTCAAGAACTTGTTTATGTTAGAAATAAATCACCTGTTGAGAGAGAATCACTTGCTAAAGAGGAAGTATTTGTTGAGGAGGAGAAACAGACAAAAAGCGTAAGAGTTGATACTCTCATTCCTTATGATGTAACAATAGATGAATGAGAAAAATACCATGGGTATGTCACTTTGGGTTTATATTACCCTTATTTAGATGATGAGGAATCCAATCCTTAGGGATAATTGGTTGAAGCATTAGGTCATTCTTAATGAGTTATATTTAGAATGAGTCTAGAAATAACACCTACTCCAGCATTAGCTCCTTATCCTGCTCCTATTTATTCTTCTCATATTGAACTAGTACCTGTATATTATGTGACTTAGAATGATTTCCAAATGTTAAAGGAAGATTTTTGTTCAGTGGTTAAAAGTATCTTCCAACCTCAACCATCTTTTATAGCATGTCTTAGCAAATGTAGTTATTCTTTAAAAAATATTCTTTCCCAGATTCAACCTCCGTTGGTTTCAGAACATCAAGAAGTGAGATTAGAAAATAAGAGGTTAAGTGATGAGTTGGCTTCACTCACTCCAGTTGTGAAATTAATGTGAGCTGAGTATGTAGTATCCCTGGACAAAGTTGTAAACACTATAGATGATACATCTTCTAAGGAAGATACTTATACTCTTCCTCCATCTCTTGATCTGGAAATCTTGAAATCCTTTTTCAAATATGTAGTCAATGAAGCCTCAACCTAATTTGTTCCTACTATTTAGTCTCCTGATGTTGAAATGATTATAATAGTGATTAAAGAAGATCTTTAGACCATGATGGGTGGTACAGACCAGAAAATCCTAATAAATATTAAATAGAATAGTGATCATATATATGACATCGTAAGATTTTATACAAAAGTGGCCACTTCTTCTCAGGAGGAAATTACAAAGAAACTAGATTTCTACTTTAAAAGGATCCATACCAAAAATCAGCTGGACAATCATTTTAACTATTTGGTTGAGAATTTGAGGATACCTCATGTTACTCAAGCCTTCAAGGAACAAGTTAAATAGATCAAAGAGTTAATACCTACCCTTCATAAGTTTATAGAGAATAAGGATTATTTCACAAAGGTTGTGGATAATGGTTGGAAGATTATCGTGGATTTTATAAACCTATCGAATCCTTACCTATATCATCAGATTAATTCTATTTTAGCATCTGAATCATTTCCCATTACTTCAGCGACTAAAAACCTTCCTTTATGCTCAATCTACTGATCTATGAATCCCCAGTTCATAGCTACAGTGACTAGAAATCCTTTTGTTGCACGGCTTTCAACCCTTCAACCATTTCCTATGTCTACAACATAGGCTCTTCTTCATATAATACTTGTGATCTATAGGGAACTCATTTCTCCTACATACTCTACACAGAGTCCTATACCTGTTTTACCCTCAGGAGTCCCCATTCATCAGATGTATACCACAGCCCCTTCTATACCTACTATTCCTCCTATTACTCCTTCTGATAAGGGAAAGACACCTATAAATCCTTATTTGGAGAAGAAGTGAATGGATTTATCAATGACAGGGGTGTAATTTTTTATAATTTACTCTTTTGTACATTCTATTGATCATGAAATACATTATCTCTTATCATCCTTGTTCTATTATTTTTCTCTTATTATTTTTTATCTCTTTCATAATCCCAAAAGGGGGAGAAATAAGAGATGGCATTTACAATAACTGATATATGACCTTAACTGAAATATGAGATGGAATTTTACTTAACTATTTAGATTTAATTTTATTTTCTTTGAGTATTTCTCTCTTATGTTTTAATTTCACATATATGTATGTTATGTTAAGAATACTTTTTCCTTTGATCATTATGAATGGCTTGTTAATTCCATGATTTGGGATCATTAAAATGGGGGATATTTTTTTCCTCCTCTAGTTTTAATGATCACAAATCATGTTTTATTAAGATTGATCAAGTTTAATTATGTTTATCTCTGTTTAATTGTGTTTACATATAAGCTTAATCTATTCTGTTATTTTTTTTCTACCTAAGATAGTTTAGAAAATTTTGGCTAAGTATTAGTCACCGTTGAGTATAAGTCTCCATTGAGGATAAGTCATCATTGAGGTTGAGTTACCGTCAGGGTGGACACACTGTTGGACCTACCGATCATATGTATCACTGTCGGTTGTCTCACCATGAGCATGGATACTGAAAATTGGTAAAGGAAAAGACACCAATATGAGTTATCGATGTCTGACCTACTGATAGCTAAGTTACCGTCTCATTGAGCTACCAACAACTTTTCAGAATTTTCGCTAAGGACAAGTCACCATTCAAACTGAGTTACCGATGGCATGAGTCACACTTAGCTCGAGATACCAATAGAATGACTGAACTATGTTCATAATTTTCACTAAGTATGAGCTATAGATAGTTGAACTAACTTCAAGCGAACCTACCATCAGAATAACCTACTAATGACTGAGTCATCGTCAAATCGGCCTACCGACAGAGCAACCTACCAATTCTGACTCACCATTCACAAGCTACGGATTCTGAGACACCATCATTCCTTCCTTTTTTATTTAAATTTAAATTACTCTCTAATGATCATATTTATGAAACATAGTACCATTATTTATTTTAATGATTTTTTCTATCTTTTTTAGACAACATTTAATGGATGTTAGAATGCAGTACGAGGTACGAGGTATATACTCCTAGTTGGATATAGTGTATAAAGATATAACTATATAAAAATAAAAGGGTATCTAGAGAAATATACCAAGATGCTCGTGTGCCTAAGAAAAACTCAAGAACTACAAACTGCAGATACATGAAAAAAGCTGCTGAGAAATCAGACTAAAGAACTTATTGTAGCAACATTCTAAGAAATATGAAGAGATCACCTTACACATAATTACCTCACTGGAAGCAGAAGAAAAAATATATCATGATAATTTCTTTTGATGGTTGTTTAAAGAAATGAAATCCAAATGCATTTCAACACAACTTTAAGGAGTCACAAGATGTATAAACAAACACACGTAGCCTTATAAACTCTTTTATCTATATTTTTCTCTATGTGTGTACTGTTTTAAATTTTGATTAGTGTGTTTTTGTGTGTCTCTATCTAATAAACACACATTGTCTCTTATGGAAAACTAGAAGATACATTTATATCTTCACAAGCCTATCCTTTTACACCTTACACTCCCACAAATAACAGTGGAAGAGGTCCATGTGTAGCATGTTTTTTGTTAAAACTCCCACAAAAAATATGGAAGAGGTCTAGTTGACATGGAAAGTGTGTATACTATTGTTTACCTAGATCTAGGGTGTGGATAAAAATTTATTTATATAAATTTCTTGGTGGTAGGTGACCACCAATTGGAGAGAAAAAAGTCTCAACTTGAGACTGAACCTCTTTTTTTTAAATTTCACAGTGTCTTTCAAAGTTCTGTTTTCACTATTTTATTTATTCACTAAAAACTTTACTTCACTTTGATAGTTAATCCTAGATAGTGTTTATATTATAATTTGTTTTAGTATATTGATTTCAAAAGTAAAAAATAATAATCCATATTGTTTTAATTGTGAACTAATCACTCTTTGAGAAATCTTTCAAACAACCAAAACTTTTATAAATCTTCTACTTTGGTTAACTGGGTTGTTTTATATTTCAAATTGGGGAACTTTTAAATAATTATTTTCGACAGAAATTTTTATAGGAACTCAATTAACCCCATATTGAGTTTCCTACTATGACCAACATTATTAATAGTTATTAATATATTTAGCAAAATTATTTATTATACATAAATAGATAATAATACTAAGTATTAATATTAATAGAAAATAATTATTATTTATTTTGGTAGATAATTTTATATCAGTAAGGAAATTATTAAAAAAAGAAAAGAACTATATAAATGATTACAGTAAGGCACATACAAAATGTATCATAATTATAATATCAACCTAATCTACGCCTCTGGAATGGATGATCCTTTGTCCCATATCTAGGCATATAATGGATGTGTCCATGTTTTGTCTATCTATGTCTCCTCTCTAGAATACGTTTCTCCTATATATCATCATCCATGTCCACCTCCACATCATCATGTGTGATTAGTAGTGAATGTATAGTCTAACCGCTTGTACCCTTTCCTGGCTCTAAGGATAATAGATTCTTTCTAGAACTCTCTCCAACATATGAATAATATGGTTGTTGTGCTATGGATTTCTGCATACTAGGGAGTAATAAAGAATCCATCACAGTCTATTCAACATCTATATCTGCCTCTGTCTGTGACTGAGAAGATTTAGGAGAATCTAACTGATCATGATAAACACCCTCCTTTTATGGAACATCAGCATCCATAATATGGTCATCACCCCTTGGTACATCTATATCAGTTTTAGCAGGCTCATCAGGCTTATCATCGTGCAGTAAATAAAATAAAATTCCTTGATAAATCTCATCCATCGATGGAAGAAACTATGCCACTGCACCGTGAAAATATGTCTAGTAAAATGTGCCTCCCTCTATTGGATCAGACAAGTGAAGTAGACGAGCGATACAAGTATCCTATGAAAAAAAATCAATTTATGTAATGTTAATAAAAATATGTACCATAGTGGAAGGACGAATGAATATAAACCGATTAAAGCCCCATCTGTGTCATGTCAAAAATATGAATGGGGATGTGGAGTAACAAGACGCATAATCCAGCTGATCCAATAAATGCAAATGTATTATCTCTGCCCCTCGTAACTGGGACTTCTGTCGTCTATCCCATAGATCAATTTACGTGGCATGGTATCTCCTCCAATCAAAGGATCTCTTCCCTATCATCTTTAGGGAATTTAATGAATTTAACTGATTGGGTGAGTTAGTAATGGACTGAAGGAATCTGAACTAGCTCATAACTCTATTAGTCTAATGTTGCTCTACATTATAAAAATTAATCAATGGAACAATGTAAAATCTAGTTGCAAGAATCATCGTACAATACTCTAGAAGACTATGGATGATATCATCAGTATATGGTATCCATGTAATATGAAATAAAAAATGAATAATCAATTAATAAATGAAGAGATTTATAGTAAAGAAAAAATATTTAAAAATATAAATAATAATCACTTACACCGTCTGGTCGAAGGATGTCCAACATAAGTATGTAGGCATGGAAGTCGTGTCTGGTAGTATCTAAATGTCTATGTGCCTGACTCCACCTATAGATAACATGGTTGTAGTTATATTTTATAATATAAATGTATACAATTAAGTTAGACATTATAAATAATGAATAACGTACTATCATCCACGTGGAGCCTCTTCTATAACATCTGCAGGCAATGGTGCACGATCATGTGGAGTTAAGTGAGGGATGTGCTCCCATACCCACATATGTAAAAGAACAATGCATCATGTGATCTGCATCTTATCAATGTGACATGTTCTGCATAGAACCCTGTATGTATAGGAAATACAAGAAGACGCCCATCTATACTGGAATACCTGGTCCAAATCCTCCAAAAAAGGTAAATACATCAGATGTACAAATGTAGTGGAGTGATCAACAAAAAGTGTGCCACCGATCAGCCTCAAAATATAAGCATGTACAAATTAAATCATGATGATCTCATATGCATCCTCTATAAGATTTTTAAAGTGATGGTCTAACCATGGCATATGTAATCTACCACCAATGATGGATCTACCACCATCGTGGACCTCTATGCCCAATAATCTATGATTAAGCTTGAACTAATTTGCTCCAATTCGTCCTGTCACAACCACACTGTCGATGGGGAGGTCCAACATAGTTGACACATCTTGTAGTGTAAAAGTCATCTCCCCCTCTATAGAATGGAAGGTATGTGACTTTGGCCTCCATCTCTCTATGAGCGCAGAAATGAACTAATGGTCGATAAAGGTAAACTCACACATCGCTACGCCATAGAACCTAGATCAATGAAGATGGATGATGATAGCAGGAGGTGTTGTGACATGATAAAAATGGTGAGATCGACATACACTCAAAGGTGGTACATGAAGTCCCTCTAAAACCATCCATGAAACATGAGTAGCCTAGTATGTGAACAATGGAGGACCTGCCATCCGCAAAAAATGACATCTTTGTTAATTTTTTTATAGTGAATTTAATAAAAATTGTAAACTTTTATTAAAAAAACTACAAAAAGAAAAATAAGGTAGAAAAATATATGTGGGTAGTGTTGTTGGTTTAGTTTATGAATTTCTTATTTTATTTATCTCCAATGAATTTTAATTTATTCTAATTTCTTTTATATAAACCAACAATGATGAGAAACCTGCATTGAAAATGTTGATGAATGATATATTCATTTTCATTGTATGTTTATTTTTTTAATAGTTATAGTATCACAAAATTCTTCCTAATAGAATCCAGAAATAAAACAACCCAAAATTGAAACATATCAAAAACAAATCAAGTCATAAATAAAAGGATTCATTACTGAAATGCCCACATACGAAACAAAATATATACATTCGTGATAAAATACACATACTCTGTCATGGATGATGGGATGTGAAGCTCTATCCTGCCACTTGGGAAAATCTCTTACAAGTATGTCCTTCTGCGTGAAAAATATTGCATCATAGTCCCTCTCATTATTGTCGAGGCCAATCCATATCATTTCTAATTCAAGTAGACTTTGGTCTTCCTCAGAGGCACAACATGGTAGTATGAAGCCAATAATTTAAAAAACCACAGAAATTGAAAAAAAAAACATAAATGAAAACAAAACCAAGTTACGAAACCTGTAAATATCAGGGACAATAGTCGACTGATTATCATACAATGGGATAGAATGAAAGTCACCATCAGGCATTCAAGATGCACTATAACAGTTAACCAAAGTACTCATGTGATACATCGGGTCAACATATGTATCCCATTATATATTTATTGAATCACAATATACAAAAACATGTGCACATGGATATCTGAATGCTTGAAATTTTCCACAATCACAGTACGTTTTATCCAATATGAACACAAGAATATGACCACTGGTGTATGTAGCCCAGTCATAGAACTATGTTATATAAAATATCCACTTTTCCCAATCAAAGGTTAGAAACCTCTATCTTGAAGACTTTTTCATTATATGTTCAATGTCACTTTGGAAATGCTGAGTAAAACACATTCCACTTTCCATCCTCTGATAGGCCTTTTGGGATCTGTCAACAATGTAGTGCACACATCTATAAAATATCTCTTTCACTAAATCTATGATCGGGAGTTTGTGCACACCCTTGAGGACCCCATTTATGCACTCCACTATATTAGTGGTCATATGGCCATATCTCCTACCACCCTCATATAATAATGACCATTTTCCTTTGAAATCTGCATCATATATTCATACACAACTTCATTAGCCCTTTTAATCTCTTCAAGACATCGATAAAACCTTTATTTTTGGGGATTATATGCTGAAATCATAATAGATTAATGTATTAAAAAGGATATTAAATTTTCTTTGAAAAAAATAAGTTTAGAAAAACATACCCAACTTGGGGATCGACTTCTTTATTGTCTCATCCCTAAAATGCTTATCCACATTACTTGAAATATGTTTAATTCAATATCAATGATAAACATTCAGAACATTCCATTAAACCTAGTCACTATTTACGGCATCTATAATCGCTCTATTACGATCAGATACCAAACACCACAACCAAAAATATGGATTTTAAAAGCACCACATATCGCTTTTATCAGTGCTAAAATGCTGATAATTGAGGAACTATTAAATGGGGTCCCCTTTATCAGTGTTAAAAAAACACGGATAAATTCCCCTTTTATCATGACTAAAAAAAGTTGATAAAAGTCTAAAAATATATTTTTTTTTTGAAAATAGAAGGCCCTTTTAACAGTGCTTGACCACCACTTTAATAGTGCTCGCCCCAACCCATCCCTTGCACCCACTCGCACACCCACTCCCCCTCCCCTTGTGCACCCCTTTAACAGCGCTTGCCCCACCTGTACCCGCCTATGCACCCTTGCCTGTAACGTCTCGGTTCCAGGTGCCACGCAACGGGTGCCCCGAACCTGGTTCGCCACGTGACCTCAAGCGCATTTCTCCAAATGCCAGAGGCTTCTGAATAGCAGTGAGGGCCCAGGTCTGATAGTGGGAAAACTATTCCCCCATTTGTCAAAGTGTAGCGCAGTGGAATATAAATTAAAACATACAACGATAGTGGGAGCAGTAAACCATACACAACTGAAATAAACAATAACAGTGGATATAACCAACAGTATATAGAAAATGATGCTACATGTCTCAAGTTCTAAGAAACTAGCCAGAACATGTTCTACATCAATATAGTACAACAAAATGCAGAGTACAGCAAAGCAAAGCATAACAAAACAGATGGCAGCGGCATCACGAGCCTAGGCTCGGTCTCATGACCCCTACTCCACAGCAACAGTCAAGTACCTGTATAGGGACTCTTGCCCCTATCCACACCTACAGAAACGTAATCTGTTTGGGTTGAAAAGCATGACCCAAACACGGTGTAAGAAATATACCTCAGTAGACACCCACTAAAGGCACGTGCCCAACTGCGTGTAAGCATGCATCAATAGTGTGCAGTAGTAAAATGAAATAAAGTAAGCATTACTCAAAAGTAACTAACTACCAGTTATATTTCCATTTTATTATTCATTTAATCTATTTAATTTAAAATATCACCACAGTGAATCTTCTATGTAACCAGCTAATGTCCCCGGACACGTAAACCCCTACCCTCAGGTAAAGAGTATCCAACACAAGAATCTTCCCACAGGCATATGGATATTGCCCACAGGTGTAAGAAGTGTCGCCCACAGGCACAGAATCAACTACCCACAGGTACGGAAGAAGTTGCCCGCAGGCTAAGTAGTACAACGCCCACAGGCTAATCACAACACTGCCCTCAGGCTAAACAGGTAACCGGGCCATGCCCAACATGTAACCAAAAAGTACACAAGAAATTCATCTCAAGGAAATTCTACAATAATTACTTTAAAGGCATAACATAAACAATGCATACCTTCGGGTATCCTGGCCAAACGGCTAAACAGAGGAACGCACCCCTGGGGTGGTCCTGGATCCAAGAAGCGATCCCAAACAACATTTTAATATCACAATTAATTACCTATACAATTATAGGTAGTTAAAATAGTCACGGCCTCAGCCACACGACACCCCAACATGGGTTTGGGGTACCAAAATACACAAAACACACAGCAGTTGGAAAACTAAACACCAAGCCACCTACCTTATACGCCAACGAGCGCTATACACCAACGTCGATTCCAGAAACTCCCAAATACGATGTAGATGTGACGAAGAAAAAAACTCGCTTAAACTAAAATAACATCCATTAGGGGAAGAATTGGTAAGCAACACGCTAAGAGAAGAGAGGGCTTACCTGCGCGGTTCCAACGAGATTGTCCGAGGATGAAACGGATTCTGGACGTGCGCTCGGTGGATCTCTGAAGCTCCGGTCGTCCCCTCCCGCTCCTTCTTCATGTTCTAAGCCTTCCCTGTGAACATGGGAGGCTACTGCCCGTTTTATGCAAAAAAACAAAGTACACTGCGTGTACTTACAAGTACACGGCGTGTACTTCCTTCATTTAACTGTTCCTCTGGCGGCACTGTCACACTATTCATCTGTCGACATGAGTACATGGCAAGTACTCCCGAGTACACGGCGTGTACTGATGCCCAGCTGGTGGCTGCTCCACCGCCTTACTATTTTGGCCTGCCGACTGACTACACGGCGTGTAAAGGACCACTACACGACATGTAGTTGGTTCCTACACCCTTCGTCGCCGACATGGCTACACGCCCCGTGTACCCATCCCACATGGCCAAAAGTACACGGCGTGTGGAAAAGTACTCGACGTGTAGTTCCAAAATTTGGGATTTTTACCCATTTTCCATATTTTCTCAAAAACACTTAAGGAAAAGGGAAAAGAAGAAGCTCGTACCACAAAACTAAGAACCAGGTTGTTACAAACTTCCCCCCTTATAACAATTCGTCCCTAAATTTCCCTTCTAAGGGTGGTGAAGATATAACTGTGAACAAATATAGCCACTGAGCATGTACGCCGGTCTCCCGCTCTGAGGTTTCGTCCTGCACTCAGCCATGCTGCCATAGCACCCGTACAAGAGGAACTGACCGGCCTTGGAGAACCTTTGTGCTCCTGTCAACGATACAAATCGGATGCTCCTCAAAGGACGCATCCATCTGAAGCTCAACCTCCTCTGGCTGAAAGGTGTGAGATGGGTTTGGATGATAGCGACGCAAATGAGACACATGGAAGACATCGTGCATGGCTCCGTATCGCTGCGGTAACCGCAATCGATAGGCAACCAGCCCAACTTTCTCCAGAATCTCAAATGGCCCCACATACCTTGGTGAAAGCTTACCATGTCTCCTGATCCGCTTGTGTCCCAGCCTCGGAAAAATATGCAAGAAAACCTGATCCCTGACCACAAACTCCAAAGGTCGTCTGCAACGATCAACATAAGAATTCTGACGAGACTACGCAGTAGCCATCCACTTCTGAATCAACTGGACCTGCTTAGAAGTCTCCTATACGAGACGTGGTCCCAGTAAAGCTGCCTCACCTGCTTCTGACCAGCACAACGGTGATCGGCATGGCCTACCATATAAAGCCTCGTATGGTGCCATCTCGATAGTTACCTGAAAACTATTGTTATAGGAAAACTCGACTAAGGGTATATGCTTCTCCCAAGAGCCCCCAAAGTCTAGGATGCATGCACGAAGCATGTCCTCAAGCACCTGTATCGTACGCTATGATTGTCCATCTGTCTGAGGGTGGTATGTTGTTCTCAGAAGCACCTATGTACCCAGTGCCCTCTAAAAACTCTTCCAGAAACGAGACGTAAAGCGGGTGTCCCTATATGGAATGATAAAACGAGGGACCCCAAGAAGATGGAAGATCTCTCGGATATACATATTTCTGAGCTCGTCAACACCGAAGGTCTCCTTGATCGGCAAGAAGTGGGATACCTTCGTGAGTCTTTCCACGACAACCCACACGGCATCATTGCCTCGAGGTGACCTCGACAACCCTGTCACGAAGTCCATCGTGACATCATCCCATTTCCACTCCGAGATGGGTAACTGTTGTAATAGCCCAGCTGGCCTCTGGTGCTATGCCTTCACCTACTGACAGGTGGAACACCTCATAACAAAACCAGTTATCTATCTCTTCATGCCCGGCCACCAGTACTGACGTCTCAAGTCACGTTACATCTTGGTAACCCTGGGATGAACTGCCTAAGTTGAAGCATGAAACTCTCGCATCAGCTCCTCGCGTATATCTTCTGGAACCCATATGCGCCCATGGAAACGCAGTACCTCATCATCGCCTATCATCCACCCAGGAGAAGGGTCCCCACTTGCCACCGACTCCTATAGAACTAGGCCTTTTGAATCAGATAACTGTCTCATCCTCACTCTGTCCAGGAGGGTAGACGTTACAGCTAACGAGGAAAGATAAGTCTGCCCCTGACTGTCGAGAACCTCCAGATGCATCTCAGAGAACAAGGCCATAAGCTTCCACTCACCACTGGCCTCCTACACTGCCTGTATTTGAGTCTTCCTGCTCAGTGCATCCGCTACTACATTACCTTTACCATGTGTATAGGCAAGCTCAAAATCGAAGGACTGTAGGTACTCGACCCACCTCCTCTTCCTCAGATTCAGTTCACGCTGAGTAAAGATATACTTGAGGCTTTTGTGGTTAGTAAAAACCACAAAACATTCTCCTAATAGATAATGCCTCCAATATCTTAACGCATGAACAACTGTAGTCAACTCGAGATCATACTTCGGGTAATTTCTCTCATTTGGCCTCAACTGCCGAGACCCGTATGCAACAACTCGATCACCCTGCATCAACACTGCTCCCAGCCCAATACCTGATGCATCACAGTAAACTGTATAGCTCTTCCCCTGCTCTGGGAGTATCAGGATCGGTGATGATGTCAACCTTCATTTCAGGTCCTGAAAGGCTACCTCTCAAGCTTCCGACCAAACAAACTTCACACCCTTCTTAGTCAGACCCGTCAACGGTGCTGCTAAGCGAGAGAAGTCCTATATGAAGCACCTGTAGTAACCATCCAGCCCTAAGAAACTTCGTATCTCAAACACGTTCTTAGGCTGCTCCCAAGAAACTACTGCTCTTACCTTCTCTGGGTCTACTGCAACTCTTACCTCTGAGATAATATGACCCAGGAAGTGAATCTGGTCCATCCAAAAGTGGCACTTTGAGAGCTTAGCATATAGATGATGCTCTCTCAGTGTACTCAATACGATCTCAATATGGGTGGCATAGTCATGTCGAGTGTGAGAGTACACCAAGATGTCATCCACGAATACTACCACAAAGTAATCAAGATATGGATGGAACACATGATTCATCAGAGCCATGAAAACCGTTCGCGCGTTCATGAGTCCGAATGGAATAACCAAATACTTGTACAAACCATATCTGCTCCGAAAAGCTGTAAGCGGTATATCCGATGGTCTCACGCGCAACTGATGATATCCTGATCTCAAGTCAATCTTCGAGAACACTCATGCTCCACGAAGCTGATCAAAAAGATCATCAATCCTCGACAAGGGATATCGGTTCTTAACCGTCAACAGGTTCAGTTTCCAATAATCCACACAGAGTCTGAGGGTACCATACGCCTTCTTCGCAAAAAGGACCGGAGAACCCCAAGGAGAAGTACTAGGTCGGATAAAACCCTTCGCCTGTAACTCCTCTAACTGCCTCTTGAGCTCCTGCAACTCTGGTGTAGCCATCCTATAAGGAGGAATGGACACCAGTGATGCCCCTGGCACAAGCTCGATAGAGAAATCCACCTCTCTCTCTGGAGGTAGACCTGAAAAGTCGTCCGGGAAGAAATCCCTGAAACGATCAACAACTGGAGGGAAAACCGTCTGACAAGTCCCCTGATCATCCAGGTATAAGCTAGAAATTTGGGCTGTGACTCCACCTCGCTCATGACGCTCTGGTCCAGCTCGACTCGCCTGAACATCCCATTCGCCCTTGTATAGAAACTCTCCACCCTCTGGTGCCGTGAAACGCACCCAGCAATGATAGCAGTATACAAAGGCTCGAAAGGGAACCAACCAGTCAATCCCAAGAATGAAATCATAAGCTGTCATCTCTAAGACATAGAGGTCCCAAAGAAAGTAACACCCTCCAACCTCAAGGGGGAACTCCTTGCACTGATGCACACCAGCCGTTCTAGTCCCCAATTGAGTGTCTAGCGTCATGATATCAGAAGAAGTAGAAACACAGAGCCCAAGGCTCTCCATAACGGGTACAGATATGAAACTATGTGTAGAACCCGTATCAAAAAGCACTGAAGATAAGACAGAAGCTACTAGAATAGTACCTATGATTGTAGAAGGTCCGGGATCCTGCTCCTACTGGGTCTGTTGCACTGTGTATGCCTACCCAGTGCCACGGCCCTACGATACAGCCTGGCTACCCTGAGCTGTCTCGCCCTGCTACCTCTGAGATCCTGGTGTCTGGCTACCGCGTCCACGACCACCATCTCTGCCTACATGCCTGGACATATTCCAGTTCCCTGACTGGTAATAAGCTGCTGATCCTGCTCCCGCACGCGGAGTCTGCACAGAACCCCTCTCACTAGCCATCGGTAGAAACGCCCTGTAAAAGCGCCGCAGATGACCCATCCTGCCGCAAGCTCGGCACTCCACTGGGTCTCGTGGACACTGTGGCCTCTTATACCCCTCTATACCACACTGGTAGAACATAACCTGTCCACCTGAAGCATTCTTCTGACTGGTACCAATAACTGGTGCTGAACTGCCCTGGCCCACACCACTAGATTCCCGAAGGTTCCTCTTTGTAATCAGCGTCTGGTTCACAATAGCATACACAGTAGGAAACCTGAAAACGTTCACCAACTCCCAGATGTCATAACGAAGATCATCCTCAAAACGTCTGGCTCTCAACGTCTCATCACCCACCAGCACGGGTGCAAAGCGCTGAAGCTCGGTGAAACGAGCAGAATAGTCCATCACCGACATAGTGCCCTACTACAGATTCATGAACTCTCGAGCTCTATATTCCCTCCGCGTCTCTGGGAAAAAGAAGTCATAGAAGACTGCCTGAAAATCTTCCCACGCCATGTATTTGTGATGCTCTGACTGGGTGGTAACATCCCACCACCTCTTGGCGGAATCACGCAGCATATACATCGCGAGCTTGACCCTCCTCCCTGGAGGCATCTCAAGATGCTCGAAGATAGTCTGCATAGACCCCATCCAAGACTCCGCAGCCTATGGTCCTCCATCCCCTAAAAACGTAGGCGGATGTTGCTGCTAGAAGATATGTGTCAGCTCGGCCATAGATGTGGCAGCCTGCGGTGCTCCCTGAAAGGTCTGCATGAACCGCATGAAGCCTTCTCAGAACTGCGACTCCATGCATATGTCCGGTATAATAGCTGGGGCCGCATCAGGCTCTGCTGGAGGATCAACTGGTAGACCATGGCCCACCATCTCTGGAGTATAGTCGTCGCCGCTCTCCTAGCGAATAACATGTGGTCGTCTAGGCGGCATGACACTACAAGGTCAAAAGCATGCCTTAGATTACGATTTATCAAAGACTGAAAGCGAAGGAACCACAAGGTAACAAGAGGAAGATGGCATTTCAAGATTTACAAAACAAGACTACACGGCGTGTACAATGACTACACGACGTGTACTTGACTTCTCTTCCCCTGCCCGGGTCCTTCCACACGGCTAAGCCACACGGATCCCATTGAATAAAAACTACACGGCATGTATAATATCCACACAGTGTGTACGGTGTTATTTTCCAACTGCTCGTGTCATTTGTGACACGGCCGACTACTCGGCTTGCAACTACACGATGTGTTACGCCCGGACACAGCGTGTACATCACCCCATTTCCCAGCCACACGGCTAACACCACACGGTCTGTCCTCGGACAAGACTACATGGCGTGTCCCATAGGTACATGGTGTGTTCAAGGAGAGGTGACACCGACCCGTGTTGTTAGTTACACGGTCGAGTCCCCAGGTCACACTACACGGCGTGTTCATCATTAACACGGCGTGTTCTATACAGGAGTTCACCGACCCGTGTTGTTAGTTACACGGCCGGACTCCGATTCAACACTACACGGCGTGTTTTACCCAAGCTCTTCCCCTCCCCGTGTCACCGCCTACACGGTTTGTGACACGGGAAGAGACTACTCAGCGTGTACTCTGGGTACACGGTGTGTACTCAAAAAGTTTATTTTTTTCGAACAGAAGGCCATACACGGCGTGTTTAAAATACTACAAGGCGTGTATACTGGGTTTCCGGATAGTATGTCTCAGAAACTTTCCTGGAACCCATAAAATACAAAAAAACAACACCTAAGTGTCAAATTCCGACCCGTGAGGGCCCATACTCCCCACGAATCAAAGTTTGACATCTCATCTGTGTTATAACTAAATAAACAGCTAATGATCCACCAAATTCTGGTCAATGGGGGCCCATACTCCCCAAAAATCAAAGTTTGGCGTTCATTCTATAAACAAGCTCACACAAGAAAATACTCTATCACAAAGCAGGTATTTATCAAGTAGCTATCACAACATCATGCTTTACTAGCACAACATCTATCATAACAACATGCAATTTCTAATGCACCTACATGGCATGGAACTATGCATGTCATGTGATTTCTAGCATGTGTCTATATGATGCATGAGACGACATACTCTCATCTCATCAGGTTGCAACTAAATAGAACCCATAGATAAAATATAAACAGCACAATCCAAGTGCGTCACCCATCGATGAAATCATATCAACTGTAAAATTTGAAAAATCAAAAGAATTGCAAAAATACGAGGTAGACTAGCTTTTCCCTATACACGGATTAGCTACGCCCGGGCACAGCTTATTACCAACTACCGTTCTTCCTATCCCTGACTACAGCTCCAAATAGTAAGTCAAAGAAAAGAACCGCTCTGATACCACTTTGTAACGTCCCGGTTCCAGGTGCCACGCAACGGGTGCCCCGAACCCGGTTCGCCACATGACCTCAAGCGCATTTCCCCAAATGTCAGAGGCTTCCAACTAGCAGTGAGGGCCCAGGTCTGATAGTGGGAAAACTATGCCCTCATTTGTCAAAGTGTAGCGCAGTGGAATATAAATTAAAACATACAATGATAGCGGGAGAAGTAAACCATACACAACTAAAATAAACAACAGGAGTGGATATAACCAACAGTATATAGAAAATGATGCTACATGTCTCAAGTTCTAAGAAAACAGCCAGAACATGTTATACATCAATACAGTACAACAAAATGCAGAGTACATCAAAGCAAAGCAGAACAAAATAGATGGCAGCGGCATCGCGAGCCTAGGCTCGGTCCCATGCCCCCTACTCCACAGCAACAGTCAAGTACCTATATAGGGACTCTTGCCCCTATCCACACCTGCAGCAACGTAATCTGTTTGGGCCAAAAAGCATGACCCAAACAGGGTGTGAGAAATATATCTCAGTAGGCACCCACCAAAGGCTCGTGCCCAACTGCGTGTAAGCATGCATCAACAGTGTGCAGTAGTAAAATGCAATAAATAAGAAGTACTCAAAAGTAACTAACTACCAGTTATATTGCCATTTTATTATTCATTTAATACATTTAATTTAAAATATCACCACAATGAATCTTCTAAGTAACCAGCTAATGTCCTCGGACACGTAAACCCCTACCCTCAGGTAAAGAGTATCCAACACAAGAATCTGTCCACAGACATACGGATATTGCCCACAGGCCTAAGAAGTGTCACCCACAGGCACAAAATCAACTGCCCACAGACACGGAAGAAGTTTCCCACAGGCTAAGTAGTACAACGCCCACAGGATAATGACAACACTGCCCTCAGGCTAAACAGGTAACCGGGCCATGCCCAACATGTAACCAAAAAGTACACAAGCAATTACTCTCAAGGAAATTCTACAATCATTACTTTAAAGGCATAACATAAACAAGGAATACCCTTGGGTATCCTGGCCAAACGGCTAAACAAAGGAACGCACCCCCGGGGTGGTCCTGGATCCAAGCAGCGATCCCAAAAAACATTTTAATATCGCAATTAATTACCTATACAATTATAGGTAGTTAAAATAGTCATGGCCTCTGCCACACGACACCCCAACATGGGTTCGTGGTACCAAAATACACAAAACACACAGTAGTTGGAAAACTAAACATCAAGCCACCTACCTTATACGCCAACGAGCGCTATACACCAACGTCGATTCCAAAAATTCCCAAATACGATGTAGATCTGACGAAGAAGAAAACACGCTTAACCTCAAATAACTCCCGTTAGGGGAAGAATTGGTAAGCAACATGCTATGAGAAGAGAGGGATTACCCGTGCGGTTCCAACGAGATCATCCAAGGCTGAAACGGATTCTAGACGTGCGCTCGGAGGATCTCCGAAGCTCCGGTCGTCCCCTCCCGCTCCTTCTTCCCATTCTAAGCCTTCCCTGTGAACAGGGGAGGCTACTGCCCGTTTTAAGCGAAAAAAACAAAGTACACGGCGTGTACTTCCTTCATTTAACTGTTCTTCTGGCGGCACCGCCACACTGTTCATCTGTTGACATGAGTACACGACATATACTCCCGAGTACACGGCGTGTACTGTCGCCCAGCTGGCGGCTGCTCCACCGCCTTACTGTTTTGGCCTGCCGATTGACTACACGGCGTGTAGTCGGTTCCTACACCCTTCGTCGCCGACATGGCTACACGCCCCGTGTACCCATCCCACACGACCAACAGTACACGGTGTGTAGAAAATTACACAGCGTGTAGTTCTAAAATTTGGGATTTTCCCCATTTTCCATATTTTCTCAAAAACACTTAAGGAAAAGGGAAAAGAAGAAGCCCGTACCTCAAAACTAAGAACCGGGTTCTTACATTGCCTCTGCTTGGATACAAACCTGAGACCTCTCCCGTGCGCGCCTGCACCTCTACCACTCACCCATTTGGTTTTGTTCTCCCTTTAATGATTTTTGTGTTTATTTATAAATATATTTAGTTATATTTATTCATATATTAACATAAATTTATATTAATATATATATATAGTTGTATTAATATATATTTATAATATTAGTTTTAAATACATTTATAAAATATGTTTTTTGTACGAGTTTATAAATAAATAAATACATATATACAACATATATATATATATATTATATGTGTGTTTGTAAGTATAATTATACATAATTATACATATTTATATATATTTACATATATTATATATTAATATATATATACATATGTTATAATATATTGATAATATATATCAGTTTGTTAATACAGACACACATTAATACATACACACACAAATTATATAAATATATAAATATTCAAATATTTGTATTTTAAATAAAATGGATATTATTTTTTATTTAGATAAGTCTTATATATTGAGAAATATACTTTATATGTAAATATGTTTAATTATTTATTTATAAAATTAAATTTTTATGAGTGAATATATATATATATATATATATTGTTATATATTTGATTATAAATAATAGTACATTGTGAAAATCCATAAAATTTTAAATCCATAATATCAATATGAATGTAATCCCTAAGAAGAAATTCATTCCTCATTGAAAAAGGGCAAAAATCCCCCCTTAAACGAGGCTGAAAATCCATCGAATATTAAAAAATCAAGATACCTCGACAAAAAACTCAGTTTTGGAGGTCTTATGGACCTTTTTGGCCTTGAAAAACATAATAGAGGGTTTAACCTAAATTATTAGGGCATAAAGCTCATCATAGGATTTGATTTGATATGTGGTAGAGCTCAAACAGACACTCGAATCAAAATTTATGGCCGTTTGAAATTCGAGTTGCATTTTCAACTTATTTTAGATCTTTAATTTATTTTTTTTATTTTTTTTATATTCAAATTGTAATTAAATGACTATTACTTGATAACAACTAAAAAATTATTAATTAAAAATATTTTTTAAATTTTTTCATAAACCTTTTTTTACTAAATATCTTAGATATTAAGTTTAAATTTCTATTTATCCTTATGTAAAACATATTCAAAAAATATATATTAAATTTATATCAATATAAATATATTTATATATTTATATATTATTTTTAATGATTTTTTTTTGAAATATACCCCATTTATCAACGCTAGTAAAAAATCGCTGATAAAGGGGTACTTTTAACAATGATTTTGTAGCGCTGTTAGAAGTATCTTTTATCATCACTTTTTGTTAGCGCTGCCCTTACGCTGATTTTTGGTAGTGCACACTCCCTGGTTTTGTGTGACATGAATGCATACACATGACAAAAACCATCTTCATGATTCAAAATTCTCATTTTCAACAATAGCGAATGCAAGTGGTAGAGGAGCACGATTACCATCCTGGGTGGCAGCAATGAGTTGAACACCTATATATTTGCCATAAAGGAAAGTGTCATCGACTTGAATGAATAGTTTACAATAGGGAAAAGCAGCGATGCATGGCCTGAATGCCCAAAAAATCATATTGAACTTCACCATTAATCGATCAACTCGGTGATTGGGGTACACAAAATCAATAGTGTCCAAATGATAAATAATATAATTGTTGAGATACAACAATTCCATAAGTTGTGGAAACATTTCATAAGATTCATCCCAATCACCATACACTTTTACAATTGCTTTATGTTTTTCATTCCATGCTTTGTTGTAGGATATCTTATAGTTAAACAACTGTTGAATTATTTCCTGAATAATGGCAACGATAACATCCTAACATGTTCATATCATCTAAACAATAACAGTTGATATAAACTCTGCATTAAGTGAAGAGTGGTCCTGCAACAAGCTTGGATACACACAAGTGTGTGGACCTTCTAATTTGGTTATCTTCCAACATGC
This sequence comes from Viscum album, assembly GCA_963277665.1. NCBI lineage: Eukaryota > Viridiplantae > Streptophyta > Magnoliopsida > Santalales > Viscaceae > Viscum > Viscum album. The sequence continues at coordinate 1,713,674,759 of OY728140.1, read as the reverse complement.
AAAAAAATTATCATATATTCCCCTTAATCAGAATTTACATTCCGACCCATATTTTTCACATCGAATGAGATATTTTGTCTTTTTCGACTCATCAACCACAAATGTGAAATGCCACTCTATGTGGTATTATTTTATCACATTTTTCATGGAAAGTTTACTTTCAAAATCCTGCCCGACATAGATGGTGTTATCATTTGATGCAGATCTATTCCCTATAATACAAGGGAATTCAGAAGCTAGTGTAATGACATCCCAATCAAAATGATGTTCACACGACATTCCTTCAATTAAAATACTCAATACTGAAGGATGATTACTATTAACTGGTGGATATCGTGGATGTTTGACTCTTATAGGAACCTTAGAATGTTCATTCCGCACATCACCCTACCGTGGATGCATGTCTCTTATAGGAAACTCAGAAGGTTCATTCCCCATATCACCCTCACCCACATTATCTCCAGATGCCTCAGTAGATTCATCTTCCTCAGATAAACTTTCATTCACTATATCAGCGGTACGCAAAGGGATGTCTTCTACATTTACTTCCAAATTCTGATCATCTTCTTTATAATTTGGTTCTATCACGGGATTCATATGAGGAGGAGGCAATGAATAAGAGTTTTGTGAAGGACCAACTTCTACAAAGCTCACAAAACATGGTTCTGTAGTAATTGGTTGTACCACATCAATATCACAAATCACCATATAAAAGTCTATAGGACCATTATTACATTGTTGCCTAAATAACAAAGATGCATCCATCCAGTCCTCATCATTGACCAGAAGGTACTCGATGTGCCATAAACATTTAGGATATTGAAGATGTCAATATGTTATTGAAGTAATTGATTGATCAGCCCTTAGTTTTAACCAATTATAAACCTTATTGCGAACTTCATCTAATGTCTGGCAACCACGAAGATTTTCCACTCTTGCAGGTGGCAAACCATAGCTAAAACCCGGCTCGCTATAAATTATCTCACCGTTGCAATATATTTCGCAGACATGATTACCTAGAAAAAAAATAATTAATAAAATATTATATACTACATGAAAATTTTAAATTATTTAAATTGGTTATCATTGAATAATTGACTTGATCTTGAGAGTTTTTCTATGGGTTGGTTTATCACTATTGACATATATTCATGGTGATATTATAACCAAAGAAAATTTAATAAAACATTATATATTTTTATACCACATCTTCAAATGTTTCATAATTTTTAATAATTATAAATAAAAAACCATGATTTGATTTTGAGACTTACTATGGATTATTTTATCATTATCTGATAAACTAACCAAAACCTATGGGTGAACGAACTCCTAGAAACTCTATTATCAAATATTTCAGTAACCGTCAGTCTCCTTTCAAACAGAAATGCCTCTTGTCAAATGTCTATTTATTGAACGTCTGTTCTTGAACACTTCTTTGGGAATGTCTTTTGTCAATCACTTTTTTATTACAAATTTACTCACAAACATGTAAGGGGGTCTAGGGGTATAAAATACATAACATTTTTTAAGTGGACACACAGGTCCTTACATAATTAGTAAGGGATGACTCACAGGTTATCAATGCGGAAAATAGAATGCAATCATTACAAATTATATGACCATGTACATAAAAAAAGACATGAAATTTCAATAATACATTGGTCGGTCATCTCAAGATCAATCATCACACAATACCCTTAATTTTTTTTCAGTATACTTATTATGTTTTGCATATTATATAACTTTACCTATTACAAGATGGAATATATATTAAATATGTACACATGTTTTCCAAAAATTTATCTTTTCAATGTGTACGTCTACATTTATATATATATATATCTCTGTGTGTGTGTATTTAATAATAACATTTAATAAATTTAATTAAAAGTAATATAATTTACACTTACATAACAAGCATTACAATACTGAACATTTATGTTATTTTTAAATTTATAAAATTGCATATGTATATATAATATTTTTTTTGTCATTCTACTATTTTCCAAAATATAAGTAATTATATTTTATACTTTATTAACTAAAAGAATAATTCTTTATGCATAATATAATTTAAATTTATTGATTAAAATTATTATTAGTAAATAAAAGTAATATAATTTACACTTACATAAAACCATTAAAATAATATAAACTTATGTTATTTTCAATTTAATAAAATTTCACATATATATATTTTTTGTTATTTTTCTACTTTCCAATATTTATTTAATTATATTTCATACTTTATTACTTCAAATAATAATTATTTACACTTCATGTAATTTAAAATTATTATTTATAGAAAACATTTTTTATATCATTAACAAAAATAATTTTCTATATATTTTTTAATAAATTTAAATATGATACTTAATATAACTAATATACTTTTAATAAACTATGTAGCTACTGTATAGAATATTATAATTTATATTTATATTACTTTAAAAATAATATATTTTATATACATATAAATCTATTGAACTCGCCATTTAAATTAAAAGTGTCTACATTTTTAAAAACAGTTTTATGCTAGTGTATAGAATAAAATAATTTAAATTTATAAGACTTTAAAAATAACATATTTTATATACATATAAATCTATTCAAATCGCCAATTAAATTAAAAATATATACATTTAAAAAAAAATCCCTAAATATAAATTTAATTGGTTGAACGGTTTTCATAACACATTTCCACCAACTCGAACGCGTTAAAAAACGATTAAAAAAGACACCCACTCGTCTTATTACGGGTTTGACTGATCCACGCGGCTCCTTGTTCATATAAATACCCCGGCCTCTCCCCTTGGCCCATACCATCCCAATTGAAGGTAAGCATGGGTCGATTTAAAGCGCTGCCCCTCCTCCTGCTCCTTTGCTCCGCCGTAATGAATGAGGGTGCGAGGGGAGAGGTGGCCCGCGGGGTGGATTTGAAGCGGTACATGGGGCGGTGGTACGAGATCGCGTCATTCCCGGCTCTGTACGAGCCGAAGAACGGCGAGGACACCCGGGCCACCTATACCCTTAACCCTAATGGCACCGTGGACGTGGTGAACGAGGTGTGGGTGAAGGGCGAGCGCAGGTCCATCGAGGGCATCGCCTACAAGGCCGACAACAGCAGCGACGAGGCCAAGCTGAAGGTCCGTTTCAAGGTTCCCACCTTCTTCCCCGTCATCCCCGTCCTCGGCGACTACTGGGTCCTCTACGTCGATCCCGGTTACCACCACGCACTCATCGGCGGTCCCACGAAGCTCTTCCTCTGGGTATTCCATTTAGTTTATTTATGTATATTGGCAGACGTTTGATCATCTTCCTCAGTATTTCGACTCTGTGAAATGGTGCATGCGCAGATACTGTGCCGAGAGACTAGGTTGGATGGTGCGACGTACGATAAGCTGGTGCAGATGGCCAAAGACGAGTGGTACCCCGTCAAATTGCTGCACAAAACGCCGCAAAGGAATCCTCCGCCGCTGTGAAGGAGGGAGCTATCGCCGGAAGGCTGGGGCGGCGTGGCTGAGAACCGGGCGATATTGTTACCAATAATTGTAATGAATGGTATAAAATGCATGTCCTCTATATATGCACGCGGAATCCTCTAATTCTTGGACGTAAGGAATGAATATGGACGACAACGGTACCCAATACCTGATAATACCATATCCAATTAAATAGATTAGTGTTTAATTGGGGTTTTGAGATTCACGCATTCTTCGTTTAGAACCAAAAAATTCTTATGTATTTGATTAATTCAATTACAAGCACTTTCTATTCAGTATTTTTTCTCTTAACAATGGAAGAGAGATTTAGAAAAACATTTATATTTCTATAACACGATCTTCTTGAATGTTCTACATTAATTAGATTTGATTTTAATTGATATATTAATTCTAGCATTAATTTAATATTTCTTCATTTACCTCCCCCTAAAGAGAAACACTCTTAAACATCAGTTTTGAAATCTTATATAACTTCACCAAGGATGATCTTCTTTAATACTTATTCTTACATATGCTAACACATTCTTAACCCTCTTAAGGATCGTTTCTTATTTTAGAAAAATATGAAATAAATCTTTTTCATAATGTCCATAATTTTATCACATGATGGATGTATTTTAACAGTAAAATTCTCCAGTGAAGATTGTGTACCAGTAAAACATGTGTCCTTTTATAGAGTTTGAATATGTATTTTCTCAAAATTGGCCAAATGAACTTCTAATTCCATACATCTCATATTGTGGTTTTTTTTTGTCTTCAATCATAATCATCTATTCTTCACAATTATTCATTATTCATTGAAAATCTTCTTCATGCAATTTATTTTTTTGTAACAAAGAATCATGTTCCATGATTTTAGGATTCAAATCATTGAGATCAATAATATTTATCAAGATTTCTTGATGTTCACAGATCTTTTCATGAGTATTAATATTTATTAATGATTACCAAATAGAAATTATTAATTTTGGAAGATAATTTAATGACAGTAAGACACTTATTAAAAAAAGTAGAACTCTATAAATGATAATAGTAATGCACATACATAATGTATCGTAAATCAAAATTCAACCTAATCTATGCCTCTGGTGTGGATGCTCCTTTGTCCCACAACCAGATGTATACTGGATGCGTCCACGTCGTGTCCATCTCTGTCTGCACTCTGGCATACGTTGCACATCATCCTCAGCAGCCACCCCCACATCCTCCTGTGTGACAGGCTGTGGATGTACAGTCTCACCGTCTGTACCCTATCTTACATCTAATGATAATAGAGGCTGGCTGAAACTCTCACCAACATAGAAAGAAGATGGCTGTTGTGCTGAGGATGTCTATAATAAAGAATCGAGCTCAACCCAGTCAACATCTGTATCTACCTGTGGTTGAACCTGAAAAGCTGAAGGAGCATATGACTGATCATGCGGAACACCCTCCTCCTGTGGAACAACAACATCTGACTGATCAATCTGAACATCCTCCTCCTGTGGAACAACAAGATTCATAATAGGGTCGTCACCTCCTGGTACATCTATATGAGCCTTAGCAGGCTCTGCAACCTCTTCAGCATGTGGTGGATCAAAGAAAATGTCATGATAAATCTCGTCCATCGAAGGAATCAACTGTGATACAAGGGTGTGAAAATATGTTGGGTCAAATACGGTGTGCTCTTCTGGATAAGACATGTGTAGTAGACAACAAATACGAGCATCCTACGAAAAACGATTATGTTGTTAAGTAATACGAATAAAAATTTCACTGAATTGTGGAAGGAACTATGTATACCAGCTCATGAAAGCCTTGTCCGTGTCGTGTCAGAAATATGACTGGGGAGCTGTAGTACCAAGCTGCGTAATCCATCTGATCCACCAAATGAAAACGCACTGTCCCCACCCCTCACAACTGGAAGTCCTGTCGTCTATCCCATAAATTAATATATCTGGCGTGGTATCTCCTCCAATCAAAATCTCTCTTCCCCAACATGAATGAAGTGAATCTAACTAACTGGGTAGGTCATGAACATGCTGAAAGAATCCAAACTGCCTCATAACTCTGTCGGTCTGATGGCACTCGATTATATAAAAATGAAACAATGAAACCCTACAGGAGCCAATAACAAGTATCGTCGTACAGTACGGTGGAAGACTCTGGATAATAGCATCTAGATATGGCATCCACAAAATATGAAAGAAAAAATAAACAATCAATTCATAAATGAATAGATGTATAGTAAAGAATAAATATTTAACAATATAAATAATAATCACTTACATCGTGTGGTCGAATGCTGTCCAACATAAGTATGTAGGTGTGAATATCGTGTCTGGGGGAATCTGAATGTCGATGTGCCTAATATTGTTATATTTACATTTCATAATAGAAAGATATACAATTAAGTTAGACAATATAAGGAAGGAATAACATACCAACGTCCACGTAGAGCCTCTCCTACAATATCTGATGGTAATGAAACACGAGCATGTGGAGCTAAACGAGAGATGTGATCCCATACCCACATTTGTAGAAGAACCATGCATCCTGTGATCAGTATCTTATTGATGTGACATGTGCTACATAATGCCCTGTATGTATATGCTAGACAAGAATCCCCCCAACTATATCGACTGGACTCTTCCAAATCCTCCAAAAAATATAAATACATCAAATGTACAAAAGTAGTGGAGTGATCAACAAAAAGTGTGCCACTGATCAGCCTCAAAATATATGCACGTGAAAATCACAGCACGGTGATCTCATCAGCATCTTTTATTAACTATATGAAGTGCTGGTCTAACCAAGGCATATGTAATCGACCACCAATGATGGTCCTGCCATCATCAGGGACCTCTATACCCAGTGTTCTATGAACAAGCTCCGAAAAATCTGCTCCAAATCGGCTAGTCAGAGCCGTACCATCAATGGGGAGGCCCAACATAATGGCCACATCCTACAAGGTAATAGTCATCCCCCCCTCTATAAAATGGAATGTATGTGACTCTAGCCTCTATCTTTATACAAGCACAACAATGAGATAATGGTTGAGAAAGGTGAAGTCGCACATCGCTACGCCATAGAATCCAACACGACGAAGATGAGGGATGATAGCGGGAGGTGGTGCGGTATGATGGAAATGGTGAGATCTGCGTACACTCAGCAGAGGCACTGGACGTCCCTCTAAAAGCATTCGTGATACATGAGTAGCCTGAGATGTGAGCAATGAAAAATCTGCCATCTGCACAAATGATATCATCGTTACTTTATTATAGTGAATTCAATAAAAATTTTCAACTATTATTTAAATAAATCTAGAACAATGAAATGAAATATGATTGTGTTAATCTTTTCGATTTATACTTGATTTCTTGTGTGTGGATTAATGTTTATATTACTTGACCAATCCCCTTAATAAATAAATCACCCTATTACCTAATTTTGAGATTCAATATTTATGAGGTCTGCATTAATTAAAACCTATAGAGGTCTTCTAAGCATTGCATGTGGGCTTCCATGAGCTAGTTCTTTCGTTCTATGTTTTTTTTGAATAGTTAAAGTATCACAAAATTCTTTATTAGAGAATCAAAAAACAAGACAAACCAAAATTGAAACATGTTAGAAATAGATCTAGTCAGAAATAAAAGGATTCAATACTAAAACTTCCACATACAAATTAAAATATATATATTCGTGATATAATACACAAACTCGATCATGGATGACGAGATGTGGAGCTCTGTGCTGCCACTTGGGGACATCTCTTATGAGTATGTCCTTCTGCATGACAAATACACCATCATATTCTCCCTCCTCGTTGTCGAGGCCAATCTATTTCATTTCTGATTCGACTTGATTTTGGTCTTCCTTAAGGCCATAACCTAGTAGTATGAAACAAATAATTTATAAAATGGCAGACATTGAAAAAATCATAAATGAAAACAGAACCAAATTATGAAACCTGGAAATATCAGGGATGATGGTTGGCTGATCAGAAGGCAATGAGATAGAATGAAAGTCACCAACAGGAATCCAAGCTGCACTATAACAGTTCACCAAAGTGCTCATGTGATACACTGGGTCAACATATGGCTCCCATGGTATATTTACTGAAGCACAAACTGCGATAACATATGCACATGGATATCTAAATGCCTGAAAGTTACCGCAATCACAATATCTGTTATCTAACATCACTACAAACACTCGACCACTAGTGCATGTAGCCCGGTTGAAGCACAATATTACCTAAAATCTTTTCTTTTCCCTATCAAAGGCTAGAATAGTCCATATTGAAGCCTCATTCAGTATCGAATCAATATCACTTTGGAAATGCTGAGTAAAATGCATTCTGTTTTCCATCCTCTGATATGCCCTTTGGGACCAGTCAACAAAGTAGTGAACACATCTATAAAATGTCTCTTGCACTAACCCTGTGATAGGAAGTTTGTGCACACCCTTGGGGACCCCATTTATGCACTCCACTATATTAGTGGTCATATGGCCATATATTTTACCACCATCATATGCTAATGACCATTTTCCTTCGAAATCTACATCATATATTCATACAAATCTTCATTAGCAGTTCCGATCTCTTCAAGGTGTCGATCAAACCTTTCTTGTTAGGGCTCATATACTAAAATCATAAGATAATAATATATTAAAATGGATAATAATTTTTAAAAAAAAAATAAGTTTAGAAAAACATACCCAACTTGAGGATCTCCTTCTTTATGGCATCATCTCTGAAATTCTTATGCACATTACTTGCAATATGTCTAATGCAATAATGATGATAAGCATTCAGATCAGTCCATGAAACCCCTTCACTAACCACTACCTCTATAATCACTCGATGGCGATCAGATATTAGACACACGCCATGGTTTTGTTTGACTTGAACACGTACACATGCCAAAAAATAGCTCCAACATTGAAAATTATCCTTTTAAACAATAGAAAAAGCAAGTGGCAGAGGAGCACGATTACCATCATGTGTGGAAGCAATGAGTAGAACACTTGTATACTTTCCATACAGTAAATTTCCATCGACTTGAATAAATTGTTTACAATAGGGAAAAGGAAACAATGCATGGCCTAAATGCCCAAAAAACACTATTGAACTTCACCTTTGTTCGATCAACCCAGTGATTGGGGGATACATACTCAACAATGTCCAAATGATAAACAATATGATTTTTGAGAGATAAAAATTCCATAAGTTGTGGCAACATAGCATAAGATTCATCCCAATCACAATACACTTTTACAATTACCTTCTGTTTTTCATTCCATGCTTTGGTATATGATATCTTGTTGTTACACAACTATAGAATTCTTTCCTGAACAAGGGCAATGGGAACATCCTGACATGTTCGTATCATCTCACAAATAAAATTTGATATAAACTCTGAATCAAGTGAAGAGTGATCCTGCAACAAGCTTGGATGCACAAAAGTGTGTGGCCCTTCTAATTTGGTTATCCTCCAACATGCAAAAAATTTATCAAGTATTTCCCTTAATTAAAAGTTACATTCTGGACCATATTTTTCACAACGAATGATATATTTTGTCTTCTTTGACTCATAAACCAAAAATTTGAAATGTCTCTCAATGTGGTATTACTTTATCACATTTTTCATGACCAATTTACTTTCAAACTCCTGCCCGACATAGATGGAATTATCATTTGATGCAGACCTACTACTTAAAATTCTAGGGAATTCAGAAGCTGGTGTAATGACATGCCAATCAAATTCTTATTCACGATACATTCCTTTAACTAAGGAAATCAATACTGAAGGATGATTACCACTAACCGGTGGATGTCGTGGATGTCTGTCTCTCAAAGGAACCTAAGAAGGTTCATTTCCCACATCTCCCTCACCCACATCTCTCAAATGTTGGAACCAGGGTCTTCAAAGCATGATTTGGCGTATGGTTTGTGTTTGTTGTCAATCCTCAGTGGAATTTCAGGATGTGTACCAACAAAGAGATCATACCGTTCAAGCAGAAAACAATAGTGATGGTGGCGTCGTTTCCCAGTGTTTTCCAAATTTTTGGGCCTGAAAATCGGCCAATAAAGTAAAGTGTTTTTGGAAAAGGTACTTGCGCGCCGAGCTCTTGGAGGATAAAAGACTTGCGCGCCATATGTTTTTGAGGATCAGAACATCAAAATTTGGCTAAGGAAAGAAGGTCGCGCAAGTGTTGGTTGGGTCGTGCAAGTGAGTTGCGCGACAGAGGTTACTGGAGACAAGACTTGCGCGCTACTGAGGGACTTGCGCGCCTCCGCACATGAGGTCCAGTTTCCCTATAAATACTGGACCACCCCTCCTCATTTCGTACGGAGCTCAAGACTTCGATATTGTTCGAGCTCTCGTCGCGCAGGTGGTCGAGTCGCGCAGGTGGTAGTTTTGTCGCGCAAGTAGAGCTTGCGCGCCGGTTGTTGGCTGTGCGCCCAAGGCGGTTTGGAAGAGAAAGGAAGTGGACCGCACAAGTTTGAAGTCGGGGAAGGAAGCGTCGTGCAGGTGCGTTGATGACACTTGCGCGCCAGTTTGGACTTGCGCTCCGTAGTGGGACTTGCACGACTGTCTTGGAGAAGCGTGCCTGGTTTTGCTGAAGCCCACCGGCCTGTTTGGAGCTGCACAAAAGCCGAGAGACTACCCGATACATTCGAGGAAAAATGATATTCTTCTTCTGGTGAGAATCGGACTTCAATAGAGCATCTACATACAACCAAGGATGCATTCTTATGCAAATGATGAAGAGACCTTCACATCTATAAACTGAGTGGGACTTCACCAACGGCAGTGAGCCAGGGGGAGTCAACGGGAGTGACCCGAGGGACGCAGTGAGCTATCCCTAAACAATTGTAAAGGCAGTGAGCCTGGGACAGAGTGACTGTACCCGAACCTTTGTAATCTACAGCTAGTGAAGCATAGTGGATTTAGGTACGACCGAAAACCTGTCGGTGTATGCTCCTTGGACGTAGCCCTTAGTGGTGAACCAAGTAAAAAGGGTCGTGTCTTCTCTGTGCATGTGAATGTTTGCTTTCTAATCATAATCATCATACAGGTTCAACAAGTTCATACCAACGTGGGAACAAGATCCATAACTTTAAAAGAAAAAGTGGTCACCTTGATTCACCCCTCCCCTCTCAGGGTGTCCCGGGGTCCTACAAGTGGTATCAGAGGGTAAAGGTTGCTGGTGTTGAATCTGACCTTCTTCGTCATGGAAAACGCGGTCAATGTCAGGGGAGTCCCTCACTTCGATGGAAGCAATTTACAGATCTGGAAGAACAGAATGAGATCTCATCTAAGATCTCTAGGAATGGAAGTTCTTTTTTCTACTGTGCAAGGAATACATGTCACTGATCCAACATGTCTGGCTATGACTGAAACAGACAGGAAACTTTTTGATGCAGATGCTAAAGCACAGAATGCTCTCACTGCAGCCCTTTATGATCAGATCTACCTAAAGGTGATGAATTTCACCTCAGTAAAATCCATGTGGGATAAACTTGAGAATATTTATGAAGGAGATAACAAAGTGAAGGAGGCGAAACTACAAGTGCTACACAATCGGTTTGATGATCTGAAGATGCATCCAGACGAGAATGTAGACTCTTTCTTCAATCGAATTACTGAAGTGGTTGGAGCAATTCGGGGTATAGGCGAAGAAATCAAAGACATTGATATTGTAAAGAAAATATTAAGAAGACTTCCACCTCTGTATAATGCGAAGGTGTCAGCCCTTGAGGAAAGAGATCTTTCCAAACTTTCTCTAGATGATCTACTGAGCAGCTTGGTAGCATATGAAATGAGAGTCAAGCCAGAAGATGCTACGACTCGGGTGAGCAAGGAAATGGCATTCAAGACCATGGATAAATTGAAAATATCAAAGGATAGTAGCGGTGATGATGACGAAGAGAAAGAAATTCTTTCTCTCATTGCAAAGAAGTTCCAGAAGGGGAAAGGGAAATTCAAAGGGAAGTTACCTCTCACATGTTTCCGTTGTGGAAAAGTTGGGCACATTGCCTCTCAGTGCTTGAAGAATATCAATGATGATGACAGTGAAGATGAAAACTTCAAGAAGCCTCAGAGAAGGTTCTTCAAAAAGGGAGACTTCAAATCTGGTAAGAAAATGCAAAGGAAGAGTTTTGTCTGTGAAGAGGAAGAAGATGACAGTGAATTCTGTGATGAAGAAGAACCAGAATTCAAAACTGGGAACCATGCTTCTATGATGGCCACTGTTGAAAAGTCAGAAGATACTGATGGAGAAAAACAACTGAGAACTTGTGTAGATCCTGAGTTGCAACTTAAGGATGCGGTTAATAAGCTTAAAATTAAATGTAAGAGCTGCAATAAGTGGAAATCAATTGTAGAATAATCAACTGAATACGTTGATCAACTTGAAGCTGAAATTGAACGACTGGAAGAATTTGTGAAGGTACAGTCTAAAATAATTGAAAGAAATGATGTTGTAGTTGATCTGAAGCTGAGAATTGAAGAGTAGACAAAGGTCATCAATGACCTCACATCCAGACTGGATGAAAAATCCAAGACTGCTGAGGGTCTTGAGGAGGAAGTAGTTACTCTAAGGAGTAAACTAGAGACTGAATCAGTTCCAAAAGAATCGAGGAAGAAAATACAGTTCAGAAGATTCTCAGATGCAGAATTACTAGCAAGAGCCAAGTGTGGTTCAGATGGGGTGGGAAAAATCTTGAGTGATCAAAGACCTTCTTTCATGGGAAAGAGTGGAATTGGCTGTGAGGCTGAGTCATCAACTACTGGAAGTGAAAAGATCCAAAAGAAAGATAAGATGAAAGTTGAACATGTTGAAATGATACCTAGAGTGCTGAAAAAGGAACACTCAATCCAAACTAAAAGGAGACCTGAAAATTATCCTCAAACTTTCAAAAATGACAGACAGTCTTACTATTCTCCCAAGGAAGAAGGTATAAGGAGAAATTCAAGTGAGAAGACATTTCCTCTCATGAAGTGTCAGTTCTGTGGCTATCTGGGCCATACCATGTCTTATTGTGAAGAGGCAAGAAGCTATCTGAATGGAGAAGATATAGATGCTCAACAAAGGAGAACAATCTCATATCCTAATTTTTATAGAAGAAATAATTTCTATGGATATTGTTTTCGTTGTTCTAACTTTGGTCATAAGGCCATTAATTGCAGGAAGAGAAGGGACATAGACACCTCATACCGAAGTTCAAGACAAGTCAAGTCTCGTCAGCAAGACAATGTTGCTCTTTCAAACAGGTTCTCACCTCTCAAAGAATACTTTGACTATGAAGAACCTGGGTATGCGGAAGATATAGTTGAAAGGCCATCAGTTCTATATACTCAATCTAATGTCTCATGGAAGGAAAGGAAGAAGATTGAGAAATCGAACCTTGCAGAGGTAGCCCTCAAAGCTACAAAGAAAAACAGTACCTGGATTCTGGATAGCGGTTGTTCATCTCATATGACAGGTAATGTCGGCCTACTAACGAATATCATAAAGAATGTTGATGGTACAGTAATATTCGGTAATGATGGGGCTCTGAAAATCAAAGGGAGTGGAAGAACCCAATTAGCTAATGGAGAACTAAAGAAGACTGAAGTCCTTTACGTGGATGACCTACGTCATAATCTTCTCAGCGTGAGTCAACTCTGTGACTCAGGACTTATAGTTACTTTTAATCAAAAAGGCTGCACTATTAAGGGAAAAACCGGCAATTCGCTTATGAAGGGATGCAGAACAGAAGGCAACTTGTATCAGGTTGATAGTGAAGAAAATGTATGTTACATGACTGTTGAAGAAGAAAACAATTTGTGGCATCGGAGATTGGGACACATCAATCAACAAGACATGGAGAAAATATCAAAATTGAGAATTGTCATGGACATCCCCAACCTGAAGCGTGAGCGTGAAAAATCTTGTGATGCTTGTATTCGTGGGAAGCTGGTCTGCAGTTCATATCGGCCAAAGAAGAAAAAGGCATCTCACCTTCTTGATCTGATTCATACAGATGTTTGTGGTCCAATAAATGTTGCCGGAACACATGGAGAAAGGTACTTTGTCCTTTTCATAGATGATTATAGTAGAATGGCATGTGTGATGGTCATTCACAGGAAACGACAAGTCCTTGACTGCATGAAAACATATCGGTGAATCGCCGAGAATGATACTGGATGAACAATCAAAGTGTTGCGATCTGACAACGGAGTAGAATACACGTCCATTGAATCTGAGAATTATCTAGAGAAGCATGGGATACAACATGAGGTAGCTGCTGTGAGAACTCCACAACAAAATGGAGTTGTTGAACGTAGGAATCGACAGGTGAACAACATGGAACGAACTATGCTGATTGAGAGTCGTATTCCATGACATTACTGGAAAGAGGCTGTTCAAGCTGCAGTGTACATTCAGAATCGAACAGGAATTTATATGGGTGAGACGAAGACACCATATGAATTGTGGCATGGAAGGAAGCCTTCTCTAAAATACTTTCGTGTCTTTGGAAGTAAATGCTTCATCAGGAACAAAGAAGGAAATCAAGGGAAATATGGCGACAATGCAGATGAAGGAATTTTCCTTGGTTACTCAATGAACAGCAAAGCCTACAAATTCTTCAACAAGCGTTTGGGAAGAATTGTGTAAAGCAGTGATGTTAAGATAATTGAAGAGAAAACCACAATTGCTTCAAGGACGTCATATACTGATGTGATAGAAAGTCAGGAAGAATGTGAATGTGAAGAAAATACAAATGCAGAAATAGATGAAGTTGTTCAAAACACTCAGCAGTCACATCATGATATTGACTCAGAAGAAGAATCTGAAGAAGAAACTATGGCTGAAGAAAATCCTACTAAACCTCGTAGGAGAAATCGAAGAGCTGAGATTGATCCATCCAACATAATTGGGGACAAGAGTGCACCCACTCAAACAAGGAGAATGAGGAATAACACGCAATCTGCATTTCTATCAGTTGTAGAGCCATCCTCATTCGAAGAAGCTGCTAATGATGAATCTTGGGTGAAAGCCATGAATGATGAATTAGATCAGATTGACAAGAATCAGACATGGGATCTTTTCCAGAGACCCGAAGGTAAAAATGTGATTGGTACCAAATGGATCTTCAAAAATAAGTTTGATGAACATGGAAGTGTCATCAGAAACAAGGCACGTCTGGTATGTAAAGGATACTCTCAGATTGAAGGCATTGATGTTGAAGAAACCTTTGCTCCAGTGGCTAGACTGGAGTCAATCAGGATTTTCCTTTCCATGGAACTCCAAAGAGGATATAAAGTATATCAAATGGATGTTAAGACAGAATTCTTGAATGGTGTACTCTAAGAAGAAGTCTACATTGAACAACCAGTGGGCTTTGTTTTGGGTACTGATGAAACAAAGGTCTGTAAACTGAAGAAAGCTCTATATGGTTTGAAGCAGGCACCACAGGCATGGTACTCACGGCTGGATTCATATCTCAAGAAGTTGGAATACAAAAGAGGAGGAGTTGATCACAATCTCTATGTGAAGAATTCTCCAAAAGATCAATTCATGGTTCTTGTCTATGATGATGATATCATATTTGGTGGTAGTAGGCAGAAATCAGTGGATGAATTTGCCAACCACATGAAATCAAAATTTGAAATGTCTATGATTGGGGAGCTCACATATTTCTTGGGGCTACAGGTGATTCAAAAGAAGGAATACACTTTCATTTCTCAGGAAAAATATGCAAGAGAGCTACTGAAGAAGTTCAATATGCAAGACTCCAAACCAATGTCAACTCCGGTTGCAGTCAGAACTAAACTCAGAAAGCATGAGGATGGGGACTCTGTTGATCCCACCATATACAGGAGGATCATTGGAAGCCTACTGTACCTGACAGCGAAAAGGCCAGATATTGTCTTTGCCACATGCCTTGTAGCCCGCTTTCAGAGTAATCCAAAAGGGGAACATATGGAAGCAGTAAAAAGAATCATGACATACATTCACGGTACACATAACTTCGGGTTATTTTTTGCTGCAAGCAGGGATAGTGAATTATCCGCATTTTCAGATGCTGATTGGGCTAGTGATGTGGTAGACAGAAAGTCCACTAGTGGTGGAGCTTTCTATATTGGGAAGAAATGTGTCGGTTGGTTGAGCAAGAAACAAGAAAGTACTTCTCTTAGTATGGCTGAAGCTGAGTATATCTCTAACACAAAAGCATGCACTCAACTTCTTTGGATGAAGCAGTAGCTAACAGATATTGGTGATCAGGTGCAACAACCAATAGTGATTTATTGCGATAAAAAAAGTTCAATTGATCTTACGAAGAATCCGGTTCAGAATTCTCGTACAAAACATATTGAAATACGGTATCATTTTATCAAAGAAACGGTTGAACAAGGCGTGATTAGAATGGATCATGTTGGAACTGATGAGCAAGTGGTTGATATCCTGACCAATCCATTGTCCGTGGCTGTGTTTGAGAAGCATCTGTTGAACCTCAGTGTTCAACCACCTCCTACTGCATAAGGAGGCTCCGGAAATCCCCTCTCCCCATTTTTTTTAACTGTTTTTATCTGCTTATGGATGTGATGCAAGTTTATGGGGGAGATACTATCCAGGGGGAGTATGGCTTGAGAAGAACGTTGAACAACTTATCGGTCTTTGGTTTTATTGTCAATGGGGGAGAAAGGAATAAATTCAAGGCAAGAAATTCTTCTGTGATGAGAAGTGTAAGATTGTGATGAGAAGTATAAGAAGGATACAATCGGGCGTCATGGAGAATTTCAAAACACCGGAACCCAATTCAAGCTTCCTCTCTTGTTTTCTACACCGAGCATTGCTCACGTAGACACCGGAACCCAATTCAAGCTTCCTATCTTGTTTTCTACACCGAGCATTGCTCACGTAGACTTAGAGTGTTGGCTGAGTTGATTCTTGCATTTTGGGTTTGCTCATGGTTGGAGACCTATTGAATTTATTCTGATTGCCAACAAACCCAAAGGGGGAGATTGTTGGAACCAGGTTCTTCAAAGCATGATTTGGCGTATGGTTTGTGTTTGTTGTCAATCCTCAGTGGAAGTTCAGGATGTGTACCAACAAAGAGATCATACCGTTCAAGCAGAAAACAATAGTGAAGGTGGCGTCATTTCCCAGTGTTTGCCAAATTTTTGGGCCTGAAAATCAGCCAAT
Source organism: Viscum album (assembly GCA_963277665.1). Taxonomy (NCBI): domain Eukaryota; kingdom Viridiplantae; phylum Streptophyta; class Magnoliopsida; order Santalales; family Viscaceae; genus Viscum; species Viscum album. The sequence continues at coordinate 1,713,658,071 of OY728140.1, read as the reverse complement.
AAAGTAAAGTGTTTTTGGCAAAGGTACTTGCGCACCGAGCTCTTGGAGGATAAAAGACTTGCGCTCCATATGTTTTTGAGGATCAGAACATCAAAATTTGGATAAGGAAAGAAGGTCGCGCAAGTGTTGGTTGGGTCGCGCAAGTGAGTTGCGCGACAGAGGTTACTGGAGACAAGACTTGCGCGCCGCTGAGGGACTTGCGCGCCTCCATGCAGGGGGTCCAGTTTGCCTATAAATACTAGACCACCCTCCTCATTTCGTACGGAGCTCAAGACTTCGAGATTGTTCGAGCTCTCGTCGCGCAGGTGGTAGTTTTGTCGCGCAGGTAGAGCTTGCACGCCGGTTGTTGGCTGTGCGCCCAAGGCGGTTTGGAAGAGAAAGGAAGTGGACCGCGCAAGTTTGAAGTCAGGGAAGGAAGCGTCGTTCAGGTGCGTTGATGACACTTGCGCGCCAGTTTGGACTTGCGCGCCGTAGTGGGACTTGCGTGACTGTCTTGGAGAAGCGCGCCTGGTTTTGCTGAAGCCCACCGGCCTGTTTGGAGCTGCACAAAAGCCGAGAGACTACCCGATACATTCGAGGAAAAATGATATTCTTCTTCTGGTGAGAATAGGACTTCAATAGAGCATCTACATACAAAAAAGGATGCATTCTTATGCAAATTATGAAGAGACCTTCACGTCTATAAACTGAGTGGGACTTCACCAACGCCAGTGAGCCAGGGGGAGTCAACGGGAGTGACCTGAGGGACGCAGTGAGCTATCCCTGAACAATTGTAAAGGCAGTGAGCCTGGGACAAAATGACTGTACCCGAACCTTTGTAATCTACAGCTAGTGAAGCATAGTGGATTTAGGTACGATAGACAACCTGTCGGCGTATGCTCCTTGGACGTAGCCCTTAGTGGTGAACCAAGTAAAAAGGGCCATGTCTTCTCTGTGAATGTGAATGTTTGCTTTCTAATCATAATCATCATACAGGTTCAACAAGTTCCTACCAACATGGGAACAAGATCCATCACTTTAAAAGAAAAAGTGGTCACCCTGATTCACCCCTCCCCTCTCAGGGTGTCTCGGGGTCCTACATCAAAGGAACCTCAGAAGGTTCATTCCCCACATCACCCTCACCCACATCATCTCCTAATGGCTCCCCATATTATTCTTCCTCAGATAAAATTTCATTCACTATATTAGCACACAAAGGGATTTCATCTACATTTACTTCTAAATTTTTATCATCTTCTTCATAATTTTCTTCTATTACTAGAGTCAAATGAGAAGGAGGCAATGAAAAAGACTGATGTGAATGACCAACTTGTACAGAGCTCACAAAACACGGTTCTGTAGTAGTCAGTTGCACCACATCTATATCAAAAATCACCACATACAACTCCATCAAACCATTAGCACACTATTGTCTAAATAAAGAAGATGCATCCATCCAATCATCATCATCGACCAAAGGGTACTCGGTGTGCCAGAAACGTTCAAGATGTTGTAGATGTCGATATGTGATTGAAGAAATGGATTGATCGACCCTCAGTTTTAACTGATTATGAATCTTATTGTGAACTGAATCCAATGTCATACAACCATGAAGATTTACCACTCTGACAGGTGGCATACTATAGCTAAATCCCTGCTCCGTATAAATGGTCTCACCGTTGCAATATATTTGCGTAGACATTATTACCTATAAAAAATAATTAATAAAATATTATATACTACATCAATATTTTACATTATTTAATATAATGTTATATATTTTAATTAGTTATGAATAATTAATCATGACTTGATCTTGAGACTTATGATTAATTTATCATTATTTGATAAACTAACCAAAACTTATGGGTAGACTCATGGAGTCTCTATTATCAAATATTTTAGCAACTGTTAGTCTCCTTTCAAACCGCAATGCCTCATTTCAAACGCTTGTTCTCGAATGCCTCTTCGATGACACCTCTATAGGGACGCCTCTTCAGGGACACCTCTTGTTGATTGCCTTTTAATTACAGATTTACTCACATGCATGTGAGGGGGTCTAGGTGTATGAAATAAATAACATTTTTAAGAAGACACATTGGTCCTTACATACTTAGTCAAAGATGACTCACATGTCATCAATACAGAAAAATAAATGCAATTATTACAAATTTAATAACCACATTCACAAAACAATACATGCAATTTCAATTATGCATCGTTTGGTCATCTCAAGATCAGTCATCACACAACTTACCATGTTTTTGGGTATACTTATTATATATATTACTATATGAAATACATATTAAATATCTACACCTCTTTTATATTTAATAAGTTTAATTATAACTAATATAATTTATAAATTTTATTTATACAAAACTGTTTTTTATACCATTAACAGAAAAAATTTTCTATATATTTTTTAATAAATTTAAATATGATACATATAACTAATATATTATTCACAAATTATATTACTAGTGTATAAAAATATTATAATTTAAATTAATATTACTTTCAAACTAACATTTTTTATAACATATTTAATTTTCATAAACATTCAATATGAATTCATACAACATTTTAGACATGACATAATTAATTTTCCTAAACATTCAATATGAATTCATATAACAAACACATCATTCATAAATTAAATCATAAAAAAGACACTAACTTACACATCAATACATATGAAATAAATAAACCATACACACAAACACTAGTTTCTACATATCACAAATGAAATAAACAAATCATACAAATGAAATAAATAAACACAATTAAACAATTGAAAATTTAAATATAAATTTTACCTTATTAAAAGTAGCAAAAATTTGTTGAGAAAGAAATTCTGCAGGGCTTCGCAGCAAAATCCAGAGGAGAAGAATAAATTGGGGGGGGGGGACCCCCCCTTTAATAGATTTTCTCATCCGGATGCGTGAACAGGGTTCACACATCCTTCGAAGATGGGATGAAGGATGAGTGAACCCCATTCATGCGTCTCTCCATACCAAAGATGCGTGAATGGGGTTCACGCATCTGGAGACCCATTTTTAAAAATATTTCAAACCCTATCCCTTTTCCAAAAAAAATTATGAAACCCATATATACAAAAAACCCCAGTGGTGAATTAAGGAAAGATTACAATGTAGAATTTAAAAAGAAAATATCTTTGAAACAATAAGTAGATTCAGAAACAGAAAAAGAAGTAAATATGAACAAAAGATTTAACATGTTTCTTTCCGTTTAGAACCTGCATGCATGCATGACCGAACACCACCCACCCACATTATTGTTAACCTCAAAATCAAAACAATACACAATACAGTCCAACAAAATAAGAAATAAGAAAATAAATGCATTCAAAAACTATATATTCAGAACTAAAATCCAATCACCTAAAACACTTACAGGCTGGAGAGGGTGGCACTCTAACAATGATGTCCCCTTGATGCATCTAGAAGAGACGTGTGTGTGACACCTGGATATGAGGGTTCAGTATTCTTTGGAACCATCATGATCACCTAAAAAGGCCACACATATCTTCGCCAGAAAGGAATGTCGTAAACACTCCATAATAAACACGTTACGAGAGGAATCCAAGAAAGACTACAGGCCAGGAGAAGACCTCTGAAGAAGAAAATATCAACAAAGTGATCTTAGGGTTTTCATCACAACAAAGAGGAGATGAACTAGAAGAAAATTAAATGAATCAAATACCAGAGGACAAAGTGTGTGGGGGTTATCAATTCCTCTGACATAGCACTCACTACTACAAAACATAGTTTCATCAGTGCTAAAAAAAATCCTTTATCAGCACTAAAAAAACATTTATAATCGATGCACTTTTAAAAGGGGTCCCTTTTATCAGCACTAAAAAAAACTGATTAAAGTTAAAAAAATTGAAAAATTTGTAAATCAGAGGGTATACACACCCCTTTAACAATGCTAGAACGCCCCATTAATAGTGCCCCCCTGTACTTGCACACATACCCCTTTAACAATGTTAGACCCCCTGCACCCTCCCACACACACACTACTACACATATGCCCTTTAACAGCGCATAAAATGGATTTTAACAGCGATGTTAATCACAACGATGATAAGAAGGGATCCTCTTTATCAACGCTCGAAATAGCGCTGATAAAGGCCTTGATAGCTAAAATGTGCTGTTAATATAACAACACACCAAGTAAATGTAAGGTTTGGTGTCCTCAGAACCAACTGTTTTGTACTTTGATTACATAAATTTTCACTTAATATATATTTTTCATTGTTCTGCATGACTATAATATAATAATGTCCTGGAATATTTGTTGCATTAATAAAGTCATAGAAGATCCCCGCTATGATGAGAACCTTGAAATGCTATAACAATATTCTTAAATAAAGTTCTGCGGTTGGATGACATACTATGATAGGACACATAGTATACAGACCGTCATGTGAGAGTACTCGTAAGAAGAGGAGACTCTCTCTCATGGAGTTCGCACTTGGTAATCTCCAAGATGAGAGATTATGAGAACAGACCCGCCAGTAGTAATTCCGCATGTCTTGGTGTCATCGGATATTGCTATCTGTGAGCGTGTGTAATGGTCCTTAGACTGAAAGATTATCATTAACTCATGTTATGACTCACGCACTTAGATTTACTGATGAAAACCGTCACGCAGACAGTTAGCGGGAAGTAGGGTACGTTGGGTGCGTCACAAGTGACATGTTGTTAATGGATAAGTCGAGGAAGGATTTGTCCCTTCCATTTATGGAAGTTGATATCTCAGCCCTTTGATTGAAATAGAACTATCACATTAAATTCCATGGCCATGGTGTAAACGACGAGTTTATTTCAGGTAGTCAAAGAATGACATATCAAGCATATAGGTTTATGAAACTGCCATGAAACCTTCTTGATGAGATATCGATACAAAGGGATTAAATTACACAGTAAGCTTTCATATGAGGTGATACGTCAATCCGGCGTCAACTTCTTTCTCTTGGGTGCCTTGACCCATTGCTATACAGTAATCTTGGACTTTAGGAAAGCCTGCCTAATGCCAACGAGAAAGAGGCCTAGAGGGTCACACACTAAGTGTATCCAAGTATCTCAAGTTGAATAAAGATTATTCCCATATGTGGTTTAATAATTATTCAAGGAAGCCTAAGTTGTTTTAAATTATGGAGGAAAAATAAAATAAAACAAGTACATGCCATGTATTATTAAATGTACATTTCGTGTAGTTTTATTTTGGAAAGGAAATCAATAAATGAAAACAAGATATACATGCCGTGTACATTTAATATACATGCCGTGTAGTTTTCAATAAAAAACAATTACACGCCGTGTATTTATTATTACACACCGTGTAGTTTTTCCAGTCGGGATTTTGAGGATATAATATCATTTTATTAAATGATATTTATTATAATCAGCTTGAGCACATGTCAAGGAATTAATTATTCGACATGGGGGTTTTCAATAAGATTTAATGAAATAAATGAAATGCGTAACATGTTTATTTATTGTCATAACTCTACAACCTCAAACTCGATTATAAATATCCTCACAACCACAACTCTTTTCCTACACAAGAGAATCGTTGTGCACAACATCTCTGGAGAATTCTTTCAAGACCGAAAGAACCTCTTCCTCCAAGAACACTCTCAAGACCGAGAGAGATCCTCTTCCATCGGATCAAGACGATCTAAGGCAGACAACGCAAGAAAAGTCTTCTCCATGATAGCACCCGGAGAATCCTTTGGTGACATCCAGAGATACAAGGTACATGTGTGGATCACCACGAGAGGGAGTCTACACTTGGCTTCTATGACGCAACGATGAATCACATCGACAACGTGATCGAGAACATCAACGAAGAAATAACACCCAAAAGGTATTTCTTTATAATTAATTAAATTAACTATAATCAACCTGTAACGATCCTTGTTTGTGATTCCGGGACAAACCATCTTCTTTGTCTTTTTCTGTGATTTGATCCATGGAGACTGGCGTTTATCATCGTATTGATCCCGGATTGATCATTGCTAATGACAAAAAGAAAAGTGGGCACATCCACCCACGTGCTTCCGCTGCGCCCGGAACCTTAAAATGGTATCAGAGCGAGGTTTCAACATTTATTATAGTTATTTAATTTTCGTTGATAATTTACGCATTCATATTTGATTCAATTCAAAATGAATCGTTCTATAAATCTGAATTAACGAGATCTATTCTCCCTCCTTTGTTTCTCGATTCATATCATAGAAACGACCTTTTAATTTTAATTTTGATTAAAATAAAAATGAGGAACTCATCCGGAGGAGCCGCTCTTTCTGTCTGTACGACACGGGATTACACGACGTGTAATTAAAACTACACGCCGTGTACTTAGGTTCAATGAACCGACACTGGTCTGCCAAACCACACCATGTGAATTGATTATGCCTAAGTTTTAATCACGCCGTGTTGACCAGAATAGAACGGCGCGTGGAAACCGGAATACACGGCGTGTATGTTGGAACAACACGCCGTGTAGTCCATTCCGACCCAGGTGAAAACGTGTACAAAGATAAGCTGCGTACCACGTACACGGGATCACAATGCCGGTTGCCATGTAACAAGGAAGTACACGCCGTGTATGATTCATCTACACGCCGTGTATCTAAAATTTAAAAAGTACAGAAAACAAGCCAAAGCCCCGGCGTGTACTTTGGATAAATGGTGAAAAGAAAAATACACGCCGTGTAATTATAAACTACATGCCGTGTACTTTCCAGAAATGGAATTTCACCAGGTTTCCTCCAATGTACAAAGACCCGTACAAGGAATATGGATGAGAAGAATCTCAAGGAAATTCAGAAAAGAATTTAAGATAAATAATTGATTAATTATAAGATCATAATTAATTGAATTCGAGCGCGTCTTATCTTAAATAAAAGAACGATTGAAAGAATTTGAATTCTAAATATGCGTAAATGTCGTTGCATACTATGGATGATCATGAGATAGACCAAAGACCCTTTGTATGTGTATGGTTTCATTTAAATTTATTTAATTTTATTGGCCTGCGAGCCTTCTTCCAATAAAATATAGGGCCTATGTGCCCATGGTTTCTTTAATGTAAACCCATGTAATAGAGGATCTCCCAAGCTAGAGGAGATGGTTCAAATCCCGAAGCCGAGGCGAAACCGACACAAGAAGATACAAAGGTGGACAGGTGGGAGCTGCAAAACACAAACCATTAGGTTCAAAGTGTTTTCCCTAGGTCAGGGTTAGCTTATCAAAACCTCTAGATAAGCTAATCAAATAGAAGCTCATGATCATGCCATCTTATTTTATTTCTGTCTGATTGCATGATTTATTTATTATGTATGTGTTGTCGCGATCACATAATTAATAAAATGAACAAGCATGCAAAGATGGAATAAAATAAAAACCGAACTATGTGTAAACATTATCGGAACATGGTTAATCACTTAAGCAAGCATCACTTAATATTAACAAGCATGTGATAATGAAAAGATACACATAAAGAATAAAATCCCTCAAATACCATATTAAGTCAGACCAAGCCTTCCGTTACTTGATTAAGGACAAGACTCAATAAAACTATGTGTTTGACCAACCCTTGTTGGGACACTTACTTTTATAAAGGAAGACCTTATGAAAGGTTTCAGGTTGACTTAACCATATTACATCAAGAGAAGTAGCCCTTGCTAAACTTGATGTAATATTGGAGGCAAGAGTTGAGGAAATCCAAGTCAGGATTTCAGGATTGGGGAGTCCACTCAATAGATCAAGGAACTGTAAGCTCACAGTTGGAAAAGACTTGCCTACCTAAATACCTTCAAATAGCTTGACCAACCCTTGTTGTGGTTATGCGAAGGGGAATATGGATCCTTGCCACTAGAATGTCAAAGCAACTAGACATTCCGAGTTCAATGGTGAGGGCCATTGAGACTTGATAAAATAGTGGGAGACTTAATTAATTTATTATTATTTCTCATAAAAATGTAATCAAGAAAGTACTAATAAATATGCTCTTTTAAAATTGTAGAATCAAGATGAAAAACTCGTCAACCACATTTTCTCTGCGATCAATACTAGATAAATACAATATCCTCACCGACAGTAACTTTCAGGAATGGTTTAGGTGCCTTCAGGTTATCCTACGCCATGAACGAAAGTTTTACGTGCTGGAGTCCTCACTTCCTGATTCCCCTGCCCCAAGGGCGAGTGATGAAGATTTCCTAGTCTATGATCAACATTTGAACGATGCACTCGACGTTTAATTTTTGATGCTATCATCAATGTATAGTGAGCTCATGAAGTCTCATGAAGACATGGATACCTATAGCATGCTCGAGCATCTCCGTGGTCTATACCAGGAGAGAGCAAGACAGGAGAGGTTTGAGATCTCCAAGGCTCTATTTCAGAGCAAGCTTGGAGAGGGTTCCCCAGCTGGGCCTCATGTAGTCAAGCTCATTGGCTACATTGAGCGCTTGGAGGTTCTAGGGTTTAAACTCCCTGAAGAACTGGGCACCGATCTCATTCTTGCATCACTCCCCCAGAGCTTCTCGAAATTTGTTGTGAACTTCAACATGAACAACATTGAGAAGTCTCTGTCTGATCTTCTTATCCTTATTCGCTAAGTGGACAATGACATGAAGCATGAAAATCCTTCTGTCCTTATGGTGAATAAAAGGAAAGGGAAGGCAAAGAGCTTTAAGCCCAAAGCTTCTTCAAGGCCTTCCAAGAAATGTAAGATCAAAGGGGAGGCAAAGGAACAGGATGCTGTTTGTTTCGCATGTGGCAAGAAGGGCCACTGGAAGAAAACACTGCACCCAGCCAAGGAAGAAAGGGGAAGCTTCAGGTGCGTTTGTTATCGAATGCAATCTATCTGTTTTTACTAATTGGGTATTAGATACTGCTTGTGGTTCTCAAATCTATATCCAAATACAGGAACCAAGTAGATTCAGGAAGATTGATCGAGGGGAGGTAGATCTACGAGCAGCCAATGGAGCCAGAATCGCTGCTGTAGGTGTCGGAGACTACTACCTCACATTGCCTACCGGGATGGTCTTGGTTTTGAAAGGTTGTTATTATGTGCCTTCTGTTACTAAAAATATTATTTCAGTATCCAGATTAGATACTGATGGATTCATATTCAAGTTTGGAAATGAATGTTTCTACTTTTATAAAGATAGAATTTGTTTTGGTAGGGCACATTTATATAACGGCCTTTATGTGTTAGACTACACAAACCAAGTAATGGAAATCGATAACAAAGTTAATTCACATGACTCATACCACACCCAACTTTGGAATCACCGACTAGGTCATGTCAATGAGAAATGTTTGACAAAATTACATCAAGATGGGTATTTAGATTCTTTTGAACTAAAACCACTTGGTGTATGTCATGCGTGTCTACAAGGCATAATGACCAAAGCCCCATTTAGTGGGAAAGGTGAAAGAGCTAAAGAGCTTCTATAATTAGTTCACACAGATGTGTGTGGACCATTTCCAGTTGAAGCAAGGGGTGGGTTCTCGTACTTCATAACTTTTACTGATGATTTTAGTAGATATGGATATATCTATTTAATGAGGTATAAGTCAGATTCTTTTGATCGGTTCAAAGAATACTAGAATGAAGTTGAGAACCAGCTTGGCAAGAATATTAAGAAACTCCGCTCAGACATAGGAGGAGAATATCTTAATCAAGACTTCATTGATTTCTTACGGGAGTTTGGGATTCTATCTCAAATCAATCCTCCTTACACACCGTAGTGGAATGGTGTAAGTGAAAGGAGGAACTGCACCCTGTTGGACATGGTGAGATCAATGATGAGTCATGCGAGTCTTCCATTATCCTTTTGGGGATATGAATTACAAACAACAACGCACATACTAAACCAAGTACCAACTAAATCGATAAATGGTATTCCATACGAATTATGGAGTAGACGCAAAGCCATGTTATCGAATTTACATGTGTGGGGTAGTGAAGCATTTTTTAAGGCCTCTTCAGGTAACAAACTTGCACCCAGAGGCACAAAGTGTATTTTTATAGGATATACCAAGGAAACAAGGGGATATTACCTATAAAACCCCTCAGACAAAAAGGTTATAGTGGAAAGACACGCCATATTCCTTGAGAGGGAGAACATCTCCAAAAGAGATAGTGGGAGCAAGATAGACTTCGATGAAGTCGAGGCTCAAGATACACATGAGTTGGTACAAGAACAGATTCCAAAAAGCCCCGTGGAAGAACAATATGTTCCAGAGACACAAGAACTGCGTAGGAGCACGAGAGAGGTGAGAGAACTAGAACGATATGGTTTTCCTGTCATCGAGGATGGTGACTCATTATTGGTTGACAATGATGATCCTCTTACCTACAAGGAAGCAGTTGAAGGTACAGACGTTTCCAAGTGGCAAGAATCCATAAATTCTAAAATGGATTCCATGTACCAAAACCAAGTATGGATTTTAGTAGATCCTCCAGTTGATGTAAATCCTATTGGTAATAAATGGGTATTCAAGAAGAAACTAGACATGGAGGGGAAAGTCAGCACCTATAAGGCACGACTGGTTGCAAAAGGTTTTAGACAGCGTCAAGGAATTGACTATGATGAAACCTTTTCACTGGTTGCAATGCTGAAGTCCATCAGAATACTATTGGCCATTGCTGCTTACCATGACTATGAAATTTGGAAAATGGATGTCAAAACAGCTTTCCTTAATGGGAACCTCCAGGAAGATGTCTACATGACACAACCTGAAGGGTTTGTGACTCCAAAGGATTCCAACAAGGTATGGAAGTTGCAGAAATCCATTTATGGATTAAAGCAAGCATCAAGGTCATGGAACATTCGTTTTGATGAAGCTGTTACAGAATTTGGCTTTGTTAAGAATGAATGTGAGCCTTGTGTCTACAAAAGGTTTAGTGGAAGTGCAGTCATTTTCCTAATAGTATATGTTGATGATATATTGCTAATTAGAAACGAAGTACCTGTCTTACAGTCAGTTAAGGCATGGTTGCATAAATGCTTCTCCATGAAAGACTTGGGTGAGGCAACATATATTCTTGGGATCAAGATCCATCGTGATAGATCCAAGAGAATGCTGGGCTTGAGTCAAAGTACATACATTGACAAGATACTGAAGAGATTTAGTATGGAACAATCCAATAGAGGATTATTGCCAGTGTCACATGGCATTCATCTTTCCAAGAAAATGTGTCCTCAGACACATGAGGAAAGAAAGAGGATGGCAAGGATCCCTTACGCATCCGAGATTGGGTCAGTCATGTATGTTATTCTATGTACGAGGCTAGATGTTGCTTACGCATTAAGTGCGATAGGTAGATATCAAGCTGATCCAGGAGACCACCATTGGATGGCAGTCAAGACTATCCTTAAGTATCTGAGACGTACTAAGGATATATTCCTGGTTTATGGATGAGATGAGGAACTAGTCATCAGAGGACATGTAGATGCTAGTTTCCAGACTGATCAAGATGACATGAAGTCACAGACTGGATACATATTTAGTTTGAATGGAGGTGGAGTGAGCTGTAAGAGCTCAAAACAAAGTGTGGTGGCAGATTCTACAACAGAGTCTAGGGGTGTCCATGGGTCGGGTTGGGTCGGGTTGATGGGGTTTTTGGACCTGAACTGATCAAAAGAGGTCGGGTCGGGTTGGGTCGGGTCAGACATGTTTTTTAGCTCGGACCCGACCCGTACTGAATCGGGTTGGGTCAGGTCGGGTTGATGGGTTTAAGGGGAAAAAATCGACTTTTTTGGATATCCCACAGGACATCTCCGCTTCGACCCGGTGCAACCGATATCCCCTCCACCCAAGAAGAAGCTTCCTCTCCATGCCTCCATGTCATGCAATCAATATTCTTAAAAATGGAGGCAGTGGAGCATCCATCATAGTGGCAGGCGGGTGCTAATGAAGGCGACAACGATCGTGGTGGTTCTATGAGAATCCTCCCCAATCTTCTTCACCTCTGAGTAACAATCGCACTTCCATACCCCCATTATCGAAAACACACCATGAAAAACCAATAGAACGATGCAAAAAAATTACAAATTATAATAGTTCAAAGTTAACTTACATGATCGAACGAAATCAATCGCTGTGCTCGAAAAATTCCAGCACTTCTAAGTTCAGTTCCATGCTCGAAAAATTCCAGCACTTCTCCTAAAAAATTGAAAGAATTTTTTTTAGAATGATGTGAAAATAAAAAATTGATCCCCACTATGGAAAAATTCCAGCGCTTCTAGGTTTGGTTCCATGCTCGATCAAAATCAATCACTTCCTGATCCTCTATGGTCGAATTCCTTGGATGAAACCCCAACAGTCATCTTGGATCTGGAGAAAAAAGAGCTCCCCTCCCTAGTGGATGTGGTGTCATAGTCGTAGCCGAGACGGAGGAGGAAGGCGGCAGTGAGGTGATGACCTTAGGGTTAGTGCGGTGGAGTGGTGGCCCTCAGACGATGTGGAAGAGATGATGAACAGTAGGGAAGGCTATGCAGAAACAATAGTAGAGGCCAGGGTGATGTGTGGGAGTGAAAACATTGGCTGAGCAGGATGGATGGTTAGCATGGAGGAAGATGATGGAAAGGGCCTCGAGTTGGGAAGGAGGGAGTAAATAGAGTGAAGCATGTCAAGAAGGTGTCACACGAGAGGAATACCGGCTCGGCGAGTCGACGCAATGCAGGTGACTATCGGGTTGGTTGGGTTGGGTTGGTTTATTTTTTTCCCAACCCGTGACCCGACCCAACCCGACCAAATTATGAATCAACTTGACCCAAACTGTGGAATAATTTTTCTAACTCGACCCAACCGGACCCAACCCAGTCGTGTCGGGTCGGGTCGGTCGGGTTGGGTCGGGTCTGGACACCCCTAGAAGAGTCCGAGTATATCACAGCTTATGAGGAAGCTAAAGAAGCAGTATGGATGCGAAGCTTCATCCAAGAGATGGATGTTGTACCGAGCAGTAAAGGTCCTATCACACTCTATTGTGATAATACTGCAGCGGTGGCACTTTCAAAAGAGCCAAGGTCACATCAGCGGACAAAGCACATACTTCGGAAGTATCATCTCTTGAGGGATTTTTTTCAGAGAGGTGAAGTTGCAGTGAGCAGTATTTCTACGGAAGACAACGTGGCAGACCCATTGACTAAAGCCTTGACTCAGCAGAAACATGATCATCATGTGAGGTCTAGCGGACTAAAAGTTGTAGGCAGTTGGCTCTAGTCCAAGTGGGAGTTTGTAAGGGTTGGTGTCCTTAGAACCAACTGTTTTGTACTTTGATTACATAAATGTTCACTTATTATATATTGTTCATTGTTCTTCATGACTATAATATAATAATGTCCTGAAATATTTGTTGCATTAATAAGGTCATAAAAGATCCCCGCTATGATGAGAACCTTGAAATGCTATAACAATATTCTTAAATAAAGTTCTACGGTTAGATGACATACTATGATAGGACACATAGTATACAGACCATCATGTGCGAGTACTCGTAAGAAGATGAGACTCTCTCTCATGGAGTTCGCACTTGGTAATCTCCAAGATGGGAGATTATGAGAACAGACCCGCCAGTAGTAATTCCGCATGTCTTGGTGTCATCGGATATTGCTATCTGCGAGCGTGTGTAATGGTCCTTAGACTGAAAGATTATCATTAACTCATGTCATGACTCGCACACTTAGATTTATTGACGAAAACCGTCACGCAGACAATTGGAGGGAAATAGGGTATGTTGGGTGCTTCACGAGTGACATGTTGTTAATGGATAAGTCAAGGAAGGATTTGTCCCTTCCATTTATGGAAGTTGATATCTCGGCCCTTTGATTGAAATAGAACTGTCGCATTAAATTCCATGTCCATGGTGTAAACGACGAGTTTATTTCAGGTAGTCAAAGAACGACATATCAAGCATATAGGTTTATGACACTACCATGAAACCTGCTTGATGAGATATCAAGACAAAGGGATTAAATTACACAGTAAGCGTTTGTATGAGGTGATACGTCAATACAGCGTCAACTTCTTTCTCTTGGGTGCCTTGACCCATTGCTAGACAGTAATCTTGGACTTTAGGCATGCCTGGCTAATGCCAATGAGAAAGAGGCCTAGAGGGTCACACACTAAGTGTATCCAAGTATCTCAAGTTGAATAAAGATTATTCCCATACGTGGTTTAATAATTATTCAAGGAAGCCTAAGTTGTTTTAAATGATGGAGGAAAAATAAAATAAAACAAGTACACGTCGTGTATTATTAAATGTACACGTCGTGTAGTTTTATTTTGGAAAGGAAATGAATAAATGAAAACAAGATATACACGCCGTGTACATTTAATGTACACGCCGTGTAGTTTTCAATAAAAAACAAGTACACGCCGTGTATTTATTATTACATGCCATGTAGTTTTTTCAGTCGGGATTTTGAGGATATAATATCGTTTTATTAAATGATATTTATTATAATCAGCGTGAGCACATGTAAAGGAATTAATTATTAGACATGGGGGTTTTCAATAAGAGTTAATGAAATAAATGAAACGCGTAACGCATTTATTTATTGTCATAAATCTACAACCTCAAACTCGATTATAAATATCCTCACAACCCCAACTCTTTTCCTACACAAGAGAATCGTTGTGCACAACATCTCTGGAGAATTCTTTCAAGACCGAAAGAACCTCTTCCTCAAAGAACGCTCTCAAGACTGAGAGAGATCCTCTTCCATCGGATCAAGACGATCTAAGGCGGACAATGCAAGCAAAGGCTTCTCCACGTTAGCACCCTAAGAATACTTTGGCGACATCCAGAGATACAAGGTACACGTGTGGATCACTGCTAGAGGGAGTTTACACTTGGCTTCTACGACGCAACGACGGATCACATCGACAACGTGATCGAGAACATCAATGAAGAAAGAACACCCAAAAGGTATTTCTTTATAATTAATTAAATTAACTATAATAAACCTGTAACGATCCTTGTTTGTGGTTCCGGGACAAACCATCTTCTTTGTCTTTTTCTGTGATTCGATCCATGGAGACTGGCATTTATCGTCATATTTATCCCGGATTGATCATTGCTAATAAAAAAAAGCCAAGTGGGCACATCCACCCATGCGTTTCCGCTGCACCCGGAACCTTCAGTAAATACCTTCCAAAACCTATAATTTCAAATAATGCCATATACATTTAACATGAAAACAGTAATAAAAAAATATCCGCCCATGGTTTATTCAAAAAATCACTAATATATACGTTTAAAACAATGTTTTATATAATTACATATACAATTATCCAACAAAAATTTAAAAACAATAATGTTTCATCTTTTGACGCTCGTGATCCTCTCTAAAAAATGTCTGCCCATGGTATCAGTTGTCGAACAAATCATCTCAACCCAAGAAAAATATTCCACATATGTAAGAAAACAAATATTATGTTAATAATACTATAAAGAAATAAATTAAACATTAATATAAAATAATACATTAATAAAATGTTAATATTTAATAAAAAAGACACATTTGAAGTTATATCGGTCACACTGTGTTTCCTATTGAGGTGGGGTTGATTCCTACACATCAAAAGCGAGTTACGAATCAGTTTCCTAAAATATCAAAATAATATGAATGTGTTTGATCAACTTTGAGTTTGTCACTTGTTTTTTTTTACTAAAATTAATTTCAATTTTAAATAATGACAAATTTGAAGTTTTACCAGCCATAATATGCGTTGTATTAAGATGAAACTGATTCCTACACATCAAAAATGACTTATAGATCATTTTCTTTAAGTATCAAAACAATCCGAATATGTTTGCTCAGTTTTCAGTATGTCAGTTGGTTTTTTTTACTAAAATGTCATTTTAAACTGGAAACATGCATTATGAGTCATATCGGTCGCATTGTGCATCAGTTTGATGTGAGATTGATTCATACGTGTAAAAAATGGCCTATTAATCATTTTCCTAAATTATCAAGACAACTGGAGTGAATTTTCTTAGTTTTCAGTGAGTGATACATTTTGAACTAAAATATCAATTTTAAATTGACAAAGAGATCTTTTAGTCCTAGCGGTCACATTGTGCATTAGATTAAGGTGGGGTTGATTCCTACATGTCAAAAATTACTCATGGATCATTTTCCTAAAGTATCAAAACAATCCGAATGTGTTTTCTCAGTTTTCAGTATGACGCTTATTGTTTTTACTTAAATTAATGTCAATTTTGAATAAAAAGAGACACTTTGAGTGATACCAGCCACACCGTGTGTTGTATTGAGGTGAGACTGATTCCAATACATCAAAAATGACTTATAAACCATTTTCCTAAAATATCAAAATAATTTAAATGCATTTGGTAGGTTTTCAATATGTCACTTGTTGTTTTTACTTAAATTAATGTTAATTTTAAATAAAAAGAGATAATTTGAGTTATACCAGCCAAACTGTGCATAGTATTAAGGTGATGATGATTGTTAAATATCAAAAATAACTTATAGATCATTTTTTAAAGTATAAAAATAATTCTAATGTGTTTTCTCTATTTTCAGTATGTCAGTTGTGTTTTTTTACTACAATGTAATTTCAAAATGGAAACAAGAATTATGAATCATAACGGTCACATCGTGCATCTGTTTAATGTGACACTACTTCATAAATGTCAAAAAAGACTTATTAATCATTTCACTAAATTATAAAGACAATCAAAGTGTATTTTCTTAGTTTTTAGTGAGTAAAGTGTTTTGAACTAAAATGTCAATTTTAAACTGATAATGGACACTTTTATTAATACCGGTCACACCATGAATTAGATTGAGATGTAATTGATTTTTACAGGTCACAAATTACTCATGGACCATTTTCATAAAGTATCAAAATAATATGAATGTGTTTTCTCAGTTTTCAGTATGTCACTTGTTCTTTTTTACATAAATTAATGCCAATTTTAAATAAAAAACACATTTGGAGTTATACTGACACAAAGTATGTCCTATTGAAGTGGGTTTTACTCCTACATGTCAAAAATGACTCATGGATAATTTTCCTAAAATATCAAAAAATTCGAATGAGTTTTCTCGGCTTTGAGTATGACACTTGTTCGTTTTACTTAAATTGATGTTAATTTTAAATAAAAAGAGACACTTTGAGTGATACTGGCCACACCATACATCGTATTGAGGTGAGAATAATTCTTACACATCACAAATGAATTATAAATTGTTATCCTAAAACATAAAATATAATCCGAATGCGTTTGATTGGTTTTCAGAATGTCACTTGTTGTTTTCACTTAAATTAATGTGAATTTTAAATAAAAAGAGACAGATTGAGTGATATCGGCCACAACGCGCATTATATTAAGGTGTGGTTTATTCCTACATGTCAAAAATTACTTATATGTCATTTTCCTAAAGTATTAAAACAATACTAATGTGTTTTATCATTTTTTAGTAGGCCTATTGTGTGTTTTTTTACTAAAATGTCATTCCAAACCAGAAACACACATTATTAGTCATACTGGTCGCATCATGCATCGGTTTGACATGAGGCTAATTGATACATGTAAAAAATTAATTATGAATCATTATCCTAAATTATAAATAAATTTTGAGCATATTCACTTAGTTTTTAGTGAGTGGAATGTTTTGAACTAAAATTTCAGTTTTAAAGTGATAATGAATACTTTTATTCATATAGGTGACATTATGCGTTGGATTGAGGTGTGGTTGATGACTATAGTTCAAAAATGACTCATGGATCATTATCCTAAATTATAAAAAAACTAAATGCATTTTCTCAATTTTCAAAATTCCACTTGTTCTTTTTTACTTAAATTAATGTCAATTTTAAATAAAAAGACACACTTAGAGTCATACTAGTTACACCGTTCATCGTATTGAGGTGTGGTTGAATCTTACACATCAAAAATGTCTCATTGATCATTATACTAAAATATCAAAATAATCTGAATGTGTTTCATCAGTTTTCAGTATGTCACTTGTTGTTTTAACTTAAATTGATATCAATTTAACATAAAAATGGACACTTTGAGTGATATCGGCCACATCATGAATCGTATCGAGGTAAAACTGATTCCTACATGTAAAAAATGAATTATAGATAATTTTTATAGAGTATTAAAACAATCTGAATATTTTTACTCAATTTTCAGTATGACACTTGTATTTTTTTACTAAAATGTCATTTCAAACTGGAAACACCCGTTATGAGTAATACTAATCACATCGTGCGTCAGTTTGAACTAGACTGCTTCATACACATAAAAAATGACTTATGAATCACTTTACTAATTTATCAATAGAATCAGAGTGTGTTTTCTTATTTTTTAGTGGGTGACACGTTTTAAACTAAAATGTCAATTTTAAACTATAATAGACAATTTTAGTCATATCGATCACACTGTGTGTTTTCTTAGTTTTCACGCACCATGGGGTTTCCTCTTACAACTGAAAGAAAAAAGATATCTTTTTTCCAGATTGTTACATATAGTTTAAAGGGAAATATGACTTCCCAAAATACCTGTATAAAAAACTAAATAAGTATTATATAAAAATGATAAGGAAATGAACTTACAAATAGTAGATAAAATGATGAAAAAATTAATTAATTATATAAAAATCACACTTTGAGTCATAACAACCACATCATGAATTACCATGCTTTCCATTTGCTTTCTTTGTCTAAATAGAAACACTGCATTGCCGACATTTATCACTTTACTTTATGTTCCCTCCACTACCTTTGAATGAAAGTGATAAATACCGACAATGCAGGGGTGAAAAGGTTTTGAGGGAGATTAAGTCTGTGGAAGAAATTGTTTGCATGATTAGTCAAACATTTAATTTAGATTATGTTAATGCAGTAGATAAAATTTAATATTATGTGGAAAAATATAGTATATTAAAAAAATTTTACCATCTCACTGAATTCTAAGTTACAACCTCAAAGTCCAATCTCTCAGAAGTGTGTTCAGTTTCGAACCAACCGCCCTAACTCAAAAAAAGGAATCCACATATATAAGAAAACAATTATTATTTGAGTAATACTAAAAATAAGTTAATTAAACTTAAATATGAAACAATACACTACTTCTATGGAAGTCACATCTTTATGCTATTTGTGTACATTATTACATCAGGTATGCTTCCCATTTCTTTTTGAGCACAAATATATTGTCTTGTGAATATGAGTCTTTTCTAAAGTCATAGTAGTACTAAAATAATATAAATACACACAGGATTAATAAATATTTTAAATAAAATGGTAATTATCTTTGAAAATACCTCTTTAGGGATGATAGTTTGTTCATGAAATATGATCTCTCTCATAAATTTACAAACATAATAACCATAATATTTTCTATTGGTTTGTTTCAGACAGTACATAAACATTGAGGATAATAAGTAATTTGTTTTGATATGTGTTTTTATAGTGAAATATTATCATATATACCCTGATACTTGTCCAGTATTAGAACTTTTCTTCTTTCTTATCCTTACCCCCTAGCCTCATTCCTTGTTTTTCACGATATTGATGAACCACCCTATCATAACAGAATCCTCATTAAAAGAAAATATAAATTATATAATTTGATGTTTATTTCTAAAACATTGGATGTAGTGTATTAAAAATTGACAAATAACATCATGTGTGGATGGTTTGTTGGATATCCATGCATTGAATCCAGGAAATAAATATTTGGAGCATCCAAATTTACCACATTGATCATCCAATGCTGCCTAAAAACAAAAAAAGTAATAATTAATGAAAGACATGAAAATATATTTTATATAATTAAATTTTAGAGTTTTACCCCTGAATCATTGGTATTAAATAGATTCTGTCATCCAAATTTTTTCTTTCAAATGATTTTATCAGACCTACCATTATTTCATCCTTTTTATTGGTATCTATTTTTGGTTGTTATGTAGAGGTGATGTGAGGACTAACGATTCCAAAAAAAATTATTGGGAAAATCTCTTCAATTGTTTCTCATATATACGCCTACCAAAAATATGAAATGTATTTAGTCATAATTAAAACAGTATATCAGCTTTTAGAAAATCAAATCCTAAAACCATACCTCATGTATACATTTTCAACTGAGTCGCCTTAATAGTCAAGGATTTCACTTACACTCTCAACACCAATGAAGTATTGATATTTATCTCCATATATATTTTCTTCAAAATCTACTATGTGATTATTACCATCTTTTAACTTTGTATCCACATGAACCTTTAATGCTAGTAAATACGGATATAAAAAGGACGTGGTAATGGTGCTTTCAGTAGATCTTTTAGATCGGTTGGTCGACCCTTTAGATGTTTTTTAGTTGGTATTTTATTTCATCCCATTACCCTTGTCCGTTTGTAATAACATTCATCGATTCAGACCTTTTTTCATTAATTTTTAAAGGTTTAGCTTGAAAAATAAATTATAAATGAATACCTCATTGTCGACATGTTTTTTTATAAGATGTGATGGCCATGCGATGAATTTTCAAATAGATTTTTTGACCGCATGAATGTCTTCTTCATGAATTGGAATAGGTATCACAGTGATCAGTTGATGGGATATGCTAATTGACACTCACACATGACCTATTGTAAGTGGTATGTTGTGTAGCATGTCTTTTTGGCTATTGAACATCATATCTCTCGGTACAAGGAGATGGGTGGGTGTTGATAAATATAAATCACAATCATTATCACCATATAGAATATTAGTACATGAATGGTATTAGTGTCTATCTTATTAAAATTTCACAGAAACATTTATTAAAACATTGATTACCTTGGCTAAGAAATATCTTTGAGGGGAATGGATTGCCTCATAACTGGTGGGGGTGGGGGGGATCTCCATGTGATCGCTGTTATTGAGTTTCTTCTTCTCCTTGCCTCCCCCCATAAAAATTGTAATCCTCTCTCTCTTACATTGGAATTATTATTCAAGGGTAGATATTATTTATCTCATCTATTTTATTAATTCACTTTGATCCTCTTCTTTCTTTTTTATCAAAAATATGTTTGGGGTGTCACCCCAAAACCTGCACCTCTGGTGCGGCAATAATGTTCTGGCCGCTTCAAGGCCATCAATAGTATGTGTTCATCCGGTACATGTGTTTTTGATTCCTGTGACTATATCAGATAAAAAAATATAGTAAAATAAGTTATCAATGTTATGTAATATAAATTTAAAGAAAAACAAATTTTTATTATGTAATACATACACATGTTTCCCACGTTTTGTGTGTGTTTTCATCTATTAGTATCTCGTTTTTATTTACACATGTCTCCTTCCATAGAACATGGTGGGGATGGAAGTGGCATTATATTTGGAGTCATCAATCTGCATATAAATAGAGGAATATAATTATGATTTTGTTTCATGTCACATAAAAGTATTATGGTAGATTTAAAATATGTACCATTTTTTTTCAAGTTAAGTATACCCCATCCTTACTTTATAGTATGGGTATGTTGGTTTTTCTACTCATTAATTATTTCAAACACTCAGTTATTGCTTCATATATAAAAAATCTATCAATCAACGTGATAAATATACATATCATCAAACAACCTATTACTAGCTACAATATACCTGAAAAGACACATCAACGCGATGACCAGTAAATGCATCCCACACTTTTTGGGTTACCAGGTGTTCATAGATAAGTGGTGGGTGCCAGTTTATATTCCCTTCATCATCTTTAAGATGATGTCTTCTTAGAATTGTGTAAAATTCTCTATGAATCCTTATATAAACCATTAATACATATTTCTTATGGGATTCATCTACTATAAATGCACTCTGTAATGGATGATGAAGAGTAAGTCAATGTTAAATTATTTTAATTTTTAATAAAATAAATAAATGATATCATAATGTTACCGTAATCTCATCCCACATCAGTATCATAAGCCTGAGCATGACATGGTGCCATGAACCTACATCAATTGACATGCGTTTCTGAGTGACGATTCCAATGTAACTACTAAACATGGAATAATTGGGGTTAACATGATGGCCCCACGCATTCCATCTGACCTCGTATTTGATGCATTTGAAATTTGTCTTAAATGATTTTTTCTAACATCGTCATGCTAAATCACTTCTGTTTTTTCTGTGTCTTCGTCCTTTTTCCCCTACCTTTTCCCTGGAATCAACATCATTAATATGATCCTTTGGAATGGTAGCATCGACATGTGAATATTGTTATTATACCTTTACATTGAGAGGAGTAGCAGGTTGATAAACCTATTGTTCCTCAGGAATGAGAGCACCAGCACATGAAGATGGTCGTTCCTCTACACTACGAGCAACATCAGGTTGAGAGACCTATTGTGCATCATGATTGGGATCACCAACACATGAATAAGGTCATTATTACTTTGCACTGTGAGTGGCAATATGTTGAGAGACCTGTTGCTCCTCAAGATTGGGAGCACCATCACGTGCAAAATTCATTATCTACAGAAGTGGTTTAACATTTAATTTAGAGTACATTAATGCAGAAAAAATGGATAATAACATGAGGTAACATGATGTATTTTTAAAAAATATAATATGATTATTGAATTTTTTTTAAATGACGAAGGGATTTGAAACCTCAATCGACTATCCAAATCCCTTTATTGTGGTCTCCTCTGAGATACAAAACACTCTCTACATTGAGACCACTGCAAAATGATTATGACATCCCAATTAAAGGGTCATCCTCAATTGAATTTTCATATGACTTTTCAGTGGTTTTGGTTGATAATAAAATAATTGACCACTTTTGGTTTGTAGGATATGGAACATAAAATACTTATACTGCCTGTGATTCCATTATAAACTACTCATCTTTGTACCCTTCCTTACTGAAACCAACTTTCATGAATCCCAATTATTTTATTTTAACAACACTCCTATTATCAACCCAATTGCATTGAAAAATAGGCACTTGGAATGTTGTATAATCCAACTCCCATATTTTTATAAGGATTCCAAATTATGAAATATTCTCATAAATTGGATTTCTGTCTTTAGTACCATAAACATGCATCACTTTAGCTATAAGTGTAACTTCACTATTTTTCATGGTACTTTCTTCATCATGATCATTTATATAGAAAATATAACCATTAATTACATAATCATTGTAATATTATACTTAAAAACTTGGTCCCCCAACTATCCAACAAAGTCGTTCTGAAATTGAATCTATATTTTCATATGACTCCTAAAAAATATGGTCCCAAAAGCATCCTATAAACTATTGATTATGTGTATTTGATATCCATATTTCATCTCTTTATGGATTCAAATTCCTAATAATTTCTTTATGGGTTTTAACATATAGGGAAACCTCCAAAAAGTTATGAAAAAAATAAAGGTGGGCCTGCTCCCGATCAGTAATATTGATTATAACAACATCTCACCTAGAAATTCATTCACCCACAGGCCACCCAGTGTGACTTGATTTTGGAAGACCAATTCTTTCCACACCAGATAGGTATTCAATACATAATTCAATGACTTCCTCAACAATATATAGATCCATAATATAACCCTCTGGCTGACTTCGATTTTTGACATACCCTTTAAAAATATTCATATTCCATTCAATGGGGTATAACTATCTATGGTGTACATGACCACATAGTCTAATATCTCTCACCATGTGAACCATCAAATTAACCATCATATCAAAGAATTTTGGCAGGAAGAAAATTTCCAATTCACATAATATGATGGAAATTTATCTTTCCATAGTCAGAAATTTCGCTGGGTCTATAACTTTCCTACATATAGATTTGAAGAAGAAAAATAGATTGGTTAATGTATGATGAACAATATTTGGAAAAATGGAATGTAAATATATAGGCATTAGATCTTGCATCAAAAAATGGAAGTCATGTGATTTAAAACCCTTTAACTTTAAATTGGTCATTGACATGATGTTCTTGATATTCGATGAATAAACCTCTAGAACCTTTACGTTATTCAAGAAGATGAAAAACTGATATCTCTCCTACCTGGAAAGAGTGTAAGTAGCTAGAGGAATAAAATTTCATTTTTCACTCTTCACTAGCACCAACTCTTCTCATATTCCCTTGTCAACCATGCCCAACCTAGCCTTAATACCATCCTTTGTTTTTCCAGGTTCATTTAGCAACATTTCGATGATAATATAACATACATTCTTTTCAACATGCATAAAATCTAGAAAATGTATGATGTACAAACAATTCTAGTATAGTAATTAAAAAAAACTGATATATTTTCCAACTAGTTTTCATAAGGTTTTTCATAAATGGTTTACCAAAAGTAGTGTCCACATATTTTACTTTCTCAAACAGTTGATCTCCTATTAGTAGAGATGGTTATATACATTCTTCCAAACTTCCATCAAATGATGCTATCCAAGATCATTACGTATGTTATTGGGGTAGAAATCTGTGATGTCCTTGAAACATGGTTTTCCAATGAATGTTTTAGCATAATTGACTGTGTACCTTCTTTGTAGATGGGACACCCTTGAGTTCCTTTAATGATATATCCTCACAAATTTCCATAAGAAAGAAAGTCATTTATAATCCCACACAACATGGATCTCAATGTGAAATCCTCATTTATGTGAGCATCATACAAAATAACACCATAATACCACAATAATTTCAAATCCCCGATCAATGGATCCAAATAAACATCAATATCATTACCCAGTTGTTTTGGTCCTAATATAAGCATAGATAACATGATGTATTTTTCCTTCATGCATAACCACAGTGTAAAGTTATAATTTACCAACATAATTGGCCATGTACTATTAGTGCTTCTTTGAAAACCAAAAGGATTCTCTCCATTGTTAGATAATTCAAGACGAAGGTTTCTCGGCTCATTTACAAATTTAGCATACTCATGATCAATTCTCTTCCCCTAAGGAGAGTCTTCCAGGTGTTGTAGTTTTCCATCATTATTTATTGTATCTGTGCGCCACATCAATTACCCTGCAAGATCCTCACTTCTATATAGGCGCCTAAACCTCGGAATGATTTGAAAGTACCATACAACTTTCATATGACTAGATTCATTTTTTATGTATCGAGAAGTGCCACACTTTGGGCATTCTGTAAGTGATTTTTGGTCCTTTCAAAACAGTATACAGTCATTCAAGAAAGTGTGTATTCTTTTAGATACCATAACCATTGAGCATAGCATTGGTTTAGCATCATATGTTCAGATTGGGAGCTCATTATCTTATGAGAGCATGTTATTCAAGGGAGTAAGTAGTTCCATAAAATTGGAGTCACTCTATTTTTTTCCTGCTTTAAAATTATACAGCTTCAATATGACTAACATTTTTGTATATTTAGTGCAACCAACATACAATAATTTCTTTGCACAACTCTTTAACAACTCAAACAGTTTTGGGAAATCACAAAGTTCATCTTCAACCGTCCTTGTCATTTTCTCAATACAATCTTCATCACCATTCACATATGTAATCACATACTCGATACAAAATTCTTCATTTTCCACACTTTTAATCAAATTAGATGATCTATAAAACACAGTTCTATCCTAGCCACTGCTATATTTGATTTTCCCCGTGTTTATTCCAACATTTATAACTTTAATCTATTCTATGACAGATCAAGTGTTCTTACAACTTCTTTGGACTAACTTGTCTTGAATAAAAATAGTGTAAACAAAGAAAAAGGATTTGATAAGGGTCATATGCATGCTATTTTTTAAACTTGGAGAACTCATTAACTCCATATTCATACTATTTTATCATTTGATTGGAATCCATTTATTATTTATTCATATCCATCCTATTTGATTTGGTAATATTAATAATTAACAAAATAAATACATAAAATGGGTCTTTCAAATAAGGGTAACTAAACAATTGAATGATAGATATTATTTTATTTTGTTTCCTAGGAATCATCCACTTAAAAGATAATATCAAATTCCTTTGAAAAATATTTATAAAATCATAGTTGAAATCCCATTAAAAAACCAACCATTAAAAAAAATTCCTATTTAAAATAAAATACCCTTTTTAAAATGAAACCAGCATTATATATGCTTTCAAAACATTCACACCCCTTTATTAAAGTCAATCTTGTGAGTTAACAAGCACTTGACATGTAACCTAAGTCCATTCCAAGTGTTTAAATCATTTTAAAGCTATTTAAAACTATAAAGGGTATATTGAACACATATAATTTTTTAAGAAACATTTCAAAATACTTGAATCATTTTAAAAGATCCACTTAGGAATTTTCACAAAGTCATAAATCCCAAGAGAGGCACTTTATAGAGGATACATGAATAAAAAATATCCAACATTTTATAAAATATAAATATATTAAAGGTTTATCATGTGTATCATGAATAAATAGTATGAATCCTATATTTTACACCTATAATACTATTGAGGATTGAATAATTTATAGATAAATTCATAAGTATCACTTGGCCATAATAATTTTGAACATAAAGTCACATTTCATCAAAGTGGGCAACCACCTTTCACTTGATGATTGAATCGTGTACTACCAAAGATTGATCCTTCAAATAAAGTACCTTAAAAAAAATGTTCCCCTTATTGAGGGTATACATTAGGTCAAAGTTAAAGGACTATTGGTACTCAAACCTTCTCCTATATCAATGGTTCATTTTCCTTTGTGATTAAATATATATCAAAAACTTTTTTTAGTGTATTCCAAAAATTTCTCACCCTAATGATAATACCTATAATGCCTCATTGAAATAACCAATATTCAAAAATATAGGAAATGATTTGGGGAGTTTCTCTTATATTTCCTTAATTGTCTGGACCCATAAGCAACCACATAACCATCATGGATTGGAATTGTTCAAATCCCAACTCCTGATACATCACAACATAATCCATATTCATTACATAGCTCATTTATGGTTAAGATTAGTGTTTTCATCAACATCCCATTAAGATCTAAGAAGGATCTCTCATTAACATCTAAGAAAAGGAACCATGTCACATTCTTGGTTAAATCCTTGTTAGCGCTACCAATTAGGAAGAATCCTAGTTGACCATATAGTAATAATCGAAAATTCCCAAAATGATTTGGATATCAAAAATATTCTTTGGCCTCTCTAAAAAAACTATAACATCAAACTTCTATGGTTCTAAAATTACGTTATCCATTAATATAATTTTCCACATGAAGTTTACATTACAAATCCAAAACATACAATTTTAGATCATGGAATATAGTTGATTCTCCCTAAGTTTTCTCAAAATGATATACAAATATCAAGCATGTTCCTCCCTCAATTAGGAATACATGATGATATGATTGAAAAATATGGATACAAAATTATCTAAATAAGGATAGAAGACCCTATTCATATTATCAATGAACACTACCATTGTATTTTTTAAACTGAATTAAATCTCTAGATACCCATACAATACATACATAGTCCTCAATTTAGTATGTGATGTATCAAAATACCACACCCTAAACTAATGAAAACTTGATATCAAATTGATATTAGATAACACTTTAGCCCCTCTAAGTTGATCAAATAGTTCATCAATACGTATAAGTTGATATAAGTTCATTTCTATCACTTAGAATAACTTATAATAGTCAACACATTCTCAATGATCCATTTGAATTTTTATGGAAAAAACTAAAGAACCCCAAGGGGACAAAATAATTAATATGAACCTCTTCACCTCGAAGTCATTCAATTGAGACTTCTTCTCTCAAAGCTCTACATGATCCATCTTATATGGTGGAATATATATATGATCCAAAACTAGAAAGAACACAATAATAAACTAAACCTATCCAATTGGTGGTAACCTAGATAAGTCCTTGGGTAATAAATCTAAGAACTTTTCAATGATAGTAGGACATACTGACTAATATTTCTCTCTATCATAAAAAATTACTCTAGAAAAATGGGCTATGATTCTACCCAACTAAAGAAATATAGGGCCTACATAACTAGTTTTCATGTACAACTCTCCAATATAGATATAATCAACACCCTTGGAAAATATAATTCCACCAATCAATTGAAACAATTGATACAGTAGATACATCACTACATGGGGGGTTTTAATTATAGTCACAATCTAGACTCATAGTTTTCATGTCACTAAACTTTATTATTTATCAGTTATTATAATTTTTGATTAATAAAAGTATATAAATCTAAAATTTACTTATGTATTTTATTTTCAATGGAAAGAAAAATTGATCAAATGAGATGCACTATCTGTTTAAAATAATAACATTGTGGAAATAAAGATGCAATGTAAAAAAAATAAGAAGTCAACAATGAGAATCATCAAGATTCTAAAAAGATATTTATTACCAATCTAATTTCAATCAAATAAACATGTTTCTTTTACTCAATTTATTTGTAGGATATATAGAGTTGATCCTATATATATTATATTCACACCCAAAATATCATTGTCTATATACATATTGCAGGGTATCAAGTTCTAATCCTGAATATTAAATGATTATTATCTCATTGGTGGAAATAGGTATTTAATGCAGTAAGACCCACTTCAATATGATGATCAAAGACAACTCTACACTAGAAATTCATCAAACATGATGATTTAGACACTAATATTCTAGACATAAAATCTCATCAATATACTTAATTAGAATTAGAAAATTTATAGACATGGAATTGACCATGGAAAATTTTACAATGAAAAAATACAAAGGAAATAATAATAGAATTACAAGAATACTCATAGTGGTAGTACATAAGGAGTTGGGTTCACGGTGGATGTGGGTTTGTAGAGAAGCGATTTGCAGTAGAGGTGGGGTTCGATATAAGAGGTAGGGTACACAGAGATGGTGGGTCCGTGACACAGGAAGGGTTCATGGCGGAGGTGGGGTTTGGCACGTGACATAGGTGAGGTTTGTAGTAGATGGGTTTTGGTGGCGAAGGTGATGTTTATAGCAGAGGAGGAATTCGCGGTGGAGGAGGAGGGCTTTGCGGTGGCAGAGGATGGATTCGCAGTGGTGTAGGAGGGGGGATGAGTCAACAGTAGGGTTCATCTTCCGTGAGAGCTTGAGGCATTCAAGAGAAGGAAAAAACTATTAGGGATTATTTATAAAAGAAAGTAAACCATTTATCAGCACCAACTAAAAAATACTAATAAAGGTATGTTTTATCAGTACTAAAATAGAAAGCACTGATAAAACATGCCTTTATTAGTGCTTTTTAGCATGGATAAAGATAAGCCTTTATCAGTGCTAAAAAGCGTAGATAAAACTATTATGATAATAAATTATTTATATTTTTATATATATTTATAAAATTATATGTATAATAAATAAATAAATATATATTTATTAATAATAATTATAAATAAATAAATAAATATTTATACTTTTATATATAATACATATATATATATATATTTATAATTAAAAATTTATAATAAATATATTTATTATATTTATAATTATATATAATTAACATCTTTAGTATTATTTAAATATATCTATATTTATTTAGAGCTATAATTGTAAATATTTTTATATATTTATTATAATTTTATAATTATTTAATAACTATATATATATATTTATAGTTATAATAAATAAATATTTATTTATAGTTATAAATATATATATATATATATTTATTTCAATAATTATAAAATTATAACAAATATATTTATTACATTTATAATCTTATAAATATATATAAATAATATATTTATTATAATTTAATAATTATTTAAATATATTTGTATTATTTAGAATTCTAATTATAAATATTTGAATATATTTATTCAATTATATATATATAACTTTATAAGTATAATAAATAAATTTATTATATTTATAATTATATATACTTAATATATTTATTATAGTTTTATAATTATTTAAATATATATGTATTTACTTATAAAAAACCATTGAAATGTCCAATTAGTGATTTAACACTTTTGAAACATGAAATGAAGACACTTTCTCAAATGAAAGTAAAAAAACATATATTTATTTAATTATAAATTTATAACGTTATAAGTATAATAAATATATATATTATAATTTTATAATTATACATATATATACATATATATTTATTTTGAATTATAAATGTCTTTATAGATATTTGTATATAATTATAAATATATATAGATATATACCTAGTAAAGTATATATCATAAGAAATGAGTCATCACATATATATGGACAACATGAATAGTAAAGAGGGTGTAATTTGTAAATGAACATTCATGATGAATACACAACATATGAACATCAATTATATTCACGCATCAATATATTTATTGTTCAAATTCATTGGAAACATATATTTATTTAAATATATATATGTATATGTATATTTATAATTATAAATATATATATATATATATATATATATTTAAAATTATTTATATATAATTATAAATATAATAAATATAATAAGGGCTCTTGCATGGCATCCAAAAGACCCAAGATCGAATCCAGGCAAAGACGAATTTCTGGGGGTACTGCAGCAGTACTGTAGTAGTGGCGATACTATACTAGTGACGAGACTATAGCAGCGGCGAGACTGTAGCAGCGGTGGACTATAGCGACAGAGGTACTGTAGTAGGAACTATAGAGGTGGCGGCACTGTAGCAGCCCAAGTATTGTAGTAGTACTATTCACCGAAGGACCCTTTGGGCCAAAATAATGGGTTTTGGGACTTTTATTCAGACCACCTGGTCTTGGACCTTCGAGCTATGTAATGGGTCCCCCTCTACCAAGTTTGAAAGAGGTCTTTTCATTAAATAATAAATGAGGTTTTGGCCCCAACCTTTAAAAAAAGTATATATTTATTTAATTATAATCTTATAAATACTTTTTAAAAAAATTATATATATATATATATATTTGAATTATTGAAAAATATATATTAATTATAAACATGTGTTTTTTATTTAATTTATACTAATAAACATTATTTTTGAATATAAATATAATAATTTTATATAAATTAATAATAATTTTTATTAAAAAAATTTATCATCGCTTTTAGCTAGTAGTGATAAAGGCCCCCCTTTTATCAGCGCTTTTTTGTTAGCTCTGATAAAAGTCAGTGCATCCCTTGCTAAGATATGTGGCAGTGACCCTTGCCTCCACTTGGATTCAAACCCGAGACCTCTCATTTCCATGTCTTTATCTTTACCACTCGTCCATCTTGTTTTGTTCTCCATTTAATGATATATTTATTTATATATATATATATATATTTAGTTATAATTATTCATATATTAATATAGATTTATATTAATATATATATAATTATATTAATATATGTTTATAAGATTAGTTTTAAATACATTTATAAAATATGGTTTTGTGTGTGTGTTTATAAATAAATAAATTCATATATACAACACACACACACACATATGTATATTATATGTGTATCTGTAAGTATAATTATACATATTTATATATATTTACATATATTATATATTAATATGTATATACATATGTTAGAATATATTGATAATATATATCAGTTTGTTGATACAAACATACACTAATACACACACACACACACATTATATAGATATATAAATATTCATATATTTTTATTTTAAATAAAATGTAAATTAGTTTTTATTTAGATAAGGCTTATACATTGAGAAATATATTTTATATGTAAACATGTTTAATAATTTATTTATATAATTAAATTTTTATTTGTGAATATACAATATATATATATATATTGTGATATATTTGATTATAAATAATAGCACATCATGAAAAATGATAAAATTTAAAATCCATAATATCAATATGAATGTAATCCTTAGGAATAAATTCAGTCTCCACTGAAAGGACAAAAGATCCTCTTAAACGAGGCTGAAATCCATCAAATGTTAAAAAATTGGGGTACCCCAACTATACAATCAGTTTTGGAGGCCTTATGGGCCTTTTTTTGCCTCTAAAAATGTGATGGAGGGTTTTTCCTAACTCATTAGGGTGTTGATCTCATTGTAGGCTTCGATTTGATATGTAGTAGAGCCTAAACAGACACTTAAATTAATAATTATCACTATTGATGTTTGAGTTTCATTTTCAACTTATTTTAGATCTTTTATTAATTTAATTTTTATTTTTTTAATATTGAAATTGTTATTAAATGATTATTACTCAAAAACAAATTAAAAAATTATTAATTAAAAATATTTTTTAAATTATTACATAATCATTTTTTAGTAAATATCTTATATATTAAGTTTAAATTTTTATTTATCCTTATCTAAAACATATTTAAAAAATATATATTATATTTATATCAATATAAATATATTTATATATTAATATATTATTTTTCATGAATTTTTTGAAATATACCCTTTATCAGTGCTAGTAAAAAAGCACTAATAAAGGGGGTGGGGTGATTTAACAGTGCTAAGAAAAAGCGCTGATAAATTTACCCCTTTTATCAGCACTTTTTTACTAGCACTGCTGAATGATAGTGCTACTAAAAGAAGTTTTTTTAATAGTGGCTGAACCTCGAAACAAATCACCCAATCAGAAGCCTACACACATGAGGGAGAAAAATCCACCAAATAAAACAAGCACCCAAAACCCCAGGCATGTGGGCAACTAGGATAAAAAGGGCAGAAAACTGATCGGAAACAAAGAGGAAGAGCACAAGGACCACTAGTGTGGCATGGGGAAAGTGATGTGGCCCATGGAAAACAAAAGGCCAACCCAAAGAATACCCCAAATGCATATCTCCCAATCAGAAGGCCCAAACACAAATTGAGCATAATAATAATAGGGAAAGTCAAGAAAAATATACTTGCATGAATAATAAATCATTTAAAAAGGTATAATAAAATAATAATTAATTTCAATGTGAAAACACATAATTTCAAAATTTTCTTTAATTTTCATTTGAAATTGGTGATAGTCTTACACATATATTCATTGAATGAGAATCAAATTCTACCTATGTAAACAATATTTGAATATTGATAATACCACAACTTTAGTAAAACTATCAGCCGAATTATTATCAACAAGCATCTTGTTGAAACATACAGATCCAGTTTCAATGATGAATCTAATAAAATGTATCCTAATGTCTATATGTTTGAATTTTCCCTAATATACATGGTTTTTTGGATAAATTTGGGGCTGAATGGAGATCACTATAAAACGTAATAAAAAAATTACAAAGGGTAATTTTAGAATCTAATCCCTTGATTCATATGGTATTCTTGAAAGCCTTAGTCAATCCAATTTATTCATCTTATGTGGTTGAAAGAGAAACCTAAAAAATCCATAATACATTTTTAGGATATGGGGCCCCCACAATCAGTAAAGACATATCCAGTTGAAGAATTATTGATATCAATATTACCTACATAATTAGAATCTATATATCTAGTAATCAATTCAGTATTATGAACATTGTTTCCATGATAGAAATATAGGGTTAATGTGTGTGATATGTAACAAAGAATCCACTTTAGGGAAAGCCAATGCAACTTGCCTACGTTAGCCATAAATTTCCTAAGAGTTAATATTAGAAATAAATATCATTTTTGGTGCATATCATGGATTATATAACACTACCAACAAATGTTGGCATTAGGTATTTTAGACATTTACTCTACATCATCATCGAATGTGGGTTCTTGTGTAAAAGAAATATTAAAATGGTGTGAAAATTTTACATTTGCAAGTTTTAGAGATTAAAAAAAGGTCTTTCAAAACATAAGCATGTTGAGATAGACATAAATTTTTATTGGGTATATCCCAAAAAATTTCTACACTAAGAATCTATTTTACTTCCCCTAAATCCTTTATTTCAAACATACCTTTTGTTAGGTCCACTAGGTCTAATACCCCAAGAGGGGGGGGGGGGTGAATCAGGGTATGGAAAAGTAAAACTAATGCCCCTTCGGATCTTATTTCATCATTAAAAAAACACACTTCTCTCTTTCTCTCATAGTAATGTATGAATAGAAATGAAATAATTCATATGGAACAATGATTTTACATGGTTCACCCTTACTGCGATATGTCCAAGGAGCATACAACGACGACATGATGATGTACAAAAACCACTAAAACTCACTGCCAATTACAAGGTTTGGGATAGATCACTTCTATGACCAGGCTCATTGCCTTTACCAGATTTAGGGTTTTCTCACTGCATTCTTAATGGGCACTCTCTATGTCTCTTTTCTGGCTCACTGTACATGGAAAATGATAATTTTTTTCCTCTACCTTCATTCATTCCTCTTGGAAGGGATTCACCCACAGTTTATAGACTTATAGGTCCTTACATTATCTTTAATGAATATATCCTCAGTTATATATGGATTCGCTATTAAAGTTCCACTTTCATCCAATAGATGAATACCACTTTACCATAGATGTATTGGGCAATGCCTTCTGAATCACTTTCACAATGCTCACTACCTTCACAAATCTCCTCTTTCATGAAGCTCAAATAGCCTTCATGATGAACACATTCATTTCATAAAGCTCACTTAGCCTTTGTGAAGCACACTTCTTTCATAAAGCTCAACTTACCTTCAGAATCTCCTTCCTTTCATGAAGCTTACATAGACTTTAGGAATTCCCTTAATTTTGTGAGGCTTAGAATGTTCAGTTGGATTTTAAATCCTTCAAAAACTTCTTATCATATCACCTTCATAAACCACCCTTCACAAACCACCTTCACGATTCTGGAGCCTTAAAATTTTCTTTAAGTCTCGCTTCTTTTTTGAATGGGGTAGAGGCCTATTTATAGGTGTTTCTAAAAATTCGAGAACCTTCTGGGCCACATCATCAGCATTTCATAAAGCTCCCTAATTTCCTTCATGATGATCCCTTTTTTGTGATGATTCATGGAAATTTATGACTCATGATGCTCTTCATAATCACATAACCTCCCATTACTACTTTGCGCCACCACGATGATCCACTCACTATGCTCATCACCTTTTCCGTTCGCGATGCTCATCGCTATTTGTAGAGATCATCATCAATATTATTTGATCCTTTTTTAAACACTCTAAACAAAGACCATCTTCATGATATTCATGAATTTTCCATATTTTTATGATATCTTCAAGGAAATCCACTTTTTTTTATGTAAGAAAAACTTCAAATCTTGGACCCCAAAAATTTGGAAAACACCGAGAAATGGAATCACCTCATGTACATAATTTTCTGTACCAATTTCAGGGCATCCATTCCTTTATCTTGAATCTTTTTAATTATGATGTGTCAACAATATATCTATAATCTACAACTTACCTTAGAAACCTTCTTTGTAAATAAACACAATCAACCCAAAAATACTAAAATGTTTCCTTGAATTATTTTTTCCCAACACATTTCAATTGGTTTATAACAATAATTATAGTCTCCATGTTATAGTGTACAATAAACCTGAAATCTATATATAATAGGAGGTAAATAATTATTTCTTTAACAAACTTTAAATAAACATAAGTATCATATTAACTCCTAGTCAAATAGATTTTAATCATAAAAGAGTCAAATTTACTATACCATTTCCTAGAGAATTATTTTAAACCATTCAATGATTTATTTAAAAGGAGTCTTGGTTAGGTTAAAACTATTTAGAATAACCATCAGGAGGTTTCATATACAATTTCTTATTAAGGTCCCCATAATGGAACACTATTTTTACATATAATTGTTTAATGAGAAAATCACAATGAGAAACAAAATTAAGTTGCATCTGTACAGAATAATGTTTTACAATCGGTGAAAATATTTTAGAATAGTTTATTTCATCTCTTTGGAGGAACCCCTTAACAACTAATTTATCTCTAAAATTATCTTTATTTTTAGAAGTGTTATCCTCCTTTCATTTATAAATC
Organism: Viscum album; assembly: GCA_963277665.1. NCBI lineage: Eukaryota > Viridiplantae > Streptophyta > Magnoliopsida > Santalales > Viscaceae > Viscum > Viscum album. Next base: position 1,713,622,098 of record OY728140.1, on the reverse strand, counting down.
CACTTACAACCAATTACTTTTTCATTGGAAGGTTCACCAATGTTAGGATAAGTGTGATTTTTTATTTAAGGAGTTCATTTCATAATCCATTGAAGATATAAAATACTTGGAATATCTATCATTAATGTATTTCTTATAATATTAAGGGTCATCATATATAAGATACTAAACCATATAAATATAAAATTAATACATATCATATTGATTACAATGAGCAGGAGGTCTGGAGACCCTTCTTGCTATATCAATGGTCAATTGGTAATCAAAATAGTTATCTGGAGGTTTATTTTTTGAATCTGAATCAAAACCCAAGTTATATTTAGCACAGGTCAAAAAATGACAATCATGTGGAGGTGACTATACAATAACCTTAAATTGGGTTTATGGTTGAGCATCAACAACTTCATCAATGGATGCATCATCACTGTCTCATGTGGAAAGTTTTGAATTGGGAGAAAAAGATTCATGATACACCACAACTGTATTGATTATACACTTATGGTATTTAGAATTATCAACCCACAATTTATAACCATTAACACCTTTAGGGTACCCAAAAAAAATACACTTAAGAGTTCATGGTTCAAGTTTATCAGTCTTGACATGGGAATATGCAGTACACCCAAAGAATCTTAGGTGATTATAAGATACTGATTTTTTATTCCATAGTTACTCTACGTATTTAGACTAATTAAAGGAGGATGGACACCTATTTATAAGGTACACTTCCATAGTTTAAGCTACTTCCCAGTAGCCTTGATCATGTGAGAATGCTTTAGAGTTGCTCAAGGATAGTTCTATTCATACATTCAAAAATTCCATTCTATTTAGGGGTGGGGTTTCCATAAAAGTCTGGTGTCCTACAATACCCTTATACTGAAAGGACTAAATGAAATCATTAGATAGGTATTCTAATCCATTATCAGTTTACATGGTTTTAATTTTCCTTCCTACCATATTTAAAACAAGGAATTTATATAATTTAAAGTTTTCAAAAAAAATTAGATTTGTTTTTGAGTATATAAATCCAAGAATTTCTAGAGAAGTCACCAGTAAAGGTAAAAAAATAGGATCTTCTAGAATGGGAGGTGGTCCTAGCTGGTCCTCGTACATTAGAATGAATGTATTCTAAGTGGAACTAGACTTAAAGGTAGACCTATTAAAGACGAATCTCATAGAATTACCAATTACAAAATCTTTACAAAAATAAATATTACAAGGCATAATGTTTTTTTGACAACCCTTGTTTATTAAGTGCCTCAAGACCCTGGGTGCTTAAATTACCTAGCCTCCTATTAAACAAAAAAATATTAATAGTATTAATCATATATACACAACCCAACAGTTTAGAATGAGTCTTCCCATTCAATACCTACAACCCATTGTCAAGGGAACCATAAATGATAGTTAGAGAGCCTTTGGAGATTTTAGGTAGCCTGGTTCGACCATAAAACTGAATCTATTTTGGTCCAGAATCCCTAAGGATATCAGGTTTCTATAAAAGTGAGGAACCCACCTAAAATCTAAAAAAGTTATGATAAAAAATTAATCTAGTTCTATTATAAAATAACATCTTCCCATGTTTTTAATCATTCTATTGTTACCTAAAATTACATCTCCCTCTACCCTTTTGACTATATAAAGGAAAGAATCCCTAGAAGGACATATATAAAAAAAGTATCCAGAATCTAGGACACACTCATGGGTGAGTTAATGTTAGGATACATTTTAAAATTAAATAGTATCATAACTATAATCCACTAAAAATTACAAGCTAGTAGGTTCTATTGTATAATTATTTTGTTTTGGTTTTCTACACTTGGGTTTTATATGCATGGGCTTACCATAGTTATAACAAAAAACATTCTCATCCTTTGACTTAGACCAAAACTTGGGATACATATTGTTCCTTTTTTTATCCTGACTATAATATTTCTTTTTACCCTAGGTTTGTGGCCTTCCTCTTGTGAGAAGAATCTCATACACACCCTTAACTCTTGATTTAGAATTCAATTCCTTAGAGATAATGATATATTTAACCTAATCTAAGGCCATAGAGTCACGAAAATACATCATAGTCACTACCATTATTCTATATGAATCTTCCAAAAAAATTACAGAATCATTACATGATCCTCATCATCAAAAGTCACATTAATATTTGATAAATCAAGCATGATTTTATTGAATTCCGCCAAATGGGATTTAAATGAAACATGAGATTTAATTTTAAAAGCAAACATGTGATGTTTTTTATAAAGTATACCAACAATTGAACCTTTTATGTAAAGTTTACCTAGTTTAATCCATATTATAGTAGAAATTCTTTCAAAAGAAACTACTCTAAGAACCTTGTCGCCTAAATAAATCAATAAAGAACTACGGGCCTTAACAAGAATATCAGAACATATATATTTTTTGGAGTTAGTTTCTAACTATTTTTCATTGATTACATTTTTATTATATGTATTGAATATTATTAAAGATTATTATTCCATATTTTTCATTTTTTTATATGAATCTAATGTAATAATGTCTTAGAGTATTTATCACATTGATAAGGTCAAATCAATTAACCAATATGATGATAAACTTGAAGTTCTATGATGATATCATTAAATAATGTTCTATGATTGGATAACCTACTATGATGGGACACATAGTACATATAAATTTTGGTGAAAGTAATTGTAATCCTATGATTCGTCTTCTCATGAAGTTTTCACCTAGTAATCTCTAAGATGGGAGATTATGAGAACATACACACCTATAAGAATTCTTCATGTTTTGGTGTCATCAATTATTCTTATCTGTGAGAATGTGTACTGGTCCTTAGACTTTAATATTATCATTAATGCACATCATAACTCATACAATTATACTTGTTGATGAAAAACCAGATGACATATATTTTCGGTGAGGTAGGGTATGTTGGGTGCATCATGATTTCCATGTAATTATTGGATAATTGGATGAAGGATTCATCCTTTACATCTTTATAGAAGTTGATATCATAGCCCTTTTATTGTAATATAACCATCACATTAAATTCAATGGACATGGTGTGATGAAGTTTTTATTTTAGATTGTCAATGAAAGATGTATCGATCATTTAGGTTGGTGAAAAGGATGTGAAACCTACTTGATGAGACATTGAAACAAAGGTATTATATTATACAATGAGTGTTTGTATATGGTTTTCATCATTGCAACATTAATTTATTTCTCTTGGGTGTCTTGAACTATTCCTAGATAGTAATATTAGAATTAAGAAATCCTACCTAAATATAATGAGAAGGAATCCTAGAGGGTCATACACTAAGTGATTCTAATGATATCGATTAAATTCTATTTGAATTTAGTTAATTTAATAAATATTATTATCAAGACCGAGTAATAATATTATTCACATTTTATAAATGGAAAAAATTTATTGATGAATGAAATATTAAAATATTAGTTTTTTTGTTCAATAAATTGTAGTAGAGTTCCAAAAAACAAAGACTGTGTCTGATGAATAATATTGATTAACATGTCGATTAAATAATATTTTTCACTATTGAAGTTGGAACATGCCATAAAATAATAATATTATTATATTAAATGGGTTTTATTATAGGATATAATATTTTTTAAGGGATGAAATGAAATTAAATAATATTTTAACCTAAACTCTATCTCTATAAATAGAATGTTATGCCTAAAGTATAGTGTGTATAATCAAAAATAGAGAATTATTACACACAAAATTTTTTCTATCGACTCCTCATCTCTCCCTCCCATAAATGAGAAAATCACGAGAGATTCATTCAATATTGAAGGATGAGTGATCAACATGAATTATGCAAGACAATCGCTTCACTAAGTAAGAATCCTAAGATCGTTGGGACTTACTCAGAGATCAGAGGAGCATATGTGGATCACTGCTATAGGGATTATATCCTTGGATCATCAAAGTGAAATGAAGGAAAACCAAAATATTCATTCCAGAAGATTTACATCTACATCAAAGAAATAATACTTAGATCAAGTATTAGTTTCTTTAGATATAAATAAATTAATTATAAATTTTATGTGCATGATACTCACTTGGGGTTTCAAGAAACTCAATATTAAAAGAAATTTTAATATATCACCTACTACCGGACAATTATGCTGTACCTGGAACTAAGAAGTGGTATTATAGTTGTCATGTTTAAAATTATAATTATTCATTTTATTTTTTATCCATACACAATCACAGTTGAATTCTAATTTCATATTAATAATTATTTAATCCATTTTTAATTAACATGTTATCAGCATCTAAATCATGTTTGTTAAAGGTTTAATTTTTTTAATGGTCTAAGGATAGATGAATAATAGTCATATATGTGATTAGGAACTACCAAAATTTTATCCCTTAAGAGAGGGTTACATGGAGTGTAGTCTGAGTACACATCATGCACCCTAGTACACTACACCTATCTATACCATGGGATACACGACATGCCACATAGTTTTTACACGTGATGTACAACGCGTGTTGATCTTCCAACCTAGCACACGGTTGTCAGATTACATGATGTGTATATGTAATACACACTGTGTAGTCTATATGGATTAGCAGTATAAATCTTGAAATATCTGTGGTAATTATACATGGTCAAACCACATGTGCCTGAAAACCTAGGGAATTTAAGATATACATGATGTGTATGCAGTCCATGGTTTATCAAATAACACCCCATCCTTGGTTAATAATGTAATCACTTGTGATTGGTTTATAATGGAACAACCTATCCTTGGTTTATAACATAACCACTCATCATTATAAACAATTTCCAAGAAATATATCATAAATAAAGTTCATAGATCATTCATTTCATAATAAACTCTTTGATAAAAAAGTATCCTTTTCAAAACCTGATTAACCCATATAAAAGATATAGATTCTATAATAATATCTTAAAAACATGGTTAAACTATAGAAAAGTAACACGTTACATAACAATATCTTTGAATCATGATTAACTCTTGGAAATGAAATGGGTTCACAACAATATGTTTGAAATATGAGTAACCCAAGAAAAGAAATGGGTTTTATAACAATCTATTTGAAACATGATTAACCCGTTAAAAATTAAATGGGTTCCATAACAATCTATTTAAAATAATAATAATCCATCCAGAGAAATAATGAGGATGATATAATTAAAAAATATCCCCATTGTAGCATAATTTAAAACAAGGTTTGTTGATGTTAGTGAATGAAAATACCATTAAAATATCCTTAAAAACATTTTTTAGGAAAATGAAATTTTCATTATAAAAATCACTTATAATAACAAAAAATTCACAAAATATTGTGGGAATTATTTTATTTTAAAATAAACATGGAAACATATAAAATAATCTTTAAAAATCATTTAAAACATTTCCTGATGAAAATATCATTTCCATAATGATTTTTTAAAACATATATAATTTTTAAAATAATTTTAATTTAAAATACCATTAAAAAATTATAAAATAATCTTTGAAGAAAATAATGTTCATGACAACAGGAAATTACATTCATTTCAAACACATTAAAACAAATATTCCTTTTACAGTTTTGGTAAAATCCAAACTAACATTTTTTTTGAAAACGATATGAAGATTCCTTTAAAAATATTTTTTAAAAAGTAAAAAATGGGTAAAATTTTATTAAATAAATCATTTTAATATTGTTAAAAATATTTTTGAAAATATTTTTATAAAACATTGTTTTTTAAGAAAAAGGTGTTTTGATTGAAGAGAGAAATAAAATGATTTTTCATAAAAACATTCTTGGGAACTATTGAGTACATAAAGAGAGGAAAATGAAGGGAAAACATGTATTCTCACGAAATAACTAGAGAAGAATAAATTTAATGAGTTTATTGATATATGGATCATAATATTTTATCATCAAAACCATAATCTTATACAATCCTGATAACCGGTGAGATTGTAACATAAAATCATTACCACTTTGGTAACTTTTAATTGTAAGCCCCATGAAGAAATAACATTAAATCTAACATAAAATATCTTGAGAATAAATATATTAATTATTTTTCATATTTAATGGGTTATTTTAATACCTCATAAAAGAATATATGTGCATACCATAACATATGCCTCAGGTTAGGGAAATTGAGATAAAAACACCTTACCACTATGAAATCTTTCGAATCGTAAACCATATGAAATAATATCACTTAATAAAACATATAATTTCATGAGAATAATTATATTCATGATATAACATATTAATGGGTCTTTATGTATACCTTATAAAGTAATATAGGTTCTTAACATAATGTATGTCACACATAAGACAAATTGAGACAAAAATCCCTTACAGCTTTGGTAACTTTTGAACTGTAAATTCCATGAAAGAGATATACAAAAAATGTATATATAAATAATCATAATTTTCATGATAATAATCATAAAAAACGTTCATGTGCAATATATAAACCACATAAAATAAATAGGTGGTGAATAAAGAATGTGTCTTGTAGAAGTAAAAAGTGAGATGAAAATCCATTACCACTGTTGAAAAATTTGAATCATAAACCCAATTAAATAATAAAATGAAATAAAACAAATAACATCATGAAAATAATTATATTTATTATATAAAATTAAAATTTGGATTTATATGAACATCATAAAATAATATATCTTTATAACATAATGTTTTTCTCAAAGAATTCAAACTAAGATAAAAATCCCTTACATCTTTGGTAACTATTAAACCATATAACCAATGAAAGAGAGATCATAAAATGGATATTTCAATCCTCATAATTTTTAGGATATTAATAATAAAATATATTCATGGTATTTTTATAAATCACATATAAGAAATAGGTGGTGAATATTGAAGGTGCTTCATAAAAGTAAAAAGTGAAACGAAAATCCATTACATCATCTCCAGACTTTCCTTTTATGTAATTTAACTCTTGTATAATAAGATTAAATCAATTATTTTATTTCTTAATAAAATTTTATAGGTTTAATATGTTATACATAAATCATTTATGATATTTATTTTTAATGACATATTTAAATATTTAATCACTTAAGTCCATGTCATGTGTTTTGAGGAAGTTTGGTTCATTATTTCTAAATGACTTCGATGTGATGACCGTGGTAAAATATGTAATTATTTAAAAATAAAAAGAATAGTAATAATGAAATAATTATCAAATTCATTCATTAATTATACTTTTATAAACAATAATGAAAAAAATAATGAAAAATTAACTACGTTATGATCATGGAGATCGTAGGTCATATGTAGACATGTGTAACGTTTCCATTTTTCAATGAACATTATGGAAAGAATGTATGTAATATTTTATTTCTAAATAATAAACATAATATCATAATTAATATATTATTTATTTAAATATACTTATATATATTATTCTTGTGATATGGTGATGAAAAAAAAAGAATCACATCGCTTCATAGGGGTAGTAGTACACATATAGACGAACAAAATTATCATTTTTCAATGTAAGAAATAAAATGATATATTATCTCTTAATAAATATAGAAATGTTATTAATATCATTATTATTTCATTTATATTAAATATATTCATTAAAATTATCCTTATTACCTTCCATGTAAAGTGTTATTTAAAAATGAATCTTATCGCTTCACGAGGTGGTAATCCACTGTACACACGAGCGACATTATCGTATCCCCCATGGAATGAGAATTAAAAATTTATATGTGATATAATAACTCCATAAGTATATATATGTTAAAAATATATTATATATACCTTAAATATATCATTATAATAAGTTACGAGAGGTGATGATGGAAAAAATGACATCAGTTCGTGAGGCGGTAGTCCTCCATACACACGATGGTTGATTTCATATCCCATTTGATAGAAGAGGAGATAGATTTTTGTTATTACATTAATATAATAAAATTTTAGTATATATGATATAATATTGTTATTATATGATCATAGTTGAATATTATTTGAAGGAGGTGGAAGAATAAATAAAAAAATGCATAGTTAGTAATTTTACCTCTTCTGAGACCACCTCTTTATGATTATACCTAATATATCCATAGAATGAATTTATAACAAAACAAAGGATTATAGTATGAGGTTATGGAATTTGGGAAGTTATTTGGGTAGGTATTGGCTGAATAAAGGGTTTAAATGTGTGAATAACATAGAGAGGGGGTGGACTTTTATAAGTGAGGCGAGTTACCTCCAATGGCCCTAAGGCCTTCATTTTTTATTGATTTTTGATAATCCACCTTTCAAGGGTTGAGGTGGAAACCTTACAAGGCCTGTAGTTTTAAGTATTACATGGCCCGTAGGCCTTAGAGAAATTCATTGCCCGTAGGCTTCAATCATTATATACAACCCAGAGTAACTACTTAGAACTGCTCCTCCCCAGAATCTTAATTGTGAAATCAGCTCTCCACCTTCGCATGGATGTTCGGCTAGGCATTCTCGCGCATGAAAAGTCTTGTCCCGATGGGAGGTTCCATACCCTCTCATTCTTGTAATTTTTGTAATGAAAATGGTGTACCCGCATTTTTCACATGCCACAAGGCTGAAAAAATAAATATTATAGAGAATGAGACATGAAAATCTTGAAATATTACTATACAATTGTTTTTAGATAAGTCTCTATGTCATATTTTCCTTATATATTAGTTTAACCCTGATAAACCTGTTTTCACCTTAATTGTGGAATTTGTTTTATTATTTTCACTATTAATTATAATAAAAAACTAAGTTTAACTTATTAAATAATATGAATTATCATTATTCCAAATATTTAATAAATTTTCTCAAATTAAATTCATAGATTTTTCAAAATTTAATTTAAATCTAAACTTACAAATGCGATGAAAAATCAAATTTTCAAGAAGTGTATTTTTCAAGGAAAATTTGGTTTATATATAATATATGACTAATAATAATTATTTTATAAATATAAATTAATATTTAATCATATATAATATATAAATTTAATTTAAAAAATTCATCATTAGAAGTTTTATTAATTTTTTTAAAAGGATAAACACTGTTCAAATTAAAATCGTTTTCATGAAAATACAGTTTTTAAACCCAAAGGCAAACTTATACTAAAAGATAATATATAGAAAATTAAAAATAAATTAATTTGATTAAATATAACTAAATAATATTTATTATTCTTCATATAATATTAAAAACACAATAAGACTTTAAAATTTATTAATTTACCGAAATGAAATGACATTTTTTAAAAAATTGCAATATTTTACTATTCACAAAAAAGTCAATATTTTTTTTTGAAAAATCCAAAAATTTCACCCATAGTAAATATTGATATTATTATATCAAAAATTAATTTTATTTTATAAAATAAATTTTCAAAAATTTAAAAATTTAACTATAATATTTTTTCGTTAAAAGTAATAAAAATCAGTCTTGAAGAAACATAATTTTGAAGGAAAAAAATACATTACTAAAATTTATTTATTATTTTCTAAAAATTTATCAATAATTTATATTGAGTTGGAAATATATATATTTATATTTATATATAATTCATAATGTAGTTAATACTATTCATATCTGCCAATTTAATGGCTAGGTTATAATGATTATGTGTATCATGGATCATTTATGCTCGGTGTTGCGTGTCAAATATGATTTAAAATATAATTTTAAATTCTAAAATATTTGGGTTTTACATCCACCCCAATTTAATAAATTGTGTCCTTGAAATTTGAACTTTATCATGATAATCATTTTTTGGACATTTGAAAATAACTTTTTGTGTAAATGGACATCATAAAAAGGTTTAATAAAACATCTTCTTAGTAAGAGAGACAAAGATGTACTAAGGTAATTTGGAATAACACTTACTAGGTTTACAAATATGAGAACATGTGTGGGAAGTTAATATTTTGAAATTTTATAAAATCATACAAAATTATGGAGAGTGATAGAGATCCTTGATCATATGAAATGGATTGATGAAGGTAAAGTTAAGGACCTCAAATCCATAAATCTCAAATGAGTGAAAAGACCATCGGTTTATCATAAATGAAGGTACTATGATAATTTTTCTATTTTAAGTTAATTTTCTATTATTTTAGAAATTATTTTACCATATTTACTAAAAATATATGGAAATATACTTCCTTGACAAGTATAATTTCATCCTTTAAGTAATTTCCACCACAATCTCATTATTTTCTCTAAATGATGAGTATTAAAGATGAAATTTTCATGTCTGAAGCACTAAAAAATCAACTATTAAAAGATTATCCATGAAAGGGATAAAAAACTACTTTCCATATATTTAGAAGTTAACCAAATTAAAAATTGTTATCACATGGTAAGATAATTACAAAAATGAATAAAACTTCATATGATACATTAATATTCACCAATCAATAGTTATACCAAAAGTTGAAACTAAATCATTCCATAAATTTGCATCCAAAATAACCTAAATAAAATATAAACCACATAGTGTTTTTAAATCAAATGTTATATCATAAATTTTATCTTTCAAGACAAAAAATATGGTGATTTTTGTTGAAATAAAATAAATCACAAAGTCACATAATAACTCTTCAATCATATGGTTATCTATATGATAAAACTTGTGTTCTCATAATTACCTCAATATACAAGATCATATAAACCTTAAAGGTTATAAATATATTAAATTTTTTTTCCACAAAATACAAATTCATAATTCACTTTAAGAAAAATATTTACATATACTTCAACCTAATAAAATTTATCCTAAAATGTAATTAATCACTTTAAGATTTCATCACTTAAAACCTCAAAGGGGTGTCTAGTACATTGAACTTATGATAATCTGTAAAATTAAATACCTATTATGTTATCTTAAATTCTTAAGATAACATCATTTTAAAACATCATAATCTTCAATATTATCTAATCCTTTTCTATGATACCAACTATAATAGACTTGAAATCGTTCTCTAAGATCCAGTGCAGAAATTATAAACATTACATTTACAAATTTGATACCGATAAAGGTGACCCAATTTTTACCATCCAAAACATTCAATATCAAAAGAAAATATTGGATCACTTATATTATAAAGGAACTTTTATGTTTATATTTTTAGAGAAGTATGATAAGCTCTTAACATCATGGATTAATAAACAACTAGTTCATAAATATGACCATCATCTCCCACTATACCCATCATTTCCTATTCCAAATTAGTTCATCATCATATATATGAAAATATTATAGACAAAATTCATTGAACCTAAATATTTATAACCATGGGAAAATGAAACATAAGAAGGGTGAGCTCAAATGTTCAGTAAGGTTAAATTTAAGAATTAAAATTGAATGTCATTAGGGAGCATAAGAAGAGAATAAGAGTATGATGAAATAATCAACTTACATGAGTATAACATAAGAAAATCATTACCATCAATACATGGATAACCAAACATGAAAAAATGTCATTAGGATTTAATAAAGGAAAGAGTAATCCAAATCAATAATCATGATCCATGTGATATCAGTCTTATTCATACAAAAAATTATAAACCCATAGTATGAATATATAAAACTTATTGGTATATAGGAAAGTTATCTTCACATCACTTCTTACAAATTGAATAACCAATATGGTCGACTTCCATCTCGAGAGCACCTAATTAATTAGAGGGATATAACAGATCCACCCATCCTTAGATTATCGTAGAAGCACTCTTCCTTGGTTAATTACATAACCACCTATCCTTGGTTTATAATGGAACCACCCATTCTTGGTTTGTAATAGAACCACCCATCATTATAAAAAATTTCCAATAACCGTATCGTGAAAAAAGTACATAGATCCTTCATTTCATCATAAACTCATTGAACCAAAATTTATTCTTTTTAGAACTTGATTAACTTGTGGAAAAGACAAAAGTTTCATAAAAATATATTTGAAACATGATTAACCCATGGAAAATACTATTTAAATCACGATTAACCCATGGAAATGAAATGGGTTCCATAACAATCTCTATGAAACATGATTATCCCATGAAAAAAATGTGTTCCATAAAAATATCTTTGAAATATGATTTAACTATGTAAAAGAATCACGTTCCATAATAATATCTTCAAAATAATCATAATCCATCCAGAGAAAGAATGGGGATGACATCATTTTAAAATATCCCAATTGGATCATAAGTAATAACAAGGTTTGTTGATGTTGATGAATAAAAATAAAATAAAATGACCATTAAAAACATTTTTTAGGAAAACAAACTTTTAATTATGAAAATCAATTTTTAAATTTAACAAGTCAAAAAATATTAAAAAAACATTTTCCTTGAAAAAAACATTTTAAACATATAAAGGATGCTTTAAAAATCATTTAAAATATTTCTTGAGGAAAATATCTTTTCCCTTTTGATATTTTTTAAAAACATAAATGTTTTTCAAAATATTTTTATTTGAAAATAACCTTGAATTTTTTTAAAGAAATATTCATAGAAAATAATGATCATTATAGCAGGAAATTATGTTCCTATCATACACATTAAATCAAAGATTCATTTCACATTTTTAATAAAAGGAAAATATGAATTGTTTGGAATATTACATGAATATTCCTTTCAAAATATTTTTTTAAAATTTAAAACATGGTTATACATGTATTTAATTAAACATTTCATGAATTTTAAAAACATTTATTTAAATATTTTTAGAAAACATAATTTTGGAAGAAAAAGGGTTTTTGGTCGAAGATATAAATAAAGATGATTTTTGATAAAAAATATTCTGAACTCATGAGTACATAAAAATAAGAAAATGAAGGTAAAAAATTTATTATCATGAAATAAACAGAGGATAAGAAAATTTAATTGTTTTATAAGAGATGGATCATAAGATTTTTTCATTAGAAACATAATCATAAACAATCCCAATAAATGAAGAGATTATAACATAAAATCTTCACCAGTTTGGTAACTTTGAATTGTAATACCCATAAAGAATAAAATAAATGGAACATAAATATCCTAATAATAAATAAATTAATGATATTATATAACAAAGGGGATGTACATATTCCTAATAAATTAATATAAGTGAATAACCTAACATATGTCTCAAGGAAGTCCAATTGATACAAAAATCACTTACCAATATGGAAACATTCGAATCATAAACCCCATAAAATAATAACATAAAATAAAACATATAAAATCATGAAAATAATGATATTAATGATATAACATGAAAAATTGGATATATATTCACCTCATAAAATAATATAGGTTCATAACATTATGTATGTACCAAATAAATAAAATTGTGACAAAAATCTCTTACTTCTTAGGTTACTTTTGAACTATAAAAACCCTAAAAGGGATATCCTAAAATGGGTATGTAAATAAAAATAATATTTAGTAGAATCATAAAAAAATATATTCATGGGAATTATATACACCACATAAATTAAATAGGTGATGAATATGGTATGTGTATCACAAAAGAAAAAAGTGAGATAAAGACACCTTACCACTATAGAAACATTCAATTCATAATCCCCATGAAATAAAAACATTAAATAAAACAGAAAATATCATTAAAATAAGGATATTAATGATATAACATTCCAAATGGTCTGTATATTCACCTAATAAAAGAAGACATGTGTATAACATAACATATGTCCCGAAGAAGACAAATTGGGACCAAAATCCCTTTCCACATTAGAAACTTTTTAAACATAAACCCCATGAAATAGTGATCCTCAAATAGATATTTAGATCTCCATAATATTTAGGAGATTCATCCTAAAATAAAATAATTGTATGTATATACACCATATATAATAAATTGGAGATGAATATGGCATGTGTCTCCTTCAAGTAAAAGGTAATATTGAAATATCTTACCTCGAGTCTAGACATTCATTATATGTAATTTAACTCTTATATAATAATATTACATCAATTATTTAATTTATTAAGAAAAATTTTCAGGTTTAATAAATTATATTTTAATAATTTATTTTATTTCATTTTTATTACATATTTAAATATTTAATCACTTATGTCTACGCAAGGTGTTTTGAGAATGTTCTTTCATTATCTAAAAATAGGTTCAGTGTATTGACCATGGTCAAAGAGGTAATTATTTAAAAGTATACATAATTGTAATAATTAAATAATTATCATATTTATTCATCAATTATAATTTTAAAACCAATCATGAAAAATGATTATGAAAAATGAACTATATTACTATCAGGGAGATAATAGTCTATATGTACGCATGATTAACCTTTCCATTTTTAAATTATCCTTATGGAAAGAAGAGATGTATTATTTTAAGATTAAAATATTATAATAATATCATAAATACCATATTATTTCTTTTAATTTACTTATATATTTCATTCTTGTGATATAGTGATGAAAAAAAGAATCACATTGGTTCGTGGAGGTGATAGTCCACACGTACAAGAACGGCTTTATCATTTTTCAGTGTCAGAAAGAAAATGATATTTTATCTTTATATAATGATAAATATATAATAAATATCATTTTTATGTCATGTATATTACATATATTAATAAACATTATCCTCATTACCTTCATTCTAAAGCATTAGTGAAAAATGAAGCACATCTCTTTGTGAGGCAGTAGTCCACCGTACACATGAGGGACGTTATCGTATCCCCCATGAAACTATAAGAAAAATTTTATATGTGTTATCATGATTAAATAAGTAAAAATATTTTAAAATATCTTATATATACTTTAAATCCATCATTACAAAAATTTTTGGGAGGTTCTGATAGAAAATGAATGACATCCATTAGCGAGGCAGTAATCTGCCCTACACATAAAGGATGATTTCATATCCCATTTAATGGAAGAGGAGGTATATTTAGGTTATTAAATTAATATAATAACATATAAGTATATAGTAAATAATGGTTTTATCTTATGAATACAACATAAGAATACTTTTAGGAGGTGTATGAAGAAATAAAACAAAAATGTATAGTTTAGAATATCACCTCTCTCAGACCACCTCTTAAGCATTATACCTAAAGTAACCATAGAATAGATTTATTAAAAATTCTTCTAGTATTATGATTTATAATTTTATAAGTTATTTTTATAGGTATTTTAAGAACCATAATGTTTATAATGTGCAAAGAAGAGAGTAGATGGATTGTCGTTTTATAAGTGAGGTGAGTGACACACTTGTAATTTTTATAAGGAAAAAGGTGTACCCACATTTTTAACATTCCATAAGAATATAAAATGGAGTGTTATAGATACATGGAAATTATTATTTATAAGTATTTCCATAACATAGTTTTTAGACAAGTTTTAGGTCATTTTGACCCTTATTTTTTAGTTCAACTCCTGATAAACCTGTTTTCACCTTTACCACAGTAATTTAGTTTTACTATATTCCCTATTCATTATGAAAAAAATTAAGCTGAAATTATTAAATAATATAAATTATTATTATTCCAAATACATAATATATTTTAGTAAATTCAATTTAAATAAGTGGATAAATTTAATATAAAATTAACCACGTAAACATAATGAAAAAACGGGTTTTCATGAAGTGTATTTTTTAAGGAAAAGATGATTTTATATTAACTCAATGACTAATAATAATTATTTTATGAATAAAAATTAATATTTATTAATATATAATATATAAATTTCATTTAAATAATTCATAATTAGGTATTTTTAACTAATTAAAAAGTATAAACATTATACACTTTAAAAATGTTTTCCAAAAAATCCAACTTTATACACAAAGAAAAACTTATACTAAAACAAAATATGATTTCGAGTAAGAAGAAATTAATTGAATAAAATATTAATAAATAATAATTATTTTAATTTAAATATTATTCAAAATAAAATGGTGTTTTTTAAATTCTTAATTTATTAAAAATAAATGACAATTTTTTAAAAATCAGAATATATCCCTATTCACTGAAAAATTAATATTTCTAAAAAATACCAAATTTTCACCTAAAATAATTTTTAATTTGATTATTTCAAAAATAAATTTAATTTTAAAAAATAATTTATCAAAAATTTTAAACAAATAATTATAATATTTTTTTATGAAAACAAATAAAAAACATTTTTGGAGAAACATATTTTTGAAAAATAAAACTACTTTACTAAAAATTGAGTGATTATTTACTAAAAATTTATTAATAATAATTTATATTGAGTAGGAAAATATATATATACTTATATATATATATATTATAGATTATTTAATACTGTTCATATATACCAATTTAATGACTAGGTTATAATGGTTATATATATCATGAGTTGTTTAAGCTCGGTCTTGAAAGTCAAATATGCTATAAAACATAGTTTTTAGTTCTAAAAACTTAGGGTGTTACACTATTATTATCAGAATATAACCCCAATAATTTTTAATCCACTTTGTGACGAAGATAATCCAAAAAGAGAGGTATAAGTTCCTAACCTATCCTTTTTTGTATCTCTTTATAGGATTCCATTCTCCAAAAAATTTCTTTTTCACCATCTCATAATATAACATCAGTATCATTAATATATTGATATGTTATTATAATGATGGTAATGCATTAATCACCCTCACCTTTTCCATTAAGATAAATAAAAACATGAATTTTGTGTTGTGTGGACTATCGCCTTCATGAATAAATGTGTTTAGTTTTTCATTGACTTCCAAACATGGCTCATTTTAGTTCATATTTTATAAGTATATATGATATGTGAAATTAATATATATATTTAATACGGTTGTTTTTTATTAATACAAAATTTAATGATCATTATACGACAATCCATTGACATTGGAAAATAACACAAAATTAGTTCTTTAAGGTTTTTGTTTTCACAAAAAATGACCAAAACACCCATGTAATCAAATTAAAACCTTATAAGTCTTTATAAAACATCACATTAATAAAAATTTAATGGTTTTTAAATTATTATATTTTTTATAGAAACTAATATCGACATCGATTTTATGAACCTTGTTCAAAACAATTAAGATTATTAGCACCCATTGTTGAAAAGAGACTACAATAATATAATACATGAATAGAATTGTTATTAATGTAGAATATAAAAATAAAAATATAATAATAATGTTATGAAATATGTAATTAATTTTTTTATCTTTATTATACAAGAGGTTAAAGTATTCTATGGAAATAAACGGTTAAGGTAAGGGACTTTGTAACTCAAATTCCTTTCTTTGAGTTATATCATTTCTTATTGAACTTCATTTTTCAATGATTCTCATTTTTTATTTATTTTCTCTACCTATTTTTAGAGAAGAAAAGTTTTTGAAAAAAAATTCATTTTGGTGAAATGTATTCATATTATTTTTCTTAAAAACACAGGATAATTAAAAAAGGAATCATAACTATGACTTTTACAATGATGAGTGTTTAAAAAAAACTCTTTTCATGATTTGGTTTTAATTATATTCAAATGATCAATATCTATTAAAGTGATGTTTTATATGTTATTATGTTATGAAACCTTTTTTATAATGATATTTTGATATCATATTATTTCTTAAGTTCATGTTATAAGATAAGGTTAAGATACTCATTCTTTTTCCATCAGTTATTTAAGTTATGATGATGATTGATTTTAAGTGGCATACATATGTATGGATAATAATGGGTGGCATCCTATATCACCCATTAATTAATTGGTAAACTCTTATATGTTGTGAGATAGTCAGGCATGAACATAATGGGTTTGTTCACATTGGCATTTTCATGATGGGCATATTAACATTTTCAAGTGTGGACATAATGATTTTGTTCCCATAGGTGTGGGAATAATGGATTTTATCAATTAAGTTTTCATATATCTATGGTTGTTCTATATTCTCAAGTCATTTACCCAGTCATTTCAATTTAAAAAAAATCATTTCATTTTTATAAAATTATATTTATTTCACGGTTGTCCCTTATTTTTAATTAATTCCTCACTTTTATATCGTGCTCACAAGTTTTATGATTATCGAAATGTGTTTTGATCCATGTCATATCCTTTGTGAGTCATTAACAATGTTTTTATAATATTTTGTTAATCTATTATGTTTTTTGATTATCATATATTATATTGTGATCTTTTATTATGATATTTATGTATTCCTCATATGATTATCCATGATTATTATCTTTCACATTGTGATATAACTTTTCCCTTTCTTGTCATTTGAGTTCACCCCTTTCTAATATTTTAATAAATTTGTGATTAAAATTAAATCCTTAGTTTTGGGATATCTTTATTGGGTTTTAATAAATCAGTGAGATAAATGAAATCCTCAATTTTAACTTGATATTTAGTTTGAATATATCTAGGAATAATGTTATTGGGGAAATAAGTTTAAAGGAACACATAAACTTTAAGGTTAATATGTTATATAATGATGAGGTAATAATGGTGAATGGGAATAAAAGGTTTATCATATTTTTGGGAATATATGATTGGATAAACATGATATTTATAAATGATTTTAGGACTAAATGATTAAGGTTATTTTTAAAGATGTTCACTATATTGGGAACATTATATGGTTAATGTAATTAAAAAATTATTTTCAATGATGGAATTTTATTTAAGGAGTAAGGATTGAGATAACTTGTGGAGGCATACATGTTTTTGTTGTGGTTTTATAGTGATTCAGGTTATTTTGGGAAATGATTAGTATATTCTTGAGAATATAGGATTATGTTATACAAATTATTTTTTTGTGAATTTATGAATGATTAATTTCATTTATGGATAAATATGGGTGAATCCTTGAAGAATATGTTTTTAAACATTTCTGATTTTGGGTTTTGAATTTGGAAAAGCATATTTTGAATTTTTTAAGGTCATTTATTTATGGAATGATTAATGTTGAAAATTCAGTTTAATTTCAAATATTTTAGAGATTAATTTACTATTTCTTCATGTGATGCTTTATTTATATTAATTATCATCTTACCTTATGCTAACCATTTTGATTTTGGTATATGTATAGAGAATATTTGAATATTTTTTCATTATTTTATGGATATTGTGATCAATTAAAAGATAATTTTAGTGTTTCATGCATAAAAAATTCATTATAGTTATTTATCTCATGTCATGAAGAAGAGGTGAAAAAATACTCAAAAAAAAAAACCAAAAGGATGAAATTCTGGGAAGAAATAAAGTAATTTTTTTATATTCTCTATCTCAATGGTAAAATAATTCCTAAAAATAAAGGAAGAGGAAGATAAATCTTTTGGATCCTACATTGAAAATATCATTGTACTATCATGGTATGTTTTTTCAGGAAATAATCCATTATTATGAGTCTAATAATGATACATACATCATTTATAAATATTTATTTATTTTCCTAGTCTTATCTAAAAAAGTAACACATATACCTCATTAAAAATTCTATCTCAATTCTGGAAAATCTAGTGGATTCCTTTAAATATGTTTTTATACTAAGTGATAATTAATATATTTAGGGTGAAATTTATTGAATGGGGGTATAATTTAATACCCTAAGATTTTATATTATATTTCTCTTTAAATAAATATGATGCATTTTATAGCTTTTGTTGCATGAAACACTAAACTTAAAGGAACCAAAATATATTATATAAATATTATATGACTATTATAACCTAGTAGTTTGATTTATAGGTATAAATAAGATAAAAAATGATGAAATACATATAGAAAAGTTTTTATAATAAAAATTAGTGATCAGTACCCTGAAAATAAGTACTCAATTTTGAATGATAAGAATAAAATAATATAATGTTAAGAACAATTAAAAGAAGTTTTTTATATATTTATTAATTATAATTAAAGTATAACTTTTTTTATGAATTTAATATGATAAAAATTATTTCATTTTTGATTTCATCATATCAACATTCTTCAATGGTGATTTTTAGGATTTTTTAGAAATAGTTTATATTTGAGTGAAGAGTGAAAACTATAGATTTTAAAAATACTGTCACTTTTAAAACATTATCATGATATAATAATTACATGTAATTTATAACATGTTTTTATATAAATAATATATATTTAATAAGTAAAACAATTCTTTTAAAAACAAAATTTTGGTAATCTAAGTTGTGTTTTTTTTCAAATAAAAACTATTTTTTAGTAATTATCTTTAAATAAAGTTTTCACAAGGATAATTTAATTTTGGGTTTGATTTTAAATTAAAACAACCCTCCATTTAATTAACTTAATCCAATTAATTCCATTTTAATCAACATTATACATTATTTTGGTATAAATTCATTTTTACGCTTAAAACATGCATTTTTCTAAAAACTATTTTCATTGAATTTTTTGAACTTATATTAAAATTAGTTAGAAATTTAATCCTAAAAAATTGGATCAATATTTGAGATCATCTTGTTCAACTTAGTTGATATGTTTCTTTTAATTTTTGGTCATAATGAATAGTAACCATGATAAAAGTTTATCATCAAGGAAAATGGAAAAAATGGGTTAAACGAGGTTAAAAATATGTGATAAGGGATCTAAATCTCTCATAAAATGTCCATTATTTATTTTTATAAGTTCATTTATAAAAAATGCATCCTAAAATTGCAAATTTGTAAATTTTATTCTAGTTTTCATTGTTAATGGATTTTATATTATTTTATGTAAAGAATAAGTATAAAATGCCACTCTCTTTATTTTAATATCTATAATATATTATCATTGAAGTAAATTTTTTTATGAATGGTTCTAAATAGATATTTTTAATTTGAATAATTTTTTATGATATTAATTTTTAATTTTTTTGGGGATGGTATCAATATCTTGAACGCTTACTCATCACTAACGCAATGCTTTTGTAAGTAGTATATAAATTACGAAAATGTATTTATAAAATTAAAGGTATTTTTTTGGATTAATTACATATTTATAATAATTTCATGGATAATTATAAAGGATTATTTATTTTTAATGTATTTCAATTCTAATTCCATTTTTATCTTGATGCCTTTAAAGTCAATTTATGTGAATAGTCATGAAAATGACTTTAAATGATCTTTAATGTTTAAAACATTTTTAAATCATTAAAAAATAAAATAAATAATATATTTTTTCAATTAGTTTTTACATGGTAGATAATATCAATCATTGTCCACTTATGACACACTTAAGCTTTTAGAATGACATTATTTACCCTTGAAGACTAAATATTTCTAAAAACACCATTTATTTTTGTCTATAAAAGGTACTTAATATAAACCTTTAAAAGACACACTTGAGTTTATTTTTCTCCAAAACATATACCAAATATACTATCCAAACATTTTATAACACATCCCAAAGCCCCTAGTGTGACAAAAAACCTATCATCCAAAGGCCTGTAGTTCAATTGAAAGAAGGATACTTAAAAAAGTGGTAATTATCTTTACCGATATATTTCCAGTTTATTTCCTATTAAAGCTTATTAAAATATTTTATAACTATCTTAACATAATAATATCAGTGTATTTACTATTATAAAATGTTTTTTGTTAATTTTGTTTCCATTTTATATCTCATTTACATCTAATGAAAAATGAAAATATCACTCAGGCATACGTGCAAACTACCATCTCTCTCTGAAGTGATGTATTTTATTTTTCATCACCACCTAAAAAAGACTATTTTATAGATGAAATTAATGGATATATATGATGTTTATGAAATAATTTTGATTCTTTAAATATAAATTAATATATACTTTATTACCCTTCCATCTTTTGGAAAATGATAACGTCACTCGTGCGTATGTGTGGACTACCACCTCAACAAAGAGATGCGATTCATTTATAATTTTTAATTTACATGATTGGTAATAAGGATATATTTAATCAATATATATGATATATTTATGATTCTATAATTTTAAATTACTATTTACATATCTTTTATTTAATTTATTAAAAAATTAAAACATCAATTGTGTGTACGTACAGACTACCATCTCCTCGAAGTGTTGTAATTCATTTTTCATCATCAGCTTACATGAATTATTATAAAAGTGTATATGATACATATATATATATATATTAATTATTACATGAATAATATTTTGGACCCATGACTAAGGTGAAAGGACTAGAAACATGAAACCTAAGCATGCATGGGAAATAAAACGGCTAACACCAAAAATATTTCTTTCGATAAAAAATTGTTAATAAATGTGTTAATAAAAGTTATAAGGGAATAATATATAGAATTATAAGTATGAATATAGTTCTTTTATTGATTTATAATAAGTCTAAATTTATTATAAAATAATTTTGAACACTTACCAAGCCTGTGAAGAATTGAGGTAAACAATTTCTTAACTACGCTACAAATTAAAATTTTTATTCATTTTGAAGAAAATAATTTCAAGGAAATTTGATAAACTAGTTAGGAATAATATTAAAACAAAATAGGAAATTCATTTCCATCCTAATTAAATATTAATACATTATAATTTTTTAACTAGATAATTCTCTAGATGATAGTGAATTTATCCTACTTAAGATCCTCATATAACCACTCCTTAAATAATAAACCCATATTTTCCCAATACATAATTAACTCCTCCATAATGATATTTATTTCATTAAATATCTAGAGTAAAATATGGAATTTAATATTTGAAGTTTATAGTTATTTCTTGGTTCCAACTTTCACTACTCTATCCTTCATCCACATTTAATATTCCTTTGATTATTTGATAGTGAAATCCCATTCCTCCATTTTTTTCTTATAGTGAATGAGGAAGATCCTAGAGAGATATTTGGTAGCCACTGGTTCTTTCTAAGTTCCAAGTGACTCTCCAATCTCATGTTTTTTTTCAAAAAGAATTTCTGTCTCTTTAATTGTTCCATCATATTCCAGAACTTTTGTTTCTTCAACTAGTATGTTTTCTATGGATGCCTCCGGCGAAGGGGAAATTATTGATATATGGGAATCTAATTGTGTCACATACCATCTGAAATACCATTTTTGGAAATAATAAAAAGTTTATTAACATAAATACTATTAACTATGGGCCTAGTTACCATTCAATAAAGAAGATATTATTAGTATCTACGATCCTTAGTTTTATCCCCTTTGTTAAATAGATAATCACCAAATTTGATGTCATTTTTCATTCATTTTTTCTTCTATTTTTGTATAAATTTGTAGGTTTATAATTATATTCATACAATGATGAATTATGAGGAGTTTGATATGGTTCAACTACCCCTACACCAATCACTAAATATTGCGCCTCTTTAAAATTGAAACCCTCTTAGAATTTTTGTTACCAAAAATTTTCCACCTCTATGAATCATTACTATGAGAAAGTCCATCACCTAAATTTGAGAATCTATTTAGAAGAATAACTCCATAGGAACACCTATATTTAGGAGGGATGAGGTTACTATAATCATAATAGTGGAAACACCCTTTCCAGAAATTCTGGTTACTGGCAGTAGGAAGGTTTCTTTTAACATAGACAAACCTGGACCCTTTTTGGTTTCCTCTAACTATATGATAGGGTTATGTAACTAATTTAATTACTATAAATATATGCATTAACTTTATTATTAGAGTAAAGTTAGGGATAAATTTCATTATTCAGATGGATCGAAAGACTTGATTTTTCCCATATAAGACTTGATTTTGAACTCACATAAGACACAAACATCTATGCTACCCAATGTGGAAGCTACAATATTCATGTAGGATCTGTTACCTTGAGAAAATGGGATCTAATAGTTAACATTTTTCTGAGAAGTGTTTGTTTCAAAACCATTTTGTAGTCTACAATCCATTTTTTTTGTATTTTTTAAAAATCCACTTTTTGGGTAAGTGGGAACTATACAAACATGACAGCTGTTCTAGTATACCCACAACCACAAAAACCAATACACACCACATTCAAAGTTTAAAAAATAGAGTTCTGAAAACTTCTATAATCCACCTTGAGCCACGAACAAACCCACTGAAATCCAAAAAATAAACCATCACGAGGAGGCCTCAAACCAAGAGACCGGTCACATCACTGCTGTCTGCCATCGTCAGTACCATAATCATTTCCATCCACCGCCAGAAAAGGAAACCAGAAACTTCAATGGAATCCTCTTCATCGAGATCCATCACCAACCATGGAAACATCATCACCTTTCCATCATCGACCATCCATCATATAAACCATAAACAAAGAAAAACACATAAACCATAAATAATTATCACCGAAACAGCTAACACCGCCACTATCATCACTGTACGAACTTCACCAACAAATACTCGAGCATATCGACCATAAAAGTGGGAGGAGCAAACAAACCAACACTAAAAATCAAAATATACCGCACGAGTATCATCATCGGCTATCGAATCCCACCTCCCAAAGCCTCTAAAGAACCACCACATCAAATATGACTCAGATAGAAGCAACATGACTTTTATGCTAGGGCATGGATTTAAATCCCAAAGGTTCTGAACCAGCAGGGTGAAAAATCATGAAAATCAAGGAAGAAAATCAGAGGTAAAATGAGCAAGAGGAAAATGGGGAAGAACCCAAAAGAAATTGGGGATGAAGCCCAAACTAAGACAAAACCGAAGAGAGGAGGGGGAAATGGGGAAGGCACCAATTAGACCCACAAATGTCAACCCTCAAGACCAAAACCTATGTGATTCCATAACTCCAGATCCGACATGGATAGGAGCAATGGAACGTAAGATCAGAGCATGGTACCAGCACCCTAGGGTAAAACTGAACCGTCTTCACCGAAGCCTAAGCGAGGGGAAGAACCCAAGAGTGCACCATCCGCGAAGGAAAATAGGGGGATGAACCCTAGGAGAAGCATGTAAGGGTTAGAGAGAGCCAAAGAAGATTAAATGAGAGAAGAACCCTGAAGCAGAGAAGGTTTTGACCAGAAAATCTAGAGGAGAGAAAGATACGAGAGCAAGAGTGAGAGGGAGAGGATAGGGTTGGGGGAGTGTGGGGCCATGCTTCCCGTAGTTACAAGCATGTTGTAGTGGATCTTCCAATATCTCTATTTTTCAAGGACATAAATTCTTTAATATTTTGAAAGGCTACATGAAACACATCTTTTACCCTTAAAACTAGGCAAGTGTTAACAAGGTAACTAGTTAGAGATGAAGGACCGGATCAATAACCCATTGGTTAATGTCTATATGACTATTGAAGGTGGTCTAGAATATTACAAAGAGAGTAGAAGTCCACCCAATTTTCAAAGACAACCTCTTTTATGAACCAAAATTCATTTTCAATATTAAAATATAGAAAAATCATTGGAGGTCATGAAACATTTGTTTCAATAAAAATATGGGGATAATTGAATGGTAGATGGACCATGACATTTAATCAAAAATGATAAATATACCTACCAAATTGAATATAATCTTGAGTATTGATGGGTTTTCAAATGAAAAAGGGATCAATGGGAAACTAACCCAAAGTAGAGCTACCAGAGGATCTCAATTCCAATGAAAATAATAAGACCACTAGAATAGAGAAATAATAAAATATTGAAGAAACTTGTTCTATATAACTAAGAAAAGATCAAAATTTTATTCAAATAAAAGTAAATGAGGAGATTCTACAGATCAAAGAGTATGACAATCATTTGTCAATTTAAATCCCATGAATCAGAGATGAACCAGTCAAATGTGTAAACAAAAGGATAATTCCAACCAAAATGAACCGAAAGAGAGAAGATGAGTAAGGATTAAAACTTAGTGGACTCTCAATGGGATGGGGGGTAGAGGGGAAAACCTTGGATTAAAGAGGGGACCTTCAAAAAAAGTCCAATTCTTGGGAATGTATGAAGATAATATGTGACTAAAAGGGGATTAAAATGGTGAAGGCTAGTGCAACCCCTACTTCTCTCTAAAGGGGGAGGGATAACAACATCATCCATGGTCATCAGGACATGGGAAGCCTATGGTGGAGGTACTATGATGTAAAATCAACAAGGAAATTGGATGAAATATATTCCAGAAAAAAATTACTCACAAGATAAAAAAGTGTACGAATTTTCTTACCTCAATTTATTTTTATTGGGTTAGATATCTTTTTCATTTACTATATTATATAATGAGTATGTTTGTAATGACCTATGATTGTTTAATATTTTATTTCCAATTTTTTTTGTGGATTTACATTTTTTTATACAAAATAAATTTATTTATTAATTCTCACTTCAATGTTATAATCATTGTAATGTTTTCTCAACTCATATTTATTTTTGTGAGACAAATTCCATAATCACCAATTTTTTATATTTTTTGGTGTATATAATTCCCATGAATGAATTTTATGATTCTATTAGTAAAAATAATGTCAATTTACAAACCCATCTAAGGTTATATAATTCATGAGGTTTTTATTCAGAGACTACCAAAGCTATAAGGGAGTCTTATTACAATCTCATTTCATTTTAGGATTGTCTATGTTAAATGTCTAATAAGGGAAATTATCTGATCCATATGTTTTGAACCCCATATAATTTTTGTCCTATATTTATTTCTAAGGTTATACTATATTCATTTCATTATCCTCTATTTTGAACTTAAAATAATAAAGAAAATTATTTTAATAAAGTCCAACCTTGTTCCCTCTTTTCATTGGGAATATTTATCTTCTACATCCTTGCTCTTCAAATTGTTTTAAATTTTTTTACCTATACTTAAATGTTTTAAAATTTATCTTTATGTTTTAAATTTTAATAAATTATTAAAATTAAATTTTTAACTTTTTTTCATATGACTCACTTTGTAATTTTTACAAAAAATTGAAAATAATTTTTTTCTTTTAATGTATGTTTCAAGAAGGGATTTTCCCACCATCTTATGCTTCATTCAAAATGAAGTTTCCTTTACTAGTTTTAAAGGTTTTAAAAAGAAAATACAATTAATATTTATATCAGAATAATAGTTTTTAAAAGTTAATAAAATTAAAAGGATGTTTTCTATTGATTTCCAATGCATATTTTAAATATTTTTATAAAAATTATTTTCTGTCTGTTTCAACATACATTTAGTATTTTTATTCTTCACTATGGATATGAAATTATGATACCATCCACCCTATTTCTCTATATGTATTATTATGAATTTTTTAAGGATGATTATATAAAACTTGTTTCTTTACCATGATTTAATTATATAATTAAGGAATAATGGATGCTGTTATATTCTTATAGAATACATATGAATGGTATATGATTATGTGAAAGGTGAGTCAATTATAACCCTCTAATACATTGGTTAATGTTTGGTAACTCATGAGATAAAGGGAAAACAAGTATTTTTATATACCCTAAGATGACATAATAAGTATTAATCCCAATACCAAGATGGTGTAGGGGTTGGTAGCTTAATTGCATTAAGGTACACAGGTGGTTAACCCGATACTATTTTGTGATAAATGTTTTAGTGGGTATCCTTTTCATACAATTTGGTACAAAGTTGGATATATAAAGCCTATTTATGATGAATTTCTAGGTGTTTAGCCTTTATATATGATTTATATGATTATTTTTATGCCACACTTTTATGAAACAAACTTATATCATATTATTATGATATAATATCATGGATCATGATTGATTATTAAGGACTCCACACTACTATGAATTATATCTCTTATTAAGACAATGTTTTATGCAATGAATCATGATTTATGATTTATGATTTATGACTTATTATTGATTGGGTATATATTTTATAGGTTATGATCATGATCTTATACACTTATGCATATCTTATACATACATATGATCATTGATTAATATCTCTCATGTTTACGGTTACTGAGCATTCGAGGTCACACTTTTTTATGTCTCCATTTCCCAGGATATAAAGTATGATATTATATAGGATAACTCTACAAGGATATCATGTGTATATAATTTTGTGGGAAATGTTGAATTCTTCTTATGGAATAAGAAAAATAGGGTATAATGGGAAAATTATCTATCAAATGAAAAGGACATAGGCTTTGTTATGTAAAGGGTTTTCTAAATTCTATAAAACTCTAAAAAATGGTATTTTTAATGTAAATGACTCAATTTAGTCTATTTATTTTATAATCATGTATGATTAATATTGGATATATTTAGTTGGTATCAAATCTAGTATATAAATAATTTGTTTTTAGTACTAGATGTAGATGTACAAATATTGGGTGGTTATACTTCAAGATTTAACCATACACACTTACTTAATTTCTTACTACTATAAATATTAAAAACATTTTTAACACATATTCAGTATTATATAGCCTTAAAATAGAATAATTGAATTATATAACATTAATACGTGATAAATAATCTTCATGAATTTTCTAAAACTCCTTTAGGTATTATGGATAATTCCATCCCGTGGAAACATTTCCCATTCTTGAAACCTATTATATGATTCATTATCCAAGGATGAAAATTAGAATATCCCATATTTTTCATCTAACATAAACCTTTACACTTTTTTACTATTAACACATTATAAGATCGTAGATATCACGTTTTTTGTTCCCCTACCCTCATAAATTTGAAAAAATAGTATAAGAATTTATCAAACACACTAATACTTTTAAAACCCTTAAAAAACATAGAAAGAATTAATTAGCTAGATCATGCCTTAAACTAAACCTAATATCTCTCTAATTTAGTAATTTTCCCAATAAGACTGGGTAAATGAATGGATAATAATATTCCTTTGGTTATCTTGGATATAAATCCTTTGAACCCTTAAACATAATTTTATTTATTCTTCACATAATTATTTATATCCTCCCAGTTGTCAACTTCAATATTTGGTTACTTAGAAGTGGTTTTAACTAACACGTATAATTTTTCTTATTTCATAAGATTAATTCTAATATTTCCAAACCAATCTAATATGTTTTAATTGTTAAACTTTCATATTTCAAATATTAATATAAAATTCATGTTTGGTGATGAATATTCTATTTCATATCCAATAAAAGTTTTTATAAGACACATAACATATTTTAAATTAATTTATTTAGGAATTTTATTAAATGTAATCCCACTAAAATGATGAAACCTTTTTATAAATTCCATCATATCCATCATTGGTGAAAGATCCATATTTCACTATGAAATGAGTCAACTTTTGTGTTAATCTCACCACATATCTATTTAGGTCAGTCATCATAAAAATGTTATTATATATGACCCTTGGATAGTTGAAGGGAAAACATCATTCTAAATCAAGGAGATTGAAAATATCAACTATATTCCTCTGAAATACAAACATTTAGGGTTTATTAGAATGCATAACCTAAAGAATATGATTAATACTAGTAACTAATCATATTAGGTTAACCAAAAACTTTATTACATAAATAAGATAATGTTTGTCCACCCACAATTTTCATGAACTAAATGGTTGTAAGTTTGAGGTTTTGAAAAGTGATATTTATAAGGAATAAAATACCTATTATTTTATGGATATTTAAATATCTCAACATATTATCCCATATATTATCATTAATTTTATAAATACATTTAATAACTCATTTTTGAATCATAATTCCTTTGAAAAAATAAACATGTTCAAACTAAATTTATGTGTAACTCTTTAAAAAAGACATATGTTGCATTACTATCCCAAATTAAAATCCATGTCAATACCCAAACCCATCAGAACCCCTCATAGGATGGTAGTGAAGACAAGTGGGACCACCAAATGCCACATCTAAAAGTTGATTAGTATGTTACTATAATTGAGGATACAAATCAGTCATATGGGAGGAATTACCCCCATAAATCCCCAAAATAAAAAAATAGAATCACCAATAAACTCCAAATAATTTAATATAAACCCAATCCTGAAATGCATGTAAGGTCATACAGAAATGAATGTCTCTACTATAAAATACCAAATAGAACTCCTATGGAAGTGTCATTGCCACTGATCACACATTCCTTGAGATAATGATTTCATGAATTCTCACAAAATCCATCCATTTTTAAAAAAAAAACAAAATATATATATATATATATATATATAAATATGATAATACAACTATAATTAGTAAGATCTTTCCCAAAATATATCATGAAAATATAAAAGAAGCATATTTAATCCTCCATTATAAAATAGTGAAACTAACTCATTACATATACCAAACCTCCACCACCCAACCTCACCAAAGATAACTCACTAAACCCACATGAAAGATAGTAACAAAACAATCATGATAAAATATATATGAAGTCATCCATAACCACTCCCCCAATTAACAAGTAACCCTCATTCCACTAATGGATCACATCATAGTGCTTCCATTCCCACCATATCCAAAAAACCACATATCCATAACCATATATTTCATACCACATCTACATCATATCCACATTCACATACCACTTGAACACATATCCATAACCTCATTATAGTATGGTATGTAATCATGAAGGACATCAACCTTATGTCCACATCCTTCCATGTACGCTGCACTGTGCACTCACAATATAACTTTATAATCACATCACTACCATATAAAAACATATCAAACCTGAATCCATCACAATATAAAATATTTTTAGAAAAGAGAGTGGAGAATGGGTAGTAGTCAACCATCTATATCACCTTTATCTTATATGTTGTGGATAACACCCAAAAACTCTTATGAGAATTGGTAATGTGACCTGACTCATGTTGTGGTGTATAAGAAATAAAAAAAATGAATTGAACCTAATTTATTTTTAGTTTATTTTTTTTCAATAACCCTGAATCCTATATGTATGATTTTAATATGTGTTGGAGTAGATTATTTTGTAAGGAATTTGTTGTGAAGAATAAAAACTTAGAAGGAATGAAGTTCCAAATTATATTATCTATATACAATGAGAAAGAGTTACCTCAGGGTTGATCCATCTTAAAAAAAATTCGATAAAAAGAAAAAATGTGATTCCTTGAATGAATAAAAAATAGGCAAGTGAGATGATTACATTTTAAGTCACTGGATAACACTGGAGAGGTATTCCATTGGACATTATTGAATATTTATTCACATAGAAGTGGTTAGAAGTGTGATTTAGTTGATTCCAATAATAATATATTATGGAATACATTAATTTTGTAAAGAAAGTTGGAAGATGATATAGATATTTCTACCAAATTTATATAGATATTTTACAAACACATGCTATAGAATTAGTATAACAAGATATTACTTTGAATAACAATGATATGTTCATCATCAGAGAATAGTTACATAGAGTATAGTGATTGTTAGATGTTATGAATATATAAAAAAGTTAATAAGATCCATCATTTCAAGTATTATGAATTAAGAATACTATTTTCATGTAAATTTACTTGTATGAATTTGGATAAATTTAGTTAAATCCAAAACTAGTGATGCTAATATTTGGGATTATTTTGGTGGTGATTGAAGGTTAATTGAAGTAGTTCAAAAGTTTTCTAAAGTTTATTATAAAATATAGGAATTTTTTATATGTCATAAAGAATTTTAGAATTCTAAGTTAGAGATTTAAAATTGAAAAAGGTATGAAATTTGTATATCTAAGATTACAGAATAATACAAATATTGATAAATACATATCATGTGCAAAAAGAATTATATGTTGAATTAAAAAAAAATAGAAAATACCCTAGATATATAAGATCTATTCTCTCAGGATATAAAGGTAATATGTGAATAGTATAAGAGAAAATAGAAAATGTATGAGATGTGTAAGATATATGATAATAATTAAGGTTTTTTATGCTCATGTTGTGATATTGAAAAGTTAAAAAACATAAAAAATTTAAGGATAACAAAAATTCCTATATAAGGGTCTTCAGAGGTAAAAATATAAGAAATTGTTAGATACACACTGACATACCTAAATATATATTATAGATTTTTTAGAAGTGATAGAAGATATGATGATATATGTAAGAGTAAAAATATTTTACAAAATATTTCATAAGATGATTTTTAAAGGTCATTAGTTTTCTAAAAACGTGAGACTTCTAAAAGTTAACTAGGAACCTCAAATGTTAATATCATGGATGTATAATTTTGATAAAGGAATAATCCAATAGATTTTTTATCTATTATATGGATAATTAAAAAACACATTAAGGGATATTGTGATTCTATCGGATTTCTATAATGATGAGGGTTTCCATACCATATAGAAGAGAACCACCACATGATGTGGTTTGAGGATGAAATATAGTCAAAAATGGAACTATTATATGAGATACAATCATGTTGTGGGAATAATTACCATTATATGAAGATAAATAATAATGTATTATCAATCATAAAATATGATTGATATCACAATTAAAATATTAAGAAGTCCTAGAGATTTTAGAATGACATGTAACTTATTTTACTGATCATAGTGAAGCCCATGTTGACTATGAAACATTTTGATGAGGATAGTAACACATTGGTTGAATATTTATTTGATAAAACATGATTTATTTGAATAAATGCATTATTTGGAATGGTAATACACAAAAAATTGATTTTATTACAAGTTATAATGCATGCCAACATAGAGAGATTAAATGATCATGGTTTTATTAGATGTTTTAAAGAAAGAAAAATCTTGAGACATTCATATGATTAAATGAATAAATATTTGACTAGAATTAAATTAGAAATATAGAGGAGGTATATTTATGAAAATCATAGAGATTTATATATTCTAAAATGTTAAATATATTGATACGATTTTATAGAGGAATAATATATATATTAGAAATTATCGAGATCATGTGAATTAGAATAACCTGATTCTGTGAATTGAAGGACACCTTGTGTATGAATGAAATAAAGGGAGAGAACTAACAAAATGATTATTATATATATTCAATATGTTAAAGAATTTAATAGAATCGACTCTATTGTGAAAGATTTATCTTATGAATTGAAGATGAAAATAAAGAAGAGTATGACTGATCTTATTTCCATTAGGTATAATTCAGTATGAAGAGAAATAACTATGAAAATTTTTCCCAAAAATTTTCATATATCATAAGGTATGATTGAGGATCCCATCATTTGATATTTAAATATCATCAAGCCTGAAAAAGATAAGGTAACCACTAAGATTATTTCATATCAATGAAGGTGAGTAGATACATAATGTCCTTGAGGGACATGATACTTCACTGATGTTATAATTCATGATAGAAAAGTTCAAATGTTGTATTAAAATTGAAGGGAATGACAAGTTCCATATCCTGGTGATAGTAAACTAATTCTTGTGATATACCTAGTTGGATACCAAAATATTGGTCCAAGGATATAAACTTGCCTAATATTTCCCCCGATAATAAAAGGGGAGTTTTTTTGAGTGGGATAACAACCACCATACACCGGATTTGTTGTCATACATATTATAGAAAAACCTCATTAACAAATCTTAGTGTTCCTTTTTGTGTATTTACAATTTATCATTAAATGAATTCAGGCCAAATGAGAGAAAGGAGTGATATATCCATTCATTAAATATGTGTATATGTAAATAAGGGGGAAATGTTTTATTTTTATATAAGTCACCAAAACTAATTCAACACCCTCTCAGTGATGAATATATCCCAAGTGATACTAATAGTTGGAGACAAATAATATATGACCATTCTAATTGAATTATAAAAAATTTATAGATTTTAATATTTTATGTTTTGTGTTTCTATTTTTCCAATATTTATCAAGTGTATATTTGACGAAACTTATGAGTTCCATATAAAATAAAACATCAAGGAAATTTCTTCTAAGAAACTAAAGAACGTGAGGAAAAATGATACGAATAAATTGAAAAAATAATTTATCAATGGAAAAATATAATAATAAATCTCTACTAATTAAATGTAATAAAAGTATATTTGATTATATTATATCTATTTTGATTTTTTTTCTCTTGAAAAAACTCATGTTGAGAAGGAATCCCTCTTACACAAAGAGAAATAAAAATAATTTTTCCTATGTTTTAATCCTAATGAAGATCAATCTACCATATAAAAAGAAATATTTTTTTAATAAACCACCAAAGAGATAGACAATAATTCTACCCTGGGTAGTTCAAAATATCTATATAAATAAGATGTAATAGAAATATCTTACCAAACTTGTATTATAAATGCACCAAGAACAAGTGCGGAAGATCACATTTATTTGGATTCCTAAGAAAAATTAATTAGTGTTTTAAAGGTTATCATGAATAACTATTCCAAAGAAATAATAAATTTATTTAGGTCTCATTCAAAATAATACAAGAGAAGATCCCCCATCATGAATAATATTCCTAAAATTTGGATAAATCATTCTAAAAAATTGTAATGTTGTGTTTAAAGTTCCCTAAATAAGTATGATCCATAACTGAATTGAATTTAGAGGTTGAAGAATGTTTCTCAATATTTTAAAAATAATGTCTTAATAGAGTCCATGATAGAAAATAATACAGGAACAATCATGAATAAAATATCCATACAATATAAGAAGTAAATTCTATCAAGGATTATCATTTGAGGATCAAATCCAATAGAAATAATAATCCTGATATTTCCTTATAAGATTGAATCCAAATGCATAAAGATAAATTTGAGAATATTATAAAGGAATGTGAAGATAGATTTAATACAATAGAGGATGAGAAAAATACCCTTAATAGGAAGCGTCTTTAATATGAAATTATACTAAAAAATCTGAAAGGGACACAAGTCAAGTCTTCACAATAAGATGAGTGAATAAATACTACCACACTTACCTACAAGGAGGTTATTTATTCTAAAATACCTAGATTATTTGGAATTATGATAATGAGTTTAACTAATTATAAGTATCCATAAATCTCAAAGAAAAAGGTACCATCTACTTTGAAAAATTATTCTTATATTAATTTTCATTTCTTGTATAGCGAAGGATCTAAAATAAATCTTTTCAAAAAAGATGGATAAAATAGTTGAGGAATCCAAAATTACATCTATAGTGAATATGATAAAGTGAGTTAGAATAATTTCTCCAAATTAAGACCAAATGGAGAATAGAATATCACAAAAAATAACAAGCATTCAATTCTAACCAGATTGTAACTCAAGATAAGCGAGTGGTGTTTGATGATTATTTTTGATTCTTTGAAAGGTTATGGAACACCGATATTTTTTGTTGGCATAATATTTCAACACATAGAATAAAAATGATTCCTATTTCATGGATTATCTTGGATGATCTAAAGAAACATACACATAACAAGGATTAAAATTCCTTTATCTCAACATATTTTAATGTAGAGATAAATTATATAGAATCTTCTACCAAGTGTTCATTGCTAGGATGAATGATTATGAAAATCAACCAAATATGTGTCTAAAGAAATTTAATGAAGAATACAATAGTATAAGTACTTATTAATTAATATATTTTTGGATTTACTATGTTTAATACAAATGAAATCTGTTGTGTAAAATACCCCTAAGAAGTCCAAGAAGAATGCTTCACAAAAAATGAATAAAAAATTATTTTGTGAAATAATTTGATACACCATGGATTTTTGTAAGCAAGACATGTGTTTCTGTGTTAATGTAAGTATGTAAACGTAATATATAGAATCAATCCAATAAAAAACCATAGGATTACTTTAGTGGAGGATGTTATTGAGAATCCATTTGGAAATTACAAGAATGCTAACCATGTTTCTAAAAAGTACATGATCATATAGATAACTCGATTGTAAATGGAAATAAAAATGTAAAAAAAGAATAAAATAATGAAATTTACAAAGGGAAATAAATAATTACGCATGAATAATTTCTCAAAATTTATTTGATATTTTCAAAAGGAAATCCATGAGATCTTGAGATGTTGTGTGGGAGGTGAAAGCTAATCTTTCTTTCCCCAAATGATTGTTTGATCATTTTACCATCTCAAGAATAAGTATTGAAGATGATAAGGATAAAAACAAAAGTATCATGTGTATTTAAAGATGATATAAATAAAAAAACCACATATGGAGGTTGTTTATTGGAGAAATAATACCATTTTTCCAAGACTACTACTTGGAAAATAAGAAATACAAGTATGAAGTGTTCACCCAAACATTGAGCTAGAAAGTAATATATCTCATAATTTAGAAAAAAGATTAAATATTATTACTCTCATTAAAGAGAAAATAATATTCATCTTATTTTCATATATTGTGTTTTCTAGATATATATATATATTTTAAGGTGATGCATGTGTTCAAGGAGAGAGTAATCAAACATTTTAAATCCTGAAGTAAATTTGGAGAAATGGATCCACCATAACAAAGTGAAGATAGATCTTATCCCTTAAGGGGGAGGGTTTTAAGAATCATCAATAATTATATTTTAATGTAAATATAGACTTTAAGGATGTTATTGAAATATATCATTGAGGATGAATGTAAAAAAATTATCTCATCCTTATTTTTCAAGATAAAGTGTAATATTAAGGGAGAGAAGTTGAATCTACAAATGAAATGAGAAATTATATAATTTGATAAGTTTAAGGGATGTTTTTAGGCTTCAAATTCCCATTGTTTTGAATGTTTTTAATATCTACATTAAGATTAGTGTTGAATTTTTATGATGAAAAATATAATAAGAATTCATTCAATAATTTGGTGTCCTTTAAAAACATTTAAACTTCCCTTAGAAAATAAATTTTGTGCTGGTATCATATTCTATCAGATTATAGATATATTTTCTTCTTAGATTAGACCCACTTGATTTTCACCCCAAGAATGGATTAAGTAGACTTATAGTGGAATAAATGATTGAAATTATCTTTAAGTGAATTGATACCACCCTTTCTCAAGATAAATTGTATTTATTTTCAATGAGAGTGATAAAAAAGAAAATGAAAAGATTAGATTGACATGTATTTTTTGTATCAGTATTGAAAAGAAATACAATTGATGATATTGTTAAACCCACTTTTTGATTATTTTTATTTATTGGAAATAATAATGAAGGAGATATGAATGATTTCAATTTGTTTTATAGTAGAGAATCGTATAAGGAAGATATATTAATGAATAATATATTGGAATTTATGGATATCCAAATTAGACAATATATATTCACTGAATTAAAGTTCCCTCGTCATTTATCCATATTAAAAAAATGTTGGATAAGAGGAATAATGGATATTTCATGATTTAATGGAAAACAAGTGAGTGAGATGTTTTCATTTGAACCGAGTGGCTATTATTGGACATGTCTTCCATTAGATATTATTAGAGATGAATTTATATGGAAAATGTTAGAAAAGAGATTGATTTACTACCAATAATTAATTTTTTTATTGTTTTTTATTAAAAATGTAGGTTAGAAGATTTTCTTAATAACTCTACCTCATGAATAATGATATTATACATAATAAGAGTCAACGATTAGTATAAAAGTTTGTTAAATTCCACAAGATTGATATGTTCATCATCAGATAATTGGTCTATGAAGTATAATGATTACTAAATGTTTTAAATCAATGAAAAATCATTGGTGATACATATTTAGGAGTACAGTGAACGAGTACCACTATTTTTTTATAGAAATTCACTTAGATGATATTGGAGAAATTGAGTTAAAATACAAACTATTTCTACCAATATTTAGAATTATTATGGTGACGATTGAAGGTGAATTAAAGTGATTTTTATTTGTTTTAGAAAATTTTAAGAAGTTTTGATCTCACTTAAATAATTATAGAATTCCAAGTCAATGATTAAAAAATTAAAAAGGCTTGGCATGTGAATAAGTAACTCTAGATTGGAACTAAAGAATTGGAAAACACATATCAGGTGTAAAAGTAACCTTGAGTTGAATTTGAAAAAAATTAAAAGTCCCTATATATATAAGAGTCATTTTATTTATATGAAAATTTAATTTACGAGTAGAAAATGATAAAATAATAAAGTCTTAAGTTTAATAAGATATCTAAAAATATGTATGGTTTTTTGAAATACATTTAGATATATATAAAAATAAACAACCTTACACAAAAATAAAAGAAAAAAAAAATCATTACATAAGGGTGTTTAGAGGTAAAAATTTGAAAAAGTGTTGAAGACATGCTTACATGAATAAAATTAACATTGGAGTGAAGATAAATATTTGAAAATGTCTAGAAAGGTACACTAAATTATTTAACTGTAAAAATATCCTGTTTAAAGGTCAATAAGATGATATATAAAGGTAATATGTTATCTAAAAAATTTTGAATTTTGAAATTCAAATTTGAACCTCGAATGTTAAACTTTCTGAAGAAGAATTTAGAATAATGAATAAATCAGTTGATATGGGTTCTTTTTATGACATACCGCCTTTTTATAACATAAAATTTCATTACATTACACAAAAATGAGGATCTTTAAGGTTTAGTGTCTTGGAAACCAGGAACATAATACATGAAAACAACATAAAAAAATCTTCTTAAACACTTGAAAGGATTATCCTTAAGTTCATCCTAGGTTCATTACTACATCTCATAACCTGGGGACATACATCTAAAGAAAGGGTGAGCAGAAGGCCCAGTAAGGGAAACAAGAGAAACATTTAACATGTGAACTTGAGATACATCAACTTTCTCATGAAAAAGAACTTTAAGGCATGAGAAAGAAACCATGTGGCATATCATAATAAAAATAACATTTTTCATAAATATAAGATGTGGCTACATCATTTAACATAGAAAATCATGAACATATCACCAAGGTACATCCCCAAGGTTTCATTTGAAAATTACCAAGGTTATTCACCAAGATATCGTGAAAATTGTAATCTTTTGTGGTTACATCATTACCCAATGAATTGGAGTGCTATCAGGTCACACCCTTAAATTTGACTTTATTATCATGTGATCCACATATATAATCATCAAAAATTCCATGAATAACCCATATAGCCTAAAATAAATGGGTTTCATTTCATAATCATAACGTTTTAAAAAAACTGCTTTGAAGACATGATCTTTACGTCACTTTAAACCCACGGAAGGGGAGAGCGGGTCTCATGTATGTAAATCCCAAAATTTAAAATAGAACATTTGGATATATATGTGAATACCCCTGTAGAAATAAGATATTTGAGTATTCACTTGATAACATAAAATAATTTTGAGAAAAGAGAGAGGCATTTTGAGATGAAAATTCTGCAGCATAACGACTATGTTTCAGGTTTTTAGAAAACATTGAAAAGAGAGGGGACATGGGTAAAACATTCATAAATGACCCATAAAACATTATAGGGACAGAATAAGAAGGATATATGAACATGTCAATGAAATTTGAAATTATACCATATGAAATGAAGAACATGAAAGGAAGACAAAAATAAGATTTCTCTTATGAAAATTCGGCAGCCTAACGACATCACATAAACTTCAAAAAAATGATTTTAAAAGATCAAATTGGGTCTCTCATCATGTGAACATAAGATTTCAGTATGATAGATATAGAGATCATACCCCAAAATAATTAAAAAGGAACTTGAAAGACTTGACATGAAATTAGAACTTTGAAAAGAATGAGAAGGGTGGAAGAATCCCCTTAAAAATTCGGCAGCCTAACGGCGCCACTTAAACATTCTTAAAACGAATTGATGAGAGCAAGATGGGGTATCTGATCATATGAACATGAAAATGGCTGTAATATGAATATATATGAACATCCTCCAACATAAGAACATGGATTATAAAAGAAATTACGTAAAAGAGATTACTTGAAAAGGAAGAGAGAGGTCGGATCCCTTACCTTAAAACGTAACTCTTAAAACTCAAAGGTTTGGACCTTGAGGGATTGGGGGAACCTTGGGAGGACTCCTTGGGAGGTAAGGAGACCAGAACTTCGTTTAGGATTGTTTTTGAGTCGAATGGATGATAGGAGGGCTTGGTATTTATAGGGAAAGTGAGGGAACAAAGCATTAATGGCCAAGGGACACCTCATTGGTGGTTTTGGCAAAACCATGGGCTTGCCCATGGTATTTTCCCATGGTATTGGACACTTGGGACACCTAACACAAACATTCATCCCCTTTAGTCGACCATCCCTTAAAATATCTCATGACATCATCATGACACAGTTATGATGTCATTTAACATACCGAAACCCTAAAACTGCATTTTTACTATTCACTGAAAATTCATCTTTCTCAGAAAAATCCCAAAAAATTACCATAACATAATATCTATGCTTTGAGTTCAAAAATAAATTCCATTTTTTAAAAATAATTTCCTAAATATTTTTAATTAAATTTTTAAATAAAAAACACTATTCACCCAAAAAAACTAAAACTTGATTAATAATTTATGAAACCGTTATTTAACCATTTTATTGAATCACATCACTTAATCAAGGTGTCTAAATTATATTAAAACTTTCTTTAAGTGAGATTACTAATCCATTTAGTCACATTACTAATCCTAAGCGTAAAATAACTATTTATAATTTACTATTCATCAAAAATTAAGTTGATCTTATTAGACTCCAAATTCCTTACTGAACACTTTTACAGAAGACCATTTTTTGAAAATCATTACACATCATTAATTATTTAAGGTTTACATAAATATTTTAAAATGTCATTTTTTACAAAATTCATCAATAAAATACACCCTAAAATTATCCAGACATTTGAAATTTCACAAACATCACCAAAGGAAGAAATATCAATTTATTCATCCCAAAGGATTACACAAAGAAGATACGGTCTCGTCACATATCCCCTTATAACACCAACATATGACCTAAGTGTAAGGTGTGCTATGGTGAGAGAATATGAGGGAGGATCAGATAACATTTCCCTAGTAGTAATCTCTACTAACTTGAACTTCTCCCGCAGACATTTCCATTCAAGCTTGACACGCTGGAGTTCGGCTTGGGCTTGGTCCAAAGCGAAGCCCCAAGATGCCACCTCCTTCCCAAGCTCTGGTAAGTGGGCTTCATAAGGTTCGAGTCTACTGGATGAATCCATCAACTCCTCTTTCTGCATTAACCATTAACATCTCTATTAAATCGTTAAGAGTAAGTTAATATACTATTTAAAAAGTTCAGGTCGTTACATTCTTCCCCCCTTAAGAAATTTTGTCCCTGAAATTTTATACTTGAGGCCTAGTCGAAATGGTGAGGGTACTTTTGCTTCATTGTTTCCTCTGGCTCCCAAGTCGCTTCTTCATATTTATGATTCCTCTACAACACTTTCACAAGGTGGGTGGTCTTGTTTCGTAGAACCTTGTCTCTACGGTCTAATATATCCACTGGCTGCTCCTTATAAGAGAGGTCATGTTCCAGTTGTACCACCTCTGGGTTCAGTACATGCGAAGGGTCGGGTATGTACTTCCTCAAGAGAGATACATGGAAGACATCGTGAACTTGAGCTAGGTTCGGTGGAAGTGCTAGACGATAGGCCACTGCTCCTATGCGATCAAGGATTTCATAGGGGCCAATGTACCTAGGGCTAAGCTTCCCTTTCTTCCCAAACTACATGAATCTCTTCCATGGAGAAATTCGAAGGAAGACTTTGTCGCCAACACCAAACTTAAAGTCCCTTCGATGATTGTCAGCATAGCTCTTCTGCCGACTCTGAGCATCCTTTATGTGTTGTTGGATGGCATGAAACTGTTCTGTCATCTCTTGCACAAGATCAGGCCCAAGAAGCTTTCTCTCACTAGTTTCATCCCAACAAGTAGGAGTTCTATATTTCTTTCCATATAGAGCTTTACAGGGTGCCATCTGAATACTCGAATTGAAGCTATTGTTATAGGATAACTCAACTAATGGGAGGTGTTGATCCCATCCACCTTTAAATTCCATTGAGCATAATCTCAGCATGTCTTTGAGTGTCTGAATAGTTTTTTCATATTGGCCATCAGTTTGAGGATGATAGGCCGTACTAAAATTCAATTCAGTATTCAGAGCATGTTGAAGACTTCTCGAGAATTTTGATGTGAATCTTGGATCACGATCAGACACGATGGATAGTGGTACCCCATGCATCCTTACCACTTCCTTTACGTATATCTTGTCAAGTTGATCCAGATTGAAATCTTCCTGAATAGAGATAAAATGGGCGGTCTTGGTGAGATGGTCCACCACAACCCATATCGCATTGTTCCCTTTGGATGTTTTTGGGAGACCGGTGACAAAGTCCATTGTGATATTATCCCACTTCCATGCTGGTATGGGTAGCGGTTGTAATACCCCCTTAGGAAGTTGTCATTCTGCCTTTACTTGCTGACACACCAGGCACCTTGTAGTGTAATCAGAAATCTCCCTCTTCATGTTATCCCACCAATAATGATCACGAAGGTCTCTATACATTTTAGTGCTTCCCGGATGTAGAGAGAAAGTAGAGATATGAGCTTCATCCATCAATTATTTATTTATCTACGGAATAGATGGAACACATATTCTTGTATGAAATTTCAATACACCTTCTTAATCAATATTGAAATTAGGGAACTTCCCATCCTTTATAGCCTCAAACTTCTCCTGCAACAAATGATCTTCTTTTTGAGCCTTCTTGATCTTTTCTAGAAATGAAGGTTGAGAAATCATTTGGGATAAGGTTGATGATGTCCCTTCCCTTAAAATTACCATGTCCAGTTTTACTAGATCTTTAATCGAGGGATCTTCTAGGATCCTCATTGTTTCCAGAACAATAGGTTCTTTCCTACGTAATGCATCCGCGACTTTGTTTGCTCTTCCAGGGTGATAATGAATTGAACAATCATAGTCTTTAATAAGCTCCAACCATCTCCTTTGTCTCATGTTCAATTATTTATGTGTGAAAATATACTTTAAACTTTGGTGGTCAGTGTATATATCACATTTCTCCCCATAAAGATAGTGCCTCCATATCTTTAGAGGAAAAACAACTGCCGCTATCTCTAGATCATGCATTGGATAATTCTGCTCATGAATCTTCAACTGTCAAGATGCATAAGCAATTACCTTGTCATTTTGCATGAGGACGCACCCAAGCCCTTTCAGAGATGCATCTCTAAAAATAATGAATCCTTCTCCGATAGAGGATAATGTTAACACAGGTTCAGTAACCAATCTCTTCTTCAGCTCTTGGAAACTTTCCTCGCATTCCTTTGTCCAAATGAACTTAACCCCTTTTCGAGTCAACTTGGTTAGAGGATTAGAAATCCGTGAAAAGTTTTTCACAAACCTCCTATAATATCCTTCTAAACCAAGGAAACTACGAATCTCAGTTACTGTTGTAGGTTAAGGCCACTCCTCCACAACCATTGTCTTTGCAGGGTCAACCGATATTCCTTCATTGGTTACGATGTGACCCAAGAAAGCCACTTGTTGTAACCAAAAATCACACTTTCTGAACTTTCCAAAGAGCCTCTCCTTCCGCAGATATTTCAAAATAACCCTCATATGATCTTCATGCTCCTCATGACTTTTTGAATATATCCAAATATCATCAATAAAAACTACCACAAAGTTATCAATGTAGTCCTTAAAGACTCTGTTCATCAAATCCATGAAAATAGAAGGAGCATTAGTCAAGACGAAGGGCATAACAGTAAACTCATAATGCCCATATCTTGATCAGAAAGCGGTCTTTGGAATATCTTCCTTCTTCACCCTGAGTTGATGATAACCATATCGAAGGTCAATCTTGGAGAAGAATTGAGCCCCACGAAGTTTGTCAAATAAATCATCAATTCTTGGAAGAGGGTATTTGTTCTTCACTATGATCCCATTTAGTTCTCTATAATCATTGCATAACCGCATTAATCTATCCTTATTCTTCACAAAGAGAACTGGTGCTCCCCAAAGAGACACACTCAGTCAGATAAACCCCTTCTCCAATAAGTCTTGGAGTTGTTTCTTTAACTCTTCTAGCTCCACATTTTCCATTCTATATGGAGTATTTGATATCGGTTGAGACCCAGGTACGAGTTCAATGGAGAACTCTACCTCTCTTTCTGGGGGAGGTCCAGGTAACTCCTCAGGAAATACATCCATGTATTCCTGGACAATCGGAACATCTTCTATTTGTATGCTCCCTTTTCCTTCTTCATCATCACCGATTAACTCTATAAAGAAAGCTATAGAAGGTTCTTCTAGATAGGGATCAGTTCGGGATATCTCTCCTTGGAAGATAACTGCAGGTCATTTATTCAAGACTACTGATATTTCCTTACTTCTGCATTTGATCTTAGCATTATACTTTGAGAGTTAGTCCATCCCTAGTATAACATCAAATTCCAACATGGAAATGACTACTAGATTTGTGATAATATTTTGCTCACTAAAGTAAACACTAGAGTCTCTAAACACTGTTGATGCATGGATAATCCCACTTGGAGTCTTGACTGATAGCTCTACCTCAAGAAGTTCAGGGATTGATTCTATATTCTTTGCAAACTTGGAGGAAATAAAGGAATGAGTAGAACCAGAATCAAATAAAGTACTTGCTAGTTTTGAGAGGACAACAAGAGTACCTACTACCACATCGTTCGGAGCTTCAACTTCAGTTGTTGTGATAGAAAAAGCACTACCTTACTCCCTTGGCCTTTGCTGAGGTTGATGGTGATTCCCCTCCACCGCCCTCAGATTTGGACAGTGATTAGCAAAGTGTCCAAGCTATCCACAGTTGAAGCATTTGACTTCGGGTAGGGCCAAAACCATATTTCCTATGTCATTAGTGTTGGGAAGTTGAGGCTTCACATCACTACGACAATTCCGAGAAATATGGCCTTCTTTTCCACACCTATAGCACTTACCACTTCCGATCAAGCAGTTCCCTGAATTCTTCTTCCCAAATTTATTGTATGTGGCATGTTGCATATGCTTTCCACCTCTTTCTCGATCCAAAGTCTT
The DNA here is from genome assembly GCA_963277665.1 of Viscum album. Lineage (NCBI taxonomy): Eukaryota > Viridiplantae > Streptophyta > Magnoliopsida > Santalales > Viscaceae > Viscum > Viscum album. The sequence goes on along the minus strand of OY728140.1, from coordinate 1,713,577,152 downwards.
CCCTAGACTGGGCTCCAATGATCTCTTCTTGTCATTTGATTTATGAGACCACTGTGTCTCACCAAACTCTAGCTCGACTTTCATTGCACTCCGCACGATCTCCTCATAGCTATCGTAGTTCCGGTTGGCTAGATTCTTCCACAGATGAGGTCTCAGTACACTGAAAAATTTGTCAACCTTCCCCCTTGGATCCATGACAAAGCTAGAGGTATATCGTGAAAGTCGGGTGAAGTTCATCTCATAGATTCTGACAGATTCGTTCTCCTTCTTCTTTAGCTCGAGAAACTCTTTCTCCATTCTCGTTCTCATAGAACGAGGGAAATAATTATTAAAGAATATTCCCCAGAACTCTTACCACTCCATAGCTTCCATCTCTCCTCGTGGCTTAGTGTTTTTTATCAGTGACCACAACTGATTAGCTTCCCCCTCTAGGTGGTAAACAGTAAGGGTGACTTTTTCTTTTTTCGAACAATGAAGTACAGAAAATATCTTTTCAATAGAGCTTATCCATTGTTCTGAAACCAACGGGTTAGTAGATCCACTGAATGTTGGTGGTTTTTGATGCATAAAGGAATCAATATAATGTTGTTACCTTCATGGTGAGATTGGCCTCTCAGCTTGATTCAAGTTATTACTCATAACTTGAGTCAGTTGGTTCATCATTCGCATGAATGTTTCCATTCCGACTTCCATCGGAGGGCCATCAGCACATGGTGCATTGCAGTCACCATCTGCATGGTTTCTCCTATTGCCTGCAATTTTCTAAAAGAAAAAAAAAACCTTAGTGAGAAACTTATTTCATTTATGAATCTTTTAACTAAGACTTCATGCTTAGACAATTACACTTCTCTATAATTCCTACATAATGATTCATAAAAAGCTTGTGATTAACCAAACCTATCCCCCGGGAGTGTCGTAACCAAGAGTGCAGAAAAGCCCGTTATCATGCACCAGTTCCCATTCGAGTCTAGCTCAAAGAGGTGTTTTCGGGTTTTAACCCTATGTACATCTGTGCCAGAGCCGCCTCTACCTGCTCGTATCCAGACAGAGATGTATTTGTTTGATAAACCACTTACTCAATACTTACCAAAATACTAGGAAGTTTTCCTATATTAAAACTTTTTTATTGGGTTCTTCCTAAAGTTTTTATATCCTAATTTCCACAAATAACTAAACCTCCCTCTGATACCAACTATGACATCCCACATTTTTATAACATAAACTTTCATTACATTACACAAAACTGAGGATCTTTAAGATTTAGTGTCTTGGAAACCAGGAACATAATACATGAAAACAACATAAAAAATTATTCTTAAACACTTTAAAGGATTCCCCTTAAGTTCATCCTATGTTCATTACTACATCTCATAACCTGGGGACATACATCAAAAGAAAGGGTGAGCAGAAGGCCCAGTAAGGGAAACAAGAGAAACATTTAACATGTGAACTTGAGATACATCAACTATGTCATGAAAAAGAACTTTAAGGCATGAGAAAGAAACCATGTGGCATATCATAATAAAAATAACATTTTTTATAACTTTAAGATGTGGCTACATCATTTAACATAGACAATCATGAACATATCACCAAGGTTCATCCCCAAGGTGTCATTTGAAAATTACCAAGGTTATTCACCAAGATATCGTGAAAATTGTAATCTCTAGTGGTTACATCATTACCCAATGAATTGGAGTGCTATCAGAGAGCATCCTTAAATTTGCTTTTATTATCATGTGACCCACATATATAATCATCAAAAATTTCATGAATAACCCATATAGCATAAAATAAATGGGTTTCATTTCATAATCATAACATTTTAAAAAACTGCTTTGAAGACATGATCTTTACGCCACTTTAAACCCACAGAAGGGGAGATAGGTTCTCATGTATGTAAATACTAGAATTTAAAATAGAAAATTTCGATATATATGTGAATAAACCTATAGAAATAAGAGCTTTGAGTATTCACTTTATAATATAAAATAATTTTGAGAAAAGAGAGAGGCATTTTGAGGCGAAAATTCTACAGCATAACGGCTATGTTTCGGGTTTTTAGAAAACATTGAAAAGAGAGGGGACATGAGTCAAACATTCATAAATGACCCATAAAACATTAGAGGGAAAAAATAAGAAGGATATATGAACATGGTAATGAAATTTGAAATTATACCATATGAAATGAAGAACATGAAAGGAAGACAAAAATAAGATGTCTCTTATGAAAATTCGGCTGCCTAACGGCGTCACATAAACTTCAAAAAAAAAATGATTTGAAAAGATAAAATAGGGTATCTCATCATGTGAACATAAGATTTTATTATGATAGATATAGATATCATAACCCAACATAATTAAAAAGGAACTTGAAATACTTGACATGAAAGTAGAACTTTGAAAAGAATGAGAAGGGTGGAAGAATCCCCTTAAAAATTCGACAGCCTAACGACACCACTTAAACATTCTTAAAACGAATTGATGAGAGAAAGATGGTTTCTCTCATAATATGAACATGAAAAGGGAGGTAATATGAATATATATGAACATCATCCAACATAAGAACATGGAGTATAAAATAAATGATGTAAAAGAGATTACTTGAAAAGGAAGAGAGAGGTCGGATCCCTTACCTTAAAACGTAACTCTTAAAACTCAATGGTTTGGACCTGGAGGGCTTGGGGGAACCTTGGGAGGACTCCTTGGGAGGTAAGGAGACCAGAACTTCGTTGATTATGGTTTTTGAGTCGAATGGATAAGAGGAGGGCTTGGTATTTATAGGGAAAGTGAGGGAACAAAACATTAATGGCCAAGGGACACCTCATTGGTGGTTTTGGAAAAACCATGGGCTTTCCCATGGTATTTTCCCATGGTATTGGCCACTTGGGACACCTAACATAATAGTTCATCCCCTTTAGTCTACCGTCCCTTAAAATATCTCATGACATCATCATGACATAGTTATGATGTCATTTAACATACCGAAACCCTAAAACAACATTTTTACTATTCACTGAAAATTCATCTTTCTCAGAAAAATCCCAAACAATTACCATAATATAATATTGATGCTCTGAGTTCAAAAATAAAGTCCATTTTATAAAAATAATTTCCTAAATATTTTTAATTAAATTTTTAAATAAAAAACACTATTCACCTGAAAAACCCAATACCTGATTAATAATTTATGAAACCGTTATTTAACCATTTTATTGAATCACATTACTTAATCAAGGTGTCTAAATTAAATTAAAACTTTCTTTAAGTGAGATTACTAATCCATTTGGTCACATTACTAATCCTAAGCGTAAAATCACTATTCATAATTTACTATTCATCAAAAATTAAGTTGATCTTATTAGACTCCAAATTCCTTACTGAACACTTTTGCAGAAGACCATTTTTTGAAAATCATTACACATAATTAATTATTTAAGGTTTACATAAATATTTTAAGATGTCCTTTTTTCCGAAATTCATCAATAAAATACACCCTAAAATTATCTGGACATTTGAAATTTCACAAAAATCACTAAAGGAAGAAATCTCAATTTATTCATCCCAAAGGATTACACAAAGAAGCTACGGTCTCATCACATAGCCCCTTATAACACCAGCATATGACCTAAGTGTAAGGTGTGATATGGTGAGAGAATCTGAGGGAGGCTCAGATAACATTGCCCTAGTAGTAATCTCTACTTGAACATCTCCTGCATGCGTTTTCGTTCAAGCTTGACACGCTGGAGTTCGGCTTGGGCTTGGTCTAAAGTGAAGCCCAAAGATGCCACCTCCTTCCCAAGCTCTGGTAAGTGGGCTTCATAAGGTTTGATTCTACTGGATGAAGCCATCGACTCCTCTTTCTGTAGTAACCATTAACATCTCTATTAAATCGTTAAGAGTAAGTTAATATACTATTTAAAAAGTTCGGGTCATTACACTTTTCTTCAGTGAATTAAAAAACACAATAAAGGAGAATATGATTCAAGCATATTTGAATAAGGATGAGGGTTTCCATGTTTTATATAAGAGAAGAAAACTATAAATATGGGTTTGGATGAAAGATTGAGGAATTTGGAACTCTTATATAAGATACTATCATGTTGTGGGAAAAAGGTCCATGTATTAAAGATAAATCATAAAGGATTTTCAATTTTAAAATATAATTGATATCTCAGTCAATAGATCACAAAAGGATAGGAGACATTGAAATGGAATTCAATCAATTTAACTGACCATAGTGAAGATCATAGTGATTTTGGAATGGTGATATGATAAAGGACATACCTTGGTTAAATCAATGGAAGATTTCACATGATTTACTTGAGTAAAAACATATCATGGTATGAGAAGGCACATCACAGTGATATTCCTACATAAAAACATGCATGCCATCATGGAGAGGTTAGATGCTCACCATTTAAGTGAAAATTTTGAATAAGGATAATATTATGTCCATTATAAGGTTAAATGAAAAAAATATTTGTTTGGGACTAAATGATAATTATAAATAAGAAACACTACAGAAAATACAGTAGATTTATATATTCAGATATGTAAATTATATTTATATGACTTAAGTGCTATTTGTATTAATTATTGTGTTTGTTGTTAATGTGAATGCCAATAAAGGTCTTGGAGGAATGGCTGACAGAGTGTGTATCTAAACATTACTTGGATCCTGGAGTTTCTAACCATATAATAGGTAAATAAGTATAAGGAGTTGGCTACCCTTGTGTACCTAGATTGATATATTAAAGTGGTAATCCAAGAATAAAATCATAAAAGTATCAATTCATTATTCATTTTGATGACAAGTGTTGAAGGTAAAGATGCCTTATCTTCAATAGTTTGAATAAAGTATATAAGAATGAAGAGATAACTGCAGATCTATTATGGGTGGACAACTTATCAAGCTATAGTTTATGTAAAGAAAATAGATTAAAATATTGGAGGTAAAGATAACATGGTTGTGGTGAATCCATTTATATGTACTCATTATTATAGATATTCCAATCAGTGTTGAAATACACATGGATAAATGCTGAAGTGTTTTGAAAGAAAGATATACAACGTATGAATTGGAAAAACTAAAAAATATGAGTCTAATATGTTTTATAAGTTTCTTGGGAATTGTTTTGAAGTTTTGATTTTTTTTGATAAATTCAAAAATATTCTTTTATTTATTTATGATTTGTTTAAATTGGATTGAGATGGATTTTAGGTGCCTTGGTTAGAAATGAAGGTAATATGGAAAACTTGCCTATGTCTAGAATCCAAGTAGCCGAAATCCCTATGTAAATGAATTTCACTACATAAATATTCATGTTAGGGAAGTCAGTCCTTATACAAAAATAATAATACACAAATTCGACTATATATATGGCTCATGTAACCAAATGGCCACATATGTAAATCATAATATATGAGAATTCAAGCATAACTGAATCTAGAGAAAAAGTTTAATGCCTCACATATGGGGTTTTATGGCACAATAAATATTTACATATCCAAAATATGATACATATCAAAATTCAAGAACCACATATGTGAAAAAATCTAGATGTTGCTAAATTAAGAGAATGTATCCAAATATAGTGTTATCGATACCACGTATGCATATTTAAAGCATGTAAGAAAATTTTAGCACCATGTATACAAGTTCTAATAGATGAACAACTGATATATGCATATCAAACATATCCAATCATGTATTTGAAAACTAAATATCACACAACAAAGTTTCCCATATTCATTGGATAAAAATTATAGAATTAAAATTTCATTGATTCTGAAGAGGAATATAAATTTTGTTAATTATTTTCTTGTTCTTTCAAGTTCAAACTATTTAATGATTTAAAATTCCATGATCTAATATTATTTTGAGAAGACTGAAAGGAGATAAACCATTTTATATAGTATATGATGAAGAAAATGAAGTCATCATATTTTCAAGAATAATATAGATGAAGAACCATCAAAAATTTATTTTTTTCCATCAAAGTATGCTTTATTTAAATATGTTTCTATTTGATTCTTTGAGTGGAATTGATATGGAAGTCTAGGAATTTTTTCAAGACTGAAATATAATATTGAATTCAGGATGATGATGTTTTATAAGGATTTAATATTAAGGGAAATGTTGTTTTTATTTAAATTCTCAGTCTATAAAATGATTTTCATGATAGAAATTCTATTTTATATTTATATTATATATATTTGGAAAATGTAAGATGTGGATCTTTTGTGGAATTATTTTGGTGAAAAAAATGTCAATCCATAGATTTATGTGTTGTATGATTTATCTATAGCTGAGAAAAATGATTCAAGATTGGTATTTTATTTGACTATTATTTATATATTTAGATAAATTCATGCTTGTTATAGATCTTTGTGAATATATTTTGGTTCATGTTTCAAAAAGAATCATTAAATAAATTTATTTTGGGAATATCCATTGAGTCCAAAAACTTTTCACCTGAAGTTTCATGGGAACCGAAAATGAGTATTCTATGAAAGCACATTATGGATCGATGTGAGAAGGTTACCTTGATTTTTCATTTAAGGTTTATATTATTGATGGAATAAATTTAATTTTCTTAAATAATCCAATTCATGCATAAGATAAATTAAAGAAATTGAGAAAAAAAGAAAGAAGAAGAGGTATATGTCATTGCTAGACTTGCATGATATTGTGTACACAGAGAAGCTAAGATTTTAAGACAACATTGAGAATATAAGGTCTCACAAAGAAGTGAGTGATGAAGTATTTGTTGCATACTATAGTAAATAAGAAGAAGAAGGCAATGCAGTTTTGAAGATATAAATACTTTGTGCATCAAAGCTAAGAGAGAATAAGACTATCATACACTATTTAGTGATCATTGATTCAAGGTGTATCACCCTAAATTTTTACTATATAATTTTTCTAAATAATCACTGTGTTGATATTTCTCTTCACATTTAACAAAAAACCAAAACGAACTGAGAAACATTATATAACTATTGAAATGTAGCTATTGAATTGGCAGGTAAAAATAGAGGTTACTATATTATGAAATTAATGTATAAATAAAATAATATTCATTTTTAATACTAATTCATTGATAAAATTAATGTGGCTAAATCATTAAGAAGATCATTTTATGCTAGAAATATATTTTCTTCTAAAATTGGATTTCAATGTACTTTAATTTGAGAAATTAAATATATTATTGATAAGTTATGTGGTTGATACAGATAATATATATTTCTATATGAATAATAAATCAACACTAAGTATATTAAAACTTATATAAAATAATAATAAGAATTCCAAACACTTTGAAAAGTTATTTTCTTATAAAAATAGTTTTTAATTTATTTTATGATTTTATTTCAAAGTAAAATTATCAAATTTTTGGATTTGAATTTGAACAAATTAAATACATTTTTGGATTCAGAAAAACAATATTATCTTAGGATATTTTTTTATGATTTTTCTAAAATAAATAATTTTTAGGTGAATAGTAAAAATAACATATTTAGTAAAACTATAACACTATAATTAAGAATTAAATAAAATATTATTAACCTATAAATTTATCAAATATGTTTTTATGAATTAATAATATACATTTTTTAAATAATATGATGAATTTATAAAACCTATGATTAACATTTTAGGGAATTAAGTAATATATTACAATAAATATTGTTTTAGTCTTTTCATTTAATTAATTAATTTTTGATAGAAATTTGGTTTATATTGATTCAAAATCCAAATTAAATTTTATTTATTTCATAATAAACCAATTTATATCATTAACATCAAATACATTGATTATTTTACCCTACACATAATTTGAAGTCTTAAAAATTTAGTTTTTAAAAACGGGTTTTTACACTTTGCATATTCTAATGTTAAAATTGATTTTCCTTAAAAATAAACATTTTATCAGATAAAATGGATTTTATATTTTCAATTAGTAGGTCCAAATTTTTCAACATGAGAAATTTAATTTTTATCCATGAAAAATTATTTACTTGGGTTAAAAATAGTTACTATGGAAAAAAATGGTAATAGAGAAAGTTCTAAGAGTTTGGGAATTAAAATAAAACATTTGTGAAAATGAATGGTTCAGGGATGAATGACCTTATCTCATCCCACAATCCATTATTTTTAATTTTTTATCCTTTATACTTGAATAATTTAATCTCATTATTGTAAAGTAAATGGTATTTACAAAAATTCCATTGTAGCCATTTATAAGAGGGGACTTCCACCACCCCTTCAAGGGCTCTAAAAGTTCTATTTAATCTCGAAAATATTCCATTATTCCTTCTAGGATAATATTCCTTCACTTACATAAGCTACTAGTCATATTTAATTATCCTAATGCCTCCATTTCCATGTTACCCTCCTAGGTAAACTCAAGGTTCTCAATGTTAGTACTCATTTTCCCCAAAAGTTTCTTAATTTATATCATATTGTTTCAATTATAATTTTCTAATTCATATATAATTCCATATTTTTTTAATATTTAATTTTATTATTCAAGGATAATTACTATTAAGAAACTTTCACATTTTCTATTAAGAAAAATGAAACCATCATTCATGCATTTTCCAGACTACTGCCTCCACAAAGTGATGAATTATTTTTTCCCAACCACATATCTTCGATGATTATAAAGATGAAATTTATATATAAATATTAATTATTTATTATAATTAATATTATTAATATAAATATTATAATCCACCTTATTTCCAACTCATTATTTGAGGAATGAAAATGTTAATCATTTGTTGTGCGGACTACCACATCCACAAAGTAACACATCTCATTTTTTCATCAATATTTTTATCAAATTAATTATAACCTATTAAAATGAAATTCAACATATAGAACTTATCTAGATAATATCATTATTATTCTCTAATAATGATATTATTCCTAAAAGAAACCACTTTCACAATCATAATCATCCATTACTTGTGGTATGTTCATGTCTGGTTGGTCTAACCTCCTACTTGAACAAGGATATAAAATAATATCATGGATTACTATGATCACTTAATCAATGATAATATATGATATAAATAAGAAAAGGAATATTTTATATTTGTTTTGTAATTTTAATTAAAAAACTCTAATCAATATCTAGGATACCACCACTCATTTATTAAAAATTACCAAAAAAATATCATTAACTATTAAATATTCAAGGATTATAACCAAAACTCACATAGAATGAAATTATACCTTTATAAATAATTATAAATAATCAATTATAGTTCCCTGAATGATCTCATAATGATAAAGTTTTGGATATGAATGAATACTGAAAACACTATCATGAAACTAGTTCAATAAGGTCAATATTACTCATACTCGATACTGAAAATTGGTAAAAAATATATTTTAACATCCCTAGATTTTATAATATATAAAATTTAATTGATAGCTTGTGGTACATGCAACACCGAGATTAAAAAAAATTGGGATATACTATTAAATACTATTATTTTAAGATGACTGTTATAAAAAGAATTGGTGGGTGTAAATAGTATTGACTATATTATAAAATATAAATGAAGTTCAAATTTATTTATTATTAGGAAATAAACACATAATTTTTAGTAATGGTGTTTTATACATTAAATATATTTTTTCTACAAAAAACTATTTTTATTGATTTTGTGGGAAAATAAAAATAATTAACTTATTACCCAGTTTGAAATTTTATTTGATAAAATGAACTTCAATTTTGAAATAATCATATAAAAATTATCTTAGGTTGATTTTTTTGGAATTTTTTGAAAATATTGAATTTTTATGGAATAATGAAAAAAAGTATTTTATAAAACTATTATTTTATTTATGTTTAAAAAGTAACTTTATGATTTTAATTTTATCTCAAAGTAACATAAGTAATCTTTAGTTATATATAATCTAATTAATTTCATTTTAACCAAATTTATACCTTACTTTGGTATAAGTACATTTTTAGGCTTAAAATACATTTTAAAGAAAACTATTTTTCATTGCGTTTTATGGGATTAATTTTAAATTAATTTAAGAAAATTTTGTGTTATGAATATTGAAAAATGGATTACATATTTTTATTCAAGACTTAAAAATTTATCAAATAAGTACATTTTATTTTTAGTGAATATGAATTGAACCTTGGTAATTTGTTCCACGGTAAAGGGTAAATTGGATAATTTAGGTTAAAAGTAAAATGATAATAACTGTTTAATGACCAAAGATGTTAAATAAATATTATTTTATGATTCCATTTCATCCATAATGATTAAAGGTTTTTATATATGGGGATTTTTTCTATTAGGAAGTGATTACTACCCTAATAATAATTTATTTAACGAAAAATCAATGATGTCACATTCATGATTTTAATAAATATAACATTTTTAATATGAATTTATCCATAGGATATCTTAGAATATAAATATTAATTTTAAATTTAAAATATTTATCTTTATCATTGTAATTTATTTTTAATTTTTAGGTATGAAATAATTACCATAAAATCTTTCACAATACTGGTGTAGTAATTATTTAATTAATGGAAAAATAAAATAATGATATTGAAAATATTAAAATAAATATAATTTGAGATAAAAAATGTGACAATATTTTTTCTAGATTATCTTGACATGTTAGGGATGTAATATAATAGTTTATTCAAATTATTAGTGTTATTGTGATATTATTAAATTCAAAGTAATGAATATTTCCTAAAAATGGAATTATGAATATTTTATCGTAAGTATTTTTTTTGGTAATGCCACGGTCAAGGACCAAAGCACTATTTATTAATTAAAGAAGCAAAAGTATACATGATTCGAAAGAATGGGATCTTATTACAATCTCTTTCAAAGAGGTGAAATAAATCAGCTGGCAGTGCATCCAGCCAAGTCATACTCTAGTGAACACCTTTGTTGGCAAGGGCATCAGCAACAGCATTCGCTTCACGGAAGACATGTGTGGAAATTTAGTCAATTTCCTGTAGTGAATTTAGGTAATTCATCCAAAGCGTAGTGAGCGTCCAGGTGAGATGAATGACTCCATTCCAAATGTCTTGAAAAATGGTGGTAGAATCACTTTCAATCCAAAGTTTTCACCGTCCTATTTGCAGTGAAAAATCAACAGCATGGATGACTCCTTGCATCTCCGCTTCAAGGGGTGAGGCAATCCCACACCCACTGTAAAAGCAACCCTGGCACTGGTCAGCAGAATCTCTAAAAATGGCTATAGCTGGAAGGTCTAGGATTTCCTTTCGAGGCACCGTCGACGTTCACTTTAATCCAACCCAGCATTGGAGGTTGCCAGAAAACTTTAAAGGGGTGCCTGGTCTTTGGGAAAATACCCAGGACACAGATACGTTTGAGGATATCGAAGTCTCCAATATAATTACTGCAATAGTATTTTTGAATTAAGGCAGCTTCATGTATCGCAATGAGAATTCGATATTTTCTTGCATTTAGACTGAATGAGTGATTATTATGGATAAGATAGTTTCTTACGTACCAGATTTCATATAGGAGTTCCTCCACTACCGCAAGAAAAATGTTTTTAACTTGCTGAGAGGCTTCATGTTTAGTACATTTCTTCAAAAGAAAAAAAATCGGGTCAGATAAGGACCATGAGCAATTAAATAACTCAAAAATTTAGTTCCATAAAGCCGAGGCCGTAGCACAAGACAAAAAGAGATGATCAGAATCCTCCCTGTGCTGATTACACAAATGACATTTAGAGCATAGTTGAATGCCAAAGGCTTGAAGAAGAGTTTCAGTGGGCAATCTATTGTGAGCAATGCGATAAATAAGGGTGAACCTAGAGGGTATGATCCAAGTATTATTGAAGGTGCTCACCCATTGATAATTATGTTCATTGCCCGAGAAATTGTGCATGTAGAATTTTTTCGAGTCAAGGATGCCATTAGGAGCACGTTCCCAAACAAGGAAGTCACCAGAATTAGAGAAAGCGTAATTATCAATGATCAGAGAAATGTTGTTAGGGAGATCGTGCCTATGAAGATGCATAACATCTTTAATAGTATGGCTGGTGTCTTCAGGAGTGTTATTAGGAGGCAACAAGGATATCATTGGATTACCCATCCAGTTGTCACACCAGAAATTAATGTTGGAGTCAGCGCTGACCATCCATCTATAATTAGCCATAATCTTCTGATACGAGTTTCTCATAGAGGGACAGATCGAGGAGTTAATGAAATTAAAATTTCCTTTTAAAAGTTTATTTAGGAATCTATGTTTTAAAAATTCAGAGGCTTTAAAGTTTCCATTAATGAGACGCCAAGTGAATCTCGCTTGCAAGGCATCATTAAACAATTTTAAGTTTTTGATGCCAATGCCTCCATTATCAAGAGGTTTACAGAAGGTCTTCCACGGGATGGTGATGAGTTTCCTTTCAAAGATACTTCCCATCCAAACGAAATTTTTTATATAGGTATTAATTTTCTTGAAAGTACCTGTGGGCCATTTATAAATCCTGAGGGAGTAAACCAACTTTGAGACAATGGTTTATTTGACAAGACAGATTCTACCAGCCATGGAAAGGGATTTCCCCTTCCAAGTAGAGATTTGATTGATGATTTGATCAGTGATATTATAGAAATAACAGGATTTAGGATGTCCCCAGAAAATCGGTATGCATAAGTACGTGAAGGGAAAGAAACCTTATTTAATTCCAAGGTTACTGGTGATAGTAATTTTCCTTCTAATAGGGATGTTTTTTCTGAAGAAAATATGAGATTTGTTCCAGAAAATGGTTTGGCCAGAAATTTTCTAATAATGATAGATAGCTTGATTAAGACATTGAATGTTTCTTTGATCTCCTTTTAGAAACAAGATAATATCATCATCATAGAGGAGGTGAGTGGGGACATTGAGATTTCTAGCAGCTTGAATGGGTTTAAGTTGATTTTGATCGACCAGATTATGAATGAGTCTGCTAAAGTAATCTTTCGCAATAACAAATAGAATGCCCAAAATGGGATCTCCCTGTCTAACACCTTTAGAACATTTGAAAAAACCATGAGGGGTGCAATTTATAAAGATAGAAATGATAGCAGATTGAAATAAAGTCTTGATTCTCTTGATAAAAATCTCATGAAAACCAAAGTTTTTCAAGACTCTAAATATAAAGCCCCAATCAATGGTATCAAAAGCTTTTCTAATATCAAGTTTAATGGCAACACAACCCCCTCTATTTTTTTATTAAGGGTGTTGGTACATTGTTATGAAAGAAAAATACAGTCTTGGATGGATATGCTTTTGATGAAACCAAAAAGATTCCATGAAACAATTTTTTTGAAAATCGGGACCAATCTGTTGGCAATGATTTTGGTAATGAACTTGTAAAGGGTATTGATAAGAGAAATCAGTCTAAATTGATGAATTTCAGAAGTATTTTCCACATTAGGTATTAAGATGAGGAATTGAGCATTGAAACCCTGAAGGAGAGATCCGTGAGTGAAAAAGGACCTTACCAGTTTACAAACATCTGAATGAAGGATGTTCGAGTGTTTTTGAAATAAACCATTGTTAAAACCATCCGGTCCAGGGGCACTTTCTATATTTAAACTAAATACGGTGTCTTTAATTTCATGCTCCAATGAAATAGATAAGAGAGAGTCATTGTCTTTATCATCCACCATTAAGGGAATAATATTGGGATTGAGATCAATGTTGATCTCAGGGCCATTGAAAATGTCATTAAAGTAAGAGACAACATGATCTGAGATGGCCTCTTCTGAGTCAATGATCAAGTCATTGTGAATCAGTTTGGTAAGAGGATGATTGTATTTTCTGGTTCTTTGAAAAGAGTTATAAAACTTAGTATTTCTATCCCCATCAACCAGCCATTTAGTCTTAAACATTTGTTTCCGAATGTTATCCTTAAAGGTGAGTAAAGTGTTTAGCTTAAGAGCTGTATTGATCTCTAGTTGAGGGTCAAGGATAAAATCAGAGTTGGTGCTATAAGTTTGGATTTGATTAAGCTAATCTTCAAGATAGGTGATGTCAGAATCCATTTGAAAGATCTTGGTTTTACACCAGCCTTTGAGGGCCTGTTTTAATATTTTCAGTTTGAAAATACAGGCAAAATATTCATGATGATGATTCATAGAATTCCAAGTGTTATTAATAAAAGTTACACAGTCAGGGCTTAGAGACCAAGCATTGTTGAATTTAAAAGGAAGGGGAATTCTGCATTCATTAGAAAGGGAGCTGAGTAATATTGGACGATGGTCAGAATTGAGTCTGGGTAGCGTTATACTAGAGACATTATCCCAAATGTATAGGGCCTTGATGTTAACAAAGGCCCTATCTAGCTAACTGGCAACTATTTTATTATAATGTCTTCTATACCAAGTATATTTCGCTCCAGTAAGGTTAATAGTAAGTAATTTTTTATTAAATGATATAAAATTAATTAAAATATAAATTAAACCAATCGATTGGGTTATGGTTTAAAATATTATCCATTATCTATTTATGATTTTATTATTTTATAGTAACTATATCATCCCTCAAAAGGTAAAAATCTATGTTGTCATGGTAAGAGTTAGAGTGGTAAAATAAGGGTTAAACCAAATGATAAGGGTATAAATTTTGTAAAAATTTATCAAAATTTTATTGGATGAGGGTATTTCGACCAATAAATATCTTATATTCAAAATTAATAACATTGGATCTATTTTAAATTATAAATTTATTTATATAAAATTAATATTTTACGAAATTCCTAAAGTGACCCTCACCACAATTATAAGAGGGAACTCATTATTTCACTTCTTACACCACATTGATCCATATATATCAATATTTCCTTACTATTCCTTTTATAAAACTTATCCATGTTTTTTAGGTGCTATTTTCCAAAAAATACCAAACCTATGTCCATTAATAAGAGAACTATAGGAAGTCCCCCTAAAAGAGGTAATCATTTTATCAACTCATTGAAGCTTATTTATTCTTCTACTTATTCTTCATGTGCTGATTCTATCCTAAAATTATAAACCCAATACCATATATATACTAAGTTGTTATTATTATTATGAAACAACTATATTATACCTTTTATCCATACTATGAAAATCCAAACCAATTCAAATGCATACCTACAACTGACCATCTCCACGAAGCTGTGTAATTAATCTTTCATCACCACTTTACAAGGATGGGTATAAGTATGGAAATAGTGGATATATATTGTACTGATGACATGATACATATTCTAGAAAATTAATATATAATATACTTCCTTACCATTTTACCCATTAATATAATGATATCGTCGGTCGTGCGTACGTACTACCAACTGTCTCCACGAAGTGATTTGATTTATTTTCCATATTTAAAATTCAATATTGCTTCTAAAAAATATATATAATGAATAAATATGACATATATGACCTTAATTTCATTCTGGATAATATGTAACTATATACTATTATCCTGACCATTTCCTTATAAATATACTGCGATGAGGGGAAAGAGATAATGACCCCCCGAGTTCCACTTCTACTAGGCCCTAGGTTGAAGACTATTATTGAGTGTACAACAATCACATGTACATGAGTAATTAACATCAACAATAATATAGGATTGGGAGATCTGATGAATCATCCAAACAAAATCCATGAAATAATATAAAAATAAACCCAAATCATCCCACAATGCATGCATAAATAAAATAGATACATGTAAAAGTATCTAATGTAAATACCCAAAAACAAATCCAAAGTAGAGAAACAAAAACTGTAAAAATCTCTGAGCTAGTAATGTCCAACATAATCCAAGAATTCCTCATGAAAACTCGAATATAGTTTCATTTATGTAGGGTGAGAATAGTGGTATACTTAGTAGGGTAAAAAAGTCTATCATGCACATGTGAAAAGTGCATACCAATGCACCTGTGAGAAAGCAATAGAACTAAATAGAACCTATACAGGTATACTAACAAAAAATACAACCTCACCAAGGCTCACTCACCAAATAATTCATCCAAGTATAAAAATATAATATAAAGCCTATCGATGAAGGGTACCCCACATCACTTTCCCACTGATTTTCCACTATCACACCCCAATAACGTACATCCTAACTCTACAATATCTTTAAAATAACATCACATCACATCACATCACATACTGCTCATAGACATCTAGTTCATCACATCACGTCACATTTCATAACCACTATAGTAGGGTATCATGAGCATGACATGTAAACAAAATCACTTTTGACTTTTGGTTATCACAACCCATTCATATCACCAATACCTGGAAGAGGGATCAAGGATGTGCGGGAAACCAACCATCCATACACCCATCAGGATGTCTGGAACCCCCCCATATATATATATATATGGGTGTTGGAAAATTGTACTCAATATGGGTGGGGCTCATAAATAAATCATAATGAAATACAATGTACATATAATAACTACTCACAATACCAACCTAGGGGTTGATAATAAAAGGTACCAACCAAATCAAAACTCTCACTCACTTTGATGCTACCTCGAAATGCATAAAACCCCATAATAAGACATAAGACACAAACCATCTTCAATTAAATCCAATTTCCATATTATATGTTATCAACCCATTTCAATTAGAATTTCAAGTTCATTAAACAATTTCCATCCCATTAATTTATATTTAACATCCCACCATTTAAAACAAACAACCTTTTATAGTTCATTATTCCATTATAAAATCCATGTTAATTGAAAAACTACTAGAGAAACTATCACAACACAACACAAAACTGGTATCACAACTCAACTGCCCAACAAACACATCCAGTTTTCACCTTCCATCACATCGTGACGACTTTCAAAACATCGCCCCACAACCACATCACATTCATTATCAAAACCTCACTAAACAACCACAAAAAATTGACCAACCATTCATCGTATCAACACAACCAAGCCAAAAACATGTTATATAACATACATAGCATTTTTTGGATTGGGCATAAATGATTTCATTCAATTACACTTCTTTATTTAAAGGCATTATCACACTATACATATATATTGGTAAAACAAATTTAGTAAATGGGTATAAGTGGTTAAACATTTATTTACGTTGGTGTCGTAACACATCACACAACATGGGAATCACAACATATATCAAAACCACAAGAAGGGGCTACTGAAATCCATGGTTTTATGTGATACAAAAACATATATAATCTCAATATCATAATTTCAAAAGGATATAAAATCATAAAAATAATTCCCCTCCCATTTTCATTTAATTTTAACCAGTTAATTATCTTTTTTAATCCTGATGAAACTATTCTACCAAGATATAAAAAAAGTAACCCATAACACATGATACACAAAAAGGAGAAATGTGGGATACCCTACATAGAAGAATAAAGCTTTACACAAACTTTATGCACCGAACACCAGGGGTGTGTGTATAGGGGGAAACCTATTTGAGGGGAACTCAAAATAATTGCATCAAAAGGGATCTATGAATCCATGAGTATAATGATTTGGAACATTCCATCTCATGAGAAAGAAAGACCGAGAAAATAAAGACATGATCTTCTATTTTGAAAGATTAGATTTGAAACTAACAGGATTAGATATGGTTTTACATTTTCTATTAAAGTTGGGTATCATTGAATACATGTGTATTAAACATTTAAAAGGTCTCCATAGATTTATTGAAGTTGAATATATGATTAATCCCCTTTGAAATGGATTTAAAATCAATTAATTTAGGAATTAAAACCTTTTTTTTCATTAAATAAATGTCATAAAGGGGGAATCTGGAAATTTTAGAAAAACAGAAAATATTGTCCACTACCACCGACAGGGTGTCACCTTTAAGGCCCAAACCTTAAAACATTACATAATCTTTAATTAAATGAATAATTCACATTAAAGATCATTTCATGTTTAGAGTTATAGAGAATTAATCCATAACTATTACATTACATATCAAAAATTAAAAATTAGACACTTCTAATCAGTTTCTATTTTTTTTCATAAAATAAAAACCCTAAAAAAGATTCTTGTCTAGTTCCATGTTTTAGACAGTATGAATTTTCCTTGATCCCATCCTTAACCCTATTCATCTTTAAGTCAGGGGGAAAATATTTCAAATCTTGGGATGATCATAAAAATATCAACAAGGGTTATAAAACAAAGAAATAAAACATTATTTCTTCCATACAAACGTAACAAAATCTCTCTAACATACCTCGAAAAATCATAAGATTTATGAATAACACATACTAATCACAAATTATAAAGGTAACTTATGGCATCCATAACATACTTACGTTGTAGCTTTAACAGTTATGTAGGGAGTTACATTTGGAATAACCATCATACTATATCCCCTATATCTCTTAGGAGAAACATTAACATTTACCTCCGTCATGTTACCCAATGCATTAGAGAGCTATCTTGGGCTCACCCTCCCAAGGTTTATCATGGAACCACCCGTATACATAAACAATGCATAAGAACCATAAAATATTCATAACACATAAAACAAACATAAATAAAAGATAACATTTACAAATCATTTAAATATGTTGAAATAACAAATCCATTATCAAAACCATTTTCAATACCAAAATATGTAAAAGAGTATATGGTATTTATTTTCCTTTTAAAAACATTACATATCGTTAAGGAATCCATAGATCATATAATACTCATGGTGGCAGAAAAGGTCATTGTCATCGATTACATCAAAAGAAACATTCTTTTTTATTGTTTAGTAAAATGCCTCGTAGAAAAAGATACTCTTTGAATGAAATGAAAAGTCAAAGGTGTTTATACACCATTTAAAAGAAAGTTGTGTATAAATCAAAATATGCCTCAATGAAAGGATATTGAGACAAAGTCCCATACAAAGATCATTTTGAAAATAAAATAGATCTATTAAGTGAATTTAATATAAATACACATAAATCAAGTATAAATAAAATATAATATATAAAAATTTATATCACACATAATCATAGTACGACATAATCAAAATGTAGAAGTTTAACCCAAAGAATAGAAATTAGGTTAAGAAGTTCCCTTACCTCATATCCGAGTTGACCCGTTCATTTTTAATCTCCTAATTAATAAAATAAAGTTAATTTATACTTTATTAAAATCCATTTTAAAGTTTATTATTCCTTTTATATCACTTATTACCATGTTATAAACATTATGTTATCATTTAAGTTAATAACCATCATTTTTTTGATATTTAGTACTTGAGTCAAAAATGAACTTCTTATAATTACAAGTTGTTCATGTGGTTAAAATTAAATTATCTACAGAATGATATTAATTATTTAGATATCATATATGTTATATATATCCAGTATGTAATTGTATTTATAATAGTACATAACGTTTGTAGGTAAGAAATGAAATGCACCATTCATGGAGACAGTAAGCCGTACGTATGCATGAACGCTACTTTCATTTATATTTCATATTTAATGGAATGAAAAATAAATGATACATAGGTATATTATAATTACAGTATAATATAATACATAATTTCATTAATTCTATCCTTTATATGTTCCACATATGGCATGAACGAGTCATTTCACTTTGAGGGGGCGGTAGTCCGCACTTCCTCAAACGAAATTATCACGTTTACCCATTATGGAAACCATAAAGGTATAATATAAATGAAAAATACAGAATCATAGAGAAAATATAAATATAATATATATCACATATAAATAAATTTCTATCTTAATGGACACCATAAGAGGTGGTATGAGATAATTGATCAATCATTATTTCGTGAGTCATTAGTTCGCCGTCCACAAAAACAATATGTTCTTTACCAATTAAATGGAGGTGTGTGTAAGTGTAGTTAAAATAATTATCATAAAAACAACCTAGTATATTGAGGATACTGATTTTGTTATGTAAAAAAATAATAAGAAGAGCATAGAGAGTGGAGAAGTAAAATAAAATAAAAGAATTTGAGGGAAGACATTACCTTTAAATCGGGTATCTCCCTTTGGATTGAACCAAAAGGTTTACTTGAATTTCCTTCTGCCTAGAAGAAGGGTTCTAGGAGGAAGAGAGGGATGCAGGTAGATTAATTGGGCAGAGGATGGATGGGCCAAGGGGCTTGAGATGCGTGGGTAATGTGTTAGAAGGGATGGATTTTTATAAGGGGGAGGAGGGTCTCTTTTGGAAAATTTGAAAACATTATTTTATTATAAACTGATTTTCAGTTTCAAAAGGTCCAAATGTCATTAAATTAGAATATAAGATGACTCTTGTTAGAATTAAAATCATCCAATAAAAATTGGACTATTTTTGGATAGTTTTTTGTAAATTGTATAATCTTATTTATTTAAATCATTTATTAATAAGGTAATAACTGCATCATCATTGTGTCATAAATAATTTTATTTATATGATGCCTAAAAATTCTAAATAAAATACCATGATATAGGAAATATTTTTATCTTTATAATTAATATTTATAGTCAAATATATAACTTATATAACCCCATGTAAAAATTGATTTACTAAAAGATGTATGTTTATGTCATTTTTGTCATTACTTTAAAATTAATTAATATAAAGTGTCGTTATCACTTTTAAGTGGCTCCATGGGGTCCCAAAATCGACCCAAGGATGACCATGGTCGGAAATGTATTAACCACTAGAATTAGTACACATGTTAAGGTAATTTAATATTATTATAATATTATTTCTTTACCCTTATTTACCAAATTTACTCTTTTATCATGGTAAATAAAATATTTACCAGAGTAAATATTCATAATGTATAAAAATAAAAGTTACCTATTTATAAAATTTGAACCTACTGATTCCAAATATGGAATAAAATTTTCCAAATTCAAAACATAGAAGTGGCATAAATTAATTAAATATTAATTCCCGTGGTCAAAACAAAAAACGTGTTTTTATGAAATAATAACTATCAAAAGATTGACACTTGTTTATGTCCAATTTCAAAGTGAAATTACTTCCAATGACCTACATTGGATTAAATGGTAAAAAAATAATCTAATTACACTTTGAAACCAATTAAAAAGATAATCTAAAAATATAAATAAATTAGATTAAAAGGTAGTTTGGAATTAAAATATAGTATTTTTCACTATTCATTAAAAAATAAACATTATCAGAAAAATACAAAAATTTCATCCAAAGTAAATTTTGATGTCCCTATTTAAAATAAGAATATTATCTTGTCAAATAGAACATATAAAAGTGACAAAAAATAGATTTAAAATGGGTTCTCCATCAAAAGGTGGTAAAACGACCTTTTAAAGAATATTAGAGTATTTGTGCTTAAAATCAGATTCTTTCTTATTTTAAGCCTCTTATTGGATAAATGTAAAAAAATTTAAAAAATATACACAATCATTTTGTAGTTAGTTCTGTTCATTCCTGCCATTACAACGACTAGATTTTAACTACCATTTAAAATAATAATATTATATTATTATTTTTCAGTATAACTCAATGTTGTGTGCAATGTAAGATTTCAAGGAAACCCGTTGTTGTGTATCGAGTATGCCATTGAACATAATAGCCCATTTAAAGTAAAATTAATATTTAATTCACAAATATTAACAAATATGAAAATGTATTATTCTTTATTTAACTAGGATGTTATACCACCACCATGTTTCCACCACTAGGGTGTGACCGCCAGTTTTCCACCACCATGGTGCCACTGCTAGGATGCCCCCACCAGGGTGCCACCACTAGGGTATCACCACCCCGTTGCCACCACTACTGGGGTGCCACTTCTGGGGTGTCACCATTAGTTCAAAATGAGCCACTGTTGGTGGTCCACCATTAGTTCAAAATGAGCTACCTTTTGTGACCCACCATCAGTTAAAATGATAAAGCAATGGTGATCCACCATTAGTTCAAAATGAGAACCTGTTGGTGATCCAATGTAAGTTCAAAATGAGCTACCTTTGGGGACCCACCGTCAGTTCAAAATGAGTCACCATTGATGAACCATTGTTAGTTCAAAATGAGCCACCATTAATGATCTAGTTTTAGTTCCAAATGATCCACCATTAGTTAAAAATAAGCTATTGTTGGTGACCCACCATTAGTTCAAAATGAGCTACCATTGGTGACCCATCGCCATCCACTAACACTACAAAAAAATGACATATTGTGATCGACCAAGGGTCTGTCGCAAATAGTCCTGTGAAAGAGACTATTTTTGACGATCTGTCGCAAATACCCTTGGCGTGATGTGCACACGTTAGCACGTGAAGAGTATTTACGACGGGGGCTAATCCCCCAACACAAATACTCTTCCTAGGTTTCTGTTATTTGCGACGAGGGAGGATTCCCGTTGCAAATAATTCTTCCCCATAATAGTTTATGTGGTGGACCCCGTCGGAAATACTATCTTTTACCGCCTCCTCAATTAATAACCAGAGAACTTTTTGCGACAGGCTATCGCAAATACTTTTTTAACCGCCAACCTAATTAATAGGGGGGTCAGCATTTGCGATGAGACACGTCGCAAATACCCCCCGTCGCAAATGATCTAACATATATATACCCTCATCTTATTTTTTTTCATTTCACAATTCTCTCAAGTCCTCTCCCATCTCTGCTCTCATATTTCTCTCTTCCGTTTTTTCAAACTTTTAAATTTTATTGCGGATCAATTTTCAAAACTTGCATCCAACAAATGATTCAGTTTTAAGGTATTTATTTGTTGCATTTAATTTTTACTTTTTTTATTTTAATTTAAATTAGTAATAATTATTATAAATTAGCATTAATTATATTAAATTAGAATTGGATACTTTTATTTTTCATTATTTATTTGTACAAATACGTTGTTCTTTAATATTTAATGTTTTTATTTAAAAGTAAATAGTATTAATTTGTAATAATTTGGTTTAATTATCATTATTTAATAATAATTTATTGTAATTAGTATTAATTACTAGTTATTAGTATAAATTAGTATTATTTAATATTATTTAGCATTAATTAGAAATAAATAGTAATAAATATTAATAATTAAAGATAATTTGTAATAATTAGGAATAATTGGTAATATATAGCGGTAATTAGTAATAATTATTATAATTAGTAATAATTAGTAATAAATAGTTGTAAATAGTAATAATTAATATTAATTTGTAATTATTAGCGGTAATTGGTTTTAATAAGTGGTAATTAGTAATAATTAGCAATAATTAGTGGTAATTAGTAATAATTAGCGATAATTAGTAATAAATAGTAATAATTAGTAATAAATATTAATAACGAGTAATAGTTAGTAATAATTAGTAATAATTATTGGTAATTACTAATAATTAGGAATAATTAGTAATAATTTGGAATAATTAGTAATAATTAGCGGTAATTAGTAATAATCCGGAATAGTTAATAATAAATAGCAGTTATTAGTAATAACTAGTAATAAATAGTTATAAATAGTGGTAAATAGTAATAATTAGTAATAATTTATAATAATTAGTAATAATTAGTCATAATTAGAAATAAATACTAATAAATAGCGATAATAATTTTTAATTAGTAATAAATAATTGTATATAGTAATAAATGGTGGTAAATAATAATAATTAATAATAATTACGAATAATTAGTAATAATTAGCAATAATTAGGAATAATGAGGAATAATTATAAATAATTAGTAATAATTATAAATAATTAGCAATAATAAGCAATAATTAGAAATAATTAGAAATAATTAGCAATAATTAGCAATGATTAGGAATAATTGGTAGTAATTAATAATAATCCGGAATAATTATGAATAATTAGTAATAAATAGCGGCAATTAGTAATAATTAATAACCAATAGTAATAAATAGTAACAAATTGTAATATATAGTGATAAATACTAATAATTAGTAATTATTGGCAGTAATAAATACAAAAAATTAGTAATAATTAGTAATAAATATTAATAAATAGAGGAAAATTGTAATTAATAGTAATAAATATTAATAATTAGTAACAATTAGTAATAAGTAGTATTAATTAGTAATAATTAGTAATAAATAGTAATAATTAGTAATAATTAGTAATAAATACTAATAAATAGCGGTAATAAGTAATAAATAGTGGTAAATAGTAATAATTAGTAATAATTAGTATTAAATAGTAATAAATAGCAGTAATTATTAATAATTAGTAATAATTAGTAATAATTTGAAATAATTAGTAATAATTAGTAATAATTAGTAATAAATAGTAATAAATAGTAATAACTAGTAATAATTAGTAATAAATAGTGATAATTAGTAATAATTTGTAATAAATAGAGGTAATTAGTAGTAATTAGTAATAAATAATAATAATTAGTAATAAATAGAGGTAATTAGTTATGATTAGCAATAAATAGCTGTAATTAACAATAATTGGTAATAATTAATAGTAATAATTTGTATTATATAGTAAAAATAGTAATAATTAGTAATAAATCACGGCAATTTGTAATAATTAGTAATAAATAGTAGTAATTATTAATAAATAGTAATAATTAGTAGAAATTAGTAATAAATAGTTGTAACTAGTAATAATTAGTAATAAATAGTAATAATTACAAATAATTAGTAATAAATAGCAATAATTAGACATAAATAACGGTAATAATTAGTAATAATTAGTAATAATTAGGAATAATTAGAAATAACTTGAAATAATATTTAATAATTAGCAATAATTAGTAGGAATTATCAATAATTAAGAATAATTAGTAATAATTAGTAATAAATAGTAATAATTAGTAATTGTTAGCAATAATTAGCAATAATTATCTATAATTTGTAATAATTAGGAATAATTATTATTAAATAGTAATAATTAGCGGTAATTAACGGTAATTAGTGGTAATTAGTAATAAATAGTGGTAATTGGTAATAATTAGTAATAAATAGTAGTAATTAGTAATAATTAGTAATAAATAGTATCAATTAATAATAATTAGTAATAAATAATAGTAATTAATAATAATTATAAATAATTAGTAATAATTCAGAATAATTAGTAATAATTTCGAATTACTCGTAATAAATTGTAATAATTAATAGTAAATAGTAATAAGTAGTAATAATTAGTGGCAATTAGTAGTAATTAAAAATAATTAGTGATAATTTGTGGTAGTTAGCGGTAATTAGCGGTAATTTGTGATAATTAGCAGTAATTATCGATAATTAGATGTAATTATTAGTAATTAGCTGTAATTAGAAATAATAAGCAATAATTACCAATAATTACTAATAATTACCAATAATAAGAAATATTTATGAATTATTACTAATAATTATGAATACTTAGGAATAATTAACAAATTTTTTCTTTTTTTGGATCCGATATTTCTTATATCAAATTTATCATAAAAAACTAATTATTTTATATTTTTTAGAGAAATATAGAACAAAAAAGTTGAAGAAAATCATTATTAGATGACCGCGATAGGATAATTTAGCACATAAATCTAAATGATTTTGGTATAAACCCTATATATATTGAGGGTGTTGAAACTTTCTTATCATTTTCATCTTCAAAACCAAAATTTGTTTCATAGGGTAGAATTGAGTATCCATGTAAGAAATGTAGTTTGAGGATGTCTGAAGCATCTGACAATGTTGGGGGTCATCTATTGCGTTTTGGTTTTTGAAAAGGTTATGTTTTTTTGGTATCAACATGGTGAACATAGTTTCAGAGAAGATACTAATAATTTGGTTCCAAATCCATCACTATTTAAAAATTTAGTATATTATATGGCAGGTTTATATTTTATATAAAATGAAACTTAGGATGATAATGATTTAACAACGGACTCAATTTTATGAGTTTTGTAGTCCGATGAGGATTCCTTATATGCTGGTTGCAAGATAAGAAAATTTAAAGTGGTTGAAAATTTTATGGCTATTAAATCCGATATCAGAATGTCAAATAGCTATTTTGATCAGATATTATTTTGGTTAAAACAGTGTTATCTAAAGGAAATGTGTCACCAACAAGTTTCTATGAGAGAAAGAGGCTAGTTCGTAATCTGGAGCTTGGTTATCAGAAGATTTAACCATGTTCAAATGATTTCATCTTATATTATGGTGAAAGTGAGTCATTGGATAATTGTCTTACATGTTGAAACTTGAGGTTTAAAGAGGCTTAACTAGGGAAGTATTGATAGATTCTTATAAAATAGTTGAGGTATTTCCCACTTATACCCAGATTGTAGCATTTATTTATGTCTCAGAACAAAGTATCATTGATGTCATGGTATAAGACCAATATTTCAATCGGTAAAAGCTTAAATCATCCCTATGATGGCGATTCATTGAATTTTTTTGACCAAGTACATCCATCTTTTCTTTAGAATCTTGAAAAATGTAATCGGGTATTTCTAATGATGGTTTCTATCCATTTGGTTCTTATGGTAGTCAATATTCTTGTTTTCCTATCTTTATTACTCTGTAAAATTTACCCCATTGGATGCTGATGAGGGATACATATATATTTTTGATCTTATTATTTCCAAAAAATTCAAAAAATAATATTGATGTTTATTTGAAGCCACTGAATGATGAATTAAATTTATTAAGGAGTAATGAGGTTTTTAAAAATTATGTTACTTAGAAATAAAATTTCCTATTAGAATTGACATTGATGTGGAAAATTAGTGACTTACCAACATATGGAATGTTATTTGGTTGAAGTACACATGAACCAAAATCATGTCCGTACTGTATGATATACATCAAAGTTTTTCTTCTTATTAATGAAAGAATTGTTTTTTCAACTATCATACCAGATTCCTTCTAACCGATCATCCTTTTAATAGGAACATATATAATTTTATAAAAGGATTAATTGAAAGAGATGGAATTCCAAAAATTCTCTTAGGTATGGAGTTAAAATCATTTTCATCTTCATTACCTCCCATTACATTTGGACCGACTATAAACTAATAGAAAACTGATGTATTTGGGAAAGAACACAATGGGATAAATTTTTTTTTGGGATCTTCTATATTGGTCTATCACATGTTGGATATAATGCATATTAAGAAGAACTATTTTGATAAAATATTTTATATAGTTTTGGATACACCAGGTAAGACCAAGGATAATATAAAGACATGATTATATCTTTCCCAAATTTATAGGTGACCAGATCTTGAACTATTTAAAAATGTCAGATCACATAATTTAATGAACCCAATACAATATTATAAAATTTACAAAGAAAATAGGTTATTATTTTCTCAATTTATTTCAGATTTAAGACTTCTAGACAGTTATGTTTTCAATTTGGATAGATGTTTCATAAATAGTCAAATTATCGAATTCAGAAGTCATGACTGTCATGTTATAATAGAATGGATTATACCAATTTGATTAAGAGGATTTTGGAATTATATGATTTGGGATATGATAAAATAAATATCATATTTTTTCTAAAACATTTGTGTGGTGACAATATACTACAATGCACTAAGTAAACTATTATAAAATGTTTTAATTTTATGTAAATTGTAAAAAATCTTCTCACTGAATTTATTTGACTCAATAGAAAATTTGATATTAAATTTTCTGTATGAAGAGAAATGTGGAGGTCCAATATAGTTCTGATGGATGTACCCATTGAAGATATGCATGTAGAAATTTGAGAAAAAAGTATGCAACAAAGCACCGGTTAAAGGATCAATAGTAGACATTTATTTCTAGGAGGAAATTTATTTTTTTCTACTCTCATTATTTTCAATTTGAATATCTATAAAAAGACAGCCACATGGTCCATAATGAGAGAACTTTTGATGATGAAATGTATAACCAATTAACTATTTTTAATCCTCCAAAATTGTCTTTGGTTGAGTTTGTGAACGATGTATTTCAGATGATTAAAATCACATGACTCATACATATGTTCTGTTTAACTATGAAGAAATGACACCATTTATACCGTGGGTTCTCTTATTACATGTTGTATAATATTTGTTATAGTAAATTAAGATTATTTTATTTTTAGTTTATAGGATAATCATATCAAGAAAAGGTTTCCAAAAACTACAGTTGTTGCTCTTAAATAAAATATACAAAATAATGTTTCCAACCCATTTCAAAAAATAGAAAAATAAATTATTTTTGGTTTAGCATATAAAAAGTTTTTTATTTATTTTTATGTTGATTTTTTAAATTTTTTAGATATCTCAACCTAATGATAAAATTGATAATAAATTGTGTGTATTGAGCAACCCACCATAAAAAATGGTTAATTATTATAATACACATGTGGTGATTGGTTTTTAATTTCATACATGTGCATATGGGGAATAAAAAATAATGAATAATTATGTTTGAGTGAGAGGATATCATCATAGAGAAATTGAAGTTGACTTTTACGATATATTAGAAGAAATAATTGAATTGTGTTATCTGGAACAAAATTACATAGTGATGTTTAAATCATAGTGGTTAGATACTAAGAGACGCATGCATGTTCATCCAAGCCATAGAATCCTTGATATTAAATATAAAATCCTTCTTGTAGTAAATAAACCATTTTATTATCTCATTTGGAACATCAAATTTATTATGAAAAAATATTATGCTACTTTAAGAGAGTTGAGTGATTGGTAGAGCCTAATAAAAATGAAATATTAGGAAAATCAGTTTATTCAAAGTGAATGCAGTTCCACTGAATTGAAAAGAATAATATTTTTTCAAGAGACTACTCTAAATCCATCTTTTCCATAAAGAGGCACAATTATCAATTATGAAACCCCATAGTTAAGGGTTTATGGTGACAATGGTGTTATTGATGTAAAAAATGAATTTGAAATGAAAAGAGATGATGAAACTAAAACTCCTATGGAAATTGATGATAATGAGAAGGAATATGAAGATATTGACACATTCAGATATGAAGAGAAGGATAAAGATGAATATTGACATAGTTAAATTCTGGTTATAATCATATATAATATATATGTATATATAATAGTTGTTTTCAACTATTTTATAACAATAATCATTTCGTGTTTCAGATGAACACAGAATGGTTTTGTGATTTAGAGGGGGCTGATCTACATGATGATGAGTAGGATGTTGGATCATATGACCATATGACTGCTAGTTGTTTGATGATGACTTAGAGGGGTCCTGGTCATGCAATATTGATGATTCATGACCCTATACCTGATAAACATCCATACCTTGGTTTCGATCCACACATGCAGAGATATGTTAACTTGTGTATTTTATTTACTTTTCATTAATTTATTTATATAAAAATTGTTTTATGATTTTTTCTCTTTTTTTCTAGTTTTTGAATATATCTTATGGATAGGGTATTACTATATTACAGAATTATTTTTCTAGAGCATGGGTTACATGGGATTAGATTCCCATTGATGTTCAGCACCGTATGTTTGATCATTGGCTGGTATGTAAATAAAAAATATTTATTTTGAAATTTATTAAATTAAAAACACAATATTATTAATTGTTTATAGGGTTTATGGTATCCCATCAATGAGATCATGCATGAAACTATATAGAAGGAATGGTAGGGTTTTATGCATGAGCGTTTCCATTAGTTTTTGCACAGTTTGAGGAGGACAACAATGAGGAATGTGGGAGTCACAAAGATTGATCAGTCCTGTTGCAAACACCAACCAGATTACAATTCATCTTAGGTTTGGGATGGATTATGTTCATACTAGACGGGTGGTCATTTTAAGAGGAGATAATTAGTAGATCTATATTACCGGGGGAGTCATGAGGTGACACATTAAGATGGTATACATTCAGTATGCATAGGGAACATATGGTAATTACCTTTTTTAATTAATTTATATAACTTTAAATGTAAAATGTTTATTCTATATTCATATAGGTAGACAAACAACCTGATATTATAGAGTTAGACGTTTATAAGAGGATATAAAATGATCATATCATTGTAGGGATTAGAGGTGATCGTCGACGTCAGATTTCTATCAATATAATTTCTTTTTGAGTTTTAAAATTAATTACAAATAATATGTTAACTATTTTAATTTTTAATTGCAATTGAATGAGTCATATGAGGCCATGAAGTCTTAGCCACAGACTGAGAGTCAGGCCGAGACTGATGATCATACCAGTGCAATAAGATTTGATGAGGTAGTAAGGATATATGAAAACTAGTATTTCTTTGACAAATGTCGAGTTGTTGGTATCAACTCTTAGTTGACACATGCGAGTTATTATGGTACTACTGTGATATAATCATATAGCTTGATAGAAGCTTATGGAGATTCATTATAATATGCAACATAGTATCAAGAGAAACTGCGAGCTTAGGGTGTGCTTATAGAGAGTATGCATACGGAGTAGGAAGAGATCCGTCGACAACATCAGTAAGAAGAGATGCGTCGATGACATCAACAACAACACGAGTAGACGACAGAGTATATATGATGTATGACTCATGGTATAGGGACGAAGATCCCTTCTCTATCTTCTCCATCTCCTCTAGACAACCCTCACCCTTAGTGACTTATTTAATTTTTATGATAAACATATGAATGTAAATTTTTTTGTAAATTTTTTGTTATTCCGTATATTTAAATTTTTATATAGTGTGTTTTTTATATTATTGAGAATATTGTGTTTATTATTATTTGTTTATTATTTTATATTATTATATTATGTATTTATTATTTTATTATTATATTATGTATTTATTATTTTTATTGTTATATTATTTATTTATTAATTTTATTATTATGTTATATTATTTATTATTTATTTATTTGTTTATATTATTGTGAATAATGAGTTTTCTATAAATTTTTATTTTCATTATATTTTTACTAATTTGATTAATTTTTTTATAATAATATTATTATTTTATTATTTTATTAAATTTTATTAATAATAATGGTTTCATTATTTTTATTTTTTATAGTTTTTTATGATTTTCCTGTCATAAAATGTCAATTAGAATGGGCTCGTCGCAAAATGGGTTATAAAAAACTCCAGATAAACTATTTACGATGTTGTTTTTAGTGAAGGGGGAATTACGACAGGACCCTGTCACAAATGACCTTTTGAAGTGGGGTCCTATTGCAGTTGCCCCATTGCAAATGGTTCAATTTCCAGTTGTGTAAAACACCTAAAAACTCATCACTTCCACCACCAAACACCCCTCAACTTTCCCTAGACACCTCAAATACCATATTTCCCACTAAGTAATGGGATTGAAGTCCTAGGATATTAAATCAAAAACCTCTTAAACTATTCCGGACCTTGATAATTCAAAACCAACCCTAGAAGAAAGAGAAAAAAGGTTCGAACAACCATCTGTTGAGATACCTCTCAAGGATATTGTTTCATCTAAAATTCCATCACCAACTAAGCCTACTAACCCATATTCCCACAATAGTTAAACAAACCACACTAACCTAAACATAATAATGAAGAAATTACATCTTTTAAATCAATATAATATCTACTTTGGGTAGCACCAACTTGCTCGTACGAGTTTAATCGCATCATAGTATAATAAGTCTCAATTAAGAATAAAGTCCTCCCTTTTTTTTCATGTTGTAACTTTATCACAAATCACACATAACACAACATAGATCACATCAATGGTAAAAAACATATCTCATAAAACACCATGGTCCAAAAAGTACATCACAATGAAAAATAGAAAAAGAAAAACTAAAAAAATCTCTATGTACTAGGAACACATATATGTATCTCACTCCCAAGTACCCTCCTTTTGGCCACCATGCCTCCACAACACACACAAAAAAAGAATGATTCATCCATGAAACACCTTCTGTTAGAGATCTTGGATCTCTAATAGACACTTCATGAATGTCACATCCTCCTTGAAATCAAAATATCACAAATAAATGGCATGGTAGTCACTGTAAAGATACTGACAAAGCTGAGAGACATGGATGATGTCGAGGATTATCTCTATCCATGTTGGAAACACCAACTGATATTCCACCTTTCCAACTCGCCCCAACACCTCAAGGGGATAAAAAAAACACGGGTTAAATATTACTCTATCTTCCAAACCTTTTCTTACCACATCGAGGGGAGGCCTTAAAAAACACATGGTCCCCAATATAGAACTACAAGGGCCTCCTCCATATATCAAAATAAGACTTCTTCTACTTCTACACTACTTTAATCCTCTCATGAATAACATAAACCATCTCTATCATTCTCTAAACCACGTCAGGTCTAATAACTATTGACTCCCCAACCACTTCCTAGCACAACGGAGAATGACATGGCCATCCATACAAAGCCACAAATAGGGCAATGCCACTGGATGAGTGATAAATGTTTTTATATAAAAACTCAACCAAGGGATGGTGTTGTTCCCATGATTGGACTAAGTCCAATATACATTCCTTCAATATATCCTATAGTTTCTGGATAGTATTCTCTATCTTCCCCAATGTATAAGGGTGGAAAACAGTGCTTAGGTGTACTTGAGTGACTATTGTATGTTGCAATCCCCTCCAGACTTGTGAGAAAAAATGTGCACCCTGATTTGTGACAATGGACCATATAACTCTGTGAAACCACACCAGCTCATCCACATAACTATTATCCAAATCATCCACTAAGCATGACTCCTTGATCACAAAGAAGTGAGTTGATTTCATCAATAGATTCCTGACCACCCAGATAGAATCACATCTTTTGGAGATTTGGGTAACCCTAAGACCAAATCCAACAATATTTCAACCCATTTCAACTCTAGAACATCAAATGGTTGTAGAAAACCTCCAAGGACAATATTATCAACATTTATATACCAGAAAACTAGGAACTGGGCTACAAACTTTACTACTTCTTATTTCACCTCGAGCCACAAAAATTGTGTCCTCAAGCCATGGTACATATTGGAAAATCCAATGTGTACCGCAAACGGTGAGCTATGAAACTCACAAAGGACTCCCTCAGGCATCGCTACCTCTAAAACCCTACCCTAAAACATTTTCCGATTTTTACCATCCTTCAACCATTCCTTTAGAGCATCACCATGGTTTAGACAATCATATATCACCTGTTCCTCTAAGTATCCCCACTAAGAGTCATCCAAATTTTGCATTTGGGAAGAATTAATTTCCATATAAAACAAGAATCCTTTACCATCATCCACCCTTACATCTAGGTAAAGGGATTCCAACTCCTCCATCACTCTACAATCATCCACAATCTCTAAAACAACATACTTTTGTAACTTTCTAATCAAAGAATCAGCCAAAAAATACCCATTTCCTACAATTTAGGAGATATCAAAATCATAACCTAGAAGAAACCCCCTACACCTTTGATATTCAAGTTTAGATCACAATTAGAAAAGATATACCTCAATATCTAGTGATATATGAAGACCACAAAGGTCTCCCCAATGAGGTAATACTGCCAAAACTTCAATACAAACATAAACATTACTAAATCCAGATCATGAGTGGAATAGTTATTCATATGGGGATGTAAGTTCCTAAAACCATAAGTGGTCAGTTCACTATGATGCATAAAAATGAATCAATTTCGAAGATGAGAAGCACCATAAAACTAATAACCCCCCCCATATAGGGAACTGAAGCACTCACCAAATTATCCTTTAGGTAACTGAAAATTTCCTATTACTGATCATTCCAAACAATCCTAGTCAGTCCTGGTCAATATGGGCAATGGTGCTGCCACTCAAGAGATATCGATTACAAGACTTTGATAATAGTTTTAGATACTAAGAAAATTTTGAACCTGTGCCACATTCTTAAAAGGAACCAAAGAGAAAACTACCTCATCCTTTGATGGGTCTACTGTAAAACCATGTTGGGAAACTACATGGCCCATGAAATGAACCTATCTTGTCCAAAACATACACTTGGAAAACTTCCCATAAATATGGTGGTGTCGATGGACCTTCAAGACAAATCCAAGATGATAAAAAGTTTCCTCCTATGACATAGAGTATATCAATATATCATCAATGAATTTGATGAAGAAATGGTCTAGGAACTCTTGGAACATTGAGTTCATAATCCCCATGAACAGAACTAGTGTGTTCATAAAATAAAATGGCATGACTACAAAATCAATGTTACTATACCTAGATCTGAAGGAATTATTCTATATACCACTCTCGTTCATCCTAAATGGTGATATCATGACCACTAATTGATCATTGAAAACTAAATCCCCCTCTCAACTGGTTGAAAATATTTTGTATCCTTGGGAGAGGGTAACGGTTCTTGACCATTACCCGATTCAACCTCTGGTAGCCTATACACAACCTCAGACTACCATCCCTTATATTGAAGAAAATAATTGGAGCAACCCACGGTGACATATTAGGCTAGTTAAAACTTTTCTACATTAGATTATCAATCTAAATCCTCATTTCTCACAACTTGGAAGGTACCATCCGATAAGGATCCATCAAAATTGGATATGCACCAGACTAAAAGCCTATCTCAAACTCAATATCACATCGATGGGGGTAGTGTCACTACCTCCTTGAAAAAAACATATAGAAACTCCACTACAACCCTGGGAACCTCTACCATACCAACATTTTCTAATTCCATATACAACTAAGTCTATAATGAAATAAGGGGATACACATGCCAACTGCCCTTATGACAACCCCAATTACCACCAAAAACCACACACTGACCATATAAATTCGAGAAAAAAACCCTCCTTAGGAATTAGTTGATAATATTACACATAGAATTCAACCAATAAATGTTGAGGATGGAATTTTATAGTAGTATATAAAGAAATAAAATATCCCCATGGAATTGATGTGGCCCAATCATCAGTATGCATCCCAAGAACATAACAAAAAATATTTTGTAGACTATGACTGGTATAGTCAACACTAAGGGAATATAAATACTTTATATTTCTAGTACCATAGAGCATGATAGAGGAAGTGAAAAAAAGGAGTGAGAATCTATTGAATCGAACAATAAACAAACAAGTGTACTAAACAAATTGATCATACCTATGGTGATCTATGACCCCTCTAGAACTACTGCCTCATCTACATACAAATGACCACACATAGCTCCTCTACCTTTCTAATTAAGACCACATCGATGACTACGCTTGGGTCAAGGTACCTAAACATGAGAAACATCTGGAACATACCCTCTGATTACTCTATCTCCCCTCAACAGAGAATAAGCATGATACCCCCGATGTTGGAATGGTCTTAGTGGAAATTGTTACTGAGGCTAGAATTAAACCTATAAACCACTAAAAAAATAATATTGGGGAACTAAGAGGAACTGATTATGGTGAATACTATGAAACCCACAATAAAAACACACTGTGAAAAATCCCCCTGGAAATTCAAATAAATAACTAGCCTCAGAAGTCCTTAAGAAGAAACAACTGAGGTAGACTCCCTACAAGTTGAAACCTTGAAGGCCCTAGCACCTAAGACCCTCCACTAATAATTTTTATCATTGAGAAACCCTTCCAATTACCCCCTTAAAATAAAATTCCTCATGATAAAATCCTCTTGATAACCTCTACCTTCTTTTGATCCAAAAGATACATTGGAAATGTCAAAAGAGTAAATTCATAACAGATTGAAGGATTGTGTGATTATTCAAGATGACTATCTAAGGACTCCACATTTGGGAAAAGATATGAGTAAAAGCATAGAAAGCCATTGAACTTGATCCTTGGCTCTAGAATAGACATACTCCCTTTTATAAATAGATATTATCTCCTTCCACTTCACTACATTCATGGTCAATGAAATGAACTATGACTAACAATCATTTTGGAAGTCGTCCCTTGAAACATCAGCTTCCTTCCACTCACTAAGGTACAACATCCACCACCGATACACATCTTATCACATCTGACTAATATTTAAGGGGACCTAGTACTCATTTTGGGCCTAGGTCAAACTAAAAGAGATATCAATATCCTCTATCTATATATTTATATCAGCATCAGAAATGATGTCCTCATACTTCACCAAAGCCTACTATTAAAAATATTTCAATGTATTCTACCACTGATCATCATCCTTAACCAGATCAACCCTCTAATGATCAACTGGGATAGGATACTGAACCTCCAATTCCAGATCCACATGCAGAAGATGACCATGAGCCATAGATGAAAAGGGAAAAAATATTTCCTAAGACCTGATATTATTGAATTTTATTAATATTCATTTTAATTAATTTTAATCATTTTAAGCATCCCAAAATAAAAAAAAATTGAAAGAATTAAACAAGTCAACACAATGAATGTATATATTCTAGGTCTCTACCCTATAAATAGGTCCACCTCATTTGGTTATTCAATAATCCTAGAGTCTATGCACTGGATCATGGGTATCCCTAAAATCCTATTTCCTAGATGGTCTCTATGACCTATGTTATGAACCAAGGTCAAATGGAACTATTTACATACCAAAATATGAAATCCTCACTATGTTTGGTTCCAAAATTAATTCAATATCTCAACCATCACCTATAATACCACTCTATTATAGCCTCCTCTCTCTAAAGATAATAAAATTTGGGGAGATATATAGTGAACCTTGAGTCCCACCTCCATTGGACCTCATGTTGGACACTAGAAAAGAGGTTATAGAAAACACATTTATGGGAGGCATTACCCTTAATAATAATGTAGGATCCGGAGATAAGATGAATCATAAACAAAAAAATCCCAGACTTAATATAAAAAAAAATCCAAATAATCCCACCAAGCATATATAAATAAAACTAATACTGGTAAAATTATACAAATTAAATACCCAAAAACAAAAATAAAGAAGTGACACAACAAAAATCCAAAGGCCCGAGCTACTAATATCCAACATGATCCCTAATGTCCTATTGGAAACCTAATTTTTTTATATATATGTAGGGTGGGAAAACAAGTATACTCAGTAGGAAAACCAAAGTCTCTCCTAAACATGTGAAAAGACAATAATAAGGTACCCACGAGAAATAAGTAGAACCAAATAACACTTATATAGGTATACTGACCATTACCCTAACCTAATCAAGGCTTACTAACCAAAAAACACATCCATGAATAATAATATAATATAATGAATATCGATGAAGGGTACCCTAAACCACTTTAACACTAATTTTCTGCTCTAACACCCAAACATCATACACCATGGTTCTCTCACCTCTTCCTAATAACATCACATCACATCATATCCCATCTACAAACACTTGGGTTATCACATCACATCACATCTCATAACCACTTTAGTAGGGTGTTTTGAACATGAAGGAAATCAACCTCATGACCTCATCCTACTATGAATGACCCCCACCATAATCCATCTCATCACATCCATCTTAAAGACACATAGGACATCACATCTCATCACATCATATGTAGACTGTGGTACTTTTGACTTTTGGCCATTATAGCATGTTAATATCACCAATGATTGGAAGAGGGAGTAGGGAAAAGTGGGTAGCTATCCAGCTATCATCCCACCAAGATGTTGGAAAAAATTTCCCCATATATATATATATGGGTTTCAGCACATGGTGTTAAAAATGGGTGTGGTGTATAGAGAAATCATGAGGGAATACAATGTATATATAATGTCTACACACAAGTCCATCCTAGGGGTTCAAAATAAAGGTACCAACCCACTCAAAAGTCTCCCTCACTTTGCTTCTACCTCTAAATGTATAAAACCCCATAAAAATCCAAAATCCACAAACCATCTTCAATTTAATAAAATTTCTAGATTATCTGTTATCAACCCATTTAAATTAGAATACTTAGTTTATTAAACAATTTCCATCCCATTAATTTATATTTAACCGCCCTAAATTTGAAATACATAGCCTATTATACTTCATTATTCAATTAAAAATTCATGCTTATTCAAAAACTACTCAAGAATATATGGTAACACAACACACAACTAGAATCACAACTTAATAACTCCACAACCACATCCACTTTTCACCTACCATCACATCAAAACCGGATTCATAGCCCCACTACACAACCACATCAATTCTACTATCATAACCCCACTGCAAACCATATTGATACCACTGCCTAGGAATCATATCAATAAAACCAATCCAAAAAAATGTTACAACACATGCATAGAATTTTATTGATTGAGAATAAAGGATTTCATTTAATTACACTTATTAATTTAAAGGTGTTATAGCACATTACATATATCTTGGTGATACCCACTAATTAGATGAGTATAAGTGGTTATCCATTTATTTACTATGGTGTCACAAATAATCACAAACATGGGAATCACAAAATATATCAAAACCAAAAAATAGGGGTTATCGATGGTAATGATTTTTAGTGATACAACAAACATATATAATCTCAATATCATAATTTCACAAAGATATAAAAGCATGAAAATAATTACCCCCCTTTCTATTTCATTTAAAATAGTTAATTATCATTCTTAAGATGTGTGAAACTATATTCCCAAGAGATAACACAAGTAAACCATCTAACATGATACACTAAAAGGAGAAATGAGGGACCCCATACCTCGAAGAACAAAGCTTTACACAAACTTCCTACACTCAAAATAGGGGTAAACATATAGGAGGAAACCACTTCCAGGGAACTTGAACCAACTATAGAAATAGTGATCCACAAATCCAATGGAAAAAGGATTTTAAACCTATAGTCTCAAGAGAAATCAAGACTGAAATAACGAAGAAATTATCTTCTCTTTTGAATGATTAGATATAGAACATGTGGGATTAGATATGATTTTAAATTTTCCTTTAAAGTAGTATATCATTTAATCCACACATATTAAACATTGAAAAAGTATCTAAATTTTTTTATATGTTAAATATATGATTAATTCCCTTTTAAAATGCTTTAAAATACATTATGTTAGGCATTAAAACCATTTTTTCATCAATTAAATGTCATGAAAGGAAACTTTGTAAATTTGGAAAAACTAGAAACAATGTTCATTTCTACCACCAGGGTCCCACCACCAGGGTTCCACTGCCAAGGTGCCACCGCTAGGGTGCCACCTCCATCGTGCCACCTCCAACATGCCAACGCTAGGGTTCCATTGCCCGGGTGCCACTGCTAGGGTTCCCCCAATAGGGTTTTACCACTATATTTCCACTATTAGGGTAACATTTTTATGGTGCTACCACTTTTTTGCGACCGCAAGTGTGTGACTACCAGGGTGGCACTATAAGGCTTCCCCTACCAGGGTTCCACTACTAGTTCAAAATGATCCACCAACGAAGATCCATCATTAGTTAAAAAGGAGCTACCTTTAGTGACCCAATATTAGTTCAAAATGATCCACCATTGGTTATCCACTGTTATTTCAAAATGATCTACAGTTTGTGATCCACCGTTAGTTCAAAATGAGATACCATTGGTGACTCACTGTTAATTCAGAATGATCTACCCTTGGTGACCCACCATTAGTTCAAAATTAGATACTTTTGGTGATCCACCATTATTTAATAACAATCCATCATTAGTGATCCACCATTATTTCAAAATTAGATACTGTTGGTTACCCACAATTAGTTCAAAATGATCTACCATTGGGGACCCACCACCACCCTCTAAAACACTTCAAACTCCTCTCTTCCTCTAGAAAACACCCCTGGACTTTCCTCAAACACCTAAAAAACCATATTTCATGAAATTTAATGGGCCAAAAGGTTTGAGATGTTAAACCCAGTAATAAGAACTGGGGCATATATGACAAAACATGTATAAGAAAATGAATCATTTAACACCCACAATAAGGGTAATAATTTTTTTTATTAAAAAATGGATAATAAGATGACATAAAAGGATAATATGTGATATCATAAATATTAACATGGTTATGGTATAAATTAATAACATTATTTAAAGAATTATACATGAGGTTAAATCACATTCAATTAAAGGAAAATACAAGGTAAAGTATTTCTTTACTCAATTCCCAATCATTGGGTTAAACTTCTACTTCATTGATTGTGTCATGCTAATATTATGTGTGTAATTAATTTTGATTTTATTATGTTATATTTCTAATTATTTATGTGTATTTATAGAAAATTCACATAATTTACCCATTTATTAATTCTGACTTGAACATTATTATCATTTTAAGGGTTTATTTTACAATATCATTTTAATCAATATTATTTATTCTTGAATATAATTTGAAGGGAATTACTTGAAAATTTTATAATAAAACCTTCAATTTTATTATCATATAGTCATTAATGATTTATTTCATGAGATTTTACCATTTTAACACACTTTTGTACTTAAAATGTTTTATAAAATATTTTTAGAAAAATCTGACTTCATTTCTCTCTTTAGTTAGAAATATGTTTTCTTCCGAAACCATGTTTTAAAAAAAATATTTTCAAAAGAGTTTTAAAATTTTCAAAATTATTCATTCAATAAAATTTCATTCATATTTATACTTTAAAAATGTTTTAAATTGAATGTTTATGTCATATTTAAAACAATTCTCATTTTTCTTTTACTAAAAAAGTGAAAGGAAACCTTTTTTTAACATGGATGACATAAAAACATTTCCAACTATCATAGACACTAAAATGTTTCTGAGATAATTTTTTATGTTTTAATTTTTATTTTAAAATAAAATATTTTTTCAAAATTAATTTTTAAATTCTATTTTTTGAAAGTAGTTTTGGAAGAAAATTATTTTCAAAATGTTTTCTAAAATGGATAAGATATTTTCCTCAAGAATGTTTTATAGATCTTTTTGTGGTATTTTTATTCATCATTGAAGAAAGCATTAATTATTACTCCAATTGGTATATGTTTTATTGATATCATCCTTATTCCTTATTTTTATGGTTTATTATCAATTTAATATATTACTATGGATGGTTTATGGTTATTTTATTGACTGGAGAAAGTATTCACATTTTGTA
This sequence comes from Viscum album, assembly GCA_963277665.1. Lineage (NCBI taxonomy): Eukaryota > Viridiplantae > Streptophyta > Magnoliopsida > Santalales > Viscaceae > Viscum > Viscum album. The sequence continues at coordinate 1,713,536,150 of OY728140.1, read as the reverse complement.
TGCCAGTTTTCAATATAAATGTTTATGTTTATTTTGTTTTACCCTAATCATAATAGGAATTAATTGGACTCAGTAAGTGATGGGTGAGGTCTGTTATATCCCCTCGATGCATCGGTAGATCTCACGAGATAAACTAGTTTGGGTATTGTCTGATGTCTTACCCGTCTATGTATGGTGTCTTGGAAGAAGCCTTTATGGTATGTTTATGATGTCAGTTATTATGAATTATATCAATATGAATTTAGTTATTGATATTCCATGTGATTTTTAAATTATTATAATATTCTTGATTAAGTTTCATTATAATTTGATTATTTATATGGAAATATTTGATCATCTTTTATTCTATCTATATTATTATAAAGTTATTCATTTAATGAAACATGTTTTAGTAATTTACTATGACAAACTATTTATAAATAATTTATACATATATTTCATTGTACTCTTACCCTTAAAGTTAATTGTATATTACTCCTTAATTATGTTTTATTTGTCCCCAGGATATGAGGAAGTATTTTGTGATTGACACGCAGGGATACACTAAGGGGAATAAAGGATTTATGAAAGAAATTATTTGTGTATTTTATGTTTTAAAATGTAATGTGAATTTCATGTATGTATCTAGTTTACAAAGATTAATAAACTATTCAGGCCTTTGGAATGTGATTACTTATATCTTATTCCAATGTAATAAAGTAACCATAAACTTTAGGCTACTATGACCAAGGTATTTACATAACTAATATAAATTTAGAGAACAAATATAAATGAAGTGTATAAATTGTTATAGTTATAAATAATGTTTTAAAATAATTGATTAATATAGATATATTTTTATAATTTATGTACGAGTGAATTATAGAAAATCAAGATAAAAGGAAAGGGTTTCCATATCAATCACCATTCATTAAGTCATACCATGAAATTATACATGAATATTCATTTTATAGTCTAACTAATTAAACATAACATATAATAACATAAATTATTATTAAAATTTTAAACGTCACTTCCATTCATGCTCTTTATTTTTAGGATTTATGATTAATATATTCCCAAAAATATAAGCGTTTTTCCTAACATAAAATTCTTTCTTGAGTAATAATGTTTCTTCTTGAGATTCATATTTAATTTTATACTGTATACCCTATTTATATCTTAGGTGATTAATATTGATTCAAATATTCTGTACATATGTTTTATCTTCCTTATTGATTTTAAAATTATAATCCCAATCATCATAAATGACAGTTTCACCACCTATTCTATAATTTTATTTCTTACCAATGTTCTAATTTTTAATTAGAAGCCTAATTTTGTGATATCTCATGAGACCATCATATATACTTTATCCTATTTTAAAAATTATTTTTTATTATCCTTTTAATGAATTTAGATTTAAATAATGGTTTTTAAAACCTAAAAAAGATCTTCTAAAACCACCTTTGATACCTTGGGTTTATACATTCTATTTCTTTTTTTCCTCCCTATTTCTCTATATAATTCTCATGAATTTATTCTACATTTTGTATATATGTTAATTACATATATACATATTTTATTATACCTTTATTTGTTTTTAATACATTCTTTAGGTACCCTTTAAAATTCCCACTTTTATGTAAAAAGGATATAAATGAACTTTCTAATTTTTTATTCATGGAAAGTGTCACCTAAAAAATGTTTTAACAATTAATAGAGATTGAAAACCCTAATTATTTTTATTTAAAACTATCATAGTTCAATTTTGGTTTAATGTAAATTAATAATCTATTTCCTTCCATAATGGATCCTATGATCATTTATAAAAGAATCATTGATGCAGTTCCTTTTATATTCTTACATCTCCTCAACAATTATCTTGAATTTTCCTATATTGGATCTCAATGATCTATATTTATGTTAATTAATTTATATATGAATCTAAAAAATGATTTAATCCGTTATTATCATGTGAATATTTATAATATACCCTTTGATTAAGGTTTGAGAAAAGATTATGAAATAAAATTATCTCTCAGGGGTTTTATCATGATTATGAATTAAATATTTTTTATTTTCCTCATGGAGAGGATGTATTCATTTATATATTACGATATTAATTATTTCATGGGTGGGAAAAAATTATATTTCCCTCAAATGAATTGGGTAATGTTTTCATCTCATGAGATACCATTTATGGTGGAAGAGTAATTAACCCAAGTACATTATGTTATGTGATGGGTGGGATTAGAATCATATATCCCTCCAATGATTTAGGTAAAGATTTATATATCATGAGATGTTATTTATCTGATTAGAGAGTAAACCTAGTCCACTATTAGACTTATTCCACTATTTTTATGGGAATGAGGAGTAAACCCAATCCACTGCGGGACTCTGTCCACTATATTTATACGAATGAAGAGTGAACCCAATCTACTATGGGACTACGTCCACTTGAGGATGATGTTTTTGGAAGTGATCCTTGACTTATGATTATGATGTTATGTTTTATGTTCTTACCACATATTCATGATACCATGAATAAATGATGAGATTTACTTATTCCATATTTCCATGCTTATCTCATATTCTTATGTCAAGGTACATGTTTTTTATTTTGAGATTACAAGTCCCTCCTTCATGAGGTATGGGAAAAAATTATTATACCATGTTGTTTTTAGTAATAAATTTATCCCTAATCATGTTGTATCATATGATTATGATATAAAACTTTATGACATGGATATAATGTTTTTCCTTACTAAGAATTTGAGCTCACCAATTTCTTATGTTTCCTTTATACAGGTTATGAAGATAAGTATAACTTATGATATACCTTGAAGGGGGTATATAAGACTCTTATTATGGAGATATTTTAAAAAGTTTTTAAAAATAATTTTACTATTTAATTGGTCCTTAAATACACTAAACCAAAATTTTATTTGAGTTATGTGATATTTTTGTGAGATATAATGTTTAACTTTTTGTAATGGCGAAAAAATGTTATATTTATCTTGGTTCGATGTAGTTGGTTTCAAAAAAAGGTTTAGTTATTTTTTTAGATTATTTTTGTTGTTTTTGTTATTAGTATTATATAATTTTCTTGAAAAACATAGGGATAAGTCCAAGAGACAAGTCTAAATAAAGGATAACATCCTAAAGTTTTTATAAATTTGAGATTGTGTGATTTTCCAAACTATAACCTCCCTATATGGATACTACAAGTGGATATAGGATTAGGAACAAAAATACCTTAAGGTATTTACCCTAAAATTGTAGTATTTAGTATTAGATCACTCTTCAACTAGTGAATGAAATAGAGGCCTAACTACACATATAGTTTTACACTCTTAATGGATGTGATATAGTCAATCAAATTCTATTTACAGGAAATTATAAAGGATTTAGTATTTTTAATGAATTAGTATAAGAAATATTAGAGAGAAAAAACTAAAGAAACAAATATTGAAACAAGTGTATTTTTGGTTTCATATAATGATAATGTGATGGTTTCAAAGAGTAAAAAATTTTATGTTTGTGTTTTTCATTAGATAATTTATGATAAATTTATTATGAATTTAATTATTTATAAATTACATTAACCTATTTTTGGTTTTATTAATGGATAAATATATATGGAAATAAATGAAAAATATATCCCATAGACAATACATATATTTACCCAAGGATAATACCAATGGGATTATTTCTAGAATAAAAAATCATATTATTATTCAAAACTAGTAATTAAGAATTATGATAAAATTTTTCAACATAGTTGAAATCCTATAAAAAAAATAATAGATGGATAAAGTCTCATGGAATTAAATTTGATGAATATTATAGAGGAAATAATTTTCAATCTAGTTTATCTAAAACATTTAGGAAGATACACATAGGGGAATGTCACAAAAGAAGTCGAAGACATTTGATTTACGGTAATAAAGGGAATCAAGCAATAATATTCCAAGGAAAATGGAAGGGTTCAGTTAATATGGTGATGAAATATAGATTTATTCATAAGGAGACACCTTCAATTATATGTTTTAGATGTGAGGAATTTAAAAACTATACAAACTTGTTGAATAATCCAACAGATTAAGATTAAAATAAACACTAACAACCTTATAAACCATGGGAAAAATGAAAATCCTATGAAATTAACACTATATAAGTGGATAATGATAATTAATTTGTTATGGGTACACTTATTCATCACTCGAGATTTGTTGATGTCCTATTCCTTGTAATTTTATACCAACAATTTTCTATTGAAATAAAAAAACCTGCTGATAGGATCATTTTATCAAAGGTATATGAATCTTTTTCAAGATTTTTAGGATAATGATTCATTCATGTATTGTTATCCTTTCTTCAGATAAATTTAATGTGATTTTATAAATGGATTTTTTCTCTTTACTTCAAAAAAATTATAATAATGAAATCAAATTTGATGTAAACCTAATTTTATCTATCAATTAAAGGATTAATATGAAAAAAATTTAGAAGGAAATTATATAATATGTATTTTGATACTAATTAATGATAATAACTTAGCATAAATACTTGTAGAAAATCTCAATATTAGCGAGAATAATTATCTAAGGAATAAAGATATATTCCTTGTGTTTGTAAGGTTGATATATCTTAACAAATTATATGGTCAATCATGTATATATTTTAGACACCCATAGGTATTTTCATTATTATGTAATAATTAAAATTGATAGGATGAAATTTATTTAAGGGGGGAGAATGTAACACCCCAAAATTTTACTATATAATTTACCTTTAAATAAACACTGTGTAGATAACTTTCCTAACATGCATCACTAAACCAAAATGAAAAGATAAAAAATATATAAACATTTAATTGTGGATGAAAATTGAGGTAAAAACATTATTAAAAACATTTATCAATAAAATAAAATTCATTTTAGATACTAATGCATTTATAAAATTAATGTGGCTAAATAACTAATAAGATCATTTTATGAAAGAAATATACTTCTCTTCTAAAATCAGGTTTCTATGTGCTTTATTATAAGAAAATAATTATACTATTTATATTAATAATAAATATTTTTATATGAATTATTTATTAAAAATAATTTTATTAGCCAATTGTATAAAATAAAAATAAGAATGGGTAACACCATGAAAAGTTATTTTCTTATTAAAATAGTGTTTCATTATATTTAATGATTTTATTTTAAAGTTAAGTTTTCATATTTTATAATTTTAATCTAAAAAATTTAATAAATTATTGGATTCAATATAACCATATTATCTTAGGATAAAATTTTAATTTTTTTCTAAAATAATTGATTATTTAGTGAATAATGACAATATCTTTATTACCAAAATGGTAACTTTTCAGTTATATTGGAAAGACCTATAAGTTTATAAAACATTTAATTGAAAAAAGTTGTGTTTAAGAAGTTAAATTTTACATTTTAAAAATACTATATTAATTTTTAAAACTAATGATTAACATTTTGGGGACTTAAGTAATATTTTAAAATAAATACTATACATGTATTTTATTTTAATTAAATAATATTTTGGTAATAATTGGTTTTTATTGCATTTAAATCCAAATTTTATTTTATAAAAATATAGAATTTTGTATCATTAAAATAATATCCATTTATAATTTTACCCTATACATAAATTTTAATCTTAAAAACACACTTTTTCATAAAACGAGTTTATATGCATTGCTTACGCTATTGTTAAAATTGATTTTCATACACTTAGAATTTTTATCTAATAAAATGGATTTATTATTTTTAATAAATAGTTACAAATTATGTAATAAATTCCCTTTTATTTTTATGCATAAAAGTTATTTACTTCGGTAAAAACTAATTACCATGGTAAAACCAACAATGGTAAAAGTGAACATTATAAGAGTAAGGGACTTAATTGTTTTTTAAAACATTTTTTCTAATGATTTTTTGAGGTATTTTTGACATTATATAATCATACTCTACATTAATCTTCAATTTTATAGTTTTATTATTGAAAAATTTAATCTCATTATTATAATTTAATGGGTATTTAAAAAAATGTCATTCTCACCATTTATAAATGGGGACTTCCACTACCCCATTAGGCCACTCAAAAAATTATATTTTCTCTTTAATCCTTGAAATTTTACCTTATCCTTGAATCCAAATTAAATTTAATAATATTTTGGTCATAATAAATTATCGAAAGTCCTCTATTTATATGGAATCCTCCAATGAATACTCTATGTTCTCAACATGAATACTCATTTCATTTTATAAATATTATTCATTTTAATATTAAATTTCAAATTATAATTTAATAATTATAGTATAATGATATAATTATTTTTTTATACTAAAATTTATTTTTCTATGGTAATAGCTATTAACCACCTTTCAATTTTTCTATTAATAAAAACAAAACCGATATTCATGCGCTGTGTGGACTATAACCTCCATAAAGTGATGTCTTCCATTTTTCACCACTACCTATCATCAATGATTATATGGGTAAATTTTAAGAATATATATTAAATATGTAATATAATTATGATTATTAAGATATAAATTATAATTCACCTTCTTTCCCCATAATTCTTCAGGAAATGAAAATGTTAATTGTGTGTTGTGTGGAATACAACCTCCATGAAGTAATATATCTCATTTTCCTATATAGTTCTTTTCTTGTTTATTAAAAAAATTGAAATATGAATAATAACCTAAAAATTATATAAATAATGTCATTATTGTTTTTTTAATAATGATTTTATTTCCACATGAAACCACTTTCATAATGATAATCTTCTATTAATTAAAATCTATTCATGTTTGGTTGTTTTAACCACAAAATTTAAAAATAATATATAATAATATCATGGATGATTATGGAAACATAATTATTTATAATATATGATATAAATAAAAAATAACGATTTTATATTTTTTATATAATTTTAATACTAAATGTAAACTCATTCACCATTATACCCCCACTCGTTTGTTAAAAATTATGGAAAGATTCTCATCAACCAATTCATATTTAAAGATAAAAACCAAAAATAGCATAGAATGAAAAAATATATTTATCAATCATTATAAACAATAAATTCAAGTACCATTAATGATATCATAATAATGACCTTTGGGAGAAGAACAAATAACAACAATATCATCATGAAACTAGTTCTAAACGATCAAAATTACTCCCACCTTATATTGAAAATAGTTAAAAACTAATAAATATACATGAAGAGAATAAATATAAATATGGATTATCAATTGTTTTAGTTATAAATAATATTATTAAATATTTTATTAATTTATTTATGTTTTTTATACATGGTACTAGAGAATGTTAGAAGAAATAAAGATAAAAGGTAAGGGTTTCTATCTTAATAATCCTTTATTGAGGCATGCTTTGATATTTTTAACAAATATTCATTTGTATGGGGTAAAAAAAATCCAAATTTAATTATGATATCATAAATTATTTTTGAACTTTTAAACTTCCATTCCATTCATTATATTCTTTATTTTGGGCCTCGAGTGATATCTTCCCTAAAATATCAAAGTTTCACATTACTTAATATTATTTTTTGAGTAATAATGTTTATCCTTGAGTTTAATATTTCATTTAATATTTTATACCCTATTTATATCTTGAGAGATCATGTTTTATTTAATTAATCATTTTTTATGAGTTTCCTCACTTCATGAAATGGAATCTATGTGAAGAATAATTTACATCTTCTTAAACGATGGTTTCCCCTCCTTATCTATAATTTTCCTTCCTCCAAATGTTCATTTTTTTTATTAGAAATATAATTATGTTTTATCTCATAAGACCATAATAGTTTACTTCTAATATTTTCAAAAAAAATGTTAAATTATCATTTTTATAATATGCTATTTCTACAAATGTTTAAGAATAAAAATAAAAAGGATATTCTAAAACCAACCTCATTACTTTTGGGTTGTGTATCTTTCTATTTTCACCATTTTTCTCTATAATATTATCATTAATTTATTAAATATAATGTATAAATATTCCTTATATATATACCTAGTTTAATATACCTTGATTATTTGTTTATTTTAATATATGTTTTAGGTTCTCTTCAAAATTTCCACTTTTATGTAAACTCGACTTAATTGAAATTTTTGAGTTATTATTCACTAAAATTACATCCTCTATAATTTTTTTCATCATGAACAGATTTTCAAAACCCAAATTATTTTATGGAAAACCATCTGTGTTTTTTTTATAAAGTTAAATAATAAAATATTTCATTCCATAAATGATGCTATACTCATCTTGAAAAGCATCACCAATGTAGTTAAATTTTATTATTAATTCTCCTTGATCATTATCACGAATTTTACTATATTGGATAATAATGATCAAGAGATATGTTTATTTATTAAAATATTAACATAAAAAATGATTTAATTCCTTCTTCACTTAGAAATCCTTAATATATTGCCTTCAGTTATTCGTTAAGGAAATATTATGAAACTCACTTATATTTCATGGGTTTTATAATGTTTATGCATTATTAATGGTTTGATTATCTCATGTTCCACACATATATGTGTTCATATTGTTATTTTAATTATTTAATTGGTGGGACAATAATTATATATCCCTATAATTAATTAGGTAATTTTTTATCTCATTAGATATCATGTATGGTGCATGGGTGATTAGCCTAGGAACACTATGTTATGTGATGATGGTTCTAGAATTATATATCCCTTCAATGCATTGGGTAATAATTTATATCTCATGAGATGTTATGTATGGGATTAGGGATTTAAAATAGTCTATCATGGGACCTTTTCAACTATGTTTATGGGAATGGGGATGGATCCCAATCCACCATGGGACCCTATCCACCATGTTTATGGGAATGGGGAGTGAACACAATTTACTATGGGACTTTTTCCACCATGTGATGATGGGCTTGTAAGTTAGCATTGAGTTATTTTTATAACATCATTTTTTATGTTATTAAATATATTTATGATTCCTTGAACTTATTATATCATTCCCTTATGCCATGTTTCCATGATTATCTCAAACTATTATTTAATGCTACCAGTTTATTCTTTTGAGATCATATGTCCATCCTTGATGATTTATGGACAACTCTTATTGTCCCTTGTTATTTTTAATATGAAATTTCTCATTGCTCATATTTTATCACATGCTTATGGTATAAAAAACTTGATGAAATGTTGATAAGTATTTCCCTTAAAAGTATTTGAATATTCAAATTTCTTATTTTTACCTTTACTAGGTTATAAAGAGAAGTATACTTATGAGAATTATAGAAGGGTTCTGGAAGAGTTCAGTTATGGATAAGTGTTAACAATTCTTTAAAAATAATTTTCCTATGTATATGTTCCTCAATGAAACTATAGAAAGGTTCTCTGATCTATGTGACGTTTTTATGATGATTAATTTTTATCTTATTTTTAATGATATAAAATAAATTTATGTTCATCCTAGGTTGCTATAGTTGGAATAAAAGTATGGTTTAAATATTTTATTAGGATTTTTTTAGTTGTTTTGCAAATCAGTATTAGAGAACTTTAGTAAAAACCATAGTGATAATTCTAAGGGATAAGTCTATGTATATAAATGAATACTAAAATTTTGGTAATATTGTGATTGTGTGGTTTTCCAAGCAATAAAATAAATTTCTAGATAGTATAAGTGGATATAGGTTATTTGACATATGTACCTAGGGAAAGTAACCCTAATAGGGGAATATTGGGTATTAAATCTATCACCACCATGTGTACAATAAAAAGTCCAAAATACACTCCTCGTTTGACAGTCCTTGTTGATAAGCATTGTTTAATAATAATACCTTTATGATATATTAAGAATGATTTATTATGTTAAGTAATTAATATAATAATTATGGAAAATATTAACCTAAAGAAACCTATAATGAACCAATAACGATTTAGGTTGAACTTAAATCTGATATGGTGTTTCTAAAGAGTATAAATTTCAAGGTTGAGTTTTTATTATGTTAATTTATGATAATTCTATTATTATATAAATTATGAATCACTCATGTTAACCTATTTTGGTTTTAGTAATGGATTAATCCAAAATTAACCAAGTTAACAATGGTTTCTATGAATAATAAAGATATTTTTCTAAATAATAAACCTAATGGGATGGGATATGAAATAATATATGTTATAATTATTGATAACCAGCAATCAAGAATTTTGATTAAAAATATAAACATATTTTAAATACCAAACAAACCAAATAAGTGAAGGATTAAATATGATGAATGTTTAGGTGATGAATATAATGAAGGAAATAAGATTCGTTCTTTTTCATGTCAAAAATGTGGGAAAGAGACACCAAGGAGAATGTCTTAATGGAACTGGAAGATGTAATTTTTTTTAAAAGAATGCATCATGAAATTATCAATCTAGGAAAAAGGAAGATTTTAGTTAACATTATGGGTAAAAAATGTTCTTTTATAATTATCCACTAGCAATTAAATGTTTTAGATGTGAGGAATTAAGTAACTATTCAAACTAATGCTCTAATCCAAGGGATGAATATGAAAATCAACACCAATAATATCATAGACCATGGGAAAAAGGATCTTCCTATGAAAAGACTATAATTGAGTGGTGTTGGGTACAATTATTCATCACTCTATATTTTATAATGTATTATTTCATGTTTGGTTTAACCAACTATTAGTTGTTGAAATAGAAAAACATGGTCGTAGATTTATCATATTAATGGAATATGAATATTATTCAAGGTCAGTGGGATAATGAATTATTCAAGTCTTATTATTCATTTTTGAGATATATTTAATTCAATTTTTGAAATGGATTTTTTATTTCTACGTCAAATAAAATTAGAATGAATATATCACATTTCATATAAAACTATGATAGTTTACCAATAAAAGGATGATTATGAACACCCTTTAGAAGAAAATTATATAATATGGATCTTGACACTGATTAATGAGAAACTCTTGGATAAAATGGTTGGACAAAAAACTCAATATTAGGTATAATATTAATTATATGAATATATATTCTCCCTAAGTTTGTATGATTGATATCTCTCTTGAAATTATATCACGAGTTGTGTTTATATTCTAGATACCCTTAAATTTTTCACTTGTTTGTAATAATTAAAATTGGGATGGAGGAATTTATTTAAGGATGGATAATGTAATTCCCAACAATATTACTATATATTTATCCTTTAAATAAAAATAATTTCAATACCTTTGTTCACACATAACACAAAACCAAAATGCTCTACGAAATATTATATAACCATTGAAATGTAGCTATTGAACCGGTGGGTAAAAATAGAGGTAACTGTATTGTGAAATACATGTATAGAAAATAATAGTCATTTTTAATATCAATTAATTAATAAAATTAATGTGGATAAATAACTAATACGATCATTTTATGGTAGAAATGGATTTTCATCTAAAATTGGATTTATATTCAATCTATTTTAAGAATCTAAATATATTATAGATATGGTATATAGTTTATAATAAAAATCTTTATTATTATATCAATAATATAAAAATACTAATTTTATTATTAATTTATAGAATATAATAATAAAAATGGTTAACACTTTGAAAAGTTATTTTCCTATAAAAATATTTTTTCATTATATTTTATGATTTTATTTTAAAGTTAAATTTTCATATTTTTAAATTTGAATTTTAAAAAATGAACTAAATCTTTGGATTCAACCTAACTATATTATCTCAAGATAAATTTTTAGGTTTTTTATAAAATAAACGATTTTTAATTGAAGAGTGAAAATATCATTCTTACCAAAACTATAATTATATAAATATATAATCAAGGACTAGAAGTTCATAGACCTATAAATTTATAAATTATTTTCTTAATATTTAATAATATATATTTTTGAAATACTATGATTAATATATAAATCCTATAATTAAAATTTTAGAAAATTATTTAATATTTTTCAAAAAAATTTGTTTCGGTATTTCTTTTTATTAAATAATATTTTGGTAAAAATTGGTGTTTTCTTGATTTTAAATCCAAATAAGTTTTTTTTCTACTAAATAGATTTATATCATGAACATCAAAGACATTTAAAATTTTACCATACATATAATTTTTAATCTTTAAAAGGCTCCTTTTATATGAAACATGTTTTTACATGTAATATGCGCTAATATTAAAATTTATTTTTATTAAAAATTGAAATATTATATGATAAAATGGATTTAATATTTTTAATTAGAAGGTAGAAATTATTTTTCAAATTCCATTTTATTTTTAGGTATAAAAAATGATTTACCTAGGTAAAAACTATTTATCAAGGTAAAACCAAATATATTAAAAGTGAGAATTATATGCTTAAGGGAATTAAAAAAATGTTTAAAAAAGCATGAAAATTAATAGTTGAGGGATGATGAAACTTATCTGATCCTAAATCCATTATAATTATTTTTGGAGTCTTTTTCATTTAATAATGTAGTGAAATTATTATAAAGTAAAATGTATTTATAGAAATTACATTCTCAATATTTATAAAATGGGATTTTCACCACTCGTTTAAGGACATAAATTTTTTTAATTTCCTCAAAAAACCATGAAATTTACCCTTATACTAGATTTTACTTTACTTCCCTAAATTTCTGGTCAAATATAACTATCCTAAACCCTCCACTTCCGAGGAATCCTCCAACGAAAACTCAATGTTCCCCATACAGGTACTCATTTTTCCTTAATTTTTCTTCATTTCCATCTTACCTTTTCAATTATAATTTTATAATTAATATATAATAACATTATTATTGTTTTTATACTTATTTTTATTATTCTAAGTGAATAAATATTAACCATATGTCACCTTTTATCATACAAAAATTGAAACCGTCAATCACACGATATATGGACCACCACCTCCACAAAGCAACGATTTCAATATTTCAAATCACTACTCTTTATCTATTATTATATAAAAATTGAAGAATAAATATTAAATATAGAACATAATTAACATTAATAATATAAAAATTATAATCCACCTTCTATCCCTCTCTTCTTTGTGAAATGAATTTGTTAACAGCGCATTATGTGGACTACTACGTCTACAAGGAAACATATCTCGTTTTTTCATATATGTTCTTTATTATTTATTATAACAACTTCAAATATAATTCATAGACATAAAATTATCTAAATAATATCCTTATGAGTATATAATAATGATATTATTTCCAAAATAAACAACTTTTATAATAATAATAATAAATTAATTATTGTATGTTCATGTCTAGTCGGTCTAACCATCTACTTGAATAATGTTATGAAATAACATAATTGAAGACTATAAGAAAAAAATTAATGATAATATATGGTAAAAATAATAAAACAAATATTTTATTTAGTGTTTATAATGTTAGTACTTAAATTAAACACTTTCACTAAGATACCACTACAAGTTCGTTAAACAAAAACATCAAAAAATGCTTGTCACCAAATTCATATCCAAGGATATTAAATGAAAATAAATTAAAATGAAATTATATATTTAAAAATAATTATAAATAATAAATTATATTACTTTTAATGATATCATAATGATGAACTTTGGGAGAATAATGCATATAGATAATGCTACCAAGAAACAAGTTCAAAACTAAAATGATTACTCACACCAGATATTGAATATTGTAAAAACATAAATAATATACATGTAGAGAATAAATATAAATGTGGAGTATAAATGGTTATAGTTATGGATCAATTTATTAAATAAGTTATTAATTTAGTAATTGTTTTTATACAATAAGTTAGATCGCATTTGAGGAAATCAAGATAAAAGGTAAGGGTATCTACCACAATCACCCTTCATCGAGGCATGCATTAATATTAAGAACCAATATTCATTTTTATGGTGTAACTAATTAACCCATGAATTACAATAGCATATATTATTTTTTTTTGTTTTAAAATTAAATTCCTAATTTTTTCCTTTCTATGTGCTATGATTGATATATTCTATAAAATATAAGGGGGTTTTAATTACTCAATCTTCTTTCTTGAGTTATAATGTTTCTCCTTGAGCTTAATATTTTATTTCATATTGTATACCATATTTATATCTTATAAGAATAATTTTATTCAAATATTTCTTACCAATGAGTTCCCTTTCTTCTTAAAAATGCAACAATGTTACAAATAATTCTTATCCCCTTAAATGATGGTTTCACCTCCTTATCCATAATATACCATCCAAAATATTTCATAATTTTTAATTAGAAACCTTTTTATGTATTATATAATATGAAATTGAAATAAAAATTCCCTTATTTTCAAGAAAATTATTTAATTTAATTTTTATGATTTTGGATTTCTACAATGGAATTTTAAAACATTAAAATGGATAATCTAAAACCACCCTCATGACTTTTGTGTAACAAATTATCTTTAATTTTTTTTACCCTTTTTCTATATATTATTATCATTTATTTCTTATTTATGATATATATATATATGTTCCTTATATATATACCTAGTTTATCATTCCTTTATTTCTTAGGGGTTAATACATTTTTCCACCCCCTTAAAAATTCCCAATTTTAATTAAACTCAACTTAAGGGACCTTTCTAATTTATTATCCATGAAAAGTGTCATCTCTATAAAATGTTTTCAATAATGAATATTTTTTTTAAACCATAATTATTTTATATAAAACAAACTGAGTTCAATTTTTTTCTAATTCTAAATAATAATCCATTTCTTTCATTAAAGGATCCTATTCATTTCAAAAAGAATCACTGATAAGGTTAATTTTTATTCTTACTTATCCTTGATCATTGTCATGTATTTTAATATATTAGAACTTAATGATAAATAACTATGTTTATTTAGTAAAATATGAACATGAAAAATAATTTAATTTCTTTTTCTCTTGGGAATAATTATGATATCATCTTTAGTTATTCTTCTACAAAAGATTATAAAACTCACTTCTTTATCATAGGTTTTATCATAAATATACTTTATGTATTGTTTATTTTACTCATTTGGAATATTCACACATTTAAATATTTTAAAAATCATCATGTGATATGTATTATATGAATTATATATCCCTACATTGTATAGGTTAATGTTTTTATCCCATGCGATACCATGTATGGTGCGAGAACGGTTTGCGAGAGCACACTATATTGTGTGCGTGTGAACTTATAATTATATATCCCTCAAATGAATTAGGTAAAGAATTTTATCTCATGATATGTTATGCATGATATTAGGGAGTGAACCCAGTCCACTGTTTTACTTTTTTACTATGTTTATGTGAATGGGAAGTGAACCCAATCAACCATGGTACTTTTTTCACTATGTTAATATCAATGGGGAGTGAACCCAATTCTCTTTGAAAAGTCATTCACTATATGATGATGGTATTGGAAGTGACTAATGAATTATGATTATGATTTCATATTCTATATTGTTTTCACCTATTTACAATTTCATAAACTGATAATATCATTTCCCAATTACATGTTTCCATACTTTTTCAACATTGTTCTTTTATGGAACATGTTTATTATTTTGAGATTACATGACCTTCCGTTATGATTTATGTATGACTATTATTTTATAAGGTTTTCTTAAAAACAAATCACTCTTTTCTATGTTATCTCATATTATTATTATTTTACTCTTGATGACATATTGATAATTTTTTCCCTTACATAGTGTTTCAGATCACCCCTTTCTTATATTTTAATTCCTTAGGTTTTGAAGATAAGTATAACATTTGAAAATTCTAGAAGGGGGTTTAAAAAGGTAATATTACATATATTTTTTCATTCATAAATGACACATGGGGTTTGAGTGGTGTTTTTTTTTGTTTTGGAACAACCTTTACATTCTATACATATGACCAAATCCTTTATGGGATGTTTCAAACCGGTCTTGTTTGTGGAACTGAAAAAACCCAATAGTTCCCCTATTCATAATGTTTCATGAACCTACATTCCAAAAGTAGGTGGCCACTGAGAAATGGATCCAATTATTCTTATGGAATTTAATTTGCCTATAGGATGGGATTTCAGGCTCATCACACACTTTTATTTGAATTTATTACATACTCTGGGACACTCTTATAGAATTAAGTCATGTTCACAAATCCTTTTTTAGATAAAAAGTATAACAAGGGTTTCCCTTAGGATAAAAATCAATTATTATCTTGCATGAACTTTATAATAATGTATATCTATCCAAGGTTCTTCATTGATGGAACAATTTTTCATAAATATTAGATATTGTTTGGTCATTTATTATTACAATGCTAGTTTATACCACCCAGTAGGGCACTCTAGAATTTATCACCATCTAAGGAGAAAAAAATTATTTTGATGTTGGCATCAGGCCCATGATATGGGATTCTAACATATCATTTTTAAATGAAATTAAGACCCCAATATTTTGGTGTCACTTAATTGGACACATCATACCTTTTAAGTTCATGTGATAAGGAACAAACCATGTAGTTTAATGTCATAAATCAAGGATGTTTAGGAAAAAGGTGTCTAGTCAAGGGTTGGTGTAAGACTTACTCTAAAGTATCCTATCAAATCTAGAAGAGATATAACCTATCAGGATAGTTATGAACCTATAAGGGTTATGACCTAGATAAAATTAGCGTATATTTGGGGTGTTGGGTTTAAAACTTAGATATGCTTCCAACATATCCCATTTGAACGGGAATCATAGACCATGTAGTTTTTTTTGAGGAACCATGACTATGGGGGTCCAACAAATGTGTTGTATAACATTGGATTTGGCCATTTAAGATGGTGATAACATGGTTGGGGACTATACCAAATAAGAGTTCCATTTGGTGTGTATGGTTGGGTCATATATTGGATTTGATGCCCTATAAAGTTTTATCTCATAGGGGGTTTCTCCTTTTATGTTGGATACATGGACTTGATGACCCATAACTATGGAGGCCCTCTAAAGGAAGGCAAGATGAAAATTTGAAAAATGATTATATACTGAGAAATCCATCTGATCATGAAAATCTCATGATCATCACTAACCTCTAAGACCATTTGAATCATGATTAGTGTGAGAAAAATGAGGAATTAGAAGACTTGGAAAACCAAACAATATCTTTCATCCATTGACATTTGAGTCTAGGGATATGGGAGAGAGAAAGGGAATTGATGTTTCGATCTCTTATTTTTTTTCATAACCCTGGTGGATGGAAGAAAAGGGGGTTATGATATCCTTAAGAAAATAATATGGGATTAATTGAGAAGAGATTCTCTATTCCTAGTTACTGATAAGAAAGGATAATAAGGTACCAACCCTAACCAAAGGAAAAATCAAGCATCCCCCCTCATCATCTAAAATTGGAAGTCCATGGTCTTTGAGATTATGAGGGAGGGTCATGGCCCAAGACATCACATATAAAACCATGAATTCCATGTAAATTATTCCAATGTTGGTATCCTTGTTAACAAAGGGATTAAAAACTATACACACCATGAGGACCCTACCCACAATATAGGACAAGTGTGACACACCTCTTACTGAAGGAATAAACTACCTAATTAGGACATGATGGTGTGTCTTTCTCCATGTTTGTGAAAATATAGAGGTCTCAGTGGAGGTTTTGATTTGGAATACTTTATATGAGAGTCCCAAGGGAAGATAATACCTACCATTAGTGGTGTAAAATAGGGCTCAAAGAAGGCTTGCATAGGTAAGTCCTCAGCAAGGTGAAGAGGTCTCACGCAAGGTAGACCTAGAAAGACTAAAGAGGGCTCACATATGGTAGAACTAGGAAGAATGGAAGTGAATTTCCCAGGGTGGGCCTGCATAAGATAGAAATAACTTATTGATGATGGAAAACCCATGAAACATCACTTGGGTGAGGCATTTATTTAGGATCCAAGGGTTTCCTTATGTGTTTATGGAAGGGTCTCGTGTAGGTCAACGATTTTGGAGAAGACCTTCTTGATAATTATCATAAACTAAGGTGAGGCAAATCCTCATTCAGGTGTTTTATATTTCACACACTGGTGGAACATTAATCCAACTATCTACCTTAATTACCTACTATCTCAGGTTTTTGATAGCTACTATAATGATTTTGAGGGTCCAGAAGAAGGATTAGGGTGAGCAAGGATTTAGGGTTTCTTTTAAACTTACAATAATTTGAGATGAGGATCCCTAGGGTCTAATTTATTATAAATATTGGGAACCTGGGTATATGAATTCATCCGTGTAGGTCTACTGAATAGGTTCCTCACAAATTTTCCTCATGTAATTTTGGTTTCTCCTTCAAGGTTGTGCAGTTTAGGCCTATTAAGGACACTTGGTGCGTAGGCTAGGTGTGCACATGTTTACCTAGGTGAACTCCTTGATTGTACTTGGTTATCATCACCTCTTTATTTAACAGGATTATTTACCTTAAAGCTTCTCACCCTCACATGAAAAAGTGTCCACAAACCCCCCCAGGATTGGATCTGATTAGAATAGGAGGGTCAAATATTGAGGTAGAGGAAAATGGATATCCATTACCCACATTAGTCATGAAAGTGGTTCACATTGGTTGGATGTGAAGTCAGTTCATATAGGTAAACTATTCTTTCCATCTAAAACTATAAATTTGGTTGACCGCTAGACGGTTCTTCTTTCCAGCATCACTATTTTCATGCTCTTTATATACTTATCACTTGTTATTTATTTCCCTCTCCTTTCTTTTTGTACATTTATAACTTCCAGAGGACCCTTCTTGCACAAGTAATTGATATGAATTTACCATGTTTGAGGAACATAAATGAGGTCACATCGATGAGGGAACTATGTGAGTTCACATGGGAGAGGGATCTATGTGAGGTCACTTTGGTGAGGGACCTATACAAGGTCTTCCCTTTTCCAAAATTTTATAAATTTATCAAAAAACAAGATTTTAACATTAATGAACATATTTATTCTTTTTTTTAGATTCACTATGGATTCTATAATGGATTTTTATGAGAAACCTACTACCCATGTTTTGAATATTCTTAAATGCATTAGTCTTGATTACTATGACATATAAGACTCCACCCTCCTCGAATTGGAAAAGTAAAAGACGAAGTACTAGCATGCATACCCACAAAGTGATTATATACCTATGAATATTCATAGACATATAAGAGGTGTTCACATCCCAAATCTTGATAATTATTTACTGATGTCATGGTTTGTAGATGGAGATATAGATTGTTTTTCACACCATGCATTATATCATCCATCATGACATCCAAAATATAGCCTCAAAGGCATCTCTCTAAGAACTTCCATCATGACTTGATAAACTTCAAAACATGATTTACATCTTAGGGTATGGTGGATTTTATTACCACATGATTCAATATAATTTTATGCTGATCATTCGATAATTGGAAGAGGAGAAAAGATCACAACAGGCTGAGGCGCAATTAGTAGACCGGTTTTTAGATTTCAGGGGAACTGTATCCCAGGTACAAATCATCCATTCCAAGGAGGTGGAAGAGAAACAAAGTCACCTTGATGGTAAATATGTCTAAATGGAATTCTTTTTTAAATAATTAAATGATTTGAATGAAGAGATAGGCTAACTCAACCAATCCTTGAAGAGATCCCTGGTGTAAAGAATAAATCATGTTGTTGCGGAGAAGGTGAAATATTATCATGATGATGAGGTCATGGCCACACAATTTTATGGGTTTCATCAAAACATAGATAATTATTATGAAAGTATATAGTATATCAATTCTTATGTCAAGGATCACCAGTAAAACTGGGAGAAGAGACTCTAGTATGGGAAGCTCCTTCGATTTTACTATATGAATGAAATTTATTTTATTACCAACAATACTTTTATGTTTTATTTTCCTCATTTAAACTGTGATATAATAATGAAAATGATTCATCATATTTAATTCCATTATATCAAAGTTTTATAATTAAAATGATAAAAATGATATTACTTTGATTTTTTTTACTAAGTCTTTAGACCTAGAGAGTGCAGTTCGATAGTTTATAGGGTCATATGACAGACCTTATAAACATTATTTATTTTGTGTCATCACCTTAATTTTTTCCTAAGTAAAAATGAAGATGACTTATTGGGTGATACTTGAAATTATCTTAGGCCACCCTTTGTGAAATTTCAACCTAAAATTATTTATGCCTCTTTTTATTTGATTACTTATTTATTGTCTAAACCACACGGAGTGCACTTCAAGTGAGTTGAGACTAAAATTTTACCTAGGTTTCCCTTTGGTGGGGCTTTAACCTTGCATTTATCATGTCTATTTTAGTGGGATTTTAGAGTCTTTCAAGTGGAACTAATTTGGTTGGTTGTTTAGGATGAATTTTTTTGACCATTATTTATGAAATAATTATCCAGACATGGATTTCTAGAGAAAAATTTTAAAACATTCTTCAAATAAAAAAGGGGAATTTTGAGTCATGATTTTGTGATTTCTAGATTCAAAACATGATATGAGAAAAATATGAAAGAAATAACCATATACCATGTTTCAAAAGGGGTTTCTAGTGCCTTATTTTTTAGGCTTGTGAAGATATTAGTGGTCCATCTTGGGGATGAATGTGCCTATGGTTGGTAGATATATTATTGGGTGACTTATGAAAATCCAACTAGGGAGTATTAATAAATATTAAAAGAAATATTTCCTCATGAATATGACATTTTATTATTTATGGTCGAAAAGTTTATGAATATCCAAATTTCTCATTACCATGAAGGGAGGTTAGTGAAGCGAAGTTGTCTAGGAATGAACGAAACTTTGGTTTTGGCACATGACATGAATGAGAAACCACTCACACACAAATTTGTTTTGTGTAAAAGAGTGGAAATTTTGTTTTGATCATAAGCTACAAAGGAGGGATACCAAGAGAAAAATAAAATATCACACATATATCAAGGTTGTTTTCAGGAATCGGGGAATACACATGTTTTTTCCATTACGATAGCTTTTCATAGAATGAATAATATAGGAATCACTATATATATTGATGGAATGAGAATCAAGTTGAACATAGTTCTTTAGTGTGATGCAGTTGATAACCAAAACCAGAAGAAAAATATCCTCCTTTATAAGGGTTGAATAATCATGCACTTTAATTTCATGAAAAAAATACATAGATCATACAGTTTAACATTGTATGAAATGGACGTTGAGGGAAACTATTTAAGGTCATTTAAATTTTAATGAAAGATTATTGAATTTTCCTTTCATGTTTATTTATCTAAGGATTTTATATCATATTTAAGTATGAATGGGGAATTTTTCAAGCTTTAATATAGGGGTTTTTGGATCTAAAAGATGATATGGGAAAAGTATGAAAGGAATGACCATATACAAGATTCAAAAAAAAATCCAGCATAATGCTGGTTAGGATTATAGAGATAGAAGATGTATCTCTTGGGGATGGATGTTCTTATGGTTGAAATGAACCTTTTATGGGTGACTTATGAAGAGAAAAATATGGGAGTATCAATTAATAGTGAAACAATGGAATCCTTTGAATGATAGGTACTTTTGGTCAGAGACTTATGTAAATATAGAATGGGGAATATCAACACATAGTTAGAAAAAGCTATCATCAAGAATCTAAAATTCCTTTATCCATGGTTGGAGAATTATTTTGGGGATTAGAGTTTCCCTAGACATAGTGTTTGGTTAGTGTAAGGAAAGGGTTAGAATATGGAAGGATCATTTCATATCATAATTATTCAAGAACAGGGAGAAATGTTTCCCAAGGTAGGCATGACCCATACATAGGAGAGGTGGATTTTTTTATTAATTACTGTCAGTCTCAAGACACAGGATCCATACATCACTACATATATTTTCAAAGTGATAATCAAGACACACATAGTTCTAGGAAATATTCCTCACACTAATCGAATTATTTTTTAAAGAAGGGGATTTTTTTCATTATGAGCTCTAAAATAGGTTTTAATCCATATTGGACCTATTATGAAAATTTGGTTCAGACATAGAAGAGTAGGGAAATTTTTATATTGTTTATGGACCAAGATGTAGGATCTAGGTGTCACAATGCAACTAGTCAAAGTGATAATAAAGCCACACATAGTTGTTGAGATTTACATCATGCAAGAGACATCAACCATGTAGTTTAACATCATGTGGTAAAAACGTTTGGTGTGAATTTTAAGGCAGTGCATCTAAGACCACACCAACCAGGACATGAACTAATATTACATTGACCATGTAGGGAAACTAGTACCAAAACTCATAATCCCACATGATAAATTCTTGGTGTGAGAATTTTTTTTGAAATGGTTCCTTCACCATATAGAGGTGATTAAAATAAAGGATATGGGGATTTTGATCTTGTGGTGGCTTGAACCATATGTTGGATCCTAGTGTCACTACATATCTCATTGGGATGAGAATAAAGTAGTACATAGTTATTTTATACCATGCATTTTAACATCATACAAAAAGGATGAAAGTTTTCCAACTTGAAAAAAGAAGGCATGATGCCCCATAAATACTATTAAGGAATTAGGTGAATTTCTATATGAGAGGAGTCCTATGTGAGTACATGATGCTTGCTAAGATGGTTTCCTAAGTGATCTAATTCTTGTTACATATGGTAAGAATACATTTTAACGTCATTTTTTGAGAAATTGACGTACATTTTAACATCATATATCTAGAACGACATGCTGAATTGTAGTTTTAGGTCATACACTTAGGAACATAGTTAATGGTGATGATGAATGATATATGGCTCACCAGGCCATGAATGTTCTGTCATAATTTTGATATGAGTAAAGAAATTTTAAACCATGACCATGGGGGTTCTCAGATCAAGAGGAGTGGAATGGGACAAAAATGAAAGGAGTGACTGAAGACCATGTTAAAAACGTGGTTTCTAGTAGGGTGTTGTTTGTGCTTATAGAGGTATATGAGGTATCTCCTAATGAGAAATAAACCTTTGGTTGACATTCCTTTTTGGTGGATGACTTATAAAAATTTAACATTGGGTGTATAAATACATAGTCAAACAATGACATTCTCTGGATGACATTCCCTTGTGTCTAGAGACATATGTAAAAGAAACTGGGGTGTATTACTACATATTCAAACAATGGTATCTTCATGAATATGAAATTATATTATCGATGGCTATAGAAATATTATATAGATCCAAAATTTCCTTGGAAAAGGTGTATGATGTGTCGAAATAATATGTACCAGCATAAAAGAAACATTTGGACTGGAATTGGCCATGGATTTTAAAGCCTCATGTATAAATATTTGATATGAAATGAGATGGATATTTTTATATCCATGATGGGATATGGAATGGGGGAGCCTGAATTAAGGTATCCTCCATAGATTTAGTCTGTATGTTGGAGATGGAAATTTTTTCTCTGGTTGTGACTGGGCCCAACACATAGGATTTAGGTGTCGCTACAAATCTTATTCAAGTGAGAATCAATACACATGTAGTTATTAGAGCTAAGGTGTGGTTGGAGACCAACACTAAGTGTTGTGATCCACTCAATCATGGATCAAAATGTTATGTAGTTTCAGGTCATGAAAGAAGGTTGTGAATCATGTAGTTTTGCATCATGTGGTAAAGATCTTAGGCTATGTAGTTTAATGTCTTATAGATCAGAATATGGTGCATTTCAGTTTTATTAATACAAAAAATTGAATTTTCCAATGGTTTTTTGTTTCTATTTTTAAAAGAACTTATAAATGTTTTTTAAATATTTTTTTATTTTTTAAGATTCTAACTTTTTTAGCAGCATTTTTAAAAAAAACTGCTAATAAATAAAAGGATATTTTTAAAAAATATTTATTTATGATTTATGATTTATTATTTAATCTTATATATTGTTTTTTATTTATAATTTTAATTAATTATACAATGTTAGTTAATAAATATTTATAATTATTAATTATCAATAATTTGAAAGTTAAAAAAAATGTTCAATAAGTTTAAAATAATAATTCGACATCCATTGACCATAACCTTTGATCTGGGAGTCCATTTTGGCTCTACAACCAGTCAAATAAAATCTTAGTAAATGATCTAAAACCAAATTATATTTAAATTTTGTAATAATTAAAAGAATAAAATTTATTATAGTTTCAAGAAAAGTAGAAAATCGAACTTGAACTTCAAACAACCATAAATTTTGATCCAGGAGTCTGTTTGGGCTCTACCATATGTCAAATAGAATCATGTGATGATATTTATGCCACAATGGTTTAGATAAGATCTAAGAGATTTCTCCAATTTTTTGACCCCCAAAAGTCCCAAAAGGCCTACAAAACTGAGTTTTTAGTTGGGGTATCCAAATTTTTAACATTCGATTGATTTCAGCCCCGTTAAAGGTGGAATTATTACCTTTTTTCAGTAGGTACATAATTTATTCTCAAGGATTACATTCTTATTGATATAATGGCTTTGAAATGTTATCATTTTTCATAATGTTGTTTTATTTATTATTAAATAAATGCATATTTTCTTATATATACTTTTAATAAATCACTTCTATAAATACATATTTACATAGAAATGTATTTTTAAGCATATGAACCAAATGAAAATAATTTTTTTTATTCATTTCATTTGAAATAAATAATTATCTATTTTATATATATTTGTAAATATTTAGATAGATTTATGTTTATATACATTTATATCAGACATGCATATATATATATTTACCTGTGTTTATATATATATATATTTATATATTTACATTAACATAAAATTATATATCTAAGTGTTTATATATATTTATGTAACATAAATATGTGAATATATATATTTATGTAAATTTTGTTACAAGTATATATATTTATAGATATTTATATCCATTTATTTTTTTAATAATTAATAATTAATATTTATTATATATTATATATTATTTATTCATTTTTTATGTATTTATTATTATTAATTAATTATTATTTTAATATTTATTTATTATTGATTTGTTATCTATTGATTAATTTTATTATTAAATTTTTGTTAAACAACTATTTCATATTTATTTATTATTTAATATTAAATATTTATTTATTTATTATTTAGTATTTATTGAATATTTATTGATTTTTTATTATTTATTATTTATTTACAATTTTATTTATTATTTATTATCACATATTATTATTATTTATTCATTTATTTTTTGATTTATAGATTATTTATTTATTATTCATTAATTTGATATTTATTTATTTAAAATTTATTTATTTAAAATTTATTTAAAATTTATTTATTATGTATTTATTATTTAGTATTTATTTTTCAATTAATATTTATTATTCATTTAATATTTAAAATTATTTATTATTTATTGATTTATCATTTAAAAAATATATTATTATTATGTATTTTTTACGTATTTATTATTTATTCAGTAATTATTTATAATCTATTTATCATTTATCTATTATATATCGTTTATTAATTTATTATTAATTTATTACTTCTTTATTATATATTCATTATTTGTTCATTATTTATAATTATTTGATATTATTATATGTTTTTTATTTTTATATGTTTAAATATATTACATTCTGTTTACTCACCAGATAAGGATATCAATAGAGTGGTAAAGTCTTTACCATACATGCAAGAGGTAAGGGGTTCCGTTATCTCCCAGTGCTAATATTTTCCATATTTATGCATGGCATTCGTAGGATGCACTGAATATGCATGCATAGTGGGATAAATAATAATTAATATTAATTAATAAATAATAATTAATCTCTCCATCCATAGAGATCAAATAATAAGCTTCATTAGAGCGGACCTAGTGTATGGAATAAGGTTCCTCCCACTTTGGTTCAATCTTTGGAGGTTTCTTCCATGGTATCATTGGGGTATTAAGGACCCATTACAGTTCTCCTTGAAGAAACATGCAAAGTCATAATTTCTTGTTAAAGGCCCGTGCTATCCTTTTTTGATAGAAATCCAAGATATGAAAAGTGTGTAGTCTATTCTCATCAAGTCCCTCAAATTCATTCATCCATTTTTTGGATTTAATATTTGAAGATAATTGATCCAATATGGCTATGTAGAGAGATGGTAATTGGACCTTAATGGTAATGACCGCTTCAATCTTGTATATCAGAAAATATGGGGTCACCCACATGGTAGTTCAGGTAGTAGTCTAGTAGGCCCACAAGAAATGAATGATATTTTTAGAAAATCACTTTTTATATTTATAAACTATCTTATAGAGTATGTTTGATAGGGTCTTGTAGAAGACCTCTATCTATCCATTAGAAACTACATGTTAGTAGGATAAATGGTTGGACTTGATATTATACCACTGATATAACTTTTCCAACATAGTAAAACTAAAATTGGTGCTTCTGTCTATTATTATTGTACATGAGACACACAATTTGGTAAGGATGCTAATTTTTATAGATATTATAATGCTTTTGGTCCCGATATCCTTGAGGGGTATTTCTTCATCCCATTTTGAGAAGAAGTCTGTAGTAGTGAGGATGCATTTGAATGGCATGATCATATATGGAGGATAAAACCATACACTATCCATTACTCATATAAGAAATTAATAGGAGTATTTGGATATGTGTAGAAAATATTGGGGTTGATGGATGAAGTTGGCATACCCCTAGTAGGAATGACACTTCATGGGGAATTTTGTGCAATCCTACATCATCAAAGGCTAAAAGTATCATACCCTATGAATTTGATTGGAAAACCTGAAACATGACTGGAGGGTACCGAAAGATCCTGTATTCAATTATTTTATAATGGAAACCATATCTTCTCTATTAATTAACCTGAGAATAAATCTATTAAACACTCTTTTATAGAAGAATGTTTGGGGATTGGGGCCATCATAAAGAATGAAGTTGGTCTCTCATCACCAGATTTTCTATTTTCTAGCTATTTTAGAAGAGATCACTCCATTATTAAGGTAGTACACAATGGGTATCATCCTTCTAGTTATAGTAACATCTGGTTAAGGGAAGTAATTAACCTCATTGATTTCTACCATGCTAAAATGAACAAAAGGCAATACCATTCAGCAGTGAGCAATGATGAGGACTATTTCATTTTGATTTGGATCTTCTAGTTCCATGACTACATTCACAAATGCATCAGCCTAGGCATTATATGTTCATGGGTCATGAGTAAATGTTTTATTCAAGGGTAATTTTGTGATTATTCCATTTATATAATAAATAAGGGGAACTATATCTTCCTTTATTATGGAAAAATCATTGTGATTTTATTGATTACCAAATCTGAATTTCCTTTCACATTCATGTAGTCAAGTGGAATTTGAAGCAAAAATTCTATCCATGAAATGAGGGCTTGATATTCTTTCTCATTTATTGGTAAGACTTATGAAAATTTAAAGGATCAAGTAAAGACTTCTTTTGCTGGAGAAATGAACACAACACTAAACCCAACTTTTTTGAGCTTAATGTCTTCCATTACATTCCCTATTAGGATTCTAGAAGGACCATCAAAATTCATATCACTTATCCAGTGGGCCTCTTGAAGATATAAGATATATTCATTAGTAAATTCATTATTCAATAATGTTTATTCTATAGATGGATTCTCTATAAGGAATACTACCAAAGTCTGGACTTTCACCACTTTCTAGTGCAGAAACTAAATGTCAAACTGCTAAAAGATAAATGGCCAACATGCCAAATGACTGGTCCACATAGGATGAATGAAGATGGATTTGAGTGGGTTATTACGAGAGGCCAAATAGACATCATGTTGCTACTGGTAATGCCTTAGATTTTTAATCTTTAAGATTAAATCTAGGTAGTTATTATTGATATTTTAATAACAAGTATCAGTGTAAAGTAGGGTTATAATAAGATAATAATGGGTTTTTTTTGATTTCTAACATCATTATTTTGTGCATGGAAAGTTCCTAGAGATCATTCCAGGGATATCGGATGAAAAATGAGTGGCTTCCCATCAATATGTAGAATCAGAACTAGTGGGATCAAGAGATATTTTTTTGAGGTTGATGAATGATTTATGAAGGTCATCAGTCCAATGATATGTGACCCCCTTTTTCATTAACCTGGTAAGGATAAAACACTTTCCTGTGAGGTTTGATATAAAGTTTTGAATACAGAAAAGGTATACCTACAGTCATATAATTTCATTGAGTTTTATAGTAGGTGAAATATTCAGGATATCCTTTGCATTTTTAGGCCGAATTCGATGCCATGATGGAGTATGGATAAGATATAAAAAATTTCCTGAGGTGACTCCGATGGAAAATTTTAAGGGGTTCCTCTTTGGGATATGTTGATGCTTTTTGTGGAAGATAGTCTCAAGATCATCTAGGTGGTTAGAGAGATATTAGTACTTAACCACCACATCATCAACATAGAATTCTAAAAATTTCCCTAGAAAAGGTTTGAAGATGCGGTGCATGGAATACTGGTATGTAGAACCGACAATATTCAAGATAAATGGCATTACCTGATAGAAAAATAAATCCCATGGGGCATGAAGGTGGTGGGTTATTATTATTCTAGGTCCATTCATATTTGATTATACCTTGAATAACCATCCATTAATGATAAGGATTGATATAAACCATAGCATTAATAAATACCTCTTCGAGGCAGACCGGAAAATCATCTTTTGTATAGTGCCAGTTAAGATATCTGAAGTTGATTCAATCCTTGATTTGATAATTTTTCTTCTTTATCTAGATTTTGTTGGATATCTATCTCAGATACTCAAATTCTCGAATGAAATTGGGTTTGATAATCTATCCACTTTATCCTTATTTTTTACTATTTGAGTTAGGTGTTTCCTTCTAGATTCATATTTGTATCCCTAGTGGTTGTCTGGAAATCCCAGACAGGGAGTACCCACCTCGATATTAAGGCCTAGAATTTCTAGGTTATTCCCTAAATAAAAATCTCGAAGATTATTCATAAATAAGATATATACCTATTTTTATTCATAATACATGGTCTCACTAATCAATTTGGCCCACAAATCCTTTTCTAAGCCTAGTTTTATTTACCGAGTTCATCAATGGTGGTAGAGACACCATACTCAAATGAAATAGGGGAATCCCTAAGGTCTCCCTCTACTCCCTCTTACTCTACCTCTTCTCCCTCTTCCCCCTCTTCCTTTATCTTAGGGAAAGCAGGTAATTAATGAAGATCTCCTATGTCAGGAGAGGGGTCAATATTTTGACATCTAGAAGATGAAGAAGCTTCCTCAAAAAAGACTAATAACATGATGTTTCTTCAAAGATATCGAGGAGGGAAGGGGGATGGAGGAGTAACACAAATCTCCCTTGGTGACATGACATCTTTTTCTAATTCAGCTGATGAGGTAGGGGTCTTCTGAAGCTCAGGGGATGGAATGATAATAATTTCACCTGAACTCCTACCACTATTTGGAGAGTTAATGGACTCTTCATCACAACTATAATAATCTATTATAGATGATATTGTTAATCTTATTGAATTTGTACCCAAATTTCATCCCATTCCTTCCATAAAATGGATAGGAAGAAAATATCCTTCACTAAACAATTTAAATAGATTGTTTAGGGTTATTTCAAGACCATTCAGGGTAGTGAATTAAGCAACACCATAAGTCATGTCCTACTTCCCTTCCCTCTGGTAGAATCCCACATTATTGAATTTTTATTCGAATGATTTGAATGGCATTTTAACACTATGAAATGTACAAAATTGTCCATTAAAAAAATATTTTAGAAATTAGTGGTATGAAAAGGGGACTGCCACATGATGATGTAACCAGGGCCATATTAGTAGAATGTTGAAGGCTGTATCTTTTTGAATTATAAAGAAATTATGAGTCAGATACAAGGTCCCACATCTAATACCTAATATTGATTTTGTTTTGGGGATTCTATTCATTTTCTTCAAATCCCTATATCATTATAGAGGAAGGGGACATATGGGCCTCACTATAGCCTAGCCAAAAAAGTTACTAGACTGGAATGAGGTTGACTCCTGAGCAATTATTATTGAAAAATCATTGAACATCAACTCCATTTATTCTTCCAAATATATACAAGGGTCTAATGATCCCATTTATAATGAAATATTTTTCATGTTTCGTAAAATATATGATCCCATGGAATTATATTTTATTGACATATGTCGGATATATTTATAATTTGGAAACCTCATATTCAAACTCCTCAATGATTCTATGAGCGATTCATGGAGGTATTTTGATAAAAGAGATCAACTAGGATTAAAAAATTGTCTAGAACTCAGGCCAATTTCTTTCAAATGTCATAATTTTGGGATAAAGGTTTGGGTTTCCCTAAATGAGTATTCCAATTTAATGTTATTTAGGAACTGAAGAACATGATATAGAAATAGTAGTCCTTAGAATACAAGTTGAAGGTGCTTCCTTTAATGGTGGGTTTGGTCGACCATGTATCCCTATACGCTGAGGATATTTTAATGATGAAAAAATATCTAATCAACCATCTAGGATATTTGGTCTATGAAAAATAAAATCATAAGTGGGTGAAATTTACTACTTTTATTAGCCTCTCTGGAGGGATATCTTATGATTTTTGACAACATATATGGTATGAGCAGGGACATAGATAGAATATTGATTTCTGAAGTGACCCTACCTTCCCCAGTATCCTTAGTCCCCATGTCCTATTCCCCTTATTACCCAATAATTTGTAGAGAACTTGGGTTCATATCCCTACACATCATCATATAATGGATATATTATGTGAATAAAATTAATGGAATTGACAATTAATTCCTCTTTTGAGCAGGAATCCATCTGGAGAGCCAACTATTATGGTACTGTTTAGTGGGGCAGTGCCCATTCTACCATTTAGTAGGGAGGTTCCCAAGCTTTTAGGATGAAGAAATTAAGTTTTAGAGAGTCAAAAATAAAATTTTCCTTGTTATAGGTTTATATTATTATGTTTTTTCCTCCCCCTCCAGCCATGTCATTATTTAGAAGACTTGCCTTTAGATGACAACTGTGCATACAGAGTCAGCTATTCCATAGTGGAAGAATATGTGGAAATACTTGGCTATTTCAATTATTCTCAAAGGGTAGAATGAGTTTGGTTGATTGTTTTCGAACTATCCAATAACTAAACTTTTTCTTACCTTTGTTAGTAATTTCCATCCTTTCAACATCTTCCCCTATATTGTTAGTAAAAACCCATGCTACCTGTGCATGTGGCATGCCCAACCTCACTTGTCCAGATTCCATTATTTTTTAGGATGTATTTGAAGAAAAAAAATCCAATATAGTGTTTCCAAATTATCATTAGAAGGATAACTAGATCGAGATATTTTCGAGACCTTCTTGATCGGACCTCTTAGGTTTTGAAAACTAGATCATGTTGTTTTTTATGGTCGTGATGAAGTAGCCAAGGACTTGGTCATATTAGAATGAATAATTTTTTTTTCTTTTTCTAATCAAAATGGCTTCTCATCTACTCTATTATCTCTACTGAATGAGGTGGGTATTGTTTTTGTAGTTCAGGAGGGTGTTCTACATGATATAACATGGGTTTTGTAGATGAAGCTAATGCATGGTCTATCTTAAGTGTGACTACAGAAGTCTTTACTTTCCGTATTCTCTTACCTTAATCTAATGTAATTTCTCAGGACTTATCATTGTTTTTAAAGATTGAATCCTAAAAATTTAGAGCAACTATGGTGAGATCATGAAACCCTCTTAAATATTTCATATGTATGAGTAGTGTATGCAACTCTTTGAGATAATTCTATATATAAATAGAGATTAAATATTTAAGGGGGAGCTATAGGTTTTGGGAGTAAGTCAACCACTTTAATCATGAAATGAAATATGAGACCCTGTTCTTCTCTCATTGTTTTTAGTTTGAGAGGTTAAGGAATTTTATCTGTTATAGCATTGAGATGACTTGAAAGAGAAACTATCAATGATGATCATCCCATCCCGTGACTGACAGAGTCAGAAAACTAGTATACCATAAGAAGGATGACCATTATAGTATTTGTACAAAGAATATGAGTTTCACTACTTCTCATTGTGTAGGGGTACCACTCATTAGATCACAATGAGACATGGAATACATCAAATACTAATTTTAATGCCCCGATCTATATAAAATTAGAAGTGTATGGTATCTAAAATTTAGTGGGGGTGGATACACCCATTAAGGGTAAGAATTCCTTTTTCACTATACTAGTGCAATTCATTCTTCCTTATCTTCCAATTGACTTTTCAATGACTTAATATTATTGATAATCCATTGTGGGATATCTGGTAGAATAAGGTATTGTATAGGGGAATAAACTAGTAGACAAATCTTCGGGGGATCTATTTGTGCCTGTGGTGGGTAGCCTTCAAGGTGTGGTCAACAATGATATAATTGAACCAACCTTGACTGTGTACCTAAGGTAGGGAACTCTTGATATCTCAATGTCGGGGGGTCCATCAATATTGGTCATCAGTCCCACACATTGAATGGATGTTATGGTTCTATTTCAGTTGTTGGGGTGAACCATTTTGGTTGGGAGCTCTGGATGAGTATCCTATTATGGAGAATATTCAGTAGGGATGTTTCCTCAGAGTAATTTTGTGTTGTGTCTTATTAACTCTTTTATATACTCTCATGCTAAGAAAATATTTCCTCTAGTGTGAGGGGTTCAACATATTTGGTAGGTTGGTGAGGAAAAACCTTAACTTTACCCTTTTCTTTGGTAGGTAATCGCTAAGAAGGTAGTAATGTAGTGGATGATAGAATAAAAAAATTATAGAAAGTCTCTCATTCTGGATATGCACACCTCATTCAATCATTTCAGTGTGGACTGCATTATGAACCAAAAGTTCCTCCTCTTGCTCCTTTTTATTGTCCTTGTGTTCTATTTTGTCCGCATGGGTGGTCTTAATAATTTTCATTGATGTGTAATGAATTTAATTAGTCCCTTATAGTGATTTGTTTTTTGTGTCCACCATAAGGCCTCATCACATCTTTCAGTAGTCCTCCTGGAATCATTTGAAAAATAGTAATCCGAATGGAATATACAGAAATTTTTTCTATATTTGTTACAAGAGAGGACACTGGGCCTTAATATAGGATGAACTGGGATGATTCATTCTGTGGTATTCCCCCTAGTTTTTAGAAGACTAAATTCTATTTTGGAGGTGGTTTTTAAGGTAAAAATACCCCCAAACTTGATGGATAGGGATGTTCATGTTCCCTTTAAACAACCTTTTGGGCATGTTTTTCTGACCTTTATGGTTGTGATAGAAAATACCATAGCCCAACGGGCTGGGGTTATATTTATATTTCCATGAATTTTGCGGCCTCTTCTATTTTATTGATTTTATGGATCCATGTTCGAACATGGGTTTGGTTCATTATTTGGTTTTCAGCTGACCCACCCACTTCCAAATTCATTGGCGATTAATGAAGATTTTCCTCCCTTAGGTGGGATGATTTCACAATATTTTTAGATTCTTGATATAGGAGTTTTTCAATAGATCTCTCTATTATGGAAAAATTTATTCGAGAGTTCTTTAGGGAATGTTTGTGTTGATCATACATTCTATTATGAGCATAGACTTCTTGTTAAAGCAAGATTGAATCTATGAAATTTTAAAAATGTCTCTTCTGTGAGATTCTATGATTAGGCAGTGTGGTGAAATGAAATTCTCCATGGTAAATCAATACATTTATATAAATACTAGATGGGGTATCTATGATCATTTGAAACAATTATTTTAATGCATCATGACATGTGCACTGAAGGGATCCTTACTATTTTCCCATGTTTGGGTGTTGTACATCTTGAAGGGATTCTATGTTGATTTTATGGTGTATCCCATCTATTACTTTGATGTGGATTCAGTATTTGTTGTAAGGTAATAATTTCTCTTTTAAATGATCATGAGTATTTCCCAAATTTGGGTGGATTTTGTTCACCTAATATTCCAACAAAGTATTTGTAATATTGTATTTGGGAGTGGATAAAGGAGATAACATGACAGGTATATTTTCTTTAGCCAACCATCTCCTCATCTTTAACATGTCTTCTTCACCTTTTTCCAAAGGTTCCTCAACCTGGTCTGACCAAAGTGGATGTTTCCTTTCTACTTTATTGAAAATAGTAATATTAGTAGGTTCTTACTCTTCCATAATGTAATGAAGGCGATCCATGGGTGGTTTTGATAATGAAAATTTCCTTGGGTTGTCTTATGGTTGGTAATGGATGTCACTTTCCAATGACACAGAATTTGGAATGAATGGACTCATTTTACCAAGTTCCTCACAATAAGAGGTATTTCATATAATTAAATCACAATGGGGATGACCTCCTTATCAAAGTTAAGTGTCACTGTGGGGAGGACCTTTACAGTGAATTCCATAAGAGGGAGGACTACCATCATGCCTTGATGTTTGACTGTAAGGAGAGTTTCTACAACATATACCCTAGAGAGGACCTTCATGGAAAAAAATAGTAAAGGGATGAACTCTATGAAATTTAATCTTCTGGACACACAGAGGGCTTCCGTAGTACTCATCAGGGGACAATCTCTCAATATTGATTATATTCTAGACATAAGTAAGCCTTCATACTAAGATGTCTAGGGAGGACCTCCATAATTATAGAAACTATTTTCATAATTTTGTAATGGAAGTGTAGTATCATGAGATACCATAGTAAATGTATGAGATATTCAAGAACTATCACACTATTTAGAGTAGAATTGTAGGTAATATCTTCATTTTCTAGTCACCTTGGTGAGGCTTCCTTTTAGATTCCTTCTTTAAAGTGATTGGGGATTATTAATAAGTATAATGGTTTTCATATAAAGAAGATTATTCGATTAGATCTTGTTTATCTACTTGAATTTTATTATAGGTTTCTGGAATTTTGGAAAGGGTTTATGCCTGATAATAGAATAAACAATAGGGTAGACCAATGAACTCTAGTTGGAATGAGAGTATGGTCTTAGTATGATTTTCCTTATATCATGTGGAAATTTATTCCATGACCCTCCAGGATGTGTGTAGAAGTGTGTGTCTACACTAGAGAGAATCCCATTTTGTATTTATGAGTCAACCCAATTTTAAGGATGGAGTTGTGTGTCCACACCTCTACCACTTTCGCTAACATTTTTTTATCCTGTAAAGTTTTCAAGATGTGAGAAGGAATTTTCATCTTCCCTTTCCCTATTTTCAGGATGTAATAGGTAACTTCAGTGGATAGAACATGGATATATTCCCATTATATGGCCAGATAATGGTTTTGTTCCAACTAATATCCTCCTTTTCCTGTCACTATGTACTTATAGTACTCATGTGTGGGGGTAGAGATATGTGTCTGCCCTTTTTTGCCAAGATTTTCTAGATGATTTCTCCAAATGATTCCAGTATAGGATAGAAGGATTGATAAATGTAGGAAGTTGTGTATGATAGCTCACAGTTTTCTAATGAATTTTAATGTTTGGATTTGTAGATGTAGAAAAGTCTTTGTACATACTCACGGTTCACCACTTAATTTTATTGGTGGGCTTCTCTGTATTATTTTGAACTTTTTCAGAATGTTTGGCTGGTGTGGGAAAGTTATTATTCCTATTCATGGGTTTCCATCTAATTTGGATGATATAATTCTTTTTAGGGAACATAGTCATGACCTTAACCCATATTATCTTATCGCTACCCACAATGGGCCTTCTTGTATACTTAGGTCTGAGTGACTAGGGCCAGACTCCTGAGGACAAATCCCCCATCTTGTTGAGGGGTTTTCATTGCACAACATTAGAAACAATGACTTCTTGCATGAGAACTTTTGAGATACCCCTATGATGTTTGGATAAGGACTTCAATGACCTATTGATATACCTACTTATGATAAGATAGGAGTTTATTATGACATTATGGGGATTAGATCCTGAAACGGGTCGAGAGGGAAACTGGTGTCTTCTGCTTCTAGGACACTAATCATTACTGAGGGGATGTATGGTGGGGAATCATGAGATGGAGGGAATAACATGCACCCTCCAAGGTTTGGATAACACCATTTAGGGGGTACTCTCTGACTAGTGCATTTGATATCCGGTGTTCGAGACACTGGGATGGTGATGGCATCTTCTATTTAGAAGATTACCCATCTTGTGTAGTGGTTTAAGCATATGTATGTTGGAACTAGTATGGGACATTTGGATTGAAGGGATTTATTATAAAACCACATCAATGAAACATAAAAATAAATGAATACAACATACATATATGCACAAAAAACCACATCAATAAATATATGTGAGGAACACATAAAATAAAACCACATCAATGAAACATAAAAATAAATGAATACATGCACAATTTATTATTCCAGATTAATGTGAGGTCCTATTTTATTTTATTAAAAAAGGGGTCAAACATGTGGGAGACACAATAATTTTGGATAAGGATTCACATCATGTTAACCTTTTTTAATTCCCTAATACCAAATGGGGTTGGAATGTAATTTTTTGGTGGTGGTGGAACAAAATTAATGTTAGGCGCATATTTCCACATCCTTTCTAGGAAGTTTCTTACGGGTCTTTTTCATGGAACTGAAAACACCCATAATTTCCCTTATTCAGAATGTTTCACAAAACTTCTCTCTAAAGGTAGGTGGTCATTGGGAAATGGATCCAATGATTCGTAGGGATTAACATCGATAAAGAGGATGGAAATTAGGGCTTATCACACCCTTTTGGGGGGAATTATTTCCCACTTCATGTTTCTTTTAATGATTTAAGACATGTTCACAAATAATTTATTAAATCCTATGTATAATATGGGTATCCTTTGGTTTAAGAAGAAATTATTATTCAATAACTTTATAATCATATGTATGTATCATGTTTATTCATTGATGATAACATTTTTAATATAGATTATAGATTCATTGTACATTTATTATTATGATGCTGGTTTTAATACATGTAACGGGGTACTTTGGAATTTGTTGTCATCTAGAGAGAATAGATTTTTTTGATGTTGGGATCTGGCCCATAAGGTGTTCTTTGTACATATCATTGTGAAATAAATTGAAACCCATGTAGTTCAATTTCACTTAATGCGAAACATCATACATTTTAAGGTTATTTGACGATGATCGAACCATGAAATTTAACATCACGTTGAAAGAACCTCTAGCTGAAATGTTCAAAGTAAAGGGTTTGTGTGGGACTTACACTGAAGCATCCTAGGGGACCTGGAAGAGATGTAACATACTAGGTGGGATATGAACCTATTAGGAATGTGGCCCAAATAAAACTAGGGTGAATTTTCTGTGTTGTGTTTGAACCGTAGATAGGCTTCCAATATATCCCATTTAAGGGGATTAAAAGCCCACATAGTTCATTTTTTTGATGGCCTAAGAGGTCCTTGAAATGTTTTTCTTATAGGTGATGTTTCCCTTTGATATGGTGATAACATGGTTCGGTCTTATAATGAGTTGGAGTCCCATTAAATGAGAATGGTTGGGGATTATACCGAATATCAGGACCTATGAAAGCTTATCTCATAGGTTATATGGCCCTTTGAGTCTGAAACATGTCTTTGAGGACCCAATCCTATGGAGGATCTCTTAATGAAGGTGACAAGATGATTTGAAAAATGATTATCTACTAATACATGCATCTAATTGTGCAGATGTCATGATATTAACTAACCTCTAAGCCCAAATAAGTCATACTCGGTGTGAGAAATAGGAGTAATATAAAGACCTGGAAAACAACACAATCTCCTTCATCTACTAGGGGATGGGGATGAGGTGATTGCAGAGACAAAGGGAATTTATGTTCCTATATCCATTTTGTTTTAATAATCTCAATGGATGAAAAAATGGTGGGTATAACCTCCTGTAAGAAAGACTAGGAAATTAATCAAGGATAGATTAACTATTAATCATTTTAGAGAAGAGATGAGGGTAAGGAACTAAACCTCATAAAAAGTAAAATCAAGCCCCCTCACCATTTGAAATAGGAGGTTCCTAGTCTTAGAGATGATGAGGAAAGGACATGGCCCTAGCCATTGTTTCTAAAATTGGGATGTACCTAGAACTTCCCCCAAGGTTGGGTACAAATTAACAGTGGTATTTAGAACTTTACAAAACCCAAAGACCCTACCAATCAAATAGGACAAGTGAGAGACACCTATTACCGATGGAATTCACAAATAAATGGGAAACACACTAGTCCATATTTCGCCGTGATTCATAAAATCTTGAGGCCTTGTTGGAGGTTTTTATTTGGTATCCCTTAGATGGGAGTCTCAATGGAAGAGATATACTTCATTTTTAGCATAAAATAGGTCTCAAAGTCGGCACTTGTAAGTAATTCCTAGGTAGACTAAAGTGGTCTCATGTAGGTTAGACTTGGGAAGACTGAAGAAGTATCACGCATGGTAGACATGGGAAGACATGGAGTGATTTGTGAAGGGTGGTCCTGCGTGAGCTAGAGATAACTTCTTGATGATGGATATCCTAGAAAATGACACTTGGGTGAGGCTTATCTTTAGGGTCAAGGGGTTTCCTCAGGTGTCTTTGGAAGGGTCTCACATAGATCCCTAATTTGGGAGGAGACCTACTTGCTAGTGTTTATCAGATAAGGGGAGGTGTCTCCTCACATATGTGTTTTTTATTTCACACAATTATAGAACAGTAACCCCAATATCTCCCTTAATTCTCTAATCTCTCTATATTTCTATAGCTACCTGAGTACTTTCAAGGGTCAGGGTGAAGTACTAAGGATATCATAGCTTTATGGATTCTTCCAAACTTCAAGCCATTTGAAATGAGGACCATTAATGTCCTATTTATAGGCATACTCAGGACACTGGGCGAAGGAAGCTGTCAGTTTAGGTCCACCGTGTAGGTGACTCACACAGGTTACTCATTCAATTGTGGTTTCTCCCTCTGGGTCATGCAGGTTAGGCCTATGCAAGCCTCTTGGTGTGCATGATGGTTGCGTGTAGGTTTACCTGGTAAAACTCCTTGGTTCTCCTTGGTGATCTTCACCTATTTGTTTCTTGGGGATACTTTACATTGAATTTTCTCTCCCACACGTGGAAAAAATATAGTTTCACTAGATATGTGTACAAATTTTTTGTAATTTTTATTTCCTATTTAATGGGTTCTCAAAGACACTAAACCAAAAGGTTCTCTGATTTGTGTGAGTTTTTTTGATGTAAATTTTAACCTTTGGCAATGATGTAAAATAAAGACATGTTTAACTTGGTTTACATTATGAGGTTTAATAATAGAGTTCTTATAAATTTGGTATCATTCATCTAAAGATACAATAATTCTTTATTTCACTTTTTTGAGTTTGAGTGAATAAGTGGTAATATAACAAACCAAAATCCACACATCATGATTTGAGGCTAAAAACAGAAACATTACATTCATGAATTTGATAATTATAAATGTTATTCAATTTTATCTAGAAAAAATAAAATTTCAAAATGAAATATTGGATCAATTATATATTCATGTGCCTTTTAGGTTTAGATTTATTTATAATTAGGAATAACTAGTAACAACTTGGGTTCCTAAAAAACTTGCTCATAAAGATCAATATTAGCTCCCACTATACCAAACTTTTAAAATAGTTCTTCAACATAATTTATGTGAAACCCGTCCAAACATAGTTAATTTAAAATATTTCTTTATAACCCAAGGAAATGAAAACATATGATCGGTCAGCTCGGATTCTAGGTATGGGTGAACATAATAGTAATCAAAATATGGTCATATAAAAGCATAAGATGATCATAAGGGTGTGTGAATATGACCATAACATTTGGAAATTATACCATGTATATCAATGTTCAAAATATTAAGAAATGAAATAAATCATGAATGTTGATTATACATGAGTTATAAAATAATAAAATAACATTATCCATGAGAGCATAACATAAAACATGGAATTGTGGTAATAACTATTGAGTCAAAATTTTCCTTATAACTTTTTCACTCTGTTATGTTTAGGAAATCACAAACATATTTTCCATAATGATAATTTATTCCTCAAATAACATTAGGTTTATTATATTTATACTCATAAATGACTTTTGTGTTTCTTTATGACTAATTCGAACATAGTTTACATTAAGACTGACTAGATTCTATAATATATAAAGACCTATTTTCCTTAAACATTTTAATCTGATTCACTACTTCTTAGAATCCAAATCACAATATTTATTTCATTTCAATACACTTATTTTTTTGATTCTGAATCACATTTTTGTTAGATTCCAATTCACTCATAATTTTGATTTCGAAACACCGCATTTTTGGGATTCTGAATTGTTGAAAATTTTGAATCCACTGTGTTTGTTAAATTTTGAAACACTTCATTTCTTAGAAACCAAATCAAAAAAATTATTATATCTGAATCAATTTATAAATTCTAATTCACCATGTTTCTTAGATTCTTATTCTCACAGAATCACAAATCCGATTCATGTTTCTCAAAACCAAATTTCTCAAAATATCAAATTCGATTTACTATGTTGATCAGTATCCAATTCTTATTTTTTTAGATTCTGATTGTCAATATTTTTCAGATCTGATTATTGTAGTTACTTGAATCTATTTTTCAAGGATATAATTTTATATCTTACTTAAGGTTACTCTATTTCCTCAATGTAACATTTCTTGCATTCATATTCTTACATATTATTGCAATGATAATGTTACTTGTGACAATTTTTGTTATCTAAATGGTTTCATTGTTTCTGTTACAATATGACTATTACGAATTCCACCTATCTAAGTCCCTCCAAAATTTTAGAAAAAATATTAAAATTGGAGGAAATTTCAACCGTTAGAGATCTCACATATAAAAACTTGGTCATTTGGATGATATCATAACTTTAATATTTTGATACACTCGAGTGATCTGTTAAAAACACGCTTTGTGAAAAAGAACTGAATAAATTGAGTTGTGAACATCTTGCTCAACATACTTAAGATCTTAAACAAGAATTGTTCTGCTTAGTATGATTCTAATTGTTGTTGATTACGATTGAGGTCTTCAAAGGCTAGGAAGACAAAGGTTCATATTACATGATTAAACGAGGGATTCCATGTTAAAGGACGATAGAGGTGTTGATCACCATATAGATATAGGACTTGCGAGGATAGAAATACATATACTGATCTTCATATCAAGGTCTTACCCTAGTGTGGGCATGATAGACTTTCTTGAATGTATAAATCAAGGGACATTTATCTAAGGTGTTTTGGATACCCAACTCTTTGTGTTAAAAGATTTTTATTTTTTACATGTACTTTTATTTCTTCTGCATTTTGTTATAAATAGAAAGTGTTACTTTCTTACTCTTTATCCTTTTTTGTAACTATGATATAAGATTACATCCACTTTAAGTTATAATCTTACTTAAGTATATTTATGTGATTATTTATTTATTACATCTTTTTATTTGGACTTTTCCCCCTTCCGATATCTTAATTAAAGATAGTAGAGGGTTTTTTGAATGTTATTTTTTTTAACTTTGTTATTCAAAGTTTCTTTAAGATTAAAAACTAATGCTTTTAAACTTACAATTCACCCCACATATTATAAGTGAGTATCTAAGTCTCATATTTAGATCCTATAATAATATATAACTTGACATAAACATGAGTGAAGGCAAAATTCTAGGACTATATCACATGGTTAAAAAATTCCCATAAAGGAATTAGGTTTACTACCTATTCCAACATGGCATCTCATAATATTGAACATTACCCAATGAATTAGAGAACTATCTAGGCACACCCATGATATCAGGTTTATAAATATGTGTTCCACATAAAGAATCAAACATAAGAGATAATCATTGAAGTAAATGAAATTCATAAACATAGTTCTATCAAAAACAAAAACTATTCAAAGAAAAAATAAGAATGGTAACCTTGCATCATTTCCCAAGTAAGACCTGATAAACCCCAACAGAATTCATCTTAGATGAAAAATAATTTTGAATTATCCTTTTAAAATATTTCTTGAGGAAAATATCCTTTCTGATTTGAAAAACAATTTTTAAAACAAAGAACATTTATTAGACCATTTTCATTGAAAATAAAATTTAAAACATATAAAAGAGATTTTAAAACCACTTTAAACATATTTTACACCTTTTTTTTATAATTCTTAAAATATTATTTAAGAATACTTATGATTTTTTAGAAAACATGGTTATTTGAATAAAAATATTTACAATAGAAGAGAAATTAAAATTAAATGATACTAATAATATCCTTAAAATAATGATATTTATCATAAAAATTTTCAAAGGGTATTTATACACCTTTTAAAAAAAATATAGGTTCATAACATAACATTTGTTTTAGAGAAGGAAAATTTAGAAAATATTACCTTACCGATTTCGTAACCTTTTAAATGTAAACCCTATAAAACAGAGATAATAAAATGGATATGTAAGTACCCATAAAGTTAAGGATATGGATCATATATTACATTAATGGGTAATATATATATCACTTTCAAAGAAACAAGTGGTGAATATGGAATAAGTCTCAAAAAAATAAAAGTTATTTTAGAAATATCCTAACAATTATCATATAATTGAAGTGAGAATTAATAAATTGAATCGATTATGTGTATTAAATTTAAATAAACATAAAAAGGTTAAATAAAATATAATATATTCAAAAGTAATTTTACACATAATCATAGAATAACACAATTAATGAAATGTTAGTTTAACCCAATGAATGTAAATTGAGTTAAGAATTCCCTTACCACTTGTAATACGTTGAATCGTATGACCCATAAAAGTAATAATTATCAAATGAAACATTTAATACCATGAATATAAATTATTCATGATATTTAATATCAAATTTCATTATATATGCACCACATAAAAGAAATTAGTGGTGAATAAGCCACATATCTCACAGAAGTAAAAATTGAGAGGAGAAACTCTTACCTCACACTTCCCTTTAGTGGTGCGTAATTTAACCCCTAGTATATGGGTTGAATAATGTTATTAACTCATTAAAAAATATATTCATATTTATAATACTT
Organism: Viscum album; assembly: GCA_963277665.1. Classification (NCBI taxonomy): domain Eukaryota; kingdom Viridiplantae; phylum Streptophyta; class Magnoliopsida; order Santalales; family Viscaceae; genus Viscum; species Viscum album. The sequence goes on along the minus strand of OY728140.1, from coordinate 1,713,492,938 downwards.
TATTTGATGATTTTATAACATATTATGGCCCATTCATTAATAATGATTCACTATTTTCATGGTTTTTGGTGCATTCATTACCTGGTTTCATGATCAGTTCATTTGTATAAAATTATGGATGTTCGTGTAAAATGGGATTGTAAATCAAGAAGTGGAATTAAATAGTATTAAAGTAATTATAGGGTTTTAAATATTCTCATATATCATTATTATTTCTTATATGGGGATTTTTCATTTGATAAAATGTTATTGATAAATGTTTGGTTTGTTTTTGTGGTTTTTTCGAACACCACATACTAGTTTTGTTTTATTTAATAGTATCATTATAAATTAGTTCCAGAATATTAAATAGGATATAATATAAGTATTAGAATATTATTTAATTATAAAAATAGTTTTTTTACTAGACATGAAATCTGTAATGCAAAATGAACAAAATCATTAATTATGGAGATTATTAACCATAAAAATTTGGACAAAAGTTGGGTTTCTTTCAATAAGAGGATGTAATAAAGAGATGGATATAAGATATTCCATTAGAAGCATAAAATTAAATTATTTACATTATTATATAATTATTATTCTTTAATGTATGAAGGATATGAGGATAAATTTAAACAATAAAATAAAACAAGATTTGTGTTTTCAGAAAATTACCTATTGAATATCATCTCCTTGAATGACCCCTTGAGGACATTGGATTTGATATTTTGGTGAGAATAGAAGAAATTGGATGTGAGGAGATTATATAGTAGATTTATTTTTAGATATGAAATTATATTCAAGGATTTTTAGTCAAAATGGGGTGGTGAGTGTTGGTATTGATACGTGAGGAGGGGTGAGTTTAATGATTAAATAATGATTATTTTATAATTAAATCCAACCACATTGAGGTGGAATTAATTAAAATGAATTATATTGTTAATTAATGTTTTCAGTATATTTGTGGTCTATAAATACCTCACTAAACCATTAAATATTTTTGTTTAGGCCTTTACCTTTTAACTTTACCCCTGTTTCATTTTTCTACCTATAATACAGTAAAAAATATTTTTACCCACAAAATTGTTTTATCCATAAAAAAAAATAAACCTAATAAATAATTTGGACCTTATTATTATAAAAGTGGATCTAATTTTACCAAATTAATTTCAACAAATTGGGAGAATAATATTTAATATTAATCCTGTAAACGCAATGGGAAAGTGGATTTTTAAAGTGAAAAAGCGAAAAAGTTTGAAATATTTTTATATCCAATTTCAATGTAAAATTTATTAAAATGGAATAAATTTTATTTTTCTATGTATAATTGAACTAATTATAAATTAAAACAAATTTAAAATATAACGTAACTACATAAATAAATTAGATGAAAAATCAGTTTTTAATTAAAATGCAGTATTTTTCACCATTCATCAAAAACTAAATCTTGTTAAAAAAATACCAAATATTTATCGTAATCTAAATTTTATTTAACTATTTCAAAAATTATGTTCATTTTGTCAAATTAAAATTATAAAATATTCAAAATTTATTTTAAAAATAGGTGCACCATTAAAAGGAAACAATATTACTTTTTAGAACAATATAGCTTTTTATACTTAAAATTTGATTTATTCTTATATTAACCCTATCAAACATATTAAATGAATTTTATTTTTTTAATAAATATATGAAATATAAATTTAATTTATTATGTTAAAATTCTATTATGGTGATAAAAATAGTTTTTTTATAAAAACAATTCCTGGATGTTCAATTGGTTTTTTTATTTTAATTAATTTGTAACCAATGAATTAATTTTATAAAAAAATTTAAGCTATGTTTTTATAATTTATTTAATCTCAATAATTCATTCAATTACAATGGATCAGTGATAAATATTGTGTTAAAATAATAATATTTTGGATTTTATTTAAGCTTGGTGTTTTGTATAAAGTAAGCTATCGAAGAGATTAAATTTATTTTTAAAAAAGTCATATCATAAAATCTTAGAGTGTTATATTCTACCCCCTTAAAATGAATTTAACCCTCAAAATTCATTTCTATAAAATAAATAGATGATTTTACCACTTTCTCAACACATCCTCAGGTTCCCATGTAGCTTCCTCAAATTGGTGGTCTCCTCGTAAAACAGTAACAAGTTGAGTGGGATTTATTCATAGAACTTTAATTGTATGATCCAGAATCTCTAATGGTTTCTCATTTTAAGAAATATATCTCTATAAAATTATTTCCAATGAGTTTGGTACATATGAAAAGTCATGGATGTAATTAGTAGAGATATACAGAACACAACATGAACATGATATGGAATTGGTGGGAGATCAAATCATTATGTTACCATCATGATATGATCAAGAATATAAAAAAATGCATCCTTGCAAATTTGAAATTGCACACATAAAATAAAGGATTGATATTTGAATGTTCCTTTGTGAAAAAAATACATCATAAAAAGAGATAATAAAACATTATCTTAAAAATGATTAAAGTAAAAGGTGAATATCACCACATAACTAAGATTCATATTAGGAGAACATTAATATAAAGTAAAAATAGAGAAATGGAAGAGAATTATAACTATTAATTTATGATAGACACTGATAGAGAACATGGTCATTATAAAGTTAACCATCATAAAATCATAAATCTATGATGGGGTAAAAGTCTATTTATTCCATGGTATGAAAAGTAAATGGATAATGTTTTTATTCCAAAATAATTTTCATAATGTTATGAAATTATTGTAATACATTGAATAAGAACATAAGGAAATATACTTAATTGAAATGTATAATTTCATTTTGATATTTTCTCCAAATGATGATTATGAATTTTTTATACCGGAAGCATTAGAATCAACATTTATGAATCAAAAAATCCAAAAAGGTATAACTATCTGCTCCTCCTTCCTTTTAGAATTACCAAAACCAAAATATTTAGTAAAAGATAATACAATTCTCTAAAAAAATAAACCATTGTATTATGAAAAAACTATTTAAATATTAAAAATCGAATAGTAATACCCAATGTTTAACTTAGAACATTCTATAAATAACCATACTTAAAATTCCTCAAAAATATTATAGACTATGATTGTAACCCCAAAATCAGAAGGATTTGATCACATAGTCTTCCTAGATAAATATTAATATTTATCTCCAAATAACATTAATCACTCTTAATATCACAAATAAAAATTTAATTTCCTAAATCACATAATCTCCAAGATATGATAACCATTTAAATAAATAGCATAACTCACCATAAATACACAATAAAATCATATATGATTCCAAAATATAAAACAACCTTTAGTTCACAAATAAAATCCCATATTCTTATGTTTAGCTTAATGAAATAGGGTTCCGAAAATTGTGAACATATTTTGAAATAACATTAATCACTTAATCACCAAATCATTTATAATGTCATGGTTATCTATAAAACTTATTTTTTGGAAATTAACTTAACCTTCATCTATAAGATATTTTTTTAAAAAATAAATTAATTTTATACTAACTAGTACATCATGTAGGTCATTGGTTGGTGATGAAACCCTGTATCCCGTCGATTGTGGGTTCAATTCCCATGGACTTTTAGGATGAGATTAGTTGTCACACATCAAGGAAGTTTTCCTTTTCTTAAAACTATATTATTATAATCCTTATAAAATTCCAATAATTACTAAAAAAATGAATGTCTCTAAAAATATTGTTATTCACCTTAAAATTTATAACATAAATCATCAAAAGGGGTTTCTATGACACTAAACTTTTGATAAAACTAAAAATTTAAAACCCATGATTATATCCATAACTATTAAGAGTACAAAAAAAGAAAATATCTTAATATCCAAAGATTTATAAACCCTACTATTTTAAAAACTATAATATCCCAGTATTTGCACATCTAAAACTAGTGGTAAAAAATAATCATTACATTCCTGGATTTTATGCTTATAAATGTGACCTAATTTTCACCAAAAAAAATAAAACATAGAATATAAATATTCGATCCATAACATACCCAAGGAACCTTTAGGTCTATATTTTTCTAAGAATTTGGAAAAAATATTAACAGTTTGGTTTCATAAACAACTGGATCGTAAAGATCAATATTATATCCCACTATATCCAAATTTTACAATAGGTCATCAACATAAACAATCTGAAAATAATTCTAAAAATAGATAATTTAACATCATTTTGCATAAATTGGGGAAAATAAAACACAAGAAGGGTGATATCAGATTCTCAGTAAGGGTAAACATAAGAGTAATAAAAACACGATCATATAAAAGCATAAGATGAGAATAAGGGTATGTTATCATGAACATAACATTTAAAAATTATACCCTGTATATCAAAGGTGAAAATATCAAGTTATTAAATAAAACATTGATGTTCAAAGGACATGAGTTATAAAATAATCAAGGAACATGATCCATGAGAGTATAACATAAAAAATTAAATTATGGAAATAACATATAACATGGCATAAACATGATTCAAGGATAACTGCCAAGACTATATCACATGGTGGATGTCATCCCATAAAATAACCAAGTTTACTCTCTATCCCAAAATTATGTCTCATGAGACTAAATATTACCTAATGCATTGGAGTGCCATCTAGGCACACCCATTATAACATGTTCATGCATATGTGTTCCACAGAAAGAATCAAATGTTAGGGTCACTCTTGGAAAGAAAGTAAATTAATAAGCATCATGATATTATAAACATTAACCACATATAGAAATAATAATAATTATATCCTTGTATAAAATCCATGGTAAGGATTGGGTAACACCAACAAAATTAATCAGAGATGAAAAATAATATTGAAAGATATTTTTAAAATATTTATTTAATAAAATATCCTTTCTTCTTTGAAAAATTATTTTTAAATCATAAATCATTTAACAAAAAATTTTCATTAAAAATAACATTTAAAAAATTATAAATTAAAATCATAATACCATTTTAAACATATTTTAAATCCTTTTATTGAATATTCTTAAATGATAATTTAAAAACATTCCTGAAAACGTTTTTTTGAAAATATGGGTTTTTGAGTGAAATTTTTTTTATAAAGAATAGAAAAAATCATTACATAAAAATTATAATATAATTAAAATAAGGATATTAATGAAACTACATTTCTAAGAGTAGTATATAAAACTTTTAAAATAATATTCATTTATAAAATAATATGTGATTCAAAGAAGGAAAATTGAGACAAAATTACCTTACTAATTTGGTGACTTTTGAACTATAAACCATATAAAAGATTGATCATAAAATGGATATGTAAATGCCAATAAATTTTTCTATATGTATTATATATTACATTAAAGGGCAGTATATACACAATATAAAAATAAACAAGTGGTGAATATTCCATAAGTCTCATTGAAATAAAAGTTATACTTGAAATCACCATGAAATTATCATATCATTGAAGTGAACATTAATCAAATAAATAGATTATGTGTATTAACTATAAACAAAATTAAAAAATTGAAAAAAAATAGATATTAAAAATTTATTTCAAACATAATCATACAATGACATAATCAATGAAATGGTAGTTTAACCCAATGAATGAAAATTGAGTTATGAATTCCCTTAACAATTGTAATATATCGAATTTCATAACACATAAAAGTAATAATTATCAAATGAAACATTTAATACCATGAATATAAATAGATTAATGATATTTAATATCAATGGTATGTATATATACACCAAATAAAATAAATTATTGGTGAATAAGGTATATATCTCAAAGAGGTAAAACACGAGACAAGAAACCCTTACCTCACGCTTCCATTTAGTTGTTTTCATTTTAACTGCCTGTATAATGGTTAAATAAAGATATAAACTCATTTCAAAACTATATTAATATTTTTAATACCATATTTTATGATTTTATGACATCATATGACCCATTATATAATAATATTTCATTATTTTTATGGTTTTAGGTGTGTTAGTTTCCCGATTTCATGATATGTTTATTTGTGTAAAATTATGGATGCTATTGTAAAATGAGATTACAATCCCATAAGTGGAATGAAATAGTATTAATTAAATTAAATGGTTTTAAATGTTCCCATATATCATTTTTATTTCTTATATGAGGATGATTCATTTGATAAAAGTTTAATGATAAATGTTTTGTTTTTTGGGGATGTTTTCGAAATTCACAAACTATTTTCATTTTATTTTCTATTTTGAGTATATATTAGTTATAGAACATGAAATAGGATATAATATACATATTAAAACATTATTTTACCAGAATAATATTCATATGAAAATCCATGAATGTGGTAATGGAAAATGAACAAAATCATTATTCTAAAACATGATTTACTGGCCTAAGTTGGAAAATAGTTTCATTTCCTAGAATAAGAGAAGGTAATAAAAGGTATAGATATAATATATTACATTTGAAACATAAAGTAATAGTATTTTAAAATTTTTGGAATTATTATTCATTTATGTATGTAATATATTAGGATAATGTATAGGAATAAAATAAAATAAGATAGGTGTTTTGAGAAAATTACCTCTTGAATATCACATGCTTTAATAATCCCATGAGGGTCTTGTATTTGGTTTTTTTGTGAGGAAGAAAGTACATATACATGGAGAGAGTGTATATGAGAGTTTTTTTATACATTCTAATATCTTTAAGGATTATTATTCTAAATGGGGTAGTGAGGGTCGTATTTATAATTGAGGAGGGGTAGGTTTAAGTGATTAAATAAGGATTATTTTATCACTAAAGCCAACCACACTATGTGGGAGTTACTTTCAATGAAATAGATTTGTTAATTAATATTTTTCAGTATGGTTAGGATTTATAAATACATCAAAAATATATTAAAATTTGTAGTTTTTATTTATTTTAATCCTTTACTTTTTAACTCTAACATGTTTGATTATTTTACCTATATTGCGGTGAATAATGTTTTTACCACATTAATTTTTTATACCTAAAAATTAAAATCAATGTAATAACTAAGTTATAACTATAATTTAAAATATTGAATCCATTTTTACCAAATTAAATTCAAATATTTGAAAAAAATAGATTTCAAATTAATCTCGCAGTCATGATGGTAAAACTTTATTTTAAAGTGAAAAAGTTCAAAAGCTCAAAATGTTTTTATATCTTATTTAAATGTGAATTTTTTTATAATTAACTAAATTGTATTTGTTAATACATAATTGATATAATTATTCTTTTAAAAAATAAAAATATAATTTAACTATTTAAATAAATTAGATGAAGAAATAGTTTTCAATTAGAATTCAGTATTTTTCACTATTCATAAGAAATGAATCATACCAGAAAAAATACCAAAAAAATTACCCTAACCTAATTTGGATCTAAATATATCAAAAATTAAGTTTATTTTTTCAAATAAATCTTATGAAATAAATAAATGTTTTTAAAATAGGTGCACAATTAAAAGGCGATAAAACTACCCATTAGAAAATTATAGCTTTTATGCTTAAAATTGAATCTATTTTTATCTTAAGCCTATCAAACATATTGAGTGAAATAGAAATTTTTTTATGGAATATATAAAATATAAATTTAAATAAGGTCTTCCACTAATAGTAATTAATTTAATTTATTATGATAAAATTCCATTATTGTCATAAAAATAGTTTTTTTATAAAAACACATCCATTATGTTTAATTGGTATTTTTTATGACTAATTAGTAACCAATGAATTAATTTTATAAACATGTTAAAACTATATTTTTACAATTTATCTAATGTCATTCAATACCACCATTCCAACAGATAGGTGATAAAAGTCATGTAAAAATAATAATATTTTGGAGTTTATTAAATCTTGGTGTTTTGTGCAATGTAAGATATCAAAGAGATTAAATTTATTTAAAAAAAACATACCATAAAATATTAGGGTGTTACAGATAAATCATTATGAGTAGATTCAGATGATGTTTGTGAAGATGAGATGATTATTAACTGAGTTACTGATCCTTCTCTTGAAGAGATATTGAAATTCAAAGACATTTTTATGACTAAAATAATATCTGATCTTATGGTTATAGAAGAATGTTTTTCTGAATTGATAATATAATTAAAAGGTGGAGCTTAAAATATAACACTTTTTTATACATGGTGGTAATCTATTTAACCTATACGACTCGTGTTTCTCTTAGATATAGTGGCATGAATCTATGAATTAAATGAAAATCTTATTATGAAATTCATACAGGAAGAAAAAAGTTGAAATTAGAGATATATTTTATACCTATAGGTGTGGGAAATAATAAACAACAAAATTCATATGTTGATCATCGTAACATCCTGGTTTTTTTTGGAGTGGGTCAAAAACCTATCTTGTCTTGAATGTTTAATTTGGTGGGTATTCCAATTTCATCTTTGATCATTGGAACTAAATTACATAGAGTTTACTCAATCATATATATTTACTTTTGGATGGGTTTATAGGTTTATCCAAAACCCCATGTGTCCATATGTGTTTCAAGTGCATTGGAGGCCCGAAGGCACACTTTGAAGTTGTAGGTCAAGGTGCTAGTTTGGGGAAAATTGTGCGGTCTCTTCCAACTAAATGTGTAGCCTATTTTTTCACTGAGAATATTTTGGGGGAAACTGTAAACATAGAGCGGATGACCCTGAAGCCATGTTTGTTTTTTTTCATAGGAATTATGCATGGTTTTTACACAGCGAGAGAAAAATGTGTAGAAAGCCACATGGGTAGTGCCACTTAGGTAGTACAAATGAACTGTAGGATACCTTGTTCTAAATGGTTTGGAAATCCATGTGATCTAACCATGTATCCTATTAAAGAGGAAAAATTAAAAATTTCACCGCCTTTCCTATTTAGGGTTCTCTCTTTTTTTCTCCTCTAGGGTTTCATGTAATATAGGTGAGATTTCCCCTCCCCCCCTCTTCATTTTATTCCATATCCTTCATCAGTGATTAGTTCATCAAGCCATCATGTGTGCTGTAACTATATCAGTAAGGATCTCCTCACCCATTCTTCTCTTCTTCCTTGATCTAGTTTCATAGATTGATAAATCCTTCTGAACAATTTCCCTTGATTTTTAGGGAATTTGATGGAAACTATGATTTTATCTATACCAATTTTAGTTAGAGGATAATAACATATGTGCCTACATTTATGAGTCCAATGTAAGTGTTTCATACATTTATTCATGTTTTCATACGAATTAGGGGGAGTGACTTTTAGCGTGCCATTGGGTTGATGAGAAAGACCCAGATTCTTGATGTTAAATTGATTGTAGGACCTCACGAGATACCATTAGGCATGAACAAACCTCATTATATCATGAAAGGTAAGGTTGGAGGTCATTGACCACCTTGAGTAGTTAGGTCGGGGTGTGTTTCATGTTTATTTTGAATATTTTAAATTAAATTGGTTTGTTTATTTGAATATATGATATTGAATTATATTATATTGAATTGTTCCATTTTAATTGAGTTTTCCATTTCAATTAAATTTAGTTTTTATTAAAGAAAATTTCTTAACATTTATATGAGTTTCTACTTTGATCTATTGGATCTTGAAGAGATCGGCCCATGGTATTGGGATGGCATGACCATCAAGATTGAGGCAACATGGTAATCTGTTTTGGCATGGCCTGGATTACTTGGGTGATGTGATCACTGATTTGGTATCATGGATGTTTGTTTGAGGTTGAAATGATATCAGGATAAGGGAATAACTAATGATATTGGATGACATAGAAATCATAATTGAGAGACATGGTCATAGGGGCATGAGGTCCTGGTTGGATTTTGTATAAGTACTAATTTTGGTGATTTCCTCTCACCCGTGATGGCCAAAATTCCACATGGAGTCATTTTCTCATAGGATGACTCAGTGATGAGGTGTGTTTGACCACTTGTGTGGGTAGAAGACACTACTAGTGTGTTGTAGGAAATTTTTTAGGGGGGGGGGTGATTTCAATATAAATCCATGGGGAAGGTGAGTATCCACCAGATGATTGCGTTGAGGTTTTTAGTCAGGGGAGGAGGGTCACCGTATTGAGGCTATTGGGTCAATACTACTTTGGAATGACAGAGATCACCATTCCTGGGAAATCATGATATGAGAATATGGTGATTTTTATTTGAGGGAAGTCATCATTGTGCCTCCGAATGTTGGTCTACGAGATGACTAGTTCTTTCAAGCAGGGGTCCGAGGGACTAAGGTTCTTTTTTCTTTGGCGTTCCTTTGGGATGTTGGTTATTTGTTTCAGACTTGAGGTGTCAGGTGACATAAGGTGACATTTTTCTTATTTGTAGGTGGAAATGAAGGGTTCACCTAGGCTACTATACTTTAGGGGATGCCTTGGGCTAAAGGAAAAGGGTCCTCTCTTCTACATATATTTCTGAATTTTCCGAGGCAAGTAAAAGCTTCCTGGTGACTATTGAGCACTAGTTAATCTTTTTTAAAATGATTTTAATTATTCTACTATATGTTATTTATGAATAAGTTTCTTAAACACATAAGTTGGGTATGTAAATATGGGTGGTATTCTACTCAGGCACATTCTCACACCCTACATAGGCCCTTCAGGACATGTGTAGACATAATGTTGTTGCATTAAGGTGATGGTTTGGCCTTATGATCTGGATAATAGTGGCCATTTATCATGGGATGTTGTAATGAGGCCACAAGGTCCTTTATCACATAGAGTTTCTATTTGGTTTTATTTGATTGTATCAGCATTATTATATGAATGTAGCTACTATGGTCAACCACTAGTGACCTGTTTTTAGTATCGTATTGTATAAATCTTATTGTATGCATGTCTGTATTAGTTGATACAAGTGGTATGTTTGATTGTTTATTTATTTCCACTTCTTTTATGAATGTTTCTTCCACTATTTTCAATATTGATTGTGTTTCCACCTTTTGCGAGTCTGTTTTGAGTCTGCTGATTCTTTATTTCTTCTACATATTATATATATGTACTCAGACCATTATTATATATTTCCATGAGGGTATACCCTACCCACTTTTACCTCTTTACACCCGCACTACCAGTGGATAACCTTTGGAATTTTGGGAGGTTCACCTAAGCCCCATGGTACCTGGCTCAAAAGCATAGTTTGGGTACCTAATCAGGATGGAGATGCTTCAAATGGTATCAGAGAAATTCTTAACTAGGATTTAGAAGTAGTGTTCAGATAGCTACTAATGGGATCAAGATTTTTTTCTCTTATAAAAATATTACTATTTGTTTTATGGTTTACCAGAGATTAGGATGTGGTCAGAACTAGATTCACAGCTTGTATTTGGGTGCTTTCAGCCCCATGTACAGGGAAAGGACCATATTACCATGGGTGGAAATTACTATTATATTTTTCTCATTTTATATTTTATTTTATTTCCATATTAAGTGGTACTATTTGATGTTGTTATTACATATTATGATACGTAAAATATGCATGGTATGACAGGGAATGATATTTCAAACCTTGGATTAGTAAGGAAAGGTTTATTTGTGTGTTCATGTTTATGATTTTCTTTGGATCATGGTATGATTTTTAAATTATATATGCATGTGTGCCTTTGATAAAATGTAATTTGAAATGTAATGTGCCTCCAACACGAATTATTTATTCTATGATATATACAAAATTGATTATTCTTTTTGCAATGGGCCTAGGTCTTATAGGAACAGGAAGGTATTATGAAATTGGGTGATGTTGATCACTAGGTAAGCTAACATGGTTGTTGGATTGAAGAAAAATTGGTTTTCAAGATAGGCATGGCCCGAGGTATACTTGAAACATGGCTTTGTTGATGGTGGGTAAGGAGGTAATGAGTTTATGATTCCATGTGCAATTGTTCTAATAGGAAAGGGATAGGTTAGTGAGGATACACTACCTATTAATACTTTCCCTATCTTTGATATTTATATATATATCTTATCTATGTTGTCTGACCATGTTGATGGTATTCAGCGGGTTTCTACCTTGACGGCTCAGATGGAGCGTCCATAAGGTGAGGACAGGGTGCCACTAGTGCATGAGAAAGTTGAGGCCCCTAAGGGCCAGGAAGAGAAGGAACACGTTCAGGATTAGGTACATACACTAGTGCCAGAGGGGAAGCCTCCAGATCTTACAACATTTGGGTTTTGGATTGAAGAGTTGCTCCGAGCTATCCTAGTATGTGTGATCTAGGGGATTGATAAGGGTGACCAGGGAGTAGATACATTATGGCGTATCTGAATCGAGAGTTCCAGCCGTAATACCCAACACTTTTTCAGGGTGAGGGTGTCCCATAGGAGGTCGAGAACTGGATCGAGTCCATACAAATAATCTTTGAGTAGTTAGAGACATCTACAAGGTTGAGGGTGAAACAATTAGCCTATATTCTCATAGGACCAGCTAATAGCTAGTTGGACATGAAGGTGTAGGAAGGATGACACGAGGGACTTTCTTGGAATAACTTTGAGGCCAGGTTCATAGAGAATTTCATCTTGGAGACAATGAGGTAAGAAAGATCTCGAGAGTTCTTGAGCCTTCAAAAGGGTGAAATTTCCATCATAGAATATGTAGAGATTTTCAAATAACTGTATCTCTTTTCTCCCAGTATGGTGAGTGATGTAACTTAGAGAGTGAGGCACATTGAGGATGGTTTATGATACAACATTCAGGGAATCTAAACATAATTAGGTTGGCCTCATTCTTAGAGGCTATAGACCAAGTTCACAGAGCTGAGGCAAACATGATGGATAGGTCATACGCAAGATGGGAAACAATTTTAAGTGATTTTGGTGGAGATGCTTTAGATAGAAGGAGGTAGGTTGATGATAAGTTCCTATAAGGTAGTCATGCCAAAGACTTGATCATACCACCATGCAGTGGGTCATTGATGGTTTAATTTGAATGCGGAATTCCATGACTATAGATACCATGACATGTGTTCCATGCACTTCTTCGCAAAATGTCCTCAACTAGGATCGAGAAGTTCACAGTGGCACTCTAGATGTTTCATGGGGGTCACTGACAGCAGCAAAGGTACATGCCCGAAGGGCTGGGACTGCAACCTGTCAGTGATCCCAACCAAGGTTGTGGGGGTGAAACCCCTATGGTATGGAGCAATAAATTTGGCTAAGTCCCAAAAGAGTCTCCCAAGGTACTTGAACTCAAACACCTGTGCACCACGAAGCTGGAGCTGAATGAAGCACTTATTTAGGCTAATTCCTCAAAGTGTTGCCTTCGTCTAGCCAAAACACCATCGCCATGAAAGGTACTTGCGCCCCAAAATCTATTCTCCCATAGTACTATTTTTTCCTATAAATAGACCCTTGGGGCCTTCATTTGTATGGACAATTTTCCCTGAATCCCATTTGCTGCTCTAGTCTCCCTAGTACTTGACCCCAGTCTTCCAAAATTGTCAATGTAGTTTGAAACACCTCGAGTGGAGGATTTAAAGGAGGATCATTGGACTTAAGTCCTTTTATTGTTTGAAAACCATAACACTTGCGCGCCTAAAGTGACTAAACTCTATAAATTATAAATACTTGCGCGCCACCTATTCCTTTTATAGGAACTTGAGCACCCAACTTCTGGGATCACCTGTGAATACTCTTTAAGTCTTGAGCCAAGCATCACCCAAGTATTATCATACAGGTTTTTCGTCACTTAAGTGAATATCAAGTCTCCCAAACCTACATGCGCTCCCATACTTGCATGACCTTGCCTACTTGGGCGCCGCTCTTTGATTCAATTGCTCTATTTATTCTAAAAGAAATAAATTCCTCTTCAAATCCATTAATGGAAATGATTCTTCTTCAATGGATCTATTGTTTGAATGGTATTATATTGAGACCTCCACAAAAACCTCCTAACTTATCAATCCTTTGGAAAAGGCACATCAGCGTGACTCCTATTTGGGTTTTTATATACATAGTCAGAGGATTACCTCATTTATTTCAAAATGGGGTAATGATTCATGGAGTGTATGTGGGTTTGTATATCCATAGTCATATGGACCTTTCTCTCATGAATAGTTCTGTGAAGTTTCTAGTTCTGAGAATAAGGGTCTGGGTCCCGACCTCTCCCTTCTCAATGATCCGAAAACCTCAAATTTCTGGTAGGGAAGGTACGGTTGACACAAACTTTTCTACTTTTTAAAAAAAGGAGAAGTATCCCTCCCCTATCAGGATCAATTTTAGGGCATCCATCCTGGTGTAATCCCCTAAAATTAATCCCTTCTTCCTTTCATTGGACCCTTGTCCAATGTGAAGATAACAGGGGAGGGCTCATCACCTCGCCTTGATCCATCCTGGCCGTCGTAGGCTCTCCCTCCTCCACCAGTAGAGGAGGAAAAGTGTATGTGACATTGTAGAATCTTTCAAATCCTCTTGTTTCTGACATCGAACATGAGTCACGTGGGCTTAGAGATTTGTGATGATTACAACAATTTCTCAAATACACATGGTGAAGGAACTACAAGAAATATGATTCCTGTTCAAATCAGGATACGTAGGAATCCATTTCAGGGCCTGAGATCACTAGATATCCTCTTTAGGAATCCAACCCAAATTCCCTTAATTTGGGAATCCTCTTTAGGAATAAACTCCAAATTAAACCCCAAAGTCATTAAGGCATCCTTTCCAGGAAGTAAGTCTAAACTCATTTCTCTCAAAGTACAATACCTACTTATGAGATTTATCAAACTATGTGGGCTTTGATTCCCATCCACCTGAGATACGTAGGAAGCCTCCTTGAGGTTCAAACCCAACATTTCAAATAAAACCTATTCTCCATGGGCCATATTCCTAATAGAGTCTAATCTAACTTGTAAAATCTGTCCTTTCCAAGTTCATTGGGGTGTTTCGGTATAAGCCCCACACTGAATTTTGACTAATCACCTTTCTATTAGATTTCCATACCAAATGAAATTAATATGTACTTCTAGGTCCTTATCACACAACCATAACAGGTATGATGTGTCCCATTATGTGACACCAAACTATGAGGGTTCTATTTCCTTTCACAATGATACATAGGTAACCCTTTTCATGGGTACGATCCCAATATCAAAACAAACCTTCATCTCCCTGGATGAAAATAAATTCTAGAGTGCCCCACCGAGGGGATTAAAAACCATTATCATCATAAATATGATTAAAAGAATGTTTAAATATCATCTGAGAGGATACCATTGACGGAGAATCTCAAATACATACATATATCTCCATTAATGAAGATCCTTGAATTCATACTGATGATTCTAAATTTTACACTTGTTAATAAGTGATTTAAAATTCCAAGGGGAACTTATGTTATGCTTGGTGAATTAATAGGGATTCAAGAAAATATCTTAAATTTACAAAGAGAGTCCTGAAATAGACAATAATTCCCCCCAAAAGGGTGTGATGAGTCCGACCTCCCATCCTCTTGACCAATGTACATTCTTAATTACCATAAAGTTCAAACTTAATGAACTCTTACCTTTGGAAACCAGGCCCCCTTTGGATAAATAACTATTGGATGTTTCCAGTTCCATGAATAAATCCAATAGAAACTGCCTAGAAATAGTGATTCTTAAAACTAGAACACACATTTCAAGGAAATACGAAACAAAAATGGTGAACCCGATGTGAATCCTTACCCAAGTTAATAAATGTTACCCACCTGTCAGGACCCTATCAATTGATAAAGGAATTCCAAACAAAGTAATCAATCACACATGTATCAATATAAAAGATTTCACTTTAATGGAAGTTTATTGTTGTTTTCATAATTTCCTCAGAACTATCTTCAGTCCAAAATAGATTTCTTCAAGATAACATTTGTGAACTTCCTGACGGCTACTCAAGCTGAATCCTTATCCATGGGAAGGGAACTATCACCCACCCAACATCTTCAATGATGGGTCTCCAACGTGTTGGTAAAGTATTATCTCCATCATGGTATAATCCCAACTTTGGAGGCTACCTGACAAGCCCTCCAGGTTGATAAAAATCCTCGATCAACCTGCCAAAAACAACCGATGATCAAGAAAGAGATAGTACCAACCACCACTTTCAACCATTTCGGGTTATTATCCACTGAACCCACAATCAGTTCCTCCCATACTTCCTTGAGGTAGATTCAGAGGTCACTCAGGGCCTTAATTCAAATATGCAGGGGTCCTTCTTGAGGATT
This sequence comes from Viscum album, assembly GCA_963277665.1. Taxonomy (NCBI): domain Eukaryota; kingdom Viridiplantae; phylum Streptophyta; class Magnoliopsida; order Santalales; family Viscaceae; genus Viscum; species Viscum album. The sequence continues at coordinate 1,713,476,716 of OY728140.1, read as the reverse complement.
TCGTCCAACAATCACCATTATCAGAATTGCGTGGTAGTGAACCACCAAAATGATAGTGGTGTTGCCTTTGGACGTTCATACCAGGTTTCTCAGACCCATACATGCAAGAAGAACCACCAGGGACAACATCTGGTCAACAGGGAGAGGTTTATTACCTCTTCCCCCTTCAGAGAATTCCATCAACCTAACTTGATGGTGAACAACGAGCGGGCACATACACCTTTCCGTCCTAATTTTTCTGTCCAGCTGACTCGTATGGAAATAACCCACAAATCCCACCAAATAAATCTGGTGTATTACAATGAACAAGCACATACACTTTCTTGTAAGTTATCAGCTAGTCAATAGGCTCAGCTGACTACATTTAAATAAGTACACCAATCCAATGTGGTGGAAACTGGTAAACAAGAACATATACTTGCTCACAATAACCAATTATTCCATTAGTATCAACTGTTAGTATTGAAGGAAGTCTGTCAACCATACTTGAGGGGAAATAGATAGTAGGCACATACACCTTCTAGTGTTCATCAAGCCTACCAACAGTCTCGTTTGGAAGCACCCAAATAAGTAAGTCAAAAAGTTCCGATGATAAATCTGGGGAAAACCCAACTCTATGCCCCCATGCATGAGTACTGCCAATACCCATTGACAGGAAAAGGAGTGCAGGGGAAATAAAATACACCTACTCCTGATATATAATTGAATAAAATTCCTGTTATGTCCACTGAAGTCCCCAAACATATCTTATTAATGGTGAAAGGGAATACAAAAATTCATGCACATATTCTGGAAGCATGTAAGGATATTATAACAACTACTTCAGCAGTACCAGGGGAACATACACATAAATCTGTCCCTACATATGGGATAACATATCAGCATGCCTTCCTGAAGAATATACACACCTCTATTCCTGTCTAGGAGGGTAATGGGGGCATACTCCCCCATTTCATATGGGAAACAGGATCGGGAACATACACCCTTTCGAATGTGAGGTAATCGATTCGTTCTAGTGGCCGCTTTAAGGAAGGTACTTACAAATGCCCATGATAACCACCTCTCCCAGCAAGTGGCCCCATCTAAGTGTAAGAGAACATCCGAGAAGAAGTTTCATCAAACACAATTGAGAAATAAAGAGTCAAACTGCAATTTGTCTCCTCTTAATGTTGGAGTTCTTGAAGCCCTCAGACATTTATATGTTACATCTCAAGATCATATCCTCTCATTACCAAATTATGGGAGTAATAGCAGTAATTTTGAAGTTCCCCATCGGACACTTCATCCTGAAATCTTGATTCATGAAAATTTTGTCAATCTAGAGAGCCTATCTCCGAATGAGATCCATGACGACCCTCAGTGTGGCTAGAAGACTAAGGAGAAGGAGGATTCATCCCATGATGTAATCCACCATGGTGCTCCTCCCTATGATGACATTCATTGTGAAATTCCTCTCCGTAGTAGTATTTCACATTGTCAAGTTAATTCTATAATTGAAAATAAAGCGATGAGAAAACCCTCTTATCTCGAGGCACTTTGCAACACAAGGCCAGTCATGTTTGATGTCTTGTCATTGAAAGGTGAAACACTTTCTCTATCAGAAGACATATTAAGGAAACAATCATTCTCCAAACCCCCCTTGGGTCATTTATCTTCTAATATAGAGTGTCCACTTTGGTTAGTCCAAGTGGAGAAATTTATGGTGAAAGATTATGAAGATATGTTAAACATGATAAAACAATTGGATAAAGGAGAAATACAAGTCATGTTATTGATATTGGAAGATTCTCAGTATAATGTTCCATAATTGATGGAAGAAGATTATATTCATGATATCTGTCTCAATGTATAAAAGAATCTTCATCATTTGAAAAACAAAGTATTTCCAAATGAGGAATATCAAAATCATGTAAAGGTAATAGAAGGGTTCTGACACCAAATTGACTTAGCATCTATCTTAGTTTCCCGACATCCGAAGGATGAAAAACCACAGAGAACCCTTCTGTGTAAAAGCCTCAATGATTTAAAGATGTTACGCTAGTTAACTATTTATTCCCCATCTGGTGTTTGTATAAGAGGATGGGGTGCACATGGAGCATTGCATTTCACTACACTCCAAAATCAACAAAGTCCACCAAAAGTGGTCTCATGAAATTTTATTTCCCAAGGTCAGCCATAATCAATATATTTTGTATGTAATCAAATGTATGCTCAAGAACATGCCTCAACTAGCTCTCATCAGAGTTAGGCACAAAGAAAAGAAGACATTGAGTTACTTTTACATCAATCATCTAAAAATATTGAGCAGGCCTCCCACTTAGAGGACATCCTCCATCAGATAATGCAATTTTCTAAAATAGCACAACGATATTCTAAAGGTGATTTGAGTGATTTTCGTATAATGCATCCAGCTAATGTCTAAACTAAAATTTGTAAAATCAGAAGAGAAGTTGTGCGAATCTCAGAAATAATAATTGAAGAACCGCCCAACCTACTGGGATGTTGGATTATTTAAATCAACCATTGAATTCAATAAATGAAGTTCAATTTTTTTGAAGGAAAAGAACAAAAACAGCACCATCCCATAGGGATGGGGGATTTTTCACATCTAAAATCCCCTCCTCAATGGAAGTCATTTTTTTCCTCATTAGGGAAGAAGCCATCAAGAAAGTGCACAACTAAACTATCTGAGGATTCGCTTTGGGTTATTTTCCATCAAATAGCTCCTTAGAATCTGTCATATAGGAGAGAATAATATCATAGAAGATATAGAGGGAGACGATCATACAAAGATACTGACAGAATACCATCAATGCATTATGCATCAGTAAATGTTATTAACACCATTGTAGAAGATCCTCTAGAAAATGAGTCCAGTATTGGGGAATCAGAAGATGTAGTTATTTTTCATAATATAGTACACACTAAAGAAAATGAAGAAGGTGTACATACCCAAAATCAAAGGCTTACTCGGAATCTAGGTATTCTCTCAATTAACTAACTCCCACCCTTCTGAAAGAAATCTAACAAGGGGGAAGGTAAAAGTCATATTGCATCTCACTTTTCTACTAGATAAGGTCAATCTTTTTCAATTGAATAATGTTTTTCACAAAATGAAGAGGAAATGAAAGAATAGAAAGGACTCAATACCGTGTTACTTCCAAGCATCATTTCTTCTTGACATACTCCTTTGGAAAATACTCAACTTGCACATCCTGTAGGAGCTTCTCCACAAAGAAGACTTTGTGGAACCTATAGGTACAGATAATGAATTCCCTCCATTGGGTACACAATCAAGGAAGGATCAAACACATCCTTATAGGACTATTCCCATGGGTTATCCAAGGTAATTACTAGCTGAACCATTACCGGTGGTGTTGATGGTCGTTGCACTAGTTCAGGATCTTGATACTGTACTTGTATAGGTCCCGACTCACCTGGATAGTCCCCAAGTGACTATAAACCGAATTGAGTCATTAAAAGCTTGATAGGAATCCATGTAAGAATGGAATTCACCAGTTCAGCTAGAAAATAAATCTTACCCTGAATGGGTGGATCTGATTCCCCCCCACTGAATTTTGTGAATACTAAAATCCCAATATTTAATGGTTTAGGAGATCTGGAACAACACTTGACACATTTCGTTTCTCATTGTGACCCTATGATGGGGACTCTTCAACAACAAGAAGTAGTAAAGATTAGGTGTTTTGTACAGAAATTATAGGAACTATCTTTTTTATGGTACACAAGTTTGCAATCACGATCAATTACCGGATGGAAAGATCTCCATTATAATTTTTTTCATTAATTCAGCTTAATGCTACTGAGGAAAATAATTTTTGACCTTACAAATTAAAAACAACGGGAGAATGAAGGAGTTTAAGATTTCATTGCTTGTTGGAAAGGATTAACATATTCCTTAAATCTGGAACCCCCTCAAGAAGAGTTACTACCCATTTGTATGGAAAACTTGCATGATGAGTTACGCACACCACTGATACCTATGAAATACATAGGAGGGTTTCAAGACATTGCTTCAATTTATCAATATATTGAATATTCCATTATGGAAACTAAGGCTAAAACATGTGTAATTCCATAAGCTATGGGAAGGAGAATAGGGAAATAATAGGCTGCTAAAGTCACACTCAAGCAAGCACCTATACCTACATCCACTTCAAAACCATCATCATATCAAAGGGATCCACCTCCTAAGAATCATCAGTAATGACCGCATTGTCAAGATGATCAAATAGATCAAATGCAAAAACATTTTGAGTAATTAACGAGAAAATTTTAATCTTTCCGGAATGAATAGGTTCTTAGTTACTTCATATCATCTTTGTAAAATAATCTAGTTCAGTTTCGAAGGCCAAAGAAACCAAAATAATAAGGAGATGAAGATCTTCCAAATTATTGTCCCTTTCACCAAATGTTGGGACATCCCATTCAGGAGTGATTTGTTTTCAAATATCTCTTGAAAAAAATGGTTGACATTGGACAAGTGAAATTGAAAAATTCTTTATCCCAAGTAGCATGTGTTACTTATACTAATCTAGATGAAAAAGGAAAATGGAAGAAATTCAAAAGTAAAAATGCACAAAAAATGGTGATTGGATGGTTATGAAAATGATCAACCAAACTCCTGAAATTTTACGAACACAGTTGAATCAACCGATTGTGTCTTATGCTACTTCTACCATAGTAAAACCACCTTCATCAAAAGATCAATCTTCGAATGGGAATTCCTCATATAAGCTATGTGATCAGAAGGTTAAATAGAAATTAGAAGACGATGATCTCGTGTCAAGGAAAAAAATTTCCTTGACCCTAGAAGATTTCATGACATATGCTTCAAAATCATGGTCACCGCCCCGCCAAACGGCACAACCCAAACTGACATATCAAGAAGAATCTTCATCAGATGAAGAATTGATCTTTGGTTCCATCAACATGATCCACCTATATATCCCTGTTCTAATGGTGATTCTGATTATAATGATTCAGAGTTCTCTATATCTAATTCAGGAACCAGAGGAAGAGGACAAGGTCGAGGATACATGGGAAGATGTGGGAGGTCTAGAAACCACAATTTTAACTCTAACCCGGATCGAACCATATATGTGACAGAAACTCATGGAATATCCCTTCAGCTGGCTCAAAAAGAATTATGAGTTTCTTCAATGCAATACATGTTTAGTTCTGACATGATTATCCTGGAGGACCGATTAGAAGTCACACCATCTTCCTCTCAGTAAGTTCATAGAACTAGTCAGTCTAATCTACCAAATCCAAGAGTATTTACAACTTCTTATCCAAAATAGGGTATATATACATCAGATTCATCAACTTCCAAGAAACCTACAAAACCTCATTTCCATGCTGGGAAATACAGACCTCTAGATCAAAAGTATGATGTTTTGAAACAACTGGACCAAGTACCAGACAAGTTATCGATTTTGGATGCCTTGAATCTATCAAAAGATCTTCTAGAAGTACTTATTGAGGCTTTGTTTAGTCCTCAAGAGTTTAAAACTGAAGTTTCTACTGTTTAAGTTTACCTTATAGAAAATGATCCCACAGAATGTCATGTAGTCATATCTTTTATAGATGAAGATGTAGATGATGTTGTACATGGACATATCAAAACCTTGTATTTATCTAGCAGGGTCAATGATATAGAAATTCAACGAGCCTTCATTGATAATGGATCTGAATTCAACCTTATTCCTATTCATACACTTCATCTATTGGGCCTGACTAAATCTGACTTATCTCCTTCCACTTTAATGTTTCAAGGATATTAAAAAAATGAACAAGAACCTCTAGGTGAGATTACACTCAGAACTCAGTTTGGAGATCTTGGGTCTAATTTAGATTTCATGTTTTTTCTCCAGGTCATAGCCTTCAACATTCTACATAGAAGGCCTTGGCTACATCAACATGCAGCCATACCTTCGTCATACCACCAATGTCTTAAAAACTATTTCAATGGTCAAATCGGGACATTGTATGGTGATAAGGCTCTACTTAAAATGTGTGAATCTCAATACATTGATTCAGAGTTTTATCACACAAAAGGAATGAGGTCCATGACAAAAGAGATAACTAGAGTTAATGTTCTGAATGGACTGGAAAAGATCCCAGCAAACCCATTCATAAATATGAGTATATATTATGTGCTACCCATCAATCAAATTGAAAGGGTAAAACCAAATCCAATCACTCATCCAATAACTTCCATAATGTCATTTATAGAAACTGATCCTGACAACATGGGAGAAATTGTTGATTCACCAAGTAGATATGGAATCCTAAATTGAGATCTCTTCATATCATCTTTCGAACTATAGAGAGCCTCTACTTTGTCAATCAGAGTAGAAGAAGTTGTATCAATGCTGGAGGGAGACAAATATGTTGATTTCCAATCCATCATCTCCAATTAATTACCACAGGAAGACACTTTATGATCAGTAGGGTCAGATATGGTGTTTACTTCTTCAGGATGTCCAAATATGGACTCCTCCTTTAATTCTGGAAGTTTTTCCTCATCATCTACTATGAAAGTAGAAACAAAATAGGTAACACGTAATGAAGAAGAAGAGGAATATCTTAGGGATGATCCTACAACATTTGAGGAAGGTGTATCTATCACTTTGGATGAGCTCAGAGAAATAAATCTAGGTAGAGAATAAAATACACACCCCACTCAAATTAGTGTATCCATGAATCTTTAAGAGAAATAAGTGTATACTTTGTTATAAAGATACATTGAGGTATATTTTCTTGGAATTATACAAAAATTACAGGTCCTAATCCCGATGTAGCCACTCACTATTTGGGTTTTCTAGAAGAACATTGAGGATTCAAGCAGGAAGCAAGAAGAACATACCTAACTCATACCTCTAAAAATTGAAGCTAAAGTTGATAAGATTATAAAGGTTAACTCTATTAGGGAGGTTCAATATCCCAAATGGATGGCCAACATTGTTCAAGTGAAAAAGAATAATGGGAAAATAAGGGTTTTTATTGATTCCAGAGATCTTAACTAGAATTTTCCTAAAGACGACTTTCCAGTTCCAGTCACAAATATTTTAATTGATGCAAAAACTGGCTTTGAAGATCTTTACTTCATGGATGGCTACTCTGGGTATAATAAAATCTGTATGGCCTCAGAGGATGAATAATTTATAGCCTTCAAAGCCCCTCAATGTGTGTTTTGATATCGGTTAATGCCCTTTGGGTTAAAGAATGTGGGTGCAACGTATCAACGTGCCATGCACCATATCTTCAAACCCTTTTTACGAATTTTTTTGAATGTTATGTGGATGATTTGGTGGTCAAATCCAGAAAATGTTCTAATCACTTGGCTTATCTAGAAACTATATTCAATAAACTTCGGTAACATAGTTTGAAGATGAACACCTTGAAATGTGCTTTTGGGGTAACCTTAGAAAGTTTCTTAGCTTTGTTGTACGCTATCATGGTATCGAAGTTGATCTTGAGAAAAAAAATCAATCCTTGGCATGTCACCTCCTTGAAATTTGAAATAATTAAGAGGACTCCAAGGAAACAAGGCCTATATTCGGCGTTTTATCGCTAATTTGGCAGACACGTGTTTTCCATTCACCAGGTTAATGAATAAGGGAGTCACCTATCAATGGACTGAAGACTGCCAAGAATCTTTTGATACCCTCAAGGTATATCTCTTGAGTCCACCAGTATTAACTCCCATAGTTGAAGGAAGACCACCTATTCTCTATGTGATAGCTTTAGAGAGATCACTGGGTGCTTTCCTTGCTCAATAGAACGATGCTGGGAATGAGAAAAACCACTGCTATCTCAGTCGAATAATACTTGATTCAGAAACTAGATATTCAAGTATTAGAAAGTGCTACCTGGAATTAATCTTTTCAGTTCAGAAATTAAGGCAATACCTGCAACTTCATGAGTTCCAATTGGTATCTCACGATAACCCGCTAAAATTTATCCTTAGTCGTCCTATGCTTATAGGGAGTCTTGCACAGTGGGTAGTTATTCTACAATAATTTGATATCCAATTTGTTCCCTATAAAGAAATAAAAGGCCATGCTTTGGATGACTTCCTTGCTGCACATCTGTTTGTGGGAGATATATCATTGAATACTGAACATCCTAATGAATTGGGTTTCTCTATTCAAGATAATTCCCAACCATGGGAAATATACTTTGATGGTGCCTCTAGAAGTCCAATAGGGAAGAGAATGTAAAACCCTAGACTCAACAAATTTGGGGTTGGAATTATACTTATATCCATAGAAAAGGTAGTGTAGCCTTATTCCTTCTTGTTTTCGGATAGTGGTACCAACAATGAGGCAGAATATCAAGCTCACATCGCAGGTTTGGAATTGGCACTTCAGGTTCTAGTGAATCACTTAAAAGTGAAAGGTGATTCAGAATTGGTAATCAAGAAAATCAACGGGGAATATTCTTTCAAAAAAGAAGAGTTAATCCCTTTTTGTGATTACATCAGAGGTTTAATGGTTGAATTTTTATCAGAGCCAACATTTTCTTATGTTCCATGATCACAAAATGCCTAAGTTGATGCACTGGATAATGTATCTATAGCCCTAGAATATCCATATCAAGATGAAAAAAAATAATTAGCATAGCCCATCATCATGTGGTCTCACCTTTCTTTCAACCCAAAATAGATGAAATTAATGAGATTAGCCCTATTTTCAAGTCATATGGTCATACCACGGGATGGAGAACACTCATCATTGAATACCTCTAAAATGGGGTACTTCCACCAAATAGGGTTGAAAAAGAAAAGATCTGATGACAAGTGGAAAATTTTATTTGTTATGATAGGTCATATCACCAGAAGACCCTTTACAAATGAGGCTCTGACGGGAATCCTCCTCAGATGTATTGATGGAGAATAGACTACATCTGTCATGAAAGAAGTGAATTCAAAAGCTTGTGGTTACCACGAGTCTGGGCACAGACTCTCTGATCAGATTTGAAGTCTAGGATTCTTTTGGCCTTCAATGATGCAAGATTTTACAGATTTCACTAAGAAATGTCTTCCCTGCCATGTGCATTCCAACTTCATTCATCAACCAATGGAGTTATTACATACAACTAAATACTCCTGGCCATTTTCCACATGGGTAATGAATGTAGTAGGACCTTATCCTCCAACTACAGCTAAGCAGTTCAAGTATATCCTTTCTGCTACTGACTTCTTCTCCAAATGGGCTGAGACAATACCTCTCAAAGAAGTCAGATCCAAAAGCATTGTTAGTTTTTTCAAAACTAATATCATCAGCATATTTGGGGTCCCTCATACTATATTGAAAGACAATATAACCATTTTTTGTTCTGATGAGGTAAAGAAGTTATACCAGGAAGACAATATCAAATCCAACCATTCATCTCGCTATCATGCAGTAGCCAATGGACATATAGAGGCCTTCAATAATACCCTATCAAATATACTCTAGAAAATGGTGTATAATGATAATAAATCATGTACTAATAAATTTTTTCATGCTTTATGGTATTATCATACTACTACCCGACTACCAATTAGGAAACTCCTTATTCTTTGGTGTACGGAACAGAAGCAGTTTTTCCAATTGAAATTCAATTTCCTTCACTTAGGGTTGAAATCTGTGATTAGTTCTCTACAAATGAGAAGTATCAGAAATGTTTTTATGAGATAGAGTGGTTAGACAAAAGAATATTGCATACTTTTCATCATTTTTAAGTTTACTAGAATAGAATAGTGTGATATTTTAACAAGAAAGTTTGCCTCTGTTCAGTTCTTCAAGGAGAATCGATATTGGTCATCATGACTCCAATGATACTAGGAAAGAAACCTCAAAAGCCTGAGCCAAAGTGGGAAGGAGCTTATTCCATACATAAGGTCTACTATAATGGGGATTATGACTTAATTTCAATGGATGGAGAGCTCATTACAACTCCATCCAATAAGGGATTCTTGAAGAAATACTTTGTATAATTGCACATACCATCCTCACCGCAAGACATTAAACTGCACAACCCCATCATCTGAGTAGCATGATGAAAAAATGAATAATATCTTATGTCGTCACTGCAAGTCATAAAACTGCATAGTGCTCCATCCTTGTCGTGTGATGCTAAACTACATGACATCATTTATCCTCATTCCATGACATTGAACTGCACGATTAGCATCTTATCTACTTGATGATTAGAGATTCCATAAGCAAACATCATTGACATCATTGCCAATCCTTAGTGGAACATGAGTCCCTCTCTTACCTATGTCTCAATCAGATCTGCATAGGGACCTTATTTCAAGAACTACGTTTATTGAATGAGATATGTAGAGATGCCTAGATCTCCAATTTTTGTCCCAACCACAATAAAAAAATCTTCTTATTTTCTTTTCTCCTATATATGAATCAGATCTATACAGAGTGTTTCATTAAGATATATGGTTTGGTCCTTATACCATTTCATGTCTTATGTTTAACCGTCCTCTCAGAACATTTCAAAACCCCCATTCTTCGTGTCAAACTTGATTAGCATGAGGAATTATTGTTTCAAGAACTACGCACAACTTGATTCTCATTTTCACTGAGATACATAGAGACGCCTAGATATCCAATATGGGTCCAAACCACGATCCTTAAAAAACCCATTTTACTTATATATAAGAATCAAACCTGCATAGATAATGTTTAAAGAACTATGTTTGGTTTGATTCTTTCCCCCAACAAGACATTTAGTTACATTTGGGTTTTATCCCTTAGTCCAGCTGCAACATGTCTTTATTTTTATATCAGTTCATGTTTGTCCTTACTGCATGACATTATACTACATGAAAATACAAGAAATAATTTTGGATTGATTCTTGATCTAAAAAGTTACATAGTGAGCCTGGGTCCTATGCCCTAGTTCAACCATCACCTAATCATAATACCCCTACTCTTCACTTGCATCACCTTTGTGTTACAGAAGAAAACATTTTTCCTCCTTGTTTATCACACCGATCATATCTCACATGGGATTAAGAATTGCGTAAAAAGTTTATCTATATAAATAAGGTGTCTCAATTCCTTTTGGGGGTTATCAATGGTCCTGGCTACAAGACCTTAAAATGAACAACAAACATTCTCTCCGTATGATGATAAACTACATGGTCATTTTAAGAACTATGTGTGGCTTGATTCTCATCCCATTAAGATATGTAGGGAAGAATATGCCTTAAATACTAGTCCTAGACATGAAGAAATATATTTTCCCCTATCCATTGCATATAGTAAAAAAATCTATGCCGAAAACCATTATTTTAGGTTTTCTCCTTAGAGAACTCATCAAGGAAGCAAGAATGTCCCCATTTTACATAAAAATCAGATCAATGTAAGGGATTCAAAATTCCTAGTCAATAATGATTCAAATATTCCTCATATGAATTGAGCATTACCTCTTTCTATATTTCATACTCTTAATCTTGAATATTTTCAGATCTTCATAATATTTCTTATGTTTTTTGGTGATATAGTTTCTAACATCAGAGATCTCTTTTTCCTGACTATGCATTACATTCCCTTAGGTGGACTTTCATAAATTTTCCTACATAACAGGCTTGTTAGTCAAAAGATTCCACTATTTGGATATACAACATATGCCCCGATTGGCCCTGCATAATACATCCCCCATAACGGGGTTTTCAAATGTTAGTAATTTTGTTCTTGGTTATATTATCTTTGTCCCCTTCAAAATTTGATGGCAATATACAGGAATCTGTATTTAAAAAAAATAGTCATTCAGTTATATTTTCCCCATTATCTTTCTCTCGATCTTAAAGTCTTCAAGACCATAGTTTACACATTTCCCTCTCCATGTGTTCAATGCAATATGAAATAACCTTGGAATAAATTTTCCACATATCATATATTGTTTCCATTATTGGTCATAGTCATATGACCTAAAACTAAAGACACCATACTTCTTATGTTTGGGTTAGACCTTCATAGAAATCCTATTCTTCTAATTCTTTGGAAATCTTAGTAGGAAATACCCTCTCTATATTCAGGTACCCTTCTTTAAAAAAAACTCTATGCTATGGAAAATCTGAATCTCCACAAACTTTCTTCGGTTTTTAGAAATATAATGTCAAAATTTTGAGAGATATTTTTCTTGACTATGCAGTACATTACCTTAGGTGGCCTTGCATAAAATTTTCCTACATAACAGGTCTATCAGTCAAAAGATTCCACTATTTGGCTATGTAGCATATGGCCCAATTGGCCCTGCGTATTATAACCCCCATAATGGGTTTGTCAAATAACAGTAACTTCGTTCTTGTAAAAGACTTCTCTCATTCTTTTAGCCCTTTTCCCATATAATCCTTCAGTTTCAGAAATTCTTAAATCACAATTTACAATTTTCCATTTCATACCTGAATATGGTAGCATATTTCTAATAAAATTATCAAGAAATTGGGAGAATCTCATACTTTTCATCAGAGCTAATGAACTTAAATTAAAGCCACATAATTTCCTCACTGCATGACTTAAAACTACACAGTATAATTTCCTCACTACATGACTTAAAACTGCACAGTATGATATCAGAAATTCTCCTTTCTAATAAATTTTGACCATTCCTCATACACCAAATTTTTATATAAATGGTTTTACTATTCATGACATATGTCAGCATTGAAAACACTTTATTATTAAAATTCATTTCGTTGGAAAAATATCCCATTGTCGTCTTGAGTCACCCAGACTTTATTTTCCCTTGTCTATAAGTAGTAAAATGTTTAATTCCTAAGATCTCTTTTTCTTTACTATGCAGTACGTTCCCTAAGGTGGCCTTACATAAGTTTCCCACATAACAGGCCTGTTAGCCAATAGATGCCACTATTTAGCTATGCAACATATGCCCCAATTGGCCCTACGTATTATAACCCCCATAATGGGGTTTTTAAATAATGGTAACTTCATTCTTGTAGAAGACCCCCCCTTATGTTGATACAAATTTTAAATTTGGGGACCATAAAAATCATGTCCCAAGATTCCCCTTGGAAATATTTAAATAATAGTAAAGACAGTCTTTGCCAATGAGTCTTGTTTAGGATCTAATTTCACAATTTATGGTCAAAGATATTCAACCTTAACCATTATCCCTTTATAGTCCAACATGAATAACTCTATACTTCCAACAACAAAAGACGTGGTACTCACTAGACTAATAAATTTCAATGGGAACTCCAAACAAAAGTTGAGTCCCAGCTCACTAAACGTACATTTTATATGATTTAAGTAACATTGAGAAATAAAAAGTCAAAAGATACAATGTTTTTAGGGTTGTCCATATAAGCCTAAAAAAATCAAACTATGCTCGCTCGGACCCATGAATTAAGAAAAAATTAGAGCATCCTTTCAAACTTTTCATAGCGCCAAATATATCCAAATAATGTCGGAATGGGTAAAAGTGCCTAATTTTACCTTAGAACATGATTATTTTCATTCAAAACGAATCAAATTATAGGGGGGTTTGTTGACACCATGAAATGTGTTCCATGAACTTCTCTACAAAATATCCTCAAATGGGCTCAAAAATTTCACTGTAAGACTCTAGATTTTTCATGTGGGTCAATGATGGTAGTGAAGGCATTGGCCCGAAGGGATGGGACTATAGCCCATCATTGCTCTCAACTAGGGGTGCGGGGATGCAACCCCCATGGTATGGAGTAATAAATTTTGCTAAGTAACTAAAGAGGATCCCATGGTACTTGCACACAAACACCTACACGCTGCCAATATGGATCTGAATGAAGCACTAATTTTGGATAAGTTCTAAAAGTGTTGCCTAAGTCTAGTCAAAACACCGTCAGTGCGCATGGTATATGCGTTCCACAATTTGGAATGTAGGCTACTTGCGCGCCCAAACTCTTTTCACCAAGGGTCCTATTTTTTCCAATAAATAGACCCTTGGGGCCTTCATTTGTACAGACGAATTTCACTAAATCCCAATTACTACTTTGGTTTCACTAGTACGTTTCCCCAATCTTCCGAAATTTTGAAGGTAGTTTTTCAACAACTTGAGCGGAGGATTTAAAGGAGGATCAATAGACATAAGTCCTTTTAGTGTTTGAAAACAATAACACTTTCACACCTAAAGTGACCAACCTCCATAAATTAAGAATACTTGCATGACAACTATTCCTTTTATAGGAACTTGAGCGCCAAAATTCTCAGATCACCTATGAATACTCCTGAAGGATTGAGCCATACCTTGCCCAAGTATTCAAATATAGGTTGTTCATCACTTAAGTGAATATCATGTCACCTAAGCCTACTTGTGCACCCATACTTGTGAAAACATACCTACTTGGGTGCCCCTCCTTGATTAACATACTCTCTTCAGTCTAAAATCCATTAATACCTCTTCAAAGCCATTCATAGAAAGGCTTCTTCTTCATTGGCTACCTTATTTGAAGGGGATTTTGTTGAGACCTCCATTAATAACACATGAATTATCAAACCTTTGGGAAAGTCACATCAGTGTGCCTCTTATTTGGGTCTATATATCCACAGTCAGAGGTTTTTTACATTTGTTTCACAATGGGGTTAGGATTCATTAAGTGTTTGTGGGTTTTTATATCCACATTCACATTGAAATTTCTCCCAAGAATAGTGATGGGAAGTTTCCAGTTATGAAAATTAGGGTTTGGATCCCGACCTTTCCCTTCTCAAAGAGCCAGAAACCTAAAATTTCTGGTAGGGAAGGTATGGTTCACTCTTAATTTTCTTCTTTTTGAACAATGTATAAGTCCCCCTCCCCTACCTAGATTAATTTTATGGTAGCCATACTGGTGTAATCCCCTAACCTTCATCTATTCTTCCTTTCATTGGACCATTGTTCAATGTGAAGAGAATGGGTGGAGGGCTCGTTGCCTCACCCTCATCCATCCTGGCATCCATAGGCTTGCCCTCCTCCACCAGCAGTGGAGGAAAAGTGTATGTTCCACTTTTGAATCTTTCACATTCTCTTGTTTCTCACACCGAGCATGACTCATGTGGTCTTAGATATTTTTGATGATGAAAACATTTGAAAAAATACCCAGGGTGAAGGAACTATGAGAACTTTGATTCTTGTTAAAACCAGGATACGTAGGAAGCCCTTTCAAGGCTTGAGATCACATGATATAATCTTCAAGATTCCTACCCTAATTCCATTATTATGGGCATCCTCCTTAGTAAAAAGCCCCAAATTAAACCCCTAAATCATTAAGGCATACTTTCTAGGAAGTAATCCCAAACTCATTTCTCTCAAAAGACTATACTCTCAAATGAGATTTATCAAACCATGCGGGCTTTGATTCCCATCCACATGGGATACGTAGGAAGCCTACTTGAGGTTCAAACCCATCATTTCAAATAAACACTATTCTCCATGAGCCATATTCCCAATAGGGTCTAATATAACTTGGAAACCCATATATTTCCAAGTTCATTGGGCTGTTTTGGCATAAGTCCCACACCAAACTTTGACTAAGAACCGTTCTATTAGATGTCCATACCACATGACATTAAACTTTATGGATAGGTACTTATCACATGACCTTAAAAGGTATGATTTTTACCATTAAGTGACACCGAACAATGTGGTTTATGATTCCTTTCACAAGGATATGTAGGTAACCTGTTTCACGAGTATGATCCAAATATAAAAACAAACCTTTGTCTCCCTGGATGACAATAAATTCCAAAGTGCCCTACTAAGTGTCTTAAAAACCAGTATCATCATAAAGATTATTGAAAGAATATTTAAATAGTAAATGAGAGGATACCATTTATGGATTATCTAAAATATATACAGATATATCCATTAATGAAGAACCCTAAATACATACTGATGATTCTAAATTTTACACATGTTAATAAGTGACTGAAAATTCCAAGGGGAACTTATGTTATGCTTGGTGAATTAATAAGGATTCATGAAAATATCTTATATTTACAAAGAGAGTCCCAAAGTACACAATAATTCCTCCCAAAAGGTTTTGATGAGTCTGACCTCCCATCCTCTCGACCAATGAATGTTCCTAAGTATCATAAAGTTCAAACTTAATGAACTCCTGCCTTTGGAAACCATGTCCCCATTGGATAAAAAACTATTTGAAGTTTCCAGTTCTATGAATATATCCAATGGAAACTACATAGAAACAATGATTCTCAAAACATGAACACTTCTTTCAAGTAACTACGAAACAAAAATGGTGAACCTGATGTGAATCCTTAAACAAGATAATAAATGTTACCCACATGTCAGACCCCTATCAATTGATAAAGAAAGTAAAAAAAAATGAATAAATCATGCATGTATCCATCTAAAATATGTTTCTTTAATGGTTTTTATTGTTGTTTTGAAGTTTTCCTCATAAATACCTTTAGTCCAAAATAGATTTCTTCAAGACGACTTCTGTGAACCTCCCGACCACTGCTCAAGCTAGATCCTCATCCATGGGAAGGATGTTATCACCCACCCAGTGTCTTCAATGTCAGGTCTCCAATGTGTTGGTAACGGATTATGGCTAGAAAAAATAAAATCCCAACTTTGGAGGCTTCCCGACAAGCCCAACAGGTCAATAAAAATCATCGATCATCTGAACAACAAAGACCGATGATCAAGAAGCAAACGGTACCAACCACCATTTTCAAACATTTCGGGTTCTTATCCCCAGAACACTACAATCAGTCCATCCTGTACTATAGGAAGGTGGATCAAGAGGTCACTCAGGGCCTCAATTTAAAGATACATGGATCCTTCTTGAGGATTCCGACCAACAATCACTGTTAGTAGAATTGCGCAGTAGTGAACCCCTAACATGATAGGGGTGTTGACTTTGGGAATTCAGCCTAGGTCTCTCAGACATGGAAATGAAATACGAATCACTGAGGACAAATTACGGTCAACAGGGTGGAGGTTTTTACCTATCCCTTTTTCAGATAAGTCCATCAACCTAACTTGAAGGAAAACAATGGGCAGACACATACACCCATCTATCCTAATTTTTCTATACAATAGACCCGTATGGCCGCAACCCAACAATCCCACAAGATAAATACAATGGAGTATCATGAACAATAAAATACACCTACTTTTAAGTTATCATCTAGTAAATAGGCCCATCTTACTTCATTTAAAGAATTCCTCCAATCCAATGTGGTGGCAACTGGTAAATAAGAACATATACCTGCTTACAATCACCAATTATGCCAGCAGTTTAGTCTACCAGTATTGAAGGAATACCATCAACCATACTTGAATGGAAATATCAAATAGGAACATACACCTACCAGTGTTCATTAAGCTCACCAATAGTCTCATTTGGCAGCACCTGTAGAAGTTAGTCAAAAATTTCCAATGAAAAATCAGGGGCATAACCAACTCTATGCCCCCATGCATGAGTACTGTCAATACCCATTGCCCAGAAAAGGAGGAATGGAGGAGGCACATACACCTAATCCCAATATGGAATGGATGTATATTCCCGTTCCAACTACTGAAGTCACCAAACATATCTTATCAATGGTGAATATGCAGACACAAATTCCTACCCATATTCTAGAAACATGTCAAGATATTATAACAACTACTTCAGTAGTACCTGGGGAATGAACACATAAATATATCCCCACATATGGTATGACACATCAGCATGACATCCTAGAGAAGATACAAACCTCTCTTCTAGTCCAAGAGTGTCATGGGGCATACTCCCCCATATCATACAGACAACAGGATCAAGAACATACCCCCTTTCTAATTGGAGGTAATCAGTCCGTTCTGGTGGCCGCTCCAAGGCAGGCACATACACCTGCCCATGATAACCACTTCTCCCAGTATGTGGCCCCAATTAAGTCTAAGAGAACATCCATGAAAAAGTCTCATCAAACACGGTTGGAAAATCAAGTGTCAAACTGCAATTTGGATTCTCATAATGCTGGAGTTTTGAAGCCCTTAGACATTTATCTGTTATAGATCAAGATCCTATCTTTTCATTACCAAATTTTGGGAGTAGTAGAAATAATTCTAAAGTTCCCCATCATACACTTCATCATGAAGGATTGCTTCATGAAAGTTCATTCAATCCAGAGAGCCTATCTCTGAATGGGAGCCACAATAACCATCTGTGTGTCTAGAAGACCAGGGATCAAGAGGATTTATCCCTTGGTGTAATACTCCATGGTGCTCCTTCCCATGATGGAATTCACTACGAAATTCCTCTCCGCAATAGTATTTTACACTATCAAGATAATTCTATAATTTACAATGTAACGATGAGAAATCCCTCTTATCTCGAGGAACTTTCCATCACAAGGCCAGTCATGTTTGATGCCTTGTCATTGACGGGTGAAACACTTTATTAACCAGAAGACATCTTAATGGAACGGTCATTCTTCGAACCTCCCTTGGGTCATTTATCTTCTAATACAGAGTGTCCACTTTGGTCAGAACAAGTGGAGAAATCTCTATTGAAAATTATGAAGATATGTTAAACATTAGAAAACAATTGGCTAAAGGAGAAATACCCATCATGTTCTTGACATTGGAAAATTCTCATTATAATTTTCTAGAATTTATGGAAGAAGATTTCATTCATGATATCCACATAAACTTATGGAATAAACATTGTCATTTGAAAACCAAAGTCTTACCATATGATGAATATCAGAATCATGTAAAGTTAATAGAAGGATTTCAACACCAAATTGACTTCGCATCTCTCTCAATATCCTAAAATAGAAAGGAAAAAAACTGTAGAGAACCCTTCAGTGTGCAAGCATCAATTCTTTAAAGAGGTTATGCCAGTTAATTTCTGATTCCCCATTTGGTGTTCATATGAGAGGATGGGGTGCACATAGAGCATTGCATTTAACTTTACTCCAAAATCAACAAAGTCCGCCAAAAGTGGTCTCATGAAATATTATTGCCCACAGTCAGCCACAATCAATAGATTTTCTATGTAATAAAATGTATGCTCAAGAACATGCCTCAACTAGCTCTCATTAGAGTTAGGTCCAAAGAAAAGAATTTGTTGAGTTACTTTTACATCAAAAATCTAAAAAACATGAGGATGCCTCCTGCTTAGAGGACATACGCCATCAGATAACACAAATGTATGAAATATCACAATGATATTATGAAGGTGATTTGAGTGATTAATGGATAATGCATCCATCTAATTTCAGAACAAAAATTTGTAAAATCTGAAGAGAAGATACATGAATCTCAGCTATAGAAATTCAAGAACCACCCTGTCTTTCAAGGATGGGGTCTTGTTTAAATCAACATTTGAATTCAATAAAAAAATTTCAAAGGTTTGAAGGAAAAGAACATGAACATCCCAAGCCCACAGGGCTGGGGGATTTTTCTCATCTAAAATGTCATCCTCAATGGACGTCAGTTTTCTCCCGATTAGGGAAGAATCCACAAAAAAAGTGCACAACTGAACTATCCAAGGATACCCTTCGTGTTTTATTCTATAAAAAAACTCTTGAGAATCCATCGTATAGGAGAGAAGAGTCTCATGGAAGATACAAAGGGAGATTATCTAACCAAGATACTGACAGAATGCCATCAATGAATTATGCATTAGTAAATGTTATTAACACCATTGTAGAAGATCCTATAGAAAATGAGTCCAGTTTAGGGGATTTAGAATATGAAGTTCTTATTCGTAATGTGATAAGCACTAAATAAAATTAAGAAGTTTTATGTGCCTGAAATCAGAGGCTTACCCAAAATCATGGTATTCCCTCAATTAACCAACTCCCACCCTTCCTAAAGACATATAACAATGGGAAAGATAAATTTCATATTTCTTCTCACTTTTCCACTGGAGAAGATCAATATCTTTCACTTGAAGAAAGATTTTCAAAATAAGAAGAAGAAATGAAAAATTGAAATGAATTAATACAGAGTTACTTTGAAGTATCATTTTTTCGAGACATACTACTTAGGAAAATCCTGTACTTGCATATCTTGTAGGAGATTATCAACAAAGAATACTTGTGGAAACTATAGGTGTAGATAATGAATTCCCTCCATTGGGTACACAGTCAAGGTAGGATCAAACATATCCTTATAGGCCTGTTCCTGTGGGTTATCCTGGAAAGTACCAGCAACACCATTAGTACTGGTTTTTTCGGACATTTCACCAATTCAGGCTCCAGCTGCTTTACCCGTATAGGTCCCGACTCACTCAGAGATTTCCCAAGTGCTTATAAACACAATTGAGTCATTAACAACTTTATTGGAAGCCATAGAAGAATGGAATTCACCAGTTCATCCAGAAAATAAAGATTACCATGAATGGGTGGATCTTAATCCACCCCCATCAAATTTTGTGAATACTAAATTCCCAATATTTAATGGTTTGGGAGATCCGGAACAACATTTTACACAATTCATTTCTCATTGTGACCCTATGATGGGCACTCCTCAACAAAAAGAAGCAGTAAAGATCTAGTGTTTTGTACATTCATTACAGTGACTATCTTTTGTATGGTACCCAAGTTTGAAATCTAGATCAATTACTAGATGGGAAGATCTCCGTCAGAAATTTCTTCTTCAATTCAGATCAACTTTGACCACTGTAGTAGTACAAACTTTGGATTCCACTTTACTATTGCACTTTTGACTTCCAGCCAAAATTCTTATATGTATCCAATACTCTAGTGGCTCCTGGACCCCCGGAGCAGGGGTGCGTTGCCTCCTGCAACCCCCAATGAGCTCACAGCGGAGCTCGACCCACGATAGTTGCGGGCCACAGTCATTCGACCCAACCGGATCAGGCTACACCAATCCAACAATCTCCATTGTTGCATCCCTTGATGAGAAGGAGGTGAAGAGTGCCCTTTTTTCTCTAAATCTTGAGAGTGTGGTTGGTCCGGATGGGTTCAAACATTAATTATTTATGTTCTACTGGGACATAGTTTGTGATGATCTCCTTAACGCTATAAGGGAGTTCTTTAACCATGCATCAATTCCCTATGGAATAAACTCCAATTTTATTGCCCTGATCCTAATGAAGGAAAATGTTGTGGATGTAAAGGATTTTAGACCTATTTCTATTGAGAATACCTTTCCAAAAATCATTAGAAAAATTATTACTATGAGGTTAGGTACCATTGCTCGTGGGTTTATCTCTTCAAATCAGCCCCCGGATAGCCCTTGGACACCCCCTGGACATCCCCCTAGACACCCCACCTACACCCTACCCCTTCCCTACATACCCCCCCAAACCCCCCACCCCCGGACAGCCCTTGGACACCCCCCTAGACATCCCCTCCTAGACACCCCACCTGCACCCTCCCCCATGCTCTGCAGACCCCCAACACGCCCACCACGAACAGCCCTTGTACACCCCACCTACACCCGGCCCTACAGACCCCCCCAGACAACCCTTAAACACCCCCTGGACAGCCCCTCTTAGACACCCCACCTACACCCTCCCCCCTGCTCTATAGACCCTTCTAGACACCCCACCCAGCACCCCCCTTGGACAACCCTTAGACACACCACCTGGATAGCCCCTCCTAGAAAATTCTATATCCATCATTACCTTCACTTCATTATGAAAGAATGCTAAATGAACAATGCCTTGAAATTTTTACAAGAATAGTCTTTGTCTGGATTAGTCTGAATAATAGACTTCCACCACTTATAACTCAGAACCTCTAGTAGGATGGTTATAAAAATAACCTTAAGAGACTCACAAATCTAAAGATGGATAAAAATATCCTTAACCTTTAGTACCAAAACCAATTCATCCAGAGAATCTTGTTACCCATGAATTATTGTGGGGCTACCATCTTGATTCTGGAGTTCCTAAGTGTGCCTTCAAGATCGATTTATTCAAGGATTTTGATTCGATCAGGTTGGAATTCTTATGTGATTCCTTGGATCTTCTCGGTTTTATGGCTAGGTTCTAGTCTTGGGTTAAAAGATGCGTCTCTACCCCAATGTTCTCGGTGAACATAAATAAAAGTTTACATGGATACTTTTTGGGGAAAAGAGGGCTCAGGAAAGGAGATCCGCTTTCACCTTTCCTTTTTGTGATTTGCATGGAGTTTTTCTCGCACATCCTGGAATGAGTGAGGCTGGGGGATGGTGTGGTGGCTGGTGCAGGCTGGAGTGGCTGGTGCGGGCGGGAAGGCAGGCGGCAAGGGGATGGCAGGGGATGGTAGGGGGCTAGTGCGGGCTGGAATATGTGGCAGGGGGCTAGTGTGGGCTGGATTGTAGGTGGCTGGGGGTTGTTGGGCATGTGTCAGGGGCTAGTGCGGGGTGAGATATAGGAGGTTGGGGGATGGTGAGGGCTGGAACTGGTGGATGGGGTTGTTTTGCAGGTGGTAGATGGCTGGCATGAGTGTTTTGTAGGAGGCTGGGGGGTGGTGGCTGGTGTGGTGGCTGGTGCGGGGTGGATTGCAGGTGGCTGGGGGGATGGTGCGAGCTTATTCGAAGGTGGCAGGGGGGGAGGGGGGTTGTGGGTTGGAATGCTGGTGGCAGCGGGCTGAAATGAAGGTAGAAGGGGCTGGTGTGGGCTAGATGTGTATGGAGTAGGGCCAAATAACAGCATGACCATGGTGTGACCGCGACATGACCGCGACGTGACCTAGGCAGGACCACATCCTGACCGTGACGTGACCATGCCATGTTGGCTTGGTCCAGCGACATCCGTGGGGCATCATCATCCGGCCAAGAGTGAAGGGAGTGGAAGGAGGTGGGGTAACATTCCGACCGTCGCCCAACCGGCAGAAATTGTGATTATTCAGTCTCAACAATGATCACAAGACTCATGGAATACCATCACTGCGAACCACTGTGGGGTGTCATCCTAGAGTAGGGCCAAATCATGTCATTACCACGGCGTGACCGTGGCATGACTGCGGCATGTTGGCCCGGTCCAGCGACTTCCGTAGGGCAGTATCTTCTGACCAGGAGTGAAGGGAGCAGGAGGAGGTGGGGAAACATTCTGGCCGTTTCCCCACCGACATAAATTGTGATTATTCAGTAAAAACATTGATCACAAGACTCATTGAATACTATCACTATGAACTGTCATGGGGTGTCATCCGGAAGCAGGTCCATATCACGGCGTGACCGTGGCATGACCGCGGCATGTAGGACTGGTCCAACGGCATCCGCGGGGTAGCATCTTCCGGCTAGGAGCAAAGGGAGAGGGAGGAGGCGGGGAAACATTCCGGTCATCGCCTCGCTGAAAGAAATTGTGATTAGTCAGTCTCAACATTGATCACAAAACTCATGGAATAATATCACTACAAACCGCCAGGGGGTGTCGTCCTAAAGTTGGGAAAAAGCACAACATTACCGCGGCATGACCGCGGCGTGACCGCGGTGTGCCCATGGCATGACTGCGGTGTGACAACGATGTGTTGGCCTGGTCTAGCGACACCGCATGGTACCATCTTCCAGCCTGGAGCAAAGGGAGAAGGAGGAGGCGGGGCAACATTCCAGCCATCGCCCCACTGGCATAAATTGGGATTAGTCAGTCTCACCATTGATCACAAGACTCATGAAATACTATCACTTCAAACCACCACGGGGTGTCATCCTGGAGTAGGGCCAAATTAAAACATTACCGCGGTGTGACCATGGTATGACCGCGGCGTGACCGTGACGTGACCGCGGCGTGAACGCGGCGTGACCGCGACGTGACCGCGGCGTGACCGCGACATGACCGCGGTGTGACCACGGTGTGACCGCGACATGACGGTGGCCTGACAACGACATGTTTTCCCAGTCTAGTGACATCCGCGAGGCAACATCTTTCGTCGAGGAGCAAAGGGAGTGGGAGGAGGCAGAGAAACATTTCAGTCATCACCCCACCATCAGAAATTGTGATTAGTTAGTCTAAACATTGATCACAATACTCATGGAATACTATCACTGCGAACTGCCGTGGGGTGTCGTCTTGGAGCAGGGCCAAATCACGGTGTGACCGTGGCGTGACAGCAGCGTGACCATGACATGACCTCAACATGACCATGGTTTTACTACAACGTGACTGTGGCGTGACCGTGGCGTGACCGCGATGTGACCACGGCATCACCGCGGCGTGACCGCGGCATGACCGTGGCCTGTTGGCCCGGTCCAACGACATTCACGAGGCAGCATCTTCCGTCCAGGAGCAAAGGGAGTAGGAGGAGGTGGGGAAACATTCTAGTTGTCACCACACCGAATGAAATTATGATTAGTCAGTCTCAAAATTGATCACAAGACTCATGGAATAATATCACTGTGAACCGCTGTGTGGTTTCTTCATGGAGAAGGGAAAAATCAAGGCATTACCGCGGCGTGACCACGGCTTGACCTCGGTGTGACCACGACTTGACCGTGGGGTGACCGCGTCATGACCACAGCATGACGTGGCATGACCGCGGTGTGACCGTGGCGTGACCGAGGTGTGACCACAACGTGACCGCGGTGTGACCGCGACATGTTGGCCTAGTCCAGCGACATCAGTAGAGCGACATCTTCCGGCCAGAAGTGAAGGGATCAGGAGGAGGCGGGGCAAAATTCTGACCGTCACCCCACCGGTAGATGATAGAATAGTTGAACTATTTAATATTCTATAACAAGGGATCTCTAGAGAAGTTTGTAGTGAGAGACACAATGAAACAACGTCTAAAGGGTGGAAAAACGACAGAAAATATTCATACACCCTACACAAACCATTTACAAATTCATTCACATTGCCTAAACATGGAAATTTTATTTATAATATTCAGTGCGTGAAAAGGAAAGTGTCATGGTCAAGGCATATGCCTACGCAGGCAATGTTATTTGAGTCAAACAAGTATAATAAGCCAATTTTTATTATTCAAAGAAAACAAAAACTAACTAGCCACAAAATAAACACCAACAAGAGGTATATGAAAGACTCAAACCAAATCTAAACATGATACAAATAACTATGACCACTCTTTAGTTTAGAAGACAGTGCACCTCTGTTGGAGGTGTTTTATTATAAAATCATGGAATTTCGTTGTCACACAATTAATTTAATTATATTAAGCATTTATTCTAAAACTCATTCGGCCCAAATCAAATGCAATAATTTAAGAAACTTGATCAATATAACTATCAATTTGAGTTTTTGCAGACAGCGCACCTCCGTTGGAGGGTTTTTTATAAAAACATGAATTTATTGATCAAATAAAACAATTATATTAAATAACACTTATTCAAGATATGCAATTCAATATAATTAAACATAATTAAGAAATAAGCTAAATTCAATTTAAAGCAATCTTGAATTAAAGAGGCTAGAAGAGGGATCCTACCTCAAGGTGGAACCAAACCATCCACTTCAGCTCTTAGAGCTTTCTAACTAAAATTTTCTGCTCTCCCACTGGGTATACTCACCTTCACACACATGCAAGAACACCTATCCCCTATGCACACACCCGCATGGCCATGAGCATGTGTAAGGGGATCCTTGAACATATGATTATATACATATACCAGTCTCCACTCACCTGTATATGCATTTATATATATACATGGGAACACATAGCCCCATACGTGCATAATCACTGCCATGGTTGAATATACACATAATGGGGGAACCCATATACATATACTTTTTTCCTATTCACATGCAGGCGAGTCTCCCTTAACTTGGCTACTTGAAACCAACGACCAGGGATAAACATGTTGGAACCATGGTCTTCTATGCATGACTTGGAGTGTGGTTTGTGTTTTTTTTCAATCATCAATGGAAGTTCGGATCGTGTACCAGCAAAGAGATCATACCGTTCAAGGAGACAACAGTATTGAAGGTGGCGCTGTTTCCCAGTGTTTGCCAAATTTTTGGGGTCCAAAATCTGGAATTTGTTGAGCATCGCGAAAAGTGGATTTCCATGAAGATAATAATTTAATATGGAAAATGCATGAATTTCATGAAGAGAGGATGCATGGTTTGGAAATCGCGAAGACCAGAAGAATGGAGACGGTGAGTATTGGCGATTACGTCAAAGCTTCGCGAATGGCAGAGTTGAAGCGCATCGCGGCGGTGAAGGGCTTTGTGAGGGAGCTTCGCGGTGAAGGCGTGAAGGAATGATGACGGTGATACTCCGCGATTATGACAAGCTCCACGAATGGAAAATTGCCATTGTGCTTCACGAATTTGAGAGATTTTCGGCGGGAACTTCGGAGCATCGCGATTTGAGCTGATGTGGTGCTAACTTCGTGCAGAAAGTTCGAGGGTCGTTGGAATCGCCTATAAATAGAGGCCGAACCCCTCAAGAGAAGTAGAGAGAACTTCAGAGAAAATCCTTTGCTCTCGGTTCACAAAGGTCACTCGCAAAGGTAGTGTGCTTCGTGATAGAGGTGCTTCGCGGCGGCTATTCTAGCACAACGAAAGTCGTGCACCCCGCGTTGGCTCAGTGAGCTTTGCGAAGAGGAAGGAGGTCCGCGATAGCCTAGCTTTGCGAAGGCTAGAGCATCGCGAGAGTGCTTCGTGATTGAGCTTCGCAAAATGTAATGACCCGAAATTTTGAATAAATCTTATTTCCTAATTTTATGTGTTATTTTATTTTTTTATACTCAACAAAAATATTTCATTTGATAACATGATTATAATTAAAATGAGACCGTTGGGTTTTGACTATTATATGACCATTGGTTAATATGACCGTTGGAAACTAAATGTTATGATTTTTGTCTCTATATACAAGTAATCTTGGTTAATTATTATAGAAAGAAGATTCGATGTCCTCTCCCAGTAGTCTTGGACCGATCGAAGCCCATCTAACAGAACTTGGGAAGGAGGTAGCACAACTGGGCTTTTCTCTGGACCAAACCCAAGCCGAACTTCATCTTGTGAAGCTAGAACGGAATCACCTTCGCGAGAAGTTCAACCTGATAGAAATTACTACTCATGTAATGTTGGCCGAGCCTCCCTTAGATTCTCTTACCTTAGCACACTTTACACTTAGGTCCTATGCTGGCGTGATAAGGGGCTATTTAAGGAGACCGTAACTGCCTTGTGTAATCCTTTGTTTTAAATAAAAATTGGGATTTCTTCTTATGATGATGTTTATGAATTTTCAAATGACCGGATAAATATAGTATGCATATTTTTTATTAATTTTAGAAAATGGATATTTTAAAAATGTTTATGTAAACCTTAAATAATTAAAAATGTGTAATGATTTTTAAAAAATGGTCTTCTACAATTATGTTCAGTACGAAATTTAGAGTCTAATAAGATCAACTTGATTTTTGATGAATAGTAAATTATGAATAGTGATTTTATGCTTAGGATTAGTAATGTGACCAAATGGATTAGGAATCTCACTTAAAGAAAGTATTAAAATAAGCTAGGCACTTTGATTAAGTAACGTGATTCAATAAAATGGTTAAATAACGGTTTCATAAATTATTATTCAAGTATTAGTTTTTTTGGATGAATAGTGTTTTTTTAATTAAAAATTTAATTAAAAATAATTTGAATATTATTTTTATAAAATGGACTTCATTTTTGAACTCAGAGCATCGATATTATGTTAAGGTAATTTTTGGGGATTTTTCTGAAAAAAATGAATTTTTGGTGAATAGTGTTTTTTAATTAAAAATTTATTTAAAAATATTTAGAAAATTATTTTTATAAAATGGATTTCATTTTTTAAATCAGAGCATTGATATTTGGTTAAGGTGAAATTTTGGGATTATTCTGAGAAAGTTGAATTTTCGATGAATAGTGAAAATACAGTTTTTAAGTTACGGGTGTTTAATGACATAATTAAACGATGTATTAAGTATGTAATAAATATGGTCGACTTATGAATAGTAATATAAGGTATGAGGTGTCCCAAGTGTCCAATACCATGGGAAAATACCATGGTTAAGCCCATGGTTTTTCCAAAACCACTAATGAGGTGTCCCTTGGCCATTAATGCCTTGTCCCCTCACTTTCCCTATAAATACCAAGCCATCCTCTCATCCATTCGACTCCCCACTCTCCCAAAACGAAGTTCTGGTCTCATTAACTCCCAAGGAGTCCTCCCAAGGTGCCCCCAAGCCCTCAAGGTCCCAACCTTTGAGTTTTAAGAGTTACGTTTTAAGGTAAGGGATCCGATCTCTCTCTTTCTTTTTAAGAAATCTCTTTTATGTAATTTATTTTATGCTCCATGTTATTATGTTAAAGGGTGTTATTTTATACTCATATTACTGCCCTTTTCATTTTCACATAATGAGAGATCCCCTCTTACTCTCATTATTTCGTTTTATGAGTTTTAAGTGGCGCCGTTTGGCTGCCGAAATTTTTGTAACAGATTCTTTCTCCTTTCTCATTTTCAAGATCTATTTTCTTGTCAAGTCTTTCAAGTTCCTTTTTATTATGTTGGGGTATGATATCTAAATTTATCATACTGATATTTTATGATCATATGATGAGAGACCCCATTTTATCTCTTCAATTCAGTATTTTGTAGTTTTAAGTGGCGCTGTTAGGCTGCCGAATGTTTAAGTGGTTCTTCACCCTTGTCGTTTTGAAGTTCTACTTTCATGTCAATTTTTTCAAGTTATGTTTTATTATGTTGGGGTATGATATCTAAATGTATCATACTTATATTTTATGATAATATGATGAGTTACCCCATTTTATCTCTTCAATTCAGTATTTTGACGTTTTAAGTGGCGTCGTTAGGCTGCCGAATTTTTAAGTGGTTCTTCACCCTTCTCGTTTTGAAGTTCAACTTTCATGTCAATTATTTCAAGTTACTTTTTGTTATGTTGGGGTATGAGATCTATATATATCATACTTATCTTTTATGACCATATGATGAGAGACCCAATTTGATCTCTTCGATTCAGTATTTTGAAATTTAAGTGGCGTCGTTAGGCTGCTGAATTTTTAAGTGGTCCTTGCACCTTTCTCCCTTTTCAAAGTTCTAATTCCATGTCAAGTCTTGCAAGTTATTTTTTATTATGTTGGGGTATGATATCTATATCTATCATACTGATCTTTTATGTTCATATGATGAGAGACCCTATTTGATCTCATCAATTCATTTTTGGTTGAAGTTTATGTAACGCAGTTATGCTGCCGAATTTTCATAAGAGAAAACTTATTTTTGTCCTCCTTTCATGTTCTTCATTTCATATGGTATATTTTCAAATTTCATTAACATGTTCTTAAATACCTTATATTCTGTCCCTATACTGTTTTATGGGTCATTTATGAATGTTTTACCCATGTCCCCTCTCTTTTCAATGTTTTCTAAAAACCTTGTAACATAGCCGTTATGCTGCAGAATTTTCGTCTCAAAATGTCTCTCTCTTTTTTCTAAAGATATTTTATTTTATCAGGTGAATAATCAAAGATCTACCTTCTATATGGGTATTCACATATATACCAAAATTTTCTATTTTAAATTCTGGGATTTACATACATGAAACCCGCTTTCCCTTTTCGTGGGTTTAAAGTGACGTAAAGATCATGTCTTTAAAGCAGTTTTTAAAATGTTATGATTATGAAAATAAACCCATTTATTTTATTCTATATGGGTTATTTATGAAAAGTTTGATGATGATATACGTGGCTCACATGATAATAAAGGCAAATTTAAGGGTGCGCCCTGATAGCGCTCCAATGCATTGGGTAATGATGTAACCACTAGAGATTACAATTTTCACGATATCTTGGTGAATAACCTTGGTAATTTTCAAATGACACCTTGGGGATGGACCTTGGTGATATGTTCATGATTTTCTGTATTAAATGTTGCAGCCGCATCTTCAAGTTATGAAAAATGTTATTTTTATTATGATATGCCTCATGATTTCTTTGTCATGCCTTAAAGTTCTTTTTCATGACATAGTTGATGTATCTCAAGTTCACATGTTAAATGTTTCTTTGGTTTCCCTTATTGGGTCTTCTGCTCACCCTTTCTTTTGATATATGTCCCTAGGTTATGAGATACAGTAATGAACCTAGGATGAACATGAGGAGAAGCCTTTCAAGTGTTTAAGAAGAATGTTTTATGTTTTCATGTTTTAAATTACTGGTTTCCAAGACACTAAACCTTAAAGATCCTTGGTTTTGTAAAATGTAATGAACGTTTATGTGATAAAAAGGCGGGATGCTATAGTTGGTATCAAAGGATGGTTTAGTTATTTGTGGAAATTAGGATATGAAAACTCTAGGAAGTACCCTATAGAAAATTTTAAATATAGGAAATCCTCCTGGTATTTTGGTGAGTATTGAGTAAGGGGTTTCCAAGCAAATACATCCCTGTCTGGATACAAGCAGGTAGAGGTGGCTCTGGCACAGATGTACATAGGGGTAAAACCCGAAAACACCGCTTTGAGCTAGACTCGAACGAGAACTGGTACACGACAACGGGCCTTGCTGCACTCTTGGTTATGACACTCCCAGGGGATATGCTTTGGTAAATTCATAAGCTTAGTATGAACCATTGTTAAAGGAACAAAGATGAAATAAAATAAAGATTCACATAAGAATATATGATCATGGATAACCTAGATGGGAACCTAGGGGATCACAAGTTAGGGTATACTTTTCTTCTACAAGTTTTTCTTATATGCTTTCAGTTCATTTTCATGATTATTGGCTAAGTACTTAAGCCCCTAATTATGCTTTCTCTTGTTAGTTAATGGAGGGAAATGGAATAACATGTCCCAACAACCAATGTGATAGGAAATGCGACGATTGTCGTATTAATATGACATGGATGATTAGGGGATTAAAAGATGATTATTATTTTGGAATACGTTCACTATTCTAGGGACCCTATATGATCGAGGTAAATAGATTACTACGGTATTTTCATTGAGGAGTAAGGTTGACTTATATTTTAAAGAATCGATGAATTTAAGGTGGACTTATAATAATTTAGGTTACTTATGGGAATGATTAACCTATCTTGAGTAAAATATGTTTAGGTTAGATACTTTTGTTATAAGATGTTAAGATTGGTTGATGTTGTTTGGAGATAAACAATGAAGTTTATTTTGGAAGACTATGTTATCAAATCCTTCTTGTATTTAGGTTTCAATCTTAGTTTGGTTTATTTTGAGGAATTTTAAGGACTGTTATTTATGGAATGGTCTATGATGAACTTTGGTTAGTACCATGGAACTTTAAAGATTTAAAAGTAGTTTCCATTCCTATGAGATTATTTCTTTTTGAAGAGTTGTTTTACCTTAACCTTTCTGTTTTTGGGATAATGTTTAAAGATAGAAGAAATAGATAGTTAATCTTTTGTGGATTATGTGATTCTCTAGAAGATGATTCTTGTGCTTTTTATGAGACCAAGTGTTTTTGAATTCTCATCATTTGGAGAAAAGATTAGTGTTGGTAGGGACTTATTAAAGGATGAAACTCTACATGAAGGTAGGTATATTTTCTTATGTTCCATGTTGTAAATGAATTCCTCAAAATTATGAAAAGGAACATAAAACGAAAACTTTGTTGGTTTACATTTCCTACTAGGTAATCAAATACCGTTTACGCACATCATAATTTTGGGATTTTCTCGTGGTTAACTTTATCCTAATCATGTTTTCTATCACTCTCCCTCAGAACTTGACCCTTTGTTTTCTCCTCCATGTCCATGTTTTCCAACATGGAATCCTAGTGTGGGTTAACTCGGGTGACCTTTGTACATCCCTTTCTTTCTTTTAAAGTAATAGTTTTACTGACTCCTTTTCCTATGTGGGACTTTAAATGAAATTTCAAAACCCAATTTTAAAAATTGCGAGGACGCAATTTCTTAAGGGGGGAAGATTGTAACGACCCGAAATTTTGAATAAATCTTATTTCCTAATTTTATGTGTTATTTTATTTTTTTTATACTCAACAAAAATGTTTCATTTGATAACATGATTATAATTAAAATGAGACCGTTGGGTTTTGACTATTATATGACCATTGGTTAATATGACCGTTGGAAACTAAACATTTTGATTTTTGTCTCTAAATACAAGTAATCTTGGTTAATTATTATAGAAAGAAGATTCGATGGCCTCGCCCAGTAGTCTTGGACCGATCGAAGCCCATCTAACAGAACTTGGGAAGGAGGTAGGACCACTGAGCTTTGCTCTGGACCAAACCTGAACTTCATCGTGTGAAGCTAGAACGGAATCGACTTCATGATAAGTTCAAGCTGATAGAAATTACTAATCGTGCAATGTTGGCCGAGCCTCCCTTAGATTCTCTCACCTTAGCACACCTTACACTTAGGTCCTATGATGGCGTGATAAGGGGATATTTAAGGAGACCGTAACTACCTTGTGTAATCCTTTGTTTTAAATAAAAATTGGTATTTCTTCTTATGATGAAGTTTATGAATTTTCAAATGACCGGATAAATATAGTATTCATATTTTTGATGAATTTTAGAAAATGGATATTTTAAAAATGTTTATGTAAACCTTAAATAATTAAAAATGTGTAATGATTTTCAAAAAATGGTCTTCTACAATTATGTTCAGTACGAAATTTAGAGTCTAATAAGATCAACTTGATTTTTGATGAATAGTAAATTATAAATAGTGATTTTATGCTTAGGATTATTAATGTGACCAAATGGTTAGTAATATCACTTAAAGAAAGTATTAAAATAAGCTAGGCACTTTGATTAAGTAATGTAATTCAATAAAATGGTTAAATAACGGTTTCATAAATTATTATTCAAGTATTAGTTTTTTTGAGTGAATAGTGTTTTTTTACTTAAAAATTTAATTAAAAATAAATAGAAAATTATTTTTATAAAATGGACTTTAGTTTTGAACTTAGAGCATCGATATTATGTTAAGGTAATTTTTGGGGATTTTTCTGAAAAAAATGAATTTTCGGTGAATAGTGTTTTTTAATTAAAAATTTAATTAAAAATATTTAGAAAATTATTTTTATAAAATGGATTTAATTTTTGAAATTAGAGCATTGATATTTGGTTAAGGTGAAATTTTCGGATTATTCTGAGAAAATTGAATTTTCGATGAATAGTGAAAATACAGTTTTTAAGTTACGGGTGTTTAATGACATCATTAAATGATGTATTAAGTGTGTAATAAATATGGCCGACTTATGAATAGTAAGATAAGGTATTAGGTGTCCCAAGTGGCCAATACCATGGGAAAATACCATGTGAAATCCCATGGTTTTGCCAAAACCACTAATGAGGTGTCCCTTGGCCAATAATGTCTTGTCCCCTCACTTTCCCTATAAATACCAAGCCATCCTCTCATCCATTCGACTCCACACTATCCCCCAATGAAGTTATAGTCTCATTAACTCCCAAGGATTCCTCCCAAGGTTCCCCCAAGCCCTCAAGGTCCCAACCTTTGAGTTTTAAGAGTTACATTTTAAGGTAAGGGATCCGATCTCTCTCTTTCTTTTCAAGAAATCTCTTTTATGTAATTTCTTTTATGATCCATGTTCTTATGTTAAAGGGTGTTCTTTTATACTCCTATTACTGCCCTTTTCATTTTCAAATTACAAGAGACCCCCTATTACTCTCATTATTTCGTTTTATGAAGTTTTAAGTGGCGCCATTAGGCTGCCGAAATTTTTGTAACAGATTCTTTCTCCCTTCTCATTTTCAAGATCTATTTTCTTGTCAAGTCTTTCAAGTTCCTTTTTATTATGTTGGGGTATGATCTCTAAATTTATCATACTTATATTTTATGATCATATGATGAGATACCCCATTTTATCTCTTCAATTTAGTATTTTGAAGTTTTAAGTGGCGCCGTTAGGCTGCCGAATTTTTAAGTGGTTCTTCACCCTTCTCGTTTTGAAGTTCTACTTTCATGTCAATTCTTTCAAGTTACTTTTTATTATGTTGGGGTATGATCTCTAAATTTATCATACTGATCTTTTATGATAATATGATGAGATACCCCATTTGATCTCTTTAATTCAGTATTTTGAAGTTTTAAGTGGCGCCGTTAGGCTACCGAATTTTTAAGTGGTTCTTCACCCTTCTCGTTTTGAAGTTCTACTTTCATGTCAATTATTTCAAGTTACTTTTTGTTATGTTGGGGTATGAGATTTATATATATCATACTGATATTTTATGAACATATGATGAGAGACCCCATTTGATCTCTTCAATTCAGTATTTTGAAGTTTAAGTGGCGTCATTAGGCTGCTGAATTTTTAAGTGGTCCTTGCACCTTTCTCCCTTTTCAAAGTTCTAATTCCATGTCAAGTCTTTCAAGTTACTTTTTATTATATTGGGATATGATATCTATATATATCATACTGATATTTTATGTTCATATGATGAGAGACCCTATTTGATCTCATCAATTCATTTTTGGTTGAAGTTTATGTAACGTAGTTAGGCTGCCGAATTTTCATAAGAGAAATCTTATTTTTGTCTTCCTTTCATGTTCTTCATTTCATATGGTATATTTTCAAATTTCATTACCATGTTCTTAAATCCATTATATTCTGTCCCTCTACTGTTTTATGGGTCATTTATGAATGTTTGACCCATGTCCCCTCTCTTTTCAATGTTTTCTAAAAACCTTGTAACATAGCCGTTATGCTGCAGAATTTTCATCTCAAAATGTCTCTCTCTTTTTTCGAAAGATATTTTATTTTATTAGGTGAATACTCAAAGCTCTACCTTCTATATGGGTATTCAAATATATACCAAAATTTTCTATTTTAAATTATGGGATTTACATACATGAAACCCGCTTTCCCTTTTCGTGGGTTTAAAGTGACTTAAAGATCATGTCTTTAAAGCAGTTTTTAAAACGTTATGATTGTGAAATGAAACCCATTTATTTTATGCAATATGGGTTATTTATGAAATTTTTTATGATGATATATGTGGATCACATGATAATAAAGGCAAATTTAAGGGTGCACCCTGATAGCGCTCCAATGCATTTGGTTATGATGTAACCACTAGAGATTACAATTTTCACGATATCTTGGTGAATAACCTTGGTAATTTTCAAATGAAACCTTGGGGATGGACCTTGGTGATATGTTCATGATTGTCTATATTAAATGTTGCATCCACATCTTCAAGTTATGAAAAATGTTATTTTTATTATGATATCCCTCATGATTTCTTTCTCATGCCTTAAAGTTCTTTTCCATGACATAGTTGATGTATCTCAAGTTCACATGTTAAATGTTTCTCTGGTTTCCCTTACTGGGCCTTCTGCTCACCCTTTCTTTTGATGTATGTCCCCAGGTTATGAGATGCAGTAATGAACCTAGGATAAACATGAGGAGAATCCTTTCAAGTGTTTAAGAAGAATGTTTTATGTTTTCATGTTTTAAGTTCCTAGTTTCCAAGATACTAAACCTTAAAGATCCTCGGTTTTGTAAAATGTAATGAATGTTTATGTGATAAAAGGCGGGATGCTATACAAAAAGGCAGGGACTCCACGAAGTCTTGTTTGAGCTTTGCAAAATAGGGAGCCTTGCGAAGTAGGGTACTTTGTGAAGGGATTTTCCAAAGGTTGTTTGCCCAGTTGACAAGGGAAAAGGGGGTATTCATCAGTGGATGGAATTTGGACTTTAACAGAGCATTAACTCCGGACTCTGATGCAAGAAAAAGTCTCATGCTGAACAGGAGACAAAGACCTTCATGTTTATCTATTGAAGAGACCTTCACGTCTATAAACTGAGTGTGACTTCACCAACGGCAGTGAGCTAGGGGGAGTCAACGGGAGTGACCCGAGGGAAGCAGTGACCTATCCCTAAACCTTTGTAAAGGCAGTGAGCCTGGGACAGAGTGACTGTGCCCGAACCTCTATAATCCACATCTAGTGAAGATTAGTGAAATTTGGTACGACCGGAAACTTGTCAGCGTATGCTCCTTAGATGTAACCCTTAGTAGTGAACCAAGTAAAAAGTGTTGTGTCCTCTCTGTGCATGTGAATGTTTTCTTTCTAATCATAATCATCATACAGGTTCAACAAGTTCCTACCAACGTGGGAACAATATCCACCACATTAAAAGAAAAAGTTGTCACCCTAATTCACCCCTCCCCTCCCAGGGTGTCCCGGGGCCTTCAAGTGGTATCAGAGGGATGTTGCTGGTGTTGAATCTGACCTTTTTCGTCATGGAAAACACGGTCAATGTCAGGGGAGTTCCTCCCTTCGATGGAAGAAATTTCCAGATCTGGAAGAACAGAATGAGATCTCATATAAGATCTCTTGGAATAGAAGTTCTCTTTTCTACTGTGCAAGGAATACAAGTCACTGATCCAACAGGCCTTGCTATGACTGAAACTGACAGGAAACTTCTTGATGCAAATGCTAAAGCACATAATGCACTCACTGTAGCCCTTTCTGATCAGATCTACCTAAAGGTGATGAATTTCACCTCAGCAAAATCCATGTGGGATAAACTTGAGAATATTTATGAAGGAGATATCAAAGTGAAGGAGGCGAAACTACAAGTGCTGCACAATCGGTTTGATGATCTGAAGATGCATCCAGACGAGAATGCAGACTCTTTCTTCAATCGAATTACTGAAGTGGTTGGAGCAATTCGAGGTCTAGGTGAAGAAATCAAAGACATTGATATGGTAAAGAAAATATTATTAAGACTTCCACCTCTGTATAATGTGAATGTGTCAGCCCTTGAGGAAAGAGATCTTTCCAAACTCACTCTAGATGATCTACTGAGAAGCTTGGTAGCATATGAAATGAGAGTCAAACCAGAAGATGCTATGACTCGGTTGAGAAAGGAAATGGAATTCAAGGCCATGGATAAACTGAAAATCTCAAAGGATAGTAGCGGTGAAGATGACGAAGAAAAATAAATTCTTTCTCTCATTGCAAAGAAGTTCCAGAAGGGGAAAGAGAAATTCAAAGGGAAGTTACCTCTCGCATGTTTCCGTTGTGGAAAAGATGGGCACATTGCCTCTCGGTGCTTAAGAAAGATCAATGATGAAGATAGTGAAGATGAAAAATTTGAGAAGCCTCAGATAAGGTTCTTCAAAAATAGAGACTTCAAATATGGTAAGAAAATGCAAAGGAAGAGTTTTGTCTATGAAGTGGAAGAAGATGATAATGAATTCTGTGATGAAGAAGAACCAGATTTCAAAACTGGGAACCATGCATCTATGATGGCCACTGTTGAAAAGTTAGAAGATACTGATGGAGAAAAACAACTGAGAACTTGTGTAGATCCTGAGATGCAACTTAAGGATGCAGTTAGTAAGCTTAAGATTAAATGTAAGAGCTGCAATAAGTGGAAATCAATTGTAGAAGAATCAACTGAATATGTTGATCAACTTGAAGCTGAAATTGAATGACTGGAATAATTTGTGAAGGTACAGTCTAAAATAATGAAAGTAATGATGATTTAGTAGATCTGAAGATGAGAATTAAAAAGAAGGAAAAGGTCATCAATGACCTCACCTCCAGACTAGATGAAAAATCCAAGACTGCTGAGGGTTTTTAGGAGGAAGTTGTTACTCTAAGGAGAAAACTGGAGACTGAATCAGTTCCAAAATAATCGAGGAAGAAAATACAGTTTGGAAGATTCTCAGATGCAGAATTACTAGTAAGAGCCATGTGTGGTTCAGATGGGGTTGGAAAAATCTTGAGTGATTAAAGACCCGCTTGCATGGGAAATAGTGGAATTGGCTGTGAGGCTGAGACATCAACTGCTGGAAGTGAAAAGATCCAAAAGAAAGATAAGACAAATGTTGAACATGTTGAAATGTTACCCAGAGTGCCGAAAAAGGAACCCTCAATCCAAACTAAAAGGATACCTTAAAATTATCCTCAAACATTCAGAAATGACAAAAAATATTACTATTCTCCTAAGAAAGAAGGTATGAGGAGAAATTC
The DNA here is from genome assembly GCA_963277665.1 of Viscum album. Taxonomy (NCBI): domain Eukaryota; kingdom Viridiplantae; phylum Streptophyta; class Magnoliopsida; order Santalales; family Viscaceae; genus Viscum; species Viscum album. Next base: position 1,713,438,833 of record OY728140.1, on the reverse strand, counting down.
AAGTGAGAAGACATTTCCTATCATGAAGTGTCAGTTCTGTGGCTATCTGGGCCATACCATGTCTTATTGTGAAGATGCAAGAAGCTATCTGAATGGAGAAGATATAGAAGCTCAACAAAGGATAACAATTTCATATCCTAATTCTTATAGAAGAAATAATTTCTATGGATATTGTTTTTGTTGTTCTAACTTTGGTCATAAGGCCGCTAATTGCAGGTAGAGAAGGGACATGGACACCTCATACCAAAGTTCAAGACAAGTCAAGTCTCGTCAGCAAGACAGTGTTGCTCTTTCAAACAGGTTTTCACCTCTCAAAGAAGACTTTGACTATGAAGAACCTGGGTATTCGGAAGAGATAATTGAAAGTCCATCAGCTCTTTATACTCGATCTAATGTCTCATGGAAGGAAAGGAATAATATTGATAAATCCAACCTTGCAGAGGTGGCCCTCAAAGCTACAAAGAACAACAGTACCTGGATTCTGGATAGCGGTTGTTCATCTCATATGACAGGTAATGCCGGACTACTAATGAATATCATAAGGAATGTCAATGGTACAGTAAGATTTGGTAATGATGGGGATGCGAAAATCAAAGGGAGTGGAAGTACCAAATTAGCTAATGGAGAACTAAAGAAGACTGAAGTCCTTTACGTAGATGGCCTACGTCATAATCTCCTCAGCGTGAGTCAACTATGTGACTCCGTACTTATAGTTATGTTTAATCCGAAAGGCTGCACTATCAAGGGAAAGGCTGGCAATTCACTTATGAAGGGATGCAGAACAGAAGGCAACTTATATCAGGTTGATAGTGAAGAAAATTTATGTTACATGACTGTTGAAGAAGAAAACAATTTGTGGCATCGGAGACTGGGACACATCAATCAACAAGACATGGAGAAAATATCAAAATTGAGAATTGTCATGGACATTCCCAACCTGAAGCGTGAGCGTGAAAAATCTTGTGATGCTTGTATTCGTGGGAAGCTAGTCTGCAGTTCATATCGGCCAAAGAATAAAAGGGCGTCTCACCTTCTTGATCTGATTCATACAGATGTTTGTGGGACAATAAATGTTGCTGGAACTCATGGAGAAAGGTACTTTGTACTTTTCATAGATGATTAGAGTAGAATGACATGTGTGATGGTCATTCACAGGAAACGACAAGTCCTTGACTGCATAAAAACATATCGGCGAATCGCCGAGAATGATACAGGATGAACAATCAAAGTGTTGCGATCTCACAATGGAAGAGAATACACGTCCATTGAATTTGAGAATTATCTGGATAAGCATGGGATACAACATGAGGTAGCTGTTGTGAGAACTCCACAACAAAATAGAGTTGTTGAACGTAGGAATCGACAGGTGAACAACATGGCACGAACTATGCTGATTGAGAGTCGTATTCCACGACATTACTGGAAAGAGGCTGTTCAAGCTGCATTGTACATTCATAATTGAACAGGACTTTATATGGGTGAGATGAAGACACCATATGAATTGTGACATGGACGGAATCATTCTCTAAAATACTTTTGTGTGTTTGGAAGTAAATGCTTCATCAGGAACAAAGAAGGAAATCAAGGGAAATATGGTGACAATGCAGATGAAGGAATTTTCCTTGGTTACTCAATGAACAGTAAAGCCTACAAATGTTTCAACAAGCGTTTAAGAAAGATTGTGGGAAGCAGTGATGTTAAGATAATTAAAGAGAAAACCACAAATGCTTCAAGGACGTCATATGCTGATGTGATAGAAAGTCAGGAAGAATGTGAACGTGAAGAAATTACAAATGCAGAAATAGAGGAAGCTGTTCAAAACACTCAGCAGTCACATCATGATGTTGACTCAGAAGAAGAATCTGAAGAAGAAACTATGGCTGAAGAGAATACTACTAAACCTCGCAGGAGAAATTGAAGAGCTAAGATTGATCCATCCAACATAATTGGGGTCAGGAGTGCACCCACTCAAATAAGAAGGATGAGGAATAACACACAATCTGTATTTCTATCAGTTGTAGAGCCATCCTCATTTGAAGAAGCTACAAAAGATAAATCTTGGGTGAACACCATGAATGATGAATTAGATCAGATTGACAAGAATCAGACATGGGATCTTGTCCAAAGACCCGAAGGTCACAATGTGATTGGTACCAAATGGATCTTCAAAAATAAGTTTGATGAGCATGGAAGTGTCATCAGAAACAAGGCACGACTGGTATGTAAAGGGTACTCCCAGATTGAAGGGATTGATGTTGAAGAAACCTTTGCTCCAGTGGCTAGACTGGAGTCAATCAGGATTTTCCTTTCCATGGAACTCCAAAGAGGATATAAATTATATCAAATGGATGTCAAGATAGCATTCTTGAATGGTGTATTTGAAGAAGAAGTCTACATTGAACAACCAGTGGGCTTTGTTTTGGGTACTGATGAAACAAAGTTCTGTAAACTGAAGAAAGCTCTATATGGTTTGAAGCAGGCACCACGGGCGTGGTACTCACGGCTAGATTCATATCTCAAGAAGTTGGAATTCAAAAGGGGAGGAGTTGATCACAATCTCTATGTGAAGAATTCTTCAAAAGATCAATTCATGGTTCTTGTCTACGTTGATGATATCATATTTGGTGGTAGTAGGTAGAAATCAGTGGATGAATTTTCCAACCACATGAAATCATAATTTGAAATGTGTATGATTGGGGAGCTCACATATTTTTTGGGGATGAAAGTGATTCAAAAGAAGGAATACACTTTCATTTCTTAGGAAAAATATGCAAGAGAGCTGCTGAAGAAGTTCAATATACAAGACTCCAAACCAATGTCAACTCCGATTGCAGTTGGAAATAAACTTGGAAAGTATGAGGATGGGAACTCTGTTGATCCCACCATGTACAGGAGGATCATTGGAAGCCTACTGTACCTGACAGCGACAAGGCCAGATATTGTCTTTGCAACATGCCTTGCGGCCCGCTTTCAGAGTAATCAAAAGGAGGAAAATATGGCAGCAGTAAAAATAATCATGAGGTAGATTCAAGGTATGCATAACTTTGGATTATTTTTTTCTGCCGGCAGGGACAGTGAATTATCAGCGTTTTCTGATGCTGACTGGGCTGGTGATGTAGTAGACAGAAAGTCCACTAGTGGTGGAGCTTTCTATATTGGGCAGAAATGTGTTAGCTGGTTGAGCAAGAAATAAGAAAGTACTTCTCTTAGTACTACTGAAGCTGAGTATATCTATGCCACAAAGGCATGCACTCAACTGCTATGGATGAAGCATCAATTAACTGATATTGGCGATGAGGTGAAGCAACCAATGGTGATTTACTGTGACAATAAGAGCGCAATTGGTCTTACGAAGAATCCTGTTCAGCATTCTCGTACAAAACACATTGAAATCAGGTATCACTTTATCAAAGAGAAAGTTGAGCAAAGCGTGATTAGATTGGATCATGTGGGAACTGATGAGCAAGTGGCTGATATCCTGACAAAGCCACTGTCAGCGGCTGTGTTTGAGAAGCATCGGTTGAACCTCGATGTTCGGACACCTCCCAGTGCATAAGGATGTTACAGAATTCCCCTCTCCCCATTTGTTATAACTGTTTTAATCTGTTTATGGGTGTGATGCAGGTTTATGGGAGAGATACTATCCAGGGGGAGTATTGTTTGAGCTGAATGTGAAAAAAAATTACTGGTCTTTGGATTTATTGTCAATGGGGGAGAAAGGATAAAGGAATAAATTCAGGAAACTTCTGTGATGAGAAGAATGAGACGAAAAACAGTGGAACCCAATTCAAGCCTCCTCTCTTGTTTTCTACACCGAGCACTGCTCACGTAGACTTAGAGTGTTGGCTGAGTTGATTCCTGCGTTTTTGGTTTTCACATAGATGGAGATCTATTGAATTTATCTTCTGATTGCCAACAAACCCAAAGGGGGAGATTGTTGGAACCATGGTCTTCTATGCATGATTTGGAGTGTGGTTTGTGTTTTTTGTCAATCATCAATGGACGTTCGGATCGTGTACCAGCAAAGAGATCATACCGTTCAAGGAGACAACAGTATTGAAGGTGGCGTCGTTTCCCAGTGTTTGCCAAATTTTTGGGGTCTAAAATCTGGAAGTTGCTGAGCATCACGAAAAGTGGATTTCCGTGAAGATAATAATTTAATATGGCAAAGGCATGAATTTCGTGAAGATAGGATGCATGGTTTGGAAATCGCGAAGACCAGAAGAATGGAGGCGGTGAGTCTTCGCGATTACGTCAAAGCTTCGTGAATGGCAGAGTTGAAGCGCATCGCGGTGGTGAAGGGCTTTGCGAGGGAGCTTCGCAGCGAAGGCGTGAAGGAATGATGACGGTGATACTCCGCGATTACGATGAGCTCCACGAACAGAAAATTGTCATTGTGCTTCACGAATTTGAGAGATTTTCGGTGGGAACTTCAGAGCTTCGTGATTTGAGCTGACGTGGCACTGACTTCGTGCGGAAAGTTCGAGGATCGTTGGAATCGCCTATAAATAGAGGCCGACCCCCTCAATAGAAGTAGAGAGAACTTCAGAGAAAATCCTTTTCTCTCGATTCGCAAAGGTCACTCGAGAAGGCAGTGTGCTTCGCGATAGAGGTGCTTCGCGGCGGCTATTCTAGCATCGAAAAAGTCATGCGCCCCACGTTGGCTCAGTGAGCTTCGCAAAGAGGCAGGAGCTCCGCGATAGCCTAGATTTGCGAAGGCTGGAGCATCACGAGAGTGCTTCGCGATTGAGCTTCGTGAAAAGGCAGGGACTCCGCGAAGGCTTGTTTGAGCTTTGCAAAATAGGGAGCCTTGCGAAGTAGGGTACTTTGTGAAGGCCTTTTCCAAAGGTTGTTTTCCCAGTGGACAACGGAAAAGGGGGTATTCATCAGTGGATGGAATTTGGACTTTAACAGAGCATTAACTCAGGACTCTGATGCAAGAAAAGTCTCATGCTGAACAGGAGACAAAGACCTTCAGGTTTATCTATTGAAGAGACCTTCACGTCTATAAACTGAGTGTGACTTCACCAATGGCAGTGAGCCAGGGGAGTCAACGGGAGTGACCCGAGGGAAGCAGTGAGCTATCCCTGAACCTTTGTAAAGGCAGTGAGCCTGAGACAGAGTGACTGTGCCCGAACCTCTATAATCCACAGCTAGTGAAGATTAGTGGAATTTGGTAAGACCGGCAACTTGTCGGCGTATGCTCCTTGGACGTAGCCCTTAGTGGTGAACCAAGTAAAAAGTGTTGTGTCCTCTATGTGCATGTGAATGTTTGCTTTCTAATCATAATCATAATACAGGTTCAACAAGTTCCTACCAACGTGGGAACAAGATCCACCACATTAAAAGAAAAAGTTGTCACCCTGATTCACCCCTCCCCTCTCAGGGTGTCCCGGGGTCTTTCAAAACACACTACACAAAGGATATTAGGAACATTAAAACACATAAAGGTTGCTATGCAACCAGTGAGAAACCAACCAATGACACTAAAGCCTTACCTAGATTGGGAGAACCAAATCCACCCGAACCAACACGAAATGATCCAACGCCCTACTGAAAACATAATATGGAGTCAAAAACACTGAAATCCCCAAATACATGAGGTGAGAGACAAGTAGTAACCATATAATATTACCTTTGATCAAAGATGGTGGACTGAATCAATCTGAACCCCATTTTCCCCACTTCACAGAATATAATTACGCTTTATATACAGAAATAAGTAAAATACGTATGTGGAGAATGAAATAAAGAAAATAAAATAAAAAATAAACTAAAACACAACTATCTACTATGACTATACATGTCACCGCCCAATATATAAGAACCACAATGTCCCATGGGTCAAATCATGTTCCTGTAAGCAAGGGAGAAATAGATCCATGTTTCAAAATTATACTATCAAATAGTACATTCATATTAATTAACAATTATTCTTCCTGTTAATGGTATATAATTAGTTTGGCTCAAGTTTCATCTTAATTTGGTTTTGTTCGATACAAGTTTTTATCCCACCTGATAATAAAAGTTTAATAGAGGACACAATTTCTAATCAAATAGAATATATCATAACAAAAAATCAATCCAAACCTATGAAGAAGGTTGAACATTATAAGAAATATTGTTTGATCATATAGTCTGATGAGTTATAAAAGGATAAACCAAAAAATGAAAAACATTGAGATTTCTATAATTTCTCAAGTGAATATGAAAATTTCAAACAATAATAAACATGTGAAAGAAGGGAAAACCATGTTTCCTCAACATAAATGTTTAGAATGTGAGAAATAATAAAGTGCAAAGAAAATCAAACACTTTTGATGTATAATGAAAATTGCTCCAGTGTTGAGAAAAAAGCTTAATAACTTAGAAGTTAATCAACCATGGAAGAAATTTTAGAAGAAAAAATATTGACCAAGAAAAATAAATAGTAATCGGTGAATCAAAACAGAAGATATATTGTATTGATGTTTGAAAAATCCATATGTAGTTGGAAAAACTAAATCTTGGAGAGAACTGAATTTTTTTCTAGAAACATATGAGAACCCACCATTTGTGATGCACTATATTGTATTACACCCTGAAAAATTAGTATGAACATAGTGAAATGTGAAACTATAGAGCAGAGAAAAATGATACCGAGATGCTACAGAAGAGAAAATAAAATATGCATGATTCATCGGGAGCTGGATGAATCTGCACTTAGGGAACATTTCTACCCTCTCGTCTATTTCTACAAAGAAATAGCAAGACATATTTTTGAAGAAAGTAGCAATTTTCAGTGATGGTGAATGGAAACGTGAAGTGATTATAGGGCGTGCTTCACCAAGGTAGATCTCATAGGAGACATATAATACCAGGAACACCTGGAGGAGTGGAGGGGAACCAAGTGATGGAGGGAGATGTCGACCGAGGTAGGCAGGAACTCTAGATTGATAGGAAGTGATAATTGAACGAGAGGGGAAACTGAGGGAAATCGATACTTGGGGTTGTTGTGAACAAATTTTGGAGCTAGAAAAGGAAGGCGACATCACCGTCAATGGGGGAATTAGGGTGGATTGATGCAAAGGATGGTATTGGAGTAAGATGGTAGAAATAGTGCGCATTAATCTGAGGAGTGGACGGAAACTGAGATTAAGAGGAAGATGACGACTGGGGTCTGCAGGGACCATAGGTCGACAGGAGAAAAAGGGAGAGCGTGGGTAAAAACTGAGGGAAACTGCATGCAGAAGAGGGAGTGAGGAAAAAGAAATAGTGTGACGCAAAGGAAGACAAAAAACCCTAGGTCGATAATAGATAAACCCCAAGCTAGGGGAGAATTCTAGGTAAACAACGTGCCGAAGAGGGAGTGAGGGAGATGAAGGGATTGACGTGAAGAAGGTGTGTGGAAGTCAAGCAGAGAAAAAACGTGGGTTTGTGAATGTTGTACATGTGGAATGGAGAGGAACCCAGGATTAGTATAGTTAGTAGATACCATGTCTCCACTATGTTTTCTTTCAATAATATTTATGAAAGTAATAAATTGAACATGTTGCAGAACCTCAATACACTTTGACATGTTTAGAGGTTTAGTTTCATAATTATGAAATTACTTATTGTTTTTAGAAAAAATATATATAATTCTTGATAATTATAGGTATAGATGAAGATGTAACATTTAAAATTTTCCTAGTGGGAAGAATATCATTGAGCCCATGTCATCAAATAGTAGATTCAATGATGGTAACATCATTATCACTGTTGAGAATTTTAAATCCAATAATGATGAACCACAAAAGAATAATAAGTGGTTAAATATTCGATTTTATCACTATAGGATAGATCCGTAAATTCCATGATCTCACCTTTAGCTCCGGGATGATTCTAGAACATCTATATTTTTGAATATAACACCAAAATCTGATCATGATACATCTTGGTCATGTTTTCTCATACCTGAATCCAAGAAATATTAAAATAGTATTAACATATAATCTATAAGAAACACTATAGTGGGAATATTTATTTATGGAATCAACCATGAAAAATAATAATCATGATAGTAAACATATACTATATCAATTAGTATGTTTTTTGGGTAAAGATATCAAAATATAAGAAAGAATAAGATCACATGCAATCTTGGTTAAAGATGATAATGTGGAAGTATAATGTCATTGCACCACATTCTATGAGGGAATGGTGACAATGTAATGATTTCATCAAGGATAACTTTAATAAATAAGAAATAATTGGAGTATCTAACATAATGAGAAAAATAAAACAATTTTTCCATGTGCCACAATATTTCTAACACGTCAATGGATAAATAAATCTCGGAAACATCACATTCTCATGTTCCACAAAACGTCTTGGTGAAATCTGACACAAACCATACCCTAAAAAAACTAAATATTAAAATATATAAATAAGAAAGAATAATGGAGGTAGAAGAGAAATATTTAACTCTATCCATTTAATGTAGAAGAACCCCATAAGGCATTTTTAGAGGTGGAATCCAGAATAACTATTTTATTATCCTTAAAAAACAACACCCATCCTTACTAGGTAACCAATCCACCACCACTGTGTACCTGATGGACCTTATAAAAGGTCCGCTGCACTTTCCAACCCACCGAGTACCTGGTACCCCTCCATTGGGTACCTTATAAAGGCTTTAGTTTTTTACAAACCCATTAAGAGGCACCTAGTGCCTCCCAATTGAATACCCAATAACTACTGCAGCTGTTTGCGGTTATCCACCAACCTAAGATTTGGAAACCAACCCTCTAAATAACTATTAGCCTCAAATGAAAACACATCCCAGATATGTATTAACGCTTGAAATTCCAATTCATATCCCAATTCTCAAAAATCACCCTTCTTCAGGAAAAAAAATCAAATTTCCTCTAAAATTACCAACCCTCTAATTTTGTGAGTCATTAAAAACTCCCAACCATAATAATTGAAATCCTTGAGAAGCATCCAGGATGATCCCTTGATTCCCAATTTAACCATCAAAATTTGATACCATCACTTTTTATTGATTCCAATTGTCCACAACTCCACCATGCAGATTCCCAATCTAGACTAATTGTTTCTTCACCAAAAACCACTTGTCCCTCACTCCATGCATATCAATTATAATTAGAATAATGCATATAATTCAAAAACCCCTTTACCATACTCAAACATGTGAAACTATTCTAGTTTACTTCTACACACTGATAAAAAAATATTTAACACATAATTGTTCATAACAAGGAGGAGGAGGATCACATGGAAGGGGTTGGCTGTGTCGGAGGCACACTAGAGGAGGTGGGGAGGCCAACTAGGAGCAGCTTCGGTGGGAGAGGTGAGGTTTCCTGCATTCTGTGGCAGTGGCTCGTGGTGGGGTTTCCTTGTTTGGTGTCAGTGACGGGCACCGTCATGAGGGGCACCATCGGTGTAGGAGGATCAGGGATAAAAGTGGTCGTGATGGGTCGGGGAAGGAGTGTCACGTGCAGTGGGTATTGGGGAGGAGGGTGCCATTATGAGAGATGTCAAGGGTTCAGAGGTTCGTGAGGGGCACCGTTAGTGGAGAAAGATCGGGGAGAGGAGAGGTCATGATGGGTCGAGGAAGGAGGGTGGCATGCAGAGAGAGACGTCTAGGGTTAGGAGGGCCGCCGCCGTGAGAGACAAAGTTCGGAGGGTCGCGATCATGGGAGGATGGAGGAGGAGCCCAACACTATTTGGAAAAAAAGAGATCAGGGGAGAATAAAGGAGGAGCCCAACGGGATTTAAAAAAAATACAGTGCAAATTTTTAGCCACGACAGTATATACTAAATCGTGGCTATAAATAAGCTATAGCCACAGATCTATAGAACTGTGGCTATAGATCCGTGGCTATAGCTTAAATTTCTAGTAGTGTCTTTTTTTAACTTATACGTAGGGTGTGGCTATTTTACGCCGTAATATCATCGTTGAAGCTTCCCATACAATCTTATAAGAATAATTTCCAAATAAATGTTTTCTTTTATAATTATGTGACTTTTAAATGATTTTAAAATATAAAGAGGTATTTATTTCAAAAAGTTTTGATTTCATCTATGTCAACATCCTTTGATGGATTTTAAGCTTGTTTGAAGTTGATTTATTATGATAAAAATATTCCTTATTGTATTGAAGGTTTTGTGATATGTTTGACTGTGGATGCATTATTTTTACACCATTCATGGTTTATGGATAAACTATTGACATTTCGTATGCTAGTTTTAATACGAATGTTTATGTTATATTTAAACATTTTCATAAGAGGAATGCATTGGACTTAGTAAGTGATGGGTGGAGCCCTCTATAGCTCCTCGATGCATCAGAAGGTCTCATGAGACAAACTAGCATATTGGCACAAGGCCCTGAAAAAATCTTATTTGTAGTCTTGGAAAAAGGCCTTGACTATGTGGTTATGAAGTCTGAAATTATGCATTCCATCATTATAAAAGTGTCTATTGATATTGCATGTGATTATTCGACTAGTAGAATATCAATGTGAATAAGTAATTGAAAAAATTTGATTTTATCTTTTTATATTATTTTGAAGTTTAATTTTAAAAGGATTTTGTTTTTATTCTTATAAATTTCCTTAAATGTTTATGCTTATTTATGAAAGTTTATACTATATTTTTATCCTTACTGAGCATCTGAGCTCACCCCTTTCTATGTATTACTTTTCCCAGGATGTGAAGAAATATTTTGTGGTTGACCTGCAGGGATAGGCTAAGGGTATAAGTGTGGTCAATGGGGAAAAAATGTTTTTGATGTTTTTATTTCATTATGTAATGTAAAATCTATGAATGTATCTAGTAATTCCAAGGCTACTAAACTGATTGGTCTTTCAGGACATGATTCCTTGTATCATACCCATGTTATGTAATAATGCACCGACTCTGGGTAACTATGGTCAGGGCATTACAGTTTTGCCTCATCATTTATTATTCAAGTAGAAATAGAAGAGGTGACACATAATGAAGAAGAAGAGGAAGATCTTAGGGATGCTTCTCTTACATTGGAGGAAGGTTTCTCTACCAGTGTGGATGATATCAGAGAAATAAATCTAAGTATAGAGGAAAATACTTGCCCCACTCTAATTAGTGCGACCATGACTCTTGAAGAGAAAGAAGTGTATACTTCATTTCAAAAGAAACGTTGAGATATATTTTCTTGGAATTATATAGATATTCTAGGTTCTGATCCTGATGTAGACACTCCCCAGTTGGATTTTCCAGAAGAACATCGAGGATTCAAGAAGGTAGCAAGAAGAACATACCCAAATCATGCCTCTAAAATTAAAGATAAAGTTGATAAGATTATAAAGGATAAATTTTTTAGGGAGGTTCAATATGCCAAATGGCTAGCCCACATTGTCCTAGTGAAAAATAATAATGGTAAAATAAGAGTTTGTATTGATTTCAGAGATCTTAATCGGCATTGTTCTGAAGATGACTTTCTTGTTCTGATCACATAACTTTTAATTGATGCAAGAACTAGATTTGATGCTCTTTCCTTCATGGATGGATACTCTAGGTATAATCAAATCTGTATGGACCTAGAGGATGAAGAATCTACAGCCTTCAGATCCCATTAAGGTGTGTTTTCTATTGGATAATGCCCTTTGGATTAGAGAATGTGGATGCAACATATCAACGTGACATGCACCATATATTCAAACCCTTTTTATGAAAATTTGTTGAATGTTGTGTGGATGATTTGGTGGTCAAATATAGACAACATTATAGTCACTTGGATGATTTGGAAACTATATTAAATAATATTTGGCAACATTGTTTGAAGAAAAACCCCTTGAAATGTGCTTTCAGGCTAACCTTAGGAAAGTTCCTTGTCTTCTTTGTATGCTATCATGGTATCAAAGTTGATTCTGAGAAAACAAAATCAATCATTGTCCTCTCAGATTCTCAAAATTTGAAAGAATTAAGAGGACTCCAAGGAAACTTGTCCTATATTTGGCGTTTTATCACCAATTTGGCAGGAAAGTGTTTGCCTTCACCAGATTAATGAAGAATGGAGTCACCTATCAATGGATTGAAGAATTCCTAGAAAGACTTGATACCCTCAAGAAATTTCTCTTGAGTCCACCGTTATTAATTCTACATGTTGAAGGAAGACCACTTATCCTCTATGTGATAAATTTAGAGAGATCATTGGGTTCAATGTTGGGAATGAGAACAACCTTTACTATCTCAGGAAAACAATTCTTGATGTAGAAACTCAATATTCAAGTATTGAAAAGTGCTTCATGGAATTAATCTTTGCAGTTTAGAAATTGAGGCACTACCTGCAACATCATGAGGTCTAACCTTTATCTCTCAATAACCTGTTCAAATATATCCATAGTCTTCATATGCTTAAAGGGCGTCTGGCATGGTGGGAAGTTATTCTACAATAGTTTGATATCCATTTTGTTCCCTAGATGGAAATAAAAGGCCAAGATTTCGCAGACTTCCTTGCTGAACATCCATCTATGGGAGATATATCATTGAATACTGAACTTCCTGATGAAGAGGTTTTCTCTATTCAAGATAATTCCCAAACATAGGAAATGTAATTTGATGGTGCCTCTAGAAGGCCCACATAGAAGAGAATGGAAAACCCTGAACTCAACAAATTTGGGTTAGGAATTATACTTATATCCCAATAAAAGGTATTGTTTCCTTATTCCTTGATGTTTTCGGAAGGTGGTACCAATAGCGAGGCAGAATATCAAGCTCTCATTATAGGTTTGGAATTGGAACTTCAGGTGAAAGTGAATCACTTGAAAGTGAAAGGTGATTCAGAATTGGTAATCAAGAAAATCAACAGGGAATACTCTATCAGAAATGAAGAGTTAATTATTTTGTGTGATTAAGTTAGAGGGTTAATGTTTGAATTCACCTCAAATATAACATTTTATTATATCCCAAGATCAAAAAATTCCCACACTAATGCACTGGATAATGTAGATACATCCCTGGAAGATCCAAATCAGGATGAAACAATCATTAGCATAGCCCATCATCATGTGGTATCACCTTTCATTCAACCCAAAATAGAGGAAATTAATGAGATTAGACCTATTTCTGATCCATATGGTCATACCATGGTATGGAGAACACTCATTCTGGAATACCTCCAAAATGGGGTACTTCCACCAAATAGGGTTGAAAATGAACCGATCCAATAAGGAGTGGCGAATTTTATTCTTTATGATAGTCCAGATCAATAGAATATCCTTTACAAATGAGGCTTTGATGGAACCCTCCTAAGATTTATTGATGGAGAAGAGACTGTAGCTGTCATGAAAGAAGTGTATTTAGGATATTGTGGTTCCCACCAATCTGGGGAAAGACTATCTGATCAGATCCGAAGGCTTGGATACATTTGGCCTTCAATAATGAATGATTATACATACTTCACTAAGTACTGTCATCCCTTCCAAGTGCATGCCAACATCATTCGTCAACCACCAGAGTTGTTACATACAACTAAATACCCATAGCCATTTTCCACAAGGGAAATGGATGTAGTAGGACCTTATCCTCTAGCTAAAACTATGCATTTGAAGTATATCTTTATTGCTACTAACTTCTTCTCCAAATTGGATGAGACAATACCTCTCAAAAAAGTTGGATCCAAAAGCATTGTTAGTTTTGTCAAAACCAATATCATCACCAGAGTTGGTGTCCATTATACTATATTTACGGACAATGGCACCAATTTTTGTTCTTCTGAGGTAAACAAGTTTTACCAGGAACACAATATCAAATCCAACTATTCATCTCACTATAATGCAATGGCCAATGGACAGATAGAGGCCTTTAATAAGACCCTATCAAAAATACTCTAGAAAATGGTGGATAAAGATAATAAATCATGGATTGATAAACTTTTGCATGCTTTATGGGATTATCGGACTACTACCCATACTTCCACTCAGGCATATCCTTATTTATTGTGTACATAACAAAACTAGTTTTTCCAATTTAAATTAAACTTCCTTATGTTAGAGTTACAATCTATGATAAGTTTTCAATAGATGAGAAGTGTCAGAAACGGTTTGATGAGATAGAGTGGTTAGGTGAAAAATATTGCACACTTTAAATAATTTTGATGTTTACCAGAACAGAATTGTGTAAGATTTTAACAAGAAAGTTCACCTCGGTTCATTTCTTCAAGGAGAATTGGTATTGGTTCTCTAGAATCCAATGATATTAGGAAAGAAACCTCCAAATCATGATCCAAAGTGGGAAGTATCTTATTCCATACATAAGTTCTACTCAAATGAGGCTTATGCCTTAATTTCAATGGATGGAGAGCTCATTACAACTCTAACCAATGCGAGATTCATGAAGAAATACTTTGTATAATTGCACATGTCTTCTTCACTGCAAGACATTAAGCTGCATAGCCCCATTGTTCTAGCTACATGATGATAAAATGCCTAGTATCTTATGTTCTCACTACAAGACATAAAACTGCACAGTGCTTCATCCTTGTTGCATGATGCTAAACTGCATGACATCATGTTTCCTCGTCGTATGACATTAAACTGCACGATTAAAATCTTCTCTGCTATACTATAGAAGATTCCATAAGCAAAAATTATTGACGTCATTTCTACTCCTTAGTGAAACATGAGTCCCTCTCTTCTCTATGTCTAAATTAGATCTGCATGGAGACCTTATTTTAAGAAATACGTATGGCTTGATTCTCATTTTCAATGAGATATGTAGAGACACCTAGATATCCAATTTTGGGACCATCTGCAATCACAAAATCTTCTTATTTTCTTTTCTCTTGTATTTGAATCAGATCTATTTAGAGAGTTTCGTTATGATATATGGTTTTCTCCTTATACCATTTCATGTCTTATGTTTAACCGTTCTCTCAGAACATTTCAAAACCCCCATTTTTCATGTCAAACTCTATTGACATGAGGAATGATTGTTTAAAGAAATACATATGTCTTGATTCTCATTTTCAATGAAATACATAGAGACGCCTAGACCTACAATCTTGGGCCCAACGACAATTCTTAAAAAACCCCTTTTCCTTATATATAAGAATCAAAATAGCATAGGGAATGTTTAAAGAAGTATGTTTGTATTGATTCTTTCCCCCAACAAGACATGTTGTGACATTTGGGTTTTATCCCTTAGTCTAGCTACTACATGTCTTTCTTTTCATATTGTTTCATATTTGTCCTTACTGCATGACTTTAAACTACATTGAAATCTAAGAACTACTTTTGTCTTTATTCTTGCTCAAACAAGATACGTAGTGAGCTTGGGTCCAATGCCTTGGTTCAGCCATCACCTAATCATAATACCCCTACTCTTCACTTGTGTCACCATTGTGTTACAAACGAAACCTTCATTCCTCCTTGTTTCTTATACTGATCTTAGCTCACAAGGGCCTAGGAATTGGGTAAGAGGTTTCTCTGTATAAATAAGGTGTATCAATTCCTTTTGGGGGTTATCAATGGTCTTGGATGAAAGACCTTCAAATTAACAATAGATGTCCTCACCATATGATGATAAACTACATGGTCCTTTTAAGAACTATGTGTTTCTTGATTCTTATCCCATTGAGATACGCAGTGATGAATATGCCTTAAATCCTAGCCCCAGCCACGAGGAAATTTATTTTTCCCTCTCTTTTGCATATAGTAAAAAAAATCTATGCTGAAAACCTTAATTTTAGGTTCTCTCTTTAGGGAACTCATCAAGGAAGCAAGAATGCCCCCATATTAAATATAAATCAGATATATATAAGGGATTCCAAATTCATGGTGAATACTAATTCAAATATTCCTTATATGCATTGAGAAATACCTTCTTCCATATTTCATACTCTTAATCTTGAATATTTTCAGACCTCCATAATCTTTCTTATGGTTTCTAGTGATAGAGTTGCTAGTATCTGAGAGCTAATTTTCCTGAATATGCAGTACGTGCCCTTGGGTGGCCTTGCATAAAGTTTCCTATATAAATGGTTTATCAGTCAAAATATGACACTATTTGGCTATTCCAAATATTCCCCAGTTGGCCCTGCATAATACAGCCCACATAATGGGTTTGTCAAATGATGGTAATTTCATTATTGTTTATAGTATCTTTGTCCCCTTCAAACATTGATAGAAATATAAATGAATCTGTATTAAAAAAACAATCATACATGTATATCTGTCCCATTATCTTTCCATCAATCAGAAAGTCTTCAAGACCATAATTTACACATTTTCCTCTCTATGTGTTCAATGTAATATGAAATAACCTTGGAATCACTTTACAACATATCATATACTATTTCCATTTTCCGTCCTAGTCATATGACCTAAAACTACAGACACTATACTTCCTAGATTTGGGTCATACCTTTGTAGAAATCATATTATTCCAATTCAATGGAAATCGTGGTTGGAAATACCCTCTCCATATTCAGTTACCTTTCATCATAAACCAAACTCTGTTCTTCAGAAAATCTAAATCTCCACAAACTTTCTTCGATTTTTAGCTATAGAATGTCAAGATTATGAGATCTATTATTCTTGACTACGAATTACATACCCTTAGGTGGCCTTGCATTAAATTTGCCTACATAACTGGCCTTTCAGTCAAAAAATTCCACTATTTGGCTATGAAACATATACCCCAATTTTCCCTATGTATTATAACCCGCATAATGGGTTTTTCAAATAATGGTAACTTCGTTCTTGGAAAAGACATCCTCAAATGATTTTATCCCTTTTCCCATATCATCCTTTGGATTTAGAAATTCTTAAATCACAATTTACAATTTTTCCTTCCATACCTTAATGTGGTAGTATATTTCTAGACATTTATCAAGAAATTGGGAGAATCTAATACCTTTGGTCAGAGCTAAAGACCTTAAATTAAAGCCACATAATGTCATCACTGCATGACTTAAAACTGAATAGTATTATGTCTTCACTGCATGACTTAAAACTGCACAGTATGATACCATAAATTCCCCTTTTTGATAAAATTTGACCATTCCTCATACACCAAATTTGTATAGAAATGGTTTTCCTTTTCATGAAAAATGTCAACATTGATATCCCTTTATTCTTACAATTCCATTCCTTGGAAAACCTCCCGTTGTGGTCTTGAGTCACCCAAACATTATTTTCCCTTATCTATCAGCAGTAAATTGTTAAATTCCTAAGAGCTCTTTTTCTTGACTATGGATTACATACCCTTAGGTGGCCTTGAATAAGTTTCATACATAACGGTCCTGTCAGCCAAAAGATGCCACTATTTGGCTATGCAGAACATGCCCCAATTGGACCTGCGTATTATAACCCCTATAATGGGTTTATCAAAAAATGGTAACTTCATTCTAGTAGAATACCTCCTCTTATGTTGATACAAAATTTTAATTTGGTGACCATAAAAATCATGGCTCATTATTCCCCTTGGAAATATTTAAAGAATATTAAAGAAATTCTTATCCAACGAGTCTTGTTTGGGATCTAATTTCACAATTTATGGTCAAAGATATTTGACCGTAAACATTATTCTTTTATAGTTCAACATGCATGACACTAAACTGCCAACAACAAAAGATGTGGTACTCACCAGACTAAGAACCCGTAAAGGGAACTCTAAAAAAAAGTTGAGTCCTAGCTCACTAAACGTACAGTTTGTATGATTTAGGTAATATAGAGAAATAAAAAGTCTGAAGATACAAAATTTATGGGGTTGTCCATATAATCCTAGCAAAAAATAAAACTATGCTCACTAGGCCCCATGGCTTAGGAAAAAATTAGAGAATCCTTTCAAACTTGACATAGCTCCAAATTTATCCAAATAATGTTAAAATGTGTCAAAGTACCCTAATTTTACCTTAGAACTAGATTCTTTTCATTATAAACATATCAAATTCTGGGGGGGGGGATTTCGTAGACACCATGAAATGTGCTCCATGGACTTATCCAAAAAAATTTCTCAACCATGCATGAAAAGTTCACGGTGCGACTCTGGATTTTTCATGGGGGTCAATGATGGTAGCGAAGGCACTGGCCCGAAGGGACAAGACCAAAACCCGACACTGATCCCAACTAGGGGTGTAGGGGCACATACCCCTCAGTATGGAGTAATAAATTTGGATAATTCCCTAAAAATGATCCCACATTACTTACATGCAAACACCTATGCACCACTATGATGGATATGAATAAAGCACTTATTTGGGCTAAGTCCTCAAAGTGTCATCTTAGTATTGCCAAAACACCGTCAGTGTGCAAGGTACTTGAGCGCCACAATTTGGTAAACAAGGTACATGCGCGCCCAAACTCTTTTCACCCAGGGTCATATTTTTTCCTATAAATAGACCCTTAAGGCCTTCATTTGTATGGAAAAATTTCACTAAAGGCCAATTGATGCTCTGGTTGCCCTAGTACTTCTCTCGAGTCTTCCTAAATTGTGAAGGTAGTTCTTCAACACCTTGAGCAGAGGATTTAAAGGAGGAATATTGGACTTATGTCATTTTTGTTTTTGAAAACCATAACACTTGCATTCCTAAAGCGCCCAACCTCCCTAAATCAGAAATACTTATGAACTACCTATTTCTTTTATAGGAACTTGATCGCCCAACTTCTGGGATCACCTACGAATACTCTTGATGGCTTGATCCAAGCCTCTCCTAAGTATTACCATAAATGTTTTTCTTAGATTATGTGAATATCAGGTCACCCAAACCTACTTTCTCACTCATACTTGCACACCCTTACCTTCTTGGGTTCCCCTCCTTGATTCACTTACTCTCTTTAGTCTAAAATCCATCAATCCCTCTTCAAAGCCATTCATGGAAAATCTTATTCTTCAACAGCTCCCTTGTTTGAAATGGATTCTATTGAGACCTCCACCAAAACCTCCTGACTTATTAAGCCTTTGGGAAAGGCACATCAACGTGCCCTTTATTTTGGATTTGTATATCTACAATCAGAGGTTTCCCACATTTGTTTCAAAGTGGGGTTAATATTCATAGAGTGTCTGTGGGTTTTTATATCCACATTAACATGGAACTTTCTCCTAGGAACAATGATGAGATGTTTCCGGTTATGAAAATAAAGGTAAGGGTCCTAACCTCACCCTTTTCAAAGAGTCGGAAACATCAAATTTATATTAGGGAAGGTATGGTTTGCACATAATTTTCTTCTTTTTGAATGAAGAAGAAGTCTCCCTCCCCTACCTGGATCAATTTTAGGGAATCCATCTTTGTGTATTCCTATAAACTTCATCCTTTGTTCCTTTCATTAGACCCTTGTCTAATGTAAAGAGGATAGGGGGAGGGCTCGTCACCTCGCCCTCATCCATCCTGGATGCCATAGGTTATCCCTCTTCCACTAGAAGAGGTGGAAAAGTGTATGTTCCATTTTTTAATGTTTCACATCCTATTTTTTCTCTCAGCGAGCATGACTCATCTGGTCTTAGAGATTTGTGATGACTACAACATTTGCAAAAAATAACCATGGTTAATGAACTATGAGAACTCTGATTCTTGTTCAAACCAATATACGTAAGAATCCCTTTCAGGGTTCGAGCTCCCTAGATATCCTCTCTAAGAATCCAACCCTAATTCCCTTAATCTAGGTATCCTCCTTAGGAATACACCCCAAATTAAACCCCTAAGTCATTAAGGAATCCTTTCCAGGAAGTAAGTCCAATATCATTTCTCTTAAAGGACTATACTCTCCTTTGATATTTATTGAACTACATGGGATTTGATTCCCATCCACATGGGATACGTAGGAAGCCTATTTGAGGTTTAAACACAACATTTCAAATCAACCCTGTTCTTCGTGGGAAATATTCCCAAGATGGTCTAATATAACTTGGAAACCCATATCCTTTCCAAGTTCAATGGGATTTTTTGGAATAATTTTCACACCAAACATTGACTAAGGACCTTTCTCTTAGACTTCCATACCACATGACATTAAACTATACAGCTATGTCCCTATCACATGACCTTAAAAGGTATGATGTGTCCCATTAAGTGACACCGAACTACGAGGGTTACGATTCCTTTAACAAGGATACATAGGTAACTCGTTTCTTGGGTAGGATCCCAATATCAAAACAAAACTTCATCTACCTGGATGAAAATAAATTCTAGAGTGCCTCACTGAGTGGATTAAAAACCAGTATCACCATAAAGATGATTAAAAAATCTTTAAATAGTATATGAGAGGATACCATTGATGGAGAATCTCAAATACATACAGATATATCCATTAATGATGAACCTTTAATACATAATTATGATTATAAATTTTACACATGATAACAAGTGATTACAAATTTAAGGGGAACTTATGTTATGATTGGTGAATTAATAAGGATTCATGAAAATATCTTAAATTCACACATAGAGTCTTGGAGTAGAAAATAATTCCCCCCAAAAGTGTGTGATGAGTTCAACCTTCCATCCTCTCAATCAATGTACGTTCCAATGTATCATAAAGTTCAAAATTAACAAACTCTTTCCATTGGGAGGATGGTCCCCTTCAGAAAAAGAACTATTGGAAATTTCTGGTTCTGTGAATATATCTAATGGAAACTGCCTATAAATAGTGATTCTTAAAACTAGAACACACTTTTCAAGAAAATATAAAACAAGGACATATCTAAACTCAGTAAGATCATCCTAAAAATGAGTTTTGGTAATGTTGATAGGTCAATCATCTTGAGAGGTTCTATAGGAAGCGTTCTCAGATAGTTGGAAATCAGGTACCGTGGTAGACTCAGGGTTTTAAGGTTGAATTAGGACAAGTATCAGGAGAGGGTAGTTGAGATTTAGTTTCATTGAAGAACATGTAAGAGATAGAAGAACCAAGTATTGGGGTCACTGGTCAACGTCTTGTATATCACTATAGGGAGGCATGAATTCATACATTCAAGCTTCAGGATAGGTGCATGCCATGGTGCTGATAGGTGAAGAGAAGGATGGTGGGCTGACAATAGTTAGAGGTACACCACAGGTGTGTCCATGATTGTTTTTCCTTTTATTTTTCATGGCCTATTGAGGCATGTTTGTTTTGGGTGCATGTGGTGCATGGGCTATATGTATGGACTTAACATAAGCTGGTTAGTGGGTTGGAACTGGATTGGGTGCGTTATATATTTTTATATATATATGAGGTGTGTGGAACTAGGTTCTTCATTAGATCATCATTGGATGCATGTTTATTGAGATGTATCAGCATTATGGAATCTAGGATATGAGTTTTGTTTATGTGTGAGGAATCTGGGCACCGTTATGGTGTGATAATTATTGAGGTGTGAGGCACCAGGGTTTTATTGATAATCTATTGAGATGCAAGACCTTGATGGTACCATGTGTGACATGGGAACAATGTGGGAATTGATGCGGTGCAGGATGCTAATTGGTGTCTTATTTGAACCAGGATCACGTGATGATGTGTATGAGTAAAAATTCACCACGACTGGAAATACGATTCCATAAATATTTAGTGGACCAGTTATTTGATTTGTGTTTTTTTTCGGATGAACTGGTATAGGTCACTCCTAGTGTGGGTAGGCCCCTTGAGGTAGTTGACCTATACCCTTGAGAACGAGGTAGTCCAAGTTGTTTTCACTGGGATGAGTATCTTCAGTACTATATCCAAGATTCATTTTATATCTCAGGTATGAGCTATGTTAAAGTGGATAGATTGTAACATCTCGGGTTTTCAAAGTCGGTGAAAAACCTCTCTCGCCTTGAATTTTTGAATTGGTGGGTATGCCAATTTTCTTTTTGATAATCGAAACTCAACTCTAAAGAGTTTCCTCCATCAAATATCCTTATTATGTAATATTTCCTATTTTATCTAAAACCTCAAGTGTATTAATGGGTTTTGGGTGCATCGAATGCCCAAAGTCCATTTTTTGGAGTTATAGGTCAAGGATCGCAGTTTGGGAAAAACTGCGTAGCTTCTTTTAGCTAACCGTGTGGACCATTTTTGCATTGAGAACGATTTGGGGGAAACTAGGCATGTGGGAAACTTGACTGTGCCTCCATGTTTGTATTTTTTATAGAGGGGTTCTATATAGTTTATGAACATTTAGAGAATATCATACAATAAGCCACACATGCAGTTCCACTTAGGTAGTACCCATTCATTGAATCCTATACTGTTACTGAATGGTTTATAAAACCATGTGAGATAACTATTCATCCTATTAAAGAAGAAAAATTATGATTTTACCTCCCTTACTATTTAGGTTTTTATTCTTTTTTTTCTATTCTTAGGTCTTATATATAATAGGGGAGCTATTCCCTTCCTCTATCCTCTCTATTTTGATACATATTATTCTAATTTGGTCCATTATTCATGATGTTGGGTGCATTGGAAATATTTTGGTAAGGATCTCCTCAACCATGATTCTCTACTTCATTTCTCTCTCTTTATAGAGCACTAAATCCATTTTAGAAGTTTTTCCCTATTTTGTGGGCATTTGATAGAAACTATGATTTCTTTTAAACTGCTTCAAGTTAGAGGCTAATACTAGATGTGCCTACATATATGGGTCCATGGTAGGTGCTGTATATCTTTATTTATGTTTACATGTTCTATTTAGGAGTGAGAATTTTAGTGATCCATTGGGTAGATGAGAATGAACCTGATGTATGATGCTAAATTGATTTTATGACATTATAGGATGTTGTTGTGCATGTCCAAACCTTATTCTATCATGCGAGGCTAGGTTAGATTCCACCAACCAACTTGGTTAGTTATGATGGGGTATGTTATATGTTTAATTTTAATTTTTTAAATTAAATTTATTTTATTATTCGGATATGAGATATTTAATTCTATTATATTGAATTGATCCATTTGAATTGAGTTTTCCAATTCAATTAAATTGAATTATTATTAATATGAATTCCATAATATTTATATGAGTTTCTACATGTATCCATTATATAGTGATGGGATTGGATTGAAAAATTGGGATGGCATTTCCATCTAGATTATGGTGACATGGTTGTTTGGTTGGACTTGGCCCAAATTATTTGGGTTATGTGATCACCAGTTGGTCATCATGGATGTTGGTATGAGGAGGCATGACCATCAGGTTGAGGGAATGACCCCTAATATTGGATGGAATAACCATCATACTTGAGTGATGTTATCATAGGGGCATGAGGTACTGGTCAGATGTGACTTAGGTACTAATTTTAGTGATTTCCACTCACCCGTGATGGCCAACGAACCACTTATAGTCATGTTAACACAAGTTGACTCAATGATGAGGTGGTCTTCACGACTAGTGTGGGTAGAGGACCCCAGTATTGTGGCTTATGAAATTGGTTTGTGGGTTATTTTCATAGAAATCCATGGGAAAGGTGAGGAACCTTTAGATGATAGTGTTGATTCTGTCGGTTGGGGGATGAGGCTCACTATATTAGGACCGTTGGGCCTAAAATATTTTGGGATGATAATGATATCTGTTCCTTTGGAGGTTGTGATATGAGTTGATGAGAATATTTATTTTAGGATAGACATTGACGTGCCTCTAAACATCATCATATAAGATAACGAGTTCTTTCGAGTTGAGTTCTGAGGCACATGGGTTTTTTTTGGATGTGCCTTTGGGATGTTGGTGATTTGTTTCAGACAACAGGTTTTAGGAGGAACAAGGTCCTAGGTTTTGTTATTTGGAGGTGGAACCCGAGGGTCCACCTAGTCTATTATACTTCAGGGGATTTCTTAGGCTATGCGCTAAAGATCTTATCCTCTATAGATATCCCGACATTGTCTGAGGCATGTGAAATCTTCCTGGTGTCTATTGAGAACTATGGAATCCTATTTTAAAGGATGTTCATTATGTTTCTTTGATTTATATATGAATACACTTTCTTAAACACATATGTTGGGTATGAACACGTGTGTGGTATCTTACTAAGACATATTATCACACCCTATATAAGACCTTCCAGATGCATGTGGACTTTACATTATTGTGTTTAAGTAAAGGTTTGTCCCTAGTAGATGAGTTATATGCATGGGACCATGAGGTCCTGCATCCCATTGAATTTTTTGGTTTTATTTCTTTGTATCATCATTATTATATGTATGTACCTACTATGGTCATATATTAGTGACCATTTTTGGGTATTTTATTATCTAAATCATATTGGATGCATGTTTTGTTTTATTGGATACAAGTCGTATGTTTGGATGTTTATTTATTTCCACTAATTTTTTGATTTTTCCATCCATAATTTTCGATATTGATTGTGATTTATCCATTGGTGGGCCTAGTTCGGGTATTTTTAGTCATTATTTCTACTGAATGTTACATATATATGTACTTACACCATTATTATATATTTCATTGAGGGTATAACCTCCCCGATTTTCTATCTATACACCCTTACTGCTAGTTAGAAACATTTGGAAGTTGGGGAGGTGTGCTTAAGGCCAGTGTCACCTGGATTGAATGCACTATTCAGGTTTCTAATCGGGCCAGGTATTCTACAATAATTTTAGTGGTGAATTCATGTTGAGTTACATAACCCACATAGAATAGATTAGTTTGTTGTACCAAACCTTGTAAAGTTTTTGTGTTCTATTTATCTCTCTTACATGAGTGTATATGATTGATGATTTCTTACTTGAACAAAAATAGATCCATATTCACTAATTGGAAATAGGGATTAAATTCCAAAGGGACTTCAAGAATATTATAATTTTAGTAAAAATAAGGAAACACCTGATTCACCCCAACAAGTGTTTTTACTATTCCACTGGGTATCTCAATTTGCAACAGAGTGAGGATCCCACTGATTGTATATTTTCTTACCAAAAAAATTGAATTAGAAGTAAATGGTTCCCTCTTATAAGGATAGAAAAATTTTCTTCCGATTTTTATATCTAATATATATAAAGTGTGAATTTCATAGGTTTAAAGATGTGCCTCAAATAGAAGAGTTAATATCTATCCTTGTTAGTGCTGAGCATGAGGAATCATCCAAAACACTCCAAAATAGGAAGAAGAGAGAGGAAAATAATAACACTACTGGGAATGGAGGCTTTCCCAACGGTTCTAGTGAACCATTGGGAAAGGGAACCCCTTTCCCAATGGTTTCCTATAACTGTTGGTAAAAGGGTGTCGAAGGCACCCTTTCCAAATGGTTCTAGAAAACTGTTGGGAAAGGGTGCCTTGGAAACCCCTTTACCAACGGTTTTTAAAAACCATTAGAAAATGTTTACCCCAAATACAGTCGGCCATCACTCCTCTCCCCCATTCGCGACAGAACCTTAAATCTCTCAAGGGCTTGGCTTCTCTCGCGACTTCCCCCATCCGAACCACTGAAGCTCCATCAGAATCATCTCAAATCAGGTATTTTATTCTTTATACACATAAAATATTTAAGTGCTACCTTGTTTTTATTGTTATTCATCTCATATTTTAGTTTTATGTTTTGATTTTGTGGTGTATATCATTTTTTTTTGTTTTTTGATTTAATCTAGACTTTCTCCATTCCAATACATTTAATTAATTAAATCTTTAACCCTCCATAGAAGAAGAAACATCTCAAATTTATTGCGGTTGGATTCTAGATTTTCGAAGTATGTTTTTTATGATTTTTCTTCATCTTGTAATTAATTGTTACTTGGAAATATATTTATATGTGTTTATTAATTTTTAGTAAAGTTTTTATGCATTTTTTTCTTAAAATTCCTTGAGGAAAGTGTTTTTTTAAAATTAATTTTTTTAATAAGTGTTGTGTAATGTAATTTTTTATAGTAGACTATGTGACTATGTTTGGTATTTAGTAACACATGAGATAACTGGTGTATGAGAATGTGTTGTGAAAGAGATTCCGTGGTTGGTTCAAGATTATATTTACATTTTGAGCCTATTAATGAGTTGTTTTAAAGATATTTCAAGATATTTAACTTATGTTTATGGGTGAAAACTGGGAGATGTAGAGGTGGTTCATGATTAAGACGTATAATTACTGCTAAAAATGTGAAAAAACCAGGAATAGTAGTGAATTCTTGAAATGTTTGAGGTTTTTAGTATTTTTTATTTGGAGTTTATTTGGATGCTGATGTTTCTTATTGATACGTATGATGGGAATTTATTTTAGTTTCTAAATCGATTGAGACTCCCCCACCATGCACAGTGTATGAAACCTCTACCCTTATTTAATCATTTTGTTTACACAACCTATGCAACCTCTACCCTCATTTAATCAGTGAACTCAAGTCATTAATTCAAGCTTTCATTCACACTAGCATGTAAGAAATTGAATGTTGTAATCCCATCCTCACATGATTTCTTACCTTATATAGTGTCCAACATATGGAATATAAGCTTTTGAATTCATCAGTTAACCATGATCATACATTCCATTTCCCCCAAGATGACTGTACTAATATAACTTTAGGGTTAATTAAATTTGGTTCTCATTGTACGTTGTATATTATGTGTCCTTCTTGGATAATAATCACTTTTATGAGGGTGGGGTGCTTTTCACTACCCATGCTGGCATCTGTAGACATCCGTAAAAATGTTAGATAAGTCACAAGTTTAATTCAATAATTTTTTTATCATTGACATACTTTATTATTAATCTCAAATTTAAAAATAAATGTTTTTGTCTATACTTAATGAAATTAAATCTTTTTTACAATCCAGGAACAACCTATTAGTGTAGAAGCCTAAAATTTATTCACCCATGGGGTGCGCTTGACTTGGGGAAGTAATTGGGTAATGAAAGGTATGGCCATAGAGGTGCCAATAATGAGTTATTGGAGATGAGTGAATGATTTGGGATGCCTATAACACATAATGGGACCTTAGGCATGTTCCTATTATAGACCTAATGAAAATGAATATAAATAAGTTTTAATTTAATTTATGAGTACTTGTTCTTTACATTATTTTAATAGTTCACTACATCGACTAGAAACTTCTTCCTTTATCGTTTACTTAAATGTATTTTCTATTAAAGTTCAATCCTATTGAATTGTTTATGAAAAAATGACTTATATAAATTATTTTTAAAGAATGGACATAAGTTGGATGTGTGAAACCGATCGGATCTCAGGCAATTTTCAAAACAATTTGGAGAGCTTTATAGATTTTTCATTTCATAATGCTTCAGATAGTGGTCGCATACACTGCCTATGTTCCAATTGTGTTGGTAGACCTTGGTTGAGCCATGCTGAAGTTAGCTACCACATAACCAAAAATGGTTTTCAAGCAAACTACTTTGAGTGGTATCACAATGGGGAGAAAATGAAATCTCAAATTTGTGATGATATAAATGAAAGGACTAGAATGGAGAATCTGTTAGATGATCGGTTTCCGTTTATTCATCATCATGAAAAAGAAAGGATTTTGACTCAAGAAGACTTCGATATGAGGACAACTGATGCATCTAGTGAAAATGATGATATTGATAGGGTGAAAAAAATTGAATGATGTTACCATGTCTCCAGTATATCGACAATGCGATAAAATGAAAAAGATTGAATTTTTAATCTGATTGTTTCATGGGAAAACTATGTATGGGATTTCTAATACAGAAATCGATTACATTCTTACCCACTTGAAGGATTTACTTCCAGATGATTCATATATTCCCTCAAACCACTATATGGCATGGAAGTTAGTTGAGGAACTTGGATTTTCAAGAAACAAAATTCATTCTTGATCGAAATATTGCAGTTTATTCGGAGAGGAAACCGCTGAACGAAATGATTGTATAAAATGTGGCACATCCCGCTGGAGGTCAAAATTTGATGGAGCACCATCCCACGTTCCACAGAAAGTAATGTGAAACTTTCCATTGATCCCCAGACTCCAGAATCTTTTTATTTCTGATGAAATATCAATAAAAATGAGATGGCATGATACTGAAAGAATGAATACTAATGATGAGTTGGTTCATCCTACAGATGGATTTGCATGGAAGAGATTTGATGCTTGACATCCTGATTTTCAGCTGACGTGCGTAATGTGAGGATGGGTCTTTCATGCGATGGTTTTAATCCGTTTGGGCATATTCTTACTTTTCACATCACATGGTCAGTTTTTATACACATTTATAATCTTCCCCCATGGTTGTTTATGAAAAATCCTTTTACTTTCATGAGTATACTCATATCTGGTCCTTCTGATCCAGACATTGATATTGATGTATACATGAAACCTTTAATAAAAGAGTTGAAACTTCTTTTGATGTGGGTGTGCGCACATAAGATGCATGGTCGAAAGACATATTTCAGATGTGTGATGAGCTTATGTGGACGATCAATGATTTTACAGCTTATGAAATGATGTCTGGATGGAGCACGAAGGGAAAATTGTCATGCCCAGTTTGTATTAACAATACACGATCTAGAAGACTGAAACATTGTTGTAGTTTCAGTTTTATAGGACATGGATGATTCTTGCCATATGATCATCCATATAGAATTAATCGTCAAAGATTTGATAATACCATAGTGACCGATGATCCACCTCAGCGTATTTCTAGAACAGATGTACTTAATGAATTGAAAGATTTTAGTTTTTCATTCAGGAAGGGTCAAATGAAATCTGGAAAGAGAAAGAATGTTTCCACTGAAACCTGTTACAATTGGAGAAAGAGGAGTATCTTTTTTGATTTTCCTTATTGGTCAACCAATTTGTTACGTCATTGCTTAGACGTAATTCATATTGAAAATAATATATGTGAAATACTTCTTTCGGTTCTTCTAAATGTCAAGGGGAAGACAAAAGATGATTTACGATCTCGGAGTGACTTGGTGGATTGGGGCATCAGACCAGAATTCCATCCTTTGTGTATCAGTTAAAATAAATGGTAACTTCCATGTGCTTCTTATGTGATGAAAACTACAAAAAAAAATAATTTCTGGAAGTATTAGAGACTATTAGAGTTCTTGATGGATATTCAAGCAACATATCTAAATGGGTAAATAGAAGAGAGTTGAAGCTAAAATCTTTGAAGACTCATGATTATCACGTTCTACTGCATGAGTTGCTTCCAAAAGAAATCCATCATCTTTTGTCCAATAATGTAAGTGTTAATTTTATTCGGTTGTGCAATTTTTTTAGAGATCTTTGTGCTAAGAATTTGTCTAAGTATTTCTTGCAAAAACTGTTGACAGATGCCCCATTAATTTTGTGTGAGTTGGAAAAAATATTTCCTCCATCATTTTTCACATGCATGCTGCATCTGACTGTCCATATTCCCACTGAAATACTTCTCGGAGGACCTGTTTCTTTTCGTTGGATGTATACAAATGAAAGAAATATGTACAAATTAAAGTCTTATGTTCGAAACAGGAATCATCCTGAAGGTTCTATCATGAACGGTTACTTGGATCAAGAATGTATGGATTTATACTCAATGTATTTGTATGATCTTAATATAAGAATGAAGAGACCAATGAAAAATGAAGAAGAAAAGTATGAGAAAATTGAACCCAGTTTTCCATCACTTCCTCAAACAGGAGGAATTCTAAGATCATATACATTGAAGACATTAATCCATGAAGAGCAGGAGATGGAACATCACACAATTTTGTTCAACTGTGATTTGTTCGATGACTATATTAGGTAACTAAATTGAATATGTATATCTTACATATATATCTGTTAAACTATTAACATTTTTTATCTACAGGGAACATAAAATAATGATAAATAAGAAGAACCATTATTTATCTTTGATAAGGAGAGAGGATTTGCATAGAAAAGAGTTTTCTGCTTGGTTAAAATTAAAGGTAAAAATATTACTGGTTAAAATAAATATATCAATATTTAATTAATTTTAATTGTCATTGATATTGTAGGTATTAAGTTTGTCTTATGACTCTGCCTCTGAGGAAATAAGAGCTTTGGATTTTGGTCCTAATACCGTGGTTCGTGAGTGTAAATCAATTGTTATCAATGTGTATAAATTATTTGTCACTGAACGAGCAAAGAACATGAGAACACAACATGATGGTGTTATGGTTACTGCAACAACAGATTGCTATGCCAGTTCATCAGATAGTAGACCACGATTTGAAAATGTGGGTTATTATGGAGTCATTGACAAAATAATAATATTGGATTATTACTTTCATCGACGAGTCACAATGATGAAATGCCATTGGTTTGATTCGATGATGAGACATTTCACATTTATTGATGATTGTGCATATCGAGTAATTAATTTGTCTCACACTCTTGCTACTGAAGAACAATATGTGTTTGCATCAATGGATAAACAAGTTTTTTATGTCAAAGACCAACTTTGACCTGAATATGGTGTCATAGTTGAAGTAATTCCATGACATATTTTTGATGATGGTGATGATGGAATTGAAACTATCCCCAGTGCCATTGGAACCAATCCATTTATTTCTTCTTATGACTCCAATAGCTCAATCGTCATAGTTGATTGTGAACCTGAAGTTGTGGTTGAAAATATATAGAATCAATCATCCACATTCTCAATTCTTTTGGTTTACCTTGAGTTGGGTTGTTAAGGTTGGTAATATTCAAATTGATTTAGTATTGATCACAAATATGTTTTAGCTGACTTGACCGTTATGTGAATTTTCAATGTTTATTGGTTACATTTTTATTTGAATTTCATTTTCTAATTTGGAATTTAAATGTATTCAAACCTAGTAAAACAATATTTCTAACTTGGTGAACATTAAAACTTGTATGATTTATTAAATCCATTCAAGATCTTATAAAACAATTGATAGCTAAAATTACCAATGAATCCCCCTATTCCCTCATATATTTAGTTTTTTGGGTTACACATTAGTTTCCTTTTTCCAATTAATTACATATCTATTTTCAAAAGCAGGAAATGAATCCAATTGAATAGATACGAAGGAAAAAAATGATGGAGAACAATCATCGAATGGAGGAGATGGGCGTTCTACCATCAGTGCCTACACTGAGTACTTTATTTCTAGTATATATATTTAAATAATATATAATTTCATGTGATTAATTTTTTTGTAAACATTTTTGGAGGATCCACCTATACGTCGATAGTTATTTGACGAGGAGCCTAGTACTGGTCCTAGTACTCGGGCCGGTGGTATGAGGAGGGTTTGTACCAGAGGTGGAAGAGCATCTTCACGCACCCGACTAGACCCTTCCCCTCCCATTGACATGTCATCCTTCTCATATTCTGATCCCGATGTGTCGTTAGGGACACATGGGATATTTAGGCCTCCCATGTTTTCGCCACCTTTTGCATCTTCTGGCCCATCATTTTCATATCCCATGATGATTCCCACTCCCCAGTCAGAATCCGGTCATACAACTGTCCCGTATTCTTTTCCTTCTACTTCTGTCTCTCTAAGCTTCTATATTCCATCATCTTCGACTCCTGTTCCACCACAGGGTGTTCCATCACTTTCTGTGGATCCATCGGTGCTCAATGATCAGACTGGCGTAGGTATATTTATATAACCCTAAAAAAAATTTATAGCAATATTTATTTTCATTATAACATGTTTTGATAAAATATTTTTTTTTTCTTTCACGAATGATACATCTACTGATAGGAGGCGGGGGCGGGGGTGTACATGCATGCGTTCGGTGTGGAACCGCCGCACACAGGTTATGGTGGATTATAATGAAGACAACCAAATGGTTGAGAAAATAGGGAAACAATGTCGGAGTTTTTTGGTGACGCTTGCCAAATACTCCGACATCATTCCCATCAGCCTGCTATCATGGATACATTTTCCATATGAGGTCAAGGATAGAGCTTGGGCAGAGATATGGGTAAAAAAATCTGTTGTATTTAATGCCATGAATTATTTTTTTATTTATATGAATTAATATTTTGATGCCAACTTCGATTTAATTTTCCCGATGGTTAGGGTGCATGACCAGAAGGTATAAAGGATTTAGGCGAGCTTTGGAGAGCCTACAAGCATGAGTGGTATATTGGATGGCATGCTAGAGTTTTCACTGAGTTAGAGGCAGTACCAGTTGTGGATGATTGTCCTATAGAGCAGTATCGTCAGATGATTACTCATTGGACGACTACCCTGTTTAAGGTACGAATTACATTTGAGGTATTTAAATAATAACTTTCATTTTTTTTGAATTAATATTATCCTTTTCATTATCTAATTTTATTTAGGAATCATCTGGAAAAAATAAAAAAAACATTGATGCCAAAAAATACCTCCACAGACTAGGACGTACTACGATGCTAGATCATGAGAGGTAGCAGGTATGCCAATTGTTTATAATTTTTCTTTAAAACTTACACATTATTTTGTTTCCTAAATTATTTAATCATTTTCTAAAGTTTTCATATAACTTTAGTATTCAATGTCATTATAGAGGTAAATACAGAATATTAAAGGACGTGTGCCTCGAGCAAAACTGTTTTGCTCGAGTAGACGGAAAAAGGATGGAAGTGCCATCAACAAAGCGACTCCAAAGAAGAGTGTAAGTTTTAATATGTTGATTTTATATCTTAATATCTATTTTTTAACATAATAATATATTTATATTTGCAACAGGGTACTTTAGAGGCCCTCAATTACCAAGAACCAGGAAAAATTTGGGCCCACTAATCAATTACATCAGGTGTTGGGAGAGGAGCATCCTGGTAGAGTACAATGCCGACCTAGGATAGCCCCAACGAGTAATTGGCCATCCTTAGGTACGAGTTTTAGTGCCACTGAACTACAGAAAGATAGGGCATAGGCAGAATAGGCTACGAAAAGGGCCACAGAGATGGCAGAACAGTCTGCTAGGGAAAAAGTGCATTTATGAAATTTATTGAAGTTGTATGTCCAGAATTTCCACCAAAGGCCAGCCCAGCTTTTGATGAATATATGTCATCGATACGTTATATATATGGTGCACCAGGTGGAATTTCTAGTGGTGGTCAAGATGATGTCCATAATGACGATGATGATGATGAGGAGTCTGATGCAGAAGAGGAGGGAGAGGAGGAGGGTGAGGTGGATGGCGAGGGTGAGGAGGAGGGAGAGGGCAAGGAGGAGGGCACTGAGGAGGGCGAGGACGATGATGGGGATGAGGATGAGGGTGATGATGATGGTGATGGTGATGTGGGACAAATTGATTTGTTACATTTTTGACTAATATTACTGAGATTTCATGTTTCATCTATTCTATTTATTGGTTTTATCCAGACCCATAGTATAGTATTGGAGTTGATTTATTTTTATATATTGTCTGTTTTCATGGATGTTGTTGTCTTTTAGTGGTTGTGGTGTATCTTGAGCATGTTTATAGATTTTTGTGTGTTTGGGAACTCCCTGGATAGACATACTTTTTCCTGGACCCTGGAAAACCCCCCACCATCCTCCTTGGACCCCGGACAGCCCCCAGATAGCCCCCCGGACAGCCCCCCCACCATCCTCCTTGGTCCCCGGACAGCCCCCCAAACAGCCCTCGGACAGCCCCCTAAATAGACCCTGGAAATCCCCCCGGACAACCCCCCGGACAGCCCCCCAGACAGCCCCCAGACAGCCCCCCAGATATCCCCCCACCCTCCTCCTTGGACCCTGGACAGCCCCCCGAACACCCCTCGGACAGCCCCTCGAACAGCCCCCCCACCCTCCTCCCTAGACCCCCAGATATCCCCCACCCTCCTTGATTTCACATGATTTTTTTATTTCTCTGATCATGCAATGTTATTTAGGATTATTCCATTTTTGTATGTCTTGAATTATATGAATGTCTTGGTAAGCTTATTAGCACATGCTCATCAAATTAATGTGATGATATACTTTAATTTGAATAAAAAGTATTGTTGTACATTCTCCATGTTATGTGAATTATGCCTTGTTTGATTTAGTTTACTTGTGAATTGTTAGGATAAGATATGGGTTACATGTTAAGGACTCATGGACGAACTCTTCATGCTCAGGGAATTTAAGCATGAAATTCTAGGATGTATGATTTGTTTTCTAGGTGAGGGATACCAGGATGGTTTCTATTAATAATTTGTGACGTGTATGAGTCAACCCCGCCTCAATCCGAGGCCCGGTGTGGCCGACACCACTCAAAGTTTCTCAGGTTTATTTGAAATGGACAACATTTTAAGTGGATATAACAACTAGCATACAAAAAACTGACCAAACGGATTTTTATTGTGTTGATACTTTATCACAACGATCCATGGGTCATATGTGACTTGTACGAGTCAACCCCGCCTCAATCTGAGGCCCGGTGTGGCCAGCACCACACAAAGTGTCTAAGGTTAATTTGAAATGGAACACATTTTAAGTGAAAACAACAACTAGCATACGGAAAACTGAACAAACGGATTCTGATTGTGTTGATACATTATCAAAACAATCCATGGGTCATATATGATGTGTACGAGTCAACCCCGCCTCAATCTGAGGCGCAGTGTGGCCAACACCATTCATAGTGTCTCTCTTTTGTTTAAAATGGACAACATATTAAGTGAAAACAACAAGTGACATACAAAAAACTGACCAAACGCATTCAAAATGTGTTGATACTTTAGGAAAACGATCCATGGGTCATATGTGATGTGTAAGAGTCAACCCTGCCTCAATTTGAGGCGCGGTGTGGCCGACACCACTATAAGTTTCTCTCTTTTGGTTATAAAAGATATCATTTTAAGTGAAAACATCAACTAGCATACAGAAAACCGAAAAAACGCATTTGGATTGTGTTGATACTTTAGGAAAATGATCCATGGGTCATTTGAGACGTGTACGATTCAACCCAGTCTAAATCCAAGGCACGGTGTGGCCAGTACCACTCTAACTGTGTCTCTTTTGTTTAAAATGGATGAGATTATAAGTGAAAAGAACAACTGGCATATGGAAAACCAACCAAACGCATTCAGATTCTGTTGATAATTTATCACAATGATCCATGGGTCATATGTGACATGTATGAGCCAACTCGGGCTCAATCCGAGTCGCGGTGTGTCCAGGATCACTCTAAGCGTCGTTCTTTTGTTTAAAATGGACAACATTTTAAGTACATACGAAAAACTAACCAAACGCATTCCGTTTTCGTTGAAACTTTAGGAGAACTATCCATGGGTCATATGTGACGTGTAAGAGTCAACCTCACCTCAATCTGAGATGTGGTGTGGCTGACACCACTAAAAGTGTCTCTCTTTTTTTTTAAATGGACTTTATTTTAAGTGAAAACAACAACTAGCATATCGAAAACTGACCAAACAGATTTTGATTGTGTCAATACTTTAGAAAAATGATCCATGGGTCATATGTGATGTGTAAGAGTCAACCCTGCCTCAATACAAAGCGCAGTGTGGCTGGAACCATTCATAGTGTCTCTCTTTTGTTTAAAATAAACATCATTTTAAGTGAAAAAAATGACATACGAAAAACTAGCCAAACACATTCAAAATGTGTTGATGCTTTAAGAAAACGATCCATGGGTCATATGTGATGTGTACGAGTTGACCTCGCCTCAATCCAAGGCGCGGTGTGGCCAGAACCACTCTAAGTGTCTCTCTTTTGTTTCAAAAGGATATCATTTTAAGTGAAAACATCAACTGGCTTACAGAAAACCGACCAAACACATTCAAATTGTTTTGATACTTTAGTAAAATGATACATGGATCATTTGAGACGTGTACGAGTCAACCCCATCTAAATCCAAGGTGCGGTGTGGCCGATACCACTTTAAATGTGTCTCTTTTGTTTAAAATGGACATGATTATAAGTGAAAAGAACAACTGGAATACGAAAATCTGACCAAACTTATTCGGATTCTGTTGATAATTTATCACAACAATCCATGGGTCATATGTGACTTGTATGAGCCAACCCGGTCTCAATTCGAGTCACGGTGTGTCCGGGATCACTCTAAGTGTCTCTCTTTTGTTTAAAATGGACAACATTTTCTGTACATTCGGAAAACAGACCAAACACATTCGGTTTCCATTGATACTTTAGGAGAACGTTCCATGGGTCATATGTGACATGTACGAGTCAACCTAGCCTCAATAAGAGGTTCTGTGTGGCCGACACCACTCAAAGTGTCTCTCTTTTGTTTAAAATGGACTTCATTTTAAGTGAAAACAATAACTAGCTTACAGAAAACCAACCAAACAGATTCTGATTGTGTCGATACTTTATCACAATGATCCATGGGTTATATGTGACATTTACGAGTCAACCCCACCTCAATCCAAGGTGCGGTGTGGCCGACACCATTCATAGTGTCTCTCTTTTGTTTAAAATGGACATCATTTTAAGTGAAAACAACAAGTGAAATACAAAAAACTGACCAAATGCATTCGAAATGTGTTGATTCTTTAGGACAACAATCCATGGGTCATATGTGACGTGTATGAGTCAACCCTGCCTCAATCCAAGGCGCGGTGTGTCCGGTACCACTCTAAGTGTCTCTCTTTTGTTTCAAAAGTATATCATTTTAAGTGAAAACATCAACTGGCATATAGAAAACTGACCAAATGCATTCAGATTGTATTGATACATAAGAAAAATGATCCATGGGTCATTTGAGACATGTACGAGTCAACCTCGTCTAAATCCGAGGTGCAGTGTGGCCAGTACCACTCTAAATGTTTCTCTTTTGTTTAAAATGGATATGATTATAAGTGAAAAAAACAACTGGCATACAGAAAACCAACCAAACACATTCAGATTTTGTTGATAATTTATCACAACGATCCATCGGTCATATGTGATGTGTACGAGCCAACCTGGACTCAATCTGAGTCGCGGTGTGGCTGGGATCCCTCTAAGTCTCTCTCTTTTCTTTAAAATGGACAACAATTTAAGTACATACGGAAAACAGACCAAACGCATTCGGTTTCCTATTAAAAATTAGAATAACGATCCATGGGTCATATGCGACGTGTACGAGTCAACCTCAACTCAATCCGAGGCGCGGTGTGGCCGACACCACTCAAAGTTTCACTCTTTTGTTTAAAATGGACTTCATTTTAAGTGAAAACAACAACTAGCATACAAAAAGCTGACCAAATGGATTATGATTGTGTCTATACTTTAGTAAAATGATCCATGGGTCATATGTGATGTGTACGAGTCAACCCCGCCTCAATATGAGGCGCGGTGTGGCCAACACCATTCATAGTGTCTCTCTTTTGTTTGAAATGGACTTCATATTAAGTGAAAACAACAAGTGACATATGAAAAACTGACCAAACACATACGAAATGTGTTGATGCTTTAGGAAAAAAATCCATGGGTCATATGTGACGTGTACGAGTCAACCCTGCCTCAATCCAAGGCACGGTGTTGCTGGCACCACTCTAAGTGTCTCTCTTTTATTTCAAAAGGATATCATTTTAAGTGAAAACATTAACTGGCATATGGAAAACTGACCAAACGCATTTAGATTCTGTTGATACTTGAAAAAAATGATCCATGGGTCATTTGAGATGTGTACGAGTCAACCCCGTCTAAATCCGAGGTGCGGTGTGGCCGGTACCACTCTAACTATTTCTCATTTGTTTAAAATGGAGAGGATTATAAGTGAAAATAACAACTGGCATACAGAAAACCGACCAAATGCATTCAGATTCTATTGATAATTTATCATAACAATACGTGGGTCATATGTGATGTGTACGAGCCAACCTGGGCTCAATCCGAACTTTGATGTGGCTAGGATCACTCTAAGTGACTCTCTTTTTTTTAAAATGGACAACATTTTAAGTACATACGGAAAACCAACCAAACACTTTCAGTTTCTGTTAAAACTTTAGGAGAACTATCCATGGGTCATATGTGACCTGTACGAGTCAACCTCGCCTCAATCCGAGGTGCGGTGTGGCTGAAACCACTCAAAGTGTCTCTCTTTTATTTAAAATGGACTTCATTTTAAGTGAAAACAACAACTAGCATACGGAAAACCGACCAAACAGATTATGATTGTGTCGATACTTTAGAACAATGATCCATGGGTCATATGTGACGTGTACAAGTCAACCCCGCCTCAATCCAAGGTGCGGTGTGGCTGAAACCACTCTAAGTGTCTCCCTTTTGTTTCAAAAGGATATCATTTTAAGTGAAAACATACACTGGCATACGGAAAACCGACCAAACACATTTGGATTGTGTTGATAATTTAGAAAAATGATCCATGGGTCATATTTGACATGTACGAGTCAACCCCGCCTCAATCGGTGGCGCGGTGTGGCCGACACCACTCTAAGTGTCTCTCTTTTGTTTTAAAAGGATATCATTTTAAGTGAAAACATCAACTGGCATACGGAAAACCGACCAAACGCATTTTGGATTGTGTTGATAATTTAGGAAAATGATCCATGGGTCATTTGAGATGTGTACGAGTCAACCCCGTCTAAATACGAGGCGCGGTGTGGCCGATACCACTGTAACTCTGTCTCTTTTGTTTAAAATGGACAGGATTATAAGTGAAAAGAACAATTGGCATACGAAAAACCAACCAAACACATTCATATTCTATTTATAATTTATCACAATGATCCATGGGTCATATGTGATGTGTACGAGCCAACCGGGGCTCAATCCGAGTCGCGGTGTGCCCGGGATCATTCTAAGTGTCTCTATTTTGTTTAAAATGGACAATATTTTATGTACATATGGAAAACTGACCAAACACATTTGGTTTCCATTGAAACATTAGGAGAACGATCCATGGGTCATATGTGACGTGTACGAGTCAACCACGCCTCAATCTGAGGCACGGTGTGGCCGACGCCACTCAAAGTGTCTCTCTTTTGTTTAAAATGGACGTCATTTTAAGTGAAAACAACAACTAGCATACAGAAAACTAACCAAATGGATTCTGATTGTGTCAATACATTCAAAATACGATTCATGGGTCATATGTGATGTGTACAAGTCAACCCCCCCTAAATTCGAGGTGCGGTGTGGCCGACACCATTCACAGTATCTCTCTTTTGTTTAAAATGGATATTATTTTAAGTGAAAATAACAACTGACATACGGAAAACTAACCAAACGCATTAAAAATGTGTTTATGCTTTATGAAAACGATCCATGGGTCATATGTGATGTGTATGAGTCAACCCCACCTCAATCCGAGACACGGTGTGGTCGGGATCACTCTAAGTGTCTATATTTTGTTTAAAATGGACAACATTTTAAGTACATATGGAAAACTGACCAAATGGATTATGATTATGTTGATACTTTATCACAACAGTCCATGGGTCATATGTGACGTGTACAAATCAACACCGCGTCAATCTGCGGCACGGTGTGGCCAGAACCACTCAAAGTGCTTCTCTTTTGTTTCAAAAGGACATCATTTTAAGTGAAAACATCAATTGATATATGGAAAACTGACCAAATGCATTCGGATTGTGTTCATACTTTAGGAAAATGATCCATGGGTCATTTGAGATGTGTACGAGTCAACCCCGTATAAATATGAGACGCGGTGTGGCTGGTACCACTCTAAATATGTCTATTTTGTTTAAAATAGATAGGATTATAAGTGAAAAGAAAAACTGGCATATGAAAAACTGACCAAACACATTCAAAATTTGTTGAAACTTTAGGACAATAGTCCATGGGTCATATGTTACATGTACGAGTCAACTGTGCCTCAATAAAAGTCGCGGTGTGGCCCGAACCACCCAAAGTGTCTCTCTTATGTTTAAAATGGAAAACATTTTAAGTACATATGGAAAACCGACCAAACGGATTCTGATTGTGTTGAAATTTTAGCACAAAGATCCATGGGTCATTTTTGACATGTACGAGTCAACCCCACATCAATCCGATGCGTGGTGTGGCCGTCACCACTCAAAGTGTCCCTCTTTTATTTAAAAACCACTTCATTTTAAGTGAAAACAACAACTGACATACGGAAAACTGACCAAATGATTTCGGAATATGTTGATACTTTAGGACAATGATCCATGGGTCATTTGTGACATGTACTAGTTAACCTCGCCTCAATCCGAGGCACGGTGTGGGTAGTATCACTCCAGGTGTATGTATTTTGTTTAAAATGGACATCATTTCTAGTAAAAACATATGGTATAAGAAAAATCAATAAAATTATGAATTGAATTCTAGATTCCATGTATAATTTTCATCTAAATTATAAATTGAATTATAAATGAATTATGTATGTTTATAATTCCATTATGAATTATGATTTAATTCTTGATGTGTATAGTTCCGGGATTCATTATATGTTAAATGTGTATGAATTTGTTCTCTATATGTATGTTTTAGTTGGTTATTGTAGGTATAATAATTTTATATTTATGTTTTAGTTTATTTCAGGTAAAATAATTGGAAATGATTGAAAATTAGAGTGAATGGACTGGCTGCTATTCGAATTGCAGGCTGCTGTGCAATTTGAGCAACATAGGCTATGCCAACGGTTTGAAACCGTTGGCATAGAATTATGAGTATTTTTTTACCAACAGTTTATAGAACTGTTGGTAAAAATCCTTTCCCAACGGTTTAGAAACCGTTGGGAAATAAGTCATCTTCTTGGTTTTCCCAATGGTTCAAGACAAACCGTTGGAAAAAACTATCCCCACAGTTTGGCACAACTATTAGGATAGGTTCATTTTTTCTAACCTGTCCCAAGAGTTTAGTGTAAACTATTGGGAAAATCTTTCCCAACGGCTTACTTCCCTACAGTTTTTAGAACCGTTGGTATAATATATACCAACGGTTCTGCAGCCTTTTCGAACGGTTCAAAACCGTTGGGAAATCCTGAATTTCCAGTAGTGTAAATTAAAGAGAAAAAAAATAAAGTGTAAATATCATTAGTTGAAAATAATTAGTTTGATAAGGATATAATCTATAAATATGTATATTTTCAATCCTATGATGAATATATAATAATCTATTATGGTTATTACTTTAAAATGAGAGAATACCTCTATATTTGGGATGAGTATCATTTCATGAATTACCAAATTGAATTAGTGATATATATTTTCATATTCATCATGGGAATTAAGAATGAAAATTCATAGATATAGGAAGAGGAAAATTTAGTGGATGATGCATTAGAAAATATGATGAGCTATTTTACACCTCTCACCAAGCTAGTATAAGCCAAAGAATAATATGACTTTTTTCAATGAAATAATTTATTTAGTAAATAAATAATTTGAAAGAGTTGAATGTGATAAAATAATTTTTAAGAAAGCTTGGAAGGATGTAGTTAATGCATTGGAGGAGCTTCCAAATATCTCCAGGGATGCCAAGACTACCCATTAAGAAATTAAATCAAAAAGGGTGAAATAGTTGGATACTTGCATGGTTGAGACAAGGAATTACCATGAGGTTAATTTTAAAATGTTTAATAATGATTAGGAATATAGGTCCATATTAGTGGAAAATTAAATGAATACACTCATCCTTAAATGTTTGGAACTGAAACATCAATTGAAAAATCTATAAGAAGAAATTTTAGGACCTTCCTAATAATCCAAGAAAAAATGTGTTTCATCACAAGCTTCATAGTCGAGTCCTATATCATATAAGTCTCAAATTATTTGATCAAATAGTGTGAGATCATGGGGATAAAACTCCACTCAAGCACTTAAAAAAATATTTCCCACAATATAAAAAATGTAACATTAACCAATTTTTGAATTTCTATGAGTACTAAACAAAAATTAAAATATATAAATATGTAAAAAGATAAAAATTATATGAAACTGATGAATATATCGTGGAAGGTGGTGGGTATGTTAATGAAATGTTCCCCCAAATAGAGATAAAGAAGTTGGGGTTATAACCTAAAATTAAGTAGCTTGAAAATATATATATTCTCTATGCTAGTGAAATATAAAGATTAATTGGAAGGTGATGGTGTTGTTTAATGTTTGGGAATATAAACAAAAAATTATGTATAATATGTTAGTTTATGAAAATAATATAATTCATCCATCAAGGGGGATAAATATTGATAAAAGGATATAGAAATCTACCTAAAAGAAGATGATTCAGATAATTTAATAGTCTACCCATAAGGAAAAAATTTGAATCACTGAGAAACTTCTTAGAAATGGTAAACATAAGTGGTTATATTTACAGAGAATGTTTGTACAACCCGACCATGTATCAATGATTGGATGGAGAGAAGTGGGATCCATAGCAGGATGAGGAGCAAGTTAAGAAAGAATGTGTTTATTCCTTGGGTTAAAAATTTATAAAATTAAAATCACCAAATAAGTTAATTAATAATGTAAACTAGGTGATATAACCTATAAGAAATAAATGATTCTAATGTGAAAATAAAGGCCATAATACACACTATTGTAAAATGGTCATCAATATCCTAAAATATAGAATCAATTTGAAAATAAAAGGTAATAAATTCATGTGATAGATAGTCAAGTTAGTGTTGTTGAAAATAATTTTGAAGAGTTTAAGGGGCTACCCAAAAGGGAAAAAATAGATTTGATGATGATATGTGTGGGAGGTGAAAAAAAGAAGGCCATATTAATACAAAATATTTGACTTGGATACCCAAATAAGAATAAATCATGAAGAAAAAAGGGAAAGAAGTTGTTGGATAAGTATATAAATCTATGACTATGAAGATGGAACCAACATCCTATAATAATTATTGGTGTGTTACCAAGGGACATCTTATCATTTGACTAGACTAGTTATAATTGACTCAAAATCTAGAGGAAGCTAAAAAGAAGGATATTTATCAATGTTTTACAGTATAAATCATGCTTCAACTAAGAAAAGAGTTAAAAATTGAAAGAAGAATATTATACTCAAAGATTAAAAAGATGGAATGTAAAGGGTGAATAAATAATTAAGGGTTTTAGACAATAAAAACCTATAAGCAATGATGTTTCCTGGTAGAGAAAAATGTATCAACCATATTACTCGTATTTTGGAGCAATTGGAAGATCCAAACTCACGTAATAATTTTTTAGGTCCTTTAGATGATGGATTGTAAAAGTGATGAAGTCTGAAGATTTTTTCCCATGAGGGGGAGTTGTGATTTCCCACTACCACCAAATATTAATCAGTGCTTGGGTAGGTGAAATTCTGTATAACCTCAAGTGAAACTCCCCACATACTAGAGGATGCTTACCAATGGTGAGGTTTAGATAAGATTTTTTAGAGATACTATATTCTCATAGTTATAAGAAAAAACTATAAATAAATTAAATAAAATACATCATATAACACCACATTATAACATAAATACAAGATCCTATAATCCAACATAACCCATGAAATATCAAAAAATGATGTTGCAATAAAGTCAAAAGAACATTATATCATAAGTCATATACAATAGTTCCAAAATTTAAAAATAACATGGGAAATAAATTTGATGACTCAAAATTTGTAACACCAATATTTTATGAAATATATTTTTTAAATAAATTTAGTTTAATTGACTTCTTCCCTTACATGAAACACAATGTTTTAATGAAAGATGATATAATATTAATACTAATACTTAAACATGAATATTTTAACATAATCATTTAATATGTTAGTATTAATAGGAGTAAACACATTTTTAAAATTAATACAATGGTTTTATATAAACAAAATATAATAAAAAAGACTAATTAATTTTTGGTAATGTCTTTATACGCTTTGAAAATAACTTTTTCTAAAAAGATGTTTTTTTTATTTTTAGAAAAAAAAATAATATATATTTTTTCAAATATTAGAAAATTTATTTGAAAAAATAAAATTAATTTTTGAAAAATATATTTTGAAATTAAATTTTTGTTAATATCACTTATTTTTCTGAAAAGGGTAATTTTTCAATGAATGGTGAAAAATATTGGTTTTTATTGAAACTTTATTTTCATTTAAAGAATTTATAAGATCCAATTTTGGCTTTAAAATAGTTTAAAAAGTAAAATTATTTATATTATATTATATTATATTTAATATAGGCCATTTTAATCAATATCTTGTTAAATTATAAAATAAAAACTTTTCAAACTTTTGAAACTTTTCTCTTTGGAAAACCGCTTTTCATCGCTTCTACAAGTTAAATTAAAAATTACAATTTTACACTTATGTGAAAGTAATTTAGAAAAATGTATTCCATATTTGGAAGTAGAATATTTTATGTTATATAATAAGTTAAACTAAATTTATGTTCAAAATAAATAGTAAAACAAAAAAATTAATTACCACAGTTAATGTTAAAACGTGTTTACTGGAGGGTTAAATTACAAAATCGGGGATGAAGTTACCTATAAATGTTTTAAACACATATTTTATGGAATTAATTCAAAATTATCACCTATAAGGTTCAGTAATTTCCCATTTTCTATAATTTTGTCATTTACAAAATGAGGATACACTTTTTTATTTTCAAAAATTCCATGTGCATCCTCTCCCCTACTTATAAATGTCCACCCCCTCTCCTAGAATATTAACACTTATAAAACCTATTTATTATGAAAATAAATTTGAAAATAAATTATTTAATTACATACCTATATCCTAGAGTCTTTATTTTTATTATAAAAAATATCAAGAAGGCTTTATGTATAAACATAAAGATGTTCTCCGAAGAAGGTGTAAAATT
The DNA here is from genome assembly GCA_963277665.1 of Viscum album. Taxonomy (NCBI): domain Eukaryota; kingdom Viridiplantae; phylum Streptophyta; class Magnoliopsida; order Santalales; family Viscaceae; genus Viscum; species Viscum album. Next base: position 1,713,394,247 of record OY728140.1, on the reverse strand, counting down.
CATAGACTTATGTTTCTATTTTATTTCTCCCTTCGAATAATTAAAATATTATTCAACTATGGTAGTATAATAAAATATTTATCTATAATATAGTGATATTTAATTATTTTAATAGTATTAACTTCATCGATCTCCTCTTCCACCAAGTGGGAAACAAAACTGTCGATTATCTGTACGACGAACTACCGCCTCACGAACTGATGCACTTCTTTTTCCATCACCACATCTCATTAATTGATATAATTATGTAATTAAAATATATATATACACATGATATTTATCACATAAATATACCTATATAACTATAGTATCACATATACCTTCTTACATCCCAACCTGTCAGAAAATAATAGCGTTGCTCATGTATACAACAGACTACCACATCATGAAATAATGTAATGTGTTTTTAATTTCTATTCTACATATATGGTGATTGGGATAGATTAAATTAATATATATATATATAAATATATATGATATTTTTAACATAATTATAATTTTTCAATTATGATATCACATATAAATTCTTAAGTTTCATTCCTTGGGGTATATGCTAATGTTGCTCATGTATACGACAGAATACCACCTCACTGTGTAATGTCATTTGTTTTTCACTTATGATTTACATGTAAGGTAATAATAAAGACTTTAATTAATATTATATATATATATAAAATAATAAATAATATTTAATGGTGAAATATTATTTACCCTTTCATTCATTGTATCCATGGATGGTGTATTTCATTTTCTATCTCTAAATTTTACTAATTATTATAAATAACTATATAATGAATATATAAAATAACTATATCATGGTTAAAATTTTAGAATTATTTAAACATGTTAAAAGTTAGAGGACTAAAATACCAAATCATAACATACACGAAAAACAAAGCACTTATTACCTGTAACATGGTTTTAATAAGGAATTACTAATAAAGAGGTTATAAAATATCATAAATAAATATTATATTGTTTGGTATTTATAATTATGGTTATATAATATATTTATAATAAACCTATATTTATTATTCAAGTGGTTATAAATTTTTTGAAGGAAGTAGAGGCTTATGATAATGGATTGTTCATCTCAATTTTATATCTGTGAGATAAATTCCATATTCACGACTTTTTTCATACATGTGGTCTATATAATTACTATGAATTTAAATTATGATTATTATAATTAAAATATATGGTATTTACAAATCAATTCGATTATTTCTCTTTCATAGGGTTTATTGTTCAAAATTTCAAAGCGGTAAGTTATTGTTTTCCTAATTTTTCTTCTTTGTAAAATGAATTATGTTGTGAACCTATATTCTTTTATGAGGTGTATATATATATCTAATTTAACATTTAGTATCAAGAATTTATTTATTCTCATTATATTGTATGTTTAATTTAATCGTTTTCCTTCATAGGGTTTATGATTCAATGTTACCAATGTGATATGTGTTTTAGGATACAATCTCATCATTTATCAGGATTGTTTATGTTTATGATTTTAATAATGAAATATTACGACCCATCACTCAGTAAAATCATGAATTTTTTTCTCTAAATGTATTTCAATAGAATAATTTTTCTTCTTTCATTTTCCTCCCTTTATGTACTCACAAGTTCAAAATATTGTTTTTAATTAAAATCGACAATATATCTTTATTCAGTCAAAACCCCTTTTTCTTCTATATCCATGTTTTAAAAAAATATTTTAAAGAATGTTTTTAATAATCTCTAATTATTTTTAAATATATTTTTTCCATTTTTGATCTATTTAATTTTTTAAAGGAATATTTATTTCGTTTTCCAAAGAAGGCCTATTTGGAATTTACTAAAAATTTGAAAGAAATCTTTGTTTTAACATGTTTGACATAACAGAATTACCCACCATCAAGAACACACAATTTTATAATTATTACTAAATAAGTTTAAAATTATATTTTAAAATAAATTTATTTTTTAAATTTTTTCATTTCTAAAAATATTTTTTAAAGTGGATAAGATATTTTCCTCAGGAAATGTTTTAAATGATTTTTAATGCTTCCATTAAATGTTTCAAATGTTATTCTAAAATAAAAGTATTTTCATAATGTTCTGTGTAATTTTAGTTTTATAAATGTTATTTTGAAACTGAAAATGTTATTTTACTCAAGAAATATTTTAAATGATCTTAAAAGATCACTTTATAAGTTTTCAATGTTATTTTCAATGAAAGGGATTTTGAATTTTTTTATGTTTTTAAAAGTTTTTTTCAATGTTGAGAGGATATTTTCCTATGGAAATGTTCTAAGTTATCTTTAAAATAATTTCCATATAGGTTTAAATCCTTTTATGGTACTCATTTTTAATGGGGATATGATCCAAGGATACCATTATTGTTATTTATCTGAAGGTTTTTTTTGTTTACAATGAAAAGATGTTTATCAAACATATTTATTTTCTAGGGGTTATATGAAACCCATTAATTTTTCCCACAGGTTATGCTATGATGAAATGAAGAAATTTTTATGGAAACCTATTTAATTTTCAAGGGTTATGCTATGTTAAATTTTTATGACACCCTTTTTTTCATGGGTTTTGATATGATGTATGTTTTATGAACTTGTGGAACTCATGTCCATGATATTATTATTTGATGGTGGTTATATTATAACCAAGGATGGCGGTAAAATTTCATTCAAGGATAGTGGTAACATTATATGCAATGAAGGGTGGGACCTATATATCACTCCGATTTAATGGGTAAGGTTTGATATCTCATGAGATAAACAGGACTAGAATGGGGTGTGAACTTATTTTAGAAGGTGAAATTGATAGTGTGATAATCATGGGAGTGATCCAAGACTATTATGATGGTTTGGAGAGTGAACCCAATACATTATGATTCTTATCTTATGATCTACCAGGATTTATTCCATGAATCATGTTTATGATATATAATATGTAGGGTATGGTTTTATAATGTTATTCTCATGCTGTCATACCCTTATGATCATGTTATAAATATATCTACCATGTTTACCCTTACTAAGAATCTGATATGACCCTTTATTATATTTCCTTTATTCTGGTTATTAAGAACGGTATTATTCATGATAAGTTTAAGAATGGTTATAGTTATAAAGAAATTAGTGGGAGATGATATAGATCACTCATAAAATGGTTTTTTATGCTTCTATGTTTCCAAAGACACATTAACTAAATGATTATGGAGTTTTTCATTATTTTATGTAATTAATATTCACCTATTAAGATGTAATAACAATAGATGACATATTTTGGTCACTAAAAAGTATCTTGAGCTCTATATGAACACCCATACCCTTTCTATGTTCAATGATGAAATCATGAATCAATCATAAGGAGCTTTCCTTGATCCCTACTTACATCCATGAAGTCTTCTTAAGCACCAGATAGAATATCGAGCAGTGTTTGTGTATGAAACAATAGGTCACCACTAACGATGTCCCTAAATAACACTGTCAGCAATAAAAAGTGCACATTATAGTGACATATATCAGCAATATTATTAAAAGGGAGACAATAAAAAAATAAAATATGAACTCGGGCTTCATATTGACACTTGAGATTAGGAAAAATTTATTCATACTGTGGTATATGTCTTTGATCTAGTCTTGATGATGTACCAATATAAAACACTCTTGACTAGGGGTATTATACCCATCCCTAGTCAAAATTTGTACCCAAGGGTAATATACCAATACTTGAGATCCTAGTGTCCACCTAGGGGCTTTGTTCACCATAGGTTTAATAATAAGGCATAGAGTCATCTCAAGGATTAGATTTACCCTGGGTTTAAGCATTTATTAAGGGATTATGAGTCACAAAATTTATTCTAATGGCCCTTTCGGAATCTCAAGGTGAAATAAGGATCCATATTTTATATAATATTTTATAGCACCTCATGTAGACATATTATCTCACAGACATAAAATATGAAAAAATATTCAACTATAGAGATTTATTTAAAGTTTAAGAAGTAGAAAAACTTTATTAGGTGTTTAATCATAACTAAAATGGAATCATGTCAATAAGTATTCCATGGTAGTTCCGTCACAATATCCATCGTCACATTATCCTACTTCCATTGTGGAATGAGAAATGACTAGAGTTGACTTGTAGGATGCTAATTCTTAGTCTTCACTTTCCGAAAGGTATAATATCAAGAAATAATACCAGTTATTTCTTTATTCAATCCATATACCAATATTTCATGTGCATGCCACAATAGATCTTGTTTATCCCTAGATGAACAAAACATCTTGAGGAGTGAAAGTCCTTCATCAACTCATCACACATGCTTGTGGGGACTACCACTCGAACTTAGACATGTTAGATCACAATATCATCTGAGGAACACTCAAGATGGGGATTTAGACTATATATATTGTCCCATATCACTATAAATTTTGAATATGAATAATTGATATCTTTCACCCTGATAGAGAGTAAGGATATAACAGATTGGGCATCCATTGTTCCCCAGCCTCGGTACTTCTCGATATAAAATGCATCTTGAAAAATAAGGCCATAATACACCATTCAGAACTAAAATCATGAAAAACTTGAGATTGATTTTTCTTTCTCAAAGCATCTTATACTATATTCCCCTTTCAAGGAGTTAAATCCATCTTGAATTAAAATGATTTCAGGTCATCAAACCTCCTACTATTTTACAAATTTAGGTCTCACTTGTAGAATATGTATTTTAAGATTTTATGATATATATAATCCACAAACCTCTATCACAATTGGTAGATTTACCAATATCATAGGGTGTGTACCATTATATCAAGATCTAAATCATGGTTCATGTTATTACACTCATGCGATATCAGTTTCCTAGAGACGCAAGGGAATACCCACCCATCCAGTATAAGAACAATACCCAAATTGAAAGATGATGAATCATAATATAAGGTATACCCCTTACCATGATTAGTTAAGGTTAGGATAAAAATATATTTCATCCTTTTATTTATATCTAGTAAGGTGGCCCCATAAGAAATAGACCAAATAAAGATCACCTATTTCTTGGTCAGGGCCATAAATGATTTTTCCAAGTGGGAGATATCCTGGATAATTCTATGCTAATATCTAAATATTTATAGGAAGCTACAAATATAAAAAAATGGGACTCTCACAAGAAACCACAACATATAATTTCTTATGATCCACAAAAACATAAGCCTCAGATATTATATAACCATGAAATGTAAATGATCCAACCCAAATTTGAATTTAGATAATTTTGAATAAAACCGATGGACTAAAATCATGCTAAAAAATACCCAATTTTTTATAATTATCCTCTATGAATATAAAGTGCACCCATATTTCATGAAAAAATAAAATTAGAAAGGATTCCCTATATATATTAAATACTCTATTATCAGATCCATGAAGACTGTTGGCACGTTCATCCACCCGAACGACATAACAAGGTACTCATAAAAACTGTACCACATTTAAAAGGATATACAAGGAATGTCAAATGTTCAATATCATAGCTAGTGGTACACCAACCACAAATAAATATTTTAGAAAACTCAGGAACCTTTGATCTGGTCAAAGAGATCATCAATAAAAGGGAGTGGATATTGGTTTTTAACCTTTACTTGGTTTAACCTATTATAATCTATATATATTCTCATGGTGTTGTCATCCATCATGGAAAACAAAACTAGAGAACATAAAGGGGATGTTCTTGGATGTATAAACACATTTTCATCAAAATCCTCTAAATAAGATTTCAATTCCCATGGCTATGTCAGTTCTATTCTATAAGGATGGATAGAAATAGGTTCTGTACCTAAAAATATTGATCATAAACTCGATTCCAAATTCAGTTGGTATCCTAATGATGTACTTAGGTATTATTTTCTGGAATAGATTAACCATTGGTGGAAGGACATACTGATGATCTCCCCCTCATCCAGAAAAAGACTATCCACCTAGGATGTGATGCCACCTTGTCATGAAGGTCTGGTCCAACACGACATACACAAACAAACCAGTATCCCTCATAATAAAAGAATACACCCTAAGGATATCTAAAAGAATAAAACTAGTGATAAAAATAAATTTTAGCATTATAAAAATGATAAATTCCATTCCAAAAATTAAATCAAATCCACCCATTTCCAACACAAAGGATATATGTAGAAATAAACAATTCCCATTAACCAGAGAACAACTAAAACACTTATGAATCACCTTGGGATTCATTCCCAAGGGTGTATCAATTAAGATAGAACCATATATATACTCCACTAAAAAACCAATACTGTAATTAAAGAATAAGATATCAAATTATTTAGAGTCTCTTGTGTCAAATAATGAATAATTGAGAGGAGATGTGACCAAAATCCTTCCTTGAACGGTTGAAGACCGTACATCATTTTCTTTTGAAAATGGCTATACCATGTGAAATTGTTCTACCACATGCCCATGTGGTATAATCAAACTACTCGAATTCATAATCCACTACTGAAGTTTATTCCATCTACCTTAGTTTCCAAAACCAACACCATAGATTGAGTATCCAGTTGATGCCCAACCATCAAACTATTAGGGTGTGGTAGCTAGCCTGGTCCCTAAACCATGATCTAGTCTTGAGCCTCTACCATAGCTAACCTACCGTGATCTAAGAAAACAGTGCATATTTCCAATATTCCCTCATATATATAACTCCACTGGTAGTTGGGGGAACTATGATCTCAGGTTTCCTAGGATACCACATTGATAACACTACACCTCACCACTTCCTCATGAAGGAAGAGAATAGTTATTGGAATTTATGGAATGATTTTTACCTCACTATAACGAGTCATCTAATCACAATTTACGATTATTTGAAGATCACCGAACACATTCAATGGAACCTAAGGATAATAATAACCTGGTAGGGTGACCTTCACAAATATTATTTTTCTTAATTAGGTTTTAGTTCCTGTTATTAGAAAAATATGTGAAATTGAACATATTACCATAAACCTTGATCTCATAGTGTAACCCTTCTTCAATGTTCCTAGATCTAGAATCCTCATCACCAAAAAAGTTTAGAGTGAACTTCTAAATCTCTGAAAATTAATAAGAATAGTCATTGACTACCATATCCCTAACTCTAACCCCCTAAACTCCTAACCCCTATCTAATCATAGGTGCTCAGAAAAGAACTTTCTAAAGTAGTGGGTTTGAAAATACATCCAGGTCAACGCAAAATTGTAGAAACACAAACTACGGTAACCCCAATTAGGTGTATTATTTATTAAATATTTACAATATACAAGGGATATAACCATGAAGGATCGGTTAGTTTAAAAATCATGAAGAATAAAATTCATTTATGATTCCCATATTACATTATAAATATAAAGTACATATTATAAGAATCATTCTAGTATCTTTGATATTTTTCATAGTATCCTCTCTCATATCCTTGGGAAAGGAAAAAAAATAAAGGGTGTGCTCAAATAATCTATAAGGGTTATGCACAATGGAATATATCATGGGTAAATAAGGAACAATAAATATGGAACGATAAATAAATCAAAAAATACATTCAATTTAATCAATAACTTAATCATATAATATATTTGTGGTTAATATAAATGCGGTAATCCCATAGATAATAATAACTGAATTCAAAATGAAGTAAATGATTAATATTGGACAAAATGATCTTAGACATCATGATACATATAACATTAAATCCTTGTGTCAATATAGTTTAATATATGGGCAGGTATACACCAAAACCCTATTTAATAAGGTTTCCACACAGATTTGTCTCATGATACATATTAATACATTAAGGGGCTCTCTATAATTAGGCCCCACACATCTATTAATGTCCAACAGATTCCTTATATATTTAATGGTAAATTTAATTCATAAAAAATATGACTTTTTAACAAATATCCATATCAAGTAAAAAATAAAAAATATTCATATGGTGTTTTATTGTGAATATTTTAAGAGAAAGTAAATGACCACATAATTATTAAAATATAAAATATGACTATTAATTCATAAAAATGAAGGGTTTGTAAAAAAATCACGTCCTTTGGGGAATAAATGATAATGGATGAGAAAAATAATAATATTTCATTAAATATATTTATTAGTAAAAATATTGAAAAAATTTATAATAATTTAAATTTCCTAAATGGTTATATTGGAAGGAAAGTCTGTCAACAATGTATAAGTTAAAAAGAAACATTTATTTATACTTTTTATAAAGATATTAAAAAATGGGCCTTTCTAAAAAACATTATAAAGATTCAATTAAAACCATTAATAAATTTAAGGATGACATACACTGTCCTTGATAAATAATTTGAGAAAATAAAAATAAAATTTTAATATAATTGTGAAAAATATAGACATAAAATAAAAATACACACGATCAAAAATTGAAATATGTTCAAATTTTATTTTAAGAATTTCTTTGTTTGATTCAAGTGAAAAAATGGGATTTATTGGAATAAAAAATATAATATCCTTAAATATCTAGATAATAATAAAATAGATGGATTTTATTAAGGATACATTATAAGATTCCTTCCATGAAAATTAAGTCAATCCCAAAAACAATGAGATTGTAAAATAAATTCTTACCACTTTGGTAACATTTAAATTGTAACACCTCTGATTAGTAAACTTGAATTAAAAAATTAATCATTATCAATAAATATATATTCCTATTAAATACATAAATAGGAAAGTATATACACCAATTAAATATTAACAGGTTCATAATATGAAATATGTCTCAATGGAGTGGAAATTGAGATGAAATCCATTACCTCAATATCAAATTTCCTCATAAGTGATTTTAATCTTCTATATAATAAATTTACATTTATTATAATTATTTGATTTAACCCTAAATATACCTATAATATCATATATTATCATTTTATAACCTCTTATCATGAGTGTTTTAACAATATTTTATTATTATAAGTGTTTCGGGTCTTAGGTACTTTGTTTTTTAAGGGAATTCTGGTTCGGTAGTTCTGGTTCTTATACATTGATTATGGTAAAATAATATAAAAAATGTTAGACATGATATATAAATAATATTTATTAATTATTTATATTTATATTCAACCATAAAATGTAGAAATGGAGAAATTAATTACACAGTTCATGGAGATGGTCGGTCATACATACGCATGAACACTGTTTTCACTTTTCGATAGATGGAATGAATGAATGGTAAATAATGATTATAATTTATTGAATTATTATTTTATAATATATATCATATATATTCATTTAATATATCCTTACTAAAATCCATGTAATTTGGAAATGAAAAACGGATCGCATTGCTTCATGGTGGTGGTAGTCCACACGCACACACGAGCGACATTATCATTTTCCAACAAACTGGATTGTAAATTGATTGATATGATATTATAATTTCAAAAAAGAGTAATTAAATAATATATGTCATATATATTCATTATTTAAATATTTTTAACAATAAAATTATATTTGTGATGAAAAATAAATTATAGAGCTATGTGGATATAGTAAGACATATGTACGCATGAGCAATGTTTTCACTTTTTATATGATGGAAAAGAGATACAAAATGGTTTTACCATAATCATATTAAAAACTAGGTTTATTTATGAATTTAAATTTATTATCTTATTGTGGTTTAAATATATTTAGATGATTTAGAAGAATAATCAAATTTCAAAGAGTCGGTAAAACTGATTACCTCTTATCCTGTAGACTTAAATTAGATTATTTCTTAAGGACCCTTTTAATGGGGTTTTAAGAAGAAGAAACTATAATTCAGAGATATTTAATTTTATTTGGTATTTTAAGGGTTTTTTGAAGATATATTGAACACCTATATGTAAATAAAAGAGATATGGGATTTCCTTTAATAAGTGAGGTGAGAGGAACTCCTGTAAATTTTCAAAATATTAAAATATAATAAAGTCACATTCAAGGAAAAGTTGTTCAAAAATATAATGAATTATAATATATGGAGATTATGGTAGTAATGTAATCATACAATAAAATTTATATAGTTTTTGATGTATATTCAATCCTTATATTTGTTATTAACCTCTTCGTTAACCATTTTTCGCCTAAACCGTGGTAACAACAACTTCGCTATTAAAGAGTTATAATTTTACATATAAGGTGAAAATTAGAAATTAAATGGAAATGGGATGTAATATCTGACCATATATTATCCCCATTTTCCAAGTTCAGTATTTTAATTTATTTTAAATAATTTATTAACATATTAATTTTATAAATAATTATTTATGTCTTTTCTGACACTATTCATTTAATTTGATTTTAAAGACATTAAGAAAAATATTGAATTAGAATATAAATTTTAAAATATTCCTAATATTTTATATTTATATTTAAAATTCCTTTTTAACTATAAATCACAAAAAAACGTTTAGATCCCTTAAAACAATTTGCATGATTTTCCTACCACTTCTAGAAGCGCTGTGTCGGTGTTGTGTAAGAATTTAAGTTAATTATTTCACCTATAAAACATAAAAATAATTTATCATGATAAAAAAATTAATTAATATTTAAAATAATTATTTATAACTAAACATATTTTTTTACCTATCATATAATATTATATATATTAAAAGGTGGAATATGAAATTTTTGACTCAAATATTAAAAAGGTCAAAATAAAATCTAAATGTCAAAAAAGGTCATATTTTGAGTTTTGGATAATTATAGAATACATATACTCATAAAATTAAATGTAGTAAAATGTTTTAATGGATTTTAATCCTTATCACATTAGTTGATAAACTTAAATACTCGATTTACCTTATACCAAGGTGACAAATTTTATCTCTGTTGATATTCATGATGTCTAAAAAATGTACCTATTTACAAAATTTAAATATAATGGTTATAAATATGAAATAAAATTTATCTAATTCAATTCCTATAATTTGAATCAATTAATTCAAAAATAAACCAAAAAAATACAATGAAAAACAGTTTTCCTGAAAGAAGCGTTTTAGCTTAAAAAACAACTTATATCAAGATTATGTCAAATGATGATTATAATGGAATTAATTATATTATTGAAAATAAATTTTATGTTATAAAAAAATTAATAAAAAATATAAAATATAAAATTTATATTACATGACATGATTAAAAGGAATGATAGTTTTACAAAAATTGCTATTTTTCACAATTCTGTGAAAAAGAAATCTTTTTAGAAAAATCCAAAAAAGTAAAAATAAAATATTATTGACATGATGATTTAAAAAATTATACCATTTTAATAAAATTTTATTTTTAGAAGTGGTATAAATTAATTTTCATATCCACACACAAAATTCAACAAAAATCATTTTTGATGAAAACATATTATTGAAACATAAAATAGACTTACTCAAAATAGAGTATATATTTCCAAAGAGTTAATTAAATAAAATATTTATTCATATTTATTAATAATTATTTTTAATAATATTCATACCCACAAATCATATAGATAATAATTACTATCATATTATAATATTTTAATTGTTTGTTGTGGTTTGTTTAAACTCAGGGTTGCTTGTATCACAATCTATCAAATAATTTAAATTTATTTTAAGTGAAATATACCATAAAATATCAATGTGTTACGTTTTACCCCCTTATAATATTTTATCCATCTAAATTTAATCACTTCAATTAAAAAAACAAAGGATACTTCTGCCTCATCAAATCTTCATGTTTCCACATAGCTTCTTCAATTTTATGATTTCATAACCAAACATTTCCCAGGTGAGTAGTCTTGTTCAATAACACAATCTCCCTGTTACAAAGAATATCCACTATTTTCCCCAAAAAATTTATCATTATCTAATTGTATGACCTCTGAGTTAAATACATGTAAAAGACCAGGTCTATGCTTATTCAGGAGAGATACATGGAACACATAATGAACTTGACTAAGATTCATTGAATGTTCCAAGAAATAAGATATGATATTAACATGAATAAGAATATAAAAGGGACCAATATATCTAGGGATTAAATTTATCTTCTTTAAAAATCATATAATCTTCTTCCAAGGAGATATTAATAGGGATACCTTATCACAAACATCAAACTATAAAACGTACCATTGATTGATTGTATAGTGTTTTTATCGATTAGAAGATTCACTTGTGTGTTATTGAATGGATATAATAATCTCTTCCATTAACATAGGAATATCAGGTTATAATAGATTTATTTCTCTAACTCAATCCCAATATGTTGGAATTCCACAATTCCTTCAAGAGAGGTCTTCATAAAGATCCATCAGAATGTTTATGTGAAAGTTATTGGTATAATAAATTTATAACAATGGAAGGTGTTGATCCCAAACACATTTGAAATCCTTTAACAATAAAACCAATATTTATTATAGATTTTTAATAGTCCTCTTAGACTTACCATCAATATAAGTATGATAATCAGTATAGAAAATAAAATCTATATCCAGATCTAATAGAAGGATACTCCAAAACATCAAGGTTATCCTCGAATCATGAACAGATATAACTGAGAGTGGTACTTGATGAAATATTAGAATTTAATTAATGTATAAAATAGTAAGTTTATCAAGATATAAGTAGTGTATATTAGTAATAAAATGATCTAATTTCATAAGGTGATCGACTACAACCGAAATATCATTATTACATTTTGATGTTTTGGGGAGTTTGAAGATGAAATCCATTGTAATGTTTTACCATTTCCATTATGGTATGGGAAATTGTTATAACATACCTTTAGACTTATGTATCATAGTATTAAAATACTAACACACTTTGAATATTGAATAATACTCTTCAATATCCCTTTTCATGTTATCATACCAAAAATATTCTTTCATATCTCTATACAACATTTTACTTCCAGGATGAATAGAGATTGATAAACTATGATCATAAACCTATATCTCCTTATTAAAATATGGAATTGATGATACACCTAACCATTTAGTGAAACTTATCATTCAACCAAGATAATAGTTGATCTGAGAAACATTACATACCTGGTCCTATAATTCCACAACTTCCTTTTCTGCCATAATCCTCTCTTGGATGGATGGTTGAACATTCATCTGATAAAGATAGTATTTTTCCCATTTTCTTAATATTTCAAAAACCAAATTCTAAAAATATATAAATAATGGATCTTTTTTAATACTCATCATGAAAAAACTAGGATGGTCTTCCGGACTCACTGCATCATTCACCTTGTTCTCCATCCAAGGGTGTTAATGTACTGAGCAGTCATAATCATTGAAAAAATCCTAAAATATTCCACGAAACATATTTAACTATTTTTGCGTAAATATATTATTAAATAATTTATGATCATTATAAATATCACACCTTTCAATATAGAGATACTTTATCCATATATTCAAGGAAAAAATTACCATTTTCCGCTCTAACTTAGGATCTAGGTAATTCTGCTCATGAATTTTTAATTGACATAAGGCCTAATATATCACCATATAATTTTACATGAAGACTCATACCAACCCATTATTTTACTCATCACTATATATTTCAAGAAGTATTCTACAGTAAGGTATTTTAAGAATATGTACACTAACCGGCCTTCCCTTCAGTTCCATGAAATTCTCTTCACATTCATATATCCATAAGAATGTAATCTCCTTTTGAGTCAAATTAGTGAGTGGATTAGATATTCATAAGGAATCTCTCACGAAGCACTGATAGTATCAAACCAACCCAAAAAATATAGATATCAATTAATATGGTTGTTCTAGTTCACATCTCAATAAATTTCATCTTTGAAGGAACCATCGATGTACCCTCACTTGAGATTCTATGACCCATGAATGATTCATTTTGAAGTAAAAAATCACACATGGTAAATATATCATGTAACTTATCCTTCCTCAGAGTCATCAATATAGTCCTCAAATGTTCTTCATTATCTTTCATTCTTTTTTTAGTATATAATAATACCATATATAAAGAATTTGAAAAACATATTTAAGTAATATCTATAGACTTTATTCATTAAATCCCTAATGATAACAGAAGAATTATTATATCCAAATGGAATTACTATAAATTCATAATGACCATACCTCACACAAAAGGCCATCTTCAGTATATCCTTCTTATTGTCCCTTATTTTATGATATCAATACAAAATATCAATAATGGAAAAATATTTATCTCCTTATAATTTATAAAACAAATCATCGATATAGGGTAGATGATTCTTATTCTTACTAGTGATTTTATTAAGTTTTGGATAGTAATTTCAAATACACATTGAACCATATTTCTTATTATAAAAACGAATAGTTCCACCCCAAGGTGATGAACTAGGATGAAAAAAACCCTTATATATATTCTCTTTCAATTTCTTATTAAATTCCTATAAATCAGTCGAGGTTATTATATATAGATACTTCGAAATATGTTTAGTATGAGGCATTATTTATCCCGAAAAATCAACTTCATGATTCGGGGGAAGGCTAGAAAACTCTTATGGAATGATATAAAAAAATACCATAAAACATGTATATCATCAATATTTATTTTCTATCCCTCATGAATTGGTAGTAAAACCCATATGATGGAATTAATTTCTATTGTGTTTTTAGATTCATCCTCACACTGAAATACTATTGTATGTTGATTCAGAATATCGAATGTATCGTACATTCATTGAAAATTGATATATGCTTTATACATAGGGAACTAATCAATCCTAAAAATTTTATCAAATTTATCTAGTGATTAATAAAAATATTTTAAAGAATCAAATTCCCATAAACATCTATCAAAGAGGCGCTATAGACTTGATATGTGATCATTATACCATTATGAGTTTTCACTTATAACTAAAAATCTAACCATTGAGGTGGGAATGTTATACCCTTATAAAAATATTTAGATATAAATGATTTGGTAGAAAATAAATAAAATAAAACCTTCTCTCTTATAGAGTGGATGATAAGTGTACCTTTTACCACATTGGTTTGATCTTTCACTTTGGAGGTAAAAGTTCCATATATTTGTATTCTTCCCTTTGATTATTCTATATTAATATACCTTAATGCTTAGGGAAGTGGTTTGAATAATACACCACCTCTCTACAGTTGAATCACATGATAGAAATGGTTTATTTATTTAGCATACCATTATTATATAGTTGAACGTCATCTCTGCACATGTAATAAAACCCCATGTGCTTCAAGTATTCTCTATGATGTTTTTTTCAACAATTTTTACAATATGGAAATTGATTAATTCCCTTATTTTATTTGAAGTGATCAATTTTTATTCTTGCTCTGTGATGTGTGGATATTTTTAATAGATCCCCTATCAATATTTTATTTACCTAACTATAAAATATAGTACACAACCAGGGTCATTCTTGAGAAGACAACTCACACAACACAGAATTTCTGTTGTCACCATTTATATATTAACTAATATAAAATAGAATAATATAAAGATGTGAGTATGAAATATTCATGTAATGTTAATATATATATATAATACAGTTATAATAGAGTAAATTCACATAGAATGATACTAGACAGAAAAGATATCCTCCCAGGTAAACAGTTAGAGTGATCTTTCATCGTATCATTATTAGTTTCAAATATATAGAATAAATATAATCCATAATATGCATGAAGATACTATTATTCTCATGTTTTGAATATAAGATTCACTAAATAATCACCAAGAGACCACACATCCACATCCTTAATCTATGGAAAATATTGAAAAAGAGAAATATAAACCTTAGGTGGTATGTAGATAAACAGAGGCTCCTTTACCACAAAGATATACCCAAGTAAAACTCTAATAAAAAAATAATAAATAAAAACAATAATTTGGTTTGTCACTATATTTATCCATCAGGAACATCCCTGGGTTAGATACTCATGATAATGTCTAAAAAATTTCATAGTGAGAAGAGAATGAGGTCAAAGTACAAAAGATAAAAATAAGAGAATGAGGGAAATAATAAGAATAAAATATACTAAAAATTAACAAGACAATTAGAGAAAAATAAAAAAAAATAAAAAGTAACTGAAAATGGGAAAATAAAGTTTCTAACCCTTTAAAAAGGATATGGGATACATTTTTATACGCCAAAGGGTTGATTTTTTTGGATCCATAATTTTTTTCAAAAACTATATGCATTGAAATCATATTAAATGGTTGAATTTCAAAATTTTTATTATTTAAATTTGTTCCAATATGTATTTCACATTCACACAAAAAAATTTATCATCATTGTCCATGTGTGGAGATATTTATATTCAATTTAATTAGGAAAATTAATTTGGGTTTGTAGAATATTTTTATTCCACATATTTGATTTCATATGCATTAATGGCCTTTATGTTGTTAGAATTTTGTGTTGAAATTATTTTTAAAGTTATTAATCTGAATTATATATTTATCCTTGTTGAATTAAATATCCATTGGTTCATACATTTTTGAGATATAGGCCCATGTTAAAAAATATTCAATTTTGTGCATAGATTTCAAGGATTGAATTTTGAGATTATTTGGGCCTCCAAATTATGGATTAATATCTAGATTTAGTTTTATGAAATGTATCCTAATGAAAATGGAATCCTAACAAAGGTATTACACATTTTAATTTATCTTTTAAAAAGTTATGATGGAAATAATGAAGAAAATTAATAGTTAAAATAAAAAATAGGCCGTTTTTTATATTAAGATCAAAATACTTCTAAAACAAAAAATTATGAAAATTTCCCTTAAAATAATAGTTTTTTTTGGGATTTCAACCATTTAAAATAAAATAAATATAATTGATTATTCTTTCTCTATAAATTCCCCCATACTTAAACATCGCACAACTAGGAAATTACCTAATACCATGGTCAAAACAAACACCCCAAATCATAAATGAAAATGTATCGCAATTATCATATCAAGGAAAATATCATGCCTCCTAAATGGATAAAATTCCATACGTCCTTAAAAATCATAAATAAAATTCAATCTTATTTTAATCATAATGTTAATTTCATACTACCTACTACAAAAAATATTTCTCCCTTTACTAAAGGACTATTAATATTAAGTTATTCTCATTATCAATAACATGTGTAATATTTAGAGGCTTGTTCCCTGAATCACCACTTCAAAGAGTAAAAAATGTTTCAAACATGTTGTATTTTTCATTGGATTTTCTAATATCTAGGTTTGGTAGATTTTAAATGTAAAAATATCCAAGGAATAATTAGGAGGGTTAATATCTAATGTGAAGAAAATGCATGAAAATAATGTTTCTCAAGAATGGTGTGCTCCTCAATCATCTGAAAAATGAATCACCTAAAAACACATATTTCATTATTTTGGAAGTTTACACATTATATTTTCAGAATCAATATTAAAATTATTCACTATTTTCACACATTTTTTTCATTGTTTTAGATTGAATTCATATCATGAATTTCTCTTCAGAATCATTTTTTTAAGGAAAAGTGAGTAATATTTTGATCTTAACGTATTGGTGAAATCATGAACCATATTTCTAATTATATTTTTTTCAATAAATATATCTTTCCATCATAAAATTTCTTCCACAAAAGTATTAAGAAACATAGAAACAATTTTTTCCATTTTACCTCAATCAAATTATTGGGAAAGAGAAATATAGCTAATCTTCTCCCTCCCCAACAATTATGTTTAACAATAATCATGAATTTAACTTATAGAGAAGGTTATAAAGGGATAAATGGATTTTAATGTGGCCTTTTAATAAATTATTTCACTTCTACTAGGGGATTAATAAATGTTATATAAAAATGTATGTCAAATTTAGAGTTCAATGTAAAATGTTCCTTCTATGTGGGGCCTCAATAATACTTCACACATTCCATAAACTTTAACAGCTTCATAAAAGGAATAATTAACAAGTTATAGATCACACATAATATCTTAAGTCTCTCAAGAAAATAAAAAATATAAATAATATGTCAAAATATTTTAGAAATATCTTGGGTTGTAAAATATTTCGGATTTGGATAGTACATATGCACATGAGTTTCACAAATAATCAAAATTCATCAAATGAAAAGATCAAAAATCAAGAAAAAAATTCCATTAGGAAGATCATTTAAATCCCCAAATATTAAAATAAACCAGTATTCCAAAAAAAACAAAGATTATTTTAATTTTTAAAATTATTTGATTCATCTCAATATTAATGAAAACACACAAAAAATGAAAATGGAAAAAATGAAGTTTTTGGAAAAATAAGAAAAATAAAACAGAAGAACACAAAAAATTCCAAAAAAATATGTTAGCATACCTTATAAATTATTCCATTTAATACCCTATTTCTAGTTCAATTAATATATTGAATTATTTGAATAAAAAATTTTAATTATATAGAAAATAAAATAATGAAAGTGAAAGACACAACAAAACTTTTTTTAGTGGAAGCATTGAGTAAAGCTTATAGCTTTTATCACTTTAAAACTAAATGAACGAAATGAAATAAATATAAAAAAATGAAAAATAAATAAAAATGAGAATTAAATGGGATATTTCTATTTTTAGACCCCCAAGTGAGTGCTATGTTTTTTACCCCTAGTCTTGAAATTGAAATCTTTTATTCCCAATCAATTTGTGGATGTGGGTTCTTTGAGATGAACCATGAAATGTAAATTTTCCTAGAGTACATGATTAGAAACTGATATTAGAGAATAAAAAAGTATATAAGAAAATTTCCAACCACTAATAAAGAATAAATATATAATTTTTGGTCTTGGGTGGGACAGAAAAGAAGATAGGGGTACTCCATATTGACTTTCATGGTGTCCTTTATGTGGTATGTAAGTTGATGCCGAGGAGGAAATTTCACCACCACATGCTTCTCCAGTTATTTTATACATAAAATACTTGTTTGAATTATTAAATAACATCCAAATCTTGATCTATTTTTATTGTATCAGAAATTCAAAAAAATTATAATCCAGAAAACATTTTGGCTTGAATAATATTAAAACATGAAGATTCGATAAATAAATATGCCCTTTCCAGTAAGTTAGTAAAGAAATTTATCTATTATGGAAGGAATATTTCTAGATAAATATTAATAGGTGCATCTACATCATCATATTCAAAATAATGAGACAGGTTGAGTGGTGCCAATTTTTTAATTATTGAGGATGGGAAGATAACTTTTTAGATTATCTTTAGCGAGGATATTTAAATATTTATCCAAAAAATTTTAATCTCCCAAAAGTATATCAGATAACATGTTTTCTTCTAGTAACTCCTAAAAAAATGGTTGAGTGTGATATTATTTTAGTAATTCATTTAGTTTATTCTTCTCAATTGCCTCGGGTTTTTCAACATAAAAAATGATTGGTTAAATCTCTTCCACAAATTGTTCTGGTTCGGGGTTTGTCTTAGGTTCTAGTTTCTCTTGACACAGATGTACATATTAAGATATCCAATTAGTTTTCATCTCTATGTTTTATATTTCATCAACAATTCTGTCAAACTAGCCTTTAATATCCTTTTTAATTTTTTCATTCACCAGATATTGGTTAGTCCATGCAGAATAATTTGAAGTGAAATATATAATGAAAAATGATTTTTTTTTCATAATTTTTGAAATTTATGATTTTTTATGTTTTTATGAAAAATGGAATATTCAAATATTATAAATCCCTGTAAATAATTAAAAATTATTTTTATGGTTCTTTTCATATACCCCTAGTTAATATTATATTTACCTAAGAATTAAATATAGTTCACACAAAGGGTCATTCTTGAGGAGGCAACTCAAAGAATATCGAATTTGTATTGTCACCATTTGTAGTCTAACTATTAAAAAACTAAATAATATAAATATTTGGGTTTGAAATATGAATGTACTATTAATATATATCTATATATTAATATAATTCAATTATAATAGAAATAATGAATATAGAATGATGCTAGAAGAAAAAGAGATCCTCCTTAGAGAACACATATAGAAAACCTTAATCATCTCATTGTTAGTTTCAAAAATTATTAATGAACATGACATATCATATGCATGATAATCCCCTTATACCCATTTTTTGAATATAATTTTTACACAATGATAACCTAGAGGCCACACATCCACATCCTCAATCAAGGGATAATATTTTAAAAGATAAATCTAAGCATTGTATGGAAAGTGGGGAAACAAAGGTATCATTCCCTATAGGTTCCCCTCATGATAAAAATAATAAAGTAAGAAAGATTAATAATTAATTCCCAAATACTTTTGTTCATAACTGTATTTATCAACTGAGAGCTTCCTTGGGTTAGTACTCATGATCATGAGTATAACTATTCACAGTGAGAAGTGAACGATGTGTAAAAATAGTAGATAAAAATAAAATAATGAGAAGAATAAAGAGAATAATAAATATTAAAAATCCATAATACTATTATAGAAAATAAATACCCTATAAAGATACAAAAGAGATACAACTAGAGTTTCTATCTCATTGAAAATTATATGTTATATATTTTTATCAGCAAAAGGAGTTAAATTTTTGGACCCATAATTTTTCTCTAAAATATTATGCATTGATGAAACATTAAATGGATGAATTGGGAAAATTGGTCTTATATAATTTCGTTACCCTATTTAATACAAATTCCAACAAAAAACATTTACATTCCTTGGCCTTATTTGGAAATATTTATTGATAATTTACACTAAAACATTAATCTACCCCAGATGAATCTTCGTATTCCACAAACCTAGTATCCCATGAATTTATGGCCATAATATCAGTATAATAAAGTACAAAAATTGTTATGAATGTTGTTTATATATATTTTATCTTTCTCCATTTATAATTTAAACTCTATTGGGTTAACCATTTGTGTCATGACCCATCCCAGTGGGGCCCATACTGTGACTCCCCAAGCCCGCCTCAAATAGGCTAGGGGATGGTGAGTAGCACCAAGTAGGCATATCACTAACATGGGAGGCTTTTCCTAAGTAGATAAACCCAAATACACATCTTCAAGCCCACAAATGCTGAAATACAAAAACCAATAAGGAACAAAATGCACGCATACAACTAAACCCAACCAAAAAAGTACAACAGAAAGTAATGTGCGGAAGGTGAACTGGGACAGAATACAAGCCCACCAAAATAAAGAGTCTTCAATCTACAAAGTCCAACCTATAAAGAAGAAATGGGTACTATGAATGCTGCTCAGAGACGTAGGAAGACCTCGACATGTATGGTAGCTCAAAAAGCTCTATCAGGTCTTAGTTTGGCATAGACTCCATCAAAAGGCCACCTATCTGCACAAGACATGACGTGTGCAGGAAAATCCCATGCAAGGGTTAGTATAACAATACTCAGTAGAGGACCCCAAAACCCCAAAAAAATACACAATATAAAGGCACATTAATCACTATACAGTGCATATCTACATAACATATAACAAGAGAAATATCCAAATATACTTGAAACCCAGAACCATAGTCTAGAGATTTGTTACAACAACCCACATACCCATGATAGGGATTTAGTTTGAAGATTCCACGAAGCCCTTGTCTAAGAGAACTCACTCCATGAGTTTGATAGCTCTGATGATGTCCATTCGAGAAGTACCAATACCTGGGAAGTGTTATGAGAGAGATAGATATATATTCTGATAGATATGAAAAGAGAAAAGATGCACTCATTTTAAGAGAACTCACTCATGAGTAGGGAAAGGTCATGATACATAGATGAGGATCACTCCTAGGGACTTGGAGTATACAACGACTCATCCAGATATACTTTCTAAGTAGAAGATCAGTGTCTTGTAGGATTGGTCACATCGATACCTGACTCTACCTAGGGCCAATAATAGGCCTAGGATCTTGCTCTGGGCCTCTCAGAGGGGCTTTCAATCTATCTAGAATGTCTTGTTGAAGGGATCATACTTTTGTAGATGGAAATGACACCTGAACTTTAGGGGAATGAGAAATGGGGCTACTAAATCAAATGAAACTTGTCTAAGGAATGGTGGAAAAGGAGATCAAGCCATATATAAGAGAGCACAAGGCATGGTCACACGTAGTGTATAATTATCTGAGGTCCTATCTGTGTACGTTGGCCATGTGATCATACACAACTTCTACCCGTTCATGCAAACCTGTTTACTAGTACAAGGGGTAACCCGTGTATTTGGCTTGGTCTGGCCACGTAGTGGAGTATATGTCATGTACTCCACCCCTTGTCTGTGTATCGTCTGAGATACATGCTGAGTCCCACATAAGGTCCCACACTCCATGTGACATATTTCACACACTGTTTAATATCTTTCTATTTCATGGAACACTAGACACCGCTGAGCTATCCCCACACATCGTGTTCTTCAGAGAACACGCCGTGTTCTTCGTGCTCTTCCAAAAAATTATGTTCCTCATATGGCTCTTCGAGTGATCTCACATGTCTTGATTCAACTATTTGTTTTCCCCGAAACTCAATATCCAAGGTCTCCTTGCCATGCCATTAATATTTTGGGAGGTTTTGGGCATTTTATTGGCCATAAAAACTCGTTCCAATCATCCATGAAAAGAATGGTTGAAGAATGATTTCTTATGAACCATGTTGATTTGTCCTCCACTATTGTCGTCGCACCTCTTCTAGGTCATCAAAAAGATGGATATCCAATATGGGATTGTCGTGTTGTGAAACGAAAGTATAACGATCTATTTTTCATAACCCTATAAATAACATGGAGAATATAAAGTCAAAAAGGGGGATGAAATCCAAATAGAAAATCATGGAACTAAAATACACTGTCATTCATCATGGAATTTATACGCTCCCATTAGAGGGATCAAATGAGGAAAATAAAAATATGAATAAGAATAAGCATTGATTGATTCCCTAAAATAAAACCTAATAAAATACCCTCCTGTAAGAACGAACGATCCATGGGTCAACCTATTTGTGGTTTGATACACATTCAATGTTAAATCAAAGAATGGGGAAAAATCAAAATAGAAACCCATAACTCGATCATCAACAGGGAGGAAAAGAGGTCATTGATTTAGATTCGATCTCTCCGTATAATGATCCACACGTCGTTTCCCATTATCATTCATAGATATCTCTCCAAGGATGCCTTCTCTCTGAGGCACCATAGATTCTAAGGAATATTTCTGGTGTTATGAGCCTAACCATGGGCTCTTGCTTATTTAAAACCAATTATAATGTCCCTACGTCATGGAAAAATTTAAAATAAAATAAATTATTAACTTATTTAATTTCTTTTAAAAAAACCAAAAACTAACTTCTAATGCCGACACACATTGGTCGATGTTAGGACTTTCCTAATGTAAAGTAATTTCTTTGAATACAATAGTTCCCTCATATTTATGATTTGGGAATCCGTTTAAATGTTATTCCACTTTTTTTAGGAGAACAGACAACGTGCTATTTAAAAGATTAATTTATTTCAAACATTTAATCTGGGCATCAGAATTGAACACCGTCATAGAGACTTGTCTCAAATTAATTCCATATAATATATAAAAATAATACATGGAAAATATGAGACATTACATTCTCCCCAACTTAGATATTTGCATCCTGAAAATCCAAAACAAAAGGATACTCAAACAGACATGGGTACTACGCATGAATCTGATCATCCCACTCACACGTGATCTCCTGAAGATTCTCTTTCAGTCACCGAACATGCACCAGGGGAGTTGATCACCCATGAAGGATCCTCTCATACTGATCCCTCATATCCAATAGGTACTCTTTGAAGGTCTCTCCAAAGTCGATGTCCAGCTTTCCCCAGTAGATGACGTGCGATGGATTGTGCATGTACCTCCTCAGTTGTGACATGTGGAAGACATCATGTACCTAGTGCAACTACAGTGGTAAATCTAGGTAGTATGCCACCTCACAAACTATGTGCAGTATCTAGAAATGGCCAATGAACCTTGGAGACAACTTAATGCCCCGACTAAATCTCAGCAACCCTCATTGAGGTGAGGCCTTAAGAAAGACATGGTCTCCCTCTTCGAACTCTAAAGGTCTCCACTGTCTGTTAGAATAAGACTTATGTAGACTATGTGCAGTCTTCATCTGTTTATGGATGATCTACACATTCTCGTTGGTTGATCGTACCTTATTTGGACCCATGAGCACTGACTCTATGGGGTCAGTCCAGCAAAGAAGTGGTCGGTAGGGTCTCCCATATAAATACTCAAATGGTGCCATACAAATGGTGGAGTGGTGGAGGTTAATGTATCAAAACTCCACCGGTTGTAAGAGGTCCTCCCAATCATGACCAAATTCTAATATTTAGTCCCACAACATATTTTCTAGAACATGAATGGTTTTCTCCATCCGACCATCTTTCAGGGGATGGAATGATGTGCTCAAGAATTGATGAGTCCCAAACACCTCCTACCATCCTTTATCCAACCAGGATGTGAAATGAGCATCACAATCTGAGACTATCATCAAAGGGATGCCATGAAGTCGAACTATTTCCTACACATAGAAGTTTTCCATGATCTATATGGAACTCTTCTCCCGGATAGATAGGAAGTGGGCCGACTTAGTGAGTTGATAAACAATAAACTAGATGGAATCATGTCCCCTAGACATTCTTGGTAAGCCCTTTATGAAGCCCATCGATATTCCATCCAACATCCACTTGGGCACTTCCAGGGGGTTAGCTAACCCTGCTAGAACCTGGTGCTCAGCCTTCAGCTACTGGAATGTAAGGCATCGAGAAAAGAACTGTACGACTAACTTATTAATCCCTCTACACCAGGACTAACATTGTAGGTCTTGATACATTTTTCTATTCTAGGATGTATCTCTAAGGGGGATGTATAAAACTCCCTCAAAACCCCCTCCAAAAACGCCACTGGAAGAACTTTGAGTCCTCTGAAAAGGATGACATGCTCCCCACCTTGCGAATAACCATCAGGATACTGTCCTATGGATAACTGAGAACATAATGTCTCGCAGTCAATATCCCCTAGTTGTGCCTCCAATAATCACTACAAGAGTGGAGGGGTAACAACCATCAAATAAAGATAAGCTATACCCTCCTTAACTGTGAATGATAACTATAGTAAATCCAACTGCTCTGACGCCTCGCTTAGTAGCTGTGAACTCAACCTCCAACTGAGAGAATCATCTACTACATTCTCCTCACCAGGATTATAGATGATATCTAAGTCATAATCCAAGAGTAACTCCATCCATCACCTCTGCCTCAGATTCTAATCCTTCTGAAGGAAGTTGAACTTGAGGATCTTGTGGTCTGAGTAGAAGATAAACATTTTCCCCATCCAGTAGTGTCACCACATCTTCTACGTGAAGACTACCATTGTCAACTCAAGATCATGGGTCGCATAGTTTTTCTCATATGGCTTTAGATAGAATGATCCATAACCAATCACCACTTGTCTCAACATCCAGACACTTCCAGGACCAGTCCCTAATGCATTGTAGAAAACTAAGTACTTGAAAACCTTTTTTGGAAATATCAATATCTGTGTGATCATCAAAATCTACCTCAACTAATGGAAATCCTACTAGAACTTCTCCATCCATATGAAAGGCTTCCCCTTCCAGGTCAAGGCTATCATCAATGCTGATATCCAAGATAAATCAAGGAAAAATATCTGGTAGTATCCTGCCAAGCCAAGGAATCTCCACACCTCTGTCACACTATGAGGTGGCTCCCATGATAACACTACCTTGACATTGACTGGGTCCACTACTACTCCATTTGTTGAGATAATATTTCCATGAATGTGTACCTCTTATTTCCATAACAAGAACATCAAGAGCTTCCCATAAAGATGGTGATCTCATAGTACATCTAGAACCATCCACAGGTGTCTCATGTGCTCCTCCTCTGATGCTGAGTTCATAAGGATGTCATCGATGAAGACTACTACGAACCAGTCTATGTACGACTAGAAGATCCCATTCATAAGTCCCATGAACACTGTAGGGGTGTTTTTCATGCCTAAAGAAATCACTAAGTACTCATTGTGATCGTATCTGTATCTGAAATTTGTCTTTGATATATACTCATCGTATACTCATAACTGATTGTGACCCAATCAATGGTCAACCTTCGAGAACCATCGTGCCACTCTCAGCTGATCGAAGAGGCCGTCGATCCTTGGCAGTGGATACTTGTTGTTAAACATTACCTGATTCAGGTGCCGATAATCCATGCACAACCTCAAACTCTTATATGCCCAATTGGAAAACAAAATTGGGGGTGCCAAGGGTAAAACACTGGGTCTTACAAATCCATTAATATGAAAATCCTCCAGCTACACCGTCTTCTTGTGAAGCTCTACAGGATCCATCTGATATTCCAGTGAGGATATCAGTTCCATCTTGGGGTGTAATTCAATGAAGAAGTCAATTTCTTGCTGGGGAGGTAATCCTAGAACATCTTCTACAAAGGTATCCTCATACTTTGACACTACTATTGGGAACTGAATGATCACAAAATCTATTGCTCTGTCTGTAAGTCTATCCAACTCATTAGTGACCAGCTATACCCTCCTACGCAAGATCCCATTCTATGATGCCTACTATTCATTTTCACCAAAAAAGGAAAACCTAGTTCCATCATTGTGGATACACCATAATCTTTTCCTAAATCCAACAATATAGTCATGGACCGAAGATAAGAAATCCATACTGAAAATGACATTGTAAGGCCTCGATGCTGCCACCAAGAGGTTCCAACTGAAACTCTCCACACCAAGTGTAAGATAACACTTTCTGCAAAGATATGTGACCATCAAGTCTCCTCCCGTAGGTGTCTCCATGAATGATGGGCGAGTCAATTAATCCAATAGAATTTCAAGGATTCACTCAAGACATTTGGAAAGAAAATAATGACTGGAACTTGTGTCTATAAGTACGACATCTAAGGTATAAAAGACATAGATCGTACCTCAGATCATCCCTCGAGTCCTTGGGTCATATGCCTTGACTGCATGTAGTTGTCCTCACCCCTATCCCCTAGATTCTTTAGCCTAGGGCTGACCTTTAATGGGTGGTGGTGGAAGTAGATCAAAGCGTCTTCCACCTCTTTTCTCTATCCCTACTCCTCTATTTTGACCACTACTTGGAGGGTCTCCATGTCCCAATATTTTCCTCTTTCAAGGTGGTCTATCCACCACCACTTTATTAGTAGTTCAAAGGGTTTCAAAATATCTATCAAGATGTCCCCTTCCAACACACGAGTAGCATCAACTCTCCCTTGGATGATTGGATCCATCCTGATAGCCCTAGACTATAAATCCCCTATCTTGGGTCCTCCTGTGATGTCTCCCACATCCTGATCCCTATGTCTGATGTTGGCTTCTTGCTACAGAGGTTACTGCACCTGCATTCCAACTACTGACTTCCACTAGCTATCTCTGCTCAGATAAGAAGCTATCAACCACCAAATATCACTCAAGCACTTCTGCATAGGTCGAAATTCATAGAGTAATGAATGTATCTAGTATATTACATCGTAGAACTCACTAGAAGGGCCGAGATCTGAAGTAGTAATTCTTTACTATATCCATCGATTACCAGGATAAGTTGGTGAACCTCGATGAATAGTCAGTCACCGTTAAACTACCATATTAGAGTTGAAGAAGATCCTGGATATACATTTCACTCAGCATTATTGGAGAGATCTCCTCCATAAATAGTTTATCGAACTCCTTCCACAAAAGAGTATCCTCTTCTTGAGTCTTCATGGTAAAAATCCACTATCATCCTGCAAAAACATGAAGAATTATCACTACTAGGATCACCATCTGGTCCACTGGTGTTCTCACTTGACATAAAACTATTTTCACCACCTCAATCTAGTCCTCAATCACCTGAGGGTCAGGATCACCTTGGAAACTAAGGGTTCTCTATCTTTGAATATCATAAATCAGCCTCAACCTGTGATCTTTTTTTACTATTACTGCATGTACCATGTGTTTCTCCACTGGTGGTGGTATTGAAGGTGAAACACCAGGAGGTAACACCTAGGGAATTGGTCCCTAAATCGATGCCTCATCACTAAGGGGGTCATCCTTGTGATTGACCCACTAAATCCAAGTGGGTATGAATCATGGATGAACCCTGTAAAGAAACAAGACGTACCATGGTAAAATAGTATATCTAGATAGCTGAAACTGAAGGACCTAGAAAATACAACCCATTCTTATACGATGCATGTACCACTTTTTTGTCGCCCTGCAACTAGTGTTCTCATGTACTGATTAAAAAATATAGTTTTTAGAGCCCTTGTGTATGGATATGTCATCCATCCATACCTATATAGGCACCCCTAGGTTGAAAGCTGAGCTCGAAATTGTTAACACTATTTTCCTAAACCAGTCACATAGAATCTTGGTCCTAAGGTAGAACTGAACACATTTGATACCACTCTGTCATGACCCATCCTAGTGGGACCTATTCCTCAACTACCCCAGACCGTCTACAATAGGTCATGGGAAGGTGACTAGCACCGAGTAGGAATATCACTAACATGGGAGGAATTTCCTAAGTACTTACACACAAACACATATTCAATCCCACAAATACTGAAATGTAAAAACCACTAAGGAACAAAATGCAGGCATACAAATAAACCCAACCAACAGAGTACAACAGAAAGTAAAGTGTGGAATATAAAATTTGTTAGAATAAAAGCCCACCAAATGAAATAGTTTTCAAAATACAAATACCAAACTGTAAGTAAGAAAACGGTTCTAGTAATACTGCTTATAGTTGTATGAAAACATCGACCTATAAAGAATCTCACAAAGCTTGGTCCGGTCCTGGTCTACCCTGGACTTCGTCAAAAGGATGCTCGTCTGCACAAGACTTGATGCATGTGGGAAAATTCCGTGTAGGGGTGAGTATACCAATACTCAGTAGAGGACCCAAAAAATGACAATGTGTTACACAAATTAAAGGTACAATCATCTCTACACAATATATTTCTATAGAAAATATAACAAGAGAAACATCTAGATATACTGGAAACCTAGACCCATAGTCTAGAGGTAAGTCACAAAGACTCGCATACCCACACTAGGGATTCAGTCTGAATATTTCACAAAGAACTCATCTGAGAGAACTACCTCCATGAGTCTGGTAGCTCTGATGACATCCATTCGATAAGTACTATTCTTCATGAAATGTCACTAGAGAGAGATAGATACATTGGTAGATCTGATGAAAGAATATATGCACTCATTTCAATAGAACTCACTCTAGAGTAGAGAAAGATCATGTTACATAGATGAGTATCACCGATAGGGACTTGGAATATACCATGGATCATCCAAATTCCCCTACTATATAGAGGATCTACTTCTAATAATATTGACCACTTCGATACCTGACTCTAACTAGGGACAAGAATGGTTAGATGATATCTATCTAGGCCTATCAGAGGGAATCTAACTCTATCAAGAAAGTCATGCTGAAGAGATCATACTCCTATGGACGGAAAGGATACCGAACTTTCCACAGAGTGAGAAAAGGAAAAAATAACAAAAAATAATCCTGTGCATGGAAAAATGTATAAGAAGATTAATACATGTAGAAAAGAGTACACAGTGTATAACATGGTCACACGCCATGTCCCATGACTTTGGATACTGCCCATGTGAAATGGCCCGAGTCAGAATATATGTCATTTAAAAAGCGCATACACGGTGTGTTTTAATGGTCACACGCCATGTCTGATTATCTGGGGTCCACTCCCTAGATGCTTCCATGTTCCCACACATGGCTTCGACCCATGTATTCCAACCTGTGTACCAGTACATGGGGCAACCCATGTATCTGGCCTGGTCTGGCCATGTGGTAGAGTACATGTTGTGTACTCCACCATATGTCCATGTATCGTCTGAGATACACAATGAGTCCCGATTAATAACCCACACACCATGTGACATAGGTCACGCACCATGTCATCACTTTTGTCCAGAAATAACCCTTGCCGTGGATGAGATTATCCCACATGTCCTATTCTTCAGAGAACACACCATGTTCATCGTGTTTTTATAGAAAATAAAGTTCCTCATCCAGTGCTTTGGGTGATCTCCAATTTCTTGTTTCAGTCATTCTTTTACCTTGAAACTAAAGATCTGAGGCTACCCCACCATAGAATCAACATTTCATGAGGTTTCAAGCATCTGACCAGCCTCAAAAACTCGTTTTGATAATCTGTGCAAAGAATGATAAAAAATGATTTCTTCCTATCTGGGGCGATTTGTCCGCCGCCATCGTCATAGCACAACCACTTGGTCATCACGATGATAGATATTCAATTTGGGATCATTTAATTATGAAAAATACACACAAATATCTATTGTTCATAACCCAGAAAAGAACATGAAGAATGAAAGGTCAAAAGGGGGGATGAAATCTAAATAGAAAATTGAGTAATGAACCTCCACCATTGTTCGTTACGGTGTTGATTCACGAACGTTAGAGGGATGAAATGGGGAAAATAAAAATATGAATCAGAATAATCATGGGTTGATTCTTGAAAATATAACCCAATAAAAGACCCTCCTGCAAGAACGAATGATCCACGGGTCAACCTGTTTGTGGGTTGATCTGAGTTCATTGTTAAATCAAAGAACTGGAAAAAAAAATCAAAACAACAACCCCTACCTCGATCGTCGATGGAGAGGAAAAGTGGTTGTCTATTCGTATTCAACCTCACTGTGCAACGATCCACGTATCTTTTCCCATAATCATTCATTGAGATATCTCCAAGGATGGATCCTCTCCAAATATTTAGAGCATCCAAGGAATGTTTCCAAGGTTATGAGCCCAACCTTGAGATTATGGTTATTTAAAACGAATTAACTTATTGCTGTGTAATGAAATTTTTTAAAATAAAATAAATTATTAATTTATTTTCTTTTCTTTAAAACATCCCAAAACTAACTTATGTAGTCGACCCACTCTAGTCGATGTTAAGCCTCACCAAATATAAAGTTTCTGTTATGAATGAAACGGTTCCCTCATATTTCTATTATGGGAAGTTGTTAAAATGTTATTCCTCTTTTTTAGGAAAAATCCTCACACATGTTATTTAAAAGATTAATTTATTTAAAACATTTATTCTGGGAAATACAAACCTCAGAATCGCACACCATCACAAAACCTGGTCTCAAATTAATTCCATATAAAATTTAAAAATAATACACCAAAAATAATGTACTTTAAAATTTCTAAGATATAGGCCCGTCCTAAAAAATATTCTGATCTATGAAGCGATTTCAAGGCCTAACTTATGATCTTCTTTGGGGCCCCTAAATGATGAAGTCATCTCTTGGTCCAGTTTAATGAAGTTCCTCCCAACTAAAATATACGGCTAAAAAAGTAAATACACAATTTCTTTAGTTTAGGTTATATTATGGAAGAAATATAAAATTAAATTAAAATATTTAAAATCTAAAATTAATCTATTTTTTCAATTATGCTCTAAATGCTTCTAAAAAAAAAAAAAAAAAAAATTACCATAAAAATAATATACTGGGGGAATTAAAAACATATTAATTAATATCAAATTATTTTAAAATATTTTACCTATAATTCAATTGACCCATTATTCTCTTGATTTTTCTAAGAAATTGGATCCAGAAAATTTCTTCTCCATCTTTATAGAACTCAATACTATATCATCATATGGTGAAAACATTTGAGAAACTAGTTCCCACTGGAGGCTTGGATTAATATCATCGAATAGATAACCAATATTTATCTCCAAATTACTTATATAGTTCAAAGCATGCTTGGATAATCTAGTGATGTTATCCTCATACTTTAAAAAACATTATTTTTTATTCTTCTTTATAGTGAAGAACTTCCTCTTTATTTTATGTTGATGTTCTCTAGGTAATTATTTATCAAATAACAAGAATTTAAATTTTTTCCATTCTATGATTTATATTTATTCAACCTCTTTAGTGTTCTAGATCAATGACCTATATTGATCGACATATCCCCTCAAAAAATAAAATACTAGAAAAACCATTTCACTTTCATGACATCCCAAATCTAGGAATATATTTTCAAGATAATTAATATATTTATTAACTACCAATTTATTAGAATTTCCATTAATATATATAGGATTATATCATATTAAGAAATCTAACACAAGAGAATCATGGTTCATAACAAATGTTTTCTCCATATGGATATGGTTATTTTTTAAAATGGAAGTCAACATCCATAATATGGCTATGATATGCTTTGTTCCAACACTAGTTATATTTTCTTTCTTAGTAGGTAAATACCTACATTTTCCATGGGTATTGATTCTGCTAATTTTATTATGTCCCATCACAAAATAATGACACATACAGATTTGGATCCTAATCATAAAAACTATTGACCAGTAAAATAAAAATACCGATAATGGTAAAAGTTCACAAATACTATAAGGTATTATCAAAGCTCTCATGTTAGAAATATTTATTTAAAATCATGTTCTTGAGGTTTCTTCTAAAATTTATATGATTCCAACTGTAGAATCCAAAAATTCTATAACCTGGAGCTAGTGTCATATTTATTACATTAGTAAAATATTAAAGGGATCTCACTATACTGGATTAATCAATTTAGCAGTCTTGCAGAGTCATATATATATATATATAATTCCCATATTACATTGGAAATATAAAATAAATATCATACAAAATTGTGATATTCTTGATATTATTCATACTATATTTATTTATATCACTGGGAAATTCAGAAAACAAAGTGAAAGCCTAGATTCATAGTAAGGGTTATGTATAATGAAATATATCATGAATTGTTAAGGAATAATAAATATAGTAATATAAAAAATAAAAAAATAATCCCATTTAATCAATAACTTGGGAATGGAATGCATCCTTGGATAATATCAGTGAAATATTTTCATGGATAATATTAAATGAAATTTAAATGAAGGAAATGATTAATACTGAATGTCATGATCTCCAACATCATGATATATTTAACATAAAAGCCTTATGCCAAGAATATTTAATCAATGGGTAGGTATACACCAAAAAACATTAAATAATGTTAAAAATTAATTTTCCTCATGAGACCTATCAATGCATCAAGAGGATAACTATATCCAATCCCCACCCATAATGACGTATCTAATAAATTTCTCATATATTTAATGATAAATGTAATACATTAACAATATTTAATATCAATAAATATCTGAATTGAGTAATGAATACATATTATTATGATTTCCATAATCAATCGAATAACATTCATAGTACCCCACAATACGTAGAAATGGTGTAAGATATTGGAAATAATAAAATATAAGATACAAATAATATATATATATATATAAGAGAAAAGTAATATATAATGAAAAATGATCACTATAAAGTGAACTTTTTAAGAGAAAGTAAATGATCACAAAATTAATAAGAGATAAAGGTTTCAATAAATTCATCAAAATTATTGGTTTTTAATGAAATCATTTCATTTGGAGAAGAAAAGAAAGTTGAAGAAAAAATTAAAATAAAACTTCATTAAATATTATTATTTTTGAAACCATTTAAAACTTTTATAAGAAGATAAATAAAATAAAAGGTTAGGGTGACAAGAATGTTCATTAACATTGTATACATTAAAAAGAAACATTCATTTTTAATTTTTTTAATGGAAGTTGAAAATGAAAATTTTGGAAAAACATATGAAAAATTTATTTTACACCTTTTAAAAATTAAATAGTAACATAATATTTCTTCTATAAATATTTTAGTAAATAAAAATGACTTTTGTAAAATAAATTAGAAAAATATGGACCTGGAATAGAAATATTCCCTATCCAAAAGAGAAATAAGATAATATTTTAAAAAAAATTTATTTATTTTATTCAAGTTACAAATGGTGTAAAAGTTGGAATAAAACATGAAAAATATTTAAATATCTATAGGATAAGAAATTATATGGAGTTTACGAATGATATATTAAGAGATTAATTCAATGAAAATAAAGGCAATCCCAAAAAATGAGATTTTAAAATAAATTCTTACATCGTTGGTAACTTTTAAATTGTATCCTTTTAAAAGAATAAACCTGAATTAAAACATTAATCATCATTAATAAATATAAATTCATGTTAAATATATTTAAAGTTCATTATATGAAATAAATAAAAATAATTAGGGGTATAATACCAAATATGTTTCAATAGAGTGTAAAATGAGATGAATTCCCTTACCTTAAGTTCAAATTTCATTATAAGTTATTTTAACCATCCTATATGACAAATTTATATTTATTATAATTAAACAAATGAACCATATACCTATCTAAAATATCATATATTATCCATTTATAATAACTTATCATTCATTTGTTACCAATATTTTATTCTTACCATTATTTCAGATATTAACCACAACCTTTTTTATGAGAATTTTAGATTGGTAGTTTCACTCATTATTAATTTATTATGGTGAAATTATATATAAAATTATAATAATGATATAAATATCATATATATACTTTTATTTATCCATAAAAGTCAGACATAGAAAAATTAATTACACCATTCCTGGATACAGTAGGTCATATGTATGCATGAATGTTTTTATTACATTGTGACATATATAAAGAAATAAAGAAATAAAAATAATAATTTGAAAATATAGAATAATTAGTATAGAATATATATCATATATATTCATCAAATAATTCCTTATTTCTATCCATGTAATTTTTAAATAAAAAATTGTTTACATCATCTTATAGAGGTGGTGGTCCATATGTACGCACGAGCAACGTAATTGTTTCCCAATGGATTGAAAGTTAAGAAGGTAGATATGATAATATAATATAATAATAATTTTTTATAAATATCATATATATTAATTTTTTTATATCTTTAGAACCATGAAAATAACTTGGTGATGAAAAATGAAATACAATGCTACATGGAGACGGTAAACCGCACGTATGCATAAGCGATACCTTTGATTTTCATAGAATAGAAAAGTGAAAAAATGGTTTTCCCATAATAATAATAACATATAAGTATATTTATTATACTTTATTTAGTATTTTGGTATGGATAAAACATATTTTGAGGAAGTATAAGAATAAATAAATCTGAAAGAGTTGGTAAAAGAAATAACCACTTCTTCGATAGACTTCCATTAGATTCCTTATTAAGGACCCTTTCAATGATATTTTATAACGAAAAAACCTCAATTTAATGGATAAGAAAGTGTATAATAGAATCAAAAGGGGTTTGGTAAAGCTATATGGATCAATTTTGTGAAAATAAAAGAGATAATGAGTGTTGTTTTATAAATGTGGGGAGAGGCACTTAGGTAATTCTCCAGAAATTTAAAATATTATAAATCCAAATTCATGGAAAAGTGGTTCCAATGTGAAATGTATGAGATTAAAAGGATTATATGGTACTAATATATTCACCCTATAAAATTTAAATAGTTTTAGATATCAGTTTAGACCTTATAATTTTCATTAACCCCTTCATTAACTATTTTTACCCTTAACTGCGGTACCAACTATTTCTATATTAAAGGGTTATAATTTTTCTTATGAGTTAAAATTGGATCAAAAATGGAAATGGGATGAAATTTTCAACCTTATATTATCCTTATTTTCAAATTTCAGGTTTTTTATGTTTTTAAATAATTTAATAAAATATTATTTTCATAAAATATCATTACTGCCATTTTTTAAAACCATTCATTTAATTTGACATTAAAGGCATAAAGAAATGTTTGTAATTATAATATAAAGATTTAAAACAACCATAATATATAATATTGATACATAAAATTCATGGATAAGTATAAATAAACCTAAAAATATCAATTTTTTATTTTCTAGAATCAATTAAATTAATTTTCTACTACTTGCACAAACACTGTGTCATAGTTGTCTAATCATTTAAAGTAATTATTTTATCTCTAAAAAATAAAAATAAATTCAAATGATAAAAAAATTCATTAATATTTAAAATAACCATTTTCAACTGAACCAATGTTGTTTTTTCCCAATCATAATATATTAAATATATTAAAATAAGGAAAGTGTCATTTTGGACTGAAATATTATAATGGTGAAAATAAAATATAAATGGAATAAATGTCATATTTTTTATGTTTGGATTATTATGAATTTAATATAATTATAAAATAAAATAAATTAATGTTTTGGAATGAATTTTAAGCCTTATCATGTTATTTGTGAACCTTAATTACCCGATCTACCCATTACTGAGGTGATAAATTTTTTCAATGTTACTATTCATAATGTCTAAAAATAAAAGGTATGTTTTTATAAAACTTGAATATTATTAATTCAAAATATGGAATAAATTTTATAAAATTCAATAACTATATTTTGTAGAATTTAATTTAAAAATAAACCTCTAAATTGCTATAAAAAACTGTTTTGTTTTGAAAAAATGCATTTTAAAGCCTTCAAATTGACTTATATGAAAATTATATAAAATATCAATCCAAATGGAATTAATAAAATTATTTTCAATTAAATATATGTTATATAAATTTAATTACATATAAAAAAATAAGGTATATTTTTAATTAATTTATTTGAATAAATGGAATGATATTTTTACAAAAATATGTATTTTCACTATTCAATAAAAATAATATTTTTCAAAAAACAAAAAATAAATAAATATAAGATAACATTAAAATTTTTATATAAAAAATTATAAATTTTTTATTAAATTCAATTTATATAATTGTAATTAATTAATTATAATTTACACACACAAAATAAAATAAGAATTATTATGTAACAAAATATATTATTGAAGCATAAAATGGCTTCACTCAAAATTGAGTACTTTTTTTCCTTTGAGTTAGTTAAAAAGAATATTTTTAGGAATTTTTTATAATTTGTTCAATAATATTCATACCCTCTAATACAATAGTTAGGAAATGATTTTAATACAATAATATTTTAATTTTTACTCATTATTTGTTTAAACTCAGTGTTTCACGTATCGAAAGATATCACATAAATTAAATTTATTTAAACAGAAATACATCATAAAATATTTGGGTGTTACAAACATATTTATTCACATAGAAAAAGAAAACCACACTATATTATCTTCCCTATGAAACATATATATGGCTAACTTCACCCTCTTGTCCTCGTGAGTCTCTAAGTGGTCAAGAATAGTCTGTACAGACATCATCAACAAACTACACCCTATGGAACACCCTCCATAGTGAAAATTGAGAGTTTGGAAGTTGTAAATCATGGGTTATATCTGACATATTTAGTTTACTCTAAGGTGGCCCCCTTCATGTCATGTACTACATGATAGAGGATATCACAGAGCTGATCATCTATAGCCATCCAGTAGCTGCCGGATGATCTTTTCCACTCGTTGGATGGGCATTGTCACCCTCCCCCTATGGGTCTTGGACTTGGATCTCCAAGGTATATTAATTATACATAAAGAACACAAGATCTAAAAATAAAATATATAACCATAATTTGACACTCATCAAAGTAATGTTAGACATGCACAACAACCCATGTCTTTGTATGCTATACCACTCCAAAATGTTTTTCATTAAGAAAGTTCCTTAGAAGATTTAACAATGAAGATATCTCATTATTAACCATGATACCATACTCAAAATATTTACACATATCTTATTCAAGTTTAATTAATGGTTTTTAATTTTTAATGCATATAAAAATTGAGTTCTATTAAAAAAATATAATGGATAATTACTTAAAGGTTTCTTATAGGGGTTTTATTTAAACAAAACCTCTATTTAACTATCCATTTACTTAAGATTCTTCTAATGTATCATCCAGGGAATAGTCAAATTAAGATCCCCCCACATACTTATATGGGAAAGCACCATAGAAAACGTTGTTGGCACATTAAATGATTAATACCATATCCGTAGGAATATTCTTATGAATACATTTATATTAGGTAACCATAGAAAATGTGCACAAGATACATAAACCCTATATGGAAAACATGATACATGAACAACCCACACTCTCTTGCCAAAATTATCCAAGCGGTAAAATGAGGAAGAATCCCAAATAATGAAAATAAAGTGCACCAATAAACGTCAAAATCTATCAACTATAAAAATACATTCAATAACAATGATCCCACCCTTGGAGACTTGGAATTTTCTCCAAAAGTGGGTTACCTACTCCTATGAATGAGATAATTTCCAAGACTTAAAATATTCTTAGAATCCAGTATACTAGCCCGAAATGTAATGAAAAATAAAATGAGGTTCTGATACCACAACGTGACTTACCAATTATTTGAACTAGTAATTGGTTCCTAGACTAAAAAAATATTGGATAACCTTGGCCACACCTCCATATTTTACAGAGGCTACCAACTAGCTACTAGGGTCAGATGTGATTCTATCGAGATAAAACACCCTCATGGTTAGAGTGTGGAAAAAAAATAAATAAAGGATATAATACACATAATATAACACCATGGGATTACATCAAAAAATGGTCTAATAGTACATCATAACCCATGACATATCCAAAATTGATTCTCCTATGTAGTCAAAATATAGACATGTCCCCACTCATATAAAGTTGGTATAAAAGAGAAAACAATTGTGGATAGAAAATTGTATGAATGAAAAGTGTTTTGAGCTCTATCCCTAAACCAATATCTAACTCTTTATTATCACAAAATTATGCATCATTCATAGGTTGATATCCATTATCCCTACTTATATCCATGATGTCTGCTCAGGTACCAAATGTCACCCTAAAAAAGGTGTGAGTACGACTCAATAAACCACCACCCATGGTGTCCTTAAATAATCTAGTAAAAAAAGTTCATTTGATAGATCAATATATCAATAATATAAATTACTAGAAGAAGATAAATAAATCAAATCCAAACATGGGATCTTTAGTGATGCCTAGGATCGAACCCACCAACTTCACCCAGGGTTAAATTTGTTCGAGCACATTGTAGAGGCTACACAAATCCAAATCACTCCCAACTAGGGTAAATATACTTTTTTATGGTCCAAAATAGCTCATGTTGGTAAAATAACAACCTTGATGGCCCTACCATCCACCTAAGAAATGCACAACTCAGGTTTAACCATATTGTTATCATCCACCCATGTTTAGGAATCACCCATGGATTAACCATTTACCGAGGGTGCCTAAATCACAAAACCATAAAATATAAAATGAATCCAATATGCTTCTTATCTATTAAATAATATCAATAAATAGAATCAAGAATAATAGGTTAAATTTACATATACCAATATTATTACAAAAACAAATCAATATTTCATTAAAAAAAATCCTTATTTTAAGACACTAATAAAGTCAAGGTTGGTGTTCAAATCCATATACCATGTTCAACTGCCATGATTAAGCACCAAACCAAGAGTTATAATTGAAACTAATGGTTTTCATGATCATAAAAATTTTTTATTATCAAGATAAACGTTTTTATGAATAGTATAGCTTGATAACAACATGGTTTTCAGATTTAAACATGAATTAAGATCAATCACAACAACCACCTTGAGGAATATCATGTAAAACTAAAAGAAAATTAACTAGAAATAGAAAAAATACTTAATGGCCACCAAACATAGGTGTATATCCTTGACCCATTTAGCCACCCAAAAAGTGATTTTTACTGATTGTAATGGACCTTAGGCATGCCTTCTCATATGATAAAGGTTTCCGATTAACATTTGGGTAGAAAGGGGTGATATTGGGGAGACTATAAAATCAGATGGTAATATAATAATGATCTATATAAATATAATTTAAAGGTATAAATACCATAAAGTCTCAAAACAATAACCCAACCTTGGTGTAAGAACACTGAAAATAGACTTTAGCGGAAGAATAACAAAACAATAGTAATGAAATAATATAATTAAGACAAACATTCATTTTTTGATAATAAAATTGAACATGCATCCAATATTGGTCATATAATACAATACATGAAAAAGGATCACTCGTGGATGACTATCAGTATATACATATACAACATGATGGAATAAAAGTAAAAAAATATAAACTTCAGATGAGGTAGGAACCTCAAGCTCCCTTTATATCCATTAGAATCCAACTCAACAACTAAGATTTGGTTATAGAGGCTGATCCATTACCTGAATGAAATAACATGAAATATATACAAATCCTGAAGGAGCGATGTAGGGTGAGAAAATGATACTTTGTAGGCCACCAAAAACATGTTCCTAAAATAAATTTTTGGTCTACCAAGTGTGCACTAAAAGTAATAAAAAATAAGAAAATGAATTTTAGCAAACACAAGCTTCCATGATGCTCAACAGCCACCAGAAAGCTATCAAAATCTTCCACCAATGCTAATTATAGTGGGAGGATACTTATCAAAAATCTCATGGAATATTATGATATATAATTGTCCATGTGAACCCTCAGGATCAACCTCTAAATATGTCACCTGAAACCATGTGAATCCCAACACCTAATGACTATGTCAATCATCGACTTCCTAAAGGAACTCCTAATCAATAAAAATATGGACCCTTAGACCCATGCTTGGAAGCACCAGTCGACTCAAAGCCTACTTTCTAGAGGAAAAAAAATATATGTCCTCAATTTAATATCATTATAGGTTAAACATACGATGTTGTGAGGAATAATGATTTCGATCCTCTTAAATGAGTCCTAGACCAAAGGCCACAAGAATGATGAGCCTTATCCCCCAATCTACATCCTCAATGCTGAAATATAATGGCTCTACTCCCCCCCCATTGATTTATAAAACAAACACCACAAAAATAATTCTTAATGTGAAACTACTAGAGGCCTCTACCCATACAAGTGGTTAATTCCACCTAAAACATCCAATTCTTCCTATTTTCACCTGAATCTAGATGGTGCATTGGCCAATATGGGTGAGCAATAATCAACAAAAAGGACTAATGACACACTAATTTAATTATCTCATACCACTATGACCATGCCACCCAATCTGATGGACACATAATTCCAAACA
Source organism: Viscum album (assembly GCA_963277665.1). Taxonomy (NCBI): domain Eukaryota; kingdom Viridiplantae; phylum Streptophyta; class Magnoliopsida; order Santalales; family Viscaceae; genus Viscum; species Viscum album. Next base: position 1,713,353,067 of record OY728140.1, on the reverse strand, counting down.
TCCCAATCCATTAATATAACCGAATGTCATTACCGCCTCAACCAACAACAGAGTCACCAATAAGTGATTCTCATCACCCAAATATAATATATAATGAGCCACACCCAGCCAGATGATCATGTAACCTTGATACAGATAACCAACACTATATCAATCCATGGGCTGATCCTATCATGATCCCAAGGATCATAGAAGATAACACTAAGAATTCCATACATATTCAATTCAACTAGAATAAAATAGAAAAAATCAATTTAAACAAACCAACACACCCCGACCTAACTGCCCAAGGTCCAGATCCTCTCACATGGATCAATCCATTTATAGAATCATTCATGACTTCCAATTGATATATCATAAGGTTAAATTCAATAAATTAAAAGCATCACTTAATTTAATTAGGTATCTCTTGGTCAACACAACGATGCTCTAAATGACACCTCAAAACACTCACAAAATAAAAAAACTATACACCACCTACCACACAACTGTAGAGTAAGGAACATCTTATATTATCCCATAACTCAAAAAAATTTAGAGGAAATCAATGTTTTGGATGAATGACCTGAAAATAGGGGAAAATCATTCACATGGATTTAATGGTCTATGATGTGAAGAAAAAGGAAAATATATTAAAGAGGATGAAAAAACTTACTTATATAAACCCAAAACTATAAAGAACATGAATAATGAAGTTCAAATGAAGGATATATATCAAAAAATATTTAGAACAAGTAATGAGAAAGGGATATATCTATGTGTTTATGTGGAGGAAAATAAAAGGGGAGGAGAATAAGAAATAGATGGATGTTAGAATCATAATTTCACCCCTTTTATGATCCTCATAGTTAGCTTACATGGTTTTCCAAACATTGAAGAAACCATGTGAATCCTGCTTCTTATCAGACAAGCCCCACAAGGTTAGCCCATATGGTTAATCCTAACCATGTTCAAACCATGTGTGGTACAGTGTGAGGGTACTACCCAAATGGAACTAACCATGTGGATTTTGCACAATTTTCCCTAATAATTCTCAAGTTTTATAATTTTTGTTTGTAAAAAAATGTAAAGGTTAATGCATGGTCATGCGACTCATATTTCATGGTTTACTAAACCATTCTTAGTTAAATAATAATGTGAATAGTTTTCACTAAGAGGCCACCCAATTAAATCCGTCTTTTTCACATTAGCAAGAACATATCCAAAATAGGGTATTCATGCCTCAGATGCACCCAAAATCAATCCAAAAAACTGAGGCATTAAATAAAAATCTAAACCAACCTATAAATAAGGTTTTGGGTAAAAGGAAAACTTGAAATTAAATTTTGATGATCTAGAAAGAAGTTGGTCTACCCACCAAACACAAAAAATTGAAAACAAGTGTGGATTTATACATGCTGTAAATACCCTGGAAGTTACAATATCTTCCACCTTAACATAAATCATCCCAAACCTATAAAAAAACTCAGACATGGTACCAAAAATACATATCCGATTGAAATTTTACTCAGACTGCCCTAATCAAAAGGGGACAGGTCAACTGCATCAAGTCATCTCTTCGTCTTAGGAGTTACCTACCCTAGCCACATACCAACCCAAATCGAAAATAAAACTAATGGTCAATCGACCATACCAGATCTCAAATTCCCCCCAAGGCGCATCATCACTCCTACAACTCATTAGGTTCTCTCGTTTCATACCCAACACCCTTCACAATCCCGCACTGCATGGGTGCCTCCTCAAGGCCATGTCCCACATGGTACCTATGAGGTCCCACATCACAGCAGATGCTCAAAATTCATGGTGCTTGATACCTCATTCAAGTCCTACATTGAACTTGTACTAAAATTCAAAAAAACCTCACGTAACATGCATCTCCTCTATTCCCCGATTCCAATTCACCTTAATAATCATTAATCTAACGATGATCACATACATGTCCTGGTGTCTTGCACCTCATATATTTATAGAACTCATCTGAAATGATGATAACCTAAAAACCATTTTTTGGTTAGTCAATAGATATATCCTATGCAACCCGTTCACCCAAAATCGATATGCCTCTAAGAAGGCATTGCCAAAGAAAAAAATAACAAGGCCACACCCAAATTGTTTATCTGACCGTTGTCAGATCAACAAAATTCTTTAACCGAGTCATTTCCACAACATTCACCTATCCTAAAGCCCAAATACCTAAATATTGAACTCCATTTCATGTTTCATAAGCCACCATCCACTGCCCCCACTCCTGGGTCCCACTGTCATTTCCATGACCCCCACATGAAATTGAAGCTTGGCTACCGTCACCTGGAATTGTTCCCAGTCTCATCTAAGAACCCCGAGTCTACCCCAGTCCCCGAATTCTGGCTATTGAAGAAGGATTCCTACAAAACCTCTCGATATTCCTATCCTCTCCACATGCTCGACAATATTAGGTAGATTTCTCACACTGATCATGGACATGTCTTGGATATCCAAACTAGAAACAAACTATTGAAGATCAACTATGAGGTGGTATACTAGAGTCCTTTTCTTAATTGCCTAGCTAGAACTCATCTCATCCTCACTTCATGGTATATGATGCATCACTACTTAAATTTGTTGAAGCCAACACCCAGATCAAGTATGACCAATTTGAAATGTTTCCCATGACTACGACCACTTGATTCACCACCTCTAAGAACGAGTCTAACCTGAAGATGTACACCTGCACCAGAATGGATGTCCATAAACCATTCTTGAAACGCCCCACCCCCACGGAATCTTCACTCACCATACAATGGGGAGAGTGAGAAAACTCGTTGAATGTCTCTACATAGTCCATAATGAACATGTCACTAAGATATAGGCTCAAAAACTCCAAAGGTAACTATACCCTTAGTGTCCCTAGAAAGAAATTCTCAAAGAACATAGCATCAAAGTCCTTCCAAGATAGTCCCTCATGTTTACTTGCCTAAAACTGCACATACCACTAGCACTTAGCCAATTATCTGATCATGTAGGATTCCTACTTCACCCTATACCATGTAGGTTTCTATAACTACTCGATGATCATCTATACAGACTCGAACCAATTCTCTGTCGATTGTTCTCCACCCTCACCCTAAATAAGTGGTGGGTTATGTGACTAGAAATCCTGATTTTGATACTCTATAGATGGCTCTGGTCCATGAGCGTCCTTCCTAATATCCTAGATGAAATGTTCTAGGATTTATCTAAACATATCGTGAATCCCTAACCAAAAGGATATCAAATCTAATGAATTCCCCACTTACCCTGGATCCTATACCTAAGACTGAACATACATACCATGATCTACCTAGACCTCAGGTATCTTAACCTATGAATTCTCCTAAGTCACCACATCACCACCATCATGATGCTCCATCTAAATTATTCTAGGTGGAAACCCACTGAATAACATTACATGGTCAGATAACCCATATAACATATATACAAATCACAAATAGGGAAATTGGTAATAGGAATCCAAAAATCACTACCAAAACTCTCCTCCATTTCACCCATGTCCTAGGACATGCTGGCCTCATGGCCTTTTTTACTTATCCATATCAGAACTAGGTATCAAATATGCCCCAATACACACCCATCCTGATGAACCACGTCACCTCCAACCAATGACCTCATCACGCAATATGATGATCAACATCAACCCATTCCACAATCCCTTACTTCTCCTATAATATCCATGACCATACATACACACACACAAAGATATATATATATATATATATATATATATATCTCATATAATATCACATTTTACAATGCATTTCATATCACTAGAACATGCATTAGTAAAATTAAGAATCCTATGTGCCTAATATGAAGCATAACATGAATAAAAAACACCCTTTTCCTTATCGGTCCAATGTTATAAGTCCCATTACTTACCGTACAAGGCCAAGGATCACAATTTAAAACAATTTAAAAGTCAAATTTCTAGTTTACCACTCGAAGTGGAAGTAAAATCAAATGTAAAATCAAAAATGAAGAATAAAAATTCCCATGCTTGGAAACTTGGTCCCTCCCCCATGCATGGGGATGTAGACACCCAAGCATGATCCCTATACCGAGTTCTAACAATATCCTAATCTCTGGTATATGATAGAAAATAAAATCATTTTGATTTGATTAGTAGACAACTGAATATTTCTGCAAATTCCCATTTAAGAACTAATCTGATACAATTTTTAGTGCACAAAACCATTTATCCACCCGAAAAATGCTACGGGGCGAGTTCCATTTTCCGTAGGTACACCCCCAAATTCTAATGGAAATTGACTAAAATTGAGGTTGCAATGTGGTGATAGTTAGGAGACTATACCCTCAGGTGATGATATACTAATGGTTTATATAAAAATAAATTTGTAGAAGAATGACCATGAAGACTCTAACCAATGACTCTCCCTTGGAAGAATCATAGAAAAATAGACTCTAATGGAAGCATAACTAAACAATAGTATTGAAATAAAATAATCAAGAAAAACATGCCATATATTGATACTAAAATAGAACATGCAGCTAATATAGGCCATACAATAGAATAACTAAAAAATGATCACCCCTGTATGACCATTAGTATATACATATACTACATGCTGGTACAAAGTAATAAAAAACTAAAACTCTAGCTGAGGAAGGAACCTCAAGTTCCCTTTCCATCCATACTAAGACAAATCAAACACTAGAATCCATCTCTAGAGCCTAAAACCTTACTTTAATGGAAAATCATAAAGTGTACATGTGTACCAAATGGACTACTAGGGGTGTGAGAATGAGTCTTAATAGTCTACCACCAACGTGTGCCTCCATATATTTGTGATCTAGAAGCTGGATACGGAAAGTAGAAAAATGAATCACCCACATTTAAGTAAAAAAATCTTCCTTAGTTCTCAGAAGTCATGAGGATTATATCACCTAATTAGACTAAGAACAAAACCATAGTGGGAGGATCCTTAACAATAATCTCAAGTCATCCTATAATATAGAATTTTCCAAGTGACACCTCAGGTTTCACCTCTAAAAAAATTACCTGACACCATGTGCCTCTTGAAACCTCGTTCCCATGTCATGTCACTGAATTCCCAAAGGCACACCCAATAAATGAAAATCTGTTCCATCAAACCCCTATTCAGAATCACCTATTAGATCAAAGATGGATTTTTGGAGGAACATAGATATTTTTCCTCAAAGTAATATCATTTTCAGCTCAATAAAAAATGTCATGAGGAACAATGATGTCCGTCCTCCCAAAAAAGTACCAGCCCAATGTCCTCAAGAATGGTCATCCTTATCCCCTGACCAATAGCCTCAATGTTGTAATATGATGGATTCTCGCCAGCCCCAAGGATTTATATGAAAAAATATCCAACCACAACTCCTAATTCACAACTATCAGAGATCTTTACCAACACGATTGGTCAATACCATCTCAAAAATATGATTCAACCTAAGTTCACACCACTCCAAATGGAGTAATTCTCAACATGGGTGTGTTGAAATCACCAGATAGAACCTAATCCACACCAATTTTTTCCCCTCATACCCTTGCGACCATGTCACATAATTTTATGGCCACACTATCCCAAATATCTTGAGAAATTCCCACAACTCGATAGCCTTGCCGCCTCCACCAGTGACTGAGTCACCCAACCAGTGATTCTCATCATCCAAATAACATATATAATGGACCATGTCCATACTTATGATCATGTTGCCTCAAAACATATATCAAATTCTATCTCAATCCTCGAGATGAGATCATCATGATTCCAGGGATCCCAATATAGCATCACAAGTATTTCATAAATATATAATTCAACTAGAATTAAATAGAACAAATCAATTTTAAAAAATACACTATAGATAAAAATCCCAAGTTCTTTTGCCTCTAACATGGATAAAACCATTATTAGACTCATTAATGAAAGCTCAACAACATCTCAAATGGTTTAATTTAATCAATTAAAATTAACACTTAATTTAGTTTGGTTTCGGTTGTTTGACACAATGCCGTGCTAAAATCCATCCCCCAACACTCATGAAATCAAAATGAAAAGTATGAACCACCTACCTTATATCCATAGATGTAGGAGAATTTTATAATAGCCCTTAAGTATTATAGATTTGGATGAAATCAAAATTTTGGATGAATTCCCTAAAAATAGGGAAAAATGAATTTCACAGATTTAATGGTCTGTGAGGAAAAGTAAAAGGAAAATAGAAGAAAGAGGATAAAGATACATACTTATACAAATCCAACTTTTCAAATGTATTGAATAATAGTTTTCATATGAAAGAGATATGTCAACACCTAAACAAAAGAGAAATGAGATATAGAGCGGCATGTGCACACAGGTGGAGGAAGGATAAGAAAAAATAGAGGGAGGGGTAGAATATTCATTTCACCACTTTAATTAGTTTCATGGTTAGATCACATGGTTTTCCAAACTGTGTAGAAATTATAAGGATCATACTTGTTAGGAGCCAATACCCACATGGTTATCCCACATGGTTCGGCCTAACAGTGTGCAAATTATGCCTGTTATAGTGTGAGGGTACTTCCAAAATGTAACTAAACATGAGTATTGCACACATTTTCCTTATCCATGTAAAAGTTGTGAAAATTACCTCTAAAAAACTATATAAGTTCTAGAATCACCATGAAACACATCTCATACATTTCACTAAGAGTCATCATAGTCAAATCTAACTGCATGCCTTAGCCTGCACTTCTAAAAAACCTATCCTTCAGGCCTGTGAAAAAATCGAAACCCATCTGAACACCCAAGGCATTAGAAGAACCTCGAAACCCACCTAAAAATGTTTTGGGTTAAAGGAAAATATGAAATTAAGTTCTAATGACCAAGAAATAATTTAGACTACAGACCAAACTACAAAAAATTAAAACTCTTTCATTGAACCAAATGGGAGGACAAAAGTATAAGGATTTAAGGATATTCATGAGGAGGATAAGGGGGAGGAGAAGACATCAACATGGGGGATTCTATGCATTTTTAGGGGAAGAAATTTTGTAATAATTTTAATGGATAAAGGGGAAAATGAACTCTTTTAACCCATTAAAAAATAAAATAGGGGTCTACCAGCTAGCCGATGCACCCATAAACCCTTACAAGTTTAGTGGGTTTTCACAAACTAGTCATTCAACCTATAACTTTATTATCTGGTGGGAATATAATAGAATTATTTCATTCTAAAATCATATTACAAAACCTTTATTTAACCTCCAAAAACTTTCCAAAATAAAAAACAATGTAAAAATTGCATAAAACATATGTTTTTTTGAAAAATAGAAAAAACACCTGAGAGGGGGTTGGATTTTTAAGAGATAAAAAATGAGAGATGTTTCCAGAATTTGTAAAATATTATTGAAGCTATAAATATGGATAAAAGCTTAAAAATATGAATGATTATTTATGATTTTATTCTCCCTTAACATTTTTAACATGTATATATTATTCATACAAAGGGGAGTTTTGATTTAAAAAATGGGAAAGACATAGAACTTGAAATATTTTGTTATATTTGTTTATGTGAGACTAGGTTTCAAAACATTATTTGAATATATATATATATAAGCCCAAAAGTGGGTGAGAGAGAATTGTAATCACATGTAAAAATATATTCAACCTTGTTTTCTAGGTAATGAAATATTTTCTACTATATTGGCTTTTCCCAAGTAGACTTAGAGAGATTATTTGATGGATCATTTTTAAGAATTATATGGTGCCTAAATTACATAGGTTTTTTAGATTATCATGGGTAGAATAAGTTATAGATTAAGTGGATGAAAACACTCTTAACGTAATGTGTACAAAAAATTTTCCTCTATTTTCATTTGTAGTTATTAAAGGGAAGATGGGAAGAGAACTTACATTGATGATTAACATGTATTAAATGTGTTTAGAATTTTATTAATTTTATAACAAATCCAGAGGGGGAGATTAATGTTCTATATTTAATAATGATTTTATTCTTTGTAAATGTACATGTTAATAAATTTTTTTAGAGGAAGGGGTGGCGGAGTGTGTATCTACCCATTACCAAGAGATTTGAGCTTATTCTCACATATTGGTTAATGGATTATGAGGAGTTTTCTACCATTGAGTACATGGATACATAGATTTAAGAGGATATAACATACTTAGATAAGAATATTATTGATTTTTTATTCATGTCTATGACAAGTGAAGAAGTTTAAGGAGCTATGTAACAAATAGTCTGAATATAATTAATGAGGATGAATAAATCTTTGTTGATTTTGTATTAGTGAACAACTTATCATGTTACTGATTAAGTAAATAAAATAGATTCAAACCGTAGAGTTAAATATATCTTGAATATGGAAAATCTATTCTTGTGTACCTATTATTATAACAATTTTAATTAGTGTGGAAATACACATAGATGAAGGCTAAATTGAAGATGAGGCTAGAAGTGTAGTGTGTGATTTTTTAGTTCTCAAATAGGTGATTATTATCTCTTACATAAGTTTCTTGGGAATTATTTTTAAGTGTTTATAAAGTTTACTATATTCCTAAAGGTATTTATAAATCTTTATGAATTTTTGAAATCTTATTAATACTGACTAGATGAACTTTGGTTTGAAATGAAAGAATTTTATAAAATCTACATATGCCTGGAATCTATGTTGTTAAAATCCCAACATAATGTAATTTTCCTTAGTGAAATTCAATTTAAGGCTATTCGGGCCACATACAGAAATTAGCATATGAAAAATCAACTATGTACTTAATTCAGGTTAGTAATTGTCGCATACATGAATTCTATACTATCCAAAAAGATGTAGAAATATGCATCACATAGAGTGTTCTTGGGGTGTAACCAAAATTAACATGGCCAAAATCTTCTTTGTATGTGAATTCAATAACTATATACATGAATGAATCTCCAAATAGAAAATTTCAAAGAACATATCTAAATTCTATAGAGCTGATACCACATATACATATTCCAAATGTGTAAGTGAATTTGAGTACCATGTATCTGAATTAAGAAATGTGAAGAATCAATGTATGGGAATATTACTTATCCAAATTTACACAATTTCAATTTTCTTCTAGACATATAATGAGTAATAAATGAAGTCTCAAACACTATATATGGGAAATCATATACTAGAAGGTATCATAAAATAAACAAGGCATGAATAATATCACATGAAGAAAATGATAATCAAATAATACCATATAACTAATCACATTCAGTTAATAGAATTCCATGGATTATATAAAAATTATATAATCACATTGTTAGCAGTAATTGGTTTCAGTGTGATTAAATTCCAAATTTATAATTGCTAATTCCATGCCCTATGAAGTGACATCATGAAATTAGACTTCACAATTTACCACCACGGCCTCATGATTAATAAATATTGTGTTTGGGTACGTATAAACCAAAAACAACCAAGATAGTTTGTCATATGAGAGCTACTCATGAATCATGAGGCTATTTTGATCCCCACGCATCACTAATAAATCCTAAAAAATTCATCATATGAATGAATGAATAAAATATATAATAGATAACCCACATACCTTGGTAATAAGTAAACATCCTTATTGAAATGAAAAGTATATAGATTGTCAATATTTAAAAAATAAATAAATGAAGTAATGTGGCTAACTAGGAGAATATCTATTAGTAGAAATATTCCTAATACAATGTAAAGTACACTTATCAAAGGAATGATAACAAGTTAGTTTCTAGGATTACTTTATTAACATAAGGATATCAATAAGAAATGATTTTAAAGGAGGGAATTCATGGGGATGGAATTTAAATCCATATAAATTGAAATTGAAATTATACTATATACAATCATAGGGTAAAATAATTCAACTAATAATAATAGGGTTTAATAATAATCATTATAACTTAAATAAAAGAAAATTGAATTTTGAAAAACCCTTATATCATCACTATCTTTAGAATTGTAAACTATTGAAAGGAAAAAACATGCCTTTTATAAGTAAATACATTATATTTAATGAAATTTTATTATAAAATGAATCCATTTCCAATATATACACTACAAAAAATTAAATAAGTGGCCCAGGCGTATCATTTATTAATAATGTAAAATTAAGATGTAAAAACCCTTATAGATTTTGCATCCTTTAAATCATAGTACATTTAAATAAATAACATGATATGGATCTTAGAACCCCATATATTACATGAATATAGTAAAATATATCCATTATGTAGTAATCACAACATTTCAAATATATCGTGGTGCACAATATGAAATATGTTTCAAGATGTTAAATTTTTGATAAATAACCCCTTCTGAATTTTGGTAATAACAAAATCAAAAGGTTATAAATAGTGGATTTAAGAAAAGACATAAAAATACCATCAAATAAAATTTAATAGAAATAATTAAATCCCATATAGAATTAATTACAACATATTGAATAAAACATGGTGTGTAATATAAAATATGTCTCATGGATTTTAAATTGAGACAAAGAAACACTTATCGTAACTAATGACTTCTATTAAATCAATTGACCACCATATATAAAAAATAACTATATTAATCACCTATTTTATAACATTATTAATATATATAAACTTTTATATAATAAATTTATAATTTTTCTCTACTTTTACATTATATAGTTATTTTCTATTTTCAATGTCAAGTGTGGGTAATCTTCATCGTTTTGGACTAGTTTCGTACTAACGGTGATGGTATACATTCATCTAATTTTTTTTATGATTACTAGATTATGAAAATTATTTTAATTTATTTTTTATAATTACTTTTAATTTTTTAATTTCATTCTCTGGGAGTTTGGGTTATGATACTGAAAGATGAAATCAAGGATGAGCAAGTTTTAGTGATTTTTAACAAGAAAATGTTGGCATCTTAATTAATGAATTTAATATTAATTTTTCTATTAAGGAACTAAATAAATTATTTATTTACTTATTTATTTAAAATATTATCATTAATTAATATCTCATAGTCATTCGTGAAACTATTTTATAACAATGTTCTAGAAGGTGGTTCAACAGACAAAAATATGAACTTATAATAATTAATTTATAAGCATGGTTATGAAAATAGTTTAGTTTAGAATTATAAAATAATTATAGAACCATAATGATAATATTTATATATTTTAAAGGTTATTAATCAAATTTTAAGAGATACGTTACTTCATAGAGGTCGTAGTTTTCAAAAAACACAACTGTCGTTTTCATTTTTCTAATTAGAAATTAGAAAAGGTGGATAATGATTATTATTCCAATAATATAATAACATTAATTATACTATAGATACTTAATTAATTATAAATAATTGGTAAAAATATATTTCAAATTGGAAGATATAAAATAATCAATTTTAGGGAATGTTAGTACTTACATTGAGAACTTGAGTTTTTCCTTGGAGGATTCCTTTGAAAGAGAGGACTTAGGAAAACTTATTTCATCTAGAAGCTTAATTAAGTGAAATAAGATTATATAAGAATTAAATAGGGCCAATTTACTAGAGGAAAATGAAATTTGGGAGTGGCATTGAAGGGTAGGTGAGAGGCTCCCTTTTGTAAGTGGTGGGAATATAATTTTTATAAATAGTTCAGGTTAATATAAAGAGAGAATATGTTTCACATGATGAGAATACTCCAAAATGGAAAATAATGTATTGGGAATAGGTTTTGGGTGAGACAGTGTTTATAAAATTAATTATAAACATGTATTCTTAACATATTATGTGTTTGACCCCCATGGTTAACTTTTTTTTAGTTTTTTTGGCTTTTACTACGATAACTAGTTTTTACCTAAGTAATTCATTTTTAGTCCTAAAAATAAAATTTAAAATAATAAATACATTCTATATAATGATTCAAAATAATAAATCAATTTTTTTAAATAAAATTTATATTCATAATAGAAATTAATTTTAACATTAGAGCCTGTAACATGTAAAAACCCATTTTTTAAAAAAGATTATTTTTAAGCATAAAATTTACCTGTAGGATAAAAGTATAAATTTCATTGATTTTCATTATATAAATAATTTTATTATAAAACAAATAAATTTTATGTTGATTTAATATCAATACAAAATCTAATTTCATAATAATTCTACTTTATTAAAATAAAATACTAAAAATAATTTATTTCATGAGAAAATATTCCTTATGTTCATAAAATGGTAAACATAGGTTTTATAAAATAATTTTGTCATTTAAAAAATTTATATTTTTAATCCCCAATTTTTTTTATTATGATAACCATAATATATGTTTTTAGGTTATACATACTTCTCCATAGATTCATAAACACTATAGTTTTAGTAAAAATTGTATTTTCACTATTCATTAAAAAGAAATTTTTTAGAAAAATTATAAAAAATAATACCAATATAATTTAGAAATTGTGAATTTAAAAATAAAATTGGTTTTGTCTAATTGAAATTACAATATTTATACATTTAGTTTTTAGATAATAATTCAAAATATAAAAGAAAAACTACATTTATTAAAAATAAAATTTTTAAATATTACTTTGTATTGATATTATTCATTACCAATTTCTAATTTAAAGAATCCCAATATATTAGGTCAAATATTTTATTACCATATATTATCATAATAATCATTTAAAAGTGGTTCGTTTAATTTATTAACTCATTAAATAGTAATTTGAGAATGATAAATTCTAAATATTAAATCATATTAATTATTTATCCTCTAAACACAAGATATTTTATTTGATTACTATATTATTATTTACTATAAGTTTTATAATTCTTAAATTTTCTTAATAATGTTTCATCTAATATGACTAAAATATTTTTACTTTGGTATTTTTTATAAAACAAGCTATCAAACATAGTATTAATTTATAGAAGAAATATATATTCTAAAATCTCTAGGTGTTACATTCCCCCTCTTTAAATAAGTTTCATCCCCAAAATTTTAATAATCCCTTAAAAATAAAATATAAATGTGTTTCCATAAGACAGAAATGAATCTAGAATTAATTTCTTATGATATTCCATCCTTACTATCCTTGTTTTTCCTAATAAACTCATATTTTTTCATAATAGAAATATAAATGATATTGAGTTTTCTATTAACCATTAATACTATATACTCCAACATAATGGGATTAATTTTTCATAGGGATTTTTTAGTCAGAGTTGATATAATATGTGTTCATGTATTCCTTTTTAGATGTGATTTTTCTATTTTGGAAATTATCATGGAATATATGTTGGAAATCCAATCCATGGATAATATCACATAAAATTTGACTAAAGGAAGGATTATAAGATTTTATTGGAATCAAATTCCTAGAAAATCTGTTATAGTGGTTTTATAAACATGTTAAACAATAATCATTCCACTAGTAGTTTCTATTAACTCAACATATAGTCATCGAGTGGCGATTTTATGTTCTTTGTAAACATTCTAGGTATAATGAAGAAGGTTGAACAAGATAGAAATAAAACCCTCATAGTTCTTGGGTGGGTGATTAGTATTTCTCATTGTTTAAAATTTTAAGAACCCACTTCTCTAGTTGTGGTATCATAGGCTTTACCTTCTCTTGGAAGCTACATATTCCAATAATCTTTGTTATCCCTTAGATTAGGGATCTAACTTGAATAATGTCTAAGTTCCCCACATTTATGAAATTGATGGTACCTATGGATGAAATCTATTTCATTTCATTATTCCTAAAAATCTATTCACTTTTCCTTATAAATTAGTTTCTCTATTCCCCCCATTTACACATAGAAAACTTCGTCCAGTTCATTTGATACATTCTCATTGGTGCCTCTTCCCATATTTTTGAAAGGAATGAAATTGAATCTTTTTTTCTTTCATCCTCTTAATCACCTAAAATTACACGAGAATTCATCCTTCTCATATTTTGTTTATTAAACAAATTTTTTTTTATGGGGTTAATCAAAATTATTGATAGTTAGTGTGGAATAATCACAAGGTTTCCCAATCATATTCATATAATGATTGGTTACTCTTTTGGAAAATCTTTTTATTGTACATGAAATAAATTGGAAAATTTATTAATTATGGAATCAACCATTACTGAAAATAATAGATGTAAAGAAGAGTAATGAAAACCATATGATAATTATAGTAAGCTAACTTCATTTCAAATTCAGCATCAAAATGTTGTAATATTTGAAATTATATCACTAGATTTCAGTTCAAGCAAATTCAATATCGGTTCAATCGATATTTATTTAGGTTTGGTTCTATCATATTAATTAACAAAATTCCTTGACATAATAAATACTTCATAATTTATGGTAAATAGAATGTGATTAACTAAAGTATATCCCTTTGGAGTTTCTTCCCAGGCGTGTAGACTATGTCCTACTCCCCGTTCACCAAAGTGAATATTGATGTGATACTCAACATGAATTTTAGAATGATTACCCCATTGTGAATCTATGCCACATTCACATCAAATTAATTTTATCTAGATAATGATTTATTTTATAGGAAATTAAAATAATCCAAACATTTCCCAAATTTAGGATGTTTTCCTATATTTTGAACCATAGATAAGGTTTTTACAAAATTTCTATAAAGAAAATAAAATATTCAATATTACCTTAACCAATATAAAGGCTTATCTATACCATCATAGTTTTTATCAACATTAACATATCATCCATTGATGAAATTATAACTCATAAATTATCCTTATCCAATAAAATCATAACCTACAAATTTATATAAAACTTGATTTGATACCAAATTTTACACCTTAGAACAACACACCAAGATCTGGTGCTGAAATAACATACTTTACATATTGAATTTGATACTAACAATAAAATTATACACATAACCATCCCATAATCACAATATTTATAGAAACTATTTCATTACATATCATCCCATGACCTTTTAGGCTTAGTGGTTTAGAGAATTAGAACAAAAAAGTAACTAACAATTACCATGTATTTATCAAATAAAGGATTTTTTCCTAGTATATAATAAACTACATAATCCATAATATGTCTTCTATATCTCCCAAAAATTATACACACATGATATTTTCATCTAGATATATCATGTGCAATACTTTATTCACAACTTGGGGAAGTGGAAGAATAAAAAGAGTGAGTTTAAAGGCTCAATAAGGGAAAATGTATATCAAAATCTATCATAGAATAAAAAATACATTAATGATATAGAAATAAGTAAATGATAAAAAACATTACCACATAACTAATCACATTACCATGAAATAAATTAATTTATAAATATTCACCTAGATATTAATTACTAGTTTCATTTTGATAAAATTCATAATGTCAAAGAACTAATTCCATACCCTAAGCCAATACATCATGATCTTAGACAACTAGAACATACCATTAAGGCCCTCTTACTAGGAAATATTTTTTTGGGGAAGCTATACACCAATCATAATAACAATAGGTTTCTCATGAGTCCAAATGATGAATCATGGTCTATTTCAGGCATCACTTGTCACTAATTAATTCAAATTCATTCATCATATCAACGAATAAATTAATTAGGCAATACATAACCTACATATCATAGTAATAAAAAAACATAAATATTGAAATGAGAAGTATATGGTATTTTAATATTTACCGAATCAAATACTTGAATAATGTGGATAACTAAGTGAAAATTCATTAATACTAATATTTAAAATAAAATGGAATGTACCCTTATTAAATTAATTATAACAAGGTAGTATTGAGAAGTAATTTCAATGTATAAAGAAAAAAATAAACAATATACGAAAAATGGATATCATGAAGTTGAAATGTAAATCCATATAAATATAATTATAAATAATATTATATAAAATCACATAGTAAAATAATTCAAATTATAAGAATGGAGATTAAGAGTTATTATTATAACTCAAAAAAATGGTTAATGTGAAACCTCTATATTATCATTATCATTTGAATTTTAAACCAATGAAAAATAAAAATTGTGTTTGATTTTTAAATCCATTATATTTGATCAATAATTATGATCAAATAGATACATTGACAAAATATACACCTCCAAAGGAAACAACTGGTAAGTATGCATCATATCTTAAAGAAGTTATTGAGATAAAAAACCCTAAAAAATATTTTATCATATGAATTGAATTCTATTTATATAACGGCCCATACATTAAATGTCGATATTATTTCAACATTTAAGAATATTTATTACATAATATAACAAAAACTATGATAGGACCTAATAGATTTAGTTTATTTAGAAATCGAGAAAGATAAACAACTGGTTCGTAAAACATATACACTATCTCCCACTTATTTCTTCAACACTAGACCACTTTTTGACATATCATACTTAATAACCTTCTTCATGACATGGGGAGAATAAACATATTAAAGGGTGATATCAAATGCTCAGTAAGGGTAAACAAGCGAAATATCAATAATATCATAATCATAAGATCATAACATTTGGAAATATTATCCTTCATATAAAAGATCAGAATATCGTGGCATGTGATAAATCATTAAAGTGCAATGTAATCCCAACAGTCATAACATAATACATGAAATTTCATGGAATACACACATAAGAATAGAAAATCATTTCAAATTAGTCAAGGATCGTTTCCAAGACCATCATGGAGGAAAAAGTCCATTACTGAACCGAGTTCACACCTCATTCCATCCCTGTATTACTAAACCAGATTTACTTTCTATTTTAGTCATGTCAATATCGTGAGATATAAATCATTACCCAATTTATTGGAGGGATATATAGGTCCCACCCATCTCTTAATGAAGCAATTTTTACGTGAGCCAAAAAAACAAAAAAACATTCACTATAGCATAACCCAAGAAATAAAATGGGTTTCTCAAAAATCATCCCATCATAATTGATATAAAATAAATAGATTTAATAAATAAAATTCCATCATAACAAAATAAAATTATAGTAATAACATATCTAGAAATATAAACCTATTTAAAGATCTTCATCTTTGATGGAAAATAATTTTGAGAAAACACTTGAAAAATCCTTTCTTCTTAATTTTTTTTCCTTCCTCAAAATGCCACACAATTTTAGAAGAAATAATTTTATATGAAAAAAACCTTGTATTATTTTAGGGTAAAATTCATGAAAATAAGGAATTATGATGAAGTAAAAATCCATTCATGCTGTATAAGTTAAGAAAACATTATTCTCATACTATTGTTAGAAAAGTCAAAAGTACCTCATATATAAAATGAAAGAAAGATTCCTTCCATATAGTTAAATAAAAATTCACAAATGAGTAAAATTGAATTTAAACAATAGTATAAGAATAGATATAGTTTTATATATTTAGGATACATGTATGTGTATTACAAATATACCCCGGTAAATAATTACATATAAAAAATCTTGGAAAACAATGAGATTGCGAAATTATTCCTTACCTTAGGTCTGATATCCTTTATATGTATCTAAACCTCATGTATAATGAATTAAAATTATTTTACTGATTTATTCTAGAATAATAATAATTTTTATGATAACCTTTATGATCATATTTTCATCCGTTTGTTAGTAACACTTCATTGTTACTCATTTTTTGGGTATTAACTGCTTTATGTTCTTATGCTTGTTTTATCATATAATTTATTATTACTATTTTAAGGATATGGTTATATCATTAACATAATGATATTACTATAATATATATCATATTTATTCATTAAATTCATGTATATAATCATGGTTTAATGAAGATTCTGTAGAATGAATCGCATTGCATTGTGGAGATGGTAGGCCATACGTACGCATGAGCGATGATATCATTCCCCAAATTATTGAATTGTATAGTGTATAATATTTTATAATTAGTATAATGTTATAATAATCACATATAATAATTATTTACATCATTATACCCATCCAAGTATGGTGATGGTGAAAAAAAAAGATTAAACCACATCGTGGAGATGGTAAGTCGTATGTACGCACATGCAGTGATTTCATTTTTCGTAGGATGGATAGAATGTGAAATATGTTTTTTTCATATTTATAATAAAAAATAAGTATATGAGTGATACATATGTAATTAATTTATAATTAAACAACCAATTAAGTAGAATTATAAGATGAAAGAAGTTTTAAAGAATCAGTAGAAGAGATTACCTCTTCCTTGACGTGCGTCCTCTAAATCTCTTCTTATAGAATTAGAGATGGTATTGGAAGATGGCCATAACATCTAGATTAAAAATAGGGAAGTTTATAAGGAAAAAGGTCATGGGTTAACCAATATTGAAAGATCAAAATGGAGTAAATAGGTGGGGGAGAAGGTTCCCTTTTATAATGGAGGTGAGTGCACTTTTGGAAACACCATAAATAATAATTTATAATAAACTCAAAACCTTCAAAAAAAACCTCCAAAATGTACCAATTTAGAATATTATATGATATGGGGTTGTAATATCAAAAACAAATTTTTTTTGGAAAAGTTATTTTTTCAATTTAAACCATATATTTCTAATTGACACTTAGTTATTTTATTTAATTTTAATAGAGGTAATAAAATTTGAAATATTTAATGGTTATAAATATTAACTTATATGATGTTAATTTACCATAAATGGATGTTTTATGACATTTTTAATCTTATAATTATAACTTTTTAATTTTTAAATATTTCTATGATTTTTAAGTAATTTAATAAAATGTTATTTTTATAAAAAATAAATAGTGTCAATTTTGACACCATTAATTTATTTGACTTTAATAAAAACCAAACAGAAGATAAATTCAAAAAAAAATCAATACAATATGAACATTTCATAGTCACCTATAAAATTAATTTTTAACATTAATTAGTTCATATGATTTATTTTTTAATATTTTTAAAACCACTTATATGATAAATCTATTAATAAAAAAATCTTTATATCAATACTATGTCATCATTAATGGTAATTTTTTAATCTCTAAAAATTATAAATAAATTTCTATGATGTCAGTAATTATTATATCTTTATATATAATATCTATAGTTGATACTATATCCTAGTTATCCATATATTAAAATTAATATACTTATATAAAATGATATTGTGACATTTTGTCACATTCATTAGTATTTATTTCATTAATTTCATATTCATAGGTAAGTGTCCATGAAGTGATTCCATTTAAATATATATATGATAAGGGTATAATTTATTAATCCAATAGAATTTTTTACAGGTTCTATATTTATTTTATAATATTATTTTCACCTTTAATTACCCGATTAACCTTTAACCATGGTAATAAAAATAATTACCGAAGTCACTAGTAATAAGGCCCAAAAATAAAAGTACCCAATTAACATAATTTGTACCTACTGATTAATAATATGGAATACATTTTTTAAAATTCAAAACAAAGAAGTTACAGCAATTAATTTAAAATTAATTCTTGTTGTTGAAATGAGAAAACATGTTTTAAAAGATAAAATATATAAAAATATTGAAATGTTTTTACTTTTGAATTTAATGTAAAATTAATTCCAATGACCTAAATTATATTAAATGGTAAAAATATAATATATTTATTCTTGTAAACCATTCAATAATATTATTTAACCGTATAAATTATTTCAATGAAAAAAATTATTTTCAATTAAAATTTAGCATATTTTTATTATTCATCAAAATAGGAAAGTTATCAGAAAAATATCAAAAATTTATATAAATTGATTTTTTATATCCCAATTCAAAATAACATGTATAATTTTTTATATAATAAATATTAATATATCAAAATCTTAATTTGAAATGGGTTCTCAAATCAATGGTGTCAAATTGAACTTGTTTAAAAAAGGTTTTTATACACCATATAGAATTTTATTCCTACCATATGACTAAAATATCCATTATATGAATATAAAAAATATTTTATTAAGTATTTAAAACAGATATATATTATTAATTTCATTACCAAAATTAATTCACTAAAAAATACAAATATTTAATTGATTTATATTATTTATAATTAATTTATTTCTAATTAATTCAAAATGCATTTTCATAAGTTAGTTATAATTATTCCCGGTAACCTAAGGACAAGGC
This sequence comes from Viscum album, assembly GCA_963277665.1. NCBI lineage: Eukaryota > Viridiplantae > Streptophyta > Magnoliopsida > Santalales > Viscaceae > Viscum > Viscum album. The sequence goes on along the minus strand of OY728140.1, from coordinate 1,713,332,921 downwards.
GATGATAGTAATTTTATAGTAAGGTTTTTCCATGGTTCTTTTAGACACGTGATTTTGTGAAAAGCAAGATACTAAAGAATAAAAATTATTTAAAGAAACACTACTGGAAAACTAACCTATACCAACGGTTTGGAACCATTGGTATCGGCCTCAAAACCGTTGGTATAGCCTATACCAACGGTTTGGAGAACCGTAGGCAAGTAAGCCGTTGGGATAGGTCAATACCAACGGTTTTTGGAAAACCTTTGGTTTATACCTATACCAACGGTTTTGAAAACTTTTGGTATAAGTAATATGAAAATCTATACCAATGGTTCCTTAAAACCGTTGGTATAAGTATTTCCAAAAAAAACATTCGCTGGGATTTGATCCCAGGACCTCTGGTCTCTCATTAAATGACCTAACCACTAACCTAACATGACTTTTGTGAACATAATTTCATAAATATATATATGTATTATCATAATTATTTTAAATTTTTATTTATAGAAAGTTCTAGTTAAGAGGATCCGATAAAAAATCAAAGGACCTATACCAACGGTTGTCAAAACCGTTTGTATAGGTCCCTGGAATCGAGGAAAGTATATTGAAATATTGGGGACCTTTCCCAACGGTTTGGCAAAACCGTTGGGAAAGCCTACCCTTTCCCAACGGTTTTGGATAACCATTGGGAAAAGTGGCCACAAAGTGGGCTTTCCCAACGGTTTGGCCAAACCCTTGGGAAAGGGGGTATAGAAGTGTTGGGAAAGGTCACATTTTCAGAAGTGAAAATATTTCATAAAAACATACGGGTGTTACATTCTACCACCTTAAACTGAATTTCTCCCTCAAAATTCATCACTAGGAAACAAACATATGAGGATACCTCTCCCTAATCACATCCTCAAGTTCACATATAGCTTCTTCAAATCGGTGGTTCCTACATAAAACATTAACCAGGTGAGTGGTTATAACGACCCACACTTTACATACATTGTTAATACTTCAAAATTGAAGCACTCTTATTACAACATATGACAAAACCACAAAGGACCGTATAGGTATAGTGTCTTTAGAAACTGGGGAAACATAAACAACTGGTTCATAAATCTTCTACAGTGTCTCCCATTTATTTCATCATATCTAGGGTCCCTTTTAGCATATTCTACTTAATATCCATCTTCCTGACCAGGGGAAAAGAAAACATAAAAGGGTGAGCTCAAATGCTCAGCAAGGGCAAATAAAGGAAATAAAAATCATATCATATCTTTATGAAAATCAAAACCTGCAAAAGAGATCATAATATCTTAACATGGAATAAATCATAGAAGTGAAAATGATATCCCCATAATCATAACATAAAACTTGAATCTTTGTGGCATGCACACATAATCATGGAAAATCATTTCTTGTTAGTCATGACTCATCGCCAAGACTATCTTAGTGGACAAAGTCCCTTTCTGAACCGAGTTCACTCCTCGTTTCAGTCCTGTATCACTGAACCGAAATAACCTTCCGTTCCATCCATGTCTATCTCATGAGATATAAAATCATTACCCAATGCATTGGAGGGAGATATAGGTCCCACCCATCTTATAATGAATCCTTTCTTATGTGTGCCACATAATCATAAAACATACATCATCGCATAACACATGTAACAAAAATGGGATTCTTGAAACATCATGACATCATAAATCAATTCATATATGATAAAGGAATTCATAAACATAATTCCATCACAACATAGTCAAACCAATGTAAAAATATGGATAGAAACAGAACCCTTTATTATCTTAGATGGAAAATAATTTTGATAAAACACTTGAATTGAATTCTTGAGGAAAATATCCTTTCTTCTTCAAAAACATTTTACCTTTCATAACATGTCATACAACTTTAAAATAAAAGAAGTTGATTAAAAATAAACTTGAAAACTTGTAAAGGAAGCTTCTTTGAAGTAATGTTTTAAAAATCCATTCATGCCGTATAAGTTAAAAAAAACATTCTTCGTACTTTTGTCGGAAAAGTCAAAAAGTACCTCGTACGGAAAAACGACAAAAGATTCCTTTCATATTCTTTACTAAAAACTCACCTAAGGGTAAAATTCGATTTAAACTATTTCAAGTGGATTGAAACAATATTACATATTGAGGGAACATGGATGTGGATGATAAAATACACCCCAGTAAATACTTACGAATAAACAATCTCGGATAAAAATGAGATTGTGATATTTCCCTTACCTTAGGTCCGATTTGCTTTGTTCGTGTCCGAAGCTCCTGTATAATGGTTTAAATAATGTTATTGACTTATTCCAGAATCATAAATATTGATATGAGATCATATATGGTCATATTATTAGCTTCTTGTTAGTAATATTTCATTGTTACTTGTTACTCGGGTCTTTATAACTTTTTGTTCTTATGCGTGTTTTGTCGAATAAATTCTTATTCTTATCTTTAGGTTATAGATAATTCATTTCCAGAATGGTATTAGTGTAGTATATACCATATTCATTCATTCAATTCATTTATACAATCATTATGAAATGAAGATCATGTAGAACGAGTCGCATCACATCGTGGAGACGGTATTCCGTACGTACGCACGAGTGATGATATCGTTCCTATGATCGTGGAATTGTATTGGAGTATATATATATATTATTTCAGTATCAATATTACTTAATAATAATCATATATAGTTACTCATTACACCATTATACCCATCCTTGTAAGGTGATGGTGGAAAATAGATTACACCACGGCGTGGAGACGGTATTCCGTACGTACGCACGCGCGGTGATTTCATTTTTCCGTAGGATGGATAGAAGGTGAATTAGGGTTGTTTCATATTTATAATAACATATCAGTATGTAAGTAATACTGATGTTATTACTTTATCATGAAACAACTAAAGAAGAAGAAGTTGAAGAAGAAAGAAATTGAAAAGATCGGTAATGGATATTACCTCTTCTTTGGAACGCCTTTTTGAATCCTCCACTTAAGGAACTAAGATTGGTCTTTGGAGAAGACCAGGACCTCTAGGATTATTCTAGGGAAGTGGAGAAGGGAAAATGGCAGGGGTTGGCCGAGCTTGAGTGCTCAAATTGGTGTGAGGAGGAGGGGGAGGAGGTGCCCTTTTATAAGGGAGGAGAGGGGCACCTTAGGAATATCTCAAAATATTATTTTATATTAAAGTCAAAATCGGTTTATAATGGTTCCAAAGGGTCTTATTTCGAAGCTAAAGTGGGGATGGGTCGAAATCCTATCAACCAATAGAATTTAGACAAGTTTAGGATATTATTTTGACCTTATCAATTAAATTTAACTCTAAGTTAAATAATTTAACTTTTACCATGGCTTTTTGTTTTCTTTCACTATATGGTTAATACACTTACTATAACATGCCAAACGAACCCCAAATTGTTTATTATTAATATATATATCCTTATCTAAGTCATTTGGCCGAACCATAGATTTTTAGGAATAAAATAACAATTAATAATATAATATTTTATTTAAAAACTATTTTGTGTCAATTTTGACACTATTTGATATATGATTTTTGTCAAAGTCATAACAGAATTATATGTTCGAACCAAGTTGATTAAATCAATACTAATATATCATAGTAACCTAGAAAATTAGTGGAATTCATAAAAAGTCTCAAATTACATTTATTTTGGTATTTATATTATCAATTTTGTCAATATTTCATTAATAAGATAATTACTGCATCATCTTTGTGTCATAAATAAATTAAATTATTTGATGTCTAAAAATTACAAATAAAATACCATCATATAGGAAATCTTTTTAGCTTTCTAATTAATATTTACAATCGAATTTATATTATGTATAACCCTATATTAAAAATGATTTACTTATTAAACTTTGATTTTAACTATTTTAACCCTTCTTTAAATAAATTAATAATAAATGTCCTAATCTAATCCAAGTGGGCCTAAATGGTCATATTTTATTCCTAAGTTTGTTTTTGGTCGAATTACACTTGTCCAATAGAATTAGGACATGTGTTAGGGTAATATTAATATCATATTTACCCTTAGTTACCCTATTTACTATTAACCGCGGTAAAAATAGTAAAAAGTTACTATTCACCAAAAAATTATTTTCATCTCATTGAACCACATTTTAGTCCTTGATATTAACCGTGTCTCTCGAATTTTTGAAATTCCATTCACAGAAGCGGTAAAATTAAGTTTTATGCAAAATTCAGTTTTTAACCTACCACTTAGTGGTTTCACTATTCATCAAAAATTGAAAGTTTTCAGAAAAATACCAAAATTTCACCCTATGCTAATTTCGATATTCTGAGTCCAAAAATGAAGTCCATTTTGAAAAATAAAATTTATAAAATTTCAAAAAGTGGTTATTACTATTCATAACGGTTAGTTTTAATAGCATATTGTTGTTTAGTGAAACTCGGTATTGCGTACGACGCAAGCTATCGAGGAAGGTCGCGATTGCGTGTAAAGAAAGCCAAGAAAGTGTTGTGTAGAAAAAGATTCCTTTGATGATTTATATAACATAAAAGTCTCGGGTGTTACATTCTACCCCCCTTAAAAAGAATTTCGCCCTCGAAATTCGTCACTTTGCAACAAACAAATGAGGATACTTCTCCCTCATCATATCCTCAAGCTCCCATGTAGCTTCTTCAAGTTGGTGGTTTCTCCATAAAACTTTCACCAAGCGAGTGGTCTTGTTTCGTAGGACTTTTTCGCTACGACCCAGAATCTCTATCGGCTGTTCTTCATAAGAAAGATCTTGCTCCAGCGGTACAACTTCTGAGCTGAGTACATGTGAAGGATCTGGTATGTACTTTCTCAGGAGAGATACATGGAACACATCGTGAACTTGAGAGAGATTCGGTGGAAGCGCCAATCGGTAAGCTACCTTCCCAACACGATCCAGTATTTCAAAAGGACCGATATATCTAGGGCTCAACTTCCCCTTCTTTCCAAATCTCATAACCCTCTTCCAGGGAGATATTCGTAAGAACACTTTATCACCCACTTCAAACTCTAGGTCTTTTCTTCGGTTGTCGGCATAACTTTTCTGTCGACTCTGAGCTGCTCTTATGTGTTGTTGAATAGATCTGACCTTTTCTGCCATTTCATCAACGAGATCAGGTCCTAATAGCTTTCTTTCCCCAACTTCATCCCAGTAAGTTGGAGTCCTGCATTTCTTTCCATAGAGAGCTTCATAAGGAGCCATCTGAATACTGGAGTGAAAGCTATTATTATAAGAAAATTCCACCAAAGGTAGGTGTTGATCCCAACCTCCTTTGAAATCCATAGAGCAAGCTCTCAACATATCTTATAGGGTTTGAATTGTTCTCTCAGACTGACCGTCTGTCTGGGGATGATAAGCAGTGCTGAAACTCAACTCTGTATCCAGAGTATGCTGAAGACTTCTCCAGAACTTCGAGGTAAATCTCGGATCCCGATCAGATATAATAGAAAGTGGTACTCCATGCAATCTTACCACTTCCCTTACATATATCCTGGCAAGCTGATCTAGAGAGAAATCCTCTCTAATAGCAATGAAGTGTGCAGACTTTGTAAGACGATAAACTATGACCCAGATAGCATTATTGCCTTTGGATGTTTTAGGAAGTCCTGTGACAAAGTCCATAGTGATGTTTTCCCATTTCCATTCGGGTATGGGTAATGGTTGTAACATCCCCTTAGACTTCTGTCTCTCAGCTTTAACTTGTTGACAAACCAAGCATCGAGAGACATATTCAGCAACATCTCTTTTCATGCCATCCCACCAGAAGTACTCTTTCAGGTCCCTATACATCTTCGTGCTTCCAGGATGAATAGAGAATGAAGAACTATGAGCCTCATCCAGCATCTCTTTCTTTAATTCGGGGATGGGAGGAACACAAACCCGATTCCTGAACTTTATTATCCCATCACAATCAAGGTTGAATTCAGGAACATTTCTCACCTTCTTTTGTAACTCGACATCTTCTTTTTGTTCCTCTTTAATCTTCACATGTATAGATGGTTGAACATTCATTTGAGAAAGATAAGATTTTTCCCCTTCCATTATAATTCCAAGATCCATCCTTTGTAAACCCATAAATATTGGATCTTTTGTGATCCTCATCATGGATAAACTAGCATGGTCTTGTCGACTTAATGCATCTGCCACCTTGTTTGCTTTCCCAGGGTGGTAATGGATTGAGCAGTCATAATCCTTAATCAGCTCCAACCATCTTCTTTGGCGCATATTCAACTCCTTTTGTGTGAAAATATACTTTAAAATTTTATGATCAGTATAAATATCACACCTTTCACCATAAAGGTAATGCCTCCAAATCTTTAATGCAAAGATTACCGCAGCCAACTCCAAATCATGTGTTGGGTAATTTTGCTCATGGATTTTCAACTGTCGTGAGGCATAAGCTATCACCATATCATTTTGCATAAGAACACACCCCAATCCCTTCTTGGATGCATCACTGTAGATCACAAACCTTTCTCCACTACAAGGCAGTGTGAGCACAGGTGCACTGGATAACCTTCTTTTCAACTCCTTGAAATTCTCTTCACATTCCTCTGTCCAGAAAAACATAACTCCTTTCCGAGTCAACTTGGTGATTGGATTAGATAACCGTGAAAAATCTTTTACAAAACGTCGATAATATCCAGCCAAACCAAGAAAACTTCGGATCTCAGTTACTGTTGTTGGTCTTGACCATCTTTCGATAACCTCTGTTTTTGCTGGATCCACAGATATCCCCTCTTTTGAGATTATATGACCCAAAAATGCAACTTTTTGAAGCCAAAATTCACACTTGGTAAATTTGGCATAAAGCTTCTCTTTTCTCAGGGTCTTCAATATAATTCTCAAGTGATCTTCATGCTCTTCCTTGCTCTTTGAATAGACAAGAATATCGTCTATAAAGACTACCACAAATTGATCAAGATAGTCTCTAAAGACTCTATTCATTAGATCCATGAAGATATCAGGGGCATTAGTAAGACCAAATGGCATCACTATAAATTCATAGTGTCCATACCTTGTACGGAAAGCCGTTTTTGGTATATCCTCCCTTTTGACCCTTAATTGATGATACCCTAAATGAAGATCAATCTTGGAAAAGTATTGAGCTCCGCGTAGTTGGTCAAATAAGTCATCAATGCGTGGGAGAGGATATTTGTTCTTGATAGTGATCTTGTTAAGTTCTCGATAATCAATGCAGAGTCTCATTGATCCATCTTTCTTCTTAACAAATAGAACAGGTGCTCCCCAAGGTGACGCACTAGGGCGTATGAATCCCTTATCAAGATTCTCTTGGAGTTGCTTCTTCAATTCCTGCAACTCAATTGGGGCCATTCTATAAGGTGTCTTTGAAATAGGCAAAGCACCCGGTACGAGTTCTATTGAAAACTCAACTTCACGATTTGGTGGAAGACCCGGAAATTCCTCCGGAAAGACATCATCAAACTCCCGTACAATGGGCATATTCTTAATCGTGAGTTTCTCACCAACCATTTGAGATAAATAACCTTCATTTAGTGGAATCAATACCCATAAGATGGAAGAAATTTCCACTGGAAGGTTATGTTCATCCTTGCATTGATAGACGATCGTAGGTTGATCTGGAATATGAAATGTGACTTCCCTTCTTTGGCAATTGATATGAGCTCCATGTAGAGAAAGCCAATCCATGCCAAGAATCACATCAAATTCCACTAAAGGAAGGATCACAAGATTTGCAGGAAGCACTTTCCCACAAACTTCGATCGGAGAAGAATTATAAACTTCTGATGCGATTGATGTGCCATTAGGTGTTGTCACAGCTAACTCAACATCTAATTGTTGAGGTAATACGGTGATACCCTTAGAAAATTTTTCAGAAATAAAAGAGTGGGTGGATCCAGAATCAAATAAAACATTTGCTACGTTAGAGTGGATGGTAAGTGTACCTTTCACCACATCGTTATCGTACTCCACATCGCTGATAGAAATTGCATGTGACTTTCCTTTGTCTTTAGCCTTAAGAGTTTGTTGACGTCGACCATCATCATCAACCCTTGGATTTGGGCATTGATTGGCATAATGCCCCATCTCCTTGCACTTGAAACATTGAAGTGTAGCAGGTTCATTCTGTGTATCCCTTCCTTTGTTTGCATCATTAGACATCTTCTTCCCATTATCATGGCATTCAAATGCCCGATGACCTTCCTTTCCACATTTAAAACATTTACTTGTCCCTTTAAGACAACTCCCTCCATGTTTCTTTCCACACTTTGAGCATAAGGGAAAGTTCATCTTCTTTTCCGTGTGCTCTTTAGATTTTTCTTTGAATTCCATCTTCCTCTTCTTATCAAACCCATGTGACTGATGGGTTACTCCAATCTCCATCTCGACTTTGAGAGCACATCGAACGATTTCCTCGTAGCTATTGAAGTCCCTTATGGCTAACGCCCTTCGAAGACTTGGTTTTAAGCCACTAAAGAATCAATCGATCTTACTCTCAGGTTGGATAATAATACCAGAAGCGTACCTTGCAAGTCTTGTAAAATTTGCTTCATAGGTACTAACAGATTCATCATCCCTTTGCTTCAGTTCGAGGAACTCTTTATCCATCTTTGTTCGGAGAATACGAGGGAAGTACTTATTGAAAAATAAGTTCTTGAACTCGTCCCATTCCATAGACTCAATTTCATCCCTTTGCCTCGTATTCTTAACAAGATTCCACCATTGATCCGCATCTCCTTCCAAACGATACACTGCTAGGATGACTTTATCATTCTCAGAACATTGAAGAACTGAAAATATCTTTTCAGTAGTACTAATCCATTGTTCAGCAACTAATGGATCAGTAGACCCGCTGAAAGATGGTGGACGCTGCCTCATGAAGGATTCAACAGAATGTTGCTCCCTTCTTTGTTCGTTTGGAAATCCTGCATGATTCATAGCTTGAGAAAGTTCTGTGAGCATGGCTACAAGATTTTTCATTCCAGCTCCCATATCGTTTGGTTGCTCAGGGGGACAATCATTGCATTGCCCATCGCATTCCGCATTAACACGGTTCCTTCGGGTTCCAGCCATTGACTAAAACCAAGAAGAATAGTGTGAGCAACACTAATTATAATAGGAAACCACATAATTCAAGAATAAAATTTTCATGCTTAAGGTCTTATCCTAGGTTATTCAAGGCCATTTCTAAAACACTAAGATTGTGTTCTATGCTTAGACTTATCCTTAGGGTTCTTACTAAGGCTTTCACATCCTAGTTTCCAAAGGTTGACTATACCTTTCCTCTAATACCAACTATAACGACCCACACTTTACATACATTGTTAATACTTCAAAATTGAAGCACTCTTATTACAACATATGACAAAACCACAAAGGACCGTATAGGTATAGTGTCTTTAGAAACTGGGGAAACATAAACAACTGGTTCATAAATCTTCTACAGTGTCTCCCATTTATTTCATCATATCTAGGGTCCCTTTTAGCATATTCTACTTAATATCCATCTTCCTGACCTGGGGAAAAGAAAACATAAAATGGTGAGCTCAAATGCTCAGCAAGGGCAATTAAAGGAAATAAAAATCATATCATATCTTTATGAAAATCAAAACCTGCAAAAGAGATCATAATATCTTAACATGGAATAAATCATAGAAGTGAAAATGAGATCCCCATAATCATAACATAAAACTTGAATCTTTGTGGCATGCACACATAATCATGGAAAATCATTTCTTGTTAGTCATGACTCATCGCCAAGACTATCTTAGTGGACAAAGTCCCTTTCTGAACCGAGTTCACTCCTCGTTTCAGTCCTGTATCACTGAACCGAAATAACCTTCCGTTCCAGCCATGTCTATCTCATGAGATATAAAATCATTACCCAATGCATTGGAGGGAGATATAGGTCCCACCCATCTTATAATGAATCCTTTCTTATGTGTGCCACATAATCATAAAACATACATCATCGCATAACACATGTAACAAAAATGGGATTCTTGAAACATCATGACATCATAAATCAATTCATATATGATAAAGGAATTCATAAACATAATTCCATCACAACATAGTCAAACCAATGTAAAAATATGGATAGAAACAGAACCCTTTATTATCTTAGATGGAAAATAATTTTGATAAAACACTTGAATTGAATTCTTGAGGAAAATATCCTTTCTTCTTCAAAAACATTTTTCCTTTCATAACATGTCATACAACTTTAAAATAAAAGAAGTTGATTAAAAATAAACTTGAAAACTTGTAAAGGAAGCTTCTTTGAAGTAATGTTTTAAAAATCCATTCATGCCGTATAAGTTAAAAAAAAACATTCTTCGTACTTTTGTCAGAAAAGTCAAAAAGTACCTCGTACGGAAAAACGACAAAAGATTCCTTTCATATTCTTTACTAAAAACTCACCTAAGGGTAAAATTGGATTTAAACTATTTCAAGTGGATTGAAACAATATTACATATTGAGGGAACATGGATGTGGATGATAAAATACACCCCAGTAAATACTTACGAATAAACAATCTCGGATAAAAATGAGATTGTGATATTTCCCTTACCTTAGGTCCGATTTGCTTTGTTCGTGTCCGAAGCTCCTGTATAATGGTTTAAATAATGTTATTGACTTATTCCAGAATCATACATATTTATATGAGATCATATATGGTCATATTATTAGCTTCTTGTTAGTAATATTTCATTGTTACTTGTTACTCGGGTCTTTATAACTTTTTGTTCTTATGCGTGTTTTGTCGAATAAATTCTTATTCTTATCTTTAGGTTATAGATAATTCATTTACAGAATGGTATTAGTGTAGTATATACCATATTCATTCATTCAATTCATTTATACAATCATTATGAAATGAAGATCATGTAGAACGAGTCGCATCACATCGTGGAGACGGTATTCCGTACGTACGCACGAGTGATGATATCGTTCCTATGATCGTGGAATTGTATTGGAGTATATATATATATTATTTCAGTATCAATATTACTTAATAATAATCATATATAGTTACTCATTACACCATTATACCCATCCTTGTAAGGTGATGGTGGAAAATAGATTACACCACGGCGTGGAGACGGTATTCCGTACGTACGCACGCGCGGTGATTTCATTTTTCCTTAGGATGGATAGAAGGTGAATTAGAGTTGTTTCATATTTATAATAACATATCAGTATGTAAGTAATACTGATGTTATTACTTTATCATGAAACAACTAAAGAAGAAGAAGTTGAAGAAGAAAGAAATTGAAAAGATCGGTAATGGATATTACCTCTTCTTTGGAACGCCTTTTTGAATCCTCCACTTAAGGAACTAAGATTGGTCTTTGGAGAAGACCAGGACCTCTAGGATTATTCTAGGGAAGTGGAGAAGGGAAAATGGCAGGGTTTGGCCGAGCTTGAGTGCTCAAATTGGTGTGAGGAGGAGGGGGAGGAGGTGCCCTTTTATAAGGGAGGAGAGGGGCACCTTAGGAATATCTCAAAATATTATTTTATATTAAAGTCAAAATCGGTTTATAATGGTTCCAAAGGGTCTTATTTCGAAGCTAAAGTGGGGATGGGTATAAATCCTATCAACCAATAGAATTTAGACAAGTTTAGGATATTATTTTAACCTTATCAATTAAATTTAACTCTAAGATAAATAATTTAACTTTTACCATGTCTTTTTGTTTTCTTTCACTATATGGTTAATACACTTACTATAACATGCCAAACGAACCCCAAATTGTTTATTATTAATATATATATCCTTATCTAAGTCATTTGGCCGAACCATAGATTTTTAGGAATAAAATAACAATTAATAATATAATATTTGATTTAAAAACTATTTTGTGTCAATTTTGACACTATTTGATATATGATTTTTCTCAAAGTCATAACAGAATTATATGTTCGAACCAAGTTGATTAAATCAATACTAATATATCATAGTAACCTAGAAAATTAGTGTAATTCATAAAAAGTCTCAAATTACATTTATTTTGGTATTTATATTATCAATTTTGTCAATATTTCATTAATAAGATAATTACTGCATCATCTTTGTGTCAAAAATAAATTAAATTATTTGATGTCTAAAAATTACAAATAAAATACCATCATGTAGGAAATCTTTTTAGCTTTCTAATGAATGTTTACAATCGAATTTATCTTATGTATAACCCTATATTAAAAATGATTTACTTATTAAACTTTGATTTTAACTATTTTAACCCTTCTTTAAATAAATTAATAATAAATGTCCTAATCTAATCCAAGTGGGCCTAAATGGTCATATTTTATTCCTAAGTTTGTTTTTGGTCGAATTACACTTGTCCAATAGAATTAGGACATGTGTTAGGGTAATATTAATATCATATTTACCCTTAGTTACCCTATTTACTATTAACCACAGTAAAAATAGTAAAAAGTTACTATTCACCAAAAAATTATTTTCATCTCATTGAACCACATTTTAGTCCTTGATATTAACCGTGTCTCTCGGATTTTTGAAATTCCATTCACAGAAGCGGTAAAATTAAGTTTTATGCAAAATTCAGTTTTTAACCTACCACTTAGTGGTTTCACTATTCATCAAAAATTGAAAGTTTTCAGAAAAATACCAAAATTTCACCCTAGGCTAATTTCGATATTCTGAGTCCAAAAATGAAGTCCATTTTGAAAAATAAAATTTATAAAATTTCAAAAAGTGGTTATTACTATTCATAACGGTTAGTTTTAATAGCATATTGTTGTTTAGTGAAACTCGGTATTGCGTACGACGCAAGCTATCGAGGAAGGTCGCGATTGCGTGTAAAGCAAGCCAAGAAATTGTTGTGTAGAAAAAGATTCCTTTGATGATTTATATAACATAAAAGTCTCGGGTGTTACAGTGGTATCGTTTTGTAGAACCTTTTCACCCTGATCCTGAATCTCTATCGGTTGTTATTCATAAGAAAGATCTTTCTTGAATAGTATGAATTATGAGACTAGTACATATGAAGGATCAAGTATGTAATTTCTCATGAGGGATATAAGAAACACATCATGAACTTGAGATAAATTCAGTGGTAGCACCAATCAGTAAGCAACATTCCCAACACGATCTGAAATTTCAAAAGGACCGATATAACTAATGATCAACTTTATCTTATTTCCAAATCTCATTACTCCCTTATAGGGTGGTATTCGTAAGAACACATTATCACCCACTTAAAACTCTAGGTTTTTTCTTTGGTTGTTACCATAACATTTTTTTCTACTTTGAACTACTCTTATGTGTTGTTGAATAGATATGACATTTTCTGCCATTTTATCAACAAGATCTGGTTCTAATAGCTTTATTTCACCAACTTCATCACAAAAATTTGGAGTACTGAACTTCTTTCAATAGAGGGATTCATAAGGATCCATATGAATACTAAAGTGAAATCTATTATGGTAATAAAATTCCCCCATTTCTAGGTGTTGATCCCAACCATTTATGAAATCCATAGAGAAATATCTCAACTTTTCTTCCAAAGTTTGAATTTTCCTCTCTAGATGACCATCTGTCTGAGGATGATAAGTCGTACTGAAACTCGACTGTGTATCTAGAGAATGTTTAATACTTAGCTGAAACTTCAAGGTAATCCTCAGATCCCAATTATATACAATGGAAAGCGGTACTCCATTAAATATTACCACATCCTTTACATACATCTTGGAAAGCTGATCCAGATTGAAATCCTCTCTAATAGAAATGAAGTGTAACGAATACATAAGGCGATCAAATATAACCCATATAGCATTATTTCCTTTGGAGTATTTGATAATTCTGATTAAAAATTATACAGGTATGTTTTCTACATTCTATCCAGTATGGGTAATGGTTGTAACATCCCCTTAGTCTTTCGTCTCTTAGCCTTCAATTTCTGAAAAACCAAGCATCGAGAGGGATATTCAACGACATCTCTTTTAATTCCATACCACCAGAAGTACAATTTAAAGTACCTGTACATATTTGTGCTTCCATGGTGAATAGAGAATGAAGAACAAAAAGCCTCATCCAATAGCTCCTTCTTTAATTTTGGTATGGGAGGAATACAAACCCAATTTCTGAACCATATTATTTCTTCACAATCGATGTTGAATTCAGAAACATTTCTCACATTATTTTGAACTCTACATATTCCTTCTTGTGCCTACTTAATCGTCACTTATATAGATGGTTGAACATTCATTTGACAAATATAAGATTTCTCCCCTTCCATTAAAATTTCCAGATCTATCCTTCACAAATCTATAAATATTAGATATTTGGTGATCCTCAACATGGATAAGCTAGAATAGTATTTTCGATTCAAAGTATCTACCTCTTTGTTCTCTTTCCCAGGGTGGTAATGTATTGAGCATTCATAATCTTTAATCAACTCCAACCATCTTCTTTAGATCATGTTAAGATACTTTGGTGTGAAAATAAAATATAAACTTTTATGATCAGTATAAATATCACACCTTTCACCATAAAGATAATTCCTCTATATCATTAATGCAAAGATTACCACAACTAACTCTAAATCATGAGTTGGCTAATTTTTCTCAAGAACTTTCAACTACCGTGAGGTATAATCTATCACTGTATCATTTTTCATGAGAACAAATCCCAACCCCTTATTGGATGCATCACTATAGATCACAACCCTTTCCCCAATATAAGGTCATGTGAGCACAGGTGGACAGCATAACCTTCTTTTTAGCTCTTTGAAATTATCTTCACATTCCTCCGTACAAACAAAATTAAGTCCTTTCCTAGTCAACTTGGTGAGTGGATTAGATAATCATGAAAAATCATTCACAAAACGTCGATAATATCCAGCCAAACCAGGAAAACTTCAGATCTCAGTTACCGTTGTTGGTCTCGACCATCTTTCAATAACCTCTATTTTTTCTGGATCCATATATATCCCCTATCTTGAGATTATACGACCCAAAAAATGAAACTTTCTAAATCCAAAATTCACACTTAGTAAATTTGTAATATATATTCTCCTTTATCAGGGCCTTCAGTACAATTCTCAAGTGATCATCATGTTCTTCCATAATCTTTTTATAGAAAATAATATCATCTATAAAGACTACCACAAAATTATAAAGATAGTGTCTTAAGAATCAATTCATTATATCCATAAATATAGTAGGGTAATTAGTAAGACCAAAAAGCATCACTATAAATTCATAGTGTCTATACCTTGTATGGAATTGTATCTTTGGTATATCCTCTATTTTGACTATTAAATGATGATATCCTGGATAAAGATCAATCTTGTAAAAGTATTGAGCTCCATGTAGTTGGTCAAATAAGTCATCAATGCGGGGAAGAGCATATTTTTTCTTGATAGTGATCTTGTTATGTTCTTGATAATCAATTCAGAGTCTCATTGATCCATCTTTATTCTTAACAAACAAAACATGTGATCCCCAAGGTGACACCTAGGGAGTATGAATCCTATGTTAAGATTCTCTTGGATATTCTTCTACAATTCCTATAACTCAATTGGGGCCATTATATTAGGAGTCTTTGAAATATGCATAGAACCTGGTATTAGTTATATTGAAAATTCATCTTCAGGATTTTGTGGAAGACCTGTAAATTACTCTGTAAAGACATCATAAATCTCTTGTACAATGGGCGTACTCTTAATCATGAGCTTCTCCCCATTCATTTTAGATAAATAACATTCATTTATAGGAATCAAGACCCATAATATGGAAGAAATTTCTACTGGGAGGTTATATTAATCCTTTCATGGATAGATAATCGTAGATTGTTTTGGAATAAGAAATGTGATTTCCCTTCATTGGAAATTGATATGAGATGTATATAGAGAAAGAAAATCCATTCCAATAATCATATCAAATTACACTATAGGAAGTATCACAGGATATGCATGAACAACATTCACACAAACTTCACCCGGAGAAGAATTGTAAACTTCTGATGTGAAAATTGTCCCATTTTGAGTTTTCATAGCCAACTCAACATATAATTTTTGAGGAAATATGGTTATACCTTGAGAAAAGTTTTCAGAAATAAAATAGTGGGTGGATCTAGAATAAAATAAAACATTTTCTACTTTAGAGTGGATGAAAATTATACCTTCCACCACTTCATTATCACACTCCATGACGCCGATAGGGATTTTTTGTGACTTTCCTTTTTCTTTGGGATCAATAGTTTGTTCACGTCGATCATCATAAATAACCCATGGAATAGGGAATTTATTGTAATAATTCCCCACTTCCTTGTACTTGTCACATTGAAGTATAAGAGGTTCATTATGTGTAGAATTTTCTTTTTTCGCATCCTTAGACACCTTTTTTCTATCACGTTGGCATTGAAATACCTAATGAATTTCTTTTCCACACTTAAAACATTTACTAGTCCATTTAAGACAATTACCTTCATGTTTCTTTCCACAATTTGAGCATAAGGGAAAACTCATATTCTTTTTAGTGTGGTCTTTATATTTTCCTTTGAATTCCATTTTTCTCTTCTTATCAAACCCACATGACCGATGGGTTAACTCCAATCTCCATATCAATCTTGAGAGAACATAGAACAATTTACTCATAGCTATTCAAGTATCCTATGGAAAATTACCTTAGGAGACTTGGTTTTAAGCCACTAAATAATCAATCAATTTTACTCTCAGGTTGGATAATAGTTCCATAAGCGTACCTTTCATGTCTTGTAATTTTTTCTTTGTAGGTACCAACAGATTCATCATGATTTTTCTTAAGCTCAAGGTAATCCTTATCTATATTTGTTCGAAGAATACAAGGAATTTACTTATTGAAAAATAAGTTCTTGAACTCATCCCATTCCATGGACTCAGTTTAATCTCTTTGTCTTGTATTCTTGAAAAGCATCCACTATTGATCAACTTCACCTTCCAAATGATATATTGCTAAGATGAATTTATAATGTATAAAGCATTATAGAACTAAAAAACTCTTTTCAGTGGTACATATACATTTTTCTACCACTAATAAATCAGAAGACCCACTGAATGAATGTGGACACTGCCTCATAAAGGAGTTAATAGAATGTTGCTCCCGCATTTCCTCGTTTTGATGTCTGACATGATTCATATCTTGAGAATGTTGTGTGAGCATGGACATAATATTTTTCATTGCAGTTCCCATAACATTTGATTGCTTAGGGGGACAATCATTTCATTTCCCGTCACATTCAGTATTAACACAGTTCCTTTGGGTTCCATCCATTGACTAAAACCAAGAAGCATAGCCTGAGAAACACTAACCATAATAGGAAAACCACATAATCGAGAATAAAATTTCAATTTAGGGCACTTTAGGTTTTATCCTAGGTTATTTAGGGTCATTTCTAAAACACTAGGATTGTATTCTATACTTAGAAATATCCATATGGTTCTTACTAAAGCTTTCTTATCCTAGTTTCCAAAGGTTAACTATACCTTTTCTCTGATACCAACTATAATGAACAATAATTTACATGTAGATATTAATTATACATTGAGTAATATTTATTACATAACATAAAAAAACCATTCTAAGACCAAATAGGTTTAGTTTCTTTAGAAACTAGGAAACATAAACAACTGGTTTATTAAACATCTATATTGTCTCCCACTTATTTCTTCTAAACTAGAATAATTTTTGAAATATCTTACTTAATACACTTCTTCATGACCTGGGGAAAAGAAACATATTAAAGGGTTAGATCAAATGATCAGTAAGGGTAAACAATGGAAATATCAATCATATAAAAATCATAAGAACATAACATTTGGAAATCTTATCCTGCATATAAAAGATCAGAATATCATGTCATTGGATAAATCATAAATGTACAATGTAATCCCAATAGTCATAACATAAGGCATGATATTTTGTGGCATACACACATAAGTATATAAAATCATTTCATATTAGTCAATTATCATTTCCAATACCATCAAAGTAGATAATGTCCATTACTAAACCGAGTTCACTCCTCATTCCAGCCTTGTATTACTGAACCTGATTTACATGTTGTTCCAATCATGCCTATATCATGAGACATAAATCATTACCAATTGAATTATAGGGATATAAAGGTACCAACACATCATAATGAAACCATTATTACATATTCCACCAAACATAAAAACATTCACCATAGCATAACCCATGAAAAAATGGGTTTCTTAAACAACATTCTATCATAATTAATATAAAACAAATGGATTTAATAGATAAAATTCCATCATAAAAAAATAAAATCATTGTAATAACATGGATAAAAATATAACCCAATTTAAAAAGTGTCTTCTTAGATGGAAAATAATATTGAGAAAACACTTGAAGTTAATTCCTGAGGAAAATATCATTTACTCTTTAAAAACGTTTTCCTTCCCCAAAATGCAACACAATTTTTGAAGAAATCATATCGTGTGAAAATAAAATTGTAATATTGTTGGGTAATATTCAAGAAAATAAAGATTTTAAGAAGACCTAAAAATCCTTTCATGCCATATAAGTTAAAAAATTCTTCCCGTACTCTTTCAAGAAAAGTCAAAAGTACCTCATATAAAAAAAAGAAATATTGATTCATTCCATACCGTTTAATATAAATTCAAAAATGGGTAAAATAGACATTAAAAAAGTATAAGAATAAAAATATTATTATATATTTAAGAAACAATGATGGGGATGACAAATATTCCCTATTAAATACTTACTTATAAGAAATCTCAGAAAATATTGAGATTGTGAAATTATCCAATACCATAGGTTTGATATCCTTAGTATGTAACCAAAACTCTTGTAAAATAATTTAAATAATGTTACTAACTAATTCCATAATTATAATCATTTTTATGATAAAATGTATGATCATATTATCATCTATTTTTTAGTAAAATTTTATTGTTACTCATTATTCGGGTATTAACCGCTTTATGTTCTTATGCAAGTTTTGTCAGATAAGTTCTTATTCCTCTTTTAGGTTATAATTATATCATTTTAATACTAATATTATTATAATATATATCATATTTATTTATTCAATTCATGTATATAATCATGTTTTAATGATGATCATGTAGAATGAATCACATCACATCGTGGAGATCGTAGGCCGTACGTATGCACGAGCGATGATATCCTTGCCAAAATTATTAAATGGTATTGAAGTGGATGGTGTATGATATTTCAGAATTAGTATCATGTTATAATAATCAAATATATTTCTTATTTACATCATTATACCCATCCATGTAAGGAGGAGTTGAAAAACTTATTACACAACAATGTGGAGACGGAAGTCGTACGTATGCACTCGTGATGATTTCATTTCATATAGGATGGATATAAGGTGGAATATGGTCTATTAATTTTTATAATAAAATATAAGTATATTATAGATACTTATGTTAATACTTTATAATTAAACCACTAATGAAGAGCAAGTAGAAGAAGAAATAAGTTTGAAAGAATTGGTAGAAGAGATTACCTCTTTCTTGACGTGTTTCCTCTAAATCTCTTCTTGAGAACTAATGTTAGTCTTTGAAGATGACCAGAACCTCTACAATGAAAATAGGAAACTTTAGAAGCAGAAAAGGGATAGGGTTGGCTGAGTCTGAAGGCACAAAATAGAGTGAAGCGTTGAGGGAGGAGGTTCCCTTTTATAATTGAGGTGAGGGGAACTTTTGGAAACTCTATAAAAAATAATTTATAATAAAATAAAAACCTTCCCAAAAACCACCAAAATGTCCCAATTTAAAAGATGAGATGATATAGGGTTGTAATATTATTAGCCAATAAATTTTGGACAAGTTAGTTTCTAAATTTAAACCATAGCTTTTTAATTGACACTTAGATATTCTATTTAATTTTAATTGTTCTAATAATATTCTAAACATTTAATTGTCATAAATATTTACTTATATTTTGTAAATTGACCATAAATGGATATTTTATAATATTTTTGATCTTATAATTATCAAACTATATTTTATATATATATATACTTTAAAATAATTTAATAAAATGTAATTTCTAAAAATATCAATTGTGTCAATTTTGGAACCATTCATTTATTTGAATTTAAAAAAATCCCAAAAAAAAGATAAATTCGAAAAAAATAATAATAAACTCTTACAATTTCATATTAACCTTGAAAATTAATTTATAGTATTAATTATGTAAAGACCCGTAAATTTAAAGGAAATTTTTTTCTTAATTTTCTTTGGAATTTTACAAGAGCGCAGTTTCTGACGGCACCTGATTCCGAGGCCCGGTGTGCCCGGAATCATTTTCCGAAGTTTGGGCTCGGGTACGTTCAGTGAACGGACGAGCGGGATTTTCTAACTTTTGAACCGGTGCCCGAAATCAAATTCTGAGGGCACCGATGAAATCGCAGCGCCGTTATTCACTTAGAAACGTCTCTTCCGGAGTTGCGTTTGCTCGGGTGTGGTTTTTAATTTTCGGGCTTAAAGTTATGAAATAAAATAATTTTGCGACAACTTTATTTTTATTTCACTTAAGCCACTTGGAAGCCACTTGAAGCCACTTATTGACGACTTGAACTGAGTTGAACCGAATAGGATGCTATCCAGAAATTTCCTACCCCCTTGGTAGGATATTTGTTAGGTAGGGCCCGCACGAGCCCCGCCGTTTCTTTCCGCTAAGAAATGCACCCGCGAAAACCCGTCTTTATGAAAGTCAACTGACGCGTTTCTTAAAATCTTAACAGACCATTTAATTGGGCGGTTTATTTCGTGAATTAAATGGGCCGTTTCTTTCGTTGAATTAATTCAACGAATTTTTTAGTCGTTTCTTAACCAGTTTTCAAATTCGTTGGCGTAATAATAAAATAAGGCCAACGCTCGACCTCTGGTCATTTGTGCATTGAGAAGATTTGAAAGGACCCTTGTATCTTCTTCTCCCTCGCGAAGAACGCGAAGAATGTGAAGAACGCGAAGAACGCTGAACCCGGAAATCGACGACGCTTCCGTCCGAGACGTTCTTCCCCGCTCCGATCTCCGATCACCAACCATTTGAGGTGAGTGATTTCGGGTTTCCTCTAAGGGTTCTTTTTGGTTTTAAACGAAACACAGATTTAATTATTTATAATTTTAAATCTGTTGTTCTTGGTCCGTTGAGCTCGCCGACTCAACGTCGGATCCCGTGACGACGCGACGCCTTCCCGCGATGACGTGACGATCCCCCTCTTCCGCGACGAGCTTTTCCGCGAAGAACGCCCGCGCGCGACGACCAATGAGGTAGGGATTTTATGATTTGGAATACCCCTCTTTATATTCCCGTGAACGTTCTTTAAAAATTAAAGAACCGGTTCAAATGAACAATTTTATTTTATTAAAATTGTCGGTTCATGTGTTGAACAAAATTCCGCCGGTTGTTTATCTCTAACACGGAGGGTGCGGGCCAAACGAACACGGCCCGACGACCCTCCGCCGTTCTTCATTTTGTGCGGATTTGGCGGGCGACGACGGAACATGCCGCAACGGATGTTTGACGATCCCTCAGTGAAGAACGAGTCACGGGAGGAGCAATGGCGCAGACGGGAAGAGAATCGGACCACCGGAGAGATCCCGGTGGCCCACGGAACTCGCCGGCGGCGCGGGTCGCCGGCGTGGTGGCGCCGGCAGCCGGGAGCGGCGGCGCCCCGTCGCGCCGCCGGACAGGCCGCCGCGGTTGAAGCCGCGACGGTGTTAGAACCCGCGGACCCGTGGCCGCACGGGTCCGGTGCCCTCGGACGTGGCTGAAGCCGCGTCCATGACATAGCGCGGCCCCACGCGGGGGGCCGTGACACCACCAGGCCGCGGGGGGCGGCGCCCCGCGCGCCTCGACCGTTCGGCCGAACCGGGCTAGGCCGCGCCCTGGCCGGACTGGACCGGGTCACCCCGGTTCGGATCGCCCCGGTTCGGCCGACTCCCGGGGGGGGGGGGGGGGGGGGTCGGCCCGGGTCGGCCCGGGCCCGTACCCCCCCGTCTTCGGACGTTTTCGTTCAAATGACTGTAACTTGATCTACGGGCCTCCAAACGACTCGCCGTCAGCGGAAACGCGATCCTTGGATCGAGACGGTCGTTTTGGTATATCGCACTCAAGGTTTCGGAATAGTTTGAGTTTGGCAGGGTTGGTTCGTACACGAAACCAACCGGGCCCTCGGAGCGGAAACACTCATATCTCGAGCCACGGACGTCCGATTGACGTGCCGTCAGCTTCGTTGAATTCCTCTAAGTGAGACAGATCTTTTGGCATACTCCGCCCGAGGTTTGGACGCAGGTGGAGTACGGTCGGGTTGGTTTTGCCTTAAAAACCAACCAGGCCCCTGGGACGAAAAAGCCAATAACTCTCAGACCGGGCGTCCGATTGACGCGCCGTCTGCGACACTGAGTTGCTGTTGATGATACAGAACTTTTGGATACATCAACTTCGTACTTTGTGTCAGTTGATGTATCGGCCTCTCGGCTCGTGGAGCGGACCCTCCCGAACGAGCTTGTTGTGTGCGGGAACCCCAGAGATGGCTGCGACTGCTTCTTCGATAGCGACGACTGTGCAGAGATCCTCAGTGGACTCCGACGACGACCGTGCAGAGATCCTCAGTGGACTGCGGCGACGACTGTGCAAAGGTCCTCAGTAGACTGCGACGACTACTGCACTCAGCGATCCTACGTGGATCAGTGCTACAGGTCATGTGTGGGCCCGGTCCTGTGTGAGCCCGATCCTGTGTGGATCCGAACCTGTGTGGGTCCGCGCTCAGCGGTTCTGTGTGAGCCAGCGCCTACAGGTCCTGTGTGGGCCCGATCCTGTGTGGGTCATTGCGGGGGTTAGTTACCTATCGATCCTTCGTGGGTCCGACGACTTAGATGGATCAGTGATTGTCTTTATTGTCATCCGAAGAAGTATACCTGTGTGAGCTGAATCTTGTGTTTCTCTCCTTTGTGGATTGTGTTGAGCTATCCTGTGTGGATTTACTGTTTACTCTCCTTTGTGGATTGTGTTGAGCTATCCTGTGTGGATTTACTGTTTACTCTCCTTTATGGATTGTGTTGTTCTATCCTGTGTGGGTATACGTTTGCTTTCCTGTGTGGACTGGGTTGTGCTTGGGCTCAGACGTTGGAGCCGAACGGGAATTGATGACTTAGGTATATGTATGGGCATATACCTAAGCCGTGTCAGATGTTACTTCGTGATTGTATCTTTCCTTTATGGATTATCCTTTGTGGATTTCGGGAGACCTTCAGGGGTCTCGGGGTCCCTACTGAGTAGCTTATACTCACCCCTACACGGGCTTTGCCCGCACTACGTTGTGTTGGTTGCAGACGACGGACAGCGCTGATCGTGGTGGAGGCGTGTGGAGCAGGACGGTACCTGGAGGTGGACCATTGGGCGGGACGTACTCGGAGTGGTCAGGTGGACCCGAGGAGCAGTGGAGGCTATCTGTGCCCACCCTTCATGTGGGATTTCCAGAGGACGGATCGACGCTACAGTTTTCTCTTTTTAGTTGCTGTTTTTCTTTTCAGTTGTACTTTACAGTTGGGCTTGTATTTCCGGCCCCTTTTACTTTCAGCACAGCTTGTACAATTTTTAATTAGTGTTTAATTTCCGCTTTCTTATTCTGTGGTGCTTGTCTACTTTTCAAAGGCAATGTCTTCCCTTTTTGTTGGGATTTACGCCTTGGTGCTAGTCGCCAGCCCCTGGCCTATGGAAGGAGGGCTTGGGGTAGTCACGGCACGGGCCCCGAGGGCGGGTCATGACAAATTGGTATCAGAGGTGGTCGGTTCTACCGCAGACTCTGATCTTTCTTCTATGTGGAGAAATAGTGTTTAGCATATTGAGTGTGGTTATCAGTCCAGGGAGTCCAGTGTCTGTGCGGCGGCTGACGTATCCATACACCAGGACCCTGACTTCTGATTTCCGACTTAATGCACGAAAACATTGATTGCATGTGTGTTTCAAGTTTTCTCTGTGATTACTTGTGTTAGCTCACCAGGTATACTGTTCTGACCGTGGCATTCTTGTTTCCTTTTCAGGATGGCACGACGACAGCAGCCAGCTAGGGTTCCTAGAGTAGAGCGCGACGACAGCCCGCCGAGTGACGAGGCCTCGGTACAAGGCCCGTTGACAGTAGAGGCACCAGCGGTACCTTTACCCATCGAGCCCCCGATGCTTCCAGCACTGGCAGCTGACGACGCACGACGCCTCGGAGCTCTGCACGAGTTCCAGTGTCAGTGACCACCCAGGTTCTGTGGGTAGTCGGACCCCCAGGCAGCCGAGGACTGGATGGAGGCGGTCGTCCGAGTTTTCAGGCTAGTGAGGACACCAGCAGACCTCATGGTGATCCTCGCGGCGAGCCTACTGCACGCAGCAGCAGGGCGATGGTGGAGCCTGATGCTCCAGGTACACGATGAGGCCTCTCTCATCTGGACGGACTTCGAGAGCCTCTTCCGCTCAGAGTTCGTCCCGGCCACCCTCCGTGCGGTGCGCATCCAGGAGCTTTTTCAACTGCGGCAGGGCAGTTTGACGGTCGCCTAGTACGCGACGAGGTTCACCGACCTATCTCGCTACTTGACCGACATGGTACGGGACACCTTCTTCCGGGCCCGGACCTTCGATAAAGGATTGAGACATGATATCAGGGCATTGCTAATCTCCCTCAACATCCCGACCCAGGCAGGAGTGCTAGAGCGAGCCCTTCTGATCGAGAGCTTCCTGGATGAGTCCACAGCGAGACCTACCGCAGGGCGGTAGATAGCGGAGTCTTCGGCAGCAGGTAGCCGACGGATGACTCAGGGTTCCAGGCAGACCAGGCCCTCTAGCAGACGACCTCAGGACACTGGCTCAGCAGTGCAGGGCACTCAGCGCGGAGCCAGTCTTCCGAGAGGCAGGCAGTGCTACGAGTGCGGCGGGCAGGGCCACATGGCTCGTGACTGCCCGAACCGCCGTACCGAGGGGCAGCAGACGGTGGAGGGGCCACCCAAGAAGAGGCAGAGGGTCGACCCTGGCGGTCCGCAGGGAGGAGGCGGATGAGGCAGAGGAGCTGGCCGAGCAGCAGGTGGTGGGCGACGCTTTGAGGCTTTGCCACCACCACCACCAGGAGGCCCGCCCCGACCACAGGGTGCTGGAGGGCAGAGACAGGTGCAGATCCAGGCATCAGAGGCCTATGACCACGGCGGACCAGAGATGATTCTAGGTACGATATGTGTCTATTCCACCCTTGCTGCAGTTCTGATAGACACAGGAGCGAGTCACTCTTTCATAGCCACTGCCCTTGTTCGGAGCTCGGAGATTCCGACAGAGCCGTTGGCTCGATCCTTACGGCTAGAGACTTCTACGGGAGCAGACTCGACGATTACGCACTGGTGCCGGCAGTGTGAGCTTACTCTAGGAGGAGAGAGCTTTGGCTGGGATCTTCTTGTAGCGGCGTTGAGGCCTTATGACATCATCTTGGGAATGGATTGGTTATCTACGGTCCATGCTCAGATTGACTACATTAGGCGCAAGGTGCGATGTGTGCGCACCGACAGGAGCAGGTTCACCTTCACCAGCAAGAAGGGAGCCTTAACAGCACAGGATGGACTCACGCAGAGGAGAGGTCAGCCCATCCCTCATCAGTTGGCTAGCCTCATCCTGGGAGAAGTTGACATACGGAGTCCCAGTTTTCCTGTAGTGGTGGATCAGTACGCGGACGTCTTTCCCGAAGACGTTCCAGGACTACCTCCTCACATAGAGGTATACTTTTATATTGACATGTACCCCGGGACAACCCCGATATCCACTCCAGCATATCAGATGGCCCCCGCTGAGTTTCGAGAGATGCGGGTACAGTTGGAGGACTTGCAGGGCAAGGGGTTCATCCGACCCAGTGTTTCACCCTGGGCTTCCCCGATATTGTTCACCAAGAAGGCGGATGGGAGCTTGCGACTGTGTATCGATTATCGTCGCCTGAACCAGGTGACAGTGAGGAACAAGTATCCGCTACCCAGGATTGATGACCTCTTTGATCGGCTGAAGGGAGCACGGTGGTTCTCGAAGATAGACCTCAGGTCAGGCAATCATCAGCTCAGAGTTTGAGACGAGGATGTGCAGAAGACGGCCTTCAGGTGTCGGTATGGCCACTATGAGTTCTTGGTTATGCCTTTCGGCGTGACCAACTCTCCAGCAGTGTTCATGAGCCTCATGAACAGGATCTTCCAGCCATACCTCGATCGATTTGTCGTAGTCTTCATCGACGACATCTTGGTGTACTCGACCACGGAGGAGGAGAACGCCTACCACTCGCGTGTTGTACTAGACACACTCCGAGAGAACCATCTTTATGGAAAGCTCTCGAAGTGTCAGTTCTGGTTACGTGAGGTCCACTTCTTGGGGCACGTCATTTCTGAG
This sequence comes from Viscum album, assembly GCA_963277665.1. NCBI lineage: Eukaryota > Viridiplantae > Streptophyta > Magnoliopsida > Santalales > Viscaceae > Viscum > Viscum album. Next base: position 1,713,306,486 of record OY728140.1, on the reverse strand, counting down.
GCGGGAGTATTAGTGGATCCCGCGAAGATCGAGGCAGTGCAAGCTTGGGAGCCACCCAAGAGCGTGACAGAGGTGCGGAGTTTCTTGGGCCTAGCCGGATACTATCGGAGATTTGTGCCGGACTTCTCCAGAGTTGCGGCCCCACTCTCAGTGTTGAAGAAGAAGGGGAAACCCTTCGTGTAGTCAGACAGATGTCAGTAGAGCTTCCAAGAGCTCAGGCAGAGGTTGACCAGCGCACCTATCTTGAGGTTGCCTGAGGAGGGAGTTGGATACGTAGTCTACTGCGATGCATTAGGGACCGGACTCGGGTGTGTCCTGATGCAGGAGCGGGCCGTGATTGCCTACAGATCATGTCAGTTGAGGCCGCATGAGCAGAACTACGCTACCCATGACTTGGAGTTGGCAGCAGTGGTCTTCGCCCTGAAGACATGGCAGCACTATCTGATGGGCGAGCGCTTCACAGTCTTTTCTGACCACCAGAGTCTCAGGCACATCTTCTCTCAGAAGGACCTGAACCTGAGACAGTGGCGATGGCTCGAGTTCCTCCAGGACTATGACTTTGAGATAGTCTATACTCCTGGGGAGGGGAACGTGGTAGCCGATGCCCTCAGCAGGAGGACGGGCATACAGCTACTTGAGGAGGCGACAGAGAAGCTAGCCACCTTGCAGATATCCTTCGTGGATAGAGACGGAGAAGCCTTCCTTCAGTCTCTCACAGTCTCTCCTCCACTTCTACAGCGGGTCAGAGAGGCACAGCGTGGGGACGCTGACTGTGAGACACGGCGTGCACAGGTATCCTCGAGACAGGCACCTGATGGTTTCTCCCTTGGAGCAGAGCACGATGTCCTTTTCAGAGGAAATACCTTGGTACCAGTAACTTTACGAGAGGAGGTGCTGAGAGAGTTCCACACTTCTCCTTTTGCGGTACATCCTGGAGTGGCGAAGATGTACCAGGATCTCAGACTTCAGCACTGGTGTCCGGGCATGAAGAAGGCTGTGGCAGAGTACGTTTCATGGTGCCTCACCTGCCAGCAGGTGAAGGCAGAGCACCAGGTACCAGCAGGCTTGGTACAACCCTTGGAGGTCCCGGAGTGGAAGTGGGATGGCATATCTATGGACTTCGTGACTGGACTTCCACGCACTTCCAGAGGTCACGACTCCATTTGGGTGATTGTTGACCGACTCACCAAGTCGGCACACTTCTTACCCATCCGAGAGCAGGGCTCAGTGGAGAGCTTGGGACGTCTCTATGTTCAGGAGATTGTACGGCTTCACGGTGTGCCATCGACTATCGTCTCTGATCGGGACGCTCGCTTTACCTACCGGCTTTGGAAGGGATTGCAGGAGGCGTTCGGGACGCGACTACGTCTGATCACCGCCTTTCACCCTTAGACGGATGGTCAGATGGAGAGGACCATTCAGACTCTCGGGGACATGCTCCGTGCATGTGTCCTTGACTTTGGTCACAGCTGGGAGGACCACCTACCCTTGGTGGAGTTTGCGTACAACAATATCTACCACTCCACCATCGGGATGGCACCCTATGATGCGTTGTACGACAAGCCTTGCAGATCTCCTTTGTGCTGGACAGACCCTGGGGAGTCAGCACTTGTGGGACCAGAGATGGTCCGGGCCACGACAGAGAAGGTCCATGTCATCCAGGAGCGGATGAGGACAGCACAGAGCCGGCAGAAGTCATATGCTGACAGGAGGCGGAGGCCACTAGAGTTCGAGGATGGTGACCACGTCTTCTTGCGTGTCTCACCTCGACGTGGTTTGCGGAGATTTGGCCGAGGCGGCAAGTTGTCTCCACGCTTCATCGGGCCTTTCCAGGTCCTCAGCAGGATTGGCGAGGTGGCTTATCGCCTGGCTCTACCACATCAGTTGCACTGGGTGCACGACATCTTCCACGTATCCTAGCTGAGGAGATACGTGCACGACCCGACGCACATCATTGACTATGGGGAGCTAGACGTGGATGATGGGGTGACTTTTGCGGAGGTCCCGGTGGATAGAGAGGATCGACAAGAGCGAGTCCTACGTGGGCGATCGATTCCTCTTGTGCGCATCATATGGAAGCACGGGAACCTCCAGGAGAGCACTTGGGAGCGGGAGGCTCAGATGCGTGCTCAGTACCAACATTTGTTTCCCTAGTTTTTGATGTATCTTTACGAGGACGTAAAGTCTTGAGGTGGGAGTAATTTAAAGACCCGTAAATTTCAAGGAATTTTTTTTATTAATTTTCTTTGGAATTTTACAAGAGCGCAGTTTCTGACGGCACCTGATTCCGAGGCTCGGTGTGCCCGGAATCATTTTCCGAAGTTTGGGCTCGGGTACGTTCAGTGAACGGACGCGCGGGTTTTTCTAACTTTTGAACCGGTGCCTGGAATCGAATTCTTAGGGCACCGATGAAATCGCAGCGCCGGTATTCACTTAGAAACGCCTCTTCCGGAGTTGCGTTTTCTCGGGTGTGGTTTTTAATTTTTGGGCTTAAAGTTAAGAAATAAAATAATTTTGCGACAACTTTATTTTTATTTCACTTAAGCCACTTGGAAGCCACTTGAAGCCACTTATTGAAGGCTTGAACTAAGTTGAACCAGATAGGATGCTATCCAGAAATATCTTACCCCCTTGGTAGGATATTTGTGAGGTGGGGCCCGCACGAGCCCCGCCGTTTCTTTCCGCTAAGAAACGCACCCGTGAAAACCCGTCTTTATGAAAGTCAACTGACGCGTTTCTTAAAATCTTAACAGACCATTTAATTGGGCGGTTTATTTCGTGAATTAAATGGGCTGTTTCTTTCGTTGAATTAATTCAACGAATTATTTAGTCGTTTCTTAACCAGTTTTCAAATTCATTGGTGTAATAATAAAATAAGGCCAACGCTCGACCTCTGGTCATTTGCGCATTGAGAAGATTTGAGAGGACCCTTGTATCTTCTTCTCCCTCGCGAAGAACGCGAAGAATGCGAAGAACGCAAAGAACGCCGAACCCGGAAATCGACGACGCTTCCGTCCGAGACATTCTTCCCCGCTCCGATCTCCGATCACCAACCATTTGAGGTGAGTGATTTCGGGTTTCCTCTAAAGGTTCTTTTTGGTTTTAAACGAAACACAGATTTAATTATTTATAATTTTAAATATGTTGTTCTTGGTCCGTTGAGCTCGCCGACTCAATGCCAGATCCCGCGACGACGCGATGCCTTCCTGCGACGACGCGACGATCCCCCTCTTCCGCGACGAGCTTTTCCGCGAAGAACGCCCGCGCGCAATGACCAACGAGGTAGGGATTTTATGATTTGGAATACCCCTCTTTATATTCCCATGAACGTTCTTTAAAAATTAAAGAACCGGTTCAAATGAACAATTTTATTTTATTAAAATTGTCGGTTCATGTGTGGAACAAAATTCCCCTGGTTGTTTATCTCTAACGCGGAGGGTGCGGGCCAAACGAACACGTCCCGACGACCCTCCGCCGTTCTTCATTTTGTGCGGATTTGGCGAGCGATGACGGAACGTGCCGCAACAGATGTTTGACGATCCCGTAGTGAAGAACGAGTCCCGGGAGGAGCAATGGCGCATACGGGAAGAGAATCGGACCACCAGAGCGATCTCGGTGGCCCGCGGAACTCACCGGCGGCGCGGGTCGCCGGCGCGGCACCCGCGGACCCGCGACCGCGCGGGTCCGGTGCCCTCGAACGCGGTTGAAGCCGCGTCCATGACACAGTGCGGCCCCACGCGGGGGGCCGCGGCACCACCAGGCCGCGGGGGGCGGCGCCCCGCGCGCCTCGACCGTTCGGCCGCTCGCCCGAACCGGGCCAGGCCGGTCCGACCGGCCGGGCCGCGCCCTGGCCGGACCGGGCTGGGTCGGGTCGGCCCGGTTCGGGCGACCCGGTTCGGCCGACTCCCAGGGGGGTGGCGGTCGGGCCGGGTCGGCCCGGGCCCGTACCCCCCCGTCTTCGGACGTTTTCGTTCAAACGCCCGTAACTTGAGCTAAGGGCCTCCAAATGACTCGCCGTCAGTGGAAACACGATCCTTGGATCGAGACGGTCGTTTCGGTATATCGCACTCAAGGTTTCGGAATACTTTGAGTTTGGCCGGGTTGGTTCGTACACGAAACCAACCGGGCCCTCGGAGCGGAAACGCTCATATCTCGAGCCACGGACGTCCGATTGACGTGCCGTCAGCTTCGTTGAATTCCTATAAGTGAGACGGATCTTTTGGCATACTCCGCCTGAGGTTTGGACGCAGGTGGATTACGGTCGGGTTGGTTTTGCCTTAAAAACCAACCTGGCCCCTGGGACGAAAAAGCCAATAACTCTCAGACCGGGCGTCCGATTGACGCGCCGTCTGCGACACTGAGTTCCTGTTGACGATACAGAACTTTTGGATACATCAACTTCGTACTTTGTGTTAGTTGATGTATCGGCCTCTCGGCTCGTGGAGCGGACCCTCCCGAACGAGCTTGCTGTGTGCAGGAACCCTAGAGTTGGCTGCGACTGCTTCTTCAACAGCGACGACTGTGAAGAGATCCTCAGTGGACTCCGACGACGACCGTACAGAGATCCTCAATGGACTGCGGAGATGACTGTGCAGAGATCCTCAGTGGACTACGACGACTACTGCACTCAGCGATCCTACATGGATCAGTGCTACAGGTCCTGTGTGGGCCCGATCCTGTGTGGGTCCGCGCTCAGCGGTTCTATGTGAGCCAGCACCTACAGGTCCTGTGTGGGCCCGATCTTGTGTGGGTCATTGTGGGGGTTAGTTACCTATCGATCCTTCGTGGGTCCGATGACTTAGATGGATCAGCGATCGTCTTTATCGTCATCCGAAGAAGTATACCCGTGTGAGCTGAATCTTGTGTTTCTCTCCTTTGTGGATTGTGTTGAGCTATCCTGTGTGGATTTATTGTTTACTCTCCTTTGTGGATTGTGTTGAGCTATCCTGTGTGGATTTACTGTTTACTCTCCTTTGTGGATTGTGTTGTTCTATCCTGTGTGGGTATACGTTTGCTTTCCTGTGTGGACTGGGTTGTTCTTGGGATCAGACATTGGAGCCGAATGGGAATTGATGACTTAGGTATATGTATGGGAATATACCTATGCCGTGTCAGATGTTTCTTCATGATTGTATATTTCCTTTGTGGATTATCATTTGTGGATTTCGGGAGACCTTTGGGGGTCTCGGGGTCCCTACTGAGTAGCTTATACTCACCTCTGCACGGGCTTTGCCCGCACTACGTTGTGTTGGTTGCAGACGACGGACAACGCTGATCGTGGTGGAGGCGTGAGGAGCAGGACGGTACCTGGAGGTGGACCACTGGGCGGGGCGTACTCGGAGCGGTCAGCTGGACCCGAGGAGCAGTGGAAGCTATCTGTACCCACCCTTCAGGTGGGATTTCCAGAGGACGGCTCGACGCTGCAGTTTTCCCTTTTTAGTTGCTGTTTTTCTTTTCAGTTGTACTTTACAGTTGGGCTTGTATTTCTGTCCCCTTTTACTTTCAGCACAGCTTGTACAATTTTTACTTAGTGTTTACTTTCCGCTTTCTTACTCTGTGGTGCTTGTTTACTTTTCAAAGGCAATGCCTTCCCTTTTTGTTGGGATTTACGCCTTGGTGCTAGTCGCCAGGCCCTGGCCTATGGAAGGCGGGCTTGGGGTAGTAACGGAACGGGCCCCGAGGGCGGGTCGTGAAAAATTAGTTCATATGATATTTCTTTTACTATTTTAAAAACTATTTATTTGATATTTCTATTAATAAATTAATCTTTACATCACTATCGTGTCATCAATAATGGTACATTTTTAATTTCTAAAATTTATAAATAAATTTATATGATATAGGTAATTATTTTATATTTCTTGATACTATCTATTGTCTAAATTATCTACTAGTTATCCATATATTAATGTTAATATACTTATATAAAATTAGATTGTGCAATTTTGTCACATTCATTGGTTTTTATTACATTCATTTCATATTAATAGGTAAGTGGCCATAAAGAGATTCCATTTAGAAAAATAGATGATAAAGGTCGAATTTAGTAATACAATATGATTTTTTACTATTTTTAAGTAATTTTATAATATTATTTTTACCTTTAATTACCTGATTTACCTTTAACCATGGTAATAAAAATAATTACTAAAGTCGCTATTTATAAATCCTCAAAATAAAATTATCCTATTATCATAATTTGGACCTAGTGATTAAAAATATGGAATAAATTTTTCAAAATTGAAAACACATAAGTTGTAGTAATTAATTTAAAATTAATCTCATTGTTGAAATGATAAAGTTGTTTTTAAAAGTCAAAATTTGGAAAAAATTGAATTTTTTTTTATATTTGAATTAAATGTAAAATTAATTATAATGACCTACATTATATTGAATGGTAAAAATATATTTTATTTATACTTTTAAATAATTAAAAAAATATAATTTAACTATATAAATTATTTCAATGAAAAATTTTATTTTTATTTAAAATTTAGTGTATTTTTAGAATTTATCAAAACATTAATGTTTTGAGAAAAATGTCATAAATTCATCAAAAGTAAATTTTTATATCCTAATTTAAAATAAAATGTTTATTTTTTCATATAAAAATTATTAATGTTTCAAAATATTAATTTAAAATGGGTTCTCCATTCAAAGGTATAAAATTAAACTAAAAAGGATTTTATTCATCAAATAGGGTTTTGTTTATACACTATGACTAAAATATAAATTGGATGAATATAAAAAAATTTATTAATTATATAACGCATATATATCTCATTAATTTCAATACCAAATGTTATTCAAATAGTAATAAAAATATCTAATTGATTTATATTTTTTATAATTAATTGATAGCCAATGAATTCACAAGGCATTTTCAAAGGTTAGTTATAATTATTCTTACTGACCAAACGACTTGGATATAATGGTAATTTTATAATATGGGCGTATTTTGGTTCATTTAAACTCATGATTACATGAAAAGAAATCTTCTCAAGAATAAAAAATATTTAAAGAAAATATTTCATAAAAACATCTGGGTGTTACAATTTAAATTAGGAACATGATTTAGAACGTAAAAATTTAAAATAAATGGATATGAAAAAATAAGTCCATTAGGATGAAGACACACCATATCATTGATATCATGGTATATAATGTGAAATATGTCTTAAGAAAATAAATTTGAGACAAATAACCCCTATTAAATTTAATAGTAATAGAAACAAAAGTATATGAAGGAACCATTTATGTAAAATCCTATAAAATACCATTAAAGAATTATTAATAGTAATAATTAACTTCAATAGATATGTATTTATATCATATAAAAGGAAAAACGGTTCGAAATATCAATTTTTTGACTTAGATTTGGAAATTGAGACAATAAAACCCTAAACTTAATTCATGACTTCCACAAAAGTTCATGAATCATTTTATATATCAGAAATAACTATATTAATAACATATTTTATAACCATATTAATATCTATATCCTTTTATAAGCTATACATATAATTATTATATAAATATATATTAGTTAGTAATTATCTATTTTCAATATCAGGTGTTAGTAATCTTGATTATTTTGAACTAGTTTCATACTTACTGAGTTATTTTTCAATATTTTCTTAAACATATTCACTAAAAGATCATATAAGGTATTGGAATTTTTTTATAATTATTTAAAATTATTTGTTTCATTAACTAAGATTTTGGTTATTATCCTTAAATATGAAATCGATGATGAGAATTTTTAAGTGATTGTTTTACTAATAGAGGTTGGTATATTAATTAATGAGTTTAATATTAATGTTTCCATTTAAAAAAACCACATACTTATTAGAATCATATAATATCATCAATTAAATTTTCATATTAATCCATGAAATTTTTTTGTATGATTGTTCAAGTAGGTTCTTAGACTCATCCAAACATGAACATACCATAATTAATGGATGAATATGGTTTCTTTTGGGATAATATCATTATTAAATACACATAATGATATAATTTCGATATTAAAAATGTGTATAATAATATTTTAATATATTTTGGTAAATAATAGAAAAATATATAAAAATTGATATATGTTACTTCAGGGAGGTGGTAGTCTGCATAAACACACAAATAATGTTTATATTTTTCATAATGAAAAATGGGGAAGCTGGTTAACGATTATTCCAAAAAATATACCAAAATTAATTATACTATAAATACTAATTTATTTATAAAATATTTAGGAAAATATATTTGGAATATAATTTTAGAAAAGAAAAAAGAAAAATTTTTAGGGTAAAGTTAGTACTTACGTTGAGAAGATGAGTTTCCCCTTATGGGATTCCATCAATGGGGGGGGGGGGTGGGTGGGTGGGTTTAGGCCAAACTATTGTTTCTTGAATCTTAATGATGTAAAATAATTTATAAGGGAATGATATAGGCCAAATATTTAATTGGAAATTAAAATTTTGTAGGTGTTTTGAAGGGGTGGTGAGAGGTCCCCTTTTATAAGTGGTGAGAATGACATTTTTGTAAATATTTGATTCTAATTTAACAAGAGAACATGTTTCAAATGCATACGGTAAACCCCTTTTACCATTTTTTTGATTTTACTGCATTAAACTGGGTTTTTCCGAAGTAATTTATTTTTTATGACTTAAAATAAAATTGGTATTATTAAATAATAAAGACCTATTATATAAAAAATATTTAATAAATTTTATTATATAAAATATATATGCATGAAAAAAATTAATTTTAACATTATCACATGTGATGCGTAAAACCCCATTTTTAGGAAAACATGTATTTTAAGATTACAATTTACATGTAAGATAAAATTGTCGATTTATTTTATTTTCAGGATATAAATTGGTTTATTATAAGAAATAAAATTTATTTTTATTTAAAATCATTCTAAAACTGAATTTTACCAAACAAATATTTAATTGAAAGGAATGATAAAAAACATTTTTTACTGGAAAATATTATTTACGTTCATAAAATATTAGACATATGTTTTCTAAATTCATAAGGGTTTTTAAAAATGAATAGTTTTAATCCATAGATAAACCTCTGATAATGAAAAATAATTTTTAATTTTTTATGTTATACCTTCTTCGCAATTGAGTCATAAAATCTCTGGTTTTAGTAAAAATTAAATTTTTTATTATTGACTAAAAATAAATTATATATGAAATATCCAAAAGAATTAATATTAAGATATTTTTGAAATTCTAATTTGAAAAATCATATTATTTTCATCAAATTGAAATTCATAAATATATATAAAAATTAGAGTAATATAAAGAACATAAAGAAAAATTTCCCTTTTGAAGATTAAGTTTTCTTGATATTACTCTATACCAGGTCCTAAATTAAAAGATGATAATATACGAGTTCACAAATTAAAATATCATATATTATCATAATACAAATTTTAATGTTATAAATTTAATTTATTATCTCTTTAAACCAATATTTGAGAAATCAAAATCCTTGATATTAAATCATATTAATTATTTATCCTTTAAACATAAGAAATTTTAATTAATTATTATTTTTTATTTACTATAGGTTTTATTAGTCATAATTTTTTTAATAATATTAATTTAATATTTCTTGGATCCTTTTTGTTTGTTATTGAGTGTGAAACAAACAGTCAAACATGATATCAATTTTGAGAAAAAATATATTCCAAAATCTTGGTGGTTTACACGAACCACCAATGGAATAAAGAGATTCCAAAAAATCATTATTTAATGATAATCGTACTAAAACAATTACTCAAGACAATATTTTCATATGATATTTTCACATAAAAGATGAACCTCAAGATCTCCTAGATGAGACTCCCCCACCTTCTGCATTAAGGATGAATTTTTTTCCTCTGATACAAGAAACCCCTTTTATAGAATTACTTTATTTATGATTTAAAGTTTCAATATACTCTCTTAAGATACACTAATATCTAGACTCGCAAAACATTTTCCTACAAAAATTCCTACCAAGAACATCTATTACTACATTCCCTTTCTTCAGAGTGCAAAAGTTATCAAATTCATAATCCTATAAGATCTCAACCAACTTCTACTAATGCCAAATCTAATAACATTGAGTGAAGATATACATCACAATCTTATGTTCTTTAAAGACCACAAAGTTTTCATAAATGAGTCAATACATATGTGAATTTAAATAAAAAACCATTCTTATAGATGAAGATCATGAATTATGTATTAAATATCATGGGGGTGAAATATCTAAGACCCCTAGAAGATTACCTCTCTCTATTGTATCAAAATATACCCCAAAACTAGATAATAAGTATCGTAAAAAACCTTGATCACGAATCTTTACACTATAAATTGAAAAGGGAAGTACAGAATGATGTGTGTTTAAGATTCCCAAATGTTACCTGAAACATTTTCATTTCAATAAAGGTTCAGTCATTCCCAGTGTAATCTTTCAAATGAGTTTCATCTTGAGATAATGTTGACATAGAACTCTTAAAATATCCTACAAAACTAATGAAACATTGAACCTAAACTATATTATAAGATCTACCTAAGAAAAAACTAGCTATATTATTGAAGTATTTTTTACATCACCCTACTAAGATATAAAATGCCCAACAAAATAAACCACATGAAATATAAGGCCCCAACATTAAAAGTTGCCTAATCTTGAGGTAAGTAAGCAATTTGAATTTAATTCGCTTCGAGGATCCTTTTAGGTTTTTAAATTTTGAGAATTATGTCATAACTCATATGTAAAAACTTAAATATTACAATTAAACACATCTACCCATAATTCAATTTTTTTATAAAACAAATACCATTATAAAATAAACCTGGTTCATTTCATTTTTAAACAAAAAGAATTTTCATTGATCCCATCTTTGACTCTATTCTTCTTTAAGTCCTGTAAAAAACGTTTCCAAACATGGTATGAGCATAAAAATCTCAGTAAGGGATACATAATGAATGAAAACTATTAGTCTTGTGAAAACATGAAAACAATGAATACTTTATCATAAAGTAATACTTTTCACCTTTAAGAAGTAGTAAATATACGTAACTAAATATAAGATAATTGCTTACCCTTTTGGTATCCAAAATATTACCATAAACCCATAGAAAGAAGAATAAAAAAATATAATGGTAACTTGGTACATAAACATACTTAAATGAAATAACTATATGATCAACTTCCACACATATCACTAAATGGAATAGCCATACGACCGACTTCCATACCCAATGAATTGGAGGTTATAACGTAACCACCCATCATGGGTTTATCATGGAACCACCCATATATGGTGTATAAATTAACTAGACATCTTTGATTTACAATTTAACCACATGTCAAATGTCTTAGTACCATTAAATAATCATAGCACATAAAAGAATGCAATTATCAACATTTCACTCATAAAATTTCATTTGTAATCATAATAAATCATTTCAATTTATTTAAAGTGTCAATCCACCTTCAAAATCATTTTAAATACCAAAAAATCCAAAAGAGAATAAGATATTTCATTTTCTTTTAAAAAACATTAAAGCTTATAGAGGAAGCCAAATATCAAATAACAGATAGGGCGGTATAGAAGAAATTGTCACCGCATATGTTAAAAATATTGATTTTTTTGTTTAGTAAAATTATTCCTATAAAAAATATTCCCTTTGAGTGAAATTAAAAGTCCAATGTGTTTATTATTCACCTTAGAAAATAATGAGTGGTATATTATCAAAATATGCCTTAATGAAAGGAAATTGAGGCGATGTCCCTTACAAAGATCGTATTATTTGATTAAGGATAAATCAATGAAATAACTATGTGTGAAAAATATAAACACAAAAAATATAAGTTGATATTAAATTTAAAAGAATCATAGGTGATTCAAACATATTATTTGAAAAAACAAACCAATGACCTGGATGTTTAACTCAGTGAATGGAGATTTAGTTATGATTTCCCTTACATCGAGTCTGACTCATCACGTACAATCATTATGTTCCTAAATAATAAACTTTGGTAAATTTATACTTACTTGAGAAAATTTTTCAAGTTTATTATTCCTTTTATATCACTTATTACCAGGTTTTTAAAATTACACAATTATTTATGTCCACATCGGTCGTTTTGTCGATATTCAATACATGAGTACAAAATGGACTTGTTTTGATATAAATTGTCCATATAGTGAAAATTAAATAATATCTAGAATATTATTCATGATTTAAATATAATATAAATCCATTATATATGTATTTAGAATATTACATTACATTTTTTGATAATAAATTAAATACACTATTCATGGAGATGGTAGGCCGTACGTACACATGAATGTTATATTCATTTATTTATCTTATTAAAGGAATGAAAATTAAATGATAAATCAGTATATTATAACTATAATATAATATATACAATATATATGTTACATAATTTAATTATCTTCATACTTTATACATTACATGTATGGAATTAACGAGTCATATCACTTTGAGGGTGTGGTCGACCACATTTTCCTCAAATGAAATTATCATATTTACACATTATGGATAACATAATGGTATGTTGTAAATACAAATTACAAAATAGTAGAGAAAATAAAAATATAATATATATCATATATAAAAATAGTTCAATCATAGTGTCCACCATGAGAGGTGGTAGGATAAAATTGAACAATCACCGTTTTGTAAGGCAGTATTTCACCGTACACAGAAACAAAATGTTCTATATCAATTTGATGGAGAAGTATGTAAGTGTTGGTAAAACCATTAGAAATAAACATCCTAGTATATTTATGATAATTTATTTTTTATTAAATAATGGGATAAAGTGAGGTTAGTGGGTTGGGGAAGGAAAATAAATGAAAGGAGTTTGAGAGAAGATGTTACCACTAAATCAGGTAACTTTTTTTTATTTGAGCAAAAAGGATTCCTTGAAATTAATTTTTCCCAAGTTAATTCTTCTAAGATGAAGTGAGGGATGTATAGAGATTATTTGATCAGAATTAGGGTGATCCAAGTGTCTTGAGAGGTGTGAGTAATTGGGTAGAGGTGGTGGCCGTTTATAAGAGGGAGGAGGGGCACTTTAGGAAAGTCCTGAAATATTATTTTATTATAAATTTATTTTTGAATAATAATAGCTACAAGATGAAATATTTATTGGATAATATGATTATGGGTAGAAATACTCTCAAATTATAGGTTTTATACAATTTTAGGTCACAAATATAACCTTATCGTTTTGCTTTAACGCTTAGTTAAATTAATTAACTCTTACCATGTCATCTTGTATTTTTACACTATATGGTTAATATAGTTACTATAAAATTTCAAGAGAACCTCAACTGGATCATTAATGAAAAGTTTGACACAATATAATTTAGTTGGCGGAATATTATATTTTTGTTACTATTATATCATTTAATAAAATAATATATTTTTTAAAACTCATTTATGTGATTTTTGACACAATTTAGTAATTTTTTTGTTAAAGTCATAAAAACATGATTAATTAGTAAAAACTATATCAAATAAAATATAACATGTCATAATAATCCAAAAGAAATTTGGATGGAAAAAAAGTTTCAAATTACATTTATTTTAATATTTATAATATAATATATTTTAACCATTCATTAATAAGGTAATCACTACATCATCATTGCGTCATAAATAAATAAATTTATTTCATGTATAAAAATTATAAATAAAATAAAATTATGTATTAAATAATTTTATATTTATAATGACTATTTATATTCAAATAGATAAATTATATAACCAAAAAATAAAATTGTTTTATTTAAAGACACATGTTTATGTTATATTTTTTTCTTTACTTTAAATTAATTATTATAATATGTAATTTTCACATCCAAGTGGTTCCCAAATGCCAAAGGTTCTGCATAAGAACTTTTTGTGTCAAAAATGACTCATAAAATAATATTAGGACACATTTTATTGTAGTTTTACATTATTATAATATTTTTTACCCTTATTTACCTAATTTACCCATTAACTATGGGAAAGAAAATTAATTACTAAAGTTACTATTCATAATGTAAAAAAATAAAATGTACTAATTTACACAATTTGGAACATATGATTCAAAATATGGAATCAATTTTTAAAAATTCAAAACATTGAAATTTTAGTAATTAATTTAAAATTAATTCCGATTGTCCAAACAAAAAAAAATGAGTTTTTAAGATGTAAAAACTATCAAAATATTCACATGTGTTTCTGTCCAATTTAAATGTGAAATTACTTATAATGACCAAAATTAAGTCAAATGATTAAAAAATAATCCATTTACACTTTAAAACCAATTAATAAATATAATTCAACTATATAAATAAATGAGATGAAAATAGAGTTTTGAATTAAAATGTTGTATTTTGATTATTCTTTAAAAAATGACTTTTATCCTAAAAATACCAAAATTAATCCAAAGTAAATTTTGATTTAAAAATTTTAAATAAGAAGTTTATTTTTTAAAATAAAATATAAAAAAGTGATAAAAACTATATTTAAAAAGGGTTTACTATCAATAGGCGGTAAAACTGTATTTTTTTGAAAAATAATTTTTTTATCTGAAAAATTGAATTTTCTATTATATAATATCTAGAAAAAATATAGGATGAATTTTAAAAATTAAATTTATTATTTAAAACATATTTTTCTTTAAATAAAAATTCATAATGAGTGATATGATTTTATAAACACACTTATTCTCTTTTATATTGGTTTTCATAAAAACAAATCCAATATATTTAATTGGTTTTTATTTCTATTTGTAATTAATTTGGTAACAAATGAATCATTATTTAAACATGTGTAAATTATATTTTCATAATTCAATTGATAATATTCATTCTATCCATTCCAGTGTCTAGGATATAACAGTAACATTTAAATAATAATATTTAGTTGTTTGTTTAAACTCATTGTAGCGTATCATGTATGCTATTGAACATAATGTTTCTTTCTTAAAACTCACGATGTTACATCCTCCACCGTTTAATAAATCGTGTCCTCAAATTTTTAATTTGGAGTTGGTAATTAGGGTATGAAATTTCAAAGTACCATTATTTAAAACCCTTATTGGAAAAAGGGTTAATAAAACTTCCACTTTAAAAGATAGAAAGTGAAGTACAAAGTTCATACAATATAACACATACAAGGGTTCCATATAGGAAAACATAGATATGGAAGAAAAACTAAGTGATAATTTATTATGGAAGGTGATATAAAACATGATCAAGAGAAAGTTAAAAAATAGAAAGCCACAAACTTGTGATGGGTTTAATGGTGATTCATTTCATAGTAGAAAAATGTAAATGAAAAACATTTTTGATTTATGATCCACTTTATAAAGGTGAGGAATTATTTTACTAATTGGAATAACAACATAAGGAAATATACTTACTTGACATGTAGAGTCTTATCCCTTAATCAATTTTGACAACAAAATCATCTTTTTCCTCGAAACGATGATTATTTAAGATGAATATTTCATGCCTGAAGAACTATAATCAAATCATAAATACTCATACAATCAACACAAAGTTAAATATTTATTTATCCTACCTTTAAACATTAAAAAACCAAAATGGTTAGTAAAAGATCAGATAATACCCCCAAAAGAATAATCCTTTATAAGGATAAGGATTAATTTTAATCTCCTAAATTCAACTGTAATACCCAAGTTTTACATAGACCAGTCAATAAACTAATTTCCTTAAAATTCAACAAAATAATCCAAACTAAAATTGAAACCCAAAAGTCCGAAGGATTTGATCACATTTTCTTCAATGATTAATCTTAACATCTATCTCCAAACAACATTGAATACTCTTAAAGTATCATATAAAAAATTAATTAACCTAATCACATATTCTTCATGATTGGTTAATAATTTCATTAAATAAACCAAATCAACATATGTTCACAATAAAAACATAGATTTTCAAAAATAAAATTCAACCATTACTCTTCAAATTAAATCTCATAGTTATTTATTTTACTTAGGTGTATAGTGTTCCCAAAATATAAAACATCTTCCAAAATAACATTAATCACGTAATCACCGTATCATTTTCCTATACTTAGGATATCCATTTGATAAAACAAAAGTTCCCAAAATAAATATATTCTTAATCCATAAAATCATTTAACTAAAAATAACAAGTCCTATTAACCAGGGACTTCATGTAGGCTAGTGGTAGGAGATAAATCAAAATCTCACTTTGGTTGTGGGTTTGATTCCCACAGCATTGTCCGACATGATGAGTTGTCACACAGTCTGTGTGTTTTCCTTTTTCACAAAACATATAATTTTTTAACATTACAAAAAATGTTATAAAATCTTAAAAAATAACCTTAAAATATTTTAACCTAAATTTTATCTTATGTCATTCATTTTGCATCCCAAAAAGTAATAACCCATATTTACCTCAAAAATATATGTTTCCAAAAATAATATTAATCACCTTACAATTTTGAAACATACATCCAGAAAAGAGATTTGTAAGATATTGAAAATATGATCAACATAAAAATTATAAACTCATATGATATCCCTATCTCTTAAGAAGACATACAAATCCCTATGGTTATCTTAACCAACATCTATTACCAACTAAAAGGCCACAACCTTAAAACATTACATAATGTTGTGATAAATCAACAATTTGACTTCAATTCACTTTGAATATCTTTATAGGTTTATATATTTATAGAATTATGTCACAACTCATAAATAAAAACTTAAATATTATAAGTCAATACTTCTACTCACTATCCAATTTTTTCATAGAACAAAAACTTTTTAAAAAGAAGCTTAGTTTGTTTCATGTAAACAACATGAATCTTCCTTGATCCCATCCTTGAATCAATGAAAAACATTTCAAAACATGGGATGAGCATAAAAAAGGTAATTAATGGATACATAAATAATGAAAACTGCTAGTCTTGTGAAACGTGTAAACCACTAATACTTTATCAAAAAGTAATACTTTTCACCTTTAAAAAGTAGTAAATATAATTCACTTAATATAAAATCATTGATTACCCGTTTTTTAACCAAATAATTACCATAAACCCATATAATGAAATATATAATATATAATGGTAACATGGGATATAAATAGACTTAAATGGAATAACTATTAGGTCAACTTCCACACAAATCACTAAATGGAATAACCATACGGCCGACTTCCATACCCAATGCATTGGAGGTTATAAAGTTACCACTTGTACTTGGTTTATCATAGAACCACACATCATCAGTTTATCATGTAACCACCTGTATTTGGTTTATCATGTAACCACCCTACAAATGTCCAAGTTTCATTACATAATTGTAACACATAAAAAATTACAATTATCAACATTTCACCCATAAAATTTCATTTGAAATCACAATAAATAATTTCTATATATTGAAAAATTAAACCCACATTCCAAATCATTTTCAATACCAAAACACCCAAAAAGGGAATAAGGGATTTATTTTCCTTTAAAAAACATTAAATATTATAGAGGAAGTCAAATATCAAATAACGGATATGGTGGCAGAGAAGTTATTACTTCCACATACGTTGAAAAAATTAATTTTTTCCATTTGGTTAATTAATTCATTGAAAAAACATTTCCTTTTAATGAAATTAAAATTCAAATGGGTTTATCATACACCACATAAAAGAAGGATGTTTTTATTATGTTTCTCTTAACATTAAATTAATTATTATAACATGTCATTATCACACCCAAGTTTTTCTAAAATTCCAAAAGCTCAACCTAAGGAATTTTTTGGTGGACCATGTCTAATCCAATAAGATTATGACACATTTTTTGTAGTTTTATTTTATTATAATATCATTTTTACTCCTATTTTCATAATTTACCCTTTAACCGTGGTAAATAAAAATTACTACTGAAATTACTATTTATAATGTCCAAAAATAAAAGGTACCAATTTAAAAAATGTATAAATTATGATTAGAAATATAGAATCCATTTTTCCAAATTTAAAACAAATAAATTGTATTAATTAATATAAAATTAATTCCCATTGTTAAAACTAGAAAGCAGGTTTTTAAGAAGTGAAAACTATCCAAATAATGACATGTGTTTATATATAATTTAAATATGATATTACTTAAAATGAATAAAATTGTATTAAATGTTAAAAAAATAGTCCAATTACACTTTAAATCAAATTAAACAGATAATCTATCTATATAAATAAAAGCTACAAAAATGACATTTTGAATTAAAATGTAGTATTTTTAACTATTCATTAAAAATTAATTTTATCATCAAAATACCAAAATTAAACCAAAGTAAATTTTTATGTACTGATTATAAAGAATACATTTATTTTGTCAAATAGAACATATAAAAGTAAAAAAAATAGGATTTAAAAAGGGTTATCTATCAAAAGAAGGTAAAACAATATATATATTTTAAAAATACTTCTTTTATCCAAAAAATTTTATATGTTATTATATGATATCTAAAGAACATATAAGATTAATTTTTAAAATTACAGTGAATATATGACATATTGTTTTAATTAAATAAAAATCCATAAAGAGATATATAATTTTATAAACACAATTATTCTCTTTTAAATTGGGTTTCATAAAAAAAATCCTTTATATTCAATTGGTTTTTATTTCCAATTATAATAAATTTGGTAACAAATGAATCATTATTTAAACATGTGTATACCATATTTTCATAATTCTATGGATACTATTCATTCTCACCATTCTAGTAGTTAGGTTATAATGGTAACATTTAAATAAAATTATTTAGATGTTCATTTAATGTTGATGTAGCTTATCATGTATGCTACTCAACATAGTGTTTCTTTCTTAAAACCTAAGATGTTACATGAAATATAAACATATGCACAAAAATATTAACACAAAACAAAAATTATCTAATGACCTTTATAAAAATACTTAATTAATCAACACTATTCTCCTCTAACGTTGAACACCTATGGATATCATTGATGAACATATTAATAAAAAAATTATAGAAATAATGAACCATTGAGTTTTTTGGTCCCATGAAAAAACTTGGAAATTCTTGAAACTAACAATAATGACCAGGAATGCAAAATTTCTATAACAATTCATATATTTAGTCCTAAGGATATCCTGCTATTTCCCCTTTATTTGTTGATACTTCAAGCATAAATCAGTCTTAAAGAAAAAAATTTCCCTATTTAATTTATTGAATATATTTTTAATATTTAATAGAGGGTAATGATTCTTCACAATATCCAAGTTAAATATGAAATATTCTACAACAAACACTATAAAAACCTATATTTTCTTATCGAACAACATTGATTCTCCTAAAGGTGGCACAATAGGATTGATTAAGCCCTTTTGTAATAGGTTATTGATCTAAATCCAAAAATGTTCTATCTTTGAAGGAACCATCCTACAAAGAGACATCAAAATGAGAGATACATCTGGTTTTACCTTTATCTTGAACTCAATATTATATCCACAACGGTAAGGGTGTAGTGTCAAAAATTATTCATAAAAATATATATATATCTTAAATATACCTTTTAAAGACCTATTGATGCACATTCAATAAGACCAATTGAAATTAATGGATTATTTATGAATAATTTTAAATATTTTTTGTTATTATAAATATAAAATAGTAGTATGAACAAGGTTGATCTCACAAGGAGACCATTCACACCCACTAAATTTTCTAATTTCACAATTTTTATCTAACTATAGAATATTATTCATAACAAAAAAATAATAATATGAGGGTTTAATGTGGGATAAGAATGGTATATGTAAATAGATAAATTAAATTGATAAAATAATGAATGTTGGAAAAAGGAATAAATTTATTAATAAAGAACTATTTTCCTCCTGATTTTATAGAAAATAAAATCATTATTATTTTTAAAATGAATTTTCTCTCATTGTATTATTCAATGCAGAGATCATTAAATGTAACACTACACCTTTTTATTCCAACAATTCTTATCTTACAATAAGACCTTAGCATAAAAACTTTCTCTCAAACTCTAGATTTAAAACTATATTCCCACACATAATTACAGTAATTATACTCCACCATATCTAGAAATGTAAAATATAAGTATAGTTTAATGGATGAACATGAAGAAGAAAACAAGAATATGGATAGTGAGATGAACACACATCACTATCTGTTTAACCATTACTGAATTCATAGAATAGAAAAATGAGAAATATTAAAGAGACATAAAAACTCAAAGAATCACAATTTACCTCCATAATAAAGACAACATGAAAATATTGTAATACCAAAAGTAACACTAGTCACCGTTTACAGGAGGCTATGATTTCATATATCACAATTTAACTAAAAATAAAATTGAGTTAATTTTTTATAATTAATGGAAAATCATATAAATATCAATAGAAAAATAGTCCTCATGAATTTGAGTTTTCATGTGAAACGTTTTCCACATTTTCATGTCTCAAGCAGTAGGATCCTTTCACTTATAAATGAACATTAATTATTTTCTCTAACCACTAATTCATTATAATTTTCTATTATCTTCTGTATTGGTTCATAAAATTTACATTAGATCTTGTTTATTTTTTTCCCATTGAATGAATCAACATATTTAAATAAAGGATATAAAAATATCTTTAATTAAAAATAATTGAGGGATGGAGAGAATTTAGTATCTATTTATGGTTGAGGTTGGTTAATAATGTCACAAAAAACCCAACTATTCAATGAAATGTCCCCATAATTCTTAAAAATCGTATTTTCTCATTCTCTCTTATTCAACATAGTGTGAGATCCTTCACAAATGTGTAATAGTTCCCATTCCAGCAAGAAACCTTCCCAAAAATGTATATTTCATCGAATGAAGAAATAAGTTGTGGGGTGAGATCAAGTAAAAATATTGAACTCCAAAATTTACATGACCCTTACGAATAATATCTTGGACTAATGTGTCTTTTACAAATTAAAAAAATCCACTTAGAGTACTTTTATGTTTTCGTTGCTTCAGGGGATCTTCAACATGACAACCTCAAGTATGGTGTGATAATATTCTATTTATTATGACAACACATTATATTTCCGCACATGTCATTCTAAAATTATTAATTATAAAGAAAAAAATCTATTAAAACCATATGTATTATAGGGTTCAAAGTTCTTTAATTTGTAAAAACATTTTCCTAAATAAATATAATATAAATCTCTCTAAGAAAGTTATCTGACTGTTTATATATTTGGAAAATTTAAAAAAATTCTTCATTGTAACGTTTAAAAATTACATATAGTGTAGTTATATAGGAATATTCCGAATTTCCCCTTTGATCATATTCTTATATATCTTGAGTAATAACCATTATATATAGTTATTTACTTTTCCAAATTCTAGTCTTTAGCCATATTTCTCTATATTCCTACCAAATTAGTAAAAAAAAATTAAGTTCTAAAAGAAAGATCTTATATCATCAAGAATTTTATCCTATAAGTCCCATACCATTCCAAATTTTGGATCTCTTATTCCTTGGTGTTATCTTATAAAACATAGTCATTCAATACAGATATTTTATACAAATTCTATATGTTATCTTCCAAACTTTGCCTCTTATTTATTTCATACGATGCTTATAAATCAAAAATAAAAAATAAATACTTCATAAGGAATTTAAATCCTAATCAAAAAGAAATTAGTAAAAAACATGAATTTAGGGAATTTTCATATAAAAATCCAAAATATTCCAATAAAATAAAACATATGTAATTATATTTAAATCTAAAAATTAATGGGGATTAATTAATTAAATTTAAAAGTAAAAAAAATGAAAATATATTCTCTATCAGTTCCCCAAAGCATAAATATTTCAATACTGAGAAATCATAAAATATCCATATCATGTTTACACACATATAAAAAATTACATACTCCTCAATATAATTTCTAAAATAGAATTCATCATGTCTCATTTATGAAAATAATTTACTTTAATTTTCTTATTTTACATATAATTTTGTTTAACCAAAAAAAATACATCCATGAACTATTTAATACATACCTCATATATAAACTCCACTCAATCATCACTCAAGATAAATTTAATAATGATTTATTATCATAATTAGAAAATGCATGTATCACCATAATCATGTAATTTTTTTATTAACACTATGAGGAATAAAATTATTTTCAATCATTTGTTCTTTTTCAAGGTGAATTTTCTAGATAATGGTTGGTTGGTAAAATAATTTTAAAAAATAAGGATTAAAATAGGATGTTTGTAATCTTATATACAATTTAATGAATATTTATGTGAAACTGAAAGAACTATACCTCACTAAATTCCCAATTATAATTAATAACACCACATTCCCCTTATTAAATGTCATAGTTGATGAGTTGGAGAATTTATATAATGAATCATTTCATCATTATAAACCTTTTACCCTTATATTTGATTTTTTTCAAGGAAGGTGTTATAAAAATTGATTTTGTTAAATGAATGGGAATTCAGGACCATTTATTTATTTGATGTTCATGAGAAACATGAGCATCATAATGAATAAATCAATCTAATATTATTTTTTTATCTCTTTTTTTTACATTTATGATTTCAAATAATTTTTTGATATGAAATGGAGTAAAAATAATGATAAAGACTCATGTATATTTTAATCTTAAATTCCTAGCATGTTGAATCATTCCTCATATAGTCTATAAAGAGATTATACCATCATAACACTTAAGAAATACCATTCTTCCACACTCAAGTCTAATATAATCCTACAAATATATTAATAGAAAAGGAATGAATGTATAAATTTTCTTTTAACGTGGATTTAACCTATACAACAATTCATGAATTCTAATGACTAAATAATGGGTTCTATAAAGGGTAGGTTTTAAATTAATAATTTTTATTTCAAAATACACTCCTAAATCATATTAATAATATTTAATGACATCCAAATATTTTAAAAACAAATAATCAAAAGTTATATTCCTCATATAAGCCCCATGTTTTAGTCAAGAAAGTGAGGTTTTCAGAAATTATATGAAAAAATATTTTAGAAAACATATCATAAATAGAAGAATGATTTTTTCTTATTTTTTAGGTGAATTAATTTAAAAAATTATAAAAACATATAATTTTTTTTATAAAATAATATACCAAGAAATTTATTTATATAAATAATCATTCAATAATAATTTTTTTCACAAAAATAAGGTCATATATCTCAAATTAAATTCAAGAGTAAATGGTGATTATAAATATACATTGATGATCAATGTTTTAAAAAAATTAGAAACAAAAAGAAGAAAAATAAAATTCTAAGAGAGGTTGACACTCCCCCTAACTCAAATTCAACTAAATTTGATTTAAACTCATATAGAATTAAAAGAATAAGGAAACTAAACTATTAATAATGAGAGATGAAACCTTCCGTATTTTTTAGGGGCATCTTGAGTTATTATCACAATTAAAACCTTCTATAAACTTTTAAAAAATAGTTGAATGAAACTAGAACTTTATAGGATAGAGAAATAAAATTTTGGTTTGAACCCCCCAAGTCGGTTCATTATTTTTTACTATACTTGACTATAATATTATTGTATATTTTCTTGAATCCGACGGGGGTAAAGTTTCTTGCCCAATAACCACTAAAATGATATTTTTATTGTGTTGGTATCTTTCATTAATTTTGGAGTAACCCTTTCCCAAGGATTCTTTTCAAAGTCTATGGGAGTATTTTCCTTCATTATTAATGGTAGTACAAACAAAAAGTAGGTGCAACTCCCATAATCTTTGTCTCTAATAGTTTTTTACTCTTATGATAAGAATTATACATTGAGATGTGGCTTTTCATCCATTTTATCTTTAATGAAATATTTTTCATTAAAGATCATCTTAATACTATTTTCTTCATGTAAACCAGTTTCAAAATCCAATTAAACCTCTTTCTCTTACAAATTAACCACATTTATTGTATATATATTTTTTCTTCATCATACTCCATGGTAGGATGTAATGGAACTGAACATGAAAAATTAAAATCAAGAAATTGGTTATGAAATTTAAATTGTAAAAATTTACATATTGACAAATCAAAATTATCATTCAATCCCTTTTTGTGTTCATCTTTTATGTTAGGATTATGTGTTTCCTTTGGTTTAAATGTAGATAGTTGAGTAAATGGCTATGATTCTACGTCATCCTCATTCCTGAGCATGACTCCTCCTTAATAGGTATGAGTTATATCATATACTGTTGGTGGTAGAATTGAATCCTCTCCCACACTAGCATAATATTCAAGAAAATATCCAATTAATTAATGGATCTCCATGGATGAAGTATCATAGAGTTAATATTTCAATATTTCATTTTTTAACCTATGAAATTTCTAAAACATTTATTATTACACACAAAATTTTATAGTCTCATAACACACTTGGAATAAACTTTTACTCCATCCTCAAGATTAATCTCTATATACTAAAAATGCCAATACATTTCCAAGAGATTATAGTGAAAAATGAAATTTTGGAAATTAAAACATTTAAGATAGTGCTGAAACACTCACACATTATGTGTTTAGTAAATGATATAAAATGAAGTTATATATATTTTTCTATTTTTTTAATTCCTTAATAATGGTTTCAAATTGATAATAATGATTATTATTTATCCTTTTTAATATTTTTAAACTATAAATACATAATATTAGTGTACTCAAGTTCTATCACTCAAGAAGGTCACTCACAATCAATAAATTTGTAATTTTCATTGTTTTTTATAACTAAATTATGGATTTCATAAAACTAAAAGACTAAAAGTGGAGTTTTCATTATGGGAATGAATATGATATGTTTTTATAAATGAATTCATCTGGTGAAAATAAATAATAATGTAAAATAGAATTATGTCACAAAGAAATAGTTATTGTAATTAGAAGTTCACCATAATTAATATTACTATTCTCTTTATAATTATTTTTCTCTCATTATCTGAATCAATAAAAATATAAACACTTATTATTATACACCCTCATTTTCCAAAAATTGTCACCGCACAAAAATACCTAAAAATGTTAGAAATATCTCTCTTGAACTATGGTTTTTCAACTAATTTTCTTCACATCATCACCGTGATTCCAATCTATCATATATAGAATTATGAAAATCAAGGATATTTGAATAGAGAAATGGGAATAATATAAAATAAACATAGATAATGAGGTGTCCACATATCTCTATCAATTAATCCATTAACAAATAATTTATATAGAATAATGAGAATCATTAGAGAAAAATAAAAAACAAAACATCCATATTAACCTCCCTTTGTACCATAGTATGGAAAATAATGAAAACCCAAAACTATTCATGTCACCCTTAGTGAGATTTTAGGGTCTCTAATCGCCCTCTATTGAAAAAAATTGGGATCTTTTTTTATAGTTGATGGGAAATCATTTAAATAGAATAGAAAATAAGGTTATTTTAGAATTTATGTGTGCATGGGAATATGTTTCCCAATCTTCATGGACCAAGAAGTGGGATCCTTCTTTATAGATATGAGGTTTCCATAATTTTCTATAGCCTATATTTTATTCTAATCATTTATTTAATTCGATATTACTTCATCAAATTTCACATGGATATTATTTCCTTCTTTACCCTTAAATGGATACATGTAGTTAAATAGAATATCTAGAAGTATATTTAATGGCTAAGGATCATGGGATGCATGGCGTTAGAACTCTATCTTTTGGTGATATAAAAATATTTAAAGGTCAAGAAACTCTACCATGAAGTGATATAAACTCATCATTCTTAATGTTTTCATTATCTTATCCTCATCATCAATATAAAAATGTGTTATCTAACATCATCGTGACATAATTCCCATGGAATCTCAATAAATTCCCATGAATTTAAAAGTCACCGTGCGAATGTACTTGTAACGACACCAACTCCCACCAAAATCTTAAATTTTTTAAATAAAAAGACACATACACATAATCCCCTTGATATAAGTGACATTTATGCATCAAAATCATCCAAATTGTTCACTATTATGTATTATTTTTTTCAGGGGTATCAGGGAATGAAAATAATACAATCCTAGGTTTTCTAATGATCTAAGAATATTTTTTTCTTCAGTTTAAATGCTTGTTTGTGGCCTAATGTTAGTACCCAATGAGATCATGTGTGTATTGGGGGTGTCCAGGGATTGTTTGGATCTTGGATTCTTGTTTTTTGGAAAAAATGGTAGGCCTCATAGTTAGGAGAAACTACATGGGACAATACACATAGTTACCACTAACCATGTGAGTATTGATAGTGGGGTGAAGAAAGGCACATGTTTTGAGGAAACCATATAGACTTAGGTGTATGCCCATGTGTGGTTGTCCAGGTCTCTATCAAGAGGATTAGGGTTCAAGGAAACAATGCATATGGGGGAACCTCTTGTGCAAGGGGATCCCCATTTTTGGCAGTGGTTGATATACAATTTGCGTATAGTTAAGTACACATTGCAAGGTTCCCCTTTTAGATAGAGAATAGAGCACTATTGGTGCATGATTTTTCCAACAGTCCATCCAGACCAAGTGGCCCGATGTTTTTGAGAAAAATGAAATTTTCTCCCTTAACGAGTTTATATATTAAACTTTATTTTCTTCTTTTTTATTAGACCAAATCCTAACCATTGTGAGATCCTATTTGAAGCCAATTGGGAGGGTTAACAATTATTTATCCATCCTAAAATATAATTAAACTACTTTAGTCTCATTTTATTCATTCTAGTAGGGTATTAAATTATCTTGTGTCATTATTTGTTTGAATTCTTATCGATATACTTATATAGGTACAAGATAATATGATTTTTTAGACAATTCATCAATTATTTTTTAATTTGATCTGGATTGAATCAATAATTGATACACAAATACATCATTACTATGGACCTATGGTAGGTGGTATATAACATTTCGGTGGGATTTGGTGTTTTATAATAGTTTTTATCATTGTGTCACAAGACATACATTCTAGTGGTTAGCTATTAATTGATTAAATGATTGAACTGAATTAATTGGAACCTAATAGTGGTTCCAACAATTTCCTTGTGTTTTTTAGAGGTTGTTTCCCGATCCTAGGCCACCCATGGGGTGCACCTTATTATTTTCCCTTTTTTTATTCCACCCATGGGGTGTGTGTGAGAATTATTAGTTATAGGAATCCCATTATAAATTGATATGAATTGAATTGAATTTTTTGGAGATTATTTTCCTTATTCTCCATGTGTTGACATGAAATGAGTCTTTAAAATTGTTTGAATGGAAATTTTCATATGAGTTGGATGAACTCATGGAATGTAATTAATTATAAAATGATTAACGTATAGATATGATGAACTGATTATGGTAGAGGATGCCTTGGTTGGTATACCAAGGATATTGATTCCATATAATGTGATGAATTTTTATACCATGGTTCGTGATTAGGGTAGTGGATTACATGGAATTATTTCCTCCTTGGTTCTTGATTCCATAGTATTCCTCAGGCCTTACTACCCCTTGGATACGAATTTCTTGGAGTCTCATTGGACATGTGATTTTGACATGATCTTTGGAATCAACTCTGGTCTTTACTGAGTTTCCATTGAGATTCTCCTAGGACTCAATGGGGTTATCTTGTGTTTTTATACCTTGGATGTGACCCTTCATGGTTAGAGACTTGTTATTACACTATAAGTCCATTGTGGGTGACTTGATTATAAAAAAATGATACGATGAAGGTTATGCTAGATTGTACAATAGGGAAATGGTAGTGGTTTACACATTGTTGTATGGTGTGGAGATGGGGGTTATTTTGGCATGTTTTATGGAAAATCAAGGTATAGGTATTCAATTACAATTTTTAGACTGGATAAAACTACTTTTCTAGTTATATTTTAATGCTTCCCTTGTTTATTGGAGAATGATTGTGGTATTATGGGGAGCCTTGTTTGGATAGATAGTATCACATTACATATATCACTTACTTCTTTGGAACATTTTTCTGTTATACCAATGTTATACATTGTACACTATTTAGATTGCATTGTAAAACCTGGATTTGTTATAGACACCATTGAAAGTGGCTTACTGAGTGTTATCTCACACCACATTCTGACCACCATTGGGTACTTGGAAAAAATATACAGATGTAGGTAGGGTATAGGGAATGTGCCCAAAAATATGAGATTGATTATGCTTTGCTTAAGATAAGGGGAGAATATGAATGGGTTGACACTTGTGATACTAGTTGGGATAGTTACTTTCTAGATTATTTGGTATTTTGATAGATGTATTGTGTTGTCTATATTCATACTTGTTTACTAGAATTTTAGAGAGATAACATGATACATAATTGTATATGATATCACTTATATAATTGTTTACATATTATTGTCTTGGACTTTTATCTTCTATCTAGATGATTTAATACTTCCGTTATAGAATGATATGTTTAATAAAACTATTCTACACTATTTCATGAAGGAATAGTCTCATGGAGGATGCAACCTAGTCCCTCTCTACTAGTTAGTAGCCTCTGGAGTTCTAGTAGATGTGCTTAAGGCCATGTGACCCACTATCTGATAGAACCATTTAGTGGAATCCAGGTCGGGATGTTTCAAAGTGGAATCAGAGGAGTTTTTATTTTCCACATTACTATATTGATACAATAGATAGTGGTTGAGAAGGTATTGGAATTTGGTAATGAGCTGTTCTTATGAGTAGCTAACCCATGGATAGGAAAATCCAATTTCCCAGAAAAGATCTTTTTGTTTTCTAGATTTTGACTATTACAGTAGATTTGATTCCACTATTGGGAGATTCACATGGGTTGTAATGTTATCATTGATATGATTGAGATTCTATTTCAATATACCATAATGAGATGTGGTTATTCATATTATGCACCATTTTGGGAAATTTTATGGATTCACATTCTAGGCATTATTATGTGCCATATAGGATAAATTTGATGACTAAATTAATTGTGATATGTGCCTTGTCTTATATACATATTGTTTTGTTTGATTATTTTTAGAAGGAATCAATAATCTTGGTTGGTACATAGATTTCCTTCCTTAACCCAGGTAGTTTTTTTCTAGTTAGGCTACAAGAGACAATCTAAGTATCCAATTGCGGATCATTGAGTCATGAACCATTGGTACGAAGGACAAAAACATTTAATGGTGTGGATCAAGTGGATTACATATTTCACTTCATTAGTTGTATGGTCTCTTATGTATCTATAGTGGAAAAACATTTGGTTCAAATATTTAAAGAGTAATTTGGAATAAATATGAATTCAAATGGAAATTTAAACTATGAAACAAATAACTTGACCTTGCCCTGGCTTTGGAGTGGGCAATTGGAAATGTCTCTAGTGATATTTATAACTATTTATTTTTACACAATATTGTATTTAGAGTAAGGCCTAAGTGTGTAACTTTTTTGTAGGAATGATTTGACCTATCCAATAATTTTATCTATGATCCTTCCATTATCAACATTCTAAGAAGCGTGTACATGGAATTATAGAGAAATAACACCATAATTTCATCTATCCATACACCAGTAGGGTGGAAATATCTATGCTCTGGTGGTGGTGGGTAATAATATATTATTAGATCCTCATATAGTTCCTAATGAGGAACAACTAGTTTTACTGGACATAGGTGTTGAGTTATAGTTCCATGAGTCTTTTCTGTACTATATGTATACCTTTCAAAGAACACAATTGTTTTCCCTGTCTATGGAAGAGATGATGCGTGTGTTAAAACAACAACAACATCCCACATTTTTGAGTGATGGAGGTCCAGAAGATGCTGAGATGTTTCTTGAGACTATGTTTTCAATCTTCATGTGTTTAGAGACACCTCCTGAGAGTAGAGTGAAGTTCAAGGAATATATTCTTCGAGGAGTAGACAAGTTCAAGTGGGATGTTTTGAACATGGTTGACAAGCTGAAAGATAGGGTTTGGGGTGATTTCCCAATTATGTTATAAAAATACTTTTTCCTCAAGACTCTGAGAGGAGAGAGGGCTAGTGAGTTCATGTGTCTAGAGCAGGGTGAGATGACAGCCATGGAAGATTCAATATACATTATAGATCTGTAACATTTTTCACCAAAATATCTTGTTGATGAGGCATAGATGGAGATATGCTTTGAGGAAGGTATTAGACATTCCATTTGATCGCATAAAAAACATGTTCATGTTAGAAACTATTACTATGATAGTAAATCATGCACTTTTTATAGAGTAGAACTTTAGGGGATTTGGGGGTGTATAGCAGGGAAGAATAGTATCTCGACCCTATGGTTCATCTTTTAGTGGAAGGAAGCAATGTTTTGAGGCTTCTCATGAGGGGACTACCATCTATAATATTATTTCTGGTAGCTTTATTTTCTATAACTAGTGTGGAATATGAAGAAATATGAGGCATTAGTTTGATAGAGACACGATCTAGTGTCGATCATGTGGATGAATGATCAACATGAAGAGTTTTTATAGGACCTTCCCTCTAACAATTAGTTTAAGTGGGTTAGCTCTGACTCCAGGTTCAAGAGCAGGTTTTGCAGCTCTGTGTTAGGATAGGTGATAGAGCAGTACTCATCGGCTAGTTTGAGGTGGTGGTCATGGATAAGTAATTAATGCATCATTTATACCTAGATAATAGATTGGGATTTCTCTAGGAAGTGAGGTTGTGTCACATAACCGCAATTAAGGCCATATATATTATGTACAACCTACACCTATGGTGCAGTGTGTCGGGCTCTCTAAAGTGAGAGGTACTATCTTAGTAGCCTCTATGCAAGTATTTATCCTTTTTTGATATAAGTTCATCATGTTGTTTCATATCCATAGCTATGGTGAAGAGAATTTGGTTTGTTATACAATTTTTTGAAAGATTTATAACCTTGGGTAATCTTTTAGGAATTAGAATAGAGGATGTAAAAAAGTTAAGAGAGATGTCCCTTTATATAGGTGGGTGTTACATTTTATGGGACATTATTGTCCTCAAGATGAAAGAGTATAACATAATACTTAGGATGAAATGATTAGTTTCTTATCGAGCCTATATTGAAATCTATCACTATAGGGTGACATTCACATCACTAGTGGGTAGAGTTTTTATTCACATGGGTGAATGGGATTTCCATGAATGACAAGCTAGACCATATGATCATATGGATGTGCGGAATTATTACCTAAATTTTTAGTTTATATCTGGATGATCAGGGATAATTTTATGAAGACTTTTCTCCAATGGTTGATCATTTGGTGGAATTTTCCCTAAATGACATTTCTTGTTTACCTCCTAAGAGAGAGGTGGAGTTATCGATCATTCCATTTCCAAAAGATAAATTAGTATAGATTCTGCCTTATAGAATGGATTCTATATAGTTGTAAGATCTCATGGGGTAGCTAGAGGACTTGGAGTAAGGGGGGTTTATATGACTTGGTACATCGCCATGGGGTTCACTAGTCTATTTTGGGGAATCAATGGATGTTAAAATTATTATATCTATAGATTACAAGATATTTATGTAGTGATTTTTAAGAATCGGTAAACCTTGTAACATATAGATGAAATTTTTTATTAGTTGTGAGGAGCTCAGGTGTTCTAAAAAATTGTTTTGAGATATAGATATCATTAGATGTGTGTTTGACCTGAATTCAATCCTCATACATCTTTTCACAATAGGTATGATCTATATGAGTACTTGGTTATACCGTTCGGTCTCAAAAACAAGCCATCGGTTTTTATAGTGATGATGAATCGAGTTTTCCATCATTATCTAGATTCGTATATTGTGGTTTTCATGGTTGATATCTTGGTGTACTCTCATAATCTACATGACCATGCCAAACATCTTGAGATCATTTTCGATACACTGAGAGATCATAAATTAAATGCTCAGATCGCAAAGTTCCACTTCGGGATGGATAAGAAACATTTCATGGATCATATTATCTCAAATACAAGAGTTTCAATTGACCCAAAGAAGACGAGATATATATTTTCTTCGGAGAAGGCCAACAAAGTCATTGAAAAATAGTATTTATTGGGGACATCTTGATTTTATAAGCATTTAATTCATGAATTTTCAGGTTTTGAATCACCTTTTAAGGGTTTGAATAGAAGGATGTGATGTTTTTATAGATATATTCATACGAGGAAGCCATTGAAGAGCTGAAAGGGAGGATGAATTCAGTGTTAGTCCTGATTCTTCCAGATCCATGTAAGAGCTACAAATGTATTATGATGATCAGGTATAGGTCTTGGAGCATATTTGATGCAGGGGGAAAGAGCTATGGCATATGGGTGTCGACAGTTAAGGCCACATGAGAGGAATTCCCTGACATATGATCTTAAGTTGGCTACATTTTTTAATGCTTTATGATATTGAATACATTGCATATTAAGAGATCATTTTGTGGTTTACACATGCCAAAAAAGTCTGAATTTTATATTTATATAGCATGACTTAAATTTGAGGTAGAGAAGGTGGGTTGATAACCTACAATATTTTTTAATTTGATCATGCCTATATGTATGGAAAGTGAAATGTAGTGGCCGATGTACTAATCTGGAGGAATCAGGTATATGATGTTTAGGAGGCCAGTAGCGAGTTGAATATTATTAATATTTTTCATAGATTCACATGGAGGTGCATGATAGCTAGGGTGAGACCTTTAATTCATCTTTATCTATGACATATAAGCTTCTATAAAGAGTTAGGATGTGGCAGCTATTGGATTTTGTGGGCCTAAACCTATGGAAGAGTATGAACGATGAGGAACTACCTCCAGTTTGAACCATCAGTGAGGATAAGATTCTTCATATTCGTGGTCATGTATTGGTCGTAGAATAAATACATGAGGATATTATGTGAGAAATTCATTCCATATTTTAGGCGATGCACCTTGGTATCACTATTTCCTCTGGAATTGGGGATGACCTCATTGATTAAAGGTTCAAACGTTCCAATCGGTTTCTAACTGGTTTGTTCGTAGAACCGGAAACATCCAATGATTCCATATCCATTTGTACAAACTTTCCAAAGGTAGGCTCTCATTAGTTGTGGACTGATGAGACTTAAGAATTTGTATTGGTCGAGAGGATGGGAGGTCGGACTCATCACACCTTTTTTAGGGGAATTATTGTCTACTCCGGGACTATCTTTATAGATTTAAGTTATATTCGTGAATCCTTATTACATTACCATGTTTGAAAATGATCTTTTCTTTAGATATAACAATCAATGATTAATATGTATGAGATTTTAGAGAATCTTTTATATGTATTTGAGGTTCTTCATCAATAGAGAATCATCAATATTTTTTTTAGAGATTCATAGTCAATGGTATCCTTTAATACATTATATAAAAGTCTCTTGGTCATAATGATGACCATACTGGTCTTAAAGCCACTCAGTGGGGCACTTGAAGTTTATTATCATTCAGAAGGACATGGATTATTTCAGAGTTGGGATCGTACCCACATATGGGCTATCTACGTATCCTTGTTTAGAAAAGGAATCATAACCCACATAGTTCAAGTAAGGGAGTATGATGTTTATGCATGATTGATGACTTAAAGAAAGATTTCATGATTAATTTTACACTCTAAGATCACGTGAGTCATGCTCGGTGTGAGAAACAAGCGGTATTGGTGAAACCAGACAATTGTGACACGAAAGATGCAATTATATGGGGATTATGTATGTATAACTGCCCAAAATATAGGAATATTGGATTTTACTTTAGGGAAGAAACCCAGGAACAAGGTCCATAAGGGTATATGTGCTTTATGGAGATTTGGATACTCTAACTTGGGGCTTACTCCTAAGGAAGATGCCCAAATTAGGAGGGGACTTTTGATTGGGTTTTACTCTTGAGAAGGAATCCCAAATCAAAAGAAAATTAAGACTGGTTAAGAGAAATTATGACTGAGGCTTATTCCTAATAAGGATGCCTAGGTTAAAAGGTTTTGAGAACTGGGGCTTAATCCTAAGGAGGAGGCCCAGGTTAAGGGACATTGGTCTTAATCCTAAAGAGGATGCCCATATTTGTAGATTTTATGACTGGGGCTTATTCCTAAGAAGGAGTCCCATGTTAAAAGGTTATGAGAAACAGGGCTTACTCTTAAGGAGGAGGCCTAGGTTAAGGGACTCAGGGTTTACTCCTGAGGAGGATGGCCATATTTGGGAACTTGGGGCTTACTCCTTAGGTGGAGGCCTAGGTTAAGGGACTTGGGGCTTACTCCTGAAGAGGATGCCCATATTTGGGAACTTGGACTGTGGCTTACTCCTAAAAAAGGAGGCCCAGGTTAAGGATTCTCTCATCTCAAAGGATGAGGTTGAATGAATGAAATCTCTGCCATTAGTGACATAAAGATATGTGAATCACTAAGTTTTAAGAGATGTTCTACATAATTCCATTCATATAAGGAAGCCAACAAGGAAATCATGCCATAAATTACTTTGGAGAGAGTTTTGAAGGATTAATCTTGAAGAGTATGAGTGGATAGGCATAAGAGAGGTGAAATACCCAAAAAGATAGGGGCATGCAAGTCACGGTGGGCGCGCAAGTACTGCGTGGGTGCGCAAGTCCTGGCCATGCAAGTATACTTGCACGACACATGGGTACTTGCACGATGGTCAATCCTTAGGGTAGAACTAGGGCGAGGCTTGGCTCAAGCCTTTAATACTCCCCCTAGAGGCTTCCAGAAGATATGTGCGCAAGTTATGTGGAAGGGGTAAGGCAGCGTGCAAGTGTGGTCATTTCCCTTAAGGGCTATCCACCTAGGTGCACAAGTGTTGATGAGTTTCAACACTTAGGACTTCCTCCCCCTCTTTAGATCTTTCGTTCTAGGTAAAAAATTACCTTATAAGTGTTCGGAAGCTTTGAGAAGAGACTAGGGTGCCGGGAGCTCAAATATGAGGTTCTGAAATTTTTTTCCTCCCAAAGGGGGGGGGGGGCACATGGGTATTTATAGGTTGGAGAGACCCTGGGAGAAATTTCAAAGAGGGTGCTCAAGTCACCTACGTGACCAATAGGAGGCGTGCAAGTATACTTGCATGACCTTAGTGGAACTTGCGCGACCCAAGTAAATTTGAATCTTTGTTCATGAATTTGTCAAATTTTGATGTTTCTTCAAAGAATGAATCACTTTGGGTTCAAGGTATTTCCCTTTTCATTCGTTTAGACTCTGTGATGAAAAGGAGCGTCCACAAAAGTCCCCCCTCAGAGTTGGATCCGGAGAGAAAAGATGATTTGACTCTAAGGGGAGAAGAAATAAGAAATATGGAAGTTTAAAGTCATTTATGTCAAACTAAAAAGGCTAATGTTTAAGGTCAAAATACCTTTGACCGAATGGATAAAAATTGAGTCAATTTGTTGAAAATTTATCTAAAAACACATTACCACACTCATGTATGAGGGAAAATATGTAAACTATGAGTTAAAAATTTTTGAATCTAACGAATGATATGAAAAAGGGCTAAAAGGCATTAGAAGATGTAGTTCCCAAGAATGAATTTACTATTATTTAACAAATCCGTTAGGGGGTTGAATTATGCAGGTCCGCCTAAGGGAATTGGCTGCATAGTCAAATAATAGTATCTTTTGGGTGACAAGTCTGTTATGTGGACTGTTTATGAAAGGCCGCCTAAGGGCACGTGCTGCATAGTCAGGCAAAAGAACTCTCAGAAATTTAACTTTCTACTGCTAAAAGCCAGTGGAAGTTTATGGAGATTCAAATTTTCCAAAGCATAGAGTTTGCTGTATGGAGAGAGGTACTTGAATATGGAAAAGATATTTCCAAACAATATTGTCTAAGAACTGGATGAATGTCACTCCTATGAAGGTCTGACCCAAACGTAGGGAAGAGAAATATAAACCATAGACTTGAATACATTCAGATCATGAAAAAGAACATGGGACAAATATGTTAAGGATGGCTATTTTTTTGTGGATCCTTACATATTTTTATTAAGACAACTAAGGACAAAATAGGTTTTGTTCCCAAGAATGAAGTTACCATTATTTAACAAACCCGTTAGGGGGTTGAATTATGCAGGGCCGCCTAAGGGAATTGGCTGCATAGTCAAATAATAATATCTTTTGGCTGACAAGTCTGTTATGTAGACTGTTTATGCAAGGCCGCCTAAGGGAACGTGTTGCATAGTCAGGAAAAAGAACTCTCAGATATTTGACATTTTTTGTGACTAGAGGTCAAGAAAAGGGTTATGAATATATGAAAATATCTAATGTTAGGATTATGACACATAAATATGGGTATTTTCCAATATATGCAGGGATACACAGATCAATGCTAACCATAATCATGTTGTGGATGGGTCCTGAATTGAAATGTTTGACTTCACTATGTATCCCATAAGGATGGGAATCAATCCATACGTAGTTCTTGAAATACAGTTTAACGTCAAGTGGGATGAAAGTATGAGAGATCTTAGTTTAGGGTCATAGAGATTGGACCATAATAATGAATACACAGGGTGTGTTTTCATGGTGAATTTTCAGCCAGGAGACTGAAAATGGAATTTGGGTTTAGGCCCAAAGACTTGGGGATGGATATGAGGGACACTCGAATGTTCCTACGTATCCCATAAGGATGGGAATCAAGCCACACGTAGTTCTTGAAATACCTTATGTATAGATTTGGTTTGTACATGTGAAGGGTGAAAGGGGACTTTAGTGCAATGATGGTTTGACCGAAGATAAAAGGTTCAGGCATTCCCATGTATGCATGTAGTCTTTGGAATATAACATGATCAGAAATCAATGTAAATAATGATTCCCTCTCAGGTTAAGGTATCAAAGAATGTTGTTGTTTATGGTCACATAGGACAAAAGTGTTGTATAGTTTAATGTCATATAACAAGGACAAAGGTGAACCAATGTGAAGATATTGGTTTTGGGCTTGAACCTTGAGAGGTTGCCTACGTACCCAGCCTAGAAGGCAAGGATCAAAGTATGCATAGTTCAATTAAAGAATGAATTAGTGATCAAGTTGTTCTTGGGAAAAATGACCTAAAAATGTTGTTGGATCTTAAGCGTAGTTAACGGCCCAGATAGGGTGTTATGGTTGAAGTTTTCTCTAAGATTATGTGAGTCATAATCAGTGTGAGAAATAAGAGGTGTAAACAACCTTAACGATGCACAATTTAATGTCATATAGGACATATGAAGGGACTATACAGTTTAAAGTCTTGCAGTTAGGACTATTAGTGCTTCATAGTTTAGTGTCATGTAGTAGGGACAAAATACAGTTTAATGTCATGTAGGACATATTTAAAGGACACAGTTTAAAGTCATGTTTGACAATAAGGGTTCTGTATAGTTTAGAATCCTGTAGCTAAGATGATGGGGACAATACAGTTTAACATCATGTTGGACATATTAGGGGACTGTGCAGTTTAATGTCAGGCAGTAAGGACAAAAGAGGACATAGTTTAACGTCATGTTGGACGTATTAGGGACTTTTTCACAGTTTAACGTCATGTTGGATGAAAAGGGGATGATATAGTTTAGCGTCATGTTGGACGATTGTTCCAATAGTTTAAGGTCGTATACATAGACCATGGATGATGATGTAGTTTAACATCTTGCTGGACAAGAGAAATTCCAATAGTTTAAGGTCGTATGCATGGACCGTTAGTTATGCAGTTTAACATCTTGTTGGACATAAGGGACTTCTATACAGTTTAACGTCATGTAGCTAGGACGTCACAGTTTAATGTCATGTTGGACGATGAAGGGACTATGCAGTTTAAAGTCATGCAGTAAGGACTTAAGAAGGGATGTACAATTTAACATCATATACCAAGGATGACAGTTATGCAGTTTAACATCTTGTTGGACGTGTAAGTATTTGTGTTACACAAAATACTTCTTCATAAATCTATCATTGGTTGGAGTAGTGATGAGTTCTCCATCCATTGAGATAAAAGCATAATCTCCACTGGAGTAGACCATATGTATTGAGTAAGGCCTTCCCATTTTGGCTCAAGCTTGGGAGGTTTCATTCCTGGTATCATTGGAGTTCTGATACTTAATACCAATTCTCCCTTAATGAATGAACGAAGACAAACTTTTTTGTTGAAAGCTCGTTCAATTCAAATATGATAGATTTACAAGTGGTGCAAGGTGCACAATCTTTTCTCATATAACTGTTCCAGTTCATCCAATCGCTTCTGAGATTGTTCATCTGTAGATGACCGATCACAAATGGCTACTCTGAGCGATGGTAGTTAACCCTCAATTGGAGAGAATGCTTCTGTTTCATATACCAATGAATATGGAGTTGACCGCGTTGCAGTGTGGGTGGTGGTCCGATAAACCCATAAAGCATGAAAGAGTTTATCAGGACATGGATTCTAATCTTTATCCACCATCTTTTGCAGTATATTTGACAGAGTCTTGTTGAAAGCTTCTATCTGGACATTGGCTGCTGCATGATACCAAGAGGAATGATTGGATTTGATGTTGTATTCTTGATAAAACTTCCTCACCACGGATGAACAGAAGTTGGTGCCATTGTCCATCAGTATGGTATGAGGGACACCAAATCTGGTAATGATTTTAGACTTGATGAAGCTAAAAATGAATTGAGAACTAACTTCTTTGAGAGGTATTGCCTATTCCCATTTGGAAAAGAAGTCAGTAGCAGTAAGAATGTACTTAAAATGCTTGGATGTAGCCGAA
The DNA here is from genome assembly GCA_963277665.1 of Viscum album. NCBI lineage: Eukaryota > Viridiplantae > Streptophyta > Magnoliopsida > Santalales > Viscaceae > Viscum > Viscum album. The sequence continues at coordinate 1,713,267,624 of OY728140.1, read as the reverse complement.
TGATAAGTTCCTACTACATCCATTCCCCATGTGGAAAATGGCCATGAGTATTTAGCTGTATGAAGAAACTCTGGGGGTTGATTAATGAAGATGGAATGTACTTGTAAATAATGACACTTCTTTGTGAAATCAACACAATCCTGTATCATTGAAGGCCAAAAATATCCATGACTTCAAATTTGATCAGATAGTCTATGTCCAGACTGATGGGCACCAAAAACTCCTACATGCACTTCTTTCATGAAATCCATTGTCTCTTCACCATCAATGCATCTGAAGAAAACTCCATCAAAAACACTTTTGTAGAGAACTTTCTCTAACTAATATGGGCTATCATAAAGAGTGAAATTGACCACACGTCTCCAGACTTGTTCTTTCCCGGATCTATCAGGTGTAAGTGTTCCATTTTGAAGGTATTCCCTGATAGGTTTCATCCATCCTGTAGTATGACCGTATGGCTCAGAGATTGGGCTAATTTCATTGATTTCCTCTGTTCGGGCTTGAACATAAGGTGAAATTGTATGATGGTGGGAAATACTGATGGTTGTCTCATCCCGATTAGGATCTGCCAGAGTTGTGGCTATATTAGCAAGTTCACCAGCTTGGGCATTTTGTGATCTTGGGACATAAGAAAATGTCGGTTCTGAATGAAACTCCGCCATTAACTCTCAGATGAAATCATACAAAGGGATTAGTTCTTATTTTCTAATTTCATAATCTCCATTGACTTGTTTGATTACCAGGTCTGAATCACCTTTCACCTTTAAGTGATTCACTTGTGTTTGAAGTGCCAACTCCAAGCCTGCGATGAGAGCTTGGTACTCTGCTTCATTATTTGTACCACCTCCCAATAATGAGAAGGAATAAGGTAACAATGCCTTTTTTGAGGAAATGAGTACAATTCCTAATCCAACATTGTTGAATTGAGGATTTTCCATTTCCCTTCCTGTTGGACTTCTGGAAGCCCCATCAAAGTACATTTCCCATATTTGAAGACTATCATGAATAAAGAATACTTCCTCATCAGGAAGTTCAATATCTGAAGGTGTATCTTCTACTAAAGGATGTTCAACAAGGAAATCAGCCAGAGCTTGGCCCTTTAATGCCTTTTGGGACACATACTGAATATCAAATTGTAGCAAAATAACTTCCCACCTTGCCAGACGTCCTGTAAGCATTGGACGACTAAGGATGAATTTGAGTGGGTTATTGTGAGATACCAATTGGACCTCGTGATGTTGTAGGTAGAGTCTCAACTTCTTAACTGCAAAGATTAATTCTAGGTATCACTTCTCAATACTTGAATATTGGGTTTCTGCTTCAATCATAGCCTAACTGAGAAAGTAGAGGCTGTTTTCATTCCCAACATCATTCTTCTGAGTAAGAAAGACACCAAATGATCACTCTAAAGGTGGCACATAGAGGATAAGTGGTCTTACTTCAATAGGTGGCATTAACACCGGTGGACTCAAGATATACTTTTTGAGAATATCAAATGCTTTTTTACATTCTTCAGTCCACTGGTAAGTGACTCCCTTCTTCATCAATTTGGTGAAGGGTAAACTTTTTCCTGCCAAATTGGCGATGAAACGCCGAATATAGGCCAATTTTCCTTGAAGTACTCTTAATTAATTTAAATTTAGAGGAGGTTACATACTAAGGATTGACTTTGTCTTCTCAGGATCGACCTCGATACTATGATGGCGTACGACGAAGCCAAGAAATTTCCCTGAGGTTACTCCCAAAGCACATTTTAAGGGGTTCATCTTCAAATTATGTTGCAGAAGTTTGTGAAATATGACTTCTAAATCAGCCAAGTGATTATAAAATTGTTTGTATTTAACCAAAAAATCGTCCACATAACATTCAACGAACTTCCCTAAAAAGGGTTTGAAGATACGATGCATGGTACACTGATGTGTTGCACCTGCATTCTTTAGGCCAAAGGGAATTACCCGATAGCATAACACACCCTGAGGGGCCCTGAAGGCTGTAGATTATTCATCTTCTAGAGGCATTCAGATTTTTTTATATTGAGAATATACATCCATGAAGGAAAGTTCTTCATAGCCAGATGTTTCTTCAATGAAGAGTTCTGTAATCGGTAATGAGAAATCATCATTAGGACAATGCCGATTAAGATATCTGAAATCAATGGAAACTTTAATTTTCCCATTCTTCTTTTTTACTGGGACAATATTATCCAACCATTTGGGATATTGAACTTCTCTGATGAATTTAGCTTTGATGAGCTTATCCACTTCGGCTTCAATTTTAAAAGCATAGGTTGGGTGTGTTCTTCTAGCAGCTTGTTTGAATCCTTGATGCTCTTTTGGTAAACCTAAGCGATGAGTGGAAACATCATGATCAAGCCCTGGAATCTCTGTATAGTTCCAAGCAAATATATCTTGATTTTACTTTAAAAAGGAAATATACATCTCTTTATCTTCAAGAGTCATGGCCGCACTAATTAAAGTGGGGCATGGATCTTCTTTTGTACCCATATTTATTTCTCTGAGTTCATCCACAGTGGTAGAGATACCCTCTTAAAATGCTAGAGGAGCATCCCTAAGATCTTCCTCTTCTTCTTCAACATGTGTTATTTCTTCTGTTTCTACTTCCATAGTGGATGATGAAGTAGAATTTCCATGATCAGAAGAGATGTTAAAATGTGAACATCTTGAAGAAGAAGCTTCCATTTCCGACCTGATTGATGATGAAGGGTCTTCCTTGGGTAATATAGAGGAGATGATGGATTGAGAATCGACATCATTGTTCACCTCTAGAATTTCTATAACTTCTTCTGGCCTGATTGGAGAAGTATAGAATTTCTGGATTTCAGCGGATGAAATTAAGACATCTCCATTTGAGCTTTCATCATTGCTTGGTGGATCACCACTTTTATCTCATGTTGTCTGGCTTGATTTCCATAATTGAAATTATGGAGTTTTCCATAAGAGTATTTTGATTTGGGTCTATCCTGTCAATTTGACTAATAGGCAACACATAATCTACACTCACATGTGTAAATGGATTTACTGGAATCTTTTCCAAACCAAATGGATCATTAACTTTGGTGACCTCCCCTGTTGTAGATTTCTCATTACCCTTCATGTGATAGAATTCCATCTCAATGTATTGAAACTCACATGTTTTGAAAGAGGATTTATCACCATACAACGTCCCAATTTGAACATCGAAACAATATTTGAGACATTGATGGTATGATGAAAGGATAGCTGCATGTTGATGTAGCCAGGGTCTTCTAAGCAAGATGTTGAAGGCTGTGTCATGATCAAAAACCATGAAATCTGAATTGGATACAAGATCTACAAACTGAGTTCTGTTTGTAATCTCGCCCAGTGGTTCTTGTTCATTTTTATCATATCCTTGTAACATCAAAGTAGAAGGATATAAATTATATTCTGTGAGGCCTAATCGACGAAGTGTACGAATGGGGATGAGGTTGACTCCTGAACCATTATCATCGAAATCACTTCGGACGTCTACACCATTGACCTTTCCGGAAAAGTATAAAGGTCTAATATGTCCATGCACGACCTCATCATAATCTTTATCAGTAAAAGATATCACTACATGGAATTCTGCAGGATTATTCTCTACATGGTAGACTTCAGCTACAGAAATTTCAGTTACAAACTCTTGAGGACTAGAAAAAGCCTTAATGAGTGCCTCCCGAAGATCCTTTGAAAAATTCAAGGCATCCAGAATTGATATCTTGGCCGGTACTTGGGCCAAGTGTTTCAGTACATCATACTTTTGATCCAAAGGTTTGCGTTTACCAATAGGAACATGTGGTTTTGCTGGTGCCTTAGAAGTTGATGCTTTGGAAGTTGATGCATCTTGTACCAGGATAGGAGTTGGTAATACTTCTGGATTTGGAATATTAGACCGATTAGGTCTATTTACTTGATGAGAGGAAGAAGGTGGAACCTCCAACAGATCTTCTAGAATAACTGTACCATGACTGAATCTGCCTTGTGTAGAAGAACTTGATTGTTCTTGTTGATCTCATTGAAGGGCTCTGCCACGAGTTTCTGTTGCATACACAGTTCTAGCAGAGGTAGAATTGGAGCAGTGGCCTCTGAAATATCCACGTCTTCCCCTGTACCCTGAGCCTCTGGAACTCCCTCTGATTCCTCTGTTTTATACAGGGAATTCAGGCTCATCAAAATCGAAACAGCGACTGGCATATGGATCTGTTAAATGGATTATATTAACAAAATCAAAGATCAACTCTTCATCTGATGATGACTCTGCCTGATTAGCCCGTTTAGGCTGTGTTGTTTGGCGGGGCGGTGCCCGTGAGTTCGAAATAGATGGCATAAAATCTAACAGATTCAAAGACAACTTAGGCTTTGACATGATTTCATATTCTTCTGATTGTTCCTCTTTCTTGGAATTATTCCATCATTTTGAGGATTTTACCTCTGATGAAGAATGTTTTTCCATGGCATTCATAGAAGAAGATACAATTGGTTGCTTCAATTGCGTTCTCAAAATGGAATGAGTTCAGTTGATCGTTTTTCTATCCATCCAATCATCGTATTTTTGCGCATTTTTGTTCTTGACTTCTTTTGACTGACCTTATTCTTCTGGATCTGTAGCAGTAACACGTGCTACTTGAGCTGAAGAACCTTTTAGCTTGACTTGTCCCAAATTGACCATTTTTGCAGGAGGTCCTTTAAGACAAAACACTCCAGAATGGGATGCACCAACATCTGATGAAATGGGAAATAATTGGGATGGTCTTCATCTCCTTCCTTGTTTGGCCTCTTGGGCCTTGGAAATTGAACCAAATTATTTTCTAGAAGTAAAATGAAGTAACCAGGAACTTGTTCATTTCAGAAAGAGTATAATTTACTCTTCAAATCCTCAAATTGTTTTCATCTTTGATCTCTTTTATCATCTTGACGAAACGGCCTCTGTTGTTGATGCTCAGGAGGTGGATCCCTTCCATAAGATGAAGTTCTTTAAGTAGAAGCTGGTACAAGTGCTTGTTTCAGCATAACTGTAACAGTCTCTGCTTTACCCATTCTCCTTCAGGGAGCTGATGGAATTACACGAGGTTTATCCTTAGTTTTCATAAGAGAATCTTCAATCTGTTGAGCGATTGAAGTAAGGTCTCGAAACCTTCCTGTATATTTCACAGGGATCAGGGGTTTGCACAACTCATCACATAAATTTTCCACACAGATTGGAAACAATTCCTCTTGAGGGAGTGATAACATCAGGGAATATTTTAATCCCTTCTAGTGAGAAATTAAATCCGAAACCCTTTCATTTTCCCTTTACTTATAATTTTTAAGATAAAAAATTGTTGTCTTTGTCAACGTTGAACTGAATTAAAGAAGGGATCTTTGACGAAGATCCACCCATTCGGTAATTGACCGGGATTGCAAGCTTGTGTACCAGACAAAGTCAGGCCCTTGTAATGACTGTGCAAAACACCTGAGCTTAACTGCTTCTTGTTGCTGAAGGGTTCCCATAATAGGATTGAAACGAGAAAAAAATGTGTTAAGTGTTGCTCTGGGTCTCACGAACCATTAAATATTGTGAATGTGGTACTTGAAAAATTTTATAGGGGAGGAATTGCATCAACCCATTCAGGATAATCTCTCTTTTCTGGATAAATTTGAGCACACTTTCCCTCTATATCTTCCAACCGAGCTATTAATGACTCAATAGTAGTTATTAACTTATTAGAAACATCTGTTTGAGCTTGGACCTGAATAGGTGCAATGACTGGAGCTTGCATATATGTGGTGGCTGGTGCTGCAACTAATGGTAGAACTGCCAATTGTTGTTGCACTTGACCCGTAGGATTAGACTTGTGAGGGTGTACTGATAGTGGAGGATATTATTGATCCATCTCAGTAGCTGCAAAAAATTCCCTTGGCTGACTTACTCCAGCACGCTTAGGAGGAATACTACCCTGAAGTAGCTCTGCATTCAACCTCCCCAATTCCTTCATTTATTCCTCTTGTTATGAAAATCTTTTCTCTTGTGAGAGCGATTGGCCTTATCCAGAAGAAAGTAATGTAACCTGTTTCTTTCCCTTCCCCTTATTGGACACCTTTTGGAGAGTGTGAAGCGGGTTACATAAAGGATTACTTAGGTTTTGAGTAATCCTTTGATTTCGTGTACGCACACCTTCTTCATTTATGTATGTGCGTACAACTTCTTGAGAAGGAACCTCTTCATCTGATCCCTCCGAGTGAACCTCATCTGGTGGATCAGGAATAATGACATTAATGACATTGATTTATGCATAATGCATTTCATCTCTTCTATCAACATTTCTGAGATAAGGCATTTTTCCATCTCCCTGATGAGACATTTCCTTCTGTCGATTTGATCCCTCAAGAACTTCTTGACGAACCGTAACTTAGAGGGAATCTCCTGATAGTTTGGATCTTCATTCCTCTTAAGGCTTCTTCCCTAATCGAGAGAAGACTGAATTTCTCTGAGGGAGATATTGAGGATTTGAAAAAGTCCCCAGTCCGGTGGACTGTGGTTGTTCCTGCTCAACTCCTCGAATCCTATTTGTTGATTCTGAGGGTTGGGTTAAAAGAGTCCCCAGTATGGAAAGCTGGTGTGGTTCTTGACATGCTATATCTGAGACCTTCTTGAATGATCTCTTGATCTTGAGGACATTAGTCTGGAAATTAGTTGGATGCATCAACCTGTATCCAATTTTATCACTGGGCTCAAAAGACTGTTGGATGATTTCTGACACTTCTGTCACTTGATGATGTTCTTACTCCAAATGAGAGGCCTGTTCAATATTTTTGTTTGCTTGATTCAGGTGTAATTCAATAACTTGTTCTCTGTATGCTTGATTTTGAGAGGAACTAGTCAAGGCCTGTTCTTGAGCAAGCCTTTGATTACAAACAAATCCCATTGGATTTTGCCGGCCATGGGAAATAACATTGCATGAGACCATTTTTGGCGGGTATTGCTGATTGGAGAGTACAGTGAAATGTAGTGCTCCATGAACACCCCATCCCCTGATATGAATACTAGATGGGGTATTGGCAATTAACTGGTGCAATCTTTTTACTGCGCCAAGGCATGAACATTGTAGGTCTCTCTACTGCTTTTCAGCCTTCGAATATCGAGAAACTGAGAGATATGACAAATAAATTTGGCGTTATAAAGCTTCTATTATCTTGACATGATTTTCATATTCATCATAAGATAATATTTTATTCTTAAACCGACAAAGAATTTTTCATATGTTGAGACGAATATCATGAATTCCATCTTCCATCGACATCTCTGGAATGTCATACTGAGAATTAGCCAATGGCCAAAACATTACTAGCACTTCACCTTTCTCCAGTTGTTTTCTCATATTCAGTAATTCCCCTTTATCATTCGATGAAGATTCTTCTGCCTGATTAGACTAGAGATGGTGATTCCTTGTTGCTTCATCGAATTCAACAAGATTAGTAGAGAAATCACAGATTAAACTAGAAGATGCATGACTTAGGGGTGGTTCGGAAAATGACCTAAACCCTAGGCTATCTTCTGGTTGAGAAAGTATTTCACCTGCTAATGGTAAAGCATCAGACATGATTGGCTTCACATTTTCAAGTGCCTCAAGATAAGAGGGCTTTCTCATCACTACATTGTCCATTGGAGCATTTTCCAGGCAATGTGATTTACCACTACAGAGATGAATTTTTCAGTTAAATTCATCATCATGGGGAGGACCACCATGGTGGGTTACAAAAAAAGATGAAACATTTTTCTCCTTGGTCTTCTGACCACACAGAGGGTTCTTGTGGTTTTCATCTGAAGATGAAACTTCGAAATCGACCGAATTGTCATGAAACAAGCCTTTATAAGGATGTGTCTGATGCAGACCTTCGGAATTAATGTTCCCACTATGGGGAAATGAGAGAGTAGAATCTTGACTTGCAACAGATAGTTGTGTGAGTGCATCAAGAACTACAGTATCGAGTAAGGCCTTATTACAGATTGACCCTTGATTTCTTAACTGTGTTGGGAGGGTCTTATTTTTAGACACCTTCTTACTCACTTTAGGAACCACTTGTTGACAAAAAGTGGTCATTATGGGCTGGTGTATGTGCCTGCTCAGGAGAAATGATTAGGTTAGGATGATTATCTCTACTCAAAATAGTTGTATGTGTCTGACTTGGATGTCTGTATGATATGGGGGAGTACGCCCCACAACCCTCTTGGACTGGAACAGATGTGTGTGTCTGTTTCGGAGTGAACTGTTGATGTGTCACTCCGCTATCAGGGATAGATTTATGTATCTTTCCCTGGGATGCTACTGAAGCTGTTATAATATCCTGGCAAGCATCCAAAATATGAGCATGGATTTTCTTTTACTCTCTCACCATTGATAGAATATGCTTGGTGACTTCAGCTATCGGAATAGGGATATACGTCCATTCCGCGCTTGGAGTAGGTGTATGTTCCTACTCCTGTCCTCCTTTTCCTACTAGTGAATTCTGACAGTACTCAAGTGTGGGGGCAGAGAGTTGAGTCTGCCTCCTGTTTGTCATCAGAGCTTTGTGACTGTCTTCTCTGGGTGCTACCAAACGAGACTCTTGGTAGGCTTGATCAATACTATCAGGTGTATGTGCCTGCTGATTGCACTCTGCCGAATGTGGTTGATGATCTTCCTTTAATACTGACAGACGAGGCTGCTGGTAGGATTGATGAGTGTAAGCAGGTGCATGTTCCTGTTTACCAGTTTTCAAAACATTGGGTTGGCGGGCTCCATCATATGTAGTCAAACGAGCCTGCTGACTAGATGATGATTTATGAACATGTGTATGCTCTTATCTGTAGTACTCCAGTGGAATTGCCTGGTGGGATTGGCGTGCTGCTTCCAGACGAGTCTGCTGGACAGTTGAATTAAAATGGACAGGTGTGTGTGCCTGTTCATTGCTTTCCACCATGTTAGGTTGGTGGACTTATCTAGAAACGGCAGAGATAAGAACCTGCTCACTGTTAACCAGTTTTTGCCTATCGTTGTTCGTCTTGCCTGATCAGGTTCGAGGAACCTGATCCGAACGCCTGGAGATGACACCCTCATCATGTTGAGGGCACACTGCCATACGAGTCTGGTGGAGATTCTTGATGGGAGCCCTCGGGAAGGACTCCTTTCTCTTTGATTTAAGGCCCTGAGGGACCTGCTCATTCATTTCACCAGAATACGAGAGGGAATGGTGATTGTGCTCTAGGGATAACAACCCGAAACGGTTGGAGATGGTAGTTAGCACCGCCTGCTTCTTGATCGCTTGTCATCGCTGTCCGGACGACCAGGGTAAGTTATTCACTTGGAGGGCTTGTCTAGCGGCCTCCAAAGTTAGAACGGTTCTCTGTTGACGGTACTCCATAACCAACACATTCGATACCCAACGTTAAAGACGCTAAGTAGGTGATGACACCCTTAGAGAAGACGACGATCCAGCAGGAGTAGCAGCATAGGTTTTCATCGTAGAGGTATTCACAGGTTTGAATTTTAGAGAATCCATTCTCGTAATGCTGAAGATATTGGAAAAGAGTGCCTGTTTGATATAACATATGTAATCAAGATAAGTTCGGCCACTACATCTTTCGGATGAGCACATATGTTATTGACTGCTTTGTTGGCCCTCTCATTGAGTTTAAATAGGGGGCTAACAAATAAGTAAAACATCATTTTAACTTGGTTATGGATTCACATCACGTTCACCATTTTTTGTTTCCTCTGGAATTGGGGATGACTTCATTGATTGAAGGTTCAAACGTTCCAATCGGTTTCTGACGGGTTTGTTCGTAGAACCGGAAACAACCAATGACTCTATATCCATTTGGACCTACTTTCTAAAGGTAGGCACTCATTAGTTATAGACTAATGAGACTTAATAATTTGCATTGGTCGAGAGGATGTGAGGTCGGACTCATCACACCTTTTTGAGGGGAATTATTGTCTTCTCCGAGACTCTCTTTATAGATTTAAGTTATGTTCGTGAATCCTTATTACATTACCAAGTATGAAAATGAGCTTTTCTTTAGATCTGACAATCAATGATTAATATGTATGAGATTTTAGAGAATCTTTTATATGTATTCAAGGTTCTTCATAGATAGAGAATCATCTATATTTGTTTAGAGATTCTTCGTCAATGGTATCCTTTAATACATTATATAAAAGTCTATTGGTCATAATAATGACCATACTGGTTTTAAATCCACTCAGCATGGCACTTGAAGTTTATTGTCATCCAGAAGGACATGGATTATTTCAGAGTTGGGATCGTACCCAAAGATGGGCTACCTATGTATCCTTGTTTAGAAAAGGACTCAGAACCCACATAGTTCGAGTAAGGGATATGATGTTTATGCATGACTGATGACTCAAAAAAATATTTCATGATTACTTTTATACTCTAAGCTCATGTGAGTCATGCTCGGTGTGAGAAACAAGAGGTATTGGTGAAACCAGACAATTGTTCCACAAAATATGCAATCATGTGGGGCTTATGTATGTATGGCTGCCCAAAATAGATGAATATTGGGTTTTACTTCAGGGAAGAAACCCATGAACAAGGTCCATAAGGGTATATGTGCTTTATGGAGATTTAGATACTCTAACTAGGGGCATACTCTTGAGGAAGATGCCCAAATTATGAGGGGACTTGTGATTGGGTTTTACTCCTGCGAAGGATTCCCAAATCAAAAGTAAATTAAGACTGTTTAAGAGAAATTATGACTGGGGCTTATTCCTGAGAAGGAGGCCTAGGTTAAAAGGTTTTGAGAACTGGGTCTTACTCTTAAGAAGGAGGCCTAGGTTAAGGGACTTGGGGATTACTCTTAATGAGGATGCCCATATTTGTAGATTTTATGACTGGGGCTTATTCCTGAGGAGGCGCAAGATAAAAGGTTTTGAGAACTGGGGCTTACTCCTAGGGAGGAGGCCCATGTTAAGGGACTTGGGGCTTACTGCTGAGGAGGATGCCTATATTTGGGAACTTGGGTCTTACTCCTGAGGAGGAGGCCCAGGTTAAGGGACTTGGGGCTTACTCCTGAGGAGGATGCCCATATTTGGGAACATGGACTGAGGCTTACTCCTGAAAGAGGAGGCCCAGGTTAAGGATTCTCTCATCTTAAAGGATGAGGTTTAATGAATGAAATCTCTAACATTAGTGACATAAAGATATGTGAATCACTATGTTTTAAGAGATATTCCACAGAATTCCTTTCAGATAAGGAAGCCAACAAAGAAATAATTCCATAAATGACTTTTGAGAGAGTTCTGAAGGCTTAATCTTGAAGAGGATGAGTGGATAGAAATAAGAAAGGTGAAATAGGCAGGAGGGGCACCCAAAAAGATAGGGGTGTGCAAGTCCTGGTGGGTGCGCAAGTACTGCGTGGGAACGCAAGTCCTGATCGCGCAAGTATACTTACGCGACACATGGGTACTTGTGAAATAATAAATACTTAGGGTAGAACTATGGCAAGGCTTGGCTCAAGCCTTTAATACTCCCCCTAGAGTCTTCCAGAAGATAGGCACGCAAGTTATGTGGAAGGGGTAAGGCAGTGCGCAAGTGTGGTCATTTCCCTTAAGGGATGGCCACCTAGGCGCGCAAGTGTTGATGAGTTTCAACACTTAGGCCTTCCTCCCCATCTTTAGATCTTCCGTTCTAGGTATGAAATTACCTTATAAGTGTTCGGAGTCTTTGAGAAGAGACTAGGGCACCGAGAGCTAAAATCTGAGGTTCTGGAATTTTTTCCTCCAAAATGGGGGGGCCCAAAGGGGTATTTATAGGCTAGAGAGACGCTGTGAGAAATTTCAAAGAGGGCTCACAAGTCACCTACGCAACCAATTAGAGGCGCGCAAGTATACTTGCGTGATCTTAGTGGATCTTGCGCGAACCAAGTGAATTTGAATCTTGGTTCATGCCTTTTCAAATTTTGATGTTTCTTCAAAGAATGAATCAGTTTGGGTTCAAGGTATTTCCATTTTCATTCATTTAGACTTTGTGACAAAAAAGAGCATCAACAATCACCAAGATGTATCATGATTTCTTCCATTTATAACGGTGATCAAGTATGAAATGTGAGGTGGCTGGTTTTCTTACCAGTTGTTCAACCTGTTAGCATGTGGAGATAGAGAAACAATTACCTACTAATATTTTATAGGAGTTACCTATTCTTATGTGAATATGAGAATATTTTATGTTAGATTTTGTGATTGGGTTCCTGAGGTCACCATGAGGTAGTGATTCTATATGGGTTGTTTGTTGAAAGGATAAACAGGTTTCTTATTTCCTACCGATGAGGGGTACTTTTTTAGTGGATGAGATTGGTAGGTTGTATATTTTTGAGATAATATGACTCATCTCGGTCCCTCACACTATATTTTTATATTGGTATTACTAATTTACATCTCATATCTAGATGTGTTTGTAGTGGTCTTTGGGTATACAGGTGCTTCTGAGAATCACATACCACTCTTAGACTGATTGATAGTCAGAGCATACAATACAGGTTCTTGAGGACATGTTGTGAACATGTGTTCTAAATTTTGAATGCTCTTAAGAGATTTATATTCCCCTTTTTTATTTCATCTTCAACAAAAGTTATCAGTACACTATACATATGAAACCATATGATGCTTTTTATCGTAGGGTATTCCAATCACCCATGAGCTAGTTAGATGAAGGTTATACATCTTTACTAGGACCACGTCTCATTCAAGAAATTTCTATGTTGGACTAGTTGATCATTAAGTGGATGACTATAGTAAAGTCTCAAAATAAATCATACACCTATCTCTATCGATGACCTATAGAGTTAGATGATGGGTATTAGGTCTTTTTATATTTCTCACCAAGGATGGGGCACAAATGAATTATGAGACAGGGTACTCTTTCATGATGATATGTTTGGTCGTTAGAGATTATTGAGAGAGTCAGTTCAGTAGCCTATCAGTTGTAGTTACCTCAGAGTTATCAGGGCATGCATGATGTCTTCTATATATCTCAAATATTCTTTTATCACTCATACCCATTTCATACTATGAATCTATATGAGATGGATTTATAGGTATATGCATCTTTATAGGAGCATCGTACATGTGTTGTTGGAATGATCATGAAGGTTTTATGAGGTGGAAAAAATAATCTAGAATGGGTGTTATGGAAGAACAACCGTTTATAAAAAGAGACTTGGGAGTTGGATGTTGACTTACAAGATTATTAGATGAAGTTATTATCAGGTGATTCTTGATCACCCATGAAAGGGAAATTCGAGGATGAATTTATATTAAGGTGAATTTTTTTAAGATCCTAATTTTTCATATGAGGTAAATACCATTTTTTCGTTTAAATAATTATTTGGAATAATGTAAGAACCCGGACCTTCGTTCAGGTATGTTTTTTTTTTCTGGAGTTTTTAAGAAAAATGGTTTTTTTGGAAATTTTCAAAGTACACGCCGTGTAATTTTTTAGTACACGCTGTGTACTCTGTTTCGGCTCGAAGCCGTGTGCTGGCCATGTTTGGGCCACACACATGGTGTGTAAGGCCGAGGTAGAGGCTGGTTATTTCAGAGTACGGAAAATTCGAAGTACATGCCGTGTACTTTCCTTTTTTTTCATTAAATGGACCAGGGTCATGCCTAACCCCCAAATACGTCTTCTTCTCCAGTTGATTGCGTTGGAATCACTACGGTGATTTCTTCCTTCCGCTTGAGCCTTGTTTATTGATTCCTCCTTGTTTTCAAGTTATCATGGGATGAACATTTTGTGCGTTTTCTCATATCTACGTCGTTATAAGGAGAATCTATCGTTGAGGTTCACGTATATCGATCTCCTAGGATCGAGGTAGGTGGTTTGTGCCTTTCTGAAGAAATTTGATGGATATTTTGTGCAATTTTCACCAATACCCTTGAAAAGGGTATTGTGTGTTTCCTGTTTTTTCCCTTGTTGCTTGCCTGCTTTGCTTGATTGCTTTAGGAGAGGTTATTGCTTGTGATTAGAGTAATTTGTTTGTGCTTAGATTTCTTTTCCATGCTTCCTCTTCCTATTTGGCATTTTTCCAGTTTCCATGCCTAGTCGCAGGATAGAGGAACTGTTGTTTTATTTTACTATTGAGCCTTAGTCGATAGCCAAGTAGTTCTTGAGGTTTACTTGGATGATACACACACGTTGAGCATGTTTAGTTACTCAGGACTGTGAGAACCTAGATTAGTAGGCCAAAGGGATAATTGATGGAAGGGCTTCTCCATAGTGTCTTTTAAATCACGATGCGAGACCAAGTGGAGAATTGATGGAAGGGCTTCTCCAAAGAGACTTTTAACTACGACGCAGGCCACATGGGGAATTGACGTTGAGTGCTTCCCCAGAGAGCCTTTAGCACGATACGAGACTATAGGGGGAATTGACGGTGGGTGCTTCCCCAGAGAGTCTGCTTATTTTACGTAGCTGAACCAGAGGGGTGAGAATGTGTGTTCCTCCTAGAGGGTTGCTAGTACTTTGAGGTTGAACCGTAGGGGTTAGACTGTGAGAGCTACTCAGAGGGTTACCTGTTTTCTCCTTGTTGTTGGTGGCTTACTTATGTGTTATATTTGTTAGAACTATGGATTGGAGCTGTTTGCGCTTTTCCATTTGTTGCTTCTTGTTTTATTACTGGCATGTATTCATTGACTATTAGGCACAAATCTTTGGGTGATTGCCTACTGGGATTTAATCTCACACCCTGTTTGGGCCATGATTTTGGGCCCAAGCAGACTATGTTACTGCAGGTATAGACAAGGGCAGGCGTCCTTCTACTTCAGGATCTTGATTGCACCAGGAGTTGGGGATCATGGGACCGAGCCGTGGCTCGCGATGCTGAGGATCTTTCTTTGTTTCCTTTTTCACTTGGTTTCAGTTGTATTTCAGCACATTGTTTTGTTTGCTGTTTTTCTTAGATACTTGTACCTGCTGCATTATTATCATCATTGTTATATATCTGCATTGCTTCCGCTGTTTGGTTTCTGTTGTTATTCATGTTGGTTGCTTCTTCCGTTGTTATTGTGGTTTTCTAACCTCGTATACCTTACCGAATGAGGGCATAGTTTTCCCACTGACTCACCAAGGCCCTCACTGCTAGTTGGCAGCCTCTGGCTTTCAGGAAAACACGCTTGAGGTCATGTGGTAAACCGGGTATGGGGCACCAATGGAGGGGATCCGAACTCGGGACGTTACAAAGTTGTATCAGAGGAGTTCTTTTCTCTTTCTTTACTATTTGGAGACCTTATCCAAGTATATGAAATATTCGGTACTTTGATTTAATCTGTGCTCAGGAGTAGCTAACCCATGTATAGGGAAAAGCCATACTACCTCATTAATTGCAGTTTTCTTGTTTTGAGATTTTATGGTTGGTATGTTTTCACCTAGAGTGATTCGTATGACTTGTGCAGTTATTGTTTTGATATTTCAGTTCTATTTCTGTCACAACCCGATGAGATGAGGGTATGCCATCTCATGCATCATATAGGCACTTGTAGAAATCACATGTCATGCATTCTTACCATGCCATCTAGGGTGCATTAGCGATTGCATGCTGTTGTGATAGACTTTGTGTAGATTATGCATGCTGTTGTGATAGTTGTTCGATAGATTCTCTGCTGTTGTGTTAGGAAACTGTTTCTTTGTTCCTTGCTTAAAATGAATGCCAAAATTGGGTTCTTTAGGTGTTATGGGCCCTCCTGGATCAGAATTTGGCATCTTTTCCCCTGTTTTAGTGTTTCTGGAATTCTGCGCAGTTTCTGAGCTACTACCCAGAAAAACCCAGAATTCATGACGTGCACTTTTTGGACACACGCCATGTAGTTTTCAGGCCGTGTCACTGACTGTGTGAGAAGAACACGGTGTCATAGGGGTAACTTTGGGAACACGTCGTGTACCAGTAGTACACGCTGTGTGAGTTCAGAGCCGTGTACCCGGCCGTGTCACTAACAACACATTCTGGGGAAGCTCGGGTAGAACACGCTGTGTCCGTAGGGAGCACGCCGTGTAGTCCTGTCCAAGTGCCCAGCCGTGTCACGAACAACACGAGCCGGCATGACCTTCCTTTCCACATGCCATGTTTGTTCAGAACATTCCATGTAGTCTTTCCAGGTACCCGGCCGTGTCACGAACAACACAGGACAGTGTCGCCTTTGCCTATGCACATTGTTCTTGTTCGGAGCATTCCGTGTAAGGTCCAGCCATGTAGACGGCTGTGTACTCAACAACACGGACCACCAAATCCTCATCTAGTGCACGCCGTGTTTGATTCGAACACGCAGTGTAGTCTCGGGTTGAGTCGGACCGTGTGGGTTAGCCGTGTAAGGAGACTCGGGCAGGGGAATAGTTTCTAGTACACGCTGTGTTTGGGGGTTAACACACCGTGTAGTTTTAAGTGTACAAAACTCGTAGGGTAAGAGTACACTCCCATGTCAGTGGTTTAAATAGACACGCCGTGTAGTTTTATACATGTCGTGTAGTCGTGTTTTACAATCTTGTGTGTTTTCCCCCTATTCCCGTTTTGTACTCTTGTGTTCTTTGTCCTTTCTTTCCTGATCTAAGGTGTGATTTTGATCTTTCAGAGCTATGCCTCCGAGACGTCCTCCGGTCGTATGTCTGTCGTCAGGCAGTGATCAGACGCCAGACAGGGCTGATCAGGGACTCGATCCCCCACCTGAGCCAGCCTTGGCACCGGTTGTTGTACCAGTCGTAGGCGCTGATGCGCAGTTCAGGGAAGGTTTCATGAGGATGATGCAGGCCTTCCAGGGAGCACCGCCTCCTGCCTCGTTTATGGAAGACTTGACGCGGATCTTTCAGCAGCGGAATCCTCCCACGTTCTCAGGGGAGGGAGGACCTCAGGCCGTAGAGTCATGGCTAGAAGCCATGCTGACTATATTCGAGCATCTTGGGCTAGGAGGGGTGATAGCCCAGATTGCTAGTCTTTATTTGGATGACCAGGGGACTCCATAGTTGGACTTTCCTCGAGTGGTGGATTGCTTCAGGGATGTGTTTCTAGAGGACTTTTCAGGTTTGCCTCCGGAGTGTGAGGTAGACTTTTCTATTGAGCTCGTGCCAGGAGTGGCACCAGTGTCCATTCCTCCCTATAGGATGGACACACCTGAGTTGCAGGAGCTCAAGAAGCAGTTGGAGGAGATATAGGCTAAGGGTTTCAACCGACCCAGTACTTCTCCTTGGGGTTCGCCTGTCCTGTTTGCAAGGAAGGAAGACGGTACCCTTCAGCTTTGTGTGGATTATCGGAAGCTGAACCAGTTGACGGTCAAAACCGATATCCATTGCCGCAGATTGATGACCTTTTCGATCAGCTTCAGGGAGCCCGGGTTTTCTCAAAGATCGACTTGAGGTCCGGTTATCATCAGTTGCACGGTAGACCATCAGATATACCTCTAACAGCCTTCAGGAGCAGGTATGGTCTTTACGAGTATACAATCATGCCGTTCGGTCTCACGAATGCACCTGCAGTTTTCATGGCGCTGATGAACTGAGTGTTCCATCCTTACTTGGACTCCTTCGTCGTGGTCTTCATGGACCATATCTTGGTGTACTCTCACACTCGACACAACCATGCCACACATCTTGAGATTTTTCCGAGTACATTGAGAGAGCATCGAATTTATGCTGAACTCTCGAAGTGCCACTTCTGGATGGATCAGATTCACTTCTTGGGTCACGTCATCTCAGAGATAGGAGTATCTGTGGACCCAGAGAAAGTGAGAGCTGTAGTTTCCTGGGAGCAGTCGAAGAATGTTTTTGAGGTACAGAGCTTCCTAGTGCTGGAAAGATAATACAAACGCTTCATTCGGGACTTTTCTCGTTTAGCAGCACCCTTGAAAGGTCTGACCAAGAAGGGGGCGAAGATATTATGGTCAGATTCTTGTGAGTCAGCCTTTCAGGAGCTGAAAGGGAGGTTGACTTCAGCACCGATACTAGTCTTTCCAGAGCCAGGCAAGAGCTACACTATTTACTGTGATGCTTCGGGTATCGGGCTGGGAGCTATGCTTATGCAGGAAGATGGAGTCATTGCGTATGGGTCTCGGCAGCTGATGCCACATGAGAGGAACTACCCTACGAACGATCTGGAGTTGGCAGCTGTGGTTCATGCTTTGCGCTGTTGGAGACACTATCTTCTGGGAGATCATTTTGTGGTCTTCACTGACCACAGGATTCTCAAGTATATCTTCACTCAACGTGATCTGAATCTGAAGCAGTGCAGGTGGGTTGAGTATCTACAGTCTTATGACTTCGAGCGTGCCTATACGTCGGGAAAGGGAAACGCCGTGGCAGATGCGTTGAGCCAAAGAACTCAGATTTAGGCAGTTCAGGAGGCCAGTAGTGAGTGGCAGCTGATGGCTCTATTCTCTGAGATGCATATAGAGGTGCACAACAGACGGGGACCGAGTTTTCTATCTTCCGTAGCTGTTACCTCCATGCTACTTGATCAGGTACGGATGAGGAAGCTATCAGACTCAGAAGGCTTAGTCCTGTGGGAGAGTGTTTCAGGAGAGGTCCCTCTTCCTGGATGGACAGTGGGTGAGGATGATATCTTGCGTTTCCAAGGACGCATATAGGTGCCAGCTGACATAAGCGAGGAGCTGATGCAGGATTTCCATTCCTCAGTTTGGGCAGTTCATCCTGGCATCACCAAGATGTATCGGGATCTTCATCGCCAGTACTGGTGGCCAGGTATGAAGAAGAATGTTGCTAGTTTTTTCATGAGATGTTATACTTGTCCGCAGGTGAAAGCAGAGCATCAGTGACCAGCAGGTCTCTTACAACGGTTACTCATTCCAGAGTGGAAGTGGAACGATGTTGCGATGGACTTCATGACTGGGTTGCCGAGATCACCTCGAGGGAACGATGTTGTTTGGGTTGTCATCGACAGGCTTATTAATGTTTCTCACTTCTTGCCGATCAAGGAGACCTTTAGTGTCGATGATCTGGGACGACTTTACATCAGAGAGATTGTGAGTCTGCATAGAGTTCCGCGCTCTATTGTTTCAGACAGAGATGCGCGCTTTACCTCTCGGTTCTGGCAGGGACTTTAGAAGGCCTTGGGTACACAGGTACTTTTGAGTACAACATACCATCCCCAGACTGATGGCCAGTTGGAGCGCACGATCCAGGTGCTTGAGGATATGCTCCGAGCTTGCATCCTTGACTTTGGCGGTTCTTGGGAGAAGCATATTCCTCTGGCAGAGTTCGCCTACAACAACAGTTTCCAAGCGACCATCCAGATGGCACCATACGAGGATTTGTACAGTAGGACATGTCGATCACCCTCATGCTGGCTGGAGGCATGAGATGCAGCTTTGCTGGGACCTCGTCTTGTTTAGGAGACTTAAAAGCAGATAGAGCTGATTCAGAAGAGGAAGGCTACAACGCAGTCTCGACAGAAGTCTTATGCTGATCAGCGAAGATGACCTCCAGAGTTTGAGGTCAGTGATTGGGTTTTCCTACATGTCGCACCTAGGTTGGGACACAAGAGGATTCAAAGAAAGGGTAAGCTTTCGCCACGGTACGTCGGGCCGTTTGAGGTTTTGGAGAGAGTGGGCCCAGTCGCCTATTGGTTTCAGCTACCTCAGAGGTATCGGGCCATACACGACGTCTTCCACGTCTCTCAGCTCCGACGTTACTTTTCAGACTCGTCTAACGTCTTTCAGCCTGAGGAAGTCGAGCTTGAAGCAGATGCATCATTCGAGGAACATCCTATCTGGATTTTCGATCGTAGTACGAAGGTTCTATGCGGTTGGTCTGTTACTCTGGTACGAGTGTTATGGCAGCTCGGGCAAGTACAGGACGAGACCTGGGAGAGGGAGTCCTATGTACGATCGCAGTGGATGGATCTGTTCGGGAACCCTTCTTCTCCACCTTGTTAGGGAAATTTAGGGATAGATTTCTTTAAGGGGGGAAGTTTGAAAGAACCCGGACCATCGTTCAGGTATGTTTTTCCATTTTTCTGGAGTTTTTAAGAAAAATGGTTTTTCTGGAAATTTTTAATGTACACACCATGTACTTTCTGAGTACAGGCCGTTTACTCTGTTCCGGCTCGAAGCCGTGTGCTGGCCGTGTCTGGGCCACACACACAGTGTGTAAGGCTAAGGTGGAGGCCAGTTATTTCGGAGTACGGAAAATTCGAAGTACACGCCGTGTACTGTAAAAGTACATGCTGTGTACTTTTTTTCATTAAACAGACCAGGGTCACGCCTAACCCCCAAATATGTCTTCTTCTCTAGTTTTCGACCGTCCGGGAGCGTCCGTACGACCAGATCTTTGACAGAGTCCTACCTCGACGTCTGTTCTCCGATTCGAGCATAGTTGATTGCGTTGGAATCGTAGCGGTGAGTTCTTCCTTCCGCTTGATCATTTTTTTTGGTTCCTCCTTGTTTTCAAGTTATCGTGGGATGAAAGTTATGTGCGTTTTCTCAGATCTACGTCATTCTAAGGGGAATCTTTCATCAAGGTTCATGTATATCGATCTCCTAGTATTGAGGTAGGTGGTTTGTGCCTTTCCGTAGAATGTTGATGGATATTTTGTGCAATAATCACCAATACCCTTGAACGGGGTATTGCGTTTTTCCTGTTTTTGACCTTGTTTCTTTCCTTCTTTGCTTGATTGCTTTAGTAGAGGTTATTGCTTGTGATTAGAGTAATTTGTTTGTGCTCAGATTGCTTTTCCATTCTTGCTCTGCCTGTTTGGCGTTTTTCCAGTTTCCATGCCTAGTCACAGGATAGTGGAACTTTTGTTTTATTTTGCTGTTGAGCCGTAGTCGATATCCAATTAGTTCTTGTGGTTTACTTGGATGATACACATGCGTTGAGCATGTTTTGTTACTCAGGATTGTGAGAACCTAGAGTAGTAGGCCAAAGGGAGAAATGACGGAAGCGCTTCTCCAGAGTGTCTTTTAAATCATGATGCGAGGCCAAGTGGAGAATTGATGGAAGGGCTTCTCCAGAGAGTCTTTTAACTAGGAAGTGGGCCACAGGGGGAATTGACGTTGAGTGCTTCCCCAGAGGGCCTTTAGCACGATACGAGACTATATGGGGAATTGACGGTGAGTGCTTCCCTAGAGAGTCTGCTTATTTTACGTAGCTGAACCAGAGGGGTGAGAGTGTGTGTGCCTCCCAGAGGGTTGCTAGTACTTAGAGGATGAACCGTAGGGGTTAGACTGTGAGAGCTACCTAGAGGGTTACCTGTTTTCTCCTTATTGTTGGTGGCTTACTTGTGTGTTATACTTGATAGAACTGTGGATTGTAGCTATTTGCGCTTTTCCGTTTACTACTTCTTGTTTTATTACTGCCATGTATTAATTGACTATTAGGCACAAATGGGTGATTGCCTACTGGGATTGTATCTCAGACCCTATTTGGGCCATGCTTTTGGGCCCAAGCAGACTATGTTGCTGCAGGTATAGACAAGGGCAAGCGCCCTTCTACTTCAGGATCTTGATTGCACCAGGAGCTGGGGAGCATGGGATCGAGCCATGGCTCACGATGCTGAGGAGCTTTCTTTGTTTTCTTTTTCACTTGGTTTCAGTTGTATTTCAGCACGTTGTTGTGTTTGCTGTTTTTATTAGATACTTGTACCTGCTGCATTGTTATTATCATTGTTATATATCTGCATTGCTTCCTCTATTTGGTTTCTATTGTTATGCATGTTGGTTTCTGATTCCACTGTTATTGTGGTTTTCTTACCTCGTATACCTTACCGAATGAGGGCATAGTTTACCTACTGACTCACCAAGGCCCTCGCTGCTAGTCGGTAGCCTCTGGCGTTTGGGGAAATGCGCTTGAGGTCATGTGGCGAACCAGGTAAGGGGCACCAGTAGAGGGGCTCCGGACTCGGGACGTTACACCTAGTGTGGGTAATTGATGTGGTCATGGGTGTATCAGGGGTAGCTAGTTCTTTTTCTGAGCTCGGAGGCCTGATTTTTGAAAAAACAATATAGTCCGCATGGTTAGGAGAAATCATGTTGGGCTGACCACATATTTAACACTAACCATTTTAGTCTTGACATTTGCATTCAAGATGTCACACAATTTTAGGAAACCATGCCACCTTAGGTTCACTTTATTGAGGGGTGGTCAAATCCTTTATTAGGAGGAACATGGTATCATGGAACCATGTGGATGGGAGTGTATACCTAGGCCAAGGGCTCTATGATTTTTTATAGTGGATGAGATATGGTTTGCCCATGGTTAGGAAAACTATGCATATGAACTATGTGAGGTTCCCCTTTTAGATAGTGAAGTTTTCTTAGTTGGTGCATGGTTTGAACAACCATGTGGCCAAACCTTGTGGATGAGTGTTTTTGGGTAAAATGAAAATTTCTCCCATAATGAGTTTATAATTTAAATTTCCTTTTCTTCTTTATTCATTTGATAGAACCCTCACCATTGGGATCACATATTTGGATCAAATTAGTAGAATTGGACACCATTTATCTGTCCAAACTAAGAATATAAATTCATTAGTCAAGTTGGATTCACACTTATAACTTATTTAATCATCTTCTATTATTCATTTTATGACTTTATATCAATAGAGTTGTTTAGGTGCAAGGTAAAATGCCATATTTTTAGGATATTCATCCAAATTTCGTTTTTATTCTGATCTAGACTAAGTCAGAGCTTGATACTAGATGAGTTCACTACTAAAGACTTACAATGTAGGTGGTCCTTACCATTCCCTAAATGTATGGTGTTTTATAAGATTTATTGTCATTGTGCTAAAAACCGAACTTTTTAAAAGTGCCATGTTAATTGATTAAATAATTTAATTGAATTAAATGTATCTTGTTAGGTATTACCAATAGTTACTTGTGTTTTTTAGAGGTTTTTTCCTTAACCTATGCCACCCATGAGGTGATCCTTTAAATTTTCCCTTTTTTGAACCACCCACGGGGTAAATGTGATCATTCTTTATAGATGAATCCATTTATAAATGGATTTAAATTTAATTGAGTTATTAGGTGATTTTTATCATCCTTTTTCATGTGTAGATAAGAAATGAATTGTTAAAATTGTTTTAATGTAAATTGTTATATTTCTTGGAAGAACTCAGAGATTGTGATTAATTATGAAATGATGAATGTATTGATATGATGAATTTATTATGAAAGGGGTAAACTTGGTGGATAAACTATGGATCCTGATTAAATAAAAAATCATGGATGTTTCTCCCATGGGTCTATATTGTGGTAGTGTAAATCTTGCACTTTTTTCCTTTTTGTGTATTGATTCCATAGGATTCATTGTTCCTTACTACCCATTGGATACAAATTTCTTGCATTCGCATTGGATATGTACTGTTGACATGCTCATTGGAATCCACCCATGTCATTATCAAGTTTCCATTGAGATGCGCCTGGGACTTGATGAAGATGCCTTTGTCTTATACCCCTAGGATCTGGCCCTTTGTGGTCTGACACTTGTGATTACATGAAAATTCCACTGTGGGTGACATTATTATGTAATTAGGCTATAATGAATGTTATACTAGGTTATACATCATGGCTGCGGTAGTGGTTTATACTTGGTTGTATGGAATGGTTGTGGTGGTTATTTTGAATTGTTTTATAGATAACCCTGGTGTGTGTATCACCTTACTATTGGTAGAATAAATACCATTAATTATTTAGTTATATTCTACCACTTCCCATTTTTATGGGATCCTAAGGGATGTTTTCTAGGGATCCTGGTTTTTCTTGACAATACCACTTTACTAGTATCACATATGTCTTGGGTATTTGTTTATGTTATACCATTGATAAATGTTGTACACTGTTTATATTTTATTTCATATACTATATATTTGATAGACATCATTGGTGGTGGCCTACTGAGTGTTATCTAACACCTTTTTTAGGAAACTATTGGGTACCCAGAAAGACTATATAGATACAAGTAGGGGTTGAGGAAATAACCCACAATATGATGCTTGATTGTGATATTCTTAGGAGTATGGGAGTACACAACCATGTTGTTTCTCCTGATTCTAGGTTGGATAATTACTTTTTTTTCTTTTGGTTATTTTGATATGTGTATTGTATTAGATGTCTTTATACCTATGTTATAGATATGTAGAGACATGACCTGGCATATCATTATATATGAGATTACTTGTTTAAATGTTTATATAGTCTATTCATGGATGTTTATCTTATGTCTATATGATTTACTACCTCTGTTATTGAATTATATGTTTACTACTACTATGTTACCATATGTTACAAGGGAATAGTGTCCCCATGGACACAACCTAGGACCTTTCTACTAGTTGGAAGCATATGGGATTTTGGGAGATGCGCTTGGGGCCATGTTACACATTGGCATAGGGAACCATTTAGTGGCATCTGGGATGGGATGTTACAACAACCTTGGGTGCGACATGAAAAAAAATATCCTTAAAAAAATGAATAAAACCACACACCTACCCCCAATATCTTACATATTTACATAAAAAAAATAATAAATACTTAAAAATTATAGGGGATGTATCTCTATAATTTTCCAAAATATTCCCATAAAATTTTATTATTTATACCTCTATAAACACATGAAAACACTTTTCAAAATTCAAAAAGGAAATAAATGTTTGAATTATGGTCTGAAAAATATTACATATAGAATCCATGTATTTGACATTGATAAATATCTAGTCTAGTTAGACTCTTACATGTCATGCATAAGAAAAATTACAATCAGTTGTTTCATTTCCTAAATTCTATACATTATCCAAATTTATCCTAAATACACCAAAAAACATAAAAAATCCATCATATTATAAAAGAAATACTATTTTTCTTTTGGATGTTCATCCTTCTACTCTAAGACTTTACTTTCTTCCAGATATGTTGTTTTTAGATGTTATCTTAAAAAGGAAAAATCCATTCGACTATGAATTCACATCTAGAATCTTTATGTTAAGTTATGAACAATAATAATTTGTGCTTTTTGAATATTATTAAACATAAATGACCAGAAATTAAGACTACCACTGATCAGAAAGAGGGAGTTTACCACTTCTCTATCTCTGCCTTTAATTCATCTACAACTAATCGTTAGTTACTATATGTGTTTTTATTCATCGATTGAGGTGAGAAACACTCTCTTAATTTCTCACTATATCCTTTTTATATTATTATTATAGTTTGGAATAAGGTATTTTGGGTTTATTCCACAATAACACTAGTATAATAACTTTATTTTGAGAGGATTTTGTTAGTTAAGGCTAGAGGATTATATAGAAGGATGAACCCACATGGTTTTATATAATTTCACTAGTAGTAAGTAAGGACACATATTTTTCATTGGTTTCATGTGAAATTAAAATTTTAATTGGTTAATGATTTAATATTTTATTTTGGGAAATTGGTCATCTATTGGATTGAAAATGATCTTGGGTTGAGCCATACCATTTTTTTGGAGGTTTTCAAAAAGGGTGTGTTTCTCAAAGTGTTATTATTTGAATATGATTGACTAAATTAGTGTGGATTTATTTTTTAAATTAATAATAACTATATTAATTAATTAAAGAGTTTAATTTTGAGGTTTAGGTCCCTCTGGGTGTGTTTTCTAACTATTATGGTATTGGATGATCTTGGGAAATGGCGTCTCAACATTTTTAAGGGGATAAATATGTTCTTGAGGTATGTAGTGCCTAATATTACCATTTTATATGGTTAAAAATATATATTTTATATTATATTTACTTTTATGTGGTTTATAACATCTTTAGTTAGTACAATGAGTGTGTTCCTATTACACCATAACATTTAAAAATAACACTATGTTAGATAGCCTATTTAACACACAACACTGTGTTTAAATAAACCGCAAAAAAAATATTAAAATATTTTCATTTCAACCTAACCATTAAGTTGGTGGTTATAAATAGGGTAAAATAATTTATGAAATAGATATAAAGGATATAACAAATATAAATGTATTTATAAATTTTTTGTAAATTATCACTCAATGGTTATTATAAGAATTTATTTCAAAAATTATTTTTAATGTTTTTTTGAGAAAATATTATAATTGATTTTTAATAAATTTAGAAATGTTATTTTATAATATTTAAAAAATAATTTAAATCAGTATATTGATATTAAATTAGTGTGAAATATTTGGATTCTTTTAGGAAATATTAGTTTTCATTAAATAGTTAAAAATATTGATTTATATAAATTTTTTAATTTTTTTAATGAATTAAGTAATTTAAATGTCCCATTTTTTTTAAAATTTACATAAATATTATTTATTTTTGTTAAATTAAATTAATTTTATATAAATATTATTTATAATGGATTTTAGTATAATTTTATTCTTATACTTAAATATGCATTTTCACAAAAAAAAAATTTAAAGTGAATAATGATTATACATTTATTTAATTAAAATAACCAATAATTAAGAATGATTGAAATGATATGAATATATTATAAATCTATAAATAGTCATTTAAATTCATTTAATTATGATTAAATTTTAATATTTTTATAGTAAGATAACATTATTATTGAAAAATGCGTTTTTTGAGAAATCATTTTTTTGAAACATTTGCGGGTTAAATTTTTATTTATATTATTCAACTATTGTGAGTTTAATTCTGAAAAATTTATTCTGTATTTCTAATAAGAATAATTAATATTATATAATATGTTAAACATAGTTTTTTACCATAATTAATCAAAAAAATAGAAAAAATTTATTATTATGGTTAAGGTGAAAACCAGTTTACTCAGGGCTAAACTAAAAAGATAAGGGTTACAAATGAACCAAAAAATTTATAATTACTATTTTATGGTCCTATGTAGACCTTTTATAATATATGTTTCTAAAAGGGGCCATTTTTATCCTTGTTTAATGTAAAAAATGTTGCTGTAAAACTTTCTTTTCAAAAATTCCATGTGTATCCTCTCCTTCACATTTAAAAGGCTAACTCCTATTCTATCCTTTCTAGACTAAAAAAACCCATTTTTGGGCCAATAATAGGCCAAATTAATTTCTTAATTCATTATAAATATGCTATTGTCTTTTTATATCAATAATATAATATAGGAAGGAATTTTTGGCAAACCTAGAGAAGTGTTCTGAATAAGAGGAATCATTCTTAACATAGTGCTTTGTTTCATTTTTCTTCCACCAATTAAAAATACTATTATATCATAATGATGTAATAAAATAATTATATTATATATAATGATATTTTTTAGTTAATATCATGAAATACATCCATATCCACCTTCCTCAAATGTGAAATAAAATCGTTGATCATGTGTAAGGTAAACTACCGCCTCACAAATCGACGTAATTCGTTATAAATCACCGCTTATCACAACTAAATATAATGATGTATTTAGTATCTATATATTACATTTATTATATAATTATAATTCTATAATTATAATATCCTGTATTTTTCATTACTTTCAATTCGGCAGGGAATGGGAAAATGTCACTCGAGTGTACTGTGGACAACCAATTCACGAAGCAATGTGAATCATTTTTCACTTACTCTTTACATTGAAGATAATGATAATTAATTATATGTTTTTAAATAATATTAATTAAATATTAATAATTATTAAAATTATATATATCTTATAATTCATGACCATAGCATCTAGTGAATAAATGATAGGTCGTACTTTTGTATGGTGGACTACTACCACACTAAGTCTTGTGATTCAAGTTTATAAAAAAATCACATGGATGGAATATATAGGGATATTTAAAAATTAATATTATTTTTATAAAATAATTATCATCATATAAATAAAAAATAATAGTTACATTCTTTCTATCATGGTCATTTAAAAATGGATACATTACTCATTCATACATACGTTCTACCATCTTCATGATTATAAGGTAAATAATTTTTCATAACCACATTTCATGGTTGGTTTTAACAATATATTTTTTATAAAAATGATAATTATTTAATAATTCAAATTCCTTATATTATTAAATAATAATATCATTAAAATAGTAAACATTCCAAAGTGATTTTGGAGAAATGATCATTTTAATGTCAAAATGCCTGATGAGAAAATAATTGGTTAAGTAATTGAATATAAAATGGTAAAAATAAAATAAAAGGAATAAAAAACATGGAAAAGTTTTTTTATACACTAAATTTCATTATATTATGTATATAATAATCATTTAAATACAATATCATGGATCCTTGATAATTTATTGTATTTTATGTTATAATTATTATACTTAATTATTAGGGAATTTGATAAAAAAAATACCAAGATGATATGTGTTTATGATTCTTCATCATTTTATTCAGGATTGTTGGTGATACAGCTTCCATTGAAGGAAATTATTTTATCATTTTCTAAAAAACCATAAGTTTTGTTATTCTTTTTTATTATTGATTTTTATAGTAATATTACCATTTTACTCTCTTCTGTACTTAAAAATATCAATAATTTTTTTGAAAAAAATAGAATTTATTTCTCTCTTTGGTCAAAAACCATTTCTCATCCATGTACACATTTTTTTCAATGTTTTTAATTTTTGTTAATATTCTAGTATAATATTTTTGAGTTCATATTTACCCTTTTTTAATTTTTTAAAAAATCATTAAAAATGAATCTTCATGTCGTTATCCAAATGAGGTACTTATTGAATTTTTAACGATTGTTTGAAAGGGATATTTGTTTTAATATATATTCCATTAATTTTATATACCCCATCATAAACACTATTTTCCTTGATGAATTTTTTATAAGTTTACAATGTTATTTTCAATGAAAATGATTTCCAAAATATTTTGTGAATTTTAGTTTTTCAAAAAGTGATTTTAAAAAAGGAAAGATATTGTTTCTCAATTATATTTTTTAATATTTGTAAAAGTATTTCTACCCATATCAGAAATAACCTTTAAATATATGAAATTATTCTAAATAATGTTTATATTTATCTTATATATATGTATTTATCATCATCCCTTAATCGTATGGGGTAATACACTCGTTATGATCATTTCTCAAACACCTTGATTATGAAATTTACATTGATATGATATGAATAAAGATTATGTAACTAATTTTCATTCCATGTGTAATTATTAGGTGATGAGTTATTATTTATTACCTTAATTTTTCACTCATATATGATGAAAATGTTATGATGGGTGTGATTAGAGATCTCCCCAATTAATTGGAAAAATATTTTGTCTCATGAGGAATCATGTATTGGATTGGAGACTAAACCCAATACCTTATGGGAATTTTTACACCATGTGATATTTTGTAGGCAGTTAACATTGACTCATCATTATGTTATGATTTGTTTTGATACCACATTCCCTATGACTCCATTATATTATGATACCATTCCATTTATATTATGTTTCAATGTGATTTCTCATGTGCCTTCTCTTCTGTAATAACATGATATAGCTTATACTTGCACATTATATTTCATTATCATGTTTATTCACTTACTGAGATTTTTAGATCACCCCTTTCTTCATGTATTCCATTTTTTATTCCATGTAGTCTTGTAATCTCAATTTTATTTTAGGAGCACACTAAGGAAAATAATTACAATAAGGATTCTATGTTTTAGTTTTCTTTGAAGTATTATGAATGTAGTTTTCCAAAGGCACTAGGCCCCATGATCATTGGGACTATAGTTGTTAGATATTACTATTTAAAAATCCTGTAAGAATATGTGTGAAAGTTTTGGGTCATTATAGTTCTCTTATTTGGGAAAAGGATATAGATTCTTTTCATACTTATATAAAAACATATGGGGTTATACATTTTTATGGGGCCACCAGTGGCTATGTTGCCTATATGAGAGGCTCGACTAATTGGGAATTAAAACCCAAGGAGTTGTATATCAAAAAATTAGTTTTTTAGATACCTAATTAAGTTATTTATGATATGAAATTATAAAATAGGGTGATAGATAGGGGTGATTCTAGGGTTCCTGACACAGTATTGGCTACATGGTGTTTTTATATAAGAAAGAATGTGAGGATGAACCTGAATGTTTCCATGTGTGGTTACCATTGTCTTAATGTAGTATATATAGAATATATAGGTAATTACATGTCCTTTAAACCCTATATTTCTAATGAATTTCTATTTATTGACTAGTCACCTTGGAAGTGTTTTGATAAACATAGGTAATGGTTCCGTGAGGGGTATTCTTTGTCCCTATCTTATGTTGATATCCTTGTACAGAAATCATGAGTGTTCCATGGAAATGAAGTCTTAGGTTATAGTTAGGTTAAATGAAGTAATTTCTATGATTATGATATTTTAATTATAAGAGTTCCCTTTTATCATTAATCATATTATTCATGTAATATTACGGGACTGAAGGATGTGATGGGGAATGTATGAGCATAATATATGGGTACTAGGTGTAATAAATCATTGGCATGGGAAGACTAGAAAATAGTCATGTTAAAAATACAAATGTATAGAGTTAAAAATCATTAACCAATACTAAGGTAAGGGGTTAATTGCTATCTATATATTGATTAGTAATTCACTTATATTGATATAATTGTGATGAATAAAAATTGACCCTGTGTATGGAAACCTTTGATGTATAATTTACCTTTGTTGATACACTGGTGGAATAGTTTCCTCCTGGGTATTAGGATTCAGTGATATATCATTCAACTTAGGGATGTTTTTATGTGATATATCATTTAATTTATCATTTATTTTAGGAATATATCATTCACACTTAGGAGGTATTTAGTGATACATTATTCACCAATGAGGATTATGGTTTGTTTTATATCATTCATTTCAAGGGTAATGGATTTGTGATATATCTCCCCCTAGTGATACATAATTCACTATATAGATTATTATTCGGTAAATTATTCTTCACCATGGGGTTTTCTAGTGGCAATACATCATTCACTATGTGATACCACATACTATATTATTATCGTATTGATGATGCATCATTTTACTTGGGGTTTATGTTCTTTTGATTGATTATTCACCCAACGGGATATGTTTTCGGGATATATACTTAATTTGGTGATGCATGACTCTCTCTGTTATTGGTTAGATTTCTTATTGATCATTAACCATATAGGATATTGTTTCATTGATACATCATTTTCCCTTTGGAGGGTATCTGTGTTTTCTCTTTCACATTGACTTTTGGAATGAGTAGTGAAAGATTTTTCACATTAATTTCATGTTTAGATCATGGGAAAAAATTTCCCATTATAATATTATTTGAATCTTCCACGAGATGACCAACAAGGTGGTTCTATGTGTACCTAGTGGGTGTATTCCTATGATGGACATGACTTACATTTAATTAAATACATGCATGAATATATAAACTAGTTTTTATTCGAAACACCATCGGTGATGGAATATTTTGTTTTATTCTCACACACTTCAGGATATTTTTCATGTACATGAAGATCTTCTGGTTAACATACAAACATGGTCGATGGCCCAATATATGTGGAAGAGATAAATGAGTTGTTTCGTGTTTTGGGGATTGGTACAAAGAATGTATGAGGATATTATGGACTTCAATATATTTTTATTATTGTAATATTATTCTAGATATGATCATATATTTGATGTTAATGTATTTAATATATTACTAAATGAACAATATTTGTATAATCTTGTATGGGATTTTGGATGTTATTTATCTACATGGTATGTTTTCTACTATAACACTGTTTATTTATCTGATGGTATATATACTTATGGATCCTATATTATCTACCTATTATTATGCAATGATATCAGAGGGTATAGTCTCCCCACATGGGTTTTCATTCCATATCTATTAGTTAAAAAATGATGTTGTATGGGGGGCATGCCATGGGTCATCCAAAGCCCTCCGACTTAGAGTTAGTTTGTCCAACTGGGAAAGAGATGCTATTACAATGGAATCAGATCTTATTTTCATTATATTACTATTTAATATATGGAATAAAAATATAATAATGGTATGAACATTGAATGGATTCTATGCTCGTTTTAGGATAACACGCACATGAGTTGATATCCATGTTACTAGGGAGTTGGGATTTATTCTCATTATTTTTTTTGTTACAATTGAGTTATTTTTATGATCAAAATTATGATCTTTTATGGTTATTTATTTATTGGTTTTCTCTTAGTTTGGGGTGGAAATAGGTGTATGTTCATGAATAATTTTTTGGTATATATGTTCACATGAAACTTTTATTTAAATATTTTATCAATATAATAATTATTTGAATTTTTTTAAATTTTTAGTAGAAAAAACAACATATTTGGTGTTTTCAAGAATAACTTATTAGTTTTATTCTACTTAATAAAACTCATTATTACCAATCCCTTGATATGAATTATTGTAGAGAATTTTTTTCTACATGTATAAAGATGTGATATTGATACTCTAGTAAAGGTATCTCAATGTACCATTATCCAATAAGGAATCATACCTAAGAGTGGGAAATATGATTTTGGGGATACATGATATTTATGGGATTCCTATGATATGAATCTTTGCTTTTGAGGTGCCTATTATAAACAATGATAGTATAATTGATGATTCTCTATGATAGGTAACCAATGGTGACATATGATCTATTTACTATATTTGGGAGCCTACTATCTAGTAGAGATAACTCATTATATAGGGTTTTTAAGTACTATAGTTTAGTAGAATGTTTTTTCCTATCACTTCTTGAGACAAGCTATGAATTATGGGGGTCTCATGACATTGAGCTTTTATCCTAGGCATGTGAATTCCTTCTGATATCAGAAGCATGGATAGATTATTATTATGATGGGAATTAAACATGGATTGTATTTATCAAATATATATTATTTAGTAATGTCATTGGTACCTTATTTATATATCTTGGATATATGAAAATATTTATATTTACAAAATTGATGAAACTGACATGCATATAAGGCATGGTCAGTTGATGAATTAGGAGTGTGAGCCCCGGATCTGATTACAAAAGACCCATGATAGTGTGATGTGACTTATGATGTGGGTAACACTTGGGTATAATCATACTTTTTTTATTTGATTTCATTGACTAAACTGGATATTTTTCACCGTTGTGAGCATGGTTTATTGGATACTCTCTTACCATAGGAACAAGACAGTTGGGTTTTAGCAACTAGTGTGGTGTGTGGGTTAATATAAACTAATAGTAAGCTTTTATGGTGACATTATTTGGGGATTAGGTGATATCTTCTTATATGGGGGTTATATAAATCTTTTGGGAAAGGTTATGGTAAAAATTGTTGATGTAAGTTGATTTTTATTTGACACTTCCTTAGAGTATAGGATTGGAAGTGTTGGTTAAGTTTTTTACTTCCATGAGACTCATTTAGGGTATAAAACATATATATATGGTTATATATGGGGAAAATGTCTAGGATTCCACGGTTTTCCTTGAATAATTGGGTCTTGGTCATGGGAATCTATTTTTTTTAATAAATAATCACAATGTATGGTGATTCAGGTATGTTTCATTTGTAAATATGATCCAAATAGCTTGTGTTTATCAAGAGATGGAAAAGGGTGTTGAACATCAATATTGTATCATGTATTTATTAGAGTATGGGTTTCTTTGAGTATTTTTTTTGGTGAGGATTGACTAAGGAGAACCAATGAATTGAGATGAGTGGTGGCTGAGATAAGGTTTCCATTATATGAAAATGAAAAGATGATTGGGTCCTATGAAATATAGCGGGGTTGAAAACCCCATAGTTTTATTTATTAACTGTTGAAGAATGTATTTCACAAAAAATACCCAAACAAATGAACAAAACCTTACATATTTATGGTATAATATTAAAAAAGTATAACTATTAACATTTTATTACAAATAAATATAAAAGATCATTATGAAAATAATACTAGGAATAATACCACATGTAACTAAAAACACAGTGAAATTTAAATATTTATACTCATTGTTTTCTTTGAAGATCATATAAAGAATTATGTATATATACAGAAACAAAAGTACCAAAAATATGATATTTTTTTAAGGAGAAATTAAATATAAGGAGAAATTAATTTTAGATAACTATTTATGGTTATATATAGAAGGAAAAATGGGTAATATGATTTTTACCTGATATTTGGGAATTCATATAATTAAGGGATATATAAAAAAGTTATAATGTACATATAATCCATCTTTAGGAATAAATAATTTTTTATAAATAATATATTCAGAATTTATAATATATATTTTATATAAATTAAATAAATAGAGAATAATAATAAGAAAAATATAATCTAATATTACACAGGGATTTTTTTAATTTTTTTTATAAAGTATTTTTATTTTTATTTATAGGTTATATTTCACTTAATTATAAATATATTTTTTTAGAATTTTTTAAATTAATAGAAATGGGTCATTGAAATAAGGAAAGAAGTTTAATTTGATTTATGGTTTTTATAAATATTCTACTAGTGTAAATATAGAATGGTGATGATAAACTAGAAAAAAGTAAAATAATGTATATGGATAAAATGATGTATAAAAATTATATAAATAAAAATTATTTTCTTTATAATATTGGTAATATAAAAAATACATGTTTGTTACCCTCATGGGCCACTTTCCAGGTTAAAATAATCCATCTCGGCCATTAAGGGAAGATAAATTTCAAATATACCTCTCAAACCCATCTATAAAAAGATCCATCCTCTACCCATAAAAAAGAACTTCTTTCACTTTACCCATGAATAACTTAGCAAATTTAATTACTTGGAGTACTATATCATGTTGGTTAGATTATAGTCCCCACAAGTATGGATAAATACTTCTTTTTAATGGAATCCATTACAATAAGAATAGATTTCATTAATATAAATATCTAGTTATTCTCTATCTTTTCCAATTACCCTCTCAAATCCCCTTCTACAACAAATTTTTCAAAAATCTAATCATGTGTTATTAACATCATTATAATTCTTTAAAAATTATATTACTATGATATAACTCCATGCTCAAGCTAATTCATTTGTATAACATGTTATTATTTGTGGTGTTTCAACCATATACTAGAACAACACTATATTATCTTTAGAATTTCCATTAGGGGTGAGTATAAAAAAAATAATAATCGTAATATGTGATATTAATGATTGATATATCTGATGATTATTTTTAAGTATGTGTGACCCTATAATGATTGGGTTTTAAAGTAACTAGTTACTATTGTAATGCTAATCAAAATGTATGTGATATTAACTTCATTCCTGTAAACTGTATTCATAACTTGCATAAAATTAAGATGGAAATGTTTAAATAATCATAATAATAACATTAATCTAAATTTAATGATCTTGTAATGATTAACATAATATCATATAATGATGATCGAAATATACTTATTATAAAAGCTAAATATATTCAAAACCATTAAAATTTATTAATGAGAATAACCGAAAACAAACTAACATATATGTAATAAATTAATATAAATTATTTATATCAGAGTTATTAAATATAAATAATATTATGAAATATATTATTAAATAATATTGATTACATATGGGTTAGAGAAATTTTTGGATGTTGAGAGTAAAGGTATGGGTTTCTCTCCAGATATCTCTTCTTATTTGAGATTATCGATACATATAATTCCACTAATAGAATTTGTATTAACGTTTCATCTAAATATCTAGTTATTAATTATCCTACTATAACATTTTTGGATTTATATGAGTTGTTATCATTCCCATCTAATTGATTCCTACTTGACTGATTATGATTAATGTAAGGGGGATTATATTTAACTCTTTTATTTCTGTTGGAATATTTATCCACCACATTAATTTTCTATATAATGTTTCAAGGATTAATTTTATTTAATTATACATTTTTATATGTTTATTAAGGTACTTATACGTTTTATTTTACTTACTTATGATGGTCAGAAAGTAAAAGTTTTATCTATCTTCCATTATGTTTCACGCACTCTCACTTACTTCTACTATTTTCATTAGTTTTAATTATGAGTATTCTATTACAAGATTTGATTATCCATAAAATTTAATTTATTCACTCTATAATTATTTTTCAAATTATACATTAAAATATTATTTCTTTAAATCAATTTATCAAAATATGAATAAAATTTATTTTTATTTTCTAAACAATTTTTTTATCTTCTTCCAATGGGATTTTAATATATGTTAAGATAATTAGATTTTTTTCATCTCACAAGGGATATTTTTTTATTGGAATCATGAATTTTATTTATCTAGATGATTTAGTTTTATAAATTTTAATGTTTTTATGGGACATTTGTTTCCCATGTTTTAGTTATGATATGATGAATTTATGAATGTTTTCATGATCATGTGACACACATATGTATGGTTTATCATTATGTGATGGGTGGGACTAGAATTTCTAATCTCTATAATGAATTTCATTTATATTATATCTTATGATATATTACGTTTTCAGATTTGAGAGATTATCCCAACCTTCTATGTTATGGTGATTGTTTTTATACTCGGTGAGGATGGTATTTTAGATATCCCTAACATAAGATATAATTTTATATGCATATACGTGTGGAAAATTTCTTTTTTATCCTACATTCATATGTAATTTCACAATATTATGTTATGATTAATGTTATTCATATTTCTAATCTTTTTTGTTTGATTATATTATTATATTATCATGATTTCATTTTCATGTTATTCTTACTCTTTTTTGATATTCTTATGGCCACCAATGCTTATTCAAATGACATCTCTTATGTTTAACCCTTAATTGAGCTTTTGTGATCACCCATTTATTATGTTAAAATTTCCCATGTAATGGATAATAACAAACATATGATAAGTCTTGGAATGATTTATGTATGATGAAACTACTGAATAAAAGTAAAATGTACTATAAAGTAATACATTTATGTTAATAATCTACACAGTTATAAAACCATTAGGATCTTGGGGTGTGATGTATTATAATTTTTAATGGATAATGAATTATAATTACTTAATATTTTGGTAAGTTAGGTTTGGGTGATATTAATTGGTATTGGAGTTGATTTTAGTTAATTCTGAGGATTATTCTATAAATATAAAAAACTTAAAACTTAAATTAACTAGGTTGTACCAAAAGTGATTTAGGTTTAAACTAAAGTTTTATAAGTTTTAATAAATGTGGAATTGGTTAGGATATATTATTATTGATTTTAATATTATTGTTTAATCTTGTTATTATTTTTTATTTTCCATATTAACATTTTTTTCATTTTAGTTAGTGGCTTGAACTAAAAGAAGGATAATGAAAAATAAATGTGATGGAAAATGAATGGGTTGTACCAATGAGAAAGCTAACAAGATAGAGGATAGATTACAAACATTTCATGGAAATTGTCACCCAAATATCTCATTATATGACCAATAACAATTTTCATGTCATGCATTCGAATATCCTCATGAGGGAACAAATATATATTGAGCCCTTTATGTTAAAATGACTACCCCAAACTAGTGGGTCTTTTAACCCCCAAATTATTTAGCAATGAATTAACAAAATAGAAAAAATATTTTATGTACCTTAGTGTTTATATCAAGGAAAGGTTGTTTTATATTATTTATTGTCTCGAAGGTGAAATAAAATAATTGTGTACTCTCATCAAGAACATAATGGAAAACTTTATTATTTAGATTTATTGAGTGAGAGTATTTTAAGATTTTTTTTTCAATAAATTATTTAGATGATACATTCTCATTAATATAGATATTTAATTCTTTGACTAAATTGAAAATATGATAGACCCATTGTTACCTACGAAGAAAACTACACTATAAATTCCTGGTATGCCTATGGTTTTATCATTAACCCAGAAAGTAA
This sequence comes from Viscum album, assembly GCA_963277665.1. Lineage (NCBI taxonomy): Eukaryota > Viridiplantae > Streptophyta > Magnoliopsida > Santalales > Viscaceae > Viscum > Viscum album. The sequence continues at coordinate 1,713,229,692 of OY728140.1, read as the reverse complement.
AATTGGTTGTTTATTTATGGGAGGAAATCCAAGTCTCCAAATTTTGTTATATATTAGGAAAATTGGTAGTTATTAAGAAATTTCATGATGTTCTCTCATTGTTAAAATAAAATTTAGATACCCTCATTATACTTTTAGTTATGGGTATTAGATGAATTTTTTTGAGATTTATGGAAACTAAAATGGTAAAATTATGGAGGAAATAAGATTCAATATATTATTTTCTAAATATATGGGAATAATCATGACATAAATTTTCTTAATTGTATCATTAAATACTTTAACATTGAAAAGATAACTATCAAGAACATATAATGATTCTATTCTATATAATGGATGAAAATAAAGGTCAACCTAATGAACCACCCACACTATAATTCTTCAACTTTAAGTAGTATGGGAATTATATAAATTTCTGAAATAATCCAAGAATTAATGATGAAAATCAAGGTTAGAAGCCTCCTAATGAAATAGATAATGTAAAAATTGATAAAATCACATCCATCGAAGGGAATCATGGAATTGAAGTTTTAAAGGTATACTTTTCATCTATTCATGAAGAAAAACATCTAATTAAATTGTGGTTTTTCTCACTCCTTCATATCATGAAAGTTTCTAATGTTAATTAATTCAACACCCAAATTATTAAATATCTAATTATAAATGAATATGATTAGATATGTGATTATTGAATCAAATTCAGGTGAATAATCTTCTTTTGAAGATAATAGAAGATACATCCTAAATATATAGTTATTCTACCTTTAGTGGAATTTTATGTGATATTGAGTATGGATTAACACTATATAAATAAATTCCATATTATGTTTCAGAAAAAAAAACCAATTTCATATCCCAAATTATCACAAAATCACATATAAATTCATGGATTATTAATGAATCCATGTGGAAACTAGTTCCCCTTACATGGGTCATAATACCCAATAATTATGGATATATTTTTCCAATGGTGAAAGAGAAACTTGTTATCATTGATATAAAAACTATGTCAGAATATATTGATGTATTTCCAAAAGATTTTCCGTGTTTACCTTAGACCAGGATTTAAATATTTCAATTGAACTATAATTAGTGTTATGCCAATATAAAATAGTCTTTATAAAATATACCCTTTTGAATATAAGGAATTAAATAAATATTTATAAGATAATATAGATAAATGTTTTATATACCCATGTTCTTTACTATAGTGTGAACTAGTCATCTTTATAAACAATAATGATAAATTAATTCATCTTTTCATTAATTACTTCATTATTAACAATATCATGACTAAATAGTATCCTATACATCATTGTGACGAATATATTGGCCAAATTCATGGGGCTCAATACTTATAAATGGTGAACCTATGATCTATATACAATAAACTAATGGTGAGATAGAATATATACATGAGAAATTCTTTTATACAAGATATAATGACTATGAATTTCTTGTTATTCCATCTAAAAAACAATTCCTCTAAAATATTTATGGATTTAATCAATATAATAATTAGATATTAGTTGATCAATTTTTGGTAGAATTTATTGAAAAAATTCACCTATATTCTAATAGAAATGAAGAAAATTAAGATATTTTTGGAATTCTATTTAACATCTTAATGTAAGAGAAACAATATTCCAAATCTAGAAAGTGTGAATTTTTATTGTAAAAAAGTATTGTTATTATGATATATAATTGTATGTGAGGGTATATCAAGGGATATTTTTATGATATAGGAAATTGAAAAATGGTCCAAAACAACTACATAAATATAGATCTATAACTTTCTTCAATTATATGGATTCTATCGATACTTTATAATAAATTCATTATGATTTTTAAATGAATTGGCCATGTAAACTTGGAAGGGAGTAACATTTCTATGGATAAAGGAATGTGAATATAAATTCAAGGAGATTAGGAGGAGGTTAGTCACTTACCTATACTCACACAATACTATATTAGAGAAGGGTTGGTGATATACGAAGATATATCAAATAAGGTATTGGGTTGTTTCTTTATGGGAAATGAAAATTTGGAATATTATGCTACACAATAAATAAAGGTCTATGAGAAAAATTACCAATTTCATGAGTTCAAGTTAGCGATTGTAATTTTTTAATTAAATATTTAGATTCATTATCTATATATAGTTAACTTTGATATATGTATATATATACATATCATAAGTATATAAATTATATATTCATATAAAAGTAGTTGAACATGTGTCAAAGGATATGATTATAATTGATTACAGACTATGATTTGTCAATAAATTAATATAATATTAAGGAAAAAAGGTTTCAAATTCTATTAGAAGAAAAGCCATGTTGCCTTATCTATGATGAAAATTGAATGTTACCGAATAATCATGTATTTATAGATTACAAACATGGAAATAACAAAGGAATGGGAAAATACTACATTTGTTAAATGGTTGATCAACTATCAATCCATATTATTACTAATGATTTATAGATGGATGATACAGAGGTATAGAAGTAGGTGGGGAATATTCCAGAGCTCAACCTTAATAATGTTGAAATTATAATATTTTAGAAATGAATATGTGTGTAATCTATATAAAAAAAAGACCCATTGGATGATGCACACCTCTAATAATCATATATTCATCCTCGAAGAATAAAATGTATAGTGATATTAAATATAATTTATGATGGAAAATATTGTAATAACCCTTCTAAAATATATTAAATGAAATTTTAGATGCAGTTACTAAAAGACCTCTGGTGTTACTCACCATACACTAGAGGATTCCAACTGGTGGAGAGTGTTTATGATCAATGATGGTGAGACTATACACTGTATATCATAGACACCCATAATATAAAATAACCCAAAAACATAAAAAACAAATAATCATATCATGAAACTGTAGAATTATTGCCAAAGTGAACCATGAATATTAATAACACCCCATGATATAACCAATTTGAAATTAAATTCACATAGTAATACACCCCAATAGACCAGACACTAAACCAATCATTTTAAAAAAATAAAAAAGTAACAATATATATAAAGAGGCTGAACTACTATCATTCAGACTCACATCAACCCCGCATAAAACCATTGTCAAGAAACTCCAGTCTAATCAACTGTGAAACCATTTCTCATACCAATATACCAAACATAAAGTATCTTTGTTAACAATTGTTTTATCGTGTGAGAAACTTATCTAAGTAAGTGTATCCAAGTTCCCTAAGTATATTTCATCATACACATGTGTATTCATTAGTAAATAATATCAAAATATCACATAGTACCCACATGCATACATTTTGGGTCATATTGTGGTAAAAAATACACAAAAACACAAAAATATGCTTAGTTTGATCACTTATGGTGAACCATATCTATTATATCATCATAAATAGGTGTAAAATGTCTCTTATTGTTATATATTTGACAATAAACACTATCATGTCCCATACATCATCCAAGTTCTTGACCAGTATAACCATGTCTATCCAATGTCATATGGTATCTCATATAATCAACTAGTCGAACCAAAGATGTAAAATTCTATATGGTATCATAATCTCTTAGCCAGACTTAAAATGGGAGTCAAGTGTCACATGGCATCCCAGACTCTCTATCGGTTTGACCATAGTCACTAAATTTCATATGGTATATAGATATCTTGATTTCTTTGACCATAAGTTTCAAATAATATATAGATCCTCAAATTTACATCTATCAAACCATATAAAAAATATCATATGGAAACCTAGTATGTATTCTAATCTAACCATAGGTTTTTACTTGAACTGATCTTGGGAAATGAACCCATAGGTGGTTTAACTCAACGCCTCACTTCCCAAGACCCCATATAACCGTTGTAACAATATCCATGTCAACATTTCCAAATTAATATAACAAATATGTAAATAAAGTCCCTTATCATATCTCCTAAGTAGAATTATCAGCATTTATCACATATTGTATCCGGACTCATAACCTAAGAACTAGTTTAATGAGGGTCATCCTATATCTTGAATCATGTCTGATCATCTATCTATCATTACAGTCTAACCACCTAATGAATTTCCTCATAATATGTGGCACAACACACTGGATCCCTCAACATACACATATTTCTCATGTTAAAAAAGCACTCATATCCTTAGGCCTAACCAAACCTTTTACCAGTGATACAAACTTGAATCCAACACCTTGCTGGAATTACCACCGAATAAAGTCCATGCATGAACCTAGAAACTTGGGATGGTTCAACTCCCCTAAAATTACCTTTTTATTATCTTCAACACAACTCCAAGGATTACCTCAATACAATCATAATCATGGCCCCGTGGAAAGTCAAGTCATAGCCATAAAATTTTATTTTGAATTACTTACCTGAGTTCCCATGACATCCTTATTCAATATATCTAACAAGTTAATGATCATGGCGAGTCCCATCCTCACTATTTCACAAAATGTCTTAGAAGAATTATTTCTACTCACCACTTGATCTAAGACCATTAATCACCTCCAAGGGGGTTTTCTGAACAACACATGTGATAATTGATCATTAAACATGTCACTTAGTGGAATATAACCACCATTAACACCGTAATAGCCCTAAGAAAACCAATCTAACCTATCCTAAACTCATATTCAACTCAAAGTCTTATTCTTATCCATTAACACACCCAATACACATCCCCAACCCTTTATGATCAATTTAATGAGAAATAATTAATTTATCAAGATAAATTTTTTGTACTTCTTCCAATAATAAAAGGTTCCATAATAAATGAATGACCACCTAGGGAACCCTTGGTCATTTCCTAAATTTCTCAAAGCCAAACAAAAATATCGATATACATAGTCAAGTATGAACATGTATATGGTTATATATTATTGGTACCAACAACCTCTTACTGTAGTTATCATCCTTAATACATAGTCATCTAATCCCAATTCAAGCCCAAGTAAGAAACCATCTATAGAAAGAGACCTTATCTCATCCACAACATCCAAAACAATAGTTATAAAAATATATAACTAATTATAATTTCTATCCAAAATGGAATAACCATAAAAAATTCACCCAGTGATCTTACAATAATGAAACCAATACCGACTACAAGTGAAAGGTCCATGGTGCACTCCAAACCTATAGGAGAAGAATCACCACCATAAAATGCTAGATAAATAACATATTCCATAAAATTTAATCAAAATCCTTAAATAAATTTACTAATAAATATTCCTTAAATTAATGGGTTGACGATTATGCTTTTTCATCATATCTTTCAATCCTTGAGAAACTTAAATCGAAATCCCATTTATATGGGGTGATTCAACCATGCTCTAGAGGAATCATTACTCGAATACCGAACCCAAAATCATAATAATTAAAAAAAATAATGAATAATAAGAATAATGAAGGATATATAAATGATATAACATAACTAAAATTTCCATTAAAAATACATCGGAACCACTCACTATTAATGAGGGACTAAGAGGGGAAGAAGGGTGGGAGAAGTTGGCCAAATTTCCCTACCCTAAGCTCCTTTTCCTGTTAAAATGTGAGGGGGTAAGGCTATGACATTGGATTAATGTTTTAATTATAAAAAATACACCTAGAATATATTAATTACACATCCTACAAACATGATCCACATTGTGGGGCACCGAACACCCAGTCAAACTTCAGAGGCTATATCCCCATTGCAAGCACCACTAAGTACCTAATGGATACCAACTGGGTACCTAGAGGTGTATATATTTTTTGGTTTCAAAACCAACTTAATCCAACCCTAACAAAAAATCCCAATCAAACTTATTAACCCCAAAATACATTTAAAAATTTCTCATAGAGATATTACAACCCTTTATTTTCTAAACCAAATTCAAATTCCTAAAAATACCCTACTCTAAGGTCAAAAATACAAATTCCCTATATATTCCAAAATTAGTACTGATATAGGTAATTAAAAACTCCCCACTATAATTATTATCATCCTCAGAAGTACCAAAAAACATATTATAACTTTTAATTCATCAATTAGAATCTAATATCAGCCTATGACCAGGATTCTAAGTTGAATTAGGTGTGGCCTTGCTACCTACAACCTAAATCCACATACATTGGACTTCCCCCAAAAGAAATTCTATAATCCTATAAAAATACCTATCATAACATATATGATTTATTAGTTTCATTAACAATATAATTACACCAAATTATAAAATAAAAATCTGTTATTTCTTCTAATGATTGCTTTTTCCTAAAATATTGTCATCCATGCTGACACACCATTAAATTCACCTACTCATGATACATTAACTCTCAAAGGAATCATTGAATCACCAAGTACAACCTCACAAAATCTCTAACCAAACACTAGGTGTAATTTACTGGTTGAGTCCCCAACCATGCATAATATTCCATTGTACCATTCCTAAGATTATCGAAATACTCTTGATTTTACCCCCAATATAATTAGACATCTAATATAATACTAATTCATCTCTCCTTATTAGAAAATCCAACTAATACGATAGAAAAATTACTATTTTTGTATTTTCTATGGAATATGATGTGATTATTTTTCCTTCAAATTTTTTGGAGGTTACTCATAGTTCAGGTCACTATATTTATTTAATAATAAGTTTTTCAAAATAAGATGATTAATATTATGTATAGATAATTTTATAAGAACTTCTTCAAAATTTAGTGGAATGATTTGAATTCATATCACAAAATCAATTCATAGTGGTCCTTAATGTTTGTAAAAAATAATTCAATTGAAAAAATGTTCGGGAATGGTATACCAAGGTATGTGGTCAATGTCCAAATTCTAGCTAGAGATTTCGACTCACTTAAAAAATTCAGGTATCTTTATGAAATATGGATGGTAGTGAATCTCAGATGATCAACTGAAAATCCTCTAAAAGGGAGTGGGGAACTTCTATATAGTGTATTGCTGATAATAATAGTTCATCATCATAGTTCATATTATATCATTATTTTTATAGGGATTCTGATCAACTTAGTAAACTATCGAGTGTCATTCTTCTCTAATGGATCCTTATAGAATAATTTTTCAGTTGTGGGTAATTATTTTTCTTCTATTGAATATAATAAAAGCTATATTATTTATCCCATGCATAAAGTTAATGATGATTGAGTGATTTTAATCTATTTTGTTTCCTTCCTTCTTTGTATACTTCCATATTTTTTATTTCCATTTCTTTAAAGGTGTGTAAATTGTTATTGAGTTGTGTGAAAGTTTATACTCTATGTGGTGACTATGGTGCATAGAATTACTACTTATAGTATACTCAATTGTCAAGAGGTTATATTTTTGATGTATTATTTTTTCTATATAGATCCTTCAACATGTAAAGTTCTAGTGAACATAAGTTCATAGTATCAATGAATTCATGATTCCCCACATCCCAACAAGTTGTATAAGTGAAGAGTTTATTGTTATAGTTCAATTTTCACTAAACAAACTATATGTATCTCATGTTTCACTCACTCTTTCCTTTATATATGTTTATTTTAAATGGGATTTTACAATTAATATATTATAAGTCTTTGGGTGAAGGTATTGTCCATGTATATATGTTTTATGTAATAGATTTTTGATTGTTAATAATAAAATTAGAGGATCATAAAAATTTGAAGGTCTTGAATGGTCCAATTACTATTGTGCATCAAAAATAAGAAGATTGTGGGATAGGAATTATTCCATAGAAAGGTGTTTTGTTTGGGGAGTATTTTGGTAGAATATAATTTTTCCTATAACATATATAAAGTGAAGATGATGATGGGGATCATAAAGGGCCTTGATGATAGGTATGGGGAACCTATGACACTTAAGGTAGTATTCATGAAGTGTTGTTTGTTAAACATGAAGTTATAAGAATAAATAACATTGAAATTTCACCTAAATTATTTAAATATGATATTATGGAATCTTGAATTTTGAAGTTGAAATTCATGGATGAGGTATGGATACTACTCCTCTATTAATCACTACTAGAATATTTGGTTGTGATGTTAACTATGGTTAATGACTCATTTATAATGTGGAACATGGTATTTGGGGTTGTTTATAATTTTATCCTCAATGGATAACTTCATCATAGGTATTCTTAATACCATATTCATGTGATCTCATTACTAATGGATAAGGACTTCCACACCAAAATAGATATAAAATAAAACCATTAATAGATAAATATCAAAAAATAATTTAGAGAAAGTTATCTATCATGGGTCAGATATGCTATAATTATGTAAATTAAGTGTATATGAAGAATAATTTCAAAATTCAAAAGGATAAATAAAGATTGTAATCAACTTCAGGTAGTTAAAATTATGATAGTATGAAAAAATATTGAAATAGTTTGTTTCTAAGTGTTAATACATCAGTAGAATCTTGGGTGATTGAATATAGAGTATATATTCATTCAATTACTGAATAATTATATATGATAACTTATGTATTTGGAATTTTTTTAGAGAATATTTAGTGGATAATTTTGATTTTTAAGTTATTGAAAAAAGATATTTTATGATCTGATTGAAGAATAAATTACTCTGGAAGATCACGTAAGGAACATTATAGGTCCTATAAATAATATCATACTAGTTTGATAACATGATAAGGTTGGCTATAGAAGAACCATTTCTAGTGGATTATGAATAGTTACTCTCCGATTCACTGTGGTAACATTATTAGTACATTATTTAAATATTTAATTGACTAGAAGATTAATTGGATGTTTATTTTTTGAATGTATAACTTCTGATGGACCAGAGGTTTGGCTATGGAAATTCAGTCACCTTAATGAGGAAAATATGAAAGTTTTATTGACTAATTCCATACTAAATATTGATATTATTATAATTATATCATGCAAAAGTTGAGTTTTAGGGATATAGAGAATGGTTTGCTTTAACATAGATGTATATAGGACAAGATATTAGAAGTTGGAACTAGATAAACTCTAATGTTTGGGGAGTTTACCTTGTCTAGTAACATTCTATTTCTCTCAACGTTATAAAATTTATTGAGGATTTTATAAGAAGAATTTTAATTTAATTTTTAAACTATAAGTCTAATATTTTTCATATTTTTATTCAATGAAATTTAATATCATTAAGGGAATGTAGAGAGATGTTAAAATGCCTTTTCTTTCAGATAATAGGGGTGAATACTCCAGATATGACTTTTGAAACTTCATCCAAAAGAAAGGGATACAAAATGATATAATAATTCATATAATTTCTCATTAAAAGTATATTTATAAAAGGGTTAATCAAATCATTACTGAAAAGGTACAAAGAATGAGGTTTTACTCAAACATTTATAGGATAATTTTGGGGGAAGAACTCAGTACAACAAAATAATTCTCAATAAAAGTCTAGTATTAACAGTTGAGTAGGAACTTTTAGAGTAGTTGTGGTTTGATAAACCTCAAAAAAATTTCTATATAAAATTATTTATAATTTTATCATGTTATAATGGTAACACTAAGGATAAATATTAATTTTAGGATAAATAAAAACCAAGTTTTCTCCTTGGATTTGGAGATGTGTTTATTTATTTTGATTATAGAATGAATACAATTTATAAGTCACCCAAAATCAAGATGTTCTAATTAGTGAAAAGGTTATAACAAATTAATAGAACTTAGAAGAGAAATTATTTAATAGAAAATAATCAAATATTGAATTTCTATTTGATTTGATAAAGAACATCAGAAGGGAGAATGTTATGAGGAACTCAAATTGAACTATTGAAAGTTAATATGTGAGACCAGAGAAATATATTCTATAAATTTTGAGGGAAGATAAATTTTGAGTGGGAGAACATGATGTTTTGGATTTAGATGTCATAGTATATCCCAGATGTATAGCTCAATTGATATAGTTTAACAATTCATCTAGAATAAAAAGACTATTTCATTGGTTTGCAGATGATAAGAACATTATATATTTAATAGTTACTAGTGAACCTGAATGAAAATAATAATTGTAAACACTCAATGTCTCAAAAAATTAAACCTTACCAATGGGTGAATATATTTCATCATTAATATCCTAAATACATGGTATTTGGATGGTTTACTATAAATGAAACACTCTATTGAGAATAAGTGTTTTTACTTGTTGAAGTAATATGCCAATTGAATGAATCATTCTAAGGCTGAACTAGTGGAAAAGATATTTCAACCTAAAGGAGTTGATTTCTCCAAACTTTTCATGCTTATAGTAAACATGAAACTATCGGGATAGTGATAATCATGGTGGAATCATATTGTCTATACCTATAATAGTGGGATATAAAGATAACATTTCTTTATAGAATGTTTTTAGAAGAAAGTTACTTGAATAAACTAGTATGTTTCATGAATCATGGGAACCATAGTTTGGTTTATAAATTAAATAGAAGTTTTAATGGCTTAAAACAAGCATTGAGGTAATGGAATTAGAATTTTTAAATGATTATATTGGAATAAGGATTAAAAACATTCACAAAATATCATTATTATTACCAAAATAGATGGGATGATGGAACATTCATCATACTGCTCTTATATATTTGTCCCATGTTGCTAGTGGATCCATTATTTTAAAGGATTCAAGAGCTTAAGAATGGGGTTTTGGGAGAATAAAAATGAAGGATCTTAAACATGCCCTGAAAACTATTATAATGATGATTGAGTGGGACAAAAAATTTAGAATGTTAGTGTTATTTAATAAGAACTATATTTGATAGATCGTTGAAAAATTAGGAATGGTGGATGTAATGTAATCATAACTCCTCTTTTTGTACACTTAATGTTTTACAAGGTGTATAAACCATCAATGAATTAATAGAGATGGTACTTGGAGAAAGTTTTTCATTGGCTACCATAGGATTAATATATTCAATGATTTCTAAAATGATGTATATTGAATTTTTAGTAGGTTTTTTACTTCACTTTATGTTGAACCCTATAATTGAACACTAGGAATAAATCAAGTATATCAACCCTAAAATTAAAATAATAGAAGAAGTTTATCTATGTTTTGGGGAAGAAGATATATTAAAATGAATTTTGGATGTAAACATCGATGGAGATTCATACACTTAAAAGTGAAATAGTGTATTTGTGTTCCCTTATAGAGGGAGATCAATTAGTTAGTTTTAAATACTATAGAGGATTTTAAATTTAATAAAAATAGAAGTAAATAATATGTATTTAGTGTAATTAGGGAAGAAGTGGTTTAGTTAATGAATTTTTGAATGAAACTTGGATGAATTTAAGGAGGAAATTTATTCTATGACTATCAGAGTTTGATTTAATTAGATTCAAATTTGGAATTCCATGAAGGGAAAAAATATAAGCATAAGGAACCACTTCATTTAGAACATTGATGGTTTAAAAAATGTTAGATATTTAATTGATATATAAAAGATAAAAAATTGAAAAATTTTTTACTAACACATTAGTTCAATAAATTATGATGACACATCATTCCTTAGTTGGACTTGGGTGAATAAAAGGAATATGTAAAACAATGATTATTTTAAAAGATGAAGATATAGTTTTTGAAAGGCGTTGGAGTTTTTCTAATGGGTTTCATGGGAAAATATTTATGTGGGATATTTTTTGGGAAAGGAAGCCTATTTTAGGCCATTGAGATCAATTCCTCATATTTAGTACATTATAATTTCAAAAAAAAAAAGTAGTTGGGGATGGTGTATAGAAAATTATTCTAGAACCTGTAATGTAGGAATTTGAATTTTTCAAAATTTCAAATATTTCAGTGGACCCATGAAGGTAATTTTTTTTTGAAAATAGAAGTATCTATAATGATTTTTTTAGAATTGTTCATTAAGGAAATTGGTTTATTTCTTAATAGAAACTATAGACCACAATCACATAAAAAATATAAGAATCTTTATTTGAGTAGGATAGTGGTGAAGTTTTTAATAATGGCTGAGAAATAATATAAAAGGGAGTGGGGACCTTTTGGACAATGTATCACTAATAAAAATGGTGTAACATATTATTACATAGTGGATCAGAATCCGCACAGAGATTGAGATAATATCAGAGAATTATAGAGTATTAGTCCTCATTCTTTAATTCTTATTGACTAATATTATAGTTTCATATAATTATTATACTTTTGGGGAATATAAAAAAATCCACAGCATTTTTCCCATATAGGTATGATAAATTTTCCAAACTACAGTAATCCCTTATGTTTATTTCCTATTATTTATACTTGTATTTTTTGGTATTTCATTTTCATCGAATGTGTGTGAGTTTTTCTGGAGTTTTTTGCAAGGTTCAGCTTTGTGTTGTGAGTGTGGTGTATAAACTTCCTAAATTTGATACGCTTAGTGGGAGGGAGGTGAAAATATGATAGTCACATTTTTTATATACAGAGCATTTAATGTCCAAACATCTAGTCTATTTGAGGTCATAATTTATATTAATGAAAAATACACATCATCCCAAAATATACCATACCAATATCTCAATGATATATCAATCACCCACATAAAAGTTCCAAAAAAATTATAATCCTGATAATACGAAATACATACCTAATGTGACGGATAAAATGATCCCCAGCATAGAAGCATTCTTATCATTTACTTTCTAAAATGAGAAAACCAATCTATAAACCAAACATATCACCAAATATCAAATTTCATGATTGGACAGAACTAATATCATCATACTCAAGCATCATTATGAAGAATTAATTCCCACTATTTCTTGGATCACTAAAAACATTATACATGACATCATCCAATTATTTTTTTTGAAATAAGGGCCATAACCCCAAATAGAAAAAGGGGTTTCCCTACTACATAGGTTCACTAATACAACTCTTTAAGAACCTAATAAGATAATACCAAACATTTCATTATTCCACTCCTCACAACCCATGATTTCCTCCCAAGAAGAGCCCTTATTAAGGCACACACTCAAATACAAGACAACAAAATTCCCTAAACCATGACTTTCAAAACACATCAATGGTCTCTAAATCATCTCTAAAATATAAAAAAATAATACTTGAACCACCATTTTATCACCATTAGTATAATTCTCATTCTAAAATTGATGAAAAATATAAAATATCCCTTTATCGTACCAAAACCTCAAATATTTACAATATTACATTTGATAAAACACTGTCAAATCTCATCAAAACCTCAAGCTTATGAGATCAAAAGAATATCTCTAACCCTAATAAGTCATCTCACATATAAGGTGAGTACATACCCAAAAATAAAAAAGACCCATGACACACCTACAACAGGTCAGGATATTGGGGTACCAAACACTCTACATTAACCAAAACACTATTTGGGTTCTCTTGGAAACCAAAAAATTCTCAAAGGACCCATAAATGGACCATTTTAACCCCCTATATACTGAAATTGAATTATATGTGATCATTAAATATAATCCATCAGACAAAATTCACTTTACATGAAAATAAACACAAAATATTAATGTCCTAATCTACCATAGAATAAACTATCAAAGAACCATCTTACATGTTCTTACCCCACCATTTATATAAATATCATCCAAAAAGGCGTCAAAACCCCCTATTACATAGTCATAGAACTATATTGATTCTTTTTTGGGTGACACCTAATTAGACCTATGATCTCTTGACCAATCAACCATCACTACACTCCTTTAATATAAAAAAAACCTAGAAGCACTATCATAGCACTATTTCAAAAAACCTAAGGCATCTCAACAATACATATCCACACATGATCACATGATAACCTACCATTGAGATATATTAAAAAAATTAAAATATTTATACCCACAATTTAATTATCCATGACCTTAGCATCTTGGATCATTTCACACCATTCCATTAGAATCTATTACCAAATCCAACCGTTTTAGGTATCCAATCAATCCCGCCCTCTAAAATACCAAAATAAATCTATATTCATAGCATGAAAAAGTACCATGGAATTAACATGCGTTTATATAAAATTTTACGTATATTTATCTATGGAATGAAATCTATTCCCCTTCCAAATCCTCACTTAGTAATAAACCACTGATGCCAATCTATCACCAGATAATAAACAGCCCACACTAACCTACTAAGGGTTCCAACACATCACCTACACCTAAAGAATACATAATCATAATCAAATTATTTATCATAACATGATCCAAATAACCAATCAACAAAAATGTACTCTGGTCTAGTTAACTAGAATAACATCATTAAGTTATATAATAAAACTCTATTTATGTTTTTTATGAAACATTAAAAAAATGAACCTCATACCATAATATAAATAAACCACAAAAAAAATGTCATTTGAACCCTCTGTTCTGAAAATTAGACAACAACAAACACCTATTTTTATATTGGTCCAAGAGTAAAACCATACATAAAAATATAAAATTATTATATAACACAGAAATACTTTTATCAGTTTTAATGGTGAAAACCTTAATAAATAACCCCATAACAATGATAAAATGAATTTAACACCAGAATGTTGTTAATGAAACACTAGTATGAGGCCCATCTCATTATTTAACAAATTCTTATCCTCAACTAACAATTTAAAAATATTACAAAAACCAAAAAAGGATCTAATTCTATTTTATAATTCACCCAATAAAATTAATAAAATGACTCTCTAGTCAAGGTCTTTACCTGACCTCAAGGGAACCTCCTCGTATTCTAGAAGATACTAAACAAATTTTTGTATTTATGATAAATTTAAATGAGACTATTCTATCTACAACATATCCTATAATGATAATATGTAACTAAACATAATCTATAAAAGATAACCAGAGTACCAAGGTAAGGAATTACATCCAATGTGAACCATAAAAAAATAAACATACCCTATATATAACTAATGCGTAATTAAATTAAAACATTTAGACATCTTAATATATCATACACTAGTCCAATCACATATTCAAAATAATTATGAAATAAAATATGAAAAGGTTCTACTAATAACCTAGAGCCTCACCTGAATTCTATATCCAACCATTGTCATGATCCTCTAACATGATTGAACTTACAACATATTCTAAGACCTTCATAATAGACATAAGTTCCCCACATTCACCATGGTTCCCATCCAAGGTGTGAGAAATACATCTCAGTAGAGTGTCACCATGTTCTTATAAATACACTAAAATATATTTCTTTATGAATTAGAAAATAAATAAATATAGCACAAAATTTTTATAAGTATATGTATATATATATATATATATATATATATCAATCCATAATTTACAAATTTGGCCCACATGACAATTGGCTATACCCTGTCTGATCACCTTTAGTGTATCATATACATTATAGAATCTGGAATAAGATGATTCTATAATCGATGATGAACTACTACCAATCCAACAATAGATGATATCATGGTTCAAATGTTATCTGTGCTCATGACTATTCTAACCATGCATGTGGAATGTCATATGGAGTCAAAAACTCAATTTTAGTTTGGAAATAGATTCTAAATAACATATATCATCCTAGTCTGTTTTTCAGTCATACCATGGGTGTAAAATGTCACATGGAATCCAAAACACATTTCCAGTCTAACCATTTAGAATAAATTCTATTTTGAATCCTAGATCTTTGATAGTTTTATCATAGGAATCACATGTCATAAGTTGTTCTAGAGTTTCTTTAAATCATAACATAAACTTCATATATCATATGGAATCCCAATCCATCATCCGATCTGAGTATTGGTGTCCACATAAACTCATATGGGGATATTATCACCAATGCATTATAGCTAAAACCCCACTTATCAGGCCCCATGTTATCATTATCTCAATTCCTATATTAATATATCATAATTCACATAAAAATTTATAAATATTTTTCCCTTAAAATAGATCCTCATTAAAATTACACACATTCAGCCTATCTCATATCATGACTCACAACCCAGGAGCTAGCCATATGAGAATTAGCATATATCTATAAGCATACATCTTCATATATCTATCCTTGTAGTATAACCTTCCCTTGATAAAATCTATCAAATTGGGTATAGAACATCAAATACAATGGAGTAAAAAATGTTCTTAAATATAGAAACTATATAGTTTCATAGAACTATCCCATGATCTACCCACTGATACCAACATAAATTCAATACCCCAACCAAAATTCCCAAAACCCATAGGCCTCACCTGAAACTATCCACATAGGACAATCTAATTCCACTTAAATTCCCACATCACCATCTCAAAAAAACCATCTAAAGACAAGAACACTCAAGGCCCCTTGAAAACTAATTGCTTATCTATAATTCTAAAAATTACACACCTTTACTTGGGTTCCTATAACATCTCTCTCAAAGAGATCTGATAACTAAACAATCATAGTGGAACCCCTCCTCACCACAAAAAAAAGTAACAAATGAAATATTTATAATTACTTCTATATTCAAGACCATTAATAACCATTAACAGTGTGTGACCAACCATAAATATGATTTATAGTCATTACATACAGCCCCCAATAACATAATCCCACTATTCTCACCATACCCACCATAAGTAAACCAATAGAGGTCATCCAAAACTCATATTAAACCAAAAGTCATCTTCTACGACCCCCGCACATTGAATTACAATTCTCAATAATTAGTGATCAAGTTTTTTTAGTTAATAAATTACTCAAAATGAAATAAATCACCCACTACAACCCTATTAAGTTATTTTACACATGAGTTTTCACCTACATAATTTTCGTCCCCTTTCCAAATTACCAAATCTTAATCTCGCATGCAAGAAGTCACAATCTTTCATAAATATAGATACACTTAAGTAATATAAGGACCATATACATATTAATGGAGTTACTATCCTTATGTTATATCAACCCAATCATTTTACAACAATGAACTGGAACACTTCCATAACAATATAACTTATATCATCCAAAATATTCAAAAAATTATGTCTTACAATATATAATTAATTATAAATTCAACCTAATGTATAATTACCATTAGAAACCCACATTGTTATCTCATGACATTGAAACTGTGAAAAATGAAATATTAAAGGTCTGTAGTGCACTTTAGGAACCTCTATAAGAAAAATCCAAATCAAAGACTCCCAATCAGCCATAAATTATAACAAATTAATTAAAAATTCATAAATTAATCCATTAAACAACATAACTCAAAAAAATGTGTAATATTGTGTATAGTTATCATATCTCAATATACTTGATCCAACAGACACAAAAGACCCTTCACAAGGATGATTTCTACACACATATATGGAATCATCACTTGAATCCCTATATTAGAAAAAATAATAATGAAGAATCAAGAATAATAAGAATAAGAATAGATGAGATAGTGTAGATAACATTCATAAAATTTCCATAAAATATATAAAAGAGCCACAACCATTAAGGGTGAACCAAGAGGGGAAGAATAATGGGAGGGGATCATCGAATAACCCTCCCCTAATCCCCATTTCCCAAAAAAAATCTAATGGGGATGACCATGAAATTACATTAATACCCCTAAATTTTAAATATCCACCAAAAATAAACTGGGTACCTGGTCATACAACACCTAGAACTTGGTATGGATTCATAAAACAAGTGGAGTTCCACTAACCACCTTATATAACTCTATAGGATACAACAACTCTTCCAAAAAAAAGGTAGCATGTGGATACCTACCAAGTACTTGGTGGTGTCTACGTCATTTGGATATAACATAAACCTACTCAAAACCACGTCTGATAACCCAATCTACATTGTGAAACTCAAAAAACATATAAAAAACCAATAATATATGCTACATCCCTTGGAATTCTAATCCAAAATAAATTATCAATACCCCTTTCTCCCAAAACAAAAATTCCAATTCCCACAAAACTAACAGTCCCATAACAATGTGGTTCATTGTAAATACTTATAGTTAGATTAAAGAATATTCATCTTGATGGTATGTGTTATGATTTTATGGTATAAATTTAATTGGATATTGTAAAAATTACCCATACCTATAAGAAAATCAAGGAACATTTACATTGATATATTCAAAGGGCTTCCCGAGAACATAAATTAAAATAATCCCTTTTCGGTTATAGTTTAATGAATTGAAAATATGTTAAATTTCATGGATATTATATAATATTTATCTTTATATCAACATATTATTATTTTGGAAAATAATATTGTATATATTCATGGATTAACACTTTCAATTGTATCTAATCAATGAAAAATGTTTACATTAATTGTAACACCCCGAACCCTCTAGTCTGGACCCAGTGCATTACTTGTGAAATTGGCATGGTTATAAGGAATTAAAATCCGGAAGTAATGATCATTTTATTAGTATTTAAGAAACTAGATACATATATTTAACACAAATTACATTGAAAAGGGTTACAAGATACAACACATAACAAAATTAAAAGCTGCAACCACATGAACTCAATAAATGACCTTCTCTTCATCACCTGTTGAAGGTAAACAATGAGAAGTGTAAGATAAAATGATCAGTAAGGGTTAAAAATAGTGGAATCATGAATAAAATATTGAGTTAATCATAATCAATCTAACATAATCAATATGGCATGCTGAATAAATGAAAAACTAATGTCATTAATGAACTAATAATTAAACTGCATCCATAGATTTTTGTCATAGTGAAAAAATCATGGATAAAAATAATTACTTATAATGAATAAAGATAATTCTTATTAATTGGATGTCATGTATCTAGAACATGAAACCATAATACCGTTAAAAATGGTGTAGTTTTATGGGTAGGAACCCGTCTGATTTTTGGAGACAAACTCGAAGGGTTTGTCGCCAACTGATTTCTCTCATGAGACCTACCAATGCATCGAGGGGCTATAGCAAGCCCCACCCACCACCACATATCCAAATAATTATTTATAAATTGATTCAATACAAGATCAATATGACTTTACAATATCTGTATAGAGTCGAGTATACAGATTCATCAATATTTCTATAATTAAAATAACTTTCCAAATAAACACCTTATGTAAAATGGTATACGGTTTAGACAAAAAACATATCCAAGATATGAGATTATTGATATTTAATATAAATATAATTTTAAATGAAAATTTATCTCAAATGGGTAGTAGGTACACCACATAAGGATTATTAGGTGCACCACACAAAGATAGTCACAACAAAATAGTAGTTGAGACAAAGTCTCTTACCACAATGTAGTCAGTCGAATCATATGAATAGAACTTAATAAACCTCAAAAGAATCATTTAATAGCATGAATATAAAGATAATAATGTTATTATATATCAAATATAAGTACACATATACCACATATAAGAAATAAGTGGCGAACAATGAAAATTTCACATAAATAAAAGTGAGATGAGAAACCCCTTACAAACATTTCAGCATGGTAATGAGTGTTATTACGATGGATTAATGAGAGGTAAAGGAATATTAAATTATTTAAATTTAATAAGGGAAGTAAGGGGGAGGTAATAAAACATACCCCATCATTAGGAATTAAAAATAAAATAGCACAACATAGGGGATATTCTTGAACAAAAGTGAAAGAGCGGATCCCTTACCTTATGCTCGAAGGTGTTCTTGTTTGTTCATAATGACCTGAATAATAAAATTTAGATTCATTAATTAATAATTAAAGAACCCCCAAGAAATGTAATTTATATTTTATAACCTTATTAAGTTCATTAATTTCCTTTTTGATGGGTTTAATGGATTCAATTTTATTGTTTTGGAAGCATTTTCTTACTTGGTTTCATGATTTGTTTACTTGTATTAATGAATGGAAGTTCATTTTAAATGTGGTTAAAACATCCAGAATTCTTAATATAAATTGTTAGTGACATTAATGAGATATAACTAATCTTATAAATATTCTTTTTATATACCCTAAGGATGACTCATTCGATGAGTTAAAAATAAATGCTTGGATTTGGCTTGGTAGTTTTGTGCACAATAAACTTGTTTTGTATTATTATTCCATATTATGAACGTGTAAAGATTACAGAACCTTAATCAAGATAAGATACATATATTATGACCTGTTTCAACCATTTAAAAGGTTCCATGACCATTATTGAATATTGTAATGCTAATTGAAAACCCATCTTCCTTGAGTGTGATAAATTTCCACATCTCAGACAGTGTTTGCATTTATTGTATAAAAGAAGCGGAAAAAGAGAGATTATGATGAAATATTCCATTAGCACAATGAAAATATTTTAAATTTAAGGTACTATAATTATCATGGAATTTGGATGAGGGGATGAGATAAGGGAGTACAAAATAATTTAACTTTGTAAAATAATTTGAAAGAAAAGAGAAGGAAGGTTCACCTCTTGAGTACTCCTCATTGAGAATCTCCTTAAGGCCTTTGTTTTTGGCCTTTTAGTGAGACCATGAGGTCTTGTAAATAGATATAGGGCTTTGGAAGAGTATTTGGTAGAATATTGGAAAGCCACAAGTCTTGAGTGGTTTGAGAGGAAGGGGGTGAGGGGTGCTTTATATAGTGGAGGGGAGAAGAGTTTTCTTAATATTATAATCATTAATTTATTATTTTCTCTCAAGACAACCAATAGTATAGAGACCTAAGCCCTTTATTACATTAATAATACATAATTTTAAAGATAAAAAACATAATAGTATTATACAGATAGGATCCAAAGGTTTAGTGTCTTGGGAAAACTAGGACCATACATTACAAACACACTATCAAGCATAAACATTTATTTAATTTCTTCTTATCTAGCTTCTTATTGGAACTTGTCCTCTCCTTAGTACATGTATCCACCTGAGGATATACATAATAAGGGGTGATCTAGAAGCCCATTAAGAGGATATATAAGAACAATATAGCATGGGGAGAGTATAATCATAACATAGGCAAAATATTATGTACATGAGAGGAGCATAAATAAAAGACTTGAAATGTGGCAATGCATAAAAATGAAACATCATGTCTTAGTGGTTAACTACAACACATAGTTGTGAACCAAGATAGCATCTTTTTCACACATCATTTCACATTTACTCATGAGATTAATCACTTTACCCAATGCATTGGAGCACTGTATAATTCTGGGCGTACCCATCACTTTGAAACATTTATATTGCGCTATATAATTCTGGGCGCACCAGTCACATCATAACATTATCATTATCATGATTTCCACATATAACACATATAAAAAATGTAAATAAATAACCCATGTAATGTAATGGGTTTCATCTCATAATAACACATTCATATTCTTTTGTTTACCAAAATAAAGGGGGAATAACATACATGTTACAAGAACTGTCCACTTTGAGTTAGATGTAAAAGGGGTGTTCTTAAAAGAGGAGTTTTTTTGGAAAACATTTGGTTTGACATAAAAACCAGTGACAAATATTTATATCCCAGAAAATTAAATACAATTATGAAAAAATGTTCTTTAAGGAGTAACCATATTAAAAATGGAGTGAAAGAGGGAGAACCCCATGGAAGAAAATTGGGTTCGTGATTTCCCCTTACCTTGTATCTGAATGCTTCTATCTCTTCAATGTCCAATATAATGACATTATATTCATTAATTAGAAACTCCAGAACCTTTTATACATTAATAGGGTTAATTATGGTTTCATTATGTCATTATATGTTCCTTTTGATGACTTATAAAGTTTAAAATCATTGTTCGGGGATGTTCGTTTTTATGGGTTTTCTTGGGTGGTTCGCTTGTATTCATAAATTGAAGTTCGAGTAGAACATGGGTAAACATACAGAACTGATATTACATGTTATTAGAGAGATTAAATTAGTTTTAATGATCTTATATTGAATCCTATTATATCCATATGTAAGAATCATTAGATAATAATTAAATGAAGATTGTTTGGGTTAATTTTGGCCGTTTTTCGATCACAATGAACTTGTTCTCATTTATCACTTAGTAATATGTTAATAAGTCAGTTACAAAACATTAAAAAGGATATAATACATATAAAAGATTCTGTTTCGACCATAAAAATTGTTTCATGACCTTATCTGAAGGTAGAAATGAAAGAAGAAAGTATGTCGTTCTTGAAGGTGATAAATTAACACCTCACGAACAACATTCTCTTTAATAAAATAAAAGGAATATGGGAAGGGGTTGGATGATATAATATCCCATTATAATCATAAAATTAATGTATATTTATAATATTAGAGTTAAAATACAATTTGGATGAAGATAGGTGGGTATAGATCAAGAAATGAACTTGAACTTGAAAGGAAATTAAAGGAGAAGAGGGAGGAACATTACCTCTAGAATCCTCCTCTTGAGAACCTCTTTGAGGGCCTAATCTTGGTATTTTGATGAGACCATAAGCTCATGGACGTGGGGGAGGTGATAGGTAAGGTGTTTGGGAAGAGTTTAGAGAAGTTTTGGAGCTTGAGAGGATTGAGGAAATGAGTGAGTGAAGGGTGGCATTTATAGTGGAGGGGAGAGGGGTTTCCTTAATATAAAATTCATTATTTATTAATTTCCCCTAAGACAAGGAATATGGAGTCTTTAATGACCATTAATAGTAATTTTATCATGTGATCCTGAACCAAGTGGGCTTACATCATTATAACATCATCAATGACTCAATTAATCCATTATTTAGCATTTATTGCGAATTATCAGATTCTACTATTCATAAAAAATTCAAGTATTTCAGAAAAATCTCAAACATTTACCCCAACCATTCTTTGGTGTGTACAATCAAAAAATGAAGTCCATTTTCAGAAATTTTTTTCTAAATATGATTAATTTAATATTTAATTAAAATCACAATTTACTTAAAAAAACATTTTTTAAAATTAAAACAGATTTTATAGTGCCTTAAAAAATTACGTAGGGTCTTATAAAATTATCTAAAAACTATAAGACATTGATTTTATAAATAAAGAATACAATTTAAGAAAATTAATTTTTCTTTTAAATTAATTAATTAGTAATTTATGACTTACAAAATTCCAAAACGTTTACTAAGGTCAGATTGTCACTTTCTAAGATGTCTAAATCTTATTTAATTATTAATGGGTAAGTTTACTATTATGTGGGATGATTTACTATTAATAAGGGTCATATTACTATTAATTGGGGTATGTTACCCTTCTTAAGGGTATGTTACTATTTACGGAAAATTATTTTTTTCATTAGACTCCAAAAATCATCTTGAACACAACCGTGTATGTCATATTTTGGAAATTCAAAACATATAAGTGACAAACTTATGTTTAGAGGCCACTTAACACTTAGTAGTTCATTATGTTGTGATTTCATGTTATTTTATGACATAAATATAAGACGAGAATTTCCATTAAAAAACTTTGGGTTGTTACATTCTTCCCCCCTTAAGAAATTTCACCCCTGAAATTTCACTTTACAGAAACAGGTGAGGGAGTCTCTCCTTCATTGCCTCTTCTGGTTCCCAAGTTGCTTCCTCAAAATTATAGTTTCTCCAAAACACTTTGACAAGATGGGTTGTATTTTTGCGTAGAACCTTATCTCTCCGATCCAGAATCTTTACTGGCTGCTCCTCCTAAGAGAGATCATCTTTTTGCTGCACCACCTCTGAGTTTAGTACATGTGAGGGGTTTGGTATGTACTTCCTCAGTAGTGATACATGAAACAGATCATGAACTTGATCCATATTTGGTGGAAGTTCAAGATGATAGGCCACGACTCCTATATGGTCAAGGATCTCAAAGGGTCCATTATACCTTAGGCTTAGCTTCCCGTTCTTCCCGAATCACATGACTCTCTTCCATGGAGATATTCGAAGGGAGAATTTATCTCCAACGTCGAACTCCAAGTCCCTTCAATGGTTTTTAGTATAGATCTTTTGCCGACTTTGAGCAGCTTTGATGTGTTTCTGGACGACTTGAACCTTCTCTGTCATCTTTTGAACAAGATCGAGTCCAAGTAGCTTCATTTCTCCTACTTCATCCCAACAAGTTGGAGTTTTACATCGCTTCCCATACAGAGATTCATATAGAGCCATCTGGATACTCAAGTGGAAGCTATTGTTGTATGAGAACTCAACCAATGGGAGATGCTGATCCCCACCACCTTTGAATTCAAGAGAGAAGGATCTTAGCATATCTTCAAGCGTCTGAATAATCCTTTCAGACTGGCCATCAGTTTGGGGGTGATAGGCCGTGATAAAATTTAATTCAGTACTCAAAGCATATTGAAGGCTCCTCTAGAACTTAGATGTGAACCTTGGATCATGGTCAGAGACAATTGCGAGTAGAACACCGTGCAGTCTCACCACTTCCTTCACATATATCTCTTCAAGTTGTTCAAGTGAGAGGTCTTCCCAAATAGCTATAAAATGGGAAGTCTTGGTGAGTCAGTCAACCACAACCCATATCTCATTATTTCCTTTTGATGTCTTCGGGAGACCCGTGACGAAGTCCATAGTAAGATTTTCCCATTTCCACATGAGTATAGGCAATAACTACATCATACCCTTAGACTTTTGTCACTCAACATTAACTTGCGAACAAACCAAGCACCTTTATATATATTCCACCATCTCCTTCTTCATGTTATACCACCATAAGTCTTCTCGTAGATCATGGTACATCTTGGTACTCCTAGGATGGACAGAGAAAGTTGAGCTATGTGCATTATCCAAAAGATCCTTCTTTATCCCGGATGATGAAGGCACAAAAAGCCACGTTCCAAACCGAATCAGACCATCATCATCGATATGGAACTCTTGCAGCTTCCCATCCATTACTGCATTCACCCTCTGTTGTATCTCCACATCATCCCTTTGTGCTTACTTAATCTTCTCTTGGATGGATGGTTGTGCAATCATTTGGAAAAGGTAGGATGTACCCTCTTCCCTTATGATTTCCAAATCCATTCTTTTCACATCCATGAAGACATGGTCTTTCTCAATCCGCAACATGGATAGAGTAGAAGGTTCTTTTCTGATTAGAGCATCAGCTACCTTGTTCACCTTTCCTGGATGATAGTGAATAGAGAAATTGTAATCCTTGAATAGCTCTAACCATCTCCTTTGACACATGTTGATCTCTTTTTGTGTGAATATATATAATTTAGGCTCTTTTGGTCGTTGTATATGTCACACTTCTCGCCATAAAGGTAGTGCTGCCAGATTTTCAAGGCAAAAATCACAGCTTCCAGCTCTAGATCATTCATCATGTAGTTATGCTCATGGATCTTCAACTGCTGTGAGGCATAGGCTATCACATTATCATTTTTCATGAGTACACAACCCAAGACTTTCTTTGAAGCATCAATTTATAGCACAAAAAATTATCTACTTTTCGGTAGTGTGAGTACAGGTGCAGTGATCAACCTTCTCTTTAGCTTCTTGAAGCTTCCCTCACATTCTTCTGTCCAGACATACTTTACCCCTTTCCTTGTTAACTTAGTTATCGGGCTTGACAATCATGAGAAGTTTCTCACAAAACGTCTGTAGTACCTATCTAATCCAAGAAAACTACAAATTTTTGTGACACTAGAGGGCCTGGGCCATTCCACAATCACCTTTGCCTTTGAAGAATCCACAGAAATTCCCTCACTTGTGATCACATGTCCCAAGAATGTGACTTTCTTCATCCAAAAGTCACACTTTCTAAACTTGGCGTACAAATTTTCCTTTTTCAATATCGCCAACACAAGTATTAGATGTTATTCATGTTAATCCTTTCTATTGGAGTAGATTAGAATGTCATCGATAAAAAATACCAAAAATTTGTCGAGGTAATTTCTAAAGACTCTATTCATAAAATACATGAATATTTCAGGTGCAATAGTAAGTTCGAAGGGCATCACCAAAAACTCATAGTGCCCATACCTTGTACGGAAGGCAGTCTTCTGAATATCTTCCTTCTTCACCTTTACCTGATGATATCCAGAACGAAGATCCACCATTGAGAAGTATTGAGCCCCTCTTAACTGATTGAACAAGTCATCAATCCTTGGGAGAGGATACTTGTTCTTTATGGTGATCTTGTTGTGTTCCCGATAATCGATGCACAACCGCATTGTTCCATCCTTCTTCTTCACAAAGAGCACCGCTGCACCACAAGGTGATGCACTAGGGCATATGAACCCTTTGTCTAGATTCTCTTGCAGCTGCTTCTTTAACTTCTCCAGTTCGATAGGAGCCATCCTATAGGGACACTTAGAGATTGGAGTAGCTCCAGGCATGAGTTCAATTGAGAACTCTACCTCACGATCTGGGTTAATTCTAGGTAACTCTTCGAGAAATACATCACTGTATTCCCTAACGATGGGAATTTCCTCAAGGTTGTAATTTTCCTTTGACTCAACCATTTGGGAGAGGTATGCTTATTCATAGGGAATCAACACCCACACCATTGCAGGATTTTTCAAAGGAGATTCATGATCTTCCTTGAATTTGTAGAGGATAATGGGATGGTTCAGAATATGGAAAGATATTTTCTTTTCCAGACAGTTGATATGTGCTCTATATAACGAGAGCCAATCCATTCCCATTATAGTGTCGAATTCCACCAAGGGAAGTATTATGAGATTTTCCGAAAGAACCTTCCCACATACGCCAACAGGAGAAGAGTCAAACACTTGGGTTGCAATGATTTCACCACTTGGTGTTTTTACATATATCTGTACTTCAAGGTTTTGGGGCTTTGATTCTATAGTACTAGCAAACTTGCATGATATAAAGGAATGTGTAGAACCAGAATCAAATAAGATTTTTACATTCTTGAGTGTATAGGAAGTGTACCTTGTACAGCTTCATTATCATGCTCCACCTCTGTAGTAGTGATGGAATAAGCCTTCCCTTGTTCCTTTGGCTTTGGCGGCTGCTGACGCTGATTACCCTCGAGAACTCGAGTTTTAGTGCACTGGTTTTCATAGTGACCTAGATCCCTACAATTGTAGCATTGAACCATGGGTGGTTATCTCCTTTCATCGGCTACATTCCCCTTAATTTTCGGATATTTTCGACACTCTTTAGCATGGTTTCCTTATTTACCACACTTAAAGCATTTCATCATCCCTTTGAGGCAGTTCCCATTGTGCAACTTCCCACATTTTTGGCATGTGGGTTGTTGATTTTTCTTCCCACCTTTATCATTAGATCCACCAACTTGAAACTCCATCTTTCTTTTCATATCACCATAGCCATGGGACCATTCTCAAAACTCTATCTCCACTTTGAGAGCACACCGAACACCTTCTTCATAACTCCCAAAGTCTCGAATTGCAAGAGCCTTTTGAAGGTGTGGTTTTAATCCACTAAAGAATCTATCAATTTTTCTATCATTGTTGATAACAAAACACAAAGTGTAACTTGCGTGCCTTGTGAAATTCGCTTCATAGGTTGTTAAAGATTCCCATTCTTTTTTCTTGAGCTCTATGAATTCTCTCTCCATCTTCATGCGAAGAGTTCATGGTAAGTACTTATTAAAAACATTATCTTAAAGTTTTCCCATTCCATTTCTTCAATTTCCTCCCTTGGATTGGTGTTCTTAATCAAAGCCCACAATTGATCGGCTTCTCCATCTAGACAATAAATGGGTAGGGTAACCTTCTCCATCTCAGAACATTGAAGAATAGAAAATATCTTCTTCATAGATTTGACCCACTATTTCGTAACTAGTGGATCAGAAGATCCACAAAATGTTGGTGGTCGTTGCCGCATAAATCATTCGACAGCCAGTTACTCCCTCTTTGGTGAAGGAGGACGTTCCCCATTATTATGGTTATTGTTCATAACCTGAGATAATTGGGTAAGAATTTCCATGAAGTTTTAAACTCCACCTACCATATAATTGGGGATGTCGTTCGGGCAATCATTTCATTGGCCCTCACAAGAGTTGTTGGCCTGATTTCTCCTGGTTCCCACCATTTTCTAAAATAGAAAAGGTTAGAACAAAAAATGAGTAAATAATTCATGATTACATAAATTATTTATTTGAACAATTTATACTAAAAGCATAACATATGGGATCCCTATGTAAATACTTTTGTGTGCATATTAGTACTTAATCTCATACTAGAGGTTTTCTTTAGGGTTTACTAATCCTAATTCCCAAATTAACTAAACCTTGCCTCCGATACCAACTATAGAGACCCAAGTCCTTTATTAAATTACTATTACATAATTTTAAATATAAAAAACATAATAGTATTACACATATATGATCCAAAGGTTTAGTGTCTTAGGAAAACTAGGACTATACATAACAAACACAACATCAAGTATAAACATTTATTTAATTTCTTCTTCTCTAGCTTCTTATTGGCACTTGTCTTCTCCTTAGTACATGTAGCCACTTGAGGATATACATCAAAAGGGGTGAGCTAGAATACTAGTAAGAGGATAGATAAGAAAAATATAGCATGGGGTGATAATAATCATAACATAGGCAAAAGATCATGTATATGAGAGGAGTATAAATAAATGACTTGAAATGTGGAAATTCATAAAAATGAAACATCATGTATTAGTGGTTAACTACCACACATACTTGTGAAAAAAGCTATAATATTGTTCACACATCATTTAAATTTTAATCATGAGATTCATCACTTTTCCAAATAAATTGGAGCTCTATATAATTCAGGGCGCACCCGTCACTTTGAAACATTCATATTACGCTTTATAATTCCGGACGCACCTGTCACATCTTAACATTATCATTATCATGATTTCCACATAGAACACATATAAAAAATGTACATAACTAACTCATGGAATTGAATTGATTTCATCTCATAATAACACATTCATAAGATTTGGGTTCCCAAAAGAATGGGGGAATAACATACATGTTACAAGAACCGTCCACTTTGAGTGAGAAGTAAAATGGGTGTTCTTAAAAGAGGATTTCTTTTGGAAAACATTTGGTTTGACATAAAAACTAGTGACAAACATTTATATCCTATAAAAGTAAAGAAAATGATGAAAAAATGATCTTTAATGAGTAACCATATCAAAAATGGAGTGAAAGAGGGATAACCCGAAGGAAGAAAATTGGTTTTGAGATTTCCCCTTACCTTGTATCAGAATGCTTCATTCTCTTTAATGTCATGTATAATGACATTATATTCATTAATTAGAAATTCCAGAACCTTTTATACATTAATAGGGTTAAATATGGTTTCATTATGTCATTTTATGTTCCTTTGGATGACTTATATAGTTTAAAAACATTGTTTGAGGATGTTCGTTTTTATGGGTTTTCTTGGGTGGTTCACTTGTATTCATAAATTGAAGTTCGAGTAGAAAATGGGTAAACATCCAGAACTGATATTACATGTTATTAATGATATTACAGGAGTTTTAATGATCTTATAATGAATCATATTATATCCATGTGGAAGAATCGTTAGAGAATAATTAAATGAAGATTGTTTGGGTTAATTTGGGCGATTTTTCGATCACTATGAACTTGTTTTAATTTGTCAGTTAGTAATATGTTCATAAGTCAGTTACGGAACTTTAAATGGGATATAATACATGTAAAATATTCTGGTTCAACCATAAAAATTGTTTCATGACCATATCTGAAGGTATAAATGAAAGAAGAACGCATGTCGTTCTTGAAGGTGATAAATTAACACCTCACGAACAACGTTCTCTTTAATAAAATAAAAGGAAGAGGGAAAGGGGGTTGGATGATATAATATCCCATTAGAATCATAATATTATATTATATTTATAATACTGGTGTTAAAATACAATTTGGATGAAGGTAGGTTGGGATAGATCAAGAAATGAACTTGAACTTGAACGGAAATTAAAGGAGAAGAGGGAGGGAAATTACCTCTAGAATCCTCCTCTTGAGAACCTCCTTAAGAGCCTAAGCTTGGTCTTTTGATGAGACCAGAAGATCTTGGACGTGGGGGAGGGGATAGGGAAAGTGTTTGGGCAGAGTTTAGAGAAGGCTTGGAGCTTGAGAGGTGAGAGGAAATGAGGGATTGAAGGGTGGTATTTATAGTGGAGGGGAGAGGGGTTTCCTTAATATAAAATTCATTAGTTTATTAATTTCCCCTATGACATGGAATAGTGAGTCTTGAATGACCCAGAATTGTAATTTTATCATGTGATACCGAACCAAGTGGGCTTACATCAGCAGAACTTCATCGATTACTCAATTAATCCATTATTTAGCATTTATTGTGAACTATCAGATTTTACTATTCATAAAAAATTCAAGTATTTCAGAAAAGTCTCATAAATTTTCCCCAAACATTTTTCGACATGTAGAATCCAAAAAAGAATTCCATTTTTCAAAAATAATTTTCTAAATATGATTAATTTAATATTTAATTAAAATCATCATTTACTAAAAAAATAGTTTTTAAAATTAAAACTGATTTTATAGTGCTTTCAAAAATTACGTAGGGTCTTATAAAATTATCTAAAAACTATAAGACATTGATTTGATAAATAAGGAATACATTTTAAGAAAATTAATTTTTCTTTTAAATTAATTAATTAGTTATTTATGACTTACAAAATTCCAAAACGTTTACTAATGTCAAATTGTCACTTTCTAAGATGTCTAAATTTTATTTAATTATTCATGGGTAAGGTTATTATTTTGTGGGAAGATTTACTATTCATAAGGGTCATATTACTATTCATAAGGGCATGTTACTATTCCTAAGGGTACATTACTATTCACCGAAAATTATTTTTGTTTCATTAGACTCAAAAAATCATCTTGAACACAACCGTGTATGTCGGATTTTCGAAATTCAAAACATATAAGTGACAAACTTATGTTTAGAGGACACTTAACACTTATTAGTTCATTATGTTGTGAATTTATGTTATTTTATGATATAAATATAAGAAAGGAATTTCCAGTAAAAAACTTTGGTTCGTTACAAATAGTTAGTATTACATGACCAAGAAGAGTAATATATGCATGTGACTTCGAACCAATTGAACTTAAATCAGTAGATCATCATCAATGACTCAATAAATTCCTTATTTAGCATTTATTGTAAATTATCAGATTTTACTATTCATAAAAATTCATGTATTTGAGAAAAATCCCAAAAATTAACCCTAACAATTTTTCAACGTGTAGAATCAAAAAATGAAGTCCATTTTTCAAAAATAATTTTCAAAATAAGATTAATTAAATATTTAATTAAAATAATTATTTAATCGAAAAATATAAACACTTATAATATTCATCTTCATTTTAAGGTGCCTAAATTCATTTATACATTCAAGGGAATGGATACCATTTATAAGAGTTATATTATTATTCATAAGGGTATGTTATTATTCATAATGGTAGGTTACTATTCATAAGGGTAGGTTACTATTCACCGAAAATTATGTTAATTCTATCAGACTCTAGATATCATCTTTAACACAATCGTGTATGTCAGAGTTTTAAAATTCAAATCACAGAGTTGGAAAATTTAAGTTTTATGGTTAGGTTATGGCTATCTCCTATAAGTAACCATATTTTTTTTCACATGGGCTCAATGATTCATGAAATATAGGCTATAACTAGAATGTTTTTTTAGAGAAACATACCATGAAGTGTCTGGGGTGCTACATTATTCCCTCCTTCGAAAATTTTATCCTTGAAAATTTATGTATGAAAATCTCCAAAAAGATGTTGGTGATTATTTTTCATAACATCCTCAGGTTCCCATGTTTCTTCCTCCATATTTTGGTTTCTCCAAATAACCTTTACTAGATGAGTTGTCCGATTTCTCCATACCTTCTCTATTAGGTCAATAATATCGAAGGATTTTCACAGTATGACAAATCAGGTTCCAGTTCTATTTCTTGATATGTGAGTACATGAGTTGGGTCTGGCATATATTTCTTTAACAATGACACGTGGAACACATCATGAACTTTGGAGAGATTTGGAAGCATCGCTAATATTAAGCTACAGCTCCGATTCTTTCCAGAATTTCAAATGGTCTGATGTACTTGGGGCTTAGTTTCCCTTTCTTAACGAACCTTAAGACACCCTTCCATGGTGATAATTTCAGAAATACATGATCTCCCACTTGGAATTCCAAGTCCTTTCTCCGGTTGACTGCATAAATCTTCTGCATACTTTGGGCTGCTTTAATATGGGATTTTATCTTCTTCACCTTTGTCGTGGCCTCTTCAATAAGTTCTAGGCCTATAAGTTTCCTCTCACCAACTTTGTCCCAACAAGTTGGAGTTCGAAATCTCTTTCCATATAATGCTTCATATTGATTCATTTGAATACAAGAATGGAAACTATTGTTGTAGGAAAATTCAACCAAAGGCAAGTATTGATCCCACATACCTTGGATGTCAAGAGGGCATGATCTCATCATATCTTCTAGAGTTTGTATAGTCCTTTCAGATAGTCTATCAGTTTGGGGGTGATAAGCAGTACTCATACACGAAGCTTAGCATTCAAAGCCTTCTGGAGTCTTTTCAAAAATTTTGATGTAAACCGTGGATCTCGATCAGACACAATCGATAGAGGTGCACCATGAAGTCTTACAACTTCATTAATATAAAGTCTTTCCAGGAACTCAAGCGGTAAATCCTCTCTTATAGGAAAGAAATGTGCTGATTTTGTGAGATGATCCACAATTACCCATATTTCATTATTCCTTCTAGGTGTCCTCGGTAGTCCAGTGACAAAATCCATCGTAATGTTATCCCACTTCCACATAGGAATAGGTATAGGTTGCATCACTCTTTTGGATGTTGTCTCTCTGCCTTCACTTGTTGACAAACTAGACATCTTGACACGTAGTCAGCAATTTCCCATTTCATATTATCCCACCAAAAATATTCCTTCAGATCTCTATACATCTTGGTGGTACCTGGGTGTATAGAGAAATGTGAGCTATGAGAATCATCTAATATTTCCCTTTTTATATCAGGTACAGATGGAACACATAACCTCTTCCCAAATTTTAGAACACCTTCTTCATACACGAAGTCAGCAAGTCTCCCATCCTTAACTGCATTAATTTTCTTGTGCAGATTCACATCATCAGATTGAGAGATTTTTAACTTCTCTATTAAATATGGTTTAGCAATCATATGAAAGAGGAGCGATGTTTCCCCTTGCTTAACAATTCCCATACCCATATTTAGTAGAACCAAAAATATAGGATCTCTCTCAATCCTAATTTGAGTCAGAAGGCCATGATCTTTCCTGCTTAATTCATCTTCAACCTTATTCGCCTTTCCTGGGTGGTAGTGTATTGAAAAATCGTAATCTTTGAGTAACTTGAGCCATCTTCTTTTCCTCTTTTTGAGTTATTTTTCTGTGAAAATGTATTTCAAACTCTTGTGGTCCGTATAAATCTCACATCTCTCTCCATAGAGATAATGCCTCCATATTTTTATAGCAAAGATTACGACTGCTAACTCAAGATCATGAGTTGGATAATTTTTCTCATGTGTCTTCAACTATATTGACGCATAAGCAATAAATTTATCATTTTTCATAAGGACACAACCCATTCCATTCTTCGATGCATCGTGGTGTATTAAAAATCCATCACTTCAAGATGGAAGAGTCAAAACTGGACCGTTGACCAATATTATTTTCAATTCATTGAATAATTTTGTGCATTCTTTTGTCCAAACAAACATAACTCCTTTACGTGTGAGCTTGGTTAGCGGGTTAGCCAGTCGGGTGAAATTCGGAATGAAATGCCAATAGTAACCTGCTAATCCAATAAAACTACATACCTCGGTTATGTTCGTTGGTGTGGACCATTCTTAGAATGCCTTTGTATTTATAGGATCAACTAGGATTCCATCCTTTGAAACAATATGGCCTAGAAAAGAAACCGATAGAAGACAAAATTTGCAATTGCTAAAATTACCATATAATTTATTGCTTCTAAGAGTTTGTAGAATAATCTGAAACTGATTCTCATGGTCTTCATAAATTTTTGAGTACACGAGGATATCATCGATGAATACCACAACAAAGTTATCAATATATTACATAAAAACTCTATTTATTAAATCCATGAAAATAGATGGTGCATTTGTCCGTCCAATAAATCCCTTTTCACTCAAATCTTATAGTTGTTTTTTAGCTATACTAATTCCACAATGTCTATTCAATAGGGAGTCTTTGATATAGGTCTTGCATCCGGAATTAAATCAATAGAGAACTCAACTTTCCGCTCTGGAGGATGTCCAGGTAAATCCTCTGGAAATACATCAACGTACTCTTGCACTATGTGCATATCCCCAATTTGAAGATTTCTTTCCTCACCCATAGATATTGGTTTATCTTCCTCTCTAATTATTGCATTTAGTAGATCTATTGTGGGTGGTTCTAGATAAGAATCTGGTGGTGAAGTTTCTTCCCTAAAGATAAGGGATTCTACACCATTTTAAAAAATTGTAACTTCCTTCTTCTTACAATAAATCTTCGCATCATAATTTGATAGACAATCCATATCGAGAATTATATCAAATTTAGTCATTAGTATGATGATAAGTTTAGCAACTAATGAATGTTTTGGTGTCTAGAGGGGGACTAGTCGACATGCCAATGTTGCAATGATACATCCCCTGGGAGTTTTTACTGACAACTCCTTTATTAAATCAAATTAGACATATCTAATTTTCATGGAAAACTGAGAAAATATAAATGAATGCGATGATCCAGAATCCAATAAAGTTTTGAATAAGTTTGATGAAACAATTAAAGTCCCTGCCACCACATCATTAGAAATTTTGACCTCCACGGTTGTAATCGCATAGGCTCTCCCTTGTTCTCTTGG
The DNA here is from genome assembly GCA_963277665.1 of Viscum album. Lineage (NCBI taxonomy): Eukaryota > Viridiplantae > Streptophyta > Magnoliopsida > Santalales > Viscaceae > Viscum > Viscum album. The sequence goes on along the minus strand of OY728140.1, from coordinate 1,713,194,832 downwards.
CTTTTTCTGAGGCACATTTCCTTGGTGCTTAGGACACTCATTTTCATAGTGTCCCATCTCTCTACAATTTTAGCATTGAATATCATTGAATTCTTTCTTACCCTTGAATTCATTAGATCGATGACCCTTTTCTCCGCAATTATAGCAGACTCCCATGCCTTTCAAGCATTAATTGAGATGATTATTTCCACCATTCTCACATAATGGGAATAACTTTTTTCCATTGCTCTTATTTGGTGCTTCTCCTTTTCCTTTTTTATCAGAGTACCCCTTCTTATCTTGATTTTCTTTGAAAATATTTGATCTAGAAAATTCCTTCTTTGTTTTTATGGAACTTGATACAATTTCATCATATGATGAAAATGATTGAGAAGCCAATGCCCTTTGAAGACCCGGCTTACGACCTTCAAAGAAATGATCAATCTTGTATGCCGAGTCATGTACATAATCTATAGAGTACTTAGAAAACCTTGTGAAAGTAACCTCATACTCTACAACACTGTCTTCTTCCCTTTGTTTTAAGCTCAGGAATTTCCTCTTCATTTCAGTTCATTGCTCATGAGGGAAATATTTTTTGAAGAATATTTCCTTAGAAGTCCTCCATTCCATATCTTCTATTTCTTCTTCCTCTGTGGTATTCTGAATGAAGGAACACCATTGATCAGCATTACCCTTGATACAATATAAGGAAATTACTACCTTTTCATTTTCATTGCATCTTAATTCCATGAATATCTTTTCAAGGGACTTGATCCATTTCTCTACAACCACTGGGTTAGTAGTCCCACCAAAAGATGGGGTCTTCTGCTACATGAAACGATCCAACACAGGTGTGGAATGGTTATTTGTTACAACCTGATTAAGTTTTCCCAATATGGTCATGATCTAATTTGCTCCAAAATTGACTGTGTTGACTTGCTCAGTAGGGAGATCCCTACCTTTCCCACAAGTATTGATTCGTCTTATTTCGTTAGATTCCATTTCTAAATAATGGGATATACTAGTTTTGTTTATGAATCTCAAATAGAAAATAAATCAACATATATTGAAATTCTATGAATAACTAATCTTATAAACATGGTTTCTCTAAGGAAAAATTTACATTAAACTCTTACATAATGGATTGTAAATAAAATTTGAATTATCCTAACTATATCCACTGGGAGTGTCGTAACAAAGAGTGAAACAAGGCCAATTTTCATGCACCAGTTCCCATTCTAGTCTAGCTCAAAGTGGTGTTTTCGGGTTTTACCCCTAGGTACATCTATGCCAGAGCTGCCTCAAACTGCTCGTATCAAGACAGGGATGTATTGCTTAAAATATCCACATAATCTATTCCTTACCAAAATTCCAGGACATTCTTGTATGTTTATCCTCAAATACTACCTCAGGGATTTGTTCCCTACTATACATTTCCTACTCTAGTTTCCATGTTTTCTATTTAACTTTCTTTGATACCAACTGTAACACCCCGAACCCTCTAGGCTGGAGCCGGTGAATTACTTGTGATATTGGCATGGTTAGACGGAATGAAAATCTTGAAGGAAGGATCAGTTTATTAGTCTTTAATAAACTAGATACATAGATGTAACACAAATTACATTAAAAAGGTTACAATATACAATACATAACAATACTAAAATCTGCAACCACATGAACTCAATAAATGACCTTATCTTCATCACCTGTTGAAGGTAAACAATGAAAGGGGTGAGGTCAAATGCTCAGTAAGGGTTAAAAATAGCGGAATCATAAATGCAATAATGATTCAATCATAATCAATTTGACATAATCAATATGGCATGATGAATAAATGAAAAACTAATTCCATTAATGAACTGAGAATGAAACTGCATCCATAGATTTTTTTCAGAGTGAAAACCTCATGGATAATAATAATAATTGATAATGAATAAAGAGAATTCTTATTAATTGGACTTCATGTATCTGGAACATGAAACCTCAATACCATTAAAATGGTTTATTTCTATGGGTAGAAACCCGTTTTATTTTTGGAAACAAACTTGAAGGGTTTGTTGCCAACTGGTGTGTCTCAAGAGACCTACCGATGCATCAAGGGTCTATAGCGGGCCCCACCTACCACTTCATACGCAAAGAATTATTTATACATTGATTCAACAAAAGAGAAATATGCCTTTTCAATATCAGTATAGTGTCGAGTATACGGATTCATCAATATTTCCATAATTAAAATAACTTTCCAAATAAACACCATATGTAAAATGGAATACAGTTTAGACCTAAAACATATCCAAGATATGAGATTATGGATATTTAATATAAATTTAATTTCAAATGAAAAGTGATCTCAAATGGGACGTAGGTACACTACATAAGGATTATTAGGTGCATCATACAAAGTTAGTCACAACAAAATAGTAGTTGAGACAAAGTCTCTTACCACAATGTAATCAGTCGATTCATATGACCAGAACCTAATAACCCTCAAATGAATCATTGAATAACATTAATATAAATATAATAATGTTATTATATACCAAATGGAAGTACACATATACCACATTCAAGAAATAAGTGGTGAACAATGAAAATATCCCAGAAATGAAAGAGAGATGAGAAACCCCTTTCACACATTTCAGCATGGTAAGGAGTGTTATTACTGTAACACCCCGAGATTTTATGAAAAATATTCTTTTTAATTTCATTAATGTCTTGTGTTGTACGCTACACCAAAAGGAGCTTTCTCAACATGCATCCTTGACTTGCCTTTAATTACACGCAATCACGACCTTCCTTGATAGCGTGTGTAGTACGCAATACCGAGTTTCACTAAACAACGATATGCTATTAAAATATTATTAAAACTAGCCGTTATGAATAGTAATAACCACTTTTTGAAATTTTGTAAATTTTATTTTTCAAAATTGACTTCATTTTTGGATTCGGAATATCGAAATTATCCTAGGGTGAAATTTTGGTAATTTTCGGATAACTTTCATATTTTGATGAATAGTGGAAATTACTAAATTTTAATTAAAAACAACTTTTTCAATTGAAATAATTAATAGTGATAAATTATTAATTTTAGTGGTTTTAAAGTATATTTAGAATATATTTTTACAATTTAATACAATGATGTTCATTGGATTTAATTTCACATTTAAACCAGTTATAAACAAGTTTCAATCTTTTGATAGTTATTATCTCTTAAGAACACGCTATTTGTTTTGACGACGGGAATTAATTTTTAAATTAATTAATGAAACTGATATGTTTTGAATTTGGTAAAATAGAAATCATTTTTGAGTTCATAATATCAAATATAGCTTAGCCCTAATTTTTGGTATTTTTCTAAAATCTTTCAATTTTTGATGAATAGTGAAACCACTAAGTGGTAGTTAAAAAAACTGAATTTTTCATAAAACATAATTTGACCGCTTCTGTGAGTGGAATTTCAAAAATCCGAGAGACACGGTTGATGTCAGTAAGTAAAATGTGGTTCAATGAGATGAAAATAATTTTTGGCGAATAGTAACTTTTTACTTTTATTTACCACGATTAAAAGTAAATAGGGTAATTAAGGGTAAAAATGATATTATTATTACCCTAACACATGTCCTAATTCTATTGGACGAGTGTAATTCGACCAAAAACAACCCTAGGAATAAAATATGACCATTTAGGCCCACTTGGATTAGATTAGGACATTTATTATTAATTTATTTAAAGAAGGGTTAAAATAGTTAAAATCAATGTTTAATAAGTAAATTATTTTTAATATAGGGTTATACATAAGATAAATTCGAATATAAATACTCATTAGAAAGATAATAATATTTCCTATATAATTATATTTTATTTATAATTTTTAGACATTAAATAAATTAATTTATTTATGACACAACGATGATGAAGTAATTACCATAATAGTGAAAAACTTTAATAATTGATATTATAAATACCCAAATAAATATAATTTGAGACTTTTTATGATTTAAACTAATTTTATAGGTTAATCTGACATGTTAGTATTTATTTAATTATCTTTATTCGAACTTATCATTCTGTTATGATTTTCATAAAAATCAATTACTAAATAGTGTCAAATTTGACATAAAATAGTTTTTAAAACAAATATTATATTATTAATTGTTATTTTATTCCTAAAAATCTAAGGTTCGGCCAAATGACTTGGATAAGGTTATATATATTAATAATAAACAATTTGGGGTTCGTTTGGCTTTTTATAGTATGTTTATTAACCTTATAGTGTAAGAACACAAGAAGACACGGTAAAAGTAAAATTATTTAACTTAATGTTAAATCTAAATGATAAGGTTAAAATAGGAACCTAAACTTGTCTAAATTCTATTGGATGAGAGGATTTCGACCCATACCCACATTATCCTAGAAATAAATCAATTTGGAGCTATTTAAAACCGAACTTGACTTTATAATAAAATAATATTTTTAGTTTTGCAAAGGAGCCCCTCTCCTCCCTTATAAAAGGGCACCTCCTCCTCTCTTCCTCACACAACTTTGAGCCTTAAAGCTCTCCCAACCCCTAAAAAATTCTCTTCTACACTTCCCTATAAACATCCTAGAGGTTCTGGTCTTCCTCAAAGACCAATTTTAGTGCCCTAAGAGGAGGTCTCAAAAAGGCGCTTCAAAGAAGAGGTAATTTCCGTTACCGATTCTTTCACCTTTATTTCTTCTTCCACTTCTTCTTCTTAGGTTGTTTCATTATGAAGTAATAACATCAGTATCAATCATATACTGATATGTTATTATAAGTATGAAACAATCCTAATTCACCATAAATCCATCCTACGGAAAACGAAATCACCGCGCGTGCGTACGTACGGAATACCGTCTCCACGCCGTGGTGTAATCTGTTTTTCCACCAACACCTTACATGGATGGGTATTATGGTGTAAAGAATAACTATACATAGTTATTATAACATCATAATTATTATTATATATTGTATCATCCACTCCAATTCAATTCAATAATTATGGAAATGATATCATCGCTCGTGCGTACGTACGGACTACCGTCTCCACGACGCGATGAGATTCATTCTCCATGTTAACCATTTAAGAATGACTATAAAGTATATATAAGAAATAATAATGAAATATATGACATTATAAAGATACTGGATTTATGTGTATATATATGTATGTCATCTACTTAATTCCACTCAATTCAATAAGGAAACGAAAACAGCGTTCATGCGTACGTACGGCCTACCGTCTCCATGAACGGTGTATTTCCTTCCATTTATCGATCCATTATATATATGTATATTCTTAATATATATTATATATAAATCATGTTTTATATTATATAATTAAGTAATAATGATCTAATTAATCATATGAATAATTACAAGTTAAAACACGAATGACAAATGAGACGATTTTACCCAAAACACTACATTAACATGAATTTACAAAAGAACGGGTAATATAAAGTCATAAGTGAACCATATATGATATAATAAAATTTAATATGATTCTTTAATAAGTCAATGAAATTATTTAAATCATTATACAGGAGGTTCGGACACTTACGAAGCAAATCAGACCTAAGGTAAGGGAAAGGTCACAATCTCATTTTTATCCGAGATTGTTTATACATTGAAATTTACTGGGGTGTATTTTATCACCCACATCCATGTTTTCCTCAATATGTAATATTATTTCCATCCACCTACAATTTTTTAAATCCAATTTTATCCTTCGGCGAGTTTTTAGTAAAAGACATGAAAGGAATCTTTTGTCGTTTTTCGTACGAGGTACTTTTTGACTTTTCTGACAAAAGTACAAGAAGAATGTTTTTTTAACTTATACAGCATGAATGGATTTTTAAAACATTATTTCCAAGAATCTTACTTTACAAGTTTTCAAGTTTATTTTTAATCAACTTCTTTTAGTTTATAATTGTACGACATGTTAAGAAAGGAAAAGTGTTTTTGAAGCAGAAAGGATATTTTCCTCAAGAATGGAGTTCAAGTGTTTTATCAAAATTATTTTCCATCTAAGATAATAAAGGGTTCTATTTTTATCCCTATTATTACATTGATTTTATTATGTTGTGATGGAATTATATTTTTATGAATTCCTTTATCTTATATGAATTGTTTTATGATGTCACGATGTTTAAGATTCCCATTTTTATTACATGGGTTATGAAATGATGTACGATTTATGATTTTGTGGCACATATAAGAATGGTATCATTATGAGATGGGTGGGACCTATATCTCCCTCCAATGCATTGGGTAAAGATTTTATATCTCATGAGATAGACATGGATGGAATGGTAGGTTATACCGGTTCAGTGAAACAGGACTGAAACGAGGGTGACTCGGTTCAGAAAGGGACTTTGTCCACTAAGATAGTCTTGGAAATGAGTCTTTACTAACAAGAAATGATTCTCTATGATTATGTGTGTATGACACAAAGTTTCATGTTTTAAGATCTGATTATTGGGATTAAATTTCACTACTATGATTTATCCCATGTTATGAAATTATGATCTCTTTTACAGGTTAAGATTTCCAAAAGATATTTTATTATTAATATGATGTGATTGATATTTCTTTTGTTTACCCTTACTGAGAATTTGAGATCACCCTTTTATGTTTAATTTTCCCCAGGATATAAATAAAGGTTTAGGTATAAAAAAAATAAGATCTTTATGGGAGATGTTGAAGATCTTTCACCAGGATTAGAAGATTATATTCCAAGTTTCCAAAGACACTAAACTATTACGATCCTTGTGTGTGTGTTTTTGTTATGTACTAAGTATTCCGCAAATGTAATGTAATGTCAATGTATGTCAAGCTTCGGGTCTCTACAGTTGGTATGAGAGGAAAGGTTTAGTCAACCTTTGGAAACTAGGATGCGAAAGTGTTAGTGAGATCCCTAGAGATATTTCTAAGGTATGTCTAGGGATGTCCCTAAGGATAAGTATACATATAGGATATAGTCCTAGCACTATGGTAACGATCTCAGAATTTAACCTAAGATGTTAGATATTGAAGTTACTCCCCCTTTGTTATGATTTTTGCATCTCACACTATTCTTTTTGGGTTTTAGAAAATGGATGGAAACAAGATGATTCACGATAATGGAGGATATGATGGACAATGGAATGATATTATTCATAAGTAATAAAATGAAATGGGATTTGGAAGCCCAAACATCATTATTATGCCAAATCAGGAATCTCATAATATGATCAATAAAGTAAAATTTGGTAAGTTTCCTGACTCGGCTAATAAGAGAAAGATGGAGTTTCATGATGATCATAGCGGAAAGAAAGTTCAATTTCCCCTATGTAAATCATGTGGGAAGAGGCATCAAGGAGAATGTTTCAAAGGAACTGGAAGATGATTTGGGTGTGGAAAAGAAGGAAACAAAGCCAGTAAATGCAATGGAAAAGTTTTAGTTAACACCATGGATGAGGTTAATGGTATTTCTACGACATCAACAATGGTTAAATGTTTTTAATGTGGAATGTACGGGCATTATGCAAACCAATTCCCTAAGGGAATGTCTCATGAAGAGAATCGGTATGGTCGTATGGGTAGTATTTTTGTTGATGATGATGAAGAGACTACAAATGATATGTGAGATGAAAGAATTGTTGAAGCTCAGTCAATGGTTTAAGAAGGTAGTGGAATGATTACATGTTTATCAAGTGTAATGTTGTACTATAGAATAAAAAGACATCTAAGGATTGTTACACTGTTGTCTTTCCTTATGTTTTGAAAGTTTATGATGAATGGTATGAGTAACAATGAAAGGTTATTCAGATATTTTTTGGAAAGTGGATGATATGCACATAATGAAGTGATAAAGAGAAAATGAAATGTTTGACAGTATTCATGAGCTCATGATTGATATAAGGACTAAGTGATATCATGGTTTGATTATAAATTATTTTTAGGATTTTGGTTTTTGGAAAGTGTTAACTTTTAACTGCATTCATGTTTTCACTAAGGTTCAATGGAATACATTATTAAGGCCTTCGAATGATTGGAATGTGACCAACAAGATAGGAATGCAGTATTTCGATATATGGGGATCAACGATGGTATTAAATCTCTGGTAATCGTTTTCACTATGTTATGAGAGTGGACTGCAATATTATGGATAAGCCTAAAGATTGGAATGGATTATGTTGGACATAAGTTAGTATTGTTTAAGGATAAATGTTTTTTCGATATTATTGATGGGATGTTATAGTAATGTAGTTTTAGAAAAAGGACAACCTGCAGGACGGGCGACAACCCATCGCGTCGGACAAGGTTGTGGGAATCGAACCCACAACCGAAGTGCGACTGGCCTTTATCGCCTACCACTGGCCTACAGGAAGTCCCTGTTTAGTAGAAACTAGTTTTATTTTATTAAGCGGTATGATATATGAAGTATAAGTTCATTTCTGGAACCATATACGATTAACCATAAGATGGACTTATAACTTTTTCTAACCTTTTGTCTGAAAGAGATGGAATGACCCATCATTCTATCACATGATCTGCTAACACTTCACGAATAACAAATTCAACTTCATATATTTAAGAGATGAAGAGGAAATTGTTCAAGGCATGAACAACAGAGAGATTGTACCAAAATAAAGTAAGTATTTATTCTAATTCAAATTCTTCAACTTTAGGGAAACGATCTTGAAAACCAAAAATGTTGTCCTAGTGCTCTTATATCTGATTAATCAGATGGTACCTTAGATCATCACAAATTTATGGATGTGCGATTGTTGTCTTTTCCATAGCCATGTCCTCTACCACTCTCCATCAGAACATGATGGTTAGATTTCTCTTCCATGTCCATATTTTCACCTATGTTCTCCTATGTGGAAACCCAGTGATTAGTTTATTTGGGTAGCCATTACGTTTCATACTTTTGTTTTTAAAGATTGGTTTGGTATTCCTTTTTACGATGTGGGTTTCTATTAAAGAAAATTTTGAATAGTAAACCATTTATAACCCCGACGAATTTCAAGGGCGAAATTCATTTTAAGGGGGGTAGAATGTAACACCCCGAGATTTTATGAAAAATATTCTTTTTAATTTCATTAATGTCTTGTGTTGTATGCTACACCAAAAGGAGCTTGCTAAACACGCATCCTTGATTTGCCTTTCATTACACGCAATCATGACCTTCCTTGATAGCGTGTGTAGTACGCAATACCGAGTTTCACTAAACAACGATATGCTATTAAAATATTATTAAAACTAGCCGTTATGAATAGTAATAACCACTTTTTGAAATTTTGTAAATTTTATTTTTCAAAATTGACTTCATTTTTGGATTCGGAATATCGAAATTAGCTTAGGGTGAAATTTTGGTAATTTTCGGATAACTTTCATATTTTGATGAATAGTGGAAATTACTAAATTTTAATTAAAAACAACTTTTTCAATCGAAATAATTAATAGTGATAAATTATTAATTTTAGTGGTTTTAAAGTATATTTAGAATATATTTTTACAATTTAATACAATGATGGTCATTGGATGTAATTTCACATTTAAACCAGTTATAAACAAGTTTCAATCTTTTGATAGTTATTATCTCTTAAGAACATGCTATTTGTTTTGACGACGGGAATTAATTTTTAAATTAATTAATGCAACTGATATGTTTTGAATTTGGTAAAATAGAAATCATTTTTGATTTCATAATATCAAATATAGCTTAGGCCCAATTTTTGGTATTTTTCTAAAAACTTTCAATTTTTGATGAATAGTGAAACCACTAAGTGGTAGTTAAAAAAACTGAATTTTTCATAAAACATAATTTTTCCGCTTCTGTGAGTGGAATTTCAAAAATCCGAGAGACACGGTTGATGTCAGTAAGTAAAATGTGGTTCAATGAGATGAAAATAATTTTTGGTGAATAGTAACTTTTTACTTTTATTTACCACGGTTAAAAGTAAATAGGGTAATTAAGGGTAAAAATGATATTATTATTACCCTAACACATGTCCTAATTCTATTGGACAAGTGTAATTCGACCAAAAACAACCCTAGGAATAATATATGACCATTTAGGCCCACTTGGATTAGATTAGGAAATTTATTATTAATTTATTTAAAGAAGGGTTAAAATAGTTAAAATCAATGTTTAATAGGTAAATTATTTTTAATATAGGGTTATACATAAGATAAATTCGAATATAAATACTAATTAGAAATATAAAAATATTTCCTACATAATGATATTTTATTTATAACTTTTAGACATTAAATAAATTAATTTATTTATGACACAATGATGATGCAGTAATTACCATAATAGTGAAAAAATTTAATAATTGATATTATAAATACCCAAATAAATATAATTTGAGACTTTTTATGATTTACACTAATTTTATAGGTTAATATGACATGTTAGTATTGATTTAATTAACTTGTTCGAACTTATCATTCTGTTATGATTTTCATAAAAATCAATTACTAAATAGTGTCAAAATTGACATAAAATAGTTTTTAAAACAAATATTATATTATTAATTGTTATTTTATTCTTGAAAATCTAAGGTTCGGCCAAATGACTTAGATAAGGTTATATATATTAATAATAAACAATTTGGGGTTCTTTTGGCTTCTTATAGTAAGTTTATTAACCTTATAGTGTAAGAACACAAGAAGACACGGTAAAAGTAAAATTATTTAACTTAATGTTAAATCTAAATGATAAGGTTAAAATAGGAACCTAAACTTGTCTAAATTCTATTGGATGAGAGGATTTCGACCCATCCCCACCTTAGTCTCGAAATAAATCAATTTGGAGCTATTTAAAACCGAACATGACTTTATAATAAAATAATATTTTTAGTTTTTCCAAAGGAGCCCCTCTCCTCCCTTATAAAAGGGCACCTCCTCCCTCTCTTCCTCACACAACTTTGAGCCTTCAAGCTCGGCCAAACCCTACCAAATTCTCTTCTCCACTTACCTAGAAACATCCTAGAGGTTCTGGTATTCCTCAAAGACCAACTTTAGTGCCCTTAGAGGAGGTCTCAAAAAGGCGCTTCAAAGAAGAGGTAATTTCCGTTATCGATTCTTTCACCTTTATATCTTCTTCCACTTATTCTTCTTAGGTTGTTTCATTATGAAGTAATAAAATCAGTATCACTAATATACTGATATGTTATTATAAGTATGAAACAATCCTAATTCACCATCTATCCATCCTACGGAAAACGAAATCACCGCGCGTGCGTACGTACGAAATACCGTCTCCACGCCGTGGTGTAATCTGTTTTTCCACCAACACCTTACATGGATGGGTTTTATGGTGTAAAGAATAAATATACATAGTTATTATAACATAATAATGATTCTGATATATTTTATCATACACTACACTCCAATTTAATAATTATGGAAATGATATCATCGCTCGTGCGTACGTACGGACTACCGTCTCCACGACGCGATGAGATTCATTCTCCATGTTAACCATTTAAGAATGATTATAAAGTATATATAAGAAATAATAATGAAATATATGAAATTATAAATCTACTGGATTTATGTGTATATATATTTATGTCATCTACTTAATTCCACTCAATTCAATAAGGAAACGAAAACAGCGTTCATGCGTACGTACGACCTACCGTCTCCATGAAGGGTGTATTTCTTTCCATTTATCGATCCATTATATATATGTATATTCTGAATATATATTATATATAAATCATGTTTTATATTCTATAATTAAGTAATAATGATCTAAGTAATCATATGAATAATTACAAGTTAAAACACGAACGACAAATGAGACAATTTTTCACAAAACGCTACTTTAACATGAATTTACAAAAGATCGGGTAATATAAAGTCATAAGTGAACCATATATGATATAATAACAATGAATATGATTCTTTAATAAGTCAATGAAATTATTTAAATCATTATACAGGAGGTTCGGACACTTACGAAGCAAATCGGACCTAAGGTAAGGGAAATGTCACAATCTCATTTTTATCCGAGATTGTTTATACATTGAAATTTACTGGGGTGTATTTTATCAACCACATCCATGTTTTCCTCAATATGTAATATTATTTCCATCCACCAAAAATTGTTTAAATCCAATTTTATCCTTCGGTGAGTTTTTAGTAAAAGACATGAAAGGAATCTTTTGTCGTTTTTTGTACGAGGTACTTTTTGACTTTTCCGACAAAAGTACAAGAAGAATGTTTTTTTAACTTATACGGCATTAATGGATTTTTAAAAAATTATTTCCAAGAATATTACTTTACAAGTTTTCAAGTTTATTTTTAATCAACTTCTTTTAGATTATAATTGTACGACATGTTAAGAAAGGAAAAGTATTTTTGAAGCAGAAAGGATATTTTCCTCAAGAATGGAGTTCAAGTGTTTTATCAAAATTATTTTCCATCTAAGATAATAAAGGGTTATGTTTTATCCCTATTATTACATTGATTTTATTATGTTGTGATGGAATTATATTTTTATGAATTCCTTTATATTATATGAATTTTTTTATGATGTCACGATGTTTAAGATTCCCATTTTTATTACATGGGTTGTGAAATGATGTACGATTTATGATTTTGTGGAACACATAAGAATGGTATAATTATGAGATGGGTGGGACCTATATCTCCCTCCAATGCATTGGGTAAAGATTTTATATCTCATGAGATAGACATGGCTAGAATGGTATGTTATACCAGTTCAGTGAAACAGGACTGAAACGAGGGTGACTCGGTTCAGAAACGGACTTTGTCCACTAAGATAGTCTTGGAAATGAGTCTTGACTAACAAGAAATGATTCTCTATGATTATGTGTGTATGCCACAAAGTTTCATGTTTTAAGATATGATTATTGGGATTAAATTTCACTACTATGATTTATCCCATGTTATGAAATTATGATCTCTTTTGCAGGTAAAGATTTCCAAAAGATATGTTCTTATGAATATGATGTGATTGATATTTCTTTTGTTTACCCTTACTGAGCATTTGAGCTCACCCTTTTATGTTTACTTTTCCCCAGGATATAAAGAAAGGTTTAGGTATAAAAAAAAGAAGATCTTTATGGGAGATGTTGGAGATCTTTCACCAGGATTAGAAGATTATATTCCGAGCTTCCAAAGACAATAAACTATTATGATCCTTGTGTGTGTGTTTTTGTTATGTACTAAGTATTCCACAAATGTAATGTAATGTCAATGTATGTCAATATTCGGGTCTCTACAATTACGAGGGGTTAATGATAGGTAAAGGGGTATTAAATTAATTAAATGTCACAATGGAAGTGTGGGGGATGTGCGAAATCATACCCCATCATTCGAAATTAAAAATAAAAGAGTACAACATAGGGGATATTCTTGAACAAAAGTGAGAGAGAGGATCCCTTACCTTACGCTCGAAGGTGTTGTAGTTTGTTCTTAACGACCTCAATAATCAAATTTATATTCATTAATTAATAATTATAGAACCTCATGAACATGTAATTGATATTTTATAACCTTATTATGTTCATTAATGTCTTTTTTGATGGGTTTAATAGATTCAATTTTATCGTTTTGGAAGAATTTTCTTACTTTGTTTCATGATTTGTTTACTTGTATTCATGAATGGAAGTTCATTTGAAATGTGGTTAAAACATCCAGAATTGTTAATATACATTATTAGTGAAATTAAGGAGATATCAAATATCTTATATTGATTGTGGTTATATACCACGAGGATGAGTCATTCGATGAGTTAAAAATAAATGCTTGGACTTGGCTTGGCGGTTTTGTGCACAATAAACTTTTTTTGTATTATTATTCCATATTATGAACGTATAAAGATTAAAGAACCTTAATCAAGAAAAGATACATATATTATGACCTGGTTCAACCATTTAAAAGGTTTCATGATCATTATTTAAGATAGTAATGTAAATTGGAAACCCGTATTCCTTGAGTGTGATAAATTTACACATCTCGGACGGTGTTAGCATTTTTTGTAAAAAAGAAGGGGAAAAAGAGAGATTATGATGAAATATTCCATTAGAATAATGAAAATAAATTAAATTTAGGGTAGTGGAATTATCATGGAATTTGGATTAGGGGAGGTGATAAGGGAGAACAAAATAATTAAACTTTGTAAAAGATTTTGAATGAAAAGAGAAGGAAGGTTCACCTCTTGAGTACTCCTCATTGAGAATCCCATTAAGGCCTTTGTTTTTGGACTTCTGGTGAGAATATAAGGTCTTGGACGTGGGGAGAGGGATTGGGAAGATTATTTGGTAGAATATTGGCAAGGATCAAGGCTTGAGTGGTGTGAGAGGAAGGGGGGGGGGGTGAGGGGTCCTTTATATAGTGGATGGGAGAAGAGTTTTCTTAATATTATAATCATTAATTTATTATTTTCTCTAAAGACAACAAAGAGTGAGTATTCCATGAACAAGAAAAATAATATATGCATGTGACATAGAACCAATTGGGCATAAATCATCAGATCATCATCAATGAATCAATAAATTCATTATTTAGCATTTATTGTGAATTATCATATTTTACTATTCATTAAAAATTCAAGTATTTCAAAAAAATCCCAAAAATTCACCCTAACCATTTTTCAACGTGTAGAATCCATAAAGGGATTCCATTTTTCAAAAATATTTTCCAAATAACATTAATAAAATATTTAATTAAAATAATTATTTAATCGAAAAATATAAACACTTAAAATATTCATCTTCATTTTTAAGGTGCCTAAATTCATTTATACATTCAAGGTAATGGATAAAATTCATAAGAGTCATATTACTATTCATAAGGTTATGTTACTATTCATAAGGGTAGGTTACTATTCATAAGGGTAGGTTACGATTCACTGAAAATTAAGTTAATTCTATCATACTCTAAATATAATCTTGAACACAACCGTGTATGTTGGATTTATAAAATTCAAATCGCAGAGTTGGAAATTTAATGTTTTATGGTTAGGTTATGGCTATCTCTTATAAGTAACCATGTTTTGTTCCATATAGGCTCAGTAATTCCTGAAATATAGGCTATAACTAAAATGTATTTAAGAGAAACATACCATGAAGTGTTTGGGGTGCTACATTAATGTTATCAGGTAATATTCAAATATAATTGAATATATAAATAATATTTAATAATACTTAGAATCCTTAAACTGGTGATTGGTTTGAATGAAATATTAAAAATCTAAAAGATATGTTGTGACAATGATTAATGGATTTTAGAGGATGTCGTAATCAATATATTTCATTGATGGAGTTATTATTAAATAATAGTTTCCACTATTTCATTAAAATGTAATCATATAATTATTTTTAAGAAAATAGATGTCGAAAAAAATATACAGGGATAAAGTTAGAGAATAAATGTTATTGGGACCAAATCTTTTATAGGAGAAGTTTGTAAAGATTTAGTTCATTCAATAATATAATAAAGTAACTAAAATTAAATATAAGTTCTACACTAATAATCATCTATAATATTTAGTCATTAAAGTTAGAGATAAGGTATTCCTTCAAATATCATCATGGAATATGGTCATCAAATACTTGATGAAAGGAAAGTTAAGCTCAAGATAAATCATCCCCTTCGAGATCCCTGATTATTTGGGGACTCTATCTTATGACCTAGTGCTTCTATTGAACCACTATCAAGTGAATAATGTGTTCCATGTATTGTTTTTGAAGAATTAAATACAAGATCCATAAAATACACTAAACAAAATTTATTTATCAAAATAGAATATGATCTCACTTATGCTGAAAAAATAGATGGAGATCCTGGATCATAAAGATAAATTTCTGAAAAGATATGACCACTAACTTGATCAATGTTATCTAGAAGAATTTTCAATTTATAGAAAAAACTTGGGAAACCAAAGATGTAATGTGAAAAAATTAACATAGTGTATATTTATATAGGTAATGAAATTGTGATGGATTTTTTTGAAGGGGTTAGATTGTAACACCACCATTTTTATTCCTTGACTATGTTGAGTTACTTTTTTTACATGAAATATAGAAAAAAATAAACAAAACACTAGTTTATTAAGGAATACTATTTAACATAATAAACATTAAGACATTATATTAATGAAATATGAAACAACGTTATGAAAATTTCATGAAGAATAAACCATATGTATGTAAAAATACTACAAAATTGTAATATTTGTCCACATGGTTTGTCTTAAAGATCATAACAATAATTATAACTAAAAAATAAGATAAAATATAATAAATATGATATACGTTTTATGAAATTAATGAATATTAATTATGAATAAATTTTATATATTTATGTAATATTATATATAAGAGTGAAAGTGGGTAATATGACCGTCATATGTGCTTTGAAAATATATATAACTTTTGAGAATTCATATAAAAAATAGATATATTTAAATTTTATAATGGTAATATGATAATTTTTATAGTAATAAATAATTTATAATAAATCATATATTCAAAATAAATAATATATATTTAAAATTTATTAAATAAATAATGAATGAAAATAAGAAATATATAATAGAATATTACATAATAAAACATTTTTGTTCATGAATTTTTTTCTAAAGTGTTATGTATTTTTTAAAATTAAATTTTGAATATTGTGATATTAAATTTGATAAAAATAGATTTAATTTTTTTAATTAATTCAGTCAAATTAGGTTAGAGGGTTATTTTCATTGTTTTGGAAAATATAATTTACTGGGGTGAATGGTGAGTAATATTGGTAGATTATTAAATTGGTAAAATACATTGTATGGTTAATATTATGTAAAAAAATTAAAAATTTAAATTTAAATTTTTATAATTGAGGGAATATCGAGAATCCATTTTTTTACTTATAGGATAGTTTTCTTGTTAAAATGTACCTTTTTAACTTATAAGTAATGAATCCATAATAATAAAAATTGAAAAACATTTAATGAATTTAAATTTACGTTTTACTTAAATTTTACCAAATCACCCTAATTTAAAAATGGGAATGACTAATATTGAGGAATATTTGAAACATAGATCTCTACATTATAATCAACATCGTGTCACATAGTATGTTTAGTACATTTAAGGTCCTTTTTTGGATAATAGGGGGCATATAGCTTCTTGTCCTAGTTAGGTTCCCTTGTTACATTACATGCCATGTTTAATTGGGATTTTCAACAAACCATATCAATGTATTCCTCACTAGTTCCTGACATGAAATTATATCCTATAACCCAACAAAAACTCTAATACCAATCTGTCTTGACCAACCCTCACAGGCACACCTCTTGGGCTAGTTTTTAGGACTACAGTGGCGCATGAAACATTCCCCAATAGAAAATGGTTTGGAAACTATCACTAAGGTTATAAAGAAACATATGGGATTAATTACCCTCATATATCATAGGAACAAAATATAATTTACCAATAAAATAAATGTAAAAAACTATAAAACCAAATCCATAATTCATGAAATTTCATATATAAAAAAGTTATCTAAAATAAAATATGAAACTGAAACTCCAATCAAAGTGACACAGTGAACACCAATGATCAACACAAGAAAATACAAACAATCCCAATCCAATACTCTACCCTTCATGTCTAATATACATATATACACACAATGGATTGAGAATACAAGTATACATAGTTGGATCATCTTCAGACTCTCATGGAAAAATATGGAAGAATCATACTAAAGAATTAGGGAATAAATAGTGAATGTATCTCGTCATCTATGTCAAGTTAACTACAAAAAAACATCACCATTTCTCACTCACATAGTGTCACATACATGAATAATATCATAATAATAATCAAAATAGTATTTATTAAAGGTACCCCATAAGAACATCCCTATCAATTTTTTCACTCTTAAACCCCAACAACAAATGTTATTTTCTACTATACCTTCCAAATAAACATAACCAAAAACAACATCTCATATCAAAACCCAAATCACATCATCATCATCCTTATAATAATATATTCATACCACATTAACACAACCAGAGAACATATCATAACATCACATCCCCATATTCCATCCTCATCATAGAAGGGTAACATGAATATGGAAGAAATTATCCACATTACATTTCCAAATAATGTATGTAACTAACCATTTATCATCATCACAATCAAGTCATATGATTTTCAAACACTAGTGTAATTTCGCTAACCCAAAATCCACTAAAATGGTGCGCCAATTCGAGTCACCACATAAACAAAATCGTGCCTCCCTGTACACCATAGGTTTCTGACTAGCCGTGACAATCTAATATATAACTTGGGAAGACTATACCCTCTTTAATAAAGTAATAAACAGTAGATAACATATGAAATAAAATAAAAAATAGACAGTCAACCTGAAATATGCATTAATAACCATTTCCCCTAATTGGGTACAAATCACAACAAAACAATAAAAATGCCATGTCATGATAACTATTCCAAATGAGAAGGAAACCCAAAATAAATACAAAATAAAATAATAAATTTAGATCCTAAATACACGTATAGATCATAATCAAATTACATCCCAATCCCAACCCAACTACCTAGCATAGATCCTTTTCAATTTTCTTATCCTACAACCATGAAAGTTTCTCGGGTACCCAACGAAGACCCGAGCTAAAACAACCATGCTCATTATTTCACACATAAACATAATTTATTACATAAAATATTCAATTGATACAATATGTAATACCAATAGATCTAGTGTCTTTGGGGATTAGAAACACTACATAACAACTTAAAACATGAAACACACATATTTATTGAAAACTTCTTTTACATGACCACACACATTCCTTTGTACTAATCATTGCACGTCATAATCTGAGGAACTTCATAAGAAAAGGGCGATCTATAACGCCCAGTAAGGGAGTAAAAAATATATAAAATTAATAATATAGTACATTTTAGGCAATTTTTATATCAATGGAGTGTATGAGAAATATGAACATAAAGACATGATATAACATGATTATCATAACTTGAAAATATGGAAACAACATTTAACATTATATTAAATGAGGCAAGCATCATTGCACATGTTTCATGTGTAAACCCTCATTTAACGTGAATTACCATGAGTAAACCCTCATTTCACTTGACATATCATGATACTAACCATTACCCAATTCATTGGAGCACTTTCAGGGTGCACCCTTTATAAACATATCATTTCATGCATAAGTGTGCCACATAGATCATAAAACATGGAATCATTCTACATCATCATTTATTCAATGATAAAAGAATTTAGAATATGTACATAAAACTATATAATCAATATGTATATGTTTATAAAGGTGATTACCCTTGACAAATAAATGAGTACGGTATTCACTTACACGATGATTTTGGTATGGGAAATTTTGGCAACAGAACAACATCAAATAGAAATCGTAAAATGGATTTATTGGAGATAAAGGGATGTATCATCATATTTACATGAAATTTGAAATAAGGGGTTCATATATATACATGTACCAACATATGTAATGTAATTCATATTCACAATACAAAATAATTTCTTGAATATAAATGATAAAAGAGAAATTCCTTACGAAATTTCGTCTTGGTAATGGGAGTACATGGGAGAAATTAAAGAGAGATAAAAAGGTGTCTCATTATTCAAAAATAATTAGGGAAGTATGGGGGAGGTTCGAAATCATACCACAACATTTTTAATGTAATATACAAGGGTATAAAAATATAAAGAAATTTGGACAATAACGAGAAAAGAAGAAATCCCTTATATGGAAGTATGATCTCAAAGGTTTGAGAGGTGATTGAGAGAGACTTATTGGGGGCTTGGGGCACCTTATAAGGATAATATGGAGAGGAGGGTAGAGTATGTACGTTCTATAAGAGTTTATAGTGAAGAAAAGTTGGATCTTGGGTGGGTTTATATATGAAAAGGGAGGGAATTATTTATTATTTAGGTTTCGGACACAACACATTAAACAAATAAAAACCACAAACCAACCAATGGTTTTTGACCATGGGTTTTTTCCAAAGGGGAGTGTAAAACATTATTTTATAAGGAAAATGGCCGAAAATCTTAAAATTTTAGTCCTGCTTTTGTGGAGGAGAGTAACACTCTCAAGGAAATCATTTTAAAAGTTTAAATGTTTTATATGTCTTGGATGGTCAACTAAGGATTTGTAAAATAAATAAAACAAATCTAAAATAACATTATTTTAATGATAAAACATATATTGTCCAAAAAAACCATTTATTGGATTTTATTACATCACGATTGGGCCATTATTATTTTTTAAAACATATTATATATTTAAATGGTATTTAATTTTTACCAAAAAATTCAACTGTCTAAGAAAATTATGAAAAATTTACTATTGGATAATTTTTATGTCCTTGTTTCAAAGATAATAATAATTTTATCTATATAATTTTCTAAATATGTGAATTTTATCTTTTAAAATGAAAACTGTCATTGATAAAAAATTCACGGGTTTGGTCAAAACAACTTTCAAACCATAATAAAAATTACAATTGTATTCATAATAATTATATTATAATATATATTTAATAATAACTAATTTAGAAATAATATTTTATTAAAATATTATTTAATTCAAAAATACATTAATTCATCAAAATAGATTTATTAATTGAATATTAACTAAAAAAATACTTTTTGTGATTTAAAAACTATTTACAAAGTAACAATAATAAAATTAATGTATATTATTTATTATACACAAAAATAATGTGCATAAACATAGTGCTAGGGTCTTGTTACATAACACCTTATAACACCAACATATTACCTAAGGATAAGTTGTGCTATTGTAACAGACTCTTGGGGTGGCTTGGATAACATTGAATGGGTGGTAATCTCTATTAACTAGCACTTCTTCTGTAGACGGTTCATTTCAAGATTAATGTGTGGAAGATCATCCTAGTCGTTTTCAACAGTGAATTCTAGTGACACTACCTCTTTTTTGAGCTCTAAAAAATGGGATTCATTTGGAGAAATTCTATTATATGAGGCCATCACTTCCTTTGTCTATATAAATTGGATTTGTTGAAGCCCTATATTTATTCCAATCATGTGGTCACTGTTCAATGACTATATTATCAATAGTTACAACTCTTAATGGTATTTTGAAATCCAAAAACATAAAACCAAGGAAGTTCATATGTTTTATATAACCATTTTACATAATAATACATTTAATTAGATCAAAACAAATTTTCATTAATAATAGTTTGTGTCATTAAAATCTTCCCCCTTTATAAATTTGACCCTATAAATTTCTTTTTCCCACACTAAAAATATTTGGGTAAATATGCTTCATCACTTCCTCTAATCCCCACTTTGCTTCTTCAAACTTGTGGTTTTTTCACAACACCTTAACGTGGGATATTTCTTATTTCGTAGAACTTTTTCCTTACGATCTAAGATCATCACCAGCTTCTCTTCATAGGTGAGGTCATTCTCCAATGGTACCACCTATGGATTGAGTCTATGTAATTGGTTAGGTATGTACTTCCTCAATAATGATACATGGAATACATCATGTACTTGAGATAGGTTTGGTGTGAGTGATTTTTGATTGGCCACTGCTTCAATGAGATCAATGATCTCAAAAGGGCCGATGTACCTTGGACTAATCTTTCCCATCTTTCCAAATCTCATAATTCTCTTCCATGGTGATATTTAGTGGAATACCATGTCTCCGATATTAAACTCTAGCTCTCATCATAGATTATCAGCACAACGCTTTTGTCTACTCTCAAAAGTTAAAATGTGATGCGGGATGGTCTTAACATTCGCTGCCATTTTTCGACCATTTCTGAACCTAGGAGTTTTCGTTCCCCATCTTTATCCCATCATGCCAGTGTTATTCACCTCTTCCCATAAAGGGTTTCACAAGGATCCATTTGGATTCTTGAGTAGAAACTCTGATTATAAGAGAACTCAACTAGAGAAAGATGTTGATCTCATCCTCCTTTTATGTCCATTGATCATACTTTCAACATGTACTCAAGTGTTTGGATAGTCCAATTAGATTGGACATCCGTTTGAGGATGATAAGTCATGATGAAGTTCAGCTTAGTATTCAGAGTGTGTTGGAGACTCTTCCAAAACATAGAAGGTAATCTTGGATCTCGATCATATGAAATCAATATTGGTACTCCACTTAGTCTTAAAAGTTCTTTGATTTATATCCATGACAGTTGATATAATGAAAAATCCTCCCAACTTGGAATGAAGTGTGCAGTCTTTGTAAGACAATCCACAACAACCCAGATATCATTGTTTCTTTTGGATGTTTTTGGACGTTTGGTGATGAAGTCCATGGTGATGTTATCCCATTTCCACATTAGTATGGGTAATGGTTGCATCATCCCCTTGTACTTCTACCTATAATCCTTCAATTACTGACATACCAGACACATTGATTTATACATAGCGATCTCCTTCTTCATGTTATCCCACCAATAATGCTCTTAGAAATCTCAATACATCTTTTTGTTTCTTGAGTTAATGGAGAAATTCAAACTATGTGCTTCATCCAAAATTTCTATCTTTAATTCCGGATTTGATGGAACACATAGTCTTGACCCAAATCTCAAAATTCCTTCTTCATTAACATTGATCTATGAGGATTTCCATTTTTTGATAGTTTCCACATTTGTCTGAATTACCACATCATCCTTTTGAGAATCCTTTAACCTTTTCAAAAGAGAAGGCTAAGAAATCATATGTGAAAAGATTGATGATGTTCCCTTTTTTTATGATTCCCATGTCCATATTTATCAAATCTAAGAAGATTGGATCCTTTTCAATTATCATCAATAATACAATCATTGGGTCCTTTCTTCTTAGATCATCTTCCACCTTGTTCGTTTTCCCAGGGTGGTAATGGATTGAGTAGTCATAGTCTTCGATCAACTCTAACCATCTTCATTGGTACATATTCAACTATTTCTGTGTGACTATATACCTAAATCATTTATGATCCGTGTATATTTAACACTTCTCCCAAAAGAGGTAATGCTGACAAATGTTTTAAGAGAAGATTACTGAAGCCAACTATAGATCATGTGTTGGATAGTTTTTCTCATGAACAATCAATTTACTTGATGAATAGGCAATGGCTATCATTTTTCATCAATACATATCCCAGGATCCTCTTTGAAGCATCACTAAATACCACAAAAAGTCATCCACTTAGGGGTTGTGTGAGCACGGGTGTAGTGATAAACCTCTGTTTCATATCCTTAAATCTCTCTTCACATTCATCACTCCTTGAAAAATTTACTCCTTTCCGAGTTAGCTTGGTACGAGGGTTGTACAATCATGAGAAATTTCTCACAAATTGGTGATAATATCCATCTAACCCCAGGAAGATATGGATATCCGTTACCGATGATGGCCTCAACCATCCCTCTATTGAAGTAGTCTTGAAGGGATCCATTGTTATTCCATTGCTTGTGATGATATGTCCCATGAATTAGACTCACACTTACTATACTTTTCAAAGAGATTCTCATTTTGCAAGGTCTCTAGTACAGTGCTTAGATGCCTCTCATGCTACTCCTTGGTTTTGGAGTATATTGGAATATCTTCAATAAATACTACAACAAATTTGACTTGGAAAAATCTAAAGACTCTATTCATCTAGTCCATTAAGATTTCTGGAGCATTAGTTAGTTAGAAATACATTACTATGAATTCATATTTCCCGTATCTTGTACGAAAAACAGTCTTGGGGACATCCTCCTTCTTCACCCTTACTTGGTAGTATTCCGACTGTAAATACAACTTAGAGAAATATTATTCCCCATGTAGTAGATTGAACAAGTCATCAATTCATGGAAGAGGATAATTTTTCTTCATATTGATTTTTTTGAGAACACAATAATTGATGAAAAGGAGAATTGACCCATCATTCTTCTTGACGAAGAGGACTGGTGCACCCTATTGTGAAGCACTTGGGAATATAAACCCTTTATTGATATTCCCTTGTAGTTGTTTCTTCAGATCTTTAGGCTTTACAAAATCCATTCTATATAGTGTGTTCGATATTAGAAATGGCCCAAGTATAAGATCATTTGAGAATTCAACATCTTTTCTAGGATGAAGATAAGGAAATTCTTCAGAAACACTTCAGTGAATTCCCTCACAATAAGAATTTATTCAAGCAGAGTTTCTTCCTTATACTCAATAATATGAGAAAGATATGTGTGATCATAGGGTAGTAATATCCATGCTTGATATGATGGTGATAAAGAAGATTCATCCTCCTCCGTTCACTTGTATATAATTGTGGGTTTCTTTTCCATATGGAGAGTGATTTCCCTCTCACATTAATTTATATAGGCTCTATATAAGGAAATTTAATCCATTCAATGAATTGCATAAAATTCAAATAGAGAGAGTATGATTAGGTTCTCCAGGATGTTAAATCCACAAATTATGATAGGGAATGAGTTATATTCATGGGATGTAATGATTTCCCCTTTTGTGGTTCTAAAAAAGATCATTAATTCCATGATTTGTGGGGGTGTTGGGATTATTATACTAAACGTTCGGGATATAAAAGAATGTGTAGAAACAGAATAAAAAATATGTTTGATATTCTTGAATGAATAACTGGAGTACCTATCACAAATTCATTTTCGGGTACACTTCATAGGTAGTGATGGAAAAATCTCACCCTTGCTGCCTTGGAGGTTATTGTTTTCCTCAAAAAACACTTGACTTAGGGTACTGGTTTGCAAAGTGCCCTAGTTATTTTTAGTTGAAGAAATTAACAATGCATTGAGGTTTGAAATGAGCATTCCTCTCCTCTGTTGTAGTCGCATGTTTTTCTTGTCATCATTTACTGTCCAGGTGCTATTATTTTCCACACCTAAAGCATTTCCTCATCCCCTTCAGTCGATTTCTAGGATTCTTCTATCCAAAACTTTTGAAAGTGTGGTGCTATAATTTCTAACCACCATTGGATTTATCCATAAGACCACCATAATTAAATTCCACCTTCCGCTTCTTATCCCCATGACACCCTTGAGATTCTCTGATCTATATTTAGACCTTGAGGGCACAGTGGACAATTTCCTCATATCTCTTGAAGTCACAGATCACCAAGGTTTTCTATAGGCTAGATTTTATTCCACAAAAGAAGCAGCCAACCTTGAATTCAGGGGTAATGAAAAAGTTTAAGGAATATCATGAATGACTGGGGATGTTTTCCTCGTATGATATGATAGATTTGATATCTTTTTTCTTGAGGGAAAAGAAGTCTCTTTCCACATTAAGTCGGAGGGTGTGAGAAAAATATTTTTTGTAAAACAATTTCTGAAAATCCTTCCATTCCAAAAACTCGATCTCTTCCTTAGGGTTTTTATTTTTGATTAATTTCAACCACTAATTAGTTTTTTCCTCCAGGCGATAAGCACGTAGAAGAACCTTCTATTTTTTCAGACCATTGAAGGATGAAGAGGATCTTTTCAATAGAGTCGATCCATTGTTCGACAATTGAGGGATCATAAGATCCATTAAAAGTATAAGGCCTTTGTATCATGTGGCTCTCAATTGTGACTTGTCCTTGGGGGGGGGGGGTGAATATTCTTCTTGACCCATTTTTCCATTTAAAAAATGTGTTAACTGAGAGATTGTCTTGAAAATATTTGTGGTTATTTCTCCTATTGGATTGGGAATCTAATTAGAACAGTCGTCACATTAATCATCGAATATATTGTTATATAGAGTTCTCCTATTACCAGACATTGGATGGAATAAATGGAAAGTTAGGGGTAACCCATAAAGGGGAATCCAATGAAAAAAATGGATAACTCATAAATTACATTTATTTCCTTAACTAATGAATTTCTATGATTCAATATATGTTATCCATGATCAACTTACCAAAGTATATTCTTAGGTGGAATTTTTTTCCTTTATTAATGATTTATAATATTCTCATGAATTTACCAAATCATAACCCCAATAGTTTCATAACCTACAGTGAAATAAGGCCTATTTTCATGCGCCAGTTCACGTCGATTCTAGTTCAATGTGATGTTTTCGGGTTTTACCCCTACATACATTTGTGCCATAGCCTCCTCTGCATGATCGTATCCAGAAATTGATGTATTTTCTTGATAAAACAATTAATCAATACTCACCTAAATTTAGGGATGTTTTTATTATTATTAGTCTTATCTCTAAGGCTTTCAATAGGGTTTTCTAATCATAATCCCAAAAATAACTAAACTTATCCACTGATTCTAACTGTAGAAACCCTGTTATTTATTTCACACATAAAAAATTTATGACATAAAATATTAACATGATAAAGCATAGAATATCGAGAGATCTAGTGTCTGTAGGGCTTGGAAACATTACATAACAACTTAAAACATTAAAAAAAACATCATTATTTTAAACTTCCTTTACATGAACACACTCATTCCTCCGTACTTAACATTGCATGGGATATCCTAAGGAAATTAATAAGAAAAGGGTGAGCTATAAATCCCAGTAAGGGAGTAAAAAAGGTTTAAAATGAATAATATAGTACATGTTAGGAAATAGGCATATCAATGGAGCACAAGGTAAACATGAACATAAAGGCATGATATAACATGATTATAATAACTTGGAAATGTGACAACAACATTTAACATGATATTAGCATGATCCAAGTCTCATTGAACAAAGAGTATGAGTAAACCCTAATTTTACTTTAATTATCATGAGTAAAAACACATTTCACTTGATGTATCATTATACTAATCTTTACCCAATTCATTTGAGCTCTATCAGGGCACACCCTTTATAATAAATTATATTTCATACATAAGTGTTCCACATGGATCATATAACATGGAATCATTCAACATAAATATTTATTTTATGATAAAGGAATGTGTAATACATACATGAATCTCTATAATAAAAATGTATATGTTCATAAAGGTGAATACCCTTGATAGATAAATGTGTATGGTATTCACTTACATGATGATTTTGTTATGGGAAATTTTGGTAGCATAACGATGTCAAATTGAAATTGTGAAGTGGGTTGATGGGAGAGAAAGGGGTGTCTCAATATATTTAAATGAAATGGATAGTAAGGGGATCATATAGATACATTTCTTAACATATGTAATGAAATTTATATTCATAACAAAAAATAATATCATGAATGTAAATGAGAAGAGAGAAGTTCCTTACAGAATTTTGACATGGTAATAGGTGTACATGGGAGGAATTAATGAGAGAAAAATAGGTATATCATCATTAAAACAAAAATAGGGAATTATGTAGGAGTTGTGAAATTATTCTCTAACATTTTTAATTGAAAATAATAGATTATAATAATAAAAAGAAATTTCGACAAAAATGGGAAAGGAAGAAATACCTTACTTGGAAGTGTGATCCCAAAGGCTTGGGAGGGGGTTGAGAGAGGATTCATGGGAACTTGGAGCACCTTGGGAGAATACTATAGAAAGGAGGGAAGAGTAGGGACGTTATCCAAGGGTTTTTAGTGAAGATAATTTGGAGCGCGGGTGGGTTTATATAGGAAAAGAGAGGGAATTATTTATTATTTAGGTTTTAGACATTACATATTAAACTAAACAAAAAACAAAACCAACCCATGGATTTTCACATATTTTTTCCAAAGGGTAGTGGAAAAAATTATTTTATAAGGCCAATGGATGACCTTTTAAAATATTAGGCTTTCTTATGTGGAGCTGATTCACACTCCCAAGGAAATCAATTTCATAGTTAAAATACCTTGTAAGTCTTGGAGGCTCCACTAAGGCTTTGTAAAATAAATCAAACAAATCTAAAATCACATTATTTTAATGGTAAAATATATATTTTCCAAAAATATCATTTATAGTTTTTTATTAAATCACTATTTTGTCATTATGATGTCATAAAACACATTATATATTTAAACAGTTTTTATTTTTTACCTAAAAAATTAACTATTTGAGAAAATTATGAAAAATTCACCACTATATAATTTTGACGTCCTTATTCCAATAAAAATATTCATTTTATTTAAATAATTTTCTAAATATTTTAATTTTTTACATTTAAAATAAAACCATACATTTATCAAAGATTCATTTGTTTTGAAAAAATAACTTCCAAACATTAATAAAAATTACAATTGTATTTATAAATATTATAAGATCATTTATATTTAATAAAAATTAATTTAGTAATAATATTTTATTAAAATATTATTTAATTAAAAAATACATTAATTTCTCAAAATAGATTTCATAATTGAATATTAACTAAAAAAATACAAATTGTGCTTTAAAAACTATTTACAAAGTAACAATAATAAAATGAATGTATATTCATTATTCAATAAGAAGAATAATGCACATAAACATAGTGCTAGGGTATTGTTAAATAACCCCTTATAACACCCACATAATAGCTAAGGGTAAGGTGTGTTATGGTAAAAGAATCTAGAGGTGGATCAAATAACATCGCTCGGGTGGTAATCTCTATTAACTTCCACTTCGCCTGTAGATGGTTCTGTTCAAGCTTAATGAGTTGAAGCTCAGCTTGGGCTTGGTCAAGGGTGAAGCCCAGTGGTGATAACTCTTTTCTAAGCTCTGAAAAATAGGCTTCATATGGAGAAATTCTAATAGATGCATTCATCGCTTCATTTTTCTAAGTAAATTGGATTTGTTAAATACCTATATTTATACTAATCATGTGGTCACTGCTCAATGACTATATTAGAAACAGTAACAAATGTTACTGTTATTTTGAAATAAAAAAAAAATAAAACCAAGGATGTGAATATGTTTTATATAACCATTTTACATAATAATACATTTAATTAGATCAATGGTAATTTTCCTTAAATAAAATTTTTGTTCGTTACACGAGCATGGTGGAGTACAACATAGAATGCCACCACCAACAGTGTCTACAAAATATCTTGTCCAAAAATAAAGTTCATTAATGTTTGAAATGAATGATAAGAAAAATAAAAGACCACTCGAGTGTCATTAGTTAACAATATTCACTTATACCATGCCATATTTATTTCAATTTTATCACTTATACCGTTAACATTAATAAATTCATTTTTTCACATGTTACATGGGTTAGGAATTTAGATTATTAATACAACATCCAAAGCCAAACAATTATCATGAATATGGATAATAGTGAAGTTCCCTATATCACTAGGGTTTAATAGTTCATAAAAAATTTCATCACACTTATCTTGGAGCCTTAGACCATGTAGTTTCATCCAATGTAGCCACTAAGGGGAAAAATCATCAATATGACTCTCTAACCCACACATTCTAGGGGTGGGGTTAAGAGCATCAGTCAAACCCAACCCATGGGAGGAAACTTAGTCTTTTATCCCACACCACCAATTCATGTTCAAATTATTATTTACCCATTTACCATAAATACCATATCATAAATTATACATAATCAATACAAATAAAATTTAAAATTTACGTTTCATTCATCTTATTAATCAAAATCATGTCTTTACCCATCAGTACAATTACAATTTACTTAGCATAACCCATTAACCCCATTTCTCTTTTTATATATTAGCTCAATTATCATAACCCACAATTCTAAAACATTATCCCATTTAACATATTCATCAATTAACAAGCACTGAACCATTTTTAACATTCATCAATTTACAAGAAATTACTCATTTTACATTTTATTCACTTTCACATATGTTTACCCACTTAGGAATTTCATGTACAATTCATAAGCTGTTTAGAACAACCGCTTTATTTAACCCAAACCATTTCATATTAATCCCAATGATCCATTATGCCATATCAATGTATAGACATGAATATAAGTATTCCATTTTCAACTAAACATAAATATAAACATGATCATCATGGGATCTACTTTATCACAAGTCAATTGAATGATTAACATTATAAATTTTCCATGTTTGTGATTGTTGGCACACCCCATTGGTGGCCCTAATCCTATCTAATCATCCTCGATGCATCCTACATGGATCATGAGGGGTTCATTTTATAATTTTTCCAACCATTATACCAAACCTCACAAAATTCATCAATTGAAAAAATAGAGGGAAGAAAAAACATAACCTCACATGTAGTAATATACTTCAAGATTATAGGATATAACTTGTAGGCCACCTACCTAAAATATGAAGATGAATACATAGTTATCCTTAGTCTTAGATCTAGATTCAAGAACCATTTGTAGCCCCAACCTATGATCCACTGGAAAATGAGGTTTTTAGGGCTTCTTTATAAGAATAAAAAAACCAAAAGTCTAAATTTAGAAAATAGAGGAAATAAGAGCATTAGACTTACCTGATGGTTTGATCTGCACCCAACAATAATTCAAACGTACTAGAATCAAAGGAGAACCATACTTGGGAATTATGGGTCATTTTTTTCATCATTAGGGTTTCTAGGTGATTAATGAGAATGAAAATTAGGTGGGAACCATAAAATATAATGGGAAAAAACTATAAAAATATACTTTTAATGAGGTACATAGTTTGGCCACCCGATTTTCCAAACCGTACACCAATCTTGTTCTAAAATCATTACAAGAGATGCAAAGTCACATTGTAATCAGGGGATTCTACACAGATTCCAAAACTATGAAGAATGACTCTATCCAAAACAACATGGTTTTTCCTCTCCCATTGCACAATATTTTTAACAACACAACCCTTCCTCTTGGAAAGAACAGTTTGGGAACATGATTTACTCTGACTATGAAACAATCATGAAAAATGCATAGGATGACCAAAATTATATTTCTTTTGGGTCATGAACAACATAACACCATCAAGCATCCTCATAAATTCAATAAACATCCCTTTAATCAAATTTAATAGGTTTATAACAAAATTTAATTGAGGAAATACCTCAATGATATTTGAAATCATACAACCTCCCCACCATATAGTGGATCATCCTTGAGATACAACATCTATCACTGAGCTCCTAATGTAAATAGATTTGTTCCACTGAGCCTATATTTTTTACTATCCATCCTAATTTTCTTCTTAAACATCACTGTGATATCTTAAAACTCAAACCAAGGTCAATGCCTTGCTGTAAAATACTTCCAAATTATGATCCACAATATGAGATGGATTCTCCTCAAAGGATGAATCAACATCAAACCAAACATCCACCACAAGAACTCTATTGGGAAGACTAGGTACACTTCATAAATCGTGACACAATGAGGCGTTATTCTTATGATCATACCACCGAGGAATATCCAATCAGTATTATACTAGCCCGACCCTTTACTCAACTCACGACCCAATTCACTTGGCACTATATTACTCCATTTTAAAAATTTCTACATGACCCAACCTTGGCCTTACCAAAAGAATACATAGTTATTCCACCACATTTCCCAACCTACGTTCGTCCCAAACTCAAGTCTCAATGACCTCACTGCATATTCAAATATCTAAAGCACAATCCAAGCATAAATTAATCTATAAGTACTCATTTGGTCAAAATCTGATCCAACACTTGTTATTATGGTCAAATTAACAAAATGGTACTCACTTAAGTCCCTTCAACCTGAAACACTAGTCACATCATCAAATGAACACCTTTCCTACTATGGTGATCCCCACTACACAATTTAGAATACCACCACCACATTTCACTCGATGTATCCTCCACTATCGAAGAAAGACCACCAGAACATCAACTCAACATTCACAACATACCAGACATATTCTCAACACATTTTTACCGAACATCTATAAGGAAATAACCCCATATTGGCATCTATCCTTACTATAAAATTCACCAGGGATGTCATCCCTACACCATACATTCACATAATAAGACTCACTCAAGTTCACCTACATTTATGAAAACAAATTTTCACTATAAGGTGTGTCACAACTTATCCCATCCATTCCTTTTACCATATCATGTCGAGACACCCCTAATTTTATTATCCTAGAATATCTATCTTCCACTATTTTCACACTACCCCTATTTCATCTGCCCAAGGTTATTACTGACTTATGTCCTATCACCGTCATTCAATGCACCTATGAGGGTTATTCCTTGACATTTGGTAAAACTCCACCATCAAGGCATTCACTACTCTCCAAGCCATCATCATTCCCTAACACACCCATAAAAAATTCCTAAAACAATAACTTTCACCATCCAAACATTGAATAAATACAAATAGGTTCTTGCATAACACAAATTTTCAAACATTGAAACATGCTTTTCACTCAAAAATATTCTCCAAATGAGATTTTCAGCTCACCTCTTTCATCCCTTTTTCTTAGCCAAGTAGAGATGTCCCCTAGATTGCTCATCCAGGATGCACTTGAAAAAACTATTGGAATTACACCACTTTAGTTGACCATGATTACATCAAACCTAAGGACACTCCATGGTCATGAAATCCCACCTACCAGATTCTATAAAATAAATCTGATGAGGTTTTTGAACCCAACCTTCCTTGCCACAAACCGTTGTCATATCATACCACAACCTTTAATAAATTTACCATAGGCATATAAAATTCCATTCGGAACCACCCTAATCCCAATAAAATTATTGTATTAATCAACCACCACATCAAAGTCCAAACTTTCCTTTTATAAGGAACTCAACATGCTCCTCATGTGTATCCCATTGGCATCCCGATGCCACCACATCAACTGCATTATCTACACCAAAAATCCAAAACTGAGTTATCACTCCCCACTATAGGAGTTTAATTATTACTTCTTTCCACAAGAAATTATGACCACCACAGTTGATGCTTCAATTATAAGATGAAAACCAAAACATGGATGTGGCTATTATGATTTTCATAGAACAACAAAACCAATATCACCCGATACCCATTATCGGTTTCTAAGGATGGAACCCACAAAATTCACCAACACTTTTTTTCATCTTTGGGACCTAACATGTAAATGGTCAATGGTGTACGTACCACCATCTGTCTCCCCATACAAAGATCCATGAGCGTGACCTCCAAGATGTCAAACCGCCAACCAAGGCACTTTTAAGTCTCCAGGTGTAAAGCTTGAGCTTTCATAGCATACCCAGGATTATGTAAAAATGTTATGCATGATCATATAAATCTATAAGTATGATAATTAGTCATCATTTAACTCTATCACAATTTATACATCATAATTTTCAACTACCACTTTTTGGACACCTTGACATATTGAATGTCTCGGGATTCCATGCCCTTAAAATCTCATCAAAAATTGGTCACCACCACTCAAGTGGGGTTACCAAAAAAACTCACCACTTCTTCATGAATCTATACCAAGAGGTGATGAACCAATGTTTCTTTTAACACTACCACCACCACACTTCTTGGTTTCTATCATAAAGACTCCATAAATTTTCAATGGGATCACAAATAACCATCACACCAATCCAGAACCAAATTGTCTCTCGTATAGTAGTAAATTTCAACTAGTTTCAAGGAAAATGATATGTATTTTCTCTTTACCCTCCTGTGTCAATATAAAAAATGACATAATTATTGCCTAGCAGCTCCCCCATCTAGACCTCAAAAAATTCCTCTAGGTATTTAAATTTGATATTACCATACACTGAAACATAATTTAGATTACATGATCCAAACAAAACCATAGACTAGCCCAAACACCCACTTACTCACCTTAACATGCCACCTAGTTTGTTAGCCTCATTAGCTTTAAGGAATTCTCAACATATCACCCAACCAAAAAACCATTCATACAAACAAGACCCACAACACACCCTCACCTTAGGTGTCACCTTCATAGCAAAAGCATCCATCGACACCTCAGTCACCCTTGTCTCGTCCACCAAGAATCATCATCAAGACCTCTATTAATCATCCCCAACAAAGTTGGGTCAAACAAAAAAATTATCTAACCCTTTGAAACTAACTTTAAAACCTCTATCATCACCCAGGTGTCTCCCTAAGAAAGAAATCATTGCATAACCATACACTTTTACCAAAAACTCTATGAAACTCACCGTGCCTCGATTCCACCTCGGAATCCACCACCCATCCATCACATCCTAAGGGAACTTCAACACTATCCAACCACCCTTGAAGGTACCCTTAATGTCCCAAAAAATTCCAATGAACAACCAAAACTGGAGTCGCATTTCCAAAACATTCAACCTTCCCACTTATCCCTCTAGGACAAACCCACACTAGGCAATATTCTCCATGCTCTACTACCAAAGTCCAATACATCCACCAGTGAGATACACTCATGAAATCACTAGAAATATCATCTGAATTCTATCATTGGTCACCTATAAGTTTAAATGATTGCAAATCCCTAAACTGGAGTTATAAAAAGAAAAATTTATTGGTCCAATCTCTATGCCATTCACATCATGAAATAATTAAGTCATTTATCACATGAAGACGTCTTACTTTCATTCCAATAAACTCAATGCTTAGCACACCATGTGACCATTTACTCTCGGTTTTACACTAAAGATACTTGTACACATACAACGAAACTATGATCCAAACATCCTATCTAATGTCCAAATCACAAATTGTAAGATCCTTACCCAAAATGGCTACCAAAATCCCCAATACCATCATTAAGGTCTAACTTACATCCTACACGATCACGACCCACAATGGATTTTTCACTCACATTACCAAACAACAATTAACAACCCTAAGGCTGTAACCCTACTTATTGTAAAATAACCACATATATTTTTCAATACATCATACCTAGAAAGGCCTCACAACCCAAACACTTAGACTTAAACTAGGGCACTCCCACTGACCAAAAAACCCATTCAAAGGGCCATAGAAACAACTAATAGAATACTTTATACATGGGTCCCCGAAAAAGTTCCCACATTAAACCTCCTTCTACAATTAACTTCATCATTTTGAAACTCAAGCATTCAGATTTTAAACTTCCCATCTACCAAATATTGTGAATGTCCCGACCTTACATGAATCCATAACTGATTTTTTTTTTCTTAGTAGTCACTTCGAAGGATGATCGACCTGTGTAAACAATAGATGAAAAAACTCTAAAACATAAACCTTAAACAACCCACTCCACACATAATTCCCTAATGTTTGTGATCAAACCTCTAACACTACCCTAAACCATCCTTAACATGGGTTAGGGTCAATATGGGGTAAACTGACTTACATAGTCACAATTCATTCACTAGAAACCCCCTTTTTAAAACCATTTCCCAACTTCACATTCCAAAAATTACTCTTTTAGGAACCCTTTTTATTTCACATCATATTATAACCCCCATTTTGACTCATTTACAACATTTATAATGTTGAATTATTAAACCATTTTTGACATTATTTAACATTTATTTCATTTTCCCAGCTGCATAATCTTTATCAGACACCATTTTATTCAAATTTTTAAGAAAGTAAAATGAATCCTACCGATCATGTCCCACACACCCATCCAATGTGTTCCTATCATGATCCATACCACATATATCCTGAGGTGCCAATAATAATATATGAAAGTAAAATCTAATGCCATTCCCTCCATAAGAAAAATTTCTTAAAATATTTACATTACACAGTAATTTTATCAAAAAATGGAGAAACATATTTCAACTATAATAGCACACATTGAGAAAAACAATCCCCCATGGGTACTTGGTCTTTCCCTTATACATGAGTTAGCTACACTCATGAACGACCTCATTTCCAATGCCCGACAAATCCTAATCTCCATTATACAGTCCCAAATAATATGACCAAAGAAAATAATATCTCTAATACCAATTTGTAACATCCCTAACTTAGAATCCACTAAACATGTGCCCTAATCTGGGTTTCCACATCACCTCAAACGTGCCTCCCTATATGGAAGAGGTTGTCGAATAACAGTGAGGTTCTTAGGGATCATATGGGGAGACTATACCCTATTTACCAGAGTAAGAGACATAAGATAATATATGAAATAATGGAAATAATAGGAATTTAACTAGAGATATGCACTACTAACCATTTCCCCACACATGGTAAAAATCACAACTAGACGATAAATATTCCATGTCATGCTAAGAGTGCCAAAAGTGAAGGAAACTGAAAATAAAGAAAACATCCAAATCCCAAAGATATATCCTAAATCCACATTAGGATCTATATCCATGCTTGTCCCAAGACCAACTCAACTCCCTAGCATTGAGCCTTTTCTCTTATCCTATCCTTAACCATGAAATCTGCATTGGTACCCAATGACGACCTGATCAGGTTGTGAGTATAACTCAATGGGCCACCACCAAGAGTTTATAAAAAATATTTAGTCCAAAAAAAAATTACATTCAATTTTAAAATTAATGATTAGATAAAAAAAGACAACCCAAGTGTCATCACTTAACAATATTCACTCTAGCCATTCCATCATTATTTCTATTTCATCACTTATAAATTTAACATTACTAAATTCATTTTTATCACATGTTACATGGGTTATGAATTTAAATTATTTACACAACTTACTAAGTCGGCCAATTATCATAAATTAGGGTATAAATAAAGTTCCCTATCTCACTAGGGTTCAACAGTTCATAAAACATTTCATCACACATACCTTCGAGCCTCAGTCTAGGTGGCTTCATCCAATGCAACCTTTAGGGGCAGAGATCCTGAGTCGAAATCCCTATCCCATGCATTCTAGGTACAGGGTTTAGAATATAATTCCATCCCAAACCATTGTAATATCCTCAATATGTTACCCCACACCACCAAGCCATGTGAACATGATTATTTATCCATTTACCACATATACCATATCATAAATCTTACATGATCAATGCAGATAAAATTTAAAATTCACATATCATTCAACATGTCAATCATCATCAATCATTAACCTATTTGTACAATTACCACTTACTTAGCATACACCATTTAACCAAATTTCCTTTTTTACCTTACCTTAATTAACATAAAAAAATTATCATACATTATCCCATTAACATATTCATCAATTCCCAAGTAGTAAACCATTTTTCACATTCATAAATTCACAATAAATTACCCATTTTACATGTTCATCCCTTTCATATACATTAACCCACTTATTCATTTCAAGTATAGTTCATAAGCCATTTAGAACACTCACTTTATTTCACCCAACACATTACATATTAGTCCCCAAAAATCCCTTATACCTTATCATATTATAGTCATGAATATCAATATCCCCTTTTTAACTAAAATACCTTCTCAATATGCTCATCATGAGATCTACATTATCATAAGTCAATTCTATGTGTAACATTATAATTTTTACATGTTAAAGAACATTGGCACACCCCATGGGTGAGCCTAATCTAGTTTAGTCATCATCGATGAATCCCACGAGGACCATGAGGGGTTTATTTTATCATTTATCAAACCATTATACCAAACCTCACAAAATGAATCAATTTTAAAACAAGATATAAGTAATAACACAACCAAAAATGCACAAATCATCTTTCAGACTATGGGATATATCATGAAGACCACCTACCTCAAATCCGAAGATTGAAACACCCTTAACATTAGACTTAGATCTATATTCAATCACCCTTTGAACCAATAACCTAAGATCTATTAGAAAAATTGGGTTTTAGGGATTTGGAATAGTAATAATAAAACCAAAATCCATTATCTATAAAAGAGAATCTAGATGAGCCTAAAACATACATAGAGCTTCAGTACACACCCAACGATACTCCAAAGGGTGTAAAATCAAAGGATAATCCCCCCACCCTAGGAAGATTGGGTAATTTTATTTTGTAACTAGGGTTGAAAGAGGGATAATATGGAAGAAAATCGTTTGAGAACCTTACAATGCTGAGGGTGAAAACTGTAAAAAAACATCTTTTAATGAGACAGTTGGTTTGAATGCATGATTTTACAAACCATGCACCAAATGTGCGCAAGACTCTATCCAAAATGGGATAATTAACATTGTTACATGGGGATACCCTACAGTTTGACAAACCATGATCCAATGATGTAGAATGCCTCTGTTTAAGACCACATGGTTTGGCCTCCCGGCTTGCCTACTTTTCTTAACCGTGCACCCCTTCCTCTATGATAGAATAGTTTGGGTGCAAAATTTACTCTAACTATGTGGAATCCAAGATATATGCACATGATGTCCAAAATTACCTTTCATTTAAGTCCTAAATCCTCGAGACACCTATGATCCTCCTCACACATTCAGTAAACATCTCATTAACCATGTTTAAGAGGTTTAGACCAAAATTTAAATGAGTAAATACCTACATAAAGTCTAGGATCTTACATCTATCCAATATAGTTCATGAATCATAATCTTAGGGAATTATAGCCAATTCTACAACAAAAATAGAGACTGATAGAGATGGAATAGAAAACCATTTGTACCCCATAAATGATGAATGTTTTGGAAGACACATAGAGGACATAATCTCATGGGATATGGTATTGGGTAGTGGTGTGTAAGAATTAACAAGAAATTACAATCAATATAGTAGACTACACCACCCAACTTAAGGGTTTACTCATAAATATATGACATTAATTACTAAAATAAAATCATCACATCATCACCACCATTGGACATTGAAAACCATTTCCACAACATTCCAAAATACAAAAAAACCACACCACCACAACCAAACAACCATAAAATGATCATAACAATCCAACTTATCACATCATTACCAAATTCTATATTTTATATTCACTAAGAACACCACATTTATTTGGAAATAATTTTTTTCATCCGTTTTTATTTTAACCAAACATAATTTTTTTAATTCATTATTTTACATCATATTTTATTAATTCATTTATTAATTCCACTACCTTATTAAAATATAATCTTATTCCTTTATCAATATTTATCTTAACCTTGATTTCATTATAACTAGAACCTATTTAAAATTTATAAAATTATTCATTCTTTAATTTTTATTCTACACCAACCAGGTCTCCAACCCACTATGACATAACCATACTTGAATATCTATGATATTGCATCAACCACTACACTATTTAAAGTTGATAACCAACTAATAAAACCCTAAGATACCTTGTCACCAAACAATTACTTTATAAATAATCCATACCAAACCATCCCCAAAAAAACACAAATAAACCAATACATTACCATAATTAATATCTCATATAGATAGCCACATTTCAATAATAACATCTTCTAATAAAGACCATTCTTACTATGTAAGTTTCTTCATCTGGATGAATCAAAAATTTCTGAGGGAATTTGAATTTGTTTTAATATATTGGTCAAACATAGAATTAATAACAGGAATAAGATTCTGAAATTTGGAATTCCTTATAGTGGTGTTTTGAGATGAGTAATGATGCTTGGGAGGTAGTTTGGGTTCTTAGATTATCTTTAGAGGCATCGAGTTATGTTTTTGGAGTTTTAGAGTATTCTAACAAGGGTTCATGGTTTGGTATGCATGTTTTAGGAGAAACAATGAAAAATTTAGATGATCAAAACGTTTTTAGTTCATTTTTAACCAATTATGGTTGAATTCCATTGTTATATCACGGTTTGGGGTAAACCAATTGAGGAAAAAGAAGAAAATATGTGAATCTGAGGTGGGCCTGAGAGATGTCACACAGGTTGGACATGGTTTCAAAAAAGCCTTTTTCATTTCTATAGGAGGGAGGTAGTACAAATAGAATAGTTGGTTCAAATTTAATCATGTTATGTGGCCATACCATGTTATTTTTGGTTGTTAGATAGTAGGGTCTGCATAGATGGCATTCAGTTTGAAAAAACATGCAACTTCCAAGAATTTCATTAAAATGGTATTTTTACCCCCAAATATTTTTATTCACCCCTTCCCTTTATCTCCCACTAGTGTGAACAAACAATAGGAAGGTTCTACTCCCTTTCTACATTCTTCAAACCCATCCAAGGAGGTATTTTGGTTGTGATTATTTGTTGTTTTGAGGTAATATCAAACCTTTTGTGGATCCCCTTCTTCTTCTCTAGCATTATTACTAATTTTGGGGTACATTGGTTAGGGTTTTGTTGACAATGAAATTGGATCATGATAAAATATTCCATTTCCCAACGATATTTTTATTGTATTGGGTATAAGATATCTTAATATGGGTTCTGCACTTCCTTGCATGGCGTTTTGTAATGTTAGGTGTCCACGAAGAAATTTTAAATGTTTTTTCAAAATATTTAATTTATTTAATTTGTTAATTTGGTATTGTCTCTTAGGTATTTTTCCATAATCAGTGTCGGTGATCTATTATGGACCTTCTATGGTAATTTCTATAGGTTTTAATAATAGGTGATCATTTAGTGAGTTTTCTAACATTATGTCAATTTGGGTTTTGGTTAATTAATTGTTTATAATTGTTATAATAAATTAATTGTTGTTGTTTGGTATGATATTTTGGCATGGGTGATCGAGATGATCCTGGTTTGGTGCCTAGGGGTTGAGAAGAGGCTTGTAAGGGCATTGATAAGGATTATATTCTTTGGAAATGTTTTGGAAAGAATCTCTAATGAGGTAGGTGATCTATGAGCATACTTATAGTCTTAATATTTGTTTTACATGTGCGATGGGGTTTATGTCTTAAAGACCATGTTTGATAGGCTCTTCCCCTTGGTTTTGAAATTGGTTCAGGATTTATATTAATACCTTATACCTTCCACATATCCTGTTGAATCTATGATTATATTAAATCCAACCTATGGCCACCCACACAGTGTTCCAACCATTAGAAGTGGAATGATTTATGTGTTAAGTTTTTATAAAAATGAAAATGGGGAATTAAAATGGTTAATTTTTGTGCATTGATATTTACATGGTTTTATATAAAAAAGGGGGAATTATAAGTTTTGAAATGACTCTTATTCATAAAATAGGTTTTTACCACATGGTGATTGTAAATTAATTTTAGTGGATGTGAAATATTGATTTGAAAAGGGGGTGTGGTGACACATAAAATGATTTTCATGGAAAATGAAGGCCTTGGACCTTGTTGGGTTTTAAGAGTGGAATAACAATGTTTTTAAATGGTAGTTTTGAAATATTAATTAATGTTTTCTATTTGGAGTTTTATGACTTTTGAAATAGGGTTTGGATTTTATTGAGCCATGTGTTGACTTAAAGGTCCATTGAGATGATGATAAAAGTTGTGACTTAGAAGCGTAGTGGAAATGGTTAAAAAGTGTGTTTTTATTGGTAATGTTTTTGAATAACATTTAATGAATGTGTAATTTAGTAAAGTCTTAATAAGTTTGCATATGAATTTGGGTTTTTGTGACAGAAGTAATG
Source organism: Viscum album (assembly GCA_963277665.1). Lineage (NCBI taxonomy): Eukaryota > Viridiplantae > Streptophyta > Magnoliopsida > Santalales > Viscaceae > Viscum > Viscum album. Next base: position 1,713,153,447 of record OY728140.1, on the reverse strand, counting down.
GAACATGGGAATGTTTTGTGAATTAGTAACAATTGATAATTAAATAGTTGGGTATGGCCATACATGACACCTTAAATCCCTATATGATTCATGAACTAGTGCTCAATGTTTATCGACCAATGAGAAATGGTTTAGGTGTTGGCTAGATTCTCCAGGAATAAGTATTTAAGAAGTGATGGAATGGTTTCGTTACTGGGATGATGCTCCAACCCATGTAATATTACAAACATGGTGTCAAAGAGTGGTTCTGGACACTGATAGTATAATTGCGGCTTAGGATCCAAAATGTGGCCCTATTTTATGATGGTATTCCAGGTAGAATCAAATGTTGGAATGATGCTATTCATCCTTAGTTTGGTCCAGACTGATTCCCTAGTTACCATCAATGTTACTTATAGATTAGAGTGGGACTATGGCTATGGGAACTAGTATGATGTTGGTGGATGGGTTAAATTAATATGATTCCTAGTTTTAGAATAGAATTTTTTTATATGGTTTGGTGTTAGATGGAGGTTTCAACCATGATTGTTATTGATGTTGATGTTTGAATCAGATTCCAGACCAATTCTCTTGGAACTAATGGCATAGGTACATGAGACATATACCATGGATGCATGTTTTCTTCCTGTCTGAGTGGAATGAATAGGGGACAATGCCTTTTTGGTTTTTACTGATTTATCCCTATGCCACAATTTAGAGGACTAGTTTAGGTCTTTGTATGTTTGGATGGCCAGGGTGTCACCTGGGAACCCTTGGCCTAGTGAGTAATAGATGATATATTCCATTATTTTATTTTATCCCTTTTGGTAATATTTATTTATTTCACTTCTTATATGCGTTTTATAATTCTATAACTTGTATTTTTTTATACACTATTGGTGGTGGAATACTGAGTTGTACTCATACCCTTCCTAAATATCCATTGCATTGGGGAACCTGAGAATCCCTCACAAGTTTATTGTAGGCACAATTTTGGTATGAGTCTCCCAAGATTATTATCTAAATGATCAGGATTTATTGAGTGGTTTCATGTGAATGGATGGGTGTGACTTGGTGATTTATTGTGTCCTTTAATATTTATTTTATTTTTTCATGTCATGTCACATTCCCACAGGGAAGTTAGTTGAATGTATGACATGTCTGTTCATGCCTTTATACCATTTCATTTTATTATATAATATTCTAGATTATTTATTCTTTCTCCATACCTTGATGTTTATGATATTTGGTTATTCACTTATGGTTGTTCCCTCTAATATGGGGGTATAGTCTACTCATAGTTCCACTTTAGACACCCTATTCTAGTTAACATCCTATGGTGTATGAGGAGGCATTCTTGAGGTTAAGCGGCAAACCAGATCAATGCAATAATTTAGTGGATCATAGGTAAGGATTTTAAAAAGTGTTATTAGAGGAGTTTTCTCCTTTAATTTTATTATTTTGTGGTTTGGTATACATGAGATATTTGAATTTATCAGATAATCATAAGGATACTGGGATGGTGCATCATTATACATTTTCCTATAGGAAGTCTAGTTTACTTAGTGTTGGGATTACTATTTTAGTTTGAGATGTGACATTTTTATTTGATTTTTTATTCAAGTAGTGCATATGTTTTTTGTATTGATGTATTATGATGGATTCTAGATTGTATCACATTGGTAGAAGGCCCATGGATTGGTTTTAACTTATAGCCCATAGAGGCAAGAGGTGTCTCACACATCATGATATGCACATCATATCCATATGTTATAGGAATACTAGTGTGTGATTTCATGGATTTTAACCAGATGGAGTGTTATGTAGTTCTACTGTGAGGTTCGTGGTGGTGAGGATGTTTTGTTTTCCTCATGTAGGGTTGGTTCCTTGATTATGTTGTGTTGGTGTGATATAATTGTATAGATATTGACCTTTGGGGGTGGTGTGATTTGTTAGTATTTATGGGTCCTCAAGGGAGAAGTTTGATGTGGATATGATCGAAGAGGATGTGTTCCCTAGTGTGGGCAGTTGGTTAGTATGTGACACCTTATGGTGAGGGACCCCAAAAGATGGTGTTTGGTCTTTCTGATGTTATTTGATGATTTTATGGGTGCATGTTTGATTCCCTATGAGATGTGGACCTTTCTGAGTTGGTATGAACCAAGGTGGTGGGACCTGGTGACTAGATGTGTGATGTTATTGGTAGGGCTAGGTAGTAGACCTATTGAACATTATATGTGAATCTGGTTGGGGGTTAATATTTTGTGGATTTTTGGGGTGTCCCATGAGAGTGGTTGGATGAGTTATGAATACATTGGGAGTGAGGGGAACAAGTGGATATTTTAAACTCTTGACAATGGTGAATAAAGGATTAAACCTAGTATGGGGTTTTGGAACATTGGATACCGTTGTTTTTGATAAATAGAACTTGAGTGCTTGTGGGTTTTCCTCATGGTTGGTTTCTTGATGGACGATCTTGTTGGATGCATTGATAGGTAATGGATGTGTAGATGTGTGTTTCTAGTGGACATAATATGGATCAAGAGAATAAGGGGTTCTCATGGAAAGTGGTTTTATGTGAACTCATTCTCTTTGAGTGGAGAATGGGTGTGTGAGTTATTTATTGTTAAGGGAAGATAGAGGTGTCTTGTTTTATTGAAGTGGTAAGTGCTTGGAGTGTTATTATTTTGGTAGAATTTTTGGTTATGGGGGTAGGACTGGCAGGGTTCGTAACCCAGTTATCTATGTATCTTTATCTAGGAATATGGTGAGATCATACATGCCGTTATTGAAATTTTGAATGATGCGCATGTTTGAGAGGTTGAGTGAGTGGTTTTGGAATGTGAGATTTATTTGGGTTTGGAAGGAACCAAGGGTGCTCTACGATTGGTGATGCAGGCATGCAAGGAAGTCATGGACATTGTATTGGACTTGTGTGTCAATGTTTCTCATGGTTTGAAACATTAGAGTTTAAAACAAGTAATGTGGATAGGTTACCTAAGAGAGTGTAATGATTAAGCGTTATTTAGAACTTGGAGGCACAAGAGTGTGTTGATGCACTTTGTTGTTTGGTTTTTAGATCAGATGTTATGATAGTACACACCTAAGGTGCTTGAATAGTGTAGGTACCCATGAGTATGATGAGGACCGATGTGGATGTGATGAGATTCCCGTGGGTGGAGAGTTCTAAGAAGTATCATGGTTCTATATTTCCACTGAGTATTTGGTGACTTTGTAAATGGATGTGTAGAGGTGGTGTTCATCGATGACATCTTGGCATACTCTTTGTAGTGGCGATCGTGTCCAATATCATGGAATTGTGTTAGGTACATTGAGAGGGTAATATCTATACAATTAGATATACTAATGTATTTTTGTTATATATTGGTTTTCTTGGAGGTTACACTCATAGAGCGATGATATTGAAGTCGTATGATGGGAATTTCACCTTTGACTAGTTTCAAGATAAGTCCTTAGAATAAAGTAGATATCAATGAACTCCATGAGTTTCATTCTTAGATTCCACAAATAGGTGATAGTTGAGGCATTTGATGATATGAATACATTTTTTGGGTTAGTAGGGGATCTAAATGTAGGGTCTCATTAGCGGTTGTGTTTTAACAATAGTGGGAATGTTGGGTGGTTGTGGAATTCCTTTAGAATTGAAGAAATTGAAATAAAATGAGACGGAGATTGGCCGATAGAAGGAGTCAGGCACATTTGAAATTATTCAGCCAAGGATACTCCAACTGGAGTTAGTGCATGATTTGGGAATATATGGTTATAAACTTCATTTGGTGTGTAATGTTGGGAATGATGGAATCACTTTGGAATTTATTTGGGGTTACTATGAAAATCCAATATGTTCTTAGTTTGTTCATGGATAGTGGGTAGGCGTCATCTTTAGCAGGATTTTGGTGATGACGTGAAGTGCTGATGATGATCGGAATTACTAAGGTTTTTAGGGGGAGGTAGGTTGGGATCCAAGTTGGTTATTTTGGGGGAGTGTGATTTAATGTTGTTTTTGTTTTCCTTATGATAAGGGTGTTAAAAGTTAAATGTTGGTTATTATAATTGAAATATTATAGAGTGAAGCACCATAGCTTGATGTTTGATCGAGTGGCGTGGTAATAAATGTTTATGTGGGATTGGATTGGTTATTCACCAACCTAATGTTTATTTTTGACAACTAGAGTTAGATTTTTATTTTTTCTAGTTGAGGATCATTAGTTAGAATATTTTTGACTTTATAGTGTTTTAGGATATCGAGAGAATGATGAGTCCTTCAGAAAATATCTTGTGACCGATGTAGGTTGATTAGTGCTAATTCATGACCCTAGTACTTCTATATGACAAAAATTATATTGTGGGGAAGTTTTAAGATCCCATGCATGGAAAAAACAAAAATTTCCCAAGGAATTTGATTTTTTGATTTTTTTTGACAAGTAAAATATGGAATTATGAATCCGAATGATATTCTCAGAGTTTTAATGCCCTGGAATAATGTTTTGAAATGAGTAATGATTCAAGGGAGGTATCATGGGTTCTTGGATAAGAATTAGAGGTTTCAAGTAATGTTTTGGGTCTCTTAAAGTCTTATGTAAAGGGTTTATGGTTGGGTGTGAATAGTTTTAGAGAAACCATGTGACACCCTGATGCTTAGGAGGGTTTTAGTTCATTTTTAACTGTGCACAATTGAGTTCCATGGTTATTTCTTGGTTTGATTTGAATCATGTGAGGTCTGAGGATGAACTGTGTGTGGCTAAGGAGGGTTCGAGACAAGTCCCAAAGGTTGTTCCTGAATTAGAAAAATAGTGCACCTTGCTTTAATAGTGGGTTAGTTCTAACCTTATGGGTAGTGAAACTTATTTCAAATCATGAAACCTAACCATGTGATGCTTGGGTGTTGGATAGTAGGGTGTGAACGGTTGGTGAAAAATTTGGAAAACTATGTGGCTATAATGTGTTTCTACATATAATATCATTAAAATTATATTGTTACTATTACAACCCTCTAGGATTATTTTTCACCCCTCCCCATTCTCTCCCTCAAGTGTACATGAACCAGAGGAGTGTTCTTATCCCTCTATTCCTTCTTATATTACCTACAAGGATGTGTTTTGGTGGAGTTTATTTATTTTTTTTATTTAATATCTAACCTCCATTGGCTCCCCTTCTTCTTCCCCTTCTTTCTTTCTAATTTCGAGATTCTTCAGTTTGGGTGTCATTGATGATTCCATTGGATCATGGTGGAATAATCTGTTTCCCATGGGTATTTTGGTCTACTTGGTAGGAGGAGATCCTGAGATGGATTCCTAATTTAGTTTCATTTTTTTTCAAGGAATGTGACCATGGTAAATCATTGTATGTTTTTCTAAATTAATTAATTCATTTTGTTCATATTTTTTTATCAAATATTAATAATTTTTCCAAAAGTGGTGTCATTGGTCAATTCTACACCTTCTATGGAGGATTCTTGAAGTTTGGATTAGAGGTGATCATCAGATGATTTTTCTAACATCATACCAAGTTGGGTTTATTTTAATTAATAAATTATAATTTTTGTAATTAATTAATTATTTTTTGGTATGAGATCAATGATTAGGTGACTGATACGAGTTTGTATGGGTGATGAGGGATTGGGATGAGACTTTGATGGACACTGATAAGGACACCATTATTTTGAAGTGTTTCATTCTCTAATGAGGTAGGTGGTCTAATATCTTTCACATAGTTATAATATTTTTTGACTGTTGAAATCTGGTGTATGTATTAGATCTCATGTTCGATACAATTTATCCCTTAGTTTAGAAACTGGTATTTGATTTAAATTGATACCATGGACCTCCCATGGATCCCATTGGATCCATGGTGATGTGAGATCAGACCTATGGCCACCCATGGGGCATGCCATCCTTTATAAGTAGAATTATTTTTTGTGACATCTTTATGAAAATTCTTATGAGGCCTCTAAAATGGATAAAGTGTGTGCATTGGATTTTAAATTGTTTTAGGTATAAATTTTTAAAGATATATTTTGAAATTAATGTTGTTTCGTAATGAGGTGTTGACATCATGGTGATTCTAAATGAGTTTTAGTAAATTTAGAGTTTTGATTTTAAATGGGAGTGTGGTGACACTTATATTTATATTTATATAATGTGAATGTCTTTACCTTGTACTATTTTCAAAGGGTAAATCCTTATTTTTAACTAGTTGTTCTGAAATATTAATGAAAATGTTTGATTTGTTGTTTTATAATGTTTTAAAGAGGGTTTGGATTTTATTGATCCTTGTGTTGATTTAAATTCCTTTTGGGATCCTGATAAATGTTGTGACTTAGAAGGGAAATGGTAATGGTTAAAAAGGTGGAATTTTTTGATAATGTTTTTGAATAATATATAATAAATTTGTACTTGAGTAAAGGATGAATATGTTTGATTAGGAATCTGGTTTTATGTGATGGGTGTAATGGTCCATGGGAATTTTGTATGAATTTGTAATTATTAATAATGGAATGGTAGGGGATTGTTGTACATGATGTGTCGAATCATGTTTGGATTTATGGTCAGATGATCTATGATTTCTAACTTATGAAAATTGGTGAAGGTACTAGATTGGTGCTATTGGAATAGGCATTTAAGAAATTATGGAATGGTTTGGGTGCTAGAATGATGCTTCAAGAACATGTAGTATACTATAGTAATGGTGTTAGGTTGAGGCTCTAAAAACTGATAGCATACTTGTGGTTTATGCATCAGACTAATGATCTAGGTGAAAATGGTATACCATGTGGAATTAGTTGTTGGACCTATCTTCCTCATCCTTGGGCTGGGATAAACTAATGTTATATGTGTCACAGATTTTATGTATGGATGTGAGTTGTACTGAGGATCTAATAACAAAAACTATGATGTAGGATGGGTTAAATAGAAATAAATCTCAGTTTTAGTATTGGTAGTTTTGAATATGGTTTTGTGATGGATGGAGGTTCTAGTAATAATTGTTATTAATGTTGATGTTAGACTCAAATTCCAGACTGATATCCTTGGATCTAATGGAATAATAATATGAGATAGGTACCCTGGATGTATATTTTATACCTCCCTAATTGAAATGAATAGGAAAAAATACCTTCTGGTTTAATTGTGATGTATCCTTATGTTACAATTTTGTGGACTGGTATAGATCATTACAGGTTTGTTTAACTGAGGTTTCAACTAGTAACTCTTGGGACATGGAGTAATAGATATTCTATTATGTTCCTTTTCATATATCCATTTTTTACTTTTTATTTATTTTTCTTCTTATCTATATGTACTATTTCTATGACTTGTATTTTCTATAGTCACTATTGTTGGTAGCCTACTGAGTTGTACCCACCCCCTTCATGGGCTGCCAATATTCTAGGGAACCTGAGAAACCCTCACATTTTTATTATAGTAACATGTTCAGGATTATGGATAAATGAATATTTTTTGGTTGAGAAGGACTTCTCGAGTTGTATAAGATAACTAAATGGGGTGTCTTGGTGAAGTAGTATATCCTGTTGCATTTTTTTTGGTATGTTATGTCATTGGCCCAGTGGGTGGTTTTTTGTATGTGTTACAAGGCTGTTCATGCCTTCATTTCATTTCATTTTATTTTTACATGTCCAAGTTTATTTATTCTTTATTCTTACCCTGATGTATATGATATTTTTTTATTTACTTCTAGTTGTGCACTCTGATATGGGGGTATTGTATCCTCATAGTTTCACTTTAGAACCCCCATTTCTAGTTAGTATTTTCTAGTGTATGAGGAGGCATGCTTGAGGTCATGTGATGAACTAGATCGAGGAACCAGTTTTGTGGCTCCTATGTCAAGACATTAAAAACATCAAAATGATAATCACTATAAATAACAATGAACAATAAAAATTGTATTATTAAAACACATCAATAAATTTCTCTTTAGTCATACTTCTATATTAATTTAACACTTTAGGCATAAAATCATAAATAATAATTTATAGGTTACCATCCCTCTAATTTATTTCAATATTTACATTATTATCCAATTATGATGGTGGTAACAAATTCAATTAAAACAAGAAATAATAAATATCAACTTTTAGGGGCATCAAAGCAGTAAATAAGGGTTATTAATCCAATTAAACATGTTTCCATTTTAAATAGTTCACCTCATACTTACCTTTAACCTAATAATATTTTATAATTTTTATTTTCTATTCAATTACAATCTTTACATCATTATATAATAATGGGTATGATGAAAACATAAAAAACAAAAAGCATAACGCAAATCATTAAGTAAAAAATGGATTTACCTTTAACAAATACTTATGAAACCTAAAAAATATTGAAGTGATAATAAAAACAAGAAATCAATCTTGAAGGCACTATATTTTTTAATATATTCATTTCCAATTCTTTATTTTTTAAAATAATTCCAACCAATCAATGAATGAGAACATGAAAAAAGAATAATTGGTGATTAAACTCAGTAAAATCCATGGAAACCACAACAATACATAATCATATCACTCCTCAGAAAAAACATCATCCACTATTTAACTAAACTGAATAAATGCCACCTCTATAGCATCATGTAAATAATAATTATGGGTAAGAATATATAAATAGTGGGAAATATGGAGATAAACAAACCTTTTATTATAAGATCACAATCAAATAAAGGAAAGTATCAAATAGACACTAAATAATGAAAAATGGGGTCTCAATACACTCTATAGGGAACCTAGGGTTTGTTGTATTTAAAAGGAATATTAGAAACTTTTAGAAGGAACATTAGTTTTTACAAAAAAATAGAAAGATTATGATTTATGAAATAATGGGATTAATTAATGCAAAATGGTATCCTAATATAGAATTCACAATGTAATCTCCACCATATCATAAGGATTCAAACCACTTTAATTAGATATATAGATAAAGGTCATGAAATAATGAGTTCCACCAAATTGAAATTATTAATTCATTAGGTTCATGGTAAAAACCAATTCCATCCCACATGATATCAATAAATCATAAACACGCATTATGACGTACCACTATTAACCATAATAAAAAGATAAAAAATATTGTCGAACCAAGGAATCCCCCAAATAAGACCCCTATGACTCATCAATTCCCCCCATTCAATGAATCATAAAAATCCATGCCAGATTAAAATATACCACCCCATATGGAATCCCTAAGAGACACCCAGACACACCCCAATGATCACCATGCAAAAAAACAAAACAAACATGATGCAATTAAAAAATTCCATTCAACCATTAGTGAACAAAAATTTCATAACTAAATACCCGTGTTGTAATACTAGGCCCCCTATCATATGTAATGTGATCATACAGTAACACCCAATCTTACAGAAACTACCTTTCCATCGTACAACTGACCACATAACATTTCACATGGTCATGATATTATTATTTCCAGTAGATGTAATTTCATCCAAGACTCCACCATTAATACACTAGTCACTTTAAAAACTCCTCATAAATTCTCCAAAACACATACAACACAATGTATAGGTCTATGAATGTTTCTTCTTTTATAAGGATGTATCATGTATATTGATTAGTAATAGTATAAGTATTATGTTGGGGAACACACCAAAGATGTTTGGTGTGTGTGTAAGTCATTTTGGGAGAATCCTGGTAAATAATAGTGTTGAATTTTGGTAAATCCAATCTGATAGAGGTTGTAGTTTGTTTTCATATCTTGGATGCATGTGGATTACTAAATTTCAATTACTAAGAAATATATAGTCTTATGTATCAATATTTTATGGTAACAGTTTGGTGGAGAGATTGGGTAAGTCCTTTAGGAGATAAAACGGTAGGAAAACATGGTACTTGAATTGTGATAATTATTATTAAGTATAATGAAATTAGAGATATAATAATCTTTTGGGTTATTTGTATAGACTAGATTGTGAGACTTTAGGTTTGAGTCTTGAATGTTTTAGAGATACTTAGGCACAACATCTAGTGTATGATAGTCTTCTTTAAACCTATGATATCAACTCTTAGAGTATTACAGTGGAAAATTAAATATTCATGAATGCTATTGGGAGTGGGTCATTATTGCATAATTGGTCGAATTTGTTAGATCCATGGAATATGGTCTGTGGATTTTTTCAGAGAAAATAAATTCATATGTGTAATGGATGGATCATTTCATATATGATTAAGCATGTTTAATCAAATTAGTTTAAATTATAATCCATTATAGTATGGGAGAATTTTGATTAGCTACAGTGAGAAGTTTCATAGATATTTTATTGTTTGATTGTTTTGACTGTGATATCTACATGAACAAAACATGTATGAGATCAGAAATTAGGCCATTCGTTGGATATCTATGACTGGTGACGTTCAAGGGTGATGCATGTGGAAACTTCTTGAAGATGATATGTGTTACTAAATGGAGGTTATAACAGATCTCCCTAGATTTATTCAACTAAATCAAAGGAAAAATATGTTATAATGAAAATGGAACTAGGGCACTTTTTTATTTCGCTAATAAATTTTAATTTGTAAAAATGATTTATAAATTTAAAAGGAGGTTATTTATATTGGTATCCTAATTTAATGAGGTTAATAAAGAGTTTTAGGGGGATTCATAAGTTCTGAAAATAAATTCCAGTGGTTGAACTGAGATACTAAGTACTTAGTTGGGTGGCACTGGGCATGTAGTGGGGATTTTAGGGAGTGTTCCCCATTTATGATAAAATCAAGAAGCTAACACTCTACTCCAGGTACATATTGGGGTAATGAGTATCTGGTGTAGGTATTATATTTACATTATAGAACCCAAAGTTGTTTTTTTAAATAGGGGTATAATAGACTTTCCCCCACCTCTATTTCACCACCACACTTGATAGAGTTTTTCTTTATTTGATTGTGACAATGGGATATCTTCCACTTTAACTTATCTAACTCACATTAATCCTCCATTGGTACTTATTCACTAGAGGTGTTTTTGTTTATCGAATTATGTAAATTCCACCCACTTTCAATCTCACTATTTTCAATGCTCTCTACTTATAATGGATTAGAATTAGGTATTGTGTTTCGATTACACTAGTATCAAAGTGTAATTGATTTATTTTATGTATTCAATTAAGGGATGATGGAGGAGGCTCAAGAAGGATGACCACAAATTCTGTCACATTATTTCCCTGGAGATACATTTCGATACAAATCAATCAATTTTTTTTCAAATTATAATTTTTTGGTTTAATGATTTGGATTCATATTTTTTTTTGATTTGATCAAAAATGAGCTCAAGGGTATTCTAAGGGTGAACCTCACTATTTTTTTCAAGGTTCCTGAGAGGATACATCATCTTTTGAGTTATTAATTGATTATAACTAATTGAATTAATATATATTAACCAAGTTCACTAATTATAAATGAATATAATTAGTTAAAGTGGTTTTTTATGGAGTTTGATTCTTGAGGATGTGTTTTAGGGATAATTTGGTCTTAGATGGGCTTGGGAGACAGTGGAATGGAATTTTATATAGGGATAACTACATGATAGAAATGAAAAATTCATTATATTACCTTTTTATAGTGACCCATATATTATTTGTATTCTAATAATAGGTAAGTAAGTTATAGTGGCCCAATAAAGAATTTTGACTGGGTTTCCTTATGTGAGGTAAGACTAGGGTGTCTTAATAGACATATAGATTCTCCTATGGTGTTATTAATTATTATGTGTTCATCGATAGCCATGTCACCAATGTGGGAAATTATCATAATGGATAATTGGAACCCAATGTGGATTTTTATCAATGAGTTAGTGACTTAAGACCTAGAGAGGTAATGTTTGATATTAAACATGAACCTTGAGAAATTACTAAAGGTGATTCTATGATTCTTAATGTGGTATTAGCCACTTGGTGTGGTATGTGAGGATAACCTATAATGGAACCATATTTGGTTTCTTTTGTCCTTGAAAAATGATTATAGACTATCTTGACAATGATATATCCTATAAAGCCAATTTTGTGAACATGTGGCCACTAATAGCCATGTCACTGTGGAAGAGTAGTCATAAATACTAAGAATGTAGCAATGAATGGTGGACTATATATAGCTATATTGTTCTAGGATGCCTTTATGGAATTATTGAGTTTTAAATGGAAATATAAACTCTTGATTTTGTTTGACTAAGTGGTGTAATATCCTTTGTGAGGGGAACTTAGTATCATGTGTTACCTTTTTAGTGGTAGTCATGTGATTCAGCTGATGGTAAGAGACCTAAAGCTATGATATGGAAGAGGTAATCTTTGCATATGGGTACTAGGTGTACTATATAATGAGTACAGGCATTGTAGTAGAGAATCTGATCAAAAGGACTAATTACTTGGGTAATAAATAATTCAACATATCTACTTGAAGGGGTGAATTATTTTGTCTGCAATGATATTTTTTTTCAGTTATATTATTTTTCTTGTGGTGATGAATCATTAAACTTGTGTGTGGTTCCAGTAATATAACGTTAACCTTGTTTACTAAATTTTTTCTAGATCATTCAACTATAGAACATGATTCAGTGAAAGGTAGTTATCTTTAGAGAGATGTTTAAGTGAAATAAATCACATTATGGATTAATTTAATGATAAATTTCTCACCTTCAGGAAGTGTTTTGATGATATAATGTTCCTTTGGGGATACATCATTTTCCCAAGGGGATTGATGTTAAACAATATTCAATCCATGTTGTGAATTATGTATTGGTGATATATTATTCATCAAATGATTCATCATTCACCATAGAAATTATGATTAAGTTAAAGATCAATAACCATTGGATTTTCTGGGGATGATATATCATTATCTTGGAGATTCCATATTTTCCATTATTGTTAGATATGTGATAAATCATTCACCATAGATTTATGTTTTAGTTATAGATATATTTAAAAGTGGGATATATTATTTAAAAACATCATTCAAATGGTGATACATTATTCACTTAGTGATAAATCAATGAATCATTGGTTTTTAGATTGGTAATTCATCATTTATAATGGGGGATATAATTTTGATGGTATATCATTAAGATTAGGGATAACATTAGTGTTAACTCATTCACCATGATTATTGGGATGAGTGATGATTAATAATTTAAACTAATATTTTTTTTGAAATTATTGGATAATCATCCAATTCTAGAATAGGAAAATATAGGTACCAGTAAAACATCATGGTTTCTCTTTGAGTACACCATTTTTATGGGTGTTTGTGGGGTATGGTTATGGATTACATTTTATTTATTACTTGAATTCACATATATATAATTTATTATTAGTAATATCATTGGTGGTGGATTATTGAGTATTTTGTTTAAACCCAATATGATTACTTTTGTGCACATTCATATCTTATTATTGTCACACATGCACAGGTAATAACCCTTACAAGTGGTGGAGTTGGTGGGACTTAGTGGGGGGAGGGAGTATTATGGACTGGTTATAGGGGTATTGATGACTGGATGGACCTCACATTTTAATTTTCTATTTTATTATTATATATATGATTATTCATTGGGTAATATTAATGTTTTTAGGATTGGTTGACCTATATGTGTTTAATATATTATAGAATGGTCCATGTTATTTATCTACATGGTATGAATCTATTATTATGTTGTTATATTTTATATAATTATGTATTTTATAAGTTATTTTGTAATGATACTTGAGGGTATATTCTCCTCACAAGTTATATTGGACCATCACATATAGTTGTAAGACATTTTCATATAGGGAGGCATGTATGAGATTATATGGAACCCTTTTTGACAAATCTCTTCTGGCTAACCAGGAAGTGGATTTACATCTCTATCCAAGACCACCTAAGTATTCCTTCCACTATCCATGTCTATATAAAACGTTTGGTTTTATAAGCATGAAATATGGAATTTATTTAAAATATTTTTATTAAATTCATTTTAATTTACATACTCATCCACCTATTCAAACATAATATCACCAAAACATAAGGAATTCACCACACCTTGGTCTCTACCTTTCAATCATCACAATATAAATTAATATATTTAGTGAGATTAATTTACTTTTATTAGTTCCTAAGAGGACCTAAATTCATATGTCTTAACCAATATCCTTAGACTATATCATAGCCATGCTCATATAATATTTTTATGCCACAAAACCAATTTAATATTAATTGTTGGATAACTAAAAACTCTATCTTAAGAATCATTCAAATAACTAATAACAATCTTTCATGACCCACTTTTGTAGAAAATTCAACTATCATGACAATGAAGATATGTGTGTCCCTTTCTGCCCAAATGAAACAAATACCTTAATGAATGTAATGTTATACTAAAATGAAATTCTCCAGAATAAAATACAAAATGAAACTACAACGATAATGACTCTAGAACTAATAATGAATCCTAAAAGGCAGTGATGTCTAGAATGATCACAATCTCCAACCTAAAATTTGGATTAAATAAGATATATTTACAAAGGGTTGGAAATACAAGTATACTTTTTAAAATTCTCTTGAAATTCACTTATGAAAATGTGGATATAGAAAGATGCCTCCATGAATAAAAAAATGTGTCACTTATACATGGTCATATACCACCCAAACTCACTAAGAAATACTCAAAAAAATTTCATTCTAGATAGAAATATTAAAATAAAGAGAAAATATATTTGAAGGTATAGAAATACCAATTACACACAAAAAATGTTTCCCTTATGCACTAATGAATCACTTTCTAGAACTCTCATACCTTCCATATCAAAAAACAATATATACAAAAAAACATACTATAAAACATAACCACATCATAACCACACTCACATTCAACATCACCATATATCTATAACCTTATCTTAAAAAGGTTTATAATCATGTAGCACATCAACCTTATTCCCTCCTATATAAATTTACTACCCAACCATTAAACAATAAAATAACCACATACTTACATCCCTACCACAACACATCATGTCACAACTCAGGCCATAGCAATCAATACTCTGATCAAAAGAGATAAGGGAAGGTTTTGTTGAAATATATCTTTATGAACACCATTGTACACGTTAGTAAAAACTTTTAAACCCAAAAAAAAATCATTTTTATCTGATAAATTCTAAAAAATAGGTGGTTGTGCATAAGAAATAAAAGAAAATAAAAGGAATATAAATATCAACTATAGATACCCATGTCCTAGTGGATTTAATAAATTCGGATTTTGGGTCTAATTATGGGAATTGGGTAATGAAAAGGTGGGTTTTTGTGATTTTTTATTTCAAATTAGGTGTAATCATTCATTTTGGTATTGTGATGTCAATTTTGGAGTTAGGTAATAAATTAATAGGTGTTTAGGATTTTTTTGAGTTTTCTTAGGATGTTAGAGGGTTTATGAGATACTTGTAGGTAATGTAAAAAATATTATAAAACAATTGATTACATTGGGTACCTAATCTGAGGTACGAGGTACCCCGCAAGGCTAGATTTTGAGGGGTAGTTATGGAGGGACCACCAAGTACATGGTAGAATTTTAATAGGTACATGGTATGCCTGATTCTAGTTTTTAAAATATAAAGGAACATTAGTCATTTTCACTGCTCCATTTATCCACCAAATAGGTTTCCATTAAGAATTATCTCCTACATCCATTTGAGAGCCTCATCCTTAGATCTATATTTTTTTATTCATCCCACTAATCGTCTTAAATATATAGACACAATTATTGGTTTAATTTTTAAATCAGGGTAACTCTATACTAATATATTCCTCTCCCAATGATACACTTCTATTCTAATCATTTAATCCTTTGTAAGGGATCTTTATTTTAGGTTTAACTAAGGTTTGGTGAAATATAATTTTTCCTTTGGGATTCATCCAATAATGGATAAATAAATATTAAAATAGAAAATTTCATTCTCTTACAATTTATTTTGGTATTAGGAAATTAAGTTATGACTTAACCTAGGTATTTCAGGATTTTTTAATGAAATAAAATGATCTCCATATTGAATTCCATAGGTATTTTTGTGGCTATATTGTTAAATATATTTTATAATATATATTCATAGGTTTTTATTGGGGTTTCAATCTTGATTTTAAGTTATTTTAATCCTATATAATTTCTATAAAAATTTTTTTTAATGATTATTAGGTTTTTAGTGATTTTTAGATTATGATAAGTTCACTAAAAATTATGGCAGTTGGTATTTAACATTAAATTGAATTCCCAAACAATAATTTGAATATTACTACCACAAATTTTACGAATATATAATAATTTTTTCATATATATGTTTACAATTATGAATGAAAAATTTTAAATGATATTTTCATATATGATATTGAATATATTTAAATAGGGTACTTGTAATGTTATTTAATAGTTAGAGCCATTATTGTTTTCCATAAATTTGTAGTATATAACCGTGTGTAAGGATATTGATTTATTATTTATTTTACATTTGAGTTTGTGTTTATTCAGAATAAATATATTTAAGAATATATCATAGTTTATTTATATTATATTCTTTACACACCCTTGTTGTTTTTAGATGTAATATATAGATTGGGAATATTGTTTTCAGAATTTGTTTTACACTCTAGGGTTTTTTAGTTTTCCTAAATCATGTTTCATTATTCTAGTTATGTCTTTTGATATAAACAGAGATGTTGCCCATGCAATTATTATTCAATATTATGTTTCAAACTATAAAGGTTATGTTAAAGAATGTTTTGAAAGCTATATTTGAATTCTAAATCTTACAAGGGGATATTATTGGGTTTAAATTACTATTATGTCAATTGTTTCAAATTTAGTGTAGTTTTATACGTATTCCCCTAACATAAAAATTCATCTATGGAGTATAATTATATAGTAACACTAATATTATAAAACATTGACATATTTTGGTAAATATAAATTTATTTTACGATTAAACCATAATGTTTTCAATTTTTTTATAATAATGAATGATCTCTTGTGCCAGTATCATTCCTAAACATAGTAAACCAATTATTTATACATTAAACTAAATTAATCAAAGTTCAATGATCTAATCTCATCCATGTATAATAAATTTCATCAATGATGAGATAATTAATAAGATATTTGTATAGGAAGGAATAATTTTGTTCTTCAACTTGATTACATTAATCAACTAGTTTTTTATAATGTAAGTATATATGTTTTTTAATAATACTGTTGTTTCATTAAATAATTTATTAGGGACATTGGATTTCCATAAAGAATTAAAATATTCCAATTTTTTTAATGAAGAATTATCCTTGGGTATTACTTTCATTAAAATGGTTTATTTTAAAATCATAAATTTATATTTTAAATGATATTTTTTATAAAATTATTGACCAAATTTATTTTAATAAAGTTCTAAGGGTGATAATGGGTAGTAAACAAACTTTTAGTTATAATAACACTAATTTATGTGTTATTATAGAATGTGTTAGTGAGCAAGATGGTATTTATATATTAACATTTAATTTATAAAATGGTTGTTATAAATCCATCTAGAATACATTAGTAATAAAAAAGTGTTCTAATATAAAAAGTAGTTTCGTAGCTAACCAAACCTAAATCATATAAATTATACCTTGTAGAAAAATTATATTTTTATTTCTATTCATTATTGGACTACATTATTATTATATTACTACTTGAACTATAAATTTAGTGTCACAATTGGATTATTCATATCATGCCTAAATTATTTTCTCTATCATGACTTGTGACTCATTGGGACTGAGACTGTCATGCACTATTTTTTTCCATGTGAAATTTTATCCATATATAAGTTTATTGTTTTTATATACACATGAAATATTAAATTCTTGCAAGATCATATAATGGAATTATTATATTTCTATGTGAATGTATTTTTTTACTAAAAGATAGTATATCTATTTTTTTGGTATAGATATTGACTATTAATTTAATATAGAGAATAAAATAAATATTATATGTTCTTATTATATACTTTATAAGAAGGTATATCGAATAATGAATAACAAGGGTGAATGGGATGAGTGTTTTTACTGCATAAATTTTGTATAAACATCCCCCATTCCATTGGATATGTCAGTAGTACACTAACTCTAGTATACACCCTACCCTTTCCATATAATAAGGTAATAGTGTGATTAATCAGGAATATGATACCCATATTCCATAGGATGTATGTTACCCCCTGAATATAGTATATTGGTACTTATAATATTTTTTTCTAGGATAAAATAATGCTTTTAGGTATCAACCCTCATCATAATAGAGATATTTTTTATAATAAGTGTTCATATGTTCTTTTATAATATTTTATTTATAGCCATGTATTGATGAATATATGAAAAATAGTGTACTAGTATACATATGTGACTATTCATTGAGAATTTTCAAATCATATGGTAATTTTTTAGAGTTTAGAAATATAAAAAAGTATACAAATAAATAAATAAAAATGTGTTGTATATGAATCTAGAGTCCTGAGGTAAAACCATAGGGAATAGGGGGATCCTAACTATAACACCGATGATAAGAATTATATTATTTTAAATCCATTTCATGATTTAAAACATTAAAATTAATAAATAATAATATCCTCTAGACCAAAAGGTTTAGTTTATTTAAAGACTAGCAACACAAGGATATTATTTTCGAAAACACATGTTCATTTACCTTTAAAAGAACCACACAATACTATCTTCTAGGCACATAATTCATAATACGCATCCTTTAAAGCCTAGGAAATGAAAACATATGAATGGGGTGAGATCAAATTCTTAGTGAGGGATGAATAAATATGTCATTATGGACGAGTTCATACTAATACATAAAAACAAATATAATAAAAATACCACAACATCACAAGTGATAATTAAAATACATAATTTCGATTCAAAGTATAAAACATAAGAAATTAAAGGCAAAAAAGATCAACATGGAATCATAATTGCTATATCATTGATTAGAAACATTTTATATAAACATTGAATCATTATATAATGATATCATAATGAATAACATCAATTAACCGTGGCTCATACATTATCATTGGAAAATAATACATTCTTGATATACACCATTAATTCCTATGCATATGAGCAACAAAAATTTACACATGAATACTTATCTCATGAGATATAAACTATTAGCTAATATATTTTAGTGCGATATAGGACCCCAAAAATCATTCATCAATACTTTTGTGTGCCACATACAAATAATTAACTATTTATATCATAAGGAACGCATAAAATAAATTGGATTTCATAAAATTTACGAATGAAAATAATTCAAATTTCATAAATAACCCCTGGAAATAAAATAACTTTTATTAAATATACAAATGGAACTATTTCACAGTTCATAAAAAACACATTGAAATAAAATATGTATTATAAAACATAAAAAATAAAATTATTCACATTTCATAAATAACCCATGTAAATAAAATTAGACTGATAAAACATTAAAAATTAAATCATTCACTTACCATAAGTAACCCATTGAAATATTATGGGTTTGTTAAAACATCCAAATTATATAAAATATAATCATGAATTAAATTATTTGATACAAAAAACCTGATCACCAAAAATAATCACATAATAATAGAAATATATATGGTTAAACATGAAACATAACTCCATTAGAGGTAGATGATTTTAATCCATAGTGAAAAATGAATGATAAATCATGTGAAGATATTTTTGGAACATATTATTTATTTATTTTTTTAAAATTTATTTTTATGAGTCCGTTTTAAAGAAGGATCCATTAAAAAAATAAATTGAAAACATTTTATGGAAGTTTATTTGTATCATAAAATAATTACACTATAAATAAATATATATAATCATCCAAAATGAAATTGTTTAGAAAAACAATGTTCTATAAGAAAATATTAATCAATTAAAGGAGTTTGAGTTTCCATGTCCTATACATTTTCCCTTTATTTCCATGTAAGTGCTTTTACATTCCTTTTCATAAGGATAAAAATATTAATTACCTATTTAAGAACCTTATTCATAAACATTTTCATCTATACACTTCATTAATAAAAATTATATTAATGTATTATACTTTTAGAATTTCTTTTCAACACAATGTGTTAATAACATTTTCCGTTTTGAACACGGTTCATAAAAGAAGTATTGACATTCATTATTCTAAAAAATTCATCATTTAAAAATAATTAAAGGTATAATAATTTATTTTTTATAAATACCTACATTGTTTCAATTCCATTACATGTGAGTTTTATTAGTGTTTCATGATGATGAAATTATTGTTGAACTAGTCTTTGGTTGTTTACCAATATTGATAGGTTTAATTATAATAATCATTAATGTTTTATTTATCTATAAAGAACCATATTAATTATATAGAATATATAATGATTAAATATAAACTAAAATAATCTATGATGGGTGTAGTGAAATGATGAGGGCATCATTCCAAGGAGGTGATAATCTGCATGTACGCATGGATGCTAATTTTATTTTTCAAAGGGAGGAAGAAATAAGTAGTAGTTTTAAATATTAGGAACATAAATATTATATATATATATATATATTATAAATATTTATTTAATTCCACTTTTAGACCAAACAGGTTAGGAAAAAGGAAAACTTAACATGTTCTTTGATAGGGGTAGTAGTTCACAGACACACATGATTCACATTTTTATTCTATTAATAGAAAAGGGAAAGGTAGTTAAATCATGTACCATAATTATATTAAAGAAACATTATAATGAAAATAATTTTATTATTTTATGATGTTGTAGTGAGATTTGTGTAATAATAAGTGCATATAAATAAATTTAAATGATAAAGGAGCATATATAAATTTATATCACACTTATTTGATCATTTTTTTTCAAAGGGGGTGATGCCATTGAGTTAATGTAGTTTTAAAATTAAAAAATATATTGAAGGTGGATAGAATATGTTTGGGGAGGTTTTATAATATTTTGGTCTAAACATAGGGGGATATAGTTTATGGGAAACATAGGAGAGGAGTGTCCCATTTTATAAGTGAATAGGGATGAATGTTTTTGTAAATATCCAAAACGTCTCAATAATGGTAAGTCGCTCTCATGAAAAGTATCTCACAAATTGATTAAGAAATGACAACATAAGTTATAAGGTTTAGAAAGATCTCAACTCCCCATTTCCATACATTTTTTAAATATGTTTTTGTCATTTCCCTTTTGGTTAAACCCTTTTCCCATTTTAATTTTTAACTAGGTAACTAGTTTTTACCAAAGTAATTATCTTTATATGATTGAAAATGAAAAGTTCTTTATTAAATAATCTCAACATAATTTTTCCAATTTTTAAAAATAGTTTATTATATCAATTTTTTATAAGTGATAAAAATTAATTTTAAATAGTAAATGTATAATGTATTAAAAAATATTGGGAAAATATAACATAACATTTAAACTATGAATTATGTTTTGGTAAAATTAATAAACATTTAAATTAAAAATTAAATTATATAAAATGTATTAATTAATCGAAAAAATTTTCATGAATTTCAAACTCATAATTGAATGCTAATAATATAATAAAAGTCATGTTACTTGAAATAATAGTTTTTTCACTATTACCATAAGAAACGATATTTTTTGAAAAATCCCAAAAAATAAAAAAAGTAATATTTATATAATAAATCCAAAAGTGAAGTTATTCTTTCTAAATTAAGATCCTAAATTCTATAAATTTTATCTTTAATTAAATGCATAAAATATATCAAAATGTGTTTTTGTAGGAAAATTAGTTGTGGTTTATTAAATATTATTATTTATATATTTTACTAATTGATCTAGTGTTAATATTTTATTCAAATAGAAATATATTATACATCAAGAGAAGTAAAATCTAGAAAAAATATTTTATTAGTTGATTGGTTGTTCTAGTTAAGTCAATATTTAAAGTGAACATTATTTATTTATATATATATATATATGTATATATATATATTATATAAAACCCTCATACAACTATTTATACATATAAATTTTATAGATACTTTCAAATTATCTATGATTTTTTGGTTTTAGTGATTTATGTGAAGAAAACTATAAAACATGTTATATATTTAAAGAGGATTATTTAACTAAAACATGGGTGGTTATATTATACCACCTTAAAAATAATTTTTTCCTTGAAATTTTATTTCATGGATGAAAACAAGTGAGATTAATGTTTCCCCATTATATCCTGGGGACCCCATGTGGCATCCTCAAACTTGTTATTTGTACAAATTAAATTAACTAGATGAGTGGTCTTTTTCTATAGAACTCTGTCTCTATGATCTAGGATCTCTATTGGTTGATCCTCATATGATATACCATGATACAATTGTAAAGATTCCAAGATTAGTTCACGTGAAGGGACATGCATGAACTTTCTCAAAATCAATACATGGAACACACCATGATCTAGGAAGGGGCCTGAAGGGAGTGTTAAAAGATAAAATACACCCCGAACATGATCAATGATCTTAGAGGGACCAACATATATAGGGATCATCATCCCCTTTATTTCTAATTATCATAACAATCTTCTAAGGAGATATTAAGAGGAACACCATGTCACCAACTTCAAACTCTAGACACTATCATTAATTATCCTTATAACACTTTTTTAAACTTTATACCTCTTTGATTGTAACTGGCTGGTTTGAACCCTCTCTATAATCTATTGGACAAGGTTAAGACCTAATATCTTTCTCTCTCAATCCCCATTCTCGCATGTTGGAGTTCTATATATCTTCCCCTAAATATCCACATATGGTGCAATCTAAATACTATAATGGAAACTTCATTAATATAATAACTCTACCAAGTGATGGTATTGATCCCAATATCCTTGTAAATCCAACAAAAAGGATATCAACATGTCCTTTAGCATTTCAATAGTCCATTTTGACTTACCTTCCATCTATGAATGATACAGAGTGTTGAAACTTAACTCTATCTCCAATGATGTTTAAATACTACTCTAGAATCTTAAGGTAAACCACGAATCCTCATAAAATATAATGGAAATTGGTACTATATTAATCATTAATATTTCACTTAGGTATATCATTTTTAGTAGGTCAAGGAAGGATACTTATTTTATTAAAATAAAATATGATGAATTTGTAAGGTGATGGACTACAACCCAAATAGAATTATAGAATTTTTATTTTTTGGGGAGTCCTTTGATAAAATCTATGGTTTTGTTTCCCTATTTCCAAACTAGTATGTGTAATGGTTAAAATATACCCTTATACTTTTATTGTTTATCCTTACCTTGCTAGAATACCATGTATTGAGATATTTATTCGATAAGTTTTCTCTTTATATTATCCTACCAGTAGTTATGTTTTATGTCTCTATACATCTATATACATCCTATATTGTTAGAGAAGGATGATCTATGTGTACCATCTGAAAATTCCTTCGTCTATTATTGTTTTTATGGGACATATATCCGGGTTCAAAAACATATAATTCCATCTTTATCAAATCTTAAATCCATAATATTGGACACCTACTTTTATAGGACCACATCATATTTTTAAGAATCTTTTATATTAATGTTGATAGATTATTGAGAAATAATTTAGGAGAGATGGGTCTTCTCAGTTTCCATTATGAATTCAAGATTCATCTTGTGGAAATCCACAAATATTGGGTCTATTTCAAATGACATCGTAGATAAGGTTTTTTGATAATTATTTCTTAAAGAATCAACAACATTATTTTCTTTATTAGGGAGGTGATGCATTGAGTTGTCATAATATTTGATCAACTAAAAAATATACTTTGATTAATATTTAATTGCTCTTACATAAATATATGCTTTAAAAGATTATTGTTGGTGAAAATATCATCCTTTCCACCAAAGAGAAACTATTTCCAAATTTATAATGAATATATCACTACTGATCGCTCCAAATTATGTGTTGGATAATTTTTATAATGATTTTTTAATTTGATGAGTTTACCATTTAATTTTTCATGGGGGGTAATCCCAATACATTATTCAAGGAATCAAGATATAATAAAAAACCTTCCATTATATAGGGTAATGTATGTATAACAGTTTTTAGAAATATATCCATTACATACACAAAACAATATTCAAATTCTTATATTCAAAATTACTCCACTCCCTTCCTTTTTAACATGTTTATTGGATTAAATATCCATAAAAAGATTTTCACAAAGAGTCAATTGTAACCATTTAACCTATGAAAACTATAGATCTCAGTTACTATGGTTGGTGTGGGCCAATTTTTAATAACATATATATTTGAAGGAATTGACTATTATCTCTTTATTTTGATTATATGACCCACGAATGATATTTTATAAAACCAAAAATCAAACTTTATAAATTAGGAATACAATTTAACTTTTCTCAATTACTTTTTCACAATATTCCAATGATCATCATTCTATTCCTTTCTATTTTAATAAATAATAATATCTTCTATGAGGACAACCAGAAACTAATCAATGTAGGCTCAAAGGAATCTATTCATTGGAACAATGATAATGGGGGGAATTAGGGAATCTAAATGAAATCACTATAAATTCATAGTTTTCATATCAAATTTGGAATTATATTTTGGAAATATCCACCCTTTTGACCCTTAACAAAATATATATATATTGAAGTTTGATATTCAAGATGTTCTAAGTTAGTTTATGTTGATCAATATGGTCATCAGTATGGGTTAAATGATAATTATTCTTAATTTTTATCTTGTTAATATCAAATTAGTTAATGAAAAATTCATTAACAAATAGGACTAGTATATCCCCTATTGAGGCATTGTGAAAGATAAAACCCTTGTCCAAATTCTCTTTATACACCCTTTTAATTCCTCTAAATCAATGTGAGACATTCTATATAGAATCCTAGAGATAGGAATTTATGTATGTACGAGTTCTATTGAAAACAGATCCACATAATCTATGGGAGACCATGAATTTACTCTATAAATTCTTTAGTATATCCTTATACAATACGCATTTCATCAATAATAACGTCATATCTGAACTTCTGAGATACAAATCCATTATTTATAGGTATCAGAACCCATATTATATAATTTTCTTCTTATTTGAGATCATCCTAATGCTGATACTTGAGAATAGGATGACTCAATATATGAAATGATTTATTTTTCTCCAAAACATTTATATGGGATCTATATAGGGATTTCTAATACATTCAAAAAAAATTCAAATTGAATAACGTGTATAAGAATTATACCGACAAGAAGTATATTCCTTAAAATTTTGATCCAAGAGGTTTTATATTTATTAAATGTGGTAATCATTGCACAATTTTTCTTCAATGATAATTTAATATCCATCACCTGAGGTAAAAATCCCATATTCATCCAAAATTGGTGTGATATGAAAGAATGTGATGAACCAAAATAAAATAAAATAGTTAAATATATAGAATAAAGAGTAAGTGTACCTCACTTCCCTATGTTATCAAGAATTATAGTAGAGGTAGTGATAATGAATACCCATACTTTTTTTATCTATTTTTGATGTGGTTGGGAACTATTTTCTTCACTAGCCCAATATATTTCGTATTTATTCGAATAGTATCCAATATACTTATAATTTAAGTATTTTATTTTAGGTATGTCATTAGTTGGGAACTTATTATAATTCATTATGTTAATCAAACTCTTATACATAATTCATTAGTTTTGGGATTCATTTCTTTCATTACCACACTTAAATATATTAACTGATCCTTTAAATCAATTACCTCGGCTATTCGTTCCACACCATTGGTAAGTATGGGATTTTAATTTCATACCCCATGTGACCATAATCTTAGGATACCCTAGTATTACACATTAATTTTCCTTAAATGATGTACTATGACACCCCATATTCAATCTCCTCCTTTAGAGAATATCAAAAAATTTATTCAGAGTTTCCAAAATCTCTTATGGACAAAGACTTTTGAATACTAGTTTTTAATTAGCTAAATAAATGATCAATTTTACATTCTGTATTATAGAGAATACATTTGGTGTATTAGAAGCCATAATTATATTAACTTCAAATGTTCCAATGGATTAATCCTCCATTGGTTTCAAATCAAATAAATCCCTCTCCTTATTCATGTGATTATTTTTTTGGAAAATACATTGGAAAGAATAATTTCCAAAACTCTTATCATTTTATGGGTACTACTTACTATTTATTTTTTGTATTCTTAATAATATTCCACCATCATTAAACGTTATCTTACAAACGGTACAAAAACTGAAAAACATCTCATTTTTTAAGGACTAGAGAATGGAAAATATCATTCCAATCACATTTCTCCATTACTCTGTGATAAGTGGATATGTAGAACCCCTAAAGAGGGTAATAATTTTCGCATAAAATAATTAATAGAATGTTTCTATTTATTTCATGTGTTCAATAGATCAATGTAGTTTTAATTATTTTTATGGACTGTAATGGTTGAGAGAGAATTTTTATGTCGTGTTATACTGCATCTCACATTCCATTGGGTTCTCCATTAGGGAAACCATCACATTGTCCCTCACAATAATTTTTAACATAGTTCCGTATAGGTCCATCCATTTCTAAAAAAACATAGTTACCGTTAGTGATAAGCAATCAACATCATAATATAATATTAAAATAAAATTGTTTCAACTATAAAATGTATTAATCATTAAAAATATAATGTGAGTCTATATTACTTTTAGTTCAATCTACATCATTCTTGGTTAACCATTATGTTGGTTTTTATCATACTTTGTAACATAATCCCTTAAAGTAACAAAGAAATAAATCTTTCAAAATGGTTCAAAAATATAATGATATAAACCAAATTATATCCCTGATGATTTTCTATCCATGTATGTAGTCTTAGTCCTTACTCATCCTGCATTAATGTTATGGTAGAGTCAATTCTCAATAAACCCTTGTCAGGGTGATTACCGAAAGGTGCATCAGTTCAACAACCACATCAACTTGCCGGTATCCAAGAAATGATTTATTTCTTGGAATACCACCTACACTAGAAATTATTAATATTTCATGATATAATCCTATAATTAGACTCAAATATAGAATTTTCACTATGATTTACTAACCCTAAATCTAAAAATTATCTTCTTATGATCTCCAAAAATAATTGAACCCTTTCTCTAATAGAAACTATAGAATCCCAAGTTAAAAATTAATTTATTTGACACCTCTTATATGATTTAAAATACTAAATTTACTAAATAATAACAACGCATGGACTAATAAATTAATTGTATTTTGTGAATATCTATATAATAATCTTTTTTTACATAACTCGTGATTATTTATCATTAATGGATCCTTATAAGAATAACTTCTAAACACCTCATTAGTAAGACTCATTTTCAAAAATCTAGGGAGAAAAATGATAAGAAAGGGGTGAGATAAAACACCCAATAAGTGATTAATGAACATTTCATCAAGTATTTGTTTATAATAATAAGTAAAAATATGATCTTAGTAGAAGTATCATAACATCATGAGTGATAATCATAAGACATAAATGGGATTCAATGTTCATACCATAAGAAAATAAAAAAATTACCAACATTGAAGAATAATAACTATAACATGGATTAGAAACATTTAACACAAACCCAATGTGATTATAATATCATAATAATACACCCATTAATAGTGTAACAAACATTATAATTGGTAAACATTAATTTTATGAACGACACCATCATTGCCCATGCTTATGTTCAACTAAAATATACTCATGAATACTTATATAATGAGATAAAAAATCTTAACCAATTCATTGGATAGTGATACATGACATCACCCTTAATTCGTCCATACTTATCTATTCTACTTAAAATATTTCACTTTCCAAACCATAAAAAAACCAATGAAAATAAAATGGTATTTTTAAACTATTAAATTAAAATCATTATCCTTGGATAAAAAAACCTAGGAAAAAAATAGGTTTCATAAAACATCCCAATGGAAATCATTCACTTTTCATAAATAATGCATGAAAATAAAATAGGTTTCATAAAAAATAAAAATATAAATAATTTAAATTTCATAAAGATCCCATGGAAATAAAATATTCTTCAAAAAATATTCAAATTTAAATCATTCATTTTTTATAAAGAACCCATTTAAATAAAATATTGTTTTGAAAACATACAAAAGGTAAGAATGATGTCATTAGCAAATAATTTGATATGAAAAATATGATAAAAAATCACATATTCAATTTAAAATATAGTTTGAAACATGAAACATAAATACATTGGAATTAGGTCATTTTGAATATAGAGAGGAAAATTAAAACCAATTCCTGAAAATTTCATTCTTGAAAGCATTTTGTATTAATCGAAATAAAATTCATAGTAACGAGTTTCATTTCAAAACAAATATTTGTTAAAAAATATAAATAGAAAATCATCATGTATCTGTATTTGGTTCAAAAAAACATTCTCTCATGAAATAAATAGGGAGAATCATTTAAAATGGATATTTTTGTAAAATAGATGTTCAATAAAAAATTGAATAACTCAATGAAATGAGTTTGAGTTACAAAGTCCCTTACCTTTACAATTCATTTTCAATGAAGTTATTTAGCCTCTTGTATAATATAGATAACCATCATAATTAACTATTTCAAAATAATATTCATATAGATTTACCTTTATACTCTTAATTAATAATAATTATCTTCATGTATTACATTATTATTATGTTTTTTCAACACTAGGTGATAATAATCTTGACCATTTTAAACATAGTTCGTAAAAGGGGGGACAATATTCATTATTCTCTAAAACTTTTTAATTCATATGTAATTAAATGTAGTTTATTTTATTTTTTATAACTACCTATAAATATATAATACAATTTCATTTATTTTTTAGTCATGTTTCGTGAAGATGAAATATGTGTTGAACTTGTTCTGGGTTACATACCGATATCGATGGATTACAATATAACAGTTGTTAATTTTTGTTTTATCCATAAAAACCATATTAATGATATATATTATTTAAATATGTCATATATAATAATAAAATATGAACTAAAACAATCCATGATGGTAGTAGTGAAAAATAAAATGGTCACTTCTATGGAGGGGGAAGTCCGTATATATGCATGTATGATGATTTAATTTTTAATAAAGAAGAAGAAATATGTAACATGGTTTATTGTAAAATCCATGACCCAATTATCACATATTCAGTGTTTAATTTATTTTATTGGAACTATATATATGTGTTGACATCCTAAAGGGCCAAATAGTATTGTAGTATTAGTAAACTAGATACAAACTTGAATTTCTCATACATTTGAAACGTAAAATACAACATTGAATTTTCATTGAGATAATATTTATTACCAAAAGTTTTTACATCAACATCAATCATAAAAAAATTATTGAAATTGTGGGGGAAGGAGACATATGAAATGTGTTAGCTCATATGCTCAGTAAGGGTAAGAATACCACATAAGCTAATAAGCCATGAATAATATGAAAGAAATAAATTATAATCAAATAATGACCTATAAATAATATCATGTTCTAGAAAATAATTAATGGATATAATAACAAATAGAATAATCACATTGAGATAAATAACTTAATTATTAATGATGGAATGCATAATTCATGACATCTGAAATATACTATTGAGGCTTTGTACCGTTACTTTTAAAATACTGCTAAGGCCTTGAACCAAGACATCTATATTAATGGGTATGTCCATGAATATCAAATAATATATATTTTCTCATGAGACATATTGATGCATCAAGGGGAAATAGAGGGCCCCCCATTACATAAAAATTTCATTGTATTCCTCATATGAAATGGAAAAAACCTAATAAACATTAACATTATTATTAAAAAACTAGAATATGAATTGATAATAATTACCCTAATAAAAAATAATAATAAACCATTTAGAGGAATATATAGGGTTATATAATTAAAAAATATCTATAGTAGATAAATTTATAATATTTTTTGATGATGTTGATTAATAGAAAATCCATTAAGATATTATTAAAAACATTCTGGAGACAAATAACTCTTCAAATTTTAGAAAAACCATTTTAACACTAAGTTAAAAAATTATTTTAAAATTATTTTTTTAATATATAATAGATTATTCAGAAAATTTAGTGGTCATGATAGTAGAAAATTATATTCATTCCATATATTTTAATATAAAATTTCATTTCACATTTTTGTAAGAGAAGTCAAAAAGTACCTCGTTCGGAAAACGATTGGAGGATTCCTTTAATTTTCTTTGTTAAAAATAATCATTGGTAAAAATTTATTTAATAAATCATTTGGATAATTTTAAAATGATATTTATTTTTTAAAAAATGGATACGGAAGAAAACTTTTTTTTGACCGAAGAGAGAAACGAAGCCGGTTTTCATTAAAAACATTAATTTCATGTAATTTTTTCTTTAAGAGAGGAAAATGAGAGGGAAAATGTATTTCCAGGAAATAACAATATGATAAGAAAATACACTAGTTTATTGAATTATTGATCATAATATTTCATCATCCTAAACTTAATCATGAGTAATCCCGATAAACGATGAGTTTGTTACATAAATTGTTACCATTTATATTTTTTATGAATCATAATCCCCATGAAAAATAACTTCAAATGAAAAATTAAATACAATGAATATAATGGGATTAATGATGTAACATATAAATTTTTTAGTATATACACCACATTAAATAACCATGTGGTGAATATGACATACGTCTCATAGAAGTAAGCGTGTTAGAAGAAACCCTTACCCCAGGTCATGTTTCATTTGTACAATTTCAAACCTCATATATAATAAAGATATGTTCATTATAAATATATTTTATAATAATAATAACATATATCATTCCCTATATTATTTAATTATAGTATTTTATCAAATGTTTATTAATAATTCTATGTTAAAATCACTGTTTCAGGTGATAATTGCTTTGTTTTTCTTATTTATTTTTGTTCTGTAATTTCAATTAGTTAACTTTGATCATGGTTACACCATCTCTAAAATTTTAACCATTATATAAATATAATATATATTAATTACAATTTTTATGGAAATATATAAAATTTAGATATAGAAAAACTGAATTACACCGTTCAAGGAGACATTATGCCTTACATATACATGGACGCTATTTCCTATTTATTAATGGATGAAATAAAATAATGTTAAATAATATATTAACTTTAAAAATAATTTATATTTATATTTATCACATATTTTTATTATAAATATCATTATTACCTTCCATGTAAAACATAATTGAATATATAATCACATTTCTTTGTTGGGTGGTAGTCCTCCATACACATTAGCGGCATTATCTTATTCCCCAGAATTTAAATTAATAAGGTATATGTGATATTATAATTAAATAATAATAATTATGTCCTAAAAATAAAATAAATATTCTAAAACCATTATTATATCTAGTCTTTAGTGGTGGTGATTGAAAATGAATTACATCAGTTCTTGAGGCGGTAGTGCACTGAGCACACAGTCGATTGTTTCGATTACCCTTCTATGGTAGAAGAGGTGATTATAGTTTATTAAATTATCATAATAAAATTTCACAATATCTATTATATTGGTATTATTGTATCATAATATATGTATAATATTTTAATTATGTGGAAGAATATATAAAACAAAAACAAAAGTATAATAATTGTACCTCTTCATCGAAGAACCTCTTTATATTCATACCGAAAGCCTTCCTAGGTTGGTTAAGTGATAAAAAATATTCCTCTATGATGTTATGGTTGATTCAAGGAAGATATGTTTGTATATATTGGATGATACAAATAGTTTTTTAAGTGTGAAAATGAGATAATAGGGGAGGGCATTTATAAGTGGGGGAGAGGACACACTTGGAATTTTTGAAAAGAAAAAGTGATACACATGTTTTTAACATGAAAAGGCTATAAAATGGGTCATTTTTGAACCATACAATCTATAATATTGGGATAATTCTATTAAATAAATATGGTAAAGTTTATAGGTTAGTTTAACCCTTATATTTTTAGTTTCACCTTTGTTAACCCATTTTAACTTTAACCGTGGTAATGTATTTTTCCTATTTTTTACATTCATTATAAAAAAAATTGTTGTTTAACATACTAAATAATATTAATTATTATTATTAAAAATATTTAATATATTTTATTAAATTAAATTCATATATTTATAAGAATTTAGATGAAAATTAATCTTATAGATGCGATGAAAAATCAGTTTTGCAAAGAGAATGTTCTCCTAAGGATAGAAAGTTTTAATATAAAAAATAATGATGATTTTAATTATAATGAACTAAATGGTATTTAATATAATATAATTGTAATAAATTTTACTTTTAAAAGAATTTAAAATCAAAATGGATCTTATAAATTCTTTAAACGAAAAGACAGTTTTCAATAAAACTAGTAATTTTCACTAATCAAAGAAAAAATTATCTTTTCATAAAATTATCAAAAATTAAATATAATAAAAAATTTACATGTAAATTTTAAAAATTAATTTTATTTTTTATGTTAATTTTTTAAACTTGTAAGCAAATATTTTAAAAATATGTGCATAGTACATGATGAAATCAGTTTTTAATAAAAATACATTTAAAAAAAATATAATTTGATTCAATATATCTCATGATTAGAAAAAATATTAGTTGAATTATAAATTTTTTATTAAATTTTTAATATATAAATATCATTAAAATCATTCAAAAAATGTTATTTATATAATTTATTGAGATAAAGCACCTTTGTTCCCCTAAAAATAGTTTTTACAAAAAAAAATTCTTATATTTTCCAATGGTTTTTATTTTCTTTAATAATTAATAGGTATACACTAAATTTATTTTAAATTTTGTGAAAAAATATGTTTTTCAAAATTTATTTATTATTATTCATTATTAATGATTTAAAGGCTATGTTATAACGGTCATAATTTAATTATAATATTACTAGATTATTTTAGTTCCATAAAACATAGTATTGCATCTACCCTAAGGCCTAGAAGAAATATAATTTATCTAATAAAATAATTCATAAAATATTGGGTTGTTTCACCTTACCCCCCACCTAAATAAATTTCATCCTCAAAAATTGAACATGCTATTGATAATTAATGGTTTTATATTTGAAAATACCTTTAAGAAAAAAATCAAATAAATTTTTTTTAATAAAAGATCTTATTGAAAATTTGAAAAAATAAATTATGAAGGACATAATATAACTAGGTTAAAAAATAGCACAATGAGGTTGGGAAGTAAAAATATGGACATAGAAGTGAAATAAAACACCCAAATACAAATAGGGAGTGATAGAGAACATTTATAGGAGATAGTTAACAATTAGGAATAAATAAATATGTGATTGGGGAAAAGAGAAGTCATTCATCAAAAATAAAGGTAAATTTATAACATTTTTATTTCAAGATAAGTTTTCCTAAAGTTGATTAATTTTGTTGAAAATAAATATTTAATTTATTTTATAGATATTCAAAAGAACAATATACTTATTTGGTTGTTATGTGATCAATTTATACTTCATAGATTACTCTAATAAATAAAGAAAGTTTTTTCATTCAAGAAGAACTAACAGATCTTAAGATCCACAAAATAATGATAAGTAATTCCTTCATTGTCTTGTTATTATTAGAAACAAAATGGTTAGAATGGGTTATCCAATATTCATAATTCTTAATATGATGAAATAATTCATTAATCACTACAACATAATACAAATATCAAGTTAAACCATTCCATAAATGGTTAACCCTATGACCCTTCCAAAAGAAATTTATAAATAATGTAAGCAAAAATCCCAACATAAACTAAAAAAATAATTTCCTAAATATCATAAAGTAGATATTATTTTTTATATATAAAATATATGAATAACTTGGTAATATATTCTCCTAAAACATACTGATAAATATAATTTCTATAAAACCTCAATGAAAACATACATGCTTTCTCATTCCTTAAATATAACCCCATATTATTGAATAAATTATATAAATCCAAAAATACTGGACAATGTAACGACCCAAAATTCTAACCAAGGTATATATCATTGGGTTTTCATCGAGAATATTTCCTTTAATAATGTTAATTGTATTCTTTGGAGTAGAAAAGGCCCGAGTAGCGTCTAAGAATTGTTTGGAGATAGGAGGTCTGAAAAATGGGTTGTCGTCTGGGCCACACGATTAATGTAAACCGTGTGCCAAGGACCTACTATTTGAATAAACTGTGAGATCTAGGCCTGATGGTTTTGATAAACTATTCAGTTTAAGATAGAGGCACCTGAAAATCTACATGGGTTGTCAGAAACCATGCAGACCCAATTGCATGATCGTGTAACCTTTTTTCTATTTTGAATAGAGCTGTTCCACACGGTTTGCACCCAATTCATAAACCAAGCACAGAAACCGTTCGATCCCAATTTTTGAAAAAATTAAAACCCCTCACTTAAACCGTATGTCTATTTTCTCTTCTTCTCTATTTTTCAATAGACACAACCATAGGATTTACCCTCTTTGATCTCAACAACCCTTTTAGAGTAGGATTTGAGCTAGAGGATTAGTCCAGTGCGTATTATCCTTGATCTTTCAGACGCATTGGGGCCCTTGAGGTGATATCTTATAGTCTCTCTAATCATATCTAAGTTTCTCTTTCCATCTTTCATTCTATTGGGATTTTGGATCAAATGACCTTTTTTCGTGCTGTAGGACTAAAACTTTGATCTATTCTAACCTGCTTCAAATTTGAGATCAATATTAAATGAGTCTTTGTGTATGGAACTAATGTAGGTGGTCACATAGTTTTCCATTTGAGTTTTGGTTATTTCATATTTATCCCGTCATTAATTGAGCATAACTTTGTTGAGATCCATTGTTGCGTTGAATCTGAAATATCGAAATAACTATAGTGCATTGACATAGTTTAATTGAATCGTGTTTAGGGGTTTCGATTTCACTTATTCTCTATAAGAATCCTAAAGAATGTGCCAACTAAATTGAACATTTTAGGCCAACTTTTCAAGATGTCCAAATCTTGATTGTATATCCCATTTTGAGTTAAAATATAATTGACCCTTCTCTCATGTGTATTTTGTTGAACCCAAGAAACCCCATGGGTGTTTGGATATCTTATTCATAGAATTTCCAAGATGGGTATGTGACTTTTTGATATGACCCATTTCAAAGATTGTTCTCTTATAATTAAATTTTCCATTTTAGGAAATGTGAATGAGATTCCTTGATTTAAAGGGATCTTATGCAATGAATGTTTTCCCTTGAAATAAATTAAATGAACTTGACTTATATATGATAATTGAACCCATGAATTATGACTATGATTTTAATAATTTTCATATATCGTTTAAATTGATATAAAGGAAAAAAAATAGATAATTTCATGCATGATAAGAATTTTATCATTCCTTGAATCGTACATAGGTCCATGTCTTGATTTAATTTTTAAATTGAAATGATATAATATGGGTTTTCCTTAGGTTACATGATAAGTGGTTATGATATTACTACGCATATGAGATATGTATGTATGTATATGGGAGGGAGGGATTATTACTCCATTTTTTCTTTGGAAATGTATATGGGTGGTAGGAATTCTTACCCCATACTATCTTTGTAAACGTATATGGGTGGGAGGCATTTTTACCCCATCCAGCTTTGTAAATTTATATGGGTTGGAGGTATTCTTACCCCATGAAAGATTTGTAAATGTATACAGGTGGAAGGCATTCATACCCCATTCCATCTTAATACGTATATATGGGTGGGAGGAATTCCTACCCCATGTCAGCTACTATATATACATGTATGGGTTGGAGGCATTCTTACCCCACAATAGTTATTATCTATATACACATATTTATATATGCTAAGTTGATAAGACGTACCAGACATGGGATAAGTAGGGAGAACCACCATTCAACTTTTATGAAATTTATTAGAAGGTTATTTATATATTATACACACCCTTGCATACCTAATTATTGTTGCACACTATTTACTTAGGAGTTCCTACTAAGATTACAAGTAGACACCATTGGTGGTGGGATACTGAGATTTTATCTCACACCCAACTCTGGACACCCTTGGAACCCGTGATGATTATGATGCTATTGGTTCTAAAAAGGGTAAAATGCATTATTCAGGTTGTTTAATTGTACTTTAAATCAATAGTTTATGAGAAAAAGATCAGGTTTATGGTTGATATTCTTATAAATATTCTTTTAATTTTTTTCCTTTTGGACTATCGGGTAACATGGTTGTATCTACCAGATCATTTTTTACTATCATCATGTCATTAATTCATATATGTATCATTCAATAGATTCTATGTATTTTGGTTATTGTACTCAGATATATATTTCTTTGGCTTCCTAGTTATTTCATTTATTTGAAATGATTCCTCTATTTACAATTTATGTCTTTTGTATCTTCTTCCTTTTCTATTATCTATATTTTGTATATATTGTGTTAATTTTATGTGGGGGTATTCTATCCCAACTGTACCACCTATAAACCCCCTATTCTATTCATAAGCCCTTGGCTTTTGGGGAGACGCGCTGGGGTTCATGTGGCAAACTGGGCTCGGGGCACGGGTTAAGTGGAATCTAGATCTGGGATGTCAAAAAGTGGCATTATAGGGTGTTACTTTATTTATTTTCTATTTTGAAACAATATAATAGGGATTGGGGAATGATTATGGCATATAAATAAGCCATTATTGGGCATTGTGAACCCATCTACTATGTAAAAGAAAAGTATCCTTTCTTATGATTATTATTTATACTACTATCTGTTGTTGTAATGATGACACCATTTGGTGATACAGATAACTTGTGATGTTATTGATAATGATATTGACTCTATCATAATTATGATTTCATTTCCTTAAGCCGATGAAATGAGGGTTATGCATTAGTTCATGCCTCATAATTTTACTTATAGGTAATTGATCATACCATTTCATGATTAAATTTCAGGGAGCATTTACTATTATAAAGTCATTATGACATGTCTTATATATAAAATTTTGGTGAGATTTCCTGTAGGATTATCCATCACACTATGGTGCGGGTTTAGTGGTTGCTACTCTATGATTCATGCGGTGTATTTGACCCAATGAATCAGGGGATATAATTCCATCTAGAAAAACCATTTATAAATGGTATAATAACATAAATGAGCACAGTTTAAATAAAATAAAATCCAAGTGAATGCCATCTATTGGTTCGTAATGTCTATGAGACCTTATGGGTTAGAAAATGTCATATCATTGGATACAATTTTTTCAAATCAATTAAATGTTAAAATGAGTACACTTTTAATTGGGAAATGACTTATAAACCGAGAACAATCATATTGCACATGACTAACATAGAAACTTGGCCCAAAAACGATATTAGTAGTGGGTAGTGGGTGTTTCATCATTATTGTGGCCTATTATGTACTATTCCTATGTCTAGTCCCGACTTTAGAAGAATGAAGAGAGGTATGTCTATTCTTATAAGATGGATTTAGTACATATCCAAGTTTTATGGGAGAAATTTTATAAATTTATTTAATCCACTTTGAGATGATCATTTGGAATTGTATCATTATTCCTCCACAATATCATCTAGTCGATCACCCTTAAGGTGACAGCGATCATGTTCCTAAGGTGGCTGGTCATGTGCCTCCAGTTGTTCCTCTCATTGAGAAACAAGTGTATCCCCATCCTTTTCTAGATGTGGTCCCTAATTCCAAGTTTCGAGAGGGTTTCATGCATATGTTTGAAAACATGAAAAGAGGAGAGAGACCTTTGATGAGTTTAGAAGAGTCGACTCATGAGTTTTAGAAGCTTCATCCTACTAATTTCTCAGGGTATGTGAAACCAATTATTGCAGAGTCTTAGATCAAGAAGATCCTATCTATCTTCGACCACCTAGAGGATCTTCTATTGTGGAGGGTCAAAATAAATGCTTACATGCTATGTGATTCAGCCAATAGGTGGTGGTATTTCATCACCCAGGTTGGACAACATAGAGATATGGTCTCAGAATAATTTTAGATACTATTATATGACTAATTATTTCCTTATACTCTGAGGGACGATAGATTAGGAGAGTTTATAAATCTACAATAGGGGACCATGCCTGTTATGGATTTTTTTTCATGTTTGATTGAGCTATAATAAATATATCTCCCTCTAGATGATGATGATCTAATGATTGCTAGGAAATTTTATGATGGGTTATGTTATGACATCTGATCATAGTTCAATTAGTTCATGATAATAACTATTTAATAAATCATCAACCCTGACATAATTATATAGAAAACATTTAAAGATACTAACAGTGTGGGACATGTTAGTTTGAAACCTAAAGATTACAATGGAACTTATTCTAAGTGAAATTGATGCTTTGATGAATCTCATAGTGGTAGCAGTGGTCTGGCTCCATTAGATGTTAGTTCTTATATTCTATCATTAGTGTGACGCTACAGGGAACATCAAGAGGCAGTGTACATAGAATCTGGTTGAGTGCAGAGGCTCTGGAAGGTTGGGTCAACTACAATAAATCTATAATACTTTCCCTTTAGTTCCTATCGAGTGGTGATCTATACCTACTCCTCAGGATGTAACATGATACACAAGATCAAAATAGCCCGGTATATGGAATAACACTGGTCATTCAAGCTAAGGAGATGATCGAGGTAGAGGAAACCAGACATATGATTCTTAGAACTAGCAAAGCGGGCCTACTTATGGTTGTCAAGTGGTGACTCAGGGCTGCAGTATAGTTCGGGTTCATGTAGTCCAACCTATGCTTTAGCAGAAGGGTGACAGACCATCTATTGTATTGGGTACTATTCTAGCAGCCTCCACATTAGTGTCTTCTTTTTTTTGGTATAGTTGTGTCTTAGAATTTTATATATGAGATGATCACTTCAATTTTGGGACTCGACATCGAGTTTTATCTTAGAATCCTGACACTTGATACACCCTTAGGAATCCATTTAGAGTGCATTCACCATTGTCTGAATTGTTCATTTGAGGGAGGTGATTACCTGTTCATAGAGAACCTGTATGTACTCTACATGTTAAGCTTCTATGAAATCATTGGGATGTAATTATTAGTTCCCTAAATATTTCCTATTGACTACTATCGGCAGAGTGTGAAATTCACACCATTATAGGTCATTACACATGTGCATAAGGGATAATGGGATGTTAGCGTGACACAAGAGGGACCTGGCCCTTAGAGGCATAGTAGTGTTATAACACTGGTCACTAGCCTTTATATTTTTTACCGGTGGTTACAACCCACTATTTTTTCTCCCATAATGGAGAGATATTGAGCTGTTTTTCATGATTACTTCTATAGTCTACCTCTAGGCCGAGAGTTAAAGTTTTCCATCAATCTTGTGTCAATAAGAGTAGTTGTGACCATTCCTCTTTATAGGATGGAACCTAAGGAGCTTATAGAGCTGGAAAATAAACAATAGGATCTAGAGGCAAGAGGATTTATACACCCCGTCACTTCTCCTTGGTGTTCTATAGCCCTCTTTTCTAAGAAGGTGAACGGTACCCTTAGGCTTTTTGTGGAGTACCTTTAGTTGAATATGATGACTACAAATCACCGATATCCATTACCTAAATTAGAATACCTCCTTTATCAGCTATATGGAGGGAACATGTTTTCAAATATAGATATGAGGTCACACTATCAATAGGTGTGTGTCAGGACCTTATACATGACTCACATTACATTCAGGGGAAGTTATGGTCTCTATGAGTACATGTTTCTTCCATTTAGACTCATGAACACACCTACTGTCTTCATAGATACAATGAATCGGGTCCTGTACTCATTTTTGGATTCATTTTTGGTTTTCCTTATTTAGGATATCTTGGTTTATTCATACTCAAGAAATAAACATGAAACCCAACTTTAGATAATGATGAATACCCCGAGAGATCATCATCTCTATGCGAAGCTCAGTAAATTCCACTATTGGATTGACAAATTTCACTTCCTGGGTCATATAATCTCAGAGTTATGAGTTTTAGTTGTCCCAAAGAATGTGAGATCCATAGTTTCCTAGGGGAAACCCAAAAATTTATTTGATATTAGGTTTGTCTTGGGGATGTCCAATTACTATAGACACATCATTTAAGAATTATCAAGCCTTATAGTGCTATATATAGGAGTGAAAAAGAAGGGTGTGAAATTTTAATGGTCTAAAGCTTGTAAAGAAGAATTTTAGTAGTTGACGGGTAGACTTACTTCAATATTGATACTAATTCTTCCGGAGCGAGGCATGTCCCTTAAAGTAAACTATGATTCATCAGGTGTTGGGATTGGAGCTATTCTGATACAGGAGGAGTGATTCATTGTGTATGGTTCTTATTAGTTGAGACCTCATAAGTGTAATTACCTGAAGCGTGACCTCAAGATCACTGTCGTTGTTTATGACTTACACTATTGGAGACACTACTTATTATGAGATCATTTTTTGGTGTTTATAGACCATAAAATCCCTGAGTAAATTTTATCTTAGTGGGATTTGAATCCCAGCTAGTGTAGGTGGGTCAAGTACTTGAAATCGTTTTATTTCTAGATTTCTTATACTCTAGGGATAATTAATTCAGCAGCCGATTCACTAAACTGAAAGGCTAAGACTCAAGAGGTTTAGAAATCCATTTATTAAAGGAATCTCATTTCCTTATTCTGAATGAAGAATGTTGAGGTTCGGGATAACTATGGTCATATTATTCTCTAATCCTTAGTGTTGACATATACTCTTGTAGAATGTGTATGGTTGAGAAAAAAATTTAATCCTAAAGGCCTTGTTCAACAGGAAAGTGTTTCTGATGATAACACATTTTCTGGTTCGACGGTCTATGGGGATGGAAATTTAATGTTTTGTGGGTGTGTGTGGGTCCCTATAGACATTAGAGTGGTGATTTTGAGAGATTTACATGCCTCATCAGGGTTAGTTCACCCCTGCGTCATGAAAATATATGGATATCATTGAAATAATTACTAGTGTCCTAGCATGATATGTGAGATATCCAGTTTCATCACTTGATGTTCTAAGAATCAGTAGGTGAATAAAGAAAATCACAATCTGGCAAGGATTATTTACCCATTTTCCATTCATGAGTGGAAGTGGGAATATGTTTCTATGAACTTATCACTAGCTTACCTAGATCACCTTGTGGAAACAACATAATGTGGGTTGTATTTGATCATATGATGAAGGTCACACGTTTCTTACCTTTGCGAGAGACCTTCTTAGTAGATAATATAAGAAGACTATATGTCATAGAGGTCGTACATCTTTATGGAGTTCCTTGTTCTATTATTTATTATAGAGATTATCCTTTAACACCCCTATTCTAGTAGTGGATACAAAAGGCCTTAGGTACATAAGTACTTCTGAGTACTACCTATCACCTGAAGATCAATGGAAAAATTGATTGTACAATTCAATTGATAGAGGATATGTTCCATGTGGGCATTATAGACATTGGGGTTCCTAGGGGAAACACATTCCCTTCGTCGATATTTCTTTAAAAAAAATCTTTCTGGATACCATTGATATGGTTTCCTATGAATCCTTATATGGTGGGTCTTTTATATCACCTCTTTTCTTGTTAGATGAAGGGAAAGAAGTTGTTCTTGGACCATATGTCAAGAAATAGACTATAGAGGAGGTCTATTTGATCAAGAATCACATGTTGTCAGCTCAATCCAGACTCTAGTCTTATGAAAACTGATGCAGGCGACCTTCCTTGTTCAGGGTTGAGGATAGGGTTTTATTTAAAGTCTCGCTTAGGATGGGGCGTAGTGGTATTCAAAAATTAGGTTAACCTATCATCGAGTTTTGTTGGACCCTTTAAGGTCGTGAAGTGAATATAACCAGTGGTTTACCAGTTGGAACTTCTTTAGAGATACTAGTCCATGCATGATGTCATTTATGTATCTCATCTCTATCACTACTAACCAAATATAACTCATGTACTTCATTCGGATAAGGTAAAATTGGATATGGATGAGTCCTAAGAAGAGTATCTAGTGTGTATTGTTGATCAGATAATGAAGAAACTTCAATGTAGGTCTATTCATCTTGTATGGGTGTTATGAAAGTAGGACCAGGTACAAGACAATACTTGGGAATGTGAATCAAATATATGTTATTAACGGCCAAAACTCATTCTTGATAGTAACTATTTACACTCAAAAGGACAACTCAGGGATGAGTTTCTATAAGGAGGGGAGGTCGTAATGGCCTAAATTTATGAGCAAGGAACATATCATCAGTTTTTCATTTTGAATATTTTATGTAATCATGGAAAAGGTATGTTGCAACCTAGAGAAGGACCAAGGAGCATATAGGGATAGTTTAGAGCCATGTGGTATAGAAAATGGGTTGTAGGCTAGGCCACATAGTTTGTGAAAATCATGTGACCCAATCCACATGATTTGGATAAACCATGTGGGTATAGATATGGGAACCAACAAGTCTACATAGTTTTTCTACAACCGTGTGAACCTAGGTGCATGACCTTGTCTCTTGATTTTATTTTGAACAGATCAGATCTGCATAGCTTGCACACGGTTTGTAAACCATGCACATAAAGCATGGGAGCCTAATCTTGGGAAAAAATTAATATTTTCCCCCACATAAACCTTATGTCTATTTTCTCTTCTTCTTTGTTTTCTAATAGATAGAACCATTGTATTTATCATATTTGAGAATAATAAACCTCCAAGAGTAGGCTTTGATCTAGAGTATTCTTATGGTGTATGATACATGATTCATGAGAGGCATTGGATCCCTTGAGGTGATCTCTCATATTCTCTACAATCATATAAATATTTATCATTCCATGTATTTTGTTGTTTGGATTGAGGAACAAATTCACTACATTCATGGCATTTAAATAAAACTCAAATCACTTCCATCCTGCTTTGAATATGAGGATGATATCATTTGAGGGTTCATCTACAACCTTAAGGTAGGTGGGCATGCTGTTTTTCATTTGAGTTTTGTCTATTTCATATTTATCCCATCGTGCCATGATCTGTAATTTGCTGAACTTATTTGTTTTGTTGATTCTTTCTTTTCTAAATGGACACAGTGCATTGACATAGGTTAATTGAATCATGG
This sequence comes from Viscum album, assembly GCA_963277665.1. Lineage (NCBI taxonomy): Eukaryota > Viridiplantae > Streptophyta > Magnoliopsida > Santalales > Viscaceae > Viscum > Viscum album. Next base: position 1,713,110,103 of record OY728140.1, on the reverse strand, counting down.
TTGGTGGTTTTAGTATCAACTATGTGCTATAAGGAATCCCAAGGAGTTTTCCAACTAAATTGGCCATTTTAAACCAATTTTCCATAATGAAGAAAATCATGTTTGTATCCCATAGGTTGTGTTTAAATCAAAATAACCCTTGTCCCGAGTGTATTTCAATGAACCCAAGACACACCATGGGTGTTTTTCCTCTTAGGAATGGAATTTCCAAAATGGGTATGCGACTATTTGAATATGAACATTTTCAACGCTTGTGATATTATAATTGGATTTTCCATGTTAAGAAAAGTGAATGAGATGACTTGATTAAAATAGTTCATATATAATGAATGTTTTCCCTTGAAATAAATTAAATGATATTGACTTATATAGGATGGTTAAACCCATGCCCCATGTATATGATTTTAATAATCTTCATATTTCACTTGAAGTAATATAAAGAGAACTAGGAATGGATAAAAGCATGTAGGAGAGGGATTTCCCCATGATTTGAATCAAACATATGAACTTATATTGATTTATTATTTAAATTGAAATGATATAAGATGGGTTTTACTTATGTTACATGATATGTTGTTATGAAACTAATATTCATATAATCTATGTTTGAATGTATATGGGTGGGAGGAATTCTTACCCCATGCCATCATTGTAAATGTTTATGGGTGGGAGGCATTCTTACCCCATGCCAGCATTATAAATGTATATGGGTGGGAGGAATTCTCAACCCATTATATCATTGTAAATGTATATGGGTGGGAGGAATTCATAGCCCATATCATCTCTATAGATGTATATGGGTGGGAGGAATTATTACCCCATGAATCTTAATATATATATATATATATGGGTGGGAGGAATTCTTACCCCATTCCATCTTATTATACCTATTTTTCTATGTGTGGGAGGTATTCTTACCTCATGCCAATTATGATCTATATAAACATATTTATATATGGTGACTTGATCAGACATACCATCCATTAGGTGAAGTAAGTATACCCACCAGGAATCCTTTAAGAACCTGATCAGAAGGTTTTTTATTTATTATGCATTGGTTTACTTACCTAACTATTATTTCCCAATGTTTACTTATGAGTGACTACTTGGATGACACATAGAAACTGTTGGTGGTGGCCTACTGAGGTTTTATCTAAAACACTACTCGGGACACCATTGGTACCTGATCAGCTTATGTTGCTATAGAATATGAAAACTATAAAGGCCCTTATTCAGGTTTTTGACATGTACTTCTGAGATGGAGTTGAGAAGAACAATATTAGTATTTGGCTTGATATTATCATGGAGCTGCATTTGTTTTCTATACATTTGGATTATTGTATAGAATGCTTGTATATACTGGACCTTTTTTTTACTATTAGGATTCAATCCATTAATATATATATCAGACACTAGCCTCTGAGGCTTTTGGTTAATGTATTCAGTATTCAATTTCTTCTGCTACTTGGTGATTTCATTTATATGAAATTTATTAACTGTTTATTGTTTATATATGTGGTATATGATTCCTCTTTGATTTTCTGTTTTTTGTATCCACTACATTACATTGACATGGGGGAGTTGTCTCCCCAATGTACTACTAATACACCCCCGCTTCTAGTCAGCAACTCCTTGCTTAAGGGGAGATGCATCAGGGGTCATGTGGCCATCTGGTCTTGATGCACTGGTTAAGTGGCATCTGGGTCCAAGACGTCACAGACAACTCCCTCATTTAAAATAAACCAATTTTTCAAAAAATTGTTAATTAATTCTATGATCATGAATACTATAAAAATTAATTTATCCATATCGATCAACTATTTATCCAAACTAAGAACCATTATCTCCACATTAGTAATATAGTAGGGGTTATCTTCCCTTAACAATGTGTTTTCTATAAAAGAACATGTTTACAATAAATCACATTTCTAGGCCACCAATACCATTCAAAAATTTATTCAATATACTTAATGGAAACATTTATAGAACAATCCTTATATATTTAATTATTTACATAACTGAATTATTTAATTGAAATATATAAATAGTTCTATCATTCCACATAATCCTTAAACCATTAACTAGGATTCATCATATTATATCATAATGCCTATTTCTGAAAATATGAAATATTAATCATATATAATATTCATAAAACTCAATTTAATCATGCTTCTTATGTTAATAATAAGCAATAATGTTAGATAAACTCATACCATTCATATTTCATTTGTAGTCTCTTCTTAATAAGCAGTAAGACCATTACTAATACAACATTGTTGATTCGTTTCATTAGTTTTCCCCTTAGGACATTGATTTTCATAATTCACATAGTATCTACATTTAAAACCTAAAATAGTTAATTATCACACCCTAACTTTTAATACTCCCTATTTTTATACTTTTATTATTCTTGGGTCATTAGGGCGAGGTTCGGGTTTGAGTCCCATTCAAAAATACTGATTTTTTGAGTTTTTGGGGAGTTTTATGAGTGAAGCACGGTTGTATCATGGTTAGTAGTAACCATGCGGACACCATGAGACCATTTCTAGATGGATAGAACCAATTGTATGGACTTTTCCTGACTATGAGGTAGTTCCCAGGTAAGAGTTTAGTAGGTATTCGTAAGGTAGAGAAGTACGAACGGTTACCACACAGTTCGGAAAACCATGTGGGTCTTTTAGGTCAATAAAAATCACCTTCATTATTTCCCTCTCTGTCTTTTTGGTCCTAGATTGTGCTTCTCCTTCCCCCTTCATCTTGACTCACGAGTTAGTCCTACCTATTCCTCCTCCCTTTCTCTCAATTGACCAAGATCACCTCTCTACTAGATTCTAGGTAAGATTTAGGGTTTTGTTCCTTTTTTCCTCCTCTTCCTCTTTAGCTCTTCCTTTCCTTGGTTTCCCTTGGGGTTTTATTCCCATGAAAAAACACTAATACGTAGGGTTTTCTCTTGGTTCGTTTTTTCATGGCTCATGGGTATGAAGTTGGTCTGTGGGGAATTTTTCTTTCCTCCATTGATGTTTTGTTCCAATCACACAAGGTTTTAGTAAATTTTTCCAAGTTGTTCTTTCCTAAATCCATTCCTTTGATTATTTCCATTTTGAATAAATTTAATACATTTATTTTCACCTCTATAGAACCCTTGTTAAACATATAATGGTATTTGGGAATTTTTTGGCTTTGCTAAAAATAGGTTTTAAATGAGTTGTGTGGAAATTTTCTAGGATTATAATACATAGGATGCTTGTTTGAATTTCCTAAGTTCTTTTAAAGATGAATTCGGTCTTTTAAGAAATGTATAGCCATTATTATTATAGTAATGGAACTATTTTTTAGTGAATTTGGTTTAGTGTGTATGATTTGGTTATGTTATGGTTTGATTATTGTGTCAAAACATTTTGGGATGGTTTAATGACTCCAATTTTATGTTTTCTATTCTTTTAATGATGTAAATGGTTAATTTTTGGTTTTAAGAAACTGTTATTTTATGGGTATTGCTTTGAAATGTCTCTTTGGTGGATTGATGAGCCATTAGATGTTGGCATATCCATGGGTGCACTAGGTGAATGCATGGATGTGCCCTCAAATGATTATGTCACCTTATAAATATTGTTTCCTTAAAAATCATGGTTTCTTATAAGGGTTATTTGGGTTAGAATGAATGAGGGTTCTTTTTTTAATTTTAAAAGGATGGTTTTAAATTTATTCCTAAATGTTTTGGTTCATTTTTCCTTGAAAAATAATTTGTTGTGTGTTTGGGACAAATAAGGGAATGTTTGGAAATTATGAAACATTTGGGTGTGTGTTTGGACCCCAAAGGCCTGTTTGGCACTTTCAACTCCAATATGAAAATTGTATGATCTTTTAGAAAGGTATGTGGTTTGGAAAATGTGCGTTCTTCGTTGGTAACTTGGCGATATTTTCTAAAATGTTTTAAAGGCTATATGATAAAGAGGCCTGATTGGCACTTTGAATGATGTGGAGTGAAGATGTATGTATATGGGAAATATTTATAGGAGGGATTTACATTAAGGGTTATCATATACTGGTGTCTGTGTCTGGGGTAGGGAAGTGTAGTGGAGACATCCGAGCTAAGTGATGTGTACGTTTGCCTCCTACATGCATAGTATTTATATTTACACCATGGGTTCCTAAGCATCTTATAGATGATCGAGTGAAGAAATATTACCAGCCCCGGTTAGATAGGTTGGTTCACCTGGTAGATATAGAGGCTAGGTAGGGAGTGATGTTGGTTTTGTTGTGAGGTCAATCAGATGGTTATAAATGATGTGGATTCACCATATGCCAAAAGGTGGTTCTGAACCAAGTATGTTCTGGGGTTGTCTAAGGATATATAGGATCACCCATGGTTCTTATTTATATTGCATGTTTACTTTATATTGTAACCATTTTATACAATCATTGTTTCCCTATTCCCTTTTTTCACTTCCCTAGTTTTCCTTCCTTTGGAATTTTATTATTAAATGGATTTTTGTTTTGGAAATGAAATGTGTTAAGTTTTGTTTTATAAAATGCATAAAACCCTATCATTGTAGTTTTATTTCAAACTAGTTTCACTAGTCAACATTGGGAATGGAAACACATGGATTTTGTGGTTTATTTTGGCATCCCTACTGAAAATTTTGGGGTACACGTCTATGCAATAGTTTTAGTTGCCGGTTAAACTTTCGTTCAGGTTTCTTGGCTCATATGTTAATTGTGGAGATGGGTTAGTATTGTGGTTGAAGGTGACCATGGGGTCACATGGAGATCATGGGTAGTGGTTTAGTTTTTATTGATTTAGTTTCTAGTTTGTTTTATTGTGCTTGTATCTGGATCAGTTGATTTTTATATGATTCAGTTTTTTAGATTTTCTCTGATTTAAGTTTTTTTCTATTAAATCTCTTGTCCACGTTTCATCAATTTTGGGATTAAATCCTTCCCATAGTGTATATTTTGATGCACCCGTTGTATAAGATAAAAAAGACATTCTTACCTTAATTTTGTCGAGAAGGTTATAAAGTACCTTGTTTGGAAAATGACGAAAAGATTCCATTCAAAACATATGTGTTAAAATAAGGGTATAACTGAATTTATCCCATAAACTATTAAATTGTAAAAATGTTTTGAATTACATTTTTAAGAAAACATGGATGTGGATGATAAAGAGGTCCTAATAGATAATTACGTATTAACAACCTCGGATAAGTAAAGAGATTGTAGAATCAACCCTTACTTTGTAATTTTCCATAGTTGATGGTATGTTAACCTCCTATATAATTGTTAAAACATTGTTATTAAATTTTACTAGAAATATATACATAAATATGATATCATATATGATCCTATAATATTTCTTGGTTAATTATATTTCAGTAGTATCATTATTTCCTCTGTTAACTGATTCGTTTTCCTTTATATGCTTGGTTACATTAGCCATGTTTATTATGGATATGATGTATTTAATTCATATACATAATTATATTATGTTTATAAACATTATTTGTAATCATAAAATTAAAATTATTCATGAATTATTATGATGGGGAATGAATCTTATCACGTTCGTGGAGACAGTAATCTGTACGTAGGAACGAGCGAAAATATCATTATATTGATGGTGAAATCATATGTAATTTGATGGTATATAATATATACAGAATAATTAACATGTTTTATTTATTATTTATGTTATTTATACACATTATTATACCAATCTAAATAATTATGTGTTCGAATAACAAACTATACCACGACGTGGAGACGGTAAGCTATACATATGCACGTGTGGTGACTTAGTCGTTTATAGGATAGATAGAATAATGAATATGGTTGTAACATATTTATAAAAACATAAAAGTATTTATAAGGTATTGGAGTTATTATTTTGGTATGAAAATAACAATGAAAGAGTAAGTGGAAGAAAGAAAGAACTTGAAAGAGGGTGGTTAAACTATTACCACTTCTTCGGGTGTTTCCTTTTGATTTGATCAAAAGGGATCCTTAGGTTGTATTTATGATCAAATTAAGGCATCTAGGATGAATTGGAGATAGTTTAGAGGATATTTGGGAAGGTTTTTTCCAAGCCAATTGGCTTTTGAGGTGTTAAATTTTGAGAGGGGAAGTACCCTTTTATAAGAGAGGTGAGGGTCACTATAGGAAAAGTTTAAAATATTATTTTATAATAAAATAATTTTCGGTTTATAATGGATCCAAAATGATTTATTTCTAGGATAAGGTGGATATGGGTCGAATACCTTTCAACCAATAGGCTTTAGACAGTTTTAGGTTAGCATAGTATCCTTATCTTTTAGATTTAACTCTTAGTTAAATAGTTTGACATTTAACACATCTCTTTGTATTTTTATATTACATGGTTAATGAACTTACTATAAACAGCCAAGCGAACCCCAATTGGTTCATTATTAACATATATAACCTTATCTGAGTCGTTTTTCTAATCCTTATTTTTTTAGAAATATTATACCAATTACTAATATAGTATTTGTTTTAAAAACTCAATTATGTCAATTTTGACAATATTTAGTATTTTATTTTTTTGAAGACCATAAAAATATTATCAATTCGAATAAAATTTATTTAATAAACCCTAACATGTCATATTAACCTATTAAATTTGTGGAATTACTCATAAGTCTTAATTTACATTAATTTGGATATTTATAATATTAATTATTTTAATATTTTATTATTATGGTTATTACTGCATCATCATTGGGACTTAAATAAATTATACTATATAACGTCTAAAAATTATAAATAAAATACCATTATTTAGGAAATATTTTTATCTTTCTAATGAATATATATAGTTGAATTTAAATTGTGTTTAACCTTGTATTTCAAATGGTTTTGTTATTAAACTTTTAATTTAACGCTTTTTACACTTCTTTAAATAAAATAATAATAAATTCCCAAATATATTCCAAGTGGACCAAAAAGGGTCATATTTTATTCCTAAGGTTTTATTTTTTCTAATTATACTTGTCCAATATAATTAGGACATGTTTTAGTGTAATTATGATATTATTTTTACCCTTAATTACCCTATTTACTTTTAACCGTGGTAAATAAAAGTAAAAAGTTACTATTCACCAAAAGTTATTTTCATCTTATTGAACAAAATTTTACTTACTTATATCAGCTGTGACTCTCAGATTTTTGAATTTTAACTCACAGAAGAGGTAAAATTATGTTTTATTCAAATTTTCAAATGCTCTTAGAAGGTGGTTAAAAGACGGTAAAAAGTTCAATAAAATTTTATATATCCAAACTTATTATAAAATATTTCCAATGAATTACATGGAAAATATATAGGTATTATGTATATATTATGTCATAAAATAAATTAAAATAAAATAACAAATTACTTAAATAAATATTCGGGTTTAAATAATAACGTAGTGTTTTCATCTATTCATCAAAAATTGAAAGGTTTTAGAAAAATACGAAAAATTCACCCTAAGATAATTTTGATATTATGAATTCAAAAATGAATTCCATTTTGAAAAATAAAATTTATAAAATTTCAAAAATTTGGTATTACTATACATAATAGCTAGTTTGATTGGTCATCGTGTGTTAAAACTCCATGTTGCGTACAACTCAAGCTACTACATTATTCAAAGGGAAACGTACCATGGAAGCTTGGGGTGTTACATTATCAACTCCTTAAAATAATTTCTTCCTCGAAATATCTAGAATATTACTACATAAAAAGATTTGAGTGGTTCTTCATCATAAGTTCTTCAGACTCCCACATTGCATCTTCAATCTTATGGTTTCTCCATAGAACTTTTACCAGACGAGGCGTTCGGTTTCTCAGCACTTGTTCTCCAGTATCAAGAATCTTGACATGATCTTAACAATAAGAAAGATCATGTTCCTGTTAAAATTCTTCATAGGCGAGTACATGCATTGGGTTAAGCATATATTTTCTTAATAGTGATATGTTGAACACATCATGAACTTTGGAGAGACTTGGAGGCATTTCCAAATGATAAGCCACAAATCCTATTCGTTCTAGAATTTCTAAAGGTCCGATGTACCGAAGACTCAATATACCCTTCTTATCAAAATGTATAACACCCTTCCATGGAGATACCTTCAAAAAAACCTGATATCCTACTTGAAATTCCAAATCCTTCCTCTGATTATCTGTATAGATCTTTTTCCTACTTTGAGATGCTTTGATGTGGGTTAATATAATCTTCACCTTTTTAATTGTTTCCTCATAATGTTCTAGGCCTACGAGTTTTCTTTCACCAACATCATCCCAAAAAGTTGGTGTGCGACATCTCCTTCCATATAATGCTTCATATGTTTCCATCTAAATACTTGAATTGAAGCTATTATGATAGAAAAATTCTACCAGAAGTAAATATTGATCCCACATACCATGAAAGTCAAGTGATCAAGATCTCAACATGTCTTCTAATGTTTGAATAGTTTGTTTAGATTGTCCATTAGTTTGAGGGTGTAGGCAGTGCTCAAACAAAGTTCAGTATCCAAGGCCTTCTGAAGACTTTTCCAAAATCAATATGTAAAATGAGGATCATGATCAGACAAAATCGATAGGGGTACACCCTGGAGTATTACAACTTCGTTAATATATATTTTAACTAGATGTTCACGTGGAAAATTTTCTCTTATAGCAATAAATTGTGCTGACATGGTAAGATGATCAACAATGACCCATATTACATCATTCCTTCTAGAATTATTTTGTAGCCCCATGCCAAAGTCCATCATAATATTATCCCATTTCCACTCAGGTATGGGAAGGGGTTGCATGACTCCTCCTGGCTTTTACCTTCTAGCTTTCACTTGTTGACAAACCATACATCTTGCACAAAATCCACAATCTCCCTCTTTATGTTGTCCCACCAAAAATGTTCCTTCAAATATCTATACATCTTTGTTCTCCCAATGTGTATAGATAAATTGGAGCTATGAGCATCATCCAAAAATTCCCTTTTTTTATCAGGTATATTAGGAATACAAAGTGTCTTCCCAAATTTTGAAATTATTTCTTCATATATGAAGTCACTCAATCTCCCATCATTTACAACTTTAATCTTCTTTTGAAACTCATCATCCTTAATCAAAGAACTTTTTATTATTTCTAGTAAATATGGTTTGGAAATCATTTGAAAAAGTATTGATGTTTCACCTTACATGGTTATTCTCATATCCACCTTTACTAGATCCATGAAAATAATATCCCATTCAACTCTCATCTTGTTCAAAACTCTACGATCCTTTGTGCTCAATGAATCTTCCACCTTATTTTCCTTCCCTTGGAGATAGTGTATTGTTTAATCATAATCCTTGAGTAGTTCTAGACATCTCCTTTGCCTCATGTGGAGTTATTTTTGTGAGAAAAATATACTTAAAACTCTTGTGATCAGTATAAATCTCACATTTTCACCATAGAGAAAGTGTATCCATATTTCCATAGAAAAGATTACAGCAGCTAACTCAAGATCATGAGGGGGACAGTTTTCTTCGTGAATATTTAGCTGTTGTGATGCATAGGCAGTAATTCTATCTTTATGCATAATGACACAACCATGTCATTTCTTTGAAACGTCACTTTAAAAAAAACCCCATCATTCCCTGATGGTAGAGTCAAGATAAGAGTGTTGAATAATATTCTCTTCAGTTCTTCAAAAAATTATTCACACTCTTTTGCCCAAATAAATTTATCCCCTTTATGTGTGAGCTTGGTTAATGGGTTATCCAACCGGGAAAAATTCTAGACAAAACATCGATAATAACCTAGTAAATTAATAAAACTGTGTACCTCAGTTATAATCGTCGGTTCTAGAAATTCTTTTATTTCCTTGGTATTTGAAGGATCAAGAGATATTCCATCCTTTGAGAGGATATGACCATGGAAAGAAATCTCATGAACCCAAAATTCAAAAATTCTAAACTACCCATATAATTCATTTATTCCGACGGTTTTCAGAATAGTGCACACATTATTTTCATGATATTTGTAGCTTTTTTAGTATACCAAGATATCATTAATAAATACCACTAAAATGTCATCAAGATATTCCTTGAAAACACTATTCCTTAAATCCCTGAAGAAAGAGGGTGCATTAGTCAATCCAGAAGGCATTACTGTAAACTCGTAATGCCCATACCTAGTTCGAAATGTTGTTTTCAGAATATCTTCCTTCTTCGCACACAAATGATGATATCCAGATCGAAGGACAATCTTTGAAAAATATTGATCTCCATGAAGTTGGTCAAATAAATCATCAATGTGAGGTAGGGGATACTTTTTCTTTATTGTTATAGAAATGAGCTCCTTGTAGTCAATGCACAACCTCATAGATCCATCATTCTTTATAACAAAAAGCACAGGGGATTCCCATGGAGAAACACTAGGGTGAAAAAATCCCTTATTACTCAATTATTCTAGTGGTTTATTTAGTTCCACTAATTCCACAGTGGCCATTCTATAAGGGGACTTCTATATAGTCCTTAAACCAAGATTTAAATCAATAGAAATCTAAATTTCTTATTCTGGAGGATGTCTAGGTAAATTCACTGGAAACACATCCACATATTCTTGCACAATAGGTACATCCTCTATTCGAACATTCTTTTCCTCACCCATAATTATTTCATTCTCTTCCTCCCCAATAATTGAATTTGTAGAAATACTAGCGGTGGATATAGATAACAATCAGGTGGTGACGTTTCTACTTTAATGATTAGGTACTCCATATCATCATTGAAAATTGTAACCAACTTCTTATTATAATAAATTTTCACATCATGGTCTGGAATCCAATCCATTCTGATGATTATATAAAATTCAATCATGGGTATGATGATGAGATCAGAAGATAAAGAAAATTTATATTCCCTAATGGGAACTATTTCAGAAAACTTTGTTGTGATGATACTTCCAGTAATAGTTTTTACAGACAACCCCCTTGTTATGTCAAATTGAAAATATCTAATTTTCATATAAAATTGGGAAGCTATGAAATAATGAGATGATCCGGAATCAAATAAAGCATTGGTTAAAATTAAGGAAACCATTAAATTACCTACCACCATGTCTTTCTAAGCTTCAACCTCAGCAGTACTGGTCGCATGAGCTTGGCCTTTCTCCCTTGGCCTTTTCTGAGGTAAGTTCACTTGGTGCTTAGGACATTCATTTACATAATTTTCATTTTCTCTACAATTGTTGCATTCAAAATTGACAACCTATTTCTTTACCTTTCAATCACGACCATGGTGCCCTTTTTCACCACACTTGTAATAGACTCTCATTCCCTTTAGGCTAGTACCGAGGTGTTTCTTCCCACATTTAGCACATGATGAATATTGAAATTTTCCCTTATTCCCTTTATTTCCATTTACAGAGTGATCAGAAAATCTCTTCTACTCTTTCTTTTCTTTGAATTCATAATACTTAGAGAATTCCTTTTCTATCTTGATAGTGCATGAGACAATATCTTCATAAGTTGAGAAGGATTGTGAGATTAATTCTTGACATAGTAGTGGTTTTAACCAAACAAAGAATCGATCAATCTTACTCCTTGGGTTACATATATATTATACTGCATTCCTTCCTAACCTTGTAAAGTTAGCCTCATACTTTGCGACTTTCTCATACTCCTTTTGCCTCAGACTCAGAAACTGTCATTCCATATCCGGTCGATGGTAATGAGAAAAGTATTTTTCTATTAAAATCTCTTTAAACTCCATCCATTCCATGTTTGATACATTTTCATCTTCCTTTGTGTTTTGGATTAATGACAACCATTGATCTGCATCTCCCGTGAGGTGATAAACTTCCCTGGCAACTTTTTCCCTTTTTCTACTCCCCAAAGAATGAAATATTTTCTCTATAGAACTTATCCATTACTCAGCTACCAATGGATTTGTACTCCCATTGAATGTTGGTGGTTGTTTACTCATGAAGCAGTCAAACTTTGATCCTCTGCATTGTGGATCAGGGTGCCCCAAAAATGTAAGGTTATTATTCATAACATGGGTGAGTTTTCATAGTATGGTGATAAGATGATCAACACCAGTTTCATAACCAACTCCATTATAATTATCTTGAGTTGGATGGAAATCCCTACATGGATTACGTGCGTTTATATGGTTTCCATTCCTTCCACTAGAGAAATATCACTTTCTATTTGGAAATCATTTAAAAGTAATATAATTATAAAAGAAAAAAAAATTGATAATATTTTTATAAGCTTTTAAGGGAATATTCGATGATTTTATAATGGCATAAAATAACCGCACACACCGTATAAGTTAAAAAACATTCTTACCTTCATTTTTTTTGAAAAGGTCATAAAGTACCTTGTTTGGAAAATGACAGAATGATTCATTTCAAAACATATAAGGTCAAATAAGGGTATAAATGACTTTAACCCATTTACTAGTAAATATTAAATGTTTTGAAATACATTTTTTATTAAAACATGTATGTAGATGATAAAGAGGACTAAGTATATACTTACGTAAAAATAACCTCGGATAATAAATATATTGTTAAATTAACCCTTAAATTGTACTTTTATTTGGTCAAGAGTACGTTAACCTCCTATATAATAGTTAAATAATTTTTATTAAATTATAAAAAACTATATACATAAATATGATATCATATATGATCCTCTAATATTGCTTTGTTAATAATATTTTTGTAATATCATCGTTTCTAGTGTTAACTGATCCAAGTTACTTTATATGATCGGTTACATAAGCCATGTTTGTTATGGATAGGATATATTTTATTCATATCCAGAATGATATTATGTTCATAAACATTATTTTTAATCATAAAATGAAAATTATTCTTGAATGATTACGATGTGGAATGAATCTCATCGCGTTCGTGGAGACGGTAATCCGTACGTACGCATGAATGACAATATAATTATATTGATGGAGAAATAGTATGTAATTGGATGGTATATCATATATAAAAAATCAATAACATGTTATATTTATTATTTACATCAGTTATAATCATTATTATACCTATCCAAATAATTAAGTGTTTGAATAAAAAACTACAACACGATGTGGAAATAGTAAGTTGTACATACGCAAGTATAGTGAATTTTTCATTCATATGATGGATAGAATAATGAATATTGTTTTACCATTTTTATAATAACATAAAAGTATATATAAGATACTGGAGTTACTATTTTATAATTTAAACAACAGACAAAGAGGATGTGGAAGAAGAAAAGAACTTGAAAGAGGTGATGAAATATTTACCTCTTCTTCGGGTTCTTCCATTTGATTTGATCAAAAGGGATCCTTAAGTTGGATTTATGACCAAAGTAAGGCCTCTAGGATAAAGGGAGGAATGTTGGGAGGGTATATGGGCATAGTTTGTTAGATCCAAATGGCTTTGGAGGTTTGATTATGAGAGAAGGGGAAGTTCCCTTTTATAAGAATGGTGAGGGTCACTTTAGGAAAATCTTGAAATATTTTTTTATAATAAACTCATTTTTGGTTTCTAATGTCACCATATTTACCTTATATTTTAGATTGAACTCTTAGTTAAATACATTGACATTTACCATGTCTCTTTGTATTTTTATATTATATGGTTAATAAACATACTATAACAATCCAAGATAACCCCAAATGGTTCATTATTAATTTATGTATCCTCATCCAAGTCCTTTGGCCAAACCTTAGATTTTTAGGGATATTTTATCAATTAATAATATATTATTTGTTTTAAAAACTCAATTATGTCAATTTTGACACTATTTAGTATTTTGTTTTTGTGAAAATCATAACAGCATGATTACTTCAAAAAAAATTATTTAATCAAAACTAACATGTCATATTAACCTAAATAATTAGTGAAATTTATCAAAACATTCAAATTGAATTTATTTGGATATTTATGATATCAATTATTTTAATCTTTCACTAATTAGGTAATTACTACTTCATCATTGTGTCCTAAATAAATTAAATTATTTAATGTCTAAAAATTATAAATAAAATACCATTATTTAGTAAATATTTTTATCTTTATAATTAATACTTATAGTCTAATTTAGCTTATGTATAACCTTATATTAAAAATAGTTTAGTTATTAAACATTAAATTTAACTCTTTTAACTCTTCTTTAAATAAAATAATAATAAATTTCATAATCTAATACAAGTGGAACAATGAGGATCATATTTTATTCCTAAGGTTTCTTTGGTCTAATTATACTTATCCAATATAATCAGGACATGTGTTAGGGTAATTATGAAATCATTTTTACCCTTAATTACCCTATTTTATTTTAACCGTGGTAAATAAAATTCAAAAGTTACTATTCAAAAAAAATATTTTCATCTTATTGAATCAAATTTTACTTAGTGATATTAACCATGTCTCTAGGATTTTTAAAATTCAACTCACAGAAGTGGTAAAATTATGTATTATGCAAATTTGCAAATTCTCCTATCAGGTGGGTAAAAGACGGTAAAAAGATCAATGAACTTTATATATATCTAAAATTATTATAAAATGACTCCAATGAATTAAATTGAACTTATATAGGTATTATTTATCTATTTTTACCTGAAATAAATTTAAATAAAATAAAAAATTATTTAAATAAAAATTCTATTTTAACCATTAACATAATGTTTATAACTATTCATAAAAAATTGAATGTTTTTATAAAAATACCAAAAATTCCCCCTAATCTAATTTTGATATTCCTAATTCAAAAATGAAATCCATTTATAAAAATAAAATTTATAAAATTTCAAAAAGTGGGTATTACTATTCATAACAGCTAGTTTGATTGGTCACGGTGTGTTAGAGTCTCAAAGTTGCATATAATGCAAGCTATTTAATTATTCAAAGGGAAATGTACTGTGGAAGCTTGGGGTGTTACATTCTTCCCTCCTTCAAATAATTTCATCCTCGAAATTTCTATAATACTACTGCACAAAAAGTTTCATGTGGTTCTTCATCATAAGTTCATTTGGTTTCCATGTTGCCCCTTCCATCTTATGGTTTCTCAATAGAACTTTCATTAGACAGGTCGTCCGGTTTCTCAGCACTTGTTCTCCTATATCAAAAATTTTTACATGATATTCACAATAAGACAGATCAGGTTCCAGTTCAATTTACTCCTTGGTGAGTAAATGTGTTGGGTCAAGAATGTATTTTCTCAACAGTGATACGAGGAACACATCATGAAATTTGGAGAGACTTGGAGGCATTGCCAAACGATAAGATACAACCCAATTCGTTCTATAATTTCAAAAGGTCCTATGTACCTAGGACTCAGTTTACACTTCTTACCGAAACGTATAACACCCTTCCATGAAGATACCTTCAAGAAAACATGATGTCCTACCTGAAATTTCAAATCCTTCCTTCAGTTATCGGCATAGCTCTTTTTCCTACTTTGAGCTTCTTTGATGTGGGTTTGGATAACCATATCCTTTTCCATCGTTTCATCAACATGTTCTAGGAATACAAGTTTTATATCACCAACATCATCCCAAAACGTTGGTGTGCAACATCTCTTTCCATATAATGCTTCATATGGTGCCATCTGAATAATTGAATGGAAGCTATTGTTAAAGAAAAATTCTACCAGTGGTTAATATTGATCCCACATACATTCAAAGTCATGTGAGAAAGATCTGAACATGTCTTCTAAGGTTTGAATAGTCTGTTCTGATTGTCCATCGGTTTGAGGGTGGTAGGCAGTGCTCAAACGAATTTCAGTATCCAGGGCCTTTGGAAGACTTTTCCATAATCTTGATGTAAAATGGGGATCACGATCAGAAACAATCGATAGGGGTACACCATAAAGTCTTAAAACTTCATTAATATATAGTCTTCCCAGACGTGCAAGTGGTAAATCTTCTCTTATAGTATGAAAATGTGCTTACTTGGTAAGATGATCAATAATGAACCATATTGCATCATTCCTTCTATAAGTCTTTGGCATCCCCTTAACAAACTCCATCGTAATATTATCTCATTTCCACTAAGGTATAGGAATAGGTTGCATGAGTCTTACAGGGTATTGCCTTCAAGCTTTCACTTGTTGACAAACAATACATCTTGACACAAAATCAGCAATCTTCCTCTTCATGTTGTCCCACCAAAAATGTTCCATCAAATCTCTATACATCTTGGTGCTCTCAGGGTGAATAATGAAATTGGAGCTATAAGAATCATCCAAAAATTTCCTTTTTAGATCAGCTATGTTAGGAAAACAATGTCTCTTCCAAAATTTCCAAATCCCCTTTTCATATTTGAAGTCACTCAATCTACCGTCGTTCACAACTTTATTTTTCTTTTGAAATTCCTCATCACCAGTCTAAGAACAGTTTATACTTTCTAGTAAAGATGGTTTGGAAACCATTTGAAAAGTATTGATGTTCCATGGTTCATGTTTATTCCCATATCCGTCTTTAATAGATCCATGAAAATATGATCCATTTCAACTATCATCTGGTTCAAAAATCTGTGATCCTTTCTACTCAAAGCATCTGACACCTTATTTTCCTTCCTCGGGTGGTAGTGTATTGTGCAATCATAATCATTGAGTAGTCCAAGCTATCTCCTTTTCCACATGTTTTGTTATTTTTGTGAGAAAATATACTTCAAACTCTTGTGATCAGTATAAATCTCACATTTTTCACAATAATGATAGTGTCTCCATATTTTCAGAGCAAATATTATAGCTACTAACTCAAGATCATGAGTGGGATAGATTTGTTAAAGTATATTTAGCTTCCATGATGCCTAGGCAATAACTCTATCATTCTTTATAAGGACATAACCAAGTCCTTTCTTTGAAGCATCACTATAAATAACAAACCCATCATTCCCCGATGGTAGAGTCAAGATAGGATTATTAAATAATCTTCTCTTCAGTTATTCAAAACATTCTTCACACTCTTTTGTCCAAAAAAATTTAACCTCGTTACGAGTGATATTGGTTAATGGGTTAGCCAATATGGAAAAAATTTGAACAAAATACCGATAATAATCTGCTAAACCAATAAAACTGTGTACCACAGTTATACTCATTTGTGCTAGCCATTCTTGGATTTCCTTGGTCTTTGAGGGATCAATAGAGATTCCATCCTTAAAGGGAATATGGCCAAGAAAAGAAATCCCCTAAATCCAGAATTCACAACTGCTAAATTTCCCATATAATTCATTTCTTCTAAGAGTCCTTATGATAATGCATAAGTGATTCTCATGATCTTAATAGATTTTTGATTATATAAAAATATCATCAATAAATATCAGTACAAATTCCTCAAGATATTCCTTCAAATATCTATTCATTAGATCCCTGAAGATAGAGGGTTCATTAGTCAATTCAAAAGGAATTACTGTAAACTCGTAATGCCCATACCTGGTTAGAAATGCAATTTTCAGAATGTCTTCCTTCTTTACACACAACTGATGATATCCATATCAAAGGTCAGTCTTTGAAAAATATTGAGCTCCATGAAGTTGGTCGAATAAATCATCAGTGTGAGGTTTGGGATAATAGTTATTTATTGTGATAACATTGATCTCCATGTAGTCAATGCACAACCTCATAGATCTGTCTTTCTTCTAAACAAAAAGGACAGGGGCTCCCCATGGAGTAGCACTAGGGTGAATAAATCAATTATTACTAAATTCCTCTAGTTGTTTCTTTAGTTCCACTAATTCCACAGTGGCCATTCTATAAGGGGTCTTCAATATGGGCCTTGAACCAGTAATTAAATCAATGGAGAACTTAATTTATCGTTCTAGAGGATGTCCATGTAAATCCACTAGAAACACTTCAACATATTCTTGAACATTAGGTATGCCCCCTCTTTGAAAATTCTTTTCATCACCCATAAATATTTCATTCTCATCCTCCCCAATAATTCAATTTAGTAGATCCACTGGGGTTGGATATAGATAATAATATGATGGTGACATTTCTGCTCTAAAGATAGGGTACTCCTTATCATTATCGAGAATTTTAACCTCCTTCTTCTTACAATATATTATCACATCATGGTCTGAAATCCAATCCATTTCGATGATTATATCAAATTCAATCATTGGAATGATGATGATATCATCAGATAAAGAACATATGCCCTAATATTAACTGATTCAGAAAATATTATTGCAATGATACATCCCTTAAGAGTTTTTAATGAAAACTCCCTTGTTAAATCAAATTATAAATATATAATTTTCTTAGAAAATAGGGAAGATATAAAACAATGTTATGATCTAGAATCAAATAAAGAATTGGCTAAACTTGAGGAAACCATTAAATTAACTTCCACCACATCTTTTGGAGCTTTAACCTCAGTAGTAGTGATCACATAAGCTTAGACTTGCTCCCTTAGACATTTATGAGGTATGTTCTCTTGGATCTTAGGACATTAATTTTCATAATGACCCTTTTCTCTACAATTGTAGAATTCAACATTGATAGCCTCTTTCTTCCCCTTGTAATAATGAGCTTGGTGGCCTTTTTCACCACACTTGTAATAGACTCCCATTCCCTTAAGGAAAGTTCCGGGGTGTTTCTTCCAACATTTACCACAGGATGGATATTCAAATTTTCCCTTCTTACCCTTATTTCAATTTCCACAGTATTCAGTAGATCTCTTTTTCTCTTGCTTTTCTTTAAAGTCGCAAGACTTAGAGAATTCTTTTTCTGTCTTAATAGTGCGTGAGACAATATCTTCACATGATGAGAAGGATTGTGAGACTATTTCTTGATAGAGAAATGGTTTCAACCCATCAATTAATCGATCAATATTACTCCTTGGGTTATGTATATAATATGTTGCATGCCTTGCTGACCTTGTAAAGTTTGCATCATACTTTTCAACATTCTCATCCTCCTTTTTCCTCAAACTCAAAAATTGTCTTTCCATATCCGCTTGATGGTCATGAGGAAAGTATTTTACTTTGAAAATATCTTTAAACTCCCTCCATTCCATTTTTGATGCTTCTTCATCTTTTTTTGTGTTTTGAATCAATGACCATCATTGATATCCATCTCCCGTGGGGCGATAACCTGCCATGACAACTTTTTCTCTTTCACTACTCCCCAAAGCATGAAATATTTTCTATGAGGAACTTATCCATTGATTAGCTACTAATTTATTTGTACTACCATTGAATGTTGGTGGATGTTGCCTCATGAAACGGTCTAACATTGATCCTCTATCTTGTGAATTAGGGTTCTTCCTACGGGTAAGGTTATTATTCATAACCTGAGTGAGTTGTCCTAGTATAGTTATAAGATAATTCGTAGCAGTTTCATCACTAGCTCCACTATAATTATATTGAGTTTGAGGGAAATACCTACATTGATTATGTACATTGATATAGTTTCCATTCCTTCCACTAGGTTCCATTTCTAAACAATTGCATAAAGTAGATTAGTTTATGAATCACAATACATAATTCTGAACATGTAAAACACTTAACATAAATTGAACAGTTTATGGATATAATCCGTAATCATAAAAATATTTTCTATGAGTAGGTATATACTCATAAACCCTTTATAATGGTTTTTAATGAAAATGAGAATTATCCTAAGCATATCCCTTGGGAGTGTCGTAACCAAGAGTGCAGCAAGGCCCATTGTCGTGCACCAGTTCCCGTTCAAGTTTATCTCAAAGTGGTGTTTTCAGGTTTTACCCCTAGGTACATCTGTGCCAAAGATGCCTCTACCATCTTGAACCCAGGCATGGATTTATTTCTTGGGAAACTCAAAAAAACTCAAGAGTAACATAATTCTAGGATGTTCTTATATACTAATCCTCAAAGTCTATCTTAGGGTAGTGTTCTCTAATTAGAGTTTTTCTATATCTAGTTTCCAAGGTTTTTATTAAACTTCCTAGGATACCAACTATAATTCCCCAACCCCAGTTTCCCAGATTTAGCACATTATTACATAACATTGACATGATACAAGGAATCATGTCCCAAAATACCGACCAGTTTAATAGCTTTGGAAGTACTAGATACATTCAGAAGTTTTAAATTACAACATAAAATAAAAACATCAACATCTTTGTATCCCCTTTTGAACACAGTTATATCCTTAGCCTATCCATACAGGGAAACCATAAAATACTTCTTCACATCCTAAGAAAAATAAAACATAGAAAGGGATGAGCTCTGATGCTCAGTAAGGATAACAATATAGTGGAAACTTTCATAAATAATTATAAACATTTAAGGAAATGTATAAGACTAAAAAAAGCCTTTTAAAATTAAACATCAGCATAATGTGGAAAAGATAAAATCAAAAAATTCCATTTACATATTAACATGGATATTATACTAGTTAAATAATCACAAGCAATATCAATATCCACTTTCAAAATGATGGAATGCATAATGATAAACTTTATAACCACATAGTCAAGGCCTTGTGCCAATAATACAAATAAGATTTTGACAAGGCCTTTTTCCAAGACACTAGTTAGTCTCATGAGACCTACCGATGCATCAAAGTTCTATAGCGGGTTCCACCTGTCACTTACTAAGTCCAATGCATTCCTCATATGAAAAGGTTTAAACATAACATAAACAATTGCATTAAAACTAACATACAAAATGTAAATACATTATCCATGAACCATGAATGGTTCAATAAGAACACATCCATAGTCAAAAAAATCACAAAACCTTCAATAAAATATAGAAGATTTTTATCATAATAAATCAACTTCAAACAAGATTAAAATCCATCACCAGGATGTTGACATAGATGAAATAAAAAAACATTTAAGAGAAATATCTCTTTCTATTTTGAAATCATTTAAAAGTCATATAATAATAAAATAAATCATTTATTTTAAAATTATTCTTATAATCTGGTATGGGAAGCTTTGACGATGTTATAATGGCATAAAATATCTACACCTGCTGTATAAGTTAAAAAAACATTCTTGCTTAAATTTTGTTGAAATGGTCATAAAGTACCTTGTTTGGAAAATGATGGAAATATTCCTTTCGAAACATAAAAGGTAAAATAAGGGTATAAATGACTTTAAACCATTTCCTAGTAAATATTAAAAATGTTTTGAAATTTTTTTTATGAAAACACGGATGTGGATGATACAGAGGTCCTAGTAGATACTTAGGAAAAAACAACCTCAGATATTAAAGAGATTGTGAAATTAACCCTTACCTTGTAATTTCCTTGGTCGAGGGTACGTTAACCTCCTGTATAATAGTTAAATAATTTTTATTGAACTATAAAAAAACAATATACATAAATATGATATCATATATGATCCTCTAACATTTCTTTGTTAATAATATTTTAGTAACATCATCATTTCTGGTGTTAACTGATCTGTTTTCCTTTATATGCTCAGTTAAGTAAGCCATGTTTGTTATGGATAGGATGTATTTTATTCATATCCAGAATGATATTAAGTTATTAAACATTTTTTTAATCATAAAATGAAAATTATTCTTGAATGATTACAAAGGGGAATGAGTCTCATTGCAGTCATGGAGACGAGAATCCGTACGTACGCACAAGCGACAATATCATTATATTGATGGTGAAATTTTATGTAATTTGATGGTATATCATATATAAAGAATAAATAACATGCTATACTTATTATTTACATCAGTTATATTCATTATTATACCCATAAAAATAAGGAAGTGTTTGAATAACAAACTACACCACGACGTGGAGACGGTAAGTCCTACGTACGCACGTATGGTGACTTTGTCATTCCTATGATGGATAGAATAATGAATATGGTTGTAAAATTTTCATAATAACATCACAGTATATAGAAGATACTGTAGTAATTATTTTATAATGTAAACAACAAAGAATAAGGAAGTGGAAGAAGAAAATAACTTGAAAGAGGTGATGAAATATTTACCTCTTCTTCGGGTTATTCCTTTTGATTTGATCAAAAGGGAACATTAGGATGGATTTTTGACCACATGAAGGCCTCTAGGATGAAGGTAGGAATGTTTTGAGGATATTTGGGTAGAGTTTGGCCAATCCAAATGGATTTTCAGTTGTGATTTTTAGAAAATGGGAAGTGACCATTTATAAGAGAGGTGAGGGTCACTTTAAGAAATGTTTGAAATATTATTTTATAATAATATAATTCTCGGTTTATAATAGCTCCAAAATGATTTATTTAGAGGATAAGGTGGGGATGGGTCTAAAACCTCTCAACCAATATGTTTTAGACAGGTTTAGGTCCCCATATTAACCTTGTCTTTTAGATTTAACTCTTAGTTAAATAGTTTGAAATTTACCATGTATCTTTGTATTCTTATATTATATGGTTAATAAATATACTATAACAGGTCAAGAGAACCCCAAGTGGTTCATTATTAATATATATGACCTTATATAAGTTATTTTTTCGAATATAATATTTTTAGGGATATTATATCAATGAATAATATAGTATTTTTTTTAAAAACTCAATTATGTCATTTTTGACACTATTCAGTATTTCATTTTTGTGAAAATAATAACACCCTGATTACTTTGAGAAAAAAATATTTAATCAATAATAACATGTAATATTAACCATGAAAAATAGTTGAATTCATAAAAAGTCTAAAATTACATTTATTTGGATATTTATAATATAAATTATTTTAATCATTCATTAATAACGTAATTAATGCATCATCATTGTGTCGTAAATATATTATATTATTTTATGTTTAATTTTTTAAATAAAATATGATTATGTAGGAAATATTTTTAGCTTCATAATTAATATTTATAGTTGAATTTATCTTATGTATTGAACAATATTAAAAATGGTTTAGTTGTTAAAATTTGAATGTAACTCTTTTAACTCTTCTTTAAATTAAATAATAATAAGTGTCCTAATCTAATCCAAGTGGACCAAAAAGGATAATATTTTATTTCAATGGTATTTTTGGTCTACTTATACTTATCTAACAGAATTAAGACATGTGTTAAGGTAATAATGATATCATTTTTACCATTAATTACCATATTTACTTTTAACCGTGTTAAATAAAAGTCAAATGTTACTATTCACCAAAAATTATTTTCATCTTATTGAACCACATTTTACTTACTGATATTAACCGTGTCTCTAATAGTTTTGAAATTCCACTCACAAAAACATTAAAATTATGTTTTATGCAAATTTTCAAATGCTCCTAGGAGGTGGGTAAACGATGGTAAAAAGTTCAATAAAATTTTTATATATCTAAACATATTATTAAATGATTTCAATTATTTAAATTGAACTTATATAGGTATTATGTATCTATTTTGACATGAAATATATTTAAAATAAATAAATATTTATTGAAAATAAATAGTCAGTTTTAACCAATAACGTAGTGTTTTTCACTATTCATAAAAAATTAAAAAGCTTTCAGAAAAATACCAAAAATTCACCCTAAGAAATGTTTGATATTCCAAATTCAAAAATGAAGTCCATTTTGTAAAATAAATTTTTTAAAATTTCAAAAATTGGGTATTACTATTCATAAAGACTCGTTTGATTGGTCGCAGTGTGTTAGAATCTCAATGTTGCGTACAATGCAAGCTATTGAATTATTCAAAGGGAAACATACTGTGGAAGCTTTGGGTGTTACATAAGAATCCTCAAGGACTCATGCAATCATTTCATCTCCACAGAACTGAGTAATTATCCCTATGGACCTCACTCTTAAGGAGGGGGTTCCATTTTTTTATGACCACTGAATGAGAATTGGTAATTGTAGAATTTAAGAAACACCTAAATAATGGGTATTATTTTCTCTAAAAAACAATGTAAGATATAAAATTACTATATGAAGTCCAGATGGCTTAATCATGTGGATAACATAACCTCCGAGAGAAAAATTGATTACATGAACCCTTTAAGGTCTTCAAAATAGATTATATACTACATATGATATATTTATGAACAAAACAATCCCCTATGACAAACCATCCAATTCCGGAAAATATATCCAGAGACGAATTGATGAAAATGTGAAGGATACCAAATGAGTTCCTCCAATCATGCGAATTTTCAATTGATATACACCAAAAAAATCACCCAATGACCCTTATAAAATAAAGGTCAAAAAATTTAGAAGCTTCATGTGATGGATATATATTTAGATTTCATGTGACATTCTTATGTGATTCCCAAGACCCTATAGATCCCCTTAGAAACATGTCAACCATTTCACATGGGAGAATGTTGGTGTTTCACATTCATGATATGAAGGACCTCAGACACATAAACATAATCATTTTATGCCCATTCAGATCTATATACAAGATGAGTAAATGTCTAGGAAACTTCTAACAAACAAACATGAGATCAATAATTTGTCACAAGACACATCCCAGAAAGGTAGAGAGACTATATGTGACAATGATCACAAACCATCATGTGATCCTCTTCAAATCATGAGATGATTTTATGGAATACCAATGGGAAAATTCCACATTTCTTGTAATATAAATAATAAAAAACTAAAAATGGTAAAACCTAGCATAATTAGAAGATACATTGATTTTCATGTGAATGGGTTATGAATTTCCTGTTATCGATATCAATCATATGAAGACCCTTAAACAAGTTATATTAATCTCATGAGACTCCCCCTAATAATCCTTCTTGATCTTGGGAAAGGCATGTGACAAGAAATCTTAATCTTGTGGAGGAAACCAAGTTGTCATATATGATCACTAAGGAATTTACAATAGTTTCTTGATCTCAAAAATAATATAATACATATCTTCTCAGGGGTGAAAAGGTTATTTTACATGTCAACGTGATTATTTGAAATCCCATTGACCAGAGGGGGTCTAATAAAAACATGGATGATGGAGTACTGCCATTGTTTATATTTATTATGTGAAACCTTACAATACATATAGCAGGATCATGAGAAGTGTGTAATGTGATACTCCCTACACTGAATCCATATATTTTCTATGATATACATATCACACGAGGTGATGTATAACCATGGTAGAGATACCTATACATTCCTCCCCCTTAGAAAAAAATAGACGATAGAGAAAATACATACCCATAGGAGCATAGAAGAGAAGTATTTTCAAAGTATAAATCCACATGATCACAGGGGTCTTACACTAGTTAATATCTTAGGAATGTCCTAAGGGATTACATAGCATAATTATGCATTTCATGTGACCACATTTTTTATCACAAGATGGGTGTATGGTGCCCCGAAAATATTATATGAACTTGCTTTTTGATGTTGGATTTGTAATGAAAAATCACAACAAGCTAATTCTTGAAAAACATCGACAAACATATGACATAAATTATGAAAGATAAGTAAGACATATGTGAATACATATATGATAATTATCATTCGATGGAATCAAGCACTTCAGATTTCTTATCCAGGTCATGAAACTATTCCAGGACATGTAAACAAGGTTTTTCAGAGTCCTATAGAAATTTCATAGATGATTTGTGGTGTCCTATAGACATCACACACAAATCTTGTGAATTCTTATAGACATATCATCATTTTTATATGATATGCTCTAGAAATGTCAGCTACGTCACGTGATAGTCTCCCAACATATTGGCCCTAATCATATGACACCCAACCTTGTAAATTTCTACATTGATCACACACGGACCCCCATACATGTCTTCCAAGTTATCTTATAGTCCTTTATATAGGTCATCAAGATCATGTGATAGTCCTACAATATGTTTTCTTCAATCATGTGAAGCATACTAAGACATGTCAGCCTTATCAGAAAGAAAATCTTAACATGTTATTCAAGAACTTTGGACATGTTAGGTAGACACCACAAGATATGATAACCTTGTCTATTAGATATATATGGACATAACTTGAACTAAACTATGAGAAATCTGATTCAAATCCAAACATGATAAATATAATTCTTTGTTAACTCTAGAGCTCTAATAGGAATCCACCTCAGGTTAAGTCCCTTTACATCTTAGACACTCTAGCCAGTAGAACCCAAAATCTAATATGGGTTCATTATTCATCATTATACATCATCTTATTAAGAATCTAACAAAACTATGAGGAACCTGATTCAGGATATAAACCTGATACATAGGACACATTCTTAAGGAACAATATCTGTATCAAACTCCCTATTAGGATATCCCCAATGCATAAGTCCTATATCCCTATATAGTGTTACTGATCACATCCTATCCCTATTTTATCACTCTAATCATGGATCTTGTGGGATAAGGTATTTTTAATAATTGAATCATTCCCATCCTAAATTTCTATCATCTAGGGAAACCTTAGTGTGTATTCCCCACTCATTTTCTTGATAAAACTACATCTTTTTGAGGAAAAAACCTTGAGGTGTGTTCCGAAGGAATTAACATATTGGTACGCCTTCAATAAATTACCCTAATGTGTATTATTTATCTATCACCACCAATCATTAGGTTCAGGGAAGATAGAAATACTATAAATCTGATTCATGAAGTATGTAGTATATATAAGAAGACTTCCTAAGGATCAAGCCACATACCTTTGTATTTGATCCTTCATATGTGACCTTTCTTCATGAGAATAAACCAAATGGTCTAAATACTATATGGTTTTTTATTCCTATTATAAATAGGATATGTATGATTCATTCTAAAGGTACAATCCTATCCTCAGAATTAAAATTGGATCTATGTATAACAGTGAACTCTAGAGTTACTCATTATAAAACGTCAAGATATAAACAGATACATATTAATAAGAAATAATAGTAAATAAATGAAAAACCTGGAATAAATTTATATTTCCTCATTAACAGAATCCCATCCCTTACAGATAGAAGGATTCATCACTCGATCATTTTGTTAGTATAATTGGTTTCATATCATGATTAGGAATTAATTCATGAAAATATCTTAAATCAATATGAGAGTCTCAGAAAAGGTAATAACCCACACCCCCAATAGTGTGTGATGATCCAGAACTCCCATCATGTTGACCAATGTGAGTTTCTAAGTGTCATTGTGCAAGAAACCCCAATAGGCTGACTATCATTGGAAACAAGTTTCACACCTTGTCATGGATGTGGAAATGGTTGGGTGTTTTTGTTAAATAAAAATATGATAGTCTTGATGGAGATGATTTTGAAACCACCCTCAATCATACATAAGTGATCATCAAGGGAAAACATATCTATCATTTTTGAGAAATAGATACATTTTTAAATTTAAACATTTTTAATAATTATTTATACTTTAAATTTTATTTATTTCCTTGTCCTAGATATCAAAAATAAATTATGAACCAATGATAAACACATTAACTTCAAGTAATAGATTTCATTAGTGGAGATTCGTTGTATGTTTTTTTATCAGAAATTGGATGATTTTATCAATAAATTTTAATATATTTCAACTTAAATAAATAGTTTATTAAATTTTAATTTTTCACATTCTATCCTTTTTTATCTGGGTGTGGGTAATTTGGTAAAATAATGAATGCATATTTTATAAAGAGGTTTTATACTTAGTGAGTTAGGATAACCAACAAGGAGAATAATAATTTTGAAGTAAGAATATGTAATTTGTTTTATTTCATTTCAAATATTCTCTCTATTATTTAAAAATTTCTATTATATTATTTCTTTAGAAATTTATAAATATTTTATCAATCATAGTTATAAGGTCATATTTTTAGAGAGTTTATTTCATATTATTTTATGGGTTTTTGATTTAGGATTTTTTTATAGTTTATTCAATAGAAGTATTTTTATAAGAAATATATTAAAAAGTGTTTCTAGTTTGATGACATAGTGAGTTTGTGACATTGAGAATTCTAGGGAGTATGTGATGCTATAGTGGTAGTGAGGTAGATGTAAATATTTCCATAATATGATAGGTTGTTTTTGTGTTGTGTTTTTATGTTTTTTTACAGTTAGTGGGTTGAGTAATGATAGTTTCCAAAAGATATGTATAGTTTTAGTGTGATAAATTTATGACTGGAATTAGAGTGAGTAATATTTTCATATAAAATCTATCTTGAAAGAATCATTAGAAAAAAGGTTAATGGGTAGTGATTACATTTGATTGTTTTTGTCATATATATCAAAAAATGTTTAAGGGGTAATTGGGTTGATTATCATTTATTATTTTAAAATTAAAATTATTCTAAAAACATTTTCTTAACATTTTTACTTTTAAAATTAACTATGTTAAACTACAGTTTACAAGAAGTATGAATTGTATTTTTTATATTTAAAGTGATTACATAATTAAAATTAATAGGTGTTGTATAATTTAGTATATATAGATTTGTTTTGATAATAAAGAGTTTTGGTATGTGGTGAAGTTTTGTGGATGAGAAAACACTTTGCAAAAAGTAGTAAAAAACAATCCACAAAACCTGAATTTTTCCAAATATCCATAACTTCATTTTGTATTTTGTTACAATGAATTATTATTACCTTTTTTAATGATGGAAAGTTCTTCAAAAAATCCTTGACATGATATTGATAAATATTAGTGAGAATTATTCAACAAAATATTTCCTCTTAGGATACCCATTAGCTATGTGAATATCCAAACACTTGGAAAAGATCCCCACTTCCTCATGGTTTTATAGAATCATGGAAATAGAGAGGTAGAGAGAGGGATTTAAAACTTTTATGAATTTCATAATATTTCCGTAGCACTTTTGAATTACTAACATCATGGACCATGAGACTCGTTAAATATCCTTCAATGTACCTTCAATGTAATCTAAATATTTCTAAACTTTATGATTACTTATTCTATTTTTCATTAAGTTACAACTATATGTAACCATATGATCATAAATATTTATCATTAAAACTTTTTTTAGAAATTTAAAATCCCCCAAATAATCCAAAAATAATGATTAACCTAATATGATAACCTATAGTAAGAGAAATACAAGTTCTCACATAATGTGTAAACATTTATGCACAAAAACCGAATATATTGATGCACATTAAATGCCATTTTAAACCCACAAAACCATGACTTTTTCAATAAAATAATTCTATGTTCTTTGTTTTTTATTCATAATTTGAACAATACCCCATTTATAATAACTCTTCATAGACATAATACAATTTCACGTTATGTCACATCATATTTTTCAACTTTTCAAACCATATCCAAAATTTCATTTGGATATCTTCCAAAAAACAATTTTGAAAATGTATCTTTTATTTTAACCATATGTTACATCATATAAAAAAAATTAAATATCCATGCCATTTTTTAGGTATTCCATTTAAAACACTGTTATATTATCACCCAATTTTTTGTACAATGACTTTGTAAAAACAATAGTTATAATTTAAACATCCACCTTCTATGACCCATTGGAACATTCTATATTTGATTGAAATTATAAATTCCATAATCCAAAAATATAATTAAACATTCACCTATATAAAAACATCGATGTTTCGCAATCTAAAAAGGGATCTAGTGTTATCTCATTCACAAACATGTATCTCCATACATGTGTCCACTAGTTGTATCATATAAAAGTTCATAAAATCATGTAATACCATTATATAAGATAAATGATAACATCAAATTCCCCTCATTGAAATATACAAGAACCTTAAAAGTTTTCTATCTATGTATCTCTATAAACATCCATAGTATATATGAAGTGAGGGACCAAACATGATAATGGACATACAAGATGAAAAATACTATCCAAGTTAAACCATAACTAGTGACTTGATCATCACCATTCCCAACCATCCATAATTAGCCCATTATATACTATTCCAAATTAAACATATCAAAGTAAAGCTCTTATAATGATATGTTTCTTGTAAACAATAGTTATATGGATTTAATATCAAGTATATCAAAGACAAAGGGAATAACACATCATTTAGTATATATAGTAGGCTATTCATTATAAAAAAAAATCTTTTTATACATCATGAGTGAATTGTAATACCCCATGTTTTAGATAATTAATTAATTAATAAAAAGTATTTTCATTTTTATAGTATTAGGTTCACCTTTTCCAACACATTTAATAAATATTTGATAATAAATATTAATAAATAAAAATTATGATAATAAATAATTTTGATAGTAAAAAAATAAAAAAATATTATTATAATAATTGAAATGTAATAATAACATAAATATATAAAATAATATTGATAATGAATATAAAATAAAAGGGGGATACCCCCAACCCATCGTCATACATGAAACACACCCCCACTAATATTGAGTGCTCAGGTGTAAACCCCCTTGGTAAAGCCCCTTACATGAAACTCCTCCCTTCCATCCTCCTATGATTTTTTGTTAGACCATCCTTGGTATAGATCTTTATCTCTCCATCCTCCTAATATTTTTATTTTCTCTTCCCATATCATAATTATTTATGGATTCAAAAACTTGGGGCACTAAATTTGATTGGCTATTGTGATTTCTTTTTTCATAGGGAGTGTGACCCCCTCTTTGGATCTCGTTTGTCCCATATATGAAGCCTTGAACCACTCACCTGAGATTTTAGGTAGGTTTTCAACATAAAATCATCATTATTTTCTGAAATAATGATTTATTCCTCCTTAAATATTTGTTTTAACTTTCTAATCTTAGTACTAATATTATTTATTGAATTTTAAAAGAATAAAATTAGATTTCAATTAATCTTCACCATGATTCTCCCTTTGGTTGACTCTCCTTTGATAAAATATGTACTACCTTTTAATAGAAAAGTTGTCATGATTGTTTTTAAAATAATATTAGGAATTTTCATATGTCATTGGTTTCTTATAATATTTTATGGTTTATTAACGTGTTTTAAAAAAATTGAATGCCTCATTCCATTTTTATTTACTTTTAACACATGCTAAAATTTCTAAAGTCATCCCTAATATATATATCATTCAAATAAATGTATAAAGATAATTATATATATATATATATTCACACCTATAATAGTGAATATATAAATTGTGATAAGATTATGTATATATTATATTTTATATGTGTATACAGTTAGTGGAAAGATTAGAACCTAGGTCCTAAAACGTGAATCTTGCTATCAAAATGTGGTTTTTAAAGGTGACATTTTTAGAAATAAAATTACATACATTTTTGAATGTGAGAATGTATTGACTAATGGAACTAAAGCTATTCTTTCCTGGATATGGAGTATGGGTTGGGTTTGTTGTCAATCCACATTGGGTTGATAAAGGAGTTTACAAGGAATCTGGTATTATGATTGAGGCTGAAAGCAGTATTCAAGGTGGCATAGTTTTGCACGGTTTTCCAATATTTTGAGCCTCGAAATCATGAGTTTTTATTTTGGAAAAGGATGGATTTCGGCATAGAATTTAATGTAATGTAGAATGGAAAAGGAAACCAAAAAAGGAAGGGAATCACATATCACGAGACATGAACTGTAACACCCCGAGATTTTATGAAAAATATTCTTTTTAATTTCATTAATGTCTTGTGTTGTACGCTACACCAAAAGGAGCTTGCACAACACGCATCCTTGACTTGCCTTTCATTACACGCAATCGCGACCTTCCTCGATAGCGTGTGTAGTACGCAATACCGAGTTTCACTAAACAACGATATGCTATTAAAATATTATGAAAACTAGCCGTTATGAATAGTAATAACCACTTTTTGAAATTTTGTAATTTTTATTTTTCAAAATGGACTTCATTTTTGGATTCAGAATTTCGAAATTAGCTTAGGGTGAAATTTTTGTACTTTTCGGATAACTTTCATTTTCTGATAAATAGTGAAAATTACTAAATTTTAATTAAAAACAACCTTTTTAATAGAAATAATTACTAGTGATAAATTATTAATTTGATTGGTTTTAAAGTATATTTAGAATATATGTTTACAATTTAATACAATGTTGGTTATTGGATGTAATTTCACATTTAAACCAGATATAAACAACTGTCAATCTTTTGATAGTTATTATCTCTTAAGAACACGCTATTTGTTTTGACGACGAGAATTAATTTTTAAATTAATTAATGCAACTGATATTTTTTGAATTCATAATATCAAATATAGCTAAGGCCTAATTTTTGGTATTTTTCTGAAAACATTCAATTTTTGATGAATAGTGAAACCACTAAGTGGTAGTTAAAAAAACAGAATTTTTCATAAAACTTAATTTTACCACCTCTGTGAGTGGAATTTCGAAAATCCAAGAGACACGGTTAATATCAAGGACTAAAATGAGGTTCAATGAGATGAAAATAATTTTTAGTGAATAGTAACTTTTTACTTTTTTTTACCACGGTTAAAAGTAAATAGGGTAATTAAGGGTAAAAATGATATTATTATTACCCTAAAAAATGTCCTAATTCTATTGGACAAGTGTAATTCGAAAAAAAAACAACATTTGGAATAAAATATGACCATTTAGGCCCACTTGGATTAGATTAGGACATTTATTATTAATTTATTTAAAGAAGGGTTAAAATAGTTAAAATCAATGTTTAATAAGTAAATCATTTTTAATATGGGGTTATACATAATATAAATTCGTCTATAAATATTCATTAGAAATATATAAAGATTTTATACATAATTATATTTTATTTGTAATTTTTAGACTTTAAATACTTTAATTTATTTATGACACAAAGATGATGCAGTAATTATCTTATTAATGAAATATTGACATAATTGATGTTATAAACCCAAAAATAAATGTAATTTTAGACTTTTTATGAATTAAAATAAATTTTATAGGTTAATATGACATGTTAGTATTGATTTAATTAACTTGGATCGAACTAATCATTCTGTTATAATTTTCACAAAAATCAATTACTAAATAGTGTCAAACTTGACATAAAATAGTTTTTAAAACAAATATTATATTATAAATTTTTATTTTATTCCTAAAAATCTAAGGTTCGGCCAAATGACTTAGATAAGGTTATATATATTAATAATAAAAAAACATGGGGTTCGTTTGGCTGCTTATAGTAAGTTTATTAACCTTATAGTATAAGAACACAAGAAGAAACAGTAAAAGTAAAATTATTTAACATAATGTTAAATCTAAATGATAAGGTTAAAATAGGAGCCTAAACATGTCTAAATTCTATTGGATGAGAGTATTTTGACCCATAACCACCTTATCCTCTAAATAAATAAATTTGGAGCTATTTAAAATAGAACATGACTTTATAATAAAATAATATTTTTAGATATTCCAAAGGTGCCCCTCTCCTCCCTTATAAAAGGGAACCTCCTCCCTCTCTTCCTCACACCACTTTGAACCTTCAAGCTCGGCCAAACCCTAACAATTTCTTCTCTCCACTTCCCTAGAGACATCCAAGAGGTCATAGTATTCTTCAAAGACCAATTTTAGTGCCCTAAAAGGAGGTCTCAAAGAGGCGCTTCAAAGAAGAGGTAATGCCCGTTACCGATTCTTTCATCTTTATTTCTTCTTCCACATCTTCTTATTTAGTTATTTCATCATGAAGTAATAACATCAATATCAATCATATACGGATATGTTATTATAATTATGAAACAAACCTATTTCACCATCTATCCATCCTACGGAAAATGAAATCACCGCGCGTGCGTACGTACGGAATACCGTCTCCACACCGTGGTGTAATCTATTTTCCACCACCACCTTACATGGATGGGTATAATGGTGTAAAGAATGGATATATATAAGTATTGTGAAGTTATATTGATTATGAAATAGTATAAATACACTCCAATTCAATTCCATGATCATAGGAACGATATCATCACTCGTGCGTACGTACGGAATACCGTCTCCTAGATGTGATGCGATTTGTTCTACATGATCTTCATTGCATAATGATTATATAAATGAATTGAATGAATTAATACGGTATATATTACACTAATACCATTATGGAAATGAGGTATCTATAACCTAAAAAAAATAATAAGGATAAGAATTTATTCGACAAAACACACATAAGAACAAAAAGTAATAAACACCCGAACAAACAAGTAGTAATGAAATATTACTAATAAGAAGCTAATAATATGACCATATATGATATCATAAAAATAAGTCTGATTTTGGAATAAGTCAATAACATTATTTAAATCATTATACAGGAGGTTCGGATACTTACGAATCAAATCGGACATAAGGTAAGGGAAATATCACAATCTCATTTTTATCCGAGATTGTTTATACTTTGGTATTTAATGGGGTGTATTTTATCATCCACATCCATGTTTCCTTAATATGTATAACGACCCATAATTTACATACATTGTTAATAATTCAAAATTGAAGTATACTTACTACAACATATAACAAAACCACGAAAGGACCGTATAGGTATAGTGTCTTTAGAAACTGGGAAACATAAACAACTGGTTCATAAAGTGTCTACACTATCTCCCATTTATTTCATCATATCTATAGTCCCTTTTGGAATATCTTACTCAATAACCTTCTTCCTGGCCTGGGGAAAGAAAACATACAAAAGGGTGAGCTCAAATGCTCATTAAGGGTAAACAAAAGAAATATCAATCACATCATATACATAAGCACATAAATTTTGGAAATCTTAACCTGCAAAAGAGATCATAATTTCATAACATGAAATAAATCATGGAAGTGAAATGTAATCACAATAATCATAACTTAAAACATGAATCTTTGTGGCATACACACATAATCATAGAGAATCATTTCTTATTAGTCAAGACTCATTTCCAAGACAATCTTAGTGGACACAGTCCCTTTCTGAACCGAGTTCATTCCTCGTTTCAGTCCTGTTTCACTGAACCGGTATAACCTACCGTTCCAGCCATGTCTATCTCATGAGATATAAAATCTTTACCCAATGAATTAGAGGGAGATATAGGTCCCACCCATCTCATAATGATACCATTATTATGTGTGCCACAAAATCATAAACCAAACATCATTGCATAACCCATGTAACAAAAATGGGAATCTTAAACATCATTCCATCATAAAACAATTCATAAAAATATTTCCATCACAAAGTAATCAAGTAAATGTAATAATAGGGATAGAAATAGAACCCTATATTAACTTAGATGGAAAATAATTTTGATAAAACACTTGAACTCCATTCTTGAAAAAAACATCCTTTCTACATCAAATTTTTTTTCCTTTCTTAACATGTCATACAATTTTAAACTAAAAGAAGTTGATTAAAAATAAACTTGAAAACTTGTAAAGGAAGCTTCTTGGAAATAATGTTTTAAAAATACATTCATTCCGTATAAGTTAAAAAAACATTCTTCTCGTACTTTTGTCGGAAAAGTCAAAAATTACCTCGTACGAAAAACGACAAAAGATTCATTTCATATCTTTTACTAAAAAATCACCAAAGGGTAAAAATGGATTTAAAAAATTGTAGGTGGATGGAAATAATATTACATATTGAGGAAACATGGGCGTGGATGATAAAATACACCCTAGTAAATACCAAAGTATAAACAATCTCGAATAAAAATGAGATTGTGATATTTCCCTTACCTTAGGTCTGTTTTGCTTCGTAAGTGTCCAAACCTACTGTATAATGATTTAAATAATGTTATTGACTTATTCCAGAACCATAATTATTTTTATGATATCATATATGGTCATTTTCTTAGCATCTTAGTAGTAATATTTCATTGCTACTTGTTATTCGGGTGTTTATAACTTTTTGTTCTTATGCGTATTTTGTCGAATAAATTCTTATTCTTATATTTAGGTTATAGATACCTCATTTTTATAATAGTATTATTGTAATATATATCATATTCATTCATTCAATTCATTTATATAATCATTATGAAATGAAGATCATGTAGAACGTGTCGCATCACATCGTGGAGATGGTATTTCGTACGTACGCACGAGTGATGATATCGTTCTTATGATCGTGGAATTGTATTGGAGTGTATGTTTACTATTTCAGAATCAGTATCACTTTATAATAGTCATATATAGTCATTATTGACACCATTATACCCATCCAAGTATGGTGGTGGTGGAAAATAGATTACACCACGGCGTGGAGACGGTATTCCGTACGTACGCACGTGCGGTGATTTCTTTTTCCGTAGGATGGATAGATGGTGGGATAGTGTTGTTTCATACTTATAATAACATATCAGTATATTATTGATACTGACGTTATTACTTCATAATGAGACAACTAAAGAAGAATAAGTGGAAGAAGAAATAAAGATGAAAGAATCGGTAACGGACATTACCTCTTCTTTGAAGTGCTTCTTTGAGACCTTCTTTTAGGGCACTAAAATTGGTCTTTGAAAAATACCAGGACCTCTAGGATGTCTCTAGGGAAGTGGAGAGGAGGAATTGGCAGGGGTTGGCCATGCATGAAGGCTCAAAGTGGTGTGAGGAAGAGGGGGAGGAGGTTCCCTTTTATAAGGGAGGAGATGGGCACCTTAGGGAAAACTAAAAATATTATTTTATTATAAAGTCAAGTTCGGTTTTAAATAGATCCAAATTGATATATTTCGAAGCTAAGGTGGGGATGGGTCGAAATCCTCTCATCCAATAGAATTTGGACAAGTTTAGGTTCCTATTTTAACCTTATCATTTAGATTTAACATTAAGTTAAATAAGTTTACTTTTACCGTGTCTTCTTGTGTTCTTATACTATAAGGTTAATAACAAACTATAAGCAGCTAAACGAACCCCAAGATGTTTATTATTAATATATATAACCTTATCTAAGTCATTTGGCCGAACCTTATATTTTTAGGAATAAAATAACAATTACTAATATAATATTTGTTTTAAAAACTATTTTATGTCAATTTTGACACTATTTATTAATTGATTTTTTTGAAACTCATAACAGAATTATTAGTTCGCACCAAGTTAATTAAATCAATAATAACATGTCATATTAACCTAGAAAATTAGTGTAATTTACAAAAAGTCTCAAATTACATTTATTTGGGTGTTTATAACATGAATTATGTCAATATTTCATTAATAAGATAATTACTGCATCATCTTTGTGTCATAAATAAATTAAATTATTTAATGTCTAAAAATTACAAATAAAATACCATTATGTAGGAAATCTTTTTATATTTCTAATTAATGTTTATAGTCGAATTTATCTTATGAATAACCCCATATTAAAAATTATTTACTTATTAAATTTTGATTTTAACTATTTTAACCCTTCTTTAAATAAATTAATAATAAATGTCCTAATCTAATCCAAGTGGGCCTAAATGGTCATATTTTATTCCTAAGTTTGTTTTTGGTCGAATTACATTTATCCAATAGAATTAGGACATGTGTTAGGGTAATAATAATATCATCTTTACCCTTAATTACCCTATTTACTTTTAACTGTGGTAAAAAAAGTAAAAAGTTACTATTCACCAAATATTATTTTCATCTCATTGAACCACATTTTAGTTCTTAATATTAACCATGTCTCTCGGATTTTCGAAATTCCACTCACAGAAGTGGTAAAATTAAGTTTTATGAAAAATTCAGTTTTTTAACTACCACTTAGTGGTTTCACTATTCATCAAAAATTGAAAGTTTTCAGAAAAATACAAAAATTTCGCCCTAGGCTAATTTCGATATTATGAATCCAAAAATGAAGACCATTTTGAAAAATAAAATTTATAAAATTTCAAAAAGTGGTTATTACTATTCATAACGGCTAGTTTTAATAATATTTTAATAGCATATCATTGTTTAGTGAAACTCGGTATTCTGTACGACGCAAGCTATCGAGGAAGGTTGCGATTTCGTGTAAAGCAAGACAAGAAAGTGTTGTGTGTAGAAAAATATTCCTTTGAGGATTTATATAAAAGTCTCGGGTGTTACATTCTACCCCCCTTAAAATGAATTTCGCCCTCAAAATTTGTCACTTCGTAACAAACAGATGAGGATACCTCCCCCTCATCATATACTCAAGCTCTCGTGTAGCTTCTTATAATTTGTGGTTCCTCCATAAAACTTTCACCAATCGAGTGGTCTTGTTTCGTAGGACTTTTTTCGCTACGATCCAGAATCTCTATCGGTTGTTCTTCATAAGAAAGATCTTGCTCCAGCGGTACAACTTCTGAGCTGAGTACATGTGAAGGATCAGGTATGTACTTTCTTAGGAGAGATACATGGAACACATCATGTACTTGAGAGAGATTCGGTGGAAGCGCCAATTGGTAAGCTACCTACCCGACACGATCCAG
Source organism: Viscum album (assembly GCA_963277665.1). Taxonomy (NCBI): domain Eukaryota; kingdom Viridiplantae; phylum Streptophyta; class Magnoliopsida; order Santalales; family Viscaceae; genus Viscum; species Viscum album. The sequence continues at coordinate 1,713,071,829 of OY728140.1, read as the reverse complement.
TATTTCGAAAGGACCGATATATCTAGGGCTCAACTTCCCCTTCTTCCCAAATCTCATAACCCTCTTCCAGGGAGATATTCGTAATAACACTTTATCACCCACTTTAAACTCTAGGTCTTTTATTCAGTTGTCGGCATAACTTTTCTGTCGACTCTGAGCTGCTCTTATGTGTTGTTGAATAGATCTGACCTTTTTTGCCATTTCATCAACAAGAGCAGGTCCTAATAGCTTTCTTTCCCCAACTTCATCCCAGCAAGTTGGAGTCATGCATTTCTTTCCATAGAGAGCTTCATAAGGAGCCATCTGAATACTGGAGTGAAAGCTATTATTATAAGAAAATTCCACCAAAGGTAGGTGTTGATCCCAACGACCTTTGAAATCCATAGAGAAAGCTCTCAACATATCTTCTAGGGTTTGAATTGTTATCTCAGACTGACCGTCTGGATGAGGATGATAAGCAGTGCTGAAACTCAACTCTGTATCCAGAGTATGCTGAAGACTTCTCCAGAACTTCGAGGTAAATCTTGGATCCCGGTCGGATATAATAGAAAGTGGTAATCCATGCAATCTTACCACTTCCTTTACATATATCCTGGCAAGCTGATCCAGATAGAAATCCTCTCTAATAGCAATGAAGTGTGCAGACTTTGTAAGACGATCAACTATGACCCAGATAGCATTATTGCCTTTGGATGTTTTAGGAAGTCCTGTGACAAAGTCCATAGTGATGGTTTCCCATTTCCATTCGGGTATGGGTAATGGTTGTAACATCCCCTTAGACTTTTGTCTCTCATCTTTAACTTTCTGACAAACCAAGCATCGAGAGACATATTCAGCAATATCTCTTTTCATGCCATCCCACCAAAAGTAATCTTTCAAGTCCCTATACATCTTCGTGCTTCCAGGATGAATAGAGAATGAAGAACTATGAGCCTCATCCAGCAGCTCCTTCTTTAATTCCGGGATGAGAGGAACACAAACCCGATTCCTAAACTTTATTATCCCATCACAATCAATGTTGAATTCAGGAACGTTTCTCACCTTCTTTTGTAACTCGACATCTTCTTTATGTGCCTCTTTAATCTTCACATGTATAGATGGTTGAACAATCATTTGAGAAAGATAAGATTTTTCCCCTTCCATTATAATTCCAAGATCCATCCTTTTTAAATCCATAAATATTGGATCTTTTGTGATCCTCATCATGGATAAACTAGCATGGTCTTGTCGACTTAATGCATCTGCCACCTTGTTTGATTTCCCAGGGTGGTAATGGATTGAGCAGTCGTAATCCTTAATCAGCTCCAACCATCTTCTTTGACGCATATTCAGCTCCTTTTGTGTGAAAATATACTTTAATCTTTTATGATCAGTATAAATATCACACCTTTCACCGTAAAGGTAATGCCTCCAAATCTTTAATGAAAAGATTACCACAGCTAACTCTAAATCATGTGTTGGGTAATTTGGCTCATGGATTTTCAACTGTCGTGAGGCATAAGCTATCACCATATCATTTTGCATAATAACACACACCAATACCTTCTTGGATGCATCACTATAGATCAAAAACCTTTCTCCACTACAAGGCAGTGTGGGCACAGGTGCACTGGATAACCTTCTTTTCAACTCCTTGAAATTCTCTTCACATTCTTCCATTCAGACAAACTTAAATCCTTTCCGAGTCAACTTGGTGAGTGGATTAGATAATCATGAAAAATCTTTCACAAAACATCGATAATATCCAGCCAAACCAAGAAAACTTTGGATCTCAGTTACTGTTGTTGGTCTCGACCATCTTTCGATAACCTCTGTTTTTGCTGGATCCACAGATATCCCCTCTTTTGAGATTATGTGACCCAAAAATGCAACTTTTTGAATCCAAAATTCACACTTGGTAAATTTGGAATAAAGATTTTCCTTTCTCAGGGTCTTAAATATAATTCTCAAGTGATCTTCATGTTCTTCCTTGCTCTTTGAATAGACAAGTATATCGTCTATAAAGACTACCACAAATTGATTAAGATAGTTTCTAAAGACTCTATTCATCAGATCCATGAAGATAGCAGGGGCATTAGTAAGACCAAATGGCATCACTATAAATTCATAGTGTCCAAACCTTGTACGGAAAGCCGTCTTTGGTATATCCTCCCTTTTTACCCTTAATTGATGATACCCTGAAAGAAGATCAATCTTGGAAAAGTATTGAGCTCCTCGTAGTTGGTCAAATAAGTCATCAATGCGTGGGAGAGGATATTTGTTCTTGATAGTGATCTTTTTAAGTTCTCGATAATCAATGAAGAGTCTCATTGATCCATATTTCTTCTTAAAAAATAGAATAGGTGCTCCCCAAGGTGACGCACTAGGGTGTATGAATCCCTTATCAAGATTATCTTGGAGTTGCTTCTTCAATTCCTGCAACTCAATTGGGGCCATTCTATAAGGTGTCTTTGAAATAGGCAAAGCACCCGGTACGAGTTCTATTGAGAACTCAACTTCACGATTTGGTGGAAGACCCGGTAATTCCTCCAGAAAGACATCATCAAACTCCCGTACAATGCGCATATTCTTAATTGTGAGTTTCTCACCAACCATTTGAGATAAATAACCTTCATTTAGTGGAATCAATACCCATAAAATGGAAGAAATTTCCACTGGAAGGTTATGTTCATCCTTGCATCGATACACGATCATAGATTGATCTGGAATATGAAATGTGACTTCCCTTCTTTGGCAATTGATATGAGCTCCATGTAGAGAAAGCCAATACATGCCAAGAATCACATCAAATTCCACTATAGGAAGGATCACAAGATTTGCAGGAAGCACTTTCCCACAAAATTCGATCGGAGAAGAATTATAAACTTTTGATGCGACTGTTGTGCCATTAGGTGTTGTCAAAGCTAACTCAACATCTAATTATTGAGGTAATATGGTGATACCATTAGAAAATTCTTCAGAAATAAAAGAGTGGGTGGATCCAGAATCAAATAAAACATTTTCTACTTTAGAGTGGATGGTAAGTGTACCTTTCACCACATCGTTATCGTACTCCACATCACTGATAGAAATTGCATGTGACTTTCCTTTGTCTTTAGCCTTAAGAGTTTGTTGACGTCGACCATCATCATAAACCCTTGGATTAGGGCATTTATTGGCATAATGTCTCATCTCCTTGCACTTGAAACATTGAAGTGAAGTAGGTTCATTCTGTGTATCCCTTCCTTTGTTTGCATCATTAGACATCTTCTTCCCATCATCGCGACATTCAAATGACCGATGACATTCCTTTACACATTTGAAACATTTACATGTCCCTTTAAGACAACTCCATCCATGTTTCTTTCCACACTTTGAGCATAAGGGAAAGATCATCATCTTTTCAGTGTGATATTTAGATTTTCCTTTGAATTCCATTTTCCTCTTCTTATCAAACCCATATGACTGATGGGTTACTCCAATCTCCATCTCGACTTTGAGAGCACATCAAACGATTTCATCATAGCTATTGAAGTCCCTTATGGATAACGCCCTTCGAAGACTTGGTTTTAAGCCACTAAAGAATCGATCGATCTTACTCTCAGGTTGGATAATAATACCAGAAGCGTACCTTTAAAGTCTTGTAAAATTTGCTTCATAAGTACCAACAGATTCATCATCCTTTTGCTTCAGTTCCAAAAACTCTTTCTCCATCTTTGTTCGGAGAATACGAGGGAAGTAATTATTGAAAAATAAGTTCTTGAACTCGTCCCATTCCATGGACTCAATTTCATCCCTTTTCCTCGTATTCTTAATAAGATTCCACCATTGATCAGCATCTCCTTCCAAACGATACACTGCTAGGATGACGTTATCGTGTTCAGAACATTGAAGAACTGAAAATATCTTTTCAGTAGTACTAATCCATTTTTCAGCAACTAATAGATCAGTAGACCCGCAGAAAGAAGGTGGACGCTACCTCATGAAGGATTCAACAGAATGTTGCTCCTTCCTTTTCTCGTTTGGAAGTCCGGCATGATTCATAGCTTGAGAATATTGTGTGAGCATGGCTACAAGATTTTTTGTTCCAGATCCCATAACATTTGGTTGCTCAGGGGGACAATCATTTCATTGCCCATAGCATTCCGCATTAACACGGTTCTTTCGAGTTCCAGCTATTGACTAAAACCAAGAAGAATAGTGTGAGCAACACTAATTATAATAGGAAAACCACATAATCAAGAATAAAATTTCACACTTAAGGTGTTATCATAGGTTATTCATGGCCATTTCTAAAACACTAATATTGTGTTCTATGCTTAGACTTATCCTTAGGGTTCTTACTAGGGCTTTCACATCGTAGTTTCCAAAGGTTGACTATACCTTTCCTCCGATACCAACTATAATGGTCTGGAATTACTTCTAGTGGACTATAATTGATACCTATCAGGGCACTCCATGGGTGGCTACACCCCCTGGGCGGGACACACCACCATCCCAAGTGGCATCCATTTCCTCATGAAGCCCTTGGGCGGAGAGCCATGCTTCGTCCAACGCTCACATGTGAGAGTTCCCAAGGATCAGATACATTCCTACCTCCTTTTCTTCTGATACCAACTATAACGACCCATACTTTACATACATTGTTAATACTTCAAAATTGAAGCATACTTATTACAACATAAAACAAAACCACGAAAGGACCGTATAGGTATAGTGTCTTTAGAAACTGGGAAACATAAACAACTGGTTCATAAAGCGTCTACACTGTCTCCTATTTATTTCATCATATCTATAGTCCCTTTTGGCATATCTTACTTAATAACCTTCTTCTTGACCTGGGGAAAGAAAACATACAAAAGGGTGAGCTCAAATGCTCAGTAAGGGTAAACAAAAGAAATATTAATCACATCATATACATAAGCACATAACTTTTGAAAATCTTAACCTACAAAAGAGATCATAATTTCATAACATGGAATAAATCATGGCAGTGAAATGTAATCACAATAATCATAACTTAAAACATGAAACTTTGTGTCATACACACATAATCATAGAGAATCATTTCTTATTAGTCAAGACTCATTTCCAAGACTATCTTAGTGGACAAAGTCCCTTTCTAAACCGAGTTCATTCCTCGTTTCAGTCCTGTTTCACTGAACCAGTATAACCTACCGTTCCGGCCATGTCTATCTCATGAGATATAACATCTTTACCCAATGCATTGGATGGAGATATAGGTCCCACCCATCTCATAATGATACCATTCTTATGTGTGCCACAAAATCATAAACCATACATCATTGCATAACCCATGTAATAAAAATGGGAATCTTAAACATCATGCCATCATAAAACAATTAATAAAAATATTTCCATCACAACATAATCAAGTAAATGTAATAATAGGGATAGAAATAGAACCCTATATTATCTTAGATGGAAAATAATTTTGATAAAACACTTGAACTCCATTCTTGAGAAAAATATCCTTTCTACTTTAAAAAAAATTTCCTTTCTTAACATGTCATACAATTTTAAACTAAAAGAATTTGATTAAAAATAAACTTGAAAACTTGTAAAGGAGGCTTCTTGGAAATAATGTTTTAAAAATCCATTCATTCCGTATAAGTTAAAAAAATATTCTTCTTGTACTTTTGTCGGAAAAGTCAAAAAGTACCTCGTACGAAAAACGAAAAAAGATTCATTTCATATCTTTTACTAAAAACTCACCGAAGGGTAAAAATGGATTTAAACAATTTTAGGTGGATGGAAATAATATTACATATTGAGGAAACATGGATGTGGATGATAAAATACACCCCATTAAATACCAAAGTATAAACAATCTCGAATAAAAATGAGATTGTGATATTTCCCTTACCTTAGGTCTGCTTTTCTTAATAAGTGTCCGAACCTCCTGTATAATGATTTAAATAATGTTATTGACTTATTCCAGAATCATACTTATTTTTATGATACCATATATGGTCATTTTATTAGCTTCTTAGTAGTAATATTTCATTGCTACTTGTTATTCGGGTGTTTATAACTTTTTGTTCTTATGCGTATTTTGTCGAATAAATTCTTATTCTTATATTTAGGTTATAGATACGTCATTTCCAGAATGGTATTAGTGTAATATATATCATATTAATTCATTCAATTCATTTATATAATCATTATGAAATGAAGATCATGTAGAACGAGTCGCATCACATCGTGGAGACGGTATTCCGTACGTACGCACGAGTGATGATATCATTCCTATGATCGTGGAATTGTATTGGAGTGTATGTATACTATTTCAGAATCAGTATCACTTTATAATAGTTATATATAGTCATTATTTACACCATTATACCCATCCATGTAAGGTGGTGGTGGAAAATAGATTACACCACGGCGTGGAGACGGTATTCCGTACGTACGCACGCGCGGTGATTTATTTTTCCGTAGGATGGATAGATGGTGAAATAGGGTTGTTTCATACTTATAATAACATATCATTATATTAGTGATACTGATGTTATTACTTCATAATGAAACAACTAAGGAAGAAGAAGTGGAAGAAGAAATAAAGATGAAAGAATCGGTAACGGACATTACCTCTTCTTTGAAGTGCTTCATTGAGACATTCTTTTAGGGAACTAAAATTGGTCTTTAAAGAATACCAGGACCTCTAGGATGTCTCTAGGGAAGTGGATAGGAGTAATTGGTAGGGGTTGGCCGATCATGAAGGCTCAAAGTGGTGTGAGGAAGAGGGGGAGGAGGTGCCCTTTTATAAGGGAGGAGAGGGGCACCTTTGGGAAAACTAAAAATATTATTTTATTATAAAGTCAATTTCGGTTTTAAATAGATCCAAATTGATATATTTAGAAGATAAGGTGGGGATGGGTCGAAAGCCTCTCATACAATAGAATTTGGAAAAGTTTAGGTTCCTATTTTAACCTTATCATTTAGATTTAAGATTAAGTTAAATAAGTTTACTTTTATCATTTCTTCTTGTGTTCTTATACTATAAGGTTAATAAACTTACTATAAGCAGCCAAAAGAACCCCAAGTTGTTTATTATTAATATATATAACCTTATCTAAGTCATTTGGTTGAACCTTATATTTTTATGAATAAAATAACAATTACTAATATAATATTTGTTTTAAAAACTATTTTATGTCAATTTTGACACTATTTAATAGTTGATTTTTTTGAAAATCATAAAAGAATTATTAGTTCGCACCATGTTTATAAAATCAATAATAACATTTCATATTAACATATAAAATTAGTTTAATTCATAAAAAGTCTCAAATTACATTTATTTTGGTGTTTATAACATTAATTATGTCAATATTTCATTAATAAGATAATTACTACATCATCATTGTGTCATAAATACATTAACTTATTTAAAGTCAAAAAATTACAAATAAAATACCATTATATAGGAAATCTTTTTATATTTCTAATTAATATTTATAGTCGAATTTATCTTATGTATAACCCCATATTAAAAATTATTTACTTATTAAACTTTGATTTTAACTATTTTAACCCTTCTTTAAATAAATTAATAATAAATGTCCTAATCTAATCCAAGTGGGCCTAAATGGTCATATTTTATTCCTAAGTTTGTTTTTGGTCTAATTACATTTATCCAATAGAATTAGGACATGTTTTAGGGTAACAATAATATCATCTTTACCCTTAATTGCCCTATTTACTTTTAACCGTGGTAAAAAAAGTAAAAAGTTACTATTCACCAAAAATTATTTTCATCTCATTGAACCACATTTTAGTCCTTGATATTAACCGTGTCTCTAGGATTTTATAAATTCCACTCACAAAAGCGGTAAAATTAAGTTTTATGAAAAATTCAGTTTTGTAACTACCACTTAGTGGTTTCACTATTCATCAAAAATTGAAAGTTTTCAGAAAAATACCAAAATTTCACCCTAGGCTAATTTCGATATTCCGAATCCAAAAATGAAGTTCATTTTGAAAAATAAAATTTATAAAATTTCAAAAAGTGGTTATTACTATTCATAATAGCTAGTTTTAATAATATTTTAATAGCATATCGTTGTTTAGTGAAACTCGATATTGCGTACGACGCAAGCTATCGAGGAAGGTTGCGATTTTGTGTAAAGCAAGCCAAGAAAGTGTTGTGTGTAGAAAAGGATTCCTTTGAGGATTTATATAAAAGTCTCAGGTGTTACAATATGTAATGTTATTTCCATCCATCTACAATTGTTTAAATCCAATTTTACCCTTCGGCGAGTTTTTAGTAAAGGATATGAAGGGAATCTTTTGTCATTTTTTGTACGAGGTACTTTTTGACATTTCCGACAAAAGTACGAGAAGAATGTTCTTTTAACTTATACGGCATGAATGGATTTTTAAAACATTATTTCCAAGAAGGTTACTTTACAAGTTTTCAAGATTATTTTTAATCAACTTCTTTTAGTTTAGAATTTTATGACATGTTAAGAAAGGAAAAGTGTTTTTGAAGTAGAATGAATATTTTCCTCAAGAATGGAGTTCAAGTGTTTTATCAAAATTATTTTCCATCTAAGATAATAAAGGGTTCTGTTTCTATCCCTATTATTACATTGATTTTATTATGTTGTGATGGAATTATTTTTATGAATTCCTTTATCTTATATGAATTGTTTTATGATGTCATGATGTTTAAGATTCCCATTTTTATTACATGGGTTATGCTATGATGTATGGTTTATGATTTTGTGGCACACATACGAATGGTATCATTATGAGATGGGTGGGACCTATATCTCCCTCCAATGCATTGGGTAAAGATTTTATATCTCATGAGATAGACATGACTGGAATGGTAGGTTATACCAGTTTAGTGAAACAGGACTGAAACGGGAAGTGAACTCGGTTTAGAAATGGAATTTTTCCACTGAGAAAGTCTTGGAAATGGGTCTTGACTAATAAGAAATGATTCTCTATGATTATGTGTGTATGCCACAAAGTTTCATGTTTTATGTTATGATTATTGGGATTACATTTCACTACTATGATTTATCCCATGTTATGAAATTATGATCTCTTTTGCAGGTTAAGATTTCCAAAAGTTATGTTCTTATGTATATGATGTGATTGATATTTCTTTTGTTTACCCTTACTGAGCATTTGAGCTCACCCATTTATGTTTTCTTTTCCCCAGGACATAAAGAAATGATTTAGGTTTAAAAAAAAGAATATCTTTATGGGAGATGTTGAAGATCTTTCACCACGATTAGAAAATTATATTCCGAGTTTCCAAAGACACTAAACTATTACGGTCCTTGTGTGTGTGTTTTTGTTATGTACTAAGTATTTCGAAAAAGTAATGTATTGTCCATGTATATCAAGCTTAGGGTCTCTACAGTTGGTATCAGAGGAAAGGTTTAGTCAACCTTTAGAAACTAGGATGCGAAAATGTTAGTGAGATCCTTAGAGATATTTCTAAGGTATGTCTAGGGATGTCTCTAAGGTTAAGTATACGTATATGTTATAGTCCTAGAATTGCGCTAATGATCTTAGAATTTAACCTAAGATGTTAGATATTGAGGGTACTCCCCCTTTACTATGTTGTTTTCTCTAGCATGATTTTTTCCTCTCACGAAATTCTTCTTCTGTTTTAGTTAATGGAGGGAACCAGAAGGAATTCAGTTAACATTTAATCCAATGGATAAATTGGTGAATATGGGAAACAAAATTGTGTAATGCCTAGAGAGAAAGATATTTTGATTATACTGAATCAGTCATCTCGATATATGATTAACAAGGTGAAATTTAGCGGTATGGCTAATTCATCAAAGAAGAGGAAGATAGACTATTATGCATGTTCACATGTTGAGGAGCATAAAGAAAGGAAGATTGAGATTTCTAAAGAAGGGAAGAAGAACCTTGAGAAATACCTCAAATGGAGGGACCGATGTTATCTGTGTGGAGAAAAGGGTCATAGAGTGACAGACTGTTATAAAGTTCAATGTATTATTTGTGGAGAACATGGGCATTACCCAACTCAATGCCCTAACCTAAAAAGTTACTTCTAAATCAAGTAAGGACTTATTCTAGGACAATAATTGAATAGGATGGATTGAAGTTTTTATGTATTGGTATTCAAGAATAATGTTGTTGAGGTACTTTTATTGTGTATGAGAATATTTTTTGTATTATTATACTGTGGTTTTCAATAATTTTAAGGTACCGGTAACCATGAAAAGTGATTAAAATATTTTGGAAAGTAGATGATATGCGCATAATGAAGGGATAAGGAGAAAATGAAATGTTTGATAGTATTCATGATCCCATGATTGATATAAGGACTAAGTGATATCATGGTTTGAGGATATAGAATTTTGAGGATTTTGGTATGTGGAAAGTGTTAACTTTTAACTGAATTCATGTTTTCACTAAGGTTCAATGGATATTCATTCTTCAAGAGAATACATGATTAAGGTATTCACATGTTAGTAATTTGACCAACAAGATATATCTTATGATATATGGGGGATAAATGATGGCATTCACGTGATCGTTTTCTTTATACTATGAGCTTGGACCGAAGTAGTTTAGATTAGCATAAAGATTGGAATGGATTATGTTGGACATAAGTTAGTATTGTTTAAGGATAAAACCTTTTCGATATTTTTGATGGAATGTTATAGTAATATAGCTTTAGAAAAAAGACAACCTGCAGGATGGGTGACAGCCCATCGCGTCGGACAAGGCTGTGGGAATCAAACCCACAACCGAAGTGCGACTGGCCTTTATCACCTACCACTGGCCTACAGGAAGTCTATGTTTAGTAGAAACTAGTCTTATTATATTAAGCAGTATAATATAAGAAGTATAAGTCCATTTTAGGAACCATATATGATTAATCTCACTATAGATGAACTTACGTATTTTTTGATAACTTTTCTAACCTTTTGTTTGAGACAGATGGAATGTCCCCTCATTCTATCACATGATCTGCTAACATATCACGAATAAAAAATTCAACTTTATTTCTTTAAGAGATGAAGTGGAAATTTTCCAAATAACGACAAACAGTGAGACTATACCAAAATCACGAAAGTATTTCTTCTAATTCCAATTTCATCAAATTTAGGGAAATGATCTTGAAAACCAAAATGTTGTCCTAGTGCTCTTATATCTGATGAATCAGATGGTACCTTAGATCGTCACAAATTTATGTCTTTGTGATTGCTGGCTTTTCCATAGCCATGTTCTCTACCACTATTCATCAGAACATGATGGTTAGATTTCTCTTCCATATCCATATTTTCACCTATGTGGAAACCCGGTGATTAGTTTATTTGGGTAACCGTTATGTTTCATACTTTTGTTTTTAAAGATTGGTTTTGGTATTCCTTTTTACGATGTGGGTTTCTATTAAAGAAACTTTCGAATAGTGAACCATTTATAACCCCGACGAATTTCGAGGGCTAAATTCATTTTAAGGGGGGTAGAATGTAACACCCCAAGATTTTATGAAAAATATTCTTTTTAATTTCATTAATGTCTTGTGTTGTACTCTACACCAAAAGAAACTTGCACAACACGCATCCTTGACTTGCCTTTCATTACACGCAATCGTGACCTTCCTCGATAGCGTGTGTAGTACGCAATACCGAGTTTCACTAAACAACGATATGCTATTAAAATATTATTAAAACTAGCCGTTATGAATAGTAATAACCACTTTTTGAAATTTTGTAATTTTTATTTTTTAAAATGGACTTCATTTCTGGATTCGGAATATCGAAATTAGCATAGGGTGAAATTTTGGTACTTTTTGGATAACTTTCATTTTCTGATGAATAGTGAAAATTACTAAATTTTAATTAAAAACAACCTTTTTAATAGAAATATTTAATAGTGATAAATTATTAATTTGATTGGTTTTAAAGTATATTTAGAATATATGTTTACAATTTAATACAATTTTGGTTATTGGATGTAATTTCACATTTAAACCAGACATAAACAACTGTCAATCTTTTGATAGTTATTATCTCTTAAGAACACGCTATTTGTTTTGACGACGGGAATTAATTTTTAAATTAATTAATGCAACTGATATGTTTTGAATTTGGTAAAATAGATATCATTTTTGAAATCATAATATCAAATATAGCCTAGGCTTAATTTTTGGTATTTTTCTGAAAACTTTCAATTTGTGATGAATAGTGAAACCACTAAGTGGTAGTTAAAAAAACTAAATTTTTCATAAAACTTAATTTTACCGCTTCTGTGAGTGAAATTTCAAAAATCCGAGACACCTGGGTAATATCGAGGACTAAAATTTGGTTCAATGAGATGAAAATAATTTTTGGTGAATAGTAACTTTTTACTTTTTTTACCACGGTTAAAAGTAAATAGGGTAATTAAGGGTAAAAATGATATTATTATTACCCTAACACATGTCCTAATTCTATTGGAAAAGTGTAATTCGAACAAAAACAACCTTATGAATAAAATATGACCATTTAGGCCCACTTGGATTAGATTAGGACATTTATTATTAATTTATTTAAAGAAGGGTTAAAATAGTTAAAATCAATGTTTAATAAGTAAATCATTTTTAATATGGGGTTATACATAAGATAAATTCGGATATAAATATTAACTATAAAGCTAATAAGATTTAATACATAAGGATATTTTATTTGTTATTTATAAACTATAAATAATCTAATTTATTTATGACACAAAGATGATGCAGTAATTATCTTATTATGAAATATTGACATAATTGATGTTATAAACACCAAAATAAATGTAATTTGAGACTTTTTATGAATTAAACTAATTTTCTAGGTTAATATGACATGTTAGTATTGACATAATTAACTTGGTTCGAACTAATCATTCTGTTATGATTTTCACAAAAATAAATTACTAAATAGTGTCAAAATTGACATAAAATAGCTTTTAAAACAAATATTATATTATTAATTGTTATTTTATTTCTAAAAATATATTGTTCGGACAAATGACTTATATAAGGTTATATATATTAATAATAAACAACTTGGAGTTCTTTTGGCTGCTTATAGTAAGTTTATTAACCTTATAGTATAAGAACACAAGAAGACACGGTAAAAGTAAAATTATTTAACTTAATGTTAAATTTAAATGATAAGGTTAAAATAAGAGCCTAAACTTGTATAAATTCTATTGGATGAGAGGATGTCGACACATCCCCACCTTAGCCTCAAAATAAATCAATTTGGAGCTATTTAAAACCGAACTTGACTTTATAATAAAATAATATTTTTAGTTATTCCAAAGGTGCCCCTCTCCTCCCTTATAAAAGGGAACCTCCTCCCTCTCCTCCTCACACCAAATTGAGCCTTCACGCTCGGCCAAAACCTGCCAATTTCTTCTATACACTTCTCTAGAGACATCCTAGAGGTCCTGGTCTTCTTCAAAGACCACTTTTAGTGCCCTAAAAGGAGGCCTCAAAGAGGCGCTTCAAAGAAGAGGTAATGCCCGTTACCGATTCTTTCATATTTATTTCTTCTTCCACATCTTCTTCTTTAGTTGTTTCATCATGAAGTAATAACATCAGTATCACTCATATACCGATATGTTATTATAAGTATTAAACAACCCTATTTCACCATCTATCCATCCTACGAAAAATGAAATCATCGCGCGTGCATACGTACGGAATACTGTCTCGACGCCGTGGTGTAATCTATTTTCCACCACCACCTTAATTGGATGGGTATAATGGTTTAAATAATGGATATATATAATTATTGTGAAATTATATTGATTCTTAAATAGTATACATACACTCCAATACAATTCCACGATCATAGGAACGATATCATCACTCGTGCGTACGTACGGAATACAGTCTCCATGATGTGATGCGATTAGTTCTACATGATCTTCATTACATAATTATTATATAAATTAATTGAAATAATTAATATGATATATATTACACTAATACCATTCTTTAAATGAGGTATCTATAACCTAAAAAAATAATAAGGATAAGAATTTTTTCGACAAAACACTCATAAGAACAAAAAGTAATAAACACCCGAATAAACAAGTAGTAATGAAATATTACTAATAAGAATCTAAGAATATGAACATATATGATATCATAAAAACAAGTATGATTTTGGAATAAGTCAATAACATTATTTAAATCATTATACAGGAGGTTCGGACACTTACGAAGAAAATCGGACCAAAGGTAAGGGAAATATCACAATCTCATTTTTATCCGAGATTGTTTATACTTTGGTATTTAATGGGGTGTATTTTATCATCCACATCCATGTTTCCTCAATATTTAATGTTATTTCCATCCATCTACAATTTTTTAAATCCAATTTTACCCTTCGGTGAGTTTTTAGTAAAGGATATGAAAGGAATCTTTTTTCGTTTTTCGTACGAGGTACTTTTTGACTTTTCTGACAAAAGTACGAGAAGAATGTTTTTTAACTTATACGGCATGAATGGATTTTTAAAACATTATTTCCAAGAAGTTTCCTTTACAAATTTTCAAGATTATTTTTATTCAACTTCTTTTATTTTAGAATTTTATGACATGTTAAGAAAGGAAAAGTGTTTTTGAAGTAGAAAGGATATTTTGCTCAAGAATGGAGTTCAAGTGTTTTATCAAAATTATTTTCCATCTAAGATAATAAAGGGTTCTGTTTATATCCCTATTATTACATTGATTTTATTATGTTGTGATGGAATTATTTTTATGAATTCCTTTATCTTCTATGAATTATTTTATGATGTCACGATGTTTAAGATTCCCATTTTTATTACATGGATTATGCTATGATGTATGGTTTATGATTTTGTGGAACACATAAGAATGGTATAATTATTAGATGGGTGGGACCTATATCTCCCTCTAATGCATTGGGTAAAGATTTTATATCTCATGAGATAGACATGGCTGGAACGGTAGGTTATACCGGTTCAGTGAAACAGGACTCAAACGGGGAGTGAACTCGGTTCAGAAATGGACTTTGTCCACTAAGATAGTCTTGGGAATGAGTCTTGACTAATAAGAAATGATTCTATATGATTATGTGTGTATGCCACAAAGTTTCATGTTTTATGTTATGATTATTGGGATTACATTTCACTACTATGATTTATCCCATGTTATGAAATTATGATCTCTTTTGCATGTTAAGATTTCCAAAAGTTATGTTCTTATGTATATGATGTGATTGATATTTCTTTTGTTTACCCTTACTGATCATTTGAGCTCACCATTTTATGTTTTCTTTTCCCCAGGACATAAAGAAAGGATTTAGGTTTAAAAAGAAGAAGATCTTTATGGGAGATGTTGAATATCTTTCACCACGATTAGAAGATTATATTCCAGGTTTCCCAAGACACTAAACTATTACGGTCCTTGTGTGTGTGTTTTTGTTATGTACTAAGTATTCCGAAAAAGTAATGTATTGTCCATGTATGTCAAGCTTAGGGTATCTACATGAACCTCTTACCATGTACTGAGAACAGATCACATATGAAGAAGGGAACTATATAGACCAGACAAAACTAGTTCACGGAACAGAAAATAGTTCGTGGTGAAGGTTTTTGGTTCATATTGAGGCTTGTAATTCATGGGAGGTGAACAATTTGCAGGATTTAATGTTATTCATGGAAATGAGGCATAGTTTTGGGATTCCATAAAGCATTACATTTATGTAAATGAGGGAATTATTTGTGCCTCCGTGTAGGGAGAATGAAGGTTTGCAGACCACTTATGGAATATGGTTCATGGGAGATGCATGATATGTAGTAAAGGCAGTTCTGTGTTGAATATTTGGTAAATCTCAGTTTATTGGATTATGTGGATCTATTTTCCTATATAAGAATAATTAATCCCCTCATTAAGTAGTGGCTCTGAGATTAAAACTTCTAGAGAAATTTTGTGAAATATAGAATTTTTTCATGGAATATAATCACACATTGACTTTAATTAAAAATATAAAAAGAATTCGGTGAAGTATAGAATGGATCACGGAAAGAAAATATAGTAAGGGAGAATAGGTTTGCGAGGAGGATTCCACGATATGAGAAGTAGCCAGCGAAGTAGAAATAGTTCATGAAAGAAGTAGTCTACTGAAGGAGGTGGTACATGGAGAAGAATCTGTATGTAGAGAAGAGTATGTAAATGGAGAAATCTAGGTGGTACATGGAGCAAGGAATTATGCAGCGGAAGGTGGTATATGAAAGATGGTCCACCGTGAAGAAGGAGAACGTGAGAGCAGGAGTGAAGGAAGTACACGAATTCCATTTGTAAAGTCAGTATGTGGTCATGGTTTACAGAGGTGGTATGCAAAGGTGGTATGTAGAGTAGTTCAGTATGTAGAGAAAGAAGCCCAGTTCCCAGAGGACAAGTTTGGGAATGAACAATATGAAGAAAATTAGTTTATATCTTCAGGGGAAAATGAGACTTCAATAGACCATCTATCTACAGTTAATGATTCATGATTTAATTACAACAATTGAAGTGAACTTGTAGTTAATAAACTGAGTATAGATTCTTCTTAATGTAGGGAGAAATGTCGTGTCAAAAAAAGTGTTCTGAAGGACGTAGTGTTCTAGAGCTAAATCCTTATAAAAGAGGTGTTCTTCGAACATAGTGATTGCGCAAATCTTTTGTACTCCATAACTAGTGATGGTTATTGGAATTTGGTATGACTGAAAACCTATCGGCTTATGCTCCTTGGACTTATCCCTTAGTGGTGAACCAAGTAAAATTTATGTGTCTTCTATTTTCATGTGATTGTTTTTTCTATACTTTCTCATAAGATATGTTTAATAGGTTTATAACAATGTGGGAATAAGATACATTGGTTTAAAAGAAAATATTGACACCCTGATTCACCCCTCCCCACTTAGGGTGTTCTAGGGTCCTTCAAGTGGCATCAAAGGTATTTTACTAGTGTTAAATCATCCCTCAATTTCTACCATGTATAATAAAGTGAGTATTAAGGGATTTATTTTCTTTGATTGAAAAAACATTCTAATATGGAAGAATTGGATGAGGTCTCATCTAAGATCTCTTAGAATGGAAGTTCTATTTTCTACTACACAAGGAATACATGTCACCAATCCTATTGGGATTTCTACTACAGATATAGATAGGAAAATTTTGGATATAGATGAAAAATAATAGAATTACCTCACTACATCTCTTTCTTATCAGATATATCTAATGGTGATGAGATTCACTTCGGTAAAGTTTATGTGGGAAAAACTGCAGAATATTTATAAAGGTGATAGAAAAGTCAAAGTGAAACTATAAGTTCTTAACAGTAGGTTTGATGATTTTAAGATGTGTCTTGATGAAAATGAAGATACCTTTTTCAATCGAATTATTGAAGTTGTTGGAGAAATATGAGGATTCGGTAAGGAAATCAAAGACATAGATATTGTAAAGAAAATATCTTTCAAAAAAAACTTTTCATCGTAAATCATAAACCATCCAAAATAATATTAAGGAAGGTATCCTTGGTTAATATCCCCATTATATCATAAGTGACATCAATGTGTTTTATTATAATGAAAATTATTTCAAATGATAAGTTGAAATATTTCTTATTGAAAATACTATTTTTACTTTGAAAAAAAATCATTAAAATATAAAAAACTATCAATTATTAATGAATAAGTTTAACATGAAAATAAAATTGGGTTCTTTTAATGGAATATTCAATGTATTTAGTTTTCATAATGGTAGGTAACTCCATTCAATCAAAATAATTTAAAAGAAATCCTTACTTTAACAATTTTTTAAAATTGGTTAGAAAGTACCCCTTTGGGAATGTAATAAGAATATTCATATTAAAATTTTTATAAAAATTATATAATTGGTAAAAATAACTAAAAAATGTTTTTTTAATATTAAAAATATAATTTAAACCATTTTTATAAAATATATATATGAAAGAAATTGTTTTTTTATCCAAATGGAGAAATAAATATATTTTTTGTTAAAGATGTTCCTTCGGTCTATTGAGAATATAAAGCGAGGAAAATGAATGGAAAACATGTATCATTAAGAAATAAATTTATGATAATAAAATTAATTATTTTATTTTGAGGTAGATAATGAAATTTCTTCCTTAGAAACATAATCATTAACAATCCAGATAAACATTGCGATTTTAAAAGAAAACCATTACATCAAGTTTGACTTTGATCAAATAAAATTTAACATCAAATATAATAAATTTAAATTTATTAAACTTAAATACCATATTCATGAAAAAATTATAATATAATGTATTATCACTTTATAGTATTCTAAAATCCATGTATAAATAATTCAATAATAAAAATCTTCATTTTTAGGTATTAACTATTTCATTTTTATGAGTATTTTAGTTCAGTAGTTCAAGTCATTATTGATTGATCATGGTATCATAATCTATATAATTTTAATAATTATATAAATATCATATATATTAATTATATAAATATTTATTTTCATACATAAAAAATATATATATAAATGAATTAAATTATTCTTCGAGATAGTACGTTGTTCGTATGCATGAACATTGTTTTCAATTTTATATTGATGGAATGATAGATATGAATATAATAATTCACCTTCCCAAAATAATTATTATTTAATATGTGTAATATATATTTATTTAATATATAGTTAGTACCATCAATGAAATATGGAAATGGAAAACAAATCACATCGCTTCATGGAGGTGGTTGTCCACATGTACAAATGAGTGTCATGGTCATTTTCTGAAAGATAAGAAAGTAAGAAGTTAGACGGAATATTATAATTATAAAAGTTTAATTATGTCATAAATTTCATATATAAATACTAAAACCATCATAATAAACATCCATGAAATTTGTTGATGGAATATGAATTGTATCGCTCCATGGAGGTGGTAGTCCACAAGTACACATGAGCGCCACTTTCACTTCCCATTTAAGGGAATAGAGGGTGGATAATGGTGTTACCAAAATTATAATAACATTTAACATTATAATCTGTATAATATTTTTTTATTTTATGATGAATACCGTATAATTAGATGAGTTACATGAATAAATGAATTGATAGAGGTCATATAGAATGATTAGATCTTATAATGCAGTCCTACTTTAGACCTTTTTTAAGGATCCTTGGAATGATCTTTTAAGAATAAAAGAACCTAAAATTCATGGATATAGATGTTTTATAAGGAAATTGGGTAGGTTTTGGTGAATATATAAGGCTCAATGTGTCGTAAAGTATAAAAAGGATGGATTTCATTTTATAATAGAGTGTGAGGACACACTTAGAATTATATAATTGATTAAAATATTTTAAAGTAATTATCTATATAAATGTTTCTAAATGGTAATTAATTCAAATATAAATACTATAGGGTTTAAATGAAATCATTAAATGATATTTATAAATTTTTTAGATTCATTTTATGCCTTGTCATTTATATTGAGCACTTCATGAACCATTATTGACCTTAACTACAATAACAATTATTTCAATTTTAAGTGTTAAGAGTGTCACCATAAATGGAAACGTGACTCTTAGATGGACCATGGTTGTTATGATCAACCCTAATATGTTAAAATGTATGAATATATATTTTTTTGAATTTTAGATCATTTAATAAAATATTATTTAATATAAAATATAATTATTGTAAATTATGTAACTATTCATTTAATTTGACCATATAGATACCAAGGAAAATATATAATTCTCATATAATTCTTTTAACCATCACCATTATTTTATATTTATCTAAAAAAGTTCATGAAATGCAATAATTGCCACAATTTTTTTTAATATTTTTAAAATCAAATATTTTATTTCTCTATTACACTAATAAGTATTATGTCAATGTGTCCTAGGAATTTAAGGTAATTATTCAGTAAATACAAAAATATAAATAAATTAATATGAAAAAAATAATTTATTTTAATATATGATTTTATAATTGAACGTATCCACTATTTATCAAAGTGTAAAATTTTAATAGATACTAAAGTAAAGGGAGTCACCTTTTATATTTATCCATTGGTTACATTATAATAAAGGTAATAATCATAAAAATATGGCATAAAGTTACCATATATGTGTAAATTGGATTATAATGGACAAAAATAAACTCAATAAATAGAAAAAATTTAAATGACAGTTACATTTTAGGGCCTTATCCCAAATTTTTACCCTATTTTACCTATTTTACTCATACAAGGGTCACCAATGTTTACTATGGTTATTATTCATAATCAAAAAAATGAATGCAACCTATTTACCAAATTTTATCCATCTAATTATAGTTATGGAATCTATATTTTATGATTTAGTTTATTAAAGAAGAAAAAAATTAATATTAATGTAATCATGAAAAATGAAATGAAAAAAACTTCTTAAATAAATTCATTTTAAAACATAAAACTGGATTAATTCTAATCTCATTCATTGAAAAAATTTATACAAATGTTAAAATATTTTTTGACTATTTAATATATAAATATCATTAAAATAATTCTGTAATAGTGATTAATTTAATTTATTAATATAATAAAAATTTCATGCATAAACACATCTTTTAAGGAAAAACTTTATCTAATTTCAAATGAATTTATATTTATTTATAATCAATTGATGACCAGTGAATATATTTTATACAAGTGGAAACCTTAATTTTTTTTTATAATTTCGGTATTAATATTCATATGAGAAATTTAGTGGCTATGTAATAATGGTATACTATATTATAGTTACTTTAGAATCGAGGATTCATGTGTCACAAGCTATCAAATAAATATTTATTTGTTGATAAAAATGAAGTCATGGGGTGTGACATCCATGATTGGGGTTATTAATAGGAACACCACATGCCCCACCCTGATAGTGTTCACAGTCCTCAAATGATGGTTAGTACCACTTAAAAGGTTTATTCTATTTGGATATGAATGTTACCCATGTATAGAAATATCTATATCACCCTATGGCCAAAGGATCAAATCTACCCTAAATAGTCTACTCCCACATAGCTAACATGTATATGCTTTGACTCTAACCACCAAATGAGACATATTCAGGGTCCTTTTTCAAATCATCATCTTCCCCTCCAATGGGTTGTCTAACCAATACTAACCCACCTATTCATCTTGATTCTTGATATATGAAGCAAGGTTCCATATGATATGAAATACCATATAAATAACATAACATACCAAGAGAGAATAAGTCTTGTCAAGGATGGGTCTTAAGGGACACACCCACACCAACACCCACATGGAAACATAATTGATAATGGGTTAAATATTCTATATATAAGGCCCCGACCTTAAAAATTACAAAATTTTGAGTTTTAGTCAAGAATATAATTTCATTACCATTTAGGATCTTTTCTGGTTGAATGTTTTATAAAATTAGTCCATATCTAATACATAAATAACCATATAATAAATAGTGTACAATTCTTAATAGCAAAATTTATTTACACCATATAAAACTTTTAAAAATAAATCATGATATATTTTATGAAATTTCTTTCATGAATTTATACATGACCTCTTCCTAAACCTTTCTCATCATGAAATCCTGTGAAAAAATTTAAAAAATGTGGAATGAGCATAAAAATTTCAATAAAGGACATAAAAATATAGAAAGTCTTAGTCTATTGATAAAAATTAAAACTCATGAAAACCCATTTTTTGAAAACATAAATGTTTATCCAAAAGTAAAATATCATTCATTAATAAATATTATTTATTTTACCTTTAAAAAAAAGATTTCCATGAAAATTCATTTGAAAACATTGGAAATTTATGTTGGTTTAATGTGACATCATCACATTGAACCCTTAAAGAACTCAAATAGATTGGAATAACCAAATGGCCAAATTCCAATGTAATTATCTTGATAATATAATAATTACCCAATGTATGGGAGGACTATTTGGTTGCACCCATCATTTAAGCTATAATGGGCTCAACATGTGCTATTTCGACACACCCATAATTTATAATATCCAATAACCACAAAATAAAATAAAATGTTTCCTCATTTGAAATAATCTTTTAAAATCATATTAAAATCAATTTTAGATATTAAAATACCATTTTCCTTAAAAAAATCCCATTTTCAAATCAAAATAATCCGTTATTTTTCAACACTAATTTCAATATCAAAATACCCAAAAAAAGGAAAACGTTTTTTCCTATAAGAAAAAAATATAATCTTAAAAAGGAATCTAAAAAAAATAATCGTCATGATAGTGGAAAATTAATTATCATAGTGTAGGTTAAGAACAAAACATTCATTTTCTCGTTTGTCAAAATGTTGTGTATTAAACACGTAAAAAGAATCCTTCATAAAAACAATTGAATGAAATTAAAAATAAACATAAAATTTCCATTATAATGCATTTATATAGATAAACATATAAAATATTATCAATAATATTTTCATTAAAGAAAATATTTTTAAATTATATCTTAAAACATTTAAAATATATTATTTTTTAAATCAAAGTGTCTCATACCACGTTGAAATATTTGAATCATAAAAATCATCCAAGAATAAAATTTAAAAACAATAAATATCATGAAAAAATATAAAATTAATGATATATAATGTCCTTGAATCTATATATACATATTATAAATAAATAATTGTGTATAACATCATGATATCCCCCAATGAATAGAAATTTAGATGAAAACCCTTACCTTGAGTCTGACTTGTCACATGTGTATTTATCCTCTTTAATAATAAACATATATTAATTATTTAATTTATTCAGTTCCCTTTTCAAGCTTATAATAACATTTATTTTAGTTATTACATTGTTTTAAACACCTACTTAAATAATGTATTTTATGTTGGGTGTTTTGACCATATTCTGTTTATGCATCAAATATGACTTTGGTATGTCATCTAAGGTCAGATGGGTCATAATATAAACATTTATAGAATAATAATCATTAAATAAATATCATATTTATACATAAATTATTTTTTTAAAACTAATCTTTAATTTTGATTTTGAAAAATGATCCAATGTTACAATCATGGAGACAGTATGTCATACATCTACATGAGTAACATTCCCATTTTTCAACAGTCATTATGGAAAAAAGGTAAGTAACATTTATCTATCCATGATGACAGTTATATAATTAATAAAAATATATTTAATAATATATAATCCTATATAGAATTCTTGTGGTGTAAAAAAATCATATCACATCAAGTAGGTGGCAGTCTGCACATCCATGAATAATGTTATAACTTTTTTGGTGTGTGAAAGGGTGTTAAAGAAAATGATATATTATATTTCCAGAATATTTTTTCATAAATATTAAATCTATATCATGTATGTAGCATATGTTTAATTAAATAAATCCTCAATACATTCCATGTAAATTATTAATGTATGACATCACTTTGGGGAGGCGATAGTCCACACATCTAGAAATGATGTTATTATATTCCCATAAAATTTAATGAAAGAACGTATGTGCTCTACTAAATTTTAAGAGTTATTAAAAAATCATATATATCATATATATCATATAAAAATAGTCTGTCCATCATAATTCCAAACCATTTGAGGTGGTAATGAATAACAAATGACATCGTTTTGTGAGACTATAGTTTTTTTTATACACAAACATTAATTCTCTTTCCAATTTGATGGAAGTGTTTATAGGTTTAGGTATATCCCTTAACATAACAAAATATAATTAGTTTGAAGATAATTATTTCATTTTATATGATTAGAAAAATAATAATTGAATGATTTTACAGAGAAATATAACATAAATGAATATTGAATAATGTTATATCATTTTCGGAAAATCATTTTCATTTACATGAAAGAGCCTCCTTGGTTGTCTTTATTTCAAATGTGAGGACTATAGGGTGAGGGTAAGCATGTTGGAAGATTATTTTGGAAGGGTTTGGATGATCTAAATTGTATTTAGTTGTATGAAAATGTATGGGGGTGAATGGATTTTTATAGTGGTGGGGGAGTGAAAATATTTTTTTGACTAACAGGTTGTTTTTTATTAGAAAAATAGGAAAGAAACATCATTAAAGGGGGATGAAAATGATGAAGACCAAGATTGTCTCCCCTAATAATGGTAATAGAAATCTTTATAAAAGATCTCAAAATAAGTTAAATAGTTATCACTTCACTTGGTGCACCTCTTCTTGAAAAATCATCTGCTGTAAGGTTGTTTTATCCCCATGAACTCCCAAACTTCATGCCTGGTTTAACATCTTATATACCTTTATATAGAATTAATTCATCTCCCAATGAGGATTTTCCTTCCCTTGGATCAAACCCACATGTAATTGGGAATATGTTTTCACCTCTATGATCATAATATTGTATAATTTACAATGTTGAAGACCACTAATCATTTCCCTAACTTCATCACTATGATAATTAACAGTTCCATAGATGGAATTGATGCCTAAGATGAACAATCCCTTATCATATCTCATAATACCTTTATCTTACATTAACCTCCTTTACATGACCCATCCATATTTAGTTTTAGGCCCACCTTCAGAGGTATCTAGAAACCCACACTGCTCTGTGACACCTTGAATTCCCCTCTATAGAGATAAATACCCTCAATATGAGCTTCCTCGGGGAATATGAAGAATACCCCTGAGTCTGAAGCCTACCCAGATCTTCCATAACTAAGTAAACACATTTTTTTTACCTTAATCACAATAATTGATATAAATTACATTCACTAATATATTTTTTTCAAAAACTATGTTAAACTTATTATAAAATATAAATTATTCCCTTATGAAATATGGAATCCATTTTCCAAATTACTATAACATAAGTGGATTAAATTAATTTAGAATTAATCTCATGGTTGTGATGAAAAATTAGGTTTTAAAGTAAATGTGTTCAAAAAATTTCTAGGTTTTTGACAAAAACTTAATTTTTTTATTGAAATAAAATTAAATCGTACAACAACAACAATGATAGAAATGAAAGCAAATAGAATATCATCATGGAAAAAAAGATTCATCCTGAGGGAACCACATTTGATAATATTTTTTCATTTATTAGGAAATGATCTCATGCTATTGTAAATAATGAGTTCCTCATCTTCCGTTCCTACACAAGCTAAACCATTATCTGTGAGGTTCTATTCTCTCTAAAAATGACCAACAATAGAGCACTAGTTGATTTCTAATATAAATTTCCTAATATAATAATCCAATTCCAATGGAGGTCTGATTTCCTTTGCATAATCTGAACTAGAGCATCACAATCAGATTCAATTTCTTTTACCACAGTATTAACCTTTTTCATAAAGAGATTCCATTATGTATGGATATTATCTCCACACTAATAGAGTTACCCAAACCATAAAAAGCACTAAACCCAGAAAACAATCGAACCTCTTCCATCTCTCACCACCCAACCTCCCCTCATATTGCCTACTAAGTACGCACCATCAACATTTTGTTTCAGACCCCTTGAATAAGGAATAAATATGACCCACTGGCCATTTATGGCATACTATAGGTTTGATATCATAGAGGGCCTCGAAAAAATCCTGCACAATGTCATAGATTTCCGCCCACCTATGATTACCGAACCTAACATTACAATGAGAATTCTCAACTACACCTGGAGGACTATAAGGGATCTTCTTGTACCCTCTCTCATCATGTTTCTGGATTCCCATAGAATCAAATATACTATTACAAGAATAAGGGCACACAACATAACTATATAAATTATTTATATGATAAAGAAGGTTTCAATTAAAATTTAGTATTATTTATTATTCATTCAAATTTGAAAGTTCTCCTAAAAATAAAAAAAATAAAACCAAAGTAAATTTTGATATAATTTATTCATATGTAAATGTTATTTTTTCACATAAAATTTATAAAAGTGTCAAAATTTAGTTTTAAAATAGGTACAC
Organism: Viscum album; assembly: GCA_963277665.1. Lineage (NCBI taxonomy): Eukaryota > Viridiplantae > Streptophyta > Magnoliopsida > Santalales > Viscaceae > Viscum > Viscum album. The sequence continues at coordinate 1,713,045,855 of OY728140.1, read as the reverse complement.
CACTAAATGCTGACAAAAATACTTATTTAAAAAATATTGGGTTTAAGCATAAAACTATATTTATTAATATATTATGGATATAAAATTTATTGGATGAATTTCAAAAAATTTATAAAATTTTTTCTGAAAAATATAGTTACTTCTATTCAGACCGTCTAATATAATGACTATAAGATATATACTATTTAAAAATATAATTTTAATAGTATATTATAGTTCGGTATCACTCGGTCTTGTGTGTTACACAAGAATTATAAGAACTCATTCTTATGTGTTGGGTAATCTATTGTATACAGCATATCTTTTAAAGAAATAATACTATTTAATTTCTAAATAATAATAAATATAAAAAAGAATTAATCTCTTTTTACCTGGGAAGTTACATCCTCCCCCCATTTGGAAAATTGTATCCTCGTTATTTTTTACACCTATCAAATAAGTGGGAATATTTTAACCTCATATAATTATTAGGATTCCATGTTTCCTCTTCAACCATATGGATCTTCCATAAAACTATAACCTAGTGAATGAAATCATTCCAAAATAGATTCTCTAGGGTCAATAACATAAACAGGCTGTTCTTCATAAGAAAAATTCTCTTCCAACTGAACTACTTCAAAGATGAAAACATTTGATTAATCCAGTATATTTTTCCTTAACATTGAAGCATGAAATATGTTGTACGACTATGATAAAGACATATGTAAATCTACTCGGTAGGCAATTAATCCAACATTTTCAGGATTTCATTTGGTCTAATGAACCCTAGACTTAAATTCCTCTTCTTACCAAAACACAATACACTTTTCCATGGAGAAACTTTTAGAAATACATTATCACATACCGAAAAAGAAAGATATTTCATCTAGTTAGATGTATAAATTTTCATCCTACTCAGAGATTCTCTTAGGTTTCAATGAATCACTTGATCATTATCTAACATTTCCTATTCCAAATCTCCTCCCACCAACATCCTTTCTCCTAAATGATCTCAAAAATACATTGTCAGACAAAACTTTTTTTAAAATTACTCAAATGGTTCCATCTGTATATAGGATCAAAAAATGTTATTATAAGAAAATTCAACAAAACAAATATGTTTATCACAACTTCTATGTAAATCAATTGAGAAAGAATGATGCATATCATCCATGTTCTAAATCACTTGCTCAGAATATCCATCACAATGAGGATGAAAATCTTAATTAAAATTTAATTCAGTAACCAAAGACTTTTGAAGTCCATTCCAAAGATTGTATGAGAACCTCAGATCATAGTGTGATAAAATGGAGAGAGGCAATCCATATATCCAAATAATCACGTTTTGATATATTCTAGAATTCTTCATGAAATAATTTGTATATAAAATTGGAATAACTGCTAATAGGTGTTTGACTATGCTTCTGGTTGGGTGTGGGTCCTAGACTTTGACAAGTTTTTTCTAGTTGTAGTGCTTTACTTGTACAAAAGGGTGAATAAAAAACAAAGACTTAATGCTGGTTTGGATCAATAGTAGGCGGAATTTTCCTGACCTATTGTTGACATGTCACATGGGCTGGAATTCTATATTTCTAAATAGATAATTCCCTTTTATAATTTTTTCTTCACATTGTTCATTCCTGGTATGATGATCTATACTTCCTATGATGGGCTTACAGCTTATAGACTTCAAAAAGAATGAAATATGGACTTTCTTGAAGACTTACAGTTTCTCTATTTTTAATCGGTATGTATTTTTTCTTCTATATCCATGTAACCGCATTCATTTTCTTCCAGTGTAGCATCATTACACCTTGATACTACCTTGTAACTCTTTATTTTTTAAAAAAAATCTATAGTGATATGGGTTGGGAAACCAGGCCATGTCTCACCTTTCAAAAAAAATCAAATTGGAATAAAATGTACATTTTTAGTTAATAGATCAACAAAAACTCAAATTTCATTATTACGGTGAGACGTATTTTTGAAATCCTACCCTTGAATCCATTAATATATTCTTCTATTTCCACTCCATTATAGGAAATGGTTGAAGAATCCCCTTTAGTAAATGTCATTCTACATTAACCTACTGAAATCTATATCACTTCACAATAAAGTAATAAATATATCTTTTCATTTCATCCCACCAATAACACTCCCCTAGGAATCGATACATCTGAGTGCTTTTAAGATGAATGGATAAATAAAGAACTATGAGTTTTAGTCCACAACTATTTCCTCAAATTTTAATCATAAGGAACACATAATATTTTTCAAAATCATAAATCACATTCTTCATCAACATTAAAATCTGGAAATATACCATTGTTAATAGATTATAACTCATGTTGAAAATATTGATCCAGCTTTTAAGCCCTCTTAATTCTATCAGAAAACATTAACTACACTAAAACCTGAAACAAAACAGAGGTTTTTCCTGTATCCACAACATTGATGCAAAAAATTACTAAATCATTAAATAATGGTTCATGTTTCAAATGTAACATGGTTAACAAATATATATTTTTTCAACTCAAAGCATCAAACACCTTGTTTTATTTTCTAGGACGATAATGAATCATGGAATCATAATCCATGATCAGTTCCAAAAATATTTTATATCTCATGTTCAATTCATTCTAATTGAATATATAATTAAAATGTTTATAACCAATATAAATTTCACACTTTACTCCATAAAAAAATTTCCTCTAAATTTTTAAAGGATAAACAATAGTTGTTAATTAAAAACCTTGTGTTTGGTAATTTAACTCAGCAGGTTTAAACAAATGTGAAGAATAATCAATTACCAAATCATTATGCATTAAGAAAGAACTAAAAACCTTCAATGATGAATCCCTATAGATGAAAATTTTACAATTTATGTAGGAAAGGCCTAAACCGGAGTATTCAAAAATCTTCTTATCAATTCAAGAAAACAATCATCACATTATTTTTTTTTCAAATGAGCATAACGTTTTTTTGAGTTAATATATTTGTTGGTCGGAGTGGATACTCAAGAGGGGGTGAATTGAGTACCAATTAAAATTTCTGTTAAAAATATTTCTCTTAAAATCCCCCAATTTAAAAACAAGTTAAACTGTAGTTAATTTATACATATTGTAAATGGTGAATTAGTTTCTCAAAGATTGATTAGGTCTCAGTTAATTTAATCAGAAGATTAAATTAGCTTTTGAAACTAACTTACTGGTTCACAATAAGTACAAACACTTGTTAATTTAACTATCAATTTAACTTTAAAATAGATTTTTATTTCAAAGTAAATAGTAGAGGAATATAAAATATGTATTATATTTTAGACTTATTCTAAGATGCACAGTAGATATAACCAAGAGGATCAATATCAAGACGAGACATAGTCCTCTCAAACAATTTATATAAATTTTATCCACACCTTGGATCAGGGTAAACAACAGTGCATAGACTGTCCAGGTACTAAGACCTCTACCATAGTTCTACGTGGGAAAACAAAACAATACTACAATGGTTGTACATGTCTTAAATGACCTCTACTACAATCCACAGTGGGATAAAAAAGAGTTATATAAGGTTTGTGTGAGGATTTAGAGATCCTCCAGTTTTAGCACATGAGACAGTGTGTGTATAAAATATACAGAGTACACACACTACTCGAAATGTAAATAGAAGAATCACTAAGAGAGTAGATATGAGTTTAGAATGCTCTAGTGATTTAAAGTGCAGATATGGAATCCTTTTAATTGATCAGGAATGGTTTTGAGTCCTTCTCTGGTTTTTGTCTGAAAAACAGAGATCCGTTTTCTTCATGTTCAGTTTTATCAACTTGAGTGCATGAAGAGCTCGTTGTAGTTCTTCACTTTTTGACAGAATTTCAATTTGTGTTCTCTTCTTGTATGAATCGCTTCATGTATGTCCAGTGTTCTTCGAGTATGGATGTGGTCATTCTGTATGCACCACTTTACAAAATTCTGTTTCCATTTTTTGTGCACGTTCCTTTTCATCTCATTTTCCTGGAATTTGTCCTTCCTTTTATAGCTTTCAGCTCCAGCAATGGAAATGATTAACTTTTCATGGGTACTAGGTACGGTTCCCTGACATGCCAACAACTATCATTAAATAAAATTAATTGCATTAAAATCATCAAATATGATCATTTCATAATAAATCAATAATGTTGACAAAAGTAGGGTTTAGGAATCAGTGAAATTTTTTCATCAGTAGCTTTCTGTCGGTAGATATTAACGGTGGACTTTGTATAGTAGTGAGCTTCTATCGGTAACTCTTTTCCCTTGTACAGGTAGATCCTTGTATCGGTAGCTGTTACTATGTGTATTAGTAGCTCTATATACTAGTGACTCCTTATATCAGTAGCTCTTGGTCTATCGGTAGCTCTCCTGTATCGGTTGATCTTTTTGTATCGGTAACTACACTTATCGGTAGACTTTGTATCGGTAGCTTGTGAATATCGGTAGACTTGTTGTATTAGTAGCTCTTTATCGGTGGACTTCATATTTGTAGCTTGTCTGCATCGATGGACTTGATCTATCAGTGACATGTACTTACTAGTGGACTTATACATACCGGTTGCTCTGCATATCGGTGACCTTTTCTTATCGGTGACTATGTCTATCGGTAGAATAAGTACCGGTAGATCTGTATCAGTAGCTATAAGAATATCAGTGACTTAACACTTATCACCTTTATACAAAACATATCCGATTGACTTAGAATTATTTCAAAATTCATATAAACATTGATAAACATTGATTAACATATTTCAAAGATTATTTTAATATTATTATCAGCTTAATAATAGAATGTCATAGATTGAAATAATTAATATATAGATAAACATTATTTGGGATTATTAAAGTATGTGAAATCATAATTGGGATTATCTAAACTTGTGAGGTAAAAAATCTTCCCCATTTTGATAATCACAACTTCATATATTATAATCCCAATATAATTAGTCATGGATCATAGGATATTTCATTAGATCAAATTGTATCAGAGAAAACAATGTAATATAAAACATATATAGAAAATATAAAATATAAAACAAATGTACCAGAGGGAAATGAATTAAGATCATAAAAGAAAGTATTGTTCCCCCATATACATAATATATATTATTTCTCCTCCATATATTTTTCCCTTAGATAGTATTTCTCCCCCTTTGTGAAAATAAAAAAGTGGGACCGGAAGGAAAAACAGGAGAAAAGAAGTAATAGAGAGTAATAGGAGGTAAGATAACATATATTCCTTAGAGAAAACACTTACAAAGAAATACATAAATGAAACAAAAATATATACAAGTGATTCCTATCAAAAATCCTAGCTACTGATCAATCCAAATCCTCAGAATGAGATTTTACCTTAGGATAAGAAGAGGATTCAGGTGTGGTGGATGCAGATGGAGGCTTAAGAACACCAGAGATGATTGGAGGTGGATAAGCTAATGAAACTATTCCTGGAATGTACTGTGCATCTCTCTGGGTGATCATAGGAGTAAGGATTCAGATAGCTTGGGTTGGAGTCATCTGAATAGGATAAGCAGTAGAGGCAGATGCAAGTTGAGTTGGAGGTACAATCACTGGTTGAGCATCAACATGCAAGAAATGAAACAAGAGATTTCTGAAATCCATAATGATTCCTTCTCCTCTTTCCATGGCATAAATAAAATCATCCTTGTTTTCCATGAATTTTTCCAGTGTAGGTGTCAACTCTCTGAGCTTTCTGACTTGTTCTCTGAAGGCTTGATTGACTGGTGGTAGCTTAATGTTTTCTAACATAAGCTTGAAATGGTTGTTGAGCTGATTCTTGGTATAAACGCTTTGGAAATAATAATCTACCTTGTCTTTTAACTCTTTTTGAGAAAAATAATCTTCTCTCATATAATCTTGAACAATATTCATGATATCTCTAGTGGTATCTCTGGTAGAAGTCACTACTTTGGTCAGATCAGATGAGTCCACAGAGCCACTGGTTGATGCTGAACCACGCTCCTCCTTCATCAAAGCTCTAATCTAATCCAAATCCACTGAAGTTTTGGAAGAAAGAGAACCAATAGATAAGGTCACAGTTTCCATGAAACTCTTAGTTATCCCACCAATAATATTTTTCACTGTAGAATCTTGGGTGCTAACATGATTTTTTATGCAATGCTTAATCTTCTCCAAAACTGAGACCATTTGGCAAACTACACTCTTCACATAAGCCACATCCTTGTCTTTTTGAGATTTAAAACTCATATGGGATTCCAGAGAGATAACTGATTGCATTAGAATTTCAACAGTCTCTTCCAGTCTAATACTTGATTCTGGAAAGCTATAACTTCATCCACTATCTCTTCCACAAAGGTTGACACATTACAACCATGAGAGAGTTCGAAGGACTTTTCCAAATTGATAATCTCTTCAACAAAGAAACTATTTAACTCAATAACAGAAACACTCAAAATTTCTTTCATCTCACCCTTTAAAGATGATAAGTCATCCCTGTTGATCATATCAATAGGTGGAACCAGAACAGGTGCTCTTTCAGACAATATACTGACCACAGAGTCATTCATAATCGATTGAATAGATGACACCAGTGAAGCTTCCTTTTTCCTTATTTCTTCCACAAAACTAATTTTGAGATAAGAATTTAATTTATCCAGATCATGTATTCTAACCACATATTCAATTAATATCTCAGAGTGAATATCATAATTGATTTTTGGTCTCCGAAGGGATGTATCATTATCAAAATCTGGATAATCTAATCCACAAACAACAAACCCTGGGTCCTCTACCCAGTCTTCAAACTCAACAGCCACAGAAACATTTCCAAACCTAGTTGGATTCTCCCCCTCAACTGGTACATTCTCTTGTATATCAATATTACACTCATATTCTTGGTCTTCCTGATCAGAATCCTTCACAACCATTTCCAATTCTTCAATAGTATGAGGTTCCTATAGAACAGGTACACGTCCTTATTTTTCAGCCAAAACAATCTCAACAGGTACAACTGAGCTTCCAATCAATGGACTCAGACCTGAGCAAACCGAATCAGATGCTCCGGATTTAGATTGTTCTACTTTTTCAGTCTCTGGGGCAGGTTTTTGCTTCTCATCAATAGGTGCTTCTTCTTCATGAACTTCTTATTTATTTTCTTGAGCTGCCTCTTCCTGGTCTGATTTCTACTGAACTTCTTTTCCTTTTGAAACAACTTCAGGAGCTGGGCTAGGAGGCAAGTCAGGACCTCCGTATGCTCCTGTAGTGGAATCTTCCTCTTCTGAATCATCACTATATGATTTATCTTCTTCATTAGGTCCCAGACCTGGATCCCTCACATCTTTAGGCCTAGAAAGATGATCCACAAGATTATACTTATCATATAATTTTTTTTCATCAGTAACTCACTCTCTTTTCCATGGGTTCTAGTTTATCTTCATGTTTTTACATACAATGATTGTGATACAAACGTTGTTCTTTAACACCACTGTCTCATCCTGAGACTCAGCCACTCATTTCACTTTGATCATCACTAAGATCAACATGATAAAGAATAAGGCATTTGTCTTTGATTTTGGCCTGGTCATATCCTCCATTTGAACCATTATCATCCTGCACAGATTTACTTTCACACCATGTATCGAGAGATGTAGCCGATAGATATCTTGATATCTCAAATTTTAAAAGTCCTCCCTCCTTGGAATTAAAACATGCTGAACAAACTTGAATAGAAATATGTTCACTCCATCCATTTCAGCAGCCACAACCAATAATTTCTTTCCACTACCAATGAGATCCTCTAAGGAAGTCTCATAATGAAATATGTCTCTTGTAGGTGGTACTGATTTCAAGAAATATCCAAAAACACCTTCGTGTGGAACCTCCAGGCATTTATCCCACTCAATAGAAGAAAAATCTATCTCCTTTCCATTTACCCTTGAAATCATTCTGTTTTTAGCATCGGATTTCTCAAAACTTACAAAATCAAAGAACTGTTTCACCAGCTTCGGATAGTATGGGTCATTGTTCTTCGAAAAGCATTATACCCACTTCTGATCTTCCAGTACCTCTATAACTAACGATTTACTAGACAAAAGCCATTCCACACATAGCTCTTTTTCAATCCCAACAACTCTATTTTGTAGAAGAGGGTTCACTGGTCGCCTCCCTGAACATGTTCTACTAACACTGCTACTTGCTTCTGGCTCTGTCTTCTGCTTCTTCACATTCGGCTCATCAATGTCATCTCTGACAGTAGGCATTTTGGTTTTTTCCATTTCTGGTTCAAGGAACTTAGATTTTCCACGAGATTCGGAAGCTAAGGCTTGAGGGAAAAGGGTTTGAGGTGGATTGAGAAGTAATTAAGAGTTAGTTTTATCATTTATGAATCATAAAATAAATAATTAAAATATAATAAGTAAAGTTTAAACGATACAGATTCTGGCGGAAAACAGAAGTTTAAAACAGCGCATACTTAACAGTAGGGTATACTGGTGAGAATTCCTAATGGTGAGATCCACTAATCAGCGAGGTCTATACCGGTGAGGTATATCAGTGAGGTTTTATATCGGTGAGGTATATTGGTGAGGTTTCATACCGGTGAGGTTTATCCGTGAGGTTTTATATCGGTGAGGTATATCGGTGAGTTTTCATACCAGTGAGGTATATCGGTGATGTTTCATACCGATGAGGTATATCAGTGAGGTTTCGTACCGGTGAGGTATATCAGTGAGGTTTCATACTGGTGAGGTATATCGGTGAGGTTTCATACCCCTGAGGTATATCGGTGAGGTTTCATACTGGTGAGGTATATCGCTGATCTATCATTCCCAACTCATGTATAATGTAACTTAACGTATCCGAACTTAACGGCTTGGTGAAAATGTCATCTAATTGATGTTCATTACCTATAAATTCAAGAGTAATATCACCTTTTTGGTAGTGATCATTCAAGAAATGGTGCCTTACATCAATTTGTTTGGTCCTAGAGTGAGATACATGGTATTTAGAGATATTAATTTCACTAGTGTTATCATATCTAATTGAAACATGCTTAAAATCATATCCATATTCCAAAAGACCGTGTTTCATCCACGGAATTTGTGCAAAGAAACTAACAGCAGCTACATACTCTGCTCCAGTAGTGGACAAAGCAACTGAATTTTGTTTCTTACTACACCAAGATACTAAGGATTTTCCCAATAGATGACATGTTCCAGATATGCTTTTTCTATCCAACTTGCAACCAGAAAAGTAAGCATCTGAATAACTCGTTAAATCGAATTATTTTTATTTTGGATAAAACAAACCTAAATTTACATTATGTTTAAGATACATAAAAATTCTTTTAATAGCAAGAAAATATGATTGTTTTGGATTATCTTGAAATCTTTCACACATACACACACTAAACCTAATATCTGGTGGACTAGCAGTAAGGTAAAGTAAGCTTCCAATCATACCTCTATAACTTGTTTGATCCAATAGTTTCCCAGTTTCATCAATGTCCAATTTACAAATAGTACCCATAGGTGTATCACTTTCCTTAATACTATCTAAAACAAAATGTTTTAAAAGATCCTTTGTATATTTACAATGATTCAAAATAATACCATTTTCATTTTGAAAAACATTAAATACAAGAAAATATTTGAGATCTCCGATTAAACTCATTTCAAATTCATTTTTCATACTCTTTGAAAAATTAGTACATAAAGAATGTTTATAAGATCCAAAAATAATATCATCAACATAGATTTGTACTATCAAAACATCTTTAGAAATTATTTTAATAAAAAGAGTTGGATCAACAATCCTTTTAGAAAAACCTTTTGAAATAAGAAAATTGTTAAGTCTATCATACCAGGCTCTTGGATCATGTTTTAAACCATATAAAGCTTTTGAAAGTTTGAAAACATGATTTGGAAAACGAGGATTAGTAAATCCAGTTGGTTGTCCAAAAAAACATCTTCAATTATAAAACCATTTAGAAAAGAACTTTTAACATCCATTTGATATAACTTTAAATTCAGATGAGCAGCATAGGCATGTACAATCTTAATAGATTCTAATCTAGCTATAGGGGAAAAGGTTTCCTCGTTGTCTATTCTTTCCTCTGGATTATATCCTTGTGAAACTAGCCCTGCTTTGTTTCTAACTATATTTCCAGAATCATCAACTTTAATTCTAAAAACCCATTTAGTGCATATGGTCAAAGTGTCCTTAGGTCTGTCAACCAATTCCGATAATTTGTTTATTTCAAATTGATTTAGTTCTTATTGCATAGCCATTACCCAAAATTTATCATTGATTGAATCATTGACATTTTTATGTTCTAACTGTGAAAGAAAATCTTGATGTTCAATCTAGTTTCTTAGAGAATCTCTTTTCTGTGTCCCTCTATCAAGATTACCAACAAAAACATCTAAAGGATGATTATTTGGAATCGTAGTTGATCTAGTAAAGGTAGGACTAGATATTTTAGGTTCTTCTCTAAGTTCGGGTTCACTAGGAGTAGATTCTTGAATGTTTCCAGAACTGGTTGTCTTTACAACAGGTTCTTGGGTTTCATCATTAAGGTCCAGAACTGGCAGATCTTCTTTAATATTTTCAATAGAAAACTTAGGTTCATGTGGATTGGTTTCATCAAACTTGATGCGAATATATTATTCCACACATTTGGTTCTTTTATTGAAAACTCTATAATATTTTCTAGATAAATAATAACCAAGAAAAATTCCTTCATCACTATTGGATGAAAACTTGTTAAGACTATCCTTTGTATTGAGAATAAAGACTTTGCAACCAAAACCTCTAAAGTAATTAACCTTAGGTTTCCTATTGTTCCACAACTCAAAAGGGGTATTCTTGAGAATGGGTCTAATCAAGACTCTATTGATAATATAACAAGATGTATTCACAGCTTCATCCCAAAAGTAAACAGGCAATTCATACTCATTAAGCATAGTTCTTGCAATTTCTTGAAGGGTTCTATTTCTTCTTTCTACTTCCCCATTATGCTAAGGTGTTCTAGGGGCAGAGAAATGGTGACTATAGCCATTGTGTGAGCAATAAGATTCAAAATCATTATTTTCAAACTCACGGCCATGGACACTTCTCAGGGAATTAATCTTAAGTCCACTAAGGTTTTCTACAGACTTGGAATACCTAATAAAGTAATAACATGATTCACTTTTTTGTGCTAAGAAGTATACCCAAGTATATCTAGAATAGTCATCTACTAAGACATATACATAGTGCTTCCCATTTAAACTAGAAACTCTAGAAGGTACAAACAAGTCCATGTGAACCAACTCGAGAGGTTTATAAGTTGAAACTTATTTCTTTGATTTAAAAGAAACATTATGTTGCTTTCCCTTTTGATAGGGATTACAAACTCTGTCTGTTGGGAATTTATGTTTGGGTTGGTCTCTAACTATGTTTTTTCTAGTGAGTTTTCTAAGTGAATGCATGTTGTAGTGTCCTTATCTTCTATTCCATAGCCAAGACTTTATGAAAATCATTTAATCATATAATATTTTGTTTATCTAAAGAATTCAAATCAACAACATAAACATTCTCATTTCTCAAAGAAGAATATACTAAAACATTTTTAGAATTAAAAAAATTACAAGAATCATTTTCAAATTTAACATTGAAACCATCATCACATAACTGAGAAATACTTAATAGATTATATTTATGTCCTTCAAAAAATAAAACTTTGGAAATTAAAACTGAATCAGTGTTCCCAATCTATCCTAGGCCGATGATATTTCCTTTAGAATTATCACCAAAGGTGACATGGCCTCCCTAAACTTTGATTAGTCTCTTGAAGCATGAGTAATCTCCAGACATATGCCTTGAACATCCACTGTCCTTGTACCATACCATCTTATAAGAACTCTTTAAGGAAGTCTCCAACAAATCAGATTTACATAGAAAATGATTTTGGTACCTAGATTTTCTTGGGTCCAGATAGGTTAGCAAGAAAAGCCTTAGGTACCCAGATTTGTCTCATGGGTGACATATAATCTACAGAATCAATAGTTTTTAAAAAATAAACTTCATTTGATCTATAACCATATGAATAACTGGTTGAATCATATGAATTTCCAGAACTAGAACTAGGAGCATTTTGTCCAGATTTTGGAATAAAGATAGTTTTAGTAAACTGTCTCTTTCCAGGCTGATAGCCTATACCAGGGTTATATTTTGGTTCCACTTGTTTTCCTAACATTTGAGTAAGAGAATATTTTCCATTTGTAAACTTTTCTAAGTCCTTCCTCAATTTCTCATTAGACATTTTCAGTTCAATATTTTCCTTAAGTAATTGAGCATTCTTTTCCTTTTCTATATCAAGGGAAGATTTAACAGAACTCGTTAAAGCATGTTGTTTCTTTAGATCTTTATATTTTTCCATAAATTCATTACACGTATCTTCTATAATGTTACAATATTCAAATAATTATTCACTAGACATATTTTCATTTTCGGAATCAGAATCAACCCCAGAATAATATGAATTTATAGAAGGAGTATCCAGTGTTACCTCAGATGTGTTTGTCATGAAACACATATTATCTTTTTGAGATTTTTCATCCTGAGTACAATCAGAATCAGTTGAACTGTCCTCTGAAGCACTCCAAGTTTCTTTAATAGATTTCTTATACTTGTTATCCTTGTAGTCGTATTTCTTTTTGAACTTCTATTTTGGACAGTCTGCTTTTACATGTCCTTTTCTTTCGCATTCATAGCAGACAATTTCATCACTTTTATTAGGCTTCTTCCAGTCATTCTTCCAATGACATTTGTTATCATATTTCCCTCTTTAATTTGATTTTCTGAAGAATTTATTCTTCCTATAGAACTTCTTGAATCATCTGGATATCTGATCCTTCTCAACATCACTATTAGATGCACTCTCATTACTGCTTGAACTATCACTTTCACTTTGAATTTTTCCTTTCTCTTCACTCTTTGAAGCAGATGTCTTGAAAGATACTGACTTCTTCCTTGTTTCATCATCCTCTTCCTTGTTGACCTTCAACTCTTCCTCTTACATCATTATCTTACCAATAAATTCTTTAACAAGAAGTTTGTTCATGTCGCACGATTATCTAATGGAAACATATGTGACTCTCCATCTTTCTGGTAGACATCTTAATATTCTCATGATCTATTATTTTGTAGGAACAACTATACCAAGAGAGATCATAGTGTTGAAAACCTCATTGAACCTGAGATACATGTCAGAAATGGTTTCATCAGGATTCATTTTAAAATTATCATATTTAATAGTATATGTGTTCAATCTCATTTTCTAAACATTATTTGTTCCCTCATGCTAAATAGCCAAAGTGTGCCAAATTTAATAAGAAGTTTTACAAGTAGATATTCTGTTAAATTCATCATCTCCTAAAGCACAATACAAATCATTCATTTCTTTACAGTTATTATTGTAAGAAGTTTTAGTAGGTTCATCCCAAGTAGTTCTTTCATATTCTGGAATCTTATATTGAGTTTCTATAGCAGTACATATATCAAATCCCATACTCTCTAAATGAATTTTCATTTTAAGCTTCCACTGGGAATAATTTGCACCATTAAAGAACGGTGTCCAGTTGGTAGCAGCACCTTCATGTCTATTATCCATCGTTAGATTTTAGAAAATGTATTTAAAGAGATAAAATTTATAACTAACATAAATTTAAGATCATTGAGATACAACTAAAATCACAGTTGAAAAACAGAGTGCTTCGAAAAGCTTTAACCATAAACAACCTTTGATACCAAATGTTGGTCAGAGTGGATACTCAAGAGGGGGGTGAATTGAGTACCAATTAAAATTTCTGTTAAAAAAATTCTCTTAAAATCTCCCAATTTAAAAACAAGTTAAACTGTAGTAAATTTATACAGATTGTAATTTTTCAATTAGTTTCTCAAAGATTGATTAGGTCTCAGTTAATTTAATCATAAGATTAAATTATCTTTTGAAACTAACTTACTGGTTCACAATAAGTACAAAAACTTACTAATTTAACTATCAAAGTAACTTTAAAAAAGATTTGTATTTCAAAGTAAATAGCAGTGGAATATAAAATATATAATATATTTTAGACGTAATTTAAGATGCACAACAGATATAACCAAGAGGTTCAGTCTCAATCCGAGATTTAGACCTCTCAAACAATTTATATAAATTTGATCCACACCCTGTATTGGTGTAAACAACAGTGTACAGACTGTCCATGTACTAAGACCTCTACCATAGTTCTACGTGGGAAAACAAAACAACAGCATACTGGCTGTTCAAGTCTTACCTGACCTCTACCACTATCCACAGTGGGATACAAAATAGTTATAGAAGGTTTGTGTGAGGATTTAGAGATCCTCTAGTTTTAGAAAAGGAGACAGTGTGTGTATAAAATATACAGAGTACACACATTACTCGAAATGTAAATAGAAGAATCACTAAGAGAGTATATATGAGTTTAGAATGATCTAGTGATTTGAAGTGCAACTCTGGACTCCTTTTGATTGATCAGGAATGGTTCTGAGTCCATCAATGGTTTTTTCTGAAAAACAGAGATTCGTTTTCTTCAAGTTTAGATTTATCATCTTAAGTGCATGAAGAGCTCATTTTAGTTCTTCACTCCTTTACTGATGTTTAGTTTTTGTTCTCTTCTTGTATGAATTGTTTCATGTATGTCTAGTGGTCTTTGAGTATGGATGTAGTCTTTCAACATGCACCACTTTACATCATTCTTTTTCCCTTTTTTGTGAACGTTCATTTTCATCTCATTTGCATGACATTTGTCCTTCCTTTTATAGCTTTCAGCCCTGGCAATGGGAATGATTACCTTTTCATGGGTACTAGGTACGGTTCTATGACATTACAAAAACTATCATTAAATAACATTAATTGCATTAAAATCATCAAATGTAACCATTGCTTAATAAATAAATAATGTTGACAAAAGTAGAGTTTAGGAATCAGTGAAAGTCTTTCATCACTAGCTTTCTGTTGGTAGATGTGTAATGGTGGAATTTGTATAACAGTGAGCTCCTATCGGTATCTCTTTGTCCTTGTACCAATAACTCCTTGTAACGGTAGCTGTTTCTCTATGTATCAGTATCCTTGTATACCAGTGAATCCTTTTATCGGTAGCTCTTGATCTATCAGTAGCTCACTTGTATCAGTGGCTCTTTTATATCAGTAACTACACTTATCGGTTGACATTGTATCGGTAGCTTGTGCATATCGGTAGACTTATTCTATCGGCATCTCTTTATCGGTGGACTTCATATTGGTATCTTTTCTGCATCGGTGGACTTGATCTATTAGTGACATGTGCTTACCGGTGGACTTATACATACCGGTAGCTCTGCGTATCGGTGACCTTTTCTTATCGGTGACTATGTCTATCGGTAGAATAAGTACTGGTAGATATGCATCAGTAGCTATAAGCATATCGGTGACTTAACACTTATCTTCTTTATGCAAAACATGTAAGATTGAGTTAGAATTATTACAAAATTCATATAAACATAAATAAACATTGATTAACATATTTCAAATATTATTTCAATATTATTATCAGCTTGATAATAGAATGTCATATATTGAAGGAATTAATATATTGATAAACATTATTTTGGATTATCAAATTATGTGAAAGCATAATTGGGATTATCAAAACAGGTGGGTCAACAATATTCAGTGGGATGAAAAATCAAGAAAAGTTATCAACAAACCATCAGTAGTAACCCACTAAACCAAAAAAACTTTGAATCTTAGTGATATTTATGGGTGTTTTCCATTCTTCAACAACATTAATTTTAGTGGGATCAACATTTATGCCATCTTTAGAATCAATTTCACAAATAATTAAATTTTTAGCAAACAAAATCCAAAATTGATAAATTTTCCATAGAGTTTCTTTTGTTTTAAGTCATAAAAAACATTTATATACCTTTCATGTTCCTCTTGAATTTTATAAAATACAAAAATTTCAACAATAAAAACAATAAAATACATATCTAGGAACTCATAAAAAATTATATTCATATGATTCATGGATATATTAGGTGTATTAGATAACCCAAATGGAAAAACTAAAAATTCATAGTGGTCATATATAGTTCAAAATTCAATCTTGGGAATTTCCATTTCCTTCAATTTCAATTGATGGAACCCTAACCTCAGGTTAACATTGAAAAAAATTTTGTGATCACTAGAACAAATAAAAAAATCCTCGATATGAGGAAAATGAGACTTTTTATTAGTAGTGATATTATTTAGGGTTCTATAACCAATGTAAATTATCATTGATCCATCATTATTTCTAACAAACTAAATAGGGGAACCCATAGGGAAGTGATTGGTCAGATGAAAAATTTATATAATAACTCATTAGATTTCTTTTTTAACTCTAAATTTTTTACTTGATCCATTCAATAAGGGTTTTATAAGATAGGATTAGCATCGAGAACTAAGTCAACAGTAAACTCAACCTCCGAATCCAGAATAAAACTGGGAAAAGAATACTAAAAAACATCCATGTATTCATTTACTACTGATACATCACTAATTTGAATGGTTTTTTTTTATTTTCAACAATATGAGTTAGGTAACATTCATTTCCGTCTCTAATCAATTTATCACCTTATTGGTAAGTTATCAAAGGCACGAAATCATTGTACAAAACATTGTTAGTAGTTCAATATAACTTATCATGATAAACTAAAATACAATCCAAACCAACAATGATATTGATCTCTCCTATGACCGGTTCAATAGGATTTTCAAGAAAGACCATCCCACAGATGACAATAGGAATATTCATGTAAATCTTGGTTGCTTTAATTATTACACCTAGATTATTTACAAAATCTATATCTTACTTTAAAAAGGTGATATTCCCAATTTACTTGCTTATTTAAAAAAATTAATGAATATGAAGATCCAGAGTCACATAGGGTATTTGCAGAATTTGAATACAAAAGTATCATACCTGCCACTACTTAATTTGATCACCCAACATGAACTGTAGTGGTAGGAAATGACATCACTTCACATTTTTGTTTCCAAACAGGATGATTTACATCCAATTCAACTATATTTGGACATGATTTATCATAATGACCCAACTCATTTTAGTTAAAACATCTTAGAATTATATAATTCTCGGTTACCACATTATTTGATTCCTGAGTAGTATTTCCGTATATTCACGGGCCTTGTGTCCAAACTTTCCCCACTAGTAACACTTCTCAATCATCATTATGCATTCTCCTGGTTTATTTTTACCACACTTACTTCAAGAATGGAATATCATTTTCATACTATTATATTTCTTTATTACATGTTTCCCCATCACCTTCAATCTAGAACACTTCTACTTTCATCACCATGAGGTGTATAAGAGTAAGAGAACTCCATCTCACCCATTTTTCACAAAGAAAAAATCTCTCATAAATTTTAATTTCTCATGCGGACAATGTTCTTCGTAGACTTGGATTCATTATTGAGTAAAACTGGTTAATTTTTTTTCAGTGTCTCGAATACAATATGTCATGTAACTAGCCAATATTGTGAGGATTCCTTCATATTAATCTATGAAATTTTAATTTATTTCCTCAATTCCATCAATTGTTTTCCCATTCAGAGTTAAACAACATTATGGAAATATTTCTAAAGGAACATTTTATTGAATGTTTCTAATTATATGGAATCAATATACTCTTTATCTCAGATATTCTTAAACAAATACCAACATTGATCATATTAACCTTAAAAAAGACAAACAAAAAGGGTTAATATTTTACTTTATTAACATCCCATGACATCATAAATATTTCCCAGATCATTGATCCATCCTTCATCTACCACTGGGCGAGATGATCCACTAAATGATGGGGGATGTTTCCTCCCGAAATTATCCACAAAGTCATGTTACTTAATTGTAGAATGATTTCCTCTCTATAAAGGATACCACCACCATTTATTACTTGATTCAATTGATCCATCACTGCAACAAAACATTTTATTCCAATTATATCTATCTTATGATGATGATTTGGAAAGATATCTTTTTCTCAATACCTTCCCACTACTGACTCTATATTTCCTCTATATAAAACCATTTAGAACAAAAATATTTTAGATGAAGAAACATGGTATTATTAAAATTATAGAAAATTTTAATTTGACTATATGGTAAATTATTTCTAGGGAAAATTATTAATATTACACTAACCTCTAAAGATATCTAAATATATATTTTATTCCAAATATAAGGTCCTAGCTTTAAACATTACATAATCTTCAGTTTTAACCAAGAATATACTTTCATTCACATTGAGGATCTTTTTTAGTTCAGAGTTTTATAAAATTGGGCTATATATAATACATAACAAAACCATATAACATAATGTGGGAACTTCCAAAAAGTTTCCATTTTCCACCGTATAATTTGTTTAAAAATAATGCATGATATCTTAAATAAAAACTCCTCATTAATATCAAAATTACCTCTTACAATCTCGTATGCATCGTTAAATCATATGAAAAATATTTCAAAATATGGGATGTGCATTAAAACTTCAGTAGGGTATATAAAAAGAAGGAAATTGTTAGTCCGTTGGTAAAAAGTAAAAATCCTGAAAAACCCATTCTCAAAAACATAACACTTTACACAAATAGGTAAATATAATTATTTAAATAATATAATATATTTTACCCTTTTAAAACAAAATTTGTCTAAAAAACTCATTAGAAAACATAGAAAATGAATGTAGGTACCTTGGTACATCATCACATTAAACCATTACAGAACCCTTATAGAACCTCTAAAGATTGGAATAACCATACGACCAATAACCAATATAATTATCCAGATAATATTATCACTACCCAATAAATTGGAATGCTACATAGGTTCACCCCTCCTTTAAGTTATAACGGGCCTACCCAGTGCTATATGGGTGAAACCATAATTTATAATTTCCTTGAACCATAACATGAAAAAAACATTTCATCATTTGAAAAATACTTTTAAGCTCATATAAAAATTTCTTTTAGATATTTAAATTGAATTTTCATTGAAAAATATCATTTTAAATAAAAAATAAACTATTATTTTGAAAAACCATTTTAAATACCAAAATACCCAAAAATAATGAAACAAGGGTTTTCTATTATGAAAAAAGGAAATCATTAAAAATAATCCAAAAATAATATATTTTTAATGACGTTATAAAAGTCATTTCAGTCGTGTATGTTTAGAATAGAACAACAATTTTCTATATTGTCAAAATGTTCTATATAAAACACATTAAAGATTGATTTTTGAAACATTTAGAATGAACTTCAAAATATACATAAAATTTCTTTTATTAACCATTTATATAAATAAACATATAAAATAATTTCATGAATATTCAAATGGAGGAAAATATTTTGAAATTAAATCTTCAAAAATTTAAAAGAGATTTTTTAAAATCAAATCATTCAATACTACTTTTATATATTTGAATCAAAAAACTAATTAAGGAATAAAATTACAAAAAATAAATAAATATTTTTGTATTATATAAAATTAATGATATAAAATTTCAATGGGTCTATATGTACCCCTTATAAAATAATAAAGTTGTATAACATTATGATATCCCTCAATGAAAGGATATTGCGATAAAATCCCTTACTTTGTGTCCGAAATGTCACGCGTATCATTCTCTTCCTGAATAATAAATTAGGTTAATTATTTAAATTATTTATAAAATTTTCAGGTTTATCAATAATTTTATTTAACTAGATAAAATAATGTAAACAATTACTTAAACAATTATGTTTACATCTGGTGCTTTGACTATATTCTGTTTATCTATCAAAAATGACTTTTGTAGGTTAACCATTGTCAAAAGGTTTATTATATAAAAATCTAAAGAATAATAATGAGGAAATAATTATAATATTTATACATAAATTATATTTTTAAAACTAATCACGGAATATAGTAATGAAAAATTAATTAATGTTACAACCATGAAGACAGTTGGTCGTACATTCGCATGAGTAACGTTACCATTTTTTTAGTGATCATTATTAAAAGAATGAATGAACCATTTATTTTTCTAGAATAAATTTATCTTATAAATAAAATTTTATTTAAACATGTATAATTATATACAATAATCATGTCATATAAAAGTAATCACATAAAGAATGTAGTTATCCAAAATTCTATGAACAACATTATCATTTTGGTGTGTGTGAAAGTGTGTGAAAAAACAATATATTATATTTACAAAAAGTTAATTATATTTTGAATATAATATATCTTTCATGTATGTAACTTATTTTTAATTAAATCCATCCATAATACATTCCATGTAAACAATAAACATACCACATTGATTTGAGGAGGTCATAGTCCACACATCTACAAACAATGTCATTATATTCCAAAAAAATAGAAGGCATGAAGGAATGTGTTATATAAAAATACAAGTGGTAGGAATACATCATTAATATAATATATATCATATAAAAAAGTTTTTCCACCATAATTTTCACCCATGATAGGTGGTAAAGGAAAAGAAACAACATTATTTCATGATGCGGTAGTTCGCTGTACATGAATGGTAATTTTGTTACCCATTGATGGAAGTTTGTGTACGTGTAGGTAGAAACATTAAAATAAAACATATAATTATATTGGGTATAATTATTTTATTATATAATCATTTAATAAGAATAAATTAATGTGTGGACAAATAAATATAACACAAATGCATGTTGAAGAATGTTACCTTTTTTTAGTTAACTTCTTTTGGTTTCCACCAAAGGGATTCCATGGTTGGATTAATACCCAAATTGAAGATTATAGAGTGAGGGGAGGTATATTGAGAGACTATTTGAGTATGTTTTAGAAAATAAAATGGGTCTTTATAGGTGTAAATAAGTGAGGGTGGGTGAATTATTTTTTATAGTGTAGGGGGAGTGACATTCTTGAAAATATATATGGTAAACACTATTGGATGTTCTACCTTACATAAGGTGACTCCAATAATGGAAAAAATAATATCCAAGTGTTAGTATGGTATATTAATTTAAATCCTATAGTTTTTGGACGTATTTATAGGTTATTTGGACACCTAATATTAAAGTTTAATCACTAAGTAAAAACATTTTGACCATTATCCCTTTAATTAATTTTAATTCATTTCACAATATTATTTATCAAAATTTAATTTGACCTTATTAGAAATTATAAATTATTATTATTAAAAATATGGAATCCAATTTTAATAATTACAATCACATAAGTTTATTAAATTAATTTAAAATTAATCATGTTGATGGGACGACATAGCAGGCTTTTAAATTAAAATTTTTCTAAAGTTTACAGATTTGTTTATGTCTTAATTCAATGTGAAATTGATTAAAATGACCTATATTGGTATAAATGATAAAAAATATATCTCATTATGAATTAAGAAAATAAAATGAATAACTTAACTATATAAATTATTTAGATGAAAAAGCCGTTTTCAATTAAAATTCAGTATTATTTATTATTCATCACATTATGAAAGTTTCTCAGAAAAAACCTAAAATACACCCAAAGTAAACTTTGATATCCTAATTTAAAAAATTAATTTTATTATTTAATAGAATAATTATAAATGTGTAAAAATTTAATTTTAAAATATGTATGCCACTAAAAGGAGGTAAAACGTTTTTTAGAAAGAATAGAGTTTGTAAGCATAAAACTAGACTTATTCTTATGTCATACAAATAAAATATATTGGATGGATGTAAATTTTTTTATAAAAATGTATAAAAATAATAAATTAAGTTATATTTTCACCTTAAAATATAATTTATAGGGTATATATACCACTAAAAATAATAAAATTAAGATTACATTATTGTTTTGTATAACTCAGTTTTTCTTACAATGCACAATTTTGATAAACTCATTGTTGTGTGTCAGGTACACTATTGGAAATATAATCCCTCTTTAGGTAAAATTAATATCTAGTTCATATATATTAATAAATATCTAAATGAATTATTCTATCATTATGTGTTTTGGTATATAATACACAAATAATAAGTGAAAAAATCTATGATTTGTCTGAAAGGAAACTCACACACTCACATAAAACATACATAAAGCATCAGATTCAAGCATAAATGATAAAATAATGGAAACATAATATCCAAGGGCATATATGGTAAGGTAATTTATACCTAAAAATTATTTAAATCAATTTCAAGGTTTTTTATAAAAGAAATTACTCGAATCTAGGTCACCCCCAATAACCAAATGAACTATCACCATTATCACATAACAGTTCATGAATAGACATTCCAAGAGAGAAACATCATGGATATGTGAAAAGATACTCACCAAATATGATTAAACAATTGAAACATTGTTGAGACTTCATAGAATGTAAATGATTTTCAAGAAAGGAAATAATTACACTAATGATGGGGATCAACTTTCTTGACATCATAAAATTTTATAGACTAAGAAATAATAGATTTTTGAGGATTTTTTTGGGAAAGGAGAAGAAAATGGCCATAATAAGGGTGATTCAATGGAAGGATACCACTAAGACATCCCAAACGAGAAGCACTAATATTGGTGGATGAATTTATGTCATATATTGATCAATGGAAAGGAACAATCAATGAAATAAAGGATGATATTAGGTCTCAAAAGAAGGAAATAACACTAATATTCCATATTACATGAATTATCCCAAAAAACTAATCTATATGAGTATAGGAGAATTTACTAATTAATAGAAGGGTGAAACAATTAAAATAAATTAAATACCCCATAAAGATCACTCATTATTCCCCATGAAATGTATAAGTTATCGAGATGAAGGTGGTAGTTTCTTCCCTTGGAAAATAAATCATGATGCCACTACAGCTTCTACTATAGCCAACATTCTGGTTGTGGTATTCTTGAACTCAATAAGAAAAAAATCATTTGATTATAACATGTTACCATACCCTAATATATTTTCCATATCCACAGCCTCCACCATAGGCATGGTGAGGTCTCTCAATTTATGGTCCAAAAAATTACCATCAGTAATCCATGCTTAATCCCACATAATGGGATAGGCATTTCCCATTACCCATTTTACACAGAAGTACGCAAGGTAAACCATGGACTACTTAATGGATGGGGTATATCTCATTTTTACCTAAAATATATAAAATCACATTTTAAATCCTTAATCATTATCCAAAACATTTTGGATGAATGATTCAACTATCATAAGTCTCAAAAATATCCATTGAAACATTAAAGAACAAACATAAACATAACAAAAAAGAGGGTATTATAATTATACCCTATAAGGAAATATTGTATTAGAGTAGAAACTCCAAATTAATCCATGGATAAATTATTCTATTGTGTAATATCATGATATTTTAAAATAAAGACTATGTTCAATATCATGTGATATATGAAACAACAGGTCTAAAGAATTTTTTTTAATATGAACATTATAACTTATCCTTTTAATTTTTGGTATTATATACGATTAAAAAAATATTAAATATATATAAATAACCTAAAAAATAAAAAATTAATGATTAATTCTTTCAAAATATTAATTTAGTGTTTAGTAAATTAATTTTATTTTTCAAAAACACATTTTATTCCAAAACGGTTTTGATTAATTATTGTGAGAAAATGATAATAAAAATTTTCTTGAAAATTTTGTGAATTTTATTTGATAAAAATGATATCATTTATTTAATAATAATATAAATATTACTATTAGGTGATAATTTTGTCTTTTTTAAAAAATATTGAGTTTTTAGTGAGTAGTAAAAATTCCAAATTTTGTAAAACCAGTATTTTAATTTCATTATAAATTACCAATATTATAGGAATTTTATTTCAAAGTAACATAAAAATTATTTAATAAAATATAATATAATTAACTTTTTTGAATCATCGTTATTCTTGATATTAGTATAAGTAACATTTTGGTCTTGTAACAGATTTTCCAAAAAACAGATTTTCGTTGTGTTTTATGAATAATGTTAAAATTAGTTTCTTTCACTTCTAGAATTTGAATCCTGAAAATTTTAATTAATATTTTGAATCATAACATTTTTTTTAAATATTTCTTAGGTATTTAAATCCATTCATTATAGTAATCATAGTAATATTTGACCATCGTAAAAGGTAAATTGGTTAATTGAGGGTTAAAATAAAATGTTATAGATAAGAAAATGACCCTAAAACTTACATCAAATTTAATATATTAGAAAGGTAATCCATAACCATATAGTATTTTGTTAAATTATGTTTTTTTCAATTCCAATTTGATTACTATCTTTATAATAATTTATTTCTTTAAAAGTAAAAAGTCTTAAACTCTTATTTTTAATAAATATAATATTATAAAAATAGATATAAAGAGTGTATATATTCAGTAATAAATAGTCATTTTAAATATAAATTATTTATCTACATCAAGTAATATTTTTAAAATTTAAATTAATAAATAATTTCCTTACATTATTATGTAACACTGATATAGTGCTCGTGGTAGCAGTTAAGAAATCAAAAAAATCATATTTAAAACTCTAAAAAAATAATATTTCAGTGTTTTTTAAGATCCATGATTTTTAATGATTAAAATTAAATGAAATATAGGTTTTAATTAAATATATTATAATTTAATTTTTTTTCTTTTTTTTAAAATAAAATTATATTACTTGTTCCAAAATTAACATTAATGTTATGTTAAAATAAATAATATTTTATTAAGTTATTTAATAACACAAAAAAACATATTTTAAGAAAATATATTTCGATATGTTTTATGATATAAACCATGGTCTTTTTATGGGCCTTTTTTTCTTTTTTTAGTTATTATATTAACCATATAAGAGCGAAAAACATTGATACCACTATTAATGTCAAATGAGTTAATGAAGGATTAAAACAATAAGATAAGGGTAAAAGTGTGACCCAAACAAGTTTGTATTTTATTTTATGAGATGAATTTGACTAAAAAGTATATTATATTAAAGTAATATCAATATGGGTCAATTCATAAATTGAAATTAAATTATATTAATTAAATATATTAGGAAATTTCAAGAGTGCCCCAACCATCTCATATAAAAGGTCGCCTTTTCATTTCAACTCCATACAATTAAAAAGTATTTTGGTTCTAAAACTACCTATAAAATATCTCCCTTACATACATAAACATGTTCCAGAGGCCTTATTTGGGGAATATTATCATCCTTATAAGTTTAATGGTGTAAGGAAATGGGGGTTGTTTGATGTATAGTTCTTAACCGACGATTTTCATTATATTTCAACAAAGACATCCTTAAAATCATCTCCAACCATGATAAGATAAAGAATCATTATATATGATATAATATTTTTTTATTTTTTTATTTTTATAACCTAAATCTATATCCAATCTCCATAAAAATCATAAAGTAATTCAATGTTTGTGTGTACAGCGGATTACCACCCCATAGACTAATTTAATTCCTTTTCTATCAACACCTCTCATAGAGAGTTATAATGATAGATTTAATATATATATATAGTATATTAATAAAATATTTATAAATATGGATAAATAATTTATCATATTTTTCTTATCTTTCCATGCACTGAAAAATGGTAATGTCATTTGTGCATGTATGCGGGCCACAACCTCTATGAAGCGATGTGATTCGTTTTTCCTCACAAAATGAAATGGGTTAATATATATAAGTATATTTAAGTTTATAATATGGTATTTATGATATATTAAAATTATTATGGTTAAATGAATACATAAATTCTGTTTTATAATGTTCATTGAAAAATGTAATCGTTACTCATGCATTCATACGACCTACTGTCTCCACGGTTGAAAAGAAGTTCATTTTTCATAAAAATCATTCATCAATAGTTTCAAAAATTATGGATGATATATAATAATTATAATTATACCATGATTTTTATTCTAGTGATTATGGAATAGTGAACCCTTTGAAGATGGTTAACATACTGATGTTGTTTTGACATTTTTTAACTGAACATCCCCAAAACACCCAACATTTACTTCACTGATAAACTACTTAAACATTTCATCTAAATAAATTAAAAAAATGGTATAATTATAAAATAAATAAACTTGGAAATGTTATTTAAACAATAAAATAATTTATGTAACTGTATTTTAGTGGAGTTAAAGGACATACATGGAATGTATGGACTCGAGGTATGGGATTTTGTGTCTATTTCCCGTCATTGAGCAATATTTTTATACTATGAACCTAATTTATTTTATAGGGTGTGTATACATACCCTATTACATGTCTTTTCTCAAATAATTCATAAATAATGGTATGTTTTGTTTTAATTTTAATTATTCCACCAATGGGGATTTGGCTTGAATGTAACCAATTAGTAAAGGGTTTCTTAACTCAATTCCCTTTTATTAAATTATTATATTTAATCATTGATTTTTTTTCATTCTATTATTGTTTATAAATTTATGTATTACTATATTATAATTAATTTACCCTTATTTTTTTGAATTTAAATTTTTCAAAAAAAATTCTCATTTTATTAACTCTCAACCCATGGATAAGAATATCAGAAATGTTTTCATTGTCTCAATCACATTTTGGAGAAAATTATTCCCATTATTCACCATGATTTACATTTTTTCTATAAAAAAATTCCTCAGGGATGAATTTTGAAATATTATTTAATTAAATTCCTGGTAATTATAGGGCTATATCACACTATTACTCTAAAACACATTTTATTTGAAAATTTACTAAATTAGTAAAGGCGTTTTCCAACAATATTCTTTCCTTTTCCGACTGTTTATATTATACATTTCGTGGGGGGGGGGATCGTATCCCATTATTTTCATGAAAAATATATATTATTATCTTTTGGTGTTGAAATTGTTTTACATGTTTAATTTACATTTCATCTTTTATTGGTTAAGATCACATCATAAAATTCATTAAGTATTGATATCAATCTTGTATATTCTTTTAGATTTGGAATCATTCTCCTAAATATTCATATTTTATAAAATTATTCCAAAATTTTCTTTTCTTGAAATAAATTATTTCATAAATATATTTTAAATTATATTTGACATTATTTTATAATGATTTATATGTAAATTTAACAATGTGTTCCAAATTGGTCAATCTTTTCCCCTTTTCAAAATGTTTTAAAAGAATGAATATTTTGATCATTTACCAAATAAAAAGATATCAACACCATCATGAACATTATTTTAATTGATAAATAAATTAAAATTTTACAAAGTTATTTTAAAAGATAATTATTTTTAAAACACATTCTGAATTTTTATTTTTTAAATGTTATTTTCAATGGGAAATGGGTATTTCCCCCATGAATATTTTCCATGATCTTATAATGCTGTTTTTATTTATAGGCTCCAATGAAATTTATGATACTTATGTTCGAGTAGGGATATTTCATAACAATAACATCCTCATTATTTTAGTATATGTATTCTTATTCGTTCATGATATTTTTAATGACCCATTTCTTTTCCATAGGTTAATCAAGTATTTAAAGGAATAAGGGTTGTTTCTATGAGTTCTATGATGAGATAAAAGATCTATGTAATTTATTAATGTTATGGTTCTTGGAAATTATTTATGATGATGGGTGCATCCATTATAAACCAAGTATTAGTGATTATGTGATAACCCTCTAATGATATCATTCTAATTTTTTCTTAAATGCTGATCGTGGGGGTTATTCCTAGTATAACCATGATGGATGTTTCAAGTGTAACAATGATAGTTACTACATGTGTAATAGTGATGGTTACTCCACTTATAACCGTAATTTTTATTCAATATGTAATAGTGATATTAATATATTCCAAGATACCAAAAAAATTCGTCATTCTTGATAAAGTTTTATAAAAAACCATTTAATAAATATTTATATCATAATCCTCATGAATATTTAATCAAATTACTCTTTAATTTTCTAAAAAATATTCCATGTTTCATGATTGATGATCCTGGTACTGATGGGTATGAATTTCCCTTATTTTATTAATATGAACTATGATTATGTCCACATACCCTAACAATCATCTTAGTACCACTGGTGACAATGAAATATTACTTCTTACGTATACTCATAATGGGTGTTTTAAAATCCCCACCATTATGTTTTCATCTTCCATAAGTAGTAAAGGAGGGTTTTATGTAAGTTTTTAATAATATGGTTACTAAATTTGTAGAACATAGATGGAGATGATGTTTATTTTTATGAATATAATGTTTATGAATCAAAGTTCATAATAGTTTATCTTAATTTATAAAATCGTAAACTAAAAAGTTTATTGGGTATATAAGTGATCCAATATTTCATTTTTATGTTGTAAGGTTTGGATGTAATTTTTTTTACATTAATTAGTTTCAAATCCATAAATTAGTTTTTCTATTTTTAACATAATTTCTAAGAGTGAGGGTCTGGGGATATTACTATAGGTAATAGACGGAATGATTGATTTTGATCTCTGGTAACTCTTATGTGTGAATATTGGCAAAAGAATGACTCTCTATTTGTGGACATGATGAGTAAATTATTTCCACTAGGGATGGTGGTGAATGTCCCACCTAAGAGGTGTATCCTCCCATGGATTGATCTAATGGGTTTCAATTATATCCCATTAGTAATAAGTTTAGACAATTACAATTGGTATCATAGTATGGTTTATAATTTTTTTGATGTTTTGGATGTTTTAATGAGAGGAAATTTAAAATTTATGGATTCGATCAATGGTTTTTGATTTTCAGGTTGATTATATGTTCAAAGTATTATATAACCTATTTTGAGGTTATCAGTGATGAAATTTTATGGTGACTAATAATATTTAGGGAGATCATTTTGGTTGAAGTACACATAACACATTTATTTATAATAATGTATTTTTTTGAATAATTATATTACAAATTTGGAGATGTAAGATGAAAGGTATGAGAAAACATTTTAGTTTAAAATATTCATTAATGATATTTTTTAAAATTTTCACCATATTTCTTAGAATGTTATAGTACTTCAATTAATTTAGTTTTTCTAAAAGGAAATCATCCAGGCTAGATGATAACCCATCACATCCTGAAAGGCCACTGATCTTTAACCCAAAACCAATGGTTATAAATAGAGAATCAATTTAAATTGGACTATGAGATATCCTAGTTATTATTACGTTATAGATAAATATTATGCTGTTATTGGGTACATTTATTTTATCATATAGATTACTATGGGACAAAAAAATTATTCAGTGCTTAAGTGATTATTGTTATTTCAGAAAATGTTCACTGAATTTTTAGGGATCATTATATAGTTAATGAAAACATATTCATATGGGATTTTAATTTAAGATTAAATTATGAACAATATATTGGAAACATATATGATTTTAATGTGGATTTATGGTGATTTGGGTCATTTTTTATAACGATTTTCATATATTTGAGACTATATGACTATGTAAAATACAATTTTTTGAAACCATTAGAGTTATTGACATTATTTAGATATTAATGATGGAAGAATATGTTATCATATCATTCTATTCATTGGGATTCATTTTCTGTTATGAATATTTTGGAATATTTTATTGACAGTTTCTTACAAAATGATTAGTTTGACAGAGGGTATTACTTTTGAGTTTTTGAGATTAATGTATTATTTTATCATATAATGCATTATTCCTTTTGGGAAATATCTTACCTTATACTAAAAATTTTAGTTTAGTTAATGAATAAATATAGTTGAAATACATTTTTATCCTTTTGTAGATCAAGTGACCTAATAGAAGTTCATTTTAGAGATTCATGCATAAAAACTCATCTTTAACACTCATTATTTGTGAAAACAATGAGGATAGATGGTTTTAAATAGTATAAAGGATGAAATTGAAATTAAAAAGTAAATATATTTAATTATTTTCTTCATCAATATGGTTACAAAATTCCTCAACTATAGTAAAATGATCTTGAGATAAATATGTTATATTATTACCTTCATTTCCAATGAACTAATAGTCATTTTGACACTATTATGGTTTATGGTTTTAAGGTAATTGAATTTCTCATATCCGTTCACTTTACTTTGATAAATTATATCTATCCCACTCCATTATTATTTTGGAATCAAATATTTTATTTCATATCCATGTTTTTTCTTACCACTAATTCTCTCCTATTTGGAATGTAAGTATGTGTTATTTCATATGAGCCTTGTATTTACCTTTGCATCTACTTATGTTGATATTTTATATAACATTAAACATTTTGAGATTTCAAGAAAAGTATTTCAAAATATTAAACCATCAATTAATAATTATAAATTAAAATTTTGAGGACACGATTTATTAATGGTGGTGAGAATTTAATATCTTGATATTTTAAATTAATGACTATATTCATTATAGTATAATATATCTGTCACAAAGCTTAAATAAACCACAAAATATAATTATATAAATTTGACCATAATACCTTTTAGTTGATTTTGTGTGTTTATATATGATTAACCTCATTATTATATATGTACATATATATATAGAACAATGTAATAAAATTCTATTGATTAATTTTTCATAACTGAGAACTCAATTTTAATTAAATCCAATTTATTATCCGAAAACTTTTTTTCTTCAAAAGTTGTTTTTTATCTCTATTTTTAGAAAGTATTAATAATTAATTTATAAATATAAATTGAAATTTTATTTTATTAAATGGATATAATTTTTTAAATCAGTATTTGAAAATTAGCTTCGGTTGAAATTTTTGTATTTCTTGGAAAAGATTTATTTTTTCAAGGAATAGTGAAATGAATCATTTTTTATAAAACCATCATATTATTTTCATTCAAAATTCACATTATAACTCTAATTTTATCTCAAAGTAACATAATTATTATTTTATTATATATAATCTAATTAAATTAGTTTGAAACATCATTATATTCGATTTTTTTATAAGTACATTTCTTGGTTTAATGGAAATTTTTTAAGAACTATTTTTCACTGCATTTTAACCATTTATTTTAAAATTAATTGTAAAAATTACATAAAAATAGACATTAAACATGGATTCCATATTTCTAATCAATATTTCTAACTTTGGAAAATAAATTACTTTTATTTTTAGTCATTATGAATAGTAATCATAATAATTTTTTTACTATAGTAAAGGTTAAATCGGTTAATTAAGGATTAAATGTAATATGATACGAAACATTAAATAAAACAAAAAATACCCTTATTTTTTTATTGTATGAGTCCATTTCATCCATACTTATGAAATATTCTTTTATATTCCTTTTTTCTATTTAGATGTGATTATGAATTTCTGATATTTTATAAAAATAAATGTAAAAAATGCCATACTCTTCTTTTAAATAACAATAATATTTTTATCAAAGGGAGAATTAGAATAAAATTAAGTTATAAATATAACTGTTCAATTTAAATTATTTATATTCATCATATTTATTTTTTTATTTTTAGTGAAAAATAAATTTCCGCAAATTATTAGAAAGCACTAACACAGTGCTTATGTAGGCAGTCAAAAAATAAATTAGATGATTTTCAGTACTCTAAAAATAATTTTATTTGAGTTATTTTTTGAGTTAAATTATTTTTTAAATATAAATGACATAATATTGAGGTGTGAATAATTATATTTGAGTTAAATTCTTTTATTTTAATATTATAAATTAAATTAAATTAATAGTTCTCAAATTGATATTAATGTTATTTTATAATGAATAATATTTTTCGAAATGATTTAGTAGTCCAAAAAATTTTATTTTTGGCCTAAGGATCTAGATATAGTTTATAATATCTACCACAGTCCATTTATGGGAATTTAATTATTTTATAATAACAATAATAACTCCTTTATTGTAAAAACAGTCGACATCACAATAATTTTCAAAAGGGTTAATGGACGGTTAAAAACGATAATTGTAAAAATGTTATCCAAAATATAAAAAAATAGATTTAATAATATAATTGTGAACTAAAATCATATAATCTTAAAATATTATAAATTTTTAACCATTTATACATGAAAATTAATATATATTTATTTAATATTTTAACAAACTCCAAGAGTCAGCATACCCTCTCTTATAAAATGACACCTCTTATTCTCATTTAATCACACTTGAAAAGACTTTTAGTTTGGAGAATGCATGTAAAAATATCATAAAAATTTACTTGAAACATATTATATTTCTTATTTAAGGAAATATTCCAACGTTATATTTTTTAAGGTTTGAAACAAATTAAGTTGTTTTTAAAAGAGGTATAGATATAAATTGAGAATTTTCATTTTAGTTATCCTTCATCATCCTTCCAATATTCTCCAACAATGATAAGGTAATATAATTAGTATCATAAATATACTAGTATTTTATCATGTTATTTTACCAACCAAAATCCATATCAAACATCCATAAAACAGGGACATGATTCATCATTTGTGTGTATGGAACACTACTGCCTAATTGACAGATGTAATTAATTTTCCTTCATAACCTCTAATGACTAGTTGTAATGATGGATTTTTATATATATATTATTTTAATTAAATATTTATCCCTATTTGGAAACAATTTATCATCTATTTTATTAACATTCAATAAATTGAAAAATGAAAACATCATTTATGTTTACGTGTGGACTAATACCTCCACGAGCAATGTGATTTGATTCTCATCATCACATCATGTGAATTATTTATGTAATTATATTTAATTAAATTAATTTTTTATTTATTACATAATTATAATTTATTGAGTTCAAAATAATAATAAACATATTTCTATAATGATCATTGAAAAATGGAAAGGTTAATCATGTGTGTGTATGCCCTACTATCTCTATGTCAGTAACATAGTTCATTTTTAATAACCATTCTTCATGAGTGGTTTTCAAATGAATAATTCATATATAAAATTGATAGTTATTTCATAATTATTGTTTTGGATACATTTAAAAGTTAACCATTTGACTATGGTCATCATATTATTTTCGTTTTGAAATTATGAATCAAACATCTAGAAAACACCCAATGTGTACTTAAGAGGTTAAGTAATTAAATATTTCATCTTAAAAAATGAAAAAATGGTTTAATTATAATGTGATAAAACTATAAAAGGTCTTGAATATTTAAATAATATATATATATATATATTATAGGATTTTATAGACCAACATGTAAATTCTAGACTTGAGGCAAGGGATTTTATCTCAAATGTCTTTCATTGAGGGATTTTTAACTGTTATGAACCTAATTTATTTTATATTGTGCATTTACTAACCCTATTACATGTTATATATTGAATCCTTCATATATCATGGTATTTTATGTCTCATTTTTATCTATTTTAGCTAAGGTTATGTGATGAGAATGTTACAATGTGATGAGGGGTTTATTGACTCAATATCCATTTGTTGGGTAATAAATATTCTTCATTGAATTCATTATCCAATGATTATGTGTGAGTTGATCTCTAAATTATCTTCTTCCATGCTTAAATTTTTTATTACTTAAATTTCTATATAGATAATTTTTATATGGATCACCGCTCAATTCAATAATATGGAATTTAAAAGGGATTTATTTGTCTCAATGTAATTTTCCTAATACATTATTCATGTCATGCACCATGATTTAATTGTTTTGTGTTCTAAATACCTTAGGAATTAATTTTAGCATATTAATTAATAAAATTTATGATATATATATAGACATATCACACTATTGGTATCAATAACGTTTTATTTGAAAATTTACCAAAGCGCTAAAGAATTACATTACAATCTTCTCTATATTAAATATTTTTTTATGTTCGAGTTTCTTTAGGGGGACATTATATTCTCCTATATTCTTGTACCGAATATATTTTATTATACTATAACAATTAATATTATTTACCTATATAATTTCAATTTACTCTATTATTTATTATGGAAACATTGTGAAATTAGTTAGTATGTGATATCGATGTAATAAATTCTTTTAGATCTGGAATCTTTTTCATCAATATCCATGTTTTCTAAAAAAATTTCAAAAATGTTCTTTTATAAATTTAAATATTTTTCTAAATAAATTTTACATGATCTTTGCCCTTATTTAAAATTGTTTTAAAATGAAAATTCTTAACAGTTTTTAAATATGTCACTTATATAACAATTTACAAATTTTCTAAAAGAATGTTTATTTTTTACATTTACAATATGAAAATAATTTTAAACCATTATGACCATTATTTTCTGTGAAGATTGAAATATAATTTTAGAATGTTAATTTCAATGAACATTATTTTCAAAATATTTATAAACACTTATTATTTAAAATTTATTTTCAAAACAAAAATATTATTTTCCACAAGAATAATTTTGTGATCATTTAATTGTATTATCATTCATCCATTCTAACCACCCCTGATGTTACTTATTCTCCAATGAGTATAATTACTAATAATACCATCCTCAGTTTTTCTCTAGATGGATTAATATTTTTCAAGATATTTTCAGGGGAACCATTTTCTTTCCATGGGTTAATCATGTTATGAATGATTAAAGGTTCTTTCTAAGATTTTTATGATGAGATGCATGATCTATGAACTTTATTTATGTTACGGTCCATATAAAAAATATATGATGATGGGTGATTCTATTATAAAACAAAATTCGGTGGGATCTGGGTAGGCCTCCAATGTATTGGGTAAGATTTATGATTCCATTTTTATCTTGAGGGTTACTCCAAGTATAACCATGATGAATTTTTCAAGTTTAACCGTGATAGTTATTCCAAGTGTAACTATTATGGTTTCTTCACTTCTAACCATGAATTTTTTCCATATATAATATGCTTGTATTTTTTTTCACATAACAAATCGTTCTCAATGTTCTAGTTATGGTTTTTTAATAATTCCTTTGATAATTATTAATATCAAATGGCTCATGATGGTGGATTCCAATAACTCTTTTATTTGTTAATGAATTATTCAATGTTTCATGATTGATGATCCACATGTTAAAGGGTATGAATTTACATTATATTTTCTATTTTTATATTATTATTTAATAGTACCATTATACTCATCTTACTATCACCGTTGATTTTACATTATTACTACTTATATATAAAATTACATAGCATTTGATCACACCCTCCTTATATTTTCGTTTTCTGTAGATTTTTAATAACTGTTATAATTAGGTTGTTCCTAAGAAGGTATCTAAATGTCATGAACATAGTTGGATATGATGTATATAATTATGAACTAATATTTTTAGGGATCCAAGTTGTTACTAGTTTTCTAACTTCTCTAAAAAGATAGTCTAATGTTATCCATGAGTATATAAGTGAATCAATGTTTCCTTTTAATGTTGAAATGTTTTTATGGAAAAAAATTTGTCACATTTATTAGTTTCAAAGATATAAATGTAGAGTAAATTTTTTTAGCACCACACCTAGGAGTGTCGTTCTATGTATGTTACATATTCTTACCAGATGTCATACTACCACACCAAAGTCACCTCCTAGAATCTTCCATTCCTCCATAAGATTTGATCAAGTGAAACTATCTTCCCCCATAAAATAGTTTCACCCTAGTTTTATATGTTGACCATTTTTTCTTCTTAGCATCTGGCTTCACTTCAAGGTCCTTGTAGTCTATAACATGTGAATCATCTTGAATTAACATCTAGAGATAAGATACAAGGAACCCATATTTCATACCATGTTATTTATGAGAGATACTTGAATGGTAAACCACTAATAATATATGGTTGGTGACATTGAATGGTCTAATAAATATCGCTAATATCTATCCTAGCAGCTAGATATTTTTATGCCCCAACTTAGGAGCCACCTTAATGAAAGTACAGTAACCCATAGTAAACTCCAAAGGTCTACTCTTATGGTCCACATATGATCTCATTATACTCTAAGAAATGATAAACGACTTCCAGATCAACTAAACCCAATATAAAGTCACCTAGACAAGGCTAGGTCAAAAAATAGGTATCCCACCCACCTCATTCCAATGTAATGGTGAAAGACAAGGTTGATCAAAGAGATACTTATAGGGTTACATCAGAATATATCCCAGTTACCGTTATTTTATTAAAAATATTCATATCTATATTATCATCCAACAATCCTCCATTTTCTATGATACAAAATTAAGTAATATCCTCTATAATATGGATCCTCCCATCATACTATCAATCTTTCTTTGGATCATATGTTATGGTTAATCTCAAATGAGTCAACAAATCCCTTTCGAATACCTAGAAAACCATTCCATGAAATGGGCATATTTATTTGATGAAATTATCAAGGAAACTATATGGAGGAATACAATCTAATTAGAATATATCATTCATAATTTTGTATTGAAATATTCCCTTTTATTTATATTAAATGGTCCACTTGAGTATGTTGATCCACTATCAACCATAAAACATCACGATTTATTGATTTTTTTGGTAACCCTCTCACAAAATATCTTGTCACATCAACCCATTTATACAAGAGAACTGGATGTGGATAGAGTATATCACCAGGATGATGATTCTAATATTTTACTATTTGGAAGTTAATACATTGTGAAACAAAGGCCAATGAAGTACCTATTTATACCTGTCCACCAAAATAATTTTATGATTTCATGGTACATCTTCATCGACCTGAGATGCACTACCCACAAAAATCATGGGCGAAACTCATAATCTCTTCCCTGATAGGAGAAGGAACTACTACTCTATCAAGAACATAAATGAAATGGTCATTATATAAGAACCAACCAAGTATTTAATCATCTCCCACCAACCACTATATCATTACCACACACATAGAAGATAAATCTATAATGGTATGCATCCTTTCAACTAAAGCCGATGTGATAACCAAAGGTACTCATGTCACTTCTGATTAATCCTTTGTTGAATCTGTTATCTAATCATTAAAAAACTCATTGGATTCCAGTCTTCCTCTAAATTCTATTTCTAAAGTTTATATTTAATTTGTTTTATTCTATTGAGAGAATTTGATACAACATCACCCTTACCAAAGGAATTCACCATTTTATATTGAAGGTATTCATATGTTCAACCCTATACCTATCCCTTAAATTCATCTATAAATGTGAGAATTCATAAAAAATAATATGGATTTCTATATAGGAGAAAAATACCTCTCCATTTTTCAAGTTTCTCAAAAAAATAAAAACATAAAAAAACCTGCCAAATCCATGTCATGGGTAGGATAATTCCACCCATGAGGTCATATCTGGAGAGATTCATAACCTACTACATGATATTTTTTCATTATAAAAGTTCATAATACAACTCATAATTAATTTTAAAAGACCATACAAACCATTCCAATTTCTAGAAATGTCATCATTGATGTTTTCTTCAACTTCTTATTCATATTAAAAAACATTTTCTCACACTAATATGATTACTCAAACTGTAACACCCCAAGATTTTATGGAAAATATTCTTTTAATTTCATTAATGTCTTGTGTTGTATTCTACACCAAGATTACCTTGCGCTATACGCAACACCGTATTAGCTTGCGGTATACGCAACACTATTCTTGGATCGTGTTACACACAATTTTGATAATAGTTATTCTATGCAACATTGAGTATATATATATGAATATATATATATATATTCAATAAAATATGGTTGTATTATGTTATACGAAACAACGAAGGATTCTTTCACAACACACAACCCTGACTTGGCTTGCATTACACGCAATCGCGACCTTCCTCGATAGCGTGTGTTGTAAGCAATACCGGGTTTTAATAAACAATGATATATTATTATAATATTGTAATGAACTAACCGTTATGAATAGTATTAACTAAATTTTGAATTTTATAACATTATTATTCATCTTACACATTTTCTAGAACATGGTATAAGAACAAAATCAATTTTTCGGGTAAAATAAGTATTTTTCAAAAAATGCAGTTTTTCCGCCTTTCGTTGGCGCACGCACTTTAAATCTAGTTTTTGACATGTTTATAAGTAAAATTTTACAAAATAAAATTCTTCTTTTCAATCAGGATATAAAAATTTACATTAGATAATGTTTTGATATTTTTCCGATAACTTTCATATTTTAATGAATAGTAAAAACACGCTATATTTTAATTAAAAACAACTTTTTTCATCATAATATCTTATGTGGTTAAATTATAATATTTAATGGTTTTAAAGTATAAATAGAATATATTTTTACCATTTAATATAATGTATGTCATTAGCATTGATTTTACCTTGAATTTGTAGGTTAAATCAATTCAATCTTTTGCAATGTTTTAAAGAAAAACCCGTTTTCTTTCGACAACGGGATTAATTTTAATTTAATTTCTGCAAATTTTGTGTATTGAATTTGGAAAAATGGATTCCATATCTGGAATCAGTGGATCCAAATTATGTTAATAAGCTACTTTTTATTTTTGGGAATTATGAATAGTAACTACAGTAAATTTTATTTACCATAGTTAAAGGTAAATCGGGTAATTAAGGGTAAATATAATATTTTAAAATTACCCTAACAAATGTCAAAATCATATTGGATGACTAAAAGTCGACCCATAACACCTAAGGGTCGGATTAGATTCATTTAATTAAATTGTGTCAATGAAAATAGTTTAATTATTATTAAAACCAAAGAATGTGACAACATGTCACTCTCTTAAATCTTATAAGTATATTAATTTTAATTTCGTGATAAACTTCATGATACTTCGAACATGAATTGTCTCCATAAAGATAATGAAATTATCTACATCATATAAATTTATTTATAATTTTTAGGGATTATATAATTATCATTAATTATGACACAATAGTGATGCAGAAATTGTTTATCTAGTGAAAAATCAAGAATATAGTTTTTATTAAACTAATAGTGACCATAAAATGCAAAACACCCTAACCATAACTTATTGGAAATGTAAATGTAAACCATAAGCATCCAATGGTCTAATATTTGACCATTTGGAGCCTTATAAAAGAGATTATGACACTTATATTATTTTATTTTAAATGATGCCAAAGTTGTCACCTTCATGATTTAATAAATATAACAATTTAAATATTGTTATTTTAATATTATAAATTCGAGTAAAAGTATTATTTTGAAATTTAATATATGTATCTTCATCATAGTATTTTATTTTAAATTTTTATGCAACAAATAATTATATTAAATAATTATACAAAAATAATGTAGTAATTATTTTATTAAGAGATAAACCAAATAAATGGTTTTAAAAATAATAAAATAAATATTATATGAACTATTTAATGTGATCCAATACTTTTATAGATACATATGGCCTTTTAGTAATATATTAAATATTTTTTTTCGAACATATCATCTGTATATATTTTATTTAAATTCAAATAAATGAATAGTGTCAAAATTGACACTATTGTTATTTTATAAAAATAACATACTATAAAATTGTTTAAAAATCACAAAAAAATTTAAAAATTATAAATTTAAATTTATATGGTCTATAATGTTATAAAGTAAACAATTATGGAAAATTCACAACAAATAATTAATTATTTGTTATAATTTAAAATTTAGAATTTTATTACCACAAATAAACTTAATAGATTAAATAAGGATAAATCAAAATTATAAGGTTTAAAATAAGATCAAAAAATGTCTAAATTTGATTGGTTGATGATATTACAACCCTATATCATCTAAAATTCTAATATAAGTCATTTTTTGCGGTTTTTAAGTGGGGTTAGATTTATTATAAATTAATATTTTTAAGAATTCCAAAGGTGCCCCTCTCCTCCCTTATAAAAGGGCACCTCCTCCCTCTCTTCCTCACACAACTTTGAGCCTTCAATCTCGGAACAACCCTGCCAAATCCTCTTCTCCACTTCCCTAGAAACATCCTAGAGGTTCTGGTATTCCTCAAAGACCAATTTTAGTGCCCTAATAGGAGGTCTCAAAAAGGTGCTTCAAGGAAGAGGTAATTTTTGTTACCGATTCTTTCAACTTTATTTCTTCTTCCACTTCTTCTTCATAGGTTGTTTAATTATGAAGTAATAGCATCAGTATCACTCATATACTTATATGTTATTATAAGTATGAAACAACCCTATTTCACCAGCTATCCATCCTACGGAAAACGAAATCACCGCGCGTGCGTACGTACGAAATACCGTCTCCACGCCGTGGTGTAATCTGTTTTTTCACCAACACATTACATGGATGGGTATTATGGTGTAAATAATAACTATACATAGTTATTATAACATAATAATGATTCTGATATATTGTATCATCCACTCCACTCCAATTCAATAATTATGGAAATGATATCATCGCTCGTGCATACGTACGGACTACCGTCTCCACGACGCGATGAGATTCATTCTCCACTTTAACCATTCATGAATGATTATAAAGTATATATAATAAGTAATTATGAAATATATGACATAATAATGATACTGGATTTATGTGTATATATATTTATGTCATCCACTTAATTCTGCTCAACTCAATAAGGAAACAAAAACAGCGTTCATGTGTACGTACGGCCTACGGTCTCCATGAACGGTGTATTTCTTTCCATTTACTGATTTATTATATATATATGTATATTATGAATATATATATATATAAATCATCTTTTATATTTTGGAATTAAGTAATCATGATCTAAGTAATCATATGAATAATTACAAGTCAAAACACGGACAACAAATGAAACAATTTTACCCAAAATGCTCTTTAACATGGAATTTACAAAATAAAGGGTAATATAAAGTCATAAGTGAACCATATATGATATCATATGATTCTTTAATAAGTAAATGACATTATTTAAATCATTATACAGGAGGTTCGGACACTTACGAAGCAAATCGGACCTAAGGTAAGGGAAATATCACAATCTCATTTTTATCTGAGATTGTTCATACTTTTGTATTTACTGGGGTGTATTTTATCATCCAAATCGATGTTTCCTCAATATGTAATATTATTTCCATCCAAATACAATTTTTTAAATCCAATTTTACCCTTCGGTGAGTTTTTAGTAAAAGATATGAAAGGAATCTTTTGTCGTTTTTCATACGAGGTACTTTTTGACTTTTCCGACCAAAGTACGAAGAATGTTTTTTTAACTTATACCGCATGAATAGATATTTAAAACATTATTTCCAAGAATATTCCTTTACAAGTTTTCAAGTTTATTTTTAATCAAATTCTTTTAGTTTATAATTGTACGACATGTTAAGAAAGGAAAAGTGTTTTTGAAGCAGAAAGGATATTTTCCTCAAGAATGGAGTTCAAGTGTTTTATCAAAATTGTTTTCCATATAATATAATAAAAGGTTATGTTTCTATACCTATTATTACATGGATTTGATTATGTTGTGATGGAAATATTTTTATGAATTCCTTTGTCTTATATGAATTGTTTTATGATGTCACGATGTTTAAGATTCCCATTTTTATTACATGGGTTATGCAATGATGTATGGTTTTTTATTTTGTGGCACACATAAGAATGGTATCATTATGAGATGGGTGGGACCTATATCTCCCTCCAATGCATTGGGTAAATATTTTATATCTCATGAGATAGACATGGCTGGAATAGTAGATTATACCGGTTCAGTGAAACGGGACTGGAATGAGGGTGACTCGGTTCAGAAACGGACTTTGTCCACTAAGATAGTCTTGGAAATGAGTCTTGACTAACAAGAAATGATTCTCTATGATTATGTGTGTATTCCACAAAGTTTCATGTTTTAAGTTATGATTATTGTGATTACATTTCACTACCATGATTTATCCCATGTTATGAAATTATGATCTCTTTTGCAGGTTAAGATTTCCAAAAGTTATGTGCTTATGTATATGATGTGATTGATATATCTTTTTTTTTTACCCTTACTGAGCATTTGAGCTCACCCTTTTATGTTTTCTTTTCCCCAGGATATAAATATAGGTTTTAGGTATTAAAAAAAAGGAAGATCTTTATGGGAGATGTTTAAGATCTTTCTCCAGGATTAGAATATTATATTCCGAGTTTCCAAAGACACTAAACTATTACGATCCTTGTGTGTGTGTTTTTGTTATGTACTAAGTATTCCGCAAATGTAATGTAATGTCAATGTACGTCAAGCTTCGGGTCTCTACAGTTGGTATCAGAGGGAGGTTTAGTCAACCTTTGGAATCTAGGAAGCGAAAACGTTAGTGAGATCCCTAGAGATATTTCTAAGGTATGTCTAGGGATGTCTCTAAGGTTAAGTATACGTATAGGTTATAGTGCTAGAATTGCGCTAACGATCTTAGAATTTAACCTAAGATGTTAGATATTGAGGTTACTCCCCCTTTACTATGTTGTCTTCCCTAGCATGATTTCACCTCTCACAAAATTCTTTTTGTGTTTTAGTTAATGGAGGTAACCAGAAGGAATTCGGTTAACATTGAATCCAATGGACAAGTTGGTGACTATGAGCAACAAAATTGTGTAATGCCTAGAGATAAAGATATTGTGATTATGCCGAATCATTCATCGCGATATATGATTAACAAGGTGAAATTTAGTGGTATGACTAATTCATCAAAGAAGAGGAAGATAAACTATTATGCATGTTCGAATGTTGAGGAGCATAAAGAAAGGAAGATTGAGATTTCTAAAGAAGGGAAGAAGAACCTTGAGGAATACCTCAAATGGAGGGACCATTGTTATCTGTGTGGAGAAAAGGGTCATAGAGTGAAAGAATGTTATGGAGTTCAATGTCTTATTTGTGGAGAACATGGGCATTACCCAACTCAATGCCCTGACCTAAAAAGTTACTTCTAAATCAAGGAAGGACTTATTCTAGGACAATCATTGAAGTGGATGGACTGAAGTGTTTATGTATTGGTATTCAAGAATAATGTTGTTGAGGTACTTTTATGGTGTACTGAAATATTTATGTATTGGTCTATTGTGGTTTTCAATAATTTTAAGGTATCGGTATCCATGAAAAGTGATTCAAATATTTTGTAAAGTAGATGATATGCGCATAATGAAGGGATAAGGAGAAAATGAAATGTTTGACAGTATTCATAAGCTCATGATTGATATAAGGACTAAGTGATATCATGGTTAGAGTATATAGAATTTTGAGGATTTTGGTATGTGGAAAGAGTTAACTTTTAACAGCATTCATGTTTTCACTAAGGTTCAATGGGTATTCAAGAGAATATATGATTAAGGCCTTTGAATGTTTGGAATGTGACCAACAAGAAATATCTTATGATATATGGGGATCAACGATGGTATTAAATCTCTGGTAATATTTTTCACTATATTATGAGAGCGGACTACAGTATTATGGATAAGCCTAAAGATTGGAATGTATTATGTTGGACATAAGTTAGTATTGTTTAAGGATAGAAGTTTTTTTCTCGATATTATTGATGGGATTTTATAGTAATATAGTTTTAGAAAAAGGACAACCTGCAGGATGGGTGACAGCCCATCACTTCGGACAAAGCTGTGG
Organism: Viscum album; assembly: GCA_963277665.1. Lineage (NCBI taxonomy): Eukaryota > Viridiplantae > Streptophyta > Magnoliopsida > Santalales > Viscaceae > Viscum > Viscum album. The sequence continues at coordinate 1,713,002,194 of OY728140.1, read as the reverse complement.
GAATCGAACCCACAACCGAAGTGCGACTGGCCTTTATCGCCTACCACTGGCCTACAGGAAGTCCCTGGTTAGTAGAAACTAGTTTTATTTTATTAAGCGGTATGATATATGAAGTATAAGTTCATTTTAGGAACCATATATGATTAATCTCACTATAGAATGACTTATTTATATTTAATAACTTTTGCTAACCTTTTGTTTGAGACAGATGGAATGACCCGTCATTCTATCACATGATCTGCTAACACTTCACGAATAACAAATTCAACATCGTTTATTTAAGAGATGAAGTGGAAATTGTTCAAGGCACGAACAACAGTGATATTGTACCAAAATAAAGTAAGTATTTATTCTAATTCAAATTCTTCAACTTTAGGGAAACGATCTTGAAAACCAAAAATGTTGTCCTAGTGCTCTTATATCTGATTAATCAGATGGTACCTTAGATCGTCACAAACTTATGGATTTGTGATTATTGGCTTTTCCATAGCCATGTTCTCTACCACTCTCCATCAGAACATGATGGTTAGATTTTTCTTCCATATCCATATTTTCACCTATGTGGAAACCCAGTGATTAGTTTATTTGGGTAACCGTTACGTTTCATACTTTTGTTTTTAAAGATTGGTTTTGGTATTCCTTTTTACGATGTGGGTTTCTATTAAAGAAACTTTCGAGTAGTAAACCATTTATAACCCCGATGAATTTCGAGGGTGAAATTCATTTTAAGGGGGGTAGAATGTAACACCCCGAGATTTTATGAAAAATATTCTTTTAATTTCATTAATGTCTTGTGTTGTATTCTACACCAATATTACCTTGCGCTATACGCGACACCGTATTATCTTGCAGTATACGCAACACTATTCTTGGATCGTGTTACACACAATTTTGATAATAGTTATTCTATGCAACATTGAGTATATATATATGAATATATATATATATATTCAATAAAATATGGTTGGATTCTGTTATACGAAACAACAAAGGATTCTTTCACAACACGCAACCCTGACTTGGCTTGCATTACATGCAATCACGACCTTCCTCGATAGCGTGTGTTGTACGCAATACCTGGTTTTAATAAACAATGATATATTATTATAATATTGTCATGAACTAGCCGTTATGAATAGTATTAACTAAATTTTGAATTTTATAACATTATTATTAATCGTACACATTTTCTAGAACATGGTATAAGAACAAAATCAATTTTTTGGGTAAAATAAGTATTTTTCAAAAAATGCAGTTTTGCCACCTTTTGTTGGCACACCCACTTTAAATCTAGTTTTTGACATGTTTATAAGTTAAATTTTACAAAATAAAATTCTTCTTTTGAATCAGGATATAAAAATTTACATTAGATAAAGTTTTGATATTTTTCCGATAACTTTCATATTTTATTGAATAGTAAAAACATGCTATATTTTAATTAAAAACAACTTTTTTCATCGTAATATCTTATGTGGTTAAATTATAATATTGAATGGTTTTAAAGTATAAATAGAATATATTTTTACCATTTAATATAATGTATGTCATTAGCATTGATTTTACCTTGAATTCGTAGGTTAAATCAATTCAATCTTTTGCAATGTTTTAAAGAAAAACTCGTTTTCTTTCGACAACGAGATTAATTTTAATTTACTTTCTGAAACTTTTGTGTATTGAATTTGAAAAAATGGATTCTATATTTGGAATCAGTGGATCCAAATTATGTTAATAAGCTACTTTTTATTTTTGGGAATTATGAATAGTAACTACGGTAAATTTTATTTACCATAGTTAAAGGTAAATCGGGTAATTAAGTGTAAATATAATATTTTAAAATTACCCTAACAATTGTTAAAATCCTATTGGATGACTAAAAGTCGACCCATAACACCTAAGGGTCGGATTATATTCATTTAATTAAATTGTGTCAATGAAAATAATTTAATTATTATTAAAACCAAAGAATGTGACAACATGTCACTCTCTTAAATCTTATAAGTATATTAATTTTAATTTAGTGATAAAATTCATGAAACTTCTAACATGAATAGTCTCCAGATATCTAATGAAATTATCTACATCATATAAATTTATTTATAATTTTTAGTGATTAAATAATTATCATTAATTATGACACAATAGTGATGCAGAAATTGTTTATCTAGTAAAAAATCAAGAATATAGTTTTTATTAAACTAATAGTGACCATAAAATGCAAAACACCATAACCAAAACTTATTGTCCATGTAAATGTAAACCATAATCATCCAATGGTCGAATATTTTAATATTTGGAGCCTTATAAAAGAGATTATGACACTTATATTATTTTATTTTAAATGATGCCAAAGTTGTCACCTTCATAATTTAATAAATATAAAAATTTAAATATTGTTATTTTAAGATGATAAATTAGATTAAAATTATTATTGTGAATTTTAATATATTTATCTTCATCATATAAGTTTATTTTAAATTATTATGCAACAAATAACTATATTAAATAATTATACAAAAATGATGTAGTAATTATTTTATTAAGAGATAAACCAAATAACTGGTTTTAAAAATAATAAAATAAATATTATATGAACAATTTAATGTGATACACTAATTTTATAGATACATATGACCTTTTATTAATATATTAAAGCTTTTATTTCGAACATATCATCTGTATATATTTTATTTAAATTCAAATAAATGAATAGTGTCAAAATTGACACTATTGTTATTTTATAAAAATAACATATTATAAAATTGTTTAAAAATCACAAAAATATTTAAAAATTATAAATTTAAATTTATATGGTCTATAATGTTATAAAGTAAACATGTATGGAAAATTCACAACAAATAATTAATTATTTGTTATAATTTAAAATTTAGAATTTTATTACCACAAATAAACTTAATAGATTAAATAAGGATAAATCAAAATGATAAGGTTTAAAATAAGATCCAAACATGTCTAAATTTTATTGTTTGATGCGATTACAACCCTATATCATCTAACCTTCGAATATGAGTCATTTTTGGAGGTTTTTAAGTGGGGTTAGATTTATTATAAATTAATATTTTTAAGAATTCCAAAGGTGCCCCTCTCCTCCCTTATAAAAGGGCACCACCTCCCTCTCTTCCTCACACAACTTTGAGCCTTCAAGCTCGGCCAACCCCTGCCAAATTCTCTTCTCCACTTCCCTAGAAACATCCTAGAGGTTGCGGTATTCCTCAAAGACCAATTTTAGTTCCCTAAGAGAAGGTCTCAAAAAGGCGCTTCAAAGAAGAGGTAATTTCCGTTACCGATTCTTTCAACTTTATTTCTTCTTCCACTTCTTCTTATTAGGTTGTTTAATTATGAAGTAATAACATCAGTATCACTCATATACTGATATGTTATTATAATTATTAAACAACCCTATTTCACTATCTATCCATCCTACGGAAAACGAAATCACCGCGCGTGCATACGTACGGAATACCGTCTCCACACCGTGGTGTAATCTGTTTTTTCACCAACACCTTACATGGATGGCTATTATGGTGTAAAGAATAACTATAAATAGTTATTATAACATCATAATGATTCTAATATATTGTATCATCCAATCCAATTCAATTCAATAATTATGTAAATGATATCATTGCTCGTGCGTACGTACGGACTACCGTCTCCACGACGCGATGAGATTCATTCTCCACATTAACCATTCATGAATGATTATAAAGTATATATAATAAGTAATTATGAAATATATGACATAATAATGATACTGGATTTATGTGTATATATATGTATGTCATCCACTTAATTCCGCTCAACTCAATAAGGAAACGAAAACAGCGTTCATTCGTACGTACGGCCTACCGTCTCCATGAACAGTGTATTTATTTCCATTTACTGATTTATTATATATATGTATTTTCTAAATATATATATATATATATATATATATTATGTTTTATATTCTGTAATTAAGTAATCATGATCTAAGTAATCATATGGATAATTACAAGTCAAAACACGGACAAGAAATGAAACAATTTTACCCAAAACGCTCTTTAACATGGAATTTACAAAAGAATGGGTAATATAAAGTCATAAGTGAACCATATATGATATCATATGATTCTGTAATAAGTAAATGACATTATTTAAATCATTATACAGGAGGTTCGGACACTTACGAAGCAAATCGGACCTAAGGTAAGGGAAATATCACAATCTCATTTTTATCCGAGATTGTTTATACTTTGGTATTTACTGGGGTGTATTTTATCATCCAAATCCATGTTTCCTCAATATGTAATATTATTACCATCCAAATACAATTTTTTAAATCCAATTTTACCCTTCGGTGAGTTTTTAGTAAAAGATATGAAAGGAATCTTTTTTCATTTTTCATACGAGGTACTTTTTGACTTTTCCAACAAAAGTACAAAGAATGTTTTTTTAACTTATACGACATGAATATATTTTTAAAACATTATTTCCAAGAATCTTCCTTTACAAGTTTTCAAGTTTATTTTTAATCAAATTCTTTTAGTTTATAATTGTACGACATGTTATGAAAGAAAAAGTGTTTTTGAAGCAGAAAGGATATTTTCCTCAAGAATGGAGTTCAAGTGTTTTATCAAAATTATTATCCATCTAAGATAATAAAGGGTTCTGTTTATATACCTATTATTACATTGATTTGATTATGTTGTGATGGAAATATTTTTATGAATTCCTTTATATTATATGAATTGTTTTATGATGTCACGATGTTTAAGATTCCCATTTTTATTACATGGGTTATGCAATGATGTATGGTTTATGATTTTGTATAACATATAAGAATGGTATCATTATGAGATGGGTGGGACCTATATCTCCCTCCAATGCATTGGGTAAATATTTTATATCTCATGAGATAGACATGGCTGGAACGGTAGGTTATACCGGTTCAGTGAAACATGACTGGAACGAGGGTGACTCGGTTCAGAAAGGGACTTTGTCCACTAAGATAGTCTTGGCAATGAGTCTTGACTAACAAGAAATGATTCTCTATGATTATGTGTGTATGCCACAAAGTTTCATGTTTTAAGTTATGATTATTGTGATTACATTTCACTACCATGATTTATCCCATTTTATGAAATTATGATCTCTTTTGCAGGTTAAGATTTCCAAAAGTTATGTGCTTATGTATATGATGTGATTGATATTTCTTTTTTTTACCCTTACTGAGCATTTGAGCTCACCCTTTTATGTTTTCTTTTCCCCAGGATATAAAGATAGGTTTTAGGTATTAAAAAAAGGAAGATCTTTATGGGAGATTTTGAAGATCTTTCACCAGGATTAGAAGATTATATTCCGAGTTTCCAAAGACACTAAACTATTACGATACTTGTGTGTGGGTTTTTGTTATGTACTAAGTATTCTGCAAATGTAATGTAATGTCAATGTACATCACGCTTCGGGTCTCTACACAAACATTACACATTTTTTGGATAGATCTTTAATAGAGTCTCCCAATCTATAGAAAAACTAGATGATGCAGCTGTAGTACCCTACTAAACCAAGGAATATCCCAAACTCAAACATATTATATGTATGAGTTGAATACATCACCGCCTCTACCTTCTCTAGTTATATAAAAATTTCATCACATGCCAAAAAATTACTAAGGAAACTATAGAGACCCTAAACTTGATGTACAAGGACATTACATTACTTTTATGGAATACTTAATATATAACAAAAACCAACACTCAAGTACCTTAATAGTTTAGTGTCTTTGGAAACTCGGAATATAATCTTCTAATCATGGTGAAAGATCTTGAACATCTCCCATAAAGATCTTCCCCTTTTGTTTTCTAACCTAAAAACATTCTTTATATCCTAGGGAAAAGAAAACATATAAAGTGTGAGCTCAAATTCTTAGTAAGGGTAAGCATGGAGAAAAAAACAAACCATATACATTTGAACTTCAAAACATGAACATAAAGTTTACACATCAAAATCAAGAGTGTCGAAATAAATCTTGGCAGTACGTCAGGCATAGGTCATAAAGAAACATCAATCATGATAAAAATAGAATGGTAATAAAACATTTAATTGTGTAAAACCATTAATCACATGATATGATTTCCATATTAGCCAATGAATTGCTGCCAATACCATCTTAGTGGACAAAGTCCCTTTCTGAATCGAGTTCACTCCTCGTTCCATTCCTGTATCACTGAACCGGATTAACTTACCATTTTAGCAATGTCTATCTTATGAGATATAAATCTTTACCCAATGCATTGGAGGGAGATACAGGTCCCACCCATCTCATAATGAAATCCTTCTTGTGTGTTCCACAACATAATCATAAATCATTCATCATACCCCAATGAATAAAATGGGTTTCATAAACATCATTACATCATAACATAATCCATATAAAACAAATGGATATCATTTCATCATAAGAAAAGTGAAACCATGTAAATCATTGAGACATTATACTTGAAACATACACATATGGAATAATGTCATCTTAGAAGGAAAATGGTTTTGATAAAACACTTGAAATGAATTATTGAAGAAAATATCCTTTCTTCTTCAAAATCATTTTCTTTTCACAAAATTCCAAGAAATTTTAAAAGAAAATGATTTTATTGAAAATATTCATGAAATCTTGTAGAGTAAGCTTCAAGAAAATAAGGCATTTTGAAACTGTAAAAATCCGTTCATACCTTATATGTTAAAAAAAATTCTTCTCATACTTTTTTCGGAAAAGTCCAAAAGTACCTCGTATGGTAAACCAAAGAAGGATTCCTTCCATACGATGTGGTAAAAGTCAAAAAAGGGAAAAAAATGACTTTAAACATACATGGAAGAAAATTAAAAATTTTATGAAAACATTTTTTGAACATAAGGACATGGATGATAATCATAACCCCAGTAAATACTTACGAATAAACAATCTCGGATAAGAATGAGATTGGAATAATTATCCCTTACCATAGGTCTGATATTCTTCGTATGTATCTGAAACTCCTGTATAATGATTTAAATAATGTCATTGACTTATTATAGAATCATATTCATTGTTATTATATCATTTATGGTTCACTTATGACTTTATATTACCCGTTCTTTTGTAAATTTAATGTTAAAGCAGCGTTTTGGGTAAAATCGTTTTATTTATCGTACGTGTTTGGACTTATTGTTCTTGATATTATTATTACTTATATAATGATTTACTTACTTCTAGAATGTAAATGATGATTTATATATCATATATATTCAATATATATATATATAATAGATAGATAAATTAAATGAAATACACCGTTCATGGAGACGGTAGGCCGTATGTACGCATGAATGCTGTTTTCCTTTCCTTATTGACTTGAATGGAAGTAAGTAGATGACATATATATATATATATACATAAATCCAGTAGCTTTTTCATGTCATATATTTCATTATTATTCATTATATATACATTATAATCATTCTTGAATGGTTAACATGGAGAATGAATCTAATCGCGTCATGGAGATGACAATCCGTATGTACGCACGAGCGATGATATCGTTCCCATAATTATTTAATTGAATTAAAGTGGATGATATAATATCTCAGAATCGGTATTATGTTATAATAACTATTTGTAGTTATTATTTACACAATTATACCCATCCAAGTAAGGTGGTGGTGGAAAAACAGATTACACCACGACGTGGAGACAGTATTCCATACGTACGCGCGTGCACTGATTTCTTTTTTTCGTAGGATGTATAGAAGGTGAAATGGGGTTGTTTAATATTTATAATAACATATAAGTATTTTAGTGATACTGATGTTATTATTTTATAATGAAACAACTAAATAAGAAGAAGTTGAAGAAGAAAGAAAACATGAAAGAATCGGTAGAAGAGATTACTTATTCTTCGACGCACCTCTTTTATGATTCCTCTTAAGGAACTAGATTTGGTATTTTGAGGAGACTAGAACCTCTATAATGTTTCTAGGGAAGTTGAGAAAGGAAAATTTTCAGTGTTTGGCTGATCTTGAAAGATCGAAATTGTGTAAATAGATGAGGGAGGAGGTGCCCTTTTATGAGGGAGGAGAGGGGCACCTTATAGAAAACATAACATATTATTTTATAATAAAGTCATATTCGGTTTATAATATCTCCAAATTTATTTATTTCGAATATAAAGTGGGGAAGGGTCTAAATCCTCTCAACCAATAGGTTTTAGACCAGTTTAAGTTACTATTATAACCTTATCATTTAGATTTAACTCTATGTTAAATAATTTAACTTTTACCGTGTCTTCTTGTTTTCTTACACTATATGGTTAATAAACATAAAATAACAACCCAAAGGAACCCAAAGTGGTTCATTATTGATATATATAACCTTATAAAAGTCATTTGGTCAAACCTTAGATTTTTATAAATAGAATAAAAATTAATAAAATAATATTTTAAAAAAACTATTTTATGTCAATTTTGAAACTATTTGGTAATTGATTTTTTTGAAAATCGTAACAGCGTGATTAGTTAAAAAAAAGTTAATTAAATAAATAATAACATGTCATATTAACCTAAAAAAATTGTGGAATTTATAAAAAGGCTCAAATTACATTTATCTGGGTATTTATATCATTAATTATGTTAATATTTCATTAATAAGGTAATTTTTGCATCATCATTGTGTCATAAATAAATTAAATCATTTAATGTCTAAAAATTAAAAATAAAATACCATTATATAGGAAATATTTGTATATTTATAATTAATATTTATAGTCTAATTTATCTTATGTATAAACCTATATTAAAAATGTTTTAGTTATTAAACTTTGATTTTAACACGTTTAACTCTTCTTTAAATAAAAAAATAATAAGTGTCCTAATCTAATCGAAGTGGACCTAAAGGGTAATCTTTTATTCCTAAGGTTGTTTTTTGTCGAATTAAACTTATCCAATATAATTAGGACATGTTTTAGGATAATAATAATATCACTTTTACCCTTAATTACCCTATTTACTTTTAACCGTGGTAAATAAAAGTAAAAAGTTACTATTAACTAAAAATTATTTTTATCTTATTGAACCACATTTTACTCCTTGATATTAACCATGTCTCTCGAATTTTCAAAATTGCACTCACAGAAGCGGTGAAATTATGTTTTATGCAAATTTTCAAATTCTCATAGGAGGTGGGTAAAAGACGGTTAAAAGTTCAATAAAATTTTTATATATCTAAAATTATGATAAAATGACTTCGATGAATTACATTGAACTTATATAGGTATTATGTATCAATTTTGATCTAAAATAAATTTAAATAAAATAAATAATTATTTAAATAAAAATTCGGGTTTTAAATAGTAACCGAGTGTTTTCACTATTCATAAAAAATTAAAAGTTTTCAGAAAAATACCAAAAATTCACCCTAGGCTAATTTTGACATTCAAAATCAAAAAAAGAAGACCATTTTAAAAGATAAAATTTATAAAATTTCAAAAAGTGGGTATTACTATTCATAATGGCTAGTTTATATAATATTTTAATAACATATCGTTGTATAGTAAAAATCAATATTGTGTACAACACACGCTATCGTGGAAGATCGCGATTGCGTGTAAAGCAAGCCAAGTCAGGGTTGCGTGTAGTGCAAGATTCCTTTGTTGTTGTGTATAATAGAATCCAACCATATTTAATTTATACATTGAATATATATATATATATACATATATATGTACGTATATATGTATGTATGTATGTATACACGCAATGTTGCGTAGAATAAATTTTATCAAACGAACTTGAAACTTTGTGTAACACGATCCAAGAATAGTGTTGTGTATACTGCAAATTAATGCAGTGTTGTGTATAGCGCTAGATAATCTTCGTGTAGCATAAAACACAAGAAATCAAATAAATTAAAAGTAATACTTCTCATAAAATCTCGAGGTGTTACATTCTACCCCCTGTAAAAGGAATTTCGCCCTCGAAATTCATTGGGGTTATAAATCGTTTACTGCTTGAAAGTTTCTTTCATAGAATCCCACATCGTAAAAAGGAATACTAAAACTTAATTTTAAAAACTAATGTATGAAACGTAACGGTTACCCAAATTAACTCATCACTGGGTTTCCACATAGGAGAACATAGGTGAAAATATGGATATGGAAGATAAATATAACCATCAACTTCTGATGAAGAGTGGTAGAGGACATGGATATGAAAAATCCAATAATCACAAAGCTGTAAATTTGGGATGATCTAAGGTACCATCTGATCCATCAGATATGAGGGCACTAAGAAAACATTTATGGTTTTCAAGATCACTTCCCAAATGATGAAGAATTTTTGAATTAAAAGAAATACTTACTTGATTTTGGTACAATCTTACCGTTGCTTGTTCCTTGAACAATTTCCACTTCACCTCTTAAAGAAATGAAGTTGAATTTGTCTTTTTCAAAGTGTTAGCAGATCATGCGATAGAATGATAGGTCGTTCCATCTTCCTCAAACATAAGGTTAGAAAAAGTTATATACATAAGTCCATCTATGGTGAGATTAATCATACATGGTTCCAAAAATGGATTTATACTTCATCTATCATACCACATAATAAAATAAAACTAGTTTATACTAACCAGGGACTTCCTGTAGGCAAGAGGTAAGTGATAAATACCTGTTGCACTTCAGCTATGGGTTCGATTCCCGCAAACGTTTCCGACGCGACGGGTTTTCGCCCGTCCTGCAGGTTGTCCCTTTTTCTAAAACTACACTATTATAACATTCCAGAAATAATATCAAAAATTTCAAGCCTTAAACAATACTATCTGATGTCTAACTTAATCTATTCCAATATTTAGTCATACCCAAACTAACACTATAAGGAAAAATATTGATATAGAGGTCATCTACCAAGCATGTAAATACCGTCATTTATCCCCATATATCATAAGATATATCTCGTTGGTCACATTACAAACATTCGAATGCCTTAATCATGTATTCTCTTGAAAAATGAATACCCCTTGAACCATAGTGAAAACATGAATGCAGTTAAAAGTTAACTCTTTCCACATACCAAAATTGAAAAAACTCTATATACTCAAACCATGATATCACTTTGTCCTTATATCAATCATGAGCTCATGAACACTATCAAACATATTATTTTCTCCTTATCCATTCATTATGCGCATATCATCTACTTTCCAAAAATATTTCCATCACTTTTCATGGTTACTTGTACCATATAATTATCAAAAACCACAATAAACCATTGTATAGATATTCCAATGTTCCACAATACTATAAATGAGATCCCTTTACATAAACACATAATCATTCCAATACATCATTGTCATACTCAAGATTACTAATAGTGATCACAAGTGAATTACCGGTTTTCTTTTTCCTTAAGATGTTGTTGATGTCGATGATTAATAAACCTTGGATTAGGGCTTTGGTTAGCATAATTCCCCATTTCCTTGCGCTTGTAGCATTAAAGTGTTGTTGGAGCATTCTTTGTAGTCTTTTTTATATCCACGTCATTAGAAACCTTTTCCCCATTACTTCGGCACTCAGCTACTCGATGACCTTATTTTCCACACTTGAAACATTTTCTAGTACCTTTTAGACAATCTCCACCATGCTTCTTTCCACACTTTGAGCATAAAGAAACATTCATCTTCTTTTCACTATTGTTCTGAGATTTCTCCTTGAACTCCATCTTTCGTTTCTTGTCAAAACCATGAGATATATATGTAACACAAACTTCCAGTTATACATTGATAGCACACACACAATTTCATCATAGCTACTGAAGTATCTTATCGCTAATTCCCTTCGAATACTTGGTTTTAAGCCACTGAAGAATTGATCAACTTTACTTTCAGGTTAGATGATAAATCCAGATCCATAACTTGAAATCCATGCAAAATTCACTTCGTATATACCAACAGATTCATAATCCTTTTTCTTAAGCTCAAGTAACTCCTTCTCCATCTTTTTTCAAAGAATACGAGGGAAGTACTTATTGAAAAACAAGTTCCTGAACTCGTTCCATTCCATGGATTCAATTTCATCTTGGGGCCTTGTATTCTTAATTAGAGTCCACCACCGATCTGCTTCACCTTCTAAATGGTAAACAGCTAAAAATGACTTTTTCATGTTATGAACAACGAAGTATGGAAAATATCTTTTCAATGGTACTGATCCATTGTCCAACAACAAGTGGATCAGAAGATCCATTAAAAAGAAGGCGGGCGTTGCCTCATGAAGGACTCAATAGAATATTGTTCCCTTCCCTGTTCATTTGGAAGTCTAAAATGATTCATATCTTGTGTAAGTATAGAAATAAGATTTTTCACTCCATCTCCCATAATGTTGGTTTGTTCAGGAGGACAATCATTGCATCGTCCATTACATTGATCAACACGGTTACTTCGGGTTCCAGCCATCGTCTAAAACCCAAAAGGAATAGTGTGAGAGGCAAAATCATGATAGGAAAACAACATAATAAAGGGGGATTACATTCAATATCTAATATATTAGGTTTAATTATAATATCATTACCTTAATTATAGGAATATAACCTTTACTTATACCTAACCTTAGGGACATCCCCAGACATACCTTAGAAATATCTCTAGGGATCTCACTAAAGTTTTCGCATCCTAGTTTTCAAAGGTTAACTAAACCATTCCTCTGATACCAACTGTAGAGACCCCAAACTTGACTTACAAGGACTTTACATTACTTTTTTGGAATACTTAATATATAAAAAAAACCAACACTCAAGTACCGTAATAGTTTAGTGTCTTTGGAAACTCAGAATATAATCTTCTAATCATGGTGAAAGATCTTCAACATCTCCCATAAAGATCTTCCCCTTTTGTTTTCTAACCTAAAAACATTATTTATATCCTAGGGAAAAGAAAACATATAAAGTGTGAGCTCAAATGCTCAGTAAGGGTAATAATGGAGAAAAAAAACAAACCATATACATTTGAACTTCAAAACATGAACATAAAGTTTACACATCAAAATCATGAGTGTCGAATTAAATCTTGGCAGTACGTAAGGCATAGGTCATAAAGGAACATCAATCATGATAAAATAGAATGGTAATAAAAAATTTAATTGTGTAAAACCATTAATCACATGATATGATTTCCATATTATCCAAGGCATTGCTGCCAAGACCATCTTAGTGGACAAAATCCCTTTCTGAATCGAGTTAACTCCTCATTCAATTCATGTATCACTGAACCGGATTAACTTACCATTCTAGCCATGTCTATCCTATGAGATATAAATCTTTACCCAATTCATTGGAGGGAGATAAAGGTCCCACCCATATTATAATGAAATCCTTATTGTGTGTTCCACAACATAAAGACAAATCATTCATTATAACCCAATGAATAAAATGTGTTTCATAAACATCATTACATCATAACATAATCCATATAAAACAAATGGATATCATTTCATCATAAGAAAATTGAAACCATGTAAATCATTGAGACATTATACTTGAAACATACACATATGAAATAATGTCATCTTAGAAGGAAAATGGTTTTGAAAAAACACTTGAAATGAATTCTTGATGAAAATATCCTTTCTTCTTCAAAATAATTTTCTTTTCACAAAATTATAGGAAATTTTAAAAGAAAATTATTTTTTAAAAAATAGTCATGAAATCTTGTAGAGTAAGATTCAATAAAATAAGGCGTTGTGAAACCGTAAAAATCTGTTCATACCGTATATGTTAAAAAAACATTCTTCTCGTACTTTTGTCAGAAAAGTCCAAAAGTACCTCGTATGGTAAACCAAAGAAGGATTCCTTCAATACAATGTGGTAAACGTCAAAAAAGAGTAAAAATGACTTTAAACATACATGGAAGAAAAGTAAAAAATTTATGAAAACATTTTGAGAACATAAGGAAATGGATGATAAACATAACCTCAGTAAATACTTACAAATAAACAATCTCGGATAAGAATGAAATTGGAATAATTATCCCTTACCTTAGGTCTGATATGCTTCGTACGTATCTGAAACTCATGTATAGTGATTTAGATAATGTCATTGACTTATTACAGAATCATATTCATTATTATTAAATCACATATGGTTCACTTATGACATTACATTACCCGTTCTTTTGTAAATTCCTTGTTAAAGCAGCATTTTGGGTAAAATCGTTTTATTTATCGTACGTGTTTGGAATTGTTGTTCTTGATATTATTATAACTTATATCATGATTTAAATGCTTCCATAATTTAAATGATGATTTATATATCATATATTTTCATTGTATACATATATATAATAGATAATGGCGGCGCTCTCGGGTGAAAGAAGGGCTAACCCTAACATCACAGATCAAGGGTTCCAAGATGAGAGATCTTTCGTAGACGTTGTCTCGTGTAGAATCCCTCGCACAGAATTGAAGACCTCTGGTATTCTTGCTCCAAAATCCTACAGACACAGAGGCCTATCAGCGATTGCTTTCTCCAAAGAAGAGGTACCCAATCTTGCTACGGATCTCCGGTTTGTTCTTGTCGGTCGATTTTTCAGGAACCGCCCTTCTCGGTTCTTCTTACGCAAAACACTTGAGAATATAGGTTTTACAAACTTTCATATTGGATTGTTGAACCCTTTGTATGTTGTGTTTCGGTTCTCCTCGAATAACGATTATTATCGATTTTGGATTCGTAGATCATGGTCTTTTGGGGGGCCTATTTAAAGGTCTTTAAGTGGTATCCAGATTTTGAATTAGGTTCTGATCCCCCTATTGTTCCAATTTGGATCGGTTTCCCAGGATTGCCTTTGAATCTGTTTAAGCAAAGCGCTCTATCTGCCATTGCAAGTTTATTTGGAACTCCGATTAGATTAGATTCTTCCACCACAAACTTGTCTCGTCCCTCAGTTGCTAGGATCTACACTGAGATTGATATATCACAAGATTTGCCTTCCAGATTCTGGCTCAAGAATGGTGATAAAGGTTATACTCAAGAGGTGGTTTTTGAAAATGTCCCACCCTACTGTAACTACTGCTGCAAAGTGGGTCATTCTTTGGAGGAATGTGAATCAAAAAAATTTGAACCACCTCAACCTCACTGCAAAACAGTTTGGATAGAAAAATCTAATGCTAAAATTAACTTGGATCTTCCTAAATCATCCACTACTAAGGA
Organism: Viscum album; assembly: GCA_963277665.1. NCBI lineage: Eukaryota > Viridiplantae > Streptophyta > Magnoliopsida > Santalales > Viscaceae > Viscum > Viscum album. Next base: position 1,712,986,975 of record OY728140.1, on the reverse strand, counting down.
ATTTGTGATTCCCATTACCAATGCTGTCTCCGGGACCACCAACGTGCATCCTAAACCTTGTGATTATTTGCTAAACTGGGGGGATCATGGAAATATTTCTCTAGATAAGGGTGAGAAGGAGTCTCCACCCACTATGGAGAATTCTAATACACATCATAACCCCTCACCCTCACTTGAGTTAATGACGAAAGTGCCAATACAAGATGACATTCAGGAGAATGAGGAAAAAGAGAGGTGTGATGAAATTGAAAATAGTCTCTCTCAAAATGATGAGGAGGATAAAGCTACTTTCATTGAAGAAGAATACCTTAAGGACATTGCCAGGAAGGGTAAGAAACCAATAGTGGATGTAGATGGGTTTATTACTCCCTACCCTAAAAAAACTAAAAAGAGTAGGGATTTTTCTCATGTAGAGAGGACTATTGTCACTCGATCCTTGGATATTGCTAGAAAGAATGTATCTGCCTCTATTACAAATCAACCTATAGAGAAGGAACAACAAGCTGAAAGGGTTGATGAACCAATTATATCAGTTTCTTAAGATTCTGATTCTTCACTGAGACTCAAAGATGATATCCTATACAATTCTTTTAGAAAAGGCGAGATTTCTAAGAGCCTTTACTTGGTGGAAAAGCATGACATATTCAATGACAGAATCTGGAAAGATTTCTTGTTTTAGTCTTTCTCTGATGTCCTTCATTGGTCTCTCTTGATCTCCTACTAGTTTATTCTGTTTTTTTTCTGTTTCAAGCGCTCCTTGCTGGACCTTGTTTGCTGGACTTGGTTTACCTTTTCATGCTTGATTCTACTAGGTTTGGCTCAGTTTTGTTTCCTACACAATTTTTACTGAGTTTGGAGTCTATTTTAAGGCTATTTTCTAAGTCCTTCGTTGCTATTTTTCCCTGTCTGGCTTTGGGTTTTATGGGAAATCTTGCTCCTGGAGATACCTGCTTGCTGGACTCTTGCTGTTTCATCCCTTTGGTTTCTTCTATCTATTTTTGTTCGAACTTTGCTCCTGTTTCTTGCTATTCTGCTATGCTTGAATATTGGATCTGGTTTTCTGGAATGCACGCACCTGGACTCTGTGATTCTGTTTGAAGTTTATAAATTATGTGGACTACTTTGGGAAGGCTTTCTTTTTATGACCTGTTATGTTCTCTATTATAGCGCTGGTAGTTCTGTTATGTTTCCAAGTGGTTGTTTGGGCTCTGCTGGATCTGAGCGCTATTCTTTGGCTCTGGTTCTCCCTGTTATAGCATGGTATTACTGTATTGGCATCAAGGATTGTTCTTTCTTTTTCATGGAAGTATGCTCCTGGATGGTTCTGTAGAATAGGTTGTTCTCTTCATCAGTCCAGCACAGAGTTGATGATGTATAATCTCCTGTTGTTCTGGAATTTCAACTGGACTGGGTGCTAATTCATGTTTAGATCTAGTAAAATGCTTCCTCTTGTATTCTGGATTGATTATGATGGGGTTTCCAATGCTGGAAACTAGGCTGGATCATATTCTTCTTTTCATTGGATCTGAGGGGTAGCTTACATCTGGATGAATCTGGTTTATATGGAAGTGCTTGCTACTGCTCTATCTTTTTATGGTGCTGCTCCCACAATCGAGGTGCTGGTCTCTTGTTACTATTATTTTCAGACTGCTAGAGGATAGATTGCTCTGCTCATCCATGTTTCATTTGATTTGTCTGTGGCTTTATATTTTTGATGGTGTAGCTTCATTACACCTCGGACTTTCACTGAAAACCTTGTTCTTAATAAATTTCTTTGGGCATGGATTGGGAAGCCAATCCATGTCACTTTCTTAAAAAAAATATATATATAATAGATAGATAAATGAATTGAAATACACCGTTCATGGAGACGGTAGGTCGTATGTATGCATGAACGATGTTTTCCTTTCCTTATCGACATGAATGGAAGTAAGTAGATGAAATATATATATACATAAATCCAGTAGATTTATCATTTCATATATTTCCTTATTATTCATTGTATATACATTATAATCATTATTGAATGGTTACATGGAGAATGAATCTCATCGCGTCGTGGAGACGGTAATCTGTACGTATGCACGAGCGATGATATCGTTACCAAAAAATTTTAATTGAATTGGAGTGGATGATATAATATCTCAGAATCATTATGATTTTATAATAACTATATGCGGTTATTCTTTACACCATTATACCCATCCAAGTAAGGTGGTGGTGGAAAAACAGATTACACCACGACGTGGAGATGGTATTCTGTACGTATGTACGTGCGGTGATTTCATTTTCCATAGGATGGATATAAGGTGAAATGGGGTTGATTAATATTTATAATAACATATCATTATATTATTGATACTTATGTTATGACTTTATAATGAAAGAGCTAAATAATAATAAGTTGAAGAAGAAAGAAAACATGAAAGAATCGGTAGAAGAGATTACCTCTTCTTCGACGCACCTCTTTTAAGCTTCCCCTTAAGGCAGTAGATTTCGTATTTTGAGGAGAAAAGAACATATATAATGTTTCTATGAATTTTTATAAGATAAATGGGAAGGGTTTGTCCGAGCTTGAAATCTCAAATTTGTGTTAATAGAAGAGGGTGGAGGCGCCCTTTTATAAGGGAGGAGAGGGGCGCCTTAGGAAAAACATAAAATATTATTTTATAATAATATCATATTCAGTTTATAATAGCTCCAAATTGATTTATTTCGAATATAAAGTGCGGATGGGTCTCAATTCTCTCAACCAATAGGTTTTAGACAAGTTTAGGTTACTATTTTAACCTTATCATTTAGATTTAACTCTAAGTTAAATAATTTAACTTTTACCGTGTCTTCTTCTTTTCTTACACTATATGGTTAATAAACATAATATAAAAAGCCAAAAGAACCCCAAGTGGTTAATTATTAATATATAAAATCTTATATAAGTCATCTGGATGAACCTTAGATTTTTAAGAATAGAATAAAAATTAATAATATAATATTTTTAAAAAAACTATTTTATGCCAATTTTGAATCTATTTGGTAATTGATTTTTGTGAAAATCAAAACAGAATTATTATTTCTAAAAAAGTTATTTAAATAAATACTAACATGTCATATTAACCTAAAAAATAAGTGGAATTTATAAAAAGTCTCAAATTACATTTATTTGGGTATTTATAGTATTAATTATGTTAATATTTCATTAATAAGGTAATCACTGCATCATCATTGTGTCATAAATAAATTAACTCATTTAATGTCTAAAAATTATAAATAAAATACAATTATGTAGGAAATATTTTTAGATTTCTAATGAATATTTATAGTCTAATTTATCTTATGTATAGCCCTATATTAAAAATGTTTTAGTTACTAAACTTTGATTTTAACTCTTTTAACTCGTCTTTAAATAAAATAATAATAAGTGTCCTAATCTAACCCAAGTGGACCTAAAGGGTAATATTTTATTCCCAATGTTGTTTTTGGTCGAATTAAAATTATCCAATAGAATTAGGACATGTGTTAGGGTAATAATAATATCATTTTTACCCTTAATTACCCTATTTAGTTTTAACTGTGGTAAATAAAAGTAAAAAGTTACTATTCACCATAAATTATTTTTATCTTATTAAACTACATTTTACTCCTTGATATTAACTGTGTCTGTCCGATTTTCAAAATTCCACTCACAGAAGCGGTGAAATTAAGTTTTATGTAAATTTTCAAATTCTCATAGGAGGTCGGTAAAAGACGGTGAAAAGTTCAATAAAATTTTTATATATCTAAAATTATTATAAAATGACTCCAATGAATTACATTGAACTTATATAGGTATTATATATCAATTTTTACCTTAAATAAATTTAAATAAAATAAATAATTATTTAAATAAAAAGTTCGTTTTTAAATAGTAACCCAGTGTTTTCACTATTCATCAAAAATTAAAAGTTTTCAGAAAAATACCAAAAAATCACCCTTGGCTAATTTTGACATTCCGAATCAAAAAATGAAGTCGATTTTGAAAGATAAAATTTATTAAATTTCAAAAAGAGGGTATTACTATCCATAATGGCTAGTTTATATAATATTTTAATAACAAATATTTGTTTAGTGAAACTCAGTATTGTGTACAACACTTGCTATCGTGGAAGGTCGTGATTGCGTGTAAAGAAATCCAAGTCAGGGTTGCGTGTAGTGCAAGATTCCTTTGTTGTTGTGTATAATATAATCCCAACATATTTAATTTATACATTGAATATATATATATATATATATATATACACGCAATGTTGCGTAGAATAACTTCTATCAAACGAACTTGAAAATTTGTGTAACACGATCCAAGAATAGTGTTGTGTATACTGCAAACTAATACGGTGTTGCGTATAGTGCAAGATAATCTTGGTGTAGCCTATAACATAAGAAATAAAATAAATTAAAAAGAATACTTCTCATAAAATCTTGCGGTGTTACAGAAACACACCTCCTAAATCCAAAAGTGACACTTTATAATCTTGGTATAAATATGATAAGATACATGTGTTTCAAAGACTATCTCATGGTGCCTAGAATAAAAAATTTATGTCCTTGAATAGAGATAGATATTTTTATAAAATTATAATTAACAAGTCTAGATTTTATTGAAATATCATGTTCATAAGGGCCATGAACACCAAATGAGAATTCTTCAGTTCGAAAAACATCACCATGTACTCATATAACCCACAAAAACTCCAAAACATCATCATTTGTTTGAATTCATTCCTAGCCTAAAGGTTATAGTGTCCTGAAAAAAAGTTCAGTATTTGAAAACTGAATAGATCCTAAAAATTGATCAAATAGAACACTTATCCTAGGATAAGGGTACGTATTCTTCACTGTCACATGGTTCATATTTTTATTAACCAAAATTATGTGATATTTTCCATATTCATTTTTGATAATAAAAACTATTTCACCATAAGCATATTATCTTAGACTAATAAATCCCTCTTTCTCCAAGTAATGGTGTTGAATGTTGAGTTCCATCGACTAATTTTGTATCATATAATAAGAAGGAATGGAAATAGGTCATTTCCCCATCATGAGTTCCATTTTAATTTCAACATATATAAAAGGAGGTACACTTAAAAATTCTTCTGGAAAATAAATTAATATGAATTACACAACTAGAGTGATATATGAGGGAGCTAATAGTAATCCTTCTAAAAGAGATAATATCCCTATGTGAGCCATAATAGATCCAACCTGATTCAACACTCATCCCACTCATCTAGATTCTATCTCACACTCACTAGTATTTACAAACTTATCCCCCTTATGTGAGGTAATTGGAAACCAATCTATTATAGTATTCGATGGGTACATCGTAGCTCATAAACTTATCCATCAAAAATATAACAATAAATAAGGACATCTATAGGATAAATAAATCCCAAAAATTCCCACAACCAACATTTAGTATAAGATATTTTGCATAGCTGTCTAGATTGTAAAATTTAATCCCCAAAGGTGCAATGAGAAAAAGAATCTATGATGATATTATAAATAGTAATTCTAATCTATCCACCACATGAAAATAGATAAGTAATTGGAAGAACCAATATCATACAGGGTTTTTGAGAGTATATGGGTGATCAATATTGTACCTGGAGCTGTTGATTACCCCTCATCAAAATCATCTAGATCATTATCTAGTAAAACACTCTATATAAATTAGTTCTACATCCATGGTTCTGAGTTTTTGAAACTAGGGGAGTCTCCATCCATGATTTAGGTCCTCCTCACACACCAATCCATGAACACCTATAATACTTCTTTGAATATGTCAAGTAAAAATGTTGATGAGGAATAAACTATCCTCATCAATGGAACTCCATAGGTTGGTTCATACAAGGATTTCTAGGATACTCCCTCAGTCATTAATTGAAGCACCATATAGAATCCCTTAATTAGAGGATGCTAAGGAAGTCCTACTTTGACCTATATTCCTAACACCTGATTTTACATGATCACATTTCCACATCATAATTGTGGAAGAATCTCTCATATTAGTGAGAGCAAGCTCATTCACCGACTTATTATGGATTATAATTAAGTATTCTTCACTATCATACTATATACGCTACTCAATGTCTATGTCCTTTCATGTAACCTCTTAGTATTATTTTTGATAAAATATTCAAAACATCAATTCGATCTCAAGACCGTGACCTATCTCAAACATTCGGGACATTTTTGATTCATTTCTAGACAAGAGTGGGGAAACAATTGAAGATGAATTTTACAACTAAAATATATATATAAAAGCATAGATCTGTACTAAAACTCAAAAAACACTCATGATTAGTCCAACATCACCTAGTTAGAAAAATATTACCTGATTAATAGATCCTTGAAGGTATCATAAATATGTACTTATCATTTTCTAGTATTATTCATTGTAGTCCGCCATCTCCAAGAAGATCCATTAAATAAATAGTTTACCAACATAGCTCTTCTATCAATATGATACTAGACTAGATATAAAATTATCTGGTTATTATCTATCCATATATCTACATCAAATGACCCTCAGGTACCCTGAAAGGTTGGTGGATACTAGAGATAGAATTATAGATCATGATCAGTCATGGTCTACTAATGGTTTCCACCTCGAATGGGAACAATATAAAAAATTTCATGTTGACATTTATCTTCACCATGAATAATATGATATAGTACATGATAATACTATGGGACATCCTCATGCATTACTAGTGGTGGTAAATAAATTTCCACCATTATTGGAGCATCGTGGGATACCTCTTCCAACATTCTCATCCGAAGAATGTTTAATACAAATGAGTTTGTTAAATCATGCAATATCATAATCTATCTATGGATTCATAGAAATGATCTCCTATAAGGCTACCCAAAAACCAAGTTATTTCCTCCCTCTCTACCATATATTAAGTCAATTTTCTATACTTTCACATTAGTTAATGTCATATACATAAATTACTAAATCATTCTATGTTTAATTTATCTAATTCTAGTAAAAAATGTCATATAAGCATGGATATATAGAAAAAAACATGGGATTAAAATCAAGGAATTATTTAATTAATATCTATAAAATAATAAATAGAAACATACATCACATGTGATCTTACATTCCTAGTAATGATGCATTAATTTACATAACCCCATATAATATAACCAAAAAAGATCTTAGAACAAAAATAAATTTATAATAGGGAAATAGATAAGAATAATCCTATTAATGCCTACTAAGAGGGCCACTATACTTGTGTCATTCAAGAACACATATATCTTACCTACCTGAGTTCTATGTCCCATAATCTCTTTTATAATATACCCCAAAATATATTTAATAAAAAATATAATAAAATATTAATCCTATGGGACCATTTTTAACACCCTAAAAATGAATAAACATGATTGATATGGAGTGCCACATGGCCTTATGGATGCCTCATCACATGAAAGTGCTTTCTGACCATCAATGAGGGTTTGGAATCCAGAAGTGGGGTGAATATACCTCAATATCAAAAAGTATAAGAATAAATAATAATAAATTTTCATAATAAATAAATAATCAATGCTATAAAATATAAAATGGAATGAATATCATGTCATATAGAAATAATAAGCCAAGATTCCCCAAAGTGGTAGGTCATACAAGAATGTGAACAACATATGTAAACAATTGAAAGACTACAACATCAATCCAGACACTATCCAAGTATGATATCTAGTGACCATAATTCGTCTCCTAGATCTCTATAATTGGGGTCTTTATCCTTTTGAAATCCCAATTCACAAAGTATGCACATGCACTATGATACCCATGGAGGATGTGAGTAATACTCGTTATCATACACCAATAATGTTCCCTTAAAATAGGTCAAATATACATATATAATTGTGTATTTTATGATATAAATTAAATTATCAAGTAAACATATGACCACACAAGTTTCTAGTCCTCGTGTTCTAACCAAGATTCCACAAACCATGACTCCACATAATTAATGTTAATTTCAGTAAGGATGTCATGTCTACCACTACACATATAATGACATGAAACAACTACCATCATTGTTTAACAACCCATCCATATTAGAACATTATCCATTTTCCTTCATTATGGAACACCACACAACCTAGCCTGATGATGGTTATTAATGGGAACACTGCACACCCCACCCTTACAGTGGTCATAATCCTAGGACGATGGTAATCTCCACCAGACATGTTTGACATATTGGTATATGAATGATACACCATCATGGAAATATCCCATATTAACATGAAAATGAACCATATAGATGTGATTTCTCGGACCCAGATTCCACTTAATAGGTTCCCCAAGCATGGTGGGCCACATGGCCTCCAGCGCATCTCCCCGAATTCCAGAGGCTACTTACTAGCAGCGAGGGATAAGGGTGTGTCTATGGGGAGACTATTCTCTAATTAAAAAAGTGTAGTGCAATGGATGAATGTATACATGTATAAATAGTGGAAGCAGAATAAGTAAACTGAAGGCACTATGGAAAATTGAGACAATAACAATAACTAAAATCACTACAATAGAATTCAACAACTGATGATATTTCATGTCACTAGAAAACTTAAAAACATGGATAGAATATAGAAGACATAAAATGTTCCAAAAAGTTAAAAAAGAAATCAAATACTATCCCAAGAATCATGAGATTCAACTCGGTCCTCTACTATCAAGCTCCATCCTAGAAAATGTGAAATTAAGTGTTCGAATCCATATGCTTCCCATTATCAACACTTGCAACCATGTAATCTACTTTGAGTACCAAATAGTACACATAGAGGGTGTGGGATAAATCTCAGTGGGCCACCACCAACGATGTCTATAACATATGTCCCATGTAATGGAAAAGTAATAGTGTGAAAGCATGCATATATAAAGTAAAACTACATAATGTAACTAAATACAGAAGTACCTACTTCATCCATCATCTATTGCCTAAAAATGTCAACAATTCATTATTTTATTATTTCCAGTATGTAAATAAGTCACATGTTAATTATAGGGAAGGTTCCAAGATGTAACAAGGAAACCTGTAATGATCTTTCATAGTGAAGTCCTAAGGTAATAACCAAGGCGATGTAGACATCAAGGGTTTCCAACTCAATACTAACTATAGCCTGACATGGGTAAGAGTGTAATCCAAAGAGCATGTTCCAAGGAATTCCACGATAAGGTGCCTACTGAATCCAAGGTGATCATCCAAGGTAAAATGGGGCTAAGAAGAGATAGAGCTCTATAGGCTGTAACCAAGGCACCAACTTGTCAATGTCGGATCCAAGTAGTGTATCCAAGGCACCATATAATGACATTGAAGGGATCTTAGAGTTTCATACCAGGAATCCAAAGAATAGACAAGGATCAGTATCTAGGTTGGTCTCAAACTAAGAAATCCAAATACTTGAATAAGAATGGGGTTCCCAAGTGCCCGTGGCATTCTCCAATCAGAATCCAAGGCGAGCTTGAGTCAGGCCATTCCTGTTTAAGTATGAATTCATGTACTATTTCATTTTGTTCAAGACTTTTTTTTCATTATTGTGATAAGTTCAAGTAGCACATAATTTTTTAATCATGTCATTTGGTTCATGCCTTTCCACTCATTAGCGTGAATAGGTCAAGTAGCATTAAACCGTTTATTTAATCCATTTAAATAAGAATCCATATTCATGTTTTGTTCTGCTACCTTCCATTAATGTTGTAAGGGGTATTATGGATATGTGACCCACTATTAATTTAAATTTAAGGCCAAGTAATATATTTAGTATACATGCCAATTCACATTTCACATTTAATTATCAATTGAAGCACTTACATTAGGGGAGGCCTAGTGGTGATCATAAAAGGTAATTTCCATTATGCCAATCAAAATAAAAATATATCCATTTAATATAGAAAAGATTACCATTAGAATGGTTCAGAAAAGGCACACCCGAATAGTGGCTCAAACGTGTTGAAACAATAAACAATAATTATAGAACAACCTTTGACCTAGAAAAGATTGAGTTGTGGGATTAAACACTAACAAATAATCACATATTTTGAAATAGAATAACTATTTGGTTCTAATGATTTGAAACATGGCATATAAATTTTATAAATAACACCTGAAGAAATTGGTGGGCTGCACATACAAAATCCAAAATCAACAAACTGGAGGGATTAGTTATAGAACACCAACCTTAGGCTTGTACGACTATGCTCCTCCAGTATTGGCCATTTATTTGGCTTGGATCGAAGTATATATAATAAACGGAGAAAAATAATCATACCCTGATAACTTAATCGAGATAAAAAGTAAGGACAATCGCTCAAGAGGATGTGATTACTTACCATTGTGCATCCAACGTGATGAACAGAAGCCCGATCGGATCCCAAAAAAAGGGATATCTTGATTCCGACAATAGATATTCAATGGGATGAAGAATTAAGTAAATTTAGGTTAATCCCACTGAAATATGGATTAGGGAGGAAGATGGGTTCAAATTAAATCATTAAGGAAAAAATATTAAAATTACCCAATAAATGGCTTGTGCATGGTTTTTCAGCATGGTTGTAAAATCGTGCACCAACAATGGATGGTTACCTGGGAAGAAGGGGCAATCGCAGGGTTAGGCCTCATAGTCATGCAGAAACTATATAAGGTGGCACTATCTAAAGAAACACAATCCTCTAGGTTAGAAAAACCATGTGATAACCATTCTCTAACCATGCAACTTGGTCATTTAAAAAAAAAAGAAAGATGGGGTTTAGGATCTTAACTTTCCCCTGACACCCCTGAGACCTTTTTTCACTCATTAAGAATCCATATTAGGTCCAAAATAAAATATTAGAAAAAAAATTAAAGGATCCATACCTAAGTGAAAAACTGGGCTCTTATAATCTCCCCTTAAAGGAAATCATCCCCGAGTTCACCTTCTAAGGGAATAGAAACACTATCTATGAACAATTTAGGCCATTGGGAACATACATCGGCCTCACACTCTTATGTCTCATCCTGTTCATGGCCATGATGCCATAACACTCATACTAGAGGGACAAAATGGCCTCATAGAGCCTTCATGAACTGGTCGTCAATTCATACTGGGTTATGCACAAAGGTATCATCGATATCTAACTCAAGTTCCTCGAGATCAAAAATTAAGAGACAGATCGGCATGATATTGGTAAAGATGTGAAATAAAGAATATTTCGTGCATGGAATGATACCTCTAAAGTAGTAGAAACCAAAATTCTATCGGCCCGAATCTCTCTAGAATCTCAAATGGACCTACATAATGAGGCGAAAACTTCCCATGATTTTATAACTTTTTTCCCTAGCTTAGGAAACACCCGGATGGAAACATGATCCCCGACCTTGAAATCTAGAAGTTGTCAATGAAGATCGATGTAAGATTTCTGTCTAGACTGAGTAGTAGTAATATGCCTCTTGATTAACTGAACCTACTCTAAAGTCACTTGAATTAGATGAGGACCTATTAGGGATACCTCAACTGCCTCTAGCTAGCACAGGGGTGAACAACATGACCAACCATATAAGGACTCAAACGGAGCCACCTGAATTGTCTCCTAAAATTTTTTATTATAGGAAAACTTGATAAGAGGAATATGATTCTCATATAAACAACCAAAATCAATGAAATTTGCTTGTATCATATCCTCTAGAACCTATACTGTTTATTCTAATTGTCTATCGGTCTATGGGTGAAAAGACGTGCTTAGAAGCACATGTCTTCCCATATCCTTTTTCAAACCATTCAAAAAACATGAAGTGAAAGGAGAATCCCTATCTAAAATGATAGTTCATGGGACCTCATGGAGTCATATGATCTCCCATACATATAGTCTTACCATCTCATCAACTGAGAAAGTCTCCCAAATAGGAATGAAGTGGGATGATTTCATTAGTTAGTCAATGACTACCCAAAGGCATATCTACCCCTTAGAGAACTTGGTAATCTGTCTAATAAATATATAGAAACATCTTCCCATTTCCATTATGAGACTAAAAGTGTTTGTAGAAATCCTGTAGGTCTCTAGTGCTCCTCCTTCACATGTGGACAGCTAGACCACCAAATGATAAATCCTACTATTTGACATTTCATCCCAGGCCACCAATACTAGCATTGCATGTATCGATACATCTTCATGATTCCTAGATGAAATGTCCAATGAGAAGTCTAGGACTCACGCATCAACTCCTCTCCTATGTCTGTAGGAACCCAGACATGTCTACGTAGACACATGGAATCATCTCTATCCAAAGACCAACATGGAGGTCGGTCATCTCCTAATATACTCTCATGGATAAAAAATCCTTCAGGATCTTAAAACTGTCTACCCTTTACCTTCTCATGGAGGGAAGATGTTACTATAAAGTATGAGAGATAAGACTACTTGTTACTATTATGAAACTCTAGATGCAACTCAGAAAAAAGGTTTATTAACTTCCATTCATCACTGGATTCTCGTACAACATGTGTTTTGGTTTTATGAATTTGTGCATCTACAACCACATTTCCATTTCTAGGCGTATAGTCAAGCTCAAAATTAAAGGATTATATATATTTGAACCATTTCCTCTATTTGAGGTTCAATTCATGCTGAGAAAATATATATTTGAGGCTCTTGTGGTCCGTGTACACCACAAAGTGCTCACCCAACTGATAGTGTCTCCCACAACATAAGGCATGGAAAACTACTGCTAGCTCAAAGTTAGGAGTTGGGTAATTTCTTTTATGAGGCCTTAACTACCATGATCCATATGCAATGACTCTATCCTCCTGCATTAGCACTGCTCCTGATCCAATGCCTGATGCATCACAGAAGATAGTGTAAGCTATGCTTGGCTCCAAAAGACTCAGAATAGGTTCTGATATAAGCCTCCATTTTATCCCATGAAAGGATTTCTCACATGATTCTGACCATATGAAATTTACACACTTCTTTATAAGACCAGTAAGAGGTGAATCAAGGTAGAAAATTTCCTTTATGAAACTCATGTAATATCCGACCATACCTAAGAAACTCTGAATTTCAAACATGTTCTTAGGATGATCCTAGGAAACTACAACACTAAAATTTTCTAGGTCAATAGTTACACTTGATTATGATATTATATGGCCCAATAAGTGAATATTGTCAATATAGAAGTGGAACATAGCAATAATGGTGTAGTATTTATGACCTCTCCGTGTACTCATAATGATCTCAATATGTTTGGATTGGTCACTACGAGTGTAAGATGTCATCCACAAATACCACAATAAAATAATCCAGATAGGGGTGTAACACCCTATTCATTAGAGCTATGAAAATGGTGGTATGTTCATAAGACTGAATGGAATAAATAGGTACTCATATAGACCATACCAGCTACATAAATCTGTATGAGGTACGTATGATGTTTTGAATTTACCTAATGATACCCCAATATCAGGTAAATCTTGGATAAGGCCTTGGTTCATCAAATCTAGTTGAAGATATCATCTATTTGATGAAGTGGATATCAGTTGTTTCCTGTAAGTTGGTTCAACTTTCTGTAATCCACACATAGACTAAAGGTTTCATCCACCTTCATGGAAAAAAGAATGGGTGAACCCCAAAAGGATGTACTGGGACATATAAAGATTTTGGACTCAAAATCCTCTAACTATTTCTTTAGCTCTTGAAGTTCAATAGGTTCTATCATCTAAGGAAGAATTGAAACTGAAGCTATTACTGGAATGAGATCAATTGTAAACTCTACCTCTCTCTTAGGAGGAAATTTAGAAAAATCATTGTGAAAGAAACCCCTAAAATGATCCACTGCTAGAGGGAAATAATGTTATTGTAAATCCTGATCCTCTATGAAGATATTTGAAATCTAAGAGGTTACTTCACCTAGCCCATGATGATATGGTACAGATATACCATCATAGACATCCCACTCAACCTTATGTAGATAATTACTACCCTCTAGTGATGTAAACAATACCCTACAAAGATATAAGTCTACAAAATCATGAAAATGAACAAACCAGTTCATCCTATGAATGACATGAAAACCTGTATTATTGAGAATGAAGAGGTTAAAAAAGAAATTGTAACTTATTACTTCAAGGGGATAGTCTTTACATTGGAATATGCCCTCTGTCTGAACCCATAATGGTGTATCTAGGGTCATTACACCAAGTGATACTGTTTATCCAGTCCGAGACTCTCCATGATAGATACTGATATAAAAGAGTTTGAATCACCCATATCAAATAAAGAAGATACTATAGTGGAGGATAGTAAAATAGTACCTTACACTATAGATGTACCCACAACCAAATCCTCGTGTATTGGATGTAATGCATTCAACTGTCCTCATCCATAAACCTATGAAACAAATGGACTACCACAATCATAATTGTTATGTTGGTGCATCTGGTAATCAGGAGTCTGGAATCCACGTCCACGACTACTTTCTCATCCAGACCTACTGGTGCTATTCTAACTCCCTTCCTGATGTAGAGTAATAGAACTCACTCCTGAAGGTGGAGCAGGTGCAGATCCTTTTCCACTTGAGGTATGTGGAAATATCCTATAGAATCACTGGAGATACCCTATACAGATGTAATCTCGACACTCCATAGGGTCTATATCACATTTATGATTCTTGTTACCACATCATCCATACTGGTGAAACTCTATAGAGCTATTTAAATGGGAACTCAGGTCATCATTACCCTAATGATAAACATCACGGGAATGTTTCCTGCCACTGGAAGATCTACTAGCCTACCGTGACACTAATCCTTTATACCTGATACTATTTCCATCCCTTAGGTTATGCTTAGTGATAATATCCTGATTTTATATTTAATAAAATGTTTGTAATAGAATGATATTGACCATTTTATGAATGGAATATGAAATACCATTCTCGAAGTGTCTAAAATGCGAAAGATCATCACCAACTAGAAGCGGTGAAAAGCACTATAGCTTCGTGAAATGTGATGAATATTCCATAAATAACATAGAACCCTGCTCGAGATGCATGAACTCTCTGGCTCTATAAACTCTTGAAATATAAGGAAGGAACTAATTATAGAAGAAATTCTAGAAATAAACCCATAACAAACTCTGGTGACGACTGACCTAGGTAATCACATCCCACCAATGATTTTCCATATCCCGAAGCATGTATGTGGAAAGATTGACTCTCTAATTTGAAGGCATTTTCAGATGCTCAAATATAGATAAGGTGACCTCTGGAAAATAACCAGTAGCCTCCAGACCTCCATGCCCTGATAATGTAATAGGATGTTGTTGCAGGAACTCATGAGTCAGATCAGCCGTCATAGGTGTAAGCCATAGATTACCATGCATAGAATGAATCAAGATGTAGGAAACTATCAAGAACATGGGAATTAGTTCCTAGGTCAAGTACAGTAGGTGATGCCTCAAGTCTCACTCTTGGAGGTAAGACTAGAGGCACAGAGCTCACCACATCTGGAGCGTGGTCTTCACCACCCTCTTAGCGTATGATACAAGGACATCGTGGAAGCAGTGGTCTAAAAATGCCAAGCAGACACCTCATAACAAGATTAATAAGAATTAAAGCATCACTAAAAGAATATTGATGTAATAAAACTCACTACCAAAGGAATACTACCCCAACTACCCACTTAGACGGCCAAGTATCGGTAAGTGATCAAGTATAGGTTTCATTTCATTTAACATTTAATTACCAGGTTCATCACTTTACCTTTAATAAACATGATAAGGTGGGATAAGGATTTATAACCTATTCATTTTAGATTTCATGATTCACCTTATAATGGATATCCATTTCTGATGAATTAGTTCCCCTTCACCTTATCATGGAAACGACACCCATTTATTTATAGCATAATGGCTCGACTTGGTAAATTACTCATCCCAACCCATGGTGGCCCATACACATCATGAATTGAGACAAGAAATCACTCAATCAGATCCAAAAGTAATGTAAGCATAAGATTACTATCAGATCATCAATCAACAATCATAGGAATATCAAGCAATGGAAAATAGTGAAATGCACCTATATGGCATGGAAATATGCATGACATGTGAATTCTAGGTGCCTATAATGATTCCGGTAACAATAATCCTTTCCCTCATATCATCGGGCCAACAATGGAAGAAAATCCTCAAACAAAGTAATTATCAATAACACCACGCAACATGTGAATCACCCAATAGTGATATAATATCAACTATAATAGGAAAAAGCAGAAGAACAATTATAGTTTAGGAAACATGGTTTTTACCACGAAAATGGGTTTGCGATGTGCAATCACAACTTATAACCAAGTACCAAGAATTATTAATCTCCAATCTATTATCTCTATATATTAAAGAAATAAAATAACCATTCGGATACCACTTTATGACATCCCATACCCAAATGCCTCTTAATAGGTTCCCCGAGCCTGATGGCCCAGAGGGCCTCAAGCACATATCCCTGAACGCCAGAGGCTTCTAACTAGTAGCGAGGGTCAAGGGCCTGTCCAGGGGGAGACTATTCCCTCATTACCAAAGCGTAGCACAACGGATGAAATTATACATGGACAAATAGCAGAAGCAGTATAAGTAAACAGAAGGCACTGTGGAAAATGGAGATAACAACAATAATAAAAAAATCACTAGAAATAAAATTCCACTACTTATGATAAGTCATGTCACTAAAAAATTTGAAAATATGGATATAAGATAGTAGGAATAACATCTTACACAAAAGTTATAAAAGAAATTAAGGACTATCCCAAGAATCCTAAGATCCAACTCAGTCCTCTACTATTAAGATCTATCCTAGACAACAAGAAATCAAGTTTTTGAAGCCATATGATTCTCTTTGTCAACACCTATAACCATGTAATCTAATTTGGGTACCAAATAACACCTATAAAGGGTGTGAAATAAATATCAGTGGGCCACCACCAATGGTGTCCATAACATCCGACCTATGTAATGGAAATGTAATAGTTTGAAAGAGTGAATATATAAATTAAAGCAGTACAACGTAACTAAATACCCATTTACCTTTTTAATCCCTTGTATAGTGTTTGAACATGTCAACAAATTTATTATTTGATCATTACTAGTTTGTAAATAAGTTACATGTTAATAATAGCGAAGGTTCCGAGATGTAACAAGGAAACTTGTAATGATATTTAATAACGAAGTCCCAAGTCAATAACCAATGCGACCTAGACATCAAGGTTCATGATCTAAGAAATAAATTTAGCCTAACATGGGTAAGAGTGTAATCCTAGGAGCATGTTCCAAGGCATTCCACAATATGGTGCCTTCCAAATCCAATGAGATCATCCAAGGTAAAACAAGGCTAAGCAGAGACATATACCTATAGGGTGTAACCATGGAACCAACTTTTCAATGTTGGATCTAAGGAGTGTATCCAAGGCATCCTGTAATGATATTGAAATGATCGTATAGTTTTGTACAAGGAATCCAAAGAATACACAAGGATCAAGATATAGGTTGGTCAAAACCTATGCAAGCCCAATCCTTGAATCAGAATGGGGTTCTTGAGTGCTCATGGAATTCTCTGATCAGAATCCATGGGAAGATCAAGTAATGACATTTCTATTTATGTATGAAGTCATGTAATATTTCATTTGGTTCATTCCTTACCTTTCATTAGTGTGATAAGGTTAAGTAGCATGCACCCTTTTAGTCAAGTCGTTTGGTTCAAGACTTTCCTTTCATTACCGGGACAAGGTCAAGTATCATACAACCATTCATTTAATCCATTTAAATCATAATCCATATTCAAGGTTCATTCTAATACCTTCCATTAATGTGGTAGGGGGTGCTACAGATATGTAACCCACTATTCATTTACATTTAATGCCAATTCATATACTTAGTATACATGCCAATTACCATTTCACATTTAATTATCAATTGAAGAACATACATTAGGGGGGTATAATGGAGATAATACATGGTACATTCCATTATTCCAATCACAATATAAATCTATCCATTTACTGTAGAAAATCTTACCCATATAATGGTCAAGCCAAGGTACACACGAATGGTGGGTCAAACATGTCAAAACACTAAACAAAAATTATGGAATAAACTTAGACATAGAAAGGATTAATTTGTTGGTGTTAGCACTAAAAAATAATAACATATTTAAAATGATCATAACCATAAAGTTTTAATGATTATAAACATGAAATATAAATTCTATAAGAAGCACTCGATGAAATCGATGGGCCCCACATGACAAATCCAAAATCAATGAACTTGAGGGATGAGTTATAGACCACCCACCCTAGGATGGTATAAATCACCTCCTCCAGTATTGGAATTTGATTTGGATCATATAGGATTAGATCTAAGAAAAGGAGAAAATTTATCATACCCTAATAACTCAGTCGAGAGAAAAATAGATTGAGAAAAGCTCAAGAGTACTCGAATACTTACCGGCGTGCATCAAAAGTGACAAATGGAAGCCCTTTTGGATACCGAACGAAGGGGATCTATTGATCACTAATTTAGATCTTCAAATTTATCCAAAATGAGATCAATTTAGGTTAATATCGCTGAAATTTGGATTTGGGAGGAAGAGTGGATCAAATTAGATCATTAATAAAAAAGTAAAAAATTACCCAGAAAATGTCATGCACACGATTTGTTCATATGGTTTAAAAAATCTTGTGCCAACCATGCATGGTTACTCGAGAATAAGGGGAAAACACATGGTTAGGTCGCATGACTATGCACCGACCATGTGAGATGGCACTCTCGGAGAAAACACAATCTATAAGGTTAGAAAAAACATGAAAACATTGTACTCTAACCATGTGGCTTGGCCAGTCTTTAAAACAAAAAGATAGGTTCCATGCTTCAAACATTCCCCGTACACCCCTGATACCTTTCCAAACACATTAATAATCCATATTAGGTCAAAATATAATATTATAATGAAAATTAACGGATCCATACATGAGTGAAAAACAGTGTTCTTACAACAGATCTACCCTACATGATATACTCCCACATTTTCTAACATTTCCATGATTAGACTCATAACATCAAACAATCCATTTTTTATTTCCATTTCACATCATTATTATCCCTTATAAGTGGGAATCTTACTAATAGTAATCCACATATTAAACCCGATTCATGAAAAAAGGTTATGCAGTCAAGGAAACACCATAAGAAATACATTTATTAAAAGAAACTATATGGTATATCTAGTATGGGACTCCAAGGCCACACACATTCCCACATGCAATCAAAAAATAGAATGGGTTACAAAGTCTATACAAAAAACATAAGAATTGAAATCAAGGATGGATATAAAAGGTCATTAAAATACTAACCTCCAACATATATCAAGAATGTCTCTTAAAAACAAATAAAATCAGGTAAACATAATATACAAGGAACTGTTTGGTAATAGAATTCATACTTATACATATTAGACTCATCATAAAGAGTTAAAAGTATGGTAGTCACCTAAATCAAGATTATATTCAAATACCATAAGGACCATCTTCTATGTTACATAAGATTTCATGAATGAATATTCAAGGAGAGAAAAATAAAATCTAGTAGGAAAGAGACTAACTCAATAAGATTCACCAAGAGAAACACCAATGATACATTGTAGAATACAGAAAATCCACACAGAATGATATTGTTATAGAAAATCTAGAAATCGCCTTTCTATAAAACATAAGGAACCATAGTCTAAGCCATAATAGCATCATTAGATGATCATTCAAGAAAAGGGAACTTGACTACAAGTACTATTTACCAAAAGGTTCCCACTAAGATGTACCAAATGAGAAGCACTAGAAATAGTTGATGAAAAAAGGCCTTAGATCAATCAAATTATAGGAAAGATTGATTCAAATAATTGAGGAGTCAAGTATCAGATAATTTCCACAACAGATATTGGACCTTTTCAAAGGATACTCCCAAAAATGACAACCTATGAGAATGGAGGAGATTTGATCAATTAATAGCATGGAGGAAGAGATTAAAAATAAATTAAAGACAGCTTATATGGATTGTATGAACATACCTTTGAAACATTTATGATATGAGGAAGAAGGTGATTGTTTCATCAATTTTCTAATCTAACATGATTCTACCAAATCTTCCACCATGACCTACACCATGACTATTGTGTTCATGAACTCACTAAGAAAAATGGACATCGCCTATGGAATGTCACCATACTCAAAGCCATTATTCCTCACTATGGCCTTCAACATGGGATTGGTGGGGTTACCAAATCCATGGTCTACCAAAGGACCATCTGAACATCTTTCCCTAGGAAAACCCTTGTTATAGGCATTTTACCCATTCTTATTTTACATAGGATCACACTAGGACCACCACAACCTACACTGCGATTGTGGTGCAGTCATTTTTAGAACAAGATGTTAGAAAACAAAATTTTAAAGATCCCAAACACCGTTAAAACCATCCAAACCCATGATTTAATCAGTACAAGGATAAAAAATGATAACTTAAGTCATGTTGGATCTTACATACACGTAACCACTAATAACATGTGTGTCACACCCACAACCTTCAAACCATTAAAAAATTCTATATTTCTCTGACAAAACATACAAACAGTTAGAAAAAGATTACAATTATAACCTCTAACATTTAAATTCATTAAAGAAGACATAATAAAAAATTAAACCATTAATTACACCATCTCATGACCAATATGATATAATTTAATGATATATTAGGATATGGGTCACTATAGGACACCATATGGGAATAGATTATTGAATGAAAGGTATTGATGGTGTATCCCAATAGTTGTTTTACTGAAATTAATTTTAATTAAATTCATTATTTTTTAGTGTCTTTAATATATATATATATATATATATATATATATTTCATCAAATAGTTTGTCACATTTATTTATATAAAAAATTATAGGATTCCTCTTTAATCTCCCTGCTATGATTCCACATGTTCCACTCCTTTGATAAAAATGAAACATTTTATGGATGTTTGATGTATTAATGATTTAAAATGGTTATACGATAGAATCTAGTATTGATCCACGTTATTTAATAAAGAGTTTAAATCAATCCCTAATGATCTTCCTTTACCATAGATAATAGTTTTCATCCCCTATTTTGTTCAAATTCTAAAGAAATTTGGAAGTATAGATCAGTTAGATAGTGTATTTAGGTTAGTTTGTGGTAATAATAACACATAATATCACTTCATAGAACAAAATCAATGACTATATTCCTTTTAAAACAATATCAAACACTAATAAAATTTCATCTATTTATCAATTTCCAGCTTGTTACATTTTTAAGAACATGTTTTTTTATAGAAAATTCATTATATTAATATAAGAAAAATTAATGTATATCACCATAAATTTTCTTTCCAAGTCACGTAAGAAAACAAAATTTAATCAGAATAATTAATCATCCTGTAATTCTCACTAAATTTAATCTCTACTCACCATCATGACTAAAATCATCAATAATTAATATATTACTATATAATTTATCAATAAAACTCATTGTAATTACACTCATGATCAGGAATCCCACTAGAGTCTCCTTAATGTGTTGAAATGGTCACAATAGTTAACAAACTACATATGTCCACAATCATATCAAAAACATAATTTATTAATATCATCATCATTATGGATACAAATAATTGAAATCAAGATAAAATTGTGATCAATTCTTGAAAATAAGTGAATATATTCTCTAAGAATTTTGTGGGTTATATTGTCATCAATTGTATTGTCCAATATTTGAAAATATAAAAAACACCCCTTGAAGAACCTCCATTACCATAAAAAATAATAATCATAATTTTTATAGAGAAATGGATGAGGTGTAATATTTACACATAAAAATCAGAAAATATATATAAATATGTATGTGTCCTTCTCTATGTGTCAATGAATAGACACACAAAAATAATATTATTGTTGGTGTTTTGTCATTATTTTTCAAATTTTTATTTTTATAGTTGTTTTTATTGATATGTTAACTAAAATATTTCCATGAATTCATTAATAATTTGGAAAATAATATAACAAATTTAGTAATTATATGGAATGGTAGTGAAATATACACTCAATATATAAGACCAAACACCACCAACTATTATAGGTTAAATATTTATGATACCACTTCCCACCCCAGGTCAAACCACTCTCTCAAACACTCCATATAGATACAATATTAAGGGCATTATCATAAACTGGGTGGTAAGCAGGTTTCAAACTCCTCCTTCCCAAATCAATAGCTTGAGGTGAGACAAAAATAGTGACAGGCTTGCTCTAATGATTAAGTCTACATGATCATGTAGCATGGATATACCGTATTTTCAAATCTAATCAATTCCATATATCTCCCCAATCTTTTTCAAGGTGTCATGACTAATATGAATTTCTAACCATAGAAAATAACTTCCCTTAATTATTCACTACACATAGGGACTCTAGTATTTCTTTCCTAATATCCTTCCATCGTTGATTAATCTCAATGATTTTTGTGGTTTATTACACTTACCTCCCATATTTTTGAATCCTTGTGCAATTTTCATTAGATTTGAACCAATAATAATTAACTAGTTCAATCATCACTAGAATTAGTCCTATTCTAATATGAAAACCAATCCCAAAAGTCTATTGAGAATCAACCCAAATTGTGTCCCCTTACCTACTCATATGACTAATAAAACTATCATTAGATTCACTAATAATAAAATAATTTCCATACCACGTTATTAATAATGCACAAATATCATTTTCCCAACCTACATCAGCCACTATTGTCACACACCACATTATTATATACCTAGACATACTATCTTTTTTAAATTTATTTTATCACGTTGCTGTTTTCACTACTCTATGATGGTAATTTCAATTATATATCTCAAGGTTATCAACTTCATTAGATTATTTGAGAGCATAAAATATTCATGATAATGAAAATATATGGGTGGAGTCATTGATGGGGGAAGTGTGGTTAGAGAAAAACAACCTTTACATGTGGTAAAGGGGGAGAATAATAAAAAAGGATTAGACACCAAACATTCCTAATCATAAAATTTAACTAAAAAATTATTAATTAGGAGTGAATAAAATAGAGTTTTATATATTTAGGAATATATTTCAATCATAAAACCAAAATATACCAAATTTTAATAGAAATTCAGCATTATAGATGATAACATCAAACTAACCTTCAAAATATTTATCATTAAAAGTGCTTATCCCTCACGAAGTTTTTAATTTGATCATCAAAAGGGACCCCTTGATCAAGGATTATATTTAAATAGAAGGTAGATATAAGAATATTATAAATCCCTCCATTAATTTTATTACCTTTTTAACTGTGATTAAAAATTAGGGTAATTAAGAGAAAACATTTTATAATGAGGCCACACACATCATCAGATCCAATGATAGAGGATTTTATAATTGTTTCCTCCATGAAGTGTTTAAAGAGTGACATGAGAATTGTATTATTTATATTTTTGGTCCTCTAATTCATGATAAGGGATAATTCCACTAATTTTTTAGGATCTAAAATTATGATGGACAAGTAATTTTGTTTTTGAACACTACAGAATCAATCATGTTGGTACGTGATAAATTTATCCGATCTATATTTTTGAGGGAATTCACCTACTACATGGAGTTATAGTAACAAATTTATATAAATAAGTTTATTTAGAATCTTAAATTTTTATGTTAAAATAAAGAAACATTTTTAGGGGAATTAAAATTCCAAGTTTTGAGCTACATTCCATTAAAAAAGTTGAGTTTTTGACACAAATATAAATTGAATTACATTAACTCGTCTATTGGAGAACAAATTATGATAGACACAAATACTATTGAGGTTAATATAAGGAACTATTTAAATTTATATTCTAATTTTGATATTTATAATACATTACTTGACCTATTTACCTTGGTTGAAATGGATTTGGAATTGATGTAGACACTGAATATGTATTCATAGATTCATTCTGAAATTACAACAGGAAAATAGGACATTAGGTTTCTAAATATATGAATGTTTGACAAATTAATCTAAATAATTTATGAATTCCTAATCATAAGGTTACTAGAAATGTGGGTAAGAAATATATGTTGGAGAGGACCTTGGATATTGGGACTTTATATATGTCCCATGATGTTAATAGAAGGGCTCTAGAGATTAGGTATTAGAATTAGGAAAATTGTAAATTTATTAATGTAATCAACTGTGGGAAATCATCTGTCTCTATTAATTATTCTTAAAAGGGAAGGAAACCATCTATTGAATAAATCCTTATCATGGATGTGGAATTTTTTGGAAAAAATATTGTGAATTGGTTGATGACGACACTTTCAATGTGCATGTTCACTCTTTAAAGTCAATTGAGCTAAGGGATTTGATTCACCTGATGGAGATTTACACTCTAGATCAATCTGAATCCCATTATCCCGATACTATGGTTATTATAAGTCATATTTAAAAAGTGGATTATAAAGTAGTTTCTCAATTGTAAAATTTAAATTCTTCTTCTATATCAGGCCCCAAAAAGCAATGTATTATTCCATCACATATTAATTATAAATGAATGGTATAAATAAGAGTTCAATGATAAAATGAAGATCGGGAAATGGGGGAAATATTTCAAACTAAATGTTTGTTAAATATTTAATGTTTCTAAACATTTTAGGCGTTAGCTAACACAATCACTTATTGTACTAAAAAAATATTATATTTAGTATCATATGGGATACATCAAGGTGACATTCAAATACTTATAAAATTTAAATGAAAAATATATAATGGATTTCACCCCAATGGTTATTTATGAAGAATTTTAATGTAATTGTTTCCACTATTCCTTTCTAAAAATAGGTTAAGGATTTAGTTATTTCCCACAAAAATTAAATTTCCATTGGTCTGAATGGATTTATTGACTTTTTTGTTAATAAATTCAATTATATTATTCATAATCATATATTTAAAATTATTTAAATTTTTATTAGGCATGGTATTATATACAATCAAATAAATTCATAGTTAATTTCTCTTTTTCTAAAGATAAATATGGTGACTCCATAAAAATTTATACACTTATATCCTATGAATATAGTGTTTATAGGATTCAATATAATATTATGGCCACTAGAATCTCTTTACTATTTTTTAAGTTGGTCTCAAGTAATAAATATATATTTTAAAGGAACTAAAATGGAATGATATTTGGTTACAACATTAATATTTATTAAAATCATTGTAAAATCATGAAAATGAGGTTGTATATCTCTTAATATTGATAAAAAATCATTTGAAACTATAAAAAAGGAATTTATTTTTGATGATTTTCAAAGGATTTGGTTCAATGACTCTTTATAAAGAAACATAAATAATTTTTTTAACTGTGTTAGGTTTTAAAACGCAATTAATGCTATAATAGAAGGATACTTCCATTAATATTGTTGGTTCAGGAAAAGTGTCCCTCATTATTCTATTATTTTATTATTAATTAACCCTACATCAATTATTCCATAATGAAATTGGTTGAGAGGGTACTTATAAAAACATATCGAGACTGGGGGAGGTATGAAGACTCCAACTCACCAATTTTATATTGATGAATACATAATTTTCCTTCAATGGGTCATAAGAGTTGTTGATGTTATTAAGGGGACCATGTTAACCTATGAGATTATTAATGGAAACAAACAATATTACCAAGACTCTCATCCTCTTTATTAATAACATTAATAATATGAATATAATAAAAACCAAGGGGAACATAAATATAGTAGATAGAATACATCCATTTAATTTCCTATTTATCCATCTATTTTGGGGAACACATAAAATCTCCCAACTAAATGAAATTATCAATAACTTCAATATTTAACTATGCTCGTTGAAATAGAATTCTCTATTATGATATAAGGATAGATAATTCTAAAAGGTACTGTGATATCAATTTTTTTTTACTATTTTGGGGTATATAAATAGATTCTTTATTTTATGAAGTCTATTAATTTGATCATATTATATTTTATGTAGAGTGGAATTATATTTTAGAGGAAATCTATAAATATTAAATGTGGTAAAATTTATAATCTTAAAATTCCTAAATTAATGGGAGTTAAGAATCTAAGAACATTTAATCATTATCTTATTACAAATACAATCTCAAGGATTTAAAATATTATTAATAAAGATAATTAGTTTCATAAATTAAAGGATTACTAATAAAATTATGTCTATAATGATTCATTAAATGCAGTCATCTATATTCCTATCTCTCAAGACAATTTATACCAATATTAATATGTATTTCCTATTAATTTCTTCCATAAAATATTATATTTTTTTAGTTTTATGATTTGAGGGGTTTTCCACTAGTTAAGATCTTTCTAGCTGATATTGTAGTCTATTATATCATGATAAGGGATAAAATTTTGTTCCCTTTATATAAAATTCCAATTTAGTAAAAGGGATTAGTTTATTATTGAAATTTATTCCCTATACGATACATGTTGATACCGATACTAATTATTCATGTGAAACTTACATATGTGATATATAATCGCTTACTTATGGGTATACCTAATGATATTTACAAATAGATTTTAAAATTTATCAGTCCATGAATACCTCTATTAAGACACGTTTTTCTACTGAATGATGCATATTGAAAATTTCCAACAGATCAATGCTTTATGAAATTTGGATTTACACTTATTCATATCTGTAGTGATAAAAAAGGGAAGATTTTTTAGGGGATAAATTTTTAAAACTCCTCTTTAAATGTTTTTTTGGAGCTATGAATTAATTATTTTAAAATTGGATAGATTTTAGGCTATTAAAAATTATTGTCTGATACATATTATTATAATATTGTAGGATCCAAACACTACAAAAAAATATTTTAATGTGGAAATGGTCATGAAAATCAATATGATAGGGATAAATAATAACATATCTTGGTACTTTGAACAAGAAACCGTTATAAAATATTCCATGATAAGAATCTCATATTCCATTAGGCTAGCTGGACCTCTACATCCCAAACTAACTTGTAACTCTATTAAAGAACTTGCATTTTTACGTAGCTAAGGGTATCCTTAGAACATAATTGTAAAGGTATTTTTAGAGATCAAAATTTGGGGGGAACATTAATATTACTACAATTATTATTGATTGGTATATGAATTTAAAGCTAAGATGGAGGTTGTTATTATTGAGATAAAAATTTCTAGGAACAACCAGTGGATAAATCTATGGAATGAAGTTGATTCCACTGTAATTATCTTTCTTAGATATAGGTAGTGACATGAAAATCATGTATGGAATATTTTAAGCATAAATAATTTTTGGGTTCACATACCTCCATGGAAAGGAAAATAATTGTGAATTTATTTACCAACATTATTGTTCGTTCATGGGGATATTTTTTGTATTTTATTTTATCTTTGTAAATTGAGGAGGATTTGTTCCATGAATTTTAAAAAACACCATATTTATCGATATTAAAACTTTTTTAGAATATGTATAATTTATCTAGGGTGATATTTATATTTATTATTGTTATCAATGTTATTGTTATTGTTATTATTGTTATTATTATTTTAGTACTAATTTAAACCCATGTGTTATTATTTAAGTATACAAATGAAAATTTAGTGGGTAAAATCAATTTAGTGATTTTTTATCTATTCTTGGGGATCACCAGCTCCTCATTTTATTCCTATGGCCTACCACCCCTAAAATATTGTGATAGAGTGAAAAACTTAAGGTAAAAAACCAGTATAGAGAATCATTGAAAACATGTATAGATTGAACATAGAATTTGATATCCAATTATGTCAGTGATAAATTAAACACTATATAAAACACATTAAAATATTAAATCAATTTCATTTTGAGTTTTCGTTTATAGGATATCACTATTTTTAAAATAAATTGTAAAAATGAACAAAATATAATCAATTAATTAATTTAATAAATGGATTGAAAACAAAAACTCCATCAATTCGTGCCAAACATCCACCCAAAAGTAAAAACAATATTTGACGATCAATGGAACCATTAAAAATAAATATAGGTTTGTTTATTAGGATATAATTTATATTTTTCTCATTTTATATAGAAGTATAAAAATACTTTTTTTAGTTCAAATTAAAAAAATATAATTTTCATGCATTTATAATAGATACACAATCAAAACATTTCATTCTCAAAAATCAATAATCATATGTATAATAATAAAACCTCAACAACATGAACTCTAATTATGTTAATATTATAATCATCTACCAAAGATACATCTTAATAAATCTTAAACCAAGTTTGTAGAAGGATTAAACCAAATGGAAAAGTTTTTATAACAAAAGTTTCATTTAATTATCTATAATTATCACATCATCCTATAGTTTCATCCTGAGAAAAAGTAAAACAAATATAGTTATTTTTCTCTTATATATGTACCATTACCCTAGGTTATCTCCTATTGATCCCTATAATATTTTCATAAAAAATATGTGTATCATATCACCTAACTTATTGGTTATTGTCCGGATCCTCCTTCTTTAAGATGAGGGAAGGGATGGAAAAGTGTCATGACCTTCCTTCTTCAAGATGAAAAAGTGATAATGAACCCCTAAGTCCAACCTCCAGTAGACCCTAGGATGGAGACCAACACCAATGGTATACACATCTCAAAAAATGGGAGGCATTAAGCTTTTTATAGTAACCATGATAAGGATATAATATGTATCATCCTAAAAAAACTCCAATAAATATATTTAAAAGAAGCCAAAATCCATCCCACACGCATATTTAAAGTAAAACTACTAGAAATACAAAGAGAACTCGAAAGTAAATACTAAAATAAAAATAATAGGAGACACATAAATTATACACAATGTCCGATCTAGTATGGTCCGACATGGTATGTGTGATCTCCCTAGAAACTTAAAGATAGTTTTATAAATGTAGGGTGATTATACTTGTATACTCAGTAGGAAAAGTCAAAGTCACACATGCACAAGTGTGCGAAGCATACTAATTCTCCTGTAAGAAAAAAAAGATACTCAAAATCACCTAAGAAGGTATACTATCTACCCCATCCACACCAAGGCACACTCCCCAAATCATGCATGTCATGTAAAGTAAATTAGAAAGAACATTGATATTTGGGTTTCCCACACCCCTTCCCACTAGTTAACGGCTCATCCCTAATAGAGAAAATCCTAATACTAAAATTTTCTTCTATAATCCCCACAATCACAACCTTCCCACACACACCTAGTCCAAAAAACATTTCGCATCTCACCCATAAACCCCTACACCTCATATATACCATGACCTACCCGAAAACACCTAGGATTAATCCCAAATACACCAAGGAATCTCCCCTCACCCGTAAACACCCGGGCCTCACAACTACACCACAACTTTCCAGAAGATTCTTTGGCTACTAATGAGTAGAAGAGGGAGCTGATAAGAGCCAATAACCATCCATCCATTCTCCTATCAGGGTGTTCGTAAAGGAAACCATCCTCCATAACAATGGGGGTGTTTAGCACACAATGATCAAAACAAGTGGGGTTCATATAGAAATCACAAGGAACTACATGTATATATAGGTACAAAACCATTATCCCAAACTATTTGGGTTTCAAAAAAAACATCCCACAAAAAACTACCTTTGCTACTACCTCTAAATGAACGTATCAGAATGAATGATGGTACTTCCCAATTAGATAAAAGAAAGCCACTTGAAATCCAAAAATTTTGACATTAGTACTCATTTATTGGTTATTCACTTACAAACTGGGAAGCTAACAAACATATAACACCACAAGTAATATGACAACACACAAACTTCACAAAAGTCTCTGGAATCTCTGGACGAAAGCCCCACGCAAGTTAACAACATACTTCTTCAAAATTATCCCTCCTAAACCATCATCACCCACCCCACTTTCCGAAAAGTACCACATACAAAAAAACAAATAAACTCAGCCATCTTATAGTCCCCCCTGCACAATCCCCTTTCTTTAACACCAGTTTGACCACTGCCTAGATGCAGTCCCACTGCATTAAAAGTTCATCCATTCCATAATCAATGAATCTCTCAACCTGATATTTTGTTACACCACTCATACCACCCCATATACACAGCCATACTCCTAGTCACAACACCACATGACCAGCATGAAACACCGGGTTTAAAAAATCATACATAGCACATAGCCAATCCAAACAAGAAGGCATATTCAGATTTATAAACCCTCATTCTTTAATTCAAATTTTATAATTTAGGGGTGATCACAGAACATGTTCAATCCTTGGGAATACGTTTGTTTAATCGGGTAAACATGATAATCCAAATTCCTATTTTTGCAGCAGTGATTAACAAATCATATAGGTGTGAAAAATAATACCACCAACGACTATGATTTTTAGATTAATACAACCCACACAATTCAAAAAATGGACCAAGGATAACATATAATGAAAAGCGATTATCATCATTGTCTTCCTAGCTAGTCATTTATTACTTCTTATTATCTTCCTTAGATTTTTGTCTAAACATATTCACAAGGGGAAATCAGTATACCAATCCAAATTATACAACAATAAAAGAGAGATGAGGGGATCCCTACTTGTAACAACATACAATCAACAATTACTCCACGCACAAAAAACATGGGGTCACGGAAGCAGCTGGAGAAAATCTCAACAGAAAATCACTCCATGGTAGTAGAATAGATGGGAATCCTTGGGGAAGACACGATTTAGGCACATGAAGATGAAATGGAAGGGTTCAAAGGAAGGGAGGATCTCATCTTTAGAAAATCCAGATCCTATATCAATGGAAGGGAAACAATTTCGAGGGGCATTATAGTTGGATCGTCATCAAGACCATATGGTTTTACTATTTAAATTTCTTGAGAGCATTAGTATATTAATGATATAATTAATAACCATTAAAACTCCATTAGAAACAATCAGGATAGACTTTAAGAAAGATTTACATCCAATAAAACGTAAGAGGGGTGAAATAGGAAAAACTGGAAATGACTCACTGATTTGTGAGTCATCGGTATAAATCACTGATGCCTGACTCACCTACACCTGACCTACCGATTCCACGACCAACCAATGCCTCGGCTAACCGACCTCCTTACTCACCTATGCCCTGACTCTTCAATGCCTAGATCTACCGACACTACAACTTATTGAAACCTCGACCTATCGATGCCTCAACCTATCGACACCATGACCCATTGATTCTCTAATGTAAGAACCCTATTCTTATTATTGAGGTATGGGTTCCTTATTTTACTTTTTCCTTAAGTGTTATTGAGAAAATAATGAAAATGGGGAAAAATTCCAAAATTTGTGGGCCCACACCATGTACTTTTCCACATGTCGTGTACTTTGTCCGTGTGGGATGAGTATAGAGGGCGTCTAGGCTTGTCGGTGATGAAGGGTGTAAAAACTAACTACACGCACTGTACTTAGTATATAAACATCGTGTAATAAGTCGGCAGGTGAATAGTACGATGGTGGGAGTAGCCACCAAAGGAACGATAGTACACGCCGTGTACTCGGAAATACACGTCGTGTAATCAAGTCGACAGATGAACATTGAGGTGGTAGAAAGTAACCACTAGAGGAACAGTTAAAAAATGGAAAGTACATTCTATGTACTTGAGAGTACATGTCGTTTAGTTATGTTTTTTTCTTAAAATATGCATTAGCCTCATCTTTCGACATAGGAAGCTTAGAACGCCCGAGAGCTGTGAGAGAGTAGGTCGGATCTTGGAAGAACTCCCGACCAAACCCCGGGACTCCGATTCCTTCATCGACGATCTTGTTTAAACTATGTGGGTATGTTATTCTCTCTTCATGAACCTGTCCTTCAAATTATTTCATGAGGGGATGTCATTTGGGTTTGAATGGGTTATCGTTCTTTCCAGATCTACGCTGTTCTCGGTTGTTTCGGGAGGCATGGTTCATGTATATCGATCAGAGGAGATCGAGGTAGGTGGTCTGGTGTTTATTTCCAACTGTTGAGTTGATTTTGGCTACCGTTGTGCTACACACCCATGTTTGGGGTTTTCGTACGATTGATGCCTTAGCTGATAAGATATCTAGAATTCCATAGATGATCTAATGAAAAATATAAATTTCTGTTTGGGATCGTTGCTTGGATCCAAGGCCACCCCAAGGGTGTGGTTCCCTTGTGTATCCGTTTGGCCAAGATACTTGTGGGTATGTCATAATTATAGCATGTTTGAGTTTTCTTGAGAGGAAACAAATATCAATTGCTTGATTATGTGTTGGGCTCGGCCCTGTTACTTTCTTAGCCCGAGGGAAGTGTTTTTCTTAGCCTAAGGGTAGTGTTTCGTTTAGCCTGAGGGAAAGGTTCTGTTTCGCCTAAGGGCTTGATTCTGATTTGCCTAAGGGAGAGGTTTTCTTTCACCTGAGGGTAGTAGCTTCTGTTCCTGAGGGAAATATTTTTATTCCTGAGGGAAATTACCTGAGGGATTCTTTTCTGTTTTCCTGAGGGTAAGGATTTGCATGTTTGAGGAAAATATTTACTTTGGGAGTTCACTGTGGTGATTTCTTATGTTGTAACTACCAAGCTAAATAAAAATCTTGTAATTGTTAAATAATTAATAAAATGGTAATGTAACTAGTAGAGATAGTTACTTTTGAGTACTGCCTAGATTTCTGCTTTTTATTATTGCACCCTACTGTTGCACTCTTTCACTGATACTTGGGCACGGGCCTTTGGTGGTTGCCTATTGGGATTTATTTATCACACCCTATTTGGGTCATGTCTTGGGCCCAAACAAATTATATTGATGTTGGTGTCGATAAGGTTAAGGGTCCCTATACAGGTACATGATTGTGGTAGAGTAGCAGGAGAGCATGGGACTGAGCTTAGGCTTGCGATACTATTGAGTTCCTGTTGCATTGTTTTAGATTTCTTTACTGTAATTGGTACTTGGTACATGGTACTATATTGTATTTGATTGCAGTGTATCATGTTTTGACTTCTTTGTTAGAAATAGGACATATTTCATCATCATATATATATGACTGTTGTTTGTCTTTTGATTCAGCACCATTTTCCTTTCAACTTTGTATTGTTTATTTCTTCTTCTTTTGGTATGTTTATATTTTTCCGCTGCGCTACACTTTGACAAATGAGGGCATAGTTTCCCCACTATCAGACTTAGGCCCTCACTGCTAGTTAGCAGCCTCTGGTGTTTGGGGAAATGTGCTTGAGGTCATGTGACCAACTGGGTTCAGGGCACCCGCTGTGTGGAACCCAGATTTAGGACGTTACAAAGTGGTATCAGAGGAGTTTCTTTTCTCATGACTTACTATTTGGAGACTATAGTCATGGATAGGAAGGAATAGGTACTTGGTAATAAGCTGTTCCTGGGAGTAGCTAACTCATGTAACGGGAAAATACAATTTACCTCTTGTTGCAATTTTACAGATTTTGCACTTTTACAATTGATCTGATTTTCACCGTGGGTGACACACTTGTGTTGTGATGTTTATATTTTATACATGGTTTCTATTTAGTTGAAACTAGATGAGATGAGGGTATTCCATCTCATTCAACATTTAGGAACATGTTAGAATCAAATTTCATGCATAGTTTCCAGGCCATGTAGGTGCATTAGAAATTGCATGTTGTTTTGATAGAAGTTGTGCTAGAAAATGCATGCTGTTGTGATAGGTACCTTGATAGATACGCCTAATTTTGATAGGGTATTGGTATATGTTATGGTTGGGTTTATGGATGTTAATATTTAATTCCTGAGAAGTATGGGCTCTCTTGGACCGGAATTTAGCGGATCATGATCCATCCTTTTGTTACATTTTTTACTATTAATGTGAAAGGTCGGGTGAAAAAAATTGGTTCGTAGGGAGTATAGGCCCACACAGATCTGAATATTTCATACTGACGATTGAAATTAATGAAAAAGGGGCTCTAGAGTAGTTACTGAGGTGTACTATCTGGAAACCCAGACAACACATCGTGTGGTTCTATGAACACACTCCATGTACTCTTCTATTTGAGAAGAAATAAAAATATTTTAAGTACACACCATTTAGTATATAACCATGTGGGCAGAAACACGGGATAAGGAAACTATTGAGGGAACACGCCATGTACCTATTGTACACGCTGTGTCGTGTTGACCCTATGTCTGATATGTAATGAACAACATGGTCAAATAAATCATTACATAAACATGTTGTGTCAATGCCGAAAACACCTTGTAGTGTAATCTGGGAACCCGGTCGTGTAACTAACAACACAGGTTGATGTAATATTTTCTTGTACATGTTGTGTCTATCTAGAACACACCGTGTAGTGTGATCCATGTATTCGGCCGTGTCGCGAACAACTTGGGACGGCGAAGCTCGTCTAGTACATGTCGTGTACCTGTGGGACATGTTGTGTATTCTTGACCAGGAAGAGACCGTGTGGACAAGGTCATGTGGCTGGGGAGATGGAGTGGTGTACATGCCATGTGCGGGTGTAACAAGCCATGTACCTAGGGCTGAGACAGGCCCAGACCAGCATCAGAACACGACCATGTAAGGGCTTAGGGCTACACGCCGTGTACACCTTATACACGTCGTGTAGTCTCATTCAAAAGAGAGTCGTGTGGCATAGCCATGTAGAAGGACTCGGTCAGGGGAAGAAAATTCAAGTACACACAATGTGTGTGGACAACAAGCCATGTGTTTGGGGTGTTACACGACCAGTGCTGGAAGAAGTACATACCCATGTGAAATACATAAGGGAACACGACGTGTAGTTATTATACACGCCGTGTAGTCCTGTTTTGTAAAACATGAATATTTTCTATTCCTTGTTCCCTTCTTATGTTTCTAGTTCTTAGTCCCTGATGATCTTAATCTAAGGCGTGTGTTTCACCTTGTAGATTCATGCCACCGAGACGACCACAAGTTCTTCACCAAGAGAGTGGCAACGATTATAATCTTGAGATGGTAGGCAATGGGATACTGATGGATCCTCCAGTAGTGCCAGATGTGGCGTCAACCACTATACTAAATGCAGGCATGGATGCGCAGTTCCTTGAAGGCTTCATGCGGTTTATGCATACCTTTCAGGGA
Source organism: Viscum album (assembly GCA_963277665.1). NCBI lineage: Eukaryota > Viridiplantae > Streptophyta > Magnoliopsida > Santalales > Viscaceae > Viscum > Viscum album. The sequence continues at coordinate 1,712,951,689 of OY728140.1, read as the reverse complement.
GCACTACCCGTTGTCACATCTATGGAAGAGCTGACAAGTATATTCCAGCAGCAGCATCCACCTACGTTTTCAGGGGATGGCGGACCACATGCTGTGGATTCATGGATGGATTCATTGTAGACTATCATCAAGCATCTAGAGATGCCTCCATAGAGGAGGTTCAATCTCGATTCTTATATGATGCATGATTCCGCCAAGAGGTTGTGGGATTTTACCACCCAGACTGAGCATCACCAATACATGGCGTGGGAAGATTTTCAGGCAGTCTTCTATGAATTTTTCTTTCCAGAGACTCTACGGGAAGATTGAGCTCGAGAGTTCATGAATCTATAGCTAAGCGCTATGTTAGTGATGGATTATTCTACCCTCTTCACCGAACAACAGAGTTTTACACCTATTCTGGTGGGTGATGAGACGTTGAGGGATAGATGCTTTGAGGATGGTCTTATATACAACATCCGAGCACTGGTGAATGTTTTCAGGTTGGCTATCGTGCATGCTATTGTTAACCAAGGGTTTATTACTGAGCGCAAACTGTGAGAAGCTAGTGGTGTAGACCTGGGCAGTTTGGCATTGGTTTCTAGTACTATTTCTATTAGTAAGAGGAAAAGGAATATGGATTTCTCTCACCGTGGTTGTACTAGCTAGAATAATTCTTCAGGTCGCCAGATAATGTCCTACTAGTGTGGTAAAGAGGGGCACAAGAGACCTCAGTGTCCACGTAAACTAGTGGAGTGCCAAGCTTGTGGCAATATGGGTCATCTCCAGGGTTTTTGCAGGGCGTTTCCACCAGTGACTAGTGAGAGGGGTTCTGTGAAGACTCTACGTGCAGGAGCAGTTTCCGTAGTTTCTTACCAGTTAGGGAATTAGAATATGTCAGGACGTTCAGGCCCAGGAAGTGGTCGTGGTCGTGGTAGACAGACACCAGGATCTCAGTAATAGTAGTGCGAGTCACCTCAGGGTAGCCAGGCTATGTCGTAGGGAAGCGACATTGGGCAGGCATATGCAGTGCAATAGACCCAACTAGAGCAGGATCCCGGACCTTCCACTATCATAGGTACAATTCTAGTTGCTTCTGTTTTATCATCAGTTCTTTTTTATAATGGTTCTACACATATCTATATATCTATGCCAGTTGTGGAGAGCCTTGGGCTCTGTGTTTCTTTTTCTTTGGATATCATGATTCTAGAAACTCTGTTGGGAATTAGAACAGTAGGTGTGCGTTAGTGCAAGGAGTGCCCCATTGAGGTTGGTTGGTGTCACTTCCTATGGGACCTCTATGTCTTATAGATGACAACCTATGATGTCATTATTGGGATGGACTGGTTGGTAACCTTTCGAGCCTTTGTAGATTGTTATAGTCACAGGGTGGGTTTGACATCACCTGAGGGCGGAGAGTTTCTATACAAGGGAGAATGGGATGTCCAGGCAAGCCGAGCTGGACACGAGCATCGTGGGTGAGGTGGAGTGACAACCCAGATTTCGAGTTTATATCTGGATGACTGGGGAACTTGTCAGAAGGATTTCTATCTAGTGGTAAATAGTTTCATGGATGTCTTCCCGAATGACTTTTCAGGTCTACCTCCGGAGTGAGAGGAGGATTTCTCTATTGATCTTTTTCCATGAGCGGCACCAATGTCCATTACTCCTTATAAGATGGCTACACCAGAATTGTATTTTCTCAATAGGAAATTGGAGGAGTTGCAGAAAAAGGGTTTTATCCGACCCAGTACTTCTCCTTGGGGTTCGCCTATCTTGTTTGCAAATAATTCAGACGATACCCTCAGACTCTGCATGGATTACCGGAAGCTGAACCAGTTGACGTTCAAGAACCGATATCCGTTACCAAGGATTGATGATCTTTTTGATCAACTTTTAGGAGAAAGAGTGTTATCGACGATTGACTTGATATCCAGATATCATCAGTTGTGTGTTAGACCATCAGATATACCACTTACAACCTTTCAAAGCAGATATGTTCTATAGGAGTACATGGTTATGTTATTTGGAATCACGAACACACCAGCAGTTTTCACTACTCTGATGAATCGTGTGTTCTATCCATATCTGCATTCTTTCATGGTAGTCTCCATGGATGATATCTTCGTGTACTCTCACACTCGACAAGACCATGCAACCCATATTGAGATTGTATTGATTACACAGAGAGAGAAACATCTATATGCTAATATCTCAAAGTGCCACTTTTGGATGGACCCGATACACTTCTTGTGTCATATTATCTCAGAGGCAGGAGTTGCGGTAGACCCAGAGAAAGTGAGAGCAGTAGTTTCTTGGGAGCATCCTAAGAACATGTTTGAAATACAATGTTTCTTGGGGCTGGATGGTTACTACATTCCTTTTATATAGGAATTCTCGCTCTTAGTAGTGCCGATGAAGGGTTTGACTAAGAAGGGTATGAAGTTCATTTGGTCAGAAGCTTGCGATACTTCCTTTCAGCAGCTGAAGGGAATGTTGACATCAATACTAGTCCTGATACTTTTAGAGAAAGGGAAGAGCTATACAGTTTACTGTGATGCATCAGGTATTGGGCTGGGAGTAGTGTTGATATAGGGCGATCGAGTAGTTGTGTACGGGTGTCAGTAGTTGAGGCCACATGAGAGGAATTACCCGATGCATGATCTAGAGTTGGCTGTAGTTGTTTATGCATTGCGTTGTTGGAGAAATTATCTCTTGGGAGAACATTTTCTGGTGTTTACAGACCCAAAAAGTTTTCAATACATGTTTACCCAGTGTGACTTGAATTTGAGACAGCGATGGTGGGTTGAATACCTTCAGTCCTTCAAGATCGAGCTTACCTATACACTTAGTAAGGGTAATCCAGTAGCTGATGCACTGAGTAGGAGGACTCAGATACAAGCAGTGTAGGAGGCCAGTGGTGAGTGGCAGCGTATGGATTTGTTCTCTGAGATTCATTTTGAGTTGAATGATAGTCAGGGGTGAACCAATATTTCATCATTAGTTGTGACTTCTACTCTCCTGGATAGAGTGAGGATGAGACAACTTACAGATTTAGAAGGCCTTATTCTACGGGATTTGGTGGCAGGTGAGGACCCTCATCCTGGTTGGACAATAGGTGATGACGATATACTGCTTATCCATGGATGAGTATCGGTTTTGAGGTATATACTCGAGAAGTTTGTACGGGAGTTTCATGCTTCAGCATGGGTAGTGCATCCCGGAGTTTCCAAAACGTACTGTGACATTAGAATTCAGTATTCGTGGCTGGGTATGAAAAGAAAAGTAGCTAGTTTTGTTACGATATGTTTCACCTATCAGCAGTTGAAGTTGGAGAATCAGAGGCCAGCCAGACTATTACAACAATTAACTATTATGAAGTGGAAATGGAATGATGTCGCGATAGACTTCGTGACTGGGTTTCCGAGATCCCCTTGAGGAAATAATGTCATGTGGGTTGTTTTGGATAGACTTATGAAGGTAGCTCACCTTTTTATGATCAAGGAGGCCTTCAGTGTTGATGAGCTCGGGAAGTTGTATATCCAAGAGGTGGTACGTCTCCATGGGGTCCCTCATTCTATCATTTCAGATTGGGACACTCGTTTTACAACTAATTTCTGGCAGAGTTTTTAGAGGGCACTAGGTATACAGGTGATTCTGAGCACAACTTACCACCCTCAGATCGATGTCCAGTCAGAGCGTACGATATAGGTTCTAGAGGACATGTTGCATGAATGCGTCCTAGAAATTGGGGGCTCTTGGGAGAAGAACATACCACTGGTCAAGTTTTCCTACAAAAATATTTTTCAGGAAACTATTGAGATGGAACCTTACGAGGCTTCATATGGTAAGCCCTACCGATCACCACTGTGATGGTTGGAGGTAGGTGAGGCAACATTACTAGGACCATGTCTCATACAAGAGACTTCAAAGTAGGTCCAGTTGATTCAGAAGCAGATGGCTACTACACAGTCATATCAGAAATCTTATGTTGATCGTCATAGACGATCCATGGAGTTTGTGGCCTTGGATCATGTTTTCTTGCGTGTTTCACAGAGGTTGGGACATAGGCATATCATGAGACAGGTTAAAATTTCACCAAGGAATGTGGGGCCATTTGAGATTCTAGAGAGAGTCTGGCCATTTGCCTATCAGTTTCAGTTACCACAAAGGTACCAGGCCATACATGACATCTTCCATCACTACTACAAACATGGATTTTATCAATGATATAAAAGCTCATTAACAGCACTAAAAAAGCGCTGTTAATCGAGGAAAAGATAACGGGGGGGGGTCCCTTTTATCAGCGCTCAGAAAATCACTGATAAAGACCCCTTTTATCAATGATAAAAAAGCACTGATAAAACTCAAAAATAAAAAAAATAAATAAATAATAATTTATATTCTTGGGGGGAGATTTTAACAGCGCTTGACCCCCCCTTTTCAGTGCTAGATGACCCCTCCCACTCCCACGCATTGCCCTTGCCTGCACATTCTGCACTTGCCCGTGCGCCCCTCCTTGCTTCCACCCGGATTCGAACCAGCGACCTCCCCCTTGCGCACCTGCACCTTTACCACTAAGCCATTTATTTCTTTATCTATTTAATGATACATCTATTTATTTATATATATATAGTTATATTTATATGTATATTAATAAAGATTCATATTAATATAAATATATTTAGTCATATTAATACATATATATTTATTCATATAGTAATATATATATAAATATATTATTATATTAATATATATTAATATTTATTTTTATATATATATAGTTATATTTATTCGTATATTAATATAGATTCATATTAATATAAATATATTTAGTTATATTAATACATATATTTTTATTCATATATTAGTATATATATATTCATTCATATATTAATGTATATTTATATCTATTTATATATATATTTGTAGTTACAATATTTTATCTGTAAATTTATTTGTATATTAATATATATATAAGATTAGTTTTAAATACATTTATAAAAGTTTGTATGTGTTTTTATAAATAAATAAATAAATAAATACATGCATACATATATACAACACACACACACACACATAGACAAATATATATTTACAAATAAATACATATATATGTGTATTTGAAAAGCCATAGAATGTTAAAATGACCACAACTTATAATCCAGAAGTCCATTGCAACTCTACAACTAGTAAAATATAATAAAATGAAACAATCTTCGATATGATATGTGGTACCGGGATAAAGGACATCCGGATCAGAAGTTATACCTGTTTGAATGTTAACAAATCGGGGTATGCCGACTAAAAACTCAGGTATGTAGGACTTCTGGGCCTTTTTTGGCCTTGAAAAATGTGACAAAGGCTTTCCCTAGGTCACCAGCATGTAGAGCGTGTCACAGGCTTCGATTTGATATGTTGTAGAGATCAAACGGACACCCAGATCAAAAGTTATGGCCGTTTGAAGTATGAGTTACATTTTCAATGTATTTTAGATCTTTTGTTATTATTATTTGATTTTTTGTGTCTATAAATAGTTATTAAATGATTATTAATCGATGATAATTAGTAAATTATTAATTAATAATATTTTTTAGAAACTTTTAAAGCCATTTTCACTAAAAAAATTTTATATTAAATGTAGTAGTCTATTTATACTTTTCTAAAACATATTTAAAAAATATATATTATATTTATATCAATATAAATATACTTATATAACAATATATTATTTTTCATGATTTTTTTTGAAATATAAAATTTATCAGTACTAGGAAAATGTGCTGATAAATCCCCCCTTTATCAGCGCAACTAAAAAAAGCGCGGATAAAGGGGTCCTCTTTACCAGCGCTAAAAAAAGTGTTGATAGGGGGGGGCTTTATCAGCGCTAAAAAAAGAACTGATAAAAGGTCACTTTTAACAGCGCTTTTTTAGCACTATTAAAAGTGCCCCTTTATCAGCGCTTTTTTAGCGCTGTTAAAGGGTGGCGCTGCGGAAACCCAGTTTTGTGGTAGTGCATGTATCTCAGCTGTGCCGTTATCACTCAAACCCATCTCTCGTTTTTCAGCCCCTGGAGGTTGAACTTCAGGTAGATGCATCCTTTGAGGAGCATTTGATTCGTATTGTTGATAGGATCACGAAGGTTATCTTAGGCCGGTCATTTCCTCTCGTACGGGTGCTATGGCAGCATGGTTGAGTGCAGGACGAAACCTGGGAGCAGGAGACCGACGTATGTGCTTAGTGGCTAGAGTTGTTCTCAGCTTTATCTTCACCACCTTTTGAAGGGAAATTCAGGGACAAATTTCTTTAAAGGGGGAGGTTTGTAAGAACCCGTTTCTTATTCTTGAGGTACGTGTTCCTTATTTTCCTTTTTTCCTTATGTTTTTTTTGAAAAAATAAGGAAAATGGGTAAAAATCCCAAACTTTTTGGGTATATGCCATTTACTTTTCCACACGTCGTGTACTTTGGCTATGTGGGATGACTATATAGGGAGTGTAGGCCTGTCAGGGATTAAGGGTGTAAAAACTGACTACACACCCTGTACATAGTATATACACGTCGTGTAATCAGTCACCAGGTAAACAGTAAGGCGGTGGGAGTAGCCGCCAGTAGAATGATATTACACGTCGTGTACTCAGAAATACATGATGTGTAATGAAGTCGACAGATGAACAATGAGGCGATGGAATGTAGCCTTCAGAAGAACAGTTAAAAAAATGGAAAGTACACGTCGTGTACTTGAGAGCACACACCGTGTAGTTATGTTTTTTCTATTAAAAAAGGAAGTAGCCTCCTCTTTAAATAGAGGAAGCTTAGAACACTCAAGAGCCGTAGGAGAGAAGGTCAGATATTGGTAGAGCTCCGACCGAACATCGGGCTTTGGTTCCTTTGCCGACGATCTTGTTTGAACCGCGCTGGTGAGTTATTATCTCTTATTGAACCTCTCCTTCCAATTATTTCCCAAGGGGAAGTTATTTGGGTTTGAATGGGTTATCTTTCTTCCCAGATCTATGCAATTCTCGGTTGTTTCGGGAGGCTTCGTTCACGTATATTGATTAGAGTAGATCGAGGTAGGTGGTCTGGTGTTTATTTCCATCTATTGAGTTGATTTTTTGTACCATTGTGCTATGCGCCCATGTTTGGGGTGTCATACAGCTGAGGCCTTAGCTGATAAGATATATATAATTTCATATATGATCTAATGATGAATATAAATTGCTTTTTGGGATCATTTCTTGGATTGAGGGCCACCCCGAGGGTGTGGTTCCCATGTTTAGCCGTTTGGCTAGGATAACCGTGGGTATGCCATAATTATAGCATGTTTGAATTTTCTTTAGAAGAAACAAATATAAATTGCTTGCTTATGTGTTGGGCTCGACCCGGTTACTTTATTAGCCTAAGAGAAGTGTTTTTCTTAGCCTGAGGGAAATGTTTCATTTAGCCTGTGGTCAAGGTTTTATTTCACCTGAGGTCACAGTTCTGATTCGCCCGAGGGAAACGTTTTCTTTCACCTGAGGGTAGTAGCTTTTGTGCCTGAGGGAAATATTTGTATGCCTGAGGGCTGTTACCAGAGGGTTTCATTTTTTTTTCCTGAGGGTAAGTATTTTAATATCTAAGGACAATGGTTACTTTGGGAGTTCACAGTGGTGATTTCTTATGTTGTACATGCCATGTTAAAGCACAAGCTTGGAATTGTTAAATAATTAATAAAATGGCAATGTAACCGGAAGAGATAGTTACTTTTGAGTACTACCGAGTTTACTGTTTTTTATTATTGCACCTTGCTATTGCACTTTTTCACTGATAGTTGGGCACAGGCCTTTTGTGGTTGCCTCCTAGGATTTATTTCTCACACCCTGTTTGGGTCATGTATTGGGCCCAAACATATTATATTGCTAGAGGTGTCGATAAGGGAAAGGGTCCCTATAGATGTACATTATTGTTGTATGGGAGGAGGAGAGCAAGGGACCGAGCTTAGGCTTACAATGCTGTTGAGTTCCTATTTCGCTGTTTTAGTTTTCCTTCCTGTACTTGGTACTTTGTACTCTATTTCATTTGATTGCAGTGTATCTTGTCTTGACTGCTTCCTTAGAAATGGTACATATTGCATCATCATATATATATATGACTCTTGGTTTCCTTTTGATTTAGTACCTTTGTCCTTTAATCTTTTTATTTTTTACTTCTTCCGCTTTTGGTATGTTTATATTTTTCCGTTTTACAACACTTTGACAAATAAGGTCATGGTTTCCCCACTATCAGACACAATCCCTCGCTACTAGTTGGCATCCTCTGGAGTTTGGGGAAATGTGCTTGAGGTCATGTGTCCAACTGGGTTCAGGGACCCAATGTGTGGAATTTGGATCCGAGAAATTACAACTAACACACTAAATCACCGACCTACCAACACCTTGACCTAACAACACCCTGACTCACGGACACCGAGTCACCGATGAATCTTAACATTCGAAAACCATGAATTTTGGAAAACTCTTGAAATGAGCTATTGTTGCCTCATGGAACATTCCAAACACTAAATTTTGACAAAGCTATGGACTGGGGGCACCTGGGAAATTACATAAGATACCTCTCAAACTATTCTCACCCTCCAGAATTCAAAACCAAACCCAGATGAAAGAGGGGTCCAAACAACAACCCCGTAAGATACCTCTCAAGTATTAGCCAACCTATATTGTTTGAAAGCTGGAGTGAAACCTCAACATCGAATAACACCTCCTTCCACACCTGATGACCCAAACATCCAAAAGATATACCCCTCATAAGAACCAACTTTAGGAACACTTGAATTAGGGAATTACTTCCTCTATGTCAATATACTATCTGCTCTGGGCGGCACTAACTCACCCCCATGAGTTTAATCACATCTCAATTAATGTATCTTAATTACGAATATGCTCTCCCCATTTCCACATGTTAGGAACTCATCACACATTACATAACATGGAAGGAACCCATCTTATAGCAAACAGGGTTCAAGACCCACATCTCAAATAAAAACACCCAAGAAAAACTAAAAACAACTCTAGGTACATGGCACACATCTGCATCTCCCTTTCATAAGTACTCTCCTCTAGGACACCAGGCCTCAACAACACCTCAACCAAAGGAATGTTCCAAGTAGCACCCCAACCCCAGAAGCCTGTAGTTGGTGCCTAAAACATGGTGTGTAGTTTTTTTATAAAAATATGCTGATAAAATGACACATAACATCTCATCACAAAGGATCTTCCCGGTCTCGGTTTTGGAAAACTAGATACAAATGATATTTTTCTTCAAAACTGTACGAGATATACTCCATAGTGCTGCCACCACATAGAATAACTCAAAGATAAAAAAATATACTAATCCTGTAAAAATAAATTTAAAATGTAAGGTGATCATTTAAAACGCTCAGTAAGGGGTTTTAAAACAAAACCATTAAAAAATAATTTTTTTAAAAAACATTTCTTTAAAACTTTTTAATTTAAAATATCAGATTAATACATCACTAGGCATTCCAATACCATTTTACTAAGAGATTATAAAACATATTTTAGGATATCTCATGCTTAAAATTTATAAACTTATTTAGGAGTTAGGAACATAATGCAATATAAAATATACACATACTTAAATAGAAATGCATGTAGTTACACCGATAAGATAGATAATGAACATACTTAATTATGTATGACATTCTAGGTGTGGTGATATAGTTTTTCACCTAAAATGTTACTTTTTTGGATTTTCATAGAAAATGACATCAAAACACATATATGCAAACCATGAAATAAATTTTATATTCTTAACCTTTGATTACACATTGGAAATGAACAATTAACCTTTCTTAATAAATTATATACATAAGTATAAGACATTATTCCATGTGCACATGAAAATGTACAACTGATTAAAACATGTTCATAAGAGAATGATTCTTAACCATCGTTATTCTACAATTCAAATGATCACATATACTATCACCTACTAGAATCGTTATGAGAGAATTTGTAGTGTCGGATATCATAAAAATTATGTCAAGGAATCATGCCAAGACTATACATAATCATTTTTTCAAGACCTCATACCAAAACCTAGTTTATCTCATGAGACCTATCAATGCATCGAGAGCCTATATCGGGCCTCACCCGTCACATAATAAGTCATATAAATTCCTCATATGTATAATAAAAATATGTATTTAAATCAAAGTGTCCCATACCACTTGATTTATTTTAATATTTATCATATGTGAAATAAATTTATTAAACAAACCAAAGTTTATCATACCACTTTGATTCATTTAAATCTTATTCTCAGATGAAATAAATTCATTAAAAATTCCCATGTTTCCCATACCACCTTGTGATGTTTAGTTCTTAATCAATATATTATCATAAAATATATATCCCAAACTTCAAATAACTACCTTTATTCATAAAAAAATGAATCATGCCATAAATTTAATCTTTAATCTAAAAAATTCATGGTTTGTAAGTTATATATTAGGCTATGGATATATAAAATTTATCAATGACATGCATGGACAAACAGACATTCTTTTTCACATGTGATGATAACTGGTGAACATAAAATAATATATTGTTTAGGTTTATCACATAAAATAATAATAAAAAATTAAAAAACCCTATTTCATGAGAGAAAACATTTTATATACAAAAATACATGTTTTTCAATTAAAGATAATTATCCTTCATGTTTAAACCATACATTGATACATGGGAGTTTCAATCAAATTAAATCATTAACTTTAATAATTAATAGTATTCACTGTGGAAGATTCATCATGAATTAAAATATAATATTTATAAATGTAAAACATTCATTTCATGTGATATATTGATTCATAAGAAAATAATTAAACACAATTCACTATAAGTGTTTGTGCATGTATATATATGTATTAAAAAAAGACAATTCCAACCTTTTATCCTAAATATATAAATTGGGATGTATTCATGTAATGATAAGAAGGTAATGATCCCTTTTAAAATTTTGGGCCCACAATAATAAAAGAAGGTTTTGTTGTTGTTTTCCATTATAAATTAGTGTTCATGATCACACATAGAATTTGGCCATGTAATCGAAAAAATTAAATTCATGGATTGACTTACAAATGTAAAACATCTAAAACAGTGAGTTTAAATATGTTTATACATATATCTTTATTCCTAAACAAAAAATTTATTTTTGATCTAATCAATTGTACAATTTTTAAATTGTAAAATAATATAAAATATAATACCATTAAAAACTTCCTTAAATGAAAAAAAAAGTTGACATATACTTATGGAATTTTATATACTTATATACATATTGGATTTTCCTAAATAAGTAGAGAATCAAAATAATCCTTATTTAAAATATGTGGGTAGGGAATCACCCTTTTTAAGGTAATTGCACATACTTTAAAAAGAAACTTTAAATAGGTTGACTATGCCGTTTATACAAAACGTTATATAAAAATATAAATATATAAGTTTAGAAAACTCCAAAACATCACTTAGAAAACCTATTCAAGTGTTATTAACAACATAAACATTAATTAAATACTGGAATCAACATTTAGAAAACATAAAATAGTTTAGGATTGAAATTTGTATAAAATCGTATATACACAAAGTGTATATATGGTATTTTCATAACTAAAACAAAGTTTAATGAATCCTTCCAAGATTTATATACTTCAAAAACATCAATTAATCACTAATATCAATCATCTAAAAACCTAAATCAGATTACGATTAATATATATATATATATATATAACCATAAATACCACAAATGTATATAAGGGTTTTTCATAATGAAAACAATAAAACAACCCCTTATATGAATTCAAGGGTGATGTTGAGCTGATTAGAGGACAATAGAAGGTTAGCGAGAATAATATGGGTAGGTTTCAGTGTGTAACATGGGTTAATATAAGATGAATATATGTATATTTTATATCATAAGGACCAAACATAATTTTTTTTACTAAACCTAAATCTAACCATTTTAGACAAGAATAAAAATCATAATAAATGTAAATCATAAATAAATTGGTCATTTGAGAATATAAATATTTTATGGAAAACATATATGGTAATCTAATGGGGTTTGAATTAAACTAAATCATCCATGGTAGACTTATTGAAAAACGAAATGACTGGGTCTAAGGCGAGTGATGGGAGGGTTACGGGATAAGGAAGAACAATAGAAGAGGAGAAATATGTGAGTTGTGGCTCACTGGTTAGAGGGTTCATCAAAGAAGAAGAGGAAAAGGGATGGATGAATCAGACCATTTTGTCTTGATTGGATGGTAGCTGGAGTGGGCATGATGAATCGAGTAGCTTAATAGAGGCAGATGACTGGGATTATCTGAGGAGAAACCAACGACCAAAATTATATCCTTTGGTTAAAATTGTTATCCCACATTGAAATGGTAGAGACTTTGGGACCACCTTATAATTGATGGAGCACTAGCCATATTCCAATAATAGATGCATACACACAGGGGATTCTACATACAGGGATCCACAGGAGCTTGGCCTCAAACCCTATATTTTTCTCTTGCGTGCCTTATACATGGGCCCATGTGCGCGCTTATCCCACACGATGCATGACTTGCACATGACTCAGCATGCACCATGCATGTGCTCATCCCAACAGTCACATGTTTCTAAACTCCAATGGGTTTTATAAGAAAATAAAGGTCATATTTAACTTCAATGGTAGAAAATGACTTAGAAATAAATGTTTAGGATATTTCAAAACATCAAACCATTTTGGATTATAAGGATGGTGCTCTACATTCCCTTGATGTTTTGTACATTTTCCATAGTACTTGACATAATGTTTTTCATTACAACAAAATCGAAGGATGTTCACTACTTACTTCATCTAGTTGTTATGATTTTTGGTCTTACGATGATCCTGATAGGACTTGTAATAGGTATTTTAGGATAGTTATGGTCTTTCGTCATTATTGTAATGTAACGTTTCAATGATTTGATGAATACAAGTTTCTCTTTTCATTGGTTATGTTTTTAATTCATTTGATTATAATTTCATTACTTGCACCAAATATAATAATTCATATTAATAAAAAAAATTCATTTATTCCAAAGATACATTATGGGTTCTGGGCGTCAGAGTCCGTCCATGCAACACCTTCTCCAAACGATCTTGGATCTCCACCGGCCGCTCCATGAATGATGTGTCATCCTCAATATCCAACTCTACCTATTCAATGACATGGGAGTCATAGTAAATATACCGATGAATCTAGGATACATGAAATATTTTGGTGAATCTCTCTAACTATGCTGGAAACGCCAACTGGTATGCCACCTCACCAACTCTCCCCATCACCTAGAAAGGTCCGATGAACCTTGAAGAAAGTTTCCCCCCTATACCAAACCTCAACTGACCACATTGAGGGAAAACATTGAATAACCCATAGTCCCCAACCTCAAAATCCAAAGGACTTATCTAGTGATCTATATATTACTTATACTAATCATGTGCAGCCTTCATAATATCATGTACAAGCTACATCTTCTCTATCGTACTCTGCACCACGTTCGGACCAAGAACAACTGCCTCCCCAACTTCTGTCCAACATAAAGGTGAATGAAAATTCATTACATATAAAGCTTCAAACATATCAATTCCAATGGAAGAGTGAAAAATATTACTGTAATCAAACTCTACCTAGGTAAAGTGTCATACTCATGATCTACCAAAGTCCAAAAGACATGACTGCAAGATGTCCTCCAATGTCTGGATGGTCCTCTCTATTTTCCCATCTATTTGAGGGTGGAAATCAATGCTGATGCATAAATGAGTGCAAAAATCATGCTAAAATCCCCAACAGAATCGAAAGGGAAATCATTTATTATGGTATAAGATGATGGATCTCGGAACCCCATGCAGTCACACCACCTCATCCACATACCTCTGCGCTAAGGTATCCACCGTTCCCAACTGCTTGATCACTAATAAGTGATCCGATTTCCCCAGCCAATCCACTACTACCCAGATTCCATCGCTTCCTCCCTGAGCCCTAAGTAATCCTATGATGAAATACATTTAAATTTCATCTAGATTCCACTCGGTGATATCTAAGGGTTGTCACAACCAATGGGAACATGGTGCTCAACCTTCACCTGCTGGCACACTAGGAACTTTTCCACAAACTCCACCACTACCTACTTAATCTGGGGCCAACAAAATAGTTACCTCAAGAAGAAATAAATCTTGGAAACTCCTATGTGTATCGCTAGGGGTCAGCTGTAAAACTCATGGATAACTGCCTCATGCCTTTCCACTAGGACAAACATCTTTCTATGGAACAACATCTGATTCTGACCATCTTATGACCATCCCTCCTAAGCATCACCCCAGTCAACGCGATCACACATCACCTCTACCTCTAAGTCTACCCACCGAGACTCCCCCACCTTTTGGCTCATCGATGACTACACCGTTATCTAAAACAGATAGTCTCTGCCACCATCCATTCATGCATCTAAGTTAAAGGTATCAAACATCTCCATTTCCTTACATGAATCAACAAATTCCTGAACTAACTCCTTCTACGACTTCCTTCTCAAAGCATCGGCCACAAAAATCCCCTTTTATGACGTTTAGGAGATTTGAAAATCATAGTCTTAAAGAAAATATAGCCACCTTCACTGTCACATGTTTAGATATTGCTGGGAAAAGATATACCTCAAGATCTTATGATCCATAAAAACCACAAAGCACTCCCCAATGAGGTAATTCCACCACAACTTCAGTGAACACATGACCATTTCTAGCTCAAGATCATGTGTGGCATGGTTACATTTATGGGGAAGTAACTGCTTAGACCCATAATTGATCACTCACAATTTTTACATCAGCACACATTACAAGCCTAGGCGGGAATTGTCACAAAACACTTCAAACATCACACCCTCCTCTGAAAACTGGGGCACTGACCAACTTCCTCTTCATATAGCCGATCATTTCCTAGCACTACTCGTTCAACACAAAATCTTGGACTTTTCTGGTCAGATCCATCAATGGAACTGATACTTGTAAAGATCCATATATTTGCATGTAATTTTTTTACTTATATGGAATTATTATGAGTCTTAAAAAATTGACGGTGCGTGATTCTAAGTCCCGGTGTGCCTGAAATGAATTTATGATTTTTTTTAAGTACGTTCAGTAAATGCGCGAGTGGCATTTTCTAACATTTGAACTGAGGCTCAGATTAAAAATCTAAGGGAACCATTGAATCCGCAGCGTTGGGATTTGATTAAGGGAGGCTTGAATTTGACTGTATTAAGTATGGAGAAAAATTTAGATTTTGGGACTTTTTTAAAGAATAATAAATTAACATTGTTATTTTTTTTATTTCTTTCTTTTCCTTCAACAGACAAGTAGTAGTGAGGGACCAACAACATGTCAAGCCATTAAAAGGCTTGGCCCTTCAAATCATAAGTAACAACATCGTCGGAATTTAAAAAAATTACTATTAAATAAACCCCCATAAATTTCATGATTTTTACTTACCCTCCCCCTCTCCAATTTATATGGATCTTAGAGAGGCGTATTGGCATGACTTTACCTTGAAATAAAGCTCTGGTAAAGTGCTGCGACACCCAACAATTTTAAAAATGGGATTGGTTCCGGTGAGCGGTGATGAGAAACATCGAACCCTGAACCAATGAATGACTATTGAGTTGCATCGTTGGTGGCTTGCTGTGGGGGTGGGGAATACGAACACTTCCTTAATCGCGGGAGTTCTCCATTGTTTTTGAGGTAGGGTCTACTTTTGGTTACAATTTCAAGAGTTTTTCAATCTTATTATACCCTATTACTATCAAGGTAATGTGAAGGGCGTGGGACAAACGAACAAGGCCTGGACCCTCTGACTTTTTTTAGAATTTATGAGTGTTATTTGAAAGCTTTACCTTCAGTTTGAATGAGACCCGGGATGGCAGATGATGGTGGTGGAGGGAAATGGCTAACTGTAGAGGAGATAGAGGCACGCCTTCGCGTGCTGCCGATGGAGAAGGTTGTGGTTATACTCGTAGTCAATGAAGACGGATGCCAGAAACAACCAGCCACGAATTAAGTGGCAATGCGCTGTTGCGCACAACTGAAGAAGGGGGCCACAACATATCACAGTGGCAGACAATGGTGGCTGGAACCAGCCGGTCGCGGGCAGAGGCAAAGCGATGTGCCGTCACGTGCCGCCAGAGGAGGCCGCGACTCGAACCTGTAGAGGTGGAGGAAATCATGCCTCTTGTGGGTTCCGCGGTGACCGAGCAACACCCATGTGGTGCCGCTGCTTCTCAAACTAAATGACCGCTTGGCTGTTCGGGATGACCAGGGGTCTCACCACCCGTGGTAACTGGGGTGGACCTCACCGTGGGCCGGGCCAGTGGACCGCGACCCACAGCGGGCCAGGCCGGATGCGCCCAGCGGGCCATTCCCCACCATGGTCTAGGAAGCGTGAGCCTAGAAGGATGCAATCGTGCAGGCGGAACCCCACAAGCTCAGTGGGCCGCACCTTCGCGGGCCGAGCCGCGCCCTTGCGGGTCGGGCCGCGCCCCCCTTGCAGGTCGGGCCAGACTACGAACCAGTGAGATGAGCCCTCCATGGATCATCCTATCCAGATTGGACCTAGACAAGGTCAGGTTAGTCCAAATTGGGTCGGTTCAGCCCAGACTGGGTCTGTCCAACCGAGTCATACCAGAATCGAACCCAACAAGGCCAAGTTTTGCTTAAAGGGCCATAACTTGAGAACTGGGGGTCCGTTTGATGTACTGTCTGTGGATATAGGACCCTTGGAGTGAGATAGTCCATTTGTTAGACTCCACTTGAGATCTGAGTAATTTTGGAGTACGGCCAGGTTGGATCAAATCTGAATCCAACAGGTCCCTCGAAACTAAAACACTTATAACTCATAGACCGGGTGTCTGATTGACACAATGTCCATCACGTTGGGACCCTTATGGCATGGTGTTACTTTGGAATAATTTTTCATGGTGCTTCATGGAAATTGAGGTTTGACTTATGTCTTGAGAGAAGTTCTCCCAGAATCAATAATGATATGAGCGGGAATCTAGTGGCTAGTAGTGAGGCAGAGGTTGGAGATAGATCATACATAGGTTAGTACTGAGTGATCATGTGTGGGTCATCACCGATCATGTGTGGGTCATATCTTATATGGGTCATCACTCAGTGATCTTGTGTGGGTCAGTGCATACCGATCTCGTGTGAGTCAGATCCTGTGTGGGTCATTGCAGGGGGTAGTACCTATCAACTCTGGGCGGGTCGGATCCTGTGTGGATCATTGTGGGGGTTAGTACATATCAATCCTATGTGGGTAAAACACTTTATAATCAGAAGCATTTACTCTCAACAGAATAAGATGATCTATCTTCTAAAACAATCATATGTACTTCTCTTCCTTACATATATTCCTAGTGTGAGCTAAGTCTTTTACCTTCATGGTGATACCTATGTGGTACTTTTAACTTCGTGGTGATAATTGTCTGGTACTTTTAACTTCATGGTGATATCTTCGTGGGTTTACCTTTGTTGTACTTCTACCATCATGGTGTTGTCTTCATGGTGTTACTTGTATGGTACTTCTACCTTCATGGTGTTACCTGTGTGGTATTTCTATCTTTGTGGTGTTACCTACGTGGTACTTCTACCTTCATTGTGTTACCTTTGTGGTATTATTTCCTCATGTATGAGGTGAGTATATCTTGATAACTTAGTAAAATTTATGGGCATATTCCTAAGTAGAGTTAATGATTGATTCGTGTATTGTGATTGAGGTTTTGATTTGTGGTTTTTCATTGTGGAACTCTAGGAGACCTTTAGTGGTCTTGGGGTCCCTACTGAGTATAGTTATACTCACCCCTGCATGGTCATCACCCGCACCATGTTGTGTCTTGTGATGATGAAGTACATTGTTCATCGAGGCTGAAGGAACCAGCACTGGGTGTTGCTCGGAGGTGGACCATTTGGTGTGATGTGACGCAGGGACTACTGATTGTTAGTTATACCTAACCTTTAGGTTTGGTGGATGATCCAGGAGCTATTTTTCAATTTCTAGTTGTATTTTTATTTTTCAGTTATACTTTTACTTTTTAGTTGGTCTTGTATTCTTACCCTTTTACTATTGTCACACTTTTATTACAGCAGTTTACTTCGTGGTTGCTTCTTGTTTTTTTCTTGGACTGTGTGTCTTTATAGGTTAAAAGGAAATGCCTTCCTATTTTAGGGATAAGCCTTTCTGGTGCTAGTCGGCATCTTAGGCCTATGGAAGGTGGGCTTGGGGTAGTCACCCCATAGGCCCAAGGGGATAGGTTGTGACAAATTGGTATCAGAGAAATCATTTCTGCCAAAGCACTAGACTCTGATCTTTTCTTTGTGGAAATAGTGTTAAGTGTTATGAGTGTGGTTTTTAGTTTGTGGAATCCAGTTTTAGTGCGGTGGTTGACGTATCCATACAGCAGGACCCAAAATTATGATTTCCAGATTAGTGCAAGAAAACACTGATTGCATGTGTTTTGAAAAGTTTTTATTTTGATTTCTTTGATTCAGATCGCCAGGTATAACCTACTGACCGTGGAACACCTATTTTCTTTCAGGATTCTTCCATGTAGACAGCCATCCAGGATTCTGGAGAGAGTACACAATGATTCCCCACCGAGTGATGAGGCCTCGGTGTAGGGCCCTATTACAGTGTAAGAACCTTCAGGTGATTTACCAGCATCACCACTACTCGTTGGGATGTCGTTTCCACCATCCCCACAAGCAGACGGTGCACGCTGACTGAGCGCATTGCATGAGTTTCAGATGTAGAGAGCTCCAAGGTTCCAAGGCGAGATGAACCAACAGGTGGCTAAAGACTGGCTGGAGGCTATGGCCAGTGTTTTTGGCTTCGTTGGGACACCAGCTAATCTCATGGTGATCTTATCTTACAGCCTCTTCCTGAGAGCAATTGGGAGATGGTAGAGTCTAACACTCCAGTTACACAATTAGGCGACCATTACCTGGGTGGGCTTCTAGGGACTTTTCAGGGAATAGTTCGTTCCAATGACTCAACAATAAATGCGTATACAGGAGCTGCTTCACTTACAGAAGGAAAGAATGATCGTGGCCCAGTACTCTGCGAGGTTCACTGATCTCTCTAACTACTCCACCAACATGGTACGAGACCCTTTCTTCAAGGCCCGGACCTTTGAGTAAGGCCTCTGATGGGAGAATAGAGATTCGATGGTATCTCTCAGCATCCCAACACTTTCTCTAGTGCTTCAGTGAATGCTTTTGGTGAAGGGAATCCTAGCTGAGCAGGCACTGACAATGAGAGACACCACCAGATGTTAGGTAGGGGATTCATCCACAGCTGGAAGTAGACAGATGATGCAGGGGCCTAGGCGGTCCATATCTTCTTGTGGAAAACCTTAGGATATAGGGTTGGTGGTGAGGGGATCACATGATAGAGGAGGATAGTTGAGGATTAGACAGTGTTACTCGTGTGGCGGGTAGCATCACATGGTTCGCGACCACCCAACCTATTGTATGAACAACCAGCTGATAGTCGAGGGACCGCCAAGGATGAGGCAGAGGTTTGAGTGATAAGGTCCACAGGGAGGAGGAAGCGGAAGAGGAGCTGGTTTTGCAGCAGATGATGGAAGATGATTTGAGGTTCATCCACCACCACCTCTAGGTGGTCCACCGAGACCACAAGGAGAAGGAGGACATGGATGAGCTCATCTCCAGGAAGCTGAGGCCTATGACCACAATGCTCTATATATTATTAGAGGTATGATCTGTGTCTATTCTACCCTAGCAGTAGTACTTATAGACACAGGTTCCAGTCACTCTTTTATTTCCAAGGTGCTCGTTCGGAGCTCGGAGATTCAAATTGAGCCATTGGCTCGATCCATACAACTAGAGACTCCTATGAGAGAAGATTAGTTGATTTCACACTAGTTTCGACATTGTGATCTTACTCTAGGAGGAGAGAGATTTGGCCGGCACCTTCAAGTAATGTCGTCGAGTCCTTACGACATCAGCTTGGGTATGAATTCGTTATCTACAGTCTATGCTTATATTGACTGTATTAGGCGCAAAGTGTGGTGTGCCCGTGAGGATGAGACTAGGGTTTTCCTTCAAAGGAGAGAAGGGATCCTTTGCAGCAAATTATGGAATTTCATGGAGGATGGTGCATCCAATAACACATCACTTGGCTATCCTTACCCTTAGAGCAGTTGGTTTTGAGAGTCCGAGCTATCTTGAAGTGGTGGACCAGTATGTCGATGTCTTTCCTAATGATGTTCTAGGGATACCTCCATGGAGAGCGGTAGAATTTTACATCGACATATACCCCGGGACAACACCGATATCTACACCATCATATCGGATGTCTCCCATGGATCTTCGTGAGTTACGAGTATAGTTAGAGGACTTACAGAGAAAATGGTTTGTAAGGCCCAGTGTTTCTCCATTGGCAGCCCCAATTTTGTTCGCTATGAAGGAATATGAGAGTTTAAGACTCTATGTAGACTATCGACGCCTGAACCAGGTGAATGTGAATAACAAGTATCCACTTCCAAGGATTGATGATCTCTTTGACCAGTTGTAGGGGGCTCATTGGTTTTCAAAGATAGACCTCAGATCAGGCTATCATCAGCTCAGGGTACGAGATGAGGATGAGAAGAATATGGCCTTCAAATGTCTGTATGGCCACTATGAGTTCTTGGTTATGAATTTCGGCATGACCAACACTCATATAGGGTTCATGTGACTCATTAACAAGATAATCCAGCAGTACCTCCATTGCTTTGTGGTGGTCTTCATCGACGAAATCTTGGTGTACTCAGCAATGGAGGAGGAGCATGCCTATTATATGAAGATAGTTCTGGATACGCACTGAGAGTAGCAGCTTTATGGTAAGCTCTTGAATATTCATTTCTGGATATGAGAGGTTCACTTTCTGGGGATCATTCTCTCAGAGGCTGGAGTAGTATTAAATCTAGCGATGATAGAGGTAGTACTAGCTTGGGATTCACCCAAAAGTGTGACCGATGTGAGGAGTTTCTTGGGGTTGGCTAGGTACTACAAGAGATTCGAACCCATCTTTTCTAGAGTTGCAGCACCGTTGTCAGCATTAACGAAGAATGGATAGACCCTCGTGAGGACGGGGAGATGCCAGTAGATTTTTTAAGTTCTGAGGTAGAGAAAAATGACTACCCATCTTGAGGCTTCTAGAAGAGGGTGTTGGGTATGTAGTCTACTACGACGCATCTGGGGCCAGACATGGATGTGTCCTGATGGAGGAATGAGCAGTGATCTAATGTGGATCTCGATAGTTGAGATAATATGAGAAGAACTACACTATCCATGACCTAAAGTTACCAGAAGTGGTATTTTCCATGAAGATGTGGCTACATTACTTGATGGGAGAATGTTTTACAGTCTTCTCTAATCACAAGAGTCTCAGGTATATCTTTTCACATAATGAACCGAACATGAGAAAACGATGATGGATAGAGTTCCTCTAGGACAATGAATGTGTGATAGTTTATACTCCAGGTAAGGGTAACATAGTGATAGACACACTCAACAGGAGGTTTTCTCTATAATTGGTGAGTGAGGTGACAGAGCAAGTATCCGCATTGCAGATATCCATTGTGGATAGAGATAGAGTAGCTTACCTTTAGTCAATGACTGTCACTCCCCCACTTTTTCAGTGAGTGCAGGAGGAACTACTTGGGGACCTTGACTGTGAGTCACAATGTGCTCAGATATCCAAAGGACAAGAACCTGATGGATTTTTTGAAGGTGTGGAGCACGTCATCCTCTTTAGAGGATTCACCATGGTACCAGTGGCGCTACAGTAGGAGTTGTTGAGGTAGTTCCATACGTACCCTCTGGAGGTAAATCCTTGTGTGGAGAAGATTTACCAAGACCTCCATCATTAGCACTGGTGTCCAGGGATGAAGAAGGAAGTGGTAGAGTATGTTTCACGATGCCTCCCTAGTCAGCAAGTGAAGGCTAAGAATCATGTTACAATAGTCTTAGCATAGTCACTAGGGCTGCCGGAGTGGATGTGGGATGGTATCTCCACAGACATTGGGACATGGCCTCCATATACATCCAAGGGACATGATTCCGTCTGGGTGAACATTGAAAGACTCACAAAGTAATCCCAATTTCAACCTATCTGAGAGCAAGGATCAGTAGTGGGCTTGGGACGCCTCTATGTTTGGGAGATTTTACAGCTTCATGGGATTCCATCGATGATCATCTCTGACCGTGATGCACATTTTACATCCCGTTTGTGGAAGGGATTACTGGGGGTGTATAGGACTTAACTATGTTTGAGCACTGCCTTTCATCCTCAGACGGATGGTCAGGCAGATCTAACCATACAGATGCTGGAGAACATGCTACGTACTTGTGTCCTATATTTTGACTACAGTTGGGAGGAACAATTTCCCTTGGTTGAGTTCCCATACCAAAACAACTATCAATCCTCAACCGGTATGGAACCATTTGAGGCCTTATATGGCTGAATTTTCAGATCACCTCTATGTAGAACAGACCTAGGGTTGTCAACACCTATGGGTCTGAATTTGGTACGAGCAACGACACAGAAGGTGAAGATCATCCAAGAGTGAATGAATACTACACAGAGCAAGCAGAAGTCTTATGCTAACAGGAGATGGAGAACTTTGTAGTTAAAGGAGGGAGACAATGTCTTTCTATGGGTCTCACCTCGACGAGGTTTGCGGAGATTTGGCCGTGGTGGAAAGCTATCTCCTAGATTCATCAGACCTTTTCAGGTTCTCAGTAGAGTTGGCATGTTAGAGTATCGCCTGGATCTTCCTCCACAGATGCACTGGGTGCACGACATCTTCCACGTATCCCAACTGAGGAGATACATTCATGACCCATCTCATATCATCGACCATGGAGATCTAGGCTTTGATAATGGGACTACATTTGCGGAGGTTCTAGGGGATATTGAGGATTGACAAGAGCGGTTCCTTCATGGATGATCAATTCCTCTGGTGCACATTCATTGGAAGCACAGGAACATCCAGTACAGCACATGGGAGAGGGAGGCTCATATTCATGATCAGTACCCCCATTTGTTTCCTTAGTCTATGTTGTGGCTTTCGGGGAAGAAAATACCTAAGGTGGGGAGAATGTAAAGACCCAGCTTTTTCCATGTAATTTTTTTTTCAATTATATGGAATTATTACAAGTTTGGGAAAATTGTCGGTGGGTGATTCTAAGGCCCGGTGTTCCTGGAATGAATTTCTGAACTTTTTTTAATTAAGTTTAGTAAATGCATGAGAGGAGCTTTCTTACTTTTGAACGAGTGATAGGATTAAAAATCATAAGGCACCGTTGAATCTACAGGGATGGAATTTTATTAAGGGAGGCTTCACTTCGACTGTAGTATGTCTGGAGAAAATGTTATATTTTAGGAATTTTTAGAAGAATAATAAAATAACTTTGTAATTTTCTTTATTTCATTTTTTCCTACAACGGACAAGCGGTAGTGTGGGACCAATGACTTGTCAAGACATTAAATGGATTGAACCTTCAAATCATAAGTAATAACATGGTTTGAATTTAGGAAGGTTACTATTAAATAAACCACTATGAATTCCATGATCATTACTTAACATCCCCCTATCTTATTTATATGGAGCATGAGGAGTGGTATTGGAATGAATTCACCAAGTGAAGAAGATCTGTTTAAGTTTCGTGATTCCCAACACTTTGAGGACTAGACGGGTTCTAGCGAGCAGTGAAGAGCGACATTGAACCCTAAACTGATGAACGACGCTTGAGATTCATCGTTGGCAGCTTGTTGTGGGGGCAAATAATACGATCAATTCCTTAATCACATGCATTCTCCAACATTGTTGAGGTAGGTTTTTCTTTTAGTTATAGTTTCTAGAGTTGTTGAATCTTATTCCACCCTCTTTCTATCAAGCTAACATAGAGGGAACGAGCCAAACGAACAAGGACTGGACCCTCCACCTTTTTTTAGAATTTTTGTGAATTCTTTGTGGGATTTAACTTCGGGTTAAATGATATCCAAGAGGGAGGATGATGGCGATAGACGGAAATAGCTGGCCATAGTAGAGATAGCAGTGCACCATCATGTGCTGCCGACAGAGAAGGTTGCGGCTGTAGCTACGGTGAGTGAAGACGGCGGAAGGCAATAGCCGACCGTGAAGGATGTGGCAGCGCACCATCGTGCACCGCTAGCGAAGGTGGACATGGAATATCTCCACGATGGACAATGGCGACCGTAACCAGTTGGTAGTAGGTAGAGGTGGAGTCACGTTCCGTCGCTGGCCGTAGGAGGAGGTCGCGACTCATTGCTACGACGGTGGAGGAACCCGTGTCTCCTGCGTGTTCTGAGGCGACCGGGCAGCACCCACATGGCATCACCGCTTCTTGAACCGAATGACCTCTCATACATTCTAGAGGTCTCGGTGTATCACCCCCATGCCAACTAGGGTGAACCCCACTGCGAGCCGGGGCGGCAGGCCACGCCCGACCGGGGGGCCAGGCCGCATGTGCCTGGTGTGGTCGAGCCAGTGCGGGCTAGGCTGTGCCCTTACGGTTTAGATCGGACTACAACCCAATGGGCATAGCCCGTCATGGAGCAGCCTAGGCGGGAAAGACCCGGACCGGGTCGGGTCGTCCCAAACCAGGCTGGCCCGGGTCATACCATACCCGAACCCAACTAGGCCCAGTTTCGCTTAAAGGGCCATAACTTGAGAACCAGACTTTTGTTTGATGAACCGTCTCTAGTACTGGTACCCTTGAAGTGAGATGAAACTTTTGGTATAATCCACATGATATTTGGATAAATTTGGTGTAGAACCAGGTTGGGTGAAACTTGAATCCAATCGGGCCCTCAGAACTAAAATCCTTATAACTCACCGACCGGGCGTCCGATTGACACACCGTCTATCGCCATGGGAACCTTAAGACATGGAAGTACATTGGAATACTTATTATTGGAGATTCATGGAGGTTGAGTTATGACTGATGGCTTGAGGAGCGGTTCTCCCAGAATCAGTCATGCTATGACTGGGAATCTAGTGGCTAATAGTGAGGCAGAGGATGGAGATAGATCATACGAAGGTTAGTACCGAGTGATCCTTTGTGGGTCAATACCGATCATGTGTGGATCATATATTGTTTAGGTCAGATCTTAGCGATCATGTGTGGGTCAGTGCAAACTGATCTTGTGTGTGTCAGATCTTGTGTGGGTCAGCGCTCAGTGATCATGTGTGGGTCAGTGCCTACCCATCCTGTGTGGGTCAGATCCTATGTGGGTCATTCTCGGGGTTAGTACCTATCGACTCTAGAAAGATTAGATCATGTGTCGATCTTTGCAGGGGTTAGTACCTATCAATCATATGTCGATTAGAATCTATATAATCTATATAAGTTCCTCTCGACAGAATAAGATGATCTAGCTTCTCAACTAATCATTTGTACTTTTCTGCCTTACTTATATGCCCGGTGTGAGTTGAGTCTTTTATATTTGTGGTGATACCTATGTGCTAATTTTACCTTTTTGGTGGGTGATACCTATGTGGTACTTTTACCTTCGTGGTGATATATTCGTGCTTTTACCTATGTGGTACTTATACCTTCGTGGTGTTGTCTTCGTGGTGTTACCTGTGTGGTACTTCTACCTTCGTGGTGTTCTCATCATGGTGTTTCCTATGTGGTACTTCTAGCTTTGTGGTGTTACTTGCGTGGTACTTCTACCTTCATGGTGTTACCTTTTTGGTATTCTTCCCTCATGTATGGTATGAGTATATCTTGATAACTTAAGTATATGTATGGGCATATACCTAAGTAGAGATGATGACTAGTTCATACTTTGTGATTGAGATTTTTCTTTGTGGGTTTTCCTTTGTGGAACCCTAGGATACCTTAGAGGGTATCGGGGTCCCTACTGAGTATTTTTATATTCACCCCTGCATGGTATTTTCCCTCACCATGTTGTGTCTTGTGCATAAGACGTACAACATTGATCTAGGGTGAGGGAGTCAGGACTTGACGGTGCTCGGAGGTGGACCATTTGGCATGACGTGACACATGGACTACTGATCCTGAGTTATAACTACCCATCAGATAGGATCCTCGGTGGATGATCCAGGAACTATTTTTCACTTTCTAGTTGTATTTTTATTTTTTAGTTGTACTGGTACTTTTCATTTGGGCTTGTATTTCGGCCCCTTTACTTTTAGCACACTTTTATTATAGCAGTTTACTTTAGGGTTTCATCTTGTTTTGTTCTTGGACTGTGTGTCTGTATAGGTTAAAATGCAATGCCTTCCCGTTTTAAGGATAGGCCTTTATGCTAGTCTCTAGCCCGAGGCCTATGGAAGGCGGGCTTGGGTAGTCACGAAACGGGCCCTAGGGGATGAGTTGTGACAAATTGGTGTCAGAGGAGTCGATTCTACCTAAGAACTAGGACTCTGATATTTTCTATGTGGAAATAGTGTTAAGCGTTATGAGTGTGGTTTTTATTTTGGGGAATTCAGTTTTGGGGCGGCAGTTGATGTATCCACACAATAGGACCCAGAATTCTGATTTCTAGCTCAGTGCATGAAAACACTGATTGCCTATTTTTTGAAAAGTTTTTATTTTGTTTTATTTGAGTCAGCACACCATGTATAACCTATTAACTGTGGCACAACTATTTTCTTTCATGATGCCTCCATGTAGACATTCATCTAGGATTCCTGAGAGAGTACATGATGACAACCCACTGAGCGATGAGGCCTTGATGTAGGGCCATCATACGGTGTTAGCACCTTTAGTTGATGTACCAGCATCACCATGACCAGTTGGGCGGCCAATTCCACCAACCCCACCGGTAGATGGTGTATGCTGACTTACCACACAGCATGAGTTTCACTAGTAGAGAGCTTCGTGGATCCAAAGTGAGACAGACCTATAGGTGGCTGAGGACTGGATGGAGGCTGTGGCCCGATTTTTTCACTTAGTTGGGACACCGACTGATCTAGTGGTGATCCTAGCTTCCAGTATCTTCTAGGGATCACCTGGGAGATGGTGGAGTCTGACACTCCAGTTACACAATGAGGCTACCATTACCTGGGAGGACTTCGAGGGCTTTTTTAGGGAAGAGTTATTCCCATAAAATCTACACTCAGTGCATATACATGAGCTACTGCCCTTGCTGTAGGACATCCTAAACGTGGCCTAGTACTCGACGAGGTTCACTGATCTCTCTCTCTACTCCACCGACATAGTTTGGGACCCTTTCTTTAGGGCCCGGACCTTTGAGTTGGGCCTCTGACAGGAGATCAGAGATTTGATGGTATCTCTCATCATTCTGATGCATGATGGATTGCTTAAGCAAGTGCTTTGGTGGAGAGCTTCCTAGATGAATAGGCACTGAAAAAGAGAGACACCACCAGACATCAGGTAGCGGAGTCATCTGCAGCAGGACGTAGATGGATGATGCAGGGGCCCATGCAGGCCAGACCTTCTGGTGGAAACCCCAGGATAAAGGGTCATTGGTGAGGGGATCACGGGATAGAGGAGGACAGTTGAGGATCCAACAGTGATACTCGTGCGGCCGGTAGGGTCACATGGCTCGTGACTGCCCAACCTGCCAGACAGATGACCAGAAGATGGTCAAGGGACCTCCGAGGTACATGAAGAGGTCTAGGAAAGAAGGTTTGTAGGGCGGTGGATGTGGTAGAGGAGCTAGTCGTGCAGCAGGTAGTGGGTGGTGATTCGAGGTTCTTCGGCCACCACCTCCAGGTGTTCCACCCCCACCACAGGAATAAGAGGACATGGACGAGCGTAGCTCTAGGTTACTGAGGCCTATGACCATGGTGCTCCAGATATGATTAGAGGTACAATCTATGTCTATTCCACCCTAGCTATAGTACTTATAGACACAGGTTCCATTCACTCCTGTTTTTCCACAACCCTCATTCGAAGCTTGGAGATTCTGATGGAGCAATTGGCTCGATCCTTATGGCTAGGGACTCCTACGAGAGAATATTCAACGATTACACACTAGTTCCGGTAGTTTGGGATTTTTCGATAAGGTGAGAACTTCAGCTGGGATCTTTTGGTAGCAGTGCCGAGGCCATACAAATTCATTGTGTGTATGGATTAGTTTTCCACAATCCATGCTCAGATTGACTATATTAATCATAGAGTGTGGTGTGTCCACAAGGATGGGACCAGGTTTTATTTCACCAGTGAGAAGGGAACCTTTTCATCACATGATGGAGTTTCCCGAAGGAGGGTGCAGTTGATCACACATCAGTTGGCTAGCCTTACCCTTAGAGTAGTATATGTTGAGATTCCGAGCTATCCTTAGTGGTAGGACAATATGCCAATGTCTTTTTTGATGATGTCCTGAAATTACCTCTATGTAGAGAGACAGAATTTTACATCAACCTGTACCTCAATACATGACCGATATCTAAACCATCATATCGAATGGCTCCCATTGAGCTTCATGAGTTACAAGTACATTTAGAGGTCTTATAGAGAAAGGGGTTCATACGGCCCAATGTTTCTCTCTGGGAAGCCCCAATTTGGTTCGTCAATAAAGAAGAGAGAATTTTGATACTCTATGTGGACTATTGGTGCCTGAACCAGGTGACCATGAAGAAAAAGTATCCACATTCAACGATTGATGATCTCTTTGATTAGTAGAAGGGAGCTTGTTGGTTTTCGAAGATAGACCTCAGATCAGTGTATCATCAGCTCAGGGTACGAGATGATGATGTGAAGAAGATGACCTTCAGATGTCGATATGGCCAATATGAGTTTTTGGTTATGCCTTTAGACATGACCAATGTCCCCTGAAGTTTTCATGGGACTCATGAAAATGATCTTCTATACATACCTCGATTGAATTATGGTTGTCTTCATTGGCAAAATCTTGGTGTACTCAGTGACGGAGTTGGAGAATGCCTATCATCTGCAGATAGTTCTGGATACACTCTGAGTGCCCCATCTTTATGGTAAGATCTCAAAGTGACAGTTATAGATATGATAGGTTCACTTTCTGGGACATGTTTTATCAGAGCATGGAGTTTCTGAAGATCCAGAGAAGATAGATGTTGTGCTAGCTTGGGAGCCACCCAGAAGTGTGATCAAGGTGTGGAGTTTCCTGGGGTTGGCTGGGTACTACTGGAGATTCGTACATGAATTTTACAAAGTTGTGGCACCTTTATCAGTGTTGAAAAAGAATGGAGATTGCCTCGTTTGTATGGATAGAAGTTGAATAGTTTTTAGACACTGAGTTAGAGACTAATAACTGCCCCCATCTTGAGGATACCATAAGAGGGAATTGGGTATGTAGTCTACTACGACACATTAGGGGCCAGCCATGGATGTGTCTTGATTCATGAGCGAGAAGTGACTGTGTATGGCTCTCAGAAGTTGAGATAAAATGAGAAGAACTACACTACCCATGACCTGGAGTTAGTAGTAGTGGTATTCTCTTTGAAGATATGGTGATATTACATGATGGGTGAAGGTTTTACAGTCTTCTCTGATCACAAGAGTCTCAGGTATATCTTCTCACAGAGGGACCTGAACCTGAGACAACAAAGATTGATAATGTTCCTCCATAACTATGAATTTTAAATAGTCTATACTCCTGGGAAAGGGAACGTAGCGGTAGACACACTCAGCTGAAAGTATGGTCTATAGTTGCTAAGTTAGGTGACAGAGCAGCTAACCGTGTTGCAGATATCCTTTGTGGATAGAGATGGAATATCCTACCTCCATCCTATGACTATCACTCCCCCAATTCTTCAGCAAGTGCAGGAGACACAGCTTGGGGACATTGACTATGAGTCATGACATACTCAGATATCCACGGGATAGGAACCCGATGTATTTTCTGAAGGTGGGGAGAAAGTCATCCTCTTTAGCACCATTGTACCAGTGGTTCAACTGGATGAGTTGTTGAAGGAGTTCTATACATCCCCTATGGCAGTACATCCTAGTTTGGTGAAGATATACCAGGACCTCCAACGTCAGCACTGGTGGCCTGTGATGAAGAAGGCAGTGGCATGGTATGTTTCAGGATGCCTCACTTTGCAGCTATTGAAGGCCAAGAATCAAGTTCCAGCAGGCTCAGCGCGGCCACTAGAGGTTCCAGAAAGGATGTGGGATGATATCTCTATAGACTTTGTGACATGGCTTCCATGTATGTCTAGGGGACATGATTCTATCTGGGATATCGTTGACTAACTCACCAAGTCGTCCCACATTCTACCTATCTGAGAGTAGAGATCAGTAGAGGGCTTGGGATACCACTATGTTCATGAGATTTTAGGGCTTCATGGGGGGCCATCGATGATCGTCTCTGACTGTGATGAACATTTTACATCCCAGTTGTGGAAGGGATTACAGGAGGCATTAAGGACACCTCTCCATTTGAGCACCACCTTTCATCCTCAGACTGATGGTCAGACAGAGAGGACCATACACACGCTAGAGGACATCAAACGTGCTTGTGTCCTAGATTTTGGCCATAGTTGGTAGGAACAATTTCCCTTGGTGGAGTTCACAAACAACAACAGATATCACTCCACCATCGGTATGGCACCATTATAGGCCTTATACGGCCGACCTTGCAAATAATCTCTATGATGGAAAGACTTAGGAGAGTCAACACTTATGGGTCCAGAGTTGGTATGACCTACCACTGAGAAGCTACAGATCATCCAGGAGCAGATGAAGACTACACAGAGTAGGCAGAAGTCTTATGTTGATAGGAGACAGAGACCTTTGGAGTTAGAGGAGGGAGACCATGTATTCTTACGGGTCTCACCTAGACAAGGTTTGTAGAGATTTGGCTGGGACAAAAAGCTATCTTCGTGGTTCATCAGACCTTTTCAGGTTCTCAGCAGAGTTGTCGAGGTGGCATATCACCTAGATCTTCCCCCACAGATTCAATGGGTGCACAAATTCTTCCATGTAACCTAGATAAGGAGATATTTTCATGCCCCATCTCACATCATTGACTATGGAGATCTTGAATTTGATGATGGGGTGACGTTTACGGTGTTTCTAGTAGATATTGAGGATTTATAGGAGCGGTTCCATTGTGGATGATCGATTCCTCTCATGCACATTCATTGGAAGCATGGGAACGTCCAGGAGATCACATGGGAGCGGGAGGCTCATATTTGTGGTTAGTACCCCCATTTGTTTCCTTAGTGTATGTTGTGGCTTTTAGAGAAGAAAAGCTCTAAGTTGGAGAGAATATAAAGTCCCAGATTTTTACATGTATTTTTTAATTATATGGAATTAATAAGAGTCTATAATAATTAACTGTGTGTGATTCTGTGGCCCGGTGTGCTTGGAATGAATTTCTGAACTTCTTTTTAAGCAGGTTTAGTAAACGTATGTGCAACGTTTTCTATCTTTTGAACTGGTAATTAGATTAAAAATCTGAGGGCACTGTTGAATCTACAACGATGGTATTTTATTAAGGGAGGCTTCACTTCAACCATAGTAAGTCTGGAGAAAAGTTAGATTTTGGAAATTTTTAAAATAATAATAAAAAAACTCTGTTATTTTATTTATTTATTTATTTTCCTCCAATGGAAAAAAGCAGTAGTGTGGGACCAGCGATGTTTCAAGCGATTAAATGTCTTGACCCTTCAAATCCTAAGTAACAGTGTCATTGGAATTTTGGAAGGTTCCTATTAAATGAACCCCCATAAATTCCATGATCATTACATACCCTCCCCTATCCTATTTATATCGAGCTTAAGGAGGGGTATTGGGATGAACTCACCAAGCAACGAAGCTCTGTTTAAGTGCCGCGATGCCCAACACTTTGAGGATGAGACTAGTTCCGGTGAGCGGTGATGAGAGACACCGAACCCCAAACCGTAGAATGACGATTGAGGGGCATCATTGGCGGCTTTTTGTGGGGGAGACAAATACTGACACTTCATTAATCGCGAGTGTTCTCCATCATTCTTGAGGTAGGTCTTACTTTTTTTTACAATCTCAATAGTTGTTGAATCTTACTTCACCCTCTTAATATCAAGATAACACAGAGGGCATGGCGATAACGAACAAGGCCCGTACCATCCTCTTTATGATAGAATTTTGATGTGTTCTTCACATGCTTTACCTTTGGGTTGAATGAGAACCGAGATGGAGGATGAAAACCGAAGCTGACAATGACTGATAGTTTAAGAGATAGTGGCACACCATCGCGTGCTGCCAGCATAGAATGTCGTGACTATAGCCACATCGAGGGAAGACAACATTTGGAAATGGACGGTCACGAAGGAAGGGGAGGCGCGTCGTCGCGCGAAACCGGAGAAGGGGGTCGTGGCAGACAATAGTAGTTGGCACCAGTTGGATGGGGGTAGAGGAGGAGTGGCGTTCCATCACGCGCCGCGGGAGGAGGTCGCGACTCGATGCCGCGAAGGTGGAGGAACCCGCGTCTCCAGCGGGTTCCACGACGACCGGGCAGCGCCCATAGGGCACCGCCGCTTCACGAACTGAATGAACGCTCGACCGTTCTGGAAGACTGGGGTTCTCACCCCCCATGCCAGCTAGGTCAGACCCCACCATTTGCTGGGGCAGCGGGCCGAGCCACACACACCCACTGGGGCCGCGCCACCGAGGGCCGGGTCGCGCCCTTGCGGGCCGGGTCGGGTCGTGCCCTTGCAGGCCAGGCTGCACCCCCTTGTAGGACTGGCCGGACCGCGGTCCAATGGGCTAAACCCATCGAGGACCATCCCAACCGGGTCAGACCTAGACTGGATCGGGTCGACTCGAACCGGGTCAGTGCGGGTCAGACCAGACCCGAACCCAACGAGGCCCAATTTTTCTTAAAGGGCCATAACGTGAGAACCGTGCATCCATTTAACGAAAAATCTATGGTTCTAGGACCCTTGGATTGAGATGGTGCTTTTGGTATACCCCAAATGAGTTTTGGATAAATTTGGAGTACTACCGGGTTGGATCAAATCTGAATCAAACCAGGCATTTGGAACTAAAACGCTTATAACTAATAGACGGGGTATCCGATTGATGCACTATCTGTCGCATTGGGACCCTTATAAACTGGAAGTCCTTTGGAATTATTCTTTTACGATCTTAGAGGTAGTTGAGGTATGAATGATGGCTTGATGAGAAGTTATCCCAGAATCAAGCGTGCTATGAGCGGGAATCTAGTGGCTGGTAGTGAGGCGAAGGTCAGAGATAGGTCATACAAAGGATAGAATCAAGCGATCCTATGTGGGTCAGATCCTGTGTGGTTCAACACTTAGCAATCCTATGTGGGTCATCGCATACCAATCTTGTGTGGGTCAGATCCTGTGTGGGTTATTGCAGGGATTTAGTACCAATAGACTCTTGGATGGTCAGATCCTATATGGATTATTGCGGGGGTTAGTACCTATCGATCCTTTGTGGTTTAGACTCCATATAATCTTTAGTAGTGCCTCTTGACAAAATAAGATGATCTAGTTTTCGACTAATCATCAGTACATCTCTGACTTACTTATACTCCTGGTGTGAGCTGAGTCTTTTATCTTCATGGTGACACTTGTGTGGTAATTTTAAATTTATGGTGATACCTGTGTGTTACTATTACCTTCATGGTGATATCTTCATGGTTTTACCTATGTGGTACTTCTACCTTCATGGTGTTGTCTTCATGGTGTTACCTGTGTGGTACTTATACCCCTGTGGTGTTCTATTCATGGTGTTACCTGTGTGGTACTTCTATCTTTGTGGTGTTACCTGCTTCATACTTCTACCTTCATGGTGTTACCTTTTTGGCATTATTCCCACATGTATGGGATGAGTATATCTTGATAACATAGGTATATTTATGGGAATATACCAAATTAGACTTGATGACTGCTTCGTGCTTTGTGATTGAGGTCCTGCTTTGTGGGTTTTCCATTTTGGAACTCTGGGAGAACATCGGGGGTCTCGGGGTCCCTACTAAGTATCGTTATACTCACCCCTGCATGGGATTCTCCCACAACTTGTTGTGTCTTGTGAAGATAACGTACAATGTTGATTGAGGCTGAGGGATCCAGGACTAGTTGGTGTTTAGAGGTGGACCATTTGGCGTGATGTGACGCAGGGACTACAGTTCATGAGTTGTACCTACCCTTCATGTAGGATCCACGGAAGATGATCCAGGAGGTGTTTTTCACTTTATAGTTGTATTTTTACTTTTCAGTTATACTTGTACTTTTCAGTTGTACTTGTAATTTTTAGTTGGGCTTGTATTTTGGCCCCTTTACTTTTAGCACACTTTTAGTATAGCAGTTTACTTCATTTTTTTATGGTTGTGTTCTTGGATTGTGTGTCTGTAAAGGTTAAAAGGAAATTTATTTCTATTTTAGGGATATGACTTTCTGGTTCTAGTCGCCAGCCCCTGACCTATGGGGGGTAGGTTTGGGGTAGTCACGGCATGGGCCCTAGGGGACGGGTCATGACAATACTAAATAGAAATCAAGTATGAATCTCTGGTAATATCCTCCCATACCAAGAATACTGCAAACCTCTACCACATTCAATGGTCATATCCAATAAAAAACTACCTCTACATTTGACAGATCCACCGTTACACCCTTCTAAGACACCACATTTCCAAGGAAGTGGACCTCTCATGTCCAAAACATTCACTTGGATAGTTTTTTGTAGAGATTTTGTTGTCAAAGGACCTCCAGAATAATCCTAAGAATCTTGATATTCTCGTCCTATGACTTTGAGTAGATCAGGATGTAATTGAGGAATATGAAATTGAACTGGCCCAGGAACTCATGAATGATAGAGTTCATAAACCCCATGAACAAAACTAGTGCATTAATAACACTGAATGACATAACCATGAACTTTGAGTTCCCATTCCTTCACCTGAATGAAGTATTTGGGATTTCACCCTCCTTCACCCTAAAATGGCGATACACAAACCAAAAATTGATCTTAGAAAACCAACTTTCTCCTATCAGCTGGTCGAAAAGATCATTTATCCTCAGGAGAGAGTATCTGTTCTTGACTGTTACCTAATGCAACCTCTGTTAGTTTATTAAAATCCTCAGACCACTATATTCATTGTTCAAAAAAAAAAAAGACTTGAGTACCCCACATTGACACACTAGGCCGAATAAATCCCTTCCTCGTCAGATTGTAAATCTGAATTTGAAACTCTTGTATCTCAGAAGGTGCTATCTGATAAGGTGCCGTCGAAATTAGACTAGAAATGGGTTGTAAGTCTATCCCAAATTGAATTCCATGTAGAGGGGGTAGATTCACAACATCCTATAAGAAAAAAAATATAAAATTACTTACCATGAACCATGGGAACCCCCACTATCCTAGCATCAACTGATTATACTGATATCTCGGCCAACAAGGAAAGAAATGGCTCCACATGCCGACTTACCATCAAAAATCTCTTCTCTCAATTGAAATCCACACATTTACCATCTTTGTCTAACAACATGGATATTATCCAAAATATGTTGACAAAATTATGCAAAGAGTATATTAGTATATTACAAGGATAAAACCTTATGGCAGTATTTTTATCATAATGAGATCCCCATAGGACTGATACAGACCCAAAATCAGTCTACGTCCTCAAAAATATCAAACTAGATGGTTGGACCACCGACTAGTGTACTTAACACCAAGGTCATGGAAATTATTTCTATATCTAGTCCCAAATAAAGGTCTATACTGGGTGAAAAAAGGAGTGTGATGTTCCGGAATCAAACATGGAACAAATAAGAGTACTAAACAAGCTGATCGTACCTCAAAAAATCTCCAGCCCTATTGGAACTACTTCCTCTGTAGTGTGCATCATACCAAACACATTTCTTATACCCATTTTTTTCAACCACCGCACTGACCATGCCCAGGTCGAGGTCCCTGAGGAACACCCTATGGTCATCCTCTTCCTGCTCCATCTCCCCTCAATGGAGTGGGTGCATGTTGTCCCTACAGCTAGAATGAATTATATATTAACTACTACTGAGGCGGGTTCTGAACCTTCCCACCTCCACCATAATGAGCCTGAACAGGGTACTGACTTTGAAGGTTACCATGGCCTCCACAAGTGAAACACCTCTTTCTTGATCCTACAAGAAAAGGATGAGGACCATAATGTTTGAAATGAAATTGTTGGGGTTGTCTTCCTACTGGCCAGAACCTCAAAGGCCCTGGAACCTATAGCCTACTGTTGGAATCCTTTCCTTTAATACTACCCCGCTTTATCCCCTCTTGTGGTAGATATCTTCATGGGTGTATTCTTTCCACAACCCCATCATTCTTCTGATCCTCTAGGTATGTCGGTAAGGTGAAAGGAGTAACTGCATATTGGAGAGAAGGATGAAGTGACTCATCTAAACATCTCACCTGAGACTCCTTATCAAGAATGATATCCAATGAAAATTGATGGAGATCCTTGAACATGATCCGCAACTCCCATACCGACATACTCCCCTACTAGATGGGGAGTAGATCCTATCACTTCTTAGATTTCTTGGTCGAAAAAAGGAATTACTCCCAAAAATCATTATCAAAATTGTCCCACAAAACATCACCCTCCTTTCTCTCTCTTAGGTAAAACGTCCACCACTGACGTGTAGTTCCCCTCATTTGACTAACTTCCAACAAAACAAAATACGCTATTGGAGCCCGAATGAAGCTAAAAGTGAATACCATCTCCCCAAGCTAACTCTCTGTCTCTATATCTAAAATGCTACCTTCATAATTTCCCAGAGTATATTTCTAGAAATCACGAAGTTACTTCTACCATTTTTTTCCTCCTCATCTGGATCAACCCTCTACAGATTAGTTGGATTGACCTACTGATCCTCCACTGCTTCTACCACATGCAGACGATAACTGGGTGCCACAGATGAATGTTAAAAAAGGAATTCCTAAGCCTGAGTAGTATGATTTTTTGGATTCATTTAACTCATTGTTTATTTTAACTTCTCAAAAATTCACAAAACAAATAGGAACACAAGTCATCATGATAAATAGAACTTCCCTAGGGTCCCTACCATGCAAACGGTGTAGCCTCACATGGTCGTTCGGTAAGTTCAGAGTCCTTTCATCGAATCATGGGGGGATAAAATCCCATGTTCGAGATGATCTTTCCTGACCTATGTCATGCACTAAGATCTCCTAACACTACCGCCCTACCATCCCATGAAATCCTAACCGTCAATAACTCAAAATCCCATATTATCTCTCAACCATCACCTCTGATACCATTCTGTCATGAACCTCCTTCATCATGATGATGGAACTGATAGAAAAGTGTTGTGACCTTCCTTCTTCATGATGAAAAAGAGATAATTTCCCCTGATTACCACCTCTAGCAATCCATGGGGTGGAGACCAACACTAAGGGTATGAAAATATCACAAAATGGGATGAATTTCCCTATTTATAGTAACCAAGATTGGGGGATAAGATGTATCAACCTCAAAACAACTTCAAGACATATATATATAAAATAATCCAAAATCCAGCCCACATTCATTTTTAAAGTAAAAATTCTAGAAATACAAAAAAACCCAAAAGTAAGTACCAAAATAAAACTAAGAAATGAAATAACAACCATCCCCAACGTCCGAACAAGTAACATTGAGTATGGACTGCATGATCTCCCAAGAAACCTGAAAACAATGTTATATACATAGGGATAGTATATATGTATACTCAGAAGGAAAAGGAAAAGTCACCCATGCACAAGTGGGAGAAGCATACAAATTCCCCTATGAGAAAATAGTAGAAACAGAAAATCACATACCAAGGTATACTATCCACCCTAACCTCCCCAAGGAACACTCACCAAATAACGCAATTCATGTAAAGTAAATTAGTAAGAAAATTTATATTTGGGTACCCCACACCACTTCCTACTGGTTAACTTATCATCCTTAATGGGGATCTTCCTGAAGCTACAACGCTCTTCCATAAGCCCCACTATCACCACCTAACCACACACACCTAATCCACAAACCACATAACAGATAACCCATAAACAACTAGACCTCAACCATAGCACAACATACCCAAAAAAACATGTGTCTCATCCCGAAGACACCTGGGAAGCACACCTCACCCAAATACACCTGGGTCTCAGAACCACACCACAACCTACCAAAAGAGTCTTGTACTACCAATACCTAGAAGAGAGAGCCTAAAAGAACCAATAACCAACCATCCATCCTCCCACTGTGATGTTGGGAAAGGGAACCCTACCACATAATAATAGGGGTGTTCTTCATATAGTTCTCAAAACATGTGGGTGCATATAGAAATCACTAGAAACTACATGTATATATATTGGTACAAAACACTCACTCAAAACCATGGGTTATCAAAAAAACTAGCCCAAACAAAACTACCATTTCTACTACCTCTAAATGAACTTATAATAATGAACAGTGGTCACTTCCCAATTATATAAAATAAATCCTCTTGAAACCTAATAATTTTGACACTAGTACACATTTACTAGTTATTCCATACATACCCAAAAACTACCAAACAATGCTCACTAAAAGTAACATCACAACCCAAACACACTTCACAAAAGACTTTGGACACTCTGGCCTAAAGACCCAAGCAAGGTAATGACATCCTTCTTCAAAATTATCCATCCTAAACCATCCTCAACAACCCTAATATAGGAAAAGCACCACATCCAGCAAAACAACAAAGTTATACCTATTTGTAGTCCCACCGCATACTCTCCTTTCTTGAACACTTGTTTGACCACTCCCCCCATAATTATTCAATGTCATGTTGCCCTATCATTCCTATATACAATTAAACACCCATCACACCTCATCACAACCATTCTAAGAATCCCTGCTTTATAACAACACCACACACAACACACCCAATAAAAAAACATAATCCAACCCGTACCTGAAACCCCACTTCCCAACCACTATCCAGATGTAATCCCACTACATAATAAGTTCATCCATTCCACAAGAAATAAATCTCTCAAACCGATATTTCGTTACACCACCCGTACCAACCCATACTCACAACCACACTCTCAATCACAACACCACAAGACTAGCACGAAACAAAAGGTCGATAGAACCATATACATCACATAGCCACACCAAACTCAAAGGAATATTCAGATTTAGAATCCCTCAATCTTTAATTCCACTTTGATAATTCAGGGGTGATCCCAGAATAACTTCCATCTCGGGGAATCCATTTTTTAACTTGGTATACTTGATTAACCAAACTCCAATTTTTATAGTAGTCATTCAAAAATCATAAAGTTTGAAAACAAAAACTAAAAATGAATTTTTTTTAGTAGAATACAACCCATACAACTCACAACATGGATGAAAGATATAATATAATGAAAATTGATCATCATCACATCTTCCAGTCCCTCATTTATTACTTATTATTATCTTCATCAAAATTGGGTCCAAATGTATTCACAAGGGGACATAAGTGCATCCACCCAGCATGATTGTTAGGTCCACAAGGATGAATACCCTGAGAAGGGGGGGTGAATCAGGGTATGACTAATTAAAAATTATATCCCATTATGAGATTTTTTCGCTATTAAACAAGACACTCTTCTCCCTCTTCATGTTGCACAATATAAAAAGAAAGTAAAGAACGCAAAGGACACATCAATTTTTACATGGTTCACCATCACTGGGCTACGTCCAAGGAGCATACAACGATGATGTGCCGTTGTACCAAATTCACTAAAGCACATTGCTGTTTACAAGGTTTGGGCTAGATCACTTCTATGCCCAGGCTCACTGCCTTTACAATGTTTAGGTTCAGCTCACTCCATTCCCAATGGTCACTCCCTATTTCTCTCACTCCGACTTACTGACGGTGGAGAGGATCAAATTCTTCCTCTTTCTTTTCTCACTACTTAGGAA
This sequence comes from Viscum album, assembly GCA_963277665.1. Lineage (NCBI taxonomy): Eukaryota > Viridiplantae > Streptophyta > Magnoliopsida > Santalales > Viscaceae > Viscum > Viscum album. The sequence continues at coordinate 1,712,911,679 of OY728140.1, read as the reverse complement.
ATGATCCACTCACAGTTTATTGACCTGTAGGTCTCTTCATTATCACTAATGAATACATCCTATATTGTATGTGGATGCTCTGTTGAAGTCCAACTTTCACCCATAGATGAATCTCTCTTTGCACCTAAGGTATCAGGCAATCTTCCAGCCTTCATGCAGCCCTGAATAACCACCGTGGATCAACCTTACTTGGCGTGCAGGTCTAACCCAGTGCGCAAGTATCGGCGCGTAGGTCACAAGTGGCGTGCAAGTCACTTCAAACTCTTGCATGACACAATCTTCTACAACTCCAATCCTGCGCGACTCAGCCCCCTTTATGGCCAAACCAATTTTGGCGTGCAACAACCAACCGGTGTGCAACTTCAAACACTGGCGCGCAAGTCCACCTGCGCGACCACACACTACTTGGGCAACCACCACACCAGCGCGACAGAATCTATGATTTTTCAAAGTGTTGAACTCCATTGAAAATGAGGAGGGGTGGTCCTGTATTTATAGGCATTTGGTCAACCGAGGCGGTGGCACGCAAGTCTCCCCTCAGTGCGCAAGTCCTGATGCACAGGTTTCTCCCCCTGCAAGACACCTGCGCAACCCTATTTCCTTTGCCATATTTTGATGATCTGATCTTGAAGAACATATGGAACGCAACATTCCAACCCTCATTGGCACCAGTGCGCAGGTCCTTTCACGTTGCACAAGTCACCTGCGCGACCATACCAATACCTGCGTGACCCTCTTTCCTTTGCCATATTTTGACCTTTTGATCTTTAAAAACATTAGGCGCGTATGTTTCCTCTCCTTAAAGTACATGGAATGCAAGTCCATTTTCCAAAAACCAAATTTCCTCATTTGTCGATTTTTAGTCCCAAAAATTTGGAAAACACTGGAAAACGACAACACCTTGTATCTGTTCTTTTTGTACTGCCTACAGATCATCCATTCCTTTGTCTACATTCTTGAATCAAACATGGATCGTTGACCATAGCTCTTAAACTCGACATTCCACCCTGAAATCCCCTTTGTCAACAAATTTGTAAGTCATGGTTTTCTTTGTCAACAATTACAATGCAGATGTCCACTTTGTCAACAAACCCAATCACCTAGAAAATGATTCAATGATACCTTGAGGGATTTTTTCACAACAATGATACAAAAATAAAAGAGAGGTGTGGGGATCCCATGTTTAAACAACATATGATAAAATATTACTCTTTGTGAAAAAAATTGGTGGTCACACAAGAAGAAGGATAAAATGAAAGGGAAAAACTCAATCCACAGTTACAACATAGATGGGAATCCTTAAGGAAAGTAGGTTTTAGGTGAAGGAAGAGGAAATAGAAGGGTTTAAAGGATTATAAAATACTTTATTTAGAAAAGATAGATCCTATATCAATAGAAGGGAAATAGTTTCAAGGGGCATGAAAGTTGGATCATGGTCAAAACCATGTGGTTTGACTATTTCAAAGATCAGGGAGTGTTAGGATATTAAAGATATAATTAATATCCTTTGAAGTAGGCAAGAATTTAAACTGAATTAATGTCAAATAAATTGTAAGAGGAGACAAAATTAAAAAAAACCAGGAATAACTTGAAATGTGTCACTGATAGGGGAGTCACCGACACAAGTAACTAATAGTGAGTCACTGACTCCCAAATCACTGATGGATGATCCAATGACGCTGATCCATCAAAATGAATTGCTAATAGTGAGTCAATGATGTGAATCACAGACACTGGACTCACCGGTGCCTGAAATATTGATGCCTTGACATACCAACATCCTTACTCACCAACACCCTAACTCACCAATGCACCAACCTTCTGATTCCTCAACGTACCAATGCCTCGTCCTACAAATTCCTAGACCTACTAATGCCCTAACTCATCAATTCCTTGAATCACTTACACCTCATCCTACCAATGCCTCAACCTACTAAAACCCTGACTCACTGACGCCGAGTCACTGACAGGTCCTACCATTAAAAAATGTAGAAGTTTCGAAAAATCTTGAAACGATCTATCATTGCCTCCTAGGACACCCCAAAAACTAGATTTTGACAAATTAATGGATAGGGGATGTCCGGTCCATTACAGTTATAGGCCCATTAATACGTTGTGAATCCTATTTCACTGCTAAGGAACTATTTGAGGGGATTAATTGGTATATATAGACCACGGTTAGAGTAACAGTGATGGATAATGATAGAAATAGTAAGATATATGGTGTTGTAACTTTGTTTAATTGAAGGATATCCAATCAATAATAGGATATAATCAGGTTTTGGAGTTTCAATTCTCCTAAATTTAACTATAAAGTCAATAAAATCGATTGAAGATTCAATCATTTATGAAAGGGGATTTAGAGATTATTCAATATATGTGGTAAATACGACATGAATAGAGTTTATAATTTTTTATAATAAATACTTGTTCCTCATTAAGATGATTGTATTTAATTTGGGTTTTAGTCAAGTAGTGATTAGTAATTAATTTTCTTTCAAGGGGTCATATCTTCTCTCAATTATAATAGATTGTATTGATTTTTCCTGTGGGTAGGAAATTTATTTAACCACTTTAAATTACTTATATTGGGGTTTGTATGGGTTTGATCTATTTTATTATTATCCTATTATTCTTCGTTATTCTTTTGGAGACTTTTTTAGTGTGGTTGCATAATATTGTGCATGTTTTTTTATTTTATACACCATTATTCATTATCACCATATATATAGTCATTATTAAATACTTTGAGGTATGCAGTGAAAATTTGTTCTTCTCATACAACACTGAAAAATAATCCCATATAAACAAAATACATTAGTTCTAAATATCTATATGTTATTCTAAAAATAAAACATATTCTTAAAAACCATACCCAATCTATAAAATACCATGGGAAAAAATTAGACATATATTTTGATAACTAATATGTAAAAAAATTCATTAAACCACTTTAGATAAAATTGAAATTATTACACCCCCATTTTTTGTTTAAAATAAATAGATATAATAATAATAATTGAGATTTAAAAATTGTAAATTTAATTTTTCTTAAAAAATTGGGTGACTCATTTTCTGATAATGGTTTTGAGAAATCGTTAATGTTAATGGTGTATTATTTAATAATTAATCTAGTGAAATGTTTTGGTTTAAAACATGTTTTGGGAGACTATATATCCCTCATAGATGACATGAAACTCCATTCTTTGAGACCCAGTTTCCCATTACATTTTCATTAATCGGTTTATAAATTTTTTCATAGTGTAATTATTTGTATGTTATGGTGATGTGTGTTTTATGATTTGTTTATAATGTTCAGTTTTTCGTTAATTATAAAGTATAAAAAATATTTAAAATTATTATTTTATAGATTTATTATTATTATAAAAAATTATATAGGATTTGAAATTTGAATGTGTGTGTTTAATTTTTATTATTGATGCTAGGAATAAAAATACTAAAAATGTTAAGGTATTTCTATAAAAAATGAAATTTCTTATTATTAATTTTGTTAGTATTACTATTAAAATAGTTTTTTTATCATTATTATTGGATACGGGCCTTAAGAGAAACATGGTATAGATATTTGTAAATGATAATGGTTTTATTTCATGAAGTTTGATCTTATTATTTAATTCTTGATTTTGTATGGAAGAAAATCAATAGAAAAAAAAAGAATCTATCATTTGACAAAAGGTTGTCCTTTATAGAGGTATTAGCCAAAAATTTCATTCAGAATAATGAAGTATAATTCAAGACTCTCTTGATGTAAAAATTTCTAAATCTAAATATATATTTTAGACTATTAATATTAATCTAGACAAACATAAGTATAGTCCTTTAACATGGATATATAACTAATTTGGTGACTTAACTTTGTGAAGTATGAAAATCCATTGAGTGTCATGGAAACTATTCTAAGACTATGCCATCAATTGGAATTTGAAAAAATGAGGATTATTCCTTTTATTAATGTTTATTTCCTAATTTTTTAATCTTCAAATTCTATTTAAACTTAATGGATCCAAGGATATTATATTCTAACATCACCGGTCTTCTGAATCTCATTATATTATATAAACTTCATCCCACACACACAAAAAAGTAGACTAGTACCAAGATTTTGGTCAGAATTCAGTGACATAGATGAGTTTCATAACACCTTAAAATATAAAATGATATTCTATAGGGTATTATAGAAAGCCCTACCAAATATGAGAACACTATTAAAATAATTATTGGTTACTATACAAGGGTGTTGGTTGATGAAACATTTAGAGGCCCCAGTCTAACATTGTGACCCCTGTTTAATATATAAATAAAATTTATATCAATTTTGAGCATGATTTTATTCATTAATCTTTAACTTATTAAGAATTTTGGGTTTGTGATGTCCCATGATACATAAGTATTAGAAATTTCCATCTCAAGAAGGGTGGGTCTTCTACTCAAATGGAACATGGAATGGAATTAAAAAAACCAGTCTAGAGAAAATATGACAATTGATATATATGAACTGTTCAAACATAAATATCCTTCTAAATATCATTATAAGGTGTATAATTAAGATAAATGGAAAGGTGTGGATGCTCAGTAGAAAAATTATCAATAACCTACACACTTTGAAACTTATTTTAATTAGAAGGAAATAGTTTAGAACTTATCTATGAATGAGTAGCTTAAGCATAAAAAATGGAGTTAATTATTGAATTATGAAACTAACCCTAAAGTGAATGAGGCTTATATCCCTTATATTAATATATTGAATAATGAACATATCACTTCAAATTATATGGTTTTATCTAGAATTGATTAATGTCAAGATAATTTTAAAATAGGCACTGCATCCTTGACATTAATAATGAATAATGAAACTTTTACTAATTCAACTACTACTAAATTTGAAGACTGTATTATCCAATAAAAAGGATCCCAAAGTTATATAAAATAGGTTACATAACCTTTATCCAATAAAATAGAAAAAAAATAAGAATAAGGGCTCCATGAGTAGTAAAACTTAAAATATTTTTGGAAGGAAGTAAAAACCAAAACATGGTAAAACTTTTATGATTTTGATTTGTAAAATCTATGGAACACTTGAACTCATTAAATGGATTGAATATCATCTATTGGGATGTGAAACTATAGGGAAAAAACAAACACACTATTATTGTTCAAAATTATTGGGTTATTATATCTAAAAATGTTAATGAATTTACATTCATCTATATTAATAAATAAATATTGAATTGTAGTGTTACTTTTAAAATTAAGTCTCTATGAAACATTTTAATTTATTAATTTAATAATTATCATGGAAGGATAAAACCAAATATTCAAGGTTCTTGGATACTCTCAAGATACATCAATGATGTAATGGATGTTTATAAAGGGAATAGTGAACCAATTATATATATTTACAATACATAATTCAGGTAATGTATTGACTCTCAGTATTTGGTGGTGTTTCATTATTTGGTGAAAAATATAGCTTGTATAATAAATAATTCAACAGAGTATGGGAATGTAATCATCACTAATGCCTTTTCAACATTCCTTCCCAGGAGGAATGGGCATAAGTGAATTCAGGAACCCTTAGGGAGATGAACATAGATCGTAAATATTTATACACTATATTATATAATTAAAAGTAATGGAGATGATAACCATTTATATTAAGAAATTATTGGATAATGTATCTTGATTGTAGGATTGTATTTTAGAAGTAATAATCAAATTATTTTTACACAGATAACCTTTATTCTTATATTCAAAAATTTATGAATTTAGAGATTTAAATTAAATAATGAAGGAATAATAATTTTAGAAATATTAGTATGGATATTGATGAACTAAAAATGAGTTGGAAGAAATACCAAATTTTCCAAATGAAGAGTTTAATATCTCATTATTTAATAAATATGTTGAAACTACCTCTCAAAAGAATTCTATAATCAGTATCAAAGAGGTCATCCTTAAGGAATACATTGTGGTTGAATGGTATGAGGAGGTTTATAAGAACATATCATTTTAAAAAAATATCTATTATTTTATTGATGATAATAATCCCATTGCATTATTGAATAATGGTGTTATGATTATCTATATATATGATAAAATAAGGCAACACATAGTGGGTTACTATACTAAATTTTTTAATAATAAATCGATAGTGAATTCTAGGGACACTATAGATGTTATTTGTAGGTATTTTCCCGATTCAAATAGTAGGATGATAAATAAAATTATAGACCTAGAGGAGTTGAAATATGTATTTTTATTCTTAAAAAATATAGTTCCCCATGCCTAGATAGATTCAAAAACCCATAATTTCATCAATTTTGTGACATTAACCTTAAAAAATTTCTAAATTTGAATTAAACATTATTTTCGTATAGAATTTTTCCAAATTTAAATAATATACATATTATTTTTTAATTCCAAAAGATGAGTATATGAACTCCCTTAACTTATTTATTCTTATTATAGTATCTAATAATGTTTTTCAAATTAATAATAACATATTATACATAAAACTCTCACTTTCCACTATGAGGATGGCCTTTATTATAGTGACCTACAATTTTCATACATGACTTTTATAATAATTCCATTAAATAGTATTTCATTAAAAATTCATTCTTGATCATTTATGTTATAATGAATTAGAAATTTGGAACCTAATATAGAAAGTAAAAAAACATTATTTATTCCTCTTTATAGAGTGATTTATAAATCCATCCTAGGTAACCTCAAGGTATATGATTTCTAGAAGACATATAGCTATAGAATAGTGTGAGTATAAAGCCTAATATTTTGATAAAAAATGGAAACAAAATTAAGTGAACATAGAAAATTCACAAGGCATTAAAATATAGAATAATCATGAATACATGATGTGTAATATATGATTATGATTATAATTTCTCAAGGCATGAAATGGAAATGTAGAAAAAATATAAATATATTTCATTCATAAGAATAACACTAAGTCTCATCTATAAAATATAATAAAAATCATATCACCAAGGTTGTTCAGAACGATATTAGATAATATTACCAAATAATGATGAAAATGTATTATAAACATGTTATCTCTAAAAATTAATTATTTTACCAATGAAATATAGTGCTAATAGGGGAAAAATCACATGTATAACTTTATTTGTTCCACATAAATCATATATCAGAAGATATTTTTCATCATTTTAACTCATGATTAGTGAATCTGGGTTTCACGTATGAAATTCAATAACCAATAAAGTATAACAATTAAAATATGAGTCATATTGAATAAAATTGGGGTTGGGTATTCATAATAAATTGTATAGTGTTTAAAATAATAAGAAAATTTTAATAGCATAAAAATAATATAAATAATTATATGGAAAGAGTTTAATTAAAGAATAAGGTAGTCTCTAATTACACTACGGGAAAAACGAGTTTTTGCGACGGGTTATTTGTGACGGGGGTATTTTCCCGTGGCAAATAACCACTTATTTGCGACGGGGAAATCTCACCCGTCGCAAAAGGCTTAGCGCGCAAAGCACGCCAAACCGCGGGAAAGTTATTTGCGACGGGTGGTTACCCCCCGTCACAAATAACCGGCAGCGGTAAAAACTATTTGCGACGGGAATATACCCCGTCGCAAATACCTGGCGGCGGTAAAAACTATTTGTGACAGGAATATACCCCCCGTCGCAAAAAGTATGTCGGCAGGTTAATATTTGCGACAGGTCCCGTCGAAAATTACTATTTAATCGTTGACCGTGATAAATGCGGGCTCAAGTATTTGCGACGGGTCCCATCACAAATAGTATTATTTGCGACGGGTATCCTGTCGCAAATAATCCCGTTGCAAATAATCTAACCTATAAATACCCCCCACCCATTTTTTTCCATTCATTCTCAACTTCTCCCAAAACTCTATTTTTAGAGTTCACGGTTTCTTAAGTTTAATTTTTATTTCCAGATTTGATATTGATGTCTTCAACAATTATCGGAGATCAACCTCAGATCAATTTTAAAGGTATTTATTTTATTTTTAATTTAATATTTAATTTAAATTTTTTATTAGTTTTATTTATTTTTAATTAGTTGTAATTTAATTGTGTTTATATTGTTTTGTTATTTAATAAATTTAAATTATTAGTATCAATTGTTCATAGTTAATGGTAATTATTAGTAATTAATAATAATTAGAAATAATTAATAATAAAAAGGAATAATTAATAATAAATACGAATAAACCTCCCCCATGCGCGCATTAACCTTTACAACTAAGCCATTTAATTTTTTTAGACATTTAATGATCTATCTATATATATATAGTTATATTTATTCGTATATTAATATAAATTTATATTAATATAAATATAATTGGTTATATAAATAATATATATATTTATTCGTATATTAATTTATATTTATTCTATATATATATATAGTTATAAGTGTTTATTCGTATATTAATTTGTATATTAATTAATATATATTTATAAGCTTAGTTTTAAATAAATTTATAAAATATGGGTTTTTATGTATATGTATAAATAAATAAATAAATAAATAAATACATATATACAATAGATACAAACACACACACACACACATATATATATATGTATAGTTATGAATGAATATATAGGAATGAGGGGGTGAAAATCCACCGAGAATGTTAAAACGGCTATAACTTCTAATCCGTAAGTCCTTTAAAACTCCACAACCAGTCAAATCGAAGAACATGAAATGATCTTCGATATGATATGTGGTACAGGCCAAACGGACATCCGGATCGGATGTTATAGCCATTTGAATGTTTAAACGACCATAACTTCTAATCCAGAAGTCCATTTCAGCTCCACAATTAGTCAAATCGAAGAACATGAAACGATATTCGATATGATATATGGTAGAGGTTTATTAGACATTGGGAGAAGAAGTTATAGCTGTTTAAATGGTGAAAAACCAGGGAACCCCGACTAAAAACTCAGTTTTGGAGGCCTTATGGGCCTATTTTGGCCTTGAAGCAACCTTGGACGAGTTTGACCCATCCATAGTGCTGTAGAGATCGTCGCAGGCTTCGATTTGATATGCTGTGGAGCTCAAACGGAGTCCCGGATCAAAAGTTATGGCCGCTTGAAGTTTGAGTTTCATTTTTAACTTATTTTCCATCTTTCATTAATTTTTTTTATTTTTTTTATATTCAAAGAGTTATTAAATGACTATTAATTGATAAAAATTACATAATTACTAATTAAAAATATTTTCTAATTTATTTTATAAGCCTCTTTTACTGAACATCTTATACATTCATATTTGATATTCATTCTTCCTTTCTAAAACATATTTAAAAAATAAATATTATATTTATATCAATATAAATAGGTTTATTGATTTATATAATAAGAAATAAATTTTTAATTTTTTTTTAATTTTTTTATAATTATTTGCGACGGGAATATATTCCCGTCGAAAATACCCGCTTCGAAGAAACCATTTGCGACGGGAATATGGCCCGTCGCAAAAGATTATTTTAAAAAAACCAGAAACCTATTTGCGACGGCGTTTTCTGCAACGGGCGATTTGCGACGGGGCCCCGTTGAAAAAGGCTATTTGAGACGGGATCCCGTCGCAAATGACCCGTCGCAAATATCTTTATTTCTCGTAGTGTTAGTAGTGAATCAATTGGAAAATAATGGAATGATTATAAACACATGAATATATAATCTATATAAAATAATAAGGCTTATTAAAAAGGAAGTAGTTGAAAAAAATAATGGAGGAAGAGAATATCATACATGTAATGTTGTCCATAAACCTTGGAAAGATATCATTGGAACATTAACAACTTCTTTGAGAGAATGCAGAGAGAAAAAATTAGTGGAAATTAATGCGCAATATATTTTATATTACACATGAATAAAAAATGGGTTTGTAATTATTTCAATAGATGACTGTTATTTTATAAATTTATAAACATAGCTTGTAGACATCTAGATTAAAAAAAATGTAAAATCATTAACCATCATAGGGGTTTGTCGTATGGTTTTTGATATTTGGTGACTCGTTTTTAGTATTATAAATTTTATGAAATTAAATACATAAAATAATATACTTTTCAATGTGGGAATGATTCGTTTTCATGAATAGTTGTCTTATAAGATCTTAAAATATACTTTAAGTTTTTTGTAATTCATTATGGGATTGGAAAATAAATTATTATTGCATGAAAAATATATTTTAATGGGGAAAATATTTTTTCCAAAGAATAAATTTATATTAATAATTATATAATTTTAAATTATTTTTATTTCATAATAATGTCTTTATATATATACTGTATACTATTTTTTACACCAAAAAATCTACTGGCTCGGAAATTTAAGCAAAAATCACCATTGTTTAATGTTAAGATACTAATTTAAAAAAAATATTTAGATCTATATAAAATTTTAAACATGATAAATTAAATTTTTGAATAAAAATTATTTTTTATTGAAAGATACTTGTTTTCATGGTAGGATCAACATTTTCAAACCTTTTAAAAATTATTTGGGGGTTCATAAAATTATATTATCATTTATTCCCAAAGAAATAGTTTTTATAACAAAACATTAAATAAATAATTTTTTAAAGTATTAAATAAATTAAAAAACATATATGATTAAAAATAAAACATAAATTTTTTTCCAAAAATAAAATCACTCTTTCTTTGTGATAAAAGTTTATTTTATCACATTATAATACTTAATTTCATTGTTTTTCTGAAGTAAATTTCTTTTATTATTTATATGATACTGAAAAATAGTAAATTTCATCTATAAATATTAAAATGTTTTTCAAAGTGAACGCCATTTAATTTATAAAAGAATTCAAATTATATTAATATGTATCACTAAGATATTGAACCCCCTATTACATTAGAAAAAATGAATATGGGTATGGTGTGTTTTTTAGGAATCTTTAGTGGTGGTTTAGCTAAAATTGATATGTTGGTGATCTCTACTAACATGAAATTATCATGTAGGATATTCCCTATAATCATCTCATTCAGAATCTCTATATGGGATTGGATATATGTCATACCCAGTGATGCTTCCACCCTTTTATTATCTGGTTTAAAGGTTTTATAAGGCATGATTCTACTAGTCCAGGCCATTTCCCCTTCCATCAGCATTGATTTACTAACATCACTTCCATCTATATACAAATGTTATAATTGTAAAATTATTACCTGTCATCATAATTATGAATGTTCATAATGTTTACTGTTCCTATAATGTTTTCATCCAACATTAAACACTATAAATACACTCCAACAAACTCAAACATCACCATTCACCACCACATATAATAATGGTATACAAATCCCTTTATAATTTCTATAGTATTATGAACACTGCATTTTATTTTTCCTATTTTTATAAAATGAGTGATATTTAGGGTAAATTTTGAGCCTATATAGATTACATTTATATATTTGTTATTATTTGGAATTTATATCCATGTACAGTTCTTAACCGTTGTGATTAATATTATTACTTGATGTGTTTTATAAATATCTTTCTATGTTCTTCTATAGTAATATGTAATAATGAATTCATTGTAAACCATGAGTTATTTTACTAATAATTGTTGGAAATTTTGAGCTGACACATAAATCTAGCAGTTTGAATTTTTTGTTGTATGACATTTCTAGATTGTAAAATCATATCTTATAAATGTGTGAATCGTTTGAATAAATCATGAAACAAAGGTAGCATTTCACTCTATATGAATATTAGTAAATACTTATACACAAAAAATTGGGATATCATAATTGATGTTCTTATTAGATTTAGATTTAATGATAATTTATTAGCTAGCTTTGTATATTCATTGAATCTTTCAATATTTTCAATATTTTATATGGAAACCTAACTGATATTTCCCATAATATAATTCTATTAGGTATTGGGCCCATTATCTGAAATATTATTTATCATTTCTGAGGACTAACTTATTACACCATTTTCCAATTAGTAAACATAGTCTAGAAAATACTCATCAAAGAAGAGATGGATATAAAATTAATAACACATATTATGTATGTGGATGAAATGATTATATTATATCATGTTGTTACAAGAAAAAATAATATCTTTCAAGAAATTATAAGGAACTATAGAGATATGTCTGGAAGGTTAAACATATTGTCCGAATCTCCGGTATTCTTTAATAGAAAATTACACTTAATGAAAAATATTTGCCTAAAATAGAATTCATGTATCCAATAGGGTAAGATAATTTTTATCTACATGAGAATTCCAAAGTTATATAGAATAAAAAAGTGGAATCATATATAGATATGGTCAGCAGAATAAGGGATAAAAAGAGTTCCTATAAAAGAAAATAATTATTCCATATAATAAGAATATCATTGTCTAGTGGTATTTTTATTCCTATCTGTGTATTATTTTATATTGTAAAAATGGATTCTTTATAATATAAAGAAAATTAACATAATTAAAAAAATCTTATATAGTGGGATAATATTTGGGAGGAATGTGGTTATAGTTACACGGATAATAATTTAAAAGACCTACATTGATGGGGAATGGGACATTGAATACTAATAATTTTTAAACAATCATGTTAAGCACAATTTTTATAATGGGTTTTCCTGAAAAATAAGAATTAAATTATTTTATTAAATCCATATTTTATTATAGATGGAAATTTTATAATATACATTATATGATCTTCTATGTTTTACTATTTGTTCATTATATATACATTATAGTTATGAATCAGTATAGATGGTTATTTTTTATAGAATTTGTTACTTATCATTTTGAAATGAAAATTATCATGGTAATTCATTAATTAACAATTATCAAAAGGAAATTTATAAACCTTATGTCCTGATTTTAGTTAAAATAATATCCCCTCAAGATAATTTTACTACTTATCTTATAGAGTTAATCAATAGATATATGTTTATACATATTATGGAATTACTTAATTGGGAACTAGTTAGGAATGACACACTCACACACATGTTTTATTACATGTAACTTAGTGGAAGAACTAATAAAATGTCTATTTTTTGAATTAGTTAAATAAATATTTTCTCCCTATATATATGTTATATGTTACATAGACACCTATTAAAAATTTCAATCTAATAATTATTTGAACAAATTTGGAGTTGTTTTATTTTCATTATGAAGTTTTTTCAAGTAGGGAATTGACTCTTTAGAGTATATTTTCTTTCAATATTGTTTTTTAAAACATTATGGTAATTTTTTTCAATATATTTTAAATTAATGAAATGTGGATAACTATATTCATGGATATGTATTGTTATTTTCCCATGATATTATGGTAATGGATAAGAGGGATTGAATTTTCCTCAATTACATAAATCAGAGTTTAAAATTTATGAGTACAAAGTGATATATTAAAATTTAAACTAATTAAAACACACCAATATAATAAAATATATGGAAAATAAAATTCAAGAATGTAAAATATGAGAGAAATAATTTTATAATTGTTTGAACCTAAATGACCTAACTCTAATCTCCATGCAAAAACCCTGTGTATAGTGCCCACTAATGTATATCACTTCCGATGGAGAGTAAAAACTCTATGAATCTATTTTTTTACACCTAGAGGATTATTAGAACTTCTTTATGTTTTAATGTTTTAGATGGAAACCAGAAATTTTATAGTAGAAGACCCGACCTAGACACTTATAGGCTCAATCTAAACCACTTTTTCAAATTTCCACAAAACCTAGTATTTTAGGGGTGGAAAGCTATCCTTATCTTTTATAAGTAGAGTCCCAACATAAAATTTCAAAGTAAAATTCATACTCTTATATATTACATTTAAATAAAAACCCACTATTTTATGGGGATAGAAAAACCCACACTATTACAATAGTGGTTTATTCCTCTGGTATTTTATGGGTTCTGCATAACCGAGTCTTCCATGTGGTTAAAAACACCAGTCTTCTAAGGGGTTAGAATAATCCTTGAAATAAATTTTTTATGTGTATTATAACATCATGCATGAAAAAATAACTAAGGATAATAAAACAAAGATATCTATATCTTAATAAATGAATTAAATAAATTCAGCATAATGAATGATTATCGACGAATATGCTCGTGTCATGATATTGTAGTGCTCAAGACCTCCAGGATGCTGAAAAAATGTAGATTAATAAAATAAAAGTTTGATAATAAAGAATATTAATGATGAATATCCATGAATTGGGTTAGGAACTAGGCCCTAGATAAGAGCAATGCAGAGTCATGTCTATATATCCTCTTTATATGGGTTTGTATTTTATATGCAACATTTAAATGACTATTTTATTTAATTTAAAATCCATGATTATCCTTCATAAATTCCAATGTGAAAATATTCATGAGGAACAAATCATTTAATTAGAATTGATATTCAATAAAAATGAAAATCATTAGATACACACAAAAATTAGAATAGTATATAAACAGTTAATATTGGTGTGATTAAATGTGTAAAATTGGATCATAAATTCTATAAAATACTCTACTAAATCATGAAATACTATCTATTAATATTCCAAAACTATTATAATCTGATCATTTCTCTTTCTATTCATTTATAATGATCTTTTTTATTTCCCTGATAACAATTTTATATATATATATTTTAAAAATAAAGATAATAATTTTCCTCGTAATTTCTCTAAGAATATTATGTAATTCAAACCCTACAATATAAATTGTTTCACATATAATACTATAGTAAATATTTTCATAATAGTGATTATTAATTTTATTGTAAAGATACCTAATAATATTTGAAACTAGCTCATGATATATCAAATAGTTTGAATTTTTGTATCTCAATTTCCAAAATATCTGCATGAAAATCCATACATGCTTAATTTCATGTGAATCTCATTTAATTATGAATAGTATAATATAAACAATTTCCCCATGGATTCGAAATAACAAATTCTTAATTGTATAATAGATAAACCATTAAAAATATTCAAAATAAACTCATAGTAAGAGGAAATATCATAGGTATAAAAAATTGATCACAATTCCTCGTTTAAAACATCCTATAGAAACATGCATAAGCATGTAGGTGAATTATACTACATAAGTTATTTTTGTCTAACTAAGTTTATCATGTTATAGAAATATATATCTAACTGAGATATCTATATGACTAAAATTTACATAGTAGAATATACTACATATTTAAATTTTATCATGTAACAAAACAAATCTATATAGTATAATTTAACATAACTGAAGATAACTAACCAATAATATATGTTTCCAAATTCACATAAAAAACTATTCACCGAACAGAATTCACATATTGAATAATAAACATAGACGAATTAATATATAAAATATTCAACATACCTGAATTCATGTATTTAAAATTTTGAAATCTAAAAACTGCATGACTTATTGAAATTCATACCTAAATTAGACCTCTTAAATAGAAGAATCATCTTTTCCCCTCATGTACATATATTTATAAAATTTCATTAAATTTTCAAAGAATTAATAATCACATTAAACGTATATATATAACACATTCTATCCTTAAAATATAGATAGAGCATAATTATAAAAAATAATAAAATTTGAACATAAAATATTCAGTGAATTCTAGCATAATTTTAACTTGATAAATAAATATTAGTAATTTTATATCTTCTATTCAAATATATACTCTTTTTATATATTTACAATGAAACACATGTCACTTAATTTGTAGTTTTTATCCCTTGTTGTTATAGAAATACCGAATTTAAAAAACTCTATAAATTTATCCATGTGATTTGGATATATGGGATATTTTTCTATGTGGTTTAGCTATATTGGATATTTTGATACATGGTTTGGATATGAGGGAATTATACAAAAACATGTATAAATGATATTTAAATGTCCCAAATGTAAAATTTTGACAAGAAGCCAATATTAAACCAATAAAAAAAGATATGAATAATCAAAACATAAAATATAAATAAATTTTATGAAAATAAATATTAATATATAATCACATTTATGAATACTTTAATTAATACATAAGATAATAATTATTGCTATAAAATTTCAACGTGTTAATATTTTTTAATGTAAAAAAATAGTTTTTCTATTATAATAACAAAATGTGGTTTAAGAATCCACTCTGATTTCACCACCATTTTGATAATAAAAAAACAAATTATAAATTCAAAATATTTTTTCTCCCTATTTGTGATAATTACAACAACAAAAATAATTTTAAAAATACACCCCATTTTTGAAATGAAAAAAATATAATGTGTTAATAAAAAAAAGTTATATATTTGAAATGATAAAAATCCCTCCCTATTCTGTTGAACATAGTGTTATTATCCCTTAGTTTTATAGTCAAAAATCAACTCCACCTAAATTTATACATTCTTGAAAAATGTAATCACATTATATTTTGTAATAAATTATTTTGTGGTAAAATTATAACTAGCAGAAGAAATAATAGAAAAAATATATAAATATTTTATAAAATTTTCATAAGAATTTAAATTTCAAAAAAGATACACTATGAATTATTATCTTCTTATTACATTAATTTTAAGGGTCATCATATTTTAACAGATGATTCCAAAATTTAATGATAAACCCATAATAAAAAAATTTTATACAATGTGAAATATTAATCATTAAGTAGACTTCAATTTGTATATATGAGATTCTATAAAATAATAAAAATTAATAAAATGTGTATATAAATAATAAAATAATGATAAAATATTCCAAATTACTGTAGATTCATTATATATCTGAAAATATTGTTCTATAAACACATTCAAACATCCCCAAAAATTCAATAGTAATTATGATTCTCTATTAGTGTAACATAATCATAAAATTTTTCTACAATATAAAACTAGAATTATTTCATGATTAATGCCACTAATTTTTTAATCTAAAAATATTTAAATAAGTTTTTATAATTCATTATTTTCATGGTTAAACAATTTATATGGTTTTTTAAAATTGAAATCAACACTTGTTAATCATAAATAACATATAAAATTAAATAATTTAACATAACTAATTTACCTTTATTAACCATGATATAAACTATTATACATATTTATGATTTTTTGAGGACTAATAAAATAATGAAAATTAGATTCCAATATTCTCAAAATAGACTTTGTACTAGAAAACATTTCTAGGAAAAAATTTTAGGTGAAATAATGTTATGTCTCCCTTAATTTAATTTTTCTTTATATTAATTACAAACATATGAAATTAAAATGAAACAATCCTCATTGATTCCATTTCTATTTTATTTAATAAAGAAACTAGTCTATATAAAAATTGAATTCTATATTAGATAAAACATTGAAGGCACCTTTTTATGTGAAAAAATTTAACTTAAAAAATCATATTTAAAAATAAAAAACTATAGAAATTTTAATCCTAAAAAAATAGAATACATATTAAAAGAAATCGCATTTAAAAAAAAAATCTTTAGAAAAATTAATTTTTTGAAAACTGAATGTTTAAATATTTTAGTTGTAGGGAATAAATTTTTAAAATATAAAAACGTATATCTTCACCCTTAATATTTGTTTTCTTCATTCTAGAAAAAACCTATTCTTTTTTATTTTAAAAATTATGAAATGAAATATAAATAGTTTTTACACTTTACATTAATATTTTAAATATTAAACCATCATAAGATGAATTTTAATTCTAGTGGCGATCACACCTTCAAAAACATTTTTCAATATAATAATAAGTACTGAAACATGTTATGAGATATTCAATGAATTTTTATTGTAACCAAATGATTATAAAATGACAGTAAATAAGTAGTTTGGGACATAATAACTTATTCACATTCCAAATATGGATATTAATCATATTATAGTACAATATAACAGAAATAATAATAAAATATTAATTATATACATGTTATACACAATAAATCAAAGATAAAAAATCACATTGGTATAAAGAAAGGATTAATTTAAAATTAATTACACTATATATTTAGATAACCAATATATATATAGTTTAGATAGTCTTGTCTTGAAATAATATTTAGAAATATAATTTCTACAAACATAAAAAATTTTGTGATCTTGAAAGGAAACTCAAAAGATAATGACTATAAGATCCACATTTAATGAAATTTACAAATGAAATTTACAAATTATATTATAGTAGAGATTACTTTAACAAATTAATTTCTATATATATTATAAATAATAAAATCAAAACTATTGTCTTTCTTTTCATAATCACATTTCATGAAATAATAAGTATTTACAATATTAATATTTCATGAAAATTTATTACATATTATCGTTTTCATACTAGCATTTTCTTTTTTAACATTTTTTCAATTCACACATCATCCTTTAAACTTCATTTTGAATATATTTTAAATATTTTCAAACCTTTTCATCCGTTAAAAATGAAGTGTTTCTATGATTTTTATTTAATATATCATTTTCATCCTTATGATTTACCATTTTTGTGATAATATTCACTAATTTTAAAGATAATTTAATTTTTATAAACCTTTTTATATGTTCATTGAGTGACACATTTATAGACTTATTTTAATTTACATTTAATTCATAAGTATAAAAAAAGTTCTTTTAAATCCTTAATAGTTGTATCAAAAATTTCAAAATAGATAAAAGTAAGAGAATAAAAATTAAAATCATTTTTCCTTACTTATACTTTAAACACACATATTCACATACTTTCAAGAATATGAACCATGATAAATTTAAATAAAATGTGAAGGTAAATAGTTTTCTATAGAACATCTTTCCATAAATTCACCATTACCAGTTTCTTCTAGGTTTTTATCCTTGTTATCTGTGTTTTTATAATAACTCTAAGTAGTCAGAAATTGAATTTCATTCTTTTTAAATATACTATGATTTTTTAGCATCATACATTTGGATTTAATATTTTATTTATTATGGAAACCATGAAAAATATGATTTGGTCAATCTAAATTCAATTATTATTTAACTTTAGTGATTTATCCTTTAAGAAAATGGTGTTATTTAATTTTATTGGTCGGACACTCTAATTTATTGTTTTTGAACATTATATAATTAAATCAAAAATATTTATTTGAATCTCATTATTCAAATATTTTTGTTTTATTTTGGTTCCATGTTTCACAATCATCTCTAAAACTACAAATTCAATTAAAAATATTTCTCGTGAAAATCAAATAATGAATAATCATGATCATATAATTGATATTATTTTTATCATTATCTTACCCTTTAATATCCAAAATAAGAATTTAGGTAAGAGATAATATTTATTAACAATAACCTATAATATAATATCAATAAAATTTATATATACTTGTATATATACATTCCACTATTTATGAAAACTAACATTGAATGGTGGTGTAAATGTATGATTCAAACCATTTTTATTCATTAAGCTAATTATTACAAAAAAATATCATCCCCTAATTTTTATATTTTGGTCTTGAATAAAATGTAAGTGTAATTAAATTAAAATTTCAAATGAATCAAAATAAATATTTACAAGATCCATGCTCTGATACTGATTGTGATATATCAGTCAACGTGAAAAATTAAGTTATCCTCAAATGTTATGGTTTTGATACTAATTTTTAGTTCTTGAAGAGGTGATGGGAATTTAAATAGGGTGTGTATTATATTTATTTATAATATTGAGAATTATTTAAACATTATGTGATGAATATTAAAAATTCAGACATTAAAAATATCAACCATAGTAATATAAGAAAAAATAAGGAACATAAAATCCATGAACGTAACAAATGAACAATAGAATTTTATAGTAGTTCAATTATAAAGAATATGACTATACTTTTCACACACCAACCAAGTTTATATAACCCATTATGGTATATCAATTTTAATGAGGGTTATTTCTTTTTTATGATATTTATTTTCACACTTGATGCCTTAACCTAATTCCCTTTACTTTAATGGTTTTGGAAATAAACCAAGACTTTTATAGAAAAACACCCAACCATAAATTTCATAGGATCTATCCTAGAATCATTCCTTTTTCTAGTTTATAAGGAACCTAGTCTATTATAGGTGTAAAATGTATTTAATATTTTATAGATGGAATACAAAACTATATTTATTAAGGAGAAATCGTAACCTCTTATATATTTAGAATAAATAGAAACCTGGAATACTAATGGGATGGACTAAACATGAACTCTTAGGATTGGTTATTTCCTCATATATTTTACTCATTAAGAATAATGTGATAAACTAAGGGGATAGACAAAAAATAGTCTTGTATGGGGAAGACCAAACCAAATTGTACCTTTTGTATGTGTAGTCTAACCTCATGAAAAATACATGCAGAGTGGACACAACAACATAAAAAGTTACACTATAATTAAAAAAGATAAAATTTTTCCTAGTGAATGATTGTTTATGAAGAAACTGAAATTTGGATCTGATAGTTCTCAATACATTTAAGATGGTGGTACAAGGAATCTTGGGAAACAAATAGTTTACATAAGAAAGTAGTTGGACGATGAAACTCTATAAATCTATTATAAACTATACACCATATAAGTTTAAAGTATACTCAAATTTACATAGCTTCCATCCATGCTTCCATCTTTTTATAAAAAATAGAAATGATTATTTTCTTCAATTTGAAATTCATTAATATCCATCATAAATTGAAAAAAAATAAAATATTCACATAGAAGAATCATTTAGTTAATTATGATATACGATAAAAATGAAAACCAAGTAATATATAAATATTTATTATATCATTAAATAAAATATTATCATAGGCATATACACATCCATATAATTAGTTCACAAATTACATATGATACTCTAATAAATCATATAATATAGACTCTATATATTCCAAAACAATTATCATTTATCTTTCCATTCATTAAAATTGATAATTATTATTTACCAAATAAATGTTTCAAATATATTTTTAAAAAATATGAGATAATTAAACTCCATGTTAAAACTCTCATGATATTATATAGAAAATAATATAGTAAAAAATTAGCATTTATTACTATAGTAAATACATTTATAATAATGTGTTTTAATTTAATTAGAAGACGTCATAAGAATAAATGACACTAGATCTCCATATTTCAATAGAGTCGATATTGGAATATCTCGAGTTTAAAAATATTAGAGAAAATATCGATACATTCATAATCCCTTGTAAATATCCTTTAATTATTCATAAAACAACCAAAAATCTATTCACATTGATTCTAAATAATTAAATACCAATTGTAGAGATAATAATAAATTAAAAATTTTCAAAATAAACATAGAGAAAAGTAAATTTAAAATATATGAAGCAAATATTAATTTGAAGTTTAGAAAATCCTATATAAACTCACATAACCAATTAGGTTAATTTTACTAAATAGATGATATTTATGTAGGTGAATTGATTATATACAATAAATATCCACATAACCAAAATATCTATATAACTAATATTTCCCTAGGTGAATATATTATTTAACTAAATTTTACCAAATAATAGAATTTATCTTTGTACCATATTTTCATGTAGTTTAATTCACATAACAAATAATTTACATAACTGAATTTACAAAAGAAAGACCGTTCACATAGCTCAAATCTTGTATCCATTATTCGCTGTTGTTGAATTACCATATCCAATATTCAATCTATCCGAATTCATGTATCTAAAATTTTGAAATCAATAAAAACCATGAATTCCAAAATATCATACCTAAATTATTCCTTCCAAATGGAATAATAAATTTTCAGTCCAGTTGGATTATATTTTCAAAAATTCATTATATTTCTAAATAATATATAATAACCTTAATAGTACTTCTTTAGATCATTTTTTCACTATTATTATATTGGAAAACAATTATAAAAATTATATAATTTATCTTAAAAATATTCAATGAATTGTAACCTAATTTAGGTCAATATAATGATTGAATTAGAATTAGATTTCTACAAATAGAATGTACCTAAATTTCATAGACTTCTATCTCAATAAGAATAAATAAACTTTATATTATTTATCCAATGTTATTGTTGAAATATTGAATGTACCCAAATATAGAAATAAGGATACATTTTTTGGATATAAGGGAGAATTAAGTACATGGTTTTTCTACATTAGTGATTTGGATACATAGTTTGGAAATATGGGAATAATGAAAAAACCGATATAAATGAAATTTAAATGTCCAAGATGACATATTTATCCTAGGAAATAAATATAAAACATATAGAACATGTTATTAATTACAAAAACATAAAATATAAATACATTTTATGAAAATAAATATTATTATATAATCAAGGTTAAGAATAATCTAATCAATAAAAAAATTTATAATTATATTTTCACAATTTCCAAATATTATAAAATTTAATTAAAATAAAAAAATAATTCTTTGTAATAATCAAAACATAAATTTGTTTAGGGATCCACTCAATAGCTATATGTCTCTTATAACCTCTCTCTATTAAAATAGTTTAGACTTTTTTTAGATTATTAAAAAAATTCCCCACATTGATTGGTGGAATAAGAACCACTGAAGGTTCAATTTCATAGAGATCAAGTTGTAAATTTCCACAACTAAAAAAATCTCAATTATCAAATAAGTTAACACTCTATGACAAGGAGATGAAGGAAATATTACAAAAATTAGTAATTTTCTGACAAATATAAAATTATAGGAAATAATAAATGAAATTTTAGATATAATCCTATTAGAAAGAACTATTTTTATGTTGGATGGTGTTATATCAACTCTAAAAACATAACTAATGGAATCCTAGAAACCATATGATCTTGTAGAATCTTCAGAGACTCTGAGGGGTGGCGGTCTATATTATTCTTTCAAAGTGAGTGTGGGTTGAATTTTTCTTACGAAGTTTATATGTAAGGCTTCATACCGGGGATCTTTACTAAAATGAAAAATAATTGGAGAAATATATGGATAGATTTTGACTGTACATTTCTTGTGTGTTCTACTAAATCCAATGTAACATCTCGTTCTTAAAGTATTTCAACATAACAGGAAGGTGTCATAGAATACTACAATAATTATAATTATTTTTGATGTGTCGCATAAATATATGGACAACAATCAAATTAGGTATATTGTTTGTAAATTTGGGTGTGGTTGTGGGTGGGGATTGTTTTACTAATAATTTGACTGATAAAATTGTGGAGGATCCAATCCTCAACAATTGAATAAATAATTCATTCTAGTTTTAATAAATTTTTATGCCTCAGGGATATGTTCTACTATGACTCATTTTTCTATGATTATATTTCAATAATATTAATGTTATAATTTATTATACATTATATAATATATGTGGAACCCTTATTTTTATATAGTTTTTAAGTAAGACATCCAAAAACTATTATATAATGTGCACTATACTGATTGTTTAATCATTACGTTATTTAAATTATAATTTTTTATTTTATTTTTTACAAATTAACTTCATTTTATAATCCCAAATAAAAAATATCCTATGATGAATTCTTCAGAATTTTCTTGAATAGTTGATTTTAAGTGTATAGGTAAAAAATTACTAATTATGAAAGTACCATCAATTTTATGGCCTTATAATAATAAATGAACGAACTAAATGATTATGAAACAATTTTAAACAATATATAAATATTTTTATAGTAATGTAACATATTTAAAATCACTATGTTTATCATTTTTGAACATTAAGTAATTTTCACTATTAATTTTTTATACACATATATTAAAATAAATTTTTTCACTTATAAGAATATAATATAACAAAAAGGATTTAATTTTTTAGATAAATATTTTAATATTATTATATAAATTATATTTCATTTTATGCATAAAAATAACATTTTATGGATTAAATTTAATTATCAGGATAATGGGAATACTTTTGTTCCCAAAGAAAACATTTTATTATCAATGTGTATTTTTTATCTAATAAAGTAAATTAATTATTCCTAAATAATTATTATTATAATGTTTTAAACATTAATTTAAAAATATTATCATTTATTCATTTAGTAATAAATTAATAATATGATTAAAACACTTAATCATGAAAACATCATTTTTCTAAAAAACTATTTTAATAATTTATTATATGTTTAAATATAAAATTTAAATGTATTAAAATTTATAAATTAAATTAAATTAATTATATGTAAAATTTAGATTCAGAACAACCCAATATATTAATAATATATACCTTATATGTATAATAAAATATAAATTCCTATTTTAAAAACATATTAAGAGGGTAAAAAAAATGATAAAACGTATAAATTTAAATGAAAATAATTAAAAAAACTAAAAACTTTATAAAAATTAATTTTTGAGAATTTTTTGTTCCAATAAAATAAATAAATTCATTATTTATAACATTAGGAGTCAATGATATTTGAATAGTTTAATGGTATAATTTAAAAGTGAAGTGTATTCACAAAACTCCCCTTTTCTTTAATTATAAAAGGTAAAAACTTACTCTGATTCATACCACATCTATCAAACATAATATACTATTTAAAATCCCCCATTAATCTCCCCCAATAACCCTCTACCACTCCCCTTGGAATATGGTTACTGTTTCGTTCTAGTTTTCGGCCACGAAATGCCCAACGACTCCGTATCCAATGATTGGTGGACCTGCTTTCCAAAGGCTGGCGTTCGCCGGATGGTCTGACCAGCGAATCTTAAGAACTCACATTGGTCAAGAGGATGTGAATTCGGGCTCATCGCACCCTTTGGGGGGTGGGTAATTATTGCATGTTCCGGGACTCGCTTATAGATTTAAGACGTATTCATATGTTCATGAATATTTGGTTTATACCCAAACATAGTATCCACGGATTTAACCTTGGTGGGCAACGGTCAATTGGAAACAGGGGTTCGGAATCATTTATGCCCAAGGTTTACCATCCCTTGTTGGATTAAAGACCCCAAAGGGTTGGAACTTGATTGAGGCAGCACAAGGAGTGGCATGGTGAACCGATGTGGAGATGATTGGATCGATTGGTTGACAGGCTTGAAGCATATGGAGGCTTCCTACGTACCCTGCTTAGGAATCAAGGATCAAATTCCATGTATTTTGCGAAGGTGTCGGGGAACTGACGTGAAGAGAGACCATGTGGTCCGATGGGTGGTGGGCTTGAACGTCATGGAGGCTTCCTACGTACCCTATCTAGGAGGCAGGGATCAAAGTCCACATAGTTATCTTTGGATTGGGGCTTACGATCTGGGGTAGCCTAGAATGATGGATTAGGGCTTACACTCCGAGGATGCCCATAGAAGGATTTCATGGTCGATGCTTACTCTAAGTCCATGTGAGTCATGCTCAGTGTGAGAAACAAGAGGCATCAGGGACCAGAGGATCACGTCGCGAAAGGTGTGTCTGTGAGAAGCGGAATAGAGCTTATGCATGAGGGTGGCCCAGGGTGATGAATTGAGGCTTACAATTTGAGGAGGCCCAGAATGATGGATTGGGGCTTACACTTGGAGGAGGCCCATAAGGTCGGGGCTTACTCCGAGATGGATGCACGGGGCAACAACGCCCAGCAGGAGAGGGAAAGGGGTGCTCTTATTCCAGTCTCCTATCTTGTAGTGCACAAGGGATTCCTTCTGATGGCTATTTTACCATCTTCGAGGAACCCTCAACAAGTGGAGGGGAAGAAAAGAGATTCCCGAGCTCAGACTCCACATTACCATGGGAATGTGAACCCAGGAATGCTTCGGGAGTCTCCTCAAGGGTTGGGGAAACCCCTTTGCCCCTGTTTAACGTGGGTATGTGAACTCAAAATGGCGTGCTGATGCGCCTGAAAGTTATACCACGCGGATCCGGTGGCTCCGGTGAAGGCCTCGGCTCAGGGCCGATGAATAGGCCAATGAGGGAGTCGTGGAGGACCTGGCTGGATCGGAAGGATTTTACCTAGCTCTAGAAATGAGAACATCGAAGTATTTGGCGAGCCACCGAGAGGTATGGGTGGTGGCGCCCTTCGCGTGGGGAAGTGCCATGCGGCTGGAGAAGCCGTCCACGAACGAGGGTGGTCTGTGGACTGATTGGCATCCCGCGAACCAGGGTGGTTCGCGGAGGGTTCCAGGCAGGCAGCGGTGTCCAAGGGCAGCGCCGATCAGAGGCTCGTCGGTCGGGGCTTTGCCCACGGAGGAGGGTGCTCCGTGGTACGATGGATGGGAAAAGAGGCATAGACTTCTTGGTCAGTGGGGAAGTCATCCGCGGAGAGGTTATGGTTTGCGGTTCTCCTTTTTGTTATTTAGGGTTTGTGGTTCACCAAATTATTATGCGTTTTCCAATTCCTTATTAATTCATATACCTGCTGTGGTTCGCGGGTGGAAATTTCGCTATTTGCAAAATCTGAAGCCTTCCTTCAACTGATCTCCTTCCTTCAAATCCAATTCTAGTTCTTCGATACTTTCTTCTTTCCCCCTTGGTCTCCTTTTATAGAGTGCGGAAATGAATGTATCTGTGGCCACGCGGTGCTCTTGGTGGAGGACCATAACCAAATACCAGGTTCATAGCAGACTTGGTCTATCTGCGATTCGTAGTTGGTGTTGAATGCTCCCCCCCTCCGCGAGGCGAACTCAGGGAGTGCTCCACGGCTGTGGAGGGTTCCACCTCCATTCGGCGAATGACAGTGGGTGAGGCTTGAGCCGGTCGACGCGGTCCGCGGTTGGGGAGGTTCGTGATGGTGAACCAGACTAGCGCCCATCCTTCCTCATGACCGCGGAGGCTCTCCACCTCCATTTTGCAAACGACAATGGTTCACGGAGGGGGGTGCCTCACGGTGTCTGGCCACGTTGCGCTTCCATGGACCGGTTCGTAGACCGATCCTTTGTGTCTCTTCCTTGATCATTTTCCCCAATTCCTTGGGGAATTTGGGTAAAATATCCTTTGTGTATTTTTCAGGACCCTACAAATTCCCCCAACGGAATGGGGTCCGATAAGAATGAAGAGGAGGCCATTCTGATGCAAATAGGTCCTAAAACTGAGATGGTTTGTGGTAGAAAGGTGGACCCGGTGGGGGACCATGCCTATAAATACAGGGAGCCCTCACTTTTCCTTTATCAAATTCTTCGTGAAACCAGATCTCTTTCACCTCCACGTGTTTACTCCTTCACAAAGTGCCTCGTCTGTGAACTAGAAATAACCTCCGTGAACCATTCCTTCTTCGCGGTCACCTTCATCTGTGAACCGACTTCCTAACCGCGAACCATTACTCTTAATTAATTAGAAAGTAAGTGATGACGGGTTGCGTAGGAACTTGCTTCGCGGTCTCGATGCTCTGCGGACTAAGATCTATTGAACATTAAAAAGTATCTGAGTCTTCCGAACAAACTCGGGATTGAATTTCCGTGGAGAAACTTGGTTTGCAATTTCCTGGCCAACGCTCTACAGGATAGGTCTTCGCGGACTGATTTCACGAAGGGCTGGTTCGCGGGATGGTTCCATCGTGAACCATCCTCCAAGCCTCCTTGTGGATTTGATTATGAAGGCCCCTTAACCATTCATTTGGTAATTTTTTTTCCAGATTTTTTATTCCGGACTAACCAATTGTTGGCTCTCATTTTGTAGGGAGAAAATATGGTTCCCCATCGTTTTTCACCGAGGCATGCTTCAGATCCCCTCTCAACCGCTGATCAACGTCTGAAGGACATGGTTGTCTCTCTTCAAGATGGAGTCCGCCACTCCCTAACTTATTCCTTCCTTGCCGATGGCTCTCCAAATCACAGCGGGAATATATTTTTTATTACATTCTTCCTGCCTATGGGTTTTGTTTACTATCCGATACCCCGATTCCTGAACCCTCCCGCGACAACAATCCCGAATCATGGATATTTACCACCAATATTCCCCAGTTCATGATACCTACTGACGGGCGGCCTACCTCGAGGGGTACAGCTATCCGATCTATGTTGAATCACCTTCCAGTATCTCTGACAGGAGAACCATGTCAACAGGAAGGAACAATCCACTGCTATCGGAGTATTTCCCGCAGTGCCATGGTAAGCGACCAGCAAGGATGGCCGGCGAATCGGGATCTCCGATCGGGAGGAGCATTTAAGTCATTGGATTGGGGGTGGCCCTTCAGGGTTCATTAGAGCTGCATAGAATTTGAGGTAGAGTTGAAAACTGTGGGCTTGTATGAAGCTTCATGGGTGTCCCAAACCTATACCAACTGGGCTCATGCCCTCGCGAAGCAACTTATGAGTCATTGGAGCCCATACATCAACACCTTCCATCTGGTCCATGGGGAAGTGGGCATTAGCCTGTGGGAAGTCTTTCAGATTTAAGGGGTCCCTATCATTGGGAGTATGTATGAGGAGTTCTTGCCTCCTACCTCTGTGTGGGATAACGAAGAGAGGACTCCCCCTAGTGAAGCAGCTCATTAACCAGGCTCGAAAGCCCTCAGAGGATACGTCTCCAAAACAGCTCATCCCATACCGTTAATGGGTCGAGGCTTTTGTGAGAAAGAACAAATCTGACGAATCCGCGGCTCTCCCACGCAAGACCACGACTTTTCCCATGATGGAGTCCCATAAGTAGAGGGGCCACTATTGGCTGACTTTGGAGCAAGGAGATTTTCATGACTGGGGATGGGAGCTTATTCCGGATGTCGGTCGATTGCTCTGCCTAGCAGATTTTCTGTCCATGTTCTTAAGTGGCTGGTTATTACCCGTACGCGAGGTTGGTGGAGTGCGGGTCACTAATATTGTCATGGAGGAACACTTGGCTACCAGTAACGTTATCAACCTAGCTATTCCAGTACTGGCCAGGATTTACCGGTTACTTGGAAACATTACGGATGGGAATCGACCAAACCAAGTGGCCGACCCTTTCCAAATCCTCTGGGGATGGTTAAGCGTACACATCAAGAACAGATACACCTTCATCAACCCTCTTCAGATTCTAGGCACCACGTTCCGTCCGTACTTGCAACTGACCAGTGGGGTTATGCCCTAAGAGTGGGAGACCCAAGAGAAGGATAGTCAACAGATAGTTTTGAACAAGCGTCTGTTATCCAGTCGAATTTCGAATTACGACTGTTTTAATTTTTTTCTGTTCTCTTCCCTGGCTGGCGCAATTACAAACACCATAACAGAAGAGTTTATCAAGTGGGGCTACCTTCTCTCCCATCGAGAGGGTATTCTAGTGGATTTTATTTGTGGAGAACTGATCTGTAAGGGGTACGCGCCTTGCCGATTTGGGCATTAATTTGGTTGCATCAATGCACAGTGTCCCCCCACACATAATGGTGCCTGCGAGAACCGTCGTTTGATGGTGTCCAGACAACTGTGGTTAATGTTTACCCGGGAGGATACCGGTTGTGAGGTTATAACCCCCACGCTTGCGGACTCCATGCCTTTCTTATCTAAGAATTATGCTGACTCATGGGTACAATCATACCCAAATGGCCAGTTAGGGACATTTTTTTACCACCATATCAAGTCCCAAACCATCAATGGGAAAAAGGAGGTGAAAGGAGGATGATGCTCCAACTAGGCCGGGAAAAATCCTTCGTCACCCGACAGGTCCCGTGCTTTCGGGGAAGATTTTAACAGACAGGGGTGCATCCTCTCACGCCCTCGAAGCTGCTCGAAGGGGGTTGACTATCCCTGCCGATGCTGCCTTTCCGACGGCTTGGGGCCAATAGGACGAATTCAAAGCCTGGTCAGCCTTTCACATCCAGTACCACCGTCCTTTGTGGCAGTATATTGAAGAATCAGAGGTAGATGTTGACGGGCTAGGCTACATATCTTCTCCCACTAACATTCTTTATGATGCGGACCCTAAGAGGGTTTTTCGATATCTCCAGGACCTTGAGTTCTATATTCATGCACGCCAGGGGTATGCAGTGTTGACGCGTCGAATCCAGGACATGCTGCACCCGATTACTGATGAGGAGGAAGAATGAAGTGACCGCTCTTCAGGGGGATATGATTTCGATGATCTACCTCTCACGGCTCAAGTAAGGGAATTCCCCTCCCTTCCCGTGAGGTCCCATCCACAGGTAGCCCTAGAGAGTTATAGGGAGGTGGCGGGATCCGTAACACAAATACGGCCATTGGTGCCCTTACTAACTTCTACTGCCACCCGAGCTTCTCAGGTAGATCCTCCCCAGTCGGTAATTCATTCCATGACCGCATTCCCGGAGGCTTGGAGGATTTGGGATGACCTGAGGGTCAGTGGTTCAGATAAAGAAGTTTGGGTGTTTCTTCAAATAGGTCCTCTTAAACTTCCAGGTATCGGGACGATTTTCGCTCCACCCCACTTATAGTTGGAGGAGGATTTAGATGAAATAGTCACCTCATTAAAGGATATGGATGTGTACATTCATTCACTATGGAATTGTCTCTATGGGAGCATTCAGGTGTCTATGATGATTAGACGCCACGAACAGTCCGACCCTGAAGAAGAGGTTACTCTACTCGCCCATTCTGAATTCTCCCCCCCCCCTTTATTGTGGAGGTTCTAAGGTTTCTTCCTTTTTTGCAGGGTTCCATAGAATCTCAGGGGGTGATTATTTCTCCGGAGTACACCCCTCGTGGTACCGCAGTGGGGGAGCATGTGCTTTCTCCCACAATGGTCTTCGAGGAAGGATCCTATGGCGCAGCTGAGCTCATGGAGGTGACCATTGCAGATTCAGCTAGGGTCTTTCCTCCTCCCATCCCTTCCATAATTCTGGGCGAACTATCCCCTGGGTAGATCCAAAGACAGCAACATTCATTTCGTTTAACGGAATGGCTCAAACAGGGAACGTCGGTTAATCATGACTTCTCGTTTGCTCATTCGCCTACTTGCATTCTTAAACATCGTCAGTCGTTAACTGTTTGACGTATGGTGTAGGACCACTTGGGGATCTGGCTGTGGGTACCCAAGTGATTCTACCTTCCGCCTCCTTGCCGCCTGCAGAATCACCTATAACCATGCCTGGGAGTGACGAGATGGTGAGCCATGCCTGAGGGGCCGACAATAAGGACTCTTTACTCCCTCCTTTATCAGTCAGAGATATACCATAGGGAGAACCACTGGTATCTTAGACCCTTGCTAACCACATAACTTTTTCAATTGCGGAGGACGAAGGGGCACCCATGATCATTGAGGAGGC
The DNA here is from genome assembly GCA_963277665.1 of Viscum album. Taxonomy (NCBI): domain Eukaryota; kingdom Viridiplantae; phylum Streptophyta; class Magnoliopsida; order Santalales; family Viscaceae; genus Viscum; species Viscum album. The sequence continues at coordinate 1,712,880,456 of OY728140.1, read as the reverse complement.
TCCAGATCTGACGGAGCCAACCACCCTAGGTCCAACGAATCCCGTGATGATGGAGGAAGATACTTCCATTAATCCAGTTGCTGGGAACCTGGAGCAGGCCATTATCTTGTTCACTGGGGGAGTGACTTCTTCGAGCTTGGTCTCCGTAGGTGACCAATTGAGGACGAATTTGGAAAATGCGGGCCTTAGGCATGGCCTCATGCCCTAGACCCCTCTAGGGGCTCCCCAGATTCCCTTACCTATCGAAAATGTGTCATCCTCTTCGAGTGGCTGTCGTGGGAGTGCAGAGCTTGCAGATGCAGATGCCTCGTTGATTAGGAGTAAGTTCCCCGGTCTCCTGCTACTGACTGCTTCATTCATTCCTTCTCTAATTAGGGGCACTCATCTGTCTTACTTACTCTCGGGCTTCAGGGTCACAACCTATGGCGCTGACAATTGTGTCGCCAGACCCGGCTGTGCCTATGACCATAACTATCGGGGTCGAAGCTACCACATCGCCAGATTTTGAGGGTGAGGCCGCCTCGGGTCCCTCCTTGGTGACATTCATCCCTGAATATGTGTCCTCATCTGGGAGTGATTCGGAGCCTGATCAACAAGTCCTCTCCAGCATTCGACCCGCTCACCAAAGGGCTTGGGAGAAAATATGGAGAGTGATCTCTCAAATGCCCTTGGTCGAGATGCTGAACAAATTACCGAGGCTACGCAATTTTTTTATGATACTGAGATTTGATGGCTTCAACTATCATGGTGTTTATAAAAAAGTCAAGCAGGTAGTAGTTGATCGGGAGAGGCTAGGTGATTTTGAATATCTCCTTTCCGTTGCCCAATCCAAAGTCTACCTTTCTGCGACTCGGTAGCTCTACCTAACATAGGCTCATGACCACGCCAGGGTCATTACAGGGATTAAGAGAGAATTTATTGAGCAGCGTTCTCACCTGGAGGTCCTAAAAATTGAGATACAGTGGTTGTAGCAGGAAGAGGCCAACGTCTTCGCCCTGATTGGAGAAGCGGAGTGGCGGATGGAGGAGGAAATAAGGTAAATCACAAAGGCAGCTTAGGAGGCAGAATAATTGTGGGCTGGTGCAAAAGCTATGACGTCCATACTGCAGAATCTCTCTCCGGAAATCGAGGATTCTCACCAGTGCCTGATACAGCTCTGTTAATCTGCCGAAAAACTCATGTAGTCACCTTTCGCACTAGAGGAGGCTCGGATTGTGGATGCCCTTCTTACCCACTTTGTTATGGAATAAAGAAACATTTCTCCTTAGTGAATTTGTCGCCTTTTCCTGTGATAGTGAATATTTGGTACGATTGCCACATATGTTAATTCCCTGAACATAGAATAATCTAAGTACAGGACTAAAAATAAATCAAGCTCTAACTTTTTCCTAGACCACAGAATCTAGCGAGCATAGTCTGACTATTTCTAGGTTTTTATAGGAAAATCTTACAAAATTTTGGTCGTTTTCTTCTTTCAATGCCCTGATTTTACCTGGGCCCATTCAGTATGGACCCAGCAGATATATCCCAGCTTTTTCTTAGGTCACCCTTTTATTGTTTTCAGCCTAACAGGCTTTGTACCTCTTTCTTCTGTGAGCAGTTTAATGTCCCGCCGTCAAGACTATCACTACTGATGTTTTAGGTCAAACAGATTTGACCAAATATGGTGGAGTGAGGGCCCCAATGGGGTTCAACTGATTAGATAATGTCTTAATACCTTTCAAATGCACGTGGGGGGAACATGTTTGAATTTGAGCGACATGCAAGGAATGTCTCAAGGCATGGGAGTCGTGTCGGCGTATAGAGGTAGGAAGAGAATTCCCTATGAAAAACATTCCTTTGGTAGACGGTCTAGGGGAAATCAATATGCAGAGCCGCCGAGGTCATGGTATGTATAGTCCTACAAAAGTGTCCTTAAGTCAAAGAATTATCCATTTCTGATGGCCATGGGACTTCATGGAAGTCCGCCTTATGGAAACCACGATGGGTGGCATGGAAAATTATGAAAACCATCAGGGGTGGCTCGGAAGGGGAGTGTTACACATGAAAGGGTTTTGGGAGCATCCGTACTAATTAGGAGCATGGTCCGGAGACCACCTCCCTATGCATTTAGTTAGCATAAGGGATGGTTGAGGCTTGACACAGTTTAAATTCATGTAGCTGGGACATCATCTAAAATGGAACAACTTCTCCCGGTTCTTGGTAATCTCATCGAAGACGTTCCGCCGCATTCAGGTATGATTGTGGAAGAGGTTGGTAAACTATAGCTCAAAGGGTTTCCGAATCTCGGGATATAAATGGGGGCTCAGAGGCTAGGAGGCATATAGAGGGAAGCATTGCCTAAGGAAATCTTGCCTTTGGTAGATGGGCCAGGGGTGATCAATATGCAGAGCCGCTGAGGGCATGGTATGCATAGTCATACAAATGTGTCCTTAAGTCAAATACTATCCACTTCCGATAGCTGAGAAACTTCAGGGAAGTTGAGATTTGGAACCACCAGGGGTTTCTTATGAGAGTTAGGATTTTTTTTCTGAGTACAGTGTATGGTTTATGATGAGAAGGTGCCTGAATACGGGGGAAATATCTAGAATAAACGTCCTGAGAATAGGTGAAGTAATTCTTTCTCACACTGGTGTGAGGTGGTGATTCATGCAGGTTTGACCCGTGCACTGAAAGACAGAGAAAAGCCTATGTTTCTTACTGAACTCGTGATGGGTTTGACCGTGCAGTTTAACGTCATGTAGTAAGGATGAGGAGCATTATTAAAGGTTTCTATGCAGTTTAACATCATGAAGCGAGGATGGGTGAATTTTTAAAAGTTGCTATGTAGTTTAACATCATGAAGTGAGGACGAGGGATTTTTTAAAAGTTATTATGCAGTTTAACGTCATGCAGCGAGGACAGCTTCTGTGTAGTTTAGCGTAATGAGGTAAATATAGGGATATCTGTAAAGGTTGTCATGCAGTTTAACGTCATACGGCGAGGACGGGGGAATTATTGTGAAGTCTGCTCTTCATCAGAATATAACTGGGCTTGAATACCTCAACATGCCCTAGAAATGGAAGGGGGGTGATAGTGTAAATCATGGTTTCATGGCCTTTTGGATCAGGAAAGGTGATATGGGGGCTCTAAGGCCGGTAAGCGTACAGAGCTAGGAAGAGTGTCGCCTGTGTAAATCATGCCTTTGGTATATGGGCCAGGGGATATCGATATGCAGAGCCACTGAGGTCATGGTATCTTATTCGTACAAAGGTGTCCACAGGTCGATGACTTTCCACTTTCGATGTCCATGAATGGTTATGAGGATACGCAATTATCTAGCCATGAAGTCTGTCATTTGGCAGGGGAATGCCTGGACATGTAAGGGATATCCGTCCCTGGTTGCTTTTTGAGTTTCAAAGAGCCCCCTACGCTGATTTATCTTGCTCGCGTGAGTGTTCCTTCACTCCACGCAGTATAACGTCATGCGGTGAGGATGAAGTACTCCTAGTTTATTGGTCATAGAGCTTGGACCATTGGGTGACTATTGCTGTAGTCACTCGAAGGATAACTGAGCCAACATGTTCTGATATACTTAGAACAGGGCGGGGGATGAAGGTCGTAAACTGCAACTTTGAGATTTTCCGGATCAGGAGGTATGGTGTGGGGGCTCTAAGGCCGGTAGGCGTACGGATCTAGGAGAAGTACCGCCTGAAGAAATCTTTCATTTGATGGATTAGCCAGGGGCTATCATTATGCAGAGCCGTTGAGGGCATGGTATGCATAGTCATACAAAGGTGTCCTCAGGTTGATAAATTTCTACTTCCGATGGCCATGAATGATTATGAAAATATGCGACTGCTCACAATGCAGAGTTTGGCATGTGGGGATAATGGTGTCTGGGTATACAGAAAACATCTTCACTGCAATTGTCTGTTGAGTCAAAGTAGCCTAGTCCTAGCTTGATGTTTGTTGATGCATGTCGCTATGTGAACCACCAGTGGACACACAGGCTAACCAGATAGGGAAACCTGGGCAGCCCTTGGATGTGAAAAGTGGAATGAACTTGTAAACCACTTTTCCATAAACTTCTAGATCAGGAGATATGGTATGGGGGCTCTGAGGCCGGTAAGCGTACAGAGCTAGGAAGAGTGTTGCCCGTGGAAATCTTGCCTTTGACGGATGAGCCAGGGGCTATCATTATGTAGAGCCATTGGGGGCATGGTATGCATAGTCATACAAAGGTTTCCACGGGTCAATAACTTTCCACTTCCGATGGTCGTGAGTGGTTATGAAGAACCTTAATTATCCGGGACGTGGAGTCTGATGTATGGAAATCATGTATTTGAATGCGCAAAGAGCATCTCCATCTCGTATCTCCATGTTTCCTAGGTGGGTCACGATGAAGTCTGTGCAGTTTAATGTCTTGCGGTGAGGAAAAACTTTATGTAGTTTAACATCATGCAGTAAGGACGAAGGTGACCCGACGTGAAAGAAAAAGGGGGTATGCGCAGTTTAACGTCGTGCGGTGGGGACAAATTCCATGCAGTTTAACGCCATGCAGTAAGAACGACTTACGTGTAGTTTAACATCATGCGGTATGGATGAAGATATACACCCCGTGCAGCCCTGGTCTGTACATTGGGGAAGGGGTCATTTTTAACATCATTGTACGTGCAGTTTAACGTCGTGCGGAAAAGATGAGAAGTACACCCCGTATCGGTCAGGTCCACACACGGGGGGGGGGGGGGCAAGGGCAATTTCTTTTTTTAAGGGGATGGGCCCGGACTGGGAATCCCAGCATTGCTACGTATCCTGCGAGGGCAGGAATCCATCCATACATAGTTCTCTGGAATCCGATACACCCTATGCAGGTCTGGTCCATACACATGGGAAAAGGGCACTTTTTTTTGAAGTGGCTGGGCCATGATAAGGAATCCCAACATCGCTATGTATCCTCCAAGGGCAGGAATCAAGCCATACATAGTTCTCTGTAAAGATGATACACCCCATGCAGGTCTGGTACGTACACGGGGAAAAGGGGACATTTGTTTTTTTTTTGAAGTGGCTGGGCCAGGATAGGGAATCCCGGCGTCGCTATGCATCCTGCAAGGGCAGGAATCAAGCCATACTTAGTTCTGTGAAAGACGATACACCCTGTGCAGGTCTGGTCCATACATAGGGGAAGAGGGAAACTTTTTTTTTGAGGTGGCTGGTCCAGGATAGGGAATCTCGACATCACTACGTATCCAGTGAGGACATGAATCAATCAATGCATAGTTCTTTGAAATTCATGAAGTTTAACATCATGCGGTGAGGATGTGGTCCGTACAATTTAATGTCTTGTGGTTAGGACGATGGGGAATTATTATATTCCGTGCAGTTTAACATCATGTGGTGAGGATGAGGTGCTTGGCAGTTTAGTGTCATACAGCTCGAATGAAGAGTTCTCTGTCTCTATGTGAAATACTTCTTCAGGAATCTCGCATTGGTAGGAGCTGTGGTGGATTGCTTGTCCATGAAGATCCGGGCATACACTTCGTTGGAGTAGACCTTGTGTACAACATATGGTCCTTCCCACTTGGGTTCCAACTTTGGAGGCTTTTTTCTAGGTATCATTGGGGTTCGGAGGACCAACACTAATTCTCCTTCCATGAAAGACCAGAGTTGGACCTTTTTGTTGAAGGCTCGTGCGATCCGGTTCTGGTACACTTCCAGGTGGTGCAGAGTGTGCAGCCGCTTCTCATCTAGCTGTTCCAATTCACAGAGCCACTTTTCTAATTGCTCATCATCGGATAATCGATCACAGATGGAAATGCGGAGTGAGGGAATTTGGAGTTCAATGGGCAGGACCGCCCCCATGTCGTACACCAATGAGTACAGGGTAGACCGAGTAGCGGTGCAAATTGTGGTTCGATAAGCCCACAATTCATGGAGGAGTTTATCCGACCATGACTTCTTGTCTTTTTCCACCATTTTCTGGAGGATTTTGGACAAGGTCTTGTTGAACGATTCTATCTTCCCATTGGCTGCTGCATGGTAGAGGGATGAGTGGTTATCCTTGATACCATACTCATGGTATAACTTTTCCAACTCAGCAGACCAGAAATTGGTGTCGTTGTTTGTCAGTATGGTATGAGGGTCACCAAATCTGGTGATGATATTGGTTTTCACAAAGCTGACAATATTTCTCACCCCGTCTTCCTTGAGGGGTATGGCTTTTGCCCATTTGGAAAAGAAGTCAGTCTCTATGAGGATATACTTCAGCTGCTTGGTCGTGGCGGGGGGATATGGTCCCATGACATCCATCCCCCAGATGGTAAACAAACAGAAGTACTTATCTTGATGAAGTAACTCTGGGGGCTGGTGTATGAAGTTGGCATGAATATGGCATGACTGGCATTTCGCCGAAAAATGCTCGCAGTCCAGTGCCACTAAGGGCCAGTAGTACCCAATCCTTCGAACCTGATGAGAAAGCTTGGTCCCTGGTTGATGTTCTCCACATTCTCTTACATGGACTTCAGTCATGGCTGCAGCGGTTTCTTCTCCGTCAATGCATCTGAGGAGCACTCCATCGAGGCCTCATTTGTAGAGGACCTCTTTCCGACCTTCGCCGCTATATATGACAAAATTGATTGCCCTTCTCTGTATTTTCTATCATTTAGCCCTGTCTGATGTAAGCTCTCCCCGTTGAAGGTAGTTCATGATGGGGGTCATCCAGCCGGTAGCAGGAGCATATGGCTTGGGGACAGGACTGACTTCGTGGATCTCTTCTGCCTTAGCTTGAACAAATGGTAATACCATTCGACGATGAGCAATACTGATAACAGTTTTATCCCGGTCTAGGTCGGCTAGGGCTGTGGCCGCGTTGGCTAATGCATCATCCAGAGCATTCTGCGACCAGGGAATATAAGTCAATGTTGATTCTATTTAGAACTCGGTCGTTAGCCATCAGACATGGTCAAACAAGGGGATCAACTCCTTCTTTTTAATAGCATAGTCACCATTGACTTGCTTGATGACCAGCTCCGAGTCACCTTTTACCTTAAGGTGTTGTACTTGTGCCTGTAGTGCGAGCTCCAGGCCTACAATGAGGGCTTGAAATTCCGCTTCATTGTTCATACATCCCTCTAACAGGAAGAAGCAATACAACAAAACTGCCTTTTCGGGGGACACGAGTATTATCCCCAGACGCAGTTTGTTGAATCTAGGATCCTCCATCCTCTTCCCGGTGGTGCTTCGGGACGCGCCACCAAAGTACATTTCCCATGTTGGGACCTTCTCTTGAACCGAGAAGATATCTTCATCAGGTAGCTCGATGCCCGTTGCACTGGTCCCTGTTGAAGGGTGCTCCTCCAGAAATTCTGCTAATGTCTGGCCCTTGATGGCATTTTGAGGCACGAACCGGATGTTGAATTGTTCCAGGATGACCGCCCACCAGGATAGGCGTCCAGTTAGCATCGGGCAACTGAGTATGTACTTGAGCGGGTTACTCCGCGAGATCAAATGGACCTCATGATACTGCAGATAATGTCGCAGCTTTTGAATCGTGAAGAACAAGTCCAAACAGCTCTTTTTGATATTTGAGTATCGAGTCTCAACATCATTCATGGTTCGACTGAGGTAATAGATACTTTTTTCACTGCCGACGTCATTCTTCTATGCGAGAAAGGCTCCCAATGACCATTCTAGGCCTGTCACATATAGAATGAGAGGCCTTCCTTCGACCGGGGGCATGAGCACTGGTGGGCTTAAGAGGAACTTTTTCAAGTTGTCGAACGCCTCTTGGTAGTCATTATTCCATTGATTCGTGACCCCCTTATTCATCAACCTGGTGAAGGGAAAGCATTTGCCTGCCAGGTTGGCTATGAACCACATAATATAGGTTAGGTGTCCTTGGAATCCCCTCAACTCAGTGAGATTTCGAGGGGGTGGAAGGCTCAGGATAGCCTTCGTCTTCTTAGGGTCATCTTCGATGTCGCGATGGCGTACGACAAAGCCAAGTAACTTCCCTGAGGTAAACCCAAAGGTGCATTTCAAGGGGTTCATCTTCAAGCTATGCTTCCGGAGCTTATTGAAGACAGTCTCAAGGTCCGACAGGTGATCCGATCACTATATGGACTTAACCACTAGGTCATCCACGTAACATTCAACAAATTTCCCCAAGAACGACTTAAAGATCCGATGCATGGCATGCTGATACGTGGCGCCAGCATTCTTGAGACCAAAGGGAATGACCCTGTAACAGAATACCCCTTGAGGGGCCCTGAAGGAAGTGGCTTCTTCTTCTTCTTAGGCCATCCGGATTTGATTATATCCGGAATAACCTTCCATGAAGGATAGAGCCTCATACCTGGCTGTCGCATCAATTAACAACTCGATGATTGGAACTGGGAAGTCATCTTTCGGACAATGCCGATTTATGTCTCTGAAGTCAATGCAGACGCAGATTTTCCCATTCTTTTTCTTGACAAGGACGATGTTGGCCAACCAAATGGGGTACTGGACCTCCCTGATGAAGCCTGATTTAATGAGATTATCGACTTCAGCCTCTATCTTGGCAGCATGTGAGGGGTGTGTCCTTCTAGCGGCCTGTTTGTTGCCCCGGTGGTCTTCTAGAAGACCCAGGTGATGCGTCACTACCTTGGGATTGAGTCCTGGAATTTTCGTGCAATTCCAGGCGAAGACGTCCTGGTGTTGCCTTAGGAAGGAGGTATATACCTCATGTTCCTTGGGAGACATGGCCGCGCTAATGAGAGTGCGCCTCGGGCCTTCTTCTATACCCAGGTTTATTTCCCTGAGCTTGTCCACAGTGGTAGAGATACCCTCCTCATATGCAGGTGGCGCATCTCTGAGATCGTCCCCCTCTTCTTCTCCCAAGTCCTCATCTTCTTGATCTGACGAGGAGAGAGTTTCCAGTCTGAGCCTTTGAGGTTTTTAGGGAGAGGAATCGTGGGCATCCCTTCTTGAGTATTCGTCCCCAAATCGAGGGTTAGTAGACGTTCCCACATTGTCGTGCTCGACCATCATGGCTAAAGTCATGAGGACATCCGAATGTGTGTTCGGACTTGAACTCCTACTCTCAACACTGTTGATGGGCAGGACATAATCTCTGCCAAGCTGCCTGAGGGGGTCATCGGGGACAATTTCCAGGCCATTTGGAGCGGGAATCCGGTCGATGCCATCGACCAAAGGCTTTTTCTTCTTTTTCTCATAAAACCCGGCGTCGACATAATGTGACTCAGAGAGGTCGAAAGGGGCCTTGTCGGCGTGAATCATCCCGCTTTGTCCATTGATGTAGTACATGATTCACTGGTGGTAGGATGAAGGAACGACCATGTGCTTATGGGGCCATGGCCTTCCCAATAGGGTATTGAATGTCGTGCTCTGCCGGACCACCATGAATTCTGTGTAGGCTACCAGGTCACCAAAATGTGTCTTTAACTTAATCTTTCCCATTGGTTTCTGTTTACTCTTGTCATAACCTAACAAAGTTGTGGATGAGGGAATTAGATCGTACTCACTGTAGTCCAACTTACGGAGTGTCCGCAGGGGAAAGAGGTTAACTCCAGAGCCATTGTCTATAAAGAATTTTTGGATCTCAATACCATTCAACGTTTCGGACACATACAGCGGTCTGATGTGTCCTTGAATGATGGCTTCTTCATCCTGATCGGTGAAGGAAATCACTACAATGCATTCAGTCGGGCCAGTCTCTGTCCGGAAAATCTCAGCGGCAGCTACCTCGGCTTGGAATTCCTGGGGGATGATCAAAGCTTCGATAAGCGCCTCCCTAAGGTCGGCTGACAAACTCAGGGCATCCAGGATTGACAACTTGGCTGGTACTGACGCCATCTGCTTAAGGATATCGTATTTTTGCTCCAGCGGTCGACACTTATCCATTGGCGGGAGAGTCTTAGCGGGTGCTTTAGGAGATGGAGCATTTGACGAGGAGGGACTGGCCGCGGGGACAGATGTCGATGGTGTTCTTGCATTTTGAGGACTTTGCTCGGCCGGTCTGTTTGTGTGCATTAGGCGACCAAACACTTGGTCCTCCTTTGGTGGGTATCGCATAACAACAGGGCCAAAGTGTCTGTTTGTGGGGGTGGAGGGACATTCCCTCTCCTTCTGAGTCCACTGAAGGGATCTCCTATAGGTTTTCGTGGTATTAACGGTTTGGGTCGGGGTCCAACCGTAGGGTTGGTTTCGGCCGTGGTTCCGCCTCCCCTGGTATCCTCTGCCTCTGCAATTCCTCCTCCCGGTTCCTCGTGTAGGGAACTCGGGTTTGTTATCATACCCTTCGTCAGGGAATGATTCCATGAGATGGATGAAGTTGATAGAACCAAAGATTGGCTCTTCATCCTCTAACAGGTCTACCTTGTCGGTTGTCTCTGATGGTGCCGTTTGGTGGGTCGGTACCCATTGTGCCAAATTCGAGGGCATGAAATCTTCCAGGGTTGGGGCTAACTTTGGCCCCGTCGCGGACTGCTCCTCTTGTGACTGTTTCTTCCTTTGGATCTATCCCGATGACCAGCTTGTGGAGGGTTGTGAGGCCGATGTGGTCATCTTTGCAACTCCAGGGGATTATGGTGGAAACACCGGCTGCTGTAGTTGAGCTCGGAGTATTCCTTGGGCTCGGTTGATAGTCTTCTGAGTCATCCAGTTGTCAAATTTCTTCCCCTGCTTACTGGTGACTTTCTGCCACCCCTCCTCTTTGTCGGAGTTGGTGGTAGAGATACATTCCACATGTGCTGGGGGTGGTCCCAGGTCGACTTGTTCGAAATCTACCATGCTCTATAGCAGGTCTTTGAAGATGAAGCACTCTCGGATACTGTGCACCAACATCCAATGGTAGGGGGAGTAATCTGGCCTGTCATCGCGGCCGACTTCTTCAGGTCCCCTTGGCTCCGGGAGGTGGAGCAAGTTGCAGTTCATGGAAGCGAAGAAGTAACCGTGGTCTTGATCATCTCAGAATGAGTATACATTTTGTCTTCGTTCCTCAAACTGGTTCTGCTTCGGTCCTCGCTGATCATCTCATTTAGGCGGAGGAGGCCGCTGATATATAGGGGGCCCTTGATGATTTGGTGGTGGCCTGAGCGGTGGAGCAGGAAAAGGAGCCGGATTGAGTGTGACAGTGGACGCTTCAGCTCTAGGGGATCTTTTCGGAGGAGACTGCGAGGCTATTCGGGACTTTGAATTAGTCCGCTATAGGGAGTCCTCAATTCTCTGGGCAATGGCTGAGAGATGGTGGAAGCTAGTGGTGCACTCCACCGGTATGAGCAGTGTTCGCAGATCATCTCGAAGATTATCGCTGCATATGACTAGCATCTCATCTTGGGGCATTGACCTGTTCATAGTATAGGTCCAACCTTTCCATCTGGCGATGAAATTTGAGACCCTCTCATTCCCCTTCTGCTTGCAGTTCATGAGATTGCTGACCATTGTTTTAGGCAGCGTTGAGCTGAAGTGGAACAGGAACTGCTGCCGAAGGTCCTCCCATCTCTTTATCAACTGGTCTAGTAGACTCGTATTCCAGAAGAAGGCGGATACTTGCAATGTCCGTATGAAGCATCTGAGTTTCACTGCTTCTTACTATTCCGGATTCCCCATCATAGGGTCGCAATAGGACGCATAGTGCATCAAATGCTGCTCCGGATCGCCTGATCCATTGAAGATGGGGAATACAGGGCTCCCAAATTTGGGTGGAGGTGGTGTGTTGGTCACCCAATCAGGTTAGGGTTTCTTCTTCGGCTGTATCCGAGCGCTTCAACCTTTCATCACTTCCAATCGAGATGTTAGTGCCTCGATGGTATTGGTGAGTCCTTGGTTTACATCCTGTTGGGCCCGGTCCTGGGTAGGCGTATCCCAAGGCATTGGCTGAGGATCTGGATTGGCTGGCACCAAGGGTGCATATTCTGTTCGGGGTACCCTCGGAGGGTTCGGGCATACTTTCTCCGGTTTTCTCCTAAGTGGAGGGAAATCCTGGTATTCATCATCCACGTTTAGGTAGTTGGACGAACCAGGCGCCTCATTGGGCAGGATCCCTGATCGTGCTTCATTTGTCAGGGCAAGCATTAGCCTGTGAGGTGAACCTGCTAGGAAGGCATGACGTATCTCTTCTTGGGATGCACTTTCAATAAGGTGGTTCCTCTGGAGTAGCTCGGCATTATGACAACTCAATTATTTCATCTTTTCTTCCTGTCGAGAGAACCTCTCTTCGATCATGAGTGGCTCATTTTTATCGAGAGAAGGGGACGGGTTAAGGGTAACCGTTTTTTATTCTTATCCTTGTTGGAAACTCACAGGGCAGGTGGAGGGAGGTTTTCTGAAGGGGCAGCCATATTTAATGCGGCCATCTGGTTCCATGTATGCACACATGGGGGTTCATTGTGAGTCATAGCCTAACCGGAACCATCATCTCCCAATCCGTCCAGATTTGCAATTTCTCCAGTGTCACCCACGGGGTTAGCCTCTATGGAATTGATGAATGCATATTGCGGGGTGGAGGGGACGCCATCTTACAAATAGTAATAGGATATCCTGCATCTTCGTCTGGCCTTCCCTTTTATGACTTGGGATTTCCCTCGGACTTCTTGACGAAAAGTGACATGGAGAGTTCTTTGATGCGACCTTACGGTGTTCCTTCCTCTCAGTGGGGATGATGATTCGAATGATGGGATAGGATGTGAACATCCTCTTTTGATTTTCCTCCCTAGATGATAGAATACTGATTCTCTTAGGGGAGGTTTTTGTTGAGGGGGTAATAATGCCCCCAGCCCTGAGGGCTGGGGCTGGCTCCGTTCACTAGACGTTGAGTCTCTTCCCGATTTTATTGGTCTTATAGGGGAATTTGTTATTAAAAATTCCCCCAGACCTATGGGCTAGGGTTGAACCTAGATTACGGTAGTGGGTGCGGCTATCACGACCTGCCTGATCTAACGTGCCCCCATCCGGGGGTGAACCAGACCTGGTGCCGAATTCACCTGTCGATTAGTCCCTTCTGGGGAGGCAGGCAGAGATCGTTGATTGGCCTTTCTTAGGCAAGAGGCCTGGTGTATGCTCTCGATGGCCTGACTCAGGAGTTTTTGAATGGCTCATTCCCACCGGGCCTGACACTTTTGGGACTTACTCGAGGCTCGACTCTGTTGGGTGGGTTGCCTTTCCTGAACAGGGGGTCTGCCCGATTGCCATCTTGATTTGACGATGTTACATGATACCATGACGAACAGGTTTTTCTGGGCAGGGATCAGAGTGAAATGAAGAGATCTGTGTTCCCCCCATCCCCTGTAATGGACTCCCGTCGGAGCGTCACCGATAAGGCGGTGCAGTTCGTGCAGTGCACAGAGGAAACCTGCCTCTATATTCCCTTTGCGCCTCTCGGGGCGTTGTCGTCATGTTGAGGAAAGTGCCTCCAGGTCAATGTGACGCAGGAGGTCCCCTACCATCTTGACGTAGTCTACATACTTGTCATAGAGCAGGAAGCTTGACTTCAGTTGGTGGAGGGTCGTCCATAAATTATGGCGGATGCCGTGCATGAATTATTCTGAAAACTCTCTAGGTATATCATACTGAGAGGTTGTCGTGGGCCCAAACATGGATGGTATATCATGCCTGGCCAGTCGTTTCCTCAGGTGCAGCATATCGGCATACTCCTCTGCCTGTGATTCTTCTACCTGGTCAGCCTAGCTGAGGTGCTCACTACTATTGTGATCAGAAGCAGTGGGATAGGTAGGTGCTGAATCATTGTGTAAGACATTCCGAGGTGGTTCGGAAGATGAACGCGGCCCCAGACCGTCTCCTGATCGAAGAAGGGCGTCGTTACCGAAAAGCTGGGAATCTGACATGATCGATCCCATCCATCTGAGTGCCTTGGCATACAAGGGCCTTTTGGTGCTTGAATCGGAAGGGGGAGGGCCTTCCTGTCGAAGTAATATGTCATCACGGGGAGGAAATCTGCAATGGCAGTCATAATGGTGAGTACTACCATTACTACTTGATGCTTCACTGCATAGAGGACTTTTTCAGTGAACACCTTGGGGCGGACCTCCAAGGCGCATCACAGCAAGGGGAGGACCTTCTGGCTGTGTAGCATCGTTGTGAGGAGGACCTTCGCAACAACTGCCATCATGGCTTGACGTTCGACGCACATCCTGGGGAGGACCTTTAGGACACACCGCGACAAGGGGATGACCTTCTTGTTGCTTGGGGCCATTGCGGGGAGGACCTTTACAATGGCGGTCGTGGTGGCGAGGACTACCATCACAGCTGCAGCAATGTGGAGGACTACCATTACTGCTGCTGTAGGGAGAATATCTGTGGGATACATCCTGAGGAGGGCCTCCAGAATGTATCGCAACGATAGGAGGGCCTTCTCGTTGCTTGACGTCTCTACGGGGAGGACCTCCGTTATTAGGGTGGCGAGGACTACCACCATGACCTGATGCCTGGTTGCGTGGAGTTCCATTTCAGCGTAACCCCTAGGGAGGACCTTCAGGGCAGGCTACAACAAGGGGAGGGCCTTCTTGTCATGATGAGAAATCACTATGAGGAGGACCTCTGTATTTGCGACTTTGATAGCTATGACTACCATTATAATCTGTGGTCCCACTGCATGGAGAGTGATTGCAGTGTATACCACAGGGAGGACCTTCAGGGTGGACCGCAGCAAGTGGAGGACCATCATGCTGATCGATCTTCTGGTCACATGGAGGGTTTCCATGACTCGCATCAAGATAGATGCTCTCGTGACCGATCGTTATATGCCCGCGGGGGAGGCCCCCACGGGTGCTGTGGGGAGGACCTTCAGAGCTGCTGGTAGCGACATTACGGGGAGGACCTTCGCAACTGCTACTGCCACTCCCATAATATGGTAATGGTTGGGTAGGGTGCTGAGCCTTTGACATGTGCTTAGAGGCATTGGGAACCCTAGCTTCCAGTAGAGCGGAGTCATGAACACGCTCTTTATTTTTCGGCTGCCTTCGGTGCATTCAGGGTGCTCTTTTGCAGGCAGCGGGGACTATCTCCTGTTGACAATGGCCTTCACCTTTGGGTCCCTGTATAATTGGGTCCCATGATGTTGTCAGGATATGCCGACGAACATCTTGAATTTTAGCAGGGATATATGCCTGCTCTAGAGCATACACTGTGATGGACGGGTGTCCCCCAGTTGGAACGAGTGAATATGCTCGATCTGGTTGCCCTTGCGTCGCGGAATATAGCTGGTGACCCTCCTGGGCTAAATTAGGGATGAAGATCAACTCTGAGGCAGCTATCTCGTCTCTTTGATGAGTCACCTCAATTGGGGAGACAGGCTCACGGGCCCGAGTCCTTGCTATTGCCGCAGATGCAATTACATTCTGGCAAGTCTGCAAGATATGTTCTGGGATCGATACCTGCTCCTCCATCATTTCCAGGATATGTAGAGAGACATCTTTGGATGGAACGAATATGAACGCCCATTCCGGTATCAGAGTAGGAATATCCTACTCCGGTCCTCCAGTGTTCAGTGGGTACTGAAGATTCTCCTGTGTCGGGGCAGGTGAACGAATCTACACCTGTACCGGGATACGTCAGTCTCTCTCTCAATTTGCCGCCACATCGGGGTGGCAGACTTTACTTGCATCCGAAGGGAGCTGGCCCTGCATATATTGGTTTCCCACTGTATTGAGTTGGTGGCCTTTTTTGGCGGGGAGACGTGCCCGCCTATGATTTTCTGCCACATCTAGGTGGCGGGCCTTGTTGATCACCACCATATTAGGGTGGCGGGCATCTGAAGAAACTGCCAGGAGTTGGTCCTACAGGTGCCGGGTCGCCACCATGTCGAGCTTGTGGGCTTCGCGACCCAGGGCAGGGAAAGGTGCCTGCCTGGTATGTGCTATCCTACATGAGCGACAACTTGATGGGGCTCGGGGGGGATACACACCGGCTCATATAATGCTACCATGTCTGGATGCTGGGCTTGAGAGGAGCGAGCAGATGTAGGTGCCTGTTCGTGATACGTCTCTGTTGCTGGGTAGCGGAGCTCCTCCTTAGGGACCAGGGTGATGACCGGTCCCGGATTGTTCGTCTTCCGCCCTCGTCGGGTGGTCCAAGGGGCTGTAGCCCGGGGAGCGTGGGCCTGAATCCTTGGGGAGACATCCTCTTCGGCGCGAGGATGTTGGGTCGCGGTGTGACCGTGATGGCATCTTCCGGCGGGGGCCTTGGAGTGGAACCCCTGTTCGGTGGGGATGAAGTCCTCAACGTCTACCTCATCCACCTCCCTAAGATAAGGGAGGTATGCATTGTCCCATTCTGGGGATAGACTTCCGAAACGGTTGGAGACAGCGATAGGGGCTGTTTGGATTCACCTTTTCGGCCGCTGTTGGGCAGGCGGCCGATGAGTCTTGACGGATTGGAGGTCGTGCATGGACGCCTCCACCGTTGGGAGAGTACCATTCACGTGGTATTCTCAGATCAACGCGTCTGAAACCCAGCGTTGAAGACGCTGGGTGGGTGACATGGTCCTCCGTTGTTGAGGAAGTATCGTCCTTGTGTCATTGGAATCGCGCACTTGTGAGTTCCTTTTCGATGCCATTAGATCGAAGGGAGTTCTGAAAGTAGTGTCTATGAAACATTTTAGCAAATACAAGTAGAAAACCCATCAAAGAAGCATCTCATAATCCAATGCATAGTAAAGGGCCTTGCTTGGACCTCCTTGTGAGTAAAAGGGGGCTTAGGGTGGGATTAGGTTAAATTTTTCATTTTTGGTTAAAGATTCACGTCAGGTTCACCATTTTTGGTTTCGTTCTGGTTTTCGGCCACGAAACACCCAATGGCTCTGTATCCAATGATTGATGGACCTACTTCCCAAAGGTAGGCGTTCGCCGGATGGTCTAACCAGTGACTCTTAAGAACTCACATTGGTTGAGAGGATGGGAACTCGGGCTCATCGCACCCTTTTGGGGGGGGGGGATTATTTCCTGTTCCGGGACTCTCTTATAGATTTAAGACATATTCATATGTTCTCGAATCTTTGGTTTATACCCAAACATAGTATCCAAGGATTTATCCTTAGTGGGAAATGGTCAACTGGACACAGGGGCTCAGAATCATGTATGCCTGAGGTTTACCATCCCTCGTCGGATTAATGACCCTAAAGGGTTGGAACTCGATTGAGGAAGCACTAGGAGTGGCATGGTGAACCGATGTAGAGATGATCGGATCGAACGGTTGACGGGCTTGAACCTCAGGGAGGCTTCCTACGTACCCTACTTTGGAAGAAGGGATCAAATTCCACATAGTTCATGATGTTTTCGGGGAACCAACCTGAAGAGAGACCAGGTGGTCCGATGGGTGGTGGGTTTGAACCTCATGGAGGCTTCCTACGTACCCTATCTAGGAGGCAGGGATCAAAGTCCACGTAGTTCTCTAGGGCTTGGGACTTACGCTCTGGGTAGCCCAGAATGATGTATTGGGGCTTACAGTCTGAGGAGGCCCATAGGACGATGTCATGGTCGATGCTTACTCTAAGCCCACGTGAGTCATGCTCGGTGTGAGAAACAAGAGGCAGTAGGGACCAGAGGATCACGTCGCGAAAGGTGCGTCCGTGAGAAGCAGAATGGGGCTTACGCATGAGGGCGGCCCAAGGTGATGAATTGGGGCTTACACTCTGAGGAGGCCCAGAATGATGGATTGGGGCTTACACTCTTAAGAGGCCCATAAGGTCGGGGCTTACTCCGAGATGGACGCCCGAGGCGACAAAGCCCAGCGGGAGAGGGAAATGGGTGCTCCTGTTCCCGTCTCCTCTCTTGCAGTGCATGAGGGATTCCTTATGATGGATATTTTACCATCTTCGAGGAACCATCAACATGTGGAGGGGTAGAAAAAGGATTACCGAGATCAGACTCCACATTACCGTGGGAATTTGAACCCAGGAATGCTTCGGGAGTCTGCTCAGGGGTCGGGGCAACCCCTTTTCCCCTGTTTACCGTGGTTATGTGAACTCAAAATAGTGGGCTGATGCACCTGAAAGTTATACCACGTGGATCCGGTGGCTCCGGCAGAGGCCGCGGCTCGGGGCCGATGAACAGGCCAATGAGGGAGTCGCAGAGGACCTGGCTAGATCGTAAGGATTTTACTTGGATTTTGAAATGAGAACACCGAAGCATTTGGTGAGCCACCGAGATGTATGGGTGGTGGCGCCCTTCGCGTGGGGAAGTGCCACGTGGCTGGAAAAGATGTCCGCAAACCAGGGTGGTCTGTAGACTGATTGGCGTCCTGCGAACCAGGGTGGTTTGCGACATCAGGTTCAACCCGCGAACCAGGGTGGTTTGTGGCTTCGGGTTCAATCCGCGAACTAGGGTTGTTTGCAGAGGGTTCCAAGCGGGCAGCGGCATCCAAGGGTGGTGCCGATCGGAGGCTCGTTGGCTGGGGATTTGCCCGCAGAGGAGGGTGCTTCGTGGTACGACGAATAGGAAAAGAGGCATAAACTCCTTGGTCCACGGGGAAGTCATCTGCAAAGAGGGTATGGTTCAAGGTTCTCCTTTTTGTTATTTAGGGTTCGTGGTTCACCAAATTATTATGCGTTTTCCAATTCCTTATTAATTCATATACGAACTATGGTTTTCAGGTGGAAATTTCGCTGTTTGCGAAATCTGAAGCCTTCGTTCAACCGATCTCCTTCCTCCGAATCCGATTCTAGTTCTTCGATCCTTTCTTCTTTCCCCCTTGGTCTCCTTTTATAGAGTGTGGAAAGGAATGTATCTATGGCCACATGATGCTTTTATCGGAGGTCCATAACCAAATATCTGGTTCACACCTGACTTGGTCAATCCGCGATTCACGGTGGGTATTGAATGCTCTCCCCCCCCCTCCGCGAGGAGAACTCAAGGACTGCTCTGTGGCTGCGGAGGGTTCCGCCTCCATTCCACGAACGACAGCGGGTGTGTCTTGAGCCGATCGATGCGGTCCGGGGTTGGGACGATTTGTGATGGTGAGCCGGACAGGCGCCCATCCTTCCTCGCGACCGCGGAGGCTCTCTGCCTCCATTTCGTGAACGACAATGGTTTGTGGAGGGGGTACCTCACGGTGCCTAGCCACATTGTGCATCCATGGACCGGTTCACGGACCGGTCCTTTGTGTCTCTTCTTTGATCATTTCCCCAATTCCTTGGGGAATTTGGGTAAAATATCCTTTGAGGATTTTTCAGGACCCTACAGTTACCATTACTTAGCTTATGTTCATCATTAGCATGTTGATTTCTAAGAGAAAACTAAATATGACTATATAAGTATTACCTTTTTATATTATTTTCATATCAATATTTAACTTCATAAGATCTTATATTTATACCGATAAAATAATATAATTATAATAATTATAGTGATATGCTATTATATGAATTTAAAAATATTTTTCTATTCCTCTTTATCCATTTTTAAGAAAAACAAAAGTGTTGTCAGTTCTTGTGCGCAAACATCCCCCTCAATGAATCTGTAACACCCCAATCTTTAATGGTACGTTTCCTTTTGAATAATGCAATATCTTGCGTTGTACACAACTTCGAGATTCTAACACATCGTGACCAATCAAACTAGCCGTTATGAATAGTAATCCCCACGTTTTGAAATTTTATCAATTTTATCATTCAAAATGGACTTCATTTTTTGGTTTGGAATATTTAAATTAGCTTAGGGTGAATTTTTTGTATTTTTCTGAAAACAATCAGTTTTTGAAGAATAGTGAAAAATATTAAATTTTAATTTAAAAAACATTTTTAATAAAAATAATTTATTGTTCTAAATTATACTATTGAGTGGTTTTTAAGTATAATTAGATTATATTTTTACCATTTAATCCAATTTTTTTCATTGGACGTGATTTCACATTTAAACAGGACATAAGCAAGTGTCAATCTTTTGATAGTTATTATTTCTTAAAAACACGTTTTTTGTTTTGACAACGAAAATTAATTTTAAATTAATTTCTGCCACTTTTATGCTTTTAATTTATAAAAATGGAATCCATATTTAAAATCATGAGGTCTAAATTGTGTAAATAAGTTACTTTTATTTTTATAAATTTTAAAATAATTAATTCGGTAAATATTTTATTTACCATGGTTAAAGGGTAAATCTGGTAAATAAGGGTAAACAAATAATATTATAATAATATTAAATTACCCTAAAATGTGTTCTGTCCCAATTTTCTGATACATGTCCCACCATGTGAATCCTTGGGTTGATTCTGGGACCCCATGGAGCCACTTGTAAGTGATAATGACACTTTATATTAATTAAGTTAAAGTAAATACAAAAATGACATAAGCATATATCATTTAGTAAAACAATTTACATAGGGTTATATATGTTATCAATTCAACTATAAATATTAATTATAAAGATAAAATGATTTCCTACATAATGGTATTTTATTTATAATTTTTAGACATTGAATAATTAAATTTATTTATAACACAATGATGATGTAGTATTTTCCTTATTAATGAAAGAATCAAATAAATGGTATTATAGATGTTAAAATAAATATAATTTGAAATTTTTGATTCCATGAACGTATTTTCTAGGATAATGTGACATGTTAGGGTTGATTAAATTAATTTTTTCGAAGTAATAATGTTATTAGGAATTTAACAAAAACAAAATAGAAAATGGTGTCAAAATTGACATAAAAGGGTTTTTAAAACAAATATTGTATTATTAATTGATATTCTATTCCTAAAAATCTAATGTTCATCCAAAGGTCTTAAATAATATTATATGTTTCATTAATTAACCACTTGAGGTTCTTTTGTAATTTTATAGTAAGTTTATTAAACATATAATATAAAAATACAAAGAGGCATGGTAAATGTCAAACTAATTAACTAAGAGTTAAATCTAGAAGATAAGGTTAATATAGTGACCGAAACATGTCTCAAACAAATTGGCTAGGTGTTTTTCGACCCATCCCTACATTATCCTCGAAATAAATCATTTTGGATCCATTAGAAACCGAAAATTATTTTATTGTAAAATAATATTCCAATCTTTTCCTAAGGTTCCCCTCACCCCTCTTATAAAAGGGAACTCCCCATTCTCTCAAATACACACCATCAAAGCTATTTGGCTCGGCCAACACCTACACAAATATCCTATAAAATGTCCTCCCTTAATCATAGATTCCTTCCTTTAGTCATAAAGCCAACATAAGGATCCCTTTTGATCAAATCAAAAGCAAGAACCCGAAGAATAGGTAAATATTTCATCACCTCTTTCAAGTTCTTTTCTTCTTCCACTTCATATTTTATTGTTGTTTCCATTCAAAAATAATAAATCTGGTATCTTCTATATACTATGATTTTATTATAAAAATGGTAGAACCATATTAATTATTTTATATATCCTTGGAATGACATGTCACCATACGTGCGTACGTACGACTTACTGTCTCCACGTCGTGGTGTAGTTTGTTATTCAAACACTTCATCATTTATATGGGTATAATAAGGAGTGTAAATGATTTAAATAATAATTAAAACATGATAATTATTCTCTCTATATATATCATCCAATTATATATGATTTTAATATCAAAATAATGATATTGTCGCTTGTGCGTATGTACGGATTATCATCTCCACGAATGCGATGAAGTTAATTCCCTATCGTATCCATTCAAGACTAAATTTTATTTGATGATTAAAAATAATTTTCAAACACTTAATATCATTATGAATATGAATAAGATACATCCTATCCACGACAAATATTACTTACGCAAAAATCATATAAAGGAAAACGAATCTGTTAACACTCGAAATGATGATACTACTAAAATGTCTTTAACAATGAAATATTCAAAGATCATATATGATATCATATTAATGTATATAGTTCTTGTATAATTTAATAAAAATTATTTCACAATTATACAGAAGGTTAAACTACCCTCGACTAAGGAAATTTACAAGGTAATGGTTAATGTCACAATCTCTTCATTATCCGAGGTTGTTTATATGTAATTATCTACTGCGTCCTCTTTATCATCCACATCCATTCTTCTTAAAAATATATTTGAAAACATTTTTAATATGTACTAGACAATGATTTGAAGTAATTTATACCCTTATTTGACCTTATATGTTCTAAAAGAAATCATTCCATCATTTTCCAAAAAAGATACTTTATGACCTTTTAGACAAAATTAAGGTAAGAATGTTTTTTTAACTTATACAGTGGGTGCAGCTATTTTCAGCCATTATAACATCGTCAAATATTCCATTAAAATATTATAATAATATTTTCAAAATAAATGTTTTCTTTATAATTATGTGACTCTTAAATGATTTCAAAAATAGAAAGAGTTATTTCTATAAAACATGTTTTTATTTCATCTATGTCAACATCCTTTGATAAATTTTAAGCATATTTGAAGTTGATTTATTATGATACAAAACATCCATATTGTATTGAAGGTTTTGTGATATGTTTGACTGTGTGTGTGTTATTTTTACACCATTCATGGTTTATGGATAATGTATTGACATTTTCTGTATGCTAGTTTTAATACGAATGTTTATGTTATGTTTAAACCGTTTCTTATGAGGAATGCATTGGACTTAGTAAGTGACAGGTGGAGCCCGCTATGTCTCCTTGATGCATCATTAGGTCTAATGAGACAAACTAGTGTCTTGGCACAAGGCCTTGAAAAATCTTTGTTGTAGTCTTGGCACATGGCCTTGACTATGTGGTTATAAAGTTTGGAATTATGCATTCCATCGTTAGGAAAGTGGTTATTGATATTACATGTGATTATTTGACAAGAAGAATATCCATGTGAGTAAGTAAATGGAATTATTTTATTTTATCTTTGCCAAATTATACTGAAGTTCAAGTTTAAAATTATTTTGTTTTAGTCTTATACATTGCCTTAAATTTTTATGCTTATTTATGAAATTTTTCACTATATTGTAATCCTTACTGAGTATCTGAGCTCACCCCTTTATATGTTTTATATTTCCTAGGATGCAAAGACGTATTTTATGACTGACCTTTAGGGATAGTCTGAGGGGATATGAGTGTGGTCTATGGAAACAATGTTGTTGTAGTTTTTCATTTTATAATGTAATGTAAAACTTACGAATGTATCTAGTATTTTCAAGGCTACTAAATTGATCGGTCTTTAGGGATATGATTTCCTTATATCATGAAAATTTTATGTAATAATGAACCGACTATGGGTAACTTGGGTCAGGGAATTACAATTGGTATCAGACAAAGTTTAGTACATACCTTGGATTCTAGATTTAAATAAACTTTGATTAGAGCACAATAACCTAAGATAGACATTGAGGATTAGTATAGAAGAACTTACTAGAATATTGGTATTGTAGAGATTTTGTGAGTTTTCCAAGAAATGAATCCCTATCTAGATATGAGAAGGTAGAGGCAAAACATGCACAAATGTACCTTGGTGTAAAACCCAAAAACGCCGCTTTGAGCTAGACTCAAACGGGAACTAGTGCACCACAATGGGCCTTGCTTCACTCTTGGTTAGGACACTCCTGGGGGATATGCATAGGATAATTCTCATTTTATATACAAACCATTATGAAGGGTTTATGAGAATATACTTCCTCAAAGAAATCGTTTTTATGATAATGAATTATATCCATAAACTGTTCAGTTTATGTTAAGTTTTTTACATGTTTGGAATTATGTATTTCGATTCATAAACTAATCTAGTTTATTCCATTTTTTAGAAATGATACCTATTGGAAGGATTGGAAACTGTATTAACGCACATAATCCATGTCAGGATTTCCCTCTTACTCAAGATAATTATAGTGGAGCTTGTGAAACAACTGGTGCTGATCAGCTTATCACCATACTGGGACAACTCACTCAGGTTATGAATAATAGTTTTGCCCATATAGAGCACCCAAATCCATAGCGTGAAGGATCAATGTTAGATCTCTTCATGATGAAACAAACAAAAACATTCAATGGGAGTAAAAATCCATTATTAGTTTAGCAATGGATAAATTCCTTAGAGAAAATATTCCACGCCTTGGGGAGTAGTGAAAGAGAAAAAGTTGTCATAGTAGTTTACCACCGCATTGGAGATGCTGATCAATGGTGGTCATTGATTCAAAATAGAAAGGAAGATGATGAAGTATCAAATATGTAATGGAGGGATTTTAAAGAAGTGTTCTTAGAAAAATAATTTCCTTTTGACCATCGAGCAGATATGAAAAGGCAATTTATGTGTCTGAGGCAAAAGGAGGATGAGGATGTCGCAAGGTATGAAGATAAATTTACAAGGTTATCAAGGCATTCTTCAGATTATATATGTAACCCATAAAGTAATATTGATCATTTCATTTATGGGTTAAAACCATTTCTCTGTTGAGCATTAGTCCCACAATCCTTCTCATCATACAAAGACATTGTTTCATGTGCTATCAAGATAGAAAAGAAATTTTCTAAGTATTACTATTTTAAATAAAAGCAAGAGAAGAAGATATCTTCCAAACACTCTAGAAATGGAAATAAGGGGGAGAAGGGAAAAGTGAAATAACCATCCTGTAGTAAATTTAGGAAGAAACACCCTGGTACTTGCCTGAACGGAAGAGAGTCTGTTACAAGTGTGGTGAAAAAGGCCACCAAACTCGTGATTGAAAGGGGAAGAAAGAGGGTGTCAATTTTGAATGCTACAATTGTAGAGAAATGGGGTATTATGCAAATGAATTTCCTAAGTCCCAAGGAAACTTACCTCAAAAAAGGCCAAGGGATCAAGGCCAAGATTATGTTATCAATACTTCTGAGGTTGATGCTCTGAAATACGTGGTGGTAGGTAATTTAATGGTATCCTCAAGTTTAGAAAATGATTTATTTGATTCTAGATCATTTAATAGTTTCATATCTTCCCAGTTTGCTAATAAAATTAGATATTTTCAATTTGATTTAACAAGGGAGTTGTCAGTAAAAACTCCTAAGGGAAGTATTATTGTAAAAATGTTTTGTGAATCAGTCCCCATTAGGGTATACAAATGTTCTTTATCAGCTGATATCATCATCATACCCATGGTTTAATTCTATATAATCCTCTGTATGGATTGTCTTTCAGACCATGATGCAAAATTCTATTGTAAGAAGAAAGAGGTTACTATTTTTGAAGAGGATGATAAAGAACACCTTATCTTTAGAGCAGAATCGTCACCACCTGATTCTTATCTAGATGTACCCCCAGTAGCTCAGCTAAATTCAATTATTGGGGAGGAGGAGAATGAAATAATAGTGGGTGAGGAAAAGAATGTTCAAATAGAATATATACCTATTGTGCAAGAATATGTTGATGTGTTTCCAGAAGATTTACTTGGACATCCTCCAGACCGAGAAATTTAGTTTTCCATTGATTTAATTCCTGGTTCAAGGCCCATATCGAAGACCCATTATCGAATGACCCCTGTTGAATTAGTGTAACTAAAGAAAAAACTATAGTAATTGAGTAATAAGGGATTTATTCATCCTAGTGTTTCTCCATGGGGTGCCCCTGCCATTTTTGTTAAGAAGAAAGATAGATCTATGAGGTTTTACATTGACTACAAAGAGATCAATGCTATAACAATAAAGAACAAGTATCCCCTTCTTCACATTGATGATTTATTTGACTAACTTCATGGAGCACAATATTTCTCAAAAATTTACCTTCGATCTGGATACCATCAGTTTTTCATGAAGAAGGAAGACATTCTGAAGATAGCATTTGGAACCAGGTACAGACAATACGAGTTTATAGTAATGCCTTTTGGATTGACTAATGCACCCTCTATCTTCATGGATATAATGAGTAGGGTTTTTAAGGAATATCTTGATGACTTTGTAGTGGTATTTATTGATGATATCATGTTATACTACCAAATCTACGAAGATAATGAAAATCACTTGTGCATTATCCTGAAGACTCTTAGAAGAAATGAATTATATGGGATGATTAGAAAGTATGAATTCTAGCTTCATGATATTTCTTTTCCTGACCATATCATCTCTAAGGATGGAATATTCGTTGATCCTTCAAAGACCAAGTCAATCCAAGAATGGACATCACCGATGAGTATAACTAAGGTATGTAGTTTTATTCGTTTAGAAGATTATTATCGACATTTCGTCCAGAATTTTGCCCGATTGGAAAACCCATTAACCAAGCTCACACGTAAAGGGGTTAAATTTTTCTAGACAAAAGATTGTCAAGAATGTTTTGAAGAATTGAGGAGAAGATTAGTCAATGCTCTTATATTGACTCTACCATTGGGGAATGACAGTTTTGTTATTTATTGTGATGCTTCAAAGAAAGGAATTGGTTGTGTCCTTAGGCAGAATGGTAGGTTTATTGCCTATGCATCCCGACAGCTAAAAAATCATGACCAAAAGTATCCTACTCATGATCATGACATATAACCAACAATATTTTCTTTGAATATATGGATACACTATCTATATGGTGAAAAATCTGAGATTTATACTGATCACGAGAGTTTGAAGTATATTTTCTCATAAAAAGATCTCAACATGAGGCAAAGGCGATGGCTTGAACTACTCAAGGATTATGATTTCACTATACACTACCACCCAGGGAAGGCAAATAAGGTGGAAGATGCATTGAGTACAAAGGATCATAGAGTTTTGAACAAGATGATAGTTGAAAAGGATCCTATATACATGGATCTAGTAAAGATGGATATGGGAATTCCCATGGATGGTGAAACATCAATTCTTTGTCAAATGGTTTCCAAACCATCTTTACTAGAAAGGATAAAAAATCCTTAGGCTGATAATGAGGAGTTTCTAAAGAAGATTAATGCATTGAATGATTGGAGATTGAGTGACTTCGTATATGAAGATGGGATTTTAAAATTTCGGAAGAGACTTTTTCTTCCCAATATACCTGATCTAAAAAGAGAATTGTTCGATGATTCTCATAGCTCCAATTTCCCTATACACCATGGGAGCACCAAGATGTATAGATATTTGAAAGAATATTTTTTGTGGGACAACATGAAGAGGGAGATTGCTAATTTTGTGTCAAGATGAATGGTTTTTCAACATGTGAAAGCTGGAAGGCAACAATTTGGAGGAGTCATACAACCTCTTCCCATACCTGAATGGAAATGGGATAATATTACAATGGACTTTTTCATGGGGCTACCAAGGAATCCAAGAAGAAATTATGAAATATGGGTCATTGTTGATCATCTTACCAAGTCAACACATTTTCATGCTATAAGAGAAGATTTAACACTTGAATGTTTAACAAGACTATATATTAATGATGTTTTAAGACTTCATGGAGTACCCCTATTTATTGTTTCTGATCGTGATCCTCGTTTTATATCAATATTCTGGAAAAGTCTTCAGAAAACCCTGGATACTGAGCTTCATTTGAGAACTGCCTACCACTCTAAAACTGATGGACAATCAGAACGGACTATTCAAACCTTAGAAGACATGTTGAGATCTTGCTGACATGACTTTCAAGGTACGTGGGATCAATATTTACCTCTAATATAATTTTACTATAACAATAGCTTCCATTCAAGTATTCAAATTGCACCATATGAAGCGTTATATGTAAAGAGATGTTGCACACCAACTTGTTGGGATGATGTTGGTGAAAGAAAACTCATAGGCCAAGAACTTTTTGAGGAAATGATGGAAAAGGTGAAGGTAATCCAAACACACATCGAAGCAGCTCAAAGTAGGCAGAAGAGCTATGCCTATAACCGAAGGGAGGATTTTGAATTTTAGGTAGGAGGTCATGTTTTCTTGAAGGTATCTCTATGGAAGGGTGTTATATGTTTCGGTAAGAAGGGTAAATTGAGTCCCAGGTACATCGGAACTTTTGAAATCCTAGAACGAATTGGGGCGATAGATTACCGTTTGGAAATGCGCCCAAGTCTCTCCAAAGGTCATGTTGTGTTCCATGTTTCACTGTTGAGAAAATACATGCCTGACCAAACGCATGTACTTACCTATTAGGAATTAGAACAGGAACCTGATATTTCTTATTGCGAAGATTTTTTCAAGGTTCTTGACACAAGAGAACAAGTGTTGAGAAACCGGATGACTCGTCAGGTAAACGTTCTATGGAGAAACCATAAGATGGAAGAGGCAACATGGGAACTCGAGGAACTTATGATGAAGAACCACAAGAATATTTCAATGCAATAATATTCTAGAAATTTTGAGGAAGAAATTATATGAAGTAGGGGAGAATGTAACACCCCATTTTTCCACGGTATGTTTCCCTTTGAATAATGCAATAGCTTGCATTGTATGCAACTTCGAGATTTTAACACATCGTGACCAATCAAACTAGCCGTTATGAATAGTAATACCCACTTTTCAGAATTTTATCAATTTTATATTTAAAAATGGACTTCATTTTTGGGTTTGGAATATAGAAATTAGCTTAGGGTGAATTTTTGTTCTTTTTCTAAAAACATTCAGTTTTTGATGAATAGTGAAAAAAAACTAAATTTTAATTAAAAACAACTTTTTGAATCAAAATATTTTATAGTGCTAAATTATACTATTGAGTGGTTTTTAAGTATAATAATATTATATTTTTAGCATTTAATCCAATGTTGGTCATTTGACGTAATTTCACATTTAAACTTGACATAAGAAAGTGTCAATCTTTTGATAGTTATTATTTCTTAAAAACACGCTTTTTGCTTTGACAACGGGAATTAATTATAAATTAATATCTTCCACTTTTGTGTTTTGAATTTATAAAAATAGATTCCATATTTATAATCAGGAGATCCAATTTTTTTAAATAGGTAACTCTTATTTTTATACATTTTGAATAATTATTTCGGTAAATATTTTATTTACCATCGTTAAATGGTTAATCTGGTAAATAAGGGTAACAAAATAATATAATATTATTATTAAATAACCCTAACACGTGTTATAACCTTATTTTATGATACATGTCTGACCATGGTCATCCTTGTGTCAATTTTGGGACCCCATAGAGCCACTTGTAAGTGATAATGTCACTTTATATTAATTAAGTTAAAGTAAATACAAAAATGACAAAAGCATATATCTTTTAGTAAAATAATTTTTACATATGGTTATAAATGTTATATATTCATTTATAAATACTAATTATAAATCTAAAACAATTTCCTACATAATAGAATTTTAGTTATTATTTTTAGACATTGAATAATTAAATTTATTTATGACACAATGATGAAGCAGTATTTTCCTTTTTAATGAAATAATAAAAAAACGGTATTATAGATGTTAAAATAAATATAATTTGATTGTTTTTATTCCATACACAAATTTTATAGGTTAATATTACATTTTAGGATTGATTAAATTAAATTTTTTGAAGTAATAATGCTGTTAGGAATTAAAAAAAACAAAATATAAAATAGTGTCAAAATTGACAAAAAAGTGATTTTAAAAAAAATATTGTATTATTAATTGATATTCTAATCCTAAAAATATAAGGTTCAGAAAAAGGTCTTAAATGATATTATATATTTCATTAATTAACCACTTGTGGTTCGATTGGAAGTTTATATTATGTTTATTAACCATATAATATAAAAATACAAAGATACATTATAAATGTCAAACTAATTAAATAAGAGTTAAATATTGAAGATAAAGTTAATATGGTGACCGAAACCTATCTAAAACCTATTGGTTGAGTGGCTTGAGATCCATCCCCACATTATACTCTAAATAAATTATTTTTTATCCATTGAAAACCGAAAATAAGTTTATTATAAAATAATATTTCAATCTTTTCTAAGGTTCCCCTCACCCCTCTGATAAAATGGCCCTTCCCCTTCTCTCAAATCCACACCTTCAAATCCATTTGGCTCCGCCATACCCTTCCAAAATTTTCTCTAAACTGTCCTCCATTCATCCTAGAGTCCTTACTTTAGTCATAAATCCAACCTAAGGAGCCATTTTGATCAAATCAAAAGGAAGAACCCGAAGAAGAGGTAAATATTTCATCACCTCTTTCAAGTTATTTTCATCTTCCACATCCAATTTTTTTGTTATTTAAATTATAAAATAATAAATATAGTATCTTATATATTCTGTGATGTTATTATAAAAATGGTACAACCATATTCATTATTTTATCCATCATAGAAATGACATGTCACCATACGTGCGTATGTACAGCTACCCGTCTCCACGTCGTGGTGTAGTTTGTTATTCAAACACTTAATCATTTGGATTTGAATAATAATGATTATAAATGATGTAAATAATAAATATTACATGATAATGATTCTGTATATATATACCATCCAATTATATACTATTATAATATCAAAATAATGATCTTGTCGCTCGTGCGTACGTACGGATTACCGTCTCCACTAACGCGATGAAATTCATTCCACATCGTATCCATTCAAGACTAATTTTTATTTTATGATTAAAAATAATGTTTAAATACTTAATATCATTCTTAATATGAAAAAATACATTCTTTAAACAACAAACATAACTTACGCAATAAATCTTATAAAGGAAAATGAATCAGTTGACACCCAAAACGATGATACTACTGAAATATCATTAACAATGAAATATTAGAATATCATATATGAAATAATATTAATATATATAGTTCTTTTATAATTTAATAACAACTATTTCACCCTTATACAGGAGGTTAACCTACCCTCTTCCAAGGAAAAATACAAGGTAAGGGTTAATCTCACTATCTCTTCATTATCTGAGGTTGTTTATACGTAATTTTCTAATGGGACCTCTTTATCATCCACATCCATGCTTCTTCAAAATGTATTTCAAATTTTTTTTTACTATTTACTACACAATGGTTTAAAGTAATTTATACCCTTATTTGACCTTATATGCTCTGAGAGGAATCTTTCTGTTGTTTTCCCAACAAGGTAACTTACGACCTTTTCGACAAAATTAATGTAAGAGTGTTTTTTAACAAATATGGCGGGTGCGTCTATTTTCTGCCATTATAACATCGTCAAAGCTTCCATTGCAATATTATAAGAATATTTTTAAAACAATTTTTTTAATTATAATTATGCGAATCTTATATTTTTTTAAAATAGAAAGATATATTTCTCTAAAAAAGGTTTTGATTTCATCTAGGTCAATATCCTTTCATAGATTTTAAGCTTATTTGAAGCTGATTTATTATGATACAAAACTTCCATATTGTATTGAATGTTTTGTGATATGTTTGACTATGGATGTTTTATATTTACACCATTCATGGTTTATAGATATAGTATTGACATTTCATATGCTAGTTTTAATACAAATGTTTATGTTATTTTTAAACCATTTAAAATGAGGAAAGCATTGGACTAAGTAAGTGATGGGTGGAGTCCGCTATAGATCCTAGATGCATCGGTAAGTCTCATGAGACAAATTAGTGACTTGGCAGAAGGCCTTGGAAAGATATTATTTTTAGTCTTGGCACAAGGCCTTGACTATGTGGTAATGAAGTCTGGAATTATGAATTCCATCATTATAAAAGTGGCTATTGATTTTTCATGTGATTATTTTCCTAGTTGAATATCCATGTGAATAAGTAAATGGAATTATTTGATTTTATCTTTGCCATATTATACAGATGTTCATGTTTAAAAGGATTTTTATTTAGTCTCATACATTTCCTTAAATGTTTTTTCTTATTAATGAAAGTTTCTGCTATATTGTTATCCTTACTGAGCATCTGAACTCACCCCTTTATATGTTTTATTTTTCCCAAGATGAAAAGAAGTATTTTATGACTGACCCATCGGGATAGTCTAAGGGGATATGAGTGTGGTCTATGGAAACAATGTTGTTTTAGTTTTTCATTTCATAATGTAATGTAAAACTTATGAATGTATCTAGTATTTCCAAGGATACTAAACTGATCGGTCTTTCGGGACATGATTTCCTTGTATCATTCCATTGCACCAACTCTGGGTAACTTAGCTCGGGACGTTACAAAATCAATGTATTCAATTTTTCCATACCACATCACATATATATTTTCGAAGATTTTATTGATGAATAAATATTTTACATAAAATATAAAAACGATAATTAATTTTTATGTTTTAATATACCTTTATTCCATCTAATTATTTGAGAAATAAAAATGTTAACCATTTATTGTGAAAACATTCACCTTCATGAAGAAATGCATCTCATTTTTCATCTAGTTTAATTTTTATTTACTAAAAAACTTTTAAATATTAATAATATTCTTAAAAGTATCTAAATAATATTGTTATTTTTTTAATAGTGATATTATTAATAAAATAATTTTTTATCACAATCATTACCATCCATTTATTAAAGTATGATTATGTTTGGGGCATTCTAACCACCAATATGAAAAATGATATAAAACGAAACCATGGAATAATATGGGAATATAAATAATAATTTCAATATAATTTAATAAGAAAATATTATTTATTATTTTGTTTATAATTTTTATGTTAAATATTTAACTTATTATTACTGTATTAAATTTTAAAAACATAATTACTGAAATAAGTCGACACTAATTCAACATCCAGGAAACACAATGAAAACACAAATCAAATGAGATAAGATAATTATAAATACATGGAAATAAAAAATTCAATAATGTTATGATATCTTATAATGATGAAAATTTAGAGAAGAATAAATAACATAACTGTTATTATAAAACTAGTTCAAAACAATCAAGATTACACACCCATGATATTAAAAATAAATAATAACGAAAAAAATAAACTTGTACTAACTATTTATAAATAAAGTTGAAAACAGTTTTAATTATGAATGATGTTTTGAAATGGGTGACTATGAAATTTATTTTTGATATATTGGTTATTTGATAACATTTGACCAGGCATGATTTAATGTAATGATTCTTTGTCTAGAATTTTAATTCCTTGAGATGTTATTATGTTATACACCATGCTTCATTTTGTATGATGTACTTAAAACCATATGATATTTTATTTAATGATTATATAAATATTAATTGTATTTAATTATATTATTATAAATGTTATACTTCAAATTATTTTTATTAAGGTGTTACCTAAGCCATCATAATTCCAAAAAATCCAAGATTTTGGAAAGGAATATTTATGTGATAATATAATAATGTGCATCCCTATTTTGATATTTGAAATTGTATACAGACATGAAAATGATAACCTATGTGTAATCACCTTGAAAATGGATAGTCTAGTATCTTTTCAATAATTAATCTTTTAAGTATGAATCCCCATAAGAATACACACATGGAGAGACACTCTAATTGGATATGCATTAGATAATTCACATGAACTTTATAATTCATAATGAAGGATTTTCATACCATTGCCTAGAATCTATACCATTAAAAACAATTGAACTCAATTAATATCTTCTATTGAAACCCATAACTCATATTTTACCCTCTTCACACAATTTTCATTATTTCATTGAAAATGGTACTTAATTTTATATTGAGAATAACCTATATTTTTTATGTTGACATTTAGGATGCTCTCTAAGATAGACATAATATTCCATTGAATGGAGAAATAATTTTTCCCTATATTCCAATATAATGTATATCCACTATTCTATTTTTCCATGATTAATTAATAAGTTACATTGGTACTATTTTGAAATTTCTTACATACTCATATTTTCAATGAATTGGAATTAATTAGAGATTGGTGAGGCCCAATATAAATATCCCCCTGATGCATCAATAGGTCTCCTAAGACAAACTAGATGGGTTATTGGAATATAACATACATTTTTGTGTATTATGTCTTGGAATAAGGTCTTCAAGATATATTTATGATTCCCAACATTATTTATACCATGGGTATGCGATCAGTAATTATTAACAATATTTTGATTTATTTTCACGGATATAGTAAACTGTCAGTTTCATTTGATTATTTATTATATTTATTAGCTAATAATTTATTTCATTCTATTAAATAAATGTTTTTGTTATTATAGAATCAATTGTATACTACTATTTACTAAGCATCTAAGATCACCCTAATTTTTTTTCATTTCAAATGGAACATAGAAATAAAAAATGTTTATTTTTCAAGGTTCTACTAGAAGGAATAATAATGTCCCCATGGAGTGTTTATGTTTTATTTTTTTTCTCAAGTGTAATATGAAAATTATATATATTTATATAGTCCTATAATACTGAAGATGCATTAGATCATATATAAACTCTTGTATTCTATACTAATAAAATAATATTACTACAAGATCTAGATTTTTGGGGTCTCAGATGTGACAATTGGTATTGTATAATGTTTAGTTGAAACCATGGGTATTAGATATAGAGGAACCAAGTTTGATATCACATGCATTATTAAATACCATTTTACTTTTGATGAACTTCTCACTAGAAAACGTAATTTTAATTAAATTTTATAATTAAATTTTCATGCACTAACTTTGTGTATGCCATTATTTAGAGAAGATGACTCAGGAAAGAAATGGTAATCATATCACAACCCATCATTAGTTTAGGGATTACTGACAAGATATACTCAATGTTGATAAAATTTCAGTAAATAATATCATAACCATATTAGGTCAACTAACCCAGGTAATGAAAAATAACATTTCCAAAAAAATGGGAATCCTTCTGATCTACAACATGGTTTGATTATGTTGGAACACTTCTTATTATAACAAAATGTAACATTTAGTGAAAAAACTTATCCATTTATAGATTAATAGTGGATCAAGCCCCTATAGAAGATCATTATCTCTTTTTGAATTGTTGAAAATTTAAAATTCATCATATAGGTCAATCATCTGAATGAATATGTGGTCAAATAGTAGTTGTGAATTCAAAATAGTAATGTGAATGATGATATTGTGTTCATGGAATGGGGAAATATTAAGGTGGTGTTATATGAAAATTACTTTCCTTAGGATAGAAGTGAAAAAATGGAAAGGTCAAGAAATAATTATTGGTAGATAGAGGATTAATATTTTTCTAATTAATTAGATAACTTTATATGATTAACTAGGAATGTTGAAACTTATGTATGTGGGATAAAAAGAAAGAAATAAAGTTTTTTCATTGTGGTAAAGTAATGATTTCAAATAGTGTTATTCTCATTTTAATTTTCATCAAATATGGATATAGTCATGAGTTATATTATGAATTGAAATGGTATTCTATAAGTATTATTTCCTCAAAAGAAATCTTGTGAAGAATAGTTCTACTAATAAACAAGAAAATAAAATTATATAAAATTGGAAGTAGAAATAGTGTAATTTCAAACATGTAATAATTTTGGAAAGAAACACCCAGGGACACACATCAAGGCAATGGTATTGTTTTTCATGTGAAGATAAAAAAGTCCTAAATATCATGAATTTAATTGGAAGACATATGTTTTTTAGGTTCAATGATTTATTTTTATGTAAATGGGGAACCATGGAAAATAATTCCCCAAACATCATGTTACTCTACCTTATAAATGGATAAGTGAGCATAGATAAGCTTATGAGATCACTAAAAAAGAGTTTGAAGTCTCAAATGATTTAAAAGTTTATATGTTGATCATAAAATCAATGTTGGTAAATTATTTATTTTATTCCATTTCTACTAACACCATTTTATAATTCGTATTTATTGAGAACATTGAATCATCCCCTCTTACTTTTGGGAAATACTTTTCAATTAAGACAGATAATGGGATTCTTATTGTAATGAATATTTTACAAGTATTATATATTAATATTCTATAGTATTACATGGAGAAAAACTATATTTTTAAACTTATGGTTGATATTTAATTAATCATTGGTTAACATTGGATCTCAATATATAAAAAAGATGTTATTTATGAGAGAATGATACTACTATTTTTGAAGTGGGAATAGAATCCCTTTTTTTGAGTAGAGATAATTGACCTCCTCAGTATCTTATGAACCCTCATCAAATTTATCTTCCAAGTTAAATTAATATATAAGAAGAAGGGAAAACATTATCTATGGATTAGAAGAACATCCTAAAGATATTGGATATACCTATTTCATAAAACAATAATAATTTATTTCTAATGGAATTACCTTGTCGTCCACCTTATCAGGAAGTTGAGTTTTTTAATGAACCCCTTAAAAATGGAATACCTGTATCCATAAGAATCGATATAATTGAAAAAATGGATTTGATAGAATTTATGATATCACGTTAGGAGTTGTGTTATAAAGGATTTATATTCCCTAGTGTGTCAATATATGGAGCCCAAATCTTATTTCCAATAAACACTGATCATTCTATGATATTGTTAATCAATTGTAGGGATTTTAATTCCATTACCAAAATTAATAAGTAAAATTTTACATGAAATGATGATTTATTTTATTATCTTCATGGAGGAACTTTTATAAAATATGATTCATCACTTTGGTTTTCATCAGTAATGGGTGACGAGGGAAGATATATTGAGGACTTTATTTCATATATTGTATGGACATTATGAGTTTAATATAATACCCTTTATATTGAATATTACACCTTATATTTTTATATAAATGATATATATAGTGTTCAATGATTATATTGATAACATCATGGTGGTATTCATTTATGATATCTTGATATAGTCGAATCTCTATGAAGAGTGTGAGATAAAATTGTGAATAATTCTTAGACACTCAAAGAAAATGAATTAAATGAGAATTTGTTAATGTATGAATTTTTTCTCCATGAAATTCCACTTCATAGCCATTTTGTGTATGAGGATATAATACATGTTGATCCCATGAAGATAAATGTAGTCAGTGAATGTCCTAAATTGATGAATGTAACTAAAATACATAATTTACTTGGATTAGCTGGTTGCATTCATTGGTTTGTATAAAATATTTCAATATTAGCCAACCCATTAACCATGTTGACATATAAAGTGGTTAAATTCACAAGCTTTTTGGAATGTGAATAAATGTTTTAAGAGAAAATGATCAGACTGATTAATGAACTATTATTAACTTTAGCATTCGAAAATGAAGGATTGGTAATGTATATTGAATCTTTGAGGAAAGGAATGTGTTTTGTCCAAATAGAGAAATTTTCAATGGTTTCTTATGAATCAAGAAAAATTTAGGATTCCTGAATAGAATTATCCAACTTAAGACATTGAGATAGTATCTGTAACTTTTTTCTTGTGGATATTAAGGCACTATAATTATAGAAAAACATATAACTTATATAATGAATATTTTTTTGATTTATATATTTTATATAAAAAATACATGAACATGAGGCATAGAACACGGTTGAAACAACTCACTGATAATTATTTCTCGATAAACTACATACTGGGGAAGGGGGAAAAGGTGGGTTATTCCTTGAGTATGAAGGAATAGAGTGTCCTAAAACTAATGATTGTTAATAATGATCTTATATTAAAGCATATAGGAAAGATGAATATGGTATTTTTTTAAAAAAACTGGGAATAATTATTCTTTTCCATAAAATTGTTAAACCGTTTTTATTATAAAATATATATAAGTCCCTATAGGATAATAAGAATATAAAAATGAGGATTAAAGTATTGAATGATGGTAAACTGATATATTTCATCTATAAATATGTATTATTGATGTTTGAAAAGATGTCATGTGTTCCATCCATACCTCAAATGAAGAGGGGGTAATATTTTAAGAAAATATGTGAAATTTAACTATGTACCCAAGTATAAGAAATTAGTAAATGGATTTAAAGGAACATTTATAGTTATATTGTATAAAGTGGAATATTTAGATTATGTGTTGAGATTCATAGGGTTCTAATAGGTAAATATTGAATGAGAACATCATAATAGAATCATAAAACATATTTTTATAACTATATAGAAAAGGAATAGTATTTCAATGGAATTAATCATTAATATTCCAAATACCCCATTGAAGAATAATTTTATAGGACTCATCATTTTTCTCCTTATAAAGCCTTCACATTCCATAGTTGTAAGTTTATAATTACCCCATGAGTACCTTCCCCATATATATATCATTGAAATCATGAAATTTCATAGGGAACCTATAAAAATTATATTTAATTATGACTCTCAGTTTATTTAAAAATTCTGAACAATTCACAAAAAGGATCTCGATACCAAGGTACATCTATGTATCACCTATATTCCATAAACTAGTGAGTATTATAAAATTATTTTTAGACACTATAATACATTTACTATCATATTATCTTACCATTCAAGGATCATGGGATTATTATTTAAATCTAATGGAATATTCATAAAATAATAGTTTCCATTAAATTTTATAGAAAAAACAATATGAGTCATTATATGGGGATAGATGTTGTACTCCAATTTTTTGAGAAGAATTTTCAAAAAGTAATCTAACAGAACTGGAAATTTTAGAGGAGGCAACATTAATTGTTTATACTATTAGTAATAATATCAATGAATATAAAATATAATAATGTTTTATGATAATAAATGATTGAAATATGTATAATTTCTTATGGAGGATCATGCACTCTTGAGAGTTTCACAATAAAAAGGTGTTTTAATAATTGGTAAAAAGATAAATATATTCCCTAGTAACATTATTCTTTTTGAATTATAGAGAGAATGGGAGTTTTAGAATACCAATTATAAATTACACAAAAACATTCTAAACTGCATATCATCTTCCATGATTTATTATTTGGGATATAAATAAAGATCCATTATATATAATAACATATGTGGTAATAGAGTTGGAACCTCCCTTTTTATATAATTAAAAGGTTTCTAAAATCCATGAATTAGAGATATTTTTTTGTGTAATCAGAAAATTAAACCTATAAAATTCCTTTGTGTAAATAACATCCCATATGTGGAAAAACAGGGGCATAGAGAATCAATGTGGAGGAAATTTTAAATTTTTTTAAATAGTGTACATATATCCAATTTCAATGATAAAATTATTTTTGTATGAAGTAAATTTAATCAATAGACTATAATATATTAGGCAAACTCTAAAATGTAAAAATATTACACAATGTTCAGTATTAATTTCCTTTATTCTAGATATTAATTTAATGATAAATTTATCAGTTTTAATTTAACTAAATTAAGTTATTTTTTATTTCTATTATCAAAATTATACAAAGATAAATTTTTGGGACTTTTCTAAAAAAATCATTTTTAGGTGAATAGTAACCAATTATAGATTTCTCTGGAACTAATAATTTTTTTCCATTTAAAAAAAATATTGACATAATTTTTTGTTAAAAATACTTATAAAATATATGTAGTTATAATGTAAACTAAATAATTTAAAGTTATTATGCTTATCATTTTGTAATATTTAGTAACATTTCACTCTAAAAATATATTTTGTTCGGTACAATGAAAAAATAATTTATCCCACATCTTATAATATAATCTTAAGATATAGATTTAGTATTTGAGATAAAAATTTATATAGAGACCCATAAATTTGATGCATAGATATTACATCTTACTAAATTAATATTAATTATATAAGATAATGATCTATTCTAGAATCATATAAGCCATTTTTATTTTGAAACATTGATACAAAAAAATTGGTTCATATAGGAAGTAAATAATATCCCAAATTTGTTTTCAAAACTATCACCCTTCATAGAAATATCATACATAACATGCTCCTTCATAACTTTTTCAAAAGAAACCTAATAAAGGGTGATCTATAATTCCCGGTAAGGGTAAATAAGGTATATATCAGCATAATGTGATAATAAGGTTATAAAAACATGCTCATAACATTTTAAAACCATAACTTTTATATCATCTATCGTAATATGGAATCATGACTGAAATCAAGGATCTTCATACGAAATAAATCACATAAGAATCAAAGAACATGATCAGTGACATGACAAAATTAGATAAGAAACAATTATATGGAATATAAATATGTATAGAAAATAATTTACTTAGTAATACAAGGTCATTTCCAAGACTATCCTTATAGATTCGGTTTATTACCCAAAACAACATAGTAGTGAAGGTTTTCTCCCAATACAACCATTGTAGACAGAGTACATTACTGACCTATTTTAACTCACTATTATAGTCAACTTTAACTCATGATATATCTATCTTTACCCAATGCATTAGAGGACTATATAATTATGGGACCACTGTTTCATCGCGTTTCAATGTGGAACATGGAACATGATTCCTATTGATGGTTTGATTGAGAGGTATTTTATGGGATCCTTCAATTGTTCACATCAGGTTTTCCATATCTTCCATCATCCCTAGAAACTTCCAACGGTTTTCTTATAAATAGATGGGTATAGATCGGATTTCCAAAGGCTAGCAGTCATCTGGGTCTTCATGCCCAACGACTCTTAGGGACTTGCATTGGTCGAGAGGATGGGTGGTCTGGCTAATCGCACCCTTTTAGAGGGAGTTGTTTCCGA
Organism: Viscum album; assembly: GCA_963277665.1. Classification (NCBI taxonomy): domain Eukaryota; kingdom Viridiplantae; phylum Streptophyta; class Magnoliopsida; order Santalales; family Viscaceae; genus Viscum; species Viscum album. The sequence continues at coordinate 1,712,839,998 of OY728140.1, read as the reverse complement.
ATTTGAGACTCTCATATAGATTTAATACACGTATGTGAATCTCTTCTTAATCCTGATATGGGACCAGTTACCCTAACAAAATGACTATAGGTAAATTTTGTTTTATATAAAAAATGCAGGGATCTATTTAGTGAAACAATATTTATGTATTTGAGGTTTTCCATCATTTTCCCATAATGGGTGGATGATTATATATTGAAGCTTTGTAACCAAGTGCTTCAGGATATGATTTTATTTAAGGAAGAGGTTAATATTCTGAGGATGGAATTGAGCCACTATGTGGCCTCTTATGTATCCTGGTTATTGCAGGAATCAAAACCCATTAAGTTCATTCGTGTTCTTGGGAAATACCGAAAGGTATATACACTTTTATAATGTGTTTCCATATTGTTTCCTTGATTAAAGGATATTCATGATTCTCAATGAGGTGTTTGTAACATCCCCCTAATCCCACGTGATCTATGTTCTTTATGAAAAACAAGGGGGTAGAATATGATCATCCTCATGGCCTGTAGATATGCAGATTTCGTATTCGGACATTCCTTGGGGTGTTTGGTATAAATATCAGGCTTTGAGAAGAAGTCCTACGTATCTTGAGTATGGAATGAATCAGAGTCATCATAGTTCCATTTATATATAGGGGCATACAAACTGAGTCTTCCCTATACCATTGTGAATGTTTATAGTTGAGATATCATGATCATTATGATTTCATAAGCCCATGTGATCGAGGCTCATTGTGAGATAGATGGGATAACAAGAAATCAAGGTAATTGCTTTGATTAACGTCCTTAAATACTGGGATTTCCTAGATGATTAATATGGAGCTCAAACATCAAAGATAGACAGCCTAAATATCCAAAATATGATGGGAATTATATTCATCATAGTTCTGTTTATGTCAGGGCATACACACTAAGGTTGTTCTATTTGTTAGGGATTACACACCGAAGGCAAACAATGCTCGTCAAGTCATGGGATGGCCTATTAAAATTAATATCTTGTTTGGAGGGAATCACATGACCCAGTTAGAATGTCCTGGGAGCTATCTCATGACTTTTCTTGACATATATGGAGGTAATTGTGATATTCAATGTGGAATAGTCCGAGGGATGTCACATGTCTTGGATAACACCTCTGAGAGACATCCCAAGACCAGGCTGGCATGCCTGGAAGGCGTTGTGAGTCTCAATGGAGTTTCCAAGAGAGTCCCATGAGTGTTTGGATGTCATGTACATATGCTTTTGAGACACTCAAATGACATGGGTGGGTGCCATTATATGATTCAAGTGATGTGTCCGAAGGATTCCTCATGTCATGGGTGATAGAACCAGGGAGTTTGCAAGATAAAAGTGATTCTCGTGGGAAAACCACAAGAATTGTTATGGCATGTCTGGAGGATTTCACATGTACCAGATGGTACGTTGGAGGAGTTTCATGAGATTTGGGTGACATATCCTCTTTCCGTTTCATGTATTTGGATGAAGCATGCAAAGTTCATAGTGGAAAGTGATCATGTCTTCATCTTGAGTCCTCCACTCCAGGTCTTGGTTCATACACTTGTGTTGAGAATTATTTGGTTTTGTTCAATGTTAGTTTATATTAAGTATAACGTGATCTAGGGGTATTGTAAAATGTCCTTCACATAACCCACTAGAGGTCTATCATGTGATCTATGGATGATCATGAAAAGTGCTTTATACATATCACATGACTAATATGGATGCCTGTTGGTACATTGCTTTATATAAAGTCGTCTAGTCATGTGATCGATCGGAGAAGTCCCTATATGTCGAGAGTGAAATCCTCTAGAGTCTAGGCATCTTGTGTGCATAGTAGTGGTTATATTCCAGCCCTTTACTCATATTGAAATTGGGAATTTATAGGCATCACCACCCTTGCTACTCTCCAGTTCGTGCGGCGTATCAGGGGTGATTCCAGGATGGAGTCAGTGAAGGGGTATATCGCCATGCGGCTTCACGAGTCTCTATCGTGGACTGCTTCGGGCACATCAACTGATTTCCAACGTGCATGAGTCACTCTATCTAGGCATCCTCAGTTGATCACACGGTTTCATTGAAGGAATTCCATGTTGTCACATTGACATGGAAAATGGTTTTACTAGGATGGGTATGGTTTGTCTACGGGTCTAGTAGGATAATGTTGTAGGTGTGCTAGGCACAACACATGAATTTTAGTTACCACTAACACATCTCACATCCTACCTATTAACCTTATTCATTTGTGTGACAAAGGACAAGAGTCATGCAATATTTTATATGTTTTGTCAAGGATATTTCTTATATTATTTTGAGATATGTTTCCTACCCAAAATGGATCACACAGGGGTGCACAGACATTCTATGAAAAAAATCTATACATTCATCCTTAAATCCCCATTGGGGTTTCTGGACAAGTGTTATGACTTCCTTTCAATGAGGATGACATTCCAAAGGGACTTCTTAATATGAGGTATACATTAATCCTGGTACTCTCGGTGTCTTGTGGGGCGTGTTTCATGTACTTTAGTGACCAAGAACATGGATCGTATTCTCCCTTTTAATTCCATTTGTTTTATGTAAAAAAGGTCGAGAGTCATGTGAGTTTCCACATGTAATACCCTTTTTTAGTCTATTTTTTGACTGTGTCTTTCATGTACTATATGAGTCATATGAGGGTGGACATCAATTTCGTGGGAAAACCCATTAGTCTACCCTTAGAGCACCACAGATTTTCATAGACATTCATGGGGACATCCATGTAGGGAGGATACAAATTCAAAGAGGATTTTTGAGATGTTATAGATAGGTCATCATGGACTCACAGTGTCTCGCACATCTTTTGGGGCATGCCACATGTCTTTCAGTGACCACAAACCCCTCACGCATCATCCCCTTTATCTAATTTGTTTTATGTTACAAAGGATTGGAGGTCATGTGATATGTCTTGGATATAATTTAGGGATTTTATTCTTCCAAATGATGATATGGAACATGAGATTCATGACCATAGGGGATCTCTATCTTTCAATATCATCCCACCTCATTTTTGAAGGGTTTTAGATGGGTTTTCGGATGTTTTCCATTGTAAAACCATGCAACATGGGGGAACTCATTAAATTTTCACCCTAAGGACATTAGTTGTTTGGAAGACCTTTTCATGTGTAGGAAGGATTTCCAATGGGGGATTCAGAAGAATTTCCATGGGTTATGTGCCATGTGTGGGTCCTTCACATTACCTTAAAGCGTTTTCTCAATCACGAGTCCCTTAAGGGATTATGCAATGTAGAAGTCCCAACCGTAGGCTTCTTCCATAAATTTTGTAGGGAAAATGGTACCCATATTCATTTATTTATTCCTTTTTGATTTTTTCTATGCTTTTTTGGAATGCATCGACAAATACCCCCCTCAGGAGAAACATCTGAAGGGACATTGACTCACTTCTAAAAAAACTAAATGCCAGCCGGAGTCTTTCATGGTGTCACAAACCAGTAACTCGGGTGAAATTTGGTCTACAGGAAGACCTTTTGAATTATATTAACTTCCCTATATATAGTATAGGGTGTCAAGGAAAATTTATTCCATCGATATCCTCCTCCTTAGATCATTCCTAGTTTTGCTTCTGTCGAAGGAATGTGCCATAAACCCTGATCATGAACCCTATCCAAGAGCCTGCACTATGAATCCTAATTGCCAGAGCTATTGTACAAGAATTCTTGATTATTAGAAACTCATTTTCCTTAACCACAAACAATTACTTGGTAATCCCTTTTATATAGGATACAAGGGTTATGGTTTCCTTGAGGGATTCGTAAGACTTCAACGACCCGATAGTTTGATTACTTGTAATTCATGTGGCCATGTTTAGGTCACGGGATCAAAAATCTCTTGGGGGTTATTTAAAGCATGTGATACCATTCAGGGGTTATTCTCCACACAAGTCTTCTGGAGATCATGAGATCTGTGAACTCTTTATGTGGTTCATGAATCCTTTTCTGAATCCTGCGATGCACATGATGCCACTGGATCTTCGATACCTCTGTTATTGAGAATATTTTATGTTCTATTTTTATGAAATGTGCCACTTTATTATTTTAAAAAGGCTTATAGTTCCCAACATGGTTTCTCACCTATGGACAATCAAAATTCCATGATTTCTAGGAATCAAAATGGGAATCCCCGCTATCATGTGTCTGCTTATAATGAGGTCTTGCAGAGGTTCCTTTTATCCAGTATTAAGAATTATCCATTATCTAATCGACTTCCACTGTATGAATTTTTCTTGATGGATGACACCATTATACACCCCCCCATATTTTAATCTTCCATTCTACTGGGTATCTAGATCCCCCTACTATGTTCAGGTGATAATTACCGTGGACAGTCAGATAGTTACAACCCAATATCAGAGATTGCCTTATCTATTAGACAATTCTCCCCTAAACAGGATGGCCATGATCTCTCTCAATGGCCAAATTCTCAGATAAATTCAATAATAATGGATTCTTCCCAAGATTCCCCAATAGAACATGGCACACAAAATGGTACCATCGCATTGGTGGAAATTTATCCGACGAATGGGCATGGCCATTCTGGGTGAGGCAGAGCTGTTTGAAATTTATTAATGATATATATAGGGTTAATATCCAAAAATACATGTGGATATATCAATTTATCATTTACCTCCAACCCGACCTCTGTCATGAAATTATAAACATTGGTTTTCTGGGACCAACACATTCCACCTTCCTCATGGTGAGGTGGGTTTCATCTTATAGGATATCTATCAGTTGGGTGGAATTCCTCCACTTGGAGAGATGTATGATGAATTTATCCATGATAAAAACATTTAGGATGATCCTCTACAGATTCCATTTCTATATAAAGATATTCACATCATTGTAAGGAATAAATTGGGGAGAGATCAGATAGTGAATTTGGTTATTTTCATCACTGGTTGGATCGATATTTTTTTATGTGATAGTGGGGTTAATCAAAATTCTATTCATACCCGCCAGTGCACCTACCAAAAAGTTCGTGATAATGCTTGTTCTTATTAGGATATTATGGAAACTAGGGAATACACCTCATGTTTTATCAGGTAAACACTATGGTTTCTTTGGGCCTTTGGCTAGTATGTTTTCTTGCTATGTTCCAAAATGGGTGGATTTTCTTGACAAGGGATGCACACTCCAACATTAATGTTATCACCTTGGTAATGGTGTAAGAACTTGTATATAGGGATAATATCATATTGGAAGTACCTTTCCTTGAACACCTTTACCAGATGTTAGGCCAAATCTAATAAGATAACACCCTTTACCTAATCGATGGTCCTTTACAGTTCTTGTTTGGATGGATAAGAGAGCACTCCCAATTCTACGAGAACTGAAATACATACATGAGAATGGACTCCATAGCCTATCCTAGAGTACTATACATTTCTAGATCTAGTCCAATGTCCCTAACCCCTGTATAGGTCAAAGGTGCGCTTTACCAATCTGATACCTTTGACTTTTCTACCTTCTATGCACTGGGTAGCCTGATTATTGACGAAAATTGTGGCTCTCTTGACAAAATATCCTTTATGATAACACCTTAGGATGGGGTCCTTGAAGCCAGGGTGGATGAGATAATTATTTTGGAGCCATACACAGTGTATAAATTTTCCTTACAGTTTGGTTGTGTTCAGTGAGTTTCCCCCATTCCTTTCGCCAGTGTCCAAGGTGAGATACATACTAGCATCATCTGGAAATTTTGGAAGATATTATTCTATGAAGATACCAAAGTTGTGATCATATTTATACCTACCAACACTATATGTTTACTCACCCAATATTATGCCTAGGCTTGGGTAACGGCTTATCCTAATGGTGTGTAAGGCCAGTTGGTCCGCTATGTGAACATTCATCTTATGTCACCAATTACCCTAACTGTAGAATCAATGGAATTTATTGGGGACTCAGGGGAGGTATCAATAAATAGACATTTATTAAATAATGATTATTTATATGATAAGTCATGTTCTTAAGAGGATATCTATCCTCCCACGTAGGTTATGGATGAAATTCTTGTTGAGAGAGGTGTATGTGGCATCTTCTCCCATTTAAGAATCGATCTAACTGGTTACAGATCCTTCAACCATACCGACATCATCAACTTCTAAAGTTCAGTATCAATATAGGCTAATATAGGATAATATCCTTGTATTGATTACTTAGACCCCTTTGGAGACATTCTTCCATCAGGGGGAGTAGCTTTTCCAGTTATTTCATGATCTAGGGGCAGATAGCTTTGATCAGAAGGCTCTATATGAAATTTTGTAGCGGATCATCTTGAACCAAAGAGACTTGGCAATGCCGGAAAGGTGATGGAATGATTTTGAGAATGAGGCCTCCCTTTCCAAATAAACAAGGAAGACAATGGAGGAAATGGAGCATGGTTATCAATTTTTTTCCAAACTACAATCCTAGATGGATGATTGGATGAAAAAAGTATTGATGTATTAAGAGATGATTTTTCATCTGATGTCCATGCTTTTGAAATAATTAAACTCATTGACCACTGCTCAGAGGAGGGTTTAAGAGTTTAAAAATCTAGTAAAATTTCTTCATCCTAAGATAGAGGGAGAATAAGTGAGGAGGGTGACACTCCAAAGTTCATTTGATGCCTCCCAAAAAACTCTTGTCAACCTTGTTAGTGGTTCCAACCATATTTTTTATGATTAAATTTTTTGTAACTATATCCCACACTTTTTCACTACACTCCATTTTTGTTGAGGTTTTATAGAGACTCCAAAATGTGGAGATTCATCCCTCTTTTTCATATTGTGAATGGATGAGTTTTTTATTTTTCTATCTAATTTTCTTCCTCGAATGATATCCCATTATTCCATTATTTTTATAAATTGTTATCGATACTGATACCCTTAATAATCATGAATGGAAATGAATTCATTGAATTTTATGTTGGCATCTTGACTAATTCCCTTTGAAAGATTCCCGTTAAGGATTACTCATAAAAGGTTCTATATTGGTAATATTTTATAGCTATCTTGAGATCAACTAATGCGCAAGTGGGTCATCTAGGCTGGATATATGTTTAGAAGAAAGAAAATCTTTTCAAATCTGTGGAAAGAAACTCGAGTGTGATAAGGTCATGTATGAGGCCCCACAGTTGTTTTCATGTTCATTAGTTTTGGGTCTTTGAGCTAGGAACACCTATTGGTTTAGTTTAGGGTCTTTTAGATCGTACCATCTGTCACTTTAGTTTAAGGTTTTTAGCTCAGACTGTCTGTTGATTTAGTTTAAGTTATTTTATATTGGACCATAAGTCACAATATTTTAAGGTCTTTTGACTCAAACCATCTATTGATTTAGTTTATGGTCTTTTAGACCAGGACATATGTTTCTTTAGTTTAGGGTCTTTTCTCTTGGACTATATGTTTCTTTAGTTTAGGGTATTTTAGCTGAGACAATTTATTGCTTTAATTTAGGTTCTTTTAGCTCGTACCATCTTTTGATTTAGTTTAGGGTCTTTTAACCCAGGACATCTATTGCTTTGTTTTAGGTTCTTTTAGCGTAGACTATCTATTACATTATTTTAGGGTCTTTTAACTCGAACCATCTATTTCTTTAGTTTAGGGTCTTTTAGCTCGAACCACATGATCATGGGATATGGTGTAGCTATTAAAGTAATAACCCAAAACAATCTAAGGTGTTGGATCCTACCATTGTGTTTCTAAGGCCTACAAGGATTGGAATACCTTTTTTTATAGTGACATGTTTGGTTGACGACTATAGGTTCATATGATAGTGCCATGAGAATGAATGCATAGTAAATAAAAGGGGCCTTCAAGATAGCTATATATTACAAGGGATATGAAATATTTATGGTGGTGATATTGCTAAGGTTAGAATAAAAGTATTACTTGGACTTCCTGGATACTTGGATCATAGATGGTTTAAATCATAACTTGAAATTTGGTTACATGAGTACTAGGTGTTGCCGACTTTCTGGGTATGTCCCATGACATTCTAAAATTCTTGGTTTTGTTGCGGTGTTGAAAAGGTTGAAAAGGAAGGAATAACCTTTCTGGAAAGAATTATATGACTTTATTTAGTGGGTCAAGGCCCTTATGAATCAGTATCATGCCAAGTGAAAGGTAATATCCCCTTATTTATGAGGGTATGAAAGATTTTCAAAGACTCAAATTTCCAAATGGTGAAGTTGGCTACGAGAAAAAGGCTATCAGGGAAGGGTTTTCAAAGACTAGGGATACTATGATATTAAATTGAAACTTATTATCTACACCCTATTCTTTAAAATCATGATAAGTGGGACATATAAGGTTAGGAAATGAAGTTTCATGGTCTTTACTTGAAGAATGGAATGAAACATGGTGATGTTACATAGAGTATATAAAATCCTATGGGATAGTTTGGTGAGGGGAATTGTATACCCTGATCCAGAGTGCATGAGTTAGGAGAATAATAAAGTACAACAATACAATGATAAACTATAACATGTTGAGATATTGAGTGTTTTCGTGATGATGTCAATGCTCATGAGAATCATAATTTTCTTTTTTAGAGTGGCGCTTTTGGTTGGTGTCCATAAGCACATATGTCGGAGCCATGGGCATGTATGCATAGTTCTGAAAAGCGACCATGACGTTTGATGTCCTTCCCAAGGTATATGGAAGGTTATGATGATTCAAGAAACCCCAACTAATGAAGTGTGGTTTTTAGAATATGTAAAATCTATGTAGGGATTGAGTACCCTAAAAGTGGTATCACTTCCTAGCGAACATATTCTCATGGTGAGAAGATGTGACAAACACTTACCTAACTTTTTCATAGATTGGTGGGTCTAGAGAGCATATATTGGATTTTACTAGTGTTATAGACCATATGAGATTTATGCCTCTTATTTTTATGCCCTAATTCTTTTCCTCAACTCTAATAATGAGAAGTTTTGAGGGTGGAGACTCGACTGTTTCTCAGGTCTCCCTGTATAGGTTTTGGGACTAATGATTTTTTTCACTCTTTTGTTTTGTATTTTATGGTCTTGTGATTTGGATCATTATGGTCTAGAGTCTAGGTTCATATATCTTTGACCAAAGAACAAATTGTTTAATGTCATTACCTACATGGAAATAGTACATAAGATGTTACACAAGTACTTAATTTGGATATCGGGTTCAAGGTCACTCCAACAACCTTCTAATAGAGGGGTGGAGGTGTTATAAATCATGGATTGAGTTTCTCATATGGTATGTAATTATGAGGTACAATCATATTGGGATTGGTTCAGACAGACTGAGGTGTTTAGTGCTACTACGATAATGTCGAGGCTCACGAGAATTGGAATGTAATTTTTCACAATGGTGTATTTGGTTGATGGCCATAAGCACATATGAAGGATCCATGGGAATGAATTCATAATCAAGAAAAGGTTCCTTAAAGATAGATATCCTTTCCATGGGCTATGAAATATTTATAGTGACCTGGGATGCTCAAGATATGATTTTTGGTATATGGGATTGATGTTCTCTTAAAAGATGGTGGAATCACCCCATACTCTTGTTGACTAAGGTATGTCTCTTATGGTCCATTGATAAGGAATGAAAGTGGGAGATGGTCTGAACAGTTTATTTTCATGTAGGGGGACTTACATCTCTGTACATTTTAACATCATTAAATGAGGATGTATTTCTATGCATTTTAACATCATGCGGTAAGGATTTAATTTCATGCAGTTTAACTTCATACGGTGATGTCGTACATCCATGGATTTTAACGTCATGAAGTATTGATGTACATCCAGGAAGTTTAATATAATGTGGTGAACATGTAGGTTGAGTAAAATGAGTAAATGGGAATGTCATGGTTGGTACCATGGAAGGATAGTTGACCTCACTATGTATCTCATGATAATGAGATTCAAACCACACATAGTTCTAGAAAGTCATGCAATTTAATGTATTTTGGTGAGGATGATAAATAATAGTTTAATAGCATGTTTTAGTGATATATGTGGGCAGTTTAGGGTCATATGGTGTAGATATTGATATCAAGATCCTAACGTGAATATGGGAAGAGTAGTTTCCTAAAGAAAACTGACATTAATGAGGACCAAAGAGGTCTTCATCACACTACACACTTATCTATGGCTGGGCACAATGATAAAATGTATGGGTGTTACCATGTATCTCATGAGGGTGATAATCAAACAATAGGTAGTTTTAATATTCCGTGCAGTTTAACGGCTTTTAGTGAGGATGAGGTCAACTGTAACACCCCGACCCCAGTTACCCAGAGTCGGTGCATTATTACTTAACATTGGCATGATCACAAGAAAGATCAAATCTCGAAAGACTGATTGGTTTAGTAGCCTTGGAATAACTAGATACATCCATAAAGTTTTACATTACATCATAAAAAAAACATCTTGTCTTCATATCCCCTCATACTATCCCTGCAGGTCATTCATAATTTACTTCTTCATAATCCTGGGAAAAATAAAACATTGAAAGGGGTGAGCTCAGATGCTCAGTAAGGATAACATTATAGCAGAAGCATTCATAGATAAGCATAAACACTTAAGGCAGATTATAACTAAAACAAAAGCCTTTTAAACTTGAACTTCAGCATAAAATGGAAAAGATAAAATAAAATAATGCCATTTACTTACTCACATGGATATTCTACTAGTCGAACAATCCCATGCAGTATCAATAACCACTTTCATAATGATGAAATGCATAATTCCAGACTATCATAACCACATAGCCAAGGCCTCGTGCCAAGACTACAAATAAGATTTTGCCAAGGCCTTGTGCCAAGACACTAGTTTGTCTCATGAGACCTACTGATGCATCGAGGAGCTATAGCGGGCTCCACCCGTCACTTATTAAGTTCAATGCATTCCTCATATGAACAGGTTTAAACATAACATAAACATTCGTATTAAAACTAGCATACGAAATGTCAATACTTTAACCACAAACCATGAATGGTAAAAAAATAGCACATCCACAGTCAAAAATAACTCATTCGATAAAATATGGAAGATTGTATTGTATCACATTAACCTCAATCAAGAATAATGAAGTATGTTGACATAGATGAAAATAATCATCAAAAACTATTTGAGAGAAATATCCCCCTTTTTCTTGAAATCCTTTAAAAGTCACACTATTTATCAAGAATCCATTTAAAAATAGATTTTTGAATCAAAGTGTCCCATACCACTTTGAAACTTTTTAAAAGGAGTTTTAATTTTAAAACTTTAATGTCCATATAAATAAATCCTTAAAACCATTTTTTAAAACATGGACATTAATGAGCATGATTTAGAAGAATAATTCTTTAAAACATTTAAAAATGGTATTTTAGTTTGAGTTTCTAACCAAAAGAGAGACACTTGAATACAAATAATTGAGGTAATCAAAACATTGTAATATCATGAGAATAAAGGGATTCATGATATACTATGTCAAAGTACCTTATATAAACCACATAAAAGCTATTTGGAGTATATCAACAAAGAAGTCTCAATGGAATGTAAATTGAGATGAAATCTCTCATAAAGGCCGTACCCTTAGGATAAGGATAAATCAACGACATAGTTATGTGTGAAAAATATAAATACACTAAATATGATTGGATATTTAGTGTAAAAAAATCAAAGGGCATTCACACATAATCTTGTAAAAACAACACCAATGAATTGGATGTTTAACTCAACAAATGGAGAATGAGTTAAAATTACTCTTATCAAATTCATATCGATGAATTGAGAAATTATCAATGGAGTGATTATGTGTATCAAAAGTATATCCACATAAATGGGGAGTGGAAATTATGACATAATCAAATGAATAGAGATTCCATACATAATCTCGGAGTAAAATAATCAATGGAGTTTGCGTAAAGCCGAATAAATGGAAATTGGAATTTCAAATTCCCTTTTCGATTTGGTAACTTATGAAACATGAACCCATGAAAGAAGGATAACACAATGATGATGTAAATATACATGAATTAATTTATATTTCACAATGAATACAAACATGGGCAGCACACACACCACATGCAATAAATAAGTGGTGAATAATGGAATTCTCACGAAATTAAGAGTGAGATAAGAAACTCCTTACCACATTAATCAACTGAGTCGTATGAACAAAAGTTAATAACCACCAAATTATTTACATAATAACATGAATATAAAGAGAATCATGATAATATATATCAAATGTCAGTACACAATACACCACTTTCAATAATTTAGTGGCGAACAATGGAAATCTCACAGAATTGAAAGTGAGATAAGAAAATCCCTTACTTTGTACTTTTTCCTTGGTCGATGGTAGGTTTACCTCCTGTATAATGGTGAAATAATTTTTATTGAATTATACAAGAATCATTTACTTTAATATGATATCATATATGATCTTTTAACATTTATTTGTTAATAATATCTTAGAATTATCGTCATTTCGGGTGTTAACAGGTTCATTTTACTTTATATTCTTTGTTATGTGAGCCATATTAGTTATTAATGGGATGTATATTATTCATATACAGAATGATATCAAGTCCTTAGATACTATTTTTAAATCATCAAATTATAATTATACTTGAATGGATATGATGGATAATGAATCTCATCGCGTTCGTGGGGACGGTAGTCCGTACGTACGCACGAGCGACAATATCATTATTTTGATATTAAAATAATTTATAATTGGATGGTATATTATATATACAGAATAATTATCATGTTATATTTATTATTTACATGAGTTACACATCATTATTATACCCATCCAAATAATAATATATTGAATAACAATTACACCACGACGTGGAGACGGTAAGCCGTACGTACGCACGTATGGTGACATGTTATTCAAAGGATGGATAGAATACTGAATATGGTTGTAACATATTTATAATAACATCACAGTATCTATATGATACTGGAGTTATTAATTTATAATGGTAATAACAAAGAAAGAAGAAGTGGAAGAAGAAAGGAACTTGAAATGAGGTGGTGAAAACATTACCTCTTCTTCGGGTTCTTCCTTTTGATTTGATCAAAAGGGATCCTTAGGTTGGCTTTCTAATCAAACTAAGGCCTCTAGGTTGTAGTGAGGGAAGTTGAGAGAGTATTTTTTCAGGGGTTGGCCGAAACAAAAGGATTTGAATGTGTGAAGAAATGAGAAGGAGGAGTGCCCTTTAATAAGAGGGGTGAGGGGCACCTTTGGAAAAGCTAGAAATATTAATTTATAATAAATTCATATTCGGTTTCTAATGGCTCCAAAGTTGATTATTAAAAGGTTAAAGTAGGTATAGGTCGAAAAACATTTAACCAATATAATTTAGATAGGTTTGGGTCACTATATTAACCTTATCTTTTAGTTTTAACTCTTAGTTAATTAATTTGTCATTTACCATGTCACTTTGTATTTTTATATTATATAGTTAATAAACATACTATATACATCAAAGATACCCCCAAGTGGTCCAGTAATGATATAACTATCATCATATTAGTCTCTTGGCCTAACCTTAGATTTTTATGAATTTAATATCAATTAATAATAAAATATTTGTTTTAAAAACTCTTTTATGTCAATTTTGACACTATTCAATAGTTGATTTTTGTGAAACACATAACAGAATGATTACTTCGAAAAAAGTTAATTCAATCAATACTAATATGTCATAGTAACCTATAAAATTATTGTAATTCATCAAAAGTCTCAAATTATATTTATTTGGGTATTTATAATATCATTTATTCTAATTTTTCACTATTATGGTAATTACTGCATCACCATTGTGTCATAAATAAATTAACATATTTAATGTCTAAAAATTAAAAATAAAATATAATTATTTAAGAAATTTCTTTAGATTTGTAATTAATATTTATAGTCTAAAATACAACATATATAACCCTATGTAACAATTGTTTTACTAAAGGATATATGCTTGTGTCATTTTTGTATTTATTTTAACTTAATTAAAATAAAGTGTCATTATCACTTACAAGTGGATCCATGGGGTCCCAAAATCAACCCAAAGATACCCATGGTCGACCATGTATTAACCAATAGGGTTAAGACACGATTTAGGGTAATTTAGTATTATTATAATATTATTTTTTAACCCTTGTTTACCGGATTTACCCTTTAACCATGGTAAATAAAATATTTACCGAAGTAATTATCCAAAATTTCTAAAAATAAAAGTTACATATTTACACAATTTGAACATCCTGATTCCAAATATGGAATCCATTTTTCTAAATTCAAAACACAGAAGTGGAAGAAATTAATTTAAAATTAATTCCCATTGTTAAAACAAAAAACGTGTTTTTAAGAGATAATAACTATCAAAAGATTGGCACTTGTTTGTGTCTGGTTTAAATGTGAAATTATGTTCAATGACTCACATTGTATTACATTGTAAAAATATATTCTAAATATACTTTAAAACCACTCAAATTCATAATTTATCACTATTAATTATTTTGATTAAAAAAGTTGTTTTTAATTAAAATTTAGTAATTTTCACTATTCATCAAAATATGAAAGTTATCAGAAAAGTACCAAAATTTCACCCTAGGATAATTTCGATATTCCAAATCCAAAAATGAAGTCCATTTTTAGATATAGAATTTATAAAATTTCAAATAGTAGGTATTACTATTCATAACGGCTAGTTTGATTCGTTGTGGTGTGTTAAAATCTCGAAGTTGCGTACAATGCACACCATTACATTATTCGAAGGGAAACGTACCGTGGAAGCTTGGGGTGTTACATCAACCATATTAAATTGAAGGGGACATTATGGTTGGGCCCGAGAGTGGAGTTATAGACATCACTACATATCTTATAGTGATGAGAATCAAACCACACGTAGTTCTTGGAAGGCCATGCAGTTTAACATCATGTGGTAGAGAGCCATGGTATAAATTTTATGGTCTTGTATATAGGATAGTAATGGACATCTCACGTACCTTTGTGATTTTATTTTGAGGATAGGTCCTTGACACAATTCCTATGCTCACATGAGCTATTCTCGGTGTGAAAAACAAGGAACAACATGGATCTTCTTACAGTGAATGGAAATAAAAGAGGTAAAAAAGATCCATTTTGTACCATGTTGTGTCCAGAACATGACGTATAATTAAAGGGTCCCTACACATCCCATTATTAATGGGAATCAAGCAATTTGTATTTCTAGAAGTACTGTTCAGTTTAATGTCATACGACGTGCATGTGGGTGACTCGACATGAATTGAAAGGGGAAGCTACAAATCTATGCAGTTTTATGTCATGTGGTAAGGACATTTGTTCACGCATTGTGAGATTAAGACAATCCAGTTACTGGGATTGCAAGTAGAGGTTCATGCACCACTATGTATCATGTTATGATAGGAATCAATCCATACATAGTTCTTGAGAGACTGTGCAATTTATCATTTTTTGATAAGTATGATCCCCCATATAGTTTAACATCATGTGGTTAGGATGGAATTTCATAGTTTACCATCACACACATAGGATGAGACATTCCATGCAGTTTATTATCATATGGCAAGGATGATTTATGGGTCTTACACTGATGTGGACACCCTATTACTGGCATCTTTCCAATGTTTTTCTTGATAAATCTTTCATTGGTGGGTGGTGAGACAAGATCCCAATCCAAGGTGGAAAGAGAATAGGCTCCATTTTGATAGACCTTTGGTATGATGTAACGTAATTCCCACTTGGGCTCCAATTTCATGGGATTATTTCCCGGTATCATTGAGTTTCTGAGAGCCAACTTTAGTTCTCCTTAGTGAAATAAACAGTGGAAATTTTTTTTTGTTGATGTCTCATGTTATCCAGTTCTTATGGACCTCCACATTGTGAAATGTGCATAACCTTTTATCATCAAACTATTCCACCTATTATATCCATTTTTATGATTGTTCATCCTCTAATAGTTTTCCAAAAATGGCTATTCGAAGTGAAGGTATCTAGACATATGTGGGTTGCACTGCCTCAGTTCTGTACACCAGTGAGTATGGATTTTCTTATGTAGTAATATACATGGTGGTATGATAATCCCATAAATCATGGAAGATTTTATCCCACTATGACATATTATCATTGTTCACCATATTATAGAGTATATTTTATATAGTTTTATTAATGGTCTATATTTTTCTATTCACTACTGCATGATAGAGAGATGAGTGATTGGAATTGATGTTTTAATTCTAGTAAAGCTTCTTAGACTGTGTGGAATAGATGTTTGTGTCGTTGTCCATCAATATTGTTTGATGGACTCTATACCAGGTGATGATATGGGGTTTCAAAAAGTTGATGATATTATATGTACTGAGTTCCTTGAGGGGTATAACCACATCCCATTTGAAAAATAAGACAGTAGTAGTAAGGATGTACTTGAGCTTCTTTGCTGTGGTTGGGGGATATGGCCCAAAAACATCCATCCCCCAAATATAGTATATCTATGAATAACTATCAGTGTCTATAAATTATAAGGTCTGATGGATGAAGCTTGCATGAATCTAGCATGCATGAAATTTTAGAGTGACTTTTATGCAGTCATGTATCATGGTCTTCCAGTAATACCCTAGCCTCCTAATTTGATGAGAGAGCCTGATTCCATATTAGTGGGAGTTACAGGAACCTATGTGAACATATTCCATGATGGGGAGTGATTCTCCTTCTTATATGAACCTAAGTATAATTCCATCAAAGGCATGCTTGTAGAGGATTTTCTGATCATTTGGTCCATCCTACAGAGTAATGTTTTCTGCCCAGTGATGAATTTGTTCCCTTCCATCATAGTATTTTAAGAAATTCCCATATCAAAGATAACTAACTATGGAATCTATCTATATAGGGGTGGATTCTGGTTCATCATCTTCTAGGGGGGTTCTGACCTAATTTATATCCTCCATATCACATACGACGATTGATGAGTCCATTCTTCGATGTGTGATATGGAAGGTTGCTTCCTCTTAATCAGGGTCAGTGGGGAAAGCTACAGGATTATCCAATGCATCATGGTGAGAATTATGTGACTGGGGAACATAATATAGTGTGGGATCAAAGGGTAATTCTTCTATCAATCTATTTACATTGCCAGTAAGAGGGGTCAGTTCTTCCTTCATAATAAAATATTCACCATTAATCATATTTATCACTACTTCTAAGTCCCCTTTGAAATTTAGTTAGGATATGTGTAGCTATAGTGATAGTTCCAATCCAGATATGAGGGCATGGTACTCAGCCTCATTATTTATGAAGCCTTTGGATAGCGATAAAGAGTATGGAAAAAGTACTTAGTCTTGGGAGAAAAAAACAATCCCTAGACAAGTTGGATTGAGATTTTGATTTTTAATTATTAATCAGATATGACTCCAAGCGGCACTATAAAAGTATATCTACCATGTCTTGGGAGATTCATTGGAATAAAATATATCTTCATCATAAATCTCATTGTCTTATGGTATATTTTCCTTGGAAATATGTTCCAGGAAAAGCTCATCTAGGGATTTCCATTTCACTAACATCTGAGAGACTAATTAAATGTCATATTGATGGAGAATGATCACCCATCGATCCAAGATTACATTCAACATAGGCTGTCCAAGGATTTACTTGAGTGGATAAATATGAGAGACTAGGTGGACTTAATGGTGTTTCATGTAATGCCTCATCTTTTTCATTGTGAAGATGAGTGTAAGGAAGTTCTTTTCTACATCATAATGTCATGTCTCAATACCTATCATGGTCTGACTAAGTTAGAGACTATTATCTCTCCCCACATCAATATTTTGTTATAGGAGTATTCCCAATGATTATTCCATGGTGGGAACATATAAGATTAGTGGACCCCCTTAAACTAGAGGCATTGAAACTGGTGGTTGCTGCAAGTACTTCTTGAGACTTTCGAAGTATTTTTTACATTCATTCTCCCACTAGTAGGAAACTCTATTCTTCATTATCCTCATGAAGGGTAGAGATTTTATGTCCATGTTAGATATGAATCACTGAATTTAGGTGGGGTTCTATGGGATTCCCCTTAGTTTTATGATATTTCTGGTGGTTTCATTTCTAAGATGGCACTAGTCTTTTCTGGTTCAACCTCAATGTCACAATGGCATACCAAAAATCCAAGGAACATTCTTGATGTCACCTTGAAAGCACACTTCAGTAGATTCATCTTTAGATTATACTGTCGTACCATGCCGAATATATGTCAGAGGTCCATGAAGTGATCACATCACTTTTAAGATTTAATGACCAGGTCGTTAAGATAACACACGACTATCCTCCCAAAGAATTTCGTAAAGATGTGATGCATGACATACTAATATGTGTTGCTGAAATTATTTAATACAAAGAGAACTTCCTCATAGTAGAATATCTCAAGGGGTTCCCTAAAATAAGTGGATTCGCATCCTTGGGGGCCATTTGAATTTGATTATACCTTGAGTACCCATTAATGAATGAAAGTATTTGTAAGCCAATAATTGAATCGATCAAGAGTTTTGTGATTGGAAATGGGAAATTGTCCTTTGGGAAATTCCGATTAAGATATATGAAGTCAATGAAGACCCAAATATACAAGTTCTTATTCTTAACAGGTATGATGTTGGAAATCCTTCTTAGGTATTTTTGTTCTTAGGAAAAATACAATTTGATCAATTTTTTAACTTATGCCTCTACATTGGTGGTGTGCGAGGGGTGAATTCTCTTGGATGCCTGCTTCAGGCCTCGATGATCATCGACCAGTCCAAGATGGTGCATATCCACATTTGGATTCAGTCTGGGAATTTCCTTATAGATCAATGAAAACACATTCCTATTCTTCTTTATAAATTAAATGTACATATATTTCTCTTAATGGGTCTTGGAGGCAATAATCAGAGTAGTTTGTAGATCTTATTCTATCCCTAGGATTATCTGTCTGAGCTCATCATTGGTGGTGGAAACACCTTCCTCAAATACTAGAGGGGCGTTCCAATGAATTTCTTTATCTTCGTCCATTTATGAGTGTATGGAGACATCTTTATGTTAGGATGGAAACCTGGGGGCCTCTCCATCACTATCCGGGCGAGGGAGGTCCGGATAAGAAACATCTTTATCTCCTTCCATCTATGTTTCGATAGATATATGATGGAGTTGATTGTCAATGATGAAAGGAGAGGCATGGACCGCTATAATTAGATTCTCTATTTCGACCATGTTTATATGGAGCATGTAGTAATCAATGAGCATGATCTAGGGATTTTCATTGGTGGTCCCCAAGCCATTGGGATCTGTAAATTATTTAACATCATCTGCCATTATTCATCTACCTCCCTTATTATTAAAGTGTTATTCCGTATATATGGATCCACAAGACTCAAAGGGGGTGTTTTCACCATGTATTATGGTGTCATTTTCATTGATGTGGTGCTTTAGACAATGATAAAAAATTTATGGTACCCTCGAGTGGATATAAATCCAAGGCCTCCCAAGAAGGACATTATATGCGATGTATTTTTGGGTAATCCTAAACTCATCATCATATGTGAGCTCCCCAAATTGGGTACCAAGTTCAATATTTCCAAGGGTACTTTTCTCATTCTTATCATACCCTTATATGATCATATTTTAGGGGATAAGCCCCATTATCCACACCCTAAGTGTTGGAGAGTTTAGGATGGGATGATGTTGATCCTATATCCATTATCTATCAACACTCTTTGGTGTACAAAATTATAGATTCATGGAAGTTTTTATTTGGGATAAACTAATAATAGTGTTGAAATATATTCTAGGTTATGGTGGATTAAAAAATAATTTTTTTTGGTTTCAAATTTATTTTAATCTAGAGTAATGTTGGTTAAATATAGTTAGTACACCCATATTGCTATAAAATATAATTCAGACGAGTCAAACAATGAGTATAATGGGGTGAATGGTTATTTTGATGTTTTATTGAAATAATCAATGACTTAAAGTATTAAAATATATTAAAATATATTAATTTTTATCTTTTAGAAATTATAATACATAAAGGTTCAATATGAATAAGGATTTGATACAATTCACATCCTAGAACATGGAATTTTATAGTTTAAAATACCTATGTGAAATATGACGTACTACACATATTGAAAAAATATTTTTAGTCCTTTTATTAGAATAAAATATAAATACATATGTGAAACCCAATTGATTATAATAATTATTGAAACTCGTAATAGGAGGGGAACTATTCCATAGGGAAAGTCATTTCGATTATCATGAATTATAGAGTTATGGTAGAAAAACATAGGAAACCATGGAGAGAACTATTTTGTAGTGAGTTTTTGTGGATAAGATATTTTTAATTATTTTTTGTGTACCACACCATAATAAGTCTAATGTGAAGCCTGAAACATGAATCTCAAATTGAATCTACGTCATCTAATTTGAAAAAAAGAGGTTTCACCCAGAATGGATGTTTGGGAATTTTTAACTATTTGTTGGTAATTGTATGGAATTCATCATCCTAATTTTAGTTTATTGGTAGATATATTGTTAAATATTACCCATGTGATTTATTAAATGTAGTGGAAGATCAAGGTTGGTAATTTATTGAATTACATTCTAATATTAAAATTTCATAACTATAAAGGTGTGAGGTGGATGGAATAATAATTTCAGAAAATAATTGAAAAAAGATGAAAAAATATAATTATTATGAAAATAAATAATTATAGTTGAGAATTTTATAGATGTAATTAAATATATAGAAATTAAGAGAGAGTGGGGTATTGATTGAATTATTTTTAAAATTATGTTTCAAAGTATAAATTTTCTATATAAACATTTGATTATCATGTATTGGATATCATTCCATAATTTTTTAGAAAATTGTATATTTACTTTTATTTATTCTATATTTATTATTTTGAGATATACCCATGTGTCAGGATTATTTATTATTGTAACACTAATTGAAAAAATGTATTGTAATATAGAATTATGTTGTGGGTCATTTGTTTCTAGTATATTGTCATAGAGATTAAAATCCCAAGATATGAAAGTATTTATTATTAACAATATCAACCCATCATTGATACGTTTTATTTGGATGTATCCAAATGTATATGATTCAAGTAATATTTTAGTTCTTATTCTCTTTACATTGTTTCCTTTTATTAAGAAACTATTTGATTATTGTAAAGAATAAAAATCTTTTTTAAAACACGAGGAAAATATATTTTTGAGTTCGTTACAAGAATAAAATTTCAAAACACCATCATTAACTACCTATCAAGGTGTATATTATGGAATCAATTAATATCAAGTGGTATCATATCCATAGGTTAAATCATAGTGTTTTTATTGAAATTTATTATCATAGAAAATACATATAATGAAAATGAAAGGCCTTTATTTGTTTGTTACAATTATTTAGTGTAGAGGAATAGAATTTGATCACACATAATTTCTCTTAGGATTAATATTTTTTTATTCCTTTCAAAGAATATTGGTAATAGTACCATAAAAATGATAATTATGAAAGTGATAAGAAATTGATGATTTCTTATGAAAATTTATTAAGAGAATTTTATAGATAATTTTAACGGTCAAATATAAATATTAAAATAATATGTTTTACTACAGAAAAATAATTTTGTTGAATTTTTCTAGTTTTTAGGAGTGTGATGTAAATATAAAGGATTTAATATTTTTAGTTCTCCAAAACCTATTTTATTATTTGATGATGAGTTTAACAGAAAATATTTTTATAATATTCAAATATATTATCAAAGTTTTTAGATCTAATATTTTTCATGTTCTTGAGAAGAATGATTTTGATATTTTGAAGAATATCATATTATAATTAAAACTAATTTGTAATCCAAATGTATCATAATATGAGGAATAAAATAATAGCTAATTATCTACTGATGATCTATATAGCAATATAGTCACATATGAAATTTACTAAATCAAGAAATGGTTTCAGAATATTCATCTAGTGATATAGAATGTAATGTTATAGAGATGAATGAGATTTAAGAAATAGAATATAAAGAAGAACACATAAGTGATGATTTATTATTTCTTATGGAATGGATGTGTTAAAGGGGTAAATGAATTTTTGAAGGAAAAATACATTTACCATGTTTTTTTGAATGGTTATAAATATTTTAGGTTCCCTAGTCTTAAAGGACATACAAAATTTTCATGATTATTTATTAAATTTTAGAATAATAAAACCTCATTATATACAAGTTTAGTTTCATTTGATATAAAATATATTAATAAAGTTTTTTTAAACATAATTAACCATCTAATAATAATAATAATCATGCATGATACCCTTTTGGAAATTCAATACATATTACTCCTATTCATATCCTTATGAATTGAAACATAATAAAGAGTGTGGTCAGAAACCCAATAATTGGTGGAGATATGTGATTAGAAACCAAAGATCAAAAGTGAACATAATATGATTTTTTTTGGTATGATAAAATAAAAAAATAACCCTTGCATAATAAAATAAAATCTTTATCAATAAATCATGGATCATAAATCAAGATTCATAATGTAAGTATTTTTCTCTAACATAAGATATGTGTTATATGAGAATGGAAACCAAAGATAACAATATTTTGTCATGGGAACATAACATATATATGTTTCATAAAATATACGAGAAACATCAAAATTATCCCAAGAATATTTATTGAAAAACGCTTCTTATTTTAAAGATCACTTCCAAAATATTTCTCACACAGTGGACACAGTCCCATAGTGGATTAGTCTCATTCCTCATTCTAATAAACATATAGTAAACTCTCCCATAGTGGATTAAGTTCGCTCCCCAATCCCTTACATGTAATCTCCTCAAATATGAAACATTACCCAATAAATTTAATGTCTATATAATTCTGTTCCTCACCATCATAAAATGAAAACCACACAAATGTGTTCAATATGAACATGAAAACATTTATAATTACAATATATCTTAATTATATAATAAAAATGTAATGGGTTTCCCAACATTTTCCTCAAGACATGATAAAAAGATATTAAAATAATGAATATTCATGGTTTTATTAGAACGTATCCCTAGTGAAGAATAAGAAAAATTAAAGTATATTGACATAAATGAAAAACAATATATAAAGGAATTAGAAAATTATTTTGAAAAATAAGAAGAAATACCCTTAATAAAACATATTTTAAATGAAATAATTTATAAAAAATTGAGAATGGAAACCACTTAGGAAAAATATGAAAACATTGATATGAATCATCTTCAAGAAAACCAAATAAAATGAAGATAGAATAAGTCTATATAAAAAATGCTAAAAAAATATTATTTTCATACTTTTGTAAAGAAAGTCAAGGTCAATAAAAATGGACTTATGAAATCATACCAGTATAGATATGGAACTATAAAATGTATAAAGATTATTTACATAGAGGAGATAAATATATATATGTTTTTAGAGACAAAGGAAATATAATTTTAAAAAATGTGAATTTAGGTAGAAGAAATCTTGATTTTAATGTGATATTTGAAAATAAACCATTACTTAACACTTCATCTTGGTCAGAAATGATTTAACTACCCATATAATAATATTTTTTTGTATTATTAATATGTATAAAAACTATATTTATATTTATTTTACATAATAGAATTCATTTAAATTTGAATATCTCTTATTTATTAAGAGTTTATGAGAAAAATGAATATTTTTATGTTCATTGTTTTCCCTCACATGCTATAGTCTGAAAATTCCATCCCTTACCCATTGATAATGGGTTCATCACCAAGATAATTTTAATCTATTTATAGTATATTTTTTTCAATTTTTCTATATTCCCATGCCCATTTAATGGAACGTATGGTTAAATTTCTCATGAAAAGATAAAAAATAATTTTTATTGATTATTGAATTTAGAAAAGACATGAATTATATAATGAATATAAATTGGTACATTATCATTCTAAAATTCATCAAAAAAATATTGCATTAATTATTACTAAATCATAATAGTATTATTTTAGTTTCCTTAGTTTTTTATGATGTAATAGTTAAATTTGTATTCTAGTATGTTGTAAAACCCACCAAAACATAAAATTATTATCAATTTTGAATGGGTAAAAACATATACTTTTATTTTAATACTATCACATTTATAGAGTATTAATGATTTAAAAAAATTTATATTAACATTATAAATCATTTTTAAGAATTATTGCATGTAAAATATAATCTATTATGATTAAGGAGAGGATAAAAATTACATTGAAGACTAGAATGTTCTCTTAGAGTGCCTCTTGGTAATATCAGATTTGGGAATTCTCTATGTATCATTAAGTAAAAAATTGAGTGGAAATTTTTAGGGATATAATTTGGGTAGGGATTGATGATAAACCAAATGAATTTTTAGGTTTTTTTGTTTGGTGAAGATGGGCCCTTTTATCGGAGAGCATGAGTAGAAATGTTTTAAATACTCATTCCTTAATTTGAAAAGAATATCTTTTTAGAGGGAAAGTGGATACAACGTGTAGAAATAACGGATACAAGATAATGAGAGGTTAATAATTATTTTATATACTAGTTCTTTATAATAGTTATGTGAATTTTTAAGTTTTATCTGTTAATTAAATATATTTGGAATATTTTAATATTTTTGTGGTGACTATCTTTTTTCTTGAAATCTTATTTTTATGCGTGAAAATATATTTGAACTCCTTATCAAATATTGAAAATATGACTAAATTTTTTGACCATATTTATTAAAACTGAATTTCTATAAATATAAAATTTATCAAATAAAATAAAACATACATTAAATTGGAAAGTTTGTTTTTTTTTTAAAAACACCTCTTATGAAATATGTTTTCTCAAATTAATCCCATAACAGTTACAAATTAAATGAGTGTTAATTTACTATATTATACATGAAAATAGATTGTTTCATTAGAATAATTATTTAAAAGTGATCAATTAAATTAATTAAAATAAAATTACAAAATATAATAACAAGGAATTATATGAAATACCTTTTAACAATAAATGATATAAATCACATCCTATTGATTGTTTATCATCTATCCATTAAATTATTTTTATCCACAAGTATGATAATAATTATTTGAAAACAAAATTAATTCATATATTATTAAATATAATTGTTATGTAATAAGAAAATGATAATAAGGTGTAATAATTTATTTCCTTTTAAAATTGATTACTATATATGAATTATGATATTTATTATTTGTTACCAGTAATTTCACAATATCAATGTACCCATTGGATAAATTTATTTCCAATAACTATATATCCAACAACCGTAAAATAAATGACTATATATAATTATCATATTATACCCATGTATCTATCCTTCCGTAGATCTCTAAAATAATTAATCTTGGTATCTCATTTCTTTAATAGGATGATTATCATATTTATATCATGTTGTATTCAGTCTATAATTGTCCTTGGTGATATGATCTTTATGTAAATTCTTGATGATAATAATTTCAATAATATTTCATTTTTATTTACCTTATTTATTTATCAAGTTTATTAGTTTTATTTTAGTTATTTATATCATGATGTAATAAATTTAATACTATAATATTATAACATAATGAAATAAATCATTGTCCATATGGTTTTGTGTATTTTGTATCATAGTAAATCTAAAAAATTGGATTTATTTAATGGAAAATCAATATGAAAATCATGGGGTTTTTCATTACAAACCCATTAAAATAATTTTTCCCACAATTTGGTTTATGAAAATAAAATAAAAGAATGTACTTATACCTCCTTGTGTCTTTAGGATCTAACATTAATTCTTCAAACACTTGATTTCACCAATAAAAAATAACTATGTGAGTGACCTTATTTCATTGTAATTTATATCTATGATCCAATATTTATAATTATTGTTTCTTTTAAGATATATGATTTTCAAATTGTATAACATATGACATAATTATATGTGATGGATTCATTTTTTGATTCTATAAAACTGATATGTGGGACACAACTTGCAATAAAGATATGATTATTATTATTGAAATGAAAAAGATATTTTTCCCCCAAGATCTAATATTTTAACAAGGTAAATTTCTTTAGGGATAAAAATTCCCTTCATACCAACTCTCATAAACAAATTCAATTTTTATATTGAAAATAATACCTTGTATCCAAATTCAAACTCTAAATCTCACAAATTATTATCACTATTTCACAACAATAAAATTTCTATAATATTAATATAACCCTTAATGGTTTTAATATTATCTTACAATTTTTATAATAGTATTTTCCCCTTAACATAATCTATAAAATATATTTCTAAAATATTAGAGTTCTGAACCACTTCTTATATAGATCTACATATCATTAATTTTCAATACATGAATAGAAATATCTGTTTTATATAGATCCCTATAGGTAAAAGGTGTAGATATAAATATCATTTCAAATCAATTAAACATGATATTAGTATATCTTGAACATTTTTAGTATTCCTTTTATATTGACCAACAAAAAAATAATGATAAATAGTGGTAAAGTTAAAATCTATGTTAAATTCATATTGAAGGAATATACATAACATTTAGGAAGACCTTGAATATTGATTTGATACACTGGAATGTGGTACTCCATGATGACTTACTAATTCATTTCTATATATCTTAGAAAGTTGATTGAGGGACTAATCTATTATAATATCTATGAAATTTGATGAGTTTTCTAAGGTGATCAATGAAAACTTAAATTAATTTATGTATTTTTCATGCATTAAGGAGACCTATATAAAACCATAGTGATATAATATCATTTCTATACAAATATGGGTAATGGTTGTGTTATCCTCATACAGTTCTATCATTTTTCTCAACTTTATATCATACAAAGGCTCTAAATATTTACTCTATGATCTCCCATATCAAGTTTTCTCCCTAAAAATATTACTTTAGATCTATAGGAATCATTTTCCTTCCTAGTTTTATTGAGAATGATGTCCAATGTGTGTCATCCAAAAGTTCCTTATTCAATTATATTATTAAATTGACTCATATTTTTTCTGAATATTATAATTATATTATTTTAAATTTTGAACTCATTATTATTATTTACCTTATTATATGTATCTATATCATCCTTATGGAATTACATTATCTTCACATGGATGGATTGATGATAAATCACTTTGGAGAGATATGATTTACTATCTTCTCTTATGATTCCAATTTCCATCCTTTTTAAATACAAAAATATTGGGTCTCTTTCAATCAATTTTAGGGATATGGTAGCATAATAATTGTTACATAGAGAATAAACCATGATTTTTTCCTTCCATGTGTGGGGATACATTGGGTGGTGATAGTCCTTGATCAACTCCAACAATCTCCTTTGGAGTATGCTCATCTCCTTTGGTGTGAATATATACATTACTATCTTATAATGAGTATATATTTAACCTTTTCATTGTATTGATAATTTATCTATTCACTATATTGATAATTTATCTATATCGTTAATTAAATCATTATAAATATTAGAAAAAAATCACCTGTTAGGTAATGTTTTTGGTAGACCATTAATTAAAATGAGGCAAACAACCATGTCATTTTTCATGAAGACACACCCCAATTGCTTCATTTATGGATCATTATATATCAAAAAAATCCTCATTATTTTAGGGTATTGTTATTACTAGTGTAATAAAACACATTCACATAATATCCTTGAAATTTTAATTAAATTAATACATCTAAATGAGGTTTATTCTATTCCAAACTAACATGGTTAGTTTATTTTATAATTTTAAAGACATCCTCTCTAAGTGTTAGTAGTAGTAATTTAATATGATTAAGCTATAGACCTCAATTATAGTGGTTGTTCTAGGTAATAATTTAATTACAGATTCCTCTAAATGTTCTCTAAATATACCATTTCATGTGATTAAATGACTTATTAATGCTAGTTTTATTGAAAAAACTCGCACATGAAAAAGTTTTCATAGAATTTTTACTTGCTCTCAGTTTTCAAAAAAACCTTGAAATAATATCTTTGATCTTAATTTATCTAAGAATATATGGGAATATAATTTATAAATACATCAAATAATTTATCATGGTATTCTCTAGATACATTCCTCTTCAAATCCATGAATATTGAGGGGAAATTTTTATATATTAATGAAATCACTAATATGTATAGTTTCCAAATCATATATAGAGTAGTTTCTTGTATATATATTCCTATTTAACCATTAATTTGTGATTTCTATGTTAAAGCCCCATATTTGGGAAATATTTATCTCTTCATAGTTAATAAAATGATTCATAAGTTTATTATAGAGGATGTTTTATCTTGATTTTGACCTTTTTAAGATCCTGATAATTATTGAAGAAACACACTAATCTATATTCATTATTAATAAAGAAATAAAAGGGAATATGAAAACATTAAAAATATTTTTCATGGATTTAATTATTTAATTATTATAATTAGACCAAGGATATTTTATAAGTTATTTTCAATATACACATAGAACCATGTATTTGTTTTATGGAATAATCAACCTCATGATTTGAGGGAGGACCAAAAAAACTATTTTAGAAATACATTGAAATATTCTTTAATAATATAAATTTATTCATTATTGGTTTTTACCTAAAAAATTTGAGATATATAACCAATGTTATCATTTAACTGTGCCCATAAAAGTGATGTAACTTCTATGTGGACCTCATAGTCATCATGAAACTCATAGATGTTCATTTGATTATTTAGAATAATAAATTTAGTTGATATATTCTTGAAATTAATATATGAATTTTCTATGGAGATAAAATCCATTCCTAAAATTATATAAAATTATACTAAATATATAATTATATAATTTTTAGGAAGAAAAAATATAAAAACATAAATCAAATAATTATTGCTTATTTTGGTATGTTATCATTACATCATTTTGATTTATATTTGGTAATTCAATAACTATTTATTGGGGTGGTGATTTGATACTCCAAGTAAAATATCAATATTTATTAGAGTTGTTTTAACAAGAATTAAATAAATAAATTTTTTATTGGGTGTATTATGAGAGTTCCTATCACCATTTAATTTTCATGAACCACTTCCACAATTGTTATTTCGTAGTATTTCTAAATATCTATTTTATTTATAGGTTATTAATGATTGTTTTTTGTAACTTACACATGGATTGGTGTACTGGTGGGCATTGTGTCTATACATGTTACAATTGAATCATTTAATTGTGGGTAGTATATTAGGATGAAATTTTTTAATTCCATTTAAATTATTAGCCTCTTTATTTCTCCTCATCATTCATATTCTAGTCAATCATATCTTCTAATCATAAATCATTAATTTTTTACTTTGAGAAAATTATTCTATGCTTCTTACCACATTTTTTACATGTATGATTTTAAAAATTACTTTCCCCATATGTTATATTATTTTTGGTTCCAGGGAACTACATTATTTTATTTATATCCCCAAAATCATGAGAATAAGTTGGGATCGAATTCCCATTTCCAATTTGAGATAAAAAAAGATTTATTCAGAACAACCAATTTCCCTTACAATTAACAATTTCTAGAAACTTGGTTTTGTGTAACCAATTAAACAATTTATTTTTCCTTCATTTTCAATGATAAAACCATAATCATACCTTATAATTGATTTGGTTTCTTTTTAATAGGTACTAATGGATTCAACCTCCTTTTTATTCAGATTTTTTAATTCCCATTGTATTTTATTGAAAAGGTTCCAAAGAAAATATTTATCAGAAAAACATCTTTTCAACTCCTCCCATTCCATGGAATATATTTTTATATTTTCCAATTGTTCTCATTATGGTATATAATTAATCCTAATTAATATCCAAATAATAAATTTATAAAATTTATTTTTCATGATATAAGAACTAGAGAACAAAAATATCATTTTTTTGTCTTGTTTTGAGGATTCGAAATTAATGGATCAGAATACACACAAAAGTAGGGTGAAATTTTTTTAATGAGGTAATAAATAGAGATATGGTTTTTACATAAAATGTTTGTGACATAATAATCATTGATGTTATAATATATATATATTGTGAATGTAGAGTTACCATCACTATGATAATTGTTTACAATATAAACCATCATGTTTGGTTGATCATTTTGGAAATAATTTCACTGCCCATTGAACTGATTGTTTATTTTATTATTATTAGTTATAATCATTGGATAAAACCATAAATATTAGTTTTAATATCACGAAATATTAATTGGGGTAATAAATCACATGATAAAGAAAATAAATCTCCAATTTTTTGAAATTACAACCCCTTTATTTTAACCTATGACATTTTTGGTTTGTCAAACATGAATTTTCATTCAAAATAGGTCAATTTAAATTACTTCCAAATATGATTCATAATATATTACAAAAAATTATCTATTCCCCACATTGATTTGAGCTAGTGTAACCTAATCATAACATACATAGATAATATATCATCTCAAATTATTATTCATCACATATTATAATGAAAAAACCACAGGACATATCGGTTTTCTATCTTCCGATATTTGTTACAAAAACACCATATTTAAAAAAAATCATCAAATTTATACATAAATAATAATCACACATGATACCCTTCTATACCTTTAATATATAATACTCTTATTCATATGTTAGGGAATATAAATATAAGAAATCTTGAGTAAAAAAAATTTAGTGAAGGGAAAACATAATGGATTAACATTTAAGGCTTGTAATTAAACGTAAGACAAATATGTGATTATGAGATTATAATAAATGTGCCTAAACCTAAAAAAATAAAATCATATAAAATAAAATATTGATAAAAATCATGATTCATAATATAAGGATTTGGGTATAATATATTTCATTAATTATATGAGTGTGGAAACATCCATCAATAGTTGTGATCTATGAGAACATAATATTGGTTTAATGCATAGCATAGAGATATTTAATAATAATGTGGTTCAAACATAATTGTATAAAAATAATTTCTTATATCAAGTACCACTAGCAAGACAATCCTTTCATAAGGGATAGAGTACCATGGTGGCTTGGTTTCACCCCATAGTCCCTTAATGTCATATAATGATTTATTAATCATGATTTAATATATTGGATGGCTATATAATTTATATTAAAATAATAAAAAATCTAATAACCTATATATGTTAGACAAATAAACAATAAAACATTAATAAGTCCATCATAACAAAATTATCCTAAGATAAAGTGATAGGTTTCATGTAATATTCAACATGACATTATCATAATCTATCTGGAGAATGATGGTGTGATATCTCGGATATTCCATGTATTATTTTTAAATATTATATAGAATTATTTCAAGACCAGGAGCAGAGACAGCACATCATTCTGAGGCCTAGTGATCCTGGAATGGTGGTTCAATTTTTTTTTAAGTTAAGTGAGTCGGCACTTGTGCGCGGTTGTGGCAGTATCCAAACGGATGCCAGGATGAAAAATATAAGGGAACCATTGCATCCAAGTAGAAGACTTTACCTAAGAATGGGTCAAACCTCGACCGACACTGGTCTAGGAAAAAAGTAAATTTTTGGATTTTTTCAGTAAAATAAAATAAATGGAACAGTTTATTTTATTTTTATTTTTTGGAAACATTCACTGCAGCGCAATGACAGGGTAGTTGTTTTAATAATAAATTCCATGTCATAATGACACTAAAACATCAATTCTAACAAATTAATTTCATAGCGTGATGGAATCCCAAACACATTCCCTCCTTTTAATGGGTTAATCGAACATCGCTCGTTGGCAGAAGCTGGAGATAAACTCCGGAGAATCTTTGGTGCTTTGGAGAGAACTCTCGGTGATGAATGATGATGAATCAAAGCTGTGAATCACTACACCAACAAAGTTGAAGGATCTCAGTGAATATGGCATCACGACCACCCCCTTCATCAGCAATTGAACCCTTAGTGAGGTAGGGGTTGTTATTTCAATTCTCCTTTCCCGGTTTCTGAATTTAAACGATGAACACATATCAACCACGAACAAGTTGATATCCAGGTTCATACGTTCTTCCAAGAGGGTTTTATTTAGAGGATTCGTTGAATTGATCCCTATTGAATTGATTTTTTTTATTCTTCTCCATTTAATCCAACTAATGGGGGCGGATCAACACCGTGACAAAGGATGGAGGAGGTTTGTTCCCTGATTTGTTTCATTGGATTTATTCCCCTTTATTTTCATCGTGTGTTCTTCGCGTTCTTCACGGGGTGAGAAACAATGGATCGCTGGGAACCTGTTTTGCAATGAAAAGATCCCAAATTGAATATTCAACACCACAACGACCTTGTAGAGGTGCGACGATGATAGCGGACGACGAATCAGACCGGATCGGGAAGTGCCATTCTTCGAGTGTTATTCACATGGGTGGATCATTTTACGTTTTCAGACCTGATTGGAGTTCCGAAAACAATGGAAATGACCTCGGGATGTCGGGGCAACTGGGATTCTAGAGTTTCACGGCAATCGGATGGCCAGATCGATGATTGGCGCAGGATGGAGGCACGGCGATGGAAGTCCACGATTCTGGAAATATCCAGAATAGACGGAGAGTACTATCTAAGAACACACCGTGTAGTATGGGCAGTGGAAGATAGGGTTTTGGGGGTCAGAGTGGAATCCCACGGCATGTAACCCTAGTCACACAACATGTTGGACCTTCCCCGAAGCTTGGCATGTATTTTGGGAAGTACACAGACACGGGATGGACTACACAGCTTCAGAAAATGGCGTGTACTCTCTACACAACATGGCAGAGGCGGCTACATGGGACTCGACATATATCCAGGGGTATATGGACACGGGATGGAGTACACAACCATGTACTCCATCACATGGCTATGTGAGGCCAGTAATGCGGGTCACCCCGTGTACCGATCACATGGGTTAGAGGACACGGGTTGAGGACCGTGTACGGGCACATAACCAGCATACACTGAGCTGACCCCAGTCACTCGGACACGACATGTACACAGTGCAACACTCTATGTACTAAATTTTCTACATGACCAGCCTTACGACACGGGCCTTTTTACACAGGCAGTAATCGGGGTCAAACGACACGGTGTGTAACTTTTCTACATGCCGTGTACTTTTTAGAAAATGGCATGGTCCTCTTGTCCACCGTATCTTGGACATGTTTCATTTGTGTTAGTTCCCCTTCTTCTCATTCCTCTGAAGTTCAGGCATCATTTCCTTCTAAAAGTGTATGATCCGTTCAGTAGGACTTTCTGTGATATAGTCAGGCATCCATCCGAGAGGCCCGGATCGAGATCCTCTATCCATTCTTGACTCTAGGTAGAGTCAGGCATCGACGTGACCAACTCTATCGGGCATTGATCCTATACCAAGCTGGGGAATCCGGATGAGTCGCAGTATCCTCCATGGCCCTGGCAGTGATCCTCATCTGTGTATCATGATCTTTCCACTAAAGAGTGTGTCTCCCGTAATGAGTGCATCTATATATCATAATCTTCCCACTCATGAGCGTGTCTCCCGTAAAGGGTGTAACAACCTATCATGAAGTTTTATGAGGAATAGTACTTCTCTGATAGACGTCATCATAGATATAAGGCTCATGGAGTGTGTTCTCCTGGAATGAGGGCTTCGTGGAAATCTTTGAACTGAATCCCTGTCGGAAGTATGAGGTTGTGCGACTTGTCTTTTGACCACGGGTCTTGGTTTTGAGAATATCTGGTTTTTTATTCTCCTTCTATATGTTATGTAGAAATATATTGTGCATAGATGATTGTACCTTTACTTCATGTATTGCTTTGTTGTTTTCGGGGTCCTCTACTAAGTATTGTTATACTCACCACTGCATGGGCTTTGCCCGCACATGTCATGTCTTTTGCAGACGAGCAGTCTTCTGACCGAGTCCAGGGAAGACTAGGACAGGACCGAGATTTCTTAGTTCCCTACAAGACGAGGTGTTCCTACAGCTACGAGTAGCAATCCTAGTACCATTTTGTGTTTACAGGTTGGACTTTTCAGTTTTCAGACTCCTTTTTTAGTGGGCTTGTATTCTGACCCAGTATACTTTCAGTACATTACCTTCCATCATACTCAGTTGGTTGGGTTTATTTGTATGCATGCATTTTGTTCCTTAGTGTTTTTACATTTTAGCATTTGTGGGTTTGGAGATGTGTATGTGTGTACATGTGCTTAGGAAATGCCTCAAATGTTAGTAATATTCCTACTCGGTGCTAGTCAGCATCCCCTGGCCTATTGGAGGTGGTCTTGGGAAGTCACAACGTGAGCCCCACTAGGACGGGTCATGACAGAGTGGTATCCCAGGTGTTTGGTTCTACCTTAGGACCAAGAGTCTGTGAGATTGGTTTGGGGGAATAGTGTTAAGTGTTTCGAGTTCGTCTTTCTGGCCAGAGAATCTAGTGTTGGTGTGGTGGCCGATGTATCCATAAAATAGGACTAAGATAACCTTCTTTTCGACTCGATACATGAAAACACTAGTTTCGGGAAGTATAATAATGGTACATGCATCATATAGGAATGGGTTGTGTTTTCCATGTCCTTTGTGTCAGCTATCCAAATATACTCATTTGCGATGGTACATCTTGTTTCATTATAGGATGCCTCTGCGACGCATACCCTCTAGGATTCCGTAGTGCGATCATGAGGATGACCCCCTTAGTGACGAGGATTCAATTCAGGGACCAGTTCCCTGTTCATTTCCACCAGGTGGTGCACCTGCTATGCCACCACCAATGGAGCATCCCGTGGTACCTGTAATACCGACCGACGAGGGGCACAGACTTAGTGCACTCCATGAGTTCCAGAGACAGAGACCCATGAGGTTATGAGGCGAGCCAGACCCTCAAGTGGCTGAGGACTGGCTTGAGGCGGTGACCATAGTTTTCCATCTAGTGGGAACACCAGTAGACCAGATGGAGATCCTATGAGTGAACCTTCTTCAGGGTTTGGTGGGACGATGGTGGAGTCTGACCACACAGACTCACAACAAGGAGACACTTTCATAGATAGAGTTCGAGCAAGTCTTTAGGGATGAGTCTTATATGGTTATGCAAATATTTGTGTGCAACTAGGAGCTTCTTCAGCTCTAGTAGGCTAGTTTAATGGTAGTTTACTATTCACAGAGGTTCACCAACCTCACTCGATACTCGATGGATATGATCATGGATTAATAATTCGGAGCTCGAAATTTCGAGCGAGGTCTACGATGGGACATCCGAGCTAGTGTCATGCCTCTATGCATTTTGACTTATGCTGGAGTGATCGAGCAGGCCTTGGTAATCAATAGCATCTTGGCGGAGTAGAGACAGCCGACGCCAGTCAGCAGCAGGCAGACAAGTGCGGAGACCCCGGTAGTAGGGAGCCGGCATCAGGTATAGGGATCTTGTCATAGGAGACGTCATATTTGGACCCAGGATAAATAATCGATAGTCCATCGCTCTTATGATAGATCTAGTCATCCTAGGGAGAAGCGATGTTACGTGTGCGAAGGTAGGGGACATCTCACTAGATATTGTCCGACCCATCAAGTTTTTGACAGGGAAGCGGTGGATGGACCACCGAGGCAGAGGAAGAGAGTGGAGCAAACAGACCCACCAGGAGGAGGACGTGGAAGAGTAGTAGGGAGAGCTGCGGGTATTAGAGACACTTTGACTTACTTCCACCACCACCCCTAAGAGGTTTGCACCAGGCTCAGGGAGATGGGGGACAGGGATGGGGACAGATGCATGCGGTCGAAGTGAATGACCCAGGGACTCTAAGGCTGGTTCGAGGTATAATCGTTGTCTTTTATACCTTAGTAGCCATACTTTTAGACATAGGTTCCAGTCATTCCTTCATAGCGACATGTCTTGTGTGAATCCTGGAGATTCCAGTAGAATCGTTGACGCGATCCTTACGCTTGGAGACACCTATGGGAGGAGACTCGACAATCACTCACATTTGCAGACAGTGTGATATTACCCTTGGAGGTGAGAGTTTTCTTTGGAACCACTTGGTGGTAGCGTCGATTCCTTATGACGTCATTCTTAGTATGGATTTTTTATCTTCAGTCCATGCCCAGATTGACAGTTTTAGGCAAAGAGTGCGGTGTGTCTTCTGTGATGGGATGAGGTTTTCCTTTGTCGGAGAAAGGGTGACCCAGGCAGCACAGAATGGGCTTATTCATAGTAGGGTGTAGCCAATTGCTCATGAGTTGGATGGCCATTCCCTTGGAGAAGTGGATGTTGTGGGATCTCAGTTCCCAGTAGTAGTGGAGGAGTACGACAACATCTTTCCTGAAGATATTCTAGGACTACCTCCCTGCTGGGAAATTGACTTCTGCATCGAGTTAAACCCCGGGACGACACCGATTTCCTCACCAACATATTGGATGGCTCCCACAGAGTTTCACAAGCTGATGGTGCAGTTGGACGATTTTCAGAGAAAGGGTTTCATGAGACCCATCGTTTCACCCTGGGCGGCCCCAGTCTTGTTTTCTAAGAAGGAACATGGGATTCTGTGGTTGTGCATGGATTATCGGTTCCTGAACTAGGTGAAAGTGAAGAATAAGTATCCACTACTGAGAATCGATGTCCTCTTCGATCAGATGAGAGAGTAACAATGGTTCTAAAAGGTTGACCTTCGATCAGGCCATCACCAGTTAGGAGTACGAGATGAGGATATAATAAAGATGGATTTCAGATGCCGTTACAGCCACTATGATTGCATGGTTATACCTTTTGGTGTGACGAACATCCCCGCAGTGTTCATGTGACTGATGAACCAGATCTTCTAGACGTACTTGGACCAGTTCATGGTGGTCTTCATCGATGAAATCCTTTTTTACTTGGCGTTAGAGGAGGAGTACGGAAGACACCTACGGATGGTTCTAGACGTACTTCGGGAGAACCAGCTTTATGGGAAGCTCTCAAAGTTCTTGTTCTGGATTCAGGAGGTCCAATTTTTGGGACATTTCATCTTAGTAGATAGAGTAGCTATAAACCCAGCCAAAGTGGAGGTTGTGTTTGCATGGGAGCCACCTCAGAGCGTGATGGAGGTGCAAAGTTTCCTTGGGTTCACATGATATTACAAGAGATTCATTACTGATTTCTCCTGAATATCAACACTGATGACATCCTTGACCAAGAAGGGGAAACCATTTATATGGATGGAGAAGAGTTTCCAGGCTTTCGAGATGTTGAGACAAAGTTTGATGAGCACCCCAATATTGAGATTGTCAGAGGAGGGTGTCGAGTACGTAGTTTTCTGCAACGCATCAGGGATCGGGCTTGGTTGTGTCCTAATGAAAATTCAGGCAGTGATTGATTATGGTGCGTGCCATCTTAGGACACATGAGAAGAACTATGTGACCCATGATCTCGAGTTGGAAGTGGTAGTCTTCGTATTGAAGAGGTGGCGACACTACCTTATGGGCGAGTGGTTCATCGTCTACTCTAACCACAAGAGCCTCAGGTACATCTTTTTGCAGAAAAATCTGAATATGAGAAAGAGACATTGTCTAGAGTTCCCCAAGGAGTATGATTTTGAGATCATCTATACTCCTGGGAAGGGGAACAAGGTGGTGGATTCTCTTAGTAGAAGGTCTATCTCATAGCTATTGAGTGAGTAGATAGAGTAGTGAGACACATTACAGTTGTCCTTCGTGGATAGAGAAGAGGTAGCTTACCTGCAGTCGATGGTTTTCACCCCTCCACTCTTACAAAGAGTTAGGGAGACACATATTGAGGATGTCGACTATGAGACTTTACGTGCTCAGTTATCCACAGGACATGCTCTTGATGGATATTCGCAAGGTGGGGAGCACGTACTTCTTTTCAGAGAACAAACTATTGTACCGGTGGTGTTGCAGGAAGAGGTCCTAAAGGAGTTTTATACATCCCCTTTGGAATTATATACTAGAGTGGAAAAGATGTTCTAGGATCTTTGACGATAGTTCTGGTGGTCAGGCATGAAGAAGGCAGTAGTAGAGTTTACTTCTCGATGCCTCACGTGCCAGCAGGGGAAGGCTGAGCACCAAGTTCCAGTAGGATTAGCTCGCCTCAGGAAGTTCCATATTGGAAGTGAGATGAAATATCGACGGACTTCGTGAAAGGCTTACCACGGACATCCAAGGGGCGTGATTCCATCTGGGTGATTGTTGACCGACTCACCAAGTCGTCCCACTTTCTAGCTATCAGGGAACCGAGTTCTGTAGAGATCTTGGGACACCTATATGTGTAGGAGATAGATCAGCTTCATGGTCTCCACTCAACAATAGTCTCAGACCAAGATGCTTTTTTCACATCCCAGTTGGGGAAGGGAATGTAGGATGTTTTTGGGACTCTGCTACGCTTGAGCACATTGTTTCATCACCAGACAGATGGTCAGTCGGAGAAGGCCATTCATGTTCTGGAGGATATGTTGCAAGAATGTATCTTGGACTTTGGTCATAGTTTGGAGGACCACCTACCACTGGTGAAGTCTGCATACAACAATAGCTACCACTCCACCATTGGTATGGAACCGTTCGAGGCCTTGTATGGGAGACCCTGTCGGTCACCGCTTTGCTGGACCGACCCCGGAGAGTAAACACTAATGGGTCCAGAGTTGGTGCACGCTACCTCCGAGAAGGATTAGATCATCCAGGAGAAGATGAAGACTGCATAGATATAGCAGAAGTCTTATATTGACAGACAAAGTAGACCTCTGGATTTCGAGGAGGGAGGCCACATCTTTCTTTGGGTCTCACCTCGACGAGGGTTACAGAGATTTGGCCATGGTAGAAAGCTATCTCCGAGGTTCATCGAACCATTATAGATACTGTGTAGAGTTGGTGAGGTGGAGTACCACCTAGATCTACCGCCATAGTTGCATCTGGTACATGATTTCTTCCACGTGTCACAGTTGAGGAGGTACGTGGATGGCCCATCGCATGTCATCGACTGGGGCGATCTGGACATCGAGGATAGAGTGACCTTTGTGTAGTACCCAGTGGAGATCAAGGATCACTAGGAGAGAATCCTTCATGGGTGATCAATTACCCTAGTGTGTGTCATATGGCAGCACATGAATCTTCAGGAGAGCACAAGGGAGCGGGAGGCCCAGATCCATGCCCAGTACCCACATCTTTTTTAGTAGCCATTGTTTTTGGATTTTCGAGGACATAAAGCCCCAAGGTGTGGAGAATGTATTCTCTTTGATTTTTCGTGTATTATTTTTTAATATTATGTGGAATTATTTCGAGACCAGGAATAAAGATGACAAATCATTATGAGGCCCGATGATCCCAGAATGGTGTTATGAACTTTTTTTAAGTTAAGTGAGTCGGCACTTGTACGCGGTTGTGGCAGTTTCCAAATCGATGCCTGGATTAAAAATCTGAGGGCACTGTTGCCTCCTAGATGGCAGATTTACCTAAGAATGGGTCTAACCTCAACTGGCGCGAGTTGAAGGAAAAAGTTAATTTTCAGACTTTTTTAGTAAAATAATATGGAAAAGTTTATTTTATTTTTATTTTTTGGAAACATTCGCTGCAGTGTAACAACATGGAAACTATTTCAATAATAAATGCCATGTCATAATGACCCTGAAAGAGAAACGGTGACTCATTAATGTCATAGTGTGATGGAATCCCAAACATGTTCCCTCCTTTTAATGGGTTAATCAAATGTTGGTCATTCGCAGAAGCTGGAGAGAAACTCTAGAGATTCCTTGGCGCTTTGGAGAGAAATCTCGGCGACGAACGATGATGAATGGAAGCTGTGAATCGTTGTGCCAACAAATTTTAAGGATCTCGGCGATGATGATGGAATGACCACCACCTTCTTCAACAATCAAACCCTTCATGAGGTAGGGGTTTTTATTTCAATTATCATTTCCCTATTTATGAATTTAAATGATGAACGCGGATCAACAACGAACAAGTTGATCTGCATATTTGTACGTTCTTGCAAGAGGGTTTTATTGGGATGATTCAGGGAATTGATCATTGTTTAATTGATGTTGTTTGATTCTGATCCATTTAATCCTACTAATGGGAGTGGATCAACTCCATGACGAATGATGGCGGAGGTTCGTTCTTCAATTTGTTCATTGGATTTCTTCCCCTTTCTTTTCTCCATGCATTCTTTGAGTTCTTCATGGGGTGAGAAACAACGGATCGTTCCACACCTGTTTTGAGATGAAACGATCCCAAATTGAAGATTAGATACCACAACGACCTTGCTGGGTGTGACAACGATAGAGGATGAAGAATCGGACTACATCGAGAAGGTTCGTTCTTCGAGCATTCTTCACGCGGGTGGATAATTGCACGTTTTTGGAGCCTATTGGAGGCCCGAAAACAATGGAAAAGTCCTTGGGACGTCGAGGAGATCGGGATTCAGTAGCTTCTCGGAAATCAGATGGCCGGATAGACAACCAGGGAAGCACAGAGGTGTGGCGGCCGAAGTCTGCGATTCCGGAAACTTCCAAAATACACAGTGTGTACTTCCAAAGAACACGTCGTGTAGTACTGGCGGTGGAGGCTAGGGTTTTAGGGGTCATAGAGGAATCACATAGCATGTGACCCTGGTCACACGGCATGTTGGAGTTTCCTTGAAGCTCTGCCTATATTTTGTGAAGTACACAGACACAAGATGGACTACACAGCTTCAGAACATGGCATGTACTCTCTATGCAGCATGGAAGAGGCGGCTACGCAGGACTCAGTGTGTATCGAGGGGGTAAATAGACATAAGATGGAGTACATGATAGTGTACTCCATCACACAGCTAGTAGAGGCCAGTAATGTGGGTCAACCCGTGTACCGATCAAATGGGTTGGAGTATACTGGTTGATGACCATGTATAGGCACATGGCCAGCATACACAGAGCCGACCCTTGTCACTCAGACATGGCGTGTACACAGTACTACACACTGTGTACTAACTTTTATACATGACCAGTCTTACGACATGGGCCATTGTACATGGGCAGCACCCAGGGTAAGACAACACTACGTGTAACTTTTCTACACGTCATGTACTTTTTGGAAAATGGAATGGTCCTCTTGTCCATCGTATCTTGGACTTGTTTATTTTGGGTTAGTGCCCCTTTATCTCATTACCCTAAAGGTCAGTCATCGTTTCCTTCTATATAAGTATGATACCTTCAGCAAGACTTTCTATTATAGAGTCAGGAATCCATCCAAGAGGCCCGGATCGAGATCCCCTATCCATTCATGACCATTGGTAGAGTCAGGCATCGACATGACTGACTCTACTGGGCGTTGATCCTCTACCTAGATGGTGAATCCGAATGAGTATTATTATCCTCCATGACCCTGGAAGTGATCCTCATCTGTGTATCGGGATATATCCCACTCAGGAGTATGTCTCCCATAATGAGTGCATCTATCTATCGTAATATTCCCACTCAAGAGTGTGTCTCCCGTAATGAGTATAACTACCTCTCGTGACGTTTCCCGAAGAAAATTACTTCTCAGACGGATGTTATTAGAGCTATAAGACTCATGGAGTGTGTTCTCCTGGAATGAGTGCTTCGTGGAAATCTTTGAACTGAATCCCTAGCGGAAGTATGCTGTTGTTCGACTTGTCTTTAGACCGGGGGTCTGGGTTTTGAGCATATCTGGTTTGTGCTTCTAATGCTATATGTTTTGTTGACATATATTGTGCATAGATGACTGTAAATTTACTTTGTGTACTATTTTGTGGTTTTCGGGGTCCTCTACTGAGTGTTGTTATACTCTCCCCTGCACGGGCTTTGCCCGCATGTGTTGTGTCATGTGCAGACGATAAGCCTTTTGACCGAGTCCTGGTCAGACCAGGACTAGACTGAGATTTCGGAGTTCCCTATAGGAGGAGGCGTTCCTACGACTACGAGCAGTAGTCCTAGTACCTTTTTGTGTTTATAGGTTGGACTTTTCTGTTTTCAAACTCTTGCTTTGGTGGGCTTTTATTCTGGCCCAGTTTACTTTCAATACATTACCTTCCGTCGTACTCCATTGGTTGGGTTTAGTTGTATGCATGCATTTTGTTCCTTTGTGTTTTTACATTTTAGCATTTGTGGGAATGGAGATGTGTGTGTGTACAGGTGCTTAGGAAATGCCTCCCATGTTAGTAATATGCCTACTCGGTGCTAGTCACCAGCCCCTGGCCTATTGGAGGCGGGCTTCGGGAGTCACGACGCAGGCCCCACTGGGACGGGTCGTGATAGATGGTTAATGATATAATTACTTTCTATCACCTATAATAAATAATAAATTTTAATTTATATTAATGTGGATGAAAAACACTTATAATATATTTTTGAAGTTACTCTGAAAGAAATACACCTTACATCAATAATAAATTTTAATTTAAAGGAAATAATTTTAAAAAAAATTAAGAAGAAAAACTACATTTGAAAAAACTATAAACATTTATATGCAGCCCTTATGAAAAAATGATGAATATTTAGAGATAAATATATCCTTTGGGAGATGTTACTAAAATTCGTCACAAAACTTGTCAAAATAATATAAAATCATAAGAAAATGAATTTAACCAATCTTAGAAGATTTCTTAAGGATATCCAAAAAAGTATAAAAAAATTTTACATGGGGGAGATGAAAAATTATGTTTGTTTTAGATATAAAGAGCCTAAAATTTCCCCAAATATTAATTTAAACATAGAAAATCTTAATTTTAAAAAGATATTGGAAATGAAACCCAAACATTAGAATTTTTCTTGATTGGAAGCAATTTAACACCAAATATAATAAATTTATGTTTATTTTTAATATTTATAGAAAATTTATTCATATATGTTTTACCTAATATAATTAATTTTTTATTTTTTATTACCCACATATAAATATCTTGTTATTAAAATTAATATTTGTTCTCTTTTTGGGTTTTTTTTCATTAATACTTCTTTTTTGAATTTCTAAACCTTTCTTACTTCATAATCTCTATAGTGTTTATAATTAATTCTAATTTTTTTTATATATGTATTATGTTTAATCATTATAATGTGGAACTTATGGGGATAGTTTGTACAGAACACTTAAAAAATATCATTTTCATTGATTGTTGAATTTATGAAATAATTGAATTACTTTTGAATATAATTAGATATATTTCCATTTTAAATTAAATAAAATTTATTAAATTAATAATTATAACATAATTTTACCTTTATTTATGTTTTCTTATACGTTAATGATTTAAATGTTATAACATTGTTCATATAGGTGGTAAAAATAACCTAAACTAGAACACATTATAATAAATTAATGACTAAGAACATGTTATTATTTATTAATAAAATCACTTTTAAATAGGATTATAAATCTCAATCAAATTTTATTCAAGTGATAAAGAATAATTAATAATGAAAGTATAACACTTACACTGAAGGCATAAATATCATCTTACCAATCCTCTATCAAATGAGGTATTTTAGAATTATTCTTGTTACCATAGGTTTAAAATCATTATATATTATTTTAAATGAGGTAATTTTTGTAATATTTTGAGATAAAAATCTTAGAAAATATTTGGATTTATGTGGGGAGACGAGGTGTCCTTTTATACGTGACCTTGAGTGGAATTATCAAAAATACTCATTCCAAAATGGCTAAATACTTTCCTTTTAATTGGAATGTAGATCCAAAAATCCAAAAAAAAATTAAGCATTATTAGGGGAGATTGATAATTCTCTCATAAAATTATTTATATTTATTTTTCTGTGATATATTTTTTCATTACCTCTTAATTAAACCCTTTTACATATTTGGCCTTTACAAAGTGAATAACATTTACCCTAATAAATTGTTATCCTTCCAAAAACATAAATTGATATCCTCACATCATTTTAATTTCCTATTTAAAAATTACTACACCATTTAATCTAATTAAATTTCAAAATATGAGAGATTTAACTTTTAAATGAAAATATAAATTATATAGAAGCATATTTTTTATAAAACATTCCTCTTTAATTAATATGGGTTATTT
The DNA here is from genome assembly GCA_963277665.1 of Viscum album. Classification (NCBI taxonomy): domain Eukaryota; kingdom Viridiplantae; phylum Streptophyta; class Magnoliopsida; order Santalales; family Viscaceae; genus Viscum; species Viscum album. The sequence continues at coordinate 1,712,795,837 of OY728140.1, read as the reverse complement.
ATATTATAAATAATATAATACCAACTAAAAAAGAGTTAATTAAATAATTTAAACATTGATATATAAAATTTATTAAGAATCTTCATTTAAAAGTTATCAATTTACCTTTCTAAACAAACATTTACAACAATTTTAATAAAAAATTCATTTAAAAGAGTATATTTAAAACATTACATGATTTTAATTGTATCTTGTTAATTATTTATATTATAACAATTAAATTATATTAATACAATATTATTATAATATTTTCAATTAAAACAAATAAAATCATTCATTATAATTAACAACAATGAAAAAATTGTATTTTATAAAAATTTAACTTTTTATTTCATTCTAGAATTATTTTAGATATGTGAAATATACTATTTTTCATTTATAAAGAACAATTTACCAACATAAATATAAAAGTATGATACAATTATAAAATATTTAAATATATCCAATTTTCATATAACAAATTATTATATAACCACTGGTTTTATATAAAATGATCGTACTACATTCCAATATAAAGAATTATGTTCGTCTTTAAAGTCATTCATCCTAGTGTCATATTTAATTATCAACATGTTCATAAAATTTATAATAAGTTAGATTATGTATATTGTTATCATCAGGGGTATGATCTTAATATAATATAATTTTGATAGGAATTTCAATATTTTAGTTTTTTTATTTATTTTTGGTTTCATTCTTATTGTAATTATTCTATTTATGTTTCATTTTGTTATATCATAATGTATTTCTTTTTTATTATAATATTCCAACATAATTGAAGAAATAATTATCTATTTACATTATTATTACCTACATCACAAGATATAAACCACATACGATTTATTTAATGTCAAATTCATACTAAAACCATCTGTTCTTATAATAGTGCTTCAAGGTGTATAAAAAGATCCAATGGATAGAATGGTGAGAGTTAATTATAAAAAGAAACTGATGTTGTTTTCACCTAAAAGTAACATAAATTATATATATTTAATTATAATGAAGTTTCTGAGAGATTTACTAGTATATTAAGAGGATTAATAAATTAAATAAAATCCTTTAATATGTGTAGAACCCGATTTTATCATATAAAAATGATTCTATAATGAATTTTGTGTATGGATAAAAAAATGATGATGATGACGATGATAATATGGTGGGATTCATAGAACTCAAAGTGGATTTAAAAATAAAAATTATGTAGATTTACCTAGAATGGAAGAATAACATAAGATTATATGACCATAAAAAATCCCCATGTTTTGATGAATATTTTGAAGTAAAAAATTGATCACCTTGAGAAAGTTATAGAGGAACATTAAAATGTTCAAGAGAAACATAAAAAATATTTTGAGCTATTATATAAGGATTTTAGAGTAGTATAATATCATCATGTATATTAATATGTCCATCAACGATAAAACTATTAACAATTAAACACTATAAGAAAAATTTGTGTCATGGATAATGACTATTGAGCCAACACTTAACTCAATAAGACCAATATTGAAGCTAATTTTTGGAAGGTACATTGATAATTTATTAAAGTAAGGGCTATAATGAGAAATTATATGTTATTTGGATGTGTTGAGAACTCTAATATCCAATTTCATGGGTAAAAGCGGTCTAAGGTTTGACTTTGAAACATAAAAATAGATAAATACTGTTAAAATAAAATGGATGAAGAAGATATGAATTTAGTATCCATATTATTATAAGTTTTTTTGCCTAAATTTGTATGGAATATTATTTATCATAATGGTTTAGGGTTATTCAATTTCACAATGATGGATTGGAATTTAATTTTGAGGATACTTTTTTGTTTTTCAACTAAAATTATATTGGTGACTGGTAACCACACCCTAACAATTTAGAGTAAGGGAATGATGGGTGGATGAACGAGGGTCATGCCATGATCTTAATGAAATATATAGTGTTAGACCATTTTATAATGGATTCCATGGTGTGTTGGAGGGAAAACAATATATTTGTATTGGAGTAATAAAACTACTAATAATATTTTTTATATAAGGATCCCATATATAAAGATTTATTCTGATGTATAGGTATAGCATAGATAAAGTTCCATGACACGATGGTTCCCTTAGAGCTAGGGTGATAGGGCATAGAGGATGATGCCACACTATGACAAACATATGTGGTGTTCCAATATCTATAATATTTAGAGGGAGCTTACATAATTATACAGAGGCCACACTAAATTTTATCCCTTGAAGGGATGTGTTATACATATACCACATGGTCTCTTTATTACCATGATTGTAGGATATTTTTTAAGAAAAAGATTTTAAAATTCCTCTTAGACACCTTTGAACCCCTCATATAATTATACCTCAAAATCCATTAGATTACGGTTGCTTTTGTATAAATCTAATTTAATTTTAATCTCCTCTACTTACATGTCTTTTTATTTTAAATATCATTCATTACAGTGGCCTCTCTTAGTAAGTTCCATACCATTTATTTTTTTTAAAAATCTATTTCTTCCTCAATTTTAATTTCCTTCATTACCGATCACTAATTATAAATGTCTAGAGAATATTATAGATTTTTGGTTTATTGGGATTAAATCATAGATCATGGAGTGTCAAGTAGATCCTATCAAGATTCATGTAAAAAGTCCTTACCAAGTTTTGAATTTCTTTTATAAAATGGTGTGGCTTAAATTGTATATGGGTTCATGTGTTCACCATAAATAGATCTATATTTTATAAAAATGTGACCTTTTATATATGTATTTACATAGTTGACACCATATAGGTTATTTTATATTTAAATTTGAACTGAAGGGTATAATCTCATCTCATCCCATCGGTATTGGTAGAGCAATAATCCAATGTAGAATGGACCTAGTGCAAGATGTTCAGTATTAAATAAGGACAGGGTGACATAGTCGAGTTATATATGTTTCTGGATGATGAATCACCACCACTTCTAAAGGTGTTTGGTGTGTTAACATAGATATCATGAGTAACAAGTCCGGTTATTAAGGAAGGAGTCATGGGGTTATCTATTTAGTTCTTTTCCTTGTGAAAAGATAATATTGATGTGTGTGACCAAATACTAACTGATTTATTAATGGGTCATTGTATGATTATTCTTGATATGTCCATGAAACATTTTCATGAAATTATTATTTGGATCAAATGGATGGTTGTTAATCATGATTCATTCCATAGATTTCATCTTTGGGATTAGTTATGTTTTCTACAGCAATAGGGCCTTCCCCAAATGTGATAACTTATCTTGTGTGAGAGTTTGACCGTTGAGATTATCTCCTCAAACCAGTCAATGTATATAGGACATATCCATGGGAATTTTCTCTTATGGTATGATACATATTATGTTATATATTGGATATTGTGATTCATTTACACATTACTCTATAGTAAAAAATGTAATTTTCATTGTTCTAGGTGACTCTTCCATCCAACATGGAGCTGAATTGGGCGTGGTCAATGATTTTAGAGGCCTGGTTAGTGTACAATTACTTGGTAGAGTAATATTTTTCTTATTTTTTTATTCTTTTAGTTAATAAACTATCATATAGACTATATAGATATGTTAAAGAAATCTAGGTGTTGTCCATCTTTGTTTTATTACTCTCACCCAATACAAGAACCCCACTGCACATGAAGACTTTATTTTTATAGATCCATCTAAGTGAAAGGGACCTATGAGGGGCTGATGAGAATTTGGAACTACATGGTTTTTTTGTGATCTTTGGATATATTCTTGGATTCTTCATTATATATTATTGATCTACCCAATGAGGGGAAACTATTTAGTTATATTTTATTTATTATATCTCATTATATATTTTATATGATGTTATCATCTTTTTGATTCCACTCTGTTTATTCCAACTATTTATTAATTTATTATTTCTTATGTTGTGTTTATTTTTATTGGTACTTTATATTGAGGTAATAATGATTCAATCCTTTGAATTCTGCCTCCACTGCTAGTTAGACACCTCATGCATATGAGGAAGTGTGTATGAAATCTTGTTCCACACCATATGAGACCTTGTGATATGGACTGGGGAGGTATAAAATGGTCTATGATCACCATATTCGTTTTTATTAATTGGGGATTGGTGTAATGGATATAGGATGAACTAAACTCTATAGATACGCTATGATTATACCTCTAAAACATATATATATAGTGGAAAACTGATCAGAAAAACTGTTATTTCATTAGTTTGTTATGTTAAAATGATTCCAAGTAATTCTTCATCTTTTATTATGATATTATGATATTATGATTTATGTGATCTCATTTTCCCCTGATGGTGAGAGTGGATGAGTGCATCCATCTTGTATAGCCATCTACTATCATATTTCATGGACTAAAATACCTATGACTTGTATATGTATAAATTAATTAAATGAAAAAATAATATATTTAGGTTTTTAGAAAATATATTATTATGGACAACTCTTTAATTTAACATAATAATTCTAATATTATTATTATTATTATTATTATTATTATTGAGACTTGTTTGCAAACATATGTAGGATCGAAATAATAATGTACATGTTCAGTATACAAGAGGGGGGTGAATTTTATACTTTAAAAATTACTTTGTAATCATTAAAGTTAGTATACTACCTTCTATTGTTTAACAATGTTAAACAAGGTAAATTCACAAGACCTCTTAGTTATACAAACTTTCTTGATTTTAGAAATATGGTTTTGGAAATAAAACTTAAGGAAAGTTTACAAGGAAAAATATTCTACCTTAAATCATATTGAATCTTACTAATCTGAGTATAAAAGTACAAGAAAGTATAATATAGATATAATTTTCTTTTCAATCAAAAAATAGAGGAAAACAAACATGAAACAATACAAGTAATAAGTATGAAATATTTTAACCCAAAGAGTAGGGTATCCAACAACTTTGGATAAAGGTCCCTTGATTTATACTTTCAAGAAAGTTTGTTTTACCCCCACCAAGATAAGCCCTCGATACAAATATCAGAGTCTGTCTTGATATCCCCGCAATCCATCAAACTTTGAGGTAGTCGACACCTCTGTCTTCCTATCCCTCGAAGGCCTCGAATGTACTCAACAACATTCAGAGTTTCACGAAATAATTCTAAACAAGATGTTCAGTATACAAAAATCATGAAAGTATCTCTCTCTAAAAATCACTTCAGCTGCATGTAATATCGATATTGATCAACATATCTTGAGCTCGTTCAAATGAGATCCTATTTATAGGCACATCTTCAGTGGTCGGATCCCTCCTCCAAATGTCATATTCTTCCATGAATTTTTGAGGGACCTGTACACGTGTCACTCAAACAACAAATAGTTAGTAATAGAATGCATGAAATCATTTTATAACTAAAACAAAAGTAAGTAAAAATATGGTTTCTCAACCAAATTCAATTTTTCGGAGTCTAAGGAAAAATAGAATTCGGAGTCTAAATGAGTAAGTCTTCGGATTCTATGTTATAATGAAATAAAAATTCTATTTTAAAGGAATTGGGAATCATAATTTTATAGAATTCGAAGTATGAATTCTAAGGAATTCAGAGTCTGAGTTCTGGAGAACTCAAAGTATGAATTCTGAGAAATCCGGAGTCTGGATTTGGAGAAATTAGGAGTCTGAATTATGAGGAATTCGGAGTCTGAATTATCAGGGATTCAGAGTCATAATTCTAATTCATTTGGAGTCCAAGTTCTGAGTAATTCGGACTCATAATGTCAAAGAATTCGGATTCGGAATTTCAAGGAATTCTGAATCTGAATTTCTGAGAATTCAGAACCTAAATTTCAGTGAACTTGGAACCTGAATTCGGATCCTAAAAATAGAATACTCTATATCTAATTATTTATAGAATTCCTAGGTTTTATATGGGAAACCAAATTTTACACTTAGGAATAAAAATAGTTAGATTTAGAGAGACTAAAAATATGAACAATGAAAAACATGGTAATGATAAATTTCCTTGGGGAAGAAAATTTTTCCTTATCAAGATGTAACTTATGGAGAATGAAATTTCCTTTAAGATAAAATGTTTGTGATTTTCAAAACATAAAGGAATGGAAAAGTCATAAGGAAGCCGTATTGACTAAAAAATATCCACCTTTTTGGAAAGCACAAACAACCTTATGAAAAAGAATATAAGTGCTTAGAAATGTTATAGACTTGTAAATAAAACTTATATCCCTTTAATTATGGATCAAAGTGAATATGACTAACTCCCCCTTAGGATTTGGAAGCACTGAGGATCGTATTTTGAATTTCCTAAATAATATTTTTCATTTTCTTGCATATGAAAATCTTCATGATGAAAACTCCCCCTTAGGAAAATTTATTCTTTACTATGTATTCTTTTGACATTACTTTCTCCTCCTTTGTGATTTTCAAAAAAAATACATGGAATGGAAATGAAATTTTGGTACCTAAAAGATTAGTACTAAACAACAACAAAAATATGAAGAGCAACCATGATTTCATTAGGTGTGAAAGATTTTTTACATCAAGGGAATACAACAAAATATCAAATTTAGAATGAAATTATCCTTCCTTCTCCTTCGACATCAGCATCTTCACTATGGTTTTGAGCTTCTTGAGTTCCTTGTGATCCTCCTCTCCATGATTGAGAAGTCGATCCTGATCTTCTATTTTCTTCTCTAAGGCTTTGATTTTTTCTTCCTAAGCCTTATGTAATTCTTCATGTCCCTTCAAGAGGTCTTCCTTCTTAAAAATCTTCTCTTCTATCTCAATTATGAGATTCCTTTCTCATTTACAACTCTGAGCAATTGAATTCAATTTCCCATTTAGATCTTTCAATTCTTGCTTTCGAGAAGTCTTTTCGTGAGTTATATTTTCATCAAAACTATTAGTGAGATCCTTTATCTTCACATTTTGGTGTCAAAATCATCCTTGACACTTTCTTGGAATTCATCAAGGATTTTCATCTCTTCAATTGTTGTCCTTGACCAGCTTGTAATCTTTTTGCATGATCTTTTTTTGAGCTTCATAGCTAATAAGAAAAGTTGTGAAGTCTGGATCGAGTTTGACATGCTTATCCATCACCATGGATACTGAATCTGATTTTTTATTTAAGGAATGTTGAAGCATCTGGCATCTCGAGTCCATACTGGGGAATAATGTAATAGTTCCAACATGCTTTTTCAAATACTGAACTACAAAGTCATGTCCGGGAGAGGACAATTATGAATCCAAGACATTGGTTTGTCAGGTTTCTTTTTCTAACTTAGCAGCTTTCCTCTTTGATGAACCCCCAAATTCTTTCTTCATTACCACATCCTTTCAAGGTGTATCAACTACCACTATTTTTCCCTTATCAACCTTCTGAATGACTTTTTCTTGATAAGAGGATTCATGTTCACTAACATATAGCTGAACAATTTTGTCTTCATCAATTGCTTCCTTCCGGGCTCCTGGCTCAATATCCTCTAGGTAAATGAAATCTTTATTGATGCTTTCTTCCCTAGATAGTTTATTTACTTAATCTTCACCCTTCTCTTCATCCTTCCCAGGAGTAGCAAGCTTTGACAATTCGGATTGAGAGGTTCAGAATGATAGTTTCTCTGAAGATATTCTCTTTTCATGATATTCCTCTACCTATTTTAACACATCTTTGAAGTCACCACTACCTTATTCTACCTCTTATTCTACTTATTATTATTCAACTACTACTTCTTGATGTTTTTTCGCAATTACAAACATCTTTCCCAGAGTCTCAGGAAGAGGTTCTTGATGAAATGACTCTGGTACCTGAATGTTCTCGGAGGCTTTCTTAGCAGCCTTCAGAAGGGATTGCACTATCTCAGCTTCAGACAACTTCTTCCTTTGATTCATTTCTTTTTATTCATTTTCTATATTCTCAGTGGTGTTTTCCTTAAATTCTTTTTCCTTAGTAGGTCCGAGGCCAAACATAGTTTTCCCTTCCTTCATGTTCTTATTATATTCTCTCCACTAATCCAAAACTTCATCAGGATATGCTTTTCTCCTTCTTTGGCTTTGGAGGTGCGGATTGAGTTTCCATGGCCACTAGGGTTTTTCCTTTGTCTTCAACTGTCTTCGCCTTTCTCTTCCTTCCTCCCTTTTTGGATGCCTCAGCCACTTCCAGTTTCTTTGATATGGCTTCAATTTATGCTTCCGAAAAATCATGAAATTCTCTAGATTGACTATTAAATCCAATCTTCATCCTCCTCAGAGTATCAACACTCAAAAGCATCACCATACAATTCTTTGGCATGTAACTACAAGGGATCTTGAAAGACTAAAAACAAAGAATAATTATTTTTGAATGAATGGCCGTAAACATAATAATCTGAGCCTTCATATTTCTATGCTTTATATTATTAATCGTAACGAAGATATGCTTAATGGGGATTATCTTTCTTAGATTCACCAGGAAATCTAGAAAATACAGATCACTTTTCTTTAGTGTATCCTTGTCCCCTTTTCTCGGAATTAGAAAACCTTGAACCCATAGCTGAAGAATCCAAAGATTTATAGAGAGATGAATAGATTTTGGATTCTTCACTTTCTCAAGAACAATACATGATAAATCCTTTTTCTTATCAAAGGATCCTATTTCATCTGGTAGCATGTGAGAGAAAAGCTCAGTTTCTCCCTCATAAGGAAGTCCTATTAGATTTACTGCCATGTTATAAGAAAGGGAATACGTCTTTCTATAGCTCTTGAATGAAAACTTATCTCTTCCTCCTTCATTAAAAAAACTTACTGTCTCATAGAATTCAACCAGCAACTCTGGATACACCAGATCAAATTCTTTCAGTTTTGATATGAAAACACTCTCAAACCCATTCATCTTTATATTCATAGATATAATAGAATCATACTTTGAAAAGAAATTCAGATGAACCAACCATTCTCTGTAAATCATTCATTCATAGATTTCCTTTATAGATGACATTTCTTTTTGAGATGAAGCTTCAGTAGACATTCAGAAATGAGTAAAACTTGAAGATCCGCAATGGCCTTCAGTGGGAGGGGTAGAGCTTCAGCACGTGAAGGCTTGAGTTTGATGTGGGACAAGCATCGAGAGGCCTTTATATAGGAAATCGAAGAGACGGTTCAGCTTCCCCAATTGATCCAATGGTTGAAAGCATCTTGAGAAGAGATGAAGGTTGAGATGATAGTTGAAGAAGGATTTTGATAGATTTCGATCATCTGAGGTTTTTAGAAAAAACATTTGGATTTAAGGAAAATTGAATCTGGAAAATTTAGAACCAAAATAAATTACCAACAAGTAAAAAATTATTGCGAAAAATTAGAAAAGGAAACATACCTTTCGGATTTCTAGGATGATTATTCATGATAACGAAAATTGTTCTTTAAGATATTTATATTCCGAAATTTTTATTACGGAAAAATTTTTACTATGAAAATTTTTACTAAGAAAATTTTAACTATGAAAATTTTAGGATGAAAAAAAAACTCTATAATGAAAAATCGTCATTACAATTTTTTTAAGAAATTTGATTACGAAAATTTTAAGTATGAAAATCTTCATTATGAAAAATTTTAGTTTAACTAACAAGGAAATGTACTCTCCCTATGAGAATGAGTTTCTTACAATAAGGAGATGGGTTTCAACAAGAATTTATTAAAAAATATTACCTTACAGTTATCATTCCTAACTTCTATTTTATGTATTCAAATATATCGGATGGTAAAGATTTTTTGAAAATATCATCAAGTTGATCTAGAGTTCCAATAAATTGAATAATGATATCTCCATTTTATGTGTATTCCATAAGAAATTGATGCCTAATATCTTTGTTTTTTTCACCAGAGTGATGTGTAGGGTTTTTACAGAAGGCAACAATAGTAGTATTATCACACAATATTTTTATTTTGGTAAAACTCATACTATAATCTGTGAGTGTGTGTTGCATCCACAACACTTGAGCCCAATAACTTCCAGCTGCTACATATTCAGATTCAGCAGTGGAAAGTGCTACTGAGTATTGTTTTTTGCATGACAAAGAAACTAATGAATATTTTAAGAAATGAAAAGTTCTGGATGTACTTTTGTTATCCATTCTATATCCACCAAATTCAGCTTCCAAAAAACTTTTTAAAACAAAATCATTTCCAGAAGTATAAAAGAGTCCTTGATCCATGGTTCCCTTTATGTGGCGAAAAATTATTTTCACTGCCTTTAAATTAGATTCCTTATGATTGGATTGATATATTGCACATAAAAAAACTGAAAACATTATGTATGGACGACTAGCTATCATGTAAATTAGACTTCCTATCAGACTTTAAAAAGATTTTTGATCTACTGGTTTCCCCACATCATCAAGATAAAGTGAATTTGAGGTACCAATGTGTGTACTTATACTCATAGTGCTCTCATATCCATACATTTTAAGAAGATCTTTAATATTCTTATGTTGGTATATATAGATTCTTTCTTGTTTTTGAGAAATTTAAAAACCAAGGAAAAAAGTAAACTCACCCATCATACTCATTTCAAACTTATATCTCATTAGATATATAAAGAAATCGGTTAAATATTGCTATGTTGAACCAAATATAATGTCATCAACATAAATTTTAACAATAAAAACATTTTTCTTATCATTCTTTATAAAAATGGTCGGGTCATCATTTCCCTTAACATATTTATTTTGAATCAAAAATCTTGTAAGACTATCACAACAGGCTCTAGGGTCTTGTTTGAGTCCATACAAAGCTTTAGTAAGTTTAAAAACATGTTCATGATGTTTTGTATCTTCGAAACCAGGAGTTTTTTCAACAAAAACATCCTCTTGAACAAAACAATTAAGGAAAGAATATTTAACATCCATTTGAAAAAGTTTGAAATTGATGAATATAGCAAAGGAAAGTAGAAAACGAATAGATTCAAGTCTAGCTACTCGAGCATAGGTTTCTTCAATGTCTATTCATTCTTGTTGATTATAGCATTTATCATCCAATATATATTTATTTCTTACTATGATTCATTTTCATCACATTTATTTCTGAAGACCCATTTTACTCCAATAATAGAAGTTTCCTTAGGTCTTTCAAATAAGGTCCATACATTATTCCTTTCGAATTCAGTTTGCTCATCTTGCATAGATTTTATCCAATCATAATCACCTAAAGCTTCATCAGTGATTTTTGGTTCTAAATGGGAATGGAATGCTAGATGTTCTAATTCATTTCTTAAGGAACTTCTAGTATTTATAGGTTGGTTTACATCACAGATGGTACTATCACTGGGATTATTCTTTAGAAACAACTGATTTGGGTTTTTAAAACATGTTCATCAGCGTAGGGTAGGAAATATTATGGGGTAAATGTTTCAGAAATACCTTCTTGAACATTTTCCTTATCAGAAGGATTTTCTAACAAGGTTCAATAATCAGTTTTTGAAAACACATCTGAAGATGTAGGTTGAGGTTGTTTGAAAAAAAAAGGATCAGTTTTATCAAATTTGACATGTATTGTTTCTTCAACAGTACAAGTGTTTTTATTGAAAACTCTATAAGACTTAGAAGTTGTGGGGTAGCGTATGAAAATTCCATCATCATATTTTGTTGTAAATTTGTGTAGATTATATTTAGTATTCAGAATTAATACCTTGCAACCCAAAATCATGATGTGGGAATGTCTAGGTTTTCTACCATTCCATAACTCATTAGGGGTGTTATTAAGAAAAGATTTAATCAAAAAACGATTTATTTTATAGAAATAAGTACTTACAGCTTTAGCCCAAAAATGTTTGGCTACCAAATATTCACTCAACATGGTTCTTGTTATCTCTTGAAGAATTCTATTTCTTTTTTCAATAACACCATTTTTTGAGGTATTCTGGGTGATGAGAAGTTATGAGTAATCCATTTTTTACTACAAAAAGTTTCAAAATCAGAGTTTTGAAATTCACCTCTATGATCACTATGAATAGTTACTAAAGGAAGTTTTTTCTCATTTTTAACATGAGCTCTAAATGTTTTGAAATAGGAAAAAGATTCATATTTCATTGCTAGAAAATAGACCCGCGTAAATCTATTATAATCATCAACTTAAAAAATACATAATATTTGCCTCCAATGCTTCCAGTTTATGTTGGACTAAAAAGATCCATATGCACTAACTATAATTCATTAATAGTTGATACTTCACTGACTGATTATAAACTTCATTTATGATAATTTTCATATTGATAAGGATCAAAAACTTTTGGAGAATCAAATCTATGCTTCGGTAGATCCTTAACTAGTATTTTCATAGAGAGTTTTCATAGGTTCCTAAGATTACACTATCTTAACCTTCTATCCCACAAACAAGAATGATCTTCCATTTCACTATGGCAAGGTAGATCTTGGCTTCTATAGTCTTTTATGTTTAGTGTGTAAACATTCTCTTACCTATTGGCAGAAAGAATAAACTCTTCCTTGGAATTGTGTACAAAGCACTTGTCATTCCTAAAATTCACAAGGTAACCTTCGTCACATAATTGACTTATGCTAATGAGGTTGTGCTTAAGACCCTTGAAAAATAAAAAATTTGAAATCAATGTTTTTCCAAGCAGAACAATGTTACCTATACCAATAATTTCTCCCTTTGCATTATCTCTGAAAGTTACTTTTCCACCTTTAATCTTGATAATCTTTTCAAAGAAGTTTTGGTTACCCGTCATGTGTTGGGAACATCCACTATCCATGTTCCATGTATTTATATTGGTACTATTTTTATTTTCTTGAATATAATAGTGTTATACTTTTGGAACTCAAACTTTCTTAGATCCGGAAACATCAGAAAGAAAAATTTTAGGAATCCACTTTTTCATTGAAAAATAAGCTTTATGAAAACCTAAAGACTGTGTTTTGTTTAAAGAACAATTTTTTCCGAATTCCCACCACACTGACACTTAGTGCAGAAAGTAGCACTTTGAGGAACAATATATTTGTCACTAAAAATCATTTTTGAACAAGTATAACCAAATCCATAATTATTCCTTACATGTCTAATTTGAGAATACATCTTATCAAAATTTTCCTTACCTAAGGTAATGTTTGAAAAAGACTTCCTCAAGGAAAATATTTATGACTTTAGCTTAATAAATAAGTTCTTATCCTTAAAAACATCATTTTTAGCACTATAGTTTGGCTCAAAAACATTTTTCATAGAAATTATTATTTCCAGATCCGTAGAAAGTTTATCCTTCTCAGAATTAAATTCCGCATGACTTTTTGAAATACTTTCAAAATCAAGGGTTTTCTTATAAAGATCATTAGAAAGATCTGATATGTCCTTAGTAAGAATAGAAATCCTATAATTTTCCTTATCAACATTTTTTTTGAATTTAGAATTTTAATTCTAAAAGAGCTTAGCAAACCTAGATACTTATTCATAGGTAGGTAAAATATTATCTTCATCAGAAGAAGATTCATCACCCTAAGATTCATAATATTTACTATAACTATAATTAGAATTCAAGGATACATTGGTTATGGATTCTTCATTATGTACCCTAGCCATTAGACTATGATTTTCAATAGGTAACATGGCAAGTAAACCAAGATTCTCTTGTCCAGAAGATTCGTAATCTGAGGATTCATTAGAAGAGTCTCCACCACTGGCACTCCCGGTGTCATTAGCTTTCAAAAATTTCTTAGTTATAGATTTGTATTACTTCTTCCTATTCTTATTAGAATAATTTTCATTTCTATATATTCTCTTAAGAATAGGGAAATCTTGACTTATATGCCATTCTTCTTTTCATTTATAACAAGTAACTTCAGAGTCTTTCTGGTCCTTTCATTCTTTTTTCTTATATCTATACTAAAAGTATTTCTTCCCAACTATCTTGTTTATCCTTCAAACATTATTAGCTAGTTCATTCTCAGAATGTTAAATTTCTATTGATTCAGATAAAACAGTTACCTTCGTCGATTTATATCTTGTAACTCTCTCTGGAGTCTTGGATTTCATATGATTAGACGTAGTTGTAAAAGCAACACTTCCTTTCCCATTCTTCTTCTTAACATTATCAAAATATATTTTCATTCTAGTCTCATATTGAAGAAGAGTTCCAAAAATCTCATCAAGAGTAATCTATGATACATTCCAATTCTCATCAATAGTCGTCCTCTTGGATTCCCACTCATTAGGCATGATGTCTGTAATCTTGTCTACATATGACTCATCATCAAAACCTTTTTTAGCCATGGATTGTAAGCTGTTGAAAATAGTCATAAATCTCTATTTTACCTTACATATAGGTTCTCCATAAGGAAAAGAAAAAACCATGATACTCATCTCTAAGCATATCTCTTCTAGTTTCAATAACTTTGGATGTACCAAAATGTGTTACTTTAAGCTTCTTCCAAATACAATTTGCATATTCATGAGAAGAAATATGGCTATATATATATTCTTGGTGATGGAACACAACAAAGTATTTCTTACCTTATAGTTTAGTTGATATTCTAACATTTCATGATTAGAAAAAGTTCTGACTTCCTTATTAGGAATCTTGTAATCTCCAGTAAGCATAAAAATGTTGTCCACTCAAATGTTAATAAAAAAAGACTTCATACGATCTCTCCAATATTCATAATCATTCCCATAAAAATTTGGTGGTCTAGTAGGATTAAGATTGTAAATCAAACCAATATTCATCCCTTCCATCTCAATGAGAAAAATTCTTTCCATGGAAAATTATTAGTAATAAAAGTTTATAAACAAGGGTAAAAATATCCTAAGAATGGAAAATATAAAACAAGGAAAAACGTGAGAAAGAAAACTTATATGTGAATATAAGTATTTCAGAGACCTCCTCTGATACCAATTTTAGGATCGAAAAAATAATGTAGATGCTCAATATACAAGAGGGGGTGAATTGTATACATTAAAAATTCCTTTGGAACCTTCAAAGTTGGTATACAACCATCTATTGTTTAACAATGTTAAGCAAGGTAAATTCACCAGACCTATTAGTTCTAAAAACTTGCTTGATTCCAAAAATATGGGTCTAGAAATGAAACATAAGAAAAGTTTACAATGACAAAGATTCTACCATAATGAATATATAATATTACTAATCAGAGTATACAAGTACAAGAAAGTATAAGATATTTATACATTCCTTATCAATCAAAAAACAGTAGAAAACAATCATGAAACAATTCAAGTAACAAGTATGAAATCTTTTAACCCAAAGAGTAGGGTATCCAACAACCTTGGATAAAGGTCCTTTGATTTATAGTTTCATGAAAGTATAACTTACCCACACCAGGGTAAGCCATCGATATGAATATCACAGTCTATCTTGCTATCCCCGAAGTCCCTTGAACTTCAAGGTATTCTTCACCTCAATCTTCCAATCCCTGTAAGCCCTCGAATGTACTCAGAAACATTTGGAGTTGCACGAAGCAATTATAAACAAGATGTTTAATATGAAAAAAGCTTGAAACTCTCTCTATCTAGAAATCACTTCAGCTGCATGTAATCTCTATATTGATCAACGTATCTTAAGCTCATCCAAATGAGCTACAATTTATAGGCACATCTTCAACGGTCCGCTCCCTCCTCCAATGATCATATTTTTACTTGAATTTCGGAGGGACCAGTACACATGTCACTCAAAAAATTGTTATTTAGTAACAGAATTCATGACATCATTTTATAACTAAAATAAGATTAAGTAAAAATATGGTTGGTTAACCAAATTCAATTTTTTCAGTCTAAGGAAAAATACAATTCGGAGTCTAAACGAGTAAGCCTTCAGATTGTATGTTACAAGGATATATGGATTCTATTTTTAAAGGAATTCGGAATCAGAATTTTATAGAATTCAGAATCTTAATTCTAAAGAATTCAGAGTCTATGTTATAAGGAATTTGGAGTTGGAATTCTGAGGAATTCGAAGTCTATATTCTAAGAAATTCAAAGTCTGAATTCTGAGGAAGTCAGAGTCTGAATTTTGAGGGTTTCAGAGTCTGTATTCTGTGGAATTCGGAGTCTGAATACTGAGGAATTCGGATTCATAATTTCAGATAATTAGGATTATGAATTTTAGAGAATTTAGCTTCTGAATTTTAGAGAATTCAGATTCTCAATATTAGAGATTTCAGATTATAAATTTCAAAGAATTCGGATTCTGAATTTCAGAGAACTCGGATTCTGAATTTCATAGAATTTGGAACCAGAATTTCAGAGAATTCGGAACCTGAATTTGGATCCTGAAAACAAAATACACTATATCTAACTATTTATATAATTTTTAGGTTTTATATGTGAAACTGAATTTTACTCTTAGGAATAAAAAGATTTATATTTAGAGAGAATAAAAATATGAACAATGAAAAACATGGTAAGAATAAATTTCCTTGTGGAAGGAAAATTTTCCTTATCAAGATGAAAGTTATGGAGAATTAAAATTTCTTTAACATAGATTTTTTGGGATTTTAAAAACATAAAGGAATGAAAAAGTCATTTTGAAACATTATTGACTCAAAAATCTCCCCCTTTTTGGAAAGCACAAATATCCTTACGAAAAATAATATAATGACTTAGAAATTTTATGAACTTGTAAAGAAAACTTATCTCCCTTTACTTATGGATTAATGTGAATATTAATAACTCCCCCTTAGGCTTCAGAAACACTAAGGATCGTATTCTGAATTTCCTGCATGAGATTTTTCATTTTCTTGCATACAAAAATCTTCATGATGAAAACTCCCCCTTAGATGAACTCCCCCTTACATAAATTTCTTCTTTACTAAGTATTCTTTGACATAAATTTCTCCCCCTTTGTGATTTTCAAAAATAAATACAGGTAATGGAAAGGAAATATTGGTACCTAAATGATTAGTACTAAACAACCAAAAAAATATGAAGAGCAACAAAAATTTCATTAGGATTGAATGATTTTGTACATCAAGGAAATACACAAAAAAATCGGATTTAGAATGAAATTATACTTCCTTATCCTTTAACATCAGCTTATTTACTATGTTTTTGAGCTTCATGAGTTCCTTGTGATCCTTCTCTACAGATTTTAGAAGCTGATCCTGATCTTCTATTTTCATCTCTAAGGCTTTTATTTTTTCTTCCCGATCCTTAAGAAATTATTCATGTCCCTTCAAGACTTCTTACTACTTAACAAGCTTCTCTTATATCTCAATTTTGATATCCCTTTCTCTCTTCCAACTCTAAGTAACTGAATTTAATTGACCATTTAGATCTTTCACTTCTTTCTTCGGAGAAGTCTGTTCCAGAGTTAGATTTTCCTCAAAACTATTTGTTAGATCCTTGATATTCACATCTTCGGTGTCAAAAGAATCCTTGCCACTTTCTTGGAATTCGTCAAGGATAATCATCTCTTCAACTGTCTTCCTTGACCTTCTTGTCATCTTTCTACATGATCTTTTATGAGCTTCACATCTAATAAGAAAAGTATTGAAGTCTGCCTTGAGTTTGACACACTTATCCATCACCATGGTTACTGAATCCAATTTTTGATTTAATTAATGCTGAAGCATATGACATCTCGAGTCTATAATGGGGAATAATGGAATAGTCCCGACAATCTTTTTCAAAGACTAAACTACAAATTCATGTCCGAGAGAGGATGATTCTGAATCCATGACTTGGGTTGGGAAGGTTTCTTTTTCTAACTCAGCAACTTACCTCTTCAATGTACCACCAAATTCTTTCTTCATTGCCATATCCTTGCTAGGTGTATCAACTACCACCTATTTTCCATTATCAACCTTCAAAATGAATTTTTCTTGATCAGGGGATTCATGTTCACTATCAGATAGATAATTTTTTTTGTTTTCTTCAATTTCTTCCTTCTCAGATCCCGCCTCAACATCCTCTGGGTGAATGAAATGTTTATTGATGCTTTCTTCCCCAGGTAGTTTATTTACTTAATCTCCACCCTTCTCTTCATCCTTTCTAGGAGTTGTAAGCTTTGACGATTCATATTCAGAGGTTATGAATGATAATTTATCATAAGGGATTTACTTCTCATGATATTCCTCAACCTGTTTTAACACATCTTCATAGTCACCACTACCTTCTTCTTCCTCTTCTTCTAATTCTTCTTCTTCAACTACTTCTTCTGGATGTTTTTCCAGAATTAAAAACTTCTTTCCCAGAGTCTCAGAAAGTGGTTCTTGAAGAAATGAATCTAGTACATGAATATTCTCGGAGGCTTTCTGAGTAGCCTTTAGAAGGGATTTCACTATCTCAGTTTCAGACAACTTCTTCCTATGCTTCTTTTCTTTTTCTTCCTTTTCGAGATTCTCAGTAGTCATTTCCTTCAATGCTTTTGCCTCAGCAGGGTTGAGGCCAATCTTAGGTTCCACTTGCTTCATGTTCTTATTATCTTCTCTCCACTTAGTCACAACTTCATAAAGATATGATTTTTGATTCTTGGGATTTGGAGGTGTGGATTGAGTTTACTTGGCCACTGGGGTTTTTCCTTTGCCTTCAACTTCCTTCACCATTCTCTTACTTCCACTCTTTTTAGAAGCCTCATCCACTTCTTATTTATTTGATAGGGAATCAATTTATGCTTCCGAAAAATCATGAAATTCTCCGAATTGACTATTAAATCCAATCTTCATTCTCCTTAGTGTATCATCACTCAAAAGCATCACCCTACAACTCTTAGTCTTAGAAAAACAAGGGATCTTGAAAGACTAAAGACAAAGAACAATTATTTTTGAATGAATGGATAGATACATAATAATCTGAGCCTTCATATTTACATCCTTTATCTTCCTAATCGTAAAGAAGATATTCTTAACACGGTTTATGTTTCTTATATTTTCCAGGAAATCCAGAAAATACATATCACTTTTCTTCAGGGTATCCTTGTCCACTTTTCATAGAATTAGAAAACCATAAACCCATAGATGATGAATCCAAAGATTTGTAGTGAGATGAATAATTTTCAGAGTCTTAACTTCATCAAGACCAAGAAAAGATAATGCATTTTTCTTGTCAAAGGATCTTATTTCATCACGTATTATGTGAGAGAAAAACTCAACTTCTCCCTCATAAGGAATTCCTATCAGATTTTCTTCCATGTTATAATAAAGGGAATAAGACTTTCTACATCTCTTGAATAAAAATTTATCTCTTCCTCCTTCATTGAAAAAACTTATTGTCTCGTAGAATTAAACCAGAAACTCTGGATACACCAGATCTTGTGCTTTCAGTTTTGATATACAAATACTCTCCCACTCATTCATCTTTATATTCAAATAGATAATGGAATCATACTTAGCAAATAAATTTTGATGAACCAACCTGTCTCTTTAAATCTTTCATTCAAAGATTTCCTTTATAGACAACATTTCTTTTTGAGACGAAGCTTCAGCAGACCTTCGGATCTGAGGAAATCTTGAAGATCTGGAATGACCTTAAGTAGGAGGGGAAGGGATTCAGGACATGAAGGATTGAGTTTGATGTGGGATAAGCATTGAGAGGCCTTTATATATGAAATCTAAGTGATGATACAGCTTCCCCAATTGATCCAATGGTTGAAAGAATCTTGAGAAGATCTGACAGATGAGATGAAAGTCAAAGAAGGATTTTCATAGATTCTGATTTTTTGAGGATTTTATGAAAAACATTCAGATTTAAGGAAAAGTGAATCCGAAATATTTTGAACCAAAAGAAAATACCAAAAAGTAAAAGATGATTACAAAAATTTAGAAAAGGAAACATACTTTTTGGATTGCTAGGGATATTATTCGTGATAAGGAAAATTGTTCTTGAAGAGCTTTATATTCTAAAATTTTTATTATAGAGAAATTTAGACTACGAAAATTTTGACTAAGAAAATTTTAACAAAAATTTTAGGCTGAAAAAAAATTATGTAACGAAAAATTGTCATTATGAAAAATTTTTAGAAAATATGATTACGAAAATTTTATGTACAAAAATATTTGTTACAAAAAATTCTAGTTTAACTAACAATGAAATGTACTCTCCCTATGAAAAGGAGTTTCTTACTGTAAGGAGATGTATTTCAACAAGATGTTAATAAGGAATATTACATTACGGTTATCATTCCTAATTTCTGGTTTATGTCTTCAAATCTATCAGATGGTAAAGATTTTGTGAAAATATCACCAAGTTTATCTTGCGTTCCGATAAATTGAAGAATGATATCTCCTTTTTGTGTGTGATCTCTAAGAAAGTGATGCCTAATATCTATTTGTTTTACAAGAGATTGATGTTCATGTTTTTTACTTAAGGTAATGGCACTAGTATTATCACACAATATTTGTGTTTTGGAAAAACTCATACCATTATCTGTGAGTGTGTGTTGTATCCACAATACTTGAGCACAACAACTTCCCACTTCTACATATTCAGCTTCAGTAGTGGAAAGTGCTACTGTGTGTTGTTTTTTTCATGACTAAGAAACTAATGAATCTCATAAGAAATGACATGTTCCAGATGTACTTTTAGTATATATTCTACATCCACCAAAGTCAGTATCAGAAAAACATTTTAAAACAAAGTCGTTTCCAGAATTATAAAAGAGTTCTAGATCCA
This sequence comes from Viscum album, assembly GCA_963277665.1. Taxonomy (NCBI): domain Eukaryota; kingdom Viridiplantae; phylum Streptophyta; class Magnoliopsida; order Santalales; family Viscaceae; genus Viscum; species Viscum album. The sequence continues at coordinate 1,712,775,250 of OY728140.1, read as the reverse complement.
TGGTTCCCTTTAAGTAGAAAAAAATCTTTTCACTACCTTTAAATGAGATTCCTTAGGATTGGATTAATATCTTGCACAATAGAATATTGAAATCATTAAGTTTGGATGATTAGCTGTCAAGTAATGTAGACTTCTTATCACACCTCTAAAATATGTTTTATCTACTGGTTTCTCAGCTTCATAATGATCTAGTCAATTTGAGGTACCAATGGGACTAATTATATTCTTAGTGTTGTCATATCCATACTTTTTAATAAAATATTTAATATACTTATGTTGGGAGATATAGATTCCTTCTGGTTTTTGAGAAATTTGAAAACCAAGGAAAAATGATAAGTCACCCATCATACTAATTTCATACTCATATTTTATTAGATCTGCAAAGGAATCAGTTAAATTTTGCTGAGTCGATCCAAATATAATGTCATAAAAATAAATTTGAATAATCAAAACATTTTTCTTATCAATATTTATAAAAAGGGTTGGATTAGAATTTCCCTTAACATAATTATTTTGATGCAAAAATTATAAATCCTATCATACCATGCTCTAGGGGCTTGTTTGAGTCCATACAAAGCTTTGGTATGTTTAAAAACATGTTCAGGATGTTTTGTATCTTTAAAACTAGGAGGTTGTTCAACAAAAACATCCTCTTGAACAAAACCATTAAGGAAAGAGTATTTAACATCCATTTGAAAAAGTTTAAAATTGAAGAATGCTGTAAAGTCAAGTAGAATACGAATAGATTAAAGTCTAGCTACTGGAGCATAAGTTTCTTCATAGTCTGTTCCTTATAGTTAATTATATCCTTTAGCAACCAATCAAGCTTTATTTCTTACTATGATTCCATTTTCATCACATTTATTTCTGAAGGCCCATTTTACTCCCATAACAGAAGTTTCCTTAGGTTTTTCAACCAAGGTCTAGACATTATTCTTTTTGAATTCATTAAACTCATCTTGCATAGATTTTAACCAATCATCATCACCTAATGCTTCATCAATGATTTTTTGTTCTAATTGGGAAAGGAATGCTAGATGTTCTACTTCATTTCTTAAGGAACTTTTTGTCCTTACTGGTTGATTTACATCTCCAATGATACTATCACTAGAATGATTCTTTAGAAACAGCTGATTTGGGTTTTGTAAAACCTGTTCATCAAAGTAGGGTAGGAAATATTCTGGGGTAAATGTTTCAGAAATACATTATTCAAAATTTTCCTTATCTGAAGGATTTTATAACAAGGGTTGATAAACAGTTTTTGAAAACACATCCAAAGATGTAGGTTGAGGTTGTTTAAAAACAAAAGGATCAGTTTCATCAAATTTGACATGTACTAATTTTTACATGGATGGTTCTAAAAATGGAATTAATTAGTATATATCATATTTATAACATTATTAAGGTTATATAATGATAATATTTTTACTAAATTATTAATATTAACAAATAATGGTCATAGTATATTTTAACAACTTCAAATATGATTACCTATAGACTTTTTATGTAATAAATAATTAACATTATCTTTAATTTGTATTAATAATATATATATTCTTTAATATTATTTATATAACTAATAACATGTTTAATAAATCCTCTAAATAATTAAAATATTCATTATCAATATAGAATGACATATTCTAACCCATTTAACAGTTATAACATGTTCTTCTTTGGGTTATATTTACCATCTACAAGAATGATGAAATAATGTTTATGTGACGCCATAAAATTTCACTTTCTTGTTTATGTATATGTGGATAATTTATAGCTTCATTTCAGGGTAAAACAGAGTGAAATTTTGATGTTTTTTTGAAACTTTTCATCAGTTCACAGTTAGAATAATGATTTAGGAATCATTGTAGTGGAAATAGTAAAACACTTGTAGTCTTGGGGTAGGTAAAATCATATGTTCTATGCATAGTTTTGTAATGTATGTCCTAAAAATATGTGGCCTACTCAGGTTATGAAATTTTTTATTTTCCTTATTTTTAATTGGTGCTTTATCTCTATGATTTTACTATTTTTACCAGAAATATGCACAATTCAAGGGCATTAATCCTCTTCTCAAGCCCCTCCATGGTATATTCTTAAGGGTTTCTTGTTTATTCTTCCCCAAAATCACATGATAAGTGCTCTAATTTTATTCTTACATTATTTTATACTATTTGATCACATCATCAAAGTCCCTAGTAGTCTTTTTTCTAATTTGGTATTTATACGGTTGATATTTTTATGTTTTTAATTTAAATGGTTATTTATCCTTCTCTTTTGGCCTATACAAGTGGTTTACATTAAAGTAAACATTGTTACAACACTTTAAGTAGTTGTTACCATTTCATTTCTTTTTAATAAATATTTAAATGGTTTATTTATGATTTAAAATTCTTTTGGAACTAAAATAATGATTTTAATGATGTCAGTTATCATATTTTCAATGGTTATCCATATATTGTTGTTGTTTACTTTAGATAATGTTTTGAAAAATTAGTTTGAGGGAAAATCATTTTAAAATTGTATTTTATGAGATTAATATGTTCCATAAAATTACACTAAATGTTTTTCCATGATAAATTATTGTTTCATTGTGATTTAGGAAACACTAGATTTATAAAGTGAAGTGTTGTTTGTTTCAAAGGGGGATTCCTTGTTTCAATATGATTTTTCTTATTTTAAAATGACATTTCTAGTTTTAAAAGGGTACTAATTTCATATATAATAGAGGTTCTCTTGTTTTAAATATGTATCTTTTTTAAAAAAAATGTGTTCTCATTTAAAAGGATTTTTTATATTTGAAAATAGGTGTGCCTTTCCTCTTGAGTTGGTTGTTTTTTATGAAGCCTTTGTTTTTTTATGAATGTTTACACTTCAATGTTGTTTATATAAATTCAAAAATAAAATAAAAATTGTTTAAATGTGATTTGGAAAAATAATTTCTAATTTTTTTCATTGAATTTATTTTATGTTAAATTTGATTCACCTGGGATTGTTTTTTAGTTCTAAACGTTTTATTTTAATTGGATTTAAATATTCAAATATTTTTATATATAAATAAAAGGCATTATTGGAACCTTTTATGGTTTAATTTGATTGATAGATTCATTATAATATAGTTTAGACCAATTATTATCCTTTTTTAATTCTTGTGAGACTATTTTGTATTTATATGAAATATGATTCATGGATATGAGGTTTGGATAGGGGATCATTATTTAAGGAGGTGTATTTAATGTTCGAAGTATATGATTATTATGTTTTCTTTCCATCGAGATCTGTTGTTTTCATATTACTACCATTGGTTCTAAAATGGTATGAATTTTTTATCTATGACATGAGGAACCCTATGATAAAATGTGTGGAGTTAAGGGATTTAGAATATGATACATGAGATTTAGACACTAGATATAAGCACCTAGTTGAATTCTATAACATCATTAGGGGATTTTCACTAATGAGAATAGTTGGGAATGATTCGAGTGGTAGGTTTTCTAATTGTAAACCTATAGAAATTTTGTCCTGCTATTTAATTTCTAATACTTACTCCATTAGTACATTGGTTTTTTATAATCAATGTATGTTCTATTATATTGTTTTATGGTATATTTTATTGTTATTTTCTGGTTTCTCGTCTCTTATTTAAGCCCATTTCGATGTATTAGTTTTTTATGTATATGCGTTATTGTTGTAGGATTACCCTTATATTGTTGTTTTCATTTTCTTCTAAAAATTAATTGATTTAAATTTTAGTTTTTCACTATATTATACTCATGTCGAGTGTGTGTTTTTGTATTCTAATGTTACAAAAAGGAAAATATGTGGTCCTTTTAAATGAAATCCTTACAGGGTGTTACTTTAAGAATGTATTTTAAACCATGAGATTGTTTTTTTAAAAGTGTTTCATAAATGAAAAGGGTATGATATATGTAGAGTATCTAAAATGGGGGATATTCTACAAGTGTTGGATTAATTCTTAAGTGAAATCACCTTAGTAAGACCACTTTTATGATTTTTTTCATAAATAGAATATTTTACGATGTGATGTAAGAAATTTCAATTTTTAATTTCTATTTTGTATAATGGAATTTGATAAATATTTTGGATATGAATTATCCTCGAACTATACTTCTTAGATTATTTATATGAGTAATGTAATGGACACATGTTGGTATCCTACTAGCCTTTTGATCACACAAAGCATACTCACATTGGTGGGTATTTAGAGTTACTATTATATAATGCTTTTGGGCTATGGATTATAGGTTTTTCATTTCCAATATCCCCAAAGAAGTAGTTAATATTTGGGATATTGTGGGGACATGAAAATCACATGAATATTTTTGGGATTGTCTCATAATACAGTTTGTCTATTTTGGGTTAGGTGGTGTATTGACCACTTCGACCTCCTATATTTTTTTTATTTTTTTCTTTATTTCGTTTTATAAAATAATTTTAGAAAAACAATTCTATTTATGGGGAATATTTTGTATAAAAATATTTCTGTATTATTTTTCAATATTGTTTTAGGTTTGGTTAATATTTATTTTTATATATGGTAATATATTTTGGTTTTGTTTTCTAATTAATAGATACCTCATGTCGGATTCTTTATTGTAATAATGTTTTTAATGAAATCCAAATAATTCAAATAGGTTCACATGTGATAATCTAGAACTTGTATCTCTCTTGGGGTATTTGGGAACACACTATGGTCCTTGTGGAATATTGTATTGAGTGACATGTCATGCTCGACCATACTGATCTGTTACAAAATGGTATCAAAATACCCTCTAGTTATTGTTCGATAAAGGTAGATTTGAGCAATGATTATAGAATATTGATTGGGGGGTTTGGAGGAGTTCTTGGATAGATCTTTATCATGGTAAACCTCAACCTTCCATGGGTGGTTAAGAGTCTTAATTGATTTTTGTTTTTATGGTGGTATTTTCATTAGATATTATGATGTGGTATGATAATACTCTTATTTATATGAATATATTGAGATATATATCAAGATATTTAAATTTTAAATGTGAAACTGAAAAATTTTTATTATGAATATTGTTAAGGTGAATTAAATTTTAAATTTTCTATTGGTTATACAGACCATTTTGGAAAAAAATTAGGTTTTGTTCTCAAGGTTAGTGAATTACGTGGAAAATTGACCATCCAAACAATGAACAATATAGAATGTTAGAAATTTTTATTATTTTACCTATTTCAATTCTATAAACACTTTTTATGACTGATAGTGCTGATTCAGAGTAATAATTTAATTTTTTTTGTTTTTAATGCATGATTGACTAAATTTTAAATGATTGTTATATTCCTTATTGATTAAATAGTCATTGACCCTTATTATTGGTTATTTTTTCATTATTAAGAATGTTCTCAACTCTATTATAAGTGATATTAGTGTATTAAATACTTTTAGGTTATAATGATTTTCATAGAATGAATTTCATTATAATTATTTTTTGATGAAATTATAGATTTTTTTATAGAATTTTTAATTTTTATAGGATTAATTAGTTTATAAAAAGGTTATTTCTAGTGTGTTTTGTATTTTGATCAATTCATTATTTTCCAAGAAAAAAAATTATTTTAAAATATGTTATTTGATGAATTTAATTTTTTTATTAGTAGTGTGTGGTTATTATCCTTATTAAAAATCATTATTCTCTCATTAAATTGTGTTTTATAGTAATTTAAGGAATTTAAAATTATTTTATATTTATATAGGATATCTAAAATAGGTTAACAATAGGTGTCCTAAGAAGTGGATTTTTTTTTGATAAGTTTTTTTGTGATCCATTTATTTGTTACATGGGTATTTTTATTATATAATGTGTTTTGATGATGTTTTATAATGTCACCACCACCAAGAAATGAATCATCATGATAAATATGGAATCTCTTGGGTGGTATTTCTAGTGATCCAATTATTGCCTTCCAATTTTAGGACTCTTTCATGGATCATGATGGAGTTTTCAAGCCATGTTATTCCTGGTATATATATCATGTGTAGAAGTTTCTAAATTTGAATCTATTTATGTTTACAGATGATTGTGAACCCTAGTAGAATATATAATGGCCAGATAATATCAAAGAGATCATAGAGATTCTATAAAATTCATAATCATCGATGGGGTGGTGCACCACTCCTATGTTTCAAAGATTGGATATGGATTGGTGGAAGAAAACTATCGATGTATAGTCATTCAACAATTTTTGGTATACATCATGACTGCCTTCATCTATTAGTTTTATCATATAGAATAATTAATTTTAGATGTGATGGAATTTAAGAGTGTTCATGTAACAAACAGACCCAGGATACCCTTAAAATTGGCTCCATTCTCGATCAAGAATATACAGGAATGGATTTCCTTATCTCTATGGGATTGTGACAAGCACATGAGCATGGAATAAAAAGCTAAAGGGAAAAAATTTCTCAACCTACACCAGAACATGGAATTTATACACAAGTAAAATGGAAAAGACAATATAAGTATACTAAATATATTCAATAAATATAAGAAGACTCCAAAAACAAAATAATAATAAATATATATATAACTTTAAAAGACAAATCCAACTTCAAATGAATAAAACAAAATAGCTCCTAAAAATGATGTCATGGAAGAACTCCCACCATCTCACCTCCAGCTACCCAACCTAGATGAGATGAAACCTCACTGCCTCACTTTGGATCCTTTCTTTTACAGATAATAGAAGATATACAAAGGTATATTCACCATGGTAAAGGTCTGTAGGGTGTGAGATAACAGGATATCTAGGATCCATCCCAGGTGTTCTATAACCAGTCTCTGTACAAAATTTCTTCTATTCTCATTTTAAATAAAACATGTCATGATAATAAGTAAAGAAATTTTATATAAAACATGGTAAACATTTCACTTTTATCACTATTAAAAAAAATTAGTATATTAATTTCAAATAAAAACTTCCATATCTCATCCATATCAAGGCTAAACAACAAATCCAAATGATGAAAATAGAAGCACATGTATCAGCACCAAGGATTACTACAAGTTAGACAATAATAATACTCATACGATAATCAATCAAGTGCACATTCTGGTTCCTAGAACACGATCCCAGGAAGTAGAGGAATACCCCTAGAGTACCCACCAACAATGTCAATATCAGTCCCCTAGAACAAAAAGACTAGGAAATAGAGGATTTTCCTATGATAAATCCTCATGAAAAAATAGAAAATGGCTTCAAGATAAACATTCCACGAATGTACCCAAGGTAACCTATGTTCTCATTTTTAAAATTTATTCAGATTCATTAAAAATCATTTCAAAACCATTTCAAAAATCGATTTCAATGATTTTAAAATAACTTTTTCTTTCCATTTATCAATAACCAGGGAAACCAATTTTTTTAAATAAACCTATTTTAATACACACAAAACAATAACGAAAATTCGATATAGAAACCAATTTCTAAGGATGTAATAACAAGGTTCAACAACATAGGCTAGAGGTGGGACCACCTGCCTCAAATCTGAGGTCACACAGTCCTACAATGAGATCCACCAATAATGAAAAACCAACTGTCACAATGATGGCCCTATAATCCCATCCACATCACAAGATTGATTTAGTTTAGAAAATAGGGGGTCAAAGAAAATGAGAAAAGTTATATACCTCAAGTAAAAATGTCTGTCACGCCATGATAAAAAAAGAAACAACCTCAAGAATGGGACCTCATAACATATCTTGGAAGAAGAAAAGAAAAAACACAAACTTAGATCTACAAATTCGATAACAAAATGCATGGGTGCTTTTATGATCACTGTTAATGATGAAGTGGAAATATCACTTGCCTAGAGAGATGTGTCATGACTGCAATAAAGATCCATTGTCGAATAGATCGATCAAGAAGTAACGATGTCTCCAAAATTCACTAGAGTTGAGGTATGGATCACAAAAAATAGAAAAGTGGTAGCCAATTGGTCACCAAAACCTGAAAAGTCCCCTAAAACATACCTATTCAGATAATTACATGACATGAGACTCTTATACACGTCGTGATACACATGATGTTTAAGTACGTTAGTAAATACATCGCCTCATATTAAAAATAAATTAATTAAAACATTCATGATGTGAAACATCTATTCAAATCATGTATCCTTTCACAGCCTGATACATTTCATGACATTCATCCATAAACTCTTACACCTTGTGTAACCTATTCATAGAGCATGAAATCCTCCTACAACCGGCAAAAAAAACCAGTTGAATCTAAGAGTCTAAAAAATATCTTACTTCACCATTATAGGTATCCTATGAATTCCTTCTCGGCCTTATACCTATAATAAAAAGGGAAAACCATGATGAGTTTAAGGACATACATGATAGATACATAATGGGATGTGACAAAAATCCCCCCATAAACACTTTCTATACTCGGTAAGTCATGTATAGTAAGTGATCCGTGGAAAATGCTGAGGCAACTACTCTCTTGTTAATGATTCATGTTCCTAAGTATCAGGAGAATCTAGTATGTGTTTCCATAGAACTATAACCAATAAAATCAAATTCCCACACAAGACTTTCACTTGAGATTAAATTATTTCAACAAGTTTCTAAAAAATAGAAGCATTAGGTTCTAAATCAATTTCTTCCAAACATAGAATGTGATCAAGATCAGGATGGTACTTCCTGAGATGAGATATTTGAAAAAATCATGAATGATTGTTATTTGAATCGGTAATTCTAACCAATAAGCATCTTTCATGAGTTTCTAAATGACATCAAATAGTCCAAAATATCTTAGAGACAACTTTCCCTATTTCCCGAGATGAAAATGACCCAACCAAAGAGAAACATTCAAGAAAACCTAGTCACTAATAGAAAACTCTAGGGGATGGTACTGCTGATCTGCATACAATTTTTTTCCACTCTGGGATATATCCAGATGTCTATGCACATACTGAATCTTTACTAACATCTTCAAGTCCAAACTTGGTCCAACTAAAGATACTTCTCCCACCTCTTCTCAACATAGAATTGGTCATCAGAGGAAACCATACCATGCCTCGAAGGGAGTCATTATTATTGAAAAAAAATTACAATTGATGTAAAAAATTCAACCTAAACCAGATGGTAATCCCATGATCGATCGAAATCCAAGAAACAACCACAAAGCATGCCCTCCAAGATCTGAATCACACACTCTATATGACCATCTTTCTATGAATGGTAAGTTGTGCTCAACATGACCTCAGTTCTCATACCTTAATGGAGACTCATATAGATCCTCAAGGTAAACATAGGATCCATATCTGAAACAATGGAATGAATCCCATGTAAATTCACAATCTCTTGCACATACAATTTACCTAGATCTTTAACCATGGTGGTATCATTAATTGGAATGAAATGAGCAAATTTCATCAACCGATCAATAACTACCTAGATAGAATTTTTCCCTTAGTGGGTCTATGGTAATCCAACAATAAAATAAATGCACACCTCATCCAATTTATATACCTACACCAGAATAGTTTGAAGAAAAGTAGAGGGTTTGAAGTGCTCTTCCTTTATCCTTTAGAAGGTGTAACAGTGGGAAATAAAATATTAAATGTCAAGCTTCATACCTGACCACTGGAATCATTGTCTCATATCATAATGCATATTTGTAGTTCTTGGATGAATAAAATATATATATATATATATATATGTGTGTAAATTAAACATGACTAAATTCCCCACAAATGTTGGACCCGACCCCACTTTACAAATTTGAGCATACAATATGAAGAGAGGGACCAACCAGAGATGGTCTTCTCACTTTAAAGTATTTCTTGAAATTTTTTAAACTAATCATCCTATTTTTATCTCGATAAAACATACTCCAAGAGATATTATGATAACTGAACACTGGTTTTAACCATACATGAAACATCCTCTTGATCATCTAGGTGAAACTGAGAAAAATCCCCATAAGGTTCCACTCCTCCATGGATTCTAGAATATCCTATGATGTTACATTGTAGGTATGAGCATCTGCAAAGACATTACCCATCCCTAGGGTGTAGGAAATATTGAAATCAAACATATGAATCTATTATAACCATAATCTATGTCTGAGATTCAATTATTTATGAGATATGATATAGGTCAGACTCTTATGATCAGAGAAGACTGTGAACATCCCCCAATAAAGATAGTTCCACCAAAATTTAAATACATGCATGACTGCAGTAAGATCTAAATCATGGGTGGGGAAATTATTCTCATGTGGTCAAAGGTGACAAGATTCGTAAGATAAAACATGGTCATCATTTATAATAACAGATTAGAAAAAAACACCTAAAGCTTCACAAGATATTTATAATGGACATTACCCCTACTGAAAGCTATCTTTTGTATATCCGGCTCCCAAAATCTGAGCTTATGATAACCTGATCATAGATCGATATTCTAGTGCCAATTTTTCCCCTCAACTGATCAAGAAAATAATCCACATAAGGGAAAGAAATTTTTTTTAACATTTACCCGGTTAAACTTCCGATAGCCCACACACAACCAAAGTGAACCATCTACCGTCTTAGAAAATAGAACATGGGTTACCCATGGAAAAAACATGGGTAAAAAACCATTTTCAAAAAAGACGTCCAAATAAATTTTGTGGTCCTTCAGCTCTAATGGTGCAGTATGATAAAAAATCATTGACACCAACTACCTTCCTAGAACCGGTTCAACCATAAACTCTACCTATCTCTCTAGAGGAAGATGAGAGAAGTTATCTGGGAAATTGTTAGGAATGTCCCAAACCACAATGAGAAGATCAATAATATGAGAAATTACATTGGGATCCAATGAAACAACATAAAATAGACTCTTGATCTCTAGGTTGGATGGCCCTACATGACTGGATATTTTTTCCCACTACCCCTGAAACACACGAGAGCTCCAATTTCCAGCAAGAAATAAAAAACATTGATGATAACAATGAACCTCATCATGATGAAAGACAAAAAAAATCCATACTGATGATGACATCAAACAGATCTAGATCTAGAATGAGAGAACCCTAGACCAACTCCATATCAACTATCTTGAATGAACAAGGACACTGAAACCCATGATCCATCTTCCTTCCATGAGGTGTCTCTAACTCCATTACAAAGGTCATATGTTCTGTTATATGTTTAAGAATATCAGCAAAACCTGAATATATAAATGAGTGGGAGGCACCAGTATCAAATAAATCAATATCTACTGAAGATGAAATAAGGATATCACCTCTCACTATTGCAATACCTGCATCAACTTGCGTTGGATATTCATCTACGATGTATTGGTGCATCACTATTAAGGCATATGGCAGGAGCCCTGTAGTATTTGAAGCTTATGAATACACCACAGTAGCATTTGGTTCAAAAAAACCCTGACCATAACAAGGTTTAGAAATACCCTGAAAGAAGCGGTACAAATGACCAATGTGTACATAGTTGTTGGATGTCTTTGCGGGCATAGGAAAAGAATGTGTGGTGTGTCTAAACTTTACACACTGATATAAATTTAGAGCCACACTACTAGATATACAAGATAGAGTGAAGGATGATCACTACCGAGACACACCTCCACTACTCCAAAAATGATCATGCCACTTCCTTTTCTTCCCATTCATGCTACTAAATCTTCCCCTGGATGGAATAATAGAGGTGTAAAATACAAACATTCCTACATTATCCATCTCTTCCATCATAGATCTATCTACTATCTATAAAAAAGTATAAAGATTCAACATAAATACTTGTGATCTGATATTCAGTTTCAAACCCTACAAAAACATATCAGTCTTTAACTGGTCATTCTTTAACACGTCTTCAGAAAACCAGGAAATCTCATCCATGAAATTGATGTATACTTACAACAAATGCTCTCCCTATTTTTCAGGAACCCACCCAGGTACCCTGGTAACCCGATAACCAAGATGGTCCTGACATAACCTAAAGGATGTTCCTGATCCCCATGGGTTGGTGACTGGCACCTAGAATCATTCAACATGCAAGTGGGAACAAATTTTCCACAAAACATGGCATAAGAAAAATAAAAAAGACAATATTCATATCAAAATAAACTCCACTAGGACTAAAGTACCCGAATACAACAAGGTAGAAAAATACCAATGTACTAAAACCCAAGTACCAAAACAAGAAAGCTTCACAATCCTTTAAGGACACAACTCACCAATTCCATGTGTCAACAGTTGGATCCACCTCCAAGAGATCATTTTCCCTTACTCAAACATGGAAGGAGAAAGTCTACAAACATATAAATGAATAATTATGGTGTGAGATAAAAATTCCATTAAGGTCCCACCAAGTATTCCATAATAGATTTCAAAAATGTATTAATCAATAGAATTCTTCCATTTTAAAATAAACAGGTTTGTAATTTCCAAGAATATTTAATCAAATCAAGTTATACACTTCAGATGATGGAAAAATACTCTAGGCAATGTTTTTATAAGTGATTGAATATTTATAAAACAATGTATTAGATAAAAAATTTATAAAAAATAGTTTATGTAAATTCATAAGGAATGTATATAAGTTTTACAACATCATCATACATTTATATCTCACATATAAAACATGCGAGCAACAGAGCCATATGCTAAATTTGTATGATTGTATTTCCGACTATAGGAATCTGCACTCTCCAAGTTATCTCATCAATATGTGTATACACACGTCCACTTTAGACTGGACAAAAGAAACATGTCACCATACCATCAAGGATGTAACCCACTACATGTTTGTTTTAGCGACATTGTAATAGCGTAGAGTGTGTCCAAATAACACCCCAATTACCTAAGGATTGCATGTTCTCTTACGCAATAAATGATGGGAATTTTATTTTAGTACCGATTTAGATACAATTAAATCCCATTCTTCCATTTTAAATTCCATTTTTTCATTTTAAAACAAAATGGTATTTAATAAAAAAACATTCCTCTTTCCAAGACAAAACCATTGTGTTTCTTTGAAAACATTTTAAATCCGTTTTCACAAGTTTGAAATGAATTAAAAACCAATTCCATTGATTTCACAATTTATCAAAACAATTAAATTAAAAAACCTAATTGAAATCATTCCTATCAAATACATAATTTAAATTAAATAATTTAAATTAACAAATTTCCATAAAACACACCCTAATTCCATAGAATTAGGGGTTTTCCAAATTTTTATTCCATAACCATTTAAAATATAGAAATTCTCTAGAATTGGGTTTTATCCATTCAATTGAAACAAATTTTGAGAAATTTATTTAAATCATCAATTGAAATAAATAAAGCATTACTAGGTTAATCAATCTGGCTAATGGGGATGGAACCAACTATATTTTCCAGAAACAAAACACTTGTTATAACACCCATAAATGAGAATATAGATGTAGAATACCTAGAAATACAACCAATAAAAGAGATCCAACTCCACAGATCATCGATCCATCACTATCAAAATGATCTATTAAAATCCCAAAGGAGGAGAAAGAGATAGACAAAGGATGAGGGAGAAAGATTACCCAAGAATCACACCACAAGCACAATGATGATAGAAAAATTAACAAGAGGATTCATAAGGTTTGGAGGGATTCAAGAATTCCTAGGGAAGGCCTTAGGTCGATGGAGTTGAAACTGGAGTAGAGGAAAGAAAATATCTCAGATATAATTCCTGTTTAAAAAATGTTTTTAGGATATGTCACAAAGTGTAATTCCATTTCACGTCTTGAAATACTTAATTCTTATAACCAATGAATAAAATGTTGCTTTAAATGGAAAACCATTCATAAAACAACTAATGATATTTAAATTCTATTTATGACCTGTAACCTTCATAGTGTGAAGCCTTTTATGACTTTCCAACAAAAATCCTTACATGTCATTTAACCTTGTCACATAGTGTGTAACCCTCCTGAAGCCTTCATAAAAGGTTGGTTAAAGATTAGAATAAGAAAATATATAAATTCTTCATTATAAGTATCCTCTTAAATCATCCCCAACCCTACCTATTCAACAAAAGGAGAACGCATGACAAGGTTAAAGATGCTAATTTCATATTGGTAACAAGATTTTACAACCTCCCCACCAAAAAATACTTTTTATCCCTAAAAGTATATGATGAATGTACCATGCTAAAAAATGAGTCCACTACTCTCTCATGAGTTCCTGAAATTCCTAAATCTCATGATTATTTGAACCATTCATCTATACCACAAAAAACAAAGGTATCATCCTCCCATGAATTACCTTGGTCTCAGAATCAACTATCCTGACTAGCCGTTCAGTTAAAGATAAATCAAGTTCAATATCATGATCACACCAGCACAAAACATGAGATGGATTAGAGATATACTTTCCCAAATGTGTTACATGTAATTTGTTACACATCGATGTCAGCTACGATGGAAGTTCTAAATAGTATTTAACTTTCCCCATCTTCTCAACAACCTAGAAAGGTCCCACAAAACAAGAAGCAAGCTTCCACTACCTCTCTAGTTGTTGATGACCTAATCAGGGTGAATTTTTCAAGAACACCTGGTCACTAACTGAGAACTCCAATGGTCTATAGGGACTACCAACATATGACTTATATCATCTTTGTGCTTTTAACATTCTCGGAAAAATAAATTGAATCGTTGTTATCATATCTTTCATAAAACCTGGTACAACCAAGGAACTTTCTGCAATATCTGAGAAACATAATATAGATTTACATGGCCAGCCATACAATTCCAAAAAAAAGTTTTATTATTATCACAGATTGGTAGTTATTGTTATTAAAAAAATAAAAAATCCCAAATTTATCATCCCAATCCCCACTGAAGTTGAGAATACAAGGGCAGAGCATATCCTCAAGAATTTGTACAGCTCTTTCTGTCTTGCCATCTGACTGTGGATGGTAGGCTATGCTCAAATGGACCTGATATCCCAATTCCTATTATTGGCCTCTCAAAAAGAGAGATGTAAATTGAGGATCCAAATTAGAGACTATTGGAGATGAAACTCCATTTAAATGAACAATCCCTTTTACATAGATATTTCCCAACTCATCAATATTGGTTGTATCCCAAATGTGTATGAATTGAGCCGACTTGGTCACCTATTGATCACAAACCATATCACATTCTTCTTTCCCTGGGTATGATTCAACCTAACCATAATATCCATATAGATTCCATACAAGTTCTAAGTAGGGATTATAAGTGGCTAAAGTAAACCTAATGGTTTCCAGTGCTCGGCCTAAACCTGATGGATTGTATAGCAATGTGAGACAATCTCAACAATGACCCATTTCATCCCTAGCCACCAGAACTTCCACCACATATCAAAGATAATTTTAGCGGTTCTTGGGTGCCCAAATCACTGATAATTATGGAAATCCACCATTATAACCTTCCTTGTTGATAACGTCACAAAAAATCAATTATGATAGAAAAAACACACTCTTTGTAGAACTAACACTTTGAAACTATATCTCTACTATAAAGATAGAATCTAATGCTAGAGAATTGATCATCAAGACCTTGATCCTGAAGAATCAACTCAAGAAGAGTAGATGTTAACTGAATTCAGGGTAAAGATACTTCAGCACCTTTCTCATGAACTCCAATATGAAAATGTATAGAGAGAGGCATCAAATTACACTATTTAAAATATTCTTTAACTTATTGGGTTGGAAGTTTCATGATTAACACATATTCAATGACATTACCTTTCCTCAGAGTGTAGGCTATGTCAAATTAAAAATATTATAGGTACTCCACTCAATTCCTTTTGTGAAGATTGAAATATTTTTGGTAGAAGATATAACTCAAGATTTTGTGGTTATAATACACAATAAAACATTCTCCAAGAAGGTAATTTTTCAAACTCTAAAGCACGTACATAATAGAATCATGTTCAAGGTCATGGGTTGGATAATTCTTCTTGTGTGGCCTAAGCTGATGTGATCCATAAGTACTACATGATCACCCTGCATAAGAATGCATCAAAATCCTGAAAGTAATGCATCAAAGAAGACCATATATCCCTACCCGACATCTGAAAGTGTCCACATTGATATAGTAGTCAAAAGATATTTCATCTTAAAAAAAGAAGTCTAAAATTTCTCATCCCAAGAAAAATTCACTCCCTTCTGATTCAGAGTAGTCATTAGAGAATCCAACATCAAGAATCCCTTTAATAGCCGATGATAATATTCAGTTAAGCCCAAGAAGCATCAAATATCGAAGACATTTCATAGTTTTTCCCAAGTCATAACAGCTTTTACCATCTCATAATCAACTTATATACCCTACATATACACAACGTGTCCTAATAATTTCAATTCCCAAATCCAAAAATGACACATTGAAATTTTTTTATATTGTCTTTGATTTCTCAAAAGAATCATAACTATTTTCAGATGATTCACTTGACCCTCAACAAACATAGAGTAAACAAAGATGTCGGTCATAATGACTACTACAATGGTATCATGATACTCATTAAATTCATGTTCATCAAATCCATGAAAGCTGATTACCATTGAACTGGAATCCAGACTTATGGGTCCCATGGCCTCAAGCACATATCCTCGTACATCAGTGGCTACAAACTAGAAATGAGGCTCTAGGGAGGTGATAGTGGGGAGACTATATGTTCTTATCATAGATTCACAATAGTATGAAAGAGCAAATAATAACATAAAACATATGAAGCAGTAAATAGAAACGATATAGTAGGATAAGATAGATTCTATATAACTGAACAAAAGTGGACAAGGCTAGTTTTACATTGCTAGGATGATGGATTCTATATAACAGAAAGAAGTAAAAAAATTAAATTCGTTACAAAAAAATAAAAAGATAAAGGAAATCTTAAATTTCCCCAAATGAAATCTCCATGAGCATCCCAAACTACAGCTCGGTCTTTTTCCCATGACTCCAAGGTACACGAAATACAATAATCCACCTAGATTCTTCAAATATAAGTTCAACTCAAGTACCAAGGGTACCCAATAAGGGTGTGAGATGAGATCTCAGTAGGCTAGCACACATGCTCTCAAGACCAATCCAAAAAGTGCAGTATAAATTAAATAGTGTGAAAGTATACCGAATTTAATAAATAAAAATGTATAAATAAATAAACACTCATCCAAGTTTCTAAGGGACACCAGATAGCTATACAAGCATCATCTCATTTTCGGGATAAGATCCTGATCGTGTCACAAAATATATATATATATATATAATCTTTTATGGAATGGAGTAAGAATTCATCCCACCCATATAGGTACATATATATCATAATTTTCATTTGTTAAGAATGCCTCCCCTCCATGAATAATTATATAGTTGTCATGGGGTATGAATGCCTCCCATCAATAGAAAATTATATAGATGGAATTGGGTAAGAATTACTCACATCCATAAATAATTATATTATTTCTGTAGGGTAAAAATACCTCCCATCCATAAATAGTTATATATCTATTATGGGGTAAGAATGCCTCCCATCCATAAATAGTTATATAGATGACATGAGTTAAGAATTCATCCCATTCATAAATTATTACATAACTGCCATGGAGTAAGAATTCCTCCAATCTATAAATGATTTCATAGCTAGCATAGGGTAAGCATGCCTCCAACCCATAAACAATTATATAATTATCATGGTGTAATAATGATTCCCATCCATAAAAGATTACATAGCTATGCATAAGAGAAATACACTTATGTATTTCAAGTTAAGCATTATCCTAGGCTTAGTCATGTTAATATGAAATTCCCCACATGAGGCATATACCTCTCATGAATGTCATTTATCAACCCATATAAGGGTGTTATCCCATTCATAAAATCATCTTTTAAATTTATTATATAATACATAAAGAAATTATTATAATGAATATCAATAGCCACATTCAAATTCTATTTCAAGGATCTATTTCATTCAAACCATTTGGTAAAAAGAAAGAAATTCATTATGACCAAAGCATTTAAACATGGAATTATTTTTAGTGTGGGTCATCCCACTCAAGGTTTTCCCACTCAGTTTCCCAAACATGGATAATTGATTTATTATAAAAGTTTCATGGATATTACATTTAAAGGATGACATTGTATATTTTAATCTATCCTAAAAAATTCCATGTAATTCCTATATAGAAAGTGTAATTAAATTTTAAGGATAAGATGGAACTAATTAGGTGTGTAAAGAAAAAACGTCTGGCCATAAAGTGGAACTAATTTATGAACAGTTGTAAGGGTATTGTTCTAAACCTTTAACATACCAAACATAACATAAATTTATAATCAATGAACTGAGAAAATAGAGAAGGAAAGCATAGAAGTCTACATCCTTCTTTTTATCATTATGATAGCTAACCTCTGTTAGAGGGGTTCTATTATGAAACCGTGAAATAATTTATTAGTAAAATTATTTAGCATCATAAGAAGAAATATTAATCAAAAAATTAAGTTCAATATAATAAAGAAAAAATAAAGCAGTTAATGTAAATTTAAATTATACTTGAATTAAAGGGAATGGATAGGGATCCTACCTCAGGGTGAAACCAAGTAGAAATCTTCGACTCTTGACAATTTTTTACTAGGATATGCTTCTACCCCCTTTGATCATATTCACTATCAAACATATATAAGGATAGTTATCCCCTATACACACATCTTCATGGCCATGAACATGTGAAAGGGGTTCCTAACATATACGCTTATATGTATATAGTCACCTTCACAGACCTATGTATGTATTTTCATATATATACATTGGAACACCTATCCCCATACATATATATTCACTAACATGGATGAATATACACAAAACAAGGGAACCTATATATATATATACTTATCTATGAATATGTAGACAAGCTACCTTAGACTCCATTGACTCTAAATCACACGAAAGGGTCCAATTCACAACCAAATAATTACTAAGAACCATAAAACACCCCATACCGGCCATATAATATCAGTGAAACAAAACAAAGGGTATAGAAAATTACCTTATATGGAAGAAATAAGATGAATCAACCCAAAACTCTTTTCCTTCGTCAGTGGTTATCAAAATTCACATGAACATGAACCGAGAGACCTTCTGCCCAACCTAAAATAGGAAGATGAAAATAAAATTTTGATTAAAACCTACCTGGGATTCCAATCGAGCTACACCAGGAAACAGAAGACCCAAAATTGTCCGAAGCGATGGAGGAAATTAGAGGAGAAGGCCTTACCTCATCAAATTGATGAATAACTGAGAAGGATCTAGTGGAAATTGGAAACCGAAGGATGTTTTGATGAGGGGGTGTCATGCATTGAGAGGGAGAGGTGGGGTGTGTGTGTCGCGTGAACTAGGTAAGGGGAGAAGAACAATTAAGTCCCCATTTTGTTTTATTTCATATTAATTTAAATTAATTTAATGTTTAAAAATAGGTATAGTTCACGTTTTTGGTTGTACTGTTTGGAAAACTGTGCGCCAACCACGTGCCCATTACAGGGAACCTAGGGAACCCCACATAGGTTGACCACATGGTTTTAAAACCGTGAACCAATAGTGTGGTAAATAATGTCTTGGAACTGTCCAAAACCAGTAACCATGTATGGTAGTTGCATATTTTAGTAACCATGTGTAGTCTATGCGACAACATCTGTCCACCTACAATAAGTCGCACTATCTCCTGCAATGGGTCACACAGTTTTAGAAAAACCATGTGCCCAATACAAACCTTGTAAAACATTGATGCCTTTGGTCCATCACTCAAAAAACTCATTGAGACCTTAGTGAAAATCTCCAAGCCTTAACCCACGTCCAAAAAATCACATTAAAGTGTTCTAACTCAAGGAATTTGAGTTCCAAAGCATGATTTTAAATTTAGACCATTCAGTAAATGAAAAACGTCAAAAACCTTCACTTTTCATCTTGTTCAAAACAAGGGACGTTGAACACATCATATGCTATATACTCAATGAATATATCTATATTACACACGATTGGTGGTGGCACACTATGTTTCATTCACCCCATATATGGGACACAACTTAGTGCATGATAAGTTCTCTTGTCTATAGGATAGGACATGGTCGATTCCTCTATGATTTTACTTGAAATGGGATTAGACATGACATGAGAGTTGTGGTACAAGAATTTAATTAGATAACATACATGAGTTTGGTTGGATTATTTGTTTTTGTATTTCCTTTTCTTATTGTATATATATATCTCTTTCGATCTTTGAAATTCTCATTAGATTCATTTTTTCCACAATAACTTAACCACCGTACGAGTATTTTTTTGTGTTTGTATTATATAGTCATGTTAAATATCTTAATAATCGTAAATAATATCCATCCAACTCTAGAATAATATAGATAAATCCATGGATGTTGGTGTAGGTCACTTCCCAATAACTTTTTTTATAGAACCTATTAATATACCCTCATTTGAGATTATAGGACCCAAGAATGAAACTTTATAATGTTAAAATTAAAACATGGTAAAATTTTCATAAAACATGTCCTTCTTTGGGTTATTTAGTATAATCCTCAAATGATCTTAATTCTCTTACTGGCACTTTGAATATATAAAAATTTCATCTATAAAGACTACAAAAAATTGATCAACAAAATCTATAAATTCTCTATTCATTAAATCCATGAATATAGTGGGGAATGTAACATCACTGACCTTAATTCCATAGATGGTTCCCGGAGCCTGGTTGGACACATGTCCCCAAGTGAATCTCCCTAGATATAGTAGGCCACCCAATTTTTGTGAGGGCATATGTGTGTTTGTGGGGAGACTATTCCCTCATCATAAGAGTGTAGCACAATAGAAATACCATATCAGATAAGTTGTGAAAGAATTAAATGAATCAGATATATGATGAAAGAAAAATATAGGAATATAAAAAATATACCGGATGGAATCTCATATACAAAAAATGATTATACTTGTCATGTGTCTAATAAGGAATCCAAAATAGTTAAACATGGAATCAGAAAATTAAATGGAACAAAAGTAAAATAAATCAAAAAAACAATACAATTATAATCATGAGGCATAGATTGGTCCAATGCTCCACTCATCCTAAATAGAAATCATTAAATTGTAGCAAGGACATTTCCCTTATCCATACTTACATTCATATAGTCTTTTCAGATACCATCGGTTACCCGAATAGGGTGTGATATATAATCCCAGTTGACAACAACCCAATGCTCCAATTTTAGCCAGTCTGTGAATATATATAACAAAAATAGTATACCAGGAGTACTATAATGTGTGAAGAAAATTATGAAATGAAACAATCCATAAAGTACGGGGTTGCTCAGGACACTAATCTCTAACTACTTGCTTCAACTGAGGAAGAATATCTCTAAAAAAACAATCATTCATGTCCCATATCATATTCATGTTCATTAAATTATTCAATCTCAATTGATAAATATGTCTCATGACCTGGAACATAACCCATCATTCCTCGTATAGATAAGTGATCATAATATGGATAATCAATCAATCAATATGGTACAAGTCATTGACTAAATTCTTGTTTGGGAAATGTCCTGCCATACACATCACATAAATCATTCCATTAACTAAACAATATATTACAGGGGCTTATCCTTCACATTCCTTTTTTGGAATCATGGTATTTCTTTTGATGTAGCATGAACCAATCACCTTACAAGCCGATCCTAGGCATTACTCATTGAAATCCTTGTATTACTCTTGGTGTGGTATAATATCAATTTCGTTTGAGTATGTCTTTGGAAGTACAGTAAGGAAGCCCATGATTTACCCAAGTTTATATGATCAACTACCCTCTCAGGTTGTCCTTAGAAATCCATAAGGAAACCAAGTATAACTCGACTATATAATAGTTATCCCCCATGAGTCCTTCCTTGGAAATCTGTATAAGGAGTCCATGTACCACTTGGGAGTAATAAAGGTAGGATCCAAATGAGTCTATCCATAGTGTTCATACAAGAACCCATGTGTCAATGAATACATATTCACAATAATTAAAAAAATATAAATTAAATATATCAAGTTCATCACCTTATTCATTTCAATTCAATATCATCTCAAAATGTGTCTTAAATAACCGATAAGATTAAAAAGATTAGTCCCATATTTATCCCACATGTTAATTTCATTATAAGGGGAATCTGAGGCATAATCAAGCCATCAGATGGAATAAGAATAGGGGCATGTTTATCCATCTCCCTTAGATAATCAATTCAATTTCCGATTCAAAATATTTTTCATAATTAAATTTACAATTCAATTTATCAATTGACATTATAATTCAAGATACATATCAGTTCACTATTCAATTCATCAACTTAATTACCATACTAAGGGTAATGGAACAACTCAAGGGTGATCCAACTCAGAAAACATCAAGGTGGACTATAATATTTAACAACTCACCCAAGGGGTGGATTCATTTCATGGTTTTTAACCTCTATAGATTTATCAATGGATTCTATTAATTATATAGGTCACACCTATTAACTCAGTTCATGTATAAAATTCTATTTTAAGGTTGTCACATTGAAAATTGTGTCTATATAAAAACAACGTATATATTAACACATTGATATTGAAGGAAAATAATGAGACCATATACCGTAGGTCCATAGTAGATTGCTCATCCAGTATATGCTCTTGATTTGACTCATATTGGGAGAAAATCAAAGAACTAATGAAGAACTGATAAATAGGGAATATTAGCTTTCACATAAATAGAAAAACTGATACAAAGTCAAATTAATAATGGGAGAAAATAATAGAGATCTTATCAGCATGGATCTAATGGGAGAAATAGTTCTTGATTCTGAGCTCAGGCGAAGATTTGATGGAAAAACATACAATAAGATTCAAGGAGAAGCTCCCAAATGGTAGGCTTTATTATGTGTGAGAAGAAACAAAAATTAAGTTTGATATAAGAATTAATTAAGGTAAAATGGTTATTTCCAATGAATTCTTGGGTTGCATTATTTGGCAGCATAGTTGGCCAAAATATTCACTAACCATTTGGCCTTTGTTATAGGAAGGGGTAGATAACATGGTTTGTATGAACTATTTGACTAACCATGCACAAACTATGACTCGTACCACTATTAAAAACTTATAAGGGTGACACATGACCATTAAACTCAATTCATATGGTTTGTAAAACTGTATGGACTCTCCTTACTATCTTTCCTGCATTGGATGGTTTATAGAAATCATTTATCCTACCTTGCATGGTTTTTACTAATCGTGTGATTGGCCTTTTTCTTCAAAAAAAGATGGGTTTTGAGCTTAAAACCATCCGTAGACACCCCTGATACCTCCATGACCTGAATGTAAATTCACATTAATCCATAAAAAATAATTTAAATTGAAAATTGAATAAATTAAAAGATTTTATACATTTATAAAAAACGAGGTTCTTAAAAAAAACCCCTTAAAATAAATTCTTCCCTGATTTTCCATTCCAAGGGAGGTTATTCATACTCTATTGAAAACTCCATTCAATGTACTCTTAAATATTACTCTCTCTCTCTATCTCTCTTAGTACATGTCGTGTACATGGTTTTGCTTCCATAACAATCATACTATAAAAACTGACTGACCTTAGGGGAACTTCATACTACATTCCACAATATGCATAGGATGCTCCTCAAAGTATGAAGCTCCATATAACTCAGCCTCCTTGGGAAGAAATGCATGATATGGGTATGAATGATCATGGCATAGTTGAGATACATGAAATACATCATGCATGGACTGATACCTCTAAGATAACTGCAACTGATTGGATAACGGCCCGACTCCCTCCAAAATCTCAAATGAACCTATATATCACATTGATCGATTACGATGGATCCAGATCCTTATTTGTTAAAGACTCAGTGAAACTCGTAAAAAGACATTATCCCCAACTTTGACTCTAGAGGTCATCTATGGTGATCATCATACGATTTCAGTCAAGACTATTCAATATCCATGTTCTTCTAAATCAACCACACATTTTCCGTCGTCTCTTGAATGAGGTGAGGTACAAGCATAACTGCCTCTCCTACCTCTAACTAGTACAGGGTTGATTGGTATATTCTTTTATAAAAATCCTCATTATCCTCTATCTTTATATTATCATGAAATATATTTTTTAGGATAATTTAACCATCGATATGTGCCTCTCCTAAGAGCCCCAAAAATTAAGAGACATTCACAAAAAACGTCATCAAGAACTTGTTTTGTATTCTCTAATATTCCATCTGTCTTAGGGTGGTATGTTGTGATTAGAATAACTAGTGTAACTAACACCCTATGTAACCCTTTCCGTAATAGTGAAATACACTATACATCTCCATATGAAATGATAGTATGTGATACCCCATGAAGTCATACTATATCACAGATAAATAAACTCCCAATCTCATATTATGAGAAATTATCATTGATAGGAATGAAATGAGAAACCTTTGTGAGCTTATGAACAAAAACCAAAATTGAATATTTTCCCCATGGTGATCTTAGTAACCCAGTCATAAAATCCATCATGATGTAATTTTAATTACACTCAGGAATGGGTAATGATTGTAAATGTATGGTAGGTCATTGGTGTTCTTCCATCACCTGCTAACAGGAGGAACACCACATGAAAAAATAGCTCCATCTCAATTCATACCCAGATGCTTATAAAGGACATATAAACCCTAATACATCTTGGTGATTTTAGGGAAAACTTCCCAAGTTGAATCATGAAATTATCACATAATATTCTTTTGTGTGTCTACTGAAACTGGTACATGACATTGTATGACCATAATTTCATGATCTCCTACTATATAACTAGGAGAATGGTCCTTACGTGCCATACTATCCCATAAGACTATTACCTTAGTATACAATTTCTTCCTCATCCTTACTCTATCCTAAAGGGAATAGGTAATGACTAATATTGATAGAAAATTGTCCTCTAACATTATTGCATCTCCAAGTACATCTTAGAGAAGAAATCATTGATCTTCAACTCTCTATTGGCCTACTGAACTGTGTGCATACAGGTCCTCCTACATAATGCATTGTCCACTACATTTCCTTTCGCAGACATGTAGGAAAGCCTGAAGTTAAATATTTTTAGGTAATCCGCCCACCTTCATTGACATAGATTTAGATCCACTATGTAAATATGTTCTTGAGGAATTTTTTGGTTAATTTATACCACAAAATTATTTCCCAACAAGTATTGTCTCTAATAGTGGAATGTATGAAAAACTATATATAACTCGAGATAATGTGTTTGGTAATTCCTCTCAAGTATCCTCAACTGTTGAATCCCATACACAATGATTATATCCCCCTATATAAGGAATAATTCATGCGTGATACATAAAGAATCACCATACATATTATAACTCCTTCCTAGATCTAAAAAAATATGTATCATCTATGAAGTTAATATACCTTTCATCTCCAGAAATCCCGAATCACATTCATATGACCATACAGACTTCAAAATGTACTTAGTCAAGAAAATTTGATGAACTACATAGCATGAAAATTCATGTATGAATCACCAGTAATATTCACCTATCCCAAGGAAACATTATATCTCAAAAATGTTGTTGGAGTGCTCCTAGGAAACAACATCTCTCACTTTCTTTGGGTCAAATTATACTCTTATCTATGATATTATGTGACCCATTAAGTGAATCTAATCCATCTAGAAGTGTAACTTTGTGACATTATAATATAACTGACTCTCTCTCAGTGTATTCAATATGATCTCAATATTTTTTTCATGGCCGTTTAGATCATGTGAATAATCAAAGATATCATCCAAGAATACCATGAAAAATGAATCCAGATAAGGATGGAAAACACATTTCATCCATGAAATGAAAACCACAGGTGTCTTTTTGAGACCGAACGACAAAAAAATTACTCATATAGTACATAACTTCTATGAAAATATGTTTTATGTTTGTGCAATGGTCTAACATGCACCCGATGATAACATGATCTGAAATAAATCATTGAAAAAACCCAATATTATTTGATCTAGTAAAAGAGATCATCTATTTATGGAAGAGGATATTATTTATTAACCATTATCTAGTTCAATTTCTGTGAATCTAGACATAGTCTAAGTTTACCGTCCACCTTTTTTCTCAAAAAGGATCGGTGAACCCCATGGAGAAGTACTTGGTCAGATAACCCACTTTTCCTCTAAAACCTCTATCTACCTCTTGATCTCATACATATCATTAGTATAAATCTTTTAATTAGTAATGAATAATGGTGAATATCTTGAAACTATAATGATATAGAAATCTAACTGTCTTAGTGGAGGTAATCCTAAAATGGCATACGATAAAATGACCCTGAAATGATAAAACACTAGAGGAAACTCTACCTGACGTGTTCCCTAGTCATAATGATATAAATTCAGAATATTTTCTATAATACTTCCAAGAACATGATTCTTGGGTTCATCTTAGCTTGACTGGAAATCCTAGGGACCATTGTGGATAAACTATCCACCCTATGGAGATGATAAATTTACCATATAGTGATAGAAATCGATCAAATCATGAATGGAAACAATCCATTCCATCTTGAGAATGATATGAAAACCTATTATCATTAGGGAAAAGAGGTCCCATGATAAGTGAAACCTACCATTCTCAAGGGGGAACTCCCTTCACTGAGGTATATACTCCATTCTAATTCCCAATAGATTATACAGCCTCATAACACCCTCAGAATTCTATACATTGATCTGAGGCTTTCAATAATTGAATCATATATAAAGCTATGAGAAGACCTTCTATCAAAAATATAAGATACTGAAGGAGATTATTCTAGAATAGTTACCCTCACAGTAGAAGTTATGTGACTCTTCTCTTTATGTGTCAGTTTCACTACATATACCTGGCCTAATCGATAGCCCTTTGATACTGCTTAGCTACCCTATGTAGATCCGCTCTTTTGTTACTAAAAATTTGGGATCTGGCTACCACAACCATGTCCACCACTTTAACATGATTGGCCAATTTTACACCATCACCCTTCCAAAATAGATGTTACTATCTCTTCTCTTGAATGTGGAATTGATTTATACCTTCTCTCTCTAGCTTCCAAAGTAAATGTTCAGTAGCAACACAGTAGATGAACCATCTTGCCACATGATCTGAACTTTACAAGGTCTCTTGTACACTGAGGCATCATATGTCCCTGTCTACCACACTAGTAGAGCATCACTTGGATACCTGAGTATGTTCTCTCACTAATAATATCACTATATGGAATCTTCATATGATGCTTCATATTATCAGTCGATGTAGTACCAGTTCTAGATGTTGAACCTCCCTGGCTCGCACCCCATCTTCTCTCAGTTTATGCTCTATGATAGGTGTATGATTAACTATTCCAAAAATGCTAGTCATTCAAAATATATTGACTGGTTATTAGATCTTACACCTGATACCATCCTATAATCTCATAGCTTTATAGACCTCATCACCAATAAGAATAGACAAAAACCATTGGCTCATAATAAAATGGAATGAATAATCCATCACTGATAATGAAACATTCTCCAAATGCATGATTTATTAGGCTCTATCAGACCTCAATGTCTTAATAAAGAACTAATCATAGAAGTCTGTAAACAATATATAATCGATCTCCCATTTAAAATCAATTTTATTAATAAAATACCACCATCTCTTGGTGTAATTACACAATATATAAATACAAATATTTACCCTCCTCTTAGGAGGCATCTCTAGATGATAAAAGATAGATATCATGGCCTCTATCCATGAATATGTTTCCTCTGGTCCTCCATCCCTCAAAAAAATGGGATGATTATTTTGTTTGAACTCATACCTCAACTCTTCCATAGTCGGGGTATGTTGTGATGCTCCTAGAATGTTTTGTATTAATCATAGAAACCCCTCAAATAATTATTCCTCAATACCTATTTATGTTACAACTATTAGTGGAATAACTGGCACAAAAGGAGGATCCATCAGCAGCCCATGGTCCACCACCTTTTAAGTGTGTTTTTCTCCACCTTTCTAGTGTATGACTGAATGTCTTTGTGGTGGAAAGTATTTTCAATTCGAAACAAACACCTTATATTTGAACATTATAAAATTTTTTAGCTAAAAAGTGAAGATACTGAAATATGTTATGTGCATGACTTTCTATATATGAAACAACCCCATCTTCTTTATCATCAAGTAAACTTTGGGTGTCATATATATCATATACAAGAAAGAGACACTACTTAATACCCACTACTATGGTCGGGTCTGTATCAGGTTCTCTGATTTAACCATTTCAGTTTCCAAGTTATTATCATATTCATTTTCATTATATCACAATTCATTTTAAATGGTTGAACCATATTTTTCAAAAAATTCCAATCCATAAGGTCCTCTACTCATCACTAACCAAAATATTATGTCCATATAATTCACACTATAACACTTTCCAATCGATGTGACTCATGGTATATTACTCAACATGATATGATTGGATGATTAGGGTTCCTACTATAGCCTAATCAAGAAACAAATACTTATGTGTAGTAGGCACTCTAAGTACCAAACTTTCTTCCTCATTACCAATATAAATATGCATCACACAATAGGAATATCAATCACAGCACCAATCACAACTTCATTAAATCAAGTAATTCATCCTATATGGCATGGAATAATTCATGGAATGTGAATTCTAATAGCTTCCAAAAATTATGAATGAGATATAATACCACCCTTTCATTGGGTTACAACAAAATAGAACCCACATTAATATCAATAATAAACTCACAATTCATCTACATCACTAAACAGTGGTATCCAATCAATATTAATAGCCAAAATATAGAAAACAACAGTTTCGTTTGAGGGAATTTGGATCTTTTCTAAAGGTGGGGTAGCAACTCACATGCACTACTCATTACCATACATGTATTCCCTTCAATCCATTTCAATAATCACCAAATAATAAATAAAACAAGAAAAAAATTATATTATACCACTTTGTAACTTCCCAGACCTAAATTCCACTTAAGGTGCCCCGAGATAGGTTGGACAAATGGCCTCAACCGCATGACCCAAAATTCCATAGGATTCCAACTATCATCGAGTGCCTATGTGGGTTTGTGGGGGAGATTATGCCCTCATCCCTAAAGTATAGCATAGTGGAAGTACAATATCAGATAAGTAGTAGAAGGATTAAATAAATAAGTTAGTTTATAGATAATAAATACAATATTTTATAATTAATACCATAAGAAATGTCATATATAAAAGATAATGATACATGTCATGTGCCTAATAATGCATCAAAAATTGGTATACATGGAATTAGTATAATGCATGGAGAAAAATTATGAAAAGGAAAAAAATCCAACTAGCATCATGATCCTTAGTTGGGTCCCATGCTCCTCTTCTCCTAAATAGAAATCAAGAACTTGTAGCATGACACTTTACCTTATCCATACCTTTAATCATATAGTTTGTTTGGGTATCATCAGTGGCCCGAACAGGGTGTGAAATATAATACTAGTATTCAACCACCCAAAGTTCTAATTCCATCTAGTTAGTGAATATACATAACAAAAATGGTGAGAACACAACAATAGAATATGTACAAAAGTAACTGAAACTAAACAACCCATAAAGGATCATGTTCCCTTAGACATTCATCCTCTGCTACCTACTTCATCCTTGTCGGATTATTTTTGAAAAAATTATTAGTATTTTCCCACTTCATAAGAAAGTTCATTTAATTAATCGATATCAATTGACAAATATTTCTTGATACCTAGAACATAGCATGGAATACCTCGTAATGATAAGTGATCAGATAATGCCTAAATTGGCCATCAATATGGTACAAATCATTGATCAAATCCAATAATGTGTTTTGTCTTGGAAGACACATCATAAAAATAATTACAATATTTATTAAATTTAGAACATGATTCGGACCTTGACATTCCTAATTTGGAATCATCGTATTATTCCAGGTGTAGCATGAACCAAGAACCTTACAAACTTGTCTATGCATTCTTCATTAGAATCCTGGTATTTCTCTAGTGTGGTGTAACATCATTGTCATTGGAGTCCATACTTGTTGGTCTACTAATGAATCACATGTGTCACTCATGGTGTATATGATCAACACACCTCTGATTCCATCCTTGGAAATCCATATGGATTCTAAGTGTCACTCGAGTGTGTAATAGTCATCCACCATGAGTCCATCCTTGGAAATCTGTATAAGGAGTCCAAGTTTCACTCGATTGTATACAATGTATGGTCCAAATGATTTTTTCCATGGAATTAGTATATAAACCCATGTGTTACCTAATGGATATTCTTAATCATTCCAAAAATTTCATTTTATTATATCAAGGGAATCACCCAATTCATCACAATTCAATATCACCTGAAAAGGTTTCTCAAAAAATTCCTATTTATAGAAGGATAGGCTTAATATTTATCTCACATGGGAATTTCATTATAATGGGAATCTCATTCATAATCAAGCTATCATGGGGGTTAATCCTAAGGGCATGGTAATAGATCCCCTTCCCTTAATCAATTCATGGTCCAATTCATATTACCATTCAAAATGTGATATACAATTCAATTTATCACATGATGTTACACTAGAAGTTACTTATATATAAATAATCATAACAAAATTCACCAACATAATTCCCATATAAAGGGAAACATAACAACACAAGGGTTATCTAATTAATAAACCATCAAGGTGGTCAATTTTATTTGACAACATACGCAACAGGTTGATTCATTTCATGGTTTTTAACCTATATACGTTTATAAATGGATTCTATTAATTATATAGGTCACAAATATCAATTAAATTCATGGATAAAATTCCATTTCAAGGGTTTCACTATGAAAATTGGATGTAAAAAAAACAATTATATTAACCCATTGAATTTGATGAAAAATTATGAGACCGCCAACCGTAGGTCCGTAGTAGATTGCTCATCGAGTATCATCTCATAATTCGACTCAACATGAGAGAAAGTCAATGAATGCATGAAGAACCCACAAATATGGAATATTAACTGGCACCAATATAGAAATGCTGATACCAAAAAAAATAAATAATTACTCAAAAGGAATGGAGATCATACCCGAATGGATCAAACGAGACAAAAAGTTCTTAATTCTTAGCTCAGAAGGAGAGTTGGAAGCAAATACTAGAATAGGAATTATAGAGAATGACTTAAATGGGGGGTTTCTTATAATGGAGTAGAAAATATAATGATGTTTTATATAAAATATAATTAATGGAATAAATTAATTTCCCATGAAATTTGGGGTTGCACAGTTTTTCCTCACAGTTATCCAAACCATGAACCAATCGAGCACCGTTTCCTATATGAAGGGGGACATTGAATGGTTTTAACACACATAGTTTTACTAACCATGAACAAAACATGTCTTATGTCATGAACTAACCCTAGTCGACCATGAACCGGTCACGCATGTCATTTTATGACATGGCCTGAAGGGTATTCCCGATCCCCATGGGCTGGCAACTAGTGTCGGCCACCAGAGATAAATAAGTGGGAACTATTTGGAACATAAATTAAAGACAATAAAATAAATAAAGACTGATACTAAAAATGAAAATAGATTGTGGAAGTAAAATAATATTTTTCATACCTTCATGTGACTTTATGGGTCACCACCAATCTCAAACCAACGTCGCACTACAGTGTCTGAGGCCAAGCAAGGAGCACACCAGAAGCTAAAAAAGTAGACTATATATGTGAGTATTAAAACTCAATAGGCTATCTCGATAAACTATTCTCAATGAACTTTCATTAAATAAAAAAACATTAACTGAAGGATTAAACTACAATATATATAAAATAATTTTTTTACACATTTTCCCTTTAGATAAAATCATCATCCATTTCCCTTCTTATTTTAAACTAATTACATTTCCGCGAATGAAGATTTATCCATAAAAAAGGATAGATAAGTGAAAAACATTTTAAAAAATTTCCCCAGAATCTTTTGCAAATAATTATATCCCCTTTAGAAAAGTGATTCACCATACACGAAGGCAAAAGTAGTGACCACAGAAGGAAAATGGAGAATAACCAGCCAGAGAGCCCAACCAAACAATTACCCTCAATTATCTGCCATAGATAACTAAGTGCTTAAATACAAGGTAAAACATAAGAGCTTGTGAATAATGTATAACATAATATAAATGAGACTCATCCTGAAGGCATTCCCTACCCAATGTAGTCATAAATCCCAAACGAATGATCATCACCCTACCTGGCCTCACCAAGGGGACCAATCCCATAGTAATGATAACAAAACAAACCCCTCTTATGGGCCACTAGCCAGTGCGTAATATAAACTAGTTCATCAATTGTTCCCTAAAAATTATCTTTCTTTTATAGGTTCACATGATCAAACTAAAAACAGGGTGAGCTAAAAATGTCAAACAATTATCTAGACACAAGTACATTCATCCAACATAGTCAAGACACACCATAAGGTCACCCCCGAGTCACCCCAAGGAAAAATATCTCTCCTTTAGACCATCATAATACAAGGGAAGCCCCAAACGAAAGAAACTCCCATATTTTTTCAACCAACAAGGCGAGGACCCATTCCATGGAGGGTTTTTCGATGAAACCATTTTATTTAAAGTGCCAATCGGGTCTCACGCAACCATCAAATTATAAACTATTTCATAAATAACCACACACACACCACTTTGAAAAACATAAACACAATCCAAAAACCATTTAAGAAACCCAAACTATTATTTTAAATCGAAAACACATTTACAAATGCGAATGGGGTATTTCATTATGCATTTCATGTGAAAAAATGCAATCAAACCATTTATTGCAATACATTACAAGAAATAAACCACTCTAATTCATCAAAAAAATTCTATATCAATAATTAATATAAAAAACATGGAGAAAAATAAAAGAAATAAATTATTCTTAAATTTAATGGCTTGTGCATAGAGATCCTACTTCAAAGGATGTCCAAGAAAAGTCTTTCTAACTCAAGAAGTAGCACACCCTCACACACGCACTTCCATATATATATATATATATATATCGTTAAACAGATGCATGTATTCCCTGAACCATGATGGAACATATACACATAATATATATATATATATATATATACTTATCCATACATGAGAATATACGTATGTGCCTTCAAAACTGACTACAACTCCCTTTGATAAAACCCTGGGACTCAAAAACACCATAAAGCCATAAAATAAAAATAATTCAAACCAAGCAATCGAGATGAAATTCAAAAACCAACCTTACTTTCTAAATTACCAAATAATCCTTGATTTTTAAACCACTTTGTCAGAAAGGTGATTTGAAAACATACAAAACACACTTGATGGTGCCAAATGGGCTTTCAACCACATCAAGAAATAATTTCATTTTATCAAACACCTAACAAGTAATAATTTCCCACACAATTATGAAGCCACCTTAAGTACTTTTGTAACCCATGGAGCCATTAGAAAAAATAGAAGGGAAGATAAGGTAAGAGTTCTTTTTATAATAACCAATGTTCAAGAAAAGAACCCCTTCCAAATACCATCAGCATTTGATGTCTTGTCTGTGTGTTCACTCTATACACCCATGGATGTTCCCACATACCATGGAATAACACAAATGATTTCTTCCCAATAAATTTTGAAAGAAACTACACACACAACTTCCCCTAACTCAATAAACCATATCATCAAAACACCAAGTTTCACAAATAAAACCCAACACAAAAGATAAAAAAGTTCCATAAAATGTTTCAATATTCAAACACTGCCCAAAATATCTAACATAATAATTTGAAAGAGAAACACACTTGATTAAACCGATTTGGATAGGTATACACATGGGAATAATTATAAAAACTTCAAAATACATATTTTAAGTAAAATATTTCAACAAGAAAACTAGACCATAAATTTACCATAAGTATAATTTGGTGAGAAACATGATTTAGGAGTTAATTAACAAATACGAAGAATTATATTTATTGAAATTGAAAATAAAGGCTTGAAACACCTTCCTCAATATGTGAAACACAACACCACTTTAGTGGAAGGAATAACCGAGCCTCTCTATCCCTTCACACACCCTAAAAATTTAGAAAAGCACACCTATATACCCCATGATTAGGTTTTGGCCCAGACGAAGTAAACCCCTCTTAAATTTGGAAGAGAATTATACGGAAGTTATAGGGCATTAGTGAGGGAGGTGCGGCCAGAAAATTCCAACAAATAGGGGGGGTGCACTGGTAGTAGGTCATCTGCAAGGAAGGAGCATGGTTGGAATGGGGGGTTGTGAGCGGGAGTTCGCGTCGAAAGGGTCGGTCCACCGAGAGTCGGGACGCATAAGAGTAGGTTGGTCGGGCCACCAGGAGAGGGAGGTGTGGTCTGATGAGGGTCGGTAAGAGTGCCAATGAAAGAGGGGTGCACTAGGAGGTTCGAGAAGGAGGGAGTACGATGGAGATGTTGCATGATTGAATATTAGGGGGACGGGGTTGCTCAATGAGGTAGCGGAAGGGGAAACCTAGGATAGAAAAAAAACATAAATAAATTAAAAACATAAATAAATGTAAATAGAAAGTTTTACCAATAAAAATTATAATTATTATAATAATAAAAATATTAAACTTAATAATAATAATAATAATAATAATAACCAAATTAATAAAAATTTATAAAGTAATACTATTAATATCAATTTAAAAAGATAACATTATTACAACAATTTAATAATAATAATGATATTATTTTTACATACACAATAATATTATTATTATAAAGGAATAAACATTTATAAAATTTATTC
The DNA here is from genome assembly GCA_963277665.1 of Viscum album. Taxonomy (NCBI): domain Eukaryota; kingdom Viridiplantae; phylum Streptophyta; class Magnoliopsida; order Santalales; family Viscaceae; genus Viscum; species Viscum album. The sequence goes on along the minus strand of OY728140.1, from coordinate 1,712,740,257 downwards.
ATTCTAAGAATATGTAACTGCATGATCACCTAGACTGGTTGCATGGTTATTTCTAACCATGCAGTGCACATGCACCAGCCCGAAACCCACCAAGGTCAACAAACGTCTATTTTTTTAAACCCTGACCCAAACCTAAACATCAGACAAAGATTCAACATTGGAAGAAAATTATAAATAAGGGAGACCTAAGATTAGGGTGTGATATCTTATCCCAATTTTGAAAACTATAGAGGGTTTTACATGGCCTTGTACCTAAAATCACTTGGGTTTTCAAAAAATATGGAAACCCTACTATCTGTCTGGGCTTAGACGGGTTGTAGTAATTGTGCGAAAAGACTTTTTATTTGTAAAAGATGAGCTCTAATCTTTTAACCATCCCTAGACACCCCTATTACCTCCACGAACTCAAAGGGAATTCACATAAGGCCATAAATTATAATTTAAAATAAAAATTGATGAAAATATAAGACCTTTTACCTTTATAAAGAACCATGTTCTTACATGGAATCAATGAGAATAAATAGAATAAGTATAAATTCATAGTTTCCGCTCCTAATAAAAATTGTAATCATTGATATATCCTCCGTATTAACCATTAATTATGGATATTTAGAATAATGGTAAATATTTTAAAAGTATTTATCTTCAAATAATTGATGAAAAATCATCAATATATGTTTGAAGATACTTTTTCTTAGTACTGAACTTGTTTGGTTCTCTATAATCAATGCAAAGGCGCATTTACCCATCTTTTTTCTTAAGAAAATAGCATCACACTATATGGTGATTCACTAAGGTGTATGAATCCATTATCAATATTCCCCTAGATTTTCTTACTCAATTCCTACAACACAATTCGAACCATTCTATAAGGATTCCTTGAAATAGGTATAGCACCAGTTTTGAGTTCCATTAAAAATTAAACATTATAGTTTGGATTAAGATTATGCTACCCTTATAAAAAGACATCAAAAAATTACATACAATCAGAATATCCATAATTTTTAGTTTCTACCAAACCATTTGAGTTTTATACCATTCATTTATAGGAATTAAAACCCACAAGATATAATTAATCTAAATAGGAATATTGTATTCATCTCCACAATAATAAATGATGTTAGGTCCAAAAGGAATTTGAAATGAGAATTGACTTCCATGAAAATTGATATTGTATCAACATAAATAAAGAAAATCAATTCCTATAATGTCATTAAATTTAAAAAATCGGAGAATTACAGTATTTTTTGGAAGCAATTTCCCACAAACATCAATCACAGAGGAACAATAGACTTAAGATTCCATAATCATACCATTTCGAGTTTTCAACACTGTCTCAATATCTAATCATTGAGGATATGAATTATTATTTTGTGAGACTTTTAATAATACATATGAATGGATAAAAATAATAAAAATATTGTATCTCAATATTTAGGCATACCTATTTCCACCTCAACATTATCATTCTACCATTACTCCCATACTAAAACCAAAATTGTGATAATAACCATCAAACATCATTATTAACAATTCCCAATCATATAATTTTAAAATAATATTAATATGCAATCTAAATCATGACCCCTAAATCTATGGAACCTTAATCTTGACCAAGTTCATATATGGTCATTACTAAAACATTAGGATGTTACCATACAATTAGACATATCCCTTGGGTTTTCACCAATATTCTCCTATCCTAATCTCCAAAATATTAACTAAACCTATAATTTAACACTAGACTAAATATATATATCTATATTTCTATAATATATATATATATATATCATACAACTTTAAGGGAGGATACACCTCCATTGTGGGACTATAATAACTATCATAAGTGGAAACCTTTTCTCTATGAAGCCATTGGAAGGAGAGTCATGCTTTGCACAATGTTCCCATGAAATAGTTACCAAGAATCAGATCTATTAAATTGCATATAATACCAACTATAGTGATCAATACATTTAATACATAAATATAACAACTTTTTATATTAATATTTAACAAATTTCAAAAATACATGCCCAAGGAATTTAATGTTTTAATGTCTTTTGAGACTAAATACACAATATTATTATTTGATGAAATATATTATACATCTCCCTTTAATACATTCCCATATAGAACTCTTTATATACATACCTTACATAAGAAATATTTCATAACCTAAGGAAATAAAACATAAGAAAGGGTGAACTAAAATGATTAATATTGGTAAACATTGACGAGATCAATATATGATCATATAAAATTATGAGATATTAATAAGGGTATGAGGTTATGAACATAACATAAAATGTTCATACCCAATATATAATGTAATGTAAACAAGATTCATGAAATAAAATTAGATCATTAAAAAATAAATATAATAATAAGAGTAATAAATCATTACAAATCAATCCTGAACCATAACATCTTGTCCTAAAATTATTACACCATTATAGGTATATAAACCATTTCATATGTCTTGGATAACTGCATAGTCCATCAAATCATAGTGGATCAGGAATAATACAATGTTTACCATATCATAATGGACCAGGGAAAAACATTTGTTTACCATATTGTATAGAAAACATAAACTAGTTTCCCATGATGGATCATGAACATAAACATGTTTCCCATATTAAATCAATCACATAATCTTGTTTCCCCTAATTATATCATGAGATATAAAACATTACCCAATTAAAAATGAGGTTATATAATTATATCCCCATCCATCACATAATTATGATAAGAAATGTCTTCCAAAAGATCATGAAACATTCATCATATCTGAAATAATTAAAAAGAAATGGGTTTTATAAACATTTAATCATAGAAAAATCTATTTAAATGAAACATATATCATAAAAATTTCATCAATTCATCATTGTAAAATCTATAGAAAAGGAATGGGTTTTATAAACCAAATTTATTTGTAATCACAAAGATTAAATATAAAGGATAAAAATGGTATAATTTGGTCATATATCTAGTTAAACATAATTAACATAATTTTTTTATATGAAAACAACATTTGAAAGAATCAAATTATTATTTATTGAATAAAATGGAATTTTCATTTTGAAATCACTTATTTAAAATGAAAATAGTAATATAATATTATGGAAAACATTATATTTCAAGAAATAATTCAAAACATTTAATGTAAGCATTAAATTATTGAGCAGTTATGATGGAAGTAAATTTTATTCATTATGAGCACATTAATATAGATATTCATTTCACATTTTAGATAAAAATTCATAAGTACCTCGTTCAAAAATTAAGAAAAACATTCCTTCTAAATTTTATTATAAAATATAAAAAATGGTTAAAATTATTAAAATAATAATATTATAATAGGAAAACATTTTAGAGAAAACATATATCTTTAAGAAAAAGTATTTTTGACCAAAGGGGGAATAATGTCTATTTTTTTTTAAAGACATTCCATTTATTATTTTGAGTACATCAGGAGTTGAAAAATGAGAGGATAACATTAACATATCAAAATGAATAGAATATAATAAAAATGAAATGAATTCATCTGATAATAATCAAATAATTTCCATTATGGAAATTCAAGCATATATAATCCTAATTAAAATTGGATTGAAACATAAATCACTTACCTCAGGTATCATCCTTAATTGTACATGTTTTAACCTCCTGAATACAAAATTAATATTCATTATTCATTTTCTAAAGAACCATAATCATATCTATCATAAAATATGTTACTTACATATAGAATCTTATCACCTTTATACTAAAAATTTGTTACCAAAATCAATGTTTAGGGTGATTATTGTTTCATTTTTTAGAAATTAGGAATGAATAATATCACTTTGTGGGGGTGGTAGTACGCACGTATGGATGAACTGTGTTACCATTTTACAACATATTGGAACATGTTGGACAATAGTTGTTAAATCATCATAATAAAAATTTAGTTTATTAAATATACTTATTCAATTATTTTATAATGGGTACGATATATTCACTGGAGGTATAATAATAAATAAAATTAAAATAAATATGTTAATATTTATAGATCTTCATTAAGAAAAATTCTTTGGATTACACCTTAATCCATTGATTTATGTCATATTAGCAATACCATAATATCTGAAATGTATTTAAGGATTCTAGAATTATATTAGATAAGGTATTGGATGAAATATATGTCTTAATGTAATGTAAATAATGTACAAAATATGTTTCCCCTTATAATGGATGGAAATGACACACATGGAATTTTGAAAAATACCAAAATATAATCAATTAATTTATAATAAAACACTTAAAATTTGAAATAAACTTAATGAAAAAATGTATAAGGTAATAATATAATCATATAATTAAATTTAGACTAGTTTTGGTCTCATTTTAAACATTATATTTTGGTTCAACCCCTTGGTTGACAAATTTAATCATAAATGTGGAAATACCATTTTTAATATTGATGTGTTATAATTTTACTTATAAGGTAAATATTTTCTCATAAATGTAAAAGGAAGAACATTTTAGTCCCTTTATCATCATATATTCCATATTTCATTTTTTTAATTTTAAAGTAATATAATTAAATATTTTCATCATAAAATACTATCAATGATAGTCTAAAAACTATTCACATATTTTTACATTGGAAACAACATAGAAGTAATGTAATTTGATTATAAACCCCTCACAAATGTATAATATGTTATATTAATATATAAAATTCAATTAAAATTATCATTCACCTAAATTTTATAAATTTTAACATTTTTTAATCATTTTTTAATTGAAAAAATATTATGTAGGTGTTTAATTAGAATTTAAAGTATTTATTCAACAAATAAAAATTAACAATACATTATTATAATAAAAAATAACCTATTTGTAAATTTAAAATTTTTACCCAATGTATCCTATAATTATACTTTTATTAAAAATTTAATGATATTAAATTCAGTATGTAACAACCTGAAATTGTATAAGGAAAATTATTTTTGTGATTGAATTAATTTTCCTATTACATGTCATGGTTAAATAAAACACATGCATTTATTTTTTTGGGTATATTATATTCGATTGGATTTAAAAAACTATTAATCATATATCCATTTATAATATATCAATCAAAAAATTATTATATGATTAGTATTAATAGAGGGTTTTGATAAATCAAATTGAAATAAATAAATTAAGGGATGGGCTAAACTAGTAGGAATGTACCCTATGAATCAAATTTAATAGATCATATAACGGAGATAGATTCACTATAATATTCCCTTGACAAAGCCCATTCCAAGATCGAACAACTAAATCCTGTTAGATAATGTTAGTGGGAAAATTTAAAGATCATCAAGGTCATGGGTGAAACCATGAATGATGAAATACCCCTGAAAATATCACCTTTGTGCACCTTACCCATAAAGGATTTACTAGTGTAATAAGGGTTTATGTACCAATACCCTTATAATATGAATATTTATATTGTATTTTTAATATAATAATGGTTATATTTACTTATTAATATTGATACATTATAAATGATTTTGATTTTGATATGATAAATTTGAAATAGTTTTTCTATATAATATCGAAATTCAATTAAGACCATCCTTTAGAAGAAATAATGAAATTTAAAAAATAATTGATATTTTAATAAAATAAAAATATTAATAATTTTAAGTAAATATAAATGATAATATAATTTATATAATGTCAAATATAATTTTTATAATGTCAAATGTAATTTTTATAAGTGTTCAAAAAATATTATTTTAAAAATACTATTATTTCTCAATAAATGTCAATTATTATTTTAAAAGTGAAAATTAAAAAATTTAGAAAATTTGTAGGATAAAATAAATATTATTTTATTGAATCAAAATTTTTAAATTACACAATATTTTATTTTTCATTATTTTATGAGCATGTCAATACTTTTTGTTAAAAATTAAAGATAGTATAGAATACAATGTGTAATATAAAATCATAAAATTAAAAAAAGTGATTTAATTAATGATTTATAAGGTTTACATAACCAAAAATAGGATTACCCTTTAAAATAATTTCATTTTTAGGTTATTCAATTATTTTAATAAATCCTTTTTGAACACTCAAAAACCTAGATTTTGCTTTTTGGTTTTAAAATCATTTACTTATAAACATGACTCACTTCCACATAAACGAGTATAATATTTTATTGACATAGTCTATTGTAATTTAAAAATAATTCATTACACTCCAATTTTGTGGAAAAATTGGAATAAATTATATGTTTCGGGTTTTTATTACTTTATAATATTGAGTTAGAAACCTATGTTTTGTAAATAATAAATAAATACCAATTATCTTATATAAAACCACCCATGATCCCCATTCAATGTCACACAAAAAAGTTTTATCATCTCATTACTCTATTCATCCCTCTCTTTATTCATCCCAAGGTTCCCTAATGATTTCAAGAATCTCCTCTTATAATTTTGGAATCACCCTCTCAATGTAAGGTACTTCACTCTCTTCTTTTCCATTTATTAACCTTCTTTCTAATTAGGATTTTGAATAACAATTGGTTATGTTTTAATTAATTTATTAATATCAATATACATTCCAATTGATTTCCTAACAATGATAGATCATATATCCCCTCTCATAATATCATTTACCTAAGTATTTACTATGCCAAAATGTGGTAAGTAACCTCCCTCTCTTATTTTCAATTTAATAACCCTCATTGTATTTTTCCTTTTAAATATGTATTGGTTATGTTTTTATTACATTCTAAATATCCTTATAAAATCTAATTTATTTCATAATAATTATATATCATTTATCGTCTCTCATTATATCATTTTACAAGATGTTACTATGGAGAAATGTAGTAACAGATTCTATCATTCTCCTAATTATTCAGAATATTATCCATTTCATGACTTTTTATTTCCAATTACTAATGTTGGGATATAACCACATACCACTTAATATCCTTTTGAAATAAAAATTATTAGAGACCCTTTTTACTCTATTTAAACCATTTTATGAATCCTTAAGTACTACACTTAGGTTTTTGAAAATTCACTATGATATTTCAGGCCAAATGGATGTTTTGTGAATATCCAACACCATTTCTACACAACGGTATTCAAATAAATGTTATAATACTTAATTGATTGTGGAGGTCTATTTTTTAAACCCATAATCCATAATCATGGTGTAAAAATTGATGAAATTCAACAATATTTTATATGATATATGTGGTATACTTATCCATGTACATGATATGAATGTGATGGGTGTGCCCAAAATTATACAGCATTCTAATGAATTGGTTAATGTTTTAGCCTAGTGATATATCATACATGGGATTAAAGAGTGATCCAACTAAATTATGGGACATTTTTCACTATGTCATGATGTCTTGGTTGTTGTAATTAACCTATATTTATGAGTTTATGTTTAATGGTGTGGAATCATTCCCTTGATTCCTTTATGATATCTTTTAATGTCACGTCTCTTTATTAATGTTTTTGATTCTATCCCCTTTTATATCCCACTAAAATTCCAATTTTCTAACTTGTAATGATATCTTCATTTTATTATTTTTATTCCCTTATTGGTATTTATATCTCACCCCTTTCTTATGTATGTCACCTAGTTATCCCTTGTAGTTTTATGAATGTCCAATAATTATGAGCATGTTAAGGAAGTTTCTAATAATTTTTTTGTACCACATGTTTTAAGTTGATATGTAATTTACCTAATTACATAAAATAAGTAGTTTTCTCAGTCTTCTAGTTTTTATTCTATTTATTATTATGTAATAAATCATGAATTAATGTGTAATATAGATAAGTTTTTTCATAGTTTGTATTAGGGTGAAGTTTAGTAATTTTTTTGTATTTGGATTAGGAAACTCAATTTAAAACCATAGGGATAAGACTAAACATAATAAAAAAATTCATAAAGTTTCGTTATCCATAGAGTAATTGGTTTCTAATAAAATAAATCCCTCTTTATAAATTATAGGTAGATATGGATCGGAAATAGAGGTACCTAGGGTTAATATTCCCGAAAAGGGTGCATTGAGCTAAATTTAATAGTCATCTAGTGTATGAGAATGGGCTCTTCTACACACATGGCTTGAAACAATAAAGGTATATTCATTAGTAAATTCTGAATCTCAATACTAACCATTATTAAGGGATCAAAAATTTCTATAAGATTATATGTTAAGAAATAAATCTTTTATATCATAGATTAATGTGTAGAAATTCATAAGTTAAGGAATAAATATCATTTATAAATTATCATTTTAACATTATTTTATTAATTTTTGTTTTTTTTAATTTTCCAAAGTAGTCATCTATAATTTTACCTTTATTATATTAAATTACCAGAAATATGAGGTACCATGTAAACAATCAATGTGATGGAAAATGTGGCAGCTTCTCAAATGATAATCCCAACATGATGGGAGTTACAATCACAAAAATTAGGATTATACTCAATCAGTTGACATAGGTTTGGAATAGAATCCTAAATCATGAGGAATTTACAAACCCCCCTAAGAAAGAGCATGCTGAAATTAATTCCATTATACAAAAATGGACTCTAACTTTCAATGGATTATCTGGTCCATTAATCAAGGAAAAATAGATCAAGACAATTCAGAGGATCTTATATGTCTATAAATATTCCTAGAATGATACGGTCATACTATGTTTTTATCATATGGAATGAGAATCAGATCAGTTGTGGACATTGATCAAGAATATAAAGCATGTGGAAGAGATCAATGAAATGGGATGAATGTAATTCAGGAGAATTTTTCTCAATAAATATATTCCTCACTCTCCACCTTAAAATGGAATGGTATTTCATTTCCTTATGAAAATACAAGATGAATGTATCGGGTTGTATAAGGAAAACATAAAAAATAAATTCACTCTATGGGTATGGATTTTCCATAACCCATGATGGAAAATTTGACCTCTTCTTCGGGGGGAAAAACCAAGTCTATGAAAATAAATAATGATCTTGGGCATTGACAACTATAGTGTAATTATATGATGTTCCTTCAAATTATAAATAGATAACAGAAAATCTCAAGGGTCTAATGTGGATAAGAAGAATAATATTAACTTCACTTATAGAGATGTGATGGATAAATCTAATGAAAGTAAGAAATTTTGATATTCAACTTGTCAAAAGTGTGGAAAGAATCCCAAAAAAAGGTAAATGGGATGAGGAAATGATTTAGGTGTGGGAACTAAGGAAACATAACTATAAATTATCGATGGCAGAAACCAACTAATGTGATGGAGGAATGGAATGCCCTAATCAATCCTCAGAGTATCGTTCATTGTTTCAACTGAATGTAATAGTGTAACATTTAAAACCAATACATTAATCAATGTTTAGTTAGATAAAATAAAACCAAACAACCTTTAATGAGTCATGGGTGATCTTATTCGATAACAACCATTGGGGTGGATCCCAAAAATAAAGTGGTGATAACTATGCTAGTTATTAATTTAAGAATATGAATTTATTTTTATTTGGTTCTATTCATTCCATTATATCATAAATGTTTAGTAGATGTATTCAAACACCACCAAAGAACATAGAATTAGATATGTTGATGGGAATGGAAAATGGGTAAATTATTGCTTCCCGTGTATTTAACACATCCCCTATAAATATTTATTGAATGAAAATTCCAATGATACTTAGGGGAATTTGATGAAATGATAGGTATGTATTGGATTTCCTTACATTGAACCAACATAAATATCCTCAAGAGAGAAATCACTCTCGGTATTACAAATCATCTTTTTATTCATTATTATTGGAATGAAAGGGATGAATATTTTCTTGAACAAACATCTCAAAAATGGATATTATTTCCATTATAGAGATAGTATTAATCACAAAATAATGATTCTAATGAAATTATCATCTTCGAAGGAATACCCATTGTGAGGGAATATGCAAATGTGTTTTCTAAAGAATATTCCAGTCTTTCCCTTAAATAAGTGGTTTAATTTTTAGTCGATATTATACTTGAGTCTTTTATAATATCTAATAATCTATATATAATGGTTTTTGTAGAGCTTTAGGAGCTTAAGAATAAACTAGAAGTCACTCTGGATAAAGGGTTCATATTACCAAGTTATTTACCTTGGGTTGCACCATTCCTCTTTATTAGGAATAGTAATGGGTCAATGTGATTTCCATTGATTATCGTGAGCTCAAAAAGATCTTGATAAATAAAAATTAACCTCTTCCATGGATTGATGACTTGTTCAATCAGCTATGTAAAAACCAATACTTCTCTTTGGTGGATCTTCAGTCAAGGTATTATCACGTAATGGTGAAGAAGGACGATATACTCATGATTTCTTTTCGTCCATGGTACATGTACTAGGAGTTCTCTGTAATTCCATTCAGACACACTAACACACCATAAATTCTCATGGGCTTGATGAATATAGTCTTTAGCTATAACAATGATATTTTTTTAGTCTTTATATAAAATATTCTAATATACTCCAAAATTATGGAGGAACATAACGATCATCTATGAACAATGATAAATATCATACTAAAGTATAAAAATTATGAAAAATATATAAAATGTGAGTTCTTGATAAAGGACATATTATTATTTGGGTAAGTTATCACAAGAAATGTGATATATGTAGACCCATTAAAGAAAGAAGCAATTTAAGGATATTTGAGGCCAACCTATGTGATGGAAATATGTAGTTTACCCAGATTATCTACGTATTATCATCTATTTGTGATAAATTTATCATGATTGTAAAGGCCTCTAACCAAGACAATTTAGAATGGGGTGATGTTCTTTGTGAATAATGAATGTTTATATGGCTAAAAAAGTTAAAAAGAGGTTGTCATTGAACTTTTAAATTTGGTACCCACTACTGGGGAACTTTTTAGGGTATATATGATGCTTTGAAGATGGAATTGGTCTATGCACTAATGAAGAATGACACAGTGGTGGGTTATTCCTCAATGAAATTTAATGATCAGGAACAAAAACACTGAAAACATGATATAGAGTTGGTTCTAGTAATATTCACATTGAAAATCATAGCTCATTATTTATTTGGGAAAAGTGTGAAATATATACTAATAATTAGAGCCACAAGTATATATTCTCATAAAAAGAGTTGAGTATTCTCCAGTGATGATGGAAATAGATGATAAAGGAAAATGACTGCATAATCTACTACTATCTTGGGAAATAAAATAAATAGGTAGATTATCTAAGTATAAAGTATTCGAAAATATTTTCATTGATGAGAATTGAGAATGATTTGAACTCTTATAATTGAAAATGATGAACTTGGAAATCAAAAAAAACATGGAATATCATCAATACTTTCATGAATGTTTACTCAACTATCCCCTCTAAAGAAGGTAAAGGATGCTCAATGAAATGGTATAGATATTCAAAAGAAGTTAGAAGCTATAATAAAATAGAAATCCTTAAAGATCAAAATTAATGATGATGGAGTTGTAAGATTTGGGTCATGACTATGTGTACCATCAAATCTTGGGTTAAATAATGATCTATTGGATGATGCACATATAAAGACATTAAATATATATCTATGGAGAGAAAATAAGTATTAAGAACTCTAAGAGAACTATTTTTGGGACAATATAGAGAATGAGATTGCAGAATATACATCAAGGTTTCAGGTATGTCATAAAGTGAATGATGAATGTAAAGAAAATCCAAGGGGATGATTCAACCAATACCTATAAAAACAAGTACATTAGAAAACATAACACTAGACGTTTTCACTGTTATTTTTAATAAAAAAAGAGGAATTTTTTTTTTACAAATTGTATTGTATCATCTTTCAAAAAATTCTCAGTTCAATGCAATCCGAGATGAATTCCAACTTGATGAAATTGAAAAGATAGACATTGGAGAAGTAATGAGGTTGTATAAAAAAAACTATCTATTATATCTGATTAAGATCCCATAATTACCTCCAACTTATGGAAGAGTCTCTAACATGATCTAAAAATTAATTGAATTTTCATCATGGATTATCACCCTCAATATAATGTCCAATTTGAGAAGAATACCCAAACACTTGAGGATATTTTGTGTGAATTCTCAATGGACATAAAAATAGGATGGGTCTAACATGCTTTATTGTTTAAGTCATTATACAATAATAGTTTCTACTAAATAATATAAATGACTCAATATGAATCCATTTTTGATAAGATATTTTGAACACCTATATACTAGGATGAATTTGGTGAATGTAAACTGCTGGGTTAAGTGGTCAATGAAATGATAGAATAGGTCAATATCATTAAACAACACATTAGGGCTACTCGATGTCGATATAAGAGCTATGTAGACAGTACTCGAAGAGACCTTCAGTTTGGAGTTGAATATAAGGTATCCATATACATATATCTATGTAATAAATAATGAGATTTGGGAAGAGGGTAGATTTTAGTCCAAGATACATCTATCCCTTTGAGATCCTTTATCACATAGGAGTGGTGGCCTATCAACTAGCACTCCCACCTAACCTATCTCAAATACCTGATGTATTCCATGTATCCCTATTGAGGAATTATATACCAGATCCCTAAAATGTTTTGAATACTGATATGGTACCATCAAAGAATGATCTTTCATATGAGGAGAACCTAGTAAAGACAATAGATCATTGAGAAAAAATTATATGAAATAATACAATTCACATGGTCAAAGTGTGATAGAGAAATCAAATGTTTGAATAAGTGACATGAAACTAGAGGAAGGTTTGAAAAATAATAACCTTCATCTATTTTAGTGGATGAAATGAAAATTTCTAGGGAGAAATTTTATAAGGGGAAAGATTGTAATGACTTGAACTGTTAAAAATAAAATTCAATTTATGATTGAATTAAATGACATATTATGTATTATTGTTATGGAAAACACATGAAATTATATTTCTTGGAATATCACATCCTAGAATATTGAAAATAATATTAATAATAATACTTATTGATAATATAACCATAGAACAATGATCATATGATTAGAATAAATATAAGGTTTTGATAAATCCAATTGCAGAAAACAAAGGAATTTATGGGTTTGAGCAGTTGGGTCATACCATGTGAATCCCATTTATCAAAGAGTTTTAGGGATAGATCATCACTATAATTTTACCTTTTATAGGACCTAACCAAAATCCAATAATTAAATAAAAAGTGAAAGCATTTACTATTGAAGTTCAAGCTCATCAAGATCATGGACCAACCCATGTTTCTCGAACCACTACAAGAAAATATCACCATGGTGAACCTTACAATTTTTCTGTTTTCTAGTGTAATAATTAGACATGTATCAACACCATAATAATTTAAATATGTACAGTTTATTTTCAATATAATAAAGGTTATATTTAATTATTATTGTTTTTAATTTATAAATGTTTTTTATTTTGATATGATAAAACCAAAATTATATTGTTGTGTAATATGAAATTTTAATTAACACCATCCTTTTTGTTGAATTAATTAAATTTATAAAATAATAAAACTAAATAATTTTAATTAAATATAATGGATAATATGTTTTTTATGAATTCATATGTAATTTTTATAAGGGTTCGAAAACCATTATTGTAGAAAAACAAACATTTCTCATTAAATGTTAAATCCTGTTATAAAATTATACATTCAATAATTTAATGAATACTTTGGATCAAATATATAATTTTTTTTGGAATCACTACATTGAAATTTTCTAAAATATAAATTTTCATCATTTTCATAGACAATCTTGTTTTTGGGTAAAAATTAAATATGGTAAAAAAATAGGTTGTGTATTATGACAACATAAAATTCCAAAAGTATAATTTCCCTACATTTTATTACATGACTATTACAATATTATAATGAAAAAACATAATGTTGTAATGAATCCGGGATCAATATGTTTTTTTCTTGGGAAAATTAGTCTTATACATTAATTATTTACAAAAAAAAAATAAAAATCTTGAAATTTCTTATTCTCTAGATTCTAAGTGGACTTATCATTGTCCATAGAAAAAGTAATCACCAAAGAAAATATATCAATGAAATGGGTGAGCTAAAATACCAGTAATATGATAGATAAAGAAATGATTCTATATAATATAAGTGAGTATAGTAATCATCATAACATCATAATCCTGAGAGGAAACAATTAGATAAAGTCATGGAAATAGGCAATGAATAAAAATGAAACACCATGTTTTAGTGGTTATCCACCACAAATAGTTGTGAGCAAAGATAACATCATGTCCATGCATAACATATGTGCATAATCATAACATCATCATTGTGATCAAATCTAATATCATGTTCACGCATATTGTATATTATCTCATGAGATACATCACTTTACCAAAATCATTGGAGCACATTATAATTCTATGTGTACCTGTCATATCATAACATTTACATATTAATGTATTCCATGTAGAATGTATAACAATCATTTTTGAAAAATATCCCATAGAAATAAAATGTGTTTCGGGTGGATTTCATAAAGAATACATTCATGAATAAACTTTCCGGATCCCAAAATTGAAAGGGAATATTGTACTTGGTATAATTATTATTAATATTGTCTAAATAAGAAACAATCTAAAGTGAAGTAAAAGATGTGTTTTTTTAGAAAGAATAGTTCTTTGGAAAAATCACTACATTTTTCCTAAAACAAGATTAGAATCACGTATATACTAAAAATTAATTTTGAAGGAAAATGAAATTATATTTAATGAATATTAAAATAACATACATAGTGATATTTTTCATGATAGAGTAATAACCCAAAGAAAGAAAATTGGGTTCCAGAATCCCTTTACCTTATGTCTGAATGATTTCTTCACATTAGTATCATGGATAATCAAATTAAATTCGTTATTTGATAAATAGAGAAACATTTATAAATGAATTTGATTCATTATGGTTTTATTAAGCATATTTATGGTATTTTTGACGATTTGTAGAGTTTAATTAAATTGTTTTGGAGTGTTTTTTTATGTTATCATGATCAGTTAACTTGTATATAAATATGAATGTTCATGTAAAATTGTAATAGTTATATAGAATTGAAATTATATGTTATTAATGAACATTCAGAATATTAAATTATATTATATATAATTTTTTTATATGGTATGAGAATGATTTATTAGATTAAACATTAATGAAAATGATTTAATTAATTTTGAAATTTTTAATACAATTATGAGATTATATGTCATGACCCATCCCCTGGGGCTTGTTCCATTACTACCCCCAATCCCATCTTCCATAGGCTAGGGGATGGCGACTAGCACCGAAAGATGTATTCCATAAAATGGGATGGCATGGAATTTAAACCTATACAAACACACAGTCTGAGAACACAACAAGAAGAAACTGTGAAGAAAACTACTGTAGTAAAAGAGTGATAAAAGAAAAGGGGATGGAATAAAAGCCCAACTGGGAAAGTACAAGTTCAACTGAAAAGTAAAAAACAGCTGAATAGGTGAAAAGAAGCTCCTGGATTGTCCACTATGGATCCGACCTAAAGGGTAGGTATAGCTCATGATCAGTAGTCCCTATGTCATGTCACGCCAAATGGTCCACCTCTGAGCAACGTCCAGTCCTGGCTCCCTCAGCTTCGATCATTGATATACGTCGCCTGCACAAGACACAATAAGGTTTGGGCAAAGCACGTTCAGTGTTGAGTATAATGATACTCCATAGGGACCTCGAGACCCTGTAGTTATCCTAAATTTTCACCAAGGAAAAACCACAAAGCAAGACATCAACTCTTCTTAGGTATATGCACATACATATACCTATGTTATCGAGATATAGTCATCTCATACATGAGGGAAGTATACCAAAAAGGTAACACCATGAAGTTAGAAGTACCACATAGGTAAAATTACCCCATATGTATGACCACGAAGAGAGTACCATGAAGGTAAAAGTACCCCATAGGTATCACCACGAAGACAGTACCACAAAGGTAAAAGTACCACACAGGTATGACTCAACTCAACAATGTATAAAACACAGAGAAACATGATTATAATGTTGACCCACATAGGATATATATGAATGTTGATAGACAACCATAAGATTATCTAGGGATAGTAACAAGTAACATCCCCAGTCACAATGTCGAACACCTCTGTTGTTGGAGAAATCATCATCTATCGAGTGCAGTGGGCCTACCACATCACACATAGGTTCTTCCTACTAACTTTGGACTGCTGAGGTACTCCTCCTATCGAGTACCATGGGTCTGATATGTATCACAGAGGTTCCCCCCATCATTTCATGCTGAGCTACTCCTCCTGTTGAGTATCGTGGGTCTACCGCATCACATTGAGGCGCTCCCCACCATGGCCGGCTGAGGTACTCCTCCTGTCGAGTACTATGGGTCTATCACATTACACAGAGGTTCTCCCCACTATGTCTTACTATGGTACTCATCCTATCGAGTACTATTATTCTACCACATGACACAGATGAACTCCCCACTGGGCCGTCGAGTCACATAGAGTCGAAAAATCAACAGTCATCAAGTATCAGCCAGTCACAGGGTTTTGTACATAGCGCCCTTGGGAGAACTGCTCCTCAGGCTATCAGATGTATCATAACTACTACAAAGTCTCACAAAGAAGTATCCCAATGATTCTCCCCGTCATAAGGGTTCTAATTCAATAGAGGACATGTCAATTGGACGCCCGGTCTGTGCGTTATTGGCATTTCAATGCCGAGGGCCCAGTTGGATTCGGGTGCGATCCAACCCGACCGTACTCCAAGTTCCTCCAAAAATATCATGGAGTAATTCAAAAGGAATTTTTCACTCTAAGGATCCCAATGACATCGATGGTTCGTCAAACGGACGTCTGGTTCTCAAGATAAGGCCCTGTAAGTGTTTTTGGGCCTAGTTGAGCCCAGGTCTGGTCCCACCCGGTCGAACCGACCCTGCCCGGGGGGGGGAAGCCTGGCCTTCAGGGAGACACAGACCGACACTTGAGGGGGTGCGGCCCGACCCATGGTGAGGTGTGGCCTGGCCCACTGTCGGTGGCCCGTAGGAGGGTGGCCTGGCCGCATAGGGCGCAGCCTGCGAGGCTTTCGCCAGGTGGCTCGGGGAAGCTTCTCCCCCAGAATCTGAAATGGCGAAATATAGTTTGGCCTTCAAAGTGGAAGTGCCACATTTGGGCCGCCCGGTCTCCATGTAACCCACTGGATCCACAGGTTCAACCACTTTCTCCATGGCTTTAGCCATGGCCTTCTGCTCACCGGTGGCGTGCGACGGTCCGCCGCCCTTCCCTTCTGCGGCCGACCGATGATCCGACCGCCTTCTATGACTGTCACAGATGATGATTCATATCCCCTTGCACACCGGCGGCATGTTAGTACATGCCATACATCCTCCACAGCTGGTAGGTGCTGGCCGTTCTGATGACTTCTGCGACTTTGTGTCGCGACCTCCTCTTTTGTCATGCATCAGCGCATGCCTTGCTTGTAGTTGATCGGTGTCGTTGCGCTGGAGATCTTCCATGGAGATGCAAGGATAAAAAGATATCAGAGGGTTCGGGCTAGGTTTGTTAGGCCCGCACCCTCCTCATTATATTGTAAAAATGAGGGGGGATTAAGGGTTTAATAATCAATTTAATTAAACAACAAACAAACCCCTCCAGAGATACCCTGCAACAAACTCCTACAAAAATAAATGAATCATGGATCAACCCATTAGTCGGTTGTTACATGTTATTCGTATTATTCAATAATGGGGAAGTGGAAAATCATTTAAAATTTTTATATGAATAAACCCCCTACCTAGAATTATCTTAGAAACACACGCGCTTGATGGTGGGTCGATGTTCTTCGTTCCCGCAATAGGTTTCCAACGACGCCGCTCGTACGTCATCCTCTGATTCATGGTTCGTTGTCACCTGTCACCTCCCACTAGGATCGGATCTGTCCTATAAAGTTTCGGCATCATGACACTCCTTAACCACTCCATTTCATGGTGAAGCTGTGCCGGTACTTCACCCCAAGCTACATATATAAGAGAGGGGGAGGGGTAAGTAATGATGTGGGAAATTGATGGGGGATCTTAAATTTGGAACCTTCCTAATTATCCCAAGATGTCATTTCTTAGGATTGGTAGGTCAATCCATTTATTAGCATGACACATCACTTGCCCCACACACCTCTTGTACGTTTGTGATTATGAAAGAAAATAAAATACTAAAATTATTTCTTTTCTTTTCTTTTAAAAAGTCGCAAAACATATCTCTTTTTCAGACCTACTGCGGTCAAAGTAAATTCTCCCTTAAGGGAATCCAAGCACTACAGTTTCAATGGTTCCCTTAGATATTTAATCCGAGCACTAGTTCAAAAGTTAGAAAATGCCACTCATGCATTTACTGAACATACCTGAAAAAAAATTCAATAAATTATTAACGTTCACCCTTGACCCGTGCTTGTCTAGGTTAACCTCCTCCGAAGGAGAATAGGCCCCAAAAAACCCAAGGGTACACTCATATTTTCAATCTGAGTTACCATTTAGATGTTATGAATTTTACAATAAAATAATTTTCACTTAATTATTTTATTTTCTGCCAAAAACTAACTTTCATCAGTGGTCTCTGTCGGCCAATGTTTGTATCATCCTAAGGAAATAATACCCTCATGAGTTCAATGGTGGTCTCAGATATTCAATCTGAGTTACAATTCAGGAGTTATAATCATTTGAAAAATAAAATAATTTTATTTAATAATTTTATTTAGGGTTAGTCCATTTTTTATATTTCTCACAGGAGGCCCACACTGACTAAACTTAAGTGACGCATAGAGTAAACCCATCATTCTGAATGCAACGATGTCCTCAGATTTTTGATCCATAAAACCATTTAAGTATTATTATACATTTTCATGAAGACTGGTTACATGTGCTAATTAGATCTTAAGAAAACTTTGATGAATCATTCTGGGAACTCCGGACCTCAAAATCACGCGCCGTCAGATTTTACAACATCCAAATAATCCCAAATAATGTTAAAAATTTATATGGAATTTCCAGGTCTTTACATTATATCCTATTATTTAAAATCATGTTTATATACTTTTTACAGAACATAAAATAACTTATAATATGTATAATAGAATATTATTTAACCTTAATTGTGGTTTTATTATTACCCTTGAAGGATGTAGTAAAAAATGAAAACACCTTATCCAATGTGGTGGTAAATAGACACCCCAAAGATGATATTTTTATTAAGAAAAAAATAGAAAAGGGAATAGAAAGATAGATGAATTATTCTACTAAAATAATAAAATTATCCTATATAAATGAAACTTGTTTTATAATTCCTCTTGGATATGTGGAGGTTAGGAGATGATAAGAAAAGAAAAGATATTAAAAAAAGATTAAAGTAAAAAGAAAGAGGATTTTATCACTGGAATTTCTCCACTTTGAGAACCACCTTTTGGTAAGGGGTTTGATCATTTTATGAGACCAAGACCTCATGGGCTTGGTGGAGAGTTTTAGTATGTCTATTTATCAGAATTTGAAAAAGGATCAAAGCTTGGGAGAGGTGAGAAGAAGAGGTGGCAAGGGCTGGTATTTATAGGGGAGGAGGGAGTGTTTTCTCATTATTTTATTAATTTTCTTATTGTTTTGGATAACTAATATGAATAGACATAGAATTATCACTAAATATATTAAAATAATAATGTTTTTTTTGATAGTATGGGGCTTTCATTAGAAATTAATCAAGGAATATTGTATTTAACTTATAATTTATATAAACCGTAAATTACTATGTTTCACTATTCACAAAAAATTCAGGTATATTAGAAAACTCCAAAAAATTAACCCTACACATTTTTCAAATTATATAATTAAATAATGAAAAAAAATTAAGAAATTAATTTTTTAAATACGATAAATTAAACTTTTACTTAAAATAATTATTTACTTGGAAAATATCGATTTTAAAATCACCACTAATTCTATAATGCATTGAAAAATTAATTATGGTCTCATGAAATGTATCTACCAATAAAAGGACAACAAAATTTTAATTTATAAATCTATTTGATGGAAAAAAATTATTTTAGATAATTATATTATTTATAATGTTTCAACTAAATATTTTTTTTAAAAAAAAATCCAAAACATAATCAATAATTTTAAAATATTGATTTACTTATACTATGATATAATTATATCATATTATAATTTATGAGATTCCTAAATCAAATTTATACATTCATAGATGAGGTTACAATTTTATCGCTTGAATTACTATTACTAGTGGTTACAATAATATTCCAAAGGTCAAGTTATTATTCCATTGGTAATGGTTCCTTAATTTCTATAAATACATCTTATTTCAATAATTATTCATTTATAATGTTTTTATTATGTTCTCAAAGTGATTTTATGTTGTTTACACAACATGAAATAATTAAAATAAGTGAATTTACATTAATATAATTTTGGGTCATTACATTTTCCCCCTTTTATGAATCTTCCCCTCATTTTTTTAACTTTCTATGTTGAAAAAAATGTGAGGGTAATTATTCTTTAATTTATTACTCTAGTTATCATGATACCTATTTGTAATTATGGTTTTACGATAGTAAATTGACAAGTAATGTAGACATTTTTCATAGAAAAATATCTCTATGGTCTATGGTCTCCACTTGAATTTCCATATAAAAGAAATCATTTTCTAACTACACCACCTATGGATTCATTACATGTGATGGATCTGGTATTTAATTTTAAAATAAGGATATATGGAATACATTGTGTATATATGAAAAAGTAGGTGGAAGTTATAGTCGATAGGCCACAGTTCCAACTTGATTAAGAATCCTGAAGGGGGTGATGTATCAAGGACATAACATTCCCTTCTTCCAAAATCTTATGATCCTCCTACATGGAGATATGGGGATGAATACCATATCACCACCCTTAAGATCTAGGTCCCATCGATGATTGTTTTCATAGATCTTCTGTCGACTGTGGGATACCTTAATGTGATGCTGAATAATTTTCACCTTGTACACCATTTCTTCAACCATTTATGGTCACATCATCTAATGTTCACCGAATTCATCCTAGAACATCGATGTTATGCATCTATTCCAATAAAGGGATTCATATAGAGACATTTGGATAATGGAATGAAAATTGATATAGTAAAAGAACTCAGAAAGACCTAGTTGTTGGTACCAGCCTCATTTGAGGTACATAGATCATTCTCTCAATATGTCTTCAAGTGTCTGAATAGTCTGTTCATATTGGAAACCAGCTTGAGGATGAAGATTTGTAATGGAGTTTAGCTCAACATTCAGAGCAATTTCATGACTAGTCTGATACATATAGGTGAATATTGCATCTCGGTTAGATACAATCGATAGTGGTACTCTGTGCATACTTACCACTTATCTCATATATATCCATGCAAGATGATCTAGTGAGAAGTCATCTTGAATTGAAATAAAGTGGTCTGTCTTTATAAGATGGTCCACAAAAACCCATATAGAATTATTTCCACTAGATGTCTTTTGAAGTCCGGGGACAAAGGAAAAAGTGTTGCTTTCCCATTTTCATGTTGGTATGGCTAATGGGTGTATCATCCCCTTATAATTTGGTCTTTTTTCCTTCACATACTGAAATAAAAAGCACTTTGATGTGTATTAAGGGATGCCCTTATTCATATTGTCCCACCAACTGTTCTCTTAGAGATCTCAGTACATCATTGTGCTCCTTTGGTGGATAGAGAATGTTGGTCTTTATGAATCATTTAGAAGATTCTTATTTATCTATAGATCGTATGGTACACATATTCAGGACCCAAATCTTGCAATTCCTTCCTCATCAATTTTAAACTCTGATGATTTCCATATTATAATGGTTGTTCACCTTCTTCACAATTTCAACATCATTTCTTTGATCGTCATTTATTTTTTCTCCATGAAGGATGTTTGAGAAATAATTTGACAAATGAATGTAGATGTTGATTTTTTAATGATTCCTATGTTCATCCTTTGTAAATATATGAATATTATATCCTAATTAATTCTCGTCATTGATGATGTTGGTAGAACATTTCTAATTAGACCATCTTCCACTTTATTTGTTTTACCAGGATTATAGTGGATTGAGAAATCATAATCCTTAATGAGATATAACCATTCTCCCTAGTGAATATTAATCTCTTTCTATGTGAATATTGATTTAATGATCTTATGATCTGTATAAATTTAACTCTTATCCCCGTAGAGATAATTCTCCCTAATTTTCAACACAAAGATCACAACTTCCATATACAAATAATGTGTTGGATAGTTTTTCTCATAAATTTTCAACTGTGCTGGCATGTAGGTAACCAATTTTCCATTTTGAATCAGTACACATCCTAATCCCTTATTTTATGCATCACTATATACCACAATGAGTTCCCCACTATTCATAAGTGTGAGTATTAGTGCAGTGATAAGCCTCTTTTTTGACTCTTTGAAGTAATATTCATATTCACCAGTCTAGACAAGATTTTCACCCTTCCAACTAATATCAGTTACTAGATTTTACAATAGTTATAAGTTAATCATGAATCATCTGTTAAGACTCGAAAATTCCATGGAAAAGTTTTTACTTAATACATGGGAATTTTACGAGCCCACAACAATTTACGGTGCATGATTCTGAGGCCTGGTATGCACGGAATCAATTTCTAAAGTTTTGTTCAGGTACATTCAGAAAAGATATGTGTGGGTTTTTATAACTTTTGAACCATTTTTTTGGAATTGAAATCTGAGGGCACCGTTGAACTCACAGGGCCAGTAGTCTCTTAAGAATACTTTAATTTCGACGGTATTGAGTCGAGAATGGAAGATAATTTTTGGGTTTTCATGGAAAGTAATAAAATAAAGTGAGCATCACTTTATTTTTATTTTTTCCACCAAGTGGGTGTTTGGTGGTTAAAACCTCATCATAGAAGTTGGAGGTGGGACCACCACACCTTAACCTCCCATGAGAGATTATGGTAGTGGGGCCCACCCGAACATAACCTCCAGTGGGAGGTTACGACGTGGGGACCACATAGGGATTAACCCCCTATTGATAGACGATAGTAAAACCTCTCAACTCTACCTCATTAATGAGGGAGAGTCTCTTCAACTCCCTTAATTAATTTCTTATGTCAACCCCTTGAATTAATTAAGGGGAGACTACCTAATTAATTAGTCCAATTTGAATATCGTGCCAACAAATTAATAGGATATTTCAATGTACTATTCCATTGGCATATTCATTTTGGTGGCAGCTTTGAGAGGAGGATTATTGGGAGAAATCTCCCAATGAAGAACCCTGTCACCCAACAAAGAAAAAAAGAACGAATAACATCGACCTTCTTTGACTTCTTCCTCGAAGCTTCAACCATCGTGAGACGTCTTCGACGACCGACTTCTGCATCGTCGTCAATGAGCCAACGCATCTCGGGTTTGGATGTGTGTGGAGGACGTGAAGAACGATGATCATCTTCATCTAATTTCTGTGACACTGTCAATGAACGACGAATGATGATCAAAGGTAGGGGTTTATCCCTGGGCAGCCCCGATTCTGTTTTCCTAGAAGGCGGATGGGAGCTTGAGGATTTGTCTCAACTACCGTCACCTAAATCAAGTGACCATGAAGAACATGTAACCACTCATGAGGATTGATGACCTCTTTGATCATCTGAAGGGAGCACAGTGGTTCTCAAATATACACTTCAGATTAGACTATCACCAGCTCAGAGTTCGAGACGAGAACGTGCAGAAGACGACCTTCAGATGTCGGTACGTCCACTATGAGTTCTTGGTTATGCCTTTCAGCATAACCAACGCTCCATTAGTGTTCATGGGACTCATGAACAGGATTTTCCAGCTGTACCTCGATCAATTTGTCATAGTCTTCATTGACATCATTCTGATCTACTCCACTACTAAGGAAGAGCACACCTACCATTTTTAGGTATTACTGGACACACTCTGAGAGCAACAGCTTTATGGTAAGCTCTTGAAGTGCCAGTTTTTGATCTATAAGGTTCACTTCATGGGACATGTCATCTCAGAGGCTGGAGTTGCAGTGGATAAAGAAAAAATTGAGTCGGTACTTTCTTGGGAGCCACCTAGGAGTGTGATAGAGGTACGATGTTTCTTTGGTTTGGATGGTTACTACCAGAGGTTCATGCCAGACTTTTTAAGAGTTGTAGCACTACTATCATCTTTGACGAAGAAGTGGAAACCCTTTATGTGGCTAGAGAGATTCCAGTAGAGCATTCAGGATCTGAGGAAAACACTGACTAGTGCCCCCATCTTGAGTCTCCCAGAGGAAGGCATAGGGTACATAGTCTACTGCGACGCCTCAGGGACCGGACTCAAGTGTGTCCTGATGTAGGAGAGGGCAGTGATCACATATGTTTATCGGTAGCCGAGAAAACATGAGAAGAACTATGCTACCCATGACCTGGAGTTAGCAGTAGTGGTCTTCGCCTCGAAGATGTGGTGACACTATCTGATGGGCGAGTGTTTTACCATGTACTCTGATCCCAAGAGTCTCAGGTATATCTTCTCTTAGAAAGACCTGAACTTGAGACAGTGGCTATGGATTGAGTTCCTCTAGGACTACGACTTCGAGATAGTCTATACACCTAGAAAGGGGATTTTTGTAGCAGATGCACTCAACAGGATATCTGGTATATAGCTGCTAGGTGAGGCGACAGAATAGATGGGTGTCTTACAGATATCCGTTGTGGATAGGGATGGATCCGCCTTTCTATAGTCTCTTACAGTCACTCCCCCACTCCTTCAGCGAGTCAGGGAGGCGCAGCATGGGGACTCTGACTATGAGACACGACGTGCTTTGATATCCACAGGAAAGGCACCTAATATATTTTCTGAAGGTGGGGAGAACTTCATCCTCTTCATAAGACGTACCATGGTATAGGTGTCACTATAGGAGGATGTTTTGAAGGAGTTCCACACATCCCCTCTAGTGGTAAATCCAGGAGTGGTGAAGATGTACCAGGACCATCAACGACAACATTAGTGTCCAGGTATGAAGAAAGCTATTGAAAATTTTGTCTCTCGATACCTCACTTGTCACCAAGTGAAGATGGAGCAACAAGTACCATCAGGCTTGATTCAGCCTTTAGAATTCCTATAGTGGATGTGGGATGGGATATATATGGACTTTGTGACAAGACTTCCACATACATCTAGGGGTCACGACTCGATTTGGGTGATCGGTGACCGACTCACCAAGTCGGACCACTTCCTACCGATCCGAGAGTAGGGTTCAGTAGAGAGCTTGGGACGCCTCTTTGTGCAAAATATAATGTTGATACATGGAGTACGCTCATCTATAGTCTCCGATAGTTATGCACAGTTTACTTCCTAGCTATGGAAGGGGTTTCAAGAGGCTGTAGGGACACAACTTCATTTGAGCACCGCCTTCCATCCTCAAATGGATGGACAGACTGAGCGGACCATTCAGACCCTCAAGGACACACCATGTTCTTGTGTCCTCGACTTCGGTCGCATCTAGGAGGATCACTTACCATTGGTTGTTTTTTCATACAACAACAACTATCACTACACCATAGGGATGGCTCCTTTTGTGGCGTTATATGGGTGACCTTGTAGATCACCCTTGTGCTGGACAGACCCAGTGGAGTCAGCACTAATGGGACCAGAGATGGTACGGGATACCACAGAGAATGTGTTGATCATCCAAGAGTGGATGAAGACTGCACAAAGTAGGAAGAAGTCATACGCTGATAGGAGACATAAACCTTTGGAGTTCGAGGATGGAAACCACTTCTTTCAACGGGTCTCACCTCGAAGAGGTTTAAGGAGGTTTGGCCGAGGCGGTAAGTTATCTATGAGATTCATCAGACCATTCCTGGTCCTCAGTAGGGTTGGCGTGGTGGCACAACTCTTAGCTCTTCCACCTCAGTTGCATTAGGTGCACGACTTCTTCCATGTATCTCAGCTGAGCAGATATGTGCATGCCCTTTATCACATAAGCGACCATGGATAGGTGGACATCGACGATGGGGAGACTTTTACAGAGGTTCCAATTGATATTGAGGATCAACAGGAGTGGGTCTTATAAGGATGGTCGATACCTCTGGTGCGCGTTCGCTGGTAGCACGAGAACCTCCAGGAGAGCACATGGGAGTGGGAGGCTCAGATGCATGCTCAGTACACCCACTTATTCTCTTAGTTTGTGTTGTAGCTTATGGGGATGCAAAGACCTAAGGTGGGGAGAATTTAAAGACCCGTAAATTCTATGGAATTGTTTTTCTTAAATACATGGGAAATTTACGAGTTTGAAAAAATTGACGGTGCATGATTCTGAGACCCAGTGTGATCGGAATCAATTTCTGAAGTTTTTTTCGGGTACGTTCATTAAACTTATTAGAAGTTTTTTATAACTTTTGAAACAGTGCTTGGAATTGTAATCTGAGGGAACCATTGAACTCACAAATCTAGTATTATTTTAAGAATACTTTCCCTTCGACGGCAGTGAGTCTAGAATAGAAGATAGTTTTTGGGATTTCATGGAAAGTAATAAAATAAAGTGAGCGTCACTTTATTTTTATTTGAGCCGCCATGTGGGTGTTTGGAGGTTAAAACCTCCTCCTAGAAGTTATAGGTGGTACCGCCACACCTTAACCTCTTATGAGAGTTTATGGTGGTGGGGACCACCTGAAAATAACCTCCCATGAGAGGTTATGATGTGGGGACCACACGAGGCTTAACCCCCTATTGATGGAGGAGAGTAAAACCTCTCAACTCTCCCTCATTAATGAGGGAGAGCCTCTTTACCTCCACTAATTAATTCCTTGTTCCAAACCCTTGAATTAATTAAGGGGAGCCTACGTAATTAATTAGTCAAATTTGAATATCATGCCAACAAATTAATAGGATATTTCAATCTATTATCTCAATGGCATATTCATATTGGTGGCTTCTTTGAGAGGAGGTTTATTGGGAGAAATATCACAACAAAGAACCCCGTCTCCCAACGAAGAACAATGAATGCCGAACTTCTTCGACTTATTCCTCGAAGCGTCAACCATCATGAGACATCTTCGACAAATGAATTTCGCATCGTCGTCAAAGAGCCGACGCAGATCGGGTTTGGAAGTGTGTGACGGATGTGACGAACGACGATAATCCTCGTCTAATTTTCACAACTCCTTCAATGAATGACGAACGACGATCAAAGATAGGGGGTTTGTTTTGTGTAACCTTCATTTTTTCTTCTTCAGATTGTAAAGGTATCGATGTGTGGTTGTAAAACAATAGTTGTTCATATTTCTTATTCTTTGATGAACCAATTGATACCACCCTAAAAGTGGAGGGTTCGGGCCAAACCAACAGGGCCCAACCCCTCCACCGATCTTGTTTATGATGAACTTCAACATAGAGATGAGGCAATGGAATGACGAAGGTGGTGATGAAAAAGGTCGCGCTACCCATGGCCTCTGCGATCTGCGTCGCCCCCGTGGCGCTCCGGTGCACCCGGCTGAGCTGGTGTCTCGGACTCCTCGTGGCCTCCTAGCTGAGCCGGTGTCTTGGTGCCCTCGTGGACCCCCGGCAGAGTCAGTGTCTCGGCCTCCTCACAGCCTCCTGGTTGAGCCGGCGTCCCGGCTCCCTCGCAGCCTCCCGGCCGAGCCTGCGTCTTGGCCTCCTCGCGTCCTCCCGGAAGAGCCCGTGTCCCCGCCCACCACGCGCTGCCCTGGCCGAACCGGCCCCATCCACGCCCTCCGAGCCGAGCCGCATCGGGTTTCACCCACACGGTGTACAGTGCCGAACTGGCCCCATGCTCGGGCCAGACCACCCTCGCGGCCTGCTCGGCTGCGCCCAGCGGACCGGGCCAAACCCAATGGGTCAGCCCGCCCAACGAGTAAGGCCAAACCCATCAGGTCATCACAGGGTGACCCGAACTGGGTCGACCCAGACTAATTCGGGTCGGGTCGGTCCGACTGGGTTGGGCCGGACCTGGGCCCACTACTGACCCTTTATTTATTTTGCTATATCTTTGGCACCGGACGCCCGTTTGATGAACCGTCAATGGCGCTAGTTTTCTTGGAGAGTGAAGGCCCCTTTGAGTAAACTCCACTACTGTTTGGAATAATTTTGAAATACGATCAGGTTGGATCATACTCAAATCCAACAGGGCCCCTGGGACTAAAAGGCTAATAACTCACAGACCGGGCGTCCGATTGACACGTTTTCTATTGCATTGAGACCCCTAGGATGTGGTAGAACTTTGAGATAATTCTTCATTTGACTTTGTGGAAGTTGGACCATCGACCAGTAGTTTGTGGAGGGAATCTTCCAGAGACAAGCGAGATTTTGTGCGGGAACCTAGTAGCTGTCTGAGTCCTAACTACTGCTGACCGTTTGACTCTGAGTGATTATACTTGCCCAGAGGGGAGCGCTATGGTGTCACGGAAGACCCACAATGGGGATACCTTGGTGTCGCATTATACCCATGGTACTCGATAGGAGGAGTACCTCAGTAGGCTATAAGGGGGAGCACCTCTGTGTGATATGGCAAACCCATGGTGGGGAGCACTTATGTGTGACGTGGCAGACCCATGGTACTCGACAGGAAGAGTACCTCAGCAGTCCAAGGTTAGTGGGAAGTGCCTATGTGTGACGCGGAAGGCCCACTGTACTCGATAGAGGAGGAGTTCTTCAGGACCCAAGGGTTCAGATTGATACTACCCCTAGAATAAAATCCTTTTTGAGGTGATTCAGTAACTTTTGTGTTTATCTCATGATTGAGATGGATTACTTGATAACTAAGGTATATTTATGGACATATACCTAAGTGGGGGTATCTGTTGATTTCATACTTTGTAATTTACACTTTTTGGATTTTGTGAGACCTTAAGGGTCTCGGGGTCCATACTGAGTATCGTTATACTCACCCCTGCATGGGCTACGCCCGCACCTCATTGTGTTGGTTGCAGATGATGGACAACATTGAATGAGGCCGAGAGTACCAGGACTGGATGGTACCCGGAGGTGGACCACACGGTGTGATGGTACACGGAGGAGATGGACGGAAGTGGAGCACTGTGGAGGCTATCTGTACCTACCCTTCAGGTAGGATTTCCCATACAATGATCCAGCAGCTGTTTTACTTTTCTTCAGATGTACTTGTACATTCTTGTTGGGCTTGTATTCTGGCCCCTCTACTTTCACCACTCTTTTGTACACATTTTTACTTAGTGTTTTGCTTCCAGATCATACTATGTTGTGTGAAATCACTATTTATAAAGGAAATGCCATCCTAGTTTTAAGGAAATATGCATTTGGTGCTAGTCACCAGCCCTTGGCCTATGGAAGGCGGGCTTGGGTTAGTCACGGAACGGGTCCCGGGGGACGGTTCGTGACATCATCAACATCTGAAAAATAAAAAATATAGATCTACATTATAAATGTCGGTTTCGGCCACTATTCAGTTTCCTTTTTTCATAAAAGCGTCTACATATATTCTTTTTCTGGTAATAACATTCCCAAAGAATGATACTTCTACAATATAGAAATCATATTTATTATACTTTTCATAATGTTTCTCTATTTGAAAAGTCTTTATAACAATATTCAAAAGCTCCTCATGTTATACTATTCTCTTGGAGTATATCGTATTATCATCAATAAAGACCATGGAAGTTTTTTCAAGGTAATCTCTAAAAACTATTGAATAAGTCCATGTATATTGTTGGAGCACTAGTGAGTCCGAAGGGAATCACTATGAACTCATATTTTCCATACCTCATTCAAAAAAAGTATTGGGAATATATTACTTCCTCATATTTAATTGTTCATATCCCTATTGAAGTTCCACCTTAGAGAAATACATGATCCAGCGTAGTTGATTGAACAATTCATATATCCATGGAAGCAGATTCATGTTCTTTATCATTATTTTATTGATCTCATGGTAATCAACGTAGTGACGTATTAATTGATACTTCTCCTTGATGAAGAGGACTAGTTCACCCCATGGTGAATCACATGGGTGTATAAAACCCAATTGTAGATTATCTTGTAACTTCTTCTTGAGTATATTACATTTCAGAAACCCCATGGTATGTTTTTGGGTGTCGATTAAATTATCATATATATTATAAAACCTACATTTGGGAAATAATAATTAAATTCCCTCTCTTTTTATAAATAAATCCACCCAATCCCCCGTTCCAATTCATAAAATAAACCTAGATCTTGTACATACTCTTCTTTACCATTTCTATAGTCTTCCCAAGGTTCTCATAATCTCTCAAGAATCTCCTCCAATGATTTCATAATCACACTCTCAAGGTAAGGGTCTTCTCTATATTGTTTCTCATTTAAGAACCATATTTTTAAGTAGCCTTTTAGATCTCAATTGGTCATTTTTTTCAAAACATTATAAATATCCCTATAAAATATAAATGATTTAATAACATTTATATATCATTTATCTCATCACATTATATCATTAAGCTAAGTTGTTACTATGATAAAATTTAGTAAGGAACCTCTCTCTCTATTCATTTCTATTCAAGAACCTTCTTTGTATTTATATATTTAAATCTCAGTTTTATTTATTTTTATAACATTATTAATAATCCTATTCAAATTGATTTAAAATTATTTTGACGTCATTTATCCCCTATCATTATTTCATTGACCCAAGTCATTGTTATGGAAATATTTAGTGATGGATCCTTTCATCCTCCATTTAATTCAAGCATATTCTCTAACTTATTACCTTTGATTATCAATTCTCAATGATGGGATGTGTTTTACACATAACTATTATAGTAATTTTAATATCCAAATGATAATAGAACACTTTCACACTAAATATACCATTTTTTAAATATATATGTACTGATCTTGTGCTTGTAGAATTTATATATGATTTTTAAAGCCAAATAATTGTGTCATAAATATACACATCCATTTCAACTCAAGAGTATTCACGATGATTTACTTATCCCTAATTTATGTGGGACTTACAAGAATGTAACCCTCACTCCTCGATCTAAGAGTTAATAATGATGAAAAACGTCCTTATGGTATATGATATCTATGGAATACTAATATATATACATGTTATGAAAAGAATGTGTGCACCCCAAATTATGTAGCACTCCAACACATTGTGTAATATTTTATTCTCATGAGATTTCATTTATGGTATTAGAGTGTAAACCAAATTCATTATGGGACCTTTTCCATAATGTTAGGATGTCTTTGTGGTTATTTGTGGCCAATCTTAATTATTCCATGTTTAATTTTGTTTCCACATTCCCATGGTTCATTTATATTATCATTATATATCATGACTCTTTGTTCATGTTTATGATTAGAACCCATTTTATTTCCCCTTAAAATCACTATTGTCTATATTTTAATACATTTTTATGTTATTCTTTTTTTATTCCCATACTTGGGGTTATTGCTCACCCATTTTTTATGTATGTCCCAAGGATATGCCGCGCAGTTATAAGAATGATAGAAAATTATGTGCATTTTAAGGAATATTTTATTAATTCTAATCTACCCCCAGTTTTAATTTATTATGTAATGTACCTTGTTATGAAAATAAATTATGTTTCTTCATATTATCATATTTATTATGTTTATTATTATGTAATATATAATGAATTAATGTGTAAAAAAGATAAGGGTTGTTGTACAAGGGAGTGACATTTCATGTTAATTTTATTCTTAAAATAATATAAAGGTTATAATCAAACAAAAATAGAATAAATTTCCCATATATTATAGAATTTAATGATAATGGGTGAAATAAACTCATTCAAGTAGATAGAGGCAATATTTAGGGAAATTTTTAATCCTTATCCAAATTTCTTATACCTATTTTACCTATTTTACCCTCAGTGAGGTGGTTTTCTTACCAATGTTACTATTTATAATGGAAAAAGGAAGGAAATGTATTTACCAATTTTGATTTTCTTGATATGAAATATGGAATACATATTTAAATATTTAATTTATATTAAAGAATAAAATTAATTCTAAAATATTTATAAAAATTAGTTTTAAAATCTTTTTTAATAGAAATATAGTTTTATGAATAAAACTAGACTTATTCTTAACCCAGTCCTAGAAAAAAATTGTGAATGTTAAAAATATTTTTGATTATTATATATATATATCATAAAAATCATTCAATATTAGGGAATAATTAAATATATTATGATTAAAATGAATTACATGCACAATTGTTTTTAGAAAAACATCTCTTTTACATCTAAATAATTTTTTATTTACTTCTTCAATCCTTTGGTAACTAATGAATTAATTTTATATGTGTTTATTCTATAAATGTTTCTTATTTTTTATTGTTGTTACTCATACCCTACAATCAAATTTCTATGAGATAATTTTATACATCATTAGGGTTCATTTAAACTCACATTTTGTTTACTGAAATATATCAGGGAAATTATATTTATTGAAATAGAAATATATCATTAATTATTAAGGTGTTATACATATCAGCATAGCAAGGCCCTTCTTAGACATTGGTAGTGATGAAATTGATGGTTCCATGAAATTTTTGATATTCAGTTTTAGGGAACAAAAAATAAATCTTTTTATAAGTATGAATAATATTCTTATTGGAAAATCATTTCAAAGGATAAGATGATTGATTGTGAGAAACCTTATTATGAAGAATATTAGGAATTAGTAATTATTGTAGAGATTAATAGTAAGTGCTCCAGTAATAAAACATTCATGGTAATTTGATCTAGTAAATATTTATATTAATTTGATTCTTATGATGTAGAGATTTTGGAACAACAACATGAAAATTCAAATAAATATATTTTAAAATGAGGATAGAATAATAATTTGATGGCCTATCCAATATATACATTATGGTAGAAAAATATTGGTTTATATATATTTAATTACTTTTTAAAATCATTAAATACAATGGAACACCTATTCCCAAGAACCAACATTTATTCCAGGAAGAAAAAAATTTAGATCATAACAAACCACTATCAAATCTAAAATAATCCTTTATGGTTTATAACACTCCAGTTATAGTCATCAATACTACTAAATTAAAACATATATGAAGAATAAAATTTTTTCAATGTGTTGAAAATGTATAAAATTTATATAATTTTTTACATTTCTGATATAAAATGGATTATCCATTCATTCGAATTTTATAGGATCCCAATTGAGTGTAATTACAAACCTAGGTTAGAGGGACAAGGAAGGATCAATAACTATATTTAATAAGTTATTATGGAAGGGGGTATAAATTTTTTATCATAGAGATTTATTATCCAATATCTAAAAACCCTTGGGTTGTATCAATTTATGTCTTTCCTAAAAAGAATAATTAAAAATCATAAACAATGAAAAACATTAATCAAATCTAATCTAAAATAGTGTCCACGTGGAGAGTCTCTAATGAATATAGTAAACTAAACTAAAATACTATGAGTGATTGTTTTCCTATGTCATTATTTGAAAAAATTCATATTATGGTAGCTATGAATTAATATTACAAATTTTTATGGTTATTATGTTTACAACCAAAATATCATAACCCATAATAATTAAGAGAAAAATATATTCATAAACCACTTTTGGATATATTATTACATGTGAGTACCCATCATATTGTGTGATGACCTTTATAATTTTCAAAGATATATGATGGTTAAATTTTTAGATATGATTTATAGGATTATTATGGAAATTGTGTTTGAATTAGAAATTTTAGGATGGTATTTGGAATTCTATTATGAATTTACAGAATCAATTTTAATTATGTTTCAAGAGAACAACCTTGATTTTAATTTTGAAAAATGTCAATTCATGACCAATAAGGAGATTATTTTTGGTAATAAGGTCACAATTATAGGAATATAAGTGAACAATTATATAATAGTAGTGATTCAATATTTTACCCCTATTGAAAATTTTAATAGTATTGGATGTTTTTGGGTCATGTCAGTTTTTACTAAGGGTTTATTATAGATTTTTCTAATATCACAAGGGCCCTTTGTTCCCTACTTTTCATAAATGTGCTAATTGTTTTTATTATATGTTTCTAGATTCATTCATCCACCTTAAGTAAAAAATTTAAAACATTACCTATCATCACCACCCCTAAATGGATGCAGATATTTAAGTTAATGTGTCAAGTAAGAGACCATGTTATTAGGTTATTGTTAAGGTAAAAGAAAAAAAAAGATTCTTGTGTTGTAATATTCTTGTAGAAAACTAGATAATTCAAAAAATAATGATAAAAGAACTAAAAATGTGTTTTTAGAAATCATAAATTTTCATGAATAATTTATAAATTACTTTATTTGTTTTTGTGTTGTAATGTTTATAAACATTCTTCCCAAAAATATGTTACTCTAATAAAATATATCAATCCCAAACTCGTAAGATTTGTCCTATTGTTTAAAGAATATGATTTGGAGATTATATATATGAAAGTATATGAAAATTTGATGTTTTTTCATCTTTTATAATTGAGATAATCTGAAAGTATTGACCCTAGAGTGATAAATACCTTTTCCCAAGATGAAAAACTAATTGTTTTTATTGTTATTCAACCTGAATGGTGTGCATATTTTACTAATTTCTATTCTATGGCAGTGATTACAAAAGAATTATACACATTATCCAATAAATTATAACATTTTAGACCTTAATTATTACTTCTAATATGAACCATTATTTTTTAGAAGGTGTACAGATGAAATAATTAGGAGGTGTGTTCCCAATGACATGATGTCTTCTATATAAGAGGTTTTTTGCACTTTATAATTGGGACCAAAACATAGAGGATAATTTATTAGTTAAGATTTATTCAAGATATCTTTTATTGTAATATAATTTTCATGGATGTAGGGATACTTTTAGTGGGTTCTTACAAGTTCCAAAGTATAAGTAGTGCTTTTATAAATCATGAGTTTCCTCAAACTGTAATTCTTTAGGTTGTGATTTTTTATTTCTATAGGATGAATTTTAGGATTAATTTATCATATATTCATGGTAATAAGTGTAAAATATTTGTGGATAATATTTTTCATATGATTTTAGGTTTTTATCATCTAAATAACTAATCTATTAGTGTTTTGAAATCCATTAAAAATATCATTTTTTCTCGAT
Organism: Viscum album; assembly: GCA_963277665.1. Classification (NCBI taxonomy): domain Eukaryota; kingdom Viridiplantae; phylum Streptophyta; class Magnoliopsida; order Santalales; family Viscaceae; genus Viscum; species Viscum album. Next base: position 1,712,704,956 of record OY728140.1, on the reverse strand, counting down.
TAGGGGTTCCCAAGGCCTTTATCACAGAAAATGGTATGAATAAGAAGAAATTAATTTTCATATTTTTAATAAAAAATTATTTATGTGTGAATAAAAATATAGTTTCATACCACACTTAGTCTAGTTTCCAATTTTATGTTTCGACTAGGTATCTTAAATAGACCCAAGAGAAAATATTTTGTAGTTAATGAAGGATTGGTCTTTAAAATTAGATAATGTCTTATGGGCCAATATGACTTCCATTAAAACTTCTAATGAAATTTTTTCAGATAGTATTCTATTATAAAAATTAAATGATTTATCTTTTTATCTCTAGAATAAGTCCTCTTTTATATTGAAGGCCTCAAACGAAGATTTTAATTCTATTGTGGAGATAATATTTTTTATATTGAGTGAAATTTTTGTGATTGTAATGGAATACTATAGAAATGTTAAGATTTATAAATAATGAAAAATATCTATTAATTGCTCAATAATTTTGAATGGACATTAGTTTTTATAAAAGAGATCTTCCTTTTTATTCCAAAAAATATAATTTTACCTATAAAATGAATATCCATGTAGTCTGTACCTTTCATTATACTTAGAGTGCTAGTCAATGAGGATATGCAGCTATTTTAAGATAAGAATTTTCCATTAATAGTTAATGGGAAATTGATTAATACTTAAATTTATGGGTATCCAATGGTATTGGATGATATCATTGTGCATGAAAACCAAACTTCCACAAAGTATAATTAAGTACTAGTGATTTATGGGTTTCAATAAAAAAAATCTTTATGTGTTTTCTATTTAATTTTTAATATGTATAAATATTCTTATAATATTCTTATATATGATCCTTTTCTCCCTAATTTTATATATGTCAAAAAAATTGAATCTCTATGAAATATTATCCCATGTGCTTATAAATATGTAGAGGATATGATCATAGGGGAAATTATGAATCAATTTCTTGTCAAGGAAACTCTTATCACATTTTTTTAACTTCAAATTATGTAATCCAATGTTTATCTATTTATATAGTAAAGTATTTTAATAGAGAAACTAGAGGACCTACCTCAACACTAGATACAATATTGAGCTTTCCATTTTAGATAGGGTTATTTTAATATAGAATCTATATTTCACTGAATTCATAATAAAACAAATCAAAATTATGCAAAATTATTTTTTTTCAAGAATCATTTTTTTCATTTTCAATCATTTTGTGTTCCTCTTGATTCTATGGTCTAATAGTAATACATGTAGTGATTGATAATTTCTATTCTATGATAGGTTAAATCATGTAACATCATTTACATTAATCCCTTAGAAATATTTTCTATTGTTAATACTTTGGGAGTAATATTTATAGATTTCATTACACTTTATCTTTTTTTATTATATTTAAATATAGAATAATTGAAATTAAATAGGATATGAAATGAAATTATAATATACGTAAACTTTCTCCATATTTTTTTTAAATTATTAAAAAAATAATTATATTGGGTAGTTAATTACTATGTTCACTCATCCAATTTATGTGTTTAGTTATGTTGTGCTAAAGATAATGTAACTCATTTTCCATTGGGTAAAAAGGGATGTTTAGAAATAATTTAAATTAAATGAAATATTTTATAATTATATTTCAAAAATTGAAGCTTATTAAATTTATAAAGAAAAAAACCAGGTTTTTGGAAGATAGTTTCATTATATAAGGGAAACAATTTTCACTTACATGACATATTTCATCGGGGAAACATATATAAAAATAATCTCTTTCTTGGAATCTAAAATATTCATTTTTTATTCTAAATTTTATCTATAAAATAAGTCTATTTTTTTATCTTGAGTAAAATAAATGAGTTATGTGTGGGGGATTTTAATATTTATTTATTTTAATTCATTTTTACAACATCCTTTTTGATGAATTTTAATTAATTAGTTCCTAAAATATGCATTAATTAATAGATAACTGAATTTGAATCATTATTAATGGTAAATATGATTATTAAAAATTTTAATTAATATATTAACATATATAGTTAAACAGATAAATTATTCTCATTTTTATTTTCTATATATTTGAAAGAAAATATTTCTATTTTTTGATGGATTCTTTTAAAAAAATAATTTTTTATGAAATTGTGAATAAATTATAATTTGGGAATTAATTTTTTCAATATTTATAAGCTTTTATTTTTATAAATAAATGATAGACACAAATTATTCTTACTATATTTTTTTAGTTACATTATATATTTAAATCTTTTGTGTTTAACATATCATGTTGAATCAATAAATGTTAAAGAGACCTTTCACAGTTTTAATAGTAGTAGATTTTTTAGTTTTGACTATTCTCATGATTCTCATAATAGAATGATTTTAGGTGGATAGTTTAGATTCTATTTCCCATAAATAAAGAGTTCAAAACCCATTTTCATATATATTATATTAATTTGAAAAAATCAATAAAAAATGGAATAATATAAACTATAAAGGGTGAAGATAGAGTTCCCTGTCCACTATTAAATCTGGGAAAAATAAATCATGCAGAGTTGCTTTAAATATTATTTAGAGCTCTCTATAAGATAAAGAGAAACATATAGTTACATTCACTGAAAAATTTGGAAGGGGATTCAAATTTTGCTTGACTGAACATTATTAATAAAAAATTGGATCTTTGGCCAAACATCTTCCAATAAAATATAGCTTGGGTTGAGGATGAAAGAGGTCGATTGAGTCTATGAGATTAAAATATATCTTATTAAATGAATTAATCAAATATGACATAATTAAACCAGTTATTCCTAGATTAAATGCATGATAATGTAAAATTCGAGAAAAGAAATCAAGAACATAAATTAATAGTACTGATCTTTGAACATCGAATGATAATGTTGATTTTGTTGCTGATGATATTGAACGATGACCGTGGATTATAGGATAAAAGGCAACCAAAGCTAAAAAATATCATAGGAATTATGGGGTTTATGTAGATGAATAAAATATGATCTGTGTTTAAGAATATTTTTTTTGTATGAGGAATTATAAATATACAAAGATTCAACTATGATTGAGTTGGATCGAAACTAGGTCAATAAATCGAGATCCAAATTGATTAAGAGTCATTAATGATTGAATAAAATAGATTAAATAAATTATTTTTTAGTGTTGTCATATTCATATTCATTGGTTTTTTTTTCATGTTTTAAATGTATATGGATGGGGTTTTATATATTTATATGGTTACTTCTATAAACATGAAAACAAACACACACCACTATCTCGATATAATTATTTTGAGGAGTTGGAGTTTCTAGAACATAGTTTTTTGGGATTTAAAATGATTTTCCTTTCAATGAATCATTATTTGAATCCTAAATACAATGTTCAATATAATGATAAAAGTGGTAATTATATTTTATTTAGTAAATACACAAAAATGATATGGATAAAAATCTATGAGAAAACATAAGGATCATACTATTGTAAAAGTGGGTATACACTTCCTCAAAATTACATGGATAATATCCTCAAAATATATCTCTAGAAAATATGTGGACACTTCCTCATAAATACCACTAAAAAAATTCTAAAATTGGATTATACTATCACATTTTTTTTATTTAAACTAGAAACTATTGGAGGGATATTAAATTTATAGGAGAAACATTAAATACTTCCTCTTCACTACTAATGGGATTGGTAATGTTTCTCTACCATACCCAGCTGCCAATACGTCCCCTATTGAAAAATTATGTGGTTGACATCAGCTATGGAATTTTTTTTAAATATCTCTCAAATAGAGATTTTATTGGGAAACTATAACATATTTTCACATTCTTTCCATCATCCAAAACATGATGCTCATATCTCTATAAGTCTTCTCATGGATCTACATAATGTTAATTTATAAAAGTAAATCATCTTTATCAGTAAATCATCTATATTCTCATTTTTGTGAATTTTTTACATATCCATACTTCCTTCCTCCACTATATCTCGAGAAACATGATTATAAACCACAATGTTCATTGTCCTAGACTAAAAAATATGGATTCCTTACATTAAAAAAATTCTCTACAAATACCAAAATAATGTAATATACTCTTGTTTATGTCTGGGATCCTACAACAAAATTCTCATCCAAATATCCTCTTTGTTAGCCTATACACATTCCATGTACTCCACCTTGATCATGGATAAATCCAATATTAATTGTAACTTTGAAATCCAGCTCACAACTCAAACTACAAGAGTAAATACTTAACAAGTACTAGATCTTCTCTAAAAAGAGTAAAATACAAAATCTAAATCATCATAGAATATGATAGTGATATATTAAATTCCTTTATAAAATACGATATCTATAGTCTCTTTAATTTATATATGGATACTCTTCATTATGTTCCAGTGATCCCATTCTGTTTTTTCAATGCACCAACTAACTCCTCCCAATTCATGTGAAATTACATGTCTAGTAAAAACCATATAGAACATAAAACTTCCCACCATTGATGTATATGGTACTCAAAACGTCTTTATCATAATAGAAATGCTACTAGGACACATCATAGAGGATAACATGAAATTAATCAGAAGAAGGATTTATATTGACTTCTGTTCTTATATGTTTTATCATTTCATGGAATTCCTCAAGTAATTATTTTTATGATATTTAAATATAATCATTATTTATATATCAAAAAATATTTAACCAAATAATCTTATCTACTAGTCCCAATTCCTTTATACTATACTCTGCATCTAATAGTGCATCCATCTCCTATATTTGGTCATTATTATGGTCGGAAACCAACATATAATTCACTAAAAAAGAATAATGATAAAATCATTACCAAATAAATCCCTAAAGTAGTCTTAAGGATTTGAATGAATTATAATATATCTAAGGCTCATTTCATAAGAGTAAGATATATTTTACCAATACCTTGGATCCTACTTGAGAACATGAATAGATTTATTAATCATTAAATTTAAATTTCAATGAATTATTATATATAATAATCATTAAATTTATTTTATCATTGAATTATTCTACAAAAACCTCTTTTATGATTAAATGGAATTAATTATCAAGATCACTGTGAAAATGTTATCTTCATATATAGCTACTCGATATGTAAAATATATAAGGAACACATTTCCCAAACTACTTGAATATAAATCAATATAACAATGGGAGAAAATATATCACTAAAATTGATACCTTTCTTATGAGGATATCCTTTAATATCTAGTGTTGTAACGTATATTTCCACTTGATCATTTACATCCCACTTGATCTTAATGAGACATTTTTACTAATATCTTTCTTTTCATATAGTAAATGGACTAATACCTTAATCCTATATCTTGCACAAGGATTTATTTTATTCCACCCATGCTATAATATAGGAGGGTATATCTAGACTCTTGGTCTCCTCTACACAATAACATGGCTCTCCAAACTCTTTCAATAATAATTAAATAATAAATTTCTCGTCGACATAGTCTAACTTCCATATTTGTGGTATTTTCTCTTCATATTGTTTTCTATATTAACTCATATTTTGATAATTTTTCTCTATTAATTCTTTAATAGAAACATTTTATTTCTTTTATGTGTCTTATACCTTGATTTTTGTAGTTTTTGGATCATATTTATTTATGTTTCCTTCAATATATATTTTTACCTCGTCTTTTACAAAAATATCATATTTGTTAATGATAATATTATGTGTAATTGGGTGTCACAAAAGATATCCCATCACACCATCAATGCATTCCAAGATGATACATTTCATTGATCTCAAATAAAATAAGGATATTTCAAGGTTATTAAACAATTCACATATGAGACATTCAAAATTGAGTCACCAAGATTAGTCAGGATGTTTTAAAGTATATATATCCATCAGTTCCATTAGATAAATCCCCACTGAATGAGATCAGTCTATCACATTGAAATTGGTATTCAATTTTTCTACACAAAATGTATTAAAAACTCGTGTATTCATCGATATCACAGTTTTCCCACACATTAAACTTTTGTTCATCTTCTTTGTCAGTCTATTTTAGAGAGGATTTTATTCAACCAATAACATTCTGAGAGTTTGTTCATATTGGAAATTAATTTCAAAATCCCGAATTTTATATAATCCACAATTCTAAGTCCTTAATAACTAAATATTATATCTATATTCAAGTTTCTTTCTTGTTTTGGATGTTTTTTGGAATTAAAAAACTACCACCATCAACTTTTTTAGGTATTCAAAATATCTTCTGGAATAATCACTTTTGAATTATAAAATGAAACTTTCTCCTACAAAAGAATTAATTGTTGCTTTCCAAATGTTGAAATGATTCAACTATTATATTTCCTTACTCTTTATCATTTAAATTCCAATATTCAACATGTTATTCTTCATCAAAACACAATTATAATAAAATGGTAAGCATTCCATTTTAATACCAGTATGAAACTAATGATTAGTTTGTATTTTTAGGCATTATTCTGAAATATGTCAATGATACCAATTCTATGAATTCATTAATGCTTCAATTGATGAAACTGATAAAACAACTATCTCCACCTCCCTATATGTTTCCCATAAACATTCACAAGTTATTCAAGATCTTCTCTTCCATTATCACCGAAGCATCTGGAGCCCACACACTCAAACATATTTCCAAAAAACATTCGTTAAAAACTATCTTTGATACAAAGTTATATGACCCAATATTTATTTTACATCATTTCTGTAAGAAAAACATTACAACTCACTAATAACGTATAATCCTAAGAAAATAATCTTTATTTTCATTGTGGATATTATAAATAAGCGAATTATTTTAATATACATAGGAATATTTATAAACAATTAAACCAAAATAAACACACTAAAAGTCTCATTAGATTTTATACTCATCTTTATAACTTTTTTAATATAGAAATATAAAAGTGTTGTGGGATAAAATTTTCATTAAAGGGAAAACCCATCAATATTTCATCAAGGTTTAGATCATAATTATATGATAAAACAATAAAATATAGAAATGTATTATATAAATAAACTATGTAAAATAACTATAAATCTGGATTGAAGGAAATTAGATATAAAATTAATGAAAATATAGAATGAAGATATATTTTAAGGAAATGAGTTAATAAACATGAGCCATGGTGTATAATCATCATCATATAGAAAGTATGTAATTACCTTGAAACATAGAATGTTATGTAATTATGACACAAAAATTAGCATAAAAATTCTTGGGATCCAAAAATCTCACATCACATTCAAGAAAAAAACTTTTTACAAGGCTTATTATATCATCACATGGTAAGTCTATAAAAAATATTCCACATGATGTTCACCCAAACAAACTTTTAAAATATTATTCTCACAACTTCATAAAAGGAAAATATTATTTAGAAAACATCGCACTTCATTTTCACATTATAATAATATGAATATAGTTTCCCATATCATGTTCACATAACACACATTTGAATGAATATTATCATATAAAAATCACACAAAATTATTATCTCCTATGATATAAAACCACATCTAATGAATTTTGTGGTGATATAAGACCCCATCCATCACTCATCCATACATATGTGTTCCAATTGAAAATAATTTTTCATCACATCATAACAAACCCATGTATTGAAAAATTGGATTTGGGGTATTTCCATATGTTATATCCAAAATTGACGTCAAGAATGTAAATGAGTGATTTATTTTATTGAATCACTGTAAAAAATATTCATAAGAAATATTAGAGGGAGATTCATGAAAATTAATATTCAAGGATATAAGGCCTTTGAGATAAAGGGGAAATTGGTTAAAAAATCATTAATTATTTTCTAGATGTAACTTTTAACTGTGGTGTATGAGTTGAAGCTATGGGTTATTTAGAAAAGTTTATTTTAGAAAGGACTCATTTGAGAAATTTAAAAGAATTATTTTACAAAATCAATATTTTTTTACAGATCTAAATAATTAATCCAAGAAAAATACATGTAGATTTCAATATATTAAGTGATTTTTTTAAAAACATTTACTTTTTAAAAATAATTTTTAATAATGGAACGTTGAATAAAGACATATGGGTAACAAAATGGTGAAGTGAAAAATTTGGAAAATATTGACCTTGAAAATAAACATTATTGAAATATAATTGAAAAGAGATCATGGTTATCAAAAATAAATATGTGGTGGAACATAAAACATTTCATTTTAAAAAGGTAAAAAAAAATTATTAATATTTTTAAATAATATTGTTGAAAACACATAATATAAGGTGTAATTAAACATATTTACTAAAAGTGGATACTTTCAATATGAATTTAGATTGATATAAAATATAATTAGGTTTCTAATTATAATGGATTACATTGGTTGGAAAGGGAAATGATGGAAAAGAGGTGAAACATTTGTTAGAGGGGATATGAATTATTCTCAACAATGATATACAGTTTTTGAAAAAAATATATCAAGCTAAACTATTTGAAATAAAAATTTATTATCACTAGAGCGAAAGAAAATCTATAGTTAAATAATAATATTGGGTGGAAGAAAGTATTCTTTAATGAAATAACTTCAAGAATAATCATTACAACTAATCAATGGGAGACGAGTTAACAAAGAAGAATACAACATTGATATCTTTTGAATAAAAACACCTTAAATTAAATAAGAGGATATTGATATTTAAACCCATTTATTTGTTGGAATATGTTAAAATAAATTTATTAGAAAATAATCACATCATATTAAATATATCATTATTCATAATAAGAAAAATGTCTCAAAAATTAAATTTGAAACAAAGAATCCCTTACCTAAATTCCTAATATCCACTAGAGAGCTCGTATCTCTTATTTAAAACCATAATTTTTGTAATCATTAATTCAATAACCAAATTAATATCTAAAACCATTTAAAACATAATTTATAATATTTATGCATATTAGTTAGTTGTTATTTAATTTCAATATCATATATGGGTAATCTTTATCATTTTGACCTAGTTTTGGAATAGAAGTGTTGTTCTTCATTATTAACCCCAAGTTTATCATTACAATATATTTAAACATACATGAAATAATTATTTATATTTATTTAAAATATTATATTTTAATTCTATGGTATTTTTGGGAATGATTATTAAATATGAAAGCATGACGAGAATGATTTGGTGATTTTTAATGAAGAGATGATGGTATAGTAAATAATATTTTTAATTTTAAAATTATAATTATAGAAAAAATAAAATAATTATTTAAAGATTTATAAAATATATTTACAGTAATTATTTTCTCATAATAAACTATAATATTTTGTTATATCGTTGTTCAAGGAGCTGTTTAGACCAACAAAAACCTGAGAAATCCATAATCAATGACTCAGTATGGTTATAAAAGTTGTTTTTTGGAATAACATCATTATTACATTATACTAAATCAATTTTTAAAAAATATTCACTTTATTCAATAATATCTTAATATATCTTATTATATAATAATTAATCTAGATTAAATATGATATATGTTACTTCATGGAGATCGTAGTCTGCACAAACGCATGAATGAAATTTTCATTTTTCTTGAAAAAATGGGCCAAGGTGATTAATTTTTATAACCACAAGAAAAAAATATGTATACAATAAATATTGGTTTCACTATATTTTATTTGGAAATATATTTTAATGGTAATGACATAAATGAAATAATGTTAAGGAAAATTTAACAATTACGTTGAAAAAACTAGGTCTTCCCTTAGAGGATTCCTTGGAAATGTTGGATATAGGCCCATAAAATATATATAATAGCTTAAGGAAACGAAATAAGATTCATAGATAACAAAAAGAGTATATTTTCAACAGAAATTGATATTTAAGAATGGTCTTTATGGGGTGGCAATTGGCCTTGTATATAAGTGGCTTGAATATTGGTTTTGTAATCATTTAATCATAATAAAATGAGAGCACATGTTTCACATGTTAAGAAGATAGTAAAATGGAACATGATAGAGTGAAGATATTTTTTGGTTAATAGTGACTGCAACCACTCAATTTGAACTCAATTTTTTAACATGTTGTCCCATTTAAGTCCTCGGTTAACCCTTTTTACCCTTTTTGATTTTACAATGGTAACTAGGTTTTACCCAATTAATTTATTTTTTATACCAAAAAAGATTTAGTTATTTCATAAATTATACCTATTTATTAAAGGTATTATATAAATTTTAACAAACAACATTTATATGTGTAGTAATGAATAATTTTAACATTATAGCATGTAATGAGTTAAACCCCATTTTTAAAAGAAGCAAATTTTTAATGTTTTAAAAAATATGTAGTATAAAACTGTCACTGAGTTTTATTTTCATGATTAATTTTTTTATTATAAAAAAATAAAAAATTATGTTCCTTTAAATTTAATGGAATTTTTTACCGAAATAATATTTATTTAAAATTAAAGGAAAAACAATTTCCGTTATTAAAAAATATTACTTAATTTAATCGATATTAAACATTGGTTATCTATGTACAAAATAGAATAATAAAATATATAGTTATAAAAATTAAATAAATATTTGATAATGAAAAATGTTTCATAAATTTTAAGGTATACTAACTTTTAGATGCAGTCCTAACACAAAAAATTTAGGAAAACTATATTTTTCACTATCAACCTAATGAAAAATTATTTTCAAAAATTAAATATATATATACAAATAAATTTTAACATTATTAATTGAAAAATCATTTTCATTATAAAAAATATAATATATAAAATTTATAAGTTTATATTTTGAATATAAATATTATATATAAAGAATACTTATTTTATTCAAAAATAACCTTTTAAAAAATTAATTCTTAATCATATTATTTTATGAATTTATAAATTATTAAATCATTTAATTCAATAAATTGTTTGTTTTACTTATATTTTCATAATAATGGATCGACTTGTTTTAGTTTGGTTTTTCATTTGGAGAAAGCTACCAACCATTGTATTAATTTATAAAATATAATTCAAAATCATAGTGCGTCACATCAACCCCAATAAATTAATTATGTCCTCTCACTTTTATTTATAATTTTTTTGAAACTAACTAATGGTATGTAAGAGATATATAGGAATTATAATATAATTTTTAAATTTATATCAACAATATTATGGAATATATCTTTTTCCCTCATAATAGATCAATCATAATATTAATTTTCTTTTAAATAATTTGAAAAAAAACATCCATCATGATTATGTTTCATAAATCCAACAATATAATTAGTTTCCCATGACATATCATATTCATCCATAAATTGATATACACTAATGGTTTTCGTTGAAATGTGAAATCTGTTTTTCTTATTTCGTTGACTATTGTAGAGTCTATGTGAAGATAGCTTATGAGGTTCCAAAATCACATTCACTTCATCTAATTTAGCTATAATAATACTTAAAAGAATAATATTACATAATAATAAGCATAGTATATAATAATAATGCAATATCCCGTGATTTTAAAAGAAAACCCATGTTCAATAGAATACAAAATACGCAACACTGATCATAATCGACCAGCAAAATATCAGTATTTAAATATGATAATTATAAAATAGACAATAAATTGGTTTGGATAAATATGATTAATTTTTTTAAGATACATATAATTCTTCAAATCAATAATAGTATAATTTTTTTATTTTTAATAAATAAGTATTCAATTGTTTTGGTAAAACCATTTTATTCTTCAATGCTTTTTAAATGGGTTTTGTATGAATTTTATGGGAGAATTATATAAAAATAATTTTAAAATTTATAAATTTTATAGGAAAAAATTTCATTTTAAAATAATAATATAAAAATTAACTTATAATTTCTTTTTTTGATTTTTTGGAAAAGTATATTTCTTTAATGAATAGTCATAATAACTAAGAATAATTAAAAATAATATTTTATTTTAAATTATTTATAATGTAAAATTATATTTTATATTAGTTTTAAAATTTCATTAATACTTTATTATTAAAAAATAGAATTATGGTTTTTGAAATTAATTTTATAATTTAATTAAGTATAAAAAAATTTATACTTAGAAGAGATATTTTTTGAAAAAATGTGTTTCGTTGAGTTTTTTAGTTTAATTAGAAATTAATTTCTCACACTTATTTATTTTCTATTTTGACGAATGGATAAAATATTTAAAATAAGTGGGAATATTTTTTAAATATTCCCTTTTCCTTTGAGTCTAAATAAATTTCATCCTTTATAATTTTTGTTACCTCGGTAAAGGATAAATCGGGTAATTAATTTTTCTAAAAAAATTATAAAGACTATAAAATGACTCCTTCACCTACCCAACATTTTATGAGTAAATTTTATCCATAATATTCTCTAATTTGGTTATATATACGTTTCATTCCATTTCGGTGAGATAATAATCTTTTTAATATTTTATTTTTTGAAAAGTATAAAATGTCACATTTTTGTTTTTAATAACAAAATATTATTTCAATATTTAAAAAACAAATGATATGTACCGTTATAAATATTATTTTCTAAATATTAATGATTTATCTTCATCATGGTATTTCAATTTTAATTTTTTTGATTCCATAAGTACCTTAAATGCTTATATAACACTAACACAATAATTATTAAATTAATGAAAAAAATAAAAAAACTGATATTAAAAATATGTAAAGAAATTTAATTTATCATTATTAATTTAATTAAATAAATTTTGAGATGATAATGATATTATAGGGGATATTAAATTTTTTTTTGTGTTTTACATTTTTCTTGTTACTATTTAAACCACAGTAATGAATATTTCCAAAATTTACATTACTGATATTTAAAAAAATAGTATATTATTAAATGATATAAAATTTGAAAAAATATTAAATTAATCCATGTTATTAGGATATAATTTATCATATGTTTCTTGGTCTATCAATGGTAATTTTTTCTATTTTATGAAACTCTATTTTTCCTCAAATAGATAAAAATAATGTCATAAATGTAACATTATTAAGGGTTATTGACTAGTTAAAACTGAGATATAAGATTGAAAACATCGTAACAAAATATCTAATTATTATTTTATGAGATTATTGGGAAAAATAATAATTTTTTACTCTAAATAAATTATTATTTATACATTCCAAATTTAAAATTCATTTATATTAATTAAATATTTTAATAAATTCCCAAACTTTTGCTCCCATCTCTTATAAAAGTCCACCACTTCCCATTTCTTCACACATAAATACCCAATTATTTTGACCAATATCTGATCAAGTCCATCACAATAATATCTTACCATGGTAATGAGGGATTATTTTTCATATAATACCCATCATATAGGTATTAAGGTTTTATGAAATGATGATTTTCTAAAGAAGATGTATAAGTTTTGACCTAGTATTTTGGTTTTATTTCTTCTTCAACCTCCTTAAAATTTTATACATATATTATAAATTAATACCTATATTATAATCAATATAGATATATTTTATTATTTCAATGGAATAACCTATATCAATATACCCTTACATCATGTGGGAAACTAAAACATCATTCATTTGTAAAACGGACTAATTTATTACATTTTCATCTATTGAATAAGATAACTTTATTCGTCTGCACGGTAGTCTACCACCTCGTGAATTGATGTGATTTCTTTTTCATGTTTCGAAATCACATGGATGGAATATTTAATGGTAGTTAAAATAAGTATGATATTAATGATATAGTGATAATTATTTGAAAATAAAATATTACTTACCTTCTTTCTATAATGATTATTAAAAAATGAAAATTTTATTAATGTGTTTCTTACAAACTGCCGTCTTCATGATTGTAATATATTTTATTTTTCCAAACCATTTTAGTGGTATATTTTAAAGTATAATAAATTTATAAAAATTTTAATTATTTCATGATAATTATTAATTACATAATGAAATTATGAACTATTTGAACAAATTCAACCTATGAAATTCATTTTGGACATATATTTCAAACATCATCAAAATGTCAGATGTGAACTTAAATGATTAACTAATTTATATATCCTTGAAATAAGTGATATAAAGGTAAAAATAAAACTAAAATTGTTATTGAGTAAATAAATAATTATTCCTTGTTTATTATTTAAGAAAATAACTATTTTACGTGATATCGTGGAGTATTGGTTAGATATTTTCTTTTAAAAATAATATTTTGAAATGAATTTTATCATATTATTAGAAATTCAGATGGAATTAATTTTATTAACATATATTTCTTGAATATATTTTCATTCCATCATAAAAAATCACTTATCTTATGAATTATTTCCTTGTTTACAAGGTTGTATTCAAATAAAAGGGTTTCACTATAATGTGCACTATTTTTAGTTTTTCAATTGTGAGTTCCTATAGATTTTTTTATAGACATAAATTAATATTAAATTACATTATTTATTTAATTTTTATTTTTTAAAAACTTTTTTAAAATAATTACTTTATGGAATATTTTAACATCATTTGCATGAATACAAAAAATTAATGTTTTATTTTAGAATATACAATGACGACAACATTTTCTTCCATCAAAACCATAATTTAATTTTGGATTCAATTACAATAATTCAAGTTTAGTTATAGATCAATAGTTTTTGGTCATTTTAAATAATGATTTTAATGATGGGATAGATATATTTCAATATCAAGAAATTTTTTCTTATCTATGAAACGAATGTTTTTATGATGAAATATTTAATGTATTCTATTATAGTTGTTATGAATTTTTTTAGGATAGGTTTTTATGTAATAAACCAAAGGAAGATAATCAAATTATTTCTCTTCATTTCATTATATATAATTATAGAGTCAAATGATTAGGTTTCACTTAATATATTATCGGAATATACTATAATGGTCATTCCATGTATAACCATGATGGTTATTTCATGTGTGACTATGATGGTTACTCCAAGTATAATTGTGAGGGTTATTTCATGTATAATTGTGATAGGTATTCCATTTGTAGTTGTGATGTTTACTCTATGTATCTATATGATATTAAAATGTTTCTCCAAGTTTCCTATATGAATAATTTATTATTTCAATAAATTATTACAAAAATATCATGCTTACACAAGGTAGGTTATTATTATTATCATCAAATAAAAGTAATTGTTACTTATTATGTGTGAAAATTATAACATTTACAAATAAATATCATGAGAAACCTTTATTGGTTTTATTTTTTTACTTTATTATTTCATATCAAATGTTTTATAGAAATTTTTTTTAGTGAAATTTATTTTATTTGGTAGTAATATTCATTTTTTCAACACAATGTCAATTTTGAAAATGTAAATTTTTTATAAGTACTCATGTACAAATAATTTATATCTTTTATGCACCTTACATATATTTTTTGATCATCTCAAATATTAAATATTTTTTCATAATTTTTTATGGATGGATAAATGAAAATAATACGTCATGTTGAAATTCATGAATATATTTCAGGAAAAAAATTATTTTTCATTTTAAAAAGATTTTTTCGGGGGATGAATATAGAATTAGTAGAAGTGTCCACCTTTTTATATATAGAATATTTATGTAAGGTTTATAAAATAATTATCTAAAAATATAAACCAATATGATTTTTTAAAATGAAATCATGTTAACTCTTGTCTAAAGAAACTATAATATATAATGAGAAGGTATTCTACTTAAGGTTTGTATCAGAGTAGGATTTATATAACATTAGATGATTGGATTTTATTTAAGAAAAAGTTAAAATTCTTCTATAACTAAAATGGGTAGTAAGATGGGGATAATTATTGCTATATTAATAAATAGTTAGAGTTTAAGATAAAATGTTTATAGATAACTTAGTGTTTATCATCCTCATAATATGATCTATTGTGTTTTTATTGATATGCTCACACTATCCATTTTTTTATTATGTAAATGTATCTTTCTAGCAAGAATAAAAGTGAAAAATTAATGTGAAGGAAAATAAAGTGCTTTCCGAAATGGTAAACCAAATTGAATGGGAGATGTAATGAAAAATAATGTGTCTATTCTTAACGATCTATCAATACTTATTATTAACAACTTAAACATAGATTATTTTCATAAATAACTAAATAAGAGATAAATGAATCTCCATAAAAGTTTTCGGTAATATTGACCATTAAGCTATAAATATTCAAGGACCTATGTTACAATAATGTGGGAAGAATATCTTGAGAATATGTGTTAAGAGAATGGAAATATTTTTTTCATGTGTTAAGGAGGGAATAAATCAATAATATGATATGGAATAAAGCAGAATTCCATTAACACCCAGAATAGGAAAAAATTTCTTCCCAGGGCATAAATTTAATATTTTCAATTTTTAGAGTATGTGAATTTTATTAATTGATGTCCTACAAGGAACGATCAATAATGGGGTTAGAAAAACCATACAGATTCATTTTTAGCAAGGCCTAATGTTTTTATTATTGAGGATAAGGAAAATGAAAATGGTACATGAAGGATATGGATTATATCATGGATTATGTTTTGATATTGTTGAATATTAGAACATGGTTCATATTTTTTATAAGTAGGAAGTATTATGGAAAAATATAGAAAATAATGACTTTTAAGGAATGTTGAATGATTATTTTTTCTACATATAGTGTTTCAATAGTTATTATATAGTGGTATATTTATGATTGATCATAAATTCAAAGGCTTAGATACTATTTTTTTATGTGATTCTAATACTATGGGATACATTTATTGAGTTTTGGTAAATGCATGAGTTATATTTAATCCTTACAATTGACATGTAAGAATGATAATCAAGGATGATATCTCTTTACATTTTGTGAACATAATATTAAATGTAATGAAAAAAGTTTAGGTTTATATGATATTTTATTTTAAACAATATTTTTTAGGATGTTCATCATATTTTATGGAATATTATAGGAATTTAATTGATACTGTTCTTCTAAAATCAGAATCTATAGGTTGGAGGAAAAAACCTCACATCCGAAAAGGTTGTGAGTCTTGAATCCAAAATGAAAGGGAGATAATGGTTCAACTTTTACCACTAGCCTATGTGATGTTCTAGTTAGTATGAACTATTTTTAGATAACAATTTTCATATAATGTGATTTGTTTTTGGGAATTTTCATATTTTTAAAACCATGGGATTGATTAGTGATTTTTGATTATGTTATTTTGGAAGATTATCATATACATTTTTTAGAACATGATGTGAAATTATCAGATTCTATTTTAGGAGTAGAGATATAATTATATTTTGGAATTATATATGGTATGAATGTGTCTTTGTAGTGATTCAAGTTATTTTTATAAAATATAATAATATCAAGGATATTATACAATTATGTAAAATACATTTTCATAATGTGAAATTATGTGTTATTGATGTTATTTGGAGAGAAATGTGAAATTTAACTTGGAAATATATGGGTTGAAGTCCTTATAAATTTTATGTTTTAATATTACTATAAAATATTTTTATTTACACTTTTTTTAATTATTTATGTAATGATTTATGAAAATTTTTGGGTGTTACCATTGAGGCATTGGTAATTAATGTTTTATTTTATTCACATGAAATATTTTTCATTTTGGGGATTATATTACCTTATGTAAACATTTTTTATTTTGGATAATGTAAAAAATATATAAGGAATAACTTGTTATAATTTTATATAATTATATTACCCATTAGAAAATGATTTTAGTGCATAATACATGATAAAAAACTATTTAATACTCATTATTTACAACAATAGATGATATTGTGGTAGAAATTAATCAAAGTATTATCTTTAAAATTCTAATTAGTTAAAAATCCTAATTATTTTTGTATAGATGATAAGGGAATTTATAAACTCTAAGAAAATGGTATTGAAATAAAAAAATTTATCCATTTACTTTCCTTACTAAGAATTCGATGGACTTTAACACGTTATATTTTTATATTTTTTTATGATTAACTTCCACATGACTATGTCCTCCATCATTATCTATTAACCATTGAGCAATATTTTTCAATTCCTTGTCCATAGTTTTTACTTCCCACTCATTTATTCTTATTTGAAAACCTATTATGTGTTACCTCATATGGAGTTTGAACTTCCCTTTCTATCTTCTCAAGATGAATATTAAATAACCATTTTTACGATGTGTTATTTCAATAAAAGTAATATAAAATGTCAACTACTGATTACTAAGATAATATTTAAAATTATGAGGATACAGTTTATTAAAAGGGGATAGAATATAATAACCCAATATATTAAAATAACAATATTATTCAATAAAATACAAAACACGCAACACCAAGGATAATCGAACTATGAAAAATTATTATTTAAATTTGACTCTAATAACCTAGCATTTAAATTGGAAGGTTGAAATATGATTTACTACATTTATAAATATGTACAAAATTTATAATATATAAATATATATTTGATTAATTATTAATAAATAATCAATCATTTTTTTGTAAACCCATTTTTATTTTCAAAGATATAGTCTTTTAAAAATGGTTTTTGAATCTATTCTGTGAGTAAATAATATAATTTAATAATTAAAAATTTATAAATTTTATTTCAAAATTAAATAAATAATAATATGAAAATTATATTATTATGGGTTTTTAGAATTTATGGAGAAGTTTGATTTTTTTCAGTGAATCATTCAAAAATCTTGATAATTATTTAAATCAGTATTTTTTTTATAATATTTTTTATGAATAATTTCATATTATTATTTTTTAAAAATTAATTAGTTATTTTTGAATTAAAATAATTAAATTATGGTTTTTAAAATGAATATTATATTTTAATATTGTATAAAAATATTTTATACATAAATTGGAATTTTTATGGAAAACTGTTATTTGTTGCGTTTTGTCAGATTAATTTTACATTATATTTTTTAGTTATATTTTCCTACTTTTAAGAAATTTGTTACTTATTTTGAATAATTGGGTCCAAATAAGGTAAATACATCCTTTTATTTTTAGTCAGTATAAATTGTAACATTAGTACTTTTTATTACTTCACAAAAGGGTATATCAAGTAATTAAATGATAAAAAATTATAAGACCTATAAAATGACCACATCACCTTCCTAAATTTTATTTTATCTGTCATTTTCATCCATACTCTTCCAAAATTAGGTTATTTTTATTTATGTGTCCATTTTTATCTGATTATGTCCATTATAATATTTTTATGTAATGAAAAGTAATAATGTCGTACTCTTGTTTTTAATAACAATATTATATTTAAAAAAGGGGAAAATAGGATTTATTTAGTTATAAATATTATTTTTATATATAAATTATTTATATACATAATAAAAATTTACATTTAATTGATAGTGATGATATATTAACATTAAATTATTACAAAATTTCGAAGGGGTAATTATATAAATAATGGAAATATAAAAAAACAATATTAAAGATATTAGAGAAATATAATTTCAAATGATTAATGTGATCCAAAAATATTTATTTTAAAATTTCATATTAAGGTTATAGTGAAATATTTTCTAAAAAATTACTTTTTTTCTTAATGTTATTAAAATCAATGAAATAAATAGTTCTAAAAATTGACATTACTGATATTTTATAATAAACAATATTTGATTAAATGATATAAAATTTATAAAAATATTATATTTGGAAAATTTATTAGGATATATTCGATAATATAAACTGTGATTCATTTATGTACTATTTTTCCATTTTGAAAAACAATTTTACTCTCAAGGAGTAAAAAATCCATAGTGTCATAGTAAGTTTAAAAAGGGTTAACAAGGGGGTAAAAATAAAGTTAGAAACATAGTCAAATATCTGTAATTTTTTTATGATAGGATTTTTTCCCATCCACAACTTATTTTGGAAATTAATATTTTATTATCCATTTATAATTTCTATATAATTTATATTAATTTAATATTTTAATATATTCTAAGAGTGACCCTCCCTACTCTTATAAAAGGGAACCACTTCTTCCCATTTTTTTATACTTCCAAAACAACTTTTTGATACAAAATCATCCCAAATATATTCATACCATCAATTAAATCATTATAAAATCTTTATTATTGTAATAACACCAATATTAGAGGTACTAACATATTAAGAAAATCATGTTTTTCCAAGAAGAGTTATTTATTTTATCTGAGTATTTTAGTTTTATTTCTCCCCCACCTCCGTAAATTTTATTAAAATATGGTAAAAAATAACACCAATACCTTCCATATACTAAGATTTTATTATGTTAATTTAATAACATGTAAACTTTTACTATTCCATCAAATGAGAAATGAAGACATCTATCGTGTGTTTGGAAGACTACCACTTCACGAACCAATGTGATTCATTTTCCATTACCACCTATTTTGAATGGTTATAATTATGGATTTAATTATATATGATATTAATGAAATAATTAACATCATCGAAATGTAATATATCATTAAATTTATTACATTATAATCCATCATAAATGATAACATTGTTTGTGTGTATGATGAACGAATGCCTCATGAAGCAACATGATTCATTTTTATTGTTACCACATCACATTGATTATAGAAGGGTAGTTAGAGAAAAAAAATATGATATTTATTATATAGTTATTATTCTATAAAAATAAAATAGTACTTGTATCAATAATTTACCATAACCGTAAGTTGTGTTGAAACTACCCAAATCCCGCCTCTATGGGCGAGGGGTGGTTACAGGAGTTGGAAGGAATATTCTAAATTGGAGGAATTTTCCTAACGTACCTATATGAACACATATGAACATATCAACGTAGAAGTAAAAAATGATGAATAATAAATAGTTTCAACAACTAAAATATACATAAATATTTAAAAACCACTAGGGTGTACAAGAGTATGATGGTGAAAAATGAAAAGTGAAGGGGGGAAATATATTCCAAACACGAAATATGTCTCATCCTAAAAGAACTAGAAATGTAAAATTATGAGAGATCCTAGATCCTTATATATAAGAAGTGACCACCATATGAGGTCTAAAGTAGAAGGTATCTCTAAGCTCCTCTGAAGTCACCATTGATCTGTTTATCAGCTACATAAGACACAAAACATGTTGGAAAATCCCATGAAGGGGTGAATATATAAATACCCAGAATGAGGTATCAAAAACTAAAGGGGTAGCATTAAGAGATATAATTGGAATCCGAATAAAAAATATAGTACACAGGATACATCCTATAGTGAAAGATAATTTCTCAATAGAAACCAAGAGAGACTAACCTCATAAAAATACAAGGGTATCAACATGGTTTGTAGATAAACTACACATAGAGTCTTTTCTATATATATTTAGAGAGTAGACTCATCCAACCATGTGAATATAAACATGGAATGCACACTCCATACCTCTCGAGTCTACACAAACTATGGAAGAAGAGTAAACAAATCCAATGGTATGGATACAAATATATATATATATATATATATTCTTAGTCAAAAGAAACCCAAATTAGAGAGAAAGGGGATCTCCATCTCCTTGCTCATTGCAAGAATAAGATTCACCAACAGATGGAAAATTTCATTAATGATTCCCATAATCTCACATGTTTTCTAAGATGTAACCATTTAAGTCGAGCTATGAATTTTCATTGATCCTCATAGTAGAGGGGCCACAAACTCGAATTTGAAGACATGTTTCCAAGTTTATAAGTTGGGTGGGGGTCCACTATGTAATTATACATAGAGGAAGAAATCACATTCTGATATAGGGTTCCACTCTGGTGTCACCAAGCCCCACTCCCTATCTGATAGGGGGTCCAATAGGTTGGTAGAGGACCCATGCACAAGCTTTTGGAAGTTTCACTCTATTGGTCTAGGACCCACACCCTAGTGAAATTGGGGGTTCCACTATCATCATCGAGGACTCACTCGCTTTTCAATAATGGTTTCCACATTGATTATTGAGGACTTAGGCCCAAGATGATTTGGGGTTCTACTCCATAGTATGAGGACATCATGTTTGGTGAAAATGGGGGGTTACACTTAAGTCATCAAGAACTCAATCCCTATTCATAGGGGATTCCAATCAATAGGTAGAGGACCCAAGGACAAGATGATGGGAGAATCCACTCTGGTATTAGGAGGATCCACACCCTAGTGAAACAAGGAGCTTACATAGAGTGTCATGAGGTCTCCAATCCTATTTTATAGAGGGTCCACTCAGTAAGAAGTTGTTGAGGACTCACACCCATGCCAATGGGGGGGGGGAAGGGTTCCATTCAAGTGTCTCTAGTGATCTTCTTCCGGATCACTGTCATCATTGAGTGTCGCCCAAATAAGCATCATGAAAGTAACATTTCACATCATATCCCAAAAGTGAAAAAGGATGGAACCATCATGTTCTACATAGAGAAAAACTAAATGTAGGATATTCATAGGCCAAAAATTATGTCAAAATGAAGAAGATATGTAATATTTATTTTTCTTCAAGGAACTAAGGGGTACATGGAGTGTGAGGGAACCTACACAGTGTGTAGTCATGCTCATTCACCTATTCATGCACCTAGAGGTACATGGATCATCAACCATATAAGATTACATCTCATATAAGTTATATACATGTTCTTCCCATTCCAATTTTGGTCCCACCAATGTTCTTGTCCATATCTGTTTACTTTATCATGTTTCTGTGTACTTTAGTACATGACATGCCTTTCTACATGGGTTGTTGACCGAGTACTCAAGTCATGCCCATATACTTGGGAACATGGAATGTGCTTGGACGTTTTCTCCATCACACAGATCATCTACATGCGGAAGGAGGTACATGGTTTATAGGGATTCTACATGGTGTTCCATAATTATAAAATCCCAAAAACCCATGATTCCACAACTGGAGGGCTACACACTGTGTGTTAATCCTGGTAAATGGCATATAGCTGGGTTTTTCATATATTTCCAAATCTATTTTCCTAAACTTGAATCTAGACATTATTCAAGATACCCTACATATTTTCCACCTATGTTTAGATGATCTTACACTGATTCGTCATTTTATTCCATCATTGTGTCATAAATCATTTTTTCATTCCTCGTAGTAATCTTTGTACATACTGCACACCAAGAGTTCCTTAACCTTTAAAGATTAGATCACCGACCAACAAAATTATCATACACATCTCACAAAAAACCATGATTTATCATTTTTTTCATCAATCCATCCTCCATTGGAGAATTATTCATCATTCTCAAGGTTTGATTAGGCTGAGTACCGCCAAATAGTGTCGAACTAAGACCGCAGGTTCCTATGGGTTAAGAACATGAAGAAAATGAGGGAGAAAGGCACAATAAAATATGTTTAAAGATAATTTCCAAGTGTTATTTTCCAACAATCATGAAGATGGATAATTAGTGTCAGAAAAAGTAATTATTAAGTAATTAAATTGGTATGTGGGTACATGCTTAGGCCATAATTGGCATAGATCAATAGAAAGGATTGATCAGCTCAATAAATTTAATAAAATTGTGTGTAACCCCAAAATTTATGTGTATTCCCTAGATATTGGATCATTTATAATCGAAAATGCAATTTCCAGTGATTGGAGGAAGGATTTTCATTTCATATATCCTTTTCTTCTTTGATCCATAGTTTCATCATTTTTCGATGAGATTCTAAAATAGAAGGAGCACATATATCTCCTGGTGATCTCCAAGTTTATGACAATATCCCTAGGATGATTTCCATAATATATGATTTATAGAAAAATATCATTAGGTTAAATGAAGGGATTAATTAAATTAATTAATTTATCCACTAAGCATGCCTCCAAGGATAGAGATATCTAAATTCCTCATGACAAACTATTTGAGATCACACAAAGGTTGAACAATGCCTTCATGACTCAATAGTGGTCTCAGATTTCTAATTCAAGATTTTGTTTTGGAGTTATCTGATTTTATTTAATAATTTACTCACACGTAATATAAAATATATTTATTGTTTTTATAAAATTAATTCTAGGCACATCGGGCCTTGGAATAACATTCCCCCTTAGTTTCTAGCTCTTTAAATATATGTAGAAATATTTCAAATTCTGTAAAGGAAAAAACCATGTCTCTACATAATTACCTCCTTCAATATTTTTTCCCCAAATATCAAAACTAATCAAAAAAACTCAGGATAATAAGCCAAAATTTGGATATCCCATGACTAGGATCCCTCCTACATATTCCTATGCTGCCACAACATGCAAACCAAGGGAATGGTCTTCCTAAATAGGGACTTCTCCTATCGATACTTGATCACCACTGGGTGCCCCACAATATTGTCTCCATCCTTGATCTCGAGCTTTCCCCAAACAATGAAGTGCATGGGATCATTCACATATCTCCTCGGTTAAGACACATGGAAGATATTTTCCACCCTATCTAACTATGGGGGTAGGGTGAGGTGGTAAGAATCCTTTCCAACACTCTATAAGATCTTGAACAACCCAATGAACCTTAGGGAAAAAATTCCCCCCCATCCGAGCCTCAACAATCCTTATCATATTGATACTCTCAAGAATACATTTTCTCTGTACTCGAAATCCAAGTTCCTATGACAAAGATCAGCGTAAGAATTATGCATACTTTGAGCCATCCTCATCCACTGGTGGATGACCTAGAGCTTCTCCATCATTATCTGCAACAGTTCTAGACCCACATAAGATATCCCACCGATAAACATCCATTATAATGGTGACCTATAGGGTCTCTCGTATAGGGACTCAAAAGGTTCTATGCCGATGGTGGAGTGGTATCTATTTTTTGTATAAAAACTTCCATGGGAAATTGATCCTCCCATGTCTGGTTGAAGTATTATATGAAATCCCTCTATATATCCTCCAACACCTGGGTAGTGCACCCGGTCTTCCAATTGGTCTAGTGGTGAAATAATATACTTATCTTCATTTGGGTTCCAAATTCACCATACATTCATGTTCAAAATCACTTCATAAATCTTGAATCACAATCGGAGATAATTGTTGTGGGAAACCCATAAAGGATAATGATCTCCAGGATGTACAACTGACCCAAAATCAAACCAAACTCTTCCCCCTCATTTAAAAGAATTGTTCTGACTATGTGAGTTGGTCAATTTTCACCATGGTGGAGTCATGGACATTTTATCTATAGAGAAGCCCTATCAAAGAGTCCATGGATATGCCTTCAAATTTTTACTCAGGGATTTCAATGGGATGAAAAAAACCAGTCGAAACATGGTGATCAGCATTCACATAATGATAGGTGAAGCCCTAACTGACAAAATCAGCTTTATCCACCTTATTTCAGACCATAAAAACAAGTGATGAAGGTCTCTATTCATCTTCCCTACCTTGAGATGTATAACTAGGGAGATGTGTGGAAATCTAGGATCACCTCCACCTACATTATGAATGGTACCATAGTTCATCCCTAGAAATGGTTGATTCGATTCCCTCCATTAATAATATTTATCTAGTGAATCCTCTATCGATATCTTATCAATTAAGACCTAATAGTTGATGTCTCTCAATTGGGACTCTCTCACATGCTCGAGAATCAGTGATTCAACACCATCGATTGTAGAAAATATATATACTTCAGATCCACTAGGGTTAGGTGTAGGGAAGCCAACTACCCAGAATCCACCTGGACCAATAGATTTTGGGAATTCCTTCAAATGGAATCTACTACTATGCTTCCCTTCCTTGGAGTATGGTCTATATCAAAGTCATAGTCTTATAGGAACTCTAAATAGAGACACTATCATAGGTTTAAGTCTCTATGTTTAATGATGTACCTAAGACTCATATGGTCTGAGTAAACCATCAAGAACTTTCTAATAAGATAGTTCCCTCATGTCCTTAGGGAAAATACACCCTATTCTCGCTCGAGGTCATGAGTCTCATAGTTCTTCTCATGGGGTGTCAAATGTCTAGACCTATTTGTGATAAATGTATACTAGTGAATGAACACACTACCAAGCCCATATCCCAAGGCATCAAAATACAATATGTACTCCATGCCCTCTACTGGTAGTCTCAACACAAGATCAGTTATTAGCGCCATCCTAAACTCTTCAAATTCCATCTATAACTTCTTTCTACAGGTAAGCAAATTTCCTTTTTGTGTTGGAGTGGTCAAAGGGTCGGAAATATAGGGGATGCCTTCCAAAAACCACAAGTAGTACCCCACAAAACTAAGAAAACTCTACACATCTAACACTATCTTTGTTTTCTCGTAAAAACAAAATTCATCAACCTTTGTTGTGTCCATGGATAAAGAAATCTCATAAATTACACAGACCAAAACATAAACATCATGAATCAAGAAAAAGAACTTCAAGAGACTTCTATAATCTAATTGTCACAAAGAAAATATAGAACAATACCTATGTTCTCTGCATGTTCCTCCTTTGATATAGGGTAGAGGAGTATGTATCCAATGATGACAACCAAAAACATATCCAATTATATAAAGATGATAAGGTTCATCAAATCCATAAACAAGAAAGGAGTGTTCATCACACCAAAGTAATCCCGAGGAAATCCTAATATCTATAGGGACATTTGAATACCATCTATTGAATAATAGCCTTGAAAACCATCAATTGGGGATGAAAGAAAAAAATATCGATCTTCGAGAACTATATCATTCATTACAACTAATCAATGAGGTGATAAATCATCGATAAGGGCTACTTGTTCTTTATCATGGAATAGTTCAGTTGATGATAATTCGTGAAAATATGCATGCTCCCATTAGCCTTTTTCATGAACAACATTGTAGTTATCCATGGGGATGTATTTGGCCTAATGAAACCCTTATCTAGAAGGTCCTCCATATGAAACCATAGTTCCAAAATATCAATAGAAGATCTATGATATGCCATAGAAGATATTTGAGTGGTGTAGGGATGTATGTCAATGAAACAAACTCCCTATCCTACCTTACAGGTAGTCCCAAAACATCCTTCGGGTAGACATCTGTATAAACCTCCACAACTAAAAGAATACAGATTATTTAAGATCCTTCTATGCTATGGGATATACTCACCAACTTATGGGTTATGGGACCCATCCTCCTACTCAATGAACCCAATCATCCCACCATGATATTTCTGTTTCTCATAAAAAATAATATCATCCCATCTCTGCGTAGGGATCTAAAATGTATGCGATGAAAGTAAATATAAGATAAGATCATGGACAACCAATCCATACCCAAGATGATGTTATAGGGTTAAATCATGTCAATTAAAATCTCCCACATTAATCTCTATAAACCAATAGATATATATCACTATGAAAATATAAAATATATAGAATGATAATTCTATGTTGGAACCTCAAGATGAAGCTGTTGGGATAGCACCTCAACTAGGATCTCCATCTCTCGCACCAAGAGTATAGAGATGAAGGAATAAATGAATCCTATATCAACTAATAATGAATAATGATTAGAATAAACACAGATAATTATTATAATCATATCATGTGTTATGGGTCCATAAGCCTCTTAATCCTACAGCTGTCTGCAGGCTTTGACAAAATATTTTGGAGCATAACTTGGGCTGCCTAGTAGTGGTGGTGGAAGGATATCATCATGTCATCCATCCCCCTTAGATCCCTTGCTCCTATGATATCTATTCTTATATGGGGACCACCATGTCGTCTCCTCATAGAACCTTGATCACGAAACTGCTAGTTTCATGGTGTTCCATTAGCTATCATCTTGTACTGCACAACACTTCTAGTCAGGTAGTCTCAGACATTATGACCTCACCCATCACAACCAAAGAATATCCCCTCTTTGGGATTCCCTAGACTTCTGCACTAACCCTGACCATGTGCCTTATTATTATCTTGGGGAGGTCTCCTGTATCGAGATCCTCTCATTTCGAACATTCTAGCTGTTGTAGATGACTCATCCCTGTGACTCCCACTGCCAACATCAGCTAACAGGCATACCTATCAAAGAAATATCTCTCTCACCAGTGCCTTCTACAACACCCAAACATAGGTGGGGATGGAAAATGGAACCACAATTGCACGAATCTATCTACAGAGTCCCCATTCTATCTTTTGTGCTTGGAATTATCCATATAGAATCATATTAAGGGAGTATCTTGTTTATTATGTAAACCTTGTTTCATACATAGAAACATTCATCCCTCCATTCTATAGATCATGATTCTCCTGAATTTGAACTAATAAAAAACAATAGGGTTATACTCCTCACAATACATTTGATTAAAGTCAATCCATGAAATTTTTGATTCATAATCTCAATAACAAGACCCCACAAGAACCTATCTTCTACATTGAAAAGGATTGCTTCCAGTGTAACCACCAAATATTTCAATACCCGGATGAGCCTGAAGGCATATACCACCAACTCTAGCCAATTATATTCTGCCTTAGGATCTTCCTTGACACACAACCTTAGTGGACTCGGGTTCTTGAACTCACAGAGTGTGTTTATCCTGTGTTCATCCTCAGCATACCAAGAAGGTAAGGTCTGGTGCTCAATAGGTGGAGGTACTACTACCTACCCACATAGAGGAACAAGCTCCAGGTATGGACCCTAAACCAAGGCCTCATCACTTATTAGATCATCATCATGATCTAGAAATGGTATCATAGATTGGTTTCATTAAGGAAAAATACTAAGAGTTGTCCAGATAAACCATAGTCAAATGTATATATATATATATACAACAATTATTGGGATTTGACACAATATGGATAGTTAAAGACTCGATCCAACATGAGGCATGTACCATTGACCTGTATAACCAATGTATCGGTATACCGATTTGACAATTAGGTATTCAAGGTCCTTGTGAATGGACATGTCAGCGACCCATACCATCACTAGATTCTATATCCTAGGATACACACTCAAATAACTTTGAAATTATTACCTGAATCACAACTAAATCCTCATAGGGGACTACTCCAATAATCTCCCCAAGGAATTAACTACTATGATACCAATCTTTCATAATATAAACCTAGCTAGGGATCAAGCCAAAACTAACCCAAGACCACCTCTATTTGCTAGAGACAAAGACAAGCAGTGAAGCGCATATCCTAAAAGGGTGTAATTTTCCAAATGTGCTTATATGAACACACTTGACCATCTCTACACATAAGTGAAGAGTAATAATAATAAAAATATGAAATAGCTAGAAAGTAAACTATGCATCAAAACCCTCTAGGGTGTAAAAGAGTATGATAGTGAAAACGGTAACATAAGGGGACTAATAAATGCATATCCAGACATATCTTCCAACCTAAAAGAATTGGAAAATTAAAATTCTAAGAGATCCTAGCTCTTGATCTCCAAGTTGTGACCAGCATACATGGTCTGAAGTACCATGTATCCCTAAGCTCATTAGAATTATCTTCCAACCTATCCATCCTCTGTATAAGACAAGATATTTGAGGGTAAATCCCATGCATGGGTGAGTGTATATGTTACCTTTTAGGAAACCCCAAATGATGAATGGTTTTCAATAAGATATATAAAAGGAATAAAAATACCAAATGTAGCTCACCAGATTCAAGATAAAATGAAAGAGAAAATCTCAACCCAAACTAAGGGAGTGTAAATTAGTCCAAAAATAAGTTGATCAAAACTATGTTTAGATGATCTATAAGTAGATACTTTTCCACCTATAGTAGTAGGGTAGACTCATCCAGTAATGGAAAGATAAACACATAAAGCATGTGGCATATCTTGTGCGTGTTCACATCCCACAAAAGGATATTAACCAAAAAAAGGTATGGATAAATATTAATATATATTCTTATTCAAAAGAAACCAAAATGTGAGGGAAAAATATCTCCATCTCACATATCATTCCAAGAAGAAGAGTCTCCAAGAGTTCCAAAAGTGCACCAATAAAGCAAAATGTATCATGCATCTGCTTAGAACTAATCATCCAAATTGATCAATGCCTCATCAATCTACTACACCGTTGAGGGGTCACATCCTCTAATTAAAGGACCCATGACCTGGTGCGTAAGGAGTATCAACACTATAAGTATCTGGAGAGGACCCGTACTCAGGATTATGGGGGTTTCCACTCTAGTTCCATGAGGAACCATGCACAATCTGATAGGGGGTTCCACTCTCTAGGTACTTGACTAGAATATAAGAAAAGGGGTGTTACACTCTATAGGTTGAGGATTCACACCCTAGTGTGATAGGGGGTTCCACTATGGTCATAATGGACACACGCACTATCTGAAAGGGGTTCAAATCTGAAGGTAGAGGACCTGCAACCAAGAATATGGGGGGGGGGGGGTTAATCTAGTGGTCAAGGACCCGCACACTAGTGTGATGGGGGGGGGTATACTTTGGTAATTTATTAACCACAACCTATTAGATAGGAGGGTTATACTTGGAAGATTGAGGACTCGCATCCAAGTGCGATAGCGTGGTTCCACTCTAGTGTCAAAAGGACCTGTGCCCTGGTGCGATAGGCGGGTTCCACTCTAATCATCATGGAATCATTCCTTATTCAATAGGGGGTTCCACTTATTATGTAATTTTAGAGGACCCACACCCACTCTAATGGGGGGTTACACTCTCATGTCCCTAGTGATCCTCTTCCCAATCATTTTAATCATTGAGTGTCGCCTAAATAAGCATAGTTTTTTAGAAATTTTCACATTTTTTCCCAAAACCCATAACAGAGGGCACCATTGCATTCTACATGGAACAACAATCATCATTGGATATTGGAAGGATAAAATACAAGTCCAATCGAAGAAGATAGATAATCTTGAAGTTTCATCAAAACAATACCAGGGTTACACAGCATGTGTGGGCACTTATATGGTATGTGGTCCCTCTCCTTCACCTGGCAGTATCCCTGGAGGTACACAACATGCCAACTATGTAAGATTACATGTTCTGTGATGGATATAAATGTCATTACTATACCAATCATGGTACCTTATGTGTTCTTGTTCCTATACATGTACTTCATCATGTGTATCTATATTTTAGTAAATGTTGTGCCTCTCCACACGAGATGTCTCTTATGTTCTCTGGTTGTGCTTGTGTACTCAGCCCCACGGAGTGTGCCCAGCTATTTTCTCCATCACATGGTTCATCCATAAATGGAAGTAGGTAAATGGAGTATAGGGAATCTACATGGATTTCCATCCATATAAAACCCCAAAACCCTGACTATTATAACTAAGGGGCTTCATGCCGCATATTTATCATGGTATACAGCTTATAACCATGTTTTCACATATTTCTAGATCTGCCTTCCATGCCTTGAATATTGCTATTAATCCATAGATCCCACATCATTTCTAACCGATTTTAGTGGTTCTGACTCAAAATAATCATTTTTCCAATCCAATGGAAAAAAATAAGTTTATTCATTCCTTAGAGGTTTGGTCATATGCCCTTCCCTCCATGGGCTTGTCCATTATTTATGACTTAATCATCGATTGTGAAAATGATCATCCACATCCTACAATGGTAAAAGATCTATCCATTAGTATTTGATCCATATCATATACATGAATATGTCGAAATTCTGGGGGTCCAACCGATCTTAGTACCACCTGATAATGTCGAACCAAGATTGCGTGTCCTACTAATGAAGAAAGCCAAGAAAATGAATGGTGGAGGCATAAGAACAATGGTTTAAAGATAATTTCCAGGAATTCTTTTCCAAATATCAATACTTCAGACAATCTTGGTTATTAAAACCAAATATTAAGCAATTATATCAGTAGACTAGTGAAAACTCAAGCTACAATTGGCGGAGATGAATATAAGGGATTGATCTTCTCAATAAATATTATCATAAAATGTGAAATGAAAAAATTTATGATTACTAAATAGATATTGGAGTATTATTCTTTGAAAAATGAACTCACCAATTATTTAAGGATGGAATTTCATTTTCTGCATCCCGATATGCTCATATCTAAAGTTTCATCATTATTCGATGAGATTCACCAATCAAAGGAGGAATAATGTTACATGGCAGTTTCTAGGGTTATCAGGCTAAGACTGGGATTATTTCCATAATATTTTGTTTATAGGATAATGCAATTAGTTTAAATAAATGATTTAATTAATTTAATCAATTATTTTTTCCGTTGAATATATCACCAATGGTCAAGAGATCTCAATGCCCTGCACTGACCTATTCTAGGCCACGCCTAGAAAAAAACATGTTCTAGATTCAACTGTGATCTTGGATTTATGATCCAGGATGCATTTTAGGATTTATTCTATTTTTTTAGAAAATATGCATGTGTAATATAAAATATATTTAATATTTTTATAAAAATAATTTTGGGTGCACTAGGCCTCGAAATCTCACTCCATCTCGGTGTTTGGTTATAAAAATATTTATAGAAATATTTGAAACTCTTAAATGAAAAAATCATGCCTCTAAAACATATCTTCTTTCCTGAATGATTATCGAAAAATGAAAATTTCACTTACATATACAAACTACCTACAATATCCATGATTGAAATATAGTTCATTTTTTATAACCATTTTCCTTGATTGGTTTTATAAGTATAATTCATGTACAAAAATTAGAATTATTTTATGATCATTATATTTCTGATGATAAAATTATGAATTATTTTACCATAGTTAACCTACAGAAATACTTTTTTAAATATATGTCTAATTTCACCAAAACATCCAATATGAAATTGTATAATTATGTAATTGTATATATCATGTTAATAATTGATATAAAAGGAATAATAAAATTAAAAAAGGGTTTTAGTCATGTAATTTATCAACCTAATTGTATTGCATAGGATGATAAAAAACACACAGAAAGATTCAAAATTAGTGTAAGGGGGTTTTTTTAAAAATATTTAATAAAAGTCACAATTAAAAAATTAACAAAGTAAAAGGATTCTATTTTTTAAAAAAATATAAATCATGAATGAAATTTCCCTCCATCATGATGCCTAAATTATTTTAAGATTACTTTACAATTTTAAGGGGTTATTTTGAAATAAAATGGTTTATTTATTATTTTTGTAGTGTTTTTATTTTCAAAGGTGAGTTCTTATTGATGTTTTTATTGACATAAATGAAATTTAAAGGACATTTTATGATTATTTTGATTTATTTCCATGGTTTTTAAAATAAATCATTTATTGAAATATTTAATTTTCTTTACAAGGAGAAAAAAATGAATTTTTTATTTTAGAATGTATATAATGAAAATGAATGTTTCCTCCATCGTAACCATTTATTTGATTTTGGATTCCTTTATAAGACTTTATGTTTTCTTAAAATAAAAAATCCCTTCTCTATGTTCTAGTTTATTTCAAAAAGGGTTTTAAAAATGGAATTGATACCTTCCAATATATAGAAAGTTTTTTATGTGGGAAAATAATGTTTTATAATGTATACT
Source organism: Viscum album (assembly GCA_963277665.1). Taxonomy (NCBI): domain Eukaryota; kingdom Viridiplantae; phylum Streptophyta; class Magnoliopsida; order Santalales; family Viscaceae; genus Viscum; species Viscum album. The sequence goes on along the minus strand of OY728140.1, from coordinate 1,712,671,430 downwards.
CTTAAGTATTTAGGTATCATTCTTGGGAATTATTTATGAGGATGGGTGGTTTTGTTGTAAAAAGGGAGGGTGATGCCATTATATCTATTTAAGTAATTGGGTAAAATGGACATATTTATCTAGTTATATTTATCCTAATAGAAAATGGGAATATATATTGATGTATAGTCCAAGTATAATCATGATGGTTATTTCCTTTGTAACTGTAGTGGTTACTCCAAGTATAATTGTGAGGGTTATTTCTAGTATAACTTTGAGGGTTATTCCATTTTTATTTAATATGGTTACTCAATCTGTACGTATGATAGAGAAATGAATCCCCTTGTTACCTAAACAATTTATATATGATTTCTGTGATCTTTTTAAAAACTATCATGTTTTTATAAGGAAAGTTATTAAGCTTATGTTCAAATGAAATTTATTTGTTACCTCTAAATGTTAAAATGTGTAACTCTATAAAAAACAGTTTCATGAGAAATATTTTTGTGTTATATTATTCATTTATGATTTCTTGTGAAATGTTTTATGAAAATATTTAGGTGGAGAAATAGATTTTATTTCTTAAGAATGTATTTATTTAGAACGCAAATTTCACTTTGCAAAACGAAATTTTTTATAATTATTCACAGAAAAATATTTCTTACATTATTTTTAGGTCTCTTATTGATCATTTGTTCCTAAAAAATTATAAAAAAAATTATAGTGGTTTATGGATGGGTAAAGGAAAATAATATGTCATGTTGAAATTCGTGAAGTTTTTTCATGCAAATAAATCATGTATTATTTTATAATGTTTTGATTATAGGGAATAGTGGATATTGAGTAGAAGTTTCCACTATTTAATATATGGGATTATTATGTAAGATTTATTACCTAATTATTTGTTACACAAAAACTAAAAGATATTTTGTAATGAAATGAGTTAAATTATAGTGTTAAACCAAAGAATATATAATAAAAATATTGGGTCCTTAAAAAATATCATTTTACCATAATAAAATAAAATAATTAGGGTATTGATTTCATTCTCATAGAATGTAAGGACCCAGCCTTATGCATTACATAAATTTAGTGTTTATTAACTGGAATTCAATATTTTCAAATACAAGGATCTTTTTGGAATATAGTTTTATAGAATTATATTAAATTACCATATAGTAAACCCATACATTACAAGTGGACAGTTATACTATGTATCCATATTTACCACACATGAAAACTTTTAAAATAATTTTTCGTTTATTTCAATGATTAGTATTCACAATTTTCTTTATGACCTCATCCTTGTCCCTAAACTCCTTTAAACGATATGAATAAAATAAAACATGGTATGAGAAAATAATATTAGTAAGTGAAATAAAAGAATAGAATTTATAATTCCTTTGAAAAACAAGAAATCCCATGAAAATCCATTTCATAAAACATAGATTTTTACCCCCAAAAGGAAAACATGTTTGGGAATAGATCTTAATCCCACCCTTTTAAAATCAAAACATTTCAATGAAATCTATATAACAAAAATATAACGGTTATGTATATAACATGGGAAATAATTTTTTACATCACTCTTATAAATTATCTAATCAATATGGTCAACTTCTATCTAAGGAGTACCCAATTCAATAAGGGTTATAACGTAACCAACCATCATTGGATAATAACATAAACACATGTCCATAGTTAATAACATAACTACCCATTATTGGTTTATAACACAACCACCCATTACCGTATATAATTCCAATGAACAATGCCCTATATATAAATCCTAAAACATTTTTATTGTAAGAATAGTTTTTAGTAAAATAACCTTTTCATTTTGAAATCACTTGTTTTTTAAAATATTGTGCACATTAAAAGGAAGACATATTTATTGATAATAATTATGTAAACTTATAAAGGAATAATTAAATAATTAAATCATCATGATGGTGGTAAAATACACCAATGATGTATATGTTAAAAAAATTCTTTTATACATTTAAGAAAATTTTAATGTGGGTCTATAAAAGATAATTTTTAAAAAGGATGCCACTCACCTCATGTTTGATTCAACACTAGAGTTATTTAGTTTACTGAATTATAAACATATAATAATTATTTAATTTCATAAGAATATTTTTTATTTTATTTCACATTTTATATCAATTATTTTTATATTATATACAATTACATATTCACTTAAGTTTACATTGGATTTTTTGATGATATTTAACACATAAGCCCAAAATGACTTTGGTCGGTTGATTATGGTCAAAGAAATAATTTCTAAACCATAAAAATAATAATAATAATGAAATAATTATAATTATTATAAATCAATTATGATTTTATAATCCATTACGATTTATGATTAGGACAAATAAATTATGTTACATTCATGGAGACAGTAGGTTGTTCATACTCATGGGTAATGTTTCAATTTTTGAATGATCATTATGGAAAAAAGATAAGTATTATATTATATATAATGAATTATAAAAATATAATATATTTCATATTAATTCTTCAAATAAACTTATATTTTTTCATCCACGGTAAGTGGTGATTAAAAATTAATCGCATCACTTCATGGAGGTTGTAGTCAACACGTACGCACGAATGGGGTTTTTATTTTTTATAGCATGTAAAGGTAAGAGGTAAAATGATAAATTATATTTTTATAATTATAAATATGTAATTAATATAATACATGAATATTAATTATATTATTATAACCAATATTTAGAGATGTAGAAATAAAATGAATTCCATCGGTTCGTGAGGTGGTAGTCCTCTGTACCCACAGATAATCGATTATTTTCCCATTTTATGGAATAAGAGATGTATATAGTTCATTTAGTAATGAAATTACATCAAATTACATTGATGATACTTGATTTATTATTTTTTCATGATCTAATATTTATTTGTAGATGAGGAAAAAGAAACAATACTAAAACTTGTAGATAAAACTATTCCTCTTCTTCAAAAACCCTTTTACTTAACACCTTGAGACCTAGAGGATTGGTATTATAAAAAAAATACATACAAAATGTGGTTAGGGATTCTAGAAATTTATTTCAGTAAGTATTTTCTTAACCAAAAAGTATTTTTAATAGTGCAGAAATGAGAATATGAGGTGCACTTAAATAAGTGAGGGGAGGGGAAATCACGGTATTTCAAAAAATATTAAATTAATTTTAAATTTTAAATCAATCCATAGTAAGTTATTTCCAATATGTGATTATTTGGGGTTGTAAAAACCTCATTAAATAATAAATATACATGTTTTGATTATATTTCTACCCTTATCTTCTAGTTTTCACACCTATTTGATCCCATTAACTCTTACTATAACAAAATGATTTTTTACTATTCGAGGGAAAATTTAGTAACTATAAAATGGTAAAAAGAAAACAAATGGTGTATAGTTGATATTTTCAACCTTATACCATTTTATTATCTAAATGTTATATTTTTCCAAAAAACATTATCGTTTAATAAAATATTTTTTACTTTAAAATATCCATAATGTCAATTTTATGAACTGTTCATTGTATTGAAATTCGTAATATCAATATAGCACTAATAATTCAAAAATAGTATTATTATATCACAATAATATGAAGGTTATATAAAAAATTAATTTATTACATTAATTATCTTAAATTATGATTATTTTAATATTTTTATCATTTATTTAATTTTTCACTAATTGAAAAATTATTTCACCAGCATTTTTTAACAATTTAAGGTACTTGTTTCTTAAATAAAAAAATTGAAAATAAATAACCATAATTAACATAAATAAATTATAATTTAATATAATATTTATAGTCTAATATATCCTCTAGATAACATCATCTTAAAAATATGACACTTATTAAAAACAAGACAATGATATGGTTCACTTTTCCTTAAAAAATATTATAATGGTAATAATGTCATCCAAGTGGCCTGAAAAGGTCATAAATTCAACCCTTTGATGATTATAGTTATTTTATAATTATCTGATAAGATTTGGGTTTGTGTTTGGGTCATTTAATGGTTAATAGCATTTTATTTTTAGCCTATATTACACAATTCACCATTTACTATGGTAATGATAAAACTAATGTTAATATTAATTATCACCAAAAAATAGCTCTATTTTCTAATTTTGGAACTTTTATTTTAAAATATGTAATAAATTTTTCAGAATTCTTATTATAGAAATTGTATAATTTAATTTAAAATTAAACTGACACATGCAAAAGAAATAGTTTTTTACAAAAAACATTTCTTTTAAAATATAAAATGACGTTATAATAAATTCATGAATAAAATCCATATCAATATAAAATAATTGTATTATTTTAAATAAATATGAACTAATTAATATTGAAAAATAATCCAAAACGTTATTTTACCTTATAAATACTTTAAAATAATATACATTTTGAATAAAAAAATATTTTTACTATTCAATAAAAAATAATATTTTTAGAAAATTCAAAAACATTCATCCTAAGGTAAAATTTTCATGATGAGATTCACAATGAAGCTTATTTTTTGATGAAAATTATATAATATCTATTTAAAGTTAATTATAATAAAAACTCATAAAAAGTAAATTTTTTGAGGAAAACTTATTTTTTGAGGAATAGAAATACATTACACTAAGTATTATACATATTTAAAAAAATTAATTAATACATAAAAATGACTATGAACATTATATATTTTATAACGGTGTAAATAATATTAATTTTAGAAAATTTAACAGCTAAGTTATATCTATCACATTTAAATAATAGTATCTCTCTATTCTTTTATAATTAGTGATCTGTATCTTGTATGCTATCAAACATTATCATTTTTTTAAAATATGATGATGTTAAATTCTCTAAATTTTTGAAATTTAACCCTAAAAATTTAAATTTGGGATAAAATCAGAGTTGGTTTGACATTTCAATATTTCTGTTTTGAAATACCAAATCAAAAAATGTATTAATAAAACATCCAATTTATAAGAGAGAAATGGGAAGTACAAAGGTCATATGGAGGAAAATGTGATGTGTTTCCAAGGAGAAGAACATAAGTGGGAATTAGGTAAATTAATTCTGAAGAGAAAAATAACTCCCAATGAATAACATGATTGAGAACATGGATATGAGAAATTTAAACGTCACACAACTGTAAATCTATGGTGGGTTAAAAGGTCGTTGATTTCTCAGTATGAAAAGTATATAAATGTTTATTTTTGTTTCCAAATCCATTTTCTAGGGTTTAGGAATTATTTAACAATATTTACTAATAAAATAATTAAATATAATCATTTTTCAATTATAATTTAATCCTTTATAAATTTCCACCAGAAACTCATATTTTTTCTCTAAATGATGACACATCAAGATGATGTTTTCATTCCTTTAGCACAATAATCAACTTCTAAAAAATCAAAAAATACACAAAGAATAACTTTTTTATTCCTTATACCCGTAGGTATTAAAAAAACAAAAAAAAAATTGTAATATGATATAATTTTCCAAACATAATAATCTATTATTTCAATAAAAACTACTTTAATATATAAATTTCATCAGTAATTCCCAAATTTCAACATAGATCATTTAACCGAAAAACTATCTGTAATACTCCAAAAAAATATTCTAGTCTAATATTAAATCCAAAAATCATTATAATTTGATCAAATAGACTTTTAGGATATATTTTATCATTTATATCAAAATAAAGTCAATCCCAATTAATGTCTCATAACAAAAAAAATAGAATTTCCTATATGACAAAAGACCCATGATTTGTTAACCATTTTCATAAATAACCTGAACCATCGTAAATCCATAATTAAATCATATATTATTCTAAATATAATTCAACAGTTTTTAGTAACATAAAATTCCATAGTATTATGTTTACATTAATCACATAGGTTACCCCAAAACAGTGAAAATATTATGAAATAACATTAATCTATTAATCAAAAAATCATTTTACAATCCCATTGATAAAACATATGTTCCAAAAGTGAACCTAAAATTTATCCATCAGATATTTTAAATAAATAAAAATAATTTCATATAATCAAGGACATCATGTAGGATATTGTTAGGTGATGGACCATTGTCACCCATCAGTTATGGGTTCAATCTTTGAAACCTTTATAGATATGATGTGTTTTTACCCTTCACGTCGGTTGTCCTTTTTCGTAAACTATATTAATGTAAACCTATAAAATTATATAACTATGAGAAATATTCACAAAGATAACCTTAATTTATCAAAAAAATGATGATTTTTTAGCCTCAAAGGTTATCTCATACCTTTTCATTTTTCATCCTTAAATTTAATAACCCATAATAACCTCAAAAATAAATGTCTCCAAAAATATCATTACACACCTTAAATTTTCATTAAATAATGCCTCAAAACTAGTTTCTTATATATCAATCTTATAAAAAACCTTAAAATTATCATTCCATAATGGAATAAAAAAATATGTAGATAACCTCAATTGAAGACATCACAATCGCCAATGTAATATAAACCCTCCTCTTATAAAACTGTAAAGACTCAAACTTGAGAATTAAATATTCTTGTTTTTTGAACTATAATTCACCTTACATAAATATATGGATCTTTTCAGTTTATAGTTTCAGATAATTATCTAAAACTCTAACATAGTAAACCCATATATTATTGGTGGAAACTTGCACTCAGTATCCATCTTCCCACAAAAAAACTTTGTAAATAAATCATTGATCCTTTTCTTGATAAATATTAACCATTTTCTTCTCAATATCATTTCTTCCATTCTATTCCACAAATCATGTGAAAATAATTTTAAAAATTTTTTGAGAAAAAGTTTTTCATTGACATACATAATAAAACGAAATATATTAGTCTAATGAAAACGTGAAATCCCACATAAATACATTTCATAAAACAGATATTTTTTACTAGAAAAAGGAAATCATATTTTCAAAAATATTATTATCTTACATTTTGAAAATCAAATGATTTTTATAAAAACACAAAATAATGCATGTAAAAGTTTATTTGGTAAGTTGGTAAATAATTTTATATATCACTCTAAAAAATGGAATAACTAATAAGTTCATCTTCCATCTCTAAAGTACCCAGTTTATTTGAGGTTGTAACGTAACCACCCATCCATGATTAATAAATTAACCCCACATCTATTGTTCATAAGATAACCAACCATCCCTGGTTAATAATGTAACCTCGATTCAACATACAAAAATTCCCAAAAAACATATCATAATTCTAAATGAAAAAAATATTCCATCATAAGAACATTCTTAAAGAAAATAAACTTCTCATATTGAAATAAATTATTTTTTAGGAACACTTCACACATACAAAGTAAAGAAGTTATTTGAAAATAACCGTGTAAAAAAGTAAATGAAAAATTAAATAATTAGGGATTCATAATGGTGGGAAAATATACTCATTATTTATAATTTCAAAATACCTTCATTTGTGAATTTTTAAAAAAATAAAAGGGGAACTCTAAAATAGGTTTCTATAAAAGAAAGTCTCATACCATGAGTATGAATTGTCACATATAATATTTATCTACATGATTAATAAAATTATATTAATTATTTACATTATGAAGAAATTTTTTATAGTTTATTTTTCCTTTTATATCACTTATTTCCACAAGTTATATAATTACTTAATCACTTAAGCACACATCAGACATTTTGACAATATTTTATACCTAGGTCAAAAATGACTTTGATCTATTGACTATCTTCAAAGAGGTCACTACTCCATCATATGTAGAATAATAATCACGGAATAATTATAATTTTAATAAATATTTATACTTTTAAAATCAATTATGAAATTTAGTTATGAAAAATAAACTTTATTATAATCATTAAAATGGTAGATCATTCGTACACATAAAAGCATTTTTATTTTTCAATGATCATATTGAAAGAAGGTATGTTTTATTTTACCTTTAAAAAACTAACATAATATCATATATATATATACATATATTATTAATTATATAAATATAATTCTATATATATCCATGTGTTGGGGTGATGAAAAATGAATCCTAACACTTCGTGGAGGTGGTAGTCCACACGTATGCACGTACGTCATTATCATTTTTCAATTAATGGAATGGAAAGAAGTTAAATGATATATTATCTTTTAATAATGATAAATATGTAATTAATTTCATATATTGACATTAATTCCTTCATTATATCCAATCTTGAATTATGGTTCTGGAAAATGAATTATATCGGTTCTTGAAGGTGATAACCAGCAGTACACATGAATAATGAATTATATTCACATTTGATGGAAAAATATATAAATATAGGTCATTACACTAAAACAAAACATCTCCTTATATAAATGATACTATATTTATTACTTTATCTTGGTTTAAGAATTCTTTAGGGATGAGGAAGATGAAACAAAACTAAAATATGAAGATAAAACTATAAATCTTATTTAGAAAACCTCCTCTCCTTAACACCGTAATACCTATAGGATTTGTATTCTTCCTAACATAAGAAATATATAATGTTTTTAGTTATTATAGGAATGTATTTGGGTAGTTATTTTTTGAAAAAATGTTTTTAAGTGTGAATAAATGAGAAGATGTTTCCTTTTATAAGAGAAGGGAGTGGCACTCTCGTCATTTCTCAAAACATTAAATTAATAAAAATTTACTTTAAATTAAAAAATGATAAAAAATTAGTTATTTAGAATAAAAATATTATTATCTATCAAAATAACTTCATGAAATACAAATTTTCAAATATTTCACTATATTTATACTGTTATCTTTTGGTTTTAATACCCATTTAATCTATTTAACTCTAACAGTGGAAATATGCATTTTTACTCTTTTAGGGTCAATATAGTTACTATAAAATGACAAACTACACATAAATATACCATTAATGATATTTTAAACCTGTATCCCTATCGTTGGGAATCATTATATATATTATATTGTTTTATATCATTTATTAAAATACTATTTACTATAAAATATCCATAATGTCAATTTTAAGTACAATTTATTAATTTAAATTTAATAATATCTCAATAGCACGTATAATTTGAAAGAATATTTTATTTTATACCTAACATGTCATAGAAAAAGAAAATGTCCTTGTATTATATTTTAATCTAAAATTATATTTAATTTAATATTTTTAATATAATTTAATTGATTTCATCACTAATTGAATAATTTCCGCATTAGTGTTGTGTATGAATTTTAGTTGCATATTTCTACACTGAAAATTAAAAATAAATTTTCTATATTAACATAAAGAAATTATATTTACAAATATTATTTATAATGAATCGTTTTTAGTAGATAACACCATATTAAAAATATTACACTTATTAAGCACCAGAGTGTGATATGTTTGGAATTTCATCAAATTAAATACTATAAAAGTTATAATCTAATCCATGTCACCCCAAAGATTTATATATTTATACCTTGGATTATTATGTAATATTTATACTCAACCAATAAGAATTATTTAAGTGGATTTATTCATTTAATGGTTCTTTTCCTTTCATTTTTAACCAAAATTACCCAACTTACCCATTACCATAGTATCCAAAATTATTGAAGTCACAATTCATATTGAAAAAAAAGAGAGCTATTTACTATGTTTGGACAACATGATTCAAATTATGTGATCTGTTTTTCAAAATTCAAAACGTGGTTTTTATAGAAATTAATTTAAAATTAAATCTAAAAAACAAAATGAAAATTTGTTTTTTTAGAAAAATACCGATTTAAAATATAAAATGTTATGATAATAAATTGAAGTAAAAAAATAAATTTAAGAATCATAATTGAATTATTTAAAAGTAAAATGAAAAATATATTGTTTAAAAATAATCCAAAAAAAATAAATTTACCGTGTAAATGTTTTAAAATAAATGAGTGTGTTAGATAAAATTTAGTATTTTCACTATTCATTAAAAAATAAATATTTTTAAAAAATTATACACAATTCATCATAAGATAATTTCTCTACTGTTAGTTTATAAATAAAAATTAAATTGTTAAAATATATTTTATTAAATTTCTATAACTTAATTGTATCAATCACCCATAAAAATCAATAAAAATCATTTTTTGAAGAAGAAAATGGTATTATCTAAAATATAGTTCCAATTTTACTAAAATGAATTAATAAAATATAAATGAGTAGGACCATTATATATTTTATATTTTTTATTATACTATTCATTACCACCATGTTAATAACTAGTTTATAATGATCACATTTAAATAATAATATTTCTCAGTTTATTAAATCTCTGTGTTGCGTATCTTCTACACTGTAAATCGTAGTTTTTTTAAATTTCTAGATGTTGTATAAAAAATTTAATTTTTCTACTATGGTTGATTGATATATATTATAAATTTGTATCCATAACTCTAGAGTTAAGGGTGAATGTGGATTTTACCCTTCTTTTTTATGTCATAATTTAAGTAGTGGGGCAGCACAGTCTTTCCCTTATACCCTTTATTTATATGTTTTCTCATTTTTATTACACACATTAGTAATTTGGTTAGGGAATATTTTTTTATAATTCTAATAAAATTTAAATTTGAGGTATTTCACATTCCTTATCTCCATTTCAATGATCTAATTCGTCTCCCCAACTCAATAATAATGATATATTTGGACAATCTTTCCATCCTTGAAACACTTTCGTATTCTTATGATCCATTCCCTTGGGTGTTTCTTCCCATATTTTAAACACGTTGAGAGTTCAATATTTTCCCCTTAATATGTTATTCACTTAATACTCTGTTGAACTCCATCCTTCACTTATTTATTGTTTTGGATGTTTGGAAAGACTCATGTTGTCACTTATAATAAGGGAAAGTCTAGTGATCATATCCAAAATATTTTCAACTTCAGTTCCTATCCTAGTTGGTTTCTCATTTGGAAAATTTATAAATTGTCCATTTTTCTATTATTAACTTGGTTCCTCAAATATTAATCCATTTTTAAATCCAAAATGAGTTTATCATTAGTGATAAACAATTATACACATATGATAATTATTCTAAAATAATAACATGACAAATTGAACCTTAAAATATCTAACTTATTGAAATTATTAAATTATATTTCAGATAAACATAAATAACTTTGGGTTCAATTTAGGAATCTTTAGGTTTGGTTAACTTAAATTCCCTGACCTAATTTTTAATCATAAAAAGTATTTCATAATGTCTTGTAAATAAAATTTTATTAACCAGTTAATACACCCAGGGAGTTTCTAGTCAACTATGAAGTCCTAGGCTAACTCCACATACACTAGAGTGAATATTTTGTTGATTCTCAACTACGTTATTTCGTGGTTATTATCCCTAGGTTAATGTTTTTATATCCTAAGGAAATTTTATATATCTATATATGGATTTAATTTCGTGGAGAGATAGAACATCGTTGTATTACCATAACTTTGAGATCTTATACTATACTTAGACTTATCCCTTAGATGTATCCCTATAGGATTAAAAAATAATTTCTCATCCTAATCACCATAATAACTCAACTAATCCGAAAAAATAAATAACTGACCTCTAAACTCAATTTATGTTTCGTAGATCCACACTCCTAGATCTCATTAAATAATCACTTTCCATAAACAATGTCATTAATAAAAAGTGATATATATCTATTTTTATTTTAAATTATCTATATAATATGTACATTAAATCTCACAAATAACACAAAATATGATGAATGGGAGTATAATATTCTTTAATGATTAGACACAATATAGAATTATTTTTTGATACTATTGTACATTTGTCCATAATCAAAACACAAAAGACTCATTCAATCCACCTCACATGTTATGATCATCTCTATAACATTGTGAATGTAATCATAATATATGAGTGAGATTAAATTCCCAATAAATTTATAAATTCATAAAAATTTAATCTAGGGTTTGATAATAATAATATGAGAAAATATGATAAGGGATAAATTTCTTATTAAGAATAACATGTAAGAATAGTAGTTTTCTATAGATCAATCTAGAAGGGCATTCAATCTCTGATGAACAAAAATATTCCTTGGGAAAAGAGTTAGAGATAATAAGATAATAAAAATGATTCATGTTGCCTAATGATAAGCATATAGAAAATATAGTATGATATTGAAAAATAGAAAGATAATTAATTATGGAAAAAACTATAGAATATATAATTTTGTGAACCAATTTAACTACATCATGTTTAAATCATAAATTTTGAACAAAGCTTCCCATGACACATTCACACAACATACTTGTGAAAAAATATTCCCTAATCCAATTAATTCAAAAAAAATCATAAACAATGATTCTCAAATAATTTTCATGCAAAAATTTTTTAAATGAAATATTCCATCATCATGTTCACATAAAAAACTTGTGATTAAAGCATCACACATTACATTAACCCAAGACAAAAGTGAAAAAATTTCTTGCATCATGTTCACAAAAAAATCATCATATCTTATGATATAAAACATTAAAAAATTCATTGGTGGGTGAAATAGTTACCCAACTATTATAATCCATACTTATGTGTTCCAATTAGAAATAATTTTTTATAAAGTAATAATGAACATGTTGAATAAAAAAACATTTCATTATATTCCCAAATAGTATAGCCAATGTGAATTCAAGAATTCCAATGATTTATTAACAATATTAAATCACCCTAGATGAATATTTTATATGATGAAATAGAGTGAGATTCAGGAATAATAATTACAAATTAAATAAGGAATTTAGATATAAAGAGTATATTAGTAGAAAAATCGTAAGTATTTTTTATATATTTTTTTACAATTGTGACAAAGTTATGGGTCACTTTGATAATTAATTTTTTTGGAAATTATGCAAGTATGAAATTGAAACGAATGAATTATAAAATAATTATTTAGAAAGGAATATAAATAATGAGGCCATCAAAAATAAATAAATGTTTCAAAAATTTGATGTGAAAATATTTTGAAAAAAATTACTTTAATAATCATTAATAAATGTGACACAAAAATTAACTAAAGGATCTAAAAGATAAATTAACATTATTGAAACAAATTTTAAAAATCCTTAATACTATATTCACAAAAATAAATAATGTTGCTAAAATTTAAAGGTTTAGTATAAGATAAATCATTTCATTTTAAATGGATCGAAAACCGTTTTTGATATTTTCAAATACCATTAATAAAAACCCATATCATAAAAATAGTAAAATTATTATTTTTATATGAAGACAAGGGAAATATAAATTTCACATAATATAACACATAAATAGGATTAACATTCAAATGTAGAAGATTTGTGGGAATGGAAAATATTTACATTGTGGGGAACCCATAATTAAAGACGATTGGAATTATTCTCAATAATGAAATATTTTTTAAAGAAGCAATTTGTCATGGTAAAATACACGATTTTAAAATTAATTCTCAACAAAGTGGGAGGGAAAGTAAAAAATGAATGAAATATTAGTGTGGGAGTAACCAAACATAGAATAAATAAGTTCATTATGAAGAATTATAACTCAATGAGTGGAGTGGAATTAACAAAGACCATTACAACCATGGTTTCTTTAGAAATAAAAAAATTTTAAAATTTAACATGATATTGATATTAAAAAACATTAATTAAAATAATATAGTAATATACATTCATTAGGAATTAATAATTTCATATTAAATATATGATGGGGAAAATTAGGAAATATGTGTTATGAAATTAAATTTTTGATAAATAACCCCTCAACGAAATTCTAGACTTCTAGATAATGTGAATATATTGTATAAAAAATTAATATCAAAATCAACAATTTTTTAAAAAATATTTTTAAATAAATAATTTTTTAAAGATAATTTAAAATTATTATTTATATTTATTTTGGTTTTTCAATATCTATTTTCAATATCTAGTGTGAGTAATCTTGATCGTATAAAAATAATTTCACAATAACTATGTTGTAATTCATTCTTCTCCTAGTGATCATTACTCTAAAATTATAAAAGGTAAAATAAATTATTCTTTATATTTATTTCAAATTTAAAATTTTATTCTATGGGTATTTTGTTTATGATACTTAATAATAAAATCGATGATGAGAATGCTTTGGTGATTTTTAATGGATGTATATTGGTATATTAATTAATGATTTAAATATTAATTTTATAATTATAAAATTAGAATAAAATAATTTTTTATTATATATATTATATATTTTTAATAAATAATCTCTAATATTAATCTAAAATATTATTTTATATCATTTTCTTTGTAGGTGGTTTAAATGACCCAAACAATAAAATGTCCTAACTAATTGATGAGTATATTAATGAAAGTGGTTTCGTTTGAAATGAAATAAATATTAAAAAACCAGAATGAAAGTATTTAGATATCCATTATATTTGAATAATATTTTAAAATATTTTAATAAATAATAAAGAGACAAAATGAAATATGAGAAATGATACTATTAGGAGGTGGTAGTTTCTACAAATTAACAATGACCTTTTTATTTTTCATAATAGAAAAGGGGAAAGGATAATAATGGTTATGCAGAAAATATAAAAAATTCATCATACTATAAAAATAAATTTAATTATATAATTTTGATAAATATTTGTTTAAAATTTAAATAAGTAATGGAATAACATTTGGGAAAATTGTGTACTTATATTGAAAACTATGAGTTTTCCATTAGGTGATTCCTTTGAAAGGGAGGACTTCATATGAACTATTTTGTCAAGAAGCATAAGTAGGTTTAATAGAAATATAATTGAAGGAAATAATGGTAGATATTTTGGAGTAAATTAATCATTGGTAATGTTATTCAAGGGGTGGAAAGATTCAGCTTTTATAAGTGGTCATAATTGATATTTTTAATTATTTCATCCTAATATTAATCGATCACTTGATTCACATGTCAAAAAAATCCAAAATTGAAAATAATTGAGTTGTGATAAGTTTATTTCTATCTAAACATCAACCAACCAATTATAAATATTTTTCTAACATGTTATTATTTTTACCCATTTAGTTAACTCTTTTTACACTTTTTGGATTTTAGCGCGGTAATTAGTTTTTGGATAAGTAATACATATTCATGATAAAAAATAAAATGGAAATTATGAAATAATTTGAATGTAATGATTAAAAATATAAAATATATATTTTATAAATAAAATTTCTTTTTTTATGAATGATTAATTTTATCAATTTTTCATGTAATGTATAAAACATGTTTTTGGCAAAAAATTTCATTTGGATTCAAATTTAATTTTATAACAAAATTATCAATACCAATATTTTTCATTATTATTTTTTTATTATAAAAAAAATAATATGTATTTTCGTTTCAAATAATATAAAAACTAAATTTTACCAATATAATATATTTTTTAATATAAAATACAATAATAGTTCATTTTATTTGAAATTATAACTTATGTTAATAAAATTTTAACCAAAGGTTTTCTAAATTCATTATTGTATTTAAAAATATATATTTTAACACTTTAAATACATCTTTAAAATGATAAAAATTATAAATTTTTATGTTCTACTTATTATTGGGCATGGTCAAAAACACAATTTAAGTAAAAAACATTATTTCTTATTATTCACTCCAAAATCAGTTATTTTAGAAAAATATCAAAAATTACTCTTAAAGTAATTGAGGCATTATGAAATTAAAATTTTTTTTTATTTTGAAAAATTAATTTCTAAAAATTATATATTTTTAATTTAAATTTAAATATATTATTTTTGGTACAGATGCAAGTGCGACACATATACTACATGAAAATGTGCACATAAATATGGCACGGTGTCATGACCCCATGATCTTGCCCCAAAACCCCACCCACCCATGCGACCACATCCTGCCATGATGGGTAATTTTTAATGTAAATTATATATATATATATATATATTCTTTTATTGAGAGATTCCATGTTAAAAACATTAATAGTTTTTTAATTATATTTGTTTCATATTTAATTGATTAATAAATTTTATTTACTAACAAATTTATTATCCTTAATTTTAATGTATAGTTAATATAGAATGATTTTTTTTTATTTTTTTATTTCTTATGGATCAAGTTATCAGACATATAATTAATTTAGAAGATAATATATTCCAAAATATAGGGGTGTTACAATCCCTACAAGTGTGAAAATTAAAATTTTCATCACTCATTTCTCAATGTGTGCCCTGTATATGATATCATAAAATTTCCCGAAATGAAATATATTCCTCATATAGACTTTAACATGGTGTACTACATAGATGGTTCTAAAAATACCATCATACATATTTATTTTTATGGTGTCAAATCCAATGTTCTTCAAAGTTTGATAGTCACAAATTTATAGAAATCATCCTGGGATAGATTCACACTGACCAAACATATAGTGAACCAATCCTTTTACAAATATTGTTACATGATTTTTAATATAAATATACATTAAATACGAACCAAGTATAGAAAATCCAAGTGTCTTTGAAAGACTTGGTATATAAATAGAAAATTAGAAACTAAATTAAAAATCCATTATTTTAAACACGATAAAGATTTCCAAACATTCCATGATCCAATAAAAATGTATAGCCTAGCATGGGGAATAAGTAGAAAAATTGTGTAATATGAAAATCCCTGTAAGGAAATAATCATTTATATAAATCATATCATATTAGTGAGAAGGAATAACATGATGGAATAGAAGGCATGCTACATGAATATTCATATAGAGTCATAATAGAAATAACATGGAATTATATAATCAGGGGAATAATGTAATGTGGAATAAATATATAATATAAAATAAACATGATTCTAGGCTAATTGACAAGATGATATCACATAGAGGACATAATACAATAATGGATTAGGATTAATCCCAAATATCATAAATATAAACTCATGAGACAATAAAATACCCAATACATTGTATCACTTTCTAGGTGAACCCATAATAACATGTAGATGTATATGTGTTCTACATAATAAAATCAAAAATATGGAATAAACATAAGGGTTACCCATGTAAAGAAATAGGTTTCCTAATCAGGTAATAATTCATAACCAAATAGGGTATCCTAATGATATACATGAAATAATATATTAAATCATTATGTGACATTAATAAAGGAAAAAAGGCATATATCATGATAAATTAAGACCAACTTATGTGAAAACATTAAAAATAGTGGTTTGTAAATTTTATAAATGCACCTCATAAGAATGGTTTTATGTAAAATAATAAATAGTCTTTAAAGGGGATAAACCAATGATTATTTACATTAAACCAAAAATCATATAAATGTTTTTCCAGGATAAAATGAATGCTTTTAGAATATATAGATTTCATAAAACATTTTATGGTGTGTACTTGAAATGGGACGAGAAACAAATAAATCCACTTTTACAGGAGTTACTTATCGAGAGGAGTTGAGAAGGAAACCTTTTAAAACATGTATCTACCCATAAAATAATATTTAAATAATCTTAGTATATGTGTGGGAATTATATAATGAATATATAATTTTCATATAATAATAATGGATAAATTAATTAAGGTGAATAAAGAGAAATTATAATCAGAATAATATAGAGAGGCTCAGAGAGATCCCTTAAATTGTGTTATAGAATCGTTCTTATCTTAAGATTCATTAATAAATTTATTAATAAAATGTTACATATATATTTCATTTTTATTAATTTTATTATATTTATTTAGATAATTTTAATGAGATATGATGTTCAATTCTATTGTTCCTAGGGGGTTCATTTCTTGATTCCGTGGTCCGATCAATTTCATATAAAAGTGGATACTATTTTCATATTGGAAGAAAACATATATGGTAAAATAGATGGTATTAATTTAATTCTATAAATTTATATAGTCCCAAATATATTTTTTGGGATCCGATATATGTATGATCAGTTCAGTAAAAAATTTAGGGTTATATGGTTAGTTTATTTTTTTTGTTTCACCATCCTTCACAAACCAGTTTAGTTTTATTTATTATTATGTATTTTTATTAATTCCAAAATATAAAATAATATTAAATATAATTATTATCATCTTATTAAATCATAATAATAGATTTTTTGAATCCATGAAGGTCGTAATAGAAAATTAAAACTATTTATCCATAGAGATGGATAAACGAAATGATATGGACAATGGTTTCGTTATAAGAGTTAAATGAGAAAAACAAGAGGATATATAGTAGATATTCCATCAGTACCATGAAATTATAGTATTTATATTTTATAATAAAGTCATTAATTCATTTATTATGTGTAAGTTGATTGGAAGTAAGATGAAAAAAATAATTTAAAAGAGGTAAAGTTAGAATATTTCCTCTTTAATAACGCCTCCATTAAATACTCCACAAGGAAAATTAAAGTGGTGTTTTTCCAATACAATAATTAATTTGACATGGGGGATAGGTTTCAGAGGTTATTTGGGTGGAATGTTTTATAAATAATGGTCTTAGAAGGTGTGAGGATAATGGGTGTTCGGGGTGATTTTTATAAGGGGAGGAAATGGGTGTTTTTGAATTTAATATTCATTAGTTTATTATTTTAGCTCAGAACTATGAAAAGTATTAATTATTTTAATTATATATATTAAATAAATCATGTGAGTTTCTAATAAGTGGTACTTAAAAATATATTACTCAAAAATTCCTATATTTAGCTTAAAATTCAAAATGCTCTAATTTATACGACTTTATTATACACAAAAAATTCAACTATTTTTTAATATTTCAAAAAAGATCACTTGGAAAATTTCTCAATATTTGGATTCCAAAATTGAAATCAATTTTATAAAAAATAATTTATAAATATTAAACATTTAATTCTTAAATAAAATCATCCTTTATTTAAAAATTATCAATTTATTTATTACGAACCATTTTTTGACCATTTGAAAAATTAATTATGGTCTCAAAAAAATATTTTAATTATAATAAAAATTAATATTAATTTAAAAATTAATTTTACCAAAAAATATATTTTTTAAATCCTTAAATTTATTATAAAAATTCAAATAAAATATATATTTTTTACAAAAATAGAAACACATTTTATGCTTCTTAAAATAGAAATTTTCATGTATTATGGTATAAATATATCCTATTTTCCTTTTATAAGACAACTAAATATTATTTTACTCACAAATTTTTGATGATAATATTCTAATATTCATATTACTATTTTTATGGTCATGAAACTATTCCAACAGTCATATTTTTAATAGTTATATGGGTTTCCTACTTTCTATAAATATTTCTCAGTTCATTTTAATTCATTTATTTTTTTCATTAAAGGTAATATAAATTTTTATTTTCTAAATTTATATTTCATTACTAATACCCATAATCTTTTTTAGATTGTTTTTTATGAGTGCGGTTATCCAAGGGTATTGAGAAGATCCAAATTTTCTCTTTATTTTTGTCTTAAATTCTATTTATTATCCTATTGTAATAATTTAAATTACTATGGGAATATTTTCCTCAATATGTATTGATAAAATGATTATAATATATTTATTTTGGTTCCACCATATAGTACATGTGAATTAGAAAATGTTATCTTAATAAATATAACACAATTATATTTTCACAAGGGAATCTTTGTTGATAAAAACTTGGGTTATTAGAAACTATTGATGTCCCAACATCATGTGACATATTTTCCATTAGTCAACTATCTTTATGTATATAAGATATTTTCTACCTTTGGGATTCATTACTACCTCAATAAATAATAGTTATCCATTTCTATAATTACTAAATGCGTTTACTTGAGTGTTCATTTGACCACACTTAATATGAAAATAGTTCTTATTTTATCACTTATAACCAAAGTAGTGACATATATAATTATTCTTCTTACCTCTCGCTTTTTACCTACCATAATTTTAGCTCACACTTGAACCATGTTACATCATTCATATATATTTGATTAACAATGTCTCAACTGGGTACATAGTTTTCTATCAATCCTTTATATTCATACACTAAATTTCTTCTTTATGAGCCATTTCTTTAGTTCCATTAGCGAGAAATATATCCATTATGATATTGATTGTGATATTAATCATTTTTTGGTAATATAATTGCTTAATTTTTTTATTATAATGTCCACACATTCAGTATCCAAAAATTTGTTAACCTAATCTTTTATAATAAGGAAACATGGTATTTAGGTAGTTAATATAATCAGTTAATAATGACGACTCTTCTATTTGAAAAGTGTATAACTTTATCTTCAATAATTTTTTTGGGAAGTTACTTTTACATATAAAGTATAATTTGATTAGCCCAAATTTATTTCTATATATTTTTCAGCATATCTTGACAAGCCTGATCATCCATCACCAAATAGATTTTTAAAATATAATTGCAATTCATGTCATTTAATTTATCCTTTACCGAACTAGCCAGTTTTTATCTAATTTCATGTTGTAAATGATCATACCACTATAAAACTTTCATCTTTATTTTGTTTAATAATTAATTATTCCAAAGGAATATTTTGATCTCATATTTTTTCATGATATGTACAAGAAATTAGTTTAGAAACTTCTTTACTTATCAATGATGTTTTTAATAATATCTATATTTTTTCTACGTTGAAAGATAAATCAAAGTTGTAATCAAAGTGCATACACAAATTTATGAAAATTTCTGACACAAAAAAATGTAAAGATCCCTAGGACAGAACATTGATTTGATACCAATAGTTGAGATGAAAATTGATCTTCTATTTGGTGAAGTAATAATTACAACATAATAAATGAAAAACTATAGAAAAAAGTGAACAATAGATGTAAAATAAAAAATTCCACAAAATTAAAGGGGAAAAAACCATGGGAAAAAAGAGGACATCACTATAGTAAAATTGTTTACACACTATATCGAAGTTATAAAGAGAGTAACCTCACTATATCTATCATGAATGTATTTATAAGCTACTTTATATAAAAACACTCAAAAAATACTCAAATAGGAGAACATGTTTTTTACTTTTTGGTTATACACAAATCATTAAAGGGTTGTAAGTTCTATTGTAAAACTCTTTGGTCACTAACTCTTTGATTCTAATGGTTTTGTAAATGTTTGTCCTCCAAACCAGGTTTTCACTACCTTCCCCATAATAAAATAGGGGACGACCGCCATCTATGTGAGAGAATTATGTTACCAACATAGTTGAGGAAAAATTTTTGATGATGAGTCTGTATAGTCAAGCACTATCTTATTTAAGAGGTGAGGATCTCTTACTGACATCAAGTGATTGATTAATGCTCAAGTAATATAATTATAGGGGTGACCAAAATTTTATTTATGCTTCATTAAATGAGTGATTTCATGTCTTCTATTATAATTTTTCACTGAGTCATTGAATAATGAATAACCATAGCTAAAATTATATATTATTCTATGTTTGTCTCCATTTAAGATAGGGATAAAGGTAAAGTGAAATTTATTTTAAATTTTTAGAGTTAATGGAAATATAAACACAAGATGTCATTGTTGGGGAATTCTTATTATTATTATGAATATGTGTGTTAGCTTGGTTCAAAATCCAGGAACACCATTTGTGTACTAGTTTGAAAATAATGAAAATGGATGTTTGATAGAATTAGTGTAGTGGGGTTAATAGTAGGTTGAATCTAGAAATATCTCATGAAAATGATTTTAAAAATACCTATTAGTAAAATTCTAAATATATAAAACATGGGTAAAAATAATAGGTGTCATGTAAAATATAACATAGGTGATGAAATTAAATAATCCTATTAGGGATTCTCACCTAAGAATATAAGATATTATTAAAAAAGAATTAGGATGACAAGGGTTTGTTTACATTTTTGGGAGTATTATCTTATTTCATAATTTCAAGATAATGATCTATAGTAATGAGAATCCATATGAAAAATATTATGTTGAGTTTGGGGTTTATTCTTGTGACTTATGATGTTGTGATTTATTTTGGTTAACACCAATAAATTTTTTTAAAATTGGAAGAGGTGAGTAAAGGGGAAATATTTCATTAATCTGATAACACATTGAAGGAGGGTATAAGAAGGAACAAGGGGAATTTGGAAGAAGTGGAGGGTAGCAGAGCTAGGAGAATGGAGCCCCTCAATAGAGAAGACACATATCTTGCATTTATTTATATTATTGTTATATAATTTTCTGTGAAATTGATAATTAAATATATATTTTCGGACATGGTTATAGGATAAACTCATTTAAAAAATACTATTTTCTATTTTTATATTTTATTTCTCACTATTTTTATCATTCTTGGTTGTTGTTTATTAATATGAAAAGAATATTTGATCTTAAATAACGAAAATCCATATTTCTCTACATTTATGGGATTAGTGGTTGATAGACTAAAAAATTCTCTCAATTATTCTCTATAATCCATCAATGGAGATATTTATGCCATGTATGAATACTGGATACCTATTTGGAACTTTATAAGAACATATGAGAGTAAATTTCACATTAAATAATAAACAATTTCCATATATTCTCACATGTTTTTACCTTTCTCTAGCTGTATGAAATTTACCAGATTTGTTTTGAAATTTCCTACTTTTTTATCACCTAAATACTCTTTAATCATAAATTAATTTTCACTATATGACCATAAATAAATCACTTATTAAACAACATACCATTTATATATTCATCAATCCTTGTGTATTACCTATTATGTTTCCTTTATTATATTTTTTATTATTTCATGGTTTTTTCACAAACCTTCTCTGTGGGTTTTAGAATTTTCATTACTATAATATCCTTAATTAAGTACACATAAATAAATAATTTGAAAACACTCAAGGGAATCAGCAATAATAATTTCTTTCAAAATAAGAACAAGTCATTCCTCGTAAGATGGGGGTTCTAGATATCATATCCAAAGACAAAGGACTCATTCCTCAGTTAATAAGGGGATTCCCCTACCATCCATGGAATGAATAACTCATACCTCAAAACAACTCCCATGATCAGATTCATAATATTAGACTTAGGTTCCACACTATTAATTCCACCCACATATCAGATCCAATAGTGTTGGAGAAGGTATATATAAAATTCTCTATAATAGCTAATCCACCTCACTTAGTTGAAATTAAATACATAACATGGAATATAGGAAACAACTATCATCAAAGATAAAGACTATCCATATAGGCCAATAAAATCAGAGATAAAGCAAATAACTCCTTCATCCTCTGAATCTAAAACATATACACTAACATAGACTCTAGGCTACTAGAGAATAATGGAATCCTAAATGACTCAAACAGTTTATGATGTCCAATAGAGTGATTAAACTATAAATATTTTGTTTCCCATGTCTATAAAAACACCATTATCCCTAGTAACTCATGATTTAATCAATCCAAATCCCCCCAATATCTCACATATGGTAATGATCACAAAAAACATATAAGGGATCCATAGTTCAAGTCTAATAACTACACGGTGTTCTAAAAACCATGTTCCTACTATGAATCTCCTCTAAATTTTGATATTAAATGTTAGGGGATTTGATTCACTACTAGCCCAGAATCATCATTCTAATGGAAATGATCAGGAAGGGAACCCAAAAATTACATTATTTGTTGGAAGATACTCTAAATGTATTTTTTGTTATCCAAATCATGTTCTATAGATAAAAAATTTTCAATACATCAATTATGGGTAAGTACATGGTGGGTTCACCATGTACATGGAATGTGACACTAACACCATACTCTATGAATGTACCTTGAAGAAGAATATATATGTATTTCCTAAGTACATGATGTTCCCTAAGACTATATGTTGTGTCATATACATGAGGTATCTAGTTGTGTAACCTAGCTCATGAAATGTCCTTCAACCCTATGGTGTGTATACACAACATTGGGTGTCTGACCATGTACAATGACAAAACACATGTTGTGGGATACTAATAAAGTGTATACCCTTAAACAACATATACCTCACATGGATTTCTAATCATGTATATTTATATAATATGGGTTGTTAATCTAGGATTCCTACATGATGATTCCAGAGGGCCAACATATTATGTAAGAATACTCTCTAATCTAAGATGTACATAACAACTATACATCATGTGATCTTGAAACTACATGTTATGTATTGGTGAATTATATCAGCAGATCCACTACAATCAATGATCTCGCCCAAAAAACTAATACTTTGATCAAAAAATAAGATATTTTAATGTTACATGAAGACTACATGCAGAAACAATATTAAAAAACAACACTTCAATTAAAAGTTTGTGAAAATAAGAAAAATGTGTCCTACCAAATGAATAATCATCAATTATTCATAATAGTATTTCTATGATATGGGTTCCATGGTCATTTCATGTTGATATGCACTACTGGTTAGCCTCTTTTAAATGATCCTCCTCAATCACTCCTCTCCCTTGATTCTGAGGTATCAGTAGTAAAGGGAATCATCCCCTTAAAATGTGAATGGGTGGAGAGAGGATACATGGAAATTTATTACCCATATTTAATTAACTGCATTACCTATTATATGGTCCTAACCTAGTCTCAAAATATGATGAAAAAAATATACATTTTATAAGTATACCCTCTTCCCCTTCTTGATTAACACATTAAATTAGAATTTTAATTTTGATAACCTTTAAAGAGAAATAGATTTTTCAACCCATAACAATACACAATATTATTTCATGAAATTCTAAATATCCCCATTAATTATTATGTATTGGAATAATGTCAAATTATATCCCAAAAGTGAAACAAAATTCAATAAATATTATAACCATCAAAAACAATTATAGAAATTTTATATTTATAAATTATTACTTAATTATTTATAGTTTCTTGGGGATTTGAGACATCAAAATTCACTATGTTGCACATACAGGATCCCTATATTTCTACAACCTACTAACATCAAGGATTTTCATTCTCAAAATGTAAAGAGACCCCAACACCTCTCTGATAATCCATGAATCCATCCTTATGTAGAGATACTACATGTAACATCATCAAAACCTTTATTTTTTGGATTTCCATCACATACAAAGACCCTAAAAAAATCTCCCTCCGTAAAAAGTCACATTCTATATTCCGATAGTCAATACAGCTTCTGAAAATATATGTCCTCCACATCACTATCTAGTTTTAACCCATCATAGGGGACTATTCCAACCTAAATTCACCCCTCTTTTCACAATATGTTCATAAATTTCCACACAAACCCTTATTCTACCCATAGTTGGACATCAACCTAATGAGTAAAAAAATGATAGAAACCATCAATATCCTTCATATACATTTTATCCACTATTTCATTTATCATGGGGGATTCATACTACCCACTTTCAAAACGGGGAAATCCCAATAATTCTTTTTTAATACAGTAAAATCATATCATCATCCACTCTCAGGAATCACAAAAAAGAGCCACATATTCCCAAAAGATAATATAATGACTCTTAATAAACTATAATAATGTACACATCGCAACAAAAGCTTATTGAGGGAACTCGGTTAATAACAACCTTATTACCCTTTCCTCATAAATTATTGTTGGGAAAACACATCAACACATATGACCTTATCTAGGGTGTCAACTACAATATGTGTACTATTTTATACCCTTAGAAAATAGATATTGATATCTACCTAATTCAACGACTCATAATCAACATAGATAATGGTTAAGTATAATTTCATCCCTTAGTAAGATAGAAGAAAAATTGTTCTATAACCAATCCCACCACCTGAGTTGGAATATAAATGAGATATAAAAACTCAAGATGAAATGAAACTCAAAACATCCAAACTTACACATGCTCCAAAATGTCTCTAAACATCATAAAAATAACCAACCTGAAGGTCATCAAAGCGCACTACACTTTTGGAAAAAATTTCTGAAAAATGAAAAAAAAATACCCAACCTATACTTAAACTCATTGTAATTAATAAGAGTATGGTATAGTTGATAAATCAATTATCATTTTTATGTCAAAATCCTTAACATAAATAAGGTAAGAAATATCATCCCTTGTCCTACAACTATTTTTTTCTCCTTTAAATAAAATATAAGAAAAAAATCCAAGCTCTCCAACCCATGAAGCAACATTATATAGTCTTTATACGTTTCTCTTGTTCACGAACCAAGTACCACTATGAATAAAGTTGACCTTGATCCAAACATCTAATATAAAAAACTTCATTATTATCCACTCATCCAAACTCAACTCGATGGTGATCGCCCATTGTTATGACAATAGATCTGGGTCACATACTAATATAGTGTAATACCCTGGGAAATCAGTTCCAAAATCATCTATCACCATTAATAAAAATAGAGATGACATATTAGCTCCATGTGATTCCCCCAACCACACTTGATATGTTATGTTTCTCTACTAAGATCTCAGAAACCCCGATTTGAAAATAAATATTAATAAAAGAGATTCAAAAAAAGCAAAAACCCATAAGAATCATAGTTAGTGGTCTTATATATCATCTCATCCATGTCCATAACTACCTCATACATCCATCTGTAACTCATTATGTGTCAAACATCCTGAAGACCATCTTCCATAATCTATATATATCCACACGTTAAGTTCATCACAATATGGATACTCACACACATGATTGTGAACATCTATCATATCAGGGATTCCATACCCAGCATCTTACATACCATATCTACCAATCACTAGATTAAAGAGCCGAAAAGGAAAATATAAAGTAGAAAAAGGGTCATTATAGATAATATTATCTATCATGATATCCCAACTAATAATATTGTCATGAAACATTCACGTCGATAACTAATCTAGGGTTAAATATGCATGACTTATAAAGTGTAATAAAATTAGTAAATGGGGGACTAACCTCCCTTGGGGTGGAATCTATGCCCCAAACCATGGTGGAGGAATATTAACATGATGGTAGGAGAATAATACACAATAGTTTTTGGAACATTTACCTCTATTGATGGAGGAATCACACCCTTTCTTAGGGGGATACTGACTCCATTTATTAATGGGTGACCCACACATCATTGTGATTGAGGCAATACTAACCCCGTATCCAAACAATGAGGGGAAACATAAAAATATCCTAGAATAATCATGAACCATTTATTTCATTCATGACCACTTTATTTACGATGGGTATTGGATCATATTCACAAAAAACAAAATCACATCTTAAAAAAACACTAACATCATATTATGGTGGACTTACACCCAACCTAATGTGGGTACTGACCCCTCTTTGGTATGGTGAACCCATGGCTCATCGATTTAAGGGGGGACTGACCCAATGCCTTATTATAGGGCCCACACCCCATGAATGGTAAACCAAAACCTTGTATAAATGGGGAGGATACTAAAATATACATCTTAATATTGGGGATCCATATATCATAAAATATCATGGATCTAAAGGGGGAAATTGACTATGATGAAGGATCTATGTCCTATGCTTGAAAACATAGGATAACTACACATAGAGGATATTAGACAGGGTAAAATACCATCATTGAAAATAGAGTACATCTTATCATTCCTAAAATTGAGAGAATATTCTAACCTTAGTGAAATAAGGTCTCTACCAACATAATATTAAAATATTTTCACCTTTAAATCCCATATGATTTTGAGTAGTCTCATGGATATTGTAATCTAAAAAAGGTCTACTCTACACCCTAAATGAATGAATTTTTAATGTTAAAAATTAAAATCCCCATTTATTAGATTCAACATCAAAGGTATGGTTTTATGATATAAAATACACAATTCATAGAATGTTATGTGATGCATGGGACAATAAAAATACACCCCACTACCAATGCTCTACGAACCCATGTTAGTCACATATATAATAGAATCCATTTCACTAGAATGTGTTAAAAAAGACACCCTTTTGTGATTCATGATCTAATAAAAAATCCCAAGAAACATTAATCATTATCTCCTCACATATCCTAAATCATATCTCAGAGGACACCAATCTCTAAAATTCTTCCTCTGGTAAAACATACTTTGATACCTCTCTAACATGATCTAATGCACTTGGAACCATCTTGGGAGATGATAGATTGAGTCTACCACCCAAAGCTTGCATCTAATAGGCTGGGGGATGAAAAAATTCACTAACAACATATAATAAAAATATAGGAGGCCTTATCCATGAAATCCAATGATAGAATACACATAACTAATCAATAAAAGAGTTCAAAATGATGCATGATATACTTAATTAGATGAATTATAATATATACCTGAATAAAATTACTAAAAAACCAAATTCATAGAATAAAAAAGATGATATAAACGGAAATAATAAAAGGTCCAAGAAGGTTATATACATACCCTCCATGGTTTTTAGGCATTGAAGGATCAATATGTTGTTTAGTCATATTTTCTGACCATTATTTTTAGTGTACCTTGTCAGACTCTTCTATTCATCAAATCCAATTTCTCCAATCACTTTGTCATCTCCATTCCTAATAAAGATATTTTATACCTATAAGTAATCTACATAGTCACCCAAAAATACAAAGTAGGATTTTCAAAAAAAAATAATCAATTATGTGCGATAGTACACAAACCCATAAGAAATATAAAACAACCCAATGAAAATTTGGTGAATAAATATTTTTTTAATAGGTCATAAAAAACTACCATAGGAATACCACCAAATTAGATATGGGAAGATATTTAGAAATATATAATCCCACTCATCTACATCATTGAGACCCTCAGTCCAACAGTTTTCTTGCCTCAGGGAAAACAATTCCCTATCCATAAATAATATTTAATGTCATTTCCATTGGTCCAAAAAAGTAACCACTACTATAAACACGAATATAAATTGGGGATCTGGTAGGTAGGACCCTAGGGAAAATTCGGTACATCTAACCAAGTGATACATCATCACAAAAAACCTTCCTTCCGAACTCGTGGGGCATATCAAAAATTAGCATCATGACATTGTTCCTTGAATGAGGTTCCATGTCTCAATAAATATCCCCTAGCCTCAACACCTTCAACACCTAGTACACTATATCTCTCTGAATGAGAATCCTTCACCACAAACCCTGGAAAATTTCCATGCTATAGAAAACTAAGGAAAAAATGAACATCCTCTACCAACCAACACACCAGACACAAATCATAGTGACCTAGATACACTCAAAGGGGGGAGGAATCATTCAATTTAAGAGAAACTATTACTTAAAGATTCCCTCTCAAGAGAGTGAGCTAAGATGAGATGTAAATCATATTCACATGACCCAAAATCCTCTAATCCCACAGACCATCTATATATAGAAATCATCATCATTTATAATCCATGTAATCTATAAATTTTATAGAGGACCCATGCCTTAATGAACAAAAACCCAGTAAATGGGGTATAAGCCCATACACTAGTCCGTATGATCTATGAAACAACTAAAAATATCAACAAGATATCACAACCATGTCAGGGATGTGTCCCTTTCCCAAGGGTTGAGACTAGCCATGAAGAGTACCAATACCATATAAAAAAGAATAAACCATTCTTCATGAGAGGTGGATCCAAAATATTATATCCTAATATAGATGACCAACGCCCCCACCCAATAATAGGATATCGATGTTATCATCACCATAGTCATTAAATTTATTTTAAGAAAATTACATGGCATTGAGGAAACAAGGGACCCACATGACCAACAAACAACACAAAACAAAACAAAACATGCCCCACCTAGGGAGACAAAAAATAGTGAAGGTCAAGGGCATCCCCTCGAATCAAATTGACTCCCTCGGGAGTAAGGATTGTAATGTTAGGGAGATAAGTGACACTGGACCCATGAACTGCCAGAGAAGCAAGGTGATCTGCAAACTTATTGCCTTCCCTCCATGTGTGAGTGATCCGAGTGCTCCTAGAGAGAAGGGACTTACATTTCCTGATGAGATAAGTAATGGACCAAGGGATTGTCCTTCTGTTGAGAAGGGAATCATGGATAATTTTAGATTCTGTTTCCAATTGAATCAGAGCCATGTTCTTCTGGTTTCAAATCTCGAGCCAGGTAAGAGTTGCATGCGAATCCACCTGAAGTGCAGTGCCACTACCATAACCTGTAGTGAAGGCCAAAAGTGAACTCCCCTCAGTGTCCCGCACCACCCCTCCTCCATGAATAACACCCAAAACATAGGATCCATCATGGTTAAGTTTCACTACATTTTTCAGGGGAAGCCACCAAACCCAATGTCCCTTCTTCATGAGCTCCACAGGAAAGGCCTAGGGTTGGTTGGAATACAGATTTCATAGCAACAGGGCCTC
This sequence comes from Viscum album, assembly GCA_963277665.1. Classification (NCBI taxonomy): domain Eukaryota; kingdom Viridiplantae; phylum Streptophyta; class Magnoliopsida; order Santalales; family Viscaceae; genus Viscum; species Viscum album. The sequence goes on along the minus strand of OY728140.1, from coordinate 1,712,640,978 downwards.
CTTCTAGTTCCCAATGAGATTCACCATATCAACCAGAAGGCACCTCATTCTCAAAATAATTGACCTACTTGTAGTGAGGTACCCCTCGTATCTGGCTTGGTTCCTCGCTTTCCAAAGGAACCAGCAACATGCACTCAGAATCAACGAACACTCTGATATTTACAGGCTAGAGTCTGACGACCCCTGGAACCATTTTTCGAGGAACATCGCATCACAAGGGGTTGTGGATGAGAAAGCTGTGAAGATGATGAAGAACCTCCACACTGCGATGGACCAATCGTCTTTGAAGAAGATGTGATCAACACTCTCTTAACTTTTAACATTACAGCAGTTGCAGCAATATGTGAGACAAATCCCCACCTTCTTTATGTTGTAATCAGTTGGGACTACATGATGTCGGATCCTCCAAACAAGGAAATTATATTTGGATGGATCCTTCTTGCACCACAAAATCTCGCTCCATCTATCATGTGAATCTGGAGGTAGGAAAAGCCTACGAAAATCCTTCATCGAGAAGATCCCTAAGGTGGACAGCATAAACACACCACGGTCCAGATCCGCATTAATGGGGATCGAATCAAAAACTTCTTGTTGTCTCTTATCCAGCACTTTCCTGATGAACGTATGGTGAAGGCTTGCCTCTTTGAAGGAGATGGAAGGAACTGGACACCCCAGGTAACCAATCACCGACCCTGCCCAGTTCTGAGACTAGAAGAGAATATTGCCTTTTCCCATGATCCATTGAGCATATTGGTTAAGCATCTTAATCAGGGGAAAATCCTAGACCAATGGGGGGAGATTTGTAAGGTTCTATCACCTGTGTTGTGTCCGTAGTTATGGGACATAGTTCTTCCCCATAGAGTATGATTCTCAATCACTTTCCACACCAATTTCGCATGAATGCCTTTAATCGTGGACCCTAAGCTTCGAACATTAATCATTCCCTCATGTATGGGTTGGGACATCCACTCCCAGGAGACCAAATTCCTCTTTCCTTATTCCAAAGCATCCCAAATAAACTAGTTGGAACATTATAAATCTATTTGATCACCCCTTTTGGCACTGCTGTCACAGCCAATATATGCACCAGAATCACAGACAAGACACTATTAACCAATGCTATTCGCCCCCCAAAAGACAGAATATGACTTTTCCAGTTAAGAACCCACCCAGTAATCTTACTCACCACATGGTCGAAGTCCCTTATGTGCATGCGACCTGAGGAAATGGGAGTTCCAAGGTACTCTAGTGGGAATTGGCCTTGTTGCATGTTCATCCTGCTGCATAGGTGATTGGATCTATTGTTAGCACACTTGTTAGATATATACATATTACTCATGGAGAGGTTGATTAACTGTTTGCTCCAGAAGCAATAATCCTAGAGAATCCATATGATGCCACATGTAGATCTCTTTCCAACATTTGATAAAATGATAGTGTCGTCTGAAAAAATCAATTGAGAGACTGCAGGCATGCTCTATTTCCTCTTATAAGGATGGATCCTCCCACTCAGAATTTCTTTATTGATTAGGCAGCTAAGAGTTTCCTACACCAGAATGAAAATGGATGGGGAGATTGGGTCTCCTTGATGTAGACCTCAGACCGCCTTCAAGAAGCCATCGGTTCTTCCCATAAAAGTGATAGCCATCCACAGAGAGCTAAAGCATTTGAAATAAATATCCATAGCCTTGAAAGAGAACCCCACGGTGGTCAGGACCCTATTTATAAACCCCCATTCCATCCTATCGTACGCCTTATTCATATCAAGCTTCATAGACATATTGGATCCATGAGACTTACAGTTGATATCTCTTAGAATTCCTTGTGCCAGACCAATAGCTCCATGTATGGATCTCCCCCTCACAAAGTCGTGTTGCTCAATAGATTTCCACTGGGGCAGGTGCATGGACAACCTCATTTTGATGGTACTTTCAAGGATTTTATAGGGAAAATTTCACATGCTAACAGGTCTATAATGTGAAATAGAGGACGGGTTCTTCACCTTCGGGATGAGAACAAGTGTTGTGGTGCTCTCAACCTGTGGCATGTATCCCATGTGAAAGAAGTCTTGGATGGTCGAAACAATGTCCTCTTTAACCACCTCCCATGAACCTCTTTAGAAAGAGACCAAGAAGAAGTTGGGCCCTGGTGCACTCTCCACGTTGAGGTTAAGAATCTCCGCATGGATCTCATACTCTTCGGGGATTGCCTCCATGAGGTCATTATCTTCTAATGAAACGCAGGTAGGAATTCCCTCGCAGATTTGTGCACTCCCGGTAGGGTACCCACTGTCCATCCTCACATTCGTGCCTGCAAGAAGGTCTTTCAAGAAGATCAGCGCCATGTTGCCAACTTCATCCCTGTCATCCGTGTATGATCCATCCTCTCGCATTATGTTGGGCTTAGTGGTATGACGATTCTCCTTGATACAATCATGAAAATAAGTCGTGTTCTTATCCTCCTCATTCAACCATTTTATCCTTGATCTTTCCAGAGCCCTTCCCTCTTGACTAAGGATCAATTCATCCAATCTGTTCTTCTTATCCGCGAGATCATTGGAAATATTTTCATTCCAAAGATCCTCCAAGCTGGCTTCCATATTCTCAATCTCTTGTTTGAGGACATCTATGTTTTGGTCTATTGGAGGGAGACCCCTTTCCCATGACTGGAGCTCCTGCTTCAATCTCCTAAGCTTGTTATGGATGGCCATCCAGGTATGCCCATGGACCAGTTCTCCCCATCAAGAGCGAACCAGATGGATATAGTCTGGATTACATGACCAATATGCCTGGTACCTGAATCACCCATTCATCTCCTGCCTCGTGGACAAGTGGACCAACAGCGGGGAGTGATCTGACATGCCTCATGCTAAATGATTTATCTTTTCATTCGTAAATGCAGTGATGGAATTGATGTTAGATAAGCATCGATCAATCATGCCCCAACATCGACTGCTTCCCTTATGATTATTACACCACGTAAAGAGGTACCCTATATACCCCAAGTCCAACAGCCCATTGGCTGCCATGAACTGATTAAAATCCATGCTTTCCCTTCAAGGAAAACCTCATATGCCTTTCTTATCAACCGAATCTTCCACAATGTTAAAGTCCCCTCTTATAACCCATGGCACTTCTCCGGGATTGAACATACTTAGGTCCTGCCACAAATATTCCCTCCTTTGGATATCACAACTTCCATACACAAAGGTCATGTAGAGGGTACTCATACCCATCTTCACCCTCATGGAAATGAACTGGTCACCCGCTTGAACTGTCTCCACCGATACATTCTTCCCCAAAAAGATCTAGAATTGGTGGTTGGCTGGGTCATCCTGCATGGATGCATGCATTCTTATTTCGCGAAAGCACTGTTTGAGTTTTGTTGGAGCTTGCTTGTGTTCCATGAAAGAAGCAATCTGCACCTTGTTCTTTTTGATTTAAGAAGTGAGGAAGTAACTCTTAACTCATTCTCTGAGGCCCCAAGAGTTTCATATTATCATAGGTAACATTAATCAAAGATATGTCCGGCTTGACCCAGGCTGCTTGGTCCCCTTCTGCTGGGAGAAAGAGCACTCATGATTCCTACAAAGCTTCTGCTTTGATTTCTAATGAGTGAAAATGCCCAGGCTCAGGTCCTAGGGGTCCGCCACAGACGAGGACCATTGGTAAAAGACATTACACAGTAATCCACTACCACCGCTCAGAGGAGACGAGGACCTAGATGGCTGACCCTGCTCCCATCTTGCTGAAGGAACTATCTCACCCCACCAGGCGGCCTCCCCACTCGCCTTGGCAAGGATATCTCACACCTTAACCCAACACATGATCATATAGAAATAAACCTAGACATAGGTATCCGAATACTAATTCCACTAAGATATTAGCGTTAAAGGTCTAAATAAATGTATATTACAAATGGGGTACAATATCTACCCCATGTAACTCAGTAAAAACTCCAGATAAAACATTGGTGAGTGGAAAAATCTTTCATCCAAGATAAAGAATGACCATATTGGATGAATCAACTCGATATTTATTGAATAAATCTGTCATCGTCCAAGTCCAAACCACATGACACAACATTAGCAATAGGGTGCATGAGAATAATTAAAACATCCACATGTCCCATAATCTTGTAGGTCCCTTTGTGAAATTCTTCTATGAAGATGCTATTTTTTATGCCTAGTAGAGCACTGGAACCAAAAACTCCACATCGTATGAAGAACCCATAATGACCACCCACTCTAAATGGGTAATTATCATTGAAAACTTATTATAGATCTATATTAACGGTCAAATATATTCCCAGTTTTCTATCACCCTCCTTACAACACTACATTTCTTCCAAAATATGATACTCATCACCACAGTCAAGGATATGTTAATAATAATGAATTATAGGAATAATAGCATACGATCAATAATGGAACCCAAAAATCGAATTATATGTTGAATGAAACTCAGAATATAATATTTTCTTATCTGAATCTAGCTAATGAATTAGAGAATGAATAACACATTACTAATAATAATGAATATGATGTGTACATTGTGTGAAAAATTTGTACCAATAACACCCCAATTTGGTAATTTACTTTAGGTGTAATTTTTGTGTATTTATAAGTATATAGTGTCATTTAATCTTATATGGCTTGTAATCCCTATGGGTAATCTAGTAATATACCCTAGATAAAGTCAAGTGGTGCCACCCTATATGGTGTATACCTCAAATGGGGTGTCAAGTCCTATAAATAAACAGAAACCATGCCTCATATCCTAGAGTCCAATACGGTGTTTCCATATAACCAAAATGCATTATGGACATTATATCTATCATAAGAGGCACTAAAAAACTCCATGACATATTTTCTAGACCCCACAAGGTTAGTAATTGGAAATTCCATGAGTAGATCAATTATGAACCCTAATCTCACCAAAAAACCGAACATTTTGATCTATAAACAATATATATGGCTCTATAAATAATAATATATAACAAAGTAAGATCCAATAAATTATTATTAAATTGAAATATTTTGGGAAATCAAAATCTCAATCCCTACCTCACAATGGATTTTCATAGATTCATAATTATGTGCCTCTATTCCATAATCCATGGTCTTTGCACCTCAATCCACACTATTGACCGTCCTCTGTCAATGTATCCTCTTATATTGATCCCCCCTCATAGTTATATATCAATAGAAAGTAATGGGTGTTGGACCCTTTATAATATGAATGGTGTGGGAGAGAGAATATAATTTATTTTAAGAACCTTTATTAGTTACATGGGACCGGACCAGACCAAAATTTTAATGGATACTATAAATTACATAAGTTAAACCCTCATTTATGGACTCAGTTATGATGTTGGAATTCTCATCTAGAACATTTTTAAGGAGAAATCGACATTTGAACTCATCAGAATAAATAATATTCATTTATTAAATTTTAAATATCCCAAATAATTGTTCCATTTTAAATCAGTCTAAATCCAAACCCAAGTGTAAAAAACCATATTACCGAAATAAAAAAACAATCAAAATTTATTTTTTTACTAATTATATAGACTAAAATCCTTGTTGTATTTTACATTAGATCTTGGGTCTATGAAACTAAAAAATGGGCTAAGGATCCCACAATTGAAAACAGAAATTTCTATAGTTAAAATAAAAGTCAATATAATTTTTTAAAAACATTAAGAGATCCTAAGAAAACTAGGAATATCGTTTAGTTACTATTTCCATAATTGATACTGAATATTTTTTTAGGGATTAGAACCACCCTTAAATGAAAAAATAATCCTCTTTAATTATTAAATTATTTATTGATAATATAATTGTTGTATCCACATTAATTATATCAAATATTTAACCACACCAAAACCAATTAGTGGGGTGAAAGAGGTAACATGAATAGGATAATTTATTTTATCCACCCACAGACCAAATATTTTGTTATACTATAGAAAATAATCCCCATTTTTTGGTTATGTAAAGAGTAATACTCCCATAATTGAGAAAAAAATTTGATATTTAATAAGAAATAAAAATTTAAAATCTCATACCAACATCAATCTATGGCATATAACACCATCAAAAAATTCATGTTACCACCATCAATGATCATATTGAATTTTTCATCATTTTTATTATAATACTACTTAAATCATCATAAACTACAAACTCACAACTACTACATGTTCAATTTATTCAACACACTAATCACATCACTTTCCATCAAGTATATAAACACCTATATAAAGAACCATATGCATATCATCATTATATTTAATCAAAATAATCTTAAAAATAAGAAAAATGTTAATAAAATATTCCAATCATGGTTATCCTTCAAACCATTGAATAATGAAACTCCTAAATAAGAAAAACATTATACATATGATACCCTCCTACAATATATAACTAGAGAGGTAAAAATAGTGTAATTTAATCTATAAAATATTAGGATAAAATTTTTTCCTATATACTACATAAAATTGTATCATGTAGTAATCTTATGACATTGATATATCAATTCCCTATTCATCACTCTACTATTACCATGTCCATTACAACTTATCATTAAAAATAATATCATAATACTCTTATATAATTCTATATAATTAATCAATACCACCAGTTATAATTATTCATTACTATAGTTTCATCCGAGTCTCCTTTATGTATCCTGATTATTATAATAATAATCAAATATTACACTATAACATTGACAACCGAGAATACTTTTGTTAATTTCATAAACATAGGATCTAAAAATTCACCAATAGAGGTAACCATTTTAATGTACTTCTAAAAAAATTAAATTGGTACTATCAATTTTCATAGGACATATCACCATTAAACTCAATATCTAAAATTTTAATCCTCTAAAATTTAAGTTAAATGAATTTTTTGACCATTAAAATATCAAAATATTAATTTATATAGGAAAATAGGTATGATTAACTATTTAAATATCGAGTTTAGACACTATGGATGAAATATGTATTTTTTTTATTTATGTATATCTATATATGGGTGTGGGTGAGCACATAAATACATATATTGTATTAATAATAAGAATGATGAAAAAATTATTACTAATATTAATTATATTTTTATTATTATTATTGTCACAAAAATAATGATAGGTATTAAATAAAAACATATGTTATTTATTCCTTAATTATCATAAAATTTATGTATGTAATTAACTAATAACACATATTTAAATGGGTGGATAGTAGTATACCATTTACTCCACCTAGAGGACATCTCCTTTAAATATCATCTAATCCTATGTTTTCTATTTTCTAAATACCCACATCATCCCTCATGATGGCCTCTCACTCATACACTTTACTCAATAATAAGGAAGGGTTCATTCTAATTCATGTCATAGTTTAGTGATTGTGGCCTCCTCCTTATCATTTCACCTATATCTGAAAAAACACCCATAATGCCACAAAATGTCCAATTTATAATTCGTTAGGAAAAACATTTTATGGATTGGACCTATTTGGTGGTCTAAAATTTCCATGAATATCCCTCATTTTTTATAAGATTTCATCATAGAACTACAACCCATGTAGCATGTATCAACAAAACCAAAATATTTTATCTCGCGTACATCCTCAAATACTAAATTTATGAGTTAATAAAAGTATTTTATCCTATTATTCACTATGAAAATACTTATTCCTACCACCCTCATATGAAGAATTATTTCATCATCATCAAATGCTATTCACTACAACAGAATTAGACAGATCAACAATTTCTTCGTAACCTTCTAATACCATAAAAGAATCACCCCATTCCATCCATTTAACCTTCCTAAGTAATTATTTCACCTTTTATATTTTTAAATTATTCTTTTGAACACGTTAAACAACCATTCCAACCACCATATTTTTAACTTCTCACATATTGGCTTCTTTATTCTATATTATTATAATTGGTTCCCTCGAAAAAAATTATATACTTTAAGATGACATGTATTCGTTATTTTTCAATGTTAAGGAATCTATTATCCTAACATGATTGTTATTCAACCATATATGGTAATCAATTATTTTCATAAGGGGACATTTCACATAGATAGGTCATATTAGTTCCCATTAATGATGGAAACCTAAAAGTGTTATGATAGTATTGTTAAATTTATATTTTATATGGTTGGATGAAATCATTTGATGGGAAAAATTATATAGGAGATCAGGATAATTGGATCATAATACATTTATAGTTATTCTCATGAAGTTAACCATTGAAAATCATTAGTAAGAATATTTTGAGAACATGACCCACCAGTAGGAAAATACACATGTATATGATTCATTAAATTAATTGATTATCCATGAAAGGATTTTTCCCTTATATTATATAGTAGAGGTTTATATCTCAGACCCTTTGATGAGGATGTAACTACTTGATCATGCCCATAGATTATAAATTCCATCAAAAACTTAATTCATTAAATTTTATAGAAACAAACATTGAGTACATAGGTTTATAACAAAAGTATGAAACCTATTTGATTATATATATGATGAAAAATAGTTTATATAACAAGGTGTGTGTTCCTATGTTGTTAATATTATTATACAATTTTAATTCATTCTCTATAGTTGTCTATGAAAGTTTTTATACACCAACAAGTGATATTAGGCTAAATCACCTATTTCTACTATGAAATAGGACTATAGGTTCACACACTAAGTATATTCAGAACCATTGTTATATTATGTTTAAATTTATTATATTGAATAAAAATTACACCCATATGTGGTAGATTCTTTATTCCTGATTGGATAATCAAAAATATCCAGTCTATAATTATTTGTGAGATTTAATATTTGAGTTAGATATCTAATAAATTTTTATTTACAATTTTATTGAATATATTAAATATTTATTTATTTTTTGGATAATAAAGGGATCTTTATTTATTTAAACTAGTGGTCATTGATGAAGGTCTAATAAATATTGTGTTTTATTGGTAGACTGAGTTTGGATGTACAATTGGAAATTACATGTTGAATATTATTTTAATAAAATAATAATTTTTTTATTTAGGAAACAATACATATTTATCTTTGAGTATAGAAAATTTGAAGTAAATATTACTATTATTATTATTATTATTGTTATTATGGATTCATTGGGGATTATGAAAATAATAAGATCCCATGTGAAATTAGTTATTCTCCAACCCTTATCCTATAAATATGTGGTAATATCATTCTCTAAACAGAAATATTCCTTTATAATTATTATGGACATTGAAATTAGACAATCATCTAAATTTCTTGAGAGATTTTATTTTATAATACAGTAAATAAAAAACAAGAAGCCCTCATCCTCCTTCATGTTTAGTCTAGGGAAAACAAATAAATCCTTTTATTTTGAATATATTCTATTATTGATCAATCAATCATGGAAAAAGAATTAAAACTTATACAATATCTTCTAAATATTTATATGGTGATGATTAGATAATCTCGGGGGACATGTGGATAACCACTAGAGGGAAAATACCATTTATTCCTTTGAGGAAATGATGATACAATAATATTTTATAACAAAATCCTCAATGAAGAAACAAATCAAATTAGAGTAAATTACATATTGTGAATCAAATTAAATGCGAATTATATGTGATAATCTTGCACCATGGATTTTTTGGTTTATATTAAATAAATTTCGAATGAGAAAACTGATCATATTGATTAAAAAAATTATAGGTCATAGGCCTGACTAGTTTTTTGTGATCTAGAACCTTCAAGTGGTATCATAGTAGTAACATGATAATTTATAATTATTTGTTAATCATTAATTGATATGTGTTTTTATTGTTAGTATTACATTTTTTTAATTTATTGTTTTAATATAAAAGTTGATATGACACATTTTTTCACCATTGTATTATCCATAAAAAAGAAGAACAAAATAAAAAATGAATGTATGTATCATTGGAAGGTATTAAGGGTTCTGAATGGATGAGATAGATACAGAGAGTTTTTCTACAAAGTTAATTTTTTCTAATGAGTTTCATTGAACATGGAAAAACCATATGATTCATGGATCACTATAATGAAATTTACTTTTGGAGTAACTAAAAAATTAGGAGTTAACCGAAAAAACTGGGATGTTTTTTAGGAACTACATTTCTTGTAACCTGTTTACAAATTGTGTAGTCCTCCATCATTTTCCAAATAATTTTCATAGAAATTGGGCATCCAACATATGCCTCACATGATGCGTAAATTCAAAAATCTACTTAACCCATAATAAATGGTAATATGTGTCATGTTATCCATGTACATATCGGGTAACTAAGTGATTTATATAAGTTATACATACATGGTTCCCTTAGATCGTGCATCATATACATGGGATGTTATATATAGGTTGTCTAGCTCACTAGTACACTCCATGTAATCATCCAATAATCAAAATAGTAAAAAAAATTGAAGAATACATTTTCATATATAGAAACTAGAATGCAACTATAAAAAAATGTTTTAGTATAATATAAATAGTAAATTACATTCATATATTTAATTCACTATAATTATATATGTATTTAATATATGAATTTAAATAGGTACATGTCATGTGGGTTAACATGTGTCCAATTTTCACAAAGTACACATTTATTATAAAATCTTATGATATGGGGAATTTTTAGACTAATTAACCATGTAACTTTTCATGCATTCTGAAAGTCCATGTGAAAATTTAATTCACAATTAATGAGAGTAATGTTGGTTACATGTCATGCTACCTCAACATATGCATTATGCAATTATTTAACTTTAAATATAATTAATGTTTTTTTATTTAAAATTATAATGACTGAATATCTATTACGATTCGAATAATTAAAATTTTAATTTATTAATTTGATAAATAATTGAAATATTTTGATGATGTTTTAACTTATGAAACAAAATAATTGATGTAAATTATAAATATAGTGAATATGAGAATTTTTTTCATGCCTGGATGATCATGAGCTTAGACTAACCAATGTATATGCTTGAGGTCTTTTAATTTTATTATTATTTCCTGGTTTTTATATAAATTATTTCATTTAATTAAAATAATGGCATTCACATCATTTTATCCTTTATTGCATAGGGGTATGTGTATTTGGTGTTTCTTTTATGTAAACCACAAAACCAATCCTTTGGTTCCCCGCACATGTGTTTGAGTAAAATCTTATATAATTAATAGAGATTCTAATATAGTGCAGGTAGTTAGAGATCATATTTCATGTGAAATAAACTGAAGAGTTACATTGGAGTACAAGTGGAATGTTAAAGCTCAAACCTAGTTACATTTCAATGATTTTTTCCTTAGGTCATGGGTTAGATTATCATCAGCTAGACAAAAAACCATTAGATTATCTCATGATCAAGAAATAATTCTTTTTATTTTTATCTATTCAATGGTTAATTTTTTTTAATTCCTTATTTCTATCACTTAATGAATTAATTATCAACCATTCAAGGTGTAAATAAAATAATATAAACTGTGTATAATTTTTTTATAGACCATGTTAATCACTTAAGTACAATACTTCAAATTTAGAATGTAATTATATAAAATTGAATATATATGAATAAAGAAAAGAATCTATAAATCAAAATATTAAGTCCATTTTCTCTATCCATTACATGATTTGTAATGGAACCACGAGATTGGAGTGTTTTTGGGCCTTCATCCAGACACATCCATTTGATTGGGGGGTTAAAGTATGTATTTTGTTGAATTAACTAAATTTGCATTGGGTGTAATATTCCTAATAAATATAATGAAAATATTATGGCATGTTTTGAGTAAATACATGTCCTATATTTCATAATTAGGGTTTATAATCAATGGTTCAAGGATCTATGAGTTAATACTATTATAAATACACAACATCATAATTAACTATCAATTTCATATGTATCTCTCCTAATGGTTATGAGAATAAAAATAGATATCCTTTACACTAAAATATCTTTGTGATGGGATATTCAGAATCCAATGGTGATATCAATTATGTTCCATTAATATTGCGTGAGATTAAAAAATTAATGCATAGTTTTTATCAAATTTTGTAATATATATAATATAATAAAAGAACAATATTATTCATTGTAGAAATGGAATGACATGTGACATACAAAATATTAAATTCATCCATAATATATATAAGGATAACCTTACCACCCTATTCAATTTCCAAGAATTTTATAGGCCCTTTCAAGTTATATTATGACATCATTAGAAATTATACTTGATAAAATCATGTATTTCTAAAGATCATGGTAAATATGTTAGTGAGGAATACCTTTATCTCTATATGAATCATTTAGATTATACCACATATGTCCAATGTGTCATTTCATTATCCATGTCTAATTAGCTCATGAATAAATATACCAAAATGGATGCATATTTCATGATGTCTCACCTTCTTGATATTAATCAAGATAATCTCAGATAAGATATATCCAATGCACTATTCATGTGATTTTTCTGAGAGTCGACATTGGTTGGGCCTAATGTAGACATGATTATTGGGTATATCAGGTACCTAGATATCTTGGGATTCAATAGAATTTATTAATTGCATACTTATTTCATTATATCTTCACTACTAAATAACTCCACTAGTTTCAATGTTATTTATAATATGAAAGCTTGTAGGAAGTCTCTCTTATAACTCCTTAAATTAATTATCTATGTTTATAATGTCATAGGTAAAAAAATCACATTATTTATAGTTAATAAGTGTAAATATAATGTAGAGAGAACCAAGGATCACTCTATGTATAAGGCTTCGAAGAATAATTCTTAAAATAAGATGATGGTCTAAAGATAGGAGAAGGAAATGGATATTGATTGTTTTTCATGTGGAAAGCCAGTAATTTAATAATGTTAATTAATTAAGGGGATTCACTAGGGTAATTCTTTTTCGAGTATAATACTTCCATATATTTCTTGTTGGGTATCATATATAGTTTGGTTTAATCACAAGCGTATCTAAATATAATAAAAAAGTATATTTTGGATGTTTATAGGAGGAGATGTGGATATTTTAGTGTATGAGAAACAATGACTTGTTGACTTGGCTATATTAGACTATAAAATTATGATTCCCAAAGAAGTAATCTTGACATTGAAAGAAATTGATTATGTTCTTGGTGTTACAAAAAATATAATTTCACTATTCTTCTTAGGAAAAAATTGATTTAGTTTTATAATAGAAAATAAATGATTTTTATTTTAAAAACATGATATTTGATATGTTATGAATCATTTTAAAATGGAATTTTTTTAAAATAAATTAACGAAACCATGTATTGGGAATTAATAAACAATCAGGTTCACATAAAGTATAACACACGTAGTTGTGTAATCACTATCTTTATCATGTAAATGTGGAATGATTGAAAAGTATATATCTTGATGACTATTTATACGTATTTGAAATAAATCCAATTAACAGATGTTTTTATTTTTACAAAGAAAATTGACCAATTCACGTTTCTATGGTTATAGTGAACGGGCCAAAAATATTCTAGAATTTTTACATAATTATGTGCATTAAAATTTTTGAATAAGCATTGGAGATGTTATTCTTACTTCATTATGTTTAGTAATGAATTGTGTAGATAAGTATATGTCTATTTAATGATGTACATGTCTAATCCCATTAATAATTTAATATTAATCAATAATGAAGTAGATAATAAACATGGTAAAAATATGAAGAGACTTCAATCATATGGAGATGATGAGTATCTTAACTAAGATTTAATTGACTTTTTATTAGCGTCTGGGGTATTATATCACCTCACTTCTACTTATACACCATATTGGTATGGTTTTAGTGAAAGGAGGAATCAAACATTTATTGACGTAGTGATGTTGATAATGACTTATAAAGATCATTAAATAACATTTTAGGAATATTCATTACAGAATATAGTATACAATCTAAAATATGTTCCAAATAATGAATAAAATGGTATACCACAAGGGTAAATGTATCAAAAGAAGTCCATTTTAATGAAATTACATGTACGAGGATGTGAGGATTTAATAAACCAGCTTTGGATGATCTATGATTTCAGATAATCCATTCATCCACAAGACCTAAGGTGCATTCTTGATCACCCTAGGCTCTAGAAAATTTCTGAGATATCACAAAATTATTCCAAGGAATGATTTCACTATAAGTAAAAAAACAAATATCAATAATTAGATCCAACCAGGAACCTAGTATGAGGTATGAATATATTATAAAACCCTTCCAAAGTAAAATAAATAGTTAAAATACAAGAACATTCATAAGATTCATCACAATAAAAGAATAATAAAAATAATTTTCCAAATATAATTTCAAATAAATTAAACTATTTTTATACATATCTTTTACAATAAAAAATGTAAAAAGTTTACAAAATGAGGATGGAGAGGTAAATCTACCACATGATCTAAACCAATCAAACCAACATTTGAGGTAAGCCCTACCATCTCAATGCGACTCTCAAGTCACTGAAAGAAAAATTCAGGATCTATGTAACCACTAATATGGGGGTCAATAATTTGTTAAATGTTTTTTCATGTTTCCCCCTTCAAAAACATTTTATTCCTGTAATAGATAAATTAATCTGGTCAATGAAAAAGAACAATCATAGCCAGAAGAACATAGTAATTTTCATGGTTCACTACTCAATAATATTAGTTGGTCCTTTGTATGATCTAGATATATTCTAAGATCATACATCAACTAGAAAAAAACTCATGTGGTGTACATCAAGGATGTTATATAAATCACATTCATTTCACTATTGTTAAATAAATATTCAAGTTCTTTCTATCTAGATAATGTGATACAATATATTTTTCAACTATTTATTGAACTTTCATCGACATGATTCACTACATTTTCACTACACTACTTCTATTTTTCAGACATTCAATTTAGAATGTAAGATTGTTATTTTCTTTGATTTATTGTATAGCATCGAGAAAGAACAACTCATCCCTCTCCTCATATTCTTATCTAACTCTATTCTTCAAAAAAATTCACATATTTTATTTTTTTATCTCTTAAAAATATAAATTTTATTTATCGTAAAACATTGGTTACTTATTTTAATTCATCCTTATGGTAATATTTACACAATTGTATAAATGATTTTGAATTCAAATTACGATAATTCAGATATCATGAATTCACAGTCACTTCAATAAGAAATTTCTTTCGTAAATGATTATATCTTCATTAAATAAAAATAAGATTTGTATCCTATTCATCTTTATTTAACCATTAATTTATTGAACCTTAAATCCCCACACATGTTTCAATACAAGTATAGTATAGTGTTAAGATTATGCTAACTTAAATCTTGTAATTCATCTTCATAAATCTCATATAAACTATACATCAATTCTTTTTCTACAATTAAAAAATTCATCATATGTAGATAACATGTGAATGTTCATATATGAATATTATCATGTCAATATTAATTATTGTAATAATACTTTCTATGAAACCATCATCCAATTTCCCTAGTATTGAACACCTCATCGAGTAAGAAAAATTACCAGCTAAATCAACCAATAATTATTTCCCTTGTATTGATAATATATATAAACCTCATATTTATCTATTCTATGTTTCATAAGTTCACTTAAACAATTTCAATAGATCACTATTCTATTTCCTATCATCTACTTATATGTAAAATCTGGTTTGAATGAATCATGTTAGAGATTATCAGGATAATTAATATTTAGTAGATCTCTTTACATTGTATTAGAAAATTTTACTTTATCTTTTATAAAGGTGATAACCAATCCACAATTCATGTGAAACTCATAGTAGTTCCTCTTACCATGTGACTCATGATCACTCTGTCTTTAGTCATGGAAGGTAAATTCACTTTTTGTGAACAAATTAATTGAGGATTTGTTCTCAAGAAATATCTATGAAACTTCTAATAAAAATCATAAGTTTAAGATAATCATCATTGTTCTCATAGATAAGTGAACCTCATATAAGAACTTTAATGCATCATTTGGAAGAACTAAAGGTCGTGAAATATACATCCTTCTTCTAACATAATAAATGGAACATGAAATATCCTATCATATATAGGGTATATACACTTCACATTATCACATAAGGTAATAATACATGGATTATATATGCATGGTAGATGTTATATCCAAAAAACCATAGTATAAGAAAGTATCATCCATAGAATCACAGAACAGAGAATCATATAAGGATTCATGTGGTCAGTCATAATTACACACTAAAGATCATTGAATAAAAGATTTTTCCATGGAACTTTAGTTATATTTATATGGAAGAACTCAAAAAATCTTATTGTACTGTTTATTTATGAGTTTGAAAAAAATTAAAACCCATTTTTATTCCAACAACTTCTTTATAAGTTTCTTTATCAATCTAATAATAATTAATTCAAACCTATTGGTCTAAAAAATCCCCCATTTGTATTATTTTATAAATTAATTTATATAAATAAATTAAGCACTAAAACTAAAGATATGGATTATAATCCAACAATGTTAACCCAAACAATGATAGCTCAGTGTAAGAAGCAATAATCATTAAAAAATAATTCATTGTTTTTTATAAAATAGCCATAAATAATTATTCTGTACCACTTTATTCATCACATATCACAACAATAATTGAATTTCACTTGAATTAAATAGTTCATATACCCACTTCAACAAAAAATCAAAATATCTCCCAAAAAACATGTTGAAATCAAAACTTACCCCACTTAAAATTCTCCTTAAATATATTCTCTCACAAAATAGTTAAATCCGAAATCAATGGGTAGATTTTTGTTATCATATTTCTCCCCTATGAAAAAAATATCCAAAGTCAAGATTATATATTAGACATAAATCACATACCTTAGACTTGATGTGGGTGGGGTTGAACAACCATCATCAATATAAGCTTCCCAAAAGCATCATTCAATATTGGTTTAGTGAATATATCAGCAACCATATTGGTTTATGGTATAAATTCAAACTTCAAATCATTTATTTCAATAATCTACATGATTAAGTGATATATAATATCAATTTTATTTTATCTTCAATTTGGAAACAATTTTTATAAGATGGAATGAAATTTGATGATCACAATTAAATATAAGTAGAATATTCACAAAAACCATCAAGTATTCCAGTTGTATCTTCATCCGCATTAGTATTTTTGTAACTTTAGTAGAAGAAACATACTCAATTTCAATAGTTATAAGTTTTAGCTAATGTTTCTACTATTAATTATTACTCACAAAAATTTCACCTCGAATAAAATCCCCACCATATTTGGATCCTCTTTTATTGCAACAACCTACCTAGTCTACATGCGTATAGACAAATAGATTTAATATTTCCTTTAAAAATATTAAGTAACATATAATTACCATAATAAATATGAGATTTATTATTCCATAAAAAATATTTAAACTTTTGGGTTCACTTTAAAATATGGAACATAGGTTAATAACATGAACTAGGACTATTCTCATGACTATTAAATATAGAGGGCTTCCAATAAATTTTCAAAATTCTATAAAATCAACATCCCATAAAACATTAATCTTAATCATTTTTTTACTATGGTGTGTCTAGAAACTAGATTTCAATATTCCATTGAATAAATTTTATGTAATTCATTGGAATATTTTTGTTGATATAGTAATACATTATCCTTTTCTTGATAAATGTTCAACAAAAAAATATTACATTTCTCCGAATTTTCATATTTCAGAAAACATCATTATCTATTTTGGAAATTTTTCATTGTGTTATTAATTATATTCTAAAAATAAGATATCATCATTATAAATAATCATAAGGAGAGAAATATTTTTTCCCATTTTGTAGTGGTTGTTTTCCACTCGTCTATTCCTAATGTTAAACTTTTTTAAGAATGAATCTAAATTTAAATACAAATATCATGGGTATTTATTAATCCCATATAAATCATTTTCAATTAACTTACATATTTCTCTTATTATAATTACAGGAAACCAATTTGAGGGTCAATATAGACTTTATCCTCTACCCTCACATTGATAAAGGCAGACAAGGAATTAATTTTGAAAATAATATATTTCAATTGTTTGGTAATAGAAAGATATATTCTAATGGTTTCATGAAATTATGTTTGGGAAATGGAATCATAAAAATCAATACCTTAAAACTAAATGTATCCCATAAAGACTAGTGATTCCATGTTTCTTATGCATCCCCTTTTAAATTCAATTTGTTCTACAAAATCCACTTTTTTCAAAAAAAAAATTGTTTTATCTTCAACTTTAGAAATAATCCATAATTCTTCAATTCTCTAAACCAAATTCAATTATTAATTAGTTAAATAAATCCCATATTGATTCTATAATTTTTATTTAGAATATATTTCATAATACATTGATAATAAATAAGGTTTGTAAAGAATTCCTCAATGTTATTTTGATCTAAACCTATTCCCTTTGATCTTTAATGATGATTTAGATCTATAAATAGTTTCTCATCCTCAAATATAATGAACGGGGTTGTTATTAATCACTTGATATAGTAAAATATTACTCTCATCCTTTTATACTATCAATTCCATCATTTAATACAATTTTTTCATAATCCTTCTTAATAAGTGTAGATTTATTCTATCATCTCATTAAATCTATATTTTATTTTGATACTATATTTTTATAAACCATCACATCAGAAAAATAAATGATTTTTCTAGTTTCCTTTTTATATCATATGTATACCAGTCTATATGGAGGGTATACAAGGATTATAGAATCAAAATAATTTTTATCAAACTTCTCATGATTCAATTCATTAACTTTAATGACATATGGGATTCCAAAACACTATATTACTTTAGACATGGATTACTTTTATAATAAATCTCATATAGGGAAATTTATGAATTTTTGTTGTGTAATAAATTATTTTGAATTTGGATTACATATTCAAGAGATAGTCATAAAAATATATGAGACATATAATTCTCAATTAATATGGTCTAAGGATTCCCAAACAGGATTTTATTCTTTCCATTAGGCAAATAATTTTTTCACAGTGTGTGGTGCACTGAAATCCTAATGAATACCATTTTTCATATCATTATGTTCAATACTTCTATTTTTGAATTTAGTATTATTATTTATATGTTTCTTCATTATGGAGTACCCATATTCCTTTTTATAACTTATCCTGAAACTTTTGAACATCTTTAGAGCCTTTGATTTGAGTTTTAAAAACATAATACATGCAATTTGACTGAAATCATCCTAAAATTAAATAAAATATGTATCTCTATTTATTTATTTATTTCTCATAGTACCATATATATATATATATATATATATATGTGAATGAATTATTTCTGAGGGATGATATCTATGTATCTCATCCATCATGAGTAAATATTTAAAAAATTTCCCACTATAGCATACATAAAAACACCAAAATATATTTTTTATCATATCAATAACATCACAAACATTTACACTATGTGTTAACATGTTCTTGTTTCATTGAAAAAAAAAATCCAATCCTTATATGACATAATTGATTCTCTTCTATCATACTCAGATAACATGAATTTTGTGTATCTTTAATATGAAATAGGTTCCACTTGGTTTTTTATAATATTATGACAATATATTACTATACAATAATACTCATAATAAGACTATCTATTTTAAATTATTCAATATTTCCTTTATCAAAAATATGTGGAGCACTGAATAGTTTGAGTTTCAATCCATTTTAAAATATGAAACTTATGTATTTTAACTTTTATTTTCAAATAATAGATGATCAAATGCCTTTGATTCTAAGAGAATCACAATTTCAAATGCCATTGTTCATTCTTTATAGTCCTTAATATTCATAAATAACCTCAAATATTAACTCATAAATAATGAACACCCATTTTCCAAGATCCAAGGTCATTCTCCTATTTCACCCTTTAGTAAAGGTTTGACTACAAGAGCCGTATCGTTACCATTTTATTCCATTACATGAATATTTTATGTTTTTTCATCAAAATACAGTAGAATCATAACATTACAAAGAAAACATTTTCAAGGTTCTTAATTTTATAACACCTATTATGGAGAGTTTCATGAATTTTTATTCATTTCTTAATCTTTGAAATATATTTTTCAATTTTTTTGAGTATATCTTCATTGAGTGGGATCACTCCTCATCACATTGTCCCTATAATTCCTCATTGATCCATTTTTGTTTCCATTATTAAACTACTAAATTTTAATTATATTCTCAAAGCCTCTGAAACCTAGGAAATATCCATAGAAATCATTTTTTTCCTTTGTTACCAGTATGTTTTCTGGAACTATGTATACATATTCCAACATATTTATGAACACATTTATTAAATTATTTATGTGAACCGAAATAGTTGTAGAATTTTATAACTCATTCATCATATTAGACAACATCATATCTTTAATCGAGTCTCTTGTTATATAAATTTTTTCTTTATTGTTTTATTTTTTATAAATTATAAATTTTTAAAATTCATTTATTTTAGATACAAACATGGTCCACCTGACTTGATTATTCTTTTGGGACCCTTTTTTCAACACCTTAAGTCTTTTAAATGAGAATTGATAATATTATTTTCTAATATATTTTTGATTTAATCTATACGGGTTTCATAAACTTCTTAAATTAAATTTTTATACTTGATATTTATTATTTTGTATCAACATGTTTACAATCATGAAGATCAAATTCATTTACTTATCCCCATATTTTCCTCAGGGTTTATGTTGAGAATTTTCTATTCATCATGTTCCTTCATAAAATTGTCAATTTATATTAAAAAACATTATATTTATTCTTTATCCAGTAATTCTCAATTTTTATCATTTTGAACAACATTATTTAACATGTTGTTCCCTTTAACTATATTTAAATTATCTGGGATACATTCTTTAAAATATCTTTTTATCATGAAATACATATGAGTTTCCAATTATTATTCTTCATATTTTCTACTTTAATTACTTCTAAAACTCTCATCATTTACCATTTCAAAAGTAATTTCTCATCACATTCATCACTTCAAATTTAAACTTCCACTTCTTCATCCCTATCATAATAATCCTAAAATTTGAAAAATAGTTTCTTTGTTTCTATTTACATAAATTATTATTCCTTCCTATTTAATAACACAATGACATATATACCTTCTTATTCTTCAATGTTATTCTTTTCCTTGCATCTTCATCATAATTATCATTATATACCATTTATCTTATATAATTCAATGAATTTTTTTCAATGTCTCCATAGTTAATTCACTTCAACGGAAAATTTAATTCTATATTCCCTATGTTTCTTGTCATATATTTAAAAAATAAAGACACGAATTCATATAATTCCTTACTCACTTCAAATTACAAATCAAAATCATTAAAATCTATCTCAATAAATAACTTATTTCAATTCTATTTATTACTGGATTTGAAGGAGTTTCCTTTAATCTATTTTACCTTATTCTGGAAATCATTCTCTCTTCTCATAAAATATTTAACGAGAATTTTATGAAAATAATCTAGAAAAATAATTTAAGGATCTCTATCTTCAAATGCTTGATTTTTTCATAAAATATATTAAAAATAATTCTTGAGGTCTTCTAAATAATTTTGGAGTTTTCTAAATTTTCCCTAAGAATAATTAAGATTATTATAATATGATTAACCCATATAAAGAAAAGACCAATATATTCACCATATATAATTTTAAAATGTTCATATTTTAATATCCAATTTTTTAAATTTATTTACATTAATTTTCGTGTTCCCATAATAAATACTCTTTAGAGTATCTCAGAATCCTCTATCCATTCCAATTTCTTTAACCCATAGGAATTAAATTTCTGAGAGAGTGAAAAAAATAGCACTTTTTTCTCATCCATCATTCCGAAGACTCCTCTTATCTATAGTTTCTAATTAATAAGCCTCAATAAGATGAAGGAAACTATCTGAAATATCATCAAGAACTTCATAACTAATAGAGAATTTATATTATATAATTTTTCTATCCAGGTTTTATAAATTTTATTATAAAATATTGAAATACCATTACTATTAACTAAGTTATAAAAATTTATTATGGTATTATTCTTATTTACCATAGAACTCTATAGAGTAAATGAAGGAACCTATACTCAGATACCAATTTAAAGGACAAGTCTGGATTTTTGTGTCCACAGATATGGGTGGTTAATTAGTGGTCAATGAATTTTTTATTTTTTATTCCATTAAAATGACACTAAACTTTGTTGAAAGATAAATGACTCTGATAAACTAAATAAAAAATCACACCAGTCAGAAAATAATAATTTATAAGGTTCACTACTCAATAAGTGTTCCTAGTCCTTATCGTGATCTGGAAACCATCAAAGATCACATATCCAATAGAACAAATACTTGTGGTTTACAAAAATAAATGTATATCTATCACTTGTATTATATTGTATTCAATTCATAGGGAATGTTCTCCTCATATAAGTAATACAATATAAATTACTTTTCAATAATTGAATGAACCTTCACAAATAGTATTCAATACGTCATCACTATGCTACATCAATTATTCACATATCCAGATTTTCTAGTCGGATCTTCTTCTTAATTGAATTAATTCTTTATAGTGAAGTAGATCATATTCTCATCCTATTCTTCTCTATGTTTCTGATATTCATACACACAACCCATTTTAATCTATAAAATCCAAAAATTATATATATAATGAATCATTGGTTTCATTTTTTCATTCTAATTTATTCAAATAATTAAAAATAATTATAAATAGTTTTTGAATTAAAATTACATTAATTATTTGATCTAGTATTCAAATTATCATCCATGAAGAACTATTTCCATAACTGATTATAAATTCCTGAACACATGAAAATATTTTGTATCCTCATCATTCTTCTTTAAACCATTATTTTTTCGACATTATATTCGTACTAAAGAACCAATATATTCATGGTATAGTGATGGGATTTTGGAAGCATCAATCAAGGAATTATTCATCACAAATACTATTCAAGCTATACCATTTTCATTACATAATATTTGAAAATTTGATCTTATGTAGTTATCAGGCATGTGCTTGTAGGAAAACTAGAATTTAATCTTTTATCCATGGAGAAATACTTTTCATCATTCCTTTTTTCATATTCCCATTATATAGTATCAAACAACACATATTACATGAGAACATCCAATAAAACATAGACAATATTTTTTCTTCTTTATATAAAAATGGATATACTCATCACATTTATCTTTTATTATTTTCATCAGTTTTGATGAAAAGTTTCATTAGATCTATCTTCTATTTTCTACCTTCTATATTCATCCAATAGATCCTTTTAAATATTTTTGGTATTTATTATCATGATATTTAAACAATGGTATATCACTTTATGTTGTATGGCCATATTTTATAACACATGTTATTCAATAAATCACCAAGTCACCTTATATGTGACACACATGGTCGATAATCTCATCATTCACATTATGGTAAATACTTCCACAATCATAAAAGTTATACACAAAATTGTACTCAAATTCAAAAAGGATTCATACTCATAGAAGATCCATGATTCTTATGATGGAAGTACTGAAAATCCAAAATGATCTATGGTATTCCCATAGAAGCACTAGAACTCATAAAAAATCTGTGATAATTCCCAAATAAGTACTATAACTCATAGAATATCTATGATGCCAATCTTGTAATCATAGAAACATAGAATCTCTTAATGCGTTGATGTTTTATATATATTGT
Source organism: Viscum album (assembly GCA_963277665.1). Classification (NCBI taxonomy): domain Eukaryota; kingdom Viridiplantae; phylum Streptophyta; class Magnoliopsida; order Santalales; family Viscaceae; genus Viscum; species Viscum album. Next base: position 1,712,617,058 of record OY728140.1, on the reverse strand, counting down.
TACATCATTAAATATAATTCTTCATGAATGTTTTGTGAATGATCAATTCTCATTCCATAAATGATTATACCATGAAATCATTGTTAATAAAGTAATATAACATGAAATATTATAATCCTTCCTATTTTCAATCATCATTAATCATGGAAGAATATTTCATGGAATCTTATTCCATTAATCATCAATTATTTTCCCATGGTTGGTCTCAAAAAAAACATCTTTTAAAGTTGATTTATTTATTGAAAATAAAATATGACACCATTAATATTCCCATGTATTTTAAATTAGTGTCTCCATCAATCAAATAATAATAAATCCAAACCTTTTGGTCCCAAAAGTTACCCCATAACACAAAGATCACCATCCTTCTAATAGAGAGAGGTAAAAAATAAATTTGTAATCCATAAAATGAAAACATACATAAATCATGATGTAAATAAACCCACCAATGTGAGTATGTAGGGTACAGGACAAAGTATATTTGGATTACACCATGAGTCAACTACCTTCATTTTATAATGAAACAATTTCCACTAGTTTTAAAGAAATAAAAAATAATTTATCATTCTATTTATAATAAATACAAAAAAAATCTTGAAATACATTATATCATTTTTGAAAACACTCTATTTTTAAACTATTACTAAATAAAAACACAAAATTTTTAATTTCATTTCAAAAACAAACTATTTAATTTTAAAAAAGATTCATTCAAAAAATAAAAAATTTAAACATTCTCATTTCTTTTACAAAACCACTATTAACAACAAACCATCAATTGTTTCAAAAAAAATAATGGTAATCATTCCACAATGAATGCACTCTAATAAAACAACTCATTACCCTTCTGAAAACATAACACACACACACACACTAGATCAACATATTTATAATAAATAGACAATGTGATTAAATTCAAGTCCATGAACAATCTTTAAAAAATGATAACAATAATAGAAGTGAAATATTTAAATAATATTGAAGTTAATTCATAAATAACCAACACTAAAATAAGGATAAACAATAAATAAGAAACATGCATGAAAATAAATCGTAAGGAGACATAAAAAATATAAATATCTTGAGGGATCAACTTAGTGACTATAGAACAAGTACTAGAAATGAAAAAGTGGAACCAACCCATCACCAAAATCACTCTTACTACTTTCATCAGTGGATCCACCATAGCCAGGTCATAAAATTCAACTAGGTGATATTATCTATTCTATAAATGAAAAAAATAATAGCCAAAGTCACCTGAATCCCAAAATAGTATATTATGGATAAAAAATTCATATCTAAAAGAGGTAGACCACTATGAATCCAATGTCAATAACATGGCCATCAAATATCCCAAAAAAATAAAACACAATAAGAAAACACTTTCCACCTCCAAAAACACCCTTCAATAATGATCCTTGATCCAAACCACATAACCATGAATCAAAATTCTTATAAATATGTCAGTTTTACAAAATCCAAACAAATTATTAAAATTTAGATCAGCTTAGGTATAAACATGATTCAATAAAACCATTACTTATCACAAGGTTCTAAATAGTCCTTCACTTTATAATAATGTTTCCCACATTTAGATATTCCTTTTTTTTAAAATAATTACTATTAAAAATATGTGAAACCCTGTATTTTACATAATAATCACTAAATAGTCACATTAATAATTAAAAAAATTCTCCTCCCAAAATAATTGATCCAAGAAGACACATTAATCTACTTTTAAAAAATATTGAAAGCCTTTAAAATATGCACTCAAACATTAGTCAAACATAATAAACCATTTTTAAACAAATTGGATCCTTTCTAACATTTAAAAATATCCTTTATTATAAGGAAAACCCTTTCTAAAAAGGAATATTATTTTTTTAAAAATAGTATAATATCTTAAAATTAAGAACCCCATTGAAACAATTAATGATCTATTTTAAAAGAAAAATGGAATGAATAGCACTGAACTGATCATTTTTCTAGATTAAATACATAAATATAATTTTTTAAAATTCCATAAAATCATAAAAAACCATTTGAAAACAAATTACTATTAAACTAAATCATATATTCATTTTTTCAAATTGAAAACACAACAAAACAAGGAGATTATTTGATAATCAAAAACTAGGAATCACATATATTAATAATTTAGATATAAAATACATTTAAATTAAATGAATCTAAGGACCTATTAAAAATATGTAAATTGAATTGAAACACATTTATTAAGAGGTGAAATCATATTTCATTCAATATAAAAAACCATACTCATTATCTTAATATGGTTTAACACATTTTGAAATAAAAACCCCAGTATACCAACAAAATATTACTTAAATCATCTAAACATGGTTATTAGTGTTTGGGAAGATAGGATAAATTAGTAAAAATGTGAAAGGGAAGTCAGGAGACCACTTTGATTAAATATGGATTAGATCCCACTTAGATATCACTCCAAATACACCTTAAAGGGTCTTGGTCAAAGAATTCTAAAAGTGGTGGATGATGGGAGTACCCCACAAAAGTATACTCAAAATAAAAAAATACCCAAACCTAAGAATCTAACATGGTTTACCAAACGTGAAATTCACTATTTATTCTATAATTTTTTAAACTACCCATGTTTTATTATTTTCTTACATGGTTTAACAGACTAGGTAGTGACAGTGTGATCACCACTTCCAAAAACAGAAGGTTCCATAAGATTTCAACTATACTATATCTAAAATCATGCACCTTGGCATACATCCTTAGTGCCAAAATTTTACCTTAATACATGTTGAATTCAAGGTAAAAAGAAACCATATAATTAAAATAATGAAATTGAATTTTGGGTTACATAATTTTCCCCACAACTTAACATTCCACCTTTAGAAATTTATAGTCAAAAAGAGTCAAAGGAAGTGAAAAGACCAACTCATTATATAAAAGTACCCAACTACATTGCCAAATATATAGATTTGATGTTAGGTATGGGGGAAATGAGTTTCCAACTCCATAATACAACCATTATAAAGTGGTTTAAGATTCAACACCAATTGAGGCCCTATGAATCTGAAAATTACATTCCACACAACATGAGATATTTTTATGATTACTCTTATTTTCAAATTTATACTAAGAGACTCTAAAAAATGAACATATCATAATATATAAGTTCTTAATAAGTCCTAAACCTAACCAATGTATAAATTTCATCAATACATTTAGAACATCGATGTTCATTAGAGTTACACATAATGAAAGGTCCGAACATAAACATCCTAGAAAAGAACTCCCACAAATAGTGGAAATATATAGAGATGAACATTATGTCTCCTAATTGTTTTGAATTTATCTAATGTGGTTAAGCTAAAAATAAACAATCCCACAATAATTTTCATTAGAAATAATAAAATCCACCACTATTATGTAGAGGAAGAAATAAATTCCCTTCAACCACAGATAACCAACTAAAAACGCCACTAGGGAGTACATCTTATGTAATTACACAAAAATAATAGTAGAGTATATCAAGAAGATAAAAAACCCAAAAAACAAAATAAATTCCCCCAAAACAATAATTATTTACAAATGAATGGAATTTATCAACACAGGGATCATAAAACTACACAAAGGGTCAGTGAATGGTAATCTCAAAGAACACCCACTCTTGATGATCCCGAAAGAGAACCTCGACTAGATAGATCTCATCGTTTAATTTTCAATAAAAACATATCCTCTCTATCTCATCCATCACCCAAGATATTACAATTTATTCTATCCTAAAAATATAATCCACCATCTACACTATGCTTAATTATAAAAAATAATACAAGATAATGATGAATGAAAATTCAAATAGAAGGGGATCTTAAAGGAATAAGGACCTGAGCCAAAATATTTGTTATAAATTATAAAAAAAGAAAGTAAATGTATAAAAGAAATATAAATGCTTTTATCAACAACATTGGATAAAACATTGTTCACTTCCAAAACCAAAAAACACCTTCTTACTAACCCATGAAAGAAAATATGAAAACCCCTAATCAGATCTATGATGGTTCTATGAACAACGCTTTTGATATTTTTTAATATTAAAATACATTTTAATTTTATTGGGATGACCACAGTGATGATAGGTCATCAATGTTATTGGAAAAGATGTTCTAAAATTCCTAGACATCCTATATTGGTAAAAAATAATAGTCTTCTGATTTCCACATGTCAAATCTCTTTTACAAACACTAAATGGGATCAATTTATCAATTTTCATAGGTTTCAATGATTTGAAAGCCTCTGTGATGATTGATTTATACATCAAGTCCAAAACTGTAGTTAGTCATGATTAAAACACCCCCAAGATGAGATTTGTTCAATGAATTCAAGAAAAAAACCAAAACATCATTAAATCATCATCATCAAACTCATGAGTGAAAGAGGAATGACTAGTGAAACATTCAGTATTTTCATTCACCAATAGATCACCTGGTATAATTCAAAATAATAACATTTCATTTCAAAATATTAATTATTTATGAAAAAATTATTAATTTGGTATTAACATATCTCAATATAATACCCAAAATGGTTGAATATGAATAATGATATTCCTTAAATCCTGAACCAATCCTTACAACGAAAAATTGGTTCATATCACACTTAAGGATTTCTGAATCCCTATAAAAACAAAGATTTCCTCAATTTTAGATAGCTAATTTATCACCTCATATGGTCCTTTATCACCAAGAAAAATAGTAGGATTTCAATTAATAAACTCTCAAACATGATTCATGAGACAAGAAAAACAAGTCACTACTCCTCCATTGAGGGTATGGGAATATACAAATACTGGGAAGAAAATGGATAGATCACCAGTGCAATTTCATGGGGAATTACCTTTTTGAATTACAAATTTATTTTTGGGGATAACATTCTAAAACATCATTGAAACACCAAATTTAATAAAACCATCCCACGTTCAAAATAAGGGATACAATAGTGAGAAAAAAACAAAACCTACAAATATAGGTTCCCTTATTTACCCATTTCAAAACACCTAACAAAGCCTTCATTAGATTTTCAAATAACACCTAGGGTTCATGAAACCCCCTTTAGGGTTCCACTTTAAAAACCATAATCGATTTAAATCCAACAAAATAAAAAACAAACTATTTCTTAAAAACCAATATCCACTTCAAAAAACAAAAACAAAAATCATTCACCCTTTCACAAAGAAAACCTTTCTTTCGAAATTATAACCATTTCAAAACATATTCCAATAATAATATACATGAATATTTTTCCATAAAAAACCTGGAAACCCTAAATTTATTTCTTAAACTTAAAAGATATATTTTAAAGTAAAAAATATTTTAAAAAACTTAACTCAAAAACCAAAAATAAAATGTTTTTCAAAACAAACAAAACTACCATTGAACAAAACACTAATTCAAATATTTATCACACAAGATTTAAAATTCCAAAATATTAACTTGATCAATCAAAAAAAGAATCATCAACCATTATTAGGGGAAAATAATCAATGTATTGAAAGAAAAAATATTTCAACATTATCCAATACCACTAGTATAAAATGTATTTTTATGAAAGGATTATAATGTTGATGTTCACATCACGACTTGTTTCCTTTGAAACATTAACTCGATTAAATAACCATTTACGCAATAAATTTGGAATAACTATTAACTAGAATTTTATAATCTCCTGAACATAATATATTCCATCCTAGATAATTCATGCCCAAGAATAGTGATTTGGAAGGAGTTGAGGCCACTCCTCCCTCCCTAATGACTATAACTCCCATGTCTTCTGAGAATCTATTCAGAGTTTTTATAACATTTTGGCCTATGAAATATACTTCACATGAATACATTCATTTTAGTATCAATGATCTCCCCTGGTTTCTCAACAATTGAAACATCTATCTGCAATTTGATCCCTTCTCAACTCTAAACATGGGAGGTATTATGATGGTAATACCTAATTAGGGATATTTGAAAGAAATATTTAATAACTATCTAAAGAGAATGAAATGAAAACTAATAAAAATCATGTACAAGACACTCCATGACCTCAATTGTACAATATATCTCAAAACTAATTTTCCCTCTTTCAAGATATGATGGTGAACCAATCATAGGGAAACATTCATGGAATCTTGGTCACCTATATAAATTTTCAAGGCATGAAATTAAATATTAACATACTATTTGTACTAACTTTGTGCTATAAACATACATCTATGTATATCTTGAATCCTCACAAAAGTTTCCTAAACATGACTATATCCAACAAGAGAGCCCTCACCCAACTAATAGTAATTAATAGGTGACTTTCAGAGGAATCCATACAAAGACTTTAAGTATGCCATTATATTTGATGATGTGTAGCTATTATTATATGAAAAGTAAACAAATCTTATATGGCTATCCCAAATTCCATATAAATCCAAGATTTGATCATGTAGAATATCCTCCAAAATTTGAATAACAAGTTCCATTGGATTTTCATTCTAGGGATGGTTAGGTATACTCAACCAAATTTGATTCCCCATCTCTTTGTAATGACTCTTCCAAAAATTGGTCGGTACATGTGGGATCCATGTGTAAAACAATGGGAGAGGGAACCCCTTGTAACCTTACAATACCTGACATGTATAACTTACCTAGATCATTAACTTTAGTTGTGTTTTAGGTCTGAATTAAATTAGATTATTTTATCCACAAATCATCCATGATATAGATAGAGTTCTACAATATAAGATTCTAAGGTAATCCAATAATAGGTTCCATAGACACCGCGCCCCATTTACAGAGTAGAACTGGAAGAGGGTGAAGAAAACCAAAATTTTTTGAATTCTCTTCCTTTCCTCTGTTTGTAGGTGAAACTATTGGATACATAATATGTAATGTCACAATTTATAACTAAGCACTAGAATAATTTTCTCATTTCATAATACATCTTTATAGTTCCCATACAAGTGACCCATAAAGTATTATGACTGACAAACAAAACATAACTCCTCAAAGATACTAGGATGACAACATTATTCAAATTATGAATAATACCATCAAAGCGGAGAGAAAAACAATAAATTGTATCCCACTATAAATTGTTCCACTAATTCCACTAAACACATCATCTAGTTTGTCATAATATGTAATAAATTCAAGGAGATATGATGATATCTACGCACTGGAAAAAACCATACCTAGAAGATCCCCTTGATCATTCAAATGAATCTAAGATAAAAAACCCATCATTTTACACTCATCCTTTGATTCTACGATATCCTATGATTGAACTTTTTTTCTGAGAGTTTCTATAATGACATTCCCCTTTAATGAGGTGTAGTCTTTATTGAAATCAGATGTAAGAAAGTACTCTAACCACCACCTATATCTAATATTCAAGGCCTTTAAGAAATGATATAAATCAAGCACTTATGGTTAGGAAAGAATATAAATATATCGTTAAAAATATTATCCTTCTAACACTGAATCCCATAAATAATTGAGAAAATATCCAAATCATGAATTGGGTAATACTTCTAATCCATCTAAAGCATTCAATTTTCATAGGCCACAACATCTACATCCTATATAAACATGAGACCCATACCATCACTAGAAACATAATAGTATATTGCATACCACTTACCTGAATCAGGTAAGATCATAATGGCTTTCCATCCTAGAAGTTATTTTAAATCATAAAAATAAGTCGAACATGTATCATCCCATATAAATTTTAACCCTTTCTAACTACGAGTAGTAAGTTGTGTCACAAACATTTAGATATCCATGAAGAGACTCCAATAGTATATAGTGAGAATAAGAAATATCTTTATCTCAATGATATTCTGTGTATTTTCTATTATAGAACATCCTTTAATTTCCCAATAACGGATGATAATCTATGTTGATAAATCACATTACCATTGAACATCACTTCTTGGATCCTAAAAATATATTTTTGAGGCTTTATATACAGTTGTAAACTCCTCATTATTTACAAAACTAAACCCAAATAGTTCTCTTGATTTTTTAAGATATAAAATGAATCATAATATAATCAACAAATACTATGGAAATGGTTTTGAGATGTTGATGAAATATATGGTACAATAGTTCCATAAAACTAAATGAGCATTAATTAGAAAAATAGCAGTTAATATATATACATATTGTTCATTACTACTCCTAAATATTGTCTTTGTAATATCAGACTCTTGAACCCTGAGCTGATGATAAACTGACTAAATATCAATTTTTGAAAAAAAAAACTTTTCGACCATTAACAGATAAAAAAATCAACAACATGGGGAAAATAATACTTCTCTTTAATCATTGTCCTCTTAAACTTTAGATCATCCAAGTATATATAGTAAGGAAAAATATATTTCTTGGAAAACATAACTAGGGATTCCCTTGGAGAAACACTTGGGGAAAATCATTCATTATTATATCATACAACTAGATACTATGGTCACTCATTTCTTTTGGTTCCATTTGATCTGATGGTATCGAGATTAGCTATGTACCGCACACTAGATCAATCAAAAAATCTACCTCTCAATCTCTGGATGAAAACATGGTAATTTTTTTGGGAAAATCATGGAAGTCCCTAACAACCAAATAAGAAAACAATAGAATAAATGTCATTGGTATTAAATGAAACTATAGACAATATACTCTTGATCATGGGTTGGATGGACTTTCATGACCATACCAAAAATATCACTCTAACTAAGACATTGAAGAACTCTTTTAAATAGTATAGAATATGGCACACTGGTGATAAAAATAAACCAAAACACAGTGAGAAGCATGTCAATCCATCTCTATAATTACATAAAAAAATTCCATATTGAGATCATAGAAACACCAAAACTAACAATGCATCATCTATCGATAGAGAACAATAATGAAACTAAAACCCTTTCTCTGTCATCATTCCAAATTGTTTTTCTAATTCGATGAAAAAGGAAAATATCTCCATTTAATTTTTCATCATATAATAAAAATAGGAAGATATAAATGAGTGGGGAACCAGTATAAAATTGAGAAATCACTATTGAAAATACTACAATTATAATACCTCTCACTGACACCAAACCCATCAAAACTTCTTCTAGAGACTCAACCACTATGTGAATATTATTCACTCTTATAGCATAAAAGACCAGTAGACATTAGAGTTTTTGACTATAATGTAAAGGAATTTAAATATGATGATCCCTAACCATAGTATGGAAAATTTATAACCTGTTGAACCTATACAGGTGGTAATAGGGGCCCAAACCATTTCACATCTCCATGGGGGTGGGATGGGAACACTGAGTGAACCTGTCCTTTTACAAAATGGATTTAAGTTAGGGTAAACTAACTGGTAGCAGTTGATGATAAAAAAGAGGCACATTATTGAGAACAATCACCAACGATCTTATGATGATTAAAACACTTCCTCCGCATTCCATAAATGCCACTGAAGCTGTTACTAGGTTGAAGAGATGTAAAGACCCGTAAAATTCAAGGGAAATTTTTTCTTAATTTTCTTTAGAATTTTACAAGAGCGCGGTTTCAGATGGCACCTGATTCCGAGGCCCGGAGTGCCCGGAATCAATTTCCGAAGTTTGGCTCGGGTACGTTCAGTGAACGAACGAGCGGGAATTCCTAACTTTTGATCCGGTGCTCGGAATTGAAATCCGAGGGCACCGATGAACTCGCAGCGCCGATTTTCGCTTAAAGAGACCTTTTCGGATGTTGCGTTTGTTGCGGGTTGGAAGTTAGTTTTTGGGTTTTTAGTTTTAGTTAAATAAAATTTGTGAAGAAAAAATTTTATTTTAACTAGATAAATCCTACCAAAGGGAGTTGGGAGTGGGACCCACATCCACTTAACCTCCCTTGGGAGGATTAAGTGTGGTGGGGCCCACACGAACCCCAACTCCTCAAATTCTCTCAAAACCTCCCCTTTAACCCATTTCAAATAATGTTGACAACTTGACTTATTAATTGAAGAGGGTTAATTTAAATTTCAAACCCTTTGAAATTCTAAGAGGAGGGTTGTGTAATAAAATAAGATTAAGCTTATTTTATTTTGTTGGGTTGGTTTCCTTTGTTCTTGAGAGGATTTTGAGAGCTTCTCCTTCATCTTCAAGCTTTGAATAAGAACGCTCAACTTGACGAAGAACGCTCAAGTTCCGACGAAGAACGCCGCTCCGCTCTTCTTCATCTTCCGTGTCAACGAGAGGGAACGCCGCTTCCTCCTCGATTTCCCTTCATCGGCATACAAAGATTCGCCAACGACGTATCACATTGGACGCACCTCTTCGTCATCGGATTTGACGAACGACGACCGCGACGCCCGACCTTCGCGACGTTGTCTTCCGCAGGACGTTGTCAAATCTTCGAACCTATACCTGAGGTAGGGGTTGTTGATTTATTGTTTAATTATTTCATTCTTGATCGTGGATCTAGCATGTTTAACGTGAGGAAATTGAATATTTTAAGTTGTGTTATTATTTAACGTGAGGGGGGTCGGACCGCATGAACACGGCCGAACCCCCTCCATCGTTCATGTTGTTTTATCTTGCGGGTGGAAGCAAGGTGGCGTGCTGCCGTCGCACCACGCGGATAATTGTATGTTTATCTTACACGATGCCGTCGCGCCGCGCCATGGAAGAAACATCAAGAACGCGACGCCGTCGGGCCGCGTTGAAGAAATCAAGGTGTGGCGGAGGTCGGACGACGAACACCGCGGCCGGTTCTGGGCCGCGGCGGAACGAGGAGATCGGCGGCCGGGCCGCCGGCGTCGGAAGCCGAAGAGGGGACCGGATTTTCCGGTCTCGTTGGAGAAAACCGGCCGGCCAGCTGGCCGGCCGGATGGTAAGAAACCGGGGGAAATTAATCCCCCGTCCAGCACACAAAACCCCCCTCTTTATGAGGGGGGCGGTTCCTTGAAGGGGGGCAGGAGGCCCCCCGGTTTGTCTTCAAGACGGCCCCCAACGTGGGGGCTGTTTTTTTTACAAAGGGCGCGGCTATGCCGCACCGCCCCTCTCATTCAAGCGGGGGGCTTTGCCCCCCCCCCCCCGTTTCCTGCCAATCAAGCCCCCCACGTTGGGGGGGGGGGGCGGTTTGCAAACAGGCGCGGCTAAAAAGCCGCGCCGCCTTCAATCAAGCGGGGGAATTGATTCCCCCCGCGTGCCGCCTCCGGGCGGCGCCAGGCCGCCGCCGCCACCGCGCCGCCGGCCGGCCGGGCCGGGTCGGACCCGGGTCGGTTCGACCCGGTTCGGGCCGACCCAGGGGGGGTCGGGCCGGGTCGGCCCGAACCCGGACCCCCCCCCCCGTTTCGAATCTTTTTCGGTCTTTTGGACATAACTTGAGCCACGGACCTCCGATCGACGAACCGTCTACGGAAACGCGATCCTTGGATCGAGACGGTCGTTTCGGTATATCGCACTCAAGGTTTCGGATTACTTTGAGTTCGGCCGGGTTGGTTCGTTCACGAAACCAACCGGGCCTTCGGAGCGGAAACGCTCATATCTTGAGCTATGGACGTCCGATTGACGTGCCGTCAGCTGTGTTGTGTTCCTCTTAGTGAGACGGATGTTTTGGCATACTCCACCCGAGGTTTGGACGCAGGTGGAGTACGGTCGGGTTGGTTTTGCCTTAAAAACCAACCGGGCCCCGGGGACGAAAATGCCAATAACTCTCAGACCGGGCGTCCGATCGACGCGTCGTCTGTTGCGTTGAGTTCCTGTTGACGATACGGAACTTTTGGATACATCAACTCTGGACTTTGTGACATTTGATGTATCAGCCTCTCGGCTCGTGGAGCGGACCCTCCGAACGAGCTTGCTGTGTGCGGGAACCCTAGTGCTGGCTGCGACTGTTACTGTGACTACTACTGCTACTACTGCTACTGTGACTGCGACGACAACAGTACAGAGATCCTGTGTGGATTCGACGACGACGACTACAGCACTCAGCGATCCTACGTGGATCAGTGCTACAGGTCCTGTGTGGGCCCGATCCTGTGTGGATTCGACGACGACGACTACAGCACTCAGCGATCCTACGTGGATCAGTGCTACAGGTCCTATGTGGGCCCGATCCTGTGTGGGTCCGATCCTGTGTGGGTCCGCGCTCAGCGGTTCTGTCTGAGCCAGCGCCTACAGGTCTTGTGTGGGCCCGATCCTGTGTGGGTCTTTTTCGGGGGTTAGTTACCTATCGATCCTTCGTGGGTCCGACGACTTAGATGGATTAGTGATCATCTTTATCGTCTTTTGAAGAAGTATACATGTGTGAGCTGAATCTGTTGCTTTCCTATGTGGATTGTGTTGTGCAATCCTGTGTGGATTACGTTTTGCTTTCCTGTGTGGAATACGTTTACTTTCCTGTGTGGACTGAGTTGTACTTGGGCTCGGAGGTTGGAGCGTATTTGAAATTGATGACTTAGGTATATGTATGGGCATATACCTAAGCAGTGTCGGTTATTACTTCGTGATTGCTCCTTTCTTCGTGGTTTATCCTTTGTGGATTTGAGAGACCTTTAGGGGTCTCAGGGTCCCTACTGAGTAGCTTATACTCACCCCTGCACGGGCTTTGCCCGCACTACGTTGTGTTGGTTGCAGACGACGGACAGCGTTGACCTTAGCTGAGGCTTGCAGAGCGGGACGGTACCCGGAGGTGGACCACTGGGAGGGACGTGCTCGGAGTGGACGGCGGGACCCGTGGAGCAGAGGAGCTATCTGTACCCACCCTTCAGGTGGGATTTCCAGTGGACAGCTCGGTGTAGTGGCTTTTACTTTTCAGTTGTTGTTTTCCCTTTCGAGTTGTACTTTACTTTCAGTTTGGGTTTGTATACTGGCCCATTTACTTTTCCGCACTTTCAGTTGTACTCTGCTTTTGTTTAGTGTTTACTTTCTGCTTGCTTACTCTGTGGTGTTTGTTTACTTTTTAAAGGCAATGCCTTCCCTTTTTACTGGGATTAACGCCTTGGTGCCAGTCGCCATCCCCTGGCCTATGGAAGGCGGGCTTGGGGTAGTCAAGGCACGGACCCCGAGGGCGGGTCGTGACAAATTGGTATCAAATGAGTTCGGTTCTACCGCGAACTCTGATATTTTCTATGTGAAGCAATAATGTTTAGCGTATTGAGTGTGGTTATCAGTCCAGGGAGTCCAGTGTTGGTGCGGCGGCCGACGTATCCGTACACCAGGACCCTGACTTCTGATTTCCGACTTAATGCACGAAAACATTGATTGCGTGTGTGTTTCAAAGTTTTCTTTATGATTTCCTTGTGTCAGCTCACCAGGTATACTGTTGACCGTGGCACACCTGTTTCCTTTTCAGGATGGCCCCACGACGGCAGCCAGCTAGGGTTCCGAGAGTTGAGCGTGACGACAGCCCACCGAGCGACGAGGCCTCGGTGCAGGGCCCTTTGTCAGCAGTGGCACCGGTGATAGCTCTACCCGCCGAGCCCCCGATGCTTCCAGCAGCAGCCGCTGACGATGCACGTCGCCTCAGCGCACTGCATGAGTTTTAGCGTCATCGACCGCCCAGGTTTCGCAGGGAGACGGATCCCCAGGCAGCAGAGGACTGGCTGGAGGCAGTGGTACGAGTGTTTAGGCTAGTGAGGACACCAGCAGACCTCATGGTGATCCTCGCTGCGAGCCTACTACACGTAGCAGCAGGACGATGGTGGAGCTTGATGCTCCAGGTGCACGATGAGGCATCTCTACTTTGGACGGACTTTGAGAGCCTTTTTCGCTCGGAGTTCGTCGCAGCCACCCTTCGTGCGGTGCGTATCCAGGAGCTTCTTCAGCTGCGGCAGGGCAGCATGACGGTCGCTCAGTACGCGGCGAGGTTCACCGACCTTTCTCGGTACTCGACAGACATGGTACGGGACCCCTTCTTCTGGGCTCGGACCTTCGAGCAGGGATTGAGACACGAGATCAGGGCATCACTGATCTCCCTCAGCATCCCGACCCAGGAAGGAGTGCTAGAGCGAGCCCTCCTGATCGAGAGTTTCCTAGCTGAGTCCACAGCGAGACCTACCGCAGGGCGGCAGATAGCGGAGTCTTCGGTAACAGGTAGCCGACGGATGACTCAGGGTTCCAGGCAGACCAGACCTACCGGTGGCCGACTGCACGACTCAGGCTCAGTTGTACGGGGAAGTCAGGATGGAGTTAGAGCCAGACGTGCCGAGAGTGGGCAGTGTTACTCCTGTGGCGGGATTGGTCACATGGCTCGTGACTTCCCGACCCGCCATGCGGAGGAGCAGCAGACGGTCAAGGAACCACCTAGGCAGAGGCAGAGGTTCGACCGTGGCGGTCCGCAGGGAGGAGGCGGACGAGGCAGAGGAGCTGGCCGAGCAGCAGGTGGTGGGCGACGCTTTGAGGCTCTGCCACCACCACCACCAGGAGGTCCGCCACGACCACAGGGAGTAGGTGAACATGCGAGAGCTCAGCTTCAGGCAGCCGAGGCCTTCGATCATAGATCTCTGGGAGCCGATGGACAGGAGCAGAACTAGTGGATACGTCCTTTGTACTTCTAGTTCCTTGTTACATTTGTGTAGCGTCTTGTATTATGAGTTGCAATAATAAAAGACGCATACCTTTGTGATATTTTCGTTCATGTCCTCTTTCGTGATGTTACTAAGAGGTTCCAGTTTTGGCTGTTGACTTGACCCTCACTTGTGAGACACCTACTGGAGGAAACCCAGTTACCACACACTGATGCCGATAGTGTGACTCAACCCTTGGAGGCGAGAGTAACGGTTGAATCTCTTAGTAGTAGCGTTGAGGCCTTACGACGTCATCCTTGGTATGGATTTCATCCATGTTAGGATTGACTGTATTAGGCAAAGACTGTGGTTCATCCAGGGGATGGGACCAGATTTCTCTTTTTGGCAAAGAAGAAATCTTGCAGCTCTGATGGGACCGGAGATGGTCCAGGCCGCGACAGAGAAGGTCCAGGTCATATAGGAGCGGATGAGGACAGCTCAGAGCCGGCAGAAGTCATATGCTGACTGGAGGCGGAGGCCACTAGAGTTCGAGGATGGCGACCACGTCTTCTTGCGGGTCTCACCTCGACGTTGTATTCGGAGATTTGGCCGAGGCGGCAAGTTATCTCCGCGCTTCATCGGACCCTTCCAGGTCCTCAGCAGGGTTGGCGAGGTGGCTTATCGCCTGGCTCTACCACCTCAGTTGCACCGGGTGCACGACGTCTTCCACGTGTCTCAGCTGAGGAGATACGTGCACGACCCGACACACATCATTGACCATGGGGAGCTTGACTTTGATGATGGGGAGACTTTTACGGAGGTCCCGGTGGAGATAGAGGATCGACAGGAGCGGGTCCTGCGTGGGCGATCGATTCCTCTTGTGCGCATCAGATGGCAGCACAGGAATCTCCAGGAGAACACATGGGAGCGGGAGGCTCAGATTCGTGCTCAGTACCCTCATTTGTTTCCCTAGTTTTTGATGTATCTTTACGGGGACGTAAAGCCCTGAGGTGGGAGTAATGTAAAGACCCGTAAAATTCAAGGGAAATTTTTTCTTAATTTTCTTTAGAATTTTACAAGAGCGCGGTTTCAGACGGCACCTGATTCCGAGGCCCGGAGTGCCCGGAATCAATTTCCGAAGTTTGGCTCGGGTACGTTCAGTGAACGAACGAGCGGGAATTCCTAACTTTTGATCCGGTGCTCGGAATTGAAATCCGAGGGCACCGATGAACTCGCAGCGCCGATTTTTTCTTAAAGAGACCTTTTCGGAAGTTGCGTTTGTTGCGGGTTGGAAGTTAGTTTTTGGGTTTTTAGTTTTAGTTAAATAAAATTTGTGAAGAACAAATTTTATTTTAACTAGATAAATCCTACCAAAGGGAGTTGGGAGTGGGACCCACATCCACTTAACCTCCCTTCGGAGGATTAAGTGTGGTGGGGCCCACACGAACCCCAACTCCTCAAATTCTCTCAAAACCTCCCCTTTAACCCATTTCAAATAATGTTGAGAACTTGACTTATTAATTGAAGAGGGTTAATTTAAATTTCAAACCCTTTGAAATTCTAAGAGGAGGGTTGTGTAATAAAATAAGCTTAAGCTTATTTTATTTTGTTGGGTTGGTTTCCTTTGTTCTTGAGAGGATTTTGAGAGCTTCTCCTTCATCTTCAAGCTTTGACGAAGAACTCTCAACTTGATGAAGAACGCTCAAGTTCCGACAAAGAACGTCGCTCCGCTCTTCTTCATCTTCCGTGTCAACGAGAGGGAACGCCGCTTCCTCCTCGATTTCCCTTTGTCGGCATACGAAGATTCTCCAACGACGTATCACATCGGACGCACCTCTTCGTCATCGGATTTGACGAACGACGACCACGACGCCCGACCTCCGCGACGTTGTCTTCTGTGGGACGTTGTCAAATCTTCGAACCTATACCCGAGGTAGGGGTTGTTGATTTATTGTTTAATTATTTCATTCTTGATCGTGGATATAGCATGTTTAACGTGAGGCAATTTAATATTTTATGTTGTGTTATTATTTAACGTGAGGGGGGCCGGACCGCATGAACACGGCCGAACCCCCTCCATCGTTCATGTTGTTTTATCTTGCGGGTGGAAGCAAGGTGGCGTGGTGCCGTCGCACAACGCGGATAATTGTATGTTTATCTTACGCGATGCCGTCGCGCCGTGCCATGGAAGAAACATCAAGAACGCGACTCCGTCGCGCAGCGTTGAAGAAATCAAGGTGCGGCGGAGGGGCGCGGTGCCGTCGCACCGCGCCGGACGACGAACACCGTGGCCGGTTCCGGGCCGCGGCGGAACGAGGAGATTGGCGGTCGGGCCACCGGCGTCCGAAGCCGAAGAGGGGACCAGATTTTCCGGTCCCGTTGGAGAAAACCGGCCGGCCAGTTGGCCGGCCGGATGGTAATCAACCTGGGGAAATTAATCCCCCGGCCAGCACACAAAAACCCCCCTCTTTATGAGGGGGCGGTTCCTTGAAGGGGGGCAGGAGGTCCCCCGGTTTGTCTTCAAGCCGGCCCCCAACGTGGGTGCCATTTTTTTTACAAAGGGCGCGGCTATGCCACGCCGCCCCTCTCATTCAAGCGGGGGGCTTTGCCTCCCCCGTTTCCTGCCAATCAAGCCCCCCACGTTGGGGGGGGGGGGGGTTTGCAAACAGGCGCGGCTAAAAAGCCGCGCCGCCTTCAATCAAGAGGGGGAATTGATTCCCCCCGCGTGCCGCCTCCGTGCGGCGCCAGGCCGCCGCGGCCACCGCGCCGCCGTGCCGCCGCGCCGGCCAGCCGGCCGGGCCGGTTCGGGTCGGCCCGAACCCGGACCCCCCCCCCCCCCGTTTCGAATCTTTTTCGGTCTTTTGGACATAACTTGAGCCACGGACCTCCGATCGACGAACCGTCTGCGGCAACGCGATCCTTGGATCGAGACGGTCGTTTTGGTATATCGCACTCAAGGTTTCAGATTACTTTGAGTTCGGCCGGGTTGGTTCGTTCACGAAACCAACCGGGCCTTCGGAGCGGAAACGCTCATATCTTGAGCTACGGACGTCCGATTGACGTGCCGTCAGCTGTGTTGTGTTCCTCTTAGTGAGACGGATCTTTTGGCATACTCCGCCCGAGGTTTGGACGCAGGTGGAGTACGGTCGGGTTGGTTTTGCCTTAAAAACCAACCGGGCCCCGGGGACGAAAATGCCAATAACTCTCAGACCGGGCGTCCGATCGACGCGCCGTCTGTTGCGTTGAGTTCCTGTTGACGATACGGAACTTTTGGATACATCAACTCTGGACTTTGTGACAGTTGATGTATCAGCCTCTCGGCTCGTGGAGCGGACCCTCCGAACGAGCTTGCTGTGTGCGGAAACCCTAGTGCTGGCTGTGACTGTTACTGTGACTACTACTGCTACTACTGCTACTGTGACTGCGATGACAACAGTACAGAGATCCTGTGTGGATTCGACGACGACGACTACAGCACTCAGCGATCCTACGTGGATCAGTGCTACAGGTCCTGTGTGGGCCCGATCCTGTGTGGATTCGACGACGACGACTACAGCACTCAGCGATCCTACGTGGATCAGTGCTACAGGTTCTGTGTGGGCCCGATCTTGTGTGGGTCCGATCCTGTGTGGGTCCGCGCTCAGCGGTTCTGTGTGAGCCAGCGCCTACAGGTCCTGTGTGGGCCCGATCCTGTGTGGGTCTTTTGCGGGGGTTAGTTACCTATCGATCCTTCGTGGGTCCGACGACTTAGATGGATCAATGATCATCTTTATCGTCTTTTGAAGAAGTATACCTGTGTGAGCTGAATCTGTTGCTTTCCTGTGTGGATTGTGTTGTGCAATCCTGTGTGGATTACATTTTACTTTCCTGTGTGGAATACGTTTACTTTCTTATGTGGACTGAGTTGTACTTGGGCTCGGAGGTTGGAGCGTATTTGAAATTGATGACTTAGGTATATGTATGGGCATATACCTAAGCAGTGTCGGTTATTACTTCGTGATTTCTCCTTTCTTCGTGGTTTATCCTTTGTGGATTTGAGAGACCTTTAGTAGTCTCGGGGTCCCTACTGAGTAGCTTATACTCACCCCTGCACGGGCTTTGCCCGCACTACGTTGTGTTGGTTGCAGACGACGGACAGCGTTGACCTTAGCTGAGGCTTGCAGAGCGGGACGGTACCCAGAGGTGGACCACTGGGCGGGACGTGCTCGGAGCGGACGGCGGGACCCGTGGAGCAGAGGAGCTATCTGTACCCACCCTTCATGTGGGATTTCCAGTGGACAGCTCGGTGTAGTGGCTTTTACTTTTCAGTTGCTGTTTTCCCTTTCGAGTTGTACTTTACTTTCAGTTTGGGTTTGTATACTGGCCCATTTACTTTTCCGCACTTTCAGTTGTACTCTGCTTTTGTTTAGTGTTTACTTTCCGCTTGCTTACTCTGTGGTGTTTGTTTACTTTTCAAAGGCAATGCCTTCCCTTTTTACTGGGATTTACGCCTTGGTACCAGTCGCCAGCCCCTGGCCTATGGAAGGCGGGCTTGGGGTAGTCACGGCACGGACCCCGAGGGCGGGTCGTGACAAGAGAAGCAAAATAATAGCCGATATTTCTTACCATGTCCATTTAATCCTTTATGGATATGTGTACTATCTCTATATATACAGAAAATTCAGTATACTTACCTTCAATATGATATTTGATCAAAACTTGTCAAGTACTTCTAAGCTTCTAAAAATCCATTCTTTTAATATTCATAAAAAAATAGAACTGTGTCTGCAAACTGGTTTTTGTAATCCAAAATGGAACACTCTCCCTGATACAATTAAAGAAACTCCAGAGGATTAGACGTCATTAGAAACTCTATGAAGAACATATAAATCATGAGTTCCTTGAAACACATCCAATTCAATTACACCTGTCTATATACATATACCAAATAATCCCCCAATCACTAGTTATAACTCTTGATCATAAGCACTACATGCTTCATCCCAATTATCTCAATTGAATCAAGGAGATGATCTCATCAATGTTGTCTAGAAATTCCTCTACCTCTTTAGCCTCATTCATACCCTTAAAAGATATGGGTTTATTTGGTAAGAACTCCTAATATTGATCCATTTATCTTAAAGTTCCTAGATATACCACAATAGCTTTGTTTTGTATATATAATATATTTTGGTCCATGGATTGAACTGATTTTATGATAACCACGATAATATTTTGATCATAAGTAGGATTCCCTTGAGGAGTATCCAATTAACCATCATGTAAAAACCATGGGAGATGTCTCAAAGGTATATCAATGAAAAGTATAAATAGAAGATATGATTAGACAATATTATAATCTCATTTGAAACCAGAAAACCATCAGAAAAATTGATATTAGGATCAAAAACTCAAAAGATGAGACACACATCCCAACATCCCATGGTAACATGATTACCACCATGACATTACGTGGCTAGACACTCATCAGAAGTCACCTATCATGTTCCAAAAATCTAACCTACATTAAACTAGATATCCCAAGACATGGTGTCCTGATGAAAAACCAACCCCTCATAACAAATTGTAATGAATGAACATGGATCACCCATAGAAACATAAACTTGAGCCAATATTCCACTTAGTTAAAGGGAATTCCCAATCCATATGAGGTGGAAAAATTCACCTGCGCATAAAAAAATAAAAATAGGGAATTATTTATACCAAGTTGAATAGGATATATGTTATATATATATATATATACATTTTATAATGAGTAGTAGAATACAAACTAGAAGAAATAAAATACATAACCAAATGTAAATAACTATAGAGATATAATAGAAAATCATAAATAAATTAACATTCCTAGTTATAATGATACCAAAGAACAAACAAAATGGAAAACTACTTTTGTGATAGGTGGGATATCTCCTAACATCTCACCACTAGGTAGCCAAACCTAAATTTCTGAAATCTCGCCACCTCACTAGACTACCTTACCCTTAATGACATCAAAATACATAACTAGGTTGACACATCACAAACATGTTTGGTAGGGTGTGATAAAAATATGCTCAATAGGATCCCACTCAGGAGTTCCATATCATAATTATATATAAATAATTTGTGGATTCTCATTTTATGGAAAATAAGGATTGTTAAGCGGTAAATATGTTTTATGTCAAACATATGGTAAATATTAACCATTTTCAATAGTTCTAAAATGATCTGCACAATTTTTTTATAGAACATTAAAAATAATGAATCCATCATTAAGAAAATGTGTATCTGATCTAAAATAGTACACATCATAGAATAATAATAAATAGTCCTATGATCACAATTGATCTGGATAGGAAACTACTTATACTATGATTATTGACTAATATGAACCCAAGTCCATAGAACACAAGCATAAGTATCAAAGGAACACCCCATAATTGAGCCCCCTCCCCCATCCCCAAAAAAATTAAATAAGATTCCCCTGAAATAGAAGGCATTTGGAGTAGAGGAACACCTCATGAGTGAGACTCCCAACAATAAAATAGATAATGACCCTAAGATAAACATCCCACCTAAGTACGCAATGCTTCTCATATGCTCCATTTCTAAAATCATTTAAAATTGTTTCACATTTCACAAAAAATTGCACTAACCTTGATTCCACTACTATATTCATTAGAAATAATTTTTCAATCCATTTATAATTCTTTGAGAATGCATTTTATTTTATTAAATCAAGGGGAATGCCATATCTTATCAAAAATAATTTTACTCATATAAAATAATCATTCCAATTAATTTATAAGAAAAATTCTTAAAAATCAAGGAAATGTGGTTCATCTTATGTAGTCTAGAGAAAAATCCACATATATCAAACCATGTTCGAACACTACCCACAACTGGATCCACTAACAATAAAAAGAAAGTAGAGAAAAAATAGGAGGACTTGACAATGATTCCCCATTATTTTAATCATATTCTACAATAATAAGGTCATCAATGATGTTAGGTAATATATACCTCAAGAACCATGCAAGACACACAATGAGAAAATAATGGATTGGATCCTCAGAGAAGATATCACAATAGATTAATAATGATCGAACAATAATCATTATCACATGATCATCCAATCTATAAATTTATCCCAATAACACAATAATAAAAGACAAAACAAGATGGTGAATGTTCAGTTACCTAGAGAAATGTGACAAAACCATTCCAGAGATTAAGCATCAAAATAATTGAATTGATAGGGTAAGAGATACATAAAATCACATTGAAGGATTCTTAGGGTTCAAAGAAGGGATACAAAGCACAAATGGGTTATGATTCAAGATTTTAGTGTATAAAATCTATTGGGAATAGGGGTTTTGTGTTGTTAACCATGGATATACGGTGTAAAATCCCTATAATTCCAGTATATTGAAAACACATTTCATTTGGCTAAAAATGTTTTGATAAATTTTTCTGATGTAAAAATAGGTTTTATTTTATAAATAAACATAAACTACAAACTAATTTCATGGATTATTCACTACAACCCATTTACATCGTAAATTTTTCATTTATGTAATAAAGATTCTATGGAGGTAGTGCACAGCTCAGTCTCTACAAAAAAAGTCCCAACACATTCCTAATGACCCTCCAAACTTGAAAAGATCAGACATCATCATAGAAGAGGGCCTAACTGTTATCCTAGATGCCACAAAATGTGTGTTGATACCTATTGCATCATGAAACCTATGAAGTTATTATTATATACAATTGAGATTATTTCAATGAATATAGGTTCAATAATGGTCTCTTTCATTATTTGGTAATACCAAAATCATATCTAGAAAGACCAGAATAAACATTTCATGGGGTCTTTATCATGTTACATCTGTCCAATTAATAG
Source organism: Viscum album (assembly GCA_963277665.1). NCBI lineage: Eukaryota > Viridiplantae > Streptophyta > Magnoliopsida > Santalales > Viscaceae > Viscum > Viscum album. Next base: position 1,712,594,656 of record OY728140.1, on the reverse strand, counting down.
TGAGCTCATAATATTATGTTACAACTTTCTATAAATTATTCACACTCTTCATCCATTAATAAAATATGTTGAATATTATAGGGTGATATACAATTACTTCCCAAAATTGGTTTTTTCCATCATCATGCATCTAAGTATGATCTATATCCTCTTAACCCCATAATATGATTTTATAAAACAATTTATGTGGCCCTAATACAGACCCTCTAGATAATTCAACCTCATCCTCTAACTCCATGTATATGTAACCATAATCATTATCCTCTATGTATAATTTTGTATCTATATCATTCAATTCATTGTCAAAAAATAAAACCTTCATTTAATTCCAAAAATAATTCATTATAAACAAATCCATAAAAAACCTCTTAGCGGTGATAGTATTTATGCATGTGTGTGTCTATGTAAAAATATGTTATATTAATGTATTTATAAATACCACCAATCCATTTTTTTTATTTTATTGAATAAACCAATTTTAAGTAAATGTGGAAACATACATAAAATCCAACAAAGATACATTACATATTTCAAAATTCAAATTATCAAACAAAACCATCCACATAGCGCCACAATCCTTCGTAACACCCTGATTCAAAATTTAATGGAGAGCCATTATCACTGCCTTGCTATGCACACCATGACACATAACCTATTTCAAGTTTCAAAATATAGACCATCATCACTCCTCGATCCAACCACTGTATGATCCAAACCTAATCAAAACCAGCTGGTCAGAAACCAGCATGCCGGAAACCATCACGAACACCAGAAGCACGCACATAGCCGTCACAAACCACCAATAAGGACACCGTAGTAGACCACTGAAGACCCAATTAGAATCATACCGAATAGAAAACAACCAGATTAAGCATCAATGACAAGATATAAAGTTCATCGAAAAGGAAGAAAACACCCAATAAAACAAAAATACAGAAACCTCACTGCAGGAAGACGATTCCTTGCATTGAACCATTGTCAATATATTGTATATTTAAAAATAAATATCATTATAAAAAAATATAGTTTCTTGAACCAATGGCCTGAGCTCTTCCCCATAGTTAGCTAGGTGGGGCTTAAATCCCATAAGGTGTTAGTTTCGTGTGTGTTTTCGAGCAATTTCTATCATATATTGATGAATTTTACGATTCATGTGAATTTTTCTAGAGGTGTGTTTGGTGAATAAAGTTCCAATTGGAGTGGTGTGGGTCCCAAACAATAGCATAGGGAAATGGATCCATCTAGAACGTCATAATAGGGGCAATATAAAATTTATCAATAGGTAGGTGTAGTGGCATGCAAATATGTAATCTTCAAGATAATCAAATTGAAAAAAGAAAATATTCTAAATTAGGGTCAGTTTTATAATGGTCAATATTATTTTTAAATATTAAAACCCTTCCCTACATTTAAATTTTATTTTATTTTTTGAATAAATATGATATGTAATAAAAAAAATCTTTAAAATATTTATTTTTAGGTGGTTTCAATGGATGCTAATGACACCACCTGACTAACTTAGACCCCTCGATAGTGGTTCAAGGTTGCGAATTCCACCCTAAGACCTCCTCTAAAAGGACAAAGGATTAGGACTATGGAAAATAAGGAATAATACAATTATGGGAGTCCTTATCCTAAACATCATGAAATAATGATATAAAACAAACTCACAAAAGGTTATAAAACCACACAAGATATATATAACTATATAAAATGGAAAATATTCAAGAATACAATATCCAACAATCATAGAGTCATACATTAAAAAATAAGATCAAAATTTTAGAATACAAGTCCCATCAAGATGACATGTATACCATCCATGGTCGTTATGAAAGGTGAGATTGTCATGTCATTCCATCCTATACACTAAAAATTGTCTATAATAAACCCCATTAGACTCTATTGTGATCTAGATACACTGTTTCCACCATATCTATTCTCTAGAAAGATGTTTTCAAAGTATACATCATCTACATTGAAAGGCCATATGTGGGGAATATTTCACATATTGACTTGAGTATAAAATTCCCTTTTAAACACCCCAAAACAAAAGGGAGTCAGGTCCATAGGTTATAAATCAATTTAGGTAGAACTATATAAATAACCAACACAATCCCATAGAAAACCAACATGGAAAGAATCCATCATCTAACATTCATATAAACATGACATAACCTTGTAGGGTAACCAAGGTGAAATTATAAAAACTCACTCATCTACATCACTTGGAATCCTCAGATAGATCCCAAGCCTAATAGGAGTAAACCTCCCTATCCATCGAAAAAAAGTATGAAAATACCTTGGTACTTAAGAGGAAATTACCATTTCATCGAGCAACATAATCTTCAGATTTAGTAAGGAATTCTCCAAGTCAAATTAGGTACATATAAACAGAACCTACATAATCTCGAAGGAAATGAACACAAAAAAATATAGGGAATAACCAAAATCAATATCAGATATTCATTCATTGAATGAGGACCCATATCAAAAAATGCACACTAGACTCCATTTAAATCAATTCTCAATAACCAATAGCTCATTGAAAGAGAAACCAACACTCTAAAAAATGGGTATGTTCCACACTTCATAAATACATTTGGAAAAGTATACTATCTCATCCATTGATCAAACTAAGTTGATATCATAGATCCCGAACACATTAAAAGGTAAAAGAAATCATTTTTTAGAAGATTAACCACTTCCTGAATCCTCTTATATCTATAAATTTCACTATGTGGGATAGATATAGAGCATCTCATTCTCAATATTACTTTATTCTCATAAACCAGTGATGAAAATTTACTATCACAATATCCAAGCCATATAATTCACAAATAGAATGGAAGTCCCTCTCCACACATGAACATGCATTCTTTTCCATGGGGTACTGACCCTAGACATTGATTCATCTTAGCTAAAAAATTATATACCAACACTAATAAAATACTAAAAACACATTTAGGATTTTATATTTTAGTAACGGGTGACGAAAACTACAAATATTACCAATGTGTGTATATTTTTATGTATTTTTTCACACCTTTTTCGATGATTTTTATATAAATCAGTTCCCAAAATACTATTTCATTGATAAATAATTAAATTTGTGTCATATTGAATTGAAAATTTATTTACTTATTTTTTTTAAAGAAATATATTAATTTTTAGTTTTGAAATCAAAGATAATTCTCATCTATAGTTTTTTAATATTTCAAAAAAAAAACTTTTTTTAATAGATAAAAAATTCATTGAAATATTATTTTAAATCAAGTATTATGAAATTCATATTTTGGAAGTAATTAATTTTATTCCTCCATGTTTTTTATTTTTAAAATTAATTATTGGAAACATTTTATTTATTATTTTGAAATTTTTATTTCTTCAAATTACTTTTTCTTTTGAAGTTATATTTTTCATATTCAATTTAGAAATATTTAAGAAAAATTGTTTTTATAAGAGATTGTTTTGTATGGTTAAACACTATCTAGAATATTTTAATGTTCTTGAATTCAAGTGGTCTACATATAGTAAATTTTCCATTTATATATAATACCATTCTAACTTAAATACATGTCATATAACATTTCCAAAATTCACTATAAGGGTCAAACATAGAGTACAATAGGGGAATGTGATATCCTTATCCATTGTGAAATCAAGGAAAAATAAATTACATATAGTCAATATTCAAATCTTCTAGAGTTCATTACATGATGGTAGAGAATGTTGAGTACCTTTGAAAATCCTAGAGTTTCAATAACTCAAACCATGCCCAAACATCATCATGAAAAAATTGCAGCTTCATTCAAACTTCATCAAAGGAAATGTATCCCCGGTTAGAGATCAAGGATATTAATTGAGACAATCCCATTAAAATCCAAGTACTAAATGGGATGTGTCAAATAAGGCTGATTGAAATTGAATCTTATTTTAGTATAGGGATGATGAATTCAATGGATAACTAAAATCTTGATAATGGGAATTTAATGTAATAAAAATTTAATGTCTAATGAGTAATATGGGTTTTTTCTAATGATATTTATTGATGTTACAAGTTCAAAGAAATAAATGAATCAAATCTAAAATTAATATTCCTAAACATTAGGAGTTTAATGGAGGATGAAATGTCGAGGTAAATTGAAGAATAATTATCAAATATATAAGATGAATGATAAGGAAACAATGATTCATGTATGAGTAAGTTAGATCAAGGACAAGAATAGAAAATGACTCCAACCGGATGTTATGCTTCTAATACTCAACTTTTACAAATTTAAGAACGAATTGATATGATTTTGATGATTCATGTTCATTGGTATTTTTTTAGTAGGTAACTGAATATGTATGAGAATCTATAGCTCCCAATTGATATAGAATCAAAGAGGAAAATGAAAGAAAACCACCTACATGATGAAATTCCTATGAAGTGTTGTGGTTTCCAATACAAAGTGGAGTCCACCATCAAAGTAATGGTTCTATAGAGATAATTTCTAGAAAATAAGAGTGGAAAGGATCTCTTAAATACATTTATTTACTAATCAATGCTTGATGAGGATGATTGAGGGGATGGTTGAAGTCATAATTGTGATTTAATAAATGAGCGAATTTTTTTATTTTTGTGAAATTTTCAATAAATTAATCACAAATGGAATAACCCGAGTATAAAAAAGATAAAATAATGAATTTTTCATTCCATTATATAGAAATGAAAAAAATGAAAACATGATTTTCAAATATCAGATATTTTGGAGTTCTTATCCCAGCATTTTGAAGCCTGTGAAATATAATTGCGACAGAGAATATTGTTGTAAGCTTGTTTTAGAATCCATGAACATTATTTTTGAATTATTGAAATAATAAATAAAATTATACCTTGATAGAATAATTATATCAGGGTTTTTTACATACCACTTCAATGTATATGTATTTATTTTTGAACAATTTTAATTAATTTAGTTGAAATTTAAATTTTTAAATGTTTTCATTTTGAATTTTAATTTTTCTATAATTTTTTTTTCAAGGATTATGCATGTTCACAATAAAATTAGTATATATATTATGGATAATATTTATGTGGAGCTCCTAAAAAAAATTGTCTATTGGGTAAAGTTTATTAAAAACAATGTGGTGGCACTTATGTCGAACTATGTGACACTTATGCTTAGTTTATTTGGAACACACATTGTTTTTTTGTACAGATAGTTTGTATGATGTTTGAGTCCTATGAGAAAACATTAAGATAAAATTGAAATTAGAGTTTTCTAACACATGGTTAGCTCATTATTAAGTTTAACCGTACATACAAAATAATGTGAATGTGGTTTGTTTATCCAGTGTCTCCCTCATGGTTTACAAATAGTATGGAAACCCACATTGTGTATCTTTGTAAGCTAAATTTTGTATAATTTTTGAGTTTCCAAACATCTCCCCAATTAAATTAAAAAATATTTCCTCCAATATTACCCTTATACTTAATTGAAAAATAATAATTATCAAGGGAGGAATCTCTCCCCATTTCACCTATTTTTAATCCAAGATCACTACCCCACACTTCTTATAGATTTCTTTAGGTAAAATTATCCTTAATTATTGATTTCTATTATCCTTCTATCCCATACCCTTATCCTTTGGTTTTTATCTATCCTGAAGAACCTAGGGTATTATGAATTCTATTTTTGGTTTTGAGGAGTTTTATTAGTTTTTTTCTCGTTAGGATTTTCCTGAGGTCACTTGAATCATGTTGGGTGTTTTTCATCATAGGTGATGGATTTTGGATCAATTTTCATTGAAAAGATGTAGGTGTTTCAATGATTCTCTGTAATTTATCAGGGAATTGGACACTTGGTGTTTCTAAATGTTTTATTTGACTATGTTATGATTATATATGACATTTATTGAGGATTTAAAAAATGTTTCAATAATTTTTTTTAAAATGTAATATGGGTTTTCCTAGGAAATTCATGTAAAACATTAGTTTATGTATTTTTATAAAAGGTTGATAGAATTTTTTTTGTAAATTATTATGTTTAAAAAAATTATCCTCTTTTGGAAGAATAATTTAATTGTAATTTTATTAGCTTTATGATCTTTTAAAGAAATATTGTGACTTGGATATCTAATTTATTTTCAATGTATTTTGATGAATTTTTTAAGAAATATTATAAAAAATTATTTTAAAGGATTTATTTCAAATAATTTTTTGAAATTTAAATTTAAACCATTAATGTTGAATTTTCATTCCAAATTTAATTTATTGGAATACACATTTTTTACTTTTAAATGATTTCTAAATAATTTTTTCTGTGTGTGCTTTAGACCACATAAACCCTTCTTATATAGTAACCCTGAAGGTGGGGATTTTAATTACATAGATTTGAGAAGTGACTTGAGGGTAATTTTCTTTTAATTATATTATATTTGATGTATATAAGTGTCTATTTAATTATGGGGTGTAGGTAGAGAGTTGAGGTTTTATTTTTATGATTTGATGCATGATTTTCTCCTTGATTTATTGTTTTTATTAACCCTTATTTCATGAATGAAATACCAAGGGATCATAGGTGTCTTACAAATGGATAAGAGATGTTTCAATCGTATCCAACTAAGATAGACCAGAAACCCAATGGAATTGAAGACTGTATGGTCTTTTCCCATTGATATTCTAGATACAGTTTTTGGGTTGGTTATAGATTTATGTGTGAATTAATAGGCATGTCGATGGATCTGAACTAAGTACATATAGGGTTAAATCATGAGATTTTTAGGATTTCCCCATGTTTATTTGATGATTCATCTTAATGAAATAGTTCTCCCTATGTCACATTACATTATTGGAATACATGGGGTGATGTCTTACTTTGTTCTTGAAATGTATTTTTTTTAAGGTGTCGTAATGTTTTATTATATTATTCATACATTTGAAATATTATTTTAAAATACAATCATAGGGTTTAAAAAGGAAAAAAAAATTTAATTTTGAATCGAAACTAGTTTAAAAATAGTGATTTTTAAAAGTATGATAAGCCATCAAAAATGTATTTTTAGTTATTTCAATCATTTAAAATGAAGAATTTTGATTTTATAAAATGATTTCATTGTGATTTGATATTTTATAAAGGCAATTAAAGAGAAACATATTTTCAATTGTGTTATAAACTCGCATAAATTAAATGTAACTTATAAATAATTTCAAAGACATTATTTTTATTACCTACAAGGAATGGTTTCTTTATCACCATAAATACACAATTCAATGTATGAATATGTTATTATTTGGTTAAAATAACATTTCTATATATTTTTAGGGATGGGTTATAATTTTCAATAAAAGTTCCAATTCACAAATTTGTGGATGAGTCGGTTATTTAATTCGGTTTGCAATGCAATCCAAAGATTTTAGGTATTACAAATGAGTGTTTTAGGATGGAGATTGAGGCTTAGGTGTTTTTTTTGGGTTACTAGATATGGATATAGAACTTCATTATCAAAACACTAGTTTTGGGAGTTCCACTATATGGTGCACAATTAACACATGGTTAGTTCCATTCCTGAATCACAACCATGGAGTTTGCCAATAATGGAGCACATATTTCCTTAACTATGTGATGTGACCCTATTGAGTGATTATAGGTTATCAGATAACTGCATTTATAATCTCATATTTTATGGAAATTTTACAAAAAAAATGTGGAAACCCATTTCAAGAGAGTGTTTCGATGAGGTTGTGTGGACCACACTCCGGGAACATGGTTTGGAAAAAGTGTAGACAAACCATGCACCCCTTGAAAGTTAGATTTCACCACTTTTAAATTACTATATTTTAATAAAACCCCCACATTTCATCCCAATTCCTAACCCAACTACCTATTTGTACCCTCATTTTTCTCCCCTTCCTCCAAGGTGATGCACCATTTTTTCTTGGTCAAAGGAGCTTTCATTGATTGAGATCAAGATCCAATAGTTATGATTTCATTCTGTTTCTTTCCCTCCACTCTCTTATCTAATTTCATTATTGATCCAATGATGGATTTAAGTGAATATTACACCATAGATTATTGGAATCACCCATGAATATTTGGGATTTAATATGTCCTAGTAAAAGGGTGATGTAAGATGACATTTTCATAACATCTACACTCACATTGATGAAGGTATGTGGTTTTGTGAATTTATCATGGATTTAGGACATAAATTAAATTTTACACTTATTTATTATTATATTTAATTTAATATCATTTTTTAGTGTTGTGGAAATGGTATAGACCATTGTTTGGTCATTGGAATAGGATTAGGTATTCCATATGCATCGAGATAGTGGTGTTTTTTTATGTCATTGTTGTTTCCCTTGGTTAATTTTTTTACTAAATAATTAATAATAATTTGAGAATAATTATTTATTCTCAGTTTTTAAGGAATGATTTTGGGTTGTGGTTAGTTAGTTCATTGGCCTTCAGTCACAATAAATCTTTAGTAATAAGTAATCGGGCTAGAATTAAATGAAAAATTATTCATATATGAGGTATCTAGTCTAAGATCCTTACCTTATTGTCTCTCCATTTCATAAAACATATGGGTAGTGCATTGTCCTAGTGTATCGATTCATCCTTATAATTAAATTCTATTGTTATATTACAAAAAACCATGACCTTAGATTATCCTAGTTCCCTTTCCAACACCTATGGTTTAGCAAACTTCCCATAGAGAAAGAGTGGACCATGGGAGAATTTAGGTTTATCCATGAACCATTAAATCAATTTTTATATGTATTACCAACATTAATCATTACTTACTGGCTATATTAATTAATCAATTAAACTCATTCCATGGACAATGTAATGTCTACAGGAGAGTCTTGACTTATAATATGTGTCTCCCGTGGGGAAACCTTTTTTAAATTTTTGAACATATTTATGTTGTCTCTTTTGAGGATCCCAACTTAGTTTAGTTGAGGATAATAAATGAGTCTCAGTGAAGGTTATGTCCTTTAAATATTTCAACCACTCTTGGATTTTGGAACCATAACTTGGGACATAGAATAAATAACCTTATATCTCATAGGAATTAGGTTTATACCAGTTTTAGTTTATAAAATGGAAGCTTCTAAAATTCATCCATTAAGTATTAAATTAACAATTGAATGTTTATATGTTTAAATTACGTGAAATAAATATACAAAATTAATAGTTTTTGGGTCTCTTAATCTTGAAATATTAAATTATTTAATTTTTTAATGAGAATATAGGATTTGATGGGTTATTACAAATTGAAGTATTGGGGTGTAATTAATATGAATAACCTTGATCCATGACACATATTTCCATCATTGTAGATTATATTAAATTTCTAAGAGTATTTACCCATTATAATACAATTTTATATTATTATAATGCATGTGGTTTGAATTTATGGAAGACCATGTGTAGGACGTGGATTTAGGATGAAAATGACTAGAATGAACCTGATGGATGCCATTTAATTTGTTTATGAAAATTCCATCGGTGGATTGGAACCAGTCGATGAATTCAATTCATGAATTATATAGAATGGCTGATAGAGTCAATTTGAAACATAAGAAAAATAATAATTTGTTTTATGAGATCATATATCTAACTTGATGTTCATGGACATTGAATTCATTGAATTACCTGCATGGATACCATTTAATCCCCTTCCTAAAATAATGAAATGAATTTCTCCATAGGTTTTGTTAGAGACCTTATGGAATGTGGTATTATACGGGTTCACCCAATGAATCCTACTCTATAGATGGACCACATAGCTTGATGATCATGGGTTTTTTTTCTAGTTTCACACATATAATTCTTTATATATTTTCATTGATTCTCATGGTTTCCAATACATGGGAATTCCCAGACCCATTCCACGGATTTACCATTATTTAATATTAATGGATTCCTACTGTAATTTTATATGGTTAATATGATTAACATTTTTGTTTTATATTGATATATATTTGTCTTAGGTCGAACTAGGTAGGGTCAGTCGAGAACTACTTGTTGGCCCATGATCAGGTCCACTTTAGTATATTTAAAACTTTCATGATTTTATATGTTGAAAACTAAAGGTTTTATAATCACAAACCAGAACTACATTAGACACCATTTTTGGAAGAATACATAGTTTTACTCACACCCTATTCAGGAAATATCTTGGCACCTAAGAATATTTCTTTTCTATAGGAATAAACTTGGTCAATGCATTTTGATGTTACTTAACATGGGAATGTAAATGTAATGGAAGCTATGGAGATAGAATATAATTGGAATTCTTATAGGATTTGGTTACACTTATTTATTTAATCATTTCTTCTAGACCTATTATATATATATCCTACTATATATCTTGTATACTTGGTATGTATAGAATCATGCATTCACTCTTGGTTGGATTTATTATAACTTTTAGGGTTAATAGTTTATTACTATATATATTCATGTTATTTTATTAAAATTTCAATGGATTTATTTTATACTCTAAGGGTATAATTTCTAAACTATAACATTATTAGACTATAAATTATATTTTGTGGACTCTTCTATATGAGGCACACTTTGAGGCCATTTGGCCATATGGTTTGGTTACATATAAGTGAACCTTGAGGCGAATTTCACCAAGTGGTATCAAAGCCATTTTTCCATTACCTATCTATCTAGATCTTGGATATAGGAGATTGGGAATGTTTTAAAAAAGAGTAAATTTATCATGTCTAGGAATGGCCAACCCACATATTATTTAATAACCAAGATTCTTGGGTTGGTACATTATTTTATTGAGTTATTTTATTACAGTTGATTTGACTTTACCTTGAGTGATTCAAATGATTGTGATGTTAACAATTTATGGAATTATATCATTGATATATATAGAACAAGATAAGCTATGTGATCATTCATCATTTCAAGAACATATGATTAAAATTCCATTAGTATTTTTGTTTTTTGTCTATATTCCTTATGTGGGTGGTAACTAGTTTTTTATAGTTATTTAATGTGGTCAGTTAAATAAAGTGTCTACATCAACCAAAATGAATTTTTACCGTATACAATAATAATATAAATTTATATAACCATAATGAAACTAACTAATTAAATTGCATATAATAGATATTTTTAATGATTAAATATATTTAGAACCTATAAAATGTTAAAGTGATAGTATTTTTATAACAAAACCATGTGAATAATGGTTCTTTTCAGACAAATAGTGTAAAAATTACAACATGTGTGGAATTTATCTGTAAAATTTTAATGTAAAACCATATAAATTAATTACTAATGGCACAATTTTACCTATAAAGGTTATTATAGAGATTATATATTGATATGATAAAACAATTACCTGTGTGGAATAAAATCATTAATTATTCAACAACTAATGCGTCGCACAAAAATTGGGGGAAAATGAAACATATAAGGAATTTACTTACAAAAATATATAATGGATACCCATATAACTAAATAAATGATGCCTTAAGTTAACCTTAATAGGTTGATATCACCTTTACATGCCATAGTAATTGACCTTTTGTAGTGTATACATATATAATATGGATTTTGTTTCTTAAAGTTAAAAACCAATCAATTTTTTTCAATATAGATTCTTAGTGGAATTATATTTAGCTGGATGTTCTAAATTGGATTACATTACATGGATCATCCTGGTTGATTCCACTTCATTCAATTAAATTGATTCTTTTTTTACTAAATAATTTTCTAATTATAAATATACTTGTGAAATAATTTTTTTTCGTGTTTTAGATTGTTTTCCATTATTGTATACTTATAATAAATCTGAACTAATTAGATTGATAAAATTACTTAATAAGAATAAATATGTTGTTATAAATGACCCTAGTGTGGGGTGGTTTTTGAGATTCATTGATATATTAATTGAATTAGAACTTAAAGGTTTCATGTGAGTTCATTATGTGATTTATTTTATATTGGGCTTAGAGGTTATGTGAGAGATCCTAGTGACCTTTCAGGCATCACCATAGATTTAGATCTGATCCATCTTGAAAAGTTAGGGGTTTTCCCACAATGGTAACAACCTCATTGATATATTCTGGAAATATGAATTTTTCTATATTGTTCCACTAATATTAATTGTTTTGTAAAATTTTAAGATGGTTATGATGTATGGATCAGTTGGTTTCCTAGACATATCAGCTTAGATTATTTCCTTTACGAATACATTGAGAGAAGAAAATATCCTAATCATAATCTTATAATGACTCTCGAATCATGAGTGGTTGAGCAAGTAATTTTGGATTAATGATTTGATCCAAGTTTGGTAAAATTTTCATACATTATCGGAATAGACATAGGCTAGTTACAGGTAAGTGTGAGTATGGTTTTGATGAAACAAGGATTCATGGGGTTTGAGGTGGGTCTTCGTTATAATGTTTCACATGAGAATTAAAATGAATAGTTGTATTGCATTCATAGATTAAACCATGTGTTGGAGATACGCAGTGATGTTTGAATCATGTTTGGGAAACACATTGGGGTATGCCTGTGTTTCTATTTTTTAAGTTGTCATGTGTGTAGTTTAAAAGCCTGTGTTTATATAATGAGAATCTTATGTGTATGTTGACCCGATGAAATCATATGTAATTTTTGTTTTTCTAGGTGTGGGAATGGGAATGTGGAAGAATCATGTGTGATGGTATGACTGATATTAGTATGAAATTAGTGGAATCATCAGATGTTTTCATGTCTGAGGGGTTGTCTTGGGGTAGTGTAGACCGCACACTTGGTGCCCGATCTGGAAAAAAAATCAAATTGGAAGATCCATAAAAATTTTCATGTTAAAACTTTTCTATTATTATATTTTATCCTAAAACCCCTCATTTAAATATGTTTCCATTGTCCAAAACCCTCCCATGTGAACCAAAACAACTTTCATTCCTTCAATGTGATACTCCCTTGTTTAATGGCCATTAATGTCATCATTTCATGTCATCAATATCTAGTAGAGAGGATTTGATTTTGATTTTTCTTGTACATACTCTTCTATAATTTATTGGTTGGTCAAACTATGAATTTTAGAGATTATTCTACCATAAATTGTGTAATAGCCCCCAAAAATCATGTGGATTTATTGTGGATTTGTCTATGGTTGGATTGAGATGGTGTTTTTAAATCATTACTGCTCATTTTGATGGAGTTATATACATGGATGAATTTTTATATGGTGTTTTGGTAAATGTAATAAATTTTCACTTATTTTTGGATCTTTTTGTATGAGATTTGTCATGGGGTATTGTTGCGGGAATGGTACAGACCATAGATTGATTATTAGAATCGTTAATGGTGAGTTATTGGTTTATGGTTAGTGGTTTTCCATTAATTGAAAAGTTATTTCCCATGGATAATTAGTCTAAATTTATTATTAAATACAATTTGATTGTAATTTCTCAGTATTTGTTATTTGTAAGTGAGTTACATTTGTGGATGATTTGGTTGTTGACTATTGGTTTTGGTACAAGTCGAAGAGTGATTTTTTAGGATAAAAATAAATGGAAAAGGGCTTAGTATAAAAGGAAGGTGGTGTATGTGCAAAGAATTATTATTTCTTAAAATGTATTTTTATCTCATTTTATTAACATAAGTGGTTGTAAAAATAATTAAATTATAATTTTATATTTCCAAGATCCATGAACTTAGTTTAATTTGTCACCCTTACTCCACCTATGTTTTAGAAAACCTCTCTTGGATATATAGTAGACCATGGGAGAATTGAGGCTTAAACATAAACATAAAAATTAGTTTGTCTATATTGGACCCCATTTAAGAGCCAGTTTTTATGTGTGAAAAGTAATTATTTCAACTCATTCCATGAAACAAGTAAGGTCTATGGAGGAGTCTTCAACTATAATTTTTTTATACCTTTTCGAACCCTTATTTAATTTAGTTGATCCTATTAAATGTGTCTATCCTGGGGAACCGTTCATCATTTAGTTCATCCTATTAAATGTATCTCCCCTAAATAATATTCCATTACATAGTATAACATTTATTTGATTAGGATAACAAAACATGGGTCATATACTAAATAAACTTATGTCCCAAAGAAATTTTGTTGTGATAGGTTTCTAATTAACAAAATTGTTACATCTAAAAATCATTGTTGAGTGTTAAAATCACAATGGAATGTTGATATCTTAATAAACGTTGAAATAAATAAATTAAATTAATTTTTTGAGAGTTTTTATGACCATATTTATTAAATTAGATAATTTTTACAAAAAATATTTAATTTAATATGTTATACCAAATATAATTCATAGCATGTAATTAAAGTAAATGGATAGAATCCGAAAATCATTTTTCCCTTTTTTAAGTTTATCATCTATTCTAGTGGGGATTTGTTATTTATATGTTATATTGATATAATTAAACTCATTATGGATTCAAATTAAGGAATTCCATTGGTGAGCCTTGAATTCCTAAAGGAATTCCTAGCACAAACCCGATGGATTCCATACGATTAATTGATGTGAATTCCTAGGGTGACTTAGATCTATTAAATCTATTATATTCATGAATTCCATATCCTATGGGGTGGATTCACCTGTAGACTCAATAAACATTAGAATTCCTTAGATGATTTTATGGATTCAACTTCATGTCCAAAAACATGGAGTACTTTGGATTACCTCCTCATATCACAATCAAAACGCTTCCATAAATTACCATAGAATATTCACCTAGGGTATAGAGAAATCCCTTTTAAAAATATTAATGTAATGTATCGCCAATTTTAGTATACTCATGTTTTCGACATCATTTCTTGATCACTGTTGGCGAGTTTTGAAGTCCCATATATAGAATGCATTAGAGATTTACGTGGATTCACATGGTTTCAATTACATGGTAATTCTCAAACCCACTATGTGGATTCCACAATTTTTCTTATTCCTAGATTTCTTGGATGATGATCCACGAGTCCTAAGATTATAATTTTTGATTCATGATTAGAGATAGGTAGAATATGTCAAAGTATATAGAGTGGGATAGGCCTCCTACATTTGTTTAGAGATAGATGGTCCCATGATCAGTGGTACTTTAGTAACTTTACAACATTGTTGGTTATATATAGTTCACACGGTAACATCCCAACCCATCTTACCATCAAATTAGTAGCTAGAATGGTCATTCACATGGCCTCAAGCATGTCTCCCCATATGGAAGAGGATGTAGAGTAGTAGAAATGGTCTCAGGAGGTGATATTGGGTATACTATACCCTCTTATCATGGATTCACAATGGTATTACAAAGTAAATAATAATTGAAAATAGATGAATTAGTAAATAATAATGATATAGAAGCAGAAGATATATTTTTTATACTGAACAAAAGTGGATAATGCTAGTTTTACAATTCATGGGTGATGGATGATACATAACTAAAATAAGTAAAGAAAAACACATTATTTACAAGATAGTATAAAGACTAAGGAAATGATACAAAGCCTGGTGGGTGATCTCCATGAGCATCCCATGCTACAAATCAGTCCTTTGTTCCTAACTCCATTATACCTAAAATATAGAAATAAACATAGATCCTACAAATATATGGTCTACTCGAGTGCCAAGGGTACCCGAGAGGGGTTTTAGATAATATATTAGTAAGTAGAATCCCACGGTGTCAATCCCAATCCAAATAGTGCAGTATAAATTAAATAGTGTGCAAGTATATAGAATTTAAAAAATAAAAATGTATAAATAAACAAACACTAGTCCAAGTTCATGAGGGACACATGATGACTACACTAGATTCATCTCATTATTGGGATAAGATTATGATTGTGTCACTATATATATGTATATATATCATATATGGAAAGGGATAATAATGCCTCCCACCCATACACGTACATTTAGATCATATCCTGCATGGGGTAAGAATTCCTCCCATCCATAAACAATTATATAGTTTTCATGGGGTAATAATTCATCACATCCATTAAAAATTATATAGCTAGAATGGGGTAATAATTCCTCCAATCTATACATAGTTATATATCCAACACAAGGTAATATTTAACCTCATCCATAAATAGTTATATAGGTTGAATGGGGTAAGAATAAATCCCATCCATAAATGATTACATAGCTGGCACGAGTTTAAAATGCCTCTCATCCATAAATTATTACATAGCTAGAATAGGGTAACAATTCCTCTCATCCATTAAAATTATATAACTGGCACGGGTTTATAATTCATCTCATCCATAAATTATTACATAGTTATTTAAAAAAGAAAATCCACTTATTCATTTCAAATTAAACATTTCCCAGGCTTAGTCAAGTTCATATGCAATTCACCAAATGAGGAATAGACCTCTCATGCATGTCATTTTTTTAACACATATAAAGGTGTTATACCATTCATAAAACCATAATTTAAATTTATAGTATAATTAATTAGTAAAATCCTCTTATGAATATCAATAACCATATTAAAATTCTATTTTAGGGAGCTATTTAATTTAGACAATTTAGTACAAGGTAAGCAATTCATTACGACATAACTATTTAATCAAGGAATGCCATTTAGTGTTGGACATCCAACTCAAGGTTTCCCACTCAATTTTTCCAAACACTAGAAGTTTATTTAAGGTAAAAGTTACAAGGTAATTTCATTTAAAGGATGCCACTATATCATTTAAGCTATCCTAAACAAGGCCATTTAATTACCATATCTGAAGGGGAATTACATATAATGGTAAATCCAGAACTAATTATGTGTTCATGGAAAAAATGACTGACTGAAAATGGGAAACTCAATTAGGAACATTTGTAAGGGATTTTCTCTAATATGTCTACATACCAAACATAAAGTCAAGGTATAAGTAAATAACCAATGTATTGGGCCTACCAAGTATAAAAGTTTACTTCCTACTTTTTATCTTGAAGACAGTGCACCTCCACTGGAGGGGTTTTATTATGAAACCATGACTTAATTAATGAAGAAAATCATTCATCATCATAAATATACATCTTATTCCAGAAATTTCATTCATTGTAATAAAGTAAAAAGAATTAGGTATCTAAATGAAAATTAAAGCATACTTGAATTAATGGGCAAGGATAGAGATCCTACCTCTGGGTAGAACCAAGACGAACACTTTTTCTCTTGAAGCTTTCTAACTAGAGCTACTTCTACCCACTTCGACCATATATACCTTCACACATATATAATGACACTTATCCCCTATGCACAAATACTCGTGGTCATGAACATGTGCAAGGTGATACTTGCTTATATGCTTATAGGAATATACTCTCCTCCACTCACCAATGTATGAATTTCTATATATATATATATAAATAAGAACACCTAGACCCATACATATATATATTCACTTCCGTGGATGAATATACACATAAAGGGGGAACCTAAATATATATATATACTTACCTATGCACATGCAGCCAAGTTTCCTTAGACTCTAGGGACTCTAAATCACATGGTAGGGTCTAACGTGCTACCAAATAATTACTAAGAACCATTAAACACACAAAGGATTCCATATAATAAGGTAGAAATCAAAAAGTGTGTATTAAACATTACCTTATGTGGCGGCAGAAAACCGAATCAACCTGAACCTCTTCGTCTTTAGTGGTGGTTGTAAGAATACACACAAACACGACCCGAGAGACCTTCCACACAACCAAATGTTAGAAGCTACAAAGAAAACCATATTAAACCCATCATAGGGTTTTGGATAAGCTATATCGGGAGATGGAAGACCTAAAATCAGCCAAACAAAGAGATGAAATGTGAAGAAAAGGACTTAACTCATCTATTTGAAGAAAATTTTAGAAGGATATGGTGGAAATTGAAAACTGGAGTATGTTGTGAGGAGGGGTCATTGTGCATCAAGAGGGATAGGTGGGTTGTGTGTGTCGCACTGCCCAAGTGGGGAAAAAATAACCCTTAAATCCCCTTATTTTATTATATTATATTAATTTAAATTAATTGGTTTTTTAGAACTAGGTATCATGAATGGTTTGGGCTTCATGGTTTATAAAATCTTACACGAACCATGCTCCCTTTACTTGGAACTCAGGGAACCCTTCATGGGCTAGCCACTGAGTTCAGAAACAGTACACCAACCATTCAGTGAATACAATCTAGGTACATTTGAAAACCACTACCCATGTGCACTATGGGAACTATTTAGTAAAAAATGCATAGCCTATGAGATGGCCACTATCCACCTTCAACAAGACGCATGGTTTCAGACAGAATGGGTGTGAAATTCATACCCTTTAGCACTTTTATATTTTCAGTCTGACACTCCAGAAACTCATCTAGACCTCCGAGAGACTCATCAGGCCTTCACCCATGTACAAAAAAAATCACATTAGTTTTTTTCAACTCATAGAATGGACTTATGATGCTCGATATTAAATTTTTCCCATTCAGTAAATGAAAAAGTTCAAAAACCTTCACTTTTCATCAAGTTCAAAACATGGTATGTTACAATTTTTCCACCTTCAAACTTATCATCCCTAAGAAGTCTTCAGGAACAACATAAGCACCACTCGACCAACAATGGTCATGAAGATTCATTCAAATGGCCACATTTCATTTCTAAATTTCAAACACACCTCTGGTCATTAGATTAATCCCAAGGAACAAAAACCACAGAGACTTGATCCAATGCTCGTTATCCAACTGAAACATTAAGATGGATCTTACCCAATCCCTTTTACCCTATGAAAAAAACATGTCATCATCCCATTAAGCATATATCTAAAGGTACTTCCCACCTTATTCTTTAAATTTAACACACTGAATCCAAACTATGACTCAACCATCATCATATTTATATTACAAGCATGCTCATAAGCACTTTAATGATGATCTTAGCATGATTTTTGAAATGAATAAAATGATCGATTCCCTATCAACCTCAAAGGCCAAGCAATGCAAGATATTAATAAAAGAACCGGAAAACAAAAACCACATTTTTATCCTACTGAAATTGTGCCCGAAGACAGTATTTCACTGAATGTAACCATTAAACAAGAGAGGAAAATAGTCGACCCACTTATCCAACTATTAAAGAACACACCCATCTTAGACTGACATTGTTTTATAACTAAACTAATATTCTTTCTTCAAAGAAACCTAGAATTTACCATAAGAACGTTCAATAAAGCTCATACCTGACCCCCGGTGATGTCCTAATACCACAATGGAAACCACACATTCAGCATGAAACACCGAAAGAGAACCACCCAACAAGATTATCATATTTTTAATGATTTAGTGTATCATAAGACTTATTCTCTATTAGTGTATCTAGTATAATGTCAAAACTGGGTAACCGGTCTTTACTAAGAAGAATATACTAAGAGGACTGAAATAGTTTCTGGTCAATCATAACCAAACATTGGAAAGGAGAACAATCAAACCACAACTAGTTGACTTCAAAGAAGGAACGTGACTTCACCTGCTGACACATCTTCATTAACTAAACTCATTCCTTTCCAACTCCAGGACATTCTATGATCGTTTGAATGTTACCACCGAATTATATCTAAGACCAATTGTGCTTCACAAGATTTTCATACACCGTATACAAGAACAAAGTTTTGTTATCAACAAGGAACTCACATGATTTAAGACTCAAAAGAATCAAAGTCATTAAGAAAAATCGACCATTAACCTGGAAGACACCATAACTAGTCATCCATAACTAAGAGGAGTATGATGTTAAATGACCTTTGGAGCATGCGACCATGCCAGAGTCACGTCTAACCTACTGAAACCGAGCATTAATCAATGATCATTCCCATATCAAAGTCAAATATACCATTACCACCCATACAAAAAAGGGTTTCATTTAAAACAAAAAGTATATCTAGGGAAAATGGCATCTGAACTGCACCAACCATTAGAAAACACATAACACTTGAAAGGCATTTAAACACAAAGGGTTCCACCTACCATGAGAAATCTCCTTATGTAGAACAAGTTTTGACCCAAAAATTTGGTCATTACTAAGAAAATTCCCATTCTCAAGAGCCTAACATTTAATCAATTTCAAAAATAGGATAAATCTAATGGAAAACACCAATGGTTCCATTACATTTTAACTAAAGAGGAACTTAAAATACCCTTACTCGAGGGTCTAAACAGAGGACACCACTACAGGTTCCATTTCTAATCCCTTTAAATTTATTCACATTTAACCTTTTATACATTTACAAGGTTTAAAACAAACATAAAGTACCCATTTTAAAACAAAACACAAGGTACGTGACATACTTAATTCCCCAAGGGTAAAACATTCAAGTTGTATCAAACTTCCTTTTACAAATATTTGGCACCTTTTTACATCTGTTAATGTTCATGAAATTATTTATAATAAATTCTATTAAATAATTAAGGAAACCCATGAGGGTCCCACTAAGCCAACCTGGGTTCTAAAAAACAACCCAATAGGAATTTCAAAGTTCATTTCATTCCAAAATTAAACATATCTTACATTTATAATCATTTAAAACATGACATGCTTATTACATTTAATATGGGTTTCCATTTCCCAATTCATGAAGCTCACATACACTCTATAAATATAAAATTGAATCCCATTTATCGAAACCAAACCCCATTTAGATTATAATGTGATAACATATAGTAGTTTGGTGATATGGGTAGACACCTACCAACCTATAAATCACCCTTACACTTTAAAATTTGGAAATTGGAACCCTTTTAATTAAAACTAATACACATTGGAATTTATAGTTTAGAATCCTTTTCATTTTATTGATGGCTCAAGTATACGAGTTACCTTTTCCCTATTGTATGGCACCCATACACCTTCAAATTGAAAATTGTATGTCATTGTAATTGCAAATAGTTTACATATATTAAAACAGTATAAGAATTATATCACAAAAAATAAACAAAGAATCATGTCATATAATCAACGTGGCATATTACATTAACTGGAAATCATTCTTAGGAATTACCGAAGCAGGTATAATCTATGTATGTTACTAGGATACTTAACATGGCATATAATAGCATGCTACTAAAAACAAAGGCGTGGAATATCACTCAAGGGACACAATCCAAATTTTGAGGCAACATATTAATGTAATTATATGGCATGGTACATGGATGAAATGATAATTTCTTTATGCTTATATTGATGCATGAAATGTAACTTCCTTTCCATATCAATAAAATTGTTGTATTCCCTAAATTTCATACATCATAAGTAGTGAAAAGTATAGAAATAACTTTAGGTGAAATTATATTAATTTTAATAGAAAACAACCCAAGCAGTAATCCTAGCCCTGGCCACTTAGCCATTTTCTGTACATCGGGTGATCAGTCCTAGGCACAACTACTAACCAAGTGCCGAAACATTTTTAAAATCCTATCTACCAACCTAAAACAATAAGACAAAGTAAAAAAAACCTATAATACCTATTTTTAATGTCCAGACCCATCTTACCATGGAACTAGTAGCTAGACTGATGGGTCACATAGCCTCAAGTACCTCTCCTTATATGCTTGGGGTTGCCGACTAGCAGAGAGTGTCTCAGGAGGTGATTGTGGGGATACTATACCCTCTTAATATAGATTCATGACGGTATGAAATAATAAAAAAAATAGATGAAGAAGTAAATAATAATGATATAGAACCAAGATATAGATTTTATATAACTGAACAAAAGTGTCCCATACTAGTTTTACAATGCATGGATTATGGATGATAAATAACTAAAAGAAGTAAAAAAACAACATGATTTACAAGACAATACAAAGTAAAAGTAAATACTGACGATTCCCATAGATGATCTCCAAGGGCATCTTGATATTTAGCTTGGTCCTTTGATCCTGACTCCCAAGTACAAGAAATACCACAGTCAACCTATATCCTTCAAATATAAGGTCTACTTGGGTACTGAGGGTACCCAAGCTGGGTGTGAGATGAGATCTCAGTAGACCACCTCCCACGTAGTGTATCCCAATCCAGATAGTGCAGTATGAATTAAACAGTTTGTAGGTATGGATAATTTAGTAAAAATATATTTATAAATAAATAAACACTCATCCAAGTTCATAAGGGACACCTAACGGATGTACCAACATTGGATCGTTGTTAGGGTAAGAGTATGATCATGTCACTATATATATATATATATATACAAATATGTATAGATATATTATAGATGACATGGGGTAATAATTCCTCCCACCCATACACATACATATAGATCATAACTGGCTTGGGGAAAGAGCTCCTCCCATCCATAAAATATTATATAGCTAGCATGGGGTATTAATGCATCCCATCCATATACAATTATATATTTGGAATGGGGTAATAATTACTCCCATCCATAAATGATGGTATAGATGGAAAGGGGTAATAATTCATACCATCCATAAATAGTTATATAGATGGCATGGGGTAATAATGTCTCCCATCCATAAACAGTTATATTGGTGGAATGGGGTAATAATTCTTCCCAGGGATAAATGATTACATAGGTGGTATGGGGTAATAATTCCAACCATCTATAAATGATTAAATATATGGAATGGGGTAAGAAAGACCCCCCATAAATAAACAATTATATAGCTATCGTAGGGTAATAATGCCTCCCATCCATAAATGATTACATATCTATGCATAAGGAAAATCAACGTATGCATTTCAAATTAATCATTTTCTTGGCCTTAGTCATGTTCATATGAAATTCACCAGATGAGTAATAGACCTCTCATCATTTTCATTTATCAACCAATATAAGGTTTTTATCTCCTTCATAAAACCAAAAATTGCATTTATAATATAATTCCTAAGGAAATTCCTATTATTCATATCAATGGTCATGTTAAAATTCCATTTCAAGGAGCTATTTCATTTAAACCATTTGGAACAATACAATAAATTCATTATGACCTAACCACTTAAAAAAGGCAAGTGATTTAGTGTGGGACATCGTACTCAAGGTCATCCCACTAAATTTTCCAAAACATGGAAATTTGACTTAAGGTACAAGTTTCATTGTCATTTAATTTAATGGATTCCCCAATATATTTTAATTTATCCTAACCAAGTCTATTTAATTCTCACATCTAAAGGGAAATAAAATTTAATGATTAATATGGAACTAATTATCTGTTCAAGGAAAGAAATGTCTAACCATAAATATAAAAATAATTTAGGAACATTAATAAGCGTCATGATCTAAATGTGCTATATACCAAACATAAAATAAATATATAAGAAAATAACCAAGACAATAGAGAAGGAATTCATAGAATTATACTAACTACATTTTATCTTGAAGAAAGTGCACCTCCATTTGAGGGATTTTATTATGAAATTTTGACTTAATTTATGAGGGAAATCATTTAGCATCATAAGAAGACAACTTATTCCATAAATGCAGTTCAATGTAACAATGAAGATATAAGCAGATAGCTAAAGGAAATTTAAAATCATACTTGAATTAAAGGGAAAGGATAGGGATCCTACCTCAGGGTACATCCAAGAAGAACACTTTGTCTCTTGAATCTTTTTTACTTGGAGTTGCTGCTACCACCTTCAAGAATATGAACCTTCAAACATATATATGGACACCTATCCCCTATGCACACATCTGTATGGCCATGAACATGTGCAAGGGGATCCTTACATATACGCTTATATAAATATACTCACCTCCACTCACCTACGTATACATTTTTTTATATATATATACATTGGAACACCTATCCCCATATATATATATATATATATATTCATTGAAAATGATGAATATTCACATAACAGGGGAACCTATATATATATATACTTACCTATGTATATGAATGAAAGTCAACATAGACTTCAAAGACTCTAAATTGAAATGTAGGGTCCAACTCACTACAAAATAATTAATAGGAACTTCAAAGAACCCCTAAAAAGAAATATAATAAGGGTGAAACCAAACAAAGGGTATAAAACATTACCTCAAATTGTAGTGGAAAAGTGAATTAACTCAAACCACGTTGCCTTAGGTATTGGTTATCAGAATACACATTAACATGACCCAAGAGACCTTCCCCACAACCGAACGTAGGAAGAAATAAATAAAAATCATATTAAATTCAACAAAGGGTTTTAGTCGAGCTACACTGGTTAAAAGAAGACCCAAAATTGACCGAATCGAGGGAGAAAATTTTAGGAGAAGGTCATAAGTTATTGAATCGAGGAATAATCATAAATTATCTAGTGGAAATTGGAAACTAGAGGAGGTCTCAAGGAGGGAGAATCATGCGTCGAGAGGGAGAGGTGGTGTGCATGTGTCACATGACCCAGTCAAGCGGAGAAGAACCCTTAAGTTCCCTTTTTAGTTTACTTTATTTAAATTTATCTAATTTGATTTTTAAAATTGGGTGTCACACATGGTTTGGAAAATTGTGTGCCAACCGTGAACCCTTTATTGGGCACCCGTGGCACCCCACATGGGATGGCCACATGGTTTGGAAGGTGAGAACCAATAGTGCAGTGAATAGTGTCTAGGAACTGTCCAAAACCACTAACCATGTGGGATAGGAACATGGTTCAATAAACTGTTCATATCCTATGAGACAACCTCTGTACACATTCAATAAGCTACACAATTTCTTATAATGGGACACATAGTTTCAGACAAATGTTGTTCCCAGTGTAAACCCTATAAAACTTATATTCATTGGGTCCAGTACTCTAGAAACTCATCCAGACCTCCAAGAAACTCCTTGGTCATTCACCCAAGTCCAAAAAAATCATATTAAACCATTACAACTCACATAATTGAGTTTTAGATATTGGTTTTAAATTTAGCATATTCAATAGAAAAAAAATAAAAAACCATCTCTTTTCATATTGTTCAAAACTCATGACGTTACACACACCATATGTTATATACTAATTTACTAGAACTATATTAGAAAATATTTTTGGTGAACCAATGTGGTTTATTCACATCTTATGTTTGACACTAATTGGTACTTGAGATGTTCTCTTGTCTTTAAGATAGGATATGGTTGATTACCCTTTGATGCTACATGACATGGGATAGGATATGACATGGGAGTTTTGGAACGAGAATGTACTCATATAAATTACAAGAGTTTGGTGGATTATTTATTTATATTTTTTCCTTCCCTATTGTATATATATATCTCTTTAGTTCCTTGAAATTACTATTACATTCATTTTTCCATAAGAACTTAACCACCATCTGAGTAATTTTGGTGTTTGGATTACATAGTCATGATAAAACTCATACAAATCATCAATAATATCCATCCAAATTAATAATTATATGTATGTAGTTTATGATGTTTGGTCTAGGTCATTGATCAGTAACTTATGTTATTGAAGGATCTATTGACATACACTAATTTGAGATTATAGGACCTAATAATAAAACTTTATAATGTTAAAATTCAAACATGGTAAAATTTTCCAAAAATTTATCTTTCTTCAGGTTATTTATTATAATCCACAAATAATCTTCACTCTATTACTGAAACATTGAACATATAAAAATATCATCTATAAAGACTATGACAGTATTATTGAGGTAATAAATAAAGAAATTATTCCTTAGATCCATTAATATAGAAGTAAATGTAATTTCCCTAACCTTAATTCCACATGGCCTCAAGTGCATCTCCCCAAAAGTAGAAGGTTTTCAACTTGTAATAAGGGCCTAGTTGTATCAGTGGAGGGGATATTCCCTCATCATAATAGTGTAGCACAATGTAAATAGAATATTATATAAGTAGTGTTAGTAGAAAATAAATCATACATATTATAAATGAGCATGATAAGAATATATAAATCATACCATATGTAACCTCATATACAGAATATGATTATACATGTCAGGAGTCTAATAAAGAACCCAAAATAGGTATACATAACATCAGAACAATACATTGAAAAAATGCACAAAAAATCCAAAAAACCATCCAATTAGTATCTTAAGGATCAGATTGGTCCGATTCTCCCCATATTCTAATAAGAAATCATAAAAAACCAGTTACTTTCCCTAAATCATACTTTCATTAATATAGTCTATTCATGTACCATCAGCTTCCCAAATAGGGTGTGGTATATAATTCAAGTTGGAAACCTCCCAAAGATCTAATTTCATCCTGTTAGTGAATTTATATATCAACATCAGTGTGTCAGGAGTACTAGAATATATGAAGAAAATATTGAAATGAAACAACCCATAAAGGAAAAGGTTCCCATTGACACTCATCTCCTACTACCTACTTCGGACTTGGAGGAATATCTCTAGAAAAATAGTCATTCATGTACCATATCATATTCAATTAAATTTAATTATTCAATATTATTTGAAAACTATGTCTCTAGACCTTTCAGGTAGCCCAGTGTCCCCTATATAGAGAAGTGATCATAAGATATCTAAACTAGCCATCAATATGGTACAAGTCGTTGAATGAAACCATGTTTTTTATTTGTCTCGGAAAACACATCATTTAAATCATTCCATTAATTATTCAATTTTGAACTTGATCCTATCATTTTCATTCCTAATTTGGAATCTAGGGATTTCTCCAGGTGTAGCATGAACCAAGCACCTTACAAGCTGACCCTATGCATTCTACATTGAAATATTAGTGTCTCTCTTAGTGTGGTATAATATCAATTCCATTAAAATATATAATTGGAAGTACACCAAGGAAACCCATATGTTACCCAAGGAATATGTGATCAATAACTCCCTAAGTCCATCCTTGGAATTTCACAAGGACACCTAGTATCACTTGGATGAATAATAGTTATCCCCCATGACTCCTTCCTTAGAAATCCCTATAGAGATTCCTGGTGTCACTCGGGCATAATAAAGGTATGATCCAAATGAGTATTTCCATGAAATTTGTATATGAACCCATGTGTCACCCATGGAATATTCATAATCCCTCAAACAATATCATTTAACTATATCAAGGTCACCACCTTCTACATTTCAATTCAATATCATCTCAAAATGTGTCTTAAATTATATCAATTACTAGAAGGATTTTCCCTATATTTATATTGCATGGGAATTTCATTATAAGAGGAATATCATGCCTAATCAATCCATCAATGTGAAATATCAAAGGGGTATATTTATCCATAAAAATTTAGATAATTAATTCGTATTACAATTCAAATTACCAATCATAATTAATGTTACCATTCAGTTTATCAATTGATATTACAATTAAAGTTTCATACCAATTCACAACTGAATTCATAAACATAATTACCATATCAAGGGTAAAAGAACACCTAAACATGATCCAAAATAAAAACATCAAGGTAGACCATTTGATTTAACAACTCACCCAAGGGGTGGTTTTATTTCAAGGTTTTTAACCTCTATAAATTTATCAATAGATTTTATCAATTATATAGGGTGCACCTATTAGTTCAATTCATGTGTTAAAATCCATTTAAGGTCATCGGTCTAAAAAATCGGTGTATTTCACAATGACATGTATATAAACACATCGATATTTGAAGAAAATCATGAGACCGTCTAACATAGGTCTGTAATAGATTGATCGTCTAGTATTGGATCTTTATTTGACTCAAATATAGAGAAAATTGAAGAAGTAACGAAGAACTGGTAAATATGGAATATTAGACTCAACCAAAATAGTGTAGCCGATACCAAACCAAATGTGGAATGGGAAGAAAAAATGGAGTTCTTATTGGCACAAATCCAAGAGATAAACCATTCCTGATTTTGAGCTCATGCATATATTTTGTGGTAAAACATATAATAGGCTTCACGGAAAAGATCCCAAATGGTAGGTTTGCAGTGCGGGAGAAGAAAAGAAAATTAGGCTTGATATAAGAATTAATTAATTGAAAATGGCAATTTCCAATGAAATCTTAGTTTGAAAGGTTTAGCTGCACAGTTGTCCAAACCATGCACCAACCATGCACTATTTACTACATGAAGAGGTAGATCACAATATTTTCATGAACTATTTGAAAAACCATGCACAAACCATGAATTACCCCACTATCATTAATATGCTAGGGTGTCAAACGAACATTCACCTCAAATAAAATAGTTGTTAAAAGGTATGGACTCCCCCTACTCTTTTTATAGCATTTAACGGTTTGTAGTAATCGTTCGGCCCACCCCGTAAAGATTCTACTAACCATGTTATACAGCTTTTTCATTATAAAAGCTAGGTTTTGGGCTCTGGACTAGCCCTATACACCCACAATAACTCGAAGATATCAAAGTACATTCACATTGATCCATAAATAATAATTTAAATTGAAAATTGATGAAATGAAATAATTCCATAGCTTGGGAAAGAACCGGGTTCTTAAAAAACTCCCTTCTAAAGAAATTCATCCCCAAATTTCCTTTTAAATGGGGGTAAAGATTAATCTATGTAAAATATAGATAATTTTCTTGTAAATAAGTCACTCTCTATCTCTCTTAGGACATTTCATGTACATGAGAGTGATGTCATAACACTCATACTATAGAAATTGGCTAGCCTCAAAGAACCTTTATGCTACATTCCAAAAAACGTATAGCATGCTCCTAAATAGATGAATATCTCCGTAAATCAACCTCCTTGTGATGAAAATTATGATAAGGGTCTGAATGACAATGGCACAGTTGAGATACATAGAAGACATCATGTAGAGCACGATACCTTTTAGATAATTGAAAATGATTGGCTACCGGCCTAACTCTCTCCAAAATATCAAATGACCTGACATATCATGGTGAGATATTACCATGTATCTAGGTCATTTTTTCATGACTTTGTGAAACACATAAAAATAACTTATCCCCACCATAAAACTCTGGAGGTCATTTTTAGTGATCCCTATATGATCAATGTCAAGACTTTGGAGTAGCCATCCTCTTCCAAATCAACTGTACTGGCTCTATGTTTTCCTAAATGAGATGAGGTCCAATCATATCTTCCTCTGCTTCCTGTATCCAATATAGGGGTGATCGATATATCCTTTTTTATAATGAAACATAAGCCTCCATGTTTATAGTATCTTGAAAGATATTGTTTAGGATAATTCAAGGGGTATGTACCTCTCCCAAGAGCCCCCAAAATCTTATATGCATGCCAAAAACATGTCATCAAGAATCTATATTGTGCACTCTAATAGGTCATCTGTTTGAGGGTGGTATGTTGTGATTAGAGGTAGTTGTCTTCCTAACACCCTCTAAAACCCTTTCCAAAATTGTGAAGTAAACCAGATATCCCCATATTAAACGATAGTACATGGGACCCCATGAAGTTGTGATATCTCATAGATATGAAACCTCCCAATATCATTTAATGAAAAGGCCTCCATGATATGTAGGAAATGTGAAACCTTTTTGATCCTATGAACAACAACCCAAATGGAGTCCTTGCTCCATGGAGATCTCGGTATCCCAATAAAAAAATCTATCGTGATGTTATTTGAATTCCACTCAGGAATAGGTAACTACTGCAAATTTCTAGTTGGTCATTGGTGTTCCACCCGCACCTGCTGACAGGTAGAACACCACATGAAAAACCAGTTGCATCTCTTTTCATAACCAACCACCAATATTGTAGATATAAATCATGATACATATTTTTTATGTCAGGGTTAACTACATAAGATGAAGCAAGACATTATCACATCATCTACTATCATGTGTCTTATAAAACCAATAGATGACCAAGTTTGTTCATGATTTCATCATATCCCACTATCCAAAGAGGATAAGGGCCCTTACATTCCATACTCTCCCATAAGAATTGTAACTTAGTATATGATGGCTCCCTCATCATTATTGTATCCTAAAAGTATAGAAAATAGTTATTCTTGAAAGAAATTTTTTTCCTTGATTTTATTGCACCTCTATGTTCTTCTCTGTGAACAAGTCCCTAAGCTTCAAATCGCTACTGAACTGCGTGCATCTAGTTCATCCTAATTAGTGAATTGGACATAAAATTCCCATTCTTAGGCATTTAGGTGACCTATATGTTAATAGTATATAGGTAATCCACCCAGCATTTTTCCTCATATTTAGATCATACTGTATAAATATGTACTTGAGGCATTTTTTGGTCAGTGTACACCACAAAACACTCTCCCAATAAGTAGTGTCTCTAATAGTGGAATGAATGAACAATTGTATCAAACTCAAGATCTTGTGTCAGGTAATTCCTCTCATGTTACATAAAATATCGAGACATGTAGAACATAACTATATCCCCAAACATTAGTAATACTCATTTCCTGATACTAGATGCATCATAGTACATAGTTTAACTCCTTCTTAGTTCTAAAAATGAGTATTGTTTCTGATGTCAATATCCCTTTCAGCTCTTGAAATCCTAAATCACATTCATATGGCCATAAAAATATCAAACCCTACTGAGTCAATCCCATGGGTGGTGCTTCTTGGAATGAATTTTTTATTATGAAACATCAGTAATTTTCATTTATCACAAAGAAACATTGAATCACAAAAATTTTCTTGGTATTCACTTAGGAAACGAGATCTATCACTTTCTTTGGTCAAATGATACTCTTTTCTCTGATATGATTTGACCCATGAAGTGAATCTAATCCATCATGAAGTAAAATATTGTGATATTATCATATAACTGATTCTCTTTCAGTGTTTCCAATATGATAGCAATATATTTGGAATGGTCATTTTGATTGTGAGAATACACAAAGCTATCACAAATTATTTCCATGAAAAATGAATCCAAATAAGGATAGAAAACATAGTAAAACATTTCCATGAAGAATAATTGTGTTTTGGTGACACCTAACGACATAACCAAATACTCATATAGACCATACCTTTTATGACAATTTGTATGAGGTAAGTCCAATGGTTTGACATACACCTGATGATAACTCGATCTCAAATAAATCTTTGAGAAAACCCAATATTCTCTAAGACAGTCAGATATATCATCTGTATGTGGAAGAGAATTCTTGTTCATAATTGTTAGTTGGTTCAATTTCTAGAAATATACACATATCCTATGTGTACCATCCACCCTTTTCTCAAAAATGATTGGCAAACCACATGGATAAGTACTCGTTTGGATAAATCCATTTGCCTATAAATCCTCTAGCTTCCTCTTGATCTCTTGAATCTCAGTAGTATCCATATTGTAAGGAGGAATGAATACTATTTAATCTCATAAAATTATATCAATAGAAAAACATACCTATATTAGTGGAGTTAATATTAAAATTTCCTCTAGGAAAACATCCCTGAATCGATCAACCACTAGAGGGATACTTTTCTGATGTGTTCTCTAATAATCAAGATATAAAATATTAATCTATGTTATCGTCCCTACTAGACCAGGATGCTCAATTCCATATTAGCTTTCCTAGAAATACCATTCACCATTGTGGATATACTCTATGCCCTATGGTGATGTTAAATTCACCCTACGGTGATAGAAATCAATTAAATCAATAATGGAAACAAACCAGTCAATCTAGAAAATGATATCAAAACCAATTATCTTGTTGAAAAATAAGTCTCATACGAAGTGACACCTTCCACTCTCAAGAAGAATTCCCTACACTGATGTACATACTTTTTTCTAATTCCCAAATAAGTATCAAGCCTCATAACACCATCAGAATTATGAACATTGATCCCAATGATTTATATAATTGGAACATATATAAATATATGAGAAGATCCTATATCAAAAACAGAAGATAATAAATGAGATGATACTAGAATAGTGCCTCTAATATTAGAAGTTATGGGATTATTCTCCATAGGTTACCATTTCACTACATATATCCAGCCTGATCCATATCCCTATGATACCGCCTAGCCACCCTGTGCATATCCTTTCTTCGATCACAGAAAATATGGGGTCTAATTACAATGATCATGAATGCTGACTCGACTTGATAGAAAAATTAAACTCCATATCCCTACATGAATAGAAGTTATTATCCTCACTCTTGAATGTGGCCTCTGTTCCGACCCTCTTTCACTAGATGATGAAGGAAAAGTTCTGCAGAGGCACCGAAAATGAACCATCTTGCCACATGATCTGCACATGAATAGTTATATCGTACAATGAGGCCTTTTATGTCCCACTCTACCACACTAGTAGAACATCACCTGGCTACTTAGTATGTTCTATGGCTACCAATATCCATATATGGTATCCCCAAATGATTCTTCCTATTACCAGTTGATATAGTATCATATTTCTATGTCAAACCACACTGGCTTGCACCCCTAACCTCTCTCAGCTTATGCTCTATGGTAGGTGCATGATTCACTATTCTAGAAATGGTATTAATTAAAAATATATTAACGTATGATCATATCTCATACCTAAGACCATCCTATAATCTCACGTCTTTAGATAAATCGTCAACTATATGAATAGGCACAAACCATTGGATCTCATTAAAATGGGATGAATAATCCATAACTAATAATGCACCCTTCTCTAAATACATGAACTCTCAAGCTCTACCAGCCCTCAATGTCTTGAGATAGAAATAATTAAATAAGTACATAATAAAATCCATCAAATATATCTCCCAATGAAAATCCATTTGATGAATAACATCCCACCACCTCTTGTAAGAATCATAAAACATAGAAATACTGATCTTTTCCCTCCTCTTAGGAGGCATCTCTTGATGATCGAAGATATATATCATGACCTCTATCCAAGAATTTTCATCTTGTGGTCCTCCATACCCTAAAAAAATGGGAAGAATCTATTAATGGAAATCAAGAATCAACACTTCCATAATCGGGAAATTTCTTGATGATCCTTGAATTGTCCGTATGAATCACAAAAATCACTCCCAAAACTATTAATCATCACCTAATTCAGGCATAACTACTAGCTCCATAGCTGGCACAAAAGGAGGATCAAATGGTATCCCATGAACCGTCACGTGTGATGTTTGTTTTTCTACACCTTCCTTGTGTATGAATGTATGTCTTTATGGTGGAATGTCTCTATAATTCTAAACACAAACCTCAGATAAGAACATTATCAATGTTTGCATATAAAAAGTGAAGATACTAAAATATGATAGGTAAAATACTTCCTATATAAAAAACACACCACTCTTCCTACTCATTGAGTCATGACGGGGCATTGTATATATCATATACAATAAGTAGACATTGCCTACTACACACTACTACGGTCGGGTCTAGGTTAAATTCTCTAACATAACCATTTCAATTTCCAAGTTTTTATAATATTCATTTTCATTATATCACAATTCATTTTAATTTTTCGAACCATGTGTTTCATTAAATTAAAATCTGTAAGGTCTCATACTCCTCCCAATGAAAAATAAGGTGTCTAGATAATTCTCACCATAACGCATTCCAGTTGATGAAACTCACTATCTATAACTCAACATGACATGATTAGCTTCTTAGGGTGGCAACTGTAGCCTAATAAATAAACCCCTACTAAGGTATAGTAGTAATACTAAGTACCAATAATTATTTCTCATTACCTAAACAAATATGTATCACACTACTTATATATCAACCACAACACTAATCACAATAGCATGAAATTGAGTAGTTCATCCTATATATCATGGAATTATTCATCACATGTAAATTCTAACAGTTTCCAAAAATTATGCATGAGATTGAATAACCTCATCTCATTGGGTTAAAAAAATATAACATATAGTAATATCATTAATAACATCACAATTCAAGTGAATCACCCAACGGTGGTATCAAATCAACTTTAATAGCTGAAATACAGAAAATAACAGTTTCATTTGAGGCATTTTGGATCTTTCCTATAGGTGGGTTAGGTATTCCCAAGAAAAAATCATTACCAAATACCTATTCCTTTATATCTATTTATATAATCACCAAATACTAAAGAAAACCACATAATAATTCTCTAATACCACCTTTCATTTCCCATACCTGAATGACACTTTAGGTGCCCAAATCCTCATTGTACATATGGGCTCATGTGAATCACCCCAAATGGAAGCAGTTTCTAACTAGCATCGAGCGCCAAGGTATGTTTGTGTGGAGATTATGACCTCATCAGCAGAGTGTAGCATAGTGAAAATACAATATCAAATAAGTATAAAAAGCATTATATAAATAAGACATATGATAAATGAACAATATAATAATATATAAATCAAACCAGAGGGGATATCATATATAGAAGATGATTATACATGTCATGTGGCTAATAATGAATCCGAAATAGGTATTCATGGAATTAGTATAATACATGGTATAAAAGTACAATAAAGAAAAAAATATAAATAGAATCAGGATCCTCAACTCAGTCCTATGATCCTCTTGTCCAAAGCAACAATGAATAAAATGTATCATGGTGCTTTCCCTTATCCATACTTGCAATCATATAAAGCTTTCTGGTACCATCAGCAGCCCAAAAAAGGTGTTAAATATAATCCCAGTATTCAACCACCAAAATATATAATTCCATCAAGTTAGTGAATATATATAACCAAAATAGTTTGCATGTAGTAAAAGAATATGCAAAATAGGTATTGAAACTAAACAACCTATAAAGGATCTGGTTCCCATGGACACCCATCCTCAACAATTCGGCCTATCCAGAAAATCTACGAACAAACCGTTAGTCATGTACCATTTCATAAGCATGTTCATTTAAGTAATCCATATCATTTGATAAATATTTATTCATAACTATCATTAATCCTAGAATCCCCCATATAGATAAGTGATCAGATGATATGTAAACTGGACATCAATATGGTACAAGTTATTTACCAAATCCAAAAAATTGATTTGGATTAGAAGATGGGTCGTATAAATAATTCCAATAATTATTCAATTAATTAAATTCTCCAATACTTAACATTATTTATTTAGAATCATGGTATTTCTACAGGTTTAGCATGAACCAAGAAACTTACAACCTTATCCTAGGAATTATCCATTAGAATCTTGGTATCGCACTAGGTGTGGTATCACATTATCATAACATGAGTCCATCCTCGATGGTCCACTAATGAGGCCCAAGTTTCACCCATGGAGTAATTGATCAACTTCCCTCTGAGTCCATCCTTGGTGATCCATAAGTATTTCAATTGTCTCTCAAGCATATAATATTAATCTCCTATGAGTTTGTTCTAGGAAATCTATATATGGATTCCAAGTGTCACTCGAACATTTGAAAGGTAGGATCTAAATGATTCCTTCTATGGAATTCGTATATGAAACCATCATTCACCCAAGGAATATTATAATCATTCAAACAATGTTATTTAACTATATAAAGGTAATAACCTTATTGATTACAATTCAATCTCACCTAAAAAAATTTCTCAAAGAATGAATAATCTTAGAAGGATTATCCTACTATTTATCACACATGGGAATTTATAAGGTTAACCTCAATCATAATAAAGCTATCACATGGATCAATCCTAGGGGAATAGTCATCCACCACTCCCCTTAATCAATTTTTTATCTATTTCACATTTCCATTCAGAATTATATTGAATTTATCAATTGATATTGTAATTCAAGTTACATATAAATTCATAACTCAATTCACCAACTTAATTCACATACAAAGGGTAATGGAAAACCTCAAGGGTGACCTATTAATAAACTATAAATGTGATATATTTTATTTGAAAATATATTCCATATTTGTATTCATTACAATGTTATTAACATCTATACATTTATCAATGGATTCCGTTAATTATATAGGTCACATCTATCAAATCAATTCATGGGTTAAATTCCATTTCAAGGGTTTATCTCTGAAAATTGGGCACATAACACAACAAAAATTATATAAACACTTTGTATTTGATTAAAAAACTAGAAACCACCTACCATAGGTGCATAGTAGATTAATCATTTTTAATCAACTTCGGATTCGACTTAGATCATGAGAAATTCGACGAACGGATGAAGATCCTATAAATAAGGAATATTAACTTACACCTAAATAACATAGTCGATACAAAAAAAAGTTGAATGACACAAAATTAATAGATATATTACCCTAATGGATCAAAATATACAAACAATTCTTGATTTTGAGCTTAGAAGTAGAGTTATTGGAAAATTCTAGAATATGCTTTATGGAGAAGCTCTCGAATAGTGAGTAAACTATACAGGAGAAGAAAATATAATTTGGTTAGATATAAAAATTAATTAATGGGAAAACGTAATTTCACAAGAAATATGGGGTTTCTTGATTTAGTTTCATGGTTATCTAAACCATGTACCAATCGTTCACAATTTGCTATAGAAAGGGGAACATCGAAAGGTATGCACACACGGTTTCACTAACAATGAACAAAACATTAACAAACTGTGAATTATCTGACTATCAAAAACAATATAGGGTGTTTCATTACTACGTGACTCAAATATCATGTCTTTTAAAACTATATAGACTCTCCCTACTATCTGTCTCGGCTTTCGTGATTTGTATATGACAAGCGACATGTATTTTTCATTAAAAAAGTTGGGTTCCATGCTCTAAAACATATGTAGACACCCCAGTTTCCTCCAAAACCTAAAGGGGAATTCTCATAAGGCCAAAAACAACCATTTAAACTAAAAATTGATTGAAATAATAGATTATTTACCTTTAAAAAGAACCAGGTTATTACAGGGAATTAGAAAGACTAAATAAAATCACTATAAATTCATAGTTTCCACACCTCATACAAAACTTTATCATGGGTATATCCTCTTTATTAACCCTTAGTTAATGATATTTAGAAAAATGGTAAATATTTTAAATATATTGATATCCTCATAATTGATCAAACAAATCATAAATATAGGGTTGAAGATACTTTTTCTTATTAGTTATGTTCTTAGGTTCTCTATAATCAATGAAAAGGTTCATTGAACCATCCTTGTTCATCAAAAAATAAAGAGGCTCAGCCCATGGTGATGCACTAGATAATATGAATATATTGTCAATATTCAATTAGAGTTTCTTATTCAATTCTTTCAACCCAATTGGTTCCATTTTATAAGGATTCTCTAAGATAAGTTTAGAACTAGTTTTGAGTTCTATTTAAAAATCAACTTTTCAATTTGGGTGAAGACTGTGCTACTCCCCTATAAACAAATCAACAAAATTTTTTAAAATATAAATGTTGACAATTTTGATTTTATCCCCAATAATTTTAGACATATACCCTTTAATTATAGTGATTAAAACACACAAGATATAATTATTTTACATTGGATGTTTTTATTCACCCTCACACTAATAAATTATCATAGATCCAAAAGGAATTTTAAATGAGAATTTACATCCATAAAAATTGATATTATATCTATATAAATATTGTAAATCCATCCCTAAAATCAAATGAAATTTATAAAATTGGAGAATCACTTTTGTTTTGATTTAATTTCCCATAAACTTCAACCAGAGAGGAATTATAGACTTAAGATGTAACGACCATACCATTTAGAGTATTTACCACTATCAAAATATATAATAATTGAGGATATGAATTATCATATCACAATAATTTTACTAATATATATGAATTTATAAATGTAATCACAAATACGTAATTTCAATATTTGAGTGTATTTATTTACACCTCAACTTTATCATTATACCATTACTCCCATACTAAAACTTGAATTGTTAGAATAACCATCAAATATCATTAATAAGAATGACCAAATATATAATTTTGAAATAATATTAATGTGATATCTATATATTAACACCTCAATATATGAATTTAATTTTGACCTAGGTTATGTATGGCCATTAATAAAACATTAGTATGTTATCATGCACTTAGACATATTCCTATGGGTTTCACCAATGTTCTCTATTCCTAATCTGTAAAGATTAAATAAAATTGTCCTCTAATACCATCCTTTGGACATATAACCAGAAGTATATAATTGATATATATATATATATATATAAATTAGACCACTTTATGGGAGGATACACCACCATTATGGGACTATTATAACTATACTCAGTGGAAACCCTTTCCCCATGAAGCCCTTGTAAGGAGAGTCATGCTTAACACAATGTTTCCATGTGAGAGTTCCTAAGGATCTGATCTGTTCGATTGCTTATGAAACTAACTATATTGATCTATACTATTAATACATAAATATTACAACTTATTATATGAATATTCAACAAATTTCAAAAATATATGCCAAAGGACTATAATGTTTTACTTTATTTGGATATTAAATACAGAATCTTATTATATCATGAAATATCTTATACATATCCCTTAAATACCTTCCCATATTGTAATCTTCATATACTTACCTTACATAAAGAATATTTAATAACCGAGTGAAATGAAACATAAGAAACAATGAACTCAGATTCTAAATAATGGTAAACATTGAAAATATCAATCAATGATCATATAAAATTATGAGATAAGCATAAGGGTATGCGGTTATGAACATACCTTAAAATGTTTTTACCCAATATATAATGAAATTTAAACATGATTCATGACATAAAATGTTATAATTTCAAAATACATAAAATATAAGAGTGATAAATCATTACAAATCAATCCTAAACCATAACATCATGTCATAAATTATGGTACCATCATAGGTATATAAACTATTTCATATGTCTTGGTTAACAACCTAGTCCGAAAAATCATATTAGATCAGTAATAGACACATCTTTACAATATCATAACGGATCATGTATCAACATTTATTTTCCAATATTAGATCAAGAACATATACTTGTTTCCCATAATGGATCAATAACTTAAACTAGTTTCCCATAGAAAATCAACCACATCAACTTGTTTCCCATTATTATATCATGAGATATAAAAAATTACCCAGTATATTGGAGGGTTATATAATTATTGTCCCACCCATAATATAATTAAAACAATGAATGTGTTCCAAATGATTATAAAATATATATCATACCGTAAAGAGTTAAAAATGGGGTTTATAAACAATTCATCATAGAAAAATCAATCAAAAATAAAAATATTTCATAAACATTTCATCAATTCTTCATAGGAAAATCTTTAGAAAGGGAATGGGTTTCATAAACTAATTTTATTCATAATCACAAACATTAAATAGAAATAATAAAAATATTATATTTAGATCATATACCTAGTAAAACATAATTGACATCAAATTATGTTATTATAAATGAAAAAATCATTTAAAATAATCACAACAATATTTCTTGAGGAAAATGGCCTTATAATTTTGAAATCACTTATTTAAATTCAAAAATAATTATATAATTTCATAGAAAACAATTTATTTGATAAAATCCTTTAAAAAATGTAATGTAAGAATTAAATCATTTATCAGTTATGATGGAATGAAATTTTATTCGTTAAGAGTATGTTAACATAGATATTCCATTCATATTTTCGATAAAAAGTTAAAAGAACATCATTTGAAAAAAAAATCTTTTGAAATTGTACTATAAATTATAAAAATGGGTAAATTAATTAAAATAATAATAGGTGAATTGAAAAAAAATTTAAAACATTTTAGAGAAAACATGTACATTTAAGAAAAATGATTTTTGATCGAAGGGTGAAATAAAGTCTATTTTTGTTAAATAAATTCCTTTAGTATTTTGAGTACTTAAAGAGTTGAAAAATAAATTATAACAATAATATATAGAAATAACTAGAATATAATTAAAATGAAATGAGTTTTTTAGATAATAATAATATAATTTCCCTTATATAACTTCAATCATAAATAATCCTAATTAAAATTGGATTGAAACGTAAATATCTTATCATAAGTATCATCCTTAGTTATACATGTTTTAACCTCATGTATATTAAATTAAGATTCATTATAAATTTTCTCAAGAACCATAATCACGTATATCATATAATATATTATTTATATATGGAATCTTATCACCTTTGTATTAAAAATGTTTTACCAAAAAAATCATTAGGGTGATTATTGCTTCGTTTTTTATGAAAGCTTCAGTTCTATAGTCATAGTCCTTCTATATTGATCATAGAAAAAACATTTTAGTAATGTTAATAGTTATGTAAATATTTTATATATTCAATATATATATAGATATATATATTCATCAACAATAGGTAGATATTGAAAAATTAAATATAACTTTCGTGGATACGGTAGGCTGTATGTACACATGAATGTTATTTTCACTCTTTAACGAGTTGAAAAAAAGAAATATAAATAATGATATAACTTTAAAGAGTCATTATTATACCATATATATCATATATATTCCCTAAGTGTGTCCTTACTACCATCCATATAAATCAGAAATTAATAACAAATAACATCACTTTGTGATGGTAATAGTACATACGTACACACAAGCTATGTTGTCATTTTTCAATGGATGGGAACAAGTTGTATAATAGTTGTAAAGTCTACATAATAAAAATTTATTGGATAAAATATATTTATTTAATTATTTTATAATGGATACCATATATTCTTTGGTTTTATAATAATAAATAAAATAAAAAATGTTCAGTTAAGATTTATACCTCTTCATTAAGAAACATTATTTGGATTACACCTCAATCCCTGAAAAAATGGACTATTATTAGGACCATAATATATAGAATGTTGTGAAGTAATTAAGGATGATATTAGATAAGGGATTGGATGATATATAGGTCTCAATGTGATGTAAACAAAGGATATAATATGTGTCCCATTATAATGAAGGGAAATGACACACTAGGAATTGAAAAAAATATTAAGATATTGTTAATTAATTCTTAATAAAAAACTTCAAAATTTACATAAACGCAATGAAAAATATTATAAGGTAAAAATATCATTATCTAATTAAATTTATACATGTTCTGGTGGAATATTAAACATTATATTTTGGTTCAACCCCTTGGTTAACAAATTTAATAATAAATGTGGAAATTCATTTTTAAAATTAATGTGTTATAATTTTACTTATATGGTAAATATTTTCCCATAAATAAAAAATGGAGAAAATATTAGTCCCTTTATCATACTATATTCAATATTTCAGGTTTTCTGTGTTTTTTAAATAATATAATAATATATTTTTATCATAAAATACTATTAAGGATTGTTAAAAACTATTCACATAATTTGACATTGGAAACAACATGGTTGTAATGGAATTTGAAGCTAAACCCCTTACACATGAATAATAGGTTATATTAATATTTACAATAATATAAACATATTTATTCAAACAAATTGTTTAAATTTTAACATTTTTAAAAAATTTATTTTATTTTGGTTTTAACTGAAAAATATTGTGTTTGTGTTTCATTATAATTTCATGTAATTATTCAATTACTAAAAATTAAAAATAAATAATTATAATAAAAACAAGTAATATAGGTTTAAAATTAAAATTTTGATCAAATGTGTACTATTATTTTCATTTTATAGCAGATTTAATGATATTATAGTAATCATGTAACAAGTTGAAATTTTATAAGAAAATTTCTCTTTGTGATTTAATTAATTACCTTTTTATGTGTCATGGTAATAGAAGACACAAGTACTTATTTTTTGGAATATTATATCGTATCAAATTCCAAAATCTTTTAATCCTCAAAACATTGATTACTTATCTATCAAAAAATTATCATATGATTGGTATTAATATTGGATTGCGATAAATTAAATTGACATAAACAAAGTAAGTAATGGCCTCAACTAGTAGGATCGTACCATATGAATCAAATGTATCACAATTTCTGAGGGAGATAACATCGCTCTGATTTTCCATTAACTAATCGCATTCCAAGATCCAACAACTAAAGAATAATAGAGACCCTTTATGGAAATATATGAAGATCACCGAGATCACAGTCAAAACCATGTATATCGAACTACCCTATAAAAATATCACCTTCACACACCTTACCCATTAAAAATTTTCTAGTGTAATAAATGGATATGTATCAATACCTTAATAATATTAATAAATATATTGTATTTTAAATATAACAATGGTGATATTTACTTCTTATAATTTTTACTTAATAAATGATTTTTATTTTAATATGAAAAATTAGAAATTGTTTTCCTGTATAATATTAAATTTCAATTAAGACTATCTTCTTGAATAATTCGAAAAAATTAAAAAATTAAAAATATTTTAATAAAATAAAACAATTAATTGATTTTTATTAAATATAAATGATAATATAATTTTTCTAATTTCTAATGTAATTTTTATAAGGGTTCAAAAACTATTATTTTCAAAAACCCAACATTTATCAATAGATTTCAATTATTATTTTAAATGTGAAAATTCAATCATTTAGATAATTTTTTGATAAAATAAATATTTATTTTTGGAATCAAAGTGATTAAATTTTCCACTACTGAATTTTTCATAATCTTATGATAATATCATTTTTTTGGTAAAATGTTTACACACCAAAACATATGTTTGAACATTAAAATAATTTCATTTTTTGGTTACTCAATTATTTTTAAAAATCCTTTATGAATCATCCAAAACCTATATTATATTTTATGGTTTTAAAACTATTTCATTATAAACATGACACACTTCCAAATAAAAATGTTTAATATTTTAATTGATTAGTCCTTTAGAGTTAAAAAATATTTCAGAACAATCCACTATAGAGGAAACAAAGGGAAACCCATTATATGGTTTTTGTTTTTGATTACTTTATAATATTGATTCCAAAACCAATAATTTAGAAATATTAAATAACTCCCCATAATTCTATATAAACCCCCCATTCCCCCATTCTATTTCACATAAAAATGTTTTTTCATATCCTTAATCTATTCTCCCCTATCTATATTCCTCTCAAGGTTCCCTCATGCTCTCAAGAATCTCCTCCTAAGATTTTTGAATCACCCTTTTAATGTAAGGAACTTCACACTCTTCTTTTTTATTCAAAAGGATTTATTCTAATTAGTGTTTTGAATATAGAATGAATAAGTTTTTATGTGTTTATAAATATTATAATAATTTACAACTGAATTTTTAACAATGGGAGCTCATATATCCCATATAATAATATCATTTACCCGTTTCTTTACAATAGTGAAATGTAGTAAGTGACCTCCCGCTCTTATTTTAAATTTATTCACCCTCTATGTATTTTTCCTTTTGAATATCAATTGGATATGTTTTCATGAATTTATAAATATCCATATAAACTATAATTGATATCATAATAATGATATATCATTTATCTCCACATATTATAGCATTTTTTAAGCCGTTGCTATGGAGAAATTTAGTAACGGATCTAATCATTCACCTAATCAATCAAGAATCTTCTCAATTTCATGCCTTATAATTTATAATTCCTAATATTGGTATTTATTTCCACATAACACTTAATATACATTTTAAATAAAATTCTTATTATCCCATTTTACCCTTATTAAACCATTTTAGGAATCTTTAACTACTACATTAAGGATGTTGAATGTTCACTATTATTTTTCATGCTAAATGATTATGTCAGGAATATCAACCCCCATTTTCACTCA
This sequence comes from Viscum album, assembly GCA_963277665.1. Classification (NCBI taxonomy): domain Eukaryota; kingdom Viridiplantae; phylum Streptophyta; class Magnoliopsida; order Santalales; family Viscaceae; genus Viscum; species Viscum album. The sequence goes on along the minus strand of OY728140.1, from coordinate 1,712,551,032 downwards.
AGGGTATTCATATAGATGTTAAAATACTTAATTTATTGTGGAGTTCCATTTTTTCAACCCTCACCCTAAGATCATTTGGTTAAAATTGATGAAATACAACCTTATGTTGTATGATATATGTGGTACACTTATGAATGTACATGATTTGAAAGTGGTGGATATGCCCAGAATTATATAGTGTTTCAATGTATTGGAAAATGTTTTTGTATCGTGACATTTCATGAATGGGATTACAGAGTGAACCAAATCAATTAGAGGACTTTTTTCTCATGGTTATGAAGTCTTGGTGGTTATCCTTAACCTATGTTTATGTGTTCATGTTTAAGGTTTTTGAAATAATCCCATGTTTCCTTTATGTTACCATGTTATAACATGTATCTTTATTATTCTAATTTTCTAACATGTAACTATATATTTATGTTATGTTTTTCTCATTCTATTATTGGTATTTATATCTCACCACTTTATTATATATTTCACTAGGTTATCCCATTCAATTTTAATAATGTCAAAAAATATGAGCATGTTAATGAAGTTTTTAATAATTTTGATTTACCCCATGTTTTATGTTTTTTTATTTTACCTAATTACCCCAAAACTAGGTTTCTCATCATTCTAGGATTTATTCTATTTATTCATATATAATAAATCATTAATTAATATGTAATAATGACAAGGGTTTTCATATTTAGTATCAGAGGTAAGTCTAGTTATTTTTTGTTTTATTATTACAAAACTCTAGTTTAAAGCATAAGGATAAGACTAAACAAAAGAAAAAATTCCTAAATCTTGTTAATCGATTGTTTATTAGAAAATAAATCCATTTCTAGATACTAAAACTACATGTTGATATGGAATATATGTACCTAGGGTTAATAATCCAGAAACAGGAACATTGAGTTAGATTCATTCATCATCTGGTGAATGAAAATGGGCCTTTTTGGACACCTGTTATGACACACTTAGGGGTTATTCTTTAGAAAATTTACATTCTCAATTATAACCATTATTGAGGTCTCAAAAATTTCTATATGATTATATTTTTAGAAAAAAATTAATGATATCTTAGATTAAAGTGTAGAAATTCATATTATAAGAAATAAATTTCATTTATAAATTATCCTTTTATTATTGTTGGATTCTATTCTATTTGTTTGAAACTTTAAAAGTAATCATTCGTAATTTTTCCTTTATTATATTAAATAACCCTAAATAAGAGATACCAAGTAAAAAAACAATGTGAATGGAAATATGATGACTAACCAAATGATAAGCCCCACTTGATGGGAGTTTGAATCATTAATATTGTGGAAATACTCACTCAGTTGACTTAGGTTTGGAATAGAATTTGAAATCAAGAGGAATTTCCACCCCCCCCCCCAGAAATAATAAGCTGAAATAAAGGACATTATACAAAAATGGACTCTAACTTTATATGGATTATCTGGTCCCTTAATCATAGAATAATGGATCAACTATATTGAAAGGATCTTCTATATCTGTCAATATTCCTAGAAAGAGATCGTCATACTATATATTTATCATCTGAATGGAGAATTTGATCAGTGGTGGACATTAATCAAGAATATGAAGCCTAAGGAAGAGATCAAAGTAATGGGATGGAAGGAATTATAGAGAATGTCTTTCAATACTAATTTCCCTCACTCTTTGTATTAAAAAGGAAAGGAATTTCCTTTTATTATGAAAAAATATGATGAATCCATTAGGTTGTACAAGGAAAAAACAAAATAGATTCAATTTATGTGTTTGGATTTGTTGCAACCCCTGATGGAAAAGTTGACGACTTTTTTGGTGGGATAAAACCAAGTCAATGATAAGACCTGAAGATCTAGTTCATTGAAAATAATAAGGTAATTTTATGATGTTCCCTCAAAATAATAATGGAGAATATAAAATCTCAAGGGTTTAGTGGGGATAAGAAGAGGAAAATGGAGTTAAATTCTTGAAATGTAATGGGGAAATCTAATAGTAAGAAATTTTGATATACCACATGTAAAAATTGTGGAAAGAAGCACCCAGAAAATTGAAAAAAGGGGAGGAAAAAATTCTTTAGGTGTGGGAAGGAAGGGAACCTAGCTAGCGACTGCCAATGGGAGAAACCCACTGACGTGATGGTGGAATGGAATGCTCCTATCAATCCTAAAAGTATCATTAATTGTTTCAACTAAATGGAATAGTGGAACTTTGAAAACCAATACATTAATACAAGGGTATTATTAGATAATAAACACCAACAGCCTCTAATGCAACATTGGTGACCTTGTTCCATAACAATCGTTGGGGTGGATCCTAAAAATGAAGTGGTTATAGATATGCTAGTTATTTATTAATTAATAGTGAATTTGCTTTTTTGGTTTTATGCATTCCTTTGTATCATACAGGTTTATTAGATATATTCAAACACAACCACATAACAGGGAATTAGATCTGTTGATGGGAATGGAAAATGGGGAAATTATTTCATCCCATGTATATAACTCCTCACCTGAAAATTTTTATTCAAGGAACTTTCCTATGAACGTTAGAGGATTTTGATGCGATGATAGCTATGTATTGGATTTCCTTACATTGATCCATCACAAATAGACTCAAGAGATAAATCACTCTCTATATCACAAATCATCCTATTATTCATTATTAGTATAATGAAAGGGATTAATACAATTTGTCAAAAACATCTCAAATAAAGATATTATTTCCCTTCAAGAAACAGTATCTAGCTCAAATTATTCGCTCTGAATAAATTATCATCCTTGAAGGAATACCCATTTTTAGGGAATATGTTCATATTTTTTTGGAAGAATTTCCAGTCTTCCCCATAAATGATAGGTTAAAATTTTAATATATCTTATAATTAATAATTTGACAATATCCAAGAATTAATATATAATGGTTTTTGTGAAATATGAGGAGAAGACCAATAAACTATAAGAGAACCTGGACAAAGGGTTTATATTCCAAAGTGCTTCACTATGGGGTGCACTAGTCCTCCTCATCAAGAAGAATGATGGGTCAATATTCTTTTCATTGATTATCATGAGCTCAACAAGATCATGATAAAGAACATGTATCATATTCCATGGATTGATGACTTTTTCAATTAGTTATGTGGATACCAATACTTCTTCAAGGTGGATCTTTAGTTAGGGTATGACCAAGTAATGGTCAAAAAGGAGGATATACTCATGATTAATTTCCTTGAAAGGTACATCCGATATGAGTTCATTGTAATTTCATTTAGACACACTAACACTCCATCAATCTTCTCGGACTTGATTAATATATTATTTAGTTATAACCTTGATAAAGTTTTGAAGTCTATATATACTATATTCTAATATACTCCAAAGTCATGGACGATCATAATGAGCATCTAAGCATAATGATAAAGACCTTACTAAAGGAAAAGAGTTATGAAAAATATTGAAAATATAAGTTCTTATCGAAGGAAGTCTCATTATTTGGTCATGTTATCACAAGAAATGGGATATATGTAGACCCTTCAATGAAAAAATTGATTCAATGATCTTATAGTCTAACCTATGTGATGTAAATCTTTATATTAATTGGATTATATAGGTATTATCATCAATTTCTGAGAAAATTATCATGGTTGTAAATTCCTCTAACAAAGATAGTTCAGAAGGGAGTAATTTTATTCATGATTAATGAATTTCTAGAGGGATTCAAGAAGTTAAAAAGAGTCTCTCACTAATTGTTTACATATGATACCCACTAGAGGGGAAAATTTCATGGCATATATGCTGATTTGACAAAGGTATTGTTCTATGCACTAATGAAGAATGAAAATGCGGTTTCTTATTCCTCAATGAAATTGAATGCTCATAAACAAAACTACGGAACACTTGAACTGGAGCTTTATGTAGTAATATTTGAAATAAAAATCTTATCAAACTGTTTCATTGGGGAAAAGTGTGAAATATATATTAATAATAAGATCCTTAAGCATATATTCTCATAGAAAGAGGTTAATATACACAAGTGAAGATGGATATAGATGATAAAAGGAAATGAATTCTTAATCTACTACCATCTTGGGAAAAAATAATGTGTTGTATTATCTAGGTTTAAAGGATCTAAAAATATTATAATTTATATGAATTTAAAGGATCTGATCTTCTTATAATTGAAAAGGATGGACAATGGAATCGTAAAGTATAAAACATCATCAATACTTTCATAAATCATTACTCAACCATCCACTCTATACGGGATAAAGGATGCTTAATGAAATGTTCTGTAGATTTTGAATAAGGAGGAGACTATAAGAAAATAGAAATCCTTAGAGTTAAAAATTATTGAGGAAGGAGTTGTATAAGTTGGGTCATGACTATTTTTACCATAAAAATATCAGGACAAAGAGCTATTAGATGATGCACATGGCATGAACTTCTATATCTATCCAATGAGAAAAAATATGTATTGATATCTCTAAGATAACTATTTGTGGGTAAATATAAAGAATATGATTTAAGAATATACATCAATGTTTATTTTATGTCATAATGTTAAGTATTAGAGGAAACATACAAGGGGATGATTCAACCATTACCCATACATAAAAGGAAATTAGAAAACAAAACCCTAGACATTTCATTCTAATTTTGAATAAATCAATAGGAAATAATTCTATATGGATTATGGTGGACCCTCTTTTAAAAAATTCTCTTTTCATTGCAATTTGAGATGAATTACCATCTCATCAACTTGTAAGGATATAAATTAGATAAGTGATGAGGTTGTATGGAACACCCTATCTATTATATCTGTATGAGATCCAATATTATCCTCCACATTCTATTTGAGTGTAAAACATTATCTAAAAACTAATTGAATCTTCATATTTTCTTATCAACCATTAACTAATGGCCAATCTGAGAAGACTATCCAATCACTTGAGGACATGTTGAGAGAATTCTCAATGGACATCAAAAGGGGATGTGATCAAAATGTTAAATTGGTCGAGTTCTTATAAAATAATAGTCTCCACTAAATAATACAATGGATCCATATGAATCCATTTATGGTTATATATTTATAACACCAATATACTGGGATGAATTTGATGAATGTAAACTTTTGGGATAATTGGTCAATGAAATGGTTGAATAGGTCAATATCATTCAACTATAATTAGGGTTGCTCAATGTCAATATAAGTGATATATTGATAGTCTTCTAAGAGACCTAAAGTTTGATATTGGAGGTAATGTATCCCTATAAATATATCTATGGAATAAAGTCATGATGTTTGGGAAGGAGGTAAATTTTATTCAAAGATACATCTGTCCCTTTAAGATCCTTGGTCACATCAGAGCGGTGGATAATCAACTAGAACTCCCACTTAACCTATCTCAAATACATGATATATTCCATGTACCCATATTTAATAAGTATATACCAGACCTCTCACATGTGCGGAATACCGAGACGGTACCCTTGGAGAATGATCTTTCATATGAGTATCAACCGGTAAAGACCATCGATCATAGAGAAAATGTTCTACGAAATAATACAATTCACTCGGTCATAGTGATATGGAGAAAAAAATGTTTGAATAAGTAACATGGGAAATAGAGGAGGTAATGAAATTGAATAACCCTATTTTATTTTAGTGGATGAAATGAAAATGTCTATGTTAAAATTTTTAAAGGGGGGAAATTTTAAAATCATCATCCTTTATAAATAAAATTCCATTTAGGATTAAATTAATTTCCTTATTATGTATTATCGTTATGTAAAACACAATAAAACATATTTTTTGAAATATTAAATTTTATTAGATTTAAAATACTATTAAGAATAATAACCATCAATAATATTTCCATTGAGAAATGATCATATGATTAGTATAAATATAGGGTTTTGATAAATCAAATTAAATGAAACAAAGAAATTGATTACCTTGACCTGTTGTACCATACCATATGAATCACATTTATCAATGATTTTGAGGGAGATAGCATCACTAGGATTTTTCCTTATCCCAGACCAATCCAATATCATATAACTAAAGCATGAGTGAAACTGTTTACTATAGAAGTTCATGCTCATCGAGATCATTGCCCAACTCATGTATCTCGAACCACCGCATGAAAATATCACCATCATGCACCTTACTATTTTATTGTTTGTTGGTGTGATAATGGTTAATGTATCAACACCCTAATAATTTGAATATTTATATTTTATTTTCAATATAATAATATTTAAATTTAATTATTATTTTTGTTACTTTATAATTGTTTTTATGCGATAAAACAGAAATTGTATTTATGTGTAGTATGCAATTTTAATTAACACCTTCCTTTTTGATTAATTAATTAAATTTATTAAATAAATAATATTTTAATAATATAATACAACTAACTTTTTTTAATTAAATATAAATGATAATAGGTTTTTAAAGAAATCAATTGTAATTTTTATAAGGGTTTGAAAACTGTTATTGTTAAAAACACAATATTTCTCAATGAATATCAACTCTATTTTTAAAAGTATAATTTCAAAAATTTATAGAATTATTTGGATAAAATAAATAGTATTTTTGGAATCGGTACATTGAAATTTTATGAAATATATTTTTTCATAATTTTTAGAAAAAATCAAATTTTTGGCGAAAATTTAAATGCGGTATAAAATAGGGTGTGTATTGTGACAACATAAAAGATAATAAATATAATGAACCTACATTTTATTACATGACTATTATATCACTAAAATGATAAAAAAAATATAATAATGTTACCAATATAGGACTAGGGGTTTTAGTGTCTTGGGAAAAGTAGGCTTATAAAAAAATTACAAAATAAAACAAAAAAAATTATTAATTTTATTATTATCTAGATTCTTAGTATCCTTATACATATCTTTAGTACAAGTAATAACTTAAGGATATACATCAATGAAAAGGGTGAGATAAAATCCAAGAAAGAGTATGGATAAATAAATGAATCAATATAACATGGGTGAGCATAATAATCATTGTAACATCATAATCCTGAGAAGAAACATTATATAAAGTCATGGAATTTAGAAGTTCATACAAATGAAACATAATGTGATAGTGGTTATCCACCACCTAGATTTTTGAACAAATCTGTAATCATGTTCACACATTACATATGTGAATAATAATAACATCAACATAGTGAACAATGATAGCATCATTTTCACACGTATTTCACATTATCTTATGAGATATATCACTTTACCCAAATCATTGGAGAACTATATAATTATAGGTATTCCTGCCATATTATTACATTTACATATTCTTTCATTCCATGTAGAATGAAAAAAAAATATTTTCCATAAAATAACCCATAGAAATAAAATGGGTATCATAAGGATTTCATAATAAATACATTCATGAATAAACTTTGGGTATCCCAAAATAGAAAGGTAATAATGTACTTGGTAAAATAATAATTAATCTTGAGTGAATTAGAAACAACTTGATGATAAGTAAAATATATGTTTTTGAAAAAAGAATATTTATTTTGGAAAAATCAATGCATTTTTCATAAAACTAGATTAGAAGCAAGTATATCCCAAAAATGAAAATATAAGGGAAGTGAAAATATATTTGAGGAATATTAAAGGAACGTCCACATTGATATTTTTTATGATAGAAGAATGATCCAAAGAGAGGAAATTGGGTTCGAGAATCCCTCTAACTTGTGTCTAAATGTTTTCTTCACTTTAGTATACTAGATAATAAAATTAAATACATTAGTTAAGAAATAAAGATCCTTTTATAAATAAATTTGATTCATTGTTAGTTTATTAAGAACAATTAGGGATTTTTTATGAGTTATACAGTTTAATTTAATCATTTGGGAGTGTTTGTTTTGTTTGTTATCATGATCAGTTTACTCGAATATGAGTATGATAGTTCATGTAAAATTGTAATAGTTATATAGAATTGAAATTATATGTTTTTAATGAACAGTCAAAAGATTAAATGACCTTATATAAAATTTGGTAATATGGTTTGAGGATGAATTATTAGATTTACTATTAATGAAATTTATTTCATAAATTTTGATATTTGAAAGACCAATATGATATTATATAATTTTAATTAAAATCATGTTAATATATTTATTAAAGAACATTATATAACAAATAATTTTTATAATATAATATTATTTAACCATAATTATGGTTTTATGACCAGACTTGAAGTCTGTAGTGACAAATAAAATCACATCATCCATGGTGGTGGTAAATCGACACACCAAAAACAATATTTTCATGTTTAGAAAAAAAGGAAAAGAGAAGAGACATGAGGTGAATTGTTCCACTAACATAAAAAAATTAAATTATATAAAAGAAAAATTAAATTTCATTCCTCTAAGATAGGTGGAGGTGACGAGAGGATAAGAAATGAAATGAAATTGAAAATGGATTAAAACAAAAAGAATGAGGATCTTACCTCTTGAATTTATCCTCCTTGAGAACCTCCATAAGACATGTGGTTTTGTCTTTTGATGTGACCATGACTTAATGGACGTGGGTAAGGGTCTTAGGAGTGGTGTTTTCTCATTATTTTATTAATTAGATTATTATTTTGGACCTACAATATAAATAGAAAAATAATTATCAAAAAATATATTAAAATAATTAATTGTATTTTGATATTATGGTTCTTACATCAGCAATGATTTATGGAATACTGTATTTTACTTATAATGTATATAAATAGTAAATTATCATCTTTCACTTTTCACTAAAAATTGAAGTATTTAATAAAACTCCAAAAATATTACCCTAACCAATTTTCAAAGTGTATAATTCAAAAATGAAAACATTTTTATGATGATAATTTTATTAATATGATAATTATTTTAATTGAAATTTTCATTTATAGGGAAAATACCAATTTTAAAATTATAACTGATTCTATAACACATTGAAATGTTAATTAAGGTATCACAAAATGTATCTAAAAATCAAAAGAAAAAAATTTAATTTATGAATATAGTTTATGAAAATAAATTTTATTCTAAAAATATATATTAATTATAAAGTTACATATAAATATTTATTTTTTATAAAAATTCCAAAACATAATTAATAGTTTTTAAAATATTTATTTTCTTATACTTTGATATAATTATATCATATTATCATTTATATGATGCCTAAATTTTTTTATACTTTCATAGATGAGGTTACTATTATATCTTCCAAATTACTATTTATAATGGTCACATTACTATTCCAAATGTCAAGTTATTATTCCATTGGTAAAGGTTCCTTAACATCTAGAAATACATATCACTTCATTCATTCTTCATTTATAATGTTTTTATTTTGTTTGAAAAGTGATTTTATGTGGTTTATACTATATGAAATAATTAAAATAATTGACTTTCAGTTGATATAATTTTGGGTTGTTACATTCTTTCCCATTTATGAAACTTCTCCCTAGAAATTTATTTTACATTTTATGTTAAAAAACATGTGAGGGTACTTATCCTTCATTACTTTGTCCGGTTCTCATGGAACCTATTCATACTTATAGTTCTACCATAGTACTTTGACTACCAGGGTAGTATTTTTGCGTAGAACATTATCTCAATGGTCCATGATATTTGGTGGATGTTCCTCGTGAGAGATATCCTTCTCCAACTATACCACCTATGGATTAAGTACATGTGAGGGATATAGTATGTACTTTTTCAATAGGGATACATGGAATACATTGTGTACTTGAGACATGGTAGGTGGATGTGCCAGTCAATAGGCTACAACACTGACTCAATCAGGAACCTCAAAGGGGATAATGTATCAGGGAATTATATTTCCCTTCATCCCAAAAATCCTGATCCTGTTCTAGGAATATATGGGGTGGAATACCATTTCCCTAGCCTTAAGGTCTAGGTCTCATTGATGATTGTTTTCATAGCTATTATGTCTACTTTTGGATGCCTTGACATGCTACTGAATGGTTTCCATGTTCTCCCCATGTCATTGGCGATTTAAGGTAAAAATATCTTATATTAATCAAATCCATCCCAAAACACCGATGTTATGCATCTATTAATGTAAAAGGCTTTATATGGAACCATTTGGATGCTTGAGTGAAAAATATTATTATAAGAGAACTCTAAAAGTGGAATATGTTGGTCCCATCCACCTTTAACGTCTACAGAACATGATCCCAACATGTCTTCCATTTTTTGAATCATCCATTCATATTGGCCATCATTTTTAGGATGATAAGTCATACTTATGTTCATCTCAGTAATTAGAGCCTTTTGAATACATTTACATAACATAGAGGTGAATCTATCATCTTGATTAGATACAATCGATAGTTGTACTCTATGCATCTTCACTACTACTATGATATATATCCATGCTAGTCAAACTAGTGAGAAATACTCTAAAATTGTGGTAAAGTGAGATATTCTTGTAATATGATCCATAAAACCCATTTAGAATTTTTTCTTCTGGGTATCTTTGGATGTTCTATGAGAATGTCCATGGTGTTTTTTTTTCATTTCCATGTAGGTATGGGTAGTGGTTGAATTATCCACTTGGAATATTTTCTTTCAGCCTTCACTTGCAGACATACCAAGAACTTTGATGTACATTCAATGATCTCTTTCTTCATGTTGTCCCGCAAATAGTTCTCTTGGATATCTCAATAAATATTTATGCTCCCTTGGTGAATAGATAAGGTTGAGTTATATGAATCCTTTTTTATATCCTTATTTATCTCCAGATTTTATGGCACACATAGTAATGACCCAAATTTTATAATTCCTTCCTTTTAAATTTTAAACTATTAGGGTTTCTTTTTTCTAATGCATTCCAACTTCTTAATAATTATCACATAATTTCGTTTATTATCCTTTATTTTCTCTATGAGGGATGGTTGAGAAACCATTTTAGAAAGGAATGGTGATGTTCATTCCTTAATGGTTCCATGTCCGTCAATTGAAAATCTAAAAGATTGGATCATAATAATGTATCTTCATTGATAATGTTTTAGGAACCTTTCTAATTAGAGAATATACACGTTATTTGTCTTAATAGGATGGTAGTGTATTGAGAAGTCATAATCTTTGATGATTTGAAACCATCAACACTAGTGCATATTAATCTCATTTTATGTGAATATATATTTTAACTCTCTTATGATTAGTATATATTTAATACTTATCCCCATTGAGATCATTCCACCATATTTTTAACATAATGATCAGAGCTTCCAAATACAGATAATGTGTGGGATATTTTTTATCATTAATTTTCAACTATTTTAAGTTGAAGGATGCCACTCTATCATTTTTCATCTATATACATCCTAATAAATTCTTTTAAGAATCACTTTATACCCTAAAGAGTTCTGCACTTTTTGGAATTGTGAGTATTAGTGTGGTGATAAGAAACTTTTTGACTCTTTGAATCAACATTTTCATTCACTGGTCTATAAAAAATTTTCACCCTTCTGAGTTATCTTGGTTATTATATTTGACAAACCTATGATGTTCATCATGAATCACCAACATCTAGAATAATAAAATTAGGGATCACCATTACATATGTTGATCTGTTCCACTCTTCTATTACCTTTATCTTATAAGGGTCTACATATATTCCTATTTTAGGTATAACATGCCCCATAGTGATGAAATTGGGTGTATAAAACCCATTTCTATATTCTCTTGTTACTTCTTATTTGGTATATACCATTGAAAAACCTATATTATGGTTTTTGGTTTTTATTTCAATATTATATAGAGTCTAAACCTATGTTTGGGAAATAATAAATAAATCCATTATCTATTCCAATATAAACTGACCCGATACCACATTCAAATTCAAAAAAATAAATGCAGATCATGTACTTACTCTTCTTTACCCTCTCTATAGTCCTCCCAAGGTGCCCCTATCTCTTAGGAATATCCTTTGAAGCTTTTGGAATCACCCACTCAAGGGAAGGGGCTTCCCTCTCTTATTTCTCATTCAAGCACAATATTTTTAATTGTCCTTTTAAATATCAATTGTTCTTATTATCAAAACATTATAAATATCCCTATACATTCTGATTGATTTAGTAATATTGGGATATCATTTATCTCATCTCATTGTTTCATTTACCTAAGCCATTATTATGCTGAAATTTAGTAAGGGACATGTCTCTCTATTTCTTTCAATTCAAGAACCTAATTTTTATTTATAATTTTAAATATAATTTTTTATTTTAATTTATTTATAAATATTATTATACATTCCAATTTATTTTTAAATAATTTGACATCATTTATCTCCTCTCATTATAGCATTGTCCTATATCATTGTTGTGGAAACATTTAGTGAGGGATTCTCTCATCCTCCTATTAATTCTAGCATCTTATCCAATTTATTCCTTTAAATTTCCAATTAAAAATTATGTAATATGTTTTTACACATAAATATTATAGTAATTTTGATATCCACATGATGTTAGAAACCTTTCACATTAATTAAACCATTTTATGAATATTTACAGACTGATGTTATGCTTCCAGAATTTCTCTATGTTTTTTCATGCTAAATGATTGTGTCTTAAATATCTAAACCCATTTCCAATAAAGAGTATTCACCATGATTTACCTATACTTCATTTATATGGGACTTCCATGTCTCTAACCCTCGTTCCTTGATCATGGAGTTAATATTGATGAAATAAATCATTATGTTCTATGATATATGTGGAAAACAAATTCATGTACTTGTTATGAAAAAAATGGGTAATCCCATGATTATATAGTGCTCCAATACAATGGTTAATATTTTCATCTTAAGATAATTCATTTATGGGATTACAGAGTAAACCCAATCTATTATGGGACATTTCCCATAATCCTATGATGTCTTTGCACTTATATGTGACCAATATTTATGATTACATGTTTAATATAGTTTCTACATTCCCATGTTCCCATTATATTATCATTCTATATCATGACTCGTTGTTCATGTTTATGATTATAACCCATTTTATTTTCTGTTAGAATTCCAATTTTTTGAAATTTAATACATTGTTTATGTTATTATTATTTTTATTCCCTTACTTGTATTTATATCTCACTCCTTTCTTATGTATGTCCCCATGATATCACATACAGTTTTAAGAACGATTGAAAATTAAGATCAGGTTAAGAAATATTTTATTAATATTGATCTACTCTATGTTTTAATTCATCGTATAATGTACCTAATTAATGAAATAAAATATTAATCTTGATCTTATGGTTTGTATTATATTTATTCTAGTGTAATGAATCATGAATTAATGTGTACTAAACATAAATTTCATTGTACAAGGGAGTGACATTCCATGTGTATTCTTTTCTTCAAATAATATAAAGGTCATAATCAATGGAAAATAGCAGAAATTGGCCATATATTTGGGATTGTAAGAGAATGGGTGAAATTAAATCATCCAAATAGATAGTGGAAATATTTAGAGAAATTTTTCCGCCTTATCCCAATGTTCTAACCTAATTTTACATGTTTTACCCTTACTAATGTGAATTTTTTTAGTAAGGTTATTATTTATAATGGACAAAATGATAGGATATATATTTACCAAATTTTATTTTTTGGATACAAAATATGGAATCTATGTTTAAAGATGTAATTTCAGTTAAAGAATTAAATTAATTCTAAAATAAGTATGAAAATCAGTTTTAAAACATTTTTTTTAATAAAAATGTAGTTTTAAGAAAAAAACCCAGATTTATTCTTAACTCATTCCAAGAAAAACATTCTATGATTGTTGAAACATTTTATTGAAAATATTATACATATATATATATATATATTTATTTATTTATTTATCATGAAAATCATTTATCATTAGTGATTAATTATATATATTATTATTAAAATGCATTGCACATAATTTTTTTTATCAAAACATCTATTTTAATTTCAAATAATTATTCATTTCAATATTTAATTATTTTGAAACTGATTAATTAATTTTACATTTGTTTAATCTAAAAATGTTTCATAATTTATATTATTATTACTCATAGAATCTAATCCAACAACTATGAGATAATTGTATAAATCATGGTGGTATATTTAAACTCAAGTTTGTGTGTATTGCAATCTATTAAATAAATTTTATTTATTTAAATGGAAATATATCATTAAATATTAAGGTGTTACCCATATAGAAATAGGAAGGTACTTCCTACATATTTGTAGTGATTAAATATATGTTTCCATGAAAATTATGATATTCAATTTTAGTGAACAAAAATATAAATGTTTTTTCAAATTGTGAATAATATTCTCATTGGAAAATCATCTCAAATTATTAGTTGACAGAATGTGAGAAACCTTATGATGAGGAAGAGAAGGAAATAGAAATTCAGGTAGAGATTAATAGTAAATCCTTCGTTATAGAAACTTTATTGGTAATTAGATCTAGTAAAAAGGTATGTCTATTTGAAGCTTATGATGTAGAGATTTTGGAACACCATCAAGAAAATACATATAAATATATTTTAAAATAAGGCTAGAATCAGAATTTGATAACCTATAAAATATGTAAATTATTGAAGAAAACTATTTCTTTATATCTATTTTATTAATTAGAAAATTCATATAATAGCATGGACCACCTAAGAACAATAGACAACCATCATTTTATGATTCACAAATTTAAAGATTAAAGAACATTTATAACATCTAAAATAATCCTTTCTAGTTTACAACACTCTACTTTTCGTCATCAACACTACTGAGTTAAAAAAATATAAAGAATAAAAGTTGTTCAATGTGTTAAAAATGTATAAAAATTATATAATTTATCCTATTTCTGAAATAAAGTTGATTATCCATTCATTTGACTTTTATAGGATCCCGACAGAGTGTAATGACAAACCTAGGTTAGAGGGACAAAGAAGGATCAACCTTGATAATAAAGAGGATATTATGGAATTGGTTATAAAATTTCTCTTATTTAGATTTATTATCCAATATCTAATAGCCCTTGGGTCATATCAATTTATTTTTTTCATAAAAATGAGGATTAACAATCCTAAATAATGAAAAAAGATTAATAAGATCTATAATAAAATAGTTACCAAACATATAGTAGACCAAAAATGTCCAGGATTCTGGAGAACTTGTTCCTACCAAAAAAATTGAAAAATGAAGATAGAACATGAGAAAGGTAAGGAATGGTGTAAAAAAAGGAAAGCACTCATCCAAAATAGAGGCCAACTAATGTGGAGATTGAGGATCATCCCCATAATCATGCTATGAAATATCATTAACGGTTTACCATTATGACTGAGAATTATTCTAATTTGAAGAGTGTAAAGTACATTTATATATGTTTAACCTTCTCCAAAGTGATCTTAGATTGACCACTCCCTACCCATTCATCTATGAAATTTCCCGAGTCACAGTTTTTTGGGTGGAGACCATGCATCCATGTCTTAGTTTGGTGCCAAACCCCTGTCGGTTCGTCCCTCCCTAAATGTGATCCCATGAGTGGCAACCCCTTTGATACCAAGTGATGAGATGATGTCCAAACTGGGGATACATCACTCCCCATTTTTTCCTTTCCTTTCCTTCAAAATTATCAATCATGTACATCCTCATTCATCATAGTAATTTTAGGCACTTTAGCTACAAGTTAAGCCCGTGATTTTTTTCTCACTCAACCCATCCTTCCTTATCATTCCCAACTTTCTCTGGAGTTGGTGATTTCTCACTATCTTGAGCTGTATTAATGACTTATTCCACCACCAAATGGGATTCTATTGGTTATCCAATTTCATTAGGATCATTATACTAACAAGCTTCTCAACAACAACATCATAAGACTAAGCAGTTGTTTCCCCAAAATTGTGAGGGTCAGATCCTATTGTAGCAAAAATGATGGGACTATTATTATCCTTATCTATTTGTGATATAGGTAGTATATTTGTGGTATTAGGATGTTGCATACCCTTTGAGACCACATTCTCACTGTGATTTTTCCTACATTTATCATCTTAGTATCTAATAGACCAACACAAATGACAAAATTCCAAATGTTTTTCATACATCCTAGATATATTGTTATCATAATAAGGGGTTGAAAGGGTCACCTTCTCAATGAGAGGGGAGAAAGGGTCAACCTCGACCAATAGTTCGGAAAAATTCCCATTACAACATATTTAGTTTCCTTATCCATTTGAATGGGCTCACCAATTTCCGCAATAATGTCATGTAAAATCATATGATAGTAAAGGATCCAATTAGGGCCATAAAATCTCACTCATACCTATTAAAAGATTTTTTAACCTTCCACAGATCAAAATACATCATAAATTCATACATATGTAGTGTCCCAAGATTTAGGGATAGAGAACCAACAGACCATGCATGAGACTTGTGATCATCCGAATAAAAAATAAAAACGATGAATTCTCAGCCTAGAGAAACACACCTCCAGTTAGAGAACCCCCAAAAAAAGGATTTGTGCTAGAAAATATATTATAGGAACCATGGATTATCACCCTTAGGAAGAACCAACATCTTAATTAGGAAGTTCTTACCCAAGGCCAATATTTTCGAAAATGAATATATATTTTCATCAACATGAGCTAAGGATCCTTTCTTCAAAACCGTACTGGAGGAAGAACCCCATAATGATACCCTTTTTTCATAGTGATTCAGATCATTGATCAGTGGCTCAACCTCACAAGGAAGAGTAACATCGTTCAAATTTATCATACCAACCTCATGAGGATTAAAACCATCATAATTTAGAACATTAAACTATGAACCAACATTGCAAGAGCATGAGGCCAAATGACTACCAAAAAATAGATTTGAAAATGATGGAACGAGCCAACCACAATGAAATCAATATAGAAATGGAAGACCAACATCATGTCCATTGTGAACTGGATCTAGAAATGATGGAACATCTTCGTTCCGACCAATGTGGACAAGATCTGG
This sequence comes from Viscum album, assembly GCA_963277665.1. Taxonomy (NCBI): domain Eukaryota; kingdom Viridiplantae; phylum Streptophyta; class Magnoliopsida; order Santalales; family Viscaceae; genus Viscum; species Viscum album. The sequence continues at coordinate 1,712,534,017 of OY728140.1, read as the reverse complement.
AAGCAGTAAACCATCACACCAACCACCTTGATCTAGAAGTTGACTAACATCACAAGCTGAAATAGCATTACCCCTGGACAAAATGAGATGATATGATACAATATCACGAATCATAGAGATAAAAATACCCCTGAGTATCATCAACCTGAGAAGGTCCTCTTATAATAATCATGTATCCCAGAGAGTAAGGAACCACATTAGAAGAAAATACAAAAAAATCCATCACTCAATCGCTCTTCACCACAAACCTACACCCTTTACCCAATAGTTAGGCCAAGAAGAGAGTCTCTATGGAATATAAAAAACTAAACCCAAACACTATGAGTTATTCTTTTCCTGTTTCCTTTTTTGAAAAATTATGTGATATGATAGCTATGGAGGAATATTACAACTTTTTATTGGTATTTTAGTTACAACTAAAATCTCATAACACATAATGATTAAGAGAAAACTATATTCATAGACCCCTTTTAGAGATTTTATTACATGATAGTGCCCATTAGATTGTGTGGTTCCCTTTATAATATTAAATTATATATGGTGGTTAACTTTTTAGATATGATTTATTGGATTATTTTTAGAATTCATATGTGAATTTTAAATTTTTGGATGGTAATTGTAAAGCTATTTAGATTTTATTAGAATCAATTTTAATATAGTTTCAAAAGAACAACCATGTTTCTAATTAGGAAAGTTGTCAAATCACAATCACAAAGGGTATAGTTATTGGTAATAAGGTCTTTAGTGTGGGAATAGAAGTAAACCACTATAGAATAATAGTGATTAAATATTTCACTTCTTAAAAATTTTAATAGTATTAGATGTTTTTAGGTTATGTCATTTCTACTGAAGTCTCATTATAAATTTTTCTAATATCATATGGCTACTTTGATCCTCAATTTTCACTAATGAGCCATTTATTTTTATGATGTGTTTCAAGATTAATTCATCCAACTTAAGTAAAAAATATGAAACATTACCTATCATCTCCACCCCTAATTGGAAGAATATCTTTAAGTTAATGTGTCACGTTATAGCCCTTGTTATTGGATTAGTGTTAGGGAAAAGAAGTAAATAGGTTGATTTTGTTGTATTATTCTATTACACTACTATATAATTCCAAAAAATGATACAAAAACTAAAAATGAATTTCTAGAAATAAAAAATTCTCTTGAATAGTTTATGAAGTACTTAATTTCATCTACTGTTAAAATATTTACTAACATTGTTTCTCGAAAATATGTGATTCTAAATAAATATATCAATCCCAAACTAATGATATGTATCCTATTTATGAAAAGATATGATTTTGAGATTAGATATATGAATAGATCTAAAAGGTTTAGGGTTTTCCTTCTTTCGTAATTGAGATATTCATAAAGTGTTGACTGTAGAGTGATAAATAACTTTTTCAATATGAAAAACTTATTCTAGTTATAGTTAATAAAATTTCATGGTGTGCATATTTTTATAATTTTCTGTATATAGGATGGATTCCAAAGTATCATACACATTATCAAATAAATTATATCATTCGAGACCTAAATTATTAGTTTTACAATAAACCATTATTTTTCAGAAGGTATACTAATGAAATCTTTAGGAGGTGTGTTCCCAATTAATTGGCGTTTTCTATATTATAAGTTTTTCATACTTTACCATGAGGACTAAAACAAATAGTATAATTAATTAGTTAAACTTTTATTCATGATAACTTCGATTGAAATATAATATTCATGGATTTTTGGAGACATTTTGTTGGTTGTTACAAGTTCCAATATTTAAATTGTGTGTTTATAAATAATGAGTTTCCTAAAATAGGAATTTTGAGGTTGAGATTTTGGATTTCTAAGGGATGAACTTTAGGAGACATTTCCCACCTCCTCATAGTAATGAGGGTAAAATAGTTGTTTATAACTATGTTTCATAGTGATTTTATGTTTTGTATTTTCTAAATAATCTGTCTATTTTTATTTTTTAATCGATTAAAAATAACATTATTTCTCGCTATGGGGTTCAGAATGCCTTTATCATTGAAATGGTACCCAAAATAAGATATTAATGTTCAAAGATTTAAAGGAAAATAATTGATGTGTGAACAAGAATTTAACTTTATACCATACTTAGTGTAGTTGTCGCGCACCAAGCCGGGTCGCCATCCGACTCGGCGCCCGACCCGGTCCGCGACAAGACCCAAAGGGAGATCCTGATTCCCATGGGCTGGTAAAAGTTCCCGGGAATCAAAATGAAAGGTGGGAATGATTTACCCAAAATAATAAACATAAACCAACTAATTTCTTTAACAGAAATAAAATTATTTTTATACAACCATACCGAACCTTTGCACATTTCAAATTTAAAGTTTACAACTCAACTAAAAAAATGAAAACAACCGAAACTACAATAAAGAAACGAAACTAAAACTCTAACCCAAATCTCCCGACAACAAGAGAGGCCACATCAACACCAACCTGTAATGAGAAGACCAATCGAAACCTGAAACAAAGAGACAATAGAGTCTGCATGCACCCAAAGGTGTATGCAGGGTGTGAGCCAATGGCCAAGTAGGATACCACCAAATAAAAGATTCCATGCCACAACATCCAAGAGATAATCTTTCATTCTTAATTAAAACCATACTTCTAAAACCCTTTGTTTTCAAGGAAAACATTTTTTTAAGTTAAAACTAAAGGAAAAGACAACACTACAAAAATCCATTTCACAAACATTATTTTAAAGCGGGAAAGAAATTTATAAGAACACACACACGAACACCCACTCACACGCACACACACAAGTGGTCCTCCGTATGCTGATTGAAGGCACCGTGTCATGGGTAGTAGAGAACTATGGGTAAATCCCTTAAGTTTTATCTAGCTTGAGTGGGACCCTAGAACCTCGTATCTCGGTGGAAGTAACCATACAAATATATGTTCCTGTGCACATGATCCACTAGTAGGGAACATACCCATAACCTAGTGGTCCACCAACATCATCATCAACATCATTGTTTAGTTAGTGTGGTCATCATCAAACTTTCTACGTGAAACAGGGGCCAAACCCCATGGAATCACTAGCATACTAGTTCTAGTCCACCAACCTAGATACTCGGGGTTTCCCTTGGGCTCAAACAAGTTTCACAGTCACATGGTACATCACTTTCACATGTCACTTACCACATGAGACAAAATACACAAAAAATACCATTTACATACCCAAAACACCACTTTAGAAACACCCACAAACCAAAATACATTTCCAAAATACATTTGTCGTCACTTAATCATTTCACAAATCCTCATCGACAACACTCAAATAAGAACATAATCAATTCGCACAACTCAGAAAACATCATTAAATAACACCACAAGGGCCTGCGTAATTAACATGTTCAATTATTTCAAAGTACTACTTTCAAACCATATAAATAAATTGATAAAACATTTAAACATTTTGTTAATTCAGATCAAGAAAATCTGAGAAGGCCTTGCACCAAAATCAACCCCAAATACCGTTTTTAAATCAAATTCACACCCAAACACCCTTCCAAATATAATTTTTACCTCTGATAAAATTTAGCATTTTATTTAAAAAGTTTCCAAAATAATTTCTGAAAGCACAACAAAGATTTAAACTCGAAAACATACTCAAAATCCCCCTTTTTAGACCAAACACACAGTAAAACTGTTTCGCATCAAATATCACAACACATGCATGACTCCCTAAATTATTTAAAAAATTAATAAAACATTTCTAATTGGCACATTAATGGTTTTCACATATAAGACTCATAATTTCCACACCATAACATTACATAAAATTTAACACATGTTCAACCCTGTCAACTACCACATCCCCACATCGCATTTAATTAAATAAATTCAATTACACAGTTTATAAGACTTTTAAAATTATCACACGACTGTTTTCACAAAAAACACACTTGATCTCATGAAAAACAACACTTTAAAACCGAACGCGCAACACAAATGTACCAAAACATGATTCCTTTTTTTTGTTTCTCAAAATATTTATAATTTAAATAAAAAGGTGAAGAATAAGTTCAACACGCCAAAAATATTTCGAAAAACATTTCTCACCTACCAATCAACCCCAAAAACTCATCCAACCATGTTTCGCATCCCAAACACCACTTAAATAGACAATTGCTCAATTCATACAACATAACACATGAGTACCACAAGGCCTTACTCCAAAACACACAAAGTTTACATGCAAGATCCATTTTAAAATCAATTTCACAACCAAACCCTTCTAAAACCTCATTCGCACCATACAAATAATTAATTGGACACTTTTAGAATTTAGCATAACAAGGTCGAAATGAAAAAAAACATGACCATTTCTGAAGAAAGTGAAATTTTCACCACGCACGCATCTCAAACAATTTTTAAAACTCATTTCGCACAACCTATAAAGCACAACAAATCATATATAAAACAACACACATATAAACAACAAGAATAGCCTATTTCAAAAATCCAATTTCATCAAACGATCATGACAACACATTCTAAACATATATCACATCAAGCAATTAAATCATAGAACTTATTAAATTAACTAAACAAACAAATTAAATTATCTAAAAGATGTCAAGGCATGTAACCACCTACCTCGGGTGAATGAATTCCAGAGAATCCAGTGTGTGACTCCAATTGATCACCAAACGCACCACAACAAAATCAAAATAGACCCTAAAACAAGAATTCAGACAAATATAATGAAAATAGAACCCCGAACACAATAAACCTTAACTGAAAACCCTAAGGAGGGGAAAGGAGGGAAACCCGGGTGGTCCGCACTTACGGCGAAGGGAGCAGGAAGCTGCTGCGAGGGTTCGGGAGGCAGGCCGGGTGAAAAAAATGGGAAGGAGATGCCAGACCACACTGCGGCCAGTAGGAGAAGGTGCAGCGTGAGCTGTTGTCGCCGGACGGAAGGCTGGTCGGGGGGGTTGCAGCGCAGCGTGGACAGGCTGAGGCAGGGTTGTAAGACGGTGGTCCGGTGGAGGAGGGAGCAGCACGCAGGGGGTCGGTAGGGGGAGGGTGCAGCATGCAGAACAAGAGGCGAAGGGGGGTCACGATGGGATTTCTAGGGGTGAAGGGGGTGCGATAGAAATAGGGGGAAGGAAAAAAATGGGTCCGAACCCTAAGCAAGAAATGAGAGAAAAATAAAAATAAAATAAATAAAATAATAGCAATAAAAAAATGTAATAACATCACATAATAATAACAATATATTTATTCTCACAATATTAGTAACAATTTAATAAATTTTATATCTTTAACATTATTAATAATATTATTATTATTATTATTCTCAAACGTTAATCTTATTATTATCATTAAAACTATTTCTTAAATTTTATTAAACTTCATATTCTCATTTTATTTATATTTCATTATTAATTATTATTAATTAATTCTATTTAATTATTTGAACAATGGGAAAGTCACACGACAGCCCTGACGAGGTCGCATGGCTTCGCAATCATGCTTCGCTCGTGCGTCTCATGATGTCAAGCCTCGAAGACTAATTTATCGACAAAACTCAAAATTCAACCAGGACTCATCTTCCACCTTGGCAGAATATTTTAAAGTCAAATAAATATTAAGGTGATAGTAACTTAATATAATATTAACAATAATATTAATTATTATAATATTAATAACAACTTAATAAAATTTATTTAATTAACTTCGTCTATAATAATAATAATATTAATAATATCCTCCAAAAAATTATTATCATTGAAATATCCCTTTAATTTTTTTTATTACACTTCTCATTCTTATTATCATTAAAATAATTCTTTAGACTTCGTTTAATTATATTTATTGTTAAAGAGTCGGGAAACCGTGTGGTTACCCCGCGCGACCCGTTAAAAATTTTGATGGAAAATAATGATGATGATGATAATAAACATGATAAAATTCTCATCCTTTACACCTCTTGATTTCAATCCTTTATTAATCATTACACTTAATTAATTAATTAATTAGTCATGCACCTGAAGGTCGTGCAGTGAACCGGGCGAGTTCGCACGACGACCCAGGTGAGGTCGTGCGGCTTCAACCGTGGTGCGCTGGATACAGTAAAGGCCAAAACATGCATTCTTTAAATAGCAACTCAATAATTAAGTCAGACCTTAACCCAGACTACCCGATGCCCGGAGAAATAATAAAATAAATAATTTTTTAAAACGACGGGTGTGAAAATTATCCCTGCCATAACGCTTTCCGTCCTCGGAAAGGAACAACTCATTCTGAAGAGAGGCATCCCCCCACCAATAGTACAAAGAGTTAGGACACCTCCGGTTGATTTATCAAGGAATGGAACTCTTGTACCCACATAAACCAAGTTTACAAACCGAAACAAGACTGGGGAAACCGAGACGATACGGGGAAACTAGCACGGGGCGACCAACATGGGGAGGCCCGAGCGGACTCCCCACCATGGAAACAGGCCAGCATCGACTCAATCCAAAGGGATTTCAACGAGACTCACAGTGGGTCTCCTTTCCATAAGAATTAATAGAAGATACACAAACATTGAAAATGACGTCATTTCAACTAAAAAATTGAAATTTTTATAAACTCTCAAACAATGGTTTTCAAAAAGATTTTCCCAAACTCAAAGGGACACAAGACAACACAAAGGGGAAATTAGTGTCATCAGCTGACATGGAAACATGTTTGGCGACCGTACTCCATTCATTCCACCATCCCAGAGAGCGTACTAGGGTAATTTCATCGACTCCACATGGATTGGCAGACCCTGTGAGATCGATGTGACCGTTGACCCTAACTCCCTTTTCATTTCGCTCAAACAAGGCTAACCACGAAGACCAAAGACTTAGGAAAACCTCAACATACCCTAGTAACTCGTGTCCCACCACGAGGTGTGCTGGCTAGGCACCTTAATCGTAGCCAGAACATTGAGTTCCGACAACCTTAACTTCGGTCTACCGTGACTCTTCCTAAAGAAACACGATCTAAGAGAGTAGACCAACCTCCCTCTGATACCATTTTGTCATGAACCAAGCCGGGTCGCTATCCGACCCAGCGCCCGACCCGGTCCGCGACAAGACTCGAAGGGCGTTCCCGATCCCCACAGGCTGGCACAAGTGCCCGGGTATTAAAATGAAACATGGGAGTGATTTACCCGAAATAATAAACATAAACCAACTAATTTATTTCACAGAAATAAAATTATTTTTATACAACCAAAGAGAACCTTAGCACATTTCAAATTCAAAGTTTACAAATCAACTAAATAAAATACAACAACCGAAACTACAATAAAGAAACCAAACTAGAACTCTAACCCAAGTCTCCTGGAAACAAGAGAGGCCACATCAACACCAACCTGTAATGAGAATACCAACTGCAACCTGAAACAAAGAAACAATAGAGTCTTCATGCACCCAAAGGTGAATGCAGGTTGTGAGCCAAAGGCCTAGTAGGATACCACCAAATAAAAGATTCCATGCCACAACATCCAAGAGATAATCTAACATGATTATTTAAAACCATACTTTTAAAACCCTTTGTTTTCAAGGAAAACATTTTTTTAAGATAAAACTAAATGAAACGACAACACTACGAAAATCCATTTCACAAACATTATTTTAAAGCGGGAAATAAATTTATAAGAACAGACACAAGAACACCCACACACACGCACACACACAAGTGGTCCTCCGTATGCCAATGGAAGGAACCACATCATGTGTAGTAGTGAACTATGGGTAAATCCTTTAAGGTTTATCTAGCTTGAGTGGGACCCTAGAACCTCGTATCTCGGTGGAAGTAACCATACAAATATATGTTCCCATGAACACGAGCCACTAGTAGGGAACATACCCATAACCTAGTGGTCCCCCAACATCATCATCATCACCATTGTTTAGTTAGTGTTTTCATCTTCAAACTTGCTACGTGAAATGGGGGGGCCAAACCCCACTGAATCACTAGCATACTAGTTCAAGTCCCCCCACCTAGATACCCGAGGTTTCCCTTGTGCTCAAACAAGTTTCACAGTCATAAGGTATATCACTTTCACATATCACTAACCACATGAGACACCATACACAAAAACCACCATTTACATACCCAAAACACCACTTTAGAAACACCCACACACCAAAAAACATTTCCAAAATACATTTTTCGTCACTTAATCATTTCACAAATCCTCATCGGCAACACTCAAATAAGAACATAATCAATTCGCACAACTCAAAAAACATCATTAAATAACACCGCAACGGCCAACATAATTAAAATGTTCAATTATTTTAAAGTACTACTTTCGAACCATATAAATAAATTGATAAAACATTTAAACATTTTATTAATTCTGCTCAAGAAAATATGAGAAGGCCTTGCACCAAAATATATCCAAAATACCCTTTTTAATAAAATGCACACCCAAACACCATTCAAAATATAATTCTCACCTCTGATGAAATTTAGCATTTTATTTAAAAATTTTCCGAAATAATTTCCGAAAGCACAGCAAATCTTTACACTCGAAGACATACTCAAAATCCACCTTTTTAGACCAAAAACACACTAAAACCGTTTCGAATCAAATATCACAACACATGCATGACTCCCAAAATTATTTAAACAATTAATAAAACATTTCTAATTGGCACATTAAAGGTGTTCACATGGAGGACTCCTAATTTCCACACCATAACATTACCTAAAATTTAAAACATGTTCAACCCTGTCAAATACCACATCCGCACATCACATTTAATTAAACAAATTCAATTACACAGTTTATAAGACATTTAAAATTATCACATGACGGTTTGCACGAAAAACACACTTGATCTCATGAAAAACAACACTTTAAAACCGAACGCAAAACACAAATGTACCAAAACATGTTTCCTTTTTTTGTTACTTAAAATATTTACAATTTAAATAAAAATGTGAAGAATAAGTTCAACACGCCAAAAATATTTCCAAAAACATTTCTCACCTACCAATCAACCCCAAAAACCCATCCAACCATGTTTCGCATCCCAAACACCACTTAAATAAACAATTTATCAATTCATACAACATAACACGTACGTACCACAAGGCCTTACTCCAAAACACACAAAATTTACATGCAAGAGCCATTTTAAAATCAATTGCACAACCGAACCCTTCTAAAACCCCATTCGCACCATACAAATAATTAATTAGACACTTTTATAATTTACCATAACAAGTTTGAAATGAAAAAAAACATGTCCATTTCTAAAGAAAGTGCAATTTTCACCACGCACGCATCTCAAACAATTTTTAAAACTCATTTCGCACAACCTATAAAGCACAAAAAATAATATATACGACAACACACATATAAAAAAAATATCCTATTTCAAAAATCCAATTTCATCAAACGAGCATGCCAACACATTCTAAACATAGGTCACATCAAGAAATTAAATCATAGAACTTATTAAATTAACTAAACAACCAAATTAAATTATCTAAAAGATATCAAGCATGGAACCACCTACCTCGGGTGAGGAAATTCCAGAGAATCCAGTGTGTGACTCCAATTGATCGCCAAACACACCACAACAAAATAAAAATAGACCCTAAAACAAGAATTAGGACAAAAACAATGAAAATCGAACACCAAACACAATAAACCTTAACTGAAACCCCTAAGGAGGGGAAAGGAGGGATAATCAGGTGGTCCGCACTTACGGAAAAGGGAGCGGGAAGCTAATGCGAGGGTTCGGGAGGCAGGACGGGTGAAAAAAATGGGAAGGAGATGCCGGATACACCGCGGACAGAAGGGGAAGGTGCGGCGCGAGCTTCTATCACCGGACGAAAGGCTGGTCGTGGGGGTTATAGCGCGGCACGGACTGGCCGAGGCAGGGGTGCGAGACGGCGGTCCGAAAGAGGAGGGAACAGCGCACAGGGGGTCAGCCGGTAAAAGGTGCTGCGCACAGAACCAAAGGAGAAGGGGGGGGTCGCGATGGGATTTCCAGGGGAAGGGGGTGCGACGGAAATATGGGGAAGAAAAAAAAAGGTGTCCGAACCCTAACCAAGAAAGGAGAGGAAAATAAAAAAATAAATAAAATAATAACAATAAAAAATTTAATAACATCACATAATAATAACAATATATTTATTCGCACAATATTAGTAACAATTTAATAAATTTTATATCTTTTACACTATTAATAATAATATTATTATTATTATTCTCAAACGTTAATCTTATTATTATCATTAAAACGATTTCTTAAAGTTTATTAAACTTCATATTCTCATTTTATTTATATTTAATTATTCATTATTTTTAATTAATTCTATTAAACTATTTGAACAAAGGGCAGGTCACACGACAGCCCTGACAAGATCGCACGGCTTCGCAATCATACTTTGCTCATGCGTCGCATGCTGCCAAGCCTCGAAGACTAATTTATCGACAAAACTCAAAATTCAACCAAGACTCATCTTCCACCTTGACATAATATTTTAAATTCAAATAAATATTAAGGTGATAGTAACTTACTATAATATTAACAATAATATTAATTATTATAATATTAATAAAAACCTAATAAAATTTATTTAATTAATGTCGTCGATAATATTACTAAGAATAATAATAATATCCTCAAAAAAATTATTATCATTGAAATAGCCCTTTAAATTTTTTTATTACACTTCTCATTTTTATTATCATTAAAATAATTCTTTATACTTCGTTAAATTATTTTTATTGTTAAAGAGTCGGGCAACCGTGAGGTTACCCCGCACGACCTGTTAAAAATTTTGATAGAAAAGAATGATGATGATGATAATACACATTATAAAATTATCATCCTTAACACCTCTTAATTTAAATCCATTATTAATCATTACACTTAATTAATTAATTAATTAGTCGTGCACCTGCAGGTCGTGCGGTGAACCGGGCGAGGTCGCATGGAGACCCAGGTGAGGCCACGCGGCTTCGACCACGGTGTGCTGGATACAGTCAAGGCCAAAACATGAATTATTTAAATAAGAACTCAATAATTAAGTTGGGCCTTAACCTAGACTACCCGATGCCCAGAAAATTAATAAAAAAAAAATTAAAACGACGGGTGTGACAATTCTCCCCACTATAACGCTTTCTGTCCTCGGAAAGGCAAAACTCCGTCTGAAGAGCGGTACCCCCCCCCCCCAAGGACAAAGAGTTAGGACACCTCCAGTTACTTGATCATGGAATGGAACTCTTGTACCCACATCAACCAAATTTACAAACCGAAACAAGACTGGGGAAACCGAGACGAGACGGGGAAACTGCCACAGGGCGACCAACATGGGGAGGCCCGAGCGGACTGCCCACCATGGAAATAGGCCAGTATCAACTCACTCCAAAGGGATTTCAACGAGACTCACAGTGGGTCTTCTTTCCATAAGGATTAACAGAAGATAGAAACTTTGAAAATCACGTCATTTCAAGTAAACAAATTCAAATTTTTATAAACTCTCAAACAGTGGTTTTCAAAAATATTTTCCCAAACCCAAAGGGACACAAGACTACGCAAAGGGGAAATTAGTGTCAGCAGGTGACATGGAAACATGTTTGGCAACCATACTCCAGTCATTCCACCATCCTGGAGAGCGTACTAGGGTAATGTCATCGACTTCACATGGCTTGCCAGACCCTGCGAGATCAATGTGACCGTTGACCGTAACTCCCTTTTCATTTCCCTCAAACAAGACTAACCACGAGGACTAAAGACTTAGGAAATCCTCAACATACCCTGGTAACTCTTGTCTCGCCATGAGGTGTGCTGGCCAGACACCTTACTCGTAGCCAGAACATTGAGTTCCGACAACCTTAAATTCGGTCTACCGTGACTCTTCCTAAAGAAACACGACCCAAGAGAGTAGACCAACCTCCCTCTAATACCATTTTATCATGAACCAAGCCGGGTCTCTATCTAACACGGCGCCCAACCCGGTCTGTGAAAAGACCCAATGGCGTTCCCGATCCCTACGGGCTGGCACAAGTTCCCAGGTATCAAAATGAACCATGGGAACGATTTAACCGAAATAATAAACACAAACAAACTAATTTCTTTAACAGAAATAAAATGATTTTTATACAACCAAACAGAACCTTAGCACATTTCAAATTCATAGTTTACAACTCAACTAAATAAAAGACAACAACCGAAACTGCAATAAAGAAACCAAACTAAAATTCTAAACCAAATCTCCCAACAATTAGAGAGGCCACATAAACACCAACCTGTAATGAGAAGACCAACTGCGACCTGAAACAAAGAGACAATAGAGTCTGCATGCACCCAAAGGTGTAGGCAGGGTGTGTGCCAAAGTCCCAGTAGGATACCACCAAATAAAAGATTCCATGCCACAACATCCAAGAGATAATCTAACATGCTTATTTAAAACCATACTTTTAAACCCTTTTGTTTTCAAGGATTTTTTTTTAAAAGTTAATACTAAAGGAAAAGACAACACTACAAAAATCCATTTCACAAACATTATTTTAAAGCGGCAAAGAAAATTTATAAGAAGACACACATGAACAACCACTCACACGCACACACACAAGTGGTCCTCCGTATGCCGATGGAAGGCACCACGTCATGGGTAGAAGAGCACTATGGGTAAATCCCTTAAGGATTATCGAGCTTGAATGGGACCCTAGAACCTCGTGTCTCGGTGGAAGTAACCATACAAATATCTGTTCCCGTGCACACGAGCCACTAGTAGGGAACATACTCGTAACCTAGTGGTCCCCCAACATCATCATCATCATCATTGTTTAGTTAGTGTTATCATCGTCAAACTTGCTACGTGAAACAGGGTCCAAACCCCATGGAATCACTAGCATACTAGTTCCAGTCCACCCACCTAGATACCTGGGGTTTCCCTTGTGCTCAAACAAGTTTCACAGTCACATGGTATATCAATTTCACATATCACTAACCACATGAGACACCATACACAAAAACCACCATTTAAATACCCAAAACACCACTTTAGAAACACACACAAACCAAAATACATTTGTCGTCACTTAATCATTTCACAAATCATCATCAGAAACACTCAAATAAGAACATAATCAATTTTCACAACTCTGAAAACATCATTAAATAACACCACAAGGGCCTAAGTAAATAACATGTTCAATTATTTCAAAGTACTACTTCTGAACCATATAAATAAATTGATAAAACATTTAAACATTTTATTAATTCATCTCAATAAAATCTGAGAAGGCCTTGCACCAGAATACACCCAAAATACCCTTTTTAAATCAAATGCACACCCAAACACTTTTCAAAATATAATTCGCACCGCTGATGAAATTTAGAATTTTATTTAAAAAGTTTCCGAAATAATTTCTGAAAGCACAGCAAAGCATTACACTCAAAGACATACTCAAAATCCCCCTTTTTAGACCAAACACACATTAAAACCGTTTCGCATCAAATATCACAACACATGCATGACTCCCTAAATTGTTTAAACAATTAATAAAACAATTATAATTGGGACATTAAAGGTTTTCACATGGAAGACTCCTAATTTCCACACCATAACATTACCTAAAATTTAACAGATGTTCAACCCTGTCAAATACCACATCCGCACATCGCATTTAATTAAATAAATTCAATTACACGGTTTATAAAACATTTAAAATTATCACACAATGGTTTACACGAAAAACAGAGTTGATCTAATGCAAAACAACACTTTAAAACCGAACGCACAACACAAATGTACCAAAACATGTTTTCTTTTTTTTGTTACTCAAAATATTTACAATTTAAATAAAAAGGTGTATAATAAGTTCAACATGCCAAAAATATTTCCAAAAACATTTAGCACCTACCAATCAATCCCAAAAACCCATCCAACCATGTTTCGCATCCCAAACACCACTTAAATAATCAATTTCTCATTTCATACAACATAACACGTGCGTACCACATGGCCTTACTCCAAAACACACAAATTTTACATGCAAGAGCCATTTTAAAATAAATTACACCACCAAAACCTTCTAAAACCCCGTTCACACCATACAAATAATTAATTGGACACTTTTATAATTTACCATAATAAACTCAAAATGAAAAAAACATGACCATTTCTAAATAAAGTGCAATTTTCACCACGCACGCATGTCAAACAATTTTTAAAACTCATTTCACACAACTTATAAAGAACAAAAAATCATATATATAACAACACACACATAAACAACAAGAATATCCTATTTTGAAAATCCAATTTCATCAAACGAGCATGCCAACACATTCTAAACATAGATCACATAAAGCAATTAAATTGTATAACTTTTTAAATTAACTAAGCAACCAAATTAAATTATCTTAAAGATGTCAAGGCATGGAACCACCTACCTCGAGTGAAGGAATTCCAGAGAATCCAGTGCACGACTCCAATTGATCGCCAAACGCACCACAAAAAAATCAAAATAGACCATAAAACAAGAATTCAGACAAAAACAATGAAAATAAAACCCCAAACACAATAAACCTTAACTGAAAACCCTATGGAGGGGAAAGGAGGGATACCCGGGTGGTCCGCACTTGCGGCGAAGGGAGCGGGAAGCTGCTGCGAGGGTTCGGGAGGCAGGTCGTGTGAAACAAAAATGGGAAGGAGATGTCGGACCACACCGCGGTCAGTAGGGGAAGGTGCAGCGCGAGATGCTGTCACCAGACGGAAGGTTGGTTGGGGGAATTGCAGCGCGGCGTGGACTTGCCGAGGCAGGGGTGCGAGATGGCGGTCTGGCGGAGGAGGGAGCAGCGCGCAGGGGGTCGGGCAGGGGAGGGTGCAGCGCACAGAACCATAGGATAAGGGGGGGGGTCACGATGGGATTTCTAGGGGGAAGGGGGTGCAATGAAAATAGGGGAATAAAAAAAGGGTTCTGAACCCTAAGCAAGAAAAGAGAGAAAAATAAAAATAAAATAAATGAATAAAATAAATAAAAAAATATTAATAAAAAAATGTAACAACATCACATAATAATAACAATATATTTATTCTTAAAATATTAGTAATAATTTAATAAATTTTATATCTTTAAGACAATCAAAAATAATAATATCATTATTATTCTCAAACGTTAATCTTATTATTATCATTAAAATGATTTGTTAAACTTTATTAAACTTCATATTCTCATTTTATTTATATTTCAATATTCATTATTATTAATTAATTCTATTTAATTATTTTAACAAAGGGCAGGTCACACGACAACCCTGACGAGGTCGCACGGATTTGCAATCATGCTTCGCTCGTGTGTCACATGCTATTAAGCCTCGAAGACTAATTTATCGAAAAAACTCAAAATTCAACCAGGACTCATCTTCCACCTTGACAGAATATTTTCAAGTCAAATAAATATTAAGGTGATAGTAACTTAATATAATATTAACAATAATATTAATTATTATAATATTAATAACAACTTAATAAAATTTATTTAATTAACATTGTCGATAATAATAATAATAAAAATATCCTCAAAAAAAATTATTATCATTGAAATAGACCTTTATTTTTTTTATTACACTTCTCATTTTTATTATGATTAAAATAATTTTTTAGACTTCGTTTAATTATTTTTATTATTAAAGAATCGGGAAACCGTGCGGTTACCCCGCGCGGCCCGTTAAAAATTTTGATATAAAAGAATGATGATAATGATAATAAACATGATAAAATTATCATCCTTAACACCTCTTAATTTCAATCCTTTATTAATCATTACACTTAATTAATTAAATAATTAGTCGTGCACCTACAGGTTGTGCGGTGAACCGTGTGAGGTCGCACAGCGACCCAGGTGAGGTCGTGTGGCTTAGACCGCGGTGCGCTGGATATAGTCAAGGCCAAAACATGCATTCTTTAAATAAGAACTCAATAATTAAGTCGGGCCTTAACCCAGACTACCCGATTCCCAGAAAATTAATAAAATAAATAATTATTTAAAACGATGGGTGTGACAATTCTCCCCACCATAACGCTTTCCTTCCTCGGAAAGGCATAACTCAGTCTGAAGAGAGGCAGCCCCCCCCCCCCAAGGACAAAGAGTTAGAACACCTCCAGTTTATTGATCAAGGAATGGAACTCTTGTAACCACAAAAACCAAATTTACAAACCGAAACAAGACTTGGGAAACCGAGACGAGACGGGGAAACTTCCATGGGGTGACCAACATGGGGACGCCCGAGCGGACACCCCACCATGGAAATAGGCCAACATCAACTCGCTCCAAATGGATTTCAACGACACTCAAAGTGGGTCTCCTTTCCATAAGAATTAATAGAAGATACACAAACTTTGAAAATCACGTCATTTCGACTAAAAAAATCAAATTTTTATAAACTCTCAAATAGTGGCTTTCAAAAAGATTTTCCCAAACCCAAAGGGACACAAGACAACGCAAAGGGGAAATTATTGTCATCAGGTGACATGGAAACATGGTTCGCGACCATACTCCAGTCATTCCACCATCAAAGAGAGCATACTAGGGTAATGTCATCGACCCCACATGGCTTGCCAGACCCTGCGAGATCGATGTGGCCATTGACCCTAACTCCCTTTTCATTTCCCTTAAACAAGACTAACCACGAGGACCAAAGACTTAGGAAAACCTCAAATTACCTTGGTAACTCGTGTCTTGCCATGAGGTGTGCTGGTGAGGCACCTTACTCGTAGCCAGAACATTGAGTTCCAACAACCTTAACTCCAGTCTATCGTGAATCTTCCTAAAGAAACATGACCCAAGAGAGTAGACCAACCTCCCTCTAATACCATTTGGTCACAAACCAAGCCGGGTCACCATCTGACCCGGCGCCCGACCGGGTCCGCGACAAGAACTGAAGGGCGTTCCCGATCCCCACAGGCTGGCACAAGTGCCCGGGTATCAAAATGAAATGTGGGAACAATTTACCCAAAATAATAAACATAAACCAACTAATTTCTTTAATAGAACTAAAATGATTTTTATACAACCAAACCGAACCTTATCACATTTCAAATTCAAAGTTTACAACTCAACTAAATAAAATACAACAACTGAAACTACAATAAAGAAACCAAACTAAAACTCTAACCAAAATCTTTCGGCAACAAGAGAGGCCACATCAACACCAACCTGTAATGAGAAGATCAACTGCAACCTGAAACAAAGAGACAATAGAGTCTGCATGCACCCAAAGGTGTATGCAGGGTGTGAGCCAAAGGCTTAGTAGGATACCACCAAATAAAAAACTCCATGCCACAACATCCAAGAGATAATATAACATTCTTATTTAAAACCATATTTTTAAAACCCTTTGTTTTCAAGGAAAACATTTTTTTAAGTTAAAACTAAAGGAAAAGACAACACTACGAAAATCCATTTCACAAACATTATTTTAATGTGGGAAAGAAAATTTATGATAACACACACACGAACACCCACTCACACGCACACACATAAGTGGCCCTTCGTATGCTGATGGAAGACACCACGTCATGGGTAGTAGAGCACCATGGGTAAATCCTTTAAGGTTTATCTAGCATGAGTGGGACCCTAGAATCTCGTATCTCGGTGGAAGTAACCATAAAAATATCTGTTCCCGTGCACACGAGCCACTAGTAGGGAACATACCCATGACTTAGTGGTCCCCCATCATCATCATCATCATCATTGTTTAGTTAGTGTTGTCATTGTCAAACTTTCTACGTGAAACCGGGGCCAAACCCCATGGAATCACTAGCATACTAGTTTTAGTCCGCCCACCTAGATACCCGGGGTTTCCCTTGTGCTCAAACAAGTTTCACAGTCAGATGGTATATCACATTCAAATATCACTAACCACATGAGACACCATACACAAAATCCACCATTTACATACCCAAAACACCACTTTAGAAACACCCACAAACCAAAATACATTTGTCATCACTTAATCATTTCACAAATCCTCATCGGAAACACTCAAATAAAAACATAATCAATTCAAACAACTTAGAAAACATCATTAAATAACACCACAAGGGACTACGTAATTAACATGTTCAATTATTTCAAAGTACTACTTTCGAACCATATAAATAAATTGATAAAACATTTAAACATTTTATTAATTCAGCTCAAGAAAATATGAGAAGGCCTTTCACCAAAATACACCCAAAATACCCTTTTTAAATCAAATGAACACCCAAACACCTTCCAAAATATAATTCGCACCTCTGATGAAATTTATCATTTTATTTAAAAGTTTCCAAAATAATTTCTGAAAGCACAGCAAAGCTTTACACTCGAAGACATACTGAAAATCCCCCTTTTTAGACCAAACACACACTAAAACCATTTCGCTTCAAATGTCACAACACATGCATGACTCCCTAAATTATTTAAACAATTAATAAAACATTTCTAATTGGCACATTAAGGGTTTTCACATGGAAGACTCCTAATTTCCACACCATAACATTACCTAAAATTTAACACATGTTCAACCCTGTCAAATACCACATCCACACATCGCATTTAATAAAAAAAATTCAATTACACATTTTATAAAACATTTAAAATTATCACACGACAGTTTGCATGAAAAACACACTTCATCTCATGTAAAACCAAACTATAAAACCGAATGCACAAGATAAATGTTCCAAAACAGGTTTCCTTTTTTTGTTACTCAAAATATTTAAAATTTAAATAAAAAGGTACAGAATAAGTTCAACATGCCAAAAATATTTCCAAAAACATATCTCACCTAACAATCAACCCCAAAAACCCATCCAACCATGTTTTTCATCCCAAACACCACTTAAATAAACAATTTCTCAATTCATACAACATAACATGTGCGTACCACAAGGCCTTACTCCAAAACACAAAAATTTTACATACAAGAGCTATTTTAAAATCAATTGCACAACCAAACCCTTCTAAAACCATATTCGCACCATACAAATAATTAATTGGACACTTTTAGAATTTACCATAACAAGGTCGAAATGAAAAAAAACATGGCCATTACTAAAGAAAGTGCAATTTTCACCATGCACGCATGTCAAACAATTTTTAAAACTCATTTCGCACCACCTATAAAGAACAACAAATCATATATACAACAACACACATATAAACAATAAGAATATCCTATTTCAAAAATCCAATTTCATCAAACGAGCATGCCAACACATTCTAAACATAGATCACATCAAGAAATTAAATCATAGAACTTATTGAATTAACTAAACAACCAAATTAAATTATCTAAAATATGTCAAGGCATGGAACCACCATCCTCAGGTGAAAGAATTCCAGAGAATCCAATGTGTGACTCCAATTGATTGCCAAACGCACCACAACAAAATCAAAATAGACCCTAAAACAAGAATTCAGACAAAAACAGTGAAAATTGAACCCCAAACACAATAAACCATAACTAAAAACCCTAAGGAGGGGAAAAGAGGGATACCCAGGTGGTCCGCACTTGCGGCGAAGGGAGCAGGAATCTGCTGCGAGGGTTCGGGAGGCAGGCCGTGTGAAAAAAATGGGAAGGAGATGTCGGACCACACCACGGCAAGAAGGGGAAGGTGCGTCACGAGCTGCTGTCGCCAGACGGAAGGCTTGTCGGGGAGAATGCAGCGCGGCGCGGACTGGACGAGGGAGGGGCGCGAGATGGCGGTCCGGCGGAGGAGGGAGCAGCGCGCAGGGGGTCGGACAGGGGAGGGTGCAGCGCGCATAACAAGAGCAGAAGGGGGGGGGGGGTTGCGACGGGATTTCCAGGGGGAAGGGGGTGCGACGGAAATAGGAGGAAGAAAAAAAGGGGTCCGAACCCTAAGTAAGAAAATAGAGAAAAATAAAAAAAATGAATAAAATAAATAAAATAATAGAAATAAAAAAATGTAATAACATCAAATAATAATAACAATATATTTATTCTCACAAAATTAGTAACAATTTAATAAATTTTATATCTTTAACACTATTAATAATATTATTATTATTATTATTCTCAAATGTTAATCTTATTATTGTCATTAAACCGATTTCTTAATGTTTATTAAACTTCATATTATCATTTTATTAATATTTCATTATTCATTATTATTAATTAATTCTATATAATTATTCGAACAAAGGTCAGGTCACACAACATCCCTGATGAGGTCGCACGGCTTTGCAATCATGTTTCGCTCGTGCGTCGCATGCTGTCAAGCCTCGAAGATTAATTTATAGACAAAACTCAAAATTCAACCAGGTCTCATCTTCCACCTTGACAGAATATTTTAAAGTCAAATAAATATTAATGTGATAGTAACTTAATATAATATTAACAATAATATAAATTATTATAATATTAATAACAACTTAATAAAATTTATTTAATTAATGTCATCGATAATAATAATAATAAAAAAATATACTCAAAAAAGTTTATTATCATTGAAATAGCCCTTTAATTTTTTTTCTTACACTTCTCATTTTTATTATGATTAAAATAATTCTTAAGACTTCGTTTAATTATTTTTATTGTTAAAGAGTCGGGCAACCGTGCGGTTACCCCACGCGGCCTATTAAAAATTTTGATTGAAAAGAATGATGATGATAATAATAAACATGATAAAATTCTCATCCTTAACACCTATTAATTTCAATCCTTTATTAATCATTACACTTAATTAATTAATTAATTAGTCGTGCACCTGCAGGTCGTGCAGTGAACCGGGCGAGGACGCACGACGACCCAGGTGAGGTCGCGCAGCTTCAACCACGGTGCGCTGGATACAATCAAGGCAAAAACATGCATTCTTTAAATAAGAACTCAATAATTAAGTCAGGCCTTAACCCAGACTACATGATTCCTAGAAAATTAATAAAATAAATAATTTTTTAAAACGACGGGTGTGACAATTATCTCCACCATAATGATTTCTGTTCTCGGAAAGCCACAACTCAGTCTGAAGAGAGGCATCCCCGCCCCCCAAAGGACAAAGATTTAGGACACATCCCGTTGACTGATCAAGGAATGGAACTATTGTACCCACAAAAACCAAATTTAAAAACTGAAACAAGACTGGGGAAACCGAGACGAGACGGGGAAACTGCCACGGGGCGACCAACACGGGGAGGCCCGAGCGGAATCCCCACCATGGAAACAGGCCAGCATCGACTCACTTAAAAGATATTTAAACGAGACTCACAGTGGGTCTCCTTTCCATAAGAATTAACATAAGATACACAAACTTTGAAAATTACTTCATTTCAACTAAAAAAATTCAGATTTTTATAAACTCTCAAACAATGGTTTTCAAAAAGATTTTCCCAAACCCAAAGGGACACAAGACAACGCAAAGGGGAAATTAGTGTCAGCAGGTGACATGGAAACATGGTTGGTGACCATACTCCAGTCATTCCACCATCATGGATAGCGTACTAGGGTAATGTCATCAACTCCACATGGCTTTCCAGACCCTGAGAGATCAATGTAACCGTTGACCCTAACTCCCTTTTCATTTCCCTCAAAAAATACTAACCACGAGAACCAAAGACATAGGAAAACTTCAACTTACCCTGGTAACTCATGTCCCGCCACGAGGTGTGCTAGCCAGACACCTTACTTGTAGCCAGAACATTGAGTTTCGACAACCTTAACTCCAGTCTACCGTGACTCTTCCTAAAGAAACACGACCCAAGAGAGTAGACCAACCTCCCTCTGATACCATTTTGTCACGAACCAAGCCAGGTCACCATCCGACCCAGCACCCGACCCGGTCCGCGACAAGACCCGAAGGGCATTCCCGATCCCCACGGGCTGGCACAAGTTCCCGGGTATCAAAATGAAATGTGGGAACGATTTACCCTAAATAATAGTAATAAACCAACTAATTTCTTTTAAAGAAATAAAATGATTTTTATACAACCAAAACGAACCTTAGAACATTTCAAATTCAAATTTTACAACTCCACTAAATAAAAGACAACAACTGAAACTACAATAAATAAACAAAACTAAAACTCTAACCCAAATCTCTCGCCAATAAGAGAGGCCACATCAACACCAACCTGTAATGAGAAGACAAATTTAAACATAAAACAAAGAGACAATAGAGTCTGCATGCATCCAAAGGTGTATGCAGGGTGTGAGCCAAAGGCTCAGTAGAATACCACCAAATAAAAGATTCCACTCCACAACATCCAAGAGATAATCTAACATGCTTATTTAAAACCATAATTTTAAAACCCTTATTTTTCAAGGAAATAATTTTTTTAAGTTAAAACTAAAGGAAAAGACAACACTACGAAAATCCATTTCAAAAACATTATTTTAAAGCGGGAAAGAAAATTTATAAGAACACACACGTGAACACCCACTCACACGCACACACGCAAGTGGTCCTTCGTATGCCAACGGAAGGCACCACGTCATGGGTAGTAGAGCACTATGGGTAAATACCTTAAGGTTTATCTAGCTTGAGTGGGACCCTAAAACCACGTATCTTGGTGGAAGTAACTATACAAATATCTGTTCCCATGCACACGAGCCACTAGTAGGGAACATACCCATAACCTAGTGGTCCCCCAACATCATCATCATCATCATTGTTTAGTTAGTGTTGTCATCGTCAAACTTGCTACGTGAAACAGGGGCCAAACCCCATGGAATCACTAGTAGACTAGTTCTAGTCCGCCCACCTAGATACCCAGGGTTTCCCTTGTGCTCAAACAAGTTTCACAGTCACATGGTATATCACTTTCACATATCACTATCCACATGAGACACTATACACAAAAACCACTATTTACATACCCAAAACACCACTTTAGAAACACCCACACACCAAAATACATTTCCAAAATACATTTTTCGTCACTTAATCATTTCAAAAATCCTCATAAGCAACACTCAAATAAGAACATAATCAATTTACACAACTCAGAAAACATCATTAAATAACACCACAAGGGCTTACGTAATTAACATGTTCAATTATTTCAAAGTACTACTTTCGAACCATATAAATAAATTGATAAAACATTTAAATATTTTATTAATTCAGATCAAGAAAATTTGAGAAGGCCTTGCACCAAAATACACCCAAAATACCATTTTTAAATCAAATGCACACCCAAACACCTTTAAAAATATAATTCGCACCTCTGATAAAATTTAGTATTTTATTTAAAAAGTTTTCAAAATAATTTCCGAAAGCAGAGCAAAGATTTACACTCGAAGACATACTCAAAATCCCCCAATTTAGACCAAACACTCAATAAAACCATTTCACATCAAATATCACAACACATGCATGACTCCCTAAGTTATTTAAACAATTAGTAAAACATTTCTAATTGGCACATTAATGGTTTTCACATGGAAGAATCCTAATTTCCACACCATAACATTACCTAAAATTTAACACATGTTCAGTCCTGTCAAATACCACATCCGTACATTAAATTTAATTAAATAAATTCAATTACAGAGTTTATAAAACATTTAAAATTATCACATGATGGTTTGCACGAAAAACACACTTGATCTCATGAAAAAAACACTTTAAAACCGAACGCACAACACAAATGTACCAAAACATGTTTCCTTTTTTTGTTACTCAAAATATTTACAATTTAAATAAAAAGGTGCAGAATATGTTCAACATGCCAAAAATATTTCCAAAAACATTTCACACCTACCAATAAACCCCAAAAACCCATCCAACCATGTTTCGCATCTCAAAACCACTTAAATAAAAAATTGCTCGATTCATACAACATAACACGTGCGGACCACAAGGCCTTACTCCAAAACACAAAAAATTTACATGCAAGAGCCATTTTAAAATCAATTGCACAACCAAACCCTTATAAAAGCTCATTCTCACCATACAAATAATTAATTTGACACTTTTAGAATTTACCATAACAAGGTCGAAATGAAAAAAAAAACATGACCATTTCTAAAGAAAGTGCAATTTTCACCATGCGTGCATGTCAAACAAATTTTAAAACTCATTTCGCACAACCTATAAAGCACAAAAAATCATATATACAACAACACACATATAAACAATAAGAATATCCTATTTCGAAAATCCAATTTCATCAAACGAGCGTGCCAACACATTCTAAACATAGATCACATCAAGCAATTAAATCTTAGAACTTATTAAATTAACTAAACAACCAAATTAAATTATCTAAAAGATGTCAAGGCATGGAACCACCTACCTCGGGTGAAGGAATTACAGAGAATCTAGTGCGCGACTCCAATTGATCTCCAAACGCACCACAACAAAATCAAAATAGACCCTAAAATAATAATTCGGACAAAAACAATGAAAATAGAACCCCAAACACAATAAACCTTAACTGAAAACCCTAAGGAGGGGAAAGGAGGGATACCTGGGTGGTCCGCACTTGCGGTGAAGGGAGTTGGAAGCTACTGCGAGGGTTCGGGAGGCAAGCCGGGTGAAAAAAATGGGAAGGAGATGTTGGACCACACCACGGCCAGTAAGGGAAGGTGCGGCGCGAGCTGCTGTTTCCGGATGGAAGACTAGTCGGGGGGGTTGTAGCGCGGCACGGACTGGCCGAGGCAGGGGCACGAGACGGTGGTCCAGCGGAGGAGGGAGGAGCGCGCAGGGGGTCGGCCGGGGGAGGGTGCAGCGCGCAGAATCAGAGGAGAAGGGGGGGGGGGTCACGACGGGATTTCCAGGGGAAGGGGGTGAGACAGAAATAGGGGGAAGAAAAAAAGGGGTCCGAACCCTAAGTAAGAAAAGGGAGAAAAATAAAAATAAAATAAATGAATAAAATAAATAAAATAATAGCAATAAAAAAATGTAATAACATCACATAATAATAACAATATATTTATTATCACAATATTAGTTACAATTTAATAAATCTTATATCTTTAACACTATTAATATTATTATTATTATTATTATTCTCAAACGGTAATCTTATTATTATCATTAAAACGATTTCTTAAAGTTTTTTAAACTTCATATTCTCATTTTATTTATATTTAATTATTCATTATTATTAATTAATTCTATTTAATTATTTGAACAAAGGGCAGGTCACACGACATCCCTGATGAGGTCACACGGCTTCGCAATCATGCTTCGCTCGTGCGTCGCATGTTGTCAAGCCTCAAAGACTTATTTATCGACAAAACTAAAAATTCAACCAGCACTCATCTTCCACCTTGACAGAATATTTTAATGTCAAATAAATATTAAGGTGATAGAAACTTAATATAATATTAACGATAATATTAATTTTTATAATATTAATAACAACTTAATAAAATTTATTTAATTAATTTTGTCGATGATAATAATAATAATATCCTCAAAAAAATTATTATCATTGAAATAAACCTTTAATTTTTTTATTACACTTCTCATTTTTATTATCATTAAAATTATTCTTTAGACTTCGTTTAATTATTTTTATTGTTAAAGAGTTAGGCAACAGTTCGGTTACCCCGTGCGGCCCGTTAAAAATTTTGATAGAAAAAAATGATGATGATGATAATAAACATGATAAAATTATCATCCTTAACACCTCTAAATTTCAATCCTTTATTAATCATTACACTTAATTAATTAAATAATTAGTCATTCACCTGTAGGTTGTGCGGTGAACTGGGTGAGGTCGCACGGTGACCCAGGTGAGGCCGTGTGGATTCGACCGCGGTGCGCTAGATACAGTCAAGGCCAAAACATGCATTCTTTAAATAAGAACACAATAATTAAGTCGGGCCTTAACCCAAACTACCCGATGCCCAGAAAATTAATAAAATAAATAATTTTTTAAAATGACGGGTGTGACAGTAGTGTCTATGTTTTTGTCTCAAATAGGGATCTTAAATAGATCAAAGAGAAAATATTTTGTATATTAAGGAAGGATTTTTCAAGTATATGAGGCCTTGTGGGTCTACAAGATAACCATTAAAACTGATAATGAAATTTTTTATTATAGCATACTATTAGGAAATTTATACTATTTATTTTTAGAGCATTATATGAAGACAT
Source organism: Viscum album (assembly GCA_963277665.1). NCBI lineage: Eukaryota > Viridiplantae > Streptophyta > Magnoliopsida > Santalales > Viscaceae > Viscum > Viscum album. Next base: position 1,712,507,912 of record OY728140.1, on the reverse strand, counting down.
GTTTTTATAATGAAGTCATCAAGCCATGATTTTAATTCTATTTTTGAGATAATATTTTTGATGATGATTCAACTTGATGTGATTGGATAGGAATCCTATATAAATTATTGGATTTATAAGGAATGAAAAAAATATATATTCCTGACTCAATAATTTTGAATTGAAATTATTTTTTTAGAGAGTTCTTCCTTTTTATTCCTAATATATTATTTTACCAATAAAATTAATATACATGTAGTTTGGACCATTCATTATACTAAGAGTTTTAGTCAATGAGTATATGGATCTATTTTAATATGAGAATTTTCGATTATTAATTAATAGTAAAATGATTCATCATTACATTGAGGGGTATCTAATGGGATTGAATTTTATAGTTGTGCATGAAAACCAAACCTCCATTATGTATAATTAAGGACTAGTGCATTATGGGTTTCAATACAAAATCAACTTTTTATGTTTTCTATTTAATTTTTAATATGTATATATCTTATTCACCACCTCTTATACCTGATCCTTTTCTCCCTAGTTTTTAATATGTTGATTTTTTTGTAAAAATATATGAAATATAATCACATGTGATTATAAATACATATAGGATATGATCCTAGGGGGTATTAGGAATCACTTTCATATCAAGAAAACTCTTATCACAATGTTTTTTAACATAAAATTATGTAATCCATTGTTTATCTGTTTATATTATTTAGTATTTGAAAAAATAATCAAGAGGACCTCCCTCAACATAGGAGAAAATTTTATGTTTTCCATTTTAGGTAGGGTTATTTTAATATACTAAATATATTTCACTGAATTCACAACAAAACCCATAAAAATTTCAAAATTATTTATTTTTAAGAATCATTTTATTCATTTTCAATCTTTTTGAGTTCCTCCATATTCTAAGGGATAATTATACAACAAGTAGTTTTTGATAATTTCTATTATATTATTTTTTAAATATTTTAACATCTATTACATTAATCACTTATAAATATTTACTATTGGTTAAACTATGTGAGTAACATTTACATATTTCATTACACATTATCTTATTTATTATATTTAAACCTATAATAAGTTTATTTAAAAGTGATATGAAATGAACTCCAAATATGGTTTAACTTTTTCCATATTATTTTGAAATTATTATATTTTTTAATTATATTGTGTAGTTAATTACTAAGTTTACTCATACAATTTTACTACATGATTATATTGAGATACTAATAATGTAAGTATTTTTACATTGGATAAAAAGGTAAGTTTGGAAAAACATTTAAATTTAATGTATCATTTTTCAAATTCTATTTTTAAAAATTAAAAATTATTAAATTTTATTAAACAAAAAACAAGTTTCTAGGAAAAACATTCTTTAAATTAGGGAAATAGTTTTCACTTACATGAAATATTTAAAAAGGGAAACATCCTTAAAACTAATCACTTTCTTTATGCTTAAAATATTCATTTTGTGTATAATTTTTATCCAAAGAATTTGTTTAATTTTTTTCTTGAGGAAAAGAAACGAGTTATGTAAGGGGCGTTTTTATACTGATTTATTTTCATTAAATTTTCCCATATCCTTTTTGATGAATTTTTTATTAATTGGTCACCAAAATGAGATTTAATTGAATAATAATATAATTTGAATCATTTTCAATGGTAAATATAATTTTTTAAATTTTTTAATGAATATAAGAACCAATAGTTTAAACTGATAAATGATTATCATTTTTATTTTCTATATATTTTGAGGAAAATATTTCTATTATTTGATATAAAATTTATATAAATATAATTTTAATGAAATTATGACTAAATTATAATTTTTGAATTAATTTTTTCAGTATTTATAAGATTATATTTTTTTAAAACAATGATGGAAAAAATTATACTTATTATGTTTTTGTAATTACATTATTCAATTATATATTTTTTGTTTTACATATCATATTAATTTAATAAATGTCACATAGTCCTTGCACAATTTTCATAGGATCTGATTTTGCAAGCTTGACTGATATGATAATAATTTTCGATAAATGATTTCAAGTGGAAATTGAAGAGTTTATTTCCCATAAATGAAGAGTTCACCACCCATTTTCATAGAGTTCATTTTATTTTTAAAAATTCACAAAGGGAATAATATATAGTATAAATAATGAACATATAACTCCATATCCTCTATTAAATATGTTAAAAATAAATTATGTATAGTTGATTTAAATATTATGTTGAGTTCATTCGAGGATCAAGAGAAAATATGGTTTAAATTAATTGGAAAATTTGGGAAGGGATTTAACATTGTGTTTGACCAAACCAAATAAAGAAAAAATTGGAGCATTAGACAAACTTATTCTAATAAAATATATCTTGGGTTGAGGATGAAAGAGGTCAATTGTGTCTCTGAGATTAAAATATAGTTTCTTAAATGGATGATTCAAATATGAAATTGTAATACATTTTCTTCCTTGATCCAATGCATGATAATGTAATATCCTAACCAAAATATCAATAACTTGAATTTATAGTAAAAACCTTTGAACATCAAATGATAAAGTTGAATATATTCTTAAGGATATCGAATGATGAACATGGATTAAAGGGTAAAGGGAAACCAATCCATATAAAATATCATAGATATTATGTGGTTTATATGGCTGAAGAAATTATGATCTATATGTAAGAATATTTTTTTGTATAAACCATTAGAAAAAAACAATGCTTCAACTGTGAGTGAGTTGGGTCGAAACGTTTTGAATCAATCGATATCAAATATGATCGAGATTCATAAATGATTGAAAAAAATAAGTTTAAGAAACCATTTATATGAGTATTTAGATTCATATTCATTGGTTTTGTTTTCATGTTTTAAACAAAGATGGGTGGAGCTTTATATCTTCTTAAGGGTAGTACTAAGAACATGAAAACAAACATAGACCACCATCTTTATATATCCCCTTTCAGGAGTTGGAATTTCTATAAAATAGTTTATTGAGATTGAAAATGATTATCCTATAAATGAATCAATATTTGGAAGATAAAAATAATTTTCTAAATATTTAAATAAATGGTCATCATATGTAATTTATAAAATCTACCAAAATGATATACGTAAAAAAACTGTGAGAGAACATTGGGATATAACTATGGTAAAAGTGGGTATATACTTCCTCAAAATTACATTGATAATATCCTCAAAATATATATCTTGACTATATGGGGAGACTTCCTCATAAATACAACTAAAAAAATTTGAAAATTAGATTTTATTCTCACTTAATATTATTTATAATAGAATCTATTGGAGGGATATTCAATTTGTATAAAAAAACTTTCATGCTGCATCTCCACTGCTGATGGGTTTGGTAATGTTTGGAAACTAAACCTAGCTTCCAATAACTACCCCGCTGAAAAAATATGAGGCATCCATAATCTATGGAAAAAAATTTATTTCTGATATATGTATCATATAGAGATATTATTGGAAAATAATTAAATCTACACACATTCTTTCCATAATCCAAAACATGATGCTCATGTATCTATAAGTCTCCTCAGGGATCTATATAATGTCAACTTATAAATTCCAATTATCATTATTAGGAAATCATCTATATTTTCATTTCTATTATTTTTTTATGTATCCACACTTCATTCTTACACAATATCTCGATAAAAATGATTATAAACCCCAATGTTCATTGTCCTAGATAGAAAAGATAGATTCCTCACATTGTAAATAGTTCTCTACGAATCAGAAAATAATAGAATATAATATTGTTTATGTTAGAGATACTCCAATAAAATTCTCATCCAAATATCCTCTTTGAAAGCCTATAAACCTTCAATGTACTCCTCCATGATCATGGATAAATCCACAACCTAATGTATCTTTAAAATCTATCTCATAACTCATACTCCAAGAGTAAAAACATAACATGTACTAGATCATCCATGAACCGAATCAACTAAAAAATCTAAATCATTATTGAATCTGATAGTGATATATGATATTCATTTATATTATTGAATATCTAAGGTCTCATTATAGTGTCATGGGATACTCTTCATTATGTTCCAATGATCCAATTTTGGTTTTTCAATGTACTGACTAATTGGTCTGAAAGCATGTGAAATTCCTAGTCTAGTACAAACCATTGGGAACATAAAACTCCCCACTATTGATGTATATGGTACTCAAACCATCTTTATTCTATTTGAATCACTACGAGGACTCATTATAGAGGATACCATGAAAATAATCAGAAGAGGGGTACAAATTGGCTTCTAGTCTTATATGTTTTATCATTTTATGACATTCCTCAAGTAATTATTTTACAATATTCAAATATAAACATTATTTCTAACACATAAAATATTTAAAAAAATAATCTTATTTTTTACTCTCAATTCCTTCATATTAAACTCCTTATCTAATAATGACTCTATCTCCTAGATCTGCTCATTATTCTAGTTGGTAACCAAAATATCATCCACCAAAAATATAAGAATAATAAAATCATTATGATATAAATCCCTGAAGTATCCATAAGTATTTGAATGAATTATAATATATTCAAGGATCATTTCATAGGAGTATAATATATTGTACCAATACCTTGGATCCTACTTGATAAATTACATAGATTTTATAATCATTAAATTTAATTTATCATTGCATTATTACATTTCATAATAATTAAATTTAATTTATCATTGCATTATTCTGAAAAACCCCATGGTAAGATTAAATGGAATTAATTATCAACATCACCATGAAAAAATGTTATCTTCATATATATATATATTGTATATTGAAATCTATAAAGGACACATTTCCAAAATTGATACCTTCCTTATGAGGATATCTTTTAACCTCTAATATTGTAATGTATATTTCTACTTGATAATTTATAGAACACTTGATCTTAATGATACATTTCATACTGATATCCTTCCTTTCAACTGGTAATGGAACAATATCCCAATCCTTTTTATTCCACTAGAATTCATATTATTCCCCACTCACTATAATCAAGGAGTATATATCTACACTCTTGGTATCCTTTAAAAAAAATATGTCTCTCCAACCGCATTCAATATGAAGGAAATAATATTGATCTCATTTACATAGTCTAATTTCCATATTTGGGATATTTACTCTTGAGTTTATTATTTTTTCCAGTATAAATCATGTTTTGATAATTGTTCCCTAGTAATTCTTTAATGGAAAAGTTTTCTTCCTTGGACGTATCATATACCTCGATTATTTTAGTTTTTAAATTTTATTTCACTATGTTTCCTTCAATATACATTTTCACTTTATCTTTTACAAAAATATCATTTGTGTTAATGATAATAATATGCGTAATGGGGTGTCATAAAAGATACATTTTCATATCATTGGTGTGTCACAGGAAGATACATTTCATTGATCTAGAATCAAACATCGATCTTTCCATATCATTAAAAAATTCACATATGAGACTATTAAAAGTGTTTCACCATGAATAGTTATTAAGATTAAAAGTATAAATATCCATCAGATCCATTAGATAAATCTGCACTAAATGAGATCAGTTTATAACCTATAATTTGGTATTCACTTATTCTACCCAAAATGTTTTGGAAACTCATGTAGTCTTCAAAATCACCCTTTTTCTTTCTAATGTGGTTTTGTTCATCTGGTCTATCAATATATTTTAGAGAGGATTGTATTCCTCCATTTGCATCCTCAAGATTCCTTCTTATTGAAAATTAATATCAAAATATTGAAATTTATATTATTTATAATTATAAGTCCTCAATTATATGATACTCTAACTGTATTCAAGTTCCTTTTATGTTTTCAATGTTTTCAACACGTTAAAAACATCCACCATAAAATTTTTAAGGTATTCCCAATATCTCCGAGAATAATCACTATTGAATGATAAAATGTAACTTTCAACGACCCAAAGATATAACTAATTATTTAAAAATGATGAAATGAGTAAACTATTATATTGCCCTACTCATCATCATTTGCATCCAATTATTCAACATGTGATTCTTGAACAAAACATTATTCTATTAAAATGGTAAGGACACTATTTTAATTTCTGGAAGAACCTTATGATCAGTGAGATTTTTTAGGCATCATTCTGAAATATGTTCATTCTACCAATTCTATGAAATCATCAATGCATCGATTGAGGCAATTGATAAAACAAATATCTCCACCTACCTATACATTTCTCCCATAAACATTCAACAGTTTTTTAAGATATTCTTGAGCTTCGTCAATAAAGATACTTAAGCCAACACTTCCAGATTTAAGGCCAAAAATCATTAAAAACTATCTTTGATACAATGTTATATGAACATATATTTATTTTACATAATTTCCATAATAAAATTATTACATATCCCTAATAAAAAACATTCCCAAGAATATAATTTTTAGTTTCATTTTGGATCTTATACATAAGTGACTTATTTTAATATTATTGAAAATATTTCTATATAATTGAACCAAAATGTACACACTTAAAGACCCATTATAAGTTATACTCATCTGTATAAATTTTGGAATAGAAATATAATAATGCAGTTAGATCAAATAGTAACATCCCAGGTAAATAAAGAACATGACATTTTTTATATTTATTAAGATTTTTGAATTAAATATAAATTCTGCTTTAAACGGGATGCTATGTTCAATGGCATACCCGATACACAACAATGAGTTTATTTGGAATCTTACGTTGCACACTAATAATATAATATTATTATTTTAAATGGAAATTAAGTCCTAGCCATTGTATTGGCGGGAATGAACAAAACTAACTACAATATGATTATACATGTTTGTTAAATGTATTTACTTTTATCCAATAAAAGTTAGAGGCTTAAAATGTGAATGAATCTAATTTTAAATATAATTTACTTTAATAGGTTTATTTACCGCATTTTGATGGAGAACCCTCCATAAATATAGTTTTGGTAACTTTTATATGTTCTATTTGACAAAATAATTTTTTTTTTAGAATCTAAACATTAAAATTTACCTTGGGTAAAATTTTGATATAAATCTGATAAAATTCATTTTTTAATGAATAGTGAAAAATAATGTATTTTAATTCAAATGTAATTTTTAATCTAATTTATTTTTATGATTATATTATCTTTTTAATTGGTTTTAAATTTTAATTATATTATATTTTTACCATTTAATCTAATGGCGATCATTGGAATTAATTTCACTTTTAAATTGTACATAAACAAGTGTCAATCTTTTGATAGATATTGTTTTTTTAAAAACATGCTATTTGTTTTGACAACGGAAATTAATTTTAAATTAATTAATGAAAATTATATGTTTTTAATTTGGTAAAATAGACAGCATTTTTGAATTTGGAATACCAAATATAGCTTAGGCTGATTTTTTGGTATTTTTCAGAAAAACTTCAATTTTTGATGAATAGTGAAACCACATAGTAGTAGTTAAAAAACTGACTTTTTCATTTAAATGAAATTGTACCACTACATTGAATTAAATTTCAAAAATCGGACATACATGGTTGTTATTAATAAGTAAAATGTGTTTCAATAAGATTAAAATAATTTTTGGTGAATAGTAACTTTTTACTTTTATTTACTGTGGTTAAAGGTAAATAGTGTAATTCAAGGTAAAAATAATATTATAATAATACAAAATTACCTTAACACTTATCCTATCCTTATTGGTTGAGTCATTTACGACCATTGGAATATTTGGGTCGATTTTGGGATCCCATTGAGCCACTTGGGAGTGATAATGACACTTTAGATTAATTAACTTAAAGCAAAGGCAAAAATGGCAAAAACAAATATCTTTTAGTAAATTAATTTATACAACGGGTTATATAAATTTTATTTTATACTATCAATATTCATTGGAAATAATAAGATGTTTCCTACATCATGGTATTTTTTTATAATTTTTAGACAAAAATTAAATTAAATTATTAATGACACAATAATGATGAAGTATATACATCATTAATAAATGATTTAAATAAATATGATTATAAATATTAAAATAAAATCCAAAACCTGTCCAATTCTTGTTGGATTATTTTCTTTTGACCATGAGTCATCTTATCTTTGACTTTAATTAGTTATGGACCTTTATAAACTGAATATCATTATATAATAAAATAATATTTTCACACTTCCCTAAAGAGCCCCTCCTCCACCTTATAAAAGGGGACCACTTCTAACCAATTACTCACACCTCTCAAGACTTTTGTCTCATCCAAACTCTACCCAATTAATCTCCTTACATCCCTCTCCTCTTCCTAGAAGCCTTACCTTAGGCAGAAGGCACTTCAAGAAGTCATTTTGGTTCAAACCAAAGGAAGTTACCCAAATTAAATGTAACGGTTCCTCTTAACTTCTTTTATTTTATTTTACTTTTACACCCCCTAAACTCTTTTTATTCCTTTATTTTATTAAAAAAACAGTATCCTCAATATACTATTATGTTTTTACGAGAAATATTCGAACTACACTTACACACACCTCTATCTAATGGGTGAAGAACATACTGTTTCTGTGGATGGAAAACTAACGCCTCACGAAACGATGATTGTTCGATTATCTCCTTACGCCTCTCATGGTGGTCATTAAGATGAAACTATATTTATATAAGATATATATTATGTTTATATTTTCTTTATGCTTCTATATTTTAGATTTATTTCCGACCTTAATAGTTTCCATTATGGGTAAATGCGATAATTTCATTTGAGGAAGTGTGGACTACCACCCCATCAAAGGGATATGACTCGTTAATGCCATATGTGGGAGGTATAAAGGATGGATTTAATTATATTATATATTATATTATAATTTAATTATAATATACATATGTATTATTATGTTTTAATTCCATTAAAATAAGAAATAGAAACGAAAGTAGCGTTCATGCATACGTACGTCTTACCGTCTCCATGAACGATGCATTTCATTTTTTACCTCCAAATGTTATATACTATTGTAAATACATGTATATAATGGATATATATGATATATATGATATATAAATCATGAATATCATTCTGTATATAATTAAATTTTGACTATGTGAACAACTTGTAATTATAAGAATTCCATTTTTGACTCAAGTACCAAATATCGGCAAAACAAATGTTATTAACTTAAAAGATTATGTAATGTTTATAACATGGTAATAAGTGATATAAAAGGAATAATAAACTTTAAAAAGGTTCTTAATCAATTAGAAATTAACTTTAGTTTATTATTCAGGAATAACAAGGAACAAACGAGTCAAGTCAGACACGAGGTAAGGGATTTTCTTATCTCACTTTTAATCCCGTGAGATTTCCATTGTTCCCCACTTATTCATTGCATGTGGTGTATTGTGTACTGAAATTTGATATATATTATCATGATTCTAATTATATTCATGGTATTCTGTGATTCATTTGTTGTATATTAACTTTCGATCATATGACTCAGTTGATTACAACGTGGTAAAGGGTTTCATCTCTCTTTTTATTCCCGTGAGATTCATGATATATTTGCCAAAATTTCCTTTTGGGTGGTGTATATACTGACCATGATTGTAATATTTGTGAAATATACTTTCATTTATTAGAATTTACATCTTCATTGTATGATATTTATTTCATGTGGTGTATGTTTTGTAAGTTACCAAATCGGTAAAGGAACCTTTCACCCTCCTCTTTTTAAAAGACTTCTTTTTTGTTATGTATTTTAATTTACATATTATTATGTTGGGATATGTTCTTATATATCCTTATTGATGTAAAATTTATTTCCAAGTGATGAGATACCCTTTTATCTCATCAAATCATTTTCTAAATTTTAAAGTGACGTCGTTAGGATGTGGAATTTTTACAAGGGAACTTTGTAACCCAGTTTCAATTCATTAGGTTCAACTTGTACTTCTTGAATATTTCATCCTATGAATATGTGTGAATGACCTATGAATTTTTTACACTTAATAACCACTTATATTGGGTTTATTTCTATTGGTCATGCATAATTATGTGATTGATTTATCCTTAATTTAAGGATACAATCTTTATATGGGATTTCATCTAAATTTACATTTCCGCTGAGACTTCATTGTTCTTATACAACAATTCACTCTTATACGGTTTATATACTTTCCTTTGATATATTATATCATGGATCCCTTTATTCTCATGATATTATAAGGTTCTTATTAAATGTTAATCCTCAATTATTTTTATTCAAGCATCTCTCTTTTTGTTAAAAAAACTCTTTCACTAAAATATCGTTTTAAATGTTTTAAAGATTTATTCTTATAAAAATTTCTCATTAATTTCCATGTTTTCAGAATGGGTTTTAGGATTTATTTATATGGAAATTAATTTTTTCAAATGATAATTCATTTAAAATATTCAAAGTGGTATGGGACACTTTGATTCAAAAATCATTTTTTAAAATGTTTTGAAAATGATTAGATAAAGGATTGCTTATTTCAATATTGTGATATGATATATTGGAATGTGGAAATGTTATATTTCCATTATATTTATGTTATGTGTTTTGATTATGTTATGGTTATTGGTCATTGTTTACGTATATGGGTGCTTCTGTGATAAATTTAGGGCGGGTGAGCCCAATATAACTCTCTAATGAATTGGGTAACGTGACGGAGGTAAAGGTGATGTTTCTCCTAAGAGATTTAGGGAATATACTATGATTTGTATTCCAAGTGTAATTATCTACGTAGTTGTGATAGATATAATATAAGATTGATATTGATGCCATAAGTAACCTTTATGGTTTATGATTTGTGTGTGTTATTCATAAATCTTATGATTTCGTAAGGTATGTTCTGATTAAAATATATGGTTTTATTGATTTGTATTTATTGATGGGCTAATGTTTTCCTTCCTTATTTTATAACCCTTACTGAGCTTTTTATGCTCATCCCATGTTTTTTGAAATGTTTTCCATAGGACTTAAAGATGAATAGGGTCAAGGATGGGATCATGGAAAAGTCATTTTGTTTAAAACATAGAACTAGACATGTTTCTTTTTAAGAGTTTTTATTTTATCAAAAAAATGGATACTGAGTAGTAGTGTCTACATGTAATATTAAAGTTGTTATGTAATAGTTATGGCCTAATTTTCTAAAACTCTAAACCCAAAAGATCCTCAATTTTAATTATTCATTTAATTCAATATTATGTAATGTTATAAGGTCGGGTCCTTATAGTTGGTATCAGAGGACGGTTTAGATAACTTCAGAGGTTAGGGTATTCTTTAAGCATAAGTGAAATTACCATAATGGTTAGGATTTTATAAAGATTAATAGTTTTTTAGATAAAGTTAATGAGTTTAATATAACATCAATAATTTTATCTTAGTATTTAACCTCCTTATAAGATATTATATGATGATTTTACTAATATACTCACACTGACCTTTTTGGTTTTAGTAAATTTCTAGATCTAGTAGGCACCAAAGTAACCGTGGATATAAAGAAAACTATGAAAGTTTTCTAAACGAGCAACTGAATGATATGGGAGCTGCAATGAGAACTCTTCTAGTTATTCTCAACCAGCTATCTGGATTCATGATTGACCACCATAACCTTAGTGATTCTTATAAGGCAACAGATATGCGAGAAACAAATTCCTACGAAAGTTCAAGTAATAATCATAAAGGTAAGTATGATCAAAAACCTATGTGTCAATGATGTGGAAAGAAACACCTAGGAAAATGCTTCAAAGGTACGGGAAGATGTTGTAGATGTGGGAATGAAGTTCATAAAGAAATAACCCACCATGGAAAAAGAATGCATCTAGTTGACTCTAGGAAAGGGAAAGAAGTTATTTTTGAGGGATCAATTGAATGTTTTAAATGTGGTGTGCATGGTCATTATACAAACATATTTCCTATGAATATGTTTCTAAAATGGGATCACCAGGATCGTACAAATATATTTTTACCAATACCTAATGCCATTCCGATTGAGGATGAAGAAACTGACAATGACCAATGAAAGGTATGGATTGTTTATTAACATCTGGTTTGATATTATTGAATCATAGGATATGATTCATGATTTTTTTTGTAGGAAATAGGTATTTCAGAATATGTTGAAAAGGAATGGTTAATGGATCATGGAGAATATTTAATGAGTAATAAGTCAACATATAAGGGATTCAAGAGTTATGGTAGATTTCAGGATGGTGAAATGCTTAAAAGTATTAAGGGTATTTTGATGATAGGAATTACAATATAACACTTTTTATAGTATGTGTAACCATGAAGTTTCATATATGAAAATGTTATTCAATGAATAATTTTATTTTCTTTTGATGAGTAATGGTGGAATTTTATTTTGGGAGAATATATGTTTTTATTATGTACATATGGTGATTAGGTTTTTTATAGAAATGATTAACCTATAAAAGAGAATATGTGATTTGGTTAATTACACTTCAGTATGAGACTTTAAGATTAGTTGTTTTTTATTTGGGGATAAATGTTAATATTTATAGTGGAAAACTATGTGACTAAATCCTTCTGAGTTTTGGGTTACAATCATAGTTTGGGTTATTTTGAATAATTTTAAGGACAATGGTATATTGAATGGTCTTTATTGAAATTTGGGCACTTTTTGTTGAATTTTGGAGATTAAGAGTAGTATATCTTTTTTTAAAGGAGTATCCTATTTGGGGATTATATGATCTCGTACTAACCATTTTCTTTTTTGGTTAATGTCTAAAGAAAAGGGAAATATATAGTTTTTTTGTGGATTATGTGATTCTATAAAAATTGATTCTGGTGATTTTGATGTGACCAAGTCAGTTTGAATACTCATCATTGGGAGAAAATATGCATTTGTGGTCGAAATTTCGTAAAGGATGAAAGTCTACATGACAAGTAAGTATGTTTCCTTATGTTTTTAGTTAAGATCATAAATAAACTAATCAACTTTATGAAAAGTAACTTAAACAAAAACTTTGTCTGTTAACTTTTTCTACTGGGGAATCAAAGACCATTTAACCCATCACATGTTTGTGATTTCTGGTGGTTAACTTTCTCCTAATCATGTTTTCTATCACTCTCCATCAGAACATGACTATTTATTCTTTCATCTATATCCATATTTTCCTATATGTAATTCTAGTATGGGTTATCTCGAGTGACCTTTGTACTTCGCTTTCTTTCTTTTTAAAGTGATAGATTTAGTGACCCTTTTCTGATGTGGGACTTTTAATGAAGTTTCTAAGCCCTGTTTTAAAATTGTGAGGATGCAATTTCAAAAAGGGGGGAAGGATGTAACATCCTAGGTAAATAAAGAACAATAAATTTTTTATATTGATTAATATTTTTTAATTAAATATTAATTATACTTTAAAGGGTATGTTATGTTCAATGGCATATACGATACACAACAATGGGTTTCTTTGAAATCTTACGTTGCAAACTAATAATATAATATTATTATTTTAAATGGAAATTAACTCCTAGTCATTGTATTGGAGGGAATGAACAAATCTAACAAAAATATGATTATACATGTTTTTTAAATGTATTTAATTTTATCTAATTAAAGTTAGAGGCTTAAAATGTGATTGAATCTAATTTTAAACATAATTTACTTTAAAAGGTTGATTTACCGCCTTTTGATGGAGAACCCTCCTTAAATATAGTTTTGGTCACTTTAATATTTTATATTTGACAAAATAAAATTCTTCTTTAGAATCAGAGCATTAAAATTTACCTTGGGTAAAATTTTGGTATTTTTCTGATAAAATTGATTTTTTAATGAATAGTGAAAATTACTGTATTTTAATTCAAATCTACTTTTTTATCTAATTTATTTTTATGATTAGATTATATTTTTAATTTTTTTATAGTTTAATTAGATTATATTTTTACCATTTAATCTAATGGCGGTCATTGGAATTAATTTCACTTTGAAATTGGACATAAACAAGTGTCAATATTTTGATAGATATTGTTTTTTAAAGCACGCGATTTGTTTTGACAACAAAAATTAATTTTAAATTAATTAATGAAAATTCTATGTTTTGAATTTTTTAAAATAGATATAATTTTTTAATTTGTAATACCAAATATATTTTAGGCTGAATTTTTGGTATTTTTCTGAAAAGCTTCAATTTTTGATAAATAATGAAACCGCTTAGTAGTAGTTAAAAACAGACTTTTTCATTCAAATGAAATTTTACCACTTCTGTGAATTAAATTTCAAAAATAATATATACATTTTTGTTATTAATAAATAAAATTTGGTTCAATAAGATGAAAATAATTTTTGGTGAATAGTAACTTTTTACTTTTATTTATCGCGGTTAAAGGTAAATAGTGTAATTCAAGGTTAAAATAATATTATAATAATACATAATTACCTTAACAATTGTCCTAACCATCTTTTTTGTGTTATTAACGACCATTTCTAGCTTTCGGTCGATTTTGGGACCCCATTGTGCCACTTGGGAGTGATAATGACACTTTAGATTAATTCACTTAAAGGAAAAAATGACAAAAACAAATATCTTCTAGTAAATTAATTTTTAAAAGGGGTTATATAAATTATCATTTATACTAAAAATATTAATTTTAAGTCTAAAAAAATTTCCTAAATCATGTTATTTTTTTATAATTTTTAGACAACAAATAAATCAATTATTTATGACACAATAATGATCAAGTATATACCTCATTAATAAATGATTTAAATAAATAAGATTATAAATATTAAAATAACATCCAAAAACTATCCAATTATTATTGGATAATTTTATTTCGACCATTAGTCATCTTATATTCAAATTTAATTAATTTTCAACCTTTAGAAACCGAATATCATTATATAATATAATAATATTTTCACACTTTCCTAAAGAGCCCCTCCTCCCCCTTATAAAAGGGAACCACTTATAACCAATTCCTTACACCTCTAAAGCCTTTTGGCTCATCCAACATCTTCCCAATTAAGCTCCCTACATCCTTATCCTCCTCCTAGAAGCCTTACCTTAGGCATAAGTCACTTCAAGAAGTCCTTTTGGTTCAAACCAAAGGAAGTTACCCAAATTAATGGTAACAATTCTTCTTAACTTATTTTCTTTTATTTTACTTTTCCAACCCCTAAACTATTTTTATTACTTTATTTTATAAAAAAACAAGTATCATCAGTATACAATGAAGTTTTTATAAGAAATATTCGAACTACATTTATACACACCTCCATATAATGGATGAAGAACATACTGTTTCTGTGGATGGAAAACTAACGCCTCAGGAAACGATGATTGTTCGATTATCTCCTTCCGCCTATCATGGTGGACATTAAGATGGAACTGTATTGATATATGATATATATTATTTTTATATTTTCTTTATACTTCCATATTTTAAATTTATAGCCTACCATTATGGATTCTATTATGGGTAAACGCGATAATTTCATTTGAGGAAGTGCGGACTACCACCCCCTCAAAGTGATATGACTAGTTAATGCCATATGTGGGACATATAAAGGATGGATTTAATGATATTATATATGATATTATACTGTAATTATCATATAACTATGTATAATTATGTTTTAATTCTATTAAAATAAGAAATAGAAATGAAAGTAGCGTTAATGCGTACGTACGACTTACCGTCTCCATGAATGGTGCATTTCATTTCTTACCTCCAAATGTTATATAATATTGTAAATACATGTATATACTGAATATATATGATATATATGATATATAAATAATGAATATAATTCTGTATATAATGAGATTTTTACTATGTGAACAACTTGTAATTATAAGAAGTCCATTTTTGACTCAAGTACCAAATATCGTCAAAACAAACGTTATTAACTTAAAAGATTAAATGATGTTTATAACATAGTAATAAGTGATATAAAAGTAATAATAAACTTGAAAAATGTTCTTAAGAAAGTATAAATTAACTTTAGTTTATTATTTAAGAATAACAAGGAACAAACGAGTCAAGTTGGACACGAGGTGAGGGATTTTCTTATCTCGCTTTTAATTCCATGAGATTTCCATTGTTTTGCCACTTATTCATTGCATGTGGTGTATTGTGTACTGCCATTTGATATATATTATCATTATTCTCATTATATTCATGGTATTCTATGATTCATTTTGTGGATATTAACTTTGGGTCATACGACTCAGTTGATTATGCCGTGGTAAAGGGTTTCATCTCACTTTTTATTCCCTTGAGATTCATGCTATATTTTCCACTATTTACTTTTGTGTGGTGTATTTACTATTCATGATTGTAATATTTGTGTAATATAATTTCATTTATTAGTATCTACATCTTCATTTTATGATCCTTCTTTCATGTGGTTTATGTTTTATAAGTTACCAAATCGGTAAGGAAACCTTTCACCCTTCTCTTTTTAAAAGACTTCTTTTTGTTATGTCTTTTAATTTACATATTATTATGTTGGGATATGTTCTTCTATATAATTATTTATGTAAACGTTATTTCCAAGTTATGAGATACACTTTTTATCTCATAAACTCATTTTCTTAATTTTAATGTGACGTCGTTAGGCTGTCGAATTTTTATAAGGGAACTTCTTAACCCAATTTCTATTCTTTGAGTTCAACTTGTACTCCTTGAATATGTCGTACTTTGAATATTTGTGAATGACCTATTATTGTTTTACACTAAATATCCACTTATATTGGGTGTATTTATATTTTTCACACATAATTATGTGATTGATTTATCCTTAATTTAAGGATACCATCTTTATAAGGGATTTCATCTCAATTTACATTTCCACTGAGACTTCAATGTTGTTATGAACCAATTCACTCTTATATCATATATATACTGTCCTTTGACATATTATATCATGAATCCCTTTATTCTCATGATATTATAAATTTCTTATTAAATGTTATCCATTAATTATTTGTATTCAATCATCTCTCATTTTGTAAAAAAACTCTTTAACTAAAATATGGTTTTAAATGTTTTAAAAGTTTATTATTCTAAATATTTATATTTATTGTCCATGTTTTCAAAATGGGATTTAGGATTTATTTATATGTACATTATTGTTTTCAAATAATAATTCATTTAAAATCTTCAAAGTGACATGGGACACTTTGATTCAAAAATCTCTTTTTAAAAGGTTTTGAAAATGATTAGACAAAGCATTGTTTATTTCAATATCTTGATTTGATATATTGGAATGTGGAAATGTTATCTTTCCTTTATACTTGTGTTATGTGTTATGATTATGTTATGGTTATTGGGAATTATTTAGGTATATGGGTGGTTCCATGATAAACCTAGGGCGTGTGAGCACGAGATAGCTCTCCAATGCATTGGGTAACGTGAAGGAGGTAAATGTGATGTTTCTACTAAGAGATTTAGGGAATATATCGTGATGGGTATTCCAAGTGTAACTCCCTATGTAGCTGTGAGGGATATAATGTATTTTTGATATTGATGCCATAAGTAACCTCTATGATTTATGATTTGTGTGTGTTATTCATAAATCTTATGATTTCATAAGGTATGTTATGATTGAAATGTATGGTTTCATTGATTTGTATTGGATAATGGGAAAATGTTTTCCTTCCTTATTTTATAACCCTTACTGAGCTTTTTATTCTCATCCCATGTTTTTTTAAATTTTTTCCACAGGACTTAATGATTAATAGGGTCAAGTATAGGATCAAGGAAAAGTCATGTTTTCTAAAACATGGAACTATACATGTTTCTTTTTAAGAGTTTTTATTTTATGAAAAAAATGGATATTGAGTAGTAGTGTCTGCATGTAATAATAAAGTTGTTATGTAATAGTTATGGACTAATTCTCTAAAACTCTAAACCTGAAAATATCTTCAATGTGAATAATTCATTTAATTCAATATTATGTAATGTTATACGGTCAGGTCCTTATACTAATGGTCATTAAGAGGAAAAACTCAACAACATTTCATCAAGGGTTCGATTCAAATAATATGATAAAATAATAACATTGATATATTTCTTATATATATAAACAAAGTAAAATAATAGTTATCTATAAATCAGGATTGGGGGGAATTCAATCTAAAATGGATGAACATATAGAATGAATACATAGTTTAAGAAAATTAGTTAATAAACATGAGCCATGTATAATTATAGTCATATAGATTGTATTAATTACATTGAAACATATAATGAAATGTAATTTTGACACAAAAATTATCATATAAAATGTTGGGATCCTAAATAATCACATCACATTCATGCAACAACTTTTGTACAAGTAATATTATATCATGTTCACATGGTAATCCTATAAAAAATATTATGCATAACATTCACCCAAAAAACATTTAAAAAACATATTCCCAAAACTTTTTCAAGAAAAAATATTATTAAGAAAACATCCCACTTCATGGTTACATTACAAACATGTGAGTAGAGATTCCCATATAGTGTTTAGACAAAACACATTTGAACAAATATTCTCATATAAAGTTAACAAAAAATTATTATCTCATGTGATTTAAAACCTTAAACAGGGAATTCTATGGTGATATAAGGCCCCAAACATCACTCATCCATACATATGTGTTCTAATTGAAAATAATTTTTCCTCTCATTATAATGAACCCATGAAATGAAAAATGGTTTTTGGGTCATTTCCCTATATTATGTCCAAAATTAACTTCAATAATTTGAATGATGGATTTCCAATATTCAATCACCCAAAAAATTATTGATAAGAAATATTAGAGGAAGATTCATGAAAACTAACATCTAAGGATATAATGCCTTTAAGGTAAAGAGGAAATCGGTTGTGAAATCATTAATGATTTTATAGATGTAACTTTTAACAATGGTTTCTTTGTTGATGTTACGGGTTATTTTGAAAAGTTAATTTTAGAAAGGACAGTTTTGAGAAATTTAATATAAGTAATTTTTAAAATCAATATTTTTTTAATGATCTCAATAATTAATCCTTGAAAAATACATAAAGGATTCCAAATTTTTAAGTTAAAATATTTTGAAAACAATTGATTTTTAAAAAGAATCCCCAATAATGGAT
The DNA here is from genome assembly GCA_963277665.1 of Viscum album. Taxonomy (NCBI): domain Eukaryota; kingdom Viridiplantae; phylum Streptophyta; class Magnoliopsida; order Santalales; family Viscaceae; genus Viscum; species Viscum album. Next base: position 1,712,488,789 of record OY728140.1, on the reverse strand, counting down.
CCTTGAATAAAAATTATGGGTAACAAAAAGGTGAGTTGGAAACATTGGGATACATTTTATTTTAAAATAAACATTAATACAATATCCTTAAAAAGAGATCATGGTTATCAAAAATAAATTCATGGTGGAAGATAAAAAAATGATTTTGAAATGATAAAAACAATTTCTTAATATTTTAAAATAAAATTATTGACAACACCCAATATAAGGTGTAATTAATTTTATTTATGAAAATTGGATAATGTAAACATATAGTTAAATTGATATAAAATATAATTAGTTTTCCAATTAAAAATGATTACATTGTTTGGAAAGGTAAATAAGTAAAAATAGGAGAAAAATCACTATAGTTGATCAGAATTATTCTAAAACATTGATATACTTTTTCAGGAAAAGATACATCAAGATAAACTATTTGAATTAAAAATTTAATCATTCTAGAGGGGAAGAGAATGTACAATGAAATAATAACATTTTGTGGAAGAAATAATGATTCTATGAAAGAACTTCACAAAGAAAAATTGTAACTAAACAAAGGGAGATGAGTTAAAAAAATACAAAAACAACTTCGACATCTTTTGAATCAATGTACATTAAATAAAATAAGATGATATGGATACATTAACCCTTATAATTCTTAACAACTCCTAGAGTGGTCATATCTATTATTTAAAATAATAATTTTTTTAATCACCTATTAAATAACCTTATTCATATTTAAAACCCTTTAGAAACATCATTTATAATTTTTTTTTATATTAGTTAGTTATTATTTACTTTTAATATCAGGTATGGGTGGTGTTCATAATTTTAAACTAGTTTTGTAACATAAGTGTTTTTCTTTATTCCTAACCCAAATATTATCATTCTAATATATTTAAAGGTATCTGAATTAATTGTTTATAATTATTTAAAATATTAATTTTTCATTAAATGTTATTTTTTGATGTGATGATTAAATATGAAATGACTACGAGAATGATTTAGGGATTTTTATTGAATAGATGTTGGTATCTTAAATAATATGTTTAATATTAATATTAAAATTGTAGAAATAATAAAATAATTATTTAACAATTTATATAATATATTATTAGTAATTAATTTTTCTTAATAAACTATAATATTATTTTATAGAATTATTCCAGTAGGTGTTTATACCAAACAAAACCTGAGCAATCTATAATAAATTATTGAGTATTTCCAGGAAAGATTTTTTGCAATAACGTCATTATTACATAAGAATAATGAAATTAGTTATAATTATTTACTTTATTTCATAATATTTAAATATATGTTATTAGATAATAATTAATCTAGATGAAATATTAGATATGTTACTTCATGGATTTCATAGTCTGTACAAATGCACAAATGCATTTTTCATTTTTCTTGATGGAAATTGTATAAGGTGATTAATTTTTATTTCCAAAAGAAACAAAACATGTATACAATAAATATTGGTTTAATCATATTTTATTTTTAAATATTTTTTAAATGGAATGGAATAAATGAAATAATTTTAGGGAATATTTAGCAATTATGTAGAGAAATTTAGGCCTTACATTAGAGGTTTCCTTGGAAAGGTTATACATAGACCCATATATTTTATATAAAAGATTAAATAAATGAAATATTATTCATGGAGAAGAAAAAGGGTAGATTTTAAATAGTAAAGTGATATTTCATAATGATCTTTATGGGGTGGCATGAGGCCCCATTCATAAGTGGCGTGAATGATGTTTTTATCATAATTTAATCATAATATAAAAAGAGCACTTGTTTCATATGTCAAAATGTTAGTAAAATAGAACATGATGGAGTGAGGATATGTTTGGGTTAATAGTAACTACAACCACTCAATTAGAACCTTGTTTTTAACAAGTTTTTCTATTTATCCCATTGGTTAACCCTTTTACCCTTTTGGATTTTACCATAGTAGTTATGTTTTTCCTTATTAATTTATTTTTATGGATAAAAAAATTAAATTATTCAAAAAATTATACCTACAAATTAAAAATATTATATAAATTTGAACAAAACAAATTTATATGTGTAATAATGAATAATTTTAATATTAGACCATGTGATAATTAAAATCTCATTTTTAGCAAAATTGAAATTTTAATCTTTATTTAAATATATAGTATTAAAATATCACTGATTTTTTTCAGGATAAATTTTTTTTATTATAAAAAAATAAAAAATATGTTCCTTTAGATTTAATAGAATTTTTTTTACCAAAATAATATTTAATTAAAATTAAAGGCAAAACTTGATTCTTTTATTCAAAAATATTACTTGAGTTAATAAAATTTTAAACATTGGTTATATAAATCATTTATATAATTTCAATATGTATAGTTATACTCATTAAATACATATTTTATATTGAATTTTTTTTTATAATTTTGTTATACTTATTGATACAGTCGTGAACAATACGATTTTATTAAAAACAGAATTTTTCCCTATCCACTTGAAAATAAATTATTTTAAAAAATTACAAATATATATACAAAAAATATTTTAACATTATGAATTAAAAAATTATATTCATTATAAAAAATATAATTTATGTAATTTATAAATTTACCATATGAATACAAATTTAATTAATAAAGAATATTTCTTTTATTCAAAAATAACCTTTTAAAAAATTAGTTCATAATAATATTTCTTATGAATTTATAAATGATTAAAATAGTTAAGTTTAATATAGTATTTATTCAACCTATATTTTCTTTATAATGGATAGGTTTTTTTTAGTTCAGTCTTGTGTGTGGAGATAGCTATCGACCATTGTATTAATTTATAAAAATATATTTCAAAATCATGGTGCATCGCCCCCTGAGAATAAATTAATTTATCCTATCACTTCTATTTATCATTGTTTTAACTAAATGGTGGTATCTTAGAGATATATATGAATTATAATATAATTTTTAAATTGATATCAACAATCTTATGGAATATATCATTTTCCCTCATAATAGACCAATCCTAAAATTAATTTCCCTTCCAATAATTTCATATAAATATCCATCATGATTATGTATAATGAATATAATAATATAATTAACTTTCATAGATATATCATATTCATCCATAAATTAATAAACTCTGATTATTTTCATTTAAATATAAATTTTTTTCCTTATTTCATTGACTATAATGGGGTCTATATGCAGATAGATAATAAAGTTCCCAAATCACATTAACTTCATCTAATGAAGTGATAATAACACATAAAAGAAGAATATTACATAATAATAAACATAAGATATAGTAATAATGTAATATCCCATGATTTTAAAAGAACTCTTATGTTTGATAGCATACAAAATACACAACACTAATTATAATCGGCCCGCAAAATATTATTATTTAAATAGGATCATTTTTAGAGACATTAAATTTGTTACTATAAATATTATTTACTATATTTTAAATATATAATATTTTACTAATAAAATAAAATATAATTGATTAATTTTTAAGAAATAAGTAGTCACTTTTTTTATAAAACCTTTTTATTATTCAATGATTTTTCAATGGTTTTTTATTTCATTTTATGAGAGAATGTTATAAAATATTATTGTAATATTTAGAGATAATATTTGAAAAAATAAATATCATTTTCTATAAAATGATATAAAAATTAACCTATGTTCACTTTTTGAGAACTTTTTGAAAAGTAATATTTTTCAATGAATATTCATAATTTCTGAGAATAATTAAAAACTATATTTTATTTTAAAATATTTATAATGTAAAATTATATTTTATATTAGTTTTAAAATTTAATAATTACTTATTATTTTTAAAAACACCATTATTATTTTTGTAATTAATTTTATAATTGAATTTAGGAGAAAAAAATTTATACTTAAAAGAGACTTTTTCTGAAAAAGTTTGTTTTGTTGAGTTTTTCTAGCATAACTTGAAATTAATTTCTCATACTTATTTGTTATGAATTTTGAAGAGCAGATAAAATATTTGGAATAAATGGGTATTTTTTTAAAATTCCTTTTTATAGCCAAAATAAATCGTATCCTTTGTAACATGTGATATGTAAAGACCCGTAAAATTCAATGAAATTTTTTTCTTAATTTTCTTTGAAATTTTACAAGAACGCAGTTTCAGACGGCACTTGATTCCGAGGCCCGGTCTGCCCAGAATTTCAATCCGAAGTTTAGCTCGGGTACGTTCAGTGAACGAACGAGGGGGGATTTCTAACTTTTGAACCGGTGCTCGGAATCGAATTCCAAGGGCACCGATGGAACCGCAACGTCGGTAATTGCTTAGGAACTCCTGTTCAGGAGTTGCGTTTTCACGAGTGTTGATGATAAAAATTGTGGAAGTTTATTTTATAATTACTCTACAATTTTTATTATTTTTACTCTAAGAGTTTAGTTATTGATGGAAGTTGGGTAACCACCCAACCTCCCTTGGGAGGTTATGAGGGTGGTGGGGCCCACATGAACCCCACCCCTTCATATCCTCTAACCCCTCTCAACTCCCATTAAATGTTGATAACTTAAGTTTACTTAACTTATGGAATTTAATGAGGTGAGTTGTGTGTGGTTAATTGAATTTCAAACTCTTCAAATTCAAAAGGTTAAGTTGTGTTAATAAATTAAGACTTAGGCTTATTTTATTAATGTTAGACTTTATGCCACGTTGAGAGGATTTGGGAATCATGAAGATCTTCCTCATCTCCAACGAAGAACATCTTCGACGAAGAACGTGAAGAACACCTCAGACTCTGACAAAGAACATCGTTCTTCAACAAATAACATCTCCGCCGAAGAACACGGAGAACTTCTTCCACGACGTTCTTCTTCCGTGAAGTTTCCTCTTCGGACGCACCTCGACGACAACGGAATCAACGTTCGTTTTCCGCGACGCCCGACCTCCGCGATTCTCGTCTTCTGCGGCTCGTTGACGTGCACCATTCTTGAAACCGAGGTAGGGGTTTTATTTATTTATTTTGTTCGTGAATACCAACTTGAAGAACTTCGTGGTTTAAAACCAATTGTTATCGAATAACGCAAGGGGGCTGGGCCGCACAAACGCAACCGACCCTCCTCCTTTTTCATGTTTATTCCTTGTGGTTTGGTACGGGAAGGCGTGGTGTCGTCGCACCACGCTGATCAAGTGAAAGGAAATGCACAGCGCCGTCACGTCGTGCCGTGGAAAGAAGATCAAGGACGCGACGCCATAACGCCGCGCCGCAAATTAATTCAAGGACGCGACGCCATCGCGCCGCGTCGGAGACACCCGAAAATACCGCGGCCGGTTCCGGGGCCGCGGCGGAGGAGCACGGCGTCGTCGCGCCGCTCCGGACGATAAGGGTCGCGGCCGGTTCCGGGCCGCGGCAGAGCAAGGTGACCGGCGGCCGGACCGGGCCGCCGGCGTCGGAGCTGGAAGGGGACTGGCCATCGCTGGTCCCGTTGTGCAGGAACCGGCTGGACAGGGAGGAGCCGGGGGAATTAAATCCCCCGGCCGGACATCATGCGGCCCCAATTAAGGGGCCGCGGTTACAAGAATCGAGAGGGGTAGCACCCCCCTCCCCCCCTGCGCGAGCCAACAAAACGGCTCGGCCGTTTTGGCCGAGCACTGACCGGCGCGCCCAGCGCGCGGGTCGCCGGGCCGGGCCGCGCCCAGCCGGACCGGGCCGCGCTAGGCCGGGCTGCGCCGGGCTGGGCCAACCCAGACCCGGGGCAGGTCGACCCGGTTCGGGCCGACCGGGGGGTCTCGGATCGGGTCGGTCCGGGCCCGAAACCCCCGTTTTCGGACCGTTTGGGTTCAATTGCCCATAACTCGGGCTACGGACCTCTGATCGACACGCCGTCAGCGGCGACACGATCCTTGGAATGAGACGGTCGTTTCGGTATATCGCACTCAAGGTTTTGGATTACTTTGAGTTCGGCCGGGTTGGTTCGTACACGAAACCAACCGAGCCCTCAGAGCGGAAACGCTCATATCTTGAGCTTCGGACGTCCGATTGACGTGTCGTCAACTTTATTGAGTTCCTCTTAGTGAGACGGATCTTTTGGCATACTGTGCCCTAGGTTTGGACGCAGGTGGAGTACGGTCGGGTTGGTTTTGCCTTAAAAACCAACCGGGCCCCTGGGACGAAAAAGCCAATACCTCTCAGACCGGGCATCCGATTGACGCGCCGTCTACGACGTTGAGTTCCTGTTGACGATACGGATCTTTTGGATACATCAAATCTAGACTATGTGTCAGTTTACGTATCATCCTGTCAGCTCATGGAGCGGGCCCTCCCGAACGAGCTTGCTGTGTGTGGGAACCCTAGAGCTGGCTACGACTGCTACTGTGATGACGACGACTGTGCAGAGATCCTCAGTGGATTCGACGACGACGACTACAACACTCAGTGATCCTGTGTGGATCAGTGCTACCGATCCTATGTGGGTCCGATCCTATGTGGGTCAGCGCTCAGCGGTTCTGTGTGAGCCAGCGCCTACAGATCCTATGTGGGTCTGATCCTGTGTGGGTCTTTGCGGGGGTTAGTTTCCTACCGATCCTGTGAGGGTCTTTTCGGGGGTTAGTACCTATCTATACTTTGCGTGTCCGACGACTTAGATGGATCAGTGATCATCTCTATCGTCTTTCGAAGAAGTATACCTGTGTGATCTGAAACCTGTTTTCTTTCCTGTGTGGATTGTGTTGTGTTATCCTGTGTGGATTACGTTTTTCTTTCCTGTGTGGAACACGTATGCTTTCCTGTGTGGACTGGGATGTACATGGGCTCGGAGGTTGGAGTATATTGTAATTGTTGACTTAGGTGTATGTATGGTCATATACCTAAGCAGTGTCGGTTGTTACTTCGTGATTGTATCTTTCCTTTGGGGTTTATCCATTGTGGATTTTGGGAGACCTTCGGGGGTCTCGGGGTCCCTACTGAGTATCTTATACTCACCCCTGCTCGGGCTATGCCTGCACTACGTTGTGTTGGTTGCAGACGACGGACAACGTTGATCGTGGTTGAGGCTTGCAGAGCAGGACGGTACCTGGAGGTGGACCACTGGGTGGGACATACTCGGAGCAGACGACGGGACCCGAGGAGCAGTGGAGCTATCTATACCCACCCTTCAGGTGGGATTTCCAGTGGACAGCTCGGCCTAGCGGCTTTTAATTTTCAGTTTCTGTTTTCCCTTTTGAGTTGTACTTTACTTTCTGTTTGGGTTTGTATACTGACCCATTTACTTTTCTGCACTTACTGTTGTACCAGTTTTTACTTAGTGTTTACTTTTACGCTTGCTTACTCTGAGGTTCCAATGCATTCCCTTTTTACCGGGATTTACGCCTTGGTGCTAGTCTCCAGCCCCTGGCCTATGGAAGCCGGGCTTGGGGTAGTCACGGCACGGGCCCCGAGGACGGGTCGTGACAAATTGGTATCAGAGGAGTTCGGTTCTACCACAGAACATGGGACTCTGATCTTTTCTATGTGAAGCAATATTGTTTAGCGTATTGAGTGTGGTTATCAGTCCAGGGAGTCCAGTGTTGGTGCGGCGGCCGACGTATCCGTACACCAGGACCCTAACTTCTGATTTCCGACTTAATGCATGAAAACATTGATTGCATGTGTGTTTCAAGTTTTCTTTGTGATTACTTTATATTAGCTCACCAGGTATACTGTTCTGACCGTGGCGCACCTGTTTCCTTTCCAGGATGGCCCCACGATGGCAGCCAGCTAGGGTTCCGAGAGTCGAGTGTGACGACAGCCCGCCGAGCGACGAGGCCTCGGTGTAGGGCCCTTTGTCAGCAGTGGCACCGGCAGTAGCTCTACCCGCCGAGCCACCGATTCTTCCAGCCCCAGCCGCTGACGATGCATGTCACATTAGTGCACTGCATGAGTTCTAGCGCCAACGACCGCCCAGGTTCCGCGGGGAGACGGACCCCCAGGAAGCTGAGGATTGGCTGGAGGTAGTGGTGAGAGTTTTCAGGTTAGTAAGGACACCAGCAGACCTCATGGTGATCCTCACAGCGAGCCTACTGCACGCAGCTGTAGGCAGATGGTGGAGGCTGATGCTCCAAGTGCACGATGAGGCATCTCTACTCTGGATAGACTTTGAGAGCCTCATCCGCTCATAGTTTGTCCCAGCCACCCTCCATGCGGTGCGCATTCAGGAGCTTCTTCAGCTGCGGCAGGGCAGCATGACGGTCGCACAGTACTCAGCGAGATTTACCGATCTCTCGCGCTACTCTACAGACATGGTACGAGACCCATTCTTTTGGGCCCGTACCTTTGAGCAGGGATTGAGACACGAGATCAGGGCATCGCTGATCTCCCTCAGCATTCCGACTCAGAGAGGAGTACTGGAGCGATCCCTTTTGATCAAGAGCTTTCTTGCTGAGTCTACACCAGCGCCGAGACCCACCGCAGGGCGGCACGTAGCAGAGTCTTCTGTAGCAGGCATTCGACGGATGACTCAGGGGTCCAGGCAGACCAGACCCTCAGGCAAACGACCTCAGGACACTGGCTTAGCAGTGCGGGGAACACAGTGCGGAGCCAGTCTTTCGAGAGGCAGGCAGTGCTACTCATGCGGCGGGCAGGGCCACATGGCTCGTGATTGCCCGACCCGCCGTGCAGAGGAGCAGCAGACGGTTGAGGGACCACCGAGGCAGAGGCAGAGGGTCGACCATGGCGGTCCGCAGGGAGGAGGTGGACGAGGCAGAGGAGATGGCCGAGCAGCAGGTGGCGGGAAATGCTTTGAGGCTCTACCACCACCACCACCAGAAGGTCCACCCCGACCACCGGGAGCTGGCGGGCAGAGACATGCACAGCTCCAGGCAGCAGAGGCCTACGACCACGTCATGCCCGAGATGATTCGAGGTACTATTTGTGTCTATTCCACCCTTGCTGCAGTACTTATAGACACAGGAGCGAGTCACTCTATCATAGCTGCTACCCTTGTTCGGAGCTCGGAGATTCCGACAGAGCCGTTGGCTTGATCCTAACGGCTAGAGACTCCTACGGGAGCAGAATCGACGATTACGCACTGGTTCCGGCAGTGTGAGCTTACTCTAGGAGGCTAGAGCTACGGCTGGGATCTTCTTGTAGCGGCGTCGAGGCCTTACGACGTCATCTTGGGCATGGATTGGTTATCTACGGTCCATGTACAGATTGACTGTTTTAGGCGCAAGGTGCGATGTGTACGCACCGACGGGAGCAGGTTCACCTTCACCGGCAAGAAGGGAGCCTTTTCAGCACATGATGTACTTCCACGGAGGAGAGGACAGCCCATCACTTATCAGTTGGCTAGCCTCATCCTAGGAGTAGTTGACATACGGAGTCCTGGTTTTCCTGCAGTGGTGGATCAGTTTGCAGACGTTTTTCCCGACGATGTTCCATGGTTACCTCCTCGCAGAGAGGTAGACTTTTATATTGACCTGTACCCTAGGACAGCCCCGATATCGACTCCAGCATATCGGATGGCCCCCGCTGAGCTTCGAGGGCTATGGGTATAGTTGGAGGACTTGCAGGGCAAGGGGTTCATCCGACCCAGTGTTTCACCCTAGGCTTCCCCGATATTGTTCGCCAAGAAGGCGGAGGGGAGCTTGCGATTGTGTGTCAACTATTATCGCCTGAACCAGGTGACAGTGAGTAACAAGTATCCTCTACCGAGAATTGATGACCTCTTTGATCAACTCAAGGGAGCATGGTGGTTCTCGAAGATAGACCTCAGGTCAGGCTATCATCAGCTCAGAGTTCGGGACGAGGACGTGCAGAAGACGGCCTTCAGATGTCGGTATGGCCACTATGAGTTCTTGGTTATGCCTTTCGGCGTAACCAATGCTCCAGAAGTGTTCATGGCCCTCATGAACAGGATCTTTCATCCATACCTCGATCGATTTGTCGTGGTCTTCATCAACAACATTTCGATTTACTCGACGACTGAGGAGGAGAACACCTACCACTTACGGGTTGTACTAGACACACTCCGAGAGAACCATCTTTATGGAAAGCTCTCGAAGTGTCAGTTCTGGATACGTGAGGTCCACTTCTTGGGGCACGTCATCTCTGAGGTGGGAGTTGCATTGGATCCTACGAAGACCGAGGCAGTGCTAGCTTGGGAGCAACCCAGGAGCATGACGAAGGTGCAGAGTTTCTTGGGAAGACTTTAAATTCAGGAGATTGTACGGCTTCACGGTGTGCCATCTTTTATCATCTCTGATCGAGATGCTCACATTACTTCCCTGCTATGGAAGGGATTGTAGGAGGCGTTTGGGACGCAGATACATCTGAGCACAGCCTTTCACCCTTAGACGGATGGTCAGACGGAGAGGACCATTCAGACAATCGAGGACATGCTCCACGCATGTGTCCTCGACTTTGGTCGCAGTTGTGAGGACCACCTACCCTTGGTGGAGTTCGCGTACAACAACAGCTACCACTCCACCATCGGGATGGCACCATACGAGGCGTTGTACGACCGACCTTGCAGATCTCCTTTGTGCTGGAAAGACCCTGGGGAGTCAGCACTTGTGGGTCAGAGATGGTCCAGGCCAAGACAGAGAAGGTCCAGGTCATCCAGGAGCGGATGAGGACAGCTCAGAGCCGGCAAAAGTCTTATGCTGACTGGAGGTGGAGGCCGCTAGATTTCAAGGATGGCGACCATGTCTTTTTGCGTGTCTCACCTCGACGTGGATTACGGAGATTTGGCCGAGGCGGAAAGTTGTCTCCACGATTCATCGGACCGTTCCAGGTCCTCTGTAGGATTGGAGAGGTGGCTTATCGTCTGGCTCTACCACCTCAGTTGCACCGGGTGCATGACGTCTTCCACGTATCTCAGCTGAGGAGATACGTGCACGACCTGATGCACATCATTGACCATGGAGAGCTTGACGTTGATGATGGGGCAACTTTTGCGGAGGTCCCGGTGGAGATCGAGGATCGACAGGATCGGGTCCTACGTGGACGATCGATTCCTCTAGTGCGCATCATATGGCAGCACAGGAACCTCCAGGACAGCACTTGGGAGCGGGAGGCTCAGATACGTGCTCAGTACCCCCATTTGTTTCCCTAGTTTTCAATGTATCTTTACGGGGATGTAAAGCCCTGAGGTGGGAGTAATGTAAAGACCCATAAAATTCAAGGGAAATTTTTTCTTAATTTTCTTTGGAATTTTACAAGAACGCAGTTTCAGACGGAACTTGATTCTGATGCCCGGTGTGCCCGGAATTTCTATCCGAAGTTTAGCTCGGGTACGTTCAGTGAACGAACGAGCGGGAATTTCTAACTTTTGAACCGGTGCCCGGAATCTTATTCCAAGGGCACCGATGGAACTGTAGCATCGGTAATTGCTTAGGAACTCCTGTTCTGGAGTTGCGTTTTCACTAGTGTTGATGATAAAAATTGTGGAAGTTTATTTTATAATTACTCTACAATTTTTATTATTTTTACTCTAAGAGTTTAGTTCTTGATGGAAGTTGGGTAACCACCCAACCTCCCTTGGGAGGTTATGAGGGTGGTGGGGCCCACACAAACCCCACCCCTTCATATCCTCTAACGCCTCTCAACTCCCATTAAATGTTGATAACTTAAGTTTACTTAACTTATAGAATTTAATGAGGTGAGTTGTGTGTGGTTAATTGAATTTCAAACTCTTGAAATTCAAAAGGTTAAGTTGTGTTAATAAATTAAGACTTAGGCTTATTTTATTAATGTTAGAGTTTATGCCACGTTGAGAGGGTTTGGGAAGCGTGAAGATCTTCTTCATCTACAATGAAGAACATCTTCGACGAAGAACCTAAAGAACACCTCGGACTCCGACGAAGAACACAGTTCTTCAACGAAGAACATCTCCGCCGAAGAACATGGAGAACTTCTTCCACGACGTTCTTCTTCTGCGACGTTTCCTCTTTGGACGCACCTCGATGACAATGGAATCGACGTTCGTTTTCCGCGACGCCCGACCTCCGCGACACTCGTCTTCCGCGGATCGTTGACGTGCACCGTTCATGAAACCAAGGTAGGGGTTTTATTTATTTATTTTGTTCGTGAATACCAACTTGACAAACATCGTGGTTTAAAACCAAGTGTTATTGAATAACGCGAGGGGGTCGGGCCGCACAAACACGGCCGACCCTCCTCCTTTTTCATGTTTATTCCTTGTGGTTTGGTACGGGAAGGCGTGGTGTTGTCGCACCACGCGGAATCAAGCGAAAGGAAATGCGCGGCGCCGTCACGCCGTTCCGTGGAAAGAAGATCAAGGACGTGACGCTTTCACGCCGCGCCGCGAATTAATCCAAGGACGCAACGCCATCGCGCCGCATCGGAGACACCCGAAAATACCGCGGCCGGTTCTGGGGCCACGGCGGAGGGTTGCGGCGTCGTCGCGCCGTGCCGGACGACAAGGGTTGCAGCCGGTTTCGGGTCGCGGCGGAGCAAGGTGACCGGCGGCCGGACTGGGCTGCCGGCGTGGGAGCTGGAAGGGGACCGGCCATCGCCGGTCCCGTTGAGAAGGAACCGGCCGGCCAGGTCGGGCCGGCCGGACAGGGAGGAGCCGAGAGAATTAAATCCCCCGGCCGGACATCATGCGGCCCCAATTAAGGGGCCGCAGTTACAAGAATCGGGAGGGGCAGCCCCCCCCCCCCCCCCCCCCCCGCGCGAGCCAACAAAACGGCTCGGTCATTTTGGTCGAGCACCGACCAGCGCGCCTAGCGCGGGTCGCCGGGCCGGGCCGCGCCGGGCCGGGCCGACCTGGACTCAGGGCAGGTCGACCTGGTTTGGGCCGACCGGGGGGTCTCGGGCCGAGTCAGCCCGGGCCCGAAACCCCCGTTTTCGGACCGTTTGGGTTCAATTGCCCATAACTTGGGCTACAGACCTCCGATCGACTCTTTGTCATTGGCGAAACGATCCTTGGAACGAGAGGGTCATTTTGGTATATCGCACTCAAGGTTTCGGATTATTTTGAGTTCGGCCGGGTTTTTTCGTACACAAAACCAACCGAGCCCTCAGAGCGGAAACGCTCATATCTTGAGCTTTGGACGTCCGATTGACATGAAGTCGACTTTTTTGAGTTCCTCTTAGTGAGACGGATCTTTTGGCATACTCCGCCCGAGGTTTGGATGCAGGTGGAGTACGGTCGGGTTGGTTTTGCCTTAAAAACCAACCGCTCCCCTGGGATGAAAAAGCCGATACCTCTCAGACCGGGGGTCCGATTGACGCGCCGTCTGCGACGTTGAGTTCCTGTTGACGATACGGAAATTTTGGATACATCAACTCTGGACTATGTGTTAGTTGATGTATCAGCCTCTCGTCTCGTGGAGCGGACCCTCCCGAACGAGCTTGTTGTGTGCGGGAACCCTAGAGCTGGCCTTGACTGCTACTGTGACGACGACGACTGTGCAGAGATCCTCAGTGGATTCGACGACGACGACTACAGCACTCAGCGATCTTGTGTGGATCTGTGCTACCGATCCTGTGTGGTTCTGATCCTGTGTGGGTCAGCGCTCAGTGGTTCTGTGTGATCCAGCACCTACAGATCCTGTGTGGGTCTGATCCTGTGTGGGTCTTTGCGACGGTTAGTTTCCTACCGATCCTGTGAGGGTCTTTGCGGGGGTTTGTACCTATCGATCCTTTGCGTGTCCGACGACTTAGATGGATCAGTGATCATCTCTATCGTCTTTCGAAGAAGTATACCTATGTGAGCTGAAACCTGTTTTCTTTCCTGTGTGGATTGTGTTGTGTTATCCTATGTGGATTACGTTTTTCTTTCCTGTGTGGAACACGTATGCTTTCCTATGTGGAATGGGTTGTACATGGGCTCGGAGGTTGGAGAATATTGGAATTGTTGACTTAGGTATATGTATGGGCATATACCTAAGCAGTGTCGGTTGTTACTTCGTGATTGTATCTTTCCTTTGTGGTTTATCCTTTGTGGATTTTGGGAGACCTTCGGGGGTCTCGGGGTCCCTACTGAGTAGCTTATACTCGCCCCTGCTCGGGCTATGCCCGCACTAAGTTGTGTTGGTTATAGATGACGGACATGGTTGATTGTGGTTGAGGCTTGCAGATCATGACGATACCTGGAGGTGGACCACTGGGCGGGACATACTCAGAGCAGACGACGGGACCTGAGGAGTAGTGGAGCTATCTGTACCTACCCTTTAGGTGGGATTTCCAGTGGACAGCTCGGCGTAGCGGCTTTTACTTTTCAGTTGTTGTTTTCCCTTTCGAGTTATACTTTACTTCCAGTTTGGGTTTGTATACTAGCTCATTTACTTTTCCGCACTTACTGTTGTACCAGTTTTTACTTTGTGTTTACTTTTCCGCTTGCTTACTCTGAGGTGCTTGTTTACTTTACAAAGGAAATGCCTTCCCTTTTTACCAGGATTTATGCCTTGGTTCTAGTCGCCAGCCCCTGGCCTATGGAAGGCGGGATTGGGGTAGTCACGGCACGGGCCCTGAGGATGGGTCGTGACATGATACCTCAATAAAGGATAAACCAGGTTATTAATTTCTAAAAATAAAACTATACAGACTATAAAATGACCCCATCACCTGACTAAATTTTTTATGAGTAAATTTCATCCATAATATTCTCTAAATCATTTATATGTACTTTTCATTCTATTTGGGTGTGATTATGAACTTTTTAATATTTTATTTAAAAAAAGTCTAAAATGCCAAACTTTTGTTTTTAATAACTATAATATTTTTCAATATTGAAAAAAAAAGATATTTTTGGTTATAAATATTATTTTAAATATATTAATATTTTTTCTTCATCATGGTAATTTTATTTTAATTTTTTTGATTACATAAGTACTTTAAATGCTTACATAACATTGACGCAATAATAATTCAATTAATGGAAAACAATTAAAATAGTGATATTGAAAATATGAAAAGAAATTTAATTTGAGATTACTAATAACATTAAATAATTCTAGAGATTATAATGAAATTTTAGGGAGATATTAAGATATTTGGTTTTAATTTTACTTTTTATTGGTTTTATTAAAACCATGGTAATAAATAGTTTCAAAAATGAAATTATTGATATCTTATAAAAAAAGTATATATTATTAAATGATATAAAATTTCATAAAATCATAAATAAATAAATGGGATTAGGATATGGTTTATTATATCTTCTTTGGAGAATCAATGGTAATTGTTTATATTTTAAGTAACTCTCTTTACCCTCATATAGTGAAAAATTATGTCCTCAATGAAAGTTTAATAAGGGTTTAGGATGGGTTAAAACTAAGAGATAAGGCTGAAAACATAGTCAAGACTTATCTAATTTTTCTTTTATGAGATTATTTTTTCCTATAATCATCCAATATTTTAAATAAATCATACCTTATCCATTTCAAATTGAAAATAAATTTATATTAATTGTATATTTTAAAAATTCTGAAAGTTCTCCCTTCTCTTATAAAAGGTCACCACTTCTTCTCATTTACTCACACAACAATACCCAGTTTCTCTAGGAAATATATATCCAAATAACTCTAAATAATTACTTAACATATTTGGTATGACTTATTATTAGAATAATACCAATCATAGAGGTATTAAGGTTTTATAAAATGGAGGCTTTCAAAAGAGTAGGTACTACTTTTAACCAAGTATTTGTGTTTTTTTTCAAAATCCTCATTAAAATTTTTTAAATATATTTTAATATAATGAAAATATTATAATAAATATATTTATATTCTATTATTCCAATATAATAACCTTTATCAATATTCCCTTACATGAAATGGGAAACTTAGACATCGTTTATTTGTATAGTAGACTACTTCCTTATGAACCAATGTGATTCATTTTCCATCACCACCTGTTATGTATGGTTATAATAAATGATTTAATATATATATATATATTCATGACATATTTATTATTATTTAAATCTAATATATCATATAATTTCTAACATTATCATCCATTGGAATTGATAACTTTATTCTTGTGTATGACGATGAATCGCCTCACAATGCGATGTGATTAGTTTTCATGTTCCCAAATCACATGGATGGTAAATTTCATGGAAGTTACATAAAAAGTATGAAATTTATGATATAATGATAATTATATCAAAATAAAATATTACTTACCTTATTTCCATAATGATCACTGAAAAATGTAAATCTTACTCATGCATTACTTACAACCTACTATCTCTATGATTGTAATGTAGTCCATTTTTAAAAACCATTTTGAATGTAACATTTTAAAAGTTTAATTGATTTTTAAAAATGATAATTATTTCCTGATAATTTTTAATAAGATTGTGAAATTATGATCTATTTGACCAAATTCATCCTACTAAAGTCATTGGGGACTTATATATCTAATATCATCAAAATATCTAATGTGAAATTTAATGAATATCTAATTACATATATCCTTGAAATAGGTTATATAAATTTCAAAATAAAACTAAAAAATTTATTATGTAACTAAATAATTATCTAAATTTTATTATTTATTAAAAAATAGTTTGTACGTGAAAAGTATAAGTAAAGGTTAGAGATTTGGTTTTAAAAATCCTGTTTTAAAGTCCCCCTTTAATCGCTTTTTACAAAGTCAAATGGAATTTAATTCATTAGAATATATAGCCTGAATATAATTTCATTCGCTAATAACACCTCACTTATTTTAAGTTTCTTTTAAAAGTTCACAATGTTGTTTTAAAATTAAATGGTTTCATTATCATGTGCACTAATTTTAGATTTTCAAATGTGAGTTCTTCTAAATGTTTTTATGGAAATTAATGAATTATAAAGGACATTTTATATTTATTTTGAATTTTTTTATAAGATTTTAAAATTGAATGTTTTATGAAAAAATATAACATCATTTACAAAAATACAAAATGTAAAGTTGTATTCTAATATATATAATGACAAAAATATTTTCTTCCATCATAAATGTGATGCAATTTTGGATTCATTAATAGCGATTCATGTTTAATTGAAATAAACCCCATCCAAAAATAGGTTTTTGTTATTTTGAATAATGGTTTTAATGATGGAATGAATATATTTAAATATCTAGAAATATTTCTTTATCGTTTAAACTAGTTTTTTTATAATGAAATCTTTAATGTATTATTTTATAGTTCTTCGGAATTGTTTTTGAGGATGGGTGGTTTTGTAATAAAAAAAGGCATATGATCGCATTATAACTCTTTATTGCATTGGGTATAAGTATGGAGTCATGTGATTAGGTTTCACATATGAGATTACTATAATACACTATGATGGGTATTCTAAGAATACATGTGATGGTTATTTCATGTGTGATTCTGATGGTTTCTCTAAGTGTAATCGTGAGGGTTATTTCATGTAAAACCATGAAAGGTAATCCATTTTTGGCTGTGTTGTTTACTCAATGCGTCAGTATGATATGAAACAGTTTTTCCATGTTA
This sequence comes from Viscum album, assembly GCA_963277665.1. Taxonomy (NCBI): domain Eukaryota; kingdom Viridiplantae; phylum Streptophyta; class Magnoliopsida; order Santalales; family Viscaceae; genus Viscum; species Viscum album. The sequence goes on along the minus strand of OY728140.1, from coordinate 1,712,471,366 downwards.
CCTAAATGATTTTTTTATTATTTCTATAAATTTTTACAGAAATGTCATGCTTTCACAAGGTATGTAATTGGGATAATAACCAATGTAAAGTATATGTTACTTCATAAGGGTGAAAATTTTAACATTTTGAAATAAATATCATGAGAAACCTTTATCGGTTTTATTTTTTCTTTTATTTTTTCAGATGAAATTTTTTACGAAAATATTTTAGGAGTGAAATTTAATTTTTTTGGTAGTAACATATATTTTTTAATCCCATAGTCCATTTTTATAATTTAAAATTTTTATAAGTACACATGTACTAAGAGTATCTATATTTTTATGTCTCAAAATAAAATTTTGTACTCATTTAAAATTTTAAATATTCTTTATAGGGTTTTATGTTTGGATAAATGAAAATAAGAAGTCGAGTTGAATGTCATGAATAGTTTTCATGAAAATAAAATTCTATTTTATTTAAAAATAATTTGCGAAGAATGTAGAATTACTAAAAGTTCCCACTTTTAATATATGGAATTTTATGTAAGGGTTATGAAAAAATTCTCTAAAAATATAGACCAACATGAACATTGGAAATGAAACAATGATAACTCTTTTCCGAAAAATATATAATATGTAATGCTAATGTAGGATCCTTAAAGGCTTTATTAAATTAGGTTATAGATAACATTAGATGTTTTTATTTTATTTAATAACAAGTTGAAATTCATTTATAACCATAAAGGATAGTAGGTTAGTGAGAAATATGGTCATCAAGATAAATAGAATGAGTTGAAGATAACATGGTTATAGATAACTTAGTGTTTATCCTCCTCATAAGATGGTTTATTATGATTTTATTGATATGAACACACTATCCTTTATTTTATTAGGTAAATGTATGGATATAGGAGGTAAAAGGGTGAAAAATTGATGTAAAGGAAAATATGGTGGTTTCTTGATTGGGAAACCAAATGGAATGGGATATGTAATGAAAACTATTGTGTTTATTCTTAACTATATATCATAGGTTATTATTAACAACTTAAACCGAGATGAGTTTCTTAAATCACCAAATAAGAGATAAATGAAGCTTCTTATAATTTCAGCTGATAGAGGTCATTAAGGTAGAAATATTCAATGACCTATGTGACAAGAATGTTGGAAGAGTCTCTAAGGAATATATCTTAAGATTATGGGATGATTTTAATTATTTTTAAAGGATGGAATAAATCAATAATCTGATAAGGAATAAGGAATAAATCAATTAACACCATGAAGGGGAATGAATTTCATCCCATGGCATCAATTGAATGTTTTAAATTTTGTGAGTATGGGAATTATGATAATCGATTTCTGATGGGGAAAGATCAATAATGGGGTTAGAAAAACCATACAGATGAATTTTTATCATTGCCTAATGTTGTTATTATTGAGGACGATGAAATTGAAAATGACACATTAAAGATATGGATTATATCATGGATTATGTTTTTATATTGTGGATTCTTTGTACATGGTTCATATTTTGTTATATTAAGGGTGTATTATGAAATAATATTTAATATAATGATTAATAAGGAATGTTAAATGATTATGATTTATATATATAGGGATTCAAGATTAATTATATACTGGTATATTTATGTTTGATCACAATTTCAATGGATTAAACACCCTTTTTTGGTTTTATGTGATAGGAATACTATGGGAGGCATTTATTGAGTTTTAGTAAATTCATAAAGTATATGTAACCCACAACCTTAACATGTGAAAAAGTTATTCAAGGATGATTTATATTTTCATTTTTTGAAAATAATATTAAAGGTATTGACAACATTTTGATTCTGTACTATATATTATTATTAAGGATATTTTTTAGGATGTTTATAATATTTTTTAGAATTTTATAGGAATAATTTTGATATAGTTTTGGTAAAATCAGAAATCATATGTTGGAAGAAAACACATCAATTTTAGCATGGTTATGAGTCTTGAATCCCAAACCAAAGGGAGATAAGGGTTCAACTTCTACCATTAGCCTATGTGATTTTCTGGTTAGAATTATCACTTTTTTACATAAAACATTTCATAGAAATTAATTTAATTTAGTAAAATTAATATTTTCATAACCATGGGATGGAAGAGTGATTTTTGATTATGTTATTTTTTAAGAATAATATAGAAATTTTGGAGAACATTTTTTGAAATTCTGGGATTTTATTGGAGTTGTAAATATGTGATTATATTTTGGAATTATATATGGTATGAATGTGGATTTATGGTGATTCGTGTTATATGTGTAACAGATTAAAATATCATAGTGATTATATGATTATGTAATATACATTCTTGGTATGGGAAATTAATGGTGATTGATGTTATTTATAAATAAAAGTTAAATTTAACATGGAAGATCATGTGATAGAATCCTTATAATAATAATGTTTCAATCATAGTATAAAATATTTTGATGAATGATAATTTTTGTTATTTATGTAATTATTTATGCTAATTTTTTGGTGTTATTTTTGAGGCTTTAGTAATTAATGTGGTATTTTATTCAAATGAAATATTATTCATTTTGGGAATTATCTTACATTATGCTAACATTTTTTTGTTTTGGTTAGTGTAAAAAATATAGGAGTAATAACTTGTTATCATTTTATGGAATTATGTGACCTGTTAAAAGATGATTTTAGTGCTTTAGACAGGAAAAATACCTCTTAAATACACATTATTTAGAGAAAAATATGATATTGTGTTTTAATGTAATCAAAGTGTGAACTTTAACTTTCTAATTAAGTATACATCCTTATTCTTTTTGTACAGATTATAAGGAAATTCATCAACTCAAGGTAAAAGATCTTCAATAAAAAAATTATCCATTGAATTTTATTACTGATAAATCAATGTATTTTTAATCCATCATATATTTATAGTTTTATGTTGGTTAACATCCACAGAACTATGTTCTTTGTCATTATTTATTAATCATTGAGCATTATTTTTCTCTTCCTTGTCCATAATTTCACATCCACTAATTTTTTTTATTTTTTTAAACCTATTATGTGTTACCCCAAATGACCTTTAAGCATCCATTTCTCTGTTTTCAAGAGTAAGATTAATTAACCATTTTTACGATGTGGGATTTCAATAAATGTAATTTAAAATGTCAACCACTGATTACTAAAATCAAATTCAAAATTTTGAGGACATAATTTCCTAAAATGGGGTATAATTTAATATCCCATCATACTAAAATAACAACTTTGTTCAATATAATATAAAACACGCAACACCAAGCATAATCGAACTTCGAAAAATTATTATTTAAATATGATTTCCATAACCTAACATTTAAATTAGCATGTAGAAATTTGATTAAAAACTTTTTGAAATAAATATAAAATCCATTATAAATAAAAATATATGTGATAAATTATTATGAAATAGTAAATTAATTTGGAGTAATATCATTTTATTTTTAAAATTTTGTGGTTTCTCTAAAAATGGTTTTTGATTCCATTTTTTGATAGAATAATATAATTTAATTAGGGAAAATTTGGAAATTTTATTTGGAAAAAAATAAATAATAAAATAAAAACTATACTCTTATATATTTTTTATAATTTTTTGAAAAGTTTTATTTTTCAAGAATCAGGTAAAAATATTGATTTTTATACTGTATTTCATTTTTAAATATTTTTGAAGTACAATTCCATATTACATTTTTTAAAAATTAATTAGATATTTTAAACTTAAAATAACATAGTTATGGTTTCTGAAATGAATTTTATAGTTGAATATTGTATAAAAACATTTTATACATAAAAAGGAAATTTTTCTGAAAACCTGTTTTCTATTATAGTATACCAATTTAATTTTAAATTCAATTTTTACTTTTGTGTTTTCATAATTTTGAGAAATTGATTCCTTAGTTTGAATTATTAGGTCCAAATTAGGTAAATACTTCCTTTAATTTTTAGTTATGATAAATAGTAACCTTAGTAATTTCTATTACCTCGATAAAGGTTATATCATGTATTTAGAAGCTAAAAAAATATAAAGGAAATAAAATGACCCCATCACCTACCAAAATTTTATTTTATGAGTAATTTTAATCCATACTCTTCCCAAATTCGTTTATATGTCATTTTATATTCATTTTTATTTGATTGTGACAATTATAATACATTTATGCAGTGAAGAGTAAAAAATTCCATCCAATTGTTTTTAATAACAATACTATTTTTTACTAATGGGAAAACAAAGGATGTTATCAGTTATAAATAGTATTTTGATATATAAATTATTTAACTAGATAATATAAATTTACATTTAAATTTTAGTGATGATATAATAACATCAAATTCTTACATAACGCTAATGTGGTAATTTTTCAATTAATGGAAAAGTCAAATAAATGATATTAAATATATTAAAGAAATACAATTTCTGATAATTAATGTGATAAAAGAATTTTTTATTTTAAAATTACATGCTAAGATTATAATGAAATGTTGTTTTTAAAAAAAGAACTTGTTTTATTAATGTTATTAAAATCAATGAAATGAATAGTTCTAAAAATTGACATTAATGGTATTTTATAATAAAAAATATTTTATTAAATATTATAAAATTTGTAAAAAAATTATATTTTGAAAATTTTGTGGGATGTAGTTTACAATATATTCCATGGTCCATTTATAGGATGTTTTCCCATATTTAGTAAACATTTTACCCTCAAAGACTAAAAAACCATTTTGTCAGGGTATGTTTAAAAAGGGATAGCAAGGGGTTAAGAACAATAGATAAGGCCTAAAACATTGTAAAAAATATCTAATTTTTTATGAGAGGACTTGGAGTGATCCATATCCTATGTTGGAAATAAATCATTTATTATCCACTTATAATTTTTAATTAATTTATATTAATTTAATATTTTAAAAATTCCAAGAGTGACCCACCCCATTCTTATAAAAGGGAACCACTTCTTCTCATTTTTTCACATTTCCAAACAAATTTTTTCATACAATATCTTCCCAAATGTCTACATACCATCGCATTAATCATTGTATCATACTTATTATTCTAATAATACAAATCTTATAGGTACTAATATATTGTGAAAATGAGGTTTTCCTAGGAAGTGGTATTTCTTTTATCTGGGTATTTTACTTTTATTTCCTCCCCCACCTCTATAGATTTTTTTAAAACTATGATAAAAAATAATAGCAATGCCCTCCATATATTGATATTTTATTATGTCAATTTTATAACATATATCCTTATACAATTATATCAAATGAGAAATGAAGAAATTGTTCATGTGTTTTGGAGGACTATCACCTCCCGAACCAATGTGATTCGTGTTCCATCGCCACCTCTTTTAAATGGTTATAATTATAGATTTAATTTTATATATGATTTTAATGAAATATTTAAAATCATGTAAAATTAATATATCATATAATTTCTTACATTATTATCCTTCATAAATGATATTGTCATTTGTGTGTATGATGAATGGCCACCTCATGAAGCGACATGATTTATTTTTCTTATTACCACATAACATCTATGGTATAACTAATGGTAGTTAAAAAAATAATATGATATTTATTATATAATTATTATTATGTAAATATAATATAGTACTTATGTCAGGACCCGACCCTAATTGGGGATTGTGCCACAACTACCCAAATTCTGACTCTATAGGCCAGGGGTGGTGACAAACACCGAAAGGAATATCCTAAATCAGAGGAATTTTTATAATGTTCCTATATGGACACAGCCAATCATATCAATACAGAAATGAAAATGAAAATAATAAATATATTCCATAGCTATAATGTAAAAGAATCATGAAAACCCTCTTAGTTTTACAAGAGTATGATATTGAAAAATGAAAACTAAAGGGGGAAAATATATTCCCAACCAGAAATATATCCCAACATGAGAAAACTAGAAAAGTAAAATGTTGAGATAGGATAGCTCCTAATATCTAAGAAGAAACCACCATACATGGTCTAAAGTACAAGTTATATCTATGCTCCTCTAATGTCACCGTTGATCTATCTGTCGACTACAGAATACATGACTTGTGCTGGAAAATCCCATTAGGGGGTGAGTATATAAATACCTAGTAAGAGGCCTCAAAAGCTAAATTTGGATCAGTAAGAGATAAAAAAGGAATATAAATAAAAAATATAGTACACTAGATGCATGATATAGGGAAATATAATTTCTCAACCCAAACTAAGAGAGACTAAACACATCTAAATACCATGGTATCAATATGGTGTGTCAATGAACTACATGTCAAGTCTTTTCCACCTGTAGCTGGAGAGTAGACTCATCCAACCAAGAGAATCTAAACACGAAATTCACATGGCATACCTCTCTTGTCTTCACAACCCTATGAATAATAGTAAAAAATCCAATGGTATGGATATATATATATATATATGATTAGTCAAAATAAACCGAAATGAGAGGAAAATGGGATCTCCATCTCTTAGCTCATCCCAAGAATAAGAGTCCCCAAGAGTTCCAAAATTCCTTCAATGATACCCATCATCTCATGTGTTTTCTCATAAGTAACCATAAAAGTTAAGCAATCCCTCTACATTGTTTCACATTATAGTGGGGAGAAAATCTAATTTGAGGACCCATTCCCAAGTTCACCAGGTAGGATGCACTCTATAAGTATACAAAAAGGACCCATTCGAAATTTAATGGAGGGTTCCACTCTAGTGCCACGAGGCCCCATTCCCAATATGAGGGGGTGGGGTGGGGGAGTTCCACTCAGTAGGTAGAGGGCCCACTCCCAAAATTATGGGGGGTTCCACTCAATTAGTCATGGACCCGCACCCTAGAAGAAAGAGGGTCCACTCTCATTATTGAGGACTTCCTCCCTATCCTATAGGGGGTTCCACTCAGAAGGAAGAGGACCCATGCCCAAGATGATGGGGTGTTCTACTCCATTGTTTTAGGACTTTCTTTTTGGTGAAATAGGGGGTTCCATCCCAATCATTGAGCGATCTCTCCCTATTTGATAGGGGGTTCCACTCAAATGGTGGAGGACCCACACCCAAGATGATGGGGGGATCCACTCTGGTGTCATGTGGATCTATACCCAGGAACGACAGGGTGTTATAGGGGGTTCCACTCGGTTTCTAGTAGTTGAGGACTCACATCCATGTCATTGGGGAGTTACACTCTAGTGTCTCTAGTGATCCCTTACCCAATCACCATAATTATTGAGTGTCTCATAAATACGCATCATGTAAGAAATGTTTCACATCATATCCCAAAATCCAAAAAGGAGGGAACCATCATGTTCAATGTAGATAAAAACTAAATATAGGCTACTCAAAGGACAAAATACAACTCCAAATGAAGAAGATACATAATCTTGACGTTTCTTCAAAAAGAACCAAGGGGTATGTGGTCATGTACTTAGAGGTACACAGCTCACCAACTGTGTTGGATCGCATCTCGTATGAGGGATATGCATAGTGTTTCCATGCCACTTGGGTTCCCACCCATATTATTGTCCATTTCCATGTACTTTAGTAGACTGCATGCCTCTCCACATGGGTTGTTTCCCGATTTTTTTGATGGTTCTCATGTACTCGGGAACATGGGGTGTGCTTGGCCATGTTCTCTATCACAAGAATCATCCACATGGGGAAGGAGGTACATTGTGTTTAAGGATTATAAAGGAAATTACATCATTATAAAATCCCATAAACCTTAGCCACTAAAACTAAGGGGCTAGATACTATGCATTTATCATGGTATATGCTATGTAGCTCGATTTTTCATGTATTTCTTGATCTATTTTCTGCACCATGAATCTTTCCATTATTCTAGATATTCTACCACTTTTCCCCCTAATTTTATATGATAATTCTCTAATTCTACATTTTCATCCATCATTTGGCTGAAAAATCAATTTTTTCCCATGCAGGTTTCATCATATGTCCTTCACGCGATGGGTAAATCCACCTTTTAGGATTTGATCACTGATCATCAAAATGATAATCCAAATCCCACAATGATCCAAGATATATCCTTTTTTCATCAATCCAGCTCCCATAAGTGAGTTCTTCAATATTATGTGGGCTTGATCCGGCTCAGTATCGCCCGACAATATCAAACTAGGACCATCGGGTCCTGCAAGAGAAGAACATGAAGAAAATGATGGATAAAGGAACATTAATATAGGTTTAATGATCATTTCCAAGTATTATTATCCAAAAATCATGAACATGTATATTTAGTGTTAGAAAAACCAATGATTAATTAATTAAATTGGAACATGGGTTCATGGTCAGGCCACAATTGGCATAGATGAGTGGAAGGGAATGATCACCTCAAAAAAATTAATCAAATTGGGTGTCACCCACAAATTGAAGATTATTACCTAGATATTGGATCTTTCATCATCAAATAACACACTTTACTATTATTTGAGGATGTTTTTTCATTCTCTACTTCTCTATCTGCTCCGATCTAGAGTTTCATCGTTGTTCTGTGTGATTCACCACTAGAAGGGGGAATAATGTCTCCTGGTGAACTCTAGGGTTATAAGGATTTCCCTAGGAGGATATCCATAATATTTGATCTATAGAAAAATATTTTTAGGTTAAATTAATTAATTAAATTCATTAATTTATCCATTGAGCGTGCCACAAATGAGAGAGAGATCTGAACACCACACGTTGAACTATTTGAGATCATTAATAGGGTGAAAAATGCATTCACTACTCAATTGTAGTCTCATATTTATAATTTGAGATTATTTTTAGTAGTTATCTTATTTTATTTAAGAATTCATGCACATATAATATAATTTATATTTATTTTTTTTTAAAATAATTTCGGACACACCAGGCCTTAGAATCATGTGTCATCTCATGTATTGGATCTTTAAATATATGTAGAAATATTTTAATGTCTTGTAAGAAAATAATTGGGTCCCTATATCATTCCCTCCTTCAATATTTTGATCCATGAATATCCAAAATAAAAAAAAAACAACTCAGGATAATGATCCTGAATCTGGATCACCCACTCCCAGGATCTCTCCTCCATGTTCCCATGGGGCCGCAAAACACGAACCAAGGGGGTGGTCTTCCAAAATAGGGTCCTCTCTTGTCGATCCTCAATCACCACATGGTGCTCCACAAAGGTGGATCCATCTTTGAAGCCCAGTTCTAACCATCTGATGATGTGCATAGGGTCATGTCTCTATCTCATCAGCTATAACACATGGAAGATTTTGTTCACCCTCTTCAACTGTGGGGGGTAGGGATAGGTGGTAGGTATCCCTACTAACACTTTGTATGATCTTGAACAACCAAGTGAACCTTGATGGTAAAATTCCTCCCTGACCAAACCTCTACAATCCTTATCTTGTGAATAATGTTAGGAAAACATGTTCTCCATCCTCGAAATCCAATTTCCTATGATAATTATCTGTATTATAATTATTCCTTCTTTGAGCCATCCTCACACTCTCATAGATGACCTAGACCTTCTCCATCATTAGCTACACCAGTTATGGACCCACACGAGGTATCTCACAGATCTATGTCTAGTGCATGGGTGAAATGTGGGGTATCTTGTATATGGGCTCAAAAGGATCCATATCGATGGTAGAGTGGTGGCTATTATTGTACACAAACACTACTAAAGGAAAGTGATCTTCCCAACTCTATTTTAAGTATATCGTAAATACCTCTGCATATCCTCCAACACCTGGATAGTGCACTTGGCCTTCCCATTAGTCTAGGGGTGAAAGGTTGTACTCATATTCATTTGGGTTCCAAATTCCTCCTACATGCATCTTCGCAATCATGACATAAACCACATATCACGGTTGGTGACAATCGTCGAGGGAACCTCATGAAGGAGTATGATCTTCTATATGAGCAACTGACCCAAACTCAAAACTGAACTCTAATCCATCATAAAAAGGTTGTGTGTCGACTATGTGAGTTGGTCAACTATCACCCAAGTGGAGTTGTGAAAATTTTCTATACGCAGAATCCATGACATATATTCCATGGATATACCATCATAGTTTTATAAAGGATTTAAAAGCATTATGGGAAAAATTATGGGACTCAACCACAACAGCCTAAACCGGTGAAATGATCCATAGGTTAACACTATTAACCTTGTCAATATCCTTGGTAGCCCCATTGGAATATTTAGAAATAAACATACAAATTAAACACTATCATGACCCCCTCCCTCTAATGATACACCTCTTGGGATGGAAATGAAGAATGGGGGATAATGACCCCCTGAGTCCCACCTCCTGTAGGCCTCAGGTTAGTGACTAACACCAAGGGTGTACAAATATCATAATATGGGAGAAATTAACCTTTATAAGGAAACAAGATCAGGAGATATCATATATCAACCAAAACCAAATCCTTGATGTAATGTCCCGACCAATATTACACTAAACCGGTGCTCCGATTCAGTGGGTCAATAGGCCCCAAGCATGCCTCCCCATATGTTAGAAGTTTCCGACTAGTAGCGAGGCCTAAGAGGTGACATTGGGGAGACTATGACCTTATATTAGAGTAAGTAAGCAACATAAAACAACTAAATATCATAAAAAATTGAATATAAAAAGAGTTTGCAAGAAATAAACAACTAAAATATATAAAAGATATAATAATAAATGAAATGGTATAAAATCTTAAATAGATATGCAACACAATACAACCCTAGTCACCCACAAGGTCGACCATATAGATATAATAGTAAAAAATAAATTGAAAGTAAAAGTACAGGGATCTACAACTAACTTCAAGCCAAAACACATGCCCAGTCTCCAGACCCTATCAAACTGCACTGGCCTGATCATAAGAACCCACTCAAGTAGCTCCACTCAATCATGAAACACTGGGCCTCCTCCCTATCCACCATGAAACTAGTTCTTAACATGGAAAGCAGATATAAAATCTGCACATACATTGAGGTGAACATATAGGGGTGATAAAGAATCTTATTAGGTCAACACAACAAGAAACCTATAACTATGCTTCTAAAAGTTTATGCAAAATTATTGTGATAATCCTAGCTCAAGCACAACCAAAAGGTAAGAAAAACCAACATGGGCCCATAGTCAAACCCAGGTTTTGTAATCCCATTAAGCTAGGAAAGTGCCACCATGGATTCCCATATCTATATACGTATACATGTATATTACCATACCTATACACATATAAATAAATATAAAAATTTATTAGTATGTCAATCAATAACATGAAATCACATCAGTAAGTGATCCTTAGGTCCATAATCCCAATCACCTGGACATCCTATAAAAGGGCATTGAGATGGATTCCATGCCATTCTATATTTGTACCATTAATTAAATCTCTATGTCTGTAATCCCAATCAACATATACATGCTTCAACCAATGCTAGAAAAGTCTCTGTGTAAGGAAAATCACCATAGGAAGATACTCGTCCTACACTTGGGTTCCCATGTACTCACATCCAATCACTAAAGTATGGATTCTGTGAATTGATGTCAATACTATAAAGATGTATCTTAGGGAGTAAATCCAGACATCTACTGAGATTACATTCTATATCCCTCGGGTTTTGTAACTAATCCATAAGAGAATCGACATTCTTATCAATGAACATATAGCCTATAATCCCATCTAAGGAATCCCTACAATGGGAATTCATGTATCACTCAAGGTTTGGAAGTCATTTGTCCTCTAATCCTGTTCAAGGAATCCCTCCACATAATCCACATATCACTCAGAGCACATAAGTTATCACCCACTGAGCTTATCCAATGCATCCCTCTACTAGATCCATGTTTCACTCAGGGCATAACTGTATTCATCCAATGAGCTCGTCCATGGCATCCCTCAACTAGATCCATGATTGAACCAAGGATTAATTATATTAAAAAGCACACTAATCTCTTCCAAGTCATACCTTAATTGGATCCAAGTATCACTCAGGGAATATAAGAAATTATCCCACTAAGTCTATCCAAGGAATTCCTACAATGGGAATCCAAGTTTCACTGAGGGTACACAAATCATCATACCACTGAGCCCACCCAAGGAATTCCTATAACGAGAATCCAAGTATCACTCAACGTACTTAAATAAACATCCCATTGAGACCATCTAAGGAATTTATACAATGGGAATATAAGTATCACACATGACATGTAAGTAAACATGTAAGGATCAATGGATGGATATAAGGAAACACCTTTAAACATCCCAAGAAAATATATATCACAATATATATATATATATACATATAGGATCAATAGACAAGTGGAGGGTAATAATTTTGGGTATCACTAAAATATAGTAAATAACATGGAATAGAAGACAGATCCCAGGGAAGAACATATAGGCATACCAATAAGCAAGAAAGATGCCTCTTGTTGTCTCAAAAACCACCCCCCAGGAAGCACCTCTAGTAAACATTGATGCATCAAGAATAACCATGTAGATATAAAAATAAATGATTTAGGGTGGAAAAAATTTCAAACTAAACACTCCAGACATAGCCCCAGAGCGTATCAGTTCAGTACAAGTTTTAAGGTAACACCCAAACACCATCTCTATCCAAACCGGACATACAGCTCAGGGTCATTCAAACAACGGGCACTTTTTGGGACCCTAAAGTCAAGCACTAGGATAAATCCTACTTGGGATCCTCCAGGTAAACACAAGTGAAGGTATCCTACATGGGATCCTAAGATTTAACAACAAAGGAGGAATACAACTCTGGATTCTCTAAAGGAAAGAAACATAGGCATCCTACAATGGGGATTCTCGAAACGATAAGAAACAGAGGAATCCTAAAATGGGGATCCTCTAAACAATACATAAGTACATGGATCCTACAAGTGTCTCCCCAAATCAGTGTATAATCATATGAATAACTCAGGGTATCCTTATAGAATCAGGTCTCATAGCCTCATATGATAGAAGGGAACATCTCATAAGGGAAACTTCCTCAAAATCAAAGGTCATGGGAGATAGCTTATAGCTTATCTCAGATCAAGATCTCAACATGTTTGGTCCGAAAAACCAACCTATCATTCATGCTCTAGTCTCACTCTCAAGAGACAACTGAATTCAATTACTAGAATAATAACCTCTCCATCAATGTAGAAGCCCCAAAACACCCATTGGAAATCTTTAAAACACGCCATGGGTTTAACCATTGCGATCTACACGGAAGACTACTTAGAATAGACTACTCTCAGGTCCAATTCCAACTCCAGTGTAAGTAAACATGAAAACCCCTCATGGGGTATAAAAGGGTACGTACATGGTGTGTCACCCTCCACACACACCGTGTACTCCAAATACACCACATGGGTGTGTAAAATCTCTATGTACATGGAATGTACTCCCTACGTGCCGCATGGGCATGTAAAATCCCCAAGTACACGGTGTGTTAAATGGGTACATGGAGTGTACCCAACACAGGGTACAAGACTAGGTCCCTCAATCGGTATAGTGTCTACTTGGCCAGGTTGTGTACTTATTCATGGCACGTTACCCACACAGGGTCTAGGCATGTACTCTACACAGCCATGTACCCTTAAACGGGTAGTTATGCCCGGGTACTTGGCCACTTGGATGAGTACCATAATACGGTGTGTACACCCCTATACACAATGTGTAATCCACAAACTTCATCTTTATTGAATGGGAAGAACACACAGTGTTTCACTCTAGACTACATTCCATGTAGCCTGGTCTTCTTGAACAAAAAACCCTTAGATCGCCCGAATCTAGTGATTTCACCCCCAGAAACAACATATATGACCATTAGAGGCCTCATAAAAGAATAAAAGTTTTTAAAATTTAACAAAAGACAAATATATGGGGATCTACATTGAAAACGGAAATTGGAATACCTTTGAGCAGAAACCACCGAGGCTTGGCTCGATTTGATGGTCAACAGTTGTTGCATACCTATCCAGCGCGTCGTGGGCTTCGCAATAGAACCTTTCTTCACTTTTATATCTCTCTCTCTCTCTCTCTCTTTATCCCTCCATCTATTTATCTTTTAGGTCATGTGAAGGGGGCTTCCACAAGAGGTCCATGCATAAGAAAAAAGTAGGAATAAGAGAAATGAAAAAAGAAAAGAAATAATAGAAGAAATATAAAAGAAACAAAAAAGGGGTATGGGCTGGCCTCAGTGTCCAACTCAAGTTTATGCCTTTAATAGGATAAAATACCATTTACAGACTCAATAGAGGAGATAGAAACTGAATACGACACTCTGTTCAAAAGTTATGACCGAACGAACCAGGATGAATAATTTAATATTTAATTTATTAAATATTAAATATTAATTATCCTAACAAAATTTGAATGTCTTGAATTCCCACCAAACTTATGTCTTATAGTAAACACATTATTCTGGGACCAATGGAGTGGTTAGAAATATTATTTGAGATCATCCTCTAGCGTAAAAAGACCATTTTACACATTATAAGTATGTGACAACAAAAATTAAAATTTCTGCTCAAAACCACAGTCCGGAAAAACATGGGTTCCTACACATGATATATATTTTATAAAAACCAAAAACCATCCCACAATTCATGTGAAAATATAATTTATTCCAATAAAATTATACAAATTAAATACAAAAAAAACTAGAGCATAACCACAAAAATTATACCAAGGTCTGAGCTAGTAACATCCATAATGATTCACATAATCCTCTTGGAAACCTGAAAGAATTATTTATATATATAGGGTGAACATACAGGTATACTCAGTAGAAAAATCAAAGTCTTTGATGAACAAGTGAAAGGAACATCCTAATTCACCCATGATAAAATTGAAAAACCAAATAGCACCTACTAGGTAGACTAACCATAACCCTAACCTCACTAAGGCTGGCTCACCAAATAATGAATCCAAGTAATATTATATAATATAAATCACATTGACGATTAGACACCCCGCACCAATTTCCCACAGATTGGCCACTCTCACATCCCAATGACATACATCCTAGCACTCCCTCCTCTTCTGAATATATCACATCATATCCTTCCCTCACACAACTGGTCCATCACAACACATCACACCCTGCCCGCACACACTAGGGTCGTCATAACACATCACATCCTTCCCAAAAACACCTGGTCCATCCCAACGCATCACATCCTGCCTTCACACACTTGGTCCATACATTTAATTTCAACCCAAATACACTTCGGACAACACACCACAACTCATCCTGAAGACACTTAGGACCACACAAAACAACTCGTCTCAAAGACACCTAGTACCACACATCACAACACGCCTGAAGACACTTGGGACCACTATCTCTTGGAAGAGGGAGCAGGGAAGAGCAGGTTGTCAGCTATCCATCCTCCCACTGGGATGTTTTGGAAAGACACCCTCCCATGTGACTATGTGGGTGTTGGTACATAGTGCTCGATGAGGGTGGGGTATGAATAGAAATCACAAGAACATAAATTGTATATACATATAGGGTTAAAGAACACAAGACCATTCTGTGGGTTTATAAAAATAACTAAACATCTCATAGAATCCACACAAATTACTACCACCTCTAAGTGAATAAAAACACACAAATAAAACACAAGTCACAATTCATATTTTAGTCTTTAGGACATTTTATAATGTCTCTATTTTATCAATAAATTCCTCTTTATCAGCCACATTTTTTTAATCAAAATTTATTAGAAAACCCATTTCACTTAGAAAAAAAATATTATTTCTTATTTCTAACCTATTAGATTATATATATATATATATTTTATGATTATTTTATTTTTTTACGTAATTTATTAGTCAAAGACCAAGACATAAATTATTAAAAATAAAAAGGGGAACTACAAAAGTCTGAAAGATGGGATTTTATTACAGTCTCTTTCATAAAGAGGAAGAAGGTCAACAGGAAAATCATCAAACCACATAACTCCCCAATTGATGCATTTAATAGCGAGATAATCAGCTACCATGTTTGCTTCCCGATAGGCATGAGTGGCAATATATCTGATATCCTGAAGAGTGGTCATACATATCATCCAACAAGATGTAAGAGTCCAAGAAAGGTGGATCATGCCGTTACAAATTGCCTGGACGATGGAGGTAGAGTCACTTTCAATACAAATGTCATTCCAGCCTTTCCTTTGAACAAAATCAACAGCCTGGATCACTTCCATCATCATAGCTTCTAAGGAAGTGGTGCTGGCGCAACCTCCATAAAAACACCCATGACAGTGACCCAGATAATCTCTGCAAACAACTCCAAATCCTACTGGACTCAGGTTCCCTTTTGAAGATATATCCATATTTATTTTGATCCACCCAGGAAAGGGAGATTTCCAGAACACCTCAAAAGATTGACGTGGTTATTTGTAGATCCTGACAACCCAGAGCCGTCTGAGGATCAAAAAGTATTCAATAGATTTATTGCAAAATTTTATTTGAATCAAGGCGGCATCTATGATGGCAGTGAAAATTCTCGAACGACCTGCATTGAGATTGAGTGAGTTCCTGTTATGTAAAATATCATTACGATCATACCAGATAATGTGGAAGAGTTTGGAAACAGCCACAAGAAAAATGTTCTTGATTTTCCTTGAGGTGTTGAGATCTACACAACATTTAAGATGAGTAAGAATTGAGTCAGAACAAATCCATCTGCAATCAAACATGTCAGTAATATAGTTTCAGAGAGCAGCTGCAGTAGAACAAGATAGAAATAGATTATTGGTATCCTCTCTATGTTGATGAAACATATGAAATTTAGAATAAAGATGGATGCCAAAGGTCTGGAAACAAACATCTGTAGGAACACTATTATGATCAATTCTCCAAATAAGATTAAGATGAGAGGGCTTGATCCATTGATTATCGAAGTATTTGATCCACCAAAAAAGATAATCAAAAGAAGAAAAATTATGATTATAGAAACATTTTGAGTTCAAGATACCAATATGTGAAGGTTCCCAAATGAGGAAATCATCCACATTAGTGAAGGTGTGACTATCAACCACCTAAATATTAGACTCTAGGAGATTGGGACAGAGGTCATTCATAACATCCTGAATAGAGATATTTGTGTTGACCGGAGAGGAGTGAGGAGATAACATGGAGATCAGGGGGGAGCCAGGCTAGTTATCAAGCCATAAATTAAAAGAGGAGTTATTGCTGACCATCCATCTAGAGCTATGCATAATGTTGTGAAAAGAGTCTCTGATGGCTAGCCATATAGAGGACCTAATATAACTCAAGTTACCATTTTTAAGCTTACCTAAGAATCTTTTTCGGAGAAAATCAGTGGCAATATAATTTTGATTGATCAAGTTCCAAGTGAACTTAGCCTGAAGGACATCATTAAAAAGTTTGATATTATTAATGCTGAGTCCTACTTTTTCCAAAGGTTTGAAAAATGTAGACCAAGGGATAGTGACAAGTTTATGGTCAACAATACTGCAGACCAAAAAAAAGTTTTTAATGTAACGATTAATTATTTTAAGAAGAGAGGCTTTCCATTTATAAATCATAAGGGAGTAAACCATTTTTGAGATAATGGTAGATTTGACAAGACAAATCCAACCAGCCATGGAAAGAGATTTTCCCTTCCAGAAAGAGAGTTGATGAAGAATCTGATCCACCACAGAAGAGAAGTAAACAGCTTTAGGTCTTCCCCAGAATAAGGGAACACCTAAATATGTAAAAGGTAAGTTACCTTCTTTGATTCCAAGGCTTTCAATGAGGTTAGTTTTATGGTTCGTAGGTAATCCTTTTCCAAATAAGATAAAATACTTGTGCCAACTAATAACTTGACAAGAAACATCCTCATAATGAGATAAATCATTCTTGAGATTCAAAATATTTCTTTTTATACCATTAATAAAGAGGATAATATAATCCACATAAAAAATATGGGTCGGAGCATGAAGCCCCAAGCAGCTTGAATCAGTTTCAGTTTATTTTGAGAAACTAAATTGGAGAGAAGCCTGTTAAGATAGTCTTCTGCAATTGCAAAAAGGATGGAAAATAAAGGATCTCCTTGTTGGACACCCTTAGTGCATTTAAAATAACCTTTAGATGACCCATTGATAAAGATATAAATAGAAGAAGAAGTGAACAAAGAGTGAATCCTATTAATAAAGACCACATTAAATCCAAATTGACGGATAACCTTGAAGATAAAGTTCCAGTCAATGGTATCAAAGGCCTTTCTAATGTCAAGTTTAATGGCCACATTGCCTCCTCTTGAAGCTATATTAAGCATATTGGTACATTTAGAGGCAAGGAAAATGAAATGCTTAATGGATCTACCTTTAATGAAGCCAAATTGATTCCAAGAAATAATTTTATTACAGAGATGCGAGAGGCGATTAGCAAGGATCTTAGTGACAATTTTATAAAGGGAATTAATAAGATAAATAGGCCGGAATAAATTAATTTCAGAAGTATTTGAAACTTTAAAAATAAACGTAATTAATTGAGAGTTGATACCATGAGGGAGATTCCCAAGATAAAATAAGGCTTTGACAAGCTTACAAACATCAGCATGGACAACTTCCCAATGAGTTTGAAAAAAACCATTATTAAAACCATTTGGACCCAGGGCACTATCAATATTAAGATCAAGGATAGTGTCTTTAATTTCATGATCAAGAGGGATTATTAGAAGTGAGAAATTGTCTTCCTCATCAATAAGAGCAGGAACAATATCATGAAGGAGGTATTTTTTTAATGGGTGGACCATTAAAAATGTTTTCAAAATAAGAGACAACATGATTGGCAATGGCCGCTTCAGTGTTAAATAGAATGTCATTATCTTTGAGGAAGGAAAGAGGTCTACATACATTCCTAATTCATTTCAATGCATTATAGAATTTTTAATTTCTATACCCATCAGTTATCCATTTCATTTTGAATACTTGCTTATGGATGTTATCTTTGAGAACAAGAAGGGAATTAAGTGTCTAAGAAATTTTGGTTTTCTTCTGGGAATATAAATCAAAGTCAACATTAGTGGCTGTGTTTTGAATAAGATTGAGATCAGCCTCCAAAGAGGAAATGTCTTTATCAATTTGTTTATCTTTAGTCGCACACGAACTTTTGAGATTTTGTTTTAGATGTTTAATCTTAATGACACAGGAAAATGCATCAGAGTGGTGACTCATGGAGTCCCAAAATTTTTTGATGAGAGTGGAGCAATCCAGATCTGTAGACCAAGCATTATTAAATTTGAAAGGGATGTTGGGCTTGGGATGTTTGGGAAGAAGACTTAGAAGAATTGGATGGTGGTCCGAATTTAATTTAGGTAACGTAATACTGGAGATGGTGTCCCATGTTTCCAAAGCAGTGATGATCATGAAAGCTCTATCAAGTTTACTTTCTACAGTCCTATTCTAATAACGATGATACCAAGTGAAATTAGCACTAGTCATATTGACTTCAATTAAATTACAGTCTTCAAAAGCTACCCTAAATTCTCTAGAAGTAATGTGGGAGTGTGTTGGACCAATTTTTCACTAGGTGAGAGAATATAATTAAAATATCTTATGAATAACCAAGGGTCATAGATGGCGGGAGCCACCACAAGAAGGTCAATCCCCAAGGGTCGACGGGCCTGATATCGATTTTTGGCATAAACAAATGAACAAAAAATATGCTCATCATCCAAATTAAAATCACAAGTTAGCAGTTGATCAGATAGATTAATGATTTTAATATCCTACAAAGAACTATGATAAAAACCCAAAGGGAATCAATAAGAGTATCATTATTACAAGCACCTAAAGAAGAGTAGCCAGCAGAAGCAAAGTGCATGTATTGTCTAGTAAAGGATATTTTGGGCTCAGAAATAGAAAAAAGTTTTTGTTCATGAATAGAAACAAGTCTTTTAAGAATAGAAATAATTACAGGGTTAGATACACCCTAGAAATTCCAAAAAATAATATCCATTAAAACCTAGATTTGGAGCCAGATCTCCTTTTCTTCTTTTTAGAGCCTCACAAGCTTTTCTTCCTCTTAGATCTTCTGAGAGTAGAGGCCAAAGCTGGGGGGATTTCACATCCTGTTTACTCAATATGTTAACATCATTTTTGGTATCAGCAACAGATTTATTAGGAACTGAATCATGTTTTTCAAGTTTACTATTAACCGCATTATTCACAAGTCCATTACTTGATGAACCTGGGATTTGTGGAGTAGTAGATGTTGTGATTAACTCTACTGTCCCATTAGACTCTTTTAATGGAATAGTGTGTAAAGGGATCACTGAATCAGACTGGGGGGAATCGACCACAGCCAAAGAGGGTGATAAAACAGGGCAATCAGAAACTAACGGTTGAGTACCTGTAGTGTAAATCGGAACCATTGGAGCATCAGTTTCAGTAGGAACCAAAGGTGAGACATTTTTTGTTCCTGCATTGATATGAACGAGAACCGAAGCATTAGGAGAATCCAAATCCAAAAGTTTACCTTCTGGATCACATCCAGTAGAATGTGGGGAAGAATGATTTGTGTCATCAGCATTTAAAGAAGTCCCAAGTATCCCCGAAGACTATCCACCATCAGTTGGTTCTTGAAGAGAATTATCGAGCTCGATCTCACAGGTGTCCAGCATGAGTCTTTCAATTTCTTCAAGAATGAGCTGGTCTTGTTCCATGTTTTCCTCTTCTTCAACCTGCTCGGCCTAGGTGGGGTTTGATGATTCACCCAGAACAAAAGGTTTCCTGACCCAGACATCAATGACTTTTTTCGGAGGTACTGGATTTTCCGAGCTCACAGCTTTTCTCTTATTTTTCCTCTTGACCTCGGTCCATTTGTCGTCCACTGGTGGGATCACCTAGCTATTGACCACCCTACATTCCAGGAGGGAATTCCCAACAATTTTTCAGAGCTCACAATATGACGACATCTTTTCACATTCAACCTGGATCTCTACTTTTTGATCATTGGCATTGAATACAATAACTTCTGGAAGTTTGGCCGCGATATCCACCTCGACCATTACACGGGCATATAAACCCAGTTATGCATTCATAGTTCGTTGGTCGATTTTGAGTGGCATCCTGATACATGAAGCAATATCATTTAGTATCTTCAAGTGCCAAAAAACCATCTATGTTCATGAAGACAAACCTAGATTTGGACCAGAGAGTTGCGATTATTTTAGGGATTGAAGAAAAAATCCCATTCTGAGATGCGTAGATCCCCCGATTTGAGTTGTAGATTACCCATCTGCTAGACACGATCCATATCCTCCGGCTACTTAATCAACAAATGGAAGTATCCTTTTCAAATTGGAACTGATTTTCAATCAGTAATCCCCCAAATGTGTGAGATGCGGAGTTTCAGATCTATGTTTGACCACGGTTTATCCCCTTTAAGGTACGAAATCCGAGCCATAACAGAAAACTTACAGAGATCTGATCTTTGTTGAAGTGCATCTGGATCAACATCAACCGCATATCGACCATCCTCAAGCTTCTTTCAGAGAGAGGCCTTCGAGGATGAAGATATGCTATGGTCGACTCCTTTTAGAGCCACAACAAATGATATACCTCTCATATTTTCAACTGGAGGGGATTCATCTTTGAGCTCTTTCCACACAAATGCAAGTTCCACATCTGGGTCAAAACCTGCCATTAGCAGGAGGCCGAAGGAATCAATCAGCAAAGTCGAAATCGATGAACCGTGAAACCCTAGTGTTTGTGGCGGCTGCATCGAGAGCCAGTAGTGGTCATTCCATTACTCTTCAAAGGAAAAAAAGTGTATGATCAATTGTTGAGTAAGAGAATATGATAGATTATATATAAACATTAACCAGTTAGAAAAAAACCATTAGTAATTTCCTCAATAAACATTCCCATATGAAAATATTAACATAAAATATTAATTACATTAATACATGGGTAGATATAACAGAAAAACTATGCAACATAATTAAAAAACCACATCCCAACTACCATATCCGCATCACTTTACAGCCATATACAATTTCATAGCCCCACTACAAAATCTTACCACACCCATCATAGCCCAACTGTACAACCACATGTCATCCACTTCCCCCACACACATAAAAATATAGATAATGAGCATTAAATTAGTACCACACACATAAACCACAGTAATTCAACACATCACATCATATATCACAACATAACACATTAAGGTTTAGCATAGGGGGATCTTATTCAATTTCACTTATTTATTCAATGGTGTTATCACAGAAGCCACAAAATCTTGGGGAATCCAATTAATTAATGGAATATATGTGGTTAATAATTTATTTATTTATGATTATACCATTCAATCACAAAAACAGATGATTTCAAAAGAATGTTGTTGTAGCATAACCATGTGACAAACAAAAACGGTTTTTATCAATGCATTACACCCATATGATAATAATATCAAATCATATCATATCAAAATAATAAAGGTTGAAACATCATAATTCATCATCCCCTTCCCCTTTAAATTCGATTTAACAGATAAATTATCTTTATTAATCTGTTTGAAACCATGTTTATAGGAGTTAAGAATAATAAATCCATCTTGCATGATACTTATAAAGAGAAATGAAGAAAATATTACATGGAAGGAAAAAATCCTTTCACCATCTTGTTTCACCAAAACAAGGGGTGCATGTACATGAGGAACCTACCTCTTTGGTAATAAGAACTCAAACCAGCTACAGTAGAACGTTCTAAGATTACAAGGAAAGAGGATTTGGAACCTCTCATATCAATAGAAGGAAGAAGGAATGAATAAAAGGAAGGCCTCAGCCTTAGAAAGATTAGATCTGAAACAAATGGGATTTGAAATGGTTTAGTTTACCATTAAAGGTATATCTCATTAAAACCACACATTTTAAACATCTTAAAGTTATTAAGAATTTTTAGAAATTAATAATATGATTAAAATCCTTTGAAACAGCTTTAAAACATTTAATTAATGTTTTTAAACCCACTTTTTATCATAGAAGACCTCAAAAATTCTAGAAAAATAAAAAACTGTTGGAAATGACACACCACCCCAATGACACGCCGTGAGAATGACACACTGCAAGAATGAGGAGCCTCCATAATGACATCATGCTAGAATAACACGCCACCATAAAGAAACACCCTCATAAAGATACACCTCCAAAATGACAGACCTCTAGAACGACACGCTGCCAGAAAGACACATCTTGAGAATGACACGTCATAAGAATGAAACGCCACTAGAACGAAACCCCACCATAACGACATACTACCAGAATGAGATGTCTCTAGAATGAGATTACCCCAAAATGAAATGCCACTAGAACAACACACCACTCGAACGACATGCCACCAGAATGATACAGCACTAGAAAGACACGTCATGAGAATGACACGCCGCGAGAACCACACGCATCCAGAATGACACGCTGCCAGAATGGGAGGCCGCCAGAACGACATGCCTCCAGAATGAGATGCCTCCAGAATGAGACACCCCCTGAAGGAGACACTGCCAGAATGAGACACCACTAGAATGAGACACCTCCCAAATGAGACACCGCAAGAACAAGATGTCGCCAGAATAAGACACTGCTAGATCGAGACACCACTAAAACAAGATACTTCTAGAACGACAGACCACCAGAATGACATGCCTCCAGAGAGACACACTCATAGAAAGACACACCGTCAGAATCACATGCCACTAGATGATATACCTCTAAAAGACACACTGTCATAAAGAAATTCCATGAGAACAACACGCTACGAGAATGACACGATGCCAGAATGACACAACACTAGAATAACACACCGCTAGAACAAGATGCCTCCAGAATGAGACACCGCTAGAATGGGACACTGCCAGAATGACTTGCCACCAGAACGACACACTGCCAGAATGAAACACTACCAAAATTACATGCCTCCAGAAATACACACCATTGGAAAACTAGAAATTTGAAAAACTATGGGAATGACACACCATTGGAAGAACTCACCTATCTCAAAAACACCCAAGACAACCCCTAGACACCTCAAACATCAGGTTTTATGCAATGTAACAAGACAGGAGTTATGGGCCATTATATCAGATATCTCTCAAACTATTCTCACCCTTAGTAATTCAGTACCAACATGTAAGAAAAGAGAAGAAGTTATGAACAAAAAACCCTCGAGATACCTCTCCCGGATCTCGTTACACAAAAACACTACCACCAATCAAGCCCGTTAACCCAAACTCTCACAAAAACTAAACAACCATATTATCCTAGATATTTGAATTAGGGAATTATATCCTATGTTTCAAGATACTTTTTTTTTATTTTAAACATATTCTTTAAACCTCATGTTTTAACCATCTAAATAGTCTTGATAAATTTTTGAAATTAAGGATTTTATTAAAATTCATTGAAATGGATGTGAAATTATTAATTAAGGAATTTAAACCCACTTTTTTCCATAAATGATATAAAAATGGAAAATTTGTAATTTTTTTGAAAACTTGAAAATTATGGAAACATAGAAAACTATTGGAAATTACACAACACTAGAATGACACACCACCAAAATCACATTCTTGCAGAATGACACACCACCAGAAATGAGACCCCAACAGAATGACACCATGGTAGAATGACACGCCGCAAGAGCAACACGCCGTGAGAGTGACATACTGCCAAACCAAAACAACACTAGACTAATAAACCACCTGAAAAAAACTCCACCAGAAGAATGTGATGGCAGAATGACAGGTCTCCAGAATGGCTGGCTACTAGAATGAAATACCTCCCGAAATAAATGCTGTCAGAAGACATGTCATGAGAACGACACACCACCGGAACAAAATGCCACCAGAATGACAAGCTACCAGAATGACATGCCACCATAAAGACACACCCCTAGAAAGACACACCACGAGAAGAACATACCCCCAGAATGACACACCACCGGAACGAAATTCCACCATAATGACACATTGTGAGATGGAAACGCCGCCATAATAAGATACTTCCAAAACAACATGCCACCAGAACGACACACCTTCTGAATAAAATGACACTAGAGGGACACACCACAAGAAAGACATGCCTCCAAAAAGATACACCATTGAAAAACTGGAAATTTGGAAAACTATTAGAACAATACACCATTAGAATGACTCGCATGTCCCAAAAACACTCCAAACTACACCCAAACACCTCAAACATCATATTTTTAGAAAAATAATAGGCTAGATGGTATGTTACATTACATCATATACTTCTCAAACTATTATCACCCTAGGGAATTAAAAACCAACCTGTAAGAAAATAGAGGATGGGTTTGAACAACCATCCCTAGAAAACCCTATAAAGTATCATGTTACACCTGAAACACTACTAAAAATCTAACCCAATAACCCAAATTATCATAACAACTAAACAAAAATATTGTCCTAGACATAGAAATCAGGTAATTTCATCCTCCATGTTAATATAATTTTCCTTCTGTGCGGCACTAACTCACCTGCATGAGTTTAATCTCATCGTAGAAGAATGTGTCTTGATTAGGAATCAGGTCTTTCATTTTTCTCATATATAAACATTTTCACACAACACAAAGAAAACGCCACATTAAGAGGAAAAATATTTCATAAAAACACCAAGTCTCAAACAACACATCATAATAAAACAGAGATTTGATAGGTCAAAACAACTCTGGGTACTGGGCTCGCATCTATATCTCACTCTCCCAAGTACTCTCCTCCAGGACACCATGCATCCACATAACCCAAACAATGGGAACAGTTCTTCCTCAAGAATCAAAAAAACTAAAAGGAAACACAATGGTGGTCTGAAACAACAATCCATAAGATACCTCTCATGTTTCTTTATATTTTTGGAAAAAAATAATCACTTGAGAAAAGAAGTGTAAATCTATATAATACCTTAAAACAATCACCCAAGGGAGATACCACTCAAACAGAAAAAGGAAACCAAGATGGTCATAACAGACACATCAGGTAATACATACTGAAAAATTATAATCAAAACATTATTTTAAACACAATTCATCATTCTTAGTCTTATACCAGTATATTCCTTTCAAAATCACCCTAAATTTAAAATCAAATAACAATTTATTTTAAGACATCTTTCTTCCACTAAGTATTTTCAATGGTTTTGAGAGATTTATTTCATAATTCCATGACATTTATTTCAAAAAAAAATTATAAATTATTTTATTTTTAAAACCATGCCACTCATCTAAATCATCCCAACACAAATAATAATACATTTCACACCCTTTTTATTTTAGCAATATTCTTTTTCAAATTATTATTAGTTCTCATGAACATTTGTTGAAAAAAAATTAATTATTTTTATTAAGTCACGGTCAATGGTTTTCATCACACACACCATGTATTTTCAAATAATTTTTTACATGTCACAAATTTTACATATGACATGCAATGTAAACAAAACAAAACACAAGGTTGGAGTAATCAATTCTATCTAGTTATAAAATTTCACATGTTTACTAACAAGAAATTATTTACTTGGATAATATTCATGAAACAATTGTTCATAACATTTTACAACAAAAAATAACTTGTATTAATATAGGAAAGGCTACCACAATAATAAAAATCAAGGGAACCCATCCACTGCACCATGATATTGTCCACTCTCGGTGGAGCTGACTCACCTAAATGGTTTTAAAATGTGTCGTAATATAACATATATTGATGTGAGTGTAATTTCTTAAAAATTCCATGTATTTTTTTATATGGGATTATTTTAAGACCAGGCACTTTGGCAGCACCTGATTTTGAGGCCCAGTGAGCCTAGAATAAAATTTTGAACTTTTTTAAGTTCATTTAAATAAGCATCCGAGCGGGTTTTTCTAACTTTTAAACTAGAACTCGGATCAAAAATATGAGGGAACTGTTGAACTCAAAACATCAGTATTCACTTAGAAAATACATAACTTTGACCAGTGAGGGTCGACCAAAAAATTTAGTGTTCGGACTTTTTGGGAGAAAAATAAAAATAACTTAAAAAGTTATTATTTTTTTGTTTCCATCACTGGTGAGTAGTGACGCATCTGTACTGTAGAGTGATGATGAGGTGATGATGATTCGCATTAAATTAATACCTTTAATGGCTTGTCAACATGCAGTGTAACAACCCATTAAATGAAGCATAATTGATACGTTGTTTCATAAATAAAACAGTATAACGATGCGATGACGCAGTGTAATAGAAACGTTGCAACATGTTTCTATTTTAATGAGATAACAGGTTGGAGGATTAGAAGTTTGAATTTGTCTGATAGATGTGTAAGGATTTTCTCTCCAATGAATAATAACAAAAAATCACTTTCCCCATTAGAAAACCTCAAAGAACACGACTGGTGCGTGATGAACGCCAACGACTTCGAAGAATAGAACATGGATTACTGCGGGCGAATTTCTCCACCGAAGAACTAGATTATAGGTAGAGGTTGTTTTGATTTGAATTACATCTCCATGTTATTCATTCTAAAATGACGAACATGGATCAACCCATGAATTGGTTGATCTTTGGATCGCTTGTTCTTGTGAGAGGGTTCCATTTTCTTAGTAATCTTGTATCGAGATTAGTTATTTTCTCATAGAACTTCAATCCTAAACATCCCCATGATTAAACTCTAATACGGAGGGCATGATCAGATAAGAACAAGTCCTGATCCCCTATATCATTTTTGTTATTCATGGACAAACCTTCAAAATGATGAAAAGAAGGTTTCAAGGCCTTAATAGGGAAGGTGGAACCCTATGGAAGCCAAAGGTGCATATGAAAAAAAGAACGGAGCACCGGAGCGGACCCGATGGTCTGAGGAAGGCGCTGCTGGAACGCCGGCACTGATGGTGGTGGCCCACTGCGGCACGCCATGACTACATGTTGGGGGCGGCAATTGCGACCATCTTGGGCCGCAGAGAAGCTGCAGGAGCCGTAGAAAATGGTCAGGGGCTTGCGGACAGGGGACATGGCCCCTCGGCCATGTCGGTGGGCGGCCTGTACCAAAAATCATGTGGTTATTTGCTGGCATTTGGTCCTATGACCGTGTCTTATTAATGAAACATGGAAAGCTTAGCTATCTGCGGCACGCCGAACAGGATGCCATTAGGCGTCTGGGAAAATAGAGGTCGACCCGCCGATTGTGGGCTGGGCTAGGGAACACAATCTGGGCTTCTATGAAACCTAGTACAAAATCAAAGCTCTATCAGTGAAATAACATTGGGCCGGATGGGACCGGGTCACCAGGCGACCCTGCGGGCTGGACCCCCAGCCAAACTGGGTCAGGTCCAGTAAGGCCCAATGTACCTGGCCCGCTATCCAATTCGGGCCGGCCTGACCCCGGCCTAATGAAAGTTGGGTCAGTTTAGTCAAACCGAGCCAGGTCATGCGGGACCCACAGTCTGGGTTGGTCTAGTTGGGTCTGGCCCGGACACAACTGGGCCATATTTACTAAAATGCCAATATCTCTCAAACTGGGCGTCTGATTGACGAGTTTTTTGCAGCATTGGAATACTTGCGGTGAGGTGGATCATTTAGAATACTCTAAGGAGGATTTCGTGTAATTTGGAATAAAAATAATGGCTTGAGGAGTTGTTTATATGATAATAAAGTGCACTACATACGGAGATCCTATGACTGACTGATACCCAAAGACTAATGACAAGAGACCCTCTGTGGATCAGCTACGATGGCCCAGTGGGAAGTGGTTATTTCTGACCCGTTAGACCCATGGTGGGGAGCGGCTCTGTTTTCCCTGGTGTACCCACATTACTCATCTGGAAGGAGTACCAAAGTATGATGGCCAAAGTGGGTAGCGGCTCTATGTGACCTAGGAGGCCCATAGTGGGGAGTGGATCTGTGTGACCTAACATACCCACAGTACTCATCAGCGATGAGTACCACAATAGTCCAAGGATAGTGGGAAGTGGCTATGTGTGACCCGGAAGGCACGTGGTGGGGAGCAGCTTTGTGTGACCCAGCATATCCATGCTATTCATCAGGGAGGAGTACCCCAATCGTACAAGGTGTTCAGTGATACGACTGATGGTCTTAATTTCCTACTCTAGATTATACTTGGTGTGAGTAGTCTTGCTTTGTGGTCATGCTTTTGTGGTTTGATTTTGTATTTCTTTGTGGTCATTCCTTGTTATTTTGGGGTCCCTACTGAGTATTTTGTTACTCACCCCTGCATGGGCTTCTCCCGCACGTGTTGTGTCTGGTGCAGATGACCAATGAATTGGAGAAGGACTTGGTGGTCCAGGACCAGGTGGTGCCCAGTGAGATCAGATAGGTAGGAAGCGCTTTTACAGATTTTTAAAACCACTCTATACTTAACCATCTTGTGGGATTTTCAACGGATGTCTTTCCATTGATCTCATACTTACTCTTATTGCATTTTTATTTTGTTGGGTTTGTATTCTGGCCCATTTAAATTCAGTTTTACTTTTACACTAAATGGTTGTTTAGTAGCATGCATGTTCTCTTTTCCAAATTTCTTGGGACATGGTTGGGTGCAAATGTGTACAGGTACTCAGGAAAATGCCTCCCACTTGTAGGTTGGTGCCTTCAATTCTAGTCTCTAACCCCTGGTCTTCAGGAGGCGGGCTTGTAGGAGTCACGACACAGGCCCCAGAAGACAGGTCATGAAAAATTGCAATTAGAGGTGGTTGGTTCTACCTCAAATACCAAGAGCCTTTTGTTTTAATTTTGGGAAACAATTTTAAATGTTTTGAGTTTGGATTTAAGATTTTGGGATTCCGGTGTTAGTGCAGCGGCCGATATATCCATACACAAAGACCTTGAATTCTGTTTTTTGGATCTATACATAAAAACACTGGTTGCATGTGTCATATAGGAATTGAGAGTTTCTTTATGTTCTTATTTAATTAGAGTCATCTCACCATGTATAATCTATTGACCGTGGTTCATCTTGATCTATTTTGGGATGCCTCCACATAGATATCCAATTAGGATTCTGATACGTGATTGTGAGGACATCTCGCCTAGTGATGAGGCACCAGTTCAGGGACCCGTACTAGAGATAGCCCTTCTGGGTTGTGCACTAGTGTTACCACCACCCATTGATCAACATTTACTACCGGAAATACTGTTAGAGGATGCAAGAATGATCAACTCCTTGCACAAGTTCTAGAGACAGAGACCTCCTAGGTTCATGGGAGAGACAGACCCTCAGGTTGTCGAGGACCGACTAGAGGTAGTGACATGGGTCTTTCACTTAGTGAGAATGACTCTTAACCAGATGGAGATTATATCCATGAGCCTTGTTCAAGGCTTGGCAGGGAGGTGGTGGAGTTTGACCATTCAGACTCATGATAAGGTAACCCTCTCATGGGTTGACATCGATTGGATTTTTTGGGGGGATTTTTTCCTCACAACCTTGGGCTTAGTGCGCATACATGAGCTATTTCACCTACTGAAGGGAAGCATTTTAGTGGTTGAGTACTCATCGAGGTTTACAGACCTCTCCCACTACACTAAGGATATGGTATGGTACCCTTTCTTTAGGTACCAGACCTTTGAGCAGGGACTCTGATGGGAGATCAGGGCATCAATGATTTCCTTCAGCATCCCCACTCAGACTAGATATTGGAGTGATCCCTTATTGTGGAGATCTTTCTAGCAGACCAAGTACCGATAACTGGATCCACCAGTAGACATCGTGTAGTAGATTCTTCAATGGTGAGAATTAGGTAGTATATGTGGGGAACCAAGTAGGTTAGGTCTTTCAGGGGATGACCGCAGGACTTAGGGTCGATAGTGCAGGGCTCCCAGAGCAGAGGGAATCAACATGGAGCCAGGTTGTGTTTCATGTGCAGAGGCCAAGAACATATGGATTGTGACTGGATAACCTCTTGTAAAGACAATTAATGGATGATCGATGGACCACTGAGGAAGAGGTAGAGGTTCGATCGAGGAGGTACACAAGGCTGTAGATGTTTAAGAGGATCATGTCGAGTTGTAGGCAATTGGCGAAGGTTTGAGGCACTACCACCACAACCCCTAGGTGGTCCACCCCGGCCTCAGGGAGCAGGTGGACAAGGGTGGACTTAGATTCAGAAAGTAGAGGAATGTGACCCTGTCACTCCATAGATGATTAGAGGTATGATCTATGTATTCTCCACCTTAGATATTTTTCTTACAGACACGGGTTCCATCCACTCTTTCCTTTCCATGGATCTCATTCAGAACTCAGATATTTCGGTGGATATGTTGGCTCGATCCTTGTGAATAGAGAATTTTATGAGAGGATATTCTTTGATTACACACTGGTTCCAATAGTGTGAGATTACACTTGGAGGAAAGTGTTTCATCAGAAATCTCCTAGTAGTGGCATCAAGGCCTTACAATGTCATCTTTGGTATGGACTGATTATCTACAGTTCATGCTCATATTGACTGTCTTAGGTGTAGAGTGTGGTGTGTCTATGAGAATGGAACCTGATTCTCCTTCAATGGTGAGAAGGGAACTCTTGAAGCATAGGAATGAATATCTTATAGGAGGATGTAGTCGATCCCTCAACAGTTGGCTAGCCACACTCTCAGTTTGGTAGAAGAGAGGAGTCTGAGTTTTCTTTTAGTGGTGGGAAAGTATGAAGACGTCTTTCCCAAAAAAGTTCCAGGACTACCTCCTCACATGGAGGTAGACATCTGCATTGACCTATACCTCGATACGAACCCGATATCCATGCCAGCATATTGTATGGATCCCATGGAGCTTCATGATTTGAGGGTGTAGTTAGAGGACTTATAGGAGAAGGGATTCGTGAAGCCCAGCGTTTCACCATGGGCAGCCTTAGTGTTGTTTTCCAAGAAGGAAGATGGAAGCTTGAGGTTATGGGTGTTCTATCAGTTCCTGAAATAGGTGACCATAAAGAATAAATATCTACTACCGAGAATCGATGACCTCTTAAACAAGCTAAAGGGATTGAGGTGGTTCTCTAAAATATACCTCAGATCAGGCTATCACCAGCCTTGGGTACAAGATGAGTATGCACCAAAGATAGCTTTTAGATTCTGGTATGTCCACTATAAGTTCTTGGTGATACCCATTGGCATGGAAAATTCCCCAGCAGTGTTCATGGGACTCATTAACAGGATCTTCTAGCCTCACCTAGATTATTTCATGGTGGTCTTCATTGATGAAATCTAAGTGTAATCGGCGTCAGAAGAAGAGCATGTTAGACACCTGAAGATAGTCCTGGATACACTCTGAGGGCACCTACATTATAAAAAGCTCTCAAAGTTCCAGTTCAAGATTTGGGAGGTTCCCTTTCTATGACACATTATCTCAGAGGCCAGATTTACAGTGGATTCAGTGAAGATAGAGTCATTTCTTGCTTGGGAGCCACCCAGGAGTGTGACTAAGGTGTAGAGTTTCTTAGAGTTGGTCGGATACTACCGAAGGTTCGTACACGAATTTTATAGAGTGGAAACACCCTTATCATCTTCGAAAAGGAAGTTACAAACCATTCATGTGGATGAAGAAGTGAAAAAAGAGTTTCCAGAAGCTGAGGCAGAGACTAACGAGTGCCCCTATCTTGTAGCTGCCAAAGGAGGGTGTTGGAGATGTAGTTTGATACGATGCATCAGGGACTAAATTGGAATTTTTCATAATGTATCATTGATTGGTGATTGCCAATAGTTCATGGATGTTGAGGCATCATGAGAAAAACTACGCGAACCATGACCTAGATTTAGAAGTAGTGGTCCTTGCTTTGAATATGTGGCAGCACTAGTTGATGGGTGAATGATTAACCATCTTCTCTAACCACAAGAGTATCGTGTATATATTCTCCCATAAAGACCTGGAATAGAGGCAGCAACAATGGATGGAGTTCCTATAGGACTATGACTTTGAGATATTATATAATCCTGGTAAGGGGAACATGGTGGCAGATGCGCTCAGCAGGAGGTCCAGTTTGTAGCTATTGAGTGAGGAGACAAAGAAGCTAGCTGCGATGCAGGAATACTTCTTAGATGATGATCGATCATCTTACCTTCAATAAATGACTCTCAGTCCCCCACTCTTACAATGAGTTCGGGAGTAACATCTTGTGCATGTTGACTTCAAGGCCCGATGTACTCGGTTATCCTCAAGATATGATCCTAATAGATTTTTGATAGGTGGGGATCACGTCATACTTTTCAGAGAACGTATAGTAGTATCAGTGGTGCTGCAAGATGAGATTTTAAAGTAGTTCCACACCTCCCCCTTGGTGGTACATCCAAGAGTGGAGAATTTGTACCTGGATCTCCGACATCCATACTATTGTCCAAGAATTAAGAAAGAGGTGGCTGAGTTCATTTCACAGTGCCTCACTTATTTGCAAGTGAAGGCTGAGTATCAGGTTCTAGAAGGCTTCGAATAGACAGTTGAGGTATCAGAGTGGAATTGGGATGGTATCTCAATGGACTTCATGATGGTACTACCAAGCACGTCTAAGGACCAAGAGTCTATCTGGGTGATCGTTGACTAACCCACCAAGTCGGCTCACATCCTACCCATCTGGGAGCAGGGACCGGTAAAGGGCTTGGGACTCCTCTACATCTAGGAGATAGTATGACATCACAGGGTTCCTTTGACGATCATCTCAGACAGTGACTCTCGCTTCACATCCCGACTGTGGAAGGGATTACTGGAGGCATTTGGGACTCAACTTCACTTGAGAAAATCCTTTTACCCTCAGACTGATGGCCAGAAGAAGCAGACCATACAGACCTTGGAGGACATGCTTCGTGCTTGAGTCCTTGATTTTGGTCGTAGTTGGGAGGACCAACTTCCACTGGTGTGGTTTTCATACAACAACAACTATCACTCCACCGTTGGAATGGAACCATTCTATTCTTTGTATGGGAGGCCTTGCAGATCACCTCTATGATGGACAGACCTAGGGGAGTCAGCACTCATGGGTCCAGAGTTGGTATAGGATACCATTGAGAATGTTCAGATCATCTAGGAGAAGATAAGGACTACATAGAGGAGGCATAAATCTTATGCTGAAAGGATATAGATACCCTAGGAGTTCGAGGAGAGAGACCATGTTTTCCATCAAGTCTCACCCCATCAAGGATTGCAAAGATTTGACTGGGGAAGCCAGTTATCTCTGATCATCATCAGACCATTCCAGATTCTGGGTAGAGTTGGAGAGGTATAGTACCACTGATATCATCCCCTATAGAAGGATTGTGTGCATGATATTTTCTACATGTCGCAGTAGAGGAGGTACATGCATGGTCCATCACATGTCCTCGACTGGAGTGAGCTAGACATTGAGTATGGGGAAATATTTTTAGAGTTCCCAGTGGAGATTGAGGACCGACATGAGTGGGTATTTCATGGACATTCTACTTCTCTGGTGTTCATTCGGTGGCAGCATGAGAATCTTCAGGAGAGAACATGGGATCAGGAGGCCTAGATTTGTGCTCAGTATCCCCATTTGTTTGTTTGCCTTATTTGGCTTACATGGAAATGAATCCCAAAACCGGGAGATTAATGTAATGTCTCGGAAATTCCATGTATTTTTTATTATATGGGATTATTTCAAGACCAGATGATTTAACGGCACCTAATTCTGAGGCTCAGGGATCCTAGAATATAATTTTGACCTTTTTTAAGTTCATTTAAATAAGAATGTGAGCAAGTTTTTCTAAATTTTAAATAGGTGCTCAAATCAAAAATCTGAGGGAACCGTTGAACTTATAATGTCAATATTCTCCTAGAAAAGAACAAACTTTCACCGGAAATGGTTGACCGAAAAATTTAGTTTCGTAATTTTCAGGAGAAAAATAAAAATAACTTAAAAAGTTATTTTTTTTCCTTCACCATTGAGCGGTGACACATCCGTACATAATCACAATGATGAGGTGATGGTGAGTTGAATTAAATGAATCCCTTTAATGTTTCATCAATATGAAGCATAATGACCCATTAAATGAACCATAACCGATACGTTGTTTCATAAATAAAACAGCATAACGATGTGATGGTGTAGTATAACAGAAATGTTTCAACACGTTTCTCTTTTAATGATATAATAGGTTGGAAAATCAAAAGGTGGAATTTATCTGATGAATGGAAAAGGTTTTTCTCTCTAATTGATAACACCAACGAATCGCTAGTGACACCATCACACCTCGAAGAACGGGACCGGCGCACGATAAACGCCAATGGCTTCGAAGAACAGTACATGGATTCTCGCAGACAGATCACTCCAATAACGAACTCGATCACAAGTAGGAGTTTTTTTTATTTGAATTTATTTTCCCCATCATTTATTCTAAAATGAGGAATGCAGATCAACCCACAAATAGGTTGATCCTCATATTGCTCATTCTTGTGGGAGGGTGCATTTTTATTGGGGTTTTTGAATTGGGATTAATTATTTGTCTGATAGAACATCAATCCTAAAATTCCACATGATTAAACTCTAATAAAGATGGTGCGGGCCGACATGGACAAGGCCTAAACCCCTCCTCCTTAGGAATTCTTCATGGTGGAACCTTCGAAATGGCAGAAAGAAGGTTTTGATGCCTTAGTAGGGAAATCGATACCCCATTGAGGCTAGAGGCGTAGACGACATGAATAACGGACCACAGGAGAGGACCCATTGGTCTGCAGAAGGTGTCGGAAGGGCCCCGCAGTGGTGGCTTCGGTCAGGCAGTTGTGTGTCATGATGGCGCGATGGGGGAGGCAGCCGCTGCTGGCTCGGGCCATGGAAAAGCGGTAGGAGACACTGGAAATGGCTGACATCTAACAGATAAGGGACACATCCACTCGGCTATTTTGGTGGGTGGCTCACGTCGCACAGGCCACAGTTCTCCACTGGTATGTGATCCAGTGACCATGTGTGGGGAATAAAAAATAGTTGGCTTATCTAGCTGGGGTGTGCCGAACCAGATTCCATTAGACGTCTGAGTTGAGGGAGGTCGGCCCGCTGGTTGCGGGCTGGATCAAGGCATGAAAGCTAGGCCGCTATGTGGCCTAGGTTGGAATCAAAGATGGCCTGATTCTGTGGGTAGGGATAGAGAAATAACATTTGGAAGCTAAAGTTACCCGAGTAGGGAAAAAAATTGGCCCGCAAGTTTTGGGATGGGCCAGATGGTACTGGGTATTTGGGCGACCCGACGGGCGGGACCCCCAGCCAAACTGTGTCGGGTACAGCAAGCCCCAATGGGCCTATCCCGCTTTCCAGGCCATCCCAGACCCAAATCGGGTCAGGTGGGGTCCTTCCAACCGGTCCGAGTGATGTGGGACCCATAGGTCGGGTTGGTTGGGTCAGTATGACCGGGTTAGACTGGGCCCGGATGCAACTGACCCTTGTTTACTAAAACGCCAATATCTCTCAAACCGAGAGTCTGGTTGACAAGAAGTTTGCGAATTTGGAATACTCATGGTGAGGCAGATCTTTGGGAATACACTATGAAAGATTTTATGTAAGTTGGAATATAAATAATGACTTGAGGATCGGTTTCTCTCAGAATCAAGTGCACTATGTACAGAGATCCTAGGGCTTCCTAATACCTGAAGACTACTGACAAGTGACCCTATGTGGATCAGCTACGATGGCCCAATAGAAGCAACTCTATGTGACCTGGAAGGGCCATGGTGGGGAGCGGCTTTGTATAACCTGACAAACACATGGTACTCATTGGGAAGGAGTACCTTAGTAAGATGGCCAAAGTGGGAAGCGGCTCTATGTGACTCGGCAGGCCCACAGTGGGGAGCGGCTCTATATGACCCAACATACCCACGATACTCATCGGGGATTTGTACCAAAGAAATCCTGGGCTATTGAGAAGTGTCTCTGTGTGACCCTACAGTGCAACAGTGGGGAGAGACTCTATGTAACCCAACATACCCATGGTACTCATCAGGGAGGAGTACCCTTGTATCCCAAGTTGTTCAGTGATACGACCAATGGTCTTAATTTCCTACTATGTGAGTTATTTTTCTTTGTGATCATTCTTATTGGTTTTCTTGTGGATTTCTTTGTTTTATTTCCTTGTTGGTTTGGGGGGCCTACTGAGTATTTTTTTACTCACCCCTGTGTGGGCTTCGCCCGCATGTGTTGTGTCTGGGGCAGACAACGGACGACTTGGCAAAGGATTTGGTGGCCCAGGACTAGGTGGTGCCCAGTGAGATCAAGAAGGTAGGATGTGTTTCTCCAGCTTCCAGAAGCTACTCTATACTTACCCATTAGGTGGGATTTTCAGCTGAAGGCTTTCCATCGATCTCATACTTACTATTGTTGCAGTTTTATTTTTTTGGGTTTGTATTCTGGCCTATTTACTTTCATTTTTACTTTTACACTCAGTGGTTGTTTAGTAGCATGCATGTTCTCTTTTCCAGTTTTCTTAGGATGTGGTTCTTTGTGCATGTGTACATGTACTTAGGAAAATTCCTCCCACTTTCAGGTTGACAACATCAGTGTTTGTCACTAAAACCTGACCTCCGAGAGCCGTACATTGGGGAGTCACGACATGGGCCCTGGGGGACGGGTCATGACAACGAGAAAGAGTTTTCCACTAATTATTTTTTGAATTCATACCCCATGTCATCAACATAAAAATAATCACAACAAACCCAACCAAAAAGATAGTAGTCTAACATTCTCATCACCATATAAAAAGATTTACGCATGGGAAGAAATCCCATCTTCAATTAATTTCAAGTTGAACAATTTATTTTTTTACCAACTTTAAGTTATTAACATTTTTAAGGGTGGTGAGGTATTCCATAAACATAATAACAATAAAAAACAAAAATCATCTCACCATAACAACCACACATATTTTCCACCACACATCACCACCACTACACAACACAGCCACTGGATAAACTTACTATCCAATGAAAAAGTTCACCAGACATTTCGCATAGACAAATTACTACACCACCTTACCATCCATAGAAAATAACCCTTTTCACATAACCACTTTTAACACCATATTCCAAACTAATGATCACCATTATCATCACTCACACAAGTCCCCAAACACAAAAATCAAGGAATCCCCTTTCCTATGCCAATATATTATCTGCTTTGGGTGGCACCGACTCGCCCGCACAGTTTTAATCGTGTTAAAGTATAACACATCTCGATTAAGGATCATGTTTCTCCCTCTTAATATGCCTAAAGTTTTAAATAATATGTCACATAATTAATCACAATAAGAACAAACATTCATAGCAGCAAGACATTCAATATTAGAGAACTGTTTACAGTCTTAAATTATTTCATCACATTATTTCACATGATTACTTTCACAAAATTGTAAATTTTTCTAGAGAATTGGTTCATAATCCATATATAAGTGATTATAATTTTAATTCATGGTGATAATAAAAAAGCATTCATATAAAGGGTCGCATAATATACAACAATCATAGAACAAAAAAGTTTTCCAACAACTATTATTTTCATTAAGGCATATCAATACATCAATGCAATGATAACAATGAAACCACAAACAACTATCAACATTTCCTGGTTATTTATAGTGAAAAATCATGTCTTACATTTTAATAGCTCTAATATGAATCCAATTTAAAGACATTATTATACCCATGTTATCTCACAGACCTTGTTTGATTTGTTTAAACAGGATGTTGTGGGTTCATCTTATTATCTAGAAAATGAACTTTCAATATTCATTTTAAAATTTTTACACTATAGGTTATTATTTTAAAATAAATAATAATGTTACACACACACCATGATTTTATAATAATAAAAACAAAACATTATTTTTGACCATGAAATTAAAAATTTTACATGTTATATTACTATATTTCATGCTTTATAATTCTGAAGATAAAAATTCATTAATCATTTCAGTTTTTAGGAAAATATTATTTTATAATGAAATAGGGATAAAATGATTCTACTTATATATTTAAATAAAACATATTGAACATTCTACATGACCAAATCATTCATATTAGAATTTTTCTTATTAAAAAAAATCAGCTTTAAGCATGTCGCTAATAACAGACTACTCATGACTTAAAATTTCATGGAATGTTATTTTTGCAATAAAAATTAGTATTAGTAATAGAAAGAATAATTTTATTATTTAAATAGTTTTATTTCTAAAAAGGTTTATAAAAATAATGCTTATCATTTTTCAAATATTAAAAATATATGCCAAAAGAATTTATACCCTAACAAAAGCTTACATCATATGGTTATGTAAATAATATAGAACTACAATCCAGTGAAAATATGGATAAATTTATTCTTTTTATGGTTTAAAATTTTAATGTAATTATCGATAATCAAGATGTAAATTTTCATAAATTTTAGAATTTAAATGTTCAAACCAAGTTTTACAATAGTCACATAACACATTCACATGAAAAATTTCAAATTGGAAGAAACATAAGACATATTAACTCACATGGAAATTAGAATACATATAATCATTGTTTCAAAATAATTTATTCTGTCATGATAGTGTGGAATATAATTCATGTAAACATGTTTCATAAGGGTTTCCAAAATTAAACAGATGATCACAACAAAATAAAATAAGCATGTTTCTCTAACAATTTTAAACATTATGAATAATAGTGTCCAGATATAAATTTCTAACAAAGAAGAAGAATACAATTCATTTAATCATGATGTAATAGGAAATGAAATAACACATTCATAAATCAAAAGGTTTTAAACAAACATCTCATTCTAGTTAACCATTATTTTACTTTATTCCTTTAGTTACATGAATAATTCAGTAAACAATAAAAATTTATTAGTAATAATTTCATTGGAAAAGTTGGAGAAACGCACATAAAATTTCATGATTAATTTAATTCATTTTAACTTTCCAATATCACCTAATTTAAATGAGAACACAAGTCATCATGATGTATTTACCTCTCCTACATCTCTACCCTACAAGCAGTGCCACCTCCCATGGTCATTCGGTAGGCTCAGAGTCCTTCTATAAGACCATTAAGGGCACTAAAATCCTCTGTCCTAGTGAGTCGCCCTATTATATGTCACACACTAAGGTCAATTGACCCTGTTTCCATACCAAACCATGAAATCCTCATTGTTACTATCTCTAAAATCCACCGTATCTCTCAACCAGCAGCTTTGATACCACTCTTTCACAACCCCCTCCATCCAATGATACCCCTCATAGGATGGAAATGAAGGAAGGGAGATAATGACCCCCGAGTCATGCCTTCAGTAGGCCTCGGGTTGGCGCCTAGCACCAAAGGTGTACAGATATCACAATATGTGATGCATTACCCTATATAAGGAAATAAGATTAGGAGATAGGATGTATCAACCAAAACTAACTCCATGACATATATATATAAGAAAAATGAAGAACTATCCTACAAATCATTTATAAACATAACTGATAGAAATAAAATTCTACAAGGTAAATACAGGAAAAAACATGAGCAGAAACATAACAAATATCCCAAGGTCTGATCTAGTAACATCAAACATGGTCCACATAATACTCCCAGAAACCTAAATATAGTTTTTATATGTGTAGGGTGAGTATACATGTATACTCAGTAAAAAAACCAAAGCCTCTCATGAACAAGTGGAAGGAGAATATTAATTCACCCATGAGAAAACTAAAAAACCAAACAACACCTAATAGGTAGTCTAATCATATCCCCAACCTTTCCAAAGCTTTCTCACCAAATAACATATCCATGTAATATAATATAATATAAATTGCATCAATGATAGGGTACCCCTCACCACTTTCCCACCGATTAGCCACTCTCACACCCCAATGGAAAAAATATTAGTGCTCTAACCTCTTCCTAACATTTCATATCACATCCCACCCATATACACATGGTCCATCACAACACATCACACCCCTCCCACACACACTTGGACCATTAAAACACATCACATCCTTATTGCACACACCTAGTCCATCACAACACATCACATCCCACCCGCACACACCTAGGACATACATCACATATCATCCTGAATAAACTTGGGATAACACACCAAAACTCATCCTAAAGACACCTAAGACCACACAACACAACTCATCCTAAAGACACCTAGGACCACACATCACAACTCACCCAAAGACACTTGGTACCACTATTTCCTGGAATAGGGAGTACGGAAGAGTGGGTGGCCAGCCATCCATCCTCCCACCAGGATGTTTGGGAAATACACCCCCACATAACTATGTGGGTGTCAGAACATAGTGATCAAAGAGGGTAGGGTGCATATAGAAATCACAAGAACATAAATTATATATATATATATATATATACAGTACACAATTCCATCATATGGATTTAAAATAAGAACTAACTATCTCACAAAATCCACACAAATCAATGACACATCTAAATACATAAAAACACACAAACAAAACACAAGACACAATTCATATTTTATTATTTAAGTCATTTTATAGAGTCTCTATTTAATCAATAAATTCCACTTTATCATCCACTTTGGTTTTTTGTAACAAACATTTGTTATAAATTCTATTCACTTAGAAAATTTTCTTGTTTTATATTTTCAGACCATCTGTTTATATATAAATAATATCTAGTTAAAAACATAGATCATCATCAATTTCCTCATTAAACATGCTCATTTGAAATTATTAACATACAGTATTAATTTCATGAATTCATTGGTGGATATAACAGAACCAACCACACAACATAAATAGAACACCAAAACTTAAATTCCACATCCACATCACTTTATAGCCACATCTAATTTCATATCCCCACTACATAACCATACCACACCCATCACAGACCAACTATACAACCACATGTCATCCACTTCGCCCACACACATAAAAGTATAACTATTTCACATTACATTAGTCACCCCCACACAAACCATATAAATTCCACACATCACATAATATATCACAACAGAACACATTCAAGTTCAATGAAGGGGAATATTATTCAATTTAACTTCTTTATTTGAGGGTGTTATCACAAAATCCATAAAATCTTAAGGAATACATTTAATTAACTGAATATATGTGGTTAATAATTTATTTATTTATGATGATACCGTTAAAACGCAAAATCAAAGGATTTCAAAAGAAAGATGTTGAAGAATAATCGTGCCACAAAAAACATGGTTTTTATCAAGGCATTAAACCCATACCAAAATAATATCAAATCAAATCAAATCAACAAAGGTTGTAACATCATAATTCACATACTCCCCCATTTAAATTTGATCCAA
Organism: Viscum album; assembly: GCA_963277665.1. Taxonomy (NCBI): domain Eukaryota; kingdom Viridiplantae; phylum Streptophyta; class Magnoliopsida; order Santalales; family Viscaceae; genus Viscum; species Viscum album. The sequence goes on along the minus strand of OY728140.1, from coordinate 1,712,429,056 downwards.
ACCAATTCATTATCTTTATTAATCCATCTGGAACCAAGTTCACAAGATTTAACAATAATAAATGCATCCCTCATGATACACATAAAGAAAAATGAATAAAAAACCTACTTGGAAGGAAGAATACTTTCACAATCATGTTTCACCAAAATAGGGGTTGTGTGTATAGAAAGAAACTACCTCTTCGATTGTGAGAACTATAACCATATATAAAATCACATTCTATAACTCCATGGAAGGATGATTTGGAGCCTCCCATATAAAGAGAAAGAATAAGGAATGAAAAAAGGGAAGGTCCTAGCCTTAAAAAGATTAGATCCAAACCTAACAGGATTTGAAATGGTTTATTTGAAAATTAAAGGTATGTCTCATAAAAACCACGTGTTTTAAAAATCGTAATGGTATTGAGACTTTTTATAAATTAAGTATATGATTAAACTCCTTTGAAACAAATTTAAAACACTTAATTAAGAAATTTAAACCCACTTTTCATCATTAAATATGTCACAATGTAAAATATATATTTTTTTAGAAAACTGCGAAATTATGGGAAAATGGAACACTGTAGGAAATGAAACACCACCCAAATGAGACACCATTAGAATGAAATGTCACCAGAAATGACATTAGGTCCAAACAATACACCACCAAAATGACATGCTACTAGAATAACATGCCACCAAAAAGGACACATTGTCAGAATGACACGCCACCAGAATGACACACTGCCAAAACAACATGCCACCAGAATAACATGCCAGATGAACGAAACACCTCCATAATGATATGACCCCATAATAACATTATTCCAAAACTACATGCCCCCAGAATGACATGACACCAAAATGATACGCCACCAGAACTAGACACCACCAGAATGTCATGCTTCCATAACAACACACCTCCAGAACGACACGCCATTAGAATGACATACCTCTAGAATGACAAGTCACTAGAATGAAAATCCTCCAAAACAACATGCCTCCATAACCACACACCACTAGAAATACAAGCCACTAAAATGAAATTCCACTAGAAATAAACATTTCTAGAATGACATGCTGTCAGAACGACATGCTTCTAGAAAAAAATGCCTCCATAAAGACACACCATTGGAAAACTAAAAATTTTAAAAATTATTGTAATGGAACTCCATTGAAATAACTCACATGTCCCAAAAACACCAATGACTACCTTCATACACATCTAACATTATATTTTTTGTAAAAATAATGGGACAGAAGGTGTGGACTGTTACACACACAACTACAACAAGCCACAATAAATAATCTCTCCCATTATATACCTTAGTCTAATTACCTTTATTATTTCCACTAATTCATTAAATATTATAGTCTATAGTCCCTAATTGAAACATTTTCCATAATAGGGTTTTACTTATCCAAACCTCTACTTAGTCCCCTAGGACCCCCATGACCAATATAAAATGAATTTCAGTATTCACATGAATCAATATATATATATATATATATCAAAGTAATAAATCATAACTAACCTCCCAAAACATCTCAATCAATAGCCCTTTCACATTTCATTCACATATAATTAAATATAAAACCTTCCCTATGGGTTATAATATATATAAACCAATAAGAAATAACCCCTTGATGTAAAAAGATAACAAGGTGTGGATCAAGAGGGACTCACACTAACACATGCACCATTTGAAAAACACCTCATGTTCATAACGATCCTTTATCAAAAGTCTCGAAATTCATAGACTCTTTTAAATGGTTTGAAGACCCTCTTTAAACCATTCATTAAAATAATTATCTTCAAATCCATTTAAAAAAATTATAAAATAACTCAATCAAACCATTTGGAGGGTTCATTTCAAGAATCCATCACACGTGGATTTAATTTAAAAATAGGTTATTTTAAACTTTCAAGAACTCAATGGGATTTAAATTTAATAAAAAAAACAAAAATATCAACCTCAGTTCAATAATAATCAAGCTGAAAGTCATCACCTATTGTAAAAAATGCCCCAATAAGTATCTAGGGATCCTCCTTACACTCAAACCCCAACAGAATAATCTATCCCTAACCCTTAATCCAAACAATGAAATTTATAGGGTTTTTGGGAGAGAGAAAATCAATGGATAGTGGAAGAGGGATAAAAAGGATGAAGAAACCGAGATAAAGGATAAACAATTATCTCAAGAACTCAAAGTAATAAAGCTTTCAAGGACTTCAAATTAAAGGGATGGGAACGAGGAGCCTCATTATTTGTGTTCCTATCTCGGATTAGTGATAGAGAGAGATGGAAATACCTTATGGATATTAAAATATTAAAGTAGAAATAATAAATTCACTACTAAGTGAATCTTGGGAACTCATATAGTTAGGACACATATTTTGGTAAATTGTGCACTAACTGTGCTATAGGAACTACCTATAAAATAGTTGTCGCATGGTTTATCCTAGGAAAATCACACGGTTCATTACCCTTTTACCATCAATGTCAAACCACAACACTTCAATATATATCCATATCACACACTTATCACATGGTTTTCCTAATAATGCACAAGTAATGTGTTAGGTAAATCAACGAAAGGAAGAGCCATATGGTTACTACTATGAGTCGCCCAAACCATGTGCTACCCATATAGGATAAACCATGAACATTCCAAAATAACTAGAAACTTCCTCGCATAAGTGTACCCACATGGTTACTTCTAAACCATGAACTGCAAACCATGTGTATAATAAAAAAAACTCAAAACAGAAACATCCAATAATTTAAAATTATCTTAAAATTTTATTATTATAATAAAAGTTACAGTGACATAGGGTGTTACAATCACCCCTCCATGCCACATTATTCCCCCAGAAATACCCTAATCAAGTTAGAGGAAACAAGAATGAGTTACAACCCACACATTGTGGAACTAGGTGAGTTTGATGGAAAATAACAAGAGAGTATGTAAGGAAGGAAACTCTCAAACATTGATGATTCCTCTATACCAAAATATCAATTCCACAAAACCACAGGATTTCACCAATATAAACACAACCATAATTACTGATATAATATCCAAAGGATATAGATACCTAATATAGTTATCTCTATAATTTTTAAATTCTCTAAATAGTGTCACAAAAAGAATAATGAACTTGAAACAAAAATATCCATGAAGAGAATTCAGCTCTAAGAACTTCCTCAGAACTCACCCAAATCCATCAAGTAATAACACTCACCAAAAAACCTAATCTTACACTGGAGTTGAACACATTCCATTAGAAACTCAATTTAAAATGACTCAACGCCAACAGTGAACAATCTACCACCAAACATAACATGTATATGATGGAAATCTCAAAATCATTCTATAAAAAACTCCATGGGATCCCAACCTGATTCACAATACTCTATAGGTAAATTGGAACCTCAACATCAGAGCACTTTCCTGTAAAGGACCCTACAAAGATAAAACTATCAACTGCACAACTTTCTTAAAGAATCATCCATCCTAAATCCCCAAGCACCAACCCATATTTTAGTTAATCTCATTTCAACAAGAAATAAATATCTAAATGGATGTAACATAAGAAAACATTAGAATCCCCAAAGGGAGGAGACCAAAAAAACAAGGCATGCACCAAAACCTGAAAACTCCAAGGCATCCAACAAATCAAGAAGGTCCAAAAATTACCCTAAAATCCATTTCTATTCACAATAGAATAACTCCATCATCCCCAATATATAATAAAATATTTTCTTTGAATCAATCTACTATTGAAAGAAAAAAACATAGGATTCATACAAAAACAACCACAAGGATTTACTACATAGAAACATTCCAAAAAGTAACTCACTAGAAGAAAAACTAAAAAACTTCTAAACTGACCCATCATAAATAATGAAATAGAACTAACCCAAGAACTCCTAATGTAAAAAAAGAGCCTCTGAGTTCCCCAAATATAATAAGATTTTAAGTGGAGAAAAAACATAAAATTCAAAATCTATAAAATGGATGAAACTGTCAAGGAGAACTCCAATAAATAATTCTCTATCTTACATCAATACCTTTTCAAAAGGTGAATAGTAACCAACATGTGACATGATCCCAAATTTTCATACCCCTAAAAAAATTATGTGGTCCCATAAATAATACAATGAATCAAAAGCACCCATTTCAAAACATATTTTGTAAACCAATTTTCAAACCACTTTTATAATCTCATATAGAAACCCAACAATTTTCCATAAACCCCCTTATAATGAATTATATACCATTACCGAGCCACAATGGTCTAAAAAATAATTTAAATAAAATTCCATATCCCTTATTTTCTAAAGGCATCACCCAACACTTCATTAAATAAAAAATTTCAAAATCCTTTACCAAAGTGTTTTTTATCTATTTAAAAATAATAAGTATTTAGGACATTTCATGGGTTTCAAAATAGGCCCAAAAAATATTTGGGCACCAGGTTAAATTTTTTATGTATATAAGTTTAAAAACTCTATTTTTAAATCAATCACCTATTTTAAAATTCTATCATTAACCAATTCTTAAAACATACCCTTTAATAATTCAAATCCTTCACAAAATTTCAATTTTTAATCTTAAATTATTTTTCAAACAATATGTTTTCCTTAGTTCGGATTTTAAAACAAAACATAACTGTTTTTAAAAAAACAAACATATATTTACGATCCTTATAAAATGGTTTTCTAAATTAAAAACCTAATATAATTCATCTGTTACATTCAAAAAAATCATCAAATAGAAAAAATACCCCAAGGGAAAAAACAAGCACATTAAAATTATTCTTAAATCAAACCTTATTTAACCATATCAATTACCACAAAAACACAATAAAACTCCCTGATCTAATAACACACTAATGACATACTACATTGGAATCAATCTGGGGAGTAGGGAGGGAAAAACACACAAGAGAAACTACATTGTCAATGATTTGGTCATATGGGATTGTAAATCTTATACCAACTGCATGATAGGAACTTTTACATTTATAAAGTCATTTCATACGGTCACTCCATGGCTTACCAAAATATTCATGCTAACTATGAGATCATAATTCATTCACCAATTTCACCTCTAAAACACAAACTAATATCTGAAATAACTTATACACTCAAATGGGATCATAGAATCATCAAAAATATCAAAATACATCAAACATAACCAAATTGGAACTCAAATTACAGAATCAATCTTCATACATCCACATAAATTTAAGGATTGGTGTGATAAAGATATGTCCATTAACATTCCCACATACTCCACCCTAGTCTTGATGATGATTCTAGTCTCTATACTACCTAAACACACCCCTAATAATAATTTGGAATGCTCTGGTACCATTTTTCATGAACCAATATGGGTATCCCATCCATTAGACACCCAAACTAGTCTGGGACATACCAAAGGTGTGTTCCTGAACGTCCTAATCTAGAAACTGGTGTCAGGGTCATAGAACATGATAATTGGGAATGATTTCACCATTAATAAAACAATATTATTAATAACAAAACATCTACATCATAGTAAGTATCATAATTATACGGAAGTAACTAGACACTAAAAATAATGAAGGAAGCATCACATAAAAGAGCCCATGGAACATAAATGAATAAATATCAACACATCATATACACAAAGTCTAAAAATGAGAGATATATACACATCCCGAAATGGAAATAGCAAAATAAAATTTTTACTTGAAATCTCCATGTGACCCATGTTCACTCTCCTCATCCCAATTCAAACATCCGAGATAACCAATATCCTAACTCATAGGAGACCAAATTAGAGGTACCTAAAATGAAACCATAAGAGTTGTATATATTGAGTGGTGTATGTAGTGTGTGAGAGAAACTAAGTATAATAGGTAAGCACTATATAGTTTGTGAAATTCCAAAAAATAAAATCAATTTTAAATAAATTAGAAAATATTATTTAAAATAGTATTTCAATACATAAGTATACAAAAGTAAAATCACACCCACGCTTTTCACAAAAAAATATTTTATTTAGATTAAATGAAAACAGTCACTTGAAATGAAATTTTCTCTGGACTCAACCACCTTTTTATAAAGAACATCCCAATTATCTGAAAATAAATATTGGTGGATTCAAAACCATTTTCAGAGAAAAAATTAAAATACTTAAATAGGACCTTATGTTAGAAGTAATAAAAAGAGTTAAAAACTCATTTTTCCTCTTTTATAAATTTCTCAAACACTTATTTCAAAATAACATCATTTTTTTCATATCAACATTCCCAAAATAATCAAACCAATTTAAAAGTGAATAAAACCACCAGTCAGAAAATAAGAAGCAAGGATTATACCTAAAATAAATCAAACAAGACAATATGCCAATTATAATAAAGGAACCAAAATACAATCAACAAAAGGGATATAAAAAAGGCATAACCACTAGAATCCCTTAAATAATCCTACAAAGAGTATAAATGAATAATGGGAAACCCTTTAGGACTCAATAGCAATACTCTAAACTAGAAACATGATCCCTAGGTTCGTACTGCTGAACCTATCAACGTCCTTGTTTCCCCCATCATAAAATCTAAAAATAAACCTCCCAAGAGAAAACTAATACTAAGGAAAAAAATAAGAAATCTCACACATTATCTCCATCAAACAAACTATCATGCTTCATTTCAATGGCTTACTTAGTCTATCAAGCTACACTCTTTAGTCTACACACTATACATATAAGGGTTTTCACTTATCTATACCTCTACTTAGTTTCATAGAACTCCCATGACCTATATAAAATAGATGTGAGAAATCAATTATATTAATATATATATATATATATATATCAAATTAATAAATCACACCTCACCTCCCTCACCCTCGTAATCAATATAACCTTTACATTCCATTCAGAACTAATGAAAGATATTTTATGCCCCTCAAGCTACAGTTCATATCAATAAATAAGGAATAACCCCCTTAATGGACTTTATCCAAATACCCGAAATGAAAATTTTCATTTAAATGGTTTAAATCCCCACTCAAAATCATTCTTTAAATTCAATATCATGAAATCAATTTAAAAATAATCATCCAAAAAATACACTCAAATTATTTGGAGGTCACATTTGAAGAATCAAAAAATTCTCCATTAAAATATCTATCATGCTTAAAATAACCATCCACAAGTTCAAGTTATGAAACATATGAGGTCAAATAATTTTAAAATAGACCACTCTATTTTAAAAGTTTTAATAAAAAATTTAAAAAAAATTGATGTTTAAAAAATGAATTTAATTAACAATAATAATTTTCAAAAGATCAAAAAAACAAATCTAATTTCATTTTATGACCCATATAGGGTAAAATCACCCTAAAATTTACTTTTTATTTTAAAAAATTCTCAAATAATTCAACAACAATTAGAATTTCAAGAACCAATTTAATTTCCAAGAAAAACAATTGTTCATATTTCACAACCACCTTCAATGCCTTTCAAAAACCAATAAATCCAACTCACATTGATTAAATTTTAAAAATATATTACATTTTAAACTATAAATCACTCAATGTAATGCTAATTTGAGAAAAATAACAAAAACTTCTACCTCAGTTCAATTACAACCAAGCTATAATTTATCACCTATAATGCATAATGCTCCAACAAGAATCAAGGGATCCTACTTAATACATAAAAAACAAAATCCCTATGAATAACCCATCTTGAACCCCTAATATGAACCTTGGAAACCATAGGGTTCATACGAGAGGAAAATCAAGGGATAAGGAAATAGGGAGTAAAGGGAGGAGGGAACCCAGAAAAATGAGATGAATTTACCTCAAGAACTCGAATAAATAAGGATTTTAAGGCCTCAAAATTAATGTTAATGGAGGGAGGAACCTATGAAGGTGTGATATTGGTTTATATGAATGATAGGGATAGATAAGAATACCTTATATCTCTTAAAATAATAAGGGTAAAATCATATAATCTCTTTTAAGTCAATTTGGGAAACCTGCACTGTTAGGTCACACAATTTGGAAAACCTTTCTCTAACCATGCATTTGTAAATACCTAATAAAAAGGAATTTACATGGTTTATACTAAGAAAATAACATGGTTCATATACATGTTCACTTACTATGTCAAATAGAACATCCCAATTATAGATATATATCGCAAACTTGTCACACATTTTATCTTACTATGAACAATTTGTGCATCAAAAAACTCGAGGAAATGAATATTCACATGGATAATACAAAATGTCAATAAAAAATGAGTGATATGTACAGTTAAATCCATGCATGTTAAAAAATAACTATAAATATTACCATGTAATGCTACCTACATGGTTTCTCCTAAACTATCTTCCAAAAACCATGCATTGAAGAGAAAATTCTATAAAATAAAAATAAAATCCAAAACCTTTAACATTTTAAAATTACCTCCTAAAATTATAATTATAATAAAAAATATAGTAATAAAGGGTGTTAAAATTATTTAAAAGAGTACTCAACACCATAATAGTGTTTTTTTATATCCATGCGAATGTATAATGATAAGTAGATTTTGTGAAGACTTTATGCTAAACATGAAAATTTTCATGGAGAAATGTGGAATAAAATAAAGAAGGGTTGTGACAAATATGATAATTGAAATTTGTGATGAAGAAAATATTTTTTTTGAGTTATTTTGAGATAAAAATATTTATATCATTAACTATATAAATAATATGAGAAGGTCTCAAGGCCAACGAGAAGAATTCATAAGGATAATAGTTTATTTTAGTAGAGAGAAAAAATTGAGAAACAAATGAAAATGATAAAGTAACTCAATTATTATAATTACATGGGTGGTAGTCATGTGTGTAAAAAATATTTATGAAGATAAAGGTAATAACCTCATATAGAAATGTGAGAAAATAATTTAGGATCATGGCTATGGAATTAGTTTGGGGATATTTTATATTCCAAAATAGTTAACCTAATTCCTGGTGACCTGTGTATAAAATAATTAAAGATACTGAAGAAATAAATAGTTAAATTTGAAAAATCTGATATTTGTTTTGTGTGTGATTATTTTTTGAAGATATCTCATACAAAAATAAAAATAATAAAGTTCTAATATTATGTTATAGTTAAAGAACATATGGGTGTCTAAGATATGTAGGAATAAGAGATTAATGTGATAGGAATTGTTACAAAATATTGAGGAGGATAAAAAAGGGTAAAGGATAACCTATTATGTATGGTTTAATTTTTGGTGATTAAAAAATTGATGATATATTAGAATATTCTAGGTTCAAATATTATTGGAGATCAATGATTGAGGAAACTAATAATGTCTAGTTTAAAGTAGTGACTGAGTTGCAGATGTTTATTAAGGAACTTATTCCATTTGAAGAAGATATTGTTGAGATGGATAAGATATATTACATTTATTTAGGTGAATTTTATATATATTTTTTGATCTAATTATGAAAATAACTTCAAAATAATGCATGTATATATATGGTGGGACTTTATAGAACTTGTGTGACTTTGAGTATGTTGGGAGATTACAGTGTAACTCTATGAACATAGTGTAAAGCTATAGAGGGAAGCCCTATGTGGGATAAAAAAATTTAATTGTATGGATGTGTGTGAAGAAACACCCATTGTTTTAACCTTGATTATAGTGGTAAATTATTTATTGTGGAGAAGAACCAATCAAGCAAAGGAGCAGGTCTTAGTACAGATACTTGTAAAAATATATTGTGCTTATTTATTTTCTTTACAATAATTGTATGCATTTGATGATTTAATTTTCTAGAATAAAATATATCAATATTTAATATCCACAAAATGGGTTAAATTTAAAAATGGGTTTCATTATATTTGGGAATTTGGTAAAAATTAGTCAACACCTAATCACCCCTGGGTGTCTGCACAAATCATGTTGATCATTTCAATTAGCATCAGATATCATTTCATATTTTATTAGATCTATTTTAAAGACCCATTAAATTTAATTTAATTTGATTAAGTACATATTTTATATGTTTAAATATACTTATATAAAAAATACTTTTCACTCCCATTATTAGTGATTATTACAAATTTTCTTCTAATAAACTCAAAAATTGAATAAAGAAAGAGGCCAAGAATTCAAGGAAAATTTTTAATAAATAATTTGATTAACCTTATCTATAATATGAATAAAGTGGTAAATTATAATTTAGTTAATATTTTGATATCCATACAATTAATAACACTAGTTCACGTTATGAATATTATGAAGTCATCAAAATAGTGAAAAACTTTTACTCTTATGTCAGAGTCCATTTTAAAAAATATCATAATGAGTTTTTTTAATTATAATTTAATTTATAAAGGATTTGTTTGGGGAAAATGCATATATAGAGGAAAATATGAGGTCATGGAGAATTTATTGGCTAAGAAGGTTGGAATAATCACACCCTCTCAAAACAGGTGAAAGACAAGAGTGAAACATACTCATTTTTCAGTGATAACATGTCTCTAATGGATGGAAATTTGAAAAGAGTGATTTTTTTATAAGTAAGTGTTTAAGTATACTAGGACTGAAGTATTTAATTCATTAAAAAATCTGCATTGAATTTCTATGAATGTTAAATAGGCCCACCTATATTTGAAATTAAAGGCAGCATAGAAAGTTCCATAGTGGGTATAAGAAAGAAACATGATGAAATGTTATGGAAGATGTAGAGAAATTGGTAAAAAAAAAGATGATCTTAGTTTTTACTATAAATATTTTTGTTAGTTTAAAGTTTCATGAAATAGAAATAAAATAGAAGAATATGGAAATATTTAACCCTAAAACATCCCAAGATTTTGAGAAGAAAAGTGTTTCTACTCGGGTTATAGAGATGTAATTTACCTCAAGATGGAATTTTTCTTCTTCTATGGAGTTGTTAAAATTTGTTTGAGTAGCATCAAAATTCATCAGATTAAATAGGAAGACCAATATTATAAAAGTACATGTAAAAAATAAATAGGGTTCAACAAAAAGTGTTGGATAAAATGTAAATTTTATGAAAATGTGGGAATGAACAAATATTTACAATCCTAACAAATAAATGGTATATTTGAGAACATTTATAAATAAAAATTCCCCAAACCAAGACCATAAGTGTGGTGAAAAAACTCAAGAATAGTAAGGGTTTCAAGTATAAAAATCAGGGCATATTTTATCAACATGAAAATAAAGATGTTTTTTGTGTAATGTTGGTGTTTATAGAGATTTGGGAACATGGACATAGAATATTGGAATAACATTTCAATATATGAAAGTCAAATAAGTCCAATAAATACCAAGATAAAATCTGAAAATATATGAAATAATACTTCACAGAAGTTTAATTCACATAACAAGATCAATCATCCGATGAAGAAAAAATATGAGTGTCTTGATAATTTCTACGAATTTTGAAACATATATGGAAAAATTTATGATGTAGTCATATATAATCTAACAATTTATAACTCTTATACTAAAATAAATATGTTTTCACAATATTAAAATAAATAAATAATGAATTAAAAGTAAACATTGAGAATTAATCAAGTGATTAAAGCTACTAACAGTGATACTATCAAGAATACCTTAAAGATAACTGACCATAATTTCAAACCTATAAGAAGAAAGTTCATATATTTTTGAAATATATGCCACACCATGGAATTTTGTAATTAAATCATGGTGATTAAAGCTATTAAGAGCAATCTATAATCCAATATAATGTAAATCAATGTGATTCACAAAAAGATTAGAATGGTGTAGTACATTAGTGATAATGATATTGAGAGTGTGAAAAATAAGGGTAAGTTTAAAAAATATGAGAACATGTGTGTAAGGTGAAACATTCTTGGCCACACTCCCAAAAAGTGCATGATAGTTCTACTAGGTCAAAAGGAGTTAAAAAGTGACAAAGAGAAAGGATCGTTGAGTTCTATTTCTAAATATGTTTCTATAATGAATATTTTTACATAGTGGACTAATTAATTATATGGTCCAAATGATATTTTGATTATATATCCCAATAGTATGAAAAAAATAAATGAGGATAGAGAAAACATCAAAAAATATAACGGTTATACTATCTCAAGAAAATTAATCCATTTCAGCTATAGAAGTAGATCAAGAAGAAATAGATTCCATGATTCTTACTGAAATAAAAATACAGAAAGTAGATAAAGATAAAATCATAAAGAATGGTATAAAATTAAAATATTCATGGAAAAAATCACATGGGTTGAGGAAAGATTCTCATTACCAGTGATTTAATTGATAATTAGTGGTAACTTTACCTTATTTCCTAATACTTAGTGAATTAATTTAGTATAAGATGATTGAAAGTGATGAATAAGAAGAATCAATTAAGGTTGTGATGCTTATAAATTTAGGTCTGAGACTAATATTTACAAGTAATTATATGTTATATCTACATGAATTATAGAATGTAACCCTAAAGGGGAGAAAATAAAGAAGTCAAGGATGTTACATATTATTAATGTTATTAAAATTAAGAAAATGGATAGTCCTGGCATATGACAATGGTTGAGGTATGATACTCACTCTCCAATTATTTTTATTATTTTTTATTATTATAAGCCTCAAGGGGGTGTGGATATGAGAAAAAGGGGAAGTAATTTACATTCACTTGAATTTTATTTTCTTTTTTTTAAGATGAGGGAAGGTTTATATAATTTTTTAAAAACCTTGTTTGTACAGCCCTTAAGAAATGATATTTTTAGTTAGTATCACATAGTGGTTAGATTATGTACATCTTTTTTGTATAAATTAACCACTCATTTTTTCCTCATTATGATTACCCATGTGTAATTTAATTTGTTTTATAATGACATAATGATAAAAACACAAGTGTTTCTACATTAATTCAGTTGATGTTTATACTTACCTTTAAATCTAACAGTCATTTAAAATTAGTGAATCGTGAATCAATCTAAATTAATTTTATCATGGAATTAATAGATATGATGAAAATTTAAGGAAGGGTATACCATATTATTTTACGAGTGTTTTTTTTCAAAAAAAAATTATCATTCTTTATAAATTTCAATTGGAATATGGAATAAGTCATCATTTTCATATGTAAAACATTATTAGAGTTGATGGGAGAGAATAAGTCTATTAATTTTTTGAGACTATGAAAAGGTGGAGTAGATGTTTAGTTGATATTATCCTTCATATCATATAAATAAGGGGGAGGAAAATTTTCCCACCATTTAATTCATTATTAATTAGGTGTATAAGGTCATTGACTGTTGATGTAAAAGTGGAATTCATAATAAATTCAAAAGGGGATATAGAATTTCCCTAAGATTGATTCTTGTATTTTTTTCAACTATCAATGACTTTATATATAGGTGATGGAGGAATTTTTTCCAAAGTAATTGATAAATTCATACTTGTGAAAATTAAATGAGGATGATATTATTTGGATGAATATATAAGAATTGTAGATTTAAAGAGAATGAAATATGAGATACCTAAAAGAATTATTGAGAAAGTAAAAATTGTTTTTGAATATAGTTCTTTGGTGGAAATTCATAATTTAATTTAAGAATTTTTTTATGATTATTCACAAAAATAAGGTTCAGGCTAGCTTGAATTGGCCACCCAAACAGCCCAGTCCAAGATTGAGGGTTTCCACATAGAATTTTCTGGCCTATGTTGTCCTTGGGAGACACATAGAAGTGGTAGTGTACATGAAGGTATGAAGAGTAGTGGATGGTTCATGGAATTATGAACTCACTAGGGGTAGTGTGGGTGTTTGAATGATTATTCCCAGATCTAACCTATATGTCATGGTAGAGGGGTGTTTAAAGTGTAATAGTTTATTAAGAAGAGATAGTTCATTCACTATTTTGATATGGGACACTACAAAGGTGGGACACTACAAAGGTGGGACACTATTTCTTCATCATTTAATATAAGAAAATTTTGTGGGGATGAATGATATAGTTTCATTTCCTTAATCTAAACTTCTTTATTTTGTATTCAAGAATCTATAAGTCTCCATTGATCATATTGTGTGACTTAAACCAACTCGGAGCGACCTCCACAATCAATCAAATCCATGTAATTGAAACATTGACTCACTTCTATATGAGATCAAATGTGTTTAACATTGTGAGAAATATCAATGAAAGAGAAATAATAAAGGCTTTACGTATATAAAAGGTAATTTTAAGATCCCAGATTTTCCTTAAGGTATGTATTTTTTGAGTTTCAAATTAATACCTTGGTGTTTACCTAACAAGAATTCCTAACCAGTTTATAAGATTTTTAGGGGTGTATGAGGCTTGTATGGAACCCATAAGCTTAGTTTTTGGAAGAAGCGGTTGGGTCTCATGGTTAGTAGAAATCATGCCACTGAGCCCACATAGTTTCTAATAACCCTGAGGGGTATGATATTGTATATAACTGGTCCACATGGTTTAGAATATCCATTTGACCTAAGCCACATTCCCAAGTGTGAGATAAACGGTTTTTAGAGAAGGGAAAACACATGGCCGGTGCATGGTTTTTCAAACCATTCCCCAAGACTATGTGAGTTGGATCTTGAGGTTTAGAGGGGAGAACAGATGGAACATGGTCCACCCAACCATGTTTCCAAACCATGTGACCCAATTTTTAGTGGGTAAATGACTATTTTTCCCTTGAGGCTTTAAAACATAAAATACCTTCATCCTCCTTTTATTTAAAATGTCTATAGGGGATCCTTTCCCTCATGTGAGCTCCTCCTCAACACTAATCTATTCTCTAGTGTCATATATTCATCTGATGTCTATTTCAACTTGTTATTATCTCATTTTATTCTTCTCAGTGATTTCTTCATTCCTTAGGCTCATTTTATTATTTTCCTTTATATCGATGGTGTTATTTTGGTGCAATATCTTATGACCTATTTTCATGGTGTTCATATGATCTTCTATTTTCTTCTTATCTACGTTGATTTAAGAGCCAATACTGGATGAGTGTTCTACCACAGGCATAAGGTATGTGGTCCATACCTTCTCCCTTAAATTTTGGTAGTTTTATACCATATTTCAATTGTATAACACACCTTACCTTTCGGTCATTTCTTGTAAATTAATTAAATTCCTTGATTAAATTATTGGAACTTTGATAGGTCACCCACTTAGAATCATGACATGGTTGGAGGTTTTCAACCACCTCCCAAACCACCTTTGATGTGTGTTCACGTATCTACCCAATGATATACCACCCCATTGGGTGTTTTTGAGCTCTCATTTAGTAGAGGGATCCTTATTGAATAAATAGAGATATTGGGAGAGGGTTCTTGAATCCTTTGAAATCTTATGAAATGGTGTTTAAATGGTTAAATGGTTTAAAAGATAAAATGTAGAAGGTGTTGGATAAACTCATGGATTGTATGTTATTAAGAAATGGGTTATGAAATGATTAATGAATTGGTTATAATAATGGATCCCTTATAAATTTATACTCCTTGGATCATGTAGACAAAGATGTCATAGACATTTCTACTCCTTAGATCTGGATTACATTGGATTCCATGGACATTTCTACACCATGGATCCTAATTAATTTGGATGCCTTAAATATTTATACTTTTTAGAAACTACTGACTTGGATTCCATGAACATGTATAATCCAAGGATCCTGATTACTTTGGTTGCCTTGGAAATTTATACTCCTTAGATCCATCCATGTAGGCCTAATACTTGATTACATGGTATAGGTTATTGTTTTTTGTTTTTCCATTCTTTGTAGTTATCATGTGCTTATATTTTCTTTATTATAAAAATCCTTATTGGGATGGATAGTATCACTCCTACATTTATCATTTGTTTAAATGTTATACATGCACACTACTTCCATGTATATTCGTAGACTTTACGTGTTACTAAAACTATTGGTGGTGTCCCACTGGGGTTTATCTCACATCCAGTTCAATCCATTGTTGGGTTCCCATTCAAACTTCATGAATGTAGGTAGGTATCGGAGAAATCACCCACATTATGATTCTTGATTTATTATCCTTATGTTTATGGGATAATAGGACCAATCTATTCTCATGATTATATCTGAAGATAGTTATTTTGGGTATTTTTTTACATTCCACAAATGTATTGTAATTGATTTCTATTACCATGTATTGCCTTCCATTTTTTATAGATACATTAAATACTCATCTTTTATATGATATAACCCTTAGGTTGTTTATTAATACTACTATTTGGAAGTTCATTTATTTTTTATACTCATTTATATTATTCTTTTGTGTATTCTTTTATATATTTCACTATTGTGACACTCTGATCATGAGGGTATAGTATCTCCATTATACCACATGAGTACCTCACTACTAGTCAGTAGCCTCTAGAATATAGAGAGGCATGTTGAAGGGAGTTTTACCCACCATCTTAGGGAACCATTTACAAGATCTCATGTTAGAAAATTAAAAATTGGTATCATAGGAATTTTCTTTCATTCCATTACTATTTTTAGAAAATAGAAAGAAGATTATGAATGTATATGAACTTTTTTATGGAACATTCATGGGAGCAGCTAACCCATGTCTAGGTTAATTACTAGTTTTCCTAGAATGAGAAATTTTTGTTCTATATTATTTCTATTACATTTGATTTTATTCCACCATTGGGTGATGCACATGATATGTGGTGTTCATATTTCTATAATTGAGGAATTTTCTTTTTATCATTGGATTGATATGGAATGGAAATATCAATATTGCATAATTTTATGAACCTTATATATATAATATGCGATACATAATTCCATACTAATAGGATTAATTTATTTACTGTATGAAATTTATAAAAATTTCCTGGTGTTATATAACTTTTATCAACTAACGCTACCTATAGAAGATTGAGAAACAAAACTGGTACTTAAAGTGTCTTCTTGAACCTAATAGTGTTTTCCAAGATAGGCTACTATAGAAAACATAAACTGCTATTTATTGTACATTGATTCATCGACTACTGGTCTCAGGGACTAGAATGTGTTATTTTCAAGATTAAATGGGTGCCACATTTCAATTTATAAGTTTTATGGACCCTTATTAATTGGAAAATCGTGATCTATATTATTTAACCATATAAGATAATTTTATATAGATGATAATTAAATTAAATGATTAAAAATTTGGGGATGGAAAGGATTCCATTAAATAGATATCCCAAAAGAAAATTAAAGGGTGTTTCCTCTATAAATTGTAATTTACAGACCATATATTGGGACTCATTCTATGAAATAGAGATCTTAAGTCATCTATGATTTTAGTATTTGGATGTTGGCATTGTATCTGGTGTTTTTTATGATGGTTACTATTACCCATTTTTGTCTTTAGGAGCATGAAGAGGGGTCTTTCTTTCTTATAAAAAGTCTTATACTTTTCTTATTCATATATATATGATTTGGGTGTTGTTTGATATTTTTGTAGGTGTCTTCTTGTAATTTTTAGAGATATTCTAGCATGAAGGCCTCCATGTGTATGATAAGAGGGTGTATATGACCATGCCTCTTATGTGGTGGTCCTGAAAATCCAATAAAACCACCAGTTTTAACACTTATGGAACTTCCAGTTATAATTTATATGGGTGTTGATTCCTAGTTTTGTGAGGGTTTCCTATGATTTATACAAACTATTAAGTGATCCTTACAACCAACCTCATATATGGAAGATTTTATGTGTGTGTTCTAATAGTACCATCACCCCAATTTCTTAGGGTGTGGAAGTCCACAGGGCTCTAAGCTATGGCTCGATAAAATCTTGTCAATATTAGAGAATTTGGAGACTCTTCTGGAGTGGAGAGTCAATATTGTGATGTGTATGCTTCAATGATCTTACAAGAATTAGTGGGATGTATTGAACTATGCTAATAAGATTTATGATATGGTTTGAAGTGATTTCCAATCTAACTTTTATTACTACTTCTTCCCTAAGACTTTTATAGCTAAATGGTCTTGTGAGTTTATTCATATGGGGTAGTGTGTGATGACAACTATGGATAATTCATCTCACTTTACATAGAATTATAACATTGCACATATTTTTCCTTCTAATGAGATATCTAGGGAGAGATTCATCAAGGAAGGTCTCAATCATATGGTTTGACCCTAGGTAAACCTATTTCGGTTGACTACCATTACTGGGATAGTTAATCGAGTACTTATAACTAAGCATAAACTGCTAGGATTTGGGGGGGAAGTAGGGAAACTCAACATCTTGAGCTAGTGGGTCAGTTTTTGGTTGTAGGAAGTGATGTTTAAATAAATATCATGATGGGAATACCATCCATGATGTTAGTACTGGTAGTTCTATCTTCTTTCATTATTGTGGAAGGTGAGGATGTATGAGGAGTTAGTGTGATAGAGACATAGATGAGTGCCAAGCATGTGGAATGATGGTCCATATACAGTTGTTCTGCAACACCTTCCCTCTACTATTCAGTGAGAGGGGTTTGAAACCGAATCTGGGTTTGGGAGTGAGATTCATAGCTCCACATCGGGATGGGAAATGGAGTAAGACCATTCATTTAGGCTGAAGAAGTGTTTGTGGTTGACGGATCCAAACACATGTAGTACCTCAATAGTAAATTGGGCATTCTCCTGTTAGTCAAGTTGTTTCTCTAGGTTGTGGTTCAGGTCAAATATTTTTTCAGCCTATAGATAATGAATAGAGCATTGGGATTTCTACAATGATAGTTATGATCTTTGCATCTTATAATCTAGTATCTTCTATTTTCAATATATTTGCTTCTTATACATTAATATTTGTTCCTATTATGGAGAGACTTTGGATCTATGTTCAGTGTTATAGTAGCTTTATGACACTGTATACTCATTTGGGGTTCATATTGGAGAGTGAAAGACAATGTTAGGAGTTCCCCCTTAAGATAGGTGGGTGTTGCTTTGTATGAGAACTTTTTATACTTGAGATGAATGTGTTTAACATTACTCTCTATATATAATGGTCGGTCCCCTTTCATGATTATGTTGATTTATATCATTTAAGGGTAAACATCACATAACCAGGGGGTTTTACTCACAAGGTTGAATGGTATGTCTAGGCTGGTAGAGCTAGAATAGAGCATCATGGTATGGGAGGTGTGATAGACTAGATTCCAATACTCCTTATGGATGATCAGGGAATACACTAAAGTTATTTCCCTTTAGTAATAGATCATTTCATGGATTTATTTCTAGATGAATTTACAAGTTTACCTTCTGAGAGATAGGTGGAGTTATCTATTGAGATGGTTCTAAGAGTTGCACCTATATCCATTCCTCCTTACAAGATGGATACTGCTAAGTTGCAAGATCTCCAAAGACAACTTGGGTGCATAGATGTGAAGGGTTTTATATAACCCATTACTTCATTGTGGGGTTCTCTGGTCGTTTTCATCATTGAGGATAGATCCCTTTTCTTATGTGTGGATTACTAAAATTGAACTAGTTAATAGTTAATAATTATTATATTTTAACCCAAATAGATTACCTCTTTGACCAACTCCAAGGAGGTGGGATTTTCTTGAAAATTTAATTGAGGTCAATTTATCACCAGTTGTGTGTCATGATAACATATATACCTTATAAAAATTTCTATAGTAGGTATGGCCTCTATGAGTACCTGGTTATGTTGTTCATTCTCACTAATTTCCCAATGCTTTTAATAGACTTGATGAATCTTTTCTTACTTATATTTTGATACTTTCTTTGTATTTTTTTTGGATGACATCATGCAATATTATTAGACTCTACAAAATCATTCTAAAAATCTTGACATCATTCAAAATACACTAAGAGAGGATATTTTGTATTCCAATCTCTCAAAATGTCTGTTCTATATAGATAAAGTTCACTTATTGGGTCACATCATCTCTAATACAGGAGTATATGAGGACCCAAAGAAGGTGAGTGTGGTCATTTCATGGGAGCATCCCAAGAATGTATTTAATATCTAGAGTTTCGTGGGATTTTCGGGTTATTAGGGGTGCTTCATCCAAGAATTTTCACATCCATCTATACCTCTCATTGAATTAGAAAGAAGGGGTGAAATTTATATGGTCATAATCATGTGAAAAGTAATTTTAGGAGATAAAGGGAATGTTGAATTTATTACTAGTTCTGCTTCTTCTAGATCCTAGAAGAAGCTATGTTTTTTTACTAAGTTGAATTAGCCATTAGGATAGGAGTTTTCCTGATGCAGGGGTCATGTTGTGGAATTCGAGTCTTTCCAGTTAAGACTTTTTGAATGGAATTACCTGATGCATGATCTTGAGTTAGCTACATTTTTTCTATCCTTGCGTTGTGGGAGGAATTACCTACTAGGAGAGAATTTTTCAGTGTTCATGAATCAAAAACCCTTAATTGCATATTTATGCATCCTGACTTGAATCTTTTGTGGAGAAGGTGGGTTGAGTATATCTAGTCATCGGATTTTGAGTTAGCCTATCTGTATAGAAAGGGAAATGTTGTATTAAATTCTCAATGTCGTAAGACATAGACATAGGAAGTTCATAAGGCAAGAAATTAATGGAAATTGACAGACTTTTTCTTTGATATTAACTTGGTGGACTAGGATGGTTATGAGAAAACTTTTCCCTCATCTACGGTAGTGACTTCCACTCTTGTGTATAGGGTGAGGATGAGATTCCTATCATATTTTTAACAATTTGAACTATGGTATATTGAGGCAGGTGAGGACTTACCACCTAGTTGGACTATTTTATAGGATGAAATTATATGTATACATGGTCGTGTTTGGGGTCCAACAGACTAATGTGAGGATTTTATGTTGTAATTTCATGTCTTAGTTTGGGAAGTGCATCCTAGAATCACTAAAATTTATCAAGACTTATGTCACTAATATTGGTGGACTAATATAAAATGATAGGTGTCTAGTTTTGTCGTTAGTTGTTTCACCTATCAGTATTTGAAGGCAAACCACCAGTGACCAGAAGGGATTTTACAATAGTTTTCCATTCCCATGTAGAAAATGGATGATGTTTTGATGGATTTTGTAACTGAGTTACCATGATCTCCTCAAGGTAGTGATTTTGTATAGGTTATTATGGAAAGTATCACAAAGGTATCACATATCCTATAAATCAGGGAGACCTTCTCGGTATATGATCTTGGGAGACATTATATCTGTGATATTTTTCACCATCATAGGGTTCCTCATTACTGTTGTATCACACAAGGACTCCATGTTCACATCTCAAGTTTGTCAATGCTTGCATAGGGTGTTGGGTTCCTAGGTGGTTTTGAACACATCATACCACCCTCATATCGATAAATAGTCAAAGTACACAATACAGGTTTTAGATTACATGCTTAGAGCATGTTTCATTGATTTTGGGGGTTATTTGGAGAAGTACACACCCATAGATTAATTCTCTTACAACAATATCTATCATGATACTATACAGATAGAACCTTATGAGGATTCATACCATAGGTTATGTTGATCACCTCTATGCTAAATAGTGGTAAGATAGGCAGCGCTACTTAGACAATGTCTCATGTAGGACACTTCGGAGTAGGTCCAGTTGATATCAAAGAGGGTGGATATTGCATGGTCTAGATATAAATCTGATGTCAACCACCATTGAAGACCCTGGATATTGAGGTCTATGATCACGAATTTTGACATATCTCACCTAGAATGATCCATATATGGATTCTAAGATATGTTAATCTTTCATAGTGATATTCTAGGATTTTCATGATTCTGGAGAGATTCGGGCTAGTAGCATATCATTTGAGGTGGCCTCATAGGTACAAAGTCATGTATGAAGTCTTCCATGTATCTTATCTATGTTTTTATCACTTATTATCATCTCAAAATCTTTATCCAGATGAGTTTGAGTTATATTTATATGCATCCTTTGAGGACATCATATATGTATCATTGATCAGATCATGAAATCTCTCTCTAAGGAAGGCCCATTACTTTAGTTAGGGTGATATAACATCATGGCCAAGTACAGATCAAGACCTAGGAGAGAGAGACATATGTACATCCTCAGTGTCCAAAAATATTTTCAGATGCTTCACCACCCATAGAGGATCAACTTAGGGAACAGTTTCCATAATATGGGGAGATTTTAAGATCCTAGATTTTACTTTAGGTAAGAATGTTTTTATTTTTAGTTTAACTCCTTGGTTTTGACCTAATGTGAATGATTAATGAGGTTATAAGAGTTTTGAGGGTATATATGGATTGTATGAAATCTAGAGGCTTAGTTTTTGGAAGAAGCAGCAGAGGTGCATGGTTAGTAGAAACTATGTCACCAAACCTACACGGTTTCCACTGACCATGTGGGGTGATAGTGAGAAGAAGTGGGAAACATGGTTTGGCATAAATGTATGACCCTACCTGCATGCCTATGTGAGATATATATAGATTTTAACAGAGGTAAAATTCATGTTTGGAATATATTTGGTCTAACAATGCAATATGGCCATACGAGATGGGTCTTGAGGCAGAGAGGGGAGCATGATTAGCACACGGTCTGGCCAACCATGAGGCTAGACCATCTGACCCAGTTTTTAATGTTTAAATTACTATTTGTACCTTCAAGATTTAAAATATTAACCACCTTATTTTTCATTTATTTCCAGTGTAAAGGGGGAATCCTCTATCCCATGTGATCTCTCCCTTAATCCTAATCTAGTCTTTAGTTTCATTTCTCTATATTAAGTATTTTTCAACTTATGGTCATCTCGTTTGGTTCCTCTTGATATGTTCTTCATTCCTTAGGATCATTTCATCATTTTTATTTCTATCAGTGGTTCAATTTTGATATAGGTTCTTATGACCTATTTTCAATTTGTTCTTCCATTCTTTTATTTCCTTCAGATTTAGGTTGAGTTGGAACTCCATGCTAGATAATTGTTCTACCATGGGCACAAGGTAGGTGGTATATACCTTTTCCCTTAATGTTTGGTTGTTTTATACATTGTTTTATTTGTGCCAAATATCAATGTTTCATGGAATTTATACTAAATTAATTATATTAATTTATTAAATTATTGGAATATTGATAGGTTTCCCACTTAGCATCATGACATGGTTGGGGGTTGTGAACCTCATCCTAAAGAAACTTTGAGGCGTTTTCATGTATTTTCCCCTTGATATACCACCCATTGGGTGTGTGAGAGATCACATTTGGTAGAGGGGGCCTTATTGAACTGAGATTGATATTAGGAGACATATTTTTCCTCTAATTACATGTTATGAAAAGATGTTTAAATGGTTAAATGATTTAAAGGGTAAACACGGAATGGTTTGGAAAAACTCATGGATTGTAAATAATTATTAAATGGATTATGAAATGATTATTGATTTTTTTATAATAATTGATTCCTTGTACATTTCTACTCCTTAGATCATGCTGAATCGAATGCAATGGAAAACTCTACTCCATGGTTCCTGATTACTTTAGACTTCAATGATATTTCTGCTCCATGAATCCAGATACTTTAGATTACTTGAGCATTTATACTCCTTGGATACTAGTTACTTGGATTCCATAGCCATTTTTACTCCATGGATCCGGATTACTTTGGATGCATTAGAAATTTCTACTCTTTAGATTATACCATATAGTCCCGATGCTTGATTACATGGCATAGGCCATTGTGGATTTTTTTTCAATGATTTTTTGCTAGCCATTGTTTATGGTTTCTCAATTATATTGATCCTTTTTGGGTTGGATAGTATCACTCTGATATTTATCACATTTATTCCTCTTATAGATTCACACTACTTTAGTGTATACAAATAGAATATATTTTTTATAGACACCATTGGTGGTAATGTACTACGTGTTATCTCACACCTTTTTCAGGACATCATTAGTTACCCGGAAATACTTCATATATGAAATTAGGGACAAGTGAAAGTGAACACTTTATTATGCTTGATATATTATTCTTAGGATAAGTGGTCATAAAACCAAGCTATTCTAGTGATGCTATCTAGAGATAGTTCATTTTGGTTTATTGTACTTTGGACACATGTATTATACTAGATGTTTGTTTCCATGTGTTTCCTTTAATTTTTTATAGATACTTGACATACTCATATTGTATAGGATATTACCCCTAGATTTTTTATTACTACTGTTGTTTGGATGTTCATTTATTGCTGCTACTCATTTATATTATGCATCCCCATTTTCTTTTATATATTTCTCTGATATGATTATTAATCAGGAGGGCATAGTATCCTCAATGTACCACCTTATACCCTCACTACTATTCATTATCCTCTAGGATACGGGGAGGTGTGCATAAGGCCATGCAACCCACTGACTCGACGCACTGTTTAGTGGATCCTAAGTCAGGTCATTTTAGTAATTGTTCATGAAATCGATAAAGTGATCACAAATTTATATCTCATGGTAGATCCATAATCAGTGTATTGTATATAAACTGATCACACAAATATTTCACTTTAATTTATGACTTACATCATGAAAAAATACTGACCTACCGCTGGATGAACAACTAAACTACCATAAAATTTGAATTAATTGTAAGTACATTAACCATATGAAGAAAACATTGAATTATCATAAGTTTCACACCTACCACATGAACATAGGTGGTCCTATTGTGAGCTCCAAACTTCCATCAGGAAGAGCACATCACCAAATATATAAAGAGTGATCAATCTATTATGAGAATAGTGATGCTATCTTGCACACATACATGAATTCATAAATTTTAATTAATGTTATTATGAGGGGGTATGTGTTTATATATAATGAAATAGTGTATGTGGAGAATAGTTAATGTTTCATGAACATTGATGATTGCATGGGACTATCGAATTCATGCACACTATCAAAGAAGTTTGAGAAAAGTTCATACTGCGACCTCCTAAGATCATACCAAGATCAATTATATTAGTATTTTCATGTTTCAATTTCCATGTTAAAGATAATATTTAAGTATTCATGTAATCTGTAATGAAACATGAAATTTTACCGTAAAGAGAAATTTGAGAAGATTTCTCCTATGATCATTTCATTGGTTGTTTTTGTGCATGAGTAATCTACAATGTCTTCTGAGTTGATCTTGAAGTAATTGAATGGTTGGGATATGTTAAAAATTTAGAATGTGTGATATTAGTTCCATGCTAAAATAATACAATATAATAATATAGAGGATTTAGTTTTGAGAATACGTTTTATGAATGGAGTTTTACTTATATGAATGTGATATTATTTCTAAATAGATACATCATGTATATAGATTAATGATTTTAAATTATCAAGAATTATGTAGTTTTAATGAGTTATAGTTGAGGTTTGGATCTCATATGCATAAGTGAACTCAATTCTAAATTATTTAAAGGACCCTAGGTCACCCTGAGAGGGGGAGGGGTGAATCAGGTTGTCAACTTTTTCTCCAATTTATTGGATCTTGTTCCCACATTGGTAGGAACTTAATTAAATATGTATGATGGATATTTCCAATAATTTAAACATTAATATATATAGGGAAAACACATCACTTTTACTTGGTTCACCACTAAGGTCTGCATTCAAGGAGAATACACTGAAAAATTGTCGGTCATACCTAATTCCACTATTCTTCACTACTTGTGGATTATAAGGTTTAGGTATAGTCACTCTATCCTAGGAACACTACCTTTACAAAAATTCAAGGATAGCTCAATGCTTTCCTCAGACCACTTCTATTGACTCCCCCTATCTCAATTCCCTAGGTGAACTCACACTCAATTTATAAACGTGAAGGTCCCTTCAACAGATAGTCATGGAAGTATTTGTATTCTATTCAGCATTAGACATTTCTTTTATAGAGGTCTAGATTTGATCCTCTTTAACATTCAATATTTTTCTCTGGTACAACAACTACATGTACTAAGACTTCTTATTATTCATGGACAAAATCACAAATTCTTTTTTAATTATTCAAACATTGAAAATCATTTCACTAAGAATAATCAGAATCAACTCTTCTTATTCTTTGTATGCATGTGACCATGAAAGTGACAATATATATGTGCTCTTCACTTCTTTACACATGTTCACCCTAGGTTTAGGATGCTTCTCTTCAAAGTATTCTTGATTTCATGTGCATGCATGAATACATGCACTTCCTCTTCTACTTTCTTGTGTGAAGCCCCAAATGGTGATGGTTCTGTTAAGCACACAAGCAACTTCCTTTCCCCTATTATTTCTTTTCATTTCTTACATCTTGGTTTGTATGTGCTTACACCTTATGTATGTACTTCTTCAAATCATTATTAAGAATATATACACGCACTTACCAATACCATGCACAATCTTCCTTCTCCCTTCCTCAACACACACTTGTTCTCTTTGATTTGATTATATTTATGTATGTAATTTTATTCAAACATCAATGTGTGCATTTCGGTATGGAATGGAGTTTCTTGTTTTCCTTTTACACACCATAGGTATAGTTTTATTTTATGCACATGTTTACTTCTCTCCTCTGTGAACCAAGATGATTCGCGGCCCATCCTTGTGCAAGGGATTCATAGGGTTCCTTCGCACATGAAGTGCGGACCTACATTGCATACCTCGTGACATGTTTTTATCCTCCATGCACTGGGTGGTATGCGGGAATTTCTCTCACAGGTCACTCTTCACCATGAACCATAGTGGTACATGGTCGATCAGAGTGGTACGTGGGAACTTTTATCATCGCAGAACCAAAATGGTACGTGGTATTGTTTCCCCATGAACCTAGAATCGTTTGTGGGAACACTCTTCATGAACCAAGAATAGTTCATGGATCTCCTGTCTTGCGTATCGAAGTGGTACGTGGATCCTTACATCATGAATCCATTAGGTATGTGAAACGCCCTCTGTTCATGGAACCAGAGTGGTTATCAGTTTACTCTTTGCAAACCCAAAACGGTATGTGGATCTTGCTTTCCCCTTACAAACTCAAATATCATAGAGAATCTATTTCTAAAAATATGAGTCCTTGAAATCATGGGAGCATTAACCTCTATATTAATCGGTGGATCTCATTTTATAAGTAAATATAATATCTTTTCCACGTCCGAAATCCTCAAGATATTGCATAAAGATCTCTGTTTTTTAATCTTTAAACCACAGTAATGAGATACGTTGAGTTTCTCGATTGTTTCTGATTTCATGTTGTAATCATCCTCATGTGTATGTGAATAGGTATGCATGATGATCTCCTCTCCTCTAGCACTCAACATGGAATGGCCTCTGGAAACTTCACTTGCCAAAAACAACACTCATTCTTTGTTATTTCAATGCATGCATGCAAATGTAGTTTCATGCATGGTATCATGTTTCTCAGACGATGCCCATGTAGTGTGTTTCGTCTTCTACAATGGTCGGAGACTGCATCATGGAGGTTCTATAGCTTCTCTAGTGCACTAGTTTGCATCAGGTGTCCCGAGGTTGAAGACGACCCTCGGTCGAATAACGGATGGCTCCAATTCAACCACACGCAGTGTGGGGATAATGAATGGCTTGGATTATATCCCAGGATGTGGGATGCGATGTGGAGCCAAGATCTTTAGTGAGATCAAATGGATGGTTGGGATTGCATCTACATTTTTAAAACCTTATTCCACATCAAAATGCGATGATTTTTTTGGCTTCTTTAAATAACATGTCGCCTCAGAATCATCCCAAATTACTCCTCTCTCCCTTTGGTGTCACCCACACCACTTTTCCGCACTCGCTCTCTTAGCACCCACTCTTCCTCCTCGGTCATGCATCTAGCGCCCACTATGCATCCCCTAGGGTCTTATACACAACCCCCATGAACCTCATGTTGTCTGACCTAGCTATCTTCCTCGTGGGCATGGTTAACCCCTATGGTCCCGCATGAGCCTCAGGTTGAGGCTTTCTGGCTTGCTAGTCAGTTGGCTCTATTTTTAGGTAAGTCATAAAAGAGTACTTAGTATAAAACTAACTATGCATTGAAATGCATGGCCACCTTAGTATTACAAACATCCTCCACAACCTCTTCTTATCTATTTCTTTTACTCCTTCCAAAGAACACTCCATTTATCCTTAATTGTTGTAGACAATGCATCACTCCTGATACACATATTTGGAACTTAGGATCAAGCTCATCCAGCGTCTAGTTTCCATTCTCTATTTCACTTAGGAGAGTTACTTTCTTCATTTTTATCATCAATGACATCCATTGACAACAAATACAATCTTTATACACAAAGTGGTCACAACAATCTCCCCATTTGTGCTTGTTCTCAATACTTCAATGTTATCTAAAATGATCATTTCAATGTGAAAATGGGATTCTCCTCATATTTATTAACTTTATCTCCCCCTTATTGATAAGAAATACAAAGTTTATAGTAGAGAGGGTATCAGTACATATTTAAGGATTGTTTCATTAATCATTTAACTCTAAGTCTACTTAAGAAATGATCAGGGAAGAGAACTAGAGGATTTGATCTAGACAACAATGTTTTCCATTATTCCCAGATCATGATACCTCATGAGTTGAGAACTAATTTACATGTCTTCAAGGCCATTACCAATTTTCTTATGTCAAATATTGATTTAGTTACTCCCCCTTTGTAAAATAATTTTTATTTTGAGTAAAAAAGGATGAGAGATTGAGAAATGTCATACCTTTTCCAATGAAATTATCTTTAGACAATATTCAGAGAAATTGAATTTGATACCAACTGAAGTTGATACTAATTGAAATAATAACTCTGGAATCTTCTTTATGTGTCTCCCACTAAAGGGGACACTTCTTAGGTTCTCTCCCCGAGTGCTTGCTTCACCTTCAATTCCCTTTAAAATTTGGACAATATAAAAATTTTTAAGGGAATAAGGTGTATTCTTATTACTTTATTCAATGTGAGTAGGAAGGTTGAGATGATTTTCTCAAACAAGGTGCTCTATTTTCTCCACTCCTCACACTTTCACATTGGATCTTAAGTTTTGACTTTAGTTGTGTGGATCTCAATATTTCTTCCATACTTTTGTGTGTGAGTCTAATTTCTTCAAGAGATTTCAAAGCACTAGAATCTCCTGGTGCATCTTTAATCTTCTTGAGGAATATCATGTAGATAAGTTCTTAATTTCTCATGATCACCTAAAAATGAGATAGAAGTTTCTCCCTTTTCTCTAGAAGAAACCTAAGCTATCTGCTCTTTACTTCCCAAGACAAGTATTTCTTCATTATTGGAAGGGAATGGAGAACCAGAAACTGCATCTTATTTGGACATGAGAGACTTTTTCAACTACTTATTCTCCTTATTTTCCCTATTCATCATGGTCTTATTGGGTATAGATTTCTGCTCAGAGATAACTGAGCTTTCATCAAGACTGCTCTTCATTGTTGACTTAGGAAAAAAACTCAAATCCTCTTCTTAATAATTTTACTGAAGAGTATCCAATATACATAAACCCCTCTCTGATACCAACTGAAGAACCCTAGGTCTCCGTGAGAGGGGGGTGAATCTGTGTGTCAACTTTTTCTCCCATTTATGGAATCTTGTTACCATATTGATAGAAACTTAATTGAACCTATATGATGGATATAGGAAGTAATTAAAATAATAAGATGTAGAAGGAAAATGAAACACTTTTTCTTGGTTCACCACTAAGGGCTACGTCCAAAGAGAGTACACCCGATAAATTGTTGGTCGTACCTAATTCCACTATTATTCACTATTTGTGGATTACATGGTTTAGGTACGGTCACTATGTCCTAGGAGCACTACATTTACAAAATTTTATGGATAGCTCACTACTTCCCTCAGACCACTTCTGTTTACTCCCCCTGGCTCACTACCCTAGGTGAAGTCACACTCATTTTATGGACATGATGGTCCCTTTAACAGATAGGCATGGAAGTCTTTCTCTCTTATTCAGCATGAGAATTTTCCTACATCAAGGTCCAGAGTTTATGCTCTTTAATGTTCAATATTCTTCTCTGGTACAACAACCAGACGTACTAAGTCTTCTTATTCTTTTCATCCAGAATCACAAATTATTTTGTGATTATTTAAACATTGAAAATTAGTTCACTTGGCATCATTAGAATTAACTCTTCTTATTCCATGTATGCATGTGACCATGCATGTGACAATATAGATGTTCTCTTCCTATTCACTTCATTACACATGTGCACCCTCGGTTTAGGATGATTCTCTTTAAAGTATTATCATATGCATGTGTATGCATGAATGCATGCACTTCCTCTTCTACTTTATTGTGTGAAGTCCCAAATGGATATGGTTCCATTAATCACACACACGAATTAATTTCCCATTCTATTTCATTTTTTTCGTACCACTTCTTTCAGATATTCTTATACCTTATGTATGTACTTCTTCAAATCATGCATAATAATATATACATGCACTTCTCAAATCCTTGCACAATCTTCCTTCTTCCTTCCACAACACAGACTTATTCACTTTTATTTGCTTATATTTATATGTATATGAGTTTATTAAAATATCAATGTGTTTATTTTGGTATGGAATAAAGTTTATTGTTTTCCTTTTACACACCATGGGTATAGAGTTTTTTATGCAAAAGTTTTCTTCTCTCCTTATCAAATCAGGATGATTCGTTGCCCCTCCTTGCGCAAGGGATACACCAGATTCCTTTGCACATGAAGTGAGGACCTCCTTTGTGTACCTCATGACACGTCGTTATCCTCCTCACACTTGGTGGTATGCGGGATTTCCTCTTATGGGTCACTCGTCACTGCGAACCAGAGTGGTATGCGGTCAATATGAGTGGCACACTGGACCTTTTCTCTTTGCAGAACCAAAATAGTACGCGGTACTATTTCCTTAATGGTTCGTGGGAACTCTCTTCACAAACCAAGAAAATTTCATAGATCTCTTGTCTTGTGTACCGAATCGGTACATGGTTCCTTACTTTTCCAACCCATGAGTTATACGGATCTCCTTCCCTTTGTGGAACCAAAGTGGTTCTCAATTTACACTTCACAAACCCAGAATAGAATGAAGATCTTGCTTTCCCCTTGAAAACTCGATGATAGAAGAGACTATGTTTCTCAAAACATGAGTCCCCGAAACCTTGGGAGCAGCAACCTATACTCAAATTGGTGGATCTCGTTTTATAAGTAGAGATCAGATCTTTTCCATGTCCAAAATACTTTAGATATTTCACAAAGATCATGGTTTTGAAATCTTCAAACCATAGTCATGAGATACACTGAGTTTATCAGTTGTTTTAGATTCACGTTTTAATCATCCTCATGTGTATGTGAAGAGGTATACATGAATATATCCTCTCCTTGAGTGCTCGACATGGAACGTCCTCCAGAAACTTCTTTTTCCTCGTCCAACACTCGTTCTTCATTATTTAAATGTATGCATGAAAACATATTTTCAAGCATGGTATCGTGTTTACCAGATGATGCACATGTAGTGGGTTTGCTCTTCTGCAATGGTGAGAGACTCGATCATGGAGGATCGGCAACTTCTTCGGTGCACCGATTCGAGTCAGGTGGCCAGAGATTGAAGATGACCCTCAGTCAAAGATCAAACGACTCTGATTGAACCACTCGTGGCGCGGGGATAATGAATGGCTTGGATTATATCCTTGGACACAGGATGCGATGTGCATCCACTACGGGAAAAATGAGCAATTGCAACGGGTTATTTGCGACGGGATTTATTCCCGTCGCAAATAGTCATGTTAAAAACTTATTTGCGACGGGGGTATTTCCCCGTCGCAAATAAGGAGGCTTTTGCGACGGGATTGCTTTCCCCGTCGCAAATAGTTTTCCCGCGATGCGCGCCAAATCGCGGGAAACTTATTTGCGACGGGGAAATATTCCCGTCGCAAATAACCGGCGGCGGTAAAAGGTATTTGCGACGGGAATATTCCCCCGTCGCAAATACTATGTCGGCAGGGATTATTTGCGACGGGTCCCGTCGCAAATAACTATTTACCGGTTGACCGTAATAAATGTTGGCTAAGGTATTTGCGACGGGTCCCGTCGTAAATAATACTATTTGCGACGGGAATCCCGTCGCAAATGGGCCCGTCGCAACTAATCTAACCTATAAATACCCCCATCCGTTTTTTTCATTTCATTCTCATTTCTTATCTTCTCTCTCTCTCAGAATTATATTTCTAGAGTTGAGTTTTTCTCCAGTTTAAGTTTTTTCTCCGGAGTTGATATTAAAGTTTTGAAGAACGATCAGAACAGATCAATTTTCAAGGTATTTATCTTCATTTTAATTTTTTATTTATTTTTAATTTCTTATTAGTTTCTATTATTATTAATTAGTTGTAATTTAATTATGTTTACATTGTTTTATTACTTAATAAATTTAAATTATAAGTATTGTTTATATGGTAATTAGGAATAATTAGTAATAATTTTTAGTAATTAAGAATAAATATTAATAACTAGTAATAAATACTAATAATTAAGAATAAGAACATTATTACATTATTAGTTTATTTTATTATTAATATTAAAATAATATAATTTTTTATATATATACAGTTCTTTTTTCATCTGTGTGTTTGCTGTCTTCACATGTATTATTTGTATGTGGAGATAGAAAACGCACAGATGAAAAAAGAACTGTATATAAATTAGAAAATTCTATTATTTTAATATTAATAATAAAATATATTAATAATGTTATTATTTGTAATTATGGGTAATTATTTCTAATTATTGATAATTATTCATTTAATTAATAATAATTATCAATAATTAAGAATAATTAGTAATAATTACCAATAATTAACAATAATTAGTATTAATTACCTATAATTAGTATTAATTACCAATAATTAGTATTAATTACCAATAATTAGTATTAATTACCAATAATTCGTAATAATTAGGAATAATTAACAATAATTAGTAATAATTAGGAATAATTAACAATAATTAGGAATAATTAACAATAATTAGTAATAATTAGGAATAATTAGGAATAATTAGTATTAATTAGGAATAATTAGTAATAATTACCAATAATTAGTATTAATTAGGAATAATTAGTATTAATTACAAATAATTAGTATTAATTAGGAATAATTAGTATTAATTACAAATAATTAGTATTAATTAGAAATAATTAGTATTAATTACCAATAATTAGTATTAATTACCAATAATTAGTATTAATTACCAATAATTAGTATTAATTACCAATAATAAGTATTAATTACCAATAATTAGTATTAATTAGGAATAATTAACAATAATTAGTAATAATTAGGAATAATTAACAATAATTAGTAATAATTAGGAATAATTAGTATTAATTAGGAATAATTAGTAATAATTACCAATAATTAGTATTAATTAGGAATAATTAGTATTAATTAGGAATAATTAGTATTAATTACCAATAATTAGTATTAATTACCAATAATTAGGAATAATTAACAATAATTAGTAATAATTAGGAATAATTAACAATAATTAGTAATAATTAGGAATAATTAACAATAATTAGTAATAATTAGGAATAATTAACAATAATTAGGAATAATTAGGAATAATTAGTATTAATTAGGAATAATTAGTAATAATTACCAATAATTAGTATTAATTAGGAATAATTAGTATTAATTACCAATAATTAGTATTAATTACCAATAATTAGTATTAATTACCAATAATTAGTATTAATTACCAATAATTAGTAATAATTAGGAATAATTAACAATAATTAGTAATAATTAGGAATAATTAACAATAATTAGTAATAATTAGGAATAATTAACAATAATTAGGAATAATTAGTATTAATTAGGAATAATTAGTATTAATTACGAATAATTAGTAATAATTACCAATAATTAGTAATAATTACCAATAATTAGTATTAATTACCAATAATTAGTATTAATTACCAATAATTAGTATTAATTACCAATAATTAGCAATAATTACCAATAATTAGTATTAATTACCAATAATTAGCAATAATTACGAATAATTAGAAATAATTACCAATAATTAGCAATAATTACGAATAATTAGAAATAATTAGCAATAATTAGAAATAATTAGCAATAATTAGAAATAATTAGCAATAATTAGAAATAATTAGCAATAATTAGAAATAATTAGCAATAATTAGCAATAATTAGTAATAATTAGTAATAATTAGGAATAATTAGGAATAAGTAGGATTAATTAGGATTAATTAGGAATAATTAGGATTAATTAGGAATAATTAGTAATAATTACCAATAATTAGTAATAATTACCAATAATTAGTAATAATTAGTAATAATGACCAATAATTGCCAATAATTACCAATAATTGCAAATAATTAGGAATAATTTGTAATAATTAGGATTACTCAGGAATACTCAGGAATACTCACGAATACTCACGAATACTCACGAATACTCACGAATACTCACGAATACTCACGAATAATCACGAATACTCACGAATAATCACGAATACTCACGAATACTCACAAATAATCAGGAATACTCAGGAATACTCAGGAATACTCAAGAACACTTAGCAAAAAAAATTATATTATCAATATTTATGAAAAAAATATTAATATTATTAAAATAATAAAAATTTATAAAATATTAAAATTATCAATATTTACAACAGATTTTGCTCTATTCTTAACATGTTCAAATCTTAAAGGGTCGCTAATTGTCAGGTCATGCGCAATAAAAAGTTTCTGTCAGCCATGTCCAATGTAAACTCTATAATTGTCCTTGCATGGTCGATCACCTCAAAAGTAATGTTGCAATCAGACAAACCAAGTCATTCCCTTCTTATCTATAAGAATCATCTCACATGAACCTTTACATAGACCATTCTTCCTTGAAAATTTAAGGGAAAAATAATGATATCCCCTCAAATTTTTAAGGAAGAATGATCTATGTAAAGGTTCATGTGAGATAATTCTTATAGTTAAGAAGGGAATGACTTGGTTTGTCTGATTGCAACATTACTTGCGAAGTGATCAACCATGCAAGGACAATTATAGAGTTTACATTAGACATGGCTGACACAAACTTTTTATTGCGCATGACCTGACAATTGACGACCCTTAAAGATTTGAACATGTTAATAATAGAACAAAGTTTGTTCTGAATATTGATAATTTTAATATTTTTTAATATTTTTTATTATTTTAATAATATTAATATTGTTTTTTCGTAAATATTGATAATATTTTTTTATTACTAATAATTAGTAAACGAAATCTGCTTGGATAATGAAGGGAAAATTTATAACCATCTCCACAACGATGATTATCAAATTTCCTTTCATTATTCAAGCAGTTTTCCTTTTGCTAAGTATTGCTAAGTATTGCTAAGTATTGCTAAATTAGTAATAAATAGTAATAATTAGCAATAAATTGTAATAATTAGTAATAAATTGTAATAATTAGTAATCCTTGCTTGAGTGTTTTTTCTAACAAATTATTCAAAACCAGTAATGCTTTTATATTTTATAGAAAAATATGGAACAACGAGGTCGTCAACAGTCATTATTAGATGACCGCATATGGATAAATCAACGTAGAAATCCAAATGGTTCTGGTTTAAATCCAGTATATATAGAGGGTGTGGAGATTTTTTTATCATTTGCGGCATCAAATTCAGAATTTGTTTCAGAAGGAAAGATAAAATGCCCTTGTAGAAAATGTGCATTGAGAACGTTTGACACGTTTGACAAAGTGGGGGAACATCTCTTGCGTTTTGGTTTTCAAGAAGATTATGTTTTTTGGTATCAACACGGTGAACGCAGTTCCAGAGCAGATGATACCAACTTGATTCCGGATCCATCCCAGTTTCAAGATTTAGTACATGATGTTGCAGGTTCATCTGTTCAACATACAGAAACTCCGGCTGATATAGCTTCAAATCCTGAGTTGGGACCGTCTGAATTTTATGAGTTGTTGAAGTCTGCTG
This sequence comes from Viscum album, assembly GCA_963277665.1. Lineage (NCBI taxonomy): Eukaryota > Viridiplantae > Streptophyta > Magnoliopsida > Santalales > Viscaceae > Viscum > Viscum album. The sequence goes on along the minus strand of OY728140.1, from coordinate 1,712,393,048 downwards.
AGGATGCATTATATCCTGGCTGCAAGATGAGCAAATTAGAAGCGGTTGCAAAATTTATGGCTATCAAATCAGATAACGGAATGTCAAACACATGTTTTGACCAGATATTTTCTTTGCTGAAAACACTGTTACCCGAAGGAAATGTTTTACCTGCAAATTACTATGAAAGTAAGAGGTTGGTTCGAAATTTGGGACTTACTTGTCAGAAGATTCATGCATGTTCAAATGACTGCATTTTATATTCAGGGGAAAATGAGTCGTTGGATAGTTGTCCCACATGTGGGCAACGGAGATATAAAGAAGGACAACACGGGAAGTCTGGTTTGATTCCTGTAAAACAGTTGAGATATTTTCCGCTTACATCCAGACTTCAGCGTTTATTCATGTCTAAGAATACAGCGACAATGATGTCATGGCATAAAGAGAATATTTCAACCGATAAAAGCTTGAATCATCCAGCCGATGGTGATTCATGGAAACATTTTGATAGAGTGCATCCATCATTTGCTTTAGAAGCAAGAAATGTTCGACTGGGCCTTTCCACTGATGGTTTCTGTCCGTTTGGATCTTATGGTAGTCAATATTCATGTTGGCCTGTTTTTTTAACTCCGTATAATTTACCTCCATGGATGTTGATGAAGGAGCCATATATCTTTTTGACTTTACTAATTCCAGGACATCCGAAGAAAAATATTGATGTTTATTTGAAGCCATTGATTGATGAATTAAATTTATTGTGGAGTACTGGTGTCAGTACATATGATGTTGCAACGAAACAGAATTTCATACTGAGAGCAGCATTGATGTGGACAATAAGTGACTTCCCGGCTTATGGGATGTTATCTGGCTGGAGTACACATGGTCAGAAATCATGTCCTTACTGTATGGGAGAGAACAAAGCATTTATGCTCATTCATGGAAAGAAACCTTGTTATTTTGACTGTCATCGTAGATTTCTTCCAGCTGATCATCCTTTTCGCAGAAACAGATCTCATTTCAGAAAAGGAACAGCTGAAAGGGATGGACCTCCAAAAATGCTATCAGGTTCGGAGTTAAAATCGGTTGTATTTTCATTACCTCCCATCACTTTTGGTCCCACAATAAACCAACAGAAAATTTCTGGTTTTGGGAAAGAACACAATTGGATTAAACGTAGCATATTTTGGGATTTGCCATATTGGTCTGATTTGTTGGTCTGACACATGTTAGATGTCATGCATATTGAGAAGAACTATTTTGATAATTTGTTTCATACAGTTTTGGATACGCCAGGAAAGAGCAAAGACAATGTAAATGCACGTTTAGATCTTGCCCAAATTTGTAGGCGTCCAGAATTGGAACTATTTGAGAATGTCAGAACAGAAAGGTTACTGAAACCAAAAGCAGCTTATACACTGTCTAAAGAAAACCGTTTATTATTTTGTCAGTGGATTGCAGATTTGAGACTTCCAGATGGCTGTGCTTCCAATTTGGGTAGATGTGTAAAGAATGGTCATATTACTGGATTGAAAAGTCATGATTGTCATGTTATAATGGAGAGACTTCTACCCATTGGATTAAGAGGTCTGTTGAATTCTGTGATTTGGGATTCCATAACAGACATGTCTCATTTGTTTCGGGAAATTTGTGCGGCTATGGCAGATTATGATGCTCTAGGCAAACTTGAAAAAGATGTTGTTGTAATTATATGTAAACTGGAAAAAATATTTCCGCCGTCTTTCTTCGACTCAATGGAACATTTGATGTTACATTTGCCATATGAAGCCAAATGTGGAGGTCCGGTACAGTTTCGATGGATGTACCCATTTGAAAGATGCATGCAAACATTGAAAAGAAAAGTACGCAACAAAGCATCTGTTGAAGGATCTATTGCAGAAGCTTATTTGCAAGAGGAAATATCTTTTTTCTGCTCCCATTATTTTGAATCTGAGTATCCTTCAAAACACAACCGAATGGGACGGAATGAGAGGAATATTGATGAAATCGACAATCAATTATCTGTTTTCAACCAGTCAGAGCTTGGTTTTGGTGGAGTTTCTGAACGCTGGCTTTCAGATGATGAACATCATAGAGCTCATACGTATGTTCTGCTCAACTGTGAAGAGATGACATCAGTTGTACTGTAAGTGTTTATATCACTTATTCTATCATTTATGTTATAGTAAATAACTTTGGTTTTTATAGGTTGTATGATAATCATATCAAGAAACAAATTCCACAAATTACAGCAGCTGCTCTCGAAGAACGGCGACTGAAAAATTTCTCTCAGTGGTTTCAAAAACTGGTAACATAAATTCTTTATCATTTAGCAACTCATTCAATGTATAGTTTACTATATTGATAATTATTTCACAAATCTTCAGGTGTCTCGACATGCTGATAAAATTGACAAACGGCTCTGTGTATTGAGTAACCCACCTTCCAAACTTGTTAAAACTTATAATGCATATGTGGTGAATGGATTTCGATTCCACACGCATGCATATGGGGAATCGAAAAAAACAATGAACAGTGGAGTTAGCTTGAGAGGATCTCATCATCGAGAAAATGAAGTTGACTTTTATGGCATACTTGATGAAATCATTGAACTCTGTTATCTTGGACAACATTACATAACCATGTTCAAATGTCGGTGGTTGGATACAGAGAGAGGCGTGCGTGTTCATCCGACTCATGGAATCATCGATATTAAATGTAAAAGTGTTCTCGCAGTAAATGAACCATTCTTATTGGCTCAACAGGCATATCAAGTTTATTATGCAAAGTACTGTGCAACATCAAGAGACTTGACTGATTGGTGGAGTGTAATAAAAATCAAAATTCGAGACAATCAGTTTAGTCAAAGTGAATGTGCTTTCAGTGATGTGCAAAGAATTGAAGTTTTTCAAGAGAGTACTCAAAATCAATCTTTTTTACAAAGAGATATGAGTATCAATGACGACACCCCACATTTAAGAGTCGGTGATGACGATGATGTTAATGATGTCACACATGAATTTGAAATGGTAAGAGATGAAGCAACTGCAACTCGAATGGATATCGATGATGTTGAGGAGGAATATGAAGATGACATTGACATATATGAAGATGATGATGAAGATGAACACTTATAGAATTCCATGGTATTTATATACAATCATAATATGTATATATATGTATATATAATAGTAATTATCAATTATTTTCTAATATTAACATTTTCTGTTTCAGATGGACGAGGCCACATTTCGTGAGTTGGCGGAGGCTGACCTGCCTTTCGATGCAGATGAGTTGCTGGAAGATGACCCTCAGCCTGCAGGCGCTCCAGGGAGTACGCGGAGGGGGCGCGGTCTTGCACGATTGATGATTCCTGACCCCGTCCCCGAGCGACGTCCACGTCTTGGGTTTGATCCGCGCACCCGGAGGTGTGATAACCTGTGTAATAACCTGTGAATTTGACTAAGATTTCATTAATCTATTCACATAATAAATGTTTATTATTTTTTCAGTTTTTCGCATATAGCAGTCGGACAGGGCAACGCTATTTTGCGCAACTATTTCTCTCAGCCGTGGACCACATGGGAGCAGATTCCCATTGATGTGCAGCAGGCCATGTTCGGCCATTGGTTGGTACGTACGTAAATAAATAATTTTTATTTTGAAAATTATTTCATTTCTAACTTGATATTTTGATTTATTTGTAGGGTTTATGGTATCCGATCGAGGATACCATGCGTGACGCCATCCACGAGGCATGGGAGGTGGCCATGCGTGATCGCCTTCGTCAGTTTTTGCACAATTTAAGAAAAGCTGCGATGAAGAAAGCAGGAGTGTCAGATTTTGAGGAGTCATGTAGAGCACACCGACCAGAGTACATTTCATCCCATGTATGGGATGGATTATGTGCGCACTGGTTGAGTGGTGCCTTTCAGAGGAGATCATCGGTGGGGAGGCAGAATCGGGGGAGGCAGGAGGTGACTCATCGAGCTGGGAGTCGTTCTTTCAGTACTCATAGACAGCATCTGGTACGTACATTATTTATAAATATTTTATATAACTATAAATATTAACAGTTTATTTTTTATTCTTATAGGCTGTCGAGCACCCCGATATTACAGAGTACGACGTATATCGGAGGATGTATAGTGATCCTGCTACTGGGGAGCTCAGAGGTGATCGTCAGCATCACATCGTGGTCAGTATTATTTGTTTTCAAGTTTAAAAATTAACTGCATATAATATATTCACAATTTTAATTTTAAATTGAAACTATAGGAGTCATATGAGGCCGCAGCGGCACAGGCCCGGCCTGAGAGTCAGGCCGAGTCATCAGATCAGACCACTGCCCGTCAGTTTGATGAGGCGGCATGGATGCAGGCCACCCAGTATGCCTTCGAGAAGGGTCGGGTAGTTGGTATCGGCTCTCGACTGACTCCCGGAGATTATTATGGCAGTGCTGCGATGTCGGCGTCCAGCTCGAGGGGAGCTCGTGCATCTTCTTCTACACAGTATGAGGAGCAGTTGCGATCTCAGACTACACAGATAGAGAGTCTCCGACAGGAGCAGGAGCAGATACGTCAGCAGCATGAGGAGGAGCGTCGACGCCAGCAGCAGCTGTACGAGGAGTAGACGAGTCGGTGGCAGCAGCAGCATCAGGAGCAGATGGAGTACATGCGCCGACTCACTCATGCTTTAGGGATGGAGTTTCCTCCACCACCATCTGCAGATCCCCCCCCTCCCCCCTCCTACAGATTAGAGTTTGTATTTCTGTTATAAAATTTGTGAAATCAAAATATTTTTTTTTCTATTCGTAGTTTCTGTCTCATTATAAAATATTAATAATATTATATTTTTAAATAACAATATTAATATGAATAATAATAATATTTATATTTTATAATATTAAATTTTATATATATATTAAAATTTTATATATATATTAAAATTTTATAATATTATAATTTAATTATTTTTTTGTAATACTTGAATTATTTTAATATTTGAATGTAAAATAATTCTATTATTTTTATATTAATTAAAATAACTTATTAATATTTTTTTTATTTATGAATTATAATTATAATATTATTATATTAATTAAATTATTTATTAATATTCTATTATTTTTATTTTTGAATTATAATTCTACTATTATTATAGTAATTAAAATAATTTATTATTTTCATTTGTAAATTATAATTCTATTATTATATTAATTAAAATAATTTATTAATAATTTATTTTTTTTATTTTTTTTATAGTATTTGCGACGGGATACTATGCCCGTCGCAAATACTAGTAGTATTAATAATTTTTTATTTTTTTTTAAAAAGAGTAATTGCGACGGGACCCGTCGCAATTACTATGAATAGTATTTGCGACGGGTCCCGGTTCCCGTCGCAAATACTAGTATTATTAATTTTTTTATTTTAAAAAAAAACGTTATTGCGACGGGCCCGTCGCAAAAACAATTTGCGACGGGTACCGTCGCAAAAGGTATTTGCGACGGGCCCGTCGCAATAACTGTTTAAAAAGTTTTTCACAAAAAATACGGAATACTATTTGCGACGGGGAGAATGCCCGTCGCAGAAAAAGGCTTTAGCGACGGTCCCGTCGCAAATAAGTTTAGTTGCGACGGCGTTTTCCGCAACGGGCTATTTGCGACGGGACCCCGTCGCAAATGGCTATTTGCGACGGGATCCCGTCGCAAATAGCCCGTCGCAAATACCTGTTTTTCCAGTAGTGATCTGAGATCTTCCATGAGACCAGATAGACGGTTGGTATTATGTCCGTATTTTTAAAACCTTGTCCCACAACAAAATGTGGTGCGCTATTTGGATTCTTTATATAACATGTCGCCTCAGCATCATCCCAGATTACTCATCTCCCCCCTCCAGGGCTACCGCGCCCTGGTTTTCCGCAGGCGTGCTCTTAGCGCCCACTCTTCCTCCTTAGGCATGCATCTAGCACCCACTATGCATCCCATAGGGTCTTATACATAGCCCCAATGCACCTCATACTAGATGGCCTCGCTGGCTTCCTCGTGGGTACAGTTGACCCCTGAAGTCCTGCATGAGCCTCGGGTTGAGTCATGCTAGCTGGATAGTCGGTTGGATCTATTTTTTAGGAAAGTCATATAAAAATACTTAGTATAAAACTAATAATGAATTTAAATGCATGGCCACCTTATTATTTCAAACCTCCTCCACAACCTCTTCTTCTATTTTTCTTTTACACCTTCCAAAGAACACTACAACCATCCTTAATTTTTTTGGACAATATATCACTCCTGATACACATATTTGGAACTTAGGATCATGCTCACCCAACGTCTCGTTTCCATTATCCATTTCACTTAGGAGAGTTCCTTACTTCCATTTTATCATCATTGATATCCATTGAAAACAAATAAAATCTTCATACATAAAGCAGTCCCAACATTATTTTCATTTCATGTACAATAACAAGCGGGATGATAAGAAAATATTTTAAGTAGTTTATATTAAACATACATATTTTTATGGAGTTATAGTGGAAGAAAATAAATAAGGGATATGATAAATATGAAAAAAGATATTCATGATGCAGTGAATATATTTTGAGTTATATTGAGATAGAATTATTCATGTAGAAAACTATACGAAGATGATGATGATGATGTCTCAAAGAATACTAGAAGAAACTAGAAGGATTTGGAATAGTTTATTTTTACAGAGATGAAAAATTTAGAAACAAATGAAAAAGATAAATTTAGGTTATTTCTTTAATTACACATAAGACAGTCGTTAGAGGAAAAAAGAATATTGGGGATTATGGGAACACCCTCATATAGAAATAGGTTGAAGTTAATTAATTATCATGGGAATGAAATTATTTGGGTGATATTTTATATTCCAAAATAGTTGACCAACATTCTAGTGACCTACCAATAAAATCAAAAAATATGATGAGTAAGAGATCTAATTTGAATTAAAGAATTTGAGAGTTGTGTAGTGTGTGTGATATTTTTGAAGATCTATCAAAGAAGAAGAAAATGAAGGAAAATTTGAGTATGCATTATAGATTAATTTCATCTGGGTATATAATATGAGTAATAATAAGATATTCCTATAACTTCTATTATTACAAAATCATGCGTGAAAGAAAAATGGATCAAGGTTGACTTAATGTGCATGGTTTCATTTTTTATGATAAATAAATTGAATATATATAAGGTGTAACAACCCAAGTAATAATAGATAAATAATTTTTATATATTTATTAATTATATTTTATCGATTTATATTCATTATAGTAATATTAGGTAATTTTCATTCAAAGGGAAAAAACCTTTATTCCTAACCAAATTGGGTTTTCATGTATTATATGGGTTTATTTTAAATAATTAATTGAAAATTATAGAATTTAAATTTTACAAAATTAATTTTAATTTTTAATTTCTCATTTCAAAAATATATTAGTATCGAATTTTTATAATTTTCTGAAAAATTTGATTTTTCAATAAATAATGAAAATGTTAATTTTTTATTAAAATTGAATTTTATTTTAATGAATTTATAAATTATAATTATATATTGGATTAGTTTTAAAATTTAATTAGTTTATTTTGATTAAATATAATCCATTTATAGTATTTGTAATAAATTTTATACTTTAATTTATCATAAAGGTATTTTTAGTACTTAAAAAGGATATTTTCTGAAAAACTATTTTTCGTCACATTTTGTAGGTTTAATTTTAAATTAAATTCTACCAATTTTAAGTTTTTAACATATAAAAATGGACTCCATATATAGAAATAATGAGTAATTTTTTTCATATATTTCTCATTTAATATTAGTCATTATGAATATTAATCCTAGAAAATTTTGTTACCAAGGTAAAGGTAAAATGGCTTAATCAAGTGTAAAAAATGTGATAAGGATTGTAAAGTAACCCTAAAACTTACCTTAATTTTATTTTTACATTATATTTCATCCATAGTCGTTAAAAATTAAAATATATTACTATTTCATATGGTCTTGATTTTGACCTCTATAATATTTTACGTAAAGAAATGTCAAAAATGTTATTCTATTTGTTTTATTATCCTTAAATTTTTTAAATAGGGATAGAAAGAAGGTATGTTCGGTTATAAATATTTATTTTAATGATAAATAATTTTTTTTATAATTTTAATTTATTTATAATGTTTACTGACAAAATAATTACCTTAAAAACCTATACAACGCGGGTACAATATTTATATAATTATTAAAAAAATAAAATAAAAGATTTTAGAAATGAAAAAAGTATTAGGATTTAAATTAATTATTGTATTACACAACTTTTTTAGATAAAAATTACATATTTCAGTGTTTTAATTAATTATATCTTCATTTTATTATTTTTTATGTAGTTTTAAAAGTAAAATTCAATGAATAGTTCTAGAAATTATATTAATGATATTTTATAATAAATGGTATTTTATTAAAATATTTAAAATTAATAAAAAACCAATATGTATACAATTTATTTTTATATGGTTTAAAATATCAAATAATTCCCATTTATGTTTCAATTATCCTTTTATAGTAACTTTTTTGACCCCTAATATTAAAATCATTAATACTATGATAATTGTCAAATGGGTTCAAATGAGTTAAAATAAAAAAAATGGATGAAAAGTGTCACCTAAAATTATCCAATTATGAATTTGGATTCATTTTACTGTGAAAATTAATTTATATTAAGTTAATATTTTTTGGAATTTCAGAAGTCACCCTCTCATTTCTTATAAAAGGACACCTCCTATCCCCTTTTCTTCACTCTTAAAAAACATTTTTCATATATTTCCTTCCAAAATACATTAATTAAATACCTAATAGTATCCTATATGACTTTTTATCATAAAATTAACCAATTGAAATTTTTTGTGTAAACCATAAGAGGTTTTCTAATGAAGAGATAAAATTATAGAACCAGCATTTTCATTTTTTTTCTTCTTATACAACCTTAAAATAATATTAAAATTAGAAGAAATAATTAAATAATTATATTCCATATTCTTGTATGTTATCTTGTTAATGTAATTTGTTACATCAATCTTCTCTTCCATCAAATTGGAAACAGAAACACCATTTGTGTGTATAGAGGACTACTGCCTAACGAACTGATGTGACTCGTCTTCCATCCCCACCTCTCATGGGTGGTTATAATAATAGTTTTACTAGATATATATATATATATATGATATTAAAGATATATTTATAATTACCAAAATAGACTTTATCATTTAATAATATTCAGTTTCTTATTCACTGAAAAATGATAACGTCGTTCGTGCGTACGTGTGGACTACCACACCAATAAATCGATGTGATTTATTTTCATCACCAAATCACTCAGATAATATATATAAGTATATTTAATTACATAATATGGTATTTATGATATAAATATAATTTTTTAAGTATAAAATAATAATTAAATTCTTTCCATAATGATCATTGAAAAATGGAAACTTTACTCATGCGTACGTACGACCTACAGTTTCTATGATTGTAATGTAGATAATTTTTAATAACTATATTTCATGATTGGTTTTGAAAGTATAATTTATGCATAAAAATGACATTTATTTTAATATTATTATTCTATATAACATGTAATAATGAAAACTTTGACCATATTCATCCTAAAGAGGTCATTTTGGACATATGTGCCAAATATCATCAAAACATTCAACTTGAAATTAATTGATTAAGTAATTAAATATAACATGATAGTAAATAAAATAAAGGGAATAATAAAATTTAAAATGGTTAGTTTTCTAGTAAATAATAAAATTATTTTTATTATTTAGGATGATAAAGAATGTATATGAAGATTCAAACTCAATGTAAGGGACTTTCTTTTATAAATCCTATTTTAATGTTTCCATTCCAACTATTTTCTTCCATGTCCATATTTTAAAATAAAATATCCTATTATTTTGTTAATATGAAAAAAAATATATTAATGAAATTCATTACCTGTTTTACTTTCTTTAAAATGTTTTAAATGGTATCTTTTTTATGGAATGTTTTTACTCTCTTTACAAATGATAGGAGGAACGTTCAATTTTAGTGTATATGGAAACACCGACTATTCCCACTTTTGTAACCATTATTTGATTTTTGGATTCCTTTACAATATTTTATGTTTTATTAAAATAAAAACCCAACTTATCTATGTTTTTTATCTTAATTTTTTTTTTAAATGAAATATATATTTAAACATTCATAAATAAATTTTATGGGTGAAAAGAATATTTTTATAAGTGTAATGTTGTAAATTTCAAGATTTTATTTGTTATGATTATGTTATAGTTATTGTTAATTGTTATGAAGATGTTTGGTTCTGTTATAAACACAAGTATAGGTGGTTTAATTATAAACCAATGATGGGTGGGTTTGTGGTAGACCTCTAATGCATTGGCTATGGAATTTGACAAAATATATTATTCTATTTATAAGAGTGGTGATGAAAATTTTGTAAAAAAGATACCTAAATTATTTATATATAAATTATATGGGTTTTATGGGAATATTATGATTTTTAAGGTAATAATATTATTGTATGTTTAAATTAATGTTTATGCTACTTCTTAAGGGTGGTAAGGATAACATTTTAAAAATGTTTTCATATTTCTTTCATGACTTAAAATAATACTTTATGATATTTATTTTTATTTAAATATTTATTATGAGATGTTTTATGAATATATTTGGGTAGTAAAGTTCTGTTTTTGAGTAATAAAAATTTAATTTTGAGCAGAATTATTATTTCTAAATAGTAAAAAATTTATAAGTATTCATGAACTAATGGGTTTATTTCTTCTTTTCATTATGTCCGTTGGTGAGATTTTTGTGATCATATAACATTTTTAAAAAAAATAATAGGGTTTAAGGATGTTTAAGAAAAAATAAGGAGTCATTTTTAAATTCATGGAGATTTTTCATCAAAATAAAACATGTTTCGTTTTAAAGGTTTTGTATTGTGGAAAAAACAGATACTTAGTTGAAGTTCACACCTTGTAATTTTTTGGTTTGTTATGTAAGAGTTGTGACCTAATTATACTAAAATATGAACTTAAAAGATCATTATGAATGGAATAAAGTAAATTTTATTTAAAATCCACTATAATTTTTAATATTTAATTATGGGTCTTTATATTTGGTGTTAGAGAATGGTTTAGATAATTTTAGAGGTTATGATGGGAAAAAAATACCTCAAGGTAAAATTTTATTGTTTTTGGTTCGATTTTTCTTTTCAAAAAGTTGGTTTCCTTGGTCAGTTGTGGAGTTCTGGTATGGTTTTTTACTAGGAATTGGAAAAAATAACCATGAAAGGGGATTGAATTCCTTGAAAATGGTATAAAAAATTGTGTATAAAAGGAGGTTTCATTTCCTAGTGTTTATCAAATTTTTGGGGTTTAATATTTGTAGTATTTCTCAACAATCATGAAAGGTGTATTTCTATGAAAGACTCATAAAAATATAGAAATGGTATAAGTTTTGTGAAGACAAGAGTTTCATGGAGATAATGATATTTGTAAAGGAATTCGGTGTCGTGAAGGCTGGGTCTCATAAATGTTTGGGGCATCATGAATGCGTGAAGGGTTAAAAATAATCTCTATGACTATGATATGCTTCGTGAATAGAGAAATTTTCCTAGAGATTCGAAAAATAGAGATATTTTCAAACAAAAGTGGGGAAAGTTTTTGAAATGTAGTTGATGAGGATGGAAGCTTCTGGAATGGGATGTAATGCCTATAAATAGGCCTCTAACCCCCTCACAAAAGGAATCAAGACTTAACAAATATTTTAAGGCTCTGGATTCATGAAGGTGATTCGTAAAGGTTTTTCTTGCGAAAAAGTTCATGAGGAAAGGTAGTTTGAAAATTCTATAAAAGCCGATAGAAAGTTGTAATCATTCTGAATGTATTGGTGTTCATGAAGGCTATAAAAAGATGAGTAAAATTTATGATATTCATGAAGACTAAGTGAGATTTTTAAAAGTTTTGAGTTTCATGAAAGAAGGTTTCTTTGAGAATGCCGATTGAGGTTTATAAAATAGGCGATCTTTGCAAAATTTGTAGGGTTCATGAAGAGTGTATATACTTGTGATGAATTAAGAAGTTTCATAAAGGTTGTTTTTAAGCTTTATGAAGATAGTGAGCATCACAAAAGATTTGAAAAGTTATTGCCTAATTATACTAGAGTAAAGTTATATTCATCAAGTGGATGAAATTGGTACATAAATAGAGCATCCACCTGTATTTTAGTATGAATTAATTATTTCTAATCAAGGGACCTACATGTCTATAAAATGTTGGTCAATCCCTTCCAAACCAGTGATAAAAGAAAGAGGAACAAGGTGATATTTTCCATAAATATTGATCCATCAAAAGAGACATTGAGGGAGTAACCCTTGGGAAGTAGTGAGTTATCCCTAAATATTATAATAGAATTGAGCTTGGTCATACAATTGATCCAACATGAACCTTTCATTTTGGTAGTGAACCTTTGTGGATTTGGTACATCGACACATTGTAATTGTATGCTCATTAGATGTATCCTAATGAGGGTAAACCAAGTAAAGTCTATGTTTCCTTGTGATTTATTTCTTTTTTTACTTTCAATGCATCATCATTAGATAAATATGAAAAGAATAAAATCATAAATTAACACTTAATACCAAATAAAGTGGCCCTTATAACAACTATTTCAATATCTAGTGGGGAATTAATAATTTTATAATTAATATACAAGGCTTGATTCACCCCCTATTAGGTTATTTAATCCCCTTTTAGGCCTAACATATTAGGATAATGAAAGTAAGTACCATTAATATATTCTAATTTATGGTTATCATGATAGATAATTTGAATATTTCCTTGTTTTTTTCTAAAATATGACTATTCAGAATATTTTTCCCTATAGGAAACAAGGAAACTATAGTAGGAAGGTAACAAGAGGATGATATCCTTCCAATTCAACATCCTGGGATGGATGAAATTTGAACGGATCAATTTTTTATAGTGATGAATCAATTGATGAAGGATATAAATAGTGGTGGAATCCATGCTAGAGAGTAGTCATATATACCATAGAGGAACATGATGATAGTAGATAATTTTATTATAAAACAGCCTTCAGCATTCAGTGGATCTTCTAACCCTATTGTAGCTAACAGAAGGATTGATAATTTGGAAAATATATTAAAACCCATGGGTTATTTTAATCATCAAAAGGTGACCCTTTATATTTAACATTGTAAAGGTGATGTTGAACAGTGTTGGTTAATGGCTAAGAATATAAAGAAGATAAGAGATTTATCCCTTGGAGTGGAATGAATTTATAAATATTTTCCTTGAGAAATATATTCCTAAGTTCATTTTACTTAAGATCGAAAAATGGTTCATGTAATTGAGATAGAAATATAAATTTTAAGTGGATTCATATAAAACAAACACCACTCGATTGAAATGGTACACACCCTATTCTATCAAGGATCTTGATAGTAAAATAAATTAGTTTTACTTAGGATTGAATCAAATATTTTGAATTAAATGTTTTTTCTAGTGAATTAAAAAGTTAAAATAAAATTTTTTGACAAGCCGAGAAGGTATAAATAGAGTTTATTGATTATTAGGTATTCTATGACAATAAGTAAAAAATTTATAATTGGAAATAAATGTTAAATAATATATCTAATAATTTTAAAGGTAAGAAAAAAAGTTTCTATTTTATGATAGGTGTGGTAAAAATAACCCTATGAAAAGTATTATGAAATATAAAAAGTTATTATGATGTGGTATGTTTTTTCATATGGATCTTGAATATAAATAAAATAATCCTCAACAATCAAATAATGTTGAAACAAATAGCCAACCAATAATGATATGTTTTAATTATAGTTAGTTGGAAATTATGAAAATGTGTTTTTGAAGTTAGTTACTCAGAGTAGAAATCAAAAAGATCAAAAGAAAAAAAGGTGGGGAATAATTTTCTACTACTAAGGTTGATGTTGGGGCATCTAATTAAATGGTGAAAGGTACATTACTTGTTTCCTAAAAATGTACTAACTCTCTTTTTAACTATAGATATTCATATTCCATTATTTATGAGAAATTTTCTAGTAAAATGTGATTGTACCCTCATGAAAATTAGATAAAACTTTTGGTGAAAACACAAGTTGGAAATATTAAATAACCCGAGAATTATAGGAATCTTCTTATTTTTATTACTATGATGGTCTTTCCTAGAAAAATAGTTAAACTTATAGTAGTGGAGTTTAATGATATTCTTGACATCGATTGGATTTTATTTTATTGTGCTAAGATATATTATAAATCTAAGAAAGTTATATTTAATGATTTCATACCATTTATAACCTAAAATAAAGAAGAGAAATGGATTACAGATAGTAGTGAGAGTTACCTAGATCATGTCACTGAGAAGAAAGAAACTATTATTTTAGTGACGTGCCAATAGTGAATGAGTATGTGGATTTATTTCCTAATGATTTATCTAGTGTTATTAATGAATGAGAGGTTGAGTTTTCTATTTAATTGGTATCTTATGATAAGGCTATTTCAAAACCCCCGTATCAAATATCTAAAGTAGAAATTGTGGAATTTGAAAATAAGTTACAATAATTTCTTGATAAATGTTTCATTCATCCTAAAACTTCACCATGGTGTGCTACAATTTTATTTTTAAAAAATAAATATGGTTCCATGATTATTTCCATTTATTAGAGATCTTTTAATAACATCACTATTAAGAACAATTATCTTCTTCCTCATATTGACTATTTGTTTTACCAGATCCATGTAGTGCATTATTTTTTGAAGATTGATCTCTGGTTAGGATACCATGAGTTAAAGGTAAAGGAGGAATATATCAAAAATATAATTTTTTATACTAGATACAGACATTATGAATTTGTATTTATTCAATTTGGGTTATCTAATACACCTTTTTTATTTATGGATCTTATGAATAGAGTTTTATAAGACTATTTAGATAACTGTTTTGTTGTGTTTATTGATTATATATTGGTATATTCTAAAATTCATGAGGATCATGAAAGACAGCTATGTATTTTTTTCAAACATTGAAAGAAAAAAAATTGTATATAAAATTTAGTAAGTGTGAATTTTGATTGAAAAAATATTGTTTAGTTAGATATATAGTTTATAAATATGGCATAAATGTTGACCCTACTAAGACTAAATTTGTTGAAGAGTGTAAAATACCTACAAATTTTGTGGAGATTCACAATTTTCTTGGACTAATGGGTTACTAACAGTGTCTTGTTGAAATGTTTTCTAAGTTGTATAGCCCGCTGACTAATTTAAATTGAAAAGGATTTAAATTCGTCTAGACTAAAGAATGTGATGATTAATTTCAAGAAATAAAAAGGAAATTAAAAAATGATTAATTTTAGTACATACCCTCTATAAATGGAAAATTTTTCATCTATAGTGATTCTTCTTTAAAGGGTCATGGTTGTGTCATGATGCTTAATGATTAGGTAATTTCTTAGGCCTCATAGCAACTGACACCTCATGACTTAAGTTATCCAACATATGATCTGGAATTAACTGTTGTGGTTTTTTCCTTAAAAATCTAGGGACATCATTTATATAGAGTAAAATGTGAGATACATACTTATAAGAAAAGTTTGAAAAATATATTTACTCGGAAATAGTTGATCATGAGGAAGAGAAGAAAGCTAGAATTGATTAAGGATTATGATTTAAAAATTCATTATCATCCTTAGAAAAAAACATAGTATCTGATGCTTTGAGTGGGAATAATAATGTTATATTAACTATGTAATATTCAGAACATTTCCCTTTGGTTAATGATTCAATTAATTTTGGCCTAGAAATTTTTCATGTAGTTACTTCCTATATTCTTTTCAGGTGTTAGTACAATTGTCTCTATTAAAAATAACTAAGAAAGATCATATGGAGGATTGTGTTGTATAGTAAATTATAGAATCTGTTAAGAAGTGTAATTTTACACAGTTTAGTGTAGACAAAGAAGGTATTTTGAGATTTTGAAAAAGGTTATGTGTGCCTTGTGGTTTACAATTAAATAAATAATTGTTTAGTGAAGCTCATATTTACCTATTCTCCATTCATCCTAGAAACACTAAGATCTATAGAGGTCTTTGGGAGTATTACTGGTGGGATAGAATGAAAATAGATATTTATAACATTACCATGAAATGTTTTAATTTTCAGTAGGTTAAAGTAGAATAATAATTACCAAAAGGGATAATTCAACATTTTTCATTGTTAGAGTATAAAAAGAAAAATCATTCCATGGATTTCATGGTGGGATTTTTAAATAAATCTCAAGGTAATAATGTGATTTGGGATATTGTTGATAGATTAACTAAATCATTACATTTCCTTCCCATTTGAGACACTATGTATTTAGATTAGATTTATCGATTATACATTTGAGAGTTAGTTAGGTCACATGGACTTACTCACTCCATTTTAATTGATCGTGATCTCAGGTTCACTATAATTTCATAGAAAAGACATCAAAATTTATTGGGCACTAATTTAAATTTCAGAATAGATTTTCATCCTATATCATATGAATGGTCCAAGAGAATTATTAATACTATGTAATTCATGATTCGTTATTATTAAATGGATTACTAGTGAACTTGGGATCGATATATTTCATTACTTTAGTTTTTATATAATGATTGTTTTCATTCCAATATTCAGATGACACCTTTTGAGGAGTTTTATGGAAAGTAGTTTCAAACTCAAAATTTTTGGGATAAAATAGGTGAAAGATTGTTCTTGGAACTATAATTAGTATAAAATATGGTGAATAAGGTGAAAATTATTCAATAACATATGAGTATGTCTCAAAGTAGGCTAAAAGGATTTTTGGATAACTAAAGAAGAGATCTTCCTTTTGAGGTAGATGGTCATGTTTTTCTTAGAGTATATCCATGGAAAGGTGTTATGAATTTTGGTAGAAATTTGAATCTAAGTATATGGTTTATTAGAATATATGAAATTTGGGATAAATTTGAATATGTTTCCTATTGGATTTCCTTTCCTCCAATTATATCCTAGGTACATAAAGGTATTTCATGTTTTTATGTTAGGAAAATGCATGTCGGATTCAACTCATGTTTTGATCCATGAAGTAATTATCTTAGAAGATAACCTTTCTTATGAGGAATAAAGAGTTAATATTCTTAATCATAGAGATAAATTTCTATATAATAAGGTAATTCATAAAGTTATGGTTTTATGGAAAAACCATATGGTTGAAGAAGAAACATGGGAATCTGAAAATTCTGTGATGGAAAAATATTTCTAATTTTTTAAGTAAAGAATAAGTTTGAGAGGATAAAATTTCTTAATGTGAGGGAGAATATAACAACCCAGGTTATATAATGATAAATAATTTTTATATATTTCTTCATTAAATTTTATTTAATTGTATTCATTATAATAATATTATATAATATTTAGTCAAAAAGAAAAAATATTTCTAACCAATTTGGGTTTCCAAGAATTATATGGTTTTATTTAGAAAATTGAATTTAAAATTATGAAATTTGAATATAAAAGAATTAATCTTATTTTTTATTCATCATTTAAAAATTATCTTAAAATGAATTATTGAGAATTTCTGAAAAGGTTGGATTTTTCAATAAAAAATATTTATTATTTGTTGAAAACCGTATTTTCCTTTAAAGTATTTATAATGTAAAATTTGATTATGGATTAGTTTTAAATTTTTATTAGTTCATTTTTTTTAAACATAATAAAATTATAGTATTTTTGATGAATTTTATACTTTATTTTGGTATAAAAAATTTACTTAAAAATGATGTTTTATAAAAAACTATTTTTCAACCCATTTTATATTTTAAATTTAAAATTAAATTATGTCAATTTTTTATTTTGAATATTGAAAAAAATATTCCATATTTTGAATCTATAGTTCCAAATTTTGTAGATATATTTGATTTATTTTTTATAACACCTTGGCCCGAAAGCCACTAAACTGGTTCCCTGAGATGGTACGCCACATGACCTGAGGCGGCCCTCCCCAATACACAAGAGGCATTCAATTAGAAGTTTGTGTCAAATGAGACATGTTGGGAGACTATAACCTCTTTATTAGAGTAATCCAAAATGATAAAATTGAAATAATTAAAATAATATAAATAATAAACATGTATTACAAATAAATTCCCAAAATTGAGTACATTCACATAACCAAATAGTAATTATGTCAATTCTTATCTTATAATGGAAAGTGTTAAGGAAACCCCAAAATAAATCCAAGATGAAGAATCCCAAAATTAGGTCCTGAAACTAATTTTGGTTCCCTTATCCATGTACATCCCTGATCCCCAAATCAACCCTCAAGTATTGGGCCTTTTCCCTTGTCCTGGCCTGCAACTGTGATGTTTACTCAAGTACCCAATGGGGGCCCAAGAAGCGTGGGATTATAAATCAGTAATACACCACCAATGATGTCTAAAAAATATCCAATCAAAAATATTATATGCATAAGTATGTAAACAATAAAGTAATATTAGATATAATAAGTTCCATTATTTAACAAGATTGAGAATTAACCACTTTAACATTAGTTTCATATGTTATCAATTTTCATCAATCCCACTTTGGCCTATGTAAGTCATATAAACTATGCATAAGGGGAGTCAGGTTCACTACATCATATGGATATTCATTTCACAAAATAATATATACCAACTTACCATGGATCCTTAGTCTAGGTAATCATATCATGTGCCTTATTTAAGAGTATAGATCTTCAGTCCAACATCCTAAACCATGAAATATAAGGGTAGGGCCTAGAGCATCAGTCTACTTTGGACCATGTGAGTAGATCCTCATTCCAATACCCCTATAATACTACTTATTCACTTCATCATGCTTCTTTAACCATTTAACACATTTACCATTTATATACCATATCTCATTTAAAACATTCATGTTAGGACAAATGCCCCCTTATTCCACATTTAAAAAATAAACATAATTATCATTTGTTTCATTTAATAAACCCTTGTTAACATGATATACATAATTATCATAGGTTCTATCTCATAAACCCTTTAATAACTTATTTAATAATACAATTCCATGTTCATGAGAGTGTTATACCCCATGGGTGACCTTTATCCCAACCAAGAAAACCTCAACAAAATCCTGTAGGGATCATTAGGGGTTCAATTCATCATTCAATTAAAATAATTAACATTTCCTACCATGGAGAAAAAATGGATACCAAAATTGTACCACAACACAACCACAAACAAAACCACAAACACATAACAAACTTGAAGACTATGGGATATAAATTCTAGACCACCTAACTCATGTTTGTAAACAAAATCTTTATTAACCGTAGCACTTGATTCAAACTCAAACAACCTTCAAATCCAAAACATAGAATCTACTAGAAAAAGAGGGTTTTAGATGATTTGGAAGAAGGAGAATGATTATACAAGGCCTCTTCTAGAAAATGAAGGAAAGATGAGTGTTTATCTAACTCAGATCTTTGATTCACACCCAACTGCCCTCCAAATGACCAAGAATCAAAGTATAATGAACAATGGGATGCTTGGGACACTACGGCAAAAACAACCTTTTGCGACGGGTTATTTTCGACGGGATAATATCTCGTCGCAAATAGTCCAGTCCAGAGATTATTTGCGATAGCAGAGTCGTCCCGTCGCAAATACATTGTTATTTGGGACGGGTTTTGTTGGCCCGTCGTAAAAAGTACTGCGCGGTTTGGTGCGGATTGCACGCCAAACCGCAGAAAGCTTATTTGCGACGGGACCCGTCGCAAATACCCAGCGGCGGTAAATGGTTTTTTTAGGGACGGGAAGGTTATTTACGACGAGAAATTCCCCCGTCGCAAATGGTTCGTTGCTCGGAGGTTATTTGTGACAGGCCCCGTCGCAAATACCCGCCGATGGTAAATGAGTTTTTTCGATGATTTGATGCCCCGTCGCAAAACGTGTGTCGGCAGATACCTTTTGCGACGGGCCCCGTCACAAATACCCTTTTAACCACCGACAACAATTAATACGAGTAGAGGTATTTGCGACGGGACCCGTCGCAAAAGGTTCCTCTTGCGACGGGAAAACCATCGCAACAGGTCTCGTCGCAACCAATCTAACCTATATATACCCCCCATCCATTTTTTCAAATCCTCCCCTCAATTCTCACTTTTTTTTCTCTCTCTCTCTCAACCCTATTTTCAGAGAGAATTTGTTTGAGTTAGTTTTTTTTACGAAAATGTTTTGATGGCGTCTACATCAATAGAAGATCAAGTTTAAAGGTATTTATATTTAATTTAATTTAATATTTATTTCATTTTTATGTTAATTTTAATTATTTTTTATTTTTTTTTAATTTAATTAGATTTAAATTGTTTTGTTAATAGTAGTTATTTGTAACAATAAATTGAAAGTATTAGTACTAATTTTTAATAAATAGGAATAATTAATAAATATGAATAATTATAAATAAATAGGTATAATTGGCAATAAATAGGAATAATTAGTAATAATTAGAAATATATAGTAATAATTAGGATTAAATAGTAATAAATAGTAATAAATAGGAATAAATACTAATAAATAGGAATAAATAGTAATAAATATGAATAATAAGGAATAATTGGTAATAAATAGAAATAATTAGTAATAAATAGAAATAAATAGGAATAATTAGTAATAAATAAGAATAATTAGTAATAAATAGGAATAATTTGTAATAAATAGGAATAATTAATAATAAATAGTAAAAATTAATAATAAATAGGAATAATTAATAATAAATAGAAATAATTACTAAAAAATAAGAATTATTAATAATAAGAATAAATAAGAATAAATAGGAATAATTACAAATAAATAGGAATAAATACTAATAAATATGAATAATTAGTAATAAATAGAAATAATTAGTAATAAATATGAATAATTAGCAATAAATAGGAATAATTAACAATAAATATGAATAATTAGCAATAAATTGGATTAATTAGCAATAAATAGGAATAATTAGCAATAAATAGAAATAATTAGCAATAAATAGAAATAATTAACAATAAATAGAAATAATTAGCAATAAATAGGAATAATTAGCAACAAATAGGAATAATTAGCAATAAATTGGAATAATTAGAAATAATTACGAATAATTAGCAATAAATAGGAATAATTAGATATAAATAGTAATAATTAGCAATAAATAGAAATAATTAGTTATAAATAAGAATAATGAGCAACAAATAGGAATAATTAGCAATAAATAAGAATAATTAGCAATGAATAGGAATAATTAAGAATAATTATTAATAAATAGCAATAATTGTGAATAATTAAGAATAATTAGGAATAATTAAGAATAATTAAGAATAATTAGAAATAATTAGGAATAATTAGGAATAATTAAAAATAAATATTTAGAATTAGAAATAAATAAGAATAATTAGAAATAAATAGTAATAATTAGAAATAAATAGTAAAAAATAAAAATAAATAGAAACAAATAGAAACAATTAGTAATAAATAGGAATAAATAATAATAAATAGAAATAAATAATAATAAATACTAATAATATGAATAATTAGGAATAATTATTAATAAATAAGAATAATTAGAAATAAATAGTAATAATTCGGAATAATTAGTAATAATTAGGAATAAATAGTAATAAATAAGAATAATTAATAATAAATATGAAGAATTAGTAATAAATAAGAATAATTGGTAATTATTAGGAACAAATATTTATAATTAGCAATAAATAAGAATAATTAGTACTTATTAGAAATAATTAGGAACAAATATTTATAATTAGCAATAAAAATGAATAATTATAAATAAATAGGTATAATTAGGAATAAATAGAAATAATTTATAATAATTAGAAATAAATAGTAATAATTAGAAATAAACAGTAAAAAATAGAAATAAATAGTAACAAATAGAAATAATTAGTAATAAATAGGAATAAATAATAATAAATACTAATAAATATGAGTAATTAGGAATAATTAGTAATAAATAAGAATAATTAGAAATAAATAGAAATAATTAAAAATAATTAGTAATAAATAGGAATAAATAGTAATAAATAGTAATAAATATTAATAAATAGGAATAAATTGTAATTAATAAGAATAATTAGTAATAAATTGGAATAATTAGTAATAAATAGGAATAATTAGTAATAAATAGGAATAATTAATAATAAATATGATTAATTAATAATAAATAGGAATAATTACTAATAAATAGGAATAATTCATAATAAATACTACTAAATAGGAATGAATAATAATAAACACTAATAAATAGGAATAAATAGTAATAAATAAGAATAATTAGCAATAAATATAACTAATTAGTAATAAATAGGAATAATTAGCAACAAATGGGAATAATGAACAATAAATAGGAATAATTAGCAATAAATAGGAATAATTAGCAATAAATAAGAATAAATAGGAATAAATAAGAATAATTAACAATAAATAGGAATAATTTGGAATAATTAGTAATAAATAGGAATAATTACGAATAAATAGAAATAATTAACAATAATTAGGAATAATTAGTAATAATTAAAAATAATTAGGACTAATTAGGAATAATTAGTAATAATTAAGAATAATTAGAAATAATTAGGAATAATTACGAATAATTAGGAATAATTAAAAATAATTAGGAATAAATATTTATAATTAGAAATAAATAGGAATAATTAGGAATAAATATTTATAATTAGCAATAAATAGGAATAATTAGAAATAAATGGTACTAAATAGAAATAATTAGTAATAAAAAGGAATAAATAAAAATAAACAAGAATAATTTGGAATAATTAGGAATAATTAGTAATAAATAAGAATAATTAGAAATAATTAGTCATAATTAGTAATAATTAGTAATAATTAGGAATAATTAGGAATAATTAGTAATAATTAATAATAAGTAGGAGTAATTAGTAATAATTATTTATAATTAGCAATAAATATTTATAATTAGCAATAAATAGGAATAAGTAGGAATAAATAGAAATAATTACTAATAAATAGAAATAATTAGAAATGAATAGTAATAATTAGAAATAATTAGTAATAAATAGAAATAATTAGTAATAAAGAGGAATAAATAATAATAAATACTAATAAATAGGAATAATTGGGAATTATTAGTAATAAATAGGAATAATTAGAAATAAATAGTAATGATTAGTAATAATTAGTAATAATTTGGAATAATTAGGAATAATTAGGAATAATTAGGAATAATTAAAAAAATAGTAATAATTAGGAATAAATAGGAATAATTAGTAATAAATAGGAATAATTAGTAATAAATATGAATAAATAGTAATAAATAGGAATAAATAGTAATAAATACAAATAATTAAAAATAAATAGGAATAAATAGCAATAAATACGAATAAATAGCAATAATTAAAATTAAATAGTAATAATTAAGATCAATTAGTTGTGATTAGGATTAATTAGTAATAAATAGTGATAATTATAAATAAATAGTAATAATTAGTGATAAATAGGAATAATTACTGATAAATAGGAATAATTAGTAATAAATGGAAATAATTAGAAATAAATAAAAATAAATAGGAAAAAATAGGAAAAAAAATCTAATAACTAGTAATAACTCGGTACAATTTCCAATGGATTGACGACAATCCTTTTACTCAATGACTCTTCAGCTTTCAACTTTCGCTAACTCAAAACATTATGAAAGGTATGATTGTATGTATGCATATCCAATATCGTATGCACGAGTTTGAATATGCATTCGTAAGACCACATTTTTCATAATGTGTTCAGACGGTGATAGTTGCAAGAAGATGATTCATCGACAAAAGGGATCTCTTTTGTCCGACCCCTAATTTTCTTGCATCTTTCTCACACTGAAATCAGAATGAAGAAAATTCTTGGAGGTACGCTTATATATTCTCATATGCACGAAATTGTATAAACATACCTCTGAGCAGTTTTTTCATTCTGATTTGAGTATGAGAAAGATGCAAGTAAATGAGCCGTCAAATAAAAAATTCGTCGTCAATCCACTGGAAATTATGTCACCTAAATTTAATGGTAATTATTTAGAATTAGTTTTAATTATTTATCTTCTTTTTTCAGATAGTTTTTTTATTATTTTAAATTATTCAAAAACAATGATGATTTATATTTTGTTGAAAAATATGGAACAAGGAAATCAACATCATTCATTATTAGATGATCACACTTGGATAAATCAACATATTAATCCAAATGGTTTTGGTTTAAATCCTGTATATATTGAGGGTGTTGAAGCTTTCTGATCATTTACATCATCAAAACCAGAATATGTTTTAGAAGGCACAATTAAGTGTCCTTGTAAAAAAATTTCTCTGATAATGTTTGAAACAATTGACAAGGTTGGGGGACATCTCTTGCGGTTTGGTTTTCAACCAGATTATGTTTTTTGGTATCAACGTGGTGATCATAGTTCCAGAAAAGATACTAATAACGTGATTCTAGATCCATCGCGATTTCAAAATTTAGTACATGATGTTGTACGTTCATCTTTTCAATAAACTGACACTCAAGATGATAGTAATTTAACTCATGAGTTGAAACTATTCAAATTTTATGAGTTTTTGATGTGTATTGAGGATGCATTATATCCAGGTTGCAATATAAGAAAATTAGAATTGGTTGTAAAATTTATGGCTATTAAATCAGATAATGAAATGTCAAACAACGGTTTTGATCAGAAATTTTGTTTGGTCAAAACACTTTTACCTGAAGGAAATGTATTACCTGCAAATTATTATGAGAGAAAGAGGCTAGTTCATAATTTCTTCATTATTTATTGTAAGATTCATTTATGTTAAAATGATTGCATCTTATATTCTAGTGAAAATGAGTCATTGGATAGTTGTCCCACATGTGGACAATCAACGTATAAAGATTCTCAACCAGGGAAGTCGGGATCGATTCCAGTAAAACAGTTGAGATATTTCCCCCTTACACCTAGGTTGTAGCATTTATTTATGTCTCAGAACACAACGTTAATAATGGCATGGCACAAAACCAAGATTTAAACTGATAAAATCTTGAATCATCCATCTAATGGTGATTCATGGAAAAAATTTGACTGTCTGCATCCATCTTTTTCTTTAGAAGGCCGAAACGTGTGATTGGGTCTTTTTACTGACGGTTCCTATCCATTTGGTTCTTATGGTATTCAGTATTCAAGTTGGACTGTCTTTGTAACTCCGTACAATTTTCTTCCATGGATGTTGATAAAGGAGACCTATATATTTTTGACTCTATTAATCCTAGGATATCCTAAAAAGAATATTGATTTTTATTTGAAGCCATTGATTGATGAGTTAAATGCATTGTGGAGTGATGGTGTTAATACATATGGTGTTGCTGCGAAAAAGAATTTCATATTAAAAGCTGTATTGATGTGGACGACTAGTGACTTTCCGGCATATGGCATGTTATCTGGCTAGAGTACACATGGTCCAAAATCATGTCCTTACTGTATGAAAGATAAAAAATCCTTTATGATTGTCAATGGAAATAACCTTTCTATTATGACTGTCACCCCAGATTTCTTCCAACCGATCATCCTTTTCGAAGGAACAAATCTCATTTCTAAAAAGGTAAAATTGAATGGGATGAACCTTCAAAGATGATCTCAGGTACAGAGTTAAAATCAATTATATTTTCATTACCTTCCATCACATTTGGGCCAACAGTAAACCAACTAAAAATTGATGGCTTTGGGAAAGAACATAATTGGATAAAATAAAGAATTTTTTGGCATCTTCCATATTGGTCTGATTTGATGGTCTGCCACATGTTGGATGTCATGCATATTGAGAAAAAATGTTTTGATAATTTATTTCATACAGTTTTGGATACACCAGGTAAGACCAAAGATACAGTAAAGGCACAATTAGATATTTCCCAAATTTACAGGTGACTATAACTTAAACTATTTGAAAATATCAGATCACAGAGGTTAATGAATCCAAAAGCAGCTTATAAAATATTTAAAGAGAGTCGCTTATTATTTTTTTAGTGGATTACAGATTTGAGACTTCCAGATGTTTGTGCTTCCAATTTGGGCAGATGTGTTAATAATGGTTATATTACCGGCTTAAAAAGTCATGATTTTCATGTTCTAGTGGAAAGAATTATGCCAATTGGATTCATATGTTTGTTGAATTCTATTATTTGGGATTTGATAATAGACATATCATATTTTTTTAGAGACATTTGTGCAGAGACAATAGACTACGATTCCCTAAGAAAACTGGAAGAAGATGTTTTTGTAATTATATGTAAACTAGAAAAATCTTTCCGCTGGCTTTCTTTGACTCAATGGACCATTTTATATTACATTTTCCACATGAATCTAAATGTGGATGTCCCATACAGTTTAAATGGATGAAACCATTCAAGATATTCATGTAGAAATTGAAGAAAAAAGTATGTAAAAAAGAATATGTTGAAGTCTCAATTGCTTAAGCTTATTTGCAAGAGGATTTTTTTTGATCCCGTTATTTTGATTCTCAATATCCCTAAAAACACAATCACATGGGATGAAATGAAGGAAATGATAATGATGAAATAGACAATCAATTATCAGTTTTTAATCGTCCAATTCTTGGTTTTGGTGGAGTTCATGAATGGTGGCTTTCAGATGATGAACATCACAGATCTCATACATATGTTCTACTCAACTATGAAGAGAAGTCATCAATTGCGCTATGAGTTATTCTATCACTTATTTTATAATTTATGTTGTAGTATGTAAACTTATTTTATTTGTAGGTTACATGATATTCATATCAAGAAAAAAAAACATCCATAAATTACAGAAACTACTCTTGAAGAACGCAGACAAAAACAATTTTCTCAATGGATTTAACAATAGGTAACATAAATTATTGACGGTTTAATATCAATTCCATTTATTATTTATCATATTGATAATTTTTTTACAAATTTTCAAGTGTCTCAACATGTTGATAAAATTGATAAGTGACTGTGTATATTGAGTAACCCACCATCCAAAATGGTTAAATCTTATAATGTATATGTGGTGAATGGTTTTCGATTTCATACACAAGCATATGGGGAATAAAAAAACAATGAACAGTTGAGTTTTCTTGAGAGGATCACATCACATAGAAACTGAAGTTGACTTTTATAGCATTCTGGATGAAATTATTGAGCTGTGTTATCTAGGAAAGAATTACATAATGACGTTTAATTGTCAGTGATTGGATACTGAGAGAGGCTTGCGTGTTCATCCGACTCATGGAATCATCGATATTAAATATAAAAGTCTTCTTGCAGTAAATGAACCATTTTTACTGGCTCAACAAGAACATCATATTTATTACGCAAAGAACTGTGCTACTTCAATATACTTGAGCAATTGGTGGAGCATAATAAAAATGAATTCCTGGGAAAATTAGTTTACTCAAACTGAATGTGTTTCCACTGAAGTTGAAGGGATTGAAATTTTTCAAGAGACTGCTCAAAATTCATATTTCTCACAAAGAGACATGAATATTGATGATAACACCCCACAATTAAGAATCGATGATGATGAAGATTTTAATGACGTTATAAATGAATTTGAAATGAAAAGAGATGAAGAAATTGAAAGTAATATGGATATTGATGACGATGAGGAGGAAGATGAAGACATTGGCATGGACAGCTACGAAGATGAGGATGAAGATGGAAATTGGCACATTTAACTGCTGGTTATAATCAAAACTAATAGATATCTACATATAATAGTGATTTTCAACTATCTACTAACAAAAATAATTTTGTGTTTCAGATGGATCCTGATATATTTCATGAGTTTCAAGAGGCAAATCTACCTTTGGATGAGTGAGATTTTGGTTCATCTGACCCTCAGCCTACTGGCGGTTCAGGTGGTACATGGAGGGGGCGCGGTCTTGCGCGACTGATGATTCCTGACCCTATCCTCGAGCGACGTCCACGTCTTGGCTTCGATCCATGCACACAGAGGTATGGTAACCTGTATATTTTAGTTAGATTTAATTAATTTATTTATATATATACTAATTGTTTGATCATTTATTCCTTTTTCATAGTTTTGTGCATTTAGCTATTGGACAGGGGAGGGATATCTTGCACAATTATTTTTCTCATCCATAGATCACATTGGAACATATTCCTATTGATGTGCGGCACAATATGTTTGATCATTGGATGGTACGTAAATAAAGAATATTTATTTTGAAATTTATTTTAATAATAACTTTATATTATAATTTATTTTTAGGGTTTATGGTATCCCATCAACGATAGCATGTGTGATGTTATCCACGTGGCATGGTAGGTGTCTATGTGTGACCGTTTCTGTCAGTTTTTGCACGATTTGAGAAGAACAATCATTAATAAAGAAGGAATGACCAAATTTGATGAGTCGTGTAGAGCCCACAGACCAGAGTACAATTCATATCACATTTGGGATGAATTATGTTCACACTGGTTAGGTGGTAGATTTCAGAGAAGATCTTCAGTTGGATGACATAATCGGGGGAGACAGGAGGTGACACATCGAGCTGGTAGTCATACCTTCAGTATGCATAGAGAGTATCTGGTAAATATATCTTTTAAATATTTTATATATCTTTAAATATAGACAGTTTATTTTATATTTAGATAGGTAGTCAAGCATCCTAATATTACGGAGTTTGACGTTTATCAGAGTATGTAAAGTGATCCAGCCACTAGAGAGATTAGAGGTGATCGCTAGCATCGGATTGTGGTTAGTATTATTTTTTTTCTATTTTTTATTAACTGCATATAATATTTTCACCATTTTAATTTCAAATTTGAATTGAAGGAGTCATATGAGGCTGCTACCTCTCAGACACAGGCTGAGATTCAAGACGAGACAACTGAGCAGACCAGTGCCCACCATTTCGATGAGGCGGCATGGATGCAAGAGACTCAGTATGGCTTTAAGAAGGGCCGAGTAGTTGGTATCAGCTCTTATTTGACTCCTGGTACTTATTATGGTACTGTTGCGATGTCGGCATCCAACTCGAGGGGAGCTCATGGAGAGGCATCATCTTCTACCTCATAGTATCAGGAGCAGTTGCGAACTCAACTGAGCTTATAGATAGTTTGAAGAAGTAGCATGAAGAGATGTGTCAGCGGCATCAGCAGAAGCCGCAGAAGCACAAGGAGGAGATGCGTCGATGGGAGCAGCAACCATAGCAGCAGCATCATGAGCAGATGGAGTACATGCACCGTATGACTCGTAGTTTAGGGATGGAGTTTCCTCCACCATCTCCTCCACCTCCTCCAGCAGACGACCCCCCCCCCCCAGTGATTTATTTTTTATGTTAAAAACATTTGAATTCAAGATTTGTTGTAATATTAACTATTTACAGTTTATGTCTTTTATATTGGTGGAAATATTTCATAATTGAATTTTTTTTATTTTTAATACTTTATTATTTATTATTAGTATTATATTTTTTAATATTTGTTTATTTTACTACTAATAATAATATTTTGTGATTTTTTTATATTTTTTTATAAATATTGAGAATTTTAATAATTTTTTATTTTTTTATTATTTTAATAATGTTAATATTAATTTCTTATTAATCATAAATTTATTAAATATATTTTTTAGTATTATATTTTCAAATGTCTGTTTATTTTACTACTAATAATAATTTTTATTTTTTATTATTTTAATAATAATAATATAATTTTTTCATTAATCATAATTTTATTGTTTTTTTATTATGATTAGTATTTGTAGCAGGACCTTTTGCGATGAGAACCCGTTACAAATAATCTAAAATTAATTTTTTATAAATATTATTTGCGACGGGGTGGCATTTCCGTCACAAATAGTATTTGCGATGGACCCATTGCAAAATGTTTATATATATATAATATATATAATCGGACAGTTATTTGCGACAGGAAATGTTCTCATCACAAATAGTATTTTTGACGGGCCCGTTGAAAAAGATTGATAGATATATAATTTATATAATTAGAGACTTATTTGCGATGCAAAAAATTCCTATCGCAAATACCATTTTTTGCGACAGACCCATTGCAAATAAATATATTTTCGACGCCGTTTTCTATAACGGGATATTTGCAACGGGCCCCCATCGATAAAGCCTATTTGCGACGGCATCCCGTAGGAAATAGGCCATCAAAAATATATATAATTCTAGTAGTGGGAGAAAGAGGTTTGTCACTTAGATGATGTAGAGTGAAATGAGGGTGAAAATACGGTTAAAATCCTTAAATATTGAGATGCAAAATTGAGGATTTCCCACCTATTAAAGGGCGCACTGTTTGGTCGTACAGTTGGCCAAATTGTGCCCCAACCATGAGGATCCCTCTTTTCATGAGGGATCTAGGTCTCATAGTATCCTGGGGGTACCTGCGTGGTGCTGATGCTCCAGTCATTATCCAAGGGGAGGGATAGGTTGTACAGTTTGGCTGGTACACCCACACAGTTTGACAAACTATTTGATAGCCATGTGCCTACCCAATCCAATGGGCTATGCTACACAGTCTCCTAGGCCAGGCTGTATGATTATCTCTAACCATGCACTAACTGTGCAATATGTACTGGTTGGCCTCCTTTTCCCCTATTTTGCAGCCTGAACCCATAAAACACCCTCAAATCCCCTCATAAACTCAAGAATCATTTTATTAACCAAAATTGGGGGTTAAATTAAAATTTAAACAAGAACGTAACTTATTAAAAGATCGTGATATTACATTTTTTCCATTATGAGTGGTAATCATTGTAGATTTTATTACCACTGTAAAGGTAAAATGGGTTATTTAAGGGTAAAACTAATGTTATAAGGACTAAAAGGTAACCCTAAAATATTCCTTAATTTTATTGGATGATTATATTTTATCCATAACCATTCAAAATTCAAATATGTAGCCATTTTTCTATAGGGCCATGATTTTTCCTTATATAATATTTTATGTTAAGAGAATTCCAAATGGTCATTTGATTTGTTTTATTATCTTTAAATTTTTACATAGGGATAAAAAGAATATATGCTTGGTTTTAAATATTTATATAAAATTTAAATTAATTCTATTAATTAAGGTAATTTATTTCTAATTTTTACTAATGAAATAATAAACATAAATACGTACATAACGCTGATACAGTATTTATTCAATTAATAGAAAAATAAAATAAATGACTTTAAAAATGTTAAAATTAATATTATTTAAATTATTTTTTGTGTTCAATGATTTTTTCGTTAAAAATTACATATTATAGTGGTGTGAATGAATTATATTTAAACTTATTTCTTTATTAATCGTTTTAAAAGAGAAATTATAGTTCCAAAAATTTCATTAATGAAATTTTATAATAAATGAAATTTTATTAAATGATTTAAAATTTATTGAAATAATATATTCATCCAAGTGATTGGGATATGGTTAAAAATATCAAATATGTTTCATTTATATTCTAATTATCCTTTTATAATAAATTTTTGGTCCCCTAAAGAGTAAATATTTAATACCATGGTTATTTTCAAAAGGGTTAAAATGGGTTAAAACAACAATATAATGGTTAAAAACACCACCTAAAATTGTCAAATATATATTTTATGAGAGTTTTTTGACTCTCCTGCATCTTATCTTTCAATATTATCAATTTTGATACATTTTAATGTAAAAATTATTTAAGATTAATTTAATATTTTATGAAATTATAAGAGTTTTATTCCCCTATCTTATAAAAGAGAACCTTTTCTCCTCTTTTCTTTACACTTCAAAACCATTTTAATTTTTCAAATACATACCAAAATACCTTCCTTATATCCTTCCCCGTCTAATATATATGTTTTTTTATCAAAAAACTAACCTGGGAAAGAATTTGTTGTAAACCGTAAGTTATTTTCTGAAGAATATGTATAGTTCTTAACAAGGAATTTTGGTTTTGTTTCATCTTCTACCACCTTAAAATATTCTTCAAACAAGATGAAATAATAATACTAAGATATTAAATATGATGAGATTTTATTATACTAAATGTATCACCTAAATTTATCTCTTCTTTCAGTAAATGGGAAATGAAAACATTATTTGTGTGTATGGTGAACAACTACCTTTCAAACCAATGTGGTTTGTTTTTCATCCCTACCTATTATAGTTTGTTATAATGACGGTTTTAATGAATATATATTATATTTTTTACATATTTATCATTCTGAAAGATAATATATCATTTAATTTCATACCTTTATATTCGGTGAAAAATGATAATTTTGTTCGTCCGTACGTATGGACTACCATCACAACAGAGTGATGTGATTTATTTTTCATCACCACATCATATGGATGATATATATATATATATATGTATGTATTTAAATAAACAATATGGTATTTATGATATAATTATAATTTTTTAAATATAAAATAATACTTACCTTCTTTCCATAATGATCATTGAAAAATGGAAACGTTAGTCATGCATGTGTACGGGCTACCATCTTAACGATTGTAATGTAGTTCATTTTTTATAACCATATTTCATGATTGGTTTTAAAAGTATAATTGATGCATAAAAATGATAATTATTCCATTATTATTATTTGGTATATGATGTAATAATGAGTCCTTTGACCGCAGTCAACCTATCAAATTCATTTTGGACATATAGGCCAAATATCGTCAAAACATTCACTGTAAACTTATTTTATTAAGTAATTAAATATAACATTATAAAAAATAAAATAAAAGGTATAATAAAACTAAAACATTTTATTAAGAAATTAAAATAATTCACATAATTTTAAATTTCTGGAAGATAAAGAACGTATGTGATGAGTCAGACACAAGGTAAGGTACTTTCTTTTGAAAATAAACTTTTAATGGTTCCCTTCAAAATATTTTCTTACATGTCTATATTTTTAAATAATATGTATTATTAATTTATTTATATGAAAATAAAATAATTATAAATTATTTTTATTTATATTTTTACATTTTTTAATGGTTTTAAAAAGGAATACTTTTATGTATTTTCTTCAATTTCTTCACAAAAGACAAAAGGAATGTTTTGTTTTAATATATATGGTGACAATGGATTTTCTTTCCGCCATAACCATAATTTTATTTTTGGATTAATTTATAATATTTTATGTTTTATTTAATTAAAAATACTATGAATCTATGTTTTTGTTATTTTCAAAAAGGGTTTTAAAATGAAGTGTATATTTTAAAATATGGAAATGTTTTCTTATATTTGAAAAGAATATATTTATTAGTGTAATGTTAGAAATTGGAAGATTTTATATATTACGATTATGTTATGTATATTTGGAATTGTCATTATGATAAGTAGTTCCATTATAAACCAAGTATTGGGGGCTCTACTATAGACCAGAGACAAGTGGGTCTGTGATAACCCTATAATTAATTGAGTGTGGAAGTCGGTGGTATTAGTTATTCCATTTCTAAGTGTGATATATGAAATGATGTTCTAATTTACCTATAGTATTTATCCGTAATTTATATGGGTTTTTACATAATTCTTATGATTTTTTAGGTATTATTACGGTCTTATTTTTAATGTAAAGTATATGAAACTTCTTAAGGGTGGTAAGTATAACTTCATGAAAAATTATTCTTTTGTTTTTTGTGACTTCAAGGAAGCCTTTATGATATTTATTTTTCATTAAATATTTCTTAAAAATGTCTTATGAAATATCTTATGAAACTATTTTGGAAATAAATTTTAGTTATTGAGTAATAAATTTTTTATTTTCAGCACAAATATTATTTTCAAAAAGGGAAACATTTATAATTATTCATGAACTAATGAGTTTCTTTCTTCTTTCCTTTATATCCCATACTGATCTTTTTATGCCCATACCATATTTTTAAACTGTTTTTCAAATGATTTAAGGAGGGTTAATAACCAATAATAATTAATTTTGTGTACCATGAATATTATTCAAGATAGTAAAACATTTTTCATTTTAAAAAAAAAATTATATTGTGGGAGAAATGGATACTGAGTATAAGTGTCTGGCTTTTAATTTATTAGTTTTTTATGTAATATTTATAACCTAATTATATAAATATATATTCCTAAAAGGTATTTATGAATGAAATAAATTAAATTATATGATAAATTAACAATAACATGTAATATTTAAGGATGGTTACTTATATTAGGAGATGCCTGGTTTGAAAATAACAAGGGATCTATGAGAGAGGAAGCTAGTGAAGCTAATATTAAAGTAGTGACCATGTTAAATAGGTTTCTTAAGGATCTTATAAAATTTAAATTATTATTTTTTGAGTTTAAAGAATATCTATTACATTTATACAAAAGAATCATATACATATATATTAATCTACTTCTATAAATAACATCAAATCAACACTTTCATATATATGGTGGGACTCCATAGACCCTGTCTGACTAAAGGTATGTCAGAAGATCATAGTCTAACTCTGTGAGCATGGTGTGAAGATGTAAAAGGAATTATTGTTAGAGACGTGGATTTTCATGTATTGTGACACTCTGGTATTGAATTTGTGTGAAGAAGCACAAACTTCAGTTGCCTTTCTTATAATAGAGAATCCATGATTTGGAAAAACAACTTATCACGGTAAGGAGTAAATCTTAGTACCAAAACGTGAAAACATATTATGTGATTATTTATTTTCATTACATTCATTGCATTAAATTTATGATTTGTTGGTTAAAAATTTATCTATGTGCACAAATAGGCAATATTAGTTAAATTACAAAGGGGTTTCAAGAAATTTTGGAATTTATTAAAAAGTTGTCAACACCCAATTCACCCCCTCCCAATCAAGTGTCTTCATAGATCCTAACAGACATTTCAAATTCCTATTATGTTTCTAATAATTATAAAAAATCACTAACTATTCTTATATTTTTATGGATATATAAAAGTAAATTTCTAATTAATAGTGTATATGTATAAATAAATTTCATTAACTTATAATCAATACTTTTCCAAATATCAAGTTTTATCTTCTTACATAAAAGTAGTCATTGAAATCCATGTAATAGATAAGTTTCAAATATTTACACTCTCACTGAAATTAATTAGATAAATTATAGCTCTAAATATACATATGGTTCATTACTTTAGAATAAAAAATTAAAAATATGGCTTCACAGTAATGTATAAATTTTTCTCCATTATGAAAATTAAGAATGTAAGTGTAACTTATAAAAGAATAAAAAGTAAAATACATAACTAATTTTTCAAATAAAAATAACATACATAAATCTAAAATATAAATTATTAAATATAATTTCTATTTGTTTATTCCTTCTCCATTTGAAAATTTTATTTAGTGGTATTCCTCAGACATAAAATATGACAAATACAGAAATATCTTCCATAATAATAAATAATAACAAATGAAAGACAACTAATGTGTAGAAAATAATTCTGTGAATAATAGAATTCATAAAAATAAATTTATTGAATAATTAAAACATATAAATAAAATTGTGTGATTGATTAATTTTCAAAATAATAATAAAGTTTCCATGATCCACTCAACATTATCCCTCTATTGGATAGTTACAAAACCAAAACATATCAAACATAATCTCCCCCAATTCATTTAGATAAAAAGGTTAATACATGAATGGGTAGATCATGTTAAAAACTAAATATAAGAAATTCATTATCTCCCTAAAAATAATAAACCATAAGCATTAGGGTGTGAATAAATTCTCTCCTTAAATCACAATAAAGTGGAGTGAACACATGCTTTAACAAATAATAACGAATAACATTATCATGATTTCAATAATTAAGAATAAAAATAATGAACAAACCCAAAATAATAATAAAATATCTATTATTAAACACATTTTTTAATTATAAATATCATTCTCTATCTTTAGATATCAATATTCATGAAAAAATAAATAAAAAAAGCATGCTTCTAACAAATGATATTGAATAATTATATCTAAGATTATTTCAAAGTAATGAATAATCAATATCTGCATCATTATTAGGTAGTGAGAATAATAATTTATAAATAATAATCATGATTTAAAATTTTAAAAAATCTATAAACAGTTATGTTTTAATAAAATAAAAATAGTTAAAAAAGAATAACTCCTCCAAAAATAACAAACAAATATTAAAGAAATAAAATCACCCCCTTAATATATTTTTTTTCAATTAAAAAGAGAGGGCATTGAGTACTGGTCAAGGTGAATTCCTCTTGTATAAGAATAAGTAACTATAAGGATCCATGAAACAATTTAATAATATTTGAAGAATTGAGTATGAACAGAAACTCAACTAATGCTAATAAAATAGCTAAGTATATGCTAGAAAACTCCTACACAAACTAACAATAAACATATCAAAAGATATTTAAGGGATTAAATAAAAAAAATATTAGGATCATGTCATATAGAATAAAGATATAAAATAATGAATAATATATGACTAAGTTATAATAAAAATCAAATAATATTTTCAACACATTAAATAAAAAAATGAAGATAGAACATGTTATTAAACCAAATAATAAGTTAATAAACTAATTAAATCTAGAAAAATATCAACCTAGAAATCAAAACATGCCAATATAGAAATATATATAACTAAAATTATTATTCATGTTGGCTATAAGTTAATAAAATAAATCAAATTGTCACTTCATCAGCTAAAATAATATAAAAAATAGTGAAATAAGTAATCAATTAATCACATGAACTAGACTTAGAGATACATTAAAAAATATATCACATAATTATATTAGATCTGAAATCATTATGAATTTAGCATAAAATTTAGAACAGAAGAAGATAAAATAATTATAAAAGTGATTATATCTATATAAAATAATAATTTAACTTTAATCAATTATTATAACTATGATTCAAAACAATTACTACTTGTATAGATGTAGGTATAAATTCAATAAACTCTATTATATATTACTTTAATCATTCTTCCTTTAACATTTTCTAAATTAATTTCATAAATCTTGATAATGAATAAAAATTTAATAAGTATCCAATCATATATAGACACTATATATATCATTTAACATTATATTTTGTGTGGAATATTTCATAGAAATATCAAAAAAGTATTCATTTTAGTGCACATATGCCATTGGGTCCAAGGGTTTTAGTAATAAGATATTTGTATAACTAAAACTGTTTATTTCTATATATGTTTTCACCTCAAAATTTAATAAATTTTGAAAAATATAAGCAATATAAATACCATATTATTGAGGTAATTTAAATAAATAATAATTAACATAATCTACAGTAGTACCATAGTGAAAACATTAAATATTAGAAATGATTTTACACATCGAAACAAGCATAAAATAATTCATGTAAAGCTTTTTCTTTTAATAATTTCTTCCAATACCATTATTTACTTTATTTTATTTTACATTATTTATATTTTTTTCAAGATAATCATCTACATTAGTAAAAAACTACTATAAAATTTCAAATAATCAACTTTAACAAATAAATAATTAATTTTAATATCACTAATAGATTAAGAAGATTTAGCGTTATCAAATATAGAGTTTAATTCTAAAAACTATTTAGATAAATAATATTTTCTAACAAGAGCATAATTATATGATATATTTAGATACTTTAGATTTTTATTCATAATATCATATTTATATTTGATCACATTATAATATTAAGAAATTTATTCAAAATAATAACTTTTCGATTTATAATTAAGAGGGTGTGATTATCATACATCTTCAATAAGATCCATAATAAATATATTTTCATTTTTATTTGAATGTTTATATTCGTTATTTGAATTATATTTATCACTATAGATATCATAAGAAATCCAAGTAGACTGTATAGCTTTTATTCATTTCATTTTTTAATCAATTTTTCTTGATTTCCTTTTAGATTTCAGTTGAGGATTTCCAGGTCTAACATGTCTATTTTTCATGGTTTCATAAAATCTTGTATCAATTGAATGTCCATCATCATTCTTGAATTTTCCTTTTATCATCTTGTAAAACTTGTTTAATTTTCTTTAAATTTATGAAATTTTATCATTGGAATCCAAAAAACTAGAATCATCATTAAATGAGTAGGAATATCAAACCTTAAGAGCAACATTTTCTTTCTTAACTCTTATGATCATCATATTATACATTATTTTTAGCTTCATATATTATGAGTGTTCCAATAATATTCCTAATTTTTAAATCTTTTAAAATTGTATACTATGTAATATAAGTAGATATTACACTCTATTTAATATGTATAACTCTAATAAATTTCAATGGATGATCAGGTTCTGGTACATCAACTCCCAAAGCAGCAACATCATTCACAATTTTGTGAGTCTTCCATTTATTTGATTGAAAATTTCTCCATAAAACATCTTAAAATTTTCATAACTCAATTTTAAAGTATTTTTTCTTAATTATATTCTATTATAAGTTCCTTCATATTCAAAAGCAATAGTTTCCCATAGATTATAAGAAGTATCACATTGAGAAATTATATTGAATTCTCCAAGTCCTAATCCACAAATTATAGAATTTATAGCCAATTTATTTAAATAATAATAAGAATATTGAGTGGTATTCCATGTTTCAAGTCTGTGAAGGACTATTATTGGTATTAACCACATTTAAATAAACATTAAAACCATGATTCTTCAAATGGATAATCATTCAGGATTTATAAAACCCATTATTATCACCATTAAAATAATGAGTATTGATTATTGATATGCCTTTTCTAGGATCATTTATTGGTATTTGTTTTTTTGGATCTTTCTCTCTATACTATTAGGGATGAAAATATTAATCTTTTAAGAGAAACAACTAGTTCCAATTATAGGTATTAGGAAAAATTTAATTCTTTCTTCTTGCTTTAATTATCCAGTGTAGGGATTCTAAGAGGTCGTCTCTAATACTAATTGTTGTCTCCATTCTGATGAATATAAAATCTTAAGAAGTGATTTAATCGAGGCCTTTAAAAATTTACCATTTTATTATTTTCCTTTATAAGTTATATTGAATGTTTACTTATCTATTTAATTAGTTAATACAATAGAAAATAAAAAATGTAAAGAGGATTACACATAATATTTTTATAGTAGTAAAATGATATAATAATATCTATTAGTCCACCCGAACAACACCAAATTAAGGCTTGGTGATTTTATTTATATACTTTTCTTAGGGATTACACAATTGAATAAAAGAATGTGATAGTTAGTATAAGTATTTTACTAAGCCTTTTGGTCCTTTTACTGGGGAAAAAATAATTGAGTATAAGTAATTGGCACTTCAATTCACAGCTAAGAAATAGTATTTGACACCTAACCATAATTGAGTATAAGGTGCTAACACTTAGGTATAAATATATGATATATGGAAATGGTTAATGGTTTCAGTGAAAATTTGCCTCTATAAATGATAGTTGATGAATCTTCAAATAGTTAATGAGTCTTTATGGTTTCGAAGTTATGAAGAGATCATTATTATAATTAATCTTAATGAATATCATTTTAGTAATAAGATAATCTTTAATATGGAATAGTATTCCTTTTTCTCCTTCTTTATTTTCTTCTTTCTCTTTCTTCAAGATGATTGATAGCTTCAGTAAGAGAATAATTAATGAATATAGTTTTTATTCTCTTTTTTATTTTAGCTTTTAGATTATGTATAACTATGTAAATTTTTATCAATTTTCATGTATATTTGTGTAAATATCCTCGATCATACCAGAAATCATATGTATATATATTATAGAAAATAATACTAGTTATTATAGTCTTCTTCCTTTTGATAACTTAAAATAAATATAGTCAAATCACTTTGTAAATTTCTCAATTATTTTTGAATAACTATTACAAACATTCTTTAAAATAAGAATTGTCAAATAATTTAAATAGATATTATAATAATCTCCCAAATAATCATTATCTTAAAAAATATTGAAAATATTCATTTAATTATTCAAGATAGTCACTATGTTTTTTTGGTTTTTGACATGGAAAATGGAATGAGATTCCCTTTTATGGTTTGATTGAGGGTTATTTTATAGCCTCCTTTAATCGTGAACATTATGTTGGCCATTTGTTCCATCTTCCCTAAAAAATCCCAACGGTTCCCTTATCCATAGCTGGGTACAGACCTATTTTCCGTAGTCTAGCAGTCATCTGGGTTTTCAGGACCAATGACTCTTGGGGACTCTCATTGGTTTAATGGATGGGAGGTCTAGTTCATCACAACCTTTTTGTGGGAGTTGTTTCCTACTCTGAGACTCTCTTATTGATTTAAGATGTGGTCTTGAATCTATTCCTAATCCTAATATGGGTCTGGTTACCCTAATGAAATGATTATAGCTTAATTCACTTTTATATACAAAATAAGGAGATCTCTATAGTGAATCCATCTATATGTATCTGAGGTTATCCATCATTTCCTGGTAATCGGTGGTTGCTTATATACTAAATCCATATAACCAAATTCTTCAGGATATACTTTCATGTAAGGAAGTGTTTAATATTCTGAGGAGGGGATTGAGCCATTATGGGGTGACCTATATATCCTAGTTATTGAAGGAATAAAAACCCATGTAGTTCATTCACATCCTTGTAACTGGCCCCAAGTTATATACCCTTGTATAAGGGATGTCCATACTATTTCCTTAGTTAATGGAAATTCATGATGCTCAATGAGGTGTTTATTGTGTCTCCCTAAGTCCATGTGGTCTATAATCAATGTGATAAACAAGTTGGTAGCATATGATCATCCTCATGGAATGTAGATATGGAGCTTGGGTATTGGAATACTCCTCAGGGTGTTCGGTATAGAGATAAAGCCTTGAAAAGGCATCCTACGTATCCTGAGTATGGCAGGAATCAAACTTTTCATAGTTCAGTTTATATCGGGGGCTTATACATTGAGGCTACCCTATACCATTGTGATGGTTTATAGTAAATATGTAATGATCATTGCAATTATATAATCCCACATGATCCAGGATCATTATGGGAAACAATGGATAACAATAAATCAATGTTTTTTCTTTGATTAAGGGCCTTAGATACTGGGATTTCCCTGGATGATTAATATGGATCTCAAACCTCTAAGAGAGGTTGACTATGTATCTTGGATAAGGAAGAAATCAGATTCAAAATAGTTCTCTTTATTTTGGGGCTTACGCACTGAGGCTACCCTATTGGTTAGGTCATACACACTGAGGACAAAAAATGTTTGTCATATCCTAGGATTCTCTATTTACAAGACCTTCTTGTTTGGAGGGAGTCTCATGACCCAGTTGACATGTCCTAGGAGACATCACATGACTTGGATTGACACATATGGAGGGTTTCATTAGATTCAGTGGGGAATAGTCTTAGGTGTGTCACATTTCTTGACTGACACCTATGAGAGACATTTTGAGACCTAGCCAACACGTATGGAAGGAATCGTGTGTCTCAAATGACATTCCTAGAGAGTTCCACAAGGGTCTGGCTATCATGTCCAAATACTTTTGTGAGACTTATCTGATATGGAAGGCAATGTTATATGAGTCAGGAAATGTTTCTGAAGGACGTGTGAGTCCTGGGTGATAGACCCAGGGGTCTTCAAGATTAAATTTATGCCTGTGGGAGAACCACATGAATTGTTATGGCATGTCTGGAGTATTTTTCATATCCCAGATGGTACATTGGGGTGGTGTTGTGAGATATGGTTATCTTATTATACTACTTTCTTGTTTCTTTGGACGGCATAGGAAATGAACATAGGGGACAACGATCATGTCTTCCACTTGAGTCTTTAAATCTAAGTCTTGGTTCTCACCCTTGCATTTGGAATTCCTTGGTTTTGTTCAGTGTCAGTTTTTCTTAAGTCTCATGTAATATAATGGGATTTCAGAATGTCCTTCACATAACCTACAAGAGGTCCTTCATGTGATCTATGGATGATCATGCAAAGTGATTTATTCATAGCACATGACGAATCTAGCTGCCCACTGATACATTACCTAATGGATAGTTGGTCGATTGTGTGATTGCTTCGAGAAGTCGATAGAATTCAATAGTTAAATCCTCCGAAGTCTAATCATCTATCATGAGTAGAAGTAGTGAGATTCCAACCCTTTATTCACATTGTAATGGGGAATTTATAGGCATCACCACCCATGATACTTTCAAGTTTTTGTGGCATATCTGGTGTGAGTCCAAGATGGAGTCAGAAAGGGGTATGGCACCACGTGGCATCATGAGTCTCTGTTGTGGAGTGCTTCCGGCACATCCCTTGATTTCAAGTGATCACGAGTGTATCTATCAATTCATTCTTTATTGATAACATGGTTTCAATGAAGGAATTCCATGTTGTCACATTGAAATGGCCAATGGTTTTAGAGAGATGAGGATGGTTTGTCTGAGGGTCTCATTGGACTGCAATGTAGGTGAGCTAGGCACATCACATGCCTTTCAATGACTATGAACACCTCTCACCTCCTCCCTTTTTATCTCATGTGTTTTATATGGCATAGGCCAGGATTTAAGCAATATTACATGTGCGATTTCAAGGATATTTCTTCTATTTTTTGAGATGTGTCATGTGACCAATATGGGTCACATGGGGGTGCATAAAAATTTCATGGAAAAATATATTTGATCGTCCTTAGAGAACCATGGAGTTTACTGGACATGTGTGAGGACTTCTATAAAGTGAGGATGAAAAGCCAAAGGGAATTCATGATATGAGGTGTACATAACTCCAGGGACTCGTGGTGTCTTGTGGGGTGCATCGTATGTCCTTTAACGACCATGAACATTACTCTCATCCCCCCTTTTAATTCCATTTTTATGTGAGTCATGTTAATATTCACATGATTTTTCATGTGCAATAACCAATATTTTTACTCGATTTATCAATGGTGTCTCATGTGACCAATATGGGTCATATGAGTGTGTACAATTATTTCATGGGAAAACTCGAATATCTACTCTTAGAGCACCATGGAGTTCCCTAGACATGCGCAAGGACTTCTGTGTGGTGTGGCTGACAAGACAAAGGGGTTTCTTGAGATGTTCCAGACAAGTCTTCAGGGTCTCAAAGTGTCTCACATGTCGTTAGGGGTGTTCTTCATGTCTTTCAGTGACCTAAACCCCTCTCTCCTCCTCCCCTTTACCTCCTTTATTTTATGTGATGAAAGATCGAAGGGATTTTTATTTGGATTGGATATCATCACAGGATTTTATTCTTCCCAATGATGATATGGAACATGATATTCATGGAAATTGGGGATCTCTACCTTTTAGTGTCACCCCTCTTTATTTTTTAAGGGTTTTAGATTTTTTTTTCAGCCACTTGACAATGAAAAACCTTACGACCTGAGGGTGCTCATTTGATTGTCACCCTACGACCATCCGTTGTTGGGAGGTCCTTCGCATGAGTGGGAAGGTTTTCCAATGGGGTTTTCATGAGAATTCCCATGGGTTATGTTCCATGCATGGAGCCTTCATGTGACATTGTAGTGGTCACATGGTCACCAGTCTCTTAAGGGCTTATGCGATTTGCAAGTCTCGACCATCCACTTCTTCCATTACTTTTGAAAAGAAAATGATACCCATATTCAAATATTTATTCCTTTTTGATTTTACTGATTCTTATTTGGTGGGGATTAACAAATTCCTCCACTCATGAGTTATGTCTAAGGATACAAGGACTCTTTTATGAGGAAACTAAATACTCACTGGAGTCTTTGATGGTGTCATGAACCAGTGCCTCAAGTGACATTTGGTCTACCAGGAGGCCTTTGGTATTCTAAGAACAACATTATATATAGGTTTAGGGAGGAAAATTCATTCCATTATCCACCTAATTCTTAAATGGTTCTCATTGTTTCTCCTATCGCAAGACTATGATGTGTACTCTGATCGAAAACCCTGTTTGTGAGTCTGCACAGTGAATCTTGATCTTCAAAGCTCTTGCTCATGACTTCTTTCTTCTTAGACACTCTTCTACCTCAAATGTGAACTATTCCACATTAATCCCTTATACTTATACTATGATGTTTATGGTTTCCTTGAG
This sequence comes from Viscum album, assembly GCA_963277665.1. Lineage (NCBI taxonomy): Eukaryota > Viridiplantae > Streptophyta > Magnoliopsida > Santalales > Viscaceae > Viscum > Viscum album. The sequence goes on along the minus strand of OY728140.1, from coordinate 1,712,348,786 downwards.
GTTTTTATGAGACTTCCCTGACCCAATGGGTTGATTTCATGTGATTCATGTCACCATGTTTAGGTCACGCGATCTTATCTCTCAAAGGTGGTCATGTGATGTGCATGATGCCTTGTAGGGGTTATGCACCACACAAGTCTTCTAAATATCAGTTGATATATGTTTTCTTTATGTGGTTTGTGAATACCTTGTTGAATCATGTGATGTGCATAATGCCACTAGATCTTCCATGCATCTGTTTTTTACATGATTTTATGTTCTCTTTGTCTTGCATGTGACACTTACTTATTTTCAGATGGCTTCTGGTTCTCACCGAGGTTCCTCAGCTACATCCAATCAAAGGGATATGATTTCTAGGAATCATAATTTTGGTCCCCGCCATTGCGTGTGTGCAGATAATGAGGTCCTAAAGAGTTTCCTTGCATCCGAAATTCAAAATTATCTCTTATCTTATCGACTTCTACTATATGAGTTTGGTTTGTTGAATGAGGCTTCTATACCTCCTCCACATTTTAACCTTCCATTACACTGGGTATCTATCTCTCATGACTATGTTTGGGTGAAAATTACTAAGGATGTTCAGCTAGTTAAAGACCAGTATTAGGGCTTGTCATATCTATTGGATAATTCTCCCCTAAGCCTGAATAGTTGTGATCTATCTCAAAATCCTATTGATCATATTTATTAAAGAATATTATATTTTTCTATAGATTCCCTCGGTGGCAGAGGGAACTCAAAATGGGACTTTCACCTTGGTGTAAATTTTTCTGACGAATGGGCATGGCCATTCTAGGTGAGGTAAAGCTATTCAGAATTTTCTAATGATCTATACAGTTTTCATCTCCATGATGGTGTGTGGATATCTCAATTTATCATTTTCCACCAGACTGACCACCTCTGTTAAATGATCAACTGTTGGTGTCCTAGGACCAACACATTCCACCTTCCTCACAGTTAGGTGGGTATCATCTTATGGGGTATCCATCAACTGGGCAGTGTTCCACCTTTTAGAGAGATTTTTAATGAATTTCTCCCAACTATAGAAATTTGCGATGATCCTCTATGGAATATGGTTCTAGAGAATGATATTCTCATCATTGTAAGAAAGAAATTAGTGACAGATTTGACAGTGTGTTCTCTTATCTACTTCATCGGCTCGATCAATATTTTTTTCGGTGTGGCAGAGAGGTTAATCAAAATGTTATTATTCCCCATCGGTGCCCCTCCCAAAAATTTCAAGATAGTTTTAGCTCATATTGGGACACTATAAAATTTGGGGACTATACTTCATAGGGATATCAGGTGTACCCGGAGGTTTCTTCGGGACTTAGACTGGCAGTTTTTCTTACTACGTTCTTGAAGGGGTGGATTTTCCTGGATGGGGATGCGTGCTCTAGAATTCATGTTAGCACCTTGGTAATGGTGGCACAACTCGCAGAAGGGAATCATCTCAACTTGGAAGTATTATTCCTTTCACTCCTCTACAAAATTTTGGTCTATATCCAATATGGAAACACCCCTTACATGATTGTTGTCCCTCTACAATTCTTATTTGGCTTGATAAAATAGCACTTCCCTTGCTACAAGTACTACCATACTTCCAAGATACCAAAAACCATATCCTATCCTATATTTTTGTACATTTCTAGAGTTATTCGTATGTCCATAACCCCTACAGAGGTCAAAGATGAACTGCACCAATCTGATAGCTTAGACTTTGCAACTTTCTATGCACTAGGCATCCTAGTTATTGAATACAATAGTGGCTCTCTTGATTAAAGATATTATATGATATCAATTTGGGATGGGGACCTTGAAACTAGGGTAGACGATCTCATTTTATATGATCCATACATAGCATATTTATTTTCTTAATAGTTTGGGTACATTCAAAGAGCTCCCCCCAATCCTTTGGCCAACATCCTAGGGGAGCAACATCCTGGCATCATCTGCAAATTTTGTAATATATAATCATATGAAGATACTAGAGGTGTGATCATATTTCTGCCTGCCTATGCTCCCACTTTCATCACCTAGGATTATTCCAAAGATTAGATAATTGATTATCCTATTGGTGTGTTAGTCCAGGTGGTCCTCCATGTGGACATGCCTCTTTCATCACCAATTCCACTATATGTAGAATCAATGGTATTGATTGAGGAATCGGGTGAGGAATCAAGAGAGAGACCTCACTCTGATGATGATTATTCATATGGTAATTCAATTTATATTGAGGATATTAGTCCTCCCGCACAGGCTATGGATGACATGCCTATTGAGAGAGAGGCGTATGGGGATTGTTCTCCTATTTCAGATTTGATCTGACTGGTTAGTGATCCTTCTACAATACATAATTCATTATCTGTTGAAGTTCAGTCACACCACCATCTGATCTATGAGTGTATTCTTGATTACTAATACCCCTCTTAATACATTATTCCATTAAGGGCAGTGGCTTCACCAGTTATATTATGATCTAGGGGTAGATGGTTTCGATCAGTAGCCTCTGTACAAAATTATACAGCAGATCATATTGAATAGAGGATACTTGGCCATATTGGAAAGAGGATTGCATGATTTTTTGAATGATTCCTCTCTTAAAAACAAATGAGGGAGACAATGGAGGCACTGGATCAGGGTCTTCATTTGTTATCTGAACAAGAATCCCACATGGATGCTTGGATGGCATAGGTATGGAGGTATTAAGATATGAATTCTCATTTGAAGTACAACCTTTCAACATAATTAACCACATTGGAAAATGCTCATAAGAGGGTTAAAGAGTTGACCACTCTGGTCAAAGTTCTTTTTCCTAATGCAGAGTCAAAAGAAGTGGGGGGGAAACACTCCAACGCTCAGTTGACGCCTCCCACCAGACTCTTATCGATATTGCCAGCACTTCCAACCATCTTTTTTTTAATCAATTTTTTGTACTATATCCTTAATTTTTCACTAAACTCTATTTTTTTGGGTTTTATAGAGACACCAAAATGTGGATATTACTCCCTTTTTTTCATACTATGAATGGATGAGTTTTCTAAGATTTCTATCCAATTTTTTTCCTGGTATGATATCTCATTATTCCATCATTTTATAAATTATTGTCGATATCAATCCAATGATTCATCTTGAATAGACTTGAATTTCTAGAATTGGATGTTTTCATCTTGACTAATTTTCTTTTAGAAATTTTCATGAAGGATTACTCATATGATATTTTTTATTGTTAATATGTTTTGGTTATCTTGAGATCACCTGATGTGCAGATGGATCTACTAGGAAGGAGATATGTTCTGAAGAATGAGTACTTTTCATATTTGTGGAAAGAAACTCGGGTGTGATAAGGCCATGTGTTGGGCCTCATGCTAATTTTCATGTTCTTTAGTTTAGGGTCTTTTAGCTCATACTACCTTTTGATTTAGTTTAAGGTCTTCTAGTTCATACCATCTATCAATTTATTTTATGTTTTTTTATCTCAGACCATCTAACCCTTTGGTTTAAGGTATTTTAGCTTGAACCATTTGTCACATTAGTTTAAGGTCTTTTAACTTGAACCATATGTCCATTTAGTTTAGTTTCTTTTATCTCAGACCATCTGATTCTTTAGTTTATGGTCTTTTATCTCAGACCATCTATTGCTTTAGTTTATGTTCATTTATCTCAAACCATATGTTACTTTAGTTTAGGTTCTTTTATATCGAACCATTTGTTTCTTTAGTTTAGTGACTTTTAGCTCATTCCATATGTTACTTTAGATTAGGGTATTTTATCATGGACCATATGTTACTTTAGTTTAGTTTCTTTTATCTTGAACTATCTATTTCATTAGTTTAGGGTCTTTTAGCTCAGACCATATGATCATGGGATATAGTGCAGATGTGCAAGGAATCACGCAAAACATTCTAAGGTGATGGATACTACCATGGTGTTTTTGAGTCTTAGGAGGATTGGAATTCCATTTTGCAGAGAGACACTTTTGGTTGATGACCATAAGCGTATATACAGGAGCCATGACCATGTATGTATATTCAAAAAAAGGGTCCTTGAAGCTTTGTATCTTTTCGAAGGGCTATGGAATATTTATAGTGGTAATATTGATGATGTTATAATACTAGGTATTCTAGGAATACCTAGATAGTTATAGAATTTATTATTTAAATCATAACCCTAAAGTTTGATTCCTGAAGTATGAGGTGGTGCAGACATGCATGGTATATCCCATGACATTATGAAATTCCAAGTTTAGTTGCATCATTGTAAAGGCTCACATGGATTGACACTCCTTTCTGGAAAGGATAAGATTCCTTTATTTGGCAGTTTAAGGCCTTTATGCATCGATATAATGCCAATTGAAATACAATCCCCACTTCTTTCTAAGGGATATGAAATATTTTTGAAGACTCATATGTCAAAATGGTGAAGTTGAGTATGGTACTAAGGCTATCTAGGAAGGGTTCTAGCACCCTAAAGAGGCTAGAACTTAAAGTGAAACTCAATATACACACCTTTTGCTTTCAAATTATGAGATGTGGGCCATAAAAATTTCAGAAATGAAGCTTCATAGTCCTTCCTTGAGGTAGGGCACAAAACATTATAACATAACATTGAGGTTATCAAATCTTCTTGGATAGTTTTGTGAGGGGACATGTAAATCACGATATGGAGTGCTTGATTTAGGAGAATGATATGGGACAGTCGTACAAGGATTGGTTCAGACATGTGGATATTTTTATTGTTGTCGTGATGATGTCAATGCTCACAAGAATTGGAATGTCATTTTTCAGAGTGAGGCCTTTGGTTGATGTCCACAGTCACATATGCAGGAGCCATGAGCATGTATGCATAGTCAATCGAAGGGCCCTTGAAGCCGGATATCCTTTCCAAGGGTTATGGAAGGCTATGGTGATTCAAGACACCCCAACTCATGGAGTGTGTTTTGAGGAAGATATAAAATAAAAGGAGGTTTTGAGTACCCTAAAAGCTGCATCACTGCCTAGTGAACATATTATCGCGGTGAGGATATGTAAAAAACACTACCCTAACTTTTTCCCGGATAGGTAGGTCCAGTGAGCATATATTTTTATTTAATAGGGTTATCGAACCCATGATCATTATTCCTATTATGTTTATTCCCAAATTTGTTTCCTAAACTTTGAGAATGAGGATTTTTGTGGGTGGAGACTCAACTTTTCCTCAGGTATCCCTTTTCGGGTTTTTCATCATGATGAGTTTTGTGTCTCTTTTGTTAGTAGTTTAAGGTCTTTTGATTTGGACCATTGTGGGCTAGAGTTTAAGTTCATACATCTTGGACCAAAGAACATATAGTTTAGGGTTATGGATTTCATGGACATAGTACTGAAGATGTTACACAAGTTCTTAATTAGGTCACCCAGGGTCTATGGAACTCCAACATCTTTCTAAGAGAGGGGTGTAGGTGTTATAAATCATAGATTTAGTTTCGCAGATAGTGATTGATTATGTGGGATAGTCATATAAGGAGCGGTTTAGAGACACTGATTCATTGAGTGCTGTTGAGATGATGTCGGGGCTCATTAGAATTAGAATGTCCTTTTTCAGAGTGGGACCATTGGTTGATGGCCATAAGTTCATATGTAGGATCCATGGTCATGTATTCCTAGTCAATAAGAGTGTCATTATAGTCGGATATCCTTTTCAAGGGATATAAAATATTTATGGTGACCTGGGATTCTCAATACATGAGGTGTGGTATATGGGTTTGAAGTACTCTTAAATGATGGTGGAAGCACCATGTACTCTGGATGATCGAGGTAATTCTATAGTGGTCATTTGATAAGGAATGAAAAGTAGGAGATGGTATACACGGTTTAATTTCATGTGGAGGGTACGTTATTCTTCCTACGATTTAAATTCATGTGGTGAGGATGTATTTATGTTCACTTTAATGTCATGAAGTAATGACATGCTTCCATATAGTTTAACATCATACGGTGGGGATGTATTTTTTGTGCAGTTTAACAACATGTGGTAAGAACGTAATTCCATGAAGTTTAAATTCATTTTGTGAGGATGTAGGTAAATTCGCATGAGTAAATGATAATGTTGTGTTTGGGCCCAAGGATGGATATTGGACATCACTACGTATCTCGTGATAATGAGAGTCAAACCACACATAGTTCTGGAAAGCCATGCAGATTAACGTCTTGCGGTGCAGATGATGTGGAAAATTTTAATGGCATGTTGTAGGGACATATGTGGATAGTTTAGGGTCATGTAGTACAGATCATGAGATGAATCTCCTAATGTGGATATGCATAGTGTGGTGCCCTGAAGCATCCCGACGTGAATGAGGACCAAAGATGTCTAGATCACACTATGCACTTGTCTGCAGCTAGGCCTGAAGATAAAATGTCAGGGAGTTAGTACATATCTCATAAGGATGATAATAAATCCACAAATAGTTCCAGGAATCCATTCAGTTTAATGTATTACTATAAGGATGAATGAGAATCATTATGAATTGATGGGGACATTATGGTTGGGCCCAAGAGTGGAGGTCTACACATCACTATGTATCTCATAGGGATAAGAATCAAACCACACATAGTTTTGGGGAGGTTGTGCTGTTTAACATCATGCAGTAAGGACCCATGGTACACCTTTTGTGGTCTTTTATCTGGGCCAGTAATGGACCAATTTTGAACCTTTATTCCTTTCTTCTGGGGATAGATCCTTTCCGCAATTTCTATGCTCACGTGAGCTATCTTCGGTGTGGGAAACAAGGAACAATGTGGATATTCCTATAGTTCATGGAAAAAAAAGGGGTACAACAGTGGAATTTTGTACCTTATAGTGGCTAGACCAAGAAATAGAATGAAGGCATACATACACACCCATTAGAAATGGGAATCAAGATTTTTTTAGTTCTAGAATGATTGTACAGTTTAATGTTATGCGGTGAGGACGTGGGTGACTCGACATGAATGTAAAGGGGAATCTATGAATCAATGCAGTATTATGTCATGTGGTAAGGAAATTGGATCAATCATTATGGGATGAAGATAATCCTATGATTGCACCCAAATGTATAGGTTCAGATGTCACTACATATCCTGTGATGATAGGAATCAAGCCATGTGTAGTTATTGAGTGATCGTACTGTTTAACGTCTTGTAGTAAGGATGACCCCCCATAAAGTTTAACTTCATTTCGTTAGGAATCATTTGAATATTTTAACACCATGTACATAGGATGATACATTCCATGCAGTTTAATGTCATGCGGTGAGGAAGATTGATGGGACTTACACCGATGTGGACGCCCTATTGCTGGAAGTTATGAAAAGTATTTCTTGAAAAATCTTGCATTGTTTGGTGGTGTGACATGCTCCCCATCCATGGTGGCTAGTGAATAGGCTCCATTATGATAGAACTTATGTATGATGTAAGGTCCTTCACACTTAGGATCCAATTTTTGGGGCTTCTTTTCCAATATCATTGGGGTTCTGAGAGCCAATACCTATTCTCTTTATAGAAATGAACAGAGGAGAACTTTTTTGTTGAAGGGTCATGCTATCCAATTCTGATGGAACTCCATTTTGTGTAATGTGAAAAACCATTTCTCATATAACCATTCTAATTCATCTATCTATCTTTGTTATTTTTCATCCTCTAAGAGTTTTCCTCAAATGGATATTTATAGTAAAGGCATCTGGACCTCTATTGGTAGAACTGCCTCAATTCCGTACACCAGCAAGTATGGAATTGCTGGAGTAGTAGTACATGTGGTGGTACTGTAATCCTATAAATAATGGAGGAGTTTATCTAGCCATTACTTCTTATCTTTTTTCACCATCTTCTGTAGTATATTTGATAGAGTATTATTAAAGGCCTCTATCTATCCATTCTCCACAACATGATTGTGAGATGAGTGATTGAACTTGATGTTGTACTCCAGTTAAATATTCCTCAACTCTGTGGAACAAAATCTGGTGCTGTTGACTTTAAATATTATGTGAGGGACTCTGAACCTGGTGATAATATGTTATTTCACTAAGTTTACAATTTTTTTCATCTCAACTTCCTTGAAGGGTATATCCTTGTCCCATTCAGAAACAAAATCAATAGTAGTAAGGATGTACTTAAACTGCTTAGCTATGGATAGAGGATATGGCCCCATAACCTCCATCCACAAAAAAATGAATGGACAAGAATATCTAGCGGTGTGAAAAAATTATAGGGGCTTATGGATGCATTTTTCATGAATCTGGGATGCATTAAATTTTCTGGTGAAATCTACGTAGTCTTGTATCATGGTCTTCCACTAATACCCCAACCTCTTGATTTATTGGCAGATCCTAATTCTAGATTGGTGGGTATCGAAATAGCCTGTGTGAACCTCTTCCATGTAGTGGTAGCTTCTCATTATGCTATGCACATGTGGATAATTTTATCAAAGCCACACTTGAAGACTATTTTCTGATCATTTGGGCCATCCTTCAAAGTGAAGATTCAACACCGAATGTGTTCCCTTCCAGCACAGTGTCTTGGGAGAGTCTCATCTTTAAGTAACCAATTATGGGCTACATCAATCTAGGTGTGGTTGTTGGTTTTTCATGCTCTAGAGCAGTGCGTACCAAATTGATTTCTTTCACATCACTTATGATGACCGATGAGGCAATTCTTTGATGTGTGATATGGAAGGTTGTTTCCTCCTGATCAGGGTCGATGAGTACAACTTCTACATTATCCATTGCATCAGCATGATCATTCTGTGATTGATGAATTTTCTGTAGTGTGGGATCGCAGGATAATTCTTCCATCAATCCACTATCATAGCTAGTAATAGGTTCCAATTATTCTTTCTTATTTTCATATTCAACATTGAACTTCTTTATCACTATTTCTGAGTATCCATTAATATTCAGGTAGGCTATGTGTAGTTTTAGTTCTAGATACAATCTAGAGATGAAGGCTTAGTACTCAGCCTAATTATTTGTTCAACCTTTAGATAGTGAGAAAGAGTAGGTAAAAACTTCTTTTTATGGGGAGACAAATACAATCCCTAGACCAACCCAATTGAGCTTCAGGTTTTCCATTCCTATGCCGACTGGACTCTAAGAGGAACCCTCAAAGTACATTTCTCATGTCTAGGGATTGTCATGAGAATAAAAAACCTCTTCATCAGGAATCTCAGTGTCCTCCAGTATATTTTCATATGTCGGATGTCCTGTGAGTAAATCAGCCAGGGCTTTCCCTTTCACTAACTTTTGAGATATGAAATGAATTTCATATTATTGCAGAATGACCACCCATTGAGACAAGAACCCAGTAAACATAGTGATGCCAAGGATTTAATTGAGGGGATCAATATGAGATACCATATGGACTTTGTGGTGATGTAGGTAATGCCTCATCCTTTTCACTGTAAATATGAGTGCAAGGAAGTTCTTTTTGACATCATAATATCATGGATTAGTACCTAGCATGGTTCGGATGAGGTAGTAGAGACTACTCTCTCTCCCCAAATCATTATTTTCTACAAGGAGGGAAACCAATGAGCATTCCATGGTGGCCATATATAAGAGTAGTGGCCTCCCTTCTACAAGAGGCATTAAAACTAGTGGGTGCAGCAAGGACTGCTTGATACATATGAAGGATTTTTAACATTCATCATCTCATTGGTAGATGACTCCATTCTTCATTAGCCTTGTGAAGGGAGTTCTTTTCTAGGTTTTTTGTCTATGAATGATCAAATTTAGACAAGGTTCCCTTAGATTCCCCTCAGTTATTTGAGATTTTTGGGGGGAGGCATTGCTATAATAGTACTGGTCTTTTTTGGTTCAAACTCATTGTCTTGGTGGCATACCACAAAACCAAGGAAATTGCCTAATCTCACCCCAAAATAATACTTTATTGAATTAATATTTATATTGTGTTGCCCTAGATTTTGGAATATTTATCCATTTTCCATTAAGGGATCACATTGCTATCAGTACTTAACGACCAGGTCGTCAACATAACACTCATCTATCCTCCTTAGGAATGGCTTAATGGTGTGATGCATGGTGCACAGATATGTGGAGCCAGAATTATATAATACAAATGGAATGACCTGGTAGGATAATATCCCCTAGGGTTCCCTGAAGGTAGTAAATTCTTCATCCTAGAGGGCTATTTTGATCTGATTGTACCCTAAGTATCCATCCCTGAAGGAAATGGCTTAGAAGCCCATAATTTCCTCAATCAAAAGTCATGTAATTGAAAATGAGAAATAATCCTTCGGGAAATGTCGATTAAGGTGTCTAAATTCAATAAAAATCCTAATATTCTCATTCTTCTTCTTGATAGGTATGATGTTGGAAATTCATCTTGGGTATTGTACTTCTCAAACAAAGATATATTTGATCAATTTTCCAACTTCCACCTCTACATTGGAGGCGTGCGAGGGGTTTATTCTATTATATGCATACATGAAGCATCAATGATCATCAGGTAGTCTAAGATGGTGTGTAGGAACATCTGGATTTGGTCCGATAATTTTGGTATAGTTCTAGGAAAACACATATCGGTGCTGCTTTATAAATCAAATATATATATCTTGCTCTTCAGGGGGCATGGAGGTGCTAATCAGAGTAGACTGTGGATCTTCTTATATCGCCAATTTTATATAATTGATATCATCTATGTCGGTGGAAACACCTTCCTTGAATGATTGAGGGGAATTCCAGAGATCTTCCCCATCTTCCTCCATTTCTAAGTCTATGGTGACATCTTTCGATAATGATAGAAACATGGGGTCCTCTTCATCATTATCATGGTGAGGGAGGCAATGAGAAGTAACATCATCATCCCTTTTCATATGAGTATCTATAGTAAGATTCCAGAGTTGATTTTCGCTGAGGATAACAGAGGCTTGGACCTATGGAATTGGATATGCTATTTTGACCATATTTATGGGGATCACATAATCATCATCGAGCATGATTTATGGATTTTTAGGGTCATTCCCTAATACATTGGGAGCTGCAACTTGTATAACACCATCCTCCCTTTTCCATCTACCTCCCTTCTTGTAGAAGTCTTCTTTAGTATATTTAGATCCATAATTCTATAAGGGGGAATTATTTCCATGTAGCATGACGACCTTTCCAATTATGGGGTACTTTAAACATTGATGAAATGTTGATGGTATTGTTGAGTGGATATGGAGCCAAGGACTCCCAAGTAGGACATTATATGTCATGTCTTGCTGGATAACCAAGAACTCAGTATCATATGTGAGCTCCCCAAGTTGGCCCTCAAGCTTGATCTTCACAAGGGGACTTTTTCACGCTTATCATACCCTTAGATGGTCATCTTTGTAGGGGATAAGTCCCCTTATTCATACCCTATGCGTTGGAGAGTCTAGGTTGAGATGAGATTTATCCCATATCCATTATCGACCAAAACCCTTTGAATATTGACTTTATTGAGTTTTCCCTAAATGTATAAGGGCCTAATGTTCCCTGGGATGGCCTCCTACTGATCCTGATCAGTGAATGAGATTGCAACATGACCTTCTAAGGATATAGTCTCCACTTGATAGACCTCAGATATATTGACTTCTGTCTTAAATTCCTATAGACTTCAAAGGGATTCAAAAATTATTTCCTAGAGTTATTTTAAAAGACGTAGCGCATATTGGATTGAGAGTGTGAATGGAACCATAGATAGCTATTTTAGAACATTATACTTTTTTACTAGAGGTCGACGCTTCCCAATGTGGGGATGTTGCGGATAAGGGGCTGGAGAATGCAGTTCAGAAGATGAAGCAGTTGAGGTAGATAGACCTTGAGCTTGTGTAGAGGTTGAGGGGGTATCCACTACCAATGGTGCAAGTTGCATCAGCCTTCCCCATTTCCTGGGTTGATTAGATAGAACCCCCACTAAGTGATCATGCAAGATAATTGGGTGCGAGAGACTATTAGAGGGTTATGAAGAAACTATTTTCCTCTTTTGATCCCACTATAGCACTTTAACATGAGTCATGGATGTATATATGTCTTCTGTGGGGACATGACTAGGATATTGAGTTTGGCCACACCGGTGTTGTCCCCTATATCCTTGGCTTCAACCCATTTAGCCTCATGTTCACATGTTAATTACAGTAAAACCATATTCGGGGCCATACTCATTGTAATAAAAGGGGATTTTCAATTGAATTTTTTTGACAGAACCAAAGATTAATTATTCATCCAATGAGGATTCCATTTTGTGGGGTGGTTCCCATGCTGTATATTTCACAGGGAAAAAATCTGCAAGAGTTAGGGTTTATTTTGGGGCAGAATGTGAATCTTCCTCCTCTGTTTCTTCTTACTTTAGATGTTTATCCCTGCACTTAGGTGGCACATATGATATATCCTTCTTGGGTGGTGGAGCTATTGTCAGTTTTCACAACTGTTATTTTATAGCACCCTGAGATCGATCAATTTTTTTCTAATTCGTCCAATTTTCAAACTTTTACACTCTCTTGGTAGGAAATTTCTTCCACCCTTCCTCTTATTTCTATCAAATTATAGTTATACAAGCAACCTAATCTAGAGGGTTTTCAAGAATTACCAGTATAGATTCGATCATGCCTTGAAGTGCTTCCTTAAAGACAAAGCAGTTCTGGATGTTATGAACCAGCCTTCTATGAAAAGGGTAGTAATCCGGACGGTCAATGATATTGACTTCTTCAGACTCCTAGGTTCTAGAAGTGTGATTAGGTTATTATCATTTTCTTATAAGAAATATCTTGGGACTTGTTCATTTTAGAAAGAGTATAACATGTTCATTTGTTCCCCAAATCCGGGGCGATGATGGTTTCTTCATGCTTCTAGCGAGGGATATTATGTGGTTGATGTCACTCAGAAAGAGGTTCTGGGTAGTTTAGATCTTGATTGGGTGATTATATGGGAACCACTATGGTCTTGAGAGTGATAACTACAGCTTCTGCTCTGCCCAGATTTTCCCTTATGTTGCGGGATGAGCAAAGAATTGGATCAGGTTCACTGAGTAGCCTCTTCAAGAAGTTGTGTTGTTTTAGAAAACTCTCAAAATCCACCTGAATACTTTATGGGGATTAAGGGAATCTAAAACTCATCCCTAATATTTTCATCATATATTTCTAGAAGTTTCTCCTATGAGAGAGGTATGATGAGTGAATAGGTCAAACCCTTCCACATTGCTATGAAATCAGACATCCTCTCTGTCTCGTGATGCTTGTTGTTCATCAAGTCGATGATCATTGTATTTTTTAGTGTTGAACTGAAATGATAAAGGAACTGATGATAATGGTCGTCCCATCCAATAATATATCCTTCTATCAAACTATTATACCAAACAAAGGTTGGCCCTATTAGATTCAATACAAAACACCTCAGCTTTGTTGCCTCATATTGATCCTTAGGGCCCATCATCAGCCCACATTTGGACATGAAGTGTGTGAGATAGTTCTCATGATCCCCTAAACCATCAAAGGTATAAAATTTATGGTTTCTAGAGTTGGGTGGAGGTGGGATGTCATCCACCCATTTAAGATATGGCTTCCTCTCAGGCTTCATAGGTGCACGTCACCCCACATGGCTTCTATCCGATAATCCAAGGATTCAATGGCGATAAGTATCTCCGAGGGAACTACTATCTGAGGTGTACCCTTCTATAGGGAGTGGGTTGGGGCCTATGAGGTGGTCCCTCTTTCATCTCCCCATGATCCTCGATTCGTCCTATGACTGAAGGATTATCATGTCAAGGGAGAGGTTGTCACCATCATAGAGGGAAGTCCTGGTCATCTTTATCTTCGTCGTTTATGTGGATTGGATGTATATATATATATATATATATCAAACCAAATATTAAAATACTTCTACTATTGGAGGATCAACTATTGGAGGAATAATATTCACCTCTGGCGGGAGCCAATTCCAAGTCGGAATGTTACCACGGAGTAACTCCTCATTGAGTTATCAGAGAGCTCGTATTTAAATCTCATATTGTGACAAATGTTCTTCCATGGATTTAAATTAAGATGTAGTTATGTATTTACCTTTATCTTTTCCAATATTATTCTAAGTATTTGGAGACTCGTTATTTGGAGGTGCCAAATTTTGAAGCCTTCTTTGGTTCCAGGTTCACGCAACCTCATTTGGTGCATCCAAATCACCATCATCTTGGGGTATGTTTTCCTAATTATGGCCATCTTCATCTATATATTGATCAATGTCTTCTATGTTAATAGTGATGATATTAAGAGAGGAAAATAAGGTAATGGTGGTCATGCTATTTCTTTCCACGCAATAGTCTGATCTTGCATAGATTTTATCAAGGATATTATTCAAACCCTTAGCCTTATTGGGCCATTTTGGCTTGAGACCCAAACTGGGTAATATTTCCCTTATCATATGCTCCTCCCCTCTCGGTTTATTAATAGTTCCCTTGAGGGAGTTCTCATTTGTAATTTCCAAGTGAGCCCTAATAAAATGATCTTTATCTTGCGGTGTGAGGAACTGGTGGGATGTCGATCATTGATCCCTTCCACCCAACCCAGCGAATTATGATTCCCTCTATGGTGTTTATGATGATGAAAATTCCCCCAACCATGTGAGGTGGGGGTAATTTGGGGCTTCTATTGGTATAGATTGGTCCTATTGTCTACGATCCAAGGACTTTAGTTGGGGTATTGATGATTCCTGTAATGGACAGGAAGATATAAATTCCCTCATCCCAGTGGGATGGGGATGCTCTAGAATCATTGCTGGTGTCTCTAGGGTCCTTTCAAGGGACAATAATCCTAGTTATGGTGATTTAGAAGTGGGTTGGGGTTCACCTATAACCACTGAATGTGTGTCATGAATCCTCTCGAGGATTGATGACCTGAGGGGTGGAGGCAGCAGTAGATATTCTCCTGTATTAGGGGGCCGATTCCACTTCCGTATGGTTGTTATAGAATCTGCTACAATGGTCTATGTGATGTGGTGTAGCTATGATCAAGTGGGATTTGGGTATGATGAAATCCCATGATGAGGATCGTTCATTGCGGGAAGTTGTCTGGGTGATCCCAAATTCGATCTCCATGTTCGTAACGTCATCCTATTGTCTTGAGGGGACCAGTTTGAAGACATGTTGGAAATCCTTCCTCCCCTTCCATGGTGTCTAGCCACTATTGGAGTTGGGGAATTCTATTGTAGTGAACAACTAGCACATGCATTACCTGGTCCCCAGATTTATCTGGAGGCTATAACATTTCAAGATGTTGCATATGAGGGTTTTGTTATTCTAGGGGAGAAGCAAAGTGTAATGTTTCATACTCGTAACACCTCGAGAGTTTACGAGATAGATTCCTTTTAATTTCATTGATGTCATGTGTTTTAATATACACCAAGATTATATTTCACTATACACGACATCGTATTAGCTTGCAGTATATGCAACATGATTCTTGTCTTGTGTTACACATAATTTCAAGTTCTTTTGATATAATTAATTTCACACAACACTGAGTATAGATTTATTTCAATTTATAAATGAACTAAGTCTGGATTTTGTTATACACAACACCAAAAGGATTTACATGCAACATTGACTTGTCTTGCATTACACACAAGAGATACCTTCCTCGATAGCTTGCGTTGTACGTGATACTGAGTATCACTAAATAATGATATATTATTAAAATATTATCATTTAATGAGATATAAACTAGTTGTTATGAATAGTATTAACCACTTTTTGAATTTTATATAACATTATCATTCATCTTACACATTTTCTAGAACATGATATGAGAACAGAATCAATTTTTTGGATAAAAAAAGTATTTTCTAAAAAATGTACTTTTACCTCCATTTGATAGTGCACCAATTTTAAATCTATTTTATTACACTTTTATAAGTTAAATTTGAAAAAATAAAAAAATTCTTTGTATGAAAAACATAAAAATTTTACTTTTGTTTAATTTTTGATATTTTTCTGATAAAATTCAAATTTTAATAAATAGTGAAAAATACTGCATTTTAATTCGAAACTGCATTTTCATCAAATTTATTTATAGAGTTAGATTATATTTTTAATTGGTTTTAAAATTTAATTGGGTTATATTTTTATAATTTTACCCAATTTTGGTCATTGGAAGTAATGTTACTTTTAAATTTGACATAAACACATGTCAATCTTTTGATAGTTATTATTTCTTAAAAACCCTCTTTTTTGTTTTAACAAAGGAATTAATTTTAAATTGATTACTACAACTTCTGTGTTTTGAATTTGTAAAAATGAATTTCATATTTAGAATCTGAAGGTTCAAATTGTGTAAATATGACCCTTTTATTTTTTGACATTATGAATAGTAATTTCAGTAATTATTTTATATACGATGAGTGAAGGGTAAATCTGGTAAATAAGGGTAAAAAATTATAATTTGTAGTATAAAACTACACTAAAACGTGTCTTAATTCTATTGGATGATATATTTTCGACCATGGGAATTTTTTGGTTGATTTTGGGACATCATGGATTCACTTGGATGTGAAAATGACATTTTATAAGAATTAATTAAAAGTAAAGATAATTATAACATAAACATATATCTTTTACTAAATTGATTTTAATATTGGGTTATATAACTGATCACTATATATATAAATAGTCATTATAAATCTAAAAATATATCATACATCATGGTATTTTATTTATAATTTTTTGACATTAGATAAATATATTTATTTATGACACGATTATGATGTAGTGATTACCTAATTAATGAAATATTCAAATAAATGAATTTATAAATATTAAAATAAATTTAATTTGAACAGTTTGATTCTATATACGAATTTATGGGTTAAATTAATATATAATGGATGATTTAATGCCTTTGGTTTTAAGTAATCAGGTTGTTATAAATTTTTAAAAAAGTCAAGTATGAATAGTGTCCAAAATTGACATAATTGATAACTTAAAACATAAAATAGCTTATTAAATGATATTAAATTCCTAAATATCTAAAATTCTAAAAAATGGTTAATATAAGTCCAAATATGTCATAAATAACTTTTTTTGGTCTTTTGAAATGATATGGTAATTACATTAACCCACAACGTGTAAATAACATGATATCATGGTAAGATTAAAAAGGGTAAAATAAGGGTTAAAAAAAGATAAGGATAAAAAAAATATTCAAAACTTGTCTAAAAATCATGAGATGATGTTTATTTTAACCAAAATCATATTATATTTAAATTAAATAAGTTTTGGTCCATTTTTAGGTGAAATTGATTTTATAATAAAATAATATTTTCAGAGTTTCCTAAAGTTCCCCTCTCCTCTCTTATAAAAGGGAACCTCCTCCATCTCCTCTTAACTCTATTTTGAGCCTAAACCTCGACCAAAACCTGATAATTTGTGACATCCCAGACCCAGTTTCCCCTCAACCCGAGCCCCAAGCCCGGTTGGACACATGACCCCTGGCTCACCTCCTTATATGCTAGGGGCTTCCGACTAGCAGTGGGGGTATAATGGTAAGTCGGTGGGGAGGATTTACCCCCTTTTCAGAGTACACAGCGGAAAGTAGTAAAGTGATAGAATATCAGAAGCAAAAACAATGGATAAGCAGGAGAACAGGAAAACATACAACCGGACTACGAAAGTAAAGTAAACCTTGTATAACATACAAAAGCCTCATAGGTTGTGTCTAATACAAAATGGATGCATGGCATGCTGATACAAAAGTAAACAAAAGACTAGCATGCTACAAGCAATAAAAAAGGAATAAAAGAACAAAAAGTAAGTCCAAGAGAATATCTATCCAAGCTCAATCCTCTACTCTGTAACTCCTGCTAGAACATATATATAGACATCAGCAACCTGAAACAGGGCCCTTGCCCCTACTAGTACCTGTAGTAGAAAATTCTACACGGGTGCCAAGGGGGCCGCCCGGGTAGGTTGTGAGACAAGTCTCAGTAGGCCACCACCAACGGTGTCTAAGTGTAATCCAAAAAGGGTGTTCTCAAGTAAACAACATGTAATAGACTGCAAGAAAGTAAATCAAAGTAAATAGCAACCTTCCCGCTTAGGTTCTGGAAGGACACCTAGTGGGTTTACCTCCTTCAGCTCATAGATGGTATGTCTGAATGAGTCACCTTCTTCTTTAGAGATAGATATATATATACATATATATAATACATTGGGTAGGACCGGGATGGAACTCACAGACGTCCTTATCCCAGGGGCAGCGCTCTTGATCCTACCCCTGGCCCAACCTTGAGGAAGCTCTCATGGTCTATCCCTGACCCGAAGGATTAATAATTATTCAAGGGAGATCTCACAATCTACCCTTAGCCCAAATCCGTAGCATAGGGGAGCTCTCACGGTCTACCCCTGGCCTGAAGCTGTATCATTTAATTAGGATAGTTTATAAGGAAAACACTTCTTATAACATTCATATCAATAAAACATGGAATTTCCATCTCACAATATCACATAATCACATTTCCAGCAAACATGAATTTAAAATAATAAAATGGGTTTAGGCCAACTCATCCTAGCCAAGCCCTAACCAAACCATCCCATTTTCCTCACATGGAAAATGGATTTCAAGACATATCTATAAGGTCCAAAGGTGAAAAAGGGATAAAACTCAAGGTATAACACCTATGGGTGTCCATACCGGGGTCATACGGTACCCAAACACCCAAATGAGGGTAGTTCCCATAACCTCCTATCACAAGGGTCATTTAGACAGTAAGCAGTCAATAATAATAAGAGTTTTGGCGAAAGGAAAACCTCATCACGACGGTATAAACCCAAAAATATGAAAACCCAAAATGAAAACCACGTGACTACCTACCTTAGAGATGTAGGCATAGGATAGCTTGATATCAACCACAGATTCGCAATAGATTGGAAGAGATCTGAGTTCCAATCCAATGCCCTAAAAATAGGGAATATGAGCCTACATCAAAAAAAACAAGACGGAAGGCAAGATTTGCCGATGGAGGAAGGGACGTGAGGTTAGCCTTACCAAGGCCCTTCCAACACTTCTGAAGGATCAAGAATCGGACTCAGGACGAAGGATCCACCAAGAGAAGAGTGAGAGAGGGTTTTAGGAGCTCAAGGAGGGCTCCTCTTGGTTCTATTCGCGGGAAGAAGAAAGAAAGAGGCTTAAGCCTTATAAAATTAATTAAGGGCAAAACGGCAATTTTACCCAGAACAGGGTCACACGGTTTAGGCGCACAGTTTACCAAACCATGCATAAACTGTGCGCATCCCTCTGCCCTTAGAAAAAAGGTTCGCACGGGTTAGGCGCATGGTTTACCCAAACTGTGCGCAAACCATGCACACCTCCCTGCTTCCAAACCAAAGGCCTCATGGTTTACCCAAACTATGCGCAGGCCATGCGTAGGCTGTGCGCCCATGTCTATAAGTCCATTTTTCAAACTCCTGGGCTCCGAACCAACCCCGGACACTCCCCGGACCTTTCTTAGGATGTTACCCACATTACACAAGCTTAAAGTAAAGATTTGAAAGAAAAACTAACGATCCGTACCTTTTCCAAAGAGTCGGGTCGTTACAAACTCCCCTCCTTAAAGAAACTCGTCCCTGAGTTGGCCTTCTAAGGGTACTTAGGTGTCATCGACGAAAAGCTCCAGCCATTGAGAACGTACATCAGCCTCCCGCTCCCAGGTCTCGTCTTGTACCCGGCCACACTGCCATAGCACCCGTACAAGAGGAACGGACCTGCCTCAGAGTGTCTTCACGCTTCGGTCGACAATTCACATCGGATACTCCTCGAAGGAATCATCCATATCCAGTTCAACCTCATCAGGATGAAACACATGAGTCGGATCTAAAAAGTATAGGCGAAGCTGAGATACATGAAAAACATTGTGCATGGCCTGATATCTCTCCCTAAGTGCAAGCTGGTAAGCTGGTCCAATCCACTTCACCACCTCAAAGGGTCCTACGAACCTCAGCGAAAGCTTAAACTGCTTCTGAATATGTCTATGCCCTAACCTGGGAGAGACCTTCAGGAAAATCCGGTTCCCGATCTCAAACTCTAGAGGTCGTCGGTGCTTGTTAGCATAAGACTGCTGTCTAGACTGAGTTGTCTGCATACGATTCCTGATAAGTTGTATCTACTCGGTAGTATCCTGCACAAGACGTGGTCCTAGAACAGTTGCCTCCCCTACTTCAAGCCAACACAAAGGTGAGCAACAAGGCCTACCATATAAGGCTTCATAGGGAGCCATCTCAATGGTATCCTAGAAGATATTATTATAACTGAACTCGATAAGAGGAATGTGTTTCTCCCATGAACCTCCAAAATCAAGAACACATGCACGTAAAATATCCTCTAGTACATGTATAGTCCACTCGGTCAGTCTATCAGTCTGTGGGTGATAGGCCATACTCAAAAGTACCTGCGTACCTAAAGCCTTCTGTAAACCCTGCCAGAACTGAGATATAAAATGAGGATATCTATCTGAAACAACCAAACGAGGTGATCCTTGAGGGCATACTATTTCTTTAATATACATCATTCCCAAGTCATCAACCATGAAGGTCTCCCGCATTGGTAAGAACTCTGTGACCTTCGTCAGACGGTCGATGATAACCCATACTGCATCATTGCCACGAGGTGACCCGGATAATGCAGTTAAAAATTACATAGAAACATCGTCCCATTTCCAATTTGGAATGGAAAACGGATGCAAAAGCCCATTTGGACGCTGATGTTCTGCCTTCACCTACTGACAAGTGGAACAACGCATGATGAAACTGGCTATCTCCCACTTCATGCTAGGCCACCAATACTGTCGTTGCAAATCACGATACATTTTGGTGATTCTAGGGTGAACTTCCCAAGCTGAGGCATGAAAATCCCTCATCATCTCCTCTCTGATGTCTATTGGGACCCATACACACCCACAAAACAACAAAGTATCACCCTCATCCATGGTCCAATTAGTATAGGCATCATCAACGACACTTTCCCATAGGACAAGGCCTTCCGGATCTGATAACTGTCTTGCCCTGACCCGTTCCAGAAGAGTAGATGTTACCACTAAGGCTGAGAGAATGGTCTGACCCTGACCCTACTGAACCTCAACGTACATCTCTAAAAATAGGGCCATCAGCATCCACTCCTCATTAGATTCCCGAACCACTTGTGACTGATTTTTCCGACTCAGAGCGTCGGCTACTGAATTTCCTTTCCCAGGAGTGTAGGCCAATTCGAAATCAAAAGATTGCAGGTACTCGACACACCAACGCTACCTAAGATTCAGATCCTACTGAGTGAAGATATACTTGAGGCTTTTGTGATCAATGAATACCACAAAATGCTCTCCCAACAAATAGTGTCTCCAACCGCGTAAGGCATGAACAACCACTGCGAGGTTGAGGTCGTGCGTTGGACAATTCCGTTCATGAGGCTTGAACTGAAGAGAACCATATGCAATGACTCGGTCATCCTGCATCAACACATCTCCAATACCAATACCTAACGTGTCACAATAGACCATATAAGCCCTGCGCGACTCCGGCAAGATCAGTATCGGTGCCGAAGTCAGCCTGCCCTTCAGTTCCTGAAAAGCTGTTTCACAAGGTTCTGACCACTCGAATCTCACCCCCTTTTTGGTCAAAGTTTTAAGTAGTTATTCTAGGCGTGAAAAGTCCCGAATGAACCGCCTATAATATCCAGTAATCCCCAATAAACTCTTGATATCAAATACGTTCTTGGGTTGCTCCCAAGAGACTACAGCACTCACCTTCTCAGGGTCAACTGAAACTCCAGACTCAAAAATAATGTGACCCGGGAAGTGAACATTGTCTATCCAAAAGTGGCATTTTCTGAGCTTAGCATAAATTTGATTCTCTCTTAGTTTATTCAGAACGATATCAAGATGGGTTACATGGTCATGTCTCAATCTTGAATAGACTAAGATATCATCCACAAATACCACCAAAAAAGAATAAAGGTAAGGGTGAAAAATCTGATTCATAAGAGCCATAAACACTGCAGTTGAATTCGTAAGCCCAAATGGCATGATAGGTACTCATAGAGACTATACCTACTTCTGACTGTCATATGAGGTATGTCTGAAGTCCTAACACGCACCTGGTGATAGCCCGACCTCAAATCTATCTTTGAAAACACCTTCGCTCCTCGGAGTTGATCGAAGAGGTCATCAATTCTAGGAAAAATATACTAATTCTTAATCGTCGCTTGATTTAATTTATGGTAATCCACACAAAGATGAAGGGTACCATATGCCTTCTTAGAAAAGAGAACTGGTGATCCCTAAGGAGAAGTGTTGGGATGTATAAAGCCTTTTTCTTCCAGTTCCTCCAACTGACTCTTGAGCTTCAAAATCTCCTTAGGTGCCATCCTATAAGGAGGAATGGTCACTGGTGCTACTCCTGGTACAATCTCAATGGTAAACTCCACCTCTCGCACTGGAGGTAGACCAGAGAAGTCATCAAAAAAGACATCTCTAAAGTGCTCCACTACAGGAGGATAAGCAGTGGGTTGTAACCCTTGGTCATCAAGATAAAGACTAGATACATGTTTCATGACACCACCCAACTTCTGATGTTTGGGTCCTGCTCGTGTCGCACTAAGATCCCATTCTCCTTTATGCACATGTGTGTCGACCTCTGGTGATGTAAACGTCACCCTCCGATGATACCAGTCAATACATGCTCTATTGGGAACTAACCAGTCCATCTTAACTATTAAATCAAAACTTGTCAACTCCAGAACATACAAGTTCCAAATGAAAAGGTAACCTCCCACCTCGAGGGGACAATTCTGACAAAAGAGAACTCCCTTTAAACGGACACCTAATGGGGTATCTAGCATAATCACACCATGATATGACTCAATGTCGAGGCTGAAACTCTCCGTGATAGCCTCCAATATGAAAGAGTGAGAAGTGCCTGTATAAAAAAAAAGATACCTATGTAGAAGAAACTAAAATTATACCTCGTACAGTAGATGGCCCGACATACTGCTCCTACGGCATAGGCTCGACTACATATAACTGGCCAGTACCATGACCCTGAGTCACAGCCTGACTACCCTGAGCAGACATGCCCTGTTGGTGCTGAGATACATACGCCTGGTTACCTCTGCCTCGACTGCCACCACGGCCTGATCGGCTGGTGGAATTCCAGCCGCCTGACTGATGTCATCCTGCCGATCCAGCACCAGATCATGGATTAGGAACAGATCCCTGCTCACTAGGCACTAGAGAAAATTTCCTGTAGAAACGTTGAAGGTGACCCATCCTGCCACAGCCTCAGCATTCCACTGGGTTCTATGGAAAATGCGCCCTGAAGTGTCCCTTCCTCTCGCACTGATGGAAAATATAAGAACTATCTGTGCTGGGAGGATGATCGATGCCTCCCCCACAGGAAAACTCAAAACGTCTCTTCTGCCCTGAAGAAGACCCACTAGATGCTTTTCGTGTTGAACCACCCTGGTTCGCCCTTTCCGCTTCCCTCAGATTCTTCTCAATAATCTGAGATTGGTTAACAATCTTAGGAATAGATGTCAACTTGAACATGTTTACCTGAGACTGGATGGCGTAACTCATCCCATCCTCAAAACTCCTAGCGGCCATCAGATCATCGACAGCTAGCGATGGGGCGAAACGCTGAAGCTCGGTGAATTGGGATGAGTACTCCATGACTGTCATGGTCCCCTACAGCAGGTTCATAAACTCCCTATATCTATCAGCTCTCAAGGTCTACGGAAAGAAAAGGTCATAGAAGACTACATGGAAATCTGCCCAGACCATGTCTCCCTGCTATCTTGACTAGGTGATGACGTCCCACCACCTTCTAGCTAAATTGCATAGCATATAAAAGGCTAATTTGACTCTCCGTTTGGGAGGCGTCTCGAGATGTTCAAACATGTTCCGGATCGCCTCTAGCCAAGACTCAGCAGCAAGAGGTCCACCATCTCCTAAAAAAGTTAGAGGATGTAGTAACTGAAACTCGCGGGTCAACTCTGCCATACTTGGGGCAGATCGCACGCTGCCTTGAATATTCTGCATCATCCTCAAGAAACCCTCAAAAAACTGGGCATCGGCACCCATCATAGGAATAGAAAAAGGAGCCATGGGTGGCTCGACTAGAAGATCAACTGGCGGCTCAGGGCCCGCCACCTCAGGAACGGGGTCGTCGCCGCCTTCAGTGCGCACGAATCGAGGAAGTCGTGGAGGTATAATGCTATAATACCAAACGAACGTCTCAAAAAAGGAAGCCAAAAAATTAAAGGCTGAACTCTAGAATCTAGGACAGGTACTACACCTTCCTACCTCAAACATCACCTACCCACACCTACAAGGGTTCTTATAAAAACAAGAAAACATTCAAAATTTTCAAATCCAGTGATATGGAATTTCCCAGCCCATAAGGGCCCATACTCCTCATGAACTAAAGAGTGGAACCCACTAAAACTACATCCTTTACATAATCCACAACTTGTAGAAAAAGTCTGCATAGTTACAAACATATCAACAAGGCATGGAAATAAAAAACAGACAATTCTCGCTGAAAATTTAAATGTGATATGGAAATATGCATGACCTAATCATGTTGTGCCTATCGTGATGCATGTTCCAATGCATAACCCTCATTTCATCAGGTCGAACAATGAAATACAAATTTCAACCCCGCAAGTATCAATAACATTGCAAAACATGTGAAGCACCCAACTGTGAAACGATATCAACAGTAAACAGAAAAATCAATAACAACATAATTTAGGAAACTTAGACATTACCCCATACATGGGTTCACGATGCTCATGCACAACTTATAACTAAGTACCTAATAGTTCCCATTTTTTCAATCGATTGTCTCCAAATAGTAAAGAAATAAATAAATAAAATCCTATGATACCACTTTGTGACATCCCAGACCTGGATTCCCCTCAACCCGAGCCCCGAGCCCGGTTGGCCACATGACCCTTGGCTCGCCTCCCCATATGCTAGAGGCTTCCGACTAGAAGCGGGGGTTTAATGGTAATTTGGTGGGGAGAATTTACCCCCTTTTCAAAGTACACAGCGGAAAGCAGTAAAGTGATAGAATAGAAGAAACAAAAACAATGGATAAGCAGAAGAACATGAAAACATACAAATGGACTAAAAAAGTAAAGTAAACCCTGTATAACATACAAAATCCTCATAGGTTGTGTCTAATACAAAATGGATGCATGGCATGCTGATACAAAAGTAAACAAAAGACTAGCATGCTACAAGCAGTAAAAAAGGAACAAAAGAACAAAAAGGAATTCCATGAGAATCTCTAGCCAAGCTCGGTCCTCTACTCTAGAACTCCAGCTAGAACATATATATAGACATCAGCAACCTGAAACAGGGCCCTTGCCCCTACTAGTACCTGCAGCAGAAAAGTTTACACGGGTTCCCAGGGGGCCTCCCGGGTATGGTGTGAGACAAGTCTCAGTAGGCTACCACCAACAGTGTCTAAAGGGTGTTCGCAAGTAAATAGTGTGTAATAGACTGCAAGCAAGTAAATCAAAGTAAATAAAAACCTTCCCGCTCAGGTTCCGGAAGGTCACCCGGCGGGTCTACCTGCTTCAGCTCATATATGGTATGTCTGAATGAGTCACATACTTATTTAGAGATAGATATATATATATACATTTATATAATACGTTGGGTAGGACCAGGACAGAACTCACGGACTTCCTTATCTCAGGGGTAGCGCTCTCGATCCTACCCCTGGCCCAAACTTAGGGAAGCTCTCATGGTTTATCCCCATCCTGAAGGCTTAATAATTATTCAAGGGAGCTCTCAAAGTTTACCGTTAGCCCGAAGCCATAATGTAGGGGAGCTCTCACGGTCTACCCCTGGCTCGAAGCTGTATCATTTAATTAGGATAGTTTAAAAGGCATACACATCTTATAACATTCATATCAATAAAACATGGCATTTCCATCTCACAATATCACATAATCACATTTCAAGAAAACATGCATTTAAAATAATAAAAGGATTTTAGGCCAACTCATCCTAGCCAAGCCCTAACCAAACCATCCCATTTTCCTCACATGGAAAATGGATTTCAAGACATATCCATAAGGTCCAAAGGTGAAAAAGGGCTAAAAATCAAGGTATAACACCTATGGGTGTCCATACCGAGGTCATACGGTACCCAAACACCCAAATGAGGGTAGTTCCCATAACCTCCTATCACAAGGGTCATTTAGACAGTAAGCAGCCAATAATAATAAGAGTTTTGGAGAAAGGAAAACCTCAGCACGACGGTATAAACCTGAAAATACAAAAACCGAAAATGAAAACCATGTGAATACCTACCTTAGAGCTATAGGCATAGGATCTCTTGATATCAACCTCATATTCGGTGTAGATTTGGAGAGTTCTGAGTTCCAGTCCAATGCCCTGAAAATTGGGCATATGAGCCTACATAAAAAAACAAGATTGAAGGCAAGATTTTCCAATGAAGGAAGGGTACGTGAGGTTTGCATTACCTTGTCCCTTACAAAGCTTTTGATGGATCAAGAATCGGACTCCAGACAGAGGCTCCACCAAGAGAAGAGTGAGAGAGGGTTTTGGGAGCTCAAGGAGGGCTCCTCCTGGTTCTGTCCGCGGAAGAAGAAAGAAAGAGTCTTAAGCCTTATAAAATTATTTAAGGGAAAAAGGTAATTTTACCCAGAACACTGTTTCAAGGTTTAGGTGCACGGTTTACCAAACTATACCCAAATCGTGCGCATCCCTCTGCCCTTAGAAAAAGGGTCGCACGGGTTAGGCACACGGTTTACCCAATCCGTGCACAAATCATGCGCACCTCCTTGCTTCCATACCAAAGGCCGCATGGTTTACCCAAACTGTGTGCAAGATGTGTGCAGGCTGTGCGCCCCTGTATGCAAGTCCATTTCTCAAACTCCTGGGCTCCGAACTAACCCCAGACACTCCCCGGACCTTCCTTAGGATGTTACCCACATTACACAATCTTAATGGAATGATTTGAAAGAAAAAATAATGATCTGTACCTTTTCCAAAGAGTCGGGTCGTTACATAATTTATCTTAGAAACATCCCTAGTTACATTATAGAGGTTATGGACTTCTCAAAAGACTAACTCTAGTGCCCTAAGAGTAAATTTAAAGGTGGTATGTCGAGGAAGAGGTAATCTCTTCTACTGATTCTTTCAAATTTATTTCTTCTTCTACTTAATATTAATTAGTTTTTTCATTAAAAATTAATAATATCAGTATCACTAATATACTGATATGTTATTATAAATATTAAACAACCCTACTTCACCTTCTATCCATCCTACAAAAAACAAAATCACCATGCATGCATACGTATGGATTACCATCTCCACACAGTTGTGTAATCGTGTTTCCACCACCACCTTACTTGGAAGTGTATAATGGTAGAAATAATAACTATATATTATTATTATAACAAGATACTAATTCTGAGATATTATAGACCGTCCACTTCAATACCATTCAACAATTATGGGGAAGATATCATCGCTCATGTGTACGTACGATTTTCTATCTCCACAACGTGATGAGATTCACACTCCATGTTAACCATTAAAGAATGATTATAAAGTATATATAATAAATAATCATGAAATATATGACATAATAATTCTTATGTATTTATTTATATATGTTTTTCATTTACATACTTTCAATCAATTCAATAAGGAAACCAAAACAACGTTCATTCATACGTAGGGAATACCGTCTCCATAAATGGTGTATTCCATTTCATTTATCTATCTATTATATATATATATATTTATATGCTGAATATATATGATATATAAATAATTTTTTACATTCAGGAATTAATTAAATCATGATATAAGTAATAATATCAACAATATAAAGTCCAAACATGTACGATAAACAAAACGATTATTACCCAAAATGTTGTTTTAACATTGAATTGGAAAATGAATGGGTAGTACAAAGTCATAAGTAAAACATATATGATATCATAAATATTATTTTTGATATATTAAAATTTAATAATATTTTTAAACTAACAATATAGGTGTTTAGGAAACATACAGAACAAATCAGACCTAAGGTAAGTGATAACTTTGTCAATCTCTTTTTTATCTGAGATTGTTTATTCGTAAGTATTTACTGGGGATTTATTTATCATCCATGTACATGTTTTCTAAAAATGTTTCCATAAAATGTTTAATATTATTCTAGGTATATTTAAATTAAATTTTACCCCTTTTTACTATTACTACTTGGTATGGAAGAAATCTTACTTTTGTTTACCATACGAGGTACTTTTTTACTTTTCCGAAAAAAGTATAAGGAGATTCTTTTTAACTTTTACAGCATGAACAAGTTTTTACATATTCATAACACCTTATTTACATGAAGCTTCCTCTACACATTTATAAGTTTAGTTTGAAATAAATTCTTTTCTTTTAAAATTGCACGATGTTTTTAAAAAAGAAAACATTTTTGAAAAAGAAATGATATTTTTCGTAGGAAGTAAGTTCAAGTGTTTTATCAAAATTATATTCCATCTAAGATGACATAGGGTTATGTTTCTATCCATGTTATTAATTTAATTTTATTGTTTTTTTGATATCCCTTTAGTTTATATGGATTATCTTATGATGAAATGATGTTTAAGAAACCCATTTTTTCTTGGGTTATGTTATAATGAATGATTTATGTTTTTATGGAACAAGTAAGAATGATTTAATTATGAGATGGGTGGGACCTATATCTCCATTCAATGCATTGGGTAAAGATTTATATGTCAATATATTGACATGAATGGAATGAAAAGTAAATCAGGTTCAGTAATGTGACAACCCGGACCTGGCCAGCCACCCGAACAGTGTCGAACGGGTCGGGTGTCACTACCTTAGGCACACCCCCTCGAACACTAAAGGCTGCCGACTAGCAGTGAGGGTCTGAATAGGTATAGTGGGGAGGCTATACCCTCTCAGAGGATCACAATAAGGGTATAGGTCTGAGTACAATACTAAAATACACAGCAGAAATAAACACAACAGCATACTGATGACATGTAACCACTACAGAACAGTAAAATATGCATCCAGAACAAGTCATACACATCTGAAAATAAAAAGGGCACTAATGGGTAACCAACAGTATCTACAACGAGTAAGCATGTCCATACATAAAAGTAAATA
Source organism: Viscum album (assembly GCA_963277665.1). NCBI lineage: Eukaryota > Viridiplantae > Streptophyta > Magnoliopsida > Santalales > Viscaceae > Viscum > Viscum album. The sequence continues at coordinate 1,712,319,583 of OY728140.1, read as the reverse complement.
AAATAAAGTAAACCTAGATAGGCATGACCTCAAGGTCCATACCATCTCCTTGCAATAACTAACGCAACCCAGCTCCTGAAGTTGGCCTCTTTCCTGCATGTAAATCCATAAAGTCTGCACGCGTCCTGAAGGGCCTGTGAAGGGTGTGAGACAAATCTCAGTAGGATACCACCCAATGGTGCGTACCAAATATATGTGTTTAAGCAGTCATGCATTTCTAAGGAAAGCAGTAAACAGTACTATGCACAAGTAAACACAAACTCCACTGGTGCTCAACAGCCACCATGGAGTTTCACCTGCTTCGGCCAACGCCGGAATCTCTATCGTGTAACCTAGCACCACGTTCCACCTAACACCTCGTGTCTCAAGTACCTACGTCTCGAAGGCACGCCCAAAATAGTAACCCAACACCATGTGCCTCCTGACACCTCGTGTCTCAAGTACCGACATCCCAAAGGCATGCTAAAAATAGTAACCTGGCACCATGTGCCTCCTGACACCTCATGTCTCAAGTAACGACATCCTGAAGGCACGCCCAAAATAGTAACCCAACACCACGTGCCTCCTGACACCTCATGTCTCAAGTACCGACGTTCTGAAGGCACGCCCATTCCCTGAAGGCTCCTCACCTCCCATTTGGCTTTCTACGACAAGCACCCCAGCCAAAATACCTAACCGCAACTATGGGGGCCTCTACCCACATGAGTGGTCAAAACCACCTCATCATTGAGTATCTCTGTGTGCACACTACTCAAAGTCCCGAGTGAGTGGTAATCACCAAAATAGTCCTAAGCCACCAAAACATCTGACACCTCGTGTCCCTGCGACCATGTCGCTCATGTCCGATGGCCTCGCCATCCAAGTAACCTGGGCCATGCCCAACCTGACAGTCGCATTGCCTCAATCCGACGTCCATGACGCCCAATCCCATGGTCAAAACCACCCAAAGTAACCCGGGAAAAGCCCCAACCTATGATCAGCATCACTCAAGCGTAACTGGTCCAAGCCCAACACAACCCAAAGGGGTCCAGCAGATGCAATTCAGAAATTTCATATATAACATATTTAAACAGATAACATAAACCAGCAAAACAAACTAAACAGTTGAATTGCACTATACTAGGTGTTGTCCCATACCAGCACTGAGGTCTTAAATGATTCCAACAATTATAACAGGATTAAATTATTTAAACTAAACAGTTTAACACAATAATATTCCAACTAAAAAATTTTGGCGTTCCCCGACCAAAATGCCCCGATGAGCCACGGCCCCTCACCTTGCCCGCTCACGCAAACTGGTAACTGGGCATACCCAAAGGCATCCTAGAGGTCCCATAAGCAATACAGTATAAAAAAGCAGATAAAACGGGTCCCGCTCAAAATACCCGAAAATGCACTGAAGGTCGCGTTACCTAAACAACCACGAAAACACATGAAAAGGTATGCACCACCTACCTGAGACTCGCACGATGCTAATCCTCCGGTAACACCCGCCAATTCGGTCTAAAACATGGTAGATCTATAAAAGATTAAATATCGTTCAAATGCCTATAACTCATCCTAGAAAAAAAATCAGACAAAACGGCCAAAGAGGAATCAAGGCCTTACCGAGGGGGTTCCAACGCACTAATCAGAGCTCAAAACGGGTCTCGGGACGGCGATCCAGGTAAGGATTAAAGATCCGGCCGGCTTGGTTCGCGTATCCGGGCGGAGGATATGATGTTCTGCCTCAAAACGAGGCTACTTCCCGTTTTTTCACAAAAAAAAAAAAGAAAATACACAGCGTGTACTTTAGGACTACACACCGTGTATAGGTCATTTAACTGTTCATAAGATGGCTGAATTCTGCTGACCTACTTTCTGAACCTGCCGACATGAGTGCACGACATGTACCTAGGGGTACACGGCGTGTACTTGGTTACTCTTCCTTTCCTCACCGACTCACCCAGACGCCATGTTTCTCCCTTATACACAGTCTTAAAACACTGTGTGTCCAAAGGGAACACGGCGCGTCCCTGGTTCTACCCGGCCAACGGGCCTACATGCCATGTATGGCCTCACACGGTCGGGGGTATACACAGCGTGTTCAAAACTACAGGTCGTGTAGTAAAGAGGTACTACATAGTCATTGCACGGCATGTACTTGGTGAGCACACGGCCGGTCACTTGCCTTCACATACACGGAGTGTACTTAAAGTACACGGTGTGTACTCTGGAAATTTCCAGAAACTTCCCATTTTATCTAGTTTCCTCGAAAACAAGTCAAAAATTTAAATAGGGTCATGATTTTGAACCGTTCCAAAAACCGGGGTTCTTACAAACTCCCCACCTCAACGTAGCTCATCCCCGAGCTACCATACGAAACCCGAAGATGGAACCGAACATGCCCATCCCAGTTAAACAACCTGAACTACCCCGATTTCAAGGTTCTGGCTAAATTCCACAAGGGGATCCCCACCTTAGGAATTGCCTACTCGGTCTCAACCAACAAAGCTCAAAGCAACCATGGTTCACTAACCTGTTTTCCAGACGCATAGTCCTTCCGTGACGCATCGTCACCCCTGCACCTCAATGGCGCTCACGTGTCAATTTAGACACTCAACGTATCCTGCACCGCATCGGTGTCCTCCTCTACGTGGTCCTAGTGCTTAGCACCTCAAGTATCCTACATCCACGATCCGCCAATGCCCACGAAACCTCAAGTAACCCACATCCACGATGCCCTGATGCCCAAGGCACCTCAATTAACCCGCATCCGCGATGCCCCGATGCCCACGGCACCTCAAGTTACCCGTATCCACGATGCCCCGATGCCCACAACACCTCAAGAAACCCGCATCCTCGATGCCCTGATGTTATGCATCTCATATATATATATATATATATATATATATATATATATATATATATATATATATATATATCACGCAACCGATATGGTGCCAATCCCACTGACTAGCATCTAGTCAGTCCATATAGATCTTGTGCACCACATGCACTCAAAAAAACATGCCTCTACAGGTCATGCCAAAAAGGAAACATGGAGATCACGGTCACACCACGGTGTACCTCTAACCATCATCGGCTCACCAGCCTACTTAGCCTCTGGCAGCTCCACGGCATGCACGTGGCCTGAAACACGGCTGCCTAATGCCTGACCTCCCTGCGATGCTGCTCCCATCACCAACCACTGACCCCTTAGCTAGGTCCCACCGTCTCTATCATGACCTCCACGCACAACTGAACCTTAATTACCCTCTCTGAGTACCGAACCTAAACCAACTACAAACGCTACAGTCTGTCTTGGTCCCTGTCTGCCGGCTATCTGAGAAGGCTGTCTACAAAACCTCTCCAGATGCCCATCCTATTCACATTCCCAGCACTCCTTCGGAGGCCTATCACACTGCACCCAAAAATGTCCCAGATATCCACACTAGAAGAAAATCACTGAATAACTCCCATGAGGTGGTCTAGCTGAATACCTGGCCTGACTGCCCTACAAGAACTCGTCCAGTCCTCATTTCATGTTGTCTGAGCCATCACCTGAAGTTGTTGTCCTGCCCAAGCGAGATTTCTCCCTCTCATTGCCTTCAGATATGAGCGCCTGATTCACCGCTTCGGAGAAAGAACTCAGCCTGAAGATGTTCACCTAGACCCGAATAGAGTGTCCTAAGCCATCCTCGAAGCGCCTCACCCTAGTTGCATCATCGCTCACCATACTAGGTGAAAAACGAGACAACTCTTTGAAGGTAGCTGTGTAGTCCATGATGTACATATCCCCCTACTGAAGACTCAAGAACTCCCGAGCTCTCTTTTCCCTCAGTGTCTCCGGATAAAAGTTCTTGAAGAACTTGTCCTCAAAGTCCTTCCATGCCATTCTCTCGTTCCTACGAGCCTGAACCTATACATACCACCAACGCTTCGCCGGTCCTCTAAGTATGTACATCACCAGCTTGACCCTCCACCCCCGAGGCGTCTCCAGCTGTTCAAAAATCATATGCATACTCTCTATCCAGTTCTCTGCCGCCTGCAGACCACCCTCTCCCTGAAAAAATGGCGGGTTCTTCGACTGGAACTCCCGCATCAGATACGCCATAGAAGGCTTTGTACCATGCATGCCTCTGTCAATCCCCTGCAAGACGCATTCCATGCTCGCTCGGAGCTGTTCGTCGAGCCACAGCCCGAACGATGCCAAACCCGGTTGTTGTCCCGCCTGCACTGGATCTTCAACCTGATCCTATCCCTGAGTCTGTACCTGAGGCTCATGCTCTGCCTGTACCAAATTCTAACCCTGATCCTACGGCACTGTCTCATCTCCTGCCTGACGCTCCATCGAGTCATGAAGGAGTAACCCGTTGAATACCATAAATGGTCAGACAGCCCATATATATATAACAATATATTCTACGCAAATAAGGAGAGAAGTAAAAGGTAGTGCATAACAACTACCCTTAATCCCCCTCACCTCAACCCATGCCCCATGGCATCCCGTCCTCATGGCCTCCTAACCCGCCCTCAATAGAGCCAAGTATCAAATGTACATCGGGCCATGCCCATCCTCACAACTCACATTGCCTCAAACCGACGACTGTGTCGCCCAATCCTGATAGTTACATTGCCTCAACCATAGTACCTATCTGCTCTCATAAGACCCAGACTCAGAATCCTGCAACATGCAATTCTACAAAAATAAAGCATGGCATAAACATTGCAACAACTAGAAATTCTATCAGGAATTTCACCAATTCACATTTCAAGTATATAAATAATGGAAATTGATATTTCATTCACATGGAATTATCACTTCATAGAGCATACGTGCAATTATGAAATTGAAATACCCTAAAAATGTGCCTATCAAAAGCCACACAACAAGCCTCACCATACCGGGCCAAGGTCCAGTTCTCCCTTACCATACCCGGTCAAGGGTCACATATCACAATCAATAACATCACACATCAAGTGAGACACCGAGGTGGAAATCATAAAAACTATAATTTGAGTAAAAGAAACAGCAATTACCACCCATGGAAACTTGGTCCATCCCTCGTACGTGGGGCTGCAGGCACCCAAGAACAAGATAGAAACCTAGTCCCAGTAACAAACTATCTCTAGTCTACCATATCCCAAATAGTAAAACCTGTAGAAATAAAAAGAGGAGTCTCAAACTCATTAGTATCCAGTAAAATGGTGCTACTAAATCCCTATCAAGAACTCCTCTGATACCACTTTGTGATGACCCAGACCTGGCCAGCCACCCAAACAGTGCCAAATGGGTCGGGTGTCACTACCTTAGGCACACCTCCCCGAACGCCAAAGGTTGCCGACTAGTAGCGAGGGTATGAATAGGTATAGTGGGGAGGCTATACCCTATCAGAGGATCACAATAAGGGTACAGGTCCAAGTACAATACTAAAATACACAGGGGAAATAAACACAACAGCATGTTGATAACATGTAACTACTACTGAACAGTAAAACATGCATCCAGAACAGGTCATACACAACAGAATATAAAAAGGGCGCCAATGGCTAACCAACAGTAGCTACAACAAGTAAGCATGACCATACAGAAAATTAAATAAAACAAAGTAAACCCAGTTAGGCATGACCTCAAGGTCCATACAATCTCCTTACAATAACTAACACAGCCCAACTCCTGAAGCTGGCCACTTTCCTGAACCTAAATCCATAAAGTATACATGCATCCCGAAGGGCCCATGAAGGGTGTGAGACAAATCTCAGTAGGATACCACCCAACGGTGCGTACCAAATATATGTGTTTAAGCAGTCTTGAATTTCTAAGGAAAGCAGTAAACAGTACTATGCACAAGTAAACACAAACTCCACTGGTGCTCAACAGCCACCATGGATTATCACCTGCTTCAGCCAATGCCGAAATCTCTGTCGTGTAACCCGACACCATGTGCCACCTGACACCTCGTGTCTCAAGTACCGACGTCCCGAAGGCATGCCCAAAATAGTAACCCGGCACCATATGCCTCCTAAAACCTCGTGTCTCAAGTACCGACGTCCCGAAGGCACGCCAAAAATAGTAACCCGGCACCATGTGCCTCCTGACACCTCGTGTCTCAAGTACCGACGTCCCGAAGGCACGCCCAAAATAGTAACCCGACACCATGTTCCTCCTGACACCTCGTGTCTCAAGTACCAATGTCCCAAAGGCACGCCCAATCCCTGAAGGCTCCTCACCTCCCACATGGCTTTCTATGGCACGCACCCCTAGCCAAAATACCTAACCGCAACTACGAGGGCCTCTACCCACACGAGTGGTCAAACCCACCTCATCACGAAGTATCTCTGTGTGCACACTACTCAAAGTCTCGGGTGAGCGGTAATAAACAAAAGAGTCCTAAGCCACCAAAACATCTGACACCTCGTGTCCCTATGACCATGTCGCTCTAGTCCGATGGCCTTGCCATCCAAGTAACCCGGGCCATGCCCAACCTGATAGTCGCACTGACTCAATCTGACGTCCATGAATCCTGTGGTCAAAACCACCCAAAGTAACCCGGGCAAAGCCCCAACCTGTGATCAGCATCACTCAAGCGTAACCGGGTCAAGCCCAACACAGCCCAAAGGGGTCCAGAAGATGCAATTCATCAATTTCATATATAACATATTTAAATAGATAACATAAACCGGAAAAACAAACTAAACAGTTGAATTGCACTATACTAGGTGTTGTCTCATACCAGCACTTAGGTCTTAAATTCTTCCAACAATTATAATAGGCTTAAATGATTTAAACTAAACAGTTTAACACAATAATATTCCAACTAAAACCATTTTGGCATTCCCTAGCCAGAATTCCCCAATGAGCCACAACCCCTCACCCGGCCTGCTCACACAAACTGGTAACCGGGCATACCCAAAGACATCCCAGAGGTCCCATAAGCAATACAGTATGAAAAAGAAGATAAAACGGGTCCTGCTCAAAATACCCAAAAACGCACCGAAGGTCGCGTTACCCAAACAACCACAAAAACAAAAAATAAGGTACACACCACCTACATGAGACTCGCACGATGCTACTCCGGTAACGCCCACATATTCGGTCTAAAACGCGGTAGATCTACAAAAGATTCAATACCGTTCAGACGCCTATAACTCATCCTAGAACAAAAATCAGACAAAACGGCCAACGACGAATTGAGGCCTTACCGAGGGGGTTCCAACGCACTAATCAGAGCTCGAAATGGGTCTCAGACGGCGATCCGGGGAAGGATTGAAGATCCGGCTGGCTTGGTTCATGTATCCGAGTGGAGGATATGAGGTTCTTTTTCAAAACGAGGCTACTGCCTGTTTTATCACAAAAAAAGAAAATACAAGGCGTGTAATTTTGGACAACACGTCGTGTATAGGTCATTTAATTGTTCATAAGACGGCTGAATTCCGCCGACCTACTTTCTGAACCTGCCGACATGAGTACACGGTGTGTACTTGGTTCATCTTCCTTTCCTCGCCGACTCACCCCCACGCCATGTATTTCCCTTATACACGGTCTTACTACACAACGTGTCCAAAGGGAACACGGTGTGTCCCTAGTTCTACCCGGCCAACGGGCCTACATGCCATGTATGGCCTCACACGGTCAGGGGTATACACGACATGTTCAAAACTACACGCCGTGTAGTAAGAAACTACTACATGGTCATTGCACGACATGTACTCGGAAAGCACATGGCCGGTCACTCGCCTTCACATACAAAGTGTGTACTTAAAGTACATGGCGTGTAGTCTAGAAATTTCCAGAAACATCCCATTTTATCCAGTTTCCTCAGAAACAAGTCAAAAATTTAAACAGGGTCGAGATTTTGACCCGTTCCAAAAACCTGGGTTCTTACAAGTAATGCATGGTAGGAATGGCAAGTAAACCTAGTTTAGTAATGCAATTTTTCCACTATGATGGTCTTGGAAACAATGACTTGGATACTTTGGAAATCATATTATGTTCTTATTTGTTTTCTGCAAATTCCATGTTTTATACCAATTCTATTTTATCATGGTTAATGTTTCTTTATGATCTATACCTTACGAACTGCCAAGATTTATTTCATGACTCAAGATTTTGATGTTTAAACTTTATGTTCATGTTTTTAAGTTCAAATGTTTATGGTTTGTTTTATGTTCACCATGTTTACCCTTACTGAGAATTTGACCTCACCCTTTTTATGTTTTCTTTCCCCTAAGATATAAATAAATGATTTAGGTAGGAAAAAATGGGAAGATTTTTATAGGAGATGTTGAAGATATTTCACCAAGTTAGAAGATTATGTTCTGAGTTTCAAAATACACTAAACTAATATGGACTTTGGGCATATATTTTGTGTAATTTATTAAGTATTCCTCAAAATAAATATAATGTTCATTTATGTCAATCTTGGGTTGTTAGACTTGGTATTAGATCAAAGGTTTAATCTTCCTTTGTAAACTAGTATGAAAAAACTTTTGTGAGATCCCTAGAGATATTTCTACGGTATGTCAAGGGATGTCCCTAAGGTTAAGTCTAAATATAGGTTCCAGTCCTAGAATTATAGAAATGATCATGAATAACCTAGGATTAAACCTAAGATTTTAGATATTGAAAGTACTCCCCCTTGATTATGTTGTTTTCTAAGTGAAATTTTTTCCTCTCACACTATTCATTTTGGGTTTTAGACAATGGATGAAACCCAAAGAAACCACGTTTATGATGGATAAGATGGGAAATGAAATGATTGTACTCATAAACGACCAAATGTTACGGGAGCTTGAATAAAGAATCTTGTTTCTATGTCCACAAATCCAGCTAGTCTTTCAAATGACCAAAGGTGGGAACAACATTCTCTTGAATATTTCTTAAGGAAACATACACATTATTGTAGTGGGAAAAATGATGCACTAGTTGTAGAGAAATGGATTTTTATAGTTGAAAAGATATTTTTAATTATTTGTTGTTTAGAACGTGAAAAGGTTAAGTTGGGAACTTATTGCATGGAAGTTAAAGTGAATATGTGGTGGAAATATATCAAGAATACGAGGAAATAAGATAAAATAGACTCTATGGATTGGGATGAGTTCAAGAACTAATTTTTCAGTATGTACCGTCCTCATATTCTTCTTACAAAAAGGGAGATTACAGTTTCTCATATATATCATGGTTATGATAAGAAAATAGTGGTATAATTCAAAGGAAACTATAAAAATTACGGAGACAAGAAGATTATATTTTCTTTATGCTTAAAGTGTGGAAGGACGCATGGAGGAAATTGTCTTAAGGGGACTGATAATTTTTTTTAGTGTGGGAAAGAAGGTCATCATTCATTTTACTACTGAATTAATAGGAATAAATAGAAAACTCCAAAGAGTACACCTCCCACAAATCAGGGTTACAAGTGCAAGGAAATGGGGCATTATGCTAACCAACTCCCTAATACAAGGGTTATGGATGATTATCGACGCCAACAACCTTTTATGGCCAAAGACAAAGGCAAATAACATGTGATCGCTATTGGGGATGTAGAGTATGCCAATGAAGTGTTAGAATGATTAAGTGTTTATGTATTGGGATTCCAAAATAGTGTTGTATAATCTGTTTTATAATATTATGGAATATTGGAATATCTATGTATTGGTCCATTGTGGTTTTCTATAAGTATATGGTACCAGTAACCATGAAAAATTATTGAAATATTTTTGTAAAGCATGTGATTTGTGCATAATTAAGGGATAGGGAGATAATGAGTTGTTTGATAGTATTAATGACCTCATGAATGATACAAGGGAAAATTGATAATATGGTTTGATTATATATAATTTTTGGTATTTTTAGTGTGTGGAAAGAGTTTATTTTGAATGAATTCATGTTTTCACTAAGGTTCTATAGTAATTCAAGTTATTTTTAAAGAGAATACATGATTAAGGTATTTACATGTTTGGAATATGACAACAAAGAACTACCAAATGAGATATGGGAGACAAATTTTAAGTCGATTTAGTTCACCTTCTTTTAAAGTTTTATATTTTTAGTTTTTGGATGGATTGTAATGTTATCCATTTATGGATAGTATAAGTTATATTCTGGTAGATTTTTGTTAGATTAATGTATTATCTCACTATAAGTAGACTTATGAATATTTGATAGCTTGTTCTAAACATTTTTTGAGACATATGGAATGACCTATTATTATATCGCATGATCTACTAACACTTCAAGAATGAAAAATTAAACTTAATTTATTTAAAAAATAGATGAAGTAGAAAATTTTTAGGGAATGATCAATGGTGATATTGTACCAAAATCTAGTAAATATTTATTCTCATGAAAAATTATTCAACTTTAGGAAAAGGATCATGAAAACCAAAAATATTATCCTATTACCTTCTTATCTGATGAATTAGATGGTCCCTTAAATCATTGCAAATTTTTGGCTTTCTAGTAGTTAACTTTCTCCAAACCTTGTTCTTTATCACTATCCATCAGAACTTGGTGGTTATATTTCTTTTTCATATCCATGTTTTCACTTCCCACCTATGTTATCCTAAGTGGAAACCTAGTGATGAGTTAATTTGGGTAACTATTATGTTTCTAAATTTCCTTTTTACAATTATGTTTTTATATTCCTTTTGACGATGTGGGTTTCTATGAAATAAACTTTCATGTAGTAAACCATTTATAACATCGACGAATTTTCAGGGTGAAATTCATTTTAAGGGGGTGGAATGTAGCACCCCGAGATTTTATGAGATAAATTATTTTTAATTTATTTGTTGTCTTATATTGTATGATACACCAATATTAGATTGTGCTATACACAACACCATATTAGCTTCTAGTATATGTAACACCGTTCTTGGCTTGTGTTACACACAATTTCAAGTTCCTTTGATAGAATTCATTTCACGCAACACTCAATATAGATTTTGTTAAATGTATAAATGAACTAAGTTTGGATTATGTTATATGAAACACCAAAGGAAGATTTCACTACACGAAACACTAACTTGTCTTGCGTTACATGCAAGAGTGACCTTCCTCGATTGCTTGTATTATACTCGATACCGAGTCTCCCTAAACAATGATATATTATTAAAATATTATTATTTAATGGGATATAAGATAGCCTTTATGCATAGTATTAACCAATTTTTAAATTTTATATAACATTATCCTTTATCTTACACATTTTATAGAACATTATATGAGAAAAAAATCAATTTTCTGGATAAAAGAAGTATTTTTCAAAAAATACAGTTTTACCGACTTTTCATGGAGCACCCATTTTTAATCTTATTTTTTACAGTTTTATAAGTTAAATTTGGAAAAATAAAAATTTTATTTGGAAGAGGAATATAAAAATGTGTTTTTTTAATTATTAGTATTTTTCTGATAAAATTTAAATTCTAATGAATAATGAATAATACTACATTTTCATCTAATTGGTTTATATAGTTAGATTATCTTTATAATTGGTTTTAAAGTGTAATTGGATTGTATTTTTATCATTTAATCCAATTTTGGTCATTGGAAATAATTTCACTTTTAAATTGGACATAAAATCATGTCAATCTTTTGATATTTATTACTTCTTAAAAACCTACCTTTTGGTTTTGACAACGGAAATTGATTTTAAATTAATTACCACAACTGAAGTGTTTTAAATTTGGAAAAATTAATTCCATTTTTGGAATAAAAATTTTCAAATTTTGTAAATAGGTACCTTTTTTAACATTATGAATAACAACATCAGTAATTATTTTATTTACCATGGTTAAAGGGTAAATTTGATAAATAAGCGTAAAAAATAATTTAATAGTATAAAAATTCCCTAAAATGTGTCCTAATCCTGTTGGATGAGATATTTCCGACCATGGTCATACTTAGGTCGATTTTTGGACCCCATGTATTCACTTAGATGTGAAAATTACTTTTTATAAGAATTAATTTAAATTAAATATAATTATAACATAAACATATATCTTCTACTAAATCGATTTTAATATAGGGTAATATAACTGATCTCCATGTCTATAAATATTCATTAGAAATATAAAAATATTTCATACATCATGGTATTTTATTTATAATTTTTAGAAATTAGATAAATATATTTATTTATGACACAATTATGATATAATGATTACCTCATTAATGAAAGATTCAAATAAATGAATTTGTAACTATTAAAATAATTTAAATTTGAACTGTTTGATGCCATCTACAAATTTTATATGTGAAATTGACATATTAGGGATGAGTTAATTCCTTTTTTAAATGTAATAAGGTTTTTATGAATTTTTAAAAAAGTCAAGTATGAATAGTATCCAAAATTGATATATTTCATAACTTAAAACATAAAATAGTTTATTAAACGATATTAAATTCATAAAAATCTAATATTCATCCAAATGGTTAATATAAGTTCAAATATTTAATAAATAACTTTTTTAGATCGTTTTACATGATATGGTAATTACATTAACCCAAAATAAGTAAATAACATGATATCACGGTAAGATTAGAAAGGATAAAATAAGGGTTAAACAAAAAAGATAAGGATAAAAAAATATTCAAAACTTGTCTAAAAATTATTGAATGTTGTTTATTCGAAAAACAATAATCTTATATTCAAATTAAATAAGTTTTTGGACGTTTTTTAGACAAAATTAAATTTATAATAAATTAATATTTTGAGAGTTCCCTATAGTGCCGCTCCCCTGTCTTATAAAAGGGAACCTCCTCCCTCTCGTTTTCACTCCATTTTGAGCATTAAAGATCATCAAAACCCTACCCATTTATCTTATAATCTTACCTAGTTACTTTCTAGAGGTTTTGGTCTTCTCAAAAGTCAAACTCTAGTGCCCTAAGAGTAAATTTAAAGGAGGCACGTCAAGGAAGAGGTAATCTCTTCTACCGATTCTTTCACATTTCTTTCTTATTTTTATTCTTCTTCATTAGTTGTTTCATTATCATGTAATATAATCAGTATCACTCATATACTTATATTTTATTATAAATATTAAACAACCCAATTTCACCTTTTATCTATCCTACGAAAAATGAAATCACTGTGTGTGTGTGCGTAGTGATTACCGTCTCCACGCCGTAGTGTAATCTTTTTTTCACCACCACCTTACTTAGACGAGTATAATGGTGTAAATAATAACTATATATTATTATTATAACATGATAATAATTATGAGATATTATTAACTATCCACTTCAATAACATTCAACAATTATGGGAACGATATCGTCGCTCGTGCGTACGTACAGTTTACCATCTCCATGATGCGATGAGATTCACTCTCCACATTAACCATTCAAGAATTATTATAAAGTATATATAATAAATAATAATTAAATATATGACATAATACTTCATCTGGATTTATGTATATATATGTTTCATTTACTTACTTCCATTCAATTCTATAAGAAAATGGAAACAACGTTCATGCGTATGTACGGTCTACCGTCTCTATGAATGGTGTATTACATTTCATTTATCTATCTATTATATATATATATATATTCATATACTGAATATATATGATATATAAATCATTTTTTAAATTCTATAAGTAATTATATCATGATCTAAGTAATAATATCAAGAATAATAAGTCCAAACACGTACGATAAATAAAACGATTATTACCCAAAATGTTGCTTTAACATGGAATTGACAAATGAACAGGTAATATAAAGTCATAAGTAAAAGTTATATGATATTGTAAATATTATTATGGTTCTTTTAAAATTTAATAACATGATTAAACTCACTATACGGTATTTTTGGACACATACGGAATAAATCGGACCTAAGGTAAGGGATAACTTTTCCAATCTCGTTTTTATTTGAGATTATTTTTTCATAAGTATTTACTGGGGATATATTTATCATCCATGTCCACAATTTCTAAAAATATTTTCGTAAAATTTTTAATATTATTCTACATATAATTAAATTCAATTTTATCCCTTTTTACTTTTACTACATGGTATGAAAGGAATCTTACTTTTATTTACCATAAAAGGTACTTTTTAACTTTTTAGGCAAAAGTATGATAAGAATGTTTTTTTAACTTGTACAGCATGAACAAGTTTCTAAATCTACATAACACCTTATTTCCATGAATCACCCTCTATAATTTTTCAAATTTATTTTTAACTAAATTCTTTTCTTTTAAAATTACACGACATTTATAGAAAAGATAATTTTTTTTAAAAAGATAAGATGTTTTCCTCAAGAAGTAAGTTCAAGTGTTTTATCAAAATTATTTTCCATCTAAGATGACATAGGGCTTTGTTTCTATCCCTGCTATTAATTTTATTTTTTTGGGTTTATGATATCCATTTATTTTATATGGATTATTTTATGATGAAATGATGTTTGAGAAACCCATTTTTTCGTAGCTTATTCTATGATGAATGATTTATGCTTTTGTGGAACATATAAGAATGGTTTATTTATGAGATGGGTGGGAATTTTATCTCCCTCCAATGCATTGGGTAAAGATTTATATCTCAAGATATATACATGAATGGAATGAAAAGTAAATCTTGTTTAGTAATACATGGATAGAATGGAAAGTAAACCCAGTTAAGTAATGGACTTGGTCTACTATGATGGTCTTGGAAACAATTCCTTGGAAACTATGGAAATCATGTTATGTGATTATTTGTTTTCCATAATTCCATGTTTTATTTCAAAGATATTTTATCATGGTTAATGTTACTTTATGATTTATCCCTTAAGAACTTCCAAGATTTATTTCATGACTCAAGATTTTGATGTTTAAACTGAATGTTTGTGTTTTTACGTTCAAATATTTGTGGTTTGTTTTATGTTCTCCATGTTTACACTTACTGATCCTTTGAGCTCACCCTTTTTATGTTTTACTTTCCTCAAGATACGAAGAAAGGTTTTATGAAGGAAAACAAAAGGGGAAGATATTTATGGGAGATGTAGAAGATATTTCAGCAAGTTAGAAGATTATGTTTCGAGTTTCCAAAGACGCTAAACTATTATGGTCTTTTGGTATAAATTTTTTGTAATGTATTAAGTATTCTGAAAAAGAAATGTAATGTCCATGTACTCAAATATTAGTTCATTAGAATACTATCCCCATCCTAGAATTTGGATGTATGACATGGATTCATATATTAGCTACCAAAGCGTCATGATGCAATGGTGTCAAGCGTGTTGCAGATTTTCGTTGTGCTTTTTTTTAGATCCCACAAAGATAGCAACTAGGTCTTGTATGAAATAGAGTATCTATATTTTCTGAAGGTGACACTCATATCCTAGATAAGGGAGATATTTATCCTTCAGTTACCTATGAGTATCCCACATATTCTGATGTAGATAATGAATTCAGTCCTTTTCTGTATCATCTGGGATCTCAAATATGGAAGTAGCGAGGGGCCAGAACATAATGGGGAGGTAGTTTATAACTAACTCTCTCCATGTGTCAATGTCATCCACCTCCTCATTATACTTACATTCCTCAATCTAGTCAGACCATAGAATATGGATCTAATGGTGGCCTACTGACAGGAGTGGAGTGTTTCTAGAAGATGATGGGGAACCACATAAAGTTGGACCGAGTGTGTCAAGAAACTATCTATACGAAGGTTTCGGAATTTGTAACACCTATCTATATAGAAGTATTTATAAAAAGGAAGGATTACCTTGCCCATAGAAGATATCTTCATGGGGAGGTTGGACATAGTGGAAGTCCGGAGTAGATTCCCTTTGATCCATCTCTACACAACCACGAGGATGATTATCATGGTAATGAATGTATTTTTATTATGCTTCAATAAAAGATATGATGGACCCTTGTGGTATTTATAATGTGTCTTGAACAACCTCAAGGACACTAGCATTGAAAAGATTAAGAATATGAGCCATGTTCTACGTTGTGGTCAGAATATGTCGACCTGCCATTCATGTTTGTGTAGGGGTATGAGCCTGTTGTGTGACGGTTGCCGAAACTTGTATATATCCACCTAGTGATGTGGGTGTTTGAGCCCACTGCTGATAATATATTGGAATATGCCAATACGTTGTCTCATTATTGATAGGAATGTGATCCCTTCCTGGGGAATCTACTATTCCCGCTTGATAAGCCTCAGTCAAGAAGGGAGTGTATCTCGATCTTGAGCCTTTGGGATATGCCACTAGTCTTTCTTGGTAGGAGTATGAGCCTACCCCAAGGCATGTGTCGCTCTCACCTAATGTGACCACGTTGGAATAGATGTATGAGCTTAGTCTGAATACATATTCCCAATCGAAATATGTTGATGGACCTCTAGAATTGTGGAAGGGATATGATCCTCCTC
This sequence comes from Viscum album, assembly GCA_963277665.1. NCBI lineage: Eukaryota > Viridiplantae > Streptophyta > Magnoliopsida > Santalales > Viscaceae > Viscum > Viscum album. The sequence goes on along the minus strand of OY728140.1, from coordinate 1,712,303,229 downwards.
TTATATTACCTTGGAACGATGCTGGTGCAGTCGTTCATCGGTGGAAGTAGGAATATGAACATTTATTCTATGATCATCTAGAGTATACCAGGTAGATTTACTGATAGGAATATGAGCATGTCCTGAGGCTTGTGCCTCTCTCACCTAGTTAGTTATGACCAGAATGGGGATATATGATCGATCCTAGTTCTTTGGAGTATGGAGTTGGGATTTTTTTATATATATGTTCCCTTATCCAAAGGCATGTGTTGCTCCCACCTGGTTTTCCTTGGTTGGAATGGGAGTATGGGTCAGGTACGACTCCTCTCCCTTCATTAGAATATGTTGATCATCCTCCCGAGTGGGAGAAAGAATGTGTGCTTTCTCTGGTACAACCACTTGATCGTGATGGTCAGAGTTTTGAGTTTTCCTAGCTATAGGGATAGAAGTATGTGTTTATCCCTTTAACTAAAATAGTTCTAGAATATGTTGGTGGAGCTCTTTAGCTGTTGCTAAAACATATTGTAATTTTATCAAAGTGTGTGTAGGGATATAAGATATTATGTTTTATTTATACTTTATCTATTTATAGACGTCTTCAATTGAAGCAGGTATATATGCCCACTCCTTTGCTCCTTGTCCCATCAAAATATACTGATGGGATTCGTGTATGGGGGTAGGAATATGAGCCTCCCTCATGCCTGCTATAGTAATATTTCAAAAAACGTGTTTTGACTGAGTAGGGGTGTGAGACTACTTGATAGTCCTTGTAAGAGTATGTTGGAAAGAATTATCAGTAGGAGTAGGGATATGATCCCTCTCCTAGATGGCGGCAGGAATATGCCCGCAAACTTGTTCTGATTCAGCCGGGATTTGAGATTTTTTATTGGTTCCTATTTGAGTAAGCCAACAGACATCTTTGGTAGGTGTGGTAATATGATCCCCCTATTGAATGTCTTAATCCATCCTCCTCTAATGATTATTCCTTAGGTCATGTTCATGGTAATCATAGTTGGTTGTGTGTCGGATGGTACCCCCATCAAGAGACTTATGGGTACCATCTAGATGATGCTAGTGATGAAGATCAGTGGGTGTCCTCCTTAGAGGCACCTGGAACGAAAGGGATCCATATTGGGCTTCCTGGTCCACCTTCATCAGATATGGAACGTTTTTGTTTTTGTGATCCAGGTATAATCTCCCAAAGAAGTTGGTCGTAGTGATTTGGGCTACTGGCTTATTGGAAGCCTTCTCCGGGCAATGTGGACTGATCGACTATTGTGCTTGAAGGATCTCATAGGAAGCTTCCATAGTCAGCATTGTACCATATCAGTGGTACTCTTGAATCATTTTATTTTTTACCTACAATTGGAGTCTTCTAGTATGCAAGATTTTTTTATGACCCACGGGGGTCATTGCAGTGGATGTGGTACTAGAACGAGTTCTATAATAAGAATACATTATCTCGGGTCGAGAGTTTATCAATGAGGGCAGTATCTACAATCACGTAAACAAAAAAAGAATAAGTCTACCAATCAGTGTTATATCGTAGGAATGAAAATGCTCAATCACATATTCTTGGTTTACACAACTTCACTATATTCCAATTCTTTCCATTATATTCATATGGACTTGTCAGTGCGAGGATGGACTTAAAGGAATCATGTTTAATATTGCTCTTACTACTTTGTTTAGGAAAATATGGTGCCTTGTTCAAAAAAACAAGGCACAAATTATTATAAAAGAATGTTTTTACAAGAGTCTAAATGATGGAATCATATTTCAATCCTTTTCGTGAAGAGGGAGAGGATCAATAGGGAGATCATCGAGCTAGGTCTTGTCTTGGTTTACTCCTTTTTTTGCAAGTCCATCTGCAACCATATTTGCTTTATGATAAACATGATTGATGATGTAATTGATGTTAAGAAGTGAGAATATGAAATCCATCAAACAAGTAGTAATTTTCCATCCAAGATGTGTCACACCATTACAAATCGCTTGCACAATAGTGGTCGAGTCACTTTCAATCCAGATATTGTTCCAACCATAAATCTTGGAAATATCAATAGCATGTATAATCTCAAGATTTTTGCCTCTAGAGAAGAGGTAGTTCTTCATCTACCAAGAAAGAAACCAAGGTGATTCCTAAAGATAGAACCAAAACCTACAATACCTAGGTTTCCTTTAGAGGCACCATCCACATTAAATTTAATCCATATAGGAAAAGGAGCATTCCATAACACTTCAAAAGTAAAATAGGGCTGACAAAAAATTCCATCAATCCGAAGAGAGTGCAGAATTTCAAAGCCACCGACAATGTTGTTACAGTTTCCCCTTTGCATCGATGTGGCTTCGCATATGGAAATAAGGATCCACATATGACCTAAATTATGGTTGAATGATTAATAATTATGATTAATATCATTTCTATCATACCATATCACATGATGGAACTCAGAAATAGTAGTAAGAAAAATATTTTTAATTTGCAGATAGCTTTTTAATCGCATGCATCTTTTTAGTTGAGAATTGAAAGATTCAAGAATCAACCATTTACAGTCAAATATGTCAAAAATATAGTTCCAATGATCAGAATTAGTCACAAAAGGATGAAATAAATTATTACCATCTTCTCTATGTTGGTTATAGAGTATGAATTTGGAGAAAAGATGAATTCTAAAAAATTGAAGGCACCTATCTGTGGGAACTCTTTTGCGAGCAAGGCGCTAAATAAGAGTCAATATTGAAGGCTATATTGAGGTCTGGTCAAAATATTTTATCCAACCAAAATCATTTTTAGAGTTACAAAAATAATGATTGTAAAAAAATAGAGTTAAGCATTCCATTGTGAGCAGGCTCCCAAATTAAAAAAATCATCCATGTTTCAAAGAGGATAGTTATCAATAGCATGCATAATGATATTAGGGAGATGATCATTTTTGGGAATTTATCATATCTCTAATTGAATGATTGGTACTCTCAGGGTTTTGATCAGGAAGAGTCATAGAAATTAAGGGTATTATAGTCTAGTTATCCAACCATAAATTCAAGGAAAAATCCCTAAAAAACATCCATCTATAATTATTCATAATACTGGAAAATATGGATTAATAGAGGGCTAGATATAAGATTTAAAGAAGTTCAAATTTCATTCCTTAAGATTATCAAGAAATATATTCTTGGGAAAATAAATCGAGTTAGAGTTGTTATAATGTAGTTTACTAGTGATTCTATCCTAAAGGTCCTCATTTAAGTTCTTAAGATTTTTAATGCCAATATCAGCCTTTTCAATAGGTTTGAAATAAGTTGACTAGAGGATAGTTACAACTTTTCTTTCCAGAGTACTACCAGTCCAAATAAAATTATTGATCGAGATGTTCATTTTTTTAATAATCCCAATAGTCCATTTAAATACCATCATGGAGTAAACCATCTTAGAAACAATAGTAGATTTGACCAGACATATTCTTCCAGCCATAGAGAGAGATTTACCTTTCTAAGAAGTTATCTAATTAAGAAATTTTTCAAATATTGTATGGAAGTAATAGGACATGGGCCTACCTCAAAAAATGGGAACACCAAGATAATTAAAAGGAAAAGAGGCTTATTTTAGGACAAATTCACTTATAATGTTACATTTCCCTAGAAACTCTCAATGGATACCTTATCTATATCTATTTACAAACCTAGTTTCCAAAGGCTGGTGGTCATCTAAGTTTTCAGGCCCAATGACTCTTGGGGACAGACATTGGTTGAGAGTATGGGAGGTCAGTCTCATTGCACCCTCTTTAGGGAGTTGTTTCCTACTCCAAGACTCTATTATAAATTTTTTGATATAATTGTGAATATCTTCCTAATCCTGATACGAGGTTGTTTACCCTAACAAAATGAGTATAGGATAATTCTATTTTATATGAAAAATATATGGATCTCTTTAGTGAATCCATATATATATATATCTGAGTTTCTCCATCATTTTTCAGTGACATGTGGCTGCTTATATGCTAAATCTATGTAACCAAGTGCTTCAGGATATTCTTATATAAAAGGATGTGGTTAATATTTTGAGCAGGGGATTGATCCATTATATGGTGTTCTACTTAACATTGTTATTATAGGAATAAAAAATTATATATTTCGTTCATGTATTTGGGACTAGACCAAAGGTATATTCCCTTGTATAAGTGGTTTCCATACCATTTCCCTGTTAAATGGTTATTCATGATGCTCAATGAGGTGTTTTTTGTGTCCCCCTAAGCCCACATGAGCTATGCATGGTGTGATAAATAAGGGGGTAACCTATGATCAACCTCATCATGTGTAGATATGGAGCTTGGGTATTGGAATAGTAATTAGGGAATTTGGTATAGAGCAAGGGCCTTGAGAAGGTGTCCTGCGTATCCTGAGTATGGAAGGATTTAGATTCATTGTAGTTCAGTTTATATCGGGGGATTACACACTAAGGCTTCCCTATACCATTATGAAGGGTTTTAGAGAAAATTTCATGATCATTGTGATTCCCTAAGCCCACGTGGTCCATAATCATTGTGATAAATAAGAGATAACAAGTAATCAATTTCATTTCTTTGAGTAAGGGTCTTAAATAATAGGATTTCCCTAGATGATTAGTATGGATATAAAACCTCGAAGAGAGGTAGACTAAACATCTGAGATATAGTAGGAATTAGAGTCGTCGTAGTTCCCTTTATATCAGGGCTTATACAATGAGGTTTCCTTATTGGTCATGGATAAAACACCAAGGATAGACAATGATTGTCAAGTCTTGGGATGACCTATTGACATGACCTTCTTGTTTGGAGGGCATCTCAAGACCTAGTTGGCTTTTCCTGGGAGCCATCACATGGCCTGGCTTGACACATATGGAGGGTGTTGTGAGAATCAATGTGACATAGTTCGAGGGGTTTCATATATCTTGGATGACACCAATGATAGATTTCACGAGACCTAGAAGACATGTTTGGAAGGTGTTGTAAGTCTCAGCTGACTTTCCCAGAGAGTTCCATGAGGGTTTGGCTGTCATGTCCAGATGCTTTTGTTAGGCTCGGCTAACATGGGTGGGTGTCGTTATTTCAGTCAGGTTATGTCTCTTAAGTATGACATAATTCATGGCTGATAGACCCAGGGTGTTCTCAAGATCAAAGTGATTCCCATGGGAGAACCACATAATTTTTTTTGGCATGTCTCAAGTATTTTTCATGTCCCAGATGGTGCATTGGAGGAGTGTCGTGAGATATGGGAAACATGTCTGGTGATGTTGTGTGTCTTTATATGACACACTTAAATAGAATTTGTTCTAGTGATCATGTATTCTTCTTGAGTCTTCCACTCTAGGTCTTCATTCTCATCCATATATTGTAAATTCTTTCCTTTTGTTTAGTGTCATTTTATTTTATGTCTCGTGTGATACAGTGGGCCTGTGGAATTTACTTCACATAACCCACCAAAGTTCATTCATGTGATCTATGGGTGATCACGCGAAGTTATTTATGCATAGCACATTACTACTTTGGCTTCTAGTCGGTACATTACCTGATGGAAAGCCGGTTGGTCACATGATCGCTCAAAGAAGTCCGTAAAAGTCAAGATTTGAATCCTCTAGAGTCTGGGTGTTTGGTGTCTGTAGTAGAAGTCATATTCTAACCCTTTAGTCATATTTTAATAGGGAATTTATAGGCAACACCACCCATTATACTCCTCTATTTTTTTGGCATATTTGGAACATGTTCATTATAGAGTCAGTGAAGGGTTCTGGCTCCACACGGCTTCGTGAGTCACTATTGTAGACTCCCATGGCTGCATCACCTGATTTACAGTGATCATGAGTCCCTCTATCAATGAATCATTACATGATAATGCAGTCATGTGGAATTAATTCTAAGTTGTTACATTGAAATGGCCAAAGATTTTCATAATATGAGTATGGTTTTTCCTAGGGTCTCACAGAACCGCGCTATAGGTGCGCTAGGTGCGTTTCATTCTTTTTAGTGACTAAAAACACCTCTCTCCCCCTCAATTTTGATCTCCTTTGTTTTATGTGAAAAAGGTATGGATTCATTCGACATTTCATGTGTTATTTCAAGGATATTTATTCTTTTTTTAGATGGGTCACATGACTAATATGGGTCGCACAAGGGTGCATGAACATTCCATGGAGAAATCTATATGTTCATCCTTAGAGTGTCATGGAGTTTCCTAGAAATGTGTGAGGACTTTTGTGCGGTGAGGCTGAAAAGAAAAAGATGTTTTTCAAGATGATTTGAAAATTATTCTAGGGTTCCTTTATCTCTTTTGGGGTGCATCTCATGTCCTTCAGTGACCATGAACATTGCTTGCCTCCTCCCTTTTAATTCCCTTTGTTTTATGTGACAATGGTCAGGAGTCACATAATTTTTCACGTGTAATATCCATGATTTTTATTCAATTTTAAATGGTGTCTCGCATGACCAGTATGGGTCATATGAGGGTGCACAATCATTTCATGGGAAAAAATGTTCATCTACCCTTAGAGCATTGTGGAGTTTCCCAGAAAATTGTGAGGAATTCCATGCGGCGAGGCTGACATTAAAAAGGTGTTTTGAGAGATGTTCCAGATAGGTATACAGGGACTCATGGTGTCTAACACATCTTTAGGTTTGTGCCTCATGTCTTTCAGTAACAAAAACCCCTCTCACCTCCTCCCCTTTATCTCCTTAATTTTAGGCGATGAAGGATCATAGGTCTTACAATTTGTCTTGGATATCATCAAGGTATTTTATTATTCCCTATGATGATATAGTGTGTGAGCTTCATGGAAACTAGTTATATCTTCTATTGAATATTGTCCGTCGTAAATTTCAAAGGGTTTCAAATGGGTTTTCAGGATATTTCCAATAAAACACCCTGAGACCTGGGGGTGCTCATTTGATTATCACCATGAGGCCATCGGTTATCTCGAGGACCTTCGCATGAGTGGGAAGGATTTCCAATGAGGGATTCACGATACTTCCCATGGGTTATGTCCCATGTTTGGAGCCTTCAAGTGACCTTGTATTGGTCCCATGATCAAAAGTCCCTTAAGGGATTATGTGATCATCATGTCCCAACCATCCACATCTTATTTTACTTTTGTGGGGAAAATGATACTCATATTTTGGTATTTTTTTTCTTTTGTGATTTTTTCGATGCTTATTTGGGAGCCTTCAACACAATCTAAGTCAATTGAATTTCAATACTTCATTCAAAATTCCCCATGAAAATTATATTTCAACGTCTTACAACAACTTCTATAATATATCAACATCAATTTATCTTGTATTAGCACCTAAAAATATGTCATACCATGCAATGTAGCCTCACGGTTCATCCTAATAAACTATTTTTTTACATTTAATATTCTTATGATAATTATCAATAGTATGTTGTTGGTGACGTAGTCTCAATCTTCTCATAATGTAAATCAGTTATCTCAAATAATAACTAGATAAATCTAGTATCAAACTCATTGAAAACACTTCGATCAGCACTGTTAGAATTTAAAAATAATTTATGAACTGAAAAACATAATAGAACAAAATGATATTGTCTAAAATATATCAAAATATCAAAATGATAAGAAAATATAGTATCGTAATGATGATTATGTTTCACCAAATTCGTAATCTCACATAAATACTCTAGATATTGTTGTAATTTTCATAACCTCAAGTTCAGTCTTAACATGGAATTATTACACTTATGGTAAGTAAACATCTAATGCAACTTCTGATTTACTAAAAAATTGAACTCAATATTATGTTTTAACTTTCAATACGTAATATTTTAATGCACATTCATACATAAATATTGAGTTATTAAATAATTATATGTTTCTTGGTTACGATAATTTCTTTATAGTGAAAATAAATCTTTATCATAAATGATTAAAAAATGTAAAATTATTCTTCTTCAAATGTAATATTCATTCCCTTAGATTCTTCAAAAAAAATTCAAAATCCATATATATATATATACATTCACTATATTATATATAAGTATATACTTTAGTGTGTAGGATTCATTTATTCACTTCTTATAAAGTTTCAAATAGTAAGAAAATTTTATAGTTATACTTAACTTATGTTGCATACATAAATATAAATTTCCATTCTATATTTTACAAGTAAAAGTAACTTTCTTTAACTTCTGATTAGTACATTAAAAAATATCAAGTTTTGTATTCTTAAAAAAGATTAATCTCTAAAATCCATCCAATACGTAAGAATACAATATTAAAATAGATTATCCAAATTATAACTCTATAAATAAGTATGAGTCTTTACTATAAAATATAAGAGTAAACATCTGGATTTACTCTAATACATAAGTGTTTATCCTATTCAAAAATTATAAATATTAGGGTGACTTCTATAATCATAAAAGTAAAATACTAAACCAAATTTCCAAATTTTTATAACATTTTGAATTCCAAAATATCGAATCTTTAATACAATTTACAGTTTCCATGTTCTATATCCATTCCAAAAAAATTGTTTTAAATAACATTTCTCAAATAGAAAATGCGAGTAATGTAGAAATAGATTCCCTAATAATAATAAATAATAATAAATAATATATCATTAAAGCATATTGAATAATAGTATGAATGAAAAAAGTCAACAAAATAAAGTGAGGGAATAATTAAAACATATAAATCAATGTTTGGGAGTAAGCAATTATCAAAACATTAATAAAGTGGGAAGAATCAGCTTAACATATGTTGAAATAAAAAAAATACATCACAATGATCTATCAATAATAACTAGTTGTGACATCCACTCTTTACTATTATTTTCCTCAAAAATCATGATATGAGGTTTTTGTTTCATCCGAGAATAAAATTTAAACTATTATTTCTTTTATTCAAACATAAAATAAATTATCAAAAACCATTGATAAATTTTTATAGAAATTTGATAAATACTAAAATTTAATCTTCAGGTCAATAATTATCTAATATTTGGCATGAAACATTTAAATTGAATGCTTATTATATAACCATAGTGTAATAATAAGATACCACAACATGATTTTTTTTCATATACATTAATATTCTTCTTGATGTACCTCATATTACCTACTTCACATATGCAAGAAACCTTTTCATATTTATTTGGATTGGGACATTGTGGCATAATAAAATCCCATTTGTGGTGTTATTTTATCTGACAATGAATTTCTAAGATTTTTTATCTTGTGAAACCTCTATGGCTCTTTATTTCTTCTCTAATAACCATAACAAGTTTTTATATCTAGAATTATGTTATTGAATCATCCCATACTCAAAATTAATTTGAACTAAAACCTTTTTCTCTTATTTCACCATCATCCATATGGAACTTTTATATAATTAAACATACATTATATTGACCAAAAAATATATATCCTCAAAAGTAACTATAATACACCATTATAATATATATATATATAAGTAATGAATATTAGTGTTTCATGGAGTCCAAATTATAGGAAGAATCCATATCCAAATTATTTTATAATTTCCTACCACAAAACCATTATAAACAATAGTTTTTTAAGAGATATTTATCCATTTATAAACAAGGAATCATGTGGTAAATGGAAACTTCTTTCATCATAAAAAATAGTCATAATAAACAATTCTTTATTCAGACACTATGTGAAAATCCTAACTCTCTATCAAAGATTTATTATCCACGAGCTTATAGGGAATATGATTATCTCTAACATATTTCAGGATCCAAAATAAATATCCAAAAAGTAAAATTTTAATTATCTCATATTCAATATGATATCATCTATGATTTATCTCAGCCTCCCTTATTTACTCTGTATAATGGTTCCTTTAAACATTCATCTCTAACATTTTTCTCACCTAAGATATTCTCAATGTTTCTATAAATAAGCCCACCATATAAATAACATGGTATGGGCACAGAAAACTAATTTTCACATGGAAAATAAATCTAACATCATTATTTATGAAAATCAACACATAATCAATAAATGAGTTGTGTATATAATTTATTAATCTTCATCTTCATGGTATTCATGCACAAATCAATCTATCTCTATGGATTTTTTTAGTCTATGATTTATTGATTAACATAGATCATTATATGCTCTATGGTGCACCCTTAAACACTTGAAACAATAATATTAAAACAAAAACACTCACTTACTCTATTTTTATTAATAAAATCACTTAGAATTTAGTAAAATTAACTTTGAATTTATGTTTATTTTCTCCCTATTTTAAACATAATCCAAAGGAACATGTAGAGAGTAAAGGATTAAAATTTTACCTCAGTCCTTACCCATTTGATTAATTTGATATTTTTATCCATTAGGGGATAAAATTCATTCTTATCCTCAATAGTTTTAATCCACCTTTAAAAATAAATCATAATTTTTCATTCCACTTTAGTAATTGATACCAATTAAAGTGTTGAAAGATTTAATGAGTATGAGAGGGAAAATTATTCATTGTGTTAAGGGATAATCCATCTCTTGGATATATTTTTATAATTTATACACTTGAAAATCCTTAATAACAACATAGATAATAATGAAAATAAATTCTTGATAATAGAAATATCAAACAATAACTCCTAGATAGCAAGATAAAACTCATTATATGAAATAAGAGTAATAAATCAATAATACTATTCAATATAATAATTATTCTCAAATAGAAACTCACCACGTATTGGAAAAATGATACCAATTTAAGTAATAATGAGAATCAAGAAATGATTCAAAATTAATGAAAAGAATAAGCACATAAGAAATATAAAATTTATTATAAATCCCATTTTAGTTCCATCAAATTACTATGCCTTTATGAAAAAATCACTTATTTTTATAAGATAATAAATACATTAAGATCTATGAGTAGGAGGTTATGTTATTTGAAGCAACCTTAGATTCACAAGATTTTTAGATTTTCCTTTAACCCTTTTCTTCATCACTTACTACCCATAATTGTTTCTAGAATTTAATTTGAATTTATTAGGCACATCATAAGAATGTGGGTAACCATATTTGTTTATACTAGCAATTTAAATTGTCTCATTAATAACTTGTGACCTTTGAGAGATTTTGTTATTTTCTCCTTTTTTGGAGTAAATCTATCACTCAGTTTTGATTTTACAGATAGTTTTCCAACTATAATAAATTCTTAATGATTCATTAAAGTAGATTAAACTTATTGATCTATAAAATAAGTTTTATTGACTCCTTTAATGAATATATTCTTTATCTTATTATAATCATATGCATTTTTGATAATATACTCTTATTTCCCCTAAACTACCATTTTGATTAATTTATGTTAACTCCACTTTTAGTGATAATTAGAGTAGAAATTACTCATCATCTACTCCAATATCATTGTGTGACAAATTTTTTTAGTGAGTATTAACTTTTTTACATTGAATATAAGCCTCCTAAAATGAATTGAATTTTTTGGAACAATAACTTCTTATTTGGATCATTATAATTATACATTACACTTTTATATCACCACTAGAATTTTATACTATAATTTCCTTAGTTTATGGATAAAGAAACCACAAATTATATAGCAAAAATGATGCTTTGAATATTTAAAGTAATATGTGATCCTAATAGTTTCAAGGTTTTCTTTTCTTGACTTGCCTCAGTAGCAATAACATCTTTCCTTTTCTTCAATGAGAAATCCATTTCTCTCTTCTCATCTTGGTAAGTATCCACTAACCTATAATGAATTCTATTTATTTTTAATATTATTACAAACTTTATTCTTCTTATATTACTCTTGATAGAAATTAATAGGTATTCTTAAATAATTTTTTGATTTATTTATCCCATATGTTATAACCCACCCATCCTTAGGTTATATTTTCTCATGATTTTTTAATCAGAGTCAATCTCATTCTTCTAAACCCATATAAATGTTGGACTCTTCTTTTTTATATGTCATTATCCATTGATACACATTATTTATCAAGATCATTTCTACTATTTTTTATTTTGATGACTCCTTAAAAGAATCTACCTTTGAATTTTATTTCATATTCATCCTTTTTGATATTTTTGATATATAATTTTGAGTAACTGAAATAATTTAGTCTTTTGGAATCATTTATTTCTCAAAAAAATTATGAAAATATAACTATAAATATTTAATAAAAATCTAAATACATAAAATCATAATTCTTACCATAAATCTATATTTATTTAAAAATAACCAAATCTAAAATATCTTATTTAGCATTGCGTGAATTAAACTTTTTCACTGTAAGTTCATTTTAAAATGGTTTTATTATAACATGCAGAATCATTAAAGTTGATTTAAAATATTTTAATCATTCTTCAATTTATAATGAACACGGATTAAATAAATCAGTGTATCCTCGATCTAGCCTAATCTTATATTTTAGAATTAAAATGTTAGCTTATAGATTTTTCCTTGCTCAATATTTATAAAATTTTCAGAAATAACACATTATTTTTTTTGAAACATCTAAATACATATTTATCTTAATTTTATTTTAATTCTCTCAATTCTTAAATATCTTATTATGCATATCACAAACTTTTTAATTAAAAATAATCTCAAAAAGTTTTATTAAAATATCATCAAACATTCACTTCATTATGGATTGAAGAAAAAAAAGTAATTTCATTAACAAAAAACAAATAACACTTTAAACTATGAAAAAAAAATAAGTATAATAAATTAAAAAATGAAAAATAAATCTAGTTAGAATTATTAACACTTATTATTCAAATTAATCAACAGTATTTTAGTGATTATAAAATCCATAGATGATAGAATATATCAATGAAATAATTAACTGGACTAAAAAATAAATTTGGTACCAAGAGATGTTATAATTTTATTTAACGGGTAAAATAACTCATAATATATTAAAAAACACCTAGAACTTTTTCTCTTATAGAAACTGAACTTCTCTAATAACAATTTTAATGACAAGTAGAGTGATAAACCAACCATTGAGAGGGGTGAATTAGTGTTCATTTATCCAATCCAAATTTTTTCCCTTTGTAAATACCTTTGCCTCATTTCCAGCTAATATAGGGATCAATAAAAAATTAAAGGAATAATTATGATGATGAGAGGTAAAAAAGTGATTTGGAATGGAACATAGGAATAATATATTTTTATTGGTATCACCAACTATTTTAATTGAGTAGATGAATCCTTAGTGTTCAATGTTTTTTATCTGACATCACATATTTATGTTTTATTATCAAAAAAATAAGTTAATGGAGATGGAAGACAATATTGAACTCTTAAAAGTATTCAATATGGATTATATAGGAATACGATCAATAAAGATCACCCACAATCATGTATAATATTCTTCAACCTTACTCAGGTGCCACTTCAATTTGGATAATGTGTGTACCTTGTTTTTCTCTCAAGAATAAAGAAAACGTTTATAGATATATCCTCTAATGATTCATCATTTAAGGTCTCATAATGAACAAAACTTTTTTCTCTTAATCATGAATAGATTTCATTGGATATCTCCTCTACTTCATGTATGATGTGTGAAACTTGTTTTTATTAAAAACATTATGGTGTATGCATCATAATATTATATTTATTCAAAATCATATTTGAAATCTGGGAACAAATATACTATTAATATCCTTAAAATCCTTATTCAAATCCAAAAAACTGAATATAAAATAGTCACATTATGACATGATTAATTTTATCACAATGTAATGTACTATAGTCCTTAAAATCACAGTCTTCCAATAATCCCTAACCAACTCCTTATAGTGAATAGATAAAACACTATATTATCATTTTGATATAGTTGATAAATACATTAGTGAAATTTATTATACTTTGATTCATGTTTCTCCTTTATATTTTGGATTTTATCACACCATATCATTGCAGCATAATTATAGGAACTATGAAATAATCAATAAAAAATTGTGGTTTGATATCATTATTCCTCAACACCATAATTTGTGATAGATTATTTGACATATATATTGTTTTATAATATTTTTTTATTAAAATTTAACACATTTAATTACATTATAATGATCTTATAGTATCAAACTAGTGTTGAAACCACTCTTCACTATTCTTTTAATTAAAAACCATGGTATGAGGTTATAATATAATTCAAATATAACATTAGAACTAAAATTTTTATCCTTATTACCTAAATCCTTTTATCAAAAACCTCATATAAGTTATTTTGGTGTAGAAATAAATAACATGTCATAATTATCATGTAAATCATCCTTATATCTTTAACATTAAATTATTAATTTCAATTCTTCTTAAATAAACATGAAATAATGAGAAAATAGTGTGTCATTATTTTCTCATGTACAAGAGTAGTCTTCTTCATGTAGCATAATGTACCTTCTTTTTATACATGATGACCCTTTTCCATGTTTAATAAAGAGATTCATTATGGTGTCAAACAGTCCACATTGTGGAATGATTTTCTAGAATGGTGAATTTATCTAATTCTATATCTTTTGAAATCTTTAAGCCTCCTAATATCTTCTCAAGAACCCATAATATTTTCCAAACATGATCAAGATTACTTTAAGTAATATCATAACTAGATTTAATGTAATCATCATAATTTACCTCTTTTTATACCATCACCCATGTGTATATTTCATATAATGTAGAACACTTCATATCAACCCACAAAAATGTATACTAAAAAATATATTAAATAAATATCAATAATAAATATCAATATAATAAAAAAATTTGTGTCATGAAAACCATATTTTTGAAGAATCAATTGTCAACTATTTTTAGAGGTTTATTCCAACAAATCATGGAATAGAATATTGTTTTCTAGATATATCCATCCCTCAGCAAGCAAGTAATCATTTGTCTAATGAGAACTCCTTTCAACGTCATAAGGAGTCATAATTAACATGTTTTTGTCCATAATCCAATTGAAACTCCTCCTCCATAAAATAGCTCTTCTTTATGATCTTGAAAAAAATTAATTACCTCTCAAATATTTCCTAATCCAACAAAAATAATATAAAAAATATTCATGGTCATCCCATATAAGATAATAGATCTTCCTTGATTTTCTTTCACAAAACTTATATTCTACTCATGATGATTCCTTTCAATATCCATCTTAAACCTTTCTCTTTGTTAGGATATCTTAAATGTTTTTCCCATAAATTCACCATGTAAATTTCATGGTATCAGTATGTAAAACTCTTTAGTATATTGGTAGTAAATTCATGATGCATTTAAAAGGAAATACATAAAGTCATAAATGAATATATTACACATGGACTTAATCATCTTCATGGAATGCATGGGAACATCAAATATATAGTTCAACCACATCAAGATTAATATCATTACATAATAGTTTTTTAGTGTCTATAAATATATGTATTTTATTTAATTTTTAGTGATTCTTTCAATTATTGTCTTTTGTTGCATTTTTTTCATTTTAAAGTGTGTTCTTGGATATTTTGTTCTGTGGTTTTAAAAATATTTTATTTTTTCTCATTCTTTTTATTACTTTTAGATCAATAATTTTATTATTTCTAAACATAAACATGGTTATTAATATGATTCAATCATTTATTATTAAATAATATTAATATGATTCAAACTGTAGCAGGTACTGTAGCAGTACTGTAGCGGGAACTGTGCAGTACTGTAGCAAGTACTGTAGTGAGAACTGTAGCAGGCACTGTTTGGCACTGTAGCAGCTGGGAATATTCCCCCGTTTGGGCCTTCGGGCCACCGATTTGGTCCCTGAGTCCTGTAAGGCCTTCGGGCCAGCCAGGCCTTTGGGTCAGTAAGGCCTTTGGGCCACCTCAAGGGCTTTAGGCAACCTTTAGTGCTGATGCAAACCAGACAACCTACAAGGAATGAGATCTACATGGAGGATGAGCAAGGAGATTTCACCATAGCAGAAGCTAAACGGATTTCAAGAATGAGAGGGTATGGCACCTACCATCGAGACAAGCCTGTGCATGCACGGGAATGCCTAACCGAACAGCCATGCGAAGGTGGAGAGCTGATTTCATGATGAAGATGTTGTGGAGGAGCAGTTCCAAGTAGTTAGTCTAGGATGTATGTAATGTTTTCAGCCTACGGGAAATGAATTCCTCTAAGGCCTATGAACCATGTAATACTTATGCCTATGGGCCTTATAAGGGTTCCACCTCACCCCTTGAAAGGTGGATTATCAAAAATCAATAAAAAACGAAGGCCTTCGGGCCATTGGAGGTGGATTCCTTATTAAATATTTAAATTGATAGTTTTTACATGAGAATATACAAAATTAAAGGTAGGATAAAATTATGTAAATTAATTTGGATTCATATTTTTTGAAAAATAATTGAGCAATATTGATCTTTCTTGGATTTTATTCTTTTATCAAAGAAATTGAATTTTTTAAGTAGTTTTGATGAAGTCTATTATAGTAGATGACCTTACAACAGATTAACTTAATGGATTTTTGAAAGAATGAGATTAAATATTTTTATATAAATACCATCCTTTGAAATTTGTTCTTTATTTTTTATTTAAGAAATAGTTGATAAAATTAATTTTATATTTTTAAGAGATAAATATAATTTCAATATTTTAAAAGTCAAAAATTATGTTTTACAACTGGTAAAATATGTCGATAGGTTTATAGTTTCCTTAATGAAACAACAATATAATTGTGTTATACTGCTCCTTTATAGTTTTATCATTGAGAATATTAAATAATTTTATAAACATAGACATCCAACCATAGGAATTAGAAATTCATACATGTATGTCAGGATACAATCCCAATATATCCATCACTTCACATGAGGTGTGTATCTAAAATTTTTTAATTTTATTTTTAGCTATATTATTTTTGAGAATGAAATGTTTTAAAAGGTTGTAATGATGTAATAAATTAATCACTTTTTTGTTTTATTTTTTTAATGATGAATATTTTTAATGGTGAGGATAAGGTAGTGACCTAGTCACTTGGTTAAAAGAGTTAGAAATTTTTTTATCATTATTAGGCTCTTGGATCCACTATGGCTAAAAATGTAAAATTATCTTAAATAGAGTATCATATTAAGAAATAAAATTCTAAATTTAAATCAAGAGAAATATTTTTTTTTATTAGTGTGTTGATTTCTTATTGATCCATGTCAATAAAAAATTTCACATCATTGGTGGGTTAATAAGAAAACATAAATTCCTTCTTTATGATATGATTTTTATAGATGTTAATTCAATATTTATCCTAAATAGTTAACCATCATTATAGAAAGATGTTATTTGAGATCTATAGGTAGCATCTCAAGAACATTTCATAGGATACAGTTCTTTGATCAAGACCATATATGCCTCATTTTATATGTATTTAATCTTCATTTTGTTTGGAATTATACAAAATTCGATTCATTCTAAATAAAAAAATCCACCTTATATAAAAATTATGTTACCAATGTGATAAACCTATGAACATAATACTTTAAAATATCTATCATATGTTTCAAGATAATATCAATGGAGAAGTTTTTATGTTTTTTGATCAAATTGAGAAAAAATATTTTATGGGTTGATTCAAGAATTTTTCCTTGCATGAAATTAAATATATCACTGCTAAAAATCCATACACACTAAGATTATGAAAATTCATGTTACAAATTGAGTGAAATATTAGATGGAATTTCAAGTTAATTATAACATCTATTTATATTTAAGATGCATTAATGTTTGATTCATATTTAATAACATATATTTTTTTAATCCTTTTATTGATATGAAAATGTTATTTAAATTTTGTAGTGTTTAAAGAAAAAAACTAGGTTTCTAAACGTGTAAGATACTGATGTCATAATGATCAAATAGTATTAAAATGATAAAGAAATGATAATTGCTTGATCTGATGATCAAATTGTACTGTATACATCACATTTAAAATTATGTGTAACTTTATCATGGTTTTATAGTTATCCAATTTATATGTTCAGATAGTTGGGATGAAACGACTTGGTTGGGTTGAGTTGATGCAATGAAACCCATCTAATAATTTTTGGGGGATCTTGGGAGTGTCGCATGGAACCTCGTGATTAGCATAATAGGAGGGGTGGTAGATGGGAATATGGCTCACATAGTGGGTCTTGAGGGTTCCACATAGCACACATTGATTGTAAAAAATTTGAAGAGGTGTTTAGGGGTGTGTGGGGGATCCAATTTTCGCATTAATAGTTATTTAACACCTTTAAACCTCCTAGATATAATAAAACCTTTTCTTGAAAATTTTCATTGAAATTTGATAGTCAAATTTGGATTTTTTTTATCTAATATGAGGATATTGTGCTGGTGTTGATGTACCAGTATGTGTACTTTTTTGAAATAATCATGAATATGATGTTAAATCATTTTTACAGTGATGTAAAATTCTTATTATGATGATGTAAACTTATTATGTTAAGGATGTGGACTTTATGTGAGGATGATGTTGACTTATTTAAATAAAGATATATGTTTAGATGAAAATTACATAAAAATAAAAAACAATATATACACAATATGAATAAAAAGTAATAATTTTTTTTATTAATATAGGTAAATCATTTTAATTGTTATTTTAAAAATAATATATAGAAGAGATGAACTATATTTACTAATATATAATATTTAAATTATTTAAAATAAAATTTACTATATGAGGAACTAAAATACTTAATAATGTTAATTATGTGAATTTTTCTTGGGGGATACACTGTTAAAAATAAAATAAAATACCATTAAGACCTTTTTAATAAGATCTGACCAAAGTCATTTGAATTGAATGAATGAAAATGAAGAGCATAAATCGCTTTTAAAGAAACTGGTCCTTATAGAATATATAGGTGATTAAGGGAGATCTATTAGGAATAATAAATGGAATACTTTCTTAAAAGTTATAATGGGTTATATAAATATCCTAACACTTAGGAATTATTTATCTCACACTCATTCCCTATAAGAACCTTTGAGTTAAATGGAAGAAATAATTAAAAGCTAATACTCAAGTATTTTTTCATAGTGATAAAATCACCACTCATTCCACCACTTTAAAATTAATAAAGCTCTTTCATGGACCTAAAATTATAATCCTTTTATTTCCAAATGTTTTATAAATTATCATAATGTTATAACTAATTGCACTATTTTAACTTTAAATTAAATATTTAATTATTAAAATGTTTCATAAACTACCACAAAATTCATTTAAACATAAACACATGATGTTATAACTTATAAACAATAGCTTATATAATAATATGAGTTATATGTGCATTATCTTATAATGAATTTCCATGAAAATAACCATGACATAGTATCCTTCACCGCTACATGATCTTATTCAGTGTAAATCACAACATGGAAAGATTTATCATGACATGGTTTTTCATTAGTGAATATTTCTCTCAATATATATTAATTTCACTAAATAATAACAAGATTTATGTACTTTTGAATTATTTTATATCAAATTCAACAACTCGTGATTTTTTTCCAAAACACCATTTAAATATCCCCTAAATCATTTTTACAGAATCTGTCTTAATGCTCTCTATTTTTTAATGAAAACACATGGTAAAAAATTACTTATTCACACAACCACTATATGTAACACCAGGGTCCTTTATTGTAAAATCCCAAGTAAGTAATGAATAATAGATATTTTTATCTATGTCTATTAATGATTAAGATAATTTTTTAGAGGCTTTAAATGAAAATAAATACAATCTTATGCATGGAATACACTAATATTCTTAAAAGATTGTCTTACTGCCTTTTGATGGCAAACCATTTTTAAATATATATTTTGACAATTTTATAAGATATTTTTGTGAAAATAAACTTATTCTTTATGATTGGGACATCAAGATTTACTTTGTGTGAATTTTTGGTATTTTTCAGACAATGTTCATTTTTTAATGAATAGTGAAAAATACTGCATTTTACATCAAAACTGCTTTTTAATCTAATTTATTTAGATGATTAGATTATATTTTGAATTGGTTTTAAAGTGAAATTATAAAATAATTTTACCATTAAATCCAATAGCGGTCGTTGGAATTAATTTCACTTTGAAATCGGACTTAAACTGGTGTCAATCTTTTGATACTTATTGTTTCATAAAAACACGCTATTTGTCATGACAGTGGGAATTAATTGTTAAATTAATTAACGTGAATTATATGTTTTGAATTTTGTAAAATAGACTTCATTTTTTAATTCGGAATATCAAATATATCTTAGGGTGAATTTTTGGTATTTTTTTGAAAAACTTCAATTTTTGATGTATAGTGAAACCACTAAGTGGTACTTATAAAAACTGATTTTTTGTTTAAATGAAATTTTACCACTTCTGTGTTTTGAATTTCAAAAATCCGACATACATGGTTGTCATTAAGAAGTAAAATGTGGTTGAATGAGATTAAAATAATTTTTTGGTGAATTGTAACTCTTAAGTTCTTAATCGTGATTAGAGGTAATTAGTGTAGTTTAAGTTAAAAATAATGCTTTAATAAAATGAGATGAGCTTGAAACATGTGATACCCTCATTGGATGTGTCATGGACGACCAAGAAAATCCATGGGTCAACTTGGGGACCCCATGGAGCCACTTTGGTTTGGAAATGACATAAATAACTTTTTATTTAATGTAAAAGTAAAGATGACACAAACATGAGATGTTTTACTAAAACAATTTGTACATGGGGTTATAAAGATCAGCTTTTTGATTATAAATAGTCATTGGAAATCTAAAAATATTTCCTACATCATAGTATTTTTTCTATAATTTTTAGTCTTTAAATAAATTAAATTATTTATGACATCATGATGATGTAGCGATGACCTCATTATTTAACGATTTAAATAAAATGGAATGATAATGTAAAATCTAAGACCTACACATGGAAAAAACCTATTGGATGGGTGTATTTCGAACCCTTATCACCTTATACTCGAAACACATAAATGTGGGACCTCTTAAATATGAATACCATTTTAAAATAAAGTGACTTTTCTTTACCTTCCAAGAGTGCCCCTCCTCTCCTCTTATAAAAGGCCCCCACCTCTACCTCCTTACCCACACTCCCAAAGCCTTTGGCTCGGCCAACACCTGATCATTTTGGCTCTCCAAATCCCTCTCTTACTCCTTGAAGCCTCAATTTTTGCAGAAGTCTTCCCAAGGAAGCCTTTGAGCTCAAACCAAAAAGAGTTACCCGATTTTAAGGAGATTAAAGAACGACCGAGTCAAGTCGGACCCGAGGTATGGGACTTCGTCTCAATCTCCTTTCATTGAGGCATATTTTGTTTTATACACAAACTTATTTTATATGGTGTATAAACCCCTTTGATGTTTAAGTTTATTCAAAAGGAATCTTTTTTATACGAAGCTTTTACTAAACGACAAAAGGGAATGTTTTTCTCGTACGTATGCGGCGACAACGACTTCTCCACCGTCGTGACCATTATTTGAGTTTCTATTTCCTCTACAAGCCATACTTTTTTTAAAAGAAAAATAAATACCATTTTTTACTTTTCTTTTATTTTTGTATTCAAAATGGTTTTCATAATGTTTTTATATCAATGTGTTGTATTGATATCTTGTGATTGAAAGGTGGAAATGTTATGTTTCCTTTATGCATGTTTTATGTGATACGATTATGTTGAGGTTCATGGGCATTATTATGAAGACGGGTGGTTCCATGATAAACTAAGGGCGGGTGAGCCCGATATAGCTCTCCAATGCATTGGGTAACGCGAAGGAGTGAAACGTTAAGGTTTCTCCAAACAGATTTAGGGAATGTACTGTGATGGGTATTCCAAACGTAACCAAGAGGGTTACTCCCTACGTAAGAATGTTATGAATGCCTCAAGTTACCTTTATGTCTTATGATTTCTATGATTTATTAATGATTTGATGAGGTATGTTGAAGTGCTTATGGTTTATGGGTAAAGTATGATTTCATTCTTATGTATATATGTACCCATGTTTCCTTTCCATATATTTTTATAACCCTTACTGAGATTTTTATGCTCATCCCAAGTTTTTTGATATGTTTTTCACAGGTCAAGGGAAAGGTACATGATACGATGATAGTGTCAAGGAAGTGTCAAGAAAGAATCCATGTTTTATTTTAAATATGTTTCCATTGATGGGAAAGAATAATATTATATTTATGTAACCACTTTGATTATATGTGGAATGTAATGCAAGTTTTATGATCTAATTCTCTAAAACTATAAACCCGAAAAGATCCTCAATGTGTAATCTTGTAATAACTCAAGATTAAGTAAGGTTTAAGGATGGGGACTTATAGTTGGTATCAGAGGTCAGTTTAGATAACTTTAGGAGTTAGAATTCTATTAAATGATTATCCAAAAATATTTTTTTATGGTCAATTTGAAGTGATATAGTATTTGAAGATTACCATGTTGCTTCATCTAAGACATGTTTGTTCAGAATGGTTTTCCGCAGAGGAAACAGGGAAGTAGTGCTAGGAAGGCATGCAGAAGGAAATAACCTTCCGAATCAGCATCCTGAGATGGTCGGAATTGGAACTGAACAGTTTTTTGCAGTAATGGCGCAGTTGACTCAAGTGATAAATAGCGGTGGTATCCATACACGGGATCATCCAGATCAACCGCAGAGGAACATGTCAGTGGTGGAACATTTCATGAGGCAACATCCCCCATCATTCATAGGATCATCTGACCCTGTGCTAGATGAAGGGTGGATTAAAGCACTGGAGAAGATTTTTGATGTCATGGGGTGTTCAGACAATCAAAAGGTTAGTCTTGCTATATATCGTTTAGAGGGTGAAGCGGATCAGTGGTGGTCAATGGTTAAAAATATCAGAGACGTTGATGAGATTGATGCTCTCGACTGGGATGAATTCAAAGGTATGTTTCTTGAGAAGTATTTTCCAAAGGCTGTTCGACTTTGGATGGAAAAGCAATTCTTGGAATTGAGGCAAGAGGAAGACTCAGTGGCTGCCTATGAATAAATGTTCGCTCGATTGGAAAGGTATGCTCCAAATTTTATCTGAGACCTTGATAGTAAAATCAATCGTTTTTACTCAGGATTAAAGACAAAATATCGAAGGGCATTAACTTCTCGTGAGTTTAAAAGTTATGAAAAGTTTGTTCGATGTGCTGAGAAGGTGGAAATGGAGTTTGCCGATGATTAATTGTTCTATAGAAAACAACAGAAGAAGAGACTGAGGTGGTAGGAGAAAGGTAAGAATTCTTCAAAAAATCTAACAGTAAGAAAACTAAGTTTCCAGTTTGTGATAAATGTGGAAAAAGGCATGCTGTGGAATGTCTTCTGAATTCTGTAAAGTGTTACCGATGTGGTAAGATGGGACATAAGGCTCGTGATTGCACTAGAAAAGATCAGGGTGATGGTAAGACCAAATTTGATTTATAGTTACTGAAATGTTATAAGTGAAATGAGATGGGTCACTATGCAAACGAGTGTCCAAAAAAGAGCTTGGGTGATGGGAAGCAGTTAGACTACAAGTAGAAAGGGGTGGTGAAATCCTTTGCAACTACTTCAGCAGATGTCGGGCCATCAAATGAAGTTGTATCAGGTACTTTGTTTTTCCATATTATGCCAGTGTGTTGTTTGATTCGGGGTCTACACTTTCTTTCATCTCTGAAACCTTTTCTAGTAAAACGGGAATACCATCTCAAGAAATGACTCCTGAACTTTTGGTAAAAACACCTGGGGGAAATGTTGAGGCAAAAAGAATTTATAAGAATCTTCCTATCCTTATCTGTGGAAAGAACCGACTTGCAAACCTTATTGTTCTACCACAAGTAGAGTTTGATGTTATCCTGGGTATGGATTGGCTCTCTATTTACCATGCTAAGATTGACTGTAGAGATAAAGAAGTTTCTTTTCAAAAAGACTTTCAGTTTGTGTACAAGAATGAACCCTTACTTTTGATAACTTATCAAGAGGCCAAGAAACTTGTAAAAGATGGAAATTAATGTTACCTTGCACACATCGTTGAAAATAAAGGAACTGTTCAGATTAATGATGTGCCAGTGGTAAATGAGTATCCTAATGTTTTTCCTGATGAGTTTCCTGGAATAATATCAGATCGGGAAGTTGAGTTTACTGTTGAATTAGTTCCTGATGCTAAGCCAATTTCAAAACCCCCTTATCGAATGGCTCAAATTGAACATTTAGAGTTGAAGGAGAAATTGCAAGATTTATTAGAGAAAGGTTTCATTCGACCTAGCACATCACCATGGGGTGCTCCTATTTTATTTTTTAAAAATAAAGATGGTTCAATGAGACTTTTCATTGATTATAGAGCCTTGAATAACATCACTGTTAAGAAAAAATATCCTTTGCCTCATATCGATGATTTGTTTGATCGGCTCTAGGGAGCTCAGTTTTTTTCAAAGATTGACCTGAGATCGGGGTACCATCAACTGAAGGTAAAGGAAGCAGATGTTCCGAAGACCGCGTTACGTACAAGATATGGCCATTATGAATTTGTATTAATTCCTTTTGGGTTAACTAATGCACATGTTGTATTCATGGACTTAATGAATATAATTTTCCATGAGTTCTTGGATAAGTTTGTGGTGGTTTTCATTGATGATATTTTGGTGTTTTCTAAAAGTAAAGAGGAGAATTAAAGACATTTAAGGGTTATCTTGCAAACCTTAAAAGAAAAGAAACAGTATGGAAAATTCAGCAAGTGTGAGTTTTGGTTGAAAAAAATTTCTTTCCTTTGTCATATTGTTTCTAAAGATGGGATAACTGTTGATCCTGCAAAAACAAAGGTTGTTGAAGAATGGCCAAGACCCACAAATGTAACTGAGGTTCGTATCTTCCTTGGTTTGGCAGACTATTACCGAAGTTTTGTTAGAAATTTTTCACAGTTATCTAGTCCAATGACTAAGCTAACTCGTAAGGGTGTTAAGTTTATCTGGACAAAATAATGTGATGATTGTTTTCAAGAATTGAAAAGAAGATTGGTGAATGCTCCAGTTTTGGCACTACCTTCTAGGAATGGTGAGTTTGTTATATACAGTGATGCTTCATTGAAAGGACTTGGTTGCGTCCTAATGCAGAATGAACAGGTAATTTCTTATGCTTCACGACAGTTGAAAACTCATGAGGTAAATTACCCTACACATGATTTGGAATTAGCTGTTGTTGTTTTCGCTTTAAAAATTTGGAGGCATTATTTGTATGGAGTAAAGTGTGAAATATATACTGATCACAAAATTTTAAATTATATATTCACTCAGAAAGAGTTAAACATGATACAGAGGAGATGGCTGGAATTAATCAAGGATTATGATTGTACAATTCATTACCATCCGGGAAAAGCAAATAAAGTGGTTGATGCTTTGAGTCGAAAAAGTAATGCTTCATTAGAAATGTTGCATTTGGAACGTGATCCTTTGGTTAAGGATTTTATGAACATTGGCATAGAAGTTATTGGTGCAGGAAGTTCTTCTGTTTTGTTTCAGGTATTAGTGATATCATCTCTATCAGATAGAATCAAGCAAGCACAGAAGCAAGACAGTGAGTTGCAGAAAAAGGTAGAGCTAGTTCAGAAAGGTAAGTTTCCTGAATTCAACATTGATAATGATTGCATTTTGAGATTTGGGAAGAGATTGTGTGTGCCTTGTGATTCACAGTTGAAGAGAGATTTGTTATGTGAAGCTCATTGTTCTCCGTTTTCAGTTCATCCTAGCAGTACTAAGATGTACAGAGATCTGCGGGAGTATTACTGGTGGGATGGAATGAAAAGAGATATTTCTGATTTTACTATGAGGTGTTTGACATGTCAAAAGGTTAAAGCAGAACGACAGTTACCGAAAGGGATGCTTCAGCCTTTACCAGTGCCAGAGTGGAAATGGGAGAATATATCCATGGACTTTGTTTTGGGATTACCGAAGACATCTCGAGGTAATAATGCAATCTGGGTTATTGTTGATCGCTTAACTAAATCTGCTCATTTCCTTGCTATACGAGATACTTTTTCCCTAGATCAACTTTCCTGTTTGTATCTTAAAGAGATAGTCAGGTTACATGGAGTTCCCCTCTCCATTTTATCTGATCTTGATCCTAGGTTCACTTCTAACTTTTGGAAAGGCCTTCAGAAGTCGTTGGGTACTGAATTAAATTTTAGTACAGCATTTCATCCTCAATCAGATGGGCAGTCAGAACGAACAATTCAGACATTGGAGGATATGCTACGTTCTTTCTCTATGGATTATCAGGGAAGTTGGGACCAACATCTTTCTTTGGTTGAATTTTCATATAATAACAGTTTTTATTCCAGTATACAGATGGAACCATTTCAGGCATTATATGGGAAGTGGTGTCGAACTCCAGCTTTCTGGGATGAAGTGGGTGAAAGGAAGTTGATGGGACCAGAATTGGTAGAAGAGATGGCAGAAAAAGTTCAGATGATTCAGAAGCACATGAGAACAGCTCAGAGCAGGCAGAAGAGTTATGCGGATAACCGGAGGAAGGATCTATCTTTCGAGGTAGGTGATCATGTTTTTCTCAAGGTTTCTCCTTGGAAAAGTGTGATGAGATTTGGTAAGAAAGGAAAGCTGATTCCAAGGTTTATTGGACCACATGAAATTCTGGAGAGAGTTGGATCAGTTGCATACCGGGTGGCTTTACCTCCGAGTTTATCTCAGGTACAAAATGTTTTTCACGTTTTGATGTTGAGAAAGTATATGCCAGATCCATCTCATGTTTTGAGTCTAGAGGTAGTTCAGCTGGAAGAGAACCTATCTTATGAGGAACAACCAGTCCAGATTCTTGACCATAGGGAGCAAGTGTTACGAAATAAGGTGATTAATCAGGTAAAGGTTTTGTGGAAAAACCACATGATGGAAGAGGCAACATGGGAATCTAAAAATGCAATGAGGGATAAGTACCCCCATTTATTCGATAAGTAAATAAATTGCGGGGATGCAATTTTCAAAAGGGGGGAAGGATGTAACATCCCAAGTATGTAATGAATAATATATATTTTGATCTATGTCTATTAATGATTAAGACAGTGTTTTAGAGGCTTAAAATGAAAATAAATACAATCTTATGCATGAAATACACTAATATTCTTAAAAGATTGTTTTCCTGCCTTTTGATGGCAACCCATTTTTAAATCTATCTTTTTACAATTTTATAAGCTATGTTTGTCAAAATAAACTTATTCTTTATGATTGGGACATCAAAATTTACTTTGTGTGAATTTTTGGTATTTTTCAGACAATGTTCATTTTTAATGAATAGTGAAAAATACTGCATTTTACATCAAAACTTCTTTTTAATCTAATTTATTTATATGATTATATTATCTTTTGAATTGGTTTTAAAGTGAAATTAGAAAATATTTTTACCATTAAATCCAATAGTGGTCGTTGGAATTAATTTCACTTTGAAATCGGACTTAAACTGGTGTCAATCTTTTGATACTTATTGTTTCATAAAAACACGCTATTTGTCATGACAGCGGGAATTAATTATTAAATTAATTAATTTGACTTATATGTTTTGAATTTTGTAAAATAGACTTCATTTTTGAATTCGGAATATCAAATATATCTTAGGGTGAATTTTTGGTATTTTTCTGAAAAACTTCAATTTTTGATGAATAGTGAAACCACTAAGTGGTACTTATAAAAAGTGATTTTTCGTTTAAATAAAATTTTACCACTTCTGTGTTTTGAATTTCAAAAATCCAACATATATGGTTGTCATTAAGAAGTAAAATGTGGTTCAATGAGATTAAAATAATTTTTTGGTGAATAGTAACTCTTATGTTCTTAATCGCGATTAGAGGTAATTAGTGTAGTTTAAGGTAAATATAATGCTTTAATAAAATGAGATGAGCTTGACACATGTCCTACCCTCATTGGATATGTCATGGCCGACCAAGACAATACATGGGTCAACTTGGGGACCCCATGGAGCCACTTTTGTTGGGAAATGACATAAATAACTTTTTATTTAATGTAAAAGTAAAAATGACACAAACATGAGATGTTTTACTAAAACAATTTTTACATGGGGCTACAAAGATAATATTTTTGATTATAAATATTCATTGGAAAGCTAAAAATATTTCCTACATCATAGTATTTTTTTATAATTTTTATACTTTAAATAAATTAAATTATTTATGACATCATGATGATGCAGTGATGACCTCATTATTTAATGATTTAAATAAAATGGAATGATAATGTAAAATCTAAGACCTACACATGGCCAAAACCTATTGGATGGGTGGATTTCTAACCCTTATCACCTTATCCCCGAAACACATCAATGTGGGACCTCTTAAATCCGAATACCATTTTAAAATAAAGTGACTTTTCTTTACCTTCCAAGAGTGCCCCTCCTCTCCTCTTATAAAAGGCCCCCACCTCTACCTCCTTACCCACACTCCCAAAGCCTTTGGCTCGGCCAACCCCTGACCATTTTGGCTCTCCAAATCCCTCTCTTACTCCTTGAAGCCTCACTTTGGGCAGAAGTCTTCCCAAGGAAGCCTTTGAGCTCAAACCAAAGAGAGTTACCCGATTTTAAGGAGATTAAAGAACGACCGAGTCAAGTCGGGCCCGAGGTATGGGACTTCATCTCAATCTCCTTTCATTGAGGCATATTTTATTTTATACACAACCTTCTTTTATATGGTGTATAAACCCCTTTTACTTTTAAGTTTATTCAAAAGGAATCTTTTTTATACGAAGCGTTTACTAAACGACAAAAGGGAATGTTTTTGTCGTACGTATGCGGCGACAACGACTTCTCCACCGCCGTGACCATTATTTGAGTTTCGGCTTCCTCTACAAGCGATACTTTTTTATAAAAGAAAAATAAATACCATGTTTTAATTTTCTTTTATTTTGGTATTGAAAATGGTTTTCATAATGTTTTTATATCAATGTGTTGTATTGATATCTTGTGATTGAAAGGTGGAAATGTTATGTTTCCTTTATGCATGTTTTATGAGATACGATTATGTTGAGGTTCATGGGAATTATTATGAAGACGGGTGGTTCCGTGATAAACTAAGGGAAGGTGAGCCCGATATAGCTCTCCAATGCATTGGGTAACGCGAAGGAGTGAAACGTTAAGGTTTCTCTGAAGAGATTTAGGGAATATACTGTGATGGGTATTCCAAACGTAACCAAGAGGGTTACTCCCTATGTAAGAATGTTATGAATGCCTCAAGTTACCTTTATGTATTATGATTTATATGATTTATTCCTGATTTGATGAGGTATGTTGAAGTGCTTATGTTTTATGGGTAAAGTATGATTTCATTCTTATGTATATATGTACCCATGTTTCCTTTCCATATATTTTTATATCCCTTACTGAGCTTTTTATGCTCATCCCAAGTTTTTTAAAATGTTTTTCACAGGTCAAGGGAAAGGTACATGATACGTTGATAGTGTCAAGGAAGTGTCAAGAAAGAATCCATATTTTATTTTAAATATGTTTCCATTGATGGGAAAGAAGAATACTATCTTTAGGTAACCACTTTGTTTATATGTGGAATGTAATGCAAGTTTTATGATCTAATTCTCTAAAACTCTAAACCAGAAAAGATCCTCAATGTGTAATCTTGTAATAACTCAAGATTAAGTAAGGTTTAAGGCTGGGGCCTTATATTTATAGTATTGAATTTTTTTTTGATTTTTTCATTTCATAATTTTAGTTAAAGAGAATCCTAAAAACAATACATCAATTATACTCAATCTATAATGGCATCTGATGTGATTTACATCAAACATGTGTATCTCGATAACTGTGTCAACTACATGTATCTAATATATCATGCACAATCATATAACCAATTTTTCTAGGACATATAGTAACTATGAGATATAAAATATGTGAATATAATATAGGTGTACTCGTGAATTATTTATTATCAATGTAAATATTGACTAAGATAGATAAACACATTTTATGTCATTCAACCAAGTTAAATAAGTACATCAAATGTTACTCACCTAAATAAATAAGCACATGACATGCCATTTATCTATATATGAACATAAATTTCCTAAAAATTTCTCAGTCAAGGGACCAGATGTTATACCCATCATAAATAAGTAAAAAATATCAATTTGATTAATAAAAATCTTTCAAATGATCAATGACATGCCCAAACGCCCCTTAATTAACTCATCCTCAAGGATGGTGTAAGTAAGGTATCAAAGAATAAAGGTTTACTTGAGAGACTAATTATTAATCTCATGTAATGGGAATTAATATAAAACATGTACCCTTGGTATAATAATGACATAATTTATGACATTCTATATAGTATATGTGGTGGGCCATCTAGAATAAAAGACTTGTTTTGTACCTCATGATCAAAACTCAATATCTCTATATAGGTCCCAAATCATGTTAATCTTCACAAATACTCAAAACCAATAATTATATAGTATTAACATCAATTAAGTATAAATAAATTATACTTTTAGGGGTTAATTTCAATTTCATTATATTAGATATTCATCATATATGAATGAATGATAAAGAAGATATGTGTCATGATCCGATATCCCTGGGCCATGAACCTGGTCATCTGACCTCATGGGGATCTTTTATTACTTTGGTTTCCTTTCAAGAAAAATATGTGATATTACCAACCATGTTTACTTATCATATAGATGATAGTTACCATAGTCCAATACATGTTCATTCAATGGGTTTTTTCATCACTCACACAAACCCTTTGAAACATCCTTGGAGGTCACCAGTCCTGACACTACCTCCAGCCAAGATTTCTTGACTATAAAGTTCTAATTAGGTAGGTTCCTAATAACAAAGGGTCGCCTTTCTAACATAGATAGAAACATTTTTTTATGTCTCTATTTTCCAAGGGTGATACACTCTCCTCCCCTTTAAAGTGAAACATCCTCATTGTAGACCCCACACCTCAAACCTAGGAAATGTTTTTTCAATTCCAATTAGGTATTAGATATGATACCATTTTTCAAAACCTGACCTCCCAAGACCGTTGACATTTTCATCTAATACCATGGTCCTATTTTAATACATTGGTTTCCTTCTCAACATTCTATAGGATATTACCCACTAGGTCACTTATTAGAAATTGATTATCCCGATAGGAAAAAACATGACCTTTTAATGTGTTTTCCCTTACTCACACAAACCCTAGAAAACTTACCAAGATTTCGTATATCCTAAAACCACTCTACACTAATATATATTAACTATTGAGTTCTAATTAGGTTGTCTAATGAAATAAAAGTTCCACCTTATTGGCATGGGTAGTAACATTTTGTCTTTTTAAGTCTCACTTTTTCAAAGGTGTTATATGTCATCCAAATCATATCCCCAGATAGTGTCTATCCAAGTTTGAGGTCTTACCTCCACTCATCGTGCACTGAGTAAATATCAATTCAATTTTCAACCAGCTTTTTTTGAGGTGATTACTTCTAAGGGAATTTGTGCCACAGTCTTATCTACTTTCCATTATCCAAATAGGGATAAAATTTCAAGGTGGCCATAAAATATATACTTTTCCAAAATTTTGGATGTTTTACTATAATTACACTCATCCTTATGGTTTTCTCTAACATTCCATCATATTATTCCATAAACAAACAAAATATCCAATATTACCTTAACCAACCCTAAAGGTTTTTCTATACCTTTGAAATTATGATCAACATTAACTAATCAAACATTAAGTAATCCTAAATTAATATACTAACATATAAAGTTATATAAACCCTCATTTAATACCAACTATAAGTCCCTATACACGTACTCTTAGATCCATTAATCATAAATAACTTCTTTATGTACAATCATTGAAATTAATAAACGTGATCAAATTTTAACCCTCAGTAATTATAATATCTCAAATAGATAATGTGTCACGTAAATTCAAGGGACATTTTAGTTTTAGGGTTTTGAAGGGTCTAAAAAACTATAAATGAAAAAATACCCATGTATTTCTCATCAAATGGAAATTTTTTCAATTATATAAGAAACTAATTAATCCATAATAAGTCTTCAACATCTCTCATGATATTTTACACACATTCTACTCTTCTAGACAAATCTTGTGTAACAATTTTTTCTATAACCTGGGAAAATATAAATATGAGAATGGTGAGATCAAATTCACAGAAAGGGAAAATGTTTATCTGAAGCTATCAATGAATGAACATTGAATGAATAATATGGTTGGAAACAAATGATAATTAAATAATACAATATAACTGATCACATGGGATTCAAAAAAATCCATAGTTAATAATATAAATAAACACATGGAAAACAATAAATGAATTTGTGTTTATAGAATGAATAATGTTGTACATATTGATCTTTTACATAAATTCCACAACCAATAAATTATTCCTTTCATCAATTTCATGACCAAGACTTCATTCTTATAGTCAAGGTCACAACCAAGACATCATGCTTGTATTGGGTGGGAATACACCAAATACTCAAAACTTTTGTCTCATGAGACCAACCAATGAATCGAGAGGTTATATTATACTAAGACCCAACCATAACTTATTTAAGTATGTTTAATTAACCATATGAAAAATATGAATATAAATATAATCTATAATCAAATTTCTTTTGGAATCAATAAACATCTATATTGAGGTATAAACAAACATAATGTCAATATTTTTCTCCATGTTAATAAAAGGGATAAAATGGTCATAAATCACCCTATAAAAGAAGTTGTATGGTTAAAAGAAACATAATAAACTTTCCTAATTAATCAATAAACATCCATATTGGAATAAAAAATATGTGTATTTTTAATAATTCATCAATAAATGGAAAGGATTTCTATGTAAGCATCCTTAAAACTACCACCATATAGATAAAGGTGTAAATGTTTGGTAAAATTAGTTCCCTGGTCAATTAAAATATATAATATATGTTAACACCCTTCAATAAATGAAATAAATTATAGAGTGATCATAGAGGAATGGAATTGGAAGGTAAATCATACCTATAACAGATCATGATTTGAAAAGATAAAGGCAGTTATGGATCTCCTTGAATTTGATAAAATTAAGAGATTAGTATTAGAGTATTTTAAAGGTAACACATGATCAATATATACACCTCAGTAGGGAAATATGTAGTGAATATAAATCATATCACAATGGATAAAATTGAGATACAAAAACCCTTATGGTAATAGTAATGCAAGAATCAAAAGGACATGAGAAGGATATCATGAAAGTAAAATGTAATGAAATTAAATATATTCATTATAATAGAAGTTAATAGGGAATTTTAGACACTATATAAAATAAAAGAATGTTTAAACTTTCAAACATATCTCAAGGAATTGAAAATAGAGGCAACTAACACTTACGAATTTAATAACTTTTGAGTAAAAACCCCTTGAAGGATATAATTCCAAACGAAACATTAAATACCATTAATAATGAGAGAATCATGATATAAAATATAAAATTGGTGTTATACACTCCATATAATATAAATAATGTTGTAAAAAATAATCTTGTCTCAAGGAATTGAATTTTGAGACAAAGAAACCCTTACCTTAATTATCAACTTATACTAAAGAGATTAAATCTCCTATATAAATAAATATTTTAATAACCTATTTTATAAAAAATTTAATAACTATAAAATTATCTAAAATTAAATTATAATTTTTCTCAACATATATATTTGTTAGTTGTTATATTCTTTCAGTATCGTGTGTGAGTAATCTTGATTATTTTGAACTTTTTTTGTAATAGTTGAGTTTTTATTTATTATTATTCCAAATTTCATCACTACTAGATCAAAAAAGGTGTTGAAATTGAAGTTATAATTTCATTATATTAGAGTTTTTTTATGATACATAAATATGAAATCAACGATGAGCATGCTTCGGTGATTTTTCCTGAATAAAAGATAAAATCTTAATTAATTCATTTAAAATGAATATTACCATTCCAGAACCAAAAAAACAATTATTTTCGTATTTATATAATATATTATCAGTAATTTAATTCTCATATACATACATGATTTTATTTTATAGAATTGTTAAATTGGGTGGTTAGACTGACCTAAACATGAACATACCATAACTAATGGATGATTATGATTCTAAAAGTGGTTTATCTTTGAAAAAATATCATTATTATAGAATAAAAATGATATTATTTAGATAATTCTAAATTTTTATCATATTTTAAGAGGTTTTAATAAATTATAAAGAATCTAGGTGAAAAATTAGATACATTAATTTGTGGAGGTGATAGTCTACACAACACACTGCTAAAATTTTCATTTCTCATAGAATGAGAGGGAAAGAATGTGGATTATGGTTTTTATATTAATAATCATAATTATATTATATATTTTACATTTATTCATAAATTTCATGATTATAAATAGTTAATAGTGGTGTTAGTGAAAAATAGAAGTTGTCGCTTCATGGTGACAGTTGTCCGCATAATTCATGAATGATGGTTTCATTTTTTAATAGAAAAGTTTAGAGGTTATTATTATTTATTACCATATAATAATAAAATTAATTATTCAAACAATATTTATGTTATTATATACCAATTAAAAAATTATATTTGGGAAATTAATAAAAAATAACATAAGTTAGGAAAACGTACTCATGTTGCGGATTCAAGCTTCACGGAGGATTAATTAATGGAAATAGAGGTCTTAGGACACTCTATTGTGACCATAGGCTCAAGAAAATTGATTATTATTAAAGGTTAAGTAAAAAGGGTTCTGTTTCTATAGGACACCAAATTTTGGTAGGGGTATTTAATGGGTTTTGATAGGCCCCTTTTATTCGTGGTGAGAATAAAATTTTTATAAATATTTCAAATTAATATAAATATAGAACATGTTTCACATGTTAAGAAGGATAAAAAATGGGAAATAATGTATTTGCGGGTAATATAAGGTCAATAATTCCTCAACCATTCATTTTTACAAATTTGGTTATCCTTTTACTCTTTGAATTTTCTCTTTTATCATTTTTGGTTTTACAATAGTAGCTAGTTTTTACCTAAGTAAATAATTTTTTATGAATAAAAATAAAATTTACATTATTAAATAATTTAGATATAACTATTATAAATATAAAATTCTTTTTATCATATAAACTTTCTATGTGAAATAAAAACTTATTTTAACATTACCGCATGTAACACGTAAAAATCAACTTTTAGAAAAGGTTTGATTTATGTTTCAAATTTATGTGTAGGGTAAATTTATCCATGTATTTTATTTTAATGATATAAATAGGTATATTATAATGAAATTAAAAGAAAATAAAAAATATATATTTATTGAAAAATATTACTTAAGTTCCTAAAATGTTAAACAAAGGTTTTATAAATTCAACATATTATTTTTAAAATATATAGTTTTACATATTAACTAAATATTTTACCAATTAAAAGGTTTTATAAACTTCTAAGTCTTTCTTATATATTGATAAATTCATAAAATTTACGATTTTTGTAAAAACATTATTTTTCATTGTTCACATAAAAATAAATTATTATAGAAAAATCTCCAAAAAATCATCTAAAACAATATTTACATGATTAATTTTAAAATGAATACAAATTAATTAAACTAAAATTATAAAATTTAGAAATTTATTATTTTAAAATATGAAGAAACACTATTTTATACAAAAAAATATTCTTTTTCTTTAAAAATAAAAAATGACAAATATGTAAAATACATGCAATAAATAACTTATGACATTAATAATTACCTTATTATATCATCCTTATTTCTAGTTATATATCTACTAGAGATATTTTATAAGATCAAATCATAAGGTTAGCTTCGATGGTAGTTGAGGGTGGTTATTTTTCTAGCATAGGTCTTACGGAAATTTCCATAATCTTGAATTTCTCTCGTATATGATTCTGACCATACAATAATGTTAAAATTTTAAATTAACATTTCACAAAAAAATACATCTATTTTTTGTGTATAATAATCTATTAACATAATATTTATTTAAGGATAAAACATAGTCAAATATCATGCCATCACAACTATTAATTTATGTCATGTATTGTGTATTTAAAAGTGCTAATGAAAACCCTGATGTCATATAATCACTATGAGATAGGATATATTGGGTGAAACACAAGTGATATATCATTAATGAAAAGGTCAATAAATTATTTTTCCCTTTTCATTTAATATAAGTATATATCTCTTTCCTTTTGATTAGAATAGAACTTCCCCACTAAATTCTATAGACATGAAATTTTTAAAAGCACATTCTTTTTTGGAAAGTAAAAGGATGTATATCAATTATATGGGTTGATCACACATGTGATTTAACTCAATTGGTGGTTTATCAATAAAAATGTATTATATTACAAAATAAATATTGATAGGAGTATTTTTTCATTATAACATTAACTTCTTTATTGATGGGTGTCTTTATATGTTTCTTGATACTAATCATAAAATTTTGGTGAGATAGCATAGTACCAATGAGAAAGAGTCCTAAAGGGTCACACACTGTGTGTATCATAAACTCTAGTTAAATTCTATATGAATTTAATATTAGAATAAATATTATTCTTAATTTTGAAGGAATAATAATTCTTTAATTTGTTTTGATCATTAATATTCAGTCACGAGTTATTTAAAATAATATTTATATAAGTTGAATATCAAATAAATATTTATTCAATAGTTTTATAGGATATAATATTTATTTATTTATTAAATGAATAATGCAATGATATTTATGTATTTAAATAAATTTTCATTATACACGGTTCACTAAATTTCAACAAGGATTCATTAATGAAGTTAAAGGTTTAGTGGGAATGATATATTAAATAACATTTAAATAAATTATTAATTTATTTATTTAAGAAATGATATCTTTATCATTCATGGGTCATGAACACATCAATTAAATAATATTAATATTAATATAATTATTCATTTTTGGGTTTTATAAGGATTAATAGAATGTTTAAGGTCCTATTTTCAATTAATAATTATTTAACCTGGATATATATACTTGGTTATATCATTTCTTGGGTTAAAGATATAAATATGTGGTTTTGTGAAACAAATCCTCTATAGAGAATTCTTTTAACCCTAAAGATAAATTACACTTGAAAACTCTCTAGAATAGAGAGCTTCAATCCACATCTTCCCTTTCAAGTCCCCAAGAGAACTAGAATAAATCCTTCAAGACTAAAATGAATACTTATTGTGGTCAATTATGAACATCATAAGTGTTGGGAATGATTCGTGTTATCTCCAGATGGTTATACAGTGATGTTTCATGGTTTATAGAGAAGATTTGGATTACTTATAGAGATATTCTACACTTTAATCTTTCAACATAGTGATTGTCTGGTTAGAATGAATGTAATAGGGTGTAGAAGATGTGGTCATGCTCATGACCAATAATATAAATTTATCAACTTCTTTATATTTATCTTCATACTTAAATGAATAAAAACTAAATAATCCATATGTCATTATCATCACATATAATTTATTAATAATTTATATAGATAAACAATGACCTCACATTGAAATTATTTCTTTACTTAAGATTTGGTTGACAATTTTTTATTTTATTGTTATTCTGTCAAAGGATTCAAGTGTAAAATCTCACTTGTAGTGATCCACACATTCACCATAAACCAATGATCATCATCATAGAAAACCTTGGGTGTGAGAGTGGTAGATTCTAATGATTTTATTATTTTTAGTTGATCACTAAAAAAATAATTTCAATTTAGAAATATTATTTTTGTTCTCTCTAAATATGAGAGGGTAAAAGAGGATAATTTGTCTCTATACTTAAGAAAATTCTAGAGGAAGTGATCTCTAGGGCTTGAGAGGATTATCTCTTGAATTCTTTGTTCACAAGTTTGGATATATTTTATTTAACCTTATAGAATGGTATGATCGAGTATTTATAGAGCTTGTTTAGCATTGGTAATTGAACATAATACCTTAAAAAATAACTGAATCGCTAGTGAACCCCATGTATAAATAATAATAATTATATTTTATTATTTACTTTACATTCACTAAACTCACTGATAAATAAATATCATAAATGATATTTAATATATCATTACCATCCAAATACTCAACTTAACCCATCAAACCACCTTAGTATTTATTGAACTTTGAACTATGGATATTTATTTAAATAAATAAATATCACTTCCTTATTCACCAATAAATAAATAAAAATTATATTTACTAAAATAGTGGATAAATATGTATTAAATATTCAAAACATATATATTCTTATATATAACAAGTGAATGAATATTTTTGATCAAACAAACATGAATAATTATTATAACACATATGATAATAATATTTATTCAACAAGTTAAATTCATATAAAATTTAACTGAGGTTCTAGATACACTTAGTATATAGGCTCCTTTCTTAATGGAATTTGGCATATCCACCTATATTCCAAGTTTAGAATATAGAAGTATGATAAGGTGACCATAGAGAAAGGTGGTACATTTGTAATGAAAAATAACCTCATACGATTTCATAATGTATAATAGAACCCCTTTTCATGATTTATTTAATCAAGCATGTTGCATACTTGTGTCATCAACATATGTAATTGATGTCTCTTTCTTTGAATTTATAGAAATGAACATTCCAATAGAACAACATGGACATGGAATTAATCAGGAAGTTTCATTCCCATCAAAGGTCATGATATAATAACATCAATTAAAGCATTGAAAGAGTAAATCCATCCTCACATTATTCCTTAATGCAATATTATTCATGAATCACCCAACATACCCAACTTCACCATGAACATATGTCACCATAGTTTATGGAAATACCTAAAATTACATGACTCATTATATGAATTAATAACAATAAAAAAAGTAAAAGGATCATTATATGTGTCCATAGATAAGAGAATTTTATGACACATATAAATTTGGGTTTCCTACTAACAGTTCAAGTTCTCATAAACTTCTCTCTTAAGATTACAAATAATGAACTTCATGAGAAGAAGTCACAATGTCTTATAAACCCACTACCCCTTATGGAATGTATCATTTTCATCCCATAAAATAATTTCAACCATCCATAGAAAATATATTTAAGAATAATTTCATAATACGTTTAGGTTCTCATCATAGTAGGGAACTACTTTAGTTCGATAAGAACCCTTATGACATTATCATATAAAATTAATTTTTATAAACAATAATGATTATATAAGAACTTTATTAATATTAAAAACCAATAATTCATGTAGTTATAAATTACATATAAGTTGTTTCTATAGCTCCAACACCAATAGACTCCCACTTTCACTAGGGACAACTGATAATAGCTTCCAATTTTCTATCTTTCACTTGATGTTCATGCTTCTACTAAGATAAGTATTTATTCAAGGGATCTACCACATTCTCCTATATGGAAACTATTATCACTAATACATCACCCATTTGAGAAAAATCTCTCAAGATGTGATACTTATTAAGTATGTGCTTATTAATTTATTACAACCTGGGATCCTTTATGAGATCCACTGTTGTAGTATTATAATAATATAATTTGATATGGTATTTACATCTAGGAACAACATCAAGATCATGAATTAAGTTATGTATCCACACTTATTCCTTAGATGTATCAGAACCCACAATATTCTTAGACTCCACTATATAATCAGTAATAACAGGTTACTTTGAGCTCTTCCAACTCATATATCCTCTGCTGAGACTAAATGCATATTCTGAATATGACTTCATATCACTTTGATCTTTTTGGGAACTAGAATATGAAAAACCCTTGAGGAATAGTTCCTCATCTCCTCCATACACCGGGAACATATCCTTACTATACCTCAAACACGTAAGGATAGACTTAAAATATGACCAATGTTGTTTTGCTGAATCCACTAAAAACTACCTTGCATGATCAAGTTATTGGAGACATCAAGCATCAAATATAACATGACATACATGATCGATCCTTTCACAAATCACTATAGGCAAACCTCCATTTAGCGGCAGTTTTTATAAACCACTGCCAAATAAGGCGTCGACAATCTATTAGTGGTGGTTATTTGCGTTTCGCGGCGGTTTGAGGAAAGTGTCGTAGCTGTCACATTTCACGGCGGTTTTTCTTAATTTAGCGGTGGTTTCATGAGCCGTCGGTATCCATTTATTAGCGGTGGTTATAACTGCCGCGAATAAACTAAAATCCATCTGCCATAAAACCGCCGCTAAAGCCATCGGAACCGCCACGGGATGAGGCAGCCGATGCGACTATTTAGTGGCGGTTATAACTTTTTCTAAAGGTAAATTAAAATTCATGTTTAGCGGTGGTTTAAACCGCCGCCAATTATGATTTAGTGGCGGTTTAAACTGCTGCTAAAAACTACCCAGAAAAAAAAATATATATTTTCTATTTCTACTGCACCACTGCCCTGAAAAAAAAACAAACCAAAAATGAGGGTTGATGATACTAGTCATGTGGAAGATCTATCCATGAATGAACCAAATTTGAATGGTATAAGACAATTGAGAAATCAAAATTCATGATGATGGGTTTGATGAAAGGAGGAATCAAGTTTGGAAATGTTATGTGATTTTCATGAATATGGATGGTTACATGAAGTGAAAGGGTTTTTTAAAGTTTAGCTATTTCTTGAAGGTTAGAGATTTGTGAAACTGGGTTCCCCAGCCTTGGGGTAATTCCTTAGTTCCTATAAGACATGTTTCGTGAATGAAAAGTATCCCACAAAACCATAAGAAGTGTAAGGGGTTTTACCAATATCACAAATATCATCAACCATTGTGAGAGTTATCACAAGCATGGTGTTGAGTTTCAAGATCTCAAGGGTGGTTGTTCATGAAAGATAAC
This sequence comes from Viscum album, assembly GCA_963277665.1. Taxonomy (NCBI): domain Eukaryota; kingdom Viridiplantae; phylum Streptophyta; class Magnoliopsida; order Santalales; family Viscaceae; genus Viscum; species Viscum album. The sequence continues at coordinate 1,712,262,257 of OY728140.1, read as the reverse complement.
TACATATAGGGGTTAATCATCTATTTTCCTCATGATGGTTTAAGTTTAAAAATTTTAGAGCATCTAAATAAACTTCAATGTTTGAATTCCATTAAATGTCAAATGATGTTAGGTATTTATATGTGATTTTGAGGTGAGAAGATACTTTTAATGAATGTTACCACCTATGAGGTACGTTTCATGAATGATGGAGGCCTTCACGAGTAGACATACATTGTGAAATGGTTCTCATCATTTATGTGTGTCATATTTTATGATGCCTTATATACCATCATGAAGAACCATTTTGTGTGTGAAGGTTTAGTCCTTCATGAATCCTTATGTTGATTTCAATCCATTTTTGTCATGGATTTACCTCAATATTTCAATTTATTCCATAATATCTCCTGCAATGAGTGATTTACTTGATGTCAAATAATTTCGCCCCCATAATGAGAGTTGATGAAGGAGAGGAACTGCTAAAAACTAGAAATATGGGCCTCCTACTCATGAAACTCTTCTCTAACCTAGGCCTATAAATTGGAAGAGGGGTTTTGAGGGGGATACTAACCTTTCATGTATGATTCTTTGTACCTATATTTTCTAATATGACATGAATTTTACACATTGACAATATTTTTATCCTTAGTGCTTGTGATACATTACTCTTACCTGACTTATAATTCCATGAGAGAAAATTCATTATACCTAGACCATTCATGTGGATACCTTCATGAATAAGAACCTTTTTTTGAAAAAGAGTCAAAGAACTTCAAGAATTTCATTTAAGGTATTGAGACTGTTGTTTCTAGGTGAAGTGAGATAGATGAGAATAGTATTCCTAGGGATAGATACCAGGATGCATTAGAGAATTACACACTAAAAATCCATTCTTATCCTCACCAATTAAACCCAAAAAAGTTCACCCCAAATCACTTGAAGTCTAGAAAACAACAAGTACAACATTAAACCTCAATGATCAATAGAAATATAAATTATTATATTCTAGTTTACAAAAAATTTCTTTTTACTACCATCTTTAAAAAATTATCTTATTATAATGGTCGAGAGTTTCTTAAATGATAAAAACAAGAAGTAATCCATATCATCAATTATCAACCTATAAGATTCAATGCATAGTTATATCATGAAAATCCATAAAGTACAAGCGACTCAATTTTTCCTTCTAATTTACTCTTAACTAGTTTACTATCTTTATTTAGTGTGTTCTTCTTTAAAGAGTGTTCCCCCATGTTCCCATTCCTCATAACCATAAGTAATAAAGTAGTCATAACCAAACACATATAAAAATAATAATATAATACCCTTAGAAAAGTTCTTAGTTGGGTAGTCAAACAATTTATTCCTAAAGATAAAAGATAAGTTTAGAAATATTCTACCTCACCAAAGTGTCCACAACACTATCCCCTTGATCACTATTAAATAACCCAATTTTTTCAACACATCAACAATTGGTTTAACTCCTAATCATCCAAAATCTCGACTATCAATTCAAACACAGGCCTAAATGGAATGATGTATACCACACTCGAGAAATCAGGACATAAAAAGAATCATTAGAAATCAATAAAATGCATAAAAGGAAAATGAGAAATCAAGGAAATTTTAGGACATGAAAATGTGTCGTGTCGACTATGTGCCACAAATGTTACATATACAAACCAACTGTTTCCATATTACACATCAACAAAACAACTACATAGGGTCCGATGATGTATCTTCACCCTCTCAACCTTCATTTCCACTTTTTTCTGTCACCTATAATAACATTATATTGAAAATTAAATATGGTTGCATATTTATATTAAAACTTAAAACCAATGAAAGTTAGAAAACAAAATGATTTTTATTTTCTGTGATTTACCTGCATACAAGCAATCGTTTCACTCCCACTGGGGGCATATCTGCTCATCTGTTGACGTATTTCAGTCAACTCTTTCTGAAATGCAGATATCTAATCCCCCTGCTGGTGAACTGTGTTTCGTAAAGAAACAATATCTTTCTTAGAATCTCCGGGTATGGGCTGAATAAAGTCAGGAGTAGATGCAGCAGTTATCCCCGTTGGCCTGCTAAAAACCTCAGATGGCACGGGTCCCAAACCCATCCCGCGCACTCTCCCAGGATGCTCCTTCCCAAGGACTTTAGCAACTGAGTCATCCTGGGAGACAGAGTAGGAATGCGCAGGATTGGCATCCCATAGTTCTTTGATTTTGACCTATAAATCAAATATCAATATATATTAACACAGTAAAAACATATAATAAGTTATTATGATAAAAAATTGACTTCATACCCCAACTTCTTTAGCAATCTCATTAACAAAACATCCATCTGATTTCTTGTGAACATCCAACCATAGTTCAGTTCTGGATGCTTCATGGCCTAAACTCTTTGACTGCATTAATCAAAGATAAATAAATAATTCAATACATTAAACAGATAACATTTATAAATATTTAAACTAATTAAAAGATTACCAATGTCGTTCGGCTTCGAGAAAAACTTTTTGAGCCCGCAGTGTGCAGGATGACTTGCTTCGCTCGGTTTGACACATTCTGTCTTGAGAGGTCCTGAAATGAAATTTAAGGAAAGATGTATTGAATGTCATTTCTTTTTCATATACATGTATAATTGTAAAATGAGGATAATATAATAATATATATATTTCAATACCATCCGCTTCTGATCCCGATGCCTGTCAACAAACACTTTCCACTGCTCTTTTGGTACCCACTGGGTAGGTTCTCATACATTTGATGCGCGATTAATGAAGAATATTTTACATCACACCATAATCTCCATTTAAAATCTTTCCACTTCTTACCTAGATTTTTCAACGTCCAATTCCGTGCTATCACATCATCAACAGTAAAGTAGAAGAACATCTGTATACAGAAATTCATTTTGAACATATTAGTAACATAAAATTAAATTAAACCATAATGTAATAAATTTACCTTGATTTGAGAATCAAACACTTGATTTTTCCAGCTTGGAGTCATATGTCTCCAATCGTCATATGAAATGGGAAGGAAAATGGGCTATGCTGCCAGCTGGCCTAGAATCTGGCCAAGTAACCCTACGACATCATCTGTAGGGACCCCGTAAGAATCAAATGGCACAACAATCTTCTCTCCATTCATATTCCAAACATCTGACCTTTTTATGTTTTTCTCCACGGTTTCATTTTTTGTCATATTCAATGAGCAAACAATTAGTATAAACAAAATGCAATAAATTTATTTAATTAAAATTTGTACCTATGACAGTGACACTCTAGTATGATCGGGATGAACTGGAAGGGGCGCCTCGCTACCCCACTACTGAGGCTTCTGAAGGGGGAGTCGACGACTCACCCTCTACTGGGACATCCAAAGATGGTGCGAGAGATGGTGCAAGGGGAGATGGTGCAGGGGTGTCAGAAGCTGGTGCCTCAGATTTCGTGGGGAGGGAGATAGATGGATCGTCATCTGTCGCTGAACTAGGTGAAATAATGTACCACTTCTTTCTTGGCATTTCTGTCATTTAATCAAATAAAATTATGTTCAGAATATATATTTCAAAAAAATTATGCAGAAAAAAATAAAAATGATAATATATGGAGTACTAACAGACAAAATATATATAACAATGATAATGAATGACTGCCTAAATGAAACAAGTGGTCGTTGAATAAATAAATAATTGTACATACAATCATTTTCTCCTACAATAATGTTGGTTCCCTACTCCATTTCTTCATCCACTTCATTCATCCTTTCTAGACTAATATTTTCAATATCATGATGGACAAATAATTCTACTTCATGTTGCTGATTAAATTCAATTTCAGAGGTAAAATTTTACACTTCATCACCCATATCATAAAAATCTCTTTGTATTACGTGAGCAACTACACACCACCTTTCATCGGAAACATCATTCACATAATATACCATTTTTGCTTGCGATGCTAAGATATATGGATCATGCAGTTCACGGTCACCAACATCCATCAAGCGAGAGAAGTTCACAGAAGTAAATTGCAAGGAATATCTTTTAACACCTCTGATAATATCGACCCATTTTCATTTGAATAAAACAACCAAAAAATGTCCATGGTAGTTTAATTCAATAATATCATGTAGCTTTCCATAGTATTCCACTTCAGCAAATGTAAATATACCACTATTCTGTGTTCTCAAACCCACTTCTCGATCGACTGTATGAAATCTAAAGCCATTCACATTATAAGTGTCGAACTTTCTAACTTCTTTTAGAGGACCTCTAGCAAGAAACTTCAAATCTTATGAAACCTCTGCTTGAGTATCAGTATTCATGATTTGAAAAAAGAAATATTCTTTATTTGATTTACAAAATGTATGTGTCAAACTAATATTCGTATTTATTGCAATATTTATGAACTTACACGTCGTGTAAACCATTATACAAGATCTTTATTAACAGATTTCGTTATATCTTTCTCATTTCGTGTTCGGCATCTCATTCGTCTCTTTGTTTGTATCCTCAACTCTTTAATAAATGGATCTGCAATTTCACTATTCAGCAGCACATATCTATGTGCCTGTAATAATTCCAATTCAGTCAGTGTCACATTTGAATTCCTCCCAACTGATCGGCCAATAGCAGGAAATATTTTGGATTTATGATGTATTTGAGATTGAGTCGATGTGTCATCAAAACGTCCAACTCGATTAAATCTTGTCACAATATCATCCAAGTATCGAGAACAAAAGGTAAGACACTCCTCAGCCACATAGACTTCAGCAATTGAGCCTTCTGGTTTAGCTTTATTTCTCACGTATTATTTCAAATGCCCAAGATATCTATGAAATAAAATAAACATAATTATGCATTTAATTAAGTACCAAAAATTGTTTACTTAACTAGAAAACATATAAATAAAGTACCTATCAATTGGATACATTCATCGATAATGAATGGGGCCTCCTAATTTAGTTTCCTTAACCAAATGCACAATTAAATGCATTATTACAGTAAAAAAGGAAGGATGAAAGATAATCTCCATTACGCAAAGGGTCAATAAAAACCTCTCCTGGAGGTTGTCAAGGTGAAATGGATGTAGATATTTCTCACATAGTTTTCTGAAAAATGTGCAGAACTGAAGTACAACAGCAGTAATTTTTTCAGGTAATAATGTATGTAGTGCCAATGGTAGTAACTGTTGTAAAAAAATATGTGAATCATAGGTTTTCAATCCATGTAACTTACAATTCTTCAAGTCAACACTCCTCGAGATGTCACTTGAATACCCATCAAATACCTTAACATTCTTTAACATTCGAAGGAATGTATCTTTATCCCTATTTTTCATTGAAAAAATTTCCGGAGGATACTTTTCATTCTCATCTGGCCAGAGATCGCGTTTTATGTTCATTGCTTACAAGTCTTTGCGAGCATTGAGATGATCTTTTGACTTTCCATGCTCATTAAGCAATGTGAAAATAAAATTGTCACAGAAATTCTTCTCAATATGCATCACATAAAGATTATGGTGTAACAAATTAAATTCCCAATATGTAAGTTTGAAGAATATACTATTTTTCTTCCATTGTTGCGTTCTAGTTTCGCTTGACGATGCACTTCGGACCCGTTTTTCGCTATCATTCAAATGATGAACCTTCCCAAATTCTGTTTCAAAATTTTCAAGATATTTCAATATTTCAAAACCATTTAATAACTTTGGAGGTGGTCTAAGATCAATGGAACCATTAAATTTTGATTTGTTCAGCTGAAATCTATGAGATGCATCGAGAAATCTTCGATGACCCAAGAAGCACCATTTTCTACTGTGAGGTAGCCGTTTGGGCTCAAAATAAAAGTTACAAACGGGACAATACAAACCCATGTAAATGTTCCAACCAGATAAATTCCCAAGCACAGAGAAGTCACTAATGGTCCACATTAAACCAGCATGCATTTTGAACATTGTTTTAGAAGAAGCATCAAATGTCTCAACACCGTTGCTCCATAACTCCTACAATTCATCAATCAAAGGCTGCAAGTAAACATCAATATCATTTCTAGGAATTTTTTTCAGGAATAATCATCGAAATGATAAAAGATGTTTTTTGCATACACATCCACGGAGGCAGATTATAAGGGATCAAAACAACTGGCCAAATGCTATAATTGGTACTCAAAGTCCCAAATGGGTTGAATCCATCGGCAGCCAATCCCAATCGAACATTCCTAGGATCAGCTGAGAAATTGAGATGTAATGAATCAAATGTCATCCATGATTGGGAATCTCGTGGATGTCTCATTAACCCATCATTGTTATTATCTATAGAATTCCACTTCATTTGTTCGGCGGTTTTCGATGACATGAATAATCTTTGCAATCAAGGATTCAAAGGAAAGTAACGCAAAACCTTTGCAGGTGTGCTCCTTTTCTTATTCTCCATGAAATTATGTTCATTCAGACTTCCAACATCACCCTTTTCCTGTCATCTAGAAGAAGAACATTTCTTTCAATTCTGTCTACTTGAATCCTCTCCCCAATAAAGCATACAATCATTGGGACACGCAAGTATTTTTGTATAATTCAGACCAAGCTTTTTAAAAACTTTTTTCATATCATACAAAGATTCTGAGATTTTTGCTTTAGGAAATGCATCACAAATCAATTCCAATATCTTGGACATTGCCTTATTTGTAATTCCACATAGACATTTGATATGGTACAACTTCAGCAGAAATGAAATCTTTGAATATTTCAAACACCCACTATACAACTCTTGATTTTCATCATCAACTAAATCATGAAATTCATTTTCCTTAGTGAAGTTTCCTCTTACATTTGGCTCCACAGAATCAGTAGGAGGATCCAATGATATGTGAAAATCTTGATCTTCCTGTGTTACACTCTCAAAAACATCACCTGTCACGTTGCAATTTATAGCACCCTCTTCTGGTTGTTCTAATATGTTTTCATGCTGATAGTGGTGTCTTGTAGTATCGAATGCATCATTTATAAGGTTTTGCATTTCATTTTCCATTGTCGACAAACTTGGGACCTCATTATGCGGATTAACATCAGTTCTCAATCTTTCTGTAACGTTCGATTCTCAATGCCAAATCCAACAAAAATATTGAGCAGGTAATTGCTTCAGTATTAAATGTTCATAAACCTCATCTCTCTTCAACCATGTTCTAAATTTACATTTAGGACATGGAAATTTTATTCTCCCTTCAACGGATCGATTAGAAATTGCAAAATCTAAAAACTCATTCAAACCCTTAACATACTGAGGTGTGTTCTTTGGTAATGTGATCCAGCTTTTATCCATGTATATCACAATGTTCCTACACAAAAAACAAGGAATTTCATAAAATAACATTAAAACAATCAATAAATATATTCAAAGAACTGATGTTAAACAACCTCCTCTAAACAGCGGTTTTGTTGTAGTGACATTACATATTCCAAATGGAAAATCCAGTATCACCCATCCTTATATCAGATGCCCATGCTCAAAATAGATAGTTTCAATAACAAAGAAACATCTAGATAAATTAAAATGTAGTAAGAATAATAAAAAACTCATGAACCATACCATCACATAAAATAAATATAAATTAATCGAGTACATTATAGAACATGATAAACAACATAATAAAAAGGCTGGATAGGCTGAAACTTAAACATCCCCAAAAATAAAACCAAACCTATAACACTATCAACCATGTATGTGTAACCCTAGTCACCACTCAAAGGAATGCTCCCAGACTCAAGTCTAAGGAAATTCATACCTTCCAAAATAAAAATAGTCCATTGACCCCCCCCCCCCTCTCAAACAAACTCATTCTCCCTTTCATCCCTCTCATTTGAAGGAACCCAGATGACAAGTGCTTATGAAAATGCCCATGTGGCCATTTAAAATTGTTTAAAGTGGTAAGTAATTTTTTTATTGAATTTATAATTCTATAAACTAACTTTGTTGGTTTTATAATGGATTTCAAGCCAATTATGTCAAACTACGCAAAGGGAAGGATAATAAAACAACAATAGGTTGACCTCATTAGAAGAGATCCACTGCTCCCACATAATAATCATCACTACCTGAATATGATGGGTTTACCATAAGATGTGTATTTTTATTCTTCAAGCATAACCATTAAATTGCATCACTAACTAATGATGTCTAAATAGGTGTCATGCATAGCCAATCATTCCATCAGTGTGTTACATTGCAAGCACTGACACGTTTCTAATGTATACACCCCCCATGGTAATTCAAAATAAACATCAACCAATATCAAATGGTCCTCCTCAGTTTAACCATCATTATATTGAAGAGATAAAAACTATATTCTAAAAGTCATTCTAGATTAGATTCAAATTTGAATGTACACATGACACTCCTCTAAGTTATATCAACATGTTCTATGACGTAAAGTATATAAGCCAATAATAACAGATTAGTATATCAAATCACTTGATCATTTTTATGAAATCATCCAGAGATTTGGAATAACATAGATTTTTTATTAACACCTGGGTATCTCCACCTCATAGATAAGTGGAGATTAAATCATAGATGGTCATTGATTGAACTATTTCCACTGAATACATATGGTTTCATAATCAATTTTTGAAACGTGATGGTTACGACATGTATCAACATATAGTGCCCTGATCTCTCAAAATCAAAATGGAAAATACTTTATACTATCCATTGTATTATAGGACCTATGAATCTTGGTATTCAATGGTTCATAAGAAATACTTGTGTAGAGTTGTACTGTCCTATATGACTATAAAGCATGCTAACGACCCCTTGAGTCATCCAACACTGATAACAGTGAAGAAGAATGGTCAAACAACCTTATATATGGTTTAACATTACCTAGGAATTTCAATCCGATAGAAACTAGTCGTTGCATGATGAAAATTCCTGAAAAAAGGGTCAAAATTTTTCAGGACCACCTATCCTACCAAGGTGTCATTTTAGAAACTGTGTGTTATAATTAAGACCAAATTGCACCTAAAATGCACCTCATGTCTGAAACTCCTTATAAAAATTTATCACAGATTTTAAGTTAAAATGGAATTACCTACCTTTGGAAAGCCCAATACAAAAACATACAGCATCGACCCTGTAAGGGGGTAATGCCTAAAAGTTACCAAGGCTTAAGGTCTTATCATTTCGGTCCAAGCAATAGAAAAATAGGCCTACGGGTAATGATCGTAATCCCATTTCAAGGAAACTACTTAAGAAATGTTTAAACTACCATTACTCTAGGGTCAAATCTATGAACACTGCATTAAGGATTTATTTGATTCGATATATTTCATTACATTCGTTCTTGGAACATTTAAAGGTTAAATTTAAACATCAGGTTTAATGAATGTGTGAGTCCTCTGTGAGCCTCGTTTGTTATATTTTCTAGTTATGGATTTTGACCCTATGGGGGATGCTTTGTATTGACATGAATGAAGTGATGATTATGATTGTATGTGTGTTCGGGGCTCCAAAAGGGGGTTTGTCCAGCTATGGGGGAGGGGTTGTCCAGCTGGGGGGATGTCCAGTCCGGGGGGTTGTCTAGTCCGGGGGGCTGTCTAGCCAAGGGGGAGGGTCTCCAGCAGGGGGGTGTTGTCTAGACAGGGGGAGATGGGGGCTGTCCAGTTAGGGGGGGTTGTCCATCCAGGGGGGCTGGGGGGCTGTCCATCCGGGGGGCTGGGGGATTTCCAGCCAGGGGGGAGATGGGGGGCTGGGGGCTGTCCAACCAGGGGGGAAGGGCTCCAACAGGGGGGGTTGTCCATCCACGGGGGGAAGCTAGGGGGATGTCCAGCCAGGGGGTGGGCTCCAGCAGGGGGGTTGTCCATCCAGGGGGAGCTGGGGAAAATAAATCATAATAAGGTTGATCTAAAATTCTCATAGAAGGTAAACATTTGCATTAAAAATAAAATCTTATTAGTGAGTATAAATTATTATATGAATATGATGACATAATCAGAGTGCATGAGCATAAAATTAAAGGGTTGTGTACACCACCACCCACATCAACATGTTTCTTCCTTATAATAACTAAATCATTTCTCATTTACCAACCCCATTGGAATTCAAAATTAGTGCTTACCATATACAATAGTTAATGTACTATTGTGTTCCCTCTACTTGGAATGGCGCACTAAACCTATTAAATGTTATGATTCCTGCCTTAGGAGTGTAATAGTCATCATTTAATAAATTTGAGAACTCATAAAACGACACATGATCCCACCACCACCGATTATGGGTTCTGTACATGGTCTAAATCTTACTCCAAGAGATATTCAAAAAGATATGTAACCAACCACTTGGATGCATGCTTGATAAGATTCACCATCATACATATGTGTGCCCCTCCTCCTAAGGCATGTAAATGTTCACCATATCATATAGAATAAAATCCAAAACTAAACTAACTCATTGTTTTACGACACTAGATGATTTTATAAAATCTTCCCTAACAGTAGGTTGAATCGTATTTCCTTTAAATTCAAATTCTCTCTAACTTGGAGATTACACATGATAAAAATTTAATAGCTCAATGATTTAATAATTTCAACCATACTTGTATGAATCATTTTACCATTCAATAAATCAATGGGAAACAAGTTTATCGATGCATCATCCCTATGATTTGCCAATGAAATGAAAAATTCTTCAATAATATCCATATTCACATAATCCTTATACATCCTTATATCCAATGATCTAAAAAAATATCCTAGAGTTTCATTATTCTGTACTAATTATAATCCAACTGATGACCTACCTAGCCTTTCATTACAAAAGATAATGAATTTCCATAATACCTGTTAGGTGCCTGATCATGCTCTAGGAATGTATAACCCACTAAAATAAAGAATTATGTGAATATAACACCCCTAAAATGGGTCAAAACACCATATGAACACCCATAAAACCTAAGTTCCATTTTAGAAAATAAGTTCCTACTCATGAGGCCAACAAATAACTCTCATGCTCTCATTTAATGGAGAATCTCAAGGAAATGATTAATTATCCTTACATAAGGGTTGGAACTAATAACACCTAGTAATGTTTCAATTTATGGGATTACACTAACTCACATTTAGTTTGAATTTAAAAAAACCAACCTTAGGGTTTCGTATAGGTCGTCGGGGAAGCAGCGTCACCGGTGTCACGGGGTCGCCGGGGTCATGGGGGGTTGGGGTCGCCGAGGTTGCGGGGTCGCCGGGGTCGCGGGGTCGCCGGGGTCGCGGGGTCACCGGGGGAAGCGGGGGGCCGGGGTCGCGGGGGAAGCGGGGGGCCGGGGGAAATGTGAGGAGGGTCGGGGAGGGGGGAAGGGCCGACTGTAAAAAAAACCAGGGTTTCGCGGCGGTTTATTATAAACCGACGGGAAACCTTTTTTAAAACAGGTTTAGTGGCGGTTCTAAGAACTGCCACTAAACAGCGGATGTGTTGTAGTGAATGCATATGGGATCCTACTCATACTCCCTCTTTCCTATTGTGTCTAAGGGAATGTTTTCTTAGGAAGATGTATACCATGTAAAACAAGAATTAATACCCTCTTGGATTATTCTCTATTGAATCTTCTCAGTATCTGGTCAATGTATATACTTTGAAATAGTCCAATCATCCTTTTTGATCTATCACAAGTTATCTTCATCTCAAGAATATGGGATGCTTCCCTTAAGTCCTTTATAGACAATCACTTGTTTAACCAGCTTTAATCGATTGTAAGACCAGTATTTTATTCCAATAAGTAATATTTTATTCTAATTTACTACTGAAAAACAATTTCACTCCCACTAAACAACTTATAGACACATGTATCACATTTATTCTTTATCAATCTAAATTATCTTATGGCTTCATGAAATAAAATGTTCCTACGACTTGGATACTTTCTTCACTCTATAAATAAATATCTATAACTTGAATACCTTATTAGAATTGCCTAAAGTAACTAACCCATGTAGTTTTCCTACATAGATTTATTTCATAATGCTTCAATTAAGGAAAGTTTTGTTGGCATCCATTTATCAAATATTGTAGTCAGGGAAAGTTATTATGGTAAGAATTTTTTTTATAGATTTAAGCATGTGAAATTTAGAAAATGTTTCATCGCATTTTTTTCCTTGATGTTGTTTCAACCCTATAACTACTATTCATGATTTATAGGTACTCAGTTTACCATTAATGTTCAATATTATATTGAATAACCATTTACACATAACGGTATTTACATCAATCAGTGGATCAACCAGAATCCATACTTGGTTTCCATGCATGGAATCCATCGTAAATTTCATTGATTATTTTCATTTTCATATTTTTATTTCTTTAACACTACGAGAAAAAGGACTTTTTGCGATGAGAATAAACCCCGCCACAAAAAGTCCATCCAAGTGGTTATTTGCGACGAGGGTAACAACCCGTCGCAAATAACCGATTATTTACGACGGGGTTTCATGTCCTGTCGCAAAAGGTTTGGCATGGGTAGCGCGCCAAACTGCGCGAAGGTTATTTGCAACAGGGGGATCCCCCCGTTGTAAATAGTTTAGTATTTGTGACGAGACCCGTTGCAAATACAGGACGGCGGTTAATAGCTTTTTGCGACGGAATGTCCTCCCGTCGCAAAAGGTGTGTCGGCAGGGACTATTTGTGACGGGTCCCGTCGTAAATAACTTTTTAACCGCCGACAATAATTAATGCGGGCCTAGGTATTTGCGACGGGACCTATCGCAAAAGATAATATTTGCGACGGCTAACCCGTCGCAAATAGTCTCATCGCAAATAATCTAACCTATATATACCGCCATCTATTTTTCTTCTCATTCCACTCAATTCCTAGATCGTGTTTCTCTCTGAACTCTGATTTCATAGAGAAAATTTTTCTAAGTTAATTTTTTTAGACACGAAGAAGTTGTGAAGCCGTCTACATCAATAGCAAATCAAGTTTAAAAGTATTTATGTTTTATTTAATTTATTATTTAATTCAATTTTTCATGTTAATTTTTATTATTGTTGATTAGTTGTAATTAAATAGAATTTAAATTGTTTTGTCATGACTATTTATTTGTACTAATAAATTGAAATTCTTAGTATTAATTTTTAATAATTAGTAGTAATTAGTAATTATTAATGATAATTTGTAATGTATATAATTAATTTGTAGTAATTAATAAAAATTGGTAATAAATAATAATAAATACTAATAAATAGTAATAAATATTAATAATTACTAATAAATAGTAATAAATAGTAATAATGAGTAATAAATAGTAATAAATAGTAATAATAAGTAATAATGAGTAATAATGAGTAATAATGAGTAATAACTAGTAATAATTTGTAATAAATTTTAATAATTAGTAATAAATTGTAATAATTAGTAATAAATTGTAATAATTAGTAAAAAATTGTAATAATTAGTAATAAATTGAAATAATTAGTAATAAATTGTAATAAATTGTAATAATTAGTAATAAATTGTAATAATTAGTAATAAATTGTAATAATTAGTAATAAATTGTAATAATTAGTAATAAATTGTAATAATTAGTAATAAATTGTAATAATTAGTAATAAATTGTAATAATTAGTAATAAATTGTAATAATTAGTAATAAATTGTAATGATTAGTAATAAATTGTAATGATTAGTAGTAAATTCTAATAATTAGTAATAAATTGTAATAACTAGTAATAATTAGTAATAATTAGTAAAAATTAGTAATAATTAGTAATAATTAGTAAAAATTTGTAATAATTAGTAATAAATTGTAATAATTAGTAATAAATTGTAATAAATTGTAATAAATTGCAATAAATTGCAATAATTAGTAATAAATTGAAATAATTAGTAATAAATAGTAATAAATTGTAATAATTATTAATAAATTGTAATAATTAGTAACAAATTGTAATAAATTGTAATAATTCGTAATAAATTGTAATAAATTGTAATAATTAGTAATAAATTGTAATAAATTGTAATAATTAGTAATAAATTGTAATAATTAGTAATAAATTGTAATAATTAGTAATAAATTGTAATAATTAATAATAAATTGTAATGATTAGTAATAAATTGTTATAATTAGTAATAATTAGTAATAATTAGTAATAATTAGTAATATTTATTAATAAATACAAATAATTAGTAATAAATACTAATAATTAGTAATAATTAGTAATAATTAGTAATAATTAGTAATAAATTGTAATAGTTTGGAATAATTATCAATAATTCGGAATAATTAGGAATAATTAGTAATAATTAGGAATAAATACTAATAATTAGCAATAATTAAGAATAAATAGAAATAATTAGTAATAAAGAGAAATAATTAGTAATAAACATAAATAATTAGGAATATTTAGTAATAATTAATAATATTTAGCAATATTTAGTAATAAATACTAATAACTGATAATAATTAGGAATATTTGATAATAATTAGTAATAAATTTTAATAATTAGTATTAAATTATAATAATTAGTAATAAATACTAATAATTGGTAATAAATACAAATAATTACTAATAATTACGAATAAATACTAATAATTAGGAATACTTAGCAATAATTAGAAATAAATAGGAATAATTAGTAATAAATAGTAATAATTAGTAATAATTAGTAATAAATAGTAATAATTAGTAATAATTAGAAATAATTAGTAATAATTAGTAATATTTAGTAATATTTATTAATAAATACTAATATTTAGTAATAAATACTAATAATTAGTAATAATTACGAATAATTAGTAGCAGTTAGTAATAATTAGTAATAATTAGTAATAATTTGTAATAATTTGTAATAATTAGTAATAATTAGTAATAATTAGTAATAATTAGTAATAATTAGTAATAAATTGTAATAGTTATAAATATATAGGAATAATTAGGAATATTTAGGGATAATTAGGAATAATTAATAATAATTAGGAATAATTAGTAATAATTAGGAATAAATACTAATAATTAGCAATAATTAGGAATAAATAGGAATAATTAGTAATAAAGAGCAATAATTAGTAATAAACAGGAATAATTAGGAATATTTAGTAATAATTAAGAATATTTAGGAATAATTAGTAATAAATAAGAATAATTGATAATAATTAGGAATAATTGATAATAATTAGTAATAAATTGTAATAATTAGTATTAAATTGTAATAATTAGTAATAAATACTAATAATTAGTAATAAATACTAATAATTACTAATAATTACAAATAAATACTAATAATTAGGATTAATTTGCAATAATTAGAATTAAATAGGGATAATTAGTCATAAATAGGATTAATTAGTAATAATTATTAATAATTAGTAATAATTAGTAGTAATTAGTAATAATTAGTAATAATTAATAATAATTAGTAATAATTAGTAATAATTAGTAATAATTAGAAATAATTATTAATAATTAGTAATAATTAGTAATAATTAGTAATAATTTGTAATAAATAGTAATAGTTAGTAATAAATAGTAATAGTTAGTAATAAATAGTAATATTTTGTAATAAATAGGAATAATTAGCAATAAATGGGAATAATTAGTTAGGAACAGTTAAAAAGAAATTTTAATAAATTTTAATACATTTTAAGAACTTGGAACAATTTCCAGTGGATTGACAGCACTCCTTTTGCTCGATGACTTTTCTCCTTTCAACTCTCACCGACTAAAAACATTATGAAAAATGTGATGCTACATAGGCATATTCAATCTCGTATGCACGAGATTGGATATGCATTCTTAGTATCATATTTTTTATAATTTTTTTATGTAGTGATAATTGGAAGAAGACGATTTATCGATGAAAAGGGGGCTCTTTTTTCTGACGGCTCATTTACTTGAATCTTTCTCACACTGAAATGACAATGAAGAATCTGGTCGGAGGTACGCATATTCATTCTCGTGCATACAAGAATGAATATGGGTACCTCCAACCAGATTCTTCATTGTGATTTCAGTGTGAGAAAGATGCAAGTAAATGATCTTTCAGACAAAAGAGGAGCAGTCAATCCACTGGAAATTGTGCCGCCCTTAATTAATGGTAATTATTAAAAAGTAGTAGTAATTTGTTATATTTTTTTCAGATAGTGTTTTTATAATTTTAAATTATTCAAAAACAGTGATAATTTTATATTTTGTAGAAAAATATGGAACAAGGAAGTCGACATCAGTAATTATTAGATGACCGCGCTTGGATAAATTAGCGCAGAAATCCAAATGGTTCTGGTTTAAATCCTGTATATATTGAGGGTGTTGAAGTTGTCTTAACATTTGCATCATCAAAACCAGAATATGTTTTAGAAGGCACAATTAAGTGTCCTTGTAAAAAATGTGCTCTGTGAACATTTGACACATTTGACAAGGTTGGGGGACATCTCTTGCGGTTTGGTTTTCAACTAGATTATGTTTTTTGGTATCAACATGGTGAACGCAGTTCCATAGAAGATATTACTAACTTCATTCTGGATCCATCACAATTTCAACATTTAGTACATGATGTTGTAGGTTCATCTATTCAAAAAACTGAAAATCACAATGATATTGATTTAACTCCTGAGTTGGCACCATCCAAATTTTATGAATAGTTGAGGTCTGCTGAGGATGCATTATATCCTGGTTGCAAGATAATAAAATTAGAAGTGGTTGAAAAATTTATGGCTATTAAATCAAATAATGCAATTTCAAACAATTGTTTTGATCAGATATTTTCTTTGGTTAAAACACTATTACCTGAAGGAAATGTGTTGCCTGCAAATTACTATGAGAGTAAGAGGCAGGTTCATAATCTAGGCCTTAGTTATTGGAAGATTCATGCACGTGAATATGATTGCATCTTATATTCTGGTGAAAATGAGTTGTTGGATAGTGGTCCCACATTTGGACAATCGAGTTATAAAGAAGATCAACTAGGGAAGTCTGGATCGATTCCTATAAAACAGTTGAGATATTTCCCCCTTACACCTAGGTTGCAATGTTTATTTATGTCTCATAACATAGCGTCAATGATGTCATGGCACAAAACCAATATTTCAACTGGTATAATCTTGAATCATCTATATGATGGTGATTCATGGAAATATTTTGATCGTCTGCATCCGTCTTTTTCTTTAGAAGCCCGAAACATGCAATTGGGTCTCTCTAATGATGGTTTCTGCCCGTTTGGTTCTTATGGTAGTCAGTATTCATGTTGGCCTGTCTTTATAACTCCGTAAAATCTACCTCCATGGATTTTGATGAAGAATCCCTATATCTTTTTGACCTTATTAATCCCAGGACATCTGAAAAATAATATTGATGTTTCTTTGAAACCATTTATTGATGAGTTAAATACATTGTGGAGTAATGGTGTTAGTACATATGATGTTGCTGTGAAAAAAAATTCACATTAAAAGCTTCATTGATGTGGATGATTAGTGACTTTTCGTCATATGGCATGTTATCTGGCTGGAGTACACATGGTCTGAAACCATGTCCTTACTGTATGAAAGACAACAAAGCATTTATGCTCTTCAATGGAAAAAACCTTGCTATTTTGACTATCATCGTAGATTTCATCCAACCGATCATCCTTTTAAAAGGAAAAAATATCATTTCATAAAAGGCACAATTGAAAGGGATGAACCTCCAAAAATGATCCAAGGTACAGAGTTTAAATCTTTTGTATTTTCATTACCTCCCATCACATTTGGGCCAACAATAAACCAACACAAAATTCATGGATTTGGGAAAGAACATAATTGGATAAAACGAAGCATTTTTTGGGATCTCCCATATTGGTCTGATTTGTTGGTCCACCACATGTTGGATTTCATGCATATTAAGAAGAACTATTTTGATAATTTATTTCATACAGTTTTGGATACACCAGGTAAAACCAAAGAAACTATCAAAGTACGATTAGATCTTGCCCAAATTTGCAGGTGACCAGAACTTGAACTATTTGAAAATGTCAGATCACAAAGGTTAATGAATCCAAAAGCACATTATACAATATCTAAAGAGAGTTGATTATTATTTTTTCAGTGGATTGCAGATTTGAGACTTCCAGATGGCTATGCTTCCAATTTGGGAAGATGTGTTAAGAATGGTCATATTACCGTAATAAAAAGTCATGTTTTTCATGTTATAATGGAAAGACTTATGTCGATTGGATTCAGAGGTTTGCTGAATTCTATTATTTTGGATTCGATAACAGACATTTCATATTTTTTTGATACATTTGTGTAGAGACAATAGACTACGATGTGCTAAGAAAACTGGAAAAAGATGTTTCTGTAATTATATGTAAACTGGAAAAAATATTTCTGTCTGATTTCTTTGACTCAATGGAACATATGATATTAAATTTTCCACATGAAGCTAAATGTAGAGGTCCAGTACAGTTTCTATGGATGTACCCATTCGAGAGATGCATGCAGAAATTGAAGAAAAAAGTATGTAACAAAGCATCAGTTGAAGGCTGAATTACTGAAGCTTATTTGCAAGAGGAAATTTCTTTTTTTTCTACTGTCTCTATTTTGAATCATAATATCCCTCAAAAAAACCACATGGGATGGAATGATAGAAATGTTAATGGTGAAATGGAAAATCAATTATCAATTTTTAATCATCCAAATCTTGGATTCGGTGGAGTTCAAGAACGACGTCTTTCAGACGATAAACATCACATCGCTCATACATATATTCTACTCAACTATGAAGACATCATTTGTATTGTGAGTGATTCTATCACTTATATTATAATTTCTGTTACAGTATGTAAACTTATTTTATTTTTAAGTTATATGATAATCATATCAAGAAACAACTTTCACAAATTACAGCAGCTGCTCTGGAAGAGCGCAGACAAAAAAAAATTTCTCAATGGTTTCAAAAACAGGTTATATAAATTATTGATGGTTTAATATCAATTCTGTTTACTATTTATTATATTGATAATTGTTTTAAAAAATTTCAGGTGTCTCAACATGCTGATAAAATTGATAAGTGATTGTGTATATTGAGTAACTCAATATTTAAAATGGTTAAATATTATAATGCATATGTGGTGAATGGTTTTTGATTTCACACACGTGCATATGGGGAATCAAAAAAAACAATGAACATTGGAGTTTTTTTAGAGGATCGCATCATAGAGAAACTGAAGTTGACTTTTACGTAATTCTAGATGAAATTATTGAGCTATGTTATCTTGGACAGAATTACATAACGATGTTTAAATGTTGGTGGTTGGATATTGAGAGAGGCTTGCGTGTTTATCCGACTCATGGAATTGTCGATATTAAATATAAAAGTCCTCTTGCAGTAAATAAACCATTTTTACTAGCTCAACAGGCACATCAAATTTATTACACAAAGTATTATGCTACTTCAAGAGACTTGAGTGATTGGGGGAGCATAATAAAAATAAAATCTCGGGAAAATCAATTTACTCAAACTGAATGTGGTTCTGCTGAAGTGGAAGTAATTGAAATTTTTCAAGAGACTACTCAAAATACATCTTTTTCACAAAGAAACATGAATATCAATGATGACACCCCACAATTAAGGGTCGATGGTGATGAAGATGTTAATGATGTTACAGATGAATTTGAAATGACAAGGGATGGTGAAAGTGAAACTCATATGGATATTGATGATGCCGAGGAGGAATATGAAGAAATTGACATCGTCAGATATGAATATGACGATGAAGGTGAACATTGACACAGTTAAATGCTGGTTATGATCATAACTAATATATATCTATATATGATAATTATTTTCAACTATCTGCTAACAACAATCATTTTGTGTTTCAGATGGATCCTGATCTATTTCACGAGTTGTAGGAGGCTAATCTACCTTTGGATGAGGGGGGTGTGGGATCATCTGACCCTCATCCTACTGGTGGTTCAAGAGGTACGCGGTGGGGGCGTATTCCTACGTGACTGATGATTCCTAACCCTATCCCATAGTGACGTCCACATCTTGGCTTCGATCCACGCGCACCGAGGTATAATAACCTGTATATTTTAGTTAGCTTTTTCATCAATTTATGTATATATATACTAATTGTATGATTATTTATTCTTTTTTCACAGTTTTTCACATAGAGTAGTTGGACATGGGAACGCTATCTTGTGTAATTATTTTTCTCAATCATGGATCATATGGGAATAGATTCTCATTAATGTGCATCTCTCCATGTACAATCATTGGCTGGTATGTAAATAAATAATATTTATTTTGAAATTTATTTTAGTAATGACATGATATTATAAATTATTTGTAGGGTTTATGGTATCCGATTGAGGATAGAATGTGTGACGCTATCCATGCATCATGGGTGGTGGCTATGTGTGAGAGTTTGCGTCAGTTTTTGCACAATTTGAGAAAGATGTCCATTAAGAAAGCATGAGCGATAGTATTTGATGAGTCGTGTAAAGCCCACTGACCAGAGTACATTTCATCTCAGGTTTAGGATGGATTATGTGCACACTGGTTGGGTGGTGGATTTAAGAGGCGGTATTCATTGGGTCGGTAGAACCGGGGGAGACAGGAGGGGACGCATCGAGCAGGTAGTCGTACATTCAGTACGCATAGAGAGCGTATGGTAAGTATATTTTTTTAAAAAAATTATATAACTTAAAATATAAACATTTTATTTTATATTTATGTTGGAATTTGAGCATCCCGATATTACGGAGTTCAACGTTTATTGGAGGATGTATAGTGATCCAGTCACTAGAGAGATTAGAGGTGATCGTCAGCATCGGATTGTGGTTAGTATTATTTTTTCAGTTTGATAATGAACTGCATATAATATTTTCACAATTTTAATTTCAAATTGGAATTGAAGGAGTCATATGAGGTTGTGACCTCTCAAACATAGGTTGAGGGTCAGGACGAGGCGACTGATCAGACTAGTGCACACCATTTCGACAAGGCGGCATGGATGCAGGTGACTCAATATGGCTTTGAGAAGGGCTGAGTAGTTTGTATTGACTCTCATGTGACTCATGGTACTTATTATGGTATTGTTGTGATGTCGGTGTCCAACTCGAGAGGATCTCGTGGAGAGGAATCATCTTCTGCCTCACAGTATCATGAGCAATTATGGGCTCCGAATGACATTATATAGAGTTTAAAGAAGCAACAAGAAGAGATGTGTCAGCAGCAGCAGAAGCAGCAACACGAGGAGGAGATGCGTTGATGGTAGCAGCAGCATCAAGAGAAGATGGAGTACATGCGTCCTCTGACTCGTAGTTTGGGGATGGAGTTTCCTCCATCACCTCCTTCAGCTCCTCCACCACCTCTAGAAGACGACCCCCCATTGATTTTTTTTATGTTAAAAACATTTGAATTTAACATTTTTTTAATATGAACAATTTACATTTTCTGTCTTTTATATTGGTAAGAATATTAGATAATTTAATTTTTAATGTTTTATGATTTGTTTTGAATATTGAGAATTTTAATAATTTTAATATTTTTTATTTTTTATTATTTTAATAATATTAATATTATTATTTCATTAATCATAATTTTATTAAATATATTTTTTTAGAATTATATTTTTTAATATATGTTTATTTTAATACTAATAATAATATTAATAATAATAATAATAATTTATTATTTTTTTAATTTTATTTTTTGAATATTGAGAATTTTAATATATTTTTATTTTAACTATTTTAATAATATTAAAATTAATTTTTCAATAATCATAATTTCATTAAATTTATTTTTAAAAAAATTTATTTATTACTTATGACGGGATCTGTTGTGACGGGTTCCCACCGCAAATAGTCTAAATAATTTTTTTTAAAGTATTTTCAAATGAATTAAGGACTCGTTGCAAAAAGTATTTGCAACGGGACCGTCGCAAATAGTCTAAATAATTTTTTTGTATAAACGTATTTGTGATGGGACTACTAGCCCGTCGCAAATATTTTTTACGAAGGGCCCATCAGAAAAGAGTATATATATATATATATATAGTATATTATTGGAGACTTATTTGTGACGGGGAAGTAGCCCATCGTAAAAAGTATTATTTGCAACGGGTCCATCGCAAATAATTTTTTTGAGACGACATTTTCTGCCATAGGCTATTTGTGATGGGACCCCATCGCAAAAACTTATTTGCAATGGAATCCCATCGCAAATAACCCATCGCAAATATCTAGAATTATAGTAGTGTAATTCATCCTTATAGATAATGGGATACTTATTGTTAACCAATAATGAGTCACCATCTTCATTAACTAGAAAACTCTATCTTACTTGTTCTATAACCTCTTCTATGGGGTCATGTGGAATCTGTTCATGCACTAACTCTTGTTTATCTTGAGTATCAACTTTATCAATGTCAATCTTTCTCCTACAAACTTTTTTAGTGTTTTCCATATCTATAAATTGGTACACCAGTAAACCATAATAATTTTATCTAAATGGTTATATATGTAACATCTTCTTGTTTCTTTGGGGTATCCTATAAGGATACATTTTATGCCCTAAGGTGCTAGTTTTTTTATGAAAGATGACTTAACAAATTCCCCTCATCCATATACACTCAAATTAAAAAACATAAATTTATTTAAATACCTTAAATCATATGTTATTTCATTTAATACATTTGTTAACAATTCTTTTAGTGTATATGTAGTCTATAATTTATACCCAAAAAATTGATAATGAAAGTGAATGAATCATCATTAGCCTTACTATGACAAGAAAGGTTCGATTTCTCATTTCAATAACACCATTCAAATGTTATGTATAAGGATGAGTGTGTTAAGATATAATTATATACTTCTATAAATATATAATGAATGGTTTTTAAGATATTCATCACCTCAATCAGATCAAATCTTTTTTATCATATTAACAAGTTTATTCTCAACTTCAATATTATATTCTTTGAATTTCTCAAAGTATTCTGTCTTATTCCTCAATATAAATATCTATATATTCTCAATTCATCAATAATAGTAATAAATTAATAATACCCACATCTAGATTCTACAAAAAAAATTCTACACACATCTTTGTGTATCAATTCTAGAAACTTTATAGCCCTTTGACCCTACCCACTAAAAGGTAGTTTGGTCATCTTTCTTTATAAACAAGTATGACATTTTTCAAGTGGTTTTGGATCAAAATAATTTAAATAACCATATTAATATATCTTTGTCAAACACTTCTTGTCTATATGAATAAGTTGGTGATGCATTATCTAGGTGTGAGGTGAGTCATGTGGGCTTTTTTTATTATCAATTCTCAATACTTGGTTTTCATAACCAAATACATAAATCCCATTATTTAAAAAATAACATACCATAATATATGTTTTTTTTTAAAAGATTCATATTTTTTTAATTTTCTAAATAAAACCATTCATATCTTTTAAATATATATAAATTGTGATTTTGGTAACACGTCATACATAATATTGTTTATTTAAAACTAAGACCATCTCAGTTGAAAACTGAAGTTGGTAGTCACTTATGGATAATAAAGTAAGTCATGCTTTATTGGTAGCTAAAATATTCACCTCTACTATAGTAATATTACTTAATATACTTGGTTATTACATTTAAATATAGATATGAAAACCACAAGTTAAATTTAATACCCAATTGGTAGATACAGAAAGAGTAAAATTGATAAGGAACACAGCTAAAACTTCCCCATGATTCTTTAAAAGGGATCAATTCTAATTTAAGTATCCCAACATACCATAAAAAAACATACTACATATTTTTACTTCACTTATCATTATATCTTCCTCTTCTTGGAAATATGGTGCTCATGATCCTTAGACTTAGATTGAGTATCGAGGCCCTTTCCCTAATTCTTACCTTTATTCACTATAAGGATAGCATGTTTTTGACACCTCATATCCTTATAAACCTGGAAAATAAATGTAAAGAGTTATGAGATAGAGACTTCTCAAAATTTTTATATTATAATTCATGATAAAACTATAGAATCTCTGACATATTGAGGATAAGATGATATTTTTGTGTAACTCATTAGAGTGTTTAAAGTCTAAGATGTTTAAGAGCTCTACATATCCAATAATATTAACTATATATTTCCTAAAGAGTGATGAATTTCTAAGACTGTACATGAATACTGCCTTGGTGATATCATATCTACCATGTCTTTCCTTCTCTTGGTAAATATTGTGATGTTCATCCAAAATACTATATGCAACCATAACGTCATATTTCTTCAAGTTATCATTGGATATGTATAATAGAACAAAACACTTAAAATATACCACATTATCCAATTATTTCATGTAGAGATATTTCCTTTTCACTAGAGTCTTTATGGGGTTCTTTAGGAATAGAGTTTTGTAGGACCTAAAATTTATACTCATGGAATAGTATAACCTGTAACCCCTATAGAACTCATAAGAATTAGAGCTAGTGATAAGGTTATACTTATCTAATATATATCATGGTCATAAATTCAAAGTCATTTGGATTTAAATTTGTATAATAAATGGAATATGTTAGTACTCTATAGACTATAAAATTAGATAATAAATTTGAATTTATTATTCTGTCATTATTTTATAGAAACCTAATATCTCTCACTATTGGTCTCGGAATATCTTATCACGTGGATATTCTAGTGGAAAGGATCCACATTTCCCTTCTAATAACTAAAAAAATGTCCTGAAAAGTTATTTGAAGGTATTTAGGTAGGCAATTCTTTCCATCTACATTAACATGAAGATTCTTGATTAGTTGAGTAGACACTCCAATCCTAAAATCCCAGACTTAGATTTCCTCAACACTCATCTCTAAATTTGTATTCCACAAATGAATTTAATTACACCTAGTACAAATTCAATTAAGTAAACCCAAAAATTTCTTTATAACTCCTCATTAAATGTATGTTTCGTGATAAGGGCTGATCAAACACTCTGGTCTATTGATCCCATTCTAAATCAAGTAATGGAAGGAATTAATGAATTAATATTTTTATTTGATGTCTTTTTATATTTTATTCATCAATGTACCATTTTATTGTATTACATGATTTCTAATATTAAGTGGATTCTAATTAAGATACTAATAATGTGTAGGTAAAATTTATACATAATCCAATTTATTTTAATTCCATCTTTCATTCTTGTGAATTAATTTATTATGTGACAATAATAAAGAATCCATAAATAATTTAACCTTGAAACTAATAGAAATAAATTAATAAAAGGGATTTGTCATGATAATTTTCTAAAGTTTGATTTATCTATCGAATAATAAACTGACCAAATACCCTAGGTAAATAACTCATGGAACTATTCCTAGTTTGAGTTGTAGTATTTCACCAAAACTTATGTGTATCTTTTATGTTGGTTTCACCTCTGTTCCAAATTTGGATCAAATCCTCTCACATGGGGGATTCAACCATCATATATTCATTTTCTTTCATTTTGGTGAGGAGAATAAATGGAATGTTTAAGAAGATATATATAAAATAACACATATTCATGTAATTTGTACATAGTATAGAGGAGGGGTGACATGAAGTATATCATTTTAATTTAATAATAATAATAAATTAAAATAAACCATTCATATACATAGGTCATTTTAGGTTCATGATCATCCATACAAGAAACGAATATGAAAATGTAAAATAGATAGCATCCAATTCAATGAATTAATCAAATTAATTTAATGGTTACAAAATGTATTCATTTAATATTAATCTACATCCAACATTCATGGAGATATCCATTCACAATAATTTTTTTAAAAATTATTTAATTTATTTTATTTAAAAGTAATTAAGTACATAGCATGTACTATGTGGTTACATGGCATGTTCCAGTTTGAACTATACAATGCCCTACTAGGTGTGTATTGTGCATTCACTAAACATATACCGTGTACATAGCATGTCACATATTACATAGTGTGCAGTGGGTCAATCTAAGTAATATTTGGGCATATTTAAGAAAAATGGAATGCATGAAACTACATGGTGTTAACTACTTTAAATGTGAGTGATAAATACACAGTGTGTATGACATCCACATGATGTTTAGTTCTGAATTAATTTAACACAAAATTTATTTATACATTTAATAGTCCTTAGATGTGGTAGCACTATATGTCCACCACAACACAACTTTTAGTTAGGTTTTAATTATGAAATTCATTTAGATCTATGTAATTAATTTGCACATGTACATTTGTAATGTCATATAAAGAACATAAAAAATTAATAGTTACACAATGTGTATAGTCTGGTTACACTCCATGTAATAGTTTCCACAACATGTACCTAAGGAATCAACATGTATTTTATTTATGGGATTAATGTGGTACATGATGGGTAAGCTAGATACACATTGTTTAGCCCCTATGTGACATGTTCAGCAGTGCCATGAATGGTGTAATAAATACACAACACACCTTTGACCACATAGGCTTCTTGAATTTAAATGTGAGTGTACATACTCTATGTTGAATGTCCACAAACTAAACATCATTTAATTTGGTAAAATGTATTCTTTTCTAGACCAAACAACACATATATTGTTTAATGAACATCACATATTAATTACTACTAAGGGAATCATGTATCTCTAATCATATCCAAGTGTTGTAAACCACGATACACAATGTGTAATTTTCATTTATATGTACTGTAACTGAATCTACTAGCCATAATCTCTAGTACATCCTAACTGCATGTACAACTATTCTTCACCCATTATTACTATGTTTTAGATCAAATAAAATTGAATGATATTATAATAATAAATTTCAGATTAAATAATTAATAAATAAAAGATAAAAAATGATTATAATCAATATAGGATCAATAAATAATTATAAATTGTTATGTGAGCACTCTTATACCACTTGAAGGTTCTGGGGTGTAGTAGAAGTGGTTGAGACCATGAAAAAAATGGAAACTCATTAACTTATTTGTATTTCTACTCAAAATTATAAGACTCAAAATTGTAGAATCCATGAGATAGGATCATCAAATATATTTTATAATTATTTTATATAAATTAATAATTACCTTGAGTTGTAATTATTTCTTCATTAAATATTTAGTTGAAATTTTTATATCATACCATCATTACATTAGAGTAATCGATGGTAGAATCCCTCTAGCAGTGATCCACATGTTCCCCACAAAACTCATAATTTTATCATATAAATCCCTGGGTGATAGCATGGTAGATTATAATTCTTGTGTCATTCATCATTGATCACCATAACAATCACTTTTAAGTTGAAGGATTATTATTGTTCTCTTTAGAGTCAATAGGGTAGAAGTGGAGAATCACTCTCTTTTATTGATATCATTCTAGAGTATGAATATTATTGGCCTTTAAATAATTCTCTCTTTAATTTTTTGTGAAAAATATTTCCAATATTTCAATTAACCTATAAGAATGATATAATCAGGTATTTAAAGAATCTAAGTTAGGGATAGTAATTGAACATAGGCCCTAGAATAATAACCTAATCACTAGAAAATACCATTTATAAATAATAATATATTATTATTATTATTTACTTGACATTTATTATATAATTACCCAACTAAACCACTGGGTCTGAGCTAGAGATCCACTTGACCAAATGCAAGCCTCCCCATACATAAGAGGTTATCGACTAGTAGTGAGGGTCTGAATGTCATAAATGTGGAGAATATACCCTTTGTATCATATTTTTTCTCCAATAAAAAAAATTAACTATATAAATTTTATAATATAATTTGGAAGACTAAATATAAAATGTAATATACAAATAGCACACAAGTCATACAAGAAACTAAACAAATCATGCACCCAACATGGCAAGACAAACCATAGTATGAAGAGTGAAAGTGAATAAATAAATATAAACTATATAATACTATAGTTTATATCCTAGTATGACTCCCATATCTATGATCCTTATCTCAACCATCTACCATGGGCCTCCATCCCTTCCCTATATCCCAATATATTAATTCTACACATGCATTGAGATGATTGTGTATGGTGTGAGTAATAAAACCCAGTAGGACACCACCAATGAATATTTAACAAGTTTGAATGATTGTTTTATATGTATTAAAACATATATAAAATTTTCAATGATAAAAAAACATACAATCACATATTGGGCACCGGTTTTCTAACTAATCCCCCATGAGCTCTAGTTGTACCTTATTCACCTCTAACCAGAAGGATAGTCATAGGATGTCATAAGTGAACAAGAACTAGAAACAAGGATCATAACCATGTATCTTATAAGTATAAAGGAATATTATAATATTTTCCATTCATACCATATTATCCTATCTTCATGATGAGTGGGGCCTCTAGGTCCTCATACCCAAGCTCCATCACGGGTCAGGCCTCCAGGTCGTTGTACCCCATATATACCATAGTTTCTGCCTCAAGGATGGTATTCCCCTAATGTCTCTACCTTGGGTAAGGCCTCTAATACATCATGCTCGTACCCTGTCTAAATGTTCATTGTATTCATCATCTCAATCTTTATGCACTCCCCCTCTAAAGTATAATCATAACATGATGGTCTATCTATTCCAAGTACCAAGAAAAACCTCCAACTTCATGGTAACACACATAACATGGTAAAGAATATAAGGTAATTCATATAATATCATCATAAGAAAAATATTAGAAATATGCAGTACATGTGATCAATATAAAACATGGTGAAACAAGCAAAAAACATAGTCCAAGTAGAAATCATCACAAACGATCTCAAAGGATACACACACACTCACATGTGATCTCTATCAAGAATGGTCAAAAAAGTTTTACAATATAAAAATAATTCACTGAAAAAAAGTAAATAAAAGATCCCCAAAGGGTAATGAAAATTATAAATCAACATTTTCTATTAATTACTCCAAGATTCATCAAGTTTTAAATCACAATCTATGTCACACACCCATGAAGAATTAGATCACACATCAAGGATGCCTAAATTGGGTTTTAATTAATCAAGAAAGAGGTTTAGAAAGGATACTCAAAAAGATTACATGTCAATATGGTTGTTTATAGATTTCATATAACTTAATGATTTCATCAATGGAACCACATTTTTAGTATATTAAAGGAGATGTTTCCAATTCACCTGATTTATTATATATATAAAAAATTGAATTCCCCTCCAATTCCAAAATAGAACCTAAAGTATAGCCAATGAACATTGATCCATCATCAATCCATCAACATAAAATATATTCAAGATTATTTTCAAGAGAAAGAGAGAATCTATATAATTGATCTAAGAAAACTTACCCATAAATATCCATCATTCATGATAGATCTCACTCCAGTCCAAAGGGATTATAGTTGACACGTCAAATCCACCACAGTTCAATCAAAAATCTAAGAATACATCACTATATGGCATTGAAATTTATAGATAAATACTAGTCATGTAAGATTTATGAATCAGATGAAGAGAGAAGAGGTTGATCAAGAAGAAACCTAAAAACAAAGGGTTTAAATAACATGCCTCAAAATCGAACCTTCACCTCCTTTGGATTCATCGAAATCTACCTTTCAAGGAGATGAATTTTTCAAGGGAATGATAGAGTAGTCATGAAAATTAATATATTTTCCTATAAAAAAAATAATTCTTCAAAAAGTTCCATAAATGACTGTTAAGGATTAAATTGGATCATTAATTTCACACATGCAAGATTTGGCTACACAGTTTTACAAGTTGTCTGCTAACTATGCACCCTTTCTAGGATTTTGGAAAAGAATCATTGTTTGGGTGTAATGTTTTTGAACTATGTTCCAAACATGTATTTGGAATCCAGATCTTTATGTATATTTTTCTAGGATAGGATACATGGGTTTTCAAACCATTAACCATAACACATGCACTAACCCATGAGCCACTACCTCTAGTTGCAATGTTTCCTGTAGAATCCACACGATTTAGGAAAATTGTGATCAAACTATATGCCCTTAAAAAGAACACCAAAAATCTTGGAATCCATATGAAACCCCCCTAAGATTATCCTAATCAATTCATTGCTTAAAAAATATAATATATGGTTTAAATTGTCTTATAATACACCTAAAAAATATGAGGTTTTTTACATTCTCCTCCTCCAAAGTTTTATCATCTTATAGAAGTGTATCTTGGGATCTTATTTGAACAAATCGAAACATTGATACCAAAAATTTCCCTCATGCTTCCAAATATCATCCATGATTCGACTATGCTTCCATTGAATCCAAAAAATTGGTATTTTATTCACTCAAAGTAATTTCTTTCTAAGATACACAATCTACATTTGTTTCCCCACATATGATGAATTAGTCTCTAGATAAATATCCTCATAGTTGATGACATGTCTAGAATTGATAATGTACCTCATAAGATAAGATACATGATACACATCATGCATACCTTGGTAGAGATAAGGAAGATCAATATGGTATGAAATTACACCAAATTTCTCAATGATCTTAAATTGTCCAACATATCATGGGGAAAACATTAACTTCTTACCTAGATGTCGGTAACCTCACCAATGAGTCACTGTTAGAAAAAACTAGTCCCTTAAAAAACATTGGAGATATTCTCCTATGGTCAGTATAATATATCTACCTAATAAAAATTTTGTTCAATATATTAAAAATCAGTTTCACTATCTTGGAGGTCTCATATACCATACTAGGTCCCACAACTACTGCCTCACCGACCTCATTCCAATAAAGTGGTAAAAGATATGGCCTCCCATAAAAAGCATCATAAGGTGATATTTGAATCAAATACCAATGACTGTTGTCTTATGTGAAATAAACCACATAAATGTGAACATCTCACACTCCATCTCAGTATAGAATGAAATTTTGAAGCATAACCTATAATATATGGATTGTTTCCTCTGATTGTATATTTGTGAGAGGATGGTTTAGTGTGACCAATATCAGCTGGGTCCCTAATGCCTTTAGCAAGCCCTACTAAAACTATGATGGATACATGTTCATTTATTATATACTATGCTCTAGGAAAATCCATATAAGTTTATAATCTTATGGATATATAGATTTTCCATCTTTTCTACCTTGTGAGTCTAATGGATCAGTAAGAAATGTGAAAGTTTTGTTGGCTGTTCAACAATCACCCAAATAGTGTAATAACTCCTCGAGGTCATGGGTGACCCCATTAAAAAATTCATCATGAAATCCTCCCACTTCCAAAAGGGTAAAGGGATTGGTTGGACTAAACCAACAAGGTATTAATGCCCATCCTTTATCCTCTGGTAGGTAAGGCATCGGTAAATTAATCCATAAATTTTCCTATTTATCCCTTTATACTAGAAATGTCATCTGCAGTCATGGTAAATATTTTTCACTCAAGGATAAAACAACCACTTACAGGTATGGAAGTATCTCAACATATTTTACCTAATAAAACCAGGGATGAAAACTCAACCATATGCAGAGATCAAATTGTCACCATATAATTACCACCTAGGTATTAGGTCACCACCTACTAATCGTTCCCATATCACCACACACTTAGTGAAATATTGCTAACCAGCCTTAACTTGATCCAATATAAAAGATATAATCACTAAATGATCACATTTCACTGAACCTTGGTCCTTGGAAGTATCCATCCATTAATCAACCAACAATCTCATAAGGTGATATTGTTCCTCTGAAGGTTTTTCTCCAAGCTCCCAGTACTTTCATCTTATGGATAAGATCATCTAAAATGAAATTAAATTTACTTGGTACATATGTTATCTCAAATTAAAATGTTGGTATGTACTCTACCCAAAATCTCTTCCTTTGATTCAGGTCCTACTATGTGGAGATGCAATGGAGGATCTTATGGTATATGTAGACAAAAAAACTCTCATCAGAGAGATAATACTACTAAAACATCAAATCATGGACCTTGTTTTCTAGATCCAAGTCATGGGTGGGATTCTTTTTTATATGGGGTTATAGACAAAATGACCCATAAGATACTAAATGCTCCCTCTGCATCATTATGACTCCCAAAACAATGCCTAATGCATAACAGTAAATGAAATAACCAATCCTGGGTTGGGAATTATCAACATTAGACCTATAGTAAACCACCTTTTAATCTTCATTAGTGATACTTCACACTGGTCCAACCAATGGAAATTCACTTTTTTCCTTTTTATTATAGTCATGGGTGATTATAAATGGAAACATTTTCTGATAAACCACCGATAATATCCCACTAAACCAAGAAAGATACTAATTCCAAACATGTTCTAAGGACATGTCAAAGAAATCACTACCTCCACTTTCTGTTGGTCTATAAATAACTTGTCTCAAAAATGAAATTCCCTAATAACTATAACTTATAAATCTATAATTTACACTTAGATAGCTTTGAATAAATCGAATGTGATCAAAGTGTACATAGTACTATCTTGAGATGTCTTCCATGCTTCTCCAGGATCGGTGAGTAGATAAGGATGTCATCAAAGAACACCATGATGAACGATTCAAGGTATGGGTGAAAGATCTCATTCATGATATCCTTGAAAATTTCCATCACATCTTTCAATACAAATGATATCATCAAGTAACCGTATAGAACATAGATTCTTTGAAATGCCATCTTCAAGATTTCATCCTCTCTATCACATAACTGATAATTTATTGATTAGAGATCGATCTTGGGGAACCACCAGGATCACCACAACTTGTCAAAAAGAGTACTGATCTTAATAAAAATATGTATATTCTTCATCATCACCCAGTTTAGTTTCTGGTAATCTAAACTATACAAACACTACCATTCACCTTCTTGGAGAATATAATAGGTGTACCCCATAATGAATTACTCATCTTAATAAATCCCTTATATTCCAAGTCCTAAATATGTACCTCAATTTCCTTCAAATCATCTAGAACCATATGATAATGGGTTAGATGAATAGGTTGCACACTTGTGTGATTTATATCTAAAACTTAACCCATCTATCAAGGGGAATCCCATTGAATTTTTATGGAAAGACGTCCTGATGTAGATCCATAACCAGAGGAAAATAAGGGACACCATTGATCTTGCCAAAATAGCTAGGCTTACATTCCACACTATGATCATCTTATGCCAGATCCAGAATGGACAAACCTTTCCTACTCCCAAATCCCATTTAGCAGTCATCAATAAATTCTCTCCATTGGGTGATGTAAATGATACCTATCTCTGATAGCAATCAATGTGGGATTAGAAACTGTTCAATAAGTCTATGCTGAGAATCACATCAAATCTCATCATCTCCAGAATCATTTAGTACCATATATTTCCATAATCATTAATGACTATAGGATACTCTAGGTGTCACTATAGATGTTCCACTTTCATACCCAATGGTGTATTGAGGGAAAGTAACTTAGAAGAAAACATTATTAGTAAGTCAATCCTAGTAACAAATTGTGTCAATATATAGGAATGGGAAGCACTAGTATCAAAAAAAAGTAGTAGAAAAGGTATATATGATCAAGACCAAACCTAATATAGTATATAGTCTTTCACCTCTATCCACTGGAGTCTATTTTACTACATATATTCATACTACCTCATCTCTATGACCATATCCCTACGTTACGTGACTCTCTAGAGTCATCATCATTTGATTTTACTACTATGGACCCTATATGGATCCATATTTCTTTAACTATGTCCAATTAGATCCAGTATATAAACCTAACCTAAAATCCCTCTGGTATGATTGATGAAGGTTCCCCATCTTTCCACGTGTAGGTACTTTCTCTAAGGTATAATGAATACCCTATGGTAATTACCGAACTTTATACAGTTGAACCATTTTGGATCACCCCATAAGGGTGATAAATAATTCATACTCTACTCCACCTATATACCACTACTAGAAGCATGTCCCTAGTCTTCTTATTCCTTCTACCAGAAGGGGCACTCATCATAATTGCAGGAGTTCTACTTTACTAAACACTGAAGAGTGAATAATACAAACTAATCAATCTCTACTAGGCCATTCTCAATGGCCAAGGCCTTGTGTAAAACCTTATGGTATGTCACTAGGTAGAAGATATAAAATTGTCACCTAATGTTTGGATAAAGACCAATCTCTAAATTACTATACTTCTATGCATCATTTCCAACCAAAAGATAAGAAAAACAAAGTATCTCTGTGAATCGAGTTGATTATGAGAATATCATCATGGACATGTGTTATAGATCCCTGAACTCTTGTACTAGGTCAAAATTTCTATTGTCTGGGAAAAATTCCCCAAATAAAGGGTTCTTAAAAGTCTCCCAGGTGAGACCATCACATCAACTATTCTATCCTATCACACCCCACTACATTTTGGAGGGTCCCTATAGTATGAACATTGTTATATTCCCCTTCCTATCCTTAGGTGTATCAATGAGTTCAAATACACCCTCAATGATGTATAACTATTCATATGAATCCATCAGTATTTCATTTACCTAGTAGTTTAGTGGATGTTATAGATGTAAATACCTATTTTAATTGACCATAAACCTTGTTTCCCCTCCACCTTGGGTGGGAACAAGCAGAAGGAATCTTGGATGAGGTTGGACCACTACCTACACCACTAGAGTAGGTGTGGGAGCATGCTCTGTTGAACCCTTATGTACAGTAGGTGGTAGAATAATGGAATCCTCCCTAGTAGAATCATCCCAGCCCATGTCAATTGGTGTTCCCATCATCCTTATTCGAAGAGGAATCTTCTAAAATATAAAGGTAAAATTAGAACATCTAAAGTCATTATGATAGATCCAAATCATTCTATGGAATCACACAAAGGTTCTATAAGAAGTATACCCATAACCAAAGGTATAACCCACCAATCACTAAAAAAATATGCATCCTTATACATTAGTCTTATTAAATATATATACAAAACATAAAATCATGCTCAAGATCAAATAATTAGTTCTAATAAATATAAAAAACAACATGGAAAGAATATATAGTACAAAACAAAAACAAAAAATCTATCCCAAACAGATTTCATAAATCAAGGCATCAAATTAAATAACTAATATACAATACACAACGGGTGTATATATAAAAAGTGATCTTACATGCTTGTTCATGAATCATGAATCCACCACAACATTCCAATATATTATAACATAAATACCATCAATGGTAAATCAGTGGCTTATTTCACATGATGTTGCAAGGAAATTGTAAACTCCCTTACCTGAGTCCCATATAGACTATCTCATTTTTACCATTTCCTAGGTTAGTCAAAAATAAATAAGAAAAATTTTCTCTGATACCATTTTTTAATTCCATGACCGAACCACCAAGTCCAAACCGAGGAGCCAAATGACCTCATGCATGCTTCCCCATAAGTAAGAGGATATCCACTAGTAGTAATGGCCTGATTGTCAATGGTTGGGAGACTATACCCTCAATATCATATCCTTGAACCAATAAAATATAACAATATAACTATTATAATATAAATGGAAGACTAAATATCAAATGTAATATCGTATGGAACACAATTCATACAAGAAAAAAACAAATCAGGCTCCCAATATAGAAAGAAAAACCAAAGTGTGAAGGTTATAAGTGAATAAATTAATAGAAAATGAAAAATACTCTAGAGAATATCCTTGTAACACTCCAATCACCATTCTTCTCAGGTCAACCATCTTCCATGGTCTCCTTTCTCTTTCCTAGACCCCTATACATGAATTATATGCATGCATCGAGATTCTTGTGCATAGTGTGAGTAATAAAACCTAGAAGGATACCACTAATGAGTCATTAACAACTATAAATAGGAATAAAAGTTGTGTTAAATGATATAATAAATATTAAATAAGTATAAAAAACATACAATCATATACTAATAACCCATGTGTTATACAAGGCACCACAATCCCTTATAATATCTGCTTCAACTCTATACCAAAAGGATAATCGTAGGATTTAATAATTAAACAATAAATATCCACAAGGCTCATAATAATGTCTTGTAGTGGTCTCAAGGAATCATGTCGGATTAGGCCTCCAGGCTGACATACCTTGTCTATGCCATAGGTTAGGCCTCCAGATCTTCATTCCCATAATTTAACTACCTCGGGTCAGGCATTTAGACTATCATTCCCCTGCCATGTGCTTAGGTTCATCATCATCACAAAAAAACTATGAACAATCCCCCTCTAATGGATAATCATAAGATGACATTCCACCAGTTCTAAGTACCAAGAATAACCACCAAAGTAATCTTAATACATATAATAGGGTAGAGAATACAAGAAAAATCATATCATATAATCATGATAAAAATAGTAACAAAATACAGTACATATGATCAACATCAAACATAGACAAACAAGTTATAAACATAATAATTGAATCAATCATCATAAATGGTTTCATGGGCTATGAACACACCCACATGCAATCTATTTCAAGCATGTACAATGAAGTATGCCAACACAAGAATATGAGAGCCCCAGCAAGTATGGAATATGAGATCCCCAAATGAAAACAATTGAATATGAGAGCCCAAAATGGTAGTGAAATTCCTACCTCAATGTTTTTGATGAAGTAATCCAAGGTTCATGAATATTTAATGCATGAACCATGTCTCACACCCATGGAGAATGAGGTACACAAGTCAAGTATTCCTAGCATGGGTTATGGTTCATAAATAACAAGGTTTATAAAGAATATTCAAGAAGATTCTACAATAAGAAGGGTGGTTTTAAAAATTAACAACATTAAAGAGTTTTCCAATCAGACCAATTTTTATGTATACTAAATGAGAGGTTGTAATAACTCGTATTTTCCCGAATATTTTTTTAAAAATTATTTGGGAAAATTATGAGACCATGTGATGAGACAATGTTCAATTTTGAGGGTCGGTGTTCTCGAAATGATTCGTTGAAAAATGTTAAGTTTTTAATAGCATGTGAACATGAATTTTTTGAAAAAAGTTGAATAACTTCTAAATGGGTTCCCAAATAAGAAATATGAGCACACTATTGAGCTCAGATCAGTGTCTTTACCCAAGTCCCAACCTAACTTTAGACGGTGTGGGTCTTCTATCGAAAAACCTAAAAATTGCATAACCATAAATAAAATAGTTAAATAAAATAATTTTATTTTTAAAATCCTAATAACTCATAAATAGTAACTAGGGTTGTAAATTTGATACCACTGTTGAGTTATTAAGGGGTTTTTTTTACTTTGTAGAGGCCTAACATCGACCGGTGCGGTTTAACTGTGAGAGATAATTTTTGGGTGTTTTAATAGAAAATAAAATGAACTTAAAATGTTTACTTTATTTATTTTTACATTTCACAGAATCTCAACGACATTGCGATGTCACAATGGGGTAGCCCATTTTCTTTCATAATTGAAACCGTGTGGTGACGCTGCAACACAATGATACGACAATGCTGAAATGCATTTTCTTCATTTGAAATCTTTTTACGGATATATGATTAGAATGATAATATTGGAGAAATTCCTAGGAATCTCTTTTGAATAAAAGCATTGGTGAAACCTCTCATTGGAGAATGATGAACAATGACGAGACGACGGATCGAGATCACTCATGGATGTATTTTTAACGATGATGAATGTTCTTCATTGATCGATCCGAACTCCATATAGGATGTGAGTTTTTTTATTTTCTTCCCTATTCTTTATCCCTACGATGAACGTGGAAAAAATGATTAATGGATTAACCCATAGGTCGTGTGTATTGCGGTTTGGTCTTATTCTATTG
The DNA here is from genome assembly GCA_963277665.1 of Viscum album. Lineage (NCBI taxonomy): Eukaryota > Viridiplantae > Streptophyta > Magnoliopsida > Santalales > Viscaceae > Viscum > Viscum album. Next base: position 1,712,224,449 of record OY728140.1, on the reverse strand, counting down.
GAGGAATTGTTAGTATATTGATTCATGTTAGAAATTGTTTATTCTTCCCCACTGTTCATTATTTAACATAGATGGATCAAGGCCGACATGAAAAAGGCCAAGATTCACACATTTTATGAGTTCGTGTGTCTTTCCTGTATCCCTTCCTTGTTCTTTATTTCTCACATTTTCATGATCATAGGATCGTTGTGCCTTCGATCTGTGGCACAATGATGCGGGTTGGGATCCAACCCTGTGGCAGTGCAAGGTAGTGATAGTGCGAGGCAGTGGCTGGAGGTAGAAGCTCTGACCATTTCAGGTGGAATTCATTGAGGTGATTCCACTGGTACAGTGGCCTCCAGTGAAGGATGCACCGGCCCAGCAGGGTAGCCAGGCTGGACGAAAGTGGAAGGATGGCTGGCAGCGGGGTGGAAAGTTACAGAGGCATTAGAACGGCTATCGGGCCGAGCGAATGCAATAGGACTACTGTCAGTGGAGGTATAAGAACGGACAATAGAAAGACGGTCGGTAGTGGAAGAAACACACAGTCCAGGTTGGACCATGGCGGTGGGACATGGTCTAGCTGGACTGCGCCGAAGGAGGGCACGCAGCAGCATGAGCCGCGAGTGGCGACTGTGATGTCGTGGAAGGAGGCTGCGGTGGAGCTAGAAATGTGGCTCATGCCATGGGATCTAGTGCGTCATGTGGACCATCTATGACACATGGTCCACACTTGTTGACCAAGAAAGCCACATGCAGGAGAAGGGCATGCCCACTCTTGCGGGCTGGGCATGAGCAGCCTGGCCGCTCTGACGACCAAGTAGGATGGACCACGCAACCTATTGGGTCAAGGTCCAATGGACCAGGCCAGTTCATGCTATCCAAGACTGATTGGGATAGGTCAGGTTAGTCGAACTTGGTTGTGTCAAGTCATCTGAACTGGGTCAGGTCGGGTAGTCTAGACTGGGCCAGCCCGAACCCATTTCACTTTTTTGGCTATAACTTTCAAACCAAAGGTCCATTTGATGATCTGTTTGCAGTGTTGGGACCCTTATGATGAGGTGGTAATTTTGAGATGTCTTGGTGGATTTTAATTGTAGATAGGTGTAGGTGTATAGTTTCCCTTGGTTATTTCTTTAAGGGTTCATTACAGCATTGCGTCCACATCACTAGAGAGCAATCCCCTCTAGAGGCTAAGTCCTAGATAGAGTTGTGGAATCCATAATTGGGATTGAATATGTATCATATAACCCCTGATGGAGTTTAATATAAATTTTCATGACCTCGGAGTGCAAGGAATTAATCCTCCATCCAGTGGGCCATATCAGTAGGGTTCTCAGTAGTCTCAGTAGAGAATCCCCAACATTATGAGACCATCTGCAAGGTTGTCAGTATTCTCTAAGATGAATCCCCTTCATTGGAGATTAATAAATATTGGGTTGTTGTATTATCTAGGAAGAATCCTATCTCCATATATCATGACCTTAACCAGTGTATTCTTTTTGGGCAGGGCCCAAATTAGTGGGACCTCTTTGTAAGAGCCTCCGATGATATCAAGGCTCGAGGAGTGAGTTCTCCCAAAATGAGTGTGCCTTGAGCAGAATCTTGTGGCTAATGATTGGAAGTGATATAGATATTCTGTAGCTTAGAGATATCATTTGTCTTGGGAAAAATTTATGCCATATAGTGACTAGTTTTTCTCTCAATTACTTTAGGTAGACCTATTCTACATGCTTACTATCAGATGGATTGAGGAGTGAGATCTCCCAGAATGAGTGTGCTACGAGCGGAACTATATGGATAAAAGAGGAAGAGACCTAGATTCTTAGAATACTTTATGAGTATACATGGATGTTCTTGTTATAAATATTGTAGACATATACCTGCATTGAGCTGACTGTATCATCTTAGTGATGTTTTCTTTGTGGTCCTTAACTTTGTGTTTCTGTGTGTCCTGCTGATTTTTGATTTTCTCACCCCTGCATGGGAATTGAAAACATGTGTTGTGTATTTTATAGATGACTGACACTTTGATGGAGTCCTTGGTGGACCGGGTCTAGGTGGTTCTTAAAGATACCTGATAGATGAGTTGTGTTTCTTTGGCTTCCGACAGTTGTTCTGTACCTACCTTTCAGGTAGGGTTTTCTGCAGAGGAGTTCCATGGACTTATACCTTTTTACTTTTCATTTTTTTGTGCTTGTGTTCTGGCCCCATTTAGTTTTAGTTTTTCTACTATTGTACCTTGTGTTGGTATCTTAGTGGTATGCATGTTTTTTACTTAGTGTTTTTAGTTTCAACACTTTTTCATGGATATTTGTGTGTGTGTGTGTGTGTATAGGTATATAGGAAAATGCATCCCATTTATGGGATATGACTTTTTGTTTCTAGTCACCAGTCCCTAGCCTATGGGAGGTGGGCTTGGGGTAGTCATGACATAGGAACCATTGGGATGGGTCGTGACAAAGTTCGACAATTCAACGAATCTATTGTTGATCAAATAATAAATCTATAATTATTTGCAAATTCTAGAAGATAATTTCTTGTATAGCTAATGAAAATTGATCCAACACCAACCCATCAATGGAAATGAGATTCATTGTGAGTTTCAAGATTAATAGAGTCTCTAAATGATCGAACAAAGAAGACTTACCTAGAATCATCCATCATTCATGAGGGATCTCACTCTTGTTAAATGGTATTTTCATCGACACATTGAATTTACCTCCATTCTATCAGCAATACATGAATACATGATTTTAGGGAATTAGAATTCATATATTGGGAATCATCATGATAGGTTTATGATTCATAACAAAAAAAGACGAGTTTGATCGAGATGAATCCCAAATAATGAAGGTTTTTACATCACATACCTCAAAAATGGACTTTCAATTCATTTATATTTAACAGAATTAAGATTTAGTGGATCATAATTCATCAAGGAATTCCATAGGACTCTCAAAAATAGGGATATATTCCTATATAAATAATAATATGTCAAAATAGACAATAAATGTCTATTAAGGAGGAAATGGGATCATTAATTTCAAGCATGCATGGTTTGGCTACATGGTTTGGTTACACTATTTGTTAAACCATGCACCAACCCTATTATTTTCCACTAGATATCTCCACATGGTTTTATAGGTTAGTCAGTATTTTATTTAAATCATACTCCTTAACCGTGTGCTACACCTTGATCCATTTACACTAGTATCATGGTTTCCTAGAGAATCTGTACAGTTTGGCAAAACCATGATAAAATCATTCACCATTAAAAAGGTCATAAAAACTCTCTAAAACCATCCAAGACCCCTAGAAATCAACCCAATAAATTCATATATCAAAAACCTATGATTAATAAATGAAATTAACTAGTAATTCACCTAAAAGTCCAAGGTATATACATACTAAACTCACATATACATAAATATCATAAAATGATATTTAATATATCTTTCCAATCCACACCCTCAAATTGGATCATCAACCCTCCTCGATGTTTATCAAAAATTTAATAATGTATATTTATTCAAGTAAATAAATATCACTAAATTATTTTTAAATAAATAAATATATATCATATTCACTGTATTTGTGAATAAATATTTATGAAATATTCAACTCACATATATTCTCATGAAAAACTGGTGACTGAATATTTGAGGTCAAATAAATATGAATAGTTATTAAATCGTGTATGGAAATAATGTTTATTCATAGAAAATGGTGTTATTACTTCAATGATAAAAAATCCTTATACAGGTTTACAATATTTTATATAATCCCTTTTTCATAATATATCTCATCAATCTGGTTGTATATTGGTGTCATCAAACTATGTGCTCAATATGTCTTTCTTTGACTTATTGGAATTGAAATTTTCGATATAATACCTTGTCCATAGACTTAACTAGTAGATTCCATTCCCCTAAAAGGGACTATGAAATCATATTTTGTTAAAGAACATGTGGGAAAATCCTTCCTCACATTATTCATTAATAAAATATTAGTCACGATACACCCAATATACCCAACTTTTCCATGAACATATGTTTGAATGTATTATAGTAACACATCAAAGTATACAGCTCAAGATATTCATTAATAAGAATCTTAAATTATAAGGATAATAATACATTTCCATAGATATGAACTCTCCATGAGACATATAAATGTGGATTTATTTTTGGCGGGTCATGTTATCATAGACTTATCAATAAATTATGATCCCCTTAACACTAATAGCCTATATCATTTGTGATATTAAAAATAATATCATCTGAATATAGAACATATATTTTTGAATATTTTCATAGCTCTTCTATGTTCTCATCATAGTAGGGAACTTTTACGACCTTTAAGTGTGGTAGGTTCCCTTATGACATTATCATATACAATTTCATGTAGAAGAATAATCATGATGTGATATTAATATTAGTAATATTAAAAACTATGAATATAGGTAATCAGAAATTAAATAGAATTTAGTATTATGGAACCAAATTTAACAAATAATAGGTTGACTGATTCATCAACAAAGAATAAATTAAATCTTAGGTAATTCTCAATTATATAAATTAATAATAAATTTTATGGGAAAGATAATGTCTTGTGGATTTATAGGTTTCTATTCATCTATTTTAAGGATTTATCTGAAGAAATTAGTAAAATCCCATTGTTATACTAAAGGCTTGACCACTTCCATTACACCCTAGGACCTTCATCAACACCCACAAACTCAAAACAATATTCCACCAAACCTATAACACATTAATTCTCCATCAAACCTTCATCTAAAATCCACCAAAATTGAGAAACATCAACTTCCATGTCTCACAAAGAATAAAGGATAAGGGAATAATTGACAAAAATGTGAATAATAGCTCTTTAAATGATAAAATCCAAATCAAATGAGGCTAAGGGATAAATGAATCAGCAAGGACACCTAAAATCATTAGCATGATAACCCAAAACCACCTATATTTTAATATAAGATAAGAGAATTGAATAAAAGGAGAGGGAATATGAATTTATAATAGAAAATTTAAGGGACCAATCCATAATACGTTTGGACCAAAACATATTGTAATTTATCTATATTAATAATGAACCAAACACCACTAAATTTAAAATAAATCTCTCTCCTTAGATATCACTAACCATGTTACTCCCTCAAAAGTGTCTTGACTAAACCTCAAAATGGATATATAATACCAATAATACCTTTAAACCATAGAAAAATAAGATAAAACATCCATTATACTATTCCATTTTTTACCATGGTGACCAAAAAAAGTGTTTTATCCCTCCACATTTTATATAGGGATATTTTTTCAAACCCCGGAAAACAAAATAGGGACTCTATAAAAAAAGTTATTTTATTTTTAGAATAATGATATAATACATCCAAAAAGACAACCAAACTCGACTCAACACCTCTTCTCTAGAAAAATAATTATGCCACCATGATCATGGGTATAACCACAGAAACCCCAGGAAAATAACAACATAATGATGACCCGACCATGACATAGTTTCCCCCAAAACTCATCTCTTCACTCCCAAACCACATCCAAAAATTCTTCCACTATCTATGAAACCTAATAAAATAAAAGTTATGGGACTATAAAAATTCAACCTCTATAAAAAAATATTTCCACTTTATATGAATACAAAATTCAAGCCTTTATCATCAATTATTTATTGATTTTTCAATCTTGTATATACCCTTTAAAATACAATTTTTAATTTCTATAACATTAATTTCATCCATGTAATATTCATAGATTATATTAAACACCTTATGGTATTCTATGTAATTTTATCTCCAATGTTGATGATTTCCATAATTAACACATTATATTTCCATTATGATACCACCTTTAGGATTCAATGAGCAATAATGAATATTTTTTCCTATAATAGTATTATATTTTTTATACATTTTTCCATTTTTTATTTTCATTAGAAAATCAAATCTTAGACCTCCTATATTTTTTTCAACTATCCCAAAAATATTTATGAAATAAATTAATATTTTATTAAACTCATTAATAAGGTAATTTATTATAAATAGTAAAAAAATCAAAAAATGATTATAAAATGAAATCCATAGAAAAATATAGCATAAAATTAGAACTTAACCTATCTAATTAATCAATATACTCAATAAGATATAGTAAATGATAATATACTTAATTTAAATTATTTATTTCACATCTAAAATTGTTGGCGCCAAAAATATGGAACGAAAGGAAGAAACGAAAAAGGCTGGCACACTGCCTCGCGAAGCACCGCCGAGAAGCACCGCCGCGAAGCACCCACGCGAAGCACCCACGCGAAGCGCCCCGACCATCGCGGCCTTGCGAAGCTCCTGAGGCGGTAATGCTCCGTCAACGCATTTGACGTTCGCGAGCCGCCGCGAAGCTCCTGAGGCGGTAATGCTCCGCGAACGCATTTGACGTTCACGAGACGCCGCGAAGCTCCTGAGGTGGTAATGCTCCGCGAACGCATTTGACGTTCGCGAGCCGCCGCGAAGCTCCTGAGGCGGTAATCCTCTGTGAGCGCATTTGACGTTCGCGAGCCACCGCGAAGCTCCAGAGGCGGTCCCCTCCGCGGCTGGCGTTGACCTTCGCGAGTGCGCCGTGAAGCACCGGAGGCAGCGTGCGGGCCCTGCTTCGCAGTTCCCCTTCCCTATAAATACTGGACTCCCACTGAGTCCCGAGGACGGACAATCCGACCTCTCGGCTTCTCCTCTCCCGAATCGCGCAGCACGATTTTCCCCGGGAATCATGAGCTCCGCGAGGTATTTCTACTTCGTGAGACTCCTCTGCATTGTCTCATTTTGAGCCCCTCTTCCGAGAGGGATGCCCTTCGCGAAGCTCAAGGGTGTTCGTGAAGGAAGGGGATTCCCAAGGGAACCCGGGAATCCACGGAGCGTTTAGGCTTCGCGAAACACCCAGCCCATGCTAGTGATCCCTATGCTAAGGCAGGATCGCAACACATCGCGAAGCACACTGCTTCGCAGGACCCTTCTTCACGAGGCACCCCTTCTTCGCGAGGCAGTGCTCCGCGAACACTGTTCCACTTCGCGAAGCACCTTCCACTCACAACTATTCCCCATGCTAAGGCCAAGGCACTCCACTTTGCGAAGCACACTCCTTTGCTTAGCGATTCCTCTTCCCGTGCGACCCTCCAGGTTTGCACGATGTGATTTCAAAGTCCCATGGACAATACCACCCATAGCGTTGCTTCGCCTAATGCTTCTTCGCATAGGCACGCTAACGGCTATTACTTCTTTGCATAGCCACGCTAACGTGGACCCCTCGATGGTTCGTTCCGCGACCCCCCTTAACCATGGCCTTACTGGTACCTTCCCTTCCCCAAGGACCAGAGGGTACTGGTTATGTAAGTCCTAGGGGTGTGGAGTGAACCCACCTCGTCCGAGTTGCAGGACGTTAAACTGCCAAGCACCACGTCCTCAACACATGACATTAAACTATGACCCGACCTCGTGCCCCTCACGAAGGGTCCCCCTAACTCGAACATTCTTTACACCACTCGTCTCCACGAGAATGGAACCACCCATTCACATGGGATGAGATCCTCCTTGTCGGAGTGGCGTATGTTCGTAGGAGAAGGGCGGCCCTAGTTCCCCAACAGATGGCTGCACCTCTGCATCTCCGTACTTCCCCACTACCAAGGTCAGTGGAGGGCGTGATAGGAAACGAGGCACCTCCCATCGTTGGACCAAGGTCCCTCTTTCCCGCGCTTCGTCGCACTTCAGGCCTCCATCCTGGAGTAAGTCCCAACACCGTGGGCCGCCTAACGCGTAAGCCCCTCTTCGCTTCTCATGGACGCATCCTTCGCGACGTGATCGTCAGGTCCTTGCAACCTCTTGTTTCTCACACCGAGCATGACTCACGTGAGCTTAGAGTGAGCACCGACCCTGACACCCCCCCCCCCCCCTCATAGTGAACTACGAGGACTTTGATCCATGTCAAGGAATGGTACGTAGGAATCCTCTATGAGGATCAAGCCCACCCGTCACTCATTCACGTCGGGTCTCATTCCCGTCCAGCATGACGTTAAACTGCATTCCGGTCCAATGGAAAGCCATTGCGACCCATCCCATTTGAACTACGAGGTCTTTGATCCATGTCAAGGCGTGGTACGTAGGAAGCCTCCACGAGGTTCAATCCCACCCATCATCCAATTCACGTCATGTTCTACCTACGTCCAGCACGACGTTAAACTGCAATTCCAGTCCGACGGCAAGCCGTTGTGACTAACCTGAACTACGAGGTCTTTGATCCATGTCGAGGCATGGTACGTAGGAAGCCTCTCAGAGGTTCAAGACTACCACTCATTGGACCAAGGTCCATCTTCACGTCGGTTCGCCGACAAATCCACCTTACTCGGTCGTTCATTCACGACGAGTTTTCGCCCTCGTCCAGCATGACGTTAAACTGTATGCCCCCTTAGTCCCTCATGACATTAAACTGCACACTCACCTGAACTATGAGGTCTTTGATCCATGTCAAGGCATGGTACGTAGGAAGCCTCTACGAGGTTCAAACCCACCATCCGGTCGTTCCGACCTCATTCACGTTGGTTCACCCCCGTCCCGCATGATGGTAAACTGCATTCCCCAATCCGAACTATGAGGACTTTGATTCATGTAAAGGCATGGTACGTAGGAAGCCTCCCTGAGGTTCAAGCCCAACTCCCATCGGACTAAGGTCCCTCACTTACGTTGATTCGCCGACACCCACCGCCCGTCGTTTGTTCACGTCAGGGTTCACTATCGTCCTGCATGACGTAAAACTGTGTTCCATCAATCCCCTGAACTACGAGTACTTTGATCCATGTCAAGGCATGGTACGTAGGAAACCTTCCCAAGGTTCAAGCCCACCACTAGTGGACCCACGGGTCTACTTTCACGTCAGTACGCTGACGATGCTCATCGGGCCAAGGTCCACCTTCACGTCGGTTTATCGGCGTCATCCCGAACTACGTGGACTTTGATTCCCTGCCACGGGGATACGTAGGAAGCCTCGACAAGGCTCTAGCCCAAATTCATTGTCGCCCCTGCGATGGTCCGATTTCACTCTCCCTCCACTCCATTCATCAACCTATCACCCGCCCCGATTCTCGCCCGGACCATCTTATCCCGGTGAGACCATGTCGGTATGCTCTTCTTCGCAGCCATCCATGGGTTGGCCCCGGTATCGACATCCCTTCAAGGGGAATCCCTCAATCCGATCTATCCTAGATAATGCTCTGGTTGGGTTGATCCATCTCCGCTAGATGTTAAACTTGCGGCATACCCTGTGTTGAGCACAGGAAGCTGAGGAAAACCTCAGATATGTGTCTATGACATATAATTCTCCGCGCTCGATGCTGGATGCCTCGGGCTTCCACGCCCTCGAGAAGCCTTGTGGCCAAGGATAACAGACAGACATTCCAGGTACCCCAGCATCCAGACACGCTACTGATGCCTCAACGTGACTACTCCCCTGACTAAAGGTTATTGCCCTGACTGGACCCCTTGGAATGTCCCGACAGAAGCAGTGTAATTAACTGGCGTCCATGGAAACATGGCACTGGGAAGAGTTTCATGAACTACGTATTAAATCTATGAGGGAGACCCGGACTAGGTGACGAGTTCTGAGGAGGAATCCACAAGAGGAAGAACCGACATCCCATCATCCCGTTTCGTTCAAGGAGAAGACGTCCCTGAATAAGGAGCGAATGCCGCCCGCCTTTGGAAAGCGGGAATGCGGGGCAACAAAGCGCCGCACGTCCTCCTCCACGGACGGACGGGCGCGCGCCCCGTCGAAAGCGTCGGAAACAGAAATGGTGAACCCGACGTGAAATTATTCTCCTCAATATGGAGATTAGTAGAGTCTTAGACACCAGTAGATTGACGTGTCACCGGATCCAGATATCCGGTGCCTGGTCCCGCCAAGAAAATAGCGGGCCTGTCGTGAAACTCACCGGAAGTCGGGGCAGTAGAACGTGGGGCACTCCGTTCTGCAGCGTGTTGGCGTGGATCCTTCTTACAGACGTGGAGAATGAAAGGACACTGGGGTACTGGCTTTCAATCCTTTTCCTCTCAGTACTGATGAGTTTATCCCTTCGTTTCTTAGGAACCATGTTGCTGTTACAGAGACGCGATCATCGTCCGCTCCCCGCCCACGTAGGGGCAGGGGAAACACCGCCACGACCACCCCACACAGCGCCGCTACCGCCACGACGGCCGCCACATCACGGAATACGAGGCGCCCACGCCCCCTTTCCTCATCAGATGTCATCCAGTGAAGGGTGATCAACAACCTCGTGCGCAGGTACAAGGAAGAAGGGGTCATCCCAACCCGGGATATGGCCCGCCTAGACCTGGAGGCCTCCAGGCCCCGCCGTCAACGCCGCCCTAACAGGCCACGCAGGGAGCCCCTACTCCCCACCCCAACATTCAACCGTTTTGGGAGATTGTCTCCGGAACGCCTTGACGACTCCTCGCCTTACGCTGAAGAGGCGGGCGTCGTCCGGCTCAGCCCGCTCAGGGCCCCGACCCAAGGGCTCCAGGAGAGAGATCCCACCCGGCCACGTCAGCGCCGCCATCCGGCCCCACAGGAAGAACAGGCAGGCTACGTCTCTGCACCACCTGCACCGGTTCTCCTGACCCGACGTCAGCGCCGGGCCCGGGCTGAGAAGGCTCGCCCGGGCGCGTCAGCGTCGACAGCTACAGTGGCCCGAGTCACCGCTGATGTGTATCATGAATTCCCTGCATATACTGAGCATGAGCACTCCTTCACCCAACCAGGATCGAGACCCCAACTGCCCCACGGGCAGGCTGGGTTGACTCTCCGGGTTTCAGGCCCATGCGGTGATCGCCGCGAGCTAACCTGCGGTAATGTCACCCCATACAGAGGTCATCCCCGTACCACTACTCCACAAAGCATGGGCCTTCCCCGCTCCGAGGTTTTTCATGGAGGCATGCCTCGTGCTACCCCCATCCCACATGAAGACATGCACCGCGGCAGTGACGCTCAGCGCGGAAACATTTCCCGCGCCCACTATAGAGGGTATGGAGTCCATCCTCCTGCCCCCGACCGCCAACCTGAAGGCACCGTCCATTCGGTCCCTCTCCAACGTGGGGGCCCTCCCTACGTCCTCTCTGCAACTGGCGAAGGTCCTCCTCGCCCCAGCAACTCGAGGAGTGAAGGTCAGCCTCGCTCCACTCGCATCGACCATGGAGGTCCTCCCCATTCTCCTGCCAGTTCCAACAGAGGCCCTTCCCACATGGGTACTGTTCCCCATGTACCCTTCGACATTTTCCCCGGTTCCCCTCACACCCCGACTATCTCGAGTGGGGGCCCTATCCTCCACGGCGCCAGCGCCGCCCCGAGGCTGCCTGATAGGGGTCAACCCTGTCCCGAAGAGCCACCCCGGGGCAGGAGAGCGGGTTGCTGCCACAACAAGAAGAACCATGGGAAGGCCCAGGTGGAGATCAAACCTACCCGCTTCTCCGACTCGGAAGCAGAATGCGATTCAGCGATGGAACCTTCTCCTCGATCCTCCGTATCAAGGACTGGGGCAGGAACCAGATGCGTTAGCCTCATTCTCCCAGAATTTGAGGTCCACCAGATTCCCATCTCCCTCCGCAGGTACATCCAAGAGGAAGAAATCTTGGGAATTCCGCAGGTCTCGACCGCGCAATCACCGCCTCTGTCATCAGAAGAGCCCTCTACCTCTACCATAGATCACGGAGAGTTATTTTGGGGGCCAACGACGGTAGAGCGACGACACGACCTGTCGCCGGTAGCCACGGCTTCTATTCCGGAAGCTGTGGTTATCATCCCGTCGTATCATGACATCGTGGCCAGGTCACCTCACTCTTCGGAGGATGGCCCAGAATTCGGCGTCCAGTCAACTCGTTTGCCGTATTCTCCACCGTCGAACTTACTATCTCATAGGTCCGCCTCGGTATCGCTACCGGTCCCTCAGCCGCCCCCGGTTGAGGAGTGGGGCAACATAGGGCCAGACCCTGAGTCCGAGCCCAGGAGCTTCTGGAGTATTCTTGCAGCGGATTACTTCCCGGAGAAGTTCTGGCCGACGGTGGTGCTGAATTTCCACATACCAGAGTCTCTTACCCCTGAAGAAGTGGGGTGCTTTTGTCGAACCCTATGGGCAACACATTTCCGCCTTCGTTACGAACGGGTGGTGTACCCCAGAAGTCGAGATCACTTCGAAGAAATCGGCGAGCAGTGCCGCCTGATCGATGCGGCCACACTTCTTGTGGCCCAGCACCCTTAGTCGCCAGGCCACCAGAGCGCCCTTCAACGAAAATGCGTTCAGAGTCTTAAAGCACTCCGCAGAATTGTCAGGGAAGCCACCCCCCATGTGCAAGTCCGTGGTTGGGGACATTATGCCACTCTCCTCTTCGACCCTATCCGACGGAAGCCCGATTCGCTATGCGACATCGAGGACATGCCCTCAAGAGGGGTCGCAGTCCACATGGCCGACGTTGTGGATAAGGAAGATGAGATTGAATTCCTTGATGGAGACTTACCACCCGAGGGTGTACCGCCACTGCTCGACCCATCAGGGAGAGTTACCCGTCAGCAGAGGAACCTGCTAGGTCTCCCCGTACCCACCGAGTCGCTGGTACTCGGTCGAAACACTGGAAAGGGTAAGGAGCACGTCGGAACAGTCAAGCACTCCGACCCGTCCGCCTCTGTGTAGAAAACAGACGAAGATACCGAGAAGGCCACGTTACGCCAGCTGCTTGCTGAGCAGAAGAGGCTGGTTGACGAACTCTTGGTTGAGCGCGCCGCAGAGCGGCGACCCGACTATGGTAATCCCAGGCCGGGGCAGTAGGGGCAGGAACAATTCCCCTCTGGTGAGATGCCTCCGGGAAACCCTGATCATGCTACTGCCGCAGACAGGGCAGAATCCAGAACATATGGCAAGAGGGCGCGATACGTCTCGCCAAATCCCCCCGAGCGACGGGGCAATCTGAAGAATCCAATCCGGGCTCCCCCAGTCGCCCCGCAGGTCGTCCAGCCAGTTGACCCACGAGTGACCGAAGCCGTCTACCATGTTGAAGAACCTGGCAATGCACTTGTGGTTAGGGATCCCCGTCAGGACAGGGACCCCCACCCAGAGGATCTTATCGCGGCACTCACAGCCCGCCTCGAAGCGTTGGAAACACGGCAGGTGGCGGTCCCACCGGATGGAAATCCTTATCCCGCGTGGGTGGATGATATGCCCGCACCTCCGGGTTTTGGGAACCCTACTTTCTCGCATTTTAACGGGACAGGGGACCCGCCGCAGCACTTGGCTCTTTTTTCTTCCAGGTGTGGCCCCATGCTGGGGACCCCGGCTCAGCAAGAAGCCGCCAAGCTCCGATGTTTCGTACAGACACTAGAAGGTCCGGCATTCGTATGGTACATCCAGCTCCCTATCGGATCGGTGACCGGTTGGGAGGATCTTCGCCAGCAGTTCTTATACCAGTTCAGCTCCACCACGCGAAAGACCAGCATTGCAGACCTCTTCAAGTGAAAACAAAGGCCTGATGAGCGGGTTGCAGATTTCATCGCCCGGTGGAAGGGACTTACGTATTCCCTCTATATGCCACTGACTCAGGAGAAACTACTGACGGTGTGTGTGGGGAACGTTAAGACAGAGCTGGTACCCTCCCTGATTACCCAAAACTACCCTGGAGGGTTCATAGATTTCTCAGATAAGGCTTAACGCCTTGAGTAAGCCCTACAACAGGTCAGTCAGGCACGTTTGTTTCCCCCTATGATCCCGGCCAGGAGGACCACCAGGGATGAACCTGCCGCGGTGGCTCAAATAGAAGCCCCGAGGCGGCTGGAGTTTCTGCCGGCGGCACCACCCCCGCAACCCCGCAGAGGTCCTCCACCTCAAGCACAGGCTCCTGCCCAGCAGCGACCGCCTCAGAACCGACAAGTTCCCCCGCGCAACGTGCCACCGCCACCTAGGCGAGACAATCAGGCGCCGCCTCCTCGGCAGGCCCCTCCGGCCCCTCGTCAGGGCCAGGACCCCAGGGCCCCCTATCCAGAAATAAGGTACCAGACCTATTCGTTCAACGAAAATCAGGTCCCTGGCTACTTCTGAAGTGCTCTAGAGCAAGGGATTGTGCGTCTGCCTGAGTGCAGAAGGCCGGCAGAGGCGCATCACACCGATCACCCCAACTACTACCCTTATCATCGGATCCTGGGGCACACCCTCAAGCAATGCTATGTGTTTAAAGACTGGCTTCAGGACCAGGTCAACAACAACATAGTCATGTTGGGCCCAGCACCAGTGCAAGTGGCAGGTGTCTTTGCAGGATCAGAGATCGGCCGCGACAGCGAAGGCGAGTGGCAGTAGGTCCCCAGCCGCGGGTCCCAGAAATACGACGACTGGATGGCTCGAAAAACCATCGTCCGTGACCATGGTATCATCCGGGCGCGCCTGAAGTAGTCGAAACCTTCAGAAGATGTAGCTGGTGCCTCCGCATCGTCTTCACAGTCAACCTCTTCCCAAAAGGGCAAGAAGCGGCGATGCAAGAAGAAGAAACGCGCACCGCCAGTGTCGTCGTCATCCCACACTCTCGGCGACTTTATGCCCCCTGAAATGGGGATTCCTCCCAGAATCCGCCCAGCGGTGGATGACTCCTCGAGAAACAGCCAGGGGTACACTTCGGTTAACACCGTGGAGCTGGTAAAGCCGTATATGACCCCCGACGAGGGGGAACGCCAGGCAGACCTCCCCAACGTTTCCAGCCGACGTCAACGTCAGCGGAATCGCAATCGCGCCGGTCATCGAGGTACGTCAGCAGGCACTTTTGGCCAAGCCGTGCACGCCACTGAGACCAGGCAGTATGCTCAACGAAGATCTCAGCACGCGCAAACCCATATAACACCCTCCGCTCTACCTCCACCGCCGTTCGTGCTATTGGATCGGGGGGAGCAGCCTTGTTCGTATCACAGTCAGTCTTTCCCAGCTACAGGCCAGCCTCCGCTGTTCAATCCTAGTCCGGCGACCACTCTTCAGGCTTCTACTAGTAGGCAGTGAGATGTACCCAGTACTAGTCAATCGCCGGTTCAGCCGGCCGGACCCGATGTGCCTCCAAATGCCGAACGACCTCCTGTAAGCAGAGGCTCGCGTTTGGCACGAAAGTACGATGTTCTGAAGCACCTGGCTGGAATTCCGGCGAGGCTCTCCATCCTGGAGGCCCTTCGCCTGTCATCTGAAATGCGTGAGGCACTTGCCGAGGCCCTAAGGAGCCCCCTCCAGTTCGAGATGGAGGTAGCAACTGCAAAAGCCTTCCATACCGAGACGATTGAAAACGCCGAATGTCAGGCGGTTATCTTGTTCTCCGGTGAAGATGAGGACCCTCCTATACAGGGGCACATTCGCCTGCTGTACATCACTGGCCACTTCAATGGTGTGGAAGTCCGTCGTTGCCTCGTTGACACAGGTTCTGGAATCAATCTAATTCTGACCCGGACGCTGCGAAAGCTGGGTCTGTCCGAAGGTGATTTAACTCCCTCTGACCTCAGGATCCAGGGGTACGACAGGACAGAGCAAACCCCAGTCAGCAAGATCCGCCTAAAGACTCAGTTCGGTGGCTTAATTGCCAGCACCGAGTTCATGGTTGTCTCTCAGGACACCGCCTACAATGCATTGATGGGTAGGCCATGGCTCCATCTTCATGCAGCGGTCCCTTCATCGTATAACCAGTGCCTCAAGTACTCGCTCAACGGTCGAGTAGGCGTACTCCAAGGCGACGCGTCCCCTTTTGCTTCTTGTGAGGCCCGCTATCTGGATGCGGGTTATTACAAAAGTAAGGACAAGCAAATCCTGGTAAGCGAGGATGAACCCTCCCCGGTCACAAGTGATCCCTGGGCAAGCATGGATGACGCCTACATCCTCTCGATCCACTGGTTGGAGGCCACGACCCCCGACATGGGACAATGTTTTGTTGTTTTGGGTACGCAAGGAAGGCATGTTCCCGTGTCCAAGAGACGACGGAAAATCACCTCGTACTCCTACATCAACTAGGCTCAAGTCATCCCGGAATCCCCTACCCCTGTATGGTACCGGGATGTCAAGCTTATGACAAAGGCGGTGCGCCATACGTGTCTCTTCCACCGGGCTGGAATTAACCGACTTAGGCCGACACGTCACCACTGCTTTGATATCATCAAACGTGGCCCTTTAGGCCGAAGGCCAGACGGGATAGGGTCGACTGCCTTCATTGCTATGGTCTCAATGGAAAGCGAGTCTCCCGATGTGATGACCGCTACTGCCCAAGCCGACACCAGCTTCCCCTCGGATTTTGATATCCCAGAAGTACCCCCCATCGCGGGAATCCCCCCCACGGGTGGGGAGGAAGGCTTGGAGGATGCTCCCCCAGCCTTTAAAGAAGGCGTCTCTACCATGGTTGATGAACTGGTACAGGTGAACCTTGGTAGCGAGGCAGATCCGAAACCCACATTGATCAGTGCAGCCATGTCCCCCGAGGAGCGGCAGCAGTACGTAGACTTCCTCAAACAGCATTGTGATGTGTTTGCTTTGAGTTACAACGAGATGCCAGGGCTATATCCCCAGGTGGTTGTTCACCGTCTGGGCCTCCCGGCAAAACATTTTGGGTTTAAGCAGCCTCCTAGGAAGATGCACCCTTCTCATGGTGCTATGGTTGAGGCCGAAGTTGACAAGCTAATCAAATCCAACTTCATCAAGGAGGTCCAGTACACCAAGTGGCTTGCCAACATTGTGCCAGTCAGGAAGAAGAATGGACAGATTAGAGTCTGCATCGACTTCCGCGATCTTAATCGCCACTTCCCAAAGGATGACTTCCCACTCCCGGTGACGGAGCTGTTGATTGACGCCATGGCCAGGTTCCAAGCCCTCTCTTTCATGGATGGGTATTCCGGGTGTAACCAGATCCGGATGGCCCCTGAAGACGAGGAGTCCACTGCCTTCAGGGCTCCCCAAGGTACCTTTTGCTACCAGGTAATTCCATTCGGTTTGAAAAATGCAGGTGCCACCTATCAAAGGGCCATGCATCGCATATTCAAGCCGATTCTCGGGACATTGGTGGAATGCTACGTGGATGACCTCATAGTCAAATCATGTCAGCGCTAGGACCATCTCAAAGACCTTGAGAGAGTGTTCGGTTTCCTCCGTTTCCGTCACCTAAAGATGAACCCGCTGAAGTGTGCCTTCGGGGTCACCTCCGGGAAGTTTTTGGGCTTTGTTGTCAGATACCGAGGTATCGAGATCGACCCGGAGAAGATCAAGTCCATCATCCAAATGCCTCCCCTGAGCAACATTCGGGAGCTTCGAGGCCTTCAAGGCCACTTAGCCTATATACGCCGATTCATCACGAATCTGGCCGGAAAGTGTAAGCCCTTTTCCCGGCTCATGAAGAAGGGCGCCGCCTACGAATGGGATGAGGAGTGTCGGACCACCTTCGAGGAAATCAAGCAGTATCTGCTCCAACCTCCGGTCTTGATGCCACCCATCTCTGGAAAGCCGCTGGTCCTTTATGTGACCGCCCTGGAGAGATCCCTCAGTGCACTGCTCGCCCAGAAGAATAACGAGGGTACTGAGAATAGTCTCTACTATCTCAGCCGTATGCTTCTCGATACGGAGATCAGATACTCCCCTATCGAAAAAAGGTTCCTTGCGCTTGTCTTCACCGTGTCGAAGTTGCGACATTACCTGCAGCACCACGAGGTGCAATTGGTCTCCCGGGTAGACCCAATGAAGTACATCCTGAACCGTCCCATGCTTACTGGCCGACTAGCACGGTGGGTGGTGATTCTCCAGCAGTTTGATATCAGGTTTGTACCTCAGAAGGCCATTAAGGGACAGGCGTTGGCAGACTTTTTAGCTGCCCATCCAACCTCCGTGGATCAATCCCTGGACCTGTATTTCCTTGATGAGACGATCCTCCCAGTTGATCATGTTGCCCTGTGTTGGCAAATGCATTTCGATGGCGCCTCCTGGAGCCCCACCGGTAGGAGGCTCAACGATCCCAAGCTCAACAGAGTGGGCCTGGGTATTGTCTTCATTACCCCGGTGCAAGCCGTCCTGCCATACTCGTTCCTATTGTCAGAAGGCTGTACGAACAATGAGGCAGAGTACCAAGCTCTCATCACCGGCCTCGAGCTGGCCCTTGAGATCCATGTGCCCCATCTACATGTGAAGGGGGATTCCGAGCTGGTAATCAAACAGGTTAATGGAGACTACGTCGTCAGGAAGCCGGAGCTCGCACCGTTTCTGGAGTACACCCTCCGCCTAATAGCCCAGTTCTCTTCTTGACCAGAGGTTACCCATGTCCCACGGTTGCAGAACGGCCAAGCAGACGCTCTGGCTAGCTTAGCCGAATTGCTCGCAGAACCCGAGCAAGATGATTTGGTCATACATGTGGCCCACCGGAGCGTCATTGCCCTCGCCACCCAGGAGGACCGTGATAGCCGGCGGGTAAGTCATCTCACCGCCGGACCCTCCATATCGGGAGTCCCGGGTTCTTCAGATGCAGTGGTTGAAACCACCCCCGATTGGAGAGCACCTTTTGTCGAGTATCTCTAAAATGGTCAGCTCCCAGACGACCGGGCCGAACGCGAGCGAATCCGATGCTACGCGCTGCAATTTACCCTCCAGAGCAGCCTCAGTCTTGAACAGATCCTTTATAAGCGGAGTTTCGATGGTGTCCTTCTCGGTTGCCTCCAAGGAGGGGAGATACCTCAAGTTATGCAAGAGGTTCACGCCGGTTCCTGTGGCACCCATCAAGCTGGGCTGAAACTGTCCCATCAAATCTGGAGGTTAGGATAATTTTGGCCCTCTATGATCCACGATTGTATTGGATATGCCAAGAGATTCCACGCGTTCCAAGTACATTCCAACTTCTTGCATCGGCCGCCGGATCCCCTCCACCCCACCAAGTACTCTTGGCCATTTGCGGTATGGGGACTTGATGTAGTGGGACCGTATCCACCGGAAACAGCCCGCCAGTGTAGGTTCATCCTGACTGCTACAGATTTCTTCTCCAAGTGGGCAGAGGCAGTTCCGCTCAAAGAGGTCAAGGCCCGTTCCATCGTTGACTTTGTCAGCTCCAACATTATCCACTGGTTTGGAGTCCCTCACGCCATCCTCACCGATAATGGCACCAACTTCCGAGCAGCTGAATTGAAGAAAGTTTACGCTAATTACGACATCCGGTCGAACCATACCTCCCGCTACCACGTGTAGGCGAATGGACAGATCGAGGCGTTCAACAAGACCCTCTCTAACATTCTGCAGAAGATGTTTGGTCAGAATAAGAAAAGTTGGCCGGACAAGCTCCCCAACTCCCTCTGGGCTTACCGGACGACGACTCGCAACTCTACCCAGGTGACCCCATATTCCCTGGTGTATGGAGTTGAGGCCGTCCTACCCATTGAGATCCAGCTGCCATCGTTACGCACTGCAGTTTATAACCACCAGACATCAGATGAGGTAGCCGAGATCCATTTGGCTGAATTAAAAGCACTGGACGAGAACCGGCTTTGTGCCCTGCACAATCTAGAAAGGCATCAGGACAAGATAGAGAGAGCCTTTGACAAGAAGGTTCGTCTTTGCTCTTTTCTACAGGGCGACCTGGTACTGGCCCTTCGAGCGCCAATGATTCCCGGTAGGAAACCTCCCAAGTTAGAACCCAAATGGTAAGGGCCTTATATCATCCATAAGGTTTACCCTAATGGAGCATACTCCTTGGTGACCACGGATGGGGAGCGTATAACCCCTCCCACCAATGACAAATTCCTCAAACGATACTTTGCCTAGGGCAAAAAGGTCCAGCATGACCCTAAACTGCGAGCTGGTCCCGCACAACCCTAAACTACATCCTCGTCCTTACTGAAAGACGTTAAACTGCAAGCCAGTCAGGACTTCCTGACCGAGGCTCATCCTCAGGCCCCTTGGCCTCCTCGGACCCCCGGCCCCCGTCAAGCGATACTTTGCCTAGGGAAAAAAAGGTCCAGCACGACCCTAAACTGCGAGCTGGTCCCGCACAACCCTAAACCGCATCCCCGTCCTTACTGCAAGACGTTAAACTGCAAGCTAGTCAGGCCTTCCTGACCGAGGCTCAGCCTCAGGCCCCTTGGCCTCCTCGGGCCCCCGTCAAGCGATACTTTGCCTAGGGCAAAAAAGGTCCAGCACAACCCTAAACTGCGATCTGGTCCCGCACAACCCTAAACTGCATCCCCGTCCTTACTGCAAGACGTTAAACTGCAAGCCAGTCAGGCCTTCCTGACCGAGGATCAGCCTCAGGCCCCTTGGCCTCCTCGGGCCCCCGGCCCCCGTCAAGCGATACTTTGCCTAGGGAAAAAAGGTCCAGTGCGACCCTAAACTGCGAGATGGTCCAGCACGACCCTAAACTGCGAGATGGTCCTGCATGACCTTAAACTGCACGTTATGGTCCAACATGACTCTAAACTGTAAAGTCATGCACGACCATAAACTGCATCTTCATCCTGTAAGACTTTAAACTGCAAGCCGGTCAGGCCTTCTTGACCGAGGCTCAGCCTCAGGCCCCTTGGCCTCCTCGGGCCCCCGGCCCCGTCTTCACCGCGAGACGTTAAAAAGCAAGCTGGTCAGGTCTCCCTGACCGCGGCCCGGCCTCAGGCCCCCTGGTTTTCCCTGATCTATGCTATTGCGGGATTGTACGGTATGGTGCAGGACTACGTCCTCATTCACGTCGGATTACTCGTCGTACCACACATATCCCCAAATGAGATGCTTCTTATCGTCCCACATGACGTTAAACTATATTTCTAGAACTATGTATGGCTTGATTCTCATCCTTATGAGATACGTAGGAATGCTCGGACGCCTCATCGTGAGCCCAGCCCCAAGATTTTCCTTTCCACTATTCCCCCTAGGAATAGTTTTCTTGGACGATCTTTGTGTAGCAGGGAGTAGGCTTTCTTGGCCCCGCTTATGCAACCCTACTCGCACAAGGATTGTAAGGGTCGCACCGTGTGCCCACTCCCGTTCTTCTATTCCTTCCACGTCCTCACCGCATGACGCTAAACCGCATGGCCTTCAAGAACTACGTATGGCTTGATTCTCATCCATATGAGATACGTAGGAACACTCGGACATTTCGTCCATTGGCCCAGCCCAAAAGCCAAAATCTTCCCCTCGGGTCAAGACATGGCAGGGTGCACACTTTTTCCCCGATCCACATCGAGCAAGCCTCGACCCGGCTGCACATCCCCCCTGGAGATGTTTGCCTATTTCGTGGATGGATACAGCTATGCTTCACCCAATCCTTGACTGGGATTCCATCATTTTTCACACCCAGAGGGACCCCCAAGAAGGGCCTGGATACAATGCCCAAGGGCTCTCCTACCGATACGGGCCAACGCCCCCGAGGGTTTTCAAGAAACAAGTCGATACAAGTCCCACGTTGCGAATTTGGCCAGCGGTCGATGCTCATTTGTTGATCCCATATGGGTCACCATAGGAATGTTGTGTTTCGAACATGGTCAACAGTGTCCTGGATCTTCGGGTCCACCCTGAGATGTCCCAGACATCGAGTGCAGTGATTCATTCTGCCCCATCCCGAGGTGACAAACTTCCCCTAGGTGGTGCTAGCGATCGGGCCCACGGCCCTGATTCCTCATAAGGGTGTACGGTGTGATGTGGGACTATGTCCTCATTCGCGTCGGGATCATGTACCATGTCGTATTCCCTCCCTTTACGAGGCCCAGCCTCAGGCCCCTTGGCCTTCTCGGGTCCCCGACCCTTATCCTCATGTAAGACGTTAAACTGCAAACTAGTCAGGCCTTCCTGACTGATGCCTGACCTTAGGCCCCTTGGCCTTTCCGGGCCACGGCCCGGGTCCCCCCTTACCCAGGGTGTACGGTGTGATGTGGGACTATGTCCTCATTCACGTCGGAATCATGTACCATGCCGTACGCCCTCCCCTTACGAGGCCCAGCCTCAGGCCCCTTGGCCTTCTCGGGTCCCCAACCCTCATCCTCATGTAAGACGTTAAACTGCAAACCAGTCAGGCCTTCTTGACTGATGCCTGACCATATGCCCCTTGGCCATTCCGAGCCACAGCCCAGGATTCCTCATAAGGGTGTACGGTGTGATGTGGGACTATGTCCTCATTCACGTCGGGATCATGTACCATGTCGTACGCCTCCCCTTACGAGGCCCAGCCTCAGGCCCCTTGGCCTTCTCGGATCCCCGACCCTCTCCCTCATTGCAAGACGTTAAACTACAAGTAGGTCAGGCCTTCCTGACCAATGCCTAACCATCAGGCCCCTTGGCCTTTCCGGGCCACGACCCAGGTCCTCTCTTATAGGAGTGTATGGTGTGGTGTGGTACTACGTCCTCATTCACGTCGTCTTCTTCATCATACCACACACCTCCCTTGTTTAGGGGTATATTTCTCCCCTTCTCGTCCAGTATGATGTTAAACTACATATAAAGAACTACGTGTGGCTTGATTCCCATCCTTAGGGGATACGTAGGACCACCTGAATGTCCAAGATTCGGGTCCATCCCCATCTCTCGGGAATCCTCATCCCATCCTGGCCCCTTGGCCTATCCTTCCTCCATGAGAGGATTATATGGTGTGGTCTGGGATTATGTAGTCATTCACGACGGTCCCGTAATGACCACGCCATGTACCTCCACCTACTAAGCTGTTTCGTCAATCCCTTTTCGGCGGTTCACCAATGTGCTTAAGAGTACTCTGGTTTATTACCCGGAACGCCAAGCTTTACTCGGACACGTCCGCACCCGCTTTCGAGGCTTTGTGTATCCCTAAATCAGGGCTTTCATCATCTTTCACACCCAGAGGGACCCCCAAGAATGGCCTGGATACAATGCCCAAGGGCTCTCCTACCGTTAGGGGCCAATTCCCCCGAGGGTTTCGGGCAGCAAATCGATAAAATCCCGTGTTGCGAATATGGTCAGCGGTTGATGCTCGTTTATTGTTCCCACCTCAGGCTAACACGATACGGACGCTGTGTTTCCACCATGGTTAATAGTTTTCCTCTATCGCCACGCCAACCCATTAAGCCCAAAATGTCGGGTACACGATTCACGCCCTTCATCACTTCATCATGTCCAAGTAGAGTCTCGTAACTCTTGGTACTTTTCCTCCGTGCACGTCTGTGCGTTGGGAGAACAAGCTGCATCAAAGGTGTCCTTCGAAACTCCCCTCCGACTCCCCTTTGATAGACGCCCCAAGTATTGTGATAAGGATCTTCCCCGCTTGTTTCCCACACCGAGTTTATCTCATGTGGGCTTAGGGATTGGGTTGACATCTGTGCTTACTCAGGAGTTGTCACCACCCACGGTCCGAGCTCTAAGACCATAAACTAAGATTCTCATCTGGAACTATGTTCAAGACCCCTTGTCTTTGGGTCCAGCTTGAGTTCAGCATGTTCACCTCTCTGGTCCTGCCTTCAGGACCCCGACCACGGGACCGCGTGGCGTAGTGTAGGACCACGTCCTCATTCACGTCGGGTTTGCAATAGCTACACCACGCACACCCCGTTCTGAGAGTTAGCCCTCCTATTCCTTGTCCTGCATGACATTAAAAGGAATCCTTCAGAACTACGTGTGGCTTGATTCCCATCTTCATGGGATACGTAGGACCACCTGAATGTCTAAGATTCGGGTCCAGCCCCACCTCCTAGTGATCTCCTGATCTCTCGGTCACCTGGGCCACTTGGTCTATCCCTCTCCAGGAGGGGGATGTGTAGGTATGATACAAGGTTTTGGGAACCGTGCCCCTTCCCCTGGGAATATGCCATCTCTCGATCACCCTCAAGGTTGAGTCCCTTAACTCCTTGCAGTGGTTCACCCATGTATTAAGAGTACTCTAGTCTAGGACCAAGACTATCAGATTCAACCTGATCAAGTTCTTTACACTTTTCAAGCTTAGTGTTCCCCTCCATTCGGGCTTCCATCACCTTTCACACCCGGAGGGACCCCCAAGAACGGCCTAGATACTATGCCCAAGGGCTCTCCTACCGTTACGGGCCAACGCCCCCGAGGGTTTTGGACAAAAAATCGATAAAATCCCTCGTTGCGAATATGGTCAGCCTTCGATGCTCATTTGTTTGTCCCTATTTTAGGCTAACGCGACAGGATGCTGTGTTGTGAACATGGTCAGCAGTAATCCTCTGTCGTCATGGCAACCCCTTCAGTCCTCGAATGTTGGTTGCATGATTCACATCATTTTCCACCCCATCATGTCCAGGTGGAATCTCGACACTTTTGGCGCTATCCCTCAGTGCACCTTTTAATGTCAGGGGGACAAAGCTGCAATATGGCATCCTTCGGGGCTCCCATGGTCCGAGCTCTAAGACCATAAACTAAGATCCATCTGGGACTACGTTCAACTTGATTCCCATCCTCATGGGATGCGTAGGACTGCTCGGATGCCCTGTCTTCGGGTACAGCCCATTTAGGGAGCCAGTCACTCCCCCGGTTTCACCTCTTACCTCTATATGGCCCCCTCGGCCTAAGGTTTCCCTCTCCGAATGGCATACAATTTGATGTGGGATCATGTCTCCATCAATTGTGTTTTATAACACTGCGCACATTTCCCGCCTAGCATCGTTTCTACTACGTCTGCACTGCATGACGATAAAATGCATGTTTGGTCCTATCATACGACCCTAAACTGTGACATTATCGTCCTGGCCGCACGATGAAAAACGACACTGCATTGTGGTAACCTCGTTGTAGAGGACATCATGTTGGGTATTGGCCACGTGCCATGCCATTTGTCAATGCCCATCGCGGCTTGATCCTTGTGGCGACATCACGGCCTACTATTCTAGGCCTGTCGCTTCACAAAAAAAACCATTCACCTTAAAGAACAAACAAGATATATCAAATTCTGCTTCTTTTAGTGCAAGGGCCACGCCCGCACTCCCCTTTTCCCCTGACACTGGTATCCTACCATGTCACCTTCCAGAACTACGTATGGATTGATTCTCATCCTTATGAGATACGTAGGAGCGCCCGGGCACTTCCCCGCGGGCCCAGCCTAACCTTTGTGTTCGGTCCCTTGACTCGAGCATTTCCCCAGAGAATGCATGGTAAGTAGGGATTAGGTCCTCCTTCACGTCGGGTCTTGACGCCATGCGTCCCCTGCTCCCTTTACCCATTTATGGTCAAAGGTC
This sequence comes from Viscum album, assembly GCA_963277665.1. Lineage (NCBI taxonomy): Eukaryota > Viridiplantae > Streptophyta > Magnoliopsida > Santalales > Viscaceae > Viscum > Viscum album. Next base: position 1,712,199,244 of record OY728140.1, on the reverse strand, counting down.
CATTCAGAACTACGTATGGCTTGATTCTCATCCTTATGAGATACGTAGGAGCGCCCGGGCACTTCCCCGCGGGCCCATCCTAACTTTCCCTTTCGGTCCCTTGACCAAAAACCTCTCCCAAGGAGGTTGCGCGGTCTGATATGGGGTTGTGACCTCATTCATGTTGAGTTGTTCACCGCGCTGTACACACCTCTTATTCCCATTCATGCCGGGTGTTTGAGTTACTCCACCATGTACCTCTTATGTTTCCTCTCACCCATGGTCCGAATTCTATGACCCTAAACTAAGATCCCCCCAAGGGAAAGGAATCTTCTCCCTCTCTCTAATACATTTCGTTGCCGTATTCAGATGTGTTTTGACAAAGAGCCCGAAGTGTGGGATTTTCACAGGGACATTCCCCTCGTCCGATGACCAAGCTTCGTGAGCTCGCCATTTGGATCCTCATCCTCTTCCACATACAAAAGGACCCTCGGACGACATGGATACTTGGCTTAAGGGCTCTCCATGAATGCTGGACCTAAGGGCCCTTCAATAGTTTCGGGCCAACGTCCCTACGGATATTTGACAACATCTGTGACACGGTCCCGTGTTTCAAACATGGTCAACGGTCGACCCTCATTTGTCTGTCTCCATTCTAGGCTAATGCGACAGGGTGCTGTGTTGCGAATACATCAGCAGTTATCCTCGATCGTCACTCCTCCATCATCGTGATCTGAATCTCGAGCACCATGATTCACACATTTCCACTTCCTCATGTTCAAGTGGAATTCCATCATACTCGGATCTTTCTCTTCACGCATCTAGGTGCGCCACAAGATCGTGTTAGTGTCACCGGGCCGGGATCCACCAAGCGTCCATGTTCCCTAACCTGCCCCTTTCTGTGTCGGGAAATTCCCACCACTACTGCTTGTTTCCCACACCAAGCATGACTCACATGGGCTTAGTAGTTTTGGCAGGATGTGTACCAACACGGTCGGGCTGCTCATCGTCCTGTATGATGTTAAAATGCGCTTCTAGAACTACGTATGGCTTAATTCCCATTCTCATGGGGTACGTAGGAATGCCCGACCACTATGCTTCGGGCCCATCCCAATACTCACTCTTGGTCCCTCGACATGAAGAGTTTCCTCCAGGGGTACATGGTGTGATTTGGACTCCAACTCCTCATTCGCTTCGGTTTCATATTTACCGCGCCACACACTTCCTTCCCTCTTATTCCACGTCCTATCGTATGACGTTAAACTACAGGAGTCTATGTGTCCTCAACACATGACATTAAACTTCAGTTCTACCCTGAACAAGTTCAGGATGCTCCAAGATCCCATTGGGTAGTGATAGATCCCCTCGCCAGAGAGGCCCTGTCTGAAAGAAGGAATGATCCATGATCAAATCGATGCGCCCATCTGGCGTACTCCCACCATGGTGGTGTAACTACCCTAAGTGTTGGATTCTGTTCGGACAGACCATCACTCCATATTCCATCCTTTACGTTCCCCTTACTCGGACCCTCGTCCCCTTTCATGTCTCACGGGACCCCCTAACGGCCTGGTCTCATGCCGCATCGGCTCACCTACCGTCCTGGGCCAACGTCCCGGAAGACGGGTCATACCTGGAAGGACCCCCTAATAGTATGGATGTTTGACCTATGGTCCGCCTACTGTCCTGGGCCAACGTCCCGAGAGATTGATCGACGACAAATTGATAAAATCCCGCGTTGTGAATACGGTCAGCGGTCGATGCTCATTTGTTGTCCCCATTTCAGGATAACGCAGTAAGAATACCGTTTCTCCACCACGGTTAACGGTTGCCCCTTATTGTCACGACATCCCCACAGTGTTCCAAATCCTGGGTGTTGTGATTCACACTTCCCATTTTTCATCTGTTTGGACCGATTTCAGCGCCCCTGACATTGCCCCGTTCATGCATAAGAGCATGCTGAGGGAACGATAATTCGGCTATCCTGAAAGTTCCTTCTCCCATCAAGCCTCTCCCATCTCTCAGAAATTCGGACTGGTAATCTGAATCCCAGACTTCGGGCTTTACCCATGTGGTCTTGGGGAATTATCGTCGAACGTCCCGCAAACATTGTAGGAATGTAACAAGGCAATTCAACAGTGGAAATCATGCGCGCTACAGCATTCAAAACAAAGAAAACATTTTTGAAGCACGAAAGTACCAATGAAAGGTTTATGGGTTTGTTACAATACTCTGGGGTTAACTTCCCCCATGGACGTGTTGACCCCGTCAAAAGAGCGTTGCAGCTCCGCCACCCGTTAACTTGTGGCATCCAAGGCTTGCTGCCGCTGAACTAGCTCCCGCTCCTCCTCCACAGCGGCGGGGCGCAGTTCGTCAGTCCTGGCTTTGGCCCTCTCCATGCCAGCTTGAAGGATAGCCATCTCTCCAGAGGTCTGCCTCATATGCTCTTCTGCCTCCGCCAGCTGGGCCTTCAACCGTGAGACCAGCTCAGTTTGTGCATCAAGAGAGGCTGAAAGCTCATCTTCTCGGGTCTTCATCCGTTGAACCTCACCTTCAGCCTCCTAGAGCTTCTTAATGATGGTCGCTTTCCTCCATTTCCAGCCCACGCTAAGCCCACGATCATGCTCCCGGATCTTCTCAGCCATAAGATCTCGGATGAGTGCGTAAGGACGTCGGGCATCCACTCCCCCAGCACACAGTTCGCGCAACCGTGAGCTAAGCCTATCTATTTCGGCCATCCATTGTGCTTGGCGAGTGTCCTTGATAAAGCGCGCGATCAGCTTCCACAACCGGCGGCGGACTATGCTGATGTCTTCCTCATCAGAGGCCGTTTCGTCCCAGTCTGCGCGATTGGTAGGCTCGTATGCGGGATATGCCCACAGGAAATCCTCGGTAGGATCAACATCCGGTGTTGAATCTAGTGCGACACCTGGTGCCGAAGCAGGCATGACAGAACTGGGACCGACCAGTTGATCCTCTTCCTCGGAGTCCACCTCAATAACTTCGGGTACGGCCCTGCTGGTGGTCCCGCCAGTGACGATGTGCGTCGCAGCTTGAGGAGATGGAGGGAATATTGCCACCATCACCGGCATGCCCCTAGGAGGGACGCCACCAGACATCCCGACCAGTATTTCCACAACGGCCCACGCCAGTCGAAGAACTGTACGACAGAGAGGGACAAACGTTAGTTGGCATGGTCTACATGTGACAACGAGGAGACCAGTGGAGGATACTTACAGAGATCAACCTCTGAGCGCTGCTCTTGAGCCGGTACTGACGGGACCCCGATATGAGGCCCCCCGTATACTGTTGGAAAGTCTAGAGATTCCGGAGGAGCCACCTCGGGCGCTCTGGTCCCACCAGACGCGGAACTGGACGCAACCATAGGCGCAGGTTCTGAAGGTCCCGCATCATCACCCGCCAAGGAGAGAGAACGAGGCCTGCGAACAAGTTCCTCCTGCATGGCTCAAACATTGGTGAGAAGTCCATAGGGACCCAAGAACAGATCGTAAGGAAAGAATTTCGGAATGCTACCTCGAGAGCCTCCGCGAAATCGTCAGATTCTGAGCCTCAGTCTCCGACCTCTCCCTCCTCCAGCCTCATCCTCCCGAGAGGAGTCCTTTGATTCCTCCAGCAAGGGGAAGTGCTCCCTTATATCGGCAGCCGATAACTGTGGGGGGCCGTCTGATTCAATAGTACCCTCACCCGGTTTGTCATTGGGTGAGGGACACCATTGGAGTGGACGTAATCCTCCAGCTCTTTCAGGTACTGTTCTGCCTCCGCCGGAGACGCCATGAATCCAGCCCGAACTGGGCCTATGCCCGGAAATTCCATCCCAAGGCGATTCAGGTGGGCCTATATCTCGGATGGGCTGAGGAATTGCAGGTTGACATCCCAAATTCCCCAAGCTTCCGGGAAGATGGAATCCTCTGCCATGTCAATGTGACGCAGGCGCTTCCCCAGAGCCTGAGTGGATATCCTGCGAAATCCCCTCGGTGGCCGCCCCTCCGGATGACCCTGCTCTTCCGGAATCACCGGATCTACCACTGCTGCCATACCCTCGGCCGGTGCGGCTCTCGCCGCCATGGCAGCCCCGCTACCGCGAGCAGCCCTAGCTGCCCTCCGACCCCGACCTCGAGATAGTGGAGGTCCACCATCACCAAACCGGATCATTGGCTGCTTCAGCATCTCCCCTGGGTAAGCAGCCTCCCAATTGATGGCGTACTCCTTCACCAATCCGAAATTGGCGGTGGATGGAGGAAATGCAATCCGCATCTTTCCATCTTCCCGTGTGAACATGAGCCACAACTGCCTCATCACACATGGGTTCTCCTCGTGACGTACCTCCCAGTAGACCTGCGAGGTCAGCCGCTGGAGGCACCAGAACTGCCTCGCAAACCGATGCGGAGTGTACGGTTCACAGAGCGGCTCACGATCTATTCGTGCCACCAAAACTCCAACTCGGAAGGCCAGGAGGTAAGCCTGATGTTCTTCCGTTCCCCGTCCTTCATCAGTAAGCATCCCCGTCGGCAACGGGAAGGGGTGGAAATTGAACTCATCTGCCCTCCACACCCTATTCAGCACCATTGGAATGGCCAATTTGAACGGGAAGCTCCCGACCGCGTTCAGGATGGAGGGGCGGAAGATCGATCCCGACGGGGAAATGGGGTTTGGATACTCGTAAATCCCCCTGATATTCGCTGTGATCCACCCATACAGGAGGTGTAAGGGCCCGCATATCCTTGGCGGCTTCTTGCCCTCGCTAATATGCCACAGCATTCTGTACAGTTTGGTGAGTATCGGAATCCCTATATTGATCCGCTGCCCCATGGCCAACATCGACGCCATGATAAACGAGCTGGGCTGCACCCCCATGCTTGTATCTATCACCGACAGGATCCATCCACAGATGAGAGCCGCGATGAACGCCGCCAGCCTGACTATCGGCTGTTGTTCAGTACTGACACTGAAACCCCAAGTCTTCCATTGGCTGTCCTCCAGGACCCACCAATACGAGTGCCCCTTGCCCCATTGGACCGCCCTTGGACAAGTCCGAGGCCTTGGAGGGAACTCTCGGTTCTCTGGGAAACTCAGGAATCATTTGAACCATCTCATAAAATGGACATCCCTCACTGCCTCCTTGTCCTCTCCAGGGACAAGTGCCATCAGCGTCGATGCCAGTCGCGGAATTTTCTCCACATCTCCCCACGCGCTGACGACGGGGAGGAATTCGTCGTACATGGCCCCAAAGATCGGGACCCCAGAAATCTGGTGGACATCCCATAGGATGATTCCCTCCTCCCTGTGATGCAGGTGAAAAGTGTTGGTCCTAGACGACCATCTTCTCAACAGCTCTGGCATCAGTTGATTTGGTTGGTAAATGTGGAATTAGGAGGCCCATGCCGCCTCATACAACCCCACTCTCCTCAGCTCGACCCCGAACTATTCGCATGAGGCGCCTACCCAGTAGGCCCAGGCCCAGGCATCAGTAAAGTTGCCGCCCTGGCGCAGGTCCCACTCATCAGACCATCCCTTCTTCGAATCCTGCAAAGCCGCCTTCAGCATGGTATGGTAGAGGGGAGGAGAAGTCTCCGGCTGTAGTGGATTCCCGTCAATGTCGTTCACATGGTTGTAGAGACAGTCAGCGGTAACGGGTGTGAAGTCCTACCGCGTGTGACCATCGGCCGCCTTGAACCATTGGTGCTGGCATGGTGTGCTCCTGAACCAGCAAGCTGGTTCGTCCCTACTCGCCTCAGGGATGAAGACGTCATCCCTCAGCCCAAAGCCGTACAATGGCAGCTTCTTGCATTGTGGGTAATCCTTCTGACCCTCCGATAGCAGATCCGTCAAAGAAGTGTGGTTTGAGTGGCTTCGGATCATCTCTCCCAGGCCTAGATAGTTGGCCATCTCATCTCGGCGAGCAGCATCTGCAAGGACCCCCCAATACAGCCTCTTGATGGGCCATTTTAACTCTGGCCCCCAGAAATGAATTTTTTTCTCTAGATCGCGAAGCTCGATCGTGAAGATGAATCACGAAGCCGGATCGTGAAGATCGGTCGCGAGACCAAGCCGCGAAGTCTGGCCAAGGCCGACAAGTAGAGGTTCGCTTGGCGCAGACGCGGAGTCGGAGACCCGCGGTTCGCCGCGAAGCTCGATTCGCAGAGGGGTGTCGCGGAGTACGCGGAGCTTTGCGAAGTCGAGAGCAAAAAAAGACAAGTAAGGCACGTGAAGAAAAAAGAGGTCGCCCCCCCCCCCCCTATTTATAGGCGGCGACCCCGGAGCATCGCGACGCGTCCGGATCTGTGGCCCCGGTCAGCACCGTGGCCCCCTTCGCGAAGCCGCTTCGCGAACCGCCGACGATTTTGGCGATTTTCCCTCAGACTTTGACCCTTCTCCATCCGCGGCTCCAAGTCTGAGGGGGGGGGCATTTGTTGGCGCCAAAAATATGGCATGAAAGGAAGAAACGAAAAAGGCTGGCACGCTGCCTCGCGAAGCACCGCCGCGAAGCACCGCCGCGAAGCACCCACGCGAAGCACCCACGCGAAGCGCCCCGACCATCGCGGCCTCACGAAGCTCCTGAGGCGGTAATGCTCCGCGAAAGCATTTGACGTTCGTGAGCCGCCGCGAAGCTCCTGAGGCGGTAATGCTCCGCAAACTCATTTGACGTTCGCGAGCCTCCGCGAATCTCCTGAGGCGGTAATCCTCCGCGAGCGCATTTGACGTTCGCGAGCCGCCGCGAAGCTCTTGAGGTGGTCCCCTCCGCGGCTGGCGTTGACCTTAGCGAGCGCGCCGCGAAGCACCGGAGGTGGCGCGCGGGCCCTGCTTTGCGGCGCCCCTTCCCTATAAATACAGGACTCCCCCTGAGTCCCGAGGACGGACAATCCGACCTCTCGGCTTCTCCTCTCCTGAATCGCGAAGAACGCTTTTCCACGGGAATCATGAGCTCCGCGAGGTATTTCTACATCGCGAGACTCCTCTGCATTGTCTCATTTTGAGCCCCTCTTCCGAGAGGGATTCCCTTCGCGAAGCTCAAGGGCGTTTGCAAAGGAAGGGGATTCCCAAGGGAACCCGGGCAGCCGCGGAGCGTTTATGCTTCGCGAAACACCCAACCCATGCTAGTGATCCCTATGCTAAGGCAGGATCGCTACACATCGCGAAGCACACTGCTTCGCAGGACCCTGCTTCGCGAGGCACCCCTTCTTCGCGAGGAAATGCTCCGCGAACACCGTTCCACTTCGCGAAGCACCTTCCACTCACACCTATGCCCCATGCTAAGGCCAAGGCACTCCACTTCGCGAAGCACACTCCTTTGCTTAGCGATTCCTCTTCTCGTGCGACCCTCCAGGTTTTCACGATGTGATTTCAAAGTCCCATGGACAATACCACCCGTAGCGTTGCTTCGACTAATGCTTCTTCGCATAGGCATGCTAACAGCTATTGCTTCTTCGCATAGCCACGCTAACATGGACCCCTCGATGGTTCGTTCTGCGACCCCCCTTAACCATGGCCTTACTGGTACCTTCCCTTCCCCAAGGACCATAGGGTACCGGTTATGTAAGTCCTAGGGGTGTGGAGTGAACCCACCTCGTCTGAGCTGTAGGACGTTAAACTGCCAAGCACCACGTCCTCAACACATGACGTTAAACTATGACCCGACCTCGTGCCCCTCACGAAGGGTCCCCCCAACTCGAACATTCTTTACACCACTCATCTCCACGGGAATGGAACCACCCATTCACATGGGATGGGATCCTCCTTGTCGGAGTGGCGTATGTTTGTAGGAGAAGGGTGGCCCTAGTTCCCCAACGGATGGCTGCACCTCTGCATCTCCGTACTTCCACACTACCAAGGTCAGTGGAGGGCGTGATAGGAAATGAGGCACCTCCCATCATTGGATAAAGGTCCCTCTTTCCCACGCTTCGTCGCACTTCGGGCCTCCATCCTGGAGTAAGTCCCAACACCGTGGGCCGCCTAATGCGTAAGCCCCTCTTCGCTTCTCACGGATGCATCCTTCGCGACGTGATCATCAGGTCCTTGCAACCTCTTGTTTCTCACACCGAGCGTGACTCACGTGAGCATAGAGTGAGCACCAACCCTGACACCCCCCCCCCCTCATAGCGAACTACAAGGACTTTGATCCATGTTAAGGCATGGTACGTAGGAAGCCTCTATGAGGTTCAACCCCACCCGTCACTCATTCACGTCGGGTCTCATTCCCGTCCAGCATGACGTTAAACTGCATTCCGGTCCAATGGCAAGACATTGCGACCCATCCAATTTGAACTACGAGGTCTTTGATCCATTTCAAGGCGTGGTACGTAGGAATCCTCCACGAGGTTCAAGCCCACCCATCATCCAATTCACGTCATGTTCTGCCTACGTCCAGCACGACGTTAAACTGCAATTCCAGTCCGATGGCAAGCCGTTGTGACTAACCTGAACTACGAGGTCTTTGATCCATGTCGAGGCATGGTACATAGGAAGCCTTTCAGAGGTTCAAGCCCACCACTCATTGGACCAAGGTCCATCTTCACGTCGGTTCGCCGACAAAGCCACCTTACTCGGTCGTTCATTCACGACGAGTTTTCGCCCTCGTCCAGCATGACGTTAAACTGTATGCCCCCTTTGTCCCACATGACATTAAACTGCACACTCACCTGAACTACGAGGTCTTTGATCCATGTCAAGTCATGGTATGTAGGAAGCCTCTACGAGGTTCAAACCCACCATCCGGTCGTTCCGACCTCATTCACGTTGGTTCACCCCCGTCCCGCATGACGGTAAACCGCATTCCCCAATCCAAACTACGAGGACTTTGATTCATGTCAAGGCATGGTACGTAGGAAGCCTACCCGAGGTTCAAGCCCAACTCCCATCGGACTAAGGTCCCTCACTTACGTCGATTCGCCGACACCCACCGCCCGTCGTTTGTTCATGTCAGGGTTCACTATCGTCCCGTATGACGTAAAACTATGTTCCATCAATCCCCTGAACTACGAGGACTTTGATCCATGTCAAGGCATGGTACGTAGGAAACCTTCCCAAGGTTCAAGCCCACCACTAGTGGACCCACAGGTCTACTTTCACGTCGGTACGCTGACGATGCTCATCGAGCCAAGGTCCACCTTCACGTCGGTTTATCGGTGTCATCCCGAACTACGCAGACTTTGATTCCCTGCCACGGGGATACGTAGGAAGCCTCGTCAAGGCTCAAGCCCAACTTCACTGTCGCCCCTGTGATGGTCCCATTTCACTCTCCCTCCACTCCATTCATCAACCTATCACCCATCTTGATTCTCGCCCGGACCGTCTTATCCCGGTGAGACCATGTCAGTACGCTCTTCTTCGCAGCCATCCATGGGTTGGCCCCGGTATCGACATCCCTTCAAGGGGAATCCCTCAATCCGATCTATCCTAGCTAATGCTCTGGTTGGGTTGATCCATCTCTGCTAGACGTTAAACTTGCGGCATACCCTGTGTTGAGCACGAGAAGCTGAGGAAAACCTCAGATATGTGTCTATGACATATAATTCCCCGCGCTCGATGTGGGATGCCTTGGGCTTCCATGCCCTCGAGAAGCCTTGTGGCCAAGGATAATAGACAGACATGCCAGGTAACCCAGCATCCAGACACACTACTGATGCCTCAACGTGACTACTCCCCTGACTGAAGGTTGCTGCCCTGACTGGACCCCTTGGAATGTCCCAATAGAAGCAGTGTAATTAACCGGCGTCCATGGAAACATGGCACTAGGAAGAGTTTAACGAACTACGTATTAAATCTATGAGGGAGACCCGGACTAGGTGACGAGTTCTGAGGAGGAATCCACAGGAGGAAGAACCGACATCCCATCATCCCGTTTCGATCAAGGAGCAGACGTCCCTGAATAAGGAGCGAATGCCACCCGCCTTTGGAAAGCGAGAATGCGGGGCAACAAAGCGTCGAGCGTCCTCCTCCACGGACGGAAGGGCGCGCGCCCCGGTGAAAGCGTCGGAAACAAAAATTCATTTAAAACCTAGAATATATTATGCCTTACATGTTCTTGATAAAACCTAATTAGATTATATATCAACTTGTGTGCACCCATACTCTTGTGTTTCTATTACAGCTTAGTTTACTTATATATAATCATTATATAATATAAATACAGTGAATTTTATTATGTTTCTGACAATAATATTGATTCACTTTTTAAAAAAATTAATTAGTTGGATGTTAAATAAGATACTTCTCTGACACATAAAATTTATATTTTTTCTTAAGAACATTTCTCAAATTCTTATACTAGTCTAATAAGATGCTTCTGTTAAGATTTTTCTTTTCCAAAATTTATCTCAAAGATATGTTTGATGATGATAATATTTTTATATATAATAAATGGTTTTATCAAATGAGTATCATTTTTTATAATATTTTATTAAATAATTTTATTAAATATATTCCAAATAATATGTCCCCTATTAATATGTATCATATCTATTATTATGTCAATATTTATGTTTCACTAAGTTTTGAGTTTACTTTGGTGTCTCCCTCATCCCCTAGCTATTTAGGTCAACCATAATGTCAATCATATCATATATGAGTCTTGGATAATCGAGTGGACAACTCCTTTCTCAAATGCTCTATATACACTATCTCAACTATTGGAATAGTGGAGCATGATAAGCTAGGTATAGTTAAGCTAAGTGTTACAAGTTCATAGTGAACATTTCATTATCACCTTTCATGGTTTAAACTCCATGCGTTGTTCACTGGGGGTTTCAGGGTCATCACCCCTTTTGTAAGAGGTTTAAGGGATAAATTTCCTCAGACTAAATTTTATAGGGGTTGTACTATGTTTAAACACTATAGAAGAGTTGGAAATAAACACCAATAGTGAGTATTGTAACAATTTTTAATTCACCGATGGGGGGGTCACTGTAGCATAGAGAACCATAGTGTGGATCCAGGTACTATAGCAACATGGGTTACTATAACACTTCATTTCTTTGTTATTTTATTTTGAGTTGGGATTTATTTACTGCATTCTAGACTCCTATGATTATGCTTTAATAATAATGAAGTGGTTTTTGCCTATCCAAAGACATAGGGATTCTTCCTAAACCACATAATTTATACTGTCCTCTTATTCTTAATGATTTTATTTTCCTCATTTTTAATCTTCTTTCTGAAATTATTTTTCATTATATCCCCCCACATTTCCATAAAATCTACTTAATTTTTATGGTATCCCAAATTTAATGGTTTTATAACTAAGTGTCTCCCATATATATTTCTAGATATAGACACCTAGTCAAATTGGAGTCACCCATACTTCACTTTTACGATATAAAATAATCTATGAGCACTCAGATTTGAAAAAACATTCCCATTTAGATTATCACGTGTTTAACAAGTTCACACTTTAAAATTAAACTTTATCTTAGTATTTTAATGGGTTCTTTAAGATATAACCATATTAACTCATGTATTCCCTTCATATATGTATGTTTCTAAAAATTTATTTTTGTATGCTATACCTTCAAACAAGTTATTAAATTCCAAAAATATTAATGAATAACAATTTATACAACAAATTATTTTTTTCCCTTACCAAAAAAATATAATTATATTCAAACATATCCAGAGGTATATCTAGCATAAGTCTCATAAAACGCTTATATGTAATGGTTTAGAATCATATAAAACCAAAATATACTTATGAGAAAATAAATTGTGATTAGAAGCCGACCACAAATTTTCTAAAATCAATTATGAGCTTCTGATCTAGTGATAAGTCTAATTCAAAGTCCAATTATAAAAATATCAATACTCAAGAGAGAATTTAAAACTAGAAAAATCCTAAAATTTATTTTTTATAAATCATAACAACCTTTATTATTGAGTTTATAACCCAAAAACAATCACAGTATTTGTTGAAAGAAAGTATACCTAATGACATACCTAGAATGTAAATCAATATATATATATATGTGGTATTAAATTTATAAAAACTATTAAAACTTATTAAACTAAATTATACATTTATTCATAATATAATCACTTTATATCCCTAAATATTTAACATTTATATAATAAATAAATTAACATTTTAAATATGTAAATATGATATATGAAATTATGAATATTGTTGGAACCACTTTGTGTATAAGTTTGTATTTGTTGTCAATAGTTGTCAATGAAGATCAAAATGAAGGAGATCAAGAAGTACTCCAATGAAATGGAGGAATGGAAGATCAAAATGAAGGAGATCATGAATTACTCCGATGAAGTAGAGGAATGGTGATTCAGACGATTGTTGTACTGATCGTAAGTTCAAAGAACATGTGTCAAAGGTGATACATGTGTCAAAGGTGATACATTGTTTACAACAATGAAGAATGTGAGGTGCAACCCATCTGAGGATGATTAAAAGAAGAATGGGGTTTTTGTATGAAGACCATGCAATTACTCATTATTGCATGAGAACCATGGGTTTTGATAAAGACCATGCAATTACTAATGATTGCATGAGAACCATGCAAGAGACTTCTTGATGAATAGAATCACATGGTTTGCATGAAGTAGATCATGACAGTTGATGAAGAAGACAATGTGCGAATGATTGGAATTCTAAGAAGGTCGTGCAATGATTGGAATTCTGCGATATCCATGCACGTCACATTGTCATAGAAAATGATGATGCTAAAACTATGCCTTCAAAGAATACATATCACAATAGTGGAGTTTGTGATAAAAGAAGAAGAGTTGATGAAGGATACATATCACCAAGAAGAAGTGATGTTGAGGTGATCGTGCTTGTTGAAAAAGCAAATAGACGACATACAAATTTATTGATAAAGGAGATTCCATGGTGGCATGTCGAGTTAGAGGACTGTGGATAATGATCCATGTTTTATTCAAGAAACGTCAACAAAGGAATGGATGATATGGAGGCAGACAAAAAGATCAGATACAAGGTGGTGTCGTTTTCCATTATTTGCCAAATTTTTGGGGTCCAAAATTTGGAGGTTGGTGAGCATCGCGAAAAGTGGATTTTCATGAAGATCATAATTTAATATGGAAAAGGCATGAATTTCGCAAAGATGGGATGCATGGATTGGATTTCATGAAGACCAGAAGAATAGAGGAAGTGATTCTTCGTGATTACGTCAAGCTTCGCGAATGGCAGAGGCTGGAGAGCTTCGCGATGATAAAGGGATTTGTGAGGGAGCTTCGCGGCGAAGGCACGAAGGAATGATGGCGGTGATACTTTGCGATTACGACGAGCTCCGCGATCCGAAAATTGTCGAGGTGCTTCGCGATTTGGACAGAATTCCGGCAGAAACTTTGGAGCTTCGCGATTTGAGATGACGTGGTGTTGACTTCGCACGGAAGGGTCGAGGGTCGGTGGAATCGCCTATAAATAGAGGTCGACCCCATCAAGAGAAGCAGAGAGAGAGCTCTCAATGAAAATCCTTTTCTCTCGGTTCGTAAAGGTCACTCGCGAAGGCAGAGTGCTTCGTGAAAGAGGAGCTTCGCGGCGGCTATTCTAGCTCCGCGAAAGTCGTGCGCCCCGCGTTGGCTCAGTGAGCTTCGTGAAGATGCAGGAGCTCCATGACAGCCAAGCATTGCGAAGGCTAGAGCATCGCGAGAGTGCTTCACGATTGAGATTCGCGAAAAGGCAGGGACTCCGCGAAGCCTTGTTTGAGCTTTGCAAAATTGGGAGCCTTGTGAAGTAGGGTACTTTGTGAAGGACCTTTCCAAAGGTTGTTCGCCCAGTGGACAGGGGAAAAAGGGGTATTCATCTGTGGATGAAATTTGGACTTCAACAAAGAATCATTTATTGAGAAATCACACAAGTGATTGTGATTCAGGAAAATGAAGACAAGGGGATCTAATGCATTCAGTCATTGCACTAAAGAAGAAGGATTGAACTAAAAAGAGCATCAAATCTGATCCCTGATGCAAGCAAAGTCTCATGCTGAACAGGAGATAAAGAAATTCATGTCTATCTATTGAAGAGACCTTCACGTCTATAAACTGAGTGTGACTTCACCAACGGCAGTGAGCCAGGGGGAGTCAACGGGAGTGACCCGAGGGAAGCAGTGAGCTATCCCTGAACCTTTGTAAAGGCAGTGAGCCTGGGATAGAGTGATTGTGCCCAAACAATTGTAATCTACAGCTAGTGAAGCACAGTGGATTTAGGTATGACCGACAACCTGTCGGCATATGCTCCTTGGACGTAGCCCTTAGTGGTGAACCAAGTAAAAATAGTTGTTCCATTTCTCTACATGTGAATGTTTCATTACTGATCATATCCATCATTCAGGTTTAAGTAGTTCCTACCAACGTGGGAACAAGATCCACAACTTTATGAAGAAAAATTTGACACCCTGATTCACCCCTCCCCTCTCAGGGTGTCCCGAGGTCCTACAAATATTTCATAAATAAATAAAAATTATCATTTAGACATGATTTTGTGTATATTCCAAAACATATAAATATAGACACTTTATATTTATATAAAAACATGAACACTAAATATTTCATTATTTATATATATATAATCTCCTTCATATTAATATATATGATTATCTACAAAGTATAAACCTACTATATCCCTTTATATATTAACATTTTACAATAATAAAGTAATTAAATTACATTATTTTAATATTATATATTTTATATTTAGTTAAGACTTTGATCAGATCGACAAACACCATTTTGTCTTGACTTAAATAAAATTCTAAAATGATAAATTTAATATGATAAATTCATATTTTAATTTATGAACATTTATGAAAAAAATATAAAGTCTTATATTTATCCATTTTTATAATTTATAAACACATTATAAATTAATTTACAATTTTAAAATAAATCCTTTATATTAAAATCAGAAACACTGTTCATTGAAATTCAGGACACACTAGAAATGTTTTTAGGAAAATATTTGTTCTCAATAAATGATAGAACAATGTTGTATTTCTTTATAAACCATATCATGTATTTAAACACATAACAACAATTTTCAAATGAACTATGAAATTTTTTCTACATAATTAATTTCAATCAGAGCCTTTGAAAGACACACTTTTGAATTATGATGTGGTTTTTTATCCATGTTTTTTATTTTCTATATGGAAATAAAATTCTCATAAAAAATATGACCATTTTCTAATAAAATCAAAATTTGAAGCCATAATTTTACAATACTTTGTTTTATGAAAACATTTTCTGTAACCCCTAAGTTTTCATAAGATAAAACTTTGTTCGGTAGACTATGTGATATGCAACACCGAACCCAAACAAACAATGATTATTTAAATATGATTATTTTAACCTTTTAATTAAGTTTATGGGTATGAGTTGGACTAAAAAATTTATGAAATATATATATTCCTTAAATATATTGATAAAAGAATAGAAAATAATCAATCAATTTTTGGTAATGACTTTTTGTATGTCATCTTCAAAAATGATTTTTATTTCATTTTATGAAAAATATATTATAATTATTTTATATAACATTTAAAAAATTTATTTTATAAAATTAACTGAATTATTTTATATCATCGTATCATAATTAAATTATGGTTAAAATTGGTATTTTTTTTGGAAAAAATAGATTTTTCAGTGAATAGTGAAAAATATAGTTTTATGTAAAATGGTCATTTATATTGATAAATTAATTAATTTAAAAGTATAACTATTCTTTAAATTTTATTTCAAGGTAACATAAGTTTTTTTTATATTTTATTAAATAAATTAAATTTTAAATCATCTTTATATTGGATTTCAGTGTGAGTTTATTTTTAATCTTCAAATGCATTTGTTTTGAAACTGTTTTAAAATAAAAAATGTATCTAGATTATAATTAATTTAAATAAAAAATTATGAGAAATGATTTACATTAAATTTTTAGATTACATATCTATATTTATGAATTTAAATCCACATAATTAATATTACTAGTTATATTGTTAAAGTGAAATCATCATTTCCTTGAAAAATGAATTTTTCAGAAAATAGATTTTCATCATGCTTGAGGGTTTTATTTTAATTTAAATTATTCCACCTATATGAATTGATTTTAATAAAATGGATTCCATATTTGGAATCTTCTAAATTAATATTAGGTAATAATGTCAACTTAATTTTTAAACAATATGAAAAATAATTGTAATAAATATTAATTACCAAGGTAAAAGGAAAATAGATTAATTAAGGGTAAAAAGAATTGAAAAAAGAATATAAACAAAGTAACTCTAATATTATGAATATTTTTAGTTCCATTTCATTAAAATACATAATATATTTCTTTTTTACTTTATAAATTATTTTGTAACATGTTTGATAAAAAATTATATTATTAAAAAGAAATTGTATTTTTAAATAATATGATATTTCAATTAATATTTTTTTCTATGAATTAATTTTTTTTTGAAATAAATAATAATTTAATAAAATGTTATTATTAAATATTTTTTATTAAATATAAATGATCCTATAATTTTCATGAAGTCAAATGTAATTTTTATAAGGGTTCGAAACTGTTATTGTCAAAAACACATCATTTTCAATAAATTTCGAATATTATTTTATATGTAAAAATTAAAATATTTAGAAAATTATTTATATAAAATTAAAACTATTTTTTATCAAAATTTAAAAATTATTATATGGTGTATTTTTTATAATTTTTTGAGATAGTTGGATTTTTGGGTAAAAATTAAATACCATATAAATACACTTTCTCTATTATGACATAATAATGACCAAAAAGTGATGTAATAAATACTATAATGGGTATAAATGACCTAATATATGTTTTAAATTTAAAAAAGTTTGATTTTAAGTTTATTTGATTTATTTTTTAAATCCATTATGAATCCCAAAAAACATGTAATATATTTTAATGTTTCAAAATCATTTATTTAAGAGTATGACTCACCTCTACATAATCAAGGGCATTATTTTTTTATGTTCATACCTATAAAATAATAAAAAAATTCCATTTCTAAGAAACCATGGGATGTTTTGTGATTTAGAATATATTATTATGTAAAGTCCAAAATCTAAATAATAAAGAAAACTCTTTTTTTCCTATATAAACCCACACATTATCCCATTTATCTTCACTAAAACTCCATTATCATGAACATACTCTGACCTAAACTCTCTATAGGTCTTCTAATATGCCCCCAATATCTTAATAATCATCTCCCAAACATTTGGTGTCACACATTCAAGCAATGGATCTCAATTTCTCCTTTTTATTTAATAACATATTTTATGATATTTTTTTTAATTACCATTTTTTCATGTTGTTATATGTTATTAAATATCCCTATTAAAGTAAATTTGATTTTATAATTATTATATACCCATTTCAATCTCATTATTCTGTCCCAAGAACATTTAAGTACACCCATTACCATACCGAAATTAAGTAAGGGGTATTCTCTCTCCTTTTTATTCAAGCACCTATTTTATGATATTCCTTTTTAATTACCATTTTTTCATGTTGGGATATTTTATTCCATATCCCTCTTACATTCCATTTTATCTTAAAATTATGAGATACCCCCTTCACTCTCATTAATCCCTCTCATTAACCTTTATGTACACCTGTTACCATGACGAAATTTTATAAGGGATTTCTCTCTTCTCATTTCCATTCAAGCACCTATTTTGTGTTATGATTCTTAGTTTAAATTTTTGGTGGTTTGGGTATGTTTTCATAAAATTCTATTACATTCCATTTTATTTATAAATAATTAAATACCCCTTTCATTCCAATTATCCCCTCCCAATAACCTTTATGTACACTCGTTACCATGACAAAATTAAGTAAGGGATCTTCCACTCATTTTTATTCAAGCTCTTATATTATGATATTATTCTGAATTTCAATTTTTTCATGTTGGGATATGTTATTATATATCCCAAATACTTTCATTTTTTATGTCTACATGATTATATACGCCTTTCACTCTCATTAATCCTCCCATGATCCTTTATGTACACTTGTTACCGTGCCGAAATTTCGTAAGGAATTTCTCTCATCTCATTTCCATTAAAGAACTTATTTTATGTTATGTCTGTTAAATTCCATTTTCTTGTGTTGTAATATGTTATTAATTATTCCCATAACTTTCCACTTAATTTATAAATTATGATATCCTCTTTCCCTCTCATTAATACTCCTATGATCCTTTATGTACACCCATTACCATGCCGAAATATAGTTTGGATTCTTTTCTCAATTCAAGTTTCTTCATTACCTTATGCCTTATATTTACAAAAAAATAGTGTTGGGATATTATTTTACATGTACCTATTACTTCCCATTTTATTTATATGTGATGAGGGACCCATTTCTCTCTCATCAACCCATTTTTATGAATCTTTAAGTGATGTTGTTATGTTGCCAAAATTTCACCACAATCTTTCATTCCAAAACAATTGTGTAGTGAATACCATATCAATTATATATCAAGGGTGTTCACATTTATGAACATATAATCTTTATTGGGGACTTATTCATATTTATTACACATTCCTTAATCATGTAATAAATTATGATGATGAATGAAACTATGTTTTATGATCTGTGTGGAACACTTAAGCATGAAAATGAAATGAAAATGATGGGTGTGCCTAGATAGCACTAAAATACATTGGGTAATGTTTAGTATCATGATACACCATGTTGGGATAAGGATTGAACCTAATTCATTTATGGTACTTTTTCAACCATGATGTCTTGGAGGGTTTATCCTTGACCTATGTTTAGGATTCAGTGTTTTAAGTTATTTCCACATTTCCCATGTTATTATTATCATGTTATATCATTCCTTATTATTAATGTTACTTTTATTCCCCATTGATATTCCTATTATCTAAAATTTAATATCTTCTTTTTATTATTCATTTCTTATTCCCTTATAGGGATTTATATCTCACCCCTTTCTAAGGTTTGTCCCCAGGTTATCCCGTGGAGTTTTAAAAATCTATGTAATTTTACAAGCATGTTAAGGAATTTTTCAATAATTTTATTGTACCCCATGTTAAAAATTTTATATTATATACCTAATTAACAAATAAACTATACTTATCAATATTTGGGGTTATATTAATTTTAATTTTATGTAATCAATTATGAATTAATTTGTAATAAAGATAATAGTTGTTATATTTTTCATAACCCATTTTTCAAAAACCATGATATGGTTTTATAAGTTAACATAAACCATGAACATTTTATGTTTAAAAAAATATAGTTATGACTGTTAGCATAAAATATGATTATTTTCTAGCAAACACTTCTTGGTTTTCTAAAAAAACCCCTTTTCTAGATTTTATATCTACTAGATTCCAAAATACAAATGAAATAGAAGTCACAGTGATAATAATTTATAATTTATTAGGGACAAAACTTTTCAAAATTCAATAAAAAACCACTAAATAATTTTTCACAAGATCCAACCAAAGTTTTTTTAATTAAATGTAAGAAAATCAATAACATACCTCAATATTAAACAAATCTAGCCCTGTAATATTCACAAGAAACTAAAAGATACCCCTTAAAAAGAGTTAATAGACTAATTCCTCCAAAGTTGTACACAGGTTTTATAAACCTATAAACACTTAGAAAGGATTTATCTCACACTGATAACCAATTTAAAAATTTATGATAAAAATATAGTTACCCAGATTATCCCAATCGAGACATAGCTAAATTCTGAGTTTAAGAGAATCAGTGCCTATCTAGAGGTAAAATAGTAGGTTTACACAAGTAGAAAAAATTAAAAAAAATATGGTTCTATTGATCTCAGAGTGATTTTTTTACCCCTAGGATAGGTTTTGGTGAACTTCCAAGTATATTGATTTTAAAGGGATATTTAATATTTATTATTTAAATAAATATCCATCCAACAAGTTTGGATATTTATATCTATTAAACAAAGAATCAATTGAAAATTCATACACCACAGTTGTGTCTAGAATAGATTTTTTACCCAATGTATGGTATAATATTGGTACAAATTTAGGGCCTTGGGTTGGGCCCATCATGGGTGTGGTTTAAATTAATTAACTTATTTATTTATTAAATCTACAACCCTATAATATCCGCATATTTAATACTACTAATTATTTATATATAAGGTTATTTACATTTTTTCATTGAAATTGTAGACACCCTATTTTTTTCATGTAAGTATTTTCTATATATATCTATAAAATATTTTCAAAGCTAGGCGTTGAGACAATGTGCAATTATGAATCATGTTGTGCTCAGAATTAATTTTAAAAAAATATTAATTCTATTTTAAATTAAAAATTCATGGTTTCTTAAATGAAATGAGATAAATATTAAATGGAGTATTTGATCAAAAACCTGATAACATGATTTAATCCAGAATGTGAGGTTTACCCTAGGCAATACCTAAAATGGGTTGGTGTGTAGTGTTTAGATAAATCAGTTGTGTGTGTTACATTCAGTCAGTTAATTAAATAATTAATTGAATTAATTAACTACTTATCATATATATAAATCACTTATTAATACATAATTATGGTATATCTCTAGTGTTAGCTGCATAACCCTATGACCATTGAGAGGATTTTCTTTCCACCTCTCGTTGGTGAATCAAGATCCGATGACAATGAAACTTCAGATCCAGGAAGATCAAGGTGCAGAAAACATAACAACTTCTGTCATTCATTTTCAAGCACGTTCTTCATCAATTAATGATCCAAATATAGGTAGGACTCAACATTTTTTGTATTTTTCCCCAAATTAATAAATAGATTGAGTGTGATCATACATCTTCATTGATATGTATCAGTTTCAATCCTTTCTATGAAATCACATACTGATTTCCAATTTTTTATTAAATATATATCTATTGTTCCAAACTTCCTCACCAAAATATCACAAATTTTTATTTCTTGGACAAGAACACTTGGGAAATGATTGTTACACCTTTTTTAGTGCTTTTCACCCACCCGTTCTTCACCATCTTCATCGTTGGGAAATGTGGACATGGTCTGACATTGCTAGGAAAGATCCAGCCTGATCAAACCCCAAGATTCGAGACTGTTTCACATGTAATGAATGTATCATATATCAAGTATGTATTTGGGATGATTTTTGGGTTGATCATGAATTATTTTTTGATCATGGATCCAAATCAGGAGTGGAGGTGCTGGGAGATGCGAGTGGTGCATATTGAGAACCCCATGGATGAATTGGAATCTTTTTTCAGTCCATCAGATGGTTAAAAACAAAAACCAGAGGCCTTCACCACCAATTTTAGGTATCCTAGAGGTCAAATACATGGAGGAGAATTTAGATCTAAAATATCGGAAACATATCTTACTTTATTTGAAAAACACTAGACTAAACAGCGTGTACCATGATGAACACACATCGTTTATGGACCTTAGTGTGGCACTAGGGTTTTAGGATAGAAAATTATCACATAATGTGTGGGACCCCACAAACCATGTGAGGCATATGATGCTGACTTGATGTGTACTTTGTGAGTACATGGACATAGGAATGGCTAGGTACATGTTGGGTTCCAGAGTACATGGACATAAGAATGAGTACATGGACACAGGCAAGAGTACAAAAACATGGGCAAGAGAATTGGTCAGACCATGAGTGGATAAGGAACATTGTGTAGTCCCATTACACACTATATAAGGATACATGGGTAGTGAGTTGTGTACCATTAGGGACATATCTAGGAAGTTAAGCAAGAACACACACTGTGTGGGTCCCATTACACACCATGTGGCCCAAATTCCTTTTTTAAGAAACTTCTACCCCTCGTATCACCTTAGTTTGGACTCGGATTTTGGCATGTAAGTAGTTTATCCTATGTTTTTTCTACAAATAATGTGATGGTTCCATACATAGTACCATTTGAGATGTGATTCTAGATATTCCAAGAATGATGCATATTTAGATGATGCTCAAGGAGGATAATGATCGGGAAAGTTCATTGAGAGATTATAGTGGAACCATCCTACAAGATAGGTTATAGTTCATAAACCTATCCATTGAGTGGAACCATCCATCTAGGTAGGGCATGGATTCTTGATCGACTATTGGAGTAGAACCCTCTTGTTGGGTAGGATATGGGTCCACTATCTTCCATGAGAGTGGAACTCTCCTATAGGATAGGGCATGGGTCCTCTATCTGTTATCTGAGTGGAACCCTCTTGTTGGGTAGGGCATGGGTCCTTAATTAGATATTAGAGTGGAACCCTTCAACTGGGATGGACCTGGATCCTCTACCACCTACTAGAGTGTCTCCCTAATGTTGGGTTGAGAATGTGTCCTCTATCAACTATTGAGTGGCACACTTATGTGGAGTAAGGGAATGGGTCCTCAACCATCATAGTGGCACCCTCCTGCCAGTATAGGGAATGAGTCCTCTAGCTATCTACTAAGTGGAACCCTCCTATTATACAAAGGCATGGGTCCTCTACCTAGATATTGTGACCCCTCGACTATGCGACCTAGTAGTGAGGTGTAGCTTAACTTAGATGTATCTTCAGAAAGACATGTGATATGTTTGGAATAATTGATAGACCTTCTAGAACTGATGGTACTCTTTTCCTTGGCTAGGCTGTGTGATGGAGATCTCATTTATCTCTCATTTTTTATTATTTGGTTTAATCATATATACATGTGTGTGTGTGTGTCTATGTCATTGTATTTTTTTACTCTCTTACATTGGTTTGAGCCATATGCCTATTCATATCATGTATCTAACTTCCCCCCCATCAAATTTTGAGGCATCCTACTTGGTATGTATATACTCACCCCTGTATGGGATTTTCCTACATGAATCATGACTTATACAGACGATACACTGGTTGGTGGAGATTACAGAGGATTTTAAGAATACATGATGAATTTCTCTATGTAATGTGGTTGGATCTTGGAAATTCTTAGTGGGGATCTTTAATGATTTACATTTATATCTTTTTCAGGTTGGGACATATTTGTGTTTGGGCATGTATTTTTTCCTTTTACATTTCATTTTATATTGTAGTACTCTGGTACACCCTATAAGTTTTCCATGAATGGTGTATATTCTAGTTGTTTCATATTTTTATTATTATTTATCTTCACTTATGAATGGAGGTGGTTGGGTGTGTGCATGTAGGTACATTAGGAAAAGGACTCCCATATTAGTTATTCCTTTTAGTTCTTTTTTCCAACCCTTGGCCTATGGAGGCGTGATTGGGGTAGTCTTTTCTCGATCTCCATTGGGTTAGGTCATGATAGATAGTATCAAAGAAGTCCATTCCTTACACTACTACAAACTTGGATTTTAAAAGTGATATAAATCACCTTTAACAGTGCTAGAAAATCATTTTTAATCACAGCGAAAATAAAAGGACGTCCCCTTTATCAGTGCTAAAAAAGTGTTGATAAAGGGTTCCCTTTATCCCCGCTAAAAAAATATCTGATAAAGGTACCCCTTTATCAGTGCTTTTTTAATGCTGATAAAGGGTCACCTTAATCAGTGCTATTTTGAGTGTTGATAAAGGCCCAATTTTTCAACGCTATTTTGAGCACTGATAAAGGACACCTTTATCAGCACTATTTTGAGTGCTGATAAAGGACACCTTTATCATTTCTATTTTGAGCATTGATAAAGGACAAGTTTCTGGAGATGTGATATTTATTTAAGAGCACACCTAGCACCTACAGAACACCTACACACCTACACACAAATAACACCTGCACGCATAACATAAAACATCACCTTCACACAAAACAACTGCACAAAACAACACCTACACACAAAAAAGCATAGAAGAAAAAAATAGCTCGCACAAGAGTTTCGCAAACAATGTTATATACATTTACATGAAATCATGAATACAAAAAACACTCTGCTATATATATTTCAAACAATGTTTTATATGGTTACAATTTCAATTATCCAATAAGCAGTTAAAAACATTAATTTTTCATCCTTTTTTGCATCTGTGATCCCCTCTCAAAAATTGACGTCCATGGTATTAGTTGTTGAACAAAGCATCCAAACTCAAGAAAAAAATCCACCTATATAAGAAAAAAAATATTATGTTATTAATAAAATAATGAAATAAATTAAACATTAATATGATATAATACATTAATAAAATTCAAATTTTTAATAAAAAAGACACATTTGGGTAGGTAGGGGGCATAAGAATAGATGATACTTGATA
Source organism: Viscum album (assembly GCA_963277665.1). Classification (NCBI taxonomy): domain Eukaryota; kingdom Viridiplantae; phylum Streptophyta; class Magnoliopsida; order Santalales; family Viscaceae; genus Viscum; species Viscum album. The sequence goes on along the minus strand of OY728140.1, from coordinate 1,712,175,031 downwards.
CCTAGCCTTGATATGGGTAGGTAAGCGGCCTTGAGACTAGATTTTGTGTGAAATGGTGTGGTAAGGGATTGTAAGGGTGGTGAGATGTGTTACCTATTACAACCTTTTCTATTGGTGATATTTTTATATATATAATAATATGGCTATTTGACCATCATGGGATGTGTTACCTATTACAACCTTTACATGTCCATATTTCATTGGATTGAATTAATATTTTAGAATAGGCTCAACATGATTCATTAACATATAAATATTTTTTTTGAGATTACATGGATTATAAAAGAAGAGGAAGATATGTCAACAATAACGTGGAATCCAAAAGGTTTCATTTATTGACAATAAAAAAAGGGAGGAATCTCCACAATCTAGAGTCTCTCCCATAACTCCCCAAATATGGGGTAGGATAAAGTTAGAATACTTAAAATTGTATGTGCTCAGAATACCCCCTTGAGCTCTGCTAGCCAAGGCTCTAGAGTATCTATGGATTATCACATATGATCACCTAATTTAGTTTCCACATCTACACCCTATTTTAGTGCATCTTCCCTGCTTGCAACATCAAATCTGGAATTTTATATCACATTGATAATATTATGCTACTTTATATCTATTTTCTCTACAATATTGAGGATTAATTATTGGTGATACAATTCATGTTAGAGGTTTTCTTCCTCATACCTCCCATCAATGATTAAATTTTTATGAGCTTCTACTTCTATTTTACACATGGATTCTTTATTCAAGTCCCCATTGTGATGTTGATTATCTGAATTTTATTCCTCCACCATTGATACTCTCAACTCTATGAACAAATTTTTCTCCCTCATGGTGACCACCTCCTTCACACTAGAATGGAGTTCTTGATAATATAACTCACTATAACCAAGGGCTTTGAACATATACCAGAGGTTTCCAAACTAGTATTTTATCTCATTGAAGGTTCCCTTGTTGATTATATTCCAAATATCCCCCACACTTGTCCCCAAAACTATTGATGAAATGATTCATGTTCCGAAAATCAACTCAGGACTAGTCCAGAAATAGAAATATACTCTAGGACCAAGTTTCTAAGTGAGGGACTCATACTCACATCCCTTTATGTGCTTGAAAAAAGAAAGACTTGTTCCCTAGTTATTATAGTGGGGAGAGATAAAAAGTGGAATAGTCTGGGACTTTTGGGTTCTAAGGTGGAGTTACTATGATAAAGAATATAGATATTATTAGTCAATAGAAAAATAATTCCATTAGAAAATCAAAATTCATGAAAACAATTGAGAACATACCTATATCGGCCACATTATTAGCCACTTACATCTCCTCAATGTTTAATTGATTAGTGATAATGAAATATTCCTATAAAAAATGACCTCAAGTCACATATAAATTCCCTTCTATCAATACTAATTGTTCTTCACCTTGAAGTGCTATAAGTGTAAATAGAGGTTATACAATATGACACATACATGATAGTGTATTAAATTTCATTGGAGTAATAAATTTTAGAATAAATTATAACACTTTCCTAGTTATACCACCATACTTGATAGGTTATAAATATAATAGTTACATATATCAGGAGCCTCTAAGAGTGTACTCTCCCATGCCAGGTCAAAGGGAATAAGTGTTAGCGCGTCCGCATCAGACAACAGGTCCAACCCTAATTGGACCCTGACCACTTATTCCTCTCCAAGGACCCCATACAATATCTATGGTACCATTGAAGGTATGGAAATATTGTATTTATCAGTTTTAGAGAGTTACTGATGAGAACCTACATAATTGTATAGGCCATGATATGATACTAGAGTAATGAAAAAGAAAAAATTTATAAGTTCAACAATTAATAATTTTAGAGGTTTCTTAGTGTGTGGACTTGAACACTTTCTCTACTTAGTCCTCTTAGAGGAAGGAACTTGAAAACATAATTTGAGGTGCCAAAGGTGGTGCTGATGGAGGCACAAATAGTGTATCTTTTGGATCAGAAACAACCACGTCAATGAGCTCCATTTGACTTGGAGAACCCTGATCATCATCCTCTCAGTCACTTTTTTAACCAACTATGGCCACTGTGTCCCTATAAAAGTAAACTAGAGAGGTAGGAGGTGAACAAATTTTACTAGCCTCTTGAAATACCCAAGAGAAAATAAAGTTCACCATAGTCCTAAAAATATCAACGAATATATGAAAGTGATGATAAAACATATCTTACCTATTCACTAGAGCTATACTAGTCTCCATTATCTTCTCTAGTTACCATTGTGCTAGGAATTATCATTCTAAAAGATAGGGGTTTGTAATGTACCTAGCCTTTGAGAGAATGAATCACCACACTGTGTTCTTGGAGAAGTAATTTGGCTTCAATGGGCTGTTGTTCATAGAAGATTCCTTTGGGAGCGATCACACTCCCAAATCCCTCTAGCTCTATTTCCACTTGACACAACACTCTCCAAACCTCTATGGTCAATGTATTCCACCTCTAATACTCCCTGTATTGGTATGTAATGGGAAACACCACCATAATTAGAGTAGATCCCCCACCGATGGGAACTTATTTCACAGGAACCCCATACATTGTTACCAAATCCGTTGGCACCCTCCTTGTTGATGGTGTTGGATTTAAGTGCCTCATTTTCATCTAAGACATCTAGAGAGTTGTGGGTCTTCTGGAAGATGATTTTTTGTATATAATCTAACTTTTTGATGATGTTATAGATACTATTTCCTCCTCCTCATCCACTATTAGAAGATCTATGTGCTTTATTTCCAATGGAGCCAACTGACCATTCAGGTATGATCAGACCAAGGTATCGACATAAGCCTTGGAGAGGCCAAAACCCACACTATAAAGAGGGAAGGTCACCCGAAACTAATTTCCCTATTAGGTAAACATTATCTACAATTTTTGATCCACCAACGGATTCATTTTTGAACAGATGTGGGGAGGAGTGTGGAATTTAATCTGAATTCACTGAACTATCTCCCAAAGTTACATGATGCATACCACTTGTAAAATATCATTCAGTTAATCCAAGTGAATAAAACACCCTAAAATATAGATAAAAGATAGGTTTAGGCTAAATTATCACCCTTTAAATTATTGGTAATTTCATATGTTTGTGATCTGTATGGTATAAAAAAACTGATCATACCGGTTCACTTTTCTCTTGATCTTATATTTCTTTAGTGTGATTAGCCATACCCCATTGATACTTTATATAAATTTCCTGAACTGGTAAATTGGAATGTTATGAGTATTAAGTAACTCATATCCATCAATGTCGGGTATATTCATGATCTTTTGAAAAATGATAAATTCTTTCACGCCATCTTCATACTCTTTTGTCAACTGATTGGAATTAATCCAATATTTATTCATATTCATCCTATTTGATACAGTAATATTAATATTTAAAAAAATAATTACACAAAAGTTGTTCAACTAGGTTCATCATCCAACTATAATCAATGTAACTAGTTATGGTAAACAACACCCTTACCTCTCTATGCATTACTCGGGACCAAGGTAGATCACACCCTTCTTCCCAACCACTTGATCAATGGAAGTATCTATGAGAATCCCTTGTACTAGAATGTTTTATTATCCCACATGTGATCTATATGAATTATTGTAAACCATTTTTTTTAGTTTTTCTCTATAAACATAATTTCACTAGTAAAGAACTATGGTACTAAACTAATAGATGGTATGATTTTCAATAGAGTTATTGTGGGTGGAAGGATTCATTACATGTGTTGTTATGGTTATTTGACTAGGGTTTCCATAAAGTGTCTCATATAGTCCTCTAGTGAAGTGGTTTTCTAAGATTCAGTGGAATTGCACTAGTAACAAAGTGGAGGTGCCATTGAAATGGGTAAAGTTTAGATTTATATTAAATGGTGGAAGAACTACAACATGGAAATGAAATGGAATACCAATCATTCCAACAACCTCAACACCATACAAACACACAATTGTGCCCAAAATCACAACACTATACAAACCAAACAATCACAATTTCAGATTTGAAAAAAAATCCCTTATTCAATTTTGTTTGTTAATTCAAGGGTTATCACAGAGGTTTTTTCATCTCAAGGAATTCATTCATTAGTCAAGTATACATAATTTACCAATTTTTATATTCAAATGTTCAACAGGAACCAACCAAAATGAAATTCCTTTAGTGCATAAACAAGGACCACCAACAACCACGATTTTAAGCGGGGTGTTTAGATTATACATTTGACAACATAACCATCAATATCAAATAGTAATAACATGAAAATAAGATGAAACCAATGAATAATAGGAGAAAAATCACTATGAATGTGTCATTTAGTGCAAGATAGATGTGCGTTCGTGGTAGAGGAGAGGCGTGAAACAGAGGAGATTTCCAACTGAAAAGAAAAAAGAAAATGAGAACTCATATGTTATACCTATTCAAAATAGGTCCAATGAGATTTAGGAATGGGAAATGTCCGGTTAAACAATTTTATTGGTCAATAGTGGGATTTTATTTTCTATATATGATATTTACTTTCTTTTTATTTATTTTTTTCATATATACTATTTTCCTAGATGTTCAACTTATGAATGGGACATGTATGCTTTTTAGGAGAAAGATCATTTTTAATTTACTCTAATTTAGGGGTAAAATATTCCACATTAATTGTATATTTTTTCTAGGGGTTAGTTTCATTCCTATAGGAATCATGACCCCAGGGGATCATTGATACCACGTAGGGATCATGAACGCCTGTTAGGTTAGTTGAAAGTCGGGTCAGTTATTGGTTATGATACCAACCTAGGTCGTATCATCACATTTCAAATTGTAATTGACCCATTACCACTTAAATATAGGATTTTGGGGGGTTCAAAAACTAATATATAGATGTAATAATAGAGGAAAAAATTATCATAGGCTCTCCAATACAAGTGCTGAAAGATGAAACATACATCAGGTGAGGGAGAACCACCCAAGAGGAGAGGAGGGGGAGGGTGGCGTAGTGTGGAGGGGTTCTGCATGAGAAGAAGGGAAAATCGAGTAAAACATAAAAGGTTTAAAGGGGAAGGGGGTTGGGATTTCTAGGGGATAGGGGCTGCAGGGGTGTGAGGGAGGGGTGTGGGTTGTCCAAGGAGGGGGTGGGATTCCTAGGTGGGGTGGGGTGGGGGTGGGCTGCCCAAGTGGGAGGGCTACTAGGGTGTGGGGGAGGGGGTGTGGGCTGTCCAGGGAGGGGGTGGGCTTCCCACTATGAAACAACCATTAGGGATCCTAAAGAGTGAATGATGAGAGGGGAAAATTATAGGGAATAGGGGTGTGGATGATGGGGTCGAGTGGCTAATAAGTAATAGAAGAACCTCATTAAAAAACTAAAAAAATCTATTTTCATTTCAAGAATAGTGTACATTATGGTGTATCTTAAGGGTCTATTTCATAGTTTACCCTATTATGTCACATTGTTGAATTACCACAAGGTATACATTGCAACACTCATCCCCTAGGAAGAACCCTTAAATATTGATCATGAATTGTGATATGACTATATGCCTCATGAAATAACATCCACCCCCCAACAAATAGTTTGGAGGGCATAAAATAGCGAACCTTTCATGTGATCCAAAACATTAACATAAGGCAGGTCCCATGGATAAGCTCACATACATAAAGTAGGGCCTAAATAGGAATAACTAATCTAACCTATAACACAATCTAAATCACTAATATAAGGTATTATTCATGGCTAATAAGATATACTAGAAGTGGATCATGAGAAGGTCATAAAAGAGCCAAATTATTTCATGAGAAGGACTACTAATGTAAGATAGATCCCTTTTCTAAATGAATATACATAAAGCATATCCTAGTGAGGGTATAACATAGCTAACCTTCAACACAATCCGAACTGCTAAAATAATTTATGTCTTGTGGAAAACCACATATACCCCATGATGTATAGCCAAACATAAACTTTAAAAAATATGAAAGAATGTTCACCTTAGTGGAGTATCTCTACATTATAATCCCAAGGTCTTTAGGCCTCATCCGCATCATATATATATAATAACGATTAAGTTATAATGAACAAGCATGGAAGATAAGCCTCATCCTAGATCTTAGCTATCCAATGATTGATACCTAGCATTGAGCAAGAGTCTATTACATAAGAAGCTCATACATGACCCAACCTAAGAATCCTCACTAAATGTATCCATCGTTAGCATATCCCATAGGTAAAGAATATATCATGATGATCCCAAGACCTATAGGTAACAATATATCAACAATAAATCACTTTATTCATATTTAGTTACCAACCTACACCACCCCATGTTTGGATTTCCCTACCCCTAAGGTCATAAGGAATCCACATTATAATTTCCACTAACATCATAATAAACCACATTCCATGTATTGTACCTATAAGGGTTCTAAGGGAGATGTCACAATTTCATATAACCATGATAAATATTTTATGTGGGATAATCAATACATACCATGTACTCAACCTAACATAAGATTTAAAATAATCCTTTATATATCTCACGCAACAATCTACCCACTGGTTATTCCATCACTAGTACCCACCAAGGCATCCCCCCAATACACTATGCAGTACTACCACAAAAGGCCCGTAACTCAGGATATCCAAATCTCTAGTAAAGGCATGGTCTTACCAATAAATTTTACATCACTATCACTCTACCCCAATTAACAATCCATATAAAGACCCTTTCCATGTGATTACTATAATTCTTCCCTCACAAAAACTGCCACCCATGACCCTTACAATATGATTGATCATAATCCCATTCATATGGTCCAACCTAGGATATTAGTAATTAATAACATGAACCAATACCACTATAGGGTCCATTAGATATAACCCTACACACCAATTGTCTTTCTAATGTAGAAGAGTAAAAATTCATTACATAGAGACTCACTGGGAGAATCCATGTGCTATATAGGAGGCTGTCGGGATAGTCATCAGATGTGGAGGGCGTTCCAGAGTAGGTCATGTGGAAAAGGGGACCGCACAAGGAAGAGTGGGACAAGGAGGCAGAGGAGGTGGTGGTGGTGGTCATGGTGGAGGAGGATGATTCGGCGACTATAGTAGGAGGAGGAGGCAGTAGTGGCATAGGAGGAGGAGGAGAAGTAGGGTCACATTAGTGGGGGGATCACGGTGGAGGAGGAGGAGAAGGAAGTAGTGGCGGAGTATGAGGAGGGGTCGCGATATAGGAGAGGTCAACAGCGCAGGGTTCAGCTTTCACGAAGGCTTGAATGGGTGCAAGGGAGGAGGTGCATGTTAGGGTTCTTTTATAAAAACCACTAGAACCTTTATCAGCAGTAGTTAAAAGCAATGATAAAGGTACGTTTTATCAGTACTAAACTAAAAGTGATGATAAAACAAACCTTTATCAGTGATTTTTTAGCATTGATAAATAGGTATTTGACCAGCATAATTTTAGTGCTGATAAAGGAATATCTTTATCAGTGCTCATAACGTGCTGATAAAACACATATTTATCAGCGCTAAAATTATAGCCCTGATAAATACTTATTTTATCAGTCCTTTTAGGGAAGATAAATGTATGTCTTTATCAGCGCTAAAAAAGAACTGATAAAGGTATAATTTTAATAATTTATTTATATTCTTATATATTTATTTAAAATGATATATAGGACAAATATATATTTATTTATTAATAATTATAACTACAAATATTATATATTCATAAATATTTGTATATAATTGTTAATATATTTATATTAATAAAATTATAATTACAAATTTATTTGAAACGTATTTATATATATCATTAAAAATATAATAAAATATATTTATTATTTAAATATATTTAATGTAATTTTATAAGTACATTTTTTAGAACATATATAGTTCATATGGGTAAGATTATGAATTAATCAATATACCATATCATGTGATGTACAAATGAATATTCATGCATATGATAAATAACATATATGCATATATTCATTGACCAAATTCATTTGAAAACACACATATATTCAATGATTTTAATTATAAAAATATATTAACAAGTATTATATATTTATAAATATAATAAATATAATAAATATAACAAATATATTAAATATAAAAAATATGATAAATACAATGAATTAATCTCATAAATCTAATAAATCTCTAATAAATATAATAAATCTAATAAATATATTTATTATTTAATTTAATTTATTATAATCTTATAATTATTTAATTATATATATATTTATTTAATTATAATCTTAGAAATACTTTTTTTCAATTAGAACATTATATATATATTTTTTAATTAATAAAAAATATATATTAATTATAAACATTTGTTTTTTATTTAATTTACACAAATAAACATTATTTTTGAATATAAATATAACAATTTTATATAAATTAATAATAATTTTTTTTATCAATGCTTGTTTTTACACTGATAAAGAGAACATTTATCAGTGCTTCCATTGCCCTGTTTTGTGGTAGTGTTGGGTGGATGTTTGGAGTAGTCCCCTTATGAGGATTTGGTTGGGATTTAGGGAAATAGGGTCAAATTTTCTCAAGTATGACTATCCGGGTAGGAAACTCTGTGATTGTGAGGGCAGCTGACATATCTATTCACCAAGACTCTCACTATCTTCTTGTCGACTCAGTATATTGAGACGTTGGTTCTAGGGATCAATAGCGCATGCATCATATAGGATTTATTCATTCACTATCCTTCTTTAGTGACATCCCCAATATATATATATTCCCATTGGACCATGGTACATCTTGATTAAAAATTTTAGGATTCCTACACTAAGATATTCAGCCAGGTTATAGATTCCAGATCGTGATGATGGTCTGATGAGTGATGAGGCCTCAGTTTAGGGTCCATACTATGACATTATTCCTCTATGTGGATAGGTAAAAAAACACCACATTTTTTAGTATCATATATTTCCATCAGAGTAGGATGAATATGTGTACAATATTATCACACTCCTCGAGTTCCATCACCAAAGGTTGTTGCGGTTCCATAGTGAGTCAGATCCCTAGGTAGTGGATTATTGGATAGAGACAATGATCTGTGTGTTAAGTCTTATCCATTCCCTGACTAACCATATGGTTTTTCAAGCAACCAACCTTTTCCATGGAGCAGTTGGGAGCTGGTGGAGTCTTGTTACATGGATTCCTGATGATTCAACACCCTCATGGACCAACTTCCAGTAGTAGTTCTGTGAGGAGTATTACCCTTCATGTTTGTGCTCATTTTGAATTAGGGAGATTTTAGAGGTGTATTAAGGAGCTATAACAGTTAATGAGTATGCTTTGAGGTTCATAAAACTTATAAGTTACTCCATTTATATTATTCATGATGGATACTTCCAGACATGAATGTTTGAGTATGGACTCTACAGAGATATCTGTGACAGTGTGGTACCCTTGTACGTTCCCACCATTGTTATGGTGTTTGATAGGGAACTAGTGATTGAGATCTTTCTATCGGAGGTATGTTGTGAATCAATAGATAGAAGTGGGCATTAAAGGGATGAGTCATCTATAGTAGCTAGTAGGAACCAGTAAATTGGATCTCAACGCAAGAGATCTTCCTAAGATTAAACTCTAACACATGGAATGGGACAACACAGATGACCAGGGCATACTAAAGAGGAGTTTTTTCATAAATGTTATAGGAGAGTTCACATGGAATTTTATTTCAAAACCCAACATAATGAAGAGTGTAAGAATATATGATATGGACCACCATGGTAGAGGTAGCTCTGTGATCAGGGATCTCCCAAGTGAGGGTAGGGTGGAAACCAGGGAGTCATAGCTAGTAGAGGAGTAGGTGGATCTCCATGTAGAGGATCTGTAGGTGGTGGAAAATGATATTAAATTACTCTACCACTACCACTAGGAATCCCATGTCAGGATTAGGGAAATGGAATTCGAGGCCACGAATAGCTATAGGCTATGGAGGCATATGAACCAGTGGAACATGAGATGATCAGTGTTAAGATATATGTTTATTATACACTTGATTCAATAATAGTAGACATAGATGGTAGTTATTCCTTCATCTCTTTACTCCTTTTTCAAGATAGGGAGATCCTAGTTGAGGCATTGGCCCAACAGATTTTTCTTGAGGTTCCTACAATTAATGCTTCTTTTATATCTTTAATCTATAGGTAGTGAATGTTACAAATTTGTGGAGGGAGGTTCTTGTGGGACCTTATGGTCATCACAATGGAACTCTATGATTCCATCTTGGGTATGGATTGGTTTTCCATAGTTTGAGCCCAAGTTGATTGTCAACGTAGAAGATTCAGATGCCTTCACACTGATGGGACAAGATTCTACTTTATGGTTGAGAGAGATCCCATGTAAAGATGAATGTGTTTTTTTAGTAGGCGTTTACATTCCATTACCCATTTTTTGGTGAGTGTAGCCCTTGGTGTTTTAGTCTCTATAGTCATATGGATTCCTTCAGTCATAGAGGATTATGTGGATGTCATACCCAAAGACGTTCTAGGACTTCCATCGAGGTGGGAGATGTATTTTTATATCGACTTTCTCCCATTGACCACTTTGATATCTTCTTTGGTATATCATATAGCCCCTACCGAGCTTTGGGATCTGTAGTTACTGTTGGATGACCTTCTAGAGAAGTATTTTTTAAAACCAATATATCCCCCTGGGAAACCTCATTTTATTTTGTGAAAAAATAGGATGGGATCTTGAAGATTTGTATGGAATATTGTCACTTGATCTAGGAAAATATAAAGAACAAGTACCCCTTAATAAAATATTGATGACCTATTTGATCAGTTTCAAGGTGTGAGATGGTTCACAAAGATTGATCTTAGGTCCGGATACCACCAGTTGAGATTTCTCAAGACTGATATTATGAATCTAGATTTAGTATGTTGTTATGAATACTATGAATTCATTGTGATTCCCTTTAGTGTGATGAATACCCCTTACATGTCTATATCTTTGGTGAACTAGATTTTTCTAATGTATTTGGACCAGTTTGTGGTTATCTTCATTAAAGGAATACTCATATACTCTGTGTCAGAAGAAGATCATGAAAAGAACTTGAGGATGGTCCTAGATTTCCTCCCAAAGCACCAGCTTTATGGTAAGCTCTCTAAGTGTCAGTTCTTGATCCATGATGTTCACCTTATAGGGAAATTCATTTCTAATCATGGATTAGTTGTGGACCTAATGGTGGTCAATGCAGTTCTTTCTTGGGATCCACCCAAGAGCATGTTATAGGTGTAGATTTTTCTTGTATTGGTGGGGTACTATATAATATTTTTGGAATATTTCTCTAAGATTTTATCCCCTTTTACCACCTTGACATGGAAAGGGGATCTGTTTACCTGGACTGAGTAGTCCTAGAGATCCATCAAGGAGTTAATACTATGGATGATGAGTGATCATGTTTTGAGACTACCAAATGAGGGTGTGGAGTACATATTGTATTTTAATACCTCATGAACTAGGATCTACCATGTGTTAATACAGAAGAAAGATTTTATCACATATGGGTTAAATAAACAGAGACCCCATGATAATAATTATGAAACTAATAACCTAGATCTAATAGTGATAGTCTTAACTCTGAGGATTTTGAGGCACTATCTTTTGGGATAGTGATTTTTTATTTAATCATACCATTAGAGTCTTAGGTCTATCATCGCATAGAGATACTTGAACCTGAGATAGAGGCACTGGTTGTACTTCCTATATAAATACGAATTTGAGATATTATATACTTTTGAGAAGGGAAATGTGGTTTTAGATTCCCTTAGAAGTAAGACTCAAGATATTTTGGTGCAGGAGGATTTTGACTAGTTGGATTCCTTATAGTTGATCCTAGTTGAGAAGAAGGGAACATAATTTCTTCAATTTATGGGGTTAAATCCTCCACTCTTTTAGCGTGTGAGAGAGTCTCAGTTGGGAGATATCAATTGTGAGTTATTTTGTGACCATACATCCTTAGAAAATACACCAGATGGATTTTATGAAGGAGGTAATCACGTTATCCTTTTCCAAGGAAGGATGGTGGTCCTAACCATTATGTGGGGGAGGTGATTATAGAGTTCCACCCATCTCCTTTGGTCATACATCCTAGTGTGTGGAACATGTATAGAGACCTCCAATGGTGGTTCTGTTGGGCTAGCATTAGATGGATCATGGATGAGTTTATCTCTTTTTACCTCACTTATGAGTAGGTTAAGGCTAAGAACCAGGTTCAAGCTGGTTTGTTATAGACCTTTGAGATCCTAGAGTGGGAATGGGATGGTATATACCCATACTTCATGACATGAATTTTTTATATAGTGAGATTTCATGATTCCATTTGGGTGGTAGTTGACCCACTCATAAAATTTGGCACACTTAATTGATATTAGGAGGAATATTTTGATGTAATTTTTGGGGAAGTTATATGTATAGGAGAATGGTATCCTTTATGGGGTTCCCTCGACTATTGTCTCTGATCATGATGTGTAGTTTACATCAGGCTTTTAGCAAGGCCTAGAGGAGACATTCAGGACCCAGATGAGCATAATTATAGCCTCTCACCAACAAACAGATGAGTAGACCAATTGAAATATCTATGTACTGAAGGATATTCTGAGGGATTTCATGTTATACATTAGAAAAAAAAATTATGATCCCTTTCCATTGGTTTAGGTTGTGTACAATAATAGGTAACACTCTACTATCATCTCATCACATTTTGAGGCCCTATAAGGGAGAACCTTTAGGTCAACCTTGTGCTGTAAAAATATCATTATGGAATCTATTATGGTTCCATATATAGTTTAGGAGATGATGGAGAAATTCTAGTACGTTAGTGACTAGATAAGAAAATCTTGGAATAGGTAGAAATATTACACAGATTGACATCGTAATCCCTTTGATTTTAAGTAAGGAGACCACATTTTCTTGAATATGCACCCATGATGAGGATTGTAGAGATTCATTCGGGGAGGATAGTTATCCATTAGGTTACTCAGGCTGTTCGAGATCTTATAGAGGGTTGGTGAGGTTTCTTACCACCTCTCCCTACCCCCACAGTTAGATTAGGTGCACGACATCTTCCATCTGTCTTAGCAAGGGATATATTTTCATGACCATGTGCATGTTATTGACTTGGGAATGATGGACATAAAGTATGGAGCTACATTTTCATATCACATGGTATAGATTGAGTATTGTAAAGGTAGGACCCTTCATGGATGGACTATCCCTTTGGTTTGTGTGTCATGGATTCATGATATTATGTAGGAGTGATACTAGGGGTGGGAGAGCCATATGTGGGGTCAGTATCGTGGCCTTTTTTGATTAGATTTTGCTTATTGGGGATGAAAATGTTGAAGGACGAAATAATGTAGAGACCCTTTTTTCCTTTTAAGACCTTGATATAAATATATATATATATATATATATATATATCTTTGGAGCCATGCATTAAGACAACGTGTGATTTTGAGGTCGGTGTGCCCAAAATTAATTTTATAAAAATATTAAATATATTTTATATTATGTATTTCTGATTTCATAAATGAAATGTGGTATATCTTAAATAGAGTATCATATCAAAAATTCAAGACCATAGTTGAATTTAGAATGTGATTTTTACCCTATCTATGACCATAAATGTGTTGGCATGGGCTATTTGGATAAAACAGCCATTGGAAGTACATTCAGTGGGTTAATAAAAAATTAATTGAATTAATTAATTAGACTCCCAAAACAGAAATATCTTATTAATACAAAATTATGGAGGATCTCCAGGTATATCTACATAACCATGGGACTATTGAGAAGATTCTCCTTCCACCTCTCATTAGAAAATCAAGATCCGGCGACAATGAAACTTTGGATCCAGGAAGATCGAGGTGTAGAAAATGAAAAAAAATCTCTCATTCATTAGAGAGCATGTTATTTGTTGATGAATGATCCAAACGTAGGTAGGAATCATCAATTTTTAGATTCTTCCCTAATTTATTAAATATATTAGGTGTGATCATTCTTCTTCTTTGATCTTTTCAATTGTAAGCCTTTTCTTGTGCACGTATACTAATTTTCAATTCTATATTAAATATCTATAAGTTATGACATGTTTTCTCACCAAAATATCCTCAATTTATATTTTTTGGACAATACAACTTGGAAAATTATTGCTACACATTTTTTTGGGTGCTTCACCCCCACATGTTCTTCGTGTTCTTCTCCATTCGGCAATGGGGCCATGGTTCGACATTGCCTGGTAAGATCAAGACCAATCAAACACCTAGATTGATGATGGTTTCATGTGTGAGGAATGGATAGATGATCATGGATGGATTTCATATTAATTTTGGATTATAGTTGAATGTTGTTTTCATCCGGTATCCAAATCAGAGATGGTGGTGATGGTAGATGCATGTAGTGCACACGTTGGACCCCATGGATAAATTGGAATCTATTTTCCAGCCACTAGATGGGTGGTAATGGTGACCAGAGGAATTCCACACCTTTTTTGGGTATCCTGGAGGAAAGATCCATGGTGGTGCATTCGAATATGTAAATCCAAAATTAGATCTAACTTTCTATGAAGAACATGACTAATGGCGTGTACCAAGATGAACACACACTATGTATGGCCCAGAGTATAGTGGTTAGGGTTTGGGTTGAGAAAAGTATAGCACGCCATGTGGAAACCCCCCCCCCCCCACATCATATGACCGTGTGTTGGTAACCTAGAATGTACTCCCAGACCACATTATCATGGTAATGGTCAGGAACATTTTGTGTACTAGAGTAGACAGACACAGTCAATAGTAGAAAGACATGGGAAAGAGTGCACGGACATGTCCAAGAGCATGGGTAGGGCCCCGAGTGTCTAAGTCATGCCATGTAGTCCCCTTACACACTATATAGGGCTACATGGGTAGCAATCTATGTACCGTCAGGAAACAATCTAGGCATCGGTGTGGGACCACATGTCGTGTGGGTCCCCATACATTCCATGTACCCCTACTTCGCTTTTTAGGAAACTTCTACCTACTATATATACTTTTTTTGGACTCTAATTTTGGCCTGTGAGTATCCTATCCTAAGTGTTTTTCTTCTTAGAATGTGATTTTCCCTCTGTAGTGGATTTTGAGATACAATATTAGAAGTTTTGGGTGTGACACTTATTTAGTCGATGCTCGACACCGAAACTGATCAGGAAGGATCACCAAAGAGATTAGAGTGAAACCCTCTTACTGGGTTGGTCATGGGTCCTCCATCTATCCACTGAGTGGAACCACTACTGCAAAACTATTTTTATCAAGCACTAAGGTTTTCACAGCGCTAGCTAAAAACACTGTTAAAGACCTCCTTTATCAGCACTAAAAAAAGCATTGTTAAAGGGGTTCATTAATAGTGTTTTTTAGGGTTTTAAAGGGTTCTTTATAGTTCTAAAAGAAAGCACTGTTAGAGGGGGATTTATTAGTGATTTTCTTAAGATCTGATAAATGGGGGGTTCTATTAGTGCTTTCTTAGAACAGCTGATAAAATCTCCACTTTATCAGTGCTTTTTTATAAGTTATGATAAAATTATACCTCAATAAAATTATATTTCATTAATAATAATATGATAATATATAAATATATTGATATTGATATAAATATAATATATATTTTTTAAAATATGTTTTATATAAGGTAAATAGTAATTTTCACTTAATATATAATATATTTAGTGAAAATGGATTATAAAAAAACTAAAAAATATTTTTAATTGATAATTTTATTATTATTATAGATTAATAGTCATTTAATATCAATTTGAAGATAAAAAAAAATAAAAAAATTAATAGAAGATCTAAAATAAGTTAAAAACATAACTCCAACTTCAAATGGCCATAAATTTTGATCTAGGTGTCCATTTGGGCTCTACCATATATCAAATTGAATCCTATGATGAGCTCTATGACCTTAGTTATCCACATAAACCTCTATTACATTTTTGGTGCCAAAAAAGTCTCATAAGGCTTCCAAAACTAAATTTTAGTTGGTGTACCCCAATTTTTTAACATTTGATGGATTTTCAGCCTCATATAAGGGGATTTTTTCCCATTTTAGTGGGGACTTAATTTATTCCCAAGTATTGAATTCATATTGATGGTATTAGTTTTAAAATTTTATCATTTTTCACAATAGAATTTTATTTATAATTAAATATATGAATGTTTTATTATATTTACTTATAATAAATCAATCATATAAATACATATATCAACATATTTAGATAAAAATGTATATTATAAAATATCTAAATAAATACATATTCTATAAAATTATTTAAAACAATATCTAACCATTTTTTATATTATAAAAATATATTTAAAATTTTTACATATACATATATGTGTGTGTTATTAAACAGATATATATTAATATTTATATTATATTTTAGAATATGTAAATGAATATAATATATGATATATTTAAATAAATATAAACACATGCATATATTGTATTAATTTATTTTAAAAAATTATATAAATATATGTATATATATATATAATAAATATCATTAAACAGACATAAAAACAACATGGTGTAGTGGTAAAGGTGTTCCATCTTTGAAGGATAGGTGTCGGGTTCGAATCTAGGTGAGTGTGCATGAGGTTGGAAATTCAAAAGGCTATGATAAAAGGGTTTATGGGGTTAAAATCACTGATAAAGTGGGTAGAGTTCTCTTAAAAGGGTTGTGGAAGCACAAATAAAGGGGTCAGGATCATAGGTTTCCAAAAAAAATATAATTTTACCCCCTTTAATAGCGCTGCCATTATCAGTGCTAAAAAAGAGATGTTAAATTCCCCCCTTTAACAGTTCTAAAAAACACTGTTAAAGGGACCTTTTAATAGTTCTTTTTTATAATTGTTAAAGGGTGCCTTTAACAGTGATTTTTTAGCATTGAAAAAGTTGTAGGCTTTTAACTACACTCTTATTATCAGCACTTTTTAACACTGATAAAAGACTATTCTATCACTGTTAAAGGCCTTTTTTAGTAGTTCACCCTCTAGTTGGGTAGTCCATGGGTCTTTAATTTACTATTTGGATGTATACCTCTTGTTGGGTTGGTTGTGGGTCCTCTCTCTACTATTATAGTATCACCCTCATGTGGGACAGGGCATGGGTCATCTATTTTCTATCTGAGTGCCACCCTCTTGCTGGGAAGGGCATGGGTCCTAGATTGTCTATTAGAGTGGAACCCTATAGCAGTGTTGGGAATGGGTCCTCTACTTACTACTAGAGTGGAATACTCTAGCTAGTTTAGGCATAGGTCCTCTACCAACTATTGAGTATCCCCCTCCTGTGGAGTCAAGGCATGGGTCCTCGGCCATCAGAGTAGAACCCTCCTATTAGGACAGGTCATGGGTTTTGTATATATCTACTGAGTGGCACCCTCATGTTGTACTATTCCATGGGTCCTCAACCAAGATATTTTGTCCCTATGATTTTTCGGCATATTGGTGAGGTTTGGCTTTACATGGATGTCTTTTCGGACAAACACATGAGATATTGTGAATCATTGATTGACCATCTCGAATTTATGGAACTTTTTCCTACGCTAGGTTTTAAGATGGATATCCCCTTTCTATCTCATTTTGGATTCTTTTGTTTGAGAATATATATATATTCATGTCGTTGGATTTTGTTACTCTCTTTATTTAGTTTGATTTGTCTATCGATTCTTATCATGCCTCTTATTTCTCCCCCTTCTTCTTTTGGGGTGTCCTATAGGGTCTGTATATACTCACCCATGCAAGGGATTTTCTTGCATATGTCATGTCTTATGAAGCTTAATAATAGGTCGGTGATGATTATAGAGGATCTTAGAGATACTCGGTGCATTTGACCTTATAGTTGTCAGATCTTGGAGATTTGGAGATGGGCTCTCTCAGTATTTACTTTTTTAGTTTTTTAGGTTTGTACATCTTCCTTATTGGGAATGTATTTTTTCCCTTTACCTTTCAGTTTATAGTTTCATACTCTTGTTCACCCTATATTTTTTTCATACATGGTTTATACTCTATTTTTTTATCCTTTTATTATTATTCCTTTGCACTTCTTCATAGAGATGGTCAGGTGTGCGCATACAGGTACATTTGGCCAAGGCCTCCCGTATTAGTTATTCCTTTTAGCTCTTTTCATTATCCACTAGCCTATAGAGGTAATATTGGGGTATTTTTGCCTCTAGCCCCATTTGGTCGAGTCATGATAGATGTAAACTCTAGATCGATGGAGACGAGAAGGACTGGAACTTGGTGGAATCGATATTGGATCAAAGGGATGAGGCTAGATCCATGACATCAATGAATTTATTTCCATGAAAATATAGAACCATTAAAGAGAAATAAATTAGTACATGAGTTAGGGATTCATTATTGGATGTATGCCACATTTTCATGAAAAAATATTTATGAAATCCCCAAATTATATATTTTTTCCACAGCTTTAATCATTGTCAATTAATGTCCTTGATACTTTTGTGGTTTTAATTTAGGAATTTGATCTCTTAAATCCTATAATTTCTTCATACAATGATTCTCCATGGTGTTCCTCCCTAAACATCATGACATATACCCCTTTTATTATTCCTTCTCGTTCTCTATATATTTTAATGTGTGGTTGATATTTTCATTGTCCACCATCCTTTAATTTCTTTGTTTCCCTTGTGTACTAAATGATTGCCAATGGAATTTTCTTTTCTTCATTGTTTGATTTTGAGGTAATTAGAATGAAGAGGCAGAGATATTCGGTGGTGATGGTAATTTTTTAGGCTTGGAAATGATAAATTGATGATCTCATGTAGAAAGATAAAGTTTAAATTATAATGAATCAAGTTGGTTTCACATTATAAAGGAAATCGGTGACCCTTAGAGTTCATTGGATTGTGCTGAAAGTTGTTGGAATGGGGATAGAGGCATAGATGATGATGATTATATCTAAAATAATTAGAGAAAGTGATTATTAAATTAATATTTATAACTACATGGTTTTTATTCCAGTGGAACACAAATCATGTACAATCCTACATTTAACTCTAGGATTTTAATTCCTTATAAATATCACATGGATTTTTTCATGGATACACATGTCATGTAAATATTGTAGTATGGATTGTCTTGTAAAGTAGTAAATGGCTCAGTTTCTTTATTTGGACACACACATTATGTCATAATTCCATGTATTTTGGGATTACACCTCCTAGGAAACTTGTGATACACACCAACTTCTAAAGCAATAGTTTCACTTTGTGTACCTCCTTGCACAAACAATGTAGATTGAGATATCATGATCCTATGTGTTGGTGATATATGCTGAGTATCCTAAATAATCATATAATTCACGTACCCAAATATTCATTCCTTGTAAGTATAAATGTACACACCATGTGAACAATAATACATGATTATAAAATAAACGGGGGTCTATATGGTGTCCTATAGTTAATATTATGTACTTTCTTTGCCTGATTGGATTTTAGTTTTTGATTACCTCAAACATGGATTCCAAATCATGATTTTCCCATCTTGAGTGATTTTCCATGTAAATCATGATGTTACATCCTTTTCTATCATTATAGGTGAAACATGAGACAATTTAGGTTTTTCAGTGTTCTTATATCCATGGGGTGGATGGCTAGGTTTATGTGAGGTGATTGGGGGTACACACAAGGTTAGGTACTCCCCTGGAAGCATGAAAGTGATAGGTTATAGGACCCTATATTCTTCCTAGAGTTTGGTACTCCCCCATATATTTGGGTTGTGGGTCCTTTAAATTTTTTATTGGGTTGATATCCCCTTGGTTCCCAACATGACGTAATCCCCTCACGAACAAATGATAGAGTTCGGTTCTTCCGCACATGATTGGGGAACAAGTGTATCAATATAATTAATACTCCCACATATAACACCAACTTCTAAATAATGGGAGGGTTTTTGTCATCTTTTTGTACATTATAAACTGAAAAGTTTACCATTGTGAGTTGTGGATCCCCTATTACATATTTTGAGAGGTAACATGGGTTGTACATGGTTGGTTAGTTATGATAATAGGGGTTATAAATCCCTTTAATAAAAACTATTCTCAGACAATGTGTGAGTTCTGTAGTATGCTTTTATAAGGGTGGAATGGTAATTATGATTAGGAAATTGTGATACTACCTTAACTAATGCACATACTTTAGAAAGGATGGGGTCCCTCTTTATGGTTATGAGTGGAAACATTGAAGTTAGAAAGGTTGATTAGTTCATATGTTATGGACCTTATGATACCTCAAGTACCCTTGGTTTCCTTTAATATGTGACTCACAATTGGACTATTAATTTAATACTTTTTGTGCCTTTTGATACTTTGGGAATCCCAAATTTCTTGTAAGATATGAACCTTCACATATTGGGGATGAGATGATCTGGATTTATCTATATCCATAAACCTTCCATTAATAGATAATATCTTGATTTCTTATCTTCCTTTGAGTTACACTTCTATTTCATAGTTTGTTATGAATTGTTTCTTTATCTTTCTTTTTTGGTTGTAGTTCATCCTTATAAGTATGCTTATACTCACTCATGAACAAGACTTATTTCAACACATATTGTGTTTGTATATATGATGTATAGTTTATAGGTGATATAGGTTTATACGGAGCTGGTGTGTCATGTTTGGAGCTAACACTTTATGTTTTTTATTAGATCTTGGTTTTCCATGATAGTGGTAGTGACAATCATAGTCAGACGCTAATCTAGGATCCCTTATAGTGAGGTGGATCTTTCCAATATATTATTTCTATCGAATTTAGAGTCTTTTCAGATGTATAACTCCAATAGTATATTCATATGTGGAAATGTACTTATCATGTGATGTCTTATAAATGCATTATATATTTTTTAGTTGTTCATGTATATACTACTATTTTTTTTGTTATTTTATGCATTAGAGATATGTTCATGTTATAGGTTAATATTGGATAAAGCATCCCATATTATGTGATATGATTACTCAGTGCTAGTCACTATCCCATTGCCTATTGGAGGTAGTATTAGGGTGGAACGCTCAGTATAATACTAGCCAAGGTTGGTCCCCAGTGTGTCAGATCATGTCAGAGTGGTATCTGATCATTCGAGTCCAATAGATATAGCTTGGAGTTTGTAGTCATGTAAGGATTGGTTTGGGAATATAGGGTAGTGATTTAAAGGGGGTCTTGATATTAGTTACCAAACTATAGAGACTAGTATATGTGAAATAGTAGATTTATCCTTTCACAATCACTCTGATAACCAATTAGTCGACTAAAATATCTAATAAATTGATTATGAGGTAAAATAAGCTTGTATATTTATCATATAGTGCTCAATTATGATCATCCTTGTCCATCATGTGTCATATCATCCATATATACTCTAATCCTTATGGGTTCACCATATTGTACTCATAAACAACTATCTTATATTTAAAGAAAGGGTCATGATGATCCTATGTCTATTTTTGAGCCTCTCATTATCAATCAATGAGTGAAGATGTGTTGTATTATGGACTCATTTGAGAGATATCCATACCCTATAATCAAAGACAGTTTATCTCCCCCTTGTTCTTAGTGTATATTTTTTTATAAATTGGATGGTAGTTCTTGGTTAGCTAAAACATACTACCCATAAGTTAAATTATCTTAGTGTGACTTGACAACATAGGCCACATGGGTTTATGAGGCAATCCAATTCCTTAAGAGATAGAGGTTTAGATAGAGTCTGAGACTCATGTTTTCATTTGGGTTAGAATCTCACTTAGCAAATAATGATTCTTTCATTTAAAACCCTAGAGATAACAACAAACCATTAGTTGATGATGTTTTTCTATAACTCACAATGATACTTATCTTCCATAGTTAGAGTTTGAACCCTTGTTCTAAAAAGAGTTATTCACGGATGATAAACCCCTTGTAGGGTAGTCTGATTGTGTCTGAGTATGTAGAAAGGATCAAAAACCTCATGATTTTTTCCTTATAATTAATTTGTATAGGAAGTTTTTGAGTTCAATAGTTCATAAAGATACTTTAGAGAGATATGTTTTTAGATAGGGTTTTCATCTCATATTACACCACCAACATCGAAATCCCGTAAGTGAGCATAGTCAGTTGAGTACTCTTGGAAAAGAGAAAACCTAGATATATGAGTCTTTTATTTCTTTTCTTGGGGATAGACAAAGAGATTTGATATATAGGCCTCTAATTTGAAGAAATAATTGAGATCAGATAAATCCCTATTGTAGGCCCAAGAACCTATTAGGGAGCTATTTGGTGGAAGATATAGTGGGGTAAGAGTAGCTATCAATGGATAATGTGTCGAACAACATCCACAATCACCACCTTCATTAATTTATTTTCAAGTATAGAGTACTAATAGTCAGATATATAATAACATATGTGTGATGGATAACTATGGTTAGAATTAGAATCTTACTACCTGAGCTTGACATACATGAACATTACATTTCTTTTGAGGAATACTTAATAAATTACATAAATAGAATCCCAAATAACTTATTAGTTTAGTGTCTTTGGAAACCTAGAACACATTATTCTATCTTAGTAAAAGATCTTCAACATCTCACATAAATATATTCACCTTTAGTTTTCCTACCTAAAACCTTTATTTATATCCTGGGAGAAATAAAAACATAAATAGGGTGAGCTTAAATGCTCATTAATGGAAAATAGGGAAAACATAAACATAAGAATGTAAAAAATGAATATATATTTTGAATATCAAAATCATGAGTCATATAATAAATCTTAGAAGTACGTAAGGCATAAATCATAAATAAACATTAACCAGGATAACATAGAATTGTCATAAAACATGAACTTGTGGAAAACACATTTGAATATAAAATCATTTCCAAATTAGCCAAGGCTTGTTGCTCAGACCATAATAGTGGACAATGTCCATTACTGAACCAAGTTTACTTTTTGTTTCATCCTTGTATTACTAAACTAGATTTACTTGTGATTCCATTCATGTATATCTCATAAGATATAAATCTTTACCCAATGCATCAGAGGGAGATATAGGTCCCAAATGTCACATAATTAAAACTATACATATGTGTGCCACAAAAACATAAATCATTCATCATAACATAACCCAAAGAATAAAATGGGTTTCTTAAACATCATTCCATCATAAAATAATGCATGTAAAATAAATAGACTTCATAAATAGCATTCCATAATAAAAATAATCAACAATAATAATAATAAGGATAGTGTACTTTTTAAAATACCATTAATATTATATGGAAGATAATTTTGATAAAACACTTGAAATTAATTCCTAAGAAAAATATATTTTCTTCTTAAAAAATGCTTTCATTTCTTAAAACACCAAACAATTTTAAACGAAAATAATTTCTTTGAAAATAACCTAAAAAACTTGTAATGTAATCTTAATGTAAATAAAGAATTTTGAAAGCATAAAATCCCTTCATTTTGTGTAAGTTAAAAAACATTTTCCTCATACATTTTCCAGAAAAGTCAAAAGTACCTCGTATGGAAAACGAAAGAAATATTCCTTCCAAACCTTGTAGAAAAAGTTAAAAATTGTTGAAAATAGATTTAACATCTATATGATAATATTAAACATTTTATGAAAACATTTTTTTAGAAAACATGGACATGTATGATAAATATACCCCCATAAATACTTACGTGTAAACAATCTCAGATAAAAATGACATTCAAAAATTATCATTCACCAAATATAATCAATAGAATAGTATGACTCATAAAATAAAGAAATTACATGAATATTTAATATCATATCCTTCATAATAATAATCCTAAAACATTCATGTGAATCATAAACACCAAACAAAATAAATAGGTGGTATGTAAGGAATATGTCCCACAGAAGTAAAAGTGAGACAAAATAATCCCTTACCTTAGGTCTATTATCCTTTATGTGTATCATAACCTCATATATAATTATTTAAATTATTTCACTGACTTATTCTGAAATAATATTAATTTTTATGATATCATATATGATCATGTTATCATTCTTTTGGTAATAATATTTCATTATTAATCATTATTCAGATATAAAATGATTCATTTTATTATGGATGTTTTGTCAAATAAGTTTTGTTTCTCTTTCTTAGGTCCTATTTATACCATTAAAAAATTATATTAACATAATAAATATCATATTTATTAATTTTGTATATTTATATGATCATTTTTTACTCGATATCTTGTAGAATGAATCACATCGCATCATAGAGACGGTAGGTCGTACGTACACACGAGCGATAATATCATTCTGATAATTGTGAAATGGTATTGAATTGGAAGGTATATATGTTGTTCCATAATCCATATCATGTCATAATAGTCATATATAGTTATTATTTCCATCATTATATCCATCCAAGAAAGTTGGTGGTGAAAAACAAATTACACCACGACGTGGAGACGGTAAGTCGTACGTACGCACGCGTTGTGATTTTGTTTTTCATAGGATAGACAAAAGGTGGAATATGGTTATTCCAAATTCTTAATAAAAACTCAATATAAAATTTATACAAGATGAATTACTTTATAATGGAAATAAATCATGAATAGGAAGTAGAAGAAGAAATAATTTGAAAGAAATGGTATAGGAGATTACCTCTTCTTCGATGAGCTCCCTTTAGATCTTCTCTTAGAGGCAATAGAGTTGGTCTTTTGAGAATACCAGAACCTCTATAATGTGACTAAGGAAGTTTAAAAATTAAATGGGAATGGTATGGTTGATCTTTAATGCTCAAAGTGAATATAAATTGTGATGGAGGATATGCCCTTCTATAATTGAGGTGAGGGGAACTTTTGAAAACCTCAAAAATATTAATTTATTATGAAATCAAAACCTAATAAAAATCCTCATAAATGTAATATTTTAAAATATTAGATGATATAAGGTTGTAATATCATCAACCAATAAGTTTTAGACAATATTTTCATTCAATTTAAACCTTATCATTTTAATTTAACACTTAGTTATTCTATTTTATTTTAACTAAGGTAACAATTATTCCAATATTAAAATGGTGAAAAATTTACTTATTTGATGTAAATTAATTCATAAATAAAAATATAGATTATTTTATACCATATAAAAATTATTATATATTTTTATAAGTTCTTTATTATTTTTAAATAATTTAATAAAACCTTATTCTGAAAAACAAAGAATTGCGTCGATTTTTAAACTATTCAATTCATTGATTTTAAAAAATATCAAGATAAGATTATTTTCCTAGAATAAAATATTTTATTATATCTCCATGGTGTCAAGGTAATCTAAAAAATTCATTGTAAATATTAATTATCAAAAAATTTATTTATTTTAATATTTTTAATAATATTAATTTTATATATCCCTTAATAAAATTATTACAAACTCAGTTTTGTGTAATTATTTAAAACACTTATATATTAAATAAAAATTAAAAATAAAATAATATGATGAATATAAATCTACTATATTTCAAAATAATATTTTTATTCGAATATATCTTATGAAAATCCAGAATTTAAAAAGTTATACTTATTAAATTATGAAGGTGACAACATTAATATCACTTTAAATAAAATAATATAAGTGTCATAATCTACTATATTAGGATAAAAATGCTCAATAACTCAATAATTGGATAATTATGGTTGATATATACTCAACCAATAATATTTAAGAAATTTTTTATCCTTTAAATATTTAATATTATTTAATATAATTAATTTATTGATTTTTCATCAATTAGATAATTTTTCCATCATCAATTTATAAGCCTTTAAGGTAATTATTTATTTCCTAAAAAATTAAAATAAATTACCATGATAAATAAAAACATTTTAAATTTTAAATTAGTATTTATAGTTGAATATATCTTCTGTATAACCTTATTTTAATAATTATATATTATTTAAAACATGAATGTGACATCTTTAAATTTTTATTAAATAAAATATTATAAATACCATAATATCTCCCAAATAGCCTAAAAACATCAAAAATAAATTTATATTAGGAATATATATTAATTAATTTAAAAATTACCGCTTATATTCTTTGATACCACCAATTTGTCCATATGTGGAAACAAAATATATATTAAAGACAAAGAAAATGACACTTGTTTCTTCCTTTTATTTAAATATTATTTGAGTTATTTTCTTAGAAAAGTGTCCATTAAATGATATAATTTCAATCCTTAAGTGTTACAGGTTTAATTTAATTCCTTAAATAAATTTGTTTCATTTGTTTTGGTCATTTTATAGTCATTATAATTTTATTTTTAACCTAAATTACCTATTTTATCATTTACCGTGCTAACAAAATTTACCATGGTTACAATTCATATTAATCAAAAATAAAAGGGACCTACTTACCAAATTTGGACCACCTAAATCCAAATTTTTCATCCATTTTTAAAAATTAAAAAAATAGAATATTCATAACTAAATTTAAAATAAAACTGGTAAAATGTCATAAAAATAGTTCTTTGGAAAAATACCCTGTTTTAAATGGAAAATGTTTTTGTAACAAATTCATGTATAAAATTATTTTTAGAAAACATAATTGGATTAAAATTATATAATTAAAATTTAAAACCAAAACATAATTTTATTTTGTAATTAATTTAATAGAAAATAAAGATTTCAATAAAAATCAATATTTTCACTATTCATCAAATAATAAAACTTATTAGAAAAATATTAAAAATTCAACCAAAGTAAATTTTTATATAACTCATTAAAAGAAGAACTTTATTTTGTAAAATTGAATGTAAAAAAGTGTCAAAAACTTGATATAAAATTTGTGCGCCATCAAAAGATGGCAATGCTACATTTTTTTAAAGAAACACTTCTTTTATCTAAAGAAATTGAATTTTTTCTTATATAATGTCTAGAAAACATATAAGATTAATTTTAAACATTAAATTTAACCCATAAAGATTTATTTTATTATTTTATAGACTCCCTTATTTTCATTTAAATAGTTCTTTTATAATGAGGTTAGTACTATTCATACCTTCCATTATAATTACTTTGTTTTAATATTTTGTTGTTCACTTATACTCGGTCTTGTGTGAAATGAATTTGATTAAAAGAACTTGAAAATCGTGTGTAACACAAACCAAGAATATTTTTGTGTATACTGCAAGCTAATATAGTGTTACGTATAGTGTAAGGTAATCATGGTGTAGTGTACAAGACAAGACATCAAATAAATTAAAAGGAATATATCTCATAAAATTTCAGGGTGTCACATTCTATCCCCCTTAAAATGAATTTAAACCTCTAAATTTTTTGGGTTTATAAAAGGTTTACTACTTTAAAGTTTTTTTCATAGAAACTCACATCATATAAATAATACTAAAACCTCATTTTAAAAAAGAAAGTTAGAAACATTATGGTTACCCAAAGTAACTCATCCCTAGGTTCTCATATAGAAAAACATAGGTGTGAAGAGAAAACATGGATATGGAAGAAAAATATAACCATTAATTTCTGATGGATAGGGATAGAGAACAGGCTTTCAAGAAAATTAACAAATAGGAAGCCATGAATTTGAGATGATTTAAGGGACCATCTAATTTATCAGATAAGAAGGTACTAAGATAAAAAAATTTGATACAATATTATTTTCCTAAAGTTGAAAATTTTCGCATGAGAAGAAATAGTTACTTGATTTCGATATAACCTCATAGTTGTTCATGCCTTGAACAATTTCCACTTCATCCCTTATTCAATGAAATGAAGTTGAATTTTTCATTCTTGAAGTGTTATCAGGTCATACGATCCATAAATATAATGATAGGTCATTATATTTGTCTCAACAAAAAGGTTAGCACGGGTTATCAGATATGCATAATTCCACCTACAGTGAGATAATGAATTAATCTCAAAAACTTCAATCAGAGTATAAATTATACTATCCATAAATGTATAACATTACATTCCTTCCAAAAACTGAAAATCTAAAACATTAGAAAGTGGTGAACTAAATTTTCTTATCACTATCTCCTATATCTCATAGGTAAGTTCTTGGTTGTCATATTCCAAACTTGTGAATACCTTAATCATGTATTTTTTTTTTGAAACATGATAGTAACTTGAATTACCATAGAACCTTAGTGAAAACATGCATGCTCTCAAAAATCAACTCTTACCAAAAATAACAAAAATTCTATATACTCAAACCAAGATATCACTTTGTCCTTATATCATTCATGAGGACATTTATACTATCAAAAATCTCATTATCTCCTTAACCCATCATTATGCATATATCATGTGCTTTCCAAAAACAATAGAATAAATTTTCATGGTTACCAGTAATATTCAATATATACTTTCAAATACTTAAATAAAAAACAATAGTTTAACAATACTTAGATGTTTCTTTATTCTATAGTACCATAAAATTAATTATAAATCCTTATTATTGATAAACATGAAATCATTCCACTATATTATTAAACCATTTACCAAGCTTCATCGTTTTATTCCTTAACACTTCTTTCATCTCAAATATCATCTGTAGTCTCTTCATCTTCAGCAACATAAATACTACCCATAAGACCATGATGATTCTATTCATGAGATTTTCCCTTAGGGAATCAATTTTCATAATTACTATACATTCTACATTTAAAACATTTAACCACTGTTTATTTCTTAGCAATACCATTATCCTTTTCCATTATGTAAACTAATCATTTTCCTTTGTAATTACTCACTATGTGTCCTTCTTTTCCACACCCAAATCATCTTCCAATTCCTTTAAAACATTTTCCTTTATGCCTCTTCCATCATGATTTACATGATGAAAATTGAACTTTCTTTCCTCTATGATCACCATGAAAATTCATCTTTCTCTTATTAGGTGGGTTAGAAAACTCACCAAATTTAGGATTATTGATCATATTATAGGATTGATGATTAGGAATAACAATGATGTTTCACCTTCCAACCCCCATTTCATTTGTTTTATCATGAATAATATCATTTCATTGTCCGTCATATTCTCCATTAACATGAATCCTCCTAATTCCAGCCATTTTATAAAACCTAAAAAGATTAGTGTGGGAGGAAAAAATCATACTAGGAAAAAACATAATCAAGGGGGTGTACTTTAAATATCTAACATCTTAGGTTTAGTATAAGGTTATTCATGATCATTACTATAATTCTAGGAAAGTAACCTATAGTTAGAATTATCCTCAGGGACATCCCTAGACGTGTCCTTAGAAATATCTCTAGGGATCTCTCTAAAAATTTTTAATCCAAGTTTCCAAATTTTAGATAAACCTTCTCTATAATACCAAATCTAACAAACCAATATTTACTTACATGGGAATTACATTTATTTTTCATAATACTTAATACATTACACAAATAGACTCCCACATACTATATTAGTTTAGTATCTTTGGAAACTCGGAATGAATTCTTCTAGCTTAGTGAAAGATCTTCAACATCTTCCATAAATATCCTCACCTTTAGTTTTCATACCTAAAACATTTATTTATATCCTTGGGGAAAGAAAATCATAAATTGGGTGAGATCAAATGCTCAACAATGGAAAACATGGAAAACAAAAAGATAAGAATAAAAAAACATAAACATATATTTTGAATATCAAAATATTAAGTCATAATATAAATTTTGGCAGTATATAAGAAAAAAATAATAAATTAATATTCACCATGATAACATAGAATTTGCCAAAAACGTGAATTTTTTGAAAAACGTAAGCATAGAAAATCATTTCCATATTAGCCAGGGATCATTGCCAAGACCATCATAGTGGACAAAGTCCATTATTGAACTGGATTGATCGATGGGGCCGTAAGGGGCTCTATGGCTCTAGGGTTTCCCCCATCACCTCCTTCCTTCTCCTGTGGTGGATAGCTTGCAATCTCCCCTTTGGCACTCCTTCGCTGCGAGGTTTGTGGCTTTTTCTCCTTCTCTGGGTTTCTTGTGCTCTGGGATTCTTGACACTGTCAGATCTGGAGTCACGAGTGGAAGACCAGGATGCGACAAAGGTTGTTGGATGTTCCTGCATGAGTCATTGGCAGGTTCATGGGTTCGATGTCGGTGTGTATCTGGTCCTAGGTCAAGATTTCTTGGTGGTTTGGGGATCGTAGCTTCGATCTACGGTGGATGCGAGTTCCTTGGGGTTTTTTGCGGTATTCTCTGGTGGGTTTGAAGGTGGCGATGGGATATGATGTTTGTTTGATTTTCTTTGCGGCGTGACCTTCCTCCAGTGTAGTTGTGTGGTGGAGGCTGATCTGGTGATGTTGGTTTTTTATTTTGTTTTTTTCATCTGGTTGATTTTACTTTTGTTGTGATGGAGTTTGGATGGTGTGGAGGCAGATGTGGCAGCGTCGGAGGTTCCCTGTTGTGGTGGTGGGGTTGTCTTCTGATGGTGATTCTGATGACCTGTGAAGGTGCTGGTTTATTTGGATGCGGCTTTGGTTGCTTAAAGGTGGGTGTGCAACCGGTCTTTGGATCTACTCGATGTTGGTGTTTATGTGGTGATGAATGCTTTCTGCTGAGTTTGGAAATGTTGTCTTGTTGTTTGGAGCGGCAGTGAGGTCCTCTGTGATGGATGGGGTGGAGTGATGACTGTGACATGACCAGCAGCGATGATGGTGTAGGTCCGACGATGAAGCTTTCCGGTGGATGGTTGCCTGCATCCGTCTTCGGTGATTACTCGTGATGACCGGGAGCATGCGTTGGGCTATGCAATGTACGGCGTCTCAAGGATCTAGGTTCGGTCATGATGCCCCTTGTTTTTGAATTCGGATTTTTAAATGGTATCTGGATCATGTGGTCACCCATCCTCCATTTGAATTTTGGATTTTGTGTTTGTGCGGTTACCAGTAACCCTTAAACTGGCTCTTTAAAAAATTAAAAAAAGGCTTCGTTGTCGTCGTCATTATTGAACCATATTTACTTGTCATTTCATCCCTGTATTACTAAACCAGATTTACTTTCCATTACAATCATGTCTATATCATGAGATATAAATATTTACCCGATTAATTTTAGGGATATATAGGTCCCACCCATAACATAATGAAAATCATACATTTGTGTTCCACAAAAACATAAATCCTTTATTATAACATAACCCAAAGAATTCAATGGGTTTCTTAAACATCATTCCTTCATAAGATAATCCATGTAAAAAAATGGATTTCATAAATATATTTCCATTATAAACATAGTAAACCATAATAATAATATGGATAGTATACTTATAAAGAATTTCTTAATCTTAGATGGAAAATAATTTTGTTAAATCACTATAAATTAATTCCTAAGTAAAATATCATTTCTTCTTCCAAAATGTTTTATTTTCTTAAAACACCGCAAAATTTTAAAATAAAATAATTTATTTGAAAATAAAATTGAAAATATATATGGGAAGATTTGTGTAAATAAGGTGTTATGAAAGTGTAAAATTCCATTCATGTCGTATAACTTAAAAAACATCATCCTCATACTCTTTCTGAAAGAGTCAAAAAGTACTTCGCATGGAAAATGAAAGTAAGATTCCTTTTAAAACATGTAGTAAAAGTCAAAACTGGTTAAAAATAACTTTAAAAATCCACAGGAGAATTGTAAATAATTTATGAAAACATTTTTTTTAGAAAACATGGACATGGATGATAAATATACCCCAGTAAATACTTATGTATATGCAATCTCGGATGACAATGAGAATACATAATTATCTCTTACAAATTATAATCATTTGAATCGTATGCCTCATAAAATAAAGAAAATTATATTCAAATTTAAATATCATAACCTTCATTATAATAATCTTAAATAATTCATGGTAATCATAAACACCACATAAAATAAATAGGTGGTGTATAAGGCATATGTCCCACAGAAATAAAAGTGAGACAAAATAATCCCTTACCTTTGGTCTTCTATCCTTTGTGTAAATTTGAACCTCATGTATAATGATTTAAATGATGGAATTTAATTATTACAGAATCATATTAAACTTTATGATATCATATATGATCATATTATCATCCATTTGGTAATAATATTTTATTATTACTCGTTATTCGGGTATAAACTACTTCATTTTCTTATGCTTGTTTTTTCCGAATAAGTTATAGTTATCCTTACTAGGTCATATTTATATCATTAAAAATGATATTAAAAAAATAAATATAATATTTATAAATTATTTACATTTATATAATCATTTTTTAATGGATATCTTGTAGAAAGAATCGCATCACGACGTGGATACAGTAGGTTGTACATATGCACGAGCAACGATATCATTCCGATAATTTTGAAATGGTATGAAATATATTTGTTGTTACATAATTATTATCATGTTATAATAATCATATATAGTTATTATTTACACCATTATATCCATCCAATTAAGGTGGTGGTGAAAAACAAATTACATCATGGCGTGGAGACGGTAAGTCGTACATACGCAAGTGTGGTGATTTTATTTTTCATAGGATGGACAGAAGGTGGAATATAGTTGTTCCATAATCTTAATAACATCTAAGTATATAATTTATACTAGATTTATTAATTTATAAGGGAAAAAACTCGTGAATAGTTAGTAGAAGAAGAAATAATTTGAAATAATCAGTAGAGGAGATTACCTCTTTTTCGACTAGCTCCCTCTAGATGTTCTCTTAAATGAACTAGAATTGCTCTTTTGAGAAGACCAGAACCTCTATAATGTGACTAAGGAAGCTGAGAAAGGAAATTGGATGGTGATGGTTCATATTGAAAGCTCAAAGTCAATTAAAATTGTGAGGGAGGATGTTCCCTTTTATAATTGAGGTGAGGGACACTTTAGGAAACATCAAAAATATTAATTTATAATAAAATCAAACCCCACTAAAAATCTTCCAGAATGTCACATTTTTTAATATTTTATTATATAATGTTGTAATATTATCAACCAAAAAAATTCAGACGTGTTTTTCTATTCATTTAAACCTTATCATTTTAATTTAACACTTAGTTATTATATTTCATTTTAACTAGGGTAACAATTATTTCAATATTAAAATTGTGAAATATTTACTTATTTGACATAAATTAAATCATAAATAAATAGTTTAGATAAATTTATACCATATATCATTTATTATATATTTTTTAAAATGTTTTATGATTTATAAATAATTTAATAAAACATTATTTTGATAAATAAACAACAGTGTCGATTTTGAAACTATTCAATTCATTGATTTTTAAAAATATAAGTATAAGATGTTATCCTAGAAAAAAATATTTTATTATATCCTTATGGGGTAAAGGTAATCTAAAAAATTAATTTTATATATTAATTATCAAAAATTATATTTATTTTAATAATTTTAATAACATTAATTTGATATTTCCCTTTAATAGAATTATTACAACATTAGTTTTCTGTAATTATTTAAAACACTTATTTATTGAATAAGTTTTAAAAATAAAATAATATGATGAGTATGAATCTACTAGATTTCACAAAAATATTATTAGTCGAATTTAGTTTCTAAAAAATATAGCATTTAAAAAGTTATACATATTAAATTATGAAGGTGATAACTTTAACATCACATTAAATAAAATAATATAAGTGTCATAATCTACTCTATAGGGATACAAATGTTCAATAACTCAAGACTTTGATGATTATGGTCTAGATATACTCAAACAATAATATTGAGGAAAGTGTCTTAGCCTTTTAGTATTTAATATAATTTTAATACAATTTTTTATTTATTTTTCATCAATTAAATAATTTATGCATCTTCAATTTATAAGCCTTTGAGGTAATTATTTGTTTCCTGAAAATTAAAAATAAATTACCTTGATAAAGAAAAACATTTTAGATTTTAAATTTGTATTTAAATTCGAATATATCTTATGTATAGCCTTATTTTAAAAATTATGTTTTATTTAAAACATGAATTTGACATTTTAAATTTTCATTAAATAAAATATTATAAATAGAATAATATCTCTCAAATAGCTCCAAAACATCAAAAAAAATTATATTAGGGATATATGTTTATTAAGTTAAAAATTACCACTTATATTCATTGATACCACCCATTTGTCCATATTTGGACACATAATGGTTATTAAAGACGATGAAAATGACACTTGGGTCTTTCTTTAATTAAGTATTATTTAAGTCATTTTCATGGAAAAGTATCCATTAAATGACATAATTTAGATCCTAAAGTGTTTAAAGTCAAATTAAATTCATTAAATAATTTTTTTTCATTTTTTGGTCATTTTTATAGTCATTATAATTTTATTTTTAACCTAAATTACCTAATTTACCCTTTACCATGGTAAACCATGTTTACTATTCATATTGGTCAAAAATAAAAGGGACCTACTTACCAAATTTGGACCTCATGAATCCAAATTTGAAATATATTTTTTAAAAATTCAAAACAAAAAAGTTTCAGAGTAAAAATTCAAACAAAATTTGTAAAATGTCATAAATTTTTTTTTGAAAAATAACCTTTTTAAATTGAAAATATTTTTATAATAAATTCACATATATAATTATTTTTAGAAACCATAATTGGATAAAAATTATATAATTAAATTTTAAAACCAAACCAAAACACAATTTTACTATCTAATGACTTTAAAAGAAAATAAAGATTTCAATAAAAATCTATATTTTCACTATTCATCAAAAAAATTAAACTTATCGGAAAAATATTAAAAACTCAAACAAAGTAAATTTTTATATTCTATAATAAAATAAGAAGTTCATTTTGTCAAATTTAATATAAAAAAGTGTAAAAACTAGATTTAAAATGAGTGTTCCATCAAAAGATGGAAATAATGCATTTTTTAAAAAAAATACTTCTTTTATCTGAAACAATTGAATTTGTTCTTATATCATTTATAGAAAACATATAAGATGAATTTTAAGCATTATATTGAATCTATAAAGATTGATTTTGTTATTTTATAGACTCAAATATTTTCATTTAAGTAGTTTTTTATAAGGAAGTTAATATTATTCATACCCGCCATTCTAATGACTACTTTATAATATTTAATTGTTCAATTATACCCGGTCTTGAATGAAATGAATTCTATCAAAATAACATGAAATTTTTTATAACAAAATCTAAGATTAGTGTTTTGTATATACCTCAATCTAATATGGTGTTGCATATAGTGCAAGCTAATCATGGTGTAGTGTACAACACAAGACATAAAATAAATTAAAAATAATCTATATCATAAAATCTCAGGGTGACACATTATACCCCCCTTAAAATGAATTTCATCCTAAAAATTCATCGAGGTTATAAAAGGTTTATTACTTGAAAGTTTCTTTCATAGAAACCCACATTGTAAAAATGAATACTAAAACTTCATTTTAAAAAGGAATGTTAGAAAGATAATGGTTACCCAAAGTAACTCCCCACTAGGTTTCCATATATAAGAACATAGGTGGGAAGTGAAAACATGGATATGGAAGAAAAATCCTACCATCATGTTCTGATGGAGAGTGATAGAGAACAAGGTTTGTAGAAAGCTAAAAACCAAAAATCCATAAATATGTGACGATTTAAGGGATAATCTGATTCATCGGATAAGAAGGTACTAGGATAACATTTTTTGTTTCAATATCCTTAACCTAATGTTGAAGAATTTTTCATGTGAAGAAATACTTACTTGATTTCGGTAAAATCTCATCATTGTTCGTTCCTTGAACAATCTCCACTTCATCTCTTATTTAAAAAATGAAGTTGAATTTTTCATTATTGAAGTGTTAGCAGATCATACGATCCATAAATAGAATGATAGTTCATTTCATCTATCTCAAAAAAAGGTTATAATAGGTTATCAAATATGCATAAGTCCGCCTATAGTGAGATAATACATTAATCTAACAAACTTTAGCAGGATTATAACTTATATTATCCATAAATGGATAACATTACAATCCACCTGAATGCTGAAAATCTAAAAGTTTAGATAGAGGTTAACTATATCGGCTTAACATTTATCTCCATTATCTCATAGGTAAGTTCTTGGTTGTCATATTCTAAACATCTGAATACATTAATCATGTATTTTTTTAACATGGAAATAACTTGAATTACCATAGAACCCTAATGAAAACATGCATGATATCAAAAATTAACTCTTAACAAAAATCCCAAAAAATTATATATACTCAAACCATGATATCACTTTGTTCTTATATTAGTCATGAGGTCATTAATACTATCAAACATTTCATTATCTCCTTAACCCATCATTATTCACATATCATCTATTTTCCAAAAATATTTGAATAACTTTTCATGGTTACGGTTACCATTCCACATATACTTTCAAATACTTAAGGAAGAATGATAGTGTAACAATCCATAAATGTTTCTTTATTCCATAGTACTATAAAATTACTTATAAAAAATTATTTTTGATAAACATGAAATCATTCACTTATATTCTTAAACCATTGACTGAGCTTCATCATTTTATTCCTTAACACTTCTTTCATCTCGTATATAAATTGCAGTCTCTTCATTTTTAATAACATAAATACTACCCATACGACCATGCTAATTCTCTTCATGATATTTTCTCTTGTGGAATTTATTTTCATAGTGACCATACATTCCACATTTAAAAAATTTAACCATCGTTGATTTCTTAGAAATACGATTATCATTTTTCATTGTGTTAACTAAAACATTTCATATACAATTATTGGATTTGTGTCCTTCTTTTCCCCACCCAAATCATCTTCTAGTTCCTTTGAAACATTATCTTTTATGCATATTACCACATGATTTACATGCGAAAAATTAAAAAAATTTCCTCTATGATCACCATGAAACTTCATCTTTCTCTTATTAAGTGGGTGAGGAATCTCACCAAAGTTGAGATTATTGATAATATTATGAGATTTTTTATTAGTAATAATAAATATGTTTCGTCTTCCAACTCCCATTAAATTTGGGTTCTCTTTAGTAATATCATTCCATTTTCTATCATATTCTCCATTAACATGAATCCTCGTGTTTCTATCCATTTTCTAAAACCCAAAAAAATTAGTGTGAGAGGAAAAAGTTATACTAGGAAATAAAACATAATCAAGGTGAAGTTCTTTCAATGTCTAAAATATTAGGTTTAGTCCTAGGTTATTAATGATTATTTCCATAATTCTAGGATAGTAACCTATAGTTAGACTCATACTTAGGGAAAACCGTAGACATGTACTTATAAATATCTCTAGGGATCTCACTAATTTTTTCACATCCTAGTTTCAAAAGGATAACTAAACCTTTAATCTGATACCAAAGCTAATTACCCAAGATTTAATTACATGGAAATTACATTT
Source organism: Viscum album (assembly GCA_963277665.1). Classification (NCBI taxonomy): domain Eukaryota; kingdom Viridiplantae; phylum Streptophyta; class Magnoliopsida; order Santalales; family Viscaceae; genus Viscum; species Viscum album. The sequence continues at coordinate 1,712,137,535 of OY728140.1, read as the reverse complement.
ATTTTATAGAATACTTAATACATTACACAAAGAGACTCCCAAATATTGTAATATTTTAGTTTCTTTGGAAACTCGGAACACATTCTTCTAACTTGGTGAAAGATCATCAAAATCTCCCATAAATATCTTCACCTTTATTTTTCTTACATAAAACCTTTTTTATATCATTGGGGAAAAAATAAAGTGATCTCAAATGCTCAGTAATTTAAAACATAAACATAAGAATGTAAAAACATGAACATATATTTTGAATATCAAAACCTCGAGTCATAAAATAAATCTGTGTAGTACGTAAGGAAAAAATCATAAATGAACACTAACCATGATAAAATAGCATTGGAATAAAACATGAACTTGTGGAAAACACATAAGCATATAAAATTATTTCCACATTATCCAAGGCCCATTTCAAAGACCATCATAGCGGACAAAGTCTATTACTAAACTAGTTTTACTTATCATTTCAACCTTGTATTACAGAACTCGATTTACTTGTCATTCTAGTCAATTATATCTCATGAGATATAAATCTTTACCCACTGAATTGGAGGGAGATATATGTCTCACCCATCACATAATGAAAACAATACATATGTTTTCCACAAAAACAAAAATCATTCATCATAATATAACTCAAAGAATAAAATGGGTTTCTTAAAGATCATTCCATCATAACAAAATCCATGTAAAAAATGGATTTAATAAATATAATTCCATCATAAAAATAATAAACCATAAGAATAATATGTATAGTATACTTGTAAAAATATCCATAATCTTATATGGAAATTTTTTTTGATAAAACACTTGAAATTAATTCTGGAGGAAAATATCATTTCTTCTTCAAAATTGTTTTCTTTTCTTAAAGCAGTGTGCAATTTTAAAAGAAAATAATTTCTTTGAAAATAACCTTGAAAACTTTTACAGGAAGATTCATGGAAATAATTTGTTATGAAAGATTAAAATTCCATTTATGTCGTATAATTTAAAAAACATTATCCTCATACTTTTGTTGGAAAAGTCAAAAAGTACCTCGTATGGGAAATGAAAGAAAGATTCCTTCTAAACCATGTAGTAAAAGTCCACATGGGAAAAAATGACTTCAAACATATATAGGAGAATAGTAAAAAAAAATTAAAAACATTTTTTTAGAAAATATTGATACTTATGATAAATATACCCCAGTAAATACTTGTGTATAAACAATCTTGGAAAAAATGAGAATGTAAAATTATCCCTTACGAATTAGAATTCGCCGAATCGTATGCCTCATAATATATAGAAATTTATATGAATATTTAAATATCATAACCTTCCTAATAGTAATACTAAATCATTCATGGTAAGAATAAACACCACACAAACGAAATAGGTGGTGTCTAAGGCATATGTCCCATATAAATAAAAGTGAGACAAAATAGTCCCTTAACTTAGGTCTGTTATCCTTTGTGTATATATAAACCTACTATATATTGATTTAAATGATTTAATTGAATTATTACAGAATCATATTCATTTTTATGAAATCATATATGATCATATTATCATCTTTTTGGAAATAATATTTCATTATTACTCGTTATTTGGGTATAAACTACTTTATTATCTTATACATATTTACCTAATAAGTTTTTGTTTCCTTATTAGATAATATTTATATCAAAATAAATGATATTAAAATAATAAATATCATCTTTATTCATTCTTTACCTTTATATAATCGTTTTTTAATGGATATATTTTATAACGAATCGCATCGCATCATGGAGATGGTAGATCGTACGTACGCATGGGCGACGATATCATTCTGATAATTGGGAAATGGTATGTAATTGGATGGTATATATGTTTATAAATAATCAAAATAATGTAATAATAATCATATGTATTTATTATTTCCATCATTATATCCATCCAAGTGTGGTGGTGGTGAAAAACATATTACATCATGGCGTGGAGACTATAAGGCCTACGTATGCACGCGTGGTGATTTCATTTTTCATAAGATGAACAGAAGGTAGAATATGGTTGTTCCATAATCCTAATAACATCTCAGTATAAAATTTATAATGGATTCATTAATTTATAATGGAAATAATTCATTAAGAGGAAGTAAAAGAAGAAATAATTTGAAAGAATCGGTAGAGGAGATTACCTCTTCTTCGACGAGATCCCTCTACATATTCGTTTAAAGGCACTGGAGTTGGTATTTTGAGAATACCAAAACCTAAATAATGTGAATTAGGAAGTTTATAATGTAAATGTGTAGGGTATCGTTGATATTGAAGGCTCAATTTTAATTGAAATTGTGAGGTAGGATGTGACCTTTTATATTGGAGGTGAGGGGCACTTTTGAATACCTCAACAATATTAATTTATAATAAACTCAAATGCCACTAAAAATCCTCCAAAATGTCATATTTTAGAATATTGGGTGAGATAAAGTTGTAATATAATCAACCAATAAATTTTATACAAGTTTATATGTCCATTAAACCTTATCATTTTAATTTAAAACTTAGTTATTCTATTTCAATTTAACTAGGGTAACAATTATTTAAATATTAAAATGGTGAAATATATACTTATTTGAATTATATTAAATGATAAATAAATAATCTATATTATTTTATACCATATAATAATTAATATCTATTTTTAAAAATGTTTTATGATTTTTAAATAATTTAATAATACATTATTTCATAAACAAAAAATAGTGTCAATTTGGACACTATTTAATTCATTGATTTTTAAAAATATCAATATAAGATTTTATCCTCAAACCAAATATTTTATTATATCCCCATGGGGTCAAGGTAATCTAAAAATTTATTTTATATTTTAATTATCAAAAAAAATATTTTTTTTAATATTTTTAATTAACATTAATTTGATATTTCCCTTAATAAAATTATTACAACATCAGTTTTGTGTAATTATTTAAAACACTTATTTTTTGAATAAAAAATAAAAATAAAATACTATTTTGAATATAAATATACTATATTTCATAATAATATTTTTATTTTTATTTATATTCTGAAAAATCCTTCATTTAAAAATTTATACTTATTAAATTATGAAGGTGACAACTTTAACATCAAATTAAAAAAACAAATATAAGTTTCATAATTTCTTCTATAAGGTGCCACATGCTCAATAACTCAGGACTTGGATGATTATGTTATAGATTTACTCTACAAATAATATTAAAGAAACTGTTTTAGTCTTTTAATATTTAATATAATTTTAATAAAATTTATTTATTTATTTTTCATCAATTAAATAATTTCTGCATCATCAATTTATAAGTCTTTAAGGTAATTATTTCTTTCATGAAAATTAAAAATAAATTACCATGATAAAAAAAATTTGGATTTCAAATTAGTATTTAAAGTTGAATATATATTTTATATAACCTTATTCTAAAAATTATATATTATTTAAAACATGAATTTGACATCTTTAAATTTTCATTAAATAAAATATTATAAATACCATAATATCTATCAAATAGCCCAAAAACGTCAAAAATAAATTTATTTTAGTGATATTTGTTTATTAAGATAACAATTACCACTTATATTCATTGTTACCACCCATTTGTCCATATGTGGACACATACTAGATATTAAAGACAATGAAAATGACACTTGTGTCTTTCTTTGATTTAAATATTATTTATGTAATTTTCATGGAAAAGTGTTCATTAAATGACATAAGTTTGATACTTAAGTGTTAGAGAACAAATTAAATTTATCAAAAAAAAAATTCATTTTTTGGTCATTTTATAGTCATTATAATTTTATTTTTAACCAAATTTACCAAATTTACCCTTTACCGTGGTAAACCATTTTTACTATTCACATTGGCCAAAAATAAAAGGGACCTACTTACCAAATTTGGACCTCCTGGATCCAAATTTAAAAAATATTTTTAAAAATTCAAAACACATAAGTTTCATAGTTAAATTTAAAATAAAACAGGAAAAATGTCACAAAAACAATTTTTTGAAAAAATAACCCATTTAAATGGAAGATGTTTTTATAATAAATTCATGTATAAAATTATTTCAAAAACTATAATTGGATAAAAATTATCTAATTAAAATTTAAAACCAAACCAAAGAATAATTTTTATATGTAATGACTTTAAAATAAAATAAAGTTTTCAATAAAAATCAGTGTTTTAACTATTAATCAAAATATTTAACTTATCAGAAAAATATCAAAAATCCAAACAAAGTAAATTTTTATATTCCTAATTAAAATAAGAATTTTATTTTTTCAAATATAATATAAAAAAGTGTCCAAAATTTATTTAAAATGGTTGTTCCATCAAAAGATGGCAATGTTGCATTTTTTTTGAAAAATAATTCTTTTATCCGAAAAAATTGAATTTGTTCTTATATCATATCTAGAAAACATATAAGATAAATTTTAAACATTATATTGAATCTATAAATATTTATTTTCTTTATTTTATAGACTCACTTATTTTCATTTAAATAGTTTTTTTAGAAGGAAGTTAATATTATTCATACTCACCATTAAAATGACTAGATTATAATATTTAATTGTTCACTTATACCTGGTCTGGTGTGAAATGACTTCTATAAAAGAACTTTAAATTGTGTATAACACAAGCTAAAAATAGTGTTGGGTATATACCTCAATCTAATATGTTGTTGCGTGTAGCGCAAGGTAATCTGAGTGTAGCGTACAACACAAGACATCAATGAAATTAAAAAGAATCTATCTCATAAAATATCAGGGTGACACATTATACCGCTATTAAAATTAATTTTATCCTCAAAATTAGTTGGGGTTATAAAAGGTTTAATACTTGAAATTTTCTTTCATAGAAAACAGCATCGTAAAAAGGAATACTAAAAATTCATTTTAAAAAGGAAAGTTGGAAAGATAATGGTTACCCAAAGTAACTCCTCACTAGGTTTCCATATAGAAGAACATAGGTGGGAAGTGAAAACATGGATATGTAAGAGAAATATAACCATCATGTTCTAATGGATAGTGATAGAGAACAAGGTTTGGATAAATCTAAAAATTATAAATCCATAAATTAGTGATGATTTAAGGGACCCTCAGATTTGTTGGATAATAAGGTACTAGGATAACATTTTTTGTTTCAATATCCTTAACCTAAAGTTGAAGAATTTTTCATGTGAAGAAATACTTACTTGATTTCGATAAAATCTCATCTTTGTTCATTCCTTGAACAATTTACACTTCATCTCTTATTCCAAAAATGAAGTTGAATTTTCCATTCTAGAAGTGTTATGAGATCATACGATCTATCCATAGAATGATAGGTCATTACATCTATATCAATAAAAATGTTAGCACCAGTTATCAAATATACATAAGTACACCTATAGTGAGATAATACATTAATCTTGAAAACTTTAGCCAGAGTATAACTTATACTATCCATAAATGGATAACATTACAATCCTTCTGAAAATTGAAAATATAAATCTTTAGAGAGTGGTGAACTAAATTGGCATTTCATTTATCTCTCATATCTCATAGGGAAGCTCTTGGTTGTCATATTCTAAACATGTGAATACCTTAATAATGTATTTTTTTCAAAACATAGTAATAACTTTAATTACCATAGAACCCTAGTGAAAACATGCTTACTGTCAAAAATTAACTCTTACCAAAAATCCCAAAAACTTCTTGTATACTCAAACCATGATATCACTTTTCCTTTATGTCATTCATGATGTCATTAATACTATCAAACATTTCATTATCTCTTTAACCCATCATTGTGCACATATCATCTATTTTCCAAAAATATCTGAATAAGTTTTCATGGTTTCTGGTACCATTCAACATATACTTTCAAATACTTAAGTAAAAACAATAGTGTAACAATCCTTAGACGTTTCCTTATTCCATGGTACTATAAAATTACTTAAACAATATTATTTTTGATAAACATGAAATCACACCACAATCTTCTTAAACTATTGATCGAGCTTCAGTATTTTATTCCTTAACACTTCTTTTATCTCATATATCAATTGTAGTATCTTCATTTTTAGCAACATAAATACTACTCATACGACCGTGATGATTCTCTTAATTGGATTTTTCATTAGGGAAATGATTTTAATAATGACCATATATTACACATTTAAAACATTTAACCAACATTGATTTCTTAACAATACCATTATCCTTGTCCATTGTGTTAACTAAACCTTTTCCTTTGTAATTATTTGATTTCTGTCATTTTACACACCTAAGGTATCTTCCAGTTCCTTTGAAACATTATCCTTGGTGCCTATTCCCACCTGATTTACATGAGAAGAATTGAACTTTCTTTCCTCTATAATCACTATGAAACTATATATTTTTATTATTTGGTGGGTGAGGAAACTCACCAAAGTTGATATTATTGATCATAATATTATATTGTTGATTAGTAATAATAACGATGTTTCACCTTCCAACTCCCATTAAATTTGGTTTCTCATGAGGAATATCATTCCATTTTCCATAATATCCCCCATTAACATGAATCCTCCTATTTCCAACCGTTTTCTAAAACCCAAAACAATTATTGTGAGAGGAAAAATTAAAACTAGAAAAAAAACATAATCAAGGGGGGTAATTTCAATCTCTAACATCTTATGTTTAGTCCTAGGTTATTAATGATCTTTACCATAATTCTCGGATAGTAACCTATAGTTAGGATTATCTTTAAGGACAACCCTAGACATGTTTTTCAAAATATCACTAGGGATGTCACTAAAGTTTTCACAACTGAGTTTCAAAAGGTTAACTAAACCTTCACCCTGATACTAACTCTAACTACCCAAGATTGACATATGATAAAACAAATTTTTATTGAATATTTTATTGATATTAAATGATAAAATTTCCTCACATTGTGTTAACTATGTTTATTTATAAAATATTTGGGATAAGATCATTCATTTAAAATTTTGATTTAAATTCCAGTTTTACCCTTTATAGTGTATTATAGTATTTAAAAGATAAATATTTTAATATTTTTTATTTTAACTTGAAATCTATAACTCTATTCCTGACTTAATGGGATACAACTTTTGTTCAGTACATTGGAGCTAAATCATGCATTTGGTTGGACTAAATAGACCATGAAGTTAAAGGTGGGATAGGATTACCAAATTTGACATTGGTTCTGTATTTGGGCCATAACTCCTTCATCAAGGATTGGATGGGGTCCATATTTTTAGACAATATCTCCAACCCAATTTTTCACAAATCATTATTCTGTATGAACAGATGGTTCACACTTTTTTGAGGTCAAATGGGTGGTTCAAGTTGGCTTAAAATATTTGGCCGAGATTCCCCATTCACACTTGAAAAATCTTTAAACCGAGCCTCCCCTCCACTCTATAAATTAATGTTTTTCTCATTTGGATCGATTGGGAGGTGAATTGGGATATTGGAGGTATAGGATAATTGGGTTCACCCAAATTCTCCAATCATTGTAAGAGGGGTAACTCTTGAAGCAAGGATCCCCTCATCGAATCCTTTTTCTCTTATTCATCTTGTAATGTTTTCATTTGTGTAATAAAATTATTTGTTCTTCTTTTATTTTTTCTCTTTTATTCTGTTTTGTTAAAATTTCATGTTATATTAATATTCTTAATTGGCTTGGAATCAAGAGTATAAATGAGATTGGGTTCTACCCTTTCTAAACCTTTTCACATGCAAAACGTTTCTACGATGACTACACCGCCCATGGAAGAGTAGTCCTTTTTAGTAATCAATCTACCTATAACCTTATTCATTCATTTATTTTGAATCAATGAGATACTATAATTCACTTAATATGATCTATTAATTTATTTTTCATTTTAAATGAAACTAAACAAGCAATTTAATAATTGACACAAAAACACACGAGGTCAAATTTTGTGTAAACTGTGAGAGTGCGGTCGTAATCGGTAATACAAGACCATAAAGGATAAATTTGTAGAGTTCAAATATAAACCCTAAACTCAAATAATTTTCATATCCATAATGGATATGTGATCTAAATAACCACTAACCATAAGCTATATTTATAACATTAATCAAAGAAGGGTGCTACGATTGCATGTTCCGAAGCTAGCCTAGGGTTTAAGTATTTTAATCTTTGTGGTTAAGTTAACTCTCGTAGGGTTAGAGGGTTAACAAATTAGGGTATTATAATTAAATTTATATTAATTTAAATGATAATTATAAATAATTTAGTGAATAGTTAGATTTATATCGATTACTCCTTTTAAAATATTTTCTTAAAAAACATCTTCTTATTGCGTCTTTTTAATCGAACATCATTTCAAAATTAAAAACTAAATAAATGAAATCTTCTTCCAGCAAACATATTTTAGTTTTATAAATGATAAACAACCCCCATACTTTTAAGTAGTTTTTTATTCTCTTTTATTTTATTTTTATAATACCTTTATGAAGTTGTTTTAAGTCACTTCCACCTTTGAGAGATGACTTTGGTCAACCACTTTGTTGCACCTAAGTAACCCAAAAAATCACAAATCATTTGAGGGTGCCCATGATAGTGACTTTCAAATTGGCACTATTTCTGGGGAGTCAAATAATTATTTCAACCTATTAGATTTAATTATTTTATTTTACACTTTATTCTCTTCTTCTCTTCTTTCTTTCTTCTTTACCCAATCTGTTTTTTTCTTCTTCCTTCTTCTTTTCTATTATTTTCTTCTTCTTTTTGGACCATCAAATCAAACTTCTCATTTTTATTTTACTATGGTCCACTTTCCTTCTTTTCATTTTTATTTGATTTATGACACGAACTAATCCTGAAGATCTCTAAGATCTTTACCCTGATATTGAACGCAGTCTTAGGCCTAGAATCAGACATTCTCAATCTACGGGAAGTTTCAACATTCAACCAGTAAGAGAATTCCTCCACTACAAGAACATTGAAATTTTAAACATTTATATTTCAAACCTAAAACAAGAACTAATTTCGGAAGACAATAACAATGAACTTAATAAAACCATTTGAGAATTGGCTACACCTAATATTAACTATCAACCCAATTGTATTACATACTAGAATCTCGAATCAGACTTTGAACTGAAATATGTGTTAATTCATCTTCTTTCAAAGTTTCATGGATTATATGGTGAGGATCCAAAAAAAATATTTAAAATAATTTAATGTGGTTTTCTCAACCCTTAAATGAAGAAATGTATCTGAAGATCAAATAAAACTATGGGAATTCCCATTTTCACTTGATGGAGCTACAAAAGATTGGATGTATTATTTACAACCTAAAGATGTCACATGTTGGAACGATTTGAAACATATTTTAATGTAGATATTTTTTCTAGCATCAAGGACCACTTACATTCATTAGGAGATATCGAGGATCAAGCAACCTAAGGGAAGTCAATGTATGAGTACTTAGAGTGATTCAAGAAGTTGTGTGCAAGCTGCCAAAATAAAAAAATCAGTGAGAAACTCCTCATCTAATAGTTATATGAAGGACTCACACATATGGAGAGAAGCATGGTGGATTCCACGACTGGTAAATCATTGGTGGAAAAGACACCAGTAGCTTCACGTGTGTTGATCGACAAGATTTCTGAAAACTCCCAACAATTTGGCGATCAAGGTACACCACATGTCAGGGGAGTACATCAGGTAAGTACTTATTCTCTTGAGAGTCATTTGATTGATACCAAGTTAGAATAATTGACCACTATGGTGAGGAAAATTTATTTGGATCAAATGAAATCTCAACCCACTCCTTCAAGGCCTTGTAGCATTTGCACTAAGACAAGCCACCCAACTGATTTTTCCCCCAACTACAAGAAACATAAGATTGTGAAGCAGTGATTTCAGGGATACCATATCAGCAACAGTAGCAACCATATCCCCAAAATAAGCTCGATTCTTTTTCTACAACATACAACCAAGGATAGAAGGATTAATCAGACCTAAGGTATGGCTCTGGACAATAACAAAGGCCCCCTTATAAACAAAACTTCCAGCAGCCTCCACCCTACCAACATGGTTTCCAACAACCCCAAAGGTGATTTGAAGCTCAAGTATCAACAAGTAAACAACAAGGTAATTCTCAACCAAAGTGTAATAACCCAATATTTTATAGTACATTATTTCTCCAAAGTAATTCAATAACTTGCACTATACACAACACTGAGTTCAAGCGCACCATGACTTACCAAACTAGTCGTTCAAAAGCGGTTATGAATAGAATTAACTGAATTTTTAACTTTATATAATAATTATAATTTTAGAATCCATATTATGAGTTTCTTAGACATAATGAAAGAACAAATTCATTTTTTTTAGATAAAAGAAGTATTTTTAAAAAAAAATGCAATTTTACCTCCTTTTAATGGAGAACCCTTTTTAAATCCAATATTTGAAACTTATATATATTCAATTTGACTAAATAAATTTATTCTTTAGTATAGGGACACAAAAATTTACTCTGTGTAAATTTTTGGAATTTTTCCGATAAAGTTCATTTTTTAATGAATATTGAAAAATATTGTATTTTAATTCAAAAGTGACTTTTAATCTAATTTATTTATATGGTTATATTATATTTTTAATTAGTTTTAAAGTTTAATTAGAATATATTTTTACCATTTAATCCAATTTTGTTTATTGGAATTAATTTCACTTTTAAATTGGACATAAACAAGTATCAATCTTTTGATAGTTATTGTTTCTTAAAAACACTCTATTTGTTTTAACAATTAGAATTAATTTTAAATTAATTAATGCCACTTATATGTTTTTAATTTAGCAAAATATACATCATTTTTGTATTCGGAATATCAAATATAGCTTAGGCTGAATTTTTGGTACTTTTCTGAAAAAATTTAATTTTTGATGAATAATGAAAAACACTAAGTCGTAGTTTAAAACCGAATTTTTATTTAAATAATTATTTACTTTATTTAAATTTATTTTAGGTCAAAATAAAAACATAATACCTATATAAGTTCAATTTAATTCATTGGAGCCAGTTTATAATAATTTTAGATATATAAAAATTTTATAGAACTTTTCACCGTCTTTTACCCACCTCCTAGGAGTATTTGCAAATTTGCATAAAACTTAATTTCACCGCTTCTTTGAGTTGAATTTAAAAAATCCGAGAGACACAGTTAACCTCATTAAGTAAAATTTGGTTCAATAATATGAAAATAATTTTTGGTGAACAGTAACTTTTGACTTTTATTTACCGCGATTAAAGGTAAATAGGGTAATTCAAGGTAAAAAGAATATTGTAATAATTAAAATTTACCTTAACACATGTATTAACCTTATTGGATGAGTAATGGACGACCATGGGAATCTTTGGGTCTATTTTTGGACCCCATGGAGCCACTTATTAATGATAATGACACTTTAGATTAATTAATTTAAAGTAAAGGAAAAATTGACAAAAAACAAATCGTTTAGTAATTAATTTTTATATGGTTTTATATAAGTAATATTCTTTACTATAAATATTCATTGGAAATATAAAAAGATTTCCTACATCATGGTGTTTTTTTATAATTTTTAGACATCGAATAAATAAAATTATTTATGACACAAAAATGATGCAGTATTTACCTCATTAATAAATGATTTAAATAAATTAGATTATAAATATTAAAATAATATCCAAAACATGTCAAATTCTAATTGGATGATTTTATTTCGACCATGGGTCATCTTATCTTCGGCCCTAATGATTTTTGGACCTTTAGAAACCGAATATCATTATATAATAAAATAATATTTTCCCGCTTTCCTAAAGAGCACCTCCTCCAACTTATAAAAGGAGACCAATTATAACCAATTACTCACACCTCTCCAGCTTTTAGGCTCGTCCAAAATCTACCAAATTAATCTCCCTACATCCCTATACCCCACCTAGAAGCCTTACCTTAGGCATAAGACACTTTAAGAAGTCCTTTTTGTTCAAACCAAAGGATGTTACCCAAATTAAAGGTTACAGTTTCTCTTAACTTCTTTTATTTTATTTTACTTCTCCAACCCCTAAAATCTTTTTATTCCTTTATTTTATAACAACACCAGTATCCTAAATATACTAGTATGTTGTTATGATAAAGATTCTAACTACACTTACACACACCTCCATCTAATGGGTGAAGAACATAATGTTTCTATGGATGACAAACTAATGCCTCACGAAACGATGATTGTTCAATTACCTCCTACAGCCTCTCATGGTGTCCATTATGATGGAACTATATTTGTATATGATATATATTATGTTTATGTTTTCTTCATGCTTATGTATTTTTCTTTTATAGCATACCTTGATGGTTTCCATTATGGGTAAACACGATAATTTCATTTGAGGAAGTGCGGACTACCACCCCCTCAAAGTGATATGACTCGTTAATACCATATGTGGGACGTATAAAGGATGGAGTTAATGATATTATATATGATATTATACTGGAATTATAATATACCTATGTATCATTATTTTTTAATTCCATTAAAATAAGAAACAGAAATGAAAGTAGCGTTCATGTGTACGTACGGCTTACCGTCTCCATGAATGGTGCATTTCATTTCTTACCCCAAAATAATATGTACTATTATAAATAAATGTATATAATGGATATATATGATATATATAATATCTAAATCATGAATATCATTCTGGATATAATGAAATTTTTACCATTTGAACAACTTCTAACTATAAAGTGTTCATTTTTGACTCAAGTGCCAAATATCGACAAAACGAACGGTATTAACTTAAATGATTACATAATGTTTATAACATGGTAATAAGTGATATAAAAGGAATAATAAACTTGGAAAATTTTCTTAATAAATTATAAATTAACTTTAGTTTATTATTCAGGATATTAAAGAACGAACGGGTCAAGTCGGGCATGAGGTAAGGGGTTTCTTATCTCACTTTTAATTCCATGAGATTTCCATTGTTCACCACTTGTTTATTTCATGTGGTGTATTGTGTAATGTCGTTTGATATATATTATCATTATTCTATTTATATTCATGATATTCTGTGATTCATTTGGTGGTTATTGACTATTGTTCATATGACTCTATTGATTACAACGAGGTAAGGGTTAATTTCACAATCTCTTTATTATCCGAGGTTGTTTTTACGTAAGTATCTACTGAGACCTCTTTATCATCCACATCCATGTTTCATAAAAATGTATTTCAAAACATTCTTACTATTTTATAGACTATGGTTTAAAGTCATTTATACCCTTTTTTGACTTTTTATATCACGTTTATAAAGGAATCTTTTCATCGTTTTCCAAACAAGGTCCTTTTTAACCTTTTCGACAAAATTAAGGTAAGAATGTCTTTTTTTAACTTATACGGCAGGTGTGGCTATTTTATGCCATTATAAAATCGTCGAACCTTCCCTCACAAGCTTATAAGAATATTTTCAAAATAAATTTTTTCTTTATAATTATGTGACTCTTAAATGATTTCAAAATAGAAAGAGATATTTCTCTAAAAAGGTTTTGATTTCATCTATGTCAACATCCTTTGATGGATTTTAAGTTTATTTATTATGATACAAAACATCCATATTGTATTGAAGTTTTTGTGATATGTTTGACTGTGGATGTGCTATTTTTATACCATTCATGGTTTATGGTTAAAGTATTGACATTTCGTACGCCAGTTTTAATACGAATGTTTATATTATATTTCAACCTCTTCATATGAGGAATGTATTGGACTTAGTAAGTGATGGGTGGAGCCCTCTATAGCTCATCGATGCATCATTAGGTCTCATGAGACAACTAGAAGTGGAATTGGCCTAGGCCTTTCCTAATTTGAGATATGGTTTTGGCCGAGTCCTTAATAATTTTTAGACGTCTTGGCCAAGGCCTTGAAAAAATGTTTTAGAATGTATGGCATTATACATTCCCTCATTATGAAAATAATATTTATGGTTCATGTGGTCATTCGACTAGTAGAATACCCATGATTATGTTTTATTATGTAATTATTTACTCAGCTCATATTCCTTCCATAAAATTATTCATGTTTATTATTGGTAAAGGCATGTGGTTTCAATTATTCACCATGCTTAATATTTATGTTATCTTCCAATGTATTGCTTACCCTTACTAAGATTTTGAGCTCACCCCTTTCATATGTTTCATTTTCCCAAGATATGAAGAAGTTAGTTATTAATGACTTGCATGCATTATCTAGGAGGCTTGGATGTTTCCATTGGAATAAATTCATGTTGTATTTATTTTCAAGTTGTAAAGTTGAACTTATGTATGAATCTTGTTTCCAATAATACTAAACTGATCGGTCTTTCGAGACATGATTTCCTAGTGATCATTCTAATGTTACATAATAATGCACCAACTCTGGGTAACTAGGGTTGGGGCGTTACACAAAGGTAGATTCTAACACTGAAGATATTTTGAATCAAATTGTTCTTAATCAATAGAATGAGTTGAAGAGTCAAGGTTCGGATCTGAGGGAGTTAAAGACTCAAATGAGCCACATACCCACCGCCCTCCATGATATGGTAAGTAAGAACTCTGGAAATATTCCTTCCCAACCTACTCCAAATCCAAAGGGGAATGTCAGTGCCATCACATTGAGAAGTGGGAAGAAAATGAATGATACATTTGTACCTACCATTCCACTAGTATTCTACTCAACTCCAGAGAAGCCTCATTCCATACCAACTGAAGAGACACCAAAGGATAATGAACAAGGTAATAAAAAGATAGATGATATTCCTCCTAAACCCCTTCCCTTTCCAAACAGGGCTTTACAAACCAAGAATATGGATGAAGAGGCACTGCAAAAAGTGGTTTGGACACATTCAAGCATGTAGAGATCAACATCCCTTTACTTGAAGCCATCAAGAAAATCCCAAGGTATACAAAATTCTTAAAAGAAATTTTTACCAATAGGAGAGGGCTCAAGGGAAATGATAGGATCAATCTTAGAAGGAATGTGTCATCACTCATTACACTAACTCTAGCGATGCCAACAAAGTGAAAAGATCCAGGGACATTTACCATCCCATGCACCATAGGGGAGTTACACTTTTCTAATGCTCTTTTTTATTTAGAAGCTTCCATAAATGTGATTCCTCACTCTATATTATATTCTTTAAATGTTGGTGAGTTAAAGCCGATGAGAGTAGTGGTGCAGTAGGAAAATAGACCTACAACATTCTAGTAGGAGTCCTTGAGGATGTACTTGTCTAGGTAAGAGACATGATCTTTCCAGCATATTTTTATGTGCTTAACATGGAGGAATATTAGGTAAGTTCTCATGATCCCATTATCTTAGGTAGGACCTTCCTCAAAACTTTAAAAACTATCATAAATTTCAATGAGGGTACACTTTCCATGGATTTTGGGGATGAAGTTGTGATATTTAATGTTATGGACTCTATAAAGTGCCCCTCAGAGGACCATTCTGCATTTGTTATATCCCATTTTGAACCACTAAGTAAAAACCCCGTGGATTTTTATTGTCCTATGATTAGGGAGATTATAATTATTGGTTCTAGTTTTATGTCTAAGAGTACTTCCACACCTATTTCGAATGCACAAGACTATCTTAGATTTGGTTTTGAAATGGAATCATATTCTGATATTGATCATTTAAACTTTGATTATGACATGTTTATTGAGTATGCTAATGGATTTGATGCTTTATTCTCTAATTGTGATGATTTCTATTCTTATACTGATGCTCTTTTTTCACATATTTCAGTTCCTTCAATGTCTCTATCTATACACCACCCCCCTTCATTGGAGCTCAATCCATTGCCACCAAATCTTAAATACTCAAACTTGTTGAGTGGTGAGAGATTACCTGTTATAATTGCTAATAATATTCCTTTTGAACATGAAGAAAAACTTTTGAATATTTTTAGGGAGAACATTAAGGAAGACGGGTGGACCTTGGCTGACATATCAGGTATTAGCCTCTCAATTTAAATGCATATGATTATTTTAAATGATGGGGCTAAACCATTTAGGCAGCCACAATAGAGACTGAATCCAACTCTTTTGGAAGTTGTTAAAAAATAACTTGAAAATTTGCTCGAGGTAGGTATACTCTTTCCCATTTTAGATTCTATGTGGGTAAGTCCTATTCAGGTTGTGCCTAAAAAAAGTGGTGTTATAGTTGTTAAAAATGAGAAATATGAGTTAGTTCCAATGAGGGTACAAAATAGTTTTCTTTTGTGTATTGATTATAGGAAACTAAATCAGTCCACCCGTAAAGACCATTTTCCCCTCCCATTTATTGATCAAATGCTTGAGAGACTAGATAGGAAGACACATTATTGTTTCTTGGATGGATTTTCTAGATATTTTCAGGTTCCTATAGATCTGGAGGATCAGGAGAACACAACATTAACTTGTCCATTCGTCACATTTTCCTATCGGAGGATTCCATATGGACTTTGCAATGCGCCAGGTACCTTCCAAAAATGCATGGTGAGTATTTTTTCGGATTTTATTGAGACCTGAATGGAGGTTTTTATGGATGATTTTATAGTGTATAGATCCTCATTTGATGAATGTCTAAGTAGTTTGGGAAAGGTGTTGAATCGTTATATTGAGAAGAATCTAGTATTGAACTTTGAAAAGTGTCATTTCATGGTAGAGCATGGCATTGTCTTGGGGCATGTAGTGTCAAAACACGAGATAGAGGTTGATAGATCTAAGGTATATATTACTTCATCCCTACCCTATCCTTCATGTGCGCTTGATGTTAGATATTTTCTAGGGAATGTAGGATTTTATCATCACTTCATCAAATATTTTAGTAATATTTCTCTTCCTATGTCTTGATTACTTCAAAAGGATTCTGATTTTGTGTTTGATGATTCATGTAGGACTTCCTTTGATGAGCTAAAGAAGTGTATGAGCACTCCACCGATCATACAAACCCCATAGTGGGATATTCCTTTTGATCTTATGTGTGACAACTCCAACTTCACAGTTATATTTGTCTTATCTCATAGGGTGGAGGGACGTTCACATGTGATTTCCTATGCATCGAGGACACTGGATTCATCCCAATCAAACTACACAACCATGGAAAAAAAGTTTCTTGTTGTTATATTCACTTTATATAAATTCCATTCATATTTATTGGGATCTAAAGTAGTTGTTTTTTCGGACCATGCAGTTCTGAGGTACCTCTTGAAGAAGCCAGACGCAAATCCCAGACTTATCCAATGGATTCTCCTTCATTAGGAATTTGATATTGAGATAAAGGAAAAGAAGGGTTCATAAAACTTGGTGGCAGACCACATGAGCATGCTTACTCACACATTATAGGATGACACCTTGGACCAGGTACCACTTCGAGAAAATTTCCCTAATTATCATCTTTATTCCATCTCAGGAACGCATCCTTGGTATGCATATTTAGTTAACTACCTTGTTTCCTCTGAAATCCCTGCAAATTTATAGAAATATCTAGTCCAAAAATTAAATAGTGAGTCAAGATTTTATATTTGGAATGATCCATACTTATAGAACATGTGTAGTGACCAAGTTATTAGGAGGTGTGTTCCTGATCTTGAGTTTGTGTCTGTTCTACAATTCTTTCATAAACTTTCTTGTAGTGGACACTTTGGACCCCAATGGACAGCTAGGAAAGTTTTAGACTATAGATTACATTGGCCTAGCTTATTCCATGATACTTATTTGTATTGTAAGTCATGATCATGTTTCCAACACACAAGAAACATTTCGAGGAGACATGAGATGCCTCAACAACCCATATTATTCTGTGAGATTTTTTATGAGTGGGGCATCAATTTTATGGGTCCTTTTTCTAGTTCCTTTGTTTTTTTATATTTTGGTTGTTATTGTTTATGTGAGTAAATGGGTGGAGGTTAGGTCCATAAGGACGGATGATTCTCATGTTGTATTGGACTTTGTCAAGAAACATTTTTTTTAGGTTTGAAAAGGTCATCATCAGTGACCAAGGGACACACTTCTGTAATTGGAATTTGAATTACCTCTTTTGGAAGTATGGGGTGATGCACAAAACATCAACACCATACCACCCCCAAAAAAATGGCCAGTCTGGGGTTTCAAATCATGAGTTGAAACAAATTTTGGAGAAAACCGTGCAGCCAAATAGGAAGGATTGGAGTAAGCACTTGGATGATACACTATGTGAATATAGGACAACATACAAAAAACCCATCGGTATGTCCCCATTTTGGATTGTTTTTGGGAAAGTGTTCCCTCTCCCCATGGAAGTTCAGAATCAGGCTTATTGGGCTATAAAGAAATGCAACATGGATTTGGCACAAGTTGAAATCCAAAGGAAGTTGCAAATTAAAGAGCTTAAGGAGATTTGGTTGTATTCATATGAGAAATCAAGGCTCTACAAGAAAAGATCAAAATCATATCGTTATAGAATGATCAAAGGGAGTTTCATGTTGGAGAGAAAGTTTTTATCTACGGTTCATGAATGAAGCCGATGCCTGGTAAGTTGCGTTCTAGATGGTTAGGTCCTTACATTGTGACTAATTTTTTTCCTTATGGTGCAGTGGAGATCACACAATAGGACATATGAAGGAACTTTATAGTCAATGGGAAACATTTTAAGAGATACATTGAGGGACTTCCTACTGATGCAGTGGATTTCATCACACTGCATGACCCCATCATCACTTGAGCATATCAGGTTGTTCCTAACCCTTTCACTTTTATATTATTTTTCCTATTTAAAATTCTTCATTTCATGTGCATATATCATCCCATGGGTTCACATTGATTAAAATAAAATATTTTAAGTGTGGGTTACGGATCGTTTTAGTTTAGTAATTTCAATTGTTTTCCTTTTTTTCAATGATTTTAAAAAAAATGTGTGTTTTTTCAAATTTTGTGGGTTTATTTTTTAGTTTTTTGCGTTTTTTTGAAACTTTTGAGCTAAAATGATTCTCATCACCATTTTGAAATTCATATAAATAATTGAAACAATTTATCCCATGAAACCGAGCTTAAATTAAGGCTAAAAATAACATTATTTCAAGTTCAAATCGTTAGTAATTTCATGAAAAGTACTCTGAATTTTGAATCCCATGCCACATCTCACTTTATTTATATTTGAAATCACTTTCCTGTGAGGATTTTGAACCATTATTTTCATATTATTTACATTTAACTCACTTCTTCAAGGAACCAAACCATGCTTTATTTAATCAGAATTTGATATATACATGTCTAAACTTGAGGGTTTGAGGTACTTATGTTTAAATGATTGAGGCATTTGTTTGGTATTAAAGCCCCTATTTAAAAGAATAATTTTTATAATGGCCTACCTTGAACATTTAATCCTTGTATCCCTTAGAATCTATGAACAACCTATTATTTTAGCCACATTACAAGCCAATTTTCCCTATCCAACCAACTCTTGAAGAAAAATTGCTTAATATAGTTGAACTTAAGTTTGGGGGGAGCTTCCTTGTGTTGTGCTACCACATTATGTGATACTTTGGGTGGAAAATTAAATTCTGAAGAGATGTGTTTTCTGCTAAAAAAATAATTCGGTTGAAATTTGTGCCTTTTCTATAACTTTCACCAAAATTGAATTTGTACCTTTTTGGAGATTCTAAAAAGGAAAGATAGATGTGCCTATCTAGATCTTTCACGAAAAAATTGTTTTGGAGAAGATTGATATTTTTTGTTACTGAAATTATGAATAGTGTAAACATTCCATGACTTTTCATGATGATGGAAATAAATTGATGATAAGGGTATTGAGGAGGATACCATATTTAAGTGAAAATTAGATTAATGAAATTTGGCTTAAAAAAGAGTCAAGCCCTCCTCATTCAGTATCAAATTTTTTTTCACATCTAAATCCTACCAACAGAAAAAAAAATAGAACAACCCTAAAAAGTCCTCATGATAAACATTTGTCATTGACTTGCATTGGGTGGAGATGAAGGAATTTATCAAGCCTATGGTGACCTTTTATGAGTTTTGTTGAGAAATACATTACTGAAAAATTGGCATTTGTGTGATGAGAGAAAATTCAAGTGAGGTAAGTGTTTTGTGCATGGCAGGATAAATGAAGTAGAAATATATTGAATGATATAAATGGAGAACTTGAAATAATGGTTTTTTATTAGGCATGCTAACTTTTTTTCTTGGTGTGGAATTTTTTAATCTCAAGGATATGAGTTTTAAAATTTGTTTTGATTTGATATTGATTTTTACTTGCCACAATTTTTCGGAATACGTGATATGAGGTTTTTCCCAGGAGTGCAAAAGGGTAAGTGTGGTGGAGTTGATAAAACACATTTTTATTGAATATTTTATTGATATTAAATGATAAAATTTCCTCAAATTTTGTTAAATATGTTTATTTATAAAATATTTGCGATAAGATCGTTCATTTGAAAATTTGATGGAAATTCTAGTTTTACACTTTATAGTGAACTGCAGTATTTCAAAGATAAATATTTTACTATTTATTATTTGAACTTTAAATTTTTTAATTGTGTTCCAGAATTAATGGGAAATAACTTTTCTTCAGGAAATTAGAGCTAAATCAGGCATTTGGTTGGACTAAATAGGCCATGAAGTCAAAGGTGGGATAGGCCCGCTAGATTAGACATTGGTTCTGTGTTTGGGCTATAACTCCTTCATCTGAGCATGGAGTGGCCCAAATTCTGAGAGGATCTCTCCAACCCAATTTTTCACAAATCATTATTCTGGATGAATAGTTTGTTCATGCATTTGGAGGAAAAATGGGAATTTCATACTGGATTAAAATATTTTGTTGAGATTCCTCATTCACACTTGAAGCATATTTAAACCTATCCTCTCCTCCACACTATAAATTAGTGTTTTTCTCATTTGGATGGGTTGGGACGTTAATTAGGAGATTTTAGGTAGAGGAGAATTTTTTTCACACAAATTATCCAACCATTCTAAGAGGGGTATCTCTTGAAGCAAGGATCCCCTCATAGAAGCCTTCTTCTCTTCTTCATGTTGTAATGTTTTCATTTGTGTAACAAACTTATTTGTTATTAATTTATTTCTTCCATTTTCTTCTGTTTTATTAAAATTTATTATTCCCTTAATCTTTCTAATTGGGTTGGAATCCAAATTATAAATTATATTGGGTTCTACCCTTTATAAACTTTTTCACATGCAAAACATTTCTACGATGACTACACCGCCCATGGAAGAGTAGTTCTTTTTAGTAATCGATCAACCTATAGCCTTCTTCATTTATTTATTTAGAATAAATGATATACTATAATTCAATTAATATGATCTATTAATTACGTTTTTAATTTAAATAAAACTAATCATAAAATTAAACAATTGACACAAAAACACGTGAGGTCGATTTTTATGTAAATTGTGAGAGTGCGATCGTAATCGGTAATACAAGACCATAATGGATAAATTTGTAGAGTTAAAATATAATACCTAAACTCAATTAATCCTAATTTCCATAATGGATATGTTATCTAGTTAACCAATGTCTATAAGAAAGATTTATAACATCGATCAAAGTAGGGTGCTATAATTGCATGTTCTGAAGCTAGCACAGGGTTTAAGTAATTTAATCTTTGTGGTTAAGTTAACTCCTGTAGGGTTCGAGGTTTAATAAATTAGAGGACTATAATTAAGTGGATTTTAATTTAAATTATAATGATAAATAATTAATTGGAGAGGTAAAGTTATATCGATTTCACATATTTTCTTAAAAAACATCTTCTTATTGCATCTTTTTAATTGAACTTCATTTCAAAATTAAAAACAAAAAAATGAAATCTTCTTCCAGAAAATTTCTTCTAGTTTTATAAACTATAAAAAAGACCCATCATTTCAAGTATTTTTTTTATTCTCTCCTATTTTATTTTTATAATACCTTTAAGAAGTTATTTTAATTCACTTCCTCATTTGAGAGACGACCTTGGTTAGCCACTCTACTACACCTAAGTAACCCAAAAAATCACTAATCATTTGAGGGCACCCATGAAAGTTCCTTTCAATTTACCTAGACAATACATTTTTTATAGAATACTTAATACATTACACAAAGAGATTCCCAAATATCATATTAGTTTATTTTCTTTAGAAACTCGAAACACATTCTTCTAGCTTGGTGAAAGATTTTAAACATCTCCCACAAATGTATTCACCTTTATTTTTCCTAGATAAAACCTTTATTTATATCCTGGGGGAAAGAGAAAATAAATAGAGTTATCTCAAATTATTATTAATTGACAATGGGAAAATCATAAACATAATAATGTAAAAATATGAACATATATTTTGAATATCAAAATCTCAGGTCCTAAAATTGTTCTTGGTAGTACGTAAGGAAAAATCATAAATGAACATTAACCATGATAACATAGAATTGGAATAAAACATTAACTTTTGGAAAACAAATAAGCATATAAAATCATTTCTATATTATCCAAGACTTATTTTCAAGACCATCATAGTGGAAAAAGTCTATTAGTAATCTAGGTTTACTTTTCGTTTCGTCCCTGTATTACTGAACTAGATTTACTTATCATTCTTGTAATTTATATCTCATGAGATATAAATATTTACCCAATTCATTGGTGGGAGATATATATATACCACCCATCACAAAATTAAAACCATACATATGCGTTTGAAAAAACCAAAAAAAAATATTCATCATAACATAACCCAAAGAATAAAATGGATTTCTTAAAGATCATTCCATCATAACATAATCCACGTAAAACAAATGGATTTCATAAATATAATTACATCATAAACATAATCAACCATAATAATAATATTGATAGTATACTTGTAAAAATATACTTAATATTAAATGTAAAATAATTTTGATAAAACACTTGAAATTAATTCCATAGGAAAATATCATTTCTTCTTCAAAAATGTTTTCTTTTACTAAAAACTGTGCAATTTTAAAAGAAAATAATTTCTTTGAAAATAACCTTGAAATTTTTTAAGTTAATCTTCATGTAAATAATACATTATGAAATCATAAAATTCCATTCATGTTGTATAATTTAAAAAACATCATTCTCATACTTTTACCAGAAAAGTCAAAAAGTACCCCGTATGGAAAATGAAAGAAAGATTCCTTCCAAACCATATAGTAAAAGTCAAAATGGGAAAAAAATACTTCCAAAATCGATAGGAGAATAGTAAAAAATTTATGTAAATATTTTTTTAGAAAATATGGACAAAAATGATAAATATACCACAGTAAATACTTACGTATAAACAATCTCTGAAAAAATGAGATTGCAAAATTATCCCTTACCAATTATAATCAGTCGAATCATATACCTTATTAAATAAAGAAACTTATATGAATATTTTAATATCATAAACTTCATAATAATAATCCTAAAATATTCATGGGAAGAATAAACACCACACAAACTAAATAGGTGGTGTCTAAGGCATATGTCCCACAGAAATAAAAGTGAGACCAAATAGTCCTTTATATTGGGTCTGTTATCCTTTGTGTGTATCTGAACCTCATTTATAATAATTTAAATGATTTTATTAACTTATTAAAAAATCATATTCATTTTTATGATTTCATATATGATAATATTATCATCTGTTTGGAAATAATATTTCATTATTACTCGTTATTCGGGTATAAACTGCTTCATTTTCTTATGCATGTTTTGCCGAATAAGTTTTGGTTTCCTTATTAGGTCATATTTATATCAATAAAAAAATTTATTAACATAATAAATATCATATTTATTCATTATTCCCATTTATATAATCATTTTTTAATGGATATCTTTTACAATGAATCTCATCTCATCGTAGAGACAGTAGATCATACATACGCATGCGCGATGATATCATTCTGATAATTGTGAAATGGTATTAAAGTGGATGATATATATGTTTTTAATTAATACATATAATGTTATAATAATAATATATAGTTATTATTTCCATCATTATATCCATCCAAGTATGGTGGTGGTGAAAAACAGTTTACACCATGGCGTGGAGACGGTAATGCGTACCTACGCACGTGTGGGGATTTCATTTTTGTAGGATGAAAAAAATGTGGAATATGGTTGTTACATAATCATAATAACATCTAAGTATAAAATTTATATTGTATTAATTAATTTATAATGGAAAAAACTGATTAAGAGGAAGTAAAAGAAGAAATAATTTGAAAGAATCAGTAGAGGAGATTACCTCTTCTTCGATGAGATCCCTCTAGATCTTCTTTTAAAGGCACTAGAGTTGGTATTTTGAGAATACCAAAACCTATAGAATGTGAATTAGGAATTTTCTAAATTAAATTTTTATGGTATGGCCTATATTGAAGTATCAATGTTAATTTAAATTGTGAGGGAGGATGTGACCTTTTATATTGGAGGTGAGGGGCAATTTTGGAAACCTCAACAATATTAATTTAGAATAAAATTAAACCCCACTAAAATTCATAAAAAATGTCATATTTTAGAATATAGGGTGAGATAAGGTTGTAATATAATCAACCAATAAATTTTATAAAAGTTTTTATGTCCATTAAACCTTATCATTTTAATTTAAAACTTAGTTATTCTATTTCATTTTTACTAGGGTAACAATTATTTCAATATTAAAATGGTGAAATATTTACTTATTTGGGTTATATTAAATGGTAAATAAATATTTTTGATCATTTAATACTATATAATAATTGTTATATATTTTTAAAAAAGTTTTACTATTTTTAAATGATTTAATAAAACATTATTTTGATAAACAAAAAATAGTGTCAATTTTGACACTATTCAGTTCATTGATTTTTAACAATATCAATATAGAATGTTATCCTCAAAAAAAATATTTTATTATATCCCCATGGTGTCAAGGAAATATAAAAAGTTCATTGTATTTATTAATTATCAAAAATTATATTTATTTTAATATTTTTAATAACATTGATTTGATATTTCCCTTAATAAAATTATTACAACATCAGCTTTGTGTAATTATTTAGAACACTTATTTTTTGAATAAAAGTTAAAAATAAAATAATATTAGAAATATAAATATAATAGATTTAAAAATAATATTTATAGTCTAATTTATCTTCTGAAAATCCATCATTTAAAAAGTTTTACTTATTAAATTAGAAAGGTGACAACTTTAACATCACTAAAAATAAAATAATATAAGTGTCATAATAAACTCTATAAGGATCCAAATGCAAAATAACTAAAAACATGGATGATTATGTTCAATATATAATCTAGATTAAAATTGAGTAATGTGTTTTAGTCTTTTAATATTCAATATCATTTTAATAATATTAATTTATTGATTTTTCATTAATTAAATAATTTTTTCGTCATCAATTTATAAGCCTTTAATGTAATTATTTATTTTCTAAAAATTAAAAATAAATTACCATAATAAAAAAACATTTCAGATTTAAAATGAGTATTTATAGTGGAATATAGATTCTGTATAACCATATTTTAAAAATTATATATTATTTAAAACATGAATGTGGAATCTTTGAATTTTCATTAAATAAAATATTATAAATACCATAATACCTACCAAATAGCCCCAAAACATCAAAAATGAATTTATATTAGGGATATATTTTTATTAAGTTAAAAATTACCACTTATAATTTTTGATATCATCCATTTTTTCATATGTGGACACATAATAGATATTAAAGACAAAGAAAATGACACTTGTGTCTTTCTTTGATTTCAATATAATTTAAGTCATTTTCATAGACAAGTGTCCATTAAATGACATAATTTTGATCCTTAAGTGTTAAGGGTCGAATTAAATTCACAAAAAAAATTATTTTGTTTTGGTCTTTTTATAGTTATTATAATTTTATTTTAAACCTAAATTACCTAATTTACCCTTTACCATGGCAACAAAATTTTTCATGGTTACTATTCATATTGGTCAAAAATAAAAGAGATCTACTTACAAAATTTGGAACTCCTGAATTCAAAATTTTAAACCATTTTTCAAAATTCAAAACACAAAAGTTCCAAAATTAAATTTAAAATAAAACAGATAAAATGTCACAAAAACAGTTTTTTTGGAAAAACGCCCCTTTTAAATGGATTTTTTTTTAAATAAATTCATGTAAAAAATATTTTAAAAGACTATAATTGGATAAAAATTATCTATAAAAAATTTAAAACCAAACCAAATCATAATTTTACTATGTATTGACTTTAAAAGAAAATAAAGTTCTTAATAAAAATCAGTTTTTTCACTATTCATCAAAAAATGAAATTTATCGGAAAAAAGTATCAAAAATTCAACCAAAGTAAATTTTTATATTCCGAATTAAAAGAAGAAGTTTATTTTATAAAATTGAATATAAAAAAGTATCAAAAACATAATTTAAAATGGGTGCTCCATCAAAAGGTGACAATGCTGCATTTTTTAAAAAAAATTCTTTAATTTCAAAAAAAATGAATTTGTTCTTATATCTTTTCTACAAAACATATAATATGATTTTTAAAATTATTTTGAATCCCTAAATAGTGATTTTATTATTTTATAGACTCACTTATTTTCATTTAAATATTTTTTTAGAAGTTAAAACTATTCATACCCACAATTATAATGACTAGGTTATAATATTTTGTTGTTTACTTATACTTAGTCTTGCATGAAATTAATTCTATCAAAAGAAAATGAATTATGTGTAACACAAGACAAGAATAGTGTTGTGCATACTACAAGATAATAAAATGTTGTGTATAGTGCAAGGTAATCTTAGTGTAGCGTATAACACAAGACATCAAAGAAATTAAAAATAATTTATCTCATAAAATCTTGAGGTGTCACATTCTACCCCATTAAAATAAATTTCACCCTAGAAATTTTTTTGGGTTATAAAAGGTTTACTACTTGAAATTTTCTTTCATAGAAACCCACATCACAAAAAGGAATACTAAAACTTTATTTAAAAAAGTAAAGTTAGCAACATAATAGTTACCCAAAGTAACTCCTCGATGGGTTTCCATATATAAGAACATAGGTGGGAAGTGAAAACATGGATATGGGAGAAAAATATAACCATCAAGTTTTAATGGAGAGTGATAGAGAACAAGTTTTGGAGAAAGTTAAAAACCATAAAGCCATAAATCTATGATGATTTAAGTGACCGTCTGATTCGTCGGATAAGAAGGTACTAGGATAACATTTTTGGTTTCAAGATAATTTTCCCAAAGTTGAATAATTTTGCATGAGAATTAATACTTACTTTATTTTGGTACAATTTCACCTTTTTTGTGCCTTGTACAATTTCCACATTATCTCTTATTAAAATAAATGAAGTTTAATTGGTCATTCTTGGAGTGTTAGAAGATCATACGATCCATAAATTGAATTATTGGTCATTCCATCCCTCTAAAGAAATGGTTACCACAGCTTATGAAATATGAATAAGTCCACATATGGTGAGATAATACATTAATCTAACAAACTTCAACTGGAATATAACTTATACACTCCATAAATGGATAACATTACAATCCTTCCAAAAACTGAAAAATATAAAACTTTAGAAAGAGGTGAACTAAGTTGTCTTATCATTTATCTCTCATATCTCATAGGGAAGTTCTTGGTTGTCACATTACAATCATGAGAATACCTAAATAATGTTTTTTTTTTGAAACATGGTAATAACATGAATCACCATAAAACCTTAGTAAAAACATTCATGTTTCAAAAAATAAACACTTACCAAAAACCCCAAAAATTATATATACTCAAACCATGATATCACATTTTATTTATATAAATCATGAGTTCATTAATACTATCAAACATATCATTATCTCCTAAACCTATCATTATTCACATATCATGTGTTTTCAAAAAAAATATGAGTAAATTTTCATGTTTACCAGTACCATTCCACATATACTTTCAAATACTTAAGTAAAAACAACAGTTTAAGAATCCTTTGATGTTTCTTTATTCCATAATACCATAAAATTACTTATACAACATTATTCTAGATAAAAATTCAATCATTCCACTATCTTCTTAAACAATTTACCGAGCTTCATCATTTTATTCCTTACCACTACTTTCATCTCATATATCATTTTTAGTCTCTTCATCATCAGAAAATTAAATACTACCCATACGACCATGTTGATTATCTTTATGATATTTTACCTTAGGGAATAAATTTTCATAATTCCTAAACATTCCACATTTAAAAAATTTAATTGTAAATGATTTCTTAGCAATACCATTATCCTTGTCCATTGTGTTAAATGAACTTTTTCCCTTTGCAATTACTAGATTTTTGTCCTTTTCCATGCCCAAATCATCTTCCAGTTCCTTTGAAAAATTATCCTTTATGCCTCTTCCCGCATGATTTACATGAGGAAAATTGAACTTTCTTTCCTCTATAATCACCATGAAACTCTATCTTTCTCTTATTAGGTGGGTTAAGAAGCTCACCAAAGCTGAGATTATTAACCATATTATGAGATTTCTAATTAGGCATAATAATGATGTTTCACCTTTCAAATACCATTTAATTTGGTTTCTTATGAGTAATATTATTCCATTTTCCATAATATTCTCTATTAACATGAATCCTTATGTTTCCATACATTTTCTAGAACCCAAAAATATTAGTTTGATGGGAAAAATCATACTATGAAAAAAACATAAAAGGGGAAGTACTTTCAATCTCTAACATATTAGGTTTAGTCCTAGGTTATTCATGATCATTACCATAAGTATAGTATAGTAACCTATAGTTATACTTATCTTTAGGTACATCCCTAGACATGTCCTTAGAAATATCTCGAGGGATCTCACGAAAGTTTTCATATCCTAATTTTCAAAGGATAACTAAACATTCACTCTGATACCAACTCTAACGAACCATGATTGATGTTCATGATAATTATATTTATTTTTTGGAATACTTAATACATTAAAAAAATAGACACCCAAAGACCTTATTATTTTAGTGTCTTTGGAAACTCAAGACACATTCTTCTAGCTTAATGAAAGATCTTCATGATCACCCATTAATATCTTCACCTTTAGTTTTCATACCTAAAACCTTTATTTATATCCTGGGGGAAATAAAAACATAAATAGGGTGAGATAAAATTCTCAGTAATTAAAAACATGGAAAACATAAACATGGGAATGTAAAAACATGAACATATATTTTGAATATCCAAATCATGAGTCATAAAATAAATCTTGGCATTATATAAGGCATAAATCATTAATGAACATTAACCATTGTAACATAGAATTAGCATAAAACATGAATGTGTATGAAACACATAAGAATAGAAAATCATTTCCATATTATCCAAGGCTCATTTCCAAGACCATCATAGTGGAAAAAGTCCATTACTGAACAGGGTTTACTTGTCGTTTCAGCCTTGTTTTACCAAACCTAATTTACTTTTCATTCAATTCATGCATATCTCATGAGATATAAATATTTATCCAATGAATTTAAGTGATATATAGGTCCCACCCATCACATAATGAAAACCATACATTTTTGTGTCACAAAAATATAAATCATTCATCATAACATAACCCAAAGAATAAAATGGGTTTCTTAAACATCATTCGATCATAACATAATCCATGTAAAACAAATGGATTTCATAAATATCATTCCATCATAAACATAATAATCCATAAGAATAATATGGATAGTATACTTGTAAAAATATTCTTAATATTATATGGAAAATAATTTGATAAAACACTTGAAATTAATTCCTAAGGAAAATATCCTTTCTTCTTCAAAAGTGTTTTCTTTTCTTAAAACACTGCACAATTTTAAATGAAAATAATTTAGTTTAAAACAACCTTGAAAAAATATAAGTGAATATTCGTGGAAATAAAGTGTTATGAAATCATAAAATTCCATTCATGCAGTATAAGTTAAAAAAACATTCTGCTTGTTTTTTTGCTGGAAAATTCAAAATATACCTTGTATGGAAAATGAATGAAATATTCCTTCCAAAACATGTAGTAAAAGTAAAAATGGGTAAAAATAACATTAAAAATTCATATTAGAATATTAAAAAATTTATGGAAACATTTTTTTTAGAAAACATGGACATGGATTATAAATATACCACAGTAAATACTTACGTATAAACAATCTTGGTTAAAAATTAGATGGAAAAATAATCTCTTACTAGTTATAATTAGTCAAATCACGTGCCTCATAAAATAAAGAAAATTATATTCATATTTAAATATGATAACATTCATAATAATAATCCTAAAAATTCATGGGAATCATAAACACCACAAAAAATAAATAAGTGGTGTATAAGGTATATATTCCATAGAAATAAATGTGAGACAAAGTAATCCCTTACCTTAGGTTTGGTATCCTTTGTGTACATCTAAACCACCTGTATAATAATTTAAATGACTTAATTGACTTATTTCAGAATAATATTCATTCTTATGATATCATATATGATCATATTATCATCCGTTTGGTAATAATATTTCATTATTACTCGTTATTCGGGTATAAACTACTTCATTTTCTTGTGCATTTTTTTCAGATTAAGTTCATGTTCTCCTTATTAGGTCATATTTATATCATTAAAACGGATATTAACATAATATATATCATATTTATTCATTATTTACATTTATATAATCATTTTTTAATGGATATCTTGTACAGTGAATCACATTGCATTGTGGAGACGGTAGGTCGTACGTACGCCCGAGCGACGATATCATTCTGATAATTGTAAAATGGTATGGAATTTTATGGTATATATGTTATTCCATAATGCATATAATGTTATAATAATCATATATAGTTATTATTTCCATCATTATATCCATCCAAGTATGGTGGTGGTGAAAAATAGATTACACCACGACGTAGAGACGGTAAGACATACCTACGCATGCGTGGTGATTTCATTTTTTGTAGGATGGATAGAAGGTGGAATATGGTTATTCCATAATCTTAATAATATCTATGTTTAAAATTTATAATTTATTTATTAATTTATAATGTAAAAAACTCATGAAGACAAAGGAGAAGAAGAAATAATTTAAATGAATCGGTAGAGGAGATTACCTCTTCTTCGAGGAGTTCCCTCTAGATATTCTCTTAAAGGATCTAGAGTTGGTATTTTGAGAAGAAAATAACCTCTATAATGTGACTAAGGAAGTTTATAATGTAAATTTTCATGGTATGGTTGATCTTGAATGCTCAAAGTTAATTTAAATTTTGAGGGAGGATGTGACCTTTTATAATTGAGGTGAGGGGCACTTTTGAAAACCTCAAAAATATTAATTTATAATAAAATAAAACACCACTAAAAAACCTCAAAAATGCCATATTTTTTAGTATTAGATGTTATAAGGTTATAATATCATCAATAAATAGATTTTATATAAGTTTTTATGGCCATTTAAATCTTATAATTTTAATTTAACACTTAGTTATTCTATTTCATTTTAACTATGGTAACAATTATTTCAATTTTAAAATGGTAAAATATTTAATTATTTGATATAAATTAAATAATAAATTAATAATTTCGATCAATTTATACCATATAATAATTATTATAGATTTTTTAAAATGTTTTATTATTTTTAAATAATTTAATAAAACATTATTTTGATAAACAAACAATAGTTTCAATTTTAACATTATTCAATTCTATGATTTATACAAATATCAAGATAAGATGTTATTTTATAAATATATATTTAGTTGTATCACCATGGGTTCAAGGTAATCTAAAAAATCATTGTATATATTAATTATCAAAAATTATATTTATTTTAATATTATTAATAACATTAATTTGTTATTTACCTTAATAAAATTATTACAACATCAGTTTTGTGCAATTATTTAAAACACAAATTTGATGAATAAAATTTAAAAATAAAATTCTATGATGAATATAAATATACTATATTTGAGAATAATATTTTTAGTCGAATTTATCTTTTGAAAAATCCAGCATTTAAAAATTTATAAATATTAAATTATGAAGGTGACAACTTTAACATAACTTTAAATAAAATAATATAAGTGTCATAATCTCTTCAATAAGGCTCCAAATAATCAATAACTCAAGAATTGGTTGATTATGGTCGATATATACTTGATACATAATATTGAGTAAAGTGTTTTAGTCTTTTAATATTTAATATCATTTTAATAAAATTAATTTATTGATTTTTCAACAATTAAATATTGTCTACATCATCAATTTATAATCCTTTAAGATAATTATTTATTTCCTAAAAAATTAAAAAAAAAAACCATGATAAAGAAAAACACTTTACCTTTAAAATGACTATTTTTATTCAAATATATCTTTCTTATAACCTTATTTTAATGGGTAGTTCACCCTAGGCTTACCAAGATGTACAGAGATATAATTCATTAGTATTGGTGGCTAGGTATTAAGAGGTAGATAGAAGGTTTCATCATTCGGCGCTCCACTTGTCAGCAGGTGAAGGTAGATCACCATTGGCTTGCTAGACTTCTATAGCCTATCTCCATTACTAGATGTAAATGGAATGATGTCACCATATATTTAGTGAATGTTTTGGTGAGATCCCATCGATGCATCGATTCAGTATGGGTGATCGTCGACTGGTTGACTAATGTTGCACACTTTTTGTCTATTCAAGAAACCTTATCTTTTGATGAGTTAGGATGGATTTACATTTATTAGAAGTGTGCCTTTATGATGTTCCCTATTAAATCATTTTGAACCAAGATTTATTCATTACATCACTATTCTACAAAGAGTTATAGAGGGAACTGGGAACACAGGTCCTCTTGAGCATGGCCTATCACCCTCAAATCAATGGGTGGTCTGAGTGGAAAATACGGGTGCTAGTGGATATGATTCAAACATGTATCCTTGATTTGGGGTTCATGAGAAAATCATATATCTATGTTTGAGTTTTCCTACAAAAAGATATTTCAAAAAATGATTTAGATGGATCCGTACGAGGCACTTTATGGTAGGTCATTCCATTGACCTATGTGTTGGCTAGTGGTTGGTAAGGCATCTCCACTGTGTCCTAATCTCATTTAGGGGACTTCAAAATAAGGACAACTGATTTAAAAGCTTATGGATATAGTTCAATATTGTAATAATTCTTATACCAATCATTGGCATAGACCTATGGAGTTTGAGGTGGGACATAGGTTATTCTTGTGTGAATCAACTAGGTTGGATTAGAGAAGAATCAGAAGATAGTGTGAGTTGTCACCTCATTACATTGGGCCTTACGAGATGGTGGAGATGGTCGTCCTATACCCTATTGGTTATTGTATCCTCAGAGGTACTGATCCAGGCACAACATTATCCACATATATCATATTTGATAGTATCATACAGACCCATGTAATTCATTTGACCCTGATGTATTGAGTTGGATGAAGATGTGTCTTTCGAGGAGAATTCGATACATATCATTGTTTGGATCATGAAGGATCTTCAAGTAAATTCAGTTACTCTAGTTTATTTCTTATGGAAGCATGACCACATATATAATGAGACCTAGGATTAGGAGTATAACGACCCACACTTTACATACATTGTTAATACTTCAAAATTGAAGCACTCTTATTACAACATATGACAAAACCACAAAGGACCGTATAGGTATAGTGTCTTTAGAAACTGGGGAAACATAAACAACTGGTTCATAAATCTTCTACAGTGTCTCCCATTTATTTCATCATATCTAGGGTCCCTTTTAGCATATTCTACTTAATATCCATCTTCCTGACCTGGGGAAAAGAAAACTTAAAAGGGTGAGCTCAAATGCTCAGCAAGGGAAAATAAAGGAAATAAAAATCATATCATATCTTTATGAAAATCAAAACCTGCAAAAGAGATCATAATATCTTAA
This sequence comes from Viscum album, assembly GCA_963277665.1. Classification (NCBI taxonomy): domain Eukaryota; kingdom Viridiplantae; phylum Streptophyta; class Magnoliopsida; order Santalales; family Viscaceae; genus Viscum; species Viscum album. The sequence goes on along the minus strand of OY728140.1, from coordinate 1,712,103,540 downwards.
CATGGAATAAATCATAGAAGTGAAAATGAGATCCCCATAATCATAACATAAAACTTGAATCTTTGTGGCATGCACACATAATCATGGAAAATCATTTCTTGTTAGTCATGACTCATCGCCAAGACTATCTTAGTGGACAAAGTCCCTTTCTGAACCGAGTTCACTCCTCGTTTCAGTCCTGTATCACTGAACCGAAATAACCTTCCGTTCCAGCCATGTCTATCTCATGAGATATAAAATCATTACCCAATGCATTGGAGGGAGATATAGGTCCCACCCATCTTATAATGAATCCTTTCTTATGTGTGCCACATAATCATAAAACATACATCATCGCATAACACATGTAACAAAAATGGGATTCTTGAAACATCATGACATCATAAATCAATTCATATATGATAAAGGAATTCATAAACATAATTCCATCACAACATAGTCAAACCAATGTAAAAATATGGATAGAAACAGAACCCTTTATTATCTTAGATGGAAAATAATTTTGATAAAACACTTGAATTGAATTCTTGAGGAAAATATCCTTTCTTCTTCAAAAACATTTTTCCTTTCATAACATGTCATACAACTTTAAAATAAAAGAAGTTGATTAAAAATAAACTTGAAAACTTGTAAAGGAAGCTTCTTTGAAGTAATGTTTTAAAAATCCATTCATGCCGTATAAGTTAAAAAAAACATTCTTCGTACTTTTGTCGGAAAAGTCAAAAAGTACCTCGTACGGAAAAACGACAAAAGATTCCTTTCATATTCTTTACTAAAAACTCACCTAAGGGTAAAATTGGATTTAAACTATTTCAAGTGGATTGAAACAATATTACATATTGAGGGAACATGGATGTGGATGATAAAATACACCCCAGTAAATACTTACGAATAAACAATCTCGGATAAAAATGAGATTGTGATATTTCCCTTACCTTAGGTCCGATTTGCTTTTTTCGTGTCCGAAGCTCCTGTATAATGGTTTAAATAATGTTATTGACTTATTCCAGAATCATACATATTGATATGAGATCATATATGGTCATATTATTAGCTTCTTGTTAGTAATATTTCATTGTTACTTGTTACTCGGGTCTTTATAACTTTTTGTTCTTATGCGTGTTTTGTCGAATAAATTCTTATTCTTATCTTTAGGTTATAGATAATTCATTTCCAGAATGGTATTAGTGTAGTATATACCATATTCATTCATTCAATTCATTTATACAATCATTATGAAATGAAGATCATGTAGAACGAGTCGCATCACATCGTGGAGACGGTATTCCGTACGTACGCACGAGTGATGATATCGTTCCTATGATCGTGGAATTGTATTGTAGTATATATATATATTATTTCAGTATCAATATTACTTAATAATAATCATATATAGTTACTAATTACACCATTATACCCATCCTTGTAAGGTGATGGTGGAAAATAGATTACACCACGGCGTGGAGACGGTATTCCGTACGTACGCACGCGCGGTGATTTCATTTTTCCGTAGGATGGATAGAAGGTGAATTAGGGTTGTTTCATATTTATAATAACATATCAGTATGTAAGTAATACTGATGTTATTACTTTATCATGAAACAACTAAAGAATAAGAAGTTGAAGAAGAAAGAAATTGAAAAGATCGGTAATGGATATTACCTCTTCTTTGGAACGCCTTTTTGAATCCTCCACTTAAGGAACTAAGATTGGTCTTTGGAGAAGACCAGGACCTCTAGGATTATTCTAGGGAAGTGGAGAAGTGAAAATGGCAGGGTTTGGCTGAGCTTGAGTGCTCAAATTGGTGTGAGGAGGAGGGGGAGGAGGTTCCCTTTTATAAGGGAGGAGAGGGGCACCTTAGGAATATCTCAAAATATTATTTTATATTAAAGTCAAAATCGGTTTATAATGGTTCCAAAGGGTCTTATTTCGAAGCTAAAGTGGGGATGGGTCGAAATCCTATCAACCAATAGAATTTAGACAAGTTTAGGATATTATTTTAACCTTATCAATTAAATTTAACTCTAAGTTAAATAATTTAACTTTTACCATGTCTTTTTGTTTTCTTTCACTATATGGTTAATACACTTACTATAACATGCCAAACGAACCCCAAATTGTTTATTATTAATATATATATCCTTATCTAAGTCATTTGGCCGAACCTTAGATTTTTAGGAATAAAATAACAATTAATAATATAATATTTGATTTAAAAACTATTTTGTGTCAATTTTGACACTATTTGATATATGATTTTTTTCAAAGTCATAACAGAATTATATGTTCGAACCAAGTTGATTAAATAAATACTAATATATCATAGTAACCTAGAAAATTAGTGGAATTCATAAAAAGTCTCAAATTACATTTATTTTGGTATTTATATTATCAATTTTGTCAATATTTCATTAATAAGATAATTACTGCATCATCTTTGTGTCATAAATAAATTAAATTATTTGATGTCTAAAAATTACAAATAAAATACCATCATGTAGGAAATCTTTTTAGCTTTCTAATGAATATTTACAATCGAATTTATCTTATGTATAACCCTATATTAAAAATTATTTACTTATTAAACTTTGATTTTAACTATTTTAACCCTTCTTTAAATAAATTAATAATAAATGTCCTAATCTAATCCAAGTGGGCCTAAATGGTCATATTTTATTCCTAAGTTTGTTTTTGGTCGAATTACACTTGTCCAATAGAATTAGGACATGTGTTAGGGTAATATTAATATCATATTTACCCTTAGTTACCCTATTTACTATTAACCGCGGTAAAAATAGTAAAAAGTTACTATTCACCAAAAAATTATTTTCATCTCATTGAACCACATTTTAGTCCTTGATATTAACCTTGTCTCTCGGATTTTTGAAATTCCATTCACAGAAGCGGTAAAATTAAGTTTTATGCAAAATTCAGTTTTTAACCTACCACTTAGTGGTTTCACTATTCATCAAAAATTGAAAGTTTTCAGAAAAATACCAAAATTTCACCCTAGGCTAATTTCGATATTCTGAGTCCAAAAATGAAGTCCATTTTGAAAAATAAAATTTATAAAATTTCAAAAAGTGGTTATTACTATTCATAACGGTTAGTTTTAATAGCATATTGTTGTTTAGTGAAACTCGGTATTGCGTACGACGCAAGCTATCGAGGAAGGTCGCGATTGCGTGTAAAGCAATCCAAGAAAGTGTTGTGTAGAAAAAGATTCCTTTGATGATTTATATAACATAAAAGTCTCGGGTGTTACATTCTACCCCCCTTAAAAAGAATTTCGCCCTCGAAATTCGTCACTTTGCAACAAACAAATGAGGATACTTCTCCCTCATCATATCCTCAAGCTCCCATGTAGCTTCTTCAAGTTGGTGGTTTCTCCATAAAACTTTCACCAAGCGAGTGGTCTTGTTTCGTAGGACTTTTTCGCTACGATCCAGAATCTCTATCGGCTGTTCTTCATAAGAAAGATCTTGCTCCAGCGGTACAACTTCTGAGCTGAGTACATGTGAAGGATCTGGTATGTACTTTCTCAGGAGAGATACATGGAACACATCGTGAACTTGAGAGAGATTCGGTGGAAGCGCCAATCGGTAAGCTACATTCCCAACACGATCCAGTATTTCAAAAGGACCGATATATCTAGGGCTCAACTTCCCCTTCTTTCCAAATCTCATAACCCTCTTCCAGGGAGATATTCGTAAGAACACTTTATCACCCACTTCAAACTCTAGGTCTTTTCTTCGGTTGTCGGCATAACTTTTCTGTCGACTCTGAGCTGCTCTTATGTGTTGTTGAATAGATCTGACCTTTTCTACCATTTCATCAACGAGATCAGGTCCTAATAGCTTTCTTTCCCCAACTTCATCCCAGCAAGTTGGAGTCCTGCATTTCTTTCCATAGAGAGCTTCATAAGGAGCCATCTGAATACTGGAGTGAAAGCTATTATTATAAGAAAATTCCACCAAAGGTAGGTGTTGATCCCAACCTCCTTTGAAATCCATAGAGCAAGCTCTCAACATATCTTCTAGGGTTTGAATTGTTCTCTCAGACTGACCGTCTGTCTGGGGATGATAAGCAGTGCTGAAACTCAACTCTGTATCCAGAGTATGCTGAAGACTTCTCCAGAACTTCGAGGTAAATCTCGGATCCCGATCAGATATAATAGAAAGTGGTACTCCATGCAATCTTACCACTTCCCTTACATATATCCTGGCAAGCTGATCTGGAGAGAAATCCTCTCTAATAGCAATGAAGTGTGCAGACTTTGTAAGACGATCAACTATGACCCAGATAGCATTATTGCCTTTGGATGTTTTAGGAAGTCCTGTGACAAAGTCCATAGTGATGTTTTCCCATTTCCATTCGGGTATGGGTAATGGTTGTAACATCCCCTTAGACTTCTGTCTCTCAGCTTTAACTTGTTGACAAACCAAGCATCGAGAGACATATTCAGCAACATCTCTTTTCATGCCATCCCACCAGAAGTACTCTTTCAGGTCCCTATACATCTTCGTGCTTCCAGGATGAATAGAGAATGAAGAACTATGAGCCTCATCCAGCAGCTCTTTCTTTAATTCGGGGATGGGAGGAACACAAACCCGATTCCTGAACTTTATTATCCCATCACAATCAAGGTTGAATTCAGGAACATTTCTCACCTTCTTTTGTAACTCGACATCTTCTTTCTGTGCCTCTTTAATCTTCACATGTATAGATGGTTGGACATTCATTTGAGAAAGATAAGATTTTTCCCCTTCCATTATAATTCCAAGATCCATCCTTTGTAAATCCATAAATATTGGATCTTTTGTGATCCTCATCATGGATAAACTAGCATGGTCTTGTCGACTTAATGCATCTGCCACCTTGTTTGCTTTCCCAGGGTGGTAATGGATTGAGCAGTCATAATCCTTAATCAGCTCCAACCATCTTCTTTGGCGCATATTCAACTCCTTTTGTGTGAAAATATACTTTAAACTTTTATGATCAGTATAAATATCACACCTTTCACCATAAAGGTAATGCCTCCAAATCTTTAATGCAAAGATTACCGCAGCCAACTCCAAATCATGTGTTGGGTAATTTTGCTCATGGATTTTCAACTGTCGTGAGGCATAAGCTATCACCATATCATTTTGCATAAGAACACACCCCAATCCCTTCTTGGATGCATCACTGTAGATCACAAACCTTTCTCCACTACAAGGCAGTGTGAGCACAGGTGCACTGGATAACCTTCTTTTCAACTCCTTGAAATTCTCTTCACATTCCTCTGTCCAGACAAACTTAACTCCTTTCCGAGTCAACTTGGTGATTGGATTAGATAACCGTGAAAAATCTTTTACAAAACGTCGATAATATCCAGCCAAACCAAGAAAACTTCGGATCTCAGTTACTATTGTTGGTCTTGACCATCTTTCGATAACCTCTGTTTTTGCTGGATCCACAGATATCCCCTCTTTTGAGATTATATGACCCAAAAATGCAACTTTTTGAATCCAAAATTCACACTTGGTAAATTTGGCATAAAGCTTCTCTTTTCTCAGGGTCTTCAATATAATTCTCAAGTGATCTTCATGCTCTTCCTTGCTCTTTGAATAGACAAGAATATCGTCTATAAAGACTACCACAAATTGATCAAGATAGTCTCTAAAGACTCTATTCATTAGATCCATGAAGATAGCAGGGGCATTAGTAAGACCAAATGGCATCACTATAAATTCATAGTGTCCATACCTTGTACGGAAAGCCGTCTTTGGTATATCCTCCCTTTTGACCCTTAATTGATGATACCCTGAACGAAGATCAATCTTGGAAAAGTATTGAGCTCCGCGTAGTTGGTCAAATAAGTCATCAATGCGTGGGAGAGGATATTTGTTCTTGATAGTGATCTTGTTAAGTTCTCGATAATCAATGCAGAGTCTCATTGATCCATCTTTCTTCTTAACAAATAGAACAGGTGCTCCCCAAGGTGACGCACTAGGGCGTATGAATCCCTTATCAAGATTCTCTTGGAGTTGCTTCTTCAATTCCTGCAACTCAATTGGGGCCATTCTATAAGGTGTCTTTGAAATAGGCAAAGCACCCGGTACGAGTTCTATTGAAAACTCAACTTCACGATTTGGTGGAAGACCCGGCAATTCCTCCGGAAAGACATCATCAAACTCCCGTACAATGGGAATATTCTTAATCGTGAGTTTCTCACCAACCATTTGAGATAAATAACCTTCATTTAGTGGAATCAATACCCATAAGATGGAAGAAATTTCCACTGGAAGGTTATGTTCATCCTTGCATTGATAGACGATCGTAGGTTGATCTGGAATATGAAATGTGACTTCCCTTCTTTGGCAATTGATATGAGCTCCATGTAGAGAAAGCCAATCCATGCCAAGAATCACATCAAATTCCACTAAAGGAAGGATCACAAGATTTGCAGGAAGCACTTTCCCACAAACTTCGATCGGAGAAGAATTATAAACTTCTGATGCGATTGATGTTCCATTAGGTGTTGTCACAGCTAACTCAACATCTAATTGTTGAGGTAATACGGTGATACCCTTAGAAAATTTTTCAGAAATAAAAGAGTGGGTGGATCCAGAATCAAATAAAACATTTGCTACTTTAGAGTGGATGGTAAGTGTACCTTTCACCACATCGTTATCGTACTCCACATCGCTGATAGAAATTGCATGTGACTTTCCTTTGTCTTTAGCCTTAAGAGTTTGTTGACGTCGACCATCATCATCAACCCTTGGATTTGGGCATTGATTGGCATAATGCCCCATCTCCTTGCACTTGAAACATTGAAGTGTAGCAGGTTCATTCTGTGTATCCCTTCCTTTGTTTGCATCATTAGACATCTTCTTCCCATTATCACGGCATTCAAATGCCCGATGACCTTCCTTTCCACATTTAAAACATTTACTTGTCCCTTTAAGACAACTCCCTCCATGTTTCTTTCCACACTTTGAGCATAAGGGAAAGTTCATCTTCTTTTCCGTGTGCTCTTTAGATTTTTCTTTGAATTCCATCTTCCTCTTCTTATCAAACCCATGTGACTGATGGGTTACTCCAATCTCCATCTCGACTTTGAGAGCACATCGAACGATTTCCTCGTAGCTATTGAAGTCCCTTATGGCTAACGCCCTTCGAAGACTTGGTTTTAAGCCACTAAAGAATCGATCGATCTTACTCTCAGGTTGGATAATAATACCAGAAGCGTACCTTGCAAGTCTTGTAAAATTTGCTTCATAGGTACTAACAGATTCATCATCCCTTTGCTTCAGTTCAAGGAACTCTTTCTCCATCTTTGTTCGGAGAATACGAGGGAAGTACTTATTGAAAAATAAGTTCTTGAACTCGTCCCATTCCATAGACTCAATTTCATCCCTTTGCCTCGTATTCTTAACAAGATTCCACCATTGATCCGCATCTCCTTCCAAACGATACACTGCTAGGATGACTTTATCATGCTCAGAACATTGAAGAACTGAAAATATCTTTTCAGTAGTACTAATCCATTGTTCAGCAACTAATGGATCAGTAGACCCGCTGAAAGATGGTGGACGCTGCCTCATGAAGGATTCAACAGAATGTTGCTCCCTTCTTTGTTCGTTTGGAAATACTGCATGATTCATAGCTTGAGAAAGTTGTGTGAGCATGGCTACAAGATTTTGCATTCCAGCTCCCATATCGTTTGGTTGCTCAGGGGGACAATCATTGCATTGCCCATCGCATTCCGCATTAACACGGTTCCTTCGGGTTCCAGCCATTGACTAAAACCAAGAAGAATAGTGTGAGCAACACTAATTATAATAGGAAACCACATAATTCAAGAATAAAATTTTCATGCTTAAGGTCTTATCCTAGGTTATTCAAGGCCATTTCTAAAACACTAAGATTGTGTTCTATGCTTAGACTTATCCTTAGGGTTCTTACTAAGGCTTTCACATCCTAGTTTCCAAAGGTTGACTATACCTTTCCTCTGATACCAACTATAACGACCCACACTTTACATACATTGTTAATACTTCAAAATTGAAGCACTCTTATTACAACATATGACAAAACCACAAAGGACCGTATAGGTATAGTGTCTTTAGAAACTGGGGAAACATAAACAACTAGTTCATAAATCTTCTACAGTGTCTCCCATTTATTTCATCATATCTAGGGTCCCTTTTAGCATATTCTACTTAATATCCATCTTCCTGACCTGGGGAAAAGAAAACATAAAAGGGTGAGCTCAAATGCTCAGCAAGGGCAAATAAAGGAAATAAAAATCATATCATATCTTTATGAAAATCAAAACCTGCAAAAGAGATCATAATATCTTAACATGGAATAAATCATAGAAGTGAAAATGAGATCCCCATAATCATAACATAAAACTTGAATCTTTGTGGCATGAACACATAATCATGGAAAATCATTTCTTGTTATTCATGACTCATCGCCAAGACTATCTTAGTGGACAAAGTCCCTTTCTGAACCGAGTTCACTCCTCGTTTCAGTCCTGTATCACTGAACCGAAATAACCTTCTGTTCCAGCCATGTCTATCTCATGAGATATAAAATCATTACCCAATGCATTGGAGGGAGATATAGGTCCCACCCATCTTATAATGAATCCTTTCTTATGTGTGCCACATAATCATAAAACATACATCATCGCATAACACATGTAACAAAAATGGGATTCTTGAAACATCATGACATCATAAATCAATTCATATATGATAAAGGAATTCATAAACATAATTCCATCACAACATAGTCAAACCAATGTAAAAATATGGATAGAAACAGAACCCTTTATTATCTTAGATGGAAAATAATTTTGATAAAACACTTGAATTGAATTCTTGAGGAAAATATCCTTTCTTCTTCAAAAACATTTTTCCTTTCATAACATGTCATACAACTTTAAAATAAAAGAAGTTGATTAAAAATAAACTTGAAAACTTGTAAAGGAAGCTTCTTTGAAGTAATGTTTTAAAAATCCATTCATGCCGTATAAGTTAAAAAAAACATTCTTCGTACTTTTGTCGGAAAAGTCAAAAAGTACCTCGTACGGAAAAACGACAAAAGATTCCTTTCATATTCTTTACTAAAAACTCACCTAAGGGTAAAATTGGATTTAAACTATTTCAAGTGGATTGAAACAATATTACATATTGAGGGAACATGGATGTGGATGATAAAATACACCCCAGTAAATACTTACGAATAAACAATCTCGGATAAAAATGAGATTGTGATATTTCCCTTACCTTAGGTCCGATTTGCTTTGTTCGTGTCCGAAGCTCCTGTATAATGGTTTAAATAATGTTATTGACTTATTCCAGAATCATACATATTGATATGAGATCATATATGGTCATATTATTAGCTTCTTGTTAGTAATATTTCATTGTTACTTGTTACTCGGGTCTTTATAACTTTTTGTTCTTATGCGTGTTTTGTCGAATAAATTCTTATTCTTATCTTTAGGTTATAGATAATTCATTTCCAGAATGGTATTAGTGTAGTATATACCATATTCATTCATTCAATTCATTTATACAATCATTATGAAATGAAGATCATGTAGAACGAGTCGCATCACATCGTGGAGACGGTATTCCGTACGTACGCACGAGTGATGATATCGTTCCTATGATCGTGGAATTGTATTGGAGTATATATATATATTATTTCAGTATCAATATTACTTAATAATAATCATATATAGTTACTCATTACACCATTATACCCATCCTTGTAAGGTGATGGTGGAAAATAGATTACACCACGGCGTGGAGACGGTATTCTGTACGTACGCACGCGCGGTGATTTCATTTTTCCGTAGGATGGATAGAAGGTGAATTAGGGTTGTTTCATATTTATAATAACATATCAGTATGTAAGTAATACTGATGTTATTACTTTATCATGAAACAACTAAAGAAGAAGAAGTTGAAGAAGAAAGAAATTGAAAAGATCGGTAATGGATATTACCTCTTCTTTGGAACGCCTTTTTGAATCCTCCACTTAAGGAACTAAGATTGGTCTTTGGAGAAGACCAGGACCTCTAGGATTATTCTAGGGAAGTGGAGAAGGGAAAATGGCAGGGGTTGGCCGAGCTTGAGTGCTCAAATTGGTGTGAGGAGGAGGGGGAGGAGGTGCCCTTTTATAAGGGAGGAGAGGGGCACCTTAGGAATATCTCAAAATATTATTTTATATTAAAGTCAAAATCGGTTTATAATGGTTCCAAAGGGTCTTATTTCGAAGCTAAAGTGGGGATGGGTCGAAATCCTATCAACCAATAGAATTTAGACAAGTTTAGGATATTATTTTAACCTTATCAATTAAATTTAACTCTAAGTTAAATAATTTAACTTTTACCATGTCTTTTTGTTTTCTTTCACTATATGGTTAATACACTTACTATAACATGCCAAACGAACCCCAAATTGTTTATTATTAATATATATATCCTTATCTAAGTCATTTGGCCGAACCTTAGATTTTTAGGAATAAAATAACAATTAATAATATAATATTTTATTTAAAAACTATTTTGTGTCAATTTTGACACCATTTGATATATGATTTTTGTCAAAAGTCATAACAGAATTATATGTTCGAACCAAGTTGATTAAATCAATACTAATATATCATAGTAACCTATAAAATTAGTGGAATTCATAAAAAGTCTCAAATTACATTTATTTTGGTATTTATATTATCAATTTTGTCAATATTTCATTAATAAGATAATTACTGCATCATCTTTGTGTCATAAATAAATTAAATTATTTGATGTCTAAAAATTACAAATAAACTACCATCATGTAGGAAATCTTTTTAGCTTTCTAATGAATATTTACAATCGAATTTATCGTATGTATAACCCTATATTAAAAATGATTTACTTATTAAACTTTGATTTTAACTATTTTAACCCTTCTTTAAATAAATTAATAATAAATGTCCTAATCTAATCCAAGTGGGCCTAAATGGTCATATTTTATTCCTAAGTTTGTTTTTGGTCGAATTACACTTGTCCAATAGAATTAGGACATGTGTTAGGGTAATATTAATATCATATTTACCCTTAGTTACCCTATTTACTATTAACCGCGGTAAAAATAGTAAAAAGTTACTATTCACCAAAAAAATTATTTTCATCTCATTGAACCACATTTTAGTCCTTGATATTAACCGTGTCTCTCGGATTTTTGAAATTCCATTCACAGAAGCGGTAAAATTAAGTTTTATGCAAAATTCAGTTTTTAACCTACCACTTAGTGGTTTCACTATTCATCAAAAATTGAAAGTTTTCAGAAAAATACCAAAATTTCACCCTAGGCTAATTTCGATATTCTGAGTCCAAAAATGAAGTCCATTTTGAAAAATAAAATTTATAAAATTTCAAAAAGTGGTTATTACTATTCATAACGGTTAGTTTTAATAGCATATTGTTGTTTAGTGAAACTCGGTATTGCGTACGACGCAAGCTATCGAGGAAGGTCGTGATTGCGTGTAAAGCAAGACAAGAAAGTGTTGTGTAGAAAAAGATTCCTTTGATGATTTATATAACATAAAAGTCTCGGGTGTTACAAGGAGGCTAATGTATGTGTGTAGTGGATAGAACCTTTCAGATGGAACCTTACCACCATCAGAAGGGTAACTCAGGGATGATTTTTCTTAAGAATTGGAGGTTTTAATGTTTCATATTTTCAAAAAGGTATAGATCATCCATTTTTTACATTCCTTTATTTTCCCCTAATGGTGATTCCTAATGTATTCAAGGAGGTCTCGACTATTTCTAGGGCTCATTCAGAGCCTAGAGCCCCATAATTAGACAAATATGATTGGGTCGCAAGGTTAGTATAAACCATAAAACTCATCCCTCATGGTTTCCTTACACCCTACGGTTATAGAAAATGGGGACTTGGGGTCTTCATGGTTTTTCTACAACTATGTGACCCTAGGAACATGCCTGTGTGGCCAAATATATGTTTTTGATAATTTAATTTTATAGGGTTTATGCACGATTAGACAAATCATGAACCTAATCATACGGGGTGCCCTTATGAATTAGTGGCTTGGTTCGTGGTTGTTGCACAGTTTTCCCCATCGTGTGCCCTTGTTTTTAGGGTGAATTTATGAAATTTTCCTTATTTAGTGTTTTAAACCAATTTCTTCTCTTCCTCTATTTCCTCCAATGTATGAGTCTTCTTCTCCTATGCGTGGATCTCCTCCTCCCCTCTTCATAGGGTTTTTGATAACTCCATCGATCGGACTCAATTTCACACTCCTTTGGATCCTTTGGAAATCTATTCGTAATCTCTCTCATCCTCTCTCTTCTATATCAAGATTCTTTCATCCTCTATTGTAGTATTTCGGTGTGACCGTTTTCGACCTATTTTTAGGGTATTCGAATATTTCATCATTTTATACCATTATAGGTCATTTTAAGACTCGAAAATGGATTAGTAGAGTGATACTACATCGAGGTAGGTGGTCTAGGTCTTTCCCACTTGTTATGTTTCATTTAAAATGATGCATTGTTGTGTTTCTCCCCAAACCCTTATAGAGAAACCTCGTTTTTGTTTAATAAATTAAATAAATTGGTTACCCATGTAATGTGTGATGGTACCTTATCGAGAAATCTATCCATGGAGTGTTTGTCTTGTCATTTTCCACCCCTTTGGGTGCTCCCTACTTTATGTCCAATTTTCCCCATGCCAAATTTTACACCTCCTTGTGTGTGTGATTTTCCTCTTTATTAATGCCTTAATTTATAGTTTAATTAATTTAAATAGAGAACCATGATAAATCACCTTGTGTCTTGTCCATAATCTGATGCTTATTACTTATTGTTCAGTCACATTATTTATACAATATCTAATTGATTTACATTTGATGCCATGTGATCAATATTATTTCCCTAAGCTATATCACTTGTTATTAGGCTTATTGACATGTGTATTTTTCTTGGTATCCATGTTCTCATGATTTTTATAAATGTATTATGTCTTGTGCCTCATTCCATATTTACTTAACTTGTATTAAATGCTTAGATTTGAAGCTTGTGATATGATCTGTAGTTTCTTGGCTTAAATTGTATAACCCAGATAGCTTGTTAACACATGATAATGCCATGATTTTGATGAAATGTGATAATATATGCTCTATCTTGTGAATTTTACTTTAATTTTCATGCCTCACCTCTTACGGGTTGGGAGGGAACCTGGGTCCTATTTTAATAATGTCATGGATGGACTCACTATGTTCGGTTTGGATCTACTTGATATTCTAGGAGTGATGCATTGGTTGGCCATGTATAGGCTCTCTAGGAAAATTATATATTCTAATGAATGAAACTGATTACTTAGGGGAGAAACTGAGGATGGACCAGTTGGAAAGACGTATATGCCATGCCTCAAGTGATATCTGGTCCCCTATGTGAGATACTTGGTACAGACTCAGCATCACCATTCCTTGAGTGATACAAGAGATGCATTTATGGGTTTTCTTGGATAGAATCTATGGAATTGGTTATATTGAAGACACACATAGAGACCCTTGGTATTATTTATAGTTAACCTTGGATGGGATCATAACTCAACCTTCAGATTTGATATATTTATTGCTTGCGCAATATCTGATGTTTCTCTTTTATATCTAGAGCATGCTTGTATGATGACATGGAAGTGTGACCGCCAAGCCAAATCATAAGATTTGGGTATTACTACCTTGGTATCTTTGTTTACCATGGCCCTTGTATACATATTATTACTAGTATAAGTACCTTGTTTCAAACATCTGAGTTAGTCCGAATCAGGTGGTATTGGTTGGGTTTCCATTTAGAAACCCAGACCATAAGTGCTCATTTATTTATTTATTTATTTCCCAACATTTACAATATATGGCACACTGCTCATTTGATTATTTCATGGAATGTATAGGCATAGACACCGTGGGTAGAGACCTACTGAGATTTTATCTTACACCCTAATTGGGATACCTATAGTACCCAAGATTTCTTCATGATTGTAGGTATTGATAAAGGGAAGTGTGTAAATTTTGATGCTTGATTGGTTCACAACTTTAAGATGATGTTTGGGGTAGAGGATCGAGCATATGCTCAAGATGATTGTTGTGGCAGTTTTTTTTGTGTTTTTGTATAAAATACAGTATATTCCTATTCCCATGTACTCTCAATTTTGTATAGAATCATCATCATCATCATTATATCTATTATTTTATTTGGCTTCTGCCAGTTTTTTATTTACCTTGCATGGTTTATCATTACTATTATGATACTTCTATTGTATCTTATTTCTAATTCTACTACTTAGAAAATATTAATTGTGGTGGTGATCACACTGAACTGCGAAGTAATAGTCCCCACACCATAGACACATCCTAGGCCCACACTGCTAGTCGAAAACCTCTCGCATTTGGGGAGGTGCGCTTGAGGTCTTGTGGCCACCATCTCGAGGCACCAGTAAGTTAAATCTGGGGAGGGACACTACAATTCCTATTTCTTTCCATTATTCAAACTAGATTTATTTGTAAATGTTACTCACTAAGAGTTTAGTGGAAGTATTTTATCATATGGTCACATAAGGATGTGATAGTAATTACATTTGGATATAATGTTCAAAATCCATTACTAGATCAACCACATAAGGGTCATTTCATATCTATATGTGTTTCACACTTAACAGATTGGTTGTAATGGTTGAAAATTTATCATGTTATTATAATAAATCCAATCTCCATTTATCATTCATTCATGTGTGCTGCAATTTATTTTACATGAATGGTCGAATAATAAATATCCCCTCAAAGTAAAAACTTTGAATTGTCCCTAACCAATGATCATCTTGGAGTATAATAAGTTATGATGATATGTTATGGTTGTATTGAATATATTCTTATATCTATTGCAAAGGGTTTTACATGAGATATTAAATAATATATTCTTAAGGTAATAAGTAGAGGCTTATTACTTGGATTGGTCCGCTAAACTATATCTCGTGGAATGTTAAAGGTTTATAGATATATATAGGGGTGTATACTTATTATTAATCCATCTTAAATGAGTATGGAGAGATACCTAGAATGATAACCTTCATATTTTTATACCCTACTTACACAATTCAATATACGAACATAGATAATACATTGGTTATTGGGTTTTTTGTTGATCAAGTCATCAGTTGGAGTGAAACCGAGATGGTATTTATCCACTTGTGTGAAAAAAATACATTTCTCCCTTCATTTAATTAGACTGAGGAAATTCATGATCATTTTTATTTTTCTCACATATTATGTGTTAAACTAATTAGATAAGTGGCATGTGATGAGCTTATCATATAGATAAATTACATGTGTTGTATTCATCCACTTGGTTATTCTTTCATAAAATCAAGAAAATGATGAGAGGTATATTCTAGATTGAAAAGATCCTTGTCTATTGGTTTCTCTATGTCATGGAAAAAAGGGATTATATAAGGTACATATGGTGTATATGATACAACTTGTGGAGTTTATTTTTTTATAGAGATATGAGTATGATTTATGGAGATAACACCATACCCCTTACTAGTTTGAGTAGCATTGGTTCTTTTATAGAGGCCACTCTTTTCCTAAATTTATAAAATATGTATTTTATAGTTGTTTTCAATGCTACTAAGGCCCATAGAGGAAAACAATTAGGCCCTTGGATAAGGATGAAAACTTTTAGACAAAGTGTTTTTCAAAATGAAGAGAGTTTGATGAAAACCCATATCCAAACTATTTTTTATGGATTCATAAATTTTTTTTAAGTTATGCATAAATCCAATAATTTATCTCTTACTCACATACAACTGTTTATCATCTGAGAAGAAGGTTCTAGAACCCCTTTAGTATTTGGTTATCCTCATTTTCTGATCATAGAATCATTGGTTGGTGTACCCCCCCCCCCCCCCATGGATGTAGGGTTCTTTTATTCACTACTTCATGATCTTCATCAAGAATTATCCTTCACTTAGAAAGTAAAATATTGATACCAATGGAAATTTCCAGATACATTGTTTATTCAATTTATTTATGCATTGACTCTCAAAGATAGATCTGTCTGTGTTTGGGTTGTCTTCTACTATATATAATCATATAATGATAATACATAACCCATTATTATCATCATCTAGAAGAGTTTTGTTTTGTTTCAAGACAATTCATAGTTCCAAACCTAATTATTAAGTAGTTGAGACTATATAGTTTAAAGATGAATAAATGATACCTATTTAAGATCAAAGTGTATCCATTTGAAGTTAGAGATGAAAAAAAATTGTGCCTTCCATGATGATCCTAAAGGGACCCTCGAGTCTATAAACTAATTTTTCCTTCATGGAAGAATTGTATGGAGAGAAAAGGAGTGAGTGTCCTACGATCAGTAGTGAACCTTTCCAAATATTTATGATATAAATATTTAGTTATTATTACTTCATTGGAACACTAACATATTTTTGGGTTTGGTCTATGGAATATCCAATTTGGGTTAACCAAGTAAAATTCAATTAACTTGTATATTTATTTTCTACATGTGTGTATGATGTGCGATGTGGTTTCATGTGAAAGTGAGAATGAGTTGAATGGATGTTCTTACTAACGTAGGATAAATATCCTAAATTAAAATAAATCAAATGATACACCGATTTACCAACCTCCCCCCCCCTTGGGGTACCTCTGGTCCCAACAAGGGGTATAAAATTATAATGTTTCTAAAGTTATTTATTCTATTATATATGGTTTCTAAATCTTTTAAATATGAATAAAGTAGTGTCTTAAGCAGTAAAGTCTCCTATTTTTTATAATATCAATTATTTAAATGGAAGGTTGATTACTTGTATTGTGTGAGAGATTTTTAGGATGAAAAATCTATCTTTGAGGAAGGAAAAAAGGTTGTTTCCATTAATTAAAGATATTAATCAACTAAATATCTAGTTTTATAGTCACTTGAATAAGAATTCCATTTTTCTAGAAGTAAGAGGAAAAAGATCAAGAAGAATGTAGTTTATACTTTATGTTCTCTTAATATGGAAAATAAAACTGATTCTATATGTAATTATAAATTTCACTCTCCTATAGATGCTTCACATAAATTAGAAGATGGAAATTTTGTATCATTTAAATGTATATAAGATGAAGTAACCACATTATATAATAATTTTGAAAATAGTTTCAGTAATAAACAAAAATAGATTCAATCCTTGTAGATTGAAATATAATGCTTGAAGTCTGAAGATATAATAAGTTATTCACCCATCATGGATTTGGAAGAAACAACTACTAAAATACATAAAACTATGATGTTCCGAATTGTGGTAGTGGAATAATTTATTCAATTATTGAAGGTATTCATAGAAAATAATAATTTTCATGAGGTTTCCATATCTTCTCTTTGGGAGCTATGTAAAAAACTTGTTAGGACTTCCTAATATGAGAGGGAAGTTTATTTTAAGAATGTTGAATTCTTACTAAAGGAAAAGGATTAATTAATTAAGAAGTTTTAGTAAGAGTTATATACTATAATTAATGCTCGAAGAAATGAGTTGACTCATATAGAGACTAAAACTAGAAGAAACTAGTTTATTAATCTAGATTTAAGATCCTAAAGAGTGAAAGTTAAAATTTCAAACTTAGTGGTACTTGGTTAAATGAAACTAAATGAAGGAAGGAATTGTAGTGTTATTTTTTAGAAAGGTTAGACACACTATAAGTGTGTGTGTGTGTCAAACAATTTCCACTATCATTAAA
Source organism: Viscum album (assembly GCA_963277665.1). NCBI lineage: Eukaryota > Viridiplantae > Streptophyta > Magnoliopsida > Santalales > Viscaceae > Viscum > Viscum album. Next base: position 1,712,085,723 of record OY728140.1, on the reverse strand, counting down.
GAACCACTACACCTATAGTTCAACCAAGAAAACAACACATGAGGCATAGTTATATTAAAAAATTATTCATTTTTCTAAACTCTAGTACTATATCAAAGTAGTGTAGTAAAAAGTGAAATAAAGAGATAAATCATAAAAATATTTTTTGCAGTGTCTGTCATGGTTTGTTCACAATATCCATTGTAGAATAAAAAAGGATGATATGAAGAGAATATAGAAAATTTAGTAACCAGTTTCAATAAAAAATAGATTTCAATCCTTGGAATGTGGATCTAAGGAAAGAGATAAAAAAATGCATCAAACACCAAAGGAATTATATTTACAAAAACCCACCTGAAAATAGAAGAGACATTCGTGAATATAAAATAAATGGGTCAAAGTATAAAATAATAATGAAGAAGTTATTCTCATGAACAAAAAAATGAATATAAAATATTAATTATCTATATATAAGATAGAGAAGACTATCCTCATTAAGAAAAATATAAATAAATGATTAAATAAATTTATATCAAGAAAACATATACCAAAATAATGTTTAATATAAATCATGGGGATTAGGAATGAGATTTGTTTGAGTGGTTTCAATCATACCACTATAAGACATGAATTGAAGACTGGTGAAACAACCCTTACATAGAGAAAGAGTATTGGAAAACACTACATGGGTTTAAATATTAACATTTTAATAGTGGTTATAAACAATTAAATGAGGATGGTTCATTCTCTTATAATCAAAAAGGTCTTAGTTTAAATGATGTGATTAAAATAGGGATATGGAAGTAGTTTACAAGAAAAGGGTTGGTTAACAAATACCAATGAATACCCTCACAATGAGGGTGTTTGAGGTATCCCTCTCCTCATGTAAATTAATTTATATATCTAATGTATTGAATGATACAATACATAGGGATATATATAATACATGTTGTGGTTGTTCCTTAGAGGGTATATTAGATGAAGTTTTTGTAAATATGGAAGATTTATGCTAAAATAAATTCACAAATAAAATTTGGATTTGAACTATGTGAGAATAATTATGGAGTTAGAAATTATGATAAAATAAGGAAATTTAAGTGGTGATTAAATCTATTACCTTTGAGGATATAGTTTTCAAATCTATTTATGCTTTCATAAATTTCAAAATTTAGGGGGTGTCAGGGCTGTGTAACTATAACTAAATATGTCAACTTAAATAATTGGAGCTGAATTTGTACATGTATACTAGAATTTTTATGTGTGTATTAAAATATCATAAAATAATAGATACCATGGATTTTTTATAGTGATCCATGTTTCAAATGCAAGTTTTTAACTTCCTGATAGAATTAAGACGTGTTCAAAAACACCTTAAAAGTGGTTTAAGGATTTATCTGATAGTTTAATATCCTAAAAAAGAGAAGAGACAACTTGGTTTTGAAGTGGTATTATTTATTATTTTTTTTATATTTTTTATACACTAATAATATGATGTCATATGAGGGCCTTTAAGGATATATTGAATCTTTAAGGAAAAAAATATTACTATCAACAAGATTGAAATAGTTGATTTTTTATAAGTTTTTTATTCCTTACCTATATTCTTTAAAGCTTATGCACTAACAATTTTTTGTGAGAATTTATTTAAGATCATAATATATTCATTTTATTAAGATAATAATGGAAAAAAATTATGATGTTGATAAAGATTATCTTTTCATACACTGAGATTTGTCTTGGTGGGATTAGAGGATTTGATGACAAGTATTTACTAAGTGGTGATTCACTCATTAAAAAGAAATGTAGTTAATTTATAGAAGTGTTTAGGTTACTAAAATTATAATGGAGGATTAAATAGAGAAGTTTAAATTGATATTTTTCATGTGAAGTCTAAAGGAGTATTATTGGGAATAATTATATATCTAAGTATAGAATACATTGAGGTATGATGTCATGATGATTTTACTTGAACTATTTAGTAAAAAAGATGTGTTTAAAAAGTGTGAGTCATATTGAAATAAATATTCCCATATAGAGAATCATGAGAAAATGGGAGAGAATTCATAAGTAGGTAAAGAGATTCCATTTTTTGTTTTATTAACAAAGGGTTGATGAGAAGATGGAATCTATTTGATATTTTTAACAAAATCCAAAGGGGGTATTTTTATTAAAGAACTTTTTTGATAATTTGTTTTAACAAAGTTTTTGTATTTTTTGAAAACTAAATTTTTCTATATAAGAATGTTTTTGTTATTTAGTACCAACCCCAATCCATCATAATAAGTTTTCATAAGAAATCTAAAAGTTGTTGAATGTTGTTGGAACCAAAGAAAAATGGAAATAAATGATTTATCCTTGTAAAAGTTGTTTTCAGACATAGGATTTCAAAAACAGAAGATCATACTGAGAATCACCAGAATCAAAATGTCTGAATGATCAGCACCAGTCTCAGGAGTCTTCAGAAATATGAAGTAGTTGATTGGAAACATCATCGTTTTCAGATCCATCGGCATGAAGTTCAGATTCATCAGACTCGGAATTTTTTAGAAAGTATAAATATTCTAAATAAATAAGTAATAATGTTTATGAAGAGTTTTGAAAAAAGATAGTGAAGTCAGATTTAGAAAGTTTTCATACTTTCTAAACAAAAATTAGATGATTCTTTTTTGTTCATGAAGTTCTCCAAAATCATTAAAATTGTCATGATAATATATTTTGAAGAAATGGAGGAATCATAAATATTTTATCAATTACAAAAACTCTAACATAGAAGACCAGATATAAAAGTATCAGACAAGGAAGTTTTTCAGAAGTATGAATGTGTAAAGATGATTAAGTTTGATGATTTTTAGTGTTACATGGTGGAGTTTCCATTGTAAGGAGAGTTCCATTATAATGGTAATTCCATCATTATGAGAAATCCATTGTAATGGGAATTCAATCATTATGAGGATTCTATCAGACTGACTCTGTTAAGGAAAGTAAATCTGACTGAATCTAAGGAGGAAAGTCAATCAGACTAACTCTGGGGAGGAAAGTTAATCGGACTAACTCTATGGAGGAAAGCCAAACAGACTAACTCTGAGAAGGAAATTCAGTTCATCATAAGGATCTGATAAATAAAGGTAGATCATAATTTTCTTAATATAGTAACATCATAATGAGAAAGATTAATTTTCATTATAATGAATTTGGTAAGTTACATCAAATTAAATATGAGGTGGTAAGGAATATTGGATCTAATAAATAAGATATAAATAGATTCACCTAATCAAACTGAAGTAAAACAAGGAAGTCTGAAAAGAATGAATATTAAAAAGACTCAAGAATATTTTTGAAGATTTATGAAATTTTTATGTGGTAAAAATTGAAATTCAATTATGTGTAAATCTTAGAGTTTTTGAATTTGAGGGAGCGGGAAAGTTTCCAAGTTTCTCACCGTTTATTTTCTGAGTCACCAATATATAGTTTATCAGATCATTTGAATTTTGTAACTTTTTATGAAGGCAGAAAAGGTGGATCACTGAGGGATTTGATAAATATTTCCTTCTAGATAGGTATCTCATTAGAATATTAGACAACTATTGTTTTATTAACCAGACTAAGAAAAGTCATATTTAGAATATCATATTGGGTCGATCAGACTGGGGAAAATCCTACATATTTTTTTAGTAGAGTCCAAGAAATACATTTTGAGAAAGGGAAGATCATATTAATTTAATCAAACTGAGTCCATCAGACCCAGACTCATTGGACTAAGATAATCAGTTCCAGTCAAATTGGACTAAGGATTTCGACTGATCATTAGTTGAGTAGTTTGAAAAAAGTTATTTTATTTTATTTTTTTGTTGAATTGTTTTATAATAAAACTTTGTAAAATTATAAGAGTTGTTATAATCATTCCTATTAAAATATATAAGGTTTATAATGGGATTTGACACAATTTTAATTCACTTATTCATAATAGTGAATTGACATAGACCCACAAGAGTGTCTATGGAAAGGGTGTAGGTTCTTACACTGAAGATGAACCTTATAAATATCTTATTTTTTATTTGATTTCCTATTTTTTCATTCATGGGTATTTTAAAAAAATATGATAAGGATATGAACTCTAAAAGGTGGAAGAGGTTAATTTTTAAAAAGTATTGAAACTTATAAAAAGTGAACAACTAATTCAACCCCCCCCCCCCTCTCAATTGTTTTTCAATCCTTTGGAACATCAATTGGTATTATTGATTAAGGTTCCCTTATTGAAACCATATCATGGATAATATCAATTCTATAAATAGTAAATAAATTATTACATTTTATGGAAAATTTTATTAGGGATGGAAAATATGATGATTTATTATCTCCTATATCTTGGCCTAGAAGTTTTTGATGTTAATACAATTGGTTTTTGACCTATTTCTAAGAATACCTCAATGAATTTTACTGATAAGAGAAATACCAATGTTGATGAAAAATATAGAAATTTTATCATTATGTCCTTATCAGAAAATGTTTATATAAAGTTGATGGGTCTCAAAACTTCAAAGAGTGTGTGAGACAAGATGGAAATTATTTTCAAAGGGAATACTAAAGTGAATTAATCAATGATAAAAATTTGGTTTAGTAAGTATGAAGATATCATAATGAGAGATAAAGAAACTATTTATGAATACTTCACTAGAGTAAATGAAATTTTTTGAAACATCAGAGGATTTAGAGATTTATAGGAAGATTATATAGTTGTGAACAAACTTATGAGAAACATTATAGATAGTATTGATTCTAAAATTTACTATTTATAAGAAAATGATGATTTATCTATTGATGAATTGCATAACTTTCATGTTACATATGAAATGATAAAAACTCAAATGTTCAAAATGAAGATGAAATATGAAATGGATTTTGAATCCATGCAAAAAATGAAAATAAAAGATGCTAAATATGTTAATCATTGTGACTTTGAAAATAAATAGGATGATGAGTTGAATGCAAAAATAAAGTATCTTATAACCTAGAATGATTGAGGAGGAAGAGTAAATTATTGATGTAAAATATCACTCAAATGTTTTTAGTGTATTGGAATTTGACACTTTTCTATGAATTTCCCCAGTAAGAAAGTTGGAGAATATCGAGATGACCCTGATGAATACCATTTATATAAAAAGTGGAACAAAAGTCCTCAATAATTAAAGTCATCTAAAAAATCTAAAAGTAATTTTTACAGGTAATAAGATAATTATGTTGAGTAAGAAATATAAATCAAATTAAACTGAAAACAATTCTCTGGAAGATGAAAGTTTAGAAAATTCAGAACCTTCATTGAAAAAGTTGAGAAAACAAAAGATTCCTTATCTATTGAAGAAGTTGGTAAAGAATCATATAGAGAGTATCAACTAAGAGTAGAACTTGGTTCACTTATTGATAAAAAAAGACTCTTAATAAAGAAATCGTAGTAATGAATAAATATTGTGAATAAGATATTGAAGGAAAAAAATATGTCATTAATTAGGAGAAAGAATACATTCAGATAATATAAATTACAAATGTAAAAAAAAATTAATAGGTAAATATGGTTGAAGATCTCAGCAATAAGCCAGAAGCTAAGGAAGAAGAAGTTAAAAAGTTTCAATCAAAACTTATTGAGTCTGAAATTACCTTGAGGAAGATGAATTAAAACTTCAAAAAAGATTCATAAGTAGAATATGATACTTATAAATTTTCTGAAAAAGATCAAAACAATAATCAATTGAAATAATCACTCACCAAAAATAATGTTTCATCTGAATATTCTAACATTTAAGGTTCCAGAAAAGGTGTTAAGAAATCTTGGGTGGAGAAAGGACGTGATAAATCTATCACATATACAAAAGTTGAAAAATCACTCTAAAGGAATGATGTTTCAAATCCTGAGTATGATACATCATAAATAAGTTATCAACCTCAACAAATTTTCTATAACAAAATATATTTCTTCAATAGAAAATCAATATCTGATGGATATTACTTGTGTTATGGAATCTATAGGCATAGAGATTATAATTGTTGGCATAACTTATCACTTTCTATAAGAAGTTTTTAAAAAAGTGATATAAATGGTGGAAGAAGGATGAGTAACTTTCCTAACCCATAGGAATTTAGAAAAGAAAAAACTCAATATGTTATAAACTATCCAACAAAGAATCAATTTGAATGTATAAAATAATTGTGTGGAAGATTTTATGAGGTTTTCCATCATACTGAAATATATATATCACTCCCCCCAGAAAATTTTTATTATAATATAAAATAAAAGGAATCTATAAAGAAGAAAATTGAGTAAAGAACCTTTTTTAGACATCATTGAAATAAATTAAAAGGAAAAAACCATGGATACTTGAAATTAGTTGTTCTTCACATATGACATGAGATTTTAAAATATTGAAACATGTTTAAAGTCATTATGGAGGAGTAGTTACCTTTGTTAATGATAGTTATTTAAAAATAAAAAGAATCAGAATGACTGTGACTGTTGTAGAAAAGTTGGAATCTAAGGAAGTTTTATTTTTTTTTAATGGGATAAAATGTGGCTTACTTTGTGTGAGTCATCTTTATGATGATGAAAAGGAAGTTATTTTCATAAAATATTCTTATATAATTAGAAGTGTAAAATATGGAAAATTTATTAAAAAAGGATAAAGAACTAGTGGTAATTTCTTCTAAATAGGTTAATTTAGTAACTCGGGTTACTCAAGAGTTGAATATGAAAACAAATTATGGCATATAAGATTTGGGAACTTTGGGTAGAAAAACGTGAAAAATCTATCTAAATTTGATGATTTTTTTGGTTTTCCTAAATTAAAAATAATAGATGAAGATATTTGCATTACTTTTTAAAATGGGAACATAACTAACAAAAGTCATAAGAGAAATGAGATTTAGTCTACCAGACATCTTGAACTTATTCATTCCGATTTATGTGGCTGATGAGACACCAATCAAAGAAAGTAAATTTATACTTTATCACTTTTATTGATGATTTCACTCAAATAAAAAAAATTATGTTTATGAAATAAAAGTCAGAGGTTGTGGAGATGTCTAAGTTTTTCAAAAAAAAATTGATAAATATATGGGGGTTATAAAGAATTTGACAACAGATAATGGCACTGAATTCTCAAGAAATACTTTTGAAACTTATCTGAGAAATCATGGTATCAAAAAATAGTATTTTGTTCCTTATACTCAACAACAAAATGGATATCAGAAATAAATAATAGAAGTTTGATAGAAATGAGAAGAATTGTGTTAGAAATATACAAACTTTTAAAGTCCTATAGGAAATAAGATATTAGTACTTTTGTATATGTTCAAAATAGATGTTTTTTGAGACCAAAACCCAACATGAATTCTTATGAAACGTGGTATAACAAGAAACCTTCATTGAAGTACTCCAAAGTTTTTTGAAGTCCATGTTTACTCAAAATCAAAAATCCAAATCTAGGATAGTTTGATAAGAAAGCTGAAGAAGGAATTTCTATGGGTTATTCACCTAATGGAATAAGTTATAAAAATATGAAAAAACATCTACAAAAGTTTTTTGGAATCATATGATGTGAAAATAATTGAAAATAAAAATTCCTAAAAAAATTAAGAATGTTTAGGAGGATAAACTGGAGATTTCCAATGATAGTGAAAGTATGTCAGAACATACTTACCAAGATTCAAAAGAATCGTGTGATGAGAAAAGTTCATCTAGAAAAAAACTTGGAAATTTACTACCATACAAAAACAAGTTGAGTGAAAAAAAATTTGGAAATCATAACACTCAATCTCAAACAAAAATAAATTTGAGATTAGAAAATCAGGCTTCACTTGTCTAGAAAGTTAAACCGGAATCAATTTTAGAAGCTATTAAACACTAAAAATGGGTGGATTATATGAATGAGGAGTTGGATTAGATTGAGAAAAATGAAACATGGGAACTTTTTCCAAATACAAAAAATAAAAATATTATCAGAACCAAGTGGGTCTATAAAAAAGTCAAATGAACATGGAGAAGTTTCAAGATACAAATTTAGGATTGTTTGTGATATATATTCACAGGTAGAAGGTGTGGATTTTGAATAAACGTTTTCCTTAGTTGCAATATTAGAAACTATTATAATGTTTCTACCAGTGGTCACACATCCAAATTACAAAGTTTATTAAATGGATGTAAAGTTGACTTTCTTAAACAGTGAGATTGATAAAGAAGTTTACATTAAACAACCTTTTTTTCAACTTAATAATGATGGAAAAAAGGTTTTTATATTAAATAAAGGCTTGTATGGGTTAAAAAGTCCCCATGTTCCTAGTATTCAAAACATTATAGTTGTTTTAGAATTTTGATATTTTCTAAATGAAAGGATGATAGTAACTTATATGTGAAAGAAGTAAACTACATTACAATAATTGTTTTTGTATATATGGATGACATAGTTTTTTCAAAGGAGGAAGAAAAATTTTGTAAAGAATTTTTTGAAGAGATGAAGAATAATTTTTCAATGTCAGGCTGGGGAGAATTAACTTTCTTCCTGGGCTTAAAATTTCAATAAAAAGAAAAGTGAAATTTCTTATCCCATGAAAATTGTTTCAGAAAATTGTTAAAAAAATTGGCATAGTAGAATACAAATAAATTTATAATCCTATCTCTGTGATCACAAAGTTGAGTAAATATAAGTCTAGAAAAAGTGTGGATCAAAAAGACTTTTGGAAACTGATATTAAGTGTTCTTTACCTATAGCCTCAAGGCTTGGTATTTTTTATGTTGTAACTTTTTGTGAAAGGTATCAAAGTAATTTGAAAGAATCACATATGTTGGTAGTAAAAATAAATTTGAGATATGTCAAAGTAAAAAACTTCACATGGGATTTTATGCAAAATAAATAGTGAGATGAAGTTTCATGGTTATATTGATTATAACTAGGTTGGAGATTATAATGAAGTAAAATCAACCTCAGGAGGAACATTTGTCTTAGGTGAATGTTGTGTGAGTTGGAGTAGTAAGAAAAAAAGTTCATTAACTTTAATAATAGCTAAATCTGAATATGTTGTAGCAACTCAGGCTTGTACTCAAATGTTGTGAATTAAAGTTTAGTTAGAAGACTTGAAAGTGAAATTTTCTAAACCATTTAAGATACTTTGTTATAATTAGAGTTCAATTGATCTTTCTAAAAATCATGTCTAGCATTCAAAATCAAAACACATTAATATAGAGTTTCACTTTATAAAAGAAAATGTTGATACATGAGAAGTTATTCTATAATATATATAAAAAAGTATCAAATTGATAATATCTTCACAGAAGCTATGTCAGAAGATATATTTGTGGAATTAAGGATACAACTTCATGTTCAGACTCCTCCCATGACTTCCTAAACCTCATAAGGAGTTCCCCCACCATTATTTTGATTGTGTTGACAAAGGGGAGAGAAAATAACAATTTTGTACCTTACAATATGTTTTTATATATATTTCATAAAATTGAATCTAAAGATGTGATTATCATAAAATGGGGGAGAGAAAAAGAAAATAAATAGAGTAAAAGATAAAAGTTAGGGAGATTTTATCTTAACATGGTCAACAAAAATTCTTGTCACATAGAGATAGAACTACTTCAAAAACATTAATCTATCTAGTAGTGTGGTGTCAGGAAATTATTTTTTCGAAAGGATATTTTTTTGTAAAAATTAAAAAGATGAGTTGTAAATAATTTTTGAGAGTTTAAAAAATTATTTATAAGGGTTTTCAACAAATCTAGAGTGGGAGATTGAATAAAATTTGTGATAATTTATTTGAATAAAGTTTTTGTATTCGTTGAAAACTAAAATTTTCTATATAAGAATGTTTTTATTATTTAAGACTGGGCCCAGTCCATTGTAATCAGTTTTCATAAGAAATATGAATGTTTATAAATGTTTCTAGAACTAAAGACAAAGTGGTCGAAGATTTTTATCCTTACAAAAGTTGTTTTTTTTTCACATAGGATTCTAGAAGAAGAACATAAAACTCAGAAGCATTAGACTCATAATGTATGAATGAGTAGCACTGATCACAGGAGTTATCAAAAAGATGAATTAGTTGATCAGATACAACATAGGTTTGAGATCCATCATCATGAAGTTCAGATTATTCAGACTCAGTGTTTTTTATAAATTCAAAAGTTTCTAAATGAATAAGTTGTAATGTTGTTGAAGAGTTGTAAAAGAAGATAGTGAAGTCAAGAGTTATAAATTTTTTATAATTTCTAAACATAAATCAGATAATGATTATCTAGTCATGAAGTTCTCCCAAATAATGAAAACTATCATGACAAAATATTTTGAAGAAATGGAGGAATTGTAAAGATTATATTGGTTCCATAAACTTAGACACAAAAGATTGGATCCATAAGTATGAGACATGGAAGTTTGTCAGAAGTTTGAATGTGTAAAACTAATAAAGTTTGAATATTTTCAGTGTTTTAGAGTGATGTTTTCATTGTAATGATAATTACATTATAATTAAAATTCCATCATTATGATTAATACATGGTAATGGGAATTTCATCGTTATAATAATCCCATCAGATTAACTCTGAGAAGGAAAGACAATCTGAATGACTCTAAGTATGAAATTAAATCAGACTAATTTTGAGGAAGAAAGTCAATCAGACTAACCCTTAGGTGAAATCCAACCAGACTAACTCTAAGAAAAAAAATTAGTTCATCATAATGAGTTAATAAAGAAAGGCATATCATAATGTGCTAAGAAATAAAGTAAGATCTTAATGAGCTAAGAAAGAAAGGGATATTGTAATGTATTGAAGATAGTTAGATTATAATATTTAGAAGAAGTAAGTTTCCTTATGATAAAGTTGATAAAGTTACATCTAAGTGAAGTTTAGGCAAGAAGGAAGGTCATATCTAAGAAATAAGATATAAATAGATTCACATAATTGGGCTGAAAAAAATAAATGAATTCCAAAAAACATGAATATAAAAAATAATCAAGAAGATTCTAGAATATTATTAATTGTTGAAGTCGTCAAACTTGAAATTAAATTATGAATAAATCTCAAAGTATTTGAATCTGAGGAAATGGGGAAAGTTTTCAAGTATTTGACCTTTTCTTTTCTGGGTTTCCTATAAATAGTTTCTTAGATCATTCACATTTTGTAACTTTTTAATAAAGTAGAAAAGGTGGAGCATTGAGGAATTTGAGAAAGATTTACTTCTAGATAGATATCTAATTATAATATTAGACATTTTTTGTTTTATTAATCGGACTGAAAAACATCATGTTGAGAAGACTATATTGATTCAATTGGACTAAGGAAGATCAAACTGAGTTTTTTAGTAGAGTTTGAGAAGTACAATTTGAGAAAGGAAATATCATATTTAGTTGATCGAACTAAGTTCATTAGACCCATCCTTATGAGACTGCAAGAATTGGACCCAACCAAATCAGACTGAGGATATAGATTGAGAATTTGTGGAGTAGTTTGAACAAATTTTTTTTAATTTTTTTTATCAACTGTTTTATAATCAAACATTGAAAACTAATTAGAGTTAGTGTAATAATTCTCATAGGAATATAGAAGGTTTATAATGGGAGTCAGTAAAATTTTTATTCACTTCCTTATAATAGTGAATTTTTATAGATCCATGGGAGTGGCTACTACAAGGATGTAGGTTCTCACATTGAGTCCAAACATTGTAAATATCATATTCTTTACTTTCTTCCTTATATTTTCTTGTGTGAGTATTTAAAAAATATGATAAGTATGTGAACTCTTATAGTTTTATTGGGGTTATGTTATAAAAGTATTGAACCTTATAAAAAGTGACCAATTTATTAACCCCCACTATTAGTTGTTTTTTGATCCTTTAGAACATCATTTATAACCAAGATCTTATTAGTTGGATTTTTTGGAAATATAAATGGTATATATGGATGTGTTTTAAATGGATTAAGAATTTTTTTCCATATAAATATGTTTCGTGGAAAACTATATGCAATTTGATATATTTTGTGATAATGTCATGGAATTATCCTAGTGTAATAAATATGGTTATTGAGATAAACTATATATAGAGAGAGGGGGTTTTATTGAATGAGTATATAGAATAATTTGGTAAATTTTTTATTGAGGTATTTCTTATAAAATGTGGGGCCAAGCCCTAAAAGGTAGATTTGACCAAGGTGGTGTGCATGTGGGAAATAGTTTTCATGTAGGTGAGTGTGAAGGAAAAGTGGATGTGCACCGGTTGGTGCAAATAAGTCATAAGAGGAAGGTTCTTAGCCTCCACCAAGCAGGGTGGAATAGTGGGATATGGGAGACCACCATCTCCCATCAGTTTAAAATAGTGATTTTGGGAGTATTATGTCTTATTAAGTGGAATGGATACAAATTTTACTCCATTGTGGGATGAATTCAAAATTTGGGAATTGTACATCCTTTAAAATGCATGAAAAAATGAGTGACATTGTGTTGTTTTGTTCATTTTATTCATGTTCCCACTTGAGGATCACCATTTCATGTCAATGTGTTATATGCTACAGTTATAGAAGTTTTTTAACTCCATGCATATGTGAAGGAGTATTACATGTAGTAAAAAAGTACATTTCACTGCAAATGAAATCTGATATAAATTTAGTGACACTAGTTATTCAGTGATTTCCAAACCAAAAATAATATATTTCTGCAAAAAAATCCTGATTTTTCCTTCATGTATGAGATTTCATCCCTCATTATGACACATTCATGTATACCATGCCTCAGTATCGAGAAGATTGAATCCCATAAAACTTGAAAATAGATGCTTCATGATTTTATATCTACACCATAATAAAAATGGTTGTAACATAAATATGGTGTGAATGTCCATATTTCAGCATAAAGAAAATATTCATGCCATGAATTTATTAAGCGATGTGTTTATTCATGCCTCAGTAAATGAGACAACACAACAAGTGTGTGTTTACATGAAAACTAATGATAATGTTCAAGTGATATGGATAAGATTATCTTTTTTTATGAATGAATATTTTTGATCCTATTGAAGAATATCAAGTCACATGGGAAGCACTTGATAGCTTCAAATTTTTCATACTTGAATTTTTTGAAGAGTGGTTTTTGGAATAATATAAGTATGAGATTTATAAAATATATAAATGGTTATAAAAGATATTTAAAGATTCCATATTTTTATTATAATCAAATATCTCAATCAATGGTGGACAAAAGGGGATGTCCAATATTTATGGAAGTCTTTATGGAGGAAATCTAAAAAACCAAAATAGAGGATTTAAAAGTAAAAATATTGAAAAATATATCACATGTGTTCATTTTATATGCCAATAAGAAAACTAAAAAAGATTAAAAGGGGAATTATAACGGATTATATTCCTCAAGCATATATTTTCATCAAAAAAAGTAGAGAACCCCAGTGTTGTAATTCTATATTCATGTTCTAAATAAAAAGGGGGAGAGATTTTGGTAGTGTGTATTGATATTAGTATGAAAGAAGAGGAAGAGGTTGGAATTATTGTATATTTTCTTAAATAATAAATAACAGAATGAGAGAAATCATCCTGATTATATCAACATATCTTTGTTCAGTGATGATAGAATTGAAGACAGTTTTCTATTATTTGTTTTCATGATATATAAAATTAAAAAAGGTTTGAGAATATGGTTACACTGCTTCATCTGTTGAAGTACAAGTAACGATGTAAGTGATAGAAAATAAAAAAGTCCATTAATAAATCTGGTCGAAGGAGAAATGGATTTTGAAAGGGGTAATTCATATTTTATTGAAATTATCTTCATCTGGAGGAGTGATAATTTGGTTAATGGGAGTAGATAGTTATAATCCTCATTCTTGAAGATTTGATTCCATTTTATTTGAAGAAAAATAGTGCATGATTTTGAAGATAAAATTGTATCTATTCAAATTCATAGATGAAAAAAAATTCATTCTTATCATGATAATACTAAATAATCCCTCAAGTAAATAAACTAACATTTTCCTTCACTGATGTATTGTGTAGAGTAAAGAAGTGGGAGTGACCATGGATCAACAATGATCCTTTCCAAATATTTTTAATATATATAATGATTTGGTATGACTTATCCTACACACCAACACATCATTTTCATGTTCTCCTTTAAGTAGACCATTTGGGTGAACGAAGAAAATATGGTCTCCTTTCATATTTACTTTTGGCATGTTTGCATGGCATGTGCTACAGTTGCATGTGATAGTGAGAATGGGTTGAATGGATATTCCTTCTAACCCAAGAGAAATATCCTAAAGATAAATATCAATTAGTAAAAATAAAAAGTTTGAATTGGGTGAAATATTGATTCACCCCTCCCACCCCCACCTCCACTCATGGTGTCTCTGGTCCCAAAACAACTCAAATAGTATTTTACAATGATTGAATTTTCGCTCAATCAAAATTTCTCAAAAATATTAAACCTCCTTTATAAACCTCAAAGGTTACTCCTTGGATTTAAAAATATTTCATATTTATTTTATTATAACTCAAATATTTGACAAGTAATTATAATATTTAAACTATTAACAATTTTAAATTTAAACTTAATTGAAATACTTACCCCTTTACATATTTCGTAAACTATTAAAACTTCTTTAAATGAAATAACATGATGTTGTAATTGATATATTATAGCTTATCTTTATAAATCGATTGAGAAATATGTTATCTCATAATAAAGTTTCATGAGAATGACCACGATGTAGTGATTTTCATTATTATGTGGTTTTCCACAGTATAAACCATGATGTGGTGACATACATCACATCATGGTTTTTCTTTATTGTATCTTTATATCAAACTAGAATACAAATAATACATGTAGAATATTATGTGATGTAAATATAACAATATAACACCTTGAAATAATATTTTAAAAATACATACATTAATATAATGATTATATAAAATAATTACAAAGATTAAAAAACTAGATTTAATATAAAAAGATATTTAGGATCACAAAATTCCATGCATCTAATACTATGATATAATTAAAAAATAAAATAATATAAAAACATAAAAAATATGATTCATAATCACAAAAAAAATTCTAGTTCATATAATTAATATAATCATTATAAAACTGAAAAAAATATTAGGAATAATACAACTACACATAACATAAACATATAGATGTATAAAATCAAAAATCAAAAGGATACATGTTAAGAAAAAAATTGAACATGATAAAATCACAGAGAGAAAGTTTTGTACAAAAATATAACACAAAACATGTTTTATGTTGATAAAAAAATCTATAAGGATATAAATAAAAACATATCCATATTTATGATGATAAATTAATCACAAAGTACCCTATTTTTAGAAAATAAAAAAAATAAAAACAAATCACATAACATTTAAAAGTAAATGTACAAAATATCTAGTTGAAAATATAAAATATATTATATTATTTTCCAAAAAACATATGTTACGTGGATTTATATTACAATGAAAAATAATATCTTAAATAATCAATAAATTTAATTTATAAATAAGTTTAAAAAATAGACGTTAAACCATGAAATTTCAAAAAATTACTAAAAACTTAAATTTTGTAAAAACATTATTTTAATTTGTAAATTATTTTTTACCTTAATATATAAAATAAAAGCATAAAAACTTAAATAAAGTATAAATAATGTATATAAATAATTAATAAAATATAAATATTAGATTTTAACTAAACATGTCCAATATTAACAAATGTAGTATTTTAAAAATTCAATACTTGTATTTTTTGTTAGGTATATAAGAAAAATTCATCATTCCACCATGAAGCTAAATAAATCTATAAAAAACATACAATATCAAGAACTCAATAACACACTTTTAGGAACCTTACACAATTGAACATCACTGCTCTCCATATAAACATCATTTTTTCATGAATAAATATGTTAATAAATATATAATAGTTAAAAAAAATCATTAATGAAATTTAAATTCAATATAAAAAACAATTATGAAAATAAAGTTCATAATACACATTTTTTTGAATTTTATAGTAAACTCATCCCAAAATTTTCCAAAGTTCATGAAAATTTAAATATAATATCTATAGTATTTATGGTATAAGTATACATTCCTATCAAATATCGATTCAAAACTAAAACAAATAAGAAACCAAATAAAAAAGGTACCTAGATAAATGGTCCATGGAAAATATTAACTTAGGGTTTCAAATGACCAAATACCATGAATTTCAACCCCAAACTGACTAAGAACTAAGAAAAAAATTAAGTGAAATATGATATTCATACCTTATACGCTCTGAAAATGGAATAAGTAGAATTGAAGTTATTTAGGGAAGTATGCCTCATAAATCCCATTCCATAATCCATTAATGTTCACTTTCCATGACCATATATCAAAATTTCCTTTTATTTTATTATATTATATTCTATCCTTGGGTAATTTAATTTTCTAGGATGTTTCATCATGAAACATAGTAAATCTATAATTTTATCCTATGTTCAATGTTTTCATGCTTGGTTTAGGGGAAACTATGTTTCTACCTTTAAATGGGTCCTTTTTTAAATTATTTTTTATAGCTAATGTTTTCCCTACATGAATATCACATGACTCGATTCAAATTGTTTAAGGCATAGGGAAAACAGTGTGAGTCTCCTAGTTTAAGGTGTATTGGCACATGGCCTGCATATGGTTAGAGGAAACCATGAAAAAATCATTCCATATGTATAATGTTTTTATATATGGGTTTATCATAGTTGGAACATGGGTTTTAAACTATGCATCCAAACCATGTGAGGTTGGTTTGTGTGGGCAGTGTCCATTGCATGGTTGGTGCATGGTTTGGAAAATTATCTGTTGAAACTATGTAGTATTCTTAGATTTCATCAAATGTGTGAAATATCTATTCTACCACCTTGTTATTTTAGAACATGGACCCACATTTCATATCCATGTTCTCATCCAAATTTGGGTTGTGTTTTCAAGAGATTTCTACTTTCTTCCTCTTTTATTTTGAGCTTCTTCTTCTTTATATTTCATGAGAGTAAGTCCTCTTTTCTTCTCCTTCCATATCCTCTCCATTTCACTTTTTCATTTCTCTTAGTTTCTTTTAATCCTATAAACCCTAATTCTTTTTGGTTTTTTTATTACGGTTTGGTGAGGTTTTAATGATGGGTATTTCAGTTGTCTATGTTTTTTGAGGTTGTTTCTCATCTCAGTTTTTAATTCTCCATTTAAGGCAATGGGTTTAAAAAAGGTACACTTGAAATGAGGTAAGTGTTTCTAAGGAAATCCCTTATAATTCATGTTTTAAATTTCTTATAGTATTTTAAATTCTTTCTTATTAATTTGGAATAATTTTTTATTCCCATAGTACGCAAAAAATTATTTTCAAATGGATTTTGTGCTTGGTATGGACATTTTCATGGAAATCACTTATAAAAATAATTATTAGATCATTTGAAACTAATTAAAGTTCTTTTAAATGATTTATCATGAAATTATAAGCCTATGGTATGCCTTTTTGGGTTAAAAATTGGTTTAATAATCATTTAAATAGTTTTAAGGGATGAATATTTCAGGCCAAGTGTAATCCAAATGCCCAAGTGGATTTAATATAAGTATTTGAATGTTATAAAGGGGTGTTTGATGAATATTTTGTTTTTGAATAAATTTTGTGATGTGATAAAGTCATGTTAAAATAAAGGGAGTCAATCTTCATTCTATTTAAATGGTTTTTAGACTATGGCATCTTGTGGTGGATTCATTGAGGTTTGTAATGATTTTTAATTGGGAGGTGTGGTGTAGTGAAAGGGTACTTGGAACCATTTTAATTTATTAAAATGGGGTTTGTCACTTCAAAATAATTTTATGGAAATATTTATATTTAAAAATTGTATTTTAAATTGTGGTTTGATAAATTTTATTCAAAGTAAATCTGATATGTGGTTTTCAAGTGGTATGAAAATGACTTGGCTTCTTGAGCATTATTTAGAAGGATCAGTTGTAAATTTAAGTAAAATTATTTTATAAATATGTGAAACCCACATTAAATCCATGTGTGATTATTTTTATGTTTAATGTGTCTTGACATCTTTTTTTGATGCTTTATCCAGGTCCACCACCTACATTTTAATGTGTGTTGGTGTGCTTATTACCGTGTATTCCCGCTTTCCAAAGGCGGGAATCTTTAATAAATTTTATTGATTATGTCTACTCTTTGATTGAAACAGGGTGATGGGATGTCGTTTCTTCCTTCCATGGATTCCTCCTTGGAACTCATCACCTAGTTCAGTTCTCCCTCATATAGTTAATTCATGTTCATGGAACTCATTCCCAATTTCATCTCTTTTGGGATGCTGGTTAATTACACTACTTCTTCCTGGACATTCCAGTTTGGTCTTGGCGGGGTAACAGCCTTAGGTCAGGAGACTAATCACATTGGTCATTAATGGAATATCTAGATGCTAGTAACATTGTTCACATGTATTCTTCCTCTTATGAGGGAATCTCATGGAGGCATCTTAGGTGGGGAACTCAAGGTATCCTATGTCAATCATAAGGTATCCAATGTCAAAGTTGTATATCTTTCAAGGCTTTAAACTCAGGAATCCCATGTTTTTCATGAGGTAGCTGATGCCATGGGTGTATATCTTCCAAGGATTTCATCTTATGCATCCCATGCTTTACATGAGGTTTGTATTTGGGGTCAAAATTTTAATGTATTTTGGAGACAGAATTGATTAATCAAAATGCCCCATTGAGGTGGATCAAGTACATACATCCCAAGGAGGGAAGATTTCACACCTGTAAGTTCATCGATTGGTGGATCAAGACACCCCATAGAGGAATATTTGGGAGGTGTTTACCATAAAGGTAAGATGTTACACCATGAAGTTTGATCAGAAAACCCTGTGGGTGGATCAGGAAGGTACATCCATAAGAAGGATAACCTGAAAGTTTTACTGATGGATAGATTAGAACCCCTCATGTAGGTGGATCTGGGAGGTGTGTCCCATAAATGAAATATGTCACACCATGAAGGTTGATCAAAACACCCATGGATTTGGATCAAGGAGGTACATCCTTGGGAGGGAGAACCTAAGTTTACCATTGGTCAGTATTCAACCTCAAAGAGGCATCATACATACCCTACTTAGGAGACAAGGATCAAAACCCACCTAGTTCAATGTCGCGGTTTAAGGTTATGTGACAGGACCGATCCATGCAGTTTAACGTCATGCGGTAAAAAAAATTCATCACAAAGGGTGAATCAATGAGGGATGGTTTGTGCATTACACATGAAATATTACCTTTTTAATTGGATTTATCTTGGTTAGAGTGGTGTGGGGCTTACGCGTTTAGCTTCCTGAGTGACCTTGAAGAGATATGGTCTCCTAGGTGAGGGGCATGATCTTATCGGGGATGTGGCCCAGAGAAAATCAGGATGGATGTGGATGTTGGGTTTAGACCTTAGGGAGGCAACCAACATATCCCATTTCATTGGGAATCAAAGACAACATAGTTCGAAATAGGCTAGGGCTTATACCTAAGGAGGAGTCCCAAAGGAGCATGTGGTTGGATCATATACCATATAGGAGGACCATAGGGTGAGTACGGTTGGGGATTACACATAGGAGTGGCTCATTTGAATAGAGGTTAGAGATTTTATCGATATAGAAGTCCCATAGTGGTTCTTAGAAGGGTTTAATGATCTGCACAAACCTCTAACCTCATGTTATTCATGTTCTGTGTGAGAAATAGGAGGAAGCAGTAGATATTATACTCGTGTCATGAAAGAATCATCAACGAGAGATGGTATGAGGCTTACACATGGAATCTTCTTAGAATGATCTCATCCCATATGAGGAGGATCTCATTACATGTGATTCATACATATATCATAATGTACTTGTCGCATAGTGTAAGTATGGATTATGCATGGAAGCTTCCTGATTCTAGAGAATCACTTGGAGGTGGGGTAGAAGATGTCATCCCATGATAATCGTACATAGGAAATCTTGTGTTCATCACGCAGTGTAAGGATACTATTTTACATCATGTGTAGAGGATGTTGGACCTAGTTAGTTTTACATCATGCATCTCAGGCATGGATGGGATCACTCCCGATCCAATGAGATTAAGCAACCATATCCCATGCACCTCTGGTCGGGGCATGGATTTGGCACTGCCATGTTATAACAAAGGGAGGAGTGTCCAATCACAAGGTTGATGTTAACATGACTATGCTAAGAATCAATAAGCATTGGCATAACTATTCTGAGAATATAGAGGTATCTGGGAGTCTCGGGACACACTTAAAGTGGTGTGGGCCATAGGAATGGGTGTCATAGGTTACATAGGGACTCGTAGTATAGCTACACCGATCTTGAATTGTTGTAGGATCCTAGGGGACTCAAACATTGTGAAGAGGTTTCAACATAAGGGAGACTTCATAAAGAGGACCAAGAGAAATTTTTTACAAAGATTAGGTCCTATCACTGAGGGGTTTCATGAATATTAGGTGCTTTTCAGAGTTTTGGGGCTTCATGAAGGAGTAGGAGTCATGAAATTGGGTGAACCCACCTCAGGATGAATCCCTGGTTCATGAGAGGAGTTCTTTGCAAAGGCTGAATGGTTCATAAATCCTAAAGATCCTATGATGGTATTCTTCCTTCATGAAGGGTGTATTCCTTCATGAAAAGAAACTCCACCTGGGGTGGAGGATTTCAAGAACACATGAAAGTGGGTTTTGTGAATCCCAAGTACCATGGATGATCCATTTTTGGTCTTGTTTGTGATACTCAGGAGGTTCGTGAATTGGGAGAAATTATGAAGCTAAAAGGTTAGTTAACCATTAATAAAATAATGGACTAGAAGAGTATTTATAGGAAATGGGATTCATGAATACAGGAATTGGTTCCTGAATAATTTTCGGGATTTTCAAATGAGATCGTATCTATTAGTCTCACGAATGAATACTTTCAATGATTTGCAGGTTTGTGAAGCGCTTCACTACTCCAAAACTAGCTAGACAAAGTTTACCATCAAACCTTCATGTACTCATGAAGGAAATTACGGACCGGGGATATCTAAAAGATCCTCCCATTTGAAAAGCAATAGGGCATCATGAAATGGGATCTTAGAGGTAGTTTCGGGCCATTTGAGGTCAAATTCCCTTTGAACTTTCTGTGCCTTCCTTGACTATTCTCATGGAAAGTATGCGGTGCCAAAAAATGTCACCCCTCAGAATGGGAGCTGACAGAATAATGAAGGTCATATTCTAAGGGAGAATCACCAAAAAATGGAAATCAACTCCCCTATGTGAGTATCATTCATGATGATCCCTCACGATGCTCTTTCACGAAGGTCATTGGCTCAAAGGGAATCACAAAACCCAGTCAGTTGTACACTTATAAATAGTGAAGAGGGGGGTCAAACACACCAAACCTTCATGAAAAAAAATATTGTTATCTCTTTTCACAAATCTCTTAATCTATGTGAACATACTCTATGAATGTTTCTTTAGTGAATCAGACTTCTAGATATTTTTCTCTACAAATGCTGCTCAGCAAACCAGACACCGCGAACTGCATTTTCACATAGCAAGCCCTACAACCCAATGATTTGAACCTGTCATCATAGATAGGCTTCATGAACCAGGATAAAAAAAAACTTAAGTCTTGAATCCAATGGCCACTTAGGATGTCAATGCAGGTGCTGATTGAGGGGAAGAAACGACGGACAACATCATGATCGGGGAGTGCATCTGGAGTACCTCAGATCAAAAAACACTACTCAAACTACTATTAGAGGATCAAAAAATATATAATTTGTTCAATATGTGATTTCTTTATGGATTCATTTTGAGAGATGAAATATTCATCCTAAAGGAGAGTAGAGACAAACCAGTTTACTAGTCCAGAGGCATACCGGGGCAGTACTAGTGCCATAAAGATGATGCAGGCCACATCTAGAAGGACCATACACCACTTACATTGGACCTTATATAAAACCAAATTAAAAAATAAATGGGGAGATGATGTAAGATGAATCATCCCTTCCACATTATTATAAAATTATCAAGGTGTGTTTGGGTGATATTCCCCAGGGATAGAACAAAAATTGGGAGTTGTGCCTGTGTGGAAAATTCATATATGAGTGGGCCTATGCCTACTGGGTGCTCTTGTCATGTGCTAAATTAAATTCAATTCTAAAGAATTTAGGAATTTATGAAGTGGCATCGGCATCACAATTCCATGTTTACCATCTAGAAGAGATCATGCCCGAGCTGCTAAGCATATGGTCACACGGGACCAATACATTACACTTACTACAAAGGTAGGTTGGCTTCAGCCTCTGGGACCTTCACCAAATCTCTAGGATCCCATTACTAGGGTCTATATATGATGAATTACTCCCCACATAGAATTTATGGGCAGACAAAGAGTATCTACTAGCTCTAGAGAAGGTGCTACTGGATCTGGTGCAGGGCACCAGTGAAGTGAAGCTGAAGACAAGGGATGTTACCTTCAAGTAGTGGTTTGGATATTTCTTGAATGAACTAATGAAATAACCAGTTGAAGGAGAGGACCCAAAAATAGAATTTTTCTAACAGTCCTATCAAGTGTACCAAGGATACTAATGAAAAAATGAGGGCTCTTAATGGTGGATTCTGGAATCAATCTAGTGAAAATTTTGGGGATTCAGTGTCAAGACAGATGTTCAACCCATAGTCAAGTTGGAGGGAATCATCATAGCACTCATCTATGGATGGATTCTCCAAGTGAGGGATGCGCACATAGGGGTACATCCAAGAACCTTTATAATGGAGATGATGTGGTTGATGGGGTCACGTGTCAACCTTATTTTCTGATTATTTCCAAACTTATTCAAGGTACTTCGGCATGTTAGAAAAGAAACGATGCCTCTATGTGTTTGTGGGAATTTTCTTTTTCCATATAGTTGGGTGACCGCACACATGGGATGTTATGAGTAATCAAACCCCATTTCACCTCCCTCAACAAAATTTCAGCTAGGAATCTTGAATATTTTGGGAAGTTTCTCATTCAACTTGAGTCTGGTGGAAGTACTAGAGAAATTTGGTTTGGTAAAGCACTTCATATTTCATTTGTTCCCCTTGAAAATTGGAGTAGTGATCGATAGTAGCATAGGGACTATAGAAAAAATATCATACCTTCTATCTATTCGGTGAGGGGAATTGGTAGCAAGATCCTACTATGAGCTGGTCTTCGAGCCATGCAATCCACACTTATTTTCAAGGAAAATCAGGTTTCTGCAAATATTGACTCTGAAGGTGTACTCAGATGTGCATCATGAGTGTCACTATAACACCCCAACCCCAAAAGCCCAGAGCCGGTGCATTACATATTATATTGGAATGATTAAAAGGAATGAAATCTTGAAGGAACGATCAGTTTAGTAGTCATGAAGAAACTAGATACATACATGTAACTCATATTGCATTGGGAAAGGTAATAAAATACAATACATAACAAAAACTAATAAACAGCATCCACGAGAACTCAATAAATGGTCTCCTCCTCATAAAATGTTGAAGGTAAAAAAATGAAAGGGGTGAGATCAAATAATCAGTAAGGATTAAAAATAGTGGAATCATGAATCAATAATAACTGAATCATAAACAAATTGGCATGGTCAATATGGCATGGTGAATAAATGAAAAACACACGCCATTAATAAACTGAGAATGAAACCGCATCCATAGATTTTCTCATAGTGAAAACCTCATGGATAGTAATAACTGAAAATGAATAAATATATATGATTATTAATTGTACGTCATTTATCTGGCACATGATATCACTATACCATCGAAACGATTTAAGTCTGTGGGTAGAAACCCGTCTAATTTTTTGAAACAAACTCGAAGGGTTTGTCGCTAACTGATTTGTCTCATGAGACCTATCGATGAATCAAGGGGTTTTAGTAAGACTATATTGTAACTGAAAGTCCAAATCATTATTTATACATAGATCTAATACAATTACAATATGCCTTCTTAATATCCATATAGAATAGAGGATACAGATTCATCAATATTTCTATAGTTAAAACAACATTCCAAATAAACACCGTAGGTAAAAGGGTATATGAATTAAGAAAATAATCATATCCATGAAACCAAAATGTGGATATATAATATATTTACAATTTCAAATGAAAAAATGATCTCAAATGGGTAGTGGATACACAACATGAGAAATATTAGGTGCACAATACCAAGTAACTCATAATGAAATGGAAGTTGAAACAAAGTCCCTTATAGAATTATAATCAATCAAGTTAATAATCATCAAGTGAATCATTTAATAACATGAATATAAATAGAATCATGATATTATATATAAAATTTAATTTCACATACACCACATGCAATAAATAAATGGTGAACAATAGAAATATCACGGAATTAAAAGTGAGATGAGAAACCCCTTACCTTATGCTTGAATATGTTCTTATATTGATTTTATTGACCAGAATAATCAAATTAAGATTCATTCATTAATAATTCCATAACCTAATATAAATTTATTTGATTTATTTTAAAATTATTAGGTTCATTCATGACCTTTTTTATGGGTTTAAGAGGTTCAATTTTATTGTTTTGGAAGAATTTTCTTCCTTGGTTTTCATCATCAGTTTACTTGTATTAATGAATGCAAGTTCATTTGAAATGTGGTCAAAAATACAGAATTTTAAATATATATTATTAGTGACATTACATAGATATAAATTATAATATAATGATTTTGGTTTACATACAATGAGGATGACTTTTTTGATAAAATACAATGATAAACGCTTGGATTAACTTGGCGGTTTTGTGCATAGTGAACTTGTTTTATAATATTATTTTATATTATGAGTGTGTAAGTATTATAGAACATTAAATAATTTAAAATAAATATATTTTGATCTCGTTAAACCAAAAAAATTGATTCATGACCAAAATTGAAGATGTTAATACAAATTGAGAACTCGTCGTCCTTGAATGTGATAAATTAACACATCTCAGACGGTGTTTTCATTTTTAGAATAAGAGGAGGGGGGAAAGAGAGATGATGATGAAATATTACATTAGAAAAATAAAATTACAATTCATTTAAGGTACTGTAATTATCATTTAATTTGGATGAGAGGATATTAGGAAATAAAAAAATAAAGGAACTCAAAATAAAAGAAAAGATGAGAAATCCCTCACGAAAATTTGATAGCTTAACGGCATCCCTTAAAAATTCATAAAATATTTTGATGAGAGAAAATGGGTATCTAATCATTAATACATAATATTTAAATAAAGGGGGATAATTAATGACATATTCCAACATAATACAATTGAAAATAAAATAGAATAACATAAAATGAATACTTTAAAAAGAGAAGGGTGGTATATTCCCTTACCTTGTAGAGTAACTCCCAAAACATGAAGTTTGGGACCTTGGGGTCTTAGGGACACCTTGGGAGGACTCCTGGGAAGGTAAAAATACCATATATTCGAAGATAATAAGTTTATAATGAAATAAAATGAAGTAATGAGTGGGTATTTATAGTAAATGAGAGGGAGTTTTTTTATTAATTTCAAACTGACACCTCGTTAATGGTTTTTGAAAAACCATAGGCTTGCCCATGGTATTTTACCATGGTGTTAGACACTTGGGATACCTCATGTAATATTTTACTATAAACAAGTTGACCATAATTTTATATTAATTATTACATCATTATGATGTCATTAAACATACTGAAAACTCAAAACTATATTTTTACAGTTCACAAAAAATTCAAGTATTTTAGAAAAATCCCAAAAAATTACCCTAACCATTTTTTTATGTGTATAATTCAAAAATAAACTCCATTTTTTAAAAATAATTTTCTAAATATTATTAATTCAATTTTTAAATAAAATCATAATTTATTCAAAAATAACAATTTTAAATCTATAACTCATTTTTTTAATACCTTGAAAAAATAATCAATATACCATTACCTTATAACCTTAAGAAAATAAAATAATAATATGATTTACTATTCATAAGGGTTGTATTACTATTCATATTACTATTCATAAGGGTATGTTACTATTAATCAAAAAACAAGTTGGTTCTATCAAACTCCAAATAACTTACTAATCACAACCATAGATGACCATTTTTTAAAATTCAAAACAAAGATGTGGAAAAATTAAGTTTAATGGATAGGTTATGACTTTCTCCTTTAACTAACCAAGTGTTGTTTCATAGAGACTTAGTGCTTCATGCAATATAGTCTATCTAATGAATTTAAAGTATTTAAGAGAAACATACCATAAAATATTTGGGGTGTTATATTATTCCCACATATGGATATTTTATCCTAAAAATTTTTCATGTAAAAATACCTTCAAAAGGATGCGGGGGGTTCTTCTTCATAACATCCTCAAGTTCCCACGTTGCTTCCTCCATTTTATGGTTTCTCCAAAGAAACTTTACTAGATGAGTTGTCTGATTTCTCAATACTTTCTCCCTTATGTCAAGAATATCAATAGACTTCTCACAGTTTGACAAATCATGTTCTAGATATATTTATTCATAGGTGACTACATTCATTAGGTTAGGAATATATTTCTTAAACAACAACATGTGGAACACATTATAAACTTTGGATAGACTTGGTGTCATTTCTAAACGGTAAGCTACAACTCTGGTCTGTTCCAAAATTTCAAATGGTCCAATGTACCTGGGGCTCATTTTCCTTTTCTTACCGAACCTTAAGAAACCCTTCCACAGAGATACTTTTAGAAAGATACGATATCCTACTTGAAATTCCAAATCCCTTCACTGTTTGTCAGCATAACTATTTTTCCTACTTTGGGATACTTTAATATGGGCCCGAATTCTCTTTACCTTTGTAGTTGTCTCTTTGATAAGTTTTGGGCCTATAAGTTTTCTCTCTTCAACTCCATCCCAACAAGTTGGAGTTCGACACCTCATACCATATAATTATTCATATGGCTCCATTTAAATTCTATAATGGAAACTATTATTTTATGAAAATCCCACAAAAAAATTATTGATCCCACATACCTTGAAAGTTTAGAGAGCATGATCTTAACATGTCTTCCAGTGTTTGAATAGTTCTTTTTGACTATCCGTCAGTTTGGAGGTGATAAGTACTACTCATATGAAGCTCAGTATCCAAGGCCTTCTGGATACTTTTCTTGAATTTTGATGTAAATTGGGGATCTCAATCGGACACAATTGATATAGGTTCATCATGAAGTCTTAAAACTTCATTAATATAAAGTTTTTCTTAGCGCTTAAGTGTTAAATCCTCTCTTATAGCAAGTAAATGTGCTGATTTTTTATGATGATCAACAATTACCCATATCGCATCATTCCTTCTAGGTGGCCTCAGTATTCCTGTGAAAAAATCCATCGTAATTTAATCCCACTTCCACATAAAAATAGGTAGAGGTTTCAAAACCCTTCTAGGATGTTGTCTCTCGACCTTCACTTGTTGACAAACTAGACAACTTGACACATAGTCGGCAATTTCTCACTTCATGTTATCCCACCAAAAAGGTTCCTTCATATCTCTATACATCTTAATGCTACCAGGGTGTATAGAGAAATTTGAGCTATGAGCATTATCTAATAGTTCCCCTTTTAGCTCAGGTACTTATGGAACGCATAACCTCTTCCCAAATTTCAGATTTCCATCCATATACACAAATTATTCCAATATTCCATCCTTAACAGCTTTAATTTTCTTTTTTAGATTCTCATTATCATATTGAGATATTTTTATCTTCTCTAGTAAAGATAGTTTAGCAATCATTTGAAAGATAAAAGATGTTTCCCCTTCCATTACAATTCATATATCTATCTTTATAGATCCATGAATATAGGATCTCTCTCAATCCTCATTTGGGTCAGAAGTCCATGATCTTTCATGCTTAATGCATCTACCACCTTATTTTCCTTTCCTAGGTGGTAGTGTGTTGAACAATCATGGTCTTTGAGTAACTTGAACCATCTCCTTTGTCTCATGTTGAGTTATTTCTGTGTAAAAATGTATTTCAAACTCTTATAATCTATATATATCTCACATATTTCACCATAGAGATAATGTCTCCATGTTTTCAGAGAAACGATTATGGATGGTAACTCAAGATCATGAGTTGGATAATTTTTCTCATGAGTAATCAACTGCCTAGATACATAAGAAATAAATTTATCATTTTTCATAAAGACGCAACCCATTCCATTTTTTGATGCATCACTGTATATCACAAATCCATCATTTCCAGATGGAAGAGTCAAAACTGGATCATTGACCAATCTTCTTTTCAATTCATAAAATCATTCTATACCTTATTTCATCCATAAAAACTTAACCCCTTTACGTGTGATCTTGGTTAGTGGGTTATCCAATCGGGAAAAATTCTGAAAGAAACGTATATAGTAACCTACTACGCCAATAAAACTACATACCTCAGTTATGTTCATTTGTGTGGGCCATTCTTAGATTACCTTTATCTTCACTGGATCAACTAAGATTTCATCCTTAGAGACAATATTTCCAAGAAAAGAAACTGATTGAAGCCAAAATTCACACATTCTTAACTTCCCATATAATTCATTTCATCTAATAGTTTTCAGAGTAATCTGTAAGTGATTCTCATAGTCTTCGTATCTTTTTGAGTATACTAGGATATCATTGATAAATACCACAAAAAAATTAATCAAGATATTCCATGAAAACACTAATCATTAGATCCATGAAAATAGAGGGTGTATTAGCCAGTCCAAAAGGCATTACTGTAAACTCATAATGCTTATAGATATTTTGAAATGTTGTCTTTGGAATATCTTCCTTCCTCGCACACAGTTGATGATATCCAGATCGAAGGTTAATCTTCTAAAAATATTAGGATCCATGAATTTGATGAGATAAATCATCAATTCGTGGAAGAGGATACTTTCTCTTTATTGTAATAGCATTTATTTCTCTATAATCAATGCATAGCCTCATGGATCCATCTTTCTTATTGACAAAGAGGACAGGGTCTCCCCATAAAGAAACACTAGGTAGAATAAATCCTTTTTCACTCAATTCATCAAGTTGTTTCTTTAGATACAATAATTCCATAGTGGAAATTCTATAGGGATTCTTTGATATAGGTCTTGCACCAGGAATTAAATCAATAGATAACTCAACTTATCACTCTGGAGTATGTCTAGGTAAATCCTCTAGAAATGCATAAATGTATTCTTTCACAATAGGTACATCTTAAATTTCAAAATTTATTTCCTCTCCCATAGATATTGTGTTTTCTTCCTCTCCAATAATTTCATTCAATAGAGCTACAGGAAGTGGATCTATATAAGAATCACATTGTGAGGTTTCTTCTCTAAAGATAAGGGATTCTACACCATTCTCAAAAAAAATTAACTTTCTTTTTCTTTAAATAGATCTTCACATCATAATTTTATAGCCAATTAATACCGAGAATTATATCAAATTTAGTTATTGGTATGATGATAAGGTTAGAAACTAAAGCATGTTTATGCGTCATGAGGGGGATTGATCAAAATATATTTGTTGCAATGATACATTCCCTAGGAGTTTTGACTGAAAACTACTTTATTAAATCAAATTGGACATGTTTAATTTTCTTGGAAAACTAGTATGATATAAATGAATATGATGGTATAGAATCAAATAAAGAATTGGATAATTTTTAGGAAACAATTAATTTACCTTCTACCATATCATTAGGAACTTCAACCTTTGTGGTTGTAATCGCATAAGCTTTCCCTTTATCTCGTGGTCTTTTCTGAGGAAAGTTTCCTTGGTTCTTAAGACACTCATTTTCATAATGTCAGATCTCTCTACAATTGAATAATTGAACATCATTTACTTGTCTCTTCCCCTTGCATCCACTAGATCTATGACTCATTTCTCCATAGTTATTTCTAATTCCCTTTCCTTTCAAACATTTACCAAGATGATTCTTTTTCATTTATTGCATAATGGAAATTTTTTCATTTCGTTCTTTTTTATTGGTGCTTCATATTTTCCTTGGTTATTAGAATGCCTCTTCTTTTCTTGATTCCCCTTGAACAAATTGGATCTAGAAAATTCCTTATCTATTTTGATGTAACTTAATACAATTTCAACATATGATGAAAAAGTTTGAGAAGCAAGTTCCCTTGGAAGACTTGTCTTAAGACTTTCAAAGAAATGATTAATCTTGTCTTCTGAATCATGTATATAATCTATATCATACTTCTATAATATTATTCAGGTATCCTCATATTTTGCAACACTCTATTCTTCCCTTTTCTTTAGTCTAAGGAATCTCCTCTTTATTTCAATTCATTTTTCATGAGGGAAATACTTGTCAAAGAACATTTCCATAAAGTTCCCCATTCCATATCTTCTATTTCTTCTTCCTTCATGTTATTCTAGATCAAGGACCGTCATTGATCAAAATCACCTTTTAGGAAATATACTGCCAGTACAACCTTTTCATTTCCATTGCATCTTAATTCTAGAAATATATTTTTAAGGGACTTGATCCACTTCTCAGATACCACCATATTAGTAGTCCCACTAAAAGATGGGGGCTTCTACTGCATGAAACAATCGAGTACAAGTGTATCATGGTTATTCATCACAACCTGAGTAAGTTTTCCAAATATGGTCATGATCTGATCTTCTCCAACATTGACTGTATTGACTTGATCAAGGGGATATTCCCTACATTGTATGTGGGTATTTATTCCCCTTCTTCTATTAGGTTTCATCACTAAACAATGTAATACATTAAATTAGGTCATAGTTCATAATTTCTAACTATAAAATACTTAATATAATCTGAAAATTTATGCACAACCGATCTCATAATCATAAACATTGTTTATATTCACTTTTAAATCCTTCATAATGGTTTGTAAAGAAAATTTGACTTATCCTAAGAAGACCCCCTAGGAGTGTCAAACCAGGCGTGTAGTAAGATCTGTTTCCATGTACCAGGCTACCCTAGGTCAAGGTCAAAACTCCTTTTCAGAGTTTTCACTCTTAGGTAAATGTGTTCCAAAACCACATCCACTTATAATATCCAGACAGGGATTTTTTTTCTAGAAAGATCCACATAATCTATTTCTTACCAAAATACAAGGATGTTATTGTATGTTTATCCTAAAATACTATCTTAGGGGTTTGTTTCCCAATCTAAGTTTTCTAAATCTAGTTACCAAGGTTTATACAAAACATCATGTGATACCAACTGTAATTCCCCAACCCCAGAATCTCATAGCTGGTGAATTACTTATAATACTGGAAAGATTAAAAGGAATGAAATCCTAAAGTAATGATCACTTTAGTAGTCTTGAAGAAACTAGATACATACATGTAACTTGTATTACATTGGGAAAGGTAAAAAATACAATACATAATAAAAACTAATAAACTACATCCACGAGAAATCAATAAATGGTCCCCTTATCGTAACTTGTTGAAGGTAAAAAAATGAAAGGGGTGAGCTCAAATTCTCAGTAAGGGTTAAAAATATTAGAAGCATGAATCAATAATAACTTAATCATAAAAAAAATTCATAGTCAATATGGCATGGTGAATAAATGAATAACACCTGTCATTAATAAACTGAGAATGAAACTACATCCATAGATTTTTGCATTGTGAAAACATCATGGATAGTAATAATTGAAAATTAATAAAGAGATATTCTTATTAATTGGATGTAATGTATATGGAACATGATACCATTATAACTTCTAAATGGTTTAAGTATGTGGGTAGAAACCCGTCTGATTTTGGGAAACAAACTCAAAGGGT
The DNA here is from genome assembly GCA_963277665.1 of Viscum album. Classification (NCBI taxonomy): domain Eukaryota; kingdom Viridiplantae; phylum Streptophyta; class Magnoliopsida; order Santalales; family Viscaceae; genus Viscum; species Viscum album. Next base: position 1,712,053,824 of record OY728140.1, on the reverse strand, counting down.
TTTTCACCAACTGGTTTGTCTCATGAGGCATGTCGGTGCATCGAGGTCCTATAGTAGGACCCTCCCATCACTAAAAGTCCAAATCATTCATTATACATAGATATAATACAATTAAAATATGACTTCTCAATATTCATAAAGAGTAGAGCGTACAGATTCATCAATATTTCCATAGTTAAAACAACATTCCAAATAAACACCGTATGTAAAAAGGGTATACTGATTAAGAAAATAATCATATCCATGAAACCAAAATATGGATATATAATATACTTAAAATTTCAAATGAAAATTATCTCAAATGGTTAGTGTATACACCACATAATAAATATTAGGTGCACAATACCAAGTCACTCACAATGAAATGGAAATTGAAACAAAGTCCCTTACAACATTATAATCAATCGAGTTAGTAATCATCAAGTGAATCATTTAATACCATGAATATAAATAGAATTGTGATATTATATATCAAATTTAAGTACACAAAATAATTTTAAAATAAGTTAAATCTTATTTAATTAAAAGTGGGATGAGAAACCCCTTACCTTATGCTCGAATGTGTTCTTCTATTGATCTTATTAACCTGAATAATAAAATTTAGTTTCATTAATTAATAAGTATAGAAACTCATCTACATTTATTTTATTTAGTTTAACATTATTAGGTACATTAATTTCCTTTTTATGGGTTTAATTCATGTCCATTTTATGGGTTTAAGAGGTTCAATTTTGTTGTTTTGGAATCATTTTCTTCTTTGGTTTTCATGATCGGTTTAGTTGTATTCATGAATGGAAGTTCATTTAAAATTTGGTCAAACATACATAATTTTTAATATATATTATTAGTGAAATTCAATATATATAAATGATCTTATAATGATTTTGGGTTACATACCATGAGGATGAATTGTTTGATAAAAGATAATGATAAACGCTTGGATTACCTTGGCGGTTTTGTGCATAGTGAACTTGTTTTGTATTATTATTTTATATTATGAGTGTGTAAGGATTACAGAAGATTAAATAAGATGAAATAAATATATTATTATCTGTTTCAACCATAAATATTGTTTTATGACCATAATTGAAGATGGTAATAAAAATTGAGAACATGTCATCCTTGAATGTGATAAATTAACACATCTAAGATGGTGTTTTCATTTTAAGTATAAGAGGAGGGGCAAGAGAGATGATGATGACATATTACATTAGCATAAAAAAATTACATTTAATTTAAGGTACTATAATTATCATATCATTTGTATGAGGGTATATGAGGAAAGAAAAATAAAAGAAAGGAACTTGAAATAAAAGAAAAGTTGAGAAATCCCTCACGAAAATTTTGCAACTTAATGGTGTCACATAAAAATTAATAAAAAATTATGATGATAGAAATGGATTATCTAATAATTATTAAATAATATGGACATAGATGGGGATATGAAATGACATATCCCAACATAATCCAATTAAAAATGAAATAGAATAACATAAAATGAAATCTTTAAAAGGAGAAGGGTGGTATATTCCCTTACCTTGTAGAGTAACTCCCAAAACATGAAGTTTGGGACCTTGGGGGCTTTAGGACACCTTGGGAGGACTCCTAAGGAGGTAAAAATACTAGATATTTGAGGATAATGAGTTTGTAATGAAATAAAATGAAGTAATGAGTTGGTATTTCTAGTAAATGAGAGGGAGTTTTTTTATTAATTTCAAAGAAAACCTCATTAGTGGTTTTGGTAAATCCATGGACTTGGCCTTAGTATTTACCCATGGTATTATCCACTTGGGACACCTAATGTCATATTTTACTGTACACAAGTCAACCCGAATTTTATATTAACTATTACATCCTTATGATTTCATTAAACATACCAAAAACTCAAAATTGTATTTTTACTATTCATGGAATATTCAAGTATTTTAGAAAAATTCCAAAAATTCACCCTAACCATTTTTTAATTTGTATAATTCAAAAATGAACTCCATTTTTTGAAAATGATTTTCTACTTATTATTAATTTAATCTTTAAATAAAATCATAATTTATTCAAAAATTACAATTTTAAATCTATAACTCAATTTTTCAATACCTTGAAAAATTAATCAATATCTAATTACCTTATAACCTCAAGAAAATAAAATAATAATATGATTTACTATTCATAAGGATCATATTACTATTCATATTACTATTCATAAGGGTATGTTATTATTCATCAAAAAACATCACGGTTCTATTAGACACTAAATAACTTACTGATCACAATCGTAGATGACTGTTTTTTAAAATTCAAAACACAGATGTGTAAAAATTAAATTTAATGGCTAGGTTATGACATTCTCCTATAAATAACCAAGTGTTGTTTCACTGAGACTCAGTGCTTCATGCAATATAGTTTATCTAATGAATTAAAATTATTTAAGAGAAACATACCAAAAAATGTTTGGGGTGTTATAGTCACCCTTTGGTGATGAGGTAGCTATAGTTCATGTTCACACACAAAGATGGAAATATGTAGAACAAGTTTTCATTATCTAATTTTTTGTATGGTCTTATTCATTATTAAGCATAGGGTTAGGAAAATGCATATTCTAGGGTTATTCTAAGGAAGCGGGCCACTCGATCCAATGTAGGGGTGGTTCCTAAACCATGGGTCCAATGCTAAAACGTGGTTATAGGTCATCATGGAAGCAGAGCTAGTTTGGTGGGTAGGACAACAGTAGTGGATCCAACAGTTTGTGGACCCAGACAGGCAAGCATTGAAGGGAGAGGAGCATCCATTTTAAGTCCAACATCCTTGGGAAATCGAACCCTATAAGAAGGTGAGCCATCAGGTGCATCCTCTATGACATTTTTCTAGGCCCCCACAAAGGTTTTACACCACGTACACATTCCTAGTTATGTATTCTTTCCTAAATCTTTGGAAAACTGGGATGATTTTATGCATTTCACCAATGCTCGTGGAATTGGGAAGCATCTAAATAGGTATGGGATTTATCTCTCTGGTGTTTTTCAATCCAATGGCAGTTTCTTCATGTATTGGGATGAGGGGAGGTGATATGTGGAGGATCTGGTGGTCCTGGTGCATTCCTAGGTCACTACATGTCTGCTGACCGATCATGTGAAAGTGTTTCTCAACAAAACATATCCCATGAAATTTTTGGTAGCTGAAATGGTTGCTCATGATCCTTTTCTCAAGGAGTCTGGAGATTCTTGGGGAAGTGACACTTATTTATTCTCTCCTATAAGAGGAAGAATTTATGTTGATCGAGTAAATATCTAGATCTTATGCACCTTAGATATAACCTCTCCCTTATAAATGTTGTCTAACACTTTTTTTTCAATTGCAAGGGAATCAAGCACAGAGGAGGGGGAGGTATGAGATGGACCTGAAAAGGAGAACAAGGGAAACTCAACCCATAAAGATGGGAATTTGGGGTCCCTTCCTGATGTTGTAGCTGTAGGTAGTCAACCATAGATTCCTGATACTTGGGCAGTGGTTGTGGAAGGAACCCAAACTAGGGGGATACCTGTAAACCTTTAGGAACTCCTTGTTGGAGTATATAATTCACATAATTCCCTTCTTCTTTCATGTCTCTAAATCCTTTCTTTTCCTTCCCATGATTGACTGGAATATTTTGGAATGGAAGTTTGAAAAGTGCATAGGACTTAGCCACCAATGACAACATTCACATTAGTTGTGCCTAAAGATGTGGTTGTGATAGAATACATTTCTCTCCCAATAGAGATATTCAGAGAGGCTGTGGCGGTTGGACCAAATGAAAAGGTTCCAATAGAGGGAACTGCTGAGACTGCACCTTCCATGGAGGGGGTGATATGGGGCCCATAATAAGGTTGTCTGAAAGAGCTACAGTATCTCAGATAATCATAGAGGTTCTATTGGAGGCATCTGCTAGAGAAAAAATTGTGATGGGGGAGTGGTGATGGATTTAGTGGTTGAGGCAACTGGGGAGGCTGCGTTGGGTGTGCCTACTCCGAAATTGCCACCAGTGGTGGCAACATGATTGTAAGTTAACATTTTTCCACCAATAGGGATAGAAAAGAAAATTGGGATGATGGAATCTACCTCCATGATACCACAATGTGCAGCATAGTCTTTTTTTCGTAGGTGGGGGGTCTAGTGAGGAGTCTCTCCCGAATATATATTTCCATAAACTTACACTTGAGGACCAATTCTTGTATGATTCATCCAATACTATATTGGTGGTATTCCATAATTACGAGCCTACACCACTCGAATATTTTTAATATTATGGCCTAGATGTCACTGAGGATAAGCAGGTTATCTATAGAAAGGCAAAGAGGAATTTGAGGAACTTCATCACTCATGTTCAGATCACTGAACCTCTATAATGAGTAGGATCTCTTCTCCATTGGTTAGTCATTTTGGGGACTATTGGGGTGAATTATAGCACTCTTCATGCATTTTCCTGGGAATTCCTCATCAATCGAGCATGTTCATAATAGTAAGAGATCGATTTATCTTAGAAAAAGCACAAAGCTTAGGGCTCACTAGTGCTTCACAAATCAGAAGAAGAAATTTCCCATATGAAGGGGCTAGAATAGAAGCACATGATGACTGCTACTACTCAGGATAATATCACTAGAAGTATGAGGGTTCAAATAGTATCTTCTAAGTCCAAGTATTCTAAGACCAAGAAGGAAGAGGCTAAGTGTCGGTCCGAGTTGGACCAGTTGTAGATCTAGGAAAAATATTTATGTTCCAAGGCTGATGCGGAGAAATAAGACCTAGTGATGCATTAATGAATCCTTGAGGCCACTAAGAAAAGGTTGTCCAAGATCAAGTGATCGATCACTAAGGCATAACCATAGAAGAACATTTGGTAAAGAGGAGGATCTAATATGTGGAAGACCCTATGAAACTATAGTTTTCTTAATTTTTATACTTGAATATATTTCCTTGATTTATTTTCTTACTTTGATTATATTTCTGCGGCAACCAATAACCAATCCCTAAGATCACATGGGTTATGTGATGTGTGAGGAACAATGGATGGCCATGTGATTTCTCTCCATAAGATAGTGTTGTATGATCATCAAGCACTTGGTGTTTTATATTGTTGACTGACCATTGAGAGTGTTTGTATTGAGAGAAGTTGTGGATGGAGAATGAGGCACTCGCAACAGCCGACTTGCTTTTCCAACATGCACTAGTGCACAAATGGGGTAATTATAGAGGTGTTGAATTATACTCTAACTAGGGGGGATGGAGTGGAATGAATCACGATACCCAAAATTTGGAACATAAGGAGGATAACATCACAATATAAGATAGCCATTGACCATGTTGGAAATGCAACATTCATATCGCTTAGCCAGTGAATGTGGGTGAACGAACTGAGTTTATTCTAATAAAAATCTTCAAAATGTGAGAACTATCTCAAAATTTTATCCAAAATCTTTTGGGGCATTGACTAGGCTGGTTGGTGAGCCTTGTCCATACACCATTTCATTAGTGGTTCCCTTTAGACGTGTAAGAATATGAGGATCCAAATAAGGGTCACATGAAGTATGGAAATGGAGTGATGGAATGTTTGAATTGATTCTAACAGTCGTAAAATTATGCCACTATGGATTAAATCACATTTGGGTAGGAATATTGGTATGATCAAAGGTCAAACTCATATTCCAGGGAATCATCATCTCAGATGTCAATAAACAACTGAAAATGTGAATGATGAAATAGATAACCATCACTGTAGATGGGTACCTCTTAGGTCTGGGCCTAGGATGCCTTATATTTTAACTCATACAATGATAATGATAGACATGTATTTTAATGTCAAAAGGTGAGGACGGTGCGTGGTACTGTTTAATTTCATGTGATCAGGACACATATCACAATTTAATGTCACGTGATTGGGATATTGCATGCAGTTTATGTTTATATGGCCTAGACTATGGAAAACAGTTTAAAGTCATGATACACAGACTATGATTCTTAGTTTAAGTTCATAAAGTTCATACCTTGATGAGGGTTATCCAAACATATATTTTTGGTATGGAATGTTGATAAACCTAACATGAATTAGGACTGAAGAGGCCCAACATGACACTATATATGCTTAAGAGGATTCACATATAGTTTGGAGTAATGATTCTTGGACTTGAAACACGGTGTGGTAGAATATCGACACTAGAAAAGGGATACTCTCTCAAATGATGGTATCGAATCTTCTAAAACATAAATATGAGTCATATTGCATTTATATGGGATAATATTATAGTTTAATGTCATGTGTTGAGTATGTTCCTTCCTAATATTAGGTTATGAGGGAATCTCGGCCAGCTAATGGTCTGAGGTAACTGAATGGGGCTAACACTTAGAACAAAGTCAGGGGAAGGAAATCCTATATATCACTATGTATCCTTTTAGGATGTGAATCAAGCTATACATAGTTTTAGGAGATGGTACACATAGTTTAAGGTTGTACATTCTAGACCAATGAGGCATGCCATAGTTATCATGGGATATCCCATGCTCAGGGAATAGGGTAAAAAAATTTAACCATCCCACACATATCATATGAGGAATCCTGAATTAAAATGGCGTAAACATAATCTCCAATATAAGAGGAATCCTAGAATTGTCCAGGTTAAGGTTGTAGTTTAACTTCATGCGAAGAGTACCATAGGGGAAAGTATTCTGAAAGGGATCTACATGGCGCGACATCCATAACCTGACATGAAGAGGACCAATAAGGCCCACGTTGCACAAAACACTCCCAAGGAAGACTCTCACATAGTTAAAAGTAATGATTCTTGGATGTTGACTCCTAGTTTAAGTTTATAGGGCTTGAAACATGAAACTTGATAGCCCACAAGACATAGTTAAATTCCTACAGGGCTACAAAAATTTAATAATTTATAAATCTCAAACAAACTACTAGAAATATAGTGCTTGTAATGTTTGAGTGTCAAACCCACATAGAATATCCTTATGTTCTAAATTAATTAAATAAATTAAAATTAAAATTATTTGATTGTTTGGATAAATATAAATATTTCAGCAAATATTGGGTTTGAAATTAGGATATAATCATGATAGGTTCAATGATATTTAGGTTCGTTCACTCCAAACCATTTTTTTTAATTTTCTAAAAAGCAGGTTTAAGGATTACCGGTAACTGTGCAAACAAAAAACAAGTTTCAAAAGCATAAAATCAGTGGTATACAAACATTCTAGAATTCATTTCAAATTTTAAAATTTCAAATTCTTGAGCAAAATTAGGACCGTCACCATACGTCCACCTCGAGATGCACAATCGTTGAGTTGTGTGCCTAATAGCATCCGACTCCATCATCACATCTTCATCATGTCAGGTTCGTTCACTAGGAATTAAATTGATAATGGATTAATTCAGGTTTGGTGTTAGAATTGGGTCAACAAGGAACCTTAGTCTTAGAATCCTACCCTAATCCTATGATTTCGCCATTGGAATGGTCATCTACTAGATTCAATCACAAAACTAGGAAACCCAAAACCCAATTTAAACATAACTAACCTGGATTTAATAATGGTCATACAAAAAATAGTAAAATTAAGTTATGAAATGTAATAATTCTCTTTAAATAACCAGAAATGTTCATGGCATCATGGATTTTCTTAAATAGTGACAACTTCCTAATGAAATTTTGTTATGTAATGAAATACACTACATGTAATTTTTCTGCTCTAGTTTCGCATCTCTGTTGCATCCTAAAAAATATGGTGTCACGTTTTAGCTCTAATATTCACCCCTTTTCATTCCCTTTTCATAAATCCACTTTTCCTTACAAAAAAACATAAAACAAATAAAATCATTCAAAAATTGGAAATATTAATCAAATAAATATATAAATCAATATATTAAAATACCAAAGAATATATGCATGAAATACAGTTATCAAATTCTACCACACTTGAATTCATACTTTTCCTTAAGGATAGAATCTCAAAATACTTCAAATGATGTTTAACTTACCATGATTCAAATTAAATTTCAATAAAATCAATTAATCAAATAGAAAGTTAAATTTTCAAGAATAACATGAGAAAATTAATCAATGCCTAAATTTTCTAAGAAATAAGTCAATAAAGTATTTTATTATTCTTCTTTGAAATTTACAATCCTTTTAAATCATCCATTTTTATTTTTCAATTCATTATTAATATGCATTCCATTTTAAACTTACCTCACTAAAATTTTTCCACTCATTATCAAGGTACGAATGAATAGATTGTTTCACATAGCTCAAGAACATGTCACTTATCATAGGCTTGAAAGGCATCTAACATCTCCACCATGTAAAAATATAGATCATAATTAATTATGAGGGCTTCACCATTTAGGATCAAATGACTCCAAGGCTTCAGGGTATGTAGGTAAATGATGTAAAAATTAAGTCTCTAAAAAGAGTTTTAAATCTAAATCATTTTTCATGATATCAAAAGATAAAATCAATTAAAATATCCCTCTATAGACTTCATCTCTTCTTTCCCCCCAAGAATCTCTTAATGGGCCCAGGATACATGTATGTAAAATGATAGAATCAACCCCTATTTATTTTTATTAATTTTTTTATTTATTTTCTACTTTTTTCTTTTAAAAAACTTATTCTTAAAAAAAATATTACATCCACCACCTAACTATATATGATCAAAAGATCATCAGTCTGGAAAATGGTGATTTTTTATCCTCCCAAATCATAACCCAATTTTTAAAATTTTTTTCTTTTGATTTCTATTAATTTCTTTTTTAGTAAGAGAGGTGAATAAATAATTATAATTATAAATATATGGAATTCCCCCAAATAAAAATAGATAATATCCCAACAAAATATCCTCATTTGAGTATATCCTAGTACACCATAGAAAATATATCTCCCACACGTATTCATTTAAATATCATGAAATACATTTAGAGGGGTAGGAATGGATAAAATAGGCTTATAACTTAGTTCATTTCGTAACAAGGTTGTTCATAAATTCTACATACTTAAAAAGGATTGATTTTAGGTGGGTCTATCAATAATGGGTTAACAAAATATTTTTTAATCATATTAAAATTGATTATTTACATCCATAGATTCAATAATATGCAAAAAAAGTTATACAAGAAAACATTCCTGAGTTTCTCAAGAAATATACTATATAAATAATAGGAAATGTTAGGTTCATAGGATGTCTCGGGAATGATATGAATGGTTGGAAAAAATACTCATGGAAATGCATAAAAATAATTAAATCAATTAATAATAATATCATAAATTCAATGAAGGAAAAATATCTGAAAATTTTCATTTACCAAAATTAACATGCTTCCATAAATCATGATTTTCCAAATCCAAAATCATATGTTTATCACTATAAATTCATTCCTCCATTTTTATCATTCAAATTTATTGACCAAGAAATATAAAATTCATGGCTTGGCAATTATCTTTAGCAATTTATGTCTTCTACTTCAGCTAAGTAAAGAAAGAATCAATTGTGGGAATGAAATTTGTAGTTAAATCTCTAAAATGATTTCAAAATGGGGAATACAGTAGAAAGTTAAAAAATTGAAAATCTTACTACCCTTTCATCGATCTTCAAACATGGATACATAGGTTCTTCCTGCACTAGTTTCACAATATGTAATGATTACATGATGTTTATGTTGTTGTTTTCATGATGTGTAATGGTGTTAATGATGTTTAATTTGTCCTATAACTTCCCTTCCTTCTTCTTGTTTCTTCTTCCAGTATCATTGATTAACTTGAAATAGAAACAATTGAAATCACATTCCCTAATAATGAAATTTAAAATATTTAGGGTGAGATTACTTTCTGTTAAAAATAGAAAATAAAAAAATACTAAAAAATAGGGTTTCCTCCTAAAAATTTTTTTGTTTACCAATGTTGGAACAACTATAACTCCTTCAGCTAAAGTCGTTGATGGTAGAAAATAGGTTAATTAATCTAGATCTATAAAATATCAAAGTCATGATTCCTCTATGTAGATGAATCCTATCCATTTTTATAAAACTAATTGCACTCTCCCATTGGTGAATAACTTCTCAATTTCAATGGGCCCTATACAGTGGTTCTTATCCCTTCTTTAAAAATCAAATAGAAGTTCACTAACTATAAAAACCTTTCCTCCATCTTTAAATCCCTCTTGGATGAAAGTTACTCTACTATATTCATATTTTTATAGTAATTTCATAACTTTCCTCAACTATCTCATGCTTTATTTTTCTCTTTCTATAGAAACTGATTCAACTCTTCTTCCATGGAAAATAGTATCATTGACTTTCAGTAGACTATATTTTGAAAAGTTGTCATTTTTTTCATCTGATTTCTACATTTCCGAGTGCAAATTGAACCAAACCTCTAATAATCCAACTCTTAAACTCAGTTCTCTATTATGAACTTCAACTAGTTCCATCCCCATATCTAATAAAGGCATTCCCAAGATTATTGGGAGATTCTCTTCATCCATGTACATCACCAGAAAATTCACTAAAAATAGAACTTTTCTACATTGATGGTGAAATATTCATGTAGTCCTCAATGTCATATCACTGTTGTATTATCTGGTTGAATCATAACTTGATTTGATTTCATTGCTCTCAATCTCAGGCTCTTGAATATTTCATATGACATTATATTTATAATGGCTCCTAAATCACATAAACCACTACAAAACTCATTAGATCCAATATTAATAATAATGGAAAAACTACTTGAATCACTCGGATTCTTTGGTAGGATGCTTGATAATAATTTTAAACTTTCCCCTAGAAGTGGAATGGTAAGTGATTCTTCAAGATTCATTTTTTTAGTCACAGAATCCTTCTTGAACTTTGCATAGACAACCATATTTTTTATTTCCTTAGAAAATTTAATGTTGATATATATCTTTTTGAACATCTTTAAGAACTTTTTTTTCATCAATATTTACTTACTTAAACCAATCAGTATATAGTAGTGGTGGTTGGTATGGTGGTGGATCTTATTCTTTATTATATTCCTCAGCTTCTCTATGATTTTATTTACTTTCTCCCACTAGTTGTTATTCATTATTTCTTGAAAATTCTATTCTACTAAATTGTGTATTTTTTTCACTTAGAAGAAATATGGATTTCACATGTTCATGGGAATGTTATTATGGGAATCCTAGAAGTACTCCTATAGGACTTTCTCTAAGTTTCTCAGTAATCTGGGTAACCTAACCTTCTAAGTTCCTTATTTAATATTGTTGGTTTTGGGATTCATTTCTTAATTCCATGCATCATAGTACCTTTATCTTTTGAGTAAGCTTTAATCTATTTAAGTGTAGCTCATGTTGTCGTCATAAAATTTACAAGGGTCTCCTCTAAGGAATGAACTTTACTATTTAATGAGGGCTATTGGTGTTGTGGTTGAAAACATTTCTGTCTCAGCTAAAAGCCTTGTCCATGATTTTGATTCTCTTGTTTTAGTTATTGTTGTATGTTAATATTCCATCCTTGAGTGAAATTATGAATTCATGTGTTGGGTAATTTGATATCTTTATTTAGTGCATATATTTTTTGGTATATCAATGGATTTATTTCTATATTTAATTGATGAATCTTTCCAATTTTGGAATGATTTGATTTTTTTATGTTTTATTGTAAGAAACAATTGATTTATGAAAAATGAATGAAAAGGGGTGAATATTGGAGCTAAAACTAGATACTAGATTTTTTAGGATGTAGCGAATCTATTGAACTAAAGCAAAACAATTACACATCATGTATTTCATTATACGACATGATTTACTTCAGGAAGATACGTCCACTCAGAACAAGTCATCACACCATGACCATTTATTGTTATTTGAATAGTATTATTTCAATGAATCCATTAATTGGACTATTTTTTGTATAACTATTATTCAATCAAGGTTAGTTATGTTTAAATAGGGTTTTGGGTTTCCTAGTTTTGTGATTGATTCTAGTAGATGACCATTACAACAATGCAATCATAGGATTGGGGTAGGGTACCCAAACTAAGGATCCTTTCTAACCCAATTTCGACACCAAACCTAAATGAATCCATTATAAACTGAATACCTAGCGCACAAACATGAATATCACTGAACCTAGCATGCTTCTCTCATGATTTCAAACACAATATTTTTTCACTCTTTATATTTCTCCAAACCATCAAATAATTTCAAGTTCAATTTAATTAATTAATTTAGAACATATAGATCATCCATGTGGGTTCAACACTCAGACTTTCTAAGTGCAATATATCTAGTAGTTTTTCTATGTTTTATAAATTGTTAAATTTTTGTATCCCTATAGGAATTTAACAACACCCTGTGGGTTGTTAGTGTCACGGAGTGACAAAACTGACATGAATGAGGGACAAGGTGGCCCAATACCACACCACGTACACTGAACAGGATCTGCATATAGTTTAATGTCATAATTCTTATACTGAGGTACTCAGTTTAAATTCGTGATGTACGGAATGAATATTTTGTTTGCTATAAGCTTGTGAGGCATGAAAGATTTAAACCCCATCGTGAAAAAGCCAAGGAGTAACTTCACCAAAAAATTATTAGGGGTCAAATAGCACATATTTTAAGGTCATAATTCCTGGATTATATAAAGGGGATAAAATAGTTTAATTTCATGTTTCTTGGACTGATAATGGACCTGTAGGCATGTGGTACGGGGGGAAGTGAATACCCGATGTGAATAGAGACAAAGGGACTTACACACCATAAATAGGGATAAAGGTACAAAAGGTTTTATGAATTTTTTGCCATTCCTAGAGATGAGAAGTCTAAGAATCAGTACATATCCCATGAGTATGGGGATCAATCCACATTTTGTTCTAGAACACAGATAGGTAAAAGACAAAAACCGATAGGGGTGATCCTCTTTAGTGAGGGAATCTGAGTTGTCCCACGATTATCGTGTGGCATCCCATATTCAGAGCATGGGGTAAAATTTTTTAATCATCTCATATATATCATATGAGCTATCCTGATTTAAAATGGGGTAAACATCATCTCTTTTTAACATGAATCCTAATTTTTAATGGGGTATAATCATAGTTTAACGTTATGCATTGATGAAGTCAGGATTTGCAGTTTAAATTCATACAACTCAGACTATAAGGGTTAAAAATAGTTTAAGGTCATAATTATTCGACCTACTACAAATAGTTTAAGGTAATTTTACCTAGACCATAGGAGGGTTATTAGTTTATGGTCTTAAATCTCATACTAAGTTCCTAGTTTAACGTTATCTTCTTGAAACATAATCTTATATTTTAAGGTCATAGAGTTTGAACCAATGAGAGGGACCTTCTCAAATAGGTATGTGTATTGAGACAAAATGAAGACCCTGATTTTAATGAGGGAATATGATTCCCAACACGTCACTACATATTCTGGATAGGACTCACATATAGTTTAGAGTCATAATTCTTGGACTATTGGCTCTCTATATAAGGTTATAGAGTTCGTACCAAATAGAGGTGGGAGTGCCTCAAGAGGATATGTGTAGTGATTAGCCACTAAATGAGGCTAATATTAATTGGTAATATATATAATATTCATGTTATTTATTATTCATAAACACCATTTTAGTGCATTTTACACTTTGAACATCATTTCACATTATGATAGTAATACCTTCTTAAAATGCACTATTATGTGCTACATTTTTTAACATCATTTGAAGTACCCAATTATTCATATTATTATACATATTTTAATTTGATATTTTTTTAAATTGATCTACACTCCAATATGAACATATTTAATTCAGGTATCAATGGAAAATTCATGGAGGATGATGGAGATATTTGGAAATGAAAGGAAGCAATTCTGGAGAAGGCAGATTGGACACCATCCCACTGATGAGACTGTGGGGACCAACATACAGGCCCAATTAATCTCACATTTTGTGAGATGCTATAAGATATGCATAGGAACAAATAACTCTTCATGATCCAATGCTAATTCGGCCTCTATGGTGATCATTAAGGCAGCCCAAGTTAGAGATATAATTCTAGGCCAGATTCTGCGGCCCAGAAAAATAGTCCACTAATTTTATCATATCTCGGAATCCGCAACTCTAAATGGGCCCAAATTTTACAGGAGGTTAGAAGACATCCGTAGATCCATTTTATTCTTTTATGTACCACTCTGATTCGGTCATCTATAATGTCTTTCAGACGCGTCTGTTCGGTGAAGGAAAGTTGCCTGCCACCTCGGGTCAAGGGTGGAAAATTCAACTCTCACTTACTTTCCACCCACCTATGGCCTACCACAATTAATTTAGGAGACTTGGACTATTGGAGGCTCGACCCAAGGGCTCAACAATGACTATTTAAGGCATTGGTGTTGTAGGATTGAAGAATCTTTGGTGCTTGGTTTCATTGTAGTGTTATGCTGCCGCTTTGTGTTTGTAATTGCATTTCTTTATCATGTAAGTTGTTTAATTCACCTTAGTTTCTTAATAAATGTTCTTCTTATATTATTATTCTATTCTTCTCCTTATCACTTTGATACCGTTGGTTCAAGGTGTGAACTTGTTCATACCAAACCTTGTGAGATTATCACACAACGGTGGAGTGATTGTTATTTTATTGCATTTTTTTTTACTTCTCCATTTCCTCCCTTGTGAGTCTACTTTCCGCTTCCATTGAAACCATAGAATAAATGGAGGGCTAAACCACTTATGGGTTGATACAAGGGAGTAGAAAGGGGCTGGATTGGATGTTATTTATCACCTTATTAATTAATAATCACTTCTTTAATTGAGATTTTTATTTGATGATTTTTAAACTCTATCGTCCTTGTTGAATTTAAGGCCACACACTTCAAGTGATAATACGAACCTTTACCTTGAAGTGTTCAAAACTTTTATCCTTCAAGTGTATAGTTGATTAGTATTAAAGGGTGTATGTATTAAAACATTAAGTTATGATGTTGTTTTATCTCCTTAAATGAACCCATCTCAAATTTAAGAAATTGAAATCATTAAAAAGAAAATACGTCCAATCCACCCCGAGCGATAACCTAGGATCAACTCATTATTTTAAATTGAATTCACTTAAATCTGTTATTTATCCTTTAAACCCATATAAAATCAACCCAAGTTGACCACTTCATAGCCAAAAACAGTCCATAGAATGTACGTGTCTATAGGTTACTTCTTAGGTCTCTGTGGATTCGACAACCCAAGCTAAACTACAAGGACCGTCCTACCTTCTTCTCTTGGGTAAATTTGAGCGAGAATCATGTAGCATGGTTTTATGAAAAAAAATTGAAATGAATGAGGGCCTTGGAGGCCCAATAACACACAACATAGACTGTAGATAATCCTTCATATAGTTTAAATTCTTGAAGCTTGGAATTATTTTAAACAGTTTAAGGTCGTGTTGTGTAGGCCATGGGCTCTTAGTTTTTGGTTATAGAGTTTAGACCAAGAACCCAGTTTAATGTTGTATTATTGGGACATAGATGCACAGTTTTACATCATACATTGAGGACAATGGTTATTATGAAATTTAACATCATGCAATTGGGATGCTGGCGCTATGTAGGTTATCATCGTGTGGCTAGGAAAATGGTAGCTCCTCACATGAAGTACTTCTTGAAGAACATGGAATTGGTAGGAGGAGTAATGTTCTATCCATCCATATTGATCAAAAAGTATGCACTATTGTAATAGACATTTTAAGTGATGTAAAGTCCTTATCACTTGGGATCCAACTTTTGTGGCTTATTTCTAGTTATCATTGGCATTCTAAAGGCCAGTATCATGTCTCCCTAGAAGAAGGAGAGAAGTTGAAAATTCTTATTGAAATACCTTTCTATATTTTTTCGGTGCCTCTCTAGATTATTCAAGTCTTGTATTCTATTCTCTTTGAGGGATTCTAGATCAACGCGATAGACTTCTGCCTTTTTGTTGGCATCTTCTAGTCATAGATAACTGTTCGGGGTGATTTAAATTAAATCTCAATGGGAAGGATTGCATTTTTTCTATACACTAGGGAATATAGAGTCTCCTGGGTAGAATTCTAAGTCATCATCCTATAGGCCCAGATGGTGTTGGGAGATTTTCCAGCCAAATTTTCTTGTTCTAACCCACCATTTTCTACAAAATGTTAGAGATCATATTATTGAATTCCTCGATCTGTCCATTTTCCTATATATTATAGTGAGAATTATGGTTTGACCAGATATTGTACTTGGCATACAATATATTCATGTAAATATCCTGAATGTTATTTCCATTTTTGATAAGAATGGTGTGAGGAAATTCAAATTGGTGGATGATGTGGCAGATCACTAATTCAATCATGGATTAGGCCTTTACTTGTTTAAGGGGAATCACTTCTTCCCACTTAGAGAAGAAATGTTCCATGGTTAGAATGAACCTATTCTGGAGAGATGTTTCCAGTGGGTAGGGTCCCACAACATTGAGGCCCCATACCATAAATTTCCAAGAATACTTAGTGGCGTGGAGGGTCTTTGGCAGTCATTGCACAAAGTTGGAATTGATATGAAACATGTGGAACCTCTTGGTGAACTCGATATAGTCATGGACCATGTTGGGATAGAAGTATCCCAACCTCTAGATCAGGTGAGAGAGCTTCATTCTCACCTAATGGTAACCGTAGGACCCGAAATGAACTTCCTACAGAGCCTAGGTATTCTTATCACCTTTTATGTAATGGAGGATAATTCCATCAAATCCACATCTATAGTGAGTGTTCTCAAGGTTAGGCCTACTCTGGAGGTGAACTGCATTGCACATAGTCATATTCTTTCATGATCAGCTTGATCTAGTGTAGGGATACCATGCTGGAGATACTCAATTAAAGGAGTTGTCCATTCAGAAGTTTCTTCTACTATGGGGGGACCCGGAGGTCTCGATGTGGAAGCATCAGTGGTCAACTAGTTAACATATTGGTTATCGCTATCATTCAGAATAATGGGAGAAATGAATCTCTGATGTGCCACATTAATGAACAATTCATCTTGATCAGGCTCTAAAATAGACACAACTAGACTAGCTTGGGTGTTGGATCAACCATTCTGTGACTGAGGGACATAAGTCACTTTCAGATGATAAGGGAACTAAGACATCAGTTGGTGAGTGTGCTCAAGTAGGGGAATGAGCTCTAGTTTTCTGATGATATAGTCAACATTAATCTATTTGATGACTAACTTGGATTCTCTATTCACATGTAAGTGGGGAACATCAATCTCTAGGGTTATATTGAGACTAGTGATGAGAGGATAATACTTTTCCTTATTGTTGGTGAAACCTTCTAATAATATGAATGAATAGGGAAGAACACCCTATGCAGGAGTGATGAAGATGATCTCTATGCCTACTCTATTGAGATTGGGATCATTGAGAATTCTACCGATTCAGCTCTAGGAGGAACCATCTAAATGCATCTTTCATTATGGCATGGCATGTTCAACTGAAAGGATAGCCTCATCTGGGAAATTAACATCTTGAGGCAGTTCTTCAGGATCCAGATGGGTGGCTAGGAATTCATCCAACAGCTAACACTTTATGGATTTATGTGGAATGAATCTGATGTTGAACTATTGAAAGTTTACCAACCAATGTGCTATTTTTTCATTCAACATGGGGAGATTTAGGATATACTTCATAGGGTCTACTCATGAAACTTTATGGATCATGTGATTCTACAAATAATTCCACAATTTATTCACTAAAAAACTAGTATGATGCACTCTTTTCAGTGGGGGAATATCTAGCCTCTATATCGAGGATTATGAGATTGAGATAGTATAAAACGTCCTCTCTACCTTCATTGTTATTTTGGATTACAATGGCATTAAGGGATAAATTCATGGTAGCCACATAGAGGACCAAAAGCTTCTCGAATGTATGTGATATCAGAACCAAAGTCTATATCATATACTACTTTATTTCCTTAATGGAAGCCTAGAACTCTTCATCCCACTGGTATATTAAACATTTTTTCATGATCTTGGAAATTGTATTACACTTTGCAGTCAAATTAACAATGGATCGACGTAAGTAGGCTAAGTGGTCTTGAAGGCCTCAGATCTCTAGGAGGTTGCTCGGATGAGGCATCTAGATGATTGACCAAGTCGTTCAGTGTTGATATTATTTTTCCGTCAGTCAAATTAAATTCCCTAACTTGGACTAGTATAGTAGGAAAGTGCGGGGTCGGTCCACAGGGAAACGAAGTTGGTGCTTATGTTTAATGAACCGGAACTATTCGGTGAGGATGCTTAATTTAAAAACGTTTATTTGGAGGTTCGTGATTCAGATATAAAAAACAATGACTTTTTACTGAAACTTATCTAATTCACTATTGATCACTTTAAAACCGAAATTGTTTAAAACCAAATTTTACTGAATGATGATGAGGATATGTCGGGGCTGGATATTCATGTGGGTCTAGAACCTTAATCCCTATCATGGTGTGTTGTTCATAATAACCCAAATTTCTGGGTTTCATATGTGTCAGAACTTCGTTGGTCCGGAAAGTTCCGATCAAGTCGGTAGAAATCAATTCCTTGGTCCGTAAATTGATTTCTACTAACTTTTAGTTAAGAGCCACCCTTCTAGAAATGACAAGAATATCCAATGGTCATGGATATTCTTGTCGTATTTCTTCCAAAGATCCCTGGAAACTCCATTATTGATCTGACATAGAGGTTTCCAGCAAAATAGAAAATATAAATGTTGGAAGAATTAGATGAGAGGTTACGAACAAACACAATGATAAGGGGAGGGATTCTAGCGAACCCGCATTTCTCCCATCCCCAACACAAAGGGGGTTTTAGCTACTCATAATCAAAGAAGTATAAAACTTACTATTAAACTTTAAGGAGTTCATTCCCATCAAATTGAACAAGAAACAGCCAAAAACCCATCCATCACCCCCCAAAACCCAGCTCCCCATCTCGCATCATCGAGGGAAAAGGCTCCTTATGCCTCCAATTCACTTCTGAATCTCCAAACTTCAAAGATTCCATGCTTTATCCTTTAATGATCTAAGAACCTACCAAGATACATTCTCTGTATGAAAATCAAATAAAAACCATCCACAAAACCAATTTATAGATGTTAAACCAGGTAAAAATGCCTTATGCGCAGTATTGCATCAAACTCCCCCACACTTGATCGGTTGTTTGTCCTCAAACAAAAGCATAACAATCATGAAAAAGGTGCCACTAAAGAGATAGGTAGAAATATCACAGATTATACCATTTAGGTGAATATGAATTTTGAACTAATTATCGATAAAAATTACAACATTTATACTTCATGGCTTCCCAAGTCTATGAAGTTATCCAACAAAGTAATCTTAATCCAAAATAGTTAATCATTCATTCAGAAACCAATTGTTTCTTAAAAGTGCATTTTTCCCTTCTTCATTCAAAGAGAGTGCCTACCTCCATTTTCCTCTAGTTATACACTCAGATTAGTTAAGTCCAGGTTTCGTCGTTGCCAATTGGCAGGCTATTTATTTTATAGGTCACACGCCCTCATTGACTTTCATTTTGGAACATAATGAAAGGTCATCAAAAGTATTGGGCATGCCTTTTCATATCTCAAAATAAATTTTTCTATAAAGGTATGAGATACTAGCATCGAATTTTTCCCAATATGCTCCTGTCAATACATGATGAATTTGTTTGAGCAAGTCAAGAGTTCATGGAATTAAGACTGCGCAATATCCACTAGTGCGGCAATAACAATTCCTAAAACCTCACCTCTCTTTATGCACAATTTGACTTCCATTTTAAGGGGTTTCTCAATTTGAATTAATCTATCACAAAAATCATCTTTAAACAGATTTTTTTGCTAAATGATTGTCTAAATGCTTCTTTTCAATATTACAGAGTTTATTCACATCACAAACCAGGTTAAACAATCTGGACATATGAGCTATTTTCAGAGATAATTGCCAAAATTCAGTTTTAGCTAAGTGGTATAAACCCATTACATCTATAACATCCCTTTAGACACACTTAAGAAAATATGTGACCCGATTGTAATTGGGCAATCAATCAATCAACATGGGGTGCTAATTAAGGGCGTTCTCCCTCACACTTAAAACTGATCACGGTCCCCTGTGAAGGTAATAACGTAGAGAAGGGTGGGCATGTGGCAGCAGGACAAGCGAGGGAAGAGAAAAATAGAAAAGTGTAAAAGTAAAAACTCCCCAGAAACATGGGACCTGGAAAAAGAAGATGATGTGTGAGAGCCCGATGAATGAAAAAATGGCTGGCATGGAATAGATGAAACACCTGCTGGAAAAAAGAACCATACAAGTGAAGCCAGAAAACAAAACAGTACCAGCAGTAGGAAAGAAATCACAGCACATTATCACACCATAACAAGGGAAAGCATCACACTACAGGAAGAAAGTTCAAGTCAACTAATACAGGCACAACACAGAATAAATGAAGAACAGGAAAAAAATCTGGTCAGGGGGCAGGGGGAGTGAAAAAGTATTCATGTACAGTCGTATCCCAGGTTGGATCAGTGGAAGGAGGGGGAGTGGCATGGGCAGACTGGGAGCCAGAGGCCCAGGCGTGTTTGGAAGTGGACATTGAGGGTAGGGTTGTCGGGTTTTTGGGATGTGGGGCACCTGCAGTAAATAACAACAGTACAAGAGGCACACAATCACAACAAGTAAAGAGAGACATATGAAATTCGAAAATGCATGCATACATACCCTATGGAAAATCCCAATTTGAAAATATTAGGTTTGGATATCACACATTCATTGAAAATCAGTTGATCATTTGTGTGTAATGGAAAATACTCAGAGGATAAAAAGAAAAGATGGAAGGTGATTGGCCAAGAACCAGGAAGATTTAAAAGAAAATAAAAATGGGAGGTGGAGAGTTTCTTGTCCAAACCCTAGGGAGAAAAGAAAGTAAAAAGGAAAAGAAAATAGGAGAAATGGAGAAAGGAAATAAGAGAGAAGGATAAAACAAACCTTTGTTAGATGTTCCTTGGTAAGAACTTAGTGGAGGAGAGGAGGAAGAGGAGAGGAGAGTGGAAAGGGTTCTGAACGGGCTGGAGTAGGGAGGGGAGGTTGCGCATAGAAAGGGGAGAGGGAGGGGAAATCCCAATTTTTATAAAAATGTTGGGTGATAAGTGTCTGCACGGTTTGGGCGAACGGTTTCGTAAACCGTGCACCAACCATGCGGAGGCCACTATCTGTGAGAGCTTAATGGGAACGGTTCGGGCATGGTTTGGTAAACCATGTGAAATCCATGCGGTTGGTTATGTTTGAAGCACTTTCCCCATTTGAAAATGAAAACACACCCTTTTCAGTACAATTTTGGGCCCCTTTTTCTTACAAAAGAAATGTTGAAATTTTCCATTGACTGAGTAAGACTTGCATTGAAAAAATTCATATGACACTCCGACTTGGAGTTAGAATTCTATCTAAAACACACAAGAAAAGAAAATCACACTATCATGTAATCCTAAGCACACTCAGAAAATCAAGACATTGGGAAAGAAAATTTTTGAAAATGTCGGGTTACCTCCCGGTCAGTGCTACATTTTAAGTCTCGAGCTCGACTTACCTGGGCCTTGAGCTACCCAAATTTCATGGTGGAAACAATTCCCACCATGTCATCCATGCTATAGTATGTTTTGAGGCACTGTCCATTCACTTTAAATGTTCACCCATCTGCATCTTCTACTTCCACCGCTCCATTGAGGAAGACCGTAAGCACCATGTAGGGTCCCGACCATCAGGACTTTAACTTTCCTGGAAACAATTTAAGACGGGATTTAAAAAGCAGAACCATGTCTCCTAGCTGGGAAGTCTTCCGGGAGATCATGTGGTCATGGACCGCCTTTGTCTTCTCCTTATATAAGGCTGCATTCTCATAGGCCTCTCGCCTAATCTCTTCTAGTTCTGTCAGTTGAAATTTTCTCCTTTCCTCGGCTGCCTTGAGATCAAAATTTAGGGCCTTGACTTCCCAATATGCTTTATGCTCCATCTCCACGGGCAGATGGTAGGGTTTTCCATAGATCAGTCGAAACGGGGACATGCCCAGGGGTGTCTTGAATGCTTTCAGGTAAGCCCATAAAGCATCGTCCAACTTCTTGGACCAATCTTTTCTTGAGGGGCATACTATCCTCTCAAGTATGTGTTTCAGCTCACGATTGGACACTTCCACCTAACCACTAGATTGAGGGTGGTAGGGCGTCCCTTGATTATACTTTACTCTATACTTTGCAAGCACTTTCCTCATAAGTGTGTTATCGAAGTGAGTACCGCGATCGATGATCAACACCTGCAGTGTTCTAAACCGGCTGAATAAATTCTTTTTCAGAAAAGAAACAACCAACTGAGCTGTATTTTTAGTAGTTTCCACCACTTCCACCCACTTAGATACATAATCAACACATACCAGGATGTATGTGTACTCAAGGGATGGAGGAAATGGCCCCATGAAGTCAATACCCCATACATCGAAAATTTCCACTTCGAGGATCGGATGTTGCGGCATCTCAGCTTGATGGCCGACATTCCCTATCCTCTGGCATCGATCACAGCATGAAATGAAATGATGTGTATCCCTATGAATGGTTGTCCAGAAGAAACCGGATTGTAAAACTTTGGTGATTGTACGATCTGGTCCATGATGCCCTCTCGTAGGGGAAGAGTGACAGAACTCCAAGACACTTTGAATTTATTCCTCTGGGATACAACGGCGGATGATGCCATCGCCGCATGAGTAGAACAACAGAGGGTATTCCCAGAAATAGTGTTTCACATCCGATAAAAATCGCTTCTTTTGTTTAAATGAGAAGTCCGGGTGGACGACTCATGTTGCTAGGTAGTTGGCAAAATAGGCGAACCATGGTCGAGGTGGGACTTCAATATAAAATAACTGCTCGTCAGGAAAATCCTCATTTATTTCCCGGTCTTCTTCCCTTTCCAAGTTTGGTAGCTCCATCCGGGAGAGGTGGTCAGCCACCACAATCTCACTGCCCTTCTTGTCTTTTATTTCCAAGTAAAATTCCTGAAAGAGAAGCACCCAACGGATGAGTCGTGGTTTAGTGTCCTTCTTGTTCAATAAATGCTTCAACGCGGCATGATCTGTGTAAACCACTACTTTTGAAAGCACCAAGTAGGAGGGGAATCTTTCAAAAGCAAAGACGACAGCTAACATATCCTTCTCTGTGGTGGTATAGTTCAGTTGTGCTTCATTTAATGCGCGGCTGGCATAGTAGATCGGTCTAAAAATGCGATCCAGCCACTATCCCAGGACTGCTCCCACAACATAATCACTTCCGTCACAAATCAACTCAAACTTCTCCTCCCAATTCGTAGCTATCATGATGGGTGCAATGATCAATTTCTCCTTCAAAATTTGGAAGGCCTCGATGCATTTACCATCAAATTCAAATATTTCATCTTTAGAAATTATATTGGTAAACGGATGAGCAATCCTGGACAAATCCTGGACAAATCATCGGTAGAACCCTACATGCCCCAAAAAACTCTGAATTGCTCAGACTGATGTAGGAATAGGTAATTGCAAGATCACTTCTATTTTGGCCAGATCCACTTGAATTCCTTGAACTGAAATTTGATGGCCTAACATAATGACATGTTCTACCATAAAATGGCACTTCTTCCAATTTAAGACCAAATTCGTGTGCTCACACTGCTCAAGCACCAGCTCCAGATTCATCATACAAGTAGTAAATGACTTTCCATATACTGAGAAGTCATCCGTGAAAACCTCAATAATCTGTTCTGCCATATCGTGGAAGATTGATAGCATACACCTCTGAAAGGTGGATGGAGCGTTGCACATCCCAAATGACATGCGGCGGTAGGCGAATGTGCCATATGGACACATGAAGGTGATCTTTTCCTGATCTTCCAGAGCAATTTAAATCTGGTTATAACTTGAATAACCATCTAAGAAGCAATAGAATTCATGCCCCGCCAATCATTCAAGCATCTGATCCATAAATGGGAGGAAGAAATGGTCTTTTCTTGTTGCGTCATTTAACTTATGATATCCGACACATACCCTCCATCTCATGACTCTCTAGGTTGGTATAAGCTCATTCTTCTCATTTGTGACCACCGTGATGCTGCCTTTCTTGGGAACCACTTGGAGGGACTCACCCACGAGCTATCGGAAATTGGGTAAATTATACCAGCATCAAGCAGTTTGATTACTTCATTTTTGACCACTTCTTTCATTGAGTGGTTCAGTCTCTTCTGTGGTTGGAAAGATGATTTTTCCCTTTCTTCCATAAGCACTTTGTGAGTACAAATAGTTGGGCTTATACCATTGAGATCAGCAACTGTCCAGCTGATGGCCTGTTTCCGCCTTCTGAGGACTTTCAAAAGAGCATCCTATTGATCCTGTGAGAGTGATGAGTTGAGGATCACTGGCAGGGTATGTTTCTATCCCAAATAACCATACTTCAGGGAGGAAGGGAGAGGTTTTAACTTGAGTTGGTGAGCCTTGAGAATAGATGGTACAATAGGTTCAACCTATGCTCGCTCTAACAAATCGGGTACAATTACCCTTTTCCAATAGTGGCTGCCTTGGCCTTAAATCAAGATTACTTCCTCCCAGGTTTCTTCAAAGTTGTCATCATCCATAACACATTCTTTACTTTATGGATAAGATTTCATATCACCATCTTCTAGGCCGAAATTTTCAGCCATTGTTGTCAGAGCACAAAAATCTTCATGCTCCATTAGTGAAACTTGGTT
Source organism: Viscum album (assembly GCA_963277665.1). NCBI lineage: Eukaryota > Viridiplantae > Streptophyta > Magnoliopsida > Santalales > Viscaceae > Viscum > Viscum album. The sequence continues at coordinate 1,712,029,018 of OY728140.1, read as the reverse complement.
GACCACCTTTAAGACATTATAAGATACCTTTTCATCACCAACATGGAAGATTAAATCCCCTTGGTGGACATCAATTAAAACCTTCCCGGTAGTGAGAAAAGGTCTTCCCAGAATTAAGGATGCCTCTGGGCCTTCTTCCATATCCAAAATGATAAAATTGGCTGGTAGAATCAACTTCCCCACTTTGACCGACACATATTCCAACAACCCCTTGGGGTATTTAATAGAACGATCGGAAAGTTGAAGTGCCACTTGGGTTGGTTTAGATCGTTCAATCCTAACTTCTTAAATACCCTAAAGGGAATTAAATTGACACTTGCACCCAAATCTCATAGAGATTTACCAAACTCACAAGGCCCGATAGTACAAGTGATATTGAAACTTCCCGAGTCTTGGAGCTTTGGAGGAAGAGTATGTTGTACAACAGCCGAGCATTCCTTAGTAAGGGGAATGGTTCACAAATCTTCCATTTTTCTTTTGTTGGATAGAATTTCTTTCATAAACTTCGCATAAGTGGGCATTTGACTTAAGGCCTCGGCAAAGGGAATATTAATGTGGAGTTTCCAAAAGATCTTCACGAATTTAGTGAAATGCTGGTCCAACTTTTTTTGCTTCATTCGTGCTGGGAATGGCAAGGGCGGTTCGTATGCTTTGATCTCATCATTACCCTTGCCCTATGGGACTGCTGGTTCTTCATCTTTCCCATTTATGGAGGAAGGTTCCCCAGCTGCAACTTCTTCATTTGAGGACATGTACTGCTTCGGTGTTGGGGAAACCTTTCTCATTGTAACATTTGGCATCAGTTCCTTCCCGCTTCATAGAGTAACTTCATTAGCCTCCTCCCTCGGATTTCTTTCTGTGTTGCCTGGTAGTGTGTCAGGCTGCCTTTGGGACAACTGATTGGCCAGCTGCCCAATCTGATTCTCGAGGCCTCAGATTGATTCCTCTTGATTCTGAAACCTTGTCTCAGCAGTTGTGATGAATTTGGACATCATTTCCTCAAACCTTGATGGAGGTTCCTACTAATCTTGTTGAGCGACTTGTGGTGGAGGTGGTTGTCTCAATGGTTGGGAAGGATGGGGGTTTTGATACCCTTGTTGCTGATATGTGCCCTGCTGGAATTGGTTACTCTGCTGCTGCCTCGGGTACTGATTTTGAAACTGTTGTTTCCCATAACCAGGTGGTCTTTGTGGTCGGGGCTGAGGATTTTTCTGTTTCTGCCCCCAGCCTTGATTTTGATATTCCTGCCACCCCTGGTTCTGATATTGAGGATAGCTAGTAGGTCCTCTATTCTGAGAAACATAATTGACATCACTGATTGAGGCTACTACATTGGCACTTGGGCACTCGACCATTGCATGGTTGTCTCCACAATCACCACATGTCGGTGGACTGATAGCTTGAACTTGAGATGGATGCTTTAGATTCAAAGCATCAATATTATTTGAGATGGCATCAAGTTGGGACACAAGCATGGTGGTGACATCAATATTGTGAATGCCTCTTTTCTGAGTACCTCTTTCCGAATGCCACTAAAAGCTATTAGCGGACATGTCTTCTAACAATTCAAACAACTCTTCCGGAGAATTCCTCATAACTATCCCTCTAGCTACTGCATCAACCACAGACTTTGTGTTCATGGTGAGACCGCCATAAAAAGTCTGGACTTGCATCCATAATGGAAATCCATGGTGTGGGCACTTCCGAAGCATCTCCTAAAATCGCTCCAATGACTCGTACAATGATTCTAAGTCGTGTTGGTTGAAATTATGGATTTCATTTATCAATGTGACTGTCTTTGATGGAGGGAAATGTTTGGATAGAAAGGCCTGAGCCAATGCCTCCAATGTTAGAATGGATCGCTGAGGAAATCCCTTAATCCAATCCTTTGCCTTATTGTTTCCTCTGGAATTGGGGATGACCTCATTGATTGAAGGTTCAAACATTCCAATCTATTTCTAACGGGTTTGTTCGTAGAATCGGAAACATCCAATGATTCCATATCTATTTGGACCTACTTTCCAAAGGTAGCTGCTCATTAGTTTGTGGACTGATGAGGCTTAGGAATTTGCATTGGTCGAGAGGATGGGAGGTTGGACTCATCACACCTTTTTTAGGGGAATTATTGTCTACATCGGGACTCTCTTTATAGATTTAAGTTAAGTTCGTGAATCCTTATTAAATTACCAAGTATAAAATGAGATTTCCTTTAGATCTAACAATCAATGATTAATATGTATGAAATTTAGAGAATATTTTATATGTATTCTAGGTTCTTCATCAATAGATAATCATCTGTATTTGTTAGAGATTATTGGTCAATGGTATCCTTCAATACATAAAATTCTCTTGGTCATTGTGATGACCATACTGGTTTTAAATCCACTCAGTGGGGCACTTGAAGTTTATTGTCATTCAAAAGGACATGAGTTATTTTAGAGTTGGGATCGAACCCGTAGATGGGCTACCTACATATCCTTTGCTTTAGAAAAGGAATCATAACCCATGTAGTTTGAGTAAGGGAATATGATGTTTATGATTGATGGCCCAAAGAAAGATGTCATAATTACTTTTACACTCTAAGCTCACATAAGTCATGCTCGGTGTGGGAAACAAGAGGTATTGGTAAAACCGGACAATTGTGCCATGAAATATGCAATCATAAGAAATGATGTGGGGCTTATGTATGTATGACTGCCCAAATAGATGAAGATTAGGATTTACTTTAGGGAAGAAATCCAGGAACAGGGTCCATAAAAGTATATGTACTTTATGGAGATTTGGATACTCTAATTTGGGGATTATCCCTAAAAAAGAGGCCCAAATTAAGAGGGGACTTATGATTGGGTTTTACTCCTGAGAAGGAAACCCAGATCAAAAGTAAATTAGGACTGGTTAAGATAAATTAATAGTGGGGCTTACTCCTGAAAAGGAGGCCCAGGTTAAGGGGAATTACTAAGGGGGCTTACTCCTAAAAAGGAGGCCCAATATTAGGAGGACTGGGGCTTACTCCTGAAAAGGAGGCCCAGATTAAGAGAATTATGGTTGGGGCTTACTCCTAAGGAGGATGCCCAGATTAATGGGAATTATGACTGGGACTTACTCCTAAAAAGGAGTCCCAGGTTAATGAGGACTTGGGGCTTACTCCTAAGGAGGATGCCCATTCTTGAGAATTATGACTGGGGATTATTCCTGATAAGGAGGCCCAGATTAATGATTCTCTCATCTTAAAAGATTAGGTTTAATGAATGAACTCTCCAACTTTAGTTACATAAATATGTGTAAATAACTAGGTTTTGGTAGATATTCCACGGAATTCCTTTCAGATAAGGATGTCAAATCAAGAAATCATGTCATAAATGGCTTTGAAGAGTGTCTTGAAGACTGAATATTGAATAGGAGAAGTGTAATGGCATAAGAGGGGTGAAATGGGCAAGAAGGGCACCCAAAAAGGTAGGGGCGCACAAGTCCTGGCAGGAACGCAGGTACTGCGTGGGCGTGCAAGTCCTGGTCACACAGGTATACCTACGCGACACACGGGTACTTGCGCGATTGTTAACCAGTAGGGTAACATTTGGGCGATCCTTGACCAAAGCCTTTGGAATTATCCTGAGGTACTTCCAGAAGAGAGGCGCGCAAGTTTTAGTGATGAAGTAAGGAAGCGCGCAAGTATGTTCATTTCCCTTAAGGTTAAAACACCTTAGGCGCGCAAGTGTTAGTTAATTCTAACACTTAGACCTTACTCCTCTTGTTTAGACCTTTCATTCTAGGTAAAGAATTACCTTAGAAGTGTTCAGAAGACCTGAAGAAGAGACTTGGGCGTTCAGAGCTCTGTATCTGAATTCTAGAAAAAATTCTTCCTGAAATGGGGGGCCCACAGGGTCTATTTATAGGCTGGAGAAGACCCCGGGAGGTTATCCTTTAGGGCGTGCAAGTAACTTGTGCGACCATTAGGTGGTGCGCAAGTATACTTGCACGACAGTGATGGAACTTGCACGACCCTTGTGCATTTGAAACCTTGTTCATGCCTTTGTCAATTTTTTATGTTTTCTGCAAAGGATGAATCAATTTTATGCTAAGTCATTTCTCTTTTCATTATTTTAAACAATGTGAAGAAAAGGAGTGTCAACAAAAGTCCCCCCTCAGATTTGGATCCGAAAGAATAAGGATGTGACTCTGAGGAAAAGAAGAAAACCAAAGGGAAAGAGGTGCGCAGGTGCGAGTCGCGCAGGTGCGAGTCGCGCAGGTGCGAGTCGCGCAGGTGCGAGTCGCACAGGGCTAGATCACCCTGGATAGAGTGAGCTAGCTGTAGGCGCGCAGGTGGGAAGCCTGGACTATAAATATGCGGTCATTTTCCATGTATAGCATCCGATTTCTGGATTTCCGAGCTCTCGCCGCGCAAGTTGCTCGTTTTCCGCTGTTTCTTCGATGTCGCGCTGTTGTCCAGGTAATAGGACTTGAACGGAGATACTTGTGAACCAAAAACTTGCGCGGCACATCCATACTTGCACGCCAAGTTTAGACTTGCACGCCTTAATGCCTCTTCCATTTTTCTGAAATTTCTTCACAAATTTTATGAAAAATCAACTTACTTAAGAGTTAATTTATTCAACTTTTGTGCAGAATCAATGGATCTTAGAACTAGAATAGCTGATGAACTGGCAAGAAAACGTCTTGATGATATGATGGATATCATTGGCCACGATTATTATACCATCAAAGATAGCACTCTTCTAGATTTGGCTAAGTATCTGAAGAAATATCATTGCGACTTCCCCTAAATCACTTATCTTCCTTTGTATGGCTATGGTCATCTGTGAGAAGTCACTATTCCATAAGCAAAGAACTATCTCCCATTTTCGTGGTTTCAGAATTACACCAACTTTGATTTAGAAAATATATCATGTGGAGGAGGATTTATAAATGCTGGAACAGTGGAGAAGGCCCACATGATGCATCATAGCCCTTGTATGCCAGATTTAAAACATTATAAGCCCGAGCTGCAACCACATTGTCATCCTTCAATCTTTCGAAATGCTTATATGGATCAATCCAAAGGCTGGAAGAAAAGTTGGGACTTCTCTCCTGGGGGAGGTGTGAAGCCAACTTGGATGTGGGAATACTGGGTGCAACAAACCTGTGCAGAGTTTGTCGAGGATCTGAAAGGATTTGAGATATACGAAGCTATTTGGTTTGGGCAAACATATGTTTACATACATGATAACTTCGTGCTGGAGATACTCATCCACTGGAGCCTAGAGACTAATTATTTCCATCTGACTCATGGAGAAGTAGGTATCAGTCTGTGGGATGTCCACAAGATCTCAGGGGCTCCAATTTTGGGTGACATGTATGATGAAGTCATTCCACCCAAGGTGACTTGGAATGATTCAGAGAAGACTCATGCTTTATCTCGGGAAGTTTTTAAGATCTTCCAAAGGCTCAAGATCTCAGAGACCTCGTTAACTCATTCTAGAAATGATATTCATATGGAGGAGTGGATGAATATATTTCTTATTGATAAGAAAGAGAAGGATCCAAAGGAGAAGGAGCTGAAGGAGAAAGGATCCAAGAAAAAGAAATCCAAGGATAAGAGGCCCAAACGTCCTACCACCTGCCCAAAACCTGAGAAGATGGGTGCTCCTGGCACATTCTGGACAACTCTAGAAGTAGGGGAGTTTGAGAAATGGGGATATGAGTTGAATCAAAGGATCCCGAATAAGACTCTTCTGGTGAGCTTCTTGGCTTTATGGCTCAGCGTTTATCTCTTTCCAGTCAGGGATTCGAAGGGAGTCATCAGGCCAGAGACCTTCGTCATTGCGGCAAAGTTGGCTGAAAAAAAATGGTTGGGTTGGATACCCCCATTTTAGAAAAGATTCACAGGAGTTTACTTCATGTATTAATGGGTAAATCTCCTTTAAGAATAGTGGGACCATTCCATGTTTTATGGGGATGGATTTCCCCTCACTTCAGAACTTACAATGTACAGAATGGATTACAAATTCCTAGAAGTTCTTCCAGGCCGTCAGTGCAAGAATTATCTGGAGTTTCTCCATTAGATGTTAATGCCTATGACATGAAAGTGAGGCTGAGCATGTTTAAGGAATTTAGCTTCTTTCCCTATGGAAATCCACCAACCGGGTGGTTTTTTGATGATGGAACATCCCATTTGGATCTGAGGGCATACATGCTAGCTTGTAGAGATGGTGTGCTAGTTTCCAGGATTGACGGAGAAATTATATGCGAGGCATATGCTCCATATATATTTTCACGTCAATTCAAGTGTCTGCAACAGATTGTTGTATCTCCCCCAGTACATGTCAGGTTAGAGCAACATCCGATGGTTGCTCGGCAACTGTGGCTGCTGAGGTCAAGGGAAAAGATTGGGGCGGTATTTTATCTACCAGTTGAAAAAGCGGCACATAACCTGACTACATGGTATGCTGATCACTAGATAGCATCATACCCTAAATGGGTGCTGAATCACCCTATTTATCAGGTGGGGAAAAGGAAGAGGACTGTAGAGAAGGAAACCCTTCCTCATGAAGGTGATGTTTCCCCACCTGAAGCTGATTCGCCAGATTCCTCCTCTAGGACTGATTCACCGGATTCCCATGATGGGGATAATGAGGCACAACAAGTGGAAAAGCAGCCCCGTGCCCGATATAATCCTCTGGTTAGAATCAAGAGACCTACTCCATCAAATCCTGGTGAGTTACATCATTGTGGTAATTTAATCACTACTACTTTACAAAGAAATAGGTATTATTTTCTTATTCTCTATCTTTAGTTGCAGGATCTAGGAAGAAATTGAAGTCAAAGAGTGTAGGACCTTCCTCGCAGCCTTCATATCTATGACCAGAGGCTGTCCATATATGGCAGAGTTTATATTGTGGTACTGAGACTGCCTGGATGGATTTGTGTGAGGGCCTACAACTTCCTGGAATAGGGAATCTTCTGGATTCTGCAGATATCCAATATGAGGATAACCCCAATGAGGTGAGGGCTTACATCAGAGAGCTGGAAATTCTCATATATTCCACTGATGAGTCTGTTCCAGTCACCAGGCGGGTGAAGGAAATTATTGATCATGGCGCCACTGAGGGGGCTGGTGTTTCTAGAGATGAGGAGTGGCATGAGTATGTAGCCCCTGAAGATTTAAGTTTTCTTTCCTTATTTGCTTTTCAACTTGATTCCAGTCGAAGATTTGTTACTTAAGGAAGTTATTTTCTTCATGTTGCAGCTTGCAAAGAAAGGAACTAATGAAGTTTCTTCTCCACAGTATAGCCCTGGTGGTACTTCCATCGGGGCTACTGATGAATCTCCTCGCGAACCGGGTGAGATATCTCCAGGCCAGCAGGCCATGAATGAGGAGTTGGAAACGACTTTTCATTCTCTAATCCAAGTTCCAATAAGGGAGACTGTTGATACTCCCAAAAAACAAAAGAATCAAAGGAAACGAAGGAGGAAGTCCATAGCTAAACGCTTCATTAGCAATGGTAAGTCCTTCAGGTAATCATGATTCTATACCCATGAAAAGGTTACTCGTGTTTTTGGGGATTGAAGGGGCTTCTTCAATTTCCCCCCTGAGGGAAAGGATTGATCCTCCTTCAAGGACCACGGAGGGTGTTGTGGAACAATCACAAATTCAAGCTGACTTGGCTACTCCTAGAGAAGAGCTAGCATTTGTTCCCAGTATCCCTTATGATGCTATTGTAAGAAGAGAAGAACCTGTTTCTGGTAAGTTAATAATGCTTCATTAAAATGTTGAACAAAACACCGACTGACTTCCATTCTATGATACTTCAGGTTCAACTCCTGCATTAGAGCTCCTGGCGGCTGTTGCAACTGATGCCATGATTTTATCTGAAGATGTTGTCCAGGGTCAGGGGTCGTAGGACGTAAGTCGCCAAGAAGACACATCAAATGCTCCCACTGGTGAGACTAACTAGGATTCTAAAATATCGTTGGATGAAATGATGAATTGTGGCATGTATTTTGAAGAATTTTATGATCATTCTAAGTTATCATGTGATTTAGAAGACCTTGGGCGTGAGTGTTATCCTTCGCCTAGTAAATTTTCTTATAATTTACACTTCTAATCATGACTGAAAATAATATGCAGTTCCATCCATAGAAGCTGTTGAACTTCCAATGCCTGAAGAGGTTGTGGACATTTATTTCAACCCTACCATTGTAGAAACATTAGCTCAAGTAGAGCTAAACCCAGTAAACCCTTCTGAGACCCATCTTGAAGATCCTGTTGAGACTGGGAAAGATGGGGAGGAGTCTTCTCAGGTTGCTGATCTACCGTCAGGTAAGGGATAAAAATATTTGTGATTGTACTTAATTTGAAAGACAATTGATTCTTTTGTTATCCTTTGAAACTAACCAAAGCTTTCAATTAATTATGCAGGGCCATCAACTGCAGTGGCTAGATCTGTAGGTGAGGCCTCAGCCTCTGCCCCAACGGGAATTGAAAGTGAAGAAGCATAGGTCAGGGGGGAAGGAGCAGGACAGGGCACTTCCTTAAGTTCATTAATACCAGATTACATGACCCCCTATGATGATGATGTTGAATCAGACCCAAAGGTGCTTAAGGCGTTCAGCTTTTCACGACGCAAGGCATGGAACAACATATGGAAAATCATATCTGAGGTGCCTTTAGAAGATCTATCATTGAAAATCCCTCGATTGTCATCCCAGTTTGTCATGCTAGGACTTAGTAGTTTTTGATACCAAGAGATTCATACTACAGTGAAACAAGTCATCTTCAGGAGGGAGCAGGAGAAAAAGTGTCGTGAAGATCTGACCAGGGTGAAACTGTCAGTTAACATCGGTGAATTTGAGGCTGCGGTATCCCGAGCTGAGGCTAACTATGCTTCCAAGATGAAGTAGCTGAAGCATAAGATCAAAGAAAAAGTCGTCTAGCAGGTGCAGCTCCAGCAACAATTAGATGCTGTTACTGCGTAACTTGATCAGCTCAATAATTCATTGGAGGGAGCTCAAACGAATGGTATGAAAGCCATTGCAGATGCCAAAAAGGCACTCCATCATGCTGAGAAGAGTGAAGTTGGTCGAGTGCACGAGCTTCAAGTATCTTCTGATGAAGCTCGAGATGTTGTACATCAAGTTAAGACTTATATCGATAGCCTTTTTTAATTTACTGAAAAAGAGAAGAGACTCCAATATGTGGATGTCCTTCTAATTCTTGTGCATCAATGGAGAGTACTTTTATCTTCAATCATTTATGCTTGTATTCTTTTGCTACCTGCTTTAAATTTTATCTAAGCCAATGGGCCTAGTAAGTATAGTTTGATTTTTACTAGGATTAATATAAATAACCCTACAAACTTTGAATCTCTTAATTGCTCAATATTACCTAAATCATAAAAAATGTATGTTTAGTGAGATTGAACTTGACTTTTATTCAAAGATCCTTTGTCTTTTGTGGGTAGTTTAAATTCATGCACGTCGGACATAAAAAGGATATTTTTTAAGGTCGAAATAACTTTGACCGAATGAATTAGAATTGACTCAATTCTTTGACAATTCATCTAAAAACATATTACCATACTCAAGTATGAGGGAAAATATGTAAACTATGACTTAAGATTATTTGAATCTGAGGAATGATATGAAAAAGAGCTAAAAGGGCATCAGAAGAAGCAGTTCCCAAGAATGAATTTACCATTATTTAACAAACTCGTTAGGGGGTTGAATTATGCAGGGCCACCTAAGGGCATTGGCTGCATAGTCAAATAAATAGCATCTTTTGGCTGACAGGTCTGTTATGTAGACTACTTATGCAAGGACCCCTAAGGGCACGTGCTGCATAGTCAGTCAAAAGAACTCTCAGAAATTTACTTTCCTAGTGCTAAAAATCCAGTGAAAGTTTATGGAGATTCAAATTTTCCAAAGTATAGAGTTTGTTGTATGGAAAGAAGTACTTGAATATGGAGAAGATATTTCCAAACAATATTATCAAAGAACTGGATGGATATCACTCCTGCGAAGGTCTGACCCAAACGTAGAGAAGGAGAATGTAAACCATAGACTTGAATACTTTAAGATCATGAAAAAGGATATGGGACAAGTATGTTAAGGATGGCTATTTTTTTTGGATCCCTACGTATTGTCATTAAGACAAATAAGGACAAAAGATTCTTTCTTTCCAATAATGAAGTTACCAGTATCTGACAAACCCGTTAGAGGGTTGAATTATGCAGGGCCACCTAAGGGAATTGGCTGCCACCTAAGGGCATTGGCTGCATAGTCAAATAATAGTATCTTTTGGCTGACAAATCTGTTATGGAGACTGTTTATGCAAGGACGCCTAAGGGCACATACTGCATGGTCAGGCAAAAAAACTCTCATTATTTCAGGCCTTTTGTGATTAGAAGTTAAGAAAAGTGTTATGAAGATCTGAAAATATTTAAGTTTGGGATTATGACACATAAATATGGGTATTTTCCAATGTATGAAGAGATACACAGATCAATGCTAACCATAATCATGTTGTGGCTGGGTCCTAAATGGAAATGTTGGACTTCACTACGTATCCCATAAGGATGGGAATCAAGCCATACGTAGTTCTTGAACTATAGTTTAACGTTGTGTGGGACAAAAGGATTAGAGATCTTAGTTTAGGGTCATAGAGCTTGGACCATTATAAGAAATACACAGTGTGTGTTTTCATGGGGACTTTTCAGCCAGGGGACTGAAAGAGGAATTTGGGGTTAGGCCCAAAAGACTTGGGGCTAGATTCGAGGGACACTCGAACATTCCTATGTATCCCATAATGATGGGAATCAAGCCCACATAGTTCTAGAAATACCCTCTGTACAAATTGGGTTCATACAAGTGAAAGGTGAAAGGAGATTTTAGTGTAATGATGGTTTGACCCAAAATAAAAGGTTCGGGCATTTCCATGTATGCACGTAGTCTTTGGAATGAAACATGATTGAAAAATCAATGTAAATAATGATTCCCTCTCAGGTGAGGATATCAAAGAATATTGTAGTGTATTGTCATACTCGAAAAAAGTGTTGTATAGTTTAACATCGTATAACAAGGAAGAATATAGAGACTCGAAGCTTGACGTACATGGACATTACATTAATTTGGTGGAATACTTAATACATGACCAAAACCAGCACTCAAGGACCGTAATAGTTTAGTGCCTTTGGAAACTTGTAACATAATCTTCTAATCTTGGTGAAAGATCCTCAACATCTCCCATAAAGATCTTACCTTTTTTCTTACCTAAAACCTTTCCTTATATCCTGGGGAAAAGAAAACATAAAAAGAGTGAGCTCAAATGCTCAGTAAGGGCAAACATAGTTAACATGAAACAATCCATAAACATTTGAAAGCAAAAACTTGAACATGAAATTTAAACATCAAAATCTTGAGAAAAGACATAAATCGTGGAAGTACGTAAGGAATATATCACAATGGATCATCAATCATGATAAAATAAAATGGTAATAAAACATGTAACTGTGGAAACCATTCAGCACATGTTATGATTTCTATATTAGCCAAGTTATTACTACCAAGACCATCTTAGTGGACAAAGTCCCTTTCTGAATCGAGTTCACTCCTCATTTCAGTCCTGTAACACTGAACCGGATTAACTTACTGTTCTAGCCATGTCTATCTCATGATATATAAATCTTTACCCAATGAATTGGAGGGAGATATAGGTCCCACCCATCTTATAATTAAATCATTCTTACTTGTTCCACAAAATAAACATACATCATTCATAATAACCCAACGAATAAAATGGGTTTCATAAACATCATCCCATCATCACATAATCCATATAAAAGTAATGGATATCATTTGATAATAATAAAAGTGAAACCATGTAAATCATAGATACATTATACTTGAAACATACACATATGAAATAATGTCATCTTATATGGAAAAATGGTTTTGATAAAACACTTGAAATGAATTCTTGAGGAAAATATCCTTTCTTCTTCAAAATCAATTTCTTTTCACAAAACATCATTAAATTTTAAAATAAAGATATTTTTTTGAAAATAGTCATGAAATATTTTGGAGTAAGCTTCATGAAAATAAGTCTTTATAAAACCATAAAAATTCTTTCATGCCGTATAAGTTAAAAAAACATTCTTCTCGTACTTTTGTCGGAAAAGTTAAAAAAGTACCTTGTAACGTAAACAAAAGAAAGATTCCTTACATACCATGTAGTAAAAGTAAAAAATGGGTAAAATGGACTTTAAAAATACATGAAACCATTTTTAGAAAATAGGTACATGGATGATAGATAAAACCCCAGTGAATACTTACGAATAAACAATCTCGGATAAAAATGAGATTGGAAAAGTTATCCCTTACCTTAGGTCCGATATGCTTCGTACGTATCTGAACCTCCTATATAATGATTTAAATAATTTCATTGACTTATTAAAGAATCATATTCATTGTTATAATATCATATATGGTTCACTTATGACTTTATATTACCCGTTCTTTTGTAAGTTCCATGTTAAAGAAGCGTTTTGGGTAAAATCGTTTTATAAATCGTACATGTTTGGACTTGTTGTTCTTGATATTATTACTTATATCCTGATTTACTTAATTGTAGAATGTAAAAAATGATTTATATGTAATATATATTCCGCATATACATATATATATATATGATAGATCGATAAATGGAATGAAATACATCATTCATGGAGACGGTAGGCCGTACGTATGCATGAACGCTATTTTCATTTCCTTATTGAATTGAATGGAATTAAGTAGATGACATACATATATATATATATACATAAATCCAGTATCATTATTATTTCATATATTTCATGATTACTTATTATATATACCTTATAATCATTCATGAATGGTTAACATGGAGAATGAATCTCATCGCGTCGTGGAGACGGTAGTCCGTATGTACGCACGAGCGATGATATCATTCCCATGATCATGGAATTGTACTGAAGTGTATGTATAATATTTCAGAATCAATATCAATTTAAAATAATCATATATAGTTATTTTTTTACACCATTATACCCATCCAAGTAAGGTGGTGGTCGAAAACAGATTACACCACGGCGTGGAGACGGTATTCCGTACGTACGCACGCGCGGTGATTTTGTTTTCCGTAGGAGGGATAGATAGTGAAATAGGTTTGTTTCATACTTATAATAACATATAAGTATATGAGTGATAGTGATTTTATTAATTAATAATGAAACAACTAAATAAGAAGAAGTAGAAGAAGAAATAAAGTTGAAAGAATCGGTAATGGACATTACCTCTTCTTTGAAGCACCTCTTCTTAACCTCCTTTTAGGGCACTAAAGATGGTATTTGAAGAATAACAGGACCTATAGGATGTTTTTAGGGAAGTGGAGAAGATAAATTGGCAGGTTTTGGCCGAGGTTGAAGGCTCAAAGTGGTGTAAGGAAGAGAGGGAGGAGGTGACCTTTTATAAGGGAGGAGAGGGGCACCTTTGGAAAAACTAAACATATTATTTTATTATAAAGTCGTATTCAGTTTTTAATAGTTAAAAATTTTATTATTTCTAAGATAAGGTGGGTATGGGTCGAAATACTCTCATATAATAGAATTTAGAAAAGTTTAGGTTTCTATTTTAACCTTATCATTTAGATTTAACTTTAAGTTAAATAATTTTACTTTTACCGTGTCTTCTTGTTTTCTTACACTATAAGGTTAATAAAATTACTATAACAAGCCAAAATAACCCCAAGTTGTTTATTATTAATATATATAGCCTTATCTAATTCATTTGGCCGAACCTCATATTTTTAGAAATAAAATAACAATTAATAATATAATATTTTTTTTAAAAACTATTTTATGTCAATTTTGACACTATTTGGTAATTGATTTTTTTGAAAATACTAACAGAATTATTAGTTCTAAAATAGTTAATTAAATCAATACTAACATGTAATATTAACCTATAAAATTATTTAAATTCATAAAAAATATCAAATTACATTTATTTGGGTATTTATAACATCAATTATGTCAATATTTCAGTAATGAGATAATTACTGCATCATCAATGTGTAATTAATAAATTAAATTATTTATTGTATAAAAATTATAAATAATATACCATTATGTATGAAATCTTTTTATATTTATAATGAATATTTATAGTCTTATTTATCTTATGTATAACCCTATATTAAAAATTATTTATTTATTAAACTTTGATTTTAACTATTTTAACCCTTCTTTAAATAAATTAATAATAAATGTCCTAATCTAATCCAAGTGGGCCTAAATTGTCATATTTTATTTCTAAGGTTGTTTTTGTTCTAATTACACTTATCCAATAGAATTAGGACATGTGTTAGGGTAATAATAATATCATTTTTACCCTTAATTACCCTATTTACTTTTAACCGTGGTAAAAATAAGTAAAAAGTTATTATTCACCAAAAATTATTTTCATCTCATTGAACCAAATTTTAGTCCTTGATATCAACCGTGTCTCTCAGATTTTCGAAATTCCACTCACATAAGTGGTAAAATTAAGTTTTATGTGAATTTACAAATTCTCCTAGGAGGTGGGTAAAAGACGGTGAAAAGTTCAATAAAATTTTTATATATCTAAAATTATTATAAAATGACTCCAATGAATTACATTGAACTTATATAAGTATTATGTATCAATTTTTACCTAAAATAAATTTAAATAAAATAAATAATTATTTAAATAAAAAGTCAGTTTTTAAATAGTAACCCAGTGTTTTCACTATTCATCAAAAATTGAATGTTTTCAGAAAAATACCAAAAATTCACCCTAGACTAATTTCGATATTCCGAATCCAAAAATGAAGTCCATTTTGAAAAATAAAATTTCAAAAACTGGGTATTACTATTCATAATGGCTAGTTCATAATAAAATTATAACAATATCTCGTTTAGTGAAACTCGGTATTGCGTACTACACACACTATCGAGGAAGGTCTTTATTACGTGTAATGCAAGCCAAGTCAGGGATTCATGTAGTCAAATCTATGTTTGGTGTTGCGTATAACATAATCAAAACTTATTTCATTTATACATTAAATAAAATCTATACGTAATGTTGCATAGAATAGTTTCTACAAAACGAATTTGAAATTGTGTGTAATACGAGCCAAGAATAGTGTTGTGTATACTGCAAGCAAATACGGTGTTGCGTATATCACAAGATAATTTTGGTGTAGCGTACAACACAAGACATCAATGAAATTAAAAAGAATAGTTCTCATAAAATCTCGGGTTGTTACAACGAAAGTGAACCAATGTAAAGATATTGATTCTAGGGACGGTTCCACGAATCAACATCGTATGAGATGGAGGTGAACTGATGTGAAGAGATTGGTTTTGGGCTTGAACCTTGGGAGGTTGCCTACGTACCCATCCTGGAAGGCAAGGATCAAAGTCCGTGTAGTTCAATTAAATAATGAATTAATGATCAAGTTTCTCTTGGGGACAACGACCTAAAAAAATGGTATTGGGACTTACGCATGGTTAGCATCCCAGAGAGGGTGTTATGGTTGAAGTTTTCTCTAAGATCACGTGAGTCATACTCGGTGTGAGAAACAAGAGGTAGCAACAACCCTAACGATGCACAGTTTAATGTCATGTAGGACATATGAAGGGACTATGTAGTTTAAAGTCTTGCACTTAGGACTATTGGTGATGCACAGTTTAATGTCATGTAGTACATATTAAAGGACTTTCTGTACAGTTTAGCATCATGTAGTTAGGAATATGGGGAAAATACAGTTTAATTTCATGTTGGATAGAAAGAGTACACCATTTAACGTCATGTTGGACGTATTAGGGATTTTTTTCACAGTTTAACGTTATGTTGGATGAAAAAGGGATGATACAGTTTAGCGTCATGTTGGACGTAAGTGCACATAGTTTAAGGTCGTATGCATGGACCGTGAGTGTATAGTTTAACATCATATAGCAAGGACGATGAGAAGTATAGTTTAACCATCATGTAGGACAATATAGGGACAATACAGTTTAACGTCATGTTGGACGAAAAGGATGCAAACAGTTTAAGGTCATATGCATGGACCAAAGAAACATATTTTGTGTTCATACAAAATATTTCTTCAGAAATCTAGCATTGGTTGGAGTAGTGGTGAGTTCTCCATCCATTAAGATTAAAGAATAAGCTCCATTGGAATAGACCTTATGTATTGAATAAGGTCCTTCCCATTTTGGCTCAAGCTTGGGAGGTTTCTTTCCTAGTATCATTGGAGTTATGAGAACTAATACCAATTCTCCCTGAGTGAATGAACGAAAACGAACTTTTTTGTTGAAAGCTCGTGCTATTCGATTCTGATAGACTTCCAAGTGGTGCATTGTGCACAATCTTTTCTCATCTAACCATTCCAATTCATTCAATCGCTTTTGATATTGCTCATCTGTAGATTAGTGATCACAAATGGCTACTCTGAGTGAGGGTAATTGAACCTCAATTGGAAAGACTGCTTCCATTCCATATACCAGTGAATATGGAGTTGATCACGTTGCAGTGTGGGTGGTGGTCTGATAATCCCATAAAGCATGAAAGAGTTTATCAGGCCATGATTTCTTATCATTATCCACCATATTTTGCAGTATATTTGAAAGAGTCTTGTTGAATGCTTCTATCTGGACATTGGCCGCTGCATGATACCGAGATGAATGGTTGGATTTGATGTTGTATTCTTGATACAACTTCTTCACCTCATATGAACAGAAGTTGGTTCCATTGTCCGTCAATATGGTATGAGGGACACCAAATCTGTTAATGATGTTAGACTTGATGAATCTAACAATGAATTTAGAACTGACTTCCTTGAGAGGTATTGCCTCTTCCCATTTGGAAAAGAAGTCAGTAGCAGTAAGATTATACTTAAACTGCTTGGTCGTAGCTGAAGGGTAAGGTCCCACCACATCCATTCCCCATGTGGAAAATGGCCATGAGTATTTAGCTGTATGAAGCTTGATGAATGAAGTTGGCATGTACTTGGCATGAATGAAACTTCTTTGTGAAATCAACACAATCTCGTATCATTAAAGTCCAAAAGTATCCAAGCCTTCAAATTTGATCAGACAGACTATGTCCAGACTGGTGGGTACCACAGACTCCTGCATGCACTTCTTTCATGACAGCCATTGTCTCTTCACCATCAATGCATCTGAAGATAACTCCATCAAAACCACATTTGTAGAGAATTTTCTCTAAGTGATCTGGGATATCATAAAGAGTGAAATTGACTACACGTCTCTGGACTTGTTCTTTCCCGGCTCTATCAGGTGGAAGTGTTCCATTTTGAAGGTATTCCCTGATAGGTGTCATCCATCCTATAGTATGACCATATGGTTCAGAAATAGGACTAATTTCATTGATCTCCTCTGTTCTGATTCAAACATAAGGTGAAATTGCACGACGGTGGGCAATTCTGATGGTTTTCTCATCCCGATTTGGATCTACCAGAGCTGTGGCTATATTATCTAGTGCATCAGCTTAATCATTTTGTGATCTTGGGACATAATAAAATGTTGGTTCCGAAGGGAATTCCTCCATTAACTCTGATGTAATCATAAAAAGGGATTATTTCTTCTTTTCTAATGGCATAATCCCCATTGACTTGTTTGATTACCAAGTCTGAATCACCTTTCACCTTTAAGTGATTCACTTGTTCTTAAAGCACCAATTCCAAGCCTGCGATGAGAGCTTGGTATTCTTCTTCATTATTGGTACCACCTTCCCATAATAAGAACGAATAAGGTAATAATTCCTTTTCTGGAGAAATGAGAACAATTCCTAAGCCAACTTTGTTGAATTTAGGATTTTCCATCTTCCTCCCTGTTGGACTTCTGGAAGCACCATCAAAATACATTTCCCATGCCTGAGGACTTTATTAAATAGAAAAAACTTCCTCATCAGGGAGTTCAATATCTGAAGATGTGTATTCCACTGAAGGGTGTTTAGCCAGGAAATCAGCCAGAGCTTGGACCTTTATTGCCTTTTGAGACACATATTGAATGTCGAATTGTTGTAAAATAACTGCCCACCTTGCCAAACATCCTGTAAGCATTGGACGACTAAGGATGAATTTGAGCGGGTTATTCCGAGATACCAATTGGATCTCGTGATTTTGCAGGCAGTGTCTCAACTTCTGAACTGCAAAGATTAATGTCAGGAAGCACTTCTTAATACTTGAATATCAGGTTTATGCTTCAAGCATAGTCTAACTGAGATAGTAGAGGTTGCTTTCATTCCCAGCATCATTCTTTTGAGCAATAAAGGCACCCAATGATCGCTCTAAAGCCTTCACGTAGAGGATAAGTGGCCTTCCTTCAATAGGTGGCATAATTACTGGTAGACTCAAGAGATACTTCTTGAGAATATCAAATGATTCTTGAAATTATTTAGTCCACTTGTAAGTAACTCCCTTCTTCATCAATTTGGTGAAGGGTAAATTTTTACCTGCCAAATTGGCGATGAAACGCCGAATATAGGCTAAGTGTCCTTGAAGTCCTCTTAATTCTTTCAAATTTCTAGGAGGTGACATACCAAGGATTGACTTGGTATTATCAGGATCGACTTCAATACCATGATGGCGTATAACAAAACTGATAAATTTTCCTGAGGTTACCCCAAAAGCACATTTTAAGGGATTCATTTTCAAATTATGTTGTCGAAGCTTGCGGAATATGACTTCTAAATCATCCAAGTGATTAGAACTTTGTTTGGATTTGACCACCAAATCATCCACATAACATTCAACAAACTTCCCTAAAAAGGGCTTGAAGATGCGATGCATTTCACGCTGATATGTTTCACCTGCATTCTTTAAGCCAAAGGGCATTACCCGATAGCAAAAAACACCCTGAGGGGATCTGAAGGCTGTAGATTATTCATATTCTAGGGCCATTTGAATTTTATTATATCCGAAATATCCATCCATGAAGGAAAGTGCTTCATAGCCAGCTGTTGCATCAATTAATAGTTCTGTAATCGGAACTAGAAAATCATCTTTAGGACAATGCCGATTAAGATCTCTGAAATCAATGAAAACCCTAATTTTTCCATTCTTCTTTTTCACTGGGACAATATCATCCAACCATTTAGGATATTGAACTTCTCTGAAGAAGTTAGCTTTGATGAGCTTATCCACTTCGGCTTCAATTTTGGAAGCATAGGTTGGGTGTGTTCTTCTCGTGACTTGCTTAAATCCTCAATGCTCTTCTGGTAAACCCAAATAATGAGTGGAAACATCAGGATCAAGCCTTGGAATATCTGTATATTTCCAAGCAAATATGTCTCGATTTTTCTTTAAAAAGGAAATATACATCTCTTGTTCTTCAAGATTCATGGATGCACTGATTAAAGTGGGGTGTTGATCTTCTTTTGTACCTAGATTTATTTCTCTGAGTTCATCCATGGTGGTAGAGATACCCTCTTCAAATGCTAGAGGAGCATCTCTGAGGTCTTCCTCTTCTTCTTCAACATGTGTTATTTCTTCTGTTTCTACTTGCATAGTAGATGATAAAGCAGAATTTACACGATCAGAAGAGATGTTAAAATTTGATCATCTTGAAGAAGAAGCTTACATTTCTGAACCGATTGATGATGAAGGGTCTTCCCTGGGTAATATGAGGAGATGATAGATTGAGAATCGACATCATCGTTCACCTCTGAAATTGCTATAACTTCGTCTGGCCTTATTGGAGAAGTATAGACTTGCTGGATTTCAGCGGATGAAATGAAGACATCTCCATTTGGGCTTTCATCGCTGCTTGGTGGGTTACCAATTTCTCCCATGTTGTCTGGCTCGATTGCTATAATTGACATTATGGATCTTTCCATAAGTGTATTTTGATTTGAGTCTATCTTGTCAATTTGACTAATAGGAAACACATAATCTGTACTCACATGTGCAAATGGATTTACTGGAATCTTCTCCAAACCATATGGAGCATTAACTTTGTTAAGCTCCTTTGTTTTGGATTTCTCACTTCCCTTCATGTGATAGAATTCCGCCTCAATGTATTGATACTCACATGTCTTGAACGGGGCCTTATCACCATACAATGTCCCAACTTGACCATCGAAACAATATTTGAGACATTGATAGTATGATGAAGGGATAGCCGCATGTTGATGTAGCCAGGGTCTCCCAAGCAAGATGTTGAAAGCTGAATCTTGATCAACAACCATGAAATATGAATTAGATACAAGATCTCCAAACTTATTTCTGAGTGTAATCTCACCCAATGGTTCTTGTTCATTTTTTATCATATCCTTGTAACATCATGGTAGAAGGAGATAAATCAGATTCTGTGAGGCCCAATCGACGAAGTGTACGAATGGTCATGAGGTTGACTCCTGAACCATTATCAATGAAATCTCTTCGGATGTCTATTCCATTGACCTTTCCAGATAAGTACAAAGGTCTAATATGACTATGCATGACATCATCTTCATCTTCATCAGTAAAAGATATCACTGCATGGCATTCTGCAGGATTATTCTCTATATGGTAGACTTCAGCTGCGGCGATTTCAGTTTCAAACTTCTGAGGACTAGACAAAGCCTTAATGAGTGCCTCCCGAAGATCCTTTGATAAATTCAAGGCATCCAAAATTGATAACTTGGCCGGTACTTGGGCCAGGTGTTTCAATATATCATACTTTTGATCCAAAGGTCTGTGTTTCCCAATATGAACATGTGGTTTAGTAGGTGCCTTGGAAGATGATGTTTTGGAAGTTGATGCATCTTGTATCGGGATAGGAGTTGGTAATACTCCTAGATTTGGAATATTAGACCAATTAATTCTATTTACTTGTTGAGAACAAGAAAGTGAAACCTTCAACAGATCTTCCAGTATAATTGTGTCAGTACTGAGTTTGCTATTGGTGGAAGAACTTTCTTGTTCTTGTTGAGCTCGCTGAAGGGATCTACCACGAGTTTCTGCCGCAGACACAGTTCTAGCATGAGTAAAATTGGAATAGTGGCTTCTGAAAGATCCACGTCTTTCCCTGTATCCTGACCCTCTGTAACTTCCTCTGATTCTTCTGTTTGATATAGGGAACTTAGGCTCATCAAAATCGAAACTGCGAATAGCATACGGATCTGTTAATGGAATCATACTAACAAAACTGAATATTAACTCTTCGTCTGATGAAGACTCTGCCTGATTAGCCTATTTAGGTTGTTCCCTTTGGTGGGGTGGTGCCCGTTGCTTTGAAGTAGATGACATAAAATCTTCCAGAGTCAAAGAGAACTTGGGCTTTAACACATACTCATCTTCTTCTGATTGTTTCATTTTTTTGGAATCATGTCGTTTCTTTGAGTATTTTTCCTCTGATGAAGAGGGTTTTGCTACAACATTCATGAAAGAAGACACAATTGGTTTCTTCCATTGCGTTCACAAAATAGCATGAGTTCGATTTATCGTTTTTCTGACCATCCAATCATCATATTTTTGTGCATTTTTTCTTTTGACTTCTTTCCATTCTCCTTCTTCCTCTGGAATTATAGCAGTAAAACATGCTACTTAGGCTAAAGAGCATTTTAGTTTGACTTGTCCCGAGTCGACCATCTTTTGTAGGAGGTCTTTGAAGACAAAACACTCATGGATGGGATGCCCCAACATTTGATGAAAAGGGAAATAATTGGGACGGTCTTCATCTCCTTCCTTGTTTGGACTCTTGGGCCTTGGCAATTGAACCAGATTATTTTCCAAAGCTGAAATGAAGTAACCAGGAACTTGTTCATTTCGGAAAGAGTATGTTTTTCTCTTAAGATCCTCAAATTGTTTTCGTCTTTGATCTCTTTGATCATCTGGATGAAACGTTTTTTGTTGTTGGCACTCAGGAGGTGGAGAGCTTCGAGAAGATGAAGGTTTTGAAGTAGAAACAGGTACAGGTGCTTTTTTAAGCATAACTATAGCAGTCTCTAATTTACCCATTCTCCTTCCTGGAGCTGATGGAATTACATGAGATTTAGCCTTAGCCTGTATAAGGGAATATTCAATCTTTTGAGTGATTGAAGTAAGGTCTCGAAACCCTCCTTTGTATTTCACAGGGATCAACGGCGTGCGTAATTCATCACGTAGATTTGCCAAACAGATTGGCAACAATTCTTCTTGAGGGAGTGATAATCTTAGGGAATATTTTAATACCTTCCAGCGAGCAATGAAATCTGACACCCTTTCATTCTCCCTTTTCTTACAGTTTTTAAGATCGAAAACTATTGTCTTTGGGGAAGTTGAGTTGAACTGAAGAAGGAATTTTTGGCGAAGATCCTCCCATCCGGTAATTGACCGGGATTGAAAGCTTGTATACCAGACAAAGGATGGT
Source organism: Viscum album (assembly GCA_963277665.1). NCBI lineage: Eukaryota > Viridiplantae > Streptophyta > Magnoliopsida > Santalales > Viscaceae > Viscum > Viscum album. The sequence continues at coordinate 1,712,006,627 of OY728140.1, read as the reverse complement.
CCTTGCAAGGTCCACATGAAGCATCTGAGTTTCACTGCTTCTTGCTATTCTGGAGTTCCCATCATAGGATCTCAATAAGACACGTAATGCGTCAAATGCTTTTCAGGATCGCCTGATCCAATGAAAATAGGGAATACAGGGTTTCCAAAACTTTTTGGGGGAGAGATTGAATCTACCCATTTAGGGTAAGATTTATTTTTGGGTTAAACCTGCGCACGCTTCCCTTACATAGTCTCTAACCGAGATGTTAATGACTTAATGGAAGTTATTAACTTTTGAGAAACATCTGGTTGAACATGGACTTGGGAAGGTGCAATGATTGGAGTTTGGATAGGTATGGCAGCTGGTACTGCAACTGATGGCAGCACTGCCAATTGTTGTTGCACTTGACCTATAGGATTAGACCTATGAGGGTGTACTGATAAATGAGGATATTCTTGATCCATCTCAGTAGCTGCAATAAATTCACTTGGCTGACTGACTCTAGCACGCTTAAGAAGAAGACTACCCTGAAGTAGTTCTGCATTCAACCTCCTCAATTCTTTAATTTATTCCTCCTATTGTGAAAAACTTTTCTCTAGTGAGAGTGATTAGCCTTCTCCAGATGAAGGATATGTAACCTGATTCTTTCCCTTCCCTTTGTTGGATCCTTTTCAGAGAGGGGGAAGTGGGTTACTTGAAGGATTACATAGGTTCTGAGTAATCCTTTGATTTCGTGTATGCACACCTTCTTCATTTGTGTCTGTGCATACATCTTCTTGAGCAGAAACCTATTCATCTAAATCCCCTGAGTGAGCCTCATTTGGTGGATCAGCAACAACGACATTGATGAAATTGATTGATGCATAACGTATCGCATCCCATCTATCAGCATTTCTGTGATATTGTCTTCTTCCATTTCTTTGATGAGACATTGCCTTTTGTTGATTCGATCCCTCAGGAACTTCTTGACGAACCATAATTTGGAGGGAATCTTCTGATAATTTGGCTCTTCGTTCCTCTTGTGGCTTCTTCCCCAATCGAGAAAAGACCGATTTTCTTTGAGGAGGGGATTGATGATTTGAAAAAGTCCCTAGTCCCGTGGACTGGGGTTGTTCCTTCTGACTTTGCTCAACTCCTCGAATCCTATTGGTTGATTCTGAGGGTTGGTTTAAAAGAGTCCCCAGTCTGGCAAGATGGGGTATCTCTTGACATGATATGTCTAAGACTTTCTTAAAATATCTCCTGATCTTGAAGACCTTAGTCCTGAAATTAGCTGGATGCATCAGCCTGCATCCACTTTTATCTCCTGGTTCAAAAGACCGTTGGATGATTTCTGACACTTTTATCACTTGGTGATGTGCTTGCTCTAAATGAGAAGCCTATTCAATATTCTCGTTCGCTTGATGCAGTAGTAATTAAACACACTTGTTCTCTGTATGCTTGATTTTGAGAGGAACTAATTGAAGCCTATTCTTGGGAAAGCTTTTGATTACAAACAAAGCCCATTGACTTTGGCCGGCCATGGTAAATAACATTGCATGAGGCCATTTTTGGCGGGCTTTGCTGACTGGAGAGTACAGTGAAATGTAGTTCTCCATGAACACCCCATCCTTTGATATGAATACCAGATGGGGAATTAGAAATTAACTGGCGCAATCTTCTTAGTGCACCAAGGCATGAACGCTGAAGGGATCTCTACTACTTTTCAGCCTTCGGATATCGAGAGACTGATAGAGATGCCAAATCAATCTGGCGTTGTAACCCTTATATTATCTTAGCATGATTTTCATATTCATCATAATATAATACTTTCTTCTTCAACTAACAAAGAGTTTTCCATATGTTGAGATGAATATCATGAATTCCATCTTCCATCAACATCTCTGTAATGTCATACTGAGAGTTAGCCAGAGGCCAAAACATGACTGGCACTTCACCTTTTTCCATTTGTTTCTCATGTTCAGCATTTTCTCTTTTTCATTAAATGAAGATTCTTCTACCTGATTTGACCAGAGCTGGTGCTTCCTTGTTACTTCATCGGATTCAACAAGATTGGTAGAGATATCATCGATTAAACTAGAAGATGCATGACTTAGGGGTGGTTTGGAGAATGACCTACACCATGGGCTATCTTCTGATTGAGAAAGTATTTCACTTGCTAGCGATGAAGCATCAGACATGACTGGTTTCACATTTTCAAGTGCCTCAAGATAAGAGGGATTTCTCGGCACTACATTGTCCACTAGAGAATTTTCCGGACAATGTGCATCACTACTGCGGAGAGGACTTTCACAACAAAATTCATCATCATGGGGAGGACCACCATGGTGGGTTACAGCAAAAGATGAGATTACTTGCTCCTTGGTCTTCTGGCCACACAGAGGGTTATTGTAGCTCTCATATGAATATGAAACTTCAAGATCGACCGAATTTTCATGAAGCAGGCCTTCATGAGGAAGTGTTTGTTGAAGACCTTCAGAATTAATGTTCCCACAATTGGGAAATGGGGGAGTAGAATCTTGGATTCCAACAGATTACGGTTTAAGGTCTTAAATAACTCCAGCATCAAGCAAGGCCTGGTTACAGATTGTCTCTTGATCTCTTGACTGTGCTAGGCGGGTCTTCTTTTTAGATGCCTTCTTACTCAATTTAGCAGTTGTGTGTGCCTACTTAAGAGAAATGATCAGGTTAGGCTGATTATCTCCGCTCAAACCAGGTGTATATGCCTGACTTGGTTGTCCATATGATATGGGGGAGTATGCCCCACAACCCTCTTGGACTGGAACAGATGTGTGTGTCTGTTCTAGAGTGAACTGTTGATGTGTCACTCCACTGGTAGGGATAGATTTTCATTTCTTTCCCTGTGATGCTGCTGAAGCTATTATAATATCCTGGAAGGCATCCAGAATATGAGCAGGGATTTTCTTCTACTCTTTCACCATTGATAGAATATGTTTGGTGACTTCAGCTGCTGGAACGGGGATATACGCCCATTACATGCTTGGAGTAGGTGTATGTTTCTGCCCCTGTCCTCCTTTTCCTATCAGTGAATCCTGATAGTACTCAAGTGTGGGGGCAGAGAGTTGAGTCCGCCTCCTGTTTGTCACCAGAGATTTCCGACTGACTTCTCTAAATGCTACCAAACGAGGTTGTTGGTAGGCTTGATCAATACTAGCAGGTGTATGTGCCTTCTGATTGCACTTTTCCAAACGTGGTTGACGAACTTCCTTCAACACTGACAGACGAGGCTGCTGGAAGGATTGATGAGTGTAAGCAGGTGTATGTGCCTATTTACTAGTGGTCAATACATTGGGTTGGTGGGATCCATCATATGTAGTCAGATGAGCCTGTTGACTGGATGATGATGTATAAATAGGTATATGTTCCTGTCTATACTACTCCACCGAAATTTCTTGGCAGGATTGGCGCGCTGCTGCCAGACGAGTCTGCTAGACATCTGAATTAAAATGGGCAGGTGTGTGTGTCCGCTTGTTGCTTGCCACCAAGTTAGGTTGGTGGACTTCTCCAAAAACGGCAGAGATAAGAACCTGCTCACTATTAACCGGATTTCACCTCTGGCGATTCATCTTACCTGCTCGAGTTCGAGGAACCTAAGCCAAACTCCTGGATTCAATTCCCTCATCATGTTGAGGGCACAATGTCGCATGAGTCTGGCAGCGATTGTTGATAGGAGCCCTTGGGAAGAACTCATGTCTCCTTGAATTAAGGCCCTGAGGGACCTGCTCATTCACCTCCTCATAATATGAGAGTGAATGGTGATTGTGTTCCGGGGATAACGACCCAAAACGGTTGGAGACGGTGGTTAGCATCGCCTGCTTCTTGATCACTAGTCGTTGTTGACCGGATGACCGATGTGAATTATTCACTTGGAGGGATTATCGGGCAGCCTCTAGAGTTGGGATAGTACCGTGTTGACGGTACTCCTTAACCAGTGAATTTGATACCCAATGTTGAATATGCTGAGTAGGTGATGTCATCCTCAGAGCGGACGACAATCCATCAGGAGTAGCAGTAGTGGCATTCGTAGCAGTGGTATTCATAGGTGTGAACTTGAGAGAAGCCATTTCTTAGAATGCAGAGAATCTTGGGAAAGAGTTATTGTTTGATATAATAGGCATAATCAAGATAAATTCAGCCATTACATCTTTTGGATGAGCACATATGTCAATTATTGTTTTTGTTGGCCCTCTCATTGAGTTCTAAATAGGGGCCTAACAAATAGGTAAAACATCATTTTAACTTGGTTAAGGATTCACGTCGGGTTCACCATATTTTTGTTTCCTTTGGAATTGGGGATGACCTCATTGATTGAAGGTTCAAACATTCCAATCAATTTATAACGGGTTTGTTTGTAGAATTGGAAACATCCAATGATTCCATATCCATTTGGACCTACTTTCCAAAGGTAGGTGCTCATTAGTTTTTGAACTGATGAGGCTTAGGAATTTACATTGGTCGAGAGGATGGGAGGCAGGACTCATGACACCTTTTTGAGGGGAATTATTGTCTACTCTGGGACTCTCTTTATAGATTTAAGTTATGTTTGTGAATCCTTATTACATTACCAAGTATAAAATGAGATTTCCTTTAGATCTGACAATAAATGATTAATATATAGGAAATTTCTAGAATCTTTTATATGTATTCAAGGTTCTTCATCAATAGAGAATCATTTGTATTTGTTATAGATTCTTGTTCAATGGTATCCTTCAATACATAAAAGTCTCTTGGTCATTGTGATGACCATACTGGTTTTAAAGCCACTCAGTGGGGCACTTGAAGTTTATTGTCATTCATAAGGACATGAGTTATTTCAGAGTTGGGATCGAACCCGCAGATGGGCTACCTACGTATCCTTTTCTTTAGAAAAGGAATCATAACCCACGTAGTTCGAGTAATGGAATATGATGTTTATGATTGATGTCCCAAAGAAAGATGTCATAATTACTTTTACACTCTAAGCTCACATGAGTCATGCTCGGTGTGGGAAACAAGAGGTTTTGGTAAAACCAGACAATTGTGCCATGAAAAATGAAATCATAAGAAATGATGTGGGGCTTATGTATGTATGACTGCCCAAATAGATGCATATTAGGATTTACTTCAGGGAAGAAATCCAGGAACAGGTTCCATAAAGGTATATGTACTTTATGGAGATTTGGATACTCTAATTTGGGGCTTATCTCTAAAAAGGAGGCCCAAATTAGGAGGGGACTTATGATTGGGTTTTACTCCTGAGAAGGAAACCCAGTTCAAAATTAAATTAGGACTAGTTAAGAGAAATTAAGACTGGGGATTACTCTTGAAAAGGAGGCCCAGGTTAAGGGGAATTATGATTGGGGCTTACTCTTAAAAAGGAGGCCCAAGATTAGGAGGACTAGGGCTTACTCCTAAAAAGGAGGCCCAGATTAAGAGAATTATGGTTGGGGCTTACTCCTAAGGAGGATTCCCAGATTAATGGGAATTATGACTGGGACTTACTTCTGAAAAGGAGGCCCAGGTTAATGAGGACTTGGGGCTTACTCCTAATGAGGATGCATATTCTTGAGAATTATGACTGGGGCATATTCCTGAAAAGGAGTCCCAGATTAATGATTCTCTCATCTTAAAGGATGATGTTGAATGAATTAACTCTCTAACTTTAGTGACATAAAGATGTGTAAATCACTAGGTTTTGAGAGATATTCCACGGAGTTCCTTTCAGATAAGGAAGTAAAATCAAGAAATCATGCCATAAATGGCTTTGAAGAGTGTCTTGAAGACTGAATCTTGAATAGGAGAAGTGGAATGTCATAAGAGGGGTGAAATGGGCAAGAAGGGAACCCAAAAAGGTAGGGGCGCGCAAGTCCTGGCAGGTGCGCAGGTACTGCGTGGGTGCGCAAGTTCTGGTCGCACAGGTATACCTGTGTGACACACAGGTACTTGCGCGATTGTTAACCAGTAGGGTGACATTTGGGCGATCCTTGACCAAAGCCTTTAGAATTATCCTGAGGTACTACCAAAAGAGAGGTGCGCAAGTTTTGGTGAAGAAGTAAGGCGGCGCGCAAGTATGTTTATTTCCCTTAAGGGTAAAACACCTTAGGCATGCAAGTGTTAGTGAATTCTAACACTTATACCTTACTCCTCTTGTTTAGACCTTCCATTATAGGTAAATAATTACCTTAGAAGTGTTCTAAAGACCTGAATAAGAGACTTGGGCGTTCAGAGCTCTGTATCTGAATTCTGGAAAAAATTCCTCCTGAAATGGGGGGCCCACAGGGTCTATTTATAGGCTGGATAAGACCCTGGGTGGTTATCCTTTAGGGCGCGCAAGTCACTTGCATGACCATTAGGTGGAGCGCAAGTATACTTGTGCGACAGTGATGGAACTTGCGCGACCCTTGTGCATTTGAAACCTTGTTCATGCCTTTGTCTATTTTTGATGTTTTCTTCAAAGGATGAATCAATTTTGTGCTAAGTCATTTCCCTTTCCATTATTTTAGACAATGTGATGAAAAGGAGTGTCAACACTTGTCCCTTAAGAAGAATGGAAACAGCCTTAGGTGGATGGAATCTTTAGAAACGTCATGGTACCGGAAAGTATCACAAATCTCCAAAAAGTTGGAGAGGTGAGCATTGGGGTCTTCACTCAAAAAACCATCGAATTGAACAGTATTCTGAATTAATTTAATTATGGCTAACTTAATTTCAAAATGTTGGGCCTGCACTGGTGGCCTGACTATCCCTGTATCCGCTCCTTGAATGGAGGGTATCCCATATTCCATAAGAGTCTGGTGTTGTGGTACCGGTTCCTGAGGTGCCTGAGGAACATATTATTGTGGAACTTGAGGATAATAGGTCTGCTTGTTCTGAGGAAAAAAGGGAGGTTGGTCCCTCTGAATGTACTGTCTCTACGGTGGCTGCCCGAATCTCGGCACAAATTGAGCTGGTGGCCGCTGTTGGTTCCTCGGTAGATACTCCATATAAACTCCCAGTGGATTCAAATGCTGCTCTTCATCGCCACCCATTTGTGGATTCCCTTCAATGGAAAATGGCTGCCCAACGGCTTGGATAGCCCCCTGTTCGTCCTCCTGATGTGCCAAGGGATCATCTGCGTTGTGATCACCCATAAGTGCATGACATCTCCTAGATAACATTCTTTCAATTTTGGGGTCAATCGGTTGTAATTACGATGACTCGACAATTTGGGAAGGAGTGACTCGGCAACTCATATACTACAGGCCTACACACACACAGACAGAACACCCAGCGTAAAAGGGAAACAAAGTTGTAAACAGAAATAAGATGAAGAAAATAATTTTCAGAATTTTTTTTTAATTTTAATTTTCACGAAATAACTCCAATTTAATTAACAAAAACGACCGTTTTAAACTTAGTTGTTTCCCTGGAAATGGCGCCAAAATTTGACCAAGTCGTTCAGTGTTGATATTTTTTTTTTCCTTCAGTCAAATTAAATTCCCTAACTTGGACTGGTATAGTAGGCAAGTACGGGGTTGGTCCACAGGGAAACGTAGTTGGTGCTTATGTTTAATGAACCAGAACTATTCGGTGAAGATGGTTAATTTAAAAACGTTTAGTTGTAGGTTCATGATTTAGATATTAAAAACAATGACTTGTTACTGAAACTTATCTAATTCACTATTGATCACTTTAAAATTGAAATTGTTTAAAACCAAATTTTACTGAATGATGATGAGGATATGCTGGGGCTAGATATTCATGTGGGGCTGGAACCTTAATCCCTATCATTTTGTGTTGTTCATAATAACCCAAATTTCTGGGTTTCATATGTGTCGAAACTTCCTTGGTCTGGAAAGTTCTGATCAAGTCGGTAGAAATCAATTCCTTGGTCTGGCAATTGATTTCTACTAACTTTTCGTTAAGAGACACCCTTCTAGAAATGACAAGAATATCCAATGGTCATGGATATTTTTGTCATATTTCTTCCAACGATCCCTGGAAACTCCATTCTTGATCCGACATGGAGGTTTCTAGCAAAATAGAAAATAGAAATGTTGGGAGAATTAGATGAGAGGTTATGAAAAAACACAATGATAAGGGGAGGGATTCTAGCGAACCCTCATTTCTCCCATCCCTAACACAAAGGGGGTTTTAGCTACTCCTAATCAAAGAAGTATAAAACTTACTATTAAACTTTAAGGAGTTCATTCCCATTAAACTGAACAAGAAACAGCCGAAAAACCATCCAACACCCCCCAAAACCTAGCTCCCCATCCCGCATCATTAGAGGGAAAAGGGTCCTTACGCCTCCAATTCCCTTCTAAATCTCCAAACTTCAAAGATTCCATGATTTATCTTTTAATGACCGAATAACCTACCAAGATACATTCTCTTTGTAAAAATCAAATAAAAACCATCCACAAAACCAATTTATAGATGATAAACCAGGTGAAAATTCCTTATGCACAGCAGTGCATCAATGATAGCCTTGAAATTTTATGGGTTGATCTAAATGCCTATGTATCTGAAGATAAGTAAAGAAACATCCTAGAGGTAACCCCTAATTCACACTTTAATGGGTTCATCTTCAAATTTCAGGAGTGATGGAAACCAAACACTTTCTTAATATCTTTGATATGGTTCTGACACTGGATGGATTTAACCACCAAATCATACACATAGCATTCCACTAGTGTCTTAAGGATAGGTTTGAAGATGTGGTACAAAGGACATTGATAATTGGACCATGTATTATTCAAACCTAAAGTCACTACCTAATAGAAAAATTTCCTATATGGTGCTCTGAAGGCAGTAGACTCCTCATCCTCAAGGACCATCCATATCTGATTGTACTTAGAATATCCATCCATGAAGGTGAGAGCTTGAAACCTACCTATGTAATCGATCAATAGATCCATCATTGGAAGGGTAAAATTATCCTTCTAACAATAGTGATTGAGATCCCATAAGTTGATACAGACCCTGATCTACCTGTTCCTCTTCCTAACTAGAACTATGTTGGCAATACATTTTGGGAAGTGAACTTTTCTAAAGAAGTTGGATTTTATAATCTTATCAACTTCAACCTCGACCATGTTACCATGATAAGGGTTCTTTTTTTTTGGGAGGTTGATTAAATCCATAGTGACATGCTGGGAGACCAAGACGGTGGACAGAAATACGAGGGTCTAGTCTTGGCATCTTGTCAAAAATCCAGGAAAATACATCATGGTGTTGCTTTAGGAAATACATATATTGTTGTTGATCCTCTATGGTTATGGTTTTACTGACTAGCATTGTCCTTGGACCCTCCTCAATACCATGTTTTATATAAACCAACTCTTCGACAGTGGTGGAGCTTCCCTCTTCAAATGCGGGAGGTGCTTCTTCAAAATCCTCTTAAACTTCTAATGGGGGAGAATCAATTGTATGAGGCGTGTCTAGACTAATTGATTTAGGAGGATCTATGGCTCTCAAAATATGGAATCTCCTCTAGGGAACCCTTGCTCAGCTAAAACCATAGAGAAAGATTCCATCAATACAATCCTATTAGGCCTTTGACCATGGGGTATATGCTTGATATCAAAGCAATGGTGGTGGTTCATCTTCTTTAGACTCAATGTGTCTTGGTGGAATATGTGAGACTATTATACAATGGTTTTTATTGGGATAACCTCTTAATACATCATAGGGGTGGGAGCTTCTGGTATTAATTAATCCTAGCATGTGTATCAGTATGAGGTAAACTTTAGACTCTCCTTATATTTTTGGGATACATCACCCATTTCTCCTGGAAATAACAAAGAAACTTCCCAAGTTCTGTGTCATGGCCTATAACCAATGGATTGGGAGAACTAAATCATCATCCAAGTTTTCCCATAAATTAGACGTAATGGTTATGTTCTCAACCACATTGGTTTTAACCTTCTTTCACTTTCTCTTATAATATTCAGCATCTGGGTATGAGGCTACATAGGAATCAAAGCGAGATGAATCACTTGGGAGTATGCCTACTTGAATGTTGAGGGAGTACTTGTGGAATTGGTGATATGATGAGGGAACCATTTCATGTTGATGAATCTAGGGACAACCCATAAATTCATTATTGGTGTTATCCTATGAGACAACCATTAATTCATCACTTACCAAGCCTCTGAACTAGGTCTTCAATAGAATCATGCCACACAGTATTTGTCTGGTCCTGTCATAACCCTGAATCTTCATGTTAGAGGGACTCAAGTATTCTTCTATGAGTCCCAGCTTGTGGAGTTTCTAGGTCAAGATGATATTGATCCCAGAACCTATGTCCAGTAGGAAGTGGTGGATTTCCATTCCATTGAACTAGTATGTGATGTACAATATAAAAATGTGCCCCTACATGAGAAAACATTAATACTCCCCAGATAATGAGATGGCATCTTGACATTCTGCTTTCTTGACCTCCCCTACATAGCAGGCTTTTGTGGAAGCTATTTTTTAGTCGAAATAGATGGTGATTTTCAATGCATCTTTGAGAGACTCATGCATTTATTTTGATAATAAAATGGATTCGAGGATTAAAAGACTTGCTGGTATGGTGGCAATATGCTTCAACACATCTTACTTATTTGTTAGATGTATGTTTTTTCCTATAGGGGATTCTATTTGGAAGGATGCACGATGGGAACTACTGGTTGTACAAATGGGTTCTAGATAGTGTTGTAAATATCCAACTACTCATTATCTAACTCAGAAAAAAACCACTATTAGCTAACTATTGGCTAACTGAGTCCTGGCTTTAGGTGGATGCGGCTGATCACGATGCATATGTAGCTTTTCTTCCTGGTCTATTAGAACGGTCATCTATGGAGTCATTTTCAATAGAGAAAGATGGGAGGACTGTACCTACTGAGCTTTATGAAAGACCTGTTGCCTTGTCTTGATATCATGTTTGTATTGTCTTCAAGAACTATCCTCAGTATTCCAATGGTTTTCAGTCCTTCGACCATTCCTTAGATGGCATCAGTTGGAGGTATCCATAGGATTTGTAGGGAATTACTCATCATTAAAGAGTATGAAGTGATCTATCAGATGTGATCACAAATTCATACTCCTAGTCATCATCAGAGGGTTCTTTCAGTGTTCGACAGACCCTAGGGGTGATTTCCAACTCTGGGGGAATGAAATCACCAAGATTTTAGGATGGATTTGGCACTGGTGTGGGACTTCAATTTCACTTTAGATGTTTGTTCCTACTCTTCTGAGACTTAAAAGGTTATGACATAGATATAGAAATGGTGGTTGGAGAAAGAGAGGTGACAACGGAAGGCTTTTTCCTACTTAAATGGGTGAGCATGACATTGTGGGCATAACAAAATGCTCTTTAGGCCAACCATTATTCATAATTCTGGGTTTCATGGTTGGAAAACTACTACCATTCACCAGAATCCTCGCTATCATTGTCGGTCTTAGTGAAGATATGTGCCACCTATGTTGGGATATTTCCCAATTTGACCAGACCACTATCCACTTGGTCTTTCATACTATCCTTGAACACAAATCATTGTTTTATGGTATGTACAAAGATTTTATGGTAAGGGAAATGTTTGGGGAGATCTGTACACTCAGCTTCATGGGTCCTATTTCATTCCATAAGATTTAGAATTCCTTACTCCAGGGTACTGAGGATGTAACTGGGAACTTTTTCATCCTTAAAATAATAGGTTTGGTTTCTTTGGTTCGGGGAAGGCCACTCTAGGATCCAGACCCTGACGAGTGGTTGGATTCTGATGGGGGACTGGAGTTACATTTTCTCATCTAGGAATATTTTCTTGGCAGGGTGGTGCTTGAAAATTCTATGCTGGGTAAGGATAAACTTGATAAGGATGCTTCACTCAGCATGGCTTTACTAGAAAAGGGTCCAATAGATCTAGAATCTCAAGGGGATCTACCTGAACTATGGAAGTAGTCTCGGATTTATAATCCCTTCTCACAAGAGCTATAGGAGGCAAAGAATTCAATTGTTTATCTTGTTGTAAGGATTTATCCAAATTTTGTGCCTTCTTAGAGAATTCTTGGAACCCACCTAGTATATTCTGAGTGATGAGGGTAGAGACCAACTCAATCTTGACATTCCCTACACACATAATTGGAATATTCTCTTATTGAGTGAATACATGAGGCCCTTCCACCAAGCGATGAATTCTACAACATTCTCATCAGGCAATTTCTTGCATTTAAAGAGGTTAGCAATGCTTGTTTTTTATGTGGTGGGGATGAACTGGTAGATTAACTATTTTAAAAGATATCCCCAACCAAGGATAGATCCAATGGGAAACTAGTTGTACCAGATGAACATAGGTCCTTCTAAGGTATGGATGAAACATTGGATCTTGGTGTCCTCCTACTGCTCTTGGGTTCCCAACATGGGTTTTCACCTCGAGATGATGTGGAAAAAATGATGTAGTGGGTCACCCATCCAATTAAATAAAGTTAATCTAGGGTTCCCAAAATATAGTGGTGCTATTATATCATCCACACATTCCAAGTACATCTTTCCATTATGTGGTATCACCACCTGTCATGTTTCCATGTCATTTAGGTGAGCAATGAGATTAGCTATAAAGACGTCATAGTGAGGTTCCTTATATTGATGAGGATCCCTAACCACCAATGTGTTAACAGGATCATCAACTTGGCAATAAGCCTCAGCGAATCATGGATTAGCACGATCTGGGTCCTGAGGAATATTTTCACACTACTCAAGTAGATTCGGTGACTCATATCTCGGATGCTTACCATAAACTTCTTCCCCTACTCTGTCTAGATGTGTGGGATCGCTAAGATAAACTTGGTACAATGGGATATGGAGTACTTGTTATTATCCCGATGGAGGAAGAATAGGATCCTCTCAAGGAGCACTATAAACTTGGAATCTCTCAGTAAGGATCCCATCAATGATCCTTTTCTGATTTGTGACCTATTAGAGAAAGGCAGAAATCACGGGATTGACCTCTATCTTCTGTGTAATATTAGAATAATCTGATGGATATAGATGTATCTTACCCTTTTTGATGTTCTGACCAGTAAGAAATGATTAAGAGGGATCCCTAAGGCTGAATGACTACCTTAGAAGGTGAGTGCACACACCAATATGAGGTTCTGTTTGATACTGTGTTTCCCTAGGGGGGTTTCCCCATTATGCTCGGCATCAGAGCCCCTGTCCTTCTAGTTTTCATGTAGGATAGAGATGACCATGTTTACTATAACTATATCCAGAGGTAAATCCTTGATATCAATAGGTAAGTCTAGTTTGTGTAGGTTAGGGATGAAATTTAGAGCATCATATTATCCCCATACTCGGATCTACAAATGTGAGGATGCCTCCTCTATGATTATGTATATCATAATGAGGATCTTGATGCATCTTTTTTGGAGGGTTCAGCAATAGTTGGGTGACATTGGGTTCTGATCCACTAGGATTTCTCCCAACTCAACCATTCAGAATTATTGGTAAATGTCCTCAAACTGCTCCCAGATCCATAGATAGACCAACTGACGGTCACAAAGGCAATGAAGCATCTCCTAGATGGTCCAATGGAAACACACATCCAAGACCTTGGTGAGGGAATAAGACTAGAATAGCTCTGTATGGAATTGTGTAGTGGTAGAGAGGGAGATTGGTGATGATAGAGATGGTTTCACCATGAGCCCCTAGAAGGGGGCCAAATATTCCTCCACCTACATGTACCTATAGATGGATTTATGGATTCTGTGTATTTAAAATTCAAGGATATAGAACCTCACCTATCATCTTCCTTCTCTAGAATCTAATGTTGAAAATTGGGTTGAAGGTTCCACCATTGAGTCGCATTCCCCCTCAGAAACTGAGAGGTTTATGGGATTGATGATGACTTGGATCTTCCCAATATTCTTCATTTGGTGGTAGAAGTTCACCTTTCTACCCTGGGATAGTTATTCAGTGAAGGTTAGTTCTCAAACATGGGTAGAACCTCTATTCTAGTTAGTAATTAAGTGAGGAGGAACATTTCTCTAGTTGGTTGGGATATAGGGAGGGCCTATGTACCAGTTGTTGTTGGATTGGGGAGGACCTCTGCATTAACTGGTGAAGGAGTGGGGATGACCTCAACTCTGATTGGTAGGGATATATAGAGGATCTCCATGCTGAATTCTATGAATGGAATAGGGAAGACCTCTGTATTGGTGGGTTGAAGTGTGAGGAGGACCTTCGGAGTGATCAAAATGGGAATTGGGAGACCCTCCATGTTGAGGATCAAGAATACAAAGAAGGAATTTATAGCTGATTCTAAATGCATGGGGAGGACCTCCACTTTGGTTGGTGGAAACATGGGGATGGCCTATATGTTGACTGTTTAAGGAGTGGAGAGGACCTATGCTCTATATGGTTGCGAAATGGGGAGGACCTTAGTGTCAGTTTATGGTGATAGTATGGGGAGGACCTCCATAGTAGTTTTCAATGAAGCGAGGAGGACCTCTATTTGATTGATTTTGGAGCGAGGAGGACCTTCGATTGAGCTGGGAATGGAATGAGGAGGACCTTCATGCTAATTGGTTATGACATGCGGAGGACCTATATGTTGGGAATCATAAGTATGAGGATTACCTCTATACTAAATATAATTATCACATGTCATCCCGTAACGACTTCTGGTAGTGCCAGTTTTCTATAAAGTCGACCAACTTTCCTATGAGGAGGTTGAGGTCTTGATACCAACTAGGTGAATATGGTTACATGCTTATCTATCGCAGTGCTCTAGTGGAAAGAGTTATTGGTTGTAGGTTCCACTAAACATGTGGAATATTATTCCCCTTGTTTGGAATCCTCCTGAGCTTACACCTGACATTGACGTCGAGTTGTTCGGATCCGGGCTGGTGAAGCTAGTGTAACGCACACCTATTCTTCATCCTAAAATACAAGTCATTTCTGGAACTAACAAGGCCTAGTGGGAGACATCCTTGATGGATTCAGGGAATTAGTCATGGATGGGGTGACTCATGTATCCCCCACCTCCTTGGTGTAGGGGAGTGAGTCATAGGATCTCTCTAGAGAGTGGCTCTGGAAGCGAATCCCTATTGGAATGGGGAGTGGTTTCTCCCTTCACAACACTTGGGGGGGTGTCAGCAAGGCACTAAATCCTTCAGGTCTAGGTAATCTATTTTCCTTGTGGTAATGACCCCCTCCTACTCGTACCGATGTAATAGGGTGTCCATAACCCTCCTCTAGATGATTTTAAAGAGTGATACAGGGCATGGGTGCCCAGTAGTTGAGGTCACAGCAAAAGTCATGGTGGAAGTGGTGTTGTGAGGGATATCTATATTAACATTTATCCTACCCCGATGCCTATGGATGTCGTGTGGTTTGTTTCTTGTGACTGGGTTCCTGCAAAGTAGGTGGATTCAGACCTCAGTATATGCATAAAGAAATCAAAGTTGAATGCCCAAATGTCATCCAATCTTCCAAATACATAGAAGAATTTGTGTTGATGATGTCATAGATGGAGGAATTCCCAATGTTTATTGCCCAAATTTTAGGTGAGTTCTATGATTGGCCCACCATTTACTTAGTGGGACTTGGCGTTGAATGTGTGAATCTAGTGACATACCAATCTATTGATGCCTTAAACACTACTAGCCCCCTTGTTTAGAAGAAGATATTCACATCAAGTCCACCATTTATATTTTTGAAACTTTTTTCAAGGCCATTGATAGTGTGTTAATGTGTTTCAATGTTCTTGTTACCCCACATTACCACCTTCCAAAGATGGTCATCCTTAATCACTTTTATCGGTGATGTCTACTCTTTGATCAAAATAGGATAATGGGACATCGGTTCCTCCTTCTATGGATTCCTCCTTGGAAATAATTTCCTAGTTTGGGTCTCCCTCATAGAGTTAATTCATTTTCATGGAACTCATTTCTGATGTCATCTCTTTGTGGAAATTGGTTTATTACACTACTCCCATCTGGACATTCTAGTTTGTTCTTGATAGGGAAGAAACCTTCAGTCAGAATATTAGTCACGTTGGGCATCGCCAGCATGTCTAGAATCTAGTAACATTGTTCAATTGTATTCTTCCTCTTGGGAGGGAATATCATAGAGTCATATTATGTTTGGAACCCAAGGCATCCCATATCAATCACGAGGTATATGACATAGAAGGAATATATCTTCCAAGGATTTCACCTTAGGAATCCCATGTTTTGTATGATTTATATGATTCCATGGGCATATATCTTTCAAGGATTTCACCCCAGGAATCACATGTTTTACATGAGGTGCAAATTTGGTGTCACAAGTTTAACATATTTTGGAGATATATTTTATTGATCAAAACACCCGATGGAGGAAGATTAAGGAGGTTCATCCCTATGATGGAATATGTCACACTTAGAATTTTACTAATGGATGGATCAAGACATCCCATCAAGATAGATCAAGGAGGTGTTCCCATAAAATTAATATTTCACACCGTGAATTTTGAATGGAACACCCTTTGGGGTAGATCGAGGAGGTACATCCCTATGAGGGAAAACCTAAAAGGTTTACTGATGGATGGATCAGAATTCCCCATGGAGGTGGATCTAGGAGGTGTGTACCAAAAAAGAATAATGTAACACCTTGAAGGTTGATCGTAACACCCATGTAGGTGGATCATTGAGGTACATCCCTAATAGGGGCACCTAATTTTACCATTGGTTAGGATTGAACCACAAGGTGGCATCCAACATACCCTACTTAGGAGACAGGGATCAAAACCCATGTAGTTTGATGTTGTAGTTTAAGGACATGTGATAATACTAGTACATGATATTTAATGTCGTTTGGTAAGGATTATTGCATCATGAAGGGTGTGTCAATGACAAATGGTGTAGAGTTTAAGTGTTAATTCTACCCTCTGTAATAGAATCTCTCTTATATGGAGTAGTGTGGGGATTATGCATTGAGATTCCCGAGGTACCTGGAAGAGATGTGGTCTGTTAGGTGAGGGGCATGATCTTACTAGGGATGTGTCCCGAAGAAAATCAGTATGGATTTGTATGTTGTGTTTTGACCTTAGGGAGGCTTCATACATATCTTAGTTTGTTGGGAATCAAATCACATGTAGTTTGGAATGGTAAGGGGCTTATACCTAAAGAGGATTCCAAATGTGGTTGGGGATTATACCATATAAGAGTCTCATAGGGTGATTATGTTTGGGTCTTATGTGTAGGAGTGGCCCATTTGAATGGATGTTGGGTCTTATATCAATAGAGAATTCCCATAGTGTTGTTTGATAGGATGTCCTAATCTCTACTAACCTCTAATCCCACGTGAGTCATGTTCTCTATGAGAAACAAGAGGAATCAGTATACCTGATGCTCATTTCGTGAAAGAAGCATCAATGAGATATGGTTTGGGGATTATGTGTGGAAGCTTCCCAATGAGGATCTCATTCCATGTGAGGATGTTCTCATTTTTTGTGAGTCATACATGGAGCATCATTCTCTTGTTGCACAAGGTAAGAAGGGATTATTCCTGGAGGCTGCTCGATGAAAGAGGATCACTCAGTAGTGGAAGAGAAGATGGAATCCCATGATGATCATACATGGGGAATCATATGTTCATCGCATAGGGTAAGGATATAGTTTTAAATCATGTTATGAGGATGTTGGGACTAGGTAGTTTTACATCATGGAGCTTGGATTTTGAGGGGATCACTCCCCATCCTATGGGATTATGTAGCCATAGCTCATGTGCCTCTAGGTGGTACATGGATTTGGAACTTCCAAGTTATAGTGATGGGAGGAGTTTCCAGTCATGAGGTCCATGTTAGTGTTCCTATATTGAAAATAAATAGGTGTTTTCATACCTATTCTGAGAATCAAGGGGTCGGTGGAAGTCTTGAACCACACTCGAATAGTATTGGGCCACAGGAATGGGTGGCACGGATCTCATAGGAACTAGAGGTGCAGTTGAACCTATCCCAAATTGGTGTGGGGGACTAGAGGACTCAACCTTTATTAAGAGGTGTCAACAAAATGGAGGTAGAATAGAGAGTCCCATAAGAGAGGTTTTTCAAAGCTTATGTCTTCATAGAGAGGGATCCTTAAAAGCTTAGGTGCTTCATAGAGTCCATGGGATTCGATAAAGAGTAGGATTCACAAAACATGGTGACCCTACCTTGGAATGAATTTTTGGTTCACAAGATGAGTGATTCGTGAATTTTAAATGCTTCAAAAATCCTTAAGATCCTTTTAGGGATTTCTTACTTCATGAAGATCATAGTAATTTTAAAAAGGAATTTCCACCTAGGTTATATCTTTCAAGAACACATGTAAGTGGGTTTCGTGAAGCCTAGGTACCTTGGATGATCCATTTTTGGTCTAGTTCATAATGCTCAGGAGGTTTGTGAATTGGGGAAAATTCAGAAGCTAAGAGGTTGGGTAACTATCCCTAAAATATCATACTGAATGGGTATATATAGGAAAGGGGTTTCATGAAGATTGGAAGTAGCTTGAAAATAATTTTTGGACTTCACGAATGTGTGAAGATCTATTGGACTCACAATGTAATATCATCAGTGCTTCGTAGGTTTTTGAAGTACTCCATGACTCTAAAACTCACTGCATGTAGTTTACCATCAAACCTTCTCATGTTCTCAAAGAAAATATTTGTCCATGGAGATCTGTGAGATCCAATTATTTGAAAATTATTGGGGCTTCACAAAACAGACTCTTAAAGTTATTTTTGGGCCATTTGAGGTCGAATTCACTCTCAACTAGTTGTTTCTTCCTTTACTATTCCCATGGAATATATTTAGTCACCCACAATATCCCTTAGGGAATTTTTTATATTCTTATATCCTTATATTCTACTTGTAAATTGATTGGTAAAGAAGGGGGTTGTTTCTTGTAAGGGTGTAGAAGGTGATGTACATTTTGTTTTCTAATGCTTTATAATTGATATACATGGTGGTTTAAATATGTTCACATTAATTTTAATTATCATGGGAGTCCTAGGTAGATAATAGGTGACCTATATAAGAGTAATCCATAGTGTAAAATAGTCGGGATGTTTTCCAGCTACACCCCATTAGTTAGTCTAAGAGGATAGTGATTCGTTGAACTAGAAACCTTTTTATATCTCTAGACAATAAAGGATATCCCAGAACATTTATTTCTAGATAGTTTTATGGGACTATTGGGGGAATTTATAGGTTAAATAGTGTAATCCTAGTTTCCATGTCACTAGTTTAGGTCTTTGTTACAAAATCCTTAGGATGATTCCCATGATTCTAGGTATTTTTTAAGGAGATATATTTTAGGTAATTTCATTAAATGATTCAATTATTTTCCACTAGTTCATTTTATTTTTATGGAACCTTTGTTTGGTTTTTTTCTTGGACTATGTTTCTAAATTTCCTTGGTGCCTTTGTGTGATCTTGGATCACCCTGAGTTTGTTTTGGATTACTTTCAAAATTTTATTTTAAAATGGTTTGAAAGGGTGATTTTAAAAGTAAAATAATTTTTTTATTTATTAAATGGGTTTTAAGAAATGATTTTCCCTTGAGGGTGTTTATGAAAATAATTTTTAATAAAAAAATTTGTTAAGGGGGTAAAGGGTGTTTTGGGTCACTTTACTTGGTTTTAAAGGCCCTATTTTCTTTGTGTGAAATGATTTATTTAAAATTTTAATCAATATATGTTTTAATTTATAAAACATGGTTCTTTATAAATGTGTAAGTGATATGTTTATTGGTTTGGTTTTATACATCATACAAAAAACATACTTTATACCTTATTTTCAAACTTGAATTTTATGAACTACATTAAAAAAGTATTTATATAGTCTTAGTAGGTGGTAACCTAGTAGGATATTTATATCACACCTATATAAATATTATATAGGTTTATAGTATCCATATCTACTTTAGTTATTTAGTTCAGGTTTATCTATGGATGGATGAGTGGGATATGATGAGTGATCAGGGGTCACTTGCTATGTAGTTAGAGTTATTTGAGTTTAGTTTCTCTTTTTTTATTTTGGTATGTTGTATTAAAAATTATTCCTAGGATGTTCATTTGTATCTAGTTTTTATTTGTGTTATTCTAGCTATTTATCCTTGTATGGATGATTATTTGTTATTCCATCTATGGTTGGTTGTTTTATCTATTTCCATTATCTGTTTATCTTATATTGAAATCTAAGGGTGAAATAATTCCCAAAGATAATTCTTGATACCTAAGAAAAATTTTCCAACCCATGGGGATAGGTATAACCCTTTGGTCCTATTAGCGATTCGGGTCGGGTTTCAGTTCAAATGGTAGCCTAGGCTAGTCCATTATAAATGGTATCAGAGCCTAGGTTTCTCAATAGAGACCTAGTTTTTTGAATTACCTCTCTTGATATTTACATTAACTTGGTAATATTAAGTTAATATTGTATTTAGGACTCAATTGGTTGTCCATGAGTGGTTACTTTATCACCCAACTCCATGGTAGTGCCCGAGTTACCATGGACAGTGGGGTTTGATTTGGAATTTGCAATTTTTTTCAAAATTACCATTGATGATATGTTTATATTAATTCTCATTATGTGAGTTTCCTTGAGGGTAAAATTCTATTTTGGGATGGGAATGAAAATGGATCACCGGGGTGAGGTTGGTTTGCATGGCCTAATAAATTATGACAATGACTAAGTTCTCAATCTCCATGATATTATAGGAATTATTGCATTATTGTTCTATGGTCCATCAAACCATGTATACGAGTCAAGAAAGTTTTCACATCCCATTTTACTTATTGTTTATACCACTCTTGATATATCCCCAATGAATATGGATAAGTTAATGTGGGTTTTAAGATATGTTGAGGATGTGGTTTGAGATTTTTGGTGTGCCTCCTTCTCTGTGTAATGGTTGTGTCAAATAAATATTTTATAAAAAATAGAGGATTTTATGAAATTTGTTTTTATTTTAAAAGGATCCTTGGATATCATTTATAAAAATGAGTTTGGATTTCATGAAAATGTGTTTTCTTGAAATTTAAGCCTTCGATCTTATTGGTAAAATGTGGTTGATTTTCCAGAAAGGTATTGGGAATGTTTTTACCCTAATTGGGTTGATTTAATTTGAATTATAGATAATGTTTTTTTAACTCATTTATGTTTAATGGTAAAATAATTTGGAAACCCATGGGGTTATTTTGAAAAAGTGATTGTTTTTATTTAATGAAAATGAATTGGAAAAAATTTGAAATTTTTTGAGGAATGGGATTCAAGAATCTTGGGAAGGTTCCTTATTTTAAAAAGGAAGTGGTAATTTTTAAAATCCTGGTGAAACATTTTATAATTACCTTAGGTTATTTTTGATTTTAAATTAAATTAGATGATTCCAAATATTTTAATTATTTTAAAATCATGTGTGTTTTTGGAAAATTAATTTCCATACCTTTAATAACGAAGCAGTTTTTAAAGAAATTAAATTTTTTGCATGTGAGTTTCCATATTTTATTGGTGTTTTTGGATTTTATCCCTTAATACTAGTTGGGAAAATTTTATATGACTCGTAAAATATGACGTAATTGGTTTTATGTTTCAGTTCATATAAATTATACCACCTATAAAGGTCTTGGGTAAAAGTTGAGTGTTTATCTTTATAGGTAGTTCTTCACTTATTCTTAGCTCTTGCCTAGACTCCTATTGGAGTGTTAAGTTTAATTCATTTTTTTTATGTTTGATGGTAATGGTAGTGAAAATATTTATTGAGGACCAATCCCCCTTGGGTTTTTGGGTAATGGTAAATTTTTAGTATTTTTGATTGATGAGTTTATATCCTTATAGCCTTAAGGTATATTATTTTGGGTTTGATCCATCAAGTACTCTTTTGGTTTCTCTTGTTTGAGTGGTGGTTTCTTTCCTTTTCTCATGACTCATTGTTCTTTGTGCCTTTTATAGATTCTTTGTTGATACCATCTTGATGGTGAGATCTATTCATGGTTTTTAGCTTGTTGTTTGGATGTGCACTGGCCTTAGGTTTTTTCTTTGAGTGACTATGATAGGTTTAGAAATAATTGATAATATAAATTATCTTGTGTTGTTTTAAATACAGTTAGTTTATCACGAGAGGGTAACCTAGGTATAAGGTCCTAGTTAACATTTTATTTTGGTATATGATCCTATAGGTTAGAGCCTGGTTTGTTTCCTTAAGTGAGACATATTCTTAGTTGCTTCATGATTTGGTTGTTTTGAGACGTGAAGGTTTTTCAAAACTTGTCTTGTGACCTTTGGTTGTTTTTTATATAATTTTTGTAGATCATTTTTGAAACCAAGTCTCTTGATCTTGGATAATCCTTGTCTTTGGTTCCTTTGTATATTTCTTAGACCATAATTATATTTTTAAGATGAACTAACTTGAAAATTTCTATGGTTGGTGGAATCTGGTGGTTTCTCTTATCGTTTCATGGAATCCTAATTTGATTTGGGATGCTCCTCATTCTAGGATTAGTTGTGTTCTACTTCCCCATTTAGATTAATTTTAAACACTGGGGAGACCTTATTTTGGTCTCCCTTATTTTATAATCCCTTTTTAGATGATCTTGGTTGATTCTTGTTTGAGGTTTCTCATGGTGTTTGGGGTTTTTAGTAGGCCTTTTAGTGAATATACCATGTATTATGTATTTATTTTATTATAACATTTTTTTATCCTCGATCCAACCAATTTTTACGGAGTGGTGGAATTTTTCCTTTTTTTTCTACTCTTTGTTTGACTATAAGATTTTTGTGGGCATAAAGTGGTATGGTGGGGATAATTGTAACACCCAAATGTCATTATTACCTTTTATTTTAAATTATTTTATTCTATCCTTCTATAATTTAATTTTTTGGGGATCCTTGGATCAAAAAATGTTAAATATGGAATTTTTTCTTTTATACAATGTTTGCACACACATTTAGGGGAAATGTGCATCTACCTTTACAGAGGGAAATTTTTTAGAAATTTTTGTATAGTTCAAGGTTGGTATGCATGGGTATCACATATTTCAGTACAAATCATGTGAGGCCTAAGGGAAAATGTGTGAGGCTCTTTAGGCTTGGTGTATAAGCACAAGGCTTAAACATAGTTAGAGTAAACTGTGAAAAAAGAATGTGATCAAGTTTGAAGTTTTGATAGATGGTTTTTTCATAGTTGTTTTTTGGGTTGTAAACCATGAAAGTATGTTTTGTGTAGGTAGTGTGTACCACATGGTGGGAAAATGGTTTGGTAAAAATGTGGCCAAACTATACAGTCTGGCCAGATTTTAATAAAAGTGTTAAATGTTTATTATACCCTTTTGGATTTAATGTCTTGTCCCACCCTTTTCTCTCCTTGGGATTGGTTAAATTTTGGGTGTTCTTGGGGTTTCTTTCTCCTATATTCCTCTCTTATTTGGATATCCTTATTTCTTGGATTTCAGTGAGTATGTTCTCTTTTCTTCTTCTTTCTTCTCATGTCCTCTTCCCTTACCCTTCTCTCTCTATTTTGGTTACAATTTTAAACCATAATCATTGGTTATATTTGTATTATAGCTTTGTGACATTCTAATTATGGGTCTTTGGGTTTTCTATGGTTGAGAATGTTGTTTCTAAGCTTGGTTGTGTGTTTACTATTGAAATTGATGGGTTTTGGAAGTATGTATTTGAAATATGGTAGGTGTTTCTATGGAACTATCATGTAATGAATGTTATAAATTACTTGTTTGATTTAAATGTTTTATTATGAATTTAGAATCATTTTGTATGCACGTAGTGGGATAAAAATTATTTTCAAATGTATTTTGGGCTTGGAATGGATGTGTCGTGTGCCAAGAACTTTTAAAAATCCCCAGTGGATATTTTGAAAATAATTAAAGTTCATTTAAATGAATTATCATGAAATTATAAGACTACGGTATTCCTTATTGAGTTATAAATTGGTTTTCTAATTCATTAAATACTTGGCATGGATGAATGTCACATGCAAAGTGTTTATTAAAATACTTGAGTGGATTTTCTAAAAGCATTGATATTTTTTAAAGGGGTTATTGAAAATAGTTTTTTATTTTAAGAATGTGTGTTATGTTTTAATTGAATATTTTTTAAAATTAATAGAGATTAACATAATTATCTTTTAATGGTTTTTAGATTGTGGGGTCTCATTGTGGCTTGAAATTCTTTTGAATTGGTAGGTGTAGTTTTTTTAAAGGGTGTGTAGCACCATTTGAATTCCTTAAAAGGGGTGTGTTATGTAAAAATTAATTTTATGTAAAGAGTTGGATTTCAAAATTATATTTCAAAGTGAAGTTTAATAAATGGTTTTCAAATGAAAATAGAGATATTTTTTCAAATGGAATGAAAATGACTTGACTTACCGAGTACTTTTATGAAATCCAAATTGGCACTTTAAGTAAAAAAAATTATAAATGTGTGAGCCCCTCATTAAGTACCCATGTGACTATTATTATGCCGAATGTGTCATGATAGACCTTAGGGGATGTTTTTTATTTTTTTATCCTTATATTATTCTTATGCATGGATTGAAAAATAAGGGTTTTCTTTCTTTTGAGGGTGTAGGAGGTGTGGTGTGTGTTGTTTTCAAATGATTTATAATTGATACATGTGAGGGTTTAATTATGATCACCTCCATTTTATTTTCCATGGGTTTCCTGGGTAGATAGTAGGTGGAATGTATGAAAGAAATCCCTAGTGTAAATTATTGGGATTTATAGGGAATATTTCTTGGTAATACCTCATTAGTTAGGATGATAGGATAGTGTGTCATAGAGATAAAAACCTTTTTCTATCCTATAGTAGTGAAGGATCTCTAAATCCTTTTATTTTTGTATAGTTCGACAAGTCTACCCGGGATGATGATATATTGGTAGTGCTAACCTAGGTTCCATGTCACGAGTTCAAGTATTTGTTACTAAATCCATAAGATTATGCCCATGATGATGGTTACCTTTTTGAATGATATGTTTTAGTGGATTTCATTACATAAATAAATTGTTTTTTCTAGCTTAATTGATTTGTATGGCACCTTTTTTTGGTTGTTTTTTGTGGACTATGTTTCCTAGTTTCTTCGGTTCCTTTGTGTGATTATGGATAACCCTAATTGTGTTTTGGATTAATTTCAAATGGGTTATTTAAAAATGGTTTTTAAGGTTGATTTTAAAATAAAAAAGATTTGGTTATTTCACAAATGGGTTTTAGGAAATGGTTTTTCCTTGATGGTGTTTCTAAAAAAAAGTTTTCATGTAAAGTCTTGTAAGAGGGAAAAGGGGATTTTTGGATCACTTTAAATGGTTTTAAAGCACCTATTACCATTATTTGAAATTATTTATTTTAAATTTTTAACCATATCAGTATTAGTTTTTCAAATTGTGGTTTTTTTAAATGTGTAAGTGACATGTTTATTGGGTTGGTTTTATAAAGCATGTGAAAACTCCTACTTTATAACTTATGTTAAAACTTTTATTTTATGAATGGGATTATGAATGGATATCCATAGTATCGATAAAACCCTTATATTTTATGATATATTTCTCTTTGAATAAATTTAATTTCTTTGATACCTTTTTTTATACGCAATATCTAATTTAAAAGAACCGTGAATACTATAGAATTATTATTATTTAAATGTGATTCTTATAACCTAAACTTTAAATTTTAATTCTGAATTGGAATAACCCAATTATAAATAAAATTTGAATAAATATTTTATATAATTCAAATTTATTTATTAATGAATAATAAATAAGAACCCAATTATCAATAAAGTTATTTTATGCTTCAAAAATATATTTTCCTCAAAAATGGTTTTTATTGCATTTTTCACATAGAAATTATAATTAATTTATAAATTTTTTATAAATTTTATTTGACTAAATTAATTTCATTTTTAAAATAGTTATGTAAATATTAACTTAGGGTTAATTTTTGTGATTTCTCTGAAAAAAGTCAATTTATAGGTGAATATTAGAAAATACCGATCTTTTTATGAAAACTGACTTTTCTTTTCATGTATTTACAAATTAAAGTTATATATTGGATTAGTTTAAAAAATTAATTAGTTATTTTTTATTAAAAATAATCCAATAAATTTCATTGTAATTGACATTACACTTTTTTTTTGTATAAAAACGTTTTTATTCTTGAAAATACATTTTTCTATAAAACTGTTTTTCATCATGTTTTGTGGGTTTTCTTTAAAATAAATTTTTTCCAATTATAGAAATTGAATCTGATAAAATTTTATACATATTATGAATCATCATGTACAAATTTTTTAATGAGGGAACTCTTATTTTTTAGCATTATGAATAGTATCTTTGGTAAAAAAAAGTCAATTACCATAGTAAGAGTTAAAATGGGTTAAAAGAGTTAAAACTAAATTGATAATGGTTAAAATTACACAAAAACTTGTATAAATAATATTTAATGGCAATATTTATACCCTATATCATCTTATATTATAATATGAGTTGTTTTTTAGTCAATTTTCTTGAATAAATCATTAATATATTTTTTTATTTTGAAAAATTCCAAGTGTGTCCTCTCCCACTTTTATAAAAGGAAACTCCATATACTCTCTTATACACACTTTAAGAACCTTTTATCTCATCCAATACTGAAAAAATAATTTACTTAAAACCTTCCATATAACCTATAGGTACTTTTTTATCAAAATTCCAATAGAAGGCTAAAGGTGTAATCTAGATGAGGTTTTCCAAAGAATAGGTATTTCTCTTAACTGAGTGTTTTTATTTTATTTCTTCTATATACCTCATTATGTTTTTTGATAAAAAATATGATATAATAAAATCAGTATATGTCATATAATAATATGTTATTATATTTATTTTTTAACCTTTATCCATCTCCTTATCCTCCAAATAGGAAATCAAATCATCGTTCGTGTATACATGTGGACTACCACCTCGTAAAGAGATGTATTTCATTTTTCATCACCGCCATTTATGGATGGTTATTATGATGTATTTAATATTTATATGTTATAATTATTAAATAATTATGATTCTATAATTATGATATATTATCTATCTTATTACCTTTCCATATGTTGGAAAATGATAATGTCGCTCGTGCATATGTGTGGATTACCACCACCACGAAACAATGTAATTTGTTTTTCATTTCCATTTGAAATGTATGGTAATAAGTATATATTTAATGAAAATATATTATATTTATGATATATTAATTATTATTTAAATTTTAATTATTATTTACCTTTCTTTTTTCTGTCCATCAAAAATTTGAAACATCACTCATGTGTGTGTACGAACTATTATCTCCATGAAGTGATGTAATTCATTTTTCATCACCAATTAATATGAATGGATATAAAATTATATAAAATTAATAAATATTATACTTATTTTAAGACTAATATTTTTTATATTATTGATCCATGACCAAGGTAAAAGTTTTAGGACCATCGAACCAAAACATGCATGGAAAAAGGACCAGTTTTCATTTGAATGCCCATTTTAAGTAAAAATTATATATAAAAGGATAATTGAATATTATAAATTAATTGTACATAGTAATTTATTTAGGAATATGGTTATATAATATATTTAAAACAAATCTATATTTATTATATAATAGGTTTAAATATATACAAAGCAAGAAAATACTTGAGGTAAGGGATTTATGTTAGAATCTCATTTATTTTTGGGATTATATATGATAAATTTATATTGAGGTAAATAATATAGGTATTAAACTTTAAAAATAATATATTTTATTCTCATATTTTTATTCATGTAATTTTAAAGTAATAGAAATATTTTCCTCTCTTTTGTACCTAAAATTATCGATAATATTTTTTGAGAAATATTGACTTTATTTCATCATTAATTGGGAATTTTTTATTATAAATCCATATTTTATTTAAAATATTTTCAATAATTTTTATTATATTATCAAATTATTTATTAAGGTCATTTTTATCCATATTTTACCTTATATATATATATTTAAAAATGAATCTTATATTCATTTTCTGAAAGAGGTATTTTTACCAAATGTGTGAACAAAAAATTTATTTTAATGTATACCACATGAATGAATTTTAATGATATCATGAATAATATTTTATTTGAATATAACTTTAAAATATTCCATGGTTATTTTCCAATAATGCGTTTTTACAAATATTTTGTAATTTTTTTGATTTTAAATAGGTGATTTCAAAATGAAAAGGGTATTTCCCTTAAGAAATGTTCCATTGATCTTTTAAAAGTATTTCCGTCTAAGAAAAATTTATTTAATGTTACTTATGCTTCACTCAATACATTATCCAATAATACCATCATTTTTATTTCTCTAGATGGTTGTTTATTTTTATTTTGAGATCTTGATGAAACCTATTTTCTTTTTCAATGGTTAAGATATGATGAAATGGTAAATGTTTTCATAACCTTATGGTATGCATATGAATGGATTGTGATTATGTGATTGTTGGGTCTGTAATATCCCTAAAATGAATTTGGTAATGTGATATAGATATATCATGCTATGATTATTATACACGGACATGATTTTGAATATATCTATTTAAATACTAATGTGTAAGTGTGATTGCTTTTAACTATGCTCATAAGATTATTTTTAGACATGATTGTGAATATATTTGTTCAAAATTTGATGTGTTATTATGATTTATTATATATATGATCATAATATTATATATGTACATGATTAAAAATAGATATGTTCACAATATTATGATTTTATATTCTTATGATTCCACATTCATATGATATGAATCTTGAATGATAGTTATTTCTTTAACACCCTTATTAATCACCCTTCTAGATATGAATTCATTTTAGAGTTTATGATCTATGATTTTATAAGTATGAATATTTTATGTTGAGAAAATTCACTTGATTTTCTTATAATTCCCTTATGGTCATATTATTTTCCCTTATAATTGATATCTCCCATGATTACCCTTACTGAGTATCAGAGATCACCCATTCTTTTGTTTTCCTTAATCAGGTTTTGATGGAAGGATTTAAGTTTGATATGTATATAAGGTTACTAATATAAAGATATTTGTGGGAGATTTTGAATATATTTTAATAAATAAGTTGATTATTTATCTAGTCTCAAAATTCACTAATCATTTTTGGTCCTTGTGTGTATATAATTGTGATATGTATTGAATATTCATCTAAAATGATGTAATATTTATGTTTGTTATGATTAGGTCACATTAGTTGGTATCAGAGCATTGTTTAGTTATTTTTATATATTTTGATTAGAAAAATTTGATTAAAACCCTAATTATAAGTCTAAGTGTATGATAAAAACCTATAGTTTTGGTAAAATAGAGATTATGTGTCAACTTAGAAAATAAATCCATTTTATGGATACTATAAAGTTGATGATTATATATCACATATGCACCTATGGTTAACAAATCTAAAAGGGGTGGATTTGGTATTAAATTGATCATCACCAGTGAACAATGAGTGGGTTTAAAACTACACATCTAGCTAGACACTCCTAGGGGATATGCTGAGGTTAATTCACATTTTACTTATTAAATGTTATAATGGATTTGAATAGATGATGACCATGGATGACAAAGGATAAACATAGGGTTTCATATATTGTAAATAAGGTGTCGTGATTTTGAAATTATATGAATAATTTTTCATGATTATATGATTTTTCACTTTGATATTTGATGCTCATGTAAACCATTTGGTTTTAGTGAGGGAATGAAGATTAAACGATGAAGTTGAGGTGGTGACAAGGACGCTAAAATATTGAAGTATCTTATATCATATTATTCTTATTAATTACTTTATATCATGAAAATATTTATGGATTTTCATTCATATCCTCAATGATTAGATGTTGAGTTAGAATAAAAATATCCTAGTGGTATAATTATCACTTCTCAAGTCTATAAATCCTCTTCGATAAATGTTTGTGGAAATGTGCTTCCTGTAAATCTTTTTATTCTCCCTCTAGTTAAATTTAATGTGATTTTGGGTATGTATTGGCCCTATATATATAGATCTCATATCAATTATTGATGGAAGATAATAACATTTGATATTCAGAATCAACCTATGATTTCTTATTAGTGTGAGGATGAACATGAACTTCCAATGATAATTACTTGCATCCATCCAACATTTCGATTTTTATTTCAAAAGAGACAAATACAAGTACAACCCAATTACAACACATGAGACCCCATCTAGGGAGGCCGAAAATAATAAATACCCAGGGCATCATCCTTAATCAGTTTCACCCCCTCTGACTTAAAAGAATAAACATTAGAGTAACAAATCATAGGAACTTCAGGGACCCCAAGGGAGGCCAAGTAATCTGCCACTTTGTTCCCTTCATGCCAAGTATGAGTGACCCTAACATTGTTAGAGAGGAGAGACTTAAAATGTCTAATGGTATAGGTGATCGACCAAGGATTGGTAACCCTCCCAAGAAAAGCATCATAGATGACCTTTGAGTCTGTTTCAACCTATGCGACATTAAGGTTCCTCTATTTACACACGGACAGTCCTGTGAGAACTGCAATAGCCTCCACCCGGACCGAACAACTACTACCATAGTGAGATGAGAAAGCCAACACCATACTTCCACTATGATCGCGTAAGATCCCACCTCCACACATGATATCCGCAACACATGACCCATCAGTATTCATCTTGAAACCTTCCTCTGGAAGAAACCAACGGATCCAGCTCCCCTACACCCTAGAACCATTCCTTCTAGCCTCAGCTACCGGAGACTGCAAATAAAGAAACTAAGGTGCCTCTTCCCAATACCCGCCGCACCAACTCGATCGATTAGAATGCACCTGGTTCTGGCTACCACCACCCTCCCTATAGATGACATCCCTTCATACCTAGCATGGTTCCTAGATTTCCATAACACCCAGCAACCTGCGTTTTAAATGAACATTTGTGCCTCTGTCTCCCTCATATTATCACTGCTTCCTTGAAACCATTTCTCCATGAACTGCTCATGATTTCCAGCATGGGAAGAAAACCCTGTGAACCCCCCCCCCCCAAAGAAACTCCAAACCTCATGGGCCCAATCGCTATCGAATAAAATATGATTCATGCTCTTCTTCTTATTGTATTAACAACAATGGCAACATGAGACCATACTAATGCCCATACTTTTGACATTATCATCTGATGGAATAGCATTGTACTGCATCCACCAAGTAAGAAAGTTAAGCTTTGTGGGAAGATTCTTCCACCACACCACTCTGTTCCATCTCTTCTGAGGACCCCTATCCAACGTGCTTCTTCAAAAGTCTTTGGAATTGAAACTTCCAGATGATGAGGGGGTAAACACACACCTATACTTCTCTGAGTTGAGAAGGATCGAGTCAAACACATTCTGTTGAGAGGAATCTAGGACCGATCTAAAAAACAAAGGGTGCGAACTAGCCTCTCTAAATGAAATAAATGGAGTCAGGCACCCTAGATAACCCAACACCTTCCCCGACTAGTTCTGATGCCAAATGAGGGCACTCCCTTCCCCAATAATCCATTAGGAATGAGGAAGAAGCATGGGAACGATACTGCACACCACATCCCATAGAGACGCCCCCTAGCCAAAGGATGATCCACACCTTCCTTGTATCTTTGAGACATGCATCTCCCCCATAGGGTACGTTCCTCCATGATTTCCCATGAAAAATTCGCACATACCCCATGCACTGTCTCTGACATTCTCCTAACATTGATCCCTCCTTCCCCAAGTGGCCGAGCTAACTTCCCCCATGCGACCCATGACCTTTTCCTTTCTAATGAGGCATCCCAGATAAACCGATCCATGATTCTATCCATGGACCTGATGACCCCCTTCGGCACACAAGTAGAAGCCATTGCATGCACCGGCATCGTAGACAACACACTATTCACTAAAGTGATATGCCCCCCAAAAGATAGGAAATGGTTTTTCCAGTCCAAAATATGGGCCAACATCCTATCCACCACTTTTTCAAAATCCCTGGTACGCATCTTACCAAAGGAAATCGGTGTACCGAGGTATTCCATTGGGAAATAACCCTTCCCCATACCCAGCTCACCGCTCAACCTGGCCACCCTCCCTTCATCACAAGTACTAGAAATGTAAAAATTACTCTTCTCCCTATTAACAACCTGGCCACTCCATCAGCAATACTCCCCCAGGATTTTGTTAAACTCCCAAATTGACCCCCTCCTGAAATTTATGAAAATGATAGTATCATCTGCATACATTAAGTGTGAGATGGATGGACTTCCATGTTTCCTCGTGAAAGGGAGAATCTCCTCATTACCAACCCCTTTATTAATCATCCTACTAAGGGTGTCCGACATCAGTATAAAAATACTCAGAGATCAAGGATCCCCTTGTCGAATACCATGAACCATTTTGAAGAAACCATGCATTCTCCCCATTAAAGACACCACCATCCACGGTGAGCAAACACACCTGAAGATGATATCACACGCCCACTTTGAGAATCCCATCTTGGGAAGAACCCTATTGATAAATCCTCATTCCACCCTATCATTCACCTTTATCATGTCAAGCTTGACCTCCATGTTATAGCCACGATATTTCATAGTCAGATCCCTCATCATCTCTTGAGCCATCGCCATGGCCCCCTGTATCGAGCATTCATGCACAAAACCATGTTGTTCCATGGAAACCCATCGAGGTAGACAACTTGACAGCATCTGGTTGATCACTCAAGCCAAGACTTTGTAGGGGAAATTGTGCATACCCACAGGACTATAATGATTGAGAGAAGAAGGTGATTTAGTCTTTTGCAAGAGAATCAAAGTAGTTGCAGCCGCAACCCGAGGGATAATACCACAACAAAAGAAATCTGGAATAGCCCGAACCAGCTGCCCTTTAACAACCTCCCAAGCACCCCTATATAAAGACCCTGGGAACCTTTGAGGACGATCTACACTGTCCAAATTCAGATTCCACACGGCCACCTTCACTTCCTCCTCCTTAGGGATTCTTTCCACATCACATTATCCTAGTCTGAGAAAATATTTGGAATCTCCTCCCAAAGAAAAGCCTCTCCAGAAGGATAACCCCTAGATATAATTTCTCTCGGACCTTCCAGAAGGACTTTAAAAAACTTCAAAACCAAACCCCCAACCACCTCATTGTCATCTAAAAATGAGTTGTCCTCCATCGCCAGGTTAGGCTTCACAAAGCGTCGCTTCTCCCTAATGAGTGCATGGAAGTAGGCAGTATTATTGTCCCCTTACCTAAGCCATTTTGTCCTGGATCAATCTTGCATCCTATATTCTTGAGCCATCAACAACTCTACCAAGGTTTCCTTATTCTCTGTCAGTTCCTCAAACAGAGCATCATCCCAACAACCCTCTAAATCGGCCTCCAGATTCTCGACATCCTGCTTAAGGGTATCCATATCCCTATCCCAAGGGGGAGGGAGCTAGCCCAACGCATGAGGGCCTGCTTCAACCACCTCATCTTGGAGTGTAAATCCACCCATGAATAACCCTGAGACGGCTCGCTCCAGGCCTGCAACACAACAAGATGGAAGTTCAGGTTTCCCACCCACTGACTGGAAAACTTGAAACACTCCTGAGAGGCCTCCAACTTACATAATAAGAGAAGAAGTGGGCAGCGGTCAGAGATACTTTGGGTCAGATGTCTGACATTCACGTCTGGAAATTTGTCGATTTCATGCACGTTATCCATGCACCGGTTGATCCTGCTCCAACTATGCTTGTCCCCTCTACAATTTTTGCACCATGTGAAGGAGTCTCTAGAGAACCCCACATCCATGAGACCCTTACCAGCCATACACTAAACAAATGCCAAACTCACCCACCTCATAAAATCACCATGCCCTTTCCTCTCATATGGCCCTGATACAATATTAAAATCCCTGCCAACCATCCTTGGAAGATCCCCCAGGTTGAACCCGTTCAACTCCAACCAAATCACCTCCCTGCGTTGTGCATCACAGCTTCTCTAGATGAAAGAAATATACCACTCCACACCCTCCCTCGACACATTCTTTGTAAAATGTTGGTCCCCAACCTAGATCTTAATCACCGAGACACCCTTCTTCCAAAATAACCATATATGGTTATTCGTCGGGGCCCCATGCATGGTTGCATGCATGTCGATCTTCCGAGTGACCTCCTGAATCTTAGTAGTGTTTTTCTTATTCTCGATAATCGCAACCAACAAGACTTTGTGTTTATTGGACTCTGAAAAGATGTAATCAGTCTTCACCCTAGCCTCGATCCCATGGGAATTCTATATCAATATGGGAAACATTTAAACCAGATCCTTCCTAGCTTTGTCCCCGGGCAAAGTGGACATCATCACAAGGGAGAAAGCCCTCTCCCTAACTTGCAACATCTTCAACATCAGCCTCGTGAAAACACTTGGGCTCGCAGTCAACCCTTCATAGCATGAAAGCATGGA
The DNA here is from genome assembly GCA_963277665.1 of Viscum album. Lineage (NCBI taxonomy): Eukaryota > Viridiplantae > Streptophyta > Magnoliopsida > Santalales > Viscaceae > Viscum > Viscum album. The sequence goes on along the minus strand of OY728140.1, from coordinate 1,711,972,155 downwards.
GCCAGAAGGTAACAGAGAGGAACCTCCACCTATCCCCTTACAGACCCCCACGGTCTAAATGCCAATCGCTGTTGCGGTATCTCGATCCTCACTAACAGTAGAGACAATAGGACCGCTCCATCTCAAACCTCAAGCTCCCTTGGGAAACATCCCTCTAGAGAGACCAATGCCCTTGCTAGAAATAGAACCCCCCCCCCCTGAGACTCAGAGACCCCCATCCATCCATCCTCAGGAGGGCAAACCTCCATCCTTCCCCACCCCCCACTCTGAAGCCCTAAACCCCTAGACATACCAAATGGGCCAAAGGAGGGGGGAACCTGGACAACCCTGAATCGTTAAGTTTATTTTTTAATAGAAATAATACCTAGTGCTACACCTACTTTAAAGACTTCATATAGAATATACCTGATTGAGTTGAAAGAATTGAATAAGTAAATCCATCATAATCTTGATGAAGTATTTATATACCCTACTGCATCACCATGGGGTTCACCTTTCTTTTTGTTCAGAAGTAATATGGTTCAATGCATTCTTGCATTGATTATCGGTAATTTAACAAGATCAATATCAAGAACAAGTACCCTTTACCCTATATAAATGTTCCATTTTATAAATTATGAGGAGCTCACTATTTTTAAAATATTGATCTTCAATCTATATATCATCAGTTAAGGGTCAAAAAGGGATATATACCCAAGACGGCCTTTCATGCGAGGCATGGTCATTATTTGAATTTATAATGATTCAATTTAGACTTATAAATTCCCTATCAATCATCATATATTTAATTAATAAAGTACTTAGAGTTTACCTCAATCATTTTTTAGTAGTCTTTATAGATTATATTCATATATATTATATGAGAATGGAATAACATGAAGAATATTTGGAGATTATGCATAAGACCCTAAGTAATGAGAATTTATATGCTAAATTTACCCAAGTGTGAATTTTATCTATATAAATTTTCATTATTGGGTCTTATATTCTCAAGGTAGGGTATATCAATGGATCCTTCAAAGATATAAGTTATTGAATAATGGATCAAGCTAACCACGATGATGGATATCCATAGTTTTCTTATATTGGATGGATATTATCAACACTTTATGAATAATTTATCATATATATTTAATATAATAACCAATTTTAATTGAAATAAATCCAAGTTTCTTTAGAAAGATGAATGTGAGGAAAATTTCAAGGAGATAAAAAGAAGGTTGGTCAACACACCTATGATTATGCTACCTTATAGAGGATAAGGGTTTCTGATCTATAGTGATGTATTGAAGAAGGTACTAAGATACATCCTCATGTGGAATGATATGGTGATAGATTATTCCTAATTTAATTTTAAAATTCATGAGAAAAATTACCTGACTCATGATTTGGAGTTGGTAGTGGTGATTTTTACATAAAATATATAGAGGTGTTATATTTATGGTGAAATATGTTATGTATATATATATATATAGATAATAATATGTTGAAGTATATATTTCACTCAAAAATATCTTAATATCCTCCAAAGTAGATGGTTTCAATTGATTAAGGATTATGACTGGTTGATAAACTACCACCACTGGAAGGAAAACATAGTGGCTAATGCTCTATGTTAGAAAGACCATGCTAGTCTGTTCATGATGATGATTTAAAGAGATATAATATTTATGTATTTTTATAATATAGATCCTTAAATCATGATTCAATGGGAAAGATCATATCTTTCTCAGATGAATGTTCAATGATCTATCCATGTGAGAATTAAAGAGATGCAGAAAGAGGATGTGGAACTATAGAAGAAGGTGAAAAATGTTCCAAAATTCAACCTGTATTGTAATGGAATGATAAAAATTATAAAACTAATTATGTGTCCTATAAATACCAAACTTAAAGAAGGAGTTACTGGATGAATCCAAATTTCATCATTCTGGAAGTTCAAAGATGTATAGTGATCTGAAAGAATATTTATGGTGTGACAATATAAAAGGGATATTATAGAGTATGTATCCTGATTCTTAGTTTTCCAACATGTTAAGTTTTAGAGACATAAATATAATGGTATGTTATAACCATTACCCATACCAAAATTGAAATGGGAAAACATCACCATGTATTTTGTCACTGGACTCCCCAAAACATCAAAAGGCCATAATGTTATTTAGGTTGTAGTTGATCACCTTATAAAAGCATCACATTTTATTATCATCGGATAATCTTGATTATATTTTCATGATATAAATTAATTAATTGGTAATATTTCATGGAGTACCACATTCTATTATGCATGATCGAGATCCAAGGATTTCCATGATGTTCTAAAGAATTCTTTGATTGGAACTGAATATAGAGTTGAGATTTAGCACTAAATATCATCCTCAAAAATTTGGTTAATCTAAAATTAAAATTAAAATACATGAATATATTTTGTTATCATGTTATATGGATTTAAAATGTTTTTGGGATCAACTCATTTCTTTGCTTGATTTTTTTTACAATAATAGCTTTCACCCAAGTATTTAGATTACTCCTTATGAATCCCACCATAGAAGGAAGTACAGAACTCCAATGTGTTGTGATAAATATGGAGAATTAAATATATTTAAATATGAGATAAATAATTAAATGGAAAAAATATATATATATTTATCATCACATCAGGGTGGCTCTGAATCAACTAAAAGGATATGGTGACAATCAATGGAGAGATACAGAATTCGAAGTTGGTGACAAGATATTCCTGCAAATATATCCATGGAATAAAATTGTGAGATTTAGAAAGAATGTAAATCTAATCTCTATATATGATTCCAATTTATTGATAAATTCATCATAAATAAGTCCTCAATTTTTGGTAAAGTCATTTTATGCTTCAAAAATATGTTTTCTTAAAAAGCGGTTTTTATTGTATTTTGTGTATGAAAATTATAATTAATTTATAAAAAAATTAGAAAGTTTACTTCAGTAAATTAATAAAATATTCTAAAACATCATTTAAATATTAACATAGGGTTAATTTTTTGGATTTTTTTTTAATTTTTATTTTTGGGTGAATGGTAGAAAATACCGATTTTTTATAAAAAAATGTATTTTTTATGTCCTTACAAATTAACATTATATTTGGGATTGGTATTAAAATAAAATTATTTCATTTTTATTAAATATAATCCAATTAATTTCATTGGAATCAAAATTATACTTTTTTTATAAAAACATTTTTATACTTAAAAATAAATTTATCTGGAAAACTATTTTCATCACATTTTACGGGGTTGTTTTTAAATTAATTTATGAAACTTATAGAAATTGAATTTGATAAAATATAATCCATATTTGGAATCATAGTTTCCAAAAAAAAATAATTATTCCCCTTTCATTTTTATTCATTATGAATAGTAACTTAGGTAAAAAATCAGTTACCACGGTAAGAGTTAAAATGGGTTTAAAGGGTTAAAAATAAAATGATAACGGTTAAAATGACTGAAAAACTTTTCTAGATACTATTTTTTGGTCATATATAAACCTTATATAATATAATATTTTAATAAGACTCATTTGGGAGACTTTTGGATTGAATAAGACAATAATATATTTTAATATTTTGAAAAATACCAAGTGTGACCTCTCCCACACTTATAAAAGGAAACTCTATATCCTCTCTTATCCACAATTCAAGATCCACTTAGATCAAAAAATACCTACCCAAATACTTTTATAAAATTTTTCCCAATGCTCTATAGGTTCTCGTTTAATCAAAATACCAACTTTAGAAGTCTTAAGGGGTAATCCAAAGGAGTTTGTCTAAAGAAGAGGTAAGCTCTTAATCGAGTGTTTTAATTTTATTTATTTATACTACTCCTAAAATATATGATAATCATAATGATATAATAGAATAATTATCTTTCATATAATTAGATTTTATTATTTATATGGTGTAATCTTTATTCATCTACTTCTCCACTAAATGGGAAATGAAAGAATCGTTCGTGCGTACGTGTGGACTACCGCCTCATGAAGTGATGTATTTCATTTTTCATCACTACCATTAATGGATTGTTATTATGGTATATTTAATATTTATATATGATATATAAGACATAATTATGATTTTTTAATTATAATATCTTATTTACCTTCTTTCCTTCCTATCTGTTTAAAAATGATAATGTCACTTGTGCGTACGTGTGGACCACCACCTCCATGAAGTGATGTGATTAATTTTTCATTTTTGTTTTACATGGATAGAAATAAGGATAGTTTTAATGAATATATATTATAATTATTATATAATAATTATTATCTAAAGGTGAATTATAATTTAATTTTCTTTCATTTCATCCATCGAAAAGTGGAAACATCACTCGTGCGTACGTATGGACCACCCTCTCCACATAGGGATGTAATTCATTTTTCATAACCACTTTATATGAATAGTTATAAAAGTCTTTAAAATGAATAAATATGATAATTATTTCATGATTAATATTCCATTTATGACGGAACCATAACTAGGGTGAAACTACCATAACCATGAAACTAAAACATGCATGGAAAATCGACCAGTTTTCATCTAAATATCCATTTTAAAGAAGAATTATTAATAAAAGGATCATTGGAAATTAAAAAATAATGGTACATTGTAAGTTATGTATAAATATGGTTTTTTAATATATGTATAATAAATATATAATAGGTTTGAACGTGAACAAAGTGAGATAATACTTGAGGTAAGGGATTTATGTTACAATCCCATTTCTTATTAGGATTGTTTATGATAAATTTTTATTGAGGGAAATTATATATATATATTATCCTTTAAAACAAATATATTTTATTATCCTATGGTTATTCATGTTATTTTCAAGTAATAGTACCACTTTTCTTTCTTTTTTAGATAAAATTATTGAGAATTTTTTTTAATAAAAACTTACTTTATTTCCTTATTGGTCAGAAATATTTTTATTTCATGACTATATTTTATTTAAAATATTTCCAAGAATTTTCTATTATTATATAGTGATTAATTAAATTCATTTTTATTAATATTTAAATTTTTATTAAAAGTTTTAAAAGGAATCTTCTTATCATTTTAGGAATGATGTATTTTTACAAAAGGTGTGAAGGTAATATTTGACTTAAAGTACACCACACGAACAACTTTTCCCATTATAATAACTACTATTTACATTAAATATTCCTTTAAAATATTTCATGGTTCTTTTAAAATAAATTTTTTCATAATATTCTGGAAATTTTTAGATTTTAAATAATTAATTACAAAATGAAAATTGTACTTTCCCCAATAAATGTTATAATGATATTTTAAAAGTATTTTCATCTATGAAAATGTCATTTGATGTTACTTATGATTTACTGGATATATGATCCAATAATAACTTCTTATTATTTCTCTATATGGTTATTGGATATGATGATGAACTCTTAAGGAAACCCATTTTCTTTTTCATGGGTTAAGATATGAAGAAATGATCAATGTTTTCATGACCTTGTGGCATATATATGAATGGATTATTATTATGTGATGGTTGGGTATATAATATACCTCCAATGAATTGAGTAATGTGATATATATATATATATATATATATATCATGATATGATGATCATGTTTGGACATGAAAGCGAATAGATTTTTTCACATATTGATGTGTGAGTATGATTGCCTCTAGTTATGCTCACAAGATTATGTATGAACATGATTGTGAATAGCATTGTTCACATTTTGATTCATGGGTATGATTTATTTTAGCTATAACCACAAGATTATACATGGACATGATTGTGGATAACTATATTCACAAGATTATGATTTTATATGCTTATGATTCCACATGCATATGATATGACTCTTGAATAGTAATTATTGTATTGGCACCCTTATTGATCATGATTCTGGATATGACTTGATTTTTAAGTTTATGATCTATGATTTTTTTGATATTAACTTTTATGTTGAGAACACTCACCTAATTATGTTATCATGCCCTTATGATCATCTTATTCACTCTTATGATTAATATCTCTGTGATTACCCTCACTGAGTATCTAATCTCTCCCTTTATTATGGTTTCCTTCCCTAGGTTTTGATGGAAGGATTTATGTGTGATATGTCTAGAAGGTTACTAATATAAGTATATGTTTGGGTTATGTTAATTGTCTTTTAAGAAATAATTTGATTATCTATATAGTATCTAAATACACTAAACCTTTATGGTCATCCAGCATGTATAATTTTAGTGTGTTGAATATTCATATAAAATGATGCAATATTTATGTTTGTTATGCTTGGGTCACCTCAATTTCAGTAGGTTGTGGCCCACTCAGTTGTTTTTCTCACACCTATATAGATCTCGTATAGGTTTCTTGTAACAATATCTTTTCATTTCTTCAGTTTAGGTTCGTCCTTGGATGGATGAGTGGGATGTGATGAGTGATCGTGGATCACTTGTGGTGTTTTTGGAGCTTTTAGGGGTTTATTTATCTTTTTTTTATATTTTGGTATATTATATCAACCTTTCAAACGAGGTTTTTTATATGTATCTTCTTCCACTTTATGTTATTCTACTTATTTATCCTTGTATGGATGTTTAATTTTTATTCCACAATTGGTTAGATATTTTATTTATTTCCACTGTTAGTTTATATTATAATTATATATAAGGGAAAAATCATTCCCAAAGAGAATTATTCATACCCAGACACTAGTTGTTAGTCCATGGGTATTGGGAATTCCCTTCAGACTTAGTAGTAAGTCAGTTCAAGAACCAGTTTGGATGGAACCTTTAAAAGGTTCATTACATCACCTGAGTCAAAACCTTCTTTGATATCTCTCCCTCATTGATTCCCAACCCCCTATATCCCCATTTTTTGAACTTGTTAATCCCCGTTATCCATTATATCTCAATATTTTATTTCTACTTGATACCCCTTTCCTTCTATATTAACCCCTAGTTATTTTATCTCTACTTTTTTTACTTGATGATAATTTTAATAATTAATTGAACCACATTTTCTATAAAAATAGGACAAATCGTACTAACTTTAGCCATAATTTTTTAAAAAATTCACTAATTTATCAATATTTATTTTAAATATTGTTAACATAGTTATTTTTTAAAATATGATTAAAATCATGCCTTATCCATATTTTATAGAAACAAAACTAAAAAAATATCACTAATTTTGTTTATTTATAGTGTATATGGAATATTCTATTATAGAACATTCAATGGGAAATTTGACCAGATAACATTAAAGAGGGAATTTTTTATGATCAAATGGAACTTAAAGTGGAAGATTATATTGGAAATTATAGAGTAAATTTTCATTAAAATATTTACATATATTATATGTTGAAAACTTAGAGTGTTATATCAGATTTTTTTTCAATAAATGTTTTAATAATAAATTATGTTGTAGTGGAACGAGATTTCATTAGAAACCATACTTGATAAGGCAGTTTTAAAAGAAAGTGGTGATGCTTATAGGATTGTTATAGATCTATGGAATTAGATGACATTCTTAATAAACCAACATTAAAAAATTTCAGTTTTAGGGGAATATAGAAATATAGATAAGTCTTCATCTACATATTATTCATCATACTATGAATATGAGTCATATATTATGTGTCTATGAGTCATTTGGGTTTGTATACGAGTCATGTGCTACTTACATATGAGTCATCTTTAAAAATTTGAAGCATGGACTCTATATGATTTATTTTGGTCTCTGTATATGAGTCATTAATAACTTCATACGATTGATAAATACTTACATAAAATTAATTATTAATGAATAAAAAAATCCAAAAAGTTAGGGAACCTATGTATGAGTCATTGTGGACTTTTTATGAGCAATTATAGAATCATGTAGGAGTAATCTCAAACTTTTTTTAATCTACATGTGTTGCAACCTGAAGTGTTTCACTTCCAGATCAATAGGAACTCAAGTTGATTATAAAAAACCATGTCTACTTAATTAAAAATTGATATTTTATTGAGTTTATTACATGATATTATCATAGATATAGTCTAATATTTTTGATATAGGATTTCAAGGATGATATTTTGAATTAAATGGAAATATCAATTGTGTTATCTTAAGAAGATTATTTCCCTATATTTCAAATGATGTATGCACTGGTCTTAAATGATTCAAACATCATAGAGATTTATATGAAATTTATTACTCAATATAAAAGGTAGATAAATATTTTATAGTGATATTTATATTAATTAAATATCATGTTAAAAAGGAGTAAGATGCATTTTTATTCCCAAAATGGGATTAAGTGAGATATACCATAAGAGTGCGAGCGAGTCAAGGTATGAAAATTAATCGAAATTTTATCTTTGCTAATTATTATCACACTTCCCTAGTAGATATTTAACTCATTATTAAAATGGTATCTAATTTTTCACTTGGATTTATGTTGATTCAATTTCTTGTCCTGTCACTTTTATCAAATTTTCATGAGTAAAATTTCAACCCACTATATCATATGTTGTAATGCATAAATTAAAAAAGAAATCATGCAAGTCATGTGGATATTTACTTGTTTCATGATTAAGATTATATTTTAACACATTAAATTATATAATTAAATGTTTCAAATAAAATAAATTTGTAATTTAAGGATAATTGGAAAAATTTTAGGTTTTAGGAATATTTTGGACTCAATTATGAAAGTGGATTATTTTGGAATTTTAAGACTTTTTATATCAACTTGGTATTTCATACATAAATTTTTATAAATTGAAAAATGTTAGAAAAAAAAATATTCTTTATAACATCATGGGATAAATTTCATTCAACCACGCATTCATTTAAATCCAATAATAAAAGGCCCAAAAGAATCTCACAATTCGAAGCTTGAAATATGTGCCTAGTTTTGGATAATTTTGATGATGGGCCCACATATCTCACATGGAAGGTCCAAATGAGTCAAATTTCTATGGGTAGGAATAAGAGAGATAGAAGAAAAAATTTCAAGAAGACCAATTTCCCAAATTCATCCGTTTATTAGAGACACTAAGTGAAAACTTTATAAGGACATATTTAAAGACAAAATATTTCACCTCTCTTAGCTATAAATTCTTACCTCCACTCCATTTCAGTAATTGGAAAATTTAGTTAGCTATTTGATTTATAAATATTGAGTATATTATAATTTATTATTTTTTTGTAGTATTATTTTTTATTTTAAATATATATTAGTTTTGTTTTATTCCTCTCATTTATGTTGTTTTCTCTTTTTCTTTCTCCCTCTTTAAATATCATCTCCATGAATATATAGAACTAACTATGATTTTTGTTCAAATGGAGGGATAATTATTGTTTTTAGTTAATTGAACTTATGTGTATTATATTTATTTTATTCTAAAAATATAAATAATAGTTAAACCAATTTTGGATTGAGGTTACCCAGCTTTTTCTATCATGGTGTTCTTCTTCTAAGTCATCTTCATTCCTCCGCATCATCATCATAATACTACATAAAGGGTGGAGGTTAATTATTATTGATTATATGAGGGGGTAGTATCCTACAAAGATAGGTTTTTTTTGGGTAATAAAAATTCAATGGGAGGGTGTTGAGTGATAGGGTTGATCTCAACATTGCATAGGATATTCTGAATTAATATTTTTATGAAAAATGATTTATTCACTATAAACTCCTTAGAACAAAAATTACTTATTCCATAAAATATTTTTGTCTTTTATTCTTCTATATGTTTTACATTAATATATTTATATAATTATATCATATGAATTTTAAAACCTTATCCCTAATTATATTAGTATACTTTACATTATAAATAGTGGTAATAGAAGAATGGTGTGTGTGAGTGTCCTCCTCAATAGATCGACCATGTGTGTCCACTTTACTGTATTCATAGGTAAATAATAATTTATTAGTTATAGATTCATGAAAAATACTTCTTATAAATTTGGTTTCATTTTTATGGAGTCTAACAGCTTTCACACATTTTTTCACAAAAATGGTAAAAAATCATAAATTTCATAAACCATAAAATTAATTCTTCATTGCAAATTTTTATTCTCTGGGTTCAAAGATGGAATTTAAAATTGATTTTTCAAATTCATGTATTGTTAAATACATTAATTAGTCCATAAGGGAAGAATCATGAAGTTTTCAATTTCAACAAAATGTAAAAAATATTGAATATTTGAGGAATCAAATGAAAATTATTTTTACTTCCTTGAAGGAATTGGAAGCTCGGAAATATACACATGAAAAGGAGGAATCAAATATTATTTTCTCAAATTTTTCAATTGAATAACCTTGTGATGATTAAATTACATAGGTACTAATTTCTAACATATCCATACTATTTCCATTGAAGTTTAAAGAAGAATAATTTCCAACTGATGTGTATGTGGGAGATCAATATGATTTGGTTGAATATTAGGTTGATTTTTTAAAATCTAAAAATCAATGTGTTTTACCATTAATGAAAAAAAATCAATACCTATATACCTCTCTCATTATTTAGAAGATGATCGTCGGAAAAAAAATCCCTCAAGGCATCCTCTCAGTGTTTTTAGGGGTGATTGTGTTTGTTAAAAAAGCCACATGATTATGAATTATTATGGTTGGTGTTGTCATAGCAACTTTTTATGGTGTCATAGTTTCCTAGTGTTTACCAAATTTTTGGTCCTCAAAATCAAGAGTTTTTTTTTTGAAAATTAATTTTTTCCTCGTAGGGGTTCACGGTTTTTGGACCGCAAAGCATAGTTCATAAACCAAAAAATGATGTTCGCGGAACAGGTTAGGGAAATTCTATTTTTCCAATTTCCTTAAATCATTCAGTGAAACTCCTTTGATGGTCCATGAACTATTTTTTGTGGTCCACAAATAGTGAACCCCTATACGAAATTATTCCTTTTACAAAAATAAACTCCTGATTTAGAGACCCAAAAAATTGGCAAACATTAGGAAACTACGCTACCATAAAAACCTTTTTTAGTAACACGAAACATACTAATTCATGGTCATCTTTCTTTTTCAATAAACACAATCCCCCTTAAAAACACCAAGAGGATGTCTTGAGGGATTTTTTCCCCAATAATATCCCCCTTTGGGTTTGTTGAAAACTCTTCATTTTTTTGATACCTCGTTAAATATTCTTCTATATTCTACTAGCATTTGCTTCTTGCGATTTAAGATAGAAATTAATTATTTACTCAACACACACTCTAATCCCACATGATCAATGATCAGCATGAGAAACAATAGTATAATAAAAATTTCATAAAGTAATCACTTCACTTCATTCCAAAACCACTCATCTTCTTTTATCGCGAACCACAAATGTCGTGATATATAACCTTTGATTGATCACCTTTAGTATCATCATATTTAAAACTCCCCCTATCTTGCTATAATACTCCCCCTATCTCACTACACCAACTATCAAATTCTCCCCATGTCATGATTAAGACATTTTATCCCTTTTAATAGCCATAACTTCTACCCCTTTTTCAATGAACTCTAAGGTCACTTCTTCACGTTCTTCCATGGGAAAAATAACACAGATTAGCACATAGGGAAAAACACACCATGCCTCAAGGAGAGGGGGTCCCATATCTACACTTTTTCAAGTGAGGGGAGTGTACTAAAATCATATATCCATTCGATACCTCTCAAATGATTCTTTCGGTAAGGCCATTGTCAGAATTTCTACAACCTGTAGTTCTATAGGCACATACTCCAACTTCACTAGCCCATACTCCACCTTTACCTTCATAAAATGGTATTTGATTTCAATGTTCTTTTTCCTTGAGTGATGGACTGGATTTTTTATAATATTTATAGAACTTGAATTATAGCAATGGATTACAATAAAAGACTTTACTTCAACTCCCATATCATCAAGTTGTTGCTTCATCCATAATAAATGGTTTCATACTTGAGTATCCAAAATATACTCACCTTATATAGCTCTAAAGAAAATTCTATCTTGTTTCTTTATTAACCAAGAAATACACAATCCTCCAAGATAGAATGCCCCACCTGGTAGTGATTTTCTATCATCTACTAATCCAGCCCATTCTGCATCTTTATAGCCCAATAACTCTTGTTAATATTCATCATTATACAACTAACCAAAATCTTATGTGCCCTTGATATACCGAAGTATTATTTTTACTATAATAAAGTGGGTTTTCTCAAAATTACTTAGATACCATGTTGATTCACATGTGGAAAAAACAATATCAGGACTTATCGTTGTTAAGTATACCATGATTCTAATGATCTACTTGTATTCTCTGAAATTAAATGCTTTCCCTTCATCATCCCATAATAGTTTCATTCGAGTATCCACTAGAGTTGTGTAACACCCCGAGATTTTATGAAAAATATTCTTTTAATTTCATTAATTTCTTGTGTTGTATTCTACACCAAGATTACTTTTCGCTATACGCAACACCGTATTAGCTTGCAGTATACGCAACACTATTCTTGGATCGTGTTACACACAATTTTGATAATAGTTATTCTACGCAACATTGAGTATATATATATATATTCAATGTATAAATGAAATATGGTTGGATTCTGTTATATGAAACAATGAAGGATTCTTTCACAGCACGCAACCCTGACTTGGTTTTCATTACACGCAATCGCGACCTTCCTCAATAGCGTGTGTTGTACGCAATGCCGGGTTTTAATAAACAACGATATATTATTATAATATTGTCATGAACTAGCCGTTATGAATATTATTAACTAAATTTTTAATTTTATAACATTATTATTCATCTTACACATTTTCTAGAACATGGTATAAGAACAAAATAAATTTTTCGGGTAAAATAAGTATTTTTCAAAAAATGCAGTTTTGCCGCCTTTTGATGGCGCACCCACTTTAAATCTAGTTTTTGACATGTTTATATGTTCGATTTGACAAAATAAAATTCTTATTTAGAATCAGGATATAAAAATTTACATTAGATAAAGTTTTTATATTTTTCCGATAAATTTCATATTTTAATGAATAGTAAAAACACGCTATATTTTAATTAAAAACAACTTTTTTCATTGTAATATATTATGTGGTTAAACTATAATATTGAATGGTTTTAAAGTATAAATAGAATATATTTTTATCATTTAATATAATTTATGTCATTAGCATTGATTTTACCTTGAATTCGTAGGTTAAAACAATTCAATCTTTTGCAATGTTTTAAAGAAAAACCCGTTTTCTTTCGACAACGGGATTAATTTTAATTTAATTTCTGCATCTTTTGTGTATTGAATTTGGAAAAATGGATTCCATATTTGGAATCAGTGGGTCCAAATTATGTTAATAAGTTGCTTTTTATTTTTGGGCATTGTGAATAGTAACTACGGTAAATTTTATTTACTATAGTTAAAGGTAAATCGGGTAATTAAGGGTAAATATAAGATTATAAAATTACCCTAACACTTGGAAAAATCCTATTGGATGGCTAAAAGTAGACCCATATAACCTAAGGGTCTGATTAGATTCATTTTATGTACTTTTGTCCATGAAAATAATTTAATTATTATTAAAACCAAAGAATGTGACAACATGTCACTTTCTTAAATCTTATAAGTATAATAATTTTAATTTAGTGATAAACTTCATGACACTTCGAACATGAATAGTCTCCAGAAAGATAATACAATTATCTAAATCATAGGAATTTATTTAGAATTTTTAGGGATTAAATAATTATCATTTATTATGACACAAAGATGATGCAGTAATTGTATTATTAGTGAAATATTGACATAATTGATGTTATAAATGCCCAAATAAATGTAATTTGAGACTTTTTTTGACTTACATTAATTTTATAGGTTAATAGGACATGTTATTGTTGATATAATTAACTTGGTTCGAACTTATCATTATGTTATGAATTTCATAAAAATCATGTACCAAATAGTGTCAAAATTGACATAAATTAGTTTTTAAAACAAATATTATATTATTAATTGTTATTTAATTTCTAAAAATCTAAGGTTTGGAAAAATGACTTAGATAAGGATAGATATATTAATAATAAACAACTTTGGGTTCGTTTGTCTTGTTATGGTAAGTTTATTAACCTTATAGTGTAAGAAAACAAAAATACACGGTAAAAGTTAAATTATTTAACTTAGAGTTAAATCTAATTTATAAGGTTAAAATAATAACCTAAACTTGTTTAAATACTATTGGATGATAGGATTTCGACCCATCCCCACTTTATCTTCGAAATAAGACCCTTTGTAACCATTATAAACCGAATTTGACCTTAATATAAAATAATATTTTGAGATTTTCCTAAGGTGCCCCTCTCCTCCCTTATAAAAGGGAACCTCCTCCCCCTCTTCCTCACACCACTTTGAGCCTTAAAGCTCAGCCAACACCTGCCAAAATCTCTTCTCCACTTCCCTAGTATCATCCTAGAGGTCCTGGTCTTCTTAAAAAACCATCCTTAGTTCTTTAAGTGGAGGTTAAGAAAAGGCGCGTCAAAAAGAGGTAATATCCATTACCGATCTTTTTCAATTTCTTTCTTCTTCAACTTCTTCTTCTTTAGTTGTTTCATGATAAAGTAATAACATAAGTATTTATTATATACTGATATGTTATTATAAATATGAAACAACTCTAATTAACCTTCTATCCATCCTACGGAAAAAGTAAATCACCGCGCGTGCGTACGTACGGAATATCGTCTCCACGCCGTGGTGTAATCTATTTTCCGCCACCACCTTCATTGGATGGGTATAATGGTGTAATGAGTAACTATATATGATTATTATAAAGTGATATTGATACTGAAATATTATACATACACTTCAACACAAGTTCACGATCATGAGAACGATATCATCGCTCGTGCGTACGTACGAACTACCGTCTCCACGACGCGATGAGATTCATTCTCCATGTTAACCATTTAAGAATGATTATAAAGTATATATAAGAAATAATAATGAAATATATGACATTATAAATCTACTGGATTTATGTATATATGTATTTCATCTACTTACTTCCATTCAATACAATAAGGAAAGGAAAACATCGTTCATGCGTACGTACGGACTACCGTCTCCATGAATGGTGTGTTTCATTTCATTTATCTATCTATTATATATATATATATACTGAATATATATGATATATAAATCATGTTTTATATTCTGGAAGTAAGTAAATCATGATATAAGTAATAATAATGTCAAGAACAACAAGTCCAAACACCTACGATAAATGAAACGATTTTACCCAAAACGCTTCTTTAACATGGAATTTACAAAAGAACGGGTAATATAAAGTCATAAGTGAACCATATATGATATAATAACAATGAATATGATTCTGTAATAAGTTAATGACATTATTTAAATCATTATACAGGAGGTTCGGACACTTACGAAACAAATCGGACTTAAGGTAAGGGAAATATCACAATCTCATTTTTATCCGAGATTGCTTATACTTTGGTATTTACTGGGGTGTATTTTATCATCCACGTCTATGTTTCCTCAATATGTAATATTATTTCCATCCACCTAAAATTGTTTAAATCCAATTTTACCCTTCGGTGAGTTTTTAGTAAAAGATATGAAAGGAATCTTTTGTCGTTTTTCGTACGAGGTACTTTTTGACTTTTCTGAAAAAAGTACGAGGAGAATGTTTTTTTTAACTTATACGGCATGAATGGATTTTTAAAACATTATTTCCAAGAAGCTTCCCTTACAAGTTTTCAAGTTTATTTTTAATCAACTTCTTTTAGTTTAAAATTCTATGACATGTTAAGAAAGGAAAAGTGTTTTTGAAGTAGAAAGGATATTTTCCTCAAGAATGGAGTTCAAGTGTTTTATAAAAATTATTTTCCATCTAAGATAATAAAGGGTTCTGTTTTCATCCCTATTATTACATTTATTTGATTATGTTGTTATGGAATTATTTTTATGAATTTCTTTATCTTATATGAATTGTTTTATGATGTCCCGATGTTTAAGATTCCTATTTTTATTACATGGGTTATGCTATGATGTATGGTTTATGATTTTGTGGCACACATAAGAATGGTATCATTAAGAGATGGGTGGGAACTATATCTCCCTCCAATGCATTGGGTAAAGATTTTATATCTCATGAGATAGACATGGCTAGAACGGTAGGTTATACCGGTTCAGTGAAACAGGACTGAAACGAGGGTGACTCGGTTCAGAAATGGACTTTATCCACTAAGATAGTCTTGGAAATGAGTCTTGACTAATAAGATATGATTCTATATGATTATGTGTGTATGACACAAAGTTTCATGTTTTAATTTATGATTATTGGGATTACATTTCACTACTATGATTTATCCCATGTTATGAAATTATGCTCTCTTTTGCAGGTTAAGATTTCCAAAATGTTGTGTTCTTATGAATATGATGTGATTGATATTTCTTTTATTTACCCTCACTGAGCATTTGAGCTCACCCTTTTATGTTTTATTTTCCCCAGGATATAAATAAAGGTTTTAGGTAAAAAAAAGGGAAGATCTTTATGGGAGATTTTGAAGATCTTTCACTACGATTAGAAGATTATATTCCGAGTTTCCAAAGACACTAAACTATTACGGTCCTTGTGTGTGTGTTTCTATTATGTACTAAGTATTCTGAAAAAGTAATGTAATGTCCATGTATTTCAAGCTTCGGGTCTCTAAAAGTTGTCATCTCATTGTAATTATCAATTAAAAATATTCTAAATCCTCCTTAGAATAGTTATATTGAGAAATGAATGTTCCATTTCTTCTTTGTGTCCCCTATAAACTAAGAAAAAATGTCAGTTCACTAATCATTGATATTTCGAACTCACTTTTCATGAATTAGAAAAACTATATACATTGTGCTTTATCTGATACACTAAATATTATTTCATCTACATACCCTAGAATCATTATCATTTGATTTCTTTCATTGTTGATAAAAATATTGTAATCAACTCCACTACACAAGAAACAGAGCTTCTTCAAAAACTGATCGGTCCATGAATAGCATTCTCTCAGTGCTTAATTAAGCCTATAAAGTGCCTTTATTAGATGAAAAACTCTATTTACATCATCATGAATGGGAAACCATCTAGATATTCAATATAAACTTCTTCTTCTATAACCCCAATCAGAAATGTTGATTAAAGTCCATCTCGAAAGCTTCAAACCTTCTTTTCATTTTTATGGCCAAGAATAATATGATTCTTCTAAATTTGGTAAAGCTCTTCATTCATAGCCTAAACCAAATTACCATATCTAGCTACTTCATAAAAACTTTTTGGCTCTACCTGTAATAATTATGATGCTTTCTATAGAGTCTTCATCTTCCTTTTCTACGCCGGCACTATCTGATTACCAATTTTATTTTCCAATCAATTTTAGCTTGACTCTTTGTCTTTCATGATGATATAGATTTTAATTCCTCATTATAATTATCTGTATATTATTATGAATCATAATTTTACATTCTACTCCCCCTGAGTTTCTTACCTCCTCATTACTAACATAATAAAACTATTCACTGTATAGTCAAAGATTTTGTTCATTCTCTACTATGGTGACCTCATTGCTTTCAAATACTTTTTCAGACTCTTATTGAAACATTATTGATATTATATAAGAGATTATTGGTATATGGAAAATAGTCATTTGATTATATATTGTTAAAGAAAATAGAGAATCATGAAATACATGAATGTTGCTTCTTCTCCTCCAATCGGTCTTCTTGACATCAAACAACATAAACTTTCATCCTTTTTATACCATTGAGACCTTGTCTCCTTTATCATTGATGTACACGGAGGCCTTTATGTTTCTCCTCATTTTTCCATATGGTCCTTTCATCTAATTATGGGATCGTATGGTCCCCCTATAATATACAACTCTTCCTATTATTAGGCCCACTATTTAGACCCACAAACATTTTTCTAATCCTTCATCGTTTCTTCAAATGTGAATATAGGTTTGAGAAACATCACCAACTCAATAAAATTTATAATTGTAGTTACATTCAATGATATTTTCATTTGGTGAATTGACCATATAGAAATGATCCATCAACAAAACCACTAAGCCTAATGAGCCGGGACTTGGTATAAGAAATAAGATATAAAGTTAATAACATCATCACTATCCAATGAACTCAATTAATTCTATATATCTCATGCATCCATCAACAATTAACTCCTTTCAAGGAATTATTATAGATTTATTCTTCATATCAATTAACTAATTTTAATTAGTTAACATTCTGAAGCATATCACATCATCACTTTGCATATTTTGATTCTACTTCCCCTTGGATTGTATCTCCCCTTAAACCTAAAACAATTTAACATCGGTTAAAATAATTTATACCCATGGGTAGTGGGGAACCTCTGGAATATTCAATAAGTGGATTGTGTTTGATCCTAATAGATTAAAACTTTTATACTTTCTTTCAAATAATTGTTCTATTTTTGTGAATTTTCCAACTACCCAACCAACTTCAACTGTTGTGGCCATATAACTAAATATTATTTACCCACAAGCTAAGCCTTATTTTGATATTTGAATTTTGTATTCATGGATTTTTTCACAATTTTGGGTTTAATACCATTTCTGAAAAAAAAAATCTTTTATTCTCCATTGATATTCCATTTTTCATGACTCTTTCTTTAAGTAGTAATCTTTTCATTGGTCATCTACTTCGGTTTCTTCCTCCATTGGAGGGATCTTTTGTTGCCTTAACTTCTCTCCATGTGGCATGACATGTGAATTTTTCAAGGAATTCTTTATTCATTTTTATTTTATCAGTTCTCTGATTCATTCAACCATTTCTTATTGGGGTTGAGTCTTCCACTGAATTTAAATTCTTCTTAATCACAATTGGATCATCTCTCCCATTTTTCTTCCAGGTTTGTTCACATACTTTCCAAGAGATTTTTTGTGAGTGTAACAAAGGAGGTGATTGATACACCATTCGTTGAGATCCTTATGATTCCCATGAGGCTTTTAACCTATTTTTAAAATCATCATTATATCTTCTAATATAGTATTTTTATTTACACACTGCCGGTGTTGGGAATCTCTTTATGGTTTCCTTTTCCTTCCCTTCTTTCCTCTTACTGCAATGTCTTTCAAAATTCCAATGATCAGAACATATAAAACATCTTCCATTAAAGGCATACCTCATTTAATCCTTTATTTGATAAGATGTTTATGTAGCTAGAGTTCTTATTTTGACATTTATCCCTTGGGATTTTTGACACATACTCATGGGGTGTCCCAGTCTTCCAAAATAGTAGCATTTCATGGATACTTTCTTCTGAGATACTCTTTTTTAAATTTCTCAATATGATTCTTCTTATTCTTAGATTTAGAAAGATTTCTATCTTTACAACATGGAATATATTCCAACACCTCAAAATAAAAACTTTAAGTATGACCATGCATACCATATAAATAGCACATGCAATCATTACTTCCTATAAAATCCTTTTTAGGTCTGCTTCAAGTATCTACAAGATTTTTCCCATTTTTGGAACTATTCATAGCTCTCTTCCTATTATGAATGGGAGAGGGATAATTATATCTAATAACAATTTTTCCAAAACTATATATCCTTTTGGATGATTCAATACTTTCATGTTTTTCCTCTAAAGTATCATATTTTCTTTTCATTTAATAATAACTAGCTAAAGGATAATCAAATTGTAAGTGAAAAGTATCCTTTAATTTGGGTTTTCCTTTTTCATTATATTTCCCCACTTCATTCTTTATTGACTCTATCTCTTATTCCAATTGTTTAATCTTCTTGTACCTAGATTCAAGTTGAGCATTATGTTCTTTTATAAGAGTCTTATCGTTAGTTATCTCAACTTCCAATTCTTGGGAGATATTATCTATCATGTCAGATTGCTCCTTTATTTTATAATCATTCTAAGCAACAGATTCATTGTATCGTGCATTCTATTTCTATATCCTTTGGTTCTTCTGAACTAGTTAAGATTTTTGTATAGCAAGATCATCATTTCTAGATTTTATATTATTATTTTCTTCTAAGTTCAAACTCTTTCCCTTGTAATCAATTTTTATTTTTTCTACCTTTTTGTACATATTTTGTGGTTCTTCATCTTGGGAATCATTCTTCGCCCAGATCATTATCCACATCAACAATTCTTTTATTTATGCATCTAAGCTTATTAACCTTAATTTACTACACTTGGATTCAAATATCCTAATATTTAACTCCTTCATCCAATTTCTAATCCAATTCATTTGTTACATAGAAAAATTATACTTTTGGCCTTTTTGAAATTTCTTCTGGATCAGTTGTTCTAGTATCACTTGGAATATCATATTCTCCACTCATTCCTACATCATCATTTAATGGGTAAAAAAAATTTTATCTAATTCATAAAAATAATTATTTAGTAAAATATTTGTTTCCTTCAATTGAACAACACTCTTTCCATAGACACTTCCATATTAAAAAATACAACCAAGCTATTTTTGCATATCAATGTTATGTGGAGGGAGAATAATTCTATGATGAGAGTGTACAAAAAATAGTTTTCAAGAGTTTTGGAGTCTACAGGAGTATTTTAGTTCATGATATGGATCATTGTATGTGGAATTTGGCGGTGATTTAGAGAGCTATGAAGTTATTTTCATTTATTAAGGACATCATCCACCATAGAGGATCAAAGTGATATTCAGACCGCATAAAAATATGCAGTGAAGGTTGTACCACAATGAAAATTTGGGTTATTTGGATTAGAAGGATTTTTAGATCTATTTTCTTATATAAGGACCCCTAATTAGATGATTAAGAGGATATAAAATTTTATTAGAATATCATCACTCTGGGAATAATTCAATAAATTTTGAAGTAGTTTGCGAAGGATAATTATGAGAAGAAGAAGTGGTTTGTGGGGTAGAAAATCCACGAAAGATAAATTACATGAAGATAGTTCGTGAAAGGGGATTTCAGGGCTATATAGATTGCACTAGAAAGTCAATCTGTGAAAGCGGTGGCATTATATGGAAGAAGAAGTAGTCTGTAGAAATAAAGGTGGTCCATGGAAATGGGTTCAGTCTGTAGAAGTGAAGGTGTTCTATGAAGAAGAGTTTGTCTATAGATCAGGGATGGTCCACATAAGAAGCAGTGGTCTATAGAAGAAGCAACAGTCCATAAAAGAAAAAGGTGTCTATGGAAGAAGTGGTTGTCTGTGGAAGAATATGTGTTCTAAGAAGCACTCTCACCACACGGTGCAAGGTATTTCATGGAGGAAGCAATGAAGTTTCTGAAGTGTTCAAAATAGTTTACGAATGTAATTTACGTAAACTAACAGTATGTGGAAAAGTAGATTTCATCTAGGGGTAAAAATGGGACTTAAATAGAGAATCTACCAATAGTTGATGATGTGTTTATTAATGAAAATTAAGGGACCTAAAAGGCCATAAACAGTTAGTGGATCTCTTCTAAGAGTAGTGAGTAAAGGAAGAGAAAGATAGTGATCATTTTTATCAATAGTGATCTATAGAAAGAGACAAAGGGAGTGACCCTTGGGAAAGTAGTGATATGACCCTAAACTTTGTAAAGGTAGTGAGCCTAGAAGAATAAGTTATCCAACTTGAACATCATTATTGGCAGTGACCCTTAAAGAAAGTTTTACAATTGAAACATTATAATTGTATGCTCCTTGGACGTAGCCCAGTGAGGGTGAACCAAGTAAAAATATGTGTTTCCTTGTGGTTTATTTATTGCTTTACTTTCATTACATTATCATTATATAAAATTAGAAAGGATATGATCAAAATTAACATTAAAGATCGTAATAAGTGACCCATGTAATAAAGAGTTCAAGATCCAGTGGGGCATAAAGAAGTTTGAAAAGAATATTCATACCCTGATTCACCCCCCCCCCCCACTCTCAGGGTACCTAGGCCCCTTTTTGAACTAAAAAATATTCCACTAAATTTATGTAATTTTAAGATAATATGTATTATATTTAATACCCTATTCCATCCATGAAAACATAACTCCAAGAGGTGTTGATCAATGAAAAATAAAATAAAGCTGAAATTACTCAAGGAGATAATATTTCCTTAAAGTCATTTCTTTCTAATTTAATTGAAAATTAATTGATTATTACCTATAAATATTTTAAATTTCTATATTTATACTACACTTATATTTAAATGGATTATGATGATTAATTAGATGATAAACCAATTAATATTGAGTTACTTGTGGCCTGGTCTAAAGAGATCAAGTTTCAAGTTGGCCTACTTAAAGTGGAATATTTCATTATTAATTTATCATGATTTAATTTTATTCAAATAATTTTTTTTAATGAATTTACCTTTATTGAAAT
Organism: Viscum album; assembly: GCA_963277665.1. NCBI lineage: Eukaryota > Viridiplantae > Streptophyta > Magnoliopsida > Santalales > Viscaceae > Viscum > Viscum album. The sequence continues at coordinate 1,711,949,731 of OY728140.1, read as the reverse complement.
TTATGACACAACACATATATATCAAGCTAAATATATAAAAGAGGCCACAAAAGTAGTGGAAGTAATCAAAAAGGACATATTCTTCTTCCTTCCTCCATCTTGTAAGTTTCACTACATTGCTAAGAGGATGTATCTATATCACTCTATCCATGAATTATTCTACAACCATTATTAAGGTATTAATGCTATAAGGAAAATATTTTTTTGGTTCAAGGATAAGAAACCTTATCCCCATTTATATTGGGGTTAAAGTGTTGCAACTGCTTGACTAGGGGTGATAAAAACTCAGCACCTCTTTGGGGGTGTTTCACCTAAACTCTATCCTATTTTCCATTTTCTTTTATTTTTAATAATTTTTTATAATTAAAATTAATTTATTAAGTTTTTATTCTTCTTTATTATAGTTTGAAAGTTTCTATAACAAGGATCTTAACTAAAGGGTTCCATTAAAAATAAACTTTGGTTATATCTTTACTTCCCTTTGGTTTTACTTCCCTTTTTTTTAATCATGTCTAATCTTAAATGAGAGGTTAGTTAAATTTTAAGTGTGGAGGAGATATAAAAATATTTTTATGAATTTTTTATGTGTTTCTTATTCATTGTTTTTTTAATTATGCATGTTTTATTTTGTTGTTTTTAATTTTTTTGTGTTTTTAAAATTCTTGAGCTTCATTTAATATTTTGGAAATTTCAAACCAACTTAGTATTTTTTTATCAAAAAATTATTTGAATTTATGAGGATTTAAATAATATATAAAATGTATTTTTTTATAATTTCCAATCATTTTATTTGAATAAGATTTATTGATTATGAAACTAATATACATTGGTACTATCCAAAATTAAAAATTTTCCCATACCAAGAGGTTTATAAAACTTTTTTATATAATCATCACATTTCCCATTTTCTTAAGAGTATTGATACATGTTTTATGATCCATAAGTTTATTTATTTTTCTCTTTTTCAAAAATTTTAGAGTCCATGGAATTTGTCAAGTATGATTGAGGCACTATTTTGAAATCCCACTTTTTACATTCAACTCTTATTTTGGACTACATTTATATCTGACCTTTATTAAAATCTTGTTATCCTTGAAATACCTTGTTAGGAAGCCACATTAAAAACCATTTATCCTTTAAAAACCTTCTCTAGAAGTTAAATTCATTATTATTTTTGAAGTCAAGTGTGTGGGGGGTGTGTTGTGGCTATTTGAGGATTTTGTTTGATCTAAGTTGAAAGAGATACCATTTTCATTTGTAATTCAGTTGAATAAAATTAATGATGGAAATATGGATAGGTGGAATAAATATCATTCAACAGCTAGAATAGGAGTTCACTTCTATTTTAAAACAAAAAGTACCACAATTCCCTTAAAAAGTCACAAATTTGGGTATAATTTCCTAATCTAAAATAAAGGGAGCAAAGCTATTGAAAAAATGTAAGCGGTAATAAATGAAATTTTTACTAAAATGATCAATTGTGGACTACCCAAGGAGATAAAGAGGTGCCTGGTGGTTATTTTTTTGAAAGGGAATTAAGGATCACACCATTCTTGAGAAAAATTGTTTTCATGCATTTACTTCACTTTAGAGTCTAACCCTCCTCATTCTTTATTTTATATTTCTACATTTAAAACCCACCAACCCTTATCCTAAAAACAACCCATGAAAAATAATTCATGATTGAAACATTTATAATTTTTAAGTGGAGATACTAGGATTATATTAAGCCTATGGACACGAAGTATGTTCTTGAGAATGAGAAAATCTTCACATATCAAAAATATTGAGTGAGAGAGAAATAAATTTTTGGGGAGGTATATATGAAATATTCCAGGGGATTAATAAGATATTTAATGGAATTTTATGATTTTAGAGGAGTTATGGAATTTTTATCCATTTATGAGTTATGATACTTTATTTTGATTTTGAGAATTATGTGGCATTGCCAATTATGTCATGGGAAGTTTGTTTTGACCTTGGTATTAGATGATTTTCTGATAGTGAAATATTTAAGTTTGGGGGATTGATAAAAATCATATTATTAGATATTTAGTTCTTTAATTCAGTGTTTTAAATCCCACTAATTTTTTATTTAAAGATAATTTTTTACATTTTAAGGTTTTAGAAATATTTTTTACTCAATTTTGAAAATGAATTATTATGGAATTTTAAGTATTTTTTATATCAACGTGATACTTTGTCCATAAATTTTTCTAAGTTGATACAAATTATGAAAATATTTTTTAATGATTAAAAAACCATGGGATATGTATTATTTAACTATACCTTCAATTGAATCTAATAATAAAATCCCCAAAATAAGATCATAGTTCATTCCATGTAATCTATACAAAATTTTGGTGAATCCTGATGATGGGACCATATATCACACATGGAAGGTCCAAATGATATGAAATTTTTGGGGTACATATAGGATAGATATAAGAACAACTTTCAAAAATATCACTTATCAAAATTTTTCTATTTAATGGGACACCACATGAAAAAATTCGAAGGATAGATTTTAATTTAAAATATTTGACACCTCTTCTCTATAAATTTGTACCTCCACTTCCTCTCAATAGTTGGAAATTTTAGTTGGACATTTTATTAGTCCATATTAATTAGATTAAAAGGGATTATTATATTATAATAATCTTATATATTTTTAATATATGTTTGTTTATTTTTATTCCTCTCGTCAATGTTGTTTTCTCTTTTCTTTTCAGCCTCTTTGAATATCACCCTTGTGAAAATGGAGAACTAACTTTGAATGTTTTTAGAAGGGAGGGAGGGTGTTATTTTGAGTTAATTTCACTTAAATTTCTTATCTTTATTTTAATTATTTTTTTAAATATCAATAGTATTTAATATAATTATGGTGTGAGTTCACCCCACTTTTTCTATTATGGTATTCTTATTCTTATTCAACATAATGTTGTATATGGGGTGGAGTATCATTGTGGTGATGAGGTGAGGGAGTATTATCCTTCATGAAGACGGTTGATGTATGGTAATAAAAATTCAATGGGTGGTAATAGGTTTGATCTCAACATTGGATAGAATATTGAGAATTAATATTTTTATGAACAATGATTTTTTCACCATGAACTCCTCAAAATAACAATTTCTTCTTCACTAACATCTTTGTGTATTCTATTATTATATGTGTTTTGAATTCATATATTTATATAATTATATCATATTTGTTTTAAATCACCTTTAACTATATTAGTATATTTTAGTAGTATATTTTATATTATAAATAGTGATAATAGGAGAATGGTGTGTTTGTGAGAGATAGAGTGTCCTCCTTGAGAGATTGACCCTAGGTGTGAAATTCACTAAATTCATAAGTAAAAAAAATATTGGTTAGTGATTCATGAAAATACCTTTTATAAGTTCACCACTACATGCTAATATTAGGCGTATGTATCGGAAAATGTGTCAATGAACCAGAATTACTAAGCTCACTGCTAGTAGTGTTTTAGGAAAGGATTCTCTTTTATATGATCACTTACCTTATAATGGTTTAGGGTAGATGTACTATCTACCTGGGATCACTTCCCTCACACTTTCCCCCTTCACTCACTACTACAAAGGGAAAAACAAGATTGGCATGTAAACCAAGAATAATATCACCTAGTTGATGTTGCACCAAATATAAAGTATGTTACATTGAACATCACATGCTCTTTCATAAACTTGATGTAAATATCACTTAGAGAAGTATGCTTCCATGAAATATCATGGAATCCTCTTATAACATTCTAAAGTTCTTCAAGAGATATTTTTTCTTTTTCTTTATATTTTCAAGAATATTTATAGAACTCCTTCACCTTCCAATGTTGGAATTATAATACCTCTACCTTGATGGATAAAACAACTTCCCCCTTTCACTATCTCAGATGTAGTAGTGAATTCACACTTTACTTCCATGTAGTAAGACTCCCCTTCAAAAAAATGGGATTCTCTATGAATGGAAGGGTTAATATCTTTCTTAACTTTTGTAGGTATTTATTTTTTTATTGAGTAGAACCTATCACTTCTTTTGTGAACATTTTCATATGGAGTAGATGAATTCTCTTCCTTATATTTTTTCTATTATTATAAGTATATAGGAATATCATAGTTAACTTTTCATATTTGAAAACATCAAACTCTATTTATTCTCATGGCTAGTATCTCTCTTTTAAATGAGTCAAGAATGTCTCATACAAATTTCCATATCTCCCGGATTATCCTCCACATGAATATCATTGAATGAAAATATTTTCATATTCAAAAATATGAAATCCCAAGAATATGGAAAATTTCTTTACCTAATATGAATTATGGAAACCTTTGAGTCTTGATATAATATTTTTCATTAAAATATCCCTATATTTATGGACATTGAGATCAAATCACATGTTTCTATATTATTATTATTCTTAATTATCTTTTAAATATAGTCAATAATATTATTTAATCCTTACACAAATTATACTTCTTAAAAACTTTGAGCATGACTAGTTTGGTAATATTGTGTATATCTCAAATAGACCAAACTTTCATCCATTTACCCTTTTCGGAATTCAAAAAATCTATTAAAAAATGGACTTCTCCTTGATACTATGGTATAAAGGGACCTTTAGTATTTTCTTCTCCTTGTTATACATAGTTCCACAAAATCTTTAGAAATTCCTATGGATATCTTTATAGTTTCATATAGAGATCCTCCCAAACCACCATGCTAATTGAAATGGTATGGTGAGATTTCCATGATCATTTATTTTTTGAATGAGTGTGTTTATTATTTATTACAACATGGTCATAATTATTTAAACACGCACACCATGATATTATATTATGGCATGGTGAAGTGAACCAGGGAATTTACAAACTCAAGTGAGTGCTTATTTGGAATGGGGAACTCACTCTATGTCATGGTTCTTACAATTACGATGCAATCTTGAATCAAAGTTGAATACAATATAGGAAAGAATTATCATTTTTTTATAAAACTCATTCACACATTTATTTTAACTCATAAATATTTCCTGATAAAACTCAATACCACATCAAAAATCGGCTTCAAATCTTGAGTGGTATATCATCCAAGACATGCCTCAACCATTTATTCAAGTCTAACTGAAGCTAGTTCTCTCTTGCAGCCTTCCATACTAACCTGTATGAATGGAGACTAGGCACTCTTTTCCCATATTGTGATGACTCGCACATGAACCTAAACACCTACTCCTACCACCCATTTGTGTTACAACCTATGATCATAGCCACTGGCTATACTGGGAGATACTCGGGTGTTGGACCATAGGGTTGGCCCCATTTTTTTCTTACTCTTCAAAGAAAAAACACTTATCCAGAATATCTAGACTATATTCCTTATATATATATATATATATATATATATCGATTATTTAATGATATAAATAATAACATTAATATAACCTTCACCAATACTTCGGTAATCAATAATTATCAAAAAATCCAAAAAATCTAATCAAAATATATTATCAAAAAATCCAATTTGATCCTTAGGGATCCATCACACATCATGAAAAAAAATAAGGTTGTCAAGGGAGGATGGACCAAGTTTTAAAAATATGATATTTTATTGGGTTTTTATATTTTTATAGAAATATATTTCATATAGAAATATGAATATGGATGATATTTCATGAAAAATATTCAGTAGGAAAACTAATAAAAGTGGTGATGTAGAGATTATTATAGTATTTGTTTGAGTATATTTTTAATACATAGTTTGGAAAAATTTTATCAATTTATTGTCTTCCAGTTATGGGAAAAAGGAAATTCAGTGTAAGAAATAGGGAGTTTACTAAACTCTAAATATGATATTATGGGAAATATAATGGAAAAAATATATCAATATCATCCCTTCCCGTAGTAAATCAATATTTAACCCTCTAATAAAATATTAATAGATAATAATGGAGAAAAAGAAGACATTATAGTAGACTTAAAATCAGTAAATAAAATAGAAAACAAAATGAATTAGAAAAATAGTAGCAGTAGCAGTCACTGAGTTCCAGAACAACTTTATCCTTCAACCTAATCCTATTTTTTAAAATATTTGTATTACTTACCTCTTGTATATTAAAATCCATTGAGATTATCACTAATGAATTATTGGAAATTTTTCTTCTTCCTCATAATTCTCTCTCAGTCGCGATCCAACTTTCTCAAATATCTGAATCTTCTCACTTTCTATTAATTGAAATATCATGCATGATATAATCTAGGTTTTCTCCCCTAATTGATAGCATGAATATTGATGTGGAATACAAGATATTTTATTGAGAGTGAAAATTATTCGTATGATATTCCTTTGGTTTTCAAAAATTCTTAAAGTCATATGAAAATATTAGAAGACATATGTACATGGGGAAGTTGTATGAAACATTAGAGGAAGTAATATTCTCAAAACCTGATACATCCAAGAAAATTTATACACTATAACATCCTGATATTTTTATGAAATATTTACCTTTAATAATTTTATTTATTTGATAGATTGTATTACGCACAATAGTGATTTTAGATGAATCGCGTAGTATTATTAAAATATCCTATGTTTGTTATCACCTATCTATTGGTTTGGAAACTATGAATAGTAATAAATAAACAATGAAAAATATATGGTCTAAAAATTTATAAAATGAACTCATTAGTTATCAAATTATTATAATTAAAAACATAAATTAGTAAAAATATAAGTGATATTTTTCTGAAAAATTGTTTATGCACGCAATGTATTTTTATATTAATAAATTAAATTAATCACTATTGTTGAATAATTTTAATAAAATTTACATATTATCTACTTGATAAAAAAATTTAAACATTAAAAAAATATTTTTTATAGTCATAAGATAAAAATAAATCCAGTTTTATACATAAAAATATATTTTTTCTATAAATCAGTTTTTGTCGCATTTTGTGCACATAATTTAAAATTAATTTATTCCATTTTTAGGTATTTATTTAGATAAAATTAATTAAATATTTATAATAATTATTTTCAAATTTTTCAACAATATTCTTTTATTTTTGGCCAATATGACAAGTATTTGTGGTAAAATGTATCATCTCAGTAAAGAGAAAATTGGGTTAATCTATCTTAAAAGTAATTGATAAGGACATAATTTTTCATCCTAAATATTATTAGAAGAATTAAATTATACCCTTATCACCTTATTATATAAATTTATTAGTTTCATGGAAACATATCCATGAAAATGATTAATATATTATTTAAATCAAAGAAAGTTACAAAATTTCACTCTCTTTATTTTAAATACCCTTATTTTCACATGGGGAAAAAGTAAGTTATGAATGAATATAAATTTATATTTTGAGATTAATAAAATTATTTTCATGATATAAATTAATTTTTATTTTTTTTAACTATACAATTACCTTAATTTCTTATGAAACACTGATATAGTATTTCTCCATTTAATAAAAAATATAATAAATGATTTAAAAATATTAAATGTGACATAATTTGAATGGGTTAATGTTACCCAAGAATTTACTAGATCTATATGAAACATTTTGGAGGTTTTAAATCATTATATTCTAATTAAAACTTTGTATTTATGTCTTTTGAGTCGAATTAAATAAGTATTATCAAAATTGACAATAATGATATTTTATCAAAATAATATTTTATTAAATTATTTTAAAATCATAAAAATATTGAAATAAGACAAGTTTGATATTATATGTCCTAAAATTTCATAAATTGTCCATTTATGGGTCAATTTTCACCTTATAAATAAAATTTAAACCCTTTAATATTGAAAAACTAGTTACTATAGTTAAAATTAAAATTGGTTAACTAAGGGTTAATCAAAATGATAAGGTTTAAAATGACACAAAAGATTATATAATTATATTTTATTATTTAATTATAACCCTATATGACCTTATATTCAAATCAAAAACCATTTGGAGTCATTTGGATTAATATTTAATTTATTATAATTTAATCTCTTTGAGAAATTCCAAATGTTCCCCTCACACTAATTATAAAAGGCAACCACCTCCCTTACTTATTTAAACCAAATTAAGCCTACTATATCAAAAAAAATATACTAATTTCAATTAAAAACTTACCTATACGCATTTTAAAGGTTTTGGTCTTCCTAAAATACCAACCCTATATCCCTTTATATGAGCTCTAAATGGTTCATTTTTAAGAAGGGGGTATCGCCTTAACCAATCTCTTTATTTATACTCTTATTTACCTCATATAAATATATGATATTAATCATAAAATAATAAATTCAGTTTACTAAATATTATTAAATGTTATTATGATTATTAAAACACCATTATACGCCCTATTTTTCTTCAAATGAGAAGTGAAATTATCTCTCATGTGTACGCACAGCTTACAGTCTCCACATAGCCAAACAATTCATTTTTTATCACCATATTTTAGGGATGGGTATTATTATGGGTTTATTTATATATTAAATTTATGAAATTATACTTCTTAAACTATAATATCACATTTACCTACTTACCATCCAATCCTTTGGGAAATGATAATGTTGTTCATGTGTATGTGTGGACTACCACCTTCATGAGGTGATGTGATTTTTCTTTCATTTATATTCTAATTGGATGGTAATGAAGATGAATTTGAGTAATATATATGATATATATGATATAATAATGATACAATAAATTTTAATTAATATTTATCTTTCTTTCATTCCATCTTTTGAAAAAATTAACCAATGTTCATGCGTAAGTACGACCTACCGTCTCTATGAATGGTGCAATTCATTTTTTTAATATCTAGATTTTATAGATAGATAAAAATATTTATATAATGAATATATATGATATTTATATCATAATTAATATAATCGATATTATGGGACAAAGATAAATTTTCAATGACCGAAACTACTGAACTGAAATACTCATGATAAACAAAACTGTTAACACCTAGAAATGACAGTTTTAATAAGGAATTATTGATAAAAGAGGGTGTTGAAATGTTATAAAGGGATAAAATTTGATATTATATGTATTATAATGACTATTTTATAAAATTATAATAAATTTAAATTTATTATACAAGAGGTTATGTTGATTTTGAAACATGGAGAACTTGAGGTATGGGTTTTTATGTTACAATCTCATTGATTATCAGGATTATTTATAATTATATTTACAATGACGAAATATTATGATCTCTCTCTCGAAAAAAACATAAAATTTCATATACTCTAGTTATTTATTAAAAATAAATGTATTCATTTCATTTCCATCACCTTAATTACTCATGATACCAAAAATATGTTTTTAAGAAAAATAGACTTTATATCTCTCTTCGGTCAAAAAATATTTTTCTTCCAAATCCATATTTTATAAAAAAAAATTAAATAAGGTTTTTATTATTCTACTATGATTTTTAAAGTTATTTTTACACATTTTTTCCTTTATAAAAAAATATTTTAAAGTAATATTCTTTTCTTTTTCCAAACGATGTACTTTTTGACTTTTTTAAAAAAAGTATGGAAGGAATGTTTTTTAACTTTTATAGAATTAATGGAGTTTCCCACTGTCGTGAATAATCACTTCTTTTAAGCTTAATTTTCATGTTTACAACGTTCTTATCACATAAAATCTTTTCTTTTATATTTGTGTAGTTTTTTTAAATTAGTGATTTCAAAAAAATGAAAAGGTCATTTTCCTCAAGAAATTTTTAATGATCTTTTGATTCATTAATGAAAAAACCTTTAATTATGCTTATTATTTCTAGGTAATATTATCCAAGGATTTCATAATTATTATTTATCAAGACGGTTTATGAATATGATAGCACAATATTTATGAAACCCATTTTTTCATGGGTTATGTTGTGATGAAATAATGAAATATGAAACCCATTTATTTTCCATGGGTCATGCTATGATGAAATGTTTATGAAATCCGTTTTTTCATGGGTTTTGATATGATGAATTATTTATAATCTTATAGAACACATACTTATGATTTTAATTATGTGACTACTAGGACCTATATCCCCATCTAATGCATTGGGTAGATATGTATATCTCTTGAGATAAACTAGACTAGAATAGAGAGTGAACCTAGTTCATTAAGGGAATTTGTCCATTATGATAGTCTTGGGAGTGAACCTTGATTACTATGATGGATTGGGGAGTGAACTCATTACACTATGATAGTCTTGGTAACTAGCCTTTACTTCTAAGGAAATGATTTTCTATTATTATGTGTATACAAAAATTCAATGTCTTATGTCAATGTTATTCTCTCATGCCTCATACTCCTTGATTACTTTATGATTCATGTATTATGAACTACCAAGATTAATTCCATTAATCAATATTATGATCTATGATATGAAGGGTATGGTTTTCAAATATTAATCCCATGTTCTCAAACCCTTTTCCATGTTATGCTTATATAGTTATTGATATATCCCTTTTTTATCCTTATTGGGCATTTGTGTTTGCCCTCTATTATGTTTCCTTTCCCCAAGTTATTAATAAAGGTATTAATCATGATATATCTAAGAAGGTAATAGTTATGAAGAAATAATGGGGAGACTATGTAGATATTTTATGATCCAGATGTTTATATTTCCAAGTTTTCAAATATACTAGACCTAAACGATTATAAAATAGATTAAAATTTTATTTAACGAATATTCACTTATTAAGATGTAATATATATATGTATGAAAATTATGGGTCACTATATTTGGTATCAAATAAAGGTTTAGTTAATATTTGGAAATTAGGATAAGAAAACTTTAGTGAGAAAGTTGGGGAAAAGTCTAAGTATAAGATAAAATTATAAATTTTGGGTAATGATCATGAATAACCTAGGTGGAATAAGGGGAGAGGAATGGCCCTGTTCTCTCCTGGGAGCTCCCCCAAGTGCCCTATTCCTCCAACTAGGGTTTCCTCCCCCTAGCGATGATGCATATTACTCTGACCTCTGCCTCATTCTTCTCCAGTTTTCCATGCTTTATCTCCTTTTCGTATGGAACTCTCTTCTTTGGCACTTTGGTTTCCAGTCCACTTCTTCTTCGACCTTTGACTGCGATCTCAGCTACTATGCCGACCGAATCTGCCATGTCGGACTCCAAGTTTGGTCTTCTTTAGCATTCTTCTCGGTGGTTTGGGATGTGTTGATGGTTCATTGTCACGGTTCAGTATCGAGGCACTTGTCTGACTCTTCCTCTTTTCCTCCGATCTTCTATGGTGTTTTGTTTTTCCAATTTTTGTCCCTTGGCCTTTCAAACCCCACTCTGCCCTCATGTTCTTCTATACCTCTCCCTGTCGGAGCTGGAGAAGTTGTGACAATGAGGTTTTGGGTTATGTGGTTCGGTGGTCGACAAGTTTCATACACTCAAGAGTCTTCTTTATTTTGTTCTGTCAGCTACCGGTTTTACTCTTCATCGACAATGCTTGTGCTCAAAGCCTTAAGCCACTCAATACACTGCTCTAGCCCCGCGTTTCTTTGCGCCTCTCCTAGTCGGATCTGGAGTGGTGGAACTATAAGGTTTTGGGATGTGGTTTAGCAGTCATTAGTTCTCCAGGAATGACATGTGTCAGTGTGAAGTCGATTACTGATTTGTTTGATCTGTTTGTTGATTCCTCCTATTTTCCATCAATGAAGGTTTGTTCTGTTTTTCTGTGAGATGTGTGAACCATTTTATGTTAATTTGGGAAAGATCTTGATTTGTGTTTCTGGTTGAGGTGATTTTCGTTTCTGGTGTGGTGTTGATCTTAGGAATTGACGGTGGCGATGAGGGTTAAACGATGATGGTGTGAATGTTTTCTTTGAAGGATAGTGTGGTGGGATGTCTTCAGTGGGATTTTCTCCAGCCATCGGCTCTATCTGTGATGGAGGATGGTGATGGGACCAGGGTGTGTGGAAGACGACGGTGTTGTTTGTTGCAGGTGGTGTCCAATGGGTCTGTGGCTAAAGATGATAACTTCATGATGGTGATACTCGGGGTGATGCGATAAGGGAGAGGTGTCAAGTCTATCCTTTGGAGTAGGAAATGGTCGTCGAAGAAGTCTAGCGGTGTCGAGGTTTGAAGGATGCAATCCTTGATGATGTGTTGATGTGAATTCTGTGATATTTATTTTCTAGTGGTGTGATGATGGCAATGATTGATTTTCCTCGATGTTTAGTGTCTCGAACAGAGCGTGGCACATGGCTCAATTTGGTTTGAGGATTTTGTGATCTTTTTTAATTTTTAAGTTGGCTAATCTTCTGGGCAGTTTTTGAAATCTGCGATGGGAAGTGTTTGAAACTTGCCTTGGGCGGGATAATTTCTTGTATGTTTTTAATTGGTTGAAACTGTAAGGTTCACATTTACCCTTAAAAGTGTATTTTTAAAATCCAAAAAATAATGATTGGTGAATAATAATCATGAATAACCTAGGTTAAACCTAACGTGTTATAGAAGTAGGTGTTATGATTTATACATCTAATATTTAATTTTTCATGATTATGTGGTTTACCACTATAATTATTGTTTATCACACTATGATTTTTGGTTTTAGTCAATGGATAGAACCCAAAGGAATTGTGTTAATTCTGAATACGATGGATAATGAAATGATTTTCCTCCTAAGAAACTAAATTTTATGGGAGATAAAATTAAAAATCATATTTTTATTCTAACATAATTTTATCAAGTTATTAATCATGATGATCATCCAAACTATAAAATGAGGGAATAATGTTCTTTTGAGTCCTTTATAAGGCAACATACACATTCTTTAAGTGGGACCATTGATCTACTAGTCACTAAGAAATTGATCAATACCACTAAAAATATATTTTTTTATTCTCTAGTGTTGGTAACATGAGAAATTTATTCTGTATTTTTATCATTTAGAAGTCTAAGTAGATTAATAGTGGGATCTTATCAATAACACTAGATAAAAAATAAGAAATTTAATCTATAGAGTTGGATGAATTTAAAATCCTATTTTTCAATAAGTACTTTCCTCATATTCTTCATATAAAAATAGAAAAATAATTATTTGAGTTAAAGTACAAGGATGATGAATATATTGGTACTTATGGGGAATATTTTAAAAGACTTATGAGGTATGCTTCTGGTATTTTCATCCAACCTGAAAGTAAGGTTTATCAATTATTCAGTGGCTTAAAACCAAGTCTCTTAAGGGAATTATACATAAGATACTTTGGTAGATATGGATAAATAGTTTAATGTTCTATCAAGGTGTAAATAGATATTGAAGTTACCCATTAATCTCATGGTATTGATAAGAAAAGAAAAATGGAATTCAAAGGAAATTCTAGAAACCGTAGAGAAAAGAAGCTAAGCCTTCCTTTGTGTTTGAAGTGTGGAAGGAAACATGTTGGAAATTTTATTAATGGAATCAGTAAATGTTTTAAGGGTGAAAAGTAAGGTCATTAGGTAATTTAATTCCAAAGTGATGGGAAAAGGTTATTTAATGATGTTAATAGAGAGAAATCTCAACAGAATGAACCACCCAAACTCCAATGTTTTAAATGCAAGGTGTGTGGTCATTATGCTAACCAGTGCCCAAATACAAAGGTTAACGATGATGATTGATGTCAACAACCTCTCAATCCCAAAAAAGGGAAATCTCATGAGATCAATATTTCAGATGTGGGGTATGATAATTATATGGTTAAAGGTACACTAACCATGCACTCTAGAACTTCTAATGTACTATTTGATTCAAGATCTACCCACTCTTTTATATCTAAAGACTTTTATAAAAGTATTATAGTACCACCTAAAAAAATATATGTTGATTTATCTTATAAAAACCTTTAATGGGATGATTATCACATCCTAATTCTATGATTCTTTTTCAGTTGAAGTTTGTGGTAATGTGTTTCTTTAAAATCTTTTTATTCTTCCTCTAGTTGAATTCAATGTTATTTTGTGCATGTATTTTATTTCATTACATAAATCTCATATAAACTGATGAGTAAGGGAAGTTATGTTTGATATTCTGAACCAACCTATGATTTACTATTAGTGTGATGAAAAAAATGTACTTTTGATGGATATTGAATCCATTGTATGGGTTGTGATTCCTATTCAAAAGGGGATTTAACGTAAGATGGTTGGGGAGAAACTCAACATTGAAGATATGCCTATTTTCAAGAGTTTATTTATGTATTATGAAACAGTTTTATGGTCTTCCACCAAATCATAATGTTTATTTTTAAATATAACTCATACCTAGTGCTACACCTATTTCCATGAATCCATATACAATGGACTTGATTGAGTTTCAATAATTAAAGAAGAAACTCCAAGAGAATCTTGAAAAGGGATTCATTCAGCCATGTTCATGACCTTAGGGTGAACCTATTAAATTTTTTAAGAAATATGGATCAATCAAACTTTTCATTAAATACCAAGAACTTAACAAAATCACTATTAAGAACATGTTTACTCTACCCTATATTGATGACTTGTTTAATCAATTTTGTGAAGCTCAATACTTTTCTAGGATTGATCTTAATTCTATATATCATCAATTGAGGGTAAATAAGGTGGATATAACCAAGACAGTATTTTGAAAAAGGTATGGACACTATGAATTTATAGTAATTCCATTTGTTCTTGCTAATTCTCCTTCTGTATTCATGGGTTTAATGAATAGAGTCTTTAGATATTACCTTGATCAGTTTGTGGTGGCCTTTATAAATTATATTATAATTTATTTAAAGATAAAGTAAGAGTATGAAGATCATTTTATAATTATGATGAAGACCCTAATTAAGGATAATATTTAAGAAAGATTTACTGAGTATGAATTTTAGCTTCATAAAGTTTCATTACTGGTTCATATAATCTTAAGTGAGGGTGTATCGGTAAACCCTTCAAAGAAATAAGTTATTGAGCATTAACCTGGACCAAACACTATGGCTGAGATCCATAGTTTTCTCGGTTTGGATAGATATTATCAGTGCTTTGTAGAAAATTTCACATGGCTATCAAATACACTCACTATGTTAACTTGAATGGGATCCCAGTTTCTTTGGAAGGATAAATGTGAGGAATGTTTTAAGGAACTGAAGAGAAGGATACTCAATGAACCTATTCTTACACTACCCTATAATTGAGAAGGTTTTTTAATCTATAATGATTCGTAAAAAAATGGACTGGTATTTTTCCTTATATAGAATGATATGGTTATAGATTTTTCCTCGTGACAATTGAAGGTCCATAAGAAAAATTACCCAACTCATGATTTAGAGTTATCTACAGTAATTTTTGTGTTAAATATATAAAGGAATTATCTATATGGAGAAAGGTATGAAATATATATTGATCAAAAAATTAAAGTATATTTTCCCTCAAAAATATCTGAACATGCGCTAAAGAAGATGGTTGGAATTGATTAAAGATTATAACTACTCAATACACTACCGCTGTATGAAAGAGAACAAGGTGGAAATTTATCTAAGTCAAATGGATCATGTCAGCTTATCTATAATGAGGATCAAAAAAGATTCAATATTTCTAGAATTGAAAATAATGCATCTTGAAATCATAAAAGAAGTGGAGAAATCTTATCTTTTTGAAATGAGTATTGAACTGTTTATCCAAGTGAAGATTAAAGAGGCACAAAAGGTGTATATAGAGATCCAAAATAAGGTGAGAAATTTTCCTAAGTTAAAACTTTATTTTTATGGAATAATAATTTTTAGGAACCATATATGTGTCCCTTCAGTACCAAATTTGAAGACAGGTCTGATGGATAAAGCTCATAATTATTCATTCTCTATTCATCCTAGAAGTATGAAGATGTATATATATTTGAATGATTATTTTGGGTGGGGTGGAATGAAGAGAGATATTGTAGGTTATGTTTCTCAGTGCTTGGTATGTAAACAAGTTAATATTGAGAGATAGAATTCTAAGGGTATGTTACAAACATTACCCATACTAGAATTAAAATGGGAAAATATCACCATGGATTTTTTCATCAAACCCCCCAAAACATCTAAAGGGAATAATATTATTTGGGTTGTAGTATATAACCTTAAAAAGTCATAATAATTAATTTACATTATAGAAGATTTATCTCTTGATCAACTTACTCAGTTATACATTAAGGAAGTGGCAATATTTTATGGTATAACACTATTAATTGTTTCGAATTAGGATCTTAGGTTTATCTTGAAATTTTGGAGAAGTATTAAGTAAGATCTAGACATAGAGTTAGGCTTAAAAACTACTTATCATCCTAATATATATTTTCTATCTAATAAGACCATTAAAACTCAATAAGACATGTTTAGATCTTATTATATATATTTCAAAGGTGGTTGGGATCAACACATTCCTTTGGTATAATTTTCTTACAACAATATCTTTCACTTCAGCATTAAGATTGATCCTTATAAATCATTATATGGTAGAAAGTATAGAAATAAAACATTATGTAATGAAGTTTTAGAAAGAAAGCTATTGATACTTAATCTAGTTGAGGAAATGGTAGAGAATTTTAGAGTCATTAACATAACATAAGAGAATATGAGAGTTGAAAAAAGGTTATGCATACAATCATCAAAAATATCTATAGTTTAAAGTTGGTGATAAGTTATTCCCATGAATATCACCCTAGAATATGGTCATGATATTTTTAATTAAGGTACATATAATACCTATGTATATCATCCCTTTTAAAATTATTGATTTTATCAGGATGGTATCTTATTGATTGGGCCTTCCACTGAATCTCTCTCAAGTTCATGAAGTGTTCCATGTATCTCACCTAAGGAAGTACATACCTGATCCTTCATATATACTAAACTGAGAGTCCATACTAATAAAGAAATATATTTCTTATTAAGAAAAAACTATATAAATTTTGGATCATCAAAAGAAAGTTCTATAAAATATGATCACTCATCTAGTCAAATTTTTGTGGAAAAACCACTAATTTGAGGAAGCTATGTGGGAACTTGATGATGTGATGAGGAATAAGAATCCTCATATATTTTTATCATAGTGAAAAATTTATAGGTTTAAATTAATTTGAAGGGGGTATAATGTAACACCCTTATATTTTTAGGAAATATTTCTCTTTAAATATTTAAATTTCTTCGATAGCTTAGGCTATACACAATAGCAAGTTTAGATGAGCCACGTAACATTAATAAAATATTATATGTTTATTATCTACTACATATTGTATTAGAGGGTATGAATATAATAAATAAAATAAAAAAATATATGGTCTACACATTTATAAAATCAATCCATTAGCTATCAAATTATTAGAATTAAAAACAAAAATTATTTTAAAATCAAAGTGATATTTTTTTCTAAAAAATTGTATATCCACGCAATGTATTTTCGTATTAATAAATTAAATTAATCACTATTAGTGAATTATTTTAATGAAATTTATAAATTATGTACATGATAAAAAAATTAAACATCCAAAAAATATTTTTTTCTCGGATTAGGATAAGAATAAATCCAGTTTTATGCTTAAAAATTATTTTTTCTAAAAATCATTTTTTGTCACATTTTACACACTTAATTTAAAATTTATTTATTTAGTTTATAGGAATTTAATTACCTATAATTAATTAATTTTTATAATTATGAGGTTAAATTTTTTTAAATAATCCACTTTTATTTTTGGTAAATATGAATAGTAATCGTTGTAAAATTTATCACTTCAATAAAGATAAAATCGGGTTAATCAATATTAAAAATAAGTTATAAGGAAATAATTTTTAATCAAGATTCTTATTTTATGAATTTAATTTGACCCTTATAAACTTATTCTTTAAATTTATTATTTAAATGGAAACTTTTCCATGAAAATGATTTTTATATTATTTGAATCAAATAAAGTTACAAAATGTCACTCTCTTTATTTTAAATATCCTTTATGCATTATCACGAGGAAAAAGTTAGTTATGAATGAATATAAGAGAATATTTTGATATTAATAAAATTATTTTCAAGATATAAATTTATTTTTATTTTTTAGTAATTATATAATGGCCTTAATTTCTTACACAACACCAATACAATATATCTTCATTTGATAAAAATATAATAAATGGTTTTAAAAATATTAAAATTGATATAATTTTAATTAGTTAATATGACACACACACAAGATATAAATCTATATAATATATTAGGGTTTTTTAAATCATTATACTCTAAATCAAACATTTTATTTATTCCTTTTGAGTCAAATTAAATAAATAGTACCAAAATTGACAATATTGATGTTTTATCAAAATAATATTTTATTAAATTATTTGAAAATCATAATAATATTGAAATAATAAAAGTTGGATATGATATGGTCTAAAATTTCCTAAATTTTCCATTTATGGGCCAATTTTAATCTTATAAGTAAAAAAAATTACAACCTTTTATTATTGAAAAAGTTATTACTGTAGTTAAAATTAAAATTGTTTAACTAAGGGTTAATCAAAATGATAATTTTTAAAATGACACTAAAACTTGTATAAATTCTATTTTTTGATGGGTTTAAACCCGTATCCTAACTTATCATTGAATAACTATCCATTTTTCTACATTTTTATTGAGGATTTATTTATTATAATTTAATTTTTTGAGAAATTCCAAAAGTTTCCCTCACACCAATTATAAAAGGGCACCTCCTCCCTCACTTATTTACACCACATTGAACCTTATATATTGACCAAAAACTACCAATTACCCTTATAAACTTATCTATAAACATTATATAGGGTTTTTTATTCCCAAAAGACCAACCCCAGAGCCCTTTAGAGGAGATCTGAAGGATTCATTTCAAAGAAGAGGTAATCACCTTAACTAATCACTTTATTTTCTACTCTTACTTAACTACTCTAAATATATGTTATTTATCATAAAATAATGACTTAATTATACTAATTATTCTGAAATTTTATTATGATTATGTAAACATCATTATACACCCTATTTTCTATCAAATGAAAAGTGAAAGTATCGCCTGTGCATATGTATGGCTTATCATCTCCACATAACGATACAATTTTTTTTTCAATGCCATATTTTATGGATGGGTATTATGATGGGTTAAATATTTATATATTATATTTTTGATATAATTATACTTATTAAATTATAATATCACATTTACCAACTTATAATCTAATCCTTTGGTAAATGATAACGTTGTTCATGCATACGTGTGTACTACCACCTCCACAAACTGATGTGATTCGTTTTTCATTTATGTATTACTTGGATGGTAATTATGATGGATTTTATAAAAATATATTATATATATGGTATAATAATGATTATATAAATGTGAATTAATATTTATATTTCTTTTTTTCCATTCATCAAAAACAAATGAAAACAGCGTTCATGTGTACGTACGGCCTATCGTTTCCATTAATAGTATAATTCATTTATATATATATATATATATATTATATATGACTATAAAAAGGTATATAATGAATATATATGATATTTATATCATAATTAATAGTCTGTAGATTATGGTACTAAGATAAATGTACAAGTAATGGAACTGCTTAACTGAAATACTTCTGATAAATGAAACTATTAGCACCTAGAAATGAGGATTTTATTAAGGAATTATAGATAAAGGAGGATGTTGAAATTTTATCAAGATGGTTTATAATTATGTTTTAAATGATTAAATATTATGATCTATATCTCAAAAAACTCACGAGTTTTATTATCCTTTGGTTATTTCTTGAAAATATATGTTTTACGTTCATTTCCCTCTTCTTAATTATTCAAGAGATCCAAAATATATTTTTAAGGAAAATCGAATTCATTTATCTCTTTAGCCAAAAAACCTTTTTATTAAATATCAATGTTTCCTAAAAAAGTTATAAATAAGGTTATAATATTATAATATTGTTTTTTAAAATCATTTTTACCCGTGTTTGAATTTTTAAAAAATGGTTTGAAATGAATCTTCTTGTTATTTTCTAAACGAGGTACTTTGTGAATTTTTTGAAAAATGTACGGAAGGAATATTTTTTCACTTATACGGAATGAATGTATTTTCTCACAATCATGAATAATATTTTCTTTGAATATTCCTTTAAAATTTTACAATTTTATTTTCAAAGAAAATTTTTTCTTTTATAATTTCACAGTTTTTTTAATAAGTGATTTCAAAAAAATTAAAAGGTTGTTTTCCTTAAGAATGTTTTAATAATATTTTGATTCATCAGCAATAAAAACCTTGAATATTGATTATGAATTACTAGTAATATGATCCAATAGTACCATCATTATTGTTTCTCAATAAGGTTAATGAATATGATGACACAATTTTTATGAAACACATTTCTTTTCTGTGAGTTATGTTGTGATGAAATGATGAAATATAAAACCTATTTCTTTTCTATGGGTTATGATATGATTAAATGTTCATAAAACCCATTTTTTCATGGGTTATGATATTATTTATAATTTATGATTTATGATTTATGATCTTATGGAACACATATGTATTATTTTTATTATGTTACTGGTAAGACCTATATCTCCCTCTAATGTGTTGGGTGAAGATTGATATCTCATGAGATAAATAAGACTAGAATGAAGAGTGAACCCAATTTAGTAAGGTACTTTTTCTAGTATGATAGTTATGGGATTGAACCATGTTTACTATGATGGTTTGGTGGTTAAACCCATTTTACTATCATATTCTTGGAAATGATCCTTGACTACCAAAGAAATTATTTTCTATTCTTATGTGTATTCTATAATTTCTTGTCTTATGTCAATGTTATGGTCTTGTGTCTCATGTTCTTTGATTATATTATGATTAATGACTTATGAACTACCAAGATTTATTCCATGACTCAAGACTATGATCTATGATATGAAGGGTGTGGTTTTAAAATGTTAAGATCATGTTTTCAAAAAAAAATCTCATTTTATTCATATATAATCATTGATATCTCCCTTTTTTTACCCTTACTGAGCATCATATCTCACTATTTATTGGGTTTCCTTTCCCCTAGTTAGGAATAAAGGTATTAACCAAGATATATATAAGGGTACTAGTTATGAAGAAATAAGTGGGAAGACTGTGTAGATATTTTAGGAACCAACTATTTATGTTTCCATGTTTTTACTAATACTAGACCTAAATAATAATGGCATGGATTGAAATATTATGTAATGGATATTCATCAATTAAGATGTAATGTATATGTATGAAAATTATGGGTTACTATGTATGCTACCCAAATTCATATGCTCGGTACTTCACAAAGTCTTATGGTGGAGTTATAATCCATACAAAAATGGCCATCGAAAGTCTTATAAAATGGTCAAGGATGAATTATGATTCCTGTAAAGTATTATAATCGGCTAGGGAAAGTCATATGCTTGGATTTAGAGTCATATGAAATTGAAAAATTAATATGATACGGCCTTGTAAATTCATACAGTCATCCCATTTGTCAATTTCAAACCTGTAACCATGAACAACAGCAGAATCGGTGTAGGATTTACCCAGTTATTCCAAAATTGATTTAAAATAATGAAAATAAAATTAAAAAATATTTTAGTAGTGATATTCCAGAATCAATTTATTCCTTCCGTAATAAAATCCAAAGTGAATAAAGGCACTAAAATTAAATATTTAATCCATTTTCACAATTAATCTCAAAATTCCTATAGAATCAAAATATGATATACTAAACCATAAAATGGTAAAATGATGGAATTAAAATCATTAAAACATATAGTGTAACTTATGAAAATATCATCTTTTTCAATTCCCCCACACTTAATCCTTATACACTCAGGTAATTAATCTTTAAAATTATTACCAAAGTAAAATTCAAACACAATACAATATGAATTTCTATTTTAACACCATATTTACCAATATTATCAGGCCACCTTAATGTTCTTGCTTGTATTTTTTATCAAAAACAATCATTCTCCTATTCTCAATTATACCTACCTTTATGAAAATATTTCACTTATCACTCATGTATGAATTTCAAGAAAAGCTATTCGCATTCTAATTTCATGCAAGGGTCTTCATAGGCTTACTGAATTTCTTCATCCCCGTAAAGTGAGTCAAGAATTTTGACATATCATGAGTACTTTTTAGGGTTTTTTTGAAGCTTTATGGTAAGAGGTTTTTATTGTATTATAATTATGATGAATATTAAGAGATTTAGATCTATGTTAAATAAAAATAAATTATTTTAAATTTTATTCAAAAAAAAATTGTCCTCTTCTAATTTCTATTTTCCACTTAAAATCATTACCCGTTGATTTTTTATAAGAAATACCACACCATTGTAATTTTAACAGTAGCTAACAGATCATCTATTTATTTCCTTTAGTGGGTTTTAGTTTTTTTCCTTTTTATCCTCTTAAAGGAATAAAGGGAATTTTGATTCAATAGTAGGAATATGATCTATATTACCCATGATCGAGAGATATTTTCCCTCTATTTTAATGTTTTATAGGGATTTTCTCTAAATAAATTTATTGAACATTACTCATAGCTTCTCTAGAATATTCTTCATATATTATAGAATTTTTAAAGTATATTTCATCTCATATACTACTCTAATATTCCTCTGGTCACTTTTTTAGTTTCTTGGGTAGATTAACTTTAATGAACTACAGCATCATTAACAATTTCTTCACCTCTTAATCTCATTTTTAGAACTTATATCTAGTTGATTTCATATATGTAATTCAGTGCAGATGTTGATTTTTTTTATCAAAGAGTGGTACTTTTCAATTCAAAACAATTATAGATTTCCATACTCAACCTCGAATGTTATATAGGACATATTATCATTCTTATGGGTAATATTTTTCTAAAAAATCAACAACATAGAAGTTGAAACCCATCCATAATTTAGTTCAAATAGATCTATCAGAACAATTTTTTCCAGTTCACTTTTCTCCTCCCTCGCACTTTAATTCAACCTAGATCATGTATAAGCTACTAGAGAATGGTTGATAGGGATTTATAGAAAGTAATTTTGAAACTTAACAAGGTCATTAATAGATACTAAGGACTATAATGGTTATATTTAAAGGTATGATTAAAAATATAGATCATTGTAAAATGGTCTTAAAATTAAAATAATGTCTCAATCAAATATAACACAAGTCTTTAAATTCTCTAAGGTTTTGACTATATTACTCAGTAAGTTCTGGTTATTCAATCATATCCTGGATCTCTTAATAAAAATGGAATTTTAAGAAGATATCAATATAGGTTCAAAATCCCATCAGATAAGTGATTTCAAATATAGAGTAGTATTTCATGGTAAGGGATTCAAAATTCAGTGGTCTTTTCTTGAATTTCTTTCACTTAGAATCTTAAACCAAGTTTATTTAAACATTCATATATGGAGATTAAATGGTTCAAATCATCTTCACAACATTGGAATGGATTTAAAATATGAAATATCATTCAAATTAAGTTTATAAAGTTTCAAATAATCATAAAAAATAAAAAATAAACACATAAATGTTTTTAAAAATGCATATATTTTGAAAAAGAAAAACCAAAAATTTGAAAATCCCTATACTAAATATCTTAAACTACATAGGTTACCACTCATGGAATTAAATGATATAGTGTCCTCAATTCATTTAAACATATTTAGAATGTAATTTTATTTCAAATGGAATCTCATAAATCATGTAAGTGTTAAGGAAAGGTACAACCTGATGGTGTTCAGTGATAAAATTGTTTAAGGAGTATGATCTCTTACACTAGTAATTAAGGTAAGTTTCCGTATAATTTATTTAATATGTGAACATTAATATTGACTATTTTTTTCTTCCCTTATTTCATAATCTATGAAACAAAAAAATTACATACATTAGTGACTAAAAATACACTTTCCCATCTGAAATGAATTCTATGTGGCATCAACATTAGTCTTGATTTTAATAACAACGCTTTTTCTCCAAGATGGATGTCTTTTTACTGAATCAACTTTTTATGAGCCACTCTTATTCTCTATTTTTAAATGTTTAAATTTTTCAAATATTCTCTTTAAATTTTCTCTATTTCTTACTGTTACAATATCTTCTATTTTCTAGGTCTTTCTAGGTCCATATTAACCTCCCTCACTACCTAATATTCTTTGAATTCTAACTCCATAGGTATATGAAAACTCTTTTAATAAATCAATCCATATGGTATCATTCTTATGGTAATTTTTTAAGCTTTAATGAAAACCCATAAGGTTTCTTCCAATATTTGGATCTATTTTTTTTTGGTTTAGTAGTTTTCTCCAAAATACCTCTGATCTCCATATTGGACACTTCATCTTGGAAATTTTTTTATGGGTGGTAGGGTGTTAATGTATTATGATGTAGTCCATAATTTATCATCAAATATTCTATAATCCTATTAAAAAATTGTTTCCCTTGATCACTTGACATATCTTAGAACTCTAAACCTATAAAATATGATATCTATAACAAAATCACACATGACATTTGCATTATTAGTTTTGGTGGCTTTGGATTCTATCTATTTTGAAGCATAATGAACTTATAAAAAAATATAAGAGTTACTAAATTACATGGGAAAGGGTCCCTGGCTGTATATTCCTAAGACATCAAAGATATTATAAACTTTTATGGGTCCTTGGGTCATTTCTTGTTTCTTGGAGATGTTACCAGTGAATTTTAATTTTTCAGGCCTTTGAAAAAATTCATGTATATATTTAAAAAAAAATGGGAAAATAAATTCTTAATTATAAAACCTTTATTATAGTGTTTTGGGTTCAAAATTCACCTCTGAAATCTTAAATATATAAAAATTCAAAAAAAAATCAATTCAAATCTTAGGAAAGAATCTTCTTATCACTTGATCATTAGATATTTTCCAAAGATATGGATCATTACAAATGTAAAATATAGATTAATATTTTAGTATTTTAATTTTTTGGGGATTTAATTGAGATGAGACTTGATAGGTAACCAAATAATTAACCATGTTAATATACTAGGTCAATTCTCCTTTAATAAAGTATGACTAATTTCCTCGAATGAGGTCATTCAATGGTGTTTGGATTGGAAAATTCACTTCGGTTGTGTTGGGTAGCCTGCTCAGGTGATCTACCACTATTTTTTAGATCCTTTATTATCCTTGATCTCTAGGTTGAACTCTTGAAGTGGTAAAATCCATCTAAAAAGCATAGTTTTTTCTTCTATTTTTTTCATCAAGTACCTATAGATAATATGATCAGGGGAAAATATAAATTTAGTTATAATAAGATAAGATCTGAGTTTATCCAAAGAAAATTCAACTGTTAAAAAATATTTTATATGGTTTTGTAGTTGAGTTGGGTAGAATCCAATGTTCTTGAATCATATGCAATTGCATGCACTTCACCCACAACATGGTTGGGATTATCAAAAAGTGTCTCAAAGGGTTGTACCCAATTTTTGTGGCCACATCACTGGTGGTGCGATCAATATTATTTAAAACCAATCAAAAACTTATCTTAACTCATCATTAAACTCAAATCCATCTTATTTTAAAATTAAATAAAATATTGAAAGATAAATATTAATAAATTTTTTAATAAACCTCCTATAAAATCCTATATGGCCTGGAAAGGATATAACATGTTCCACACAATCTGGGTGAGGAAAAGAAACAATCACTTTAATTTTTTATTTATAAACCTCAATTTATTTTTTTGAAATGACATTATAAGTACTATTCCTATTTCCACCAAGAAATGAAACTTCTAAAATTTTAAAATAATATTTTTTATATTGTGATTTTTCCAACATTTTCTATATTTTCCGAGAAATTATCAAAGGAATTTCTAAAAAATAGTAAAATAATCTAAAAATACCTCTAGAAATTCTTAAATTTAATCTAAAAATATACTTATCATGCATATTTTAAAATTACCTAGAAAATTATATAATCTAAATGGATTCATTTTGTATGAAATGTCACTAAAGGGATTTGTAAAAGTTTTCTTCTCTTGTTCCTTTTTAGAAATGGGTGCATAAAAATAAGTTAAAAATTCATATAAGGAAATGTTGTGAGTTATCCTTACCAATATATCTAACATATGGTAAATAAAGAGGATAGAAAAAGTATTTACTCTGGTGACCTGATTCAACTTCCTATAATATGTGAAAATTATCCAACTATTTGTAATTATCAAAGGGATTAACTCATTTTTCTCATTATTTACTATGGTTAGTACAG
Source organism: Viscum album (assembly GCA_963277665.1). NCBI lineage: Eukaryota > Viridiplantae > Streptophyta > Magnoliopsida > Santalales > Viscaceae > Viscum > Viscum album. The sequence goes on along the minus strand of OY728140.1, from coordinate 1,711,923,440 downwards.
TTTTTTTGGTAACTACATGGATAGGGCTTCCCCAATGTGAGTTAGATATGGGGATATGATGTTTCCTACTAAAAAATACTCTATTTTATTTTGAATACCTACATCTTTGTGGGATTTAACCTCCTTTTGGGCTACCTAATAGGTATGTAATTTTCATTGAGTAAAATCCTATGAATGTCAATTTTAGAATTAATACTCATAATATCACTGAAACTCTAACATATTGGTAACATCCCAAGTAAATGAAGAATAAGACATATTTTATATTTATTAATAATTTTGAATTAAATATTAATTTTACTTTAAAGGGATTTCTATGGTCGATAGCGTATCCGATACGCAACAACGAGTTTCTTTGGAATCTTATGTTGCACACTAATAAAGTAATATTATTATTTTAAATGGTAGTTAACTCATAACCATTGTATTGGAGGGAATGAACAAATATAACAACAATATTATTATACATGTTTGTTAAATGTATTTACATTTATCTAATAAAAAGTTAGAGGCTTAAAATGTGAATGAATCTAATTTTAAGCATAATTTACATTAAAAGGTCGATTTACCGCCTTTTAATGGAGAACCCTATTTAAATATATTTTTGGTCACTTTAATAAATTATAATTTACCAAATAAAATCTTTCTTTATAATGGGGATATAAACTTTTACTTTGGGTAATTTTTTGGTATTTTTCTGATAAAGTTCATTTTTTTAATGAATAGTGAAAAATATTGTATTTTAATTCAAAAGTGCATTTTAATATAATTTATTTAAATGGTTAGATTATATTTTTAATTATTTTTAAAGTAAAATTAAATTATATTTTTACCATTAATTCCAATTTTGGTCATTGGAATTAATTTCACGTTGAAATTGGAGATAAACAAGCATCAATCTTTTGATAGTTATTGTTTCTTAAAAACATGCTATTTATTTTGATAATGGGAATTAATTTTAAAATTAATTAATGCCACTCCTATGTTTTGAATTTTAAAAAATAGACATAATTTTTGAATTTGGAATATCAAATATAGCTTAGGCTGAATTTTTGGTATTTTTCTGAAGAACATAAATTTTTGATGAATAGTGAAATCACATAGTAGTAGTTAAAAAAACTGAGTTTTTCATTTAAATGAAATTTTACCACTTTTGTGAATTGAATTTAGAAAATCCAACAAACATGGTTGTTATCAATAAATAAAATTTGGTTCAATAAGATGAAAATAATTTTTGGTGAATAGTAACTTTTGAGTTTTATTTACCGCGGTTAAAGGTAATTATAGTAATTCAAGGTAAAAAGAATATTATAATAATTACAAATTACCTTAACACTTGTCCTAACCTTATTGGATGAGTAATGGCCTACCATGGGCATCTTTGGGTCTATTTTGGGACCTCATGGATCCACTTATGAAAGATAATGACACTTTAGATTAATTAATTTAATATAAAGGCAAAATGACATAAACAAATATCTTTTAGTAAATTAATTTTTATATGGTGTTACATAAGTAATATTTTTGCCTTTAAATATTCATTGGAAATATAAAACTATTTGCTACATCATTTTATTTTTTATATAATTTTTAGACATCAAATAAATTAAATTATTTATGACACAATAATGATGCAGTATTTACCTCATTAATAAATGATTTAAATAAATAAGATTATAATGATTAAAATATTATCCAAAACATGTCCAATTTGGATTTTATGATTTTATTTTTAATATGAGTCATATTATCTTTGACTTTAATTATTTTTGGACCTTTTGAAACCGAAGATATTTTTATAATAAAATACTTTTTTCACACTTTCCTAAAGAGCCCCTCCTCTCCCTTATAAAAGGAGACCACTTATAACCAATTACACACACCTCTAAAGCCTTTTGGATCGTCCAAACTCTGCCCAATTAAGCTCCCTACATCTCTCTCCTCCTCCAAGAAGCCTTACCTTAGGTAGAAGGCACTTCAAGAAGTCCTTTGGTTCAAACCAAAGGGATTTACCCAAATTAAAGGTAACGGTTTCTCTTAAATTGTTTTCAATTATTTTACTTCTCCAACACCTAAACTCTTTTTATTCCTTTATTTTGTAACAACAATGGTATCCTCAATATACTAATATGTTTTTAGGAGAAGGATTCGAACTACACTTACACACACCTCTATCTAATGGATGAAGAATATAATGTTTTTGTGGATGGAAAACTAACGCCTCACGAAACAATGATTGTTTGATTATCACTTACCGCCTATCATGCCACCCATTATCATGGCACTATATTTATATATTATATATATTATGTTTATGTTTTATTTATTCTTCTGTAACTTTCATTTATAGCATGCCTTTATGGTTTCCATTATGGGTAAACGTGATAATCTCATTAGAGGAAGTACGGACTACCACCCCCTCAAAGTGATATGACTCGTTAATACCATATGTGGGATGTATAAAGGATCGAGTTAATGATATTATATATGAAATTATATATGAAATTATACTGGAATTATAATATACCTATGTATCATTATTTTTTAATTCCATTAAAATAAGAAATAGAAATGAAAGTAGCGTTCATGCGTACATACGGCATACCGTCTCCATGAACGGTGCATTTTATTTCTTACCTCAAAATGTTATGTACTATGATAAATATATGTATATACTGGATATATATGATATATATGATATCTAAATCATGAATATCATTCTGGATATAATGTAATATTAACCACATGGACAACTTGTAAATATAAGGTGTTCATTTTTTACTCAAGTACCAAATATCGACAAAACAAACATTATTTAATTGAATGATTACATAATGTTTATAACATGGTAATAAGTGATATAAAATGAATAATAAACTTGAAAAATTTTCTTAAGTAAGTAGATATTCACTTTAGTTTATTATTCAGGAGATTAAAGAACGATAGAGTCAAGTCGGACACGAGGTAAGGGACTTCGTCTCAATCTCCTTTCATTGAGGCATATTTAGTTTTATACACGACTTTATATTATACGGTGTATAAAACCCTTTGACTTTTCATTTCATTCAAAGGTAATATTTTTATATGAATCGTTTTATTAAACGACAAAAAGGATTTTTTTTATCGTAAGCGGTGAAAACGACCTTTCCGCCACCGCGAGTATTATTTGATCTTCGGCTTCCTTAACAAGACGTAATGTTTTTAACAGGAAAAATAAATACCATATACTCTTTTTACATATTTTGGTATTGAAAATGATTTTGAGAATGGATTTATTATTTCAATATCTTGAAATGATATTTTTTTATTGCAATTTGGAAATGTTATCTTTCCTTTATACTTATGTTATGTGTTATGATCATGTTATGGTTCTTGGGAATTATTTATGTATACGGGTGGTTCTGTGATAAACCTAGGGCGTGTGAGCCTGAGATAGCTCTCCAATGCATTGGGTAACATGATAGAGGTAAACGTGAATGTTTCTCCTAAGATATTTAGGGAATATACTGTGATGGGTATTCCAAAGTAACTCACTATGTAGCTGTGATAGCTACATTGTAAGTATGTTATGGATGCCACAAGTTACCTTTATGATTTATGATTTCTATATGTTATTCATAAATCTTATGTTTTCATGAGTTAAGTAAAAGTGTTTATGTTTTGTATGTATTAATGAACAAATGTTTTCTTTCATTGTTTTATAACCCTTACTGAGCTTTTTATGCTCATTCCAAGTTTTGAAATGTTTTCACAGGACTTAAAGATGAATAGGGTCAAGGATGGGATCAAGGAAAAGTCATGCTGTCTAAAACATGGAACTAGACATGACTCTTTTTTTCAAGAGTTTTTATTTTATGAAAAAAAATGGAATCTGTGTAGAAGTTTATAATTTTTAATATTTTGAGATGTAATAGTTATGTCCTAATTCTCTAAAACTCTAAACTTGAAAAGATCCTCAATGTGAATTATTCATTTAATTCGATATTATGTAAGGTTTAAGGATGGGTCCTTATAGTTGGTATCAGAGGTCGGTTTAGATAACTTTAGGAGTTAAGGCATTGTTAAATTAATATCCATAAAGTAATTTATGTTAATATTGAAATCATATAGCATTTACAGATTACCATGTTGCTTTGCCTAAGATATTTCTGTGTTCAGAATAGTTTTCTGTAGAGGAAAGAGGGTAGCTATGTTGGGACGACATCAGGAGGAAGACAACCTTCCAAATCAGCAACCTGAGATGGTCGGAATCGGAACTGAATAGTTTGTTGCAGTGATGGCACAGTTGACTCAGGCTATAAATGGTGGTGGTATCCATGTACAAGATCAGCCAGATCAACCACAGAGGAATATGTCAGTAGTGGAGAATTTCATGAGGCAACATCCCCCATCATTTAGAGGATCATCTGATCTGGTGATAGAAGAAGGGTGGATTAAAGCACTGGAAAAGATTTTTGATGTCATGGGTTATTCAGAACATCAAAAGGTTAGTCTTACTATTTACCGTTTTGAAGGTGAAGCTGATCAGTGGTGGTCGATGGTTAAAAATATCAGGGATAATGAGGAGATTGATGCTCTTGATTGGGATGAATTCAAAGTTATGTTTCTTGAGAAATATTTTCCTAAGGTGGTTCGTTGTAGGATGGAAAAACAATTACTATAATTGAGGTAGGAGGATGACTTAATGGTTGCTTATAAAGAAAAATTCACTTGACTGGCAAGGTATGCTCCAAATTTCATATGAGATCTTGATAGTAAAATCAACCATTTTTACTCAGGATTAAATCCAAAGTATCGAAGGGTTTTAGCTTCTCATGAGTTAAAAAGTTATGAAAAACTTGTTCGTTGTGCGGAGAAGATGGAAATGGAGTTTTCCAATGATCAGGTATTATTTGAAAAACAACAGAATAAGAGGATGAGGTGGCGGGTGAAAGGGAAGAACTCTTCAAAAAAGTCTAATGGTAAGAAAATTAAGTTTACAGTTTGTGAAAATTGTGGTAAAAAACATGCTGGGAATGTCTTTTGAATTCTGGTAAGTTCTACCGATGTGGTAAAATGGGTCATAAGGCTCGTAATTGCACTGAAAAAGATCAGGGTAATGGTAAGACAAAATATGATTTACAGTCACTAAAATGTTTTAAGTGCAATGAAATGGGTCATTATAAAAATGAGTGTCCAACAAAGACCTCAACCGAAGGAAAGTAGCCAGGATACAAGAAGAAAGGGGTGTTGAGATTCTTCGCAACTACTTCAGCAGATGTTGGGCCATCAAATGAAGTAGTATCAGGTACACTGTTTGTTTGTTCAGATTATTCCAATGTGTTTTTTGATTCAGGTTCTACACACACTTTCATTTCTGAGAATCTTTCTAGTAAATTGGGAATTCCATCTCAAGATATGAATACAGAACTTATGGTAAAAACACCTGGAGGAAATTTTGAGACAAAAAGAAAACATAAGAACATTCTTGTCCTTGTGTGTGGATAGAATCTACCTAAAAACCTTATTTTTTTGCCTCTATTAGTGTTTGATGTTATTTTTCGTATGGATTGGATTTCTGTTTATCATGCTAAGATTGACTGCAGAGCTAAAGAGGTTTCTTTTTAGAATGATTTTCAGTTTTTGTACAAGAATGAACCCTTTCTTTTCATAACATATCAGGAAGCTGAGAAACTAGTAAAATATGGAAATGAATGTTACCTTGCACATATTGTTGAAAATAAAGGAACTGTTCAGATTAATGATGTGCCAGTGGTAAATGAGTACTTTGATGTTTTTTCTAATGAGTTGACTAGTATTATACCTGATCAGAAAGTTGAATTTATTGTTGACTTAGTTCCTGATGCTAATCCAATTTCAAAACCCCTTTATCAAATGGATCAAATTTAACTTTTAGAGTTAAAGAAGAAATTGCAGGAGTTATTAGATAAAGGTTTCATTCGACCAAGGACATCACCATGGAGTTCTCCTGTCTTTTTTTAAAAAGAAAGATGGTTCAATGAGACTTTTCATTGATTATATAGCATTTAATGACATCACTGTTAAGAATAAATATCCTTTGCCTCATATCGATGATTTGTTTGATCATCTCCAGGGAGCTCAATATTTTTGAAGATTTATTTGAAGTCGAGGTACCATCAGTTGAAAGTAAAGGTATTAGACATTCCGAAGACCGCGTCTCGTACAAGATATGGCCATTATGAATTTGTAGTTATTCCTTTTGTTTTAACCAATGCACCTGTTGTATTCATGGATCTTATGAATAGAATTTTCTTTGAGTTCTTGGATAAGTTTTTGGTTGTGTTCATTGATGATATTTTGGTTTATTCAAAAAGTAAAGAGGAGCATGAAAGTTATTTAAGGGTCATCTTGAAAACCTTAAAAGAAAAGAAACTTTTTGGGAAATTCAGAAAGTGTGAGTTTTGGTTACAACAAATTTCTTTCCTTGGTCACATTGTTTCAAAAAATGGAATAACTATTGATCATTCTAAAACAAAAGTTGTTGAAGAATGGACAAGACCCACAAATATAACCGAGATTTGTATTTTTCTTGGTTTGGTGGGTTATTACTAGAGGTTTGTTGAAAATTTTCACGGTTATCTAGTCTAATGACTAAGTTAACTCGAAAAAGTGTTAGGTTCATCTGGAAAAAAGAATTTGATGATTGTTTTCAGGAATTGAAAAGGAGATTGGTGAATGCTCCAGTTTTGGCACTGCCATCTAGAAATGGTGAGTTTTTTATCTACAGTGATTCTTCATTGAAAGGAATGGGTTGTGTCCTAATACAGAATGATTAGTTAATTGATTATGATTCACGTCATTTGAAATCACATGAGTTAAATTACCCTATACATGATTTAGAATTAGCTATTTTTTTTTTTTTTTTAAAAAAATTCGGAGGCATCATTTGTATGGATAAAAATGTGAAATATATACAGATCATAAAAGTTTAAAGTATATATTCACTCAGAAATAATTGAAAATGAGACATAGGAGATGACTGGAATTAATCAAGGATTATTATTGCATGATCCATTACCATCCGGAAAAGCAAATAAAGTGGCTGATGATTTGAGTCTAAAAAGGTATGCTTCATTAACCATGTTATGTTTGGAACAAGATCCTTTGGTTTTTGATTTGATAAACTTTGGAATAGAAATTTTTGGTACAAAAAAATCTTCTGTTTTGTTTCAGGCATCAGTGAAATCATCTCTATCAGACAGAATAAAGCAAGCACAGAAAGAAGACAGTGAGTTGCAGAAAAAGGTAGTGTAGGTTCAGAAGGGTAAGTTGCCTGATTTTAACATTGATAATGATTGTGTTTTGAGATTTGGAAAGAGATTATGTGTGTCTTGTGATTCACAGTTGAAGAATGAGTTGTTATGTGAAGCTCATAGTTCCCCGTTTTCAGTTCATCCTGGTAGTACTAAGATGTACAAAGATCTTCGGGAGTATTACTGGTGGGATGGAATGAAAATAGATATTGCTGATTTTACTATGAACTGTTTGACTTATCAGTAGGTTAAAGTAGAGTGGAAGTTACCAAAAGGGATGCTTCAGCCTTTATCAGTGCTATAGTGGAAATGGGAAAATATATCAATGGACTTTGTTTTGGGATTACCAAAGACATCTCGAGGTAATATTGCAATCTGGGTTATTGTTTATTGATTGAATAAATCTGCTCATTTCCTTCCAATTCGGGATACATTCTCTCTAGATCAACTTTCTCAATTGTATGTTAAAGAGATAGTCAGGTTTCATGGAGTTCCCCTCTCCATTGTATCTAATCTTGATCTCAGGTTTACTTCTAACTTTTGGAAAAGCCTTCAGAATTCATTGGGTACTGAATTAAATTTTAGTACAACTTTTCATCCTCAATCAGATGGGCAGTCAGAACGAAAAATTCAGACCTTGGAGGATATGTTGCGTGCTTGTTCACTGGATTATCAGGGAAGTTGGTACCAATGTCTTTCTTTGGTTGAATTTTCATATAATAACAGTTTTCATTCCAGTATACAGATGGATCCATTTGAGGCATTATATAGAAAGCGTTTTTGAACTCCAGCTTTTTGGGATGAAGTAGGTGAAAGGAAGCTGATGGGACCAGAATTGGTAGAAGAGATGGTAGAGAAAGTTCAGTTGATTCAGAATCACATGAGAACATCTCAGACCAGATAGAAAAGTTATGCAGATAATCGTAGGAAGGATCTTTCTTTTGAGGTAGGTGATCATGTCTTTCTCAAAGTTTCTCCATGGAAAAGTGTGATGTGTTTTGGTAAGAAGTGAAAGTTGAGTCTAAGGTTCATTGTACCATATGAAATTCTGGAGAAAGTCAGATCAGTTGCGTACAGAGTGGCTTTACCTCAATGTTTATCCCATATACACAATGTTTTTCATGTTTCGATGTTGAGAAAGTATATGCCAGATCCATCTCATGTTTTGAGACCAGAGGTAGTTCAGTTGGAAGAGAATCTCTCTTATGAAGAAAAACCAGTCAAGATTCTTGACCGTAGAGAGAAAATGTTGTGGAATAAGGTAATTCACTAGGTAAAGGTTTTGTGGAAAAACCATATGGTAGAAGAGGCAACGTGGGAATCTTAAAATTCTATGAGGGATAAATACCCCCATTTTTTTTATAAGTGAATAAAATTGTGAGGATGCAATTTACAAAAGGGGGGAAGGATGTAACATCCCAAGTAAATGAAGAATAAGACATATTTCATATTTATTAATATTTTTGAATTAAATATTAATTTTACTTTAAAGGGGTTGTTATGTTCGATAGCGTACTCGATACGCAACAACGGGTTTTTTTGGAATCTTACATTGCACACTAATAATATAATATTATTATTTTAAATGGTAGTTAACTCATAGTCATTGTATTGGTGCAAATGAACAAAACTAACTACACTATGATTATACATTTTTTTTAAATGTATTTACATTTATCCAAAAAAATGTTAGAGGCTTAAAATGTGAATGAATCTAATTTTAAGCATAATTTACATTAAAAGGTCGATTTACCTCCTTTTAATGGAGAACCCTATTTAAATATAGTTTTGGTCACTTTAATACATTCTAATTGACCAAATAAAATACTTCTTTAGAATGGGGACATCAAATTTTACTGTGGGTAATTTTTTGGTATTTTTCTGATAAAGTTCATTTTTTAATGAATAGTGAAAAATATTGTATTTTAATTCAAAAGTGCCTTTTAATCTAATTTATTTATATGGTTAGATTATATTTTTAATTGGTTTTAAAGTGAAATTAAATTATATTTTTACCATTTAATCCAATGTTGGTCATTGGAATTAATTTCACTATAAAATTGGACATAAACAAGTATCAATCTTTTGATAGTTATTGTTTCTTAAAAACATGCTATTTGTTTTGAAATGGGAATTAATTTTAAAATTAATTAATTCTACTCCTATGTTTTGAATTTGGAAAAATATAAATCATTTTTGAATTCGGAATATAAAATATAACTTAGGCTGAATTTTTGGTATTTTTCTGAAAGACATCAATTTTTTATGAATAGTTAAATCACTTAGTAGTAGTTAAAAAAACTGACTTTTTCATTTAAATAAAATTTTACCACTTCTGTGAATTTAATTTCAAAAATACAACATACATGGTTGTTATAAAGAAGTAAAATTTGGTTCAATAAGATGAAAATAATTTTTGGTGAATAGTTACTTTTGACTTTTATTTACCGCGGTTAAAGGTAAATAGGGTAATTCAAGGTAAAAAGAATATTATAATAATTCAAAATTACCTTAACACTTGACCTAACTTTATTGGATGAGTAATGTACAACCATGGGCATATTTGGGATTATTTTGGGACCCCATGGAGCCACTTATAAAAGATAATGACACTTTAGATTAATTAATTTAATGTAAAGAGGAAAATGACAAAAACAAATATATTTTAGTAAATTAATTTTTATATGGTGTTATATAAGTAATATTTTTGATTATAAATATTCATTGTAAATATAAAAATATTTCCTACATCATGGTCTTTTTTTATAATTTTTAGACATAAAATAAATTAAATTATTTATGACACAATAATGATTCAGTATTTACCTCATTAATAAATGATTTAAATAAATAAGATTATAATGATTAAAATATAATCCAAAAAATGTCCAATTCTGATTTAATGATTTTATTTATAATATGAGTTATCTTATCTTCTACTTTAATTATTTTTTGACCTTTTTAAACTGAATATATGTTTATAATAAAATAATGTTTTCACACTTTCCTAAAGAGCCCCTCCTCTTCCTTATAAAAGGAGACCACTTCTAACCAATTCCACACACCTCTCAAGCCTTTTGGATCGTCCAAAATCTTCCCAATTAAGCTCCCTACATCCCTTTCCTCCTCCTAGAAGCCTTAACTTAGGAATAAGGCACTTCAAGAAGCCTTTGGTTCAAACCAAAGGGAGTTACCCAAATTAAAGGTAACGGTTTCTCTTAAATTGTTTTCTTTTATTTTACTTCTCCAATCCCTAAACTCTTTTTATTCCTTTTTTTTTGTAACAAAAAAAGTATCCTCAATATACTATGATGTTGTTATGAGAATTATTAGAACTACACTTACACACACCTCCATCTAATGGATGAAGAACATAATGTTTATGTGGATGGAAAACTAACGCCTCACGAAACGATGATTATTCGATTATCTCCTACCACCTATCATGGGGGCCATTATGATGGCACTGTATTTATATATGATATATATTATGTTTAAGTTTTATTTATGCTTCTGTAATTTCCATTTATAGAATGCCTTTATGGTTTCCATTATGGTTAAACGCGATAATCTCATTAGGGGAAGTGCGGACTACCGCCCCCTCAAAGTGATATGACTCGTTAATGCCATATATGGGACGTATAAATGATGGAGTTAATGATATTATATATGATATTATATATGAAATTATACTTTAATTATAATATACCTATGTATCATTATGTTTTAATTCCATTAAAATAATAAATAGAAATGAAAGTAGCGTTCATGCGTACGTACGGCTTACCATCTCCATGAATGGTGCATTTCATTTATTACATCCAAATGTTATGTAATATTATAAATACATGTATATACTAGATATATATGATATATATGATATATAAATCATGAATATCATTTTGGATATAATGGATTATTAACTGCATGGACAACTTGTAAATATAAGGTGTTCATTTTTGACTCAAGTACCAAATATTGACAAAACGACCATTATTTAATTGAATGATTACATAATGTTTATAACTTGGTAATAAGTGATATAAAAGTAATAATAAACTTGAAAAAAGTTCTTAAGCAAGTAAAAACTAACTTTAGTTTATTATTCAGGAGATTAAAGAACGATCGAGTCAAGTCGGACACGAGGTAAGGGACTTCATCTCAATCTCCTTTCATTGAGGCATATTTAGTTTTATACACGACTTTATTTTATATGGTGTATAAACCCCCTTTGACTTTTAATTTCATTAAAAGGTAATATTTTTATACGAAGCGTTTTACTAAACTAAAAAAAGGAATTTTTTTTAACGTAAGCGGTGACAACGACCTTTCTGCCGCCGCGAGTATTATTTGATCTTTGGCTTTCTTAACAAGCCGTAATATTTTTAACAGGAAAAATAAATACCATATACTCTTTTTACGTATTTTGGTATTGAAAATGATTTTGAGAATGGATTTATTATTTAAATATCTTGAAATGATTTTTTGTTATTACAATGTGGAAATTTTATCTTTCCTTTATGCTTATGTTATGTGTTATGATCATGTTATGGTTCTTGGGAATTATTTATGTATACGGGTGGTTCCATGATAAACCTAGGGCGGGTGAGCCCGATATAGATCTCCAATGCATTGGGTAATGTGACGGAGGTAAACATGAATTTTTCTCCTTAGAGATTTAGGGAATATACTATGATGGGTATTCCAAAGTAACTCCCTATGTAGTTGTGATAGCTACATTGTAAGTATGTTATGGATTCCACAAGTTACCTTTATTATTTATGATTTCTATGTGTTATTCATAAATATTATGTTTTCATGAGGTAAGTAAAAGAGTTTATGTTTTGTATGTATTAATGAACAAATGTTTTCTTTTATTGTTTTATTACCCTTACTAAGCTTTTTATGCTCATCTCAAGTTTTGAAATGTTTTCACAGGGCTTAAAGATTAATAGGGTCAAGGATGGGATCAAGGAAAACTCATGATGTCTAAAACATGGAACTAGACATGACTCTTTTTTTCAAGAGTTTTTATTTTTATGAAAAAAAATGGAATCTCTATAGAAGTGTCTACTTTGTAATCTTTTGAGATGTAATAGTTATGTACTAATTATCTAAAACTCTAAACTTGAAAAGATCCTCAATATGAATTATTCATTTAATTCAATATTATGTAAGGTTTAAGGTTGGGTCATTATAATATTTATTTCACATTTTCCCTCAAAATTTAAATCAATTTATATTCTTAGGTTGTATAGGAATTATTAGCAATGATCACTAGTTTATTCTCTCATTCCATTAATTACACATACTTTAAATCAATGGTAATTTATTTCAAATCTGTATTTGGGGGTTATTCTAAATATGAAATTAAATTTGGGTTTCTTATTTAAAAACTTATAATTTATTATATATAAGATGATATTTCAGTTTTTTCTTCATGGAAAAAACAATATAATCCATCAAAAAACTCATAAGTTACCTCTTCCTCCACTATAAAAAACATATTTTATATAATTCTAGAAAATTTCATTCTCTATAAACTTTTTAAGAACTAAATATTTTCTAAAGGTTGGAAATTCTTGTAATATTCTTAGATATTCAGTAGGTCCATACTATTCTATATGGGAAAGTTTAAGAAGGGATTTATTCTCTAAAGGGTTCCTCATGGAGTCTTGAATGTTCAAGTGGACATTGTTGTCTCCAAACTCCATGATAGGGGTTCTTTAATGAACATTGATGACTGTATTGGTTGTATTTAAGAAGATTCTACCAGTATAATAGCTTCAACCAAGTTGGTGAGGACTCAGAAAGTTCATCCAAGAGACCTAAGATAAAATCCGGGAGGAGAAATGTTTCCGAGTTACTATAGTAGTACTGTAGAAGTATTGTAGCATGCACTGTAGAATGTACTGCAGTGGGTATTGTTTGGTACTATAGTAGGTGGAACTATTCAGTCATTTGGGCTTTTGGTCCATTGGTTTGATCCTTGAGTCCATCAAGGCCTTTGGACCACCCAAGGACTTTGGGCCAGTAATAATTTCAGGACAACTCAAGTCCTTCAGGACACCTCAAGGCCTTCGGGACACCTAAAGGCCTTCAGGCCATATGAAATTATTCTTAATGATCTAGGAAGACTCTAAAAGGAGTAGGGTTAAAATTAGGATTCAGAGCAGGCACATTCACCAGAGTAGAGTTAATATATTTTAATGAATGATGGGGTATGTAAATAACCATCAGGACCAGCCTATACGTGCATGGGAATCCTATAAAAACAGTCATGCAAAGGTGGAGAGATGACTTCATGATGTAGACACTGGGGAGGGGCATTTCCAAGTAGCTATAGTCAGGATGAATTCCTCTAAGACCTTTGGGTCATGTAATGTCACGATGCCTACGGGCCTTGTTAGGGTTCCCCTTCAACCCTTAAAAGGGGGATTATAAAAAATTAATAAAAATATAAGGCCTTCAGGACATTTGGATTTAAGAAGAGTCTACCAAAAATGATGGGTGATTGGGCTAGTGTTCTATTTACCTCCATGTTGAGAACATAAAAGTCTAATGGGAATATCATATTTTGAACTCTAAGAAATACATATTCCAAAATTATTATTGTAAAATAAATGGATTTGTTTTCAAGTTTTACCACAACTCTAGTGGGATTTAATTCTCTCGTCTAAAAAGACTTGAAAATAGAGTGAGGCATAACATTAATAGAAGCACCTAAATCACATAAAGCATTATAAAAATTCCTTAGATCTTGAAATATTGTGGGTTGGTATAGTGTGATTAGAGATGATACACTTATTTCCATACTAATTATCTTATCTCCTTAAAGTTTCCTCTTCTTTTAGAAATTGTATTTAATATACTAAACATGCTTTAGGATTTATTTGATAGATTCTAAGAGTGTAATATTGATCTCAAACTTTTGGAAGGTTTCCAAAATTTTTATTTTAAGTTTCTCCTTCGGAATATTTTTGGATTGGGTTATTCTTGTTGGTAATGGGAGTGGAATATCATTATCCATACTTTGTTACCTCTATAACGGTGTTTCTTACCTCTTTTTATTATTTTTAGACATTGCTTATCCTTATTTCTTTACTTCTTTATTGGGTTTGTTTTTAGGAGTTTGTCCAGAATTATAGATTTATTCTCCTCAAGTTATGGTTGCTTGGGTTTGGGTTTAGGTATTCCATGTGGTTAAAATTATTTTCCACTTTAATTAGTAATCATACTTACATTCCCCTAGTAATTGACTAAGATGGTAGTTTTCTTAGTTTTTTTTATAAAATTTCCACAATACCATTGAGCTGATTTTTTAGTTCTTTCACTTCATTCCTCAAACCTATCACTTCAAGTCCTCATTAATTCTATGCAGGTGGTGTTCATAGGATTAGGGTTGATCATAGGGTCACTTTTAGTAAAAATGGGGTTGTTTGTTTAAGGTCTTTTTTATGATTATTGAAATATTTTTTCCACTACAACATATATAGTCTTTTGCGGTGGTTTTGTAGCGGCAGTTTATTAAACCGCCACTATGTTTTTTATAAATAATTTAGCGTTGGTTTATTAAAAATTCCCGCTAAACTTTTTTTTTCAATGCCAAAACTTCTCTCCCCCCCCCCCCTCGACCCACGCACGACCTGCCTTCTCCCCCAACCGCTGAAAGACTCCCCCCCCCCGGTGACCCCCGAAGCCCTATACCTACTTTCAGTGTGCCTCGCCACCTTGTCACCTCACCGCCCCTCAGCGTGGATTGTCGCCCATCACTGCAGACCCCCCAAAGACCAAACTCACCTCCCCGCTGCATGTCCTGACGCGTGGCTCCACTCGACACTTCTCGTCGCCCCTTAGAATCATACTTCTTCTTCTTATTCCATCCTCTAGTTATAACAGTATCACCAAGAGGACATACTCACACACATGCACATGATATTTTCATCAGTTGTAAGTATATGATTATAAACCCTCCACACCATCAAATTGAACTTTGAAAAAATATCTTTGCACCATAGTTGTTCACCCCAAACATCTAGTTCATTGGATACCATTATTTTAATTATGTTCTTGAATTATATTCTATATTTTATGATAGTAATTATAAAACATTTTTTTGGATCAATTAAGAAATAGTTTTTCTTTTTAAAAAACACTCATTTTTTGAAAATCCCAAAGAATATCATTATTTTCACAACATTGTAAACCTGATTTTCTATATAATTTTTTTTAGACTTTGGTGAATTTAAAAATATGTTTTTTGATATAATCAATATTCCATTGTAACTTTATCACATTATATTGAATATTATTTTTGATAATTTAGTTTTTTTATTGCAAGTTTTTACTTATCATTGTGGGATTGATTATAATTATTTTTATGATATTTCTATATTAAATTCAGTTTGGAAAAACCTTCATCATGTTTTCAACAAGTATATTTTAGATCTTTATATCATAGGTAATTGGATAAATAATAAGAGGGATAGGAGTAATTTTTAGTGGAAGATGAATAAGAGTTATATTTTACATCATGACTAACCTCTATTTTAGTTATGAGATACTAGGAACATTTTTCCATTGATTCCCTTTATAGGATGGTTTAATTTCTCACACACTAAGTTGAAATATTGAAGGTTTCCTTGATTTTTTTATTCTTCCCCTTGTTCCTTTTATTAGTCATATAGAATTATGACCTTATGTGTTCCTTTTTTTCATTAGAATAACATCACTTGTTATTCTCTATCATTATCCACCTTATTTTAAAAAATTTATGATTTCTTTATTTTGAAGAATATGTTCATATTCTTTGATTGATGAGCCATTTCATCATAATTATAGGTTTCATAATTAATTTCTTTAAAAGAAAACATTATTTTATTATTGGATTTTTTGGATTTTTTTATTAGCATGTAACTTCATTGTGATCTCATAGGTCATGATAGATCCATATAGATCCTCAAATGACATGTTTTTTATTTCATTATCCTCTTGGACTATTATATATTTAGGTTTCATATTTCTTTTTAAACCCCAAAATATTTTGATCACTAGATATTCTATAGTATGAGTATAATTAAGAGACATTCAACCATTTCATATGTCAGTAAAGTATATAAATGGTTAGTTTTAATGAATTATTTGAAATAGGATTTCAAAGAGGATTAAATTGACCTAGAATTATGATTATTTTAATAAGTCTCATTTGTAACTTTTATAATGAACTACTTATAATGTATGTAATACCCTTAATAATTTCCCCTTATCTTTAAATGTTTTTTTATGACATGGATGATATTTTTGGTGTTGTTTATTGCAAGGGTGTTGGAGGTGAGGTTAGATTTATATTATGTTGTTGCGTTAATCATGTAACTTGTTTAATTACTTGTCTCTTATTATTTCTAGTATGGGTACACTAGGCACTGAGAGAGAGGTCTATAGGGGGGTAGAGGGGCTTCAAGGGTGTGGGGGAGGGGGTGTGGGTTGTCCAAGGAGGGGTGTGGGATGTCCAAGGGGGTCACGGTGGGCTGTCCAGGTGGGGGAGGGGTGTGGGTTGTCCAGGGGGTTGGATGTCCAGGGTGAGTGGGTTGTCCAGGTGGGGGAGTGGTATGGGCTATCTAAAGGGGGTGGGGTGGGCTGTCCAGGTGGGGGAGGGGTTGTGGGCTATCCAGGGAGGGGTGGGCTATCCAGGTGGGGGTGGGGGTGGGTTGTCCAGGTGGGGGTGGGGGCTGTCTAGGTGGGGGGTGGGATGTCTAGGTGGGCGGTGGGGGCTGTCAAGGTGGAGGGTTATTCAGGTGGGTGGGGTGGGGTGGGGGATTGTCCAGGTGGTGGTGGGTTGTCCAAAGGCGTAGGGGGATGCAGTTGTGTGGGGGAGGGGTGTGGGTTGTCCAGGGAGGGGTGGGCTGTCTAGGGGGTGGGGTGGGTTGTCCAGGTGGGGGAGGGGTGTGCGCTATCCAGGGGGGTGGTTTTCTAGGGGGTGGGGTGGGTTGTCCAAGGAGGGAGGGTGGGATATTTAGGAGGGGGTGGGGGCTTTCTAGGATGGGGGTGGGGGGGCTATCCAGGTGGGGTGGGGTGGGGGTTGTCCATGTGGGGGTGGGATATTCAGGGGAATAGGGGGGCTGTAGGGGTGTGGGGGAGGGGGTGTGGGCTGTCCAGTGAGGGGGTGGGTTAGTCAAGGGGGTGGGGGTGGGCTGTCCAGGTGGGGGAGCGGTTGTGGGCTTTCTAGGGGGTGGATGTCCAAGGGTGGGGGTGGGTTGTCTAGGTGGGGAGGGTTGTGGGATGTCCCGGGAGGAGGGGGGCTGTCCATGTGGGATGTCCTAGAATTATCTCTCAGCTAGCCTCTCAAGGCATCAATAAGACACATACCTAGCTCAAAATTTGGATGTGTTTTTACAATTAGGTGTGTTGTGATTTATATGTATGATATTCATTGTTTACACCAACAGTCTTTTGGGTCATCTATAATAGGCTTGAAGTCATGCTACAATTAGATAGAGATTGGATCTATGAGTCACTTAGGAAATGTCATTGGGGAAAGGGGAAATCACCTACATGGTTAATTCCAATTTAAAAATTGGGCCAAGCAATTAGGATATCTTTATATTCTTTTATGGATCTTTTTAATTTGCATGCTTTGGTTTTATAGTGGGTGGGTTCATTATTTACCATATGTATTTATATAGGAAAACCTTATTTAACATATTTATATATTTTTTCAACAAGTATATATGAATATCATTCCCTTTTTATTAATAGTTATGTGTTTTATTTTTTTTTAATATTGTGTAGGAAAAATGTGATATACATGGATAAAAGTTGGGTCACATTACCGAGGAGCACACCTTAGTGTGTTAAGGGTTTAGATGAGTTTTTAGATTTTTCAATTTCCAATTGATCTGTTGAATGTAGAATAAGATGTCCATGTCCTAAATGTAAATTTAGAAGATTTTTGAAGAGAGATGAAGTTTATGAACATTTAATATTGAAGCAATTCCCTGGTCAATATTTGTGTTGGATTTTTCACATAGAATCGAACATTACAGAAAAGTTGAACACTGATGTCAATCCATAGAATGAGCTCCCAACTAAATCGAAAATGGAAAATGAAATTAAAAACCTTATAAATGATGCATTTAGAACTACAAGACACTACCATCAACATCAAAACATATCAGAACAACCAGATGAGGGTTCTACAAATAGCAATGTGACAAGTGATGTTTTTGAGACTATAGGACAACCAGATCAAGATTGTAACATATCAGTGGATCCTCCTCTTGATTATGTGGAGACTAATGTAAGATAAAACTCCACTGAGGAATATATGTTTTATGATTTAGTTTATTATGGAAATCAAGAGTTGTATAGTGGATTTTTGAAATATTCAAAACTTTCTTTTCTTCTGAAGTTGTACCATATCAAATGTCTATGTGGAATTACAAATAAGAAAATGTCCATGATATTGGAATTGTTGCATGATGAATTTCCTGAAGCAAACATCCCCAAGTCCTTTTATGATATGAAAACATTTGTTAATAGGCTTGGTTTGAATTATACAAAAATACATGTGTGCCTAATGATTGTATGCTTTATTGGAAAGAGGATTCAATTAGATTGGATTGAAAAAAATGTTATTCTTCTATATGGCAGTCAATATATGATGTTGGAAGTCTAAATCAACATACTACCATGAATAAAAAGAAAAGGAACACACCTGTAAAGGTTTTTCATTAATTTCATTTAAATCCTTGATTGCAAAGATTATTCATGTCATCGAAAACCGCCGAACAAATGAAGTGGAATTCTGTAGATAATAACAATGATGGTTTAATGCGATATCCATGAGATTCACAATCATGGAAGACATTTGATTCATTACATCCAGATTTCTCAGCTGGTCCTAGGAATGTTTGATTGGGATTGGCTGCCGATGGATTCAACCCATTTGGGACTTTGAGTACTAGTTATAGAATTTGTCCAGTTGTTTTGATCCCTTACAATATGCCTCCATGGATTTGTATGCAACAAACGTCTTTTATCATTTCGATGATTAATCCTAGAAAAAAAATTCCTGGAAATGATATTGATGTATACTTTCAGCCTTTAATTGAAGAATTACAGGAGTTATGGAGCAACGGTATTGAGACATTTGATGCTTCTTCTAAAACAATGTTCAAAATTTATGATGTTTTAATGTGGACCATTAGTGACTTCCATAGACTTAGGAATTTATCTGGTTGGAACACTTACATGGGTTTGGATTGTCCTATTTGTAACTTTGATTTTGAGCCCAAACGGCTACCTCATAGTAGAAAATGGTTCTTCTTGTTCCATAAAATATTTCTCGATGCATCTCATAGATCTCAGCTGAACATATCAAAATTTAACGGTTTCATTGATCATAGATCACCTCAAAAGTTGTTGACTGGTTCTAAAATATTGACACAACTTGGAAATGTTGAAATAGAATTTGGAAAGGTTCATCATTTTAATGATAGCAAGAAATGGGTTCGAAGTGCATAGTCAAGTGAAATCAGAACGCAAAAATGGAAGAAAAAAAGTATATTATTCAAAATTCCATATTGGGAATATAATTTGTTTCAGCATAATCTTGATGTGATGCATAGTGAGAAGAATGTATATGACAATTTGATCTTCACATTTCTTAATGATCATGGAAAGTCAAAGGATCATCTCAATACTTGGAAAAGACTTATAAGTAATGAAGATAAAAGGTGATCTCTGTCCAGATGAGAATGAAAAGTATACTCCAGCAATTTTTTCATTGAAAAATAGGGATAAAGATACATTCCTTCAAATTTTAAAGCATGTGAAAGTATCTGATGGGTATTCAAGTAAAATCTCTAGGTGGGTTGACTTAAAGAATCGTAAGTTACATATATTTAAAAGTCACGATTTATATATTTTGTTACAATAGTTACTACTATTGGAATTACATACATTATTACCTGAAAATTTTACTATTGTTGTACTCTAATTCTACACATTTTTCAAAAAACTATGTGTGAAATATCTATATCCATTTGATCTTGAAAACCTTCAGGAGAGGTTTGTGTTGACACTTTGTGCAATGGGGATGATATTTCCTCCATCATTTTTTACTGTCGTGATGCATTTAACTGTGCATTTGGTTGAAGAAGCTAAATTAGGAGGCCCCGTTCATTATTGATGGATGTATCCAATTTAGAGGAAATTTATTTATATGTTTTTCAATTAAGTAAACAATTTTTTTCACTTAATTAAATTCATAATTATGTTTTTTTATTTTATTTCACAAATATCTTGGGAATTTGAAATCATACGTGAGAAATAAAGCTCAACCAGAAGGCTCTATTGCTGAAGGATATTTGGAATAGGAGTGTCTTACCTTTTGTTCTAGATAATTGGATGATATTGAGACAAGATTTAATAAATTTGGACATGTTAAAGACAAATCAACTCAATCTCAAATGCATGGGAAATCAAAAATATTTCCTTCTATTGGCCAATCAGTTGGGAGGACCTCAAATGTTACACTGATAGAAATAGAAAAATTATGGGCACATAGATATATGCTACTAAATAGTTAAATTTTAGATCTATTTATTGAAGAGTTCATGACACAAACAAAGAGATGAATGAGAGTCTGAATGTGAAATGAGAATGATATAACGAAATCTTTTAATAAATAGCTTGTAGAATGGTTTGCACGACATGTAAGTTCATAAATACTGAAATAAATATGAATATTAATTTGATTCATATATTTTTTAATTCTAATAAAGTATATTTCTTTTTTTAGATCATGAATACTGATACTCGAACAAAGTTGTCAAAAGATTTGAAGTTTCTTGTTTGAGGTCCTCTAAAACAAGTTAGAAAGTACAACTCTTACAACGTGAATGGATTTAGATTTCATACAGTCAATCGAGAAGAGGGTTTGAAAACACAAAATAGTGGTATATTTACATTTTCTGAAGTGGGATACTATGGAAAGAGGACTAATATTATTGAATTAAACTACCACGGGCATTTTTTAGTTGTTTTATTCAAATGAAATTGGGTCGATATTATCAGAGGTGTTAAAAAAGATTCCCTGAAATTTACTTCTGTGAACTTATCTCGCTTGATGGATATTGGTGTTTATGAACTGCATGATCCATATATCTTATCATTGCAATAAAAAATGGTATATTATGTGAATGATGTTGTGGATAAAGGGTGGAGTGTAGTTTCTCATGTCAAACAAAGATATTTGTATGATATGGGTGATGAAGTGGAAGATTTGACCTCTCACATTAAATCTCATCAACAACAAGAATCAGAAGTATTTTTCCATCATGATATTTAAAATATTAGTCTAGAAAGGTTGAATGAAGTAGATGAAGTAATGGAGGAGAAAACTGACATGATTGAAGGAGAAAATTATTGTATGTACTGTTATGCATTCATTTAGAATCCACTTATTTCATTTGTGCAATCATTCATTATCATTGTTATATATATTTTGTTTGTTAGTATTGTGAATATTTTATCATTTTTAATTTTTTTTCTACATTAATTTTTTGAAATATATGTTCTAAACTTAATTTTATTTGATTAAATGATAGTAATGCCAAGGAGAAAGTGATATATTATTTCATTGACCACTGTGATAGATGATGATCAATTTGTATCCCTCCCTATGGCATCTAAGCCACCATCCGCTTACCCCCCTGCACCATCTCTCACACCCTCTGTGAGTGTCCCTTTAGCAGCTCAGTCGTCACCACTCTCTTCAGGAGCCTTAACGGTGGGGGAGCAGCGCGCCACTTCTAGTTCTTCACGGGGATACTTGAGGGTGAATGTTATAGGTACAAATTTTAATATGAATAAATTTATTACAATTTTTTTATACTAAAAATTTGTTAATTAAATATGGAAACAATGCAAGTGTGGATAAAAATATAAAAAGTTCATATGTATGGAATCTGACCAGAGATAAGATAGTTGTCCCATTTTATTCATATGGGGTCCCAACGGATGATGTCGTGGGATTACTTGGCCAGATTTTAGGCCAGCTGACCGTAGAGCCTGGTGGTATTGCATCAATTGGTGGTGAGCAGGTGAATCACAAAAATTCAAAATCATTTAGTTTGCAAACTTTTATTGGTTTTAAGTTTAAATATAAATATACAACAATATTTAATTTTCAATATAATGTTCTTACAGGTGGTAAAAGGAAGTAGAGATGGAGGTGGAGAGGGTGACGAGTTGTGTTCATCATCGGACCGTGATTAGTTGTATTGTTGATATGTTTGACAAATATGCTAATAGTCGGTTTGTATATGTATCATGTGTGGCACGTAGTTTCCACTAAACAATTTCATGACCTAACATTTTATTTATTTCTCATGTTTCCTTTTATGTATTTTATTGATTTCTAATGTTTCCTTTTATGTCATGATTTCTTGAGTGTGGTATACACCATATATGTCTTGATTTCTCAAGTGTGTTATACACTTAATATCTGTTAAACACTTGAGTGTCTTGATCCTATTAAGGTAGAGGGACTGTCCACTTTATTAATAGTAGAATTTACAAATATCTGTTGAACACTTGAATGTCTTACACTACCAAAATTTTTATCTCCCCAAAAGATGCATCTGGTGGATAAAATATATAATAAAATAATGAAGCATATCCTATATGGTTTGTATCATCCTTCCTGACTACTCATCAATCTGAGGATAAAAGGTTATACACAACTTCAACTATCAACTCATAGACTTCTATTATAATTACCAAAACTATGAGGTAAAACAGGTCAGATCTGGGTGAACATCCCACTTCAACTATCAACTCTGACAATACCAGAATTTATATGCACTCTAGGTACCAAAGTAACCAACAAATATCTCTCCCAAGAGGTTTTTTCACGATCATTTCAATGCATGGACCACAACTACAAACTAAAATAAAGGATTAGAGTATTTCATCTTGTGGGTTAAAAGTTGATGAAACCCAAAGTGACTAATTTATCACTCTAAATCATAACATATCCTAATCTAGAACTATATTCATAAAATTTCACTACATGTACAATGTTAGGCTCAAGAATTCTTAGGATCAGAGCAGACAACAACCACTTCTTAAACACTGTCAAAACTTCCTCACACTAGTATGTACAGTCAAATGTGAATCCTTTCTTGAAATATGTGGTCATTGGAAATGCTAAGTGAGATATATCCAAAATTATTCTCCTTTAATTCCTATATAATCCAATAAAACATAAACTATCAATTACATTCTTTGGTTATAACAAATACACAAATACATCAACATACTCGAGATCAACTGGTATCCCTGATTGTGAAACCACTATATCCAAAAGTGGCACTTAATGTACTTAGAATAAATTTTATGTACCCAGATCATAATAAAAATATTATTCAAGTATCTATCATGTGATTCTTATGAAAATTATGGCTTTATGTTATTCTTTTGGTTGTGGGATTTATGTGCATGTGAAATTGGAATGGTTTTTCTTTTCAGGGCACTGGTACTGGGGATCCAGAATCAGCTCCTTTTTTTGTAAATTTGGATTTAGCGGTGGTGAAAACCACTGTGAATATTTAGGTATTTTTTTATATGTTGTGGTTAAAACCTCCGCTACGGACAATAACTTACTGGCTGTTTTAACTACTGTTGAAAAGTTTTCATATTCCTTTATTATTTTTGTGGTGGTTGTCTTTGTTTTAGGGGAGGTTTCCATGGTGAAAATGATGTTTTTTTAGTGGCGGTTTTAATCGCCACTCAACAATTTTCATATTCCTTTATTATTTTGCGGTGGTTATCTTGGTTTTAGAGGTGTTTTTCCGATCACAAATGATTTTTTTTAGCGGAATTTTTAACCGTCGCTAAAAACAAAATACATTTCTGACGGGAAAACTACCGCTAAAACCAGGATAACTTCCCTGAAATGTGTCCACTATTATGGTTTCCATAAACCAATTCTAAACTGAGTAAACCATTGTATATTGAATTCCTACACATGATTTATCGGTAGTTTTTTGAAACCACTGTAGAAGCATATGGAGGAGGTTTAAATCGCTGTGATATTAAAAAAAACTGCTGCAAAATGGTCATTTTTATATAGTGTTGAAATGGTGGTACATGCTAATTTTTATACTCAAATGGGGCTTATTACTAGAACTAGTTTTGGTAAGGTGGTCAAGAATAATTGTATTAGTTTCCAAATATATATTGGGATTGGGAGTTATCACTCCTTACTTGATTGTATTGCTAAAATTTTCTTTGATGAAATGTTTTTTACAAGTTATCAATTCCATGCACCCTAAAACACTAGTCAGTAAAATGATTGAGAGATGAACATAAACCACATACCTTTTTTGGTTCTTTCTATTCACTAGATTGATTTAAATCCATTTATCTATCCAAACTAGTTATTTCATAAACTTTAAATTCTAACAAGGGTGAAAAATTAAAAGATCGTACCTCATGTATACCTATAGTGCTTGTACCACTTATGTCAAATTATTGTGATCTTTGAGAAATCTTCTCAATGAGTCCCTTGGAATTTGTTAGTGACTTGTCTATCAGGGTTCCTTCAGATGATTCATCCAATATATTTCTACAATTTTCCATCAAAACTTGATAAAATAACATGAGTGATGATCCTATATATATTTATGTAGGAAACTGACATGTAACTTCATAAACCCCTCTTGTTACTCATATAGGGTCTCTCCAGAATCTTTTCCTGATGGAATACAGGTCCTTCTAGATGGTTTTATTTCTAGAGGTTGGAAATAATCTCTAAATAAAGGATCTATATTAGTTATCCTAGTCCTGAACTTAACTTGATTCTAAACTATACAACCATTTTCAATAGCTCCTTCAAATTAAATAGGGAATTCCCTTCACTTCACTTTATCTTCTACAACTCATGTAGAAGACTAATGTGAACTCTTTGATGTGTTAAATTTTAATTTTCACTTGTAAATCCCTGAAATTTTTAAAGTAATTGAATTAATCTAATTTATAACTAAAAATAATTCTATAATAAGGTAATAACTATCTGATTGTTTTTATTAATGAATTATGGTGCACAGAATTTTCTTAAGGACTGATTTGGGTTAACTAGAATTATAGAAGTCTTGAGATGAAAAATATAAGTTTCACTTGATCATATCAAGGAAACTTCCTCACATTCATATCATAAATTCAAGTTTCTAGGTTTTCTAGTAATTTTATTTCAATTTATAGTTCTATGGTAAAACAAATTATTTGGGTGTCTGATCATGTAATTAAAAGTCTAGAATTTAGAACTATTCCCCTAGAAATAGCACTGAGTTTTTGACAGTCCTATCATGGGGGTATCAAAAACAAAATTATTTCCTAGGATAAATACAGTAGTTGTGATAACCCTACAGTTGTCACTAGAGATGTGTGCTCAAAAATCAATTTTCACTTGTTAGTTAGAGAAAGGGTATGTTTGTTTTGAGATTTTTTGTCTTGAAAAATGAGTAAAAGTAATTTAAAAAAATTAAAAACAATATAATTAAAGGGTGATCATGTTGGTGTCAGTTATTCTATTTCAATTTTATCCTAATATTAAAATTATTAAACTCTTTTTCTTATCAACTAGAATTTGGTAGGATTCACAATCACTTCTAATATCACACTTGGTTGAATGGTTTTGGTGAAAATATCCCTAACTAAAATCTCATCCCAATCTACACTCCTCTATGTGTGTGTATGTATTATAAATAATCACCCCTAGTTGAATTAGGTAATACCCAATTGGGTTTTTTCTTTTATAAACAATCCAAAAGCATCTACTGACCCTTCCTCACATACTGACAATAGTCAATCACTTCACCACTCATCCCTTTATTATTTTATCTGATATAGACTAGGACTGAGTGGAGGTAGATTATAGATCTATTACCAAGGAAATAAAAAATAATAAATTCAAACCAAATATCATTGTATCTAATATTAAGAATATCTACTAAATATCAAATCCAATTGACAAGAAAGAGCGATGATTTATTTATTTAAGTGAAAAGACACAAGCATTAAAAAATAGCAACCTTATCTTCTTCGATCAATCAATATTTATCGCTCTATTCAAAGGGTATAATATGTGAATGAAGAAGAAAGATGAATTATAGTAAACTTAAAATAAAAAAAATAAAAAATATGGAGTAAAAAATATTAGAAGCAAAAGTCATCAAGTTCATCCACCCTTCACCCTTCAGAATCATCCTCTTTTTAATTAGCTCTTTTTTACAACTCTTCTAACTACTCAAATCCCATAAGATCCTCACTTTCTGAATTTTTTGAAATTTTTATTCTTCCTCAAAATTCTCTCTCAATTTCAATATGGTCCTTTCTAAAACTAAATATTCCCTCTTTCTCTTGATAAAAATATCATGCATATTATAATACATGAGGACACCTATTATTGACAGCATTAATATTGATGTGACATGCCAAAGCTTCAATTTATATTGTATATGAGTATTAATATCTTTCTACAGTTTTGGGAAAGTATTAAAGTCTTTATATAATTTTAGAAGTAATATTCACATGGAAGTCATATGAAATGCTAGTTGAAGTCGTATTCTCAAAGCCTAATGTGGATAAGAAAATTCATATGTATCCCAAAGTTGTATGATTGATACTTCAAAAAGTATTATAGTGGCATTGGAGATAATATGAAATAGCTATCCAAAGTCTTATAAAATGGTCAGGGATAAATTATTATTCTCATAGAGTCTTAAAATTAGATAAGTAAATTCATATGCTTGGATTTAGAGTCATACAAAATTGTCAGTCATATGATCTAGCCTTGGAAATTCATATTATTGTCTCATTTTTCAATTTTAGAACTACCCCCATGAACAATAGTATAATCAGTGTAGGTTTTTCCTAGTTATTCCAAAATTTATCTAAAATAATTAAATTATAATTTAATATCCTATCAACTATTTTATTCCAAAATTGATTCCCTAATAAATTCTAAACTGAAAAAAAAGACACTAAAATTCAAGATTTAATTTATTTCCATGATTAATCTTGAAATTCCTATAGAATAAAAATATGAGATACTGACCCATAAAATGGTAAAATGGTGGGATTAAAATCATTAAAATATAATTCAAAATTTGTGAAAATATTGGCTTGAAAATTTAGGAATTCCACATGGACTTAATTAAACATTGATATTATAGTGAATTGATTACATGGGATTATCATGGATATATCCTGTGACATTTGAGATAATATTTCAGGGATATTTTAAATTCAAAGTCAATATTAAGTGTGATATCTTTGGAATATTATTTCCCTTTATTTCAGATAATGTATGCACTGGTCTTAAAATGATTTAAACATCATGGATCGTTAAATGAAATATATGATTCAAGATGAAGGAAGAGGAATATTTTGTAGTGATATTTATATTCATTAAATATCATGTTATAGAGTATGAAGATGCATCAAGAAGAATTAAATAATCAGTTCATGGGATAATGGACCATGTTACAAAATAAAGATAGTTTCTTGGGGGTCCACTTTTTATGGAAATATATTTCATGCATAAATATTAATAGTTTGACTAAGTAATTAAGGATCCATGAGAGAATCACTTTTAAATATTTGAGTTTTGTAAAGATAATGGAAGTTATTGGAGTTAATTTATGAATTTTTCTTTGTGTTTTCTACATTTAGAATATTGAATATATTTCATGGAAAATATTTAGTAGGAAAAATGAGAAAAATGGTGATGTCGAGAGTGTTGTAGTAGGAAGTTGAGTGTATTTTTAATACATGGTTTGGTATAAGATTATAAATGGATTATTTTGGATATTTTGGGAAAAGGGAATGTAGTGTGACGAATGAGAATTTTATTCAACTCTAAATATAATATTATGGAAAATATATTGGAAAAAAATATCTCTAAATATTTCACCTTTCAAGTAGTTGACTTGATCCAAGGTTTTAGGTGAGAAGAATAAGAGAAAAAAAATTTATTTTTGTATTTTTATTAAAAAAATAGGGAAAATACCCTTATATAAAGTTATGTATTTTCTATAAGGATAATATAAGGTGAATAAAGAAGAGAATATTATTTCCTAGTAGCAAATTTATGAGGAAGAAAGAGAAAGAGACTTACAGATAAGTAGTAAAAAGAGTAATCATTGTTATATCTGAAAAGAAGAGAGGAAGGAATTGTTCACTACCACATCTAGTAGATGAAGGAAGAGGAGATTATGGTAATACAAAAAAAATTAGGACATATTGGTTTAAACACTGAAAGGGTAAAGGGATTTTATTCTTATTCTATAAATTAGGGTGATTGACATTTCATGAGGAATCTTCCAAAGAAGAAGATATTGTTTACAGTGCCATTTATTGGGGTCGGTTCCCTAGAACCAAATTCTATAAACTTTATGATTTCTTGTATTCATTATTTTTAATATTAATAAAAAAAATTATCATATCATAACTATTCTTTTTTGTTACATGTTATGTGATAATATCCTAAGAGTATCTATCACACTGAAATTTCATAACAGTTCCCTACTATGATGAAAAATTGGAAGTGTCATGATAGTATTATTAAATATATGTTATATGGATGGATGATATCATTTGATGGTATATAAATGATATAGACTATTTTGGGTGGATACTTATAGGAATTTTATGCCCTTTCTCATGGTATATGTCCTTAGTAATTTCTTGTGCAGGAGACTGTTATAACATGGACCACTAGTACAAAATATACATTTATGTGTCCTTAGATGTTCCTATATGTGAACATGTGTATTTATATGAAAATATAATAATTAATGGATATTATTAGTCACATACATTTACTTATTAATGAAAATAGTGATGACATATGTTTCCAATGAAGTAGAATATGTTGGGTGCATCATGAGTAATATTACATTAATGAGTAATGTGAGAAATATTTATCTATTATATTCTTTAACAGAAGTTGATATATGATCCCCTTTTATGGAAATTAAACAACCTAAATAAATTCATGTCCATAGTGTTTTTTGTGCAAGTTGATTTCCAAAAAAATCAAAGAAAGATACATCAAGAACATTGATTGAAGACACCACCATGCAACCTTTTTTATTATATATATCGTGATAAAGGGATTATAGTACACAATAAGAATCTGTATGAGGTTGTATGTCATTACGATATTAACTTCTTTTTTATGAGTGTTTTGACATGATTTTAGATTTTAACCTTAGACTTTTGGTGGATCTATATAATTCTACTAAGAAAGAGACCTAGAGGGTCACACACTAAGTGTATCAATAACCCCAGTTAAATATTAAAGATTGTATATTATTAAACATGTTGAATAAATATAATTATAATATATGGTTTAATAATTATTCATAATTTATTGATCGCATATATTCAGTCACTATTTATTTGAGAAAATATTTTTTAATAGAATATTTAATAAATATCTATTTAATATTTATTGAATATGATATTTATTTATTTAATAGAGAAGAATGCAGTGATATTTATCTCTTAAATAAATAGTCATTATTTAAGACCTTATAAATATTGTGTAGGAATGGTGGACTAGTTTTAAAGGTCCGATGAGAAATAATATATATTAAATATTATTTGAATAAATTTTAAACAATTTATTCATGAAATAATATTTAAGTAATTATCTAGTTTTGTGTATATCAAGAAATAATAATAATATTATTATTATTATGGGATTCAGTTGGGATTGAGAAAATAATAAGGGTTCATGTGAAATTATTACTTTCTAACTCTAACACTATTTACACCCAATTATATTATGTATAACCCTAACTCTATCCATTTGTGTGTTGTGCATAACTGAGTCTTAAGAATCCTCTCAATCCCCAAAGAGATCCTCTTTAAGAATGCTCATAAGAATGAAGAGTGATCCTCCTCCACCACACCTCATGATTCCATAGAGATCAAGGAGAGTCCTTATTTGAATTAATTCTCATGATAGTCATAGATGAATAGTAAAAGCATTAGGATCATTTGTGCTAGCACTTAGAGATTCCTATGGCGTCTCTCAGAGGTTTATGGTGAACATATGGATCCCTACTGAAGGTAATATACACTTTATTCCTATGAAACAATAACTTAAAATGTAAATACATTATCATATTCATCCATGAAAAAATAATTCATCATAAGGTAATTATTTAACTAGTTAAATTAACTATAAATAATTCTATGATGATCCTATGTTTGGATATAGCATTCTCATTCCAATTAATATTTGATTCAATTATATTTTTCACGACATTATTTGTCTTCAACATCTCAGATTAATCATTGATTATGTAATGAACCGAACCACCAGGGCCCACCTGGCCGATGGCAAGCCGGTCCATCACAACCCCAAGACCACCTCCAATAGGCTAGGGGATGGAGACCAGTGCCAAGAAGGCATAATATAAAATCGGAGTCCTTATCCTAATTTACTTTCATGTATACACCCAACCATCTCCATGAAATAGTGCAGAGGAATAATATAAAGACTGTAACTTCTAGAGTAAAACCATGCATGCAATAAACTCTAGGGAATGCATCATAGTATGATAGGATAAAACCAAAATGTAAAGGATAGAAATACATGCCCAATTAGAAATGAAGTATCAACCTAACAACAACTAGAATAAAGGAAAGCTAAGAGATCCTGGATCTTGATCTCCAAGAATGACCATCATATGCGAACTATTCACCAAAGTATCACTATGATCCACCGATTCCACTGTTAAAATATTTGTCATCTACATAATACATGACACATGTAGGAAAAACCCATGCAGGGGTGATTATATACATACTAAGTAGGATGCCCCAAAAACCACAAATAGATCAATAGAGAGATACTATAAAATTAAACTAAATCCATAACAAGAGGGATACAAAAAAACAACTTACATATTCTCAAAAAGAAACTCATTCTAGAGATAAATGGGATCTTTATCTTCACAACCCAGCACAGGATGATAATTCTTCTTATAGCTCCAAATTTCCATCACTAATTCCCTAGAATCTCGCATGTCTATCCAAACAATTGATATGGAGGACCCTCAATTTTCTAATACTCCAAAAACTGAGGGGGGATAATCTATAATAAAGTAATTGTGCCTTATTATGATAATGGGGTTCCACTAAATAGATAGAGGATCCTCACCCTGGTTTAATGGGGCGTACCACTGAGTGAACAGATGACATGTGTTATAGCATGATAGGGGTTACCACTCAATAGATAGATAGATAGAGGACCTACACCCTGGTGTGATAGGGGTGACACTCAGTGAAAAAAATAACAGTGCTCTAGTATGATAGAGGGTTCCACTCAGTGAACAGAGGACCCGCACCCTAGTATGATAGGGGTGCCCCTTTGTAGGTAGAGGACTCGAATCCTGGTCCGTCAGGGGGGTAACACTTAGTAAACAGAGGATATGTGCCCTAGTGTGTTAGGGATATACCACTTAGTAAACAAAGGGGGATATGGGGGACCCATGACCTAGTGTGACAGGAGGGTTTCTAACCCCAAAATCTCTCATAAAATCTCTCCTGATCACCTTTATTGGTCAAACATCACCTCAAGAATCACTATGTTGTCAAAACCTAATGTCATATCTCAAAAGCCACAAAAAAGGATTCAATCGCATTATATTCCTAAAACTACTTAAGATAGGCAACTCACTGGACAAAATCCAATTCCAGAAGGAGGAGATACACAATGTGGAAACTCCCAAGAAGGGTACATGGTTTGTGTTAGTGGTCACACAATGTGTAACCACATCGAGTCACCAAGTTGTTTACTTT
Source organism: Viscum album (assembly GCA_963277665.1). Lineage (NCBI taxonomy): Eukaryota > Viridiplantae > Streptophyta > Magnoliopsida > Santalales > Viscaceae > Viscum > Viscum album. Next base: position 1,711,891,284 of record OY728140.1, on the reverse strand, counting down.
CCTACATATGGTCTGGTTGTCCATGTGGGTATACATGGAATGTATAGGGGGTACACAGTGTGTTATCACTACCCAGGGCATGGTCATATCCATCTGGCCTATTCTTATATACCCTAGCCTATGTTTGTGTACACTGGTCATGCTTGTGTGCATGGCCATGCCCGTGTACCCATAGATTACATAATGAGATACCAACATTGGGTCACATGGTGTGTATGGGTCATACATGGCATGTGATCCTTTCCTTCCACAAAAACCTAATTTTCACTATTGGTTAGGCTATATGGAATGTTTCTCTATGATACACAACATGTCATCAAGTTTCCATAAAAACATAGAAAATTATTCATGCATCTCATAGCACCATCATTACTCCCATTTATTCCTCCAAACACATTAGGGAGTGAAAATATAGGGCCATAGATTTCCAGGTCCACTACCAATGACCGGATTTCATCCCCCTCGAGCCCTCACACACCCTATTTCCATCACCACTACAATTCTCCCATTGCCACTTCAGATCATAAATCCATAGAGTCCTCACCTGCAAACTAAAAATTATCCTATCCCATCCATAAATTTCCAATCCATTCATCATTTGTGAAAACTCAATGAATCTGGGGTTTTTATTTTGCTTAAACTTGACCTGATAATGTCAAACCACAACCTCATGGGGAAATGGAGAATAATGCAAAGAAAAAAAGGTTAAAACACATAATTAAGGTGAATCCATCATTTGAAAATAATTCTTGGAAAATGATCAAAAAATAATGGTAATCAGGGTAATATCAGGTGAAATTGAAGAATTATATCATATTGATATAACTAATATATTGCAGGGATCATGCGAAGAACAATATATCACATATCAAGAAAATAATATAATAATCCATGCTCAATATTTTAATAAAAGGGGTGTAAAAGAAAAATGATGATCCATTCCTTGATTTAGGATTGATTTTTGGTGAATAATATGTTCACAAGTGATGAATAAAGTTTTCTGAGTTCATTTCCCCTTGATCCACCTCGATTTGATAATTTTTCACTCTCTGATCTGATTCTCCAATGAAGAATGCCTAATACTCCTCTCAAATCCTCCCAGGGTTATGCAGCTAACCCCATAAAATTATTATAATTGATTATTTATAAAGGTTTTTAATTTAGGTTATTTAAAATAAAATAGATAAATTTAATTTTTTTATTTTAATTAAATGAACCTTCTAACTGTTTCCTCAACCAGACGGATGGAGCCGACCAACCTTAGTTTGTGAATAGGGTAAAACCCACACTCTAGAGTCAACCATGGTCTCAGATTTCTCATCCAAGGTCCTGAATAATCAAAAAAGCCATTTAAACTAAAATGTTGTGTGAACATGAATTAAAATATATTATTATTTTAATATATTAATTCTAGGGCCCCTAGACACCCAAACATAATGCCAACTCTGATGATAAATCCAGAGATATATAAAGAAATATTCAAAGGAAAAAATCCAATAAAACCAAATTCATTACATTCTCCCCACCTTCAAGGCTTTTCACCCCATGAAGAATAATAAAAATGAAATGATGGGGGTACTGAGCCAGCATGAGGTTCTCATTCTTCGAAGAGACCTCCTACATGATCATATATCTCCAAAGCACATGAACCAAAGGAATGGTCCACCCACATAGGATCATATCTTATTAATCCTTGATTACCACCAAGTACTCTATAAAGGTGGATCCTTCCTAGATGTCCATATCACCCATTTCAATAGCATGCATAGGTTCATGAATATATCTCCTCGTCTTTGATAGATTGAAGACATCATGCATCTGGTCTAACTGCATGAGTAGGGCTAATTGGTAAGCAACCTCACCAACCCTCCATGGGATCTTGAATGGAATGATGAACCTCAGGAATAGATTTTCTCCCTAGAAAAACCTCTACAATACTCATCATGGGGAGAATCACAGGAAAATGTGGTCTCCCTAATTGAACTCCAAGGGCTTACAACATCAATTTATGTAAGATTTCTATCTACTCTATGTTATCCTCATACACTCATGGATCACCTGAACCCTCTCTATTTTCTCCTGCACTATATCTAGACCAACTAGAGATGTCTTGACAATATTAGTTCAGTATAAGGGTGACCTATAAGTTCTTCTATATTTGGCCTCAAAAGGTACCATATTGATAGTATATGGATAGATATTATTATAAGAAAAATCTGCAAATAGTAAGTGATCCTCCCATATCTGACCAAATCCCAACACATAGTCTCTAAGAATATCCTACAACACCTGGATAGTCTACTTGATATGGTCTTCCATCTAGGGGTAAAATGTTGTACTCAACCTCAAATGGGCCTTTAATTCCTTATGCAAGAATCTCCACAACCATGAATTGAATCGAGCATCATGGTCGGAGACAATCTTCAAGGGTATTCTATGAAATCGAATGATCTCCAGCACATAAAACTTCCATAACCACTCAACCAAACTCTTCTCCTTAATAGAAAGGAAATATTCTGACTTGGTAATTCAGTTAAGAATCACCCAGATGGCATCATGAAATCTCATTGTCCATGAAATCCCCATCATAAAGTCCATGGATATGTCATCCCATTTCCACTCCAGGATCTTAGAAGGATGTACCAACCATGTCAGAACTTGGGGCTCAACCTTTACCTAGTGAAATATGAGACAACGAGAGATGAAATCGGTTGTGATCTGTCACATTCAATCCCACTAAAACATCAGCTAAATTTCTGTGTACATCTTTGACACATCAGGATGTAAATCCAATGGGGAAGTGTGTAACTCCCTCATCACCTCCTCATGCAATATGATTGGAACCACCGTTCATCCTTAGAATAGGATGGAGTGCTCCCATCCTTCAAAAAATACATTTAGTGAATATCATGATAATATCTGGTAATATATAACCTCATAGTCGATGTCTCTCAATTAAGCCTCTCTCAGATGCTAAATAAGTGGGGGATTCACCACCATAAATTGAAGAAATGTTTCACCCCTCTCCTCCACCAGGTTTAGTTGAAAAGAATCCAACTTCTCAGACACCTCCTCCACTAAGTGATAATGAGACTTCCTAGTGAGGGAATATGCTAGTAAATTTACCTTCCTAGGATTATAGACTATCTCCAAGTCATAGTTTAATAGGAACTCCAACCAACACCTTTGTCTCAAGTTAATATCACTTTGTGTGAATATATACTTGTGACTCTAATGGTTTGGGTATGCAACAAAGTTCTCTTTTATAAGATAGTTCCACCACATCCTCAAATTGGAGACAACCAATACAAACTCTAGGTCATGATTATCATAGTTCTACTCATGGGGTCTCAACTACCTTGACCCATATATGATCACTAATTTTCTCTATATCAATAAGTAGTTGATCCTAGATCCATAGGCATCACAAAACACCATGTACTCTATGTCATTATATGGTTGTATCAACATAGGATCATTGTTCATCCTCAACCTCAACTATTCAAATGCTCTCTACTATATCTTGTTATAGGTAAATGGTGTCCCATTCTATATTAGGGTGGTCAAAGGGGATATAATCCTCGATAAGTATACCAAAAACTTTATATAGTGCCCTACTAATCCAAGAAAACGTTTCACCTCCAACATGATCTTAGGTAGATCTCAAGAAAGAATTATATCAATATTTGTTAGGTCCATAACTAAACCATTCTTAGAAATGACATGCCCCATAAAGTGAACCTCGTGGATCCAAAAAACACACTTCTAGATCTTATAATAAATTTGGTTCTCCCAGAGTAAGTATAGGATTAATCTCAAATTCTATGTGTGCTCCTCCTCTAATACAAAGTAAATGAGTATTTCATCAATGAATACAACCATAAATTAGTCCATGTATGCCTGAAATGTCTAGTTCATCATATCTATAAAAATTGTGTGGGTATTTATCACACCAAAAAACATCATCAGGAACTCATATTGTCCATAGCAACATTATAATATTATCTTTATAATATCAGCCTCGTGAACCCTCAAATAGTAGTATCTATACCTGAGATCAATCTTTGAGAACTATGATGAACCTATAAACTAATCAAGATATCATTAATCCTTGGAAATTGGTACTTGTTCTTTATCATTGCCTGGTTTAGGTGATGATAATCAATACAAAGCCTCAATCTCTCATATGCCTTTTTTAGAAACAAAAGTAGAGATACACAGAGGGACACACTGGGTGTGATAAATACCTTCACTCAAAAATCCTCTAACTAAACCCTTATCTCAAAAAGCTCGGTAGAGGCCATATTATACATTGTAGAAGATATCAGTGTGGTCCTGGGGTGAAAGTAAATACATAAGTTCATCTCCCACCTCTGAGGTAGTCCCAGAACATCCTCAGGGAATACATCTATAAATTCATCCACTGTCGAAGGAATCCATATGATTGAAGAGCCTTTGGTACCAAATTCTAAGCTCAAAAACTAATGGGTGATGGGTTGCAGCTTCCTGCTCATAATACTGACTCGCTCAACCATGATATCTATCTCACCCACAAAGGAGAATCTCATCTCATCTATCCAAAGGAATCTAACTCATCTATAATGATAGTCAATATATGCCCAAACCATGGACAAATAGTATATACCCAAGATAATATAATAAGGTTTAATCATGATGACCAAGTGGTCCTATAAGAAACTCTATCTACTAATCTCTATCTCGTACTATCGGTAGATAAGAAATATCAAATAATCATTACCTATATAAACCTATAACCAAAGAAATTGGGATAAAAACTCAATTGGAATCTCTAGATCTCACAATAGTTATATGGAGATGAAGGAATAACTTTCACTTGTGTCTATAAATACTGGATCAAGAATAGAATAAACACATATCATACCTTAGATAATCTTGTGTGTATCCTAGTCATAGTCCTCAACTTCCTACATCCTCGACCACCAGCTCCCTGAGCTTAGCATGATCTATTTGGTGGTGGCGGTGGTGGTGGTGGTGGAATAAGATATTAGAATCATCCCCCACCAATAACTCCTCCCTCTAGAGCTACACCTACTCCTCTATCAACACTACCTCCCTGGAGTCCACCCTATCCATGACTAGTAGATCCTTGATCACAATGCCACATCTATCGTGGAAATCCATATCTTGCATGTCTTCCCTCCTCGACTTGATGGGTCGAGAAATCACGAGTCATGTGACCTCACACATCACAAAAATAGAATCTCCAATATCTGATCTAACTGGAACCTATTCATGAACCCTACTGTGATTGTCCAAATAACTAAGTCTAACCATGAGAAGGTCTCCTACACTAAGACCCTACCAACTGGTGCCTACTAGCTACTGCAGATGACTCAACCCCATGATACCAACTGCCATCTCCAAATAACTAGAATTCATATAATAGGAATCTCTCTATAACCAAAACTCTCTCTATAATTCTAGCATAGGTGGGAATTCACAAGGGTCCACACTGGTATGGATGTCTCTATGGACACACTACTTAATCTTTCACAACTAGAAGTAACCATGTTTCACCAAGTCAGGAGAGTATCACGTAAGGCCAGTAAACCATGAGTCATACTCAGAAAACATCACACTTCCCTATTGTAGCTCAAGAATATTCTAGATATGAACTGAGTGAAAGAATTAGGGGTAATACTCATCACAAAATAGTTGTTGGAAGTCATTCCATGAGAGAATCATCTCATCGTGAGTCTGCATGACTAGACTCCACCAACACCCTACTGCTCCATGGAAAATGCAAGATACTAGTGTAACCATCTAATAAATTGGGTCCACATGATCCTGAAGACTCGAATAACCTACTCAAGCTAATCATCTGTTATCTGGGGATCTGGCTCATTGCAGAACCTCAGCAGTCTCTGATGCTGTAAATCACACAGCTCGCTAAGACCACATGCATCATTATCCTGAAATGTTGGTAGTATATACTACTCAATAGAAGAGAGTTATTCCCCCTACCCACTTAGAAGAAACACATCATGAGATGGACCCTGAACTGAGACTTCATCACTCATCATATCATCATCACGATCCTAAATCGGTAACCTGGCTAGCTATCTTCAAAGAGTAATACTGAAAGTGATAAAGGCATATCATGGTTAGATGAGAATATATATGGGGATATAACACAATAAGGATAGTAAAATTACTCAATATTATATGATTCATATATAATTATTACCTAAAACCAATGTCTCAATATGCCAAGTCATCAAATAGGTAGTCAGAGTTCTAGTTAATGGATACATCGATCGTTGCACCAACACTGGGTTTCTTGTCCTGAAAGCCTCATTGAAGAAACTTGAACATCATTTCCCTAATTCCCAACCAATTCCTTATAAGGGGAAAACTCTAAACACAATCCCAAGTAATGTACTGATTTGATACCACTATGTAATGACCTGACCCACTAGGACCCTCCTGGCCAGCATAAAGTTGATCCATCACAACCCCAATCTCACATCCAATAGTCTAGGGGATAGAAACAATCACTAATAAGGCATAATAAAAAATTGAATTTCTTAGCCTAATTTATCTATATGTATGCACCCAACCATCTATAATAAATAGTACATAGGAATAATATAAAAAATGTACCATCGAGAGTAAAATCATGCATGAAATAAACTTTAGGGAATACATTAGAGTAAAAAAGGATAAAACAAAAGTGTAAAGTGGAAAAATATATGTCATACCAAAAATGAAGTCCCAAATTGACAAAAATTGGAATAAAAATAATTTGAGAGATCCTAGCTTTCAATCTCTAAGCCTAGCTATTATATGTGGGTTATGCACCTGAGTATCACTATGATCCACCGTTGTCACATCCGAACTGTCATTTGTATGAATAATACACAACATGTGTGGAAAATAACATGCATGGTTGAGTGTATACATACCCAATATGATTCCTCAAAAACTAGAAAGGTAGTAATAGATAGATACTATAAAATTTAGCTCAACCTATAAAAAGGCGGATATGAAAACCCCACGTATATATGATCAGAAAAAAACCCAAAAGAGGGAGAAAGGAGATATTTGTATTCACATACAAACCCAGGATGATGAGTGTAACACCCTAAAATTTATGAAAAAATATTCAAATGCATTTAATTTATTTTATAGCTTGTGATGCATGCAACACTGAGTTTTAACAAATCGTAATATACTAATAATATTATTATTTAAACTTGACCATTATAACTAAGCCATTAAATTTAGTGGTATAAATAGAAATAAAAAAATATTAAAATTATATATAAAGGTTTATATAAATAAAATTTATTCATAATTAATTAATTAATTTTAGTAAATTCTTTATATGCTTCAAAAATATTTTTTTCTCAAAAAAATGATTTTTATTGATTTTTGTGAACAAATAATAAAATTAATTTTTGAAACTTTTAGAAAATTTATTTAACAAAAATAAATTAATTTTTGGAATAAATATGTCAAAATTTTCTTAGGCTTTCTTTTTAACAATTTTCTAAAGAGATTAATTTTTTTGTGAATAGTGAAAAATATTTTTTTTATTAAAAATTATCTTTTCATTTTAATCATTTAAAAAGTTAAATATTATTTTAAAATGTTTTAAAAGTATAATTAGTTTGAGTATATATTTATTAATCCAATTTATATCATTTAAATTAATTTCATATTGAATTTTTATATTAAAACTTTTTTAAACTTATGAAAATTTTCTCTTTAGAAAACCGTTTTTTCATCAAACCTGCTGGTTTAATTTCAAATTAAATTTTACAACTTATATGAATGGAATTTGTAAAAATAAATTAAATATTTTTAGTCATCATAATTAATATTATATAGTACTACTAAATTAATTTTTTATCAAAATGAATAGTAAAACTATAAAAATTAATTACCACAATTAAGGTTAAAATGGGTTTACCAGGGGTTAAACTACAGGATAAGGGTTAAATGAAATAAAAAAAATTCATTTTCCTATTTTATGGTCATATTTATACACTTATTACCTTAGTCTAAATTTTTATGTTCTTGTGGGGCACTTTTCCATGAAATTTACCTATATAATAATTTTAGTAAAGAAAAAGATCAAATGTCATCATCTTGCTTTTAAATTTCAATAATGTGTTCACATAGGTAAAAAAGAAATATGTGAATGAATATTAATGGTAATTTTGATCATAATGAAATTAATTTAATAAGGTTAATTTATTTTTAATTTTTAGTAATTATATAGTTACATTAAATGCTTAAGAAATACCAACACAATAATAATTTTATTAATAGAAAAATAAAATGAATGAAACTAAAAATATTAAAATTAATATAAATTGAATGAATTATTGTATTTCATGAATTTTTTAGATAAATATAACATGATTGATAGGTGATAAAATGATATATTTTAATTCCAACTTTGTCTTTGTAACATCTTTCCCCTCACCCATTGGTTTGGGAAGAGGAGGAAGTGCTACTAGGCCTTAGGAGACATCCCCAAGACACTAAAGGGTAGAAATAAATGTCAAGGGCTTCATAAATAGTTATGGGAAGACTTTCCCTTTGAAAATAAAATAACCAAACCAAGATTACCATAACTAAAAACCACTATATAATGCATGAGAACAGGGTAATACAACTTGAAAGTATAACTCAATAGTAACAAAACCAAACTACAATATAAACAATATCAAAGTACAAAGCATTAAACTAAAACCAAGAACTCAAAGATAACCAATACATCCAATAGAAACTCACACACAAGATCCAAGATACAAATATATTATCAATTCCCAAGGTATCATGATGAATCACTAAAGAAATGAGATACCTTCCTTTACCTATGTCTAGATATAAAACGTCTACAAATGAACCATCAAAGTAGGGGTGAGTATAGAACTTTATAGGATTTCTCCAAATTAATTCCCTAATAATTCCATTAGGATAGAAAATATTAACACATTTATATAAAACAATTTTAACTGTTCATATCAAAACCAAAATCATTTCTAAGCAAAAAAAATTCCATGGAAAGCAACTAAATAATTATTTAAAACCATTTCTCAATAAAATTGGCATAACTCATTCTGTGTCCACACACACTCAAACTTGATGTTACCATTGATGGTGGAACTTCATGTCCATACTCTATCCCTTTTATGGTGGTACTTTATGACCATTATCCATATCATTCAACTCACACCCAACCATTTATTCCAAACCCATGTCAAACAATTTCAATAAAACAATATTTTTTCAAAAAAAATTGACCAATTTTACATGCATTAAAACCAAAAAATCATTTTAAAATCATAATTTTAAAATCATGTAACCAATTTGACTTTACAAAAACAAATAATTTCAAAAATTTCACAACCCATAACTAAAGAGGGTTTCCATCAATATTTGCATACAACTTTCACAATTCAATTCAAAAAATTCCATCAATTTGAAATTAAGCCTTTAAGTTATAATAATAGAAGTTGAGAGTGAATCTACTTACCTCAAGAACTTAGGAGAAAATGAATAATGGTCTAACAAATCCCAAAACTTAGATTAGATCTTCCAAAACCCACCTTTGATATTGTTCCCTATCATCATAACAGCAATATTTCATCATGATTGGAATCAAAAACCATATATCTATCTCCAATGGATTAGATACATAACTCCAAGATAGAGAAGAAGATGAAAACTAAGGTAAAACATTAATAACGAGAACTTACTAAGGAATATGGGCCTCCTAAATACCAATATTTTCCAATGGATCGCTCCTAGATCAAGGGGAAAGGTCTCCATGGCCTTTGGGAGAAGTGGAATTCGTGTTACAGTCTATTTTGAGGAAAACAAACCATTATGGGTGAAATAATAATTAGATCCATAATTTTATGATCTTGTTTTTAATAGTTCATGGTTAGGGTGCACTTTTAGGCAAACCGTAAGCAAATCATGCTCTATCCATTGCCTCCAAACACCCCTAGCACTGTTGGATCACATATTTAGACAAACCATACACCAATCATGTTATCCCACTCTATTAAACATCACATGGTTCTATCTGGGTTTCCACACGCTTTGTCCAAACCATGTTCTAAATGTGTTCCTCCCTGGTGAACCTTTTTTTCCCTTGTACAGTTTCCTAGATGTGTTTCATGGTTTCTACTAACTGTGCTCAAACTATGAACCTCCAAAAAAGCCCCAAAAACTCTTAAAAACCCAACCAAACATCCCAACAATTAACTCAATGACTTTATATATTTAAAATACATTAATAAATGGTTAATTACCTAAAATTGGGTGTGATATATAATCCACACCATTGGTCTTTCCATCTCAAGAAATTAGAAAACCATCATTGGCCTAAAAGAGTTTGGGTCATTACTCAATAATTTTCTTCTCACATTTCCATGTTTCTTCTTGAATCTGACCATGATTCCATTAAACCCACATAAGACCGATTATTTTTGTAATACCCCAATATTTTATGGTATTTTTTTTCAAAATTTAATATCTTTGATAGTTTATGTTTCACGCAACACCGAGTTTAAAACCATAATATATTATTAAATATGATTGTTGGAAAAGTAATGTGACCATTATGAAATGTATATAACTAATAGAATATTAACTTTGCCTATAAAAGTATACAAAAAATTTAATTATCTTATGAATTAAAATATAATATATTTGTATCATTAAATAAGTAAATAAATGTTTTAAAAATAATAAATTAAGTGTTGGTATTTTTTTGTAAAACATAATTGTTTATTTACATTTTTTTAATTAATATAATGCTTTAAAATAAAATTTGTTTTCAAGAAATAGATTCATAAATTAATATATATTTTTATTATTAATATAATATAATTTTATTTGACCTTAATTAATTTTTTAAAGTTTTATAAAATCCATTATAATATTAAAATCAGTATCTCTTGAGTAAATGTTAATTTTATTTAAAAATTAATTTTTTCATATTTAGAAAAAAAATCATAAAATGGAGTTAATTGTTTAATTATATACATATAAAAATTGTTATAGTTATTTTTTGGTATTTTTCTAAAATAGTTGATTCTTTGGTGAATAGTGAAATACGGTAATTTACGGTATTTAACAAATACATGAATTAGTGAGTCATGGATGATGTATAGATGATATAAGCCAATAATATCAAAATAATCTTCATTATTTTAATATATTTATTGATAAGGTTCAAAATATTGATAGTCTTGAGCCAAAATAATAAACAAATGAATAAAATATTCAAAAACACCCCTCTCCTTCAATATAAATACCACCCATCACCACCTCTTCTCCTCACACCTTCAGAGCCTTGAATATTGTCTAATTTTTTCCCATTCCCTCTCCCAAAACTCACCCCTACATTCTTTCTATTATTTTCTCACCCAAAATACCATTTAAAAGTTTCTTAAGGAGGTTCTCAGGGAGAGTAATTCAAGGAGTAAAGTCCCCTTTCATTATTTTAATTTTCTTTTGATTTCATTTCTTTTCTTATCCTTTACTTACCTCCTATATCCAAACATGAATGATAAATACAGTATATTATATATGATATAATTTTATTATGATAATTTTATATCCACCATAAATTATTTCCTCTTCCCCTTTTTATTCTAAAAATGAAAACATTTTATGTGAGATGTCAATTTAGCACCTTCTTGGATGAAAAGTTTTTGTTTTTAAATTTTTCCTTCATGGCTAGTCATAAAACCATTTTTATTGTTAAAAAATAATTTAATATGTGTGTTAAAAGTTATTTAATGTTCTATAACCATTATATATAGATAATATTAATTCATAAGACAAAACTAGTATGTGATGATCAAAAAAATACCAAAATAATCTAAATGATTATCATTAACATTTTATCTAATGAATCTTCCTCATATCTGAAAAAAGTGATATATAAGACCATTAAATCTCCCAGAATTTCATTAATAACATATAATTTCAATTATGGATAACTATTCCCATTTCACATGATCTTGCATACATGTATACAAGTGAACCAACCATGAAAATGAAGGAAATGAACACTTATGAACAACAAAATTGAATCTCATAACTCATCAAAAAGTCTATAAATTAACTTAATAAAATTATAATAAATAAAATAGGTTTTGAATAGGTTTTTAATTAAATTAATAATGAATCTAATTTCATTATTCAAGACATTAAGTGTAAGTGTAGAACACTTTCTGACATAAGTCATGGGTTTCTTCCTGAACCTCCATTTTTCATTCAGGTTACATTTTATCTCTCTTTAACCTAATTTAATTCTACATTTTTTTATATAATTCTTATATATTAGGTGTATCTGTTTCAAACTCATGTATTAATATCAGTTCATCTTTATTTTATGGGAGAATACATATTTTATAGGGTTCCCTTTTCAATTCCTCCTGATAAGCAAGCCCGGTTAAAGGATACTTCTCAATTTCATACCCATTTTCAAGTACACTCCATAATCTATTTTAAGCCACAAATATTTTTCTAAAATCACTATTTTTATCATGAAAAAATAATTTATTTCTTTTCTAGTTATATATAAACAATTAAGCCTTGTCCTCTATAAATATTATTTTATATTTTCTCTTAAACCACACTAAAGTGGCTCATTTCCAAACACTCTTTTTACTTGTTTTCACTTTAATTGGATGACATTTATGTATTAGATATAATTTATTTTTACTTAACTTTTTTTTTGATATACATGTTTACAATCTGATTTTATTATAAATACAAATGATTTTTCCAAAATAACTCTTCTTTGCAAAGTAAAAAAGGGTATTTCTCTCAAGAATTCATTGATGGTTTTATTAAAGTATTTTCATCTATTTAAACACCCTATGTTGAATATTATACTTAATTGTTATTGATATTATATGATATTATATACAATATTTTATTAAATGTTTTATGATAATTTTGAATGTGGACGTTCTATCTTGACACCATTCACCATATTACTTAGAATGGTTAGTGATTATGTTTACTGATTGGGGAAAGTTATTTATATTTCATATGTATATGTTGTTGTTTTTTACACCCCATTAATATTAGGAATGCATTTTACTTAGTAAGTTATGATAGGGTATCGTTATATCCCCTAAATTCATCTTTAGGTCTTATGTAACAAAATAAATATGGATTTGGTTGAGGCCTTTCCCATTTATTTTCAGATATGGATTTGGGTGAGGCCTTAACCATTTACTTTCAGATGTATTGGTTGATACCTTGATGGTATATTTAAGATATCTAGAATTATGAATTCCATTATTATGATATTAGTAATTGATAATCCATGTGATTATTATACTAGTATAATATCCATGGTTAAGTTTCATTCTCATGTGATTATTCATATGGAATTATTTGATTAGATTTATTTCTGCCATATTATGCCCAAAATTATGTTTTAATGGAATGTGTTTTTATTTATTCAACTTGAATTATTGTTTATGTTATATTTTTCTATATTTATTACCTTTAATGAGCATCTTATCTCACTAATTTCTTATGTCTTATTTTTTCCAAGGATACGAAGATGTATATTATGAATGACTTGTAGGGATAATCTAGGAGTTTATGGATGTTTATAATGGAATTTCTATGTTGTATTTAATTTCAAGTTGTAATATAAAACTTATGTTTGTGTCTAGTTTACCAAAGCTACTAAAATATTTAGTCCTTTGGGATGTGACTTCCATTTTTATTCTACCAATGTAATAAAGTAAGGAACTGGCTCTGAGCTATTGAGGTTTGGGTATTTATAGTTGGTATCATAGGAAGTTTAATAAAAACCTTGGAAACTATATTAGGGAACATAACCCTAAGATATACTTTTATTAAAAGCATAGAAGAACATACTATAATTTTGGTAAGGTAAAGATTATATGGGTCTTCCTAGAAATACATCCATTTCTTGATACTATAAGTGGATGTGGTTCCGGCACAGATGTACCTAAGGGTAAAAACTCAGACAAGGTGTGTCGGTCCTGACTCGGTGTAACCTAGTACATGACAACAGGACTTACTATGTACTTGGTTTTACACTCCCAGTGGATATGATTAGGATAATTCAAATTTTATTTACAAATCATTATAAAGTATTTAAAAGTAAACATGTCCCTAAAAAAACCATGTTTAGGATTATGAAATTAACTATGTATAAATTTCTAATTTATGTTAAGTATTTTTCTAGTTCAGAAATTATGCATTATGATTCATAACCTAACTTAGAGTATTCCATTATTTAAAAATGGATCCTAGTAGAAGGAATGAAAACTGTATTGATGCATGTAATCTGGGTAAGGATTTTTGTCCTATGTAAGATAATGATGTTAGAACAGGAAATGAAATTTGAGCTGAGAAACTTATAAATATATTGGGAAAATTGAATCAGGTTATGAGTAATAACCTTACTCCCATGGAGCTTCTTGATCCAAAATATGGTGTAATAATCTTATACCACTTTATGAAACATCATTCTCCACCATTCAATGGGACTAAAAATCCATTTTTATTTGATCAATGGATAAGTTCCTTAGAGAATCTATTTCTTTCTTTAGGAAGTAATGAAAGGGAGAAGGTTATCATGTAATTTTACTATCTCTAGGGAGATGTTGATCAATGGTGGTTATTAATTCAAAACAAAAAGGAGGAGGAATAAATTTTGAATATATAATGGAAGGATTTTAATGAAATTTTATTAGAAAAATATTTTCCTTGGGAATAGTGAGTATATATAGAGAGAAAATTCTTGAGTCTAAGACAAAAAGAGGATGAAAATGTTTACAAGTATGAATCCAAATTTACAAGGTTAATAAAGCATTCTATGGATTACATATGTAATCCAAATACCAAGATTGATCTATTCTTTGATGGGTTAAAACCATTCCTCCAAAGGGAAATGGTCTCTTAGAATTTCTCATTGTATAAAGATATAGTATCATATGATATCAAGAAAGAAAAATATTTCTCTAAGTCTTATGAATTTAAGGGGAAAAAGAGAACAGGGTGGTGAAGTAAATAATGGATAAAGGAAATAATAAAAAAGGTAATTTTCTGATGTATGATACTTGTAGACGGAAACAAACTGGTGCCTACTTAAAAGGAAAATGACTTTTCTACAATTGTGGAGAAAAAGGCCATCAATCCCATGATTTCAAGGGAAATAAAGGAGATACCAATGTTCAATGTCACAATTTTATGGAGATGGGACACTATGAAAAGGATTGCCTGAAGTATCAAGTAAACTATCCCTAGAAAATTCCAAGGTATCAAGGACAAGCTTATGCAATTACAACAGTTATGGTTTAAGTTCATAATGATGTGATGGTAGGTTCTTTAATCATCTCATAAAATTTAGCTAAAGCTTTATTTGATTCTGGATCATTTAATTCCTTTATATCTTCCCATATTTTTTTAAAAATTAGATATTTCCAATTCACCTTAATAAGGTATTTATCAATAAAGAGTCCTAGTAAAAACTTTATTGCAACAAAGATGTTTCAAGAAGTTCCTATTATTACAAATAAACATGCTCTAATTGTTGATTATATCATCATGATTATGGTTTATTTTGATATAATCCTTGGTATGTACTGAATTTTGAAATATAATGAAAAAAAATTATTAAAAAGAGAAGGAAATTATGATTCATGATAAAGGTATGGAATTTCTCATCTTTAAAGGGGAGACTTTATCATCTGATCCATATTTAGATCCACCTTCAGTAGCTCTTCTAAATGAAATTATTAGGGAAGAAGAGAAAACATCATCTATGGATTAGGAAAGAAATATTCAAATTAATAACATACCAATTATATAGGAATACATTGATGTATTTACATAGGATTTACTTGTACATCTTCTAGATAGGGGAGTTGAGTTTTCTATTGATTTAATCCTTGATGCAAGGCTAATATCAAAACTTCTTATAGAAAGTGTGGAATTAGTAGAGCTAAAGAAACAACTAGATTAGTTGAGTAATATGGGATTTATTCTCCCTTGTGTTTTTCCATATGGAGATCATGTTCTCTTTGTCAAGAATAAAGAAGGATCCATGAGGTTGTGTATCGACTATAGATAAATCAATGTTGTTACAATAAAGAAAAGGTATTAGCTACCACTCATTGATGATTTATTTTATCAAATTCATAAAGCGCAATATTTTTCAAAGATCGACCTTCAATACGGATATCATAAATTGCGTGTGAGGATGGAATATATTCCAAAGACATCATTTCTAACCATGTATAGACATTATGAGTTTACAATAATTCCATTTTGATTGAATAATGCACCTTTTTTATGGATATAATGAAAATAGTGTTCAAGGAATATCTTGATGATTGCTTTTGGTATTTATTGATGATATTTTGAAATATTCTAAAATTTATGAGGACTATGAGAACTACTTTCAAATAATTCTAGAGAATCTTAAAAGAAAAGAGTTATATTGGAAGTTTAGAAGGTGTGAATTTTGTCTTTAAATAGTTTATTTTATTGGCCATATTGTCTCTAAGGATGGAATATTAGTTGATCCTACAAAGACAAAGGTAGTTCAGGAATGGCCTAACCCAATAAACATAACCAAGGTATATAGTTTCATTGGTTTAACAGGTTACTATTGTCATTTTGTTCAGAATTTTTCTCAATTAGTTAACCTGTTAACCAATATTACTCATAAAGGGGTTAAGTTTTTTTAGACAAAGGAATGTGAATAATGTTTTAAATAATTGAAGGGGAGATTAGTTAATGCAATGATATTGACTCTGCCAATGGTAAATGGTGGATTTTTGATTTATAGTAATGCATCAAAGAAAGTACTTGGTTATGTCCTTGTGAAAAATGATAGATTTATTACCTATGAATCAAGGTAGTTAAAACTAATGAATATAACTATCCAACTCTTGATCTTAAGTTAGCAATTTTAATCTTTTCTCTAAAGATATAGAGACACTATCTCTATGGTGAAATATGTGAGATATATATAGATCAAAAAAGTTTAAAATATATTTTTTTATAGCAAGAACTCAACATGAGGAAAATATAATGGCTCGATCTACTCAATTATTATGATTGTTTGATACACTTTCACCCGGGGAAGGATAATAAGGTATCAAATGCATTGAGTAGGAAGGATCATGTATTTCTATACAAAATGAGGATTAAAAGGGATCCTATGTTTATAGATCTAGTGAATGTAAATATGGGAATTATCAAGGAAGGTGAAACATCACTACTTTTTAATTTGGTTTCCCAACTATCTTTATTAGAAATCATTAGAAGTTATCAGTCTGAATATGAGAATTTTCAAAGGAAAATTAAAGGTGTGAATGATGGGAATTTAGAAGACTTCGTGTATGAGGATGGAATTATAAAATTTAAGAAGAGGATTTTTGTTCCCTCTATAATCAAGATAAAAAAAGAATTATTAGATGATGCCCATAGCTCAAATTTCTCAATACACCCTGGTAGCACTAATATGTATAGATATTTAAAGGAAAATTTCTGGTGGGATAACATGAATTGAAAAATTGCTGATTATGTATCAAGATGTTTAGTATATCAATAGGTTAAGGTTTAAAGACAACATTCTATAGGATTTATCCAACCTCTGCCTATTATTCCATGGAAATGGGATAACATTACTATGTATTTTGTCACTATATTACCAAAAACACCAATAAATAATGATGTAATATGGATAATAGTTGATCGACTTTCCAAATATGTATATTTCCTTAGTATAAGGGAAGATTTTCCACTGGATTGCCTTACAAAACTCTATATTAATGAAGTTGTAAGGATTCATGGAGAACCTGTTTAAATTGTTTCTGATCGTGATACACAATTTACATCGGAATTCTAGAAAAGTCATTATAAATATTTGGATATTGGGATTTAGTTGAGTATTAAATATCACACTCAATCTGAAAGGTAGTCATAAAGGAAAATCCAAACTTTAGAAGATGTGTTGAGAACATGATCACTTGACTTTCAAGGCATGTGGGGTCAGTATTTACCTTTGGTAGAGTTTACCTGCAATAATAGTTTTTATTCAAGTATTCAAATGGCACCATATGAAGCATTATATGGAAAGATATTTCTTACACCAACTTGTTGGGATGAAGTTGGGGAAAGGAAGCTTGTAGGCCCAGAGCTTGTGTAGGAAAAAACATAATAGGTAAATACTTTTCAAACCATATCAAAGCATTATAAAGTAGGAAAACGAGATATAATAATAACTGAAGTAATTATTTGGAGTTTCAAGTGGGAGATCATGTCTTATTGAATGTATCTACATGGAATGGTGTTATAATATTTGGAAATAAATGGAAACTGAGCCCTAGGTACATTGGACCTTTTGAAATCATAGAGAAAATTAGAGTTGTGGATTATCGTTTGATAGTTCCACCTAGCCTTTATAAGGTACATGATGTGTTCCATATCTCTTTGTTAATGTGGTACATGCCAGATCCCACACAGGTCCTCACTTATGGAGGAATAAAATTGGAACCTAATTTATCTTACCGTGAAGAGCCTATCTAGATTCTAGACACTAAAGAATGGGTGTTGAGGAACCGTATGAATTTTCTGGTAAAGGTACTTGGAAAAATCATAAAATTTAAGAGACAATGTGAGAACCAGAGGAATTTATGATGAAGAACTACCCAAATTTTTTCATGAGCTGACATTATAGAAATTTCAAGGATGTAATTTTATATAGGAGGGTAGAATGTAACACCCAAATATTTTATGGTATGCCTCTTTCAAAATTCAAAATCTTTAATAGTTTATGTTTCACGTAATACTGAGTTTGAAATCATAATATAATATTTAATATGACCATTAGAATAGTAATGTGATCATTAGGATTAATATATAAAAAAATTAATAGTAACTCCACCAATAAAAGTATACATAAAATTTAGGTATCTTATAAATAAAAATATAATATATTTATATCATCTAATAATTAAATAAATGTTTTAAAAATGATAAATTAAGTGTTGGTATTTTTGTAAAACATAAATGTTTATTTACAATTTTATAATTAAGATAATTATTTAAAATAAAATTTATTTTCATGAAATAGATTTATAAATTAATTTTTTTTCTTATGATTATAATATAATTTTATGATACCTTAATTAATTTTTGAAAGTGTCATAAAATTCATTATAATACTAAAATTAGTATTTTTCGAGTAAATAATGATTTTACTTAAAAATTAAATTTCTCATATTTAGAAAATTATTTTCCTAAAATGGAATTCATTTTTTAATTATAAACATAAAAAAAAAATTATGGTTATTTTTTTGGATTTTTTTCTAAAATAGTTGATTTTTTGTTGAATAGTGAAATACAATAATTTACGATATTAAACAAATACATGAATTATTGATTCATAGATGATGTATGGTTGTTTTAATCCCATAATATTGAACACTTATTCATTATTTTAATATGTTTAGTGATAAGTTTTAAACTATTGATAGTCTTGATCCAAAATAATAAAATTAATAAAATATTCAAAAAACACCCTTCTCCTCCACTATAAATACTATCCCTCGCCATCTATTCTCCTCACACATATAAATCCATGAAGCTTGTACAATTTCTACCCAATACATATCCCAAACATATCCTTGATTTTCTTGCCTTTCTGGTCTCACCCAAAATACCATTTCAAAGTTCCTTAAGGAGGTTCTCAAGGAGATGAATTCAAGATGTAGAATCCCCTTTCGTTCTTTTAATTTTCTTTTGATTTCTTTTCTTTTATTATCCTTTACATACCTCATCTGTCCAAACATACATGATAAATAAAGAATATTATATATACTATAATTTTATTATGATAATGGTATATCCACCATAAATTCTTTTCTCTTCCCCTTTTTATTCTAAAAAAACATCATCAGTGAGGTGTCGATTTACCGCCTTCGTGGATGACGAGTTTTCATTTTTCAATTCTACCTTCAAGGCTGATCATAAAACCACTTTTATGGTTAAAAATACTTTAATATATATATTAAAACTTATTTAATGTTTTTTAACTAGTATATATACATAATATTAATTCATAAGATAAAACTAGTGTGTGATGATTGAAAAAACACCAAAAAAATATAAATGGTTAGCAAATGAATCATCCATATATATGGAAACAAAATGATATATAATAACATTAAATATTATTTAATTTCATTAATATCATCTAATTTTAATTCTAGATAACTATTTTCATTTCACATGATCTTGTGTACATGTATACAAGTGAACCAAACATGAAAACCAAGGAAATAAACACTTCCGAACAACGAAATTGAATCTCATAACTCATCAAAAATGACATAAATAAACTTAATAAAATTATAAAAGTAAATTAAATTTTAAATAGGTTACAAATTAATTTATTAATGAATCCAATTTCATTATCCATTACATTAAGATAAAGTGAAGAATACTTTCATACATAAGGTAAGTATTTCTTCCCGAACCCCCATTTTTCATTTAGGTTATGATTTCTCTCTATTTACCCTAATTTAATTATTCGTTATTTTTATATAATTCTTATAAATTCTATTTATATGTTCTAAAATCATGTATTCAAATAATTTCATCTTTCTTTGATAAAATAATACATGTTTTGTAGGGTTCTGTTTTCAATTCCTCTTGATAAGAAAGCTTGGTTAAAGGATACTTCCAAATTTTTACTCATTATCAAGTACAATACATAATATATTTTAATCCAAAAATATTTTTTTAAAATCAAACTTTTTACCATGAAAAAATACTTTAGTTATTTTATGGTTATATTCAATCAATTAAGCATTATCTTCTTTAAATGCTCTTTTATATTTTCTCTTAAATTGCACTAAAGTGTCTCATTTCTAAACACTCTTTTTACATGTTTTCACTTTAGTTAAACATAATTTATTTCTTAAATATAATTCATTTTTCTTTACCTTTTATTTTCTGGGATATACATGTTTATAATCTTATTTATTATAAATACAAATGATTTTTCCAAAATAACTCTTCTTTACAAAGTAAAAAAGTGTATTTCTCTCAAGAATTCCTCGATGATTTTATTAGAGTATTTTAATCAATTTAAACACCCACTATAAAATATTATGATTAATTGGGATTGATCTTATATGATATCATCTACCATATTTTATTAAATGGTTTATGATTAGTTTGACTATGGATGTTCTATCTTGATACCATTTAACATATTACTCAGAATGGTCAGTGATTATGTTTATTGATTGGGGAAATTTATTTAAATTTTGTATGTAAATGTTTTTTATGTTTCACCGCATTCATATGAAGAATTAATTGGAATTATTAAGTGACATTCAGGTCCCACTATATCCCCTTGATGAATTGTTAGGTATCATGAGACAAAACAGATATAGACTTGGCTGAGGCCTTGCCCTTTTATTTTCATATATGGATTTGACTAAGGATTAAACCATTTATTTTTAGATGTTTTGGATGAGGCCTCAGTGGTGTGTTTCATATGTCCATCATTATTCATACTATCATTATGATATTATATTTTATAATCCATGTGATTATTTGACTAGTAGAATATCCATGGTTAAATTTCATTCTCATGTGATTGTTTATATGGAATTATTTGATTAGTTTTATTCATACCATATTATGCTCAAGATTATGTTTTAATGGAATATTTTTTTAGTTATTCACCATGCCTTATTGTTTATGTTAGATTCCGCTATATTGCTTACCCTTACTAAGTATCTGATATCACCCCTTTCTTTTGTTTTATTTTTCCCCATGATGTGAAGATTTATATTTTGAATGACTTGTAGGTACAATCTAGTAGTTAATGGATATTTCCAATGGAATTTATATGTTGTATTTAATTTAAAGTTTTAATGTAAAACTTATGTTTGTATCTATTTTACAAAATCTACTAAACTATTAGGTCCTTAGAGATGAAACTTCCTTATTTATTATACCAATGTAATAAAGTAAGGCATCAGATCTAGGCTACTGGGTTCAGGGTCTTTACAATTTTCCCATGAAATTATTTCTATTTCTTATCCACAATCCACACTAGCATAAGAAACAATGTAGCATCCATATCTTTGTCAATGTGATCCCATCAAATCACATTGTCAGAATTAGGTTGATACTTCTTCTAATGAGATATATGAAACACATTATGCACTAAACTGAACCTTGGTGGCAAAGCCAACTGATATTCCACTTCACCAACCCATTCCTGTATCTCAAAAGGGCATATGTATTGAGGAGATAACTTGCTTGGATTCCCAAAACAATGATTCCCATGTCTTGAAGAGATTCTCAAGAAAACATGATCACTTGCATTGAATGAAAATTATCATCGATGATAATACACATAAAATTTTTTATTACTCTAGGTTGTCTCCATACTTTTCTTGGACAACTGATTATTCTTCATTGTCTCTTTCACAAGGCTTGGTACAAACAGTGAAGTCTCACCTATTTTCACTCAATAATGGAGAATGATAAGGATGCCCATACAATGATTCGAAAGGATCCATATGTATCGAGGCCTGATAAATGTTGTTATATGAAAACTCCACTAATGGTATGTGATCTTCCCATGATCCACAAAAATTCATTACATAAGATTGAAGCATGTATTCTGATGTTTGTATTTCCCTTTCATATTTTCCATCCATTTTTGGATGATATGTCATGCTCATGCTTAACTAAGTACCAAAGGATTGTTGTAAGGATTTCCAAAAATGAGACATAAAACTCAGATCTTAGTCTGATACTATTGAAACTGGTACACCATGCCTCTTTACCACTTCTCATATGTAGATTTTAGACAAGTCATCCATCGTATGAGATTCAAAAATAGGGATTAAAAGGACCAAATCTGTGAGTCATTCCACTATCACCCATATAGCATCTTGTTTTTGAAACATACTTGGGATACCTATCACAAAATACATGACTATCTAATCCCATTTCCAAACTGGAATAGGTAGAGACTGCAACATATCCACTGGTCATTAGTGTTCTTTCATAACTTACTAATAGGTGAGGAATCTCATAACAAACTCATCCACTTTCCTTTTCATTCCAACCCACTAGAATTATGATTCCAATTACTTGTACATATTTCTTATTCTAGGATGAACAACCCATCTTGTATGGTGGTAATCATAAATAAGTTGTTCCTGATAAGTCATAGGTATGACCATCATATCTCTAAACCAAAAATATGAACTTTTATCCATCTTTCATCCCTAAATGTTCTCCCCACCATTGAGTTTTGACCTCATATTCACACATTCTGAATCAGATATTTGTGCCTATTTAATCTTCTCAACCAAATTAATAAAAAATAAACTGAAAAGAAAACCACAACACTACCTTATTCTTTACAATCCAAGTACATGTCAGCTATCACCGATATCAGTTTCCACTGGTTTGAAGCCTCTTTCTCCAATTGGCCATGTGAATTTCTGCTTAATGCATTTTCAACAAAATTTCCTTTAGTAAATTTATAAATAAATTAAAATTCAAGAATTTATATATACTCCATCTATCTTCTTTTTCTCAAATTCAAATCTCTTTGTGAGAAAATCTGTTTCAATATTTTATGATCAGTAAAAACCATAAATTTCTCACTAAAGAGGTAATGGTGATAAGTCTTCAAAGCATGGACTTCAACAGCTAATTTCAAATCATTTTTATGGTATTTCTTCTCATGAAACTATAACTTTCATAATATATAAACAAAAACATGATCTCCTTACAAGAGAAAACATCCCAAACACAATCTTGAAGTATCATAACACACTATATATTCTAGTCCTGATTTCGAAAATATCAAGATTGGTGCTTATGTAAGTCAAATTTTAAGCTCCTATAAAGACTTATGACATTCCTTGTTCTTTTGGAATGTAACATTATTCCTTTTCAAAGATATCATTGGTGGATCTAGTAATGAAAAATAATGAAAAAATGTTAATAATAACCAGCTAGGTTAAGTAAATTGTGCATCTAAATGGCATTATTTGGTGGTTTCCAAGAGATCACAACCTCTATTTTTTGTATCCATGGAAGAAAATCCCTTTTAGAAATAACAATTCCAATGAAACATACCTCTTGTATCCAAAAATTAAACTTTGAAAATTTTTCATACAACCGATGATCCTAAAAGATTCCAAACAATTTCAACAAGTGTTTCTCATTCTCATCCCTTGGCCTTGAATATGCTAATATTTCATCCACAGACACCACCACAAAATAATATAGATACCTTTGAAATATCCAATTAATTGATTCCATAAATAATATTGGTG
Source organism: Viscum album (assembly GCA_963277665.1). Taxonomy (NCBI): domain Eukaryota; kingdom Viridiplantae; phylum Streptophyta; class Magnoliopsida; order Santalales; family Viscaceae; genus Viscum; species Viscum album. Next base: position 1,711,866,880 of record OY728140.1, on the reverse strand, counting down.
AATTTGTAAGACCTAAATTCATAACCACGTACTCTTAATGTCCATATATACTCCTAAAATATGTTTTTAGAATATCCTCTTTTCGAACCTACAAATGATAATATCCCAATCGCAAGTTAGTTTTAGAGAACCACTGAGCTCCCCTAAATTAATTAAACAAATAATCAATGTGTGGAATTTGATACTGATTCTTCATTGTAAATAGGTTAAGATTATGATAATTCACACAAATCCTAAGAGCTTCATCCTCCATTTTCACAAACAAGAACGGTGTTTCCCATGGAGATGTACTAGGACGAATGAACCATTTTGTTTCCAACTATTCAAATTGTAATTTCAATTCCCTTAATTTTTTTGGTTCTATCTAGTAATAAGGGAAATAGGATTGGTCCTTAGGAAGATATCAATCATAAAATCCACTTCTCTTATGTATGGAAACCCAAAAAAATTCTCAGGAAAAACATCTAGAAACTGACCAAAAAATGATGGAAACTTATTATTCTCATTATCATCCACTAATTACAAGGTTAAATCTTCCAACGGGTATGATATTATTCCAACTTCTTGTTTTAACAAGCTTTTTTCACCTACCTTTACATTCTGGTTTCCTCTAAAGAGATTCTCAACACCATCCTCTATTGTAAAACTAACACTTCGAGTATAACAATTGATGTGATCTTTGAATATTATCAACCAATCCACACCCAGGATTATGTCATAGACATCCATCTCAAGAATAGAGAAATCCCAACACAATTTAACTCCATTTATTGTTATAGAACATGCTTTTCACATGAAGGATCAATATTCTCTTTAACTAAGAGGAGTTTGAAGTTTCCAAATAGAAGGCATCATCTCAACGTGAAAATAAATAAGATCAACAACACTAGAAGAAATAAATAAATGGGATATAACCATATCAAAAAAATCATTCATAAGGTTATAATTTTAAAGAATCATACCTATCACCATCAATACTCTATACTGATCATCCACAATCACTTCCTTAGATCCATATAATTTCTTACTTGATAAACTTTTTTCTTTATTTATTTGTTGAGATTTCCCTTGTTGGGGAGTCATGGTATTCCTAGAATCAAGATGGATAGATCGGTTCTTCTAATGAGAAATTTTCTACTACCCTTGTCACATTGAAGAATCTGACATCTGTGAACCATGATATGTTTCCAGAACACACAATTGTGGAGCACTGCAATAATAGTGTAGAAGATGCCCCATCCGGTTTCAATTGTGATCTTCTCTAGGTGGTGTCATACAATATCTCTTGATATGATCCAAATCACCACATTTAAAACATCCTAGGTAACTCTTGAGTTTAAGAGGAAGATTCATCAATCTAATCATCTGATTCTGAGTCATACAACTACCTTGAAAATAGGTGTTCCCCTTATACTTATTCCCAGTATTATATTTCCCACTATTTCATATAGGTACCAATATTCTTCTTCCAACCATAGTTCCTAAGATGTATTTTTCTAACATTGTATCTCTATTTATCATCTTCTTATAATCCATTATATAAAGCATGAAGATATTTGAGCAAATATCTAGCCTCATCCCCGATTAAAAAATTCATGCCTTCAAGGACACACTTGCAGGAACTTAGAGGTCAAAACAGACTAAATTCATAAATTTAGACACGTACTATATCACTGGGAGATTTTCCTACTTCTGGTTTGAATTTTGGTCGTTTGAGTAATTCTGAACATATAAGGATGGGATTTTTTGTTAAAAAAATATTTAAAATCCTCTTATGAAATGTATTGGTCTAATTTATCTTGAACTAATAAATCCCACTACTAGCATGCTAAATCCTCCAACATGTACATTTCTAACTTTACCTTCAACTCATATGGTGTGACTAGTAAATCAAAGATTCAATTCATCCTATTTGTCCACATTTATGCCTTTTTTATCTCCAAATCACCCCAAAAGAAGGGTGGATTATGCTTTTGGAACTGAAATAAATGATTCACCCTCCTTGATTCATCCATTCTATTACCTTTATCCACAACCTAAAAAACATGTAAAATACTCTGAACTAGATTCTGGTTCACATGTGGCTTGGGTGAAACCACATTCTTAGCAGCATCATTCAGTTGGTTTCTTCTATTCCTAACCAGATCTATTCTCTATAACCAAAATAAAATTTCATTTAGTCTCACTCTTTATAAACTGAAGGCTTAACAATTTCAAATTCACCATATCACATATATCACAAAAATTCTTTCCAAAATTCCACATTTTTTTATTTTTAACCCATTTTTTAAAATTCCATCATTCTTTTTGAAAACCAAACCATTTTCAACTATTTTCAAAAATCAACACTTTTTCACCCAATTATAAATCATTACTAAAGATAAATTATGAACTCATAGTGGTAATTTTTTTATATTAATGTATTCCGTGATCTTATCATTGGATAAACCCATGAATATGAGTTTAAAACTTCTAGAGGTTTCAAAAAAAACTTATATACCCAACTCCCTGGTAACATGAAGTTCAACATAAATAGGTTATATAATTCCTTTTATGCTATAAATTTCAAGTCCCAATGATCATACTCTTTGCTACCATCCCAAATCCAATACTGAAAACCTAATACCATTTTTTCTGAAATGAAATATGGACTGGCCAAGACTGATACCATTTGTAACATCCCAATCCTCGCCCATTGGCTTGGGAAGAGGTGGAAGTGATATTAGGCCTTAGGTGACATCCCCAAGACACCAATGGCTAGAAATGAAGTCCAAGTGCTTCATAAATAGTTAGGGGATGATTATCCATTTGAAAATAAAACAACCAAACCAAGAGTACCATAACCAAAAACCATTATATGATGCATGAGAACAAAGTAATACAACTCAAAAGTATAACTTGATGGAAACAAAACCAAACAACAACATAAACCATATCAGATTACAAATCAGAAAATAAAACCAACAACCCAAAGACAACAAAGACATCCAACATTATCTCCCACACAAGATCCAATCTCCAACTCCACTATCCATGCCCAAGTTATCATGATGCATCACTAAAGAATTGAGATACCATGCCATTACCTATGTCTTGATGTACAACATCTTCAAACACACCAAAGTTCCCAAGTAGAGGATGAGTAGAAAACTTATTAGGATTTACCCAAATTAATTCACTACTCATAACACTAGGATATAACATGTTATCATGTTTATATATAAAAAATATATAAAAAATTTTAACAGTTCATATCAAAACCAAAACCATTTCTAAGAAAAACTATTTTCCATGTAATTCAACCAAATAATTCTTTAAGACTATTTCTCAATCCAATTAGCATAACTCATTTCATGTCTACACATGCAACCATACACACACAATCAAGCTTGGTGTTATCATTGATGGTGGAACTTCAAATCCATACTCCATACCTTTGATGGTGGTACTTCACAACCCTTATCCATTCCATTCAACTCACACCCAACCATTTATGTCAAACCCAAGCCAAACCAATCATGTCAAACCATTTCAATAAAATAATAATTTTATTGAAAACAATTTCTAACCAATTTTACATGCATTAAAACCAAAAAACCATTTTAAAATCATGTAACTAATTTCCCTTTCCATAAACAACTCATTTCCACAATTTCACAACCCATCACTAAATAGGGTTTCCATCAAGATTTGCACAATAATTTCACTATTCAATTCAAAAAATTCCATCAATTTGAAATCAATCCTTAAAGTTCTAATAAGATCATACAAGAGTAAATCCACCTACCTCGTGAACATAGGTGAAAATGAAGAACAGTCCAAGAACTCTAAAAAACATAGCTTAGATCTTCCAAGAATGACTACTTTCCAAGGAATCATGGCCTCCAACGCACCAAGATTCATCAATGGATCGCTCTCGGATCAAGGGGAAGGGTATCCATAGACTTTAAGAGAAGTGGAATTCATGTTAGGGTCTGTTTAGGGGGGAAATGATCAATTAATGGGAAAATTCCAATTAGATACAAAACTTTCAGATCTTATTTTTAATGGTGCATGGTTTGGGCACACGGTTAGGAAATTTGTACACAAATCATGTTCCAACCACTGCCTCTAAACACCCCTCACATGGTTGGCTCACATGGATAGAAAAACTATGGCCAAAAATGAAATCCCCCACTTTTAAACATCAAACAGTTTCTCCTAGGTGGTTGCACAGTCTAGAAAAACTATGTACCAACCATTCACCTACCTAGTGAACCATGTTTTCATATATACTATTTCTTAGAGGTGTTGCACGGTTTCTACTAACCATGCTCAAACCGTGTACCTCTAGAAAATCCCAAAAAACACTCCAAAACTCCTCCAAGCCTCCCAAAACTTAACCCAATTACTTTATATACTTAAAATACATAAATAAAGGGTTAATTTCATAAAACTGGGGGTTCTATAGTCTTTATTTTTTAAAAATTCATATTAAATTAATAGTATAAAAATTGATATTTATGTTATTTTATAATAAATAATATTCTATTTAATGATTTAAAATTTATAAAAAAACCTAACCACTTCCAAGTTATTATTATATGTTTAAAAATGTCACTCATAGTCCATTCATAGACCAATGATCCTTTTATAATAATTATATTGACCCCAAAATAGTAAAAACTTTTTTGTCATGGTAAAGGGTAAAATAGGGTTTTTCACATTCCATACACTTGTGTTAAAATTAATTTTCCACACATATAAGATTTTTATTTTATAAATTGGATTTAATATTTATAAATAGTGGGTAAAATTATCTAATAAGACTTGTTTTATTTCAAGTATTAAATGATAAATAACCAAGATAAAAGGGTTGTTTACCATAGTGAAAACTAAAATGGTAAAAGTAAGGAAACATAGAAGTTAAGAAACAATATGTTTAAAACATTTATTTTTATGTGGTGAAGTTTTGGATTAACCATTTTATCTCTAAAATCCATTATTTATCAATTTTGGAGGCATGTGGGTTGATAGTGACTCCCAATTATTGAGTAGTTTTGTATATTTACAAAAATGTCACTCCACCTCAATTATAAAAGGTCACCTCCTAGCCTCATTTATTCACATATATTAAGAACTAAGTCTAAAAAACCTTCAAAAATTCCTCCCAAACATCCATATCCATTTTATATATATACTTTTCATCCCAAAATACTAACTCTAGGGCCCTTGATAAGAGATCCAAAGGTGGTTGTTCTAAGAGAAGGTAACCATGTTCACTAATCTCTTTATTTTTTCTCCTCCTCTTACCACATTTAGACATGTATTAATAATTAAAATATAATGAAACCAGTATATTCCATAAAATTATATGTTATTATGTTTATGTCATAACCTATATCAATCCCCTCTTCCATAAAATGGGGAATGAAATCATCGATCATGGGTACGATGGACTACCTCCTTGTGAACCGATGTAATTCATTTTCTATCACCACCTCTCACGAATGGATATATAATGATATATTTAGTGTTTATATATGATATTATTATATTATTATACTTTTTTAATGATAATATCACATATACATTCTCACTTTCCATTCTATGTGAATACGATAATGTCGCTCATTTGTATAGCAGATGATCGCCTCGCAAAGCGATGTGATTCGTTTTTCACTTACGCTTTACATGTAAGATAATAATGATAAATTTAATGAATATATTTGATATGTATTAAATAATAATGACTATGTAAAGGTGATATATTATTTACCTTTCTTTCATTTTATCCTTTGATAAAATGAAAACATCGTTCATGCGTACATACGGCCTACCATCTCCAAGAACGGTGTATTGTGTTTTCTATATATAACTTTTATAGATTAATATATATACATATATAATGAATATATATTCTATTTATATAATGTTTAAAAAAATTAGGTTATTTAACCATGATTAAAGTAAAAGGACCAAAAATACCAAATCAAAACAGACATGAAAAACAAAGTAGTTATTACCCAAAATGTGATTTTAATAAGGAATTATTAATAAACGGGTAATAAAATGTCATAAGTAAATTATATATGGTATTATATATATAATTATGGTTCTTTAATAGATTTATAATTAACTTATATTTATTTTATATGATTTTTTAATGTGCATTAAGGAATTAGAGACTTAAGGTAAGGGAATTTCGTCTCAAATTGTCTTCTTTGGTACATATGTTATGTTATGCACCTATATTATTTTATGAGGTGTATATACAGCCCATTTGAAATTTTATATCATGAATTTATTTATTCTAATGATATTTAAATTCTAATTTAAATTTATTCTTTCATGGGACTTAATATTTAAAAGTTATTAAAGCATGTAAGGGATTTCTAGTCTCTCTTTTATTTTTGAGAGGCATATTCCATATTCACCATTTGTTTCTTTTATGTTGTGTATATACTACCATGAAGGTATTTTATTATTATTATCATGAAAATTATGTTATATAAATATACATATAGTGTTATCTCTATCATGGGGATTACGATTAAAAAGTTACCAAAGTGGAAAGGGTTTGATGTTAAAATCTCATTATTTTTCGTGATTATTTATGATTATTTAATGATGAAATATTATGATATATTTATCAATAACTTCATGAATTTTATTATCCTCTGGTTGTTTCTTGAGAATACATGTTTTCCCTTCATTTTACTCTCGTTTTGTACTCAAGATTCCAAAATAATTTTTTTAATGAAAACTGGATTTATTTCCCTTTTTGATTGAAAACCCTTTTTCTTTCATATCCATGTTTTCTAAAAATATTTTCAAGAATGTTTTAATATTCATATATGATTATTTAAAATATTTTTTTCCATTCTTGACTTTTAAAAAAGTATTTTAAAAGTAATATTCATGTCATTTTTCAAATAAGGGATGTTTAGATTTTACCAAATATGCAAAAGGAATATTTGTTTTAATGTGTAGGACATGAACAGAATTTACTACCATTATGACCACTAAATGTTTTAAATATTACTTTAAAAGTTTAAAAGTTTATTTTCAATGAAAATTATTTTCACAATTTTTTGTTAACTTTTAGTTTTAAAAAGTTTATTTTCCTAAATAAATGTTCCAAGTTATCTTTTCAAATCATTTTCTATCAAATATGGCATCCTTTAATGTTACTTAATCTTTAATGAGGGTATGATCCAATGAAACTGTCTTTATTATTTATTTGGATGGTTTATATCTAGGATGAAAATATGTTTATGAAACCCATTTATTTTTATAGGTTATGATATGATGAATTGTTTATGATCTTATGGCACAAAAATGTATGGTTTGTGTGATGGATGAGAACTATATCTCCCTAAAATTCATTGGGCAAATATTAATGTTATATGAGCTCAAAGGGTATACAAAAGGTTATCCCAAGCCTGAAAGAGGGTATATATGAGGCTATCCCAAACCTTAAAGAAGGTACATGGGAGGTTATCCCAGGCCCTAAGTAGGTACACAGATGGTTAGCCCAAGCCTAACATGTTATGAATTTCTTGGTGAATATCCTTGACATAATATTTTTTATGCTTATATATACGCCACAAATCTATATCTTATGGGAATTCTATGATCTCACGACTCATGTTATTTGATTCCTTTATGATTCATGTCTTATAAACTTCCAAGATTTATTCCATGACTCAAACTTATGATCTATTCTATGCAGGGTGTAACAACCTAGGTATTTATAGAATAATTTCTTTATTCGTATTCTTGATTTATATAGTAATTCTTAAAATAAATAAATTATTATATGTTATTTATTTTAAATAATTAATTTTTAAATTATATAATTTTAATATGGAAAAAGTAATTTCACTTTTGAATTCATCATGATGAAATTATATTGGTATGAATTTTTTATAATTTTTTGAAAAAGTTTAATTTTTGGGGAATAGTAAAAAAATACAGTGTTTTTTTAAATACGATATTTTTTTGTGACGTCATGAAGACATAATTGTGATATAAAAATTATTAAATTTACTGAATAATTAAATAATGATATTATAAGAGAAATATTATACATAAATAACATAGAACATGAAAACTATATTCTATTTATGATAAATATAAAAATTATTGCTAGTGCCTACGCAGTACCTACACAGCATTGGCAATGTCAAAATTGGTTCTTTATAAATAATAATTGAGTGTTAAAAATTATTCTTCAAGACTTTTTTATTAATTATTATGTATTATTGATTTTTTTTACTATTAATTTCAAATTTTATTGTTTTGTAACATTAATCTTACCCAAATGCATGTGCAATGCTTACGTAGGGAAAGAAAAGGCAATATAACAAATTTAATATGTTATCTTGACATGTATATTAGTGAATATAAATAATGAATGAATTTAGAATTTTATTTTTAAATTAATTAATTTTTTTATGAAATTAATTTATTTTTAATATTTATATATGAAATAATTAACATTAATTCATGTGAAATGCTTAAGTGGTGCTTATAAAAGCATAAGAAAAATAAATAAAATGTTTTTATTAAAATTATAAGAATTATTAAATGACCAAAATTATGAATAAACGTTTTATATAAGAAATTTTTTTCCATTATCTTAATTTTATTTGGATTTGGGACATTTGGCCTCACATGGATCACATTAGTCCCTTTCTATTGTTTTATTAAAAAAAGACAACTTGTTCAGACTATAATGTTCAATATGTATAATATTTTAATATGATATTTTACAGAAGTTTTTTTCAACAAAGAATATTATTTAGAAAGATAATAAAATTATATTTTTCATAGAATTTTACTTTCAAATTTTTAGGTAATAAATAATTATCTTAATGTCTTGAAGAATTGTGATTAAGTAAATATTTAATTAATGAATAAATCAAATTATGATTTTAAAAATAGTAAAATAAATATAATTTAATATTTTTAAGTAAATTAGAAATTTATATAGGTAATTATATTATATATAAGATATAATAAAAAAATTAATTTTAATTTTAAACTTTGTTTTTATGTTTTTAAAGTCATGTTTGTGAATAGTTTTAATTTAAAAAAGTATTTTTTCCATGAATAAAATATTTTCTTAAATTATTTAAAATAAATCATGAACAAGGCCAAAAATTATCATATTCATAAAAAAAATGGTATATCTTATTATTTTGAGTCCTTTTTGAAGTCTTAAACCCTATAATAAATTTATTATATTTTAATAATTTGAGTAATTCCTAGTTACCCCTCACCTCAATTATAAAAGGTGGATCCCTCCTTCAAAAAAATTCATCACCTTAAGCATTATTTCATCGATAAACTCTGAAAATTCCATCCTCCTCATACCTTTACAAATTATTGAGCTTCTAGTCTCTCAAAAAGACCACTTCCAATAGCCTTAATGAGGTTCTTAAAGAGGAATTTTCAAGAAGTAAGATTCATTTTTCTTCTCTTTTGAATTATTTTTCATTTATAGATTATCCCCACCCCTTATCTTATGATTCATGAAAAATACAGTATCATATATATACTTTAATTTTGTTTTTTATGGTAAAATCATCATAAAATCTCTCATCTTATCCTTTTATTCTTAAATAATGAAATTTTCATCTGTGGTGCGTCAATTCACCGCCTTCGTGGATGATGATTTTTCATTTAAATTTTAAAAAAATCATAGCATGTTTAAATTTACATTTAATTGTTTAAAATTACCTAAATATATATATTTTTTCACTATTGGATTATTATTTCTTTTTGACAAGGAATACAATTATAAACTGACCTTCAAAACCATTAAAATAACGCACCTAAATAATGAAAATAACAAAATATTGTTAATAAATGGATATAAAATGTTATAAGAAGATTATGTAATGTATCATAAACATGATTTTAGTTCTGTAATAAATTAATAACACTATTCAAACCATTATAAATGAGTTTTTAAAACATTTTAAGGAATTCGAACCCGAGGTAAGGGACTCTTTTACTAAAACATTGTATTAAATGTTTTAAAGATTTATTTTTCTAAATCATTCTATTTTATATCCATATCTTAAAAAAAGATTTTATGAATGTATTTATATGTTTATTAATGTTTAAATTTTTCTTATGTGTTTTAAAAAGGGATCTTTGTCATGTGTTATGTAAGGGACTTTCCTTTTAAAATCCTTTTATATGTCTCTTTTATGAAATTTAAAAATATTGTTCTTTTATTTATATATGGCATGAATGGTTTCTCTGATTTCATGAAATTTTATTAATATAATGTTTCCTTTATAATATTTCATAGTTATTTTTGAATAATATGATTTCATTATTATTTTCATGGTTTTTATATATTAAAAAGTGATTTTTACGACAAAATGTTATTTTGATATGTGAATATGTTTTTCTCATGGGTTTAAATGAGTTATTAAGATTTTTATTCATGATATGTTCCTTGGACATTGTTTATTTTGGGTTGATCACATTATATCTCAATATATGATAGTTTAATCCCCATTATATCTCAATATATGATGGTTTGAGCCCCATTATAGCTCAAGATATGTTGGGTTGAGCCAATTATAGCTCAAGATATGATAGGTGAGCCCCATTATATCTCTTTAATGCATTGGGTACTCCAGAGATGGAAGTTGATCAAATGGTTATTTCGTGTTTAAGGGTTAATATAAGAGTGACATGGTAAATATGTCCCAAGGCAATTGTGTGATGTTTCTATGAATTCTTATGAGTTTTCAAGAAAAGGGTTTTTAATGGGTTTTCATGTTTTCACTCAACTAATGGTTTTTCTTTATTTATCTCAATTACTAAGATTTTTGTGCTCATACAAAGTTTTTAAATATTTTTCATAGGTTATAAGGATGTGTAATATAAATAAATAAGAAAATTTAAATGTAACGAAGATTTTTCAAAGAAATAATATTTTATTTTAAAAGTATTTATATTTGGAAAAAATTGATATTGTTTTAGTATTATCCTCTTTGTATAAATGTGGTTTGTATGTATATACTGTGTCATAACACTCTAAATATCCAAACCTAAAAAATATCCTTAATGTTAAATAATTTAAATTTTTTATTAAAACTCAATATTATGTAATGTTTTAAGGCTGGTCCTTATAGTTGGTATCAAAGTATGGTTTAGATAACCTTAAGGGTTAGGATGATGTTAATAGAATACCATAAATTATTTTTACTTTATGGTTAATTTAAAATGATATATAATTTAAAGATTACCATATTGTTTGAACTAATATATGTATGTGCAGAATGGTTTTCCATAGAATATACAAGGAATATGAAGTAGGAAGGCACCGAGAGGCTGATATCTTTCTCAATCTGTAGCCTGGAATGGTGGGAATTGGAATTGAGCTATTATGACAGTAGTGGATCAGTTAACTCAGGAGATAAATGGTGGTGGTATTCATAATAGATAGGAACCTGATCTACCATGAATGAACATATCTTTTTTGGATCATTTTATAAGGCAATATACTCAATATTTCAGTGGGACCTTAGATCCAGTGGTAGCCAAAGTATGGATCAATTCTCTAGAAAAGATATTTGATGTCATTGGATGTTTAGAACACCAAAAGTTAATACTATCCATTTATTCTTTTTGAATGTGAATCTGATTAATGGTGGTCTCTAGTTAAGAATACGAGAGAAAAATATGATCTTAACATTCTGGAATGGGATGATTTTAAGAGTCTTTTTCTAGAAAAATATTTTTCTAAAATGGTTCAACTTAGAATGGAGAAACAATTCTTGGAAATGAGGCAAAAAAGATGAGGATTTTGTGGTTTTGTATGAAGTCAATTTTATGAGATTTTCCAGGTACATACCATATTTTACTCGGGGATTTGATATTAAAATTAATAGATTTTACTATGGTTTAAAACCATTTGTATAAAGAGCTTTAGCTTTTTAATAGTTTAAAAGCTATGAGAAACTTGTTCGTTGTGATGAAAAAGTTGAGATGAAGTTTTCTGACACATATGTTCCTCATGATGACAAGAATAATAAGAGATCGGGTTAGCAATATTTGGGGAAGAATTAATCAAAAAAATCAAAACATAATAAAATCAATTTCTCTTTTTGTCAAAAGTGTGGTAAAAAGTATCCTATAGAAAGTATTGTAAATTCTGGGAAGTGCTACTGATGTGGAAAGTTTGGACACATGTCTTGTGAGTGTAAGGAAAATTATCAGAATAACGATGAGTGGATGATGGTAATATGATTTAATTGTAAGTAATTGGGTCATTTTACTAATGTGTGTCCAAAGTTAGTAGCTCAATGGGGAGTCAACAAGATCAAAAAGAGAAGGGTGTGGAAAAATCCTTTGCAACTACTTCAGAAGATTTTGAGCCATCAAACAAAGTTTTATTAGGTACATTGCTTGTTTTTAAATATGTTTCTAATGTGTTATTTGATTTGGGGTCTATATATTCTTTTATTTCTAGGAAATTTTCTTCTAAATTAGAAATTCCACCTAAAAAATGAAGATAGAACTCAAGGTAAAAACACTTGGAGGAAATATTGAGGAAAAATAAATTATAATAATTTACCTATATTTGTATGTGGAAATATTTTACCTAAAAACCTTATTGTATTTATATTAATAGAGTTTTATGTTATTTTGGATATGGACTGGATTTCTTTTTATCATTCTATGATAGATTGTATGGACTTATTTTTATCAAAAGAAGTTATTTTTTAAAAAGAATTTGTGTTTGTCTATAATAACGAACCCATAACATTGATAACCTATCAATAGGCTAAGAAACTGTTAAAATATGGAAATAAAATTTGTCTTTCACACATTATTGAAAACAAGGGAACCGTTTAGATTAATGATGTTCCAGTGGTAAATAAGTATATCAATTTATTTCCTGATGATTTTCCTGGTGTTATTGTTGATAGAAAGGTTGAGTTTACTATTGACTTAGTTCCTAATGATAATATAATTTTTAAACCCCCTTATCTAATAGCTAAAATGGAACTTTTAGAGTTGAAAATGAAGTTGTGGGAATTATTAGATAAAGTCTTCATCCTACCTAGAACTTCACCGTGGGGTGCTTCTATCTTGTTTATTAAAAATAAATATGGTTTAATGAGACTTCGTATTGATTATAGAGACTTGAATAACATCACAATTAAGAAAAAGTACCTTTTTCCTCATATCAGTGATTTGTTTGATTTTCTCCAAGGAGAATAGGATTTTTTGAAGGTTGACCTGAGTTCAGGGTACCATCAGTTGAAAGTAAAGGAAGCATACATTCTAAAGATTGCATTCTGTATTAGATATGGGCATTATAAAAAAAAATTTATGTAGTTTGGGTTAACTAATTAACCTACTATATTCATAGATCTTATGAATAGAATGTTTCATGAGTTCTTGGATAAGTTTTTGGTTGTGTTTACTAATTAAATTCTAGTATATTCTAAAATTAAAGAGGAGCATGAAAAATATATAAGGGTTATTTTGCAAACCATAAAAGAAAATTAACTATATGGAAAATTTAGAAAGTGTGAATTTTGGTTATAAAAAATTTATTTACTTGGTCACATTGTTTATAAAGATGAAATAATTATTTACCCTACTAAAAAAAATTTGTTGAAAAATGGACAAGACCTATAAATATAACTTAGATTCATAGTTTCCTTGGTTTTTCATGCTATTACTGAAGTTTTTTTGAAAACTTTTTATGGTTATCTAGCTCATTGACTAAGTTAACTCGAAAATGTGTTAAATTCATCTTGACAAAATAATGTGATTATTCCTTTCAAGAATTGAAAAAAATATTTTTGAATGATCCAGTTCTGACCCTACCTTCCATAACTGGTGAATTTTTCATCTATAGTGATACTTCATTGAAAGGAATTGGTTGTGTCTTAATGTAGAATGATCAGGTAATTGCTTATGATTCATGTTAGTTGAAACCTCATGAGTTAAATTACCCTTCATATGATTTTTAATTAACTTCTGTTCTTTTTTCATTAAAAATTTAGAGGCATTGTATGGAGTAAAATGTGAAATATATATTGAACATAAAATTTTAAAGTGTATATTTACTTAAAAGTAATTTAACATGAGACAGAGAATATGGCTAGAACTAATCAAGGATTATGATTTCATGATTCATTACCATCTTGGAAAAGAAAATAGATTGGTTGATGCATTGAGTCATAAAAGTAATTCTATATTAACCATGATACATTTAGTACATGAACTTTTGGTTAATGATTTGATGAATTTTGGTTTGAAATTTGTTAGTGTAGGAAATTACTCTATTTTGTTTTAGGTGTTAGTGTAGTCATATCTATCAAAAAGATTGAGGCATGCTAATAAGGAAGACTGTGAGTTGAAAAAAAAGGAATAATTGGTTCAAAAGGGTAATTTTATTAAGTTTAACAGTGATAAAGATTGTGTTTTGAGGTTTGGGAAGAGATTATATGTTCCTTGTGATTCTCAACTGAATAAATAATTATTATGTGAAACTCACAGTTCCCTATTTTCAGTTCATCCTGGAAGCATAAAGATGTATAGAGGCCTTTGAGATTATTATTTGTGGGATGGAATGAAAATATATATTACTAATTTTACCATGAAATTTTTGACATTTCAACATGTTAAAGTAAAACGGAAGTTACCAAAAGGGACACTTTATCCTTTTCTAGTTACATAGTGGAAATGGGAAAATATATCCATGGATTTCATGGTGGGAATACCAAATAATTCCTAAGGTAAAAATAAAATTTTGTTTATTTTAGATCGTTTGACTAAATCTACTAATTTCCTTATACTATTCAAGACACTCTTTCTCTAGATCAACTTTCTCGACTATACCTCAAAGAAATAACCAAATTGCATGGAGTTCCTCTCTCCATTGTATCATATCATGATCCCAGGTTCACTTCTAACTTTTGTAAAGTCCTTCAAAAGTCAATGGGAATAGAATTAAATTTTTTTTACAGCTTTTCATCCTCAATCAGATGGGCAGTCAGAACAAACAATTCAGACATTAGAGGACATGCTACAAGCTTGTTCAATGGATTACCAGGGAAGTTGGGATCAATATATTTCATTAGTTGAGTTTTCTTATAATAACATTTTTCATTCCAGTTTATAGATGGCACCTTTTGAAGCATTATATGGAAAGCGGTGTCAAACTCTAGAATTTTGGGATGAAGTCAGGGAAAGGAAACTGATGGGACCAGAATTGGTAGAGGAAAGGAAGAAAATTTTTATTTGATTCAGTGACACATAAGGAAATCTCAGAGCAGGAAAAAAGTTTTGCATATAATAGGAGGAAAGAACTTTATTTCAAGGTAGGTGATCATGTTTTCCTTAAAATATCTCCTTGGAAAAGTGTTATGTGTTTTGGTAATAAAAGAAAGTTAAGTCCACAATTTTTTGGACCTTATGAAATTCTGGAAAAATTTGGACCAGCCGCCTAACGAGTATCTTTGTCTCCAAGTTTATATCAGGTACACAATATTTTTCATGTTTCGATGTTAAGAAAGTATATGCTAGATCCATATCATTTTTTGAGCCTAGAATTAGTTCAACTGGAAGAAAACATTTCTTATGAAGATAAACTAGTTCAGATTCTGTATCACATGGATAAAGTTTTACGGAATAAGGTAATTTACCAAGTTAAGGTTTTGTGGAGAAACCATATAGTTGAAGAAGAAATATGGGAATCTGAAGATCTTATAAGGGAAAAGTATCATCATTTTTTTATAAGTAAATAAAAATTTCAAGGTTGAAATTTCAAAAATGGGGAGAATGTAACAACCTAGGTTTTTATTGAATAATTTCTTTATTATTATTCTTTATTTAAATAGTAATTCTTAAAATAAATAATTTATTATATGGTAATTTATTTTAAAGAATTAATTTTTCAATTATAGAATTTTAATTTGAAAAAAATAATTTCATTTTTGAATTCATCATGATGAATTATCTTGGTATGAATTTTTGATAATTTTCTAAAAAAAATTGGTGAATATTAAAAAATATAGTTTTTTTTTAATATGGTATTTTTTTGTGACGTCATGAAGTCATAATTATGATATAAAATTTATTAAATTTATTGAATAATTAAATAATGGTATTATAAGAGGAATATTGTACAGAAATAACTTAGAATATAAAAATTATATTTTATACATGATAAGTATAAAAATTATTATTAGTGTTGACGCAGTGTCTGTGCAGCATTGACAATTTCAAATTTGGTTCTTTATAAATAATAATTGAGTGATAAAAATTATTTTCCAGACTAATTTATTAATTATTATGTATTATTGATGTTTTTTATGTTAATTTCTAATTGTATAGTTATATAACATCAATCTTACCCAAATGCATGCGCAATGCTTGTGCAAGGTAAGAAAAGACAATATAAATAATTTAAGATGTTCTCTTGATATGTATATGTGTGAATATAAATAATGAATGAATATAGAATTTTATTTTGAACTTAATTATCTTTTTTATGAAAGTAAATTATTCTTAATTTTTATATATGAAATAATTAACATTAATGTCTATGAAATGTTGATGCAGTGCTTGTAAAAGCATAATAAAAATATATAAAATATTTTTATTAAAATTATAAAAAATATTAAATGACCTAAATTTTGGATAAAACTTTTTATATAAGAAGTGTCGAAAATTATATTAATTTTATTTTGATTTGGGAAATTTTTGACCCACATAGATTACATTAGTCCCTTTATATTATTTTATTAAAAATAAAGACAACTTGTTCACACTATGATGTTCAAAAAGTATAATATTTTAATATGATGTTTTCTAGAAGTTTTTTTCTAAAAAGGATATTATTTATAAATATAATAAAATTATGTTTTTCAAAGTATTTTATCTTTAATTTTTAGGTAATAAATAATTATCTTGATGACTTGAACAATTATGATGTCGTAAATATTTAGTTAATGAATAAATCAAATTAATGATATTAAAAATAGTAAAATAAATATAATTTAACATTTTTAAGTCAATTAAATATTTATATAGGTAATTATATTATGTATAATATTTAATAAAAATTTGAAATTGAATTTGAAAATTTTTTTTGATCTGTTTAAAGTCACATTTGTGAATAGTTTTTAATTTGAAAAAATCATTTTCCCATGAATAAAATATTTTATTAAATTATTTAAAAATAAAAAAAAACATGAAAAGGGACAAAAATAATAATATTTATTCTAAAATAAGATATCTTATGATTTTTAGGCCTCTTAAACCCTATAATAAATTTATTATATTTTAATAATTTTATTAATTCCTATGTGGCCCCTCACCTCAATTATAAAAGGAGGCTCCCTCCTTCACAAAATTCCATCACCTTAATCCTTATTTCATGGATAAACTCTACAAAATTCACTCATCCTAATCCCTATCCACATTCTTGAGCTTCTTGTCTCATAAAAGTACCACTTCCAAGAGCCTTAAGGAGGTTCTCAAGGAGGAATTTTCAAAAAGATTCCCCTTTCTTCTCTTTTAAATTCTTTTCATTTCTATCTTGTCTCCACCTCTTATCCAATTATTAATGAAAACTCTGTTATCATATATATATTGGAATTTTTTTTGTTTATGGTAAATTCATCATAAAATCTCTCATATTCTCCTTTTATTCTTAAATAACGAAATTGTCATTCGTGGTATGTCAATTCACTATCTTCATGGATGATGATTTTTAGTTTCCCTTTTACCAAAATCATGGAAAGTTTAAGTTAACATTTAATTGTTTAAAATAATATATATATATATATATATATTCACTTCTAGATCATTGTTTCTTTTTAAAAAGGAAGACCATTGTAAATCGACCTTGAAAACCATTAAAAGAACGCACCAGAAACAATATAAATAAATAAAAAATATTATTAATAAATGGGTAGAAAATGTTATAAGAAGATTATGTAAGGTATTATAAATATGATTTTAGATCTATAATAAATTAATAACACTATTAAAACCTTTATACATGAGTCTTGAACACATTTTAAGGAAGTCAAACCCAAGGTAATGGACTCCTTAACTAAAACATTATTTAAAATGTTTTAAAACTTTATTCTTGTAAATCATTATAGTTTATGTCCATGTATTCAAAATGATTTTTATGAATGTATATATATGTTTATTAATGTTTAAATTTCTCTTATTTCTTTTAAAAATGGATATTTTTCATGTGTTGTGTAAGGTACTTTCCTTTTAAAATCCTTTTAAATGTATCTCTTATGAAATTTAAAAATATTGTTCTTTTATTTATATAAGGCATGAACGGTTTCTTTGATTTCAGAAATTTTTATTTCTAAAATGTTTCCTTTATAAGTTTTCATAATTATTTTTTAATAATATGATTTAATTATTATGTGTGTGTTTTTTATATGTTAAAATTTGATTTATATGAAAAAGGGTATTTTGATATGTGAATATGTTTTTCTTATAGTTTTAAATGATTTATCAAGACTTTTATTCATGATATGTTCCTTGGACGTTGTTAATGTTGGGTTGATCCCATTATATCTTAATATATGATGGTTTGATCCCCATTATAGCTCAATATATGATAGTTTGAGCCTCATTGTAGCTCAATATATGTTGGTTTGAGCCCATTATAGCTCAATATGTGATGGGTGAGCCCCATTATAGTTCTCTAATCCATTTTATGGAATCCCTCCTTTTTATTACATAACTTTACATGACATTTTACAAACATATGATATTTAAAGTTTAGTGTCTTGGAAATAAGGTACATAATCCATGAAAACATAAAACATTATTCTAATCCAATTGTAAGTATTAATCATAGGTTAATCCAAAGTTCAATTACTACATCTCAAAACCTAGGGACATTCATCAAAGGATAGGGTGAGTATAAGGCCCAGAAAAGAAAAACAAGGGAAATAGTTTACTTGTGATATCAATAAGAACTTGATGAAATACATAAAGACATGAGCAATGGGAAAATAAGAATATAATAATAAAAATAATGTGAATCGTAACTTGAAAATGTGGCTAAAAAATTTAATTTAGGCATTCATAAGAATATCACCAAGGTCCATCCCCAAGGTTTTATAAAAATTACCAAGGTTGTTCACCAAGGTATCGTAAAACTTATCATCTCTAGAGATTAATTTTATTACTTAATGCATCGGAGCACTATCATGGAAAACCCTTAATATGTATTTATTTTAATTTGAGCCACATATATATTAATCAAATATTTCATAAATAACCCATAGAGAATAAAAGAAATAGGTTTCATATCAAAATCATGGCATTTTAAAAAATTGCTTAAAACATGATCATTATGTCTTTTATAACCCAAGGAAAGGGAATGAGGGATTTATGTATGTAAATTATAGAATAAAATAAATAATTTTTATGTATTTATGAATAACCCTAAAAATAAAATAGGTTTGGGTATTCACATAAATAAATAAAAGAATTTCTTGAGAAAAAAATAGAGATATTTTGAGATGAAAATTTTGCAGCATAATGGGTATGAAACGTAGTTTTATAAAACATTAAAAAGATAATGTATAGGGTATCTCATTAATAAAATACTGAAAATATAGTATAGAGATATAATAAAATATAAATAAGAACATGTTATGGAAACTTTAAATACATGCCGCATAAAATAGAACTTAAAAGGAAAAAAAGAGAAGTTGAGAATTCTCTTACCTTATAGAGTAACTTCTAAAACTCTAATATGGGGACCTTGGTGGATTTAAAGAACCATGGGAGGACTCCTTGGGAGGTAATAAAATCCTAAATTTGTGGATAATTATTTTGGAACCAAATAAAACGAATTAATGGGTGGGTATTTATTACAAAAGTGAGTGAATACTTTATTAATTTCAAAGGACACCTCATTAGTAGTATTTGCAAAACCATGGGCTTGCCCATGGTATTTTCCCATGGTAATGGCCACTTTGGACACCTCATATCATATTTTAATCCATAAGAGTCTACCATCATCTTATCTTACTCATTACATCATTATGACATAGTTATTATGTCTTTAAACATACTGAAAACCCATAACTGTATTTTTACTATTCATCGAAAATTCAACTATTTCAGAAAAATACTAAAAAATCACCCTAACAATTTTTTGATGTTTAGAATAAAATAATTAACTCCATTTTATAAAAATTAATTTCATTTTAAATTTAATTAAATAAATAAAATACTAATACTTAACTAATAATTTTTAAAACATTTTTTACTTATATTGTGATATAATTATATCACATTACCACTTAAGATGAATAAAATATATTTATACTTCCTTAGATGAGGTTACTATTCCATTGGTCAAATTACTATTTATAAGGGTAAAATTACTATTCCAAAGGTTTATGTTACTATTCATTAAAAAAAATAAGTTGATCCTATTAGACTCTAAATATCTCCCTGATCGCAACCGTGTATGTCCATTTTTTGAAAATCATTTCATAGAAAAAGTTATTTAATAATAAAATATTTTTTACTATTCATTAAAAAAAAATACTATTAGATACTATTCATCAAAAAACACTATTCATCCAATACTATTCATCAAAAAAATACTATTCATTAAAAATTGAAACTTTTTAAAAAACTAATAAAAATTCACCCTAGATTAATTTTGACATTTGGAATTAAAAACTGATGTTTATTTTACCATAATAATTCTTTAAGTATGAGAAAACTCTAAAAAGTACAATTTTTTACTTCTAAAATCAATTTATCAAATTTGTCTCAATTCAACATATATTTTATTAAGCAAAGCAATTCTTAAAATGGAAATGATGAAATAATAATTTTATTTATACAAAGGGATTACACATAGTAACTAAGGCCTGGTTACATAACCCCTTATAACACCTGCGTAGGACCGAAGAGTAAGGTGTGAAATGGTGATGAAATCTTGGGGTGGATCAGATAACATCTTCCGAGTGGTAAATATCCACTAACTTGAACTTATCCCATAGGTGATTTCATTCAATCTTAACATGTTGAAGCTTAACTTGGGATTGGTCCAAAGCAAAGCCTAGTGATGCTACCTCTTTCCCAACTCTAAAAAATGGGCTTTGTATGGCCCGAGTCTACTAGATGAGGCCATCGACTCTTCTTTCTACATTAATTATCCATTATCATTTCTATCTATAAACAATAATTATAACGTTAAAAATTATTATTATTTCCAACGGTCATATTAACCAATGGTCAAAACTCGATGGCCACATTTCATTTATACTTATGCATTTTTATTGATTATGAAATAGTAAAACATACATTTTCAGGAAACAAAATATTATTCAAAAGTTCAGGTCGTTACATTCTTCCACCCTTAATAAATTTCATCCCTGAAATTTCAACTCATTCCCTCAGAAGATAAAAGGTGTGGGTGCTTCTATCTAATAGTCTCCTATGGTTCCCACATGGCATCTTCATATTTTTTGTTCCTCCACAACACTTTAACAAGGTGGGTAGTCTTGTTGTGTAGAACCTTGTTTCTACGATCCAATATCTCAACCGGATGCTCCTCATAAGAGAGGTCATGCTCCGATTGTACCACCTATGGATTTAGTACATGTGAAGGGTCAGGTATGTACTTCCTTAAGAGGGATACATGGAATACATCATGAACTTGAGTAATATTTAGAGGAAGTGCAAGCCAATATGACATTTCTTCTATACGATCAAGGATTTCATAGGGGTCAATGTACCTGGGGTTAATCTTCCCTTTCTTTCTAAACCGTATGACGCTATTATATGGAGAAATTTGAAGGAATAACTTATCACTAACATAAAACTCCAAGTCTCTTTGATAGTTTTCAGCATAGCTCTTCTAGAGACTCTAAGAAAGCTTAAGTTTTTGTTGGATGGTATGAACCTTTTCTGTCATCTATTGCACAAGATCAGACCCAAGAAGATTTCTCTCACCAGCTTCATCCCAACAAGTAGGATTTTACATCACTCCCCATATAGATCTTCATATGGTGCCATTTGAATGCTCGAGTGGAGGATTTTGTTGTAAGAGAACTCAACTAATGGGAGATATTTATCCCATCCACCTTTAAATTCCATTGATCATGTTCTCTGCATATCCTCGAGTTTCTGAATAGTAATTTTAGATTGGCCATCAGTTTTGGGGTTATAGTTCATACTAAAATTCAATTTAGTACATAGAGAATGTTGAAGACTTCTCTAAAATTTTGATGTGAACCTTAGATAATGATCAGATACGATATAAAGTGGAACTCCAAGCAGCCTTACCACTTTCTTCATGTAAATCCTGGTAAGTTGAACAAGAGAGAAATCCTCCCTAATAGAGATAAAATGGGTATTTTTGGTAAGATGGTCCACTATAACCCATATCGCATTGTTTTTTTAGAATTTTTTAGGAGACCAGTGACAAATTCCATTGTGATATTATCCCACTTTCATGCTGGTATTGGTAGTGGTTGTAATACCCCTTTAGGAAGTTGTCGCTCTGCCTTCACTTTTTGACACACCAGGAACCTTGTATTTTAGTCGACAATATCCCTTTTCATGTTATCCAACAAATAATGATCACTAAGGTCCCTGTACATTTTTATGATTCTAGGATGTATAGAGAATGTAGAGCTATGAGCTTTATCAATCATCTCCTTCTTTATTTCCGGAATAGATGGAACACATAGTCTTGTATGAAATTTCAATACACCTTCTTGATCAATATTGAAATTGGGAAACTTTCCATCCTTCACAACCCCAAACTTCTTATGTAACAAAGGAACTTCTTTTTGAGATTTCTTGATCTTCTCTAGTAATGATGGTTGAGAAATCATTTGGGATAGGGTTGATGATGTCCCTTCCCTTACAATTCCCATGACCAGTTTCACTAGGTCTTTGATCAAGGGATCTCCTTAGATCATCATCATTGCTAGAACAAAAGGGTCTTTCCTACTTAATTCATCAGCAACTTTGTTTTCTCTTTCAGGATGATAATTAATTGAACAATCATAGTCTTTAAGAAGTTACAACCATCTCCTATGTCACATGTTCGATTCCTTTTGTATAAAAACATACTTCAAACTTTGATGGTCTATGTATATATAACACTTCTCCCCATAAATATAGTTCCTCCATATCTTTAGAGCAAAACCAACCACAGCCATCTCATGATAATTCATAGGATAATTCTTCTCATGATGCTTTAACTGTTGGTATGTATAAGAAATTACCTTGTAATTTTTCATGAGGATGCACCCAAGCCCTTTTAGAGATGCAACGTTAAAAATAACGAATCCTTCACCGATTGAGGGTAGAGTTAACATGGGTGCAGTAACCAATCTCTTCTTTAGCTCTTGGAAACTTTCTTCACACTCCTTTATCCAAATTAACTTGACCCCATTTCGAGTTAACTTGGTTAATAGATTAGAAAGTCATGAAATTTTTTTCACAAACCTCCAATAATATCCCACTAATCCACAGAAACTACAAATCTTAGTTACTATTGTAGGATGAGTCTACTCCTCAATAACCTTTGTCCTTGTAGGGTCAAATAATATTCCTTCAATGGTTACAATGTTCCCCAAGAAAGCAACTTGTTGTAACCAAAACTCACACTTGATAAAATTTCCAAATAACCTCTCCTTCCTTAGATTTTTCTATATAACCCTTAGATGATACTCATGCTCCTTAAGACCTTTAGAATATATCATAATATCATCAATAAAAACAACCAAAAAATTATCAAGGTAGTCCTTAAAGACTCTATTCATAAAATCCATAAAAATAGCATGTGAATTCGTCAATCTGAATGGCATAACAACAAACTCATAATGCCCATATCTTGATCGGAAGGTTATTTTTGAAATATTTTTTTTCATCACCCTTAATTGATGATAACCAGGTTGAATATCAATCTTGGAGAAGAACTGATCCCCATGAAGCTGGTCAAATAAATCATCAATTCTTGGAAGAGTGTACTTGTTCTTTTCTGTGATCTCGTTCAGTTCTCTATAATCAATGCATAACCACATTGATACATCCTTTTTCTTCACAAACAGAATAGGTGCCCCCCAAGGAGAAAAACTTGGCTGGATAAACCCCTTCTCCAAAATATCTTGGAGTTTCCTCTTTAATTCCTCCACCTCCACAATCACCATTCAATGCGGGGTTTTTGAAATCGTCTTGGAACTAGGCATGAATTCAATGGATAAAACTACCTCTCTTTCTATGATAGGTTCAAGTAACTCCTCAGGAAATAAATTAATGTATTCCTGGACTATGGGAAAATTATCTATTCTTATACTCTTATTTCCTTCTTCTTATTCACCGATCAACTCCATAAAGAAGTATATAGGAGGTGATTCTAGACAAAGATCAGGTTGATATATCTCTCCTTGGAAGATAAATATAGGCTTTCCATTCAAGACTACTGATATTTCCTTGCTTCTTCATTTGATCTTACCATTATACTTTGAGATCCAGTATATCCCTAGTATAATTTTGAATTCCAACATGGGAATCACTACTATATTTGCGATAAGATTGTGCTTTTAAAGTAAACACTAGAGTTTCTAAACACTATTGATGCTTGGATAATTCCTCCAGGTTTATTGACTGATAACACTACTTTTATCATTTCAATAATTGATTATATATTCTTTGAAAACTTGGAGGAAATAAAGGAATATATTGAACCATAATCAAACAAAGTACTTTCTATCTTTGAGAGAACAACAAGTGTACCTGCCACCACATCATTTGGAGCTTCAACTTTAGCCATCGTGATAGAAAAATCACAACCTTTCTACCTTGGCCTATGTTAAGGCTGATGGTGATTCTTCTCCACCGCCCTCAGATTCGTAAAGTGATTAGAAAAGTTCCCAAGTTGTCCATACTTGAAGCATTGGAATTCAGGTAGGTTCTGCACCATCTTTCCATTTTTTTAGAGTTAGGAAGGTGAGGCTTCACCTCACTATGGAAATTCTGAGTGATATGGTCATCTCTTCCACACTTATAACACTTTTTACTCTAGAGTAGGCAATTACCTGAATGATTCTTCCCACATTTATTACATGTGGGAAGTTTTACTTGCTTTCCAAATCTTCCCAAATCAAATATCTTCCCTAAACTTGACTATATTGATCTCTTCTTTTCATTGGATTTATGGGACCATTTTGTCTCACCAAACTCCAGTTTGACTTTCATAGCACTTCGTACAATCTATTCATAGTTGTTATAGTCTCAGTTGGCTAGATTCTTCCGTAGATGAGGTCTTAGTCCACCGAATGATCTATCAACCTTACCATTAATATCTATGATAAATCTAGAGGTGTAACATGAAATCCTTGTGAAGTTCATCTCATAGCTTCCCACAGATTCATTCTTCTTCTGCTTCAGCTCAAGAAATTCTTTCTCCATTTTTGTTCTCATCGAACAAGGGAAATATTTATTGAAGAAGATACCTCTGAACTCTTTCCACTCCATGGATTCAATATCCACTCTTGGAATTCTATTTTTAATCATCACCCACCACTGATCAGCTTCTCCCTCTAAGCGGTAAATATCCAGGGTGACTTTCTCTTGTTCAGAACTACTAAGTACAGAAAAGATATTTTCTAAAAATATTATACACTATTACTAAATCAATGGGTTGGTATATCCACTAAACATTGGTGGTAATTGATGCATAAAAGACTTAGTGGAATTTTGTTCCCTTCTTGGTGAAATCAGTCTCTTATCTTGATTATAGTTATTTCCCATGACTTGATGATGGTTCATAAATCCTTCATGATGGTTCATACAAAGCTTTTGATTAACTAAACATATCCCCCAGGAGTGTCAAACCAAGAGTGAAGTAAGGAACATTTTCATACACCAGTTTCCATTCAAGTCTATCTCAAATTACTGTTTTCAGGTTTTACCCCTAGGTACATCTATACCATTGCTACATCCACTTGTTCGTATCTAGACAAGGACATATTTTTTCAAAAACCACTTACTTAATATTTCACCAAAATATTAGGAATTTTCCTATATTTAAACTTTTCTATAGGATTATTACTAAAGTTTTCACATCCTAATTTTCATAAATAACTAAAATATCCTTTGATACCAACTATTGTATCCCATCTTTTTATTACATAACTTTACAAGACATTTTACAAAAAGAGGATCTTTAAAGTTTAGTGTCTTGAAAATAAGGTATATAATCCATGAAAACATAAAAAAATTCTTCTAATCCAATTTTAAGGATTAATAATAGGTTCATACTAAGTTCAATTACTTCATATCATACCTTGGGGGAATAAATCAAAGGAGAGGGTGAGTAGAAGTCTTAGTAATGGAAGATAAGGGAAACAGTTTACTTGTGATGTCAATAAGAACTTAAAGAAATACATAAAGACATGAGAAATGAAAAAAAGAGGAATATCATAATAATAATAATAATAACATGAATATTAACTTGAAAATTTGGCTAAAACATTTAATTTATATATTCATAAGCATATCACCAAGCTCCATCCCCAAGGTTTCATAAAAATTACCAAGGTTGTTCACCAAGGTATCGTAAAACTTGACATCTCTAGAGATTAATTTCATTACCCAATACATTAGAGCACTATCAGGGTGCACCCTTAATATTTATTTATTTTCATGTGATCCACATAAATCATAATCAAAAATTTCATAAATAACCCATAGAGAATAAAAGAAATAGGTTTCATATCAAAATCGTGGTGTTTTAAAAAAGTGCTTAAAAACATGATCATTATGTCTTTTATAACCCACAAAAAGAGAATGATGGTTTTATGTATGTCAATTCTAGAATAAAATAAATCCTTTTTATGTCTCGATGAATACCTCTATAAATGAAAGAGGTTTGGGTATTCACATAAATAAATAAAATAATTTCTTGAGAAAAAAGAGAGAGATTTTGAGACGAAAATTCTACAGCATAATGAGTATGAAACATAGTTTTATAAAACATTGAAAAGAGAGGGGAAATGGTCACCTATTCATAAAAGTATCAAAATAAAGTATAGGTACATAATAAAATGGAAATAAGAACATGTTATGGAAACTTGAAATACATGCCACATAAAAGAGAACTTGAAAGGAAAAGAGAAGTTGAGAATTCCCTTACCTTGTAGTGTAACTTCTAAAACTCTAAGATCAGGACCTTGAGGGCTTGAGGTCACCTTGGTAGGAATAATTGGGAGGAAATAAAATCATAACTTTGTGGATAATTATTTTTAAATCAAATAAAACGATGTAATGGGTGGATATTTATAGTAAAAATGATGGAATATTTTATTAATTTCAAACGACACCTCATTAGTGGTATTTGAAAAACCATGTGCTTTCCAATGGTATTGTCAAATTGGGAAATTTAATATCATATTTTAATCCATAAGTATTTATTAGCATCTTATATTACCCATTACATCATTATTACATATTTATGATGTCATTAAACATACCGAAAACCCAAAACTGTATTTTTACTATTCAACACAAATTCAACTGTTTTAGAAAAAAACCCAAAAATTCACCCTAAACATTTTTCAATGTGTAGAATAAAAAAATGATCTCCATTTTATAAAAATTAATTTTATTTTATATTTAATTAAATAAATAAAATACTAATACTTAACTAATAATTTTTAATACATTTATTTACTTATACTATTATATAATTATATCACATTACCATTTAAGATAAATAAAATATATTTGTACTTCATTAGGTGATGTTATTGTTCCATTAGTAAAATTACCATTAATAAGGGTAAAATTACTATTCCAAATGGTCAATTTAATATTCACCAAAAAATTAAGTTGATTCTATTAGACTCTAAATATCTCCCTGATCACAACCGTGTATGTCCGTTTTTCGAAAATAATTTCACTGAAAAAGTTATTTAATAATAAAATATTTTTTACTATTCATAAAATACTATTAATTAAGAAAAAACTATTCATCCAATACTATTCATAAAAAATATTATTCATCAAAAATTGAAACTTTTTAAAAAACTTCTAAAAATTCACCCTATATTAATTTTTGACATTTGGAATTCAAAAATGATGTTTATTTTAAAATAATAATTCTCTGACTGACTGGAAATTAACTTTTTTATTATCAATACACTTTTAAGGGGAAAGTGAGAAACCAAAAATTTCAACATTACAACTAAAATTAACCATAACAGAATAAAATCCAAAGAAAAAAACAGAATCTGCCACTTCCCAACAACTACCTCATGTTGAAAAACCCTCACCAATGCATGACCACTCAACTAACTATCCCACACAAGGGTGCATGATCCTAGAACCATTGGAAAATCCATACCCTATCAGACTTCCAAATCCAAATAGCATACAAAGTTTAAGGCTTATTTCTCTGAACCCCATCTAAGATAGATCCAAGTAAAAGGCGGGATGCATCACACCAAACTTCACTTCAACACACACATGAATAAATGGTCCAAAAGTAAAATGAAAAAAAACTATAAAGAATCCCAAACTAAACAAAAACCACCACCAATTTAACCATAGTAATCTAAGAGTAATTTAAGCTTACTAGAGTCTTTTTCCCTAAACAATTTCCATGAGATAGATATTTCCTGGATGCTAGGTGCCTCCATCACTAGATTTTCAAACATAGAGGCAAGATTTTCCTAGGACTGTATATAATCCTCAATGTTGATTTTCCCTTTGTTGAACCCCCTGAAAAGAATTAAGTCTTGTTTGTCCACCCAAGCGTATTTCTCCTCATTAAGGGTCGCCTTTAAAGACCCACCCTTCATTTTAGTTGACTCCTCCTCATAAGAATTAAGAAGCAAGACCCAATCTACTACTTCTTCCTCAGAGATTAATAGTAATTTCAAGGGTTTCTCATGC
Organism: Viscum album; assembly: GCA_963277665.1. Classification (NCBI taxonomy): domain Eukaryota; kingdom Viridiplantae; phylum Streptophyta; class Magnoliopsida; order Santalales; family Viscaceae; genus Viscum; species Viscum album. Next base: position 1,711,837,930 of record OY728140.1, on the reverse strand, counting down.
TGGACCTCTAGTCTTTGATGATTCACCTTCTCAGTCTCATCCTTTTTGGTGTTAACCTTTCTAGTAGATCGGGTCTCTAGCGGAGGTGGTAAGGAGGAGTAATCCTTCCTACCCTTCCTCCTCCTATTATTCCTATTACTCTTTGGGATTAACACTTTTTCTTCCAAATGGATGTGTTCATCTCCATTCCAATCATTTACACATCCCCAAACTGCCTTTGATGAGTTAGTAAGGTCAAAACTCAAGTTTTCCTCTACAAGCCCTTCATATTTGTTGCTCAAATGAATTGAGGTATAATACCTTGAATTAGAACCCCCTCTATTCCCATCACTGGATTGTTATTCCACCTCCATAGAAGGCCCCCAAAACCCCTTCTACAAAACACCACTAACCGACCCCACCAACTCAGTAGATCCATTCTCCTCGTCGTCCTCCATCTGCACCACAAACTCTTGGCTTCCAATCTATTGGGTTCCCAATCGAGCCACATCCTAATGAACCAAACTATTCTACCTCACGCCATTAATGAGGAGTAATGAAGATGGAGGTATGTCCAGGTCCAGCCTCAACCTACTAAAAATATTAACAACTGTAGGATTATATTGAGACACCAAGGCCTTCTTCATAGGCAATAAATATTGAGATGTAGAGTTAAACCATGCCTTAGTTTCCACATCATGGGCCACTAAACTGAAAAAATTCGACTCCTACATTCGCAAACTACCAGAGGAATCCCCCCCACCCACCCACCTTATCTTCCACCACGGTAGACCTCTGCTCCAACATCTCTGACTCACCCTACACCTCATTTTCCTTTCCGTGACCATTTCCCCTCCTCAAAGCAGACCGAGACCCCCTACGACAAAATTCCAGTGAGTGACCTAGGTGCTTGTATCCATAACAGAAATCAATCCATGTTTCATAGAACACACATTTCTTACAGTGGTACTCATCACCCACAGTGATCCACACATACTCAAATGAAACCCTTAAAACATCCAATTTGACACAAACACATAGACATAATAATTATCTAAGTATGAGAAATCTCTAAAAAGTATAATTTTTTACTTCTAAAATCAATTTATCAAATTTTTCTCAATTAAATATATATTTTATTAAGAAAAGATATTCTTAAAATGAAAATGATGAAAAAAAAAATTTATTTATACAAAGGTATTACACAAGGTAATTAAGTCATGGTTACATAACCCCTTATAACACCCATATAGGACCTAAGAGTAAGGTGTGAAATGGTGATGGACTCTTGGGGAGGCTTGGATAACATCGCACGAGTGGTAATCTCCAAAAACTTGAACTTCTCTCATAGTATATTTCATTCAAGATTAACATGTTGAAGATCGTCTTGGGTTTTGTCCAAAGCAAATCCCAGTGACGCTACCTCCTTCCCAAGATCTGAAAAATGGGATTCGTATAGTCTGAGTCTACTGGATGAGGCCATCGACTCTTCTTTCTATATTAATTATCCATTATCATTTCTATCTATAAACAATAATTATAAAATTAAAATTTATTATTATTTAAAACAGTCATATTAATCAATGGTCAAAACTTTATGGTCACATTTCATTTATACTTATACATTTTTATTGATTATGACATAGTAAAACATACATTTTCAGGAAGCAAAATATTATTCAAAAGTTTGGGTCATTACACATTGGGTACTCAGAAGATGGAAGTTGAACAAAGGGTTATTTCATGTGTAAGGGTGAATATAAGAGTGATATGTTAAATATTTCCCAAGTCAACTACGTGATGTTTCTATGCATGCTTATGAGTTTTCAAGAAAAGGTTTTTTAATGGGTTTTCAAGTTTTCACTGGAATAACGGTTTTTCTTTCTTTATCTCCCTTACTGATCTTTTTGTGCTCATCCAAAGTTTTTAAATGTTTTATATAGGTTATAAGGATGTGTAAGATAAATAAGGAAGTAAAGTTAAATGTTATGAAGTTTCGTCAAAGAAATCATGTTTTATTTTAAAAGTTTTTATATTTGAAAAAAATGGATAATATATTAGTAGTGTATTATTTATATAAATGTGGTTTGTTGTGTATTTTTTATGTCCAAACTCTCTAAATATATAAACTTGAAAATATTATTAATGTTAATGAAATTAAATTTTTTACTAATAATCAATATTATGTAATGTTTTAAGGTTGTTCCTTATACAGGGTATGGTTTTTTCAAATGTTATTCTAATGTTAACATTCCCTTATTCTAATTTTATGTTAATATATCCTTTTTTTACCATTAATAATCATATGATCTCACCCAATTTATATTTCATTTCCCCAATTTATGATGAAAGGTATCATGTATGATATTTCTAAAATGGGTGATAGTTATAAAGAACTTAGTGGGAGATAATGTAGCTCACTTATGGACCAGTTTTTTATGTGTCCAAGTTTCCAAAGGAACTAGGCCTAAATAATTGTGGTAAATATCATAATTTTATGTAATTAATATTCATCTATTAAGATGTAATATTTATGTATAAGTAGTTTGGGTCTTTATAGTTGGTATTATAGTAAGGGTTAGTTAACCTTTAGAAACTAGGATGAGAAAAATTAAGTGATATCCCTAGGGATATATCTAAGGAAAAGTATAAGTATAATTCTAAGTATAGGAAAATATCTTGAAATATTTGTGAAGGATATATTGAGTGGTTTCTAAGAAATTACATCTCTGTTTGGATACTACAAGTGGATGTGGTTCTGGAACTGATGTACTGAGGGATAATAACTCTAAAAAAGGTGTGTTGGGTTTGAATTGAGTGTTACTTAGTACATGAAAATAGTCTATATTATGAACCTAATTTTACACTCCTGGTAGATATGCTTTGGAAATTCACAAAAAAAAATTAAGAACAATCATGAAGTATTTAAATAATGACCATGAATGACCTAGTTTAAGCCTAAGCTTTCATAGATTAAAAAATGGTGTCATGATTTAGTCATCATATAAATGATTTTTCATTATTATTTGGTTTCCCACTATGTATATTGTTTCTCACACTATTATTTTTGGTTTTAGTCAATTAAAATAACCAGAAGGAACTAGGTTAATGTTAAATATGATATAAAATGTTTTGATGAGCAACCAAATGGGATGATGGCTGGAGGGAAGAATATTTTGATTATTCATAAATAGTTATCATTGTATATGATTAACAACTTTAACCTTAACCAACTCTTAAAAACACAAAATAAGAGAAAGATAGATCTTTTTGAAATTTTGGGTAGTGGATACCATGAAGGAAAGAAGATTTAGTTTCCTGTATATTGAGAATGTGAGAAAAATAACTCTAGAGAATGTCTCAAAGGAATGAGAATATTTTTTATGTGTGGAGAAGAAGGGAATAGGGTAAGTGATTTATGAGGAAAATTTAAAGGTTTAGTTAACACAATGGATGAGAATAATGGTTTTCCTAAGTCATCACCAATGAATGAATTCTATAAATATAGAAAGTAAGGGAATTATATAAATCGATGTCCTTAGGGAAATATAAAGAATAAGATCAAAAGGGTTTTACAAGTAAAGGTTTTTTTATGATGAAGAGACTACAAATGACATATGAAAGGAATTAGGAATTAAATAATAAGATAATGAAGCCTAGTTAATGTTTTAATAATTAAGTATAATTATTTAAGTTTTTATGTACTGGAATTAAAGAATTGTGAAATATATAAGGATTTTTCTATATAATTTTTTCGTTAAGGATTTTATATAATATGTTGAATGGTATTGATAACCTAGAAAATTGATTTAATGGTAAGTTGGTATTTTATAGAAAACACATGATTAAGGGAAATATAACATGTAATATGTTTCTGATGTTGAGATAATGATGTTGGGATAAAGAGAATATTTGATAGTATTAATTAGATTTGAATTAATTAATGATTTGATAGCAAAGTTTTTTATGTTATCATCGATGGAGTTTACAACATTTTTGGATTTATGGAATATATTTACGGATATGTTATTTTATTTAAGGAATGAGGGAAGTGTTAATTTTTAAAAGGATATATGTTTTCATATAGATTTTATGGTAATTCTGGTTATTACCATGTTTTAGTAGAATACATGACCAAAGTATTCACATATTTGGTACATGATAATTCAGAGATGATTTATGATATTTGGGGGATTAATGTTAGGTTGACTCTATAAATTTAGTGACCTTTTGTGTAAATTTTTAAATTTTTTAATGGTCTTAAGGTTATCCATTTATGGAATGGTTTTCATTGATATTTGAATAAGGTTTTAGATATTAATTTTTTACTTTATCATATAAATATTTATACATATTAGATAACATGTTCTAACCATTTTGGTTTTGATAGTAACTAGAGATATAAGGAATTAATTTTCATTTTATTATGGATCTTGTGATCCATTAGAGCTTCAGTCATAAAAAAAATCATCTTCATTTCTTGTAGTAAGATATGAATTTGAAATTGATCAAAGCATAACCAAAGGATGATATTGTTCTTATGAAATAGAAAAACAAGTAAGTATATTTTCTTTTGTTCTCTATCTTGATAGTAAAAATTCCATCAAATTTAGGAAAAAGGATCTTGAGGAAAAAAATTATTATTACTTTTATTTCTATTGAATCAATGGTCTTTTAACTCATCATAGATTTATGTCATTGTGGTTATCAACTTTCTCCTGAAAATATTCTCTATCACTCTATATTAGTCATTGAGCATTATATTTCTCCTTCATATCTATATTTTCACTTCCCACTAATTTTTTCCCACTTGTAATCATTTTTATTTGTTATTCTACATGGCCTTCATAATTTCTTTTCAATCTTATCAAGAGAACGTTTTATCGACCCTTTATATGATGTGGGATTTCAAAAAAGGTATGTTCAAATGTTAAGCCCTTGATTATCGAGATCAAGTTCAAATTGCATGGGAGAAATTTATTTAATGGGGTATAATGTAACACCCTGAGATATTATGAATTTTTTTCAAATAGATTTAATTTCTTCGATATCTTGTGATACACGCAATATCGAGTTTTAACAAATCAGGATATACTATTAACATTATTATTTAAACTAGATTATTATAACACTGTCATTAAATTTGGTGGTATGAATAGGAATAAAAAAAATTAAAATAAAGTATAAAGGTTTTTTATAAAGAAAATATATTTATAAATAAGTACTTAATTTTATCAAAGTCTTTATATGCTTCGAAAATACATTTTGCTCAAAAAAAGATTTTTATTGATTTTTTTCAACAAATAATAAAATCAATTTCTGGAAATTTTAGAAAATTTATTTGAAAGAAATAAATTAATTTTTTTAATCAATATTTCATAATTATCATAGGGTGAATTTTTTATATTTTTTTGAAAATATTAATTTGTCGGTGAATATTGAAAAATAATGATTTTTATTTAAAATTTCATTTTCATTTAAAGAATTTAAAAGGTTAAATATTGTTGAAAAATGTTTTAAAAAAAATTAGAACAATTATATATTTATTAATCCAATTTATATAATTTTAATCAATTTTATATTGAATTTTTATATTAAAACTTCCAATACTTATGAAAATGTTCTCTTTGGAAAATCGTTTTTCATTGCATCTGCAAGTTTAATTTTAAATTAAATTTTACCAATTATATGAATATAATTTAGAAAAATTGATTCCATATTTTTAATAATCATAATTAATATTACATAATAATTTCAAATTAATTTTTTATCAAAATGAATAGTAAAAATAATAAAAAATAATTATTGCGGTTAAGGTTAAAATGGGTTTACCAGGGGGTTAAACAAAAAAGATAAGGGTTAAAATAACCTAAAATTTTTTCAAATCCCTATTTTATTTACATATTTAGACCCTTATTATATTATTATCAATTTTTATGTTCTTTTGGTACACTTTTCCATGAAAGTGACATATATAATAATTTAAGTAAAGAAAAAGACAAAATGTCACCCTCTTGCTTTTAAATTTCAATTATGTGTTTGAATAGAGAAAAAAGAAATATATGAACAAATATTAATGTTAGTTTTTATCATAATGAAATTAATTTCATGATGTTAATTTATTTTAAATTTTTATTAATTATATAATTACTTTAAATTCTTAAGCAATGCCAATGCGATAATTATTTAATTAATAGAGAAATAAAATATATGATCCCATGAATATTAAAAGTAATATAAATTTAATAAATTATTATATTTCATGAATTTTTTAGATAAATATAACATTATATACAAGTTTTAAAATGATATGTTTGAATTACAACTTTGTATAAATGTCTTTAAAGTCAAATTAAATGAATAGTTTCAAAATTGACATTAATGTTATTTTATAATAATAATATTTTATTAAATGATTTAAAATTTATAAAAATACTATAATCTTCCAATTTATTGGTATATTTTTATAAATATCAACCATATCCCATTAATGAACCAATTTTCCTTTTATAATAATTATATTGACCCCTAAATATTAAAAACGTTGTTACCATGGTAAATGGTAAAAAGGGGTTTTGCGTATTTCATTCACTTGTGTTAAAATTAATTTTACACACATATAGTATTTTTTTATAATTTTTTTTTATATTTATAACTAGTGGTTTCAAATTATATAATAAGTCACATTTCATTTCTAGTCTTAAATGATAAATTACCTAGATAAAAAGTATAGTTACCGTAATAAAAACTAAAATGGAAAATTAAGGAAACTTGGAGGTTAAGAACCATCATGTTTAAAACATGAATTTTTTGGGTTTTGAAGGTGTTTATTGACCATATAATCCCTCCACTCTATTATTTATCAGTATTTTAGAGATTCTGGTTAAGTGTGACTCCCCTTTATTAAATAGTTTTGTGTATTTATAAAAATGTGACTCCTATTAAATTATAAAAAGTCACCTCCTCCCCTCACTTATTCACTTATATTAATCCCTTTGGATAAAAAAACCCTAAAAAAGTTCCTCCATAGAATAATTATCCATGTTCTAGAACTAATGGTCATCCTAAAATACCAACCCTAGGGTCCTTGATAATAAATCCAAAGGAGGTTGTTCTAAGTGAAGGTACTCGTCTTCACTAAGATCTTTCTTTTTACTCCTCCTCTAACCTTATTAATTCATGTATTAATAATTAAAATATAATAAACCCATTATATAAAATATAATTAAATTTTATTATGTTGATTTCATAATATATATCAATCTCCTATTCCATCAAATAGGGAACAAAATTGTCAATCGTGTGTACGATGGACTACCGCCTCACAAACCGATGTAATTCATTTTCCATAACCACATATCAAATATGGATATAATAATGTATATAATATTTATATATAATATTTATGATATTATTATACTTATGGAATGATAATATCACAAAAACCTTCTTAATTTCTATTCTGTAAGAATATGATAATGTCGCTTGTGTGTACGACAAACTACTGCCTCATAAAGCTATGTGATTCGTTTTTCACTTATGATATACATGGAAGGTAATAAGGAATATTTAATTAATATATTTGATATACATGAAATCATAATTAATATTTAAATTTTATATATTATTTACCTTTATTTCTTTTCATCCTTCAAGAAAATGGAAACAACATTCATGCGTCTGTTCGACATACTGTCTCCATGAACGGTGTATTTCATTTTCTATATCTAACTTTTAAAGATTAATATAAATACATATATAATGAATATATATGATATTTATATCATGTTTAATATTTTTTATATTATTTAACTATGATCAAAGTAAAAGGAACAAAAATACCTAATCAAAACATACATGAAAAAACAAAGCATTTATTACCCAAAACATGATTTTAAAAAGGAATTGTTAATAAATAGGTAATAAAATTTCATATGTAAATAATATATGGTATTATATATATAATTATGGTATTATAATATATTTATTATAAACATATATTTATTATATAGTATGTTTGAATGTGTGTGAATGAATTTGAGACAGGTAATTTCATCTCAAATTGTCTTCCTTGGGACATATGTTATGTTATGCACCTATATTATTTTATAAGGTGTATATATAGAAAATTTGACATTTTAAATTATTAATTTGTTTGATATCATTATATTTAAAGTTTTATTTAAATTTATTCTCTCATGAGACTTAGAATTCAAAAGTTACCAAAGCATGTAATGGATTTCTAGTCTCTCTTATATTTCTAGGAGACATATGTCATATTCACCAATTATTTCTTTTGTGTGGTGTATATACTACCTATGAAGGTATTTTATGATTATTATCATGAAAATTATAGGATTTTAATATCCAAATAAAGTTATATATTTCATGGGGCTTATTATTCAAAAGTTACCAAAGTGGTAAGGATTTGATGTTACAATCACATTGTTTTTATGAATTGTTTATGATTATTCTTTCGATAATGAAATATTATGATATATTTCTCAATAACTTAATGAATTTTATTCTCCTATGGTTTTTTATAGAGAATAAATTTTTTCCATTAATTTTCCACTCTTTATTCACTCAATAATAGAAAATAATTTTTTTAAAGAAAACTGACTTTATTTCACTCTTCGAACAAAAACCCTTTTTCTTCCACATCCATGTTTTCTAAAAATGATTTAAAAAATGTTTTAATGTTCCTATATGATTTTATAAAGTCATTTTTACCCTTTTTGACTTTTTATATAATGTTTTAAAAGGAATATTCATGTCTTTTTTCAAATAATACTCGTTTAAATTTTACTAAAAATGTGAAATGAGTATTTTTTTTAACATGTACGACATGAACATAATTTCCTTCCATCGTGAACACTAAATGTTTTAAAGATTAATTTATAATTTTAAAATTTTATTTTCAAATAAAAGTATTTCACAATGTTTTTTGAAATTTTAGTCATAAAAAGGTGATCTTCAGAGTTAAAATGTTATTTTCCTCAAGAAATATTCCAAGTGATATTTCAAAATCATTTTACATCTAAGATAAAATCCTTTGATGTTACTTAATTTTTATTGGAGATATGATCCAATGATAACATATTTATTATTTCTCTACATAGTTCATTCCTATGATAATAATATTTTTATGAAATCAATTTCTTTTCATGGGTTATGATATGATGAATATTTATGATCTTATGGCACAAAAATGTGTGCTTTATATGACGAGTGGGACTTATATCTCCCTCCAATTCATTGGGTAATGATTAATGTTATATGACATCAAAGGGTATATGTGAGGTTATATCAATCCTAAAATAAGGAAAATGGGAGGTTATCCCAAGCCCTAAAAAGGGTACATGGGAGGTTATCCCAAGATTGAAGCAGGAACACGGGTGGTTAGCCCGAGCCTAATATGTTATGAATGTCTTGGTGGATATCCCTAACATAAGATTTTTTATGCTTATGTGAACACCACATATCGATATCTTATGCCAATTTTATGATCTTATGGCTCATGTTCTTTGATTATTTTATGATTTGTGTCTTACTAATAGCTAAGATTTATTCTATGACTCGTGTTTATAATCTATGATATGTAGGGTATAGTTTTTAAAATGTTACTCTCATGTTATCATAACATTATGCTCATGTTATGTTTTTATCTCCCTTTTTTACCCTTACTGAGGATATGATATCACCCTATCTTATGTTTCATTTACTCAGGTTATGAATAAATGTATTATGTATGATATTTATATAAAGGGTTATAGTCATAAAGAAATTAGTGGGAGATGGAATAGCTCACTTATGGACCAATTGTTTATGTGTTCAAGTTTACAAAGACGCTATACCTAAGTGATGTTGGCATGTATTACTATGTTATGTAATGAATATCCATCTATTAAGATTTAATATTTATGTATGGGAAGTTCACTTATTTATAATGTGTCTGCCTATAGCTCCAAAGGTCCATTACTGATTCCCAAGCATCTCGCGTGTCTATCCAAGAAATCCATGTGGAGGACTCACATCTCGCCACTACTACACAGACCAAGGGGTCACAATATCTAATAGAGTACCTAAACCCTAGTATGATAAGGGGTTAAACTCAATAGATTAAGGACCCACACACTGGTGTGATAGGGGGTACCACTCAGTAAATAGAGGACATGAACCTTAGAATGATAGGGGTACCACTTAGTAAATAGATAGATAGAGGAACCACACTCTTATGTGGTAGGGGTGACACTCAGTGAATGGATTATATACTCCCTAGTATGATAGGGGTTCCACTCAGTGAGCATAGGACTTGTACCCAAGTATGATGGGGTGGTGCCGCTTGGTAGGTAGAGGACCTGCATCCTGGTCCATCAAGGGGTACCACTCAGTAAATAGAGTACTTACTCCCTAGTGTGTCAAGGTGGTGGGTACCACTTAGTATATAAATAGTAATAAGGGGGTCCCATGCCTTAGTGTGATAGGGGGTTTCCAACCCTAAAATCTCTCAGATGATCTTGACTAATCACCATTATCAGTCAAGTGTCACCTGAAGAATAATCACACTCGCAACACCTCACATCATATCTCTAAATTCGCTATGAAGAATATTGTTTCATTCTATGTGTAAAACTACTCAGGATAGGTGAGTCACTGGCCAAATCCAAATACATAAGAATGATATATTCAAGGTGGAAACTCCTAAGAAAAGTACACGGCATGTACTGGTGGTCACATGGGGTGTGACCATGCCTAGTCACCTAGCCATGTCCTCACTTGTACATGGCCTGGATAGCCATGTTGGTATACACTACATGTACAGGGGGGCACAGTGTGTCATTACCACCCAGGTTTTGTCGTGTTGATTTGTCCCATGCTCGTATACCTCATCTCGTGCCCGTGTACCCCATCTCATGCCCATGTTCCCCCAAAGTACACTTCGAGTGACCAATATAGAGTTACATGGAGTGTATGGGTCATACATGGCATGTGATCCTTATTATCCCTGAAACCCTATCCACAACATCTGGGGGAACTATATGGAATGTTATTTTAGGATGCATGGTGTGTAGTTGGGTTTCCCATAAAAATCCAAGAAATTATTCACACATCTCATCACACTACTTCCACTTCCATTTCTAACTCTAGACGCACCAAGTATTGTGGATATAGGGCAATCCATGCCCAATCTATCACCAATGGTCAGATTCTAGCCACATAATCCCTTAAATTCCCCCTTCCCATCACTGCCTCAATTATACCATTGCCTCTCTTGATCCTGGTTGCATGGAGGCTTCACTCACAACCCAAAAATTATCTTTATCCATCCACAAATCATCAATCCATTCATTATTCTTGAAACTGTCATAAATTCAGGGGTTCAGTCACATTCAAAACTACCTCGGTAATGTCGAACCACATCCCCATGGGATAATGATGAAGAAAAAAAAGAACATATAGGAAAAACACATAACCAAATTAAATCCATCATTGGTCAAGAATTATTGTCTAACAATCACAAAATCAAGGTAACTAGGGTGGTGGTAGGTGAAATTGAAGAATTATATCAAATAAATATAACTAATATATTATAGGGATCTTCTGAAGAAGAATAAATCATATATTGAGAAAAATAGATAAGATTCCATGTTCAATATTTTACTAAAAAGGTAGGAAACTAAAAATATGAGTCTTACCTAGATTTAGGATCAATTGTTGGTGAAGAACACATTCTCTAATATTGAAGAATACCCACTACATTCACTGCCTCCCAATCCACCTCAGTCTGATCATTAGTTTTTCTCTAATCTGATCGACAAATGAATAATATCTAATCCTCCTCTCAAATCTTCCCAGGGTTATGCAGATAACCCTTAATATTTTTTATAATCGGGTATTTATAGAGGTTTTTAATTTAGGACATTTAAAATAAAATAAAAAAATTATTTATTTATCTTAATTAAATGTACCCATTAATGGCTACCTCAATTGAATGTCTGACACCGACAAACCTTGGGTCATTCTTAGGGTAAACCCCATGCTCTGGAGTCAATTGTGATATCATATTTCTCATAAAAGGTCCTGAACAATTAAAAAAATATTTAAACTAAAAATATGCACATGTGTGCATTAAAATATATTAATATTTTAAATATATTAATTCTAGGATCCCTAGACACCCAAACACAACACCAACTCTGATAATAAATCCATAGATATGTAAATAAATATTCAAAGGAAAAATTTAATAAACCAGATTCATTATAAATTATGATAAAAAGTTGAGTTTGGCATGCCCCCACCAGTGCTTCCACTATGCCCATAACCTTCAAGTGGTATCAGAGTAGACACATAATAATTTATAATTATTTAAATATCATTGATTTATTTATGCGTTTATCGTTAGTTTTCAATTCCAGTTTAATTTTCGTTTAAATTCGAATTGTGAGATCTCATCTTACTCCTCTTCATTATCACAAATATAATAAAAAATGGATTAAATATAAACAAATAACATTAAAATAACTCATCAAGAGGTTCCAAGTATTTTGGATGTATTGCACAAGAATACATAGTATGTATCCCATATGTATATGTTGTGTACCTGTGTTTAATGCAACAGGATATCTCACAAATTAATTTGGCACATCGTGTATTTATTTCATTTGGTGTGTATTTAATAAACCACATATTGATCGGGTTATCCTAGTGCATGGTTAGATTGAATACAAAATGTGTAACATGGGTTCATGATATGTAGCTCATTAGTCAAAGACAATCCATGTGTTTTTTTACACAGAACGTGTGACTGGAAACCATGTAACTTAGAGACAACATGATGTGTAACTTTTATACATGTTGTGTAATCCATTAATATAATGACCTAGGATTTTCTAAAATGGGTATTACATATTTTTAGAGTAATATTAATTACATTATAGAAAACACATGCCCAAGGATCATAATAGTTTAGTGCCTTTGGAAACTTGAAACACGTTCTTCTAATTTGGTGAAAGATATTCAACATATCCCATAAATATATTCCCCTTTAGTAATCCTACTTAAAACATTTATTTATGACCTGAGGAAAGGAAACATAAGAAAGGGTGAGCTCATATGCTTATTAAGGGTAAACATGGAAGATACATAAGCATAGAATGAGCATAAGGGTATTAAAATATTGGAATAACATTTGAATATCATACCCTACATATAAAAGATCATATATATGATTCATGGAATAAATATTGGAATATCATAAGACATGAATCATAATAAAATCAAATCACCTAATCCATGAGAGTATAACAATGGCATAAGACATGTAAATACACATAATGTTACAATATCTTATGTTAATGATTCCTAATAATAAATTCATGGTATGTTAGGCTTGGGTTAATCACATGTGTACCTACTTAGAGCTTGATATATCCTCCCATTTACTTTATAGTTTCAATCTTAGAATGAACTCCCATGTACCCTCTTTTTGCGTTCTTAGGATGACCTCCTGTATACCCTTTTGTTGTGGGCTTAGGATGACCACCTGTGTACCCTCTTACTACGGGCTTAGGATGAACTCCTATGTACCCTTTTGATCTCATAGAACATTTATAATTACCCAATGCATTGGAGGGATATATATTTCCCACACCTCATATAATGAAAATCGTACATGTTTGTGATACAAGAACATAAATCATTCATCATATCAGAACCCATGGAATGAAATGGGTTTCATAAACATCATTCAATCATAACATAACCCATGGAAAAGAAATGGGTTTCATAAATATCATTCCATCATAAACATAAACCATTATTAGAAAGAATAAGAATTGTGGAATTAAATAATATCCCCAGTAAAACAAAAGTATCATTAAATAATGTTATCTTGGATGGAAAATAGTTTTGAGAGATCACTAGAAAAAATTCTGGAGGAAAATATCCTTTCTTCTTTGAAAACATTTTCTTTTCTTAAAATAACACACAGTCTTAAGAGAAAAAATATTCTTTGAAAATAACCATGGAATATTGTTAAGTAAACTTCAAATCATTAAGGCTACATGATGGTGGAAAAAATCATGTTTTATAAGTTAAAAAATCATTCCTTTCATACTTTTTCTAGAAAAGTCACAAAGTACCTCGTTTGGAAAAAAAAAAAATTCCTTTCAAACCATGTAATAAAAAGTCAAAATGGGTAAAAATGACTTTAAAAATACATAGGGTAATAATAAAAACATTTTTTTGAAAAAAGAATATAAAACATGGACATTGAAGATAAATATTCCTTAATAGAGACTTAAAACGAAACAATCCCAAATATTGATGAGATTGTGAAATAAATTCTCATCACTTTATAATTAGTATAATTATATGCCCCATGAAAGTGAGAAAATTATATTGATATTAAAATAACATAATATTATATATATATATATATATAATAATCATAAAATAAATTCATGGTCAGTATATATTCCATGTAGAGTGAACATGTAGTGTATAAGGAATGTGTCCCACGGAAATAAAAGTGAGACATAAATCCCTTACCTTAAGTCTTGACTTCCTTCATATAAGTTCAAACCTCCTAAATAATAAATATAATTTTATAATAAATATACCAAAAAATAATATTCATATATATAATACTATATTTTATTTACTTATAAGTTTATATTACTTTCTTATTAACAATTCCATGTTAAAGTTATGTTTTGGGTAATAATCGTTTTGTTTTTCATTCATGTTTTGACTTGTTATCCTTGGTCCTCTTAGAAAGATCATGATTTAATAATATCCAAAATTATAAATATGATATAGATATCACATATAAATTCATTATTTATTTATTCATGGTAATTCATAAAAGTTGTAGATAAAAAATAAAATACATCATTCATGGAGACGGTAGATCGTAAGTACGCATGAACGCTGTTTTCATTTTCATTTCATATTAAAAGAAAGGAAAGTATATGATATATTATAATTAAAAAATAATTTTTATGTTATTTATATCATATAAATTAATAAAATTTATCCGTATTACCACCCATGTGAAATATAGATGAAAAATGAATCGCATTACATCATGGAGATGGTAAGTCATACGTGCGCACGAGCGACGTTATCATTTCCCAAAAGATTATGTGGTAAAAAGGTATATATGATATTATAATTAAAAAATTATAATAATGTCATAAATATAATATATAAATATTAAAACCATCATAATTCTTACTCATAAATTACGGTAATGGAAAATTAATTGTATCACTACGTATAGACGGTAAGTCATATGTATACACGAGCGATACTTTCATTTCTTGTTTAATAGGAAAGGGGATTCATAATGGTGTGTTAATAATAATAATAAAATTTAAGAATATTTAATATAATTAAGTTATTATTTTATGATATATATCATAGATTTATAGGAGTTATAGAAGAGTAGAAAAAGAGAGTGATCGGTTAGATCGATTACCTCTTCTTCAAAATAACTCCTTTGATAAACACTTTAACACCTATAAGAAGGGTTTTCTTCCTAAAATAAGGCATCTATAATGTGGTTAGGTATTTTAGGAAGGTATTTGGTTAGATATTGACCTACAAAAATAGGATTTTAAGTGTTAATAAAAAGGAATAATGGGTTCCCTTTAATAGGATATGGTAGGGTCACTCTTAGAATTCTTCAAAATATTAAATTAATATAAATTAATTCTATAATACATATGGGTAAAAACATATTAAGTTATAATATATGATGATTTTGGGTCTAAATCCATTCATAAAATAAAAATTAGATAATTTTTTACTATTTTTTAATCCTTATCTTTTAACTTTAACCATTATTTAACCTTTTTAATTCTTATTGTGATATCATGTAATTTACAATTTGAGAGTTAATATAATTACTATAAAATTCTAGAATACTAGTAAATGAGTAATTGATGATATTTTAAGACTTATCCCAATCATTTTTCTAAAATTTAGATTTTTAGAAATTTTATATCATTTAATTAATTATTATTTATTTTAAAATATCAATAAGGTCAATTTTCACACTATTCATCACTTGACTTTTTAAAAATATCATAAAAATGATAAATTCTAAAAAAACTCTTTTAAACCATCACTAAAATGTAAAAGTTATCCATAAAAATATTTTATAACATTAATTATATTAAATTGTATTTATTTTAATATTTTTAATACCTTTTATTGGATTCTTTAATTAATTAAACAATTACTGCATCATCATCATATTATCATTTAAGGTAATTATTTTATCTCTAAAAATTATAAATGAAATACCATAATGTATATAAAAATTTTATATTTCTAAATCCTATTTATATTCGAACATATCCCTTATATAACCACACATTAAAAATATTTCTCTTGTTAAAAATAGAAGTATAACAAAATAAACTTTCCTTTGAATATAAAATTATAAAGGTTATATTCTCATCTAAAAGACCATAAATAGTCTTATAACCGATCCATTAATTATTAAGTATGAAAAATATTCATCCAATAAAATTATGAAAAGTGTTAGGGTAATTTTATAATATTTATAATATTATTTTTACCCTTAATTACCTTATTTACCCTTAACTGTGGTAATAAACAAAATTTACTAAAGTTATTATTCATATTTCCCAAAAATAAAAGGGTAATATTTAATAAATTTGGAACTTATGTATAAAAATATGTAATCTATTTTTAAAAATTCCAAACATAGAAATTTCATAAATTAATTACAAATTAATCTTGTTGATAGTACGAGAAAACAAGTTTTTAATGTAAATACCTTCAAAAGATTGAAATGTTTTTATATCTAAATTCAATGTGAAATTGATTCCAATTACCTTAATTTAATTAACTAGAAAAAATTGTCTAATTATACTTTAAAACCATTCAAATATATAATTTAACACTGAAAATTATTTAGATAAAAAAACTATTTTTAATTAAAATGCAATATTTTTTCATTATTCATCAAAAAATGAATCTTATCAGAAAAATACCAAAAATTCAAAAAAAAAATTGATACTCCGATTTCAAAGAAAAATTTTATTTTTTAAAATATAATTTATAAAATTTTAAAAAACTATATTTAAAATAAGTTCACCATCAAAAGGCAGAAAAACTACCTTTTTAGAAAAATACTTCTTTTATGCATAAAATTGGATTTTTTCTTATATCATGTACAGAAAAAACCTAATATGAATGATAAATATTAGATTGAATAATATATATATATATATATATATATATATATAATTAATATAATCTAATAAGAGTGATTTTATTATTTATTGGTATAAAACACATTTGTGTACATTTAAATAGTTTTTTTAGAAAATCATTTCCTTTTATTTTAAAAAGGGTTTTACATTAATTTAAAATTATTTTTTTAGAGAATTATATATACAAGTGTAAAACAAAATTTTATAATTTAGTTAATCCTTTTATTATTTTCCATTCTAATGGCTATGTTATAATTGTATTGTTTAAATAATTACAACAATAAAATGATGTTTTACAGAAACTTGGTGTAGCATGCAACGCAAGCTAAGTCAGTATTGTGTGTAGTGAAATCTTAAAATGGTGTAGTGTGCAATGAAAGATATCAAAGAAATAAATTATCTAAAAATCTATTTCATAAAAATCTTGTGTCATTACATTCAACTCCCCTTAAAATGAATTTCTCCCTCGAAATTCATCTAGGTTATCAAATGTTTAATACTTGAAAGTTTCTTTCATAGAAACTCACGTTATAAAAATGAATAATAAAAATCCCTTTAAAAAAATAAATTTTGATACATAATGGTTACCCAAAGTAACTCATAACTAGGTTTCCAAATATGAGAACATATGTGTAAAGTGAAAACATGGACATGGAAGAGAAATCTAACTATCATATTCTGATGGAGAGTGATAGAGAACATGCTTAGGAAAAAGTTAGCAATCATAAGGACATAAATCTGCAATGATCTAAGGCACCATTTTATTCATCAAAAAAAAGGTACTATGATAACATTTTTGATTTCAAGATCCTTTCCCTAGATTTGAATAATTTTCATGAGAAGAAATACTTACTTGATTTCATTACATTTCATAAGCATATCTCATCCTTTCATTATTCCTTAATCAATTTCCACTTCATCTATTCTTTCAAAAAATGAAGGTAAATTTTTCATTCCTAAAGCATTAGAAGATTATGATACCCATAGTATGATTGGTTTTCCCATCTATCTTAACATTACAACAAAATGGTTAACACGTGTTATTCAATATGCATAATTCCTCATATGGAGAGGTAATAATTTAACATTTAAAACCTCATCTAAAGTTTAATATAAACCGTTCCATAAATGGTTAACCTTATAACCCTTATGGAAGTTGAAATTCCAAAACTTTAGAAATAAGGTCACTAAATTTCTCAAAAACAGCTTAGCATTGATCCCCTGTATATGATAAAGTAGCTCGTGTTTGTCACATACCAGACATGTGGATACCTTTATCATGTATTCTTATAAAACCATATTAAATACACACATGATTATTCATTACTTATATAAGCTCTTTTATTTATAAAAATCATGGGATTTTTGGGTTCATCCTTATAGAAAAAAATATGTGATTTCATTATTCTAGAATCCAAGAATACAATCACATGAAATTTCACTAACATATGAACAATAAGATTTTCATAGGGCCCATTCATATGAAATCAAACATGAAATTCCCAAATAATGAGAGAAGGGTAATTATTCCCTAATTATCATGGTTTACTTCATCTATTGTAATAGCATAAGATTTTCCTTATCCTTTTTCGTTAGAGGTTTTTGTGGCTTATCATCCGCATTAGTCCTTAGTTTTGGGAACTTGTTAACATAATGCACAAACTCTTTTAAATTGAAATACTGAATTGTGGGAGGTTTATTTTGTGGAGGTTTCTCTTTATTTACATAATTATCTACCTTATTCTCATCACTTTTTCATTCATATGCTTGATTACCTTCCTTTACACACTTGTAACACACTCTTATCCCTTTTAGGCATTCACCTGAGTGTTTCTTCCCACATTTTTGGCATACAGGTACCTAAAAAAATTCCACCATTTAATTTTTCATGATATTTGATATTACTTTTCTTATAAAAATCATAGAAATGGTGGTAATATCCAATTTACATTTCTAACTTTAGTGTATATCAAATGAATTATTCATATCTACTAAAGTCTCTTATATCCAAGTCCTTTCAAAGACTTGGTTTTAGGACACCAAAGAATCGATCGATTTTGATTTCAAGGATGATTATTAACCTAGAATCTTACCTTGAAAGTATTTTAAAATTAGCCTCATTGGTATTAATAGATTCATCATCCTTTTTCTTAATATAAATGAATACCTTCTTCATATTTTTTCATAGAATACGAGGTAAGTACTTTCTAAAAAATATTCCCTTAAACTCTTCATATTCCATAGATTAAATTGCTTCTTGTTCCCTCGTGTTCTTAATAAGAGTCCACCACTAATCAGCTTCACCTTTCAAATAATAAATAGTCAAAATTAATTTTTCATATTATGAACACTTAATAAAAAAAATATCTTTTTAGTGGTACCAATCCATTGTTCAGCAACAAGTGGATCAGAAGAACCACTAAAAGAAGGTGGGTGTTGCCACATGAAGGACTCAATAGAAATTTGTTCCATTCTTTTTTCATTTGGAAGTACATCATGATTCATAGATTGTGTGAGTATAGAAATAATATTTTTTATTCCAACTCCCATAACATTTTTTTACTCATGAGGAGAATTATTGCATTACCCATCGCATTCAGCACTAATGTGGTTCCTTCGGGTTCCATCCATTCACTAAAACCCAAAAAAATGTGAGAAACACTAATCATACTGGTAAAATCGCATAATCAAGGTAAATTAACTTCAATATATGACATATTAGGTTTAATCCTAGTCTATTTATGATCTTTATGAAAACTCTAGGATTGTAACCTATACTTAGACTTATCCTTAGAGATGATACTGAGGTTTTCTCATAACAGTTTCCAAAGGCTGACTAAACCTTTCCTATGATACCAACTATAATGAACTAGGATTTTATAATATGGATATTACATCTTTTTAGATGAATATTCATTAAATTATAGAAAACATTTTCCTGAGGACCATAATATTTTAGTGCCTTTGGAAACTTGGAACACATTCTTCTAATTTAGTGAAATATATTCAACATCTCCCATAAATATCTTCCCCTTTAGTATGCCTACTTAAAACCTCTCTTTATAACCTAAGGAAATGAAACATAAGAAATGGTGAGATTAGATGATCGATAAGGGTAAACATGGAAAATACATAATCATAACATGAGCATAAGGTTATAAAAACATTATCATAATATTTGAAGATCATACCATGCATATCAAATATCATATATAGGAGTCATGGTATAAATATTAGCAAATAATAATAACTAAATCATAATAAAATCAAAGAACATGATCCATGAGAGTATAAAAATGTCATAAGACATGTAAATACACATAATCTTAGAATATCTTATGTCAATGATTCCTACCAATATATTCATGGTATGTTAGGCTTGGGTTAATCAACCATATACCTACTTTAGGATTGGGATGTCCTCCCATGTACCTTCTAGTTTAATGTTTAGGATGACCTTCCATATACCCTCTTGTTGTTCTCTTAGGATGACCTCATGTGTACCATTTTTTTATGGGCTTAGGATGACCTCATGTATACCCTCTTGTTGTGGGATTAGGATGACCTCTCACGTACCCTTTTGAGATCATAGAACATTTATCATTATCTAATTCATTAGAGGGAGATATAGACCCACCCATCACATAATGAAAACCATACATATTTGTTCCACAAGAACATAAATCATTCATCATATTAACACTCGTGGAATGAAATGGGTTTTATAAACATCATTCAGTCATAACATAATCCATGGAAAAGAAATGGGTTTCATAAATGTCATTCCATCATAAACATAAACCATTCATGGAAAGAATAAGAATGGTATAATTGAATAATATATCCATTAAAATATAAATAATATTAAATAATGTTATCTTATATGGAAAATAATTTTGAGAGATCACTTGAAAACAATTCTTGAGAAAAATATCCTTTCTTCTTTAAAAACATTTTATTTTTTTAAAATGACGCACAATATTAAAAGAAAACATTTTCTCTGAAAATAAACCTAGAATCTTATAAATGAAACTTAAAATCATTAAGGTGTCATGATGTTGTAAAATTACATTCATGCTGTATAAGTTAAAAAAATCCTTTTGTACTTTTTCCAAAAAAAAAAGTCTCAAATTACCTCATTTGGAAAACAATAAAAAGATTCCTCTCAAACCATGTAGTAAAAAGTAAGAAATGGGTAAAAATGACTTTAAAAATCCATAAGTTAATAGTAAAAACATTTTTTTGAATTTTTTTTTAGAAAACATGGATGTGTAAGATAATGATTTCCCAACCGAGACTTAAAACAAAACAGTCCCAAATATTAATGAGATTGTGAAATAAATACTCATCACTTCATAATCAATAGAATCGTATACCCCATGAAATAGATAAAATCATATGGATATGAAAAAACCATAATATTATATATAATACTCATAAAATACATTCGTGGGCAGTATATACACCACATAGAATAAATAAGTAGTGTATAAGGCATGTGTCCCACAAAAAATAAAAGTGAGACATAAATCTCTTACCTTAAGTCCTAACTTACTTCATATACATTAAAACCTCCTATATAATAAATATAATTTTATTATAAATCTAACAAAAAATGGTTTTCATAAATATAATACCATATATTATTTACTTATAAGTTTATATTACTCACTTATTAACAATTCTATGTTAAATTTATGTTTTGGGTAATAATCGCTTTTTTCATTCATGTTTTGACTTGTTATCCTTGGTCCTCTTACATAGATCATGATTTCACCATCTCCACAATGATAAAAATGATATAAATAGAATATGTATGTATGTATGTATATATTCATTATGTATTTATTCATGGTAATTCATAAAAGTTAGATATAAAAAAATAAAATACATCGTTCATGGAGACGGTAGGTTGTACGTACACATGAACTTTGTTTTCATTTTCTTGTCAAATTAAAAAGAAATGAAATTATATGATATATTATAATTAAAGAATAGTTTTTCTGTTATATATATCATATATATTCACAAAATTCATCCATATTACCACCCATGTGAAATATATATGAAAAATGAATCACGTCGCATCGTGAAGATGGTAAGTCATATGTGCGCACAAGCGACGTTATCATTTCCCAAAATATTAGGTGGAAAAAATGTAGATATGATATTATAATTATAGAAGTATAATAATGTCATAAATATCATGTATAAAAATTAAACCCATCATAATTCACACTCATAAAAGATAGTAATTGAAAATGAATTGTATCATTATGTGGAGACGGTATGTCGTATGTATGCACGAGCGATACTTTAACTTCTTGTTTGACAGAAAAGGGGTTGTATATTGATGTATTAATAATCATAATAACATTTAAGAATATTTAGGATTATAAATTTATTAATTTATGATATATATTATATAATTATAGGATTTATAGAAGAGTAGAAAAGGAGAGTGATCAGTTAGAGTGATTACCTCTTCTTCGAAACGACTCCTTTGATTAACACCTTAACACCTCTAAGGAGGGTGTTATGACTAAAATAATCCCTCTATGATGTGGTTAGGGATTTTATAAATTTATTTGGGTATATATTTTATGAACCAAATGGTTTTTTATGTGTTAATAAAAGATAATAATGAGTTCCCTTTTATTGGAGAGGGGAGGGGCACTCTTAGAATTCTTCAAAATATTAAATTAATATAAATTAATTTTATAATAAAAATGGAGCCAAAATTTTTAATTTATAATATAAGATGATTTTGGGTCTAAATATATTCATAAAATAAAAAATAGATAAGTTTTTATTATTTTTTAATCCTTATCTTTTAGCTTTAACCATTATTTAACATTTTTAATTCTTACTCTCATATCATGTAATGTACACTTTGAGGGGGAATATAATTTCTATAAAATTCCAAAAAACCAATAAATGAGTCATTGATTATATTTTAAGACTTATCCCAATAATTTTTATAAAGTTTATATTTTTATAATTTTATATAATTTAATAAAATATTATTTATTTTAAAATATCAATAATGTCAATTTTGACACTATTCATCACTTTACATTTTAAAAATATCATAAAAACATGATATATTATAAAAAAATCCCATAAAACATCAATAAAATGTTGAATTTATCTTTAAATTTATTTTATTACATTAATTATATCAAATTGTATTTATTTTAATATTTTTAATATCATTTATTTGATTCTTCTATTAATTAAACAATTACTACATCATCATTATGTCGCCATTTATGGTAATTATTTTCTCACTAAAAATTATAAATAAATTAAAATGATTTAGATAAACATTATATATTTATAAATAATATTTATAGTCAAACATATACCATATATAACCTCATATTAAAAATATTTCTCTTGTTAAAAACAAAAGTACGACAAAATTGACTTTCCTTTGAATATAAAATTATAAAGGTTATATTCTCATCAAAAATCCCATAAATGGTCTCATAACCAATAATTTAATTATTAAGTACAAAAAATGATCATTTAATAAAATTATTACATGTTTTGGGGTAATTTTATAATGTTTATAATATTAATTTTACCCTTAATTAACTGAATTACCCTTAATAGTGGTAATAAAAAAATTACTAAAGTTACTATTCATATTGCCCAAATATTAAAATGGGACTATTTAAAAATTTTGGAACTTATGATTATAAATATTGAATATATTTTTCAAAATTATAAACACATAAATTTCATAAATTAATTAAAAATTAATCTCGTTGACGGAATGAGAAAACGAGGTTTTAAAGTAAAAATCATCAAAAGATTGAAATGTTTTTATATCCAAATTCAATGTGAATTTGATTACAATGAAATTAATTGGATTAAATTATAAAAACTTGATCTAATTATACTATAAAACCATTCAAATATATAATTTAACACTATAAATTATTAAGACGAAAAAAATTGTTTTCAATTAAAATGTAATATTTTTCACTATTTATCAAAAAATGAATCTTATTAGAAAAATACCAAAAAGTCAAACAAAGTAAATTTTTATACTTCTATTTCAAATAAAAAGTTTATTTTTTCAAATATAATTTATAAAAGTTTCAAAAACTATATTTAAAACAAGTGCACCATCAAAAGGTGGCAAAACTATCTTTTTAGAAAAATATTTCTTATATGCATAAAATTGGATTTATTCTTATATAATGTCTAGAAAACACATAGTATTAATGTAAAATATTAAATTGAATATTATATATATATATATATATTTAATTAATTAATATAATCCAATAATATTGATTTTATTATTTATTATTATAAAACACACCTCTGCACATTTAAATAGTTTTTTTAGAAAAACATTTCCTTTTATTTTAAAAAGGGTTTTACATTCATTTATAATTAATTGTTGAAATAATTATATATACATTTGTAAACCAAAAATTTCATAATTTATTTAACCCTATTCATATTCTCTATTCTAATGGCTAGGTTGTGATTTTCTTGTTTAGATAATTACAATACTAAAATTTTGTTTCATAAAAACTTAATATTTCATGTAACGCAAGCTAAGACGGTGTTGTGTAGAGATCGAGCTTAACATGGTGTATCTTTCAATTAAATCCATCAAATAAATCAATTATTTAAAAATATATTTCATAAAAATATTAGGGTGTTACAATTAATATCCATGGTGGGACAACACGCCTATCACATGGCATATATCATGGATAAACGGTGAAGATTTATACACAATATGTCATTGGATTGTACACACTGTGTATATTACCTGTTTACACAAAATTTCAAATTAATTTTTTATACTATTTAAACCTTATCATCATGTATTTTTTGTGTCATTTATTTGACTCATACATGTCATGTGATGGGTCTTATATATATTAAATATCTAAATAATTTCTATGTAATATTCTGAACTACATTTTCTATATAAGTCATAATATGGTGATTACTCTACACGCATTAAGGCATAACATGTTACATAAATAACATGTGTTTGTGTGTCATTTATTTAATAGTACATGAAATAAACTTATGTGATAATACATGTATGATATATACCAAAAGAGTAAATAGTATACAAATATCCTACATGTTGGGTAGTTTAGACAGGTACTCATCTTGTCACCTCTAAGGTACATGTTTTTTACTTAGTCAATTTTAAATAAATTATTTAAATTATTTAAAATAATGATGTTTGAGAATCTAAATAAAGTTTGTATGAGAATTAGAATAAAATAATTGATTAATTAAATAATATAATTAATTAATCTGAGCATGGTTTGTCTTAAATAAGAATGATTGGGAATGGATACTATTTTATTAATTGTATAAATCATTTCCTATATTTAGATAATCATGAGCATAGACGAGACATTTTTATGTTATTGGTTTCCAATTAATTTATTATTAAATTAAATTGATGGCATACAGGTCATCCCTCCACTCATTATGTAAGGGCATACATTCCCATGTCTTCCTTTTATGTAAACCCCATAAACCAATCATTTGGTTCCCCTCACCTGCATGTGAGTAAAAGATTATGTAATATATAGAGCTCTCGGGTGAGTGGAGGTGGTTCAAGTTTGGAGCTCAGGTGAAACCAGTCCAAGAGATACATGGGAGGATAGGTTGAAAACTACAACATGAACTAATTTATGGTTCAAGGTGTTTCCCCTAGGTTGATGGTTAGTTTATCATTCACTGGATAAAATAAACATTTGAAAAATTTGTGATTATACCACTCTTATTGTTTTATTTCTATAAATTTTCATGGTTAATTTCATTATGGATATTTTTTCATGATTACATGAATTAATTAATTAATAAGCATGAATGATAAGACCAAAATAAATTGTAATATGAGTAAACTTTATCTAAGACATGGTTAATCACTTAAGTAAATCTACTTAATATTAGCAGTAATGTAATAAAGATAAAATGGACAATTTATTCATAAATATAAAAATATCCCAATTATATATGTTAATTTGGTATAGTCTTCTACTGATTAAGTTAAAATTGAACCATATTTCAAAGTGTTTGACCGGCCAAATTTGGGGTGCTTTCAATTATCAGGGAATTTTGACATGAGTTTTGGGTCAACTTAACTTTTTACACATCAAGGGTTGAGTTCCAAAGTGGGACTTAGTGTAACTAAGAGGCAAGGGTTGAGGAAATAAAAATTTAGAATTTTAGGATTGGGGAGTCTACTCAATATATCAAGGAACTATGAGTTGATTCAGTTGTAAAAAATATTCCTACCTAAAACCCTTCAAATAACTTTCCAGGACAAAGTTTGGGTTATGAGGAAGGGAATATAGGTCCTTTGTACTAGAATGTCCATGAAATGGGGTATTTAGAAACCAATGGTAAGGGATATTGGGTTTCTATAAAATAGTGTGAGATTAATAAATTTAATATTTATTATCTAATTTTATAAGGTAAAGTACTAAAATTATAATCTTCTTAATTGTAGAAATGGAAATCCGCATGACTTCAACTATATCAATGTGATCCATACTCAAGAAGGATAACCTTATAACTGGCACTAATTTCCAAGAATGTAAAATGAACTTACATATTATTATATACCTTTAAATTAAATTATATGTGTCTAAAAACACCATTCCTAAAGCACCTAGCCAATAGGATAGTGAGGAAGAATTATCTATGTATAAGAAACATTTTTATGATATTATAGATGTCCAATTTTTCATTATATGTTTCATGTTCAATGAGATTCTAAAGAAACATGAGGATATGGATGTGTATAGAATGATGTATCACCTTCATGATATCTATCAAGAGAAGGTGATACAAAAGAGATATGAGATCTATAATGCACTATAACTGTAAAATATTATAGAGTAGGCACTTGTTGGGCCTCATGTAGTCAAGAAGATTGTCTACATAGATTTCTTATACATCTTGGGTGTTAAATTACTTAATGAGATGCACACAGATCTCATACTTTACTCAATTCCTAAATCATTCTATAGATTCATTATAAATTACAATATGAACAATAGTGATAAGAATCTTTTAGAACTTCATACTCTTATTCGCCAATTTAACAAGGACGTAGGGCATAAAAAACACAACATACTTATAGTGAACAAGAAAATGAAGAATAAGGAAAAGGGGACCATGACTTATGTTATGTCTAAATATCATGAGCATCATCTTTCCTAGAATAATAATATCCAAAGGTATGCAGAAGAAAAAATAAGTAGTATGTTTTTCATGTGGCAAGCTAGGCCATTAAAAGAAGAATTGCACCCAGAAGCGTAGGGAAGCTAAAATTGTATTTGTTATCGAGTGTAATCATTATATATCTACACATTGGGTATTAGATATAGATTTTGGTGCTCATATATGTATCTAAATATAGTAACCAAGTAGATTTCTAAAGATTTCATAGGAGAGGTAAATATTTGAGCAGTCAATAGAGTGTGACTTTCTACTTTGTCTATAGGATATTTTCACCTTTGATTTCCAACTAGAATAATTTTTATTTTAAAGGTTTGTTATATTGTGACAAGTGTTACTAAGAACATAATTTAAATTTCTTACCTTGGCATGAATGGATTTATTTTTAAATTTTGAAATAAATAATGACTCTTCTAGAAAAATAGAATTTGTTATGGAATGGCACAACTATATAATGGTATTTATGTATTAAATTATGAAAACCAGGTATTATAAATAGATAATGAATCATGTTATCATAACTCATATAACACCCAACTGTGGAATCACTATCTTGGTAACATAAATGAGAAGCGTCTGACAAAGATTTATCATGATAGTTATTTAAACTCTTTTGAGATAAGACTACTTGAAATATATCGTGATTTTTTACAATGAAAAATGGTCAAAACACCATTTAGTGGATAGGGTGAAAGGACCAAAAATATTCTAGGATTGGTAAACACTAATTTTTATAGACCTTTTCTAGTATAATCTAAAGGTGGATATTCCTACTTCATAACTTTTACTGATAATTTGAGTATATATTTTTGCATCAACTTGATGAGGTATAAGTCTGAGACCTTTGAAAAATTCAAATACTTAAATAATTAAGTAGAGAATCAAAAGGTTAGGAAAATAAAGAAGCTTTTATCTAATCAATGTGGTTAATATCTTAACCAAGAGTTTATCGACTTTATATGGGAGTTTGGTATTCTATAATAACTCACTCCAACTTATATATTATAGTGGAATGGTGTTATTAAAAGGAGGAATCGTACCTTGTTAGTAATTTTAAGGTTGATGATGAGTCATATAGATCTTGTATTATCCTTCTGGGGATATTCATTATGAACAGCGACATACACAATGAATTGGGTACCAAATAAAGTGGAAAACGACATTCCCTTTGAGTTATGGAGTAAAAATAAACATGTTTTAGCATGGTATTTTATTTTTATTACTTTTAGTTTGACATTTATATGTATTCCATCCTATCATCACATGGTTCACTATTGTTTGATTTATTGGTTATTCCTTTAGTTTCTAGTTGTATGTTGTGTTGTTTCCACTATATTTTTTACTCTAATATTGTTTATTTTGTATTTCCTCTCTATTGTAACTTCATACCAAGGGTTATAGTATCCCCACTAGTATTTACACCCTCACTATTAGTCGGTAGCCTCTGGAATATGGGGAGGTGCACTTAAGGTCCGTAGCCAACCTGATTTGTCCATGTGAGAGAGTTCCAAATCAGGGGGACATTCCATAAGCCTAGAGGGTCACACACTAATTATATCTATAAACTCCATTAAATATTTAATATTATTTATTATTTAACATATTGAATAAATATTATCATCTTATGTGTTTTAATAATGATTATTTTTTTCTTGATTATATATATTCAATCACTAGTTATTAAAGATAATATTTCTGAGCAGAATATTTAATAATATTTATTTTATATTTAGTGAATATAATATTTATTTATTTATTGGTGAATAATTTAGTGATATTTATTTATTAAATAAATTTTCATTATTCAAGGCCTGATAAATATTTTGGAGGAATAGCGATATGAATTTAAATTTATAATGATAAATAATATATATTAAATATTATTTAAATAAATTTTAAACAATTTATTCAAGAAATAATATTTAAGTAATTTTTTGTTTTGTGCATTTAGTAAATATTATAATTATAATTATAGACATGGGGTTCCATGGGGATTGGGGAAATAATAAGGTTGCATGTGCAATAATTATATTTTAACCCTTACACTATTTAAACTCAATTACATTATTTCTAACCCTAATGTTGTCCATTTTTGTATTGTACACAATGACATCCAAAAAATATTCTCAATCCCTAGATATCTCCTGTAACGTCCCTCGATATATCACTCTCTCATGTGGCCAAATTGGGTTGGTTATGGGACCTCAGGCATGACTCCCCATACACCTGAGGCTGCTGACTAGTAGTGTGGGTGTGATGATATAGTGGGGAGACTATACCCCCTGGTATGGACTTACTTAGAAGTAGGAATAAAGAATATAAATATATAAAATTAGAGTAATGGAAATAGTGAAAACAGTGAAACATACAACTGGGAAGTAAAAGGAGGAACCAATAAACCAATAGTAATGAATCATGTAATCACAAGATGAATGTATCTAAATTTCTAACTGAAATAAATACAAATAAAAGAATAAACTGGCACAAAATAAACTCAAAAGACCCTGGTCCCTAACCCCATGTTGATCCCATCTCCAAACTCCAGCCCATCCAGCAAGTAATAATTAGCAACAAGGTCCCTTTCCCTTGTCCAAACCTATATACATGTAATCTACTTAGGTTCTAAATGGCGGCCCAGATAGGGTGTGAGTAAAAATTAGTAGTCTAACACCACTATTTCAAAACAAAACCAGTCTGATAAATAAGTTCATACAATTAGCAATAAATAGGTGTATTAATTTAATCAGTTAATACAATATATAAATCAATTTACTTTTCCACCATTCCAGAATGTCTCTAAGCATGTAATACAACCATGTCAACCATAACCATAAACTATGGCATAATCACATAACTAGGAAAATCCTTCTGTATAATCATTTCATCCTCCGTGAAAATCCCTATATATAAGTATTTCAGTATAAACTGGTCCAATCCCTCTATATAACAATTTCAGCATGTTTCACTAGGCCAAGCCCTTTATATAAGCATTTCATCATGTATTACTAAGACATGCCCGCTATATAAGAATTTCAGAATCATTGAGAATAACCCTATATATAATCATTTCATCATGTATCATTTGTCCAAGCCTGATATATAAGTATTTCATCATGTAAAACTAGAAAATTCATAATAGTAATGATATGAAATTATAACATCATAAGCCTCAATGGTTAATTATGAAAATTACCATTTTTCTTTGAATTACTCTTTCATTTATATATCAAATTATAATCAATCATATCAATAACCCATAATATATTAACAAAGTGATTCTATATCAATCAATCACCAATAATCCCATGCCATGATAAACACACTTTAAACCATTATCCAATTAATTATTTATCCAGGGTTAGCATACCCAACGCATAGCCACAAGCTAGGTCGCAAGTCATTGAATCTAAAGGGATCCAAGGAACAATAAATCACATGATTTATCATCAATAATTATTCAATTAACTAATTCACACATTACATCGGCAAAATCGCATTGTTTCACATACTCAAGAAATTAAACAGACCTTAGGGTTAGGTTTTAGACCCCATACCTTAATTCATAGATTAAGAAACGCTTACAATAGGAATCCCCAACAAGAAAAAAAGGGTAAAAGATTGAAAGAAGGAGACTAGATCAAACAAGATCAAGATTAACACCCAAAAAAACTTCAGTCAAAATAATATCACCATAATAATAAGGAATGATGGAAAAGAAGGGAAAACCAAATCAAAACCACTCAACAGGAATAGGATGCATGATTGGGAAGTTCAGAAGGAATGGAAGGCTCCAAAATCACTTAGAACACTCCTAAGATTGAGAGAGGATAGGGTTGAACCTAAATAATAAAAATTATAAGCATTGTGTTCCCTTAAAACCACCTAACCCATGAAATAAATAGCATGTAATTGAATTAAAAATTTTATAATTCTTGATTAAGAGATATATTGAAATTCATGTCACCTCAGGTGAATTTAAACCTGAATGAGAATTACATGTCATATAAAGGATTCACAATGTGTATTATTTTCATGTCATGAACTTATTACATAGCTTGTTCTAGTCGATAGTTACACATAGTGTAACACATTTACATGACATGTAATTACCTTGTAAACATATTTCAGCCTATTTCCCATGGAAAGAATTTAAACCACCTCTGAATCCATCCAAAACTCTTAGAAAACCCTCATAATACCCTTTTTCATGTTTATATATAGACTTCATTAATTAAAAAAACATACATCCCAAAACTTTAGGTCATTTTTTCCAAACAAAGGCTCTCTGTATCTGAACAAAACTCAACCAACTTGGTTTAAAGACAAGGAAACCCCAAAAAAGAGGTTTAATGAAAGACTCAAAGAGGTATGTACCTGAAAAAATATGGGATCTTAAATATCCTCTCCAAGATGAACTCAATAATGAATATTGATCCTCCTCTTCCACCCCTCTTGATTCCATAGAGATAAAGTAGAGTAATTATTTAAAGTGAATTTTGTGGCTATGATAGATGAATGGAATAAACATTAGGATCTTCCACAAAAACAATAAAAGATTCCAAAATCATCACCCATAGGTTCATGGTGAATTTGTATATCACTTCTAGAGGAAATATACACTTTATTACTATAATGCAATGATGTATAATATAGATATTTTCTTAGATTCATCAATGAATAAATAATTCATCATAAAGCAATTATTTAAATGATTAAATTAATTATAAATCATTATGTGATGATTTTGTGTTTGGTTCCAGTGTTCCCATATAAATTAATCTTTTATTAAATTTTGGTGGTCACAAAATTATTCATCTTGTACATCTCAGAATAATCTTAGATTCTGAAAAGAATATTAGTTGGGCATGCAACACTGGTACTTCCACTCTGCCCAGAACCTTCAATGAAGATGTTGGTCATGGTAACATTCATGAAGGGATATTTACATTATAGTGTTATTCTATAAATAAGGGAACTTGATATTTCATGAATAATATTCCAAAGAAGAATATGTTGTTCATGGTGACATTCACAGTAGGTTTTTTAAAGAGCAACTGGTGATTTTTAATGAACTAACCCATACTCAGTGTAATTTATAACAGTAGTGAGGCTATCCAGGTTTGGCATCTAATACATTATTATATTTTTAAGGTCCTAAGTCTATGTGGATATGACCTTTGTGTTTTTCTGTGGCTCATGGTGCTCGGTGGAGGCTTGGAAGTGATCTAGAGGGGTTTGGATGCAAAAGTCTGGAAACAATAAGAATTCACCTCATGTAAAGTTACATGACATGAAAGGGTGGTTCACATCTTTTTCAGGGCCAGCACGTGACATATAAATTTTGGGGTTAAATAAAAAAAGGTTATGTTTTTTTTGGAATAAACTTAACCTCTAGGACTACACAATGTGAAATGGGATTACACATCATGTAAATCCCATGTGC
This sequence comes from Viscum album, assembly GCA_963277665.1. Taxonomy (NCBI): domain Eukaryota; kingdom Viridiplantae; phylum Streptophyta; class Magnoliopsida; order Santalales; family Viscaceae; genus Viscum; species Viscum album. The sequence continues at coordinate 1,711,805,011 of OY728140.1, read as the reverse complement.
AACACATCTTTAAAGGGTGTAACTACTCAGGTTTTAACAAAACCTATGGAATTTGGATCCTCTATCTCTCATTCCAGGTGACCAGTAGCTCCCTTCCTTGGTGTTTTTAGATCCCTTCGATGGGAATCAATCCTTGGCCTTCTATCTTCAATTTTTGGTGATCCAAGGTGAGTTTTTCCCCTATTTCATGTAGTTTCTCTATCATTCGGTCTTGTTTTCCTCCTATTATTCTTACCATGAAATGGAAGATGATCTGCCATGTTTTTAATGGGGTTTTATTTTTTGTTTTTTGGTGTGGTTTTGGTGCATCTTCCTTGAATGGATTTAGTTCTTGCGGGAGAGGTGATCAGAGATCTGCAACGTTAGTCTGTTCTAGTGTGAATAATGTAGATGGATTTTGAGTAAGGGGGTTTATTTATTCTCTATTTATTTACATGTAATAATAAATTGATCATTATTTACCCCTTTGGATGGTAATTAAATTTTCTTAATAAATATTTAACTAGATTAATAAATTGGATAGCGATCGCATGTTAAAGATATTGTTTCTTTATACTGTGATAGTGGTTTACCTTGTGTTTTGTTAGATAGTGTGATATATATAATGTATGATTTGTTAACATGTTTTTATACTTGGATTTTCATGTTTAAATTGATAAAGAACATAAAACTAGAATTAATTGATAATTAATTAGCTTAAGAAATTAAAGAGGAGGCATATTTGTAATCTGGTGGTTAATGTAATTTGATGATAATCAAATTGATGTAATGCACATGTTTAATTCAAATTTATCTTCTATATGATTAATGGAATTGATAGATAATGTGAATAATGTTTATTATTATTGATAATATTTCAAAAGTCATGTTAATTGATAATGGTACTTCTCTAGGTTTTTGAAACTAAAAATGAATATTAAGAGCACGTTTTACCTTTGGTGGCTTGTATAAATTGATTCTTTAGGTTTCCCATAGTTGGAACCTATAATTTATGAATCAATTAACTCAAGATAGAATAATAACTATTTATGTGATAAAGATAATTTTCTAGGGCATGAGTTTCTAGTTTTCTTAAGAAGGTTGAGTTCCTTGTTTTGGAGTTGTGAGAGCTCGTTTTCATGAGAAGGTTGACTTCCTTATTTTGAGGGCCCAATTTCTATATTGAATACTTGTTTGTTCCTACTACTATTATGATATTCTATGGATATAATCCTTGTGATATGATCCTAATATAGTTGAGCCTAGTATGGTTGATATGGGGTGGGGAGGCCATGATATGATGTGATCCTGGTATGGATGAGCCTGGGATGGATGATATGTGGGTTGGGAGACCCAGGTGATGTGGCAGCAGTTGATTCTTATGATGGCGAGATGCAGCGATATATTCATGTGTGTTTCAGGGATGGAACTATAGGTAATTGGATAGGTTAAACCTTGCCTTACCCATTGATGAGATGTTGAGAGTCGGTATGCTCGCTTATGAATCTATAGAGTGGTTGATGGTTGGGTTGTTTGTTTATACCTAGAGGGCATGGAATTTACTTTTATGATTACTGTAATGCAATATAATGTAATGTGGAATAATTTTAATGGTTAATTAATGGATAATTAATTAATTAATAGAAGGAAATTATCTAAAGTAAATAATTAATTTAATATAGCTCTTTTATATGCTTGTATGGTTATAGGATATATGGTCTTAGTAGTGGCGGTTGGGAGTCTAAGCGACATTAGCTGCAGTTGATTCTAAGACTAGCTTATGCCCATAGTGTGGTTATGATCTGTATTAAATCATGTATATTTTTTTATTTTATATGCTACCCCACCCTTGTTGGTTAGGGTAACTAACACCCAGTAGACTCTAGGAGGATGTTTTCCCCAACATCCTGATGGGAGGATGGATGGATCACTACCCCCTCTAGCCCTACTCTCTTCTATTGGTAGTTACTTATGCTAGTATGCATGGCGGCTAGTTTTCCCATATATGCATCTAGAGGGTTTTGATGGATTATGGTTATTTCATACACATATATTACCAATTATAGTATCCAAAGGATTATTATAGGTATGAAGTGTATAGAATATTATGTCTTGAGTTATATACTCGGTGTATGGCCTCTAATGGCTTGAGGTATAATACCCGATGTTTGATATACATCATACGGGTTGTGGTGGATCCCAGAAAATATGTGGTTACTATATGTAGATATGTGATATAGTAAGATGTTGTTATGTGATTCATGAGGTGCATGTTGTGATGCCTTTCCCAGGTGTCTTCGAGTTGGCTTACTTTTAGAGAGAGATGGCTCAAGACATTCGACGTTGGGACAGAGCAGTAAACCACTGGGGAAGCAGGAGTGGGGTACCCTAGATATTTTATTATTATTTTAGATGATCTATTTTATGTGATACTCGGTAAGATTTATACATGGTGAGGCTGGTAACTTAGTATACTTGTTTAGGTGAGTTAGTTTCACCATTGCTCACTATTCTTTAGCATGGTTTCATTATCTTTTGTATGAGAGGATCCAGAGAAGATACTACTAAGTATACTATTATGATCACCCTATATATATATAAACTATTTTTTAGGTATTCTAGAGAAGGTTTTAGATCGGGGTGGATATTAATAGCTCAATGTTTTGTAGGATTTGTTTCAGGATTCGTGGTTGTTGTCGTCTTTACCTTTTTGGTACTTATAGTTTCCCTCTTAGTTGTTTAGTATTGTATAACATTTGACATGTTCACTTTGGATTTATATATATATATATATATATATATATATGAGAAGGTTTTTTTGATGTATCCTTCTTATCACTCTCCTCTTCATGTTTCTCTTAAAGGGTAATGCCTCCCATATGCATGTTTATTATAACCTCTGTGTTATTCACCAACCCAGGGGCTACTAGATGAGGGACTCAGGAAGTCACTATATCTCTCCCCTCATTACAGTATCTTTGTGGGGAGGGGTTCATGACAGTGTGGGTATCAAAGGTTCAGGTTTGAGAGATATGATAGAGTTTTTAGTGGGCATAGGTGAGGTTTCATGGGTTGGTAGGGAAACGATTTCAACTAATTATAGTAAACGGTGTGAAAATGAGAGACCATATAAGGCACGGTTATTTATGGTACACTATGATTTGATGCATAAACCTTTAAGTTTACTGAGCCTATTAAATAAAGTGATGCTAGTTTTAGTGTAGAGACCTAGGAAAGGATCATGCATCATTATTCTTTGAACCTATTTTTGTAATGGGTGGAAATTTGGATAGGCTAAAACCTTAATAAGATAACAAGTTAATTAATTAATTAATGTTAAGTATTATATATTTCATGTGTAGGAGATCTAATAGTTTTTTTCTTTCCACAACCATGGAACCATGTTCATGTCCTCATTAGGTTAACATCGAAGATTTTCATAAGGATGTATCATCATATCGTTGAAAAGTAGAGTTTGGCAATGATGATTTTTATAGGAGGATACTCTGAGATTTTTGGTTCCAAAGTCTATAGAATTATGATATCTCTATTTCAGATTCAAACACATAATACTAGTTAAATGAGCTTGTGATAACTTTCAGTTCAATCTGTGCTCAAAAGAGGTATTGGGTTTCGTTGGTTGTAACGATGCTATGTGGAGAGGCGGGGTAATGGTGGTTTTTATTCCTTGGGTATTTTAAGGAGTCATAAGTCTCATATGAGAAGTTATAGGACCAATTTAGAGTATATTTATTTTCTAAGACTTCAAAGGAATCTAGAAGTTGGGAGATTATTACCATTTAGTAGGGGATCTTTAGTGTGAGAGAGTTCGGGATCCATTTCAGGACCCTTATATGATATGATTTAGATATATTTCTAGATGAGTAGGTTAGTTTTAGTCATTTTGAGGAGGATTTTCATCCATATATCTAGTGTTAGGTCTCCTTGTTTATGCTGAAGATGTATCTCATGGTGTTGGTGAGAGAATATGTTATCAAGTGGATGTTGGCTAGAACTGGTTCATCATGAGAGGGGAGTCTTTAGGATTCTTCGTGAAGTAGATTTATGGTTCAAGGTTCCCATTTATCAAGAAAGAAGAGTTTTTAGTTATCTAGGGGTAAGTCCTAGACCACATCATCTCATTTCTCTAGGGAGGTGCCTCTCAAACTTATGTCAAGCAATCAGACACATGTTTTTCTTATGGAGGCCAAGGTCATCAGCAACATGATTGTCCAACCTTTCTGAGTAGTTAGCTGATGCCAGGTGTTCTTCTTCAGGTTCCTTTTGTAACATCCAAAACCTGAATTCCACCAAACAGTGCTCCGAGCCCAGTTGGCCACATGTCATCAAGCGCATCTCCCCAAATGCTAGAGGTTGTTGACTAGAAGTGAGGGACTAGGTGTGATAGTGGGGATACTATTACCTCATTATCAGAGTGTAACATAGTAGAAGAAGTAAAAATTAAATAATGGAAGTAGTAATACCATACAATAGAAGTAAACAATGGAAGATTGGTAATATAAATAATCCAGATGTCATATCATACAAAATATGATGCTACATGTTACACGTTCTATAAAATATCCAAATCAGGTTACACTGTATTCATATACAATATAAGTAGAAAACATACAAAAATACCAATAAGAAACTCAAAATCATTACAATCCTTGGCTTGGTCCCATGCTCTCCCGCGCCTAAGCAGCATGTCAATTACCTATAGTAGGTCCCTTTCCCTTATCGACACCTGTAATCATATAATCTGTTTGGGTCCAAAACATGACCCAAATAGGGTGTCGGACTAAATCCAAGTAGGCAACAACCCTAGTTCTGTGCTAATATGTTAGTAAATATATATAATAGGCAGTGTGCAATAATGAAACAAGTAAGCTAGGAAGTACTCAAAAGTAAATAACCCACAAGCACTGGATTCCATTTACATTTCATTTCATTATCCTTTTAACAATTCAGTTACATTAAATTCATAAGTCTCAAGATCCGACATAAGCTTGACATCCCTCGGGTAACTTCAAGCACAACAGATGCCTCGGAAGGCCATCTATACAAGTACGAGTGAAGATCGAATATAAGATTGTGCTTTTTCTTAGAATATGTGTTATAATTCATTCCATTTTAATAGTTACATTATAACCTAAGCCCATCCCTGACATTCCTAAGTTGGAATTCAAGTACCACTCTAGGTGAAATTTCCACCAACACCCTACAAGCCCATCCTGGCAAACCTCTCAGGAACCCAGTATCACTCTAGGTGTGGTATAAGTCCATGTTAACTGAGATTGTCCTTGGAGGTCCTATAGGGAATCCCCAAGTATCACTCAAGACATATATTCAATGCCTCTTGATCCTATCAATGTAATTTCTCGATGGTTCCATGATTTACTTGGCATTTAAGTACAGCATATATGAGCTCATCCATGGTACCCATGGTTCACTCGCGGTATAATCATATTTAACCCTTTGAGCATGTCCATAGCATTCTAAACTGAATCCAAGGTTCACTCAAGGAACAAGGTACAATAGACTATGCTCCTGTTCATGTAATTCTAAACTAAATCCATGATTTACCCAAAGATAATTACCATTTCATCATTTATTTCATTTAAATATTTCATTAGGCATGTTAAGGTTAAAACCTAAAAGCATCTGATACAACTCACCACCAAAGGGTTTCTCAAGAAAGGAACAACCTCCTAGGGCTTGGCCTTCCATTTACTCACATGGGCACATTTCTCATAATAATCATCACATGAAAATTTAACTATTACATGGATTTAACATTATTCAACTCACATGGCTAGGTCAATAGAATAAGCAAATCAATTCAAACATAATTAAATAAGCATAGGCATACAAGGGTTAGGGGAAAGTCAACCATCCCATGCCCTAACCAAATCAATTACAATTTAACAACATTGTAATTCCATTAATAACCAAATTAATTTTTTTAACAACCCATGAAAGGGAATTAAAGGCATGACTCATAGGCATCCTAGGCCAAACGTCCAAAAATGTCATCCAAGGGAAGTCACCCATGGGGTGACCCTTAATCAAGGTATAAAACCTAATACACTCTTTGAAATTCCTATTCAATTACCTAAACAATAATAGGTAACAACATGGGTTCATTTATAAATCAAGGTGACGCCCTAAAAATGGGTGTGTGACACTTCAGCATATATAAACAGCTCGACAATTAATGAAAGGCATGAGACCACCTAACTTAGGATCGTACTATATAACTCATCCAGTATTAGGCTCTGATTCGTCCCGGTTTTGGAGAAATCTGAATACTGGACGAAGAATGGGATATTAGGTCATATAATCCTAAATCTAAATAGTGAAATCGATATCTAGAATAATCAAGAAAGAATAAAAAGGAATCAAGGCCTTACTGTTGTGGATCCAAGGAGACAAACGGCGTTCAAATCAGAGGTCAGATGAAGAAGGGATCTAAAAAGGGAGAATATGATTCAAAGGGATCTCTCCCATTGTTCTCCTACTATGAAACAAAGGAGTGAGAAAAAAATTAACTTAAAAACATTTTAGGGGAAAATAGTCATTTTACCCAAAATATCTGGGTCACACGGTTTACCCGCATGGTTTATCCAACTGTGCAGAAACCGTGCATAGCTCTCTATAAGCCTGGGGCATATCACATGGTTACCCCACATGTTTTTTTCAAATCGTGCACAAATTTTGTTGAACTCTCTGTCAAAACTACTAAAATTGTAGAGTTGTTTCACGGCCATGTGTCCTAACCCGCACGGTTTTCACCAACCGTGCAGCCTCCTCTTTTCACCCAAAACTCAGGTTTCGGGATCCAGACTAGACCTAGACACCCCAGAGACCTCTATAAACCCAACAAGAATTCATAATAGGCCATATTTAAGAAATGAAACTGATAATTGATGGAAAAAAAAGATTTGTACCTCAACAAAGAACAGAGTTCTTACAAACTTCCCCCTTAAAGAAATCTGTCCCCAAATTTCCCTTCCAAGGGTGATGAAGAAATATCTAAAAAAAACTTCGGCCACTGCGATCATACATCAGCCTCCCTCTCCCAGGTCTCATCCTGCACTCAGTCGTGCTTCCATAGCACCCATACTAAAGGAACTAACTGGCCATAGAGAACCTTCGTACTATGATCAAAAATTCATATAGGATGCTCCTCAAAGGATGCATCTACCTATAACTCAATCTCCTCAGGCTGAAAATCATGAGACAGGTCTAAATAGTAATATCGCAGTTGAGAAACATGGAAGATGTCATGTATATCCCGGTACCTCTAAGGTAACTACAAACGAAAAGCTATCGGCCTGACCCTCTCTATGATATCAAATGGCCCAATGTACCTCAGTAAAAGTTTACCATGTCTCCTGATCCTCTTATGTCCCAACCTCAGTGAAATTCATAAGAAAACCTGATCCTTGATATCAAACTCCAAAGTTCATATGTGGCGATCAGCATAAGATTTTTGACGAGACTATGCAATAGTCATTCGCTTCCAAATCAACTACACCTATTCTTTGGTCTCTCGGACAAGATGAGGTTCCAGTATAGCTGCCTCTTCTACCTTCATCCAACACATAGGTGATGGACATAGACTACCATATAAAGCCTCATATGGAATCATCTAAATATTATCCTGAAAGCTATTATTATAGGCTAACTCAACCAGGGGTATATGCTTCTCCCAAGATCCCCCAAAATCTAGGATGCATGCCCGCAAAATATCCTCAAGCACCTAAATCATGCGCTCTGACTGGCCATATGTCTGGGGATGGTAAGTTGTGCTCAGGATCACCTATGTATTCAGTACCCTCTGTATCCCTTTACAAAAATGAGAAGTAAACCAAGCATACCTATCCAAAATGATAGAATATGGAACCCCCTGTAGTCGTACAATATCATGGATGTACAACCCCCCAATCTCATCAAAACTAAAGGTTTCCTTGATAGTTAGGAAATGTGAAACCTTCCTGATCCTATCAAAAACAGCCTAAATGGAATCGTTACCTTGAGGTGACCTTGGTAAACCCATCATGAAATCCCTCACTACATCATTTCATTTCCACTCAGAAATGGGTATCTAGTATAAAAGTCTAGTTGGTCACTGGTGTTCTACCTTCACCTATTGATAGGTGGAACACCTCATTAAAAAAATAACTACATATCTTTTCATAGTTGGTCACCAATACTAATGATGTAAATATCGATAAATCTTGGTGACACCAGAATGTACTACCCATACAAAGGCATAAAAGTTTCGCATCATCTCCTCACGCATGTCTGTCAAAACCCATATGCGACCATGTAATTGCAGAACTTCATCCTCACCTATGGTCTATCCAGGAGGAGAGTCCTCACCTACCACACACTCCCATATAACTAGGCCTTTAGAATTCAATAGTTTCCTTATCCTCACTATGTCCAGTAGGGTAGAGGTAACAACTAAGGATGATAGAAATGTCTTCCCATGATTGTCGTACACCTCCAAGTGCATCTCAGAGAACAACACCATATGCTGCCACTTGTTACTGGCCTACTACACTACCTATATCTAAGTCCTCCTTCTTAGCACATCGGCCACTGCATAGCCTTTACCAGGCATGTAGGCAAGCTTAAATTCAAAATACTGAAGGTATTCCACCCACCTTCACTACCTCAAATTCAGATCATGCTATGTAAATATGTACATGAGGATTTTGTGGTCCATGGATACCACAAAACACTCTCCCAATAAGTAATCTCTCCAACAGTATAATGTGTGAACAACCATAGCCAACTCAAGATTGTGTGTCAGGTAATTCCTCTCATGGGGCCTCAATTATTGAGACCCATATGCAATGACTTGATCCCCCTTCATAAGAACCGCTCCTAGATCGATACCTAATGCATCGCAATACATAGTGTAACTCCTGTATGGTTTTGGAAAAATCAATATCGGTGCTGAAGTCAATCTCCCTTTCATCTCCTAAAAGGCCATCTCATAGGAATATTACTATTCATACTTCGCACCCTTCTTAGTCAAGCTCATCAATAACACTGCTAAGCATGAGAAGTCCTATATGAAACAACTATAGTAACCATCTAGCCCTAAGAAACTTTACACCTCAAAGATGTTCTTGGGATGCTCCTAGGAAACCACTGCTCTCACCTTCTTTGGGTCTACTGATACTCCTGTATCCAAGATGATACGACCTGGGAAGTGAATCTTATCCATCCAGAAGTGGTACTTTGTAAGCTTAGTATATAACTGATGCTCTCTCAGTATATTCAAAATGATCTCAGGATGTTTAGCATGGTCATGTAGATTGTGAGATTACATAAAGATATCATCCATGAAAACCACAACAAACAATTAAAGATAAGGATGGAACACTCAGTTCATCAGTTCCATAAAGACTGCTCATGTATTCGTAAGACTGAACGACATAACCAAATATTCATACAAACCATACCTTCTCCTAAAAGCTATGAAAGGTATGTATGATGGTCTAACATGAACCTGATGATAAATGGATATTAAATTGATCTTTTAGAAAACTCGATCTCCTTGGAGTTAGTCAAAGATATCATCTATCTATGGTAGAGGATATCAGTTTTTAACCGTCAACTGGTTCAATTTCTGATAATCCACACATATCCTGAGGGTATTATCTTCCTATTTCACAAAAATGATTAGAAAACCCCATAGAGAAGTACTGGTTCAGATGAAACATTTTTCATCTAAATCCTTTAACTACCTATCAAGCTCTTGTAACTTAGTTGTAACTATCTTATAAGGAGGAACAGACATAGGTGAAGATCCTAGCACTAGCTTGATAGAGAACTCTACCTATCTCATCAGAGGTAAACCTGAAAAGTCATCTGGGAAGACGTCCCTGAAATGATCAACTACTGATGTGAAATAAATTTTACATGTTCCCTGATCATCCAGATACAAACTCACAACTTGGTCTGTCATCCTTCCCAACCCATGATGTTCAGGTCCAGCTCGGCTTGCCTAGACATCCCATTCACCTTTTTTTAGAAACTTCATGCCCTGTGGTGACGTAAAACTCACCATGTGGAGATAGAAATCAACAAAGTATCGAAAGGGAACCAACTAGTCCATCCCAAGAATGACATCAAATATTGTCATCTCGAGGATGTAAAGATCCCATATGAATTGACACCCACCAACCTCAAGGGGGAACTCCCTGCACTAATTCACACCTTCCATTATAATCCCTAACAGAGTTTCTAATGTCATAACGTCATTAGAAGTAAAAAAAACATAGCCCAATGCTCCCCACAATGAGAAAAAATATGAAACTATGTGAATTCCCTGTATCAAAAAGTGTAGAATCTAAAACATAAGCTACAAGAATAGTACCTCTGATAGTAGAAGGTTCAGGATCCTGCTCCTGCTAGTTTTTTTTTCACTACATATGTCTGACCTATACTGTATCCCCCTAACACCACCCAGATACCCTGAGCTAATCCACCCCACTATCTCTGTGAACCTAGAGTCTGGGTACCATGGACACAACCACCAATTCAGCCTGAATGTAATAATGTACTCCATCTTCCTATATGGTGAGAAGTTACAGACCCCTCTCCTGAACATGAAGTCGGTACAGACCCTCTCTACTAGCTGGTGGTGAAAACATCCTACAGAAGCGCTGTAGATAGCCCATCTTGTCGCAATATCAGAACTCGACTGGGTCCATTAAACACAATGGACTCATATAAACCAGCCTACCTCACTGGTAGGACCTCCCTTGGCTACCTTAAGATATTTTGTAACTTCTAGTATCACCACAAGAAATATCCAAACAATGCTTCCTACTACCATTCAAGACAGTACCAGATCTAGGTGTCGAACCGCCCTGGATCTCACCTCCATATTCCCTCAGGTTACGCTTTGTGATCAACGCCCGATTCACTATAGCGGATACAATATTAAAACTGAATACATTTACCTACAATCAGAATTCATAGCTGAGACCATCCTCAAATTTCCAAGATTTCGATACATCATCACCCATCAAAATAGGTACGAAGCGTTGGAGCATAGTAAAATGGGTCGAATACTCCATAACTGATGAAGCGTCCTACTCTATATGCATAAACCTCTAGGCTATATCATCCCTCAGTATCTCAATATAGTATTAATCATAGAAGACTATCTAAAAATCTCCCCACACCATATCTTGATGATGCTATGCCTAAGTGATAACATCCCACCACCTCTTGGTAGAATCACACAACATGTACATAGCGAGCTTTACCCTCCTCTCAAGAGGTATATTTAAATGATAGAATACCATAATCATGGGATCTATCCATGACTCTGTAACCTATAGTCTACCATCCCCTAAAAATGTGGGCGTATTCTACAGCTGGAACACTCACGTCAGCTCTACCATATACGTGACAGGTTGTGGTGCTCCCTGAAAGGGTTGCATAAATCTCATAAATCCTTCATGTAACTGTGAATCAGAACCTATGTCTGGTATAAAATCTGGTGCCACAGCTGAAAGTATTGTAGGATCCTATAGTATCCCATGTCCTACCACCTTAGGGGGATGATCATCACCACCCTCCTAGCGTACAGCTTGAGGTCATTGTGGTGGTGTGACTCTACAATTCCAAACACATGCCTCAGTCTAAAATCTTAATCAAGGTTCTCAACTCAAAATATAAGATACATAATAGGATAGGTCAAAACCTTCCTCTAAGAACTCACTCCCCTACCTTCCCCATGGGTCAGGTCTGGGTGTCAAAAAAAATGAGAGATACTACTAAAATCCCACTACTAAGGTTGGGTCTCGTAAAGATCTATATCATAAGTTATTTTAGTTTCACTTGATTTTATATTTATCACATACCCTTTTATAAGATTAAACCCAATGGTATACCAAATTCCAATCTATGGGGGCCCATACTCCCCGTAAATCAAATCTTGGCATCCATGTATAGCATATCGTAACACAATTCTCCTTAAGTCCAGAACATGATCCACCAAATTACGATCCAAGAGGTCCCATACACCTTAGGTACAAAATATTCTCATCCATACAATCCATACTGTAACATTTACCAATATACCTATCACAATAGTAGGAATATCTATCACGACATCTATCACAACAACATACAATCAGTAATGCTGTCTAAATGGAATGGAAATAGTGCATGGAATGTGATTTCTAAAAAATGCCTACATGGTTTATGATATGGAATACCCTCATATAATTAGGTTGAAACACAATATAACTAAATATCATATCAAATATAATAGTTTAATACAAGTGTGTCAGCCAACGGTGGAATCGAATCAACTATAATAGCTCAAAATCCAAAAATCACAATTCAATTCGAGGAAATTTGGATTTTCCCTATACATAGGGTAACTACTCCTAGGCACAGCTTATTACTAAATATCATTTCCTTCTTATCCTAGTCTATTGTCTCCAAACAGTAAAGAAAACTAGAAAAGTCTTTATGATACCACTTTGTAACATCATGAACTCAGATGCCACCAAACAGTGCTCCAATCTCGGTTGTCCAAATGGCCTCAAGCACATCTCCCCAAATTATAGAGGCTAATAACTAGTAGGGAGGTCCTAGGTGTGATAGTGGGGAGAATATTCCCTCATTAGTAGAGTGTAACACAACAGAAATAATAACAATTCAATAACAGAAGCAGTAATACCATACAAAAGAAGTAAATAGTAAAAGACTGATAGTATAAATAATCCTGATGCCATATCATACAAAAAATGATGTTACATGTTGCATGTTCTATAAAATATCCAAATCAAGTTACATTTTAGACATATACAATACAAGTACCAAAATTAAAAAAAATACAATAAGAAACTCAGAAGCATCGCAAGCCTCGGTTTGGTCCCATGCTCTCCTGCTCCTAAGAAGCATGTCAAGTACCTATAGGAGGGAACTTTCCCTTATCAAAACCTACAATCATATAATTTTTTGGGTCTAAAACATTACCCAAACAGGGTGTGAGAATAAATCCTAGAATGAAACCACACAAGGTCTATGCCAATCTGTCAGGTAATCTATATAATAGGTAGTGTGCAATAATGAAAGAAGTAAGCTAGTAAGTACTCAAAAGTAAACAACCCACATGAACTGGTTTCCATTTATATTTCATTTCATTGTCCATTTAATAATTCAATTAAATTTAATTCATAATTCTCTAGATCCTACATAATCCCGAAATCCCCCATGTAACTGTAAGCACAACAGATGCCTCAGAAGACCATCTATACAAGTATGAGTAAATACCAAATCCAATATTGTGCTTTGGCTTAGAATACACATTATAAGTCATTCCATTTAAATAGTTAAATTATAACCTAATCCTTTCCTTGAAATTACTAAGTTGGAATTCAAGTATCACTCAAGGTGCAGTTTCCACCAACACCCAACAAGCCTGTCCTAGCGAACCTCTCAGAAACTTGGTGTCACTCTAGGTGTGGTATAAGTCCATGTCAACTAAGCCTGCCCTTGGAGGTCCTATAGGGAAGCCCCAAGTATCACTCATGACATATATTCAATTCATCTTGATTCCATCCATGGAGTGCCTCAATGAATCCATGATTCACTAAGCATTTAAGTATAACCTCGATGAGCCCGTCCATGGTTCACTCATGGCATAATCATATTTAACCCTTTGAGCTCATCCATGGAATTATAAACTGAATCTAAGTTTCACTCAAGGAATAAGGTACAATAGTCTATGAGCCCATCCATGTAATTCTAAACTGAATCCATGATTCACTCAAGGCTAATTACCATTTCATCATTCAATTCATTTAAAAAATTTATCAGGGATGCTAAGGTTAAAACCCAAAATCATCTAATATAACTCTCCACTAAAGGGTTTATTAAGTAAGGACCAATCTCATAAGTCTTGGCCTTCTGTTTACTCACATGGTAACATTTCTTATAGCAAGCATAACATGCAAATTAAACTATTACATGGATTTAACATTATTAAACTCACATGGGTAGGTCAATAGAATAAGCAAATCAATTCAAACATTCTAAACAATCATAGGCATAAAAGGGTTGGGGGAAAGTCAACTATCCCATGCCCTAACCAAATCAATTAAAATTTAACAACCTTGAAATTCCATTAATAACCAAATTCATTTTTTTAACAAACCATGAAAGGGAATTCATGGCATGCCTCATCCTAGGACAAATGGCCAAAAAGTTCATCCAAGGGAACTCACCCATAGGGTGGACCTTAATCAAGGTATAAAACCTAATACATGCTTTGAAATACCTATTCAATTACCTAAACAACAATAGGAAACAATGGGGTTCATTTATAAATCAAGGTGACACCCTAAAAATGGGTGCGCGACACTCCAACATATATAAATATCTTGAAAATTAATGAAAGGCACGAGAACACCTACCTTAGGTTCATGCTAGATAGTCCATCCATTATTAGGCTTTGATTCATCCCAGTTTGAGAGAAATATAAAGAATGGATGAATAACAGCATATTAGGGCATATGACCCTAAATCCAAATAGTGCAATCGATATCCAGAAGAATTGAGAAAGGATAAAAAGGAATCAAGGCCATATCGTTTCCGATCCAAGGATCAAAATGGCATTTGAACTAGAGGTTAGATAAATAAGGGATATGAAAAGGGAGAATATGATTAAAAGGGAGCTCACCCATGGTTCTCCTACTATGCAATGAAATAGGGAGAAGAAAACTTCACTTAAAAACATTTCAGGGTCAAAACGGTCATTTTACCCAAAATATCTAGGTCACACGGTTTACCCGCATGATTTATCAAACTATGAAGAAACCATTCAAAACTCTCTGTAATCCTGTGGAATAGTTCATGGTTAGCCCACATGGTTTGTCAAATCATGCACAAACTGTTTTGAACCCTCTATCAAAAACTGCTAAAATTACAGAGCTATCGTACGACTGTGTGGACCAACCCACACAGTTTTCACTAACTGTGTGACCTCTTCTTTTCACCCCAAACTTGGGTTCCTATATCTAGACCATCCTCGGACACCCCAGATACCTCTATGACCCCAACAGGAATTCATAATATTCCATATTTAAACAATTAAACTGAGAATTGATGGAAAACACAAGATTTTTACCTCAATGAAGAATCGGGTTATTACACCTTCCTTGAGGCAGTTTTAGATGAGTTAGAAAAAACAAGGTGGTCTAGTCTAGGATTAGAAGAGAGGAAATGGGGAAGTTAGAGGATATCCCTGAGACGCTTCTCATCCTCAAAGAGCAGAATGTGGCCATATAGGTGGTTGTTAGCTGGGTCTGAGAGGTCATGGAGAAGGTTGTGGTTAGATTCATTCTTTAATTTTTCCAACTCTAGGTGATCTAGACATAATTTGAGGTACCCTTTTCTTTTCTTCTATATGGTTTCATACCTTGTTTAATTCAGGAACAACACACTCCTTTATATTACATACCCTCTTCCATTATTTAGTACTTGAGGTAGAGAGGCTTCCAGTTCCCTTGGTGTTTACTAGGCAAGTTACAGGTCGAGGTGAATTGTATGAAGTATTTAGAGACTCTGAGTTGGTTCTGGGGAAACACTACACTTGGATATATTTCCTATGTTTGTGGATACAACTATATGACATCATCCCTGATATGGATTGGTTGTATTCGGTATAGGTTATCATGGATTTCTTTAAGAGAAACATCATGTTCTATAATGATTATAGAAGGGAAATGATGTTTTTTGGTGATCAATACCCTCATATGGGTTAGAGTAATATTATTTCCTTATCATATTTTATGGTTGAGTTGATTCTAATCTCATCGAAGGCTCAGTAGTTGGTGTTTTGTAGGGTTTTGGAAGATTACTCGGATGTCTTTACAGAGGAGGTTGTAGTGTTACCCCTTCAATGGGAGATCTAGTTTATGATTGAGTTATAGATAGGTGTGTCTCTTATCTCTATGTCTTTGTATAGGATGGTGCCTTCTGAGTTGCAGGAGTTGCAAGTATAGCTCGATGATCTATTTCAGCAAGGTTTTTTCAGTCAAGTGTGCTGATTTGGGGTGCACCAATTTTGTTTGTGAAGGAGGTCGATGGAAGTTTATATCTTTGTATCGATTATCATCACTTGAACCAGGTGACATTGAATAACCTCTATCCTTTTATATGGATTTATGATTTATTAGATCAGTTGTAGGGGTCAAGTTGGTTATCAAAGATTGATTTTTTGTCTGTATATCATCAAATGTGGGTGAAAGATAAGGATATTTATAAGAATTTTTTTTCATCATGGGCATTATGAGTTTTTTTATATCATTTAGTGTGAAAAATTATCTAGTGGTGTTCATGGGGTTGATGAATTAAGTTTTTAGATAGTTCCTGCATAATTTCATGGTAGTTTTCATCAACAACGTCTTTATGTACTCTATATATATGGAGGAGCATGAAGAAAATCTGTGTGTCATTTTAAGAGTCCTTTATCATGAGAACCTATTTGGGAAGATTTAAAAGTGTGAGTTTTAGGATCTCAAATCATATTTCTTGGAGAATGTGGTGTCCCAGTAGAGAGTAGTTATGAATCCTTTGAAGATAGAGGCATTTGTGTCTTGGGCATCCCCCAAGATAGTGGAACAGGTGTAGAGTTTACTTGGTCTTACAGAATATTAAAAGTGTTTTTTAGAAAATTTCTCTCAAGTTGTGACTCATTTTATAGATTTAATAGAAAATATCAAGCATTTTTATGGACTGACTAGTTTTAGGTAGCTTTTGAGTACCTAAAGGAGAAGTTTTTCAGCACTCCAGACCATTTGTTTTCCAGCACAGGGAGTTCAGTTTAAGGTTTTCTATGATGCTCCATGTCTTTTATTAGGTTGTATTCTGATTCTAAAGATATTGGTTGTTTCTTATGGATCTTATCATTTATTTAATCATGATTATAACTATTCCACCCATGATCTTGAGTTATAGGTAGTGGATTTCACTTTGAAGTTTTGGCGACATTACCTCATCGGTGAGCATTTTTTATTTTTACTAACCATAATACTCAGAGGTATGTCTTCTGCTAGAATGTTAGATCTTGTGTCAGTGTTGGTGGATAGAATTATTATAGGATTATGACTTTGAGATTTCATATATTCTAGTAATGGGAAATTTTATGGCCAATTCATTGAGCATAAAGTCACTTAGTGATTCCGTGCATGAATCTAGGTATTCTTAGAGAGTTATGGAAGAACTCTTGATAATGAATATTTATATGGGATGGGTTGGATGAAGAGGTTGTATTTTCCATAAGATAGTGTATTTATCTTTGTTTTAGTAGGTTTAGGAGTCCCAGTTAGAAGATTCTTAGGTGGAGTTCTGGAGAGACTGAGTTGTTTTTGGTGATGCCCCTAATAGTTGGTCTGAGGATGGATAGCACCGAGTGTTGTTTTAGGGAAGGCTTTTTGTTCCTTCATTGATGTGTGAGATGGTTCTTTGGGAGTTCTATAGTTCACCTTTGGTGTTACATCCAAGAGTGACCAAGATTTATTGATCTTTGAGAGGTCAGTTTTGGTGGTCTGGGTTGAAGCATATAGTTGCAGAGCTTGTGTCTTTATGTTTGGTTTGTCATGAGATGAACATCAAACGCCATTTTCTTGGTGGTTTACTTCAGTCATTAGATGTTCCCTAGTGAATGTGGGAGGAAATATTGATGGATTTTTTTATCGGTTTTCCTTGATCTTAGGTATGATATGATGTTATATGGGTGATAGTGGATCATTTGATGAAATCATCCCACTTTTTAGCAATTGGGGAGTCGAGATCAGTGAGGTTTTGTTGAGGTAGTATCTAGAGGAGGTGGTGTGACTCCACAGAGTCTCAAGGATGATCATCTCTGATCGAGATCCATGTTTTACATTCAGGGTGTGGAGAGGTCTATAACATGATTTTGGTTCTCAATTATGTCTTAGCACTAATTTTCATCCATAGACGGGCAGTCAAACAGAGAAGACCATCCAGACTCTTGAAGACATGTTTCTCTCTTATGTCTTGAATTTTGAGGGTTTGTGGATGAGGCACCTGGCCTTAGTCAAGTTTTCTTACAATAATAATTTCTACTCCACCATTTATATGGTATTGTTTGAATTTTTGTATGGATGACCTTTTAATTCTCTATTATTTTCTTCTGAGTTTGGAGAGGTAGCAATTATCAGGCCAGAACTAGTAAAAAAATACGACAAAGATGGTTCATGTAATTCATGAGAGGGTGAAGGAATGTCAGTATCTTTATAAATAATATACTAATCATAGAAGGAGACCTATAGAGTTTAACATTGTAGATCACATTTTTCTAAAGGTGAATCCACGTCATGGGCAGTGAAGGTTTGGTCATGGGAGTAAGCTTTATCCTCGATTTGTTAGGCCTTTCAAGGTGTTGTCTCATGTTGGAGTTATGGCATATGAGATAGAACTTCCCCCACATATGAGAAGGATATATGATATTTTTCACATGTCACAACTCCTTTGTTATCTTCATGATGAATCTCATGTCATCGATTGGGTAAAGATCGATGTTAATGATGATACAACCTTTTAGGATCATCCTATAGAGATTTAGGACCACCATAAGAAGGTGTTGCATGGGAATGTTATTCCCTTGGTTTGTGTCTTGTGGTTGCATAATGGTGTGGAGGAGAGTGCTTGAGAATGTGAGTCATAGATTCACACTCAGTACCCTAAGTTGTTTGATGGCCATATCTTATCTTGTAATGTTATTCTCATGTGTTTTTTGAGCTTTATGAGTTATGAAATGGTTTCCTCTTATTTATTGTTGTTTATTTACTCTCATTTGATAAGTATCTCCACTAGGAGAGTGTTTAGGAGCTAGTTGTTGTTGTTGTTTGGTTTTTCACTATTTTCCTCTGAGTTATGTGGTTGAGCTCCTAAGATGGTGATACCTTTGAGAGGTATCTCATGTGGTGGTTTTTTAGAAGACCCCTTTCATTTTCTCTCTAGTTTGGTTTTGGATTATCGAGAATGAGAATTGTTTGAGAGGTATCTAATGTAAGGGTTCAGGTCTATGTGGACTAACCCTTTGCATGTTTCTGAGGCTTGTGGTTCTTGGAGGAGGCTTATAAGTTTTATGGATGGGTTTGGCTATAAAAGGCTGAATGAGTGAAGAATTAACATCATGTAAAGTTACATGATGTAAAGGGATGTTTTGCAGATTATGAAAGTCTGGTAGACTACTTGTAATCTTGGGGGGTAAATAATAAAAGGTGATGCATTTTTTCAGCACAAACTTAACCTTGTGGATTACATGATGTGAAAAGGGATTACACATCATGTAAATACCTTGTGTATCACATCTTTAAAGGGTGTGGACACTCTGGTTTTCATAAACTCCATGGTCTGTAGTGCCTCCCTCTCTCCTTCCAGGCAACCAGCATCTCCCTTCCTTGGTATTTTGAGATCCCTTCAATTGGAATTGGTCCTTGTCCTTCTAGAGTTCCAAAGGATCAAAAAACAACTGATAAGGGGGTTGAATCAGTTGTTCACTTTTATATGAATTTCAATACTTTTAGAAACTTAACCCCTATAAACTATTCAGATTCATTTCCTTATCATCATTTAGTAAATACTCATGCATGAAAAATTAGTAAAACAAGTCAAGCGCACAATATTTACAAGGTTTGGCTTCAGTGTGGGAACCTATATCCTTTACATAGATACTTATGTGGGTCTATGGAAATTCACTATTGATAATAAGTGAATAAAACTTGTTCCAACTCCTATTAGACACATTCTATCTTCCTAAAGTAATGATTATGCTGATTTACGTAAGTTTACAAAGTTTTATTACAAACAATTAATCCATAAAATAAAAGGTCACAAAAACATTTTCTCCACAAAAATCTATATGGAACCTTGGTATGATAAACCGGGTTCCGATCCTTAGTATGATTTTCTCATTATAATGGACTCATTATGATGAACCCTTATCTCAAACTACACTTCTCAAACTCTACTCAACTTCTCAATCTGATCTTCTTAGTCTGATCTTATCAGTCTGATCTTCTCAGTCTAGTAAACAAAACATTCAAAATTCCAACCTTCTGATGAGGTCTTAGTATGAAAATAAAACTTTTATAAGAAATATGTAGTGACCTGCCTTTTATGCACATTAAAAAGGATGAAAAGTATGAATTAACTCTACCTCTATTTATAGGTGGCTTGGAATAGAAAATGTGGGAAACTGAAAATCTTTTCCCACTTACTCAAATTTAAAAACACTAAAAAACACTTTCATTTAAACTTCAACTTTGAATACTTCAAACCTTATTGAACATACTAACTTTTCTTCAGTATGATGTAACTTCCTCAGCTTCATTATGATAAACATCCTTATCTCACTATGATCTGAATTTCTTCCTCTAATAATTATGATGTGACTTTATTCCTCTACTCAATATGATCTAACTTTCTTCCTTTACTCATTATGACCTGACTATATTCCTCTACTCATTATGATTTGACTTTCTTCCTCTGATCATTATGAACTGAATTTCTTCCTCTTCTCATTATGATCTAAATATCTTCCTCAGCTCAATATGATCTGACTCTCTTCCTTATATCATTACGATAATCTTCCTCAGCTCATTATGATGGAACTGGATTTCCTTCTCAAAGTCAGTCTGATTGGGTTTCCTCCTCATAGTCATTCTGATTGACTTTACTCCTCAGAGATAGTCCTATTGACTTTCCTCCTCCGAGTCAGTCTGATTATCTTTCCTTATCAGATTCAGTCCCATTGAATCCTCATAATGATGGAATTCCCCTTACGATGGATTTCTCATAATGATGGAATTCTCATTATGATATAAACTCCACTCTAAAATATTGAAAATATTCAAAATTCATCATCTTTACACATTCATACTTCTAAAAAACTTTCATTCCTGATACTTCTATATTTGATCTTCTGTGTCCAAGTTTTTGGAACCAATAAAATATTTATGATTCCTCCATTTCTTTAAAAGCTTTTATCATGATAGTTTTCATGATTTGTGAGAACTTCATGACCAGAAAATCATCATATGATTTATGTTAGAAAGTATGAAAACTTTCTAACTCTAGATTTCAAAATATTCTTTCAAAACTCTTCAAAAACATTACAACTTCTTCACTCAAAAGCTTCTAACTTTATAACAAACACTATTTTTTATGGATATTGATCTTCTTGGTGATGGTTTTGAGATTGATGATGGGTCTTACCAACAACTTCATATTTCTGAAAAATTCTATGCCTGGTGCTGCTTAGTCTAGAAACCTGTATCTGGAAAAAAAATCTTAAAGATAAAATTTTTCTTGCCCTTTTTGTTTGGATCCAGTAACTTCTATCTTTATTATGAAAACTCATTACAATAGACTAGGTACAATCCTAAAAAATATTATTTTACAAAAAGGTTAGTTGTAAACAAATAAAAAACATTTTTAAAAACAAAACAACACAAATTTTCTTCAATCTACCCCTTTGGATTTATTGACAACACTCATTCACAACTTTTTCAACTCTCAGAAATTTTTCAAAAACTCAAGTTTTTTCTACTTTTATCAAAACATAGCCTTTCTCAAAAGAGAGTTTCCTAACACCACACTACTGGATAAAGTAATTTTTTTAAGGAATTCCATTCCTCAGTGGAAAGAAAATTTTGTGGCTATATAAAGATGAACTCCCCCTCACTTTTATCTTTTTCTGATACTTTTATTTTTCTCTTTCCCATTTTATGATAAAAGAAGTTTTGGGTTCATTAAAGAAATATAAGTAAAAACTTAAATTCATTAATTTCTATCCCCCTTTTTCAACATAATCCAAAGCACGGTGGGTTTCTTCCTTATGAGATTTAGGAATTCATTGGAGGAGGCTGAACATGAAGTTTCAACCTCAATTAAACAAACCTTTCTTTTGGCATTTATTTTGTGCATATATCAGCAATTTGATACTTCGTTGAGATATAATCCATCAAAACATATCCAATAGAAACTTTCTCTTTTATAAAGTGAAACTTTATGTCAATGTGTTTTGATCTTGAATATTGGATAGGATTTTTAGAAATATCAATTAAAATTTAATTATCACAAAATATATTCAATGGTTTAGAAACTTTTACTTTCAAATATTCCAGTTTAACGTTCATCCACAACATATTATTTCAAGCTTGAGTAGTTATAACATATTTTTATTCCTATGTGCCCAAAGTTAATAAACTTTGTCTCTTACTATGCCAAATCACACAACATTCACCAAAGAAAAATGTTCCTCATGAGGTTTATTTTCTATCATTACAATCTCCAACCCAATCGATGTCAGTATAACTATGAAACTCTATCTCATAATTTCTTTTTTATAATAATCCATGTGAAATTTTTCCTTTGACGTATCTCATAATTCTTTTTTCTGCCAACATATATGATTCTTTTGGATCACTTTGAAACCGAGCACACAAAGTCACAACATAAAAAATATCATTCCTTGATTATTTAAGGTAAATTATACTTCCTATAAAATTTTGAAAGTATTTATGATTCACACTTTTCCAAAAATCATCTTTACTCAACTTTTTGTTCACATAGATAGGAGTAGAAACTTCTTTGGATTATTTCATGTTGAAATTCTTTAACAATTACCTAGCATACTTTTCTTTTGATAAGAAAATATAATTTTCTTTTTTTTTGAACTTGTAAGACAAGAAATAAAGTTAATTCTCCCAACATTGAAATTTCAAAATTCTTCTTCCTTTATTCAACAAACTATTTACAAATTTTTTCTTCCTCTCTGGAAAAAATTATATCATCCACATGAACAATTATAATTAGGGTTCTGGAGTCATAATTTTTCACATGTATGTTTCTATCAACTTTTCCATTGGAAAAATTAAACATTATCAAATAGCTATCCAGTTTTGAATACTTGGAACATGGGGATTGTTTAAACCCATACAAGTATTTTTTTTTAATCTACAAACCTTTTTTTCATCATTATAAAGTTAAAAACCACAAGGTTTTTCAATGTAAATTTCTTCCTTAATCTCACTATTTAAGAAAGCTTACTTTACATCCATCTGATAAAAATTTTAATTTTTATGTACGGACACTGATAGAAACATTATAATGGTTTATAATCTTATAACTAGGGAAAAAGTTTCTTTAAAATACACACCTTCCACCTATGATTATCCTTTACAAAAAAGTCTTTCTTTGTTTCTTGAAACTTCTCCATGCTCATTTAATTTGTTTCTATAAACCCACTTTGTTCCGATAACATTTTTATTTTTTATCCATGGAACAAGTTTCCATGTTTTATTTTTCTTAATTTGATCCAACTCTTCATTCACAACATCCACCCATTATTTGGGTTGAATAACTTCTAAAACTGATTCTAGTTCAACTTTTGAGATAAGTGAAGTCTGATTTTCTAATATCAACTTTCTTCTAGTCTGAACTAAAGCCTTATGATTTCTAATAATGTTTTTGGACTCAACATGTTTTTGTAAGGTAAGGAATTTCAAATTTTCTCTTCCAGTTGGACTTTCCTCATCACACAATTCTTATGAATCTTAGTAAGGATGTTTTGACTTACTTTCACTATCATTGGAAATCTACAGTTTATCTTTCTCAGCATTCTCAACAACTTTTGTTAAGGAATTTTGATTTTCAATTACTTTCACATCATATGAGTCCAAAAACTTTTGTCAGCATTTGTTCCAAAATTTGTAACTCTTTCATTGGATGAATAGCCCATAAAAGATTCTTATTCAGATTTTTAATCAAACTTTCCTAGATCCCAATTTTTTATTTTAAGTAAACATAGAATTAAAAAAACTATAAAGTACTTAAATTAAGGTTTTTTGTTATAGTACATTTCATAAGGATTCATATTGGTTTCTGGTCTCAACAAGCATCTATTTTGAACATGTATAGCAGTATTAATAGCTTATCCCCAATAGAACCTTGAAAGTTTGTATTTTTCTAACATACTTCTTCCCATTTCCAACAAACTTCTATTCTTAATTTCTATTACTCCATTTTGTTATGGACTATAGGGAGCACTATACTAATTTTTTATGTCATTATTTCTCGTATAAGTTTCAAAATTATTTCTTGTAAATTCAGTACCATTAACTGATCTCAAATTTTTTATATAAACCCCCATTTCTTTCTCAAATTATTTTCTGAAAAATCTGAACATTTCTATAGCCTCTGACTTGTTTTTCAAAAACATGATTTTATTCATTTGAGTGAAATAATTAATAAAAGTTATCAATTATAAATCTTCTTTTTTTTTATTTATGTGTTGTCGGCCCACATAAATCAGAATGAATAAGTTCGAGAGGTCTGGTAGACTAAATCTCAACTCTCTTATGAATTTTGTTAGTCATCTTCCCTTTTTGATAAGCAATATAAACATCTTCATCTATTCTTTTCAATTCTGGAAAATTTCATACAACATCAACTTTAGTAAGTTTTTTCATGTTTTTCTTCCCAAGGTTCTCAAGTCTTTGGTGCCACAAATTGTTTTCATCTTCAACACTCAAGTAATAGGAGTTATTAAACTCTATAATTTGAAATAGATTCCCACTGGTTCTTTCTCCTTTTGTAACAACTTTTCTATCTTTCACACTTTTGATAACATGATAATATTTTCTAAAGATCACTTATTTTCCATCATTACAAAGTTTATATATACTAAGTAAGTTATGTTTTAACCCATCAACAAATAACACTTCCCTATATTTCAACTTTTCTACTTCAATCTCAATCATTCTGATTCCAATGATTTTTAAGGAACTATCATTTCTTAAGGTAACTGCTCCTCTATCATGACTTTCAACATGTTTCATGATTTTTATATCACCTATCATATATAAATAACAACCACTTTCAAGTATTTATAGTTTATTTCTTTTACTTTCTTTCAAAGTTGTCTCAACAACAAAGGTTGTTTCATCAATTTTCTTCTTTCTAGATTCCTTTTATTTTTTACAATAATAAAATTTCTCAATAAAGAGTGTCATATATCTTTCATCATGATGAAGAGTCTAATCGCATCTTCCATAAACTTCTTCTAGACATTCAAATTAATTCTTAGTTAGAAGGTTTCTAACATCTTGAGTTTTTTCTTTTCTAACTTCCTATGGGTTAGGAAGGTTACTCAACCTTTTTCCACCATTACTTTATCTTTTTTCAAACCTTCTTCTAGGAAGTGATAAGTTATGAAAAAAATTATAAACTATGTTCCCATAGATTCTGTAACACCAGTAATAGCCATCAAATCTTGATTTTCTACTAAATAAATATCTTTCTTTGTAGAAACTTTATTGAGGTTGATAACTTCTTTTTGCTCTATCATACTCAGGATGAAGACCATATGTCCTTCCAAGTGAGTTTTAAACTTTTTTATATGTGATAGGTTTCTCACATCCTTTCTCCCACCTAATATTTCTAAACACATTTTTGAAACCTGAAATATTAGAATAATTAGATGAAACATTGTTTTTTGTGAGTGAGGCCTTCACCTGATTCTTGTTTTGATCCTTTTCAGCAGCTTTAAAAGTCTCAGCTTTTACTTATGAATCTTTGTTGAAGTTTTCATTCATCTTCCTCAAGTTACTTTTGGTCTCAAAAAGTTTTCATTGAAACTTGTTAACTTTTTATTCCTTAGATTCTATATTCTTATTGAGATCTAAAACCATCTTTCCTTATTCATAAATTCTAAGTTTGTAACTTAATATCTCCTGGATGTATTATTCCTCCTTCTTAATGGCATATTTTATCCCTTTAGAAACTTCATTGAAATATTTCTTCATTACTCTGATTTCTTTCTTGAGAGTCTTCTTTTTCTCAAGACATGCAATAAGTTCTATTCTAATTTGATACTCTCTATATGATTCTTCACCACCTTCTTCTCTATCTGAAGAATCTTTCATTTTCTCAAATTTTTTAATAAAGGTTCTGAATTTTTATGAACTTTAGTATTTTGAAATATTATTGTCATTTGAGTTTTATTCATCCTTCTTACTCAACATACTTCTCTTATTCCCAGTAAATTTCTTTTTAGATTTCTTAGATGACCTTTTCTTTATAACTTTTGTTCCACTTCTTCCATTGAGGTTTTTCATCAGATTAAACTTGATATTATCCAACTTTATTCTTGGAAAAATTCATTGAAAAGTTTTTTATTCCACCACACTCAAAAAATTTGAGATTAATTTTACCTTCATACTTTCCTCTTACTATTTTATAGTTCTTATATATGAGAGGTATGATTTTTTCATTCAAATCATCGGAGTCACAAGGATCAACATCTTGTATTTTAATTTTTCTCATGGAATCAAAAGACATTTCATCTTTCATATTTTTTTTGAACATTGGAGCTTTCCTCATTTCATAAGAAATAATAAATTTATACAATTTATCAAGATATAAATCATTCTTATCTTCTAAAGAGGAAATTTTGGAATCAAACATGTCAAAAAAGTTTCTCATAAGTTTCTTCACAATTGTAGAATCTTTCAGGATATCTCTAAATCCTTTGATGTTGCAAAAAATTTCATTTACTCTGGTGAAGTATTCATCAATAGTTTATTAATATATCATTTTGATGTATTCATACTTACTATTCTAGATTTTTAGTTTTGATTCCTTCACTTTAATATTCCCTTCAAAAATACTTTTCACCTTGTCCCACATACTCTTTAAAGTTTTGAGACCCATTACCTTCATATAAAAATGTTCTAATAAGGAAATTAAGGATATAATTTCTAGATTTTCCATCAACTTAGATATTTCTCTTATTAGAAAAATTCATATGGGAATCCTTCTCAATAGGTGGAAAACCAATTATAGTAGCATCAACAAATTACATGCCAAGAGATAGGAGATAAGAAATCGTCCTTTTTTCATCCATAATAATTTTTTCCATAAAATGTAGGAATTCCTCCTCTATTGATAGGATTGATATTATTTATGATAATGAATCAATAAAGGAACCTTCACTCTGATACCAATTGAAGTTTCAAAGGATTGAAAAACAACTGAAGGGGGGGTTGAATCAGTTGTTCAATTTTTGTGAGTTTTAATACTTTTATAAACTTAACCTCTACAACCTGTTAAGATTCATTTCCTTATCATATTTTAGTAAATACTCATGCATGAAAAATTAGGAAAGTAAGTAAATCATAAAATATTTACAAGGTTCGGCCTCAGTGTGATAACCTATATCCTTTCCATAACCACTCTCGTAGGTCTATGGAATCAACTATTAATAATAAGTGAATAAAACTTGTTCTAACTCTCATTAGATACCTTCTATCTCTTGATAGGAATTATTATACTAATTATCATCATTTAAAAAGTTTTTTTACAAAAAATTTAGCCACAGAAAAAAAAATATCACAAAAAAAAATTTCTCCACAAAACTCTATCTGGAACATCAGTCCAATGACCCTAGGTGTGATCCTAAGCCTGATTGTCTCATTACGATGTACTCGTTATAATGACCCCTTTTCTCAAAATAAAATTATCAAACTCTACTCAACTGCTTAATATGATCTTCTTAGTCTAATATTCTTAGTCTAGTAAAAAAACATTCAGAAGTATGACCTTCTAATGAGGTTCCAGTCCAAAAATAAAACTTTGACAAGAAATATGCAGTGTTATGCCTTTTTCACATGTTAAAAAGGATTCAAAGTATGAATGAACTCCACCTATATTTGTAGGATACTCATAATATCAAAGGTGGGAAACTGAAAAACTTTTACCGCTTACTCAAATTTCAACTCTGAAAAACACTTGCATTTAAACTTTATCTTTGACTGCTTCAAATTTTCTCAAACTTACTAAATTTTCTTCAGTCTGATGTTACTTCCTCAACTTCATTACGATAAACATCCTCATCTCACTACGATCTCACTTTCTTCCTCTTCTCATTATGATCTAATTTTCTTCCTCTACTCATTATGATTTGACTTTATTCCTATGCTCATTATGATATGACTATCTTACTATACTCATATTACGATATGACTTTCTTCCTCTACTCATTATGATCTGAATTTATTTCTCTGCTCATTATGATCTGACTATCTTCCTCTACTCATTACGATCTAACTCTCTTTCTCATATCATTACGATGAACTTCCTTACCTCATTAGGATGAACTGAATTTCCTTCTTAGATTCAGTATGATCGCATTTCCTCCTTAGATTCATTCTAATTTACTTTCCTCTTTAGTGTCAGTTTGATTGAATTTCCATCTCAGAGTCATTCCAATTATCTTTCCTTCTCATATTCAATCTGATGGAATCCTCATAACGATGGAATTCCCATTGTGATGTATTTATCATAATGATGGAATTCCCATTATGATGGAATTATCATTACGATGGAAACTCCACTCTATAACATTGAAAATATTCAAACTTCATCAGCTTTACACATTCAGAATTCTAACAAACTTCTGTGTCTGATACTTATGGATATGATCTTCTATGTCATAATTTATAGAACAGATACAATATTTATGATTCCTCTATTTCTTCAAAAGAATTTATCATGATAGTTTTCATGATTTGTGAGAACTTCATGATAAGTAAAGCATAGTCTAATTTATGTTATAAAGTATAAAAAATTTCTAAATCCTAACTTCACAATATTTTTTTAAAACTCTTTATCAACATTACAACTTCTTCACTCAACAGTTTCTAGATTTATAACAAACATCATGTCTGATGGATCTTGATCTTCATGATGATGGTTCTAAGACTAATGATGCGTCTGATCAAAAACTTCATCTTTATAACAAAATCTTTATCTAGTGTTGCTTAGTCTGAAAACCTGAGTTCGTAAACCTGTGTTTGGAAAATAATTTTCTTAAAGAAGAAATTTTCTCTCCCTTTGTGTTTGGATCCATCAACTTCTATATTTCTTATGAAAACTCATTGCGATGGACTGGGTGTGATCTTTAATGAAAAAACATTCTCTTACAAAAAGGTTAGTTGTCAAAAAATACAAAACTTTGTTAAAAACAAAAAATCACAAAGGTTATTCGCATTCTTTCTTTGATCTGTGGTGATCCAAGGTGAGTTCTACCTCTATTTCTTATAGTTTCTCCTTCATTCAGTCTTGTTTTCTTCCTTTTCTTCTTATCATGCAATGTAATATGATACCCCATGTTTATAATGGGGTTTTATTGGTTGTTTTCTGGTGTGTTTGCGGTGATGAATCCTCAAATGGATGCATTTCTTGTAGGAGAGGTAATCAGAGATCCATGACATTGGTTTGTTATCGTGTGAAGAACGTTGATGGATTTTGAGGTAGGGAATTCATTATTTATATATTTATTTAAGTTCAATCATAAATTTATTATCCTTTATACCTTTTTATGGTGATTAAATTAACCTAATAAATATTTAATTGGATTATTAAATTGGATAGAATTCTCATGTTGATGATGTTGTTGTTTTATACTGTGATAGTGGTTTGACTCTTGTTTTTCTAGATAATGTGATATCTATGTTTTATGATTTTTTATCATGTTATTATGATTGTATTAGTAGGTTGAAATTGATAAATAATATAAATATGTATTTAATTTATAATTAATTAAATTAAGAAATTAAAGAAGATTCGTGTTTGTAATCAGATGGTTAATGTAATTTGATGATAATAAAATTGATGCAATGAGCATGTTTAATAGAAATTGATCTTCCATATGATTAATGGAATTGATACATGATGTGAATAATGTTTATTCTTGTTGATAATATTTAAAAAGTCATTTTAATTTAGAATGGTACTTCCCTGGGTTGTTGAAACTGGAAATGAATGCTAAAAGCATGTTTTCCTTTAGTAGCTTGTATAGATTGATGCTTTAGGTTGCTCGTATTTGGAACCTATAATTTATGAATCAGATAAATCAAGATGGAATATGAACTAGTTGTGTGATAAAGATAATTTTATAAGGAATTAGTTGACTATTTTCTTGAGAAGGCTGAGTGCCTTATTTTAGAGTCGTGAGAGCTCATTTACATGAGAAAGATGATTACTTTTTGTAGGTCCCAATTACCCTATTTATTATTTGTTTGTTCTTGATATTTTTTTATTTAATCTGGATATGATCCTTGTGATATGATCCTAATACAACTTAGGTCAGGATGGATGATATGGGTTGGGGAGGTCTGGATATGATGTGAGCCTAGTATGGCTGGTCATGGGATAGATAATATATAGGAAGGGAGGCTCAGGTGATGTGGTAACAGTTGATTCCTATGATAGTGAGATGCATCGGTATATAAATTTGGGTGTTGGGGATGGCACCAAAGGTAATGGAATGGGTTAAAGGTGGGATTGCCCATTTATGAGATG
Source organism: Viscum album (assembly GCA_963277665.1). Taxonomy (NCBI): domain Eukaryota; kingdom Viridiplantae; phylum Streptophyta; class Magnoliopsida; order Santalales; family Viscaceae; genus Viscum; species Viscum album. The sequence goes on along the minus strand of OY728140.1, from coordinate 1,711,774,588 downwards.
CTGAGAGTTGGTATGCTCACTTGTAAATATGTTCAATGGTCGATAGATGGGTTGCTTGTTTATCTGCATTATTTTCCCCACCGCTTGAGGTTGTTGTAGGTGCTTGGTTTTATGTTTAATCTTGATGCTATCTTAGGATGGTTTTCCTAGAGTATCTGGTTTATGGAATGATGCTAATAATTATTAAATAATTCTTAAACCATGGGGTTGTTTGATGATTGAATGAAAATTCTTAAAAGATATTAATATTGATAAATCATGGACTTGGTTTGGATTATGCCTGGAGGGCATGGACTTTACTTTTATGATTAATGTAATTCAATGTAATGTAATTTGGAATAATGTTAATGGTTAATTAATGGATAATGAATCAATTAACTGAAGTAAATTATCTAAAGTAAAGAATGAATTTAATGTAGCTCTTTTATATGCTTGTATGCTTATAGGATATATGGTCTTCATAGTGGTAACTAAAAGTCTGAGCAATGCTAGCTGTAGTTGATTATAAGACTATTTTATGCCCATAGTGTAGTTGTGAGTTATATTATATCATGTATATTCTATGATTTCATATGCTGCCCCACCCATGTCAATTATGGTGACTGACACCTAGTGGAATCTAGGAGGATTTTTCCCCAACATCCTAGTGGGAGGATGGATGGATGACTACCCCCTCTAGCCCCACTCTCTTCTCTTGGAAGTTATTTGTGCTGGTATGCATGGTGTTTAGTTTTCCCATATATGTGTGTAGAGGGTTGTGATGGATTGTGGTTATTTTACACACATTTATTACCTGATATAGTATTCAAAGGATTATTATAGGTATGATGTGTATATTCTATGAAGGCTTGAGGTACTTGGTGTATGGGCTATAATCGCTTGAGGTGTAATACTCGATGTTCAATATACGTCATACGGGTTGTGTTGGATCTTGAAAACTAATTGGTTACTATATTTGGTTATGTGATACATGAGGTGTATGTTGTGATACCTTACCTAGGTGTCTTCAGGATGGCTTCCTTTTGGAAAGAGATGGATTAGGACATGTAATGTTGAGGTAGAGCAGAAAACCTATGGGGAAGTGGGAGTGGGGTACCCTTGGTGTTTTATTATTATATTATATTCTTTATTGTATGTGATACTTGGTGAGAGTTATCCACAGTGAGGTTGGGAACTTAGTATACCTGTTTAGGTTTCAGGTTAGTTTCACTATTATTCACTGTGCTTTAGCATGCTTTATTTATCTTTTATATGAGAGTATCTGAGGAGGATCCTATTGAGTATATTGTTATGCTCACCCTATGTATATATAAACTATTTTTTAGGTGGTCTAGATCAGGTTGGAGATCGGGCTGGATATTACTAGCTCAGGGTTTTGTAGAAGTTGTTTGGGTTTTGTGGTCACTGCCATATTTAACTTTTTGGTGCTTGTAATTTCACTTTTAGTTGTTTTAGAACTGTATGACATTGCATGTTTGCACTTGGGATTTATTTATATGTGTGTTTGTGAATAATATATTGTTGTTTATTGTATCCTTCTTATCACTCTCTTTTGCATGTTTCTCTGAGAGGGTAATGTATCCCATATGCATGTTTAGTATACCCTTAGTTCTAGTCACCAACCCACAGCCTACTGGAAGCAGGACTCAGGTAGTCACCATCTCTCTCCCCTAATTATGGTATCTTTATGGGTATGGAGTTATGATTGTTTCCCTTTGGAGTAGTGAAAAAAAGGAGAGAGTGTGAGGAGGTTGAGCCTTGGGTGATAGTGAGTCAAACCAACTATTGTAAAAGGGGAGTGAACCCAGGCATGAGTGGTCTAGCCTAACCCCCACCATTAATCAGTGAGATTCATGGTTAGTTGGTGCATCAATACATTGTTGATCACATGCAACTTATTTTAGCCCGTTTATGTGAATAAAGTTAAAATATCATGTGTTATATGTGTTTTTTCTTTTTTCTAAAATCTGCACAACATAAAATGATAAAGTGGGTGGAAGCATTAAAAAGGTAAACTAATTAAGGTATAAAGGCAATATGGACAATAATCTGATCAACATTGAAAAAAGAAAATAAAAGGGGAGTGATCCTTATAAATGAGAGGTCAAGATCACCTATGGTTATGAGAGGATATAGGATAAATGTTTAATTTAAAAAATATTCCATACCCCGATTCACCCCCCATCATGGTATCTTTTACCTAAGTCCCATGTGGACATAACATTTTCACACATTATTTATGATGCAATGCATTTATTTTACATATATTTTATAATTTATATAAAAATATATGGTCTTTATTGCACTATTTTTAAATATTTTATACTATATAGTATTTGTCTAAATTATAAAAAATATATATATATTTAAAATATTTTAATATATATGTATATAAAGAACTTATAGCTTCCAGCTTCGCACTTCGCTCTGTAGTGATGGAGCTTCTTGAGAAAACCTTAGGGTTTTGCTCTATTGTTTTTTGGTTCAAGGTGGATGTAGATTCGATTGGCGGTGTGTTTTATTCTATGTGTGTTTAGTATAGATGATTTTTTTCAAATAACAGTTGTAGGGTTGTCCCATGTGTCGCTCAAGGGGTCATGTGGGAGTAGAAAATTTTCATTAGTGTTATCGATTATTTTAGGGGGTGAGTGGTAGTGGTTGTGGCCTATGTGTTTACTTAATCAAAGATTATTTTTTCATGGTTATTATTAGTATTATTTTGGGGGTTTTTTGTTTTGGGTTTGTATTTTATTTTTTAGGAAATGTTCTATCATGGTTATTTATGGATTTGATAGTTTATATTTTTTAGTAGTATGTTTGGTTCTTTTTGTATTATTATGTTTTGATGGGGTGGTCATCGACAAAGGTTCTGTGTTGCTCCTTAGGGGTGAAATAAGTTGAAGGCCTAGTGTGGTAATGCATTTTGGATTTTTTAGGTTCTTATATTTGGTGTTCATGTAGGATTGGTTTCTCATTTTGGAGATTGGAATATATTCTCTAGGGTTTCAGTTTAGGAGCTGTAGTGGTTGAGGAGATTATAGGGTAACTCTATTGACTTGGTTGCTATTGGATTTACGCTAAAGTGTTTTAGAGGATCATTATGTGAATCTCCTTTTATGGGAATGTAATGGTTGTAATGACTTTATGGTTATATTTTCCGACTTCAGGATAAGCATGAGATGAGTTATATTTTTCCTGAGGGGCTTGTCGTGTGGGTTTTTATTTTTAATTTGACTTTGTTTTAGATATGGTTTTTTTGGATATCATACATACATACATCCACACATGCATGCATGAATGCATATATATATATATATAAATATATATACATATAAGCAGAAATGAAACCATACAAAAATAAAAACATACAGATACACACACACACACTAACAGACATACACATATCAAAAACTCAATAAGTTGATGATCAAGATACATAAGATTTGGTATAGGAACAGATTCCACAGGTCCTTGTGGAAGAAATTGTTCCTAAATCACAAGTACTACATAGAAGTACCAAAGAGGTAATAGAAAAATAAATATGTAGTTTTATAGTCACTAAATATGGTGACTCTTTATTGATTGACAACAACAAACCTATCTCCTACAAAGAGACAGTAGAGAGCTCAGAAGCTGCAAGTTGGCAAGAAGCCATGAATTTTGAGATGGATTCTATATATCAGAAGAAATTTTAGGTTTTGGTCAATCCTCTAGATTATGTCAATATAAAAACACAGGTAATGATAGAATAAATCATTTTCATATTTATTAATATGAATTAGATGGTTATATTAGTTATAAAAATATTAAGTAATTTTTAAATCAGAAAGGAAATAATTTAACTAAACTCTTTTTTTATAAGGTCTTGTTTAAAAGATAAATTTCTAAATTTTAGAATTTTAATTTTAAAATATGAATATAATTTTTGAAATTAGAATACCAAAATTTAATTTGGGTGAAATTTTGGGATTTTTCAGAAAGTATTGATTTTTTTAGTGAATAGTGAAAAATACCGATTTTTGTAAAAATCCATTTCTTTTTAGTAAATTAAGTAATTTAAAAGTATCAATAATTTTTTAATATGTTTTAAAGTGACATAAGTATTATTTATTTATATTTAATTCAATTAATTACTTTTTAATCAACTTTATATTGTTTTTTAGTATAAGTTTATTTTTTGGTTTAAAAACAGGTTTTTCTAAGAACTATTTGAAAATGCATAATGCTTCTCATTTTTAATTAATTAAAATAATAACTAATGGGTAATGTTTTAAATTAAATGTATATATTATATGTTATTAAATATTATTTTATTTTTATGTAATTATTATTATTATTCATAGATTTATTATAGAATCATCTTTTTCTCTAAAATACTCTTCTTAAAAACTCGTTGTCTCGCCGCGTCTGCGAGATTAATATTAAATTAATTTTTTCCACTTATATAAATTTAATTTGAAAAAATTGATTATATATTTTTAATAATCATAATTTATAATTTATAATGAGGCAATATTAATTTTTTTACAATAATTATTAGTGAAAATAGTTAAAATTAATTACAACGATTAAGGTAAAAACAGGTTCACCGAGGGATTAAACTTTAAAATTAAGTGGTAAATGTCATATAAAACTATAAAATACCCATTTTATGGACATATTTATAACTTATCCCATATATTATTGATAATTTACCATTATTTGGGCCTTTTTTACATGAAAAAAATGTGTGTAGAATTCACTCTTTTAAAAAAAATTACAAGTGTGTCACTCACCTCGCTTATAAAAGGCTACCGCTCTCCTCATATATTTACACCGTAAAAATAAATTATTTTAGAAAATAACTTCCCAATAATTTTTAAACTTACCTTATATAATCATATAAACCTTTCTTTGGGTATAAATGCAACCAATGATGTCTTTTGGTGCAAACCAAATAGAGTTACCTGAAGAAGAGGTAACGTTCTCTAACGAGCATTTTTTATTTTATTTATTCCTGCACCAAATTTAATTATTATTATACCATGATGATATAATAAACTAATTATATTACATATACTAAGATATTTTTATTTTAATGGTGTAACCTACAACCACACACACTTCCATAAAATGGTTTATGATATCATTATTCATGAGTACGGCGGACTACCGCCTCGCGAAATGATGTCATTTGTTTTTCCATTATCACATCTCATGGTTGGGTATAATGATGAATATAGAGTTTATATATGATATTTATAATATAATTATACCTCTGGTTTCATTATATAATATATACCCTTTTTATATTCCATACCATAGAAGATACGATAACATCGCTTATATGTATGACGGACTGTCACCTCGCGATGTGATGTGATTCGTTTTTCACTAATGTGTTAGATGGAAGGTAATAAGGGTAAATGTAATGAATATTTATGATATAAATGAAATATTTATGATATAAATGAAATATTTATGATATTAATGACATATTTTTTATTTTGGTAATATAATATATCATTTTCTTTCATACCTTTTCACTCACTGAAAAAAAATGATAACATCGTTCATGGATGTGTGGACTACCGCCTCCTTGAAGTGATGTGATTATTTTTTTTATCATCACATCGTAATAATTATATATATAAGTAAATATAATTAAATAATATGTTATTTATGATATAATTATCATTCTATAAGGATAAAATATTACTAACCTTCTTTCTATAATGATCATTGAAAAATAAAAATAATACACATGCGTATGTACGGTCTACCATCTCCATGATCATAATGTTAGTTCATTTTTCATAATAATATTTCATAATTAGTTTTAAAATTATAATTTATGTATAAATATTTTAATTATTTCATGATTATTATTCTGAATATGTTTAAATAATTACCTCTTTGATCATAGTCAACCTACCAAAGTCATTTTTTGACACGTAAGTAGAATATGGTCAAAACATTCGATGTAAACTTAATTGATTAAGTAATTTTATATAACTTGGTAATAAGTGAAATAAAAGTAATAATAAAATTGAAAAAATTTCTCAATAAGTTAAATAATTAACATAAGTTCATTATTCAAGAAGATAATAACACACATGGCAAGTCAAACTCAAGGTAAAGGACTTCATCACAATTTCCTTTCATTGGGACTTTTATTGATGTTATGAACCTATATTATTTTAAGAGGTGTATATACAACCCATTTGACATGATATATCATTAATTTATCTATTATCATGATATTTAAAAAATAATGTTATTATTTAATGGGGTTTATGATTCAAGTGTTTCCCAAGTGATAAGGGGATTTTCTTTGAAAAAAAATCTCTTTCAATGTTTTCCTTCCAACTCTTACATTCCCATATTAATGTATTTAAAATTATTTTATGAAAGTTTCTATATTTAATTAAAATATTTATAAATTACATTTTATGTCTATTTTACTTTATTTCAATTATTTTCAAAAGGGATTTTTTTATGTATTTTATACTGAACGTTTTGAAAAACGAAAAAAGAAATATTCTATTTTTAATTTAAATGGAGACAATAACTTTTACACCATCATGGCCATTATTTTATTTCTATATTACTTTACAATATTTCATGTTTTATTCAAATAAAACCCTTTTCCCCCTTTTGTTTGGGTATTATTGTTGAGTCAATAAGGTTTTCCTTATGACTTTTTCCATTCCTTCATTCAAGGGGAATATTGTTAATTCATTAAGTATTTCCTTATGACTTTACCATTACTCTTGTTTTGAAAATCAAAAACACCTTATTTTAAGGAAAATTTTACTTTACCCTATATTTTACCCCTATAAGGAAAATTTTCCTTTCCCGGGGAAATTTATCCTTATCATGCTTACCTTGTTCAAATCATAATTTTCTAAGTATAAAAATCGATCTGTAACCAAAATCCTCTGAATCATGGAATAATTAGATATGAGGCATTCTGTTTTCCACTCTGAATTCTGGATACGAACTCTCATGAAGTTCAACTCCGAATTCCGGATACAAACTCTCGTGAAGTTCAACTCTGAATTCCGGATACGAACTCTCATGAAGTTTAACTCCGAATTCCGGATATGAACTCTCATAAAGTTCAACTCCGAATTATGGATACGAACTCTCATGAAGTTCAAATCCAAATTATGGATTTGAACTCTCATGAAGTTCAACTCCGAATTCTGGATACGAACTCTCATGAAGTTCGACTCCGAATTCTGATTATGAACTTATGTAAAGTTCAACTATGAATTCTGATTACGAATTCTAGTTACGAACTTCTCTAAGTTCTGACTCTGAGTTCTCTGAATTCAGACTCCGAACTCTTATAAGTTCTGACTCTGAATTCCCTTGAACTCTGACTCCAAACTTTATAAGTTCTGATTCCGAATTCTTATGAATCCAGAATCTGAATTTCCTTGAAATTTAGACTATGGAATTCTACAGAATTCAGGTTCTGAATTCCTACAAAACAGAGTCTGAATATCTTAGTACTACAGACTCCGAATTCATTTTTTACCTATACTCCGAACTTTAACTTTATCCACTCCGAACTTTCATTTACTCCATTCTGAATATTAGTTTTTAGTTATTCTTACACTTTTTTAGTAACAAAATGATATCGTGCTTTCAGTTACTCACTAACCGTTGTTTGAGTGACATGTGTACAAGTCCCTTCGAAATTCAAGGAAGATTTCGACCGTTGGAGGAGGGAGCCAACCGTTGAAGCTTTGCCTATAAATAGATGCTCATTTGAAAAGAACTCAAGACTGAACTTTGACAACTATGCCTACATGCTGTTGAAGTGATTTCTAGAGAGAGAGACTCTTATCAACTCTCAAGTTTCGTGTAGAAAGTTTGAACGGCTTGTTCAAAATTTTCCTTGTGCAGATTTGCTTCGTGCGACTCCGATTGTTGTTGTGTACAATAGAGGGATTCCGGGGATAGGAAGATAGAGGTTCCAACACCTTGAATTTGGGGGCTTCCTTACTAAGGAAGACAGAGGTGCCGACTACCTGATAGTTGAGGGCTTGTGGGGATATCAATACAGAATCTGATATTCTTATCGAGGGCTTACCCTGGTGTGGGTAAGACAGACTTTCTTGAAAGTATAAATCAAGGTACATTTATACAAGGTTGTTGGATACCCTCCTCTTTGGGATAAAAGAGTTTATACTTGTTACCAGTAGTTTTATTATTCTGTTTTTCTGCTGCATTTGTATTGTTAAGGAAAGTATAACTATCTTATACTTCCTTACTCTTGTACTCTAATATAGTTAGATTCTATACGCTTTAAGGTAGAATCTTCATCTTTGTAAACTTTTGTTAAGTTTCATTTCCGGAATCAATTTTCCGAAATTTAGCAAGTGATTAGAACTTATAAAGGTCTTGTGAATTATCTTATTTAACCATGTTAAACATAACCATATTTAAAAGTTCCAAAGGAATTTTTAAAAGGTACAATTCACCCCCCCCCCCCTCTTGTATCTGATAATCTCATTCTTATTTCGATCCTACATTTGGTATTATAGAGTATATCATACTCAGACATACCATCCTAATAATTTTGGTATTGAAAACGGGGTTTTAAATGAAAAGGGTATTTTGATATACAAAAGTTATTTGTGTACGAGTTTAAAATAGTTTTTAAAAAGTGAAATCATAAAAAAAAAGTATTCATGTTATGGTACTTGAGCATAATACATAAGAAATGGGTTTTCCTAGATAGCGTCGGGTGAGCCCATTACATATTATATAATGGGGCATCTCAGATAACGTCAGGTGATCCCATTACAACTTATACAATGGGTGACAGACACAAATTCCATGCATATTTTAAATAATTTTCAATGGTTTTAAATGATTTTTTTATCTAAATTCCCATGAATTATAAAATTTTTCCCATTGATGGGAAATTGTAAAAATAATAATAAAAGGGGTTTGAAATAAATGAAAATGTTTGATTTTTGAATTTTTCAATTTGATTATTTAGGAAGTTGAATATTTACTTTTTTAAACTTTATTTCAAGAATTTACCAAAAAAATAGGTTCTAGGATAGACAACCCTCAATTAGGGGAAGCTAGCCACTTATCCATCCCTAAGAGGGGTCATTCAGCCAAGCTACCTACTGGGATGGCCATCACATGTTGGCTGAGAGAAACGTACTAGGGAATTAGGACCATGCATGTGGCCCATGGGTAGTGAATCCCATAGGGAGTAGAGGTGGGCCAAATACCACATAGGTTGTGTGTATGTGTGGCCTGCATATCATTTTTGTGTAGTGTTATGCGGGATTCCATCCCTACAGTAGGCATTTTTGGATGGTTCTCATGCATCTTGACTTGTATAGAGGCATCATATCGAGTTTTGTATCGATGTGGGACACATGTTTTCTGAGTTACTGTTATTTTTTTATCAAAAATGATGTCGTTTTGCACAAAATTAGTGCTCTCCCTACTCATTCATATCCTTCTGCCTACTCTACCTCTCACCACTACATGTCACTGCCTTCATCCTCGGCCTGCTACCACTACTCACACCAGAGACACCATGGCATTTACTGGATGTGCTCATCCCCAAGACCCTTCCATTACTAAGGTCCTAATTCCATCTTGGATCACCTCGATACCCTTAGAAGACCTCCATGGAGGTTTAATTCAGCCACTTCAAAGGTCGGATGAATGAGGAGCCTCCGAGCAGCTTTGGCACCATTGGTTCCATGAACCACCTTCTCTAATGTCGGTGCCACATCCAACATGCCCCACTACCATGCACGCTCAAGCCACACCAAGGTTTAATCTACATCAGATTAGGGAAGCACCCAAAATATTTATGTATTTCAAATATGAATACCAATGAGTCTCAGGGGATAATTTAAAAATAGATGTGAAAGATCTCAGGTCTCCATGAAGCTTTGAAGGAGGAGGAGGTAGATACCCACACCCTTGCTTCCTATAAAAGGAAGAGATCTCTATTGCATCAAAGGAGAGTTCACACCCATATTTGGAGGATCCTCGGTCGAGAATATGAGTTGTTATTTTTTTGTCTTTCTTTTTTTTATTTCTTTTTTATTAATTTTTTATATTTAATTCCTATGTTATTTTGGTTTTCTTTTATTAAAATAACAATTCATGCATTCTTATATACACCAACCACTAATTTTAATATTTTCTTATTTTTCTCATCCTTCTTCTTCTTTTTATTATATTCCTTATTCTTTTATTCCTTTAACATTCTCTATATATATTATATGTATATATATATATATTCTTTTAATTTATTCTTATCTCTCCCTCTCTTATTATTCTATTTTTATTTTTTGATTCAGGTGTTTTTCTCTCTTCTTTATTTCCATTATCATTATCTTTTTATTTTATTCTCATTATTCTTTTTATTTTATTTTTATTCTCTTATTTATATCCACCAAGTGATATTTTACTCCCAATAATGGCAGACTAACCTGAAGCTTAGACCAGAGAAGGTCAATGTGTTCTTGAATTATTTATTAAAGTTTATTTTATGTTTTTGATAAATGATAGTGACATGAATGGGTGTAATGACTGTCCTCGAGCCCATACACTCAAATTTAATTCTATTATTTTTTTAAATCAGGTTTCCCTCTCTTCATTGGTTACCTATTCACATGATGGAGTTGATCCAATCAATGAATGAAACGACATTCAATTGAGCCGAGTCTTGGAATATGGAACACCCTCAACCAAGGTGTTTCATTAACCTTGATTACAGGAGGAGGATGAATTTATATTTATTAAAGGCATTCAAGAATTCACAATTTCTAAATAAAAGGATAGTAATTCATCACGATATTTCATGATTGAATTATCAAACTATGATCAAAAAAATAAAGGAGAATAATGATTGAACCCAAAACCGAACCTCAAGACCAATTTCTTTCTTTTTAATTTCATTATGTTCACATTTCTTATTAGTATATGTTTAAATTTAATCCTACATGTCATTTCATTATTTTAGAAAATAAACAAAACTAAGAAATTTTCCCATTGTTTTTATAAAATAAAAAAATAAAAAAGAAGTAGAAGTAGACTTAAGTGAATTATAATAAGTGAGTGAAAAAACTAAGAAGATCCTCAAGTGATACGACCCTAGTCATCTACTATTCTACACTAGGAAAAGATTTATAAATTTTCTTTTAACCACGCCTTATAATAGGTGTTCCATCAAAACTTGTATTGTTACTAGGGATCTAATAATTATCTTACTTATCTTTTTATATTTTCACATTATATATGGTTTTTAGTGTTTTAAAAAAACATAAAAAAAATTCATTTTCCATGATGTTTTCAAATGATTATTTTTTCAATTCAAGGAATAATTACTCATATGTGTAAGAGAAACTAGAAGAAAATACTGGTTATGAAAAATCCCTAGTGTCATAACCAATTTTTTAGTCACCATTTTCTATGGACTATGGTTTTTCTATTATTTTTATATGGGTGAGATTATTATGGAAATTAAATAATGGGGATCAGAAATTCAAAGAATTATTAGGTGATCTGAGGGAGGACATGAAGGAACAAAGTTTTGAAGTTATGTCCCGGGAACTAACTGAGTTCTCCCATTACTTTTCTAAATTTTATCAAGTGGATAAGGCATAATAAGAGTCCCCCTTAGTCTTATATAATTTTTATGAGGACATACAAGAATTTGAGGACAAGCTTGAGGAGTATCCAAATCCCAATCATCTGAAGAGAAAAATTTAGGATGACCATGATGAATGAGGGAGACTTGTCTACTGAGCTAATTGTGGGAGATCAATAAGATATAGATGAATTATAGAATGAGTATGAGGTGAAAATTGATCTCTAATATCCCTACAAAGTATAATATCCAATACCATTGTATTTTACTCTATCCATGGAGGACTAAACCACCAAAGTGGTGGAATTTATAGAAAATATGGATGAGCCTGATTACCTACCTCTAATTGTCATCATCCAACTCCTAGAGGAACTAACCATTGAAAAATATATTGAAACTGAACCAATTTAGAGAGTTGATCTTATCTCAAACTCTATTTAATTTTATTTTATTAAATTTTAATTGATTATAAATTCCCACTACTTTGAATTTTCAAATTCAAACAATATTTGTTGTACAGTATAGGAGTATGAATAAACTAGACCTATACCTATTTAGTAACACATGTATCTCCATAACTTTATTGAAAATAAAAAATATCATGAAGAAGTCCAAGTTATTGAGCCTGAATAAATCAAGATAGAGGTTTATCATAGTTAAAGGGAGAAATTACTTATTAATAATTCAAATTTAAATTTTATTCAAGTAAAAATACTTGTTAATTTTCTCTTTAAACATTCAATTCATGCATCCCATATTGATTCAATGCTATAAAAACAGAGGGTTGCATAAGTAGAAACTAAGGAAGAGGATGGTCCATACTTCATCCTACCCACACCATGCAATTTGTACTTAATTGTGAAGTTGATGGATTCAGTATACTCTATCTATGAATCATTCCTCACCAGTAATAAATAATAACAAACTATGAAAAGTCACATGTGGTTGTTCAAGTCCAAGAAACTCCATCCACCATCAGACTTTAGATAATAGCTAGTACTAGCCTCTAGAGGCAGTAAAAATTTAAGACCCACTTGGAGGGTTATACCAAGACTTATCCTTCTATTTTATTTCTAGGAAATTAGATTTAAATTTCCTTCTTAGGATGATTCCATCATGTTTCCCCACTCCCTATATCTTTTTTAGATTAAATGACACGATACTTGTGCTTAATTAAGTAATTTTCTTTTATAGGTTCATGATGGCACAAGGAACCCCTCAAAAAATGGATAAATATGACTAAAACTTCATTTCCAAATAGATATCACTTTTATGTTTATCTTTTAAACTCCCTATATTTTTTTTCTGAAAACATGTTTTGAACTTTAAACTGAAATCACATGCCCATTATTGAATTTATACTTTACTTGACTTATCTAGGAGACATGAGTTTCTTAAGAATAATTTGATTCTATGTTTTAGATTTCAAATTTGATGAAATTGAATGAGTGAAATGGAGAATTAGATGATTGAAGTGAAGCATGGATATTAAACTGAAGACTCATGATTTGAAGGAATTATTTTATTCATGTAAATGAATTTTTTTTAATATTTTCATACTTTGAATTTTTTTAAATTCATGTGAATTGATTTTTCATTATTAATCATGCCTTTAGTGATTTTCCAATATCATATTCTCATTATTGAGAGGATTTATAGACCAAGTACTTCTTATTTATTCTTGATCATGTTTCTTGAGTGATCGTGGGACATGTCGCCTACCAAAACATGAATTTGAACTTGTTGAAGCTATAACTATGGAAAACCACATTTAAAATGATGGAGAAATATTTTGAAAATCCCTTATCCTTAAAATACCACCTTTACATAAATCCTTATTTATACCATAGAAACTATTAATGATATTGATAGGAATGATCCATGTTTCAATCCATTTTTATCCATTCCTACCCTCCTCTTAGTATTTTCATGGTATTTTAAAGTTGAAGTGTAGGGATGAAGGGAGTCATGAATAAAGGGATGAAATAAATTGTAAGGAAAAAGTGTGGGAGTGCTTATTGTGGGAATAAATAAAGGTTTTTGATTCATTCATTGTACTTTATTTTTGAACCTCTTGATTAGAAAAAAGAAAATGATAAAAATAACCAAAAAAAAGAAAAAAATGGGTTGTGATTTGGGAAAACCAAAAATCACCATTACTAGACCTATGACTTTTATCATATGTGGTTAGGTGGTGGGTATGAGGTTTATTCTAAGCATAAATTTCAAAAAAAAGTATAAAAGTATAAAAAAATAAAGAGGGTGTACTAATAATTCATTATGCTTAAATTAATCATGATATTTACTTTGAGATTTGAGGGAAGTTGGAAGTTGATACTTTTTAGGGGATAATTTCATTAAGCGGTTACTTTTGATATCATGAACTATACTTAAGAGATAATCCTCCTCCTTAATCCTTAATTTTTAACATTAATTCCTACCAACATTATGCCTCAAAGTCATTTGAACATTGATTGAAAATACCTTATAATTTTATGTGTCTCTTTTCTTTACAAAGTGGAGAAAATAGTTTCTTTACAGACCGATGGATAAATAGAATATTCTCATGATTTGAGCATAACTCTATTTGAATTTGTATCATGAGTGATGAGTGATAAGATTCAAGGTGAGGTAAATTATAAATCATCATGTTTAATAATAATGAATTAAGTAACTTGAATGAATGAGAAGATGTGTTCCATCATTTTTCAAATAAAGAAAAGTAAAATACTTGATTTGATTGTTTCTTTGAAAATTGGGAAATTAAATTAATGTTTTATGTTTTTTTTTGAAAATTTGATTTAACATTAATGATTGTTTCATTTTATTTCTTGGAAATTTTAATATTAATAAAATTGGTGCCCTCTAAGTTCTTTATTGAGATTTTATTCTTGAGGACAAGCATGGTTTAAGTTTTGGGGTATTTGACATAAACAAATTTTATGCATATTTTTAAACAATTTTAAATCATTTTAAATAAGTTTTTGATCTAAATTCCCATGTATTCTAATGTTTTTATAATTAATGGAAAATTATGAAAATCAAATGAAAATGGTTTGAAATAAATGAAATTTTTTAATTTTTTAATTTTAAAATTTTATTATTTAGGAAGTTGAATCTTACTTTACTTTATTTTGAACATTATTTTCAGGAATTTACCAAAAATTAATGTCCAAGCTAGCCAACCCTCAACCAAGGGTAGCTAGCCACCAAGCTAGCCCTAAGAGGGGCTGGCCGGCCAAGCTACCCGCTGGGAGGGCTATCACATTCCAAATGAGAGAACTACATGGGGGAATTAGGCTCGTTCAGGTGGCATGTGAGTAGTGAATCTCATGGGGAGTATAGGTGGGCCAAAACATGTGTGGGTCGTGTGTATGTGCAGTTTACATATCATGTGTGTGTGTAGTGTTATACCCATAGTAGGTGGTTTTGGATTGTGCTCTCACATCTTGACTTATATGGAGGCACCATCCTAAGTTTTGTTTCGATGTGGGAGGCAGGTTTTTGGGTTACTGGTCATTTTTTTATCAAAAATGTTGTCGTTCTGCACGACATTCACACTCTCCCTGCTTGAATATATTCTACCGCCTTCTCCACTGTGTTCTTCTACCTTCATCCTTAGGCCACTGCCACTTCTCACACTAGAGACACCATGGAATCCATTGGACAAGCTCATCCATGAGCCATTACCACTGCTGAGGCCCTCGTTCCACCTTGGATAACCTCAAATCCCTTTTATGACCTCCATGAAGGCTTAAACCGGCCACTTAGAAGGTTTAATGAAGGACAACCCTTCAATCATCTCTGATTCCACTGGTTCCATGCACAACCTTCTCCACCAACACTACCACTTCCACCATCCCCCACTTCTATGCATGCTCGAGCAACGCTAAGGCCCGATCCACGCCATAAGAGGGAAACACCCATATTATTTGGGTGTTTCAAGTCGGAATATTAATAGGTATTTAGGGAGAATTTAAAAAGAGATGTGATGGATCTCGAGTCTCTAAGAATCTTTGAAGGAGGAGGAGGCTGATACTCACACCCTTACTGCCTATAAAAGGTAGAGATCGCCATTGTCTCAAAGGAGAGTTCACACCCACAGCTGGAGGATTATCAACCTAGAAGAGGAGCTTCTGCCATTCTTTTTCTTTCTTTCTTTATTTTTATTTATTTTCCTTACATCTTTATATTTAATTCCTATGTAATTTTTTATCTCTTTTATTAAAACAAAAATTCATGCATTCTTCTGTTCACCACCCCTGAATTCTTCTATTTTTTTCTTCTTATCATATTCGTTCTTCTTATTTTTATTTTATTTATTCTTCTTTTATTCATTTAACATTATATCTATATATTATATATATTTCTTTTATTTTATTTTATTTTATCTATCTCTTCTTCTTCTTCTATATTTATTTTATGATTCATGTGTTTGTTCTCTCTTCTTTTTATCCCTTCACATTCTCTTTTTATTTTATTCTTATTCTTATTTTTATTTTATTTTTCTTCATTTGTTTCTATCCACCAAGTGATATATTACTCTCGATAATGGGAGGTTAACCCATGACTTGTCTTGGTAGAGGTCAATGTGTTCTTTAATTCTTACTTAAAGTTTATTTTATGTTTGTGATAGATGATATTAGCATGTGTGGGTGTGGCGAATTTCCCCCAGTCCATGCACTCAATTTTATTTTTATTCTTTTGTTTAATCTTTTTTACCTCTCTTCATTGGTTATCTCTTCACATGATGGAGTTGATCCAATCAATGAATGAAATGGAATTTGATTGAGCTGGGTCTTGGAAGATGGAACACCCTCAACCAAGGTGTGTCATTAACCTTGATTAAAGGATAAGGTGGAATTTAGATTTCTTAAAGGCATTTTAGATTTTACAATTTATGAATAAAAGGATAGTAATTCATCATGATATTTTATTATTGAATTATCAAACTACGATTAAAAAATAAAGGATAATAATGATTGAACACAAAACTGAACCTTGGGACCAAGTTCTTTCTTTTTAATTTCATTATATTGGCATTTCATGTTATTATAAGTTTAAATTTCATTATACATGTCATTTCATTATTTTAGAAAATAAACGAAACCCAAACATTTTTCCATTGTTTTTATAAAATAATAAAAACAACAAAAATAGGTAGACATAGGTGAATTAGAATAAGTGAGTGAACAAACTGAGAAGTTCTTTAAGTGAGATGAACCCGGTCAACCATTGTTCTAAATTAGAAAAAAAATAGAATTTTTTTACCAAACCCTGTAATAGGTGTGTCATCAATAGGGCGTCCTAGATAGCATCGGGTGAACCCGTTATAGCTTAAATGATGGGTGTTCCCAGATAGTACTTCGATGCATTGGGTAATTATTATATTGGAATTCAGTTATATGGTTATTCCAATTAAAAGGTTTTTGAAATGGTTTTATTAATATGATGCTCTAAGTCACCAAAAATGGGTTTTAATTGCTTTTTATGGGTTTTAATGATTTTCTTTGAGTAAAAATTGTGTGTGTTTTTCAAGTGAAAATACTTTATTTCATATTCTCGAAGAACTTTTAAGGTAAATGAAAACGTTATATGAGATTTCATGTTTTCACTAGACTAACGGTTTCCTTTTTTTATATCCCTTATTGAGATTTTTGGGATCATCCTATGTTTTTAAATGTTTTTTAGAGGATGGATAAGGGAAATGATGAAGTCAAGTTAAAAGTCATGAAGATTTTCCATGAAAAAAAACATGCTTTATTTTAAAAGTTTTACATTATGGGAAAAATGGATACTAATTGAAAGTGTCCACTTTGTATTATGTGATTTTTAATGTATGATTTGTGACTTAATTATCTAAAACTCTAAACCTAAAAATATCCTCAAATGTAAGAGAATAAATTCTTGACTTAAAAATCAAGATTATGTAATGTTTAAGGTTGAGTCCTTATATTGGTTTTAAATGAAAGGTTTAGATAAATTTATATGTTAAGATAATGTTAATAACTTACCCTTGAAATATTTTACCTTATGGTCAAGTTAAAATGATATAGAATTTGAATATTACCATGTTTCTTCATTTAAACTACTTTTGTTCAGAATTTTTTACCACAGAGGAAACAGGTAAGCTATATTGGTAAGGCACCGAGAGGAAAATATTATTCCAAATCATCATCCTAAGATGGTTGGAATCATAATATAATAGTTTGTATTAGTGATGGCTTAGTTGACACAAGTTATAAATAGTGTTGGTATCCATGCCATAGAGGAACCAGATCTACCACAAAAGAACATGTCTATTGTGAATCATTTCATAAGGTAACATCCCCCATATTTTAGTAGATTATCTAACCCTATGATAGAAGAAGTATGGATTAATTCCCTGTAGAAGATATTTAAAGTCATGGGATGTTCATAACATCAAAAGTTAACTCTTGTTATTTATCATTTTGGAGGTGAAGTTGATCGATGGTGGTCTTTGGTTATGAATACCAAATAAATAGATGATCTTGATGGTATGGAATGGGAAACATTCAAGGATATTTTCATTTATAAATATTTCTATAAGGTTATTAAACTTCAGATGGAAAAACAATTCCTATAATTGAGGAAAAAATATGAAGATTCTATAGCTACATATGAATAAAACTTTATGAGATTGTCCAGGTATGTGCCAGATTTTTCTTAGGAAACTGATGGTAAAATTAGTAGATTTTACTCTGGATTGAAACCATGTATATGAACATATTTGGATAAAATTTATGATAAAGTGGTTCATTGTGATGAGAAGTTTGAGATGGAGTTTGCTGACACTTATGTTCCTCAATATGACATCAATAAGAAAAGGTCAAGGTGGCGGGTAATAGAGAAAATGTCAGTTAAGGGGTCCAAAGGAAAGCTGCCAAAATGTTCTAAGTGTGGCAAATGGCATTTCAAAGAATGTTTGATAGGATATGAGAAGTGTTTTTGATGTGGTCAGCTTGGTCGTAGGGCTCATGACTATAAAGAAAAGAGTCTTGAACAACCAAATAATGGAGTAACCGATATCCATCCAATAGTGACCCAGCAGCTAAGCGGACCTCAGTGTCCTAGTAGAGGAGTGGACCTTAGTGGCCCAGTAGCTGAGCGGACCTCAGTGGCCCGACAAATGAGCGGTCCTCAGTGGCCGAGCAGACCTCAGTGGCCCAGTAGCCGAGCGGACCTCAATGGCCCAGCAGCCGAGCAGACCTCAGAGGCCCGGTAGCTGAGCGGACCTTAGTATCCCAGTAGACAAGCATACCTTAGTGGCCCGACAGACCTCAGTGACTCATCAAAGATGAGTCCTTCAACAATACAAGATATTTGGATTTACAACTACTAGTCTTTCTTTCTATACTTTAGGTTATACCTATGCGCGATGACAATTCTTAGTGTGCACTTTTCCTTTGTGGTATTTCTTTGTGGTTTGAGGTCCCTACTGAGTATTGTGTTACTCACCCCTACACGAGCTTCGCCCGCATGTGTTGTGTCTTGTGCAGATGATCGATGATTTGACAGAGACCTTGTTGGTCCAGGACCAGGTGGTGCCCAGTGAGATCGAACAGGCGAGGCATACTCCTACGACTTATGGCATCTACTCTTCACCCACCCTTCAGGTAGAGTTTTCTATGGACAGATTATCAGAGACATTGTACTCACTTGTTTGTAGCTTATATTTTGTTGGGTTTGTATTCTGGCCCATTTTACTTACAACTTGTACCTATACTCTCAATGGTTATTTTAGTGATATTCATATTTTCCTTTTTAGTATTGTGGGATGGGGTTGTGAGTGTGTGTGTGTGTGTGTAGGTACTCAGAAAACGCCTCCCACTTATAGTATAATGCCTTCGGCGCTAGTCGCCAGCCCCTGGCCTTTGGAAGACAGGCTCAGGGTAGTCGCGCCATGGGCCCCGGGGGATAGGTCATGACAAATTAGTATTAAAGGGAGGTTGAATTCTAAATTTATATGTGCCCTTGGATGGCACCGATATCCACACCATCATATCAAATGGCTCCCACAAAGCTTCATGATTTGGAGGTACAACTAGAGAATTTGCAGAATAAGAGCTTTGTGAGACCTAGTGTTTCATCATAGGCATCCCCTATATAGTTTTCCAAGAAGGCAGATGGGAGTTTGAGGTTGTGTGTGCACTTCTGGCGCCTAAATCAGGTGATTGTGAAGAAAAATTATCCACTTCCAAGGATTGATGGCATCTTTGATCAACTAAAGGGAGCGAGATGGTTCTCGAAGATAGACCTTAGATCAAGCTATCATTAACTTCTTGTACGGGATGAGGATGTACCGAAGAGAGCCTTTAGATGTCAGTATGGCCACTATGAGTTCTTGGTGATTCCTTTCAGCATGACCAATACCACAAAAGTGTTCATGGGACTCATAAACAAGATCTTCCAGCCTTACCTTGGCTGGTTCATCATGATCTTCATTGATGATATCCTGGTGTACTCGACGTCCGAGGAGGAGCATGCTACACACCTTCGGATAGTCCCGGATACACTCTAAGAGCACCAGGTTTATGGGAATCTCTCAAAGTGTCAGTTTTGGATTCGGGGAGTTCACTTTCTAGGACATGTTATTTCAGAGACTGGAGTTGCAGTGGATCCAGTAAAGATAGAGGTGGTGCTTGCTTGGGAGCCACCCAGAAGCGTGACTGAGGTGTCGAGTTTCTTAGGTTTGGCTAGGTACTACCTGAGGGTTTTTCCTGACTTTTCTAGGGTAGTATCACCCTTATCAGCTTTAACATGGAATGGAAAGCTCCTCATGTGGACATAGAAGTTATAATAGAGTTTCCAAGAGCTGAGACAGAGACTGATGAGTGCCCCCATCTTGAGACTACTAGAGGAGGGTGTTCAGTATGTAGTATTTTGTGACGCATTAGGGACCGACTAGGTTGTGTCCTGATGCAGGGGAAAGCAGTGATCAGCTATGGTTCACGGCAGTTGAGATAGTATGAGCAGAATTATGCAACCCATGACATGGAGTTAGTAGCACTGATCTTTTCTTTGAAGATGTGGTAGCACTACTTGATGGGTGAGTAGTTTACCGTCTACTCTGACCACAAAATTATCAGGTATATCTTCTCCCAGAAGAACCTGAAATTGAGGCAACGGTGATGGCTAGAGTTCCTCTAGGACTATGACTTAGAGATAGTCTATACTTCTATGAAGGGGAATGTGGTAGAGGACATGCTCAACAAGAGATCCAGTTTGCAGTTGTTGAGTGAGGTGTCAGAGCAGTTAGCTGTGATGCAGCTATCCTTCATGGATGGTGATAGAGCATATTATCTTCAGTCAATGGTTATCACTCTCCCACTCTTACAGTGAGTTAGGGATGCACAGCTTGTGGATGTTGACCGAGGCCCGATGTGCTCAGTTATCCTCAGGACAGGATCCTAACAGATATTCGATAGATGGGTAGCACGTCATCCTTTTCAGAGGGCGCATCATTGTGTCAATGGCATTGCACGAGGAGGTTCTGAGGGAGTTTCACACCTCCCCTTGGGTGGTACATCCAGAAGTATAAAATATTTACCAGGACCTCTAACATCAGTACTGGTGGATGGGGGGAAGAAGGTAGTAGCGGAGTTTGTTTCATGGTGCCTCACATGTCAGCAAGTGAAGGCGGAGCATCAGATTCCAACAGGCTTGACTTATATGCTTGAAGTGATGGAGTGTAAGTGGGATTGTATCTCAATGGAATTCATGATGGGTTTACCCCACACATCTAAGGGCACGATACCATCTGGGTGATTGTTGACCAAGTCATCCCACTCCCTACCCATCCAGGAGCAGGGTTTAGTAGAGAGATTGGGATACCTTTATGTATATAAGATAGTTCAAATCCATAGAGTCTCATCAACGATAGTCTCGGATCAAGACACATGATTTACATCCTAGTTGTGGAAGGGATTGCAAGAGGCGTTCGGGACTCAGCTATGCTTGAGCACAACTTTGCACCCCCAAACAGATGGTCAGATGGAGAAGACTATCCATGTTTTAGAGTACATGCTTTGTTCTTGCATATTAGACTTTTTTCACTTTTGGGAGGATCATGTACCTCCGGTTGAGTTCGCATACAACAACAACTATCACTCCACCATTGGTATGGCACCGTTTGAGGCGATGTATGGGCGACCATGTAGGTCACTGTTATGCTGGACAGACTTAGGGGAGTCAGCACTCATGGGTATAGAGATGGTATGAGATACCACTGAGAAGTTGTAGGTCATCCAGGAGCAGATGAGGACTACACAGAACAGGAAGAAATCTTATGCTGACATGAGACGAAGGACCTTGGAGTTTGAGGAGGAAGACAATGTGTTCCTTTGGGTCTCACCTCAATGGGGATTGCAGAGATTTGGACAGGGCAACAAGTTATCTCCGAGGTTCATCAGACCTTTTCAGATTCTAAGAAGAGTTGGTGAGGTGATGTACTACCAAGATCTCCCCCTACAGATACACCAGGTGCATAATGTCTTCCACGTATCACATTTTAGGAGGTACGTGCATGATCCATCACACGTCATCGACTGGAGCGAGTTGGATATTGACGATGAGGTGATGTTTGCAGAGTTCCCAGTAGAGATTGAGGATCGATAGGAGTGGGTCCTTCATGGATGGTCAATTCCTCTAGTGCGCATTCGGTGGCATCACGAGAATCTCTAGGAGAGCACTTGGAAGTGGGAGGCTCATATCTGAGCTCAGTACCCCCCCCCCCCCATTTGTTTTTTTATCCCTTGTTTTGGCTTATAAGGATGTAAAACCTTAAAGGTGGGGTTAATGTAATGACCCAAAAATTCCATGTAATTTTATTTTAATTATATGGGATTATTTTGAGAGCAGACGCTCAAACGACACTTGATTTCGAGGCCTGGTGAGCCCAGAATAAGTGTTTGAACTATTTTTAAGTTTATTTAAAATAGCGCACGTGAGCGGTTTTGGTAACTTCTAAATGGGTGACCAGATTAAAAATCTGAGGGCACCATTGCGTCTAGAATGACAACCTTACCTAAGGAAGGACCTAACCTTGGCCGATGTGAGATGAGGGAAAAAGTTAATTTTATGACTTTTAAGAAAATTTAATAAAATAATTTTCTTAAGGAAAAATAAAATAAACTTTTAGTTTATTTTATTTAAATTTTGAATTTCATTCCAGCGTAACAACGCTGTAACTCGAGCATAACAGAAACGATGTTTCATAAATGAAACAACGTAATAGAAATGCTGAAATGAGTTTCCCCATTTAATGGGTTAATCGAATACAGGATCATTGGAACAATTGAGGATTGCCCTGAACTTAGAGATTTGGCATTGGAAAGTAATGATCGATGAACCACCCATGATGATGAGCACCTTTATCCCTCTGTTCTTCCATCCTTTGAAGGATTTCCAATGACAACGGTGGGCTATTTATCAAGGAATGACGAACATAGTGGTGCGATCTTCACCAAATAATGATCCAACCTCGAGGTAGGGTGTCTATTTAATTAAATTTCTTTCCCCATTTCTAAATCTCCACGACGAGCATGAATCATTTGATGAACGAAATGATTCAAGGATTGTGAGTGCTAAATGCGGGATGGGTTTAATTTTTGGGATATTCATCAGTAAAATGGATCCATGTAGAACCTGTGATTTCATTTAATTCTTCATTTATCCACGCTTAAATTCTTATGTGGACAGATCAAGGCTGACACAAACAAGGACCAATCCGTCCACCCTGGGTGTTCATGTGAGTTTATCACCTTCCTTGTTCTTATGAATCCTCAAACTTCATTGCCGTAACAACCCGGAAGGAATACTAAGATCACGGAGATGGCGATATGCAATTTAGGAAGAGAATATAATGTAATTATAGGTTGTGGCTCGACATCAGTAGTAGTGCAGAAGGAAACATGTGTCAATGGCACATGGCAGTGGTGGAGGAGGCTCACGACAAGAGGTCACGGATGGTGCATGGAAGGCTGCAGATCAACAGTCGCAGCAGCGTGCACCGGCGGAGGGGAGGGCCCGTGGAACCCATCGCGAGAGGTGATAAGAGGCCGCCAACAATAGCCGACAGTGGTGTGAGCGGACGCGGCAAGTCGTACCGCATCACGCGACTCGAGGTTTGTGGTCCAGCTGGACAGCGGTAGTAACCTGCGGTGCCCACCTCGTCTCGGGCAGACCGGACCAGCCCGCCCAATGGGTCAGACCCATGGCCTAGAAAGTCCGGGTTGGGCCTAGCGGACTAGGTTGAATCTGAGTTGAGTTGGATCTGGGTTGGGTTAGGATGGTCCGACCAGGTCGAATCGGGCTTGGGCCTAATTTTCCCCTTTTTACAAAAATGTTCATAACTTTCAAACCATGTGTCTGATTGATGAGTTGTTTACGGCATTGGGACCCTCACGACGAGATGGTCCTTTCGACCTACTTGAAGTGAGTTTTCATGGAATTTGGGATTCGACTAATGTCTTGAGGATTAGATTCTCTCGGAATCAAGCGCACTATGAGAGGGAATCCTACGGCTAGCTATGATGTGAAGGAAGACGAGCGGACCTCAGTGGCCCAATAGCTGAGAGGACCTTAGTGGACCAGCAGATAAGTGGACCTCAGTGGACTGATAGCTGAGCGGGTCTCAGTGACCCGAAGATGAGCGGGCCTTAGTGGCCCGACACACGAGTGGGCCTCAGTGGCCCGATACATGAGCGGGCCTCAGTGGCCCGACAGACGAGCGGGCCTCAGTGGCCCGACAGACGAGCGGGCCTCAGTAGCCCGACAGACGAGCGAGCCTCAGTGGCCTGATAGACGAGTGGGCCTTAGTGGCCTGATAGCCCTCAGTGGCTTAGCAGACGATCGGGCCATAGTGGCCCGACAAACGAGCGAGGCTCAGTGGCCCAAAAGACGAGCGGGACTCAGTGGTTTGGTAGTCGAGCGGACCTCAGTGGCCCGATAGCCAATCAGACCTCAGTAGCCCGACATATGAGCGGAACTTAGTGGCCTGACAGACCTCAGTGACTCATCGAAGATGAGTCCCTCAGTAATAAAAGATGTTCATCCTTACAACTGCTAGTCTGGATTTCTATAATTTAGGTTATACCTATGTGAGCTGACAATTCTTAGTGTGCACTTTTCCTTTGTGGTTTGGGGTCACCACTGAGTATTGTGTTACTCACCCCTACACAGGCTTCACCTACACATGTTGTGTCTTGTGAAGACGACTGACGCTTTGATAGAGACTTTGGTGGTCCAAGACTAGGTGATGCCCAGTGAGATCGGACATGCGAGGCATACTCCTACGACTTATGGAAGCTACTATTCACCTACCCTTTAGGTAGGGTTTTCTGCAGATGGATTATCAGAGACATTGTACTCACTTGTTTACTACTTTTCTTTTGTTGGGTTTGTATTCTAGCTCATTTTACTTACAGCTTGTAGCTCTACTCGTAGTGGTTGTTTTAGGGGTATGCATGTTTTCCTTTTCAGCATTGTGGGTTGGGGTTGTGAGTGTGCGTGTGTACAGGTACTCGAAAAATGTCTCCCACTTACAGGATAATGCCTTTGGTGCTAGTTGTTATCCCCTAGTCTTTGGGAGTCGGGCTTAGGGTAGTCGTGGCATGGGCCCCGGGGGATGGGGCATGATAATAACATTAGCTTCTTTCTCTATGGGTTCATTGGCATGTTGATAGATGCTAACCATGGACTTTGGGTGTCCTCGCCTAATGCTAATGGGAAAGAAGACTAAAGAGTCACACGCTAAGTATATCCAGAACCTCCATTAAATATTTAAGTTTATTTATTATTTAACATGTTGAATAAATATTATTATTGTATGTGGTTTAATAATTATTCTTGTTTTCTTGATCGCATATATCCAATCACTAGTTATTCGAGGGAATATTTGTGATCAAAATATTTAATAATATTTATTTTCTATTTTGTGAATATAATATTTATTTAATTATTGGAGAATAGTGCAACGATATTTATTTATTAAATAAATAGTAATTATTCAAGGTAAATATTGTGGAATAATGGTGGAATGAGTTTAAATTTTTAATGAGAAATATTATATATTAAATCTTATTTAAATAGATTTTAAATAATTTATTCAAGAAATGATATTTTAAGTAATACACTGGTTTTGTTCATGTTAGAAGATATTATTATTATTATTATAGACATGGGGTTCCATGGGGATTGAGGAAATAATAAGGGTGCATTCACAATTATTATTTTCTAACTCTTACACTATTTAAACCCAATTATATTATTTCCAACCCTAACGTTGTCCATTTGTGTGTTCTAGACAATGACATCTGGAGAATCTTCATAGTCCCCATAGATCTCCTCTCTAAGAATTCACTCAAGAACAAAGAGTGATCCTCCTACACTACTTCTATTGATTCTAGAGAGGTAAAGAAGAGTCCTTCTTTGAAGAAAATTTCATGGCGATCATAGATGAATAGTGCAAGTATTAGGATCTTCCATGATAGCACTTGGAGATTCCTGCAGCGTTACTCAGAGGTTCATGGTGTACATGTGGATCACTATTGGAGGGAATATACACTTGATTCCTACAACATAATTAATTATGACATAGATATGTTGTCGGATTTATTAATGAAGAAATAATTCATCACAAAGTAATTCTTTAAATGCTTGAGTTAATTATAAATCATTCTGTGATGTGTCACATCTATGATTTTGTTTTGAGGTATTATTTTGTTTGTTTTTTGGTATTGCATTTATCCTTGGGTTTATCCTTGATTTTTTGGTGAAAATGGAGATTTTGGGCTTAACATCAAGTGGTGCATGGTTGGCACACAGATAGAGGAAACTATACACCCTCACCCAGGAAACTGTGCGGAAAATGTTCATTTTGGATAGTGGTGACTGCACGGTTGGAACACAGTTTGGAAAACCATGTGGGATAAACATGCATCTTGTTTCTCTTGGAAAGTAAGGGATTCATGGTCATCACATGGTTTGGAAAATAGTGTAGGCTAACCATGAAACCTATCTAGGTCATTAAAAAGTGGAAAATTACTCTTGCTCCCTCTTCGATTTTAACCCTAAATCACATCCCATCTACCCCATATGGGATTTCCAACCATTGGATATTCTTCCAAGCCTTTTTAGAGCCTTTTAGCATTGATCTTTGGGTGGTTTTATCCTTTTAGCTTCAAGGAATCATCAAGTAAGTCTTGTTTCCTTCAATTTCTCCCTTCTTCTAGGGTTCTTCCTCCATCTTTCTTGGGTTTTCCTTTTCCAGTAGATTGTTTGACCTAATGAGGGGTTGACCTTGTATTATTGGGTGAAACTTGATGGTTATTATTGGACATTTACTTTATAGGGTCTTGTTGAGGTGCGGTTATAGTCTTTCACTAGTTTTTAAAAGTTTATAAGTGTGAGGTATGTGGTTTCATGATTTTACATTATTAATGAGTTTGGTTTGATTGCTTGATTGTTTAAATGTGTTTTATAGATTATTTTTGGGGATAAAAACATGTTTTTGAAAAGGTTTTAGATGCACATATGATAAAAATGGGTTTTCTAAAGGAAAGTGGTCATGTTTCATGCGTGCTTCATTGTGGTGTTTCTTGAATATGTTTCATGCCTTGTGTGAAAGGTAAAAAATGTGTTTTCAAAGATATTTAAAGGTGTGAATGTATTGAAAATGTATTTTCCAAGAGAAATGGATTTTTTTCATGTTGGACTCCTTGTTTTACACCTTAAATGTGTCTTTGAAATGTGAAAGTGATGTGAAGCATGTTATAAAATGGTTTTGATGTGAGTATGAATTTGAAAGGTGCTTTACCCATGGAAATGGTTGGATTTCATATGTTTCCTTCTTTTTGTCTTTCCAAATAGGTTTCATAAATTGTGAAAGTGGTGAAAAATGTATTTCCATGTGGATTTTGATCATTGGGTCAATGTGAAAATGTGAAAGTGGTGATTTCCTTGTGTGATTATGATGCTTGGTATGTGTATGTAAAAGTGATTATTTATACGATATGTGAAATGGACTTTAAGAAAAAATGGAATCTCGAGTATCTAGGTGGGTGAACTAGAACTCTTATGCTAGTTGATTCAGAAGTGGTTGAGGCCTGAATTCATCTAGCATGATTGATGATTACAATGCTAACTAAACATGAGATATGATTTGAGACCACTTGACCTTGGGACGGGATCTCCTCTAGTGAATGATTCATGATAATTCTACTGGTTTTGGCTTATGATATGGAGACCACTAGACCTTGGGATGTGTTCCCCTATAGTGGCTCATGCATGATGATGTTGTTGGTAGTTTAGTTGAAGGATTTTGATCACCGAGGTATGAGGTTCATAGGGTCCCACTAGTGCTAGTTACTTATAGGGATTTTCCCATGGTGTTCTATTGTGACATGATGTTTATGTGATATAGTTTCATATGTTGGTATATGATGGACCATGTGTATTTTGTGGATTTCAAGTTTCATTTGATAAATGTTTTCCTTAAAAAAATCTTGAAAATGATTTCCTTTAGATGTTCCTTGAAAATGTTTCAAATGTTCTTATAAAATTTTTCATGTTAATTTGTCTTCTAATGTTATAGTATGGAATCTTTTCTTTGGGTGACATCATACTGGGATTTGTCTCATTGATAAAAATTGATTTACAGTCACGAACCACGATATTAGGACCAAAAGCCAAAACTCTTATTTCCTCAGAGACAGAGTCAGCAGGAAAACTCAATACCTAAAATATAAATAAATATTAAACTTTATTAAACATTGTTTTAATTATTTTAAACAGTAATATTATTACCTTTAATTTTAACCAAGTAGAAAACTCTTTTCTATGAAAAGTCTCCCTCCTTCTCAAAGATAAATAATGATGATTTCTATTTATCATCGCTTTATGTTCCCTGTAGATAAAAATAGGAATAGTTTAACAGATATATATATATATATATATATATATAATATATACATATTCAACTTACTTACAAGATGTGGTCATCGAACAAATCACAGTTGAACAAAACTATGCGATGTGTCATCTCCTGCTCTTTAAGGCTTAATGTCGTCAATGTATATGATCCAAGAATTTCTCCTATTTGAGGAAGTGATGGAAAACTGGGTTCAATTTTCTCATACTATTCTAATTTGTTTCTCATTGGTCTGCTCATTCTTGTAGTAAGATCAGAAAAATACATAGAGCATAAATCCATACATTCTTGAGCCAAGTAACCGTTCACGATAGAACCTTCGGAATGATTCCTGTTTCATACATAAGAATTTAATGTGTACATATTTCTTTTAGTTGGATACATCCAATTAAAATAAATAGGTCCTCTGATAATTATTTCAGTTGGAATATGTACAATCATGCCGCATGCATGTGAAAAATGATGGAGGAAATGTTTTCTATAACTCAAACAAAATTAATGGGGCATCTGCCAACATTTTTTGCAAGAAAGACTTGGAAAACTTCTTACCACAAATATCTCTAAACAAATGGAACAACCAAATAACATCCACCGTTACATTATTGGACAAAAGATGATATATTGTTATTGGTGTAAACCATGAACATCATACATATAAATCACAACACACCTAATTATAAACACACCTCCAAATATCATACGTGGATCGCATTTTATCTTCCACTCTAAATATCATACATGAATTCTAAAAAAACACACCTAATTCTAAACACACCCCCAAATTTCGAGCTAGGTATGTGGCTTATTGATGTCTTGAGAGGCTAACTGAGAGATAATTCCATATTGTGATACAAGGTGTATGTTTGCAAAATTTTGTGTGTGTGTCAAATATGATCCTATGTATGTTGTTTAGGCATATGAACCAAGTTTCGATGGGACACTAATCATGGGAGTATGAGACTTGTTATATCATTAGGTGATATGGAGTTGTACGAATGTTAAATTTGTATGAGATCAATATGGATAGTGGATAAGAACCTGAGTGAGATTTCTTTGCAGAGAGCACTTCTTCTTGGAAGGGTAAGAGTGAGTGTTGGTATGGAACTTCAAGAAAAGTCTTAATGTGTGAAAAAAACTATACATTGGTTATATGTGATTCCTATTTTTTGTAGTGTATCGAAGTGGACAACCCACCCCCTCCCTGGACAGCCCACACCCCCACCCCTACAGCCCCCTACCCCCTATAGCCCCCCCCCCACCTGGATAGCCCCCCACCCCACCTGGACACCCCCCACCTGGACACCCCCCCACCTGGACAGCCCCCCCCCCCCACCTGGACAACCCACCTCCCTTCTCCCTGGACAACCCACACCCCCCCCCCACCTAGACAACCCACCCCCACCCCCTTGGACAGCCCACCCCACCCCCCTTGACACCCCCCCCCCCTCCCCCACCTGGATAGCCCACCCACCACCCCCTGGATAGCCCACCCCCCTACATGGACAACCCACACCCCCTCCCCTGTAGCCCCTACCCCCATGTAGCCCCCCTGGACAGCTCACCCCCCCTAGACACCCCCACCCCTCAGCTGGACAGCTCCTCCCCCCACCCCCTAGCTAGACAGCCCCCCCCCAGACAACCCATACCCCCTCCCCCACCCGGATAGACCACCCACCACCACCCCTGAATAGCCCACCCCCTCCCTGGATAACCCACACCCCCTCCCCTACAACCCCTACCCCCCCTGGACAGCCCCCCCCCCCACTTGGACAGCCCCCACCCCCCAACTAGACACCCCCACCCCACCTGGACAACCCCCCACCCCCACCTGGACACCCCCCCCCAGACAGCCCACACCCCCCCCCCCACCTGGACATCCCACCTCTACCCCCCTGGATAGCCCACCCCCCAGGACAGCTCACACCCCCTCCCCAACCTGGACACCCCACCCTAACCCCCTAGACAACCCACACCCCTCCTTGGGCAGCCCATACCCCCTCCCCCACACCCTTGTATCCCCCTACCCCCTAGACACCTCCCACACCTAGATAGACCCTACACCTGGGCAGCCCCCCTACCCCCCTGCATCCCCCCCTTAGGGTATTTTTATTTAAAACCATTTTATTTATTAATAAATCCAAACCATCATGCATTAGCTATTTCATTCCAAACATCTCATTCAATTTATCAAAACATGACAAATTCAATTTATCAAAACATGACAAATTCAATTTATCAAAACATGACAAATTCAATTTATCAAAACATGACAAATTCAATTTATCAAAACATGACAAATTCAATTTATCAAAACATGACAAATTAAATTTATAAGGCTCTATGGGTCACTTAGGAAATGTCATTGGGGAAAGGGGAAATCACCTACATTTCTAATTCCAATTTAAAAACTAGGCCAAGCACTTAGGAGGTGCGATGGTGTCCAGGAGGTGCGGTGGTGTCCAGGGGGGGGTTGTCTAAGGGGGTGGGGGCTGTCCAAGGTGGTGGAGGGTGTCCAGGGGGTGGGGTGTTTAGGGGGTGGGGTTGCCCAAGGGGTGGGGGTGTCTAGGGGGTGGGGTGTCCAAGGGGGTGGGGGTGTCCGGGGGGGTTGTCCATGGAGGGTGAGGGTGTCCAGGGGGTGGGGTGGGGGTGTCCAGGGGGTGGGGGTGCAGGGGGTGGGGGTTGTCCAATAGGGGGGTCCAGGGTGGGGGGGCTATCCAGGGGGTGGGGTGTCCAGGGGGGTGGGGTGGGGGTGTTCAGAGGTGTCAATACCCATATAATACCATAAAAATTACCTATACCCAATCCAACCAAAATCACAATTTCAATCCATCACCTAACCAACAGCCATTTCATCCTCAATATTAATACCCTTCCCATTATTCCTTGAACAAAAACTATAAATACAAAATCCAAATCCAAATTTCAACTAAACTAAAGTCAATAAAAACTACCATATCACCCCACTAAAAAATGGAAAACCACCTACACCACTGCCCCAACCATCCCCAATCCCTTCACTTGGACCATCCTTATATCCATTACCCACCTCGAGACCATATGACTAAACAAACCCTTTACCATCTTTGAAGTGTAGAACAAAAAATAGAAAACAAATCAAAGTGTTTGGTATGCCACAGACTGCAGGAACTCTGATTTAGCCCAAATCAAAACAGAAAACAGAAAAAATAGATGCAGAACATTAAAACTAAGGTAACACTTACTAATTTGAAGTGTAGAAATAAAAAATTGCTTGATTGAAGACAAATCTATGGGTGAAAGGATTTTTGCGGCCTAGGGTAAAGAGAGACCTTCTGGAGGAGCTTCGGATTAGGCCCTACAATCGAACGGAGTGGGAGATGGGCTGTTGTGTATTTGGGGGAAAACTTTCCCAACGGTTTTTAAAAACCGTTGGGAAATCTTCTCTTTACCAACAGTTTTAATAAACTATTGGTACTACGACAAAATGACCATTTAGCGGCGGTTTATTTTTCCATTTCGCGGCGGTTTAAACCACCGCTAAATCGATTGGCGACGGTTTTGAAAAACCGCCGCTAAATTATGCATCGGGAAACTATTCGTGGCGGTTTTCAAAACCATCGTAGAACGTTTCGCGGCAGTTTTTTAGCGACGGTTTTTTTGAATTTTTTTGAATTTTTTTTGAATTTTTTATTATTTTTTATTTATTATTTATTATTTATTTTATTTTGTATTTATTTATTTTATTTCGTATTTATTTATTTTATTTCGTATTTATTTATTTTATTTCGTATTTATTTTATTTACTTTATTTATTTCGTATTTATTTTATTTACTTTATTTATTTCGTATTTATTTTATTTACTTTATTTATTTTATCCATGCATGCACATGCACATGCTCATGCTCATGCTCATTCTCATGCCCATGCACATGCAATGTAAAGAAATACTGCGTTTGGTGAGATTTGAACCCCTAACCTCTTGCATATTTTCCAAAGACTTTACCACTCCAACAAGCTCGACATGTGGTTAATAAACAGAATTTAACATACTTATATATACTAATTGAAAAAACAAATAATACATAACTAATAGATATAAACTCAATAATAATTAAACAATAAACAATAATCGATAATTAATAATTGTTGATTTATTAGTTATTTATTGAGTTATTTATTTATTTATTATTATTTACTGTTTATTAAAATAAATAACAAATAAAAAATAAATTATAATAATATTTACATATATTATAAAATTATGAAAATAATATAATAATATAATAAAATTACGAAATTAAAATAATAATACAATAAAATAATAATACAATAAAATAATAATACAACAAATAATAAATAATAAATATTAAATATTAAATATTAAATATTAAATATTAAATATTAAATATTAAATAAAAAATAAAAAATAATAAACAACAAACAATAAACAATAAATAATAAAAAATAAAAATAATAATAAATAATAATAAATAATAATAATAAATAATAATAAATAATAATAAACAAATAATAAAGAATAAATATTAAATATTAAATATTAAATATTAAATATTAAATAATAAATAATAAACAATAAATAATAATAAATAATAAATAAATAATAATAAATAAATAAAAAAAAATAATAAATAATAAATAATAAACAATAAAAAAATAATAACAAACAAATAATAAATAACAACTAATTAATAAATAATATTAAATAATATTAAATAACAAATAATAATAAATAATAAATAATAAGTAATAATAAATAATAAATAATAAATAATAAGTAATAATAAATAATAAATAATAAATAATAAATAATAATAAATAATAAACAATAAATAATAATAAATAAAAAATAATAAATAATAATACATAAAAAACAATAAATAATAAATAATAAATAAATAATAAATACTAAATACAAAAGTATTAAATAATAAATAATAAATAATAAATAATAAATAATAAACAACAATTAATAATAGATAATAATAAATATATAATAAATAAAAATAAAAATAAAAATAATAATAAATAATAAATAATAAAGAATAAAGAATAAACAAGACTAAATAAATAATAAATAAATAATAATACATAATACATAATATATAATATATAATATATAATATATAATATATAATATATAATATATAATATATAATATATAATATATAATATATAATATATAATAAATAATATATATTAAATAATATATAATAAATAATAAATAACCAGTAACAAATATTATGATTAATAATAATAAATAATAAATAATAAATAATAAATAATAAATAATAAATAATAAATAATAAATAAGAAATAAGAAATAACCAGTAATAAATAATATATAATAAATAAATTAAAGTATATTATAAATAATAAATAATAATAAATAAATTAATTAAAGTATATTATAAATAATAAATAATAAATAATAAATAATAAATAATAAATAATAAATGAAACACATGAAAAAGTAAGAAAAGTCGTGATAAGGGATGAAAAATTATGAAAACGCATGAAAACAGATGGAGAAGTATGAAGAAGGAACCATTAGAAAGCATGAGAACGCATGAAAACTCATGAAAAATCTGGAAAACCCCTTAAGAATGCAACATAATCATCATAATAACTCACAAAAAACCATTGATAATGACAAAAAGTCATAGAAACCCAAATAAATAGTAATAAATGGAGCAACCGTTAAAACCCGTCAAAATGGTCATAAAGTGATAAAAACATTGGACTCACGTTAACGGAGATAACTTATGATCCGAGAGTTCGTTCCAGATCCGCGACCAGTCAAATCAAAGATCCTGAAACGATCTTCGAGCTGATAGGTGAAAGTGACCGAATAGACTGGCGGATCGGAAGTTACGACCATTTAAAAAAACTGACAGGGAACGAGTGCTAGAAACGAGACATCAAAAAACATAACAAACCCGATAGCCACTAAAAAGGTCATAACTTATGATCCAGAAATCCATGTGGGCGCCGCGACCAGTCAAACTGAAGCTCATGGAACGAACTACGATCTGGAAGGCGGAGGAGTCTGAACTGACATGCGGATCGAAAGTTAGGTCCATTTGAAGACAAGTTCGACGGGACATCGGTGATGGAAATAGGGTTTTGGAGGCATTCAGAGGGGTTTTTGGGGTCAAAAATCATAAAAAAAAATATTGCTTCTATTGACTTGGTGCGTAGCTCTCTTCGCTGGCTTCGATTTGATATGTGGTAGAGCCCAAACGGACACCCGGAGTGAAAGTTATGGTCGTTTGAAGTTGGAGAACTTTTTTCAACTTTCTTATAACTCTCATATCTTTCGCATCTTAGACCGTCTCACAGTTTTGATTATACGTGCTTCTATATCTCTTCATGAGCTTCTATTTGACTGGTTGTGGCGCTCCAACAGACGCTCGGATCAAAAGTTATGGTCGTTTTAGTGATTTCGGGGTTTCTCATTTTTTTTATTTTTTTCTTTTCATTTCACGGAGATTTTACCCAAACCACCGCTATTTCACGGTGGTTTTTTAAAAAACCGCCGCAAATTCTAGAGAAAAAAAATATTACACATTTCGCGGCGGTTTTAAAAACCGCTGCGAAATACCGGCCCGAAAGCTATTTCGCGACGGTTTTAAAAACCGCCATGAAAAAACCGCCGCGAAATGTCTGTTTTTCTATAGTGTAGTATATATTAGATAAATTATAGATTTCCCAACAGTTTGAGTAAACCGTTTCGAAATCTTAATTATAATAACACATTGTCAACGGTTTGAACAAACCGTTGGGAAATGCTGCCTTTTTTATAGTATACCAACGGTTTCTTCAAACCGCTGGTATAAAACCATTGGGAAAACCTCTGTTTCCAATAGTGTTAGATGACACTCCAGCTTGGTTCGTGACATGATGATTTTATGCTTGGTTGAAGTATTCTCATCTCAATTTTTCTTTGATTCAATTTTTTTGTCACAATATTCTTCATCTTGTACATCCCAGATTAATCTTCGATTATGAAAAAAATCTTAGTTGGACATACCCCCATCAGAACTTTCGTCGTGTCCAGAACCTTTAAAGAATATGTTGTTCATGGTGACATTTGTGAAGGGATCTTGACATTTTAGTCTTATTCTGGAAAGAAGCGAACTTGATATTTCATGAAAAATATTCCATAGAAAAAGATGTTGTTCATGGTAACATTCACAAGAGGTTTGTGAAGGAGCAACCAAGGAGTTTGAAGGCACTAACCCATACTTTGATGCAATTTATAACAATAATGAGGTTATCCAGGCTTGGCCTGTAAGCCATTATTGTTTCCCTTTGGAGTAGTGAGTAAAGGAGGGAGTGTGAGGAGGTTGATCCTTGGGTGACAGTGAGTCAACCCAACTATTGTAAAAGGGTAGTGACCCAAGGCAGGAGTTATCTAGCCTAAACCCTACCATTGATCGATGAGGTTTGTGGTTAGTTGGTGCATCAATACATTGTTGATCAAATGCACCTTGGATTAGCCCGCTTATGTGAACAAAGTAAAGATATCATGTGTCCTGTGTGTTTTTTCTTTTTCTATAATCTGCATAACATAAACTGATAAAGTGGGTGGAAACATTCACAAAGTAAACTGATTAAGGGCTAAAGGCAAGATGGAAAATAATCAGATCAACATTGGAAAAAAAAGCAAAAGGAAGTGAGCCTTATAAATAAGAGGTTGATATCACCTATGGTTGTGAGAGAATATAGGATAAATGTTTAATTTGGAAAAGATTCTATACCTCAATTCACCCCATCATGATACCTAAGTCTCGTGTGGACTTAACACTATCACACATTATTTACGATGCACTACATTTATTTAATATATTTTTTGTAATCTATATGCAAATATATGGTCTTTGTAGCACTATTTTTAAATATTTTACACTGTATAGTATTTCTCTAAATTATAAATAAAGTAAAACATTTAACATCTTCTAATATGTGTGTGTGTGTGAGTGAGTGTGTGTGTGTGTGTGTGTCCGTATAAATAACTTCTAGCTTCCAGCTCTACACTTCACTCTTTAGTGATAGAGCTTCTCGAGAAAACCTTAGGGTTTCGCTCGGTTGATTTTGGTTCAAGGCGGATGTAGATTCGATTGACGGTGTGTTTTCTTCTATACGTACTTGATATATAGGAGTTTTTGTGAATCTCGATTGTAGGGTTGTCCCATGTGTCGCTTGAGGGGTCGCGTGGGAGTAGAAAAATTTCATTAGTGTCATCGATTATCGTAGGGGGTGAGTGGAAGCACTCGTGGCCTATGTGTTTACGTGATCAAATATTATTTGTTCGAGGTTATTATTAGTGTTATTTTTTGGGGTTTTTGTTTAGGGTTTGTATTTTATATTTTAAGTAATGCTCTATCATGATTATTTATGGATTTGCTAGTTCATGGTTTTTAGTAGGATGTTTAGTTCTTCTTGGTTTATTATGTTTCGATGGGGAGGTCATCGACAAAGGTTCTTTGTTGCCCCTTAGGGGTGCATAAGTTGAAGGCTTGGTGTGGTGATGCATTTGAGATTTTTTTTTTGATTTCTTCTATTTGACGTGCATGTAGGAGTGGTTGCCCAGTTTGCAGATTGGCGGATCTTCTACAGGGTTTCAGTTAAGAAGTTGCCGTGGTTGAGGAGCTTATATAGAGACCCCATCAACTTGGTTATTGGATTCACGTTAAAGTGTTTTAGAGGATCATTATGTGAATCTCTTTTTATGGGATTGTAGTGTTTGGTTGTAACGCCTTTATGGTTATATTGTTCGACTTTGGGATGAGCATGAGACGGGTTAGATTTTTCCCGAGGGGCTTGGCGCGTGAGTATTTATTTTTGATTTGATTTTGTTTTAAAT
This sequence comes from Viscum album, assembly GCA_963277665.1. Classification (NCBI taxonomy): domain Eukaryota; kingdom Viridiplantae; phylum Streptophyta; class Magnoliopsida; order Santalales; family Viscaceae; genus Viscum; species Viscum album. Next base: position 1,711,737,144 of record OY728140.1, on the reverse strand, counting down.
AGGGCTTGTTTGGATATCATACATGCATGCATGCGTGCATAGATACGTACATATAGGCAAAACAAAAAAACATACATACAATCAGACACACACACACAGATATAAAAAACTCACGAATAAATCATTCAACTACATGGATAAAAAATGTTTCCAGTACAAAATTCCACTAAAAGATTCAGTAGTGGGTTTTTTAGTTCAACTTCATATGAAAAGTGATGGGAAGGATTTTCCGATAACATTTCCATTGCAAGGTGAACTGAAAACTTGTACCGGTTCATTGGAGAGGATAATTTGAGGCATAGTAATTATAATGTAAGGCATGGTTTTAAATATTACAAATTTGAAATGCATTTACCAAAATACATAAAAAAATATAGTTTGGAGGGACATTCATGTAATTCAATACCATCATGGTCGATATAAATTTGCGCATCGGGGGCGTGGGGCGTTTGGGGCGAGAGAAGCTTGTTGCAACCCTAATCTGAGCCGCTTCTATGCATTTCGATGTCGGTCATTCGGATCGCAAAAATTATGTTATTCCTCTCCTTATGCAGCAGATACAGGTTGATGGAGGTGTTGTGATGATGGATTTCTATCTCGTTAATCTGATGTTTGAATGAGGACACTGTCCATTCAAAGCAAGTTCTGAACACCTTCTCCTACTTCTAATGTTTTGCGAATCTCTTCAAGCTGATATATGTTCCCCGTTTTTTGACTACTCTTTTTTCATCTGCCTGTCAATTCTATTCCAGTTTTTTTCTTTTTTTTTCGTGCCTTGTTTTTAAATGAGTTGATCATATTTAGAATCTGGTTCGAGGATGGTTCGTTTATTATTATTACTATTATTGCTATTATTATTTTTTGATTTTTCATAGCTTCGATTCACATTATGATTCATGAGTAACGTTTTCTGATGTGCTCTGGTTTTTTTTTTGTGTTTTTTTTATAATTATGGATTTCCGTGTCCAAATTTTGGGCTGCCAATCTTTGTTGCAATTTATTTATGCGCAGCTTCCTGTAGCTCACTTCTAACCCATTTGAGTTGGGGCCTACTGATTTCAAACGTTTTGGATAAGTTCCTGATAAGCTTGGAAAATGACCTCGTGTTCAAATTTTCAATCCAATTCACCATGATACGTGGATTGAGAACCTGTCTCTACTTCCGATGAGAGGATTTTTGGTCCCAATTTGCAATTGGAGATTTTCCTCTCCATGCCTGTTGAGTAACTATGAGAATCTTTCCTCTTTCCCTTTATAATGCGCATAAGATATCCTTACTCAACCGACGCATGCTTATCTACTCATGAATGGCATAACACCAAAACCCAACGATTAATGAATTAAGCTTTGTCACACATCCCCTTAGAATCCTGAATATGGACACTCCTTTATAAATAACAGGTCTTTACCAACCTTTATTTTTTTAAAACATTATAATCCTTGCAGGTAATGTGTTCTGTTGTCCCATGATTTGTTATCTTTGTCCCACTTGGTGTTTTTGAAAAGGTACCCGCCTCCCCCATCAATTTCTATTTTTGCTGCATGTAATTCGTTCATGTAATCGGCGTCGCCTTTTCCATTGATTGTGCATGTTTTTTACCTGGACATTATTCTTGAAATAAAAAGAACAGAAAAAATTAATGCCATTCGTTACTTCAATTTGAACTGGTTATAAGAATGCATGCCATTTCTTGACAATGGTTAGTCGAGAGTTTTGTTATTTATGGTGTCTTTCAATTTTCATGGTATTCTTCTTTTGTATATGTTTATATGAACGTAAGTTGGTATGATTGAGACATTTATTTTGATATTGAGTTTATCCAATGATTGGATGGCGTGTTGATGCCATTTATATTATTGCCAACGGTAGGGTGGGGGAACTTCAAAACTACAAAGAAAATACACCATTTAAACAACCATAAAATCATCTTTAGCATGAATGTGTAGAATTTTACTGTCTTTTGTCTTAAGAAAATTTTTAAAGCTATAATCTTTCACGATAAAGTTGTATAATTTTTTGATTTCATTTAGCTTTTGAAGAAAAATTTTAAAGGTATAATCATCCTCAATAAACATGCATTTGGTTATAAACTGTCCTATATGCAAATCGAACAGTGTAAATGAAATCATTCATGCTTACTAAATAGGTTTTTGAAATTGAAAAGAAGTTGTTGAAATTATTTTTTTAGATGAATTGAGTTCCAAATTCATGATTTAATCCCAAACATTCATCCAAGCGGCCTACTGGTATATATTTTTTAAATCTCTTTGTGGATAAAATTTAGTTTTTTAAATAGTATTTATTATGCTTATTCACCATTTGAATGTGTGCGATAAGATTAAGATTCGCTTGTTTTGAAGAATATTAGTACTGGATGAAATTTTTGATTTGGCTTGATTTACTGTCTCAAAAATTTTATCATAAAGGTGAATTAAATAACAAATGTTATATCACTCTTGGTGAAGTTTGTGGGTGGGGTCAAGAACTCATATTAGAAGTCATTTGTTGAAGGTTGTTACCAATATCCACATTCATAGTCTTTTGCTCAGAATCTTTCAAATATGTAAGGTCTCATGTATCTTGTGAATGAAATCAGTGAGAGAAGTCAATGATGATTTGATAGTGGTTGATGAAGTTGGTGCTAGGTGAAAAATATGAAACGGGGCCAATAATCTCTGGACTTATAATAATTTAATAAATATACTAATTAATCATTAAATAATCTTCTATAACTATATTTTTAATGTGGTTATGAAAAATAAAATTACATTATAACATTGTTTTTGAGATGAATAAATAAACATAAATCACTATAAACATTTCCTTATCAACTAATCTCTATATTCCATGTATCATATATGTTTTTTCTCTTGGTATTAATTATTTCTTCCAGAGTGTCCATGAGAAACATCCTGAACTTGTTGGTCCAGTTGATCCCAGAAGTCTATCTAGGTGTTCAACAATATGCGTGCTTCTATCTAGGTGTTCAGCAATATGCGTGCTTTTTGTGTTTCCTTTTAACCACAGACCGTATTGCATCACCAAGTTTCTATCTTTGTTTGACATTTTTATTGTGCAATCTTTTTCTGTATGTTGGCAACAACAAAATAAACATAAAATTGGAACCTTTTCATATTCAAAGGAAGTCCAAATTTGTGTCATGAAGGTACCACTCATAAAAATGTGCGAAACCTCAACTAGCACTTCCGTATTGATGGACCCCAATGAATGGGGGTTGATCGATTCCATTCCAAGAACGTGTCTATGATTTTTGATTTCTTGCTTAACCTGTAGGGAATACCATTTGGCCTCATTCAGGAGACACTGGACCATCGATTCAAAGTTGGAAGGATTGCCTCGCACCATGTAAGGATGAAAGATTGAAGAAGGTCACGATCTAGAAGGACAGATCGTGACTAGAGAAAGGTTCCACATTAGATTCACATTAGGTGGGAGAGATGCCATGTTTTGTTTGAAGAAATTTAAAGTGAAAATTTCTAAAATTATATTCTTAAAATGAAAAATACAAAATTTTTAAAATGACTTCTTGCTCGGTTGAACAATTTGTTAAAATGTGGGAGTACGGGAGCCTCCTTTTGGCCTCGATGTAATTTGAGTCCCTATGACCTTGCATGGTTTTAGATGTGGTCCTTTGTGCATTATGATTGTTCATTCTTGGATTTTTCTAGAATTCCGAAACAATTTGCTTGAATTTTACCAAGCAATTGAAATAAATACATATCAATGATATTAGTGTCGCATATTTTAACTGTTACTTTTCTCCCATGCTTATTATAAAATAGATACTATTGACCACTTAACATAGGCTTGTTTTTAAGTTTCATGTGCGGCGGTGCAAAAGTATTAAAGTTTTGAGTAATAGATTTACCATTTTGATGGTCTACAAAAATGGTGTTGTGCTCCAAATCTAAATCTTGGCTTATTCATAATAGGTTAGGTCAATGCTTTTTTAGTTAGGGTGTATGGAACACGTTATTAAACGTAAAGTTGTCTGACATACCAAGCCCTTCTATAATCTCAAATTGATGGACATATCTTAGCATGAGCTGATCTATTTAATTTTCTCTCTTGATTAGAGAAACTTTATATAATGCCTGGCCATCCATCTTGAATTCCAATGATTATACAGATAATGATTTACATAATATTTTTTTGGGTGATTGAGCTATTACTAATCTTTTGTGCACTAAATCTTTTGTCATGCCTCTCATTTCTCAATTTTTAAGGTGTGAATTTATAGTGATCCAAACCTTTAATAGATGTTATTATATGATTTTAAGTATAATTATCCATTAAACATGAACGATTGAAAAGTTTAGTGTCTTTGAAAGAAAGTATATAATTAGATAATATAAGATTAAAAAAACATATTTTTATTAATGTTCATTATGAGTTTCTAACTCTCTTTAAGCTCTTATGAAAAATATGTAGACAAAATGGGTGAGCTAAAAATTGAGAAATGTGAGACATGACAAAAGATTTAAACAATTTATTTTAAATCATTATATTTATGTTTTGAATTCATTTTATTTAAACAATTTATTTTAAATTATTATATCTATTATAAGTGTGATTAAAACATTTACAGTTTATAAAAATGTACTTAATTTATCATTTTTAAAAATATTAATTTTCTTATATCATGATTTAAATGTATTTTGTTCTTGTTTTATATTACCTAAATATTATTTTATATTTACTTAGGTGATGTTACAATTTTAACTGTCAGATTATTATTTCTAATGGTTAGATTATAATTCCAACATTCAATTTACTATTTCAATGTTCAGATTCAAAATAATCACGAGTTTCTGAATTCCTATAAATGCTTCTTATTACATTTATTCTTCATTCACTTTTACTTTCTATCAAGTTTATGTATACTTTTATCTTTAAAATGATTATTGTATTATTAACATTATGTTTTATTTTTACAGATTTGTTCGTGATTGCGGTAATTCTAGTGGATTAAATAAATCAAAATTATCTTATTCTTAATTCTCTTATTTTCTATTTAGTCTCATTGTAATATTTGGCATTTTAATATGTTTATTTGTTGACTAATGTATCATTCTTTGTTTATGAGAATAATGTTTTGGTTTCTCATGTTTGTGATTTATACCATATGATATAATTATAAGAAATGATATTTCATTGATAAAATTCCTGATCATTACATTATTCCTTTTAAAATTTTGCTTTTTGAAATTTTGTTTTATTTACAAAGGTGAAAACAGATCAGGGTACTTGTCCTTCATCCCTTTGGTTTTCATGTTGTCTCTTCGTATTTATGGTTTCACCATAGTATTTTGATTAGGTGAGTAGTCTTGTTGTGTAGAACTTTATCTTTACGACTGAACCATGCTACCATGATCTCCACGTGGCCTCTTGGTCACCACTAACCACAAAACTGAATTGCTCTAACAATGAGCGCTGGAACCAGAAACATAAACCCACAAAACAGCTCAGGTCTAACGAGGTTGAATGATACAAGTAGGGTGTGAGCTTAACAACTCAGTATGCAATTCTCACAAAATCTAGACATTTTCTTTCCCAAAACAGTCTATAAGCACTGGTTTGAACTGACCAATCTAATGACACGTCCTGACATATGGTGCAGCTCTATAGTTTATAATCAACTGGTCGTCTTAAACTGACCAATCCAGTAACACGTCCTGTCAATCCCTATAAAGTCAAGGGGTTATAAACATACCATAAACTCAAAAAGAATAAGAACATGACCAAAAACCATAAAATCTCAACTTAGATTCAAAGGAGAACCAAAGGAAGAGGGGTCTTGGGACCCATTTGTGCGCCAAAAATGACCCAAGGGGAGGAAATCTTGAAAGGGTCTAAAAAGAGGGGAGGACAATCTTGGGATTTCAAATATTAGTAAATTTGGGCTACTCGCATGGTTTGGTCACAAGGTTTGCCATATCGTGCACAAACCATGCATTATTCACTATCCAAATGGACAAAATCTCACGCATGGTTGTCACATGGTTTCCCAAAACGTGCGAAACTCGTGCGTCTTACCCATGGACCGCAAAACATGCTACACAGTTACCTGGGAAAAGCCACACGGTTTACTCAAATCGTGCTCTAACCGTGCACATGCCAAAAAAATCACCCAAGACTTCCAAATTTAATAAATTTAATTTGGGGTTCAATTCGAACTTCAACAAAAAATATCCAAAGTCACGAAAAAAATAATATAAAAGAATTCCAAAGGTCGAGGTGTGACAATTCTCCCCACCACAAATACTTTTGGTCCCAGAAAGACACTTAGTCGAAAGATAAACAAACCGCGATCCCAAATCTAGAAAAAGCCAAAACAAAACAACAAACCTCAGGGTGACCTTTCACTTCACAAGTCACACCCGATCACTTCTCGAGGAAACCAAAACACAAAGAACAACGAGAGAACATGAGAGAGTTCTCCCTGCCATAAGAACTCGACTACCACCTTTTGCACAACTTTAGATCGACCCAATGAGGGAACTCCCACCACAACTAACCCAAACTTCTTCACATGAGCTAAATAACATCGCCACCAGAACTGGAAATTCAGAACATAAGCTAGACCCCTAACACACGGGGAAAATCCATGAAAGAAACCTGAACCGAACAATGAACCCGAACACAAGCTACAATCCACGATTCACATGAGTATGAATATCCCCAACTGAGTGCAACATAAACTAAGACTAGAACTTACCTGCACAAGGGTTAATCACCCCCAAGAAACAAAAACCAATTTAAGATCCACATTCAGATAAACATGACCACTTGGATTACAAAGAACCTGTCCACCATACTATTACAATGAAAAGATGAACTTATAACAACAAGAAAATGATAATAAGGAAATTCTAAACGTCCCCACCACAACACGACCACCACAACACAAGAGACAAAAACTGGACAATACGAATACTCATGAACTTTTCCCTTCTCTTCATCTTCACCACCTCAGGTATAAACCATTGAACAAAGGCAAACTTAAATACTTACCACGTCATCCTAACCCGCATCGATGGAGGAGAAAACAACTTCCATTCGTCCAAAGCCAGACCCTCAAACAACCCCAGAACAACATGAACTCTAACAACTTCAGGAGTTCACAATGATATAGACACTCAACTTCCTCGAGCCACTCCATTGATTCTAACGGACCCCGTTCACCACGATAGACTGAAAACAACCGAGAATAATCATAATCTAGGTATGAATCACTAGAAACTTTAGAGACCTTTCTAGGCGGTATATTCTGAACAACACAAGGATAACAAAACCAAAATCAACATCAACCTGAAACATAATCAAACTGAACATCTCGAGCCAAAACAATAAACTCTCAATCCAAACATAAGCACAACAAAAAATACTCTTTTCAAAATCCCATTTCCACTTTAATTTCAATTTGCCTTCTTCCAAGATCACTTTTCACAAAACAAAATCCACATTCTAAAACAAAAACCAATTTCCGAAATCATTTTCCTCTTTCGAAATCACTATAGAAAAACAATGCTAAGCCTTTGATTTCAATCGTGTACCCCTGACATCCCATGAATCGTCATAATATATGTGTCCATCTGTTTCCATTAACACGTCCCAACATGCACTTTCCACCCATACCCACACATATGTGAACTTTTATAAGGAGTAACAAGGGTCACACTTACTATTTCATTATCAAAACCCAAGAATTCACCAAATTTTCAACCCCAAACATTTTCTAATCTAAAACCATTTGAAAGAAATCATTTTCCATTTCAAAACTATTTTCATTTTAAAATCCCACTCACATCAACTATGACTGAAACAAGACATAACTCATGCCAAACTATCAGAATAGAGAACTTGTAGCTATGCTTAACTTGTTGAAATGGTAGTGGGCCATGCCCCAAGTAAGAATCAACAACTTGGAGGACCATGAATCATGCACTTGAACTCCACATGGGTCACTACTCCATGTGAGATCACAAAATGACATCATCCCACCTCCATCGTAATTCTGCAATCCCAAACAAGGAAAAAAGACTCAAATCTCGGACTACCCCTGGTAACTCGATGATCAGAATGAGAAAGAGCCCGCGACGGTCTTCCCGTACATACCTCTCGAGTCCTGACCGTCCTAATCTCCAATCAACCTAACACCCAAAATAACAAAGGGCCCGCCTTTGATACCTTTTTTTTATAAACCAGATCAGAGTTTCATCCAACCTGACATTAGACTTGGTCCAAGACATGGCCAGAAGGGCGTTCCCAACCCCCATGGGATTACAACTAGTTCCGAACATCAAAATAATTACTGTGGGAACGATTTAGCTTAATAAACCAGGATCAAAATAAACAAACTAAATATGAAAAAAACTAACGAAAACTGAATCTCAAAAAATATAAAAAACTGATTTAGTCACAATAGCTGAACAAAATAGAAACTAAATAAAAAACTGAGACTGAACCACTTTACCATGATCTACACACGACATCTTGGTGACCACCAACCACAAAACTGAATTGCTCCAACAACGAGCACTCAAACCATAAACCTGGACCTACAAAACAGCTCGGGTTTACCGACACCAAATGATACAAGTAGGGTGTGAGCTTAACAACTTAGTAGACAACCACCACAGAATCCATACATCTCCTTTTCTGAAATAGTCCATAAACTCTTGTTTGAAATACACATCTAAAAATTGGTTTTTCTCATTTTAATAAACCACACTAATTTTCCTTTTAAAAACACTACGTACCACAACACTAGTTTTCAAAGAGGATTATCGTTTTAAAAACCCAAAACCAAACTAAAATCCAAACAAGACCACACCAAGCTATGTTGAAAATAAATAAGCAGTATAACCAAGAAACCAAGTGCGACAGAATATAAACAAACAAATACAGATAGTAAACCTTGGTCATTTCTTAAACATCCCTAGAGCAATCCATGAACGTACTCAGATCAGACTCACCTGCTAGCATATGGTGTAACTCCATAGTCTATAACCTACTGATCACCCTAAACTGACCAATCCAGTGGTACGTCCCACCAAGCCCTATCAAGTCAGGGGGGGTATCAAGCTGTCTAATCAGGGTCAACAAGAAACTGTCACTTGACCCTCTAAAAGATGCCCAAGAAACCCATGGTAATAGTACACTGTGTAAGTAGGAGACCCTCGCACGCGTGACTCACCTTACTTGCTGTCACCGCACTTGCCTACTCCAAACACTGACACCACCCATAAAATTACCCATAAGAGGAAATCCTATATAAGGGTGCCCACATTACAATAAATCTTTCACAAGAGCCAACCAGACCATTGTATCGCGCTAGCTTTCAAACTATTTCTCGAAGCACATTAAGTTGCCAACCAGACATTTATATTTCCAAAATCACTATCATTTCACAAATACCATAAAATGCGAACCAGACCTTTACTGTTTCAACTCAATCCGTTTCCAAGACCATTTCCAAACCCTTTCCAAAATCCAAGGTAAAACATACCATAAACTAAGAAAGTACCCAACAAGCTTTAAGATTTATAACTCCAAATAAATTTTCAAAACCATTTCCAAACTTGAGTAATTCATGCAACCTTATGAAATGTGCCAAACTGAACTTTATGTCGAACATTCACCAAGATGTGTCTTAATTTCTCAACGGGCCAAGATTTGAAGGATACATTTGAATCCACTTTGAAAACCATAAGGGAAACTAAAACACCATTTAGAAATCCAGGAAAACATTTTTTTGAAAATAGGGGATCACTCTTAAATCTCATCGTCATTTGTATGCCCATCCATGTGTGCACCTCGTGCATCCATGGATGTGCCAACATCCAATGAAACACAAGTCACATCTAAAAACTATGAAGTTATCCAAAAACCATTTTTGAGAAACACCACTTTATTTCAAACCAACACACAAGTCACATCCAATGCCAAAATTACCAATAAGAATTTAAGAATCAGAAGACCCTTTGTAAGCATTTTACTACAATTCAACAAGACATAAAGAGGCTCCCAAATCACTCGAAAATACCCAAACAAATTAAGAACATGACACAAAATATAACCAAAGCTAAAAAAGTGCTCAGTTTCACTTTAAGAAACTAATAGACATTTTATCAAACACCTTATGTGCATAATCATATAGCTTGCTTAGAAAATCCCCTTTAAAACCACTTCCACTAATTTTTTTCAACACAAAAATACCATACTAAGCCAAGTAAACACACCAAAAACATGCAAAACACATTTATATATTATTTAAAAATACCCAAACATCAAATGGAAAGCATCAGAAATGAAATGGATGGAAACACCTACCTCAACTGAGTGCGAATGCGACAAAATTTTCGAAGAAGGAAGAGAACACCCCAAGGAATGATCCACATGCCCTAAAATAAAATAAATCGACCAAAACCAGCCAACCCTAACCCTAATGTTTAACCAAGAGAGAAACCCCACCAAGAAGGACCAAGAAACTAAGAGAAGAGAAGAGAAAGAAGAGGAAAATGACCAAAAACCCTAAAATCTCATATTAAATTCAAAGGAGCACCACCAAAGGAGGATAACCAAAGGAAGAGGGGTCTTGGGACCTCTTAATGTGCCAAAAATTACCCAAGGGGAGGAAATAATGAAAGGGTATAAAAAGAGGGGAGGAAAAACTTGGGATTTCAAAATTTAAGAAATCTGGGTAACTTACACGATTTGGCTGCACAGTTTTCCAAATCGTGCAAAAATTGTATGGTTTTCACTGTCCAAATGGACATAACTTCACGCACAGTTGTCACATGATTTCCCAAACTATACGCAACCCGTGCGTCTTACCCCTGGATCACAAAATAGGCTGCATCGTTACCTAGGTAAAGCCGCATGATTTACTCAAACTGTGCTCTAACCGTGCACATACCAAAAACTCACCGAAGACTTCCAAAATTAAAAAATTTAAACTGAGGTTGAACCCGAACCTCAACCAAAAAGATCCAAAGCCAAGAAAAGAATAAGATAAAATAATTTCAAAGGTCGGGGTGTGATAGTGGAAGTGCTAGTCGATAGGCCACAACTCCGATGTGATCAAGAATCTCAAAGGGTCCGATATAACTGAGACTTGGTTTTCCCTTATTCCTAAATCTCATGACTCTCTTCCATGGAGATATGCATAGGAATACTGTAACATCCTGAGATTTTAAAAAAGAGACACTATGTTCGATAGCGTACATAATACATCTTAAGAAAATAACTAAATATTATTATTTAAATGTTACCTTATAACCTATATGTTAAAATGGTAGGAATGAAAAATATTAATTGATTTACACATGTCTATAATTAGTTATTTTGTGAACAATTAATTATAAATGGAAATAAAACCCTTTTTAAATAAAAAGGAAATATTTTTCCAAAAACTATTTAAATGCAAATAAGTGAGTTTATAAAATAATAAAATCATTCTTGATGAATTTTATTAATGAAATATATATGTAATATATTCAATGTAATGTTTAAATTTTATCTTATATGTTTTATAGACCTGATATAAGAACAAATTCATTTTTTCGGATAAAAAAGTATTAAAAAAAAAGCTTTTTTACCGCCTTTTGATGGTGAACCCATTTTAAATCTAGGTTTTGACACATAAATAAGTTATATTTGAAAAAATAAACTTATTATTTGGAAGTGTAACATAAAAATTTAGTTCGGATAAAGTTTTGGTATTTTTCTGATAAAATTCATATTTTAATGAATAGTGGAAAATATTGCATTTTAATTCAAAACTTCTTTTTCGTCTAATTTATTTATATTGTTATATTATCATTTTAATTGGTTTTAAAGTATAATTATATTATGTTTTTATCATTTTATAAAATTTTGGTCATTGGAAGTAATTTCACATTGAAATTGGATATAAACACATGTCAATCTTTTGATGATTTTTTACTTTAAAAAAACCTTCTTTCTCATTTTATCAATGAGATTAATTTTAATTTAATTACAGAAACTTTTTTATTTTAAATTTTGAAAAATAGATTCCATATTTAGAATCAGTGGGTCCAAATTATGTTAATAGATTAATTTTATTTTTTTGGATATTATGAATAGTAACTACGGTAATTTTTATTTAATTCGATTAAAGGTAAATCAGGTAAATTAGGATAATAAACAATATAATAAGGATAAAAAAATAGTCTAACACTTGCCAAAATCCCATTAGATGAATAAAAGTCGACTCTTAACACCTAAGGATCAGAATTGACCCATTTAATAGATTTTTTCCATAAAAGTGATATAAATATTATTAAAACAAAAAAAATGACAACATGTCACCCTCTTATTTCTTATAAGTATAATAATTTTAATATAGAGATAAACATGATAAAACTTCGATCACAAATAGTCTACAGAAATATAATGAAATTATATATATCATGGAAATTTATTTAGAATTTTTAGAGATTAAATAATTACCATAAATACATATACAATAGTGACATAATAATTATTTTATTAATAGAAATATGAAATAAATGATATGAATTTTTTTAAATTAAATATAATTCGAATTAATTAGGGTACTAAATGAATTTTATAAGTGACTATGAAATATTATAAGTCTATTCAATGGTTTTATTCGAAGTTATCTCTATGTTTGGATTTTATTTAAATTCAATGAAATAAATAGTATCAAAATTGACACTATTGATATTTTATAAAAATATTTTTTTTTTAAATTATTTAAAAGTCATAAAAATATTTTAAAATTACAAAGTGACTATGATAAGGTAGAAAAGTTCATAAAGTGTCCATTTATTGGAAATTGACCTCATGTAAGTAAAATTTATAGCCTTTTAATATTTAAAATGTTGTTACCACAATTAAAATTAAAAGAGAATAATTAAGGGTAAAACAAAATGATAAGGTTTAAAATGAAATAAAAAAATATCTAAAAATTATTGGTTGAGAGTATTTTTAACTATACTCATCTTATCTTAAAAATAACTCAAGTTGGAGTCATTTGTATTTAAAAATTAATTTATATTAATTTAATATTTTAAGAGTTTCCAAGAGTGCCCCTCCCCTCTCCTATAAAAAGGCACTCACTCTTCTCTATTACTCACACTTAAAGAACCATTTAGTTCAACCAATATTTATCCAAACTCTTCTTAAAATCCCTCCCTACATTCTTGAGGCCTTATTTTAGGTAGAACACCCTCCTTAGAGGTGTTAAGGTGTTATTCAAAGGTGATTAACTGAAGAAGAGATATCATTTTCTTTAAGTATTTCAATTTTATTCCTTCTTACACTCCCTTCAAATATTCTCCAACCATGATGAAATAATAACTCCATCATCATCAATATATTTACATATTATTATGTTGATATCATCACCTGAATCCATATCCAATTTCATCAAATTGAAAATGAACTTTTCATTTGCGTGTACGGTGGTCTACCGCCTCACGAACCGATATAGTTCATTTTTTATCACTGTCTTTAAAGACTTGTTCTAATAATGGAATTACATATTCTAATGTGATATTAATGACATATAACTCATTATAATATAATAATATATAAATTATGTTCTTACTTTTCATGCACATAAAAATGATAGTGTTGTTCGTGCGTACATGTGAACTATCACCTCCACGAAGTGATGTGATTCGTTTTTATTCACTACATCACTTGTATGATATATATAAGTATATTTAAATGATTAATATGATATTAATGATGTTATGATCATTATTGAAAGATAAAATTGTACTTACCTTCTTTCTATAACGATCAATGAAAAATGAAAAACATTACTCATGTGTACGTATGACCTACCGTCTCCATAATTATAACATTGTTCATTTTTCATAACCATAATTAATGGTTTGATTTAAAAAGTATTATTAATGTATAAAAGTGATTATTATGTCATGAATATTATTCTGGAGATGAAGGACTTATGACCACATGGACTATTGACATCGTACCGAGTTCATTTTCAACCCAAGTACCAAATATCGACAAAACGTCCGATGTGAACTTAAATAATTATGTAATTATTATAACATGGTAATAAGTAATATAAAAGGAATAATAAGCATGAAAAAAATTATCAAGTAATTAAATAATTAACTTAAGTTTATTATTCAGGAAGATAAAGAACATACATGATGAATCAAACTCAAGGTAAGATATTTCGTCTCAATCTCCTTTCATTGGGGTATATCTTGATATTGTGAACCTTTATTATCCTTTAAGGTGTATATGCGACTCTTTTGACATGTTATATCATGAATTACTATATTCTCATGATATTTAAAGTTTTGTTTAATGTTATTCTTTAATTATTTTTATTTAACTGTTTCTGAAGTGGTAAGAGACTCGTTAACTAAAATATCATTTTAAACGTTTTAAAGATTTATTCTTCTAAATATTTATGATTAATGTCAATTTTTTCAAAATGGTTTTAAGGATTTATTTATATGGACATTAATTTTTTTTTAAATTTTAATTTCTTTCAAAGTTTCAAAGTGGTATGAGATACTTTGATTCAAAAATATTCTTTTAAATGTTTTAATTATGTTTTTTAAAATGGATTGATTATTTCAATAACTTGGAATGTTTTTACATATACACCATGAATTGAATTTCTTGATTTCATATCGCTATTATGTATTTATGTTTACTTTTATTTTAAAATAACATGTTTTCATTTATTAGTGTGTGACTTTTAAAGATGAAACGTGATTTCAAAGTGGAAATACTATTTTTCCTTTATACTTGTTTTATGTGTTATGATTATGTTATGGTTCTTGGGATTTTTTTATGTATACAGGTGGTTCTATGATAAACCAAGGGTAGGTGAGCCTGTGATAGCTCTTCAATGCATTGGGTAATGAGACAAGGTTAACCAGTTGAGTTTCTCCTAAAAGATTTAGGGAATATACTGCAATGAGTATTCCAAATGTTACCATGAAGGCTACTCTCTATATAGCTGTGATAACTACAATGTAAGTATTATATGGATGAAACAAGTTACCTTTATGATTTATGTTTTTATTAAGTTTTATAGGAATATTATGATTTCCTGAGGTAAGCTAAAAGTTTTATGTTTTATGGGTGAAAATTATGGTTTTGTGAAAATGTTTTCATGAGTTTAAAATATTCATGGACTAGTGGGTTCTTTCTTACTTTTATGCCCCTTACTAAGATTTTTGTGCCCATTCCAAGTTTTAAAATGTTTTTCATAGGTCTTAAGATTGTTAAGGACAAAGAGGATATCACGATGAAAGCATCAAAGATATGTCTTGAAAAGAAATCATGTTTTATTTTTAAAAGGGTTTATTTTGGTAAACAAAATGGATACAATTTGGAAGTGTCCACTTTTTTTTTATGGTTTTATTATGTATGAGTTATGGCCTAATTATCTAAAACTCTAAACCTGAAAAGATACTCAATGTAAATTCTCGATTTAACTCAAGATTATGTAATTTTTATGACTGAGTCCTTATAGTTGGTATCATAGGATGATTTAGATAACTTTTAAGATTAGGATGTTTTCTAAAGAGTTATGGATATCATCATGGGTTTATAATTTTAAGGTTTATTATAAGTCTAATGCCTTACAATCCTTTTTGAGGATTTATGTTATGAAATTTTAAGCTAACTAACAATATTTTTGGAGACATTCACCTTTGAGGTAATTATGGGTTGTTACATTTTGGGATGAAAAATGAAAAACATGAGATACAATTTGAGGTTAAAATATGTTATGGTTATTTTTGAGGATTTTATATCATTTTAGAAATGTTATAAGAATGACATAGTTTTTTAAAAAATGACAACCCTTTGGAAGGGTGACAACCTATCATGCTGGACAAGGTTGTAGAAATCAAACCCACAACCGAAGTGCGACAAGAATTTATCACCTACCACCGGCCTACGTGAAGTCCCTAGTTAGTATGATTTCATCTTTTTAGTTAAACGAGTTGATGAAATAAGAAAAAGTTGATTTTGGGAACTTATGGATATCCTTGGTATTGGAAAATGATTTGGGAATTTAGTGATAAATGTTATTTTGATTTTTTTTACTATTTTGGAAACTTTATATGATTAAGGTAAATAGAATACTATGATATTTTATTTGAGAAGTAATGGTTGAATTTTATTTTGGATGAATCTATGATTTTATTGTGGACTTATGGAGATTTGGGTTATTTATGGAAATGATTAACCTATCTTGGAGAATATGTGATTAGGTTAATTAATTTTTGGTATGAGACATTAATAGTGATTTATGTTATTTGGAGATAAATGTTAAAATTTATCCTAGAAGACTACGTGATCAAATCCTTCTGAATTTTGGGTTTCAATCTTAGTTTGGATTATTTTGAGGAATTTTAAGGATAATTATTTGTTGAATGGTATATTTTGAATTTTGGGTATTACTATTGATTTTTGGAGATTAAAAGCAATATTTATTCTGATAAAGGATTATTATTTTTGGGGAATTATCTTATCTTATCCTAATCATTTTGGTTTTGGTTAATGTTTAATGACATGAGAAATATATAGTTAATCTTTTGTGGATTATGTGATTCCATAGAAGTTGATTCATCTTGAATACTCATTGTTTAGAGAAAAAAATGAGTTTGTAGTGAAAATTGATTAAAGAATGAAAATATACTTATCAAGTAAGTATGTTTCTTTATGTTATTATTCAAGGAAGTAAATAAATTCCTCAACTTTATGAAAAGGATCTTAAAACAAAAATGTTTTATGTTTACTTTTCCTACTACAAAGTCAAATACCCTTTAACCCATCACAAATTTATATCTTTATGATTGTTAAATTTTTTTCTGACAATGTTTTCTATTATTCTCCATCAAAACTTTATCATTATTTTTTCTTCCATATCCATGTTTTCTTACATGGAATCCTAGTATGTGTTATCTTAGGTGACCATCGTATTTCTCTTTCTTTATTTTAAATTGAAAATTTTATTAATCCTTTTTCCAATGTGAGATCACAATAAAAGTATTTTGAAAACTCATACCTTAGTTATCAAACCCAAATTCAAATTGTGATGATGCAATTTCCAAAAGGGGTGGAAAATGTAACATCCCGAGTTTTAAAAAAAGAGACACTACATTTGATAGCGTACATAATACGCCTTAAGCGAACAACTAAATATTATTATTTAAATGTTACCTTATAACCTAACTATTAAAATGGTAGAAATGAACAACATTAATTAATTTATACATGTATTTAATTAATTATTCTGTAAACAATTAATTATAAATGGAAATAAAACCCTTTTTAAATAAAAAGGAAATGTTTTTCTAAAAACTATTTAAATGAAAATAAGTGAGTTTATAAAATAATAAAATCACACTTGATTGATTTTATTAATGAAATATATATGTAATATATTAAATGTAATGTTTAAAATTCATCTTAAATTTTTTCTAGACATGATATAAGAACAAATTCAATTTTTTGGTTAAAAGAAGTATTTAAAAAAAATGCAGTTTTACCGCTTGATGGAGAATCCATTTTAAATATAGTTTTTGACACATTAATAAGTTATATTTGAAAAAATAAACTTATTATTTGTAAGAAGGGCATCAAGATTTAGTTTGGATAAAGTTTTGGCATTTTTATGATAAAATTCATATTTTAATGAATAGTGAAAAATACTGCATTTTAATTCAAAACTGATTCTTCATCTAATTTATTTATATTGTTATATTGTAATTTTAATTAGTTTTAAATTATAATTATTTTATGTTTTTATCATTTAATAAAATTTTGGTCATTGGAAGTAATTTCACATTGAAATTGGATATAAACACCTGTTGATCTTTTGACGATTTTTACTTTAAAAAAACCTACTTTGTCATTTTGTCAATGAGATCAATTTTAATTTAATTACTACAACTTTTGTGTTTTAAATTTTTAAAAATGGATTCCATATTTGGAATTAGTGGGTCCAAATTATGTTAATAGTTTATTTTTTTGGATATTATGAATTATAACTATGACATTTTTTATTTAACGCGACTAAAGGTAAATCAGGTAAATTAGGGTAACAAAAAATATGATACAGACAAAAAATTTAGTCAAACACCTTACAAAATCCCACAGGACAAATAAAAGTATACCCTTAACAGGTAATGATCAGAATTGACTCATTTAATAAACTTTTGTCCATGAAAGTGATATAAATATTATTAAAATAAAAGAAAGTGACAACATGTCACCCTCTTATTTCTTATAAGTATAATAATTTTAATATAGGGATAAACATGATAAAAATCCAATAATAAATAGTTTCTAGAAATAAAATTAAATTATCTACATCATGTAAATTTATTTATAATTATTAGAGATTAAATAATTACCATAAATAATGACACAAAAGTGACATAATAATTATTTTATTAACCGAAATATCAAATAAATGATATGATTTTTTTAAATAAATACAATTATATTTAATTAGGATACTCCAGGAATTTTATAGGCTACTATGAAATATTATAATTCTACTAAATGGTTTTGTTCGAATTTATCTTCAATGAAATGAATAGTATCAAAATTGACACTATTGAAATTTTATAAAAATAATATTTTATTATATTATTTAAAAGTCATAAAAATATTTTAAAATTACAAAGTTCATATGATAAGGTTGAAAAGTTCATAAAGTGTGCATTTATGGTAAATTTACCCCATATAAATAAAATTTATATCCTTTTAATATTTAAATTGTTGTTACCACAATTAAAATTAAAATAGAACAATTAAGGGTAAAATGAAATAATAAGGTTTAAAATAAAATAAAAACATGTCTAAAAATTATTGGTTTAAAGGATTTTTAACTGTCCTAATATTATCTTCTATATAATTCAAGTTGGATTCATTTGTATTTAAAAATTAATTTATATTAATTTAATATTTTAAGAGTTTCCACGGGTGCCCCTCCCCTATCCTATAAAAGGTACCCACTTTTCTATATTAATCACACTTAAATAACAATTTGGTTCAGCCAATATATTTCCAAAAACCCTCCTAAAATCCCTCCCCACATTCTTTAGGCCTTATTTTAGAAAAAACACTATCTTTAGAGGTGTTAAGGTGTTCTTCGAAGGTGATCAAGTGAATAAGAGGTATTATTTTCTTTAAGTATTTCTATTTTATTTCTTCTTCCACTTCCTTAAAATATCCTCCAACCGTGATGAAATAATAAATATATTATTATCAATATATTTATATGTTATTATGTTAATATCATCACCTAAATCCATCTCTAATTTCATTAAATGAGAAATGAACTTTTCGTTCGTATGTATGGCAGACTACTGCCTTGTGGACCAATATAGTTCATTTTTCATCACCATATTTAAAGACTGGTTCTAATGATGGAATTAAATTTTCATATGTGATATTTATGACATATTAATCATTATAATATAATAATATATCAATTATTCTCTTAATTTCCATGCGCATAAAAATGATAGCGTTGTTCGTGAGTACATGTGAAATATCCCCTCCACGAAGCAATGTGATTCATTTTTATTCACTACATCAATTGTATCATATATATAAGTATATTTAAATTATTACTATGATATTAATGATGTTATGATTATTCTTGAAAGATAAAACAGTACTCACCTTCTTTCCATAACGATCAATGAAAAATGAAAAACATTACTAGTATGCGTACATACAACCTACCGTCTCCATGATTATAACACTGTTCATTTTTCAAAACCACAATTAATGGTTTTATTTAAAAATTATGATTAATGTATAAAATTTATGTTTATTTCATAAATATTATTTTGTATATGAAGGAATTATGACCACATGGACTATTGAAATCATACCGAGTTCATTTTCGACTCAAGTACCAAATATCGGCAAAACATCTGATGTGAACTTAAATAATTATGTAATTTTTATAACATGATAATAAGTAATATAAAAGGAATGATAAAAATTAAAATGGTTCTCAAAAAAGTAAATAATTAACCTAAGTTTATTATTTAGTAAGATAAAGAACATACATGACAAATCAAATTCGAGGTAAGAGATTTCGTCTCAATCACCTTTCATTGAGACATATATTGATATTGTGCACCTTTATTATACTTTAAAGTGTATATAGGACCCTTTTTACATATTATATCATGAATTAATATATTATCATGATATTTAAAGTTTTTTTTTAAATTTTATTCTTTAATTATTTTTATTCAAGTGTTTCTCAAGTGGTAAGAGACTCTTAAAATAAAATATTGTTTTAAATGTTTTAAAGATTTATTCTTATAAATATTTATGATTAATTTACATGTTTTAAAAATGGTTTTAAGGATTGATTTATATAGACATGAATGTTTTAAAATGATAATTTCTTTCAAAGTTTCAAAGTGTCATGAGACACTTTGATCCAAAAATCTTCTTTTTAAATGCTTTAATTGTGTTTTTAAAATGGATTGATTATTTCAATAACTTGGAATCTTTTTTACATATATGTCATGAATGAAATTTATCAATTTCATGTCACTATTATGTATTGATGTTTACTTTACAAGTTTAAACTTTTATTTTAAAATAAATTGTTTTCATTTATGAGTGCACGATTTGTAAAGATGAAACGTGATTTCAAAGTGGAAATGTTATTTTTTCATTTATGCTTGTTTTATGTGTTATGATTATGTTATGGTTCTTGGGAATTGCTTATGTATATAGGTGGTTACATTATAAACCGAGGGTGGGTGATCCCATGATATCTCTCCAATGCATTGGTTAATGAGATAGGGTTAACCAATTGAGTTTCTCCTAAGAGATTTAGGAAATATATTGTGATTAGTATTTCAAATGTGACCATGAAGGTTACTCCCTATGTAGATGTGAAAGATATAATGTAAGTATGATATGGATGCCACAAGTTACCTTTATGATTTAAGTTTTCTATGAATTTTTACAGGAATATTATGATTTCACGAGTTAAGATAAAAGGTTTATGTTTTATGGGTGAAAGTATGATTTTGTAAAAATGTTTTCACGAGTTTAAAATATTCATGGACTAACGGTTTCTTTACTACTTTTATGTACTTTACTAAGCTTTTTTTTTTCTCATCCCAATTTTTATAATATTTTTAATAGGTCTTAATATTTTTAAGGATAAAGAGTATGTCATGATAAAATCATCAAAGATATGTCTTGAAAATAAATCATGTTTTATTTTTAAAAGGGTTTCTTTTGGTGAACAAAATAGATATAGTTTGGAAGTGTCCGCTTTGTTTTGTTATGGTTTTCTTATGTATGAGTTATTTCCTAATTCTCTAAAACTCTAAACCTGAAAATATTCTCAATGTTAATTCTTGATTTAACTCATGATTATGTAATGTTTAAGGTTGGGTCCTTATAAATACCTTATTTCCAACCTCATACCCTGGATTTGTTGATGATTGTCTGTATAGATATTCTATCGAATTTGGGTATCCCTGATGTGTTTTTGAATGATTTTCACATTTTTTTACCATTTTCATGACAATTTCAGGTCCAATAGCTTGCGTTCACCAACTTTATCCCAACATTCAGGTGTTCTGCATATTTTACCATAAGGAGCTTCATACAAATCCATTTGGATGCTTGAGTGGAAACTATTGTTGTAATAGAATTCGATTAGAGGAATATTTTGGTCTCATCATCCTTTAAAGTCCATCGATCACGCTCTTAACATATTTTCCAATGTACGAATAGTCCACTCAGACTGGCCATCAGTTTGGGGGTGATAAGCCGTACTAAAGTTTGACTCAGTGTTTAGGGAATGTTGGAAACTTTTCAATAACTTGAAGGTGAATCTCAGATCTCAATCGAAAACAATCGATAATGGTACTCCATGAATCCTCAACACTTCTTTGATGTATATCTATGCAAGTTTATCTAGTGATAAGTACTCACTAATTTCAATAAAGTGAGATGTCTTTGTAAGATGATCCACAACGACCCATATTGAATTATTTCCTCTACATGACTTCATAAGTTAAGTGACAAAGTCAATGATGATGTTTTCCCATTTCCATTTAAGTATGAATAATCACTACATCATCATTTAGACTTTTTCCTTTCATCCTTCACTTGTTGACATACCAGACACTTTGATGTAAATTCAGTGATCTCATTCTTCATACTATCCAACCAATAGTTATCTCGGAGATCTCAATACATCTTTGTGCTCCCTCAGTGGATGAAGAAGGTTGAGTTATGTGATTCATTAAAAAGATCTTTATTTATCTCAGAATTTTATGGTACACATAGTCGTGACCCAAATATTATGATTTCTTCCTCATCAATTTTGAACTCCAAGGATTTCCCATTTTTGATAGCTTCCACCTTCTGAATTTTCACATCATCTCTTTGTGTATCCTTTATTTTTTCTAAAAGGGATGATCATTTGAGAAAGTAATGATGATGTTCATTCCTTTATGATTCCCATTTCCATCCATTTTAAGTCTAATAAGATCAGATATTTCTCAATTATTATCATTGATAATGTTACAAGATCCTTTTTACTTTGTGCATCTACCACTTTTTATGCTTTAGCAGGATGATAGTGAATTAAATAGTCATAATCCTTGATGAGATCTAGATATCTTCACTAGATCATATTAATCTCATTCTATATGAATATATATTTGAGACTCTTGTGATCAGTATATATCTCACACTTCTCCCCATATAGATAATGCCGTTAGATTTTCAATGCGAAGATCACAACCGCTAAATCTAGATCATGTGTTGGATAGTTTTTCTCATGAAATCTCAAATGTCTTGAGACATATACTATCACTTTATCATTTTGCTTTAGTACATATCCTAATCCCTTCTTTGACACATCACTGTATACCATAAATATTTTTTTTACTTGTGGGTAGTGTGAGTACTGGTGTAGTGATAAGCCTCTTTTTCAACTCTTTGAAGTAGTATTCACATTCATTTGTCTAGAAAAAATTTACCCCTTTCAAGTCATCTTGGTTAGTGGGTTTGAAAATCATGATTAGTTTCTCAAAAATCGTCGGTAATACCCAGTTAGACCAAGGAATTTACGGGTCTCAGTTACAGATGTTGGTTTGGGCCACTCCTCAAATGCCTTTATTTTAGAAGGGTCCACAAATATCTCTTTGTTGATGATAACATACCCCAAGAATGATACTTTCTCCATCTAGAACTCACATTTACTGCACTTTTCATATAATTTATTCTCTATCAAAGTCTTTATGACAATATTTAAATTCTCCTCATGCTCCTCCTTGATCTTGGAGTATATCATAATATCATATATAAAGACTACCACAAATTTGTCGAGGTAATCTCTAAAGACTCTATTAATTAAGTCCATGAAAATTTCTAGAGCATTAGTGGGTCCTAAGTGCATCAATGTGAACTCATAGTTTCCATAAATTGTTCTAGAGTCATTCTTGAGAATATCTTCATTCTTCTCATTTAATTAGTGATATCCCGATTGAAGGTCCACCTTAGAGAAATACTTGGTCACAAGTAGTTGATCAAAAAAGTCTTCTATCTGTGGTAGGGGATACTTGTTCTTTACCATGATTTTTTTAAGTTCATGATAATCAATTCATAAACATGTTGATCCATCCTTTTTGACGAAGAGGACCAGCACAACCCACAATGAAACAATCGAGCATATAAAACCCTTGTCCATATTCTCTTATAACTGATTCTTCAGTTTTCCCAACTCAATGGTGACTATCCTATAAGGAGTATTTGATATGGGAAAATATCTTGGTATATGTTTAATTGAGAACCAAATATCTCGTTTAGGAGGAAGACCAGACAATTATTCAAGAAACACATCAGTTTAGTCCCTTACAATGGGCATGTATTCAAGAACGATCCTCCCCTTTGTCTCGATCATTTGATCTAGATATGCTTGCTCACAAGGAAATAGTATCCATGCTTGAGAAGTATATTCCAAAGTATATTCATCCTCCTCCTTATATTTGTACAGAATCAAAGGATGCCTCAAGATGTGAAGGCTGATCTCCCTCTCTTGATAGTTAAAGTTGGATTTATATAAAGATAGCCAATCCATGCCCAATATAGAATAAAACTTTACTAAAGGAATCAAGATGATATTTTTTGGGAGGTTCAGTCCACAAAAATTTATTGAGGAGGAGTTTTATACTTTAGATGAAATAATTTCCCCATTCACTATTCTCATGGATAACTCAACCTCTATATTTTGAGGTGGTGTTTGAATAG
The DNA here is from genome assembly GCA_963277665.1 of Viscum album. Lineage (NCBI taxonomy): Eukaryota > Viridiplantae > Streptophyta > Magnoliopsida > Santalales > Viscaceae > Viscum > Viscum album. The sequence continues at coordinate 1,711,712,807 of OY728140.1, read as the reverse complement.
TTCTAATAAACTTGTAAGATATAAAAGAATATGTAGAACTAGAATAAAAAAGTATGTTTTATATTCTTGAATGAATAACTGAAATACCTATCACCACATCATTGTTAGGATCCACCTCAGTAGTATTGAATCATATTCACTTCCTTACTGTCTTGGAGGTTGTTGTCATTAGTTGTCTTCAACAACCCTTGGCTTAAGGCATTGGATCACATAATGCCCATGTTCCTTGTAGTTGAAACACTGTAATTCTAGATGAGTGTTGATCTGAACCTTCCTTCCTTCTTCCACCTCAGAAGTAGTGATAACATGTAACATCCCGGCCCCGGGTGCCACTCAACAGGTGCCCCAAACCCGGTTCGCCATGTGACCTCAAGTGCATTTCCCAAACGCCAGAGGATGCTGACTAGCAGCGAGGGCCCAGGTCTGATAGTGGGGAAACTATGCTCGGCAACCTCTAGTGTTTGGGGAAATTCACTTGAGGTCACGTGGCAAACCAGGTTCGGGGCACCCGTTGAGTGACACCCGGGGCCGGGACGTTACAAAGTGGTATCAGAGGGCGGAGAGTTTCTATACAAGGGCGAATGAGATGTTCAGGTGAGTCGAGCTGGACCAGAGCATCATGGGCGAGGTGGAGTCACAACCCAGATTGCGAGATTATATCTGGATGATCAGGGGACTTGACAGACAGATTTCCCTCCAGTGGTTGATCGTTTCAGGGATGTCTTCCTGGATGAATTTTCAAGTCTTCCTCCGGAGTGTGATGTGGATTTCTCTATTGAACTTGTGCCAGGAGCAGCACCAGTGTCCATTAATCCTTATAGGATGGCCACTCCTAAGTTGCAGGAGCTCAAGAGGTAGTTAGAGGAGTTACAAGAAAAGGGTTTTATCTGACCCAGTACTTCTCCGTGGGGTTCCCCGATCCTTTTTGCGAAGAAGGCGGACGGTACCCTCAGACTCTGTGTGGATTATCGGAAGCTGAACCAGTCTATGGTTAAGAAACGATATCCTTTGCCAAGGATTGATGATCTTTTTGATCAACTTCATAGTGCATGAGTGTTATCGAATACTGACTTGAGGTCAGGATATCATCAGCTGCATGTGAGACCATCGGATATACCGCTTACAGCTTTTCAGAGCAGATATGGTCTGTATGAGTACTTGGTTATGCTGTTCGGACTCACGAACGCGCCAACATTTTTTATGGCTCTGATGAATCGTGTGTTCCATCCTTATCTGGATTATTTTATGGTAGTATTCGTGGATGACATCTTGATGTACTCTCACACTCGAAACGACCATGCCACACATCTTGAGATCATATTGAGTACACTGAGAGAGCATCAACTATATGCTAAGCTCTCGAAGTGCCACTTTTGGATGGACCAGATTCACTTCCTGGGTCATATCATCTTAGAGGCATGAGCTGCAGTAGACCCAGAGAAGGTGAGAGCATTAGTTTCCTGGGAGCATCCCAAGAATGTTTTTGAGATATAGAGTTTCTTGGGGATGGCTGGTTACTAAAGATGCTTCATACATGACTTCTCCCGCTTGGCAGCACCGTTGACGGGTTTGAATAAGAAGGGTGTGAAGTTCGTTTGGTCAAAAGCTTGCGAGACAACCTTTTAGGATCTAAAGGGAAAGATGACATCAACACTAGTCTTGATACTTCCAGAGCAGGGAAAGAGCTATACAGTTTACTGTTATGCATCAGGTATTGGGCTAGGAGCAGTGTTGATGCGGGGCAATCGAGTTGTTGCGTATGGTTCTCAGCAGTTGAGGCCACATGAGAGGAATTACCCGAGCATGATCTCGAGTTGGCTGCAGTTGTGCATGCATTGTGCTGTTGGAGGAATTATCTCTTGGGAGATCATTTTGTGGTTTTCACCAACCACAAGAGTCTCAAGTATATTTTTAATCAGCGTGACTTGAATCTGAGGCAGAGAAGGTGGGTCGAGTACCTACAGTCCTTTGATTTTGAGCTTGCCTACACACCTGGTAAAGGTAATGCAGTAGCTGATGCATTGAGCAGGAAGACTCAGATACAGGCAGTGTAGGAGGCCAGTGGTGAGTGGAAGCTTATGAGTTTGTTCTCTGATATGCATTTGGAGGTGCATGACAGTCAGGGGTAAACTTATCTTTCATCTTTATCTGTGACTTCTACCCTCTTGGATAGAGTGAGGATGAGACAACTATCAGATCCAGAAGGCCTAGTTCTACGGGATTTAGTGGCAAGTGAGGACCCTCCTCCTGGTTGGACGATAGGCGATGATGAAATTCTGCATTTCCATGGACAAGTGTGGGTTCCAGAGGATATACGCGAGGAGCTAATGAGGGAGTTTCATGTTTCATCTTGGTCAGTTCATCCCGGGGTTACCAAGATGTACCGTGACTTGAGACGTCAGTACTGGTGGCCAGGTATGAAGAGAGACATAGCTGGTTTTGTTACGAGGTGCTCCACCTATCAGCAGGTGAAGGCAGAACATCAGAGGCCAGCCAGACTGTTACAATAGTTACCCATTCCGGAGTGGAAATGGGATGATGTCGCGATGGATTTCGTGATGGGGTTGCCGAGGTCACCTAGAGGCAATGATGCCATGTGGGTTGTTGTGGATAGACTCACGAAGGTAGCTCACTTTTTTCCGATCAAGGAGACCTTTGGGGTTGACGAGCTCAGAAAGCTGTATATTTGAGAGATTGTACGTCTTCATGGGGTCCCTCGTTCTATCGTTTCAGATAGGGATGCCCGTTTTATGTATCGTTTCTGGAAGATTTTTCAGAGGGCACTGGGTACACAGGTGCTTCTGAGCACAACTTACCACCCTCAGACGGATGGCCAGTCAGATCGTATGATACAGGTGCTAGAGGACATGCTGCGAGCATACATCCTAGACTTTGGGGGATCTTGGGAGAAGCATATACCCATAGTAGAGTTTTCCTACAATAACAGTTTTCAGGAAACTATTGTGATGGAACCATACAAGGCTTTATATGGTAGGCCATTCCGTTCACCTTTGTGCTAGTCGGAGGCAGGTGAGACAGCTTTACTAGGACCGCATCTCGTGCAGGAGACTTCTGAGCAGGTCCAGTTGATTTAGAAGCGGATGGCTACTGTGAAGTCTCGTCATAAGTCTTATGCTGATCGCCGTAGGAGACCCTTGGAGTTCGTGGTCGGGGATCAGGTTTTCTTGCGTGTCTCGCCGAGACTGGGACACAGGCAGATCAGGAGACAGGGTAAACTTTCACTGAGGTATGTGGGGCCATTAGAGATTCTGGAGAGAGTCGGGCTGGTTGCCTACTAGTTACAGTTACCACAGAGGTACCGAGCCATGCACGACATCTTCCATGTATCTCAGTTGCGTCGCTATCATTCAGACCCATCTCACACCTTTCAGCCAGAGGAGGTTGAGCTTCAGTTTGATGCATCCTTTGAGGAGCATCCAATTCGTATCGTTGACATGAGAACGAAGGTTCTCCGAGGCTAGTCATTTCCTCTCGTACGGGTACTATGGCAGCATGGCCGAGTGCAGGACAAAACCTGGGAGCGGAAGACCGATGTACGTGCTCAGTGGCCAGAGTTGTTCACGGCTATATCTTTACCACCCTTGGAAGGGCAATTCAGGGATGAATTTATTTAAGGGGGAAAGTTTGTAAGAACCCGATTCTTTTTTTGAGGTATGAGTTTCTTCTTTTCTCTTTTCCTTAAGTGTTTTTGAGAAAATAAGGAAAATGGGGAAAAATCCTAAATTTTGGAAGTACACACTGTGTACTTTTCCACACGCCGTGTAATTCTGGCCGTGTGGAATGAGTACACAGGGCATGTGTCCATGTCGGCGATAAAGGGTGTAGGAACCGACTACATTCCATGTAGTGGTCCTTTACACGCCGTGTAGTCAGTCGGAAGGCGAATAGTAAGGTAGTGGCTAGATGTGCGAAAACACATGCCGTGTACTCATGAAGACACGTCGTGTAGTCATGTCGGCAGGTGAATAGTGCCACACTAGCGGGAATCCGCCAAGTGAACAGTTTAAAAATGGAAAGTACACGTCGTTTACTTGAGAGTACATGCCGTGTAGTTTGTTTTATCGGATTAAAACATGCAGTAGCGTCCTCATTTGGAAGAGGAGTCATTTGAGCCGTTTTGGAGACGAAGGAGGAGGTCGGATCATCGTAGATCTGCCGAGTACATGTTGGGAATCCATTTCCACCTCGGACGATTCCGTTGGAACCGCACGGGTAAGAGTTTCCTTCTACTGGTGTGTCTCTTTCCAATTCTTCCCCTAATGGGATTTATTTGTGTTTAATCGGGAATTATTTTACCTCAGATATACAGCGTTCTTGGACGTTTCAGAAGGCGTCGTTCACGTATATTGTTCGTGGGTGTTTAAGGTAGGTGACTTGGTGTTTATTTTTCCAACTACTGTGCATTTTGCGTGTTTTTGAGATACGAACCCATGTTGGGGTGTCGTGAGGCTGAGTACATGGCTAATTTAACTACCTAGAACTGTATAGGTAATTAAATAAAGTTGTAAAAATGATGTTTGGGATCACTGCTTGGATCCAGGACCATCCCGAGGGGTGCATTCCTCTGTTTAGCCATTTGGAAAGGATACCCGAGGGTATGCCATGTTTAATTATGCATTACTTTTTCCTTGAGAGGAATTGTATTTAAATTGCATGTTTATATGTTGGACACAGACCGGTTACTTATGCCTGAGGGCGGTGTTTTACTATAGCCTGAGGGTGTGGCTGTATTAGCCTGAGGGCAACATACTATTTCGCCTGATGGAAACCTTTCGTGCCTGAGGGCTTGACTTCTGTACCAGAGGGAAACACTTCATACGCCTGAGGGAAATTTCTATTACGCCTGAGGGCAATACCCGCGGGTTCGATTCTGATTACCTGAGGGTGAGATTTTGTTGTCTGAGGACGCTGTCTGTTTACTTAGAAATGCACTATGGTGTTTTCTTATATTAAATGGATTAAATGAATAATTTAATGGCAATATAACTATTAAGTTCATTACTTTTGAGTACTTATTAGTTTATTTCATTCACTACTGCACACTTTTGTTGCATTTTTACACCCAGTTGGGCACATGCCTTTGGTGGGTGCCTACTGAGATATATTTCTCACACCCTGTTTGGGCCATGATTTTTGGCCCAAACAGATTACGTTTCTACAGCTGTAGATAAGGGAAAGGGTCCTTATATAGGTACATGATTACTGCTAGGGTGTAGGAGAGCATGAGACCGAGCATTGGATCGTGATGCTGCGGGCTGTTCTGTTCTGTTTTCTGCACTTGTATTGCAGTGTAACATGTTTTGGCTGTTTTCATAGAATAGTGACATGTTGCATCATATTTATATAACTGGATGGTTATCTTTACTATAGTTGATTGTTATAAAAGTGTATGGTTTATTTATTCCGCTGTTGTTGTATGCTTTTTATTTTATTCCACTGTGCTACACTTTGACAAATGAGGGCATAGTTTCCCCACTATCAGACGTGGGCCCTCGCTGCTAGTCGGCAGCCTCTGGCATTTGGGGAAATGCGCTTGAGGTCACGTGGAGAACCGGGTTCGGGGTACCCATTGAGTGGCACCCAGGGCTGGGACATTACATAACATATGCCCTTCCTTGATGCCTTGGAGGTTATTTTCATTGATTGTCTCCGAAAACCCTTGGATTAAGGCATTGGATCACATAATGCCCATGTTCCTTGTAGTTGAAACACTATAATTCTAGATGAGTGTTGATCTGAACCTTCCTTTCTTATTTCACATTAGTGATATTTTTCATATCCCTTCAGCAATTATTAGCTTGTTTTCCCTCTTTTCCACATTTTAAGCATCTCCCAATTCCCTCTAGATAGTTCCCAAGATGCTTCTTCCCACACTTTTGACACATAAGATGTTGAGTTTTCTTTCCTCCATGAGATTTATCTATTGATCCTCCCATATTAAACTTCATTTACCTATTTTTATCTCTAAGCCCATGATACCATTAAGAGTCTCCAATCTCCATCTCAACCTTAAGGGCACAACATACACTCTCCTCATAACTGTGAAATTCTCAAATCACCAATGATTTTCATACATTCAGATTTAATTAACTAAAGAAGAAATCCTCCTTGATTTCAGTTTTCATGAAAAATCCAAATACATATCATGCAATAATTATAATTTTTTCATCATATAATCTGATAGACTCATCTTTATTTTACTTTAGTCCAAGGAACTCCATCTCAATCTTAAGATAAAGAGTTCAGGGAAAATATTTATTGAAAAATATTTTCTTGAATCCTTATCATTCCATGGAATCAATTTCCTCTTTATACTTTATGTTATTTATCAGTGTCCACCACTACTTAGCTTCCCTATCAAAATGATAAACCAAAAACACAAATTTCTCTTTTTTTGAGCATTGGAGGACAAAAAATATCTTCTCAATGTGGTTTATCCATTGTTCTGCAATGAGGGGATCAGAAGACCCACTAAAGGTGAGAGAAATTTTCCACATAAAGTATTTGACCACAACTTGATATTTCTTAAGAGAAGGAGAACTCTCCATATGACATCCCGCCTTTTTATTACATAACGTTTCATTACATTTTACATACAGAGGATCTTTAAAGTCTAGTGTCTTAGAAATCAGGAACATAATACATGAAAAAAACATAAAAAATAATTCTAATACACTTGTAAGGCTTCATCATAGGTTCATCTTAAGTAAAATTACTGCATCTCATAACATGGAGACATACATCAATGGAAAGGGTGAGCAGAAGGCCCAGTAAGGAAAATAAGGGAATTAGTTTACTTGTGAAATCAATAAGAACTTGATAAAAACATAAAGACATGATCAATGGATGTAGAGGAATTTAATAATGAAAATAACTTGAACCATAACATGAATATGTGTCTACAACATTTAATTTAGAAATTCACGAACATATCACCAAGGTTCATCCCCAAGGTGTCATAAAAATTACCAAGGTTATTCACCAAGGTATCGTGAAACTAGTCATATCTAGAGATTAAATTCTTTACCTAATGTATTTGAGTGATATCAGAGAACACACTTAATATGTATTTAATTTAATGTGATCCACATAGATAATAATCAAAAATTTCATAAATAACCCATAGATAACAAAAGAAATGGGTTTTATTTCAAAATTGTGAAGTTTTAAAAATTCTAAAAAAATAAGATCATTATGTCATTTATAACCCATGGAAAGGGAGTGAGGGTTATATGTATGTCAATTCCAGAATCAAATATATAATTTTTGTGTATTTATGAACACCAATATAAATGAAATAGGTCTGGGTATTCACATAAATAAACAAGATAATTTCACGAGAGAAATAGATATAAATTTTGAGACGAAAATTTTGCAGCATAACGGCTATATAACATGGTTCTAGAAAACATTTAAAAGAGAGGGGAAAAAGGTCACCCACTCATAAATAAATCATAATACAGTATGAGTATAGAATAAAAATAAATAAGATCATGTTATGGATATTTTAAGGAAATACCATATGAAAATGAAACTTGAAGAAAAAGGGAAGATGCAATTTCTTTTACAAAAATTCGGTAGCCTAATGACGTCACTTAAGAATTCAGAAAACCATTTGATGAGAGAGAAAAGGGTCTCTCATAAATTTAACATGAAATGGAAAGTAATAATTATATATAATAACATACTCCCACATAATAAAATATAAACTAGAAGACATAACATAAATGAAGTCATGACTTAAAAGAGAGGGTGAAAGATTCCCTTACCTTGAAGAGTAACTTCGAAAGCTTGAAGGTCGAGACCTTGGGAGGCTTGAGGGCACCTTGGAAGGACTCCTTGGGAGGTATAAATACCATATATTCTTTGAGTAGTATTTTGGAATGAAAAGAATGAGGTAATAGTTTGATATTTATAGGAAAAGTGAGGGAATAAATTATTAATTTCCAAGGGACTCCTCATCGATGGTATTTGCAAAACCATGGGCTTGCCCATGGTATTTTCCCATGGTATTGGCCACTTGGGACACCTCATAACATATATCACTATTAAAAAGTCTACCAAATTATTTACATCATGATTACATCATCAATGATGTCATTAAACACCCGAAACTCAAAACTGTATTTTTACTATTCACCGAAAAATCATCCATTTCAGAAAAATCCCAAAAATTCACTCTAACCTAATATAAATTCTCTGAATTCAAAAATGAACTCCATTTTATGAAAATAATTTTCTAAATAATTTTAATTTAATTTTTAAATAAAATCATTATTTATTCAAAAAATACAACTTTAAAACTATAACTCATTTTGTAACACCTTAAAAAGTAATCAAGGTCCCATAAAATTATCGTATAACCATAAGACAATAAAGTATCAATTTATGATTAAATTTTATGAAAATACCTTTCCATTTTAAATTATTAAATTAATTATAAAATTTTAAATAAAATATTTATGACATACAAAAATACCAAAATTTAAACTATGATCATTTTTTTTCACTTTTAAGATGTCTAAAATGTATTTATACATTCATGAGTGAAGTTTATATTTTTTTGGTCAATTTACTATTCATTACTATTCATACATGTATGTTACTATTCATACTTCACTATTCACTAAAAATTAAGTTGATCTTATTAGAATCTAAATTTACTACTGAACACAACTGTAGAAGACCATTTTTAAAAATCAATTCATTTTATTAATTATTTAAAGAATACAAAAATATTTTAAAATACCCCCTTTTTCCAAAATTCATCAATAATATAGAATTTTTATAAATTCATCCTATATTTATCCATACATTTGAAATTCACAAATTTTACCATAATAAGAAGTAAAAATTTTATTTATACAAAAGGATTACAGAAAGTAACTAAGGATTCGTTACATAGCCCCTTATAACACCTGCATAGGACCTAAGTGTAAAGTGTGCTATGGTGATAGAATCTTGGGGTGGCTCAGACAACATTGCCCGAGTGGTGATTTCTATCAGCTTGAACTTCTCCCTTATGCGATTCTGTTTAAGCTTCACATGTTGAAGTTCGGCTTGGGCTTGGTCCAGAGAAAAGCCGAGTGATGCTACCTCCTTCCCAAGTTATGAAATATGGGCTTCATATGGCCCGAGTCTACTGGCTGATTCCATTGACTATTCTTTTTTTATTAATTAACCAAGATCATTTGAATTTATAAACAATAATTGCAACGTTAAGAATTTAGTTTCCAATGGTCATATTGACCAATGACCATATAATAGTCGAAACCCAACAATCTCATTTAATTATACTCACTTAATTAATTAAAGGATATAGTTTTGTTGAGTATAAAATAAAATAACACACAAATTTAGGAAATAAATATTATTAAAAAGTTCGAGTTGTTACATTCTTCCCCCCTTAAGAAATTTCATCCCCGAAATTTTAACTCGTACCCTAAGAAGAGAAAAGGTGTGGGTACTTATGCCTCATAGACTCCTCTTGTTCCCACATGGCTTCCTCACATTTTTGGTTCCTCCACAACACATTAACAAGTTGAGTAGTCTTATTTCATAGAACCTTGTCTCTACGATCCAAGATCTCCATCGACTGCTCCTCACAAGAGAGGTCATGTTCCAATTATAACACCTCTGGATTTAGTACATGTGATGGGTTAGGTATGTACTTTCTCAAGAGGGATACATGGAAGGCATCATGAACTTGTGCTAGATTTGGAGGAAGTGCAAGCCGATATGCCATTTCTCCTATGCGATCAAGGATTTCATAGGAGCCAATGTACCTAGGGCTGAGCTTCCCTTTCTTCCCAAACCTCATGACCCTATTTCAAGGTGAAATTAAAAGAAATAATTTTTCACCAATATCAAACTCCAAGTCCCTTTGATGGTTGTCGGCATAGCTCTTCTGACAACTTTGAGCAGCCTTAATGTGTTGCTGGATGGCATGAACTTTTTCTATCATCTCTTACACAAGATCAGGACCAAGAATATTTCTCTCACCAGCTTCATACCAACAAGTAGGAGTTCTACATCGCTTCCCATATAGAGCTTCATAGGGTGCCATTTGAATGCTCGAGTGGAATATGTTGTTGTAAGAGAACTCAAATAAAGGGAGATGTTGATCCCATCCACCTTTAAATTCCATTAAGCATGTTCTCAACATATCCTCAAGTGTTTGAATAGTTCTTTCAGATTGGCCATCAGTTTAGGGGTGATAGGCCGTACTGAAATTCAATTCAGTGCTGAGAGCATGTTGAAGACTTCTCCAGAATTTTGATGTGAACCTTGGATCACGATCAGATATGATAGAAAGTGTAACTCCATGTAGCCTTACCACTTCCTTCACATAAATCCTAGAAAGTTGATCAAGAGAGAAATCTTCCCAAATGGAGATAAAATGGTCAGTCTTAGTGAGAAGTTCTACAATAACCCATATCACATTGTTTCCTTTGGAAGTTCTCAGGAGACCAGCAATGAAGTCCATATAGATATTTTCCCACTTCCATGCTGGTATGGGTAGTGGTTACAATACCCCTTTAGGAATTTGTTACTCCACCTTCACTTGATGACATACTAGGCACCTTGAAGTATAGTTAGCAATATCCCTTTTCATATTATCCCACCAATAATGATCATGAAGGTCCCTATACATTTTTTGTGATTCCAGGATGTATAGAGAAAGTAGATCTATGAGCTTCATCCATCATCTCCTTCTTTATTTCCGGAGTAGATGGAACATATAGTCTTGTGCAAAATTTCAGTACACCTTCTTGATCATTATTGAACTTAGGAAACATCCCATCATTCACAACCTCAAACTTCTTCTATAACAAATGATCTTCTTTCTAAGATTTCTTGATCTTCTCTAGTAATGACGGTTGAGAAACCATTTGAGTTAGGGTTGATGATGTATCTTCCCTTATAATTACCATGTTTTGTTTTACTAGTTCATTGATCAAATGATCTCTTTGAATCCTCATCATGGAAAGAACAATTGGGTCTTTCCTTCTTAATGCATCAGCGACTTTGTTTGCTCTTTAGGGATGATAATGAATTGAACAATCATAGTCTTTGAGAAGTTCCAACCATCTCCTTTTTCTCATTTTCAATTCATTTTGTGTGAAAATATACTTCAAACTTTGATGGTCTATGTATATATCAAATTTATCCCCATAAAGATAGTGCCTCCATATCTTTAGAGAAAAAACAACCGAAACCAGCTCCAGATCAGGCATAGGATAGTTTTGTTCATGAGTTTTCAATTTTCAATATGCATAAGCAATGAATTTGTCATTTTTCATGAGGATTCACCCACGCCCTTTCAGAGATGCATCACTAAAAATAAAGAATCCTTTTTCACATGAGGGTAGATTTAACACATGTACAATAACCAATATATTCTTCATCTCTTGGAAACTTTCCTCACACTTCTTTGTCCAGATGAACTTGAACCCTTTTCGAGTTAACTTGGTTAATGGATTAGAAAGTCATGAATTTTTTTTCACAAACCTCCTATAATATCCCGCTAAACCAAGGAAACTATGAATCTCAGTTATTGTTGTAGGTTGAGGACACTCCTCTACAACTTTTGACTTTTTAGGGTCAACTGTGATTCCTTCATTGGTAACAATGTGCCCCAAAAATAAACTTTTTGTAACCATAATTCACATTTTCTAAACTTCCCCAAAATCCTCTCCTTCTGTAGAGTTTGAAAAATAACCCTTAGATGATCCTCATGCTCCTCGTGACTTTTGGAATATATCAGAATATCATCAATAAAAACTACCACAAAGTTATAAAGGTAGTCCTTAAAGACTCTATTAATTAAATCTATAAAAATAGCAGGTGCATTAGTCAGTACAAAAGGCATAACAAAAAACTCATAATGCCCATATCTTGATTGGAAGGTAGTTTTTGGAATATCTTCTTTCTTCACCCTCAATTGATGATAACCAGATCGAAGATCAATCTTAGAGAATAATTGAGCCCCACGAAGGTGGTCAAATAAGTCATCAATTCTTGGAAGAGGGTATTTGTTCTTTACTATGATCCCATTCAGTTCTCTATAATCAATGCATAGTCGCATCGATCCATCCTTCTTCACAAAGATAACAGGTGCTCCCAAAGGAGACACACTCGGTCGGATAAACCCCTTCTCCAAAAGATCTTGGAGTTGTTTCTTTAATTCCTCCAGCTCCACATTTTCCATCCTATACGGGGTCTTTGATATTGGATGAGATCCAGATATGAGTTCAATAGATAATTCTACCTCTCTTTCTGGGGGAGGTCCAGAAAACTACTCAGGAAATACGTCAATGTATCCCTAGACGATGGGGACATTTTCTATCCTCAAAATATCATTTCCTTATTCTTATTCACTAATAAACTCCAGAAAGAAGGATATAGGAGGTTATTATAGATAGAGACTAGGTTGAGATATCTATCCTTGTAAGATAACTATAGGTTCTCCATTCAAGACTACTGAGATTTCCTTGCTTCTACATTTGATCTTAGCATTATACTTTAAGAGCCAATCCATCCCTAGTATAATGTAGAATTCCATCATGGGAATGACTACTAGATTTGTGATAAGATTGTGCTCACTAAATTAAATACTAGAGTTTCTAAATACTAACGATGCTTGGATAATCTCACCAGGGGTCTTGACTGATAACTCTACTTTTAGAAAATCAGGGGTTGATTCTAAATTCTTTGAAAACTTGGAGGAAATAAAGGAATGTGTAAAACCGGTATCAAAAAAAGTACTTGCTAGCTTTGAGAGAACAACAAGTGTACTTGCTACCACATCATTCAGAGCTTCAAATTCAGCTGTCGTGATAGAAAAAGTACGACCTTTATCCCTTGTCCTTTGCTGAGGCTAATGGTGGTTCCCCTCTACTGCCCTCGGATTTGGACAGTGATTAGAAAAGTGCCCAAGTTGTACACACTTAAATAACTAGAAATCAGGTAGGGCCTACACCATCTTCCACTTGTCATTAGTGTTTGTAAGTTGAGGTTTCACCTCACTACGACAATTCCTCGCAATATGGTCTTCTCTTTCACACTTGCAGCATTTCCCGCTCCCAATCAGACAGTTCCTCGAATGCTTCTTCCCACATTTATTACACGTGGTACGTTGCACTTTCTTGCCTCCTCTTCCCTAATCAAAGGTCTTCCCTAATCTGGGATACATCAATATCTTCTTGTCTTTAGATTTATGAGACTACTGTGTCTCACCAATCTCCATCTCAACTTTCATCACACTTCGAATGATCTCTTCATAGCTATCATAGTCCCAATTGGCTAGATTCTTCTACAGATGAGGTCTTAGTCCACCAAAGAATCTATCAACCTTACCATTTGGATACATGAAAAAGGTACAGGTGTAACATGAAATCCTTGTTAAGTTCATCTCGTAGCTTCCCACAGATTCATTCTCCTTCTGCTTCAGCTTGAGAAACTCTTTCTCCATTCTTGTTCTCATCGATTGATAGAAATACTTGTTGAAGAATACCCCTCTAAACTATTTCCACTCCATAGCTTCAACTTTCACTCTTGGCCTTGTGTTTTTAATTAGTTCCCACCACTGATCAGCTTCTCCCTCTAAGCGATATAAAGCCAGGGTAACCATCTCTTGTTCAGAACATCAGAGCACAAAAAGTATCTTCTTGATATAGCTGATCCACTATTCAAAAATCAATGGGTCGGTATATCCACTGAAGGTTGGTGGTCTTTGACGCATAAAGGATTCAAAAGAAAGTTGTTCCCTTCATGGTGAGATTGGTCTCTCATCTTGATTCAAGTTATTTCCTATAACTTGAGTAAGTTGATTCATCATTTGCACGAAAGTTTCCATTCCAGCTTCCATCGGAGGGCCATCAACGCATGATTCATTGCGGTCACCATTTGTACGGTTCCTCCTATTTCCCTCCATTTTCTAGAAGAATAAAACCTTAGTGAGAAACTTATTTCATTTATGAATCTTTTAACTATAAAGGATTTTATGTCTTAAAAATTCTTTAAACAATTACATTTCTCTATAAATCCTTCATAATGATTCATAAAAAGATTATGATTAACCAAACATATCCCCCGGGAGTGTTGTAACCAAGAGTGCAGTAAGACCCATTGTCGTGTACCAAGATACCTTGGGTCAAGCCCAAAAATACTTATCAGAGTTTTCATTCCTAGGTACCTCTGTGCTAGAGCCGTCTCTACCTGCTCATATCTAGACATGGATGTATTTACTTGATAAACCACTTAATCAATATCAACAAAATACCAAGAAGTTTTCCTATATTTAAAATTTTATATAGGATTCTTCCTAAAGTTTTCAAAGCCTAATTTCCATAAATAACTAAACTATAATTTGATACCAATTACAACATCTCACCTTTTTATTATATAACTTTTCATTACATTTTACATACAAAGGATCTTTAAAGTCTAGTGTCTTAGAAATCAGGAACATAATACATGAAAAAAACATAAAACATACTTATAATACACTTTTAAGGATTCATCATAGGTTCATCCTAAGTAAAATTACTGCATTTTATAACCTGGATACATACATCAAAGGAAAGGGCGAGCAAAAGGCCCAGTAAGGAAAACAAGGGAATCATTTTACTTGTGAAATCAATAAGAACTTGATAAAAACATAAATACATGAGCAATGGACATAGAGGAATTTAATAATGAAAATAACTTGAACTATAACATGAATATGTGGCTACAACATTTAATTTAGACATTCATGAACATATCACCAAGGTTCATCCCCAAGGTGTCATTGTTGGAGTTGGTGGTCTAGAACCAACTACTTTGTACTTTATTCATTAAATAAAAGCCTTATCACATCTTGATTGTTCTTCTGTGTGACATGTCATGTGATAATGTCCTAAGGACAGCTGTTGCATTAAAGGGTCATAGCGGATCCCTGCTATGATGAGAACCCGAAAGTGCCATAACACTATTCTTGAATGTATGTTCTATGGTCGGATGATATTATTTTAGGGACACAAATAATACAGGTCATTGGGGGTGAGGACTCATACAACTTTGAGGCACCTTCTCATGGTGTGCGCCCTTGGTAATATCCAGGAGGATATTATAAGAATGAGACCCGCCAGTAGGAAATCCACATTTCATAGTGTCATTGGATGTTCCTATCTACGGACGTGTGTATTGATCCTTAGACTTTAAGATTATTATTAATGGGTATTACAACTCGCGCACTTAGATGTATTGACGAAAACTGTGACGACACACTGTTCGCAGCGAGGTAGGATACGTTGGGTGTGTCACGAGTAATACCGCATTAATAGATAATGCGAGAAAGGATTTTTCCCTTCCGTTCCATAACGGAAGTAGATATCTCAGGCCCTTTGATGGAATTGATATAGCCTAAATAAATCCATGGCCATGGTAAGGTATGGGAAAGTTCAATTTCGGGAAGTCAAAGAAAGAATAATCAAACACATGGGTTGATGGCACTAGCATGCAACCCGCTTGATTGGAGATATCGAGACAAAGGGATTATATTACACGATAAGCGTTCGTAGGAGGTGACACATCATTGCGGCATTAACTTATTTCTCTATGGGTGCCTTGGCGTGTTGCTAGACACTAACCTTGGACTTTGGGCAGACTCATCCTAATACCACTGAGAAAGAGGCCTAGAGGGTCACACACTAAGTGCGTCCATGTATCTCAGTTAAATATTAATTTAACAAGTTAAATAAATATTATTCCCAACTGTGGTTTAATAATTATTTAAGGATGTCTGATCGCATTTACTTTGACACTAGTTATTCGAGAGAATATACTGTGGATAAAATAATATATTTATTAGCGAGTAATGAAGTTACATTTATTTAAGAAATAAATAGTCATTACTCAATGTCTAATAAATGTGGTGGAGAAAAATGGAAAATAAAAGTACATGCCGTGTATATTAAATATACACGCTGTGTAGTTTTATGGAAAACAAGTACACGCCGTGTATTAATTATTACATGCCATGTAGTTTTTCCAATTGGGATTTTGGGGATTTAATATTGTTTTATTAAATGATATTTATTATAATCAGCGTGGGCGCATGTCAAGGAATTAATAATTCGACATGGGGGTTTTCAATAAGAGTTAATGAAATAAATAAAACGCGTAACGCGTTTATTTATTGTCATAACTCTATTAACCTCAAACCTGATTATAAATATCCTCGCAACCCCAACATTTTTTTATAGCCATTGTTGTGCACAATGGATTTGGAAATACTCTCAAGCCAAGAGAGAATTCCCTTTCCACCAAGAACGCCCTCAAGTTACGAGAGCAAGATTCTCCACCGGATCAAGGCGGTCGAAGGCGGATATCGCAAGTGAAGGTTCTTCCGCGCTAGCACCCGGAGATCTCTTCGGTGATGTACGGAGATACGTGACACACGTGTGGATCACCGCTAGAGGAATCCTACACTTGGATTCTACGACACAACGACGGATCACCGAATCGTGACCGGACACATCAACGAAGAAAGAATTCCAAGAAGGTAATTATTATGCATTAATTGAATTAATTATAATCAAAATATGATGATCCTCCTCAAGGGTTCTGGGACTCTTCTTTTCTTTTCGTTCTTCGTTCTATTCCGAAGATTCGGTGTTTTATATCGTGACAGATCTCGGATTGAACGTTGTTTAATGTTAAAATTAAAGTTGGGAAAACCCACCAACGCGCTTCCGCTGCGCCCGAAACCTACAAGTGGTATCAGAGGGGTCATATCATTGGTTATAATTATTTAGTTTTTTGTTGGTGATTTACGCATTTAATAATTTAGTTATTTCAATTCATGTTTAATCGTTCTGGAAATCTGAATATCGAGATCCGTTCCTCCTCTCTCGTTTCTCGTTCACCTCACAGAAACGGATTTTTCTTTTAATTTTGATTAAAATAAAATAGAGTAACTCATCCGGAGGAGCCAAATGTTTCTGGCCGTATAACACCAGAATACACGGCGTGTATTCGGAAGTACACACCGTGTAGTCTAGGTTCAATGCATTGACTGATCCGCCAAATCAGGCCGTGTATTGGATTCTTTCTAAGAATTTAAGACACTGTGTGTTGACCAGAAACAGGTGGCACACGGTTTCCGGAATACATACCGTGTGGTCCAATGAACACGGCGTGTAGTCCCTTCGAGTTAGGGTTGGGTCGTGTACTCCGTACATAGCCTGCCCGGCTGGAAACCGTGTAACGCGGAAACTACACGGCGTGTGTCCCACTGTACATGCTGTGTACTCCAAAAATTTCCGAAGTACATTAACACGCCCTATCCCCGGGCGTGTACTTCGGATGGACGGTGAATAAAAAGTACACGCCGTGTAGTTGGAACTACACGCCATGTACTCACCCAAATTACGCAGATTTATTAAAATTTATTATTATATTATACAAACCCTTGAGACGTGTACCATGGTGCAGGCGTAAAGATGAGGCACAAAATGTGATAGGTGTTTTATATATATGTGTTTAATTTAACATCTGCGTAATAAATGGGAATTCGCCGGGTTGCCTCCAAGGTAAAAGTTGTGTACAAGTATAATTTTAAATGAATTTATTTGTTTAAAATTATGATGGATGAGAATCTCAAGGAAATTCAGAAAAGGGATTTAAGATAAAAGGATTGATTAATTAAAGATAATTAATTGATTCGAGCGTGATTTATCTTAAACAAGAACGATTAAAGAATTGAATTCTAGTTTTATTTATGCGTAAATATCGTTGCATGTATGGATGATCATGAGCTAGACCGAGACCTTTGTATGTGAATGATTTCTTTTAATTTATTTATTTAAATTAAATTTGTTGTCCTGCGAGCCATCTCCTCATTAATATGTAGGGCCTGTGTGCCCAAGGATTATTTTATGTAAAAACCCCTTTTTTCCCCTCACCTGCATGTGAGATAAATGCATATGTAATTGATGGAGCTCCCAAGCTAGTGGAGGCGGCTCAAGTCAGGAGCCAAGATGAAATCAATCCAAGGAGATACAAAGGTGGACAAGTGGAAAGCTGTAAACACGAACTCGAAAGGTTCAAGGTTTTTCTCCCCTAGGTCTTGGGTTAGTTTATCAACCGCTAGATAAACTAACCAATAAAAAATCTCATGATCATACCATTTATTTTATTTCTGTCAGTTGCATGGTTTATTTATTGTGGGTGTGTTGTCACGATCACACAATTAATGAATTAAACGAGCATGCAAGATGGAACTAAAATAAAATTGGCTTATACGTAAATATTATCTTAGACATGGTTAACCACTTAAGTATATCCCACTTAATATTAACAAGCATGTAATCAAAGATAATAAAATGAAAATTTACGTATAAGGATAAAATCCCTCAAAATAAATATTAAGTCGGCATAACCTTCCATAATCTTGGTTAGAATCGAACCATAGTTCAAAGTGATTGACCAACCCTAGTTGGGGTGCTTTCAATTATCGAGGAATTCTAATTCAAGGTTTTGGGTTGACTTGACTTGGTTCGCATCAAGGTTTGACTGCCACAGCAGGACTTGGTGTGACCAAGAGGCAAAGGTTGAGGAAATCCAAAAAGGATTTCAGGATTGGGGAGTCCACTCAGCGGATCAAGGAACTGCGTGTTAATGCAGTTGGCATTTGGAATGCCTACCTAAAACCCTTCAAGTTGCTTGACCAACCCTAGTTGGGGTAATGCGAAGGGCAATATGGATCCTTGCCACTAGAATATTCACGCAATATAATATTCCGAAGTCAATGGTGAGGGCTATTGGATTTCGATAAAATAGTGGGAGACTAATAAGTATTAATTTATTTATTTGTCTCAATTTTTATAATAAAGTACTAAACCTTTGCTCATCTTAAATTGTAGAAACGGCAAGAAAATTACTTCAAACATATCATTGCGCACCATACTCGAAAAAGAAAACCTTCTCACCGGTACCAATTTCCAAGAGTGGCAGAGGCGTTTATGCGTCGTCCTTCGCCACGAAAGGAAATTATATGTGCTGGAAGAGCCTATTCCAGTTGCGCCTGGGAAAGAGTCTAGTGATGAGGAATTATCTCTCTACATGAAACACATGGATGATGCCACAGATGTCCAGTGTTTCATGCTATCGGCCATGTCTAATGAGCTCTTGAAGTAATATGAAAACATGGATGCGTATAGCGTGATGTCTCACCTTAAAGATCTCTACCAAGAGAAGGCGAGACAGGAGAGGTATGAGATCTCCAATGCTTTGTTTACCACGAAGCATGGAGAGTCTGCGCCATCTGGGCCTCATGTGGTCAAGCTTATTGGCTACATTGAACGCTTGAACATCTTAGGGATTAAATTCCCAGATGAGTTGCGTACAGATCTCATCCTATCATCATTTCCAAAGACCTTCTCTAGCTTCATTGTCAACTATAACATGAGCGACAATGAGAAGAGTCTATCGGAGCTTCTGACCTTGATTCTCCAGGTAGATAAGGACATGGGGCGTGACAAAACCGCGGTCCTTATGGTGAACAAGAAAAGGAAGGACAAGGCAAAGGGGCCAAAGACTTATAAACGGTCTGAAGCCCCCGAGCACCGTCCCTCCAAGAAGGGGAAGATCCAGAGGTAGGGAAAGGAACGGGAAGCAGTGTGTTTTGCATGTGGCAAGCAGGGCCACTGGAAGAGGAACTGCACCCAGAAGCGTGGGGACGCTAAAGGTGCATTCGTTATCGAGTGCAATCTTTCTATTTCTACACATTGGGTATTAGATACAGCTTGTGGGGCTCACATCTGTATTCAAATGCAGGAACCAAGTAGATTTAGAAAGATCGCCAGAGGATAGGTGGATCTTTGAGCTGCCAATGGCACAAGGCTGGCTGCGTTGGCTATTGGCGACTATCACCTCTCATTGCCAACTGGCATGATTTTGGTTTTACAAAACTGTTATTTTGTGCCTAGTGTTACCAAGAACATAATTTCTGTATCTTGTTTGGATATGGATGGATTTATTTTCAAGTTTGGAAATAAGGGTTGTCTCTTTTATAAGAACAACGTATGTTATGGTATGGCACATTTGAATAATGGTTTGTATGTATTAAATTACGAAAACCAAGTGTTGGCAATCGATAACGAAACAAACTCACATGACTCATACATCACCCAGTTATGGCATCACTGCCTTGGTCATGTGAACGAGAAGCGCTTGACAAAGATCTGCCAAGATGGCTATTTAGAATCTACTGAGCTAAAACCACTTGATAGATGTCACGCTTGTTTACAAGGAAAAATGACCAAGCTGCCTTTTGGTGGACAAGGTGAAAGGGCCACAGAGCTTCTAGGATTGGTACACACAGATGTGTGTGGACCATTTCCAGTAGAAGCTAGAGGTGGATATTCTTACTTTATTACTTTTACTGATGATTTGAGTAGATATGGCTATGTCTACTTAATGAGGTATAAGTCAGAGTCCTTAGATAAATTTAAGGAATTCAAGAATGAAGTAGAGAATCAACTTGGTAAGAAGATAAATAAGCTTCGATCAGATCGAGGTGGAGAATATCTTAACCAAGAGTTCATCGATCTTCTACGGGAGTCTGGGATTCTATCTCAGCTCACTCCTCCTTATACACCACAGTGGAATGGTGTTAGTGAAAGGAGGAACCGCACCTTGTCGGACATGGTGAGGTCGATGATGAGTCATGCGGATCTTCCATTATCCTTTTGGGGATATGCATTACAAACTGCAGCATACACATTAAACCGAGTACCAACTAAGGCGGAAAATGGAATTCCATCCAAGTTATGGAATGGAAGGAAACCCACTTTGTCGTACACATGTGTATGGGGATGCGAGGCATTTGTTAAGGCCTTCTCAGGCAACAAACTAGCACCCCGAGGCACAAAGTGTATCTTTATAGGATATCCCAAGGAAACAAAAGGATATTACCTATATAACCCCCAAGACAAGAAAGTGACTGTCGCCAGACAAGCCATCTTTCTTGAGAGGGAGCACATCCTCAAGAAGGATAGTGGGAGCAAGATTGACTTCGACGAAGTTGATGCTCAAGATACACAGGAGTTGGTACAGGAACAAGTTCCACAGGTCCCCGTGGAAGAGGTTCCAGAAACACAAGTACTGCGTAGGAGCTCAAGAGAGGTAAGGGAACCATAGAGATTTGGTTTCCTAGTCACTGAGGATGGTGAATCATTATTGTTGGACAATGATGAACCTCTCTCCTACAAGGAAGCAGTAGAAAGCTAAGAAGCTACAAGATGGCTAGAAGCTATGAATTCTGAGATGGATTCCATGTATCAGAACCAAGTTTGGGTTCTGGTCGATGAGCCAGTTGATGTAAAGCCTGTTGGATGCAAATGGGTATTCAAAAGAAAGCTGGACATGGAAGGTCAAGTTAGCACCTATAAAGCAAGGCTAGTGGCTAAAGGATTCAGACAGCGTCAAGGAATTGACTATGATGAAACCTTCTCACCAGTTTCCATGTTTAAATCCATAAGAATCATACTTGACATAGCAGCTTACCATGACTACGAGATTTGGCAGATGGATGTCAAAACAACATTCCTTAACGGGAACCTTCAGGAAGATGTCTATATGACACAACCAGAAGGGTTTGTGACACCAGGTGAAGCCAAACGGGTTTGCAAGTTGCAGAAATCCATTTATGGATTAAAGCAAGCATCCAGGTCATGGAACATTCGATTTGATGAAGCCATAAAGGAATTTGGTTTCATTAAGAACGAATGTGAGCCATGTGTTTATAAGAGGTTTAATGGGAATGCGGTCGTCATCCTAGTGGTATATGTTGATGACATATTGCTTATTGGAAATGACGTACCAGCCTTACAGTCAGTTAAGGACTGGTTGAACAAGTGTTTCTCCATGAAGGACTTAGGAGAAGCAGCCTACATTCTAGGGATCAAGATCATTCGTGATATATCCAAGAGACTGCTTGGACTAAGTTAGGGTTCATACATTGACCAGATACTAAAGAGATTTATTATGGAAAAATCCAAGAGGGGATTGGTTCCAATGTCACATAGATTACATCTTTATAAGAAAATGTGTCCCCAGACACAACAGGAGAAAGATAGGATGAGCAAGATCCCATACGCTTCGGCTATAGGATCCATCATGTATGCCATGTTATGTACCAGGCTTGATGTTGCCTATGCACTGAGCATGGTAGGCAGATATCAAGCATATCCAGGAGAACAACATTGGACTACTGTTAAGACTATCCTTAAGTATCTGAGAAGAACTAAGGATATGTTCCTGGTGTATGGAGGAGACGAGGAGCTTGTCATCAGAGGGTATGCTGATGCTGGTTTTCAAACAGATCAGAATGATCTGAAGTCGCAATCTGGATATGTTTTCTGTCTCAATGGAGGAGATGTGAGCTGGAAGAGTTCAAAGCAGCCAGTTGTCGCCGATTCTACAGCGGAGTCTGAGTATATAGTGGCTTCTAATGTAGCCAAAGAAGCTGTTTGGATTCGGAACTTTGTCCAGGATCTCGATGTGGTGCCTAGAAGTAAAGATCCCATTACATTGTATTGTGATAATACTGCAGCGGTGGCTCTTGCAAAAGAACCAAGGTCACATCAACGGACAAAGCACATACTCCGGAAGTATCACCTCTTGAGGGATTTCTATCAAAGGGGTGAAGTTGTAGTGAGCATAGTGTCCATGAAAGAGAATGTGGAGGACCCCATGACTAAAGGCCTATCTCAGCAGAAGCATGAATATCATGTGAGAGATAACGGGTTAAAGGTTGTTAGCAGTTGGCTCTAGTCCAAGTGGGAGTCTGTTGGAGTTGGTGGTATAGAACCAACTACTTTGTACTTTATTCATTAAATAAAAGCCTTATCACATCTTGATTGTTCTTCTGCATGACATGTCATGTGATGATGTCCTAAGGACAACTGTTGCATTAAAGGGTCGTAGCGGATCCCTGCTATGATGAGAACCCGAAAGTGCCATAACACTGTTCTTGAATGTATGTTCTATGGCCGGATGATATTATTTGAGGGACACAAATAATACAGGTCATTAGGGGTGAAGACTCATAAAACTTTGAGGCACCTTCTCATGGTGTGTGCCCTTGGTAATATCCAGGAGGATATTATGAGAACGAGACTCGCCAGTAGGAAATCCACATTTCATAGTGTCATTGGATGTTCCTATC
This sequence comes from Viscum album, assembly GCA_963277665.1. Classification (NCBI taxonomy): domain Eukaryota; kingdom Viridiplantae; phylum Streptophyta; class Magnoliopsida; order Santalales; family Viscaceae; genus Viscum; species Viscum album. The sequence continues at coordinate 1,711,689,568 of OY728140.1, read as the reverse complement.
TACGGACGTGGGTATTGATCCTTAGACTTTAAGATTATTATTAATGGGTATTACAACTCGCACACTTAGATGTATTGACGAAAAATGTGACGACACACTGTTCGCAGCGAGGTAGGATACGTTGGGTGCGTCACGAGTAATACCGCATTAATAGATAATGCTAGAAAGGATTTGTCCCTTCCATTCCATAACAGAAGTAGATATCTCAGGCCCTTTTATGGAATTGATATAGCCTAAATAAATCCATGGCCATGGTAAGGTATGGGCAAGTTCAATTCCGGGAAGTCAAAGAAAGAATAATCAAACACATGGGTTGATGGTACTAGCATGCAACCTGCTTGATTGGAGATATCAAGAAAAAGGGATTATATTACACGGTAAGTGTTCGTAGGAGGTGACACGTCATTGCGGCGTTAACTTCTTTCTCTATGGGTGCCTTGGCGTGTTGCTAGACACTAACCTTGGACTTTAGGCAGGCTCAGCCTAATGCCACTGAGAAAGAGGCCTAGAGGGTCACACACTAAGTGTGTCCATGTATCTCAGTTAAATATTAATTTAACAAGTTAAATAAATATTATTCCCGACTGTGGTTTAATAATTATTTAAGGATGTCTGATCGCATTTATTTTGACACTAGTTATTTGAGAGAATATACTATGGATAAAATAATATATTTATTAGCGAGTAATGCGGTTACATTTATTTAAGAAATAAATAGTCATTACTCAAGGTCTAATAAATGTGGTGGAGAAAAATGGAAAATAAAAGTACATGCCGTGTATATTAAATATACACACTGTGTAGTTTTATGGAAAATAAGTACACGCCGTGTATTAATTATTACACGCCGTGTAGTTTTTCCAATTGGGATTTTGAGGATTTAATATTGTTTTATTAAATGATATTTATTATAATCGGCATGGGCGCATGTTAAGGAATTAATAATTCGACATGGGGTTTTTCAATAAGAGTTAATGAAATAAATAAAACGCGTAACGCGTTTATTTATTGTCATAACTCTATTAACCTCAAACCTGATTATAAATATCCTCGAAACCCCAACATTTTTTTAGAGCCATTGTTGTGCACAACGGATTTGGAAATACTCTCAAGCCAAGAGAGAATTCCCTTTCCACCAAGAACACCCTCAAGTTACGAGAGCAAGATCCTCCACCGGATCAAGGCGGTTGAAGGCGGACATCACAAGCGAAGGTTCTTCCGCGCTAGCACCCAGAGATCTCTTTGGTGATGTCCGGAGATACGTGACACACATGTGGATCACCGCTAGAGGAATCCTACACTTGGATTCTACGACGCAACGACGGATCACTGAATCGTGACCAGACACATCAACGAAGAAAGAATTCCAACAAGGTAATTCTTATGCATTAATTGAATTAATTATAATCAACATATGATGATCCTCCTCAAGGGTTCCAGGACTCTTATTTTTTTTTTGTTCTTCGTTCTATTCCGAAGATTTGGTGTTTTATATCGTGACGGATCTCGAATTGAACGTTGTTTAAATTTAAAATTAAAGTTGGGAAAACCCACTAACGCGCTTCCGCTGCGCCCGGAACATATATTCATAAACATTACCAGGGTTATTCACCAAGGTATTGTGAAACTTGTCATCCATAGAGATTAAATTATTTACCCAATGCATTGGAGAGCTATTAGGGTGCACCCTTAATATGTATTTAATTTCATGTGATACACATAGATCATAATCAAATATTTCATAAATAATCCATAGAGAACAAAATAAATGGGGTTTATTTCAAAATTGCGACGTTTTAAAAATTCTAAAAAAATAAGATCATTATGTCATTTATAACCCATGGAAAGGGAGTGAGGGTTATATGTATGTCAATTAAAGAATAAAATATATCATTTTTGTGTATTTATGAACACCCATAGAAATGAAATAGGTCTGGGTATTCACATAAATAAACAATAGAATTTCATGAGAGAAAGAGAGAGAAATTTTGAGAAGAAAATTTTGCAGCATAACAGTTATATAACATGGTTTTAGAAAACATTGAAAAGAGAGGGGACAAGGGTCACCCACTCATAAATAACTCATAATATAGTATGGGTACAGAATAAAAATAAATAATATAATGGTATGGATATTTGAAGGAAATACCATATGAAAATGAAACTTGAATAAAAAGAGAAGATGCGATTTCTTTTACGAAAATTCAGGAGCCTAACGACGTCACTTAAGAATCCATAAAATAAATTGATGAGAGCAAAAAGGGTCTCTCATAAATTGAACATGAAATTTATAGTAATAATTATATAGAAGAACATACCCCCACATAATAAAATGGAAACTAGAAGACATAACATAAAGGAAGTCATGACTTAAGAGAGGAGGGTGAAAGGTTCCCTTACCTTGAAAAGTAACTTCGAAAGCTTGAAGGTCAGGACCTTGTGAGGATTTAGGGGACCTTGGGAGGACTCCTTGGAAGGTATAAATACCAAAGCTTCGTTGAGGAGGATTTTGGAATGAAAATAATGCAAGAATGGCTTGGTATTTATTGGAAAAGTGAGGGAATAAATTATTAATTTCCAAGGGACACCTCATCGGTGGTATTTGCAAAACCATGGGATTGCCCATGGTATTTTTCTAGGGTATTGGACAATTGGGACACCTCATAAAATATATCACTATTAAAAATTCGACCAGATTATTTACATCATGATTACATCATCAATGATGTCATTAAACACCCGAAACTGAAAACTGTATTTTTACTATTCACTGAAAAATCAACTATTTCAGAAAAATACAAAAAATTCACTCTAACCTAATATCAATGATCTGAATTCATAAATGAACTATATTTTATGAAAATAATTTTCTAAATATTTTTAATTTAATTTTTAAATAAAATCATTATTTATTCCAAAAATACAACTTTAAAACTACAACTCAATTTGTAACACCTTAAGAAAGTAATTAAGGTCCCATAAAATTATTATATAACCATAAGACAATAAAGTAACAATTTATGATTAAATTATATGAAAATAAATTTCCATTTTAAATTGTTAAATTAATTATAAAATTGTAAATAAAATATTTATGACATACAAAGATACCAAAATTTAAACTATGATAGTTTTTTCACTTTTAAGATGTCTGAAATGTATTTATACATTCATGGGTGAAGTTTATATTTTTTTGTAGATTTACTATTCATTACTACTCATTACTATTCATACATGTATGTTATTATTCATACTTTACTATTCAATAAAAATTAAGCTGATCTTATTAGACTCTAAATTTCCCACTGAACACAACTGTAGAAGACCATTTTTGAAAATCAATTCACATCATTAATTATTTAAAGAATACAAAAATATTCTAAAATACCCCCTTTTTCCAAAATTCATCAATAAAATGGAACTTATATAAATTCATCCTATATTTATCTGGACATTTGTAATTCAAAAATTTTACCATAATAAGACGTAAAATTTTTTATTTATACAAAAGGATCACAGAAAGTAACTAAGGATTCGTTACATAGCCCCTTATAACACGTGCATAGGACCTAAGTGTAAGGTGTACTATGGTGATAGAATCTTGGGGTGGCTTGGACAACATTGCCTGAGTGGTGATTTTTATCAGCTTGAACTACTCCCTTAGGCGATTCCGTTCAAGCTTCACATGTTGAAGTTTGGCTTGGGCTTGGTCCAGAGCAAAGCCTAGTGATGCTACCTCCTTCCCAAGCTCCGAAAGATGGGCTGCATATGGTCCGAGTCTACTGGATGATGCCATCGACTCTTCTTTATATATTAATTAACCAAGATCATTTGAATTTATAAACAATAATTGTAATGTTAAGAATTTAGTTTCCAACGGTCATATTGACCAATGTACATATAACAGTCGAAACCCAATAGTCTCATTTAATTATACTCACTTAATTAATTAAAGGATATAGTTTTGTTGAGTATAAAATAAAATAACACAAAAATTTAGGAAATAAATATTATTAAAAAGTTCAGGTCGTTACACTCCATTTGATTCAAGTTATTTTTCATAACTTGAGCCAACTAAGCTAGTATTATCATGAAGTTTTTATCTTCTATTCCCATCAGGGTTGACATCTTATTATGGAAATCATCACATTGTTTATCACACTGTCTATTAACACATGTTCTCCTATTTCCATCCATTAATTAAAAAAAGAAAAAGAAAATTATGGGGGATTGAATACTTATCTAATAAGCATATAAAATCAAAGCTATGAAGATAGAAGGATAAACTTATAAATGAAAAGTATATCCTAACTTATGATTCCCTAAGTTTCAATCTAGGTTATCCATGGTGATATAATTATCTCTAGGGTTCTAACTAAAGTTTTATAGTCCTAATCCTCAAAAGTAACTAGACCATCCTCTTGATACCAACTATAACGATAAAATCCTTTTACACATATTATTACATGATTCTAAGAATAATTATCCATTAAATAAAAACCAAGGATAAAAAATCCTAGTGTCTTTGGAAGACTAGATATATAATTAGAAAACATGAAACTAGAATAAAAAATATTTTTATTAATCTTCATAATGAGATCATAACTCCCTTTGAACTCCTATAACTGCATAGGATAACCTGAGAAATACCTAGACAAAAGGGGTGAGTTAAAAATCCCAGTAATGGAATAAAATGGAAATGAATCATATCACATGAGTTGGAAGGCATAAAATGATAACATAAAAGTTATGAATCGTGAATAAACATATAGAGGCATAAAATATAGAACATGGAATCATGTGATCATGAAAATATAGGAATGTGATAGTAATATATATCATGACATAAACATGACTTAAGACCAACTTTCAATATGACATCACATGGTGGACATAGTCCCATAATGGATTAGGTTTACTCCCTAATCCCATGCATAACATCTCATGAGAAAAAACATTACATAATGTATTGGAATGATATATGGTCACATAAATCATAACACATATGTGCATATGTGTGACACATAAGAAAATCAAACATAATGAATAAACATAAGGGTTACCCATGGAAAAAAATGAGTTTCATAATCATGTCATAAGGAATAACCAAAGGGCGTATCATAATGGTATATATAAAAAAAGGGATTAAATAATTATTGTATAATCATAAGGTAAAAATAATATTATATCATGAATAATGATGTCTAACTAAAGTGAAAACATAAAAAAAATGTTTAGGTAATTTTAGAAATGTTCCACTTTAGTGCGTTTTAGGGAAAAAAATAAAGATCCTTCAAAGAGGAAAAAAACATAGTTATTTAAATAAAACTATAAATGAATTAAAATAGTTTTTCATAATAAAATGAATGATTTTAGAAAAGTTTTGGTGGATTAAAATAGTTTATGAAGTGTTATTGAAAATGAGTAATAAACAGAGAAGTTCCCTTTAATCGGGTTTGCTTATCGAGAGGAATTGAGAAGTGAACCATTTTTAAAACTTGTATTTCCCAAAAAAGAAAGATGAATTGATATATATATATATATATATATATTTGGGACATATATACATAATATGGTATAATTATATAATAATAATTATGATATAAATTGAGTCATAACCAAATAAAATGTTACCCAAAGGAAATATGGAGGTTCGGAGAGATCCCTTACCTTATGTCCGAATGAGTTCTGCACTTGAACTTAATTTCCTGAATAATTAATTTTGATTAATTAATTAATTAATTCATAACCTCTTCTAATTATTTATTATAATTTTATTAAGTTTATTTATGGCCATTTCACTGAGTTATAAAGTTCAATTTCATTGTTCTAGGAGTGTTCATTTCATGGATTCATGATTGGTTTACTTATGTATAGTTATAGAAGTTCTCGTCAATGAGAATACTATTATAGAAGTGAAATTATATGGTATTTATACACTTTAATAATTATAAATGATCTCATATATCATTTTTTCTAACATGGGATGACTCTTTGAGTAAAAACATTATTGTTATGTGATTAGTTCATTTATGTGGTTTTACCGACCACCATGAATTAGTTTCATTTTATTTAATATTATATTTATATATTAGTTCCAGATAATTAAATAAGTTATAATATACTTATTAAAATTTTATTTAATCATAACAATAGTTTTATGACCAACCTTGAAGGAGGTAATGGAAAACAAAAACCCGTCATCCATGGAGATGGTTAACCGCCATAATTTGGATAATGCTTTTATTTATTTGAATAAGAGGAGATGAGAAAAGGGATAGATAGAAGATATTAAATTATAAATATAACATTAAAATATATACATGATACTATAGTTATTATTATTTTATGTATGAATGAGGTGAGGAGAAGTTAGAAGATGAAAATAAATTAAAAGAGGTAGTTTGAGAATGTTACCCCTTGAATATCACCTTCTTGAGGACCCCTTAAGGAACTTGGAATTGGTCTTTTAGTAAGACCATAAACACTTGGATGTGAGGAGTGATTATGGGAGGGGTTGATATATAATTGAAAAGTTTCAATTCTTAGAAGGTGTGGTGAGAAGAATTTGTGAGATGTGGTATTTATATGGGGATGAGAGAGTTGTTTTTGAATATTATATTTGTTAGTTTATTATTTTGGATCAAGACTATCAATATTATTGATTCTTGTGACTATATATAGTAAATGGTGCATGTTAGTTCTAAATAATAGGTTCTTATATCATACACGACTCAATAATTTATGTATTTGGATTATAATGTTAAATACTGCAAATTATCGCATTTCACTATTCATCAACAAATCAATTATTTTATAAAAATATCAAAAAATAACCCCAATTGTTTTTTTATGTGTATATTTCAAAAATAGAATCAATTTTATGAAAATAATTTTCTAAATATGATAAATTTAAATTTTAAATAAAATCATCATTTATTTGAAAAATACCGATTTTAATATTATAATCGATTTCATGACCATTTGAAAAATTATTTATGGTCTCATAAAATTATATTATTTTTATAATAAAAATTAATATTAATTTATAAATCCATTTTATGTATATATAATTTATTGTAAATCATTATATTTATTATAAAAGCGTGATTAAAACATTTATGTTTTATAAAAGTACAAACTCTTAATTTATCATTTCTAAAATATTTATTTTTCTGTAACATGGTCTACATATATTATATTTTCATTTTATATGAAACCTAAATATTATTTTACATTTCCATAGGTGAACTTACTATTCTAACTGTTTGATTACTATTCCTAACAACCAAATTACTATTCCAACAGTGAGGTTACTAATCCAATGGTCATATTACTATTCCAACGGTCAGACTCATAACTATCATACGAGTTTCATATTTCCTATAAATATATCTTATTACATTCATTATTCATTATATTTTACTTTATCTCAAGTTTATATATAATTTCATCTTCAAAATTAATATTCTATTATTAACATTATGATTTATTTCTAAAACTTTGTTCGTGAGTGTGGTCATTCTGGTGGATTGAGTAGATCCAACTTATTCTATTATTTTATATTTATTTTCCCAATGTAATATTTTACATTATTATAGGATTATTTGATGACTAATGTATCATTATTCATTTATGAGAATAATGTTTTATTGGTTCCTCTATGTGATGTTTGGCTTTATACTACATGACATAATTATAAGAAATAAAATTTCATTGATAAAGTTATGGGTCATTATAGAATTCCCTTATTTTTACACAATACAAGGGTAATTGGTATGATCAACCATAAATATTTTCAATAAAATCCATCTTGATCAGAAACTGAAAACTTTTTTATATAAAATTTTAATCAATGAAAGATGTTCTCTTATGATCCTCTAAAATTAAGAACATAAGCACGAAACATACCTTCTAAGATATGAATAACTTATTCTATCTGATCATTAGTATTAGGATGATATGATGTGTTGAATTTAAATTTAGTTCCCATAGTGTTATGAATACTTCCAAAACCCCTAGTGAACTGAAGATCTTGGTTAGAGACAAAGATCTTGGTTAGAGACAATATGCGAGGTATTTTACAATCTCTTCCATATACAACTTTCTAAAAATATTATATCTTGAAACACTCATTGATATAAAGGAAATGAATATATTTAGTTATCTGATTAGTAATAATCTATATTTAATTCTTCACAGAAGGAGATTGAGGTGGTTCAATCACAAGGTCAATGAATACCTCATCCCATTTCCATATAGGAATATGAAAAGGTTTTATAAAACTAATAGGATTTTTGATGCTCAATATTCACTTGAAAATAAGTGAAACAACAAGATATAAACTCAATTATTTCACACCCCATTCTAGGCCACTAATTGTAACATTAAATATCATAATATATGTTGGTTTCCCTTAGATGAACAATCTGGTTAGAATAATGGTCATCCTTGACCACTTCCTATCAGAGAGAGTTTTTTGTTGAGTCATTTTCCTAAATGACTTATTTCTTGTTCTTTTTTTTAAAATCACAATACATTTCATATTTTACTTGAGTTAACTTGAAAATTTTATTTAAGTTGTGTGTAAAAAATTATCTTTTGAATCACCATATTCCAGACAAACTAATTTTTAACCTTGCAACTTCTAAGACACCATGAATTCACTTAAACTTTTTTTAATCAGAATATCATTGTGGAAGAGCTTCCATGTTTGTTAGAGGTGAAAACTGTGCCTTAAGATTTCAGAGTTTACTGCTGTGAGTTTATTATTCTCAACCTATATAAATATAAGACCAAATCTTTGAGGAACAAATGTTGGATCACACCGAATAAGTGACTTTGAAGTGTTGTTTGGTATCTTAGTGACTTGAGAGATTTTGATTGTTTTAGTTTTCAGTGTGAGTTTTTTTCTGTGAGGTTTCTTGTAAAAGCTCTAAGTTTCCCATTATAATTGTTTTCTTCTAACTTCCTTGTAATTGAATAATTATGGAGTTAGGAACTCATGCTTTTGAACTTCTAATTCAAAGAAGTCTCAGGGATAAGGGATTGATTGTTTCTAATTGTTTGATCAAAGAGGATATTTATGGTAATATCTTTCTATTATTGATTTTTTTCGAAGATTTCCTAGGACTAGTTTTGTGTTTATGATATTTTAGATTGAAAAGGTTTGAAATTTTAGAACCTATGTGTCCTTTTGATCTGGGTATTGACCATCCTCCCTCCTTGGATTAAAAGTGAAAAATTTCAGTTTTTGGAACTATGATATCCTTTAATAATATTTTTTTAGAGGTATACCTATAAATGGAATTCAGTGAAAAGAATCATCAACTTCCATTCATCCCAAGACTCTCATTATCTTCGCACGAATCCTCCTATTAGAAGCATCAACATCAATATTCCCTTCATTAGAGGTGTGTTAAATCAAAATCAAGTTTGTAAGTATTTCATGTATCATCTTTGCCTAAGGATTAAATCCTTCTGATAAAAGTTTCACTTCAAACTTTGGTGACATGTATAAATAGTAAATTTCTTCCTAAATAAATAATACTTCAAACATTTCAAAGAAATTCATCACAACCAAAAATTCAAAGTCACGGGTTAGGTATTTTTCTCATGTGGATATTACCGACGAGATCCATATGTTACCACATGGTCATTTTGTATGAAAATACAACCTAAACCTATACTTGACGTGCCATAATAAATTATGAAACTCTTATCCAACTTATGATAAATCAATACAAGAGTTGAAGTCAATCACTTATTGAGTTTATCAATGGATTTATGACATTCTTCACTCCCTTTAAACTTCACTCCCTTGGTTTCAAGACAGTCAATGAAGAGATTAGTCTTGAGAAGTCATGAATATATTTTCTATAATAACTTATAAACTCCAAGAAAATTCTAATTTTAAAGACATTATTAGGGTTTTACCGTGACATCAAAAATTAAATTTTCTTTGGGTCTACTAGAATCCCCTTTTTATAAACCACATGACCCAAAAACTTGACTTTCTAAAGCTAGAATTTGTATTTAGTTTAGTATATAGATGATACTTATTGAGAGTCCTCAACACAATCTCAAGATGATTCTCATGATCTTTGTTCAATTTAGAGTAAACCAAAATATTGAACAATAAATAACTCTGTAAAAGTGTTAAGGTATCTATATAATATAAGGTTCATCAAAGCTATAAAGTCTATAAGAGAATTAATGAGATCAAAGGGCATCTCCGAGTATTTGTAATGCATGTGCATAATCTTTAAGGTAGTCTTAGGAATGATAATATATTTTCTCCTCAAATGATGGTATCCTGATCTGAGGTCAATTTTAGGAAACCACCATGATCCTCTAAGCTGATTAAAGAGGTCATCAATTTGAGAAAAACATATTTATTATTTATAATCATATTATTAAGCTTCTAATAATCATTTTATAAATGGAGGCTTTCATTCATCTTTTTAGAAAAGAGAACCAGAACTGCCTAAGATAACACACTCAGGTGAATACTACTAATGAATTCATGATCCTCTAAATGGATTTTCAACTCTTCTAGTTCTATAGGAGTCATATAGTAAAAGGGTAAAGAAATTTGTCTCATTCTAGGAAGAAAATGTACCCATAACTCAACTTCCCTTCCTAGTGGTGATCTAGAGAAATCATCATGGTACATTTCTAGATACTTATCTATCACTATAGGATGTTTATTTCTTGACCCCTTTACATAATATCTAGAATCAATCTCAATAATTGAAAATAGATGATCCCAATATTTTGAGGAATTGATCCCACTCTACTTTATCTTGGATCCCACTCACCTTGAAAAATGTGAGTGTTACCATCATGTGAGAGAAACACCACATTCAGATGATAATAGTTGATATGGTTATTCAAACTCCTCAAAATATATTTAAATGGTATTAAAATTCAATTATTATAGATTATATGGAAGAGAACTGGAAAATTCGAGCATTATCACATAACACATGCATTTTAATACACTAAACCATGACGTACTGACCCTCACTATGATGTGCATACTAGCATAAACCATGATGTGGTTTACATCACCACACCATGTTTTTTATTATAGTTTATAATTATTTCAATACACCACTTTCACTAAGGCTTCATGAACTCAGTGCACTTTCACTTTATTTACCATTATATGTAGAAACTTATGAAAGTGTATCCAAAACTCTTTTTTAGATATCTTCCAAAACTCCTTTCAAAAAATCTATAATTAATTTTCATCCCATGTTATATAATATGTAACAAATTTTGAAAATTCATCCAAAAATTATTTTTTATACCCTCTAAAATACTTTTGGGGTAACTTTTAAAGTCTTGTAAAAACACTTTATAACCAAAATTAATCCTCATTCACATAAACACTAAGCGTGACTCCAAATACCTTTGTAGAATTTACAACAATTATAAATTCTATAATCCATAATTTTTTTAAAAAAGTGACCATTAGAAAATCATCAATGCTACTCAAAATTTGAAGGGACATGACATGATCTCTATAAAACACATGTATTTTAATACCTGCATCCACCAACCATATCATATACAAGTATTCATAATCATACAAACTCTTTATCCAAGACTTCAAGTGACCCCAAGACACGAATCTTGTCCATCCCATATAACCTACTCATATATTATTGATTATTTTAGTATATATTGACGAGGCATATGAACACATCACATGTCATTAACATAGATTTATGTTCACATTACATGACTCATCCAAATATATAAGCACATCATATAAACCTTATTTAGGTATTACCATACACTTCCTCAATCTACCTTAATTGAGGGCCCAAATTTCATACTAATCATATGAGAATACAAATCCCATATTAGTAAATTTTGACAGATCACATGATCAACAACATACTCAACCACCCCCTGATTAGCTCACTATCAAGGTGAGTGTAAGAAAATTATCAAAGTATGTAGGCTCTTATGAAATATATATCACTAATATCAGGTATGGGGATTAATTATGAAACATGTAGACCTGGTATATCAAATACATAGTGTATGAAACTCTACATAGTATATGAAGTGGGTCATCTAGTATACAAAACTCATTTTGTGCCTCATGAGTGAATACCATATCTATATAAGATAATCAACCCACACTAATCATAACATGTCACCACTACCTATAATACTTTATGATTTTTATCAATTAGGAATAACTCAGAGTCATATTTTGAGAGGTCAATTATCATTTCACTTCATGAATACATGAAAATAATATAAAAATATGATAAAATTAAAACTACCTTTTATATAATATGATATATCTTTTTATTCTTAAACTCTTTAGGAATACTAAAAAAACCATATATAAATACCTGTTTAATCATATCCCATATGATATACCACTAGAGAGGACGTATGTTTGATGCACTTTTATAGTTTTTTTAAACCAATTATATTTTTATGTAATTACTACCACATATCTATTGAACATTTGATAAAATCTCCTACAAAACTTAGTAAATAGGTAATATATGAATAATTATTCAAATAATGGTGATATTGGATTCACAATCCTCATGTTCAACTCTTTGAATATAATATTCAAATTTACAATATCTAACATTATGATCTTAATAACTTATATTGTCTACTTAGAACTCATTTTAGGATCATCATCAATACCTCAAAACATTTCCATCCAAGATTTTCATTTAGATCATTTGGTAAAAAAATTTAAATGAAACTCTTTAAATTAAAATTATTATTTACTGACATATCCTTAACTCCTTTAGGATATAAAGTGACATTCAATTGAATTGGTATATATAATCATTTTTAGCTATACTTTGAACTTCTCTAATTTCAAACATACCCCCACTAGCCTCTTGAGAACTATATTTTTTCTTAAAATATATTTTAAAGACAATAACTAATTTATATTAGAAAATAATTATTATTTCATTTATGATAATATTTAACAAATAAAATATTATCACCCATATATTATATGGGTTTCTATGTGTTTAGAGCATCATTATGAGAAAAGAATTTATACTTTTAAAATATACCACTATTAGGTGGAAGAAACTATTTCTCATATTTTAACAAATATTTTAGATAAAACACTTTTATCTCATAAAAAACTCCTTTTATTCCAATATATTTTTCAATCATGTTATTGAATGGATAAAATCATAAATCACATGTATCAAAGCCATCATCTCATATCGCTTGTAACAATTTTTTCGAACAATTTCTCTTATCACACAAGAGAAATGAGATGAAAATACACACCCATTATTTGAAATAATTTTATCTTGAAGTATTTATTTTCTATCTAATTCCACGGTGTAACAACCCTTTACTTCATCATTTTAATGAAAACTATGATCTCTATCAATATTTACCTTGATTATTCACTCCCATATATTTTTAATAATTGTAAAAGATACATTTGGTATCATATAATAAAAGAATTGATTTCTATAACATTGATACTTGATGTCAACCCTCCACAGAGCTTCTCAAAACTCCTTTAAATATTCTAGAAAATTTTCTTTCCAATATCTTTATAAAATATAAACATTTCTCCTCCTTGACAGCTCCTTTAAGTTTCAATTGTTGTGAAAGTGGGTTTCATAGATCCAACTTGAACTGTACTTTTCGATTAACAAATCATATATATAGATAATTATGAATGATTTAATCTTATCATAATAATGTTGATACTTCTATGTCTACTATTTACATGGTAATTTCCTTAAATTATTTTTCATATCAAAATATTATAACAGTTCCTAAATATAATAAGAACCTCTAGATACTATGAAAATAATATTAAATATACATCCCATTGTCTATAAACATCATACTGAATGGATACAAATGATATATGACTATAAGGTGCATATATCTCATAATCATTGATACTTATTCTCATGATGTTCACTCTTATTGATTTGGAGTAAAGGAAATTATGAGGACTGATCTAAAATTTCCACATTTTTTGGGTGTCATTGGTTGTTTCTATTTATGAACACGTGTATTGTTCCATCTATTTGAGATCATTATTAGTGTGTACCATTTGATCACATACTTTTATATAAGGCAAAAACCATGAAATTTGTATTTGTGGCGAGGTAGCTTGTGTTGAGTGCATCATTAGTGGTATGAAATTGGATGAATGGTCAAGATGTTAGAGATGGTGCCCTATAAACAACTTCTATATACTTTATAATTACATGTTTGTATTGTTTTGAATATTAATAAACTTCTTATCTCACCATGATTTTTCTTCTATGTGACATTGTACGTGATAATATCCTAAAAATATATGCAACACTTAAAGGTCAAAGCAGTTCCCTGCTACGATGAGAACCTAGAAGTGTCATGATCGTATTATTAAAATATATGTTCTATAGTTGGATGATATCATTTTAAGGGACATAAATGATGTAGGTTACTAGGATTGGAAACTCATAGGACTTTGAAGTTATTTCTCATGGTGTATATTCTTGGTAATTTCTAGTGAAGGAGATTATAAGTATGTGGCCCGCTAGTAGGAAATCCATATTTACATGTATCATTGGATGTTCCTATCTATGTATTTTTGTATTGATACTTACACAATAATATTATTATTAATGGATATTATTATTCATGTAATTTGATGTATTGATGAAAATCATGACAACATTTATTTGTGGAGAAGTAGGATACATTGAGTGCATCAAAAGTGATATTGCATTAATGAATAACACGAGAAAGTATTTTTACCTTCTATTCTTTAATAGAAGTTAATATATTTGAACCTTTGATGGGAATATAATAACCTAAATAAATTCATGGCCATGGATTTCGGTGGGTAGGTTCATTTTCAAAATTTCAAAGAAAGAGACATCGAGTACATACGTTGATGACAATGACATGAAACCTACTTTGTTAGAGATATATTGACAAAGAGATTATATTACAAAATAAGCATTATTATGATGTTGTATGTCATTGTAACATTAACTTCTTTCTTTATGTGTGTCTTGACGTGTTGTTAGATGCTAACCTTAGATTTTGGGTGGCTCCGCCTAATGCCACTAAGAAAGCGGCCTAGAGGGTCACACAATTAGTGTATCTAGAACCTTAGTTAATTATTATTATTATTATTATTATTATTATTATTATTATTTAAAATTATGAATAAATATTATTCCCATATTCGGTTTAATAATTATTTATGTTTTCTTGATCGAATATATTCAGTCACTAGTTATTCAAGAGAATATTTTTAAGTATAATATTTAATAAATATATATGTTTTATTTAGTAAATATAATATTTATTTATTTATTGGTGAATAGTGCTATGATATTTATTTTTTAAATAAATAGTAATTATTCAATGATTAATAAATATTATGGAGGAATGATAGACTATGTTTAATAGGTATGAGGAGAAATAATATATATTAAATAATTTTTGAATAATTTTTTAAAAAATTTATCAAATAAAAAATATTTAATTAATCCATGATTTTTGTGCATTTCATACAAAATAAAAATACTTTTATTATTATTTGGAAATGATATTCTCCAGGGATTAAGAAAAATAATAAGGACCCTTGTACAATTATTATTTTCTAAACCTAACATTATTTAAACTTAATTATATTATTTTTACCTATAATGCTTGTAATTTGTTTGGTTGTACATGACAACATTTGAAGAATCCTCTCAATCCCTATAGATCTCTCTAAGAACACAATCAAGAATGGAAATCGATCATCCTCCTCCAACCCCTCAATTCTAGATAGAACAAGGAGAGTCCTTCTTTGAAGTGATTCTCATGACAATCAATGACTAATGACGTAAGCGTTAGGATCTTCCACACTAACAATCAGAGACTCTGATGGCGTTGCTCGAATATTCGTAGTGCACATATGAATCACTACTGGAGGGAATCTACACTTGATTCCTACAAAACAATGATGGTATGCTGTAGAGATATTAAATCCATCAAGGAATAAAGAATTCATCACAAGATAATTCTTTAACTGCTTAAATTTATTATAAATCATTATGTGATAATTCTATGTTTTGGTTCTAGTGTTCTTTTGTCAATTAATCCTTGAATTAATTCAATTGGTCATGACATTATACATTGTGTAAATCTCAGGATAATAATCAATTGTGACAAAAATCCTAGTTGGGTAGGCCCCACCGATGCTTCTGTTGCACCCAAAACCTTCAAGTGGTAAAAAGTGATCACATAATGATTTATAATTATTTAAAGATCATTGATTGATTTATGCACTTATAATTAGTTTTCAACTATTTTTAACCATTATTTAAAACTAGATTATGAGATCTCTTTTCCCCCTTTGTTCTAAAAAATATAATAAAAAATAGATTAATTATGAATGAATAACATTAAAATAAATCATCTAGACGTGACAAAGATTTTGATCAGATAACACAAGAATACATGATGTGTATCCCATAGGTACACGTCATGTACCCATGTTTAATGAACTAGGATGACTCAAGAATTAATTCTAAGAATCATGTATTTATTTCATGTGGTATATAATTAATACACACCACATATTGATCTATCTAGCCTAGTGCATGGTTATCCATACTACAAAACATGTAACTTGCGTATACAATGTACAATCCATTAATCAAAAGACGAGTCATGTGTTTATTACAGAAAACTTGTGACTGGTAATTGTGTAACTCTAATACAACACAACATGTAACTAAGGTATATGTAATGTCTCCATTAATATATGTGGAAATCCAACAGGCCTAGTCTCTAGGTGTGTTCCACAAATAGATAATGAAAAACTATACAAGACATGTAGCTAGATAGTAGACACCCTGTATATTACCTGTTTATGAAGAATTTAAAATTAATTTATTATTATGTTTAAACCTTATCAACATGTGTTCTGTGTGTCATTTATTTGTCTCATACACACCATGTGATAATTTATTTATATATATATATATATATATTAAGTGTCTAATTAATTTTTATGTAATATTTATAACTACATATCGTGTATAAGTCGTAATATAACAATTAATCTATGCGCATTAAAACATAACATACTACATAAATAACATGTATTAGCGTGTCATTTATTTTACATTACACACCGTGTAATTACATGTTAATATGTGTATGAAATATTCCATATGAGTAAATAGTATATATCTATTATATAGGTAAGGTAGTTCGGACGGGTACTCACAGTGTTGCCTATAAAGGTGCATTTTTTTATACTTAGTTAATTTTAAATAAATTATTTAATTTGTTTAAAATAATTATGGATGAGAATCTCAGGAATCTTTAGATGATAATTAAGATAAAACAATTGATTAATTAAAGAAGATAATTGATTCGAGTGAAATTTTTATTAAATAATAATGATTTGGATTGAATTATAGTTTATTAAATATATAATTTGTTGCATGTATGTGGATGATCATGAGAATAAGTAATACCTTTGTATGTGAATGGATTCATTTTAATTTATTATTATTTTTAAATTAAATTGTTGGCATGCACATTGTGCCTCCTCACATTATATAAGTGTCTGCATGCCTGGAATTTCATTTCATGAAAACCCCTTAAACCAATCCATTGGTTCCTCTCACATACATGTGAGTAAAAGATTATATAATGGATGAAACTCCCAGGTGAGTGAAGGAAGTTCAAGTTTGTAGGTGAAGTGAAACTAATCTAGACGATATATGAGAGGACAGATGAAAATGTGAAACACAAATCAAGTTATGGTTCAAGGTGTTTCCCCTAGATCGAAGGTTAGTTTATCATACACTAGATAAACTAACCATTAGGAAAGACTCATGATCATACCACCTATTATTATTTTATTTCTATCAAGTTTCATGGTTAATTTCATTATGGATGTTTTTTCATGATAACATAAATTAATGAATTTACAAGTATACAAGATAGCACTAAAATAAATTATATTATACACAAAATATTATCTAAGTCATGGTTAATTACATAAGTAAATCCACTTAGTATTAATAAGCATGAAATAAAGATAATATTGAGATATTTACACATGTATATAAAAATCCCTCAAAAACATATATTAAGTCAGTATATACTTCCAATACTTATGTTAAAATCAAACCATAGTTCAAAGTAATCGATTGACCAAAGTTGGGGTGCTTTCAATTATCGTGGAATTCTAAATTGAGTTTTGGATCTACTTAACTTAGTTAACATTATGGATTTATTTCCTATGAAAAACTTGGTGTAACTAAGAGGTAAATATTGATGAAATACTTATTCAGGATTTTAGGATTTGGGATTCCACTCAATAGATCAAGGATGTAACGAATCTATTTTTCCATGTAATACTTTAAAATAATTTAAATATTTTTTTTTGGATTTAGGTAAAAAGTTGGCATGGGATTCTAGGGACCATGGATCCTCGATATTTATATATTAAAAATATTTAATATAATATATCACATAAAAATATTTTTTCTTTAATAATGGAATAAATCCCAAATAGTGTCTCAAATAGAAAAATTGGGACCTCCATTAAATCCATAATGTAGGTTTTACCCTAGGCACGACAAATTTTTTTGATTGTTGGATGTTTCATTTAATGTGAAATTACTAGCATATATTAAATAAATAAATTAATTAATTTATGGTATACTTAATGTTTAACCTAGAAAGATAACTCTATTTATAAACCTGTTATGAAAAAATCTAGGGTTATTGAATAACCCTAAGATTTGTGAGGAGAACTACCATAAGGTGAATCTTAAGGTGTGATCTCAGAGCTTGGTGGTGATAACGACAAACAAAATTAATTCATCAATGGTCTCTCCTGTGAGAACATCTTCATTAACAAAATTATTGGATCACAATAATGACAAAAATGTAGAATCATCCTTCGTCAACGATCGATCCTTTATCAAGGAATTAATTTTTTTTGGATTAATCCCCATTCTTGTTTTCCCCATAATGAACACGAATTAATTATTTAGAAATTAATTTGTAGTTTTTTTGTTGGTTTATCATTATTTAATTTTAAATTCCTAGGAATATGAATTGTTTGGTTCTTGATTTTCCTCCCTGCTTGTAAATTTCTTCATCAATGAATGAAGTACAACTCAAAAAATAGACAAAATTCAATTCTCAATTTCATGTTTTGTGATTTTATCCACTCATTCATTAAACGTTCATCATCAATATTTTAATTGACTGATGGTTAAACTATATCTGGAAATAGATTTTTGTGCAATCTATCTTTGGCACAATAGATCATTGTTGCAAGTTCAGATTTAGGATTGAAGTCACGATGTAGGCTTGATGACAACAAAAAATGTTTGACTTTGGATCGAAGGAGTCCGTTTCATAGGTTTTTGGCATTTTGGTGACATAGTGTGATAGGAGGATATTTTTGAGCAGATGGATGGCCAAAATCCAGCCACCAGTAATGACTCAGGCCTGGTCAACCTTAGATTTATAATTTTTGGGCATGATTTATGTTTAGAGTGGAGAAGGAGGAAACACATTCATATACGCATGATGACCAGTGGTTTCTGTAAAATCATGATATACATGGTGTGTAGTTCAGAAGAACACATTCCATATAGACCCCCCCTTCTACAATGACTATGGTTTAGGCATGAACTTAAATATCACATGATTGTGTGACTTATTCACATTCCATTTGGTCCTTGAGCTGTTGAACCGATGTGTACTCCAGGGTACATGGGTACGAACACGACCAGTGTACATGGGAAAAACTATATTACTTAGGCACATGCTGGAGGAAACAAATACAAACTTAGACATAGACAAGACTAGACTTATAGGGATATGCTGTGTGTCCCCTATACATGCCGTGATCTACCTTTAGGGTAGGTTGGAGCCCTTGATCCCCTCAATTCATCTTCAGAATCCATGTGGGTGTATTCCCTTGGTATTTCTCTATAAGAGAATAGTGTGGCATCCCATTGAGTATATGATGAGTGATCCCCTCTATGGGGTAGTTATAAATAGAGTTAGGTATCCATCCACATGGATTGAGGTGTGATCCTATATTATTCTTCCTTAGGCTGGATCGGGTATCCCATTTTTGATATCCTGGGAATGCGATCCCCTTCCTAGTGGATTGTTCCAAATAGGTTTAGGTATTCCCTATAGGCCCTGAGTGTGATCCCCTATCTATGAATCAAAATCATCTGAGTCCCAGAGGGTACTTATTCATGGAGAGGCTCAATGAGAATGACCTCTCATATTTGTTCCATCTGTGTTAGAAAGACTCGAGAAGTGAGTTCCCTTAGATGAACATGACCTATGAGCCTCGGGAAGAATCCTAGTCTAGAAGTGAAGACATGAACTTACATTTAGACTTGGTGTTTATCTATGAGAATATCTAGGTTGTTATCATATTTCCTTTATATTAACTAACCTTTATGATATTGAGATGATTCTCTTTGATCCTTTATGTTTGATGATTTTGGGGTGTCCTACTGGCCATGTTTATACCCACCCTTGAACGGGATCTTCCCACACATGCCATATCTTATGCAGATGACAAACCTTTCGGTGGAGTCCTAGGAGGACCAGGAGTAGGTGGATATTAATTATGCTAGTTGAAACATAGATGGTTACAAGAGTTTCATCTTGACAATAGTCCTCCTTTTGTCAGCAGGTTGGAATCTTTTACAATTATGGTGGTATTGTATTTGACCCTTTACTTTTCCATACTCTTTGTCATAATCTGATGTGGGATTAGTTGTATGCATACATATTTGGTATCAATTGTTTATGATTTCTACATTATACTAGTGTATAAATATATGTGCGTGTGTATATGTACTTTAGGACAAGGCCTTCCATGTGTGTGATATGACAACTCGGTGCTAGTCGCTAGCCCCAGGCCTATTGGAGGCAGGATTAAGGTTTCACACTTAGTAAACTATTGGATAAGTAGGACTCGGTGGGTTGGGTCATGATAGAGTGGTATCAAAGAGTGGTTGTCTTAGGACTAGATCTTGGAGACAGTCTAGTCATGAGGATTGGTTTGGGAACTAGGGAAAAAATATTAAAGTTTCTTGATTTTGAATCTTAGTCTATAGAACCTAGAGATGGTGCAATTATCGATGTATCCATTCACCAATACTCTGATAATCTACTTTTTGACTTAATATATCCAGGAATTGGTTATAGGGAAAACATATGTATGTGCATCATATAGGAATGTGTTGTGGTTTCCATGTACTTGATTTATCCTCTCAAATATTCTCCTTGACTGTGATGCATCTTGACTATTGTAGGATTCCTCTGATGAAAACCATCTAGGATTCCATAGTAGGATCCCAATAACGATCCACTTAACGATAAGGCTTCAGTCTAGGGACCTGTGTAGGAGGCAGTTGCTTTAGGTGGTTTTCTATTACTAAATATATTTTTTTGAAATGGGGAAAGGGGATACATTACAAATAAAATAACACAACACACAAATGCAGGGAATTACTCAGTGAGACTTGAACCTGAGACCTCACTGAGACCCACAAGGGAAGCTACCACCAAGTTGCACCCTGAGGACATGGTTTGTTGATACTACCTCCACCCATTTAGTATTCTATTATTTTGATAGTAATAAAATATTACATTCATATTATGATCACACTTCACAAGTTCAAGAGGTAGATACTGCTCAGGTTCCAGGGTGAGCCAACCCACAAAGTAGCAGATGACTGGCTTGAGGCAGTTGGGTGAGTTTTTCACCTTGTTAGAATTCCTCTCAATCATATTGTGGTCATGGAAGAGAGATTTATCCATGTAATAATAGTTATATGGTGGAACTTGGTTATTTAGATGCATGATGAGGAGACTCTCTCTTGGACAGTGTTTGATAACATTTTCAAATAGGAGTTTTTTCCACCAACATTGCAGGTAGTACTTATCTAGTATATTATAGAGCTTATAGGGTAGAACATCGATAACAGATTATGCATTGAGGTTCACTAACTTCTCTTGGTACTCTATGGACATGGTTCATGATGGGAAATTTCTATCATGGACCTTTGAGTATGGCCTTCACCAGGATATCTGAGCTGGAGTGGTATCTCTCTATATCTCTTCCTAAATTGGGGTACTTGAGTGTACCTTAGTTGTGTAGATCTTATTAGTTGAGTAGTTTTTAAATATTAGTTCTAGAAGTGGTAACCTTGGATTTGATACCTTATCAGCTAGTAGTTGATGTCAGACTCAGGGATCCAGACATGTGAGGCGAATTCTAAGGTACTCTCAGGATAATGGGTTATCTTCTTAGGGATCTTAGGGAGGTTGCGGTTAGCTGAGGGAGAGGAAATATTTCTCTTGTGATAGGAGAGTATATGTTACATGGTATTGACCAACTTGATTTATAATAGATATGGAAACAATAGATGGAACGCTTAGGCAGAGGCAACGACTTGATCAGGGAGGTCCGTGGGGAAGAGAACATGGAAGATAAGTTGGGAGAGTGGTAGGTGACAATCGTCATTATGATATATTACCACTGATACCACCTATAGGTGGTCCCTACCATTATCAAGGAGTTGGTGGTTAGTATTGTGTACAAATTCAGACAGTGGAGGCTTATATCCCGGAGGTTATGAATATGATCAAAGGCATGATATGCATCTTTTCTAATTTAGCTGTAGTTTTGAATGACACAGACGTGATCCACTATTTTTTTACTGCGTACCTTTTTTGAGATATGAAGATTTTATTGGATCCTTTGGATATAATTTTTCACTTAAATACTCCCACTGGGAGGATTCAGTGATTAGACACTTTTTCCGACAATGTGACCTGAATCATGAAGTAGAGAACTTCGCATGGGATATTTTCATAGCCACAATGAGGTATTATGATGTCATTCTAGGTACAGACTAGCTCTCCATGGTTCATGTGCATGTTTGCTATTTTAGTTTGGTGATGTGATGCTTTAGAGTTGTTGTAATGAGATTTTCCTTCATTAGGGAGAAGGAATCCAATGCAAAATAGGATGGGATTGTACAAAAGAGGATACAATCGATTTCTCATTAGTTGGATAGTATGTTCCTTGGAGAAATAGATGCAGTGAGATTTCAGTTTCCTATAGTGGTGGAGGATTAAGATGAAATCTTTCCCAAGGATGTGTTGGGTCTACCCCCCACCGAGAGATCAAATTCTACGTATACCTGCACCTAAGGACTACCTTGATATATGTTCCAGCATATCAGCTAGCCCTCATAGAGATTCATGAGTTTAAGCTGCAGTTGAAGGATTTACAAAGGAAGGAATTTGTTAGACCCATTTTGTCCACTTAAGTAGCCCTAATGTTATTAGTCAAGATGACATATGGAATATTAAGGTTATGTGTGGATCATTATCTCCTAAACCAAGTAACCATCGATAATAAATATCCACTTTTGTGAATCGAAAACCTCTTCGACCAACTAAAAGTGGTGAAGTGGTTCTAGATGATTGAATTGAGGTTAGGTTATCATCAAATTTTATTTCAAGAGAAGGAAATACCAAATATGGGGTTCTTATTTTACAACAATCACTATGAGTATTTGGTGATTCACTTTGGTGTGATGAACTCCCCGAAAGTTTTCATGAGCTTATAAACCAAATATTTAATCCCTTCTTGGACCGGTTCATGATAGTATTCATTGATGACATCCTCATGTACTTAATGTTAGATTAGGAGCATGAAAGACATTTTAGGATGGATATGAACATACTCTGAGAGAACCAGCTTTATGGGAAGCTCTTGAAGTGCTAGTTTTGGATTCGAGAAGTTCACTTCCTGGGAAATGTTATCTTAGAAGGTGGAGTAACAATGGACCCTTCTAAGATCAAGACAGTGCTATATTGGGAGCCTCCTAAGAGAATGAATGATGTGTAAATATTCCTTGGATTGATAGTCTATTATTGGAGATTCATGCCTGATTTCTCTAGGATAGCGACACCTCTCACCACCTTGAATTGAAAGGGGTAGACTTTTATATGGATGAATAAGTTTCATTGGTCTTTTCAAGAGCCGCGAAAGAGGTTGATGAGCACCCCCATATTGAGACGGTCATAGGAGGGTTTTGTGTATGTGGTGTTATGTAATGACTACGGATATGGTCTTGTATGATTTATGATATAGAGGAAGACAATGATTTCTTATGGGCACCAAAAAATTAGATCGCATGAGAAGAACTACACAACTCATGATTTGGAGTTGTCAATAGTGGTGTTCACACTGAAGTCTTGGTGATGATATCTTATAGGAGAGTGATTCATCATCTATCTTGACCATAAGAGTCTTAAGTATATCTTTTTATAGAAAGATATTAACCAGAGGAAGAGATGATGACTGTAGTTCTTGCATGATTATGACTTTGAGATAGTCTATATTCCCAGGAAGGGGAGCGTGGTATCAGTTGTTATCAGCTAGAAATATTATTCATAGTTGTTAAGAAATGCTTCAGAGCAGTTGACCTTGTTATAATTGTCCCTAGTGGATGAGGATGATGCAATGTACCTCCAGTCGATGGTTATTACTCATCAATTATTCAGTGTAATAGGGAGGCACAACTTGAGGATATTGATTTTGAGGTATTGTGTGACTAGAATCCCATGTACATGCTCCTAATAGATTTTATGAAGGTGGAGATAATTTCATCCTTTTACAAGGATGAATGATGGTACTAGTAATGCTGTGAGAGGAGGGATGAGTCAGTTTCATACACCACCTTAGTGGTCCATCCAAGAGTGAAAAATATCTACTAGGACCTTTTATGTTAGCTTTGGTGGTCAATAATGAAATAATGCATAACTTATTCATCTCTTTATGTCTCACTTATTAGTTGGTGAAGGCTGAGCACTAGGTTCCAGCAGTTTTGACAGAACCCATTTAGGTGTAAGAATGGAAATGGGATGGTATCTCTATGGATTTAATGATGGGACTTCTGCAATATAGAGGTCACAATGCTATCTGGATGGTCATAGACTGACTCTCCAATTCAACCCACTTCATAGCCTTTTGAGAGTAGTAATTAATATAGATTTTGGGATGCCAGTATGTGCAGGAGATAGTTTGGATTTATGGAGCTCTCTCAATCATTTAATAAAGTGATGCTCACTTCACATCACGATTATATAGAGGATTAAAAGATGCCTTTGGTACTTAGTTTTTATTGAGCATGAAATACCACCCCTATACAGACGACTATAAAAATCAGGCCATTTAGGTTATGGATGACATGATTTGGGCTTTTATAGATTGGAGGACCATTTATCCTTAGTAGAGTTTTTATATAACAGCAGTTACCACTCCACCATAGTTTTGAAACCATTCAAGGCATTATATGGGAGACCCTTCAGCTCACCACTATATTGGATGGAGTCAAGGGATACAATGCTTATGAGCTATTATTTGGTGAGGGGGATGATAGATAAGATGCATATCATTCAGGAGTGGATGAGGATGGCCCATAGCTATCATAAGTTATATAAAGAACAAATATGAAGGCCTTTGGAGTTTGACTAGTGAGACTATGTGTTCATGAAGGTCTCACCTCAATAAATATTATAGAGATTTTGTCAAGGTAGAAAGATATCTTCAAGATTCATCGACCCTTTCTAGATACTACGCAGAGTTAGAAAGGTGGTGTACCACTTAAATTTAACACCTCAGTTAGACCAGGTGCATGATGTATTCCATGTGTCACAGTTAAGGAGATAAGTTCATGAACCTTCACACATTATTGACTAGGATGAGATGAACATTGAGGATGAAGATACCTTCTCAGAGAATATGGTGACCATTGAGGATCAACAGGAGAATATCCTTTATGGGAGAGTGATTTCCTTGGTTCTTATTCGTTGGAAGCACAAGAATCTTCAAGAGAGAACTTGGAAGTGGGAGAAAAAGATGTGAGATCAGTACCCTCATATTTTTTGAGTACGGTTTTTTTATTTTTGGGATGAAAATACATAAGTAATGGAGAATGTAACAACTATGTTTTCCTTATAACACTTTGGAATATTTTAAATAAATTTTCTAGAGTTAGGCATGAAGTTGACATGGGATTTAGGGTCCTGTGGAGCATTAGTTCTGATATATTAAAAATATTAAATACAATATATTATGTGGGCATATATTTTTTGGAAACAATGGAATAATTCATAAATGGTTTCTCAAATGGGAAAATTGAGACTATATTTAAACTCAGAACACAGGTTTTACCCCAGACATGATGTAACTTTTATGTGTGTTGGGTGTTTCATTTAATGTGTAGTCACTAGAGGATATTATATAAAATAAATGATTTAAATTTATTTATTTATTTATGGTTCAATTAATGTTTAACTTAGAAAAATAACTCTATTTATAACACTATTATGGAAAACTCTAGGGTTAACCACATAAACCTAAGAGTTGGGAAGAGAACTATCACATGGTGAATCTTTAGGTGCGATCTTGAATTTTTATGGATATGACGATGAATGCAATACATTTTTAAATTTTCTCTTGTACAAAAATTTCTTCATCAATGGAGTTCTTGGATATCTCCAATGATAATGACGTATAATTTTTTTTCATTATCGATCAATCCATTATTGAGGTAAGATGTTTATTTTTATTGGATTAATCCTCATTATTTTTTCCCCATGAAGAACATGAATTGATTCTTTTGAAATTAATCCAGGGATCATTTTTGTTGGTTTATCCTTATTTATTTTTAAATTCCTAGAAATAGGAATTTTTTTGTTCTTGATTATCCTCCCCACTCATTGATTTCTCCATAAATGAATGAAGTCCAACCCAATAAATGGCCAAAATTTGTTTCCCACTTTCATGTTTTGTCTTTTCTTCCATCATTCTTTGAATGTTCATAATTATTATTTTGTTCGATCAATGGTTAGACTATATACAAAAACTTATCATTGTGAAATAAATATTTGGTGCAACTAATTATTTCCACGTGTTATAATTTAGTGTTGAAGGCATGTTGACAATGAAAAAAGTTTAATTTTGTATTGTAGGAGTTTGTTTCATGGGTTTTGGAATTTTGGAGACACAGTGCGATGAGAGGTGATTTATGAGTAGATTAGTGGTTGGAATTTGAACATAGATAATGGATCAGGCCCGATTAATCTTAGATTTGGACTTTTTGGGCGTGATTCACAGGTGGAGTAGAGGGGGAGGCAACGTGGGAAGATTCACATGAATACCAATGGTTTCTGGAAAATCATGATATACACGGTGTGTAGTTCATAAGAACACACATCGTGTGGACCCCCCTTCTATGAAGGATAGGTTTTAATCATGGAATTAAGTATCACATTACCGTGTGACTTGTTCACACACTGTGTGGTAGTTGAGTCGGTAACCTGATTTATACCCCATGGTACACGATCTTAAACATGACCATTGTACACAGACACGACCGGAGTAAATAGGCATAGGTCGGAGGACTAGAACACATGCACAAAATTATACACAAACATGATTGAACTTTCTAAGAAATGTTATGTGTTCCCTATACATGTTGTATAATCCTTTCAGGGAATGTCTGAGCTCTTGATCCCATTAGTAAAACTTCAAAATTAGTGTGGGTGTTCTCCCTTAGTCCATCCTTCAGAGGGTGTAGTGTGAAATCCTATCCTGAGTATAGGATGAGTGATCCACTATATGGGTTAGTTCTGAATAGAGTTAGGTATCCTTCCATGTAGCCCAAGGAAAAATCCTTTATCATTCTTCCCTAGGTTGGTCCAGGTATCCCATGTAAATACCCATAAATTTCAAGGAATTGTTTTTCTTAAATTCTTTGAGATTTTATGAGTACGCAGTTTTTGATGGAACCTAATTCCGAGGCCGAGTGTGCCCGTAATCAATTTCTGAAGTTTAGCTCGGGTACATTCAGTGAACAAATGAGAGAGTTTTTCTAACTGTTGAACCATTGCTCGGAATCGAAATCCGAGGGCACCGATGAAACCGCAGCGCCGGTTTTTGCTTAAGAAGACTTTCACTGGAGTTGCATTTTCTCGGGAGGTGTTGTTAAAAATGAAGTGGTTTAATTGAATAGTGAAATAAAATACGTGTTACAATTTTATTTATACTCTAAGTAATTATAACCTACGTGTAAAAGTTGAGGTGGGACCCACTAAATCCTAACTCCTATTGATAGGATATTAGTGAGGTGGGCCCCACACGAGCCCCACCTTTTCAAATTCCTCTAACCTCCCTTAAAGTTGAAAACCCCCCCATTAATTTGTAACTCACCCACTCTCCCTCTTTAAATGCATGTCAACTCTCACATTAATTTGATTGATTAAATCTATTCAATTAATTTAATTTTGAGTTTGGGTTTTTTTGAAGATTTGAAAACACATGGCATGTGTTAATAAAATAAGGAAGCCCTTATTTTATTTGGGGGTTTTTTAGTTGTGTGAGGATCTTTGGAGAAAATTCTCTAAGTCTTAAGAACTTCATCTTGTTCACGAAGAACGCCAAGACTTCGACGAAGAATGCCGTCACCGCAAGGAGAGATCGACGTGCCGTCTTGTCTCCTCTCCGCAGCCGGTGTGTGTGACACCTTTCCTGAAGAACGACGACGCGCCCTCTTTCGATCTTATTCCCGCGTCAAAGAAAGGGAGACACTGTTCCTCCTCGTACATTCTCCGTCAACATATATAGATCTTCACCTTGAGACGCCGTTTCCCGTGACGATCATTGTTCGACAACTTCTTCGAGGTAGGGGATTATTTTACATTCGTGATTAATTTGGCGTTCATCGTTAAATAATTAGCCGCTTGTTATCGAATTAACGTGAGAAGGCCGGACTGCACAAACACGGACGAACCTCCTCCCCATTGTTGTTCTACTTCGTTATGGATTGGAATGGAGGCGACGCGGTGCCGTTGCACCACGCGGGAACGAGAGAACCATGGCCGGTGTGGGCTGCGGTGAAGGAGCGCGGCGCCGTCGCGCCGCGCCAGTGAAGCCGTGGCCGGAGTCGGGCGACAGAGGAGGGACACTGTAACACCCTGAGATTTTATGAAAAATATTCTTTTCATTAATGTCTTGTGTTGTACGCTACACCAAAAGGAGATTTCACAACACGCATCCTTGACTTGCCTTGCATTACACGCAATCACGACCTTCCTCAATAGCGTGTGTAGTACGCAATACTGAGTTTCACTAAACAACGATATGCTATTAAAATATTATTAAAACTAGCCGTTATGAATAGTAATAACCACCTTTCAAAATTGTAGAAATTTTAGATCTCAAAATGGACTTCATTTTTGGATTCGGAGTATCGAATTTAGCCTAAGGTGAAATTTTGGTACTTTTCGGATAACTTTCATATTCTGATAAATAGTGAAAATTACTAAATTATAATTAAAAAAAAACTTTTTTAATCGAAATAATTAATAGCGATAAATTATTAATTTGAGTGGTTTTAAAGTATATTTAGAATATATTTTTACAATTTAATACAATGTTGGTCATTGGATGTAATTTCACATTTAAACCAGTCATAAACAAGTGTCAATCTTTTGATAGTTATTATCTCTTAAGAACACGCTATTTGTTTTGACGACGAGAATTAATTTTTAAATTAATTAATGCAACTGATATGTTTTGAATTTGATAAAATAGACATCATTTTTTAATTAATAATATCAAATATAGCTTAGATCTAATTTTTGGTATTTTTCTGGAAACTTTCATTTTTTGATGAATAGTGAAACCACTAAGTGATAGTTGAAAAACTGAATTTTTCATAAAACTTAATTTTACCGCTTCTGTGAGTGGAATTTCAAAAATCCGAAAGACACGGTTAATATCAAGTACTAAAATGTGGTTCAATGAGATGAAAATAATTTTTGGTGAATAGTAACTTTTTATTTTTTTTTACCACGGTTAAAAGTAAATAGGGTAATTAAGGGTAAAAATGATATTATTATTACCCTAACACATGTCCTAATTCTATTGTATAAGTGTAATTCGACCAAAAACAACCTTAGGAATAAAATATGACCATTTAGGCCCACTTGAATTAGATTAGGACATTTATTATTATTTAATTCAAAGAAGAGTTAAAAGAGTTAAAATCAAAGTTTATTTACTAAAACATTTTTAATATAGGGTTATAAATTAGATAAATTCGATTTTAAATATTAATTAGAAATATAATAAGATTTCATACATAATGATATTTTATTTATAATTTTTAGACATTAAATAAATTAATTTATTTATTACACAACGATGATGCAATAATTATCTTATTAATGAAATATTGACATAATTAATGTTATAAATACCCAAATAAATATAATTTGAGACTTTTTATGAATTAAACTAATTTTATAGGTTAATATGACATGTTAGGATTTATTTAATTAACTTTGTTCTAAGTAATCATTCTGTTATGAGTTTCAAAAAAATCAACTATTGAATAGTGTCAAAATTGACATAAAATAGTTTTTAAAACAAATATTATATTATTAATTGTTATTTTATTCCTAAAAATATAAGGTTCGGCCAAATGACTTAGATAAGGTTATATATATTAATAAAACACAACTTGGGGGTCTCTTGGATGTATATGGTAAGTTTATTAACTATATAATATAAAAATACAAAGTGACATGGTAAATGTCAATCTAATTAACTAAGAGTTAAAACTAAAAGATAAGGTTAATATAATGACCTAAACTTGTCTAAATTCTATTGGATGAGAGGATTTAGACCCATCCCAACCTTATCTTCGAAATAACTCAATTTGGATCTATTTAAAACTGAACTTGACTTTATAATAAAATAATATTTTTAGTTATTCCAAAGGTGCCCCTCTCCTCCCTTATAAAAGGGCACCTCCTCCCCCTCTTCCTCACACCACTTTGAGCCTTCAAGCTCGGAAAACCCCTGCCAATTTCTTCTCTCCACTTCCCTAGAAACATCCTAGAGGTTCTGGTCTTCTTCAAAGACCTATTTTAGTGCCCTAAAAGGAGGTCTCAAAGAATCACTTCAAAGAAGAGGTAATGTCCGTTACCGATTCTTTCATCTTTATTTCTTCTTCCACTTCTTCTTCTTTAGTTGTTTCATTATGAAGTAATAACATCAGTATCACTCATATACTGATATGTTATTATAAGTATTAAACAACCCAATTTTACCATCTATCCATCCTACGGAAAAAGAAATCACCGCGCGTGCGTACGTACGGAATACTGTCTCCACGCCGTGGTGTAATATATTTTCCACCACCACCTTACTTTGATGGGTATAATGGTGTAAATAATAACTATATATGACTATTATAAAGTGATATTGATTCTAAAATAGTATACATACACTCCAATACAATTCCACGATCATAGGAATGATATCATCACTCGTGCGTACGTACGGAATACCGTCTCCACGATGTGATGCGACTCATTCTACATGATCTTCATTTAATAATGATTATATAAATGAATTGAATGAATTAATATGATATATATTACACTAATACCATTCTGGAAATTAGGTATCTATAACCTAAAGATAAGAATAAGAATTTATTTGACAAAACACGCATAAGAACAAAAAGTAATAAACACCCGAATAACAAGTAGTAATGAAATATTACTAATAATAAGATAAGAATATGAACATATATGATATCATAAAAATAAGTATGATTATGTAATAAGTCAATAACATTATTTAAATCATTATACAGAAGGTTCGGACACGTACAAAGCATATCGGACCAAAGGTAAGGGAAAATATCACAATCTCATTTTTATCTGAGATTGTTTATACTTTGGTATTTACTGGGGTGTATTTTATCATCCAAATCCAAGTTTCCTCAATATTTAATATTATTTCCATACACCTACAATTGTTTAAATCCAATTTTACCCTTTGGTGAGTTTTTAGTAAAAGATATGAAAGGAATCTTTTGTTGTTTTTCGTACGAGGTACTTTTTTGACTTTTCCGACAAAAGTACGAGAAGAATGTTTTTTTAACTTATACGACATGAATGGATTTTTAAAACATTATTTCCAAGAAGATTACTTTACAAGTTTCCAAGTTTATTTTTAATCAACTTCTTTTAGTTTAAAATTGTATGACATGTTAAGAAAGGAAAAATGTTTTTGAATTAGAAAGGATATTTTCCTCAAGAATGGAGTTCAAGTGTTTTATCAAAATTATTTTCCATCTAAGATAATATAGGGTTCTGATTCTATCCCTATAATTACATTGATTTGATTATGTTGTGATGGAATTATTTTTATGAATTCATTTATCTTATATGAATTGTTTTATGATGTCACGATGTTTAAGAATTCCATTTTTATTACATGGGTTATGCAATGATGTATGATTTATGATTTTTGTGGAACACATAAGAATGGTTTCATTATGATATGGGTGGTACCTATATATCCCTACAATGAATTGGGTAAAGATTTTATATCTCATGAGATAGACATGGATGGAATGGTAGGTTATACCGGTTCAGTGAAACAGGACTGAAACGAGGGTGACTCGGTTCAGAAATGGACTTTGTCCACTAAGATAGTCTTGGCAATGAGTCTTGACTAATAATAAATGATTCTATATGATTATTTGTGTATGCCACAAAGTTTCATGTTTTAAGTTATGATTATTGGGATTACATTTCACTTCTATGATTTATCCCATGTTATGATATTATGATATCTTTTGCAGGTTAAGATTTCCAAAAGTTATGTTCTTATGTATATGATGTGATTGATATTTCTTTTGTTTACCCTTACTGAGCATTTGAGCTCACCCTTTTATATTTTCTTTTCCCCAGGATATAAAGAAAGGTTTTAGGTAAAAAAAAGGAAGATCTTTATGGGAGATGTTGAAGATCTTTCACCACGATTAGAAGATTATATTCCGAGTTTCCAAAGTCACTAAACTATTACGGTCCTTGTGTGTGTGTTTTTGTTATGTCCTAAGTATTCTGCAAAAGTAATGTAATATCCATATACGTCAAGCTTCGGGTCTCTACAGTTGGTATCAGAGGAAACATTTAGTTAACCTTTGGAAACTAGGATGCGAGAACTTTAGTGAGATCCCTAGAGATATTTCTAAGGTATTTCTAGGGATGTACCTAAGGTTAAGTATACGTATAGGTTATAGTATTGGGATTATGCTAACGATCATAGAATTAAAACTAAGATATTAGATATTGAAGGTACTCCCCCTTTATTATGTTGTTTTCCCTAGCATGATTTTTGCCTCTCACACTATTCTTTTTGGGTTTTAGACGATGGCTGGAACCCGAAGGAACCGTGTTGATCAATGCAATGGACAATGCAATGATTGTCCTTATGAACAAACAAATGTTATGGGAGATGGAGTGCAAAATCTTATTTCTATACTTACACAAGCTATGAATCATTCTGGACTTCCAAATGAGAAGAGAAGGGAACAATATTCTATTGAGTCCTTCATGAGGCAACGTCCACCTTCTTTCAGTGGGTCTTCTGATCCACTTGTTGCCGAACAATGGATTAGTACTACTGAAAAGTTATTTTCAGTTCTTCAATGTTCTGAACATGATAAAGTCATCTTAGCAGTATATCATTTGGAAGGTGAAGCTGATCAATGGTGGAATCTTATCAAGAATACGAGGCAAAGAGATGAAATTGAGTCCATGGAATGGGACGAGTTCAAGAACTTATTTTTCAATAAGTACTTCCCTCGTATTCTTAGAACAAATATGGAGAAGGAGTTTCTTGAACTAAATCAAAAGGATGATGAATCTGTTGGTATATACGAAGCGAATTTTACAAGGCTTGCAAGGTATGCATCTGGATTTATCATCCAACCTGAAAGTAAAGTTGATCGATTCTTCAGTGGCTTAAAACCAAATCTTCGAAGGGCATTAGCTATAAGAGACTTCAGTAGCTATGAAGAAATTGTGCGCTGTGCTATCAAGGTATAAATGGAAGTTGGTGTTACTTATCCATCTCATAGTTTTTACAAGAAACGAAAGATGGAGTTCAAGGAGAAATCTCAGAATAATGGTGAAAAGAAGATGAATGTTTCCTTATGCTCAAAGTGTGGAAAGAAGTATGGTGGAGATTGTCTTAAAGGGACAATTAAATGTTTCCAATGTGGAAAGGAAGGTCATCGGGCATTTGAATGCCGCAATGATGGGAATAAGATGCCTAATGATGTAAACAAAGGAAGGGATACACAGAATGAACCTACTACACTTCAATGCTTCAAGTGCAAGGAAATGGGGAATTATGCTAATAAATGCCATAATCCAAGGGTTAGTGATGATCGACGTGAGCAACCACTTAAGGCAAAGGACAAAGGGAAGTCACATGTGATCACCATTGGCGATGTTGAATATGACAACGATGTGGTGGAATTATTAAGTGTTTATGTAATGGGATTCCAAAATAATGTTGAGTATTGGAATATTTATGTATTGGTCTATTGTGGTTTTCAATAATTTTATGGTACCGGTAACCATGGAAAGTGATTGAGATATTTTTGGAAAAAAGATGATATGCGCTTAATGAAGGGAAAATGAGAAAATGAAATATTTGACAGTATTCATGAGCTCATGATTGATATAAGGACTAAGTGATATCATGGTTTGAGGATATAGAATTTTGAGGATTTTGGTATGTGGAAAGTGTTAACTTTTAACTGCATTCATGTTTTCACTAAGGTTCAATGGATATTCATTCTTCAAGAGAATACATGATTAAGGTATTCACATATTTGTAATTTGACCAACAAGATATATCTTATGATATATGGGGGATAAATGATGGCATTCACGTGATCATTTTATTTATACTATGAGCTTGGACCGAAGTATTATAGATAAGCCTAAAGATTGGAATAGATTATGTTGGACATAAGTTAGTATTATTTAAGGATAAAACTTTTTTGATATTGTTGATGGGATGTTATAGTAATATAGCTTTAGAAAAAGGACAACCTGCAGGATGGGCGACAGCCCATCGCGTCGGACAAGGCTGTGGGAATCGAACCCACAACCGAAGTGCGACTGGCCTTTATCACCTACCACTGGCCTACAGGAAGTCCCTGGTTAGTAGAAACTAGTTTTATTTTATTACACGGTATGATATATGAAGTATAAGTTCATTTTTGGAATCGTATACGATTAACTTCACCATAGATGGTCTTATGTATTTTTGATAACTTTTGTAACCTTTTGTTTGAGACAGATGGAATGACCCATCATTCTATCACATGATCTGCTAACACTTCACGAATGACAAATCCAACTTCATGTCTTTAAGAGATGAAGTGGAAATTGTCCAAATAATGACCAACGGTGACACAATACCAAAATCACGAAAGTATTTCTTCTAATTCCAATTTCATCAACTTTAGGGAAATGATCTTGAAAACCAAAATGTTGTCCTAGTGCTCTTATATCTGATGAATCAGATGGTACCTTAGATCATCAAAAATTTATGGCTTTGTGATTTCTGGCTTTTTCATAGCCATGTCCTCTACCACTCTCCATCAGAACATGATGGTTAGATTTCTCTACCATATCCATATTTTCACCTATGTGGAAACCCAATAATTAGTTTATTTGGGTAACCGTTACGTTTCATACTTTTGTTTTTAAAGAATGGTTTTGGTATTACTTTTTACGATGTGGGTTTCTATTAAAGAAACTTTCAAGTAGTAAACCATTTATAACCCCGACGAATTTCGAGGGAGAATTTCATTTTAAGGGGGGTAGAATGTAACACCCTGAGATTTTATGAAAAATATTCTTTTCATTAATGTCTTGTGTTGTACGCTACACCAAAAGGAGCTTTCATAACACGCATCCTTGAATTTCCTTTCATTACACGCAATCGCGACCTTCCTCGATAATGTGTGTAGTACGCAATACCAAGTTTCACTAAACAACGATATGCTATTAAAATATTATTAAAACTAGCCGTTATGAATAGTAACAACCACCTTTTAAAATTTTAGAAATTTTAGCTCTCAAAATGGACTTCATTTTTGGATTCGGAGTATCGAATTTAGCCTAAGGTGAAATTTTGGTACTTTTCGGATAACTTTCATATTCTGATGAATAGTGAAAATTACTAAATTATAATTAAAAAACAACTTTTTTAATCGAAATAATTAATAGTGATAAATTATTTATTTGAGTGGTTTTAAAGTATATTTAGAATATATTTTTACAATTTAATACAATGTTGGTCATTGGATGTAATTTCACATTTAAACCAGTCATAAACAAGTGTCAATCTTTTGATAGTTATTATCTTTTAAGAACACGCTATTTGTTTTGATGATGGGAATTAATTTTTAAATTAATTAATGCAACTGATATGTTTTGAATTTGATAAAATAGACATCATTTTTGAATTCATAATATCAAATATAGCTTAGATCTAATTTTTGGTATTTTTCTGGAAACTTTCATTTTTTGATGAATAGTGAAACCACTAAGTGGTAGTTAAAAAACTGAATTTTTCATAAAACTTAATTTTACCGCTTCTGTGAGTGGAATTTAGAAAATCCGAGAGACACGGTTAATATCAAGTACTAAAATGTGGTTCAATGAGATGAAAATAATTTTTGGTGAATAGTAACTTTTTACTTTTTTTTCCACGGTTAAAAGTAAATAGGGTAATTAAGGGTAAAAATGATATTATTATTACCCTAACACATGTCCTAATTCTATTGGATAAGTTTAATTCGACCAAAAACAACCTTAGGAATAAAATATGACCATTTAGGCCCACTTGGATTAGATTAGGACATTTATTATTATTTAATTCAAAGAAGAGTTAAAAGAGTTAAAATCAAAATTTATTTACTAAAACATTTTTAATATAGGGTTATACATAAGATAAATTCAATTTTAAATATTCATTAGAAAGATAATAAGCTTTCCTACATAATTATATTTTATTTATAATTTTTAGACATTAAATAAATTAATTTATTTATGACACAACGATGATGCAGTAATTATCTTATTAATGAAATATTGACATAATTGATGTTATAAATACCCAAATAAATATAATTTGAGACTTTTTATGAATTAAACTAATTTTATAGGTTAATATTACATGTTACGATTGATTTAATTAAATTTTGTCGAAGTAATAATTCTGTTATGAGTTTTAAAAAAATCAACTATTGAATAGTGTCAAAATTCAAATAAAATAGTTTTTAAAACAAATATTATATTATTAATTTTTATTTTATTCCTAAAAATCTAAGGTTTGGACAAATGACTTAGATAAGGTTATATATATTAATAAAACAAAACTTGGGGGTCACTTGGATGTATATGGTAAGTTTATTAACTATATAATATAAAAATACAAAGTGACATGGTGAATGTCAATCTAATTAACTAAGAGTTAAAACTAAAAGATAAGGTTAATATAATGACCTAAACTTGTCTAAATTCTATTGGATGAGAGTATTTCGACCCATCTCCACCTTATCTTAGAAATAACTCAATTTGGAGCTATTTAAAACCGAACTTGACTTTATAATAAAATAATATTTTTAGTTATTCCAAAGGTGCCCCTCTCCTCCCTTATAAAAGGGCACCTCCTCCCCCTCTTCCTCACACCACTTTGAACCTTCAAGCTCGGCCAAACCCTGACAATTTATTCTCTCCACTTCCCTAGAAACATCCTTGAGGTTCTGGTCTTCTTCAAAGACCTATTTTAGTGCCCTAAAAGGAGGTCTCAAAGAAGCACTTCAAAGAAGAGGTAATGTCCGTTACCGATTCTTTCATCTTTATTTCTTCTTCCACTTCTTCTTCTTTAGTTGTTTAATTATTAAGTAATAACATAAGTATCAATCATATACTGATATATTATTATAAGTATGAAACAACCCTATTTCACCATCTATCCATCCTACGGAAAAAGAAATCACCGCGAGTGCGTACGTATGAAATACCGTCTCCACGCCGTGGTGTAATCTATTTTCCACCACCACCTTACTTGGATGGGTATAATGGTGTAAATAATGACTATATATGACTATTATAAAGTGATATTGATTCTGAAATAGTATACATACACTCCAATACAATTCCACGATCATAGGAATGATATCATCACTCGTGCGTAGGTACGGAATACCGTCTCCACGATGTGATGCGACTCATTCTACATGATCTTCATTTCATAATGATTATATAAATGAATTGAATGAATGAATATGATATATATTACTCTAATACCATTCTGGAAATGAGGTATCCATAACCTAAAGAGAAGAATAAGAATTTATTCGACAAAACACGCATAAGAACAAAAAGGAATAGACACCCAAATAACAAGTAGTAATGAAATATTACTAATAATAAGCTAAAAATATGACCATATATGATATCATAAAAATAATTATGATTCTGTAATAAGTAAATAACATTATTTAAATCATTATACAGGAGGTTCGGACATGTACAAATCATATCGGACCAAAGGTAAGGGAAAATATCACAATCTCATTTTTATCCGAGATTGTTTATACTTTGGTATTTACTGGGGTGTATTTTATCATCCACATCCAAGTTTCCTCAATATGTAGTATTATTTCCATCCACCTACAATTTTTTAAATCCAATTTTACCCTTCGGTGAGTTTTTAGTAAAAGATATTAAAGGAATCTTTTGTCATTTTTCGTACGAGGTAATTTTTTGACTTTTCCGACAAAAGTACGAGAAGAATGTTTTTTTAACTTATACGGCATGAATGGATTTTTAAAAAATTATTTCCAAGAAGATTCCTTTACAAGTTTCCAAGTTTATTTTTAATAAACTTATTTTAGTTTAAAATTGTATGACATATTAAGAAAGGAAAAATGTTTTTGAAGTAGAAAGGATATTTTCCTCAAGAATGGAGTTCAAGTGTTTTATCAAAATTATTTTCCATCTAAGATAATATAGGGTTATGATTCTATCCCTATCATTACATTGATTTGATTATGTTGTGATGGAATTATTTTTATGAATTCATTTATCTTATATGAATTGTTTTATGATGTCATGATGTTTAAGAATTCCATTTTTATTACATGGGTTATGCAATGATGTATGATTTATGATTTTTGTGGCACACATAAGAATGGTTTCATTATGAGATGGGTGGGACCTATATCTCCCTCCAATTCATTGGGTAAAGATTTTATATCTCATGAGATAGACATGGCTGGAATGGTAGGTTATACCGGTTCAGTGAAACAGGACTGAAACGAGGGTGACTCGGTTCAGAAATGGACTTTGTCCACTAAGATAGTCTTGGCAATGAGTCTTGACTAATAAGAAATGATTCTCTATGATTATGTGTGTATGCCACAAAGTTTCATTTTTTATTTTATGATTATTGGGATTACATTTCACTTCTATGATTTATCCCATGTTATGATATTATGATCTCTTTTGCAGGTTAAGATTTCCAAAAGTTATGTTTTTATGTATATGATGTGATTGATATTTCTTTTGTTTACCCTTACTGAGAATTTGAGATCACCCTTTTATGTTTTCTTTTCCCCAGGATATAAAGAAATGTTTTAGGTAAAAAAAAGGAAGATCTTTATGGGAGATGTTGAAGATCTTTCACCACGATTAGAAGATTATATTCCGAGTTTCCAAAGTCACTAAACTATTACGATCCTTGTGTGTGTGTTTTTGTTATATACTAAGTATTCCACAAAAGTAATGTAATGTCCATATACGTCAAGATTCGGGTCTCTACAGACGCGGTGCCGTTGCGCCGCGCCGGTCGGACAAGGGCCACTGCCTAAGGCCGCAGCGGTGCAGAGGAGGGCGGCTGGATCTGCCTGCCGCCGGCGCTTTGGAAGGCGGGACCCGCGGGGGTTCCACGGTGGCACACTGGCCGACCGTTACGGTCTGTCGGATTTCGGAAGACCGGGGGTCATAACCCCCGGCAGGTGCCATGGGCGAGCCCCCCCAAGTGGGGTCCACCGTTTCAAAACGTGGGGGGCAGCACCCCCCCTTCCGCGTCCGCTCAGCGCGCTGGTGCCCACACCGGCCGGATCGGCTGCGCCGGGCCGGAACAACAGCGATGGGCCAGGCCGCCCGTTCCGGGACGGACCCCTGCGCCAGGCTGTGCCGCGCCCAACCGGGCCGGACCCGGACCCGGGTCGGGTTGACCCGGGGGGTATCGGGCCGGGTCGGACCGGGCTCGAACCCCCTACTTTCGGACAGTTCCATTAAAACTCCCATAACATGGGTTAAAAACCTCCGATCGATGCACTGTCAGTTGAAAAGCGATCCTTGGATCGATACGGTCTTTTCAGTATATTACACTCAGGGTTTCAGAGAACTTTGTGTACATCCGGGTTGGTTTGAACACGAAACCAACCGGGCCCTCAGAGCGGAAACGTTTATAACTTAAGCTCCGAACGTCCGATTAACGCGTCGTCGACTTTGATGGATTACTCTTAGTGATACAATTCTTTTGGATTACTCCACTCAAGGTTTGGATATAGCTGGAGTATGGTCGGGTCGGCTTTGGCTTAAAAACCAAATGAGCCCCTGGGACGAAAAAGCCAATAACTCTCAGACCGGGCGTCCGATTGACACGCCGTCTGTCGCGTTGAGTTTCTATTGACGAGACAGAAATTTAGGATACATCAAATCCGTACTTTGTGTCAGTTGATGTATCGACCCCCTTAGCTCGTGGAGTGAACCCTCCCAGAAATCGAGCGTGCTGTGTGCGAGAACCCTAGAACTGGCTGTGACCGCGACGACGATGACGACTGTACTAAAATCCTCCTTGGATTCGGCAGCGACGACGACCGTACTGGAATACTCCGTGGGTTCGACGGTGATGACTACTATTCTTGTATCCTATGTGGGTCCAACAATACTTGACTATTTTTCTTGTATCCTATGTGGGTCCGACAGTATTTGAGTCTGTACTTGTATCCTATGTGGGTCCGGTAGAGTAGCTGGTCTTGTATCCTTTGTGGGTCTGAAAACTTAGCTGGTCTTGTATCCTATGTGGGTCCGACAACTTAGATGAATCAGTGGCTACATCTGATCATCTCTATCTTCTTACGAAGAAGTATACCTGTGTGAGCTGAGTCTTAACTTACAATCACTATCTTCGATATGATTGTTTTTCTATCCTATGTGGATTGGGTTGTGTTATCCTATGTGGATTGGATTGTGCTTTCCTCTATGGACTGGGTTGTACTTGAACTCATGTGCTGGAGTCGAGATGGAATAGATGACTTAGGTATATGTATGGGCATATACCTAAGTAGAGTTGGTTGTTACTTCGTGATTGTATCTTTCCTTTGTGGTTTATCCTTTGTGGATTCTGGGAGACCTTCGGGGGTCTCGGGGTCCCTAATGAGTAGCGTATACTCACCCCTGCACGGGCTATGCCCGCACTACGTTGTGTTGGATACAAACGACAGACAACGCTGATCGAGGTAGGATCTCATAGAGCTAGACGGTACCTGGAGGTGGATCACTGGACGAGACGTTCTCGGAGCAGACAACTGGAGCCGAGGAGCAGAGGATACTACCTGTACCCACCCTTCAGGAGGGATTTCTAGAGTACGGCTCAGACTCACTGCTTTAGTTTTCTGTTGTTGTACTCTCTTTTCAGTTGTACTTTACTTTTAGTTTGGGTTTGTATACTGGCCCATTTACTTTCCAGCACGTACTTTTGTACTCAGTTTACTTAGTGTTTACTTCTTCTTGCATACTCTATGGTGTTTGTTTTCTTACATAAAGGAAATTCCTTCCCTTATATCAGGATTTACGCCTTTGGTGCTAGTCGCTAGCCCCTGGCCTATGGATGGAAGGCTTGGGGTAGTCACGACACAGGTCCTGAGGACGGGTCGTGACAAATTGGTATCAGAGGAGTTCAGTTCTACCGCAAAACTCGGGACTCTGATCTCTCTTCTATGTGAAGGAATAATGATAAGGGTATTGAGTGTGGTTATCATTCCAGGGAGTCCACTGTTGGTGCGGCGGCCGACGTATCCATACACCAGGACCCTGACTTCTGATTTCCGACTCAATACACGAAAACATTGATTGCATGTGTGTTTCAAAAGTTTTCTTTGTGATTACTTTGTGTCAGCTCACCAGGTATACTATATTAACCATGGCGCACCTGTTTCTTTTCAGGATGGCCCCATGACGTCAGCCAGCTAGGGTTCCGAGATTTTTGTGAGATGACAGCCCACCGAGCGACGAGGCCTTGGTGCAGGGCCCTATTATAGCAAAGGCACCAGCGATACCTCTACACACCGATCCACTGATGGTACCAGCCCCAGCCGCTGAGAGTGCACGTCGCCTTAGTGCACCGCACGAGTTTCAGCATTAGAGACCACCCAGGTTCCGCAGAGAGACAGACCCTCAGGCAGGCGAGGATTGGCTGGAGGCTGTTGTATGAGTTTTTAGGTTAGTGGGGACACCAGCTGACCACATGGTGATCCTTGCAGCGAGTCTCCTACATGCGGCAGAAGGTAGATGGTGGAGGCTGATGCTCCAGGTGCACGACGAGGCATATCTCCTTTGTTCGGACTTCAAGAACCTCTTCTGCTCGGATTTCGTTCTAGCCACCCTCTGTGCGGTGCGCATTCAGGAGTTACTACAGCTGCGGCATGGCATCATGATGGTAGCCCAGTACTCGGAGAGATTTACCGATCTCTAGCGCTATTCCTCAGACATGGTACGAAACCCATTCTTCCGGGCCCGGACCTTCGAGCAGGGATTGAGGCATGAGATCAGGGCTTCGATGATCTACCTGAGTATTATGACGTAGGCAGGAGTACTGGAGTGGGCTCTTCTCGTAGAGAGATTTCTTGCTGATCCTACACCAGTAGCGAGACCTACCGCAGGGCAGGATGTAGCTGAGTCTTCTGCAAGTGGAAGTTGACAGATGTCACAAGGGTCCAAGTGGACCAGACCATCAGGTGGAAGACCTTAGGATACTAGCTCAGAGGTGCAGGGCACACGGCGCAGATCCAGCCTTATGAGGAGCAGAAAATGCTATGCATACGGCGGGCAGGGCCACATGGCTCGTGACTGCCCAACCCGCCATGCATAGGAGTAGTAGACGGTTAAGGGACCACCCAGGCAGAGGTAGAGGTTCAACCATAGCGGTCCGCAGGGAGTAGGTGGATGAGGCAGAGGAGCTGGCCGAGCAGTAGGTGGTGGGCGACGCTTTGAGGCTCTACCACCACCACCACCAGGAGGTCCACCCCGACCATAGGGAGTTGGCGGACAGAGGCAGGCGTAGCTTCAGGAAATGGAGGCCTATGACCAAGGCGCACTAGAGATGATTCGAGGTACTATCTATGTATACTCCACCCTTTCTATAGTTCTTATAGACACAGAACGAATCATTCTTTCATTGCCGCTGCCCTTGTTCGGAGCTTGGAGATTCCGACGGAGCCGTTGGATCGATCCTTACAGCTAGAGACTCCTACAGGAGCAGAATCGACGATTACAAACTGGTGCCGATAGTGTGAGCTTACTTTAGTAGGCAAGAGCTTCGGCTGGGATCTTCTTTTAGCGGCGTCGAGGCCTTACGAAGTCATCTTGGGAATGGATTGGTTATCGACAGTCCATGCTGCAGATCGACTGTATTAGGCATAAGGTGCGATGTGTTCACACCGATGGAAGCAGGTTCACCTTCACCGGAAAGAAGGGAGCCTTTGTAGCGCAGGATGGACTCACGTAGAGGAGAGAACAACTGATCACTCATCAGATGGCTAGCCTCATCCTAGGAGCAGTTGACGTGCATAGTCCGAGTTTTCTTGTAGTTGTGGATCAGTATGAGGACATTTTTCCTAACGACGTTCCAGGACTACCTCCTCATAGAGAGGTAGACTTCTACATTGACCTGTACCCCGGGACAACCCTGATATCTACTCCAGAATATCAGATGGCTCCCGCCGAGCTTCGAGAGCTATGGGTACAGCTGGAGGACTTGCAGGGAAAAGGATTCATTCGACCCAGTGTTTCACCCTGGGCTTCCCTGATATTGTTCTCCAAGAAGGCGGACGGGAGCTTACGACTATGTGTCGATTACCGTTTCCTGAACCAGGTGACCGTGAAGAACAAGTATCCACTTCCGAGGATTGAATACCTATTCGATCAGCTAAAGGGAGCACGGTGGTTCTCAAAGAT
Source organism: Viscum album (assembly GCA_963277665.1). Lineage (NCBI taxonomy): Eukaryota > Viridiplantae > Streptophyta > Magnoliopsida > Santalales > Viscaceae > Viscum > Viscum album. Next base: position 1,711,645,312 of record OY728140.1, on the reverse strand, counting down.
AGATCTCAGGTCGGGCTATCATCAGCTCAGAGTTCGAGATGAGGATGTGCAGAAGACGGCCTTCAGGTGTCGGTATGGCCACTATGAGTTCTTGGTTATGCCTTTCGGCATAACCAACGCTCCAGCAGTGTTCATGATTCTCATGAATAGGATCTTTCATCCTTACCTCAATCCATTTGTCATGGTCTTCATTGACGACATATTGATTTACTCGACCACTGAGGAGGAGCACGCCTACCACTTGCGGGTTGTACTGGACACACTCCGAGAGCACCATCTTTATGGTAAGATCTCGAAGTGTCAGTTCTGGATATGTGAGGTCCACTTCTTGGGACACGTCATCTCTGAGGAAGGAGTTGCGGTGGATCCTGCGAAGATCGAGGCAGTGCTAGCTTGGGAGCCACCCAGGAGCATGACGGAGGTGCGAAGTTTCCTAGGTCTAGCTGGGTACTATCGAAGATTTGTGCCAGACTTATCCAGAGTTGAGTCACCGCTTACAGCTTTGACAAATAAGGGGAGACCCTTCGTGTGGTTAGATAGATGTCAGCAGAGCTTCCAGGAGCTGAGACAGAGATTGACCAGTGCACCCATCTTGAGGCTACAGGAGGAGGGAGTAGGGTATGTAGTCTACTGCGACACATCAGGGACTAGACTCGGGTGTTTCCTGATGCAGGAGAAGGCAATGATCACCTATGGATCATGACAGTTGAGGCAGCATGAGCAGAACTACGCTACCCATGACCTGGAGTTAGCAGTAGTGGTCTTTGCTATGAATATGTGACAGTACTATCTGATGGGTGAGTGCTTTACAGTCTACTATGACCACCAGAGTCTCAGGTACATCTTCTCGCAGAAGGAACTGAACCTGAGACAGCGACAATGGCTCGAATTCCTCCAGGACTATGAATTTGAGATAGTCTATACTCCTGGGAAGGGGAATGTAGTAGCCGATGCTCTCAGCAGGAGGATGAGCATTCGGCTACTTAGAGAGGTGACAGAGCAGCTAGCCGCGTTGTAGATATCCTTCATGGATAGAGACGGGGAAACCTTCCTTCAGTCGCTCATAGTCACACCTCCACTTCTTTAGGGGGTCATAGAGGCACAACGTGGGGACGTTGACTGTGAGACACGATGTGCACAGATTTCCACAGGACAAGCACCTGACGGATTCTCTTTAGGAGGAGAGCACGACGTCCTTTTTAGAAGACGTATCCTGGTACCAGCTTCTTTACAAGAGGAGGTGATGAGAGAGTTTCACACTTCCCCTTTAGCAGTACATCTAGGAGTGACGAAGATGTACCAGGATCTCAGACAATAGCACTGGTGGTCAAGTATGAAGAAGGCTGTGGCAGAGTTCGTTTCTCGATGTCTCACCTGCCAGCAGGTGAAGGCAGAGCACCAGGTACCAGCAGGCTTGGTACATCCCTTGGAGGTCCCGGAGTGGAAGTGGGATGAGATATCTATGGATTTCATGACTGGACTTCCACGTACATCCAGAGGAAACGACTCTATTTGGGTGATCGTCGACCGACTCACCAAGTCGGCCCACTTATTACCCATCAGGGAGTAGGGATCTATAGAGAGCTTGGGACGTCTCTATGTGCAGGAGATCGTATGACTTCATGGTGTTCCATCATCTATCGTATCCGATCGAGATGATCGTTTTACTTCCCGGCTTTGGAAGGGGTTGCATGAGGCTTTTGGGACATAACTACACCTGAGCACCGCCTGTCACCCTCGGACGGATGGTCAGATGGAGAGGACCATTCAGACTCTCGAGGATATGCTCTGTGCATGTGTCCTCGACTTTGGTCGCAGCTAGGAGTATCACCTACCTTTGGTGAAGTTTGCATATAAAAATAGCTACCACTCCACCATCGGGATGGTACCATATGAGGCATTGTACGGCCGACCTTGCAGGTCACCTCTATGCTGGACAGACCCTGGGGAGTCAGCACTTGTGGCACCAAAGATGGTCCAATCCATGATAGAGAAGGTCCAGGTCATCCAGGAGCAGATGAGGATAGCTCAGAGCCGACAAAAGTCTTATGCTGATAGGAGGCGAAGACCACTAGAGTTCGAGGATGGTGACCATGTTTTCTTGCGGGTCTCACCTCGACATGGATTACAGAGATTTGGCCGGGGCGGCAAGTTATCTCCGCACTTCATAGGACCATTACAGGTTCTTAGCAGGATAGGCGAGGTGGCTTATCACCTGGCTCTACCACCTCAGTTGCACCGGGTGCATAACGTCTTCCACGTATCTCAGCTGAGGAGATACGTGCACAACCCGACGCATATCATCGACCATGGCGAGCTGGATATCGATGACGGGGGGAATTTTGTGGAGGTCCCGGTGGAGATCGAGGATCAACAGGAGCAGGTCCTACGTGGGCGGTCGATTCCTCTAGTGCACATCTGGTGGCAGCACGGGAACCTCCAAGAGAGCACTTGGGATCAGGAGGCTCAGATGCGTGCACAGTACCCTCATTTGTTCCCCTAGTTTGTGATGTAAATTTACAGGGACGTAGAGCCCTGAGTTAGGAGTAATGTAAAGACCCATAAAATTCAAGGATTTTTTTTCTTAAATTCTTTGAGATTTTATGAGTACGCAGTTTCTGACGGCACCTGATTCTGAGGCCCGGTGTGCCCGGAATCAGTTTCCGAAGTTTAGCTTGGGTGCGTTCATTGAACGAATGAGAGAATTTTTATAACTTTTGAACCGGTGCTCGGAATCGAAATCCGAGGGCACCGATGAAACCGCATTGCCGGTTTTTTTAAGTAGACTTTCACTGGAGTTGCGTTTTCTTGGGAGGTGTTGTTAAAAATGAAATGGTTTAATTGAAGAGTGAAATAAAATACGTGTTACAATTTTATTTATACTCTAAGTAATTATAACCTACGTGTGGAAGTTGAGGTGGTACCCACTAAATCCTAACTCCTCTTGATAGGATATTAGTGATGTGGGCCCCACATGAGACCCACCTTTTCAAATTCCTCTAACCTCTCTTAAAGTTGGAAAACCCCCCCATTAATTTGTAACTCACCCACTCTCCCTCTTTAATTGCATGTCAACTCTCACATTAATTTGATTGACTAAAGCTATTCAATTAATTTAATTTTGAGTTTGGGTTTTTTTGAAGATTTGAAAATTCATGGAATGTGTTAATAAAATAAGGAAGCCCTTATTTTATTTGGGGGTTGTTTAGTTGTGTGAGTATCTTTGGAGAGAATTCTCTAAGTCTGAAGAACTTCATCTTCTTCGCGAAAAACGCCAAGACTTCGACGAAGAACGCCGTCACCGCAAGGAGAGATCGACGTGCCGTCTAATCTCATCTCCTCAGCCGGTGTGTGTGACACCTTTCCTGAAGAACGATGACGCACCCTCTTTCTATCTTCTTCCCATGTCAAATAAAGAGAGACTCTGTTCCTCCTCGGACGTTCTTCGTCAACATATACGGAGATTCACCTCGCAACGCCATTTCCCGTGACGATCACCGTTCAAAATCTTCTTCGAGGTAGGGTATTGTTTTAAGTTTGTGATTAATTTGGCATTCATCGTTAAATAATTATCCACTTGTTATCGAATTAACGGGAGGAGTCCGGACTGAACAAACACGGCCGACCCTCCTCCCCATTGTTGTTCTACTTTGTTATGGATTGGAACAGAGGCGATGCGGTGCCGTCGCACTGCGTGGGAACGAGAGAAATGCGGCCGGTGCGGGCCGCGACGAAGGAGCGCGGCGCCGTCGCACTGCGCCGGTGAAGCCGAAGGAAGCCGCGGCCGGAGTTGGGCCGCAGCGGAGGGGAGCGGCGCCGTCGCGCCGCGCAAGAGCACCATGGTGGGCCGCGGCGGAAGGGCGGGGCACCGTCGCGCCGTGCCGGTCAGACAAGGGCCGCGGCAGTGCAGAGGAGGGTGGCCGGATCCGCCGGCCACCGGCGCTTCGGAAGGCGGGACCCGTGGGGGTCCCGCGGCGGCACACCGACCGACCATTACGGTCGATCGGATTTCAGAAGACCGGGGGTCGTAACCCCTAGCAGGTGGAAAGGGAGAGCCCCCACCCCCCCCCCCCCCAAGTGGGGGCCTCCATTTCAAAACTTGGGGGGGGGGGGTAGCACCCCCCCTTCCGCGTCCGCTCAGTGCGCGGGCACCCGCACCGGTTGCTCCAAGCCGGACCGCCCGCGGGGGGCTGGACCCCCGCGCCGGGTTGGGCCACACCGCCAGGTCAGGCCACGCCAGCTGGGCTAGGCCGCGCCCAACTGAGCCGGACTCAGACCCGGGTCGGGTCGACCCAGTTTGGGCCGACCCAGGGGGTATCGGGTTGGGTCGGACCGGGCCCGAACCCCCTACTTTCAGACAGTTCCGTTCAAACACCCATAACTTGGGCTACGTACCTCCGATAGACACACCGTCAGTTGCGTAGCGATCTTTGGATCGATACGGTCATTTCAGTATATTAAACTCAGGGTTTTGGAGAACTTTGGGTTCGAACACGAAACCAACCGGGCCCTCGGAGTGGAAACACTTATAACTTAAGCTCCGAATGTCTGATTGACGTGCCGTCGACTTTGATGGATTCCTCTTAGTGATACGGCTCTTTTAGATTACTCCTCTTGAGGTTTGGATGCAGCTAGAGTATGTCCGGGTTGGATTTGGATTAAAAACCAACCGGGTCCCTAGGACGAGAAATCCAATAACTCTCAGACCGGGCGTCCGATTGACGCGCCGCCTGTCGCGTCGAGTTCCTATTGACGAGACAGAAATTTGAGATACATCAAATCCGGACTTCGTGTAAGTTGATGTATCGACCCCCTTAGCTCGTGGAGCGGACCCTCCCGGAAATCGAGCATGCTGTGTGCAGGAGCCCTAGAGCTGGCTGCGACTGTGACGACGATGATGACTGTACTGAAATCCTCAGTGGGTTCGGCAGTGACGACGACCATACTGGAATCCTCCATGGGTTCGACGACGATGACTACTGTTCTTATATCCTATGTGGGTCAGGCAATACTTGACTACTGTTCTTGTATCCTATATGGGTCCAGCAGTATTTGACTCTGTACTTTTATCCTATGTGGGTCCGACAGAGTAGCTTGTCTTGTATCCTTTGTGGGTCCGACAGATTAGCTGGTCTTGTATCCTATGTGGGTCCGACAGCTTAGATGAATCAGTGGATACATCTGATCATCTCTACCACCTTACGAAGAGGTATACTTGTGTGAGCTGAGTCTTAACTTACAATCACTATCTTCGATATGATTGTTTTGCTATCCTGTGTGGATTGGGTTGTGTTATCCTGTGTGGATTGGATTGTGCTTTCCTGTGTGGACTGGGTTGTACTTGAGCTCATGTGCTGGAGCCGAGCTGGAATAGATGACTTAGGTATATGTATGGGAATATACCTAAGTAGAGTTGGTTGTTACTTCATGATTGTATCTTTCCTTTGGGGTTTATCCTTCGTGGATTCTGGTAGACCTTCGGGGGTCTTGGGGTCCCTACTGAGTAGCATATACTAACCCCTACACGGGATATTCCCGCACTACGTTGTGTTGGATGCAGATGACGGACATCACTGATCGAGGTAGGAGCTTGTGGAGCTGGACGATACCTGGAGGTGGATCACTGGACGAGACGTGCTCAGAGCGGATGACTGGAGCTGAGGATCAGAGGAGACTACCTGTACCCACCCTTCAGGTGGGATTTCCAGAGGACGGATCAGACTCACTGATTTACTTTTTTGCTGCTGTACTCTCTTTTCAGTTGTACTTTACTTTCAGTTTGGGTTTGTATACTGGCCCATTTACTTTCTATCACTTACTTTTGTACTCAGTTTACTTAGTGTTTACTTCTTCTTGCATACTCTGTGGTGTTTTTTTCTTACATAAAGGAAATTCCTTCCCTTATATTGGGATTTAAGCCTTTGGTGCTAGTCGCCAGCCCCTGACCTATGGAAGGCGGGCTTGGGGTAGTCATGGCCCGGGTCCCGAGGATGGGTCGTGACATCCCATTTATGATATCCAGGGTATGAAATACATTTCTTAGGGGATTTTTCTAGATAGGGTTAGGTATCTCCCATAGGCCCTGGGTGTTATCTCCTATCTGTGTATTGACATCTTTCGATTCCTAGAGCATAATTATTCATGGTGAGGCCCGATGAGCATGACCTCTTGGATGAGCACCATCAGTTTAGTGATATTTGAGAAGTGAGTTCCCTTAGATTAATGTGTTCTATGAGCCTTCAGTATAATCCTAGGATGATAGTGATGATGTGACCTTACTTTTAAACTTGTTGTCCATCTATGATAATATCTAGTTTGTTATCTTATTTCCTTTATATTGACTCACCTTTATGATATCGAGATGACTCTCTTTGATGCGTTATGTTTATTGATTTTAGGGATTACTACTGGGAATGTTTATACTCACCCCTATATGGTATCTACCCACACATGTCATGTAATATGCAGATGAAAGAATTTTCAATGGAGTCCTAGGAGAATCAGGACCATGTGGAGATTAGTTGCGAGTGGTGAACTAGATACAGTTCCATGAGTTGCATCTTGACAGTAGTCCCACTTTGGTTAGAAGGCTTCACTCTTTTACAATTGTGGTGAGATTGTATTTAGACCTTTTATTTTTTGTACTCTTTTTTTATACTCTGATGTGGTATTAGTTGTATGCATGCATATTTGAATCTCCGTTCTGGTGATCTATTTTTTCATCTGGATCTATTCTAGTTATTTTTGGTTCTAGTTATTTATTGGGGTGTATATTTCTTTGTGTGCACTAGTTTTTTCCTTGTCACATTTGGATGTTGGTTCATCATTTTATAGGCACCGATGGGTGAGTGACCTAAAAAGATAGATGGGTGTGATAACCAAGGTAGTTAAACTCGAGAGTCCACTCAGACTCGTTCGAGGCCAGAAAATTCAACTTGTAGACTCGACTCGTAGACACGTAAGAGTCCACTTCAACTCGACCTGCACCACCATTAGAGACTCCCTTTCAAGGTTATCAACCCAAGCTGTAGCTTACTAATAAGTCTCAATTCAAATTTGAAGCTTATTCAAATTTTCACCATCATCCAACCTCAGGCACAAATCCACACCTTCACCCACCTTCCTAGACAATCAACCATTTAAAGCTTACTCAAATCTACACCTTCATCCAACCTCCTGCACAGCCACACCAAGAACTTCGGATCCATCATCCCAATTGAAAGTAGGAACCATGTCATGATGTCATCCTCCTCCTATCACGGTCAAATATGCATGAGTTCAATGGTTAACTCATTCCATAAGTATAAATTTTGAGTGATCTCACTAATGATGGATTGCCTTTCGTCCCAATTTTGCTTCAAACTAGCTTATACATAAATTCATTGATTATTTTTATTCGATATCTCATCCTAGCTTTGATTCCTATATTTGAGAACCTCTTTATCTTCTAAAAGAGATCGTTTTATCAAAGAGAGATCAGAAGTTTTGCATCATTTAAAACATTATAAAGCTAGACTCCCCCTTTATTGGTTCCACACATGTAATAAAGTTGTATGCCCTGACAAGATTTTGAACGTGGATTCCATTCCACACTTCATTAGAAAATCCTACGAATCAACCCAAATACCAGTGAATTGTTGTTTCTTATGTCTGTGGACAATAATTCTGAAAGGGAGAGTGTGTGTGGGGGGGATTCAAATGTAAATTACTGTTTTCTAAAAGGATCATACTTTGATGCATCAACAGATCGATTAGAGGATGTGGTTTGGGACACTATGGTATCATGTTTGGATTCGTATCCACTGAAGACTTTAACGTTGTAATTCTCCAGTGCTCTAGGGTGGAAATCGTGGTTGGATACCTTCCTTTGGTGCAACCATGGTTCTCCATCCACCGTGAAGATCCCTTCACCCAACAAATCGCCCAGGAGTCTCCCGCTGGAACCCTCCCCACACAAATCAAGTTTCACAAGTATATATATATTAATGGGAGCAGAACAACTTCAACACTATTCACCAGTACCTTTTAGTAGTTGGGGAAGTTGGTCTTGAGGATGTATTTCACATTTATAGGTTCTGCAGTGAAGACCAGGCTCCTGATCTGTGCTTCAAAGAAAGGTATGCGAGGTAGTGTTAAGTCCTGCTAAAGTTGCATGCTAAATCGAGAACAGTGCCACAGACTGGATGCCTTCTTCTTCTTGTGTTCTTCTGGTTTGGAATGATTCTAGTGTAAAAAATGGATATAGAGGAGAGAAGGATGGTGGTGATGAAAGAAAGTGGTTGAAGCAGCAAGGGAAACAAATCTATGGATGGGCAGAGGATTTGCTTGGTTTAGAGCGCCAACAACTGTAGATTGCCGAGGAAGTGCCAATTCCAGTAGCACTGAGATGAAAAACAATCAGAAACAATAATTCAACAGTAGCAAAACAAACCACCACAAACACCACCCTATTAAATTCTTCTTTAACAACATTAGGATTTTGCTGGATACCTTTTTTAACATCATTTGAGAGACCAATGTTAGAATCATTCACATTGAGGGCTACTAACATGATTGAATTAGTCTATTTGAGGTGTGGTCATCAGCAACCGAGCACCCTCCCTATCCAGGGATTTCATATGTTTGATAATCAATAGGTTCTGAAGAATCACCATCATCTCTTTGGGTATTTTCTTTGCATTAGTCTATATCCTCCAAATAAATTTTAACCTTATTCTCTTATAATTATATAACCCCAAACCCAAGGACTGTTTCTCCAAACTGGAAATATTCCCCAAGTTCTGAAATTACCTAGGGATGATTCTGAACACCTGCATCTTCTTCAGGTGAACAATTGAAGAAATTGAATAAAAAACAATTGGGTGCAAGCGAGGTAGTGTAGAGTGGAGGGGGTCGGTCGCACAAAGCCGGTGGAGCAGAGGGGGTCGGCCATGCACCACCGACGGAGCAGAGGGGGTGGGACGTGCGAGAAAACTGGTGTGAGGCAGCATCGATAGAGCAGATGGGGGTGGTTGTGTGAGGCAATGCCAGTAGAGCATCAGTGAGGAAAGTAGAAACCCTAGGCAAGCAGCTGTGTGTGTGAACAATGCAAGGTCGACGCACATTTTTATATTAAAAAAATTTCCACTTGATCACTCATCTCAATCGGTGATTCTGCACGCATGAACGATTCTATAACGAGTTTGTGGATTTACCGTCGATTTTTCCCAAAACCGAATCAGTATGTGAGTGGAATCGCTGGGGGTGAGATCATCCATAAACCTGTCTGAGTTTGCGAGTTACCTCATGATTTTGACTACCTTGGTGATAACTCCCATCATTCATCCACCCGTCATCTATTTTGATGAAAAGATGGACACCTTTCCCTTGAATCATGATCAATGTTTTTAGTCTGGTTTTACTTCACATTTGGTTAACTTTGTTATGAGTTTCTCGCAGCTCTATCAGGAGGGTGAATCGAAAGATAGAAGGGTGTTCTGGAACCCTTCATCCAGCTCTCCTTGACATGTTTGTGTTGGTTGGATAGGTGCTCTAACACACTGTGATGACTAACACATTTAAACTTATTGTAAGAGGGGGCGGTTCATTATTTTGACTAAACTCATTGTTCACTATCTAGTGAGGGGGGTGATGAGGATTATTCTGGTCCTTGAATTGATGTTTGCTTTACTTTGGACTTGTGGGACCATTATGACCTTGGTGTCTAGTTTTTTAAGGCATTTTGATTTTTCTTGTAATGGGTTCCCTCTTTTCCCAGTTCGAAAGAAGTTTTTTTTATGTTCAATTAAGGGGGATTAATCCTCAATATTTTCAAAAATAAAATAAAAATAAAAATAAATAAATAAGCCTTCTAAATTTAAAACAATACCAAGTACTTTTTATTATAACAATACACTAAATTAAATACAACAACATCTATTTAGGCTAATGAGTTGGGAATATTAAATTTTTAAGAATCATAAAAAATAAAATAGAACAACATATGATAAACATAATAACTCCAAAATTGGAGCCCACATATTTAGGATCAGTCATGAGTTAAAATCCACCAAAAAGGATGACAGTAAGAATACAGAGAAGCAAAAAAATATGAATCATCCTTACGTGTGAGAAAACTAGAAAACATAGAGATTAGATTATAATTTTTTTTTGTTATGGTGGGGTATTTATAGAATAAAGGATATATATACGACTTTTTTCATTAGATATCCACTAAAACCTTTTAAAAAGGAAATAAGATATGATTCAATTTAAAATATCTATAAAATTATTGGTTAAAATATAATTTTATTTTATGACTCAAGGAGTGTAATGCCTAAAAAATAATATTTATTATTACCAAAAGGTTCAAGATCAAGGTGAGACCGATCCTAAAATTTATTAATAAGACAAAATAGAATAGTTCATGAATTAAAAGGGGTTTTACAAAGGTGGGAGTGGATATCACCATACATATCTACCTTCACTAGGGGTGTATAAAAATATAGGATCCAAAAGTACCACATCAAGCTCATCTCCATAATTTCTCTCTTTGATGGGGCATCCACTACTTGACTAGATTCCCTATACACATGCGAGATAACCATATTGAGATGACTGGAAGTTTTAAGGCATTCAATCCATTGGGGGTAAAAATCTCCATGGAATGATCTTGGTTCTGACATTCAGGGATTTAATAGAAATCCATGAGTCATACTCTATCTATAAATCTATCCATTCTTGTTGTACCGCGTGATTAATAGCATGGATAATGGACAATAGCTCATCCTCATAATAAATTCCAATTCCAATGTAATTATAAAATCATCCTTTGATGAATCCATAGTGATTATGGAAGAAACATTCATGTCTATAGGGTCTTGTCATGCTAGAAGCTGCACCATAAATATTAAACTTGACCCACGAACGAATTAGAGGGATCCAATAGATGGATTTCAGAACCAAAGGTATTTTAGATCTTCCATTCACACCCAACAACTATAAAATATTCAAATCATAAATGGGGTTATCCATCACACATGTTTATATTTTAGAGGCAATGAAGACATCCCTATGCATGGCCATAATTCCTATATGAATTGATGATTTATGTTCATCAAATATCAAGGCATTTTGGGCTTTCTAGATGTAGGAAATAATGTAGGAATATGCTGCAAATATCAGATTGTGTACCTATTCACTGTGGGTAGCATTAACAATGGAGACCAATAAATCCTTTACTTGATATGTTTTGCAAATTCTAGTGCCAAACATGTCTTATAGATGATTCCATAACATGGAATCAAGGTCACATCCAACAAAAATGTGCTACACATTTTCAAAAGTGCACAGACACACATGTTAGGATGAAGCAAGCTGAATGACTATTCCTTGAAGCTGATCTCATGTGGGAAATCGATTCCTCCAGATCCTCTGGAGGAAAATCCATCTCGTAGATTGGATGCAGGGGATTCTAAAATTCTGTAGCTATGAGGGTAAAATAATGGTGCCATCACATTCCAACTTGTATTTCTATTTTGTGTTTAATTGACCACTTCCATATAGTTTCCATATGAGAATATCCCTGTAAAAAAGGTGTACCTTTTCAATTCAAGAGAGGCTTGAGAGGGGACAAGATCATTAAGACTATTGTTTTTGTGAATAAGCTCATAAATAGACTTGCGCTATAGGTTTGGGGGGGAAACCATGATGTCTTGAAATGGCATGTTAATCCATGAGGTTCTCAATTATATAAATAATTCTATAAATAGTTATAAGTTAATCTTATTAAGTAATTTTAATGATTTTTGTTTTTAAAGAAATATTTAATAATGTATTTTTAACAAATTTATATTAATTTGTAAGAAAATTTCTTTAAATTATGATAGGTAAAATAATATAAAATCTATGATTAGTAAAAATATTAATGTTGGTATTAAAGTAAAAATTAATATAAATAAAATGATAAGAGAATATACTAAATATGTATTTATTAATAAAATTGTTTAATGTGTTCATATAAATTATTAGATATTTTAAAAGTTAGTATAAAAATATTGGCTAAACATAAACCCACCACAGACTCACCTCAACCACATGTGGGACTAGGGGTCAACCACGTGGGAGATAGGTCAACTGGGTAGGCCCATGATGGCATGGGTTAGTGCATGCATGTAGGTTAGTTTTCTTGGTGAGTGTATAACACCCACAGGGTGTAAAATTTTTCACTATGTATAATAGACACATTTTAGACCTATAATAAAACCAAACAAGGAAAATACTTCACCTGAGATACAAGATAGGATTTCCAAATTATTTTTAGATACATATCAGGATCACAATGCCTACTGTATTCAAGTTGGTAACTATTTATGTTTAGATTTGAAAATATTAAATTATGTCATCTGATCTCTCTTCTATTATAAATGGGCCTCCCTTTTTACTCTTTGAATGAAAACCCCACATTCCCTACTTTTTCATTTCTCGTATATTCCTATTATCTATTAAAGTATACAAGTTCCCAACATAGGAGGTGATACTAATGCCACTTAAGAATTTTTAAGGTAAGGGGGACTTATTTTAAAACTCATATTCCATGTATTTAAAAACCATTATTTAAGGGAAAGTGTTTTACTTATTTTTTAGTATTTTTAGAACCCTTATTTTAAGGGATGTTCAAGTTTAAACTCCTTTTTTTTGGTTTACAAAACCCAAGCAATAATTTTTTTTCTTAAATTTAAAATATTTTTTTTGAAGTTGATTCAAGAGAAAATTTATTTAAAATTCAAGTTTTAACACTTTTTCAATTTATTTTTCCAAAATTATAATCATGGGGAAAATTTTTTACTTTATTTTCATAGCCTCATTTTAGAATGGTTTGTTTCAAGAATTCAAATTGACTAAATTTTCAATTTTATTCTGAAATGATAAGAATTATCATTTTATGCATGAAATGTTCTATAAAATTTATGGATGTTACACATAAATATAGGTATGTACATGAAATATATTTTCATTAACATTCTATATATGTCATGAAAAATATTTTTTAATTTTCAAGAATTATTTATAAATTTTGTCTATGAATGTTCAGTCTATTTCTAAAATTAAGGATTTTACTTTAAGGTATTTTTTGTTAAGGATTATCAAATATGTAATTATTTTCGTCATTAATTACATATAAATGAAGTTTTAAAATATTTTAATGGATTTATAATGATAAATTCAGGATTTTTTAAATGTTTTATTAAAATTTTTCCACTTGGATATTTCTTTTTCTATTGGGGAATGGGGAGTGAACCCAAAACCTCAAGGGGACCTTGTCCTAAGGAGTAATATTTAATATCCTTAGTTCCCCCATGGTTATCTTACAAGTTTATCAAGTATAATTGTATTCTATAAACATTTATTATTTTTAGAAAATAATAATGATTTTATAATTTCAAGGATAAATCCAATTTTATTTCAAAGTTTATTATATTTTGAAATAATATGGGATTTCAAAGTGACAAGTCATCTTAAATTTTAGAACAAAATTTCTTATGGATTTTTCTTGAAAACCATAGATTCACATTTAGGGAAAATTATTTATCATATCAAAAGTTTTATATTTAATTTAAAATGGAAATGTTTTCAAAAATGGTTTTATAGTATTTATAATAAAAGTAATTTTCCCATGGTTTTTAAACCCCCTACCAAGAAATTTTTGTGTTCACCCTATGTTTTAAAATGTTTTTCAAAGGATTAAAAACTAGTAAAAGACCGATGGTGTTTGGATCCATCTCTTGTGAAGTTGGATAGTTGCTATATAATTTATATAACTATGATATGTTCTAAGGGTTTTCCTAATCCTCCAAAATCTAAACTGAAAATATCCCCGATCATTACATTTCTCACTTGAAATTCTTATAAAAAATATAGTATATTTTAGCATTAGATCTGGGAGCGTGGGTATCAGGTTATTGCATTCGGTATCAGAGGAATAATTAAGAAAAATTTAGAGATTAGGATGTTTTGGATAGATTAAGTTTCTAAGAATGATCCTTTTCAGTAAATTATCAATCATGTGACATTTTAGATTGAAAAGTCAGTTTCAAGATAGAAGTAGGAAGATCATGAACAACCCTTCTATCCCTTCTAGATTAAATTCTTGAAACAATTATTATAAATTCATACTTAGATAAAATTAAATTTTTTACAATATCCAAATTACCTGTAAGTAGCTCAATGAGGTATCTAATACCACTACCATTACCTGAATTTCAAAGGACCATAGATTGTTTATTATAAGATCTTACGTTCTCAAATTTCTCACCATGCTAGGTGTGATAAGTATCATCAAGGTATTTTATCAAAATCTTTACTTTATATCAAACACATAAAGAAATTAATGATTTTCTGGATGTTTTATAAGAGGGATACCTTTGAGAAGACTGTATGTATCTAATTATGTATTTCTATCTTTGGGGAAATATCAAGATTGAATTGGGGAAACCCTATTTTAAAATCTTTAAAGATGAATCAGTAAGATTATTTTATAAAAGACAAGATAAAAAAATGTATTAAAATTATATATTATAAATAATTTTAAATGATTTATCAATGTTTCCAAAAATTTAACCCAATATTCACAAGTTTCATTTGGATAAATAAAGTAGATGATTTTGAAAATATCTCGAGGTACCATTGCAACACATGGACCCTTACTACTTGAAAGCGATGCTAACAGGGAAAATGATGATCTTGTTAAAGGTATGAGTTATTTCAATAGTATTATTAAAAATAATTTTAATGTTAGGTGAAAAGTAATGAAGTTATTTTGTAGAGATGTGGAACTTGAAGTTTGAAGTTTGGAACGTGATATTTAGAGTTGCTTATGTATAAACGAATTGTTAGGGAATAATTATATTAAGGGGGTAGAATGTAACACCGCAAAATTTTAATATATTTATGTACTTGAAATAAATACTATAAGTAAGTTAGTCTTCTAAATTTAAAACAAGATCAAGTAATTTTTATTGAAACAATATACTAAATTCAGTACATGAACATATCTTCAGACTAAGGAGCCTGAAATATTAAATTTTTAACAATCATAAAAAATAAAAGATGGAAACATATGATAAACAAAATAACTCTAAAATCATATCACACTTCTTTAGGATCATCCACGAGTAGAAATCCACCAAAAAGTATGATAGTAAGAATATAGAGAATCAAAAAATTATGAATTATCCTTACAAGCAAGAAAACTATAATACATAGATCTTGGATTATAAAAATGTTTGTTAAGTTGAGTTATTTATAAAATAAAGGATATGTATAAAATAATTTCATTATATGGCCATTAGAATCATTTAAAAATTAAATAATATATGATTCAATTTAAAATAATTATAAAATCCTTGGTTAAAATGTAATTTTAAGTCATGACTCAAGGTGTGTAATGCATGAAGAATAATATTTATTATTCCATAGTAATGAATAGTAATATACAAAAATGTAGAGTCTCAATAATATAAATACTAATATAAATAGTTATAGGATAATATTAGAAAGTAATTTTAATGATTTTTGTTTTTAAATAAGAATTTAATAATATATGTTTACAAAATTTATATTAATTTTTAAGAAAATTTCATTAAATTGTGATAGGTAAAATAATATAAAAGCTATGATTAGTAAAAATAATAATGCTGGTGGTAATATAACTCAATTAAAAATTAATATAAAGAAAATGATAAGAAAATATACTAAATATGTCTTTATTAATAAATTTTTTTAATGTATTTATATATAGTATTACATATTTTAAAACTTAGCATAAAAATCTGGACAACCATAAGCCTACCAAGGGCCTACCTCAACTGCATGTGGGAATAGGGGTTAACAACGTGGGAGATAGGTCGACTAGGTAGGCCCATGATGGAATGGGTGAGTGCTTGCGTATAGGATGGGTTTCTTGGTGAGATCATAATGCCTGCATGGTGCACGTGAGGTGTGCATAGGTTTCTCGTGGACTACGCAAGGGTGTGGCAGGACCCATGTGGGTGAGTATGTGTGAGTGTTGTGGGTAATGAACCCCACTATCATCTCAAGTGACAGAAGACACAAAAAAGTATATATACATATTCGAGAACAAGCAGAAATTTGATGTGGGAAGGGAAACATGGCTTACTGTTCACCCATTTTAAAAACATACACTTATATACAAGCCATTTGATGAAATCTATCAGAGTCATCAGATATTTTCGATGTTTTTTCTTCTTCCTCCCACATAAACCCTGCAATTTTTCATTTTTTTCATAGTTTTCACAGAACTTATTATATATATAATTATGTATACATAAAAATGGAGAATTAAGACTACAATTATGATCAATTATTTACCCAAAGACACCCTAAGAACCATAAAAATGGTTTTAACAATGTCACCCTCTTCTCCTTGTTCACCATGATGGGTCTCCATTCAGGTTTTATAGATCTATATGAAAAAATATATTATATATTTCCTATATACATACATATAATTTCAATAAAATATCTTCCAAAAAAAGAATATATGTATCTTGCAACTCTTTAAATGTTGCCTTATTTTTTGTCTTTTGTAAATAGATGAACTTCAACATAGTCTTAATTATTTGATCTTGGTGGAGATCGATTTTTGGATTTTTTGGTCGGGGAAATTTCCATTTTTATAAATATAACTATCACTATAGAATTTTAAAGATTGTTTGTTCACAATCCTAGCTTACTCCGCAATCTAACAAAAATGGGGCCTTATAGAAGATTCAAGTTTGGAATTTTGTGGAATATTAAATGGATAAAATCCTTACATCATTTATTTTTACAAAGATTTCACTTTCAATGGATTCAAATAAAAATGAAAACCATACTTTTTCACTGCCTATAGTAGCCACATTTTAGACCTATAATAAAACCAGACAAAGAAAATCCTTCACATGAGATGCAGGATAAGATTATCAAAATATTTTTAGAAACATTTCAAGATCCCAATGCCAACTGTATTCAAGTTAGGAACTATTTATGTTTGTATTCATAATAAATTTTTCAAATATTAAATTATTCCACCCAAGATCTCCTTCTATAAAAAGGGCCTTTATTTTTACTCTTTTAAATAAAACCCAACTTTTCATTCTTTTTAATTTACCATCTATTCCCATCATCTATTAAAGTATTCAAGTTTCTAATATAGAAGGTGTTAATAGTACTGATTGAGGAGTTGTAATGTAAAGGAGACTTATTTTAGAAAACCTATTCTATGTATTTCAAAAATCTTCTACAAGGGAAAGTTTTTTACTTAAATTTTAATATTTTTAAAACTTTTTTTATAAGGGATGTTCAATTTTAAACTCTTGTTTTGTGGTTTAAAAAACCCTGAGTAAGAAGTGTTTTCTTAAATTTATAATCATTTTTAAAAAATTGATTCAAGAGAAAATTTATTTAAAATTAAAGTTTAAACCCCTTATTTTACCCAAACCAATATGAAGGGGGAAAATGGTTTACACTATTTGTATAGAATCATTTTATAAGGTTTTGTTTCAAGAATTTAATTTGACTAAAATTTCCAGTTTATTTTGAAATGTTAAAAATTATCATTTTATATATGAAATTTTATTTAAAATTTAGAAATTTTACACATAAATATAGGTATATCCATGCACTATATTTTCATTAACATTCCATATATGTCATGAAAATTATTTTTTTAATTTCCATGAATTATTTATAATTTTTTACTATGATTGTTTAGTATATTTATAAAAGTAATGATTCTTCTTTAAGGAATTTTTTAAGGATTATCAAATATATAATTATTTTACTCTTTAATTTCATATAAAGTTTTTAAAGGTTTTAATTGACTTATAATGAGAAAGGTGGGATTTTATAAATGTTTTATTAAAATTTTGGCACTTAGATATTGGTGATGCTAATGAGGAATAAGGAGTGAACCTATGACCTCAAGGGGAACATGTCCTAAAGAGTGATATTTAATATCCTTAATGGACCCATGTGTTTCTTAGAAGTTTGATAAGTATCATTATATTCCATAAAATGATATTATTTTTTTTAAAATAAAATATTTGATAATTTCAATGATAAATCCTAGTGCATTTCAAGGTTTATTATTTTTGAAATAAAGTGGGATTTTAAATTGATATGTCATTTTTGGAGGATGTGCCCATAAAGGGTTCCACAAAGCCGGGGTTTCTCCATCATCGCCATATCCTCTATCTCATGTGACTATGGTTCTGCTCCTTGACTCTTCTCGATGGGCTCATGGATTTCTCCTCTTTCTGTGGAAGAATCGGTTTGAAATCCAGCCTTTATTGACGTCGAAGGTTTGGGTCCCTTCGTCTTGAGGGTTCATGGGCTCTAGTGTCATTGTGGGTAGTATCCAACGTAATAGGATTCTGAAATATCTATGGTCATGTTATTCAGTGGGATCGACTGTCAATTGCGGCATAGTGTTGGTCCAAGGTCAATATCCAGTCTGTTGTGGGATGTGGTTGCTACCGCATCTTTTTCTCCGCTTGTGAGTGGTTTGGGTGGTTTTGTGGCATCCTGGTATGATCATGATGGTGGCGAAGGTCTTGTTTAGTTTCAGTTTATTTTTCAGAGAATATCCCTTCAAAGTCGCCTCTAATATCCGAAAGCTTGGTGATGGGTTTCAACCTTTGATTTCATGATTGTAGTTGGGTGATTTCTGTTCTTGCTGTGAATTATATTTTGGTGTGAATCTCTTTTGGTTTGGTTTGTTGTGTGGCCTGATCTACTGTCAAGGGTGTTGATATGGCGATGGAATTCATGAATTTCCTGGGTGATTCTGATCCTCACTGTGAATGATGTTTTCCTGCTCCCTACTATCAAAGGTTCTTGATTCCAGATTCTCTTCAAAGACTACTCCAGATGAGGTTTAGAGCTGCATGTTTTCACCAGACTTATGTGACTCAATTTTGGATGTTTGAGTGGGTATGGCCTTGTCCATCGGTACCAACCCGTCTTTGCATGGTACATCTTACCACACAACATGGGAATAGTGGAAAATAGACTTAATGATGTTTATACTGGGGAGGGGCCTTTATTTGTTGTTTGATATGGTTTTTTGGTTTTTGGATGGTGGGGGCATAGTTTGATGTTTTAAGTCATTGAAGTCATGTTTCTTGGTTTCTCACTTTTTCCTTAAAAGTGTTTCTATAATAAAAAATTTAATTTCTAGTCAAGTGATACGTCATTTAAACATTTTTAATAGTTTTTTTATGTATTTCTCTTGAAAATCCTAGATTCATATTTTGGAAAAATATTTATTATATCAAAAGTTTTGAATTTTATTTAAAAATCTAATGTTTTTAAAGAGTGTTTTATAGTATTTATTAGAAAATGGATTTAACCTTGGTTTTAAAACCACTTATTAAGAAATTTTTGTGCTCACCCTATGTTTTAAAATGTTTATATAGGATTAAGAATGAGTATAAGATCGATAGTGTTTGGATATAACACTTGTGAATTCATATAGTTGCTATAAAATTTATGCAACTATGATATGTTATAAATTTTTTCCTAATCCTCTAAAACCTAAACTGAAAATATCCTTAATCTGTATATTTCTTAGTTGAAATTCTTATAGAAAAATACAACATGTTTTAGTTCTAGATTCAGGAGTGCATGTATTAGGATATTACAGTATGGGTTATGATAAGGAGAATATGGGTCATTTTTACTAGAATATCCATGAAACGAGATGTCCTGAAACTAATAGTGAGGGATATTATGTTTCAATAAATAGTGAGAGATTAATAAATCTAATATTTATTATCTAATTTTATAAATCAGATAAAAATACTAAAATTATTAACTTCTTAATTATAGAAATGGAAACCCACATGACTTCGACTATATCATTGTGTTTTATACTAGAGAAGGATAACCTTCTCACCGACACTAATTTTCAAGAATGAAAAAGGCGATTTCATGTTATTTTATGCTATTAATGGAAATTATATGTCCTAGAAAATCGCATTTCTGAAGCACTTGACCAAGAGGATAATGAGGAAATATTGTATCTCTATGTGAAATATTTGGATGAAGCCACAAATGTCCAATGTTTCATGCTATCATATATTTACAATGATCTTCTAAGGAAACATGAGGATACAGATTCATATAGCATGATGTCTCATCTTTAAAATATCTATTAAGAGAAGGTGAAACATGAGAGATATGAGATCTCCAGTGCACTGTTCATGTGTACTCTTTGAGAGTTGGTGCTGGCTGAGCCTCATGTAGTCAAGTCAATAAGCTACATAAAGTGCTTATACATATTAGGCATTAAATTACCTAATGATCTATGCAAATATCTCATTCTAACATCACTGGCTAAATCCTTATCTTGTTTTACTATTAATTACAACATGAGAAATAATGATAAGACTCTTTTAGAACTTATTACTCTCATTATCCAAGTTAACAAGGATATGGGGTGTGAAAAACCCATAGTCCTTATGGTGAACAAGGAAGAACAAGGAAATAGGGCCCAAGACTCATACAAAGTCTAAAGCTCCCATGCACTGTCCTTCCAAGAAGAAGAATATCTAAAGGAATAATAAGTAAAAATATTCATTATGTTTTGTATATAGAAAACTAGGACATTGGAATAAGAAATTAACCCAAAATAAATAAGAAGCTAAAGGTGTATTCATTATCAAGTGAAATCCTTATATATATACACATTGTGTAATATAACATTTCTATTTTTAGGTACTCCTTACATTTATTATTTTGTTTTCCCCATATAAATCGAAGTTTTTGTAGGGTTTTTGGGAAATTTATGAGAGGGGTTACACTATGGAGATGATAGGATATGCCATGGAGTGTGTATGGCCATAGTGTGGACTAATAGGCCATGGTGAGGTGGATTTATGAGACACTTATAAATTGGGTAGGGCTATGATGTAGGGAGTAAGCAGCTCTAAGGAGCCCTGGGGAGGAGTTCAAGGTGACTCGACCATTTTGGGGGGTGGATGTGATGCGGTTTATGGGATACTTCATATCCCTACCCCATGTAAAGTACATTTGCAGTATGTTTTCAGGAGTCCAGTTGTCTGGGAGGGGCTGCAGTGTGGTCTAGGTTGGCTACACCAAGGTCATGGGTATTTTTACCCTTATGTATCATGGCCATGGGGGGATATGATGTGGCCTACTTTTTTACAGAATTAAATTTACAAGGAAATTTTAAATCCAAAATTACCTCCCCTTGATCCTTACTCAACCTTTTTACTTTTAAAGGCTCCCAAGATACATTTTGGCTCCTCCAACCTCCATCCTTCTTGGGTCAAAGCTCTCGTGGAATCATTTGTTTCCTCTATAGTAAGAGATATCTCCTAGATATTAAATCCTTGATTTTATATTATTCCCTTATTTGAGAGTGGTGGATCATCATGTTATTGATGGATATTGATGAATCTTAGTTAGAATTATAATTACAAGGATTTTTCCTAGACCTTCTTCAACTTCATTCTCCATTGGCATTTGCTATTGTGGGTGTTGATTTGATCATTTGACTACATGATTAAAGGTAGGAGGTTCCATGAGGATTTTTCATACAATTGATATCCTATGTTTCTTGATTGATTTTAAATGAGTTTTTAATTGACTAATAACCTATGTTCAATATTATTTGATGTTTGATTTAAAAAGGGAATGAAATTGTGAAAACCCCCAATTTCAATGGAACTGAAATTGTTGGGTGAATTTTGAGAAAAATAATGGCTTGAATTAAAAGTAGATTTGATGAAATTATTTCATGTTTATTCTTGAGAAAATTGGCTTAAAATTAAAGATTATTTAAAAATACATGCATGTGATGAAAACCTATGGTTTGGTTTTGAAATGAAAGGCATGTTGAAACTCAAATTGGGTAATTGAACTATAAATGATGAAATCATTTTAAATGATTGATTTTACCATGATTTATTGATTTATTTCTTAAAGAACATGTGATCTTGATTAGTTAATGTGTGATTAGGACAATCACGGTAAGAAACCAACTCCCTAGAAATGGATTGATGATGAAAACACTATCTAAACCAAATTTGGCATAATTTCTCGTGATGGTTCCCCTAATAGGGTGTTGATTGTTTTATCATAATGAGTCCCCTATTGGGGTGTTATTTGAGTGTGCACACATATCTCGAGCCATGATGATGATTGAGAAGTGTGATGATCCCATTACCAGAAACTAATGTAACTTTGGGATTATGAGCATGGTGCTTTGTTTTGTTTGAATTGATTATATATTCCATTGATTATAGAACTGTTTTATTCATGAAACTATTTTATATAAAATGTTTATTTAAGACTATTTTTATATATCTACCATATTTTTTATTTGAAATCATGTTTTGATGAAAATATGTAAATAACTTTACATGCCTTGTTTTATTTAAATTGAAAGAATAAATGGTTTATTTTTATGGAATTGCTTATGGAATATTTGGTGATATCCTACTGGGTTCTTTTGCACACACCATATATTTTACTTTGGGATTTTGTAGATTATCTTATGATAGGTCTAAGAAAATGGAAAGATCCACTTAGAGGTGGTAGGTGTACTTGATTCATGGGACTTGAAGTGTTTCAGGTGACTGATGGAGATGTGATCCACCTATTACATGGGTTTTCTGAGTTTTTACTTTGACAGATGTTGTTTATTTTGATGATGAATTGTTTGGGTATAGTTTTACCTATTTGATTTAGTAATTATTATTGAGGAGTGTTTAAATAACAACTTTTATTGTTTATCTTCTGCTGTATTATGGAAAAATCATTCCCATATGATTCTTTTTTATTCAAAGTGCTAGTCACCAACCCATGGGGATTGGGAATTCCCTTTGGGCCATGACATGATCGTATTGGGTATCAGTGTACTAAGGTATCTAGGATGGTTTATGATATATTGAGTATTAGATATATATTTTAGTGTTCATATATGTATCCAAAATATAGGAACCAAGTAGATGCCAAAATATTTCTAGAGTAGAGGTGGATCTTCATGAAACTAATGAAGCATGGATTCTTGCTTTTTTCTATAAGATACAACCAAATTCTATTGAAACTAGAATTATTTTGGTTTTGAAGAACTATTATTTTGTGTCAAGTGTTAGTAAGTGAAGGTTTTGGGCGCAGTGGAAGCATGAAATGGGTCATGCCCAACTTTGCTTTTTTCTTTCAAGATTAATGATCAATCTGAGATCTACACGATGATAAATTCTATGATAAAAAAAATTGAATGAAAGAAAATAAATAATGGATAAAATTCTGAAAACAGAGATATGATCATTACATAATATTTATAATTAATTTAATCAATTAAATAATTAATTTTCATGAATTATTTATTTATTTATGGATCATACAACAGATCTATGTTGTACAATCGTTGCATTGTAGTAATCAAAATAAGATTCCCTCTATCTGAGATTCACATGTGTTTCATGAATATCTGAATATCTCTGTAGGAATCTCCAGGTGCTAGCACGACAGATCCTATCACTCGCATCATTTACCTTTGATCGCCATAAGAATTTCTTCCAAAGCGTTCTCCTTGATCTCTCTTGACTTGAGAGTGAATGGTGGATGAAGACCACTCTCTATTATTTAGATTATTCTTGTATAGGGATGTCTCTTGGGATTTAGATGATTCTATTTGGTTGTCATTATGCACAAAAAAAAATTTCCTCTATGAAAAAATAATATAATTGGGTTTAAATACCACTAGGGTTTATCAATAAATATTTTCATAAGTGTACTTTAATATTTATTTAATACCTTATAGAACCCCATGTCTAAAATAATAATAATAATAATATTTCCTTGACATGTGCTTATCTTGTTAATTAAATTAAATATTTTTTAATAAAATAATATTCAATACATATTATTTCTCAATGGACCTAAAAACTTGGTCCTCCATTCTATCACAGTATTTATTAGGCTTTGAATAATGAATATTTATTTAATAAATAAATATATCTTAATTATTCACCAATAAATAAATATTATATTCACTCAATATAAAATAAATATTTACTAAATATTTTTCTCACATTATATTTTCTCGAATAACTGGTGATGGAATATATGCAATCAAGAAAGCATGAATAATTATTAAACCACACGTGAGAATAATATTTATTCAACTTGTTAAATAATAAATAATTATATATATTATTTATCTGATATTCTGGATACACTTAGTGTGTGACCCTCTAGGTTTATTTCTTAGTGGCATTAGGTGAAACCACATAAATTCTAAGGTTAGCATCTAAAAACACGCCAAGGCACCCATAAAGAAAGAAGTTAATTCCACAACAACATAATACCTCAAATATAAACTTACTATGTGATATAATCTCTTTATTAAAATATCTCTAGTTAAGAAGGTTGCATATTGGTTCCATCAACCAATGCGATCCATGTCTCTTTTTTCATTAATGTATTGATGAAAACCATGATGACATATGTTCATGGAAAAGTAGGATATATTGGGTGTGTCACAAGTAATATTTCATTAATGAATAATGAGAGAAAGGATTTTTCCCTACTATTATTTAATGGAAGTTGATATCTCAGGACATTTGATGTAAATGATATATTCTAAATAAATCCATATCCATAGATAATAAATTCTAAGGATAAATATACACATAAACAGATAAGAACATATCATAACACATATAAATGTGTATTTCCTACTAGTGGGTCTCATTCTCATAATATCATACACTGGATATTACCAAGGGCATACACCATGAGAAGGTGCCTCAATGTCCTATGATTCTCCACCCCTGATAGCCTGCATCATTTGTGTCCCTCAAATGATATCATTTCAATATAGAACATATATTTAAGAATAGTGTCATAGCACTTCTAGGTTTCCATCATAGTGGGTAACTACTATGACCTTTTAGTGCAACAACTACTATTAGGACATTATCACATACTATGTTACATAGAAGAAAAATCATGATGTGATAAGGAGTTTATTAATATTAAAAACCATGAATACAAGTTATCATAAAGTACATATAAGTTGGTTATAGGTCACTAACTCCAACATATTCCAATTTTCACTAGATCCAACTACTAAAAACATTCAGTACACTTTCTCTCACATGATACTTATTATTTTGATGAGATAAGACTTTTTTCAAGGGGTCCTCCATGTTCTCTTTCGTGTGTACTCTTCTTACTATAACTTCACCCATATGATAAAAATCCCTCAAGAGGTGATACTTATGGAGTATATTATTTTTCTATTGGTGTATCCTTGGATATTTTAAAAGATCCACCATTACATCATTATCACAATATAATATTATATATTCTTTACTGCTAGGTACCACATCAAGCTCTTGGACAAATTTTTGTATCTAAATGAATTCCTTGGATGTAATAGAAGCTGCTATATACTCAGACTTTACTTTATAATCAGTGAAAACTGGATGCTTTGAACTCTTCCAGCTCACGACTCTATTGAGATAGAAAATATATCCTGACTGTGACTTCAAATCATTCTAATATATTTGAAAACTAGCATCAATATAACCCATGATGATCAACTCCTCATATCCTTTATACACCAAGAACATATACTTAGTTCTTCTTAGATACTTAAGGATAACCTTAATAGTAAACCAATTTTTTTCCTAGATTAGCTTGATATCTACCTACCATGCTCAATGAATAGGAAATATCAAGTCTAGTACATAAAATGGAATACATGATTGATCCTATCGTCAAAGCATATGAGATCTTACTCATTATCTCTTTCTTTTGTTGTGTATGAGGGCCCATTTTCTTAGAAATATGTAAACCATGTGACACTAGAACCAAACCCATCTTAGATTATTCTATACTGAATTTATTTAGTATCTAGTTAATATATTTACTTTTAATTAGTCCAAGCAGCCTCTTGGATCTATCATGAATAATCTAGATCCCTAGAATATAGGATGCTTCATCTAATTCCTTAATAAAGAAACATTTGTTTAACCAATCCTTAATAGACTGTAAGAATATAATTTCATTTCCAATAAGTAATATTTCATCAACATATACTACTAGGATAATGGATACATTTCCGCTAAACCTCCTGTAAAGACATGGTTCACATTCAACCAAATTATTTTATAGAATCATTGAATCGAATGTTCCATGACCTATATGCTTGATTCAATATATAAATGGATCTATGTAACTTTTAAATTCTTTTGGCATCACTTGGATTCAAAAAAACTTTCAGTTGTGTCATATAGACATCTTCCTGAAAGTTCCCATTAAGGAATGCAGTTTTGAAATACATCTTTCAAATCTCATTGTCATGGTGATCTTCTATAAAAAGTATAATTATGATGGAATTAAACATGGAAACTGGTGAAAAGGTTTCATCATAGTCAATTCCTTGACACTGTTTAAGACCTTTAGACACTAGCCTTAGTTTATAGGTATTTACTTTACCTTTCATGTCTAGTTTTCTCTTGAATATCCATTTTCACCCTATGGGATTTACATCAACTAGAGCATCTCCCAAAACCCAAACTTGGTTCTAATACATGGAATCCATTTCAAAATTTATATATTTTTCCATCTTGCAGCTTCTTATCTCTATACTACCTATTTTTAGGATAGATATTCATCATTGTCAACCAGTAATGAGTCACCATCTTCAGTGTAATGACCTGAAATTTTGAATAATTTTTTTTCCTAACCTTTTGTGTTATTTTATTTTATACTCAACAAAAATATTTCATTTAATAAAATGAGTATAATTAAAATAAGACCACTGGGTTTCAACTATTATATGACCATTGGCCAATATGACTGTTGGAAACTAAATGTTGTGATTATTGTCTATAAATACAAGTGATCATAATTAATTAATATAGAAAGAAGATTCGATGGACCCATTCAGTAGTCTCAGGCCGATCAAAGATTATCTGATAGAACTCAGGAAAGCGGTAGCACCTTTGGGCTTTGCTTTGGACTAAACCCAAGCTGGACTTCATCATGTGAAGTTGGAACAGAATTGCCTTCACGAGAAGTTCAAGCTGATAGAAATCACTACTCAGGCAATGTTGGTTGAGCCACCCCAAGATTCTATCTCCCTAGCACACCTTACTCTTAGGTCCTATACTGGTGTTATCAGAGGATATGTAACGATACCATAACTGCCTTGTGTAATCCTTTGATTTAAATAAAAATTGTTATTTCTTCTTATTGTGAAGTTTGTGAATTTTCAGATGTTCAGATAAAAATAGGATGTATCTTATGGATGAATTTTGAAAAAAAGGATATTTTAAAAATATTTATGTAAACCTTAAATAATTAATAATGTGTAATTATTTTCAAAAAATGGTCTTCTATAAATGTGTTTGGTAAGAAATTTAGAGTATAATAAGATCAACTTAATTTTCAGTGAATAGTGAATTTTCAGTTTAGAGTTTCAGGTGTTTAATGACATCATTAAGGATGTAATAATTATGTAATAATTTGGTCGACTTATGAATAGTAATATAAGGTATGAGTTTTCCCAAGTGTCTAATACCATGGGAAAATACCATGGGAAAGCCCATGGTTTTTCCAATACCACCGATGAGGTGTCCCTTGGAAATTAATGCCTTGTCCCCTCACTTCTCCTATAAATACCAAACCATTACCTCATTCATTTCATTTCCAAATCCTCCCCAACGAAGTTCTAGTCTCTTTACCTCCCAAGTAGTCCTCCCAAGGTGCCCTCAAGACTCACAAAGTCCTGACCTTCAATATTTCAAAGTTACTCTTCAAGGTAAGGGATCCTACAACTCTCTTTCTTTTCATGTATTCTCCTTTATATCATTTATTTTATGCTCCATGTTCTTATGTTGAGGATGTTATTTTATATTCATCCTACTATCCTTTTAATGTTCATATGATGAGATACTCCCTATTTCTCTCATCAATTCATTTTAAGAATGTTTAAGTGGCGCCGTTAGTCTGCTGAATTTTTGTAAGGGATTCTTTCACCCTTCTCATTTTCAAGTTCTATTTTCATGTCAAGTATTTCAAGTTCCTTTTTATTATGTTGGGGTATGATATCTATATCCATAATAAATTTATTTTATGTTCATATGATTATAGACCCTATTCGATCTCATCAATTCATTTTTTGAAGTTTTAAGTGATGCCATTAGGCTGCCGAATTTTCTTAAGAGAAATCTTATTTTTGTCTTCCTTCCATGTTTTTAATTTCATATGGTATGTTTTTAAAATTTAATTACCATGTTCTTATATCCTTTATATTCTGTCCCTATACTTTTTTATGGATCATTTTTTAGTGG
Source organism: Viscum album (assembly GCA_963277665.1). Lineage (NCBI taxonomy): Eukaryota > Viridiplantae > Streptophyta > Magnoliopsida > Santalales > Viscaceae > Viscum > Viscum album. The sequence goes on along the minus strand of OY728140.1, from coordinate 1,711,616,936 downwards.
GTAACCCATGTCCCCTCTCTTTTCAATATTTTCTAAAACCCTGTAACACAGCCGTTATGCTGCAGAATTTTCGTCTCAAAATGTCTCTCTCTTTTTCTCAAATTATTTTATTTTATTAAGTGAATAATTAAAGCTATTTATTCTATAGGGATATTTACATCTATATCAAAATTTTCTATTTTAAATTCTTGGATTTACATACATGAGGCCCGCTTTCCTTTTCTGTGGGTTTAAATTGACATAAAGATCACGTCTTTAAAGCAGTTTTTAAATGTTATGACTATGAAATGAAACCCATTTCTTTTATGCTATATGGGTTATTTATGAAATTATTGATGATGATATATGTGGATCACATGATAATAAATAAAAATTAAGGGTTCACCTTTATAGTTCTCCAATGAATTGGGTAAAGACTTAATCTCTAGAGATGGCCATTTTAACGATACCTTAGTGAATAACCTTGGTAATTTTTTTAATGACACCTTGGAGATGGACCTTAGTGAAACAGAAATGATTGTCTAAGTTAAATTTTGTAGCCACATCTTCAAGTTATGAAACACGTTATTTTTATTATGATATTCCTCATGATTTCTTTCTCATGCCTTAAAGTTCTTTTTCATGACTTTATTGATGTATCTCAAGTTCACATGTTAAATGTTTCCCCTTGTTTCCCTTACTGGGCCTTCTGCTAACCCTTTCCTTTGATGTATGTCCCCAGGTTATGAGATGCAGTAATGAAATTAGGATGAACATAAATAGAAGCCTTTCAAGTGTTTAAGAATAATGTTTTATGTTTTCATGTATTAAGTTCCTGGTTTCCAAGACACTAAACCTTAAAGATACTCTGTTTTGTATAATGTAATGAAAGTTAATGTGATAAAAAGGCGGGATTCTATAGTTGGTATCAAAGAATAGTTTAGCTATTTCTGGAAATTAGGATATGAAAAATTTAGGAAGAACCCTATAGAAAAGTTTAAATATAGAAAATCTTCCTGGTATTTTGGTGAGTATTGAGTAAGTGGTTTATCAAGAAAATACATCCCTATCTGGATACGAGTAGGTATAGGTGGATCTAGTACATATGTACATAGGGGTAAAACTCGAAAACACTGCTTTGAGCTAGACTCGAATGGGAACTGGTACACGAAAACGGGCCTTGCTGTACTATTGGTTACAACACTCCTAGGGGATATGTTTGGTTAATTGCATGATTTTTATGAATCATTATGAAGTAATTATAGAAAAATATAATTGTCTAAGCATGAAGTTTTAAGACATAAAATCCTTTTTAGTTAAAAGATTCGTAAATGAAATAAGTTTCTCACGAAGGATTTATTCTTTTAGAAAATGTCCCCATCGTCTAGGAATACGTTGACGTATTTCCTGAGGAGTTACCCGGACCTCCCCCAGAAATAAAGTTAGAGTTCTCCATTGAAATCATACCTGGATCTCATCCGATGTCAAAGACCCCCTATAAGATGGAAAATGTAGAGCTAGAGGAACTAAAGAAAAAACTCTGAGATCTTTTTGAGAATGGGTTTATCTGACCAAGTGTGTCTCCTTGGGGAGCACCAGTTCTCTTTGTGAAGAAGAAGGATGGATCAATGCAGCTATACATTGATTATAGAGAACTGAATCAGATCACAGTGAAGAAAAAATACTCTCTTCAAAGAATTGATGACTTATTTGACCAACTTCATGGGACTCAATTCTTCTATTAGACTGATCTTCATTCTGGTTATCATCAATTGAGGGTGAAGAATGATGATATTCCAAAAACAACTTTCCAATCAAGATATGGGCATTATGAGTTTGTTGTTATTCCCTTTGGACTAACTAATGCACCTTCTATTTTTATGGATCAAGAATAAGTTGATTTTGGGAACTTATGTTTTATCAAATGGATATCCTTTGTATAGGAAAATTATTTGGTGATTAAATGATAAAGGTTATTTTGGATGATGTTTTCTCTTTTGGAGTACTATATTCCTAAGGGAAATAAAATACTATAGGATTTAAATTGAGGAGGAATGGTTGAATTTTTTTTGTAATAATTTATGTATTTATTGTGGACATATGGTGATTTGGGTTATTTCTGGAAAATAATGAACCTAGAATAGAGAATATGTGAATAGGTTAATTACACTTTAGTATGAGAATTTAATAGTAGTCGATGTTATATGGAGATAAATGTTAAGATTTTTTTGGGGAAGACTATGTGATTAAATCCTTATGAGTTTTGGGTTCCAATCTTAGTTTGGATTATTCTGAAGAATTTTAAGGATGATTGTGTATTGAATGGTTTTTCTAGAACTTTGGGTACTTTTATTTAATTTTAGAGATTAATAGTCATATTTATTTTTATAAAGGATTATCCTTTTTGGGGATTATATGATCTCGTACTAACCATTTTATTTTTAGTTGATGACTAAAGACAAGTAAAAAATATAGTTATTATTTTATGGATTATGTGATTCCCTAGAAGATGATTCTTGTTCTTTTTATGAGACCAACTCCTTTTGAATGCTCATTGTTTGGAGAAAAGATTAGTCTTGGTGGAAACTTATTAAGGGATGAAACTCTACTTGAAGGTAATTATATTTACTTATGTTTTTATTCTATATAGTAAATTATTTCCTCAAAATTATGAAAAGGAATGTAAAACAAAAATGTTGCTGGTGTATGTTTCATACTGGGTAATCAAAGACCGTTTAATACATCTTAAGTTTGTGATCTTCTTGTGGTTAATTTTCTCCTAATCATGTTTTCTATCACTCTCCATCAGAACTTGACCCTTTGTTTTATCTTCCATATCCATGTTTTTCTAAATGGAATCCTTGTATGGGTTAACTCAGGTAACCTTTTTACTTCCATTTTTTTAAATTAATAGTTTTAATGACTCCTTTTCCGATGTGGGACTTTCTACTAAATTTCCAAGCCCAATTTTAAAATTACGAGGATGCAATTTCTTAAGGGGGAAAGATTGTAATGACCCAAAATTTTGAATAATTTTTTTCCTAACTTTTTGTGTTATTTTATTTTATACTCAAAAAAACTATTTCATTTAATAAAATGAGTATAATTAAAATAAGACCATTGGGTTTCGACTGTTATATGACCGTTGGACAATATGACCGTTGGAAACTAAGTGTTGCGATTATTGTCTATAAATACAAGTGATCTTGATTAATTAATATAAAAAGAAGATTCGATGGCCCCATCCAGCAGTCTCGGGCCAATCGAAGCCCATCTGACGGAACTTGGGAAATAGGTATCACCTTTGGGATTTGCTCTGGACCAAACCCAAGACGAACTTCATCTTATGAATTTGGAACGAAATCGCCTTCATGAGAAGTTCAAGTTGATATAAATCACTACTCAGGCAATGTTGGCCGAGCCGCCCCAAGATTCTATCACCCTAGCACACCTTACTCTTAGGTAATTTTCTGGTGTTATCAGGGGCTATGTAACAAGGCCATAACTACCTTGTGTAATCCTTTGATTTAAATAAAAATTATGATTTCCTATTATGGTGTAGTTTGTGAATTTTTAGATATCCGGATAAAAATAGGATGTATCTTAGGGATGAATTTTGAAAAAAGAAGGATATTTTAAAAATATTTATGTAAACCTTAAATAATTAATAATGTGTAATGATTTTCAAAAAATGGACTTCTGAAAATGTGTTCGTTAATAAATTTAGAGTCTAATAAGATCAACTTAATTTTCAGTGAATAGTGAATTTTCAGTTTAGAGTTTTGGGTGTTTAATGACATCATTAAGGATGTAATAATTATGTAATAATTTTGGTCGACTTATGAATAGTAAGATAAGGTATGAGGTGTCCTAAGTGGAAAATACCATGGGAAAATACCATGTTCAAGCCCATGCTTTTTCCAATACCACTGATGAGGTGTCCCTTGGCAATTAATGCCTTGTCCCCTTACTTCTCCTATAAATACCAAACCATTCCCTCATTCATTTCATTTGAAAATCCTCCCCAATAAAGTTCTGGTCTCTTTACCTCCTAAGTAGTCCCCCCAAGGTGCCCTCAAGCCTCCAAAGGTCCCGACCTTCAAGCTTTTGAAGTTACTCTTCAAGGTAAGGGATCGTACCTCTCTCTTTCTTTTCATGTATTCTCCTTTATGTCATTTATTTTATGATCCACGTTCTTATGTTGAGGATGTTATTTTATATTCATTCTATTTTACTTTTCATTTTCATATGTTGAGAGACCCCCTCTTTCTCTCATAAATTCATTTTAATAATGTTTAAGTGGCACCGTTAGGCTGCCGAATTTTTATAAGGGATTCTTTCACCCTTCTCATTTTCAAGTTTTATTTTCATGTCAAGTATTTCAAGTTCCTTTTTATTATATTGTGGTATTATCTCTATATCCATCATACAGTTATTTTATGTTCATATGATGAGATACCCTATTTTATCTCATCAATTCATTTTTTGAATTTTTAAGTGACATCGTTAGGCTACCGAATTTTCTTAAGAGAAATATTTTTTTTTCTTCCTTTCATGTTTTTCATTACATATGGTATGTCTTTCAAATTTCATTACCATGTTCTTATATTTTTTATATTACGCCCCTATACTGTTTTATGGATCATTTATGAGTGGGTGACCTATGTCCCCTCTCTTTTCAATATTTTCTAAAACCCTGTAACATAGCCGTTATGCTGCAGAATTTTCGTCTCAAAATGTCTCTCTCTTTTTTCTCAAATTATTTTATTTTATTAAGTGAATACTCAAAGCTATTTATTCTACAGGGGTATTTACATATATATCAAAATGTTCTATTTTAAATTCTTGAATTTACATACACGAGACCCTCTTTCCTTTTCCGTGGGTTTAAAGTGACATAAAGATCACGTCTTTAAAGCAGTTTTTAAATGTTATGACTACGAAATGAAACCCATTTCTTTTATGCTATATGGGTTATTTATTAAATTATTGATGATGATATATGTGCATAACATGATAATAAATACAAATTAAGGGTGCGCCCTGATAGCACTCCAATTAATTGGGTAAAGACTTAATATCTAGAGATGACTATTTTAACAATACCTTGGTGAATAACCTTGGAAATTTTTTTAATGAAACCTTGGGGATAAACCTTGGTGAAACAGAAATGATTTTCTAAGTTAAATGTTGTAGACACATCTTCAAGTTATAAAAAACATTATTTTTATTATGATATGCCTCATGATTTCTTTCTCATGCCCTAAAGTTCTTTTTTATGACTTTATTGATGTATTTCAAGTTCACATTTTAAATGTTTCCCCTTGTTTCCCTTACTGGTCCTTATGCTCACCCTTTCCTTTGATGTTTGTCCCCAGGTCATGATATGCAGTAATGAACCTAGGATGAACATAAGGAGAATCCTTTCAAGTGTTTAAGAAGAATTATTTATGTTTCCATGTATTAAGTTCCTAGTTTCCAAGACACCGAACCTTAAAGATCCTCAGTTTTGTGTAATGTAATGAAAGTTAATGTGATAAAAAGGCGGGATGCTATATTCAGTGACTAGAAAATTATATCTCTCTAGTTATCTTACCTCCCTTATACTCCTATACAGTACTTGTGTTTAAGGAACTACTTCTTCTATGGAGACCTATGGAATCTATTCCTGTATCAACTCTTGTGTATATTGAGCATCAAATTCATAGAATTAAATCTTGATCCCACTATCCTTTTTAGGATGTGACCCCTCTCAAGAAAGATGACTTGTCTGGTGACAATCACCTTATTGGTTGAGCGGATGTATATGTATTATCCCAATATTTCCTCAGGATAACATATAAAGATACACTTTGTTCCCTGGGGTGATAGTTTTTTTCCTAATAAGGCCATAGAAAATTCCTTGCAACCCCATACACATGTATGTGAAAAAATAGTTTCTTTACACTCCATAACATGAAGAAAATTCCATTTTCCGCTTTAGTTGGTACTCATTTTAATGTGTATGCCGCATTTTGTAATGCATTATCCTACCATGTCTAAAAAGGTATGGTTCCTCCTTTCACTAACACCATTACACTCTAGTTTATAAGGTATATTGAGTTTATATATAATACCAAAATCCTATAAAAATTTGATAAACTCTTGGTTAAGATATTCCCCACCTCGATCTGACCAAAACTTCTTTATCTTTTTTCCATGTTGATTCTCTACTTCATTATTGAATTACTTGAATTTATAAAAGGACTCATACTTATACCTCATCAAGTAGACATAACCATATCTACTCAAGTCATCAGTAAAAGTTATGAATTAAGAATACCCACCTCTATCCTCTACTAGAAATAGTACTATCATGAACCAACTTGGGTCGACCCTGAACCGGTCACCCGAGTCGGTTTGCAATATGGCCCGAAGGGTGTTCCCAATCCCCCTGGGCTGGAAAACAGTCTCGGGAATCAAAATTTAACCACTGGGAATGATTTGGCCCATGAATAAAAGATAAATAGATAAAAAAAACTGACGATAAAAATAAAAACTAGCAGCAAAAAGAAAATAATCTATACATACCTCCTTGTGACCTCCTAGGTCACCACCCAAATCAAGACCAAGCCTGCTCCAACATTGAGCAGTTGAACCAGGAACCTGTATGAGAAACTGAGCCTGCAACTGGAAGATATGAAAGGCGTGAGCACTGAGATGTTCAGTAGGGGTGCCAAGAATAAACCACTGAATCCAACAATTCTCTTTTCCCAAAACAATCCATTAACACAAGTTTTAAATAAAAATATAAAAGTAGGGTTTTCACATTTGAAAATAAGAAACATGTTTTTCCCATTTAAAAACCCAACACACGAAACATACCATTTCTAAATTCAATTGTCACTTTATAAGTAGAATCCAAAATAGAATATACCAAAGTTGTGATAGAGTAAAACAAGTAGAAGTGAAAACTAAAAATAAACTAGTGCATGGAAAGTAAACAGGCAATGAAAATAATCCAGTAACCATGGGTGATCCTAAACATCCCTAGAAGACCCCTGGACATACTCAGTTTTGGAACCACCTATCTTCGCATGGTGAAGATCCTAAGTCTATAACCAACTGGCTGCCCTAAACTGACCAATCAAGTGGCAAAGCCCGCATGGCCTAACAAAAAATATAGGGGGTACCAACCCGTCTAATCGGGGTTGATAAAAAACCATCACTCGATCATCTAAAAGACGCCTAGGAACCCATGATGGCTATAATAATACCATGTAATTAGGAAGGCCCTTGCACGCACGACTCATCTCACCATACTTGCCTACCACAAACACGGACACTTTTTATGCGTTCACCCATAAAGGGTTACCCTAGATAGGAGCGCCCCATATACTTATATATATGCATACATGTCAAACATACAAAGTGCCAACCGTACTGTCACATAATTCAGTTATGAAAACCACTTTATTAACCACTTGGAGTTATAAATCGGGCCTTTATTTTTACATAATAAAATGCCTTTATGAAAACATTGCACAAGGTCTTCTAAAACAACTCTAGACACCAATTTTGTATTAAAAAAAGCAAAACATGCCCTTAGGCTCCAAGTTTAAAAGCATTTCCATAAAAGTCTTTAGTGATGATATGTTAAATTTTGTAGAAACAAACAAGACGAATCCTTACATCACCCACTCAGCAGAATATATACACCAAAATCCAAACAGACATATACACATGGATTCCTTTTCAAACCAATTTAAAGAGATGAAAAATCATTTCTACAAAAACACTAAGTTCCATAAAACCAATCAACATAGGAAAAACAAGCTCCATAAAATGTTTCTATAAGAAAAAACCTCTCAAGACATCCAACAATACCATTTTAAGATAAATGCATTTAGTTCTAACCAAGTTAGCAAGGCATAACAAAACACTACAATGAATAAACTATCATGCTTATAAAGGTGAAAATAACAATTATAAATTAAATGAAATCATGCAAGTGCATATGGAAAACTTCAGAAAGAGAGAAAGGATGGAAACACCTACCTCAACAATGGTCATGTCAGGCTTTCTAACCCCATCAGCAGCTCACTCGAATGCACACACTTCCATATATATATAACCTTATACTGATTCACGTGTTCCCCACGCCATGAGAGAACACACACACAAAAATATATATATCTATACATATCCATACCTGGGAAAAATGCATGCACACCATCGGAACTGACTGAAATACCCTGTAACAATTACCGACACCCAAATTTTAGTGCGATAAGGACCAAGGCATGACAAAAAAAAAGATACCAGGGACTCGCATAAACCAAAATACCCTGAATAAAGTGCGTAACAAAAAGCTGGATGAAGAAACTCACCTCGGACGATGGTGCTAACCTTGAAAACACGCAGAAAGGTGAGATTTCTTACCAAATAATTATCCACAATACAAATAAAAAAACCAGGACTTAAAAACACACTTATGACACTAAATTAAATGTGCGTGCGACAAAGAAACTCTCACCTTGAATGGTGAAAATGAACCAAAACATGCAGTAATACTAAACGCGCCCCGCAAATAATGATAGATGGTCCGAAGCGATCCGAATTGCTCCGCCTTCAACAGTGGTGGACAAGACGCGATCTGACATGACCCGAGACACCCTTCGCAAACCCAGTGAGGAGATTCACAGCCACGCCAGAGCAATGTGGAGTCACTGCACAATGGGGTTTGGGTACACCGGAAAGGAGCGCACAAGGGGGTTTCGGGTTCCTCGCTGCTGGCCACCAGAGCAGGCCAGACAGAGGGAAGGCAGGGCGCTAGATTTGGGAGGAGGCCAACTGGGTGCTAGATCATGGAGGAGGGTGCATGGTGGCTAGCTAGAGGCACGGATTGGGGTCGGCAGGTAGATGGGAGATAGGAAGAAGGCGGGGGGTGGAGTGGTAGGCTGGAGGCGCGGCTTGGAGGGCAGGAGGCTGGAGCGGGGAAGTCCCGGGCGACCGTAGAGGGGCGAGTCGGTGCAAGGTGGAAGGCTGGCCGGGTTCCGAGAGTATGAGGGGAGAAAAGGGAGGGGGGATGCCTATGTCATGGAGGAGGGAGGGCCTGGGTGTGGTGGGATCTTACATGAGGATCCACGAGGGGCTGGGGGCTGGGTGAAGCGCCGCTGCGCAGAGGGAAAACGGGGGGGGGGGGGGGCGATGAGATTGGGTAGCTAGGGTTTTAATGTTTTTTTCACTATATTATATTAATAATATTAAAAAAATTAATAATATTAATAATAATGAAAATAATAATAATAATAATAATACCAGAATAACAACAACAACAATAATGATACAAATAATAATAATAATAATAATCATAATAATATTAATAATATATAAAGAATACTAATGATATCATTAATAATTTTAATTTTATTAATAATAATCATAATAATAATAAAAAAATAACAACATAATATAATTGTTATTATCAAAAATTCTTTTCTTTTAAATTTCTAATTCGCTTATTTATCTTATTCTGAAAACCGGACAACCGCGCGCACGCTCCATGGATTAATAACCCATGCGCAAGCTGCACGCCTCATTCCAGACCACTTGGGTACCTGCGCAAGTACCGGGTGTGACCGCACGGTTACCACTAACCATGTGGTTCCTGTGCACTGGTCTAAAACCCACCAAAATCATCAAATGTCAAAAATATTAAACTGGGACTCAACTCGAACCTCAGCGCGAGAACCCAAAACTAAGAAGTAAAAAAATAAAAAAATAATAATTTAAAAAGTCAGGGTGCAACAATTCTCCCCACCACATACACTTTCTGCCCCCATAAATTCACCAAACCAAAGGTTAACCGAAACTCGAGTCCATACTCGATTGAATCCAAAAGAAACCACAACACAAGAGAATGGGAGAACACGAGAGGGTTCTACCCACCATAAGAATTCAACTAGCATGGAAACTTAACACCCAAACACACCACCCCGAAGGGGGGGGGGGCACGAGAACTCCCAACCGATCCAAACTAACTTCTATAGCATGAGAGAACAACACCTCCACTGGAACTTGGAACTCTCAACTCAGACCAAAAATCCCGAATAGTAGAGAAAATCCTCCAAGCAGAACTTATCCAAAGCAGTGAACCCGAGCATAACCACAAACATCGATTCTTATACAAGAACTTACATCTCCAAACGAACACATCTAAACCGAGACTAACACATACAAGGGCCAAAACCACTTCTAAGAAAAGTGCACGATTCGGAAAACCATAACCAGACAAACAAAACTATTTGGATTACAATAGAACATGTCCATCATAACTTCACGACAAAACAATGATCATAAAACAATGTCAAAACTTTAATAGTAGAAAAAGAAAAGACAAAAAGACTTTAAATGTTCCATCGCCAACACGGAACACAAAACCCAAACCAAGGCTTCACACACCCAGCAACTCCTAACTGCGTGCGAGCTTCACCCTAAGACCTGTGGCTAGGGCTCTGATGGATGAAGAATCTCCTACCTCGCAGTCAGACACTGGGATTCTTTGGTCACAACATCTTATTCAGGCGACGCTTCCTACAAAACTTTTCTAGATGACCCAAGCACCTGCAATGATGACATGTCTTTGGAGGGATGTGACATGATGGTTTTGCGTTCCCGAACTGAACACACTAGTGGCACACCATTGAACGGTCCGACGAACTGGAAACTAAAACCACTGCAGATTACTCTTTAGAAATAAGTCCCTTTGGCACACCCTACTTTCCAGATGGGAACCTTCATGAGTAACTGGATATGATAGATTTCCAAGCACCGATGCTCCAGAGACCAATTCAGCTAAGAACACCTCATCCACAAGCTTCTCGAAACAATGGTCCTTAGAAGAGAGGACCCGCTCCTTGATCTTTGGACATAGACCCCCAATGAAGAGATAATTATTCATCAAATCCCGCGATGATACTTCCAGAAAAAGGGACATAAGTTCCTTGAAATGGTCAACATAAGTCTTCACTGTCAGTTGTCCTTGTTGAACACGCATGAGTTATTCTGTTTTCTTCATCTTCACCTCTTCAGGTATAAACTATCAGAAAAAGATGGATTTAAAGACATCCCATGTCATCCCAACTTGCAGTGATGGCAGTGAAAACAAATCCCATTTTTCTAGATCCATACCTTTAAACAGACCCGAAATAGTACGCTCTCTGACAGCTTTGAGAGTTCCCAATACTCTGAAGATGCGCTCAACCACTTCAAGCCACTCTGTTACTTCTAACGGACCTCGATCACCATGAAGGATAGGCAATGTCCAAAAACGACCAAAACTAGTCTTGACTTATCAAAAACCCTGGGGACATTTTTGGGGAGCATTTTATGAACAACATATAAAACACAGATCCAAAACCATTATCAATCCGAAGAAACATCAAAGAAAGTGTCTTCATCCAAAACAACCAACTCAAAAGAAACAAGAAAATAAAAACATGACTTAAAAATTTCTCTTTCAAAATCCCCTTTCCATTTTAGATTTCAAAACCTCTTTCCTTCAAGGCCAATTTCCAAATACCAAACCCACTTTTCAAACCAAATTCAATTTTCCAAAGATCATTTCCCTTTTTCATTTTCAAAAACACGCTTACATCAATCAAAACCAAAACAAAACTCAACTTACAACAAACCATTGGGACAAGGAACTAGCAGTTACGCTTAACTTGGAGACATGGTAGTGAGCCACACCCCAAGAAAGCATAAACGACTAGGATAAGCTCAACCATGCAATAAAACTCCATGTGAGTCACTACTCTATGTGAGGTCACAACATGACACTAGTCTGTCTCCATTTTCATTCCTCAATTCTAAAACAAAAGCCGAAGAGTCAAAACCTGGACTACCCCTAGAAACTTGATGTTTGGAATGAGCAAGGGTTCATGACGCCCTTCTAGTACCTACCTCTCAAGTACCGACAATACTAATGTCCATCTACCAAACACCCAAAATAACAAGGGCCTCCTCTAATACCATTTTGTCACGAACCAACCTGGGTCGACCCTGAACCGGTCACCCGAGTTGGTCTGTGACATGGCCTGAAGGGAATTCTCTATCCCCACAGGCTGGAAACCAGTGTCGGGCATCAATATTTAACCATGGGGAACGATTTGGCCCATGAATAAAAGATAAATAGATAAAAAAACTGATGATAAAAATAAAAACTTGCAGCGGAAAGAAAATAAACTGTACATACCTCCTTGTGACCTCCTAGGTCACCACCCAACTAAGGACCAAGCCTGCTCCAACATTGAGCAGCTGAACTAGGAACCTGTATGAGAAACTAAGCATGCAACATGAAGATATAAATGGCGTGAGCACCGAGATGCTCAGTAGGGGTTCCAAGAATAAACCACTGAATCCAAAAATTATCTTTTCCCAAAACAATCCATTAACACAAGTTTGAAATAAAAATATAAAAGTAGGGTTTTCACATTTGAAAATAATCAACATGTTTTACCATTTAAAAACCCAAAACACGCAACATACCATTTCCAAAATAATTTTTCACTTTATAAGTATAATCCAAAACAAAATATACCAAAGTTGTGCTAGAGTAAAACAAGTAGAAGTGAAAACTGAAAATACCCTAGTGAACAGAAAGTAAACAGGTAATTAAAATAATCCAGTAACCATGGGTGATCCCAAACATCCCTAGAAAACCCTTGGACATACTCGATTTTAGAACCACTTGCAGGAATATGGTGAACCTCCTAAGTCTATAACCAACCGGCTACCTTAAACTGACCAATCCAGTGGAAAATCCCTCCTGTCCAAACAAAAAATCCAGAAGTTACCAACCCGTTTAATCGGGGTTGATCAGCAACTATCACTTGATCATCTAAAATACACCCATAAACCCACAATGTCTATAATAATACCGTGTAATTAGAAAGGCCCTCACACGTGTGACTCATCTCACCGCACCTACCTACCCCAAACATGGACGCTTCCTATGCGTTCACCCATAAAGGGTTACCCTAGATAGAAGCGCCCCATATACTTATATATATGAAAACATGTCAAACATACAAAGTTCCAACCGGGCCGTCACATCATTCGGTTATCAAAACTACTTTATTAAACACTTGGAGTTGTGAATTTTGCCTCTAGTTTTACACAATCAAATTCCTTTATGAAAACATTGCCTAATCTCTTCTCAAACAACTATAGACACCACTTTTGTATTTAAAAAAATCCAAATGGGCCCTTAGGTTCCAAGTTTCAAAGCATTTCCATAAAATTCTTTAGTGATGCTATGTTCAATTTTGTAGAAACAAACAAGACGATTCATTACACCGCCCACTCAACAGAACATATACACCAAAATCCAAATAGGCATATACACATGGATTCCTTTTCAAACCAATTTAAAGAGATGCAAAATCATTTCTACAAAAACACTAAGTTCCATAAAACCAACCAATGTCGGACAAAAAAGTTCCATAAAATGTTTATATAAGAAAACACCACTCAAGACATCAAACAATAACATTTGAAGATAAATGCATTTAGTTCTAACCAAGTTAGAAAGGCATAAAAAACACTACAATGAATAAACTATCATGCTTATAAAGGCGTGAATAACATTTATAAATTAAATTAAATCATGCAAGTTCCTATGGACAACTTCAGAAAGAGAGAAAGGATGGAAATGCCTACCTCAACAATGGTCACATCAGGCTTTCTAAACCCAGCAGAAGCTCGTTCGCATGTAAAAACTTCTACACACACACACAGATATATATATATCCTTAAACTGATGAATGTGTTCCCCGCGCCATGAGAGAACACACACACAGAAAATATATATATCTATACATATCCATACCTGGGAAAAATGTGTGCATGTCATCGGAATTGACCGTAACACCCTAAAACAATTTCCGACACCAAAATTTTAGTGTGATAAGGGCCAATGAAAAAAAAAAAAAAGATACCAGGGACTCACATAAACCAAAAGACCCTGAATAAAGTGTGCAAAAAAAAGTTAGATGAAGAACCTCACCTCGGACGATGGTGGAAACCTTGAAAACGCACAGAAAGGCAAGATTGCTTACCAAATAATTATCCACACTACAAATAAAAAAACCAGGACTTCAAAACACACTTACAACACTAAATTAAATGAGCGTGCGACAAAGACACTCTCACCTTGAATGATGGCATCAAACCAAAACACGCGACAAAACTAAACGCACCCTGCAAATAATGGCGAACAGACTGAAGCGATCGAATCGCTTCGCCTTCAGCGGCGGTGGACAGGAGGTGGTCCGACATGACCTAAGACACCATTAGAAAACCTGGTGAGGGGATTCGTAGCCACGTTGTAGAGGCGCTATGCAATGGGGTTTGGGTATGCTAGAAAGGATCACACAAGGGGGTTTTAGGTTCGTCGTTGCTGGCCACTGGAGTAGGTTGAACGGAGGGAAGGCGGGGCGCTAGATGTGGGAAGAGGCCGGCTGGGTGCCAGATCGTGGAAGGGGGTGCGGGGTGGCTGGCCAGAGGTGCGGCTCAGCGTCGATAGGTAGACGGGAGACCGAAAGGAGGAAGGGGCGGAGCGGTAGGCCAGATGCGTGACCTGGAGGGCGAAAAGCTGGAGCGGGGAAGTCCCGGGCGACCGTAGAGGGGCGAGTCGACGCAAGGTGGAAGGCCGGTCAGGCGCCGAGAGTAGGAGGGAAGGAAAGGGAGGGGGGATTCCTGCATCGTGGAGGATGGAGGGATTGGGTGCAGCGGGATCACACAGGAGGAGTCGTGAGGGGCTGGGGGCCGGGTGAAGTGCCGCTGCGCAGAGGGAAAACAGGGGGGGGGGACGGGATTGGGTAGCTAGGGTTTTACTATTTTTCCCACTTTTTTATATTAATAACAATATTAATAATGTTAAAAAAATTAATAATAATAATAATACCATAATAATAATAATAATAATAACAATGATACAAATAATAATAATAATAATATATAAATAATAATAATGATATCATTAATAATTTTACTTTTCTTAATAATAATCATAGTAATAATAAAAAATAACAACATAATATAATTTTTATTATAGAAAATTCTTTTCTTTTAAATTCTTAATCCACTTATTTATCTTATTCTGAAAACTGGGCAACCGCGCACTCGCCGCATGGATTAATAACCCATGCGCAAGATGCGTTCCTCATTCCAGACCACTTGGGTACCTGCGTAAGCCCCGAGGGCGACCACACAGTTATTGCTAACCATGCAGTGCTCGTGCACTGGTCAAAACCCACTAAATTCATTAAACGTCAAAAATATTAAACCGGGACTCAGCCTGAACCTCGACGTGATAACCCGAAACTAAGAAATAAAAAAATAAAAAAAATTAATTTAAAAAGTCAGGGTGTGACAAGTACACGCACAAGTGCGTACCAATCCTAGAAGTTCTATTGCCCATTCAACCTATCCATCAAATGTAGGTTTGATAATTTTCCCTTGTAAACATGCATGACATATATAAAGTGGTTTTACCTTAGAAGAGTCTAAATAACCATCTTGATATAGATTTATCAAAATATTCTTGTTTACATAACCAAGATGGTGATGTCATAGCTGGGTGTTATATGAGTCTTGTGAACATGATTCATTATCAATTTCCAATACTTTGTTTTTTTAATTTAATACATAAAGACCATTATTTAAATATTCCATACCATAACATATATTATCTTTTTAAAATAAATAAATTTTATTTCTAAAATTGAAAATAAACCTATCTGTATCTAGGAATACAAAAATTATGTTTTTGGAAACTGTTGGTAAATAATAAAAATATTTTTAAAATAAAATCATTCTTGTTGGAAATGAAATGTAGTAGTCACCAGTGGATAGAGAATTTAGTCTTGCACCATTAGCATCTCTCAAATCCACCTATCCTCTAGAAATATTTTGGAATCTACTTGGTTCCTGCATTTGGATACATATGGGAGAACCAAAAGATGTATTTAATACCTGATGTCAAGATATTGAAAGATTATATTCTATAATGAATGCACCTTTAGCTTCCCCTTTCTTATGGGTGCATTTCCTCTTCCAGTGGCCTAGATTTCCACATGAAAAACATAATAACTCATTTTACTTTCCTTACCCTCTATATCTTCCTCTTTTTGGAAGTATGGTGGTTAGTAACTTTAGACTTTTTATGAGTCTTGGGCCCCTTTTCCTTGTTATTCCTTTTCTTATTCACCATAAGGACCACAAGTTTATCACACCCCATGTCCTTATCCACTTGGAGAATAAAAGTAAGATGTTATGAAAGATTATTCTCATTATTTCTCATATTATAATTAACAAAAAAACTGAATAAGGTCTTGGGAAGTGATGAAAGTATGAGATCTATACGCAACTCATTCAAGAATTTAATCCATAAGATGTCTAAGCGTTCAATATAGATAATAAGCTTGACTACATAAGGTCCATCTGGAACAGAATCTCCAATATTAGTTATAAACAATTCATTGGGGATCTCGTATCTCTCTTGTCTCACCTTCTCTTGATAGAGATCATGAAGGTGAAACACCATGCTATATCCATCCATGTACTCATATTTCTTCAAAAACTCATTGGTCATGGATGATAGCATGAAACATTTAACATTTATGGAATCATTCAAATGTTTCTCATAATGTTTTAACTATTCATCACTATCCTTATTACCGAGAGCATCAGGAATAAGTTCTAGCACATACAGTTTCCTTTCATGGTGAAGGATAACATGTAAGTTCCTTTTCCACTCTTGTAATTTTTTTTCCTGTGAGAAGTTTTTCATTCTAAAGTATGGATCTCAGTGATATGTTTTAAGTAATTTTATTGATTTTTCTATAAGTAGGATGAGTATAATTTTAGTACTTTATCTAATAAAATTTAGACAAATAAATAAATATTATATTTATTAACCTCCCACTATTTTATTAAAACCGAATATTCCTCACCATCGGCTTCTAAATATCCAATTTCTTGGACATTCCAGTAGTATTGATCTATATTACGCTTCATGTTACCCCAAAAATTTATTGGTCAATCAACTTGAATGTTTTTAGGAAGTCATTTCAAATTCCAAGTGCATTAACTCACATTTCCTTGATATATTGAGTAGAGTCCCCAATCTTAAAATCCTTAAATTGGATTTCCTCAACCCTTGACTCTCATTTACTCCAAGTCCTACTTTGGAATTGAACCCTTGATGTGAACTAAGTTAAGTTAAATCAAAACTTCATGTTAGAATTTCCTAATAATTGAAAGCACCCCAAATTTGGTTGGTCAAGCACTTTGAACTATGATTCACTTGTAACTGAAGTAGTGGAAGGCTATACCAACTTAATTTATAATTGAGGGATTTTTATTTTATTCATAAAGCACCAATTATTATCTTTATCACATTCTTGTTAATATTAAGTAGATTTACTTAAGTGATTAACCATGTATTACATAATACTTACGCATAATCCAATTTATTTTAGTTCCATATTTCATGCCTGTTAATTCATTAATTCATGTGATCATAACAAAACATCCATAATGAAATAACCATGCAACATGATAGAAATAAAATAATAAGGTAGTATGATCCTGAGATTTTACAATGGTTAGTTTATTTAGTAGTTGATAAATTAACCATTGACCTAGGGGAAAAATACCTTGAACCAATTAAGGTTCATGTTAAAGCTTTCCACCTGTCCAACTATGTATCTCTCTTGGCTTGGTTTTATCTCAGCTTCAAAATTGAACCACCTCCACTAGCTTGGTAGCTCCATCCATTACATATGTTTTTACTCACATGCAGGTGAGGGGAAATGTTTTATATAAAAGAAACCATGGGAACACAGACCCTTAAATAAAAAGAGGAGATAAGGCTCACAAAATGATAATTTAATTTAATAATAAATTAAACAAAACCAATCATATACAAAGGTATGGTCTATGATCATGATCATTCACATTAATTAAATTAATTACACATTTAATAAAACTAGCATTCAATTATTAATCGTTCTTATTTAATATAAATCGTTCTCAAATAAATTAATTATCTTCTTTAATTAATCAATTATTTTATCTTAATTCTCATCCAAATCTCTTTGATATTCTCATCCATTATAATTTAAAAAAATTAAATAAATTTATTTAAAATTAACCGTGTACATAAATGTACATTGTAGAAAACACGGTTAATACCTGTCTGAATCTATGCAACATGTATTATACTCGTATACTATTTAATCTTGTGATATATGGCATGCATGACTTATCATGTACTTTAATGAAATATACTATACATTTAATTATTACATGAATTATATGATTTTTCAATCACGTGTTATGATTCAATGCACATAGATTAATAAATGTAATATGACTCATACTTGATATGAAGATCTAAAAATTACAAAGAAATTAATTAAACACGCACACAAACACACATATATATTAAATCACACCACATGGCATGTCCTATAAAATTAATTACCACATGCAAGCACATGTTGATAAGGTTTACACAGTATAATAAATTAATTTTAATTCTATGTAATTTGATATAAGTACACGATGTGTACATGCATGCTACATGGTATGTATGTCTCTCACCATCTATTTGAGTCACATGCCTAGAGACTCGATGAGTAAATTGTTCCATGAAAAAATTGGAGTACATAGTGTGTGGTCTCCAAGTTACATAGTCCCCAGTCATGTAGGCTATGTATGAAAATACACTACCCGTTTATGACTTAAAGGACTACACTCCATGCACATGGGCTACATGGTATAAACTCCAGATGATTGTGTTCTAGACTATCTTGGTCAACACATGGTGTAAGAAATTAAATGAACCATTTTTATTCAATGCACATAGTTTGAATTAATTCCTGGTGCATTGAACACTAGTACATGACTTGTAACTCTGGTTACATGGCGTATACTCTTTTGTTATCTAGCCAAAATCCTCATCACCTCTAGATGAGTTCTTTAATTTTATTTCATTTATAGAATTAATCAATTTGATTATATCTATGGGAAACAAAATAGGAAGAATCATATCTCTCAATTCAGTTTAAATAATGATTAAACTTGAATTTAAAGCTAAATAAAAAATGTGAAAATCAATAAATTATATTTAAATAATTATAAATAATTATGAAACCACTCATTCACCACTTGTAGGTTTTAGACATAGCAGAAGTGTTCAATGGGTCATGCCCAACTTTTATTTTTGTCATGATCAAGGATCAATTTGAGATCTACATAATGATAAACACTGTGATCAATGAAATTTAATCAAATAAAACATACAATGGATAAAATTATAGAACCAAAGATAAGATCATCACATATTATTTATAATTAATTTAATAAATTAAAAAATTACCTTGTGTGAATTCTTTCTTCATTGATGGATCTGATAACATCTACATTTTACAGTCATTGTGTTGTAGTAATCAAAATAAGATCCTCTCTAGTGGTTAGCCACATGTGTTCCACAAATCTTCGAACGTTTCCATATGAATCTCTAAGTTCTAATTGGATAGATCCTATCACTTGCATCATTCACCATTGATTACCACTATAATTGATTCCAAAGTGTTCTCCTAGATCTCTATTTACTTGAGGGTGAATAGTGGAGGAATATCACTCTCCATTCTTGGAAGAATTCTTGTAGAGGGAGCTCTCTAGGGATTGGGAGGATTCTCTTTGGCTATCATTATGCACAACACAAAATGAATTGGATATCTGGAAAACATAATATAATTGGGTTTAGATACTTCTAGGTTTTAAAAATAAATATTTTAACAAGTGTACTTATTATTTATTTAATTCCTTTCAAAACACCATGTCTAAAATAATAATAATAATATTATTTCCTTGACATGTGCTTAAATTTTGAATTAAATTAAATATTATTTAATTAAATGATATTCAATATATATTATTTCTCACCGGACCTAAAAACTTAGTCCACCATTCCCCCATAATATTTATCCAGACTTGACTATTTATTTAATAAATAAATATCATTGCATTATTAACCAATAAATAAATAAATATTATATTCACTAAATAGAAAATAAATATTTATTAAATATTAAGATCACATTATATTCTATCGAATAACTGGTGACAGAATATATACGATCAAGAAAACATGAATAATTATTAAACCACATGTGGGAATAATATTCATTCAACTTGTTAAATAATAAATAATAATATATATTATTTAACTGAGATTCTGGATACACTTAGTGTGTGACCCTTTAGGCCTATTTCTCAGTGGCATTAGGAAAAACAACCTAAAGTCCAATTTTATTATCTAAAAACACCCAAGGAACCCATAGTGAAAGAATTTAATGCCTCAATGACATAATAACTCATACATACACTTATTGTGTAGTATAATACCTTTATCATGATATATCTAATCAAGCAGGTTTCATGCTGGTGCCATTAAACTAAGTTCTTGATGTCTCTTTCTTTGACTTTATAAAAATCAAAATTGCCTGTAGAAAACCATGTCCATAGATTTATTTAGGTTATATCATTTCCATCAAAAGGATTAAGATATCAAATTTCATTAAAAAATAGAATTTAAAAATCCTTTATTGCATTATTCATTAATGAAATATTACTCATGACGCACCCAATGTATCCTACCACACCGCAAACATATGTCTTCATAGTTTTCATCAATACATCAAAGTAAAAAACTTATAATATTCATAAATAATAATCTTAAAGTATAAGGATCAATACACACATCCAAAAATAGGAATATCCAATGAGACATATAAATGTGGATTTCCTACTGGTGGGTCTCATTCTCATAATATCATACACTAGATATTACCAAGAGCGTACACCATGCGAAGGTGTCTCAAAGTCCTATGAGTATCCACCCCTAATAGCCTATATCATTTGTGTCCCTAAAATGGTATCATCCAACTATAGAGCATATATTTAAGAATAGTTTCATAACACTTCTGGGTTCCCATCATAACGGGGAACTACTATGACCTTTTAGTGTGAAAAATACTCTTAGTGTATTATCACATACTATATTATGTAGAAGAACAATCATGATGTAATAAAGAGTTTATTAATATTCAAAACTATGAATAAATGTTATCATAAAGTACATAAAATTTAGATCTAGGTATCCAACTCCAACAGTAAGAACATTATCTTTTTTTCTCATCGTGACATAGATAGATCTATTTTCAAATTTGGAAATAAATAATACCCCTTTTATAAAGACAAAAATTTATCATGGTATGAAAAAAATAAATATTGGTTTTTATGTATTAAATTACAAAAACCAAGTATTGTAAATAAATGATGAATCACGTTTGCATGACTCATATAACACCTATCTGTGGCATCACTATATTGGTCACCTAAATGAGAAGAATTTGGAAAATCTCTATCAAGATAGTTATTTAGTATCATTTAAGATAAGAACATTTGAAATATTTCATTCTTGTTTACAAAAAATTATCTAACCACCATTTCATGGATATGGAAAAATTTCCATAGAGATTCTAGTATTGGCACACACTAATGTGTTTTAACCTTTTCCAATAGAAGCTAGAGGTGTATATTATTAGTTTATAACTTTTACTGATGAATTGAGTAGATATGGATATGTCTAAATGATGAGGTATAAGTCTAATAACTTTTATAAATTTAAAGAGTTCAAAATACAATATATAATTATCTTAGTAATAAGATAAATAAGCTTTGATATGATCAAGGTGGTGAATATCTTAAAAAATAGTTTATTAAATTTCTATAAGAGTTTAAGATTATATCTGAAAACACCTCACCTTATACACCATAGTGGGATAGTGTTTATGAAAGGAGGAACCAAACCTCTCAAGATATGGTGATTTTGATGACGATTCATGCATATCTTCTATTATCCTTTTAGGGGTATTCATTAAAAACTATAGTATACACATTAAAATGAGTACCAACCAAAGCATAAAATGTCATTAAAATTTATTTATGGAGTAGAAAGAGACCCATTTTGTCACATAAACATGTATAGGGATGTTAGTCATTTGTTAAGGCCCTATTTGGAAACAAAATAGCACCCTAAGGCACAAATTGTATCTTTATAGGGTATCCCGAGGAATTCAGAGGGGTACCATCTATACAAACTCTCAGACAAGAAGGTGAACACCACAAGATAAGACATTTTTTAGAGGGGGAGAACATCTTCAAGAAGGATAGTGGTAGAGATATTGACTTCAATGAAGTTGATGCTCAAGATACACAAGAGTTGGTACATGAATAGATTCTAGAAATCCCTAAAGAAAAATTTGTTCTTCAAACACAATAACTATATAGGATTACCAGAGAGGATAGGGAACCATGTAGATATGCTTTTCTGGTTACCAATGATGGTGACTAATTATTGATTAAAAATGATGATTATATTTCCTAAAAATAGATAGTAGAGATCTAAAAAGCTTCAATATGGATAGAAGCCATGAATTTTAAGATGGATTCCATATATCATAACCAAGTTTAGGTTCTGGTCAATCCTCTAATTGATGTAAAACCTATTGGATGTAAATGGGTATTAAAGCTAAAAATAGACCTTGAAGGTTAAGTGAATACCTATAAATCATGAGTAATGGCTAAAGGGTTTAAATAACATCAATTCATAGACTATGATGTAAAATTTTCTCAAATTTCCATGTTTAAACCCATCATAATTCTACTTGATATAGAAACTTAAAATGACTATGAAATTTGTTAGATGGATGTCAAAAAAAATTCTTAAATAGAAACCTTTATAAAGATGTCTATATGACACAACAAGAATGGTTTGTGACTCCAAGTAATTACAAAAGTTTTGAAAGTTTTATATATCCATTTATGGATTGAAGTGAGTATCCAAGTTAGGGAACATCCAATTCGATAAATCTATAAAATATTTTTTTCATTAATAAAAAATTAGATCCATGTGTTTATAAGATATTCAGTAATAGTGTGATCATTATATATAGAAACCCATACCTTTCATATATAAATGAAACATATTATTATAGAAAATATATATTACATATCAATATGATCGACACTATAATCAAAAAGGTTTAGTGTTTTTGGAAACATGAATACATAAAAAACCGGTACATAAATTATCTAAATCATTTCCCATTTGATTCTTCACAACTAGAACCTTTATTAGACATAAAATACTTAAAAATTTTCTCCATGACCTAGGGAAGGGAAACATAATAAAGGGTGATATTATATGCTCAGTAATGGTAAACAAAAGATATATCAATAAATGTTCATAAGTGAGAATTATATAATCATAAGGGTATGATAACATGAGCTTAAAAATAGAAAATTATACCCATAAATTCATATATCATAATCATGAAACATGGTATAATGTTTTATCAATAGAAATACATAATACATAAGAGTACATAATCATTAATTATCAATCATGATCCATGAAAACCTATCATAATAACAATACATAAGTTTTTGTAATGCACAAAAATCATATAAAATTATTTCCTTGGTCTAAGATAATTACCAAGACTATCATAGTGGATTGGGTTTACTCCTCATTGCATCGGTTTTTAGTCAAGTTTCACTCATAAGACCATCTTATTTGAAAAGTCCCTTACTGAACTGGATTCACTAACCATTATAGTCTTTATTATCTTAAGAGATATTATTCCTTACCTAATTAATTAAAGGACTATATAATTCTGGGCCCACTCATCACATAATGAAAACTGTACATATTTGTTCTACAATATCATAAATTATTTATCATATCATTAAATCACAGTCCATGGAAAGGATACATGTTTTATAAAAATTTCACCATCATAACCATAAACCAACTAGAAAAAGAATAAATATGGTAACATTGGATCATATCCCTAGTAAATCATAAGAAACATCAAAGTGTGTTGTTATAGATAAAAATAACTTTACAATATCACTATAAAATTTCTTGGGGAAAATAACCTTTTTATTTGAAATAAATTTTTTAGAATATAAAAATTTTAAAAATATTAAGGGAACAATTTTCTTTTCAAATAACAATGGAAACTTTTAAAGTAAGCTTCAAATAAAAGAGTATTCATGATGGTAGGGAAATATATTTTAGTGGTGTTTGTTAAAACAAATATTGTTTTTACATTTTCAGTAAAATGTCAAAAGTACCATGTTTAAAAAATGATAAAAGACTCCTTTTACAATTTTGTAAGGAATTTCAAATATATTAAAAAATGACTTTAAATAATCTTTGGATAATAGTAAAAATATTCTTGAAAACATTTTAAATAAAATATATACATGGTGTAACAACCCAATTACTTATAATGTAACTCCATGACCCCAGATGCCCGAAATCAGTGTATTATTTTATTACATTGGCATGATCACAATAAATCAAATCTCGAAGGACCGACTAATTTAATAAACTTGGAAAAACTATATAAAAACATAAGTAATACATTACATCATGAAATGAAAAGTAAAACAGTATTTCCATTTAAAACACTCATATATCTTAGACTATCCCTACAGGTTAGTCTTAATATACCTCTTCACATCCTAGGGAAAATGAAACATAAGAAAGGGGTCATCTCAGATGCTCATTAATGATAAACAATATAGCAGATGCTATCATAAATAAGCATAAAATTTTAAGGCAAAGTATAAAATTGAAAAACAAGACTTTTAAACATAACATTAAGTATAATATGGAAATAATTAATCAAATAATTCTATTTAAACATTCACATGGATATTCTACTAGCTGAATAATCACATGTAATATCAACAGCTAATCTAATAAATAGGGAATTCATAATGCTAAACATCATAACCATACCATTAAGGACTCATTCCAAGACCATACATAAATGGATAAAAAAACTAGCTTGTCTAATGAGACCTACAGATGCATTAAGGGGATATAGAAGGCCTATCCCATCAATTAATATGTTTAATTCATTCCTCTTATGAAAGGAGTAAAACATAAACATTCGTATTAAAACTAGCAAACAAAATCTTAATACAATATCCATAAACCATGAATGGTATAAAAGTAGCATATCCATAGTCAAAATATTCATAAACCATTAAATACAATATGATAGGTTTTATCATATGAAATCAACCACAATTAAACAAAAGATCCAATAAAGTATGTTGACATAGATGAAAATGTTTTAATAAAATCATAAGAAATTTATTTTATAGAAATACTCATTTTTATTGAAAATAGTTATTTAATATGACTTAAAATTTTAAAAAAAATATCTTCATTGAAAAAACTCTTGTAATATTTTAAAGGAAGCTTAAAAATGTCAAGGCATTATGATGGAGAAAAAATATGCTCACATCGTATAAGTTAAAAAAACATTTTTCTCATACTTTGTCGAAAAAGCCAAACAAAGTACCTCGTTAGGAAAATGACATAGAAATTAATTTTATAAAATAAAACATTGGTAAAAATGTATTTAAAAAGTTTTAAAATAATAGAAATAATTTTTTGAAATAAATTATTAATAAATATACACATGGATGATAAATATGTCCTGGTAAATTCTTATGTAAAACCAATCCCGGATAATAAAGAGATTGAAAAATTAAACCTTACCTCATAATATCCTTTATCCAAGGGTGAGTTGACCTCCTATATAATGGTTAAATAATTTTATTAAGTTATACCATAAATACATACATTATTTATTATATCATATATGACCCTCTTATATCATTTTCTTAATAATATTTCATTATTATCATTATTTCAGGCATGAACTGCTTCATTTTATTAGGTTTATTTTGTCACATAAGTATTGATTCTTATGAATAGGATGTATATTCTTCATATAAAGAATGATATTAAGTTTATAAATATTATATTCATTCATTATATACATTTTCATAATCATTCTTAAATGGTTTTAGTGGGGGATGAATCTCATTGCGTCGTGGAGACGGTAGACCGTACGTACGCACGAGCAATGGTATCATTACTCAATGGTAAAGGGTAAAGAGTTGGATGGAATATGAATTATAAAGTAACAATATCATGTCATATTTATTATTTAAATTCTTTATATTCATCTTTATACCCATATAAATAAAGTATAGATGAAAAAAGTTTACACCATGACGTGGAGACAGTAAGCCATACACACACATGCATGGTGATATTATTATTTTTAGGATGGATAAAAGGAGGAATATGGTTATCCCATAATAATAAAAACATCTCAAAATATATTAGATTCTTGAGTTATTACTTTATTACGGAAACAACTTTTTAAAATGAAGTATAAGAAGAAAAGAACTTTGAAAGAGTTAGTAAAATAATTACTTCTTCTTTGAGTGTCTTCTTTTGATTTTCACAAAAGGACTCCTTAGGTTGGATTTATTCCAAAAGTATGGCCTCTAGGATGAAGTTATGAATTTTTTAAGAATAAACGTCCCGGTTTTTACTAATAAAAATGTTTTTATAGGTGTGAATAATAGATAAGGATATGTTCCATTTTATAAAAGAGGGAAGGGGCACTTTTGGAAACTCCAAAACTATTATTTTAATATAAATTGATTTTCGATTTAAAATAGCTCCAAAGTGAGTTATTTATAGGATAATATGAGTATAGGTATAAATAATCTCAACCAATAAAATTTATACATGCTTGGATTTTATTTTGAACCTTATCATTTTTATTTATCCTTAATTAATCTATTAAATTTTAATTTCGGTAATAAGATTATAAATATTAAAAGGTTATAAATATTTACTTATATGGTGTAAATTGTACATAAATAGACACTTTATGATATTTTAAAACTTATAATTATCAAATTTTAGTTTTTAAATATTTTTATGATTTTTAAATAATTTAATAAAATTTTATTTTTATAAAATATCAATAGTGTCAATTTTGACACTATTCATTACGTTGACTTAAATTAATATCCAAATAGAAATTGAACTTCAAAAAAACAATTTAATATACTCATAACATGTCATAGTAAACTAGAATTTTTTTTTGTCACCTTAATTAATTCAAATTATATTTATTTTAATATTTTTAAACTATTTATTTGATATTTCTATTAATAAAATAATTTCCGCATCACTATTGTGTCATCATTAATGAAACTTATTTAATCTCTAAAAATTATAAATAAATTACTATGATTTAGGTAATTATTTTATATTTACATAGACTATTTACAATCGATTTTATCTCCTAGTTATCTCTATATTAAAATTAATATAGTTATATAAAATGGGAGTATGACATTTTGTCACATTTTTTAATTTTTATAATATCTATTTTATATTCCTTTTCAAGTGTCCATTAAATGATTCCATTTAGAACCTCAGGTTATGAGGGTATAATTTAGTCATCCAATAGGATTTTGACATTTTTTAGTGTAATTTTATGATATTATTTTTACCTTTAATTACCCAATTTACCCTTAACCCTGGTAAATAAGTAAAAATTTAATAAAGATACTATTCTCCAAAAAAGGCTGATTCTATTAGATCAAAAATTTCATAATAATTATAACCATTTATTTACATGTTTATAAATTTAATTAACAAAAATTGGAAAATTCAGTTTAATGTTAATTAAGCAGATGTGGCGAAAAAGTGGGTAAAAAAAGATGTTTAAAAGTATAATAAATTTTTATATTTAATTATATTATAAAAATTATTCTAATGACCTGAATTAGATTAGTATAAATATTTTTTATCTATTGTGAGTTTAAGATCAATTTAAAGTAAAATAATTATTTAAATGAAAAATTCAGTTTTTGAAAATAATGTAGTATTTTTCACTATTCATCAAAAATTGAAACTTTTCAAAAAAACACCATAATTTCACCTTAAGATAATTTTGATATTAATAATTTAAAAAGTAAGTCTATTTTTAAAAATAAAATTTATAAATTTCATAAAGTGGTTAATAGTATTCATAATCACTTTTTAAATGGCTAGTTTGATAGATCGTGGTGCGTTCGAACTCGGGGTTGCGTGCAATACAAGCTATTGAATTATTTAAAAAGAAACATACCATGGAAGCTTGAGGTGTTAAATTCTTACATCCTTCAAAAATTTCTTCCTTGAAATATCCATAATATCACTTCATAAAAAGGTTCAGGTAGTTCTTCATCATAAGTTCTTCAGGTTCCCACGTCTCCTCTTTTATTTTATAGTTTCTCCAAAGAACCTTTACTATTCATGTCGTATGATTACTAAAAACTTTTAATCTAGTTTCAAGAATCTTGATAGGCTCTTCATAGTAAAACATATCAGGTTCCAGTTTTAATTCTTTATAGGTGAGTACATGTGTCGGGTCTGGCATGTATTTCCTTAATAATGATATGATGAAAACATCATGAACTTTAGAGAGACTTGGTGGAATTTGTAAACAATAATATAAACTCCAATTCATTCCAGAATTTCAAAGGGTCCAATGTATATGGGACTTAAATTACCATTCTTATTGAATCTTATAATACCCCTCCATGGAGACACCTTCAAGAAAACATGATCTCCCACTTGAAACTCTAAATCCTTCCTTTGGTTATCAACATAGCTCATTTGCCTAATTTGAGATGCTTTGATATGGGTTTGAATAATCTTTACCTTTTCCTTTGTTTCATAAACAAGTTATGGGCCTATGAGTTTTCTTCCACCAACATCATCCCAACAAGTAGGTGTACGACATCTATTTCCATATAACACTTCATATGGTGCCATCTAAATACTTAAATGAAAGCTATTATTATAGGAAAATTCTACTAGAGGTAAATACTAATCCCACATACCTTGAAAATCAAGTGAGCATGATCTCAACATGTATTCTAAAGTTTGAATAGTCCTTTTTTATTTTCCATCAGTTTGAGGGTGGTTGGAAATGCTCAAACAAAGCTCAGTATCTAGGGACTTCTAAAGAATTTTCTAGAATCTTGATGTAAAATGGGTATCATGATCATAAACAATCAATAGGGATACACCATGAAGTCTTACAAACTCATTAATGTAAAGTATTTCTAAACGTTCAAGTAAT
Organism: Viscum album; assembly: GCA_963277665.1. Classification (NCBI taxonomy): domain Eukaryota; kingdom Viridiplantae; phylum Streptophyta; class Magnoliopsida; order Santalales; family Viscaceae; genus Viscum; species Viscum album. The sequence continues at coordinate 1,711,587,810 of OY728140.1, read as the reverse complement.
AAATCTTCTCTTATAATAAGAAAATCTGTTGATTTGGTGATATGATCAACAATAACCCATATCACATCATTTATTTTAGGAGTCTTTGGTATCCCCATGAAAAATTCCATCATAATATCATACCATTTCCACATTGGTATTGGAATAGGTTTCATTACTCCTCTAGGATGTTGTCTTCTAGCCATTACCTATTGAAAAACCAAACATCTTGACACATAATATGTAATATCCCACTTCATTTTGTCCCACAAAAAATGTTCCTTCAAATCTCTATACATCTTAGTGCTACCTGGGTGTATTGAGAAATTGGAGATATGTGAATCATCCAATAATTCATTTTTTAGGTTAGGTATAGAGGTAACACAAAGTCTCTTCCCGACTTTCAAAACATCATCTTCATATATAAAGTCAATTAATCTCCCATCATTCATAGATTTAATTTTCTTTTAAAGATCCTCATAATCTGACTGAGAAAATTTTTATCTTTTCCAATAAAGATGTTTTGGAAACCATTTGAAAAATTAGTGATGTTTCTACTTCCATGGTGATTCCCATATCCATTTTTGCTAGATCTATGAATATAGGACCCCTTTCAACTCTCATTTTGTTCAAAACTCAATGGTCCTTCCTAATCAAAGAATATTCCACCTTATTTTCCTTCCCTAAGTGGCAGTGTATTGTGAAATCATAATACTTATGTAGCTCAAGCCATCTCCTTTGTCTCATATTGAGTTCTTTATATGAGAAAATATATTTCAAACTCTTTTGATCAGTATATATCTCACATATTTTACTATATAGATAGTGTCTCTATATCTTTAGATCAAATATTACTATAGCTAACTCAAGATCATGAGTTGGGTAGTTTTTTTCATGATTTTTTAATTGCCTTGATGCATAATCAACAACTCTATCATTCTTCATAAGAACACAACCAATTCATTTTCTTGATGAATCACTATAAATTGAAAACCCATCATTTCCAGATGTTAATGTTAAGATAGTTTCATTGAATAATCTTCTCTTCAATTCTTCAAAACATTATTCACACTATTTTTTCCAAAAAAAAAATTAACCACTTTATATGTGAGATTGGTTAATGGGTTAGCCAATTGGGAAAATTTTGGGATGAAATGCTGATAGTAACCTAATAAACCAATAAAACTATGTATCTCAGTTATGATCATTGGTGCTTTCCATTCTTGGATTTCCTTTATATTTGAAAGATCAATAGATATTCCATCCTTAGAGACAATATAGCCAACAAAAGAAATTTCCTAAAGCTATAATTCATATTTTCTAAATTTCCCATATATATCATTTCTTCTAAGAGTCATGAGAACATTCCAAAAGTGTTTCTCATGGTCTTCATAGATCTTGGATTATACCAATATATCATCAATAAATACTACAAATAAATCATCAATATATTACTTGAACACTCTATTCATTAGATCTAAGAAGGTAGAGGGTACATTAATCAGTCCAAATGACATTACTATAAACTCATAATGTCTATACTTGGTTAAGAATGCTGTCTTTAGAATACATTCCTTCTTTACACACAATTCATGATATACAGAATGAAGGTCAATCTTTGAAAAATATTTAGCACCATGAATTTGATCAAACAAATCATCAATATGAGATGAAGGATACTTGTTATTTATTATAATAGAATTGATTTATCTATAGTCAATGTACAACCTCATTGATCCATCTTTATTATTAACAAAAATAACTGGGTCTCCCCATAGAGAAACATAGGGAAAATAAATCCCTTTTTACTTAAATCCTCTAGTTTTTTCTTTAACTATAATAATTCCACAGTGGCCATTGTATAAGGAGTCTTTGATATTGGTCTTGCATCAAGGATTAAGTCAATAGAAAACTCAACTTCTTGCTCTAGAGGATGTCTAGGTAAGTCCTTTGGAAATACATCAATGTATTTTTATAAAATTATTACATCATCAATTTAAAGATTAGTATATTTTATCTTCTCTTCTTCCCTAATAATTTTAACTAGCCATAGGAGGTGGATCTATATAAGAATCAGATAATGAAGTTTCTACTATAAAGACTATGGATTCTACATCTTCCTCACAAATTATAACTCCCTTATTCTTAAAATAAATTTTCACATCATATTTTGATATCCATTACATACTAATGATTATATCAAAGTCGACCATATGTATTATGATAAATTCAGTAGATAAAGCACATTTAAATGCCATAATGGTAATTTCCTGGAACATCTTTGTTACAATGAGACTTCCCTTAGGGGTTTTTACTGAAAAATCCCTTGTTAATGTGAATTGGAAATATATATTTTTTAAATAAAATTGGGAAGATATAAATGATTGTGATGATCCATAATAAAATAAATCTTTAGCTAAATTTGAAGATATATTTAAAGTACCTTCCACCACATCATTAGGAACTTCAACATCAGCAGTTGTAATCACAAAATCTTGTCCTTTATCCCTTGGACTTTTATAGGGAAAGTATCATTGATGATTAGGAAAATAATTTTAATATTGTCCCATCTCTCTATAATTGTAGAATTTAACATTTATAGCTTATTTAATTCTCTTACAATCGTGGGCATGATGGAATTTTACTCCACACTTACAACAAACTACCATCCCCTTTATGCAACTATTGTGGTTTTTCTTCCCACAATTACTACATGGTGGAAAGTAATTTTTCCCATATTCTCATTATTTTATTTTCCATAGTGTTTAGTTACCCTCTTCTTCTATTAATTTACTTTAAATTCATAAGACTTATATAATTTATTTTCTGTCTTGATAACACATGAGACTATATCTTCATATGATGAGAAAGATTTTGAGACCAATTCTAGTCAGAGGAATGGTTTTAACCCATCAAATAATTGATCAATATTACTTCTTGGGTTATATATGTAGTCTGAAACATGCCTTTCTAACCTTGTAAAGTTAGCTTCATACTTTACAACATTCCCATCCTCATTTTTCCTCAAACTTATAAATTGCCTCCCCATATCCACTCGCTAATCACAAGGAAATTATTTTTCTAGGATGAGTTATTTAAATTCCCACCATTACATATTTTTTAATTTTTCATCCTCCTTCATGTTTTGAATTAATGACCACCATTTATCCACATATCCTAAGAGATGATAAACTTACAAGACAATTTTTTCCCTTTTTTTACTCCCTAAAGCAAGAAATATTTTCTCTAAGGAACTTATCCATTACTCATCCAAAAATAGATTTGTAGTCCCATTGAATTTTGGAGCCTTTTGTCTCATGAAGTGGTATAACATTGATCCTACACATTGTTGATTAGGCTTCTCCATATGGGTAAGGTTATTATTCATAACACGAGTCAGCTGTCCCAGTATAGTTATAATTTGTTCAACACTAGTTGCAGCTCCTGCTCCAACATAATTATCTTTCATAGAAGGGAAATCACTACATGGATTACATATATTGATATTATTTCTATTTCTTATATTATGTTCCATTTCTAAACAATAATATTATCTAGATTATGTTATGAATTATAATGCGTAATTTCAAAATACGTAACATAAATTAAAAAATTTATGCATATATAATCTCATAATCATAAACTTGGTTTCTTTGGGGACATATTTAATTTTAAATCCATCATAATGGTTTGAAAATAAAATGTGAATTATCTTAAGCATATCCCATGAGAGTGTCAAACCAGGTGCACAGTAAGAATCATTATTGTGTACCAAGTTACCCCAAGTCAAGACCAGAACACCTTGTTGGAGTTATTACTCCTAGGTACATCTGTTCCAGAACTATGTCTACTTGTAGTATATAGACAAGGATGATTTTATAAGAATAACCACATAATCTCTATATTACCAAAATTTTAGGATGTTATTATATACCTATCCTCAAAATATATCTTAGGGTAGTATTACCTAATTAAAGTATTTTCTAAATCTAATTTCCAAGGTTTTTACTAAAATTTCTTTGACACCATATGTAATTTCCTGACTCTAGATTCCCAAAGCTGGTGTATTATTTTATTACATTGGCATGATCACAAGAAATCAAATCCTGAAGGACCGATTAGTTTAGTAGCATTAGAAAAACTAGATATAAACATAAGTTTTACATTACATCCGAAAATGAAAAGTAACATAGTATTTCCATTGAAAACACTCATATATATTAGAATATCTCTACATGTTTGTCATAATATACCTATTCACATCTTAGGGAAAATTAAACATAAGAAAGAGGTGAGATCAAATGCCCAGTAAGTATAAAAAATATAGAAGAAGCTATCATAAATAAGAACAAACTTTTAAGGAAAGATATAAAATTGAAACACAATCCTTTTAAACATAACATTGAGCATAATATTGTAGTAATTAATTAAACAATTCTATTTAAACATTCACATGGATATTCTACTAGCTGAATAATCATAAGTAATATCAAAAACTAATCTCATAAAGAGGGAATGCATAATGTTAGGCATCATAGCTATACCGTCAAGACCTCATGCCAAGACCATACATAAATGGGTAAAAATAAAAACTAGCTTGTCTCATGAGACCTAATAATGCATCAAGGGGATATAGCAGGCCACACCTATCACTTACTAAGTCCAATCCATTTCTCTTATGAAAGGGGTAAAACATAAATATTCATATTCAAACTAGCATAAAAAATCTTAAAACATTATCCATAAACCATGAATGGTATAAAAGTATCACATCCACAGTAAAACTATTTATAAACCCTTAAATACAATATGATACATTGTATCATATGAAATCAACCTCAATTAAACATAAGATTCAATAAAGGATGTTGACATAGATGAAAATGTTTTAATAAAATCATTAGAAACTTTTTTAGAGAAATACCACTTTTTATTGAAAATAGTTATTTAATATGCCATAAATTTTTAAAGAAAATATTTTTATAGAAAATAATATTGTAATATTTTAAAGGAATATTAAAAAACATTAAGGTGTTGGGATGGTGGAAAAAGATGTGCACACTGTATAAGTTAAAAAAACATTCTTCTCGTACTCTGTCAAGAAAGTCAAACAAAGTACCATATAAGGTAAATGAAAAAAAGATTCCTTTTATAAAATCAAACATAGGTAAAAATGTATTTAAATAAATTTTAAAATAATATTAATAATGTTTTGAAATACATTCTTAAGAAACATGTACATGGATGATAAATATGTCCTAGTAAATTCTCACATAAAAACAATCCCAGATAATAAAGAGATCAAGAAATTAACCCTTACCTCAGACTCTCCTTTAGTTGAGGGTGCTTTAACCTCATGAATAATTGTTAAATAATGTTATTAATTTATACCATAACTATATACATTATTTATGATATCACATATGGTCCTCTTATCTATTTTTCTTAATAATATTTCATTATTATCATTATTTCATACGTGAACTACTTTGTTTTCTTCTGTTTATTTTGTCGCGTAATTCTTCTTTATCATAAATAGGATATATATTATTCATATAAAGAATGATATTAAGTTAATAAATATTTTATTCATTCATTATATACATTTTCATAATCATTCTTAAATGGTTGTAGTGGAGGATGAATCTCATCATGTTGTAGAGATGGTAGGCCGTACCTACGCACGAGCGATGGAATCATTCCATAATAGTAAAGGGTAAGGATTGGGATGGAATATGAATTATAAATTAACAATATAATGTCATATTTATTATTTAAATCCTTTATATTCATCATTATACCCATATAAATAAAGTATATATGAAAAACAGTTTACACTACGACGTGGAGACGGTAAGTCGTACATATGTACACATAGTGATATTATTTTTCGTAGGATGGGTAAAATGAGGAATATGGTTAGACCATAATCATAAAAAATATCATAATATATTATATTTTGTATTTATCAATTTATTTTGTATTTTTTTTGGAAAATGAAGTAGAATAAGAAAAGAACTTTGAAAGAGTTGGTAAAATAATTACCTCTTCTTTGAGTGTCTCCTTTTGATTTGCACAAAAGGACTCATTAGGTTGACTTTCTGCCAAAAGTATGGCCTTTAGAATGAAGTTAAGGAATTTGGGAGGAGAAATGGTCAGGGTTTGGCCGTTACAAATGGATTTAGAGGTGTGAATAATAGAGAAGGTGAGGTTCCCTTTTATAAGAGAGGGAAGGGGGACTTTTGGAAACTCCAAAACTATTAATTTAATATAAATTTATTTTTGATTTTAAATAGCCCCAAAATGAGTTATTTTGAAAATAATATGAGGATAGGTCTAAATTCTCTCAATAAATAAAGTTTATACATGATTGGATTTTATTTTGAACCTTATTATTTTGATTTATCCTTAATTAATATATTAAATTTTAATTTTGCTAATAATATTCTAAATATTTAAAGGTTATAAATATGCACTTATATGGTGTGAATTGTCAATAAATGGAAACTTTATGATATTTTAGACCTTAGAATTATTAATTTTAGTTTTTAAATATTTTTATAATTTTTAAATAATTTAATAAAATGTTATTTTTATAAAATATTAATAGTTTCAATTTTGACACTATTCATTACTTTGACTTAAATTAATATAAAAAAAGAAATATAAAATCAAAAAAAATCATTTAATATACTCCTAAAATATCATAGTTACCTAGAAAATTTATGTATCACCATATTTAATTCAAATTATATTTCTTTTAATATATCTAAAACCATTTATTTGATGTTTCTATTAATAAAATAATTTTTGTGTCACTATTGTGTCATCATTAATGGTACATAATTAATATCTAGAAATTATAAATAAATTACTATAATGTATTTAATTATTTTAAATTTCGAGATAATATTTACAATCTATGTTATCTCATGTTTATCACTATATTAAAATTAATATACTTATATAAAATGAGAGTGTGACATTTTGTCACATTCTTTGATTTTTATAATATCCATGTCATATTCAGGGACAAGTTTCAATTAAATGATTCTATTTAAAAAATTAGGTGATAAGGGTATAATTTAGTCATCCAATATGATTTTCATATGTGTTAGATTAATTTTATAATATTATTTTTACCTTTAATTACCTAATTTACCCTTAGCTATGGTAAATAAATAAAAATTTACTAAAGTTACTATTCACAATAAATAAATAAATTCATCTTATTAGATAAAAAAATTATACCAATTAAAACCATGTATGTATATTATTCTAAATTCAATTCACAGAAACAAAAAAATTAAGTTTAATGTTAATCATGCAGATATGGCGGAAAAGCGGGTAAAAAAATACGTTCAAAAGTTCAATAAATTTTTATATCTAATTCTATTATAAAAATGATTATAATGAACTAAATTGGATTAATATAAGAATTATTTATATATTTTTTCTTTAAGATCAATTTAATGTAAAATAATTATTAAAATAAAAAATTTGGTTTTTAATAATAATGTAGTATTTTCCACTATTCATCAAAATTTGAAACTTTTCAGAAAAATACCAAAATTTCACCCTAAGATAATTTTGGTATTATGAATTAAAAAATGAAGTCTATTTTTAGAAATAAAATTTGTATATTTCATAATATGGTTAATACTATTGGTAATCGCTTTTTTAAATGGCTAGTTTGATAGATCATGGTGCGCTCGAATTCGGTGTGGCGTGCAACACAATCTATTGAATTATTTAAAAAGAAATGTACCGTGAAATTTTGGGGTGTTACATATAAAATAATTTATTTTCATTATGGAATTAAATGTTGAAATTATTTATAAATATATAATGAAATAAGTGGTATTTATAGAAGTTAAAGAATTTATACTGATGTAATAATAACTTGATCTTAGGAATAGTAACATGACCATTAGGAATAATAATCTGGAAAATACAATAGTAACCTAACCTATGAGAGTATAAATAAAATTTATATATCTTATAAGTGTAATCACGATATATTTATATCATGGAATAAGTAAATAAATGTTTTGGAAATGATAAATCAACTGTTGGTATTTTTGTAAGTGATAAATATTTAATTAAAATTTTATAATAAATATAATGGTTTAAAAGAAAATATATTTTATTTAAATATATTGATAAATTATTATTATTATTTTTCTTATGATTATAAGATAATTTTATGATACTTTAATTAAATTTTCAAAGTGTTATAAAATCAGTTATAGTTTTAAAATTGGTAATTTTTGATTAAATTATGATTTTATTTAAAAATTATATTTCTCATATTCATAAAATTATTTTTAAAAAATAGAGTTCATTTTTTAATTCTAAATGTAAAAAAAAATTAGGGTAAATTTTTGGGATTTTTCTAAAATACTTGAATTTTTGGTGAATAGTGAAATACAATAATTTACGATATAAGCTAAATTCAAGATTTATTGATTAATATATCATGTAAGGATAATGTAAGCCCAAAATATAAAAAAATACTTAATTATTTTAATATATATTATAATAATTCTCAAACTATTCATAGTCTTGATCTAATTTAATAAACTAATGAATATAATAATGAGAAATCACCTCTTTCCTCCACTATAAATACCTCCCCTCACCACCTCTTTTAGTCACTCCTCAAAGCCTTGTAGATTGCCTAATTTCTACCCAAATACATTCCCAAGACTCTTCCCCATGTCCTAAACCTACCAGTTGTAGGATCGAAATAACGATGTAGATGCTCAATATACAAGAGGGGGGGGGGGGGGGGTTAATTGTATAATTTAAAAAATTTCTTAGACAAGAAAAAATATAAGTTTAACAAAGTTAAACTAAGAAAATTTACAACACCTCTAATCACCAATTGGAGAATTGGAACCAAATTTTACAATATTAGATTCTACCTTAAATCATATAGAATCTAAACTAATCAGAGTACAAGTGTAAGGAAATTTAAGAAGATTATACTTCCCTTACAATACAAAAGTGCAGTGAAAAAACAAGTAGTAAAACTACAAGCAACAAGATATAAGTCTTTTAACCCAAAGAGAAGGGTATCCAACAACCATGGATAAAGGTCCCTTGATTTATACTTTCAAGCAAGTCTGTCTTACCCACACCAAGGTAAGCCCTCAATACGAAGATCAGAATCTCTGTCTTGCTATCCCCTCAAGCCCTCAACTTCAAGGTAGTTGAAACCTATGTCTTCCTCAGCAAGGAAGCCCTCGAACTTCAAGGTAGTCGGCACCTCTGTCTTCCTATCCCCGGAAGTCCTCGAATGTAATCACTAACATTCGGAGTCGCACGAAGCAATATGAACGAGCAGTTCAGTATGCACAAGGAATGACAAGCTTCTCTCTCTAGGAATCACCTTAACAGCGTGTGGTCTCTAGATCGATCAACTCATTCTTGAGATCTTTCAAATGAGCTCCTATTTATAGGAAAATTTCTAATGGTCGGCTCCCTCCTCCAACGGTCATATTTTCCATGAAATTTGGAGGGACCTGTACACGTGTAACTCAACCATCAGTTAATTAGAAACAGAATGGACGAAATCGTTTAATAATAAATCATGTATAACTGAATGCAAAACATCATTTTGAAATGGAGAATATATAAGAAAAATCCATACAAAATTTTGGAGTGTAAGCAAATTAAAAGTTCGGAGTCTAACCAAAATGAAATTTGGAGTCTATGTTAAGAAATGTTTGGATTCTGTTTTATAGGAATTCAGAGTCTGGTTTCACCAGAGTTCAGAATCTAAACTTGCAGAAGTTCAAAGTTGAACTTCATAGGAGTTTGGAGTCGAACTCATGAATGTTCGGATTCAAACTTAATAAGAATTTGGAGTCGAACTCATGAAAGTTTGGAGTCAAACTTCATAAGAGTTCGGAGTCGAACCCATGAAAGTTCGGAGTTGAACTTCATAAGAGTTCAGAGTCCAACTCATGAAAGTTCGGTATCGAACTTCATAAGAGTTCGGAGTCTAACTCCTGAAAGTTCAGAGTCGAACTTCAAAAGAGTTCAGAGTTGAACTCATGAAAGTTCGGAGTCGAACTTCATAAGAGTTTGGAGTCGAAATCATGAAAGTTCAGAGTCAAACTTCATAAGAGTTCGGAGTCAAACTCATGAAAGTTAAGAGTCCAGAATTCGGATTGGAACTTCATTACAGTTCACATCCAGAATTCAGATCCTAAAAACAAAATGCTCCAAATCTTGACATTAAATGACTTCTGGGATTTTGGGTAAGAATTCAGTTTTTTTACTTAAGAAAAAATATTGCTATGTATAAGAAAATCTAGATTAGGGTAAATTTCCTTAAAGAAGTAAATTTTCCTTATGGAAGTAAAATTTATATTTGCTTAAGTATAATGTGTTTGTGATTTTCAAAATAATAAGGAATGGAAAAGTCATAAGGAAAACCTTATTGACTTAACAATCTCCCCCTTTTTGGAAAGCACAAACATCCTTACAAAATATAATATAAGGACTTTGAAAAAAAAATCATTAGACTTTGAAATTAAAACTTATCTCCCTTTGTTCATGGATGAAAGTGAATACAACTAACTCCCCCTTAGGCATTGAAACTCTAAGGATTGTATTCTGAATTTCTGGAGTGGAGTTTTCATTATTGTAGGAATGAAAAACTTTGTTGTGAGAAACTCCCCCTTACTTTAAGGATATTTCACTTAGAAATTTTTATTTCTCCTCCTTAGGAATAGTTCTTTTTCCTTCTCCCCCTTTGTGATTTTCAAAAATAATTGAAGGGAATGGAAAAGAAAATATGGTCCTGAAACATTAGTATATGACAAGATACAACCAACCAAATAACATTTCATCAGAGTTGGGAAAATTTTACAAAGAAAGAAAACTACAACAAAAGATCAGAGTGGGTTTATTTGTCTTCCTTTTCCTTTGGAATCAGCTTCTTTAACAAAGTTTTGGGATTCTTTAGGTCTCTTTGGTCTTCCTCGACTTGCCTCTCCACGGTTTTTGTCTTTTCTTCTTGAACTTTCAAAGCCTCTGCCTGAGCCTCGATAACTTCTTTCTGCATCTTTAACAATTCATCTTGTTGTATGAGTCTTTTCTCAAGCTCGATCCGGAGATTTATATCACTTAAAAGATTTTGAGACAGAGAATTAGCCTTGTCACTTAGTTCATTCACTTGTTGACTCCGAGAACTCTGCTCATCAATCAGCTCAGCTTGAATATTTTTAATCTTTTTATCCTTGGTGTTAAAGGCATTTAGAACTTCACTTTGAAAATTTTCAAACTGCACTAAGTCTTCATCAACTCTTTTATACCACTTTGTTACCTTACTGCAGGACTTTCTATGCACATCATAATCGATAAGAAAACTTTTTTATTCAGCTTCGATCTTCACATACTTATCCATGACCATGGATAAGGAATCCGATTTCTGATTCATACTCTATTGCAGCATCTGGCATCTAGAATCTATAGTTAGAAAAATCGGAATGGTGTCCACTAACTTCTTCAGAGATTCAACCACAAAATCATGTCCATGAGATGATGATTCCGAATCAGATAAATCTCTTGTAGATTTCTCTTCATCAATTTTCACCAGTTTCCTCTTAGAAGAACCACCAACCTCCTTCTTCCTGAAGACTTATTTTGTTGGAGTATCCATGAGAGCTTGATTCCCCTTATCAGACTTCGGAATTGGTTCCTTATTAGGAGATACTTCCTCGGATTCAGAAACATGAATAATATGGTCTTCATCTGGTTTCTGTTTTTCTTGTCCTTCCTCAAGAAAATTCCTCTCATAGGATTCTTCGTCATCATATAAAACATTTTCTTCTTATTGATATTGCTTACCATCATTCTTACTACCTTCCTCACCTTCCTTTCCTGGAGTAACTAACTTTGCGGATTTTTCCTTATCTTGATAATCATCTACTTTCTTGATCAAGACATCTAAATCTTCACTTCCCACTTCTTCTTCTTCTTCTTCTTCTTCAACCTCTTCCTCTACTTCTTGATCAGCTTCTTTTTCAGCTTCTTCAACTACTTCTTTACCCTTGGATTTTTTCGGGTTGAAATAATTATTAGATGGAGTTTCTGGTAAAGAAGGTTCTGTATAGAAAGTTTTCGGAACCAGAATCAGCTTAGAAGCTAACTCTGTATCTCTCAGCAAAGATTTCACCACTTTAACTTTAGACACTTTCCTTTTGATTTTCTTCCCTTTCACCTGCTTCTCTAACTCTTCCACAACTCTTTATTTTAAGGCCTTAGCCTTTGCAGGGTCCAATCTAAATTGTGGATCCCCTTCTTTCCTCTTCTGCTTATCTTCCCTCCACTTCATAGAAACTTCATCAGGATAAGTTTTTTGTTTCTTCGGCTTTGGGGGAGTAGACTGAGTTTCCTTAGATTTAGTATTTTCTTCATCTGTAGCCACTTCCTTAAGCTTTCTCTTCTTCCTTTTCTTTTTGGATGGTTTTAGAGTGAGTGTACCTTTCTGAAGTGCCTCAACTTATTCCACATAAAGAGAGTAAAATTCTCCAGATTCACTAGAAAAACCCATCTTCATCCTCTTCAAAGTATCATCACTTACTAGCATAAGCTTACAATTCCGGAATTTTTATTTACATTCAACCTTGAAAGACTCTAAGCACCGAACTATCAGCTTTGATGGTAAGGCAGGGAACATGATTATTTGAGCTCTCAAATTCCCTTCTTTGATGTTCTTGATCGTAATCAAGACATGTCTCATCAAATTTATCTTTCTTAGATTTACCAAGAAATCTAAGACATAGATGTCACTTTTCTTGAAATTATCCTTGTCACCTCTTCTTAGAACCAGAAAGCCTTGCACCCAAAGATGAAGAATTCTACTGTTCGGAGTGAGACGAGCAATCTTAATGGTTTAAGCATCCTTAAGTCCAAGACACTTCAGTGCCTTCTCCTTGTTGAAACTTCCTTGCACATCCGGAAGTTTGTGTGAGCAGAACTCAGCTTCTCCTTCGTAGGTAAACCAACCAAGCTCACGGACTTGGTGTAAGATAACTTGTAAGTCTTCCCATAAGACTTGAATGAAAACCACTCTCTGCCATCTTCCATCTGGAAGGAAACAGACTCGTAGAACTCAATCAGTAAATCAGTATAAACCAGATCTTGTTTATTTGACTTTGCTATGCAAACATCCTCCCATCCATTCAGTCTAATATTCTTTGAAATAAGAGAATCAAACTTATAGAAATCCGGATGCACCAACCTTTCCCTGAAGATTAAACACTTTGAGATTGGCTTTGAAGTCGACATATCTTGAGATGTTTCTTCAACAGACATTCGGAACAGAGAGATCTGAAGGATTCGTAACGGCTTTTCAAATATCGGAACTGGTCTTAAGAAGAGAAGCAGGGATTCGAGACGCGAAAGCTTTGAAAAACCGATGTGGGACGAGTCTTGGGGTCCCCTTTATATAGGCGATGGATGTGACCTTTTTTCTTCCAAAATCCATCTAATGGTTGAAAAACTTTTGATTTGATCTGACAGTTGAGAACACTCCCACAAGGAAAAACTTGACTTCAATCTTTTGAGGTTTTAAGGAAAACATCCGGATTTAATGAAAACTAGAATCCGAATTTTTAAAATTCAGGAAAATACCAGCAAGAAAAATATGATTACAAAACTTTAAGTAAGGAAATCATACCTTTCAGATTGGCTAGAAATATTGTTCGTAATTGGTAATATTCTTCTTGAAGAAATGAATTTAAAAACAAAATCATTACGAAATTTTCAGTACGAAAATATCGTTACGAAAGTTCCAGTACGAAAATATCGTTACGAAAGTTCTAGTACGAAAATATCGTTACAAAAGTTCTAGTATGAAAATATCATTACGAAAGTTCCAGTACGAAAATATTGTTACGAAAGTTCCATTATGAAAATATCATTATGAAAGTTCCAGTACGAAAATATCCATTCTGAGAATTTCAATCCTGAAAATTTCAGTTCCGGAAATTTCCATTCTAGAAATTTTAGATTCAGAAATTTCCATTCCGGAAACTTCAGTTCCGAAAAATTTGAAAAACTAACTACAAAAATTTTAGTAAAAACAATGAATAAACAGATTACGAAAATTTTAGTTACACTAAGTTTGAAAAACAGGTTATGAAAATTTTAGTTACACTAACAATCAAATGTACTCCCCCTATGAAAAGGAGTTTATTACTGTTAGGAGAATTGTTCAACAAGAAGTTAATAAAGAATGATTACCTTATAGTTATAATTCGTAACTTTTATTTAATGTATTCAAATCTATCGGAGGGTAATTATTTTGTTAAAATATCAGCAAGTTGATCTTGCATTCCGATAAACTGAAGAATGATATCTCCTTTTAGTGTGTGATCCCTAAGAAAGTGATGCCTAATATCTATGTGTTTTGCACGAGAGTGATGTGAAGGGTTGTTACTTAGGGAAATGACACATGTATTATGACAAAAAATTTGAGTCTTAGAAAAACTCAGGCCATAATCTATGAGTGTGTGTTGCATCCACAACACTTGAGCACAACAACTTCTAACTGCTACATATTCAGCTTCAGCAGTGGAAAGTGCTACAGAATGTTGCTTCTTGCAGGACCAAGAAACTAATGAATATCCTAATAAATGACAAGTTCCGGATGTACTCTTTCTATCCATTCTACATCCACCAAAGTCAGCATCCGAAAAACTTTTTAGAATAAAATCATTTCCAGAAGTATAAAATAATCTTAGATCCATGGTTCCCTTTAGGTAGTGAAAAATTCTTTTTACCGCCTTTAAGTGAGATTCCTTAGGATTGGATTGATATATTTCACATAATCATACTAAAAACATTAAGTCTGGTCGACTAGCTATTAAGTAAACTAGAATTCCTATCATACCTCTAAAAGATGTTTGATCTACTGATTTCCCATCTTCATCAAGATCTAAGGAGTTTGAGGTACCGATGGGAGTACTTATACTCTTAGTGTTGTCATAACCATACTTTTTGAGAAGATCTTTAATATACTTATGTTGAGATATATAGGTTCCTTCTGGTCTTTGAGAAATTTGAAAACTGAGGAAAAATGTTAACTCACCCATCATACTCATTTCGAACTCATATTTCATTAGACTTTCAAAAGAATCAGTTAAAGATTGCTGAGTTGAACCAAATATGATGTCATCAACATAAATTTGAACAATCAAAACATTTTTCTTATCTTTCTTTATAAAAATGGTTGGATATGAATTTACCTTAACATAGTTATTTTGAATAAAAAATCCTGTGAGTCTATCATACCAGGATCATGGGGCTTGTTTAAGGCCACAAAAAGCTTTGGTAAGTCTAAAAACATGATCAGGATGATTTGTATCTTCAAATCCAGGAGTTTGTTCAACAAAAACTTCCTCTTGAACATAACCATTAAGAAAAGAACATTTCACATCCATTTGAAAAAGTTTAAAATTGAATAATACTGTAAAGTCAAGTAGAATATGAATAGATTCAAGACTGGCTACTGAAGCATAGGTTTCTTCATAGTCTATTCCTTATTGATGATTATAGCCTTTAGCAACTATTCTAGCTTTATTTCTTACTATGAATCCATTTTCATCCCATTTGTTTCTGAAGACCCATTTTACTCCAATGACAGAAGTTTCCTTAGGTCTTTCAACCAAGGTCCAGACTTTATTCCTTTCAAATTCATTTAGTTCATCTTACATGGCTTTGATACAATCATCATCACCTAAAGCTTCATCAGTGCTTTTTGGTTCTAATTGGGAAAGAAATGCTAGATGTTCTACTTCATTTCTCAAGGAACTTCTAGTCCTTATAGGTTGATTTACATCACCAATGATGCTATCACTGGGATGATTCTTAAGAAACACCTGATTTGGGTTTTGTAAAACCTGTTCATCAACATAGGGTAGAAAGTCTTTTGGGGTAAATGTTTCATAAGTATCTTCTTGAACATTTTCCTTATCAAAATGATCTTCTATCATAGGTTGACAATCAATTTTTGAAAACACATCCGAGGATGTATGTTGGGATGGTTTAAAAACAAAAGGATCAGACTCATCAAATTTTACATGCACTATTTCTTCAACAATATAAGTATTTTTATTGAAAACTTTATATGTCTTAGAAGTTGTGGAGTATCCTAAGAAAATTCCTTCATCAGATTTTGGTGTGAATTTATGAAAATTATCTTTAGTATTCAGAATTAATACTTTGCAACCAAAAACCTTGAAGTAAGAAAGTCTTGTTTTTCTACCGTTCCATAACTCATAAGGAGTTTTATTAAGAAAAGGTCTAATCAAAACTCGATTTATAGTATAACAAGCAGTACTTACAGCTTCAGCCCAGAAATGTCTAGCTATAGAATATTCACTCAACATGGTTCTAGTTATCTCTTGAATAATTCTATTTCTTCTTTCAACTACACCATTTTGTTGAGGAGTTCTAGGTGCTGAAAAATTGTGAGTAATACCTTTTCTACTACAAAAAGTTTCAAAATCATAATTTTGAAATTCTCCTCCATGATCACTATGAATAGTTTTCAGTGGAAGATTTTTCTCATTTTTAACTTATGCTCTAAAACTTTTGAAATAAGAAAAAGCTTCAGACTTCTTTGTTAGAAAGTAGACGCAAGTAAATCTGGTGTAATCATCAACTAGAACAAACACATAATATTTTCATCCAATACTTCCAGTTTATGTTGGACCAAAAAGATCCATGTGCACTAACTGTAATGCATTGGTTGTTGAGAATTCATCGACTGATTTAAAACTAGATTTATGTTGCTTTCCATATTGACAAGGATCACAAACTTTAGAAGAATCGAATATAAGCTCCGGTAGATCCTTAACTAGTTTCTTCTTAGAAATTTTACATAAGTTTCTAAGGTTACAGTGACCTAGTCTTCTATTCCATAACCAAGAATGATCTTCCATTGCACTTAGGCAAGGTAGGTCTTGGTTCCTGAGGTCTTCTAAGTTCAAATTTTAAACATTCTCCTGCCTATTGGCTGAGAGAATAAATTCTTCCTTGAAATTGTGTACTAAGCACTTATCATTCCTAAAATTCACAAGGTATCCTTCATCACATAACTGACTTATGCTAATGAGGTTTTGCTTAAGACCCTTAACAAATAAAACATTTGAAATCACAGTTTTACCAAGAAGAACAATATTACCTATACCAACAATTCTCCCTGAGCATTATCTCCGAAAGTTACCTTTCCTCCTTTAGTCTTGATAATATTTTCAAAAAAACTTTTGTTACTAGTCATGTGCCGGGAACATCCACTATCCATGTACCATGTATTGTTGTTGGTACTTCCTTTATCTTCCTGAAATCAAGAAAAGAATGAGACTTTCAGAATTCAAACTTGTTTGGATCTGAGATTTCTAGATAACAAATTTTTTGGCACCCACACCTTCTTAGAAAAATAGGCTTTATGAAAACCTAGATATTGGGTTTTATTTAAAGAACAATTCTTTTCCCAGTGACCACCACATTGACACTTTGTACAAAATGAGGTACTTTGTGGAACAAAATAGTTGTTACTAAAAGTTGGTTTTGCATGGGTATTACCAAATCTGGATTTGTTTCTTAAAGGTCATATTTGTGAATACATTTTATCAAAATTTCTTTACCATGGGTAAAGTTTGATAAACACTTATTTAAGGGAAAAATTTTGGACTTGAGTTTTATAACCAAGTTTTTATCTTCAAAGTCATTAGATTTGGAACTAGAGCTAGGCTCAAAAACACTTTTCTTAGAACTTACTTTTTCTAACTCTTTAGAAAGTTTGTTCTTCTCAGAGCTTACTTCCTCATGACTTTTTGAAATACTTATAAAATCAGCATTTTTTCTATCAAGATCTTTAGAAAGATATGATATTTCTTTCATAAGAATAGAATTCCTAGAGTTTTCCTTATCAAGTTTTTTATTGAGTTTAGAATTTTCAATCTCAATAAGTTCAGAAAACCTAGAAACTTCTTCATAGGTAGGTGAAGTATTTTTCTTCATCAGAAGAGGATTCTTAATCTGAAGAGTTATAATACTTACTATCATTAGAATTTAAAGAATCATTGTTCAGTGATTCATCATTGTGTACCTTATCCATTAAACAATGATTGTTGATAGGTAATCTAGCTATAAGACCAAGATTCTTCTGTCCTGAAGATTCATAATCAGAAGATTCATCTGAAGAGTCACCACCACTGGCACTCCAGGTGTCATTTGATTTCATAACTTTCTTAGCTCTAGTTTTTTAATACTTTTTTCTGTTCCTTTCAGAATGACTCTCTTTTATTTCTTTCTTTTTGAGAAAAGGACAATCTGGTGTAATATTTCCAGCTATCTTGCATTCATAACAAGTAACTTCTCTATCTTTCATATCTTTCCTTTCCTTTTTCTTATACTTGGATTGGAAATTTCTCTGTCCGGATATCTTGTTCATCCTTCGATCAAGATTTTCTAACTCATTCTCTAAGACTTCACTATCACTAGATTCTTATTGAATAACAACTTTCTTAGACTTGGATCTAGTTACTCTCTCAGGAGTCTTAGCTTTCAAATGATTTGATGTTGTTGTAAAAGCAACAGTACCATTCACATTATTCTTTTTGATGTTGTCAGCATCTCTCTTCATTCTTGTTTCATGTTGGAGAAGAGTTCCAAATAGTTCATCTAACAAAATTTGAGTAACTTTCCTATTCTCATCAATAACTGTTCTTTTTTGATTCCCACTCATTGGGAATAATATCAATTATCTTATCCACAAGAGCTTCATCATCCAACCTTTTCTCTCCCATAGACTGTAAGCTGTTGACTATAGTCATAAATCTCTGTTGAACTTTAAATATTGGTTCTCCATATAGAAAATTGAATCCATGTTATTCAGATCTAAGCATAGCTCTCCTAGTTTCAATCACTTTAGAAGTGCCAAAGTGTGTAACCTCTAACTTCTTCCAGATACAATTAGCTGCTTCACAAGAAGAAATTTGGCTATATATATTTCCAGTCATTGAACATAGTAAAGTATTGCGTACCTTATAATTGAGTTGATATTCTTGTTTTTCCTGGTTAGTGAAAGTTATAACCTCCTTATCAAAAATTTTATAATCACCAGTAAGCATAATGAAATTATCCACTCCAGTATTGATAACAAAAGTCTTCATTCGATCTCTCTAGTACTCATAGTAATTACCATCAAATATTGGTGGTCTTGTAGGGTTTAGGTTTTTGATAGAACCAACATTGATTCCTTCCATTCTTAAAAAAAACTTTGGCAACCAAACTTTTTAGTAGGAAAAGTTCGTAACCACAAAGTTTGGAATGACAATTCTGAATGAAAATTCAGAATGAAAAAGTTTGGAATGACAATTCGGAATGAATAAAAACTTTCTAAGCAAGGATGAAGAACAATGAAAAAGTGATCAAGAAAAACTTATATGTAAGTATAAGTATTTCATAGACCTCCTTTGATACCAATTGTAGGATCGAAATAACGATGTAGATGCTCAATATACAAGAGGGGGGGGGGGGTGAGTTGTATACTTTAAAAATTTCCTTAGACAAGGAAAAATCTAAGTTTAACAAAGTTAAACTAAGAAAATTCAAAACACCTCTAATCACTAATTGGAGAATTGGAACCAAATTTTACAATATGAGATTCTACCTTAAAGCATATAAAATCTAAACTAATTAGAGTACAAGTGTAAGGAAATATAAGAATGTTATACTTCCCTTACAATACAAAAGTGCAGCGAAAAAACAAGTAGTAAAACTACAAGAAACAAGATATAAGTCTTTTAACCCAAAGATAAGGGTATCCAACAACCTTGGATAAAGGTCCCTTGATTTATACTTTCAAGCAAGTCTGTCTTACCCACACCAGGGTAAGCCCTCAATACGAAGATCAGAATCTCTGTCTTGTTATCCCCGCAAGCCCTCAACTTCAAGGTAGTTGGAACCTCTGTCTTACTCAGCAAGGAAGCCCTCGAACTTCAAGGTAGTTGGAACCTCTGTCTTCCTATCCCTGGAAGTCCTCGAATGTAATCACTAACATTCGGAGTCGCACAAAGTAATCTGAACAAGCAGTTCAGTACACACAAGGCCTGAAAATCTTATCTCTCTAGAAATCACCTTAACAGCGTGTGGTCTCTAGATCGATCAACTTGTTCTTGAGCTCTTTCAAATGAGCTCCTATTTATAGGAAGATTTCCAATGGTCGACTCCCTCCTCCAACGGTCATATTTTCCATGAAATTCAGAGGGAACTGTACACATGTAACTCAACCAATGGTTAATTAGAAACAGAATGGACGACATCATTTAATAATAAATCATGTATAACTGAATGTACAACATCGTTTTGAAATGGAGCATATGTAAGAAAAATACATACAAAATTTCGGAGTGTAAGCAAATTAAAAGTTCGGAGTCTACCCAAAATGAAATTTGGAGTCTATGTTAATAAATTTTTGGATTCTGTTTTATAGGAATTCAGAGTCTGGTTTCACCAGAGTTCAGAATCTAAACTTGCAGAAGTTCGAAGTTGAACTTTATAGGAGTTCGGATTCAAACTCATGAAAGTTCGGATTCGAACTTAATAAGAGTTCGGAGTCGAACTTCATAAGAGTTCAGAGTCGAACTCATGAAAGTTTGGACTCGAAATTCATAAGAGTTCGGAGTCAAACTCATGAAATTTCGGAGTCCAACTTCATAAGAGTTTGGAGTCGAACTCATCAATGTTCGGAGTCGAACTTCATAAGAGTTCGGAGTCGAACTCATGAAAGTTCGAAGTCGAACTCATGAAAGTTCGGAGTCGAAATTCATAAGAGTTCGGAGTCAAACTCATGAAAGTTTGGAGTCTAACTTCATAAGAGTTCAGAGTCCAGAATTTGGATTGGGACTTCATTACAGTTCACATCCAAAATTCGGATCCTAAAAACAGAATTCTGTAAATCTTGACATTAAATGACTTCTGGGATTTTGGGTAAGAATCCGGTTTTTGTACTTCAGAAAAAATATTGCTATGTATAAGAAAATCTAGATTAGGGTAAATTTCCTTAAAGAAGTAAATTTTCCTTATGGAGGTAAAATTTATATTTTCTTAAGTATAAGGTGTTTGTGATTTTCAAAATAAGAAGGAATGGAAAAGTCATAAGGAAAACCTTATTGACTCAACACTAGTCTCACCAGAAGGCCAAAATCAAGGGCCTTAAGGAGGTTCTCAAGGAAGAGAATTCAAGAGGTAAAAAACCTCTTTCATTTTCTTTTCAATTATTTTTATTTTCTTATAATCTATTCACCTAACCTTATAAAAGATTCATTAAAATTAAGTTATATTATATATACTATAATTTTTTCACATTTATGAGAAAAATTCATCATCATACGTCTTATCCTCTCCCTTTTTATTCTAAAAATAAAAACACCGTCCGTGATGTACCGATTTACCGACATCATGGATGAAATGTTTTCAATTTCCATTACCACATTAAAGGATGGTAATAAAATCAGTAATATGGTTAAATAATATTTTATTATACATATTATATGTTATATTATGTTCTAGAACTAGTGTTTATACATAATATTAATTAACAAAACAAAAGTGGTTCGTAATGATCAAAATTCACCAAAATAAACTAACATTCATCACTAATATTTTATCTAACGATTCATACTCATTCCATATAACCAAAATGATATATAATACCATTTAATATTATTTAATTTCACTAATAAAATTTAATTTTAATTCTTTAGTTTTTATCTCTTTCAAAAAAAATCCATAATAAACCAACCATGGAAACCATTAAATAAATGCACCCAAAATAATTAAAATAACAAAATATTATTAACAAATGTGTAGAAATATTTTATGAGAATATCATATTAGTAATTATAAATATTAATATGGTTATTTAATATATTAAAAACACTCTTTAAACCATTATACATGATTTTTTAACTTGTTTGAAGTAAGACAAACCGGAGGTAAGAGAATTCTTAACCCAATTTTCATTCTTTCAATTAACCTTATACTTCATTGATTTTGTAGTACTAAGATTATTTTTGAAATGAATTTTTTATATATTATGTTTGATTATTTTTATTTATAGTGTATACACATATTCCATTCATTTTATTAATCATCACTTTAATTATATGATATTTTTAAGGGATTTTTCTTTAAAAATTTTCTTTTAAATTTCTATTTTTACAAAATTCAAAAGGAATGATTTTATATAAGTATTATTATTTTATGATTATGGTTCTTGGGAATTTTTTATGATGAAGGGTGGGACCTATATATCACTCCAACGCATTGGGTATTTTTATTTTGTAGGTTGACCATATGGTTACTCCAAGTGTAACTACGATGGTTACACCGTATGATATCCATGAGGGTTACATTGTATGGTAGTTGTAAGGGTTACAAATCATATGGTAGCCAAGATAGTTACAATATTAAGTAATTAATTCCCCAAGTTACCTTTATTGTATTATTTATGTTTTTTTATATTTTATGTAAATATCTTGTTTTTACAGAGTAACTATATGATAATTATCATGTGAGAAGTATGTATTTGTGGAAATGATTTCATATGTTTATAAGTATTCATTTACTAACAGTTTATCTCCTTATTTTTATATCCCTTATTGATTTTTTGTACTAATACAATGTTTTAATTTTTTTTTGATAGGGTTTAATGATGGGTAAGAAAAAAGAAGAAGCCAAGATGAATGTTGTGAATATTTTCATGAATAGATTTCATATTTTTTATTAAAAACTTTTATATTATGAAAAAATGGATATTGTTTTAGTAATACACACTTTTTATGCTTATAGGTTGATATGTATGAATTATTTCCTAACTTTATAAAACTATAAACTGAAAAGATCTTTGAAAATGTAAAGACGTGAATTTTAAAGGAATTTAATAGATTATGTAATGTTTAAGGTCGGGTCCTTATAGTTGGTATCAGAACACTTTTTAGATAAATTTAGTGGTTAGGATGATTTTAACAGAGCACCATAAAATATTTTTACCTTATATTTATGTTGAAATGATATAAAATTTGAATATTACCATGTTTCTTAATCTATGATATGTCTATTTAGAATGGTTTTCTGAAGAATAAATAGGGAAGATGAAGTTGGAAGGCACTGAGAAGATGATATCTTTTCGAATATATAACTTGGAATGGTGGGAATTGTAACTGAAAAGTTTGTGACAGTAATGGATTAGTTTACGCTACCTATAAATGATGGAGGAATCCATGAAAGAGAACAAATGGAGCTACCAAAAAGGAACATGATTATATTGGAACATTTTATGTGGCAACACCTTCCTGCTTTCAGTGGATCTTCTAACCCTGTGGTGGTTGAAATATGGATTAAATCCCTTGGAAAGATATTGTTGTTATGGGGTGTTCAGATAATCAAAAGGTTAGTCTTTCCATTTATCATTTTGAAGTTGATGCTGACCAGTGGTGTTCAATGGTCAAGAATATCAGTGATAGTGATGAGATTGATGCCTTGGAATGGGATGAATTTAAGAATCTTTTCATTGAAAAATATTTTCCTAAGGTGGTTCGAATTAGGATGGAAAAGAAATTCCTTGAATTGAAAAAAAGGAGGAGGATTCAGGGTCCATGTATGAAGAAAACTTCACCTGATTTGAAAGGTACACATCAAATCTTATTCAGGATCTTGATAGAAAAATCAATCATTTTTACTCAGGATTGAATCCAAGATATAGAAGGGAATTGACCTCCCATGAATTAAAAATTTATGAGAAACTTGCATGATGTGATGATAGGGTAGAAATGGATTTTGTTAATGATCACATGTACTTTGGAAATATGTAGAATAAGAGGTCCAGATGGTAGGTTATGGGTAAGAATCAATCAAATAAATATGAAGGTAAGAAAGTCTAGTTTCTAGTTTTTGAAAAGTGTGGTAAAAATCACACTAGGGAATGTCTTAAAAAAATAGGGAAGTGTTTTCAATGTGGTAAGTTTGGACATATGTTTTGAGATTTCAATAAAAATTATCTTAAGATTAATTCTAATAAGAAAACTATCAAGTGTTTTAAATGTGGTGAGATGGGCCATTATGAAAAATACCTTCCCAAAGAAAGATCCAAATTATAGAAAGTATCTAGATTATAAGAAGAAAGGTGTAGTGAGATCCTTTGCGACTACGTTAGAAGATTTCAGTCCATACAATGAAGTGGTGTCAAGAACTTTGTTCATTTAATCATATTTTTATAATGTCTTGTTTGATAATGGGTCTACACGTTCCTTTATTTATGAGATTTTTTTGGTAAATTAAAAATTTCACCTTAATAAATGAGACTAGAGCTTATAGTTAAAACACTAGGGGGAATATTATAGAAAAATGCACTATAATAATCTTCTTATCATTGTCTATGGAAAGGAATTACCTGAAAACCTTGTTGTTTTTTCCATTAATAGAGTTTGATTTCATTTTGAGCATGAATTGACTTTCTTTTTATCATGTTAAGATTTATTGTAGAGATAAAGAAGTTTTTTTAGAAAGAGTTTCAGTTTGTATACAAGAATGAACCCATTCCATTGATAACATATCAGGAAGCTGAGAAACTGTTAAAATATGAAAATCAAAGTTATATGTTGTTGAAAATAATGGAAATGTTCAAATTAATGATGTACCAGTGGTAAATTAATACCTTGATGTTTTTCCTGATGAGTTACCCAGTGTTATACCTGATCAGCAAGTTGGATTTACCATTGACTTGGTTCTTGATGCTAAGAAAATTTCAAAACCCCCTTATCGAATGTATCAAGTGGAACTTATTGAATTGAAAAATTAGTTATAGGAGTTTCTTAATAAAGACATTATTCATCCTATAAATTCACCATGGAGTGATCCTATTTTGTTTGTTAAAGATAAAGATAGTTCCATGAGACTTTGAATTGATTATAGAGATTTGAATAAAATTGCTGTTAAGAATAAATATCAATTTTCTCATATCAATGTCTTGTTTGATCAGCTCTTGGGAGCTCAATATTTTTCCAAGATTGACTTGAGATCTAGGTACCATGAACTGAAGGTGAAGGAGGATGACATCCAGAAAACAACTTTTCATACTAGATATGGGCATTGTGAGTTTGTTTTTATGCCCTTTAGTTTTAAGAATTCCCATTCAATATTCATGGATCCTATAAATAGAATATTTCTTGAATATTTGGATAATTTATTTTTTGTTTTTTTGTTGATATTTTGGTCTTTTAAAAAAGTTTTAAGGATCATAGAAAAAATTTAAGGATTATAATTCAAACTCTCAAAGAAAATAAGTTATATAGAAAATTTAGAAAATGTACTTTTTGGTTAAAAAATATTTATTTTCTTAGGAATACTATAAATAAGGATGGAATAATAGTTTATCCTGTCAAAAAAGTTGTTGATGAATGACAAAGTACTACAAATGTTACAGAGATTTATAGTTTTCTTGGATTAATAGGATATTACTAACATTTTGTTAAAAACTTTTCACAGTTATCTAGCCCACTAAATAAGTTAACACAAAAGGCTTAAATTTATTTGGACAAAAGAATGTGATTTTTTTAGGAACTCAAGAAGAGATTGGTGAATGCTCAAGTTTTGGCCCTACCTTCTAGAAATGGTGAATTTTTCATCAACAGTGATGCTTCATTGAAGGGGCTTGGTTGTGTTATGATGAAAAATGACTAGGTAATTGCTTATGTTTTAGGACAACTTAAACCTCATGAGTTAAATTATCTCACACATGATTTGGAATTAGTATCTATGGTTTTCACTTTGAAAATTTGGAGGCATAATTTATATGGATCCAAATATGAAATATATACTGACCATAAAAGTCTAAAGTATATATTCACTCAGAAGGAATTAAACATGGGGTAGATGTAAAGACCCTGAAATTTCAAGGAATTTTTTTTCTTAATTTTCTTTGGAATTTTACAAGAACGCAGTTTCTGACGGCGCCTGATTTCGAGGCCCGGTGTGCCCGGAATTAATTTCCGAAGTTTGGCTCGGGTACGTTCAGTGAACGAGCGAGCGGGAATTTCTATCTTTTGAACCAGTGCTTGGAATTGAAATCCGATTGCACCGATGAACTCGTAATGCCGGTAATCGCTTAAGAGAACCTTTACCGTAGTTGCGTTTGTGCGGGAGGAGAAGTTATTTTTTGGGGTTTAATTAAAAAAGTGAATAAAATTGTTAAATCAAATTTTAACAATGTTAAGTGGTTAACTTCTCCCATGGGAAGTTGGTGGTGGGCCCACATCCATCCAACTTCCCATGTGTGGATATTTGAAAGGGTGGGGCCCACACGAACCCCCCCCACCTTTTCAAATTCCTTAAACTCCCTAACCCTCTTAACCCCTCACATTCCAACTCCCCATTAACTCATATTCTTTAATATTTGACAACTTGATTATTTAATGAGGTGAGTTAAGTATGGTTTATTTGAATTTCAATCTTTTGAAATTCTTGCCAACACTTTGCAATTAATTAATTAAACCAACTTAATTAATTATTTTGTGTGTTTGAATTCTTTTGAATTCATTTTGCCAACATTAAAAAGAGAGATTATATTCTTCTTTTTGGGTTGGCATAAACCTTGTGGGGAGAACTAAGGAGAGGAGAAGAACTCTTGGAAGATCACCAACCTCTCGAGGAAGAACGTTCCACGTTTCCGAAGAACGTGAAGCAACACCTCCGACCATCTTCAACCGGAGTAAGGAAGGGAAGCACCGCCGCCTACAAAGTATACAGAGGGTGACGTCTCGGCTCGACTTCACCGAGCTCTTCTACCACCAAACTAGACAGAACGACGCCCGACCTCCGCGACGCTTGTCTTCCACGGGTCGTTGAAGAACTCCATTCTTGAAGCCGAGGTAGGGGAATTTATTTTGGAATTCTCTTATCTTTTGAGAAAAAAACGACGAGCGCGGACCAACCAATACCGGGTTGATCCGCGGATCGTCCGATCAAGCGGTTGATGATTGAGGGTTTTTATTTATTTAATTGTTCATGAATACAAACTTGGTGATGATCGTGGATTAAAACCCTTTTTGTTATCAAATAACGCGAGGGGGTCGGACCGCACAAACACGACCGACCCTCCTCCTTTGTTTTTCATGATGGTTTCTTGAGGATGATACGAGAAAACGTGGTGTCGTCGCACCACGCGATTTATTGAGGAAGATACGCGTGGCGCCGTCACGCCGCGCCGTGGAAAGAAATCCAAGAACGCGATGCCGTCGCGTCACGTCGAAGAAAGTCAAAGGCGCCGCGGCCGGAGCGGGGCCGCGGTGGAGGGAAGCGATGCCGTCGCATCGCGCCGAATGGCATAGGCCGCGGCCGGTTCCGGGCCACGAGGGAGAAAGATGACCGGCGGTCGGCACCGGGCCGCCGGTGTAGGCGAAGGAAGGACCGGCCGTCGCCGGTCCTTGCTGGCGAAACCGGCCAGCCAGTGCGGGCCGGCCGGGCAGTGGAGACTGGGGGAATTAATTTCCCCCGGCCGGGTCTCAAAAGTGGCCCCAATTAAGGGGCCGCGGTTCTCAAAGGGGGGGCGGGCTTTGTCCCCCGCGCGCGGCACCCGAACGGCGCCCAGGCCGCGCCGCCGCGCCGGACCGCACTGCCGCGCCGGACCGCACCGCCGCGCCGGACCGCGCCGCCGCACCGGCCCGCGCGGGTCGCCGCCCGGGCCGGGTCGACCCGGTTCGGCCGACCCAGGGGGGGGGGGGGGGGTCGGGCCGGGTCGGCCCGGGCCCAGACCCCCAGTTTCGGACCACTTTTGGTCAAATGCCCGTATCTTGGGCTACGAGCCTCCAAACGACTCGCCGTCAGTGGCAATGCGATCCTTGGATCGAGACGGTCGTTTCAGTATACTATACTCAAGGTACATATTCCTTTTCAGGAGCCTACGTGGTTAAAACTCCATAGTTAAGCGTGCTTGGCCTAGAGTAGTGATCAGGATGAGTGACCTCCTGAGAAGTTTCCCAGGGTGGGTGTGAGACGGAAAAGCCAATAACTCTCGGACCGGGCGTCCGATTGACGCGCAGTCTATTGCGTTGAGTTCTTGTTGACGATACATAACTTTTGGCATCCTCCGCCTGAGATTTGGATGCAGATGGATAGTGGCCGGGTTGGATCGCACAGAAATCTAACCGGGCCCCGGGAACGGAAAAGATGATATCTTTCTGACAGAACGTCCGTTTGAAGAGCCGTCAGCGACGTTGGTGATCTCGTTGAGAAACGGTCCCTATGAGTATACCCTAAGAGAGTTCGGGGTACATTTGAGATACGGCCGGGTTTGGTTCGCTCACGAAACCAACCGGGCCCCTAGGACGAAAAGGCTAATAACTCACAGACCGGGCGTCCGATTGGCGCGCCGTCTGTTGTGTTGAGACCCTTGTGATGAGGAGGTCCTTTGAGATACTTATTCGTGGGACTTTGAGATACTTGGAGTATCGACCTGTAGCTCGTGGAGCGGACCCTCCCAGTGACGAGCGTGCGGAGTACGGAGACCGTGTAACTGGCTGAGACCTGACGACTGCTTGACCGACTCGACTTGGAGTGAGTCGACTAGCCCAGTGGACGGAGCACTACTTTCTGAGGTGCAGACCCATGGCAGACGGAGCACTACCTGTGTGACAGTGCAGACCCGTGGTACTCGTCCGGAGAGTACCTCAGCAGGCTACTAGGGGGTGTGCACTACTGTGTTTGGGTGACATACCTCAGCGGGAAGCACTACTGTGTCTGGGTGGCTGACCTGCGTTACTCGACAGGAGGAGTACTTCAGCAGTCTTAGGTTAGTGAGCAGTACATCGGAGTCGTGACAGGACCACTGTACACTCCAGAGACGGAGCTCTTCAGCAGTTACGGTTTCGATAATGAAAATCCTGGTTTGAGCTGGGACTTCTGACCTTGTGTTTACCTCATGATTGAGATGGGTCACTTGATAACTTAGGTATATGTATGGGCATATACTTGGGTAGTGGTTATCCGTTGATTTCACAATCCTTGTGTTTTCTCATGATTGAGATGGGTTACTTGATAACTTTGGTATATGTATGGGCATATACCTAAGTAGAGGTTATCTGTTGAGATCTTCTTTGTGGTTATCCTTGTTGGTTTTAGTGATACCTTGAGGGTCTCGGGGTCCCTAATGAGTATCGTTATACTCACCCCTGCACGGGCTATGCCCGCACCTCGTTGTGTTGGTTGCAGATGACGGGCAGTGCTGACGGAGGCCGAGTGTTCGAGGACTGGACGGTACCCGGAGGTGGACTACTCGACGAGTCAGTACCCGGAGGTGGACTACACGACAAGCTAGTACCCGGAGGTGGACTACACGACGTGACGACTCACAGAGGAGTTTGAAGGAAGAGAGCGTGGAGGAGGCTATCTGTACCTACCCTTCAGGTAGGATCCGTGGTGGACGACCAGGAGCTGCGATATCTGTACCTACCCTTCAGGTAGGATCCGAGGAGGACGACCCAGGAGCTGCTTCCTTCTTCCAGCTGTTTGTCTTTTTGATGTTGTACCTTGTTCAGTTGTAGTCGTACTTTCTTTTGGGTTTGTATTCTGGCCCATTTACTTTTCATCATTTCTTTTGTACTTAGTGTTTTGCTTCTGCTTGTACTCTGTGGTGCTTGTTTTCTTTTATAAAGACAATGCCTTCCCAGTTATCGGGATTTTACGCCTTTGGTGCTAGTCGCCAGCCCCTGGCCTATGGAAGGCGGGCTTGGGGTAGTCACGGCATGGGCCCCGAGGATGGGTCGTGACAGTAGAGAAGATATATTGAACTAATAAAGGATTATGATTGCATGATCAATTACCATCCTAGAAAAGAAAACAAAGTGAAATATTCCTTGAGTTGAAACCATCATGAATCATTAACCATGTTATGTTTGGAACAAGACCCCTTGAATAATTATTTGATGAATTTTGGATCAGAAGTTGTTGGTGAAAGAAATTCCTCTATTTTATTTCAGGTGTCAGTGCAACTATCTCTATTAGATAGAATTAAGAAAGTGTATAATGAAGAATGTGAGTTATAGAAAAAGGTATAATTGATTAAAAGGGGTAAGTTTCCATAATTTAACATTGATAAATATTGTGTTTTAATATTTGGAAAGAGATTATGCATGATCTATGATTCCCAACTGAAGAAATAATTGTTTTGTAAAGCTCATATTTATCTATTTTCAATTCATCCTAGCAGTACTAAGATGTTCACAGAACATCAAAAGTATTACTAGTGGGATGGAATGGAAAGAGATATTTCATATTTTACTATGAAATGTTTGACATGTCAACAGGTTAAAAAAGAATGACAATAACCAAATGGGATGCTTCAACCTTTACTAATTCCAGATTGGGAATGGGAAAATATATCTATGGAATTAATGGTGAGATTACCAAAGACTTCTCGAGTTAACAATGTGATTTGTGTTATTGTTGATCAGCTGATAAAATCTATACATTTCCTTCCAATTCAAGATACTATGTCTCTAGATAAAATTTATCAATTGTACCTCAAAGAGATTGCAAGGTTACATGGAGTTCCTATTTTCATTGTATTTGACCATGATTCTAGGTTCACTTTTAACTTTTGTAAAGGCCATCATAATTCATTGGGAACTGAATTAAACTTTAGCACTTCTTTCCATCCTTAGTCTGATTGACACATTGAGGGAAAAATTATGACCTTGGAAGACATGCTTCGAGCTTATTCAATGGATTACCAGAGAATTTGGGATCAATATATTTCTTTATTTGATTTTTCTTATAATAACATTTTTCATTCAAGTACACATATAACACCTTTTGTGACATTATATGATAAGCAGTATTGAAATCTAGCATTTTAGGATGAAGTTTGGGAAATAAATTTGATGGGACCAAAATTAGTATAGGAAGTGGATGAGAAAGTTAAGATGATCCATCAACACATGTGGAAAGATTAGAGTAGGCAGAAAAGTTATGAAGATAACAGGAGAAAATAATTTTCTTTCGAGGGAGGTGATCATGTTTTTCTTAAAATTTCACAATAAAAAAGTATTACGTGTTTTGGTAAGAAAGGAAATATAAATCCATAGTTCATTGGACCTTATGAAATCATGGAGAAAGTTGGAATAGTTTCCTACCAAGTAGCCTTACCTCCGAGTTTATCTCATGTAGACAATGTTTTCATGTTTCAATGTGGAGAAAGTATGTTCTAGATTCATCTCTTGTTTTGAGCCTAGAAGTAGTTTATATGGAAGAGAACCTTTCATATGAAGAGAAATGTTTTTAGATTCTTGATTATAGAGAAAAATTACCGCGGAATAAGGTAATTCACCAAGTTAAGGTTTTGTGGAGAAACCACATGGTTGAAGAAGAAACATGAGAATCTAAAAATTCTAAGAGGGAAAGGTACCCTCAATTTTTTAATAAGTAAATAAAAATTATGAGGATGTAATTTCCAGAAGGTGGGGAGAATGTAATAACCCATGTACTTAAAAAATAATTTCTTTTCATTCTCTAATTAAATAGTCAAATTCTTTATAAATGTATAATGAAATAAGTGGTATTTATAAAAAATTTAGGAATTTATACCAATGGAATTGTAACTTGATATTAGGAATAGTAACATGAACATTAGGAATTGAAATATGGAAAATAGAATAGTAACCCCAACTATGAGAGTATAAATAAAATTTATTTATCTTATAAGTGTAATCATGATATATTTATATCATGGAATAAGTAAATAAATGTTTTGGAAATGATAAATTAAGTGTTGGTATTTTTGTAAGTAATAAATATTTAATTACAATTTTATAATTAATATAATTATATAGAAGAAAATATATTTTTATAAAATATATTCATAAATTATTATTATTTTGTCTTATGATTATAATATAATTTTATAATACTTTAATTAAATTTTCAAAGTGTTATAAAAGCAGTTATAGTTTTAAAACTGGCATTTTTTGAATAAATTGTGATTTTAATTAAAAATAAAATTTATCATATTTAGAAAATTATTATAAAAAATTGAGTTCATTTTTCAATTCTATACATAAAAAAATGTTTAGGGTGAATTTTTTGGATTTTTCTAAAAAACTTGAATTTTTGGTGAATAGCGAAATATAGTAATTTATGATATAAGCTAAATACATGATTTATTGAGTCATAGATTATTTAAGGATGATTTAAGCCAAAAATCTAGAAACCACCTTCATTATTTTTTTATATTTGATGATAATTCTCAAACTATCCATTGTATTGATCCAAATTAATAAACTAATTAATATAATAATGAGAAGACACCTCTCTCCTCCACTATAAATACCTCCTCTCACCACCTATTTCCCTCACACCTCAAATCCTTGTATCTTGCTTAATTTCTTCCCAAATAACCTCCCAAGACTCTTCCCCATGTCCAATACCTACTGGTATCACCAAAATGTCAAAACTAAGGGCCTTAAGGAGGTTCTCAAGGATTAGAATTTAAGAGGTAAAAATCATCTTTCATTTTATTTTATTTTCTTTTCAATTATTTTTATTTTATTATACTCTCTTAAACTACCATTATCTAATAGGAATGAAAACTATAGTATCTTATATATACTATAATTTTATCATTCTTATGAAAATATTCACCATCATACTTCTTCTCCTCTCCCTTTTATTCTAAAAATAAAAACACCATCTGTGATGTGTCGATTTACCGACATTGTGGACGATGTGTTTTCAATTTCCATTACCATATTCAAGTATAGTCATAAAAACATTAATATAGTTAAATAATATTTTATTATAGATATTATATTTTATATTATGTTCTGGAACCAGTGTTTATTCATAATATTAATTAATAAAACAAAAGTGGTTCGTAATGATCAAAATTCACCAAAATAAACTAACTTTCATCACTAAAATTTTATCTAATGATTCATAATCATACCATATAACCAAAATTATATATAATAACATTTAATATTCTGTAATTTTACTAATAACATGTAAGTTCAAATATGGAGTTTTTATCCCTTTTGATAAGAAAATCCATAATAAACCAACTATGGAAACCATGAAATAAATGAACCTGAAACAATGAAAATAACAACATATTATTAATAAATGGGTGGGAAGATGTTATGAGAATATCATATAAGTAATTATAAATATGAATATAGATATTTAATATATTAATAAAACTCTTTAAACCATTATACAGTAGTTGTGAACACATTTGAAGTAAGACAAACTCGAGGTAAGGGAATTCTTAACCCAATATCCATTCTTTAGGTAACCTTATACTTCATTGATCATGTGGTACTGAGATTATTTTTGAAATTATTTTTGTTTATATTATGTTTTATTATGTTTATTTATAGTGTATACACATATTACATTCATTTTATTAATTATCACTTCAATTATATGATATTTTTAAGAGATTTTTCTTTAAAACCCCTTTTTAAAATTTCAATTTTTACAAAATTCAAAAGAAATGTTTTTATGAAATCACTATTATTTTAGGATTATGGTTCTTGGGAATTGTTCATAAATAATGGTGTGAACTATATATCCCTAAAATGCATTGTGTATGTTTATATTGGAGGTCAACTGTATGGTTACTCTATGTGTAACTGCGATGATTACCACATAAGTTAGTCGCAAGGGTTACATTGTAAGGTAGTCGTGAGGGTCACATTGTAAGGTAACTATGAGGGTTACAAATAATATGGTATTTTTGATGGTAAAATCTTAAGTTATAAAGCCTTAATTTACCCTTATGGTATTATTTATGTTTTCTATGTTTTATGTAAATCTCATGTTTTCACAAAGTACCTATATGATACTTATCAGGTGAGAAGTATGTCTTTGTGAAAATGATTTCATATATTTATAATTATTCATGTAATAATGGTTTCTCTCCTTATTTTTATATCTATTAATAAGATTTTTGTGCTAATACCAAGTTTTAAAATGTTTTTCAAAGGGTTTAAGGATGGGAAAGAGAAAAGGAGAATCCAGAATGAATGTTGTGAATACTTTTCATAAATAGATTTCATGTTTTTTTATTAAAAAATTTATCTTATAAAAAATTTGATATTGTTTTATTAGTACCCAATTTGTATTCTTATGGTTTGATATGTATGAATTATTTCCTAACTTTATTAAACTATAAACCGAAAATATCTTTGGGATTGTAAATAAGTGAATTATAAAGGAATTTACAAGTTTATGTAATGTTTAAGGCCAATTCCTTATACATGGAAGAAAAGATTCCTGGCCAAAGAGAAAAACATGGTCGGTTTTCCTTAAAAACATTATTTTGGTATCTTGAGAACTTAAAGAGAGGAAAATAAAATGAGAAAATATAATATACAGAAATAAACATAGGATAATAAAATACATAAGATATGGGAGAGATAGAAAATATAGTTTCATCATTGGATATTTAAGCATAAATAATCCTTGTAAAATAAATAGATCGCAACACAAAACCCTTACCTCCAGTCCAAAATGATTCATAAGTGCTCTAAACACCTATATAATAAAGTTAAATTTTATTATAGTTCTATAATAGAACCATAATAATACATATAATACCATACATGTTTTACTCATAAAATCTTACCACATTCTCATTTTTTAATCTTTCATTACCGTCATCATTTTGAGTGTTAACTCCTTTATTTTTTACGTATGTTTTGGTTCGTAGGCTATGGTACATGAACTTTGGTCATGGTTACTTCATTTAAATAATGATAATAATGATATAAATATCATATATATTCATTATATACATAATTATAATCACTCATATAAAGCAGTGATGAAAAATTAATGACATCACTATGTGGAGACGATAATCCATACATACGCATGAGTGATGTTTCCATTCTTCAATGGATGGAAAAAAATAAAGGTAAATAATAATTTAAAATTAAAGAGTAATTATTATAACATTAATATAATATAAACATATTAAATATATCATAATAACCAATCATGAAAGATGGTGGTGGAAAATGAATCGCATTGTTATGTAAAGGTAGTAGTCCCCTCACATGCACGAACGATACTTTCATCTCCCATTTGATTGATAATAGGTGGTAAATGGTTGTTAAATCCAAATAATAACATCTAATTATATTTATGAAATTATATTCATCAGTTTCTAATTAATACAACATGTTCATATTAAGTATAAGAATAAATAAAATTTAAAGAGCTTGGTTAGGATCTATACATCTTCTTTGAGAGACCTCCTTTGTATTACACCTTAAACCTTTAAGGATTGGTATTAAGAGGATAATAAAAAATATAAGATGATGGGAAGGAATATATAATGGTTTTGGAGTAGGTATTATTTGATATATAAGGCTAAAATAGTGTGAATAACATAGGAGAACTGGTGACTTTTTATAAGTGAGGGGAGGGATACACATGGAATTTCTTAAAAGATTTCAATGATATAAGTTCACTTTATTGGGAATGTGGATCCCAATGGAAAATTATTATAAGGTATTATAATATAAGTATTAAATATATTAAAATAATAATAATGATATAGGTTTGGGTGGAAATCCAACCCTTATCTCTTGGTTTATCCCCTGATAAACCCATTTTAACCTTAACTATGGTAATAAAATTTTATTGTTTTTACTATTCAATATGAAAAAAATGATTTAACCCTATTATATTATATTAATTATTAATATTAAGAATATGAAATCAATTTTACCATATTAAATTCTATAAGTTTAATAATTTAATTTTAAATAAGCGCGCAACCCACAACGAAAACCCGTATTAAAAGAATGGATATTTAAGCATAAAACATAGTTTACTTACAATTATTTCCTTATAAAAACCAAAAAAATGTTAAAATATATTATTGAATATATAATATATAAATTTAATTAATATAATTAATCAATAGATATTAATTTTATTTATTAAAATAAAAACATATTGCGTGCATAATAACAGCTTTTCGAAAAATGCGTCTTTAAGCCCAAAAATGAACTTATATAAAAATAAAGTATAATAATGATTCTTATGTAATTAATTATATAATTTATAATTAAATGATAATTATTATACTTTAATATCAAATTAATAACATAATGGTACTTTTACTTGAAAATAAATGACATCTTTTATAAAAATTAGTATTTTCACTATTCACTGAAAAATAAATCTTTTTAGAAAAATCCTAAAAATTCACCCTAAAATAATATTGACATACCGATTTCCAAAATGATATTAATTTCCTAAAATAATATTTATATAAATGATAGAAATTAATTATGATGTTCATATACAAAAAATATTCGAAATCCATTTTTGAAGAAAACATTTTTTTGAAGCATGAAACGACTTTACTAAAAATTGAGTACTTATTTATTATGAATTAGTCAATACATTAATATTATTAAAAAATTTATACATATTTTTTCATAAAATGGTTATTACTATTTATACATGAAAATTTAATGGCTATGTTATAACAATTTACTATATCACGTTTCATATAGACTCAGGGTTTCATGTAAGGAAAACTATTTAGTACTTTAACTTTTATATATATAAATTCTTGGGGTGTTACATTACACCCCACGTAAAATTAATTTCACCCTTGAAATTACATCACTCTTGAAAAAACAAATGAGGATATCTCTACTTCATCCCATCTCCAGGTTTCTATGCAGTTTCTACAAATTTATGATTCCTCTAAAGTACTTTAACGAGTTGTGTAGAATTTTTCTATATAAATTTGTCTCTATTATACAAGATTTATACCGGTTATTATTTATAGGAAAGATCATTCTCTAGTGGTATAACCTATGAGTTTAAAACATGTGAAGTATTAGGTATGTACTTCCTTAAGAGAGATACATGCAACACATCGTGAAATTGATAGAGGTTTGGTGGGAGTGCCAATATATAGGATAAAATTCCTACTTGGTCAATAATTTAAAAGGGAACAATATACCTAGGACTCAGATTTCCCTTCTTTATAAATCCCATAACCTTCTTCCGTATATAAAGTTTTAAGAAAACCTTCTCACAAACATTAAATTCTATATCTTGCTGATGATTTTCAACATAACCATACTATTAACTTTGAACTTCTTTGATGTGGTGCTAGATGACTCTAAACTTCTATGTCATTTCTATAGCTAGATCAGGTCCCAATAGCTATCTTTCTCCAAATGTATCCCAAAACATTGGAGTTATACTCTTCTTTTCATATATGGATTCACGAGGATCTATTTGAATGCTTTAGCGAAAGCTATTGTTGTAAGATAACTAGACTAGGGGAAGGTGTTGATCCAAACCACCTTTGAAATCTAGATAATAGGATCTCAACATATACTCTACGGTTTGAATAATCCTCTTAGATCTACCATCTATATGAGGATTATAATTATTGAAACAAAACTATATATTTAGAGATTCCTGAATACTTATCCAGAACTTCAAGGTAAAACTTAGATCCTGATCATATAGAATATAATGTGGTAGCCCATATAACCTTACAACTTACTTAATTTATATCATATTAATTTTATTAAGAGAGAAATATTATCTAATAAAAAATTATGTGTATTGAATTAATAAGGAGAATTATTGCAACCCAAATAGCATTATGGCCTTTAGAATTTTTAGGGAGTATGATAGTGAAATCCATGGTGATATTTTCCCATTTCCATTCTGGTATGGGTAATGATTGTAAAATTACCTTAGACTTCTATATATTAGCATTAATTTATTAACATACCAAACATAGAGATACATAATTTTCAATATCCCACTTCATTTTACCCCACTAGAAATACTCTTTTAGATCTCAATACATATTCATACTTCTAGGATGAATAGAGAATGATGATCTATAAAGTTATTCCAATAGTTTGTTCTTTAGTTATGGTATTTATGGGACACATACTTAGTTCCTGAACCTTATCATTCAATCACAATCAAGGTTGAACTCTGGAATATTTCTCACTTTATTTTGTAACTCTATATCCTCTTTATGCACCTCTTTAATCTTTACATGGATAGATGGTTAATGTAATGAACCGACCCAAATAACCTCTTAAACTGGTACCCGACCTAATCCATCACATCCCTAAAGGGTGTTCCCGACCCCCATAGTATAGAGAATAACACCCAGGCATCAAAAAATAACTATAGGGAATAATTTCTCCCAACATTAAGAAAAAACATGGAATGTATACAAATAAAAGAGACAACAACGAAAGAAGTATACATTCCATAACTGAAACAAACAATAGAAAACAAAGAACTCAAAGTAGCTATAAAACTCTAAGAGAAAGTCTGAACACAAAGGGAAACAAAAATAGGAAAAAATAAACAAATTCTCCATGTTATAGCATGTTAAAAACCACACCATATCACCATCCAACTACCCAAACCCATGTGATAGAAAACCCCACCACCTCACTACAACGCCTTTCTTTTCCCTACATAGAAATACATACAAAGGTCAATGCACTACTAAAGAAGTGTGAAAGGTGTGAGATAAAATGATCAATAGGATCCCACCAAGGTGTTCTATAATAAGTAACTGTACAATAATAAAAGTATGATAATTTAAAATAAAACATGGCATGATAATCACTAAAACAATTTATATCAAAATCTTGGTAAATATTTCCTTTTTTCCCACAATTCCGAAACAAAGGTAGGTATATCAATTTCAAATCAAAAGTATGTATATAAAAAAATAGTATAACTCCAAATCATAGGTAAATCAAGCTAAGGAACTCAATAGGTCATGATAGTAGACTACTCATACCACAATAAATGACTAGTGCACAACATGTCCCTAGAATGCAGGCCTAAGGAGTAGAGAAACACCCAATGAATGATTCGACCAACAATGTAAAACATTTCCGTAGAACAATATTCCTAGAGATCAGATAAAATACCCATGATAAAATCCCCCAATGGTAACATAGACTATGACCCTAAGTTAAACCTTCCACCTATATACCCAAGGCTTCCCATGTGTTTTATTTCATAAACCAATTTTGTGATTTGAAAATACCCCTTTTTCTATTTACCAAAAATCATAGATTTTTTTAATCATAAATCCATTGACACACACAAAACAATATTAAAATTTACTTATTAATCAATTTATAAAAAGAATAGGATCAATATAGTTTGTCAACACATGATAGAGATAGAACCACCTACCTCAAACTTAGGGTTTAACACACCCATGAAGAATAAAAAACCAAGAGTAAAAAAAAACAACAAAAATGGAGGCCCTAAAATAAATATATACACCTTATAATTGATTTAATTTAACAAAAAGGGTTGACAGAGAAGTGGAAATGACACTTACCTTAGAACCCACACCCTCCAAACCACAAAAATATAAAGGAAATGACCCCCATAATAAGATCATGCCATAGATATAGAATAAAAAAATAAGAAACATTACCATAGATAAATAGATCCAATAACTCAATGACACAATGTTACCATGATAAAAAAACGAAGAAGTAGAAAGGCTCACTTAATTGGAGAGATGAGAACCAACTTCTACGGTGATCCAATGCTGAATGGATCAATCTCGATCAAACATAGACTCCCAAAATCACCAAATAATCCTTCCAGGTTGAGATCCAAAATATAAGTGGAATAATTAAATAAAAAACCATTCACACATCACCATAGAAAGTTTTTCTTGGGAATTTACATGGCGTGTAATCCATTTACATTTCTTATAATCCACGATGATCATATAGGATGGAAAAACCATCAATTTTTTAATTAAAAATTGATCTTTTATTATTACACGTCATGTAAACCATATACATTCCATGTAATTTTCCATTACACAAACTAAAACTCTAGGTTCTTACATAATAAATTAAACATACGTCAGGAATTCTCTAAACTCAGGGAGAATCCTTCCAAGACATTAACACATTTATACTGAAACTCCATTAATTCAAAAAAACATCCATATCTTAATTTTATGTCATTTTTCTCATCAAATGTTGTCCATCCTTGGGAGTCCTATGAAACACCCAATTAAATAGGAAAAAAAGAAAAAAGTAGAGGGTTACCTGAAAGCAGGTAACAGGATGTTACAG
This sequence comes from Viscum album, assembly GCA_963277665.1. NCBI lineage: Eukaryota > Viridiplantae > Streptophyta > Magnoliopsida > Santalales > Viscaceae > Viscum > Viscum album. The sequence continues at coordinate 1,711,547,617 of OY728140.1, read as the reverse complement.
TTAAACACTCATGTGAGAAAGTTAAGATTTATCCCTTTAATTTATTATTTCAAGGTAAATCCTTTGAAAATACATAAATATTGGATATTTTTTTATCATAATCATAGATAAGCTAGTATGATCCTTTCTACTCAAAGTATCATCCACCTTATTTGCTTTACCAAGGTGGTAGTGTAATAAGTAGTTATAATCTCTAATCAACTATGTCTATCTTCTTTGGAGCATATTCGACTATTTCATGGTGAATATATAATTTAAACTTTTATGATCAGTATATATGTCACACCATTCTCTAAAAATATAATCTCTCTATATATTTAATGAAAATATTACCACTGCTAAATCCAAATCATGAGTCAGATAATTTTACTCATGAACCTTAAATTGGAACGATACATAAGTTATCACTATATGATTATACATGATAACACATCCCATAACTTTATTTGATGCATAGATATAAATCAAAAACCCTTATATACTATAAAGTAGTGTGATCATAGGTGAGCTGACCAATATTCTCTTCAATTCCTTGAAATTTTCTTCACACTCATATGTCAAAAGAAACTTAACTCCCTTTTGAGTTAACTTGGAGAATGTATTAGATAACCATAAGAAATCATTTAAAAAGTGTTGATTATATCCCTATAATCCAAATGGTTGGACTGTTCCAATGTTCAATAACTTCCCTCTTATGAATCCATTGATCTACCCTCACATGAGATTATATAACCCAAAAATGAGATTTTTTATATCCAAAATGAACAATTGGTAAACTTTTTATACAGATTCTTCTTCCTTAGGGTCTTTAGTACAATCCTCAAGTAATCTTCATACTCTTACTTTATCTTGGAATATATAAGAATATTTTCTATAAAGACTAAAAAAAATTATCAAGGTAATCTATAAAGATTTTTGGGACATTAGAAAGACCAAATGACATCACAATAAATTAATAGTGTCCATACCTCGAATGAAAAGCTCTATTGGGTATATCTTTACTTTTGATCCTCAACTGAGAGTATCTAGATCAAAGATAAATCTTGGATTTTTTTATATCCACATAATTGATCAAAAAAATCATCAATATAGGGTTGAGGATACTTATCCTTGATCATGATCTTGTTAAGTTCCCAATAATCTATGTAGAGTTGCATTGATCTATCTTTATTCATAAAAAAATGGATAGGTGCACCATATGATTAAACACTTGTCCAAATGAATACCCTATAAATATTTTGATAGTGTTTCTTATTCAATTATTTCAACTAAATTAGGGATATTCTATATGGAGTCTTTGAAACAGGTTATCACCAGGCATGAGTTCTTTTGAAAACTTGACCTCACAATTATGAGGAATTCTATATAAATCTTCTAGAAAGACATAAAAAACTCTCATACAATAGTAATATCTTATATTTTGAGTTACTACCCGACCATCTAAGATAAATACCCCCTTTGAATAGGAATCCTGACCCATAATTTTCATTATAAGTTTAAATTTATCCTCACATTGATAGAAAACCATAAGTTGGTTCTGAATATAAAATGTTACTCCCCTTCCATAGAAATTGATATGTGATTTATATAAATAATTCCAATCCATGAACAAAATCACATAAAATTAAACTAGATGAAGAATAATAATATTTATAGGATTCACATTCCCACAAAATTTAATTGGGGAAGATTCATAGACTTGAGATTTGATCATCATACCTTTAAGAGTTTTTACTACTATTTAAACATCTAATCATTGAGGTGGTAATGTGATAACCTTATAAAATTATTTAAATATAAAAGAGTGGTTAGAACCAGAATCAAATAAGACGTTAGTAGTTATATATTGGATGGTAAGTGTACCTTTCATCACTTCATTATCACACCCCACATCATCAATAATGATCACATAATATTTCACTTTTTCTCTAGGCTTAAGAGGTTTCTGATGTCAATCATCAATATTAACCATAATTTTTGAGCATTCATTAGCATAATTTCCATACTCCAAGAAATTATATAATTAGAGTGTGGGTGGTACATTCTATTGAGGTTTCTCTCCATTGGAATTATTAACTAACTTCTTCCCATTAATTAGACATTATATTTCTTAATGGTGTTCGTTTTTATACTTAAAATATTTACCATAACCCTTAAGTAAGTCCCCTTTATACTTCTTTCCACACTTTTTGAATACAAGAAAACTATTCTTCTTCCCTCCATGGTTTTTGTTATTTAAATCTCATTTAAACTCCATCTTTATTTTCTTATCAAAACCATGATATTGATGGGTGGATCCACTATCTATTTCCACCTTGATAGCACATAAAATGATTTATTCATTGCTACCGAATACCCTTATGGAAAATACCCTTTGGAGACTTGGTTTTAATCCACTGAAGAATCAATAAATATTACTTTCCAGTTCAATAATAATATTATATGTGTACCTTTCAAGTCTTTTAAAATTTACCTATTAGGTACTAATAGATTCATTATCCTTCTCCTTAAGCTCAAATAATTCCTTCTATATCTTCATATGAATAATAATGGGAAATATATTACTAAAAAATAATCTCCTAAACTCATCTCACTTCATGGAGTCAATTTATTCCCATTGCCTTGTATTCTTGATAAGAGTATAATTGTAACACCCCGAGATTCCACGATACGCTTCTCATTCAATAATGCAATAGCTTGCATTGTACGCAAGTTCGAGTTCTAAAACACCGCGACTAATCAAAGTAGCCGTTATGAATAGTAATAACCACCTTTTAAAATTATAGAAATTTTATATTTCAAAATGGACTTCATTTTTGGATTCGGAATATTGAAATTAGCCTATGTTGAATTTTTGGTATTTTTCTGAGAACTTCTAAATTTTTATGAATAGTGAAAAATACTTAAAACAACTTTATTAATCAAAATAATTTATAGTGATAAGTTATACTATTTAGTGGTTTTAAAGTATAATTAGAATATATTTTTACCATTTTATCCAATGGTGGTCATTAGAATTAATTTAACATTGAAATTGGACATAAACAATTGCCAATCTTTTGATATAAATTGTTTTTTTAAAAAACACGCTATTTGTCGTAACAGCGGGAATTAATTATAAAATTAATTAATGAAACTTATATCTGTGGAATTTTGTAAAATAGACATCATTTTTGAATTCGGAATATCAATTATAGCTTAGGGTGAAATTTTGGCCTTATTCTAAAAAACTTCAATTTTTGATGAATAGTGAAACCACTAAGTGGTAGTTAAATAACTGATTTTTCATTTAAATGAAATATTACCACTTCTGTGATTTGATTTTCAAAAATCCGACATACATGGTTGTCATTAAGAAGTAAAATGTGGTTCAATAAGATTAAAATAATTTTTTGGTGAATAGTAACTTTTAAGTTCTTAATCGCGATTAGAGGTAATTAGTGTAGTTTAAGGTAAAAACAATGTTTTGATAATATTATATGAGCTTGAAACTTGTCCTACTCCTATTGGATGAGTCATGGCCGACCAAGACAACCCATGGGTCAACTTGGGGACCCCATGGAGCCACTTTAGTTGGAAAATGACATTAATATATATTTATTTAATGTTAAAATTAAATTGACACAAACATGAGTTGTTTTACTAAAATAGTTTTTAAGTGGGGTTAAAAAAGTCCAAATTTTGACTATAAATATTCATTAGAAAGCTAAAAAGATTTCCTACATCATAGTATTTTTTTTATAATTTTTAGACATTAAATAAATTAAATTATTTATGACATAATTATGATGCAGCGATGACCTCATTATTTAATGATTTAAATAAAATGGGAAGATAATGCAACATCCAAGGCTTACACTTGTCCAAAGCCAATTGGATGAGGATATTTCGAACCCTTATCACCTTATCCTAGAATTATATAAGTGTGGGACCTTTAGAATCCGAAAAGCATTGTGAAATAATGTAACATTTCAATCTTTCCAAAAGTGCCCCTCCTCTCCACTTATAAAAGGCCCCCACCTCTCCCACCTCATTTACACTTTCAAGCCATTTGGCTCGGCCAACCTCTGCCCAAATACTCTCCCAACATTCCTCCCTTACTCCTAGAAGCCTCACTTTGGGCAGAACTCTTCCCAAGGAAGCCTTTGGCTCAAATCAAAAAGAGTTACCCGATTTTGAGGTAATGTCTTTTATAATGTTGTTTTGTTTTGTTTTTCTTCTCCAACCCCATAAACTCTTTTTATTCAATTATTTTGTAACAACAACAGTATCCTAAATATACTAGGATGTTGTTATAAGAAGTATTCTAGCTACACTTACACACACCTACATCTAATGGTTAAAGAACATACGGTTTCTGTGGATGGCGAATTTCTGCCTCACGAAACGATGATTGTTCAACACTCATATAACACCTTAAAAGGTGGCCATTAAGATGTCACTATATTTATATATGATATATAATGTGTTTATGTTTTACTTATGCTTCTGTATTTCTCATGTATGGCTTACTTTATGATTTCCATTATGGGTAAAACGCGATAATTTCATTTTAGGAAGTGAGGACTACCGCCCCCTCAAAGTGATTTGAATCGTTAATGCCATATGTGGGATGTATAAAGGATGGAGTAAATGGTATTATACACTATATTATACTGTAATTATATTATACATTTATATCATTATTATTTAGTTCCATTAAATATGAAATTGAAATGAAAGTAGCGTTCATGCGTACGTACGGCTTACCGTCTCCATGAACGGTGCATTTCATTTCATACCTCTAAATGTTACGTAATATTATAAATGAATGTATATACTGGATATATAAGATATATATGACATCTAAATCATGAATATAATTCTGGATATAATGGATATTTCACCACATAAACAACTTGTAATTATAAGAAGCTTATTGTTGACTCAAGTACCAAAGATCGACAAAACGACCGTTATTAACTTAAATAATTACATAATGTTCATATCATTGTAATAAGTGATATAATAAGGATAATGAAGTTGAAAATGGTTCTTAATAAGGTATATATTAACTCTAGTTTATTATTCAGGAGTTTAAAGAACGGTTGAGTCAAGTCAGACACGTGGTAAGGGAACTTCTTAACCCAATTTTCGTTCTTTGGGTTAATATCCTACTTTCAAATTATGTCATGATATTATTATGTCATATCCTGTATTTGTACATTATTTATGTGTACTTGTAGTGAATACACATAATAGATCTATTTTATTTTAAAAATGCTCTTGGTAAGGGAACTTCTTAACCCAATTTTCGTTCTTTGGGTTAATATCCTACTTTCAAATTATGTCATGATATTATTATGTCATATCCTGTATTTGTACATTATTTATGTGTACTTGTAGTGAATACACATAATAGATCTATTTTATTTTAAAAATGATCCTGGTAAGGGAACTTCTTAACCCAACTTCCATTCTTTGGGTTAATCTCCTACTTTCAAATTATGTCATGATATTATTATGTCATATCTTGTATTTGTACTTTCTTTATGTGTACTTATATTGAATACACATAATAGATCTATTTTATTTTAAAAATGATCTTTTTAAGGACTTTGTCTCAATCTCCTTTCATTGAGGCATATTTGGTTTTATACACAACTTTCCTTTATACGGTGTATAAACCCCTTTGACTTTTACATTTATTCAAAAGGAATATTTTTTATACGAAGCGTTTTACTAAACGATAAAAAGGGAATGTTTTCTTTTCCGTACTTATGCGGCGACAACGACTTCTCCGCCGCCGTGACCATTATTTGAGTTTCGGCTTCCTCTACAAGTCATCACTTTTTTTAAATGAAAAATAAATACAAAGTTTTAACTTGCTTTTATTTTGGTATAGAAAATGGTTTTGAAAGAATTTTTATTATATCAATGTGTTGTATTGACATCTTGTGATTGAAATGTGGAAATGTTATGTTTCCTTTACGCATGTTTTATGTGATATGATTATGTTATGGTTTATGATATGTTTAAACCTATTCATATGAGGAATGAATTGGACTTAATAAGTGACGGGTGGAGCCCGCTATAGCTCCTCGATGCATCGGCAGGTCTCATGAGACAAACTAGTGTCTTGGCACAAGGCCTTGACAAAATCTTATTTGTAGTCTTGGCACGAGGCCTTGGCTATGTGGTTATGATAGTCTGGAATTATGCATTCCATCATTATGAAAGTGGTTATTGATATTGCATGTGATTATTCGACCAGTAGAATATCCATGTGAAGAAGTAAATGGCATTATCTCATTTTACTTTTGCCATATTATGTTGATGTTCAAGTTTAAAAGGCTTTTGTTTTAGTTATACATTGCCTTAAATGTTTATGTTTATTTATGAAAGCTTCCGCAATATTGTTATCCTTACTGAGCATCTGAGCTCACCCCTTTCAATGTTTTAATATTTTCCAGGATGTGAAGAAGTATTTTATGAATGACCTGCAGGGATAGCCAGAAGAGGATATGAGTGTGGACTATGGAGACTTTGTTATTGTAGTTTTTCACTTTATGATGTAATGTAACGTTTACGAATGTATCTAGTGTTTCCAAGGCTACTAAACTAATCGGTCTTTCGAGACTTGATCTTTTGTGATCATGCCAATGTTACGAAGTAATGCACCGACTCTGGGTAGCTGGGGTCGGGGTGTTACAATAATATTGATTTACTTTAGCTTCTAAATTATAAACAAATAAGATAATATTTTCATGTTTTGATCACTAGAGAATGGAAAATATATTTTTAGTGGTATTCATCCAATGATTAGTAATTACCAAATTGTCAGAACCACTAAAATTAGGTGGGAGTTTCCCAATGAAGGACTCAATAGTACATCATTCCTTATTTATCTCATTTGTAAGCTCATCATGATTCATGGCTTGAGAAAGTTGTGTAAGTATAGAAACAAGAATTTTCATTACAACTCATATAATATTCAATTGATCAGGGGGATAATCATTTCATTATCTAACACTTTTAGTGTTAACATGGTTCCATCTATTTATCAAAACTAAAAATCATAACATAAAAAATAATCAGTGGAAAATCATGTAATCATGAAAATCATTTATAGGATGTCTAAATAATGACACCTTCTTTTAAATCCACAACACCTTAGGTTTAACCTAGGTTATCCATGGTCATACCAATTCAAATTGTTCATAATGGATCTTAAAGAAAATCTAAATTAACCTAAGAATATCCACCAAGAGTGTCGAACTAGGTGCATAGTAAGGGCCCATTAAAAATGCACCAGAACCAAATACTTCTGGGGTTATCACACCTAGATGCATATGTTCCAAAACCACATCAACTTACAGTATCCTGATAGGGATGCATTTTATTAGAGAAACTAAAATCCTTTATTTACCGTAACATAGAATGTTCTCATATACTTAGTGTTATCCTAGTGGTTCTCACTAAAGTTTCCTCATCATAATTTACATAATTTTATAAAACTTTCTCTGATACCAACTATAGTGGACCATACTTTTCATACATAAATACTACATGTTATTTGAGTAAATATCCATTACATATCAATGCGATCCACACCAAAACCAAAAAGGTTTAGTGTCTTTGGAAACATGTATACATAAAAAACTGGTACATAAATGATCTATATTATTTAAAATTTAGTTCTTCATAACTAGAAACCTTCTTAGACATAACATACTTAAAATATTTCTCCATAACCTAAGGAAGGGAAACATAACAAAGAGTGAGCTCAGATGTTTAGTAAGGTTAAAAAAAGAGATGTCAATAATGATCATAAGTGAGCATAAGATAATCATAAGGGTATGATAATATGATATAAACATTAGAAAATAACACACACTAATTCAAACATCATAATCATAAAACATGAAATAAAGTTTTATCAATTGAATGACATTAGACATAAGAGTTCAGAATCATCAATAATCAATAATGATCCCTGGAAAATTATCATAATCATAATATATAAGTTTATGTAATTCACATAAGAATATAAAATCATTTCCTTATTCAAGGATAATTTCTAATACTATCATAGTGGATTGGTTTCACTCCCCATTCCATTATTTCCTTTGTCAAGGTTCACTCCTAAGACTATCTTATTGGACAAAGTCCCTTACTAAACTGGGTTCACTACCCATTCTAGTCCTTATTATCTAATGAGATATCTTTTTTTACCCAATGAATTATATGTCTATATAATTTCAATCCCACCCATCACCTAATGAAATCCATACATATTTGTTCTACAAGATCACAAAACATTCATCCTATCATCAAATCATAACCCATGGAAAGGATATGGGTTTCATAAACATTTTATCATCATAATCATAAAACATAAAGATAAAGAATAAATTTAGTATCTTTAGATCATATACACAATAAATTACAATAAAAATCAAAGGATGTTGTTATAGATAAAAATACATTTAAAAATCACTTTAATATTTCTTGAAAAAAATACTCTTTTTATTTAAAATCACCTATTTAGAATATAAAAATTTATAAAATATTAAGGAAAATATTTTCTTATAAAAGAAAAAAGGAAAATTATAAATGAATATTAAAATAAAATAGTATTCATAATATCAGTGGAATCCATTAATACGGTGTTTGTTAAAACAAAAACCCATTTCACATTTTTGGTAAAAAGTAAAATATACCATGTTTGGAAAATGATAATATGGTTAATTTTAAAACTTGGAAAGGAAAGTAAAATATAGTAAAAAACTAATTTAAATAATATTTGGATAATATTAATAACATTCTTGTAAACATTTTAAAGAAAATATGGATATAGAAGAAAATATTCCTGACTAAAGAGAAAAACATGGTCAATTTTACTTAAAAACATTCTTCCAGCCTCTTGAGTACTTAAAGGGAGTAAAATAAAAATAAAAAATGATATATCTATAAATAAACATAGTATAAGTAAATTAATAATATTTTATATTGATATATCTTGTATATTTGTTATCAGATATTTAATCATAAACAATCTCGGTAAAAAAAGATATTGTAATATAAACCCATTACCTCAAGTATGTAATGATTTGTAAGAGATATAAAATAATGTATAATAAATTTAAATTTTATTATAATTATATAATAAAACCATAATTATAACTATAATACCATACTTGGTTTACTTGTAATATCTTATCACTCGTTCATTAATAATCTTTCATTATCATCATCATTTCAGATGATAAATTCTTCTTTTTCATGTATGTTTTGGTTTGGAAGTTATGGTCCATGCACTTAAATCATGGTTAATTAATATAAATAATTATAATAATTACATAAATATAATATATATTAATCATATATATAATTATAACCATTCATATAAAGTGATGATAAAAAATAAATTACATCATTATATAGAGATGATAGCTCATATGTATGCATGAGTGATGTTTCCATTTTTTGATGGATAGAATGAAATAATGGTAAATATAAATTCACACTAATAGAATCATTATTATAAAATAAATATCATATATAAACATTAAATCTATCATAATAACCAACCATTAATTTTAGTAGTGGAAAATGAATCGCATCACTACGTGGAGGCGGTAGTCCACACGTATGCTTGAACGATATTTTCATCTTCTATTTGATTGAGATGTAGTGGTAAATGGTTGTCACATAACAAAAATAACATCTTAGTATATTTATGATATTATATTGATAATTTTTTGATGGATACAACATGTTTATATGAATTATAAGAAGAAATGAAATTGAAAGAGCTTGGTTAAGATCTATATATCTTTTTTGAGAGGCCTCCTTTGTATTGCACCTTAAGCCTTGATAGATTGGTATTAAGAGAATAAAATAATATATAGGATTAATGGAAGGATTATAGGAAGGTTTTTATTAGGTATTTTCTTATCTACAAGGATTAAATGGTGTGAATAAAGGAGAAGAATAGGTTTTTTTAAGTGAGGTGAGGGATACACACAAAATTTCTTAAAATATTTCAATTATATAAGGTCACTTTCTTGATCATGTGGATCCAAGTGGAAAATTATTTGAATGTAGGAAAATATAAGTTTTAAATATATTCAATTAATAAGAATTATATAAGTGTGGGTGGAAATCTTATCCATATCTCTTGGTTTAACCCCCAGGTAAACTCATTTTAACATTAATTGTAGTAACAAAATTTTACTGTTTTTACTATTCAGTATAACAAAAAATTAAGTTGAAACTATTATATTATATTAATTATTATAATTGAAAATATAAAATATATTTTACTAGATTAAATTTCTATAAACTGTATAATTTAATTTTAAATAATCCTAAAACCTACAATGAAAACCTGTTTTAGAAGAATGAATCTTTGCACATAAAACATAATTTACTTGCATTAATTTCATTGAAAAAACCATAAAATGAATGAAAAAATATATTATTTAATTTATAATATATAAATTTAATTAAAATAATTATTCAATATATATTAATTTAATTTATTAAGATAAAAAGCACTTTATGAGTATAAAAATAGCTTTTAGAAGAATTTATTTTTAATCCCAAAAGTGAACTTATATAAAAATAAAGTATAATGATGGTTATTATGTAATTAATTATATTATTAATAATTAAAGGATAATTATGTTACTTTATGACAAAATTAAAAACATAATGGTACTTTTACTTGAAAAGAAGTGACGTTTTTTACAAAAAATCAGTATTTTTACTATTCATTGGAAAATAAATATTTTCCAAAAAATCATAAAAAATCACTCTATGATAATATTGAAATGATTATTTAAAAAAATTATATTCTTTTATTCAAATAAAATTTATAAAAAATGGTAGAAATTAATTATATTTTTCTCATGCACAAAATGGGATAAAAACCATTTTTGAAGAACCATATTTTTAAAGTGTAAAATGAATTTATTGAAAATTGAGTGATTATTTATTATGAATTAATAAATAAATTATCATTATTAAAAAAAAATTAAATAATTTTTATAAATTAGTTGTTTCTATTCATACCTACTAGTTTAATAACTAGGTGATAACAATTTATTACATCACAGTTCATATAAACTCGGGGTTGTCTGGAAGACAAGCTATCAAATACTTAGAGTTTTATATATATACAATCTTGGGGTGTTAAATTATCCTATTATCATATGTATATGACATATTAATTATTGTAAATTATGTATCGATATTAAATTAAGTTAAGGATTAATTAAATAAGTACTTCTCTATAAAGAGATTAGGTAAAACAACCTATATTCTAGCTATCAAGATTATTTTTAATAGATCCAAGAGGTTTTTTGGAATAATTCAAGCTGAAAACATTGGCCATATACTAAAAATATTTACTATAGAATAATAAAATAGAGTATTTATAAGGCCCCAACCTTAAAACTTACTTAAAATTGAGTTATTACAAGATTACACATTGAGGATCTTTTCAGGTTTAGAGTTTTAGAGAATTAGATCATGAAACTTGCATTACATTCCACATTTAAACAAGGTGGTTACATAAAAGACAATATTCATTCTTCCCATCAATGGAAACCTATTTAAAATAAAACAGGGATTCTTTCTTGACACATCCTTGACACTATCGTCACATCATGTACCTTTCCCTTGACCTGTGAAAAACATTTCAAAAACTTGGGATGAGCATAAAAAGCTCAGTAAGGGTTATAAAAATATGGAAAGGAAATATGAGTTCATATATACATAAGAATGAAATCATACTTTACCCATAAAACATAGGCATATCAAATCAAGAATAAATCATAGAAAACATAATACATAAAGGTAACTTGAGGCATTCATAACATTCTTACGTAGGGAGTAACCCTCTTGGTTATGTTTGAAATACCCATCACAGTATATTCCCTAAATCTCTTCGGAGAAACCTTAACGTTTCACTCCTTCGCGTTACCCAATGCATTGGAGAGCTATATCGGGCTCACCCGCCCTTAGTTTATCACGAAACCACCCGTTCTTCATACCAATGCCCAAGAAACATAACATAATCGAATCACATAAAACATGAATAAAGGAAACATAACATTTCCACATTTCAATCACAATATAACATTTTAGGATATTGAAATTACGAATCCATTAAAAACCATTTTCAAAACCATTTAAAACATTTAATAAAGAGATTTTTGAATCAAAGTGTCCCATACCACCTTGAAGATTTTAACATTTTAAACAATTAATATCCATATAAATAAATCCTTAAAACCATTTTGAAAACATGGATATTAATAAGAACAAATAATTAAAACATTTAAAGTGATATCTTGGTTAAAGGGGTTTTACCAAAATTAGTGACACTTGAATACAATAATTGAGGAATAACATTTATTCAGAACCTTATAATATCATGAGAATAAATGGATTCATGATATAATACTCCAAAGGATAGTATATACACTATATAAGAGTGAATTGGTGCATAACAACAATGAACCCTCAATAGAAATGTCAAATGTGATGAAATCCCTTATAAAGAAGGTATCCTTAAATTAAGGACAAATAAATCTCAAAAATATGTGTGAAAAATATAAATACACCCAATATAAGTGGATATTAAGTGTAAAACAATAAAAGGTCAATCACACATATTCAATGGATGACATATTCAATGACTACAAGTTGAACCCAAAGAAATCGAAATTGGGTTAAAAAGTTCCCTTGACAGCCTAACGACATCACATCAAAATGAGTTTATGAGAGATAAAAAGTGTATCTCATCACTTGGACATAAAATTTACATCAATAAGGATGTATGAGAACATATCCCAACATAAAAATATGTAAATTAAAAGACCCAATAAAAGAAGTCTTTTAAAAAAGAGGAGGGTGAAAGGTTCCCTTACCGACTTGGGTATCTTTCAAAACATACACCCCATGAAAGAAAGACAATAGGTCATTGATTTAAATACTCATAAACGAAAGTATATTTCACAAAGAGTAGAAAAACGGGCAGTACATACACCACTCAATGGAATTTGTGGCGAACGTAGCATAAATCTCACGGGAATAAAAGTGAGATGAAAAATCCCTTACGAAAACTCGGCAGCCTAACGACGCCACATAAAACTTCCGAATATGGATTGATGAGATCAAATAGAGTATCCCATATTACAATAGAATTTACAGCAATTGGAATATAAAATAAAATCCCCCAACATTACAAAGAGGATCCTAAAAGAAGTGACATAAAGGAGAGTACTTAAAAAGAAAGAGAGAGGTTAGATCTCTTACGAAAGTTCGGCAGCCTAACGGTGCCACTCAAAACTTCCAAAATGGATTGATGAGAGAGAATATGGTCTCTCATCACATGAACATAAAAATTACAGTAAATTTAATATAAAAGAACATCCCAATCATAAGAAAGATGAGCTTAAAATAAATGACATAAAAGAGTGTACTTAAAAAGAAAGAGAGTTGTAGGATCCCTTACCTCGGGTCTGACTTGACTCGATCGTTCTTTAATCTCCTGAATAATAAACTTGAGTTAATTTATAATTCTTTAAGAACCTTTTTCAAGTTCATTATTACTTTTATACCACTTATTACAATGTCATAAACATTATGTAATCATTTAAGTTAATAATATTTGTTTTGCCTATATTTGGTTCTTAAGTCGAAAGTGGACTTCTTACAATTACATGTTGTTCGTGTGGCCAAATGTTTATTATTTCCAGAATTGTATTCATTATTTAGATATCATATATGTCATATATATCCAGTACATTCATGCATTTATAACATTACATAATCATTTAGAGGTAAGAAATGAAATGCACCGTTCATGGAGACGGTAAGCCGTACGTACGCATGAACGCTACTTTCATTTCTATTTCGTATTTTATAGAATGGAATAATAATGATATAAAGGTATATTATAATTCCAGTATAATATCATATATAATATAATATTTCCATCCTTTATACATCCCACATATGGTATTTAACGAATCAAATCACTTTGAGGGGGCGGTAGTCCGCACTTCCTTAAATGAAGATATCGCGTATACCCATAATGGAAGCCATAAAGGTAAGACAAAAATGAAAAATACAGAAGCATAAATAAAACATAAACATATTATATATCATATATAAAAATAGTGACATCATAATGGCCACCTTTGAAGGTGTTAAATGAGTATTGAACAATCATCGTTTCGGGAGGCAGAATTTCACCATCCACGGAAACCGTATGTTCTTTAACCATTTTATGTAGTTGTGTGAGAGTGTAGCTCGAATAAATCTTATAACAACATCCTAGTATATTTAAGATACTGGTTTTGTTACAAAAGAAGTAAATAAAAAGAGTTTAGGGGGTTGGAGAAGCAAAATAAAACAAATGAACATGAGAGAATGAATTACCTTTAAAAGTGTAACTCCTTTTGATTTGAGCCTAAAGGCTTCCTTTGAAAGGATTCTGACCAAATGGAATCCTATAGGATGAGGAGAGGGATGTGGAGAGAGTAAATGGTCAGGGGTTGGCCGAGCCAAAGGCTTGAGGAGTGTGTTAAATGAGGTAGAGGTGGGGGCCTTTTATAAGAGGAGAGGAGGGGTACTTTTGGAAAGTAAAGAAATATTACTTTATTTGAAAATGTGTTTCGGTTTCAAAATGTCCCACATTGATATAATTCGTGGATAAGGTGATAAGGCTTCGAAATACACTCATCCAATAAGATTTGGACATGTTTAGTTCATAGATTTTACATTATCTTTCTATTTTATTTAAATCGTCAAATAATGATGTCATCGCTGCATCATTATTATGTCATAAATAATTTAATTTATTTAATGTCTAAAAATTATAAAAAAATAACTATGATGTATGAAATCCTTTTATCTTTCCAATGAATATTTATAATCAAAATTTGGACTTGTGTAACCCCACTTAAAAATTGTTTTAGTAAAACATATCATGTTTGTGTCAATTTTACTTTTACATTAAATAAAATGTTATTTATGTCATTTCCCAACCAAAGTGGATCCATGGGGTCCCCAAGTTGACCCATGGCTTGTCTTGGTCGGCCATGATACAACCAATGAGGTTAAGACATGTGTCAAGCTCATCTCATTTTATTAAAGCATTATTTTTACCTTAAACTACACTAATTACCACTAATCGCGATTAAAAAATTAATAAGTTACTATTCACCAAAAAATTATTTTAATCTCATTGAACCACATTTTACTTCTTAATGGAAACCATGTATGTCGGATTTTTGAAAATCAAAACACAAAGATGGCAAAATTTCATTTAAACGGAAAATCAGTTTTTATAAGTACCACTTAGTGGTTTCACTATTCATCAAAAATTAAAGTTTTTCAGAAAAATCCCAAAAATTCACCCTAAGCTATATTTGATATTCCGAATTCAAAAATGAAGTCCGTTTTACAAAATTCAAAACATATTAGTCACATTAATTAATTTAATAATTAATTCCCGCTGTCAGAGCAAATAGCGTGTTTTTATAAAACAATAAGTATCAAAAGATTGACACTAGTTTAAGTCTGATTTCAAAGTGAAATTAATTCCAACGACCACTATTGGATTTAATGGTAAAAATATTTTCTAATTTCACTTTAAAACCAATTCAAAATATAATCTAATCATATAAATAAATTAGATTAAAAAGAGGTTTTGAATTAAAATACAACATTTTACACTATTCATTAAAAATGAACTTTATCGGAAAAATACCAAAAAATTACACAAAGTAAAATTTGATGTCCCGATTCTTAATAAGAGTTTTATTTGGTCCAAAAGAATGTTTAAGAGTGAACAAAACTATATTTAATGACAGTTCTGCATTAAAAGGCGATAAGTGAACCTTTAGTGAAAACTAGGGCATATACGCCTAAAATTGTATTCTTTCCGTATTTTAAGCCTTTAGATTTTATTGGATAAATGTAAAAACATTTAAAAAACATATATAATCATATTTTAGTTATTTCTACCCATTCCCGCCAATACAACGGCTACATGTTAACTACCATTTGAAATAATATTATTTTATTATTAGAGTGCAACGTAAGATTCCCAAGAAACTCGTTGTTGCGTGTTGGGTACGCCATCGAGTATAGCGTCCCCTTTAAAGTCATATTAATATTTTATTCACAAATATGGATAAATATGAAAATTTCATATTCATTATTTACCTGGGGTGTTACATCCTTCCCCCCTTTTGGGAATTGTGTCCTCACAATTTTAAAATTGCGCTTGGAAACATCCTTGAAAGTCCCACATCGGAGAAGAGTCGGTAAAACAATCACTTTAAAATAAAGAAAGATAAGTACAAAGGTCACCCGAGTTAACCCATACTAGGATTCCAAGTATGAAAATATGGACATGGAGGAAAAAACAAAGGGTCATGTTCTGATGAAGAGTGATAGAAAACATGTTTAGGAGAAAGTTAACCACGAGAAAATCACAAACTTGTGATGGGTTAAACGGTATTCGATTCCCCAGTAGGAAAAGTTAATAGACAACATTTTTGTTTTAAGTTACTTTTTATTGAGGAATTTATTCATAAGGAAGCATAATCACTTATCATGTTGACTTTCAACTTTTACTAGATTCCTTAGTCAAACTCATATTTTTTCCAAAAGACGAGTATTTAGGGAGACTTGTTCGCATTAAGAGTACTATAATCAACTTCTAGAGAATCACCTAATCCCCAAAAGAGAACTATATACATCCCATGTTTTTAGGCTTTAACCAAAACCAAAACCAAAAAGGTTAGTACAAGATCAGATAATCCAGAAAAGGATAACCCCTTATAAAAATAAAATCTATTCTTAATCTCCAAAATTTGTCCAACAAAACCCAAATTTCAACGAGGACCATCCGATAAACAATTTGTCCATAAAATTCTTCAAAGTAAACCAATATAAGATTGAAACCCAAATATTTGAAGGATTTAGTCACATAGTCTTCCAAGTTAAATCGTAACATTTATCTCCAAACAACATCAGTTGCTCCTAAAGTATCGTTTTGAAAAGTAATTAACCTAATCACATATCCTCCATGATAGGTTAATCATTTTCATAAATAACCCAAAATCAACTTACTATTAATTCATAAAATCATATAACTAGAATGAATCAGTCAAACTAACCAGGGACTTCACGTAGTCCAGTGGTAGGCGATAAATACCAGTCGCACATTGGTTGTGGGTTCGATTCCCACAGCTTTGTCCGACGCGACGGGATGTCACACGGTTTATGTGTTGTCCTTTTTCCAGAACTATATAATTCTTAAAACATTCCCCAAACTGAGATAAAATCTTCAAGAATAATCATAACATATTTTAACCTCAAGTTTATCTCATGCCCTTTATTTTCCATCATATCATATAATAACCCATAATTACCTCAAAAGTAAGGATCATATAAACCCTAATGGTTACCTTAATAATTATTACCTGAATTTCCACATCGAGTTGGCCATCTCGTACATGATGCATTAGAGAACTCACCAAGGTTGAAGTGGTTGATCATGACTCCTTGATATTTGGTTTAGAACAACCACGAGTTTCCTCATTGAATCCTCCATTTTATATAGTATCTTAATCAGAAAACCACCACAGTTTCCTTCAAACTTGTTGTCTCTTTGGTGCCTGCTAGATCCATCCATTCACTAAAAATAGAAATGTCAGTGTGAGTATATCAACAAAACCATCATGTACTAATGAGGAAGGTAAACACTAAGACACACTTACTCATTCACTTTATCTAAAACTAGGACTCTTTTTGAAATCCTAACCATTATGGTAATGTAACTTATGCTTAAAGAATACCCTAACCTCTAAAGTT
Organism: Viscum album; assembly: GCA_963277665.1. NCBI lineage: Eukaryota > Viridiplantae > Streptophyta > Magnoliopsida > Santalales > Viscaceae > Viscum > Viscum album. The sequence continues at coordinate 1,711,529,734 of OY728140.1, read as the reverse complement.
ATCTAAACCGACCTTTGATACCAACTGTAAGGCCCCAGCCTTAAACCTTACTTAAACTTGAGTTATTACAAGATTACACATTGATGATCTTTTCAGGTTTAGAGTTTTAGAGAATTAGATCATGAAACTTGCATTACATTCCACATTTAAACAAGGTGGTTACATAAAAGACAATATTCATTCTTCCCATCAATGGAAACCTATTTAAAATAAAACACAGATTCTTTCTTGACACATCCTTGACACTATCGTCACATAATGTACCTTTCCCTTGACCTGTGAAAAACATTTCAAAAACTTGGGATGAGCATAAAAAGCTCAGTAAGGGTTATAAAAATATGGAAAGGAAACATGAGTTCATATATACATAAGAATGAAATCATACTTTACCCATAAAACATAGGCATATCAAATCAAGAATAAATCATAGAAAACATAAGACATAAAGGTAACTTGAGGCATTCATAACATTCTTACGTAGGGAGTAACCCTCTTGGTTATGTTTGGAATACCCATCACAGTATATTCCCTAAATCTCTTCAGAGAAACCTTAACGTTTCACTCCTTCGCGTTACCCAATGCATTGGAGAGATATATCGGGCTCACCCGCCCTTAGTTTATCACGGAACCACCCGTTCTTCATAACAATGCCCAAGAAACATAACATAATCGAATCACATAAAACATGAATAAAGGAAACATAACATTTCCACATTTCAATCACAATATAACATTTTAGGATATTGAAATTACGAATCCATTAAAAACCATTTTCAAAACCATTTAAAACATTTAATAAAGAGATTTTTGAATCAAAGTGTCCCATACCACCTTGAAGCTTTTAACATTTTAAACAATTAATATCCATATAAATAAATCCTTAAAACCATTTTGAAAACATGGATATTAATAAGAACAAATAATTAAAACATTTAAAGTGATATTTTGGTTAAAGGGGTTTTACCAAAATTAGTGACACTTGAATACAATAATTGAGGAATAACATTTATTCAGAACCTTATAATATCATGAGAATAAATGTATTCATGATATAATACTCCAAAGGATAGTATATACACTATATAAGAGTGAATTGGTGCATAACAACAATGAACCCTCAATAGAAATGTCAAATGTGATGAAATCCCTTATAAAGAAGGTATCCTTAAATTAAGGACAAATAAATCTCAAAAATATGTGTGAAAAATATAAATACACCCAATATAAGTGGATATTAAGTGTAAAACAATAAAAGGTCAATCACACATATTCAATGGATGACATATTCAATGACTACAAGTTGAACCCAAAGAAATCGAAATTGGGTTAAAAAGTTCCCTTGACAGCCTAACGACATCACATCAAAATGAGTTGATGAGAGATAAAAAGTGTATCTCATCACTTGGACATAAAATTTACATCAATAAGGATGTATGAGAACATATCCCAACATAAAAATATGTAAATTAAAAGACCCAATAAAATAAGTCTTTTAAAAAAGAGGAGGGTGAAAGGTTCCCTTACCGACTTGGGTATCTTTCAAAACATACACCCCATGAAAGAAAGACAATAGGTCATTGATGTAAATACTCATAAACGAAAGTATATTTTAAAAAGAGTAGAAAAATGGGCAGTACATACACCACTCAATGGAATTTGTGGCGAACGTAGCATAAATCTCACGGGAATAAAAGTGAGATGAAAAATCCCTTACGAAAACTCGGCAGCCTAACGGCACCACATAAAACTTCCGAATATGGATTGATGAGATAAAATAGAGTATCCCATAATATTACAATAGAATTTAAAGCAAGTGGAATATAAAAGAAAATCCCCCAACATTACAAAGAGGAGCCTAAAAGAAGTGACATAAAGGAGAGTACTTAAAAAGAAAGAGAGAGGTTAGATCTCTTACGAAAGTTCGGCAGCCTAACGACGCCACTCAAAACTTCCAAAATGGATTGATGAGAGAGAATAGGGTCTCTCATCACATGAACATAAAAATTACAGTAAATGTAATATAAAAGAACATCCCAATCATAATAAAGATGAGCTTAAAATAAATGACATAAAAGAGTGTACTTAAAAAGAAAGAGAGTTGTAGGATCCCTTACCTCGGGTCCGACTTGACTCGATCGTTATTTAATCTCCTGAATAATAAACTTGAGTTAATTTCTAATTCTTTAAGAACCTTTTTCAAGTTCATTATTACTTTTATACCACTTATTACCATGTCATAAACATTATGTAATCATTTAAGTTAATAATATTTGTTTTGCCCATATTTGGTTCTTAAGTCGAAAGTGGACTTCTTACAATTACATGTTGTTCGTGTGGCCAAATGTTTATTATGTCCAGAATTGTATTCATTATGTAGATATCATATATGTCATATATATCCAGTACATTCATGCATTTATAACATTACATAATCATTTAGAGGTAAGAAATGAAATGCACCTTTCATGGAGACGGTAAGCCGTACGTACGCATGAACGCTACTTTCATTTCTATTTTGTATTTTATAGAATGGAATAATAATGATATAAAGGTATATTATAATTTCAGTATAATATAATATATAATATCATATTTACATCCTTTATACATCCCACATATGATATTTAACGAATCAAATCACTTTGAGGGGGCGGTAGTCCGCACTTCCTTAAATAAAGATATCGCGTATACCCATAATGGAAGCCATAAAGGTAAGACAAAAATGAAAAATACAGAAGCATAAATAAAACATAAACATATTATATATCATATATAAAAATAGTGACATCATAATGGCCACCTTTGAAGGTGTTAAATGAGTATTGAACAATCATCATTTCGGGAGGCAGAATTTCACCATCCACGGAAACCGTATGTTCTTTAACCATTTGATGTAGTTGTGTGAGAGTGTAGCTTGAATAAATCTTATAACAACATACTAGTATATTGAAGATACTGGTGTTGTTACAAAAAAAGTAAATAAAAAGAGTTTATGGGGTTGGAGAAGCAAAATAAAACAAATGAACATGAGAGAATGAATTACCTTTAAAAGTGTAACTCCTTTTGATTTGAGCCTAAAGGCTTCCTTTGAAAGGATTCTGCCCAAAGGGAATCCTCTAGGATGAGGAGAGGGATGTGGAGAGAGTAAATGGGCAGGGGTTGGCCTAGCCAAAGGCTTGAGGAGTGTGTAAAATGAGGTAGAGGTGGGGGCCTTTTATAAGAGGAGAGGAGGGGTACTTTTGAAAAGTAAAGAAATATTACTTTATTTGAAAATGTGTTTCGGTTTCAAAAGGTCCCACATTGATATAATTCGTGGATAAGGTGATAAGGCTTCGAAATACACTCATCCAATAAGTTTTGGACATGTGTAGTTCATAGATTTTACATTATCTTTCCATTTTATTTAAATCGTCAAATAATGATGTCATCGCTGCATCATTATTATATCATAAATAATTTAATTTATTTAATGTATAAAAATTATAAAAAAATCACTATGATGTAGGAAATCTTTTTAGATTTCCAATTACTATTTATAATCAAAATTTGGACTTGTGTAACCCCACTTAAAAATTGTTTTAGTAAAACATATCATGTTTGTGTCAATTTTACTTTTACATTAAATAAAATGTTATTTATGTCATTTCCCAACCAAAGTGGATCCATGGGGTCCCCAAGTTGACCCATGGCTTGTCTTGGTCGGCCATGATACAACCAATGAGGATAAGACATGTGTCAAGCTCATCTCATTTTATTAAAGCATTATTTTTACCTTAAACTACACTAATTACCACTAATCGCGATTAAAAACTTAATAAGTTACTATTCACCAAAAAATTATTTTAATCTCATTGAACCACATTTTACTTCTTAATGACAACCATGTATGTCAGATTTTTGAAAATCAAAACACAAAGATGAAAAAATTTCATTTAAACGGAAAATCAGTTTTTATAAGTACCACTTAGTGGTTTCATTATTCATCAAAAATTGAAGTTTTTCAGAAAAATCCCAAAAATTCACCCTAAGCTATATTTGATATTCCGAATTCAAAAATGAAGTCCGTTTTACAAAATTCAAAACATATTAGTCACATTAATTAATTTAATAATTAATTCCCGTTGTCAGAGCAAATAGCGTGTTTTTATAAAACAATAAGTATCAAAAGATTGACACTAGTTTAAGTCTGATTTCAAAGTGAAATTAATTCCAACGACCACTATTGGATTTAATGGTAAAAATATTTTCTAATTTCACTTTAAAACCAATTCAAAATATAATCTAATCATATAAATAAATTAGATTAAAAAGAGGTTTTGAATTAAAATACAACATTTTACACTATTCATTAAAAATGAACTTTATCGGAAAAATTCCAAAAAATTACACAAAGTAAAATTTGATGTCCCGATTCTTAATAAGAGTTTTATTTGGTCCAAAAGAATGTTTAATATTGAACAAAACTATATTTAATGACAGTTCTCCATTAAAAGGCGATAAGTGAACCTTTAGTGAAAACTAGGGCATATACGCCTAAAATTGTATTCTTTCCGTATTTTAAGCCTTTAGCTTTTATTGGATAAATGTAAAAACATTTAAAAAACATATATAATCATATTTTAGTTATTTCTACCCATTCCCTCCAATACAAAGGCTACATGTTAACTACCATTTGAAATAATATTATTTTATTATTAGAGTGCAACGTAAGATTACCAAGAAACTCGTCGTTGCGTGTTGGGTACGCCATCGAGTATAGCATCCCCTTTAAGGTCATATTAATATTTTATTCACAAATATGGATAAATATGAAAATTTCATATTCATTATTTACCTGGGGTGTTACAGTATTGGTTTTAGTATCACATGGTATACATCTTTATAAGAAAATGTGTCTTGAGACACAAGGAGAGAAAAAGAGAATTAGTAATATCCCACATGCTTCTATAATAGAATCAATCATGTATAAAATTCTATATAATGACCTAGAATTTTATCAATGTAATTTCCTTTCTGAATATATAATTATTTCATATTTTTCAATATAATTTTATATAATGCATACACACCATATGATAAAGCCAAAAAAAATTATAATATTAATTTGAAAATTAAATTTAAAGTATAAAAATGGCCATAATAATTGAAAGTATTACAATGGAATAAAAAATACAAAATAAGACAATAAGGATAGGAAAATTTGGATCTTCTCAACACCCCATAATAATTTCACTCACAAACAAAACTGTAGAAATGAAGTAGAATGACAGTAATACAATACACATTTTGAAATTAAAAATATAAAACCTTGAGAGAAAATAGAAGTGAATAAATAATGAATGAAATATGTGGTAGTTATAGAAAGTATGGAAAACTATACCACCATTGTAAGTATGACAATTGGAATAGTAATCTAACCATTGGAATAGTAACCTGACCATTGGAATAGTAACCTGACCATTAGGAATAATAACATGAATGTTAGAATAATATCCTCACTTATGGTAGTGTAAAATAATAGGTGTCTTATAAAATGAGAATATAACATATTTTTATTATGATACAAGTAAATAAATTCTTTAAAAATTATAAAATTAGTGTTCAAATTTTTGTAAAACATATTTGTTTTATTTTTATGTTTTTAAAAAATATATTATGATTTAAAAGAAAAGTTATTTATAAAAAATGGGTTTATAAATTAATATTATTTTATATTATAATGATAATATAATTTTATGAGACTTTAAGTAATTTTTCAAAGGGTCATAAACACTACTGGAAAACTAACCTATACCAATGGTTTAGAACCATTGGTATAGGCCTCCAAACCGTTGGTATAGCCTATACCAACAGTTTGGAGAACCGTAGGCAAGTAAGCCGTTAGGATAGGTTTATACCAACGGTTTTTGGAAAACCGTTGGTATATACCTATACCAACAGTTTTGAAAACCGTTGGTATATACCTATACCAACAGTTTTGAAAACCGTTGGTATAAGTAATATGAAAATCTATACCAACGGTTCCTTAAAACCATTGGGAAAGGTCCAATTTGTGGCCACTTTTCCCAATGGTTTGGCCAAACCGTTGGGAAAGCCTACCCTTTCCCAACGGTTTTGGTAAACCGTTGGGAAAAGTGGCCACAAAGTGGGATTTCCCAACGATTTGGCCAAACCATTGGGAATGGGGGTATAAAAGTGTTGGGAAAGGTCACATTTCCAGTAGTGAAAATTAAGCATAATATTAAAATTGGGTTTTTTCAAATAAATGAGGGTTTTATTTAAAAATTAAAATTTTATATTTATAAAATTATTTTTTATAAAATTGACTTCGTCTTTGGAATCGAAATATTTAAAAATATCCAGGTTTATTTTTTGGTATTTTTCTAAAATATTTTACTTTTAGGTGAATAGTGAAATACAGTAAAATATGATATTTAACATTATAAGGTAAATACATGAATTTTTGAGTCATGGATAATGTAAGAACCCATTATTTTGAAATCACATGAACCACTTACTATATATAATCACAAGAATCAATACTATTCATAGTTTGATCCAAAATAATAATCTAATGAATATAATATTTAAAAACACCCCTCTTACCCTCTTATAAATACCACCCCTTCTCCTCAGAACTTATAAGTTTTAGAGATTTCCTAATTTCTGGCCATTTCTATTAAAAATCATATACCTTGTGTCATAGTACGGTTAGTATCACCAAAAGACCAATTCCAAGTGCCTTTAGAAGTTTTTCAAAGAGATGACATTTAAGAGGTAATATTATTAATTTACCTCTTAAATTCATATCTTCTTATAACTTCTCCCAAAATCCCTCATCTAAAAAAAATGATGAATCCAATATAAGAATTATACTATAATGTTATTGTGTTAATTTAATATCCATATTATACCCTCTCCTTCTTTAGATTCTAAAATGAAAATGTTGTTTACAATAGGGTTGGTTCACCACCTCCATGAACAACACACTTTTTTTTTCTCCACCACCTTCAAGGCTGATTATAGAAAAAATATCATGGTTAAATATGATTATAATAAGTATATTATAACTTATTTTCAAGTTATTTAAATATTAAATAATTATTTAATTAAATAAAATGAATCTAGTTCGTGACAGTCGGTAAAACAACCAAAATGAATTAACCATATAATGTTAGAATTTTTTAAAATAATTGTCCCTGTATCGAAAAACATATGGGTATTTGATACTATTTAATTTTTTGGAAGTAAATTAATACTATTTCATTTAAATTATGTAGTTTTAGTTCTATTTAAAAATAACATCAATAATTATCCCCAAGTGATCTGACCTTGGAACCGTGAAACAAATGCTCTCACACTACTGGGAAATGACCCACACCTACGGTTTTGGGAACTGTAGGCAACCAACGTGTCGAGATAGATCCATAACCTATAACCATGGTTTTATGCGGGTATATATTTTTTCCACCATGTTATGGACTTATACAAATGGTTCTAGAATCGTCGGTATAAAAATCACTAACCGTAGGTATAAATTATCACTAACCGCGACTTACAGCTTGAAATCCTACAGTCTAACTAACTGAGCGGCTCAACTTTTATATATATATATCTACATCTACAAATATAAATTAATATACGACGTCTGTATTCAAAAAAAATGGTACAATGAGTTTTGATCTCGCGACCTTCTACTGAAATACACCATCTCACCAACTCAGCTGCACCAATTACATAGTTATGTTTATATATCTTTTTAATTATATTAATTTTAGCACCTGTAGAAAAAATTAAATAGAAAGTTTCACACCCCCACCACTATCATATAGACGAGGCCCAGTACAACTACACCAATAACAGTTTGTTGAATATATAAATATTTTTTATGTTATATATATATATATATATTTAAAAAACTTGGATTAAAGAAGTTTATTGGGAAGAATTTAGAACCCACATTTTTTATACAAGGGGGAACTAGTTAACCACTACACTAATTGGTGTTTCAATTAAATATACATTTAAATATTATATTATATATATTTCTTCGCACTCAAAAAACATGGCATCCTATATCCACGGTTCAGTAAAACCGTGGGTATAGGTTACAACTATACCCACAGTTTTCATAAACCATGGGTATTGGTGGCATCTATACCCACGATTTTTGAAAACCATGGGTATAGGCTTATATACTGAATACTATACCCATGGTTCATGAAAACCATGGGTATATATTCCACCTATACCCAGGGTTCAATGTAAAATGTGGGTATAGGTTTTCCCGCAGTATTGCCGTACAATTTTTTGGATTCGCGTGCTTATGTGGGTACCCTATACCCACGATTTAGCAAGAACCATAGATATAGGTCAGAAAATATCACCTATACCCACAGTTTATAAAAACCATGGGTATAGGGGAGTCTATACCCACAGTTTTCGGGAAAACCGTGTGTATAGACCCATTTTCTAGTAGTGTTAGAACAACTAAATTAATCTTTATATCTCATTTAAATGGTTATAAATCAACATAATAATAATATTATAAATAAAATTTACATGGAAAATTTAATGAATAACGAATCAAATTTTATTATCTAGGACCTTAAGTGTAAGTTTATAATGATTCATAAACATAAGGTAAGAGATCTCTCTAAACCACCTTTTTTTGGGTTATGACCTTTCTATCTCTAACTCATTTTATATCTCTTTTTAATATTATGTAATGGTTTAAAATTTTGTATATATGTATATCATATATATTCAAATCTTATTACCCCTTCCTTTAATAAGGTAATACATTCCTTAAATTCATTTCTAAAATGCATTATTTATGAAATCTCCTTTGATTATGATATGAGGCAAGATTATGATATGAGGAAAGATTATGCAACCCATTTCTTTCTATCAATAATTATTATATTTATTCCTTATGATTTATTCCATTTTTTAGAACACATAATCATGTACATGTTATCATGGGTAAACCAAGATATCTCTCCAATGCATTGGGTAACATTTTGTCTCATGAGATGTCATGTATGGGATTAGGGAGGGAACCTCATCCACGATGGGACTTTGTCCACCATGTGATTTTGTCTCAATGTTTAGCCTTGAATTTTTATTATGTCATGTTTTATATTACTACCACATTCCTATGATTCTATGATATTATTATTCCATGATCTTTAAATTATACCACTATATAATTATTCACGATCCTCGATTATTTATGATATCATGTTATTCATTTTGATTGATATGTTATGCTTATCTAGCATGTTTATTCCATTACTATGATTTATAGATCACCCATTTATTTTTTTATTTCCCAAGTTATCTTATATAGTTTTAAGAACTCAAATGGATTTAGGATCTTATTATGAATATTGAAATAAATAAGTTTTATTTTAGTTTTATATTGTTGTTTTATGTGCATACTCTTCTAAAGAAACTATACCTTTCGATCCTTTGGTTGTATTTAATGAATATTTATATTAAAAATTATTTAATAATATGTTTAAAATGATTGGGTTTCTATAGTTGGTATCAAAGGAAAGGTTTAGTTATTTTTTGGGATTGATACTAGAATGATTAAGTGATAACCCTAGGGATACATATTGGTATAGTAAAATATCCTAAAATTTTGGTTAAGCATAGAGTGAGTGGTTTCCAAGAAATTAAATCCTTTCTTGGATACTACAAGTGTTGGAGTTTTTGTCATAGAAATAACTATTTGTACATTTATTACATGATTATTTAATTTATTTAAATATTAAACATCTTATTATATATTGTTCATTGTTCTGCATGACTATAATTTAATAATGTCCTAGAGTATTTGTCACATTAATAAGGTCATAGCAGTTCCCCACTATGATGAGAACCTTGTAGTTCTATGAAAATATTCTTAAATATAGTTCTGTAGTTGGATGACATACTATGATGGGACATATAGTATACATACCATCAGGTGTGAGTACTCGTAAGTAGATGAGACTTCTTTTCATGAAGTTCGCACTTGGTAATCTCCAAGATGGGAGATTATGAGAATAGACCCGCCATTAGGGATTCCTTATATTTTGGTGTTATAGAATATTACTATCTTCAAGCATTTTTAATGGTTCTTAGACTTTATGATTATTATTAATACATGTCATGACTTGCACACTTATATTTTCTAATGAAAACCGTCACGCCATATGTTGGCAGGAAGTAAGGTACATTGGTTGTATCATGAATGTTATGTTATTAATTGATAAGTAAAGGAAGGATTTTTCCCTTCCATTTATGGGAGTTGATATCTTGGCCCTTTTATTGAAATAAAACTATCGCCCTAAATTCCATGTCCATGGTGTAACGACGAGTTTATTTTAGGTAGTCAAAGAATGACATATCAAGCATATAGGTTGATGACACAATCAAGAAACCTTCTTGATGAAATATTGTGATAAAGGGATTATATTATATAGTGAGCGTTTGTATGTGGATGTCATATTTGTGACTTTAAGTTATTTCTCTTGGGAGCCTTGACCCGTTGATAGACCGTAATCTTGGACTTAAGGAAATCCCACCTAATGCCAACAAGTAATAATCCTAGAGGGTCACACACTAAGTGTTTCTGGAGATCTCGATTAAATTATATTTGAATTTAATTAATGGAATAAATATTATTCTCAAGACCAAGGAATAATTTTATTCAAGTTAAAATGATCACATAAATTAAATAAATATTTATTCACTGGATTTTGAATAAAAAATATTTATTTATATTATTGAACATTTAAAAAATATTTATTTTCTAGTTTGTAAATAAAAATATATATTTGAGAGAATAAAATATTTTATTCAGCTTTTCAATAAATTTTAGAGGAGTTCGAACAAACGAAGACCATTTCTATTGATAAATTAATTATTTAAAAGTCTGTGAATAATGTTTATTCAGTTGGCGCAATAAATAATAATAATATCGTTATCATTATGTGGCATAGGATTTCATTTATGGTTCTCTTTTTCATAATTTGGAACACCAAAAATAATGGTGTTGTTATTTTTATTATGTGGTATGGGTTTTCTCTAATAGTTATAATTGTATTTAATTTCCATTTTGTAATTAAATATTGTAACTGAAACCCAATGTTGATTAATAGTCAGGTGCATCTATTATTCCAAACCTCGGTGAATTGATAATTGTTGAGAAAAAAAAATTATCTCTCGACTCCTCTCACCTCTCCCTCTCAAGAACAAGAGAAGTTCTTCAAGAATGAAGAACGAGCGATCAATAAAGATCGATGCAAGACATTCGCTTTGCCACACTAGAACTCAAAGAATGAGTGGTGTTGTTTGGAGACTGTTAGAGCATGTGTGGATCACCGCTAGAGGGATTCTACCTTAGTTCCTCATGATCTCAATGAGGACAATCTATAAGGGTTATTCTGGATGATCTATGATCATCAATGAAGAAAGTACCAAAGCCATAGATATTTAATTTCTTCAAAAAATAATAAATTAATTATAAACATGATGTGAAAGATCCTCTTTCTTAGATATGATGCTATTCTTATTTTTGTCTAATTCTTTGATTCTAATCCGTGGTTACTAGCATTCATCGTCATATTGATCCCGAATTGGTCATTGATTATAGAGAAACCAAAATTGGTCCCTTTCAACTGCCACACTTCTGTTGTGTCCAGATCCTTCAAATGGTATCAGAGCAGTCACACCATTATTTATAATTTTTTTAATAATTTGTTGATGATTTATTCTTTAATAATTTAGTTTTGTAATTCATGTTTAATCATTCTTGTAATATGTATTTTTATATTTGTTCTTACTCTTTTCATTTCTCACAAATCTAACAGAAATGAATAATTTTTTAATTAAAATTAAATCGAGGATCTCATCAGGAGGGTCCAATGATTCTGTCCATGTAACACGACAGTACACGTTGTGTATTCAGATTTACATGCCTTGTAATCTACCATACATGTTGCGTAATCTGAATTACACCTTGTGTGGTTGTGTTCAGTGAACCAGAAGTAATTCAACAATTACTCAAGCCGTGTTCATTAATGACACGCGATGTAGTTAATTCTTACAATGCATTTTGACCAAGACAGACTAGCACACGGTCACCTGGATTACACGCCATGTGGATCACTAGAGATAGTGTGTAGTCCCTTAATTTCAAGGGCCAACCCGTGTATCCCATACATGGATAAGCTGACCAGTAACTATTTAACTCAGATACAACATAGCATGTGGTCCACTAGACATTTTGTGTACTCCAAGATTTCCGAAGTTTGCCTCACACGCCGAGTCCCTAGGCATGTACTTTGGATAATACGTTGAAGGAAGTACATGACATGTAGTCGGAACTACATGCCATGTACTTTACCAAATTACACAGAATTAAAACTTTAATGTTTGTGTAATGTTCATAATTACATATCATGTAGATTTTAATGGGTGTTCACTGGGTTACCTCCAAGGTTATGGATGAGAATATCAGGGAAATTCAAAAAAGGATTAAGATAAAAGGATTGATTAATTAAAGATAACAATTAATAGATTTAGCTATTATTTATCTTAATAATAATGATTAAATAATTGAATTCTAGTTTTATTAAATGCATAATGCGTTGCATGTATATGAATGATCATGAGCTAGACCAGACCTTTGTATGAGATTTGTTTCCTTTCAATTTATTTTAAATTAAATTTTTTGGCATGCATTCCATCTCTCCTCATTAATATGTAGGACCTGTGTTCCCATGGTTTATTTTATGTAAACCCCTCTTTTTACCCCTCACATTTATGTGAGTTAAAAAGAATATGTAATGGATAGAGCACCCAAGATTTTGGAGGAGGTTCAAGTAAGGAGACGAGGTGAAACCAATCCAAGGAGATGAAAAGGTAGACATGTGGAAAGCTGTAGACACAAACCATAAATAGTTTAAGGTGTTTCTCTCCTAGTTCATTGGTTAGTTTATCAACTTATAGATAAACTAACCATTAGAAGAGATCATGATCATGCCCTTTATTTTATTTCTGTCAATTGCATGGTTTTTCATTATGGATGTATTGTCGCGAGTATATAATTAATGAATTAACAAGCAAAAAATATAGAACTAAAATAAACTAGGATTATTCATAAATATTATCAAGGCATAGTTAATCACTTAAGTAAGTTCTACTTAATATTAAAAAGCATGTGATAAAGATAATAATGCAATTTATGCATAAGAGATAAAAACCTTCAATAAAATATTATGTCAGACTAAGCCTTCCATTACTTGATTAAGGGAAAGACTTAATAAAACTATGTGTTTGACCAAACCTTATTGGGACACTTACTTTTATATAGAAATCTATTATTAAAGTTTCAGGTTGACTTAACCATTTTACATCAAGAGGGGTAACCCTTTCTAGACTTGGTGTAAATTTGGAGGCAAGTATTGAGGAAATCTAATTCAGGATTTCAGGATTGGGGAGTCCACTCAACAGATCAAGGAGCTACAAGACTGAAGTTGGAAAATGCTTGCCTACCTAAATACCTTCAAATATCTTGACCAACCCTTTTTGGGGTTATGTGAAGGGAAATATGGATACTTTCCCCTAGAATTTCCTAAAAAATAAACATTCTGAGTTCAATGGTGAGGGCTATTGGGTCTTGATAAAATAGTGAGAGACTTAATGAAATTAATTTATTTTTTTCTCATAAAATTTAATCAAGAAAGTAATAATTATACGTTCTTTTAATTTTAGAATAAAAATGAAAAGTTTTTCAACCACACTATCTCAAAAATCAATACTAGATAAATACAACATCCTCACCGGTAGTAACTTCCAAGAATGGTTTAGATGCCTTTAGGTCATTATACACCATGAATGAAAATCTTACATGCTAGAGTCCTCATTACTTGGTCCGCCTACCCAAGAGGTGAGTGCTGAAGAGTTCCTGGTCTACGAAAAACATATTAATACATGGTCTATGTTCAATATTTGATGTTATCGTCAATGTATAGTGAACTCATGAAGTCTCACAAAAACATGGGTGCCTATATCATGTTTAAGAACCTCTGTGGTCTTTACCAGGAAAGAGAAAGATGAGAATAATTTGAGATATTCAAGTCACTCTTTCAGAGTAAGCTTGGAGAGGGTGCCCCAGCTGGGCCTCACATAGTCAAGATCATTGGCTACATTGAGCACCTAGAGGTTATTGGGTTTAAAGTCCCTGAATAAATAGGTACCGATCTCATTCTCACATCACTCCCTCAGAGCTTCTCCAGTTTTGTTTTGAATTTCAATAGGAATAACATTGAGAAGTCTCTACCAGATATTATTATCCTCCTTTTCCAAGTGAACAAAGACATGAAGCACATAAATCTTTTTGTGCTTATGGTGAATAAGAGGAATGGTAAGGCGAAGAGCTTTAAGCCCAAATCTTCTTCATGCCATTTTAATAAAAGTAAGATAAAAGGGGATGAAAAATAAGCTGTTTGTTTAGCATGTGGCAAGAAGGGCCACTGAAATAAAAACTGCACCCAGCAAAAGAAGCAAGGGGAAGCTTTAAGTGTGTTTCTTATCAAGTGTAATTTATCTATTTATAAAAATTTGGAATTAGATACAGCCTTTGGTGCTAACATATTTATCCAAATATAGGAACCAAGTAGATTCCAGAAAATTGACTGAGGGGAGGTAGATCTATGAGCAGCCAATATAGTTAGACTTTATGTTGTAGCTTTAGGGGACTACCACCTCACGTTGCCAACTGGAATGATCTTGGTATTAAAATGTTGTTTTTATGTTCCTTCTGCAACCAAAAACATTATTTCTATATCTAAACTAGATACAGATGGATTTATTTTCAAGTTCAGAAATTAATGTTGCTTCTTTTATAAATATAAAATTTGTTTTGGTAAGGCACATTTATATAACGGTCTTTACATGTTAGATTTCACAAACCAAGTAATGGAAATTGATAACGAAGTTACTTCGCATGACTCATACCACACCCAACTTTGGAATCACTAGCTAGGTCATGTAAATGAGAAATGCTTAACAAATTTACATCAAGATTGATATTTAGATTCTTTTGAACTAAAACCACTTGGTGTATGCCATGCATGTTTACAAGGAAAAATGACCAAAGCCCCATTTAGTGGGAAAGGTGAAAGGGCCAAAGAGCTTATTGAATTAGTTCATACCGATGTGTGTGGACCATTTATAGTTGAAGAAAGGGGTGGGTACTCATACTTCATAACTTTTTATGAATATTTTAGTAGATATGGATATATCTACTTAGTGAGGTATAACTCAATTTTTTTTGATAAGTTCAAGGAATACCAGAATGGATTTGAGAACCAGATTTGTAAGAAGATTAAGAAACTCAACTCAAAATGAGGTGGAGAATATCTTAGTCAAGACTTCATTAATTACTTACGGGAGTTTGGGATCCTATCCCAACTCACTCCTCCTTACACGCCCCAGTGGAATGGCGTAAGTGAAAGGAGGAACTGAACCTTGTTGGACATGGTGAGATCAATGATGAGTCATGCAAGTCTTCCATTATCCTTTTGGGGATATGTGTTACAAACAACGATGCACATACTAAACCAAGTACCAACTAAATAAATAAATGGTATTCCATGTGATCTTTTGAGTGGAGGAAAAGCCATGTTATTGAATTTACATGTTTGGGGAAGTGAAGCGTTTGTTAAGTCCTCTTCAAGTAATAAAATCGCACCCCATGGAAAAAAGTGTACCTTTATAGGATACCCCAAGGAAACAAGGGGATATTACCTATAATACCCCTCAAATAAAAAGGTTATAGCGGGAATACATTCCATATTCCTTGAGAGGGATCACATCTCCAAAAGAGATAGTGGGACCGAGATAGACTTTGATGATGTTGAGGCTTAAGGTACATAAGAGTTGGTACATGAGTAGATTCTACAAAGCCCTATAGAAGAAAGATCTATTTCAAAGACACAAGTACTACGTAGGAGTATGGGATAGGTTAGAGAACTGGAATGGTATGGTTTTATAGTTACTGAGGATGGTGACTCATTATTAGTTGATAATAATTATCCTTTAACATACAAGGAAGCAGTAAGTGGAACAAACGTTTCCAAGTGGAAAGAAGCCATGAATTCTGAAATGGATTCCAAGTACTAAATCCAAGTCTGGATTTTGGTAAATTCTTTGGTAGATGTAAAGCCTGTAGGTTGCAAATGGGTATTAAATAAGAAACTAGAATTGGAAGGACAAGTCAGTACCTATAAGGAATGACTAGTTTCAAAAGGGTTTAAACAACGTTAAGGCATTGAATATGAACAAAACTTTTCACCAATTTCAATGATGAAATCCATTATAATTATACTTTCCATTTCCGTGTACCATGACTATGAAATTTGGAAAATGGATGTCAAAGCAACCTTCCTCAACGGGAACCTTCAAGAGGATGTCTATATGAAACCACCATAAGGGTTTGTGACTCCAAAGGATTCCAATAAGATATGCAAGTTTCAAAAATCCATTTATGGATTAAAGAAAGCTTCCAGGTCATGGAAAATTCATTTTGATGAAGCTATAATGAAATTTGGTTTTATAAATAATGAATGTGATCCTTGTGTCTACAAATGATTTAGTGGATGTGTAGTCATTTTCCTAATAGTATATGTTGATGACATATTACTTATTAGAAATGAAATACCAGTCTTACGGTCTGTTAAGGCATGGTTAAATAAATGATTCTTCATGAAGGACTCGGGTTAGGCAGCATATATTCTTGGGATCAAGATCCATCATGATAGATCTAAGAGATTGTTGGGCCTAAGTCAAAGTATATACATTGATAAGATACTGAAGAAATTCAGTATGGAACCATCAATGAGGGGATTGTTGACAACATCACATGGCATTCATATTTCAAAGAAAATGTGTCCTCAGATGCATGTGGAAAGAAAGATAATGGAAAGGATTCCATACACATCTGAGATTGGGTCAGTCATGTATGCTATGCTATATACTAGGCTAGATGTCACCTATGCATTGAGTACGGTAGGAAGATATCAAGATGATCCCGGTGATCGCCATCGGATGGAAGTCAATACTATCCTTAAGTATTTGAGGTGTACCAATGATATGTTTCTGGTTTACGGAGGAGATGAAGAAATAGTCATCAGAGGATATACAGATTCTAGTTTCTAGACTGATCAACATGACATGAAGTTATAAACAGGATACATATTTACTTTGAATGGAAGTGTTGTGAGTTGGAAGAGCTCAAAGCAAGGTGTGGTCATAGATTCTACAACATATTTCGAGTATATCACTTCTTCTGATGTAGCTAAAGAAGTAGTTTTTATGTGGGACTTCTTCCAAGATCTTATTGTGGTACCTAGTAGTAAAGATCCCATCACACTCTATTGTAATAATACTACAATGGTGGTTCTCGAAAAAGAGCCAAGGTCACATCAGCGGATGGAGCATATATTATGTAAGTATCATCTCTTGAGGGATTTTTCTTAGAGAGGTGAAGTTGCAATGAGTAGTATTTACATGGAAGAAAACATGGAAGAACCCTTAACTAAATCCTTGACTCAGCAAAAACATGATTATCATGTGAGGTCTAATGAACTGAAATTCATAGGTAGTTGTCTCTAGTCCAAATGGTAGTTTGTTGTAGTTGGTTTCCTAGAATCAACTATTTGTACTCTGATTACATGAATATTTAATTATTTAAATATTAAATATCTTATTACATATTGTTCATTGTTCTGCATGACTATAATGTAATAATGTATATTAATAAGGTCATAGCAGTTCACCTCTATGATGAGAATCTTAAAGTGCTTTGACAATATTCTAAAATATAGTTCTGTGATTGGATGACATACTATGATGATATATATAGTATATATAACGTTAGGTGAGAGTACTCGTAAGAAGATGATACTTATTCTCATGAAGTTCTCACTTGATAATCTCTAGGATAAGAGATTATGAGAATAGACCCACCAGTAGGAATTTTGCATTTTTCAGTTTCATTGGATATTCGTATCTACAAGTGTATGTAATGGTCCTTAGACTTTATCATTAATACTTGTCATGACTCATGAAATTATATTTTCTTATGAAAATTATCATTCCATATGTTGTTGGAAAGTAGGGTACATTGGGTGCGTCAGGAATTTATTGTTATTAATAGATAAGTCAAGGAAGGATTTTTCCCTTGATTCTCAAGAACATGCACCAAACCTGATGGATCAAGGGGAACCAGGTGAGAACCCTAAGCCTCATGATGTAAATGATCCCTCTAATCCCATCCTGGGGAAGCATGCAGATGATTCTGATGATGAGAGGCTCCTTGTTGAGCCTATTAGTCACAAGGATATGTTCTCATTCGTAAGAAAGGATGATGTTATCAAGGTAGTCTCTCCAAATGAAGCTATTGGGGAAAGGATGAATTTTTTGGATGTGGTGAAGAATGTAGCGGGACCTTCCTTATCTGATTTTGATGCTCCTCTACCTGGGAGAGTGATAAGGAAATGGAGTATTTCTCATGTTTCGGCTAATCAGGAATCGTTTGAGGAGCGAGTCAACCTATGCCGATATTCAATTATCATGAGTGTCATCATCCCTAAGGGAGAGTGGATATGGAAATTTTAGGATCTGACTAAAAGGGTTGTAGAGGTTTGGGGATTTGACAATTGGAGAATGATTGCGATGGGAAGGGGTTACTATCATGTAGTCTTCCCCTCAGATGAAGGTAAGAGGAAATCTTAGAGCAAAGGCACTGTCTCCTTGAGCTATGGATTTATGAATGTGTAGGAATGGGATCATAATTTTGATCCTATGAATGTCCGTAATACTCACACCCAATTATGGATCCGAATTTATAAACTAAATTGGCTATATTATCACCCAAGGATTTTATGTGAAATTTCATTCTCTATAGGAAATCCCATTCAAATGGACCGACAGACAGAAAATCCGAGGCTAGGGAATTATGCCAGAATCTTGGTGGAAGTGGACATGTCATGTATGCTTGTTGAGGATGTGGTTCTTACAATGAGGGATGACAACATGAAGATTTATATCTTATATGAGAGAAAGCCAAAATTTTTCTTGAGATTCTTGTTCTTTGGACATATGACTGCTGAGTGTAAGCGGGATAAAGAATGTCACTTTTGTAAGAGTAAGGGCCCTAATGAGAGCATGTGTAGAAGAAGGAAGGGGAAGGAGAAAAGCCCTTTGGAACCCCTGGAGAGCAATAGAGCTGTCCAAGGGTTTGGGCCTCAGTAGAATGATAATTTGAACATGGGTGGATATTCCTATGTGGAAATGGTGAAGGATATGATTTACTGCCTATCTTGGATGTGGAGGGCCTAGTTGATGAAATTCAGGTGATACCCTCTCCCCCCTATAGTGATATCATTCATGTGGTGGATAGTAAGGTTGTACCACCTTAGTGTGATGACAATGCTCATGTGGAGAAGGGAATACCTGACCAGTCGGGGGATGATCATGCTATCACTTGGGTTGGTTTACCTGAGACAACTTCTAAAGAAATTGGAAATGATGTGTGCATATATTTCCATCCATCTTCTGATTCAGGAGGAAACTTCACTCAGATATCCCCCTCCAAGGCCGACCGAAGGAGGATTTCTATGGGCAGTGACCCCCCTCTTAAATCTAGGAACACCTTCAGGCCCCTGAGTGGTAGAATCTGGTCAGATGAGGTGGAGGAGGCTCAATATACTGTCTTAGGTACAATCAGTATAGGGGGTGCTACTACTTCCCCAGTGGTAGGCCGAATAGGTTTCCTGTTGATACTAGTGGTGGAACAGATGGGCTGATGTTTGAATCCAGTAAGGCAAAGCATATGGAGGCAATCCGACACAAAAAAGTATCCACAACCAACCCATGTGAGAATTCTATTGCAACCAGTGGTAGATTGGATGATGATGCTAGTGGTGGATAGGTTGAGCTTCTGGTTGAAACCAGTAAGGCAAAGCAGGTGGAGAAAAAATACCCATAGATTCATTCACAAATAGCCCAAGGGAGGATGTTGTTGCTCCTGGTGGGGGATTGGATGAGTTTCATGCTACCACTGATTCACATAACCAGTGCACTGGTAATGAGAAGGGAGTCAACGGAAAAAAAAAGTGATCAAGGAGCACCATAGCATCATTGTCCCTGGGCATGGGCTGAAGAAGGGGTAGGGAGGACAAGGAAGGAAAAGGAAAATAAAAGATTCATTGGAGAGAAAAGGGGGGCCTATTAAAATAGGCATGGACAATAAAAAAATGTGTATTATTTATTGGAACTATCAAGGGAAGGGAAACTCTCTTACGGTCAAGGACCATCGAAATTATATTATGGCCTAAAAACTGATGTTTGTCGGTATTACTGAACCTAAAATCCTCTTTGAAAACTGGAAGGGATTCATATGGGGCACCCTAGGATACAATTTTGTCTCCAACAATCAACATGCATCCTCTATTGAGCACCTGTGGGTTTTAAGGCGTGATACCATTCAGATTACTTCTAATGATAGTGGTCTTCAAAGCATTTTGGTTAATTGTAGTATTGCTGGACATGATATTTCAATACCATTTGTTTAGGATTCTACCTCTTATATTAGGAGGAGGGATTTATGGGAGGAGCTCAAAGTCTTCTCTAGGAGGATGGATCAAAAATGGATGCTTATTGGTGATTTCAATACAGTATTCAATCCTGAGGAAAAAACTGGAACCAAATTTAATAGGACTGCTACCTCTGATTTTTCGGAGTGTATTGATTTCTACAATCTGGATCAAGTTCCCATTAATGGTTCTGATTTCACATGGTGTATATACACATAGGAGGGGGAAAAATCTATCAATCTTGATAGATTATTTTTTCCATACCGACGACCATGTTACAACTCATGGTGTATCTGGATTCACACTTCCCAAACACCACTCTGACCACAATCCAATTATTGTTGATGTTAACACTCATTTGAAACGGTCACCCCCTATCCCCTTTCAATTCAAAAATGGACGTCTTGTGATTCCAGGATGTAGGGAAATTGTCTTGGAGGAATGGAAGTTTGAAGCCATTGGGAGCCCGCTTCAAAGACTTGCTATGAAACTTAAGCATCTTAAGGGGCTGCTAAGGGACTGGAGCTAAAAATCCTTTTCAGAAATTGACGAGGATATCAACCAGTCAGAGGAGGATCTAGCCAAGATTCATATCTATCATGATCAGCAACCTATCCTATCTAGAGGGGAAATAACAGCCCATAATAAGCTTGATGATCTCTTAATTGTGAAGGAAAGATTGGTCATAAATCAACTGAATGTGATATGGTTAAAGTATGGGGATAGAAACTCCAAGTTCTTCAATATATTGCACAAGGAAAAGAGGGTGCATACAGGTAACAAGGTGATTAGCCTTGGTGGACATCTCTATATTGAATAAATTGAGATTTCTCTATCTTTTGTAGAGCACTTTAAGGGGATATACTCTTATAATGGGAAGTCTAGTATTCACTGCATGGTGGACAACATCAACCCCTGCATTGATGACCACTCAAATCAGATCCTAATATCTCCTGCATGCAAAGAGGAGATCAGATCTTGTCTCCTCTCTCTCAATCTTGAGAGTTCCCTGGGCCCTGATGGATTCACTAACAAATTTTTCATGTTTTACTGGGACATTTTGCAGAATGATATTGAGAAGGCCATTAAGGTCTTATTCCCTCACTCATACATTACCTATGTAATGAATCCCTGTTTCATTGCTCTCATCCCCAAGAAATAGAATGCTCTTAACATCAAGGACTTCAGGACAGTTGCACTTGGGAAGACAATACCCAAACTTATCAGTAAAATCTTGATGAGTAAGATGGGTGGGATGGTTGATGGCATGATAACCACAAACCAATTTGGATTTTTCCCTAGGAGGAACATCCAAAAGTGCCTCTTCATGGCCTTTGAGAGTGTCAACCTAATGAGAAAGAAGACAAAGGAAGGGAATTTTTCCATCAAAATTGATATTTCCAAGGCTTTTGATACTCTTAAATGGTGATTTCTTCTATATTTCCTTAGAAGATATGGTTTCTATAATGGGTTTGTGAATATGATTCTTACCATACTTGGCTCTTCAAGGATGTCAATCCTTTTCAATGGTGCCCCGAGGGGATTTTTTACTTGTACCAGGGGGTACGGCAAGGTGATCCACTTTCTAGGGTTTTGTTTTCCATTGTAGAGAATTACCTCAGTAGGTGTATCAATGAACTTTCTCAAATGGGACTTTATAAGTAGATTAAGGCTGTTGTGAGTGAGCATGCCCCATCTCATCTCTTATATGAATATGAAATCTTTTTTCTTGGTCAATCTTCAAGAAGAACTATATCCTCCATTAAGGCCCTTTTCAGTCATTATGTGGAGGTGGATGGCTAGGCCATAATTTGGGACAAGTCTTCCATTATTTTTGGGAATGGAATTTCGGTTGGGAAAAGGAATAGGATAGTCAAGTATCTTGGGGTGAGGAGGGGATCCATTCCTTTTCAATATCTTGGGGTCCACACTTTTTTGGGGAAAGGTGAAAAGGCAGTATTTGGAGGGTATTTATGCTGGTATTATACATCAGCTGTATAGCTAGAAAGGGTAGTCTATGTCCCTAGCTGGGAGGGTCTGCCTTGTGAACTCAGTGATCACATCGAAGTTTGTCTATTACTTCTCCCTATATAGATGGCTAAGAGGAATTCTCAAGGAGCTTCAGAGTATAGTATGAAACTTCATATGGATGGGGCCACCACATGAAAGGAAGCTGATTATAGTTACGTGGAAGGAATGTATAAATCCTGTAGAGATGGGGGGACTTGGAATCAAGGATCTCCGTACCTTCAATTATGGTTTAACTAGGTAATTCACCTGGAACCTAATTTCACATGAAGCTGATGATGACTTCATTTTAAATCGAATCACAAAGCAGCTTCTCAATGGTTACAATTATTATCTTGCCTCATCAGTTTGGGAATCTCTCAAGCACGCCTTTGTGAGGATCATAAAGGATACTAAATGGTTGGTTTTTAGGGACTCCACCCTGAATGGTTGGAACACAAAGTGGCTCACACAGCCCCTTGGTGATCTAAGTGTCTCATCTGAATTAGCCACTTTGTCCATCTCAGAATTCCATTCACAGATGCACTCTCCTTTCTATAGAATTCCTATGAAGGTGGAGATTGAAATCAATGGATATTATTTTATTGATTATGACACATTGATTTGGATCCATAGCAGAAATGGGAAATTTAATTGCATGGATTTTTACAGGATTCTCTATGGGTGCCTAACTCTTCCACCTGTTTGGATCATGCATTTCAGGGACCGATTCATTTAGCCTTCTAGATTCTTTTTAATCTAGAGAATCTGGAAAAACCAAATTCCCAAAATTGATCATCTCAAGGGGGCTGATATTTAGATGGACTCTATGTGCTCCATTTGAAAGGCTGATGAAGATTCTATACAACATGTATTCATGGAATGCAGTCAGGACAAATAGCCTTGGACCTATATCTACTCTTTGTTTGGGATGGATTTGACACCTGTAGGTCGGTCCTTGACCTACTGTCTGATCTTTCACATGCTCAATACAACGAGAAAATTCATAAACTATTGTTGGCTGCTGTTGCTGTAGTAATTACATCCATCTAGGAATCATAGAATATAGTGTTGTTTGGTGGTGTGCACTCAACTGTCCAGTAAGGTATGATGGCTATTCACAGGGATGTATATGCTATTTAACTTGTCCAAGATGATGCCATGTCTAACACTATTTCTAATCTATAAATTCTGAGAATTCTTGGCGTTTTGTGTTAGACACGCAAGACTCGGATTCTAAAACATATTAGATGGATACCACCCATTGTGCTATGTCTCAAGGTAAATGTTGATGGGGCTACGACGGGTGCACTAGGTCCATCGGGTTGTGTGGGAGTGTTCTGTACCTACCGTGGGTTTGTAAAGGGATGCTTCTACCATGCCATTATAATTGGAACTGCCTTTGAAGTTGAAATTTGGGCCATGATTTATGCTGTGAGGTACACTGTCCAGTTTAATTGGAACTTTATATAGATTGAATCTGATTCTCAGACTGTGGTTCATTCTTTGAGAACCAAGACATTCCATGTGCCATGGTGTGTTCTACCTCAGTGGGTTTACTGTCTCAATAAGAATTCTCAAATGCATTTTGTGGTTTCACATGTCTATCGGGAGGCCAATCAGGTGGAAAATGCTTTGGAAAAGTGGGCACTCATTGATCTTGGTGGGATGCGGTCTTTCACGGCTCCTAATTACTGCGCCCCACTAGTGGAGTAAGATAGATGTGGTGTGATGCACACTCGTTTATGTAATAAACCCTTGTATGCTTTAATCTCTTCTTATTTTTATTTAATTTTTGCTTCCACCGGTTCCTGGTCTTTTTTCTAAGGAAGGATTTGTACCTTCCATTTATGGAAGTTGATATCTTATCCCTTTGATTGAGAAAGAACCGTCGACCTAAATTCCATGTACATGATGTAACAATGAGTTTATTTTAGGTAGTCAAAGACTGATGTATCAAACATATAGGTTTCTGACACTATCATGGAACCCGCTTGATGAGATATTATGACAAAGAGATTATATTACACAGTGAGCATTCATATGTGGATGTCATCGTTGAAAATTTAAGTTCTTTATCTTGGGATCCTTGACCCATTTCTAGATAGTAATCTTGGACTTTAGGAAATCCCACCTAATGTCAATGAGAAAGAATCCAAGAGGGTCACACACTAAGTGTTTCTAGTGGTCTTGATTAAATTCTATTTGAATTTAATTAATAGAATAAATATTATTCTCAATATTGATGAATAATTTTATTCAAGTTAAAATGATGGCATCAATTAAGTAAATATTTATTCACCAGATTATAAATAAAATATATTTATTTATATTATTGAACATTCAATAAATATTTATTTACTAGTTTGTAAATAAAAACATTTATTTAATGTAATAAAATATTTTATTTGGGTGTTCAATAAATGGGAGAGGAGTTCAAATGGTTCAAGACCGTGTCCATTGATAAATTAATTATTTACAAGTCAGTGAATAATTTTTATCCAGTTAGCACAAGAAATAATAATAATACTATTATCATTATGTGGCACAAGATTTCATTTATGGTTCTATTTTTCACAGGTTTGAGCACTACAAATAATGGTGATGTTATTGTTATTACATGGAATGGGATTTATCTAATAGTTATAATTGCATTTAATTGTTGTTTTAAAATTATATATTGTAACTAAAACCCCATGTTGATTAATAGGTAGGTACGTATATTGCACCAAAACTCAGTGAATTGATAATTGTTGAGAAAAAACATTTTCTCTCTCTACTCCTATCATCTCTCCCTCTCAAGAATGAGATAATTTATTCAAGATCGAAGAACGAGTAATCAAGAACAATTGACTCAAGACATTCGATTCACTGTGATAGAACCCAGAGAATGAGTGACATTGTTCAGAGAACATTAGAGCACATGTGGATTACCGCTAGAGGGATTCTACCTTGGATCCTCATGAGCACAATGATGAAAATCTGGAAGGGTTATTCGAGACGATCAACGATCATCAACAAAGAAAGTACCAAAGACCTAGTTATTTAATTTATTTATAAATTAATAAATTAATTATAAACATGATATGCGAGATCTTCTTTCTCAGATATGGTACTATTATTCTATTTGTATAATTCTTTGATTCTAATCTGTGGATTCTAGCTTTCATCATTATTTTGATCCCAGATTGTTCATCGATTACAATAAAATAAAAGTTGATCCCTTTCAATCGCCACACTTTCGCTGCATCCGGATCGTTTAACAAGTGGATGTGGATTTGGAATAGTTTCAACTAGGGGTAATAACCCTGAAAAGTGATCATTGGATATTAACTCAATCTTCACCCGATGCATGACAAAGAGGCCTTTCTAAACACCTAGCTTGATACTCCTAGGTGGTATGATTTGGTAAATTTACAAACTCTTTATTAACCACTATGAATGACTTGAATATATTGTTTGGTTAGAAAACATAATAGGAAATATTACCATTGATATCCTATATTGAAACCTAGTGAATCATAAGTCAGGATTTAAATTTAATTTATAATTTATTCCTTCTAATTTCATAATTTCCTTTTTATATGTTTATTAGTAAAATTATTCTCACAATATTTTCCCTTCATTTTAGTTAATATTGGGGAATGGGAGGAACAATTCCAATTAAAAATGTGATAGGCAATGTGAAGATTGTCCTAATGATATGCCTGGCCATATGGGAGTGGGAGCTAAGAATTTTATGGGAGTAATGGATAAAATGAATCATGATATTAATAATAACTTGAATCACATGTAAATCCCTCCTTCTCTTAAGAAATAGAAATTTCTGGTCGTGTCCTTTATGAGTCAAAGGCCTCCTAAATTTAGTAGATCTTCTAATTCCCACATAACATAAAAACAGTATAACACCATTGAGAAGATATTATTTATCCATGAATTCTTAGAACTAGAGAAATTTATGATTTCTCTCTATAATCTTGATGGGGAAGTCGATCAGTGGTGCACACTAATCAAGAACATGAAGTCCAAAGAGGAAATTGATTCCATGTAATGGGAAGGATTAAAGAAAATATGTTTCAATAAATATTTTCCCTAAACTCTCCATATTAAAATAGAGAGGGAGTTCCTCATATTAAAGTAAAAGGAAGATGAGTATATTTGGGCATATAAGGAATACTTCATAAGGCTTGCACAATATGCCTATAAATTTTTCATTGACACTAAAATTAAAGTGTAATTTTTCTTTAGATATTTAGAGCTAATCCTATTAAAATATTATTGATTTGAAACTTGGAAAACTCTAAAGATACTATCCATTGTTCACTCAAGGTCAAAATAAATACTGGATACTCTCAATGGTCTTGTGGTTATAAAGATAAAAAATTATAAAATAGGTTTTTCCTAAGGAGAATATATGAATAAATCATTTGGTGGAAAGAAAAACTAACTTACCATATGTTAAAAGTGTGGGAATAAGCATAAAAAAACTACATGAAGGGAACCATGAGATGCTTCAAGTGAGAAAAATATGGGGACTAAGAAAATAAATGTTGAATGGATATGAATAAACCCACTAATTTGATGAAACAAAAGAAGGTTCCAAAAAATGATCAGCTTGTGGTCCAGTGATTCAACTGCAAGGAACATAGACATTATGAAAACCAATACCCTAAGCTAAGGGTTTTCATAGATAATCATTAAAAACAACCCCAAAGGCCTAGAGATCAAGTACGAGAATATGTTATCACTACTATTGAGATGTCTCCTAAAAAAAATGTGGTGATGGGTATGTTGGTTATTCATTCAATAATAGTAAACATAATTTTTTTATTTAGGTTCTATGTATTCTTTCATATCTTTTAATTTTAGTAAAACTATTCCAATATCACCTCAAAACATGGGGGTTGTGCTATCTTTGATAACAGGAAACAAATCAATTATTCAATCCTAAATATATAAATCTTCAGATAATGTTCGTAGACTGAACCTTCTAGAAATATTATTTTACTTCCTTTAGTGGAGTTCTATGCTATATTAGGCATGGATTGGCTATCCTTAAATAAAGAGAACATCAAATATAGGGATAGGGAGATCACTGTACACATCCCAAGTTATCCTCCAATTCTATACAAGTGTAAGGAGGAGGATGAATCTCTTTTATAATATTCATCTCAAGTGTAGATATTATTGCCTTATGGGAAAGAATATCTAGATCAAATGATTGATAGAAAATAGAGAACCATGCTTGAAGACATTCCCATTATAAACAACTATATTGATGTATTCCCTAAATATTTTCCTGGAATTCCTTCCGATTGAGAGGTTGAGTTCTGAATTTAAATTATACCTAGATCTCTACCTATATCCAAGAATCCTTATATAATGAACACCATTGAGTTATAATAACTAAAGAAACAATTACAAGAGAATCTATAAAAGGGTTTTATATGCTTTAGTTATTCACCATGGGGTGTGCCGGTCTTCTTCATGAAGTAGAAGGATGGTTCAATGCACCTCTACATTGATTATCATGAGCTAAAAAAATAATTATAAAGAACAAGTATCCCCTATCAAAGTTTTATGACTTCTTCGATCAAATATGTGGGGCCCAATATTTCTATAAGGTGGATCTTCAGTCAGGATATCACCAATTAAAGGTGAATAAGGTAGATATTCCCAAGATCATATTTCAAAAAATGTATGGACACTATGAGTTCATAGTGATTCCCTTTTGACTCACTAATTCTCTAACAATCTTTATAGAATTAATAAATAGAGTCTTTAGGTATTACCTTGAAAAATGTGTGGTATTAATTATTGATGATATTATGATATACTCTAAAATAAATTAAGATCATGGAGATCATTTGAATACTATGCTAAAGACTTTACAAAAGGATAAGCTATATGAAAATTATAGTAAATGTGAGTTCTAGATGGTGGAAGTATCATTCTTGGGGCATGTTATCACCAGAAAATGGATATATATGGACCCCTCTTAAATAAAGGAAATTTAAGAGTGATCTAAACCAACATATGTAATAGATATTCATAGTTTTATTAGACTAGATAAGTATTGCTGAAGATTTGTGAGAAACTTCGCATGACTATCAAACTTTCTAACCATGCTAACTTGAAAGGGGGTAAAGTTTTTATGGACCAAGGAATTCAAATAGAGCTTTAAGGAATTGAAAATGAGTCTAATCACTGCACTAATACTTACTTACCCACAAGGGGGAACTTTTTGGGGGTATAAAATGATGACTCAAAGAAAGTATTAGGTTGTGTAGTGGCGAAACATGATAAAGTGATAGCCTACTCCTTAAGGTAGTTGAAAGTTCATGAGAGAAACTATCCAATAGATTATCTGGAGTTGTCTTAAGTGATCTTCAAATTTAAAATCTAGTGGCATTATCTCTATAGGGAGAAGAGTGAAATATATTTAGATCATAAGAGCCTAAAGTATATATTCACATATAAGGGGCTGACTATGCACCAAATAATATGGTTATATGTGATTAAGGACTATGACTAGTCCATCCACTAACGTCCTGGTAATTTAAATAAAGTGTAAAATGTTCTAAGTAGAAAGGATACTATGAGCTTATCAATGATGAGAATTGAGAAGGATACAATATTCTTATACTTGAAAAGGGTGGACATGGGAATCATATAGCAAGGAAAATAATCATTCCTTTCTAAAATTATTGTTTAAACATCCCTTTTGGAAAAGATAAAGGATGATCAAAGAGATAATGTGGAAATTCAAAAGAAGGTGGATTCTATAAGAAGGAGAAATCCTCAAATTTTAAGATTTATTAAAAATGAGATTAAATATTTGGGTCATGACTATGTGTACCATCAAATCCTAAGATAAAGAACGAGTTGTTGAATGATGCATGTAGCTCAAACATATCTATCCACCTAGGGATCATGAAGATGTATCGAGATATCCAAGAGCACTATTGGTTGGTTAATATGCAGAAGGAGATAATGGAATATACATCAAAGTGTCTCTTATTTAAGCAAGTGAAGGTTTAAAGGAAAAAATCTAAGGGGGTGATGATTCCATTACCCATAACTACATGTAAATGGGAAAACATAACCATGGAATTTATCACTGGTCTTCTAAATACATCTAGAGGAAATAATGTTGTATAGGTTTTGGTGGATAATATTATGAAGACTTATCACTTTATTATAATTTTAGAGGACTTATAACTTGATCAACTTGCAAGGATAGACATCAGAGAAGTGGTGAGGATATATCTGAACACCATTATGGATTATATCTGATCAAGATCCATGATTTAACTCTATGTTCTGGAAGAGTATTCAACATGATGTAAACACTAAATTGAACTTTAGTATGGATTATCACTCCCAAACCAATGACCAATATGAGTAGACTATCCAGACACTAGAAGACATGTTTAGAGAATGTTTGATGAACTTCAAAGGGGGATGGGATCAATGTATTCCTCTCTTCAAGTTAAACTACAACAATAGTTTCCACTCAAGTATCCAAATGCCTCAATAAGAATACCATTAAGGGAATAAATTTAGAATGCATGTGTTTTTGGGAGGAAGTTGGAAAACACAAGTTACCTGGGCCTAAAATGGACAAGTAAATGATAAAAAAGTTTAAGACCATTTAGTAGTACATCAGGGATCATGAAAGTTGATAGAAGATCTTTGGGGGTAATCATCGATGTGACTTAGAGTTTGAGGTCAGAAGTAAGGTGTTACTCTATATATTTTCATGGAATAGATTCATGATATTTGGTAATAAGTGAAAGATAAGATCTAGGAACATAGTTCCCTTTATGATTCTTGATCATATTATAGTTGTGGATTATTGACTAGAACTCCCACCAACCCTATCTCAAGTACACAATGTATTACACATATCCCTCTTAAGGAAGTAAATACCAGATCCCTCACATGTATTAAATTTAGAAGTGGTATAGATGGAAAATGATCTCTCTTATAAGGAGAATCCAGTGAAGATCTTTGAATATTGAGATAAAGTTCTATGTAATAAGAAAAATCACCTAATGAAATTATTGTGGAGAAACCATAAGTCTGAGGAGATGACATAGGAATTGGAGGAAAACATGATGCATAAGTACCCTCACATGTTCTTACCTTAGTATATAAAATGAAAATTTGAGGGAGGAATTTTTTAAGGGAGAAGAATGTAATGACCCATAATTTTATCAAATAAATTTCTCTTCTAAATATATAATTATGTCATATTTAGAAATATATTATCATATAATTTGCATGAACCACACGATGAAACCTAATACATTATATTATATTAATTTGAACATTAAATCTAGAGAATAAAATTGGATATAATAATTGAAAGTATTACAATGGGATATAAAATAGAATATAAAACAATAATAATAGTATGTTTTTTTAGAAAAATTTTAGGGTCAAGCCCCCAAAAATCAAACAAAAAAGAAAAAACACTTTTGAAAACTGGGAGAAGAGGAAACCCATTACATGGAAAAGACCCAAATAACTAAATAAACATGATCTAAAGGTATAAAATGGTCTCTAGATTCCAATGGGAAACAAAAATAAATATAGGAAATAGAAAGAATCTCATCACCCCCATCAGAAAATTCAACTATGAAGTCAGTTATAGAAAGTGTGTCTCCCCCTTCTAAGAAGTTTCATTGTGATGGTCCAACAAAATGTGTAAGAGTACTACTACCACTCAAAAAATTTGAAGGGAGAACCATATGATAGGTGTTAACACACCTATATCTCTTTCGAGTCGCAAACCTAATAATTCATGTGAGAAACATATTTCACTTTCAACCTGATGCAACATAGATCAAGACCTAAAACACACTGCAAGAAAAAATAGGGTGCCCATCTATCTAATGAGAACAGAAAGCTGAATGATGGGTTTCAACACACCCATCCATCTTTCATGGACTACAACCCAGCAATACCTACAAGAATATTCACTACTATCTAAATTAAACAAGATAATATCCAATTCTATATAATACATATGAAACCCAATCAAACACCCAGTATGCAAAACAAAGTGAAAAAAAACTAAAACACATTAGAAGAAAAAGCCCTAGAACCACTCGAAAATCTTTAATTAAAACCAAGAATCCACCAATATCTCTATCCCACACACCATCTGCCACATGAAGCCTACTGCTCCCACCATTGATATTTCCATAATCTACCTCACATGACGCTTAGACAACACCAAAACTAACATTATTTCCTGAAAAGCACCAAGAAGTGAAGTAGATCCATATAAAAGCTACCCAAGAAAGACACCAGAACATTGGAATCCCTAAAACACACCCTCTAGCCACCCAAAATCCACCTCCCAGAAACCCAAACCAAAATGACAAAAACACCCAGATCTAAAATAGATCTAGAGACTACTGACGTTGACTATGGGCAACATAGAGATGCCACCAACACCATTACTATAATAAGAGGAAAATTTTGAGAGAGGATGAAAAACTATGGTATAAGGTCACCTGAGGATGATGATGAATGAAATCATATGGAAGTAGAGAGGAGAGAAGTATTTACCAGATATTTGTGGACAGATCCATTACTATATCTATCATAGAATATCTAAAGCAAGAAACTGCCACCAAAACTTCTCTAACAAAGATAATCAAAGGAGGATATTGAACGTCGCTATAGAGTAACTTAGAAAAACCTAGGAGAAGGATTTGTGCTTCCTAGAGAGTGAGGCTCCATATCTTATCATAATAATAGGAAAATTTGGATATGCTCGATCCTCCAAAATAATTTAACTCATGAAAAACATTGTAGAAATTAAGTAGAATGTTAGAAATGAAATATAAATTTCAAAAATGAAAAATATATAACATTGGGAGAAAATAGAAGTGAATAAATAATGAATAAAATATGAGGTATTTATAGAAATTAGGGAGCCCATATGGCTGTTATAAATATAACCATTGGAATAGTAATCTGACTATTGGAATAATAACATGATTGTTGGAATAGTAATTAGACCATTAGGAATACCAAACTAAACATTAGAATAATATACTCATATATAGAAGTTTAAAATAATAGTTTTCTTATAAAATCAGAATATGACATATTTATACCTTGATACAAGTAAATATATGTTTTAAAAATTATAAAATAAGTGTTTATATTTTTTTAAAACACATATGTTTTAAAAAATATAATGATTTAAAAGAATTATTATTTTAAAAAAATGGATTTTTAAATTAATATTATTTTTCATTATAATGATAATATAATACTATCAGACCTTAAATATTTTTTCAAAGGGTCATAAAATTAATCATAATATTAAAATTGGTATTTTTCAAATAAATGAGTATTTTATTTAAAAATAATTTATTTCATATATAAAAATTATTCTCATGATATTTAATTAATTTTTATAATATAAATGTTAAAAAAAGGTGAGGGTGATTTTTTGGTATTTTTCTAGAATATTTAAACTTTAGGTGAATAGTGAAATGTGGTAAAATACATTATTTGACATTACAAGCTAAATACATGAATTTTCGAGTCACGGATGATGTAAAAACCCTTTAGTTAGAACTCACATGCACTATTAACTATTTATATCCACAATAATAAAAATTATTAATATAATTGATCCAAAATAATAAACTAATTAATATAATATTCAAAAACACCCCTCTCCTCCCCTTATAAATACCACCCTTACCACGCCTTTTCCTCACAACTTATAAGCTCAAGAGTTTTTTCAAATTTCTTTCTATTTACATTATAAATCCTCTACCCATTCCCTCATGATGATGGTATCACCAAAATAGCAATTCCAAGTGTATTAGGTAGTTTTGTAAGGAGATGACATTTAAGAGGCAATATTCTCAATTTACCTCTTTTAAATTTATTTATTCTTATACCATATCCTCATATCCCTAATCCAAAATGACATAATGACTATAGTATCATAAATATACTATAATATTATTGTGTTCATGTAATATACATCCTCTATGCCCCTCTTAATATTCTAAAATGAAAATTTGTTTATAATATGGATGGTTCACCGCCTCCATGAATAATGCACATTTTTTTGTCCATCATCTTCATGGATATATATAGAAATAATATTATGATTAAATATGATTATAATAAGTATATTATTAATTATTTCCATGTTTTTTAAAGTTTAAATAATCATTTAATTAAATAAAATTAATATAGTTCCCGATAGTCGGTAAAACGAACTAAATGAACTAAACATATAACAATAACATTTATAAAAATAATCATCACTATATAGGAATATATATGAATATTTGGGAATATTTTAATTTATCTAAGTACATGAATACCATTTTATTTCACTTATTTATTTTTATTCCCATTTGAAAAGAATATTAATAATTAGTCACAAGTGATCTGACCTTGGAACCATGAAACGAATGCTCTCAGAACAACAAAATAAGTATTTATATCTCAATGAAATGGCTATAAATTAACACAATAAAATTATACTAAATAAAATATAAATATTATGAATTATGTAATAAATGAATCTAATTTTATTATTCAGGACCTTAAGTGTAAGTGTAGAATGATTCTGGAACATAAGGTAAGGGATCTCTCCAAACCACCTTTTTTCTTAGGGTTGTGACCTTTATCTCTCTAACTCACTTTAGATCTCTTTTTAATGTTATGTAATGATTATAAATTATAGATATATATATATTTATCTCACATAAATACCTAGCTTATTCTCCCTTCCTTTTTCTGGGTAATACTTCCTTAAGTTCATTTCTCAAATTCCTTCTTTATGAAATCTCCTTTAATTGCGATATGAGGTAAGATTATGCAATCCATTTCTTTACATGGAAAATTATTATGTTTATACACTATTATAGATTCCATTTTTTGGAACACATAATCATGTTAAAGTTATTATGGGTGCACCCAGATAGACCTTTAATGTATTGAGTGATGTTTTGTCTCATGAGACGTCATGTATGAGATTAGTGAGTAGACCTAATCCACATCAGGACTACATTCACCATATGATGTTGTCTTGGAAATTATACTTGAAATATTATTTTTTAATATTTTATTTTTCTATCAAATTCCTATGATTCCATATTCCTTATGTTATTTCTCCATATGATTATTCATGATCCTTACTTCTTTATGATACCATGTTATTCATTTTTATTGATATGTTATGTTTCTCCATCATGTTTATTCACTTACTGGGATTTATAGATCAAAGATTTATTTTAGGCACTACATAGTTTATCCATTATATTTTTAGGAGATCAAAGGGATCTAGGACCTCATTATGAAGATTGAAATAATGAAGTTTTAATTTAGTTTCATGTTTTTGTTTTATGTAAATAGTTTTCAAAAACACCAGGCCTTTCGATCCTTTAGTTTTATTTAAAATATATTTATGTTAAAAATAATTTAATAATATGTGTAAAAGGATTGGGTTTATATATACTATATACTAGGATTGATGTCTCCCAAACATTGAGCATAATAGGTAGATATCAAGATGATCCAGTTGAACAATATTGGTATGTTATTAAGGTTATCCTCAAGTATCTAAGAAGAACTAAGGATATATTCCTCGTATATGGAGGAGACGATGAGCTATTCATTAAGGGTTATAATGATTATAACACTCAAATAGATCAAAATGATCTAAAGTCATAGTCATGATATGTATTAAATCTCAATGGAGGACCTATGAGTTTTGAGAATTCAAAGAAACTAGTTATTACTAATTCTACAATGGAGTTTGAGTTTATAGTATCTTTTGATGAAATAAAAAAATATGTTTGGATATGATTTTTTTTTTCAATATCATGATGTGGTACTTAGATGTAAAGACCCTATCACATTATACTATCATAATACTGCAATAGTGGATTTTGCAAAGGAGCTAAGGTCACACCAAAAAACAAAGAACATACTCAAGAAGTATCAACTTTTGGGGATTTTTCTTAGAGGGGTGAAGTTGTAGTGAGTAGGTTTTCCATGTAAGAGAATGTGTCAAACCCCTTGACCAAAACCTTATCTTAATAGAAGCATGAGTATTATGTGAGATCTATCAGACTGAATATTGTTAGCAGTTGTACCTAGTGAAAGTGGGAGTATATTGGAGTTGTTTTCTTTGAACCAAATTATATATACCTTATGATTACCTATATTCATTGTTTCAAATATTAATAAAATTCTTATCACACCATGGTTTTTATTCTGCCTAATGTAGTATGTGATAATGTCTTAAGAGTAACCGTTGCACTGAAAGGACATAACAATTCCCTACTATAATGATAACATAGAAGTTTCAAAATGGTATTATTAAAATATATGTTCTATAGATGGTTGATATCATTTTATGGGTCACAAATGATATTGGCTATCAGGGGTGGGGACTCATAGAACTTTGAGTCATTTTATCATGGTGTACGCCCTTGGTAATTTCCAGTATAGGAGATTATGATAACACAAACCGCTAGTAATAAATATGCATTTATATATGTCATTGGATGTTAATATTAATGTGTGTGTGTATTGATCCTTATAATTTAAGAATATTATTAATGGATATTATTAGTTTCATACTTTATCTATTTAAAAAAACCATGATGATATATGCTTTTGGTGAAATAGGATTCGATGGGTGCGTTATGAGTGATATCGTATTAATGAATAATGTGAGAAAGGATTTGAACCTTCTGTTCTTTAATGGAAGTTGTTTTCTTAGGAAATTTTATGGGAATTAAACCACCTAAATAAATATATAGCCATGGTGTTCTGTGGGTAGGTTTATTTTTGAAAATTCAAAGAAAGTGATATTGAGTATATAATTTGATGACAACAACATGAAACCCACTTGATTATAGATATCACAATAAAGAGATTTTATTACATAATAAGCATTAATATGAGGTTGTATGTCACTGCGACATTAAATTCCTTCTTTATTTGTTTCTTGGCATGTTTCTAGATGCTAACCTTATATTTTGGATGGCTTCGCCTAATACCACTGAGAAAGAGGCAAAGAGGGTCACACAATAAGTGTATCCAAAACCATAGTTAAATATTATTATTATTATTATTTAACATGATGAATAAATATTATTCCCATAAGTGGTTTAATAATTATTTTTGTTTTCTTTATCTCATATATTAAATCACTAGTTATTCGAGAGAATAGTTGTAAGAAAAATATTTAATAAATATATATTTTATATTTAGTAAATAGAATATTTATTTATTTATTTACGAATGGTTCAGTGATATTTATTTGTTAAATAAATAGTCATTATTCAAGGAATGATAAATATTGTAGAGGAATGAAAGATCAATTTTAATAGGTCTGGGGAGAAATAATATATATTAAATATTATTCGAATAATTTTTTAAAACAATTTATTTAAGAAATAATATTTAATTAATCCATGATTTTTATTTATTTTATGAAATAATAAAAACAATATTATTATTTGGACATGGGGTTTACTGGGGACTAATAAAAATAATAACAAACTTTGTGAAATTATTATTGTCACGACCCGCCCTCGGGGTCCGTGCCGTGACTACCCCAAGCCCGCCTTCCATAGGCCAGGGGCTGGCGACTAGCACCAAGGCGTAAATCCCGGTAAAATGGGAAGGCATTGCCTTTGTAAAGTAAACAAACACCATAGAGAAAGCAAGCGGAAAGTAAACACTAAGCAAAAGCAGAGTACAACTGAAAGTGCGGAAAAGTAAATGGGCCAGAATACAAACCCAA
Organism: Viscum album; assembly: GCA_963277665.1. NCBI lineage: Eukaryota > Viridiplantae > Streptophyta > Magnoliopsida > Santalales > Viscaceae > Viscum > Viscum album. Next base: position 1,711,492,258 of record OY728140.1, on the reverse strand, counting down.
ACTGAAAGTAAAGTACAACTCGAAAGGGAAAATAGCAACTGAAAGGTAAAAGCCGCCACACTGAGCTGTCCACTGGAAATCCCACCTGAAGGGTGGGTACAGATAGCTCCTCTGATCCACGGGTCCCGCCGTCCGCTCCGAGCACGTCCCGCCCAGTGGTCCACCTCCGGGTACCGTCCCGCTCTACAAGCCTCAGCTAAGGTCAACGCTGTCCGTCGTCTGCAACCAACACAACGTAGTGCGGGCAAAGCCCTTGCAGGGGTGAGTATAAGCTACTCAGTAGGGACCCCGAGACCCCTGAAGGTCTCTCAAATCCACAAAGGATAAACCACGAAGAAAGGAACAATCACGAAGTAATAACCGACTCTACTTAGGTATATGCCCATACATATACCTAAGTCATCAATTTCAAATATGCTCCAACCTCCGAGCCCAAGTACAACTCAGTCCACACAGGAAAGTAAACGTATTCCACACAGGGAAGCAAAACGTAATCCACACAGGATAGCATAACACAATCCACACAGGAAATCAGCAGGATTCAACTCACACAGGATTTTTATTATCAAAACGTAACTACTGAAGAGCCCCATCTCTGAAGTGTACAGTGTCCTGTCACGACTCTGAGATACTGCTCACTAACCTAAGACTGCTGAGGTACTCCTCCTGTCGAGTACCGCGGGTCTGCCGCCAACTACCGGGCGCTCCATCCGCTGAGGGTCTGCTGCCAAATACCGGGCGCTCACCCAAATAGCCTACATAGGTACTCCTCCAGTCGAGTACCGCGGGTCTGCTGCCAACTACCAGGCGCTCCGTCCGCCGTGGGTCTGCCGCCAAATACCGGGCGCTCCGTCCACTGGGCTAGTCGACTCACTCCAAGTCGAGTCGGTCGAGCAGTCTTCAGGTCTCAGCCGGCTACACGGTCTCCGTACTCCGTACGCTCGTCTCCAGTATCGCGGGTCTGCCGCTACAACCAAGCACACCACCTCTATCGAGTAAAACAGAAGATTCAACTCACACATGTATACTTCTTTGGATGCCGTTAAATATGATCAAAGAACCATCTAAGTCGTCGGACCCACTAAGGATCGATAGGTACTAACCACCGCAGTGACCTACACAGGATCGGACCCACACAGGATCGGGCCCACACAGGACCTGTAGCACTGATCCACGTAGGATCGCTGAGTGCAGTAGTCGTCGCCGTCGAATCCACACAGGATCTCTGTACTGTTGTCGTCGCAGTCACAGTAGCAGTAGTAGCAGTAGTAGTCACAGTAACAGTCGCAGCCAGCACTAGGGTTCCCGCACACATCAAGCTCGTTCGGAGGGTCCGCTCCACGAGCCGAGAGGCTGATACATCAACTGTCACAAAGTCCAGAGTTGATGTATCCAAAAGTTCCGTATCGTCAATAGGAACTCAACGCAACAGACGGCGCGTCGATCGGACGCCCGGTCTGAGAGTTATTGGCATTTTCGTTCCCGGGGCCCGGTTGGTTTTTAAGGAAAAACCAACCCGACCGTACTCCACCTGCGTCCAAACCTCGGGCGGAGTATGCCAAAAGATCCGTCTCACTAAGAGGAACACAACACAGCTGACGGCACGTCAATCGGACGTCCGTAGCTCAAGATATGAGCGTTTCCGCTCCGAAGGCCCAGTTGGTTTCGTGGACGAACCAACCCGGCCGAACTCAAAGTAATCCGAAACCTTGAGTGCGATATACCGAAACGACCGTCTCGATCCAAGGATCGCGTTTCCGCAGACGGTTCATCAATCGGAGGTCCGTGGCTCAAGTTATGGCCAAAAGACCGAAACTGATTCGAAACGGGGGGGTCCGGGTCCGGGCCGACTGGCGGCGCGGCGGCCTAGCACCGCACGGAGGCAGCGCGCGGGGGGAATCAAGCCCCCGCTTGATTGAAGAGGCGGCGCGGCTATATGCCGCGCCCTTTGAAAAAAAAAACGGCCCCCCACGTGGGGGCCGGCTTGAAGAAAACCGGGGGGCCTCCTGCCCCCCCCTCAAGGAAACCGCCCCCCTCTTAAATGAGGGGGGTTTTTAGAGATGGCCGGGGGAATTTATTTCCCCCGGCCTTTGAACTTCCGGCCGGCCAACTACCGGCCGGTTTTCTCCAACGGGACCGGAAAATCCGGTCCCCTCTTCGGCTTCCGAAGCCGGCAGCCCGGCCGCCGGTCTTCTCGTTCCGCCGCGGCCCGGAACCGGCCGCGGTGTTCGTTGTCCGACGCGGTGCGACGACACCGCGTCCCTCCGCCGTGCCTTTGATTTCCTTCAACGCGGCGCGACGGCGTCGCGTTCTTGATGATTCTTCCATGTCGCGCGCGCGACGACGTCGCGTAATATAATCGCACGATTAACCGCGTGGTGCGACGGCACCACGCCACCTTGTTTCCACCCGCAAGGTAAATCAACAAGAACGATGGAGGGGGTTCGGCCGTGTTCATGCGGTCCGGCCCCCCTCACGTTAAAAGATAACACAACTTAAAATCCTTACGTTAATCATGCATGAACCACGAATAAGGATAAATAAATACACAAAATACAACAACCCCTACCTTGGGTATAGGTTCGAAGATTTGTCAACGTCCCGCGGAAGACAGCGTCGCGGAGGTCGGGCGTCGCGGTAGTCGTTCGTCAAATCCGTTGACGAAGAGATACACCCGAAGAGATACGTCGTTGGAGAATCTTCGTATGCCGACGAAGAAGGTCCAAGGAGGAAGCGGCATTCCCTCTCGTTGACACGGAAGACGAAGAAGAGAGGAGTGGCGTTCTTCGTCGGAGCTTGAGCGTTCTTCGTCAAGTTGAGCGTTCTTCGTCAAAGATTGAAGAAGGAAGAAAAAGCTCTCAAACCTCTCAAGATGAATAAACAAAACTAACCAAATAAAATAAGGTTCCTTCTTATTTTATTTACCAAGCCAAGGAATTCAAAACTTCAAATTCAAAAACATAACACTTAATTAATTATACATGTCATGTGTAATTAATTAGATGTTAAGTTAACAAACTTTTAAGAGGGAGAGAGGGGAGTTTAAGGGGGAAGATGAGAGGTTTAGGTTCGTGTGGGTCCCACCACACTTAATCCTCTCAAGGGAGGTTAAGTGGGTGTGGGTCCCACCCCTAACTCCCTTTGAGAGGAGTTAACCTACAAAAGTAAAATAAAAAGAATTCCACATTTTTTTATTCAACTTTTTATAAATCTCCCAAAAACTAACTTTCGTCTCGCAACAAACGCAACTTCCGAAAAGGTCTCCTTAAGCGAATATCGGCGCTGCGAGTTCATCGGTGCCCTCGGATTTCAATTCCGAGCACCGGATCAAAAGTTAGGAATTCCCGCTCGTTCGTTCACTGAACGTACCCGAGGCAAACTTCGGAAATTGATTCCGGGCACTCCGGGCCTCGGAATCAGGTGCCGTCAGAAACCGCGCTCTTGTAAAATTCCAAAGAAAATTAAGAAAAAATTTCCATTGAATTTTACAGGTCTTTACAATTATTTTCTAAATGTAGCACTATTTATACCTAATTATATTATTTTCAAATGTAACACTTTTCATTTTTTATCTATCTACAACAATATCTGAAGAATCCTCTCAAAACCTAAAGACATTCTCTTTAAAAATTCTCTCAATAATGAAGAGTGATCCTTCTATACCACCCCTCTAAAATCTAGAGAGAATAAAGATATTCTTTCTTTGAAGAGATTCTTATAGCGATTAAATATGAATAGTGAAATTGTTAGGATCTTCTAGACTAGAACTTAGAGATTCATATGAAATCACTTAGAGGTTTGTGGAATATGTGTGGATTTCCATTTGAGGGAATCTAAACTTTATTCCTATAATGAAATGATGATACAACATAGAGACAATGTCAGATTCATTAGTGAAGAAATAATTCATCACAAGGTAATTCTTTATCTACTTAAATTAATTATAAATCATTATGTAATGGTCCCACATTTTGGTTATGATGTTATTTCATAAATTAATCCTTGAATTAATTCCATTGGTTGTGATATTATAAATTGTGTAAATTTCAGGATAATCATTAATTATTATAAAAAAGCTGAGTTGGGTATGCCCCACTAGCACTTCCACTACACCCAGAACCTTCTCAAAATATAAATTTTCTCATTTTAAAGAAAGAAGTATCATTGGACCAATTGATCATGATGGTAGTACCATTATTAAATCCATGTCCGTAGTTATTGAAGTTAAATATATATTTTAAGGTCATGAATAAATAAAGGAAATTCTATGACATGAAGTGTACATATTTATTTATGATATATCACGAGACAAGGGTATTATATCACACCAAGTGTGTTTGTTGGATGTTGTTGTTACAATGACATTCCTTATCTACTTAGGGTACCCACGTGTAGGGATGGTGAAAGTTCAATTATGAATGATAAAAAATAACCACATTCAACTATATTATTCATAGTTATAATAATGATGATTGAATTTATTTCTCAAGGTATTCATAAGTTATTTAATTATAAAAGAGAATACTAGAAAAATATTATTTTTTTAATTAACATTATACATTCAAGGTTCATTAAATAATAACTTGAGTAATGGGTAGATTTAAGGCTATTAATTCATCATGTGACATTTAATAATGTCACAAGTTAGTGGTGAAATATTCGTGACATTTATGACATGTCAAATTAGTTATTCATATCATTATAGGACAGTCTAACAGGTTAAACATATTTAGGGACTTAAGTTAATTTTTTTAAATTTTAACCACATTTTTTTATCCATGATAGTAAAACACACCATTTTTATGATTTTATGGAGAGGAGATATCCTATCCTCCCATCTCTCATGTTTTAGAGAGAGAAATCGATGGAAGAAGAAGCTTCAATTGATTCCATATCATCAATTGATCACCCATTCATCACGTGATAAAAGGGATTTCATGAAGCATTGATTTCCCGCTCTAACACATGGGTACTAAATAATGATGATCTAGGAGCTATGGTAAATGAGTGCATGATACAGAGGACACCTCTCTTGGTGAATTCAAGCTACAACAAACTGAAAATGAGCAAATAAAATCAGTGTTGTGAATCAAACAAGGTACCATTTATGATTTCATTTGATTTTTATTCTTTATGATTAGATTAAATTGTATGAAATCCATGGGAGAATCCAAACAGGGGTTTTTGGGATCGATGTTGTGACATGAATCCAGACCCATAAAATTTTAAAATACCAATTTTTTACACTTCTACATGCCCCAGGTTCCTTCAATCAATATCAAATCCAGGTTGTGAAATATTTAAGTCAAAGTTTTAATTAAATTTCCTAGAATTCAGATAGACGCTACAAAAAAATAGTGGATTAGCAGGGATTTTTTAGAGGGGGTTATGAAAAACCCCCTCTAATGTTTTTAGAATTTTTTCTTTGTAATATTTATTTTGGATTTTAGAGACATTTATGTCAAAACCACCACTAATTTAATAATTAGTCTCTTTATATGTTCAATTTGATTTTAGAGGCACTATATATATAATATTCGTTTGGATATATATTCGAGGCTATATATATATAACTTGGAAATTTTTTATTAAAGGAAATAGTGGGGGTTCATAACCCCCTATAATATCTTAAATTAGAGGTGGTTCATGAACTTCCGTTATTTCCTTAGATTAGAGGGGGTTTTGAGCCCCTTTTAATTTAAGAAATTAGAGGGGGGTGTGAACCCCCTCTAATTCATGAAATTATAGGGGATTTTCAACTGCCATTAATTTAAGAAATTAGAGGAGGTTTTCAACCCCAACTAATTCAAGAAATTATAGGGGGTTCATAAACCACTGCCAATCCCTTTGTTTAGAGGGGTTTTTTAAACACCCTATAAATTTTTATTTATTTTTTAAAATAAGCCTCATATAAATTCAAATTTTATAATATATATGTGTGGGTGACACATGTTTTTGTGTGTGTGTATATATATATATTACATACAAACATTATATAAATGTATTTAAATGCATTATTAATGTTTATATATATAAACACGTTATATAAATATTTTAAATAAAGACTTATACATATAAACAAAAATGTAAAGATATATAAATATTGGTATACATAATGTAAATGCAATTATAAATATATTTATTCAAATATATAAAATTTATATCTGGTTTTATAAATACTATACATTTATATTATGATTTATATTATACATATATTATATTAAATACATTTTTATTGTATATTTATGTATAAATACATTTATATTATATTATGTATACAAATAAATATAATATTAAAATATTTAAAATTAAAATTAAATATATATATTATATATTTAAATTATATATATATCATATTATAAATATTTTATTATATATATATATATTTATATATATTATAAAATTATTTTATATATATTAAAGTATACCATATTAATTATAAATTAGTTTAGTAAATATATATATCATTTAATTATATTATATGTTTCCAATTATAAGATTGTATTTAATTGTATTTAGATGCATGTATAAATATAATTGTATAATTTTATGTACATTTATATATATTTATTTGTATAAATTTTATTTCATATAATATTAATTATACACATCATAAAATCATATATATATTCTATAAATATATACATAAATTTAATTTATTTAAAAAAGAAATCATATAAAATTTCAAGCTTGTAGTTTTTATAACTTATATTATAATAAGATTAAATATTTTTTTAAATAATATGTTTATGATTTTATATTATGTAGAATTAATATTACATGATATAAAATTTATACAAATAAATATATATTAATGCACATAATATTATACAACTATATTTATTGAAATACATATATATTAATGTACATAATATTATAAAATTATATTTATTGAAATACATATATATTAATGTGCATAATAATAAATATATGTATTGAAATACGTTAAATAAATATTTTTATAAATTTTATTTCATATAATATTAGTTATATATTTGTATAAATTGTATTTCATATAACATTATATAAATATTCGTATAAATTTTATTTCATATATAATATTTTTATAAATTGTATTTCATGTAACATTAATTATATATAATATAAATATTTGTATAAATTATATTTCATATATATGTATTTTATATAATATTAATTATATATTATATAATACAATTTATCTAAATAAATATATATTAATTTAAATAATATATAAATATATATTGAAATACATTATATAAATATATTTTTAAATAAATTATATAAATATATTAAATAAATACTTATATATATATTATATAAATAAACATGTACATAATATATAAATATGTATTTGAGTATATAAATAATTTACATAAATGTAATGTCCTGGTTCCGAAAGCCACCCAGAGGCGCCCCATACCCGGTGGGTCACATGGCCTCAAGCGCATTTCCACAAACGCCAGAGGCTGCCGACTAGCAGTGAGGGCCTTGAGTGTGATAGTGGAGAAACTATGCCCTCATTGGTAGAGTACACATCGGAAGTACACAAATACATACAACAATGGAAGTAGTAAATACCAAACAACAGTAACAACAAAAGACTGATAAAGGAAACAAATGGAGAAGATATATATATAAATGATGCATGATACATATATGTCTAGGAAAACAGCCAAATAAGTCACAATGCTAGAATACAACAGTGCTAAACTGAAGTGCAAAAGAAAGTAGATGAACTCCTCAGCATCGCAAGCCATAGCTTGGTCCCATGCTCTCCATCTCCACAACAATCAAGAACCTGGAGTCGAAGGGAGCTTTCCCTTATCTATACCTGCAACAATATAATATATTTGGGCCCAAAAGCATGACCCAAATAGGGTGTGAGACAAAATACCAGTAGGAAACCACCCGAAGATCTGTTCCTAACAATCAGTGAATATATGGCAGATAAAAGTACAAAAAGCAGAAAACATGAAAGTACTCAGCAACAAACAATCCACAGTTTCTAGAATATAATTTACAAACAAGTAAGTATCCACTCAAGAAAGTATAACAAACAGGTAACCCTATGGATAGTTCTCACAGCCTAACCCCTATGGTTTAACCAACAAGTACTAGAAACCCTCTGGGAGGCACACACAGTCTCACCCCTCTGGTTCAGCTAAAGAAAATAGACTCTCTAGGGAAGCACTCATCGTCAATTCCCCATATAGTCTCATATCGTACTAAAGGCGCTCTAGGGAAGCACTCAACCTCTTATTCCCCCTGTGGCCTACGTTGAGGAACTACAAACACTCTGATGAAGCACTCAACGTTAATTCCCCCCATGGTCTCGCATCGTATTATAAAGACACTCTGGAGAAGCCCTTACGTCCATTCTCCCTATGGTCTACTACACTAGGTTCTCACAACCCTATATAAGTCAGCAAGTATCGCATCGCGTAACTGCCAAAGTAACCTCAAGAACTACCTGGCCAACATTCTACAACATCTCATCATTGTTGATGCTCCTTTCTTCACAGAGTCTAAACGAAATGAAAAGAGAAATACCTCAAACAAAGAAGATTCATCCTTTGAATAAACATAAAAAAAAGATAAAGGGATGAACAAGGAGAACATTGCCCATAGGTCGCGCAAGTTCCAGCATGGTCACACAAGTATACTTGCGCACTGCCCAAATGGTCGCACAGGTGGCTTGCACGCCCTCTTTGAAAATTGCCCAGGGTCTTCTCCAGCCTATAAATACCCCCAGTGGTCCCCCCATTTCAGGAGGATCTTTTCTAGAATTCAGATATAGAGCTCTGAACTCCCAAGTCTCTTCTTCAAGTATTTCAAACACTTCTAAGGAAATTCTTTACCTAGAATGGAAGGTCTAAATAAGAGGAATAAGGTCTAAGTGTTAGAATTCACTAACACTTGAGCGCCTAAGTGTTTTACCCTTAAGGGAAATGGAAACACTTGCACACATCCTTACCTACTTATTGAAACTTGCGCACCACTCTTCTGGAAGTACCTCGGGTAAATTCTAAAGGCTTTGGTCAAGGATCGCCCAAGTATTACCATACTGGTTTACAATCGTGCAAGTACCTATGTGCCGCACAGGTATACCAGCATGTCCAGGACTTGCACGCCCACATAGTACTTGCGCGAATCCCCATGACTTGCGCACCCTTCTATTTTTGGGTTCCCTTCCTGCCCATTTAACCCCTCTTATGTCATTCCACCTTTCCTATTCAAGATTCAGTCTTCAAGACACTCTTCAAAGCCATTTATGGCATGTTTTCTTGATTGAATTCCTTATCTGAAAGGAATTCCATGAAACATCTCTCAAAAACTAGTGATTTACACATCCTTATGTCACTAAAATTAGAGATTTAGTTCATTCAACCTCATCCTTTAAGATGATATAACCCTATTCATGGGCCTCCTTTTCAGGAGTAAGCCCCAATCCTCATTAATTTTGGGCATCCTCCTTAGGAGTAAGCCCCAAGTTCCTTAATCTAGGCCTCCTTCTTAGGAGTAAGACCCAAGTTCCTTAACCTGGGCCTCCTTCTTAGGAGTAAGCCCCAGTCATCAAGTTCTCTTAATTTTGGGAATCCTCCTTAGGAGTACGCCCCAAGTTCCCAAAAATCATAATTCCCAAAATATGGACATCCTCTTTAGGAGTAAGCCCCAAGTCCCCTAATTTGGGAATCCTCCTCAAGAGTAAGCCCCAACCATAATTCTCTTAACCTGGGATTCCTTTTCAGGAGTAAGCCCCAATCTCAAATATGGGAATCCTCTTTAGGAGTAAGCCCTAAGTCCCTTAATTTCTCAAAGTCCCTTAACCTAGGTCTCCTTCTCAGAAGTAAGCCCCAGTATTAATTTCTATTAACCAGTCTTAATTTAATTTTGATTTGGACTTCCTTCTCAGGAGTAAAACCCAATCATAACTCACCTCCTAACTTGGGCATCTTCCGTAGGAGTAAGCCCCAAGATTAGAATATCCAAATCTCTATGAAGCACATATACCTTTATGAACCATCTTCCTGGATTTATTCCCTGAAGTAAATCTTAATCTTCATCTATTTGGGCAGTCATACATACATAATCCCCACATCATTTCTTATGATTGCATCTTTCATGGCACAAATTATCTGGTTTTACCAATACATGTTGTTTCTCACACCGAGCATGACTCACATGAGCTTAGAGTGTAAAAGTAATTATGACATCTTTCTTTGAGCCATCAATCATAAACATCATACCCCCTTACTCGAACTATGTGGGTTTTGATTCCTTTTCTAAACAAAGGATACGTAGGTAGCCCATCTGCGGGTTCGATCCCAACTCTGAAAATAACCCATGTCCTTCGGAATGATAATAAACTTAAAGTGCCCCACTAAGTGGATTTAAAACCAGCATGGTCATCATAATGACCAAGAGACTTCTATATAATGTGTCGAAGGATACCATTGACCAAGAATCTCTAAAAAATACAGATGATTCTCTATTGATGAAGAACCTCGAATACATATAAAATATTCTCTAAATTTCCTACATATAATAATCATTGATTGTCAGATCTGAAGAAAATCTCATTTTATACTTGGTAATGTAATAAGGATTCACGAACATAACTTAAATCTATAAAGAGAGTCCCATAGTAGACAATAATTCCCCTCAAAAAGGTGTGATGAGTCCGACCTCCCATCCTCTCGACCAATGAAAATTCCTAAGTCTCATCAGTTCACAACTAATGAGCACCTACCTTTGGAAAGTAGGTCTAAATGGATATGGAATCATTGGATGTTTCCGGTTCTACGAACAAACCCGTTAAAAATAGATTGAAATGTTTGAACCTTCAATCAACGAGGTCATCCCCAATTCCAGAGGAAACAAAAAATGGTGAACCCGACGTGAATCCTTAACTAAGTTAAAGTGACGTTTTACCTATTTGTTAGGCCCCTATTTAAACTCAATGAGAGGGCCAAAAAAGCAATCAATAACATATGTGCTCATCCAAAAGATGTTTTGGATGGACTTATCTTGATTATCTATGTTATATCAAACATGAACTCTTTTCCAAGATCTTCTGCATTTCCAAAATGGATTCTCTTAAATTCACATCTGTGAATACCTCTACTGCGAATGCCACTGCTGATACTCCTGCTGGGTCGTCATCCGCTCTGAGGATGACATCACCTACTCAGCATCTTGAATGATGGGTATCAAATGCAGTGGTTAAGGAGTACTATCAACACGGTACCATTCCAACTCTGGAGGCTGCCCGACGAGCCCTCCAAGTGAACAACTCACACCGGTCGTCTGGACAACGATGACCAGTGATTAAGAAGCAGGTAGTGCTAACCACTATCTCCAACCGTTTTGGGTCATTATCCCCAGAACTCAATCACCATTCACTCCCATATTCGGAGGAGGTGAATGAGCATGTCCATTAGGGCCTTAATTCAAGGAGACAGGATTCCTTCCCGAGGGATCCCATCAATAATCGCCACCAGACTCGTGCGGCAGTGCGCCCTCAACATGATGAGGGTATCGTTTCCAGGCATTCGGCTCAGGTTCCTCGAACCTGATCAGGAAAGACGAACTGCTAGAGGAAAAATCTAGTCAACAGTGAGTTGGTTATCATCTCTGCCATATCCGGAGAAGTCCACCAACCTAAATTGGTGGCAAGCAATGAACGGGCACATACACCCGTCCGTTTTAATCCCGATGTCCAGCAGACTCGTCTGGCAGCAGCGTGCCAATCCTTCCAGGAAATTCCAGCAGAGTATTATAGATAAGAACATACACCTGTTTATAAATCATCAGCTAGTCAGCAGGCTCGTCTGACTACATACGATGGATCCCGCCAACCCAATGTATTGACCACTGGTAAACAGGCACATACACCTGCTTACACTCATCAATCCTACCAGAAGCCTCGTCTGTCAGTGTTGAAAGAAGTTCGTCAACCACGTTTGGTGGAGTGAAATAAGCAGGAACATACACTTGTTAGTATTAATCAAGCCTACCAACATTCTCATTTGGTAGCACCAGGAGAGGTCAGTCGGAAAGCTCCAGTGACAAACAAGAGGCAGACTCAATTCTCTGCCCCCACACTTGAGTACTGTCAGGATTCATTGACAGGAAATGGAGGAAATGAGAAGGAACATATACCTACTCCAAGCACATAATGGACATATATCCCTGTTTCGGCAGCTGAAGTCACCAAGCATATTCTATCAATGGTTAAAGAGCACAAGAAAATCCCTGCTCATATTCTGGATGCCTACCAGGATATTATAACAGCTTCAGCAGCATCTCAGGGAAAGACACATAAATCTATCCCTACCAGTGGAGTGACACATCAACAGTTCACTCTGGAACAGACACACACATCTATTCCAGTCCAAGAGGGTTGTGGGCATACTCCCCCATATCATACGGACAACTAAGTTAGGAACATACACCTGATTTGAGTGGAGATCATCAGCCTAACCTGGCCATATCTTCTGATCAGGCACATACACCTGCTCAGAGTAGCCACTTTCGCCAACAAGTTTTTTCCAAGGCGATTAAGAAGGCATCAAAGAAAAATATCCACCCAGCAAAATCAAGAAATCAAAAGCCAATCTGTAACAAGGCCTTGCTCGATGCTGGAGTTCTTGAAGCCCTCAGACATTTATCTATTGGAATCCAAGATTCTACTCCCTCATTTCCCAATAGTGGGAACATTAATTCTGAAGGTCTTCAACAAACACTTCCTCATGAAGGCTTGCTTCATGACAGTTCAGTCGATTTCAAAGTTTCATCTTCAGATGAGAGCCACAGGAACCCTCTGTGTAGTCAGAAGACCAAGGAGTAAGAGATCTCATCTTTTGCTGTAACCCACCATGGTGGTCCTCCCCATGATGACGAATTTCTCTACGAAAGTCCTCTCCGCAGTAGTGATGTACATTACCCAGAAAATGCTCCATTGGACAATGTAGTGCTGAGAAATCCCTCGTATCTTGAGGTACTTGAAAAAGTAAAGCTAGTCATGTCTAATGATTTACCATTAGCAGGTGAAATCCTTTCTCAACCAGAAGATAGCCCAGGGTGTAGGTCATTCTCCAAACCACCCCTAAGTCATGCATATTCTAGTTTAATCAGTGATCTCTCTACCAATATTGTTGAATCCGATGAATCAACAAGGAAGCACCAGCTCTGGTCAAATCAGGTAGAATAATCTTTATTGAATGATAAAGAGGAAATGCTGAACCTGAGAAAACAACTGGAAAAAGGTGAAGTGCCAGTCATGTTTTTTCCTCTAGATGAATCTCAGTATGACATTCTAGAGATGTTGATGGAAGATGGAATTCATGATATTCGTCTCAACATATGGAAAAATCTTTTTCAGTTGAAAAAGAAAATATTATATTATGATGAATATGAAAATCATGTTAATATAATCGAAGGGTTACAACGTTAGATTGATTTGGCATCTCTATCAGTATCTTGATATCTGAAGGCTAAAAAGCAGCAGAGTGCCCTTCAACGTTCATGCCTTGGTGCACTAAGAATATTGCGCCAGTTAATTTCCAATGCCCCATCTAGTATTCATGTCAGAGGATGGGGTGTTCATGGAGCACTACATTTCACTGTGCTCTCCAGTCAGCAAAGCCCGCCGAAAATGGTCTCATGTAATGTTATTGCCTGTGGCCAGCCACAGTCAATGGGTTTTGTTTTTAATCGAAAGATTGCCCAAGAACATGCCTCAACTAGTTCTTCTCAAAATCAAGAATACAGAGAACAAGTTTTTGAATTACTCATGCATCAAGGAAACAAGAACATTGAATAGGCCTCTTGTATGGAGAAATCACATCATCAAGTGACAGAAGTGTCATAAATCATCCAACGGTCTTTTGAACTAGGTGATAAAAGTGGATGCAGGTTGTTGCATCCAGCTAATTTTAGGACTAAGGTCCGCAAGATCAGGAGAGCTTTCAATAAAGTCTCAGACGTAGCATGTCAAGAGCCACCCCATCTTGCCAGACTGGGGACTCTTTTAAACCAACCCTCGGAATCAACAAATAGGATTCGAGGAGCTTATTAGGAATATCAGAAACATCCCCAGTCCACTAGACTGGGGAATTTTTCAAATCATCAATCCCCTCCTCAGCGAAAGTCGGTCTTCTCTCGATTGGGGAAGAAGCCACATGAGGAACAAAGAGCCAAATTATCAGGAGATTCCCTCCAAATTATGGTTTTTCAAGAAGTTCCTGAGGGATCGAATCAAAAAAAGGCAATATCTCATCAAGGACATAGAAGAAGACAATATCACAGAAATGATGATAGAAGGGATGTGATGCGTTATGCATCAATCAATGTCATCAATTCCATTGTTGCTGATCCTCCAGAACATGAGGCTCACTTAGGGGACTTAGATGAAGAGGTTCCTGCTCAATAAGATGTATGCACTGACACAAATGAAGAAGGTGTGCGTACACGAAATCAAAGGATTACTCAGAACCTAGGTAATCCTTCATGTAACCCACTTCCCCCTCTCCGAAAGGGATCCAAAAAAGGGAGGGGAAAGAATCAGGTTACATATCCTTCCTCTAGAGAAGGCCAATATCTCTCATTAGAGCAAATATTTGCACAATAGGAGGAAGAAATGAAGGAATTAAGGAAGATAAATGAAAAACTACTTCCGGGTAGTCTTCCTCCTAAGCGTGCTGGAGTCAGTCAGCCAAGAGAATTTTTTACAGATACTGAGATAGATCAAGAATATCCTCCTCTATCAGTACACCCTCACAGTTCTAATCCTACGGGTCAAGTGCAACAACAATTGGAGGTGCTACCATCAGTTGCAGCACCAGCCACCACATCTGTCCAAGCTCCAGTCATTGCACCTGCCCAAGTCCAAGTTCAACTGGATGTTTCTAAAAAGTTAATAACTACCATTGATTCATTAACAGCTCGGTGAGAGACTATGGAAGGGAATCATGCACAGGTTCAACCAGAAAAGATAGTTTACCCTGAATGGGTAGATTCATTCCCTCCCCCATCAAGTTTTGGGAACCCTGTATTCCCTATTTTTAATGGATCAGGTGATCCTGAACAACATTTTATGCATTATGTGTCTTGTTGCGATCCTATTATGGGAACTCCGGAATAGCAAGAAGCAGTGAAACTCATATGCTTCGTGTGAACCTTTCAAGTACCTACTTTTGTTTGGTACACAAGCTTGCAATCTCGGTCAATTACCGAGTGGGAGGATCTTTGACAAAAATTCCTTCTTCAGTTCAGCTCAACTTTTCCAAAGACAATAGTTTTTGGTCTTACAAACTATAAGAAAATGGAGAATGAAAGGGGATCAGATTTCATTGCTTGCTGGAAGGGATTAACATATTCCCTAAGCTTAGCACTCCCTTAAGAGGAACTGTTGCCAATCTGTTTGGAAAATCTGCATGACGAATTACACATGCCGTTGATCCCTGTGAAATACACAGGTGGGTTTTGAGACCTTACTTCAATTTCTCAGCAGATTGAAGATTCCCTTATACAGAATAAGGCTAAATCTTGTGTAATTCCATCAGCTCCAGGAAGGAGAATGGGTAAAGCAGAGACTGCTACAGTTATGCTTAAGAAAGCACCTGTATCTGATTTTACTTCAAAACCTTCATCTTCTTTAAGGGATCCACCTCTTGAGCATCAACAACAAAGGTCGTTTAGTCAAGATGGTCAAATATATCAAAGACGGAAACAATTTGAGGATCTGAAGAGAAAAGTTTACTCTTTCTGAAATGAACAAGTTCCTGGTTATTTCATTTCGGCTCTGGAAAATAATTTGGTTCAGTTGCCAAGGCCCAAAAGGCCAAACAAGGAAAGAGATTAAGACCATCCCAACTATTTCCCCTTTCATCAAATGTTGGGGCATCCCATCCAGGAGTGTTTTATCTTCAAATACCTCCTGCAAAATATGGCTGACTCAGGACAAGTCAAACTAAAAGGCTCTTCAGCCCAAGTAGCATGTGTTACTGCTACAATTCCAGAGGAAGAAGGCGAATGAAAAGAAGTCAAAAGCAAAAATGAAAAAAAATATGATGATTGGATGGTCATAGAAATGATCAACCAAACTCATGCCATTTTGCAAACGCAATTGAAGAAACCAATTGTGCCTTTTTCCATGAATTCCGTTGCAAAACCCTCTTCATCAGAGGGAAAATCCTCAAAGAAACGGCATAATTCCAAGAAAGAAGAAGAATCAGAAGAAGATAATTATGTGTCAAAGCCTAATTTTTCTTTGACTATGGAAGATTTTATGCCATCTACTTCGAAGCAATGAGCATCGTCCCACCAAACGGCACATCCTAAATTGGCTAGTTAGGCAGAGTCTTCATCAGATGAAGAGCTGATCTTCAGTTCTGTTAATATGATCCACTTAACAGATCCTTATGCCAGTCACAGTTTTGATCTCAATGAACCTGGGTTCCCTGTATCAAACAGAGGAATCAAAGGGAGTTCCAAAGGTCAGGGGTATAGGGGAAGACGTGGATCTTTCAAAGGACACTATTTCAATTCTACCCCTGCTAGAACTGTGTATGCAAAAGAAACTCATGGCAGAGCCCTTCAACGAGTTCAACAAGAGAAATCAAGTTCTTCCACACAAGGTAGACTCAGTCCTGGCACAATTATTCTGGAAGATCGGTTGAAGGTTCCATCCTCTTCCTCTCAGTAAGTAAATAGACCTAATCGGTCTAATCTTCCAAAGCCATGAGTATTACCAACTCCTATCCCAGTACAAGATGCCTCAAATTCCAATGCATCAACTTCCAAGGCACTTGATAAACCACATGTTCCTATTGGGAAACGTAGACCTTTGGATCAAAATTATGATGTATTGAAACACCTAGCCCAAGTACCGGCCAAGTTATCAATTCTGGATGCTTTGAGTTTATCAAAGGATCTTTGAGAGGCACTCATCGAGGCTTTTTCAAGTCCTCAGGAGTTTGAGACTGAAATTGCTGCAGCTGAAGTCTACCATGTAGAGAATAATCCTACAGAATGCCATGCAGTGATATCTTTTACTGATGAAGATGAAGATTATTTCATGCATGGACATATTAGACCTTTGTATTTATCTGGTAAGGTCAATGGTGTGGACATCCGAAGGGATTTCATTGATAATGGCTCAGGATTCAACCTCATCCACATTCCTACACTTCGTTGATTGGGCCTCAAGGAATCTAATTTATCTCATTCTACTTTGATGTTACAAGGATATGATAAATATGGACAAGAACCACTGGGTGGGATTATACTCAGAAATCAGTTTGGAGATCTTGTATCCAATTCAAATTTCATTGTTGTTGATCATGACACAACCTTCAACATCTTGCTTGAAAGACCCTGGCTACATCAACATGCGGCTATCCCTTCATCATACCATCAATGTCTAAAATATTGTTTCGATGGTCAAATTGGGACATTGTATGGTGATAAAGCCCCTTTCAAAACATGTGAGTCTCAATACATTGAAGCGGAATTCTATCACATGAAGGGTAAGGAGAAATCCACATCAGGGGAGGTCACCAAAGTTAATGCTCCATTTGGTTTGGAAAAGATTCCAGTAAATCCATTTACACATGTGAGTGCAGATTATGTGTTGCCTATCAGTAAAATTGATAGGATAGACCCAAATCAAAATAATCTTATGGAAAGATCCATAATGTCAATTACGACAATCGATCCAGACAACATGGGAGAAATTGGTGAGCCACCAAGTAGTGATGAAAGCCCAAATGGAGATGTCTTCATTTCATCTGCGGAAATCCAACAAGTTTATACTTTTCCAACTAGGCTAGAAGAAGTGATAGAAACGTTAGAGGTGAATAATGATGTCGATTCTCAATCCATTATCTCCTCTTTATTACCCAAAGAAGACCCTGCATCATCAATTGGGTTGGAAATGGAAGCCTCTTCTTCAAGATGTTCAAATTTTAACATCTCTTCTAATCATGGAAATTCTACTTCATCATCCACTATGCAAGTAGAAACAGAAGAAATAACACATGTTGAAGAAGAAGAGGAAGATCTCAGGGATGCTCCTCCAGCATTTGAAGAGGGTATCTCTACCACCATGGATGAACTCAGAGAAATAAATCTAGGTACAAAAGAAGATCCACGCCCCACTTTAATTAGTGCGGCCATGACTCTTAAAGAATAAGAGATGTATATTTCCTTTTTAAAGAAAAATTGAGACATATTTGCTTGGAACTATACAGATATTCCTGGTCTTTATCTTGATGTTGCTACCCATATATTGGGTTTTCTTGAAGAACATTGAGGATTCAAACAAGCTTCTAGAAGAACACACCCAACCTATGCTTCCAAAATTGAATCTGAAGTGGATAAGCTCATCAAAGCTAACTTCATCAGAGAAGTTCAATATCCCAAATGGTTGGCTAATATTGTCCCAGTGAAAAAGAAGAATGGTCAAATTAGAGTTTGCATTGATTTCATAGATCTTAATCGGCATTATCCTAAGGATGATTTTCCAGTTCCGATTACAGAACTCTTAACTAATGCAACAGCTAGCTATGAAGCACTTTCCTTCATGGATGGATATTCAGGATATAATAAAATCCGAATGGATCTAGAAGATGAAGAATATACAGCCTTCAGAGCCCCTCAGGGTGTGTTTTTCTATCGGGTAATGCCCTTTGACTTAATGAATGCAGGTGAAACATATCAGCGTGCCATGCATCGTATCTTCAAACACTTTTTAGGGAAGTTTTTTGAATGTTATGTGGACGATTTGGTGGTCAAATCCAAACAATGTTCTAATCACTTGGCTGATTTGGAAGTCATATTCCGCAGGCTTCGACAACATAATTTGAAGATGAACCCCTTAAAATGTGCTTTTGGGGTAACCTCAGGAAAATTTCCCGGATTTGTTGTACGCCATCGTGGTATTGAAGTCGATCCCGAGAAGACAAATTCAATCCTTGGTAAGTCACCTCCTCCAAATTTGAAAGAATTGAGAGGACTTCAAGGACACTTAGCCTATATTCGGCATTTCATCGCCAATTTGGTAGGAAAAGGTTTACCTTTCACCAAATTGATGAAGAAGGGAGTCACTTACCAGTGGACCGAAGAATGTCAAGAAGCATTCGATATTCTCAAAAAATACCTCTTGAGTCCACTGGTACTTATGACACCTGTTGAAGGAAGGACACTTACCCTCTACATAACATCCTTAGAGTGATCATTGGGTGCCTTTCTTACTCAGAATAATGGTATTGGGAATGAAAACAACCTCTACTATTTCATTCGGACTATGCTTGAAGTAGAAACCTGATACTCAAGTATTGAGAAGTGCTGCCTGGCATTAATCTTTGCAGTTCATAAGTTGAGACACTACCTGCAACATCATGAGGTCCAATTGGTATCTCACAATTACCCACTTGAATTCATCCTTAGTCGTCCAATTCTTACAGGACGTCTGGCAAGGTGGACAGTTATCTTGCAGCAATTTGATATTCAATATGTGTCTCAAAAGGAAATAAAGGGCCAAGCTCTAGATAATTTTCTTAATGAACACTCTTCAGTGGAAGACACGCCTTCAAATATTGAACTCCCTGATGAGAAAGTCTTCTCTATTCAAGAAAGTCTTCAAACGTGGGAAATGCACTTTGATGGTGCTTCCATAAGTCCAACAGGGAAGAAAATGGAGGATTCTAAATTCAACAAGGTTGGATTAGGAATTATTCTTATTTCCCCAGAAAAGGCAGTGTTACCTTATTCCTTCTCATTGTTTGGAGGTGGTACAAATAATGAAGCAGAGTACCAAGCTCTCATCGCAGGCTTGGAGTTGGCGCTTCAAGCACAAGTGAATCACTTAAAGGTGAAAGGTGATTCAGACCTGGTAATCAAATAAGTCAACGGGGATTATGCCATCAGAAAAGAAGAACTAATCCCTTTGTATGATTATTTCATAGATTTAATGGCGGAATTCCCTACAGAACCGATATTTTCTTATGTCCCGAGATCACAAAATGCCCAAGATGATGCACTGGCTAATATAGCCACAGCTCTGGCAGATCCAAATCGGGACGAGACAACTATCAGTATTGCCCACCGTCATACAATTTCACCTTATGTTCAAGCCAGAACAAAGTAAATCAATGAAGTTAGTCCCATCTCTAAACCATATGGTCATACTACAGGATGGATGACACCTATCAGGGAATACCTTCAAAATGGAGCACTTCCACCTGATAGAGCCGGGAAAGAACAAGTCTGGAGACGTGTGGTCAATTTCACTCTTTATGATAGCCCAGATCACTTAGAGAAAGTTCTTTAAAAGTGTGGTTTTGATGGAGTTCTCTTTAGATGAATTGATGGTGAAGAGACAATGGCTGTCATGAAAGAAGTGCATGCAGAAGTTTGTGGTGCCCACCAGTCTGGACATAGACTGTATGATCAGATTTGAAGGCTTAGATACTTTTGGCCTTCAATGATACAAGATTGTGTTGATTTCACAAAGAAGTGTCATTCATGCAAAGTACATGCCAAATTCATTCATCAACCTCCAGATTTTCTTCATACAGCTAAATACTCGTGGCCATTTGCTACATGGGGAATGGATGTGGTGGGACCTTACCCTTCAGCTATGGCCATGCGGTTTAAGTATATTCTTACTGCTACTGACTTCTTTTCCAAATGGGTAGAGGAAATACCTCTCAAATAAGTTAGTTCTAAATGCATTGTTAGCTTCATCAAGTCTAACATCATTACCATATTTAGTGTCCTTCATACCATATTGATGGACAATGGCACCAACTTCTATTCATCCGAGGTGAAAAGGTTGTATCAAGAATACAACATCAAATCCAACCATTCATCTCGGTATCATGCAGCAGCCAATGGCTAGATAGAAGCCTTCAACAAGACTCTATCAAATATACTACAAAAGATGGTGGATAAAGATAAGAAGTCAAGGCCTAATAAACTCTTTCATGCTTTATGGGCTTATCGAACCACCACCCGCACCACAACGCGGTCAACTCCATATTCACTGGTATATGGAACGGAAGCGGTCTTTCCCATTGAAGTTCAACTACCCTCGCTCAGAGTATCTATTTGTGATCAGTCATCTACAGATGAACAGTATCAAAAGCGATTAGATGAACTGGAATGGTTAGATGAGAAAAGATTGTGCACCCTGCACAACTTGGAAGTCTATCAGAATCGAATAGCACGAGCTTTCAACAAAAAAATTCATCTTCGTTCATTCGTTTAGGTAGAATTGGTATTAGTTCTCAGAACTCTAATGATACCAGGAAAGAAACCTCTCAATCTTGAGCCAAAATGGGAAGGACCTTACTCAATACATAAGTTCTACTCCAATGGAGATTATTCTTTAATCTCAATGGATGGAGAACTCATCACTACTCCAACCAATGCCAGATTTCTGAAGAATTATTTTGTATAAACACAAAATACATTATTACGGTCCATACATATGACCATAGACTATTTGTATTACTTTCGTCCCACATGACGTTAAACTGTGACGTCCTAACTACATGATGCTAAACTGTACAAAAGTCTCTTATCTCTAGCAAGACATTAAACTGCACCATTACGGTCCATGCATACGACCTTAAACTATTGGCATTTCATATTGTCCAGCAATACATTAAAACTGCATCATTAGTTACGGTCCATGCATATGACCTTAAACTATTTGCATTTCCCTTACGTCCAGCATGACGTTAAACTGCACCATCCACGGTCCATGCATATGAACTTAAACTATTGGCACTTACGTCCAACATGACGTTAAACTGTGACGTCCTAACTACATGATGCTAAACTGTACAGAAGTCCCTTACATCCATCAAGACGTTAAACTGCATCATCATCCATGGTCCATGCATACGACCTTAAACTATTGACACCATCTTCCAACATGATGCTAAACGGTATCGTCCCTAATAAGTCCAACATAACATTAAACTATGTCCTCTTTTGTCCTTACTGCATGACATTAAACTGCACAGTATCCTTTTTCATCCAACATGACGTTAAAATGTATTGTCCCCATCGTCTTAGCTACAGGATGCTAAACTATAAAACACCCTTATTTTCCAACAGGACATTAAACTGTGTCCCTTAAATATGTCCTACATGACATTAAACTGTATTTTTTCCCTGCTACATGACACTAAACTGTGCAACACCAATAGTCCTAACTGCAAGAATTTAAACTGCATAGTCCCTTCATATGTCCTACATGACATTAAATTGTGCATAGTTAAGGTTGTTTTTACCTCTTGTTTATCACACTGAGTATGACTCACGTGAGCTTAGATCAAACTTCAACCATAACACCCTCTCTGGGCCGCTAACCATGTGTAAGTCCCAACACCATTTTTTAGGTCGTTGTCCCCAAGAACAACTTGATTGTTAATTCATTCTTTAATTGAACTACGCGGAATTTGATCCTTTCCTTCTAGGATGGGTACGTAGGCAACCTCCCAGGGTTCAAGCCCAAAACCAATCTCTTCACATCGGTTCACCTCCATCTCATACAATGTTGATTCATGAAACCACCCCCAGAATCAATATCTTTACATTGGTTCACCTTCTTCCTTGCTATACGACGTTAAACTGTAAAACATTTTTGTCCTGTATGACAATAAACTACAATATTCTTTAATACCCTCACCTGAGAGGGAATCATCATTTACATTGATTTTTAATCATGTTTTATTCCAAAGACTACATGCATACATGTCAATGCCCAAACCTTTTATCTTGGGTTAAACCATCATTGCACTAAAGTCCCCTTTCGCCCTTCACATGTACAAACCAAATCTGTACAGAGGGTATTTCTAGAACTATGTGGTCTTGATTCCCATCCTTATGGGATACATAGGAACGTTCGATTGTCCCTCAAATCCAGCCCCAAGTCTTTTGGGCCTAACCCCAAATTCCACTTTCAGTCCCTTGGCTAAAAAGTCCCCATGAAAACACACACCGTGTATTTCTTATAATGGTCTGAGCTCTATGACCCTAAACTAAGATTTCCAATCCTTTCGTCCCACATGACGTTAAACTGTATTTCAAGAACTACGTACGACTTGATTCCCATCCTTACGGGATACATAGTGAATTCCATCATTTCAATTCAAGACCCAGCCACAACATAATTATGGTTAGCATTGATCTGTGCATCCCTGCACACATTGGAAAAACACCCATCTTTGTGTGTCATAATCCTAACCTTAAATATTTTCAGATCTTCATAACCCTTTTCTTGACTTCTAGTCACAAAAATGTCAAATTTTTTAGAGTTCTTTTTCCTGACTATGCAGTATGTGCCCTTAGGCGGCCTTGCATAAGTAGTCTACATAACGGACTTGTCAGCCAAATGATACTATTATTTGACTATGTAGCCAATGCCCTTAGGCGACCCTGTATAATTCAACCCCCTAACGGGTTTGTTAAATAATGGTAACTTCATTCTTGGGAAGAAAACCTATTTTTTCCTTATTGATCTTATCAAAAATATGTAAGGATCCACAAAAAAATATTCATCCTTAACATATTTGTTTCAGGTCCTTTTTCATGATCTGAAAGTATTCAAGTCTATGGTTTATATTTTCCTTCCCTACGTTTGGGTCAGACCTTCATAGGAGTGATATTCATCCAGTTCTTGGATAATCTTGTTTGGAAATATCTTCTCCATATTCAAGTACCTCTTTCCATACAACAAACTCTATACTTTGGAAAATTTTAATCTCCATAAACTTCCACTGGATTTTAACAGTAGAAAGGTAAATTTATGAGAGTTCTTTTTCCTGACTATGCAGCACATACCCTTAGGCAGCCTTGCATAAGTAGTCTACATAATGGACCTTTCAGCCAAAAGATGCTATTTATTTTACTATACAGCCAATTCCCTTAGGTGGCCCTGCATAATTCAACCCCCTAATGGGTTTGTTAAATAATTGTAACTTAATTTTTGGGAACTACTTCTTCTAATTCCTTTTAGCTCTTTTTCATATCATTCCTCAGATTCAAATTTTCTTAAGTCATAGTTTACATTTTTCCTTCATACTTGGGTGTGGTAATATGTTTCCAAATGAATTTTCAAGGAATTGAGTCAATTATAATTCATTTGGTCAAAGTTATTTCGACCTTAAACATTAGCCTCTTTATGTCTGATGTGCATGAATTTAAACTACCCACAAAAGACAAGGGAACTTTGAGTAAAATTCAAGTTCCATCTCACTAAACATAAATTTTATTTGATTTAGGTAATATTGAGAAATTAAAAGATTCAAATTTTGTAGGGTTATTTATAATAATCCTATTAAAAAATAAAACTATGCTTACTAGGCCCATTGGATTAGGTAAAATTTAAAGTAGGTAGTAGGAAAATACGTGCACAAGTTATTGAAGATGAAAGCATTATTTCCATTTGGTGTACAAGAGATTAGAAGGATGTCCACAGATTGGAGTCTCTTCTCTTTTCCTGGAAATTAAAAAAGGCTGTCAATATAAGTCCTCACTTGATGAACAACATCCCGAGCTTCATCAGCAGCTACTTGAAGCTCATACACCCAACCAAATTCACTCTTTTTAGCCTGATGGAGTGCTTTCTTGTCATCCACAATGGCCTTCATACAATTTGTTTAAGCTCCCTCCAATGAATTATTGAGTTGGTCAAGTTCTCCAGTAACAACATCTAACTGTTGCTGGAGGTGCATCTACTGGATGACTTTATCTTTGATTTTATGATTTATCTCCTCCATTTTGGTAGCATAGTCATCCTCGGCTCGGGATACCGCAACCTCAAATTCACTGATGTTGGCTGACAGCTTCACCCTGGTCAGATCTTCACGACACTTTTGCTCTTGTTCCCTTCTTAAAATGACCTGTTTCACCATGGCATGGATCTTTTCATATCCAAAATCTCCAAGTCCTAGCACGGCGAACAGGGATGACAATCGGAAAGTATTTGATGGCATCTATTCAAGAGGCACTTCAGATATGATTTTCCATATGTTGTTCCATGCCTTGCGTCATGAAAATATGAGAACCTTAAGCACCTCTGGGTCTGATTCGACATCATCATCATAGGGGGGCATGTAATCTGGGATTAATGCACTTAAGGAAGTGCCCTGTTCTGCTCCTTCCCCCCTGACCCTGGTTGCTTCACCTTCTACTGCTGTTTGGGCGGAAGTTGATATTTCACCTCCAGATCTATCCATTGAAGTTGATAGCCCTGTTTGACCAATTAAAAGTTTGGTTAGTTTCATAGAACAATGAAAGTTGGTCGTCTATCTTGAAAACTCAGTACAATCATTACCTAATAGTGGATCAACATCTTGAGAAGACTCCTCCCCATTTTTCCCAGTTTCAAAAGGATCTTCAAGATGGGTCTCAGGAGGGTTTACTGGGTTTAGCTCCACTTGAGCTAATGTTTCTGCAATGGTAGGGTTGACATAAATGTCCACACCCTCTTCAGGCATTGGCAGTTCAGCAACTTCTTTAGATAGAACTGCATATTATTTTCAGTCATGATTAGAAGTGTAAATTATGAGAAAAATTTAACAGACGAAGGATAACACTCACGCCCAAGATCTTCTAAATCACATGATAACTTATCATGATCAAAAAATTATTTGAAAGACATGACAATATTCATCATTTCATCCAATGATATTTCAGAATCCTGGTTAGTCTCACCAGTGGGATCATTTGATGTGTCTTCTTGGCGACCCTCATTCTGCGGCCCATGACCCTGGACAGCTTCTTCAAGAAGGATGGTAGATTCAGTTGTCGAGGCCGACAATAATTATGGTGTAGGTATTATACCTAAAATGTCACATAATGGAAGTTAGTCTATGTTTTCATTCAACATTTAATGAATCATTGTATGAAGCATTGTTAAATTACCAGAAGCAGGTTCTTCTCTACTTATAACAGTAGCAGGAGCAGTACTGGGAATAGATGTTGTCTCTTTTTCAGAAGCAGCCAAGTCAGCCTGAATTTGTGTTTGTTCCACAACACCCTCCTTTGTTCTCAAAGGAGGACCAGTCCTCTCCCTCATAGGGGAAATTGAATAAGCCCCTGCAATCCCAAGGAAAATTAGCAATCTTTTCATGGTTTAAGATTCATGGTTATCCGAAGGACTTACCACTACTAATGAAGCGTTTATCCATGGACTTCCTCCTTCGTTGCTTTTTCTTACTTGGATTTTTGGGAGTGTCAGCAGTCTCCATTACAGGTACCTGGATTGGAGAATGAAAATCCATTGCCAGTCCCTCATCTATGGCCTACTGGCCTGGAGATATCTCGCCCGATTCGCAAGGAGATTCAGCAACAGCCCCAATGGAAGTACCACCAGGGATATATTGTGGTGAAGGAATCTCAGTAGTTCCTTTCTTTGCAAGTTGTAGGATGAAGAAAATAATTTCCTTAAGTAAAAAAGCTTTGACTGAAATCAAGTTGCAAGGAAAATAAGGAAAGAAAACTGACATCTTTAGGAGCCACGTACTCATGCCACTCCTCATCAATGGCGCCGTTATCCATCATTTCCTTCACCCGCTTAATGATAGGGATAGAATCATCAGTGGAATATATATAGGTCCTCAACTCTTTGACATAGGCTCTTACTTCATCAAGGATATCCTTGAAATGAATATTTGTAGGATCCTGAAGAGTTCCTATTCCAGGAAGATGTAACCCTTCACATAGCTCCAACCAGATAGTTTCAGTATCACAGTACACATCCCGCCATGTCTGGATGGCCTCTGGTCGTAGATATGCAGGTGTACTAGAATGCTGCGAAGAGGGTCCTACAACCTTGGATCTTAATTTCTTTCTAGCTCCTGCAACTATAAAAATAGAATGAAAACTTGTTACTCTATAAAGTTACTAGCAATTAAATTGCCTCAATAAAGTAACTCACTAGGAGTTGATGGAGTGGATCTCTTGATTCTGACAGGAGGATTATATACGGCACATGTCCACTTTGACACATGTTGTATCTCCTGAGAATCTGATGAATTAGCCTCGGTTGAAGAACTCGGTGAACTAGCTTTAGGAGTGGAAGAATCACCTACGACCTGAATTGTTTCTTTCTCAATGGTTCTCTTCTTCTTCTCCACCCGATAAACAGGTTTATTCAATATTGCCTCAGGATATGACGCTATCCAGTTTTCATTATACCATATGGAAAAATTTCTTACCGCTTCAGCATCTAGTAAGTCAAAAACTGCCCCGGTCCTTTCCATAGCCATTAGAAACCATAGTTGTCGGGAAACCATTGGATTTTTCTCTGACCTGACGTGCATTAGAGGAGATACAATAGTTGTCTACAGGCACTTTAATTGGAGTGCAAAGCAATATGGAGAATATGCCTCACATATAATTTCCCCATCAATTCTGGGGGCCAATACACCATCTCTGCAGGCTAGCATGTAAGACCTCTGTTCCAAGCTGGCTGATCCATCATCAACAAATAGCCCTGTCGGTGGATTTACATAGGGAAAGAAGTGTAATTCCTTATGCATACCCAACCTTGGCTTAATATCATAGGAATTTAGGGATAAGGACAAACCCCAGAGAAGGCCTGAATATACGGCCTGAAAGAACTTCCAGGAATCTGTATTCCATTCTGTACAACATATATCCGTAAGTGAGTGGTGATCCATCCCCATAAAACATGGAATGGTCCCACTAATCTCAAAGGAGACTTACCCATATAGACATGGAGTAAGATCCAGTGAATCTTTTCCAAAAATGGGGTAGCCAACCCCACTATCTTCCTCTCTGCCAACTTGGCTACAATAACGAAGGTCCCTGGCTTGATGCCTCCCTTCGAATCTCTGACTGGAAAAAGATAGACACTGATCCATAAGGCTAAAAATCCTACAAGACGGGTCTTCTCCGAGATTTTATGATTCACTTCATACCCCCATTTCTCAAACTCTCCTACTTCCAGAGTTGGCCATAATGTGCCAGGAGCACCTCTCTTATCTTCTCTAGGGAAGCTAGTAGGATGAGTACAGGTGGGCCCCTTTTCCCTCTTCTTCTTGAGAAACACATCCATTCATTCCTCTGGATGAATATCCCTTCTAGAATGAGTCTTTGAAGTCTTTGAGGTTTTGAACTTATGATAAATCTTCAATAACTCTCGAACCAAATTCAGAGTCTTCTCCGGATCATTCAAGGTTTCCTTTGGAGGGATGAATTCATCATACATATCACCCAAAATTGGAACCCCTGAGATCTTGTAGACATCCCACAAACTAATGCCTACTTCTCCATGGGTCAGATGGAAATAATTAGTTTCTGGGCTCCAGCGGCTAAGAAAATATGGTGCAAAATTATCATTCCTATAAACATACGTCTGACCAGCCTAGACGACTTCATAAATTGCAGATCCCTTCAGATCCTCGACATACTCTTCACAAGTTTTTAGCACCCAATAAGCCCACATCCAAGTTGGATTCACCCCTCCTCCAAAACAGAACTCCCATTTCTCCATGCACGCCCGATGCCCATTTGCGCACCATACCCTGCGTGCCCTAATTTCTTTTTGTTTCTTGTCTTCCTCAGAGTCAAATCCTCATTCATTTTTGGATCCAACTCTAAGGGGGGACTTTTGTTGACGCTCCTTTAGTCACATAGTCTAAACGAAATGAAAAGGTAAATACCTCAAACAAAGAAGACTCATCCTTCGAATAAACATCAAAAAAAAGATAAAGGGATGAACAAGGAGAACATTGCCTATAGGTCACGCAATTTCCAACATGGTCGCACAAGTATACTTGCGCGCTACCCAAATGGTCGCACAGGTGGCTTGCACACCCTCTTTAAAAATCACCCAGGGTCTTCTCCAGCCTATAAATACCCCCGGTGGGCCCCCCATTTCAGGAGGATTTTTTCCAGAATTCAAATATAGAGCTCTGAATGCCCAAGTATCTTATTCAAATCTTCCAAACACTTTTAAGGTAATTATTTACCTAGAATGGAAGGTCTAAAGAAGAGTAATAAGGTCTAAGTGTTAGAATTCACTAACACTTGTGCGCCTAAGTGTTTTACCCTTAAGGGAAATGGAAACACTTGCGCGCCTCCTTACCTACTCATTGAAACTTGCGCGCCACTCTTCTAGAAGTACCTCAGGATAATTATAAAGGCTTTGGTCAAGGATCACCCACGTATTACCATACTAGTTTACAATCGTGCAAGTACCTATGTGTCGTGCAGGTATACCTGCGCGACCAGGACTTGCGCGCCCACACAGTACTTGCCCAACTCCCCAAGACTTGCGCGCCCTTCTATTTTTGGGTGCCCTTACTACCCATTTAACCCCTATTATGCCATTACAACTTTCCTATTCAAGATTCAGTCTTCAAGACACTCTTCAAATCCATTTATGGCATGTTTTCTTGATTAAATTCCTTATTTGAAATGAATTATGTGGAACATCTCTCAAAAACTAGTGATTTACACATCCTTATGTCACTAAAATTAGAGATTTAGTTCATTAAACCTCATCCTTTAAGATGATAGAACCCTATTCATGGGCCTCCTTTTTAGGAGTAAGCCTCAGTCCTCATTAATTTTGGGCATCTTCCATAGGAGTAAGCCACATGTTCCTTAACCTGGGCCTCTTTCTTAGGAGTAAGCCCCAAGTTCCTTAACCTGGGCCTCCTTCTTAGGAGTAAGCCACAGTCATCAAGTTCTCTTAATTTTGGGCATCCTCCTTAGGAGTAAGCCCCAAGTTCCCAAAAATCATAATTCCCAAAATATGGGCATCTTCTTTAGGAGTAAGCCCTAAGTCCCCTAATTTGGGAATCCTCCTCAGGAGTAAGCCCCAACCATAATTCTCTTAACCTAGGCTTCCTTTTCAGGAGTAAGCCCCAGTCTCAAATATGGGCATCCTCTTTAGGAGTAAGCCCCAAGTCCCTTAATTTCTCAAAGTCCCTTAACTTGGGCCTCTTTCTCAGGAGTAATCCCCAGTCTTAATTTCTCTTGACCAGTCTTAATTTAATTTTGATTTGGAATTCCTTCTCAGGAGTAAAACCCAATAATAAGTCCCCTCCTAACTTGGGAATCTTCCTTAGTAGTAAGCCCCAAGATTAAAGTATCCAAATCTCCATGAAGCACATATACCTTTATGGACCCTGTTTCTATATTTCTTACCTGAAGTAAATCTTAATCTTCATCTATTTGGGAAGTCATACATACATAAGCCCCACATCATTTCTTATGATTGCATCTTTCATGGCACAAATTGTATGGTTTTACCAATACCTCTTTTTTCTCACACCGAGCATGACTCACGTGAGCTTGGAGTGTAAAAGTAATTATGACATCTTTATTTGATCCATAAATCATAAAAACCATACTCCCTTACTCGAATTACATGGATTCTGATTCTTTTTCTAAACAAAGGATACGTAGGTAGCCCATCTGCGGGTTCGATCCCAAATATGAAAATAAACCCGTGTCCTTATGAATGATAATAAACTTCAAGTGCCCCACTGAGTGGCTTTAAAACCAGCATGGTCATCATAATGACCAAGAGACTTTTATATAATGTGTTGAAGGATACCATTGACCAAGAATCTATAACAAATATAGATTATTATATATCGATGAAGAACCTCAAATAAATATAAAATATTCTCTAAATTTCCTACATATAATAATCATTGATTGTCATATCTAAAGAAAAGACCATTTTATACTTGGTAATGTAATAAGGATTCACGAACATAACTTAAATCTATAAAGAGATTCCTGGAGTAGACAATAATTCCCCTAAAAAAGGCGTGATGAGTCCGACCTCCCATACTCTCGACCAATGCAAATTCCGAAGTCTCATCAGTTCACAACTAATGAGCACCTACCTTTGGAATGTAGGTCCAAATGGATATGAAATCATTGGATGTTTCCAGTTCTACGAACATACCCATTAGAAACCGATTGGAATGTTTGAACCTTCAATCAATGAGGTCATACCCAATTCCAGAGGAAACAAGCATGGAAGAACAACAGTCACACTATCCTACAATACTATGCATGGGAAAATAACAGTAGCGAAAAAGGTAACTAGACCCAACGGTCCATACAGGAAAGAACATGCATGGAAAACACTTCCAAATCCTAACAATTATACCAAAACACAATCAATGTCCTCTACTCTAGCATGAAAGAAATGCAGGCAATCAATAGGGCTAAAACGGTAAACACACAATACCCTATTCAAGGGTATTGGTGGAATTTGCACAAAATACTCACAGACTTTCTACAGAAAGGAACAAACCACCTACTGTGTTGTTAGGATATCGATATAGTTGAACCATGGGGCTTGAATTTCCTTAGAACGTTGAAGATCTACAAAAACATCTAAAACTTTCAGCCCACGATAACTTGGAAAAGAGAAGGAAACATGAAATGAGGTTCCAGAAGAAGAGAGAACTCCCCGATGCGATTTCAACGCAATCGACGACATTCAGTTCAGAGGATGAATGATCGATTGGGGGTTCATTGAAGATCCATGGCTGTTTGGGAGCTCTCGGCCGAACGAGACCTAAAAGGAGACGTTTCTGGTGATTAGACGTGACCCTGGTGCGTTTAATGAAAAAAAAGTACATGGAGTGTACTTTTGGAGTACAAGGTGTGTACTCACATTTTCCATACTATCCTTTAAGCAGCCTCCATGTCACCCCTACATGGCCGTGTGTGTTTCCATGACACGGCCAGCACACGGCCTCGTGCGACAACGAAGTACATGGCGTGTACTCATAAAGTACACAACATGTACTTCAAATTTTCCAGAAAATCCTCTTTTCTCAAAAACTCCATAAAAAGGAAAAACATACCTGAAACAAAGGTCCAGGTTCTTACAAACTTCACCCCTTAAAGAAATTCATCCCCGAATTTCCCTAGCGCGGCATAGAAGAGGAACCCTCAAAAAACTCCGGCAACTGCGATCATACATCGGCCTCCCTCTCCCAAGTCTCACCCTGTACTCACCCGTGCTGCCATAGAACAATACCAGAGGAACAGACCGGCCACAGAGAACCTTCATACTATGATTGATAATCTAGATAGGATGCTCCTCAAAAGATTCATCCACCTCCAACTCGACTTCCTTAGGTTGGAAAGCATGAGACAGGTCTGAAAAGTAACGTCAGATCTGAGAAACGTGGAAGATGTCATGCATAGCCCGATACCTCTGAGGTAACTACAACCGATAGGCAACCGGCCCAACTCTTTCCAACACCTCAAACGGCCCGACGTACCTCGGTAAAAGCTTACCCTATCTCCTAATCCTCCTATGTCCCAACCTCGGTGTGACATGCAGGAAAACATGATCCCCAACCTCGAACTCCAGAGGTCATCTCCGCTGATCAACAGAAGACTTCTACCGAAAATGTGCAGTATCCATCATCTTCCGAATCAACTCTATCTGCTTTGTGGTCTCCTGAACAAGACTAGGTCCCATCAAAGATGCCTCTCTGGCCTCCAGCCAACATAAGGGTGATCGACATGACCTACCGTACAAAGCCTCATATGGTTCCATTTGAATAGTCGCTTGAAAACTATTATTGTAGGAAAACTCCACAAGGGGTATATGATTCTCCCAAGAACCTCTAAAGTCTAGAACGAAATCTTGGAGCATATCCTCAAGAACCTGAATCATACGCTCGGACTAACCATCTGTCTGAGGATGGTATGTTGTACTCAAAAGTACTTGTATACCCAAAGCCTTCTGAATCCCCTGCCAGACCCGAGAAGTAAAACATGCATCCCTATCTGAAACAATGGAGTGTGGAACACCATGTAGACATAAAATCTCTCTGATGTAAAACCATCCCATCTCATCAACAATAAATGTATCCTTGATCTATAAGAAGTGTGAAAACTTCGTGAGTCTGTCAATGAAAATCCAAACAGTGTCATTCCCTCAAGGAGACCTCGACAACCCTGTCACAAAATCCATCATGGTGCCATTCCACTTCCACTTGGGAATGGTAAGCTGTTGTAAAAGACCTGCTAGTCACTGATGCTCCGCTTTCACCTTCTGACAAGTGGAACACCTCATGAAGAAACCAACAACATCTCTCTTCATTCCTGGCCACAAATACCGCCGGTGTAGATCACGATACATCTTGGTGACGCCATGATGAACTTCCCAAATTGAGGAATGAAAATCTTGCATCATCTCCTCACGTATGTCTGCTGTCACCCATACGCGTCCCTGGAAATGCAGGATCTCATCCTTTCCTACTGTCCATCCAGGAAGAGGGTCCTCTCCTGACACACTCTCCCGCAGGACTAGGCCTTCTGAGTCTGATATCTACCTCATCTGTACCTGATCAAGAAGAGTAGAGGTAACAACTACATAAGATATAAAAGTCATCCCCTGTCTATCGTGCAACTCAAAATGAATCTCAGGGAACATATCCATAAGCCACCACTCACTACTGGCCTCCTGAACTGCTTGTATCTGAGTTCTCCTTCTCAAAATATCAGCCACCGCGTTGCCCTTCCCAGGTGTATAGGCAAGCTCAAAGTAAAAGGACTAAAGATAATCGACCCACATGCGTCATCTCAGATTCAGATCACACTAAGTGAAGATGTACTTGATACTTTTGTGGTCAGTGAAAACCACAAAATGATCTCCCAAAATATAATGTCTCCAACAACGTAAGGCATGAACAACAGTTGCCAACTCCAGATCATGAGTCGGGTAATTCCTCTCATGTGGCCTCAACTTCCGAGACCCATACGCAATGACTCCATCTCCCTGTATAAGCACAGCTCCCAGCCCGATACCTGAAGCATCACAATAAACATTGTATCTCTTGTTTTACTCTGGAAATACTAGTATTGGTGCTGAAGTAAACCTCCCTTTCAGCTCCTGAAAGGATGACTCACAAGAATCTGACTATAAGAACTTCACACCCTTCTTGGTCAGACCCGTTAGCGGTGCTGCTAAGAATGAAAAGTCCTGTTTGAAGTGTCTGTAGTATCCATCTAGCCTCAGAAAACTCCTTACCTCAAATACGTTCTTCGGCTGCACCCAGAAAACTACTTCTCTCACTTTCTATGGGTCCACTGATACTCCTGTCTCTGAGATAATGTGGCCCAAAAAGTGAATCTAGTCCATCCAAAAGTGTCATTTTGAGATCTTAGCATATAATTGATGCTCTCTTAGTGTACTCAAAATGATATCAAGATGGGTATCATGGTCATGTTGAGTGTGATAGTACACCAAGATTTCATCCATGAAGACCACCATGAAAGAGTACAAGTATGGATAGAACACTTGGTTTATCAGCACCATGAAAACTGCAGGTGCATTCGTGAGGCCAAATGGCATAACCATATACTCGTATAGACCATACCTGCTCTGGAAATCTTTAAAAGGTATATTAGATGGTCTAACACACAAATGATGATAACCAGACCTCAAATCGATCTTCGAGAACACCCAAGATCCTCAAAGCTGATCAAAGAGGTCATCAATCCTAGGAAAGGGATATCGGTTCTTGACTGTCAACTGGTTCAGCTTCTGATAATACACAAAAAGCCTAAGGGTGTCGTCTGCCTTCTTTTCAAATAGGACAGGCGAACCCTAAGGAGAAGTACTGGGTCGGATGAAACCCTTTGTCTGTAACTCCTCCAACTGCTTCTTGAGCTTCTAAAACTCAGGTATATCCATCCTATAAGGAGGAATGGAAACCGGTGCCACTCCTGGAACGAGCTTAATAGAAAAGTCTACCTCATGCTCCGGAGGCAAACCTAAAAAGTCCTCTAGAAAGACATCCCTAAAACGATCCACCACTGGAGGAAATTCTAACTGTGAATTCCCCTGGTCATCTAGATACAGACTGAAAATATGATATGTAACTCCACCTAGCCCATGATGCTCAGGTCCTGCTCTACTCGCCTGGACATCCCACTTGCCTTGATGAAGAAAAGATCCACCCTCTGGTGATATGAAACTCACTCTACGGTGATAACTGTTCACGACTTCCTGGAAGGTAATGAGCCAGTCCATTCCAAGAATGACATCATAGCCTGTCATATCTAGGACATAGAGATCCCATAGAAAGTGATACCCAGCCACCTCTATAGGGAACTTCTTGCACTGACATACACTAGCCATCCTAGTCCCAAATAACGAGTCTAGAGTCAAAGTATCGGTAGAGGAAAAGAGGAAGAGACCAAGGATCTCCACAAAAGCAACATAGATAAAGATATGAGAAGCCCCTATATCAAAAAGAGCAGAAGATAAAACTGAGGATACTAAGATCGTACCTTGAACTGTAGAGGGTCCGGAATCCTACTTCTGCTGGGTCTGCTCCACTGCAAAAGCCCGACCTGTACCACGACCCTGTGACCATGCCTGACTGCTCTGAGCTGATCCACCTTGCTGTCATTGGTAGCCTGGTGACTGACCACCACAGCCACGACCTCCACCTCAGCCTGAATGGACGGAAGAACTCCAGTTCCCAGACTGGTGAGAAACTGGTGGCATTGCTCCTGAACGAGGAGTCATGGATGAACCCTTGTCACTAGCTACTGGTGAGAAAGCCTGACAGAAGCACTGAAGGTGACCCATCTTTCCGTAAGATTTACACTCCACTGGTTCTCTCTGGCACTGCGACCTCATATGCCCAACCCTTCCACACTGGTAGCATACCACCTGGCTACCTGAAGATGTGTCTCGCTTCCTCAGATCACTGCTCTTAGACTCCCTATGACGCTTCCTGCTGTCAGCTGGTGAAGCACTAACTCTGGAAGCAGAACTGCCCTGGCTCTCAACTCCGGAATCTCTCAGATTTTACTCTGCAATCAGTGCCTGGTTGATGATGGAAGCGATGGAAAGTCAGTCTGAAGATATTCACCTGTGAACAGATCTTTTGTATGAGACCATCCTCAAGCTTCCTTGCCAAGAACAAACCATCTCCGCCCTGGAGGGGTGGGAATTCTGAAGCTCGGTGAAATGAGAGGAATACTCCATGACAAAAAGATTACCATGCTCAAGGATCATGAACTCCCGGGCTCAGTTGGCCCTCAGGGTCTCCGGATAGAAGTAGTCATAAAAGACGCACTAAAACTCCTCCCACGCCATAACCTGCTGATGACCTGCCTATGAGATCACGTCCCACCACCTCTTGGCAGAGTCTCATAGCATGTAGGTAGCGAGCTTGACCCGCCTTTCTAGAGGTGTCTCCAGACACTCAAAGATCATCATCATGGCTTCTAGCCATGACTCTACAGCCTAAGGTCCTCCTTACCCTGAGAAGGTGGGAGGATGCTGCTACTGGAAAACCCGCATCAAGTCTTCCATAGTCAAGGCAGGAGGCGATGCCCCCTAGAAGGTTTGCATCATCCTCAGAAATCCTTCCCTAAAATACACATCGGTGCCTGTAACCGGTATCACTATTGGTGCCAAGGATGGTACAATAAGGGGATCTGTTGGAAGTCCCTGATCAGCCATATCTGACATCTGATCACCGCCTGGCAACTGGAGTGAAACCAAAGGATGCCTCGGTGCCATGACTCTACAAGGTCAAACGTACACCTTAGATCAACATTATCAAGGACTGAAAACTAGGAGCGTAATAAGGGAACAGGGGAAAGAAAGCATTCAAAATTTAAAAAACATGACTACACGACGTGTATAAAGACTACACAACGTGTTCCCTTAAGTCATTTACATGGGCTTGTACTTTTTCCAAAACTGGTTGTGTAACACCTCAAACACACGACATGTTATCCTAACACACGACGTGTACCTGAATCCTCTTCCCCTTCCCGAGTCCTTCTACATGGTTAAGACACACGACTCTCCTAAGACAAAACTACATGGCGTGTTCTTCAAGGTAGACATGAAATGAACTCAACAAGCTTCACCTGGCCCATGTTGTTAGTGAAACAGCCTGCATACCTAGGTAAAACTACATGGCGTGTTCCAAAAGGACATGGAGTGTACTAAGAAATCCCAAAAGACTGTGTGGTTAGCTACATGGCCAGCTACATGGATAACACTGCACGGCATGTTCCAGGCAGAAACAACATATATGAGAAAGGATGACACTGACCCGTGTTGTTCGTGACAAGGACGGGTAACTGGGTCAGACTACACAACGTGTATAAGAAGCGAATCCACTGACCGTGTTGTTAACTACACAACCAAACTCTAAGGATTACACTACACGACATGAAAAACCGAAACACGGAGTGTTCCCAAAAGGTTTTCCCTATCCCATGTCTCTGCTCACACGGTCTATGACACGGTTAGAGAATACACGGAATGTACATAAACTACACAGGGTGTACTTAAGAAAAACGGTTTCTTCCCAAACAGAAGAACACATGGTGTGTATTCAAAACTACACGGCATGTATTCTGGGGTTTTCCAGACAGTAATCCCTAGAAACTACTCTGGAGCCCATAAAACACTGAAACGAACACTGAAAGTGCCAAATTCTGATCTGTGGGGGCCTATACTACCCGCGAATCAATGTTTGGCATCTTTAACAATTTATAAACAAGAAAACAGCACAATGATCCACCAAATTCCGGTCCATGAGGGCCCATAACACCTCAAGAACCAAAATTTGGAATTCATTCAGGTAAAACCATACAAAATCAATGCTCTAAAAAGAAGAAGATATTTTTATCAAGGAATATTTCACAACAACATACATACTCTACACAACATCTATCACAACAACATGCAATTGCTAATGCATCCTCGATGACATGGTAAGAATGTATGACATGTGATTTCTAGCAAGTTCCTATATGATGCATGAGATGGAATACCCTCATCTCATAGGTTTGTGATAGAAATAAAACCTCAATAACATCAATAGTAACAACAAAAAACATGTGAATCACTCAAGGTGAAATCAAATCAACTGTAATAATTTCAAAACCATAAAAATTGAAATTAAACGAGGTAGATTGGCTTTTCCCTATACACGGGTTAGCTACTCCCATGCATAGCTTATTACTAAGTACCTATTCCTTCCTATCCCTGGATAAATGCTCTAAATAGTAAGTCAAGAGAAAATAATTCCTCTGATACCACTTTTTAACGTCCTGGTTCCGAAAGCCACCCAGAGGTGCCCCGTACCCGGTTGGTCACATGGCCTCAAGCACATTTCCCTAAATGCCAGAGGCTGCCGACTAGCAGCGAGGGCCTTGGGTGTGATAGTGGAGAAACTATGCCCTCATTGGCAGAGTACACAGGGGAAGTACACAAATACATACAACAATGGAAGAATTAAATACCAAACAACAGTAACAATGGAAGACTGATAAAGGAAAAAACTAGAGTGGATATATATATATATAAATGATGCATGATACATATATGTCTAGGAAAACAGTAAAACAAGTCACAATGCTAGAATAGAATAGTGATAAAACAAAGTGCAAAAGAAAGTAGATAAACTCCTCAGCATCACAAGCCATAACTTGGTCCCATGCTCTCCAACTCCACAACAATCAAGAACCTGAAGTCGAAGGGCGCTTGCCCTTATCTATATCTGCAACAATATAATCTGTTTGGGCCCAAAAGCATGACCCAAATAGGGTGTGAGACAAAATCCCAGTAGGCATACACCTGAAGATCTGTGCCTAATAGTCACTGAATATATGGTAGATAAAAGTACAGAAAGTAGTAAACATGAAAGTACTCAGCAGTAAACAATCCACAGTTTCTAGCGTATAATTTACAAACAAGTAAGTAGCCACTAAAGCAAGTAGAAAAAACAGGTAACCCTCTAGGTAGTTCTCACAGCCTATCCCCTATGGTTCAACCAATAAGTACTAGCAACCCTCTGGGAGGCACACACAGTCTCACCCCTCTGGTTCAGCTAAAGAAAATAGACTCTCTGGGGAAGCACTCACCATCAATTCCCCCTATAGTCTCGTATCGTACTATAGGCGCTCTGGGGAAGCACTCAACGTCTCATTATCCTTGTGGCCCACGTTGAGTAACTACATACACTCTGAGGAATCACTCAACGTCAATTCCCCCTGTGGTCTCACATTGTATTATAAAGACACTCTGGAGAAGCCCTTATGTCCATTCTCCCTATGGTCTACTACACTAGGTTCTCATAGCCCTGTGTAAGTCAACAAGTATCGCATCGCGTAACGGCCAAAGTAATCTCAAGAACTACTTGGCTATAATTCTACAACATCTCGGCATGGAAGAACAACAGTCACACCATCCTACAATACTAGGCATGCGAAAACAACAGCAGTCAAAAAGGTAACTAGACCCAATGGTCCAAACAGGTATGAACATGCATGGAAAACACTTCCAAAGCCTAACAATTTTCCCAAAACACAATCAAAGTCCTCTACTCTAGCATACAAGCAAAGCAGGCAAGCAATAAGGCTAAAATGGTAAACACACAACACCCCATTCAAGGGTATTGTTGTAATTTACACAAAATACTCATAGACTTTCTACAGAAAGGCACAAACCACCTACCTTGATGTTAGGAGATCGATATACTTGAACCAAGAGGCTTTAATCTCTTTAGAACGTCAAAGATCTACAAAAACATCTAAAACGTTCAACCCACGATAACTTGGAAAAGATAAGGAAACATGAAACAAGGTTCCAGCAGAAGAGTGAACTCACCGATGCGATTCCAATGCAATCGACAGAGTTCAATTTGGAGGACGAATGATTGTTCGGGGGTTTTTCAAAGATCCACGGTCATTCAAGAGCTCTCGGCCGAACGAGACCTAAAAGGAGATGTTTCTGGCGATTAGACGCGACCCCGGTGCATTTAATTAAAAAAAATAAAGTACACGGCATATAATTTTGGAGTACACGGCTTGTACTCAACTTTTCCGTACTCCTCTTTAAGCAGCCACCATGTCACCCCTATATGGTCGTGTGTGTGGCCATGACACGGCTAGCACACGGACTCGTGCGACAACGAAGTACATGACATGTACTCATAAAGTACATGGTGTTTACTTCAAAATTTTCCAGAAACTCTTCTTTTCTCAAAAACTCCAGAAAAAGGAAAAATATACCTAAAACAAAGGTCCGGGTTCTTACAATAAATATATTTAATAATATATAAAAATATGTGTATATACATTAGATAAATATAATTATAAAATATATACTCAAATGAATGTAAATACACATATACAATATATAGTTTATATAAATGTATAAATTTAATATAATATAAATGTATTATAATATAAATACATAAATATATAATATAAAAATGTATACCTTAATTTATATAATTATATATGTATTTAAATATTTTATTGAAATAATATTTATTTGAATTAGTTTAATAATATATGTAAATACAATAATATATAAATAATATAACAAAATTAAAATAGGATAGTGGTATAGGCATATGGATTATATGTCTTTCTTCAAGGCTTTGAACCACCGCTAATTTGAACAATAATTTACAGGGTTTATAACCCCTTCTAAACTGAGATTCTATGATAAAATTAGAGGGTGTTTTAACCACGTCAAATTGAACTACCACTAAATTATTCATCATTTTTTCAGAAGTTCCTCAAAACTACCACTAACAATAGTGGGGGGGGGGCACATTAGCAGCAGTTCCCTATAACCGTTGTTAATGTATTTAGAAGGGGTTAAAACCCCTTCTAAACTAAAAATTAACCCCATCTAATCGTGTTATTTTTCTATGGTGAGTGGTCTTTGATACGGTCCCAAAACCATTAAAGACACATCGATCCAATATCAGATGGCCAATTTATGTCCATCCAAAGATTGAATAAATTATTTCTGGGTATAAAAAAAATCAATTAAAATTTAAAATTGTATTTATTATTCATGTGAATAGAACGACATATACTATTCACATAAACATTAATCCAAAGTGGTTTGAATTCTTAGGCGGTTAGAGGGTCTTCCACAACATCATGTGTGGACACACACACACACATTCATGCGAATAGTAACTATGCGTTATTATTCAACCATGAGTGAAATATATTCATAACCCATCTAGGGGTATTTTAAATACCCAAGAGCCTGAAAAATTAAAAAAAAATCCAAAAAAATATTTAAAAATATTTTAAATTTAAGTAAAATAATTCAAGTGTCATGGGACATATCGATAAATAATTAATATCATTTTAA
This sequence comes from Viscum album, assembly GCA_963277665.1. NCBI lineage: Eukaryota > Viridiplantae > Streptophyta > Magnoliopsida > Santalales > Viscaceae > Viscum > Viscum album. The sequence continues at coordinate 1,711,451,076 of OY728140.1, read as the reverse complement.
TGTTACTTTAAAGTATTAAAATACCATTGAGTTGAATTTTAGAATATTTAATTTTTATTATTCAATATTATTACATTTCAACTGATCATGAGATGATACTGATCCGTGCATGTTTGTTTTATTTAATTATTTAATTTTAATTATTAAAATGATTATGTTTTATAATAATTAGTTATTAAATATTATTTTTAGATAGTTTTCATACCATCTCTCCATATTTAAATGTATAAGGTCTTGTGTGTCAATATTTTGAGTGAAAAAAATAATTTTTCATCCCAAGTACCCCCTCACCAACATTTAATTATGCAATGTAAAAAAGAAGGAGTTCATGGTGATGTGGTTGAGTCGATATCCAATGTGTGACCAAACAAGGAGAATGTAGGAGAGTTTTATGAGTATTTCAATTTGACCTAGTGCATGGATCAAAGAGTCCCCCTAGGGTCTCGGTTAGTCCATCATCTAATCAATGGATCAAGTAGTAGATAAAAAAACTCATGATTATGTCATTGTTTGTTTACTTTAATATTCATGGTTAATTATTTGTGAATGTATGGGTGATAAATGATCACATAGAATAATTAATGAGCATGCATAGATACAATAAACAAATGTGTATAATGAATGAATTCTATTTATGATTTTTGATGTTGTGAGTGTGATCACATATAATAAGAAAAATAAATAGAATATGATTTTAGTCACAAACAAAAAAAACTTTAAAATACCTGAAAAGAAATATCAAACCATTTAACACCATCCATCACTTGAGTTTGAAAAAAGATGTATGTTTTAGGTTCTTGTCAGTCCTAGTTGAGGGTTCTTCTTATTACTTGGGTGTTATTATAATAGTGTTTTGTTTAATTAACTTGAGGTTGTAGAAAAGAAGTATAAATATCTAGTTTTTTACAACTTTAGAGGAAAATCATAGAGTAATGAAAGGTTTCACTTTGTAGGGGATGGGACCCATTCAACATATCAAATAAACATGATTTAATACAGCTGTCCAGTGAGAATCCTACCTTCAAACTCTTTGAATAGTTTCATAGCCAGATCTTAGACTATGATGAGAGGTTTTAAGTGTCATTTCCACTATAATACTCAAGAGATTGAGTATTCTGAATATATTAGTTGAGGGATACTAAGTTTTGATAAAATAATGGGAGAAATTTAAGATTAACAAATCCATAATGTCTAGAAATCGATAATAAAGATAAAATTACTAATATGAATATGTTTAATTTTATATAAAATGGCATCCAATACCAAAAATCACTATTATCAATATTGCACAAAGAAAATATCCTCATCGACACAAATTTCCTAGAGTGGTATAGGAGTTTGTTCATAGTATTATGATATGAAAGGAAATTATATGTGTTGGAGTCCCCATTACTTACTAAGCCACCTCATGAAGTAAGAAAGGGTTTAAAGGGAGATTACATGAGACACATGGATTACACATATGATGTTTATATCATATTTATATCATTAATTCCCAGTTATTTGCATAAAAAATTAAGGTACTTGGATGTTATACCATGTTGTCTCATCTCTAAGAAGTTTTCAAGAAGAAAGTGAAGCAGGAAAAAATGAGATTATTATTACATTAAACAACTTTAAATTAAATGATGGACTTATATTTAATCATGGTCATTCAATAAATCTCATTCTTTCATCATATTCTCATAGTTACTTTTGTTTTTTTGTGAATCATAAAACGAAATCTATAGAGAAACTACCTCATTATATTTTGGGTAAGATTCACTAAGAAGATGAGAACTTAAATAAATATAAATATTTAGTTATTATGGAGAAAAATAAGAATTAAAAGGTGAAATAGTGATTGTAAAGTGAATCACCAAAATCACCATCACAATGTCCTTCTAAGAAACCAAAGATGAATAGGGAGAGTATCGAACATGATTTTATTTTCTTCTCATGTGGAATGAAAGGTCACTGGAAAATAAATTTCAATGAACTGAAGAAAAAGAATTTAGATTCTTTTACTTAATGATTATTAATCAATGAATATAATATTTCTATTTTTGTATTTAGTTATAAGATACTATATGTGTCACATATTTGTATCCAAATAAAATAACTGAGGAAGTTTATAAAAAATACAAGAAGTAAGGTGAATTCTCCACGTGGATGAGAAATGGTTATTCTTATGTCATCGGTGAGAAGTAAAAAACTTCTTAATTTATAAGTTTATTGATTTTAGTGTAACTTTTATTGATCATTTTCAAAAAATTATCTCATGTTTCTATTAGACATAATGAAACATTATTTCCTTTTGTAATGAATTCTATTTTTGGTGTCTCATACTCAATTACTATTTTAGTAATACGTTAATCATCAATAATAAATTATGAATATAAAATCTAATACTTAGTAATACCAAATTTTGGAAAGATAATTATTTTTGAAGTAAAACTAAAAGTGGTTTTCAAGGATATAACTAGTATGATGTTTAGACTCATTGGAGTTAAAAAACTTAGGTATTATTAACATAATTATCATGTTTTAGACAAATAAACTTTTATAAATAAAGGTTATCTAGAATAATTGTAGTAATAGTTCAACATGATATGTGTGAACTATTTCTAGTTGAAGATAAAGTAAAATTCATATAATTCAAAAGATTATTTAAGAAATTTATGGAATATAAGAGTGAAGTAATGAACCTTAATAGTTTGAAGATATGAGTTGTTTTGGGACCGTGAGATGAAGAATATATTAACCTATCATTCCTTGATCATGAAAATGTATAGTAGATTTATTCCTAAATTAACATTTACTTATACACATTGGAGCCATGATGTCAGTAAATTGATGATCGACGATGAGTTTTATAATCTTTCATTGATCTTTAAAATGTATAGTGGTGTAATTACTAATCTCATATTTCCTTATACACATCAGATCCATGATTTAAGTAGAATGGAGGATCAACGTTGAGTTATATAAGCCTCATAAAATCTTTCATTATCTTTAAATACTATATTTGTAAATATATATATATATAACCCATAATCACATTTCAAATATAATAAAAAATATATTTCATATGAGTTATAATATGAAATAAATCCATTATGTCACAATACATATGTTTATATGTAAATATTTCATTAAGATCAATTCAATAAACAAACTTGAATTAAAAAAACACATATAAAGTAACTATCCTCATGGTTTTAAGGATTTTAAATAAATATCAAAGATAGAAAATATATAGTCAAATGATAGATTTTATTTCTATAAAGGGGTTAATATCTGTATTTGAGATAGTGGGAGAAATATTGAATTAAATAAACTCAAATCTTGAGATGAAAGAATAGTTGTCATAGGAACATGTTCCACAAGATCTCATAGAAAAGGAATGTTCTAGGTACACATGTTGTGTTGGAAAGATAAATACAAGAGTGATGGTTTTATATTCACCATGATGGGTGATATATTATTCTATAAGAATAGTGATTCCTAAAAGTAGGAACTAAATGAAAATAAGATAAAATTATAAGTGGGTTTGAATTCAGAAAAATAGATTCCATGTACCAAACTCAATTCTGTATTTTGGTAGTTTCTCTAATTAATGTAAATCCATTAGTGGGTATTTAATATAAACTATACATGGGTGGATCAAGCATGTTAATAATAATTCTTGATTATTTTTTCCAAGTCTTTATACTGAAATCCATTTGAATTTTACTTGTCATAGAAAATTTCTAGGATCATTATATTCAGCATTGGATATCAATAATATCTTTCTTGGAAAGAGTTTATAAAATGCAACTAGAAATGGTTGGTGACACCATAGAATTCCAATAATAAGTGTAAGGTGTAAATATAAATTTATGGGTTAATGAAAGTGACATGATTATGGAATATTTGTTTGGAATGTAAATATTCCATGTGTCAATAAGAGATTAGTGGGAGCACCAAAATTTTCTAAGAAAAATATATTGATAACATATGAAAAGTAGTTGTTAGTCTTATAGTCATTTTAGACAGGGATGAAAGTAACTCTACAAACATTGACTTAATGTTTTTATCCTAAGTTTTGGGAAAAAAAATATACTGACTAATATTTAAGGTTTTCTTGGAAAAAATTAGAAGACCAATTCAAATTATATATACCGACAAGGTATTGAAAGTATAAGTTAGGAAAATTTGAGGGATAATTTTTCCTAATGTCACATGGAAAAAATCTCTCCAAGAAGGCTTGTATAATACATATGATTAGATTAAAATAGTTATTATAACTCTAAATGATTCTATAATATATCTATCACATAGTCAGGCTATATACTAGATATGGTATTTCCAACACATATATTATGGTAGGAAAATATTGAATAAATCTAGGATAATTGGACAAGAAGTAGTCAAAACTATCCAATAGTACTTAGAAAAGTACAAGGGATGTGTACCTGATACCTGGAGGGGGTGAAATGCTAGTTAACAAGGGAAGGTAAAAGCAAGTTTTCCAACTGATCAATTTGATCTAATATCAGAATGAGTCCAAGGTAATGAGCATGAGTAGTATATTAAATCCATTGGTATCCATATCAAGAAATACTGAGTGTACTAAAAAATTTGATACAGCTAAAGAGGTAATTAAAAACCCTAAAAATTTATTCTAGTTATTTAATTAATACCTAGACAGTAAAGTATTATTATAAAATGAATTATGATAAACATACAATAATGGTACTAGCCAATATGTAAAGTTCATGATAAAGTAAAAATTGGATATACTCAGGGATATAATCTCTTGAGGGATATTTTATAGAAAGATGTGAATCCAAATATTAGAGAGTAGCCAAGCAGGAAGACATGACATACCCAATGACTAAATCTATTATTAAATAAAAGCACAATTTTATTATGTGATAAATAACATGGATAGTTAACATGTTGGATCTAGTATAAGTCGGAGTGTTGAAAAAGTGGGTACCCTAGACCCAACTTGAAAAGTAATTTTTGATTACTATGTCATGTATAAAGAGAGTTATACATGATTTTATTTTACCATAAAGATATTGATAATTATATATCCACTATTTACATGGTAATTTCCTTATATTATTGTTTATATCAAAAGGTTTTGAAAGTTCTCAACTATATTGAGAACCTCGAGATACTATAACCAAATATTAAATATATATCCTATGGTCTATATACATTATTCTAAAAGGACACAAATAATATATGACTATATAGTTTTGGTGTCCCATAAGCATAAAGAATTCTTCTCATAAATTTCTCACTTGGTGATCTTGAGTAAATGAGATTATGAGGATTGAATTTCCAATAGGTTCACCATATGTTTCAAGTGTCATTAGTTATTCCTATTTACAAACATGCATATCGTCTCTTTACTTGAGGACATTATTAGTGTGTAACATTTGATCGCATAATTTGATGATAGATAAAAAAATAACATTTATGTTTGTTGTAAGGTAGATTTCATTAGGTGTGTCATTGATGGTATGACATTGGTTGAATGGTCAATATAGAATTTATCTCTTTTGAAATGAACAGATTTCTTGAGCTTAGTTGATCAGGATGATAGTACCTTTATTAAATCCCTAGATATGGTGATTGAAGGTAATTCTATCCAATAAGGTAATTAATAAAAAAAATCAAGAAAGGATGATGACACAAAGTGTGCATCCTACTTTATGAGATATCACGAGATAAAAAGTTTATATTAAACAGAGTGCGTTCATAGGAGGATATCACGGCTATGAAATTCCTTAAATCCTGAGGGGCCATGATGCATTTCTAGATACCACTATTAGTCTTTGGGTATGACTCATTTCAATCAAGATAATGGCCTATATTTCTACACACTAAGTTTATCTTCACATTCCACCAATTTAGATAAATTGGAGTTTAAGATGAAGTGGGCCCCATATGCGGGGGCTGGTGAATGTTTTACCATGAATGATTTCAAGTAAATGTATTAAATTATATTTTTCATAATTAAAATAATGATGATTGAATTTATTTTTTATGTTATTCACAAGTTATTTAATTATAAAAGTGAATATGAGAAAACAATTATTGTTCAAATGAACCATGTGCATTCAAGGTTTATTAAATAATAACAAAATTAAATTGTTGAGTTAATGGATCTTAATTCATCACATGGAATTTAATAATTTCACAAGTTAGTGGTAAAATATTCATGTAATTTACGACACGTCTACTTAGTTATTCATGTCATTATGGTCCAATTTAATAAGTTAAACTTATCCAAGGGAACAAATGAATTTTTGGAAAGTTTAACCTACCATTTAAGATCATTTTTTGAGTTATGAATAGTTTCACACACCATTTACACGTTTTTAGAGAGATTATATCTCATATCCTCACCCATATCAAGTTTTATAGATAGAAACTGATGGAAGAACAAGCTTTTAATGATTCTATCTTTTCAATCGATCACCCATTTTTCATGTGATCTAAGTGATATTATAAAGCACGTCAATTTCCAAAGATAGAACCCAAGTATCAAAGAATTATTATCCTAGAGTTGTGGTTCATGAGTGGATAATCTAGAGGATTCATCTTTTAGCACTTTAAAACTTTTACATACTGACAATGAGTAGATCAAATTAGCATTTTCAATCGAATAATGTATCATATACAGTTTCATTCAATTTTTTTATTCATGGTTAGATTAAATTTCACATGATTCATGGGATATATGATAAAGAGTTTACATAATTGATGATGTTAAAGAAATCTAAAGCTAGAAAATTTTAAAATACCAATTTTACATGCTTATGTGATCTCTAAGCTTCTTAATTAATGATCCAGACTAACTTCTGGACCCTCCAATATTATTTTTCTAGATTAATCTTTTACCCTTTATATTTTTAACACAATATTAGAGAATTAAAATCCCATTTATTTCTCAATTATCCTAATTAATTTGAAAGAATTATCTCATTACTTTGAGAAAATTAGCGAAAATTTTATTAAACTCATTAATATCATTGAAAATTTTCCAAAAATAATTGATTTTTTTGTAGCCTGGTCAATTATTAAAGGAGGACTACAATATCCCCTAGTCAATATCATCCCCAAAAATATTGAGTACATGAGAAGAGAATAAAGTCAATTTGAATATCTTTTATTTAAAAAATACATGTGAAACATCAAGTGAATACTCTTATACTTCTCATAAAAATCAATATTTTCTTTTCGAACAACTTCAACATTTAGTTATTTAAGAAATGGATTATCTAACACATTGAATTTTTCTTATTACTTAAGAATGATTCTTAATTTCATGTACTAGTATACAAATTTTCTTCCATTAACCTTATTATTCTCAATAATCGGTCTCAATTTCATGTTTTATGATGATAATACCATTTTTATAAAAAATATAAGCCTTTATCATATGAGTATCATATTTTACATTCATTTGATAAGGAATTTCATTAAATATTCTTCCAATAAAAATGATAAACCATTTTATGTACATCATATTCATTAGTGGTTAAAGATTCATATTTAATCATGACTCATCCCAGCTAAGCTCATAACATAGACCATGAATGATGGAATTATGCATTAAAATAAAAACTACAATGAGGTATTTTAGACCACATCATAGTATGCCTTGTGATACACCAAAGTGTGGTGACTATCACCACACCATAGTGAGGTGAATTTTTATGCACATTATGTGATAATGTGTGATACTCATTCCAATTTATTTCCAAATAATATCATAATTGGATATTTATCATGAGGTTATGATTATGAATAATTGGAATGTCCCCAAAAAATGTTCAAGTCTTAAACATTAAATATTCATGGGTTATGAGAAGTTGTAACATATCAATTTTTTATGAAACATTTCATTTATTAGGCCTAAAATTGAGCTTCCAAGGATGGTTCTTGGATGGCCTATATAATAAGGTTCTTGGTTTTTGATTTGTGTGATTTTTATCTATCAAATAACTCCTAAAATATGATTCTATCTAGATATATCTTCTCTCCCACATTTAAACGAGGTTTTAGGATACCATGGTGTTAAGAGATGTCCTAATTGAGTATCAGGTGATTCTAAAGATCCATAGATACATCTAGAGAAATGATTCTATAATATGCTTCTCATTTATCAAGAAAAAATGCTTGTTTGAAGTGTGGATAATATAGATTGAATGGTGTATGGTATTTTTTTCTTTTTTATTTTTTATATTCAATCCAAACATATAGATAGAACTTGGTATTAGTAGTGTTTTTTAATTGTTATTAAAATGTGTTTAAGATGTTCAAAATTCCTCTAAAACCTAATAGTGGAATCATAGTAGAACTATTAATGTTTGGTTTAATCATTTAATGAAAAAAGAATTAATTAAAATGAGTTTTCCAGGTACCAAGACATAGCCAAGGAGAAAAACTTGTTTTAGTTCTTCAAATTTAAGGGCCACGACATAAGAGTTATATACAATAGGAATTTCAGTTCTTGTCGTGAATTGAAAATGATGTAGTCCTTATGAAATTGTAAATACGGGTGAAGATAAAATATTGATGAAAATAGATTATCGTATGATGATGCATTAATCTATGTTTATCCACTCACTATAGTGTGAGGACCTACACCTTGAGGGATACCATACTATATTGAGTGTTTCTAAGTTTTTTTGAGCACCCAAAGTCTTGTTTGAATTGAATTTTCCCATAAGGACTATTGTCTTCAAAATAGCCTCTGAAATGACCATAGATTTCCCATGTAAAGAGATGTCACAATTAGGAAGACCATGCTGCGGAGCATAACTTTATGATTAGAATTTAAAGGGGGTATTTAAACCATACCAAAAACATTTTGGTATATGTGATATTAATTTAAGATGTATATACATGGATGAATAGTTTATAAAATGTTTATAAATTAAATAAGTAAAAAATATAAAAGTGAATATATTTATCTATAATTTTTTTATAAATATGAATATAGAATATTTATATTAAGACCTTATTTTAACCATTCCAAATGGTCTTTTAGATGTTGATATGATAAATGATTTAAATATAATCCAATGTGGAAAATTTAATTTATGAAATTTGTTTAGATAAATGTTAAATGTTTGTTATTTGATAATAAAAGTGTTCATAAAATATCTCATAATTTTAATGGAGTTAATTTTAAATCCATGTAAATGATAATATGAAATGATCATATTTAATAAAGGTTAATTTTCAAAGTTTATCCATATGTGAATCATAAAGTGTTTATAATTTTTTTATTTATGAATTATTCATAAATTTTTATCTCATGATTAATGTATGAATTATTGATTTATTCTTTTATTCCATACCTTTTTCATAGAAATTATTTTTATATTATGAATGGTTGTATATGATCAGGTCTTAGATCATCATAAACATCAAAATGTTATTTAGAAACCTACCCTAGCATAGTAGTAAAGGTTAGAACCCAAGGGAAGAAAGATGAGTGTTATAAGGGATTTATTTATAACTAAATACTAAAAACAGTGGGAAATTGCTCATAAAGAGAGGGTAGAGTGCATAATAATGGAGTGAATGAAATAAAATTGAGTGTGTGGGTAGTTAACGGTGTTATAAAAAGTATTATAGAGAATAATACATTCCAAAATATAACTAAGGGTGAATAAAATTGATATATCTTATTGAGGAAATTATGTTCTTAGGAATGGTTTTAACTAACCTAGAAAAATACATCACTAGAATGATTATAATCTACGTCAAGAATTATAACTACTACTATACCTAAACTCAATCTCTATAAAGAAGGGTTTTTATACAACAAAAATAAAAGTAAGTGATTGGAGAGTCATTACTAGAATATAATATAATTTATCATTGTATTTTCATTTTCTATAATTCCACACACTCAATCTATTGATTTATCATAGTGGTTAAAATGATTTTAAAATAGTATTGATCTTTATTTTCATCTATTAAAACATCAAACAAAATCAGAAGCTAAATAAAAAAACATGACCAATAAGAATGAATTACAATCATGAGTAAAGAAATAAATAGAATAAATAGATTAACAAACTAAAATAACTATATACCCCTCAATGAATTTAACCATAAAAAATATTATATGTGTAAGAGTATAACATGTACAAAAAAATTGAGATAGAGAATAATGAAAAAAGGAAGATGTGGGGATTCTTCTCTATCAAGTGGGTGTATCTGTATCTCCACTCTTCCTTCAACTTTATCTCCCTAAGAATCTTTAACTAATGTTTCCTATAATCTATTATACATTTTTTTTATATTTATGGTATATTTTATCCCCTTCCATAGCATGTCTATCAAATTTAAATTACTTCAATTGAGCTATCCTGGTTTAAACTTTTCTACGATAGCTTAGACATAACTCTTTCTCAATTTGAAAAATGGGATAACCCATCTTCTCTAACCTTCTAAATCTCTTCATCTTTACCCAACATAGCCTAATGATCCAATAAATCTCTTATAATCCATTTATAAAATGGCTATCATCTCATGTAACACCCCATCTCAAATCACTGGGCCTGAGCCAGAGTGCCACATGACCTCATGTGAACCTCCCCATATGCAAGAGGTTTCCAAATAGTGGAAAGGCCCTTAATGGTGTCATGTGGAGACTATTATCTTAGTTTGAATAGCCATACATCACACCCATATATAAATATATATAAAAAATACAAAACCAAAAACTAAAGCTAACAATAATATCCATACTGTAACAAATGGAATATAAGTCATATAAGATAAACCAAAGGATCCCCAATGTGGTATATCAATACAATGTATTAAGATAATAAAAAACATAAATGAAACACAATGAAAATAATCTAGAGTCTATCCTGACATTTCCTCCATCACCTAAGCTCCACCTACTCACCTGCCCGACATAAGACCCTCTCCCTATGTTGGATCCCTGACCATAAAGTTAGTATGTACCCCAAGATTACTACGTATGGTGTGAGTATAAACCTAGTTGGACACCACCAATGAATCCTTAACATTAGTGTAATAATATATAAAATTGTATGTTATGAAAATAAATTAAATTCATAAATAACAATCATGTGTTGAGTCATCAAGCATTAACCAAGATTCTAAGAATCCCTAACTCTACCCCCTTCAACACCAAGATAGAATGAAAGTCAGTAGAACTAATTTCATAACATAGATAATGCCATATGTTCTACACATCGACTCGATAGATTTAAAAATTTCATATATCCTCTTTCCACCTTCAAGGAACAATACTACACATGCCTTTAAGGGAAATTCATGCTCTACCTTTAAGGAGTAGTCACCTGGATCATCCAATTAATCACCACCTCATGGTTGTTCCTCTATCTCATGATGGTATGTACAACCAACACATCCGAATAATTGGAACTCTACTCATGCACATGGATGTTCTTTGTTAGTATTAAGTGATAAATTTTTTAAATCATGGAACTCTTCCAACAATACATGATCATTCCCACATCAATTGAATGTGACAATTATTGACACTAACAAACATGCCAACTTGATCCATAGGCTATCAATCATGTCATACATGATCCCCCTAAAAGGAACTAAATATCAAGTCTAGATCCTATTGGTTGTCTTAATATCTAAAGAAGAGTTTCTATAGGCTTTGCACACACCCAACACACAAGTCATAACATCGAAAGCCACAAGCATGCCATGCTAAAAAAGGTCTCATAAAAACACACCCACACACATGAAAATCATATCAGTAAATATTATCATGGGACACACACACACAACCACATGCATAATATGTTTTATAATTGTATACAAAGTCCCCAAACGGTAAGGAATTACTACCTAAAGAGTATCAATGCCCAATGCAAAAAACTGCTACTCAAATCAATCTCTTGCACCAAATATCCCTAGAACCCATCACAATTCATCACATGAGTATTTTAGTATCAAGATCCAAGAATAAGAAAATGAAAAGGTTTAGAATTCATTTTGATTTACCCAATGTGAACCACCATCACCAATGGATCTAGATCCAATCAAGATAGAGAAAGTGATCCTTAATAGATTTGAGATCTGATCCTTAAAATATCCAAGAATTATTTATTAAATCATATAATAATCTATATATCTAGGAATAATAGACTAGATCTATGATTCATTCAAAGATAAAGAGTAATTTTAGGTTAGATCATCTTAAACATACCATATGGAATCCACTAGATCAATCTAATCTTCAAATAGTAGACAGACTAGGAGAAGGGATCCAAATTCACCTTAAGGGAACATATAAATTATTTTTGGATGAAAAAGGTTTAAAAAAAGAATGGTATATATAAAAAATAGTATAAAAAGTGACATGATAAGGACTTTTCTGATTAAAATCATGTTTGGGATCCACCGATAGGCCAGTGGATCCTAGGTGGTTATTGGGCTACTGCCACCTCCACCGGCTAGCTGGTGGTACTAAAGTAGTTAGCCAGTGGAACCCCAATAGTTCTAATGGTTAGTTCCTATAATTCATTAATATTCCTATCCCCAATCCACGAATTGATCTAACAAATCTTAAAAACTAAATTAAGTAAAAATAAGACACGTCAAAAACTAAATCACAACATACCTTGAAATTTAAGGATGTTACAAATATCACCCTTTAATGAATTATCATCCTTGAGAAGTGTCTCTAGAGGCCTTTCTTAAAAAACCTAGGCCACTAGGCCTAAACATCTAATTCTTACTACCATGTATCCTCTTGGATACATCTGTGTTTCCAAAAAACCCGAATAAGGGGTATTGTATTTCCTTGAGACACTTTCAAAATGTAATACATGATCAAAATAATATGTTCCACAAATGATACATTAGGATAAAAATAAATATACTCAATATTAATCACATGAATAGGGTCCTAGGAAATCCCATAAAAATATCCATTTTAACTTCATCCCACTTCCACACTATCACTATAAGAGGATGAAGCAATCTGTCTGGTCATCAGTGTTTGGACTTAATCCTCTAATGGGTAAGACAATGAGAGATGAAGCCTATAATATCTTTTTTGATACATGAACACCAGAAATATCATCTGATATCATGATACATATTAGTTAATCCTAAGTAAACTTACCACTATTATGTATGAGAGTCTCTCATTAGCTCTTCTCTAAATGACCTATTGTGAACATATATCATACAGAATGCATTCAAAGACCATTCTAGAACTAATATGTTTCCCACCAGTGATTATTGCATCAATGAAAATTTTTGATCAGATTCTTGGATGGATTTAACTCGTTCCACCAAATAAGAAGTAAGTAATAATAGTGAATTTTTCATCACTCATTGATCCTTAGATGCACCCATCAACCAATATACTAACAATCTCATCAATATCAATTTACCTTATGAAGGAAACTCTCTAAGATCTTATGTATTTATATAGAGATAATCTAAGAATTTATTCCCTTTTCTAGGAATATAATCCACTCGAAGTGAAATGAGTGAAGACACTCAACCCAAATCCTCTTCTATAGGTTTAAGTCTTATTGGGATAAGATATACCATAAGATATTATGGTATATATAAACAAAAAAAATCTAACTAAAAAGATAATTCCACCAACATTTCAAGACATATACCACAACATAAAACTAAAAATCATGTGTAGGGTAGTTCCACTCATGAGGTGATAGCTGATAGGACCCATAAGTGGATACATGATCCTTACACATCAAAAAAACACCCAAACCAAAACTTAAATAATTTTAGTAAACTATATAACCAATCCTTGGTTTAGGAAAAATTAGAATCAGAGAAGATTTAGATATTTTCCTCAGATCTAGGAAAACCCCATCACATTGGATCATACATTAAAACTTCACCTCCTTTTTGGTATACCTCATCATGGGAATTTCTATGTGGGAGAAGTCCTGAATGAACTGTCTATAGTATCCCACCAAACCAAGGAAACTCTAAATATCAAACACATTATCAGGTTGTACCATTGAAATAACCACCTCTACTTTCTTCAAAACAATATAGATCCCCATATCAGAAATCACATTTTCCAAGAAATGTACCACTTGGATCCAAAAGTGACACTTCAATTTTTTTTCAAAAAGCTGATGTGCTTAAAGTGTACTCAACACAATATCATGGTGTCTAGAATGTGACTATGAGGTCTTTGAATATATCATAATATCATCAATGAATATAATGATGAAGTATTCCATGTATGGTTGAAATGTCTTATTCATGAGAGCCATGAACATCGTTGGAGAATTAATCAACCCAAATTCCATCACTATATACTCATACAACCCATATCTACTCTTAAATGCTAGCATTGGTATATCCCATTCTCTAACCTGAATTTTTGGGTATCCAAAATAAAATTCAATCCTAGAGAACCATTGGGATCCCCTAAACCAATAAAACAGATCATCAATCCTTGGAAATAAATATATGTTCTTCACTATGACATGATTCAGCTTCTTATAATCTATGCATAGATGAAGGCTACCATCCACCTTTTTAGAAAAAAAAACTGGATCACCCTAAGGATAAGTTTGTGGTTAAATAAATACTTTTTCCTCTAAATCCTAAAGTAGTACCATTAGTTATTTATACTTTTCTGATGCCATATGATAAGGAGGAATCAATATTGGATTCACAACTAGAATGAGTTTAATATAAAACTCAATACCTCTCTCAGGAGGAAGATTGTAAGAACCCAGACCTTCTTTTCAGGTACGTTTTTATTTTTCTGGTCATTTTTAGAAAAAGAGGGTTTTCTAGAAATTTTCGAAGTACATGTTGTGTACTTTATGAGTACACGTCGTGTACTCGGTTACCACAGGTAGCTGTGTGCTGGCCATATAGTGTCCATGCACATGGCCATGTGGGGGTGACCTGGAGGCCACCTAAAGCAAAGTACAGAAATGGAGAGTACACGTAGTGTACTTCAAAAGTACACATTGTGAACTTTCTTTTTTTCATTAAACGCATCGGGGCCGCATCTAATCACTAGAAAGCTCTCCTTACAGGTCTTGTTCGACTGAGAGCTCCATATGGCCATGGATCTTTGACGAACCCCTGAGCGAGCGTCCATCCTCCGAATTGAATACCGCCGGTTGCATTGGAATTTCATCAATGATTCCTCTCTTCTCATAGATCATCATCTTCAGATTTCTCCTTTTTCGTGAGTTATTATGGGTTGAACTTTTTATACATTTTCATAGATCTATGACATTCTAAGGTGATTGAAGCCTCTAGGTTCAAGTATATTGATCTCCCAACTCCAAGGTAGGTGGTTTGTGCCTTTCTGTAGGAATTATTTGAGTTATATGTGCAATTTTTCCCAATACCCATGAACGGGGTGTTGAGCGTTTACTGTTTTAGCCCTATTATTTGTCTTCTATGCGTGCATGCTTGAGTAGATGATATTTTATTGTTAATAGTGTGAATTTTTGTGCTTTGGATGTGTTTCCCACACATGTTTTGCTTGTTTTGGGCTTTGGGTATAGTTTTCCTATTAGTCTACTGTTTAATTTCCTATGCTTAGTATTATAGGATGGTGTGTCTATTGTTCTGTTATACTGTTTTGCTGTAGAATGATAGCCAAGTAGTTCTTGAGGTTTACCTTGGCCGATACGAGCTGCTACACTTTCTTGAATTACACAGGGCCGTGAGAACCTGGTGTACAGACCATAGGGATAATGGATGTTGAGGGCTTCTCTAGAGTGTTTGTTTTACTTACGATGTGAGACCATAGGGGGAATTGACGTTGAGTGCTTCCTTAGAGAGTTTGTAGTTCCTTGACACATACCACAGAGGGAATGTGACATAAGTGCTTCCCTAGAGTTCCTTTAGATAATGATATGAGACTATATGAGGAATAGACGGTGAGTGCTTCCTCAGAGAGTCTATGATTAAGCTAAACCAGAGGGGTTAGACTGAGTGTACTTCCCAGAGGGTTGCTTGTACTTGTTAGGTAGGACCAGAGGGGATGGGATTTGAGTACTTCCCATAGGGTTACCTTTTTTCTATCTATTTACTTGTGTTTCTAGGTAGGACCAGAGGGGATAGGCTGTGGGTACTTCCTAGAGGGTTACTTGTTTTTGTTTATCTGCTTGATTAGTTATGGCTTGATATTGAAACTGTGGATTTTTTACTGTTGAGTACTTTCCTGTTTAATATTTTATGTACTTTACCTACCATATATTCAATGACTTTTAGGCATAGGGATTAGTCTCACAACCTGTTTGGGTCATGCTTTTGGGCCCAAAAAAATTATATTATTGTAGGTATAGATAAGGGAAAGTGCCCTTCTACTTCAGGTACTTGATTTGCTGTGGAGCTGGAGAGCATGGGACCAAGCTATGGCCTACGATGCTGAGGAGTTGTTTACTTACTTTCTATTGTACTTGGGTTTAGTACTATTGTTTTAAAACATTGTGATTTGTTTTTATACTTTCCTAGACATATGTATCATGCATCATTTTTATATATATGTGTGCTTCAGTTTATTATTTTCCAGGATTCTACTGTTTACTTTTGTATGAATTATTCCTGCTTCCACTTTTTCTATTGCTTTCTTCTGCTGTGTTACTCTACCAATGAGGGAATAGTTTCTCCACTATCACACCCAAGGCCCTCGCTACTAGTCGGCAGCCTATGGCATTCAGGGAAATGCGCTTGAGGCAATGTGACCAACCCGGTATGGGGCGCCTTTGGGTGGCTTCTGAAACCGGGACATTATAAAGACCCAATACATCATTTGAAAAAACAATGGGATAAAGATCCACCATAAGGGTAAGAGCATATGAAATTGTTTCCTAATCTATAGTTAAATTATAATCACCACCTAAACTATAATGGATATAACTTGGATAATTTTTGGTACCACTCTACTTTATTTTAAATACCACTCTCCAATCAGAACATATTTCTCTCCCTTAGGAGTGGTGAAGGTCACCTCTCTCTGGTATTAATTGATGTGAGCTTCATAACTAGTCAACCAATACATTCCAAAAATCCCATAGATTTTCATAGACTTCAACTAAAACAGGACAATTGAAACATTTCTAGAGATAATCTACATTCCTTCTCAAGGTTTTTTCAAGATAAATAAAGTTTGGGATGAACTTAACTAGAAATTATAAACCCAACATGACTTGAGTATATATGAAATAATAGGAAGATTTTGTATTAAATAAAATAAAATATAGCATTGATATAATCAATAATGTACTTTGAATAGTTTAAAGTACCTCTCCACCATCAAATGGAACCTGATTTACCTCATATACCTTTATTACATCAGTTCTGTGACTCACTTAGGTTATTGAATTTTGTGGAGTTTTCATCCGCTAATATGGTTCCATACTCATAACATGGCCTAAATCCCTGAGTCCATCCATGATAGATTTAAACAAAATCATTAAAGATAACCCATATTACCACATTAATGACACTCATTAAGAAATTTCATGAAAAACTTACTATAATACCATTTTCTCCCACAATTATAAAACCCAACAAAATTTCCTCCTATAGAGGGAGATGAAGATACCTTACTCTACTCTAGATATCTCTCACTACCATGGAACATTCATTTTAAATTAATCTTCCTAATTCTAGGAAAATCACCAATAAAATTTCTAGTAATGTAACTCACCGGTCCACTAAGATCTAGAAAAAGACTTATTCCTCTATCCTCCTCCAGTCCCTTCTTGATTGAAAGATCCTTGTGAAGCACATCAGATTATGTTTTCATGTCATAATTTTTGACCTGGTGCCTCATCTCTTATCGAGGTCCAATCTAAAACTTCTTGGCCTTGCAAACCTCATCTCAGCTAAGAGAGGATAAAAGAAAAGAAACTCTATAAAATTAGTAGAACAGGTAGACACTAACATTGTTCCTTGTTGAAGCTCCATAAACTCATCCATGCAATATAAATTCAACATTTACAAATAATTCCTCAAAGAATAGGTTCTTGATGGTCTAACAAGTTATACCCACATACCTCCCAACTTTATTCATCATTATCCACCACCTTCGAGTATGTCCCTGAAGCATTAAAGTATCTAACTTCACCAACCAGTTTTCTGGAGTATCCACCAATTCAAATATTACCTCAGTGATTTATATCTAATCCTTAGCATCCAGGAGGACTTAAATTCCTTGGAAGTCTAGGGGACACTAAAGATATAAATATCAAGAAATATTGACCATATATATCCCACCCCTATGGGCTCCTCCGCCCTGAACAAGCACTAGCCAAATGACCATATGCATGCCTCCCCGTATACAAGAGGTTGTTGACTAGTGGATAGGACCTGAATGGTTCCTTGTGGATACTATTCCCTTGGTGTTAATATCCATACATTACACTAATATTAAAATATATATAAACAACCCAAATATAAAAATAGAATCTAAAGATAATGTCCATGCTGTAAAAAATGTCATATTGGTCATACAAGAAAAACCAAGGGATCCTTGATGTGGTAGATCAATCCATTATATAAAGACAAGACAAATTAATTAAATGAAATACAATTTCAATAATCCATAGTATGTCAATACATCACCTCTATCAATAAAGCTTCACATGATATGTTACTGGACATAGGGCCCTTTACCTTTGTTGGATCCCTGATCATAAAGTCTACATGCACACCAATATTCTCATGCAAGGTGTAAATATAAACCAAGTAAAACACAAATAATTCATCCTTAATATAAGTGTGGAAGTATATAAAACTATATTCCATGAAAATAAAGTAAATGTGTAAATAAACATTCAAGTGTCGAGTCACCGTGCACTAACCAAGCTTCCACGAATCCCTAGATCTACCTGTTTCAAAACTAAGCTAGAAGGAAAGTCATAAGTAAATGATGCACGACTTAGATCATGCCATATGGTACACACATCATCTTGAAAGATTCAGATAACTATTATATATCCTCGTTATGCCTTTAAGTAATAACCCCACATCTACCTTTAAGGGGAAGTCATGCTCTACCATTAAAGAGTGATCATCTAGCTCATCTAATCAATCACCACCTCATGATTATACCTCTTTCACATGATTAAATATACACCTAACACTAGAATCCATTTTTTTATTTTCAAATGTCACTTTTAAAGGGTAATTATGAACCCAAAAATCTTCAACCACTAAAAAAATTAAAAGTAAAGTCATCCTAGATAGAGACTATAGGAACTGTCCCTCCCTAGTGAATATATCGTTATGTCAAGTCTCCAACTTTGCACGAACGCTCGGCTAGATATCCTGTGTTGGGTTGCATGATCCTGATACTGATGGAAAAATTCATACCCTCTCATTTATCTAAATCCAAATGGCCAAGATCTGGTGAATACTTCCAGTACTGAATCCTCATCTAGAGTTGTTCCTTATAGAGTTCCTAGGTACATTCACATTCCAGAATCAAAATATGACCAAAAATAAACATGCAATCACAAACCGAGAAGAGAAAATTGATATCATCAACTTCTAGGAGCTAATAGATAGAACCACCATAAGAAGTTTATGGTCGCTCTCCCTCACATCCCAAAGCACCACAGAGACCACAACTCAGCTTTCCCTTAGAGAGAGTGGTAGAGTCCTGAATCAATAGATGAGGAACGAGTAGCCATTGCCCTCAATGGATCTCATCTTCATGACCCCCCAAAATAATGCCTCAAATCCCTCTCGTTAGAGATTATAGAAACCACTATTTATGAAGTGCTAAACATTTTGAACCATAGACCTCTTCTAACATTGCATGGTCATTACCATATTGACTGAACATGACAAAATATGATGATAATAAAAATTCCTCCTAGAGACATATGTAACAAATTATGTTATCAAAATCCCCCTATAAGTATACAACTAGTTAGTCCATATAATCTTAGTTTTATTCATATCTAAAGTAGATTTTCCACGGTCTATGCGCACAACCAACACACAAGTCATAACATAACAAGGCATAAGCATGTCATATCAAGCAAGGTATTAGGACCACACATTAACCCACAAGTGAATCATATCAAGAAAGGGTTTCATAGGCTAAAAATGCACCCATATTCATAACATAACATACAATTTCAAACAAAGGCCCCTGATGGTATGGACTTCCCACCTCAAGAGTGTCGATGATCAATGCCAAGAGTTTCTACCTGAATCAATACCATACACCAATGAACCCTAAAACTATGCACAAATTATCACATGAGGATTTTGGAATTAGGATCCAAGAATAATAGCATGATACAAGATAAAATTCACTTAGAAACACCCAACAATAACCACAACCACCAATGGATCAAGATCCAATCAAGAGAGATAAAGTGACCCATAATAGATCTAGGCCATGATCCTTTAATGATATAATAATCCTTAATTATTTTATATAAGAATCCATAGATCTGTACATAAAAAACCATATTGATGATTTATCCTAATAGAAATATGAGTTTTAGTTTAGATCAGCTTAGAAATACCATATGGAATTCACCAGATCAATCAAATATTTAAATGGTGGAGAAGCAAGAAGAAGGGAACAAAATTAACCTTAAAGGAACCTATCTATTCATTTTGGATTAATGAGTTTTTAGAGAAGAAAAGTAGATATCAAAAAAAGGCTATAAAGTGAAAGGTAAGGGTCTCCCCTAATTAAAATCTTAACTGGGCTCTACTAGGGATCTGATGTCATTGCACTGGCTGGTTGGTGGAACCCAGGTTTTATTAAGCTACTTCCACCTCCACTGATTAGTCCTTGGCACTAAAATGGCTAGCCAGTGGCACCCCAATAGATCCAAATATAATGGTTAGTTCCCACACTTCCTTAAAATTCTAATCCCCAGTCCCTGAATGCATCTAACATATCTTAAACAAATGAATGAAAGGCAACCAAGACACATCAAAACTATGCACAAAATGTATTTAAATTTGAGAATTATACATATCTCATTCTTCCACTTCCTAACACTTACCAAATATAGTTCACTCACCATTATCATGATCAATACTTCCTCCTCAATTCATCTTTCACATGAAAAATCTCTCATAAGTTATCCTTCAAAAAATAGGTTTAAAAGACCACAAAAAACACCGAACACTATATCAAAAATTGAGACCATAGAGTAGAATTTCATTAAGTAGTTGATTAGAATAACAACCATATTTTTTATCTTGATATCCCCTTGGAATCTAGATATTATCTAAACTTAAAACCTATAAATAAAACCAGTGATCACAATTATCTTTTTTTTTTCAATTTTTTGATCAAGATTATTCCAATCCATTACTCAGTCGAATTTTTAGATTAATCTCTTTATTCAAAAAAAAAATCTCCAATAGTCTTAGAATTAACAATCCATTGTAACAATTTAGGAAAAAAATATATATTAAACAAAATTTCTTCATATTACTTGAAATTTAAACTAGATTTATTGTCTGTTGACATTTTGGTGGAGATTCTTGAACTAGTAGAATAAACCCTTGGCTATGAAACTTGACCCCATTTATCCTTCATTGAGTGTAACTTCACCTTCATCTAATTTCGACATCAATTCTTGTTTATAAAATCAGGTTGATATCTTACATTAAAAAAAATGAACTCAATCTAATCCTTTCAAATCTAGATAATTAAGTTTGGATGCACTTTGTTGTTTGGATAAGCGATTTCAGCATCCCACTCATCACTAAGACTTAGCCCTTGGTTCCATACAATTTTATATTAACTCCACTATGAGAATTAAATTTAATTTTACCTTTTTCTTCACAACTATATTATATAATTTATATAAAATAGAAGAGCATCATATATTATCTTTATAGTGGAAATGTTACTTTTACATTCCAAAATGTTTACCTTCACATATCATCAGGTTCAAAAGTGATATAAAGGAATTGATTGGGTTTGACTCTTACCTATCAACCTTATAAAAACATAGAGGGACTTTTACATATAGTCTTCCCTAGTTTATTCAATTTTATGTGAGATCTTTAAAGGTTTGAAAAAGTGTGGAACGATTATGCTTCTACTTTTATACATCACTGATGCATGTGAAGACTTCTTTAAATGTTACAAAGGGATAGAATTTTATGTGAAAACATCTGATATATACATATTAAAATCCTAACTTATATGTATTAAAATCTATAAAAATATATTAAGAAATAATGAATTTTTTTTGATATGAAATAAAATGAATTTAAAACACATGAAAAACAAAACCATATTCAACTAAGAATTTTACAACTTCAACAATTATAATTAAAAATTGCTCCAATAAAAGATATTTTTAATAAAAATATGGAACATTAAAAACATTAATTACAGAACCCAAAAACATCAAAATGACTTAAAAATCACATTTAAACTAAAATTCACTAAAAATAACTATAAATTTGTTCATAAAACACATGAAAATTAGATAATAGAACATCCCACAATTAAGCAATGAAATTCTATATTTTCAAATAAATATACAAAGAGTTATATTTTCAGATAAGAAAACTCAAGAATCAATACTTTTATAATTAATAAAATTTAAAATAAAATTTTGGAATCAAAAAAATTCATCCCACACACTTTATTGTAATTTCTATGATGTTATGCTCACTTAGATTACACAAGTCAGGTTTGAGAAGGAATGTATCTTTATTCCTGAAGAAGAAATGAAGGAGTTCTCAATGTGTCACATCATTTCTCACACACTGAGGTATGGATATACTTAAAAATAATTCTTAATCCTATTAAATGGTGGTGAGAACCTCCCATTTGGATTAGGCCATGGATTTCACATATTGTTGATGAAAAGGGTGTCGAAGCCTTAAACCCCATTTTGAGGGTATTTTTGGTACTTTTTTCCTTATAAAATACCTGATATAGGGGAAACAAATATCTAAGGGTATATTTATCTTCACAATATTTGATTTTATTTTTCAATGATCCAAAAATAATTTTATGAATCAAAAGTTATGAATTCTTGAAGTTGAGTATTTATCATAAATAAATTAGAGATCATTCTTAGGATCGTGCACCTAAGTTTCACGTGCCCAGGTATGCCTACCAAGGTCCATGTTCCAAGGTGTAATGAACCTAGATTTTTGTGACGAGGTTCCCCTTGGTCAATAAATATATCCCTCACCTCCAATTGTTGACACATATACAGACACCTGGAAGAGAGATCAATGTAAGATCTCCCTTCGCCTTAGCTATTACAGAGCCTCATCACTAGGGAACCATGCATCCAAAGCATCACAAAGATACAATACTAGGTTTACATGTGCCTTAGTCAACCTATAGTCACATAGCATTTTAAATACTTAACCTAGTGACCCCAAAATGGGTGACACTTCACCTAGGGATCTTAACCTGGGTGACACTTCACATAAGGCTCCTAACTTGGGCGACACTTCACCTAGTGATAAAAAAACATGGGTGAAACCTTCAATCAGTCCTATAATAGTGTGATCCATTTCATGTATCCCAACTCTAGGGTGATTCATTTCACCCAGGTCCATTCTTGGATGCTATTTCACCCAGGTCACCTACCTAGAATCCCACTATTCTATACCATGGGGGATCAACCCCTACACCCTCAATTAATATTAGTGATGGGATGAAGTCCTGATCCTTCAAATTGGTCCATTATATTTTTTCATTAAACCCTATTAAAAATATAGAGTCACACTGTAGACTTTTCAAACTATCTGGAACATGATTTTGGGTTGCAATAGCTATAACCCCAACCTTCATCCCAAAGGTTTTGAATGTATTGGAAGCACCTATTGGGCCATGGAAAACACATATTTGTTTCATAATAAACAAATAATATGATTTTTAAATGAAAAATAACATCATTAAAAATGAAATTAATTGAAATCATGATGAAAACAATAAGATATGATCATCACATATAATTTATAATTAATTTACATAAATAAAGAATTACCTTACATTGAATTTTTTTCTTCTTTGGAGATTTGGTAGGCCACTTATTATCAAAACCATAATTATAGTGAGAGGATTCAAGGGTAGAATCCCTCTAGTGGTGATCCACACATTATCTAAGAACCTTTAAGATTCATCGTATAAATATTCAGGTACTAGCACCAAAGACTCTAACACTTGTGTCATTTGTCATTGAGCTCCACAAGAATTATTTTTAGGAAAAAAAATTATTCTTATCCTCTATATAATCCAGATGGAGGTGGAGGAGTGACACTCTCCATTATTGAGATAATTCTAGAATAATATGTCTCTTGGGATTGATAGGATTCTCTGGAATTTTTTCTGCACAATGATTAGAATGTTTAGGGCTGTAGAGAATGTCATAACCAGGTTTAACTAGATCCAGGGTTAGAGAATAATAATTGCACATATTCCCTAATGATTCTCTTAATCCCAAGTGATCCTCATGTCTAAGTAATAATAATGATATTATTATTTACTTAACAAGAACTAAAATCATATTTAAATAAACAATATTTTCTAGAATAAACAATTTAATATGTATTCAAATAATATTTAATATGTTATTTCACATCAGACCGTTAAAATTAGTATGTCAATCCTCATAAATATTTATCAGGCCTTGAATAATGACAATATATTAAAATAAATAAATATCATTTAATTATTTTATAATAAATTAATATATATTATAATCATTAAAATATAAAATAAATATTTATTA
The DNA here is from genome assembly GCA_963277665.1 of Viscum album. NCBI lineage: Eukaryota > Viridiplantae > Streptophyta > Magnoliopsida > Santalales > Viscaceae > Viscum > Viscum album. The sequence continues at coordinate 1,711,426,339 of OY728140.1, read as the reverse complement.
AACATTCATCTCACAGATATTCTATAAAATAATTGATGACTAAATATTTGTAACCAATCAAACAAGAATAATTATTAAACCATGAATGAGAATAATATTTATACAACATGAAAAATTCATATAAAATTTAACTAAGGTTATGGATACACTTAGTGGGTGATCCTCTAGGCCTCTTTCTTAGTGGCATTAGGTAAAACCACCTAAAGTCCAAGGTAAGCATCTAAAAACACACCAAAGTACCCAGAGAGAAAAAATTTAAATGTTTCAATGAAAATAATCACATACGAATGTACAATGTGTAATATAATAAATTTATCATGATATATCTAATCAATAAAGTTTCATGATTGTTTCATCAACCTATGTACTCAATGTCACTTTATTTGACTTTATAAAATTGAATTTTTCAATATAATGCCATGGCCATGCACTTAATTAGGAAGTTCCATTCCCATAAAAGAACTAAGATATCAACTTTAATTAATGAAAAAATAGTAAACTTACTTTATTTCATTACTCTTTCAATTAATATCACCCACGACACACCCAATGTATCCTACCTCTCTATGAGTATATGTTGTTACAATTTTCATCAATACATCAAAGTGCGCGACTCATGATATGTATTAATAATAATTTTAAATTCTATGGAATATTACACATGTATTCAAATAGGAACATCAAATGACACATATAAATGTGGATTTCCTATTTGTATGTCATGTTCTCATAATCTCCAGCTTTGAAAATTACTAAGGGCGTACACTATGAGAAAGTATCTCAATGTCATATGAGTCTCCACCCATGATATCCTATATCACTTGTATCTTGTCAAATGATATCATTTTTATATAGAAACTATATATTTAAGAATATTTTCATGGAACTTCTAGGTTCTCATCGTAGTGGGGAACTGATTTGAGCTTTCAGTATGAAATTTACACTTAGAACATGATCACATAGTATGCCACATAGAAGAATAATAATGACGTGATATGAACTTTTTTAATATTCAAAACAATGAATATTTTGAAAATATAATGTTTAAAAGTGTTTGGTTCTAGGGAACAAACTCCAAAAGTCTCCCAATTTCACTAGATCCAACTGCTAACTATACAACTAGTTATCCTCACATGATAAACATGCTTCTGCTAAGATATAGATAAAGCTGATGAGCCCACCATTCTACCACTAGTTGTTCTTCTTAATAAGACCTCATTTCTCTAAGAAAATAACTCAAGAGATGATATCTTTAAGTACATGTCCTCTTTCATCTTTAACATCCTGGATAATACTATAGTTAAAATTCATCATGATATGATTGAATTTTAAAATCTTGTTACAACATCAAAAATATAAAACAAATGGTAGCTAAATTTTTTTCTTAAGCTGCATTAGAAACAAAAACATACTAAGTCGAATGTAGAAATGAAAACTATTGGTTGTAATAGGCTTTGAACTTGTATATTCCCTTAACATTACTGCAATTAAAAATCAAACTAATCTAAAGAAGACTAATTTTATATTCCCTAAAAATTAGTGTTCCCATTTATTTAATTATCAAGGACTCATCTAGTTTTTCTTTCCCAAGGACTGTCAAATGGTTCTAACTAACTGTCTTTACAGTTCTCCTAGTCTTATTTGATATTTTAATTCTATGATTTATGTATAAGAAAGTTTAAAGATCTATACATATCATTTCATGTGAGATATATTTTCAAAGTACCATTAAATATATATAGTCTAAACATCATAAGAATACCATATCATTATAGGAAAAATAGTATTTAGCGGTTGTTTAAACCACTACTAAATTGTTTCTTAGTGGTTTTAAAAATCCACCAAAAACATTTCACGACAGTTTTCAAAAAGTATCATGAAATGTTTTGTGGTGGTTTTTTTATATTTTTAATTTAATATTTAATATTTATTTACAATTTATTAATATTTTTATCTATTTATTATTTATTTAACCTACCATGCATGAATATTCCATGCATTCCAAGCATAAATTCACTATATGTGTGTGTGTGTGTGTTGGGTGTGATTTAAACCCCTTACCTCTTGGTTATTCGATAGAGACTTCACCACTCAAGCAAACTCTTCATGTGGTGAGTAAACAACATTTAATATACTTATATATATACAAACATATACAAATAAATACATATACATGTATAACAATATTAAAGAATAATAATAAATAATAAATAATAAATTTTAAATATTAAATATTAAAAAAATACATAGCAAATAAATATGAAATAAGTAATAATTAATAAATAAATAATAAATAAGAAACAAATGATTAATAAATAACAAACAAATGATTAATAAAAAATAAACAATAAATAATAAACAATAAACAACAAACAACAAACAATAAACAATAAACAATAAAAAATAAACAATAAACAATAAACAATAAATAATAATAATAAATAATAATAATAAATAATAAATAATGAATAATAAATAAATATATAATATATAATATATAATAAATCAATATAAAATAAATAATCTGTAAATAAATAATAAATAAATAATGAATAATAAATAAATAATAAATAATAAATAAAGATTAAATAATATCTAATAAATATTAAATAAATAATTATTTGATAATAATTTAATAATAAATTAATAACAAATAATAAATTAATAAATAATAAATAAGTGATAAATTAACAATTATTTAATAATTAATTATTAATTAGTTAATAATTAATAATAAATGAATATATAAGAAATAAAAAATAAAAAATAAAAAATAAAAAATAATAAGTAGTAAATAATAAGTAATAAATAGTAAATATATATATAATTACATATAAATTTATTAAAATAAAATTATATATTTTATAAAAATATGTAAATAAATTTATTTAAATGTATATAAATACAAGCACGAAGACACACACACACACACCAACCAACAAAATACATATAAATATATATACTAACATCATATATATACTAACATCATATATATAAATATACATTAATGTATATAAATATACATAAATGGATATAAATATCTATAAATATATATTAGTATAGACTATTATGAATAAATACATATAAATATCTATGTATAAATGAAATTATATATATTTTTTAAATAAATGTTGATAATTGTATATAAATTATAAATAAATAGACACAAATGTATATAAATACATAAGAATATTTCTAAAAGATAATAAATCACCAAAATAGGGAAAACCATAGAAATTGAAACAACATTAAATCAATGGTAATTTAAATACATGGAATAAAATCATGGACAACTTAACAAGCATATGAAGACACTCTTAAACGAAGGTGAAATCTTATTAAATGTTAAAAAATCATGGTTTATGAATAAAAAATTAGTTTTGGAGGCCTTCTAAGCCTTTTTTTGACCTTGAAAAAATAGTGACTAGGGTCCCCCAAATATACACAGTGTATAGCTTGTCGCAGACTTCAATTTGATATATAGTAGAGCCCAAACGAACACCCAGATCAAATGATATGGTTGTTTAAAGTCGAAATTTGATTTTCAAGTTCTATTAAAACAATAAAACATTTTATTCTTTTAATTATTACCAAATTATTATATAATATCATTGTAATTCATTTCATAAGCTTCAATTTTATTGGTTTTGGAGCTAAAATAGGCACTCAGATCAAAAGTTGTGGTCATTTGATGTTGAAGTCTCATTTTCAACTTATCCAAGAATTAATTTAAGTCTCAAATATTCACTAACTAATAATTATAAGTAATTAATATTTAACACGTAATAATAAAATAAAATAATACATGATCATAAATAATTTCTAATAATAATTAATAGTTATTAATTATTAATTAGTTTATATTTTTCCCATTATTTTTAGCGGTGATTTCTTAAAAAACCACTTCTAATTCATAGCAATTTTAAAAAATTACTATTAAATATATATAAAATAAAAAATAAAAAATAAAATAAAATTTAGCAGTGGTTTTTCATAAATAGCTTCTAAAAATAAATTTAAAAAATAATAAAAAGTATATTTTTTCATAGTTTATTAAAAATAACTGATAAAAAAAATATTGATGAAATGCATAGCGATGGTTTTGATAATCACCTCTAACAAACCACTATGAATTTCAACTTTTCCTTTAGAATGTGACACTTGAAATAGTTTGGGTGTATTGTTCCATCTTATATTTTCAATACCATGTCATCCATGTATAATGACTTGAATTAAGAAACCCCTTGAACTATACTAATAGATCTTATTCCCTATAACTTGGACTACTAATTAAGTCCTATTTAGAGAAATTATTTAGTGTTATATAACCATAAGACTAATCACCTGTTTTATATATGTTGTCAAACATACCTGTCTTGGATGATTGTGGCTCTCCCACTAACCTATTGTAGACGCATGACAAAAATTCATTCCAAATGAATATTCTATGATCATTATACTTGTTTTAACCCATAATTGGATCCTTGAAATTTTCAATTCGTATTGGAATTCCGGGATGTCTCCAACCTTTATGGTTACATCATATAGAAATGTTTTATAAATTTATCTTTAAGGGAGGTGTCCTTGACATTAGTATCTTAATAGAATGATCATAGTATATATGACAAGTAGAATTCAAATGGATTTAGGCATGGTGAGTTAGTATAATCAATCAAGCCTTATTAGTACCATTCTTATACCACCCATGTATAGTTTTTTACTACCCACCAATGAATTTACATTAATAATTAAAAGAATTAATTTTGTTACATGGAATCCATTTTTGAATTCATAAGAATTTTTCAATCATATATAGTTTCAACTTACTACTCTCTAGAGGATTTATTATTCTTATCAAATAGTTTTTCACCCACTGTGGTGAATATAAAATCACCACTATGGTTTTAACTATCTTATATGGTATTTTTATCAAGAATATTTCCTCCCACTCATACTTGTGGATTTTATCATTCTTATACCAACTTATGAATCTAAATATAATATTTAACGAAAGTCTTACTTACTCCCACAATCTCCAAATATATACTCTTCCCACATAGAAACATTATTGGTATTATTAGTACCTTTATATTTTTGGGATATTAATATCCTCCATAACAATAAGATTATTAACTAAGATTCACCTTTTGTTTTATGATGTATATTTGAAGCTTACACCATATTTAAAAATGGATCCCATAAAGAAATACTTGAGGTTGTGACATAATGGAATTTATTCATATCAAAACTCATATGTTATCCATTAGTCAATTTAGTTGGAATATGGTTAGTTGTTATACTACTATTTTCAAATAATACCTAGAAAGTAATCATAAAAAACTAAATTACATATATATAAATCCTTATTGATCATTATTATTTCTAAATAAGGCTATGTGAGTTTAGGAAATCCCACATTTTACATTAAATGATCAATGAATTCTTGGTGAAGGCATACTTTGAAATACCTTTATAGAATATCTTGTATTTTTTACCAAGTGCATTCATTAATTTCATCCATTATTCCTAGATTTTTTTAAAGGAATTTAATAAAGTATATGAATTTACCTCAAGCTTCACCTTGGAGTAGTTCACACTATAAAAATAAACTAACTCCAAAAAATTCACAGCATACCTTTATTTCTAAAGGTTTCTTAGTCTAAAACATGAGTATGTCATATGTGTAAGAGTTTTAGCACAAAAGAGTCAAAAAATCATACTAGGTATATAAATTAAAACTTATAGTTTACTTGACTAAGGAATATATTTTCACAATAGGGTATGAGTTTTATAATTATATTCATCATTTATTCCTGATGAAGGATGTTTATGATTCAAATTTTATTAAACTATTAAGTGTAATGTAACATAAAAACATTAATTTTAGAAGAAATAATGTTTTGTTGTGTTAAAAAAACCATTGAAATAAATGTATATGTAATACTTAATACAGAAAATTACTCAACTAGAATCTATCCCCTAAGAAATCATAATTCATGAGTTTATCAATGTTAACCTAGGCATCATCCTTTCTCAACCATTAGAAGATAAACACCTTATGCACATAAGCCTCATCCCGATTGTTGAGGACTCTTAAGTGCATCTAGGCAACCCAGGATCAAATCCAGGTGTAGGTACAATTTTTAGGGGTACTGTATCAGGTATTGTAGCAGCATTGTAGTGGGAAATGTGCAGTACTGTAGCAGGTACTATAGTGGTAACTGTAACAGGCACTATTTGTCACTATAGCAGTCAGGAATTTGCCTCTGTTTGGGCCTTCAGGCCACCAATTTGGTCCCCGAGTCCTTTAAGTCCTTCGGTCCAGTAAGGCCTTCGGGCCACCTTAAGTGCAAATACAAACCAGACAACCTACAAGGAATGAGCTCTATAGGAGGATGAGCAAGGAGCTTTCACCATAGCAGAATCTACACGGATTGTAAGAATGAGAGGGTATGACACCTACCATTGGGACAAGCTTGTGCATGCACGGGATAGCCTAGCCGAACAACCATGTGAAGGTGGAGAGCTTATTTCATGATGAAGATGCTGGGGAGGAGCAATTCTAAGTAGTTAGTCTGGGTTGTATGTAATGTTTTAAGCCTACGGGCAATGAATTCCTCTAAGTCCTATGGGCCATGTAATACTTGTTCCTACATTCATTGTAAGTATTCCACCTCACCCCTTGAAAGGTGGAATAGAAAAATCAATAAAAATGAATGCCTTCAGGCCATTGGATGGAAGGAGATAAACACCTTACTTACGAAGTTATCTATTTCTCACTACGGACATAGGAATCACCCTTTCTCATCCTTTAGGAGAACACACCTTACTTCTTATAATTCTTCTGTGTGATTCTTACTAATAACATAGAAATAACCCTTTCATATCCATTAGTATAACACAACTTAATTCATTGGTTATTTTATTAACTAAAAATAAATTAAATAAAACCAAGAAGCATGATAGAAACATTATATTCTATGATGAATATATATTCTTGAAGTAGAAATACTAATTTTCTTATTCATCTTCAATTTATTATAGTTCCTTTTAAAATGTCCTTTACTATCCTCATTGGAATAAAATATCATCTTATTAACCTATTACCTCTAAATATTTTTTCCTTTTGAAATACATTGAAATAGGGACCATTGATTTAGAGTTTTTCATGGTCTTTTCAATATTTCCTTTCATTTTGTTCACTAAGATCCTCAAAATTATTATTTACCTAGTGAAGATTCATCAAAATATTCTTGGTTTGTTTATCAATACTATTCATCTCATAATTCTAGATGAATGAGGGGAGCCTAGAATATAAGAATGAGAGTATGATATTATTAGATAATTTCTAACCCATATGGGAGTCAAACGTCGTTAATTGATAAATGAACTCCGGTATATTAAGGGAAAGATCTATAGTTATGTAAATGTTTCCTTTTTTACACAAGTATAGCATAATAAAAAATACATTTATCTAAAGACTCTATTTCTACTTCTTAAGGGATAAGAGATGAGATGTCATGGTATTTGAATCAGTGTCCTTATATTGCACTATCAGTTCTCTGGGCATAAATGATATCCTAACACAATGGATAATTGAATCATACCCATGCACCATCCTTCTCTCATTCTATTTCTTAGTGAAGCTGTTGTATAAGTTTAGGGAATTAAAACACATATTATAAATTTTCATATTGAGAGGACCAAGGAAGTAGTCCCTATCATCATAATATTGTCTTCTCTGGGTGATAACCCACACGTCTTTTCTTCCTAGAGTTTCTGCAAGGTTCCAACCCTTGGATACTCACCCTTGAATTGAAAATTAATTTTGATGGTGAGGAGGATTCATAGAAATTATATTCAATCCCCAAACCACTCTACACCCTGATGTGGGACTCAAGAACATGTTTCATAATGTGACACTATAAGGTCGGGTCTTACAACTCTACTACCAAGAAATAGGGTAGTTAGTCCCATTTCATGGGCACTTATGGAATGTGATTTATTTATATTAGATTCATAATCACCCCCTAATCACTTTACATAGGGACTAATTCTATCCCTCCTCTAATACCACTTGATAGTACCAAGGCAGTAGTCCCTATCTTCACAATATTGTTTTCTCTAGGTGATAATCTGCACTGTTTTTCTTTCCTATGGTTTCCATAGGGCTCCAACCCCTGGAAACTCTCCCATGGATAGAAAAGGACTTTTAATGTGGATGGAGATTCATGGGACTTATTTTCCATTCCCAAACACCTCCATACCCATATGTAGGACTCAGGAACATGTGTCATGACATGACACCATATTATCACACTATGGTACCATGATTCCAAGAAACAGGGTGGTAAGTCCCATGTCATGGACACCTAGGGAATTATATTCATTTAGGTAGGACATATACATATAGTAGTTTGGTGTATAAAACAACTATACCACCCTTGACATTAATTATAAGTCTATTTCTGTTTTTATCTTTATCACCAAATATGTTACTTAATAAGTTTTATTTATTAAACTCCCATTATTTTATAGAAAATCAATATCTTTCTCCATTATTTTTGAAATATCCTATCATATGAATATTCTAGTGGAAAGGATCCATATTCCCCTTCTCATAATTCAGAATTTGTCCTGAAAAGCTATTTTAAGGAATTTATACAAGCATAACCTGAAAATTGCATTAACTACTAACTTATTGATATGTTGAGTGGAATCCCCCATCCTAAAATCCTAGACCTTTATTTCCTTAACGTTTTACTCTCAGTTATATAAATTTATGCTTTGGTAGTCAAGCCTTGATGTAAACTAAGTTATGTTAACCCATGACCTTAGTTAAAACTCTTTGATAATTAAAATCACTCTATCTTTTTTCAGACAAGCACTTTTAACTATGGTTTTATTTTTACTTTATCCATAGAATGCTATTCTGACTTAATCTATATTGGGTTGAGTGATTTTTTCCTTTACTCATAAAATTCCCATTTTTTCTTTATTATATGCTTGTTAATATTAAGTGGATTTTACATAAGTGATTAACCCTATCAAGATAAAACTTATGCATAATTCAATTTTATTTTAATTCCATATTGCATGATTGTTAATTCATTTATTAAGTGATAACAATAACGGATCCAAAAATAATTAACCATGAAACTTGATAGAAATAAAATAATAAAAGTTTAATTATCATGAGATTATAAAATGGTTAGATTATTTATAAGATGATAAAATAACCCACAATCATAGGGGAATAAAACCTTGAACTGTAACTTGGATCATGTTTCAACATTCAGTTTTTCCACCTATGTATCTCCTAGATTGGTTTCCTCTCAACACTAAACTTGAACCACCTCCACTCACCTAAGATATCCATTCATTATATAATATTTACTCACATTAAGGTGAGGGGAACCAAATGATTGGTTAAGGGGTTTTCATAAAAAACCACAGGCAAACAAACCCTTACATAATGAGTGGAGGGGATGAAAAACAAGACATCATTTAATTTAATAATTTTTTGCAAAAAATATGTAATAATAATAACTTAAAGAAACCATTTAAATAAATAGGTATTTTCTAATATCATGATCATCTAATCACATAAAAAAATATAAATTTTCAATCCATATAATATTCACTTCAATTCATTCTTAATTAAGATAAAAATTCTTCTAATTAATAAAAGTAATTATCTAATTAATAAATTAATTCATTTTATCATAACATCCATATGAAATTCCTAGAAATCCCCATTATCCATAATTTTAAAAAAATAAAATAAATTAACTTTATTTAAGATTAATTAAGTACATAGTTTATACTTGGAGGAAATGTTATGTACCCATCCAAACTATCTATCATTTTCCTTTATAATGTGCGCTCACATGGAATCCAATATACATGGTGTGGCGTGTAATTACAAGGCATGTAATGTCAATAAATGAAACACATACACATGTAAATTACACGCATGTAACTCTATTAATACATGTAGATTGTACTACAATTAAGGACCATACACATCATTTAGTTTAGAATTTAACATGGAAATTAATTTAATATATAATTAATTCACTATCACATAGTGTGTACTATCGATAAATGACACAAAAATGAATATTAATATAGTTTAATTATATCAATAATTTTCCTTTGGTGTCAAATTAACTACATGAGGTATATTTGGTTACACAACATGTACTTGGGTTATATACCATATAACATCCTCTTCCCTTGCCTGTGATAGACACCTAGTGTCTAGGAGTGTTTGTCATCCATAGACGTGTACAAGGTACATGGCGTGTACACTAGATACACGTCATGTGACCTTGATGTTTCATGGGGTTTTAGTCCCCATGTCTTGTAATAAATACATGAGAGATCTTTGAACTCATTTTTTATGTTGAGATAACGTGTGTAATACATGACATGTAAGCTAATTACACGACATGTAGTCCAGGAAACCATGTGTCAACTTGTACTGATCAATACAAGGTGTGAATTTAATACACTTCAGGTGTATTTACTACATGATGACCCAAATTTATTTCAGTTTTTCTAGGTATGGTGTACATGGGTACATGACATGTAACAATAGGATATATTTCACATATTATTGTGTTATCCATCCAGAACCCTTGACACCTCATGATGGAGTCTTCAAATGTTCTTCGGTTATTTTTAAAATTCAATTGGTTATATAATTGATAAAAAAGAAGGATAAGAGAAAACTTTTATACACATATTTAAAGAAAAAAAATATAAATTAAAACTAATAGTAAATTTATTTCATAGATCAATGATTAATAAATAATTATAAATTAATTATTTGACAACTTTGATACCAATTTAAGGTTTCAGACATAGCATAAGCACCTATTAGGCTATGGTTAACTTAGAATTTTGTTGTAATCAATGAATAATCTAAGATGTACACGAAAAAAAATCATTACCTATGAAATTAATTCAATAATTAATTGAAATAACACTGGAACCAAGAAGAAGGGGGCATCACATAAAATTTATAATTAATATATTTAACTAAATAATTTCCTTACATTGAAATTATTTATTTGTTGGAGATTCAGTAAACTGCTTCTTTTCAAACTTTCATTGCAATAAGAGGATTAAAGGGTAAAATACCTCTAGCATTGATCCACATGTGGTCCCCCAACCTTTGAGAATCATTGTAGAAATATATGAGTGCTATCATGGAAGACTCTAACTTTTTCATCATTCATCCTTTATCACCACAAGAATCACCTCATGGCATAATAATTCTTCTTGTTCTCTCTATAATCAAGAGGCTGATAGAAGAGGATCAATTTCAATTCTTGATAGTGTTCTAGGAGAATACCTCTCTAGGGATTGAGAGGATTATTTGGAATTCATTATTCATACTGATTAGAATAGACAGAGATTTGGAGAATGTCATACTAGATTTAAATTGAGCTTAGTTAGAGAATACTAATTTCACATAGGCTCTTATGATTCAATTAATCTCTGAAAAACACCATTTATAAATAATAATATTATTATTATTATTTATTAGACATGTGCTAAACTTGTAGATAAATATATATTATTTCTTTAATAAATAATTTAATATTTATTCAAATAATATTTAATATTTCATTTCTCGTCAGACCATTAAACTCGGTCTGGAAACCATCCTCAATATTTGTTAAACCTTGAATAATGAATATATATTTAAATAAATAAATATCACTGCATTATTCTCTAATAAATAAATATATAAATATTATATTCACTAAAATAGAAGATAAATGTATTTTAAAAATTCAACTCAAATATATTCTCTCGAATAACTAGTGATTGAATATTTGTGATCAATTAAATATGAATAATTATTAAACCATTTATGAGACTAATATTTATACAAATTATTAAATTAATGTAGAGTTTAATTTAGGTTTTGGATACACTTAGTATGTGACCCTTTGGGCCAATTTTTCATGGCATTAGGTAGAATCACCTAATGCCCAAGGTTAGAACCTAAAAATATGCCAAGACACCCATAGAGAAAGAAGTTAAATTCTACGAACACAATAACCACATACAAACATACACTATATAATATATTCTCTTTATCATGATATCTTTAAATAAGCATTTTTTATGTTTTCATCATCAACATATGTGCTCAATGATTCTTTCTTTGATTTTTTAGAAATTAACTTTCTAATAGAATTCCATGACCATGGAATTAATTTGGAAGTTCCATTCCCATCAAATTGAATGAGATATCAAATTACATTAAATAAAAGAATGTAAAGTCCTCTCTCTCTCATTATCTATTAATGCAATATCACTCGTGATGCATCCAACGTATCCTACCTCACCACAAATCTATATTTTCATGGTTTTCATCAATACATAAAAATACATGACTCATTAGATGTATTAATAATAATCTTAAATTATAAGTAACATTACAAAAGTATGTAGAAAAGAACATCCAATGACACATATAAATGTAGATTTTCTACTGGTGGGTATTGTTCTCATAATATCATAATTTGAAAATTACCAAGGGTGTACACTATGAGATAGTGTATCAAGGTCCTATGAGTGTCCACCCATGATTTACTATATCATTTTTGTCTCAAGAAATTATATCATCTAGATATGAACATATATATTTAATAATTATATCATGAAACTTATAGGTTCTCATCATAATGAGGAGATACTATGGCCTTTCAGTGTGATAGTTACCATTAAGACATTATTACATACTATGTCATGCAGAAGAACAATTATAATGTGATAAGAACTTTATTGATATTAAAAACTATAAATATTATAATAATATAATGTTCAAAAGTTTTTGGTTCCATGGAACCAACTCCAAAACTTCCCATAAAATGAATTGTGTTGAGATACTCCTCACTGCTTCCCAAAACACCTCAAGTTGAGATACCCATCTTAGATTCTTCATCTGACTTGAGTTGAGATAATCCCCTTGGATACCTAATTGATCATCTCACCCTCAACCTCCATCAATGAATCACACATATATAGGCCTCCTATTATGTATAATCCTTAACCATTCCTTCTCCTGTCCAACTAATAATAGTAGTATGAATATATATGGGCCTCCTACTTGGTTTAATCCCCAAACATACATTCTATTATTTAGTTACAAATAAATATGATGAACCAAAAAGGTAATCCCAAAGTTATAAGTACCACAAAATCCCCTATTTTGTGTACTTTTTAAATAAAATTGATATTCCATTAAATATTATTTCTCATACTAAACATGACTCATTTAATGTCAAGAATTTTCCATGTATTACTTTTGGATATTAAATGGATTATTTTCGAGACCAAGCGCTGAGACAACATGTGATTCTGAGGCTCGGTGTGTATGGAATAAATGTTTGAAATATATTAAATATATTAAAAAAAGTTCATGTGTAGTTTTCATAAAAATGTGGAATAACTTATAAATGGGTTTCTAAATCAGAAATATGAGGGAACCGTTAAGTTCAGAATGCGAGGTTTACCCTAGGCGTGACTTAACATTAGTCAGTGCAGGTCATTTGTAGAAAAGTCATCACGAATGAAGAAATGAATAAATTAATAAAATAAAATTATTTTATTCCATTTTTTTGATTAAATGATTAAAATTATTTAAGTAGACTATTATAGAGAAATATTAGGGTTATCCGCATAACTCTGGAACCTTTGGAGAGATGTTGGATATAGATTCAGAGAATTCTCTTAGGTGAACGATGATGAGATCGTGGATCAATGATCGACACACCTCAGATTCAAAGGATCTCACCAATGACAACAGTGAAACCCCATTCTTTACCATCGATAAATCCAGTTTTAGGTATGGCATGTGTTTTGATTTTTTATTCCCCATTCTTGAATTCTATGATGAATGTCAATCAATCAACAAACAGATTGACCTGCGGTTCGATCGTCTTGCGAGATGGGACTATTTGCGGGGTTTTTGTGAGAGATTAATCTTTATGATTTGATTATTTTTAGTTTCATTATATTGGCTAAAGATCAAGATTGATATGAACATAGATCATGGTTAATCATTATAATTTGTTCTTGTGATCCCCCTCATTCATCGTTCATCACAAACATTCTTAGTTTGGCCCACAGCTCGACAAATTTTGATCAATCGATCTTTATGCACCAATTTCTTGGAACAATGATGTGATATCATAGATCTGGGATCGGTATGGCACGACATAGGTATGACAATAGAGATGGAGTGATTTGAACAATAGGGGATACCAAATTTCACATTCTTCAGTGTTATTCAGCGCACAACGAAGAGTGATAATTTTATCCATTTTATAAGCTGGTTTGATGGAGAAACCTGTTTTTTGTTGAAAAATAACGTTCATATGAGTTGGTATATTCAATTATACGATGAAAGGATCACCGAATAATATTTCAAAGGTTCTAGAACAAATGGAAAACAAATCTGGGATTCTGGAAAAACCCACGCTACAAGACATGTAAGTAAGATCTACATGTCGTGTGGTCCCCCTAGAGGCATTTGGGGTTTTGGGAGAAATTTAAGTATCACATGACATGTGACCCTTATCACACAGTGTGTGGTATCTCCCAAGTGACTCGGTGTGTACTTTGAGAAGTACATGGACATGGGGTGGAGTACACGGGTTTAGCACGCCGAGTACTCCCCACATGAACATGGAATGGACTAGGTACATGGGATAATCCATGTAATAGAACACAGGTAGACCTACCCAGGATGGATCCATGTACTGACACGCGGGTAGATTACATGGGATGCCTACACCATGTGTATGACTACATGAACATAGCTTGATGACACGGTCCACTTACACAAGTAGGAAATGGGGTCAAGAGACATGGTGTGTGACCCCTACTACACATCATGTACTCTTCTATATGTGTCTTAGATCTCTTTCACTCCATATATTAGAAAATTTCATTAGGGTTCATTCCCCTTATCCTTTCCCTGAAGGTTGGTATGGAATTTACTCATACTCCCAAGACTATGATCCCTTCAGTAGGACTTCTTGGATAGAGCCATTGAAATCCCTTCAAGAGGCCTGGAGTGAGATTCTCTATTCATCTTTCATACCCTAGGTGGAGTTCTTGGTATCGTCCTGACCAACACTACATGGTCATTGATCCTCTACTTAGAGGGTTAATCCAAATTGAGTTGTTGGTATCACCCCATGGTCTTGGAAATGATCCACATCTGTGTATCATATTTTCTTAAAACCTTCAGTGTGTTATTTCTCATGATGAGACCTGATGAGAAGTACCTCTTAGACGAATGTCATCAGTGCTATTAGACTCTGGAGTTTGTTATCCCAAATGAGTGCTTTGTGGAATATTCAAGCTAGAATCCTAGGATGGTATACTATGGTCATGACTTACCTCTATAATGTGTGTCTTTGTTGAGTATATCTGGATATTCTTGTTATATATGTTGTAGAAATATACCTATGTAGATATTATTATATTTCCTTTATTGTATGATTTGTGGTTTTGGGGTGTCCAACTTAGTATTGTTGTACTCATTCATACATGATATTTTCCCACATATGTCATGTCTTGTGCAGATTATCAACCTTTTGATAGAGTCCTAGGCAGACCTGGACTAGATGGTTCTTAGTAAGACTGAACAGACCGAGGTGTGTTCCTATGAATTTCAGATAGCAGTCCCAGTACTTACTTTTAAGTTGTACTTTTATTTCAGGCTCTTTACGGTGGGATTTTAGTTGGCCCTGTTTACTTTCTTTTACTTCATTCCATACTATGGTTGTGGGTTTAGATGTATGCATGCATGGTTGTTCAGTTGTTTTTACATTTTAGTGTTCTTATAGGCTTGGAGATGTGTGTGTGTGCATACAAGTACTTATGCTAAGGCCTCCCATGTCAGTGATATGCCTTCTAAACACTATTCACCATCCCTTGGTCTATTAGAGGTGGGTTTGGGGAGTCACATCATGGGGACCTTTGGGATGGGTAGTAAGAGAGTGGTGTCAGAGTGGTTTCTAAGATAGGACCGAGAGTTTGTGATATTGGTTTGGGGAAATAGATTTAAGTGTTTTGAGTTTGTATTTCAGTCTAGGGACTCAAGTGCTGGTGTAGCGACCGACATATCCATACACCATGACTCTGATAATCTACTTTTTACCTCAATACATGAGAACACTAGTTTTATAGAAAAAAATGGTACATGTATCATATAGGAATGGATTGTGGTTTCCATTTCCTTCTTTAGTCAGATCTCCGGATATACACATTGATTGTGGTACATCTTGTTTTTTTGGATGCCTCCACAATTTATGTCATCTAAGATTAAACATGATGATCATAAGGATGACCCCCTGAGTGATGAGGTGTAGATAGTGACCAGTTCTCGACATGTCACCTCTAAGTGGTGCACCAGCTATACCACCTGTAGATCAGCATGTGGTACCATTAGTACCAGCGGATGAGGTGTTCTAGTTGAACGTGCTTCATGAGTTTTAGTTATAGAGATCCCTTAGGTTCTAAGGTGAGCTTAAACCATAGGTGGATGAGGATTGTCTTGAGGCAGTGACCCAATTTTTCTATCTAGTTAAGACACCAGCAGATTAGATGGTGGTCCTAGCGGTGAGCTTACTACATGAATCAGTAGGGTGGTGGTGGGGGTTAGTTACCAAGTATTATGATGAGGTGAATATTTCATGGAAATAGTTCAGGTGCATTTTCGAAGATGAGTTCTCACCAAATACACTTAGGGTTGTCTTTATCCAATAACTTTTGCAGCTCCAACAAGGTAGCATGACAATAGCTGAGTATTCATCGAGGTTTACTAACCACTCCAAGTACTTTATAGACATGGTTTTAAATCAGTTATTTAAGGCCTAGACCTTCGAGTAAGGTCTAATTAGATACATTAAAGAAAATTTTATCCCTCAGTGTATTCCTACCTATGATGGGGTGCTAGAGCGAGCTTTGGTGGTTGAAAGTTTCTTATCTGAGAAGATACAACCAGTGGTTGTCAGCAGTGGGAAAGAAGGAGTGGAGACCTCAGTAATAGGGAATCGATGTCAATCTCAAGGACCTAGATGTGTGAAAAGTTTTAGGAGGAGGTCCTAGGACAGAGGATCTACAATTCAGTGCTCATAATGTGGGTCTAGTTTTCCCAAAGAGAGGCGGTGATACTCATTTGATGGTAGGGGACATCTCTCCCTAGATTTTACAACCCACTATATATCCAACAGATAGACCGTGGATAGGCCACTGAGGTAGAGCTAGTAGTTGGAGAAGGCAGGTTTATAGGGTGGAATCTGAGGTTAAGGATCTTGGATAGCATTAAGTGATGATTGATGTTTTGAATTTTTACCACCACCACCCCCAGGTGGTCCACACCAGGCTCAGAGAGCTGGGGGACAAGGGAAGAGAAAACTGTAGGCAGTAGAATCTTATGATCCAGAGGCTTCAAAAAATGATTCAAGGTACGATTTATATCTTTTATACCTTATATGAAGTACTTATAGACATAGGTTCTGGTCACTCCTTTCTTTCTACATACCTTGTATGGGACTTAGATATTCTAGTTGAACCTTTAGATCAACCCTTACGCTTATAGAATCCTACTAGAGAAGACTCAATGTTCATGCACTTATGCTGACAGTGTGACCTGACTCTTTGAGGAGATAGTTTCTTTTGGAATCTACTGGTAGAAACATTGAGGCCTTAAGACATCATTCTTGGTATAGATTGGTTATCTATAGTTCATTCCAAGATCAGTTGTTTTAGGCCAAGGGTGTAGTGTCTCCACAGTGACGAAACATGGTTCTTTTTTATTAGTGAAAAGGAAACCCAAGAAGAGTAAGATGAACTCACACATAGGAGGGAATATCCTATTACTAATAAGTTGGCTAGCCTAATCCTTGGTGCAGTGAATGTTTTTGAGTTCCTAGTTTCCTACAGTAGTGGTGGGGTATGAGGATGTATTCCTTGCAGATGTTTTGATTTTACTTCCCCATTGAGAGATAGACTTCTATATTGATCTAGACCCCATGATGACACTGATATATATTCCAACATATCAGATGGATCTTGTAGATCTTCATGTGATGAGGGTGTAGTTGGAAGATTTATAGAGGAATAGATTTGTTCAACCCAATGTTTCACCCTAGGTATCCCTTGTTTTGTTTTCCGAGAAGGCAGATAGGAGCTTGAGGTTGTGTGTGGACTATCGGCGGTTGAACTAAGTGACCATGAAGAACAAGTATCTACTACCTAGGATCGATGAACTATTTGATTAGCTAAGAGGGGCATGATAGTTCTCGAAGGTTTACCTTATATCAAGCTATCACCAATTGAAAGTACAAGATGAGGATATATCAAAAACAACATTCATATGTTTCTATGGTCACTATGAGTACTTTTTGATGCCTTTTGGCATAACGAACGATCTAGAAGTGTTTATGGGACTCATGAACCTGATCTTTTAGCCTCACTTAGACCAGTTCATGGTAGTATTCATCAACAATATCCTTGTGTACTTTCTGTCTGAGGAGTATCATACGAGACACTTAAGGATAAATCTGGATGTACTTCAAGAAAACTACCTTTATGAAAAGATCTTAAAGTGTCAGTTATAGATTCAGGAAGTCCAATTTTTAGGACACGTTATCTCAATAGATGGAGTGGCAGTGGACCCAGCCAAGGTTAAGGCAATGTTATCTTAGGATCCACCCAAAAGTGTGATGGGGGTGCAAAGTTTCCTTGGGTTGGTAGGTTTTTACTAGAGATTCATACATGATTTCTCTAGAATATCAGCACCCATGAAAGATTTGACTCAAAAGGGGAATCCTTTCATGTGGACAGTGAGGGGAAAATAGAATTTTCAATAGTTGAGGTATATTTTTATGAGTTCTATCATATTGATATTACTAGAGGAGGGTGTTGAGTATGTAGTATTCTATGATGCATCAGGAACCAGTCTTGGTTGTGTTCTGATGTAGAGAAAAGTAGTGGTTGCCTATGGTTCACACTATTTGATACCACACAAGAAGAACTATGAAACCAATAATCTTGATCTAGTAGTGGTAGTCTTCACTTGTAATATGTGGTGAAAATACCTAATGGGTGAGTGATGTATCATCTAAACCAATCACAAGAGTCTTATCCATTTCTTTTCATAGAAGGATCTATACTTGAGATAAAGAATATGGTTAGAGTTCTTCTAGGATTATGAATTGGAAATTTTTTATACTCCTAGGAAGGGGAACATGGTAGTAGATTCTATTAGTAGGAGATCTTGTTCTTAGCTGTTGAATGAGGCATCAGAGTAGTTGGACATGTTGTGATTATCCTTTGTGGATGGAGATGGAGAAACTTACCTCTAGTAGATGGATGTTATCCCTATTCTCTTACAGTGAGTCAGGGAGGAACAACTTGGGAATACTAATTTCAAGACCCTATATACTTAGATATCCAATTTACATTCTTCTAATGGATTTTATAAATGTGGGGAGCACATATTTCTTTTCATAGGATGCACAATGGTATCAGTGACATTGTGGGATGGCGTTCTGATAGAGTTTCATACATCTCCATTGGCAGTACATACAGGTGTGGAAAAGATATACTAGGACCTATGAAGTCAATTTTTTTGCTAGGGATGAATAGATGAGTTTCAAATATTGTCTCTCAATGCCTTACTTGTCAGAAAGTGAAGGATTGGTACTAAGTTTTAGTGGGTTTAGCTCCACCTATTGAGGTTACAGAGTGGAAGTGTGATGGGATATCTATGGAATTCATGATAGGATTACCATGTACATACATAGTACATGATTCTATCTAGTTGATCATAGACCGACTCACTAATTCAGCCCACTTCCTAGCTATATGATAGAAAAGTTCTGTAGAGATATTGGGATTCCTCTAAGTTTAGAAGATAGTCCAACTCCATGGAGCTCCATCAATGATTGTTTCTAACTATGATGATATATTCACATCCCAATTATAAAAGAGATTATAAGAGGATTTTTTGACTTAGTTACACTAGAGAATAATGTTTCACCCATAAACTGACGGCTGGATGGAGTAGACCATTCAGGTTATGGAGCATATGATGCAAGCTTGCATGTTTGGCTTAAACTGTAGTTAGGAGGATCACCTACCATTGGTAGAGTTTGCGTACAACAAAAAATACCATTACACCCTTAGTATGGAACCATTTGAGGCTTTTTATGGGTGACCCTATTGGTCAACACTTTTCTATACTGACCCAAGAGAGTCAGTGCTCACGGGCCCAGAGTTGGTGCAAGCTACAAAAGAGATGGTGCAGATCATTCAAGAATGGATGAAGACTCCACAGAGTTATTATAAATCATATGATAACTATTTCTAGTGGCATTTGTTGTTATAGGAAGGAGACCATGTTTTCCTATGAGTTTCACCTCGACCTGGATTGTGGAGATTTGGACGAGGCGACAAGCTATCTCTGAGCTTCATCATCCCTTTCTAGATACTGCGTAGAGTTGGTGAGGTGGAATACCACTTAGATATACCCCCATAGTTATACCAGGTACATGAAATCTTCCACATGCTACAACTGAGGAGGTATGTTCATGACCCATCACATATTATCGACTGAAGCAAGCTAGACATCGAGGATAGAGTGACCTTTGCTGAGTACCCAGTAGAGATTGAGGATCAAAAGGAGAGGATCCTTCATGGGTGATTGATTCCTTTGATGCATGTATGGTGGAATCATGAGAATCTCCATGATAGATCATGGGAGAGGGAGGTTCATATTTGGGCTCAGTACCCGCATCTTTTTTAGTAGCCCTTGTTTTGGCTTTTTAGGGATGTAAAACACCAAGGTGGGAAAATGTAATATCTCAGATTTTCAGTGTATTATTTTTGGGTATTATATGTATTATTTTTGAGACTAGAAACTATGATGTTGTGTGATTTTGATGAATGGTTTGCCCAGAATAAATGTTTTAAATATATTAAATATTTTAAATAGAACGCACATGTAGTTTTCCTGAAAAAGTAGAATAACTTCTAAATGGGTGTCCGGATTATAAATATGAGGGAACTGTTGAGTTCATAATTCAAGTTTTAATATATATGTGACTTAACATTAGTTTTTGTGGGCTATTTGTAGAAAATCCATCATGGCCGTAGAAATGAATAAAATAATTAAATAAAATTAGTTTATTCCATTTATGTTGATGCAACGATTGACAGTCTTTAAATAGAATATTATGGAGAAATACCAGGGCTAACTGCATAACCCTAGAACCTTTAGAGATACATTGGAGATAGCTTTGGAGAATTATCTTAGGAGAATGATTATGAGATCATTAATCAATGATCAACAAACCTCGGATTCAAAGGATCTCACCAATGACAATGACACAACCCTATTCTTCATCAGCGATCGATCCAAATTGAGGTAGGGAATGTGTTTTGATTTTTTTATTCCTCGCTCTTGAATTCTATAATGAACTCAAATAAATCAACAAATATATTTATCCACAATTTGATCGTCTTGTGGGATTGGATTATTTGTGGGCGTTTTGGTAGGAGATTAATCTTTGTTATTTGATTATTTTTATTTTCAATGTAACAGCGACAAATCGAGATCTACTTGAACATCAATTGAGGTTCATTACTCTAATATATTCTTGTGCCCCCCCATTCATCATTCATCACGGGCATTCTTCATTTGGCCCATGGTTGCACACTTATTTCTTTTCACAATGATTTGATATCATATATATGGGATCAGTACTACATTAAGGAGGTGAAACAAAAGGGATGGAGCAATTCAAATGATGGAGGATGCCTGATTTCATTTTTTTTCTATATTCATTGGTTCATAATGAAGAACAAATATTTGATCCATTTTTTGAGAAGATCTGATGGATAAACCTATTGTTTGTTGACATAGACATTTATATGAGTTGGGATATTCAATTTTGTGGTGAAAAAATCACCAAATTTAAGGTTAGAGGAACTAGAATGAATGGGAATTAGATTTAGGATTATGAAAAATCCCACCCTACACGGTGTGTAATTTGAATCTACACATCGTGTGGGGCCCCTAGTGGTGAATAGGGTTTCAAGAGAAAGTTAAGTATCACACGACATGTGAACCCTATCACACGGTGTGTGGTATTTCTCAGGTGACTCAGTGCATACTTTGAGAAATACTCGGACACATGGTGGAGTGCACGGGTTGGAGTACACCGTGTACTCCCCACACGGACATGACCTAGACCAGGTACATAGTCTAACCCATGTACTGGTACACGATTAGACCAAAATGGGATGGAAACATGTACTGAAACATGGGTATAGTACATAGGATGCCTACACAGCATGTACTACTACACAGACACAACTTGATGAGATGGGCTGTTTACACGGGCAGGACTCGGGGTCAAGAGATAGGACGTGTGACCCCGACTACATGATTGGTACTCTTTTATACATGGAATGTATCTCTTTTACTTTTTATCTTAGACAAATTTCGTTAGGTTTTGTTCCACTTATCATTTCCCTAAAGGTTGGTATGGAATCGTCTCATACTCCTAGGACTACGATCCCATCAGTATGATTTCTTGGATAGAGCCATTGGAATCCCCTTGTGAGGACCAGAGTGATATCATCTATTTATCTTCATTCCTTAGGTGGAGTTCTTGGTATCTTCATGACCAAAAATATGCAGGATTCAATCCTCTACTTAGCAGTTTAATCTAGATTGAGTTGTTGGTATCACCCCATGGCCTTGGCAGTGATCCCCATCTATGTATCGTATTCTCTTTGTACCTTCAGAGTGTTATTTATCATGAAAATAACCAACAAGCAATACATTTTAAATGAACATCATTAGTTCTATCAAAATTAGGATTGTGTTCACCCAAAAAATTTCTTTTTGGAATCTTAGAGATAGAATCCTAGTCTGGTATATTATGGTTGTGAATTACCTCTAGACTATGTGTATTTATTGAGTATATCTGGATATTCTTGTTATATTTTTTGTAGACATATACCCATGTAGAGCTGACTATATTTACTTTGTTGTATGCTTTGTGGTTACACAGTGTCCTACTATGTATTGTTATACTCACCCCTACACAGGCTTTGCCCACACATGTCATGTCTTTTGTAGATGATTGGCCTTTTGATAGAGTCCTAGGTGTACCAAGACCAGATAATGCTTAGGGATACCGGATAGACCGAGGTGTGTTTCTATATATTTCCAATATCTATCTCAGAACTTAATTTGAGGTTTTAATTGGGTTTCAAACTCTTTATGGTGGGATTTTATTTGGACCCCTTTACTTTCTTTTACTTCTTGTCATACTCTAGTTATGATAATTGATGTATGCATGCATGGTTGTTTAGTTGTTTTTACATTTCATCATTTTTATAGGCTTGGAGATGTGTGATTTTGTACAGGTACTTAGGATAATGACTCCCATGTTAGTGATATGCCTTCTCAGCACTAGTTTCCATCCCTTGGCCTATTGGAGGTGGGTTTGGGGAGTCACGGCGTAGGCCCCTCTATGAATGGACATGAAAACCCACTTGGTCTTAGAGGTTCTAGATGATCATTTTATTAGAATAATTAAGGTGAATCATAGGAAGAAGTAGGCAATCCTTAAAATCTTAACTGAATGAATCTAAACTACATAACATATGTCCTTATAGCATGACATTAAACTCCATGGATCGATCCTGACATGTGAACATAAACTATACACATCGAACTATGCGATCTTTAATTCATGTTAACCATGATACAAAGGATTACTTTCTATGGTTTAATCCCAAAACCAACAAATATACCTTCCTCCATGTGATGTGTATAGGATTACTTATGTGATAATTAGAAAATAATTCTTTGAGTCAAGATGTTACTCTTGGTTTCCTCATATATTGGCCTCCTACTATGTGTAAAACCTAGCCTCTCCAAACAACCTTCCTCATATAATTACCTATAAATAAGAAGTGGAAATTTATATCTTGGACTCCTGCTAAGTGTAATCCCCACCGTAACCTCTTTTATGTAGTTACCAATAAACATGATGAACCAAAAAGAGATACCCATGCATAAGTCCCACACCAGCCATTTTTAAGTATCTTTTTCCCAGTAGTTACCAAGTCCTAGATGCACAAACTTAAAAGTAACTTCACTTGGTTATAGATTCACACCCTTAAAAGGCACCACATTAGTCCTTTTTAAATGAAATTAAAAGGTATGACGTCTCTCGATTAAGTGAATCTGAACACTATGAGTTCTAATTCCCATCACCAGGATATATAGGAAGTAGTTATTGAGAGTATGATCCAAAAAATATAGACAATTAACACCTTCTTGGATAGTGATAAGATCCATATTGATTAACTATATGGATTTAAACTATATCATAACCAACTAAATGATTAAGGAAATATATAAAACCTATGATGCATGAATATGTTCACATCATTAAATGGTTTTGATCAGATCATTAGCATAGGGGTAACCAGTCCCATATTGGTATTTGGGAAGGATTTATGAACATATCCTAAATATATAAGATATTATTAAAGAATTAAATAATTCAACCCTAAAGGGTAAGATGAGCCTAACCTCCCATCCTCTCGAATAACATAAGTTCTGAAGCATCAATAGTGAAGTCCCAACAACCTTCTACCTTTGGAAAGAAAGTCCATAATAATTCCAAATATTATATGGAGTAAGAATCCATTTGGGGTTTTATATAGATATAGAATGGTGAAATTGACATGAATTCTTTAACTGTAAAAGAGATTGACCAAACATGTTCTTAATTGTGATGTAGTATTAATGAGTTTTGAGTTTGTGTTTATTTTCTAGTACCTTCAGGACACCCTTAAATCCAAATGGAATCACCAAATTTACCACACTATGAAAATATCATTGGATAATCTGGTAACACCTACATGACACCTCAATCTTTTATGCACAATCAGATGATGTGTCAGACATACATATCAATTTTCATGGATACCATGTCCCCAATGTTCATTATCATAGACCCAACACCTCCAGTGCTAGTTAGTGAATAATCTGATCCATGAATACCATATTAATGATTCCATCCCTACTTTGGAGGTATCTTGTAAGATCCTATAGAGGTTAACTCCCCATAGTCCATAATACAGATGATAGGTCATAGAGAAGTAGGTGGCCCCAATTTCCACACCCAACCACTTTAAGAGCCTTTCCCTAGAGTGAAACAATGCATACCTTATTTAACTTAGAGATGTGGAGAAGGACATTCACCACATACAAGAAACCACCCAGTATCTGTATAGAAGATCTTACATTCCCCATGGTCATCATCACCAACATGTGAACCCTATTCTATATGATGTTCTGGTATAATCCCTACCTTTGTTGGCTATCCAGACTAGGAAATCTAAAAGTATATCCCGTTAGGGGATACCAACCCCTGAGCATGCCCGTATCCCTAATACTTATATCATCATTTAAACCCATCAATGTATCCCAAAATTTTCCTAGGATTAATCCCAAATCAGTATTATCAAGAGGCTAGAGACTTCATCACAACCATCCTTGGTGGACCATAAAAGCTTTGGGGAACCCCCATTGCAAAAAACTGGTTTAATTTTTAACCTAACTATCATCTATAGTATCATCCATTAAACAGAAACACAACTATATCATGAATATACCTCTTTAAAAGGAATCTATGTTTCCTAAAACATGTTTCACATTAGTAAAAATCATCACCGTTATGTTAACTAATTCTACAAACCATGATATTTTCAAAAATGAAACAAAGGTGGATGTATCCACTACTCACCCACCACCTAAATATGGGGAGAGAGTCTAAATAAAAGTGATTATTTCTCCATTCAAATACAAAATAATATAACTTGAATAGATCGATTTCAAATTGCTCAGGGGAAATGAACCCACTGGATATGATTATCAAGTTGAAGTTTTAAAGCTTCCTTCAATTGAATCTCTTCAACATAAAGAAATTTCTCAACCTACAAAGGTAGAATTAAGCCACCCTATCAACTTGAGATCATACCAATCATCCCATGTGACTGTAGAGAATATTTATTATCAAGATTTCCCACCATTTAAGAGAAATAAACTGCATGTTTAGAAAATTCACCCATGGTTAGCTCAGGTGATAGTATCCCAGGAATTATTGGATTCTCACACTACTCGGATGGATTCCCTTGAAGGCCCGCATGCACCAGTACAACCTAAGAGGAATTTGTATCCTGAGGGAATAATCCAAAGGAGTATCTCATTCATTTTTCTTCCGAGTGTAGCCCAAAGTTGGGAACCCAAAAACAAAAATAAAAAACAAAACTTCAATGATTTATATAGATCTTTTAAGGCAATACATTTTCTTATTACAAAAACCTTATAACTAACTCTATTAGAATATGGGAAGATATCCATCATAATTTCCTCCACTAATTCAGATCTATACTAAGGAAAATGACCATAATTGACCTATCTAATTGAAAAAAGTAATAGAATAAAATATTTTCATATTTTGTTGTAAGATGGAAGGGTATTATATACTTCTTTGACATACAGTTTCCCCAGGAACAATTTTTAGGGAGCCATATAGAGAACCTACAAGGTGAATTTTCAACCACACTCATACCCCTAAAATATCTCTATACATTTTGAGAGTTTATGACTATAAAAAAATTTCTAGAGGATTATATTCAAAGAACCAAGGGAATAACTCATCTAGAACCACCATTATAGATAAGGAATTTAGGGAAATAAGAAATATCTATTTTCACCCTCAATCCAATAAGGTTGAGGCAACATGACCTTAAAAGTATAAAGAATAAAATTCATTACTTCCATAATGATTAGGTTATAGGGTACTTCATCTCCAACTTAGAGAATAACCTAATATATTTTCCAAAAATTAAAAATATAGATAAATTAGGGTGGTATTATCACCCAAATTATTATCTTTACAATCATATGCTTGGTCACGTGATCTAAGAAAACTTCATCATCAAAGATATGATGTAATAGATGGATGATGAAGTTCAAATTCCATTGAAAAGTCCCGAGGTTTTAGTGGCATATGTGTCAGAAATTATCCCATAATAAAAACAAGAATGGGAAAATTCCCCATATGTGAATTAACAAGAGTATGACTAATAAATGATCCATAAATCAGTGGATCATGTGAATTCCACCATTTGGGAATTATTGAATCAACCAGTCATGACCTCGATTCCCTCTACATCTATGATTGCAACATATTTTACTTCCCATACTCTAAATATATGATGCAGTCAGAATAGGTGATACAAAGAGAAATAGGTATCCCCAAGTATTCTAAAACTAGTACATACTCATATGGACTCTAGACCCCATCATTGGGAGAAGAGTGTCTTCCCACTAAATAGTCCAATGGGAAGAATCCCACTAAATGAGACCCCATTTAGATGAAGAGCACAAATTTTCCTCTATTTCCATCAATATGGTATCATCTAGGTTTGAAGAATTTTAACTATATTATGATGAGTACACTCTTAATAAGGAAAACCACACACTCATACATTTTTCTAAGGAACAATGGTATTTCACATCCTCCACTCCTAACATTGGAGAAGAAAATCTGGATGATGCCCCACATTTCTCTAAATAATGTGTTATTGGACCTATTAATTCCTCATATTTTGATGTTAATAGAACATGTTCCTGATGTTAAAGGAAGATCCTGTCACTAGGGTCAGCACCCCAACACCCATCATTAGACACCTATTTTTTCATTGGGATGGGAAAGGGTGTTGTCATGTCTTCTTCCTATTATCCCCATAAGTATGATAATGATGTATCTTATAAATAAAATATCACTCAGTTTCAATAGTGAAATGAAAACTCTAGAACATTATCACAAAGTTTCTTCATGGATTTTTTCACCATGGTGAAATTCCAAAATCTTTCCACATAAGTCTTCCTTACAAAAAAGTACCCAAGGCCATAGGGATGGGGAAGTTTTTATCTTTTTTACCCCCTTATTGGGAGAAATTAAGAAATTTTTCATGTAACATCCCAAATTTCTAGAGATTTACATGTTCTTTTAAATTTGGTTAAACCCTTATTATGGTTATATTTTTTAATTAGGCCTTGGTAACTAATCCTTTAAGTCATCCAATTTACTTTTGGGAAGGAGGTAGTAAGGTGGTGGAGCCTGACTGAAAAATAAATTTAAGACATGAATTCAATTTACAATGTGAATTTATATAGCCAAACCCTGTGAATTTGATATAGGACATGAAAGAGTAATTCACATTGTGAATCTTATTTACAACATGAAATGGTTTTTCCTAAGAGAAAATGAAAACCTGAGTTATTCATGACATGAATCCCATTCACATTGTGAATATGTCATGACCCTTTTTAAAGGGTTAAATACCCTCATTTAACCTATTCTCCCTCTTTTACATAGTAGTGACTTCCAAGAGATATCGTCCTTCCACCTTAAGCTTGGAATTGGGGTTTATCCTTCAATTAGACTCTGATTAGACCATTGTTCATCATGTTGGAAGCATATTAGTAAACTATTTAATACTTTACTTTCCTTCCTTATTTTATCTTATTGTATGTGATGATAAATCTATGCAATATCATTTTCCCTATTTTCATGGCATTTGTCTATTTTTTTGATTTCAACCATTCTAGACTAAATCATAAACTGATATCAGATAAGAAGTCTAAAACCAATCTAAGGTAGATAGTCTATACCTTTTCCCTAAAGTTTGGGTGTTTTATAGATTTTGTTGTAGTTCCACATGCTAGACCTTCCAGGAATTTCTCCTTAAATTAATAGACCTTTATATTGGATGTTTAAACCAAGATTAAAACAAGATATTACACCTGCATATAAGGTTGGGGTTGTCAACCTGAACCCGAACCACCCTTGAGGTGGGTTCATTTATTTGATCACATTTACACCACCCATGGGGTGAGTTTAGCTTTCCATTTATTGAGGGGAGATGCATGTAAATTAAATGAATTGTTAAATGTTTATCACCTTGTTTATCACCTTGACATTTATGAATGAAAGGGGTATATATAATGGAATAAAAATGGAATTTTGAAACAAAATTTAAAATCCCTTAGGTTATACTTAATCATGTAATTGATTAGTGAAGTGGAATGGAAATTAACATGGACCTCCTTCATAAACTTGTATATAATTTGATTATGTTATTGAATATGGTAAATTAAATAGAAAAATGGCATGCACAATAACATGGCCCCTTTTATCCCTTCAATAATTCATTAAATTAATTGATTAAAGGCATGGACACTAACATGAAATTCTCCCTTGATACTTATACATGAAATAGTAAATGAAATGATTATGATAAATTGAATTGATAAGGGAATATAAACTAACATGGAACCTTGAATCATTATAATAATTACATTGATAATGGGTGATATGGTATGGAATTGATGATCAGATTAATTATTATATCTTATATTCCTTGGACTATAACCTTGGATTCATCTTGTTAGATAGCCTAAGACACATTACTTGGGCTCCACCCAAGCCTTTACTAAGTTTTTTATGGATGAGATCCATGGAATCAAAGTGGATGCCATGTTCATGGGCCTGGATTCATGTACCATGATGGTTAACATTATATTGAGTTTTCTATGGGTAATCTCTATGGACTTGAAGAGGATACCTTGGTAATTAACCATAGTTCCTAGCTCTCATGGGTCTGATCTATAATTATTATTCGTTTTCTATAGTTTCTTGATACTTGTTATTTTGGAATAGGCCATAACTATTGATTTTAACTGTTATATAGTTATTCATAACTTCTAGACTGGTTATTATATAATTTTCTTATATATTGGATTGAATTTCCTTTCATTTATAGACTTTATTATTGTTATACCTACACACTAATTCATCTTATATGCACAATCTGGATTTGTTATAAAAACCATTGGTGGTGGCCTATTGAGAATTTCTCACACCCTATCCGGGCCACAATTTGATATCTAGTAAGACTTCATGGATGTAGTTAGGGATGATGGAAAGTTCCTGGTCATGGATGTTTGATTTTCTTATAGCATGGGATCTTGTAACAAATGACCAAGCTTAGGTTCATGATGTTATTGGAGATAGTTTTTGGTATTTTGGTATTTTTGATATACTTGTATTGTATATGTTCATGATTCTCTATCTTCCATTTATTCCTTTTTGTATAGCATGAAATGATTAAAAACATTTGGTATATGAAATTTTATATGGTTTATATCAATTTTTTAGGATATCTAGATAATTTAATTATTATATTATTGATGGTTATTTATTAATTATACTTCCTCTATTCATTGTTGTTATGTTACCACTATTTTATACTCTAGTCATGATGGTATAGTATCCCCGGCATAATCTTACAGACCCTCATTGCTAATCAGTAGCATCTGGCGTATGAGGTGGTGCACTTGAGGCTATGTGGCCACCAGTTCGACTACTATTACTGAGTGATCTAGTCCAAAATTACACAAAAAGTATCAGAGCATTGTTTTACCTTTTTCTTATTATTTGGGTTATTAGATAGGAGACTTGGAATGTGTTGTAATTTTGTGATGATCTTATTATTGGGAGTAGCTAACCCACATACAAAGAAAAGTCAAAATATATGGGAAGGGAATTGTTGCTCTAGATTATGCCTATTATAGTTGTATTGATTTTATTGTTAGGTTATGCATATGATATGTGGTGTTTATTATTAATAATATGGATTCACTTTTACCCTTTTCTTGGTATTATAAGGATGTATTAGACTCATGCATCATTGTAGGCACATAAAGATACTTGTGTCATGCATATTCCATTCCATGTAGATTGCGGTTCTTGACTGACTAATTATGTTCCATGTTTATCTATATACCATGTTTAGGTATATATTCAGAATGCTTACTTATAGACCATGATTTTTTGGTTATTTCCATGTTTAATGGTATTATTTATTTGTGATATCATGCTTTACTACAGTTAGGATATAATATTTTATATTAAAGTGTCTACTTCAACCTAAATGGTGTTTTCCCATATAGCTTGATGGTGACATCTTAATTATCAAAGTATGTCATGCTTAAGCCATGGACCATTGATTAAATTGGCTTAAAAATTTATGGTTGTCATTAAATGGGTGTCGATAATGATTTATAAAGTAAATGGGCCTTTATAAATTGGGAAGGGTAGCCCGTATAATGAAACCATTATATAAGAATTTTTTCATTATGATTCCAAATATAAAATTATGGTTACAGTTACATGGAATTCCAATTGAAATTTATAAATTAAGTACTCTATAAATTGGGAATGGTAATGCATATAACTAGAAAATTTTATATACTTAAATGAGTATGATCTATTTATTCTTAAAGATTAAATGAAATGGTTACCATTAAAAGGTGATTCTGATTACAACTTAAAGGGTGTTTTCCTCTATAAATTGAAATTGAGACACTATATACCAGAACCCTTGACATGAAACAAAGAACTTGACTTAGACCTGACCTTAGTAGTGGGTAGTAGGAACTGTCTCTTATGATTCCTTATAGTCTTATATACCACCCAGACATGGTCATAGGAGTAGGAAGAGGGGTGTGACTCATATACATGAAGGCTTATACCTATACTATTATTATTTCTATGATTTAAATTACTATCAGATCTATTATGAACCATGTTATTAGAATATTTAGAGTTATTCTACCATGAATTCCTCAATTCATTCACTAGGAGGGTGGTGATGACCATGCTCTGAAGGTGGTGGACCTTGAGCCACCAGTATTACCTCTAGTAGTGACACTTAAATCACCTCTATCTAAACTTGATATGGTTACTGATTCCTAGTTTTGAGAGGAATTCTTACGGATCGTGTAGTATATATAGGGAGCCTCATGACCTGCCCCATTTATGGTAGAGTTGATGTGATAATTTCAACAGAATCATCCACCCACATTTTTGGGGGATGGTAATCCATAGTATATGGAGTTATGGCTATAGGCCATTCTATATATCATCAAGAATCTTGAGACACCTCCTGAGAGGATAGTGAAGATCACTACATATATGATACAAGATTCTTCCAAGAGATAGTGGGACATTATTACCTAGTAATATCATCATCAAGATATGGTTTTAATGGATTTCTAGATGTCCATATATTATTATTTATTTCCCAAGATGCAAAGGGAAGACAAAGATGGAGAGTTTATACACCTAGAGTAGGGTGTTTTATCAGTTATCGACTACTACTCTCATTTCATGGATCTATGGTGTTTTGAATTGATCCTTCTAGGTAATGAGTTACCAATGGATAAGTGATTTGAGGATGGTATCAGGCATGAAATATGATCATAGGTGAACATGTTTCATTTAACCACTATCATTGAGATAGTAAAGTAATATTTTATTACTGAGTGTAACCTAAGAGAGTTTGTGGGTGTGAGCTAGGGATGTTTGGATCTTAGACCTAAAAATACTTCGACCAGTGGTGGGAAGAATCACTTGGACATTTCTTCCAGAGGCCCTAGTATTCAGAGCATGTACTTGGGTAGTCACATTGTCTTTCATCAGTGTGGTAAGTTGGACCATATGAAACCCCAGTGAAATGGGGGATAAATTGAGTGTAGGGATTTTATAAGGATGGGGAATATTTAGAGATTCCATAGGAATTTTCCACCCATATCTAGTGTAAGAGGATCCAAACCAACTCTTCTTTCAGGAGAGGGATTAGTATCCTTGTGTCAGATAGTGATCTAGAGTACTACCGGAAGCATAGGCCAAGGAGGTGGTCATTTTCTAGGGAGAAAAACTCCATATTTATAGCACCAAAAAAGTGGTACTTCCTAGGGTAGTTAGGCCTTATCTTAGGGATGTGGACAGATCCATATATATCCAGTGCATCCGAACCTTAAGAAGAAGAGTACCAATCTATCTATGATTATATGTGCAATTATAGTAGCCTCTATGCTAGTATCCACCTTATTTGATATGTGAATTTCTCACTCTTTCATATATATTGCTACTGTGGAGATCCTTGGGCTCAAGATTAAATATTCCTATAGGGTTATTACAATCAACGCCCCAATGGGAATTTGATAAGAAGGTGTGCGCTAGTGTAAGGAGATCCCCTTGAGATTGGTGAGTATCATTTATTATGATACCTCATCATCCTTGAGATGATAGGTTTTGACATCATTACTGGGATGGAATGGTTAGTTATTTATCATGATTATATCGATTTATATTGTCATAGGGTTTCCTTCACATCACCATAGGGTGATAGTTATATTCACAAGGGTGAATGGGATGTCTAGGAAATTTGAGATGGACCAGAGCATCTTGGGATGGGTAGGGTGACAGTCTAGATTTCCAGCCTTTATATAGATGACTAGGGAACACGTCAATATGATTTACCCATGTAGTATATCGCTTCATGGAAATATTCCATGATGAATTTTCTAGACTACATATTAAGAGATAAGTATATTTTACTATTGATTTAGTTCCAAGAGAAGCATAAGTACTCATTCCTCCTTAAAATATGACTACTACTGAGTTGCAGGAGCTCAAGAGGCAACTAGAGGACTTAGAATATTAGAGTTTTATATATCCCAATACTTCCCCTTGGGGTTCACTTATCCTTTTTTCCAAGAAGTTGGATGATACCTTCTAGATTTTAATTTATTACTATTAGTTCAACCAACATACAATTAAGAATTGGTATCCACATCCACGTATAGATGACCTCTTCGACCAGATCTAAGGAGAGAGGGTTATCTATAAGATCAATTTCAGGTTGTGCTATCATCAAGTGCATATTAGACCATCATATGTATGTCGTACAACATTATGTAGTATATATGGGTTGTATAAGTATTTGGTTGTGTCATTTGGTCTCATGAATGTGCCAGAAGTATACATGGATTAGATGAATTAGGGTTGCCACCCATATTTGGATTCATTTTTGGTAGTATTCATGGATGAAATATTGGTGTACTCATGTACTCAACATGAACATGATCAACATATTTATATAATTTTGATCACACTTAGAGAGTGCCAACTATATGCTAAGTTAACCAAATGCAACTTTTGGATTGACATCATCCACCTCTTGGGTTACATTATCTTAGAGATAGGAGTATTAGTTCACCTAGAGAATGTGAGAGTCATTGTTTCCTAGAAGAAACCAAAATATGTCTCTGATATATAGAGTTTCTTAGGGATTTTTTGTTATTAAAGGCACTTTATATAGGATTTATAATGTATTGTAGCACCACTCATAGGCTTGACTAAGAAAGGTGTTGTGTTTACATGGTATTAAGTGTGAAAGAAATATTTTCATAAGCTAAAATGGATATTAACTTCAGCATTGATACTGATTTTACTTGAACCTATAATAGGCTATATGGTTTATTGTGATACATTAGGTATTGGGTTGGGAGATATTTTGATGTAGGTAGATTTGGTCATAGCATATGGATCTCATCATTTGAGGCCTCATGAGCATAATTACCTAACACACGATCTTGGGTTAGCAGTTTTGGTTCATGACTTGTGTTTTTTGAGGCATTATTTACTGGGAGAGTGTTTTTTGGTGTACATGGACCTCAGAAGACTCAGATTTATCATTAAAAATAATGACTTGATTCTTAGGTGGAGGACATGGGTTGAATACCTACATTCATTTGACATTGAGCTAGCTTATATGCTTAGTAAAGGTAATGTTATTGTTGATGCTCTAAGCTGGACGACTTAGACATAGGCAGTTTAGGAGGAAAATAGTGAGTGAAAGTTGATAGAATTATTTTTTGAGATGAATTTAAAGGTTCAGGACCATTAGGGATTTCCTTTACTTGCATCATTATCGGTGAACTCTTCACTTTTGGATTGGGTGAAGATGAGGCAACTTTCTGATTCAGAGGGTTTATTCCTAAAGGAGATCATTTCAGGTGAGGACCCAACACCTGGTTGGATCATTGATGAGGTAGAGGTTTTGAACATTAATGGATGTGTCTATGTTCCTAAAGACATTCTAGATAAGTTTATGTGAGAGTCTCATGCCTCTTATTGAGCAGTATATCCTAGCCTTACAAATACATATTTTGATTTATGCTGCTAGTGTTAGTGTCCTTGTATGAAAATGGAGTAGATGGTTTTATTACTTGGTGTTCTACCTATCAAAAGGAGAAGGAATAAAACTAGTTTCCATTAGGAATTTTATAGTCATTTCCCATTCCTGAGTGGAAATGGGATGATGTTACTATGGATTTTTTTACAGGATTACACAGATCACCTTAGGGTTGTGATGCAGTATAGGTAATCATGGATAAATTGAAAATGGTCACTCACATTATAGAAATTATAGAGACCTTTTTAGAGGATTAGATAGTAAAAAGATATGTCAAATAGATCATATTCCTTCATAGAGTTCCACATACTATCATATCATACATAGACACTCGTTTTACATCATGGTTCTGGAAGAGTTTATAGAGGGAATTAGGTTCACAAGTAATGCTAAGTAAATATTATCACCCACATACTGATAGGAAGTCTTAGAATATAATACAAGTGTTAAAGGAAATGATATAAAAATATATCCTAGATTTTGGAGGTTCTTGGTAGAAACACTTACCTCCCACTGAATTCGCTTATAATAACAACTTCTAAGTGACTATATAGATGGATCCTTTTGAAGCTTTATATGGTAGGCCATGTTGTTCACACTTGTTTCAGCTATAGGTAGGAGAGGTAGTGATACTAGGACCTCATCTCATTTAGGAGACTTTAGAGAAGATATAACCTCTCAGGAGGCATATGGCTACAGCTCAATATAGGCATAATTCTTACACCAATCGCTACTGCATACCACTAAAGTTCAAGGCGGGGGACCGGTTTTTCTTACATATTTCACCAATAGTGGGGCATAAGTGGATTTGTAGATAGGGTAAGATTTCACCTGGTTATTTTGAGCCTTTTTAGATTCTAAAAAAGTGTTGGTTCGGTATCCTATCAATTTTATTTATCTCAGAAGTACTGATAAACGCATGATGTCTTCCATGCATCTCATATTTTCAATTATTATTTAGAACCCTCTCATATTATTCAACCTGATGAAGTTGATTTATATTTATATGTGTCCTTTTAGGGTCATATAATATTTATCTTTATTTGGATCATGAATAACCTTCGAGGTGAATCAGTTCCTCTAGTAAGGGTGTTATGGAAGCATAACCATGCACATGAGGAGACTAGGGAGCGAGGGGATAATTTACATGCTCAGTGGCCAGAGTTATTCTCAGATGATGTTCTACCAACCTCAGAAGGGAAACTATAGGATGAGTTGTTTTAAGGAGGGAAGGTTGTACCACCTTGAATTTTTATATAGGTACAAATTCTTTTAAATTTAGTTAAACCATCATCAATTTTATCTTTTTGATTAGACGCTGGTAACCAAGCCTTTAGGCCAATTGATTTAATTTTGGGAAGTAAGGTAGTAGGGGGTGGAGCATGGATGCAGAACCAATTAAAGACATGAATTAATTCTATGATATAAATTTATCTAGACATACACCATTAATTTGATACAGGATATGAAAGAGTAATTCATGTCATGAATCCTATTCATGACATGAACTAGTTTTCCCCGAAAGAAAAAGAAAACCCAAGTTATCGATAAAATGAATCCCATTCACATCATGAAAATGGAATTCCCATTTTAAAAGTTCTATAAACCCTAATTTAACCTATCCCCCTATTTTACACAGAATTGGATATCGGGAGAGCTCCTTTTTCCACCTCAAGCTAGGAATTGAGGGTTCTCCTCCAATTAGACTCTGATCGGACTATCATTTATCATTTTGGAAGCATATTGGTAAGCTCTTCAATCCTTTACCACATTTTTTTATCTTCCTATACAGAATGCTAAATCCATGTGAACTCTTTTACCCTATTTTTAGGGTATCTGTCTATTTCTTTGATTTCTCCCATTCTAGACTGAATCAGAAGACAATATTAGATGTGGAGTATACTACCATTATAAGGTAGATGGTATATACCTTTTCCTTAAATTTTTGGTGTTTTATATCTTTTTCCATAGTACCACACACCGGACCTTCTAAGTGTAGCTCCTTAAATTAATAGACCTTTAGATTTGATGATTAAACCCTGGTTTAAACATTATATTACACTTGATTGTAAGGTTAGAGTTTTTCAACCTCAACTCAAACCAACCTTAAGGCGGGTTCATTTATTTTATAATATTTAAACCACCCATGGGGTGAGTTAAGATCACAATTTATTAAAGGGATCCTCATATGAATTAAATAAATTATTAAATTTTGAGAACCTTTTTTAGAATATTTTCATTTACGAATTAAAGGGGTGAATGTAATGAAATAAAAAGGTAATTATGGAATGAAATGGACAATACCTTGGGTTATGATTAATCACATAATTGATTAGTAAAGTATAATGGACACTAACATGGACCTCCATAATAACACTTGCATATAATTTTTTAAGGAATTGAATGCAGTAAATTCAATGGAAAAAGGGCATGGACATTAACATGGACCATTGATCACTTCAATAATTCATTAAATGAATTGATTAAATACATGGACACTGACATGGTATTCTCCCATGTCACTTATACATGAAATGGTAAATGAAATTATTATGATAAACTAAATTGATAAGGTAATGGATGCTAACATGGCTCCTTGAATCATTATATTAATTACATTGATAATGGGTGATACATTATGGAACCAAAGACTTGCTTACTTATTATATATTGGATGCCTTAGATTGTTACCTTAAATTTGACTTATTGGACCACCTCATACACATTCCTTGGGATACACCCAAGTAATTACTAAGTTTTCTATGGATGAGATCCCTAGAATTAAAGAGGATTCTATGGCCATCATCCTAGGTTTCCAGACCATGTAGGTATACATTATATCAAGTATTCTATGGATGAGATCTATGGACTCAAAATGGATTCCTTGTTCATTAGCCTCGGGTCCTGACTCTCGTAGGTTTGATCCATAATTATTCATTTTTTTCATAGTTACCTAATACTTGTTATTCCAATGTAGGTTGTTGTTGGGAAAAAATCCCTCAAGGCATCATTGAATCATTTTTGATGTGATTGTGTTTGTTGACAAAGTGGACATCAGTGATGTGATTGTTGACAAAGAAAACCATGACATACAAATGTGTTGACAAAAAGGGTTTCATGGTGGAATGTCGAGTTCAAGAGCTATGGTCAATGATCCATGTTTGATTCAAGAATGTAGATAATGGAATGGATGATCTGGAGGCGGTACAAAAAGAACAGATACAAGGTGGCGTTGTTTTCCAGTGTTTGCCAAATTTTTGGGCCTAAAAATCGACAAATGAAGAAATGTGTTTTTGGTGAAAGGACTTGCGCGCCGAGGACTTGGAGTATAGGAAACTTGTGCGCCATATGTTTTTCAAGATCATAAGATCAAAATATGGCAAAGTAAATAGGTTCGTGCAAGTTTGGGAGTTGGTTGCGCAAGTGTCTAGGAGGACAGAAGACTTGCGTGCCAAGACTGGGTCGCACAGGTGACTTATGCGCCATCGCGTAGGGTGGTCAATTTTCCTATAAATACTGGACCACCCCTCTTCATTCTTTACCGGATTTCAAAACTTTTAGAAATCAGAGCTCCTGTCGCGCAGGTGTGGTGGTCGTGCAAGTGGTGTGTGGGTCGCGCAAGTGAAGTTGTGTGCCGGTGGTTGAAGTTGTACGCTGGTGTGATAAGTTGCGCGCCAATGTTGCTTTGGGCATAAAAGGAAGAGAGTCGTGCAAGTTTGTATTTGGGGAAGATTATGTCACGCAAGTGTCTAGGGTGGAATTGCGCGCCCGTTGTGACTTGCGCGCTGATACTTGCGCACCGAGATTGACTTGCGCGCCAAGTAAGGTTTATTTCTAGCAGTGATTTTCGGGCTGCGTAGAAGCTGGAAGTTTTCCAGATACCTTCGGTGCAAAGAGAGATTCATCTATGGGTGAAAATTGGGCTTCAACATAGCATCTACTTATAGAGGAAGATGCATTCCTTCATGCAAATGAAGAGACCTACAGGTATATAAACTGTGAGTGGATCCTTTTTAGAGCAGTGAACGAAGGAAGAGGAAGAAGGTCATCCTCTCCACCGGCAGTGAGTCATAGAGAGAGAAATAGGGAGTGACCCTTGGGAAAGCAGTGAGCTGACCCTAAACCTTGTAAAGGTAGTGAGCCTGGGATAGAGTGACTGTGCCCGAACATTGTAATCCACATCTAGTGAAGAATAGTGGAATTTGGTACGACCGGCAACTTGTCGGCGTATGCTCCTTGGACGTAGCCCAATGTGGGTGAACCAAGTAAAAATCTTTGTGTCTGCCTATTTTCTTCCCTGCATTAGATTCAAAGTATCATCATCAGATAAAGAAGAAAATAAGTGATCATAATAAACACAGAAGTGCAAACAATGTGACCCTTGTAATAAAGAGGTCAAGATCCAGTGGGGCAAAAATAATTTTGAAAAAGAATATCCATACCCTGATTCACCCCCCCCCCCTCTCAGGGTATATAGGCCCCTATTGGTCCTAACAGTTGTAGATGTTTATTTAAACTCTTATAAAATTATTCATCACTTATAAACTACTTGTTATAGTATGTTCTTATAGACTATATTACATCACTTGTCATTTACATCCTTTATTACTGTTGTACCTGCATACTTCTTTAGCTTATATGAAAAAACTGGATTTCTTATAGTCACCATTGTTGGTGTCTTACTGAGTATATATCACACCCTATTCAGGCCATTGTTTGGTACTCAGGTAGACTTCATGGATGTAGATAAGGACAAGGGAAAACACCCGATCATGGATGTTTTATTTTCTTATAGCATGGGAGCTTGGATCACATAACTGATCTTAGGATAATGATGCTATTGAAGATAGTTTTGGTCTTTTTGGTATACTTATAATGTATATGTTCTTACTGCATCTTCTTCTATGTATTCCTTTGTTTATATAATGAAATTATTAAAATAATTTTTTATATAAAATTATATATGGTTACTAATAGTTTATTTATGATATAAAGATGATTTAATTATTACAATTATATTGGTTATTTATTTATTATGATTTTTCTATTCATTATTTTTATGTTTCCAATGTTCTATACTATATTCATGAGGGTGTAGTCTTCCCACCATACTCTTATTGACCCTCACTGCTAGTCAACAATCTCTGGTGTATGGGGAGTCACTCTTGAATCCATGGGGACACTAGTTTAACTATTGTTATCAAATGATCCAGGTTGGGATATCATAGTTCAATCCCATTGATCAACATGAAATCCACAAGGTAGTTGAAATTTTTTAGTTTGGGGAGGCATTATTGATGTCCCAATTTTCAATGGATTTAACATCAACCCCTGAATTGATCGAGGTCAAGGAACTACATCACAGATATCAAATTCATCCATGTGATCAGACCAATTAAGGCATATGTGGCATACAAGAGAAACAATGTTGTCACTCATCTCTTAGGGATAGATAAAGCAAGGTATATTCCTTCAAATCAAATAAAGTTTCTAAGTACTTTATGATCACCTTAAATAATAATCATATTGAGTCCTAAAGCATCAAGAGACCATGAAATGAATATTTGAGAGACCATCCAAATTACTACTACTACCATCAATTGTTAGGTCATAAAATTGAGAGATTATCCATCTTTAAGGATCAACTTAGAAGCAGATTGATGAGGTGGATAATGGAGACACTAACACCCAAATATAAACTTTGATCATACAAACACATTGAGAATGATCCATAAACCATGTGAAAGAATTAAGGTTTCCCATACCTTTGTGATAAGAAAGACAAGTTTTATTCCTTTAGGCCTGAGAATCTAGTTGCATAACCTCCTATTCATTGGATCGTTTCCTTATATTTCCAAAGATCAAAAGACCCAATGATGTACTTATGAAAGAGCATCACAATTATTTTACCTATCACCAAATTTTGGGAAATTCTATTGAAGGATTATTTATATTTAAATATTGGATCCAAAATAAAATAGATGAAGACCTAATGGATTTAGATAATCCTATAACAGATGAAATGTGCACAATATTTATCCTTTCTTTAACTTAAAAAAACCATTCCTAACACACCACATCAAAGTAAGCAAGTCACAACTATATGAATTTAAACTATGTTGTATATTTTCTTTACCATATGATGTTAAACTATATGTCCATGGTTCTAGATGAATGAATATAAATTATATAGTATATCATCCAAGTAGCATGAAATTAAAATGCATAGTATAGGTCCATTATACATGAGTCTAAACTACCCCTATTTAGTCCTCATCGCATGATGTTAAACTGCATTTCATATAGTCATGATGTATAACTTTCCCTCCTATTTACATATGAGACACATCTATGTAGAAGGTTTCTAGTGTATAATTTTACTAGCTCATGATATGTTTCCTTTAACAATATTGTACTTGGAAAATGTTGTCTCACCTTATCCAAGAATTAATACCTCATTCACATTAGGTTTCCTTCCTTCTCATCCTAGGAAACCTGTCTATTTTAATTCCAATTCACCTCACAAGATCTATCTATTTGAGGATAATGAAATTCCCCCTTTAAGAACAACATGTGGCTTGGTTACTATCCTCAATGGATACACAGGGATGCCCATATCACCTACCTTAGGCCTAACCACCAATTTCTATCACTATACATTTCCTTACTGTAACACCCAAATATTTTGCAAATAAATTTAATATTGAATGCATGAAACACTGAGTCTCTACAAAATACCACTTTGTTATAACCTATCCAGTAAACATAATTTTCCACCTCTGTGATTTGAATTTTAAAAAACTAACATACAAGATTGTGTTCAGTAAGATATTTAGAGTCTGATAGGACAAACTTAATTTTTGATGAATAGTAACATACCCTTATGAATAGTAACATAACTTTATGAATATTAATGGATAGTAAATCAACCAAAAAAATGAAACTTCACCCATGAGTGTATAAATATAATTTAGACATCATATAAGTGAAAAAATGATCATAGTATAAGTATTGGTATTTTTATATGTCATAAATATTTTAATTACAATTTTATGATTAATTTAATAATTTAAAATAGAAATTTATTATCATAAAATGTAATCATAAATTGTTACTTTATTTTTTTATGGTTATAAGATAACTTTATGGGACCTTGATTAATTTCTCAAGGTGTTATAGAATGAGTGATAGATTAAAAGTTGGTTTTTAGAATAAATTATAATTTTATTAAAAAATTAAATAAAATTATTTATAAAATTATTTTCAAAAAATGGATTTAATTTTTTAATTCTAAACATTGAAAAATGGTTTGGGTAAATTTTTGGGATTTTTCTAAAATACTTGATTTTTTCATAAATAGTAAAAATACAGTTTTGTGTTTTCAGTATGTTTAATGGAATCATAAAGATGTAATAATTAATAAAAATGTTGATCGACTCTTCTATAGTAAAATATTATATGAGGTGTCCCAAGTGGTTAATTTCATGGGAAAATCTCATTGGTAAGCTCGTGGTTTTTCAAAAACCGCTAATGAGGTGTCCTTTAAAATTAATAAAAAAACTCCCTCTCATTTACTATAAATGCCCACTCATTCCTTTATTTTATTTAATTCCAAACTCATCAACCTTCAAGTTTTATGAGTTAATCTACAAGTTAAGGAAATATACCACCCTTCTCTTTTTCAAGATTTCATTTTATGTTATTCTTTTTAATTTCAATAGGATTATGTTGGGATATATCATTCCATATCCCCCTTAATATCCATATTATTTAAGAATGATTAGAGACCCATTTTTATCTCATCAAAATACTTTTTGAAATTTTAAGCGACGGCGTTAGGATTCCGAATTTTTCATAAGGGATCTCTTAAATTTTCTTTTCTTTTCAAGTTCCTTTATTTTATTTTATTTTCATCGCCTCCTTTAATCCAAATGTTGTGATGACTCCCGTACCTTACATTTACTGGAACTTGGTCATGATAAATTAATAATTATTTATTATCTGTCATTTCCCCTTATTTTATACTAGAAATGAAAACACCATATGAGATGTGTTAAATTATCACATTCAACGACGACGGGTTTTCAATTTCTATTAACATATTCAATTATGGTCATGAAACCATTTTTATGGTTGAAACATACTATAATACATGTATTATAACTTATATAAGATTCTAGAATCCTTTTGTACACATGATACTAATTTATAAATCAAAATGAGTTCGTTGTGATCAAGAACTGCTAATTAACCCAAATAATTGTCATTAATGTTTTATATAATAACTCATCTTCACTCATAATATCCAAATTCATTTTATAACCATGTAATCTTATGGATGTTAAGAAATAAAATAAAACTTCTATTATGAACAACAATTCTCATGTTACATGTTTATCCTTACATGTATATAAGTAAACTGGTCATGAATACCAAGAAAGAAAACACTCCCAATCAATAAAATTGAACCTCTTAAACCCATCAAGAAGGCCATAAATTAAATTAATAAGGAAATAATAAATCAATTACATAAAGATGAGATTATTTAAATATTAATTAATGAATTTAATTTGGTTATCCAGGACACTAAGATCAAGTGAAGAACACCATCGGACTTAAGGAAAGGGTTTCTTCATCTCACTTCCATTTTTGTGAGATATTCTGTATTCACTAATACTACTTGTGTATGGTGTATGTATACTTACCATTTATGTTTCATATCACATATCTATTTATTTCATTATATTAAATGTATCATTTGATTATTATTAATTTTGGGGCATATGATTTAATTGATTACAAAGTTGTAAGGGTTTCTTCATCTCACTTCCATTTTTGTGAGATATTCTGTATTCACTACTACTACTTATGTATGGTGTATGTATACTACCCATTGATGTTTTATATCATGAATCTCCTTATTTTAATGATATTAAATGTATCATTTAATGATTATTAATTTTGGGGCATGCGATTCAATTTATTATGAAGTTGTAAGGGTTTTCCACCCAAACCTCCATTTTCATTTGGGTTACTTATATTATCTACTTACCTTAATTAAATTCTCATTCATTAATATATACTCCTAAAAATTTCTGTGTGAATGTTATATATATGCGTTCCAACCATAATAATACCTTCATTTATGGGGATTTATTTTTTTAAAATAATCTTTCAAAACTTCTTCTGAAATGCAAGCCTGATTCAAGGAACTTCTCAAATTCTTACCTAT
Organism: Viscum album; assembly: GCA_963277665.1. Lineage (NCBI taxonomy): Eukaryota > Viridiplantae > Streptophyta > Magnoliopsida > Santalales > Viscaceae > Viscum > Viscum album. Next base: position 1,711,381,860 of record OY728140.1, on the reverse strand, counting down.
TTTGAAGTTCACTATATAATCTGTTTTAATCCTGATTTATCTTTCTAAAATAAAAAATTTTAACATGAAAAGATATTTTGGTTAATTTATGGTTTTATGAAATTAAACATGCCTTTTCACTTTAAAATCTATTTAATTAATTCCTTAAACCGAACTAAAATGTTTTAAATTCTAAAGCTTCTTTAAAAACAATTTTTTACCTTATTTCACTTCAATGGGACATCATTTATGCCTCAAATGAAATCTCAATATACTTTAATTTTATTTTCTGGTATATAAATTTTTATAACCATATTTATGACAAATACAAATTATTTTCCAAAAGAACTCTTCTTTCCAAAGTAAAATAGATTTTTCTCACCTCACTTTAAATTTTATGATATATATGCATTATTCGCCACTTATTCCTTGCATGTGGTGTATGTACTTACCCTTATTATGTTATATCAAGAGTATCATTACTCTCATGATATTCTAATGGATTATGATTTGAATGTTTTAAGGTGGTATGAGACACTTTGGAATGCTTAAGGATTAGTTCCTCAAGGATTTTTCAATGGTCTCATTTAAAATTATCTTCATCTATGTCAACGTCCATTGTTGAATCTTTTAATTCATTGAGGTTTGTCTCCAACGATATCATCCACCTTGTTTTATTGGATTTTTTATGATTATTTTGACTGCAGATGTTCTATATTGAAACCATTCACCATATTACTCTGAATGGTTAGTGTTTATGATTAATGATTGGGGAAAGTTATTTACATTTCATATGTTAGTTTCAATATGGATGTGTATGTTTTTTATATTTATCCCCATTCATAAGAGGAATGAATTGGACTTAGTAAGTGTTGGTTGGGGCCCTCTATATCCCCTTGGTGCATCGATAGGTCTCATGAGACAGACTATGGTCTTGGAATGAGGCCTTGACTAAATGAATGTTTATGGTCATGAAATGAGGCCTTGACGGTATGGTTATGATTTACTGAATTATGAATTACCTCATTGTGAAACTAGTAAATGAAAGTTCATGTTGTTTTTAGACTTATAGAATACCCATTATTATGCTTTATTATGGCATTATTTATTCAACTATTATTCCTACCATAATGTGTTCAAGTTCTCTTTCTAAAGGCATGTGTTTTTAGTTATTCACGATGCCTAATGTTTATGTTTATGATATCTTCCAATGTATTTCTTAACCTTAATAAGCATCTGATCTCACCCCTTTCTTATGTTTCATTTTCTCAGGACATGAATAAGTTTATTATGAATGACCTATTGAGATAAAATTAGTGTTTTTGATGTTTCCAATAAAACTTATATGTTGTATTTCATTTCAAGTTGTAATGTTGAACCTATGTATGTATCTAGTTTTTCAAAACTACTTAACAACTCATTCCTTTGGGATTTTATTCCTTGTAATCATGCCAATGTATTAAAATAATGCACTGACTCCAGGATTCTGGGGTTGGGGTGTTACAGTTGGTATCAAAGGAAGTTTAGTAGAAAACTTGGAAGCTAGATTTAGAAAACGTGGATTAGGGAACAAAACCCTAAGATAGACTTGATGATACACATAAAATAACATCCTATAATTTTGTTAAGGAATATATTATTTGGATCTTCCTAGAAAATAAATCCCTATCTAGATACTACAAGTGGACGTGGTTCTGGAACAAATGTACCTAGGAGTAACAACTCTGACAAGGTGTTTCAGGCTTGACCCGGGGTAACCTGGTATATGAAAATGATCCTTACTGCACACCTGATTTGACACTCCTAGGGTATATGCTTAGGATAATTCACATTTTTTTTCTTACATACCATTATGAAGGATTTATTCTTCCAAAGTAACCAAAGTATATGGTTCTAGGATTTAAGATGCATATATTTATGATATGTGTTATACCATGTTTAGAGTTATAGAAAGTTCATAATTTTATAAGCTAATATAGAATATGGAATTGATTATAAATGATTCCTAGTATAAGGAATGAGAACATCACTAATGCATGTGATGAAAATAGTAAGAAGGCTCATATCTCTTATGGTCTTAAGCCATCGTTTCCAAGGAAGGTAGTCTCCCATGTGTCCTCATCATATGAGGAAATAGTATCATGTGTTAACAAGGTATGTAAATAATTCTATGAGTCTTATGTATTTTAAGGGAAGAAAAAGAAGAAGAGGATGGTAGTGAGAAATATGGATAAAGGGAAGAAGGTAAGGAAGGGTTTTCCAACATGTGATAACTATGGAAAGAATCACCCTGGTAAATTCTTGAAGGGAATGGGTGTTTGTTATAAGTGTGGAGAAAAAAGGACACCAATTTCATGATTGCAAGGGTAAGAAAAATGTTTCCAATGTACAATGCATCAACTACAAGTATATGGGACACTATGTGAATCAATGTCCCAAGCGTCAAAGGAATATACCACAAATGATGATTCTGGATAATGATCAATTTATGATGCTGCCATAGATGAAGTAGAATGATTAATATACCTAGTCAATAATCATGTCATTTGAATATTTTTTCAATATTGTACTGGTTATAATAATTATGGAATATATTAGGATTGTACTATAATACATTTTTATTGAGTATTTGAAACCATAAGTTGAATGGTACCAAGAAAATATATTCGATGGAAAGTTTAAATTTTTTGGGAAACACATGATTAGGGAAAGGACAATCGTTAATATATTTCTAATGATGAAGATAATGATGAAGAAATGATTCATTTGGATAAGTACTGACTACCTCAAAACTAATTTTTGACTAGTCGATAAGTGGTTTAATCTATCATTGATGAAGTTTACAACATTTTTGTATATAATGAATATATACAATAGCATGTGTAAGGATGAATGCATGTTTCCAATAAGGTTTTATGGTAGTTTGAGTTATTACCGCATTTCAAGAGGACACATGATGAAGATATTCACATGTTTGAAATGTGAAAATTTAGGGTTGCTTCATGTTTATTAGAGGCAAATAAGGTATCATATTCATTGAGCAGGATAGATCATGGAGTTCTAAACAAAATGAGGATTTCCAAGGACCTTGTGTGCATGGATATAGAAAGGATGGATATGGGAATGATTCTAAAGTAGTGGATCATGATCTTTTAGAATTTTAAACCATTTTTAAATGGTTTAAGTAGATCATTGTATAATCTTTTAGAGTTTAATGTATTACTTCACCATATGGTGTAACATGTGCTAAGTGATTAAGTATAGATAGTTCAAAGTACAATCAAAGGATGGGTTTGTAAATAGAAACATATATTTTTACTCTTATAGAGTGGAATAATTACTCAACTCAAGGAAAAGAGTCTTAAATAAAAAAAATCCAATTATCATAATCTTTGATAATATCAATGAATTTTTTTATATTAGTTTATAGTTTTGTAGTAATCAACTTTCATCTAAACATGTTCTATATCACGTTCCATCAGAACTTCATAGTTATATTTTTCTTCTATGTTCAGGTTTTTACTTCCTACTAATGTCACCCCATTCGATAACATAATTTTTTGGTGACAACCTCATTTCCCTTAACACATTTTAAAAGGATATTTTATTAACCCAATTTCTGATGTGGGTTTCCCACAAGGTAATTTTTAGGTATCAACTATTAACTTTTGAAGTTCAATTTCAATTTTTGAGGAAGAAATTTTTATAAGGAGGGGATAATGTAACAACCCAAGATTTTGAAAATAAATTTAATATTGAATACATTAAACATGGAGTCTCTACAAAATACCACTTTTTTATAACCTAGCCAATAAACATAATTTTTTTACCTCTGTGATTTGAATTTCGAAAAAATGACATACACAGTTGCGTTTAGTAAGATATTTAGAGTCTGATAAGACAAAATTTATTTTTGATGAGTAGTAACATACCCTTATTAATAGTAACACACCTTTATGAATAGTAATGAATATTAATGAATAGTAAATTTTCCAAAAAAAGAAACTTTATCCATGAGTGTATAAATACAATTTAGGCATCTTTTAAGTGAAAAAAATGATCATAGTATAAGTATTGGTATTTTTCATGTCATAATAATTTTAATTAAAATTTTATGATTAATTTAATATTTTAAAATGGAAATTTATTTTCATAAAATGTAATAATAAATTTTTACTTTATTTTCTTATGGTTATAAGATAATTTTATGGGACCTTGATTAATTTCTCAAGGTGTTATAAAATGAGTTATAATTTTAAGGTCGTTTTTTGGAATAAATTGTGATTTTATTTAAAAATTAAATTAAAAATATTTAGAAACTTATTTTCAAAAAATGGATTTCATTTTTTAATTCTAAATGTAAAAAAATGGTTAGGGTGAATTTTTGGTATTTTTCTAATATACTTGAATTTTTCATGAATAGTAAAAATACATTTTTGAGTTTTCAGTATCTTTAATGGAATCATAATGATGTAATAATTAATAAAAAATTCTGGTAGAATTTTGTGAAGTAAAATATTATATGATGTATCCCAAGTGGCTAATACCATGTGCAAATACAATAGGTAAGCCCATGGTTTTGCAAAAACCACTAATGAGGTGTCCTTTGAAATTAATAAAAAAAACCCCTCTCATTTACTATAAATACCCACTCATTCCTTCGATTTATATAATTACAAACTAATAATACTAGAATATCTGGTAGTTTTAACTCCCTATTAGTCCTCCAAATGTGTCCTCAGGCTCCCCAAGGTCTCAACCTTCAAGTTTTAAGAGTTACTCTACAAGTTAAGGAAATCTACCACCCTTCTCTTTTTCAGGCTTTCATTTTATGTTATTCTTTTTAATTTCAATAGGATTATGTTGAGATATATCATTAAATATCTTCTTTACTATCTATATTATGTAAGAATGACGATATACCTATTTTTCTCTCATCAAAATATTTTATGAAATTTTATGCGATGTCGTTAGGCTACTGAATTCTTCATAAGGGATCTCTCAACTTTTCTTTTATTTTCAAGTTCCTTTGTTTTCTTTTTCTTTCCTCACCTCCTTTCAGAAAAATTTTGTGATGAATCCAGTACATTAAATGTACTATGATTTTTTCATGATAAAGGAATATTTCTTCATCATCTCTCATTTCCCCTTCTTTTATACTAGAAATGAAAACACCATCTCAGATGTGTTAAATTATCACATTCAAGGATGATGGGTTTTCAATTTATATCACTATATTCAATTATGGTAATGAAATAATTTTGATGGTTTAACTAGACTATAATATATGTATTATAACTTATTTAATATTCAGTAATCCTTTTTTACACATGATACTAATTTATAAATCAAAATGAGTTCGTTGTGATCAAGACACTACTGGAATGTGGGTTTTTCCCCATAGTTACATACCAACGGTTTCATAGAACCGTTGGTAAAGGAGGTTTTTCCCAACGGTTCATTAGGACCGTTGGCATAGATGTTCCCTGGGAGGTTTTTTCCCAACGGTTCATGAGAACCGTTGGGATAGATGCCTTTTACCAGGTTTTTGCCAACGGTTCATCAGAACCGTTGGGATAGATAGCTTTTCCCAACGGTTCATGAGAACCGTTGGGATAGAGGTATGCTTTGGGGAGGTTTTTCCCAACGGTTCTAGAGAATCGTTGGGAGAGATATTCATATGCCAATGGTTTTAAAAAACCGTTGGCAAAGGTTCTCCCCAAATTCCCAGCCGCCTGTTCTCTCCCCCATTCGCGATACACAACCCTAAAACGGGAGCAGCAGCCGATTTAGGCGATTTTGGAGGTACTGACAGTCGGACCTTGAATCTTCCAGCTCTTCTTCAGGTTATTCTTCTTCTTTATCTGAAAACGTATTCAAATGTTTGGATAGTATTTAAACGTATTTTCATTTTTCCCATCAGTTTAGGCGATTTTGGAGCTACTGCCGGCCGAACCTGCCTAAGGGTGAGTTTTCTTGAAAATTCCTTTTTGGATTTTACCCCTTGAACATGGGATGTCATTTTTTAATGGTTATATAAATCGAATTGATTGTTCGATTTCTGAATTGAATTGTAAATTAAATTAATTAAGGGTATTTTATGGTTTGCATTCCCCTTTTAACACATGAATGCCAATTATTTTTTAACACATGTTTTAATTGTATTTCCTTTCCAATGTGAGTAAAGTAGAGACTATGCTATGAATCTATGAAATTGGATTGAATTTATCTTATATTTTATGTTACCATGTTAGATATATTATAACTAATGCATGTGATATCTTTATAGTCTTGTTAGGAGTGTTCTATTAAAAATTCCCATGTGAGTGCTTGAATTTTCATTGAATTGCTAGCCATTATGAGTTATGTTGAGACCATGATATGTAATTGATTGATTAAGAAAGGGAATCTCATTATCTTGTCATTACAACATGAGTAAATGAATCTTCATTCTTTTCAGGTTATTATTTGATTGAGTCGCCATTTTGAGGTGAGTTATATTAAATACCTTTCTTTTTGACCTTGGTATGTTTAATGAATTGTTTAAATGAAATGGAATTCATTAAATGATTAATAGTAAATAGTGATACATGGATTCTATTAGGATTCCAGGTATATAATCTTGTTTCTATTAACTTATACGCTTTATGTGATAAATGGATTCACAGTAGAATTCCACGGATAGACTCATTTCTTTGAATATTGATTAAGCCATGGGTGATACATGGATCCAAGGGAGGGATTCCATAGATAGACTTATTGAATGTAGAATTATATTCCAATTGATACATGGATTCTTATGATAATTCCATAGATAGACTTATTGAATGTAGAATTATATTCCAATGTTATGCGTCTTGTGTGGTGGTGGTGTGGTTTATGTGTTTTATGGTAGTAGTGAAGTGTGTGATTATGTAGTTAATGTGAACCCATAGGTTGAGTATTTTGTGCTATCTATATATCATGTATTTTTATGTTATTTCTACACATTCCCAACCAGAGTTGGATAAACTTACCAACGATTAGAGGTTTTGAGTTATGAGTATTTTTTCTAATATCTAGGATGGTGGTTATATGTTTGGATAGCTACCATGTCTTCCCTACTCTTCCTTCAAAAGTGATTGACCATGTGTTTTTAGGCAAGATGCGATGTGATTGTCCATGTGTCTTCAGGTGAGATGTACTATGATTTCCCTAGTGTTTTTCGGTGAGGTGTGATGTGATAAGGCTATAATAAGATGTGGCATGTGGTTGGGGTAATGTAGGGTAGGAGGACGGCACAAGGTTGATGTTATTCATGTTCATGATACCCTACTAATATGGTTATGGGATGAGTCATGTTGTTATGTGATATAACACATTAAGTTCTTGTTGGTTTTACATTTTTTCAATAACACATTTGTATGTTTTTTTTTGACATGTGTAGTTGATACCTTGATTATTTTCTTCCTTTATCGTTTACTTAAATGTATTTTCTATTATAGTTAATGCCTATTGAATTGTTTATGACAAAATGACTTATATAAATTCTTTTTACAGAATGGACAGAAGTTGGATGTATGAAACCGATCGGATCTCAGACGATTTTCAAAACAATTTGGAGAGCTTTATAGATTTTGCATTTCACAATGCTTCAGATAGTGGTCGCATACACTGCCCATGTTCCAATTGTGTTGGTAGACCTTGGTTGATCCGTAAAGAAGTCAGCTACCACATAAACAAAAATGGGTTTCAAGCAAACTACTTTCTGTGGTATCACAATGGGGAGAAAATGAAATCTCAAATTGGTGATGATCGAAATGAAAAGACTGGAATGGAGAATTTGTTAGATGATCGGTTTCCGTTTATTCGTCATCATGAAAAAGAAAGGATTTCGACTCAAGAAGACTTCGATATGAGGACATCTGATGCATCTAGTGAAAATGATGATATTAATAGGGTGAAAAAATTGAATGATGCTGCCACGACTCCAGTATATCGACAATGCGATAAAATGAAAAAGCTGGAATTTTTAATCCGATTATTTCATGGGAAAACTATGTATGGGATTTCTAATACAGCAATCGATTACATTCTTACCCTCTTGAAGGATTTACTTCCAGATGATGCAGATATTCCCTCAAACCACTATATGGCATGGAAGTTAGTTGAGGAACTTGGATTTTCAAGAAACAAAATTCATGCTTGCCCGAAAGATTGCAGTTTATTCTGGGAGGAAACCGCTGAACAAAATGAATGTATAAAATGTGGCACATCCCGCTGGAAGTCAAAATCTGATGGAACACCATCTCGCATTCCACAGAAAGTAATGTGGAACTTTCCATTGATCCCCAGACTCCAGAATCTTTTTATGTCTGATGACATATCAATAAAAATGAGATGGCATGATACCGAGAGAAAGAAGACTGATGATGAGTTGGTTCATCCTGCAGATGGATTTGCATGGAAGAGATTTGATGCTCGACATCCTGATTTTTCAGCTAACGTGCGTAATGTGAGGCTGGGTCTTTCATGCGACGGTTTTAATCCGTTTGGGCAGATGCTTACTCCGCACAGCACATGACCAGTTTTTATACACATTTATAATCTTCCCCCATGGTTGTGTATGAAAAAATCTTTCACTTTCATGAGTATACTCATATCTGGTCCTTCTGATCCTGGCATTAATATTGATATATACATGCAACCTTTAATAAAAGAGTTGAAACTTCTTTGGGATGTGGGTGTGCGCACATATGATGCATGTTCGAAAGACATATTTCAGATGCGCGCTGCGCTTATGTGGACAATCAATGATTTTCCGGCTTATGCAATGATGTCTGGATGGAGCACGAAGGGAAAACTGTCATGTCCAGTTTGTATGAAGAATACACGATCCAGAAGACTGAAACATTGTTGTAGTTTCAGTTTTATGGGACATCGACGATTTTTGCCAAAGGATCATCCATATAGAATGAATCATCGAAGATTTGATAATACTATAGAGACCGATGATCCACCTCAGCGTATGTCTGGAACTGATGTGCTTAATGAATTGAAAGATTTCAGTTTTTCGTTCGGGAAGGGTCAAATGAAATCTGGAAAGAGAAAGAATGTTTCCACAGAAACCTGTTACAATTGGAGGAAGAGGAGTATCTTTTTTGATTTTCCTTATTGGTCAACCAATTTGCTATGTCATTGCTTAGATGTAATGCATATTGAAAAGAATATATGTGAAATGTTTCTTTCAGTTCTTCTAAATGTCAAGGGGAAGAAAAAAGATGATTTATGATCTCGACGTGACTTGGTGGATTGGGGCATCAGACCAGAATTGCATCCTGTGCGTATCAGTGAAAATAAATGGAAACTTCCATGTGCTTCTTATGTGATGACACCTACTGAAAAAAAACAATTTTTGGAAGTATTAGAGACTATTAGAGTTCCTGATGGCTATTCAAGCAACATATCTAAACGAGTCAACAGAAGAGATTTGAAGCTAAAATCTTTGAAGACTCATGATTATCACGTTCTACTGCATGAGTTGCTTCCAATAGCAATCCATCATCTTTTGTCTAATAATGTAAGGGTGGGTGTTATTCGGTTGTGCCATTTGTTTAGAGATCTCTGTGCTAAGAAGTTGTACAAGTCTTTCTTGCAAAAAATGTTGACAGATGCCCCATTAATTTTGTGTGAGTTGGAGAAAATATTTCCCCCATCATTTTTCACATGCATGCTGCATCTGACTGTCCATATTCCAACTGAAATACTTCTCAGAGGACCTGTTTCTTTTCGTTGGATGTATCCAACTGAAAGAAATATGTTCACATTAAAGTCTTATGTTCGAAACAAGAAACATCCCGAAGGTTCTATCGTGAACGGTTACTTAGCTCAAGAATGTATGGATTTCTGTTCAATGTATTTGTCTGATCTTACTACAATAATGAACAGACCAATGAGAAATGAAGAAGAACAATATGAGCAAATTGAACCCAGTTTTCCATCACTTCCTCAAACATGAGGAATTCCTGGATCATATACATTGAATACATTAATCCATGAAGAGCGGGAGATGGCACATCGCACAGTTTTGGTCAACTGTGATTTGTTCGATGACTATATCAGGTAACAAAATTGAATATGTATATCTTACATATATATCTGTTAAACTATTCATATTTTTTTATCTACAGGTAACATAAAACAATGATAAATAGGAAGCATCGTTCTTTATCTTTGAGAAGGAGAGAGACTTTGCATAGCAAAGAGTTTTCTGCTTGGTTAAAATTGAAGGTAAAAATATTACTGTTTAAATTAATTATTTCAATATTTACTTAAGTTTAACTGTCATTTATATTGCAGGTATTGAGTTTGTCTGCTGACTCTGTCTCTGAGGAAATAAGAGCTTTGGCTTTTGGTCCTAATACCGTGGTTCGTGACTGTAAATCAATTGTTATCAATGGGTACAGATTTATTGTCACTGAACGAGCCAAAAACATGAGAACACAACATGATGGTATTATGGTTATTTCCACAACAGATTGTTATGCCAGTGCATCAGATAGTAGACCGCGACTTGAAAATGTGGGTTATTATGGAGTCGTTGAGAAAATAATAATATTGGATTATTACTCTCATGGACGAGTCACAATGATGAAATGCCATTGGTTTGATTCGATGACGAGACATGGCACATTTATTGATGATTGTGGATTTTGAGTAATTAATATGACCCGCACTCTTGCAACCGAAGAACCATATGTGTTGGAATCAATGGCTAAATAAGTTTTTTATGTCAAAGATCAAATTCAACCTGAATTTGGTGTCATAGTTGAAGTAATTCCAAGACATATTTTTGATGATGCTGATGATGGAATTGACACTGTCCCTATTGCCATTGGAACCAATCCATTTATATCTTTTGATGACTCCAATAGCTCAATTGTCAGAGTTGATTGTGAACCTGAAGTTGTGGTTGGAAATATATAGAATCATTCATCCATGTTCTCAATTCTTTTGGTTTACCTCGAGTTGGGTTGTTAAGGTTGATAATATTCATATTTATTTAGTATTGATCACAAATATGTTTTAGCTGACTTGACCGTTATGTAAATTTTCAATGTTTATTAGTTGCTGTTTTATTAGAATTGCATTTTCTAATTTGGAATTGAACTGTATTCAAACCAAATCAAACAATATTTCTAACTTGGTGAACATTACAACTTGTATGTTTTATTAAATTCATTCAAGCTCTTCTAAAACAATTGATAGCTAAATTACCAATGAATCCCCTCATTCCCTCATATATTTAGTTTTTTGGTTTACACATTAATTTTCTTTTTCTAATTAATTACATATTTGTTTTCCAATGCAGGAAATGAAGCCAATTGAAGAGAGACGAAGAAAAAAAATGGCGGAGAACAATCGTCGGATGGAGGAGATGGGCATTCCACCATTAGTGCCTACAGTGAGTACTTTATTTCAAATATATATATATATATTTACAGAATATATAATGTCATGTGATTAATTTTTTTTGTAAAATTTTTTGTAGGATCCACCATTACGTCGACAGTTATTCGACGAGGATCCTAGTACTGGTCCTAGTACTCAGGCCGGTGGTACGAGGAGGGTTCGTACCAGAGGTGGACGTAGAGCTGCGCATGCCCGACTAGACCCTGCCCCTCCCACTGACATTTCAGCCTTCCCACATTCTGATCTCGGTGTGTCATTAGGGACACACGGGATATTTAGACCTCCCATGTTTTCGCTACCTTCTGCATCTTCTTCCCCATCATTTTCACATCCCATGATGATTCCCACTCTCCAGTCAGCATCAGGTCATACAGCTGTTCCATCTTCTTTTCCTTCTACTTCTGTCTCTCCGAGCTTTTATATTCCATCGTCTTCGACTCCTGTTCCACCAGAGGGTGTTCCATCAGGTTCTGTGGATCCGGTGCCACTCATTGATCAGACTAGCGCAGGTATATTTATAAAACCCTAACAAATTTTTATAGCAATATTTATTTTCATTATAACATGTTTTGATAAAATATTTGTTTTTCTTTCATGACAGATACATCTACTGACAGGAGGCGGGGGCGGGGCCGTACACGCATGCGTTCGGTGTGGAACCGTCGCACACAGGTTATAGTGGAATATAATGAAGACAATCAGATGGTTGAGAAAACAGGGCAGCAATGTCAGAGTTTTATGGCGACGCTTGCCAAATACTCCGACATCATTCCCGTCAGCCCGTTGTCGTGGAGACATTTTCCACATGAGGTCAAAGATAGAGCTTGGGCAGAGATATGGGTAAAAAAATATGTTGTATTTAATTCCATGAATTATTTTTGTATTTATATGAATTAATATTTTGATTTCAGCTTCGATTTAATTTTCCTGATGGTGAGGGTGCACGACTGGCACGTCTAAAGGATTTAGGCGAGCTTTGGAGAGACTACAAGCATGAGCTGTATATTGGTTGGCGTGCTAGAGTTGGCACTGAGTTAGAGGCGGTACCAGTCGTGGATGATTGTCCTATAGAGCAGTATCGTCAGATGATTACTCATTGGACGAGTACCCAGTTTAAGGTATGAATTACATTTGAGGTATTTAAATAATAACTTTCAAATTTTGCCTTAATATTATCCTTTGCATTATCGAATTTTATTTAGGAATCATCTGGAAAAAATAAAAAAAAACATTGATGCAAAAAAATACCTCCATACACTAGGACGCACGACAATGTCGGATCATGAGAGGCAGTAGGTATGACAATTGTTTATAAGTTTTCTTTACGACTTATATTTTCTTTTGTTTCCTAAATTATTTAATCATTTGCTAAAATTTTTATATAACTTTTGTTTTCAATGTCATTGTAGAGGCAAGTACAAAATATTGAAGGATGTGTGCCTCGAGCAAAACTGTTTTGCTCGAGTAGACGAAAAAAGGATGGAAGTGCTGTCAATGAAGCGACTCAGCAGCAGATTGTAAGTATTAATCTGTTGATTTTATATTTTAATATCTATTTAGTAACTTAATAATATATTTATATTTGTAACAGGATGCTTTAGAGGCCCTCGATGCCCAAGAAGCAGACAATTTTGGGCCATCTGATCACTTACATCAGGTGTTGGGAGATGATCATTCTGGCAGAGTACGCTGCCGACCTAGGATAGCCCCGACGAGGTACTGGCCTACCTCAGGTACGAGTTGTAGTGCCACCGAGCTGCAGAAAGTTAGGGCACAGACAGAACAGGCTGAGAAAAGGGCCACAGAGACGGCAGAACAGTCTGCTAGGGCAAACAGTGCATTTATGAAATTTATTGAAGTTCTACGTCCAACACTTCCAGCAGAGGCCAGCCCAGCGATTGATGAATACATGTCGTCGATACATTCTATATATGGTGCACCAGGTGGCAATTCCAGTAGTGGTCAGGCCGATGTCCAGCTTGAAGATGATGATGGCGAGGAGTCTGATGCGGAGGAGGAGGGAGATGAGGAGGGCGAGGAGGAGGGCGAAGGCGAGGAGGAAGGCGCTGTGGAGGGTGAGGACGATGAGGAGGACGATGACGAGGGTGATGAAGATGATGACGATGATGGTGATGGTGATGCTGATGTGGGACATATTGATCCGTTACATTTTTGACTTATATTACTGAGATTTGATGTTTAATCTATTCTAGTTGTTGGTTTTATCTAGACTCGTAGTATAGTATTGGAGTTGAGTTATTTTTATATATTGTCTGTTTTTATGGATGTTGTTGTCTTTTAGTGGTTGTGTGTTTGAGAACTCCCTGGACAACCCCCCTCATTCTTGGACCCTGGACAACCCCCCCTCCCCCTTGGACCCCGAACACCCCCCAAACACCCCCCGGACAGCCCCGCGGACAGCCCCCTGGACAGCCCCCCGTACAGCCCCCAACCCTCCACCCTGGACCCCGGATAGCCCCCCGGACAGCCCCCCGGACAACCCCCCCCCACCCTCCCCCTTGGACCCCGGACAACCCCCCAAACACCCCCGGACAACCCCCTGAACAACCCCGGACAACCCCCTGAACAACCCCTGAACAACCCCTGAACAACCCCTGAACAACCCCCTGAACAACCACCAGACAGCCCCCTAAACAACCCTGGACAACCCCCTGAACAACCCTCAAACACCCCCCGGACAGACCCCGCACAACCCCCCCACCCTTCTCCTTGGTCCCCGGACAGCCCCCCGGACACACACCGGACAACCCCCGCGGACAGCCCCCGCGGACAGCCCCCTGGACAGCCCCCCGTACAGCCCCCCGTATAGCCCCCCGTACAGCCCCCGCGGACAGCCCCCGCGGACAGCCCCCTGGACAGCCCCCCGGACAACCCCCCCACCCCCCCCCCCCCTTGGACCCCGGACAACCCCCCAAACACCCCCCGGACAGCCCCCTGAACACCCCCGGACAACCCCCTGAACAACCCCCCTGAACAACCCCCGGACAGCCCCCTGACAGCCCCCTGAACAACCCCGGACAACCCCCTGAACAACCCCCAAACACCCCCCGGACAGACCCCGCACAGCCCCCCCACCCTCCTCCTTGGTCCCCGGACAGCCCCCTGGACACCCACCGGACAGCCCCTCCACCTTCCTTAATTTCATTAGCTCTGAAATGTTTCATAGCACGATCAACTAAAATCTAATCCATACTAAATATGATATAAAAATATTCTATATGAATTTTCATAAGATTTTAAGTGAAAACAAAAAGTGACATACGAAAAACTGACCAAACGCATTCGAAATGTGTTGATGCTTTAGGAAAACGATCCATGGGTCATATGTGACGTGTACGAATCAACCCCGCCTCAATCCGAGTTGCGGTGTGGCCGGGATCAGTCTAAGTGGCTCTCTTTTGATTAAAATGGACATCATTTTAAGTACATACGGAAAACCGACCAAACGCATTCGGTTTCCATTGAGAACGATCCATGGGTCATATGTGAGGTGTACGAATCATCCCCGCCTCAATCCGAGGCGCGGTATGGCCAACACCGCTCTAACTGTGTCTGTTTTGTTTAAAATGGGTAGGATTATAAGTGAAAAGAACTGGCATACGCAAAACCGACCAAACGCATTCGGTTTCCATTGAAACTTTAGGAGAACGATCCATGGTTCATATGTGACGTGTACCAATCAACCCCGCCTCAATCCGAGACGCGGTGTGGTCGGAACAACTCAAACTGTATGTCTTTTGTTTCAAAAGGACATAATTTTAAGTGAAAAACATCAACTGACATACGGAAAACCGGCCAAACGCATTTGGATTGTGTTGATACTTTAGGAAAACGATCCATGGGTCATTTGAGACGTGTACGAGTCAACCCCGCCTCAATCCGAGGTTGTCCGCTATGAATTTGACCGTTTGACGCCCGTTTTGGCCGTTTATGACACCAGAACTGCGTTGTCGGTCACCGCGCGCACACGGCACGTCCGATTAACGTTCCGTCTGCTCGACCACTTCATAAATCACTCACCCGTATTTGTCGTCTGATTTCAGGCCATTCTGAAATCGTTCGGCCCATTTGGACCCCCCTCACGCGCGTTTACGAAGCGCGCGCATCACTTAAAACACGAATATTGAGCCGTACCGCGCAAACCGCACGTCCGATTGACGTGCCGTCTGCGCGTACACGTCACGAATAATAATTAGAATGTTTCCCAGTGGTTTCAGGTCAATCTGAGGTCGGCCGCTATGAATTTGACTGTTGGACGCCCGTTTTGGCCGTTTATGACACCAGAACTGCGTTGTCGGTCACCGCAGGCACACGGCACGTCCGATTGATGTGCCGTCTGCTCGAACACTTCAGAAATCACTGTCCCGTATTTGTCGTCTGATTTCAGGCCATTCCGACTTCGTTCGGCCCGTTTGGACCCCCCTCACGCGCGTTTACGAAGCGCGCGCATCACTTAAAACACGAATATTGAGTCGTACCGCGCAAAACCGCACATCCGATTGACGTGACGTCTGCGCGTACACGTCACGAATAATAATTAGAATGTTTCTCGATGGTTTCAGCTCAATCCGAGGTCGTCCGCTATGATTTTGACCGTTGGACGCCCGTTTTGGCCGTTTATGACACCAGAACTGCGTTGTCGGTCACCGCGGGCACACGACACGTCCGATTGACGTGCCGTCTGCTCGACCACTTCAGAAATCACTCACCCGTATTTTTCGTCTGATTTCATGTCATTCCGACTTCGTTCGTCCCATTTGGACCCACCTCACGCGTGTTTACGAAGCGCGCGCATCACTTAAAACACGAATATTGAGCCGTACCGCTCAAACCGCACGTCTGATTGACGTGACGTATGCGCGTACACGTCACGAATAATAATTAGAATGTTGCACGGTGGTTTCATCTCAATCCGGAGACGCGGTGTGGCCGGCACCACTCAAAGTGTCCGTCTTTTGTTTCAAAAGGACGTCATTTTAAGTGAAAAGCATCAACTGGCATATGGAAAACAGACCAAACGCATTCCGAATCTGTTGATAATTTATCCCAACAATCCATGGGTCATATGTGACGTGTACGAGCCAACCCGGGATGAATCCGAGTCGCGGTGTGGCCGCGATAAGTCTAAGTGGCTCTTTTTTGTTTAAAATGAACACCATTTTAAGTACATACGGAAAAACGACCAAACGGATTCGGTTTCCGTTGAAACTTTAGGAGAACGATCCATGGGTCATATGTGACGTGTAAGAATCAACCTCGCCACAATCGGAGATGCGGTGTGGCTGAAACCACTCAAAGTGTCGGTCTTTTGTTTCAAAAAGACGTCATTTTAAGTGAAAATCATCAAGTGACATACGAAAAACCGACCAAAGGCATTCGGACTATGTCGATACCTTAGCACAAGGATCCATGGGTCGTATGTGACGTGTACGAGTCAATCCCGCCTCAATCCGAGGAGCGGTGTGGCCGACACCGTTCTAATTGTGTATCTTTTGTTTAAAATGGACAGGATTATAAGTGAAAAGAACAACTGGCATACGCAAAACCGACCAAATGCATTCCGAATCTGTTGATAATTTATCACAAGGATCCATCAGTCATATGTGACATGTACGAGCCCACTCGGGCTCAATCCGAGTCGCGGTGTGGCCGGGATCAGTCTAAGTGACTCTCTTTTGATTAAAATGGACATCATTTTAAGTACATACGGAAAACCGACCAAACGCATTCGGTTTCCGTTGAAACTTTAGGAGAAAGATCCATGGGTCATATGTGAGGTGTAAGAATCATCCCCGCCTCAATCTGAGGCACGGTGTGTCCAACACCGCTCTAACTGTGTCTGTTTTGTTTAAAATGGGTAGGATTATAAGTGAAAAGAACTGGCATACGCAAAACCGACCAAACGCATTCGGTTTCCATTGAAACTTTAGGAGAACGATCCATGGGTCATATGTGAGGTGTACCAATCATCCCTGCCTCAATCCGAGGCGCGGTGTGGTCGGAACAACTCAAAGTGTATGTCTTTTGTTTCAAAAGGACATCATTTTAAGTGAAAAACATCAACTGGCATACGGAAAACCGGCCAAACGCATTCGGATTGTGTTGATACTTTAATAAAACGATTAATGGGTCATTTGAGACGTGTACGAGTCAACCCCGCCTCAATCCGAGGTCGTCCGCTATGAATTTGACCGTTTGACGCCCGTTTTGGCCGTTTATGACACCAGAACTGCGTTGTCGGTCACCGCGCGCACACGGCACGTCCGATTGACGTGCCGTCTGCTCGAACACTTCATAAATCACTCACCCGTATTTTTCGTCTGATTTCAGGCCATTCTGAAATCGTTCGGCCCATTTGGACCCCCCTCACGCGCGTTTACGAAGCGCGCGCATCACTTAAAACACGAATATTGAGCCGTACCGCGCAAACCGCACGTCCGATTGACGTGCCGTCTGCGCGTACACGTCACGAATAATAATTATAATGTTTCCCGGTGGTTTCAGGTCAATCCGAGGTCGGCCGCTATGAATTTGACCATTGGACGCCCGTTTTGGCCGTTTATGACACCAGAACTGCGTTGTCGGTCACCGCGTGCACACGGCACGTCCAATTGACGTGACGTCTACTAAAACACTTTAGAAATCACTATCCCGTATTTGTCGTCTGATTTCAGGCCATTCCGATTTCGTTCGGCCCGTTTGGACCCCCCTCACGCGCGTTTACGAAGCGCGCGCATCACTTAAAACACAAATATTGAGTCGTACCGCGCAAACCGAACGTCCGATTGACGTGCCGTCTGCGCGTACACGTCACGAATAATAATTAGAATGTTTCTCGGTGGTTTCAGCTCAATCTGAGGTCTTTCGCTATGAATTTGACCATTGGACGCCCGTTTTGGCCGTTTATGACACCAGAACTGCGTTGTCGGTCACCGCGGGCACACGGCACGTTCGATTGACGTGCCGTCTACTCGACCACTTCAGAAATCACTCACCCGTATTTTTTCGTCTGATTCCATGTCATTCCGACTTCGTTCGTCCCGTTTGGACCCACCTCACGCGCGTTTACGAAGCGCGCGCATCACTTAAAACACGAATATTGAGCCGTACCGCTCAAACCGCACGTCCGATTGACGTGCCGTATGTGCGTACACGTCACGAATAATAATTAGAATGTTGCACGGTGGTTTCATCTCAATCCGGAGATGCGGTGTGGCCGGCACCACTCAAAGTGTCCATATTTTGTTTCAAAAGGACGTCATTTTAAGTGAAAAGCATCAACTGACATACGAAAAACCGACCAAACGCATTCCGAATCTGTTGATAATTTATCCCAACAATCCATGGGTCATATGTGACGTGTACGAGCCAACCCGGGATGAATCCGAGTCGCGTTGTGGCCGGGATAAGTCTAATTGGCTCTCTTTTGTTTAAAATTAACACCATTTTAAGTACATACGGAAAAACGACCAAACGGATTCGGTTTCCGTTGAAACTTTAGGAGAACGATCCATGGGTCATATGTGACGTGTACGAATCAACCCCGCCACAATCGGAGACGCGGTGTGGCCGACACCACTCAAAGTGCCGGTCTTTTGTTTCAAAAAGACGTCATTTTAAGTGAAAATCATCAAGTGACATACGAAAAACCGACCAAAGGCATTCGGACTGTGTCTATACTTTACCAGAAGGATCCATGGGTCGTATGTGACGTGTACGAGTCAATCCCGCCTCAATCCGAGGAGCGGTGTGGCCGACACCGTTCTAACTGTGTATCTTTTGTTTATAATGGACATGATTATAAGTGAAAAGAACAACTGGCATACGCAAAACCGACCAAACGCATTCTGAATCTGTTGATAATTTATCACAACGATCCATCAGTCATATGTGACATGTACGAGCCCACTCGGGCTCAATCCGAGTCGCGGTGTGGCCGGGATCAGTCTAAGTGTCTCTCTTTTGATTAAAATGGACATCATTTTAAGTACATACGGAAAACCGACCAAACGCATTCGGTTTCCGTTGAAACTTTAGGAGAACGATCCATGGGTCATATGTGAGGTGTACGAATCATCCCCGCCTTAATCCGAGGCGCGGTGTGGCCAACACCGCTCTAACTGTGTCTGTTTTGTTTAAAATGGGTAGGATTATAAGTGAAAAGAACTGGCATACGCAAAACCGACCAAACGCATTCGGTTTCCATTGAAACTTTAGGAGAACGATCCATGGGTCATATGTGACGTGTACCAATCATCCCTGCCTCAATCGGATTCCACATATAATTGTCATCTAAATTTTAAATTGAATTATATATGAATTATGTATGTTTATGAATTGTAATTTAATTATGGATGTGTATAGTTTCAGGATCCATTATATGTTAAATGTGTATGAATTTGTCCGTAATTGTATATGTATGTTTTATTTTATTACAGGTACAATAGTTGGATCGAAAATGAGGTGAAAATGAGGCCTGATGAGATGAGAGGTGCCTGATGTACAGGGGAGAGGGTCTGTGCAAATTGCAGGCCGCTGCAATTTGCAGCATAGGGTATGCCAACGGTTTTAAACCGTTGGCATATAATCCTAAATAAGTTTTTACCAACGGTTCAATGAACTGTTGGTAAATATCTCTTTTCCCAACGGTTCTTCAAAACCGTTGGGATAGTTAAGGTATATTTGGTTTTCCCAACGGTTTGGGAGAAACCGTTGGGAAAAACTATCCCAACGGTTCACCAAACCGTTGGGATAGAGTGCCTTCTGTCAGCCTACCCCAACGGTTTCCAGCAAACCATTGGGAAAGGTTTTCCCCATGGCTTGCTTCCCTATGGTTGGGAGAACCATTGTTATATCATATACCAACGGTTTGAGGGGCTTTCCCAACGGTTGTGAACCGTTGGGAAATAGTGTATTTCCAGTAGTGAGAACCGCCAATTAACCCAAACAATCGTCATTAATGTTTTATATATTGATTCATCTTCACTCCCAATAACCAAATTAATTTTATAACCATTTAATATTATAGATGTTAAAAAATAAAATAAAAATTCTATTTTTTACAACCATTCTCATATTACATGTTTATCCTTATATGTATATAAGTAAACCAGTCATGAATACCAAGAAAGAAAACACTCCCAAACAATAAAATTGAACCTATTAAACCCATCAAGAAGGCCATAAATGAACTTAATAAGGACATAATAAATAAATTACATAAATAATAGGTTCTGTAAATATTAATTAATTAATTTAATTCTTTATCCAGGACACTAAGATCAGGTGCAGAACACCATCAGACTTAAGGTAAGGGTTTCTTCATCTCACTTCCATTTTTGTGAGATATTTCGTATTCACTACTACTACTTGTGTATGGTGTATTTATAATGAACATTTATATTTCATGTCATTAATCTATTTATTTTAATGATATTAAATCTATCATTTTATGATTATTAATTTTGGGTCATGCGATTCAATTGATTACTAGGTTGTAAGGTTTTCTTCATCTCACTTCCATTTTTGTGAGATATTATGTATTCACTAATACTACTTGTGTATGGTATATGTATAATACCCATTTATGTTTCATATAATTAATCTATTTATTTTTATGATATTGAATTTATTATTTTATGATTATTAATTTTGGGGCATACTATTCAATTTATTACAAATTTGTAAGGGTTTTCCACCAGAACCTCCATTTTCATTCGGGTTACTTATATTATCTACTTACCTCAATTAAATTCTTATTCATTCATATGTACTCCTCATAATTTATATGTGAATGTTATATATATGTGTTCCAACCCTAATAATACCTTCATTTATGAGTAGTTATACATTTTAAAATAATCTTTCAAAAATTCTTCTGAAATTCAAGCCCGGTTCAAGGAACTTCTCGAATTCTTACATACTTTTAAGTTCACTCTATAATCTATTTTAAGCCAGATTTATCTTTATAAAATCACACATTTTAACATGAAAATATATTTTGGTTCATTTCTGGTTTTTTTAAATCAAACATTCCTTTGCGCTTTAAAATATCTTTAATGAATTCCTTAAACCGCACTAAAATGTTTTAATTCTAAAGCTTCTTTAAAAACACTTTTTACATGATTTCACTTCATTGTGACATCATTTATTCCTCAAATTTAATCTAAATGTACTTCCATTTTCTTTTATGGGATATAGATGTTTTAAACCATATTTATGAAAAATACAAATTATTTTCCAAAAGAACTCCTCTTTCCAAAGTAAAATAGAATTTTCTCACCTCACTTTAACTTTTATGATATATATGCCTTGTTCACCACTTATTCCTTGAATGTGTTGTATTTACTTCCCCTTGGTATGTCATATCAATAATATCATTATTCACATAATATTCTAAGGGATTCTGATTTGAATGATTCAAGGTGGTATGTGACACTTTGGAATGTTTAAGGATTATTTCCTCGATGATTTTTCAATGGTCTCATTTAAAAGTATCTTCAACTATGTCAACATCTAATGTTGAATCTTGTAATTCATTGAGGTTTATCTCCTTAATATCATCCACCATGTTTTATTGAATGGTTTATGTTTAGTTTTTCTGTGGATATGCTATCTTGAAACCATTCACCATATTACTCCGAATGGTTAGTGTTTATGATTAATCATTAGAGAAAGTTATTTACATTTCATATATTAGTTTCAATATGAATGTGTATGTTGTTTATGTTTATCTATATTAATAAGAGGAATTCATTGGAATTAGTTTTGGTTGGGGTCCTCTATAGCCCCTCGTTGCATCGATAGGTTGCATGAGACAAACTATGATCTTGGAATGAGGCCTTGACAAAATGGATGTTTATGGTCTTGGCACAAGGCCTTGATGGTATGGTTATTATGTCCCACATTATGAATTCCCTCATTATGAAACTAGTAAATTAAATTTCATGTGGTCTTTTTACTAGTATAATTTCCATGATTATGCTTTATTATTTCATTATTTATTTAACTCTTATTCCTTCCATAATGTGTTCAAGTTCTCTTTTTAAAGGCATGTGTTTTTAGTTATTCACCATGCATAATGTTTATGTTTATGATATCTTCTACTATATTACTTAACCTTACTAACCAACTGATCTCACCCCTTTCTTATGTTTCATTTTCTGAGTGCATGAAGAAGTTTACTATGAATGGCCTGTAAGGATAAACTTAGAGTTGTGGATGTTACCAATAAAACTTATATGTTATATTTCATTTCAAGTTGAAATGTTTATCCTATGTATATATCTAGTTTTCCAAAACTATTAAACTACTCAGTACTTTGGTATTTGATTCCTTGAAATCATGCCAATGTATTAGAATAATGCATTGACTCTAGGCTTCTAGGGTTGGGGTGTTACACTTACTACATGGTGTTAAACTACACAACTATCATTTTTCTTAGTTACACAACCTTTAAAAGAAAAAACCACTATTGGTCTGGTATGCATGACCTTAAAAGGAATATCACTCATTACAAGTTATAAAAACTTAAACTATATAGTTTGGGGATCACAACGAGCTAGAATTTACATTGTACCATATTATCATCCATCTATATTTGATATGCCATAATTATTAGGTATAATTGAGTCCATTGGAGTTTCACCCGACTAGTCCCATCATCTATGTGTGTCCCCTCATAGTGGTGGATATGACATTATGATCACAAACAATCCTTCTATATTATGTTCTCTTATGTGATATGATTCATTTTCTGATTTCCTCATGTTTCTACCACTAAGATTAACTCACTAAGCATAGGGGTTGTGGATTATTATCTTTATTTTCATAATTATGATTCATTATAATCAAAATTAGAGATACCAAAATCCTAGTAGTGTGACTTTAAAATGCCTCACACAAAGTCTATTCTACATGACTTTAAACTACTTGAAAATGGTCATCATATTATAATCTTTAACTAAAATACATCTAAATTCTTTTTTCATGATGTTAAACTACAATACATATGGTACATTCTATAAAAACATAAACTCCTTAGAACGACCAACTCTACGATAACCATATTTCTTACATATGATCATAATCTATGTAAGACACCCCCAATATATAGTTCTCTTTACATGAACCTATAAAAATAAAAATATGTCCCCATTTTAAATAATGCAATCCTAGTGTTTGGGAATTCTCATTCATGATAATTCTTCCCATAATAGGCTCTATGTTACTAACTACATATGAAAATTACCCATCAAACCCTATTCCATTATTGTGTTTGGATTTCCCCTCATCCACATTGGATCCCTTAACAATCCTATATTGAAATTAGGACACAATTTTCTCTTTCACATGAGCCAGATCTATGAAAATACCTTCATATATTGGTTATAGTCATATGAACTTAAACTGCATGACACCTAAGTCCTTACTTCATGACTCTAAACTACATAGTATGAGGTCCTAGTTCTAAGACCCTAAACCACATGAAATGAGGCCCTTACCACATGAATTTAAAATTTGTGGTGCATGGACCATCCCGTATGACCTTAAACTTCCTTGAGTGGTAAATCATATATGACCTTAATCAATGGCTAGAATACCCCCATTATATATTGAGTTTTCAAAAAAATACTTGTGTGGTTTAGTTTACCATCATCTTAAATTATGTTCTATTCTTCCTACTTAAATAACTTGACTATCATACAATGGTGTAGCCACATAGTATTCTAAAACCTTTTAGATATACCTTACTCCACCCAACCTACATCGTAATTTTTATGTCTAAGTCATTATCACTAAAAAAACATGAGTTGAGATACTCCGCACATAATGGTGTAGCCACAGAGTATTCCAAAACCTTTTGTACATACCTTAATCTACCCAACCTACATCATAATTTTTATGTATAAGTCATTATCACTAAAAAACATGAGTTGAGATACTCTTCTCAGTTTCCCCATTTATAGAAATTAGAAACATGGTTCTTGACTGATTTGAACGATCCCCCTTTTGAATGGTGAAAAGTACAGTGTCCTTTGAGCCAATAAGTAACACCTAGGGGAGTTTTGGTCCTAAAGGAAAGATCTCCTTTAACCCCATAATCTACTCCCTAATATTGTGATGTTGTTCTCTTCATTAAAAATGGTCTACCTACTCCCACAAACCCCCAACGGCATTGGTTTCTCCAATAAGAATGGTCGTCCTACTCCCACCAGACATTATTCCATAATTTCTAATTGAGACATTTGAATACATGACCTACATCAACCACAGTCCTTATACTCAAATAGATTATAAATATCTCTATGTTTTATTCCCTCATTCATTATATACACTATTGAGTAGGATCTAAGTTGAATGAGTATAAAATGTCTGAAATTTGGGTTAAATCTTCATGACCATAAACTATAAGCATCAAAAGTACCCTATATAGGACTTTAAACTATTCAGTGTTGTCCATCTAGCATGACCCAAAACTACTTGGAAGGGTTTTCTCCTTATGGCCCAAATTGAAAATCCTCCTTGACTATATAATATCTTGATCTATATATGGGTCTTCTTTTCTTCCCTTGGGTATCTAATGGTTATTATGATATTATCCAACCCTAATTTCATGGTTCACCTAAAGAATCAAAAAATATTATTAGAAATATGTTTGGCTTGATTCCTATTATCTCATGATACGTAGTGACACCCGAGTCCCGTAATCTGGGCTCATCTATAAAAACTCATCAACCCTTATCTTTGTCTTGGGGTATGGGACTTTTATTCATTCATATCATTATTTTCTCATCTAATAAAAATTAATATAAATCCATTTTTTCATGATCCATATCTGTAAAAAACCCATCTATAAAAAGGTCCTAATTATACAACCTTAAAATTTAAAACATCTAGGTCTTAGTTGTGTGATGTTAAACTATATGAGACATGTTTTGTAACAAAATATCCTGGGTTGACTTGACACATCACCTGATATAGCTCATCAAAAGGGATCAAGCACACCTCCTTGAATTCCAAAGACTACCGACCATCTATGAGGGTCTAAAAGATATATTGGGGAGACTATACACTCTATTCAAAGTGAAATATCAACAAAAAATAACTAAAAAATATATAAGGATAAACATCATAATATGACTAAAAAAATAAAAAAAACTGAAACAAATGCATGATATAATAAATGGAATGTGGCATAAAGTCATACAAACTCAAAGAATAAATAACATACAACAAACGGTCTCCCACTAGGCTAACCAAATATACAAAAAAAGCTGAAAATTAATATAACATGATCTGCTACCAACACCAAGACAAACCACATACCTGGTCTCCATGATGCTCAAGTTGCACCAGCCCTATCACGAGACTCCACACAAATGGCTCTGCTTGATCAAGTAACACTATGCCTTGGCCCCATCCACTATGCAACCTGTACTCCAACTTGAAAGTAGAAATAAGGTTTAAATTCACATCAAGGTAAACATACATAGGGTGATAAATAAATCTCAATAGGCCACCCCCAATGATGGACCCATAATATTCTATCATAATAAGTGCATGCACATGTGATAATCCAAGATTAGCTAAAACTAATAGTAGGTGGAATAAAATAACAACTGTATAAAAAGGGGAGGAAACAAAAAAAAGAAAATACTTAACCACAAGTTATAGTATAATACCTGAGATAAAACTACCCCCTCTCTAACCCCCTCTAGAGGATTTATAGTACATGTCTCACCCATCCATATGAAAATTGGAACATATTCTCTATCAAAGTTGAGCTCCAAAGTCCACTAAAAGGAAATGGATGAATGTAAGACCCTATTATATCATCCTAGGTGTCTAAACACTGATGTGCATCTACCAAGATCTAGGAATCCAAGACATGATCCAACCGATGAAATATATCCACTCCATGCATCTAATAAACTATCATTTCCTGAAATTCCTGTAGCAAAAATTAGTCTCTAACCGAGGGCTCGATGTTACAAACCATCCTGGGGAAAACTCTAAAATGGACCAATAGATTTACTATCCTAGGGGATCACATCTACCTATGGGCCTAAATAATACACTATATTAAGGGCCCACTCAAGAACTATGATCTCACCACATCCAAGACATATAACCTCTAGCTAGGGTGAATACTAAACTAGAGGTGTGAACTTATCCAGATCATCCATTATCTCCCTAAGACCATCTAACAACATCCATCCAATACAGAAGAGAAACATATAAAAACTTATGGCCAATGCACGATATAAAATATCCAAAGGTTCTTCTCCTCAAACCATAGTCCTAAGTAGAAACTACCTTAAACCTCATGGTCGACGGTCAACCAAATGTGGAACAATCCAACCTCAAACCCATATTCCAAACAACTAAACAACCAGTGTTGATCAACTCTCTACCAACAAATCATGAGGACTCTCTCTCATCACCCTATATCTTCTCATCTAAAAAACATCCACCATGGGATTTTAAAGACCCACACTGGGTCCAATCCAAACTCAGGGCTCCCATGGTCCCTAGGGTCACATCATAAAGGCAATTCCCTAATAGGGACTCCCCTAATACATCCAATATCTTGGCCCATGATTGTCTACAGATTCAAAAATAGCCCAAAGGCCACAATAAGAGTAGGAAACCCTATGTGGGGTTCCTCAAGATCATCAAAATCATGAGAAATTCCCATTACAGAAATATCCAGAATGGCCATCAGTGGCCTCCAACTGATCCTTGATCAAAAATGTTATCAAAGGTTATTTAAAGGAAAAATATACCAAACAAGGAATTCACAACGGTCCTCATAACCACCTCAAAAGTAGGACCCTTTAAGGGATCCTCAGTACAAGACAAACCTTAGGTAAAATCCCACTATAAAGAAACCTCATCCAAACTTCCAAAAAAACATCCTTAGGTACCAACTCTCATAAAAGGGTATTCAAATCCCACCATACCTTAAAATAATTCTCAATAATCGACTACGTCATCCATTGATCACTTGATTAGAAACTATCAGATAAGGGTGTACTCAATATTTACTCAGACTCATCTCAATAGCTCAATGACACCCATCCATAACCATGATTCCAAAGTGGTAGCCCAACCTAAAGGATCCAATAGCTCTGATCCTCATATAAAGGATCTAAACCTCAACTGCACTAACCTCGAGCAACTAGTCCTGGAATGATGGGACAAACCAAGATCTCCTTAGAGATACTAATTCATTTCACCTTCTATAATATATCTAAATAACGTAAAATAGATCACCATGGAACACTCAATCCTAGACAATCACCAAGTTCAAAACCCTCACCTGGTCCTCACATCTCACAACCCAACCCCCTAGAAGATTCTGAACCCAAAAATCAATGAAATTCTCCTACTGAATTCTCTCAGTAAAAAAATCATCCAAATGACCTATAAATGATGAAAGGATTTCACCATCATTATTTATGTGAAAAAAACTAATAATAGACTACTCACAAGTCCAATTCCCACTCTAGAGCACACAACACCCAAAAACCTTATTGGAAAAAGTACACTATGTGAACTTTTGAGTGTAGGACATGTACTCTCAAAATTTCACCTGGATATGTACTTTTACATAGATAGGGCACACCTCGGGTCTTCCTATGTACCACTACATGGATAGAGCATACATGTAGTTTGCTTGTGTACCACTACATGATCATGGAGTACATGGGTTATGCCCATGTACTACTATATATCCATGTATCCATGTACCCCTCACATGGTATGTCTTCCCAAGTACATGGTCACATGGATATTGTTGGATTTGGTGGATTGGAACCAACTACTTTGTACTTTATGATAAACTTGTATTCATGGATTTTAATATTAATAAATACCTTATCATGTCTTGATTATTATTCTGCATGATAATGCATGTAATAATTTCCTAAGGATGGTTGTTGCATTGAAGGTTCATAGAGGATCCCTGCTATGATGAGAACCCGGAAGTGTTATAACACTATTCTTGAATATATGTTCTATGGCCGGATGATGTTATTTGAGAGAAAATAATAATATAAGCCACTGGGGATGAGGACTCGTAAAACTTTGAGGAACCTTCTCATGGTGTGTATCCTTGGTAATATACAAGAGGGTATTATGAGAATGATACCTACCAGTAAGAAATCCACATTTCATAGTTTCATTGGATGTTCCTATCTGCAGGCATGTGTATTGGTCCTTATACTTTAAGATTATTATTAATGGGTATTACAACTTGTGCACTTATATGTATTGAAGAAAACTACTAAGAAACACTGTTTGCAGTGAGGTAGGATATTTTGGGTGCATCATGAGTAATACTGCATTAATAGATAATGTGAGAAAGGATTTTTCCCTTCTGTTTCACAATGGAAGTTGATATATTAATCCCCTTTGATGGAATTGATATAGCCTAAATAAATCCATGTCCATGGTGATTAATGGGAAAGTTCAATTCCATGAATTCAAATAAATAATAATCAATCACATGGGTTGATGACACTAGCATGAAACCTGCTTGATTCAAGATATCAAGACAAAGGGATTACATTACACGGTAAGCATTTGTAGGAGGTGACACATCATTGCGGTGTTAAATTATTTCTCTATGGGTGCCAGGGAATGTTGCTAGTTTCTAACCTTGGAATTTAGTCAGGCTCGGCCTAATTCCATTGAGAAAGAGGCCTAGAGGGTCACACACTAAGAGTGTCCAAGTATCTCAGTTAAATATTCATTTAACAAGTTGAATAAAGATTATTCCCAATTTTGGTTTAATAATTCTTCAATAATTCCTTATCACATTTATTTTGATACTAGTTATTCGAGAGAATATATTGTGGGTGAAATAATATATTTATTAGCGAGTAATGCAGTGATATTTATTTAATAAATAAATAATCATTATTCAAGGTCTAAAAAATATGGTGGAGGAAATAAATAAAATGGAAAAACAAAAGTACACTCTGTGTATATTAATATATACACACCATGTAGTTTTTCTAAGGATTTTTGAGAAATAATATTATTTATTTAATTAAATAATAATTGGTTTAATTTTTTGGGTGCATGTCAAGTAATAATAATAGTCAAAAGTTATTATTAGACATGGGGTCTTACTAAGAATTAAATGAAATAAATAAATACCTATGGGTAATTATTTTATTTCATTATTATAAGTATTATAAATCCCAATTACATTATTCTCATTAATCCTAGACATTATTTGTTGTTGTGTACAACAGATCTAGAGAAATCCCTCAATCCAAGAGAGAATTACTTTCCTCCAAGAAGGCTCTCAAGTTACGAGAGAGATCCTTCTCCACCGGATCAAGGAGAGCACTTGGGAAGCATCTCTCAAGGAGATCGAAGGCGGTCATCTCAAGGGATGGCTCTTCCATGGTATCACCTGGATATACCTTCGGTGACATCCATAGATACATGGATCACGTGTGGATCACCGCTAGAGGAAGACTATAACTGGATTCTATGACGCAAGACGGATCACTTTGGATCATGACCGAAAACATCAACGGAGAGATAATTCCATCAAGGTAATTATTTTATTTTAAATTAATTAATTATAACCAAAATATGATGATCCTTTATATGGTTTTGAGACTCCCATCTTTCTTTTTCATTCATTTTTCTATTCCAAAGATCTGACGTTTTATCATCGTGACAGATCTCGGATTGATCATTGTTAATGGTAAAATCAACAGTTGGGTACAAACATCCATGCACTTTCGCTGTTCCTAGAACCTATAAGTGGTATCATAGGGGTCATATCGTTGATTATAATTATTTATTTTTCGTTGATGATTTACTCATTTAATAATTTAGTTGGTTCAATTCAAGTTAATCATTTTTCTAATATGAATCTTGAGATTTGTTCCTCCTCTTTCATTTCTCATTCACAGTATAGAAATGATCTTTTCTTTTAATTTTGATTAAAATAAAATAGAGGATCTCATACAGAGATGAAAAAGGATTATATCTATATAACACTAGAACAAAAAACATATATTCAGCAGTACACATCATGTAGTCAGGGTATAATGCATTGGTATTGGTCTACCAA
The DNA here is from genome assembly GCA_963277665.1 of Viscum album. Taxonomy (NCBI): domain Eukaryota; kingdom Viridiplantae; phylum Streptophyta; class Magnoliopsida; order Santalales; family Viscaceae; genus Viscum; species Viscum album. Next base: position 1,711,351,307 of record OY728140.1, on the reverse strand, counting down.
ACCAAGTCATGTCATTGGAGTTTGTCTAAGTCTTAATGACTCAATGTGTTGACCAGGAACAAGTGGCTCACAGTTTCTGGATTAATTTCATGTGTCCCACTAGACATGGAGTGTAGTCCCTTTGGGTTAGGGTTGGACCATGTACCCCATACACAGATTTCCCAACTGGAGACCGTGTAACGCAGATACTACACAATGTGTGGCTCACTAGACATGTTGTGTACTCCAAATATTTACAAAGTACATTTACACATTGTATCCCTGGGCGTGTACTTTAGATGGATGGTGAATGATAGTACATGCCATGTAGTTGTAACTACACATCGTGTAATCATCCAAATTACGCATATTTATTAAAATTTATGATTATATTATACAAACCCTTGAGATGTGTTCCATGGTGAGGGCGTAAAGTTGAGGCACAACACATGATATGTGTTTTATATATATGTGTTTAATTTAACATATGTGTAATGTTAATTTCTACTCATTGGGTAGTTATGAATGGGAATTCACCAGGTTAACTCCAAGGTACAAGTTACGCACAAAGATAATTTTAATTGAATTTATTTGTTTAAAATTATGATGGATGAGAATCTCAAGGGAAATTCAGAAACAGTTTTAAGATAAAAGGATTGATTAATTAAATAATATAATTAATTGATTCAAGTGTAATTTATCTTAAACAGGAACAATTAAATAATTTAATGATAGTTTTATTTATGCATAAATATCGTTGCATGTATGGATGATCATGAGCTAGACCAGGAATTTTGTATGTGGATGGTTTCTTTTAATTTATTAATTTAAATTAAATTTTTTTATCTTGCGAGCCTTCTCCTCATTAATATGTAGAGACTACATGCCCAAGGTTTATTTTATGTAAAACCCTATTTTACCCCTCACCTATGTGTGAGATAAAATCTTATGTAATGGATGGAGCTCCCGAGCTAGTGGAGACCGCTCAAGTTAAGTGACAAAGTGAAACCAACCCAAAGAGATACAAAGGTGGACAGGTGGAAAGCTATAAACATGAACCCAAAATATTCAAGGTGTTTTCTCCAATAGGTTTTGGGTTATATTATCAACCATTGGATAAACTAACCAATAGAACAAGCTCATGATCATGAAATTTATTTTATTTTTGTCAGTTACATGGTTTATTTATTGTGGGTGTGTTGTCACGTCACACAATTAACGAATTAAACAAGCATGCAAGATGGAACTAAAATAAGATCAACTTATGCATAAATATTATCTTAGACATGGTTAATAACTTAAGTACATCCCTATTAATATTAAAAGTCATGTAATAAATATAATAAAATAGAAATTTATATATAAGGATAAAATCCTTCAAGGAAATATTAAGTCGGTATAGCCTTCCATAGTCATGGTTAGAATCAAACCATAGTTCAAAGTTCTTGACCAACCCTAGTTGGGGTGATTTCAATTATCAGGGAATTATAATTTGATGTTTTTGGTTGAATTGACTCAGTTCACATCATGATTTGACTATCACAGTAGGACTTGGTGTGACCAAGAGGCAAATATTGAGGAAATCTACAATAAAAGGGTTTCAGGATTGGGGAGTCTACTCAGCGGATCAAGGAATTATGAGTTAATGCAGTTGGAATTTGGAATGCCTACCTAAAACCATTCAAGTTTCTTGACCAACCCTATTTGGGGTAATTTCAAGGGCAATATGGATCCTTACCACTAGAATATTCAGGTAATAGAATATTTTGAAGTCAATGGTGAGGGCTATTGGATTTCGATAAAAAAGTGGGAGACTAATAAGTATTAATTTATTTATTTGTCTCAATTTTATCATGATAAAGTACTAAATCTTTACTCAACTTAATTTTTAGAAATGGTAATAAAAATGACATCAAATGTATCATTGTGAACTATACTCTAGAATTAAAACCTTCTCAACAACACCAATTTCCTGGAGTGGAAGAGGCATTTACACATCATCCTTCATTACGAGAGGAAATTGTATGTAATAGAGGATCCTATTACAATTGCACCTAGAAATGAGGCCAATGATGAGGAAATTTATCTCTATATAAAACATTTAGATGATTCCATAGATGTATAATGTTTCATGATATCATACATATCTAATGATCTCTTGAAGAAACATGAAAACATGGATGCGTATAGCATGATGTCTCACCTTAAGGATCTCTATTAAGATAAGTAGATACAGGAGAGATATGAGATATCCAACCCTTTGTTCACAACTAAGCTTGGAGAGTTTGCGCCAGCTGGGCCTCATGTAGTAAATCTTATTGGCTATATTGAATAGCTAGAAATCTTAGGGATTGTTCCCAAATGAGTTGCGTACAGATCTCATCCTATAATCACTTAACAAGACATTATCTAGCTTTATTGTCAACTATAACATGAGAAACAATGAGAATAATATATCAGAACTTATGACCTTAATTAACCAAGTAGATAAGGACATGGGGTGTGACAAACCTGAAGTCCTTATGGTAAATAAGAAAAGTAAGGACAAGGAAAAGGGTCCAAGGATTTATAAATAGTATGAAGCCCCCGAGCATCGTCCCTCTAAGAAGGGTAAGATCCAGAGGCAAGGAAAGGAATGGGAGGTGGTGTGTTTTGCATGTGGCAAGCCAGACCACTAGAAGTGTAACTACACCTAGAAGCATGAGGATGATAAAGGTGCATTCGTTATCAAGTGTAATCTTTCCATTTCTACACATTGGGTATTAGATATAGCTTGTGGGGCTCACATCTATATTAAAATGTAGGAACCAAGTATATTTATAAATATTTATAGAGAAGAGGTGTATTTTCAAGCTTCCAATGGTGTGAGGTTGGCTTTGTTGGCCATTTTCTATTACAAACTCTCATTGTCAACTAGGATGCTTTTGGTTTTACATAATTATTATTATGTTCCTATTGTTACCAAGAACGTAATTAATGTATCATGTTTGGATATAGATGGGTTTATTTTCAAGTTTGGAAATAAGGGTTATTTAACTTATAAGAACAACATATGTTATGGTATGGTACATTTAAATAATGGTTTGTATGCATTAAATTATGAAAACCAAGTGTTGGAAATCGATAATTAAACAAACTCACATGATTCATACAACACCCAGTTGTGGCATCACTGGCTTGGTCATGTAAACAAGAAGCACTTGAAAAAGCTCTACCAAGATGGATATTTAGACTCTACTAAGCTAAAACAACTTGATTGATTTCACGCTTGTTTATAAGGTAAAATGACCAAGCTGCCTTTCGGTGGATAGGGTGAAAGGGCCATAGAGCTTCTAGGATTGGTGCACACTGATGTGTGTGGACCATTTCCAGTAGAAGTTAGAGGTGGAAATTCACACTTCATTACTTTTACTAATAATTTGAGTAGATATGGCTATATATACTTAATGAGGTATAATTCAAAGTCCTTGGAGAAATTTAAGGAATTCAATAATGAAGTAGAGAATCAGCTTGGTAAGAAGATAAAAACGCTTAGATCGGATCGAGGTGGAGAATATCTAAACCAATAGTTCATCGAACTTTTACAGGAGTTTGGGATTCTATCTCAACTCACTTCTCCTTATACACCACATTGGAATGGTGTTAGTGAAAGTAGGAACCATACCTTGTTGGACATGGTGAGGTCGATAACGAGTCATGAAGATCTCCCATTATCCTTTTTGGGATATACATTACAAACTAAAACATACACATTAAATAGAGTACCAACTAAGGTGGAAAAAGGAATTCCCTCCGAGTTATGGAATGGAAAGTAACCCATTTTTTCACAAACATGTGTATGGGGATATGAGGAATTTGTTAAGGCCTTCTCAGGAAAAAAACCAGTTCTCTATGGTACGAGGTGTGTATTTATAGGATGTCCCAAGGAAACAAAAGGATATTACCTATATAACCCTTCATAAAAGAAAGTGATTGTCACCAGACAAGATGTATTTCTTGAGAGGGAGAATATCCTCAAAAATTATGGTGGGAGAAAGATTGACTTCGACAAAGTTGATGCTCAATATACACAAGAGTTGGTACAGAAACAAGTTCCATAGGTCCCCGTGGAAGAGGTTCTAGAAACACAAGGACTGCATAGGAACTCAAGAGAGGTTAGGGAACCAGAGAGATTTGGTTTCCTAGTCACTGAGGATGGTGAATCGTTATTATTGGAAAATGATGAAACTCTATCCTATAAGGAAGTAGTAGAGATCAAAAAAGCTGAAATATAGCTAGAAGCTATGAATTATAAGATGGATTCCATGTATCAGAACCAATTCTTGGTTCGGGTTGATGAGATAGTTTATGTAAAGCATGTTGGATGCAAATGGGTATTCAAGAAAAATCTAGACATGTAAGGTCAAGTTATCACCTGTAAAGTAAGGCTGGTGGCTAAACGATTTAGACAGCATCGAGGAATTGACTATGATGAAACCTCCTCTCCAATTTCCATGTTTAAATCCATAAGAATCATACTTTCCATAGCAGCTTACCATGACTATGATATTTAGAAAATGGATTTCAAAACAACATTCCTTAATGGGAACCTTCAGGAAGATATATATAGGACACAACCAGAAGGTTTTATGACACCAAGTGAAGGAAAACAGGTTTTTAAGTTTCAAAAATCCATTTATGGATTAAAGAAAGCATCTAGGTCATGGAACATTCAATTTGATGAATCCATAAAGGAATGTGGTTTCATTAAGAATAAATGTGAACCATGTGTTTATAAATGGTTTAATGGGAATTTGTTTGTTATCCTAGTAGTATATGTTGATGACATATTGCTTATTGGAAATGATGTACCAGTCTTATAATTAGTTAAGGATTGGTTAAACAAGTGTTTCTCTATGAAGGACTTAGGTGAAGTAGCTTACATTCTAGGGATTAAGATCATTCATGATAGATCCAATAGGCTTCTTGGACTAAGTCATGGTATATATATTTACTAGATTCTAAGTAGATTTAGTATGGAACAATCCAAGAGGGGATTGGTTCCAGTGTCACATGGCCTACATCTTTCTAAGAGAATGTGTCCTCAGACACTACAGGAGAAAGATAAGATTATTAATATCCTATAGGATTTGGCTATAGGATCCATCATGTATGTCATGTTATGTACCAAACTTGATGTTGCCTATGCACTGAACATGGTAGGAAGATATCAAGTAGATCCAGGAGAATAGCACTAGACTGTTGTTAAGACTATCCTTAAGTATCAGAGAAGAACTAAGGATATGTTCATGGTGTAAGGAGGACACAAGGAGCTTGTCATCAGAGGGTATGCTGATGCTAGTTTTCAGATAGATCAGAATGATCTGAAGTCACAATTAGGATATGTTTTCTATCTCAATGAAGGATCTTTGAGCAGGAAGAGTTCAAAGTATCCAGTTGTCACCGATTTTACAGTAGAGTCCAAATATATAATGGCTTCTAATGTAGCCAAGGAAGCCTTATGGATTCAAAACTTCGTATATGATCTTGATGTGGTGCCTAGAAGTAGAAACCCTATTACATTATATTGTGATAATACTATAGTGGTGTCTCTTTCAAAAAAACTAAGGTCACATCAACAGACAAAGAACATTCTCCGGATGTATTTCTATCAAAGGGGTGAAGTTGCAGTAAGCAAAGTGTCCACAGAAGAGAATGTGGTGGACCCCATGACTAAAGGCCAATCTCAGCAGAAGCATTAATATCATTTGAGAGCAAGCAGGTTAAAGGTTGTTAGTAGTTGTCTCTAGTCCAAGTGGGATTCTGTTAGAGTTTGTGGCCTAGAACCAACTACTTTGTACTTTATGATAAACTTGTATTCATGGATTTTAATATTAACAAATACCTTATCACATATTGATTGTTCTTATGCATGAAAATCCATGTGATAATGTCTTAAGGATAGCTATTTCACTGAAGGTTCATAGAGGATCCCTACTATGATGAGAACCTGAAAGTTCCATAACACTATTCTTGAATATATGTTTTATAGCCGGATGATGTTATTTGAAGGACACAAATAATACAATCCATTAGGGGTGAGGACTCATAAAACTTTGAGGCACCTTCTCATGGTGTGTGCCCTTGGTAATATCTAAGAGGATATTATGAGAACGAGACCCGCTAATAGGAAATCTAAATTTTATAGTTTCATTGAATGTTCCTATCTGCGGACGTGTGTATTGGTCCTTAGACTTTAAGAATGTTATCAATGGGTATTACAACTCGTGCACTAGGATGCATTGATGAAAACTGTGATGACACACTATTCACAGTGAGGTAGGATATGTTGGGTGTTTTAGGAGTAATATTGCATTAATAGATAATGTGAGAAAGTATTTTTCCCTTCTGTTCCATAATGAAAGTTGATATCTCAGGCCCCTTTGATAGAATTGATATAGCCTAAATAAATCCTTGGCCATGGTGAGGAATAGGAAATTTCAATTCCAAGAATTCAAAGAAAGAATAATCGAGCACATGGGTTGATAACACTAGCATGTAACCCGCTGGATTTGAGATACCGATATAAAGGGATTGCATTACACGGTAAGCGTTCGTAGGAGGCGACACATCATTGCGGCATTAAATTCTTTCTCTATGGGTGCCTTGGCATGTTTCTATATGATAACCATGGACTTTAGGCAGGATCTGCCTAATTTCACTGAGAAAGAGGGCTAGAGGGTCACACACTAAGTGTGTCCAAGTATCTCAATTTAATATTCATTTAACAAGTTGAAAAAAGATTATTCCCGATTTTGGTTTAATAATTATTCAACAATGCCTGATCACATTTATTTCGACACTGGTTATTCAAGAGAATATATTATGGGCCAAATAATATATTTATTAGTGAGTAATGAAGTGATATTTATTTAAGAAATAAATATTCATTATTCAAGGTATAATAAATGTGGTGGAGGAAATAATGAAAATGAAAAAAATAAAAGTACACATCGTGTATCTTTTTGGGGGATTTTTGAGAAATAATATTATTTATTTAATTAAATAATAATAGGTGTAATTTTCTATGCACATGTCAAGTAATAATAATAATCAAATATTATTATTAGACATGGGGTCTTACTAATAATTAAATGAAATAAATAAATACCTATGGGGAATTATTTTATTTCATTATTCTAAGTATTTTAAATCACAATTAAATTATTCACATTAAGTTTAGCTATTATTTGTGGTTGTGCACAATGGATCTAGAGAAATCTATCAAGCTAAAAGAGAATTCATTTCCTCCAAGAATGCTCTCAAGTTACAAGAGAGATCCTCCTCCACCGGATCAGGGAGAGCGTTTTGGAAGCGGCTCTCAAGGTGATCGAAGGCGGAAATCTCAAGCAAAGGATCTTCTATGATAGCACCTAGAGATCCCTTTAGCGAAGTCCAAAGATATGTGGAGCATGTGTGGATCACCTATAGAGGAAGCCTATACTTAGATTCTACACCGCAATGATGGATCACTTTGGATCGTGACCGGAAACATCAACAAAGAGAGAATTCCATCAAGGTAATTCTTTTATTATAATTAAATTAATTATAACCAACATATGATGATCTTCTCTATGGTTCTGGGACTTCCCCATTTCCTTTTCGTTCTTCATTCTATTTAAAAAATCTGGTGTTTTTATCATCATGATAGATCTTAGATTGATCGTTGTTAACGGTAAAATCAAAAGTTGGTTACACCCATCCACATGCTTCTATTGTGCCAGGAACCTACTATTATGTCCCACTACTTGGAATATACATAGAGTACATGGCGTATAATTCCCAAAACTCCATCTGGCTAGGTACTCATCCACATGTCCTGATACATGGACAAATAATACTTCACATATTGTACTTAAATTTCCTAAAGTTTACTTATAAAAACTCATATTCCCCAGACATGAAGAACACATGGAATGTGTTCTCTAAACCAAACACTATGTACATAGGTTTCCCTAATAGAAAGCTCATGAATCACCCCAAACCTTTAATTTCTATGAAAAAATCATATATTGACCCACATGGGGTCCCCAAAAACCCAAAAAAAATATTTTAAGAAAACAATTTAATATGTATTTTTTTCATAAAGAATAATATAGATCTACACCTGCAGTATCTACCCTCTAATATGATCCTCTAACAAACTGCCAATGATTCCTCCTCCTTCTCCATATTCCTCTACCTATCTCTACCAAAAACCCAAAAGGGGGGATTCCTATGGTGATACACATAAATCCAAGGGGGTAAATAAAGAATAAAAATAAAAAATAAAAAATTAAGGAAAAAAAGAAAATGGGGAACATGCCTAACCCTGGCGCCCGACGTATGGTTATGCCTCACATAAGTAAAACCTCCCATCTAAACTCAACCACAGATACATAATATCAATATGAAACTCTATTTAAAAGATATCACTAAATTAACACATGTGAATAAATTAATATTTAATTAATTAACTATTAAATATTCCATGAAAATTCAAACAATTCAAATTTCTTCCAAAATCATATACTAGGGTAAAAATACTATTCTAGGACCAAAAAAGTGGTAGAAAAATTATCTAAGATCATATTATAGAAGAATTTTCCATTTTCTCCTTGAACACATCTAGGGGAAAAGTTTCAAAATTTACCTGATTTTTACAACTCGTGACGACATGGGTCATCACAAACTCCCCGCCAAAAATGCTTCTCACCCCTAAGAAGCCTAAGTGGTCAACTAATATCCATACTCTACTACAAGAACTGGTGCAAATGGAATTATATTTACCATCCAACAAGTGGTATTATAGAGTCCCTAACCCTCTCTTAACCCAAGTGACATTCAATAGTGACTGATCTGATACCCCCACCAAAGGAGTATCCTTATTGTCCCTCACTGCCCAATAAAAAACTACGCAGCCCATACTATGTCCATCATCGAATGCAATGGATAAATGTGGAAAAACTACTCACACCTGATCACCATCATAAAAATTCACAACCTACACACTCAAAAAACCACTTAAAATGAGACTCACAACCTCCAACAGGCTAGGGTGAACTCTCCGCTAAAAGTATTTCCTTAATAAAATCTCAAAGGTGAAACATGACTCACACTCATGTGGGAAAAGTCCTAATAAAACTAGGATAACATGCCTAAAACCACTGACCATGATCCTCATAAAGGTCAATTACAAAAAACTAGAGAACCCTTGACACTCATATTCAACATCAATGCATATTCCTCATTCCAAGATCTACCACATGACCACTATCCATTTGGTCATTGATCCAAAACCAAAAGCTCTCAACCACTCTCCCACTACACTATCCAAGGTGCAACCCCAAATGAGTAGGGCTAGGAAACCAACCAAACCTAACCTCTTAATCCATCCCAGAGACAGGGAGCAATCCTATCACTCCACTTCTCAAACATTAGGAATCCTCATTCCTAAATACATCTTAGTGGAAGAGGAACTAAATAGACCCACTAAGTAAGAAAATCAACACCCACCCAATCCATTAGTGTTAGCAGGCACATGGGACCTATAGCATGAATTGGAAGACGAAACGCGGAAAGAACATCTCCCTCCCAAGTAAAACAAACCTAGGACTTTAGGGTAAACACCACCTCAAGAAAACTCAATCCCAGTCCAAATATATATCAGGTATCCTTTCACTCATCGATTCACCAATGGGGTACTCAGATCCCATTCACGACCCACAAGGGTCTCCATACATCCCTAGATGATGGGAAAACATCTCCATCACTAAAGAAACTCTCACCCTAAGATCCTAATGACCTTTAATAATAAGAATATATACACATGTATCTCATTTTAGTAGAATTCAACCAACTTATTATAGAAGAAAAAATTGTATGAGCAGTTGTTGACACTTTAAATAATTGAACCTCTATTATTAGTAAAAATACCATAGACATGAATATTTCATGTGAATCATATATTCCTAGAATAATGTATGAACATTGGACTCTTGACCAAGGTCCAAGAGTCAAAAAGTAGGATAAACCATAAATCCAAAAACCCCAAGTGCATCATGCTAGGTGAAATCATGAAACTATAAAAATGGAAGACAAGAACCAAAATCCCATATGCTGACATATTAAACTTCCTATTGATAAAGGTGTTCATGACACACTAGTATGATATCCATTGAAATTTTTGAAACATTTATAGAGTACCTATCTACCAAATACCCAAATAAAAAAAAACCAAAAACCTTTGATACCATTTTGTAACAAAATAGTGTAGGTCTACCTGACACGTCACATGATTGGGCTCATCACATGGCCTCAAGGGTTCCTCTCTAAATGACTGAGGCTTCCAACCTACAACTAGGGTATAAAAGATATAGTAGGGAGGCTATAAACTCTTGTCAGAGTGTAATATCAACTGAAAATAAATAAAAAAATAAAAAAGATAAATATCAAAGTATGCATAAAAATAAAAATAAAATTGAAACAAAAACATGTTATAATAAATGGAATGCATGATACATTCATACATACTCAAAGTATGAAAAACATAAAAAAGATGTTCACCCACTGGGATGACCACAAATACAAAATAAAATGAAAATAAATACAATAATATTCACTATCAACACTGAGAAAACCCACATACCTAGTCTCCACAATGCTCAAGATACACCAGTCTGATCATGATACTTCACATGAACAGCTCCACTTGATCAAGAAACACTAGGCCTAGGCCCCATACACTACAAAACCTATGCTCCAACAGGAAATAATACATCATTTTTGTACACACATTGAGGTGCATGTATAAGAAATAAATCTTATTAGGCCACCATAATGATGGGACTATAATTTTTTATCATAACAAGTTCATGCACATGTGATATACCCAACCTATCTAAAACAAATAAGAGATGGTATAAAAGAAAAACTACATAAAATAAGTGGGTAAAAACATGAAAATATCCATTTTCAGGTTCTATCCTAATACCTAAGGTAAAAATACCCCTAGTCTATCCCCTTAAACAAGGTTTACACCACATAGATCACCCAACCACATGATTATCGGTGTGTCCTCCATATAAAAGAGGAGCTCTAAAGTCTACCGCAAGGACATACACTAAAACATATTGAACCAAGATCCACTAAATGATTCCCCAAGATAGAGAGTCACATAACCTCTAGATTACATCCCTAAACTCCAGATGTTGCTGACTAGAAGCAAGGGTCTAATTTGGTACAATGGGAACACTATACCCTCATAATCAAAGTGTAACATAGTGGTGTAATCACATAAATCCATAGCTAAATAATATAAAATAACTGAATATTATTTGATAACCATCCATATGAAAACAATAATAATAAATAAATCCAAATTCAATATCAAATACAAGATGAGTATGTCATGTATCTATACAAAAAGGATGGGAATACATGGAAATAAACATCCAATACAATACATGTGTCAAAATAAAAAAAGGACAAAAAAGAAATATCTCTAGATGGCATCAAGAGCCATAGATCAGTCATGTGCTTCCCTAATATTATGCACAATCAATCATGCATTATAAAGTGGGTGATTTCCCTATTACCAACCCGCATCCATGAAGTATGTTCAGGTACCCAATGACGTCCTGAGAAGGGTGTGAGATAACACTCAGTAGGCCACCACCAACGATGTCTATTACAAATCCAGTCTTTGTATATAAGATGAAATAGTGTGAAATATATAATAGGAATAAAGTGATATATGTAAAAGTGATATTGTACGACCTACTAAGTATCACTAAAAAAATAAATCATAAACAAGGGATGCTAGTAAAATATGATAAAGTATCCACTTTGACTTATACCAAGTAATCCATTGTCAGACCTACATGGTCTGGATCCAAGGTATAAAATGACCAAGTCATCCTCATTATAGTAGGCCTACATGGGAGAAATATAAGGTATAAAATGACCAAGGCATCCTCATCATTTCAGCCCTACATGGGACAAATCCAAGGTATAAAATGACAAAGTAATCCTTATTGAGTTTATGGGGCATCTCCATAGAAAACATAGTAAAGACTTGGGTGGGGCATAAGGATCGTGTGTATATAGTATGTATAAGGTGTTCCAAACAATCCGGATCCAAGGAGTAGAACTTTCCTAGGAATTCAAATAAATCTAGTTCCATGGAGTAGAAATGTCCATGGCATCTAATGTAACTAGGATCCACAGAGTAAAAATGTCCATGGAATCCAATGTAATCAGAATCTATGGAGTAAAAATGTCCCTAACATCCAATGTAATCATAACCATTTCATTAACCCATTTCATAATCATATCAAATCCATGAGTTCATATAATTCATTCAATATTTTCCATTTAATCCATTTATCCATTTTAAATAAATTCATAACATGTCAAGGAGGAAATATCCCTCTCCTAAAATCTCATTTAACTCATTAAGGTTCCCACTAAGATGGTGATCTCACACACACCCAAAGTGGTGTTATATCATGGGGAAGATACATAAACACACCTCACATGTGTTTTGGGTTAAGGTTGAAAACCTCCAACAATACCATGGTACCAAGTGGGTGATCTATCATGGTTATAATAATTTAATCAAGGTATTTAATTAATTTAGGAGTAACACCTAGAATGTTCAGCATGAAACACAAAAACAACTAGATACAAAACAACTATACTTTGTAGGAAAACGTCTAGACCACCTGCATTATCTTGGTAAAGGAACACTCATCTAGTATCAGCCTATGATTTGGTCTATATTTTAATAAAATGGAATAATATATTAATTCCCTAAAAATAGGGAATACAATTCTTTACCAAAATATAATTTATGATAGAAAGTAAAATGAAGAATGGTTCAAGAGAAATAGAGAACTCACTGATATGAATCTAATGAGACTAACGATGGAATAATCATAGTTCAGATCATGAATATATTACAAATCCTAAGTTAGGCTTCCATGGTAGCTCCTTCAGTGGTCCTCTTGTGCGAGAGAAAAGGAGGGAGGTTGGATTCTATCAAAAAAATAAATCCCTAACTATTATTTTAAAAAAATGACCTAGTGTAATTACACAACACGTAAGATTTACATGTTTTATAATTATTGGGTTTTCCCCCTATAAGGAAAAACCATTACACACTGGGAAAATTTCTGGATAGACCAATACACATCATGTATTGAATAAAAACCATGTATTTTAAATACATGTTGTGTATTTACACTATATCCAACCCTCATCCCCCTACTTCCTTCCTTTCAAAATAACCCAACCATCCCATGGTCCCGGATTTTGGGTCTAATCCAAGAAGAAAACTTAACAAAAGTTTAACTGGAAATAAAAGGATCAGTACCTTATTAAAAAACTTAGGATCTTATAATCTCCCCCTATTAAGATAACTAGTCCTTGGTTTTCTCTTCTGAGGGTGGTGAAGCATCTAAAAATAGTTTCAGCCACTAAGAACATACATCTACCTCTCTCTCCTATGTCTCATCCTGCACAAGGTCAAGCTTCTATAGCACCCAAACTAGAGAAACTAACTTAAATTAAAGATATTTAGTGCTATGATCAATGATACATATAGGATTATCCTAGAAGGATGAATATACTTGTAACTTAACCTCATCTAAATGAAAATTATGAGATGGTTCTGAGTGATAATAACATAACTGAGATACATGGAAGTCATTATACATGGCACAATACCTCTGAGGTGACCATAACTAATAGTCTACCGGTACGAGTCTCTATAGAACCTTGAAAGACCTGACATATCATGGAGAAATATTATCCTATCTCTGAATACTTATATGCCTAGCCTTGGTGAGATGCGTAAAAAGATCTAATACTCGGCCTCAAACTCTATAGGTCATCGACAATAATTGAAATAGGACTTCTATATATATTGTTTAGTATCCATCCACTTTTTGATCAATTAGACCAGATCGAAAGTCCCCTGAATAAGATGAGGTCCAAGCAATGCTTCCTCTCCTAACTATAACTAGCATGGAGGTCATTAGAAGGTCATACCATACAAAGCCTCATAAGGTTCCATCTATATGGTCTCCTGATAGCTGTTTTTGTAGGAGAAATCAACTAGGGTTATTTTCCTCTCCCAAGAGCCCCCAAAATCAAGGATTCATGCTGGAAGCATGTCGTCTAGAACCTATATTGTACGCTTTGGCTAGACATCATTCTGAGGGTGGTACACTGTTCTCAAAATCACTTGTGTACCCAATATCCTCTGTAATCCTTTCTAAAACTAAGATGTAAATTGGGAATCCCTATATGATACAATGGTATGAGGAACCCCATGAAGGCATGAAATCTCATGGATATACGTTATCCTAAGATCATCTACTAATATGGCCTCCCTAATCATAAGGAAATGGGAAAACTTCATGAGCCTGTCCAAAACAACCCATACGGTATCACTACCTCAGGGTGACCTCAACAAAACAGTCATAAAATCTAGGGAAACATCATCATATTTCCACTTATGAATGGGAAACTACTATAAAATCCATTCCAGTCATTAGTGTTCTTCCCTCACCTACTGATAGGTGGAATACCTCATGAAAAAAACTAGCTACCAACCATTTCATACCTGGTCACCAATACTAGAGACGTAAGTCTCAATACATTTTCATGATGTCAAGATGTACTGCTCAAGATGAGGTATGAAATTCCTGCATCAACCCCTCTCAAATGTTTGCTAAAACCCAAAAACTACCATTTATATATAGAATTTCATCCTTGTCAATGGTCCAATCAGGTGGTGGGTCCTCACCTATCATGCTCTTCCATAGGACCAAGCCATCAATATCTGATAATTGGCACATCCTCATCCTATCTAGAAGAGTATATGTCACTACTAGGGATGAGAGAAAAGTTTTCCCATGACTATCTTTCACCACTAAGTGCATATCTAAGAACAAGTCCATCAGTTTCCATTCACTACTGTCCTCCTAAATTGTCTATGTCTAAGTCTTTCGGTTCAGAGTGTTCACTACTACATTGCCTTTACCAGAAGTATATGAAATCTCAAAATCAAACGAATGGAGATACTCAACCCAAATTCTCTACTGAAGGATAAAGTCATGCTACGTTAATATGTACTATGGTTTTTGTGGTCTTTGTAAACCAAAAAATGATCCCCTAAAAAATAGTGCCTCCAACAATGTAAGGAATAAACCAAGTATTTCAACTCAAGATCATGTGTCAGCTAATTCCTCTTATGAGGTATCAACTGGTGAGACCTGTATGCCATGACTCAATCACCCTACATCATGAACACTTCTAGCTCGATGCCTGGTGCAACATAGTAAACCATATAACTTCTGATGGACTCTAAAAGAATTAGTATTAGCACATTAAGTCAACCATCCCTTTAGTGCCTGAAAGGACTTTTCACATGCATCAAACAATAAAAATTTCACCCCCTTCATGGTCAGGACCATGATAGGTGTAGCTATACATGAAATTTCTTGGATGAAGCACCTGTAATAGTTATTAAAACCCAAGAAACTCTAAATATCAAATACATTCCTAGGTTTCTCCCAAGAAATCACAACACTCACTTTCTCTAGGTGCATAAATACTCCTATCTCTGACATGATGTAACCCATAAAGTGAAATTTATCTATCAAGAACTAACATTTTTTGATATTGGTATACAAAATATGCTCTCTCAATGTGCTCAAAATGATGACAAGGTGTTTGGTATGATTGTGTTGAGTTTGAGAGTACACCAAGATTTTTCCCATGAAAACTACCATGAAAGAATACAGATATGGGTGTAAAACCCAATTCATCAAAGACATGAAAAACGTTGTAATGTTCATGAGACTGAATGGTATAACCATATTCTCATAAATACTATACATACTAGGGAACTCTTTATGTGGTATGTCGGTTGTCCTGACATGTACCTGGTGATAACCTAGCCTCAATTCATTTTTTGAGAAAACTCAAACTCGTTAGAGATGATAAAATAGGTCATCTATATGGGGAAATGATATTGATTCTTAATTTTCAATTTATTCAATGTTTATTAATCTAAAAATATCCTAAGGGTTCCATCTTCCTGTTTTGAAAAAATAACCGGGGAACCATAGGGAGAAGTATTGGGCCATATAAAAGAATTAGCCTCTAAATCCTCTAGTTGTCTCTTAGCTCCTGTATCTTAGTAGTGTCCAACCTATAAGGAGAAATGGATACTAGTGAAACTCCTAGAACCATCTAAATAGAGATTTCCACCTCTCTCTCATGAGGTAAACCAGAAAATTCATCTAGGAAGAAATCCCTAAAATGATCTACTACTGAAGGTAATTCATCTTGTTGCATTCCTTGATCATCCAGATATAAACTAGAAATATGGTTTTTCATGCCACATATTCCATAATTCTCTGGTCCATCTCTACCCACTTGGAAATCCCACACACCCTTATAGATATACCTACCACCCTATGGTGATTTGAAGGACACTCTGGTGATAGAAATCGACATGGTCATGGTAATAAACAAAAAAAATCCATTCTGATAATGATGTCAAACCATGTTATCTCAAGGATAAATAGATTCCATATAAGTGATACCAACCTATATTAGGGTAATATTCCCTTCACTGGTGTATACTCTTCAATATGATTCCCAAAGGAGTATCAAATGTCATCATGCCATCAAAAAACTATACATCCAACCTAAGTCTTTCTACAATAGATCCAAATATGAATGAATGTGAATCACATATATCAAAAAAGGGAAGATACTAGATTGAAAGATACTAATATTGTACCTCTCACTATAAATAGTCTGACACTCTGCTCCTCGTGTATATGTTGCACCGAATATTTTTGGCCTGAACCACAACCCTGAGAAATATCCTAATTACCCTGAGTAGACCCACTCTATTGTCAAGGTACAATTGGTGTTTGGATCCCTTGGCCATGACCACCTCCTCATCCTGAATTACCAGTAGTACTTCGGCTCCTAACCTAATATGGAAATGTGAATCTTTATCCTAGACCTATAGTTTTTATTGACCCCCTCTCACTAGACACTAGAGGAAAGTTGCTATAGAACTGATGTATATAGACCATCCTTCTATAGGATAAGCACTCGAATGGGTATCTATCTCACTAATTCCTCATGTATCCCCACCTTCAACATTGATGAAATTAGAAAAAACTACTATTAATCACACTATGGCTGATATTCCCCTCATGAGAAGTCTCAAAACATCGCTTCCTGCAATAGAGAAAAGAAGCACTAGATCGAGAATTTGTATTACCCTGCTCTATGCTCCCAAATTCTCTTAGATTACACTCAATAATAAATTTATAATTTACTCTCTTAGTTACAATATTCAACTGAAACACATTCACCTATGATTGAATTACATGCTTGATACCTCCCTTTAAACATCTCTCCCTAGAAAACTCACCAGTAATATGAATGAGTGCAAAATGATGAATCTCTATAAAGTGATATGGATACCCCATAACGGTCATAGTGCCTTGCTCTAGATGCATAAACTCACTGCCCCATTCATATCTCAAAGTCTCAGTTAATAAGAATCCATAAAAAATGTATTGGAAATCCATCCAAACCATATCCCAAGTTTGATCTCTCTTGTTCAGAACATCCACCAATGTTTGGTGGATCCCTGAAGCTTATACATTGTGATATTGACCCTCTACTCTATAGGTGTCTCCAAGTTCTTAGAAATTAAAAAGATAGTCTCAAGCCATAGCTTAGTAGCCTATAGAACACCATCCCCACCCCCCAAAAAAAGTGGGTAAATACTACTACTGGAACACATGTTTCATCTCTGCCATAGATGAGGCATGCTATGGGGCTCCCAGAATGGTCTTTATAAAACATGGAAAAATATCTCAAAATTGGGCATTATCACCCATATCAGGAACAATAAGAGGCACCTCAAGTGTCACTAATAGAGGTTCTAATGGTTTCCCAAGTCCCAACACCTCCAAATCATGGTCATCTCTACCTTCCTGTCACATGACCAGAGTTCATCATGGTGGAATATCTCTAAAAATGACAAATGCATGACTCATAAAAGATTTAGTTACAACTAGATCACAGATACAAGCATAGGATAGACACAATCATTCCTATAAAAAATCTATACTCATCTTCTTGCTCCTAAATCTTGGACTGGGTAATAGTAACAATCATAAAGAATGCCAGAGACACTGCCTATTTCCCACTACTAAAGTCGGTTCTAGTTCAAGATCTATGCGATAAGTCAAGGGTATCAGTATATAGAGTGTAAATTGAAATTTATAGAGTAAAATTTCCTTTAAATTTTGATTTTAATCCCTATTTAATAATAACCATTAATTTTAGAATTAAATTTCATTTATGTCATACTCATTTATTTATAAATTTTCACATAAAGGTTAAACTATATGGATCGACACTTCTAATTTATAAGGGCTCATACACCTTACAAATTGAACTGTGGAGTCCATTTAATCTAAACCACTTATTTATCAAGTCCCTACATGAAATTTTATTTGATGAAAATTATATAAGCTAAGTAAAACATAATAAATATCATGAAGTTAAGAAATGCATCATATATGGAATGTCATATGCATGGAATGTGAATCCTATAAGGTTCCTAAAATGATGCATGATCAATGCTTCCTTTTCATATCAGGCCAAGGATAAAATGATATTACTCAATCATAAAAATAATACCATCACATATAATTTTTATCACCCAACAGTGGAATAAAATAAAATCTGATAGTAAAGATATAGAACAATAATTCCTCATTCTAGGAAACTTGGTAATTACCCTGAACATGGGTTAGCTACTCCAAGGCACGACTTATAACCAAGTTCCAATTCATTCTTAATCTCTAATATATTGTCTAAAAATAGTAAGGCAAGAAAATAAACCTATGATGCCACTTTGTAACATCCCAACCAAAGATTCACTAAATAATTCCCCAAACCATAGATTCATGTAGCCTCAAGTGCATCTCCCCATACACCAGAGGATAATGATTGGAAACAAAGGTCTAAGGTGTTATAGTGGGGAGACTATACCCTTATAATTAGAGTTTAGTAAAGTATTTTAATAACCTCAAATAATAACTAAATCATATCAAATAACTGAACAAAAGTTAATAAGCATCCATATGGTAGTAATAATAATAAATCACACTGAAGTAAATATCATATACAAGATGAGTATGTTATGTGTCTATAAAAAAAGTTAGGAAATTATTAGAAATAGGAATCCATTACAATACATGTATAAAAAGAACAAAAAGAACAAAGAAATATCCCTAGATAGAATCACGAGTCGTATTTTGGTTATGCACTCCCCTGCTCCTATGAACAATCAACCAAACATCATAAAGCTGGTGCTTGACCTGGCCCCTACCTACATCCATGAAGTCACTACAACAGAATCTCCATTTAGCGGCGATTTACAGAAACCGCCGTCTAATAGGGAATCAACAATATATTAGCGGTGGTTATTTATGTTTAGCGGCGGTTTCAGGAAAGCATCTTCGCTGCCTCATTTCGTGGCGGTTTCCCTGAATTTAGCAGTTGTTTTACGAGCCCTATATATCACTTTATTCACGGTGGTTATAACCGCCACGAATAAACTCAAATTCCAGCGGCCGTAAAACCGCCGCTAAAGTCATGAGAACCGCCGCAGAATGAGGAAGTCACGATGCTCCTATTTAGCGGCGGTTATAACTTCCGCTAAAAGTAAATTTTATTTTATATTTAGTGGTGTTTTAAACTGCCGCCAATATAAATTTCGCGGTGGTTAAAAATTCCGCGAAAAGATGCCCAGAATAAAAATAATAATTCTTTGCTTCTGCTGCACCCCTGCCCTAAAAAAAAAAAAACCAGAAAAAACCATCCCTGGCCTCCCACCAATGACCAAGAGATAAATATCCAGAATAAATCACAACATACAAAAAACATGTTTTTCTCTCAATGAGAAATAATATACAACTTTAATATTTAAAAATAGAACAAAAATTTGAAACTCTGGAAAATAAGACTTCCTATTAGAGAAAGTATTATTAACACAGCTTTCAGATATCCATCAAAGGTTCCAACACATTCCTCATACTCATGTATAAAATATCCTAAATAGTAAATACTAGGAAGATAAAACTCCATTGATACAACACTGTAACATCCCAAACTGGATTCCACTAAATCTTATAACTTCACTTTCTTAGGATAGATCATTCGTAGTGATTCCACTCTACTTATAAAAATTGATAATTGATGAATTATTAGTTATATTAGTACCAACCCATTTATATAATTATTTTTTTTGTTTTTGTGGCCTAGAAACCATCCTTAATACTTATAATAAATTTGAACTGATGAAATAGCTTAAATAACACATTAGAAATATATTGTTATAAAAAATCCTATTATGGGAATAGTTTTAGAGTTACATTGGGATATAGCTTTTATAGGAATGTGGATATTTCTAGTGAGTCTTAGTTGACATCTTTTTATGTTGGAAGATAGGTTAGGTGGGAGATTCTAGTGACCTTTGAGGAATAAACCTAGAATTAGAGTTGATTCCTCGTGTTATGTGAGGGGTTAACCTAGTTTTTCTAGAATCCTTGGAGATATTAAGCATCATTGGATGCATCTTTTTAGTTTTTGGTCATAGAATGTGTTTTTTTATGTATTTTGGGATTGAGTAGGACTCTAGTTGTGGAATGATTCCCCAAGTTGTTAGGCAATAATGAGATAAGTAAAACTTCTAGGTGTTATGAGAATCTTTAATGCTTGAGATTAGTGGGACGGACATGCCAATATAATTTTATTTATTTTAGTTAGTTGTGTGAGTTTAATTTCAAATTTGTATGACTCAATAATTCATCATCCATGTTAAATGGTTATGTAGGATAACGTGACCCTTGGGTTTGATTTTTTGAGTAGGCTAGAAAATACCAAGAATGCACAGTGTCATTGGTCCTATGAATTATATGAAATGGGTGTTCCCATTTCATTGATGTAACATCAATTTAGTATTCATTATCATATAAATTTCCTATTTAACTAAGGTTTGTTGGAGATATTTGTGTGGTGTTTTGTGAAAAAAATTCTAGTCTCTGAGAGTTTGAGGGATGAAATCACACGTAACACCTTGAGGGGTATTATCACATAACTACTTGGTTTAGGGTTGTGGGATCTAAAAAGGTTGTGTTAACCGATCACTCCCTGAGTGAGGTTACCTAGGTATTAACTATGTTGTGGTGAGTGATGTAGACTAGAGTTTTTAGTAGAAAATCTAAGTTATCCTAGTTCTATGGATGACTATGTAAGAGGATCGAGTTTTATAACATCATCAATATGGGTTAAAGTTCAAGATATAGTTATTGATGTTGATTGAATGTGTGCGCATGGAATGAGGATTGCATAATGCATGTGATTATGAATAGACCATTTCTATTTATTATTAAGTGGATGATGTAAATCTATGTGGTTGGAAGTGAACCATAGGTTGTTCAAGGATGGAATATTAGTTCCAGATGAGGCTTCATCGTATGCCAAGGATGGATTGTCGTGATGGAACATGGTATAATTATGTTGACTCACATCTAGAAACCATGTTTAGTGGTGGATAGAGTGTTTTTCATGGGAATTAGATTCCTATTTTTATTAAAATGATGAATATTAAAATCCTATGGTGAGGAGAATCACACAGGTCATGGAAAATGTAACCTTTGGGAGAGTGGTTGTAGAAAGAATAGTCATGAATGGTCAAAATGACTTTCAGAAGTCTGTGAGCTATAAAATTCAAGTTTTCCAGACATGGAGGAGGTGTTGAATTTAAGACTTAGGTATGAGTTTGAAACAGGTTTGGAAATTATATTCAGACTCGGGCTGCATGTGAAATATAGGAAATGTTATAGATTGATATCACATATTTTCTTGTAATGTAGCATGATGTTGAAATGGTTGGTTGAGTATGCACCCATTAAATCACACCATGAGTCAATTTTGGAATTCAGTGGGTTCATCTCAGTTATCACGATATAACTTTTCAATTTATGTTAATATGATTTAGTTTTCAAATAAAGGCATTGGCCATCAATTTGGATGTCCCCTAAGAAGGTCAACCTAAAGAGTTATGACTGTAATTTCAGTAAACTAGTGCATGTTGTGAGCTAAGATTTCTTTGTGTAAGATGTATTAATAATGAAGAGTGTGTTTTGGTTATGACCCTTTAGTTTAAATTTTTAGGACTAGATTAATAGTGATGGTTGATTTGTAAATGGAGGTAGAGGTTTTCATGTGGCACCGCTTCATAAGGAGTTTTCAAGTGAGCTCAAGTGAGATATGTCCTAAATAAAGCAAGCAAAGCTCGAACATGTCAATGTGAAACTAGAAGTGATCTATATTAGTATAGTGCTCATGGTTTAGTGGTTTGAGAATTACTATGGTGGGAAGACACCATGGACCTTTAAATCATGTGGTGATCGCTTTAAGTAGTTTTCATTGTTAATGTGTCTGAGTGGTGTCACTTGGTTTAATGTTTCTGGATTAAATTCAGATGGAAAATAAACCTAGGGACAGGTGATGAGAGGTGGTTTGGGGGGTCTTATTAAATTGGACATCCTCTAGATGTGGGTGTTGGTCAAATTCAATACGATCATTATACAGAGTCATGGGAGTATAATTATGGTTTCTTATGAGTATGTTTGGATAGAAGTGTTTTGTACCAGACTTATGACATCTCCCTATAAGGCCTAGTGTTGGTAAAGAAGAAAGTTCTGGAATTCCAGTAATTAAAGTTTCATGACCGGATAACTTGTAATGAATCAAAAAATGGAATTAAGAATCATAATATAAATAATTCAGGGATATAATGATAGGTAATAATTACCAGACAGACCATGATTAAGTGGAAATTATGTTGGGAATGTAGTTCAAGTCATGAAGTAACAGTTCAGTGATCAAAACAGTTATGGTTGGAAATGGTCCATTGTAACCGGTCAGTTTTATTTTGTGTTTCTAGTAAGTTGAGGTATGTATCATCAAAAAATTCCAATAAAAAACTCAATACTCCTCCATTTATTCATCCATTTAAAGAAGAGGAAGGATAGGGGTTTGGATTCTGCTCCTTTTACCTCCTTTGTTTTCTTCATTTATCTAAGTGTTGTCATTGTGCAATCTTATATGCCCTATTTTTAGTTCTTTTTTCAGGTTATCCATTTTCATATATTTTTTATTTAATCAAGAGACATAAATATATGAGTTAAACATCCTAATATTGAAGTATTTGGTAGAAGTTCTTTTCTTAAAATTCATGTTTTTATAAGACATACCAATTGTGCATCAAGTCAACATCCATCTTCGAGATTATATTTTAATTTATAAAGTTTTCTTGCCTATATTCATGGACTTATGAAAATTTATCACCCCTCAGTCACACCTATATCTTAGTGAACCACCCTTGATTTAGAACATTCTCATGACATTTTAGAAGATCTAGAGCATTTTTATATACTTTTGATGCTTAAATCAGACATTTTCAACAATGGGCCTCACCAAAGTGTCCACAACACTATCCCCTTGATCACTATAAAATGACCCAATTTGTTCAACACATCAACAATGGGTTTAACTCCTAGTCATCCAAAATCTCAACTACCAATTCAAACACGTACCTAAATGGAATGATGTATACCACACTCGAGAAATGAATATATAAAAAGAAACATTAGAAATCAATAAAATTCATAAAAAGAAACACGAGAAATCAAAGAAATTTTAGGACATGAAAATGTGTGGTGGCAACTATGTGCCACAAATGTTACATATACAAACCAACTATTTCCATTTTTGTTCAAAACATCAAAAATACAACTACTCAGGGTATGATGATGCATCGTCACCCTCTCCACCTTCATTTCCACTTTGTGTTGTCACCTGTAAGAACATTATATTGAAAATTAAATACGTTTACATATTTATATTAAAACTTAAAACCAATTAAAGTTAGAAAACTAAATGATTTTGATTTTCTGTGATTTACCTTCATACCACCAATCGATGCACTCCCACCAGGGGCATATCTGCTCATCTACTAACGTATTTCAATCAACTCTTTCTGCAATGCAGATATCTGATCCCCCTGCTGGTGAACTGTGTTTCGTAAAGAAACAATATCTTTCTTAGAATCTCCGGGTATGGGCTGACTAAAGTCAGGAGTAGATGCAGCAATTATCCCCGGTGGCCTGCTAAAAAACTCAGATTGCATGGGTCCCAAACCCATCCCGCGCACTCTCCCAGGATGCTCCTTCCCAAGGACTTTAGCAACCGGGTCATCCTGGGAGACAGAGTAGGAATGCGCAGGATTGGCATCCCATAGTTCTTTAATTTTGACCTATAAATCAAATATCAATATATATTAACATAGTAAAAACTAATAATAAGTTATTATGATAAAAAATTGACTTCATACCCCAACTTCTTTAGCAGGCTCATTAACAAAACATCCATATGATTTATTGTGAACATCCAACCACAGTTCAGTTTTGGATGCTTCATGGCCTAAACTCTGTGACTGCATTAATCAAAGATAAATCAACAATTCAATATATTAAACAGATAATATTGTCTTATAAATATTTAAACTAATTAAAATATTACCAATGTCCTTCGATTTCTAGAAAAACTTTTTGAGTCCGCAGCGTGCGGGATGACTTGATTCGCTCGGTTTGACGCATTCTGTCTTGATAGATCCTAAAATAAATAAAATGCAATTTAATACTGATGTATTTAATTTCATGTCCTTTTCATATACATGTATAAATTTAAAATGAGGATAATATAATAATATATATATTTCAATACCATTCGCTTCTGATCCCGATGCCTGTCAACAAACACTTTCCACTGCTCTTTCGGTACCCCACTGGGTAGCTTCTCATACATTTACAGCACGGTCAATGAAGCATCGTTGACATCACAACAAAATCTCCATTTAAAATCATTCCACTTCTTACCTAGATTTTTCAACGTCCACTTCCGTGCTATCACATTAGCAACGGTAAAGTGGAAGAACATCTATATATAGAAATTCATTTTGAACATATTAGTAACATGACATTCAATTAAACCATAATGTAATAAATTTACCTTGATTTGAGAATCAAACACTTAATTTTTCCATCTTGGAGGCATATGTCTTTAATCGTCGTATGAAATGGGAAGGGAAATGGACTTCGCTGCCAGCTGGCCTAGAATCTGGCCAAGTAACCTCGCAGCATCATCTGTAGGGACCCCGTAAGAATCAAATGGCACAACAATCTTCTCGCCATTCAGATTCCAAACATCTGAACTTTTTATGTTTTTCTCCATGGTTGCATTTTTTTCATCTTCAATGAGAAAACAATTAGTATAAACAAAATGAAATAAATTTATTTAATTTAAATTTGTACCTATGATAGTGACACTCCAGTATGTCCGGGATGAACTGGAAGGGGCGCGTCGCTGCCCCACTGCTGAGGCTCCTGAAGGGGGAGTCGAAGACTCAGCCTTTACTAGGATATCCACATATTGTGTGAGAGATGGTGCAGGGGGAGATGGCGCAGGGGTATCGGCAGCTGGTGCCTCAGATGTCGTGGGGAGGGAGCCAGATGGATAGTCATCTGTCACAGAACTGGATGAAATAATGTAATGCTTCTTCCTTGGAATTCCTGTCATTTAATCAAATAAAATTAAGTTCAGAATATATATTTCAAAAAAATTATGCAGAAAAAAAAAATTAAAAATGATAACAGATAGAGTACTAACAGAAAAAATATATATAAAAATGATAATGAATGACTACAGAAATGAAACAATTGGTTGCTGAATAAATAAATAATTGTACATACAATCATTTTCCCCTTCAATAATGTCAGTTTTCTACTCCATTGCTTCATCAACATCATTCATCCTTGCTAGAATAATATTTTCAATATCATGATGGACAAATAATTCTGCTTCCTATTGCTAATTAAATTCAATTTCAGAGGTCAAATTTTCCACTTCATCACCCATATCATACAAATATTTTTGTATTACATGAGAAACTACACTCCACCCTTCATTGGCAACATCATTCACATAATATACTATTTTTACTTGCGATGATAAGATATATGGATCATGCAGTTAACGATCACCAACATCCATCAAGCGAGAGAAGTTCACAGAAGTAAATTGCAAGGAATATCTTTTAACACCTCTGATAATATCAACCCATTTTCATTTGAATAAAACAACCGAAAAATGTCTGTGGTAGTTTAATTCAATAATATCATGCAGCTTTCCATAGTATTCCACTTTAGAAAATGTAAATATACCACTATTCTGTGTTCTCAAACCCACTTCTTGATTGACTACACGAAATCTAAAGCCATTCACATTATAAGCGTCGAACTTTCTAACTTCTTTTAGAGGACCTCTAGCAAGAAACTTCAAATCTTCTGACACCTCTGCTCGAGTATCAGTATTCATGATCTAAAAAAAGAAATATACTTTATTAGATTTACAAAATGTATGTGTCAAAATAATATTTGTATTTATTGCAATATTTATGAACTTACACATCGTGCAAACCATTCTACAAGATCTTTATTAACAGCTTTTGTTATATCTTTCTCATTTCATGTTCGGCCTCTCATTCGTCTCTTTGTTTGTATCCTCAACTCTTCAATAAATGGATCTGTAATTTCACTATTCAGTAGCACATATCTATGTGCCTGTAATAATTCCAATTCAGTCAGTGTCACATTTGATGTCCTCCCAACTAATCGGCCAATAGCAGGAAATATTTTGGATTTCTGATGTATTTGAGATTGATTCGATGTGTCTTCAACACATCCGACTCGATTAAATATTGTCTCAATATCATCTAAGTATCGAGAACAAAAGGTAAGACACTCCTCAGCCACATATCCTTCAGTAATTGAGCCTTCTGGTTTAGCTTTATTTCTCACGTATGATTTCAAATGCCCAAGATATCTGTGAAATAAAATAAACATAATTATGCATTTAATTAATTACCAAAAATTGTTTACTTAACTGGAAAACATATAAATAAAGTAACTCTCAATTTGATACATCCATCGATAATGAACGGGGCCTCCTAATTTAGCTTCCTCGACCAAATTCACAGTTAAATGCATCATTACAGTAAAAAAGGACAGAGGAAAGATCATCTCCATTGAGAAAAGGGTCAATACAAACCTCTCCTGGAGGTTGTCGAGCTGAAATGGATGTACAGATTTCTCACATAGTTTTTTGAAAAAAGTGCAGAATTGGAGTACAACAACAGTAATTTTTTCAGGTAATAATGTACGCAATGCCAATGGTAGTAATTGTTGTAACAAAATATGTGAATCATGGCTTTTCAATCCATGTAACTTACGATTATTCAAGTCAACACACCTTGAGATGTTACTTGAATACCCATCAGATAACTTAACATTATTTAACATTCAAAGGAATGTATCTTTATCCCTATTTTTCATTACAAAAATTGCTGGAGGATACTTTTCATTCTCATCTGGCCATAGATCGCGTTTTATGTTCATTTCTTGTAAGTCTTTGTGAGCATTGAGATGATCCTTCGACTTTCCATGCTCATTAAGCAATGTGAAAATCAAATTTCCACAAACATTCTTCTCAATATGAATCACATCAAGATTATGCTGCAAAAAATTAAATTCCCAATACGGAAGTTTGAAGAATATACTTTTTTTCTTCCATTTTTGTGTTTCGGTTTCTCTTGACGATGCACTTCGGACCCGTTTTCTGCTATCATTCAAATGATGAACCTTACCAAATTTTGTTTCAACATTTTCAAGATATGCCAATATTTCAAAACCATTTAACAACTTTGGAGGTGGTCTACGATCAATGGAACCATTAAATTTTGATCTGTTCAGCCGAAATCTATGAGATGCATCGAGAAATCTTCGATGACACAAGAAGCACCATTTTCTACTGTGAGGTATCCATTTGGGATCAAAATAAAATCTACAAACGGGAAAAGCCAAACCCGTGTAAGTGTTCCAACCAGATAAATTCCCAAGCCCAGGGAAGTCACTAATGGTCCACATTAAAGCAGCATGCATTTTTAACATTGTTTTAGAAGAAGCATCAAATGTCTCAACACCGTTGCTCCATAACTCCTGCAATTCTTCAATCAAAGGCTGCAAGTATACATCATATCATTTCCGGGCATTTTTTTCAGGAATAATCATCGAAAGGATAAAAGATGTTTGTTTCATACTCATCCACAGAGGCAGATTATAAGGGATCAAAACAACTGGCCAAATGCTATAATTAGTACTCAAAGTCCCAAATGGGTTGAATCCATTGTCAGTTAATCCCAATCGAACATTCCTAGGATCAGATGAGAAATTGAGATGTAATGAATCAAATGTCTTCCACGATTGGGAATCTCATGGATGTCTCATTAACCCATCATTTTTATTATCTACAGAATGTCACTTCATGTGTTCGGCGGTTTTCGATGACATGAATAATCTTTGCAATCGAGGCTTCAAAGGAATGTAATGCAAAACCTTTGCAGGTGTGCTCCTTTTCTTCTTCTCCATGAAATTATGTTCATTCAGACTTCCAACATCACCCTTTTCCTGCCATCTATAAGAAGAACATTTCTTGCAATTCTGTCTACTTGAATCCTCTCCCCAATAAATCATACAATCATTGGGGCACGCATGTATTTTTGTATAATTCAGACCAAGCTTGTTAACAACTTTTTTCATATCATAAAAAGATTCTGAGATTTTTGCTTCATGAAATGCATCACGAATCAATTCCAATATCATAGACATTGACTTATTTTTAATTCCACATACACGTTTGATATGGTACAACTTCAGCAGAAATGAAAGCTTTGAATATTTCAAACACCCACTATACAACTCTTGATTTTCATCATCAACTAAATCATGAAACACATTTTCCTAAGTGAAGTTTTCTCTTACATTTGGCTCCACAGAATCAAGAGGAGGATCCAATGATATGTGACAATCTTGATCTGCCTGTGTTACAGTCTCAAAAACATCACTTGTCACGTTGCAATTTGTAGCACCCTCTTCTGGTTGTTCTGGTATGTTTTGATGCTAATAGTGCTGTCTTGAAGTGCCTAATGCATCATTTATTAGGTTTTTCATTTCATTTTCCATTGTCGACAAACTTGGGACCTCATTCTGCGGATTAACATCAGTGCTCAATCTTTCTGTAACGTTCGATTCTCCATGCTAAATTCAACACAAATATTGACCAGGGAATTTCTTCAGTATTAAATGTTCATAAACCTCATCTCTCTGTAAACATGTTCTAAATTTACATTTAGGACATGGACATTTTATTCTCCCTTCAACGGATCGATTAGAAATTACAAAATCTAAAAACTCATTCAAACCCTTAACATACTGAGGTGTGTTCCTCGGTAATGTGATCCAGCTTTTATCCATATATATCACAATGTGCCTACACAATAATAAAAAAGATTAAAACACATCGTTACTACTAAATAGAGAAAGAGATTCATATATACAATAGTGTAATATTACAGAAACATAATATAATAAAGATGACCCATTGATCATAAAGTATGCATAATATAATAAAGATGATACATTGATCACATTTGCCACTTACTTAGCATGCCCAGAAAAACCGAACAAGTCGGGTCCCTAAGAGACAGTGTCAACACCTCATTGAGGAGTAATAAGAATATCGGGTTACACACTTATCATAACACTGTCGATCACACATTTATGTTGCCTCAAACAACACCCCATTGAAAGTGATGTCATTGAACACACCAAAGATGCACGATTTTCATACCATTAGTACAACAACATTACTAGAAATATTTATCCCTTATATGACACCCTTTGAGACTTATCGCTGGCTAGATTTGGTACCTGGATTATGGGTATCCTAGGTCAGTTCATGAAAATTGGTCATGTTTCATTTCTCTTTATGTTTTTAAATCTTTTCACTATCTATTTGAATTTAGCTCTCTCTTTTAATTTGATACTGTTTCTTATTTCCTTGAATTTGGAGAGACCTTTGTTATTCATTATATCATTAGGTTGTGTAATTTTAATTCATCCACTTGGATTTCCATAGTGGGGTTCTCATTAAAATCTCTTTTAAAAACTAATGAACGATGTATGTTATTTTCACTTAAATATGTTTTTTGTTTAGTACTATAAAAATTTATCTTCAATATTTCAAACAAATCATATTAAAAAAATCATTCAAACCATAAAATTTGGATTTGATATAATACAAAGGACATGTCCAATTTTTACTTCAAACATTTATGTATATTTCAAGTCCTAAGCTCATTTAATTTGAAGTAATTATTTAGAAATGAATTTTCAACTTGAACACAAACTATTATACTTAATTCAATCATAATAAATTTAAAATATTTAGTAAGTGACACTAGTTCAGAACTTATGAAGATCTTTGCTAACATGTTTGAGAATACCATGGTGAGAATCCTAGTGTTCAACTTCTTGGTCTAAGCATAAAGACCATAAATTGTATTCACCTCTCTTTGTGGTCATTTATACTGATTTAGACTCCTAAAAAATTCATGTCATGTTTGATTTTCCCTTATTATGAAATATAGTAATTCACCATTCATGTTCTGAGTATAAAATCCTTAAACAAAGTGAATACTCCCCTACTAGGGGTAATATGAATCGGTATGGGGCAAAATAGTTTAGGTAGGGACATTTTTTCTTCTATGTTGAATATACAAACTCACCTCTATGGATAAGTCTCTGTATTCATTGAAGAATTTTCCTTCACCATAGTAGAATTTGTAGCTAAGGATCCTCAATCATAATGACGCATAGACATAACCTAATATAAATGTTGTAGATGACTATAGTGTCCAAAACAGTTTCACATATTCATAGGTGCACAACAAGAACACCAACTATGCTAGACCATTCCACATTGATATCATGTATGGGGAACAAAATTGTCTATAACTAAATGGTTGTAAGAGGTTCCATACTTAGAACCTCCCAAACCACTATTCTGATGATAATCCAACTCCCTCTTTCTACCCTTCTCAAAACTGAAGCTGCCACTATGTGTAAGAGAAGGAGAAGAATAATAATCTTTCCCAGCGAGGTCAATATCTTCCTTTTTTTTCCTTATTCGCTATCTCTATATAGTTTTAATGTTTCATCATAAATAGATGAAATCTGGTTTAAAGTAAAAAAACCTGATGGTACTTCTGATCCTTCAATTGGTCAATATTTACTACCACTTGATAAAAATGAACCATCTTCAAGAGATGATTGACGTACACTAACAAAAAACCTCTCTTTCAAAGAAGGATAAAAACATCGTAAATTTTTTGATCATTAGTTACTTTAGAAGAGACCACTAAAATAGTGGGTCCTAAAACCCCTCCTTTCGATGACCACATGTTTATCTACTAGTAACATGGAATCCCACAATCACTTATTAGGACCCGTAAGTTGAAATACCACACACTTCACCTTGATATTCATAGGTGTATCCCAAAATTCAATGATTTGATCATTCTTTTGAAATTATTCCTCGACCACTTGAGGTTAATTTATACCCTTAAATTATGTTGACATCTTGTATAATAATTACTATGATTAATTACATTATCCACTAGCTCCTACTTTCACTTAAAAAACATAATAATGTAATTGTAGATTGTTTTGGTTGATGGTGTGAACTACCCATGCAATACCCATGCCATATTTTTTATGTAGAGGTGGATTATGTTGAGGGGAATTTCACCCTATTATGGAACAAATGTGATATTTCTAAGAGGAATATCACTACACACTGAAATACATAAAACGATCAGACAATAATTTAATCTATGTTAAAACCATAAAACCATAAAAAATAGAGATTATGTTCAAAATATCAAAAATGGTGACACACATCCCATCATCCCATAGTAACTTGAGTCTCTTAATTGAATTCTCTAGCCATGAAATCACCATAAGATACCTCAGAAGTCCTGATATTCCTACATCTATACTACTAACTTCTCAAATCTTATCAAACCTAATTCTGATACCAAACATTGATTATCCTGACTGGGATACCCTCACAAACCGATATCATACCCAAACATCCATATAACTGATGGTAATTCCTGATCCCCATAGGTTAGAAATTAGCACCGGGTATAAAAAAACCATAGGGAATGATTTCACAAAAACTGAAGCCAACAACATGACATAAATGTATGAATAAGATATAAAATGTGAAATTTTTTAATAGGAAATATATTCCATAACAAAAAGTAATTAGATGAAATGATACAACTAAAAATGTAGCAAAAATAATATCCATTATATAAGTCCAACAACGAAGGAAGTCCAAAACTAAAACAACTACCCCGTGTGATAGCATGGGAAAACTCCCACAAACTCACCACCAGATACCTACACACAGCTAAAAGAAATAGTACCACCACATTGTAACACCTTCCATTTCCCTAAATAAAAATTCATAAAAATGTATATACACTATTGAAGCGGTGTGTTGGGTGTGAGAAAAACTAGATCAATTGGACCCCTCTCTGATATTACATATTATGCCTCTATTGAAAAATCCAAATATGATCATTTATAATGAAAAAATTCATGATAATCAATAAAAAATTATATCGAAATAATGGTACAACATTTCCACTAACCACACATCTCCAAATAATCTAGGAAAAAAAGTTTCAAATCATATAACAAATATCAAGGATGTAAAATAGAATAATATATCACATATCTTATCATATCTATGATGTCCTAGCCAATCCACATGAAACATCACACCATGGAACACATTAGGTATCATTAGTTAGAAAACTCATATACAATCAAATAAAATTGAATGCATCCAGCCTCTAGATATATGCATCAAATATAAAGAGTAGAGGAACACCCCAACATTTGAACCCTAACATCTAGGGTCTGGCCAAGACCTAAAAGGAAACCAAGAAATAGATAAGGGGAAGAGAGAAAGGGAGAAATGGGAAAAACCCCTAAAAAACACCTTGGATGTTAAGAGGGGGTCTCTGCGGGGTCGCAGGTCACCGTGGAAGGGGTCGCCAAGGTCGCGGGGTCGCGTAGGGTCACTAGGGGTCGCTGAGGGTCGTCGGGGGTCGTTGGGGGTCGTTGGGGGTCTCCAGGGGTCGCGGGGTCGCGCGGGGTCGTGGGGGGTTGGGGGAACAAGGGGGGTCGAGGTAGGGGAGAAGGTTCGGCAGCGTAAGAAAATATGGAGGGTTTTGCGGTGGTTTATAATAAACCGTCGCGAAACCATTTTAGCGAAAGGTTTAGCGGCGGTTTTGTGAACCGCCGCCACAAAACTGTCGCTAAAACCTAATTTTGGTGTAGTGAGTCTATCTGGGTACCAAATGGTTTCCTGAATAGGGAGTGATATAACACTTAGTAGGCCACCACCAACAGTATCTATAACAAATCTAGTTTGTGTATATAATCTGAAATAGTGTGCATTATATATAAGGAATAAATTGATATGTGTAAAAGTGATAATATTCATAATACCAAGGATCACTATAAACAATCAATCATAAACCAAGGCCATCTGTAAAACATGACAGACCATCCACTATGGATTATGATGATTAATCTAGTGTTCAAACTACATGGTCCTGATCCAAGTTATAAAATGACCATGTAATCCTCATCATGTGAAGATTACATGGTTTGAATCCAAGGTATAAAATGACCAAGGAATCCTCATCATGTCAGGCCAACATGGGTCAGATCCAAGGTGTAAAATGACCAAGGCATCCTCATCGAGTCCAAGGAGCATCTCCATATAAAACTTAGTAAAGACTTTGGTAGAGACCAAGAATTATGTCCAAAGAACATGTCTAAGGTGGTCAAAGCAAGATAGATCTTGGGAGTAGTAATGTACTAGGAATCCAAAGAAATCTAGATCTATGGAGTAGAAATTTCTATGGAATCCAATGTAATCAAGATATATCCACGGTGTAAAAATGTCCATGGAATCCAATGTAATCTGGATCCATGGAGTATAAATGTGTATAAAATCCAATGTAATCATAACCATTTCATTAACCCATTTCATAATCGTAAACAATCCATGAGTTCATCCAATTCATTACACTTTTTCCATTTAATCCATTTATCCATTTTAATTAATTTCATAACATGTCAAGGAGGAAATATCCCTCTCCTAATATATCATTTAACTCATTAAGGATCCCACTAATATGTTGAGATTAAATGCACATAACTGGGTGGTATATCATGGGTAATATACATAAACGCACCTCACATATGGTTTGGGTTGAGGTTGAAAACCTATAACCATATCATGGTACTAAGTGGGAAACCTAGAAAAGTTACCATAATTTAATCAAGGCATTTAATTAATTAAGGAGTAAATTGAGGAAGTTATGGAATGTAGTACAATGTAAACTAGATATAAAACAACTAGACTATGCAATTAAAGTTATATATCACCTAAATTAGCTTGGCAGGGGAACACTCATAAAGTATTAGCCTTTGAATCGGTCCAGATCAGAATAAAATGGAATAATGGATAAACACCCTAAAAATAGGGCATAAGAGCTTACACTAAAATAAAATCATTGATAGTAAGGAAAATGAAGAAAGGGGTAAGAGGAATAGATAACTCGTTAGTACACATCCAACAAGACTAATAGTAGAAGAATCAAAGTCCACATTGAGAATATATCACAAATCCTAGGTTAGGATTCCATGGGAGCTCTTTTAGTGGTCCTCTTGTGTGAGAGAAAAGGTGGGGTTTGGCTTCTGTCCAAAAAAGAAGGCCCTTCCTTTTATTTTATAAAACTAGCATAGGGGAATTACATGGCGTGTAAGATTTACACACTGTGTAATGCTTGGGTCTTCCCCCTCCAGGGAAAAACCACTACACACCATGTAAATGTCAAGCTAGAAAAATACACGTCATGTATTGAATACATGCCATGTATTCTAAATACACATCGTGTATTTGTCCTACAACCAACATTTATCTACCTATTTATTTCCATTAAAAATAACCTTACCATCCCATGGGACTGAATTTAGGGTATAATCCAAAAAGAGAACATAAAAAGAGTTTAAACAAAAATAAAAGGATCCATACCTCATCAAAAAAACCCAGGATCTTCTATACATTAATTTAGGACCCTATGATCTCATCCTAGGAATATAAAGACTAAAGTACATTTACTGAAATCTAGGAAACCTATGTAATGATCAAACTGGTGATAGATATTCACTTCATATGTCTTAGAAACCATCATGTTCTGAAATTTCTTCAGAATAAATTGGACTCTAAATGAGCGACTAATGATAAAAATTGTCCCAAGGAACATCTCCAAATATGAGCCCTATATATGTACTATCCATGGGGATCCTATCAACCCATGGGTACAACAAATACATTCCCCAGGAACCTACTCAAGAACATTGATCCCACCGCATCCACGATATAGAGCCTCTAGCTGGGGTGAATACTGCACTAGAGGGGTTCACTCATCCAAATCATTCATTATATCCCTAAGATTTTCTAAAAATAGATATCCAATAGATGAGTGAACCAAATCAAAACTCAGGTCCGACACACGATCCAAAATATTCCAAGGGTATCTCCTTAAACTATAGTCTAAAGTAGAAATTGCATCATACCTCATGGTCAAAGGCTAACCAAATGTGGTATGATCCAACCTTGAACCCACCATCCAAATAGATGAACTAGAAACACTGTTCAACTCTTAGCCAAAAATCATAGTGCCTCTCCCCCAACACCCTAAATATCCTCATCCAAGAAGTATCCACCATGATATTTCAATGACCCACCTCAGGTATGAACCAAACTAGAGGCTCCCATGGTCCCTGAGGTCATAGAATAAAGTTTATGTCCTACTAGGGAGTCCCCTACTGCAACCAAGCTCTTGGGCCACACCCATCCATATATCCAAAGGAAAATCACACTAACCAGGATGTTCACAACGGTCCCCATGACCACCTCAAAAGTAGGACCCTTTAATGGATCCTTATCATAAGCCAAACCTTTTAGAAAACCCCACTCTAAAGAAACCTCATCCAGTCATCCTAGAAAACAAACCATCCTCAAGTACCAACTCTCCCACAAGGGCATCTAAAGCACACCATGCCTCGAGCGAATTATCAACAGTCAACTATGGAATACACTGATCACTTTATCAGAAACCATGCTATATGGGAATCTTCAATATTCCCTTAGACTTATCTTAAAAACTCAATGAGACCTAGCAATAACCATCATTACAAGGTGGAAACCCAGCCTAAAGGATCCAGAAGATCTGATCCTCATACATAGGATCTAAACCTCAATTTCTCTAACCTTGAGAAACTTGTCCTGAAAAACCGGGACAAACCAATATCTCCTCAGAGATATTACACAATCCCAGCTTCTAGAATCTATCTAAAGAACATCAAATAGGTTTCCATGGAACACTCGATCTTAGATGATCACCATGCTCACAACCCTCACTTGGGACTTGTAGCTCACAGTGCAACCCCTGGGAGGATTCTAAATCCAAACCTCAAATGAATCCTTACACTAAACTATATTATCCCAAAACACCATACATACGGAATCTAACTCTGAAAGGATATTACCATCATGATCTACATCTAAAAACACTTAGAATAGACTACTCACAAGTCCAATTTCAACTCCAAGGCACAAAACAACCAAAACCCCCCCATTGGAAAAATACATGGTGTGTATTTTCAAGTACACAGTGCATAATATCAAATGTGCACTAGGACATGTACATATACATGGTTAAGGATCACCTAGGTTCTACCTGGGTACTACTACATGGCCAAGGCATACATGGGGTCTGGTCATGTACTATGACATGACCAGGGTGTACATGGGGTATTCTTGTATACTACTACACAACCATGTACCCCACACGTGGTATGTCTACCCAAGTATATGGCCACATTCCTAAGTCCCATTATATGGTGTGTACTTAGATTAAATGGAATATACTTACCAAAACTTTGTCTTCCCATGTACTCAGTCACATGGCCAGTTACATAGCCAAGTAATACTACATGGCGTTAACTTAAAGTATATGGTGTGTACTTCTAAAAACTAATATTCCCTAAATAGTAAGAACACATGGTGTGTGTTCTCTGAACTACATGTCATCTACATAGGTTTCCTCAAATGAAAAGCCTCCAAATCTCCCTAAACACCTTGATTTCTCCAAAAAAACACAGATCGACCCCCAAGTGGTCCTCAAAAATCCAAATAGGGATTTAAAAATTAAAAACAAGTATGATACATGGATTTTTGGTATAAAAGGTAAAATATTCCTACCATCGGTCAGAAACCACCAACACTTCATACTGAATCTACCACTCGCAGCAACTGCACTCTAATTCGGGCCTTGGACAAATACATGATGGTGCCTCCTCCTTCTCCCACTCCCTCTTATTTACCTCTACCTTTATCAGATAAAAACCATAGGGGGGATGATTTTACATGGAAAGATAAGGGGTAAAATAAAGAAGAAAATGAAAAAATAAAAAATAAAGGGTAAAAAGTAGAGAAAATAGGGTATGGGCCCAGCCTCGATGCCTGGCGCAAGGTTATGTCTTGACTAGGAAAAAAACCCATTACTGACTCAATAGGGAAGATAGAATCTCAATATGATTCTCTATTTAAAAGATATAACTAAATGAACATGCATGAATAAATTAATTTTTAATTAATTAAATATTACATATTCTGTGAAAGTTTGAACTGATTAAATTTCCACTAAACTCATATCATAGTTTAAACACCCAATTCTAGGACCAATGGTGTGGTTAGAAAAATTATACATGATCCTATTATAGGAGAATTTACCATTTTTCCCTTGAACACCTCTAAGAAAAAAATTAAAATTTACCCTGATTTCCACAACTCATGATGATGCATATTGTCACATGCTCTACCACATATGACTTTAAACTACTCAAAGTGGTATATTTTATGTGACCTGACTTCTCTTTGTGAGTGTTAAATCTATGTAATGGAATATGGAATTTGGTCTATAACCATAAACCTATGTTGAGATAAAATCACCGACTCCTAAAGAAACCCTAGATCTCCTATCTTAAGTGTAATATAGAAGGTTTCTCTTGATTCTAATCCCACACCAGGATAAAAATTCCCCTTTCTTGCACATGAGCTAGATCTATGTAATGATTATTTACCAGAACAACATGTGGATTTATTTCAATTCTATCATGATATTTGATGATACTAGGATCTCCAATCCTAGTCCCAATATCATATATCATTAATTATAAACCCCTATACATCCTAGTGTTTTTGAATTTTCATTAATGTTAGGTTTTCTCAATAGATTTCAATAGGATGAATCCATCATCTTCTTTCCCATGATCAGGAGCCAGATTTGTGCATAGTTCACTATATAAGTACTACATGTGTATTGATTCATGTTACTGAAAGATAAAATTTTGATACTTGGATATACTTTACCAACATCATCTATAAATTTTCATCCCATTAATTAGTATAATTACCACGAATTTAAAATATTTACCATTGTATATAATGATATCTACATTAGTATATGGTTTTCATTCACATTAGGTTTATCTCTCCCTTATTTCTATGTAAAATACCTCATCATTTGATTGAATTTGTGTGACCTTAAACTTAAATTGAATTTGGTAAAATATTTACAACCATAAACTCCAATAAATTTATGTTGGTCAAATTTGAAATACCTTAAACTATAAATCAAAATAGAAACAAAATCTTGTTAGGTCAAAAAACCCATAAAGGCGGGCCTAATAAAATTCAAGTCT
The DNA here is from genome assembly GCA_963277665.1 of Viscum album. NCBI lineage: Eukaryota > Viridiplantae > Streptophyta > Magnoliopsida > Santalales > Viscaceae > Viscum > Viscum album. The sequence goes on along the minus strand of OY728140.1, from coordinate 1,711,312,311 downwards.
CCACTTTATAAGACCCCTCATTTTATGTATTATGAAAAAATAAATATTTCAAGAACCACCATTCACCCCTATAAAAATTCAATCTATGCTCATTGGACCCACTGGTCTAAGAAAAAGTTAGTTTTCATCCTTATTTCCCTTCACGAGTGAGATGAAGTTGTTCCATGGGTACATTATCATTTATGAAAATACCACCCATTCAAACTAAATATACCACCCATTTAAGTGATTGTGTACTTATGAATTTTATATTACATCCCTTCACCCTAAAAATGTGTTCAATACTTAGTGGAATAACCTTTTGGGTGCTTTAACCCTTCTTTAATATCCTGTTCTCCATGAACCTACTTCATATATTTGATATCAGAATCATCACCAACCCAATTCCTTGAGTAGAGATGCTCATATTACAATACCATACCCTTGATTCAATTATTCCTATTGGTTCCTCCTTTTATATAAATATTGGTAACAAGAATTTACTGGTCTAAATAGAACCCACTAGGAATTAATGGTGAACAACATAGTTGAATTTGAGCCACTAAGTAACCTCTATGGAATGTTTTGGTCTCAGAGGAAATGAACCCCTCAACCCCATAAACTATTTCTTGATGGTTTGTAATTGTTTTCTCCATTAATAATGGTTTACTTGTCCCAATAATCATCATTTATTATTGACTCAGATGTTATTAGGTTATGATTTACCTTTCACATAACCTAATTATTCAAGTGGATTCCAGTGCCCTTGATTCTACACATTTGTGAATTGTACCCGATCTGAATGGCCCAAAGGCCTTCATTTTTATTGATTTTTGATAACCTCTCTTTCAATGGATGAGGGGGAACCCTTACAAGGATCGTAGGATTAGTGATTACATGGCCCATAGACTTAAGAGACATTACATTACCCGAAGGTCTTAGGGAATTCAAACAGACTATAACTACAAGGAACTGACCCTCCCCAACATTTGCATCGTGATACTAGCTCTCTACCTTCGTATGGACATCTAGGTAAGCTTCTCGTGAAATCATAGGTCGGTCCCGATGACGTATCCATACCCTCTCATTCTTCCCGTGTAGTATAACCCTTGTATCCAGCCATGTAACATTTAAGAACATGACCGTGTGTGGTGACCTAGAGATTGCCTAAAGTGGGGACCGATTAAGGCAATTACACGTCGTGTACTTCTAAAATACAGGCCATGTACACGCCGTGTACTTGGTTGCTGCGGGTAGCCATGTGCTGGTTGTGTAACAGTCAAGCACATGGCCGTGTGTGGTGACCTAGAGACAGCCTAAAGTGGGGGTTGGTTAAGCAAGTACACTCCATGTACTGCTAAAGTACACACCATTTACTTTATTTTTTTCATTAAATAGACTGGGGTCGCGTCTAATTGACAGAACCATATTCTTCTTCGCCCATCTCATCTAGGAACAACCGTACGATGAAAATTTTTACCGAGCCTCGGTCTCATTGTCCGTTATCTTATTTGACCTCTATCGATTGCGTTGGAATCATGTCAGTGAGTTATCCTTTCTTCTTGAACTTCATCTCTTGATTTCTCCTCTTTCATGAGATATTCTCGATTGAAAATTTTTGGTGTTTTTATAGATCTATGACGTTCTAGGGAGATTCAAGGCCTAAGTTTCATGTATATCATTCTTACAATGCTGAGGTAGGTGGTTTGTTCCTTTCCGTAGTTAGTCTTTGAGTTATATGTGAAAAAGTGCCCAATACCCTTGTTCGGGGTATTGCGTGTTTATGGTTTTTAGCCCTTTTATTTCCTGTTATGCCTTGTGTGCTTGAGTATAGGATTTATGATTTTAAATAGGGTTATTTACCTTAATATGGATGTGTTGCCCATGTTTTCTTGATATTGACCGTTTGGTCTAGCTTTGCCTATTAGGATTATTTGTTTTCCATGCCTAGTATTGTTAGGATGGAGTGAATTTATCGGACATGCTGTGATATATTATAGACTATTTAGCCAAGTAGTTCTTGAAGTTTACTTTGGATTCCGAATATTTTTTGTGCATGATTGACTTACATAGGTATGTGTTATCTTGGTTTAGTAGACAATAGGGAGAATGGACACTGAGGGATTCTACAGAGTGTTTGTTTACTTTTACGTTGCGAGACTATAATGGGGATGGACTTTGTGCTCCCTCAGAGTGTCTGTAGTTACTTTTTACAAGACCACATGGGTAATTGGATGTTGAGTGATTCCCCATAGTGTCTATAGTTACTGAAACGAGGCCATAAGGGGAATTGATGGTGAGTGCTTCCTCATAGTGTCTTTGCTAAAGCTGAACCAGAGGGGTTAGACTGTGAGTACTTCCCAGAGGGTTTCTTGTGTTTGATTGATTGAACTAGAGGTTTTAGGCTGTGAGTACTTCACAAAGGGTTATTTATGATATTTGGTTACTTAACTAATAAATGGAAATGGATGTAATTGAAACTGTAGGATTTTTTACTTTTGAGTACTTCCTTATTTATTGTTTCATTTTACATATTGTCTATCATATATATTCACTGACTGTTAGGCATAGATATTTGGGTGGATTTTAAAGAAATATTATAGAATCCTACTCTTGTTCCCTTTTACATATTTATGTGCATCTCATGTGAAGTCCTAAATTCCTCTAGTTGAGATACTCCCCTTTGAAATCCCAAATCCTTATGTTGAGCTTCTCCTATTGGGTATATGGTCCCCATCGTGTGTCCCTAAACAACATGACACATTGTTTTGAGTATTATGACCCTAAATATATAGATGTACCATAGGATATCTCTATCAAAAAATTAGGCATTAATTCACATTTAGTTTTTAACACCCATGTTGTTATGCAAACTAGCTACCCATTTTGTCAAAGATGTATGACCTTAAACACTAGCTATATTTTCCTGACTTGTAAGACCTTAAAATGTATAAGGAATGAGAAATTATACTTACCAAGTTGAAAAATCATAAAGAGAAACCTGGAAAAAATTCGATACTTTTCACACTAAGCATCTCTATCAATTGATTAGAAAATATTTATGGTGAAAATTAAATGATATAAAGCTTATAGGGACCACTATTCCACCATAGAAAAATAGAGCTATGATATCTAGGTCTTTCAACCTAGGAAAAAGTTATATAACCCCTCTATTCCTCTCATACAATGGTTTAGAAGACCTCTTTGAGGGTATAAGGCTTTCTTTAAATAACCTTAAACTGTACGACTTAGTGTTCCATCTTGAAAGACCTTAAACCATTTAAAATGGTATATTCTATATAACCAGATTCAGTTATGAATGAACCTAATCTATGTAATAATTATTAGTGTTTGGGTTTACTAGTTCATGGTGTATCTTCCCTAACAACCCTACACTAGAAAAAAATAAATTTATTATCTTTTATGAATGATCCTAATTTGAACATCGACTATTTCTTAATAACTATTTTTGACTTGATTTCTGTTCTTATAGAATACATTTATCTTCCATCATGGTTCTAGTCACAAATTCCACTTTCATTATATTTCCTTTTCAATCATAGATTTAAAACCTTGAAAATTTTACAATATCACTACCTTAAGTTGAGATGATCCTTTTAGTAACATCTTGCTTTAGGTTGAGATTATTCTTTTGGAGAAAAACCTTTCATTGGTGAGTTAGTTGAAGAAGATCACCAGATGTTCAAAAATCTGGAAAAGTTTCTAAATTTTACCTTAGAATCAAATTATTTTCATTCATAATGAATCTAATTCTAAAAGGGGGTATTTTTTGGAACTAAAAAAATTCCTACTACGTACTTTTCCATAGATTCCATGATCTAATTTCCACTTATATGGAACAATTCTGGTTTGAGAAAGAACACATCTTCAATAATTAAGAAGAATTTAATGATATATCCATGCATCATATGATTTCTCATGCAGTGAGGTATGAAAATCCTTCAAAAACTTTTCCTAGTCTGGTAATGTAGTGGTGAGAACCTCCCATTATGAGTTGGTCATGGATTTCAAACATCACTTATGAAAAGGGTATCAAAAACTAAAAGCCATTTTGAAGGTCTTTCAAGTACTTTTTGGCCTTGAAAAACACTTGATATAGGTAACTCTATATATTTGGATGTGGTTCACTTCACAAGATTCGATATTATTTTTCATGAAGTGAAAACGGACTTACTGATCAAAAAAATTGGATGTTTGAAGTTGGTAATTTATCATGAATAAATCTAAGCATCATATTCCCAAGTGTTATTCTACCAAGTATGTGAATCTATTTCTGTGTGCCTAGGTCCATTATCCTAGGTTTGTATACCTAGGTTTTTATTCCTAGGTCTATGTGCCTAGGTATCGCACACCCAAGTCTACACACCAAATTTTTCATTCTCATGTCTTCATGTCCAGGTCTTCTCACCTAGGGAACCCTCAGTCTATAAATAGTTCCCCTTGTCTCTAATTTTTAACACGTATATAGATTCCTGGAAGAGAGAGAAATATTTTGGAACCAAGTATTTATATTTCTTGAAATGTTGTCTAGTTTTTTTTTTCAATTGACACTGAGTTGATCATGGATTTTTCAAGAAAAGTGATCTTACAATTAAAGTTGACTACAGTGCTGAAGGTGGTGTCATTTCCCAGTGTTTTCCAAAAAAATCTCTCAAAATTAGGAGGATGGAGAAACCTTTGAGAAAAGAAATTTTTTGTAATTGAATATTCTAAAAATTGTAAAGGAATAAGTTTATGATTATAGGGTTTTTCGAATATTGTTTTTTAAAAAAGGTTAAGGTTTGCGAAGGTATGAAGCTTCATGAATGCACGATGGAAAGAAGGTGTTATTCGTGACTACAACAAAACATCATGAGTTCACAATGGGTTGACGGTGATTCCTTGTGACTATGAGAAGCTTCATGAACAAGTTAAATTTCACTAGATCTTTGCAAACAGAAGATCTTTTTTAATATAATTTTGAGGTTTCATGAAAAAACATGAGAGATTAGGATATTTTTGAAAGTTTGAGCCTATAAATAGGTGGCTACCCCCACTTAATTTGACATGAAAATAATTGTATAAAAGGCTGAATCATTCTAAATTCATGAATACTAAGGGCTTCATGAATTAGGTATTCATTATGAGACTAAGCATAGAAAAAAGACTATCTTAGTATTGAATAATGCTTAGGTATCTCAAAAAATGGAGTTTTGCGATGATTGGTTATTCCACAATGACTTAGTGTTCAATGAAGGCAGTTTTCTTCATAAGGTTTGTGATCTTCATGAACAACAATGTTGAATATATGGTTTAAGTTAAAAGTGATTTCAAGTGAATCAACTAAGGACTACGATTCAAGCAGAGTCTCATGTTATTTAGGTACAAAGACTTAAATTCCAATCTACTGGTGAAATCTTCAAGTCATTAAACTAAGTAATACTTCACCTAATGTAGTGATCTAGGGGGATTTTATGGAAGTGTTCTAAGGGAGGTAGTGTGTTATCCCTAAAATCTTTTAAAGTAAGTGTTCCTGGTATAGAGTAACTATGTATGAACTTCTTTATTCCAAAACCAGTGAAGATTAGTGGATTTATTTATAACTGACACACTATTGGTGTATGCTCCTTAGACTATCCATTAGTGGTGAACCAAGTAAAACTGATTTGTTTTATATATGAATGTGAATGTTTGATTATTGCACAATTCCATCTGATAGGTTTAACAAGTTCCTACTAATGTGGGAACAAGATCCATTGCTTTAAAAGAAAAGTTCAGCACCCCGATTCACCCCTCCCCTTTCAAGGTGTTTTGGGGTCCTACAAGTTGTATCAAAGCATATAGGTTGTTTGTGTTAAATCTATCCTCTATTTTTTCATGTAAAATCCAGTGAATGTCAGGGGATTCCCCCTCTTTAATGGAAGAAAGTTCCATATTTGGAGGAATAGGATGAGATCTCATCTGAGATCCCTTGGGATGGAAGTTATTTTTTCCACTATATAATGGATTCATGTCACTAATGTGATAGGTCTTTCTATAACTGAAACTAATAGGAAAATTATTGAAGTTAATTAAAAGAAAAAAAATTCCCTTACCAAAACTCTATCTGATCAAATTTATTTGAAGGTGGTGAGTTACACTTAAAAAAAATCTATGTAGGAAAAACTAGAAAATATATATGAAGGAGATAAAAAAGTGAAGGAGGTCAAAATAAATGTTTTTCATAATAGGTTTGATGATATAAAAATGAATCCGGATGAAAATGTAGATACCTTTTTTAATCGAATTACTAAATTTTTTGGATCAATTTGAGTACTTGGGGAAGAAATTAAAGATATTGACATTGGGAATAAAATCCGGAGAAGGATTCCACCATTATACAGTCCAAAAGTGTTATCTCTTGAGGAAAGGAATCTATATAAACTTTATCTTGATGATATACTAAGTAGTATGGTGTCTTATGAAATGATATTCAAATCAGAAGATGCAACAAATTGAGTAAGAAAGTAAATGGAATTCAAATCCATAGAAAAACTTTCGGTTTCCATAGATTATGTTGATGAAGATAATGAGTAAGAAGAACTTATTTCTATTTTTTCTAAGAAATACAAGAAAGGAAAAGGTAGATTTGAAGGAAATATTCCTCTAACCTATATTCTATGTGGTGGATTTGGGAATATTTCCTCTTAGTGATCAAGGAAGTTTTATGATAAATAAAGTGAATCATTAATCATGAAGAAACCTCAAAAAAGGTTCCCTTAAGAGATACTTCAAATTAAGAAAGATATTACAGGAAAAAAATTTATTCTATAAATAATAACAAGATGATAATGAATGTTTGGAGCATGAAGAACTGGAGTTTAAATCTGAAAACAAAGCATCCACGATGGATACAATTGAAAAGGTATAAACTTCAAAAGATAAATATAATCAGTTGATTGGTGTTGTTGATCTCAAGGTGGGACTTGAGGATGTGCTTGATAAGTTTTACATTCAAAGAAAAAGAAACAGAAATATGAGAGACATTCTGGAAGAGTCATCAGAGTATGTTGATCAGCTTGAAGAATAAATTGAACAACTGGAAGTAGGGTCATAAGAACATTTAAAAACTATTGAAAGATCATAAGAAGTTGTGGAATTTAAGCTTAAGATCTGGGAGAAGGAAAAATTCATCAATGAACTTACATAAAAACTGGAGGAGTATGATAAGATAGTTAAGGGACTTGAATAAGAAGTTACTCTAAAGATTACACTGGAAACTAAATCAAAATCAAGGTAAATAAAGAATAAATTATAGTTTGAAATATTTTCATATATAGAGCTATTAGAAAGAGATAAACGTGGTTCTGAAGGAGTAGAGAATGTATTGAATGATTAGAGATCCACATGTATGGGAAAAAATTGGAATTAGTTGTGTTGATAAAATATCAAAGGATTAAAACAAGATGATTCAAAATAAAGGGAAGCAGAAAGTTGGACATATCATGAAGGCACCTGATGTTTTAACAAAGAAATCCTAAAATCAGATAGAAAATAGAGATGAAAATTATCCTCAAGTATCTCGAGATGATTATCAGTCAAATAATTTTACTAAAGAAGGGGATATTAGGAGTAATGGAAGTTAGGATACATTTCCTCTTATGAAATGTTAATTATGTGTCTTTGTAGGCCATACCATATCCTACTATGAAGAGGAAATGAGTTATCTGAATGGGGAAGTTCTTGGAATTCAATAATGGAGAATGAGACCATATCCTTAATCATATATAATAAATAGTTCTGATGGATATTTTCTCATTGTTCTAACTATGTCTATAAATCTATTCATTGCAGGTAGAGGAAAGGTGAGAAATTACCTACAGAACTCAAAGAAAAGACAATACCCACAAACTAGGTGGAGTTGCTCTTGTAAATAAGTATTATCCTCTGAAATAAAAATATGAGTATGGTGAACCCATGCATAAGGAAAATCTATTGAAAATTTCATCTTTATCCTCCACCCAATCAAGTATCTCATGGAAGGAAAATAAGAAAATCAAGAAATCCAACCTTGTATAAATAGCTCTCAAAGCTACAAATAATAGTAGCACCTGGATTCTTGATAGAGTATTCTCATCCCATGTGAAGAGAAATTCATATTTATTGAATAATTTTAAGAAATGGGTTGATAGAATAGTGAATTTCGATAATGATGGTGCTTTAAATATCAAAGACAGTGGAAGTGCAGAATTGGAAAATGAAGAACCTATGAAAACTGAAGTTCTCTATGTGGATGGTTTGCATCAGGTTGACAGTAAAGAGAACGTTTGTTACTTAACAGTTGAAGAAGAAAACAACTTGTAGCACCAGAGGTTGGGTCACATTAATCAATAGAGAATTTAAAATATATATAAGATAAATATAGTCATCTATATTCCTAATATTAAGTATTAATGAGAAAATACATGTTATTATTTCATGCGAGGAAAGATGGTTGGGAGTTCATATCGAACGAAGAACAAAAGGGTATCAAATCTACTTAATCTCATCTACACACAAGTATGTGGTCTAATAAATATTCATAATACATATGGAGAGTGGTACTTCATTATTTTTATTGATGATTATAGTAGCATTTATTGTGTAATGATTATGCATAGGAAACAACAATTGCTTGATTTCATGAAGAGTTATCATTGAATGGATGATAATGAAACTGGACATAAAATCAAGATTCTATGATCAAAAAATTGAGGAGAATAAATGACCATTGAATTTTAAAATTACCTTAAAAAACATGAAATAAATAATGATGTGGTAGTAGTGATAACCCCATAGTAAAATGGATTTATTGAATGAATAAATAGATAGGTGAATAATATGGCTAGAACTGTGCTGATTGAGAGTCATATTTCTCATCATTACTGGAAAGAGGTTATTCAAGTAGTTTTTTACACTTAAAATTGATCAAGTATTTTTTGGGGATAAACCAAGACACTATATGAGTTATGGAATAGAATAAATCCCTCTCTAAATTATTTTTTATGTTTTTGGAAGTAAATGTTTCATCGAAAACAAAGAATGAAATCAAGTAAAGTATGGTGATACTATGTATGAGGGAATATTACTTGGTTATTAAATGAAGAGTAAAGCCTAAAAATGTTACTATAATTATCTTGGAAGAATTTTGGAAAGAAGTTATGTCAAGATCATTGAAGATAAAACCTTGAATACCTCAAGGATCTCATATGTTAATATGATAGAAGATGAATAAGAAAGTGGAAAAGGGAAATATTCAAATGTGGAAATAGTATAGGTATTTCAAAACATTTAGGGATCACAAAATGATTATTATTTAGAATAATAATTAGAAGAGAAAACCATGGCTGGGGAAGCTTTATAAGAACATCACAAGAGAAACAGAAGAGTAGAAATTGATCAATCCAACATCATTGGGGATTGGACCACACCCACATAGACAAGGAGAATGAGGGATGAAGCACATTATGCCTTCCTATAAATTGTGGAACCAACCTATTTTAAGGAAGCAGGGAAGGATGAATCATGGGTTAAGGCCATGAATGAAGAACTAGGATCAGATTGATAAGAACCATATATGGGATCTTTTTAAGAGACCTGAAAATTAAAGTGTGACTAGAAAAAAGTGGATCTTTAATTTTTTTTTATGATCATGGAAATGTGATCATAAATAAGGCACACTTATTCTGTAAAGGATATAAAAAGATTTAAGGCATTGATGTTGAATAAATGTTTTCTCCAATATCTATACTAGAGTTGATCAATATTTTTCTTTCTATGGAAATTTAAATAGGATATAAATTTTATCAGATGGATGTCAAAACAGATTTCTTAAATAGAGTTCTTGAAGAAGAAGTATATATTGAAAAACTAGTGGGATTTATGATTAGAAATAATGAAGAAAGGTTTTTTAGATTAAAGAATTATCTCTATGGTCTAAATAAGGCACTGCGATCATGGTATTCTCAACTTGATTCTTATATAAAGAAGCTTCATTTCAAAAGAGGAGGTGTTGATCATAATCTCTATGTGAAGAATTCATAGGTTGATCAATTTATGGTACTTGTGTATGTGAATGATAATATTTTTTGTGGAAGTATTAAAGGATCAGTGGATGAATTTTCTAATCACATGAAATCTGATTTTGAAATGTTTGTGATTGGTGAACTCACATACATTTTGGGGCTGCATGTGGTTCAAAAGAAGGATTATACCTTCATTTCTTAGACAAAATATGTAAGAGATATTATGAATAAATTCAACATGAATGACTCTAAAACAATGTCCACTCTGATTGAATTTGGGATAAAACTTGGAAAGCATGAGGATGAGACATACGTGGATCCCACTCTGTATAAAAGAATCATTGAAATCTTATTATAATTGACTGAAACATTGATCGATATCATCTTTTCAACATTCTTAGAAGCCCATTTTAAAATTAATATAAATTAAGATCATTTCAAATCATTTAAAAGAATCATGGTATATATTTAAGGTACTCTCAATTTTGGATTATACTTTGTTGTAGGGAGAGATAATGAATTATTATCATTTTATATTACTAACTGGGATGAAGATGTGGTGGATAAAAATTCCACAAGTGGTGGAGAATTATTCATTAGAAAAAAATGTGTGGATTGCTTGATCTAGAAATAAGAAATCACTTCTCTTAGTTTGGTTGAAGATGAATATATCTCTGCTAAAAAGGCTTTCACCCAATTGTTATGGTTGAAGAAATAGCTAAATGATATTGGTGATGAGGTGAAACAATCGATGGTGATTCACTATGACAATAATAGAATGATTGATATTAATAAGAATCTGGTTCATCACTATCATACAAAACATATTGAGATAAGATATCACTTCATCAAGGAAAAATTCAAACAAGGTGTGATTAAAATTGAGCATGTTGGAACTGATGACCAAGTGGATGAAATTATGAATAATTCGTTGGCATCACATCTATTCAAGAATCATCGACTGGACCTCAGTGTTCTGTCACCTCCCAATGCATGAGGAGGTTACGGATGATCCCCTCTCCCCATTTGTGTTAGCTATTTTAATCTATTTGTGGAATTTATATAGGTTTATGGAGGAGCTATGATCTAGGGGGAGATTTTTTAGCTCTATAAGTTTAAATACAAGTTATTTGGGTTTATTACCAAAGGGGTAGAATGGATAAATTCAATTTTTTAAAGGTTTACTAGTTACGGGATTTTGAAAAACCATGCAATGCTTCTATGAAACAATGATAATTATGTGTTATAAGGAAACATTTCATATTTCTCAAAGCTTATATTCGAATTCATTAATCATTCTAAAACACTTAAACCCAATTCATGCTTCCATTTTTGTTTTCTAGACCAAACTTTTCTTACTTAGACTTAGAGTGGTGGATGATTTGTTTCTCACCTTTCAAGTTTTGATAGTGGTTGGTTATTTATTGAATTTATCTGTAGATTTCTAAAAAACCCAAAGTGATATATTTTTAGAACCATTAATTTTCATCACTGGAAATATTCTCTAGTTTTTTTTGTCAAACCACACTAGATTTATTAGGGATTTTTTATGTAAAATGATCTTACAGCACAAGCTGACTACAATATTGAAGGTGCTGTCATTTCCTAGTATTTTCCAAATTTTTGGACTCAAAATTAGGAGGGGAGAAAGCTTCATGAAAGGTAGTTTTTTATATGAATCTTCTCAAATATGGTAAATTCATAATCTCTTTGATGACTTGGTTTCACAAAGACTAGTTTTTACAAAAGGTTGAGCTTTATGAAGGTATGAAACTTCATGAATGTGTAATGGAAATACAGTGTTCTTCATGACTATAACAAAACATCGTGATTGCACAATGGGTTTATGTTGATTCTTTGTGACTATAAGAATATTTAAAATGGGTTAAATTTCATTGGATCTTCATGAATATAATAACTTTGTGAACATGATTTGGGATTTTCATGAAAAAATATGCTGAGATCTTGGGATCTTTGTGAAATGTTGAGCCTATAAATAGGCTACTACCCCCACTTCATTTGACAAAAAAATAATTGGAGAAAAGGATGAATCATTCTGAATTTGAAAATTATAAGAGATTTATGAATTAGGTATTCATTTTTAGCCTGAGAATCCTGGAAATACTATCTTATCCTTGACCAATGCTTAGGTATCTCAGAAAAAAGAGTTTTGTAATTATTGGTTATTTTGTGATGCCTTAGTGTTCTACGAAGGTAGTTTTCTTCTCAAAGGTTGTGGGATTCATGAAGGAGATTTATGAAGGTGATTCAAAAACAAAAAATTTGAACATATGGTTTAAGTTAACAGTTCTTTCAAGTGCATCAACTCAGGAATATGATGCAAGCAGAGTCTTTTTCTAGTCAAGGAAAAATAATTAAATGTCAATCTACTGATGCAAACTTCAAGTCACTAAACTAAGTAAGACTTCACCCAAAGAAATGATATATGGGGATTCAATGGAATTTTTCGGAGGGAGGTAGTATGTTATCCCTAAAATATTGTAAAGGTATTGTTCTTGACACAAAGAAACTCTGTCAGAACTTATATATTCCACAATTAGTGAATATTAGTGGATTTAGGTACGGCCGATGCACTTTGTTGTATGATCCATGGACTAGACCTTAGTGGTGAACCAAGTAAAACTGTTATGTTTTCTCTATTAATGTGAATTTTTTATTACTTCATGATTCCATTAGACCAGTTTAACATGTTCCTACTAATGTAGGAACAAGATCCTTCACTTTAAAAGAGTAATTTGACACCCCAATTCACCCCTCCCCTCTCTGGGTGTTCTGGGGTCCTACACAAGATAGGATCTCCCTTATCTCGATTTATTCCAAAGCCCTATCACAAGAAAACCATGCAACCTAGGTATACCATGGATTTTATACTAGAAAATCATGTTCCCTAGTCACTATGAAGGTATATCATGATGGAACTCGGGGTACAGTAGAAGTGTGAAAAATGCACAATTTAAAATTTGGGGTTTGGATTCATGTTTAAAATAGTGAATCGAAAAAAAATACTTTCACATATTTCTTGAAGGATCGTGTGTAATTAAATTTAAGCACAAAAAATAAAATCCAATGAAAGTGTAAATGGTACCTTCTTCATTTGAAGTTGTCAGTTTGATTCGCTCACCATAAACATGTCGTGGATCAAAGGTGCTAAGCCATATATCCTATAGATCCTCCACACATGCACTGAAACTCCTGGATCATCAATCAATGTTTCCCAGGTGATATCACCATAAATAAAAGATCTTTATGATGACCCTTTGATCAAGTGAAGAACACAGACTCAATCAAGAAGACAGGATTGATCTGAACTTATTCTTTCTTTGGGATCTCTCTTTAAGAGCTTGAGAAGATAGGAGAGTAGAGGATAGATCATATCACTAAATTAATAAAAATGGTGGATCTATTTATTCAAGAGGATAAAATGTAATTTTATAACTAGTTTATACTTTCCAAAATTTCTCTTTGTTCCTCGGAAAGTAATAACCTTCATTTTTGAACTTTCCGCACATGTATGACTCAATAAACTTCTTATAAATGTCATAAATATTTTATCACTCACTTGTAACACTATAAAATGTTACTTGATAAAATATTAACCATTAACTCATCCCATAAGGTCCCATAATAATTTAACAAAAATTGAATATCCTATGTTTGTTCGAAACATTATATTTTTCTTGTATTCACTTTTATGATCAAACAACTAGTTAATACCTTGAGAAATAAATTAAATCATCATAATTCTAAATTTGAATAATATAATTGATTTATTTTTACTTTCGATCAATCATTCTTGTATGTTCAGTATCCCCCGAACATGGGTCCCACTTTTTCCTGAACTTCTATTCATTAGAATAGGTGGAACTTGTGGATACACTTAGTGTGTGACCCTCTAGGTACTTATCTCAATTGCAGTGAGTACAACCCACAAACTAAGAGTGGAGTTTAAAAACTCATCATGTCCCCTAAGGAGATAATTAATTTCATAACTATGACTAGCTCATATGAATATGTTCTATGTAATATAATATCTTTGTATCATGATATCTCATAAATTAGTATGCACACTTGTGTCATCATCCTTTTGTTGATTTATATATTTCATGACATTATTAGATAGACTTGCCTTATTGTACCATGACCATGGATTTAATGAAGGTACTACCATCTTTTTCAACATGGTCCCTTGATATATCTCTTCCATAACTCAAAACTGAAAGATTATATCTTGATCATTCAACCAATGTCATACCACCACTAATGCACCCAACACAAGCTACCTCATCACGACTTCAATGCCATGGTTTTTTCCTTACATTAAAGTATGCAATCAAATGGCATACATTGATAATGATCTCAAATATGGATACTAATACACATGTTCATAGATAAGAATAACCAATGACATCTAAAACATGTGGTGTTCCTATTAGAGGGTATGTCCTCATGATCTCATCTACTTGAGATCACCAAGTGTGAAAATTATGAGATAAAGTCTCAGTGCTTATGATCCCCCAACACCTGATAGTCATACATCACATGTGTACCATCAATATGATATATCTAGAACATAGGAAATATGTTTAAGATTATTTTCATAATATCTCAAGTTTCACATTATAGCTGGGAATTGCTATAACCTTTTGATACGACACGTAATCTAATGACATTATCATGTAAATAGTGGATACAGAAGTATCAACACTATTATGATAAGAATAACATGTGTATATATAAAATTTTATTCATGTAATGGTAATAAAAGTACCTGATGGAGTTTGTTCTAGGGAACCCACTAACAACACATCACTTGGGTGACACTTTGCCTAGGGATCCCAACTAGGGTGACACTTCTCCCATGGTTCCCAAACTGGGAAAACACTTTTCCTAGGGTCTAAAAACCAAGCTAAACCCTTCATATATGGTTCCCAAATATAGGTGAACTCTTCACATAGGCTTATAATGGGGTGAGTGATTTTACCTAGCCCTACACTAGGGTGAATCATTTTTTCCAAGCCCATACCTGAGCATCATTTCACCCTGGTCACTTACCTAGGAACCCATAGGTCTATACCACTAGGGATCCACCCATGCATCCTCAATTGAGATCAGTGATGAGATGCAATCTCAAGCCTTTGGTTTTTTTATTTTTCTTTCATCACCAACCCACATGAAACATCAGTATTCGCACCATAAACTCTTTAGACCGGTTGGAACAATATTTTGGGTTTCAATACCTATAACCCAAACCTTTATCCCAAAAAATTCCTTGAATAAAGATACTCCTCATAGCTTCCCATAAAGCCTCAAATAGAGAAACTCTTATTTGGTTTCCTCATCTGACTTGAGTTTATAAAATCCTCTTGGATTTCTCATTGATTATCTCCTCCTTAAACCTATATCAATGAATCACACATATATAGGCCTCCTATTATGTGTAATCCCTAATCATACTTTCTTCTTTTTAGTTTCTACTAAAAAAGATAAACCATAAAGGATATACTCAATGTGTAAGCCCCACACAATACCCTATTGTGTGCTCTTGTAAAATACATCTAATATACTATTATCTCTTATTTCTCACACTGAGCATTTATGTGGGACTTGAATTTATAGTTGATCATTTTGTTATTATAATTGAGGTGAATCATAGCCATTAATTGGGAATCCTTAAAGTACTAAATACATGACTCTAAAATGGATAAAAAATGTCCTTATGGAATGATGTTAAACTCCATGGGCCAATCCTGACACATTAACTTAAACTACACACATCAAAGTACATGAGATTTTATTCCTATTAAACATGATGCATAGGAAGACTATCTAAGGTTCAATACTAATATCCTAAAACATACATTTCTCTGCATGATGAGAATATTATTCCTTATGTTAAAATCATAAAATAATTATTTTGGTTGAGATAATACTATTGGTATCCACAAATCCACCTTGAGTTGAGATAAGCATCTTGATTTACTCATATATGGTTCTCTTAATAGGTGTAATCCCCAACCACTCTAGTCTTCCTTCATTGTCTAGTTACCAATAGAAAATATATGTACATCCATATTGAAGACTACCATTAAGTTTATTCCCCAACCATAATCTCTCCATTTTAGTTACCAACAAATAGGATAAATTGGAAAGGGATTCTCCTGTGTAAGTCCCACACCAACCATTTCTAGACATATTTCAAATAATAGTTACTAAGACCTGAATGCATGAAATTAAAAAAAAACTTCACTTGGTTATGGTTACATGACCTTAAAAAGTACCACATTGGTCCTTATAACATGACCTTAAAAAGTATGAAATGTACTTATTAAGTTTCATCAAACTATATGGGTTTTGGTTCCCTTCATAGAGATACATAGGAAACCCTTCTTAGGGGCCTGATCCCAAAACTATAAATGCTCACCACCTTTATGGATGATGATAAGATTCAAAGAGTCCAATGGAATTAAACCACAGAGTAATCAACTAACCAATAAGAAAAATATGTAGAACCTATAATACATGTATATGTTCACATCGACATGTGTTTTTTATCATATCGTTGGTATAGGGGTAACCAGTCTAGCCTAGAGATTTTTGAAGGATTCATAAACATGTATTAAATCTATAAGAGAGTACCATAGTAGGAAATTAACCCCCCCTAAAGGGTGATATGATCCCAACCTCACATATTATTTACCAATGTACATTCAAAAGCATCACTGGTAAAGTCCCAATGACCGCTTGCCTTTGGAAAACGAGTCTTCAATGAATTTCAAAACACCATGGAGTGGGAATATGTTGTATATTCCTATAGAAATAGAAAAAAAAATATACTTTTTATAAAATAGATATGGAAAACATGTATCAAAATAAAGTGACATAAAATTCCCCCATACTTAATCCAATTCATGTCCTTGAGAAAACAATTCAATATATTCAATGAAGGCCTGCTAATATTAAAAATGAAAAATCAAAAAAAATATCCCATGGAATCTCTTAAGAAAAAATTAATGATTTATGTCTCAAAAATAAATGGTTTGGTAAAAGATGGTTTTGAGTTTTAAAAATAATGATGGAATTTAAAAAAATTGAAATGTGTTTAACCAACCTTATTTTGAAATTCAAATACTCTTCTAAACCTAACTTCTTTTATATGGTAAAAACACACCATCCAACAGCCCGAAGGCCTTCAATTTTTTTATTTGATAAAGCCCCCTTTTAAGGGAAGAAGGGGGAAACTCGCACAGACATCATGGACATGAAAACTCACACTTGTAGGAAAAAAAGTAAAAATAGACTGAAAACAGGGATTTTCTCCTCCCTAGCATATAAACATGTTGAATCTCTTCACCATTGCAAGGCAGTTCAACAAGAAAGTTTCACGTGTCAAAGAATATGACTGATTCGATGGCAAATGCCATACCCTCTCAAACAACCAAATTCGTAAATCTCTACAAATATGAATTTCCAGATTTGAGTCCTCCTTTGAAGCATGTTCCATGTAGTCAATTCTGGAAGCACTTCCTTCCCACCATTAGGCTCAACCCATAAAAGAAATGTCAACATTCACAACATGAAACACCATCAAACTCATCAGATCCCTTTCACCACATGAGGTCCCAAATCGAGACCTCATACTATGGATCCTTCACCGGTTGTTGGATCCTTCGTTGGAAGGTAGCCCCATCACCATCCGTAGCTTCCCCAACCATCCAAAGGAAGTCTATCTCAAACCACAAGAATCCAAAGATAGAAGACAAAATAAAGGGAGTCTTCGGCGACATCGACATCACATAAAACCAACATCAAACCATAAAAACAAAAAAAACTTATAGGAACTATAGAAACCAGGTCCTCCCCCCTCTAACCACCAGATCTATGCCAACCCAAACTGGATGAACGCCATACACATTCTTGATCGTGCCATAAGAAATCAAGGATCCAAATACACCACTCCACATCAATTCCTCAAGTTCTAAGTTGTGTTGATCCGAGAAATGATGAGTCGACGTCGTAGAAGGGGATGAGCCATGTCGAACCGGGTGAGAATTTGGTGTTCCCCTAGGTCGTGACGTCACTGAGAAAGGCCAACGACCTTCGAACTAAGCCATAACCTCACCACCCGAACCATGTTGGAACCTCGCCACACCGCATTGTCGCCAAGCCATGCCTATATCAAGACTCTAAAGGAAGCTGACATGAACCAAGCTCGGTCGGGGGGGAAGCAAGGCCAGGAAAAACCCTATACACCACGAAGAGGGTGGGGGGATGCCGCTCCAAGGAATATTTGTTTTCGATTCCATGTAAAAAATGCACACAACCCAAAATTAACCCATAACTTAGTATCTCAGCATAATTAAGGGAACAACATGATGAATGAGGGAGAAAAAACAATAATTAAAAACTAAAAATAATTAAAAATTATCCATTGATTTGAACTCACATGACCCAACCAGGATTAAATATCCATTTATTAGACCATTTGAATGAAAGGTTTATTAGTTTAACTCCAATAAAGAGATTCAAATTCAATTAAAAATGAAAAATTCACCCTCAAAATTTTAATAATAAAAAAATCAAGATAGAAATGAAAATATATTTCCATATTGAATCCATCAAGAAATAAAAATGATTGACCACATAAATTTAGAAAAAAAATATTCAAATTTCATGGAAATTTACACTCAATGAGTATGTAAACTTCTTCTTAAAAATAGTCAATTTTGAAAAAAAAATCAATGAATTTTGATGTGTTTTCTATTAAATATAGTTTATTGTATAAAATACCATTTACTCTATTAAAAAAATTTTAGCACATAAAATACCATTTCCCCAAATGAAAAACCTATCATTGTGCTCAATGTTAAACTTCATGGTGGAAGAAACATTAAAATAATCAAATATCACAAGTATTTTCAAATTAAAATCTCAAAATCATGGAAAATTATGTAAAAATCCTCAAAATAACCTACTTTACACAATTATATGAATATTCCAAAATATATTTTAGAGTGTACATGCATGTTAATATAAAATCTTCAAAATGATATTCAATTAAATCTAATTAATAATATGTATAACGCTCATTTTATCATGAAATATATTTCAACTATAAAAAACATACATTTTGGCTTAAAAACAGACAACCTATTTAGGAAACATGCAATAAGTTCAACAATTAAAATTTCATAATATAATAAAAGATATAACTTCCTTGATGATTGTTTTTTCATTAGTGACCAACTGATTGATCACCCTCTATTATAACACTCCAAACTCCAATTTTTTTCTCCCATTAAAGTACTTATAATATTAGAGAAAAGAAATCATTAGATCCAATCATTCCAAATCAATAAAATGAAACTAAGTAAAAAATGATAGGATGTGGGAGTGAAGCTCCAAGACACTGATGACATATGTGCTAAAGTGGTATAGGAAGAGGTGATTATGAGATGATACTTATTTAATAGTCATTTGAGTTAATAAATAATAAAAGGGTGAGATATTTTTATTTTAAAGAAAAGATAATAAATAAAAATTTATTGAACCATGGGTTACCTCCCATGTAGTGAAAGATTTGAAGTCCCCTACCAGATTTTTTCCCTATAAGTCGAACCATTATCACTTGGAAGAGGAATTCTCTTGTTGCATTTTCCTTCATTATTAAGTAATAAATATATTCCATGATCTCTCAAAAATTATCCACCTTCAACAACAAGCAACAAATTATAGACATTTTATAAAACAATAGAACTTATCATACTGTACACCTCTATTACCTTTCCCAAACTATCACCAACAATACTTAGAAAAGGTTTCAACATCTTAGAAAAATATATCAGATGATAAGAAATGTTATCATAGTGTCCACACCCTCCCCACACTTATTGGTTTGTAAATACTCAAAAATAGGTGCTAAGTTAGTTATATCCTAATCAAAAAATTTATAAAATGAACCTAAAATAATTTTAAAATCTAACCGCATAGTATACTCCCACCTAAATACATAAAGTCCCACTCTCATGATAAATTTTTCAGAGTCCTCACTTGACTAGAATGAAGTGAAATTCTCAAAAACATGTTGTAAATCGTTATCATAATCATAAATCATAGAAGGTTTGAGTATTTAAATATAGAAAACAAATTCACATTGAAAAATATCTTATTTTTCAATAGTAAGAGTTAAACTATAGTTTTTATTAGCTTTTGATAGAAACTTAGTTTTATGTGAGTAACACTCCTAAAAAGCTCAAAAAATATAGATGAAATGCGTGTAACTTTGAATCCATGTTGGGTTCAAGAGAAGATGTTTTCTTACCAATAAAAGATTATGAGTGTTGATAAATAGTCTAAGGAGCACTTCCAATAGAAAATATTCATTCATATTGAAAAACTTCATGATTTCTAGTAATGATTTTCCTAATTATATTTACAAGATTCCCTAAGATTTCAAGCCCTTTATTGGATTCAAATTCCCCAAAATTAACCCCAAAGTATTATTCAGATAAACCTTGAATTACTTCTCTATAATTGTTACAATTCACATTCCTAATATCATCTCTAGAAACATATTTAATCACATATATTAGAACACCTTAAAATTTTAAATCACAACCCCACTTATAGTAAAGAAAGTTATACCCAAGATGATTGAAACATTCTTATCATTGTTCATTTCAAGAACCATAAAATCAGTGGGTAAAGTGAAATTCCCCACATTAATGGGCCTATCATACAATTGAAGTGAAATAGAAGTATATTTCAATTCTAGAAGACCTAAGTGTTGAGATAAATAGTAAGGCATAAGGTTGACATAGCTCCTAGGTCACACAAAAAATTTTGATCCTCACTTTCTCCTATTTTATATGTAATAAAAATGCTCATAGGGTCTTGGAGTTTTGTAGGAAACTTATTTTGTATAAATAAACTACATTCCTTATGTAACGACCCAATATTTTGGAATATATATTTTTTTCTCTAAATTAATTTTATCTTCGATGGCTTGTTTCACATGAATCACTGAACTAAAATGAACCAAGTTGTATTAGATTAATATTATTAAGAAAAATATAATAATAATGAAAACATCTATTAAATAAAAGTATATTTATCATCCAAAAATTATTATATTTAGAGGATAAAGAATAAATGAGATTTAATATTAAAATGAATTGCTCTTTCTCAAATATATTTTATAAAATTATTGTATATTTTATCCAAATAATTAAATACACTAATATGAAATGATAATATATAATACTTTAGTATATGAAATAATTTATTAGAATTTATTAAATTATAAATTGATATGAAATAATATTAAAGACACTTAATGTTTTTGTAAAAACCCAGATAATTATTAAATAATTTTTTTCTCATTCTGGAATTAAATATTTAAATTCATTAAAAATTTATAATGAAATATTTAATATTTATATAAATTAAGGAATTTATATTAATGGAATGGTAACTTCACCTTAGTAATAGTAACATGACCATTAGGAATAGTAATTTGGCCAATATAATAGTAACATAACCTATGAGAGTATAAATAAAATTTATGTATCTTATAAGTGTAATCATGATATATTTATATCATGGAATAAGTGAATAAATGTTTTAGAAATGATAATTGAAGTTTTGGTATTTTTGTAAGTCATTAATATTTAATTTCAATTTTAGAATTAATTTAATGATTTAAAAAAACTTTATTTTCATTCATAAATTATTAATTTTTTTTCTTATGGTTATAAGATAATTTTATGAGACCTTGATTAAATTTTCAAGGTGTTATAAAATCATTTATAGTTTTTAAATTGTTCTTTTTCAAATAAATTATGATTTTATTTAAAATTTATTTTTATCATATTTATAAAATTATTTTTTAAAAATGGAGTTTATTTTGGAATTCTAAATGGATAAAAATGGTCGGGTTTAATTCTTAGTATTGTTCTGAAATACTTGAATTTTTGGTAATTAGTGAAATACGGTAATTTACTACATATATACATTATAAGTTAAATACACTATTACTAAAATAATGAATGATGTAAGAACCATAATATTGAAATTACCTTTATTACTTTAATATATTTGATGATAATTATCAAACTATTCATAGTCTTGATCCAAATTAATAAACTAATGAATAAAATAATCAAAAAACCCTCCTCTCCTCCACTATAAATACCACCCATCACCACCTCTTCTCCTCACAACTCAAATACTTTTATCTTGTTCAAATTATACCAAAATATCTTCCCAAGTATCTTCCCCACTTTCTAGACCCTTTGGTCTTACCAAAAGGCCAAAACAAAATGCCTTAAGGAGGTTCTCAAGGAGGATAATTCAAGAGGTAAAATTCCTATTTCTTCTTCTTTTATTTTCTTTTAAATAATTTTTGTTTTATTATTCTATATTCACATCACCATATCCAAGAGGATTGAAAACTCCATCATCTTATATATACTGTAATGTTATCATTTTTATGGAAAAATTCATCATCATACTTCTTCTCCTCTCCTTTTTATTCTAAAAAAACATCATCCATGATGTGTTGAATTACCAACATCATGGATGATGTGTTTTCAATTTCCATTATCACCTTCATGGATGGTCATAAAACCATTTTAATGGTTTAAATAGGTTTTAAATTGTATTATATAACCTCTTTTATGTTCTATAATTAATATATATGTATAATATTTAATTATATAAAGAAACTAGTTTGTTATTATCAAAAAACCCGCCAAAATGATATAAACGGATATCATTAATGTTTTATCCAATGAATCATCCTTATATATTAAAAAAATGATATATGGTATAATTAAAAGTTCTATAAACATTTAAATACTATTTCATTATACTTATAGAGTTTCACTTCCATTTGATAAGAAAATCCATTACAAACTGACCATGGAAACCATGTAAAGAATGCACCCAAAATATTGGAAATAAAAAAATATAATTAATAATTGGGTGGAATGATGTTCTAAAATTAACATATAAGGTGTTATAAAAATAAAAATATATTTTTTTAAATATTAATAACACTCTTTTAACCATTATATAGGAGGTTTAATCACATTTTAAGTAAGACAAACTCGAGGTAAGGGAATTCATAACCCAATTTCCATTATTTGGGTTAATCTTCTACATCAATGATGTTATCATGATAAGATTATTTGTGAAATGATACTTGATTATGTTATGTTTTATTATGTGTATTTACAGTGAATATACATATTCTTTTCATTTGATCAATTCTTGATTCAATTATATGGTTTTTTTAAGATACTTTTCTTTAAAAATTTCTATTTTTAAAAAATTCAAAAGGAATGTTTTTATGAAAGTGTTCATGTTTTATTATTATGTTATAGTTATTAGTCATTATTTATGATGAAATGTGGTACCTATATCTCCCTCCAATTAATTGGGTATGTGTAAGTTGGAGGTTGGTTTTATGGTTACTCCAAGTGTAACTGTGATGGTTACACCATAAGGTGGTCATGAGGGTTACATTGTAAAGTAGCTGTGAGGGTTAAAATCATAAGGTAGTAATTATGGTTAAAATATTATGTAAGTAATGTCCCAAGATACCCTTATGGTTTTATTTATGTTTTCTACATTTTATGGAAATATAATGTTTCCCAAAGTAAGTATATGATACTATATGGGTGAAAAGTATGTCTTTGTGAAAATTATTTCATATGTTTATAAGTATTCATGTACTAATGGTTTCTCTCATTCTTTTTATATCCCTTACTGAGCTCTTTGTTCTCATCCCAAGTTTTAAAAAAATCACAGGGTTTAAGGATGGGTAAGAGAAAAGTAGAATCCAATATAAACATTGAGAATACTTTTCATGAAAAAATTCATGTTTTTAATAAAATCTTTTGTATTATGAAAAAATGGATATTGTTTTAGTTGTACCCACTTTCTATGAATGTGGGTTGATATGTATGAATTATGTCCTAAATTTTTAAAACTCTAAACTGAAAAAATATTTGGGAATGTAAAAGGTTAATTCTAAAGGAATTTACTAGATTTTGTAATGTTTAAGGTCGGGTCCTTATAGTTTGAAAAGTCATTTTTCAATAAAATCATTTTTTATTTATATTTTGTATTTTCAATTAAAATATAAATATAAAAAAATTTAATATTTAAAACATTAAAATCATTTTTTACATTATAATATTTAACATTATCTTAGGATTAATTTTTGATATTTTTCTAAAAAAATTGTTTTTTAGATGAATAGTGAAATATGTCGTTTTTACTAATATTGTGTGTCACGACCCCCTCCCACCAAAGATGCCCCTCCTGAGATGGAAATGGTGAAAGGGAGATAATGACCCTCGAGTCCCACCTCTAGTAGGCCCCGGAGTGGCGACTAGCACCAAGGGTATGAGTTTTCACAAATATGAGAGGCATTACCCTTTTTATTATTTAAGATCGGGAAATATGATGAGTCAATTGCCAAAAGAAAAAAGAACAAGTAAATGAAAATAAACCCAAAACCAAACCCATATGCATGTTTTATACAATACTGAAACAAAAGTACAAGTACAATAAAAGCTCCAAAGTATGATACCAAAAAAAAGAAATCAAAAACTGCAACCAGCAAAACTCCAACGCCCAACTAGAAAGGTCTCGCACGGTCCCTGAAGTCCTCCTAAAAACCTGAAAGTAAACATAGGGTGAGCATACAAGTATACTTAGTAAGAAAACGTAAAGCTCTCGTGCACAGGTGGGGAGACATCCTAATGCCCCATGAGAAAACAGAAGGAACCAAATCCTAGCAAGGAATATATCCACCCAACCTTACAAGCCACACTCACCAAATAACGCAAGCCAATATAGTATTATAGTAATATTATCAAAGTATGGGTACCCTACACCACCTTCCCACTGAATACTGCTCAATCACTCATTCCTAATGCTCTGATGCTTCCCCCTCTTCCTGAGCTAGTACCACAACCGGGCCATACGAAGCTCGAGTTAGTGCCGCAACCTGGCCATACGAAGCTCATAGTATCCCACCGGCACTCAATCCTCAGCCATAACCACATCTAATCCCGAAGACACCTGGGAACCACATCACATCTCATTCCGAAGACACCTGGGAACATATCACATCCTCATCCCGAAGACTCTTCGGAAACATTTGTCGCAACCTGCCCGAAGGATCTTGGGCTATAGAACTTGGAAGAGGGAGCACAGGGAAGAACAGTAACCATCCATCCTTTATATATTTGAGAATCTCACCCCCCCCCCCATCCCATGGGTGTTTGGAACGTAGTGATCAACATGGGTGGGGAGCGTAAAGAAACATAAAACATACAGATTTATATAATTATATCAACCACTCAGCCCATCCTAAGGCTTCTATGCAAAAGATCTGAGCACATGCCTCGACACTGCTTCCTCGAAAGTATACACACAATAAACAGCCCCAAACCCCATTAAGCTTTTCATATTTCAACAGTTTTAGTTTATCAGTTCCACTACTAGAAATAGCACCTATACCCATGGTTTAAAACCGTGGGTATAGCCCTTGAAACCGTGGGTATAGGATATACCCACGGTTTTAAGAACCTCCGGCTGCAGTGTCGTCGCAATAGGGTTATACCCATGGTTTGCATAGAACTGTGGGTATAGATGAAGAAAAATTCACATTACCCATGGTTTAACAAACCGTAGGTATAGACATCTATACCCACGGTTTTCAAACCGTGGGTATAGTGATTTAAATCTCGCCATATGTACCCACAGTTTGCAAACCGTGGGTATACTGAATTAAACTCCCAGAATGTACCCATGGTTTGGAAAACCGTGGGTATAGACTTGTTCCCCAGGCAGCTGCAACTCCACCTCCCTACCGTTCTGCACCTACAGACATATCAATCCTGCCATTCAAATATATCAAAAATCAACAATAATATGAAAATACCTACTCTGGTATATCAATCCCAACATGAAAATACAATGAAAATTAGAGGACCTTGTCAAAGAATCTTGACTAAAAGACAAAGGAAGACTCACATTCTTACCAAACACCATACTTCTGCATGTGCACCTGTGCAAGCTTGCTGCTGGAGTATCCCACTAAACTGGTGAACTTCCTTTCACGAGAAATAACATTCATATCTTCAGAGTTGACAAAGCCAACATGATGTATCTATTGAAAGGAAGAGAAAAAATTATCTCAAACCCATAATTGTGGTGCAAAGAAAGCAGTAATGAAATGAAACACAGTCAAAAATCAGCTAATAAATCATGTCGATGTAACGAGTAAACGAGCAAAGCACTGAGACTAGACATGCACATAAAGTTTTGCACTTTCAATTTAAGAATTAATATGTAAAAGACAATGAATTGTTCAGACAAAATAACTTACAATAGAATTCATGTTAACAATTCAACTTGGAGAAGCTATAATAAGAGATGGCAAGAGAAAAACTGTAAGTAATGCTGGAGCCAAATGATTCACTTGCATATGTTGCTCGTATCCATCCTCTGAAAACTTCTGTTGTTCTAATTATAATAAAATTTTATCTCATGTTGAGTTATTTGTGTAAGATTCCTCAACCCTATCACAACCTGAACCACTTTATGTCTAACCCAAACCTGTTTAACTCATGTCATGTCCAGATATCATGTCAAGTTAAAAATTGTCACCTCCAATTTGAGGCAAACAGAAAATAATTTTAAAAAATCTAATATAGAAATATGATGCCCCATCAAACAGTATTGGCCTTCTAAAATGAACATTAAAAACCTATGATCAAAGCACATGAAGGAATAATAAGTCATTTACCATTGGAATTACGAAAGCCTTAAGATCCCCATCACCCATGTGTAACAGGGCTTCCATGTCAACCTAGAAAACATGAAAACATGAAAACATTAAAATAGAAAAGAAAGAATGTGCAGACATGAGTTGAATTCAAAAGCTAAAATAAATAACCCTCACTTATGGTTAACAATTAATAATGAAAATATTAACAAAGTATTAATGCGCTTATGTTAGTTTATTTCTCCGACCAAGAGAACTAGATTAACCTAGGCAGAATCAATGGACTTGACCATAGAGAAGTTCGTGATTTTAAAACGATCTTGCAGCCAATTTATTCGACTCGTTCATGAATGAAGGAGGTGGAAATATCTTGTTAAAAATCCTTTGAAATTGATATCTCACTTCTATGTTTATTAATTGTCTTTAAATATCATTTAAATTCTTGTTTTAAAATTATGTTTGAACTGATTTTTGCTTACAAATCACCAGGTTAACAATTAAGTAATGTCAGGCTCTTGCAGATCACTCGTGTTCCTTGTGGAATTGACCTTGGACTCTCATTATTCTACACCTTAGAAGTATAGTGAAGGATCAAGTATATTCATAAATTCTAAACTTGATAGTCAATTGAAAGTAAAGACATCGGTCGGCGAGTCAAGTAACTTCACCCGTTTTAATTATAGAAATACCATTTTATCCTTCAATCAATACTTGTACATCTCTTCCAGTTTCAAAATCATAGGTCTCATATGGGTACACAAAAATGTACATGAAAATGAAGGAATTATTCTAGAAGTTCCATAGAATCATCATGTGCTTTATTTAGTGTTTTAACATATTCATTCTAGAGTGACTGGGATGAGACCCTTTTCTTCTATCACCAGGCCTAGTGAACCAGGAGCTTCCAAGAGGAACCTGACCCATTTCAAAGATAGTTCTCTAATTTAAAAATTTTTATGATTAAATACATGATCCTCCCCCTCCCCCCTGCCCAGCCCCTCCCCATCCCTCCCCACTGCCCAGCCCTCACCCTCCCCCCCTGCCTAGCCCTCACCCTACCCAGCCCTCCCCATCCCTCCCCACTGCCCAGCCCCTCCCCATCCCTCCCCACTGCCCAGCCCTCACCCTCACCCCCTGCCCAGCCCTCACCTTGCCCAGCCCTCCCCATCGCTCCCCACTGCCTAGCCCCTCCCCATCCCTCCCCACTGCCCAGCCCTCACCCTCCCCCATGCCCAGCCCTCACCCTGCCCAGCCCTCCCCCTCCCCCCTGCCCAGCCCTCCACCTTCCCAGCCCTCCCCCTCCCCCCTGCCCAGCACCTCCCCCTCCCTCCCCACTGCCCAGCCCTCCCCCCCTGCCCAGCCCTCACCCTCCCCCCATGCCCAGCCCTCCCCCTGCCCAGCCCTCCCCCTCCCCCCTACCCAGCCCTCCACCTGCCCAGCCCTCCCCCTCCCCCCTACCCAGCCCCTCCCCCTCCCTCCCCACTGCCCATCCCTCCCCCCTGCCCAGCCCTCCCCCTGCCCAGCCCCCCTCCCCCTCCCCCTCCCCCCTGCCCAGCCCTTTCCCTGCCCAGCCCCCCTCCCCCTCCCCCCCTGCCCAGCCCCTCCCCCTCCCTCCCCACTGCCCAGCCCTCCCCATGAATCTCCCTGCATGAAATATGTAGATGTATGACATGTTTTATTTGGATGCAGACCTAACCAGGTAAGGTACTGCAACTGTTAGAAAACATCCTAAAATTTTGATAAGGTACTACAACTCGCTATATTACAGAACATATTATAACAGAAAAAAATCTAAAATCGGATGTCCAACTAAATATGTTCCCTTAAGGTATTTTTATTTAAGGTAATACAACTCACTGTAATACAAAACAGATTATAACACAAGAAATACCATTCAAACTCATGAAGAATGTGATTATCACTGTATCATTTACTACTTGAGTTGTAAACAATATAAACTTCCATACATCCTATCCTATTGAAGAGTTAGTTGGGAAAAAATACCTTCATCAATCCTCGTTGAGACATAAATGATACACATCTCTTATGTTTCTTCTCCATGCTTGTAAATCGAAGTCATTCATTCCATCAGCCCATGCACATTCACCAATATTTCGGTTCATCGCTATGCTGGGATGAGAACAATCAAAGTATGTATAGCAACTATTAGACATGACCCACAAAAATCAATATACAGTGGAGTCAATAGTGAAAACATATCACTTGCATTCATATGTTGGATGAAAGGGAGGTTAACTCCATGATTTTACGACCAATAACCTGCATTCATATAGTGTGTAAATGAAAATGAAAAATGATGCATGGTAGGGAGGTTAATTCCACAATTTTAGGAAAACATACCTATTGTAGAGATCTGGAACTTATTAGTGCAGGATTCCCTTGATCTCTTCATGTGCAGAGTGAGTCACCTGCAATATATAAATAAAAATAATCAATATTCATCTTAAAAGATGAAGTGCGTAATAACGTATGAAAAAGTATTATGCGAAGGGAAATACTGCAAATTTTCTAGGAGATTATTTCAACGATATTACGAGAACATGCCTATTGCGGGGTGAGCAACACATCAGTCAAGATTTGATTGAAGCGGATACTCTGGGCGATTTTGTTAACATCCACCTCACTCGTGCACTTGCTTTGTGTTTCCAGCGCACCCTTCAAGAACACTTTCAGCTTCCAGAATATTGATTCACTCTGCATCCCACATACCAATTATGGCCAGAAACAGAGAGGAAACAGAGCATTTGTGCTGAAAATGTCAGGTTTAATGATAGCAACCAGAAGTGTTTACCTTCAATTGGAAGACAGTGCCCCATTGATGATTGTTCAGAAGGCTCTGAAGAAAGGTGATGTCCTGGGAGTGGTCAATCCTCTAATGTGCCATGGTAATCAACTAAATCAGCTGCAAATTCATTTCTGGGAGCACTTGAAGTCCTACTGCGTCATATTATGAAAATATGAGTCTGGGGTTAAATTGAATATTTGAGGATACAGTTGAGAAAAAAGAAAACTTGTCATGATGTAAAAAATGGTGTGGTAAAACCATACCTTTAGTGAAGGTGGATAAGTTGGCACCGTGTCCATCTCCTCCCCCAGCCCCTCCCCCTCCCCACCTCCCCCTCCCCCTCCTTCCCCACCGCCCAGCCCCTCCCCCTCCCTCCCCACTGCCCAGCCCCCCTGCCCAGCCCCTCCCCCTCCTTCCCCACTGCCCATCCCCCCCTGCCCAGCCCCTCCCCACTGCCCAGCCCCCCCTTCCCAACCCCTCCCCCTCCCTTCCCACTGCCCAGGCCCCCCTGCCCATCCCCTCCCCACTACCCAACCCCTCCCCCCTCCCTCCCCACTGCCTAGCCTCTCCCCACCTGCCCAGCCCCTCCCCCTCCCTCCCCACTGCCCAGCCCCTCTCCCTCCCCACCTGCTCAGACCCTCCCCCTCCCTCCCCACTAAACAGTCTTTTTCTTTTGTGTTTGGAGTCTTCCTAAAACACACAAAACCACATTAAAAAATTAGAGAAAGGAAAGCTGAAAACCACAAACAGCATATGAAACATCTAAATCAGTTAGTCAGCTCCAAATATTCATATAATTGTCATATCACATACCAATCAGTGCCTTTATGTTTAAATAAAAAGATCAGAAGCAACTAAACCTTCTCAACGCCTTCAATAGATGAGCTCTTCTACTTTAAAGTGGAGGACACGATCATACTCGCCTGATGAACATCCTCTGCATGTCGAGTATATGAAAAAGAGATTACGCGAATGAAGCCCCCTCCCCTCCCAGCCCTCCACTACACCCCCCCCCTCCCAACCTTCCCCTCCCAGCCCCCCCCCCCCCCAACCCTCCACTGCAGCCCCCCATCCCAAGCCTCCCCTCTAATTCTAAGGCCAAGATTAGATGGAAAGATAATAATTAACACACCAAACCATAAAAACAAAAATGTCATGTGAATATTACCTAAATAATTGTCAAATAACACCCCCGATGAAAACATAATCCAAAATTCATTTCATTTCATAAAGAAATT
Source organism: Viscum album (assembly GCA_963277665.1). NCBI lineage: Eukaryota > Viridiplantae > Streptophyta > Magnoliopsida > Santalales > Viscaceae > Viscum > Viscum album. The sequence goes on along the minus strand of OY728140.1, from coordinate 1,711,281,423 downwards.
CACATACAAGCAGTCCACCAATACAAAAAAATTAAACTCCAACACAAGTCTCTTTGCTAAGTCAAAAATGGAGGTGATTAATATCCCCCCATCACCATCATCTTCGTCCCCATGTCCAGCATCATCATCAGCAGTAGCAACATCATCAGCATCATCATCACCAGCAGCAACATCATCATCATCATCAGCAGCAGCAGCAATATCATCACCAACAACAGCATCAAAAACATCCTCGCCAGCTCTATCGCCACCACCGTCATCACCACTAAGACCCTCATGGGAATCACCCGAGGCATTATGTAAAGAGCACATTGATGCTATACATGAATCAAAAGTGGTAGCAACCTCTGGTGGTAGTGACTGACTCAACAATGACATAGCTTTCATGAAATGTGCATTCATTAGATTACTTTTTTCATGCTCCTATAATACTATTTTCTTTGTCACAGCTAATTCAGCACGCATACTTTCCAACTCAGAGGCCTTATAGGCATTAGAGGATTCCGATGATTACCAATACCTAGAGGGGACAGTGTTTTTGCCTGGTCTACAATGGACTCTTCTTGGATGCTCCACATCTAACACCTGACTCAAATGATCATTTGGCCCTAAGTTGTCAGCTTCCTCATCCATGGCCTCCAAGGTAGACTGTTGAAATTATACACATATTAAATTATGAATTTCGTATAAATTTTTGAAATATATATAAAAAAACTTACAATTTTTTCTTGTGTTTGTGAATTAACTGCAGTTCCATCTTTTCTTTTCCTACTGAAGCAGAATAATTTGGCACGAGGTACAGAACCTTCAATGCCCCATTCAGCTTGCTGCATATGAGAAATGCACAAATTTGGATTACAACCATATATGATAAATGAAAAAAAAATGGATTGAACGTACCAGCTGCTTCTCATTATCGGGCATTGTAGTGTGCCCCAATGTGTGTAGATATATCATTTCATCTTTGTTTTTTTTTGTTTTTCGCTGACACTTCCTAAGAAACAAAAAAACAATACAAGTAATAAGAATTAAATTTTATATAAAAACCATTAATGATGGGTAATACCTTATACTGTTCAGTCTTCCAATGTGCGATCATTTTTTGATATTGACTTTTTGGACAGTCAGGGTTTGTGGGTACACCCTCTAACTCAGTACCCACTTTGCTCATCCAACCAATATGTAACTCATACATGTATGACCGCCAATACTCTCCAAGATCACTCAACCTAGCAGCTTTGGCAGCTTCACCATTAGGAAAGTTAAATCAACTCTGCAATGAAAATGTTAAGTCATATAAATACATTACTAATATAAATATAAATTTATAAAATTTCCGTACCCATATCTGCGCCCATGCCCTATCCTTGATGTCAGCACTGATATGTCGCCATGATACCGGTTCCACCGGAACGATATCATGATATTTGGATAAAGTAGCCATGAAACTTCTACACTCCTTAGCATTTTTACCTACCATTTGATTTTGAGGATTTTAATCCACCATAATCTGAGTTTCGTGATTCCAGGCATCCTGCATTCGAGTGCACCCACGTCGCCTACTAGAAGATCCCACTAAATAACATAAGAGGTGAAAAGATAAGAGTTAAGTGACAATACAATAAGACAAAAGTGAAATTCTATAATTTGAAACATTTATAATAAAAAAACCTGATGCAGGCTCCTGAATAGGCTGTGAGGCATCCGTGGATTGTGCTAGATCAGCATCCTCTGAAGGAAGTATCTGTTCCACAGCATGCTCCGACTGATCCTCATGAACAGGAGTGGAAACTGAAGGAACAGACTCAATATGTGTATGATGGATGGTAGGAAAAGGAGGTGGCGTAGACATGTCATAATATGCGTAGTAGGTCTGGGGATACATGAATGGATATGGAAATTGTGGAGGTGAGAACATCGGTCGAGTCAGCGTGGACATGGAATGGGAAAAAGAGGGTAAATGGGATGATGACGGCAGTATGTATGGGAACATCCCAGGGGTCTCAAGCGGAGGGTGTACATGTGTGGTAGATGGGATGTCCACTGATGGGTCAATGTGGGGAGTGGTAAGAAGGGAGCTCTGCTTAGGTCTAGAAGGATCCCTGCTCGGTCCCATACTAGGAAGAGGAATCTCTGAAGTTATATATCCCTTAAATAAATTTGATCAAAAATATGAACTTCATATTATATGTAATTCGGAAGATAAATATTAGAATTATTATACTCACTGAAGACAACTCACGCTCGCGTCTAACAGGATCAACATAAAATAATCTTTTCTTGCAAGCTTCTGTAGTTTTCTTCATAATCTGTATAAGAATGAAATAAATATTTTTTAGCAAAAAAATTTACAAATCATACATACAACATAGAAGCCAAAGAAGAAAAAAAATTTCATAACATCTTTCAGTAATGATCCATTGGCAAGAATCGGTGATGCCCCATGAAACTAAAACTATGACGATATTTAAGCCTTCTCGATCGTGTATTCTTCATACAAATAAGACATGATAGTTTTCCCTTCGTGCTCCACCCATACATCATTGCATAGGCAGGGAAATCATTTATGGTCCATAGAAGGGCAGCACGCATCTGAAATGTATTCTTTGAAGAAGCATCAAATGTCTGCACACCTAAATCCCAAAGTTGTTTCAACTCTTTTATTAAAGGCTGCAAGTAGACATCTATATCATTACCAGGATCCAAAGGTCCAGATATCAGTATAATCAAGAAAGTGAAAGGTTTTTTCATAAACATCCATGGAGGAAGATTATAAACATGAATAAAAACCGTCCATGTGCTATGAGCAGTAAGCATCTGACCAAACGGATTAAAACCATCACATGATAGGCCCAATCTGACATTACGCACCTCAGCTGCAAAATCAGGATGTTGTGCATAAAATTTCCGCCATGCTAATCCATCTGCAGGATGGACCAGTTCATCATTACCTTTAATTCTCTCAACATCATGCCATCGCATATTAACTGAGATTTCTGGAGACATGAATAGATTTTGAAGTCTGGGAATCAATGGAAAGTGCCACATGACTTTTTGTGGCACACGAGATGGTGTTCCATCTGCATTTGTCTTCCATCGAGATGTACCACATTCTTTACAGTCATTACGGTCAGTTGTTTCCTCCAATTATAAACTGCAATCTTTCAAACAAGCATGGACTTTATTAGTATCAAATCCAAGCTGCTTAATTAACTTCCATGCCATGTAATGATTGGAGGGAATATATGCACCATCAGGAAGAAAGTCCTTCAAAAATGTAAGAATATAATCAATGGAGGTATTAGAAATCCCATACATGGTTTTTCCATGATATAACTGCATTAAAAATTCCAACTTGTTCATTTTAGTACATTCTTGATATACTGGAGTTCTGGCATCATCCAATAAATTTTTCACTCTCTCAACATCATCGTCTTCAACATTTTCCTCGTGTGTACTAATATCATTGTCTTCTTGCACCGGCATGTTATCTCTCTCGCAATGATGCACATATGGAAACCGATCAAATATCAAATTCTCTATTTCACTTCATTCATTTCGTTTATGAACAGTCGAAGATTGACTTGTCTCTCCATGGTGAAACCAAACATTATAGTTAGCTTGAAATCCAAATTTCGTTAAATGGTAACTAACTTCTTCTCGTCTTAACCATGGTCTTCCAACATAATTATAGCAGGGATACTGTATACATCCTCCATCTGATGCATTGTTAAATGTAAAATCTAAAAAATTCTCCAAATTACTTTGAAACTCGGTTGAAATCCGATCGGTACGATACATCCAGCTTCTATCCATTCTATAACAAGAAAAAAAATTATCATTCAATCAAAAATGTAAATCATATTTAAAAAATTCATTACAATCAATTTTATTATTAAATTAATCAATGCATATTAGTAGCTAGCAAAACATATTTAATGACAAGAGGAGTCCATGATTGAATAAGTAGCAATAATAAGAATGATCAGGATAAACCATCTTTCAATATTTATTTTCCATGTAAATCTGGAAAGGATCACATTGGATATCATTGTAAATCCTAAACCTGGATAAGAAATCTGAGATCTATTTCCTTTACAAGGATAATAAATAATATCTAGAAATAATAAGAATAACAACAAACAAATGATAAATTATATTTAAATCTCAAGGACTGATTAAATTCTATGTAAATGGTTTGGTTGCTTGGATTAAAAAATCATGCTCTAAACTGTTAAATGTTGTTCAATTCACCTTTAAATATAACATTGAAATTTTATGTTAATACATAGTAAAAAACTTTAAATTTAAAAAAAATTAACTAATTGTTTTTCATAATTTATGGAACATACATTATCAATATTTGAAGATGATTTCCATGTGTTACTGGTCATAAAATTTAGTATGTTAATTATGAATCATTCCATGATTGGTTTAAGAATTATGTATGTACTCATATAATTATGTTAAAAATAAATTATAAATGGTATTTTCAGATAAAGCACTATATATTATCATAATGTGTCTTATATAGTCTTGCATGCTTAAACAATTAATTGAGCATGATTTTCCAAATGCATTCAACTAAAATGTTATTGTACCACTCAATACAATAATGAATTATTTATTTTTAAATACAAATGAATGTTAATTTCTCATTATTTAGGTTGTTCAAAATAGTTCAATACAATACAATAATATTTTGGAGTTTGTTTCAGATTGGTGTTTAGTGAAAAGTAAGATATCAAAGAGAAAAAAATTTAGACATAGAAAAAAATCTTGGTGTGTTACAATGAATATTAAATTATTCCTCCCTATGTGTTGTGATCATTATTGGTTTGCAAATCTATTCTCTTAGGATGGTATGAGCTTGGTCTTCCTGGTTTCGCATCGGATGGTTTGCAACAGGTCATGACCACATGGAACAGCCCCAAGAGATGATTTAGATCTTTCAGTTCATCTATGCAGATTTTTTTGGATTTGGTCATTTGAGAGGGTATGGCGTCAGCCATCGGATCGAGACTGTGCTTTGACACAGGACACTTGCTTATTGAATCACTTTTCAATGGTGGAGAGCTTCATCACATTCAAATGTTGGGGAGGGGCAGTTTTTATGTTGTCAATCTGGTTTTATTTTCCTTGACCCTTAAGGAATTATTTGTCCCAATTCATGGTGTCTTTGGGTTTTCCCATTCATCCCTTAAAATGCAGTCTTATCTTAATAAAAATTTTAAGGCCTTCAGGCCATTGGAGGAGGTATGAGATCGGTCAAGTGTCATTCGAGTCATCTATTTATCGAACATTTTTTCCACACATAGTTAGTTTTTATTAATAGTAACCCTCTTCTTCTAGAATGGGTAAAGGTTAAATATGCCACCTATGTTGGGGTCTTCTCTAATATCATCTATCTATAATCAACTGTGCTCTTCAGAATGTCATTGAAGACAAATCAGCCTTAAACGGTGTGGACCAATCTCCTATAAAAAGAATAGTAGACATGATGGTCTGTGAGGTTGACCTCATTAGGTTTCTTAGGTTTTTGTATCTTAATTATGTTATTTTCCATGTATGTAAGGAAATAATTGTAAAACTTCTCATTTAATAAGTAATACACTTTGTCCATCCGTTCCTCAAGTCATGGGTGACCCAGATCACTTTTTTCTTCCATTCAAGGGAAAATTTGTTGTTAATGCCGCTCAATGGGAGGTGTCATGTTAGGGCCTTCCTAGGTGCTTGAATTGGAAATACTACTGTTTTTAGGGTAAGAGAAGCATTATCTACCTTACTAGTCCTTTTTCCCTATGTCATGGGTGTCGGCCAAGATTTGACCTAGGTTTTTTAATTGGAATCTTCTAAGCATTGTGTTGTCTCTGAAAACTCATAGAATTTGCCTAGATAATTCATCAAGATAAAAGGTGTTCATAGCTTATCCTAAATATTCCCATCACAAATTTCCATCCATTTCTTTTTTGATAAAGGTATTCTGAGTGAATATGTTAAACTTTTCCATCTAGCAATGAAGTAAGAAACTCTATCACTTTCACATTGTTTGCAATCTGTGAGGTCAAAAATAATTATTTTCATTAAAATGGAGTTTAAATGATCTAGGAATTGATAACGAATAAATTTACATTCTACAATGGATCCTACCAAAAGGTTGTTTTACTAAAATAAGGTTGGTCCTACCAAATTACATAAAAAAACATATTAGTTTTGTTTCCTCCTACTGATCTTAGGGGCTCATCATAAAGTCTCTTTAGGACATGAAGTGTGTGAGATGTAATTTTGGATCTCCCAAAAAATCAAGGCTTTAGAATATAGTATTGTAAAAATTGGATAGGGTAAAGGTTTTATCCACACATTCGGGATATAACTTATTTTTGGGTTGTATGGGGGTGTTCCTCCCTTCAATGGATTCCATTTTGGAATCCAATGATTCAGTGATGTTGAGGAGTTCTTGAGGTATTATTGTCTAGGCCACCTTCTAAATACAGGTATTGGGAAAGTATTGATGAGGTGGCCCCACCTTCATATCTCATTGATTCTCAATCTATGCTAAGACTGAATGATCGCTCTAATAGGGAAGATGTTGTCACCATAATAGAGGAAAGTCGTAATCATTCAAAACTTCTTCATTTATGTAAATCAATTTCTTGGATCTATACCCAACCTAACATTAAAATTACACCGTTTAATGCATATTATCCCTCTCCTGATGTATGTGATGAGAGTGTTTTGTCTCTTTTTGAAGACGATAGCCAGCAGAAATATTGTCCCTGATAGTTCCTCATCGATATATTTGAGATTCTATATCACATTCTCTTATTGTGCTAGTAGTTCCTCTATAGAGGTAATTTAAGTTCCCCTAGGTAGTGATTGGTATGTATCCACACATTTCCCTTTATCCTAGGTAGAGTTCCATCGAGGAGAGGGAAGTTCCTCATTCGTAGGTGCCATGTTCTACATATTTCTCTGATTACGTGTATGTATAGCCTTAGTTTGTTCATCCACATCACCTACCCCTAAATGAACAGTTTCCACATCATTCCCCTATATTTTTAAATCTTGGTTGACATCAATTTTTATATTAATTATGATGATGTTCACTAAGGTGTATCAAGTAGTGGAATTTACCCCATCACTCTCCACGCAAAAGGGAAATTATCTACTGTTTACTCCTCCATTAAGGGTTGCATTAGGGTCATTTATCTGACCCCTGGTCATATTAGTCCATTTTGTCTTATGAAACTTATGGTTTTTAACTTCCTTTATCATAAATTCCCCCTACCTTGGTCTATGAATAGTGGTCATAAGGGAATTTCCAATCATACTTGTCGAGCATACCCAAAATTAAAGAGGTGTATCTCATAGTGGGAGGAATGATTGGGATGTTGACCATTGATAATTATCTTCAAAACTAGAGAAGATTAATTCCTTTAGGGGTGATAATAATGATAAAAATTACCCTGGACCTATGGAATGGGAATGATTTGGGGCTGTTGTTGGCACTTTTTGATCCCATTTTTAAGGATATAAGGAATCCAATCAAGGATTTTGTGGATCCTAAGATGGAAATTGAGATATAAATTCCCCCATACCTAGATGGTGGTGTTGATATAGAGCCACAACTAATTTCTCTAGGGCATAAGTAATCCAATCAAGGATTTTATAACATAAGATGAGTGAATTGTTGTGTCATTTCACACATATTACTACATCATGTATAGATCAAAAAATTTATGATCTATCATTATCTATAACCCCATTTTTAGATCTTCCATCGCCCATGAAATTCAATCTTATAAGAAAATATTTTCTTATTCCACACCTACCTATTGATTGAGAACCATTTACAACTTCACATTCCACATATAGAGTACCACACCAGTATATCCATCCTATAACTAACATACATTTTTATATATTTTAATTTTTATCATTAATTATAATATATTTATTTTTCTTGTTATTAATTTATGAAGATATGTATTCGGACATGAGGACTGTTAGCATACATAATATATATAAGTTGATATTTATGATAACCCCAACTCTATCATAAATAATTCCCAATTTTACTAATCTATAGATATCTATGTGACACTTAAATCAACCAGTATCTACAACTTCAAATCCTAGAGGTTAATCATTAAACATGGTAACCCCTATAATCAACCAAGAATCATCGATATCCTCCCATAACATTAATGGAGCATCACAAGTAAAATTACCTTGTTTAAGAGATGTCGAGGTGGAGGCGAAAGACAGGAGGTCCAGGTCAGGAGTTGGGATGCGGAGCCAGGATGCAGAGCCGAGATGCGGAGCCGGGACGCGGAGCCAAGATGTGGAGCCGGGACGCGGAGCCGGGATGTGGAGCCGGGAGGCGAAGGCCGAGAAGGGGAGTCGGAGAGGGGAGGAGAGGGCCGGGAGGCGGTGGTCAGGGAGGGGAGGACAGGGTCAGGAGTAAGGGTCGGGGAGGTAGGGTTGAATGTGGGGAGTGCCAAGTGAGGAGGAGCCTGATACTTCGGGCAGGATGATGTTTTAATACCCACAGTTTTAAAAAAACCGTGGGTAAAGATAAATAAAAACAACTTATTCCCACGGTTTATAAAACCGTAGGAATATATGTGTGGGGATAAACCCCATTCTCAGTAGTGTTCCTTAACTACCGAGAAACTAAAAACAACTAAACCAGATCAATCGTTCATAAAACATATCCCTGCCAACCAAAAATAAAGTTAGGAAAAACACAAGCAACACAATACCATTTTCTTTTATCATTAAATCAATTCCATTGATTTTCCATATTTAATCAACTACCATGCCCCACAATTCATTAGTTAACTCTTCCACTTTTATTCATATGCACAACCCATCCCTACATCCCTACTACCAACCATCATAACTGTAACATCCAAGGTAAATAAAGAAAAAAACATTTTCATATTTATTAATATTTATGAATTAAATATTAATTTTACTTTAAAGGGGTTACTATGTTTGATAGCGTACCCGATACGCAACAAAGAGTTTCTTTGAAAACTTACGTTGCACACTAGTAATAAAATATTATTATTTTAAATGGTAGTTAACATGTAGCTGTTGTATTGACGGGAATGAATAGAAATAACTATAATATGGTTATATATGTCTGAGGCCTGGTGTGCCCAGAATTTCTATCCGAAGTTTAGCTCGGGTACGTTCAGTGAACGAACGAGCGAGGATTTATATCCTTTGAACCGGTGCTCGGAATCGAATTCTGAGGGAACCGATGGTTTCGCAGTGCCAGTAATTGCTTAGGAACACCTTTTCCAGAGTTGCGTTTTCATGAGAGAAGTTGATAAAAATTTTGGAAGTTAAAATAAAAATTTAACTACAATTTTTATTTTCTTTAAGTGGATTTAATCTTTGGGTGGAAGTTGGGTAACTACCCAACTTCCCTTGGGAGGTTATGAGGGTGGCGGGGCCCACACGAACCCCACCCCTTCACATTCCTTAACTCCCTCAACTCACAATTTAATTTGATAACTTAAGTTTTAATAACTTATGATATTAATGAAGTGAGTTTAATGTGAGTGTTTGAATTTCAAACTAATGAAAAGTTAATAAAATAAGTGTGGGCTTATTTTATTTTTGTTGGAGTCTTGTTGCCTTGAGAGCCTTTGGGAGAAAAACTAGGAGCTTGAAGAACTTCTTCCTCTTCGTCGAAGAACACGAAGAACGCGAAGAATGTCGGATTCCTCAGAGGTTGATGTCTCCTTCCACGATGTCTCCTTCCACGACGTCTTCTTCCGCAACGTCACTTTCCGTGATGGATAATCCGCGATGAATACTCGTTCAACGAATCTCCATACAAGCTAGGCTCAAGGTAGGGGTTTATTTATTTATTTTGTTCGTGATTACTACCTTGTCGTTCTTCGTGAAAATATGACCAATTGCTATTGACTAACGAGAGGGGGTCGGACCGCACAAACACGGACGACCCTCCTCCATTATTGATGTTGTTTCTAATATGGTTAGAATGGGAATGGCGCAGTGCCGTCGCACCGTGCGGAATCGTGCGGCAATTAATGTGCGGCGCCGTCGCGCCACACCGTGAAATTGAACCATGTCGTGGTGCCGTCGCGCCGCGCCGGAGAACTGCAAAAGCACCGCGGCCGGAGCGGGGTCGCGGCGGAGGGGTGCGGCTCCGTCGCGCCGCACCGGATGAATGAAGGTTGTGGCCGATACCGGGCCGCGGCGGAGCATGGGAACTGGCAGCCGGAAGCGGGCCGCCGGTGTCGGAGAAGGGAGGGTACCGGTCGTCGCCGGTCCTGTGGTGACAGAAACTGGCCGGCCGGGGCAGGCCGGCCGGACAAGGGAAAGTCGGGGTTTCAAACCCCCAGCCGGCCAGCTGACCGGCCCCCATTAACGGGGGTCGCGATTACAAATCAGGGGGGCAGGCGCCCCCCTCCTCAATGGCTCAGCCGTTTGGCCGAGCGCCTGGCCAGCGTGCCCAGCGCGCCGCGCCCAGGCCGGGCTGGCTGCCTGGCCGGTCCACCAGGCCGAGCCATGCCCAGGCCGGGCCGTGCCCAAGCAGGCCGGACCAGGACTCGGTTCGGGTTGACCCGGTGTGGGCCAACCCTGGGGGTATCGGGCCGGGTCGGACCGGGCCCGAACTCCTTAATACCGAATATCTTCCGGTTGGTCGCCCATAACTTGTGCTACGGGCCTCCGATCGATGCACCGTCAATTGCGATGCGATCCTTGGATCGAGATGGTCGTTTCGGTATATCACACTCAAGGTTTCAGAATACTTTGGGTTTGGCCGAGTTGGTTCGTACACGAAACCAACCGGGCCCTCGGAGCGGAAACTCTCATATCTTGAGCTCCGGACATCCGATTGACGTACCATCGACTTTGATGGATTTCTCTAGGTGAGACGGATCTTTTGGCTTACTCCGCCCGAGGTTTGGATGCAGGTGGAGTACGTTCGGGTTGGTTTTGCCTTAAAAACCAACCGGGCCCCTAGAGCGAAAAAGTCAATAACTCTCAGACCGGGCATCCGATTGACGCGCCGTCTGCGACATTGAGTTCCTGTTGACATTACGGAACTTTTGGATACATCAACTCCTGAATTTGTGTCAGTTGATGTATCAGCCTCTCGGCTCGTGGAGCGGGCCCTCCTGAACGAGCTTGCTGTGTGAGGGAACCCTAGAGCTGGCTGCGTTGCGACTGTGATGACGACGACGACTGTACAGAGATCCTCAGTGGATTCGACGGCGATGACTACAGCACTCAGCAATCCTACGTGGATCAGTGCTACCGATCCTGTGTGGGTCCGATCATGTGTGGGTCAGCGCTCAACGGTTCTGTGTGAGCCAGCGCCTACAAATCCCATGTGGGTCTGATCCTATGTGGGTCTTTGCGGGGGTTATTTACCTATCGATCCTTTGTGGGTCAGATCCTATGTGGGTCATTGCAGGGGTTACTTACCTAATGATCCTATGTGGGTCAGATCCTTTGTGGGTCATTGTGGGGGTTAGTACCTATTGATCCTTTGTAGGTCCGACAGCTTAGATGAATCAGTGGATATATCTGATCATCTCTATCATCATACGAAGAAGTATACATGTGTGAGCTGAGTCCTGTTTTGCTTTCCTATGTGGATTGTGTTGTGCTATCCTGTGTGGATTTACGTTTTTCTTTCCTGTGTGGACTGGGATGTACTTGGGCTCGGATGTTGGATCCGAACGAGAATTGATGACTTAGGTATATGTATGGGCATATACCTAAGTAGTGGCGGATGTTACTTTGTGATTGTATCTTTCCTTTGTGGATTATCCTTTGTGGATTCTGGGAGACCTTCGGGGGTCTTGGGGTCCCTACTAAGTAGCTTATACTCACCCCTGCACGGGCTATGCCCGCACTACGTTGTGTTGGTTGCAGACGACGGACAGCATTGATCGTGGTTGAGGCTTGCAGAGCCGGACGGTACCTGGAGGTGGACCACTGGGCGGGACGTACTCGGAGCGGTCGGCTGGACCCGAGGAGCAGTGGAGGCTATCTGTACCCACCCTTCAGGTTAGATTTCCAGTGGATAGCTCAATGTTGCGGCTTTACTTTTCAATTGCTGTTTTCCCTTCCAGTTGTACTTTACTTTTAGTTTGGGTTTGTATAGTGGCCCACTTACTTTTTCGCACTTACTGTTGTACTCAGTGTTTACTTAGTGTTTACTTCTAGCTGCTTGCTTGCTCTGTGGTGTTTGTTTTCTTTACAAAGGCAATGCCTTCCCTTTTTGCGGGATTTACGCCTTAGTGCTAGTCGCCAGCCCCTAGCCTACGGAAGGCGGGCTTGGGGTAGTCACAGCACGGGCCCCGAGGTCGGGTAGTGACAAATTGGTATCAGAGGAGTTTGGTTCTACCATAGAACTTGGGACTCTGAACTTTTTTCTATGTGAAGCAATAGTGTTAAGCGTATTGGGTGTGGTTATCAGTCCAGGGAGTCCAGTGTTGGTGCGGCGGCCGACGTATCCGTACACCAGGACCCTGACTTCTGATTTCCGACTTAATGCACGGAAACATTGATTGCATGTGTGTTTCAAGTTTTCTTTGTGATTAATTTATGTCAGCTCACCAGGTAAAGTGTTTGACTGTGGTGCACCTGTTTCTTTTCAGGATGGCCCCACGATGGCAGCCAACTAGGGTTCCGAGAGTTGAGCGTGACGACAGCCCACCAAGCGACGAGGCCTAGGTACAGGGCCCTTTGACAGCTAAGGCACCGGCGGTACCTCTACCCGCCGAGCCACCGATGCTTCCAGCCCCAACCGCTGATGATACACGTCACCTTAGTGCACTGCATGAGTTTCAGCGCCAGCGACCACCCAGGTTCCGTGGGGAGACAGACCCTCAGGCCGTCGAGGACTGGCTGGAGGCAGTTGTATGAGTTTTTAGGTTAGTGAGGACACCAGCAGACCTCATGGTGATCCTAGCAGCGAGCCTACTGCACGCGGAAGTGGGCCGATGGTGGATCTTGATGCTCCAAGTGCACGATGAGGCATCTCTCCTCTGGAAGGACTTTGAGAGTCTCTTCCGCTCGGAGTTCGTCCCAGCCACCCTCTGTGCGGTGCGCATCCAGGAGCTTCTTCAGCTGTGGCAGGGCAGCTTGACAGTCGCCCAGTACTCAACAAGATTTACCGATCTCTCGCACTACTCGACCGACATGGTACGGGACCCATTCTTCCGGGCCTAGACCTTTAAGCAGGGATTGAGGCATGAGATCAGGGCATCGCTGATCTCCCTCAGCATTCCGACTCAGGCAGGAGTACTAGAGCAATCCCTTTTGATCGAGAGCTTTCTTGCTGAGTCTAGACCAGCAATGAGACCTACCGTAGGGAGACACGTGGTGGAGTCTTCTACATCCGGCAGTAGACAGATGTCACAGAGGTCCAAGTGGGCCAGGACAACGGGCGGACGACCACATGATACTGGCTCGGAGGTGTGGGGAACACACAACAGAACCAGTCTTACGAGTGGAAGATAGTGCTATGCATGCGGCGGGCAGGGCCACATGGCTCGTGACTGCCTGACCCGCCATGCAGAGGAGCAGCAGATGGTTGAGAAACCACCTAGGAAGAGGCAGAGGTTCGACCGTGGTGGTCCGCAGGGAGCAGGTGGACAAGGCTGAGGATATGGTCGAGCGGCAGGTGGTGGACGACGTTTTGAGGCTCTACCACCACCACCACCAGGAGGTCCACCCCGACCTCAGGGGAGAGCACAGCTTCAGGCAGTTGAAGCTTACGATCTTGGAGCTCCGGAAGCGGGTGGACTAGTGCAGGACTAGCTCCAGGCATATAGGCCTTTGTCCATAATTCCTCTATCTTCGTAGTTTCTGTTGCCTTGTGTCCTTGTACTTTGAGTTGAAATAATAAAAGACACTTGCATTGGTGACGTTTGCTTTCTTGTCTTTTGTTTGTTATTACTAAGAGGTGTCGGTTAAAAACTGTTGACTTGACCCTCACTTGCGAGATTCTTACTGGAGGAGACCCAGTGACCACACACTGAAGCCGACAATGTGACTCAACCCTTGGAGGCGAGAGTAACGGTTGGATCTCTTGGTAGCAGTGTCGAGGCCTTACGACATCATCCATGCCATGAATTAACTAATCATTACGGGATTAACTGTATTAGGCAAGGAACGTGGTTCATCCAGGGGATGAGACCGGATTTCCCTTTTCGGCAAAGGAGAAATCTTTGCAGATTTTCAGAACGTTAAGGAGGAAGGGGAAACCCTTCGTGTGGTCAGACAGATGTCAACAGAGCTTCCAGGAGCTGAGACAGAGATTGACCAGCGCCCCTATCTTGAGGTTTCTAGATGAGGAAGTAGGGTACGTAGTCTACTGCAATGCATCAGGGACTGGACTTAGATGTGTCCTGATGCAGGAGAGGGAAGTGATCACCTATGGATCACGTCAGTTGAGGCCGCATGAGCAGAACTACACTACCCATGACCTGGAGTTAGCAACAGTGGTCTTCGCTCTGAAGACATGGTGACACTATCTGATGGGCGAGCACTTTACAGTCTTTTCTAACCAGCAGAGTCTCAGGTACATCTTCTCTCAGAAGGACCTGAACTTGAGGCAGCGGCGATAGCTCGAGTTTGTCCAGGACTATGACTTTGATATTGTCTATACTCCTAGGAAGGGGAACGTAGTAGCCGATGCTCTCAGCAGGAGGATGGGCATTCAACTACTTGAGGAGGCGGCAGAACAACTAGCTGCCATGCAGATATCCTTCGTGGATAGAGATGGAGCAGTCTTCCTTCAGTCACTCACAGTCACCCCACCACTACTGTAGCGGGTCAGAGAGGCACAACGTGGGGACGCAGACTGTGAGACACAGCATGCACAGATATCCTCAGGACATGCACCTGATGGTTTCTCCTTTTGAGCAGAGCACGACGTCCTTTTCATAGGACGTACCTTGGTACCAGTTGCATTACGGGAGGAGGTGCTGAGAGAGTTTCACACTTCTCCCTTAGCGGTACATCCCGGAGTGGCGAAGATGTACCAGGACCTCAGACGACAGCACTGGTGGCCGGGCATGAAGAAGGCTGTGGCAGAGTTCGTTTCTCGATGCCTCACCTACCAGCAGGTGAAGGCAGAGCACCAGGTACCAGAAGGCTTGGTACAACCCTTGGAGGTCCCAGAGTGGAAGTGGGATGGGATATCTATGGACTTCGTGACTGGACTTCCACGCACTTCCAGAGGTCACGACTCTATTTGGGTGATTTTCGACTGACTCACCAAGTTAGCTCACTTCTTACCCATTAGAGAGAAGGGATCAGTGGAGAACTTGGGATGTCTCTACGTTCAGGAGATTTTACGGCTTCATGGTGTGGCATCATCTATCATCTCCGATCGATATGCTCTCTTTACTTCCCGGCTTTGGAAGGGGTTGCAGGAGGCGTTCGGGACGCAGCTACGTCTGAGCACCGCCTTTCACCCTCAGACAGATGGTCAGATAGAGAGGACCATTCAAACTCTCGAGGACATGCTTCGCACATGTGTCCTCGACTTTGGTCGCAGCTGGGAGGACCACCTACCCTTGGTGGAGTTTGCGTACAACAACAGCTACCACTCCACCATCGGGATGGAACCATACGAGGTGTTGTACGGCCGACCTTGTAGATCTCCTTTGTACTGGATAGACCCTGGGGAGTCAGCACTTGTTGGACTGGAGATGGTCCAGGCCATGACAGAGAAGGTCCAGGTCATCCAGGAGCGGATGAGGATAGCTCAGAGCCGACAGAAGTCTTATGATGACAGGAGGCGGAGGCCACTAGATTTTGAGGATGGCGACCACGTCTTCTTGCGTGTCTCACCTCGACGTGGATTACGGAGATTTGGCCAAGGCGGCAAGTTGTCTCCATGCTTCATCGGACTATTCCAGGTCCTCAGCAGGATTGGCAAAGTGGCTTATCACCTGGCTCTACCACCTCAGTTGCACCGGGTGCACGACGTCTTCCACGTATCACAGCTAAGGAGATATGTGCACGACCCGATGCATATCATTGACCATGGAGAGCTGGACGTTGATGATGGGGGGACTTTTGCGGAGGTCCCGGTGGAGATCGAGGATCGACAAGAGCGGATCCAACATGGACGATCGATTCCTCTAGTGCGAATCAGATTGCATCACGGGAACCTCCAGGAGAGCACTTGGGAGCGGGAGGCTCAGATGCGTGCTCAGTACCCACATTTGTTTCCCTAGCTTATGATGTATCTTTACGGGGACGTAAAGCCCTGAGGTGGGAGTAACGTAAAGACCCGTAAAATTCAAGGAAATTTTTTCTTAATTTTCTTTGGGATTTTACAAGAACGCGGTTTCTGACAGCACTTGATTCTGAGGCCCAGTGTGCCCGGAATTTCTATCTGAAGTTTAGCTCGGGTACGTTCAGTGAACGAACGAGCGAGAATTTATATCTTTTGAACCGGTGATCAGAATCGAATTCCGAGGGCACCGATGGTTTTGCAGCGCCGGTAATTGCTTAGGAACACCTTTTCCATAGTTTCATTTTCATGAGAGAAGTTGATAAAAATTGTGGAAGTTAAAATAAAAATTTAACTACAATTTTTATTTTCTTTAAGTGGATTTAAGATTTGGGTGGAAGTTGGGTAACTACCCAACTTCCCTTGGGAGGTTATGAGGGTATCGGGGCCCACACGAACCCCACCCTTTCACATTCCTTAACTCCCTCAACTCACAATTTAATTTGATAACTTAAGTTTTAATAACTTATGATATTAATGAAGTGAGTTTAATGTGAGTGTTTGAATTTCAAACTAATGACAAGTTAATAAAATAAGTGTGGGCTTATTTTATTTTTGTTGGAGTCTTGTTTCTTTGAGAGCCTTTGGGAGAAAATCTAGGAGCTTGAAGAACTTCTTCCTCTTCGTTGAAGAACACGACAAACACGAAGAACACGAAGAACGATGGATTCCTTGGAGGTCGACGTCTCCTTCCGCGATGTCTCCTTCCGCGACGTCTTCTTCCGCGACGTCTCTTTCCACGATGGATAATCCATGAAGAATCCTCGTTCGACGAATCTCCATACAAGCTACGCTCAAGGTAGGGGTTTATTTTTTTTTCATGATTACTACCTTGTCGTTCTTCGTGAAAATATGACCAATTGCTATCGATTAACGAGAGGGGGGCGGACCGCACAAACACGGCCGACCCTCCTCCATTATTGAGTTTGTTTCTAATATGGTTGGAACGGGAATGGTGCGGTGTCGTCGCACCGTGCGGAATCGTGCGGCAAGTAATGCGCAGCACCGTCGCACCGCGCCATGAAATTGAACCAAGTCGCGGCGTCGTCGCCCCGCTCCGGAGAACAGCAAAAGCACCGCGGCCGGAGCGGGGCTGCGGCGGAGGGGTGCGGCGATGTCGCGCCACACTGGATGAATGAAGGCCGTGGATGATACCGGGCCGCGGCGGAGCATGGGAACCGACGGCCGGAAGCGGGCCGCCGGTGTCAGAGTAGGGAGGGGACCGACCGTCGCTGGTCCCGTGGTGGCAGAAATCGGCCGGCCAGGGCGGGCTGGCCAGACAAGGGAAATCTGGGGGTTCAATCCTCCGGCCGGCCAGCTGAGCGGCCCCCATTAAGGGGGGCCGCGGTTACAAACCAGGGGGGTAGGCTCCCCCCTCCTCAATGGCTCGGCCATTTGGCCGAGCGCCTAGCCAGCGCGCCCAGCGCGCCGCGCCCAGGCTGGGCCGGGCCAGGCCACGCCCAGGCCGGGCCAGGCTGCGCCCAGGACAGTTCGGTCTGCGCCCAAGCGGGCCGGACCCGGACCTGGTTTGGGTCGACCCGGTGCAGGCCGACCCTGGGGGTATCGGGCCGGGTCGGACCAGGCCTGAACACCTTAATACCGAATATCTTCCGGTCGGTCACCCATAACTTGTGCTATGTGCCTCCAATTGATGCACTGTCAGTTGCGATGCGATCCTTGGATCGAGACAGTCGTTTAGGTATATCTCACTCAAGGTTTTGGAATACTTTGGGTTCGGCCGAGTTGGTTCGTACACGAAACCAACCGGGCCCTAGGAGCAGAAACACTCATATCTTGAGCTCCGGATGTCCAATTGACGTACCGTCGACTTTGATGGATTCCTCTAGGTGAGAAGGATCTTTTGGATTACTCCGCCCGAGGTTTGGATGCAGGTGCAGTATGGTCGGGTTGGTTTTGCCTTAAAAACCAACCAGGCCCCTAGAGCGAAAAAGCCAATAACTCTCAGACCGGGCGCCTGATTGACGCGCCGTCTGCGACGTTGAGTTCCTGTTGACGTTACCGAACTTTTGGATACATCAAATCTGGAATTTGTTTCAGTTGATGTATCAGCCTCTCGGCTCGTGTAGCGGACCCTCCCGAACGAGCTTGCTGTGTGCGGGAACCCTAGAGCTGGCTGCGTTGCGATTGTGACGACGAAGACGATTGTACAGAGATCCTCAGTGGATTCGACGGTGATGACTACAGCACTCAGCCATCCTAAGTGGATCAGTGCTACCGATCCTATGTGGGTCCGATCCTGTGTGGGTCAGCGCTTAGCGGTTCTGTGTGAGCCAGCGCCTATAGATCCTGTGTGGGTCTGATCCTGTGTGGGCCTTTGCGGGGGTTATTTACCTATCGATCCTTTGTGGGTCAGATCCAATGTGGGTCATTGCGGGGGTTAGTTACCTAACGATCCTGTGTGGGTCAGATCCTATGTGGGTCATTGCGGGGGTTAGTACCTATCGATCCTTTGTGGGTCCGATGGCTTAGATGAATCAGTGGATATATTTGATCATCTCTATTGTCATACGAAGAAGTATACCTGTGTGATATGACTCCTTTTTTGCTTTCCTATATGGATTGTGTTGTGTTATCCTGTGTGGATTTATGTTTTTCTTTCCTGTGTGGATTGGGATGTACTTGGGCTCGGATGTTGGAGCCGAATGAGAATTGATGACTTAGGTATATGTATGGGCATATACCTAAGTAGTGTCAGATGTCACTTCGTGATTGTATCATTCCTTTTTGGATTATCCTTTGTGGATTCTGGGAGACCTTCGGGGCTCTTGGGGTCCCTACTGAGTAGCTTATACTCACCCCTGCACGGGTTATGCCCGCACTACGTTGTGTTGGTTGCAGACGACGGACAGCGTTGATTGTGGTTGAGGCTTGCGGAGTCGGACGATACCTGGAGGTGGACCACTGGTCGGGACGTACTCGGAGCGGTTGGCTGGACCCGAGGAGCAGTGGAGGCTATCTGTACCCACCCTTCAGGTGGGATTTCCAGTGGATAGCTCGACGTTGTGGCTTTACTTTTCAGTTGCTGTTTTCCCTTCCAATTGTACTTTACTTTCAGTTTGGGTTTGTATACTGGCCCACTTACTTTTCTGCACTTACTATTGTACTCAGTTTTTACTTAGTGTTTACTTCTAGCTGCTTGCTTGCTCTGTGGTGTTTGTTTTCTTTACAAAGGCAATGCCTTCCCTTTTTGCGGGATTTACGCCTTGGTGCTAGTCGTCAGCCCCTGGCCTATGGAAGGCGGGCTTGGGGTAGTCACGGCACGGGCCCCGAGGACGGGTCATGACATATACATTCTATTGAACCAAATAAAATTCTTCTTTAGAATCGGGACATCAAAATTTACTTTGTTTAAATTTTTGGTATTTTTCCGATAAAGTTCATTTTTTAATGAATAGTGAAAATGCTGTATTTTAATTCAAAACCTCTTTTTAGTATAATTTATTTATATCATTAGATTATCTTTTGAATTGGTTTTAAAGTAAAATTAGAATATATTTTTACCATTTAATCCAATAGTGGTCGTTGGAATTAATTTCACCTTGAAATTGGACTTAACCTAGTGTCAATCTTTTGATACTTATTGTTTCATAAAAACAAGTTATTTGTTCTGACATCGAGAATTAGTTATTAAATTAATTAATGTAACTTATATGTTTTGAATTTTGTAAAATAGACATCATTTTTGAATTTTGAATATCAAATATATCTTAGGGTGAATTTTTTGTATTTTTTCTGAAAAACTTCAATTTTTGATGAATAGTGAAACCCCTAAGTGGTACTTAAAAAAACTGATTTTTCGTTTAAATGAAATTTTACCACCTCTGTGTTTTGAATTTCAAAAATCCGACACACATGGTTTTCATTATTAAGTAAAATGTGGTTCAATGGGATTAAAATAATTTTTTGGTGAATAGTAACTTTTAAGTTTTTAATCGCGATTAGAGGTAATTAGTGTAGTTTAAGGTAAAAATAATGTTTTAATAATATGAAATGACCTAGACACATGTCCTACCCTTATTGGATGTGTCATGGCCGACCAAGACAATCCATGTGTCGACTTGGGGACCCCATGGAGCCACTTTGGTAGGAAAATGACATTAATAACTTTTTATTTAAAGTTAAAATAAAAATGTCACAAACATGATTTATTTTACTAAAATAATTTTTAAATGGGGTTATACAAGTCATATTTTTGACTATAAATATTAATTATAAAGATAAAAAGATTTCCTACATCATGATATTTTTTTTATAATTTTTATAAATTAAATAAATTAAATTATTTATGACACCATGATGATGCAGTGATTACCTCATTATTTAACGATTTAAATAAAATGAAAAGATAATGTAAAATCTAAGACCTAAAAATTTCAAAAACCTATTGTATTGGTGGATTTATAACTCTTATCAACTTATTATATAAATATATAATTTTTGGACCTTTTAAATCCGAAAATCATTTTATAATAAAGTAACCTTTTATAACTTTCCAAGAGTTCCCCTCCTCTCCTCGTATAAAAGGCCCCCACCTCTACCACCTTACCCACACCTCTCAAGCCTTTGGATCGCCCAACCCCTGCTCATTTTATCTCCCCACATCCCTATCTTACTCCTAGAAGACTCACTTTGGGCATAAGTCTTCCCAAGGAAGCCTTTGAGCTCAAATCAAAAAGAGTTACACGATTTAAAGGTAGTGTCTTCTCTTGTGTTCTTATGTTTTATTTTGCTTCTCCAACCCCCTAAACTCTTTTTATTCATTTCTTTTGTAACAACACCAGTATCTTCAATATACTAGGATGTTTTTATAAGAATTATTCTAGATACACTTATACACACCTACATCTAATGGTTAAAGAACATACTGTTTCCGTGGATGGCGAATTTCTGCCTCACGAAACGATGATTGTTCAACACTCATATAACACCTTCAAAGGTGGCCGCTAAGATGTCACTATATTTATATATGATATATAATATGTTTATGTTTTACTTAATCTTCTTTATTTTTCATTTATGTCATACCTTTATGGTTTCCATTATGGGTAAACGCGATATCTTCATTTTAGGAAGTGCGGACTACCGCCCCCTCAAAGTGATGTGATTCGTTAATACCATATGTGGTACGTATAAAGGATAAATTTA
Source organism: Viscum album (assembly GCA_963277665.1). NCBI lineage: Eukaryota > Viridiplantae > Streptophyta > Magnoliopsida > Santalales > Viscaceae > Viscum > Viscum album. Next base: position 1,711,259,948 of record OY728140.1, on the reverse strand, counting down.
TTGATATTATATTTTATATTATACTTTAATTATTATATACCTTTATATCATTATTATTTCACTCCATTAAGTAAGAAATAGAAATGAAAGTAGCGTTCATGCGTACGTACGACTTACCGTCTCCATGAACGGTGCATTTTATTTCTTACCTCTAAATGTTATGTAATATTATAAATGCATGTATATACTGGATATATATGATATATATGATATCTACATCATGAATATAATTCTGGATATAATGGATATTTTACCCCATGAACAACTTGTAATTATAAAGAGTTGATTTTTTACTCAAGTACCGATGATCGACAAAACGACCATTATTAACATAAATAATTACATAGTGTTCATAACATGGTAATAAGTGATATAAAAGGAATAATGAACTTGAAAAAAGGTTCTTAAGCAAGTAGAAATTAACTCAAGTTTATTATTCAGGAGATTAAAGAGCGATCAAGTCAAGTCGGACCTGAGGTATGGGATTTCGTCTCAATCTCCTTTCATTGAGGCATATTTTGTTTTATACACAACCTTCTTTTATACGGTGTATAAACCCCTTTGACCTTTACATTTATCTGAAAGGAATATTTTTTTATACAAAGAGTTTTACTAAACGATAAAATGGAATGTTTTTGTCGTACGTATGTGGCGACAATGACTTCTCCGCCGCCATGACCATTATTTGAGTTTCGGCTTCCTCTACAAGTCATACCTTTTTTTTAAAGAAAAATAAATACCATGTTTTACTTTTCTTTTATTTTGGTATTGAAAATGGTTTTCATAATGTTTTTATTATATCAATGTGTTGTATTGATATCTTGTGATTGAAATATGGAAATGTTATTTTTCCTTTATGTATGTTTTATGTAATACGATTATGTTATGGTTCTTGGAAATTATTATGAAGACGGGTGGTTCCGTGATAAACTAAGGGAGGGTGAGCCCGATATAGCTCTCCAATGAATTGGGTAACGCGAAGGAGTTAAACTTTAAGGTTTCTCTGAAGAGATTTTGGGAATATACTGTGATGTGTATTCCAAACGTAACCAAGAGGGTTACTCCTTACGTAAGAATGTTATGAATGCCTCAAGTTACCATTATGTCTTAAGATTTATATGATTTATTCATGATTTGATGGGGTATGTTAACGTGCTTATGTTTTATGAGTAAAGTATGATTTCATACATGGACTAATATTTTCATTTCATACTTTTATATCCCTTACTGAGCTTTTTATGCTCATCCCATGTTTTTGAAATGTTTTTCACAGTTCAAGGGAAAGGTACATGATGTGATGATAGTGTCAAGGAAGTGTCAATAAAGAATCCATGTTTTATTTTAAATATGTTTTAGTTGATGGGAAAAATGAGTACTATCTTTTATGTAACCACTTTGTTTAAATGTGGAATGTAATGCATTTTTTATGATCTAATTCTCTAAAACTCTAAACCTGAAAAGATCCTCAATGTGTTTTCTTAAAATAAATCAAGATTAAGTAATGTTTAAGGATGGGGTCTTATAGTTGGTATCATAGGTCGGTTTTGATAACTTTTGGAGTTATAATTCTATTAAATGATTATCCAAAAATATTTTTTTATGGTCAAATTGAAATGATATAGCATTTAAAGATTACCATGTTACTTCGCCTAAGATATTTCTATGTTCATAATGGTTTTCTGCAGAGGAAACAAGGCAGCTATGTTGGGACGACATCAGGAGGAAGACAAACTTCCAAATCAGCAACCTGAGATGGTTGGAATTGGAACTGAACAGTTTGTTGCAGTAATGGAACAGTTGACTCAAGCGATAAATGGTGGCGGTATCCATGCATGAGATCAGCCAGATCAACCGCAGAGGAACATGTCAGTGGTGGAACATTTCATAAGGCAACATCCCCCATCATTCAGAGGATCATCTGACCCTGCGCTAGCTGAATGGTGGATTAAAGAACTGGAAAAGATTTTTGATGTCATGGGGTGTTCAGACAATCAAAAGTTTAGTCTTGCTATTTACCGTTTGGAGGGTGAGGCAGATCAGTGGTGGTCGATGGTTAAAAATATCAGGGATGCTGATGAGATTGATGCTCTCGACTGGGATGAATTCAAAGGTATGTTTCTTGAGAAGTATTTTCCTAAGGCTGTTCGACTTAGGATGGAAAAACAATTCTTGGAATTGAGGCAAGAGGAAGACTCAGTGGCTGCCTATGAAGAAAGGTTCACTCGATTGGCAAGGTATGCTCCAAATTTTATCCGAGACCTTGATAGTAAAATCAATCGTTTTTACTCAGGATTAAAGCCAAAATATCGAAGGGCTTTAGCTTCTCGTGAGTTCAAAAGTTATGAAAATCTTGTTCGATGTGCTAAGATGGTGTAAATGGATTTTTCCGATGATCAAGTGTTTTATAACAACCAGCAGAAGAAGAGACTGAGGTGGCAGGAGAAAGGAAAGAATTCTTTAAAAAGGTCTGACGGTAAGAAAACTAAGTTTCCAGTTTGTGATAAATGTGGTAAAAGGCATGTTGGGGAATGTCTTCTGAATTCTGGAAAGTGCTAATGATGTGGTAAGATGGGACATAGGTCTTGTGATTGCACTGAAAAAGATCAGGGTGATGGTAAGACCAAATTTGATTTACTGTTAGTGAAATGTTTTAAGTGCAATGAGATGGGTTACTATGCAAATGAGTGTCCGACAAAGAGCTCGAGTGATGGGAAGAAATTAGACTACAAGCAAAAATGGGTGGTGAAATCCTTTGTAACTACTTCAGCGGATATTGGTCCATCAAATGAAGTGGTATCAGGTGCTTTGTTTGTTTTTTCAGATTATGCCAGTGTGTTGTTTGATTCGGGGTCTACACATTCTTTCATCTTTGAAAACTTTTCTAGTAAAATGGGAATACCATCTCAAGAAATGACTCCTGAACTTGTGGTAAAAACACCTGGGGGAAATTTTGAGGCAAAAAGAATTTATAAGAATCTTCTTATCCTTATCCGTGGAAAGAACCTACTTGCAAACCTGATTGTTTTACCTCTAGTAGAGTTTGAAGTTATCCTGGGTATGGATTGGATCTCTATTTACCATGCTAAGATTGACTGTAGAGCTAAAGAAGTTTCTTTTCAGAAAGACTTTCAGTTTGTGTACAAGAATGAACCCTTACTATTGATAACATATCAAGAGGCTGAGAAACTTGTAAAAGATGGAAATGAATGTTACATTGCACATATTGTTGAAAACAAGGGAACTATTCAGATTAATGATGTGCCAGTGGTAAATGAGTATCCTGATGATTTTCCTGATGAGTTTCCTGGAATAATACCAGATCGGGAAGTTGAATTTACTATTGACTTAGTTCCTGATGCTAATCCAATTTCAAAACCCCCTTATCGAATGGCTCAAATTGAACTTTTTGAGTTGAAGGATCAATTTCAAGATTTATTAGAGAAAGGTTTCATTCGACCTAGCACATCACCATGGGGTTCTCCTCTTTTATTTGTTAAAAAAAAGATGGTTCTATGAGACTTTGCATTGATTATAGAGCCTTGAATAATATCACTGTTAAGAACAAGTATCCTTTGCCTCATATCAATGATTTGTTTGATCAACTCCAGGGAGCTCAGTATTTTTCGAAGATTTACTTGTGGTCGGGGTACCACCATTTGAAAGTAAAATAAGTAGACGTACCGAAGACTGCGTTCTGTACTAGATGTGGCCATTATGAATTTGTAGTAATGCCTTTTGGGATAACCAATGCACCTTCTGTATTCATGGACCTTATGAATAGAATTTTCCATGAGTTCTTGGATAAGTTTGTGGTTGTTTTCATTGATGATATTTTTGTGTTTTCTAAAAGTAAATAGGAGCATGAAAGACATTTAAGGGTTATTTTTCAAACCTTAAAAGAAAATAAATTGTATGGGAAATTCAGAAAGTGTGATTTTTTGTTGCAACAAATTTCTTTCCTTGGTCACATTGTTTCTAAAGTTGATCCTGAAAAAACAAAGGTTGTTGAAGAATGGCCAAGACCCACAAATGTAACTGAGATTCGTAGATTCCTTGGTTTGCAGGCTATTACCAAAGGTTTGTTAGAAATTTTTCACGGTTATCTAGTCCAATGACTAAGCTAACTCGGAAGGGTGTTATGTTTATATGGACAAAAGAATGTGATGATTGTTTTCAGGAACTGAAAATAAGATCGTTGAATGATCCAGTTTTGGCACTTCTTTCCAGGAATGGTGAGTTTTTTATCTACAGTGATGCTTCATTGAAAGTACTTGGTTGCGTCCTAATGCAGAATGATCAGGTAATTGCTTATGCTTCATGACAGTTGAAAACTCATGAGGTAAATTACCCTACACATGATTTGGAATTAGCTGCTATTTTTTTCTCTTTAAAAATTTGGAGGCATCATTTGTATGGTGTAAAGTGTGAAATATATACTGATCAAAAAAGTTTAAAGTAAATATTCACTCAGAAAGAATTAAACATGAGACAACGGAGATAGATAGAATTAATCAAGGATTATGATTGTACAATTCACTACCATTCGGGAAAAGCAAATAAAGTGGCGGATGCTTTGAGTCGAAAAAGTAATGCTTCATTAACAATGTTGTGTGTGGAACGTGATCCTTTGGTTAAGGATTTGATGAACTTTGGCATAGAAGTTGTTGGTGCAGTATGTCCTTCTGTTTTGTTTCAGGTATCAGTGAAATCTTCTCTATCAGACAGAATTAAGCAAGCACATAAGAAAGACAATGAGTTGCAGAAAAAGGTAGAGCTGGTTCAGAAGGGTAAGTTGCATGAATTCAACATTGATAATGATTGTGTTTTGAGATTTGGGAAGAGATTGTGTGTGCCAGGTGATTCACAGTTGAAGAGATATTTGTTATGTGAAGTTCATAGTTATCCATTTTTAGTTCATCCTGGCAGTACTATGATGTATAGAGATCTTCGAGAGTATTACTGGTGGGATGGAATGAAAAGGGATATTGCTGATTTTACTGTGAAGTGTTTGACTTGTCAATAGGTTAAAGCAGAGCGGCAGTTACCGAAACGGATGCTTCAGCCTTTACCAGTACCAGAATGGAAATGGGAGAATATATCCATAGGCTTCGTTGTGGGATTGCCAAAGACACCTCGAGGTAATAATGCAATCTGGGTTATTGTTGATCGCTTGACTAAATCGGCTCATTTCCTTGCTATACAAGATACTTTTTCCCTAGATCAACTTTCTCATTTGTATCTTAAAGAGATAGTCAGGTTACATGGAGTTCCTCTATCCATTGTATCTGATCGTGATCCCAGGTTTACTTCTAACTTTTGGAAGGGCCTTCAGAAGTCGTTGGGTACTGAATTAAATTTTAGTACAAATTTTCATCCTCAATCAGATGGGAAGTCAGAACAAACAATTCAGAATTTGGAGGATATGCTACGTGCTTATTCGATGGATTATCAGGGAAGTTGGGACCAACATCTTTCTTTGGTTGATTTTTCTTATAATAACAGTTTTCATTCTATTATATAGATGGAACCATTTGAGGCATTATATGGGAAGCGGTGTCGAACTCCAGTTTTATGGGATGAAGTGGGTGAAAGGAAGTTGATGGGACCGAAATTGGTAGAAGAGTTGGCAGAAAAATTTCAGTTGATTCAGAAACACATGAGAACAGCACAGAGCAGGCAGAAGAGTTATGCGGATAACTGGAGGAAGGATCTATCTTTCGAGGTAGGTGATCACGTTTTTCTCAAAGTTTCACCATGGAAAAGTGTGATGCGATTCGGTAAGAAAGGAAATCTGAGTCCAAGGTTCATTGGACCATATGAAATTCTAGAGAAAGTTGGATCAGTTGCATACCGTGTGGCTTTACCTCCGAGTTTATCTTAGGTACACAATTTTTTTCATGTTTCGATGTTAAGGAAGTATATGCCAGATCCATCTTATGTTTTGAGCCCAGAGGTAGTTCAGTTGGAGGAGAATCTCTCTTATGAAGAACAACCAGTCCAGATTCTTGACCATAGAGAGCAAGTGTTGCAGAATAAGGTAATTCACCAGGTAAAGGTTTTGTGTAAAAACCATATGGTTGAAGATGCGACATGGGAATCTGAAAATGTTATGAGGCATAAATACCCCCACTTATTTTGATAAGTGAATAAAATTGCGAGGATGCAATTCCCAAAAGGGGGGAAGGATGTAACATCCCAAGTAAATAAATAATAAAGCATTTTCATATTTATTAATATTTATGAATTAAATATTAATTTTACTTTAAAGGGGTTTCTATGTTCGATAGTGTACCCGATACGCAACAAATAGTTTCTTTGAAAACTTACGTTGCACACTAGTAATAAAATAATATTATTTTAAATGGTAGTTAACACGTAGCCGTTGTATTGGAGGGAATGAATAGAAATAACTAAAATATGGTTATATATGTTTGTTAAATGTTTTTAAATTTATCCAATAAAGGATAAAGGCTTAAAATACGAAAAGAATTCAATTTTAGGCATATATACTCTAATATTCACTAAAGGTCCACTTATCGCCTTTTGATGGCGAACCGTCATTAAATATAGTTTTGGTCACTCTCATACATTCTATTGGACCAAATAAAATTTTTCTTTATAATCGGGACATCAAAATTTACTTTGTGTAAATTTTTGGTATTTTTCCGATAAAGTTCATTTTTTAATGAATAGTGAAAAATGTTGTATTTTAATTCAAAACCTCTTTTTAGTATAATTTATTTATATGATTAGATTATCTTTTGAATTGGTTTTAAAGTGAAATTAGAATATATTTTTACCATTTAATCCAATAGTTGTTGTTGGAATTAATTTCACCTTGAAATTGGACTTAAACTAGTGTCAATCTTTTGATACTTATTGTTTCATAAAAACACGCTATTTGCTCTGACAGCGGGAATTAGTTATTAAATTAATTAATGTAAATTATATGTTTTTAATTTTGTAAAATATACATCATTTTTGAATTTGTAATATCAAATATATCTTAGGGTGAATTTTTGGTATTTTTCTGAAAAAAACTTCAATTTTTGATGAATAGTGAAACCACTAAGTGGTACCTAAAAAACTGATTTTTCGTTTAAATGAAATTTTACCACCTCTGTGTTTTGAATTTAAAAAATCCGACATACATGGTTGTCATTAGGAAGTAAAATGTGGTTCAATGGGATTAAAATATTTTTTTGTAGAATAGTAACTTTTAAGTTTTTAATCGCGATTAGAGGTAATTAGTGTAGTTTAAGGTAAAAATAATGTTTAAATAATATGAAATGACCTAGAAACATGTATTACCCTTATTGGATGTGTCATGGCCGACCAAGAAAATCCATGTGTCGACTTGGGGACCCCATGGAGCCACTTTGGTAGGAAAATGACATTAATAACTTTTTATTTAAAGTTAAAATAAAAATGTCACAAACATGAGTTGTTTTACTAAAACAATTTTTAAATGGGGTTATACAAGTCATATTTTTTACTATAAATATTCATTATAAATCTAAAAATATTTCCTAAATCATGATATTTTTTTCATAATTTTTATAAATTAAATAAATTAAATTATTTATGACACCGTGATGATGCAACGATTACCTCATTATTTAACGATTTAAATAAAATGAAAAGATAATGTAAAATCTAAGACCTACACATGTCAAAAACCTATTGTATGGGTGTATTTAGAACTCTTATCACCTTATCCTCGAAATATATAATTTTGGGACCTTTTAAATCTGAAAATAATTTTATAATAAAGTAACCTTTTATAACTTTCCAAGAGTTCCCCTCCTCTCCTCTTATAAAAGGCCCCCACCTCTACCACATTACCCGCACATCTCAAGCCTTTGGCTCAGCCAACCCCTGCCCATTTTATCTCCCCAAATCCCTCTCTTACTCTTAGAAGCCTCACTTTGGGAATAAGTCTTCCCAAGGAAGCCTTTGAGCTCAAATCAAAAAGATTTACCCGATTTAAAGGTAGTGTCTTCTCTTGTGTTCTTATGTTTTATTTTGCTTCTCAAACCCCCTAAACTCTTTTTATTATTTTATTTTGTAACAACAACAGTATCTTCAATATACTAGGATTTTTTTATAAGAATGATTCGAGATACACTTACACACACCTACATCTAATGGTTAAAGAACATATTGTTTCCGTGGATGGCGAATTTCTGCCTCACGAAACGATGATTGTTCAACACTCATATAACACCTTCAAAGGTGGCCATTAAGATATCAATATATTTATATATGATATATAATATTTTTATGTTTTACTTAAGCTTCTGTATTTTTCATTTATGGCATACCTTTATGGTTTCCATTATGGGTAAACACGATATCTTCATTTTAGGAAGTGCGGACTACCGCCCCCTCAAAGTGATTTGATTCGTTAATACCATATGTGGTACGTATAAAGGATAAATTTAATGATATTATATATGATAGTATACTGGAATTACAATATACCTTTATATCATTATTATTTCACTCCATTAAGTAAGAAATAGAAATGAAAGTAGCGTTCATGCGTACGTACGGCTTACCGTCTCCATGAACGGTGCATTTCATTTATTACCTCTAAATGTTATGTAATATTATAAATGCATGTATATACTGGATATATATGATATATATGATATCTACATCATGAATATAATTCTGGATATAATGGATATTTAACCCCATGAACAACTTTTAATTATAAAGAGTTTATTTTTGACTCAAGTACCAATGATCGACAAAACGACCATTATTAACATAAATAATTACATAGTGTTCATAACATGGTAATAAGTGATATAAAAGGAATAATGAACTTGAAAAAAGGTTCTTAAACAAGTAGAAATTAACTCAAGTTTATTATTCAGGAGATTAAAGAGCGATCGAGTCAAGTCAGACCTGAGGTATGGGACTTCGTCTCAATCTCCTTTCATTGAGGCATATTTTGTTTTATACACAACCTTATTTTATACGGTGTATAAACCCCTTTGACCTTTATGTTTATCCGAAAGGAATATTTTTTTATACAAATCGTTTTACTAAACGACAAAAGGGAATTTTTTTGTCATACTTATGTGGCGACAACGACTTCTCTGCCACCGTGACCATTATTTGAGTTTCTGCTTCCTCTACAAGCCATACCTTTTTTTAAAAAAAGAAAAATAAATACCATGTTTTACGTTTCTTTTATTTTGGTATTGAAAATGGTTTTCATAATGTTTTTATTATATCAATGTGTTGTATTGATATATTGTGATTGAAATATGGAAATGTTATGTTTCCTTTATGTATGTTTTATGTGATACGATTATGTTATGGTTCTTGGAAATTGTTATGAAGACGGGTGGTTCTGTGATAAACTAAGGGTGGGTGAGCCCGATATAGCTCTCCAATGCATTGGGTAATGCAAAGGAGTTAAACGTTAAGGTTTCTATGAAGAAATTTAGGGAATATACTATGATGGGTATTCCAAACATAACCAAGAGGGTTACTCCCTACGTAAGAATGTTATGAATGCCTCAAGTTACCTTTATGTCTTATGATTTCTATGATTTATTCATGATTTGATGGGGTATGTTAACGTGATTATGTTTTATGAGTAAAGTATGATTTCATACATGGACTAATGTTTTTATTTCATACTTTTATATCCCTTACTGAGCTTTTTATGCTCATCCCAAGTTTTTGAAATGTTTTTCACAGGTCAAGGGAAAGGTACATGATGTGATGATAGTGTCAAGGAAGTGTCAATAAAGAATCCATGTTTTATTTTAAATATGTTTCCGTTGATGGGAAAAATGAGTACAATCTTTTATGTAACCACTTTATTTAAATGTGGAATGTAATGCATGTTTTATGATCTAATTCTCTAAAACTCTAAACCTGAAAGGATCCTCAACGTGTATTCTTGAAATAACTCAAGATTAAGTAATGTTTAAGGTTGGGGTCTTATAATAACCACAAATACATCAGAAACAATACTCGTACCACAACAACCCACGAAACACCGCTTCACATAATTAAACCCCAACCAGCACCCACAAAATTCATTCTTTCATTTAGTTTAACCGGGGTGATCATACAAGGGTTCCAGGTATTTATTTAATCATCCAACTTTACATGATTAACCAATTTCCACATTCTATGAAATTCCATCCACAAAATAATCCAGAAAAATAGGGCAACATTTAATTGCGCAAGCAAAGGCCCCCAACGACCGTGATTTTCAGTAGGCATAAGCCTATTCAATTCACAACATAATCAAAGGATAAGAATTGATGGAAATAAAACAACAATATCAAAAAAAAATCCCCAAACCCCTTCTTTAACCAGTTATTATCTTTATTTACTAGTTAAACTATATCTCATGAAAATAAGAGGATACCCACCCCGCATAATGCACAAAAGAGAGAGAGACGAAGGTAAGATCCCTACTTGAACAGTTTTTTGATGTCCTTCTGTGAGAACAACCACCACGAGGATTTCGATCACTCCTCCCGATGACTACATCCTCCTATGGACGTTGCATCACAATCGCACTAACAACCAAGAGAGGATCCATTAAGGTTTAAGGTGTCACTTGTCATAGCATGGCAAGGAGGAATAGAAAGAGGAGATCAAAGAAGGAATAAGAACGGGGTAGAACGTACCATTAAGATGACGTTCATCAAAGAGCGTTGTTCCCGTCAAATATCAACAATCTCCTCAGTAGGAAACTGTGAAGAGGAAGTCGAAGAAGAGGGAAAGGAATGAGGTACACGATGTTCGCCTCGTTGACACGATCTCATAGCCACCGACAAATCAATGATCGGAGTCCGGATGAAGAATATAGTAGGAAGGCTTCTGGGTCATCCGGGAGTGTCGACGTGCGGAGAAGAAGAGGGGTCCATAAATAACACATGACCCTCTCTTATATAGGCAACGAAAAGGTAAAATGGTACGCGGCGTGTATTAATGAATACACGACGTGACCGTAAAACTGTTACATTGTTTGACTGGTCAACGCATGACATGTCACGTGGTTTCCATGTGATTAATGATAATAATAAATTCAATTAATAATAGGTGTTTTATTGACCCGAGACATGAGTCATAAAAATGTATTCATCATTGGTTTTAAAATGACCGTCATAATTTCAGGGTTATGCTGTCATTGATGGTTTTTCAATCTGATATCATCTGCAGAAGTTACGGACGAATTATGGTTTTGACAACCATAATTATTAATAATAATAATAATATGTTATCATTATTATTCTATTTCATTGAAAATTTCTCTCTCCAATCTCATTTAAGATTCACACACAAAATCCTCTCCAATTTGGTGCGCCTCACTAATTCATGTGATTCTCTCTTCTTTTTTTTATTAGTTTAAAAACTAATTTGTTTCCTTTAACTCTTTCTCTCTCCAATATAACTCTTCCATTCACGATTTCTTCTCCCATTCCACCAAAAGTGCCACCTCCCCTTGCCTTTACTCCATTATCACTTCAATGTTATTATTAATAAAATTAATATTAATAACATCCATCATTAATGTTCTGATTTAATCCCATTAAATTAGTTTATCGTGGTTATTCTCATATTAAATTAAGACCATTCCATTTAATTAATCACACACTAAAATCCACCATTAAAATTATTATTTAATAGTAATAAATCCTCTTTCAAATTCATCAATGGGTCTCCATCATTATCATTAATAATTATTATTATTATTAACGCACATTATTATCTTATAATTACTCCCTCTCTCCCATCACATGATATTCACGCACGGGTTGGGAACCTCTTCTATGCGCATCTTCATGTTATTATTGTTATTACAAATTATTATATAATAATACCCTTTTAATGTTATTTACACAATTCCAACTTTAATTGTGGAGAACCGCACAATGCCTCCTGTACAAGGTCACGCCCATGCACCCCATGCATTTTATTTCTTTATAATTTATTCCATGCGCCTCCCATTATATGCCCGTTACACATATAATTTATTATTTATTAAAATTTAAATAAATAAAAAATAAACCATGCACCTCCACTCATTGAATTAAATACATTCAATTTTATTTCTTTTATTTTACAAGGATTAAATTAAAACCATTTAATCTAATTAACACCAAATATTTTCACGCCACCCTTATCAATTATTATTATCAAAAATTATTATTATAACACGTGTCTTGTTTGACCACATCAAATTTTTACAAAGTAATGGACCGGAGAGGTCTGGGCTATTACATCAGATACCTCTCAAAACATTATCGTCCTTGAGAATTAAAAACCAACCCATAAAAGGGGAAAGGTCTGAACAACCACCCCGCAAGATATCTCTCAGGGCTCTCATCATAACAAGAATCCAACCACTATCCTAATTATATGAGTCAGGGAATTCCATCCCCCATGTCGAGATATTATCCACTTTAGGTGGCACTGACTCTCCTGCACGGGTTTAATCACATCCACATTAATACGACTCGATTAGGGATTAGGTCCTCCCACCCCCATAATTTAGGATTTCTCATACACACACTGCCCCCAACACCGCACAAAACAAGCAACATGCTGCCCCAACACATGGATTGGGGAATTCCTTCTCCCATTTCAAGATACTATCCACTTTGGGCGACATTGACTCGCCCGCATAGGTTTAATCGCATCCACATTAATGCGTCTTGATTAGGGATCAGGTCCTCCTCTCCCCACATGTTAGGACTCTTCACACACATTTAAAGGAAAGAGGAAAAAAAACTTAATTAGCATTATAGACTCATGAAAAACAAGGTCCAGGCCCAAAGCATGGGCGAGAATGAGTTTCAACAAAGGAGTGTGATTCTCCTGAATTTAAACAAAACATAAACAAGAGCATTTAAGTAAAACCAAAAACATCTCTCTCGATCTCTGGCCTGGTAGGGTTGTCGCTTCTATTGCGTCCAACTATCCGCATCCCACTCCTCTGCCTTTCTGTTGACGTCCAGGTGCCATAGCTGTTTGGTAAACAAGGAACGCCTAAGCCCAAGTAGCAAGGAAATTTTCTCAATGTTTCATTTTATTATTTTATTTTGATTTCTTTCACAGAACACCAAAATAAAGTAAAACAAAAATCATGATGATGCATGTACCTTTCCTAGGGTATCTACCCTGCAATAAATGTAGTCTTACTTGGTCGTTCGGTAAGCTTAGAGTCCTTGCATCGGATCACGGGGGGCCCTAAAATCTCGTGTCCTAGCCGGTCTTCCCTGGCCTATGTCCCGCATAAAGATCATCCAACACTGCTGCCCTACCATACCATGCAATCCTCACTGTGCCTAACTCCAGACTCCATCTTATCTCTCAACCATCAGCCTCTGATACCATTCTGTCACGACCCCCTCCCACCAAATATTCCCCTCCTAAGTTGGAAATGGTTAAAGGGAGATAATGACCCCCGAGTCCCGCCTCCAGTAGGCCCCGGAGTGGCAACTAGCACTAAGGGTATGAGTTTTCACAAATATGTGAGGAATTGCCCTTTTTATTATTTAAGATCGGGAAATAGGATGATTCAAACTCCAAAAGAAAAAGGAACAATTAAATGAAAATAAACCCAAAACCAAACCCATATGCATGTTTTATACAATACTGAAACAAAAGTACAAGTACAAGAAAAGCTCCAAAGTACGATACCAAAAAAAAAGAAAGCAAAAACTACAACTAGGAAAACTCCAACATCCAACTAGCAAGGTCCCGCACGGTCCCTGAAGTCCTCCTGAAAACCTGAAAGTAAACGTAGGATGAGCATACAAGTATACTCAGTAGGAAAACCTAAATCTCTCATGTACAGGTGGGGAGACATCCTAATGCCCCGTGATAAAACACAAGAAACCAAAGCCTATCAAGGAATCTATCCACCCAACCTTACAAGCCACACTCACCAAATAACGCAAGTCAATAGATTAGTGTAGTAATATTATCAAAGTATGGGTACCTCACACCACCTTCCTGCTGAATACTGCTCAAGCCCTCATGCCTAACACTCTGATGCTTCCCCCTCTTCCTGAGCTAGTGCCACAACCGGTCCATACGAAGCTCGAGCTAGTGTCCCAACCTGGCCATACGAAGCTCATAGTATCCCGCTGGAACACAATCCTCGGCCATAACCACATCTCATCCCAAAGACACCTAGGAACCACATCACATCTCATCCAAAAGACACCTGGGAACATATTACATCCTCATCCTAAATACTCTTGAGAAACATCTGTCATAACCTGCCTGAAGAATCTTGAGCTATAGAACCTGGAAGAGGGATCACAATGAAGAACAGTAACCAGCCATCCTTTATATGTTTGAGAATATCACCCCCCCCCATCCCACGGGTGTTTGGTATGTAATGCTCAATATGGGTGGGGTGTGTAAAGAAACATAAAACGTACAGATTTATATAATTTTATCAACCACTCAGCACATCCTAAGGTTTTTATGCAAAATACCTGAGCACATTCCTCGGCACTGCTTCCTCGAAATTATGCACACAATAAACAGCCCCAAACCCCATTAATCTTTTCATGTTTCAACAGTTTTAGTTTATCAGTTCCTTAACTACTGAGAAACTAACAACAACCAAACCAGATATCGTTCTTAAAACATATCCCTGCTAGCCACAAATAAAGTTAGGGAAAACTAAAGTAACACAATACCATTTTATTTTATCATCCAATCAATTCCATTTATTTTCTATATTTAATCAACTACCATGCCCCACAATTCATTAGTTAACTCTTCCACTTTTATTCATATGAAAAACCCATCCCTGCAGCCATGCTTCCAACCACCATAACCACAAACACATCAGAAATAATACTCGTACTACAACAAACCACGAAACACCCCTTCACATAATTAAACCCTAACCAGCACCCACAAAATTCATTCTTTCATTTAGTTTAACTGGGGTGATCATATAAGGGTTCAGGTATTCATTTAATCATCCAACTTTAAATGATTAAAAAATTTCCACATTCTATGAAATTCTATCCACAAAACAATCCAGAAAAATAGGGCAACATTTAATTGCGCAAGCAAAGGCCCCCAATGACTGTGATTTTCAGTAGGCCTAAGCCTATTCAATTCACAACATAATCAAAGGATAAGCATTGATGGAAATAAAACAACAATATCAACAAAAATTTCCCCAAACCCATTTTTCAACTAGTTATTATCTTTATTTACTGGTTCAACTGTATCTCACGAAAATAAGAGGATACCCACCCCGCATGATGCACAAAAGAGAGAGAGACGAAGGTAGGATCTCTACTTGAACAGTTTTTGATGTCCTTATGTGAGAACAACCACTACGAGGATTTCAATCACTCCTCCCGAAGACTACGTCCTCCTGTGGACGCTGCGTCACAACCGCACTAACAACCAAGAGAGACTCCATTAAGGTTTAAGGTGTCACTTTTCATAGCATGGCAAGGAGGAACAAAAAGAGGAGATCGATTAAGGAATAAGAACGGGGTAGAACGTACCATTAAGATGACGTTCGTCGAAGAGCGTCATTCCCGTCAAATATCATCAATCTTCTTGGTAGGAAACTACGAAGAGGAAGTCAAATAAGAGGGAAAGGAACGAGGTTCACGATGTTCGTCTCGTCGACACGATCCCTCAGCCACCGACAGATCGACGATCGGAGACCAGATGAATAAGATAGGAGGAAGACTTCTGGGTCATCCGGGAGCGTCGCCGTGCGGAGAAGAAGAGGGGTCCATAAATAACACGTGACCCTCTCTTATATAGGCAACGAAAAGGTAAAATGGTATGCATTGTGTATTAATGAATACACGATGTGACCATAAAACTGTTACGTTGTTTGACTGGTCAACGCATGACACGTCACGCGGTTTCCATGCGTTTAATGATAATAATAACTTAAATTAATAATAGGTGTTTTATTGACCTGAGACATGAGTCATAAAAAGGTATTCATCATTGATCTTAAAATGGCCGTCATAATTTCAGGGTTACGCTGCCGCTGATGGTTCGTCAATCTGATATCATCTGGAGAAGTTACGGATGAATTATGGTTTTGACAACCATTATTAATAATAATATTATTATATTATCATTATTATTCCATTTTATTGAAAATTTATCTCTCAAATCTCATTTAAGATTCACGCACAAAATCCTCTCCAATTTGGTGCACCTCACCAATTCATGAGATTCTCTCTTCTTTTTTTTATTAGTTTAAAAACTAATTTGTTTCCTTTAACTCTTTCTCTCTCCAGTCTACCTCTTCCATTCACGATTTCTTCTCCCACTCCATCAAAAGTGGCGCCTCCCCTTGACTTTACTCCATTATCACTTCAATGTTATTATTAATAAAATTAATATTAATAACATCCATAATTAATGTTCTAATTTAATCCCATTAAATTAGTTTGTCATGGTTTTTCTTATATTAAATTAAGACCATTCCATTTAATTAATCACACACTAAAAGCCACCATTACCATTATTATTTAATAGTAATAAATCCTCTTTCAATTTCATCAACGGGTCGCCATCATTATCATTAATAATTATTATTATTATTGACGCACATTATTATCTTATAATTACTCCCTCTCTCCCATCACATGATATTCACGTACGGGTTGGGAACCTCTTCTATGCGCCTCTTCATGTTATTATTGTTATTAAAAATTATTATATAATAATACCCTTTTAATGTTATTTACACAATTCCAACTTTAATTTTAGAGAACCACACAACACCTCCTGTATAAGGTCACGCCCATGCACCTCATGCATTTTATTCCTTTATAATTTATTCCATGCTCCTCCCATTATATTCCCATTACACATAATTTATTATTTATTAAAATTTAAATAAATCAAAAAGAAACCATGCACCTCCCCTCATTGAATTAAATACATTCAATTTTATTTCTTTTATTTCACGAGGATTAAATTAAAACCATTTAATCTAATTAACACCAAATATTTTCACACCACCCTTATCAATTATTATTATCAAAAATTATTATTATAAAACGCGTCGTGTTTGACCACAAAAAATTTTTACAAAGTAATGGACCGGAGAGGTCCGGGCCATTACATTGCGCCTTTTGTGCCATTATTAGTATATAAGCATGACTTAGAAATTTATGAATATTTTTCTTGAAAAAAAATATTTTTTTAATTTACATTATACATTTTGAAATATATATTGTTTTTAAAAAGATTATATTTAATATTTTAGAACACAAGTAATACTTTTCTCAAAAATGTTTTAATACATTATACTTTTATTATATTAAAATTAATTTTTAACATTTTTATAAATTGAATCAGAAAAAATGGATTTTATATTTAAAATCAGTAGGTCTTAATTATCTAATAAGGACCACTATATTTTTTAGGCATAAATATTAAGTTACCTTGTGTAAAAATTAGTTACTGTGATAAAAGCTAATATGGGAAAAATAAATAATTCAAGTGGTAAATGGATTGAAACATGTTTAAAAATTGTGTGAAAAAACATATTTAAGTCTATATCAACCTTATCTCTTCCCCAACCCATTATTTATCACATTTTGGATCCACTTTCCCTGAGAGTGAATTCCCATATTTGAAATTTTATGAGTATTTACAAAAATTTCATCCCTTTTCTCTTATAAAAGGGGCTTTCCTCTCATCACATTCCTTGAAAAAAAATCCCTAAGTTTATCCAAAAATATACCCAACCCTCTTATTAGCACTCCTAACCATCTTAAATAGGTTTTTTTCTTCTCAAAAGATAACCCCTCAAAGGGTTAACTTGTTTGCAATGGATATAATCCAAGAAGTTAGGTAATAAGTTATTAACCTCTCTTTAACTTTTCTATTTCTTTATGTGCACTTATTCTTCCAAAAATTCCAATACACCATTCCTAGGAAAAAATACCTCAAGGTAACATTACATTGTTTTTTGTTTGATTTTGTTTGTTGAAAAAGTGGGTTTTCATGGTAATTTGTAGAGTTCTAAATATATTGTTGATAATGTGTGTTAAAAAAGATCCAAGACAAAGGAATGGATGCTCTGGAGGTGGTATAGAAAGATGTTTATATAAGGTAATGTCATTTCCCGGTGTTGGCCAAATTTTTAGGGTCCAAAATCTAAAGGATGGAAAAAGGTGTTTTTGGTGAAAGAAGTAATTTTTAATAAAATTAAAAAGTTGCGTGCAAGGGTGATCATGATTTGAAATGTTGCGTGCAAGTCAAGATTCGAGATCACCACATAAAAATTTAGCTAAGAAAAAAGGTGCATATAAAATCTGAAAATTGTGTGAAAATGGGTTTTCATGACATAGGAGTTGCATGCAAGAAGTTATCATGCAAGAATATTACACACCAAATATGAAGTCAAATCATAAAGTTCAACACTCAAAGTAAGTTGTGCGCAATCCAAGAGTTACGTGGCAGAATAGATTTCTTTCTCACATAAAGGTAGGCGCATGAAGTTTTTTGCATGTGGGGTCATCCATGTCTATAAATTGGTAGCTCCCCCCCCCTCATTTTAGAAGGTCAACCCTTAAAAAATATCATGTCTTTAAATCGCAAAGTAGTTACATGCAAATCATAAAATTTGTGTGCAAGGAGATTTGTGCAAAGCAATGACTCAAATGTTTGTTGTGCACAAGAAAAGAACTTGTGTCTAAATGGCCAAGGAAAGTGCACACAAAGTATAAGAGTTTTTTTCAAGAGGAAGTTTCGTGATAAAGAAAAAGTTTTGAGAAAGTTGGTAGTTTCGTAACCAATAACAAATGTTGCGCGCAAGTTGGTAAAGTTGTGCGCAAGACATCCAAAGGTCACGCGAAAGACAAAGTTGTGTAAACCAGAAGGGATTTCCTAGTGAATCTGTGGTAAAGTGGTATTCATAAATTGTATGAAAGTATAACTTCAACAGAGAATCTATGAACAATTGAGGATTCATTCATTTCTAATAATGAAGGGGATGACATGTCCATAAACTATATGTGGATCCTTTCTAGAGTAGTGAGAAAAGGAATAGGAAGAAGGTAATCTTTTCCACCAGAAGTGATCCATAGAAAGAGACTCAAGGAGTGACCCTTGAGAAATAGTGAGTGATCCATAAAATTTGTAAAGGCAGTGAGTCTGAGCATAGAATTGATCTAGCACAAACAACATTTTGGCAGTGAGCCTTAGTTGATTTGGTACATCGGCGCATTGTTGTTGTATACTCCTTGGATGTAGCCTAGTAAGGGTGAACCAAGTAAAAATCTATGTCTCTGTGTGCTTTCTTTCCTGCTTTAATTTCTATGCATCATCATCAAATTAATTTGGAAAGGGTAATATAAATATAAACACAAAATATAAAATGAAGTGAACCTTATAATAAGAGGTCAAGATCCAGTGGGGCAGGATGAATTCAGTAAAGAATATTAATGCCCTGATTCACCCCCCCCCCCCCCCATATCAGGGTATCTATTCCCCTTTTGGACCTAAAAACCATCTTAAAATTATAACATAATTATCACTACTATACCGATATGTTTTTATAATGATGGTACAAGCATTAACCACCCTTCCCTTTTTCCCTTCAAAAAAGAAAAAAAACCTCAATCGTGTGTATGTGCGGACTACCACCTTCACGACATAACATGTTTCATTTTACTTTGTGAAATTAAAAGTATGGTACTAATATGTAATTTAATATATAAGAATTATATTTATAAAATGATTAAGTATCTAAAATAATAAATCATATTACTCCTTTCTCCCATTCTATGGGAAATAAAATCATCATCCATGTGTACTTATGGACTACCACCTCCATGGAACAGTGCATTCTGTTTTTCACTACCACATTTATGGATAATTATAAATTATAATTAAAGATTATATATGATATATAATATTAATAAATACCATAAATATTATTCTTTATGGATAAAAAATAATGATTGTTATAAGGTAATCCATTAACACTAATAATCCAAAACTAATTCATCGCTGGTTTTTTCTTCATGAAACGTGGAAAAAAACTCTCATATAATGGAATTATAACATTATAGGTAATTATAAAACATAAATTTTAGTACCTTAGATGATCTAATAATGATAAAATCAATATCAAAGAATGGGTACTGAAATCAACATCGTAATACATGCATGAAACACCTGATGGTAAAAATAATCGATAACTAACTAATATATTCATAATAAATGATGTATATAAAATGTAAATGTATATGAATAAGGTTATTAAATATTTTATTAATATAGTTATGTTTTTTATAGGATTTTAGAGCATATTCTACTAAGTAAGAATAAAGGTAAGGGGGTTTCATGAATCAAATCCTTTCTGTGGGTCATAGTCACTTCTCTTTGTTTAAAACCTTAAAAGTTTGATATTATATAATAGATGGTAATTTTATGTTATATTTCCACCTTCTTTTATATTGAAATCATGTTTTATCCCAAATTATTCTTCCTTGATGAATCTATTATTTTGTGAAAATGACATTTTTTCAAGAAAATTCTCATTTATTTTAATGGATTTTCTCTCTATGTTAATGTTTTTACTTCCCAAAAATGTTCTTATTTTCCTAGTGGAAACTAAATTTATTTTTATCTCCAATTATCCTTATATACCCATTTATTTATTTTATTACAAAGGTTTTTTATCCTTTTAACAATGTGGGTTTTCAATAAAAGAGTTTTAAAATATTTAAATGGATTTTTCTTAACATGATTTATATTCTTCCCTTATACTTCACATTTTGACATATATTTTATTTCTTATCAATTTCTATTTATTATATTTTTTAAAAAAAATTATTTTTTAATAATTTTCTATATTCATCTTAATTTTTTGGAAAGTGACCTGAAAATCATGTCTTTTTAAGATGATATTAAGAGACTCTTTTTAAGAAAATCCCTTCTTGTGATTTCTCTTCAATTTTTAAAGGATTTTTATCCAATATAGTAAGGGTTCATAAGTCACTCTATATGTGCTCTTTTTAAATAATCCTTTTGGGAGATTATGTTTTTGGTATAAAATTATCTTGTTTTTTATGTGATGCCATTTTGAAAAGTTATGAAACCCATTTTCTTCTCATGGTCTATTTATGATAAGATGAATGATTTTATTTTAAGTGGAAATCATATGTATGTATGATGAATGGTGTGTTCCTATATCTTCCTTCAATGCATTGGTTAAGATTTTATATCTCATAAGATAATGAAGCATGGACATACTTGGATTTGTTCAAAACCTAAAGGGTGGACATACTTGGATTTACTTACAAAATTAAAGGGTAAACACACCTAGTTTTATTCATAATTTTTTACTATGATTATGTTTGTGCCACTTATATAAAATATGCCTTATTTCTAATTTATGCCAAATATTTATGATATTCCATGTTTTAAATATATTCTTCTTTCTTATGTTATGATTTCATTTGTTTTATTTTCATTTTGTGTTTCTAATCCATGTTTTTTATGACCATCCTTCGGTCTTGTGTTTCTATTCAATGATCCTTAATGCTCAATCAAGTTTTATGATTATCACTTATGATCCCTTGATTTTTTTTAATATTTATCCCTTACTCATGTTTTCCCTCATGTTTATGATCTAACCATTATGACTAGTTGATAGGTTTTCCTTACTGGGCTTTTGAGATCACCCATTTCTTATGTTTCAATTCCCCAGGTTATGAAGATAATTATATCTTATGAGATGTCTATAATAGGGTATAAAGGAGCATGATTATGGATAAATTTTCACAAGTTTTGTAAATTAATATGTTTTTGTATCTAGTATCCAAGACATTAAACCTTTAGGTCCTCCAGTTGTGAAACTATTTGTGAGATGTATTAATTAAATTATGGAATCAATGTATTACATTATGTATGTTTAGCTTTGGTCACCATAGTTGGAATCATAGGTAATTTTTAGTTATTTATAAATATTATTTTAGTATATTAAGGTTAGATAATTTCAGTGAAAATCCTAGATATTAATCTAAGTATAGGATGACAACCTAAAATATTGGTAAAGTCTTGATTCGGTAGATTTCCTAAAAATAAATCCTTGTCTAAATATTGGAAAGTGGATGCAGTTGTGGCACAAATTCACCTAGAGGTAATCACCCTGAAAAGGTTTGGTTAAGCATTAAGTCGATCATTGATCTAATTAATGATGATGGGACTAATACTTCACACCTGGCTAGAAAATCCCAGGGGATGTGCTTTGGTTGATCATATGCTCTTTAGGTACTGCTAAAAAAGATTAATTTCATAGTTAATTTGAGGAATTAGGTTGATAAGTATAATATATCCCAACTTAAATTAACCTAGGTTAAACTAATATTGATATAGGTCGAACAAAATAAATTATAGGCCACTGTGATAATATAAAAGAACAAGATGTTTTATGGTTGAATTCATTTTATTATTATTATGATTTAACTATATTGTTAATGTTTCATCACTCATGTCAACCCTTTTGGTTTTAGTAATGGATGAAACTAGAAGGAACCATGTGTGTGAGGGACAATGTAGAGATTACCTTGGTGAACAACTCATTAAAATGAGAGCTAGTGTAAGAAACCTTATGATTATGTCAAACTAGCTATCATGAGATAAATTTAACAATGTGAACATATTAAAAGTCCCAAACACACCAAAGAATTGAAGGATGAAGTTTCATGAAAGATAAAGTGACAAACATAATGAAGGAAACAGTGTCCAATTTATTATATGTCAAAAATGTGGGAAGGATCCCCAATAGAATTACCTCAAGGAGACTGGAAGATGCTTTACTTGTGGAGGAGGGGTGATCGAGCATAAAACTACTATAAGAAAAGGAAGATAGTAATTAGGATGATTTGAGTGGAAAACATTCATCCAAAATCACCCCTAATGGTCCAATGCCTTAAGTGTAGAAAACATGAACATTATCCAAGTAATTTTCATAATCCAAGGGATGAAATGATGATAGTCACGAACAACCACTAGGACTAAGGAAACAAAGTGGAGCCTATTCAATGATTTCCGATGAGATAGATTGTGATAACTAAATCCACTTCTTCAAAATTGTGAATATGAGATCTTTATTCTAGTTATTCTAGGTTTCCTAGATTTTTTAAGAGTACCACCCTGATGTTTTGTTTGTAAAATAAAATACCTGGTTATATAATGGTTTCATTTTGAAATATAAGTTTATGGAAATATAACTCTTAGTATGGGTCCTTTATATGGATTTTATGTAATTCTGGTAATTGATTAACTATTTAAATATAGACTTCATATTTACTGGTTGTGGTTAAATTTTCCACAAACATCCTCACTAATGAAAAAATGGATAAAGGATTTATACACCTGAGTGTCTCACCCTGGGGTGAACCAGTGATTTTTGTTAAGAAAAA
Organism: Viscum album; assembly: GCA_963277665.1. NCBI lineage: Eukaryota > Viridiplantae > Streptophyta > Magnoliopsida > Santalales > Viscaceae > Viscum > Viscum album. The sequence continues at coordinate 1,711,236,507 of OY728140.1, read as the reverse complement.
CGGTGGATCAATGTGCTTCTGCATTGACTATCATGAACTTAACAAGATCATGACCAAGAACAAATATCATCTACTCCATATTGATGATATGTTCGATTAACTGTGAGGATATCAATATTTCATGAATATTGATCTTCAATTCGGATATCACTAATTGAGGGTAAGAAGAGAAGATATACCCAAGAAAACTTTTCACACAAGTTATGGACAATATGAATTTATAGTGATGCCATTTGGGATTACAAATGCTCTTATTATCTTTATAGAATTGATGAATAGAGTCTTTAGAGATTATCTTAACAAATTCATGGTAGTATTTATTGATGACATTCTCATATATTCTAAGAGAAAATAAGAACATGAATAGCATTTGAGAATTTTGCTAACAACCTTAAAAATGAGAAATTATATCCCAAGTTTAGAAAGTGTGAATTTTAGCTATAAAAAGTATCCTTTATAGGTTATGTTATCACCATAAAGGGTATATATGTGGACACATCAAAGATAGACGTGATTGAAAAATGGCCAAGGCTAACATATGTGATAGAGATCTGCAATTTTCTTAAGTTAACTGGATACTATTAAAGCTTTGTAAGAAATGTATCATGGCTATTGAATCCATTAAATAAGTTAATATAAAAGGAAGTAAAGTTTCTTTAGATTAAGGAATGTAAAGAAATTTTTTAAGGAAATAAAGAAGATATTTTTAACAACACATATACTTACATTACCTTATAGTGGGTAAGAGTTTGTAATATATAGTGTTTCCTTGAAGAAGGTTTGGATTGAATTCTTATGCATAATGAGAAGGTAATTTCTTATGCATCATGTTAATTAAAAAATTATGAGCAGAACTGCCCAACACATGATCTGGCTTTAGTAAAAGCAGTATTTGCAGTGAAAATTTTGTGGCATTATCTCTACGATGAGAATTGTGATATTTATATTGACCATAAGAGATTAAAGTATATATCCAAACAAATTTTTTTGAATATGCGCCAAAGGATATGGTTAAAACTGATCAAAGAATATGATTTTTCAATACATTACCACCCTGGGAAGGCAAACAAGGTGGCTGATGCCCAGAGTAAGAAAAATCATTCTATATCATACATGATAAGGATTGAAAAATACTTAATTTTTAAGGATTTTAAACATATTAATCTTGAAATCATAAGGTAAGGATAGAAAACCTATTTTCCCAAATTATTTCTTAACTATCCATTCACATGAAAATAAAAGAATCCCAGAAAGATGATGCACAACTACAAAAAAATGTAGTGAGTATTCTAGAGTTTAGATTTGATAAAGATGGAGTTATAAGATTTAGAACTCAAATATATATACCATCAAAATGAGAACTAAAGAGGGAACTTTTGGATGATGCTCATAGATCATCATCTTTTATTCATATAGGAAGCCTGAAAATGTATAGAGATCTAAATAAAAACTTCTGTTGGGATAACATAAAGAGGGAAATCATGGAATACACATCTTGGTGCTTGGTATGCCAACAAGTTATGGCAGGACTACAACAGTCTAAGGGTATTTTTCAACCATTTCCCATATCGATATTGAAATGGGAAAACATTACCATGGATTTTTTTGTTGGACTCCTTAGGACATATAAAGTCCATAATGCCATTTGGGTTGTAGTCGATTACCTTTTTCTAGTTGTAAACCCCTTATATGCTTTCTTAGAACCCCTAGTGGGTCGATCTGTTGTTTTCTAGAGAAAATGAGGGTTTTTGGTGATTTGAGGGGTTTCCCGTTTGGGAATCCTGATCACACGGCATGTAGATCAAGAACACGTGTTGTGTGTTCTTCCTATTCGGGAAAGATGACATTTTGAAGTACACTCCATGTATGGGGCATACACATTGTGTACTGGGACTTAGTTATGTAGCCAAGTACCTAGACAGATAGCTCGTGTGGGGTCACATGGCCGTGTAAAGTACACAGCCATACCCTATGTGGGTTGCATGTCATGTACATGTACACAACCAAGCGAAGTACATGGCCAGACTATGTGAGGTACACTGGAAGGTACCCCGTGTAGGGTACACACCATACATATCTTACACACCGTGTACATAGGCTTTCACATGCTATGTTTGGCTGAAGTACATGCCCATGTGGGATCGTGAGAGTACACATCGTGTTATAGGGAAGAGACTCTGTGTACTCCTCCTTTGCTACCCTTTTTAGGGGTTTTCTTGTTTTTTTTATTTTGATGCCCAGGAATCAAAATGGGACCCATGAGTAGTCCATTTTGAGTATCTTTCCACGTGGATCGCAATGGTGGAACCCTTGGGGTGATTTGAGGACTCATATGAGTCATTTCAAGTTTTTCTTAAATATAGAGGTTCTTCCTCTAGTAATCAAATTCAATTGTCTCATGAGAGTGAGACCTTGATTTGAGATGAACCATGAGCTATCTCCCTTTACCTATGATTTTGTGGATCTTCCATTGAGGTCGTCTTTATTGCAATATGTTCCCTTCTTGCCTATGAGGTTGTGAGATTAGTTGTTCCCAAGGATCCCTTGTAGGATGCATCTGATTACATTTTAGCATAGAGGATCCCATGTAGGATGCGTCTGTTTACTTACCGTTAAAGGATCCCATGCATGATTCCTCATTTTATCTTACTCCAATAGCCTGAAGACCTTCATTTTTTATTGATTTTTTGATAATCCACCTTTAAAGGGGTGAGGTGTAACCCTTACAAGGCTCGTAGGCGTAAGCATTACATGCCTCATAGGCCTTAGAGGAATTCATTGCCCGTAGACTTCAAACATTACATAAAACCCAGACTAACTACTTGGAACTACTCCTCCCTAGCATCTTCATCATGAAATTAGCTCTCCACCTTCGCATGGTTGTTTGACTAGGATTTCCCATGCATGCACAGGCTTGTCCTGATGGCAGGTGTCATACCCTCTCATTCTTGCAATCCGTTTAGCTTCTGCTATGGTGAAAGCTCATTGTTCATTCTCCTTCTGAAGCTTGTTCCTTGTAAGTTGTCTGGTTTGCATCTGAACTTAAGGTGGCCCGAAGGCCTTACTGACCCAAAGGCATGGGTGGCCCGAAGGCCTTAAAGGACTCGGGGACCAAATTGGTGGCTTAAAGGCCCAAACGGGGGAATATTCTCAGCTACTACAGTGCCAAATAGTACCTTCTATAGTTTCCACTATAGTACCTTCTACAGTATTACTACAGTACCCCAGAAATTATGCCTCCGCCTATATTTGATCCTAGGTCGCCTAGATGCACTTAAGGAGTCCTCACCAACCGGGTTGAGGATCATGTGCCCTCATTTTACCTTCACTGATGAGGATCCCAAGTAGGATGCATCTATTGTGTTATGACTTGAGGGACCCAGTGGGTTCCCAAATGTTTGACCGACCCCAATTTAGTATGTCGGTTTTGGGTAGAGATGGTAGCGGGTTTCACCTTAGAACCTGTGTTGAACATGTAATCCTGAGAGGTTGTGGCAGTAGTGGTGGGTTGGGCATTCAACCACTCTCACTCCTTGTTTACTAATGATGTAGCGATGATAACCAAAGGTTCTTTATGGTTTCTGCCTGATGAGGTTGACGCGATGTAACATTTATATTTGGGATGCCTGGAGGTATTTCCTCGAATCCGTCTTCTGAGCCTTATTAATTGGGGATTCCCAGACATGCTTCTGGGATCTGGCTATTGAGCCTACTTGTTTGACATTTATTTGGAATGCCCAGACATGATTTTGGGATCCAACTTTTGATCCATACATGGTAATGGATTCCTTGAACTTTGTTACTCCTTGGATCGTGATTTTATAGGTTTTTGTGTACAATTCTACTCTATGGATCCTGATTATGATAGTGGATGCCTTATATATTTCTAAACCTTGGATTATGATTCCATAGGATGCCATGAACATTTCTACTCCATGAATTCGTATTTCTTTGGATGCTAAAGACTTTGCAACTCCTTGGATCTATCTTTCTTGGACCGCCTTGGACATTCTCTGTGGACATGCTCCTTAGAATCCACCAAAGTCGTTACTGAGTTTCTATGGAGATGCTCCTAGGACACGATGAGGATGTCTTAGTCTTTATACCTTGGACCCGACCCATGGGATATGACACTTGTTTACTCGGCATAGGTCGTTGAGGATACCTTGGACATTTCTACTTCTTGGATCCGGCCCATGTGGGTCTGATACATGATTATTTTTCATAGTTCGCAGTTGATGTAGTGATCATTTATATGATTGTTCGTCAGTATACAATATCCTCGATTATAGTGATTGGAGGTGAGTATGGGTGAACCTAGGGTTAGGAAATGTATTCCCCTATGGTGACACAGCTTGCTCAGAGACATTTCTGGTGTTGGCTGAAGCAGGTATTGTCGATTGGGATTACAGACCCATAGATTGACTTAATGATACACCACTTAAGTGGTATGACATCTAGCTCAATTCCCTTTTGAAAGGATTTCCAGTTGATCAGATCATGGGTCCAAAGATCTTTTACGGATTTAGTTGCTTATGATTTTATTCCTTTCTTATAAAATTATGTATATAAGAACATGCATATATATATTTATGGGAATTTATATATATCCATGCATACATTTACTCATATAAGATGGCATTGTGTCCAGACAATTGGGGTCATGAACCTAAGAATCGGTTATGGACTTGTTTTTATTATTGATATCTATTGTTTTATCCTTTATAGTTTTCTTGGCTAAGCTGAGCATATTGTATGAGCATGCACTTATGACAGCGAATTTATAGGTTCATCATTGGGGTGGCCTACTGAGATTATTCCTCACCCCTGTACGTGCACCTTGGTGTGAGTGCAGACCTTATGTCTGCTTTTCAGGTTGATCATAGATGCATGGTGGATAGGGTTGAGGCTCAGGTTTGCATGATTGAGTGGGATTGCTTGTTTAGATTCTTTCGATCAGGTTGGCGCAGCTCGACAGTGTCATGGAGACCGAATATGTGGTCTGACTCAGAGTTAGTAGTGGAACCCTATACTTTTATTTCAGTTTCTTTTATGTACTCTTGTATGTTTGGTCAGTCTAGTGGGTGACCGGTGTTGTATGTATGACATGGTTGTTCAAGATTTTATAGCATTTCATTTATTATTATAGCATATTTCTCTTTCAGTTTATTTACTGCTTCCACACTCTGTTTATTTACTACTTTTATGATGTCAAGTTATTTACACTGATGTTTACTCTGATATGAGAGCATAGTATCTCCACAGACACACCCTAGGCCCTTGCTACTAGTCAGCAACCTCTGGCATCTGAAGAGGGGCGCTTGAGGCCTCGTAACGAACCGGCTTGGAGCACCAAATTAGTGACATCCAAATTGGGACGTTAAAAGATGTATTAGAGTTTCTTCTTTTCATGTTGTATTACTATTTGTGATATGGTATACAAGAGTATTAGGAATGTGTCAGAACCTTCGATGGATATCATACTGGTGCGTCGAGAACACATGTTCCGGTGAGAAGTCCCGGTTTCTAGGGGTATAAGATTATTGTTATGATCTGCGATGTTACAATTGTATATGATTTTCTCTTTGAGCGACACACATGTTGTGTGGATGTTATGATATATTATGGATTTCTAGCACTTGGCCAGTTGGAAAGAGGTTAGTGGTTGATTTTGACTCTTGGCCAACAAAGGCAAGAGGCGTCTCGTGCATCATATTTATCATGTAGGATTCACATGTTATAGGCCTGCTAGTGTGTGATTTTAATGATGACATAGACCAATTGTTTAAAGTGTCAACAAAAACCTAAATGATGTTTTACCATATAGGTTTTTGGTGGCATTCTACTCAATTTGGCCGACTTATGTGCATATTTCATTCTGATGGTAGGTAATGTGGATCTACGTTGAGGTGTTTGATGGTGAGGTTGATGACTCGATCCTGGTGCACAAGAGGTGCAGTAACCCAAGTAGGTCGATAGGGCACATGGTGCCCATGTGTTACACCCCTAGTAGGGTGTTGTTTCTCAATTTCGGTTATTTAAATTGTCAGTAAAAATCTATATAGTGTTTTCCTACATATATTGGAATGAAATTCTACTTAACCGGCCTTTATTTGTGGTTATTGAGTCGTATCGTGGAGTATGATGTCGATGGGTACCAAGATGTTTCTAGTGAACTGGACCTCAAGGGGGTATTAACGTATGTGGATGCTCGATGAGTATCAGTTCAGTATCTCTTCTATGTTGGTATCATGATCTCTGAAGAGCAGTTCCTTATGGGGATGCTCGAAGAGGATCAGGATCCTTATAGGTCGATGTTGACACTTTTTGACCCTCGTAGGTCAATGATTTCCTTACCTCCCTTAGAGAGGTTTGATCTTTTGGGCTAGGTGGTTATACCTTGTGACCCAGTTGTGAGACTTGATTGGTAGGACTAGGTGGGAGACCTAGAGTCCCTTGGTTCTGACTCGGACCCGTGTACATCGATGTTCATTTTGTTCGAGGGAAACCTGCATGAGAGAGGTTGGCCCAGCTTTATGAATGTATTTCTAGGCAGTGATCTTGGTTATATGCTCGTTTTGAGATCGAGACACAGTAGGTGCTCAAGTTTTATGATAAAGGCATGTTGATGCCTTCAGCTTTTGACAAGCACATAGGGTGCTTTGGTATCAAGATTGGCTTCGACGAGTAGGACTGTTCGGGTGCCTGGCCCGATCGACCAATGTTTCTGTTGTTGCTAATATAGTCGGAGCGCAGGTAGATGCTCATGACCAGAATGATGCCAGGTGACAGGTGGTCGTGGAATAAATTGGGGGCGAGTGAGGTGCCCAATTTTGAAGAGTGGTTTCAAGGGAGATTATGAATTAATGAGACTGATGTGTCATGTAGCACGGTCAGCTTAGCCTTGTGTTGGATGACTCGCGAGAGTGTGAGTCGGGTGGTAAAGGTATATGATGGTTGTGTGTGGTACTGTTCATTTGAAAATCGGTGAGTGGTCGTGTGCGAGCAGATGATTGATGTTTTCAAGACTTTTCATGGAATGGTTTCCCAAGAGTTGTGATAAATGACAAATGTCCCTCCATGGTAGAGGAAACATCAAGAATGAATCGAGTACAGTGAGGCAATTGACCCATGGATGGACCTGGACACGCGTTTTTGAGAGTTGTGGTGTCAGGTGTAGGTTAAATGCAAGTTAACATGTTGATGTTAGCATGGATCAAAGAGGGCTATACAAGCCTTTCGATGGAATCTTAGAGTACTCCTGGTTAGAGATGGTCATGCTCTATCTTGATATCGTCTTGAGTGCGCCAAGAGAGTGTCGACTCTATGTCAAGCTTCTTTTCCCTTAAATATCTTCCCTCACTTGATAAAGGAACCTATTGAGGTTATTCTCAATGAGCGGTATAAAGTAAGAATTATAGTGGGGAGTGCATTGTTGGTCGTTTGAGGGTGGTGACCCTCATTTTTAGTTGAAATTCAGCTTTTAGTGTGGGTTGTTGAGTTCAGAGTTTGGTTTGAGATGACGATAAGGGTATTCATATGGTGGGGAGTACCAGATCGATTGTAGTTAAACGTATTCCTTGATGTGACAATTTTTTATGTTATAAGACTGGTCATTGGACAGTTCAGATAGTTGGTTGTGCAGATGCTCAAGTTGAGAACATGACTGCCAGTTTTTTCACCAAGGCTTCTCGGGGATGATAAAGTTTATGGTGGAAAGATTGCAAGGACCCATGTTTTGTTAGATAGGAATTTTGAGAAGAAATTTGAATCTTTTTCCTTCAGATGCTTGTAAGAGGTAAAATGGTAATTTTCCCCTAGAAGATTATCTCGGATAATTTTTATGACCACTTTGTTGGTGTTAGAATAGGTTGTTTACCCTAGGATGGGAGTTTGATGGAATTCTGAACCGTTCGAATTTTAGTGGAATAATTAATATTTGATATTTAATTAATTAAATATTAATTTATTCATACAAGTTCATTCGGCCATATCTTCTGAAAAGAGCATCAGATTGAGATTTTTTCTCCTTCGTTGAGTTCGAAACGAGGATTTTTGCATAGGTAGAGCATAAAGTCAGTTTGGGCGTCGAGGCTAAGCCGGCCCCCTTTTCTTTTTCTTTTCTTCGTTTTCTTTTTCCTTTTCTTCTTTTCCACCATGGATTCTCACGTACGCTCCCAAGGGGATCCTCCTTCGTCATGCGATCAAGAGAGAAAAGAGGAGAGAAAAAAATAGGTATAGAGGAAGAGAGGTACCGCCGTAGAGCTCGGGACATGCCAGATCGTCGTGCAATAATCATAGAGCGTGGAAATGGGAAAAGCTTCGGCAGATTCCGCCCAAAGATAGGTTGTTTTTAAGTTTTGTCGTAAATCCTCGTAGATTTTCCGTTTTCTAGTTTTAAACCCCTTATATGCTTGCTTAGGATCCCTAGTGGTTCGATATGTTGTTTTGGGGGGGAATTGGGGTTTTAGGCAATTTGAGGGGTTTCCCATTCGAGAATCTCGATCACACAACATGTAGTTCAAGAACACACGTGCATTCTTCCTGTTTGGGGAAGATAACCTTTTTGAAGTACATGTCGTGTATGGGGCATACACATCGTGTACTGGGACTCAGTCGTGTAGTCGAGTACCTGACCAGACAGCTCGTGTAGGGGCACATGGTCATGTAAAGTACATGGCCAAACCCTGTGTGGGTTTCACGTCGTGTAGATGTACATGGCTAGATGAAGTACATGGTCATGCCATGTGAGGTACACAGGAAGGTACCCCGTGTAGGGTACACACTGTGTACGTTGGCTTTGACATTCCATGTTTGGCTGAAGTACACACCCAGGTGGGGTCGTGAGGGTACACACTGTGTGCTAGGGGTGACACATCGTGTACTCCTTTGCTACCCTTTTTAGGGGTTTTCCTTTTTTCGTATGTTAACGCCCGGGAGTCGGAATGAGACCCATGAGTAGTCAACTATAAGTATTTTTCCGCGTAGATCGTGATGGTGGAACCCTTGGGATGATTTGAGGACTCCTAGGAGGCATTTTAGGTTTTTCTTAAACGGGGAGATTCTTCCTTCGGTAATCAAATTCATTTGTCTCCTGAGAGTGAGACCTTGATCAGAGATGAGCCATGAGCTATCTCCCTTGACCAATGATTTTGTAGCTCTTCTTTTGAGGACGTCTCCCTTGCAAGATGTGCCCTTCTGGCCTATGAGGATGTGAAATTAGTTGTTCCCAAGGATCCCCAATAGGATGACTCTACATACATTTTAGCCTATAGGATCTCATGTAGGATGCCTCTGTTTACTTACCATTAGAGGATCCCATGCAAGATTCCTCATTTTACCTTCACTGCTGAGGATCCCGAGTAGGATGTCTCTCTTGTGTTATGACTTGAGGGACCCAATGGGTGCCTTGATGTTTAACTAACCCTTAGCTAGTATGTCAGGTTTGGGTAGAGATGGTAACAGGTGTCACCTTAGAACTCGTGCTGAACATGTAAGCCTGAGAGGTTGTGGCAGTAGTGGTGGGTTGGGCATTCGGCCACCCTCACTCCTTGTTTATACATTCAGTTGTTTACTATTGATGCAACAATGATAGCCAAAGGTGCTTCTTGGTTTGTCGCTGATGAGCCCGACGACGTGCGACATTTCTCTTTGGGATGCCCTGAGGTATTTCCTGGGATCCGGCTTCTGAGCCTTATTGATTTAGGATGCCTAGACATGCTTATGGGATCCGGCTGTTGAGCATGCTTGTTTGACATTTATTTGGGATGCCCATACGTGATTTCGGGATCCGTCTTTTGATCCTTACATGGTAGTTGATGCCTTGGACTTGGCTACTCCCTGAATCCTAATTCCATAGGATGTCATGGACATTTCTACTCCATGGTTTTTGATTATGGTAGTGGATGTCTTGGAAATTTCTACTCCTTGGATCCTGATTCCATAGAATTCTATGGACATTTCTACTCCTTCAATCCTGATTCCATAGGATTTCATGGACATTTCTACTTCATGGATCCATATTATTGTGGACGCCAAGGAATTTGCTACTCCTTGGGTTCGGCTTGCTTGGACTGCCTTGGACATGCTCATTGGGCTCCACCCAAGTCATTACTGAGTTTCTATGGAGACACTCCTAGGACACGATGAGGATGCCTTGGTCTTTGTACCTTGGATTCGGCCCATGGGGTCTAACACTTGTTTACTTGACATAGGCCGTTGAGGATGCCTTGGACATTTCTACTCCTTGGATCTGGCCCATGTGGGCCTGAAACATGATTATTCGGCATAAGCTGCAGTTGATACAGTGACCGTTTACAGGATTGTCTGTTGGTATACGGTATCCTTGATTATAGTGATTGGAGGCGAGTACGGGTGAACCCAGGGTTAGGACATGTATTCCCCTATGGTGGTGTAGCTTGCTCAAAGAGATTTCTGATGTTGGTCGAAACAGGTATTGTCGATTGGGATTACGGACTCATAGATTGACTTAATGATACACGACTTGAGTGGTACGACATCCATCTCAATGCCCTTTTTACAAGATGCCCAGTTGATCGGATCATGGGTTAAGAGATCTTTTATGGATTGAGTTTCTTATGCTTTTTTCCTTACTTGTATAAGTATGTGTATGAGAACATGCATATATATATGTGTGGGGGGTGGATGTATATATATCCACGCATACATGTACTCATATAAGATAGTGTTGTGTCCAAACGATTGGGGTCACAGACCCAAGAATCGGTTGTGGACTTGTTTTCGTTATTGATATCTGTTGTTTTATCCTTTATAGTTGTCTCGGCTAGGCTAAGCATATTGCATGAGCATGAACCCATGAAAACATATTTATAGGTTCATTGTTGGGGTGACATACTGAGATTATTTCTCACCCATATACGTACACCTCGGTGTGCGTGTAGACCTTATGTTGGATTTTCAGGTTGAGCACATATGCATGGTGGATAGGGATGAGGCCCAATGTAGCATGACCGAGCATGACCACTCATGTGGATTCTTTCGATTAGGCTGACGCAGCTCGACAATGTCATGGAGACCGGGTATGTGGTCTGGCTCAGAGTTAGTAGTAGACCCATGTACTTTTATTCCAGTTAATTCTTTGAACTCCTATATATATGGTCGGCCCAATGGGTGACCAATGTTGTATGTATGACATGGATGTTCAGGCTTTTATAGCATTTCATTTATTATTGCAACATGCTTCTCTTTCAATTTATTTACTGCTTCTGCACCCTTTTATTTACTTCTAGGATGATATCTAGTTATTTCTGTTGTTGTTTACTCTGATATAGGGACATAGTCTCTCCACAGACACACCCTAGGCCCTCACTGTAAGTCGGCAGCCTCTGTCGTATGGAGAGGTGCGCTTAAGGCCTCATAACAAACCAGCTCAGAGCACCGAAGTAGCGACATTCGGTTCGGGATGTTACATTACATATGATAGAACTTTATTTAAGACCTTAATAAAGGGTATGATCATATTGAAAGTCTTGAATATATCAAGAAATTTGAGATAGTCAGGTTCGTTATTTTTGTGCTCAACTCTTCAAGGAAATTGAATTGGTGGTTCATAGTGGTGTAAAATATGTCTGTTCCTCATTTTTTCCTCAACCGCATCTTTCTTCTTTCCTTTTTAACTGTCTCCCATTTCATTTTAGTTTTCTCTTTGGGATTTTCAGGTGGAAAATCGTCTTCCAGTTCAGTTTGGACCTTACTATCCACCTTTCCAGACTTGTTGTTTTCTAGGTTTTTCATTTTCAGATTCACTTGAAACCTAATGCCCATCTTTCGAAGGCTATACCATAACATCTTCTTATGTTTTCAAATCACTTTTAGTAGTGACAACCATCACATTCTCTCTCAGATTCACTTCGATTGTACTGGGAACTTTCCCTTGTCTCTAATAGTCAAATCTCTAGCTAATTCCCCCATTTGATTTTTCAGATTAATAATTTTAAAAAATGTTTCAACCCTTCGTGAGTCATATTCAGCATTTTGTGAGTCCATTTCTTTCATTATTTGTTGTATCATCTCCTTTAAGTTCCATTGGGAATGAGGACAAGCCTCACTTTGAAATTGTTATTTAGGATCATTGGGGTATCACTACCACAAAACTGGGTTTCCACAGCGCCACCCTTTATCAGCGCTAAAAAAACGCTAATAAAGGGGGGTTTTATCAGCGCACATTTTCCTAACACTGATAAATGTGTATATTTCAAAAATAAATTAATAAAAAATAATATATTGATATATAAGTATGTTTATATTGATATAAATATAATAAATATTTTTTAAAACATGTTTTATATCGATTTGATATGTCGTAGACCCAAAATGGACACCCCGGAGCAGAAATTATGATCGTTTGTAGGGATTAAGGACCTTTTCGTACCTTGAAGAATGTGAGAAGGTGTTACAATGGTCACCGTAGTGTAGGTATGGTCATAAGATTCAATTTGATATGTGGTTGAGGCAAAACAGACACCCGGAGCAGAAGTTATGGCAGAACAGACCCCCAGAGCCAAACTTATGACCATTCAGAGTGTTTTTGGTCCTTTTTGAACCTCAAAGAACGTGAGAAGGGGTTTCGGTGATCACCAGATTGTGTAACTTTTCGCAAGCTTCGATTTGATATGTGGTAGAGCCAAAATGGACACTCGGAGCATAAGTTATTGTTGTTTGAAATTTTGCAACTCTCATATCTCCTAAAAACCTATGAAACCAGCAACTCACTAAAACGGGCATAACTTATGCTCCAGTTGTCCGTTTGAGCGCCGCGACCAGTCAAATCGAAGCTCGCAAAACGAATGATGACCAAATCTAGTCGAAACTGTTAGAAGATCAGAAGAATGAAAGATATATCAGTTATAGCACTCCAAAAAAAAGTTCAACTTCAAACGGCCATAACTTTCGCTCTGGGTGTCCGTTTGAGATCTACCACATATCAAATCAAAGGCAGTGAAGAAATATACGTAGCAAATTGACTCAGACATAGTCTCAGTCACATTTGGGACCCAAAAATCCCAAAAATCCCACCAAAAGGCCTCCAAAACTCAGTTTCTGTGTCCGGACCCCTGTCAAATTTTTATTAAAACAGTCATAACTTCTAATCTGTGTGTGTTCGGCCTCCAGCACCTGTGTTATCGTAGTTCGTTCCATGAGCTTCAGTTTGACTATTCACAGAGCTGAAACGGACACCCGGAGAAGAAGTTATGTCTTTTTCAGTGACTGCGATTTATTAGGTTTTTCGAGACCCCATTTCTAGCACTTTTGTATATACATATTAATATATAATATTTGTAAATATATATAAATATGTATAATTATACCTACAGATATACGCATAATATATATTTGTGTGTGTGTGTTGTATATATGTATGTATGTATGTATTTATGTATTTATTTATAAAAACACACATAAGAAAACATATTTTATAAATGTATTTAAAACTAATCTTAAAAATATATATTAATATATATTAATATACAAATAAATATATGGATAAAAAATTATAACTATATATATATATATATATAAATAGATATAAATATATATTAATATATGTATATATATATATATATTAATATATGTATATATATATATATTAATATATGTATATATATATATTAATATATGTATATATATATATTAATATATGTATATATATATATATATATTAATATGACTAAATATATGTATATATTAATATGACTAAATATATATGTATATATTAATATGACTAAATATATATATATATATATATATTAATATAATTAAATATATGTATATATTAATATGACTAAATATATGTATATATTAATATGATTGAATATAGATATATATATATATATACATATATATGAATATATGAGTAGATATAACTAAATATATATATATATATATATATATATATAAATAGATATATTAATAAATGAAAAGTAAAGCAATATAGTGGAGTGATAAAGGCTTAGGCGCACAGCCAAGAGGTCTTGAGTTCGAATCCTGGGAGAGGGGAAATTACCTAGCGCTGTTAAAGGGGGGTGGGGCTGGGTGGAGTTGGTCTGGGGCGTGCGTTCAAGCGCTGTTGAAACCCCCCAGAATTGCAAAAATATATTTTTATTTTATTTTTTTAATATTTTTTCATCTTTTATCAGCGCTAAGAAAAAGCGTTGATAAAAGGGACTCTCCTTTATTTTCATCTCGATTAACAATGCTTTTTTAAGCGTTGTTAATCGACTTTTCTAGCGGTAATAAAGGTCATATTTGTAGTATTGTATCCGAACACAGCAAATTGTTTCACAGCCCTTGATCTGTGGAAAATTTGAGCGGTTTTGTATCCAATATTGCAAATGATTGAGAAAGGTTCAATTTTTCCTTATTGTCCACCACCAAAATTATGAGAACAAGCATTTTTAGTGGGCTCAAATTTGGGAAAAGTCCTTGTATGCCCACACATCTCACAGAACTCACACTGCACAATTAATGACCTCTCTTATTTTTGACAAGTAACTTGTTTGGCACTTTGATTCACGAATGTTTGAACCTATTTTTAAATTTCAACAAGATAAAAATGCATTTCCTAACCTGATCCAGTATTGTCCTCAACTATATTGACTTTTTCCCTCATAGATGATTTATGTTGTGAGTTTTAGGCAGGTGTAGTGTAAAATTGTCTAAACTCTTCAAAAGTTTTATTGGTGTAATTTCCATCAGCTAATTGGTCAACCAAGTCTTCAAAGGATGATGAAAGGCCCTAATTTAAGGATTTTATCAAATATGGGAAGTTGAGGACGACATTGTATAATAAGCATGTCCCAAAACCTATCACATGCCCCATGTAACGACTTCTCCTCACCTTGAAAGAAGCTAGTGATTGTACTTCTCAACTCTCCTGTCAACATCTTGGAAAAAAAATCATGACAAAAGCTTTATATATATTAAGTGCTTGGGGGTACAATTACATTTAAACTCATACACACTGCACACACAGGCTGGAAAGACAGGTCATAGCCCCCTCAAGGGGATAACTCACTCATAAAGCTTTATTTATTCAGTACATGGCTCGTAGGCTCGGTGAGCATGAAAGCTCATTACATGGCCCTGAAGGCTCAAATTTTTGACCCGAAATCCCTCTGGTGAATAGTGATGCTACATTACCCGTGCTGCTACACTACTTACTACAATCTCACCGCTGCTACAGTCCAGCTACAGTACCCTGTGCCCCATGGGTTTTGAACCCCAACTTCAATGTAGTATTACGAGATGTTTTACCACTAAGTCAAATCCCAGCTACACAAAAGCTTTATAGAGTTTGTTCAAGTGTCGAATGTGTTCTCGTCAAGTTGAATAAACCATGTCCTATCACTGTTTTTCAAGAAAAATTGGAAGGCTCGTTCTAAGCTCATCCTCACTCAAGCCTTATAGAGGAAACCGTTGAACCACACTATAAAAGTCTTTAATGAATGACAAAGTGACTTCATTAGAAAATCTGTAAAAAGAGAGAAATAGTGACAAGATTGCTTGAGCTTGTAATTCCTAGCTCTTTAAGAAAGAATAACACTAAAAGGATTGCACAAAATGATTAGGAGTTAGTATTCTCCAAGTCCAGGTCTTTTTAGATTTTCATTCCTTAACTGGGGTTGAATGAGATGTTCATTTGGATTTTCAGCATGTATCTTCCCTAAGTTCTCTATTTTGGTGATCTTTTTTTTTTAGTTTTTTTACGAACTTTATTTTAGATATTTTTAAACCCTAACGCATCGTGTCTTCTCCGACAACGATGTCAAAATTTTGATAATCATTGGTTTAACAAAATTATTTTAAAAACATATTTTATACTAGGACAATGGCAAGTAGATCCGGTCCAACGATGAAGGGGGTGTTTTGGAGTTTTCAAAAATCTAAAAAAATGAAAATAAAAACAGTAGTATTGAAGTTATCTTGTGTGAAGAAAGTGAAGATAAGCATAAGAAAAAGTTAAGCAGCAGAAGAAAACAACAATGGAGGCCAAGTAGTGAGCAAATGATGAAAAAGGGAAGTCCAGGTTGATTTGGATTGATGAAAGAATTTTGTCCTTGCAATAATATGACTGTGGAAAAGCCGCGAAGAAAATGACCTGTCAACCAGAATTCAGTGTAAGGTTTATTATTTTAAGGAGATGACCAATTCCAATTTAAGTACTTTTTTTAACACAATTTGGTTAAGTCTCCATTGTTCATCTCCTATTGGTGCATGAAACAGTATAGAAGAAATGCTCAAGAAAAAATGAAAATTGATAAAAGGGTAAAAAAAAACGATTCATACTACGGTTCTCCTTGTGAAACTCAACCTGTAGATCTATCATTGATGAATGAACTAATATCTCACTGAACAAAATGATTATCATCAATATTCACCGACCAGTTCTTCGATTAATAATAAATTGAAAAGCAAAGGGAAGAATTAGACATTCACATAAAACAAAGGGAAGAAGTAGATACATAAAACTTGAAGCAATAACAATGAAAAGTACCCCAATCCGTTTTCCTCGAGAAGTTTAATCGATCATATTAAAGAACACGACAAAATCATACAAAACAACCATTAAGAAAACGAAGAACAATAAAAGAACAAGGAAGAAGGTAGAAATCTTCCCTGTCTAAAGCAATCCTCTCTTCCCGTGTCTTCATTTTAATGACCTCCTCTCTGGTCCAAGAAACTCCTGTTGTGTGTCAAATGTTTCGCCCCTAGAAACTGCTTCTCTCAACTCCTATTTCTCTCGAAGTCCGCCTCTCTCTACTCCCCTCCCCCCTTCTAAAGAATTCTCCCATTACTAAGTCCACCGACTCAGCAAATTACACTTTCCGGTCATCTTCTGATTTGTAAAAAAGAGCGGCTCAAAGTTAATTGAACCCCACTGCTAAACCAGAAATCCTTCTTCAATTCTCCTGAATTCAGGGGTTCAATCGGTCATCAACCTCAATGCTGTTTCACCTCCATCTCTGGAAACAGACATCATTAACCTCTACAATGCTCAAAACATCACCGAGCGGCTACCAGAGCTTTGATTCCACCTCAACTCATTGCACCCGTCCTCTCATTCGGTTCAACAACATAGACGGAAATAAGGAGCTTTGTCGACTTCCACATCAAGTCTCCCCCTCGGCCATGAACCCAGCTCAGAACCCTTTACAGAGGAGAATCTCTGTTGAGGCGTTTCATCGAACACCTGTTGTGCGTACACGCACAATCCCGAACTCAATGAACACCGCAAAATCGAATTCCCTAAAATTTAAACCTGAAAACAAAACGACAACCAGCGAACACAAATTTTCGATTAAGATCTTCAGCTTCGGTTCGGATTCAATTCAAAACTCAGCACTATCCCGGCTCAATGAATCCTCATCACCCATCTGATCCGCACTCAAAAACTCACAGACTGATGCTGCTTTAATCGAGTTCAGGAAGCTACTTAGTGACCCGCAATCGGTTATCAACAGTTCATCACAGCTCCACTCGGATTCCCAGCCTCTGCCATCGCCTTCTTCGGTCTTCGATCAGCTGGGTCATTGAATCTTCACTTGGTTTGCCGACCTCAGATTGAGTTTACATATAGCAGTAGAGCCTCCTTCGCAACTGTCGAAGCTTGACTCATCACCACTCAATCAACCCACAATCTCGACATCTTCATTCGACTTCATCATCGACAGGTGTCATTCGATCCAGTTAATCCGAGCACTGTATCACTCAAATCGAGCACGGATAGAAAATTGAAGAAGTTTACGTAACCCTTGCTCAGATGGTCGTTGAAAATGTCGCAAAGGAATGGATTGGTTTTTTACTCTTGTGTGGGCGCCCACTACGTCTAGCTTTACCTTTATGCTCCGGCTTCCCTCTAAAATTTACTTGTGCAATGATGTTTAAGGATCAAAACATGATCTTAATTCAATTTAGGGACCACCTCATTTTTAAATCTAAGTAGAATCTAATTTATTTTGAAAGTATATAATCTTATCGGTCCTCATTTGACATTTTGTCATGTTTTTTTGTTTCAAACCGGAATTAAATGACTCTTTTGATCATGAATCGTCATTTTCTCTTACTTTTATACATTGACACCTTACGAAATCGTGCACCGAGGACGATTCTTACGTAATCCACTCCTTTATCAATTCTTCAACATGCAACTTCACAACGACTTTTACGCATCAACAACCACAAAAACTAAATTAAACACTTAGATAATTTGTTGTAATAAAATGAATTTAAAACAAAATATTTCCACAATAGAATAAACCCCAAATATTAAAACTTCAACATATCAAATTAAAAATTATTGCACAAAACATATTAAGAACAAAAACATGAAACATTGAAAATATCAATTCCAAAATCAAGAACCATTAAAACCACTCCAAAATAAAATTTAAATTAAAAATTGTTACATTTGGCATGTTAATATTACAAATTAAAATGTATTTGTTTTTTCTATTCGTTGATGTCATGAATAATATCTTGTTGCGTGTTAATTCATGTTTGTGTTTTATTTTATTTTGCTTATAAATTGTTTGATAGTATTCTGGGTTTTTTTTACCCTTGCATAAGCGGTTTGTTGCCCTTACTTGATCTTTTAGTTTGAAAGGATTACCTTTACGTAGGGATTGTTATACCGTTACTTAGCCACAATGATGTGTGGTTTACCCTAACGTATGCTTAGGATGACCCTTATGTGAAGTGTGTAGCGGCCGCATTACCTTTACATAAGGGTTGTGTTACATTTACATAACATGTTGACGGAGCATATTACCCTTATGTGATCCAGGGTTTACACTTACGCAAGTAGAGCACTGAAGGTTGTACCCTTACGCGAGGACCGAAAGTCCTTTACGCGGCTGAGGCTTTGGGAGAGCGACCCTTACATAGAGGGTGGTGCCACCCTTACGTAGCAGGCCGCAGATTTGTGCTACCCTTACGCAGCGGGTGTGAGACCCTTACGCAGTGGGGGAAGGGTCTTTACGCTGCAGTCCAGCAACCCATACATAGTGCCATGTTGACTTTTACATAGTGCACCGGTGGACAAGTAGCGTCAACCATTCGGGTTTGTTGCAACAACTTCTTCCGAAAGCAGCTCAAGCGAACACATGTCCGAGGGTTGTTGGTGTCATGAATCAACCCAGATACCATGGTACGCTGATACCCAAGCTAACACTGACATGGCTCAAAAGACATTATCGATCCCCATTGGCTGACGACTAGCACCTAACATCATACAAGAATAAAGAGGGAATGATTTTGCCTCAAAACAACAGAAGATAAAAAGATACAAGTCAGTATGCTCAACACTCCAAATGGAGAAAGTACCGGAACCAAACAGGTAAAATAGTACCCAGACATAAAGATAAACATCTCAAAGGAAACAACTACATCAACTAGACAAAAGTCTCAAAAGCTTCTATGTAACAAATGGACAACAGCTCCACCGGTCACCATCATCACTCCACCGTCCCAAGGATCAAGAACATCCACCACCTCCAAGTGACACTTTCTCTTTGCTCAGACTTGGCATAAGAAAATCTACAAACAACCAAAGGCAAAGGTAGGGCATGAGCTATAAAGCTCAGTAGGGTCTCACCAAGTGTTCAATAAACAATGCCATAACAATTAAACCAATTATACTTGCATTTAAAATTAGACAAGACATGGTATATCATTCACACATTTTAAACCAAAACATGCTTTCACATTAGAAGAGATGACAGATAAATCAAAACTGGATTAAATGAACATTTAATATAAAACACTTATATAAAACAGTTGGCATGAATAAAGCAGTTCAATAATCAATGACATGTATATCAAAGTCAACAAATCATAAAAACCATGTACAAAATCCCCACAATATGTTTGTTCAGGTAATAGGATCCTCACACATCTCAATAATGATCTCGACTCAAGATAGGTGTGCACACACAAATTAATCCGCACCGCAATTAGGGAACCCTCATGGGCGATCTACACCTCTAAAGGGGAACCCTCTCGGGCGTTCATGCCACAATTGTTTACTTAGAGTTATCATCATCAATTCATTGATAGGGAATCAAGGTCCTAGCGTGCTTGTCCCAGTTACCACTAACTACCCAAACTAACACGTGCTTCAAAAAACCAATCTATCAAACATGGACAAATAAAGCATTTCAAATCAATTCAAATTACAATTGCCCAATTTCAGCTTTCAACACGCCTTACTCGTTTCAAAACCAAAACAGTGGTTTTGATGAATTCATGCCATTTCAAAACATCTTTCAATTTAATCCATTTTCTCAAGGTTCAAAATCAAATCAATTTATCAAATCAATTTCAAAATCAATCCATCATTTTCCCCAAAATCCGCCCCACATTTCAATTCCATTAAAATTGGAGTTTTCATCAATTCCATGCCTATCTCAAAATCAAACATCAAATCCTTTCAAATTAGGGTTTTTAAATCAATTAAAAACTCATTTCAATTAAATCCAGAAATTTAAGGTTTCAATCACAGGGTAAAGTATAATGGAACCACCTACCTTTAAATCAAGTGATCACAATGAATTATTCCCGCAACGGGGAACGCCAATGGATAATTAAGGTGAGAGAGATCAAGAACACAACCTAGAATCAAGATACATCAAATAGATATTAGATCCATCATTAACATGATGATCTATTACTCTCTAAGGAGTAAATAAAGAGATATTGGAAGAAACCACATGAGAGGAGATCTACATACTCGAAGGAGATCAAACATAGCCACTGGAGCTTTGATCCACCAAGAAAAGGGGTTGGAGGAGTCAAAATCGCCTCTTGGGAGCCTTCAAGAACCAAGGATTCAATTTTGGGTCAAAATAGTGTGATTAAGGGTTAAACAAGAGGGTTATGGGATTTTAATAATTTTTTTGGGGGAATTAAAACTCACCAGCACAGTTTGCTGGGTAAGGCCGTACAGTTAGACAAACCGCACATCCCTGCTGGTAGGGTGCACAGTTTATCCTAGAAGGGTGCATGGTTTTTCAAACCATCCACAAAATGTGAAAACCCTCATTATATAAGGTTACATGGTTTGGAGGGGTTGGCTGCATGGTTTGGACAAACCATGCACCCCCCCTCTAGTGGCTCACAACAGGGCACACGATTTTATGGGCCAAATCGCACGGTTTTCCCTAACTGTGAACAACCTATTGGGCTTCCAAAATTCTCTAAATTTCACCTGAAACACCCTGAGACAAGACCTAACCAAGAGGAGATAGAAACAAGGGTCAATGAATACCTGAAAGAAGGTAATGAGATGTTACAGGTGGAGGTTGTTTGAAGGGATTTAAATGGTCTAACTCCCTCCACATGCATGTGTGGAACATATCGAAGATGAAAGAGGTAGAATCTAAGAGAAATCGATGGAGGATGAGATGATATAGAGGTGGATGAGACTGTTTATGGCTCTATTGTCAAAACCATTTGTGGTTGATTCTAGCTGAGGGCTCATGGCTTGCGGGTTCTGAGGAGGATCAATCATCTGCAACAAATCTTCAAGTAATTTTCAACAGTTGAGATCGAGCCTTATCAATGGGGGTATTGATCTAGTTTTTTTCTTCTTTTTGAAGCTTTCCTTGGTTTATTTGTTTTTTTTGTTCTTGTGCACGTGGGTGTTTAGTTATTTCTCTGGTTGTCTGATTTTTGTTAGTTTTTTCTTCCTTGCATTTTTTTGTATTCTACTATAAGTTTATTTTCTTAATAATAGTTGTTGGGTGGTGTTCTTTCCTGGATTAGGACCAAAATTCTCTAAACCATGTACATTTTATGTATTATTTATCTTATTTTAAATTTATCATTCTCGCTACGGATTTTTCACGTTGTCATGCCCATTGCTTTTGCATATGTTTTTATTGTGTTTCTCTTCTTTCTGTGAAGTTTTCTTTAGCTTGAATCCTATTTTGTTTTTCTTTTGTGTGGTATGTTTGTGAGATACTTACTACTACCTTGGAGTTGTGTGTTTCAATAGATACCCCCATAATATATTGGAATTAGAGGGAGGTTTTATCAGGTATAGAGATGTCTTAGACTAGATTAGAGATTGAGAAATTTGATGGAGAGAACTATTTAAATTTGTGGAGAGTTAAAATGTGTTCTCATATTGTCCAAAATGGACTTGAAGAATATTTGACAGGATCTAATAAGAATATCACAACTATCTCTATTGTAGGAGATACCTCAACCTCTTTTGAGGATGACGACCCTTCTATTTTTAAAAGGTATCATTCCCCACTGTTGTTGACCCTAGGAGATAAGGTCTCATGAGAAGTGGTCCATGAGACTTATGATAGTGCAATTTGGTTAAAGTCAGAGCATGTTTACAGGACTAAGTCCCTTTTTGGGAGATTACAAAAGAAAATTCATCTTTATAATTTCAAAATAGTCCTTGACACTTTAGTGTGAACTCATTTAGATAGTTTTAATGGGATGGTGTTAGATTTATCCAATATAGATGCTAAAATAACAAATTAGAACCATTATTGTTTTTTTGAATTGCTTGGATGAATAATTCAATCCGATTAGAGATTCTATGATGTATGGTAGGGATTCCATCACTTTAGAGGAAGTGAAGTCACCTGTTTTGTCTAGGGATATTAAAATTCATAATTTAATGATAGAGGGTAATGGGGTGAAGTTTGGGCCTGAGTTTCTCAGTGTGAATGGATAACCAAAAGCTAAAGAAAGGAAGGATGATAGTCAATTTAATAAGTTTAAGTTTTATTAGTGTGGAAAGATCGACCATGTTAGGAGACACTCCACTGAGGATACATCTAGGGATAATATGTACTGAAACAATGTGGTCTACCTCAATTATGATAGTACCTAGGTTCTATAAGTCTATTTAACATCCCTTAGTATAAAGTATATGTATCTCTATTTTATCTTTCTTCTGTATTCCTAGGATTGGCTCTACATGTGATTTATAGGGGGGCCCTGCTGGAAGAGAGGGTGTAAGTAGGGCTGGTTGTCTAAGATGTTTGGGATTAGGTGGAGACTTATCTCCTATCAGCTTGCTGTGTTTTCTTACTATGTGTTTTCTACTACTTTTAATGTTTTCATTAAGAACTGCTTCATTTTTAAGCTTGTTTATAATCTACATTTCTATTTTAAAATGTTTCTTTTTTTTTGTTTGAGGTATTAGGAACTGTTCTGTTTTCTTTTGGTGTCATGTAGACACATGAGAGATGACCAAGACCTCTGATGGCATGTGTCCGGATAGTTGCAGGTATATAATGATGGAATCTTAGGTAAGCAAAGGTAAAATTTTATTAATGTCATGGATTAGATTGTTTTATTTTCTGATCATGTTTTTATAGTTGGTAACACTAGAAGTGTTATTTTGGGCAAACTTGTTCCACAATGGTTCATGGTAGATAGTTGGTCAGGATGGAATGATTAGGTTTTATCTTATGGTCTTTGTTAGTGAAGATTTTATGAACCAGCTGATAGGTTAGGCCAACGCAGGCATGCAAGAACATCACCCATGTGTGTTTTACATTTTATTTTGTAAGGTGGAGAAAATCACAAAAAAAAATAAAGATATTTCTTCTAAAAATATATGGAAATTAAAGAAAATAAAATCCATCTATTAAGAACAAAAAATTAAAATTTTAAAATAAATATTAAAATAATTACATTTTTGACACAAAATTATCATTTATCAATAATTTTCCAATTTAAGCACACCTTGAGATCAAAACAGTAGAATTTTATATAATAAATATGAAAAATATGTATCAAAATAAAGCCACATCAGTTTTCTTTAGTTTAAAGTGTTAAACTAATTAACAATTATCAAACATGAATCTACATAGTTATATTCTAGGTATAATAAATGATTTAGTTTTATTCAACCTTAACTTTGGATTATTATTAGCTTATGAATATAAATCAAGAATTTGATTATAGTTTTATACATATTGTGTGTTAGAATTGTGATGAAGTATAAATATCTTTTGAGTAAAGTATCCACGAGTAAAAGGAATTTGGGCCAGACTACTCACTAGCCTAGAAGCTTATGCCCTGTTAAGAAAAGTGGGGGTTGCCTACCTGTCACTACAGGATTACTCTAATTGGGATTCTTTATTTTTTATGATTTTAAACCTTTCCATGAAAGGTTTTCATATAAATTATACATGAGTTGTATTTTAATATGTATAAATATAGTTATCTTTTAATTTGGGTTAGTAACACAAGTTATGAGTTGTATAAAGAGTCACCATAGTGACCCAGGCTTTTCATACATAGATATCTCATCTTTTTAGATGAATATTCAATACATTTCATAAACAAACGCCTGAGGATCATAAAGTTATAGCAACTTTGGAGACTAGGTACACAATCTTATAATTTGGTGAAAGATATTCAATATATCCCACAAAGATCTTCTCATAGAGTACCCTTATTAGGCATACCCTACCTAAACCATTCTTTATAACCTGAGAAAGGAAACATAATAAAGGGTGATCTTAAATGCTTAATAAGGGTAAATGTAGGAGATATCAACCTATGATCATATGAAAGCATAATATAAGCATAAGTTTATGTGATCATGAACATAAATTATGAAGTTCATACCGAACCTATCATAAATCATAAACATGATTCATGTCATAAAAATTTATCATTTTAGAAAGAATGGTCCATAAGAGTGATAAATAATCATAAATCAATCATAAACCATAAAATATTTCCATAAAAGCGTGGTACCATCATAAATATAGAAAACCAATAAATAAATCAAGGTTAACTACTAAGACCATCAACATAGTGGACCAGGACTCATCACCTATTTCCCATTGTGGACCAGGATGTACTTATTTCCCATAGTGGATCATGACTCACATGTTTCCCATAGTGTACTAGAATGCACCTAGTTCCCATAGTGGATTAGGAAGCACCTATTTCCCATAGTGTATCGAGCCCATAAACATGTTTCCCATTATTATCTCATGATATATAAAGCTTTACCCAATGCATTGGAGGGAGATATAGGTCCCACCCATCTCATAATGAAAACCATACTTATGTGAGACACAACATCATAAAACATTCATCATATCATCACATCATAACCCGTGTAAATAAAAACGGGTTTCATAAACATTTAATGAATTAAACATAGCATAACCCATGAAAAATAAATGGGTTTCATAAAATTTCATCAACATAGTCATTGACCATCCAGATAAAGAATAAGGATGGTATCATTGAACCTTATCCTTAGTAAAGAATAGGTAACATCAAAGGGAATCATCTTAGATGAAAAATGATTTTGAAAGATCACTTGGAACATTTATTGAGGAATATAGCCTTTCCAATTTGATTTTTTTAAACATATTTTTTTTCAAAATCATTTTCTTTAAAGATAACATTGGAAACTTATTAAGGAATCTTTAAAATTCATTTAAAACATTTCTTGAGGAAAACAACCTTTCCTATTTGATTTTTTTTTAAAAATAAAACATTTTTAAAATACTTTTCTTTAAAAATAACCTTGAAAACTTATAAAGTAAGATTCAAAGTAAATAATGGTCATGACAACTGAAATTTCTATTAACATCATACATGTTATAATAAAGATCACTTTTACATTTTCGGTAAAATCCAAATAGGAATTTTTTAGAAAGAAACATAAAGATTCTATTAATTTTTTTTGCAAAAAGTTAAACATGGGTAAAAATATTTTTAGAAAACCATTTTAATAATGTTAAAAACATTTTTGATTTTTTATAAAACATGGTTTTGGAGAAAAAAGGGTTTTCAATCGAAGAGATAAATTCATATAATTTTTCTTAAAAATATTATTTTGAACTATTGAGTACATAAAGAGAGGAAAATAAAGGGAAAACATGTATTCTCCATAAATAAATATAGGAGAATAAAAGACATGAATTTCTTGAGATATAGATCATATTATTTCATCATTGGAAGCATAATCATTAGTAATCCTGATAAACGATGAGATTGTAACATAAAACCCTGACCACTTTGGTAATTTTGAATCGTAAGACCCACGAATGAGTAAATTTAAATTAAACATAGAATATCATAAGAATAAATAATTTTTTGATATTAAATTTCAAAGGGACTGTATATATAAATCATAAAATAATATAGATTCATAACATAACATATGTCTCAAAGAATGAAAATTGAGATAAAAACCCCTTACCACTTTGGTAAATTTCGAACTATAAACCCCATGAAAGAGAGATAAAAAAATGGATATATAAATCCAAATAATTTTCAGGTTAATAATTATAAAATACACTCATGGTTAGTATATACACTACATAAAAGTGACATGTGGTAAATATGGCTCGTGTCTCACAGAAAATAAAAGTGAGATGGAAATCCATTACGACTTTAGCAATATTTTGAATTGTAAGATCCAGTAAAACATAACATCAAATAAAACTTTAAATATCATGAAAATAAGGAGATTAATGATATAAAATGTTAAATTAAAATTATATGCACCATACAAAATAAAAAAGTGGTGATTTTTTATATGTCTCCCAAAAATAAAAGAGAGACTAGAAATCTCATACTGTAAGTCTCGAATTCCTTCGTACACATTCAAACCTCTTATATAATAAATATAAGTTTATTATACATATATTAAAAAATGACACACACACAAACATATATAATATCATATATGATTTACTTATGACCTTTTATTATCTATTTATTAACAATTCCATATTAAAGTCACGTTTTGGGCAATAACTGTTTTGATTTTCGTGTATGTTTTGATTTGTTATTATTGGACCTCTTTATTTGATCATGGTTACATCTTATAAATAATGTTAAAAATTATTTAAATCTACTGTATTTTAAATATACATTTATTTATAGTGATCCATAAAAGTTAGAAATAGAGAATGAAATACACTGTTCATAGAGATGGTAGGTCATACGTACACATGAACATTGTTTCCATTTTATCAATAGAAAGAAATAAAAAAAGGTAAGTAATATATTATAATTTAAGAATAATTTTTATTTAATATATCACATATTTTCATTAAAACCATCTTTATTACCTATCATGTAAAGCATGAATGAATCACATTTCTTTACGAGGTGGTAGTCCACCGTACACACGAACGACGTTATTGTATTTTAACAGAATGGAAAGTAATATGGTAAATGTAATATCATGATTAAAGAAGAATAATAATATCATAAATATAATATATAAAAAATAAATCTATCATTATATCCATCTGTGGAAGGTGGTGATGGAAAATGAATAACATTGGTTCGCGAGGTGGCAGATCACCGTACACATGAATGATGATTTTGTAACCCATTTGATGGAAGATGAGAAAAATTAGGTTATTACATTAGAATAATAAAATATATGTATATTTAATATACTTTGGTTATTATATAATCATATTTTAATAATAATTTAATTTATTGGATGGAGAAATAAAATAAAATGCTTGATTGGGGATGTTACCTCTTTTTCAGACAACTTCTTTTGGTTTTCACCAAAACGATTCTTAGGTTGGATTTATGAACAAAATAATCCTTCTAGGATGATATGAGTGAATTAAGAAAGTTATTTGGGAAGGTATTGGATGAACCAAATGGTTTTGGAAGTGTGAAGAGGAGAGGAAAAGAGGTGGCCTTTTATAAGTGAGGTGAGTGACACACTTGCAATTTTTGAAAAGAAAAATGTGTAACCATGTTTTTCACATGAAAAGGAATCTAAAATAGACCATTATCGATACTGTAAGATATAATATCTAAATATTATCATAAAATGGATGTTGAAAAATTTTTGGTTCATTTTTAACCCTTATCTTTTTAGTTTAACCCTCGGTAAACACATTTGTACCTTAACCACGGTAAAATATTTTTTTACAGTTTTTACTATCCATTATGGTAAAAAATTAAGTTGACCATATTATATAATATAAATTATACTAATTCAAAAAATTTAATCCATTTTTAAAAATTCAATTAAAAAAAGTGTTAAAAATTTAATTTAAAATTAATCCTGTAAATGCGACGAGCAAGTGGGTTTTCAAAGAGAAAAAGTTCAAAAGTTTAAAAAGTTTTTTATATAAAAATTCAACATGAAAATGATTATAATTAACTAAATTATATTAATAGATATATATTTGAATTAATTTTTATTTTAAAACCATCTGAAAACAATTTTTAAGTTTGTAAAATCTATAGATGAAATGACAATTCTTAATAAAAACTATTATTTGTCACTATTTATCCAAAAATCTATCCTCTCAGAAAATTATCAAAAATTCACCATAAGATAATTTTTAAATTATGTTTTCAAAAATGAAATTTATTTTTTCAAATAAATTTTTTTAAATTAAAAAAAAAATATATTTTTAAAATAAGTTCTCAAAAGGCGACAAAACTGCTTTTTAGAAAATACTGTTTTAAGCGTAAAATTGGATTTATTATTATTTATTATCTAGAAAACACATAAGATTAATGTTAACAATATTATTTAATTTATAATATATAATTTTCATTAAATTAATTTACAAAAATTGATTTATTTAATTTATTGAGATACAACATGTTTGTGCACATACAAATAGTTTTTTAGAAAATGACTGAATTTATTTTCAAATGGTTTTTATTTATATTTATAATTTATTGGTCAATAATGAATTCATTATATATACATGTTTAAAATGTATATTTTCATAATATATTTAATCCCATTCATAACCTCCATTATAATTGTTAGGTGATAACTATCATATTAAATAATAATTTCTTAATAGTAAGTCATGTTTTGTTTAAACTTGACGTTATGTGAAACGCAAACTAAAATCAGTGTTGCGTGTAAAACAAGATAAAATCAATGTTTCATGTAACAGAAGATCAAATTTTTGTTGCGTGTAATGAAAAATATTGAAAATATTAAATCTATTTTTATAAAAAAATTCACAAAATCGTAGTGTGTCACATTTTACCCCCCTTAAAATGAATTTCTCCATTAAAATTTGTAACTTTTGTACCAAAAAATGAGGATACTTATGTATCATTATATCATAAGGTTCCCACATAGATTCCTTGAGCTGGTGGTTTCACAAAAAAACATTGAACAAGTGATTTGTCTTCTTTCATAGAAATTTTTCTATATGATCCAAAATCTCAACTGATTATTTATTATAAGAAAAATCATGATCTAATGGTAAAACCTATGAGTTCATTACATGTGAAGGATCAGTTATGTACTTCCTCAAGAGAGATATATGAAACACATTTTGAACCTGAGATATGTTTGGTGGAAGCTCTAATCTACAAGCTACCATCTCGATATAATCAAGAATTTCCAAGGGACTGATATACCTAGGGCTTAACATTACTTTGTATCATGATCACAATTTCATATTTTGGTTGTGATTTAATCAATTTTTAATTCATATCTTACTCCAAAAAATGAAGATGATTTTTTATGTATAAAGAACTAACGGATCGCAATATCCATAATAGAATGATAATTCATTCCTTCTATTTCTAGTTATTATAAAAAAATGGTTAGCACAAGTTATCCAATATTCATAAATATTAATATGGTGAAACAATACATTAATCTCTAAAAACTCATCCAAAGTTCATCTTAAACCATTTCATAAATAGTTAACCTTATAACCCTTCCAAAATTAAAAATTTATAAATAAGTTCACTAAATTTATCAAAATCAACTTAACATTAATCTCCCAATTATCTTAAAGAAGTTATTGATTATCACATACCAAATATGTAAATAACTTAGTCATATATTTTCTTGACTCTTGGTAATAACTAGAATTACTATACAACCATACTTAAAAAATAAAAACCATAGATTATTTAATATATTCCATAAATCCAATAATGCTGTAAACTCTATCAATGATAACATAAACCACTTTTTCAACAAATCATTTACCAATTCTAAGGTCATAAATACTATCCAATTTCATTTACCCATATAAATCATCTCTTTATCCAAACTAAACACCATTTTCTCAACATTAAGAACATATTAAGGGTTATCTTCCCTTAATCATGCATTTTCCATAAAATGTCACCATGCTATTAAATAAAATTTTGAGGTCATCAGTACCATTCATCATATTCTTGAAAATAATTAATGAAAATATTATACAGAAAAATCCGTATATATTTCATGATTTATATAACATAATTCTTGAATTCTAATACATAGACACTTTAATCATTCCACTTCATTATTAAACCATTAAACAAGATTCATCATCTTATTATTTAATACCCATTTCTTATAATATGAAATATAAATCATGTATTAAGATTCCTCAACCTCAATTTAATAATTATTCTTACATTTAACATAAATAATACTGATAGAACAACCCATACCTTTCACATGTCATTCGTGGCCTCTTCATCATCAGTAGAATAACCATTAATCATACTAACTTGATTATTCTGTTTATGATATTTACCCCTTAGGACATCAATTTACATAATTCCCATTATCTCTACATTTTAAACATTCAAACATTTATGATATCTTAGGGAGACCATTATTCTAATCCACTTCATTAACCAAACTTTTCATTTTCCTCTAAAATTACTTACTTTGTGTCATTTTTTTCCATACTCAAAACATCTTCTTATTCCTCTAATACATCCACTTGGGTGATTTTTCCCAATCTTGACATATAGGAAACTCAATCTTTTTTCTCTATGGTATCTACCACTCAAACTCTCAACAAACTCTATCCTTCTCTTCTTTGGTGAGTTTGAGTGTTGGTTAAGATACAAGTTGTTAATCATGTTTTATGATAAATGATTAGGAATAATCACAATATTCTTCACTCAATTTTCCATCCCATTTGGTTTCTTATCAACACATTGTCTATCACACTCAACATTAATCTAGTTCCTTCTGGTTCCATCCATTGAATAAAATAAAAAAGTATTGTGTTAGCAGCAATAATCATAGTGGTGAACCACATAATTGATAAAATAACTTATAGGATGTATAAATCATGACACATTATTTTTAATATATAAAACCTTTAGTTTATCCTAGTTCATTCATGGTCACTATTTAAATCCTTCATGATGGTTCGTAAAGAGTTTGTGAATTTTCTAAATCATATCTCCTAAGAGTGTCAAACAAGTGTGTAGAAAGGCCCATTATCATGAACCAGGTGATGATAGAGTCTAAATAAATGATCCCTTTTAATAGTTATTACACCTAGATACCTATATTCTAGATCCACAACCACTTGTATTGTAACACCCCAAAATTATAAAGTAAGAACATTGTATTCGATAGCGTGTATGCAGCGCAACACCAAGCACATAAGGGAATATAATATCTAGAGACATTACAATATATTTTATATTTTAAGTAAATTAAATCTATTATATAGATGGAAACACATGATATACTAAGTCATCTTGCATCACATGCAACAACAACTTCCTTCGATGACTTGCGTTACATGCAAGATTGAGTTTTATCAAACAACATATTATTAAATTATTATTATTTAATATAATAAGATATAAACAAGCCATTAAATTAGTGGTTATGAATAGGATTAACTAACATATAAAAATATATTGTTTACATAAATATAAAATGAATTCATTGGTTTCCAATTAATTATAAATGAATATAAAAACCAATTGAATATAAAGGAAATGTTTTTATGATCATAAATGTATTTTAACATAATAAATTAAATTAATTACTATTAGTGAAATATATTAATGAAATATATATATTATATATTCATTAAAATATTTTTAATATTTATCTAAAATATTTTATAGGTATAAGATAATAATACATCTAGTTTTATGCTTAAAAATTGTATTTTTTTTAAAAGGAAAATTTGCCACCTTTTAATGGAGAACCTATTTTAAATCCAATTTTTGGAACCATTATTAATTTTATATGTTAAAATAAACTTAATTTATGAAAGAGTAATGTAAAAGTTATTTTAGGGTGAATTTTTGGTATTTTTATGTTTAGTTTCATTTTTTGATGAATAGTGAAAAATACTGAATTTTAATTGAAAACTACTTTTTCATCTATATAATTTATAGTGTTAAATTATATTTAAAATAATTTTTAAAGTATAATTTGTTAAATAATAAATACATTAATCCAATTTATTTTATTTTAATTAATTTAAGTTTGAAATTGGATATAAAAACATAACAAACTTTTGAACATTTTTACTTTAAAAACCCACTTTCTCATCCCATGTGCAGGATTAATTTTAAATTAATTTCTCCCACTTATGTAATTTGAATTTGGAAAAATGGATTAAATATTTGGAATAATAATAATTTATAATGCATAATAATTTCAAATTAGTTTTTGACCAAAAATATTAGTGAAAATAATTAAAATTAATTATAACGATTTAGGTAAAATTAATCTTAACAAGGAACTAAATCTTAAACTTAAGGGTAAAAATGATCTAGATACATGTCCAAAACCTATTGTATGGAAATATTTAGACCATATAATCCATTGGATCTAACTTTTTAAATTATTATAATCACATGATGTAAGCGAGACCTTTCAATAGTGTTTACCTTTTTATATTTACAAAAATGCCACTCCTCCTCCACTATAAAAAGGAACTCACCCCTCCCACTTCTTCATACCTTTAAAGAACTTTGGATCATCCAAAACCTAACCAAATAATATCCCAAATCCCATCATTTCTTAATAGAATCATCAATTTGGTCAGAAAGGATACCAAGGAAGGCTTTTGGTATAAACCAAAAGTAGTTACCCGGATAAGAGGTAACGTTCTTTAATGATCGCTTTTGTTTCATTTACTTTTCCACCCCTTCAATTATTTTTATATTAGGACTATATAATAACCTAAGTATATTAAATATAATGATATATTTTTATTATAAGATCTATACCTAAACTTTTACACACATCTATCAAATGGGACACAAAATCATTGTTCGTGTGTATGTCAGACTACTACCTCATGAACCGATGTCATTAGTTCTTCCATTTACAACCTTTGAAGGTTGGAAATAATGATGTATTTATAGTTTATATATTATTTATAGATCATTTATAATTTATTTATTTTTCTGTAACTTTTTATATAACCATACCTTCATTCCTTCCATTTTTCGGGAATATGATAACATTGTTTGTGGACGTGTGGACTACCGCCTCCTCAAAGTGATGTGATTCGTTCAAAATTTACATGGAATGTATTAAAAATGGTTTTAATAAAAACATGTGACATATATGAAATAAATATTATAATATAATTATAATATACATATGTATCACTTAATTTTCATTCTTTTAAATACAACAAAGAAATAGAAGTAGCATTCATGCGTACGTATGACCTACCGTCTCCATAAACGGTGCATTTCATTTCCTATCTCCAAACTTTATGGATTATTATAAATACATATATAATAAATTTATATGATATTTACATCATGTTTTAAATTATTTATATTATTAAATCATGATCCATGTAATAAGAACAAAAATAACAAGTCAAAACATACTTGAAAAACTAGGCAATTAACACCCAAAATAGTGAAAATAATGAAAGATTGTTAACAAATGAGTAATAAGATATTATAATAAGATAATATATGATATTATAAATATGATTATGGTTATATTATAAATTATTATCATTCTTAAAACCATTATACATGAGGTTAAAGGATGTTATCCCAAAAGGAAACACAAGGTAAGATATTTTCATCTCACTTTTTACATCTGTGAGATAAATGTCATATTCACCACTTAATTATTTTATGTGGTTTATATACTAACCATTTTGATTTATTAAATCATGAATTATTTTATCTTCATGGTATTTGAATTTTTCATTTGATTATTATTACTTTTGGGTCTTCTGATTCATTTATTACCACATTTGTAAGGGATTTCATCTCAATTTACATTCCATTGAGACTTATTTGTTATTATACACCAATTCACTTTAATGTGGTGTATATACTTCCCCTTTCCCATATAATATCATGATTCAATAATAATTAATGGTATTTAAAGTTTCAATTTGAACTATCTCATCCAAGGGGTTTTGACTTGAAAATTACCAAGTGGTACAAGTTATCTTTGCAATATCACTTTCATTTGCGATTGTTAACTTTCCCTTAAAATAATCACTTCCTTATAATCATTTTTATTGTAAATTAAATTTATATCAAATATAAATATTCTCATGTAATTTATATTATTATTTCCTAAACCATATACCATTTTTACATATAGTGTTCACATTTATAGTTATTTGATTAACTGGGGAATTATTGATAAATATGTACCTTTTGTTTAATATAGATATTTGATAAGGAACATTGTTTATGATTTAAATTTATGATTTAAATATATTATTAATGATTTATACATGAACTATAAGGGTTGTGTATCAGTTAATATAATCCCCTTGATGCATCAGTGGTCTCATGAGATGAAATCAGTTGCCGACAAACCCTTTGAGTTTGTTTCCAAGAAGAATACATGGGTTTCTACCCACATATTTAAGCTATCTTGAGAATAGTTCTTGATGGTAAAGGTATCATGTTATTGGGAAACATGATGTACAATAATTAAGTATTTCCTTTATTTCAGTTATTATTATCCAAGATATTTTTTTTGACATTATCTACAGATGCATTTCATTCTCATTTCATTGATTAAATGGCATGTGTTTCAGTTATTTACCTTGAAATATTGATTATTCCTTATATAGTTATTTAAATGGAATGTGTGTTTTTTTATTTAAATTTCCATATTTTTTATGCACTTACTTATCAGTTTATTGATTTCATGGCATGTGTATTCAGGTATTACCTTGCCATATTGACTATTCTTATTGATTCATTATTACTCCCGTTATACTTAACCCTTACTAAGAATTTGAGCTCACTCTTATTTTGTTTCTTTTCCTCAGGATTCCAAGAATTATAATAAGAAATATATGAAAGGATATGATAAGTGTGAATAAATTTATCCTAGAAAAAAACAATATTGTAATTAGTTTATTAATTTGTAATACAAGACTTATGTTTGTTTCTAGTTTACCAATACTACTAAACTATTTGGTCCTTCGGGATTTGATTCCTTGTAATCATGCCAATGTAATGGTATTAGACACCAAATTTGGGCTTACTAAGGTTAGGTCACTACAGTTGGTATCAAAGGAGGTTTAGTAGTAACCTTGGAAACTAGATTTAATAAAACTTAGATTAGAGAACATAAACCTAAGTTAGAATTTGAGGATAAGTATAGAAGAATATCCTAAAGTTTTGGTTAGATAGAGATTATATGGTTTTCCTAGAAATACATACCTATCTAGATGCTACAATTGGATGTGGTTATGGAACATATGTACCTAGGGATAACAACTCCAAAAAGGTGCTTCGGGCCTGACTCAAGCGTAACCTGGTACACGACAATGGGTCTTACTGCGCACCTAGTTTGATAATCTTGAGGGATATGATTAGGATAATTCACATTTTCTTTACAAACCATTATGAAGGATTTGAATAGATAATGAAAATTAATGACATAGGTAAAATATTATACCAAGGAAAGACCTATGTTGAAATAAAATTGATGATGTATTTATGTATTGAGGTTATATTGAAAACATTAGTTAAAAGGCTATTTAGTGATTAACCTTATTTCAAGGATATCCATAATATTTATTTTTGAAATCATATTAATATAGTTTATAAAATGGAAAAACTACATGCCAGGTGATGAACCATAAAATCTTGCATGGTGGTGGGGCTTGAACCCATGACTGAAGGATGATAAGGGTTTTATGCCTACCATTGGCCTATGTGATGTCCTAGTTAATGTGTCATTATTTTTAGTCAAACAATTTGATGGATAAATATTAATGATGAACCAGTAGTATTAGTTTTGAGGATTATATATTAATTTATTTAACATATTGGTTTATTAAAATAGTTATAAATAGATATAAATATTTATTTTATGGATCTTACAATCTGTTAAAAGAAAATTTTAGTAATTTAGGCATAGAAATTAATTTTTGGATATTCATTTCTTAGAGTAAATGGATGAATTTAAAATTGATCAAAGCACAACCAAATGATAAAATTGTGTTTGTAGAAATATATTAAGTAAGTATATTTTATTATATTTTAGGTAGTAAAATAATTAATCAACATTAGGAGAATGATCTTGAAATAAAATGTTATCCTAATACCTTGATTTTTGTTGAACTGATGGTCTTTTAAATCATTACAGATTTATAGATTTGAGGCCCTCAACATTCCATTGACGATTCAATTGTTTATTATTGATGACCTTAATCACTCCATATAAATATTTATGATTTTCATCCAATTCCATATCTTCACTTTCTACTAAATTTTCTCCCATGTAGAAACCAAATTATATTTTATTCCATGTGACCTTCGTACTTCTCATTTTCTCTTATTAAGAGGAAATTTTACAAACTCTTATACGATATGGGTTTTTCAACAAGGTAATTTTCAAATATCAAACCCTAGATTACTGTGATTAAGTTTAAATTGTGAGGATGAAATTTAATTCAGTTGGGGAGAATATAACACCCTGAAATTATAAAGTAAGAATATTTTATTTGATAGCATGTATGACAAGCAATATCAATCGCATAAGGGAATATAATATCATGAGACTTTAAAATATATTTAATATTTTAAATAAATTCAATCTATGACATATCTTTCAATGTATGAAATACCGAGTTATCTTGTGTCGCATGCAACAAATACTTTCTTCAATGACTTGCATTACACGCAAGACTGAGTTTTACCAAACAAAAATATATTATTAAAATATTATTATTTAATACAATAAGACATAACCTAGCCATTAAATTAGTGGTTATGAATAGGACTAACTAACATATGAAAATATATGGTTTAAAAAAATATAAAATGAATTCATTTTTTTCCAATTAATTAGAAATGAATATAAAAATAATTTAAATATAAAGGAAATGTTTTATGCTCATAAAGGTGTTTTATCATAATAAATTAAATTAATTACTATTAGTGAATTATATTAATGAAATATAAATATTATATATTCAATAAAATATTTTTTACATTCATCCAATATATTTGATTGGCATAAGATAAGAATAAATCAAGTTTTATGATTAAAAATTGTATTTTTCTAAAAAGGAAATATTGCTACCTTTCAACAGAGAGCCTATTTTAAATCCAATTTTTGGAAATTTTATAAATTTTATATGTCCAAATAAAATTAATTTTTGAAATAATAATGTCAAAATTATATTCAAATAAATTTTTGGTATTTTTCTGGGAAGTTTCATTTTTGATGAATAGTGAAAAATATCGAATTTTAATTGAAAACTGCGTTTTCAGCTATATAATTTATAGGGTTAAATTATATTTTAAATTGGGTTTAAAGTTTAATTAGTTCAATTATAAATAAATTAATACAATTTAGTTCATTAGAATCAATTTCACTTTGAAATTGGATATAAAAACATAACAAACTTTTGAATATTTTTACTTTAAAAACCCGCTTTGTCATCCCGTCCACGAGATTAATTTTAAACTAATTTCTACCACTTATGTGATTGGAATTTTTTAAAATAGATTCAATATTTGGAATAATAATAATTTATAATTTCTAATAAGGTCAAATTAGTTTTTACAAAAAATATTAGTGAAAGTAATTAAAATTAATTACAATGATTATGGTAAAATTAATCTTAACAAGGGACTAAACCATAAAATTAAGGGCTAAAATGACCTATACACATGTAAAAAACCTATTTTTTGGAAATATTTCGACCATATACTCAATTTTTTTTCTATTATTGGAAGAACATGATGTAAGTGAGACCTCTCAATAGTGTTTACATTTTTATATTTATAAGAATGTTACTCCTCCATCATTATAAAAAGACACACACCCCTTCCACTTATTCACACCTTTAAATACCTTCATATCATCCAAAATCTACTAAAATATTCTCCCAAATTCTATACCATATTCCTATAATCCTCACTTTAGGCATAAATAATACCAAAAAGGCTTTTGGTATAAACCAAAAGGAGTTACCCGAATAAGAGGTAACGTTCTTCAATAATCTGTTTTGTTTCATTTACTTCTCCAACCCTTAAAATTATTTTTATATCATGATTATATAATTACATAAGTATATTAAATATAAATATATGTTTTTATTATAATATTTATACATACACTATAACACACATCCATCAAATGGGATACGCAATCATCATTCGTGTGTACAGTAGACTACCGCCTCGCGAGCTGATGTCATTCATTCTTCCATTTACCACCTTTCAAGGTTGGAAATAATGATGAATTTATAGTTTATATGTGATATATATAGTATTTATAATGTCTTTATACTTTTTTAACTTTTTATATAACCATACCTTCATTCCTTTTATTTTGTGAGAATACGATAACATCGTTTGTGGATGTGTGGACTACTGCCTCCTCAAAGTGACGTGATTCGTTCAAAATTTACATGCAATGTATTAATAATGGTTTTAATAAACATATGTAAAATATATTATATAAATATGATACTAGAATTATAATATACATATATATAATTTAATTTTTATTCTTTTAAATATGACAAAGAAATGGAAGTAGCGTTCATGTTTACGTACAACCTACCACCTCCATGAATGGTGCATTTCATTTCCCATATCCAAAATTTATGTATTATTATAAATAAATATATACTGAATATATATGATATTTAAATCATGTTTTACATTATTTATACAATTAAATCATGATCAATGTTATATGAACACAAATAACAAGTCAAAACATACTCGAAAAAATAGACAATTAACACCCAAAATAGTGAAAATAATGAAAGTTTATTAACAAAAGGGTAATAAGATATTATAAGAAGATCATATATGATATTATAAATATGAGTATGGTTATTTTATAAGTTATTAAAATTCTTGAAACTGTTATACATGAGATTAAAGGATCTTCACCCTAAAGGAAACATAAGGTATAGGATTTTCATCTCACTTTTCACATCTGTGAGATAAATGTCATATTCACCACTTACTTATGTTGTGTGGTGTATATAATACCCATTTTGATTTATTATATCATGATTTATTTTATATTCATTGTATTTAAATGTTTCATCTTATTATTATTACTTTTGGGTCTTTTACTTCATTTATTACCACTATTTTAAGGGATTTCATCTCAATTTACATTCCATTGAGACTTATTTGTAATTATGAACCAATTCAATTTAATGTGGTGTATATAATATCCCTTTGTTATTTAATGTAATTATTCAATCATAATTCATGGTATTTTAAGTTTCACTTTTAACTATCTCATCCAAAGGGACTTGACTTGAAAATTACCAAGTGGTAAACGTTATCTTTGCAATATCACTTTCATTTGTGATTGTTAACTTTATATTAAAAAAATAACTTGATTATGATCATTTTTATTATACATTAGATTTATCTCAAATATACATATTCTCATGTAATGGGTATTATTATTTCCTAAACTGTATACCATTTTTACATATGGTGTTAACTTTTATAGTTGTTTAATTAATTGGGGAATTATTGATAAATATGTATCTTTTAGTCAATATGGATATTTGATAAGGAAAATTATTTATGATTTAAATTGATTATTTCACTATATGATTAATTCTTTGGACATTCACTATACTAGTTGGGGACTGATTAATGTAATCCACTCGATGCATCAGTAGTCTCATGAGATGAAATCAGTTGGAGACAAACCCTTCGAGTTTGTTTCTAAGTAGAATAGATGGGTTTATACCTAGAGATTTAAACTATCTTGAGAATAGGTCTTGATTATAAAGGTATCATGTTTCTAGGAAACACAATGTTTGATAATTAAGCATTACCTTCATTTCAGTTATTATTATCCATGATATTTTCTATTTGAAATTATCTATAGAACCATTTCATTCTAATTTCATTGATTAAATGGAATGTGTTTCAGTTATTTTCCTTGCCATATTGATTATGCCTTATCTAGTTATTTAAATGACATGTGTGTTCAGTTATTTACCTTTTCATATTATTTATGAACTTCCTTACCAGTTTATTGATTTTATGGCATGCGTATTCAACTATTACCTTGCCATATTGACTATTCTCATTGATTAATTATTACTTTTTCTATAATTAACCCTTACTAAACATTTTATCTCACCCTTATTTTGTTTTTTCCCTAGGAATCTAGGAATTATACTAAGAAAGATATGTAAGGATATGCTAAGTGGGAATAAAGTTATCCTTGAAATAAAAAAATATGTTGTAATTAGTGTATGCATTTGTAATAAAAGCCTCATGTATGTATCTAGTTTACCAAGACTAATAATCTCTTTGGTCCATCAGGATTTGATTCCTTGTAATCATGACAATGTAATGGTAGTAGACACTAGCTCTAGGATCACTGGGGTCGGGTCGCTACATGTACTATCTAGATAAGGATGTAATTTTTTGGAAACCACTTACTCTATCCTTCACCAAAATTCTAAGATATTTTACTATACTTTGACTAATCCTTAGAATTATACTTAGATACATACCTAGAAATATACTTAGAAATAACACCCAGGAATCTCACTAAAGTTCTCTCATCTTAGTTTCTAATGCTTAACTAAACGTATCCTTTAATACCAATTATAGTGACCCAAGATTTTAATACATATATCTCACATATATTTAGACAAATATTCAATACATTTCATAAAAACATGCCCTAGGATTATAAAGTTATAATTCCTTTAGAGTCTAGGTAAACAATACTATAATTTGGTGAAAAATCTTTAACATATCCCATAATGATCTTATCACATAGTACTTTTATTAGTCATACCCTACCCAAACATTTATTCATAACCTGGTGAAGGAAACATAAGAAAGGGTAATCCTAGATGATTAGTAAGGGTAAAATATAATATATAAATCTATGATCATATGAAATCATAATATAAGAATAAGGGTATGTGATCATGAACATAACTTACGAAGTTCATACCCAACCTATCATAGATCATAAAAATTAGTCATGGTATAACAATTTATCATTTTATAAAACATGGTCCATAAGAATGATAATTCATCATAAATAAATCATGAACCATAATCTCATGTCATAAAAGTGTGGCACCATAATAAATATAGAAAATTATTTCATATGTCAAGGTTAACTACCAAGACCATCAACATGGTGGATCAATAATTATAATCTATTTCCCATTGTGGATCAGGACACTCCTGTTTCTCATAGTGTATTGGTATGGACCTATTTCCCATAGTGGATCAGGACACACCTGGTTCCCATAGTGGATCCAGATGCACCTATTTTCCATAGTGGATCATGCCTATAAACTTGTTTCCCATTGTTATATCATGAGATATAAAGATTTACCTGATCAATTGGAGGGATATATAGGTCCAAAACATCTCATAATGAAAACCATACATATCTATTCCAAAACATCATAAAATATTTATCATATCATCACATCATAAACCATGTAAAGAAAATAGTTTTTATAAAAATTTCATCAATTAACCATAACATAACCCATGAAAAAAACGGGGTTCATAAAAATTTCATCAACATAAACATTAAACATACAGAGAAATAATAAGGATAGTATCATTCAATATTATTCTAGATAAATAATAAGTTACATTAAAGGATTTCATCTTTGATAGAAAATGATTTTGAAATATCACTTGGAACATTTATTGAGGAATATAGCCTATCCACTTTGAAAAAAACTTTTTAAAACATAAAATATTTTCAAAATAATTTTCTTAAAAAATAATATTGGAAACTTATTAAAAAATATTTAAAAATCATTTAAAATATTTCTTGAGTAAAATATCCTTTCCACTTTGAATTTTTTTTTTTTAAGAAATAAAACATTTTGAATATGTAAGAACCCGTGTTTTTCTGGACTGTCGTTTTGAGCAGAAATTTGAATTTTTTTTGTTGGATACTTGTGAGGGATAAAATGGTATTTTTACCCTACTATATGGTCTCAGATAATTTTTCAAACAACTTTGATGGTCCCATAATAGGGTGTTTACCCTAGGACAAGAGTTTGGTGGAAATTTGAGCTATTCAAATTTTAGCGGAATATTTAATATTTAATATTATTAAATTAAATATTAAATAATTCACGGAGGTTCGTTCAGTGATAAAATTTCAAAATAGTTTCTTATTGAGATTATATCTTCTCCATTGAGTCCGAAATGGGGATTTCAGCCTAGGTGAGCCATAAACTTGAGTCGAGTGTTGTGGTTGGACCGAGCCCCGTTTTCTTCCTTTCCTTTCATTTTCTTTTCTTTATTTTCTCTTCCTTATTCCTCCTTCTTGTGCATGATCCTTGTATGGATCCTCCTTTTCCATTTCCCATGGGATAAATTGTATATGGATAAATAGAGAGATATTTAAGGCAAGATGGGTACCATTTCGAAGCTCTCGACGCACTGAGTCGGCCTGCGGTAACCGTGAGCTGTGAAATCAACCGAAGCTTCGACAGTTTTTTCCCGAATATAAGGCTATTTATATTTTCAATATATATCCCCTTTAATCATGTTTTTTAAGTTTTTAATGCCTTATATTTCTTGCTTTTGGCCCCTTGAGTCCGGATCTATTGTTTCGGGGGTGAAAACGGGAGTTTCGAGCGTTTTGAGGGTTTTCCCATCGGAAAACCCAGATTACACGATGTGTGTAATAGGGGAACACACCGTGTGTTATTATAGTTTAGGGAAGAAAAAGTATTATTAAGTACATGACGTTTAATTTGAGTACACGTCGTGTTGTGGTGGCTGTGTGCCCGACCGTGTGCAAAAAGGACATGAAATAGTGGGTTTTAAGGAGTACACGCCATGTACTAGGAGTACACACCGTGTAGTGGCACATGGGCATGTGTTTGGGTGAAAACACACATATAATGAAATTTTTTGAATATTAAACTCTATGCATAGTAAATTACATTCCATGTACTACTACACAGGCAGACCCCATGTGTTCTGGCCATGTGTTCTGGCCGTGTACTTCTCCATCTTAGTAGTTTTGGGGTATCTTGTGCCCTTGAAGTTAGAATTGGGTGTGTGAGTAGTCCATTATGAGAGTTTTTCTATATAAATATTAATGGTGGAATTTTATTGACACTTAAAGGTCATATAAATGATGTTTTTGGGGTTTCTATCTAAATGGAGAGGTTCTTCCTCTAGTTATCAAGTTCAGTTGTCACCTGAGGGTGAGACTTGGTGTGGATGATAGGTTGGGTGTTCAGACCAACTTTGTTTAGGCCTTTTATCTAAGATTAGTTTTGAGATATATCTCATGAGCTATGATTTTGAGGACTTTTCCCTTGTGACATGTGCCCTTCTGGACTACGAGGTCGTGATACTAGATGCTTCCAAGGATCCCCT
This sequence comes from Viscum album, assembly GCA_963277665.1. Classification (NCBI taxonomy): domain Eukaryota; kingdom Viridiplantae; phylum Streptophyta; class Magnoliopsida; order Santalales; family Viscaceae; genus Viscum; species Viscum album. The sequence continues at coordinate 1,711,192,905 of OY728140.1, read as the reverse complement.
GAGGGATGCATTTACTTGTGTGTTGACCTAGAGAGTCCTTGTAAGATCTATCTCCTAGTTTCCTTTGAGAGGATTCACGTTTTAGGATTCATATATTGTTCTTTGTTCAAGGATACCATATAGGATTCCTCCCTTACTCTTTTCTAAGGATCCTGTGTAGGATACCTTCGCTGTGTTTACTTGGAGGATCCCTAGAAGGATTCCTCCTCAGTGTTTAACTTGAGGGACCCAGCGGGTGCCCGTTGTTTGACCAAACCTGAGTTTTTATGTCTGTTTTGGGTAGAGATGGTGTTTGGGTGTCACCTAGAACCCATTCCAAACTGGTAATCCCATGGGGTTGTGGCTGTAGATTTGGGTTGGGCGTTCGGGCCACCCTCACTCGTTTTTTTATATCTGACTTGGTTTTGTTGATGCAACAATGGTTACTAAAGATACTACCTGAGACTTGGCTATTGAACCTGAATGTATATATATATATATATTGTGATGGATATGTTGCTGGGATTACCATAGGTGATCCCTGATATTTGGATGTTGATCCTTGCTTGATTGTTTCCAAAGGACCGTGAGAGCCTTGGACCAGAAAGACTGGGATTTTCCAGAGTATTTACACAGAACCATGAGATCCTTGGTGTAGTTGAATGACCAGAGGGGTTCAGACCATGAGAGCTACCCAGGTGGTCGTGTACTATGTTGAACCCAAGGGGTATTGAATGTGAGAACTACTTGGAGGCCGTTTATAATTTATATGATGCTATGTTAGACCCATGGGGTATTGATTGTGAGAGATAACTAGAGTTCATTAGCATTTACTTAGTACTATGTTGGACCCAGGGGGTATTGACCGTGAGAGCTACCCATAGGTCATTACTAATTATTCGTGTGCTATGTTAGACCCGAGAGGTTCAGACCATGAGAGCTACCTAGGAGGTCATGCACTCTGTTGGATTCAGGGGTATTGACTGTGAGAGCTACTCGGAGGTCATTTATAATTTATATGATTCTATGTTATAACCAGAGGTTATTAACTATGAGAGCTACCCAGAGGTCGTTAGAATTTATTTGGTACTATGTTAGACCCAGGAGGTATTGATTGTGAGAGATACCCAGAGGTCATTACTAATTATTCATGTGCTATGTTAGACCTAAGGGGTTCAGACCGTGAGAGATGCCCTGGTGATGATGAGTGGTGGGGATGATTATGCTCTCCTCGTCCTATGATTGGATTGATTATGCCCTTCTAGATTAGTCATAATTGACCATCGGTATATAGTATCCTTCCTTACACGATTGACTATCAATATGATATCATTTTTAGTGATTGGAGGTGAGTACGGGTGAACCCAGGTGTAGGATCAGTTTCCCCTGTGGTGACATAGCTTGCTCAGAGATATATTTCTGGCGTTAGCCGAAGTAGGTATATGTTTATGGTATTACGGACCCAGAGATCGAATTAATGATACAAAAATTAAGTGGAATGATTTCCATCTCAATTCCCTCGCACAGGATGTCTAGGTGATCAGGATTATGGTCCCAAGGACCGACTGCTGATGTGGTTTCTTGTTATTTGTTTCACATACTCATGAATATTCATATTTATGTATATGTGTATAGGTATGGGACTATAAAAGTATACGTATATAGATAGGGACATCCATAGTGGCACTTTCCCAGTTGACAGGGATTACAGACCCTGAGTTAGATTGTGGTTGCACATTAGGTTTAATTCCTTTTGTTGTGTTCCATCTTGGCTGAGCATGTTTCTGTTGCATACACTTTTAGAAGCACAACTGTAGGTCACTCATCGGGGTACCCTACTGAGATTATTTCTCACCCCTGCACGTGCACCATAGTGTATGTGTAGACCTTGTGTGTTTTTTTCAGTTTGATAATGAGTTTCATGGTAGATAGGGCTGAGGCCCAGTGTTTCATGATCAAGCGGAGCTGCTCGAGTGGTTCTACTGATCGGAATGGTGCAGTTCGACAGTGTCTGGAGATCAGGTACGTGGGTTGGCTCAAAGTTAGTAGTTTAGAACTGTACATTTACTTTCAGTTTCTTTTGTACTTGTATTTGTTTGGTCAGCCCAATGGGTGACTAGTGTTTTATTTTATTACATAGCTATTTGGGCTTTTACAGCATTTTACTATTACAGCTTGATCTATTTCAGTTGTTTATTGCTTCCACACTCTATTTACTTTCCCCTTTTTATGATACTTAGTTATTTCCACTATTTTCTTACTTTTTTATGAGGGCATAGTCTCCCCACTATCACACCATAGGCCCTCACTGCTAGTTGATAGCCCATGGCGTACGGGGAGCGCGCTTGAGGCCTTGTGGTGAACCGGATCGGAGCACCGATTTAGTGGATTCCGGTTCGGGATGTTACAAAGTGGTATCAGAGGAGTTTATTTTCATGGTCTTTAATATTTGGTATATGGTAAAAAAGAGTATTAGGAATGTGTCGGAACTTGTGATGGATATCAGACTGGTGCATTGAGAAAACTTGTTCCGGTAAGAAGTCCTAGTTGCTAGGGTTTGGGATTGATGTTCTGGTTTTGAGATATCACAATTGTATATGATTTTCACCTTGAGCGATGCACATGTTGTGTGTGTATTTTGATTTACTATAGATCTCTGGATATTGGCCATCGGTAAGAGGCCAGAGACAAATTTTGACTCATGGTCGACAAAGGAAAGAGGCGTCTCATGCATCATACTAAGCACATAGGATTCAAAACATATAGGCCTGCTAGTGTGTGTTTTTACTGATGACTAATATCTTTGGGTCTATTTACACATACTTTTACTCTGATTGTAGGTTATGTTGATCTACATTGAGGCATTTTTGTTGAGTCTAATGACTCAGTTCTCATGCACAAGTGGTGCAGTGACCTAGTAGGTCAATATGGAACATGACACCTTTTTTTTAAACCCTTGTAGGGTGTTGTTTCTTGGGTCCTTGGTTATCTAGTCAGATCACTAAGTACGATAATAATAGATACCAAGTCTTTTCTTGTAAACTGGACCTCTTTGGGGTATTTCCATATATGGATACTCGATGAGTGTCAATTCAGTTTCTCTTCTGCTTTGGTTGAGACCTTCATGGTGAAGTTCATTCAGGTTGTGTTTTCATTTTTTATTTTCATGGATCGCGGTTATATTATATGAGTTTCAGAGGTTTGGGTCTTTTAGGCTAAGTGGTTGGACCTTATGACCCAGTTGTGAGGCTTGTTCTGTAGGGATATGTGTTATAACTATAGATACTTTGTTTTTACTTTGACCCCTTGTAGGTCAATGCCAATTCTGTTCTAGGGTAGCCTATGTGGGAGGGGTTGTCCCATGTTTTATGATGCCTTTTTGGAGTTGATCTTTGTTTTAAACTCGTTTTGTGATCGAAGCACGGTCTGTGCTCAGGTTTGCATTATAGTAATGTTGATGTCTTAAGATTTTGATTGAGGCACCTTAGGTGCAAGTTTTCCAAGATTGGATTGACAGGTGGGACTATTTGAGTGCTTTTCCTAGTTGACCAGTGTCTCCGATATTTCTAATGTAGTTAGAGTGTGGGTAGATGCTTGTGACTGGAACGACTCCATGTGTATGGGTTGGGTGTTTAGGATACACACTGGCTGTGCGTGGTATCATTTGTTTCTAAATCAGTGATCTGAGATGTGTGAGCCAAGGAATGATGTTTTAAGACTTTTCATGGGTTTAGATCCCAAAAGTTGCGCTGGAATGACCCTCTGTGGTAGAGGTGACATCGTGGAATAAATCTTCCATCGTAATACGGTTGAACCATGCTTGAATCCCAGTCAGGTTTTAGTAGGATGTTAGTGTGGATCAGAGGGATATGGACACACCTTTAGTGAAATATTAGTGTACTTATATAAGATATGATCATGCACTATCTTGATTCATCTTGAGTATACTGAGAGAGCTTTGACCCTACACCGAGCTCCTTTTCCTTAATGTTCTTCCCTATTAAGGAGGGAACCTATTGTGGTTGTGCTCTAGGAGTGGTCTAAGGAAATAAATATGGTGGGAAGTGAACCATTGGCCATTTGAGGGTGGTTTCCTCATTTTTTTTAAAACTTCAGTGTTTTCTATGAGATTTTGAGCTTAGAGTTTTCTTTTGAGAGGACTATAGGGGTATTCCTATGGTGGGGAGTACCAGATCAGTCACAGTTAAATGTATTCTGTGTAAAAGATAGTTATTAACACTATATGACTGGTCATTGGAAAGTCTGGATAGCTTGTTTGTGGAGATTATTAGGATGGAATCATGGATCCTGATCCTTTCACTGGGCTTCTTGGGGATAAGAAGGTTTATGGTGGGGAATTTGTAAGAACCAGTGTTTTTCTGGACTGTCATTTTGAGATGAAATTTGAATTTTTGTTATTAGATGCTCATGAGGGGTAAAATGGTATTTTTACCCTAATATATGATCTCAGATAATTTTTCTAACAACTCTAATGGTCCTGTAATAGGGTTTTTACCCTAGGACAAGAGTTTTGTGGAAATCTGAGCTGTTCAAATTTTAGCGGAATATTTCATATTTAATATTATTAAATTAAATATTAAATAATTCATGCAGGTTTGTTCAGTGATAACTTTTAAACATAGTGTTGGAATGAGATTCCTTCTTCATCCTTGAGTCTGGAATGGGGAGTTTAGCCTAGGCGAGGCATAAACTCGAGTTGGGCACCGGGGCCGGCCCGAGCCCCTTTTTCTTCCTTTCCTTTCCTTTTTTTTCTTTATTTTCTCTTCCTTCCTCATCTTTCTTGAGCATGATCCTTGTGTGTCTCTTCCTTGTTTGTGTCCCATGGGATAAATTGGATATAGAGAAAGAGAGAGATATGGAAGGCAAGATGGGTACTGTTTCGAACCTCTCGATGCGCTGAGTCGGCGTACGGTAACTGTGAGCTGTGAAATCAACTGAAGCTTTGGTGGTTTCCGCCTAAAGGTAGGGCCGTTTATGTTTTCACCATATATACCCTTTAAAAATTTTGTTTTAATTTTTTAATTCCTTATATTTCTTTCTTGTGTCCCCTTGAGGCTGGATATATTGTTTCGAGGGAAAAAATGGGAGTTTCGGGCATTTTGAGGGTTTTCCCATCAGAAAACCCAGATTACATAGCACATGTTCCAGGGGAACACACCATGTGTTCTTCCTGTTCGGGGAAGAAAAATTATTCTTAATTACACACTATGTACTTTGAGTATACTCCATGTTGTGGTGGTCGTGTGTCTGGTCATGTGCAAAAAGGACACGAAATAGTGGTTTTTAAGGAGTACATGCCGTGTACTAGGAGTACACACCGTATAGTGGAACATGGGCATGTGTTTAGGTAGAAAAAAACATTGGATGACATTTTGTGAATAGTAAAAACTATGTATAGTAAATTACACACCTTGTACTACTACACAGGTAGACCCCATGTGTTCTGGCCATGTACTACTCCAGTTTAGTAGTTTTGGGGTATCTTGTGCCCTCGAAGTCAGAATTGGGTGTGTGAGTAGTCTATTCTGAGAATTTTTCCACGTAGATCATAATGGTGGAATCTTATTGACATTTATAGGTCATATAAATGGTTTTTGGGGGTTTATATCTAAATTAAGAGGTTCTTCCTATAGTTATCGAGTTCTGTTGTCACCTGAGGGTGAGACTTGGAGTGGATGATAGGTTGGGTGTTCAGGACAACTTAGTTGAGGCCTTTGATCTAAGACGAGCTATGAGATATCTCTTATAACCAATGATTTTTAGGACTTTTCCCTTGTGAGATGTTCTCTTCTAGCCTACGAGGTCGTGATACCAGATTCTTCCAAGGATCCCCTCAGGGATGCCTTTACTTGTGTGTTGACCTAGAGAGTCCTTATAGGATCTCTCTCCCGTTTTCCTTTGAGAGGATCCATGTTCTAGGATGCCTCATTTTTTATTCATTAGAGGATCCCATATAGTATACCTACCTTACTCTTCTCTAATTATCCTGTGTAGGATACCTTGGATGTGTTTACCCAGAGGATCCCTAGAAGGATGCCTTCTCAGTGTTTTACTTGAGGAACCTAGCAGGTGACCATTGTTTGACTGAACCTGAGTTGTTACATTGGGTTTGGGTAGATATGGTGTTTATGTGTCACCTAAAATCCATGCCAAACTGGAAAGCCCATGAGGTTGTGGCTGTAGTGTTTGGTTGGGCGTTCGGGCCACCCTCACTCGTTTGTTTATATCTGAATTGGTTTTGCTGATACAGGAATGGTAATAAATGGTACTACCTGAGACTTGGATATTGATCTTGAATGTGTATATGTATATATTATGATGGATATGTTGTTGGGATGACCAGAGGTGATCCCTAGTATTTGATTGTTGAACCTTGCTTGATTGTTTCCAAAGGAACATGAGAGCCTTGGACCCAGAAGACTGTGGTAGATTCCAGAGTATTTACACAGGACCGTGAGAGCCATGGTGTAGTTGACTGACAAGAGGGGTTTAGACTATGAAAGCTACCCAGGTGGTTATGTACTATGTTGGACCCTTGGGTTATTGACTGTGAGAGCTTCCCATAGGTCATTTATAATTTATATGATGATATGTTAGACCCAAGGTATATTGAATGTGAGAGCTACCTAGAGGTCGTTAGCATTTACTTGGTACTATGTTAGACCTAGGGGGTATTGACTGTGAGAGCTACCGAGAGGATGTTACTAATTATTCATGTGCTATGTTAGACATGAGGGGTTTAGACCGTGAGATCTACCCAGGTGGTTGTGTACTATGTTGGACCCAAGGGTTATTGACTGTGAGATCTACCTAGAGGTTGTTTATAATTTATATGATTCTATGTTAGACCCAGGGGGTATTGACTGTGAGAGCTACATAGAGGTTATTATAATTTACTTGATACTATGTTGGAACCAGTGGGTATTGACCACGAGATCTACCCATAGGTCATTACTAATTATTCTTGTACTATGTTAGACCCGAGGGGTTCAGAACGTGAGAGTTACCCTGGTGGTGACGAGTGGTGGGGAAGATTACGTTCTCCTACTCATATGATTGGATTGATTATGCCATTCCAAATTATTCAGGATTGACCATCGGTATATGATATCCTTCCTTATAGGATTGATTGTCAGTATGGTATCCTTTTTAGTGATTAGAGGATAGTATGGGTGAAAACAGGCGTAGGATCAGTTTCCCATGTGGTGACGTAGCTTTCTCAGAGATATATTTCCTGTGCTGGCCGAAGAAGGTACATGTTGATGGGTTTACGGACCTAGATATCGACTTAATGATACATAGATTGAGTGGAACAATGTCTAGCTCAATTCCCTTGCACATTATGTCCATGTGATCAAGATTATAGTCCCAAGGATCGACTGCTAATGTGGTTTCTTGTTATTTGTTTCACATACTCATGAATATTCATATTTATGTATATGTGTATAGGTATGGGACTATACATGTATATGTATATATATATATAAACATACATGGTGGTACTTGACCAGTTGACAGGGATTACTAACCTTGAGTTCGACTGTGGTTTCACATTAGGTTTACTTCCTTTTGTTGTGTTCCAGCTAGGCTGATCATGTTTCTGTTGCAAACACTTTTAGCAGCACAATTATAGGTTGCTTGTCGTGGTGCCCTAATGAGATTATTTCTCACCCCTACACATGTACCATGATGTATGTGTAGAACTTATGTCTTCTTTTTAGGTTGAGCATGAGTTTCATGGTAGATAGGCCTGAGGCCTAGTGTTGCATGATCGAGCAGAGCTGTTCGAGTGGTTCTACTGACCGGACTGGTGCAGTTTGACAGTGTCTAGAGATCGGGTATGTGGGTTGGCTCAAAGTCAGTAGTTGATCCCTATATGTTTACTTTCAGTTTCTTTTGTACTTTTATCTGTATGGTCGGCCCAGTGGGTGATCAGTGTTGTATTTTATTACATAATTGTTTGGGATTTTACGGCATTTTACTATTACAGATTGATCTATTTTAGTTTTTTATTGCTTCCACACTCTATTTACTTTACACTTTGTATGATATTTAGTTATTTCCATTGTTTTCTTACTCGGTATAAGGGCACAGTCTCCCCACTATCGCACCCTAGGCCCTCACTGCTAGTCGGCAGCCTTTGGCATATGGGGAGGTGTGCTTGAGGCCTTGTGGCAAATAGGCTCTGAGCACCATTTTAGTAGATTCTGGGTCGGGACATTACAAAGTGGAATTAGAATAGTTTATTTTAATGGTCTTTACTATTTGGGATATGGTAGATAGGATTATTAAGACTGTGTCGGAACCTGTGATGGATATCAAACTAGTGTGTTGAGAACACTTGTTCCGGTAAGAAGTCCTGGTTTCCATGGTTTGGGATTGATGTTCTGGTTTTGTGATGTTACAGTTGCATATGATTTTTTTTGTTGAGAGAAAAATATGTTGTGTGTGTATTTTGATTTACTATAGATCTCTGGCTCTTGTCCATCAGTAAGAGGCCAGGGAAGGATTTTGACTCATTGTCGGCAAAGGCAAGAGGAGTCTCATGAATCATACTAGGCACATGGGATTCACAAAATATAGAACCACTAGTGTGTTTTTTTACTAAAAACTAAGACCTTTGGGTTTATTTACACATACTTTTACTCTGATTGCAGGTTATGTGGATCTACGTTGAGGCATTTGTTTTGAGTCTGATGACTTAGTTCTCATGCAAAGGTGGTGTAGTGACCTAGTAGTTCAATATGGAACATGACACCTTTTTGTTTAACCCCTTGTTGGGTGTTTTTTCTTGGGTAAGTGGTTATCTAGTCAGATCATTGAGTACGATACTAATAGATACCAAGTATTTTCTTATGAACTGGACCTCCTTGGGGTATTGCTGTATACAGATACCTGATGAGTGTCAGTTCAGTTTCTCTTCTGCTTTGGTAATGACCTCCATGGAGTAGTTTCTTCTGAGGATGCTCAGAGAGGATCATGGACCCTGTAGGCTGTGATTTTAGTTTTTAAATTTGTGGATTGTTGTTATCTTACATTCTTTTCAGAGGTTTAGGTCTTTTGGGCTAGGTGGTTGGACCTTGTGACCCGGTTATGAGGCTTGTTCTATAGGGATAGGTGGAAGACCTAGAGATACTTTGTTTTGACTCAGACCCTTGTAGGTCGATGTTAGTTATGTTCTAGGGAAACCTATGTGGGATGGGTTTGCCTATGTTTTGTGATGCCTTTTTGGAGGTGATATTTGTTTTATGCTCATTTTGCGATCGAAGCATGGTCTATGCTCGAGTTTACCTTATAAGCATGTTGATGTATTCAGCTTTTTATTGAGGCACCTCAGGAGCTTGTTTTCCAAGACTAGATTGACATGTAGGACTATTCGGGTGCTTGTCCTGGTCGACCAGTGTCTACGCTATTTCTAATGTAGTCAGAGTGTGGGTAGATGCTCGTGACTGGAACGAATTTGTGTGTACGGGTCAGGTGTTTAGGATATATGCTGGTTGTGCATGGTATCATTTTTTTTCTAAATTAGTGAGTGGCCAGGTGCGAGCCGATGAATGATGTTTTAAGAATTGTCAGGGGTTTGGATCCTAGAAGTTGTGCTGGAATGTCCCTCTGTGGTAGCAGTGACATTGTGGAATAAATCGGGTACTGTAAGACGGTTGAACTGTGCTTGAATCCTGGTCAGGTTTTGGAAGGATATTAGTATAGATCGAAGGGAGTTGGATACGTCTTCAGTGAAATCTTAGTGTATTTCTATAAGAGATGATCATGTGCTATCTTGATTCATCTTCAGTATGCTGAGAGAGATTCAACCCTACATCGAGCTCCTTTTCCTTTCTTAATGTTCTTCCCTGTTAAGGAGGGAACCTGTTGTGGTTGCTCTCTAGAAGCGGTGTAAGGAAATCCATATAGTGGGAAGTGAACCATTGGCCATTTTAGGGTGGTTTTCCTCATTTTTGGTTAAAAATTCACTGTTTTCTACGAGCTTTTGAGCTCAGAGTTTTCTTTTTAGAGAACTATAGGGGTATTCCTATAGTGGGGAGTACCTGATCGGTCATAGTTAAATGTTTACCGTGTAGAAGATAGTTGTTAATGCTATATGACAGGTCATTGGACAGTCTTAATAGCTTGGTTTTGTATATTCTTAGGATGGAATCATGGATTCTAGTCCTTTCACCGGGCTTCTTGGGGACGAGAAGGTTTATGGTGGGGAGTTTGTAAGAACCCGTATTTTTCCAGACTGTTGTTTTGAGCATAAATTTATTTTTTTGATGTTGGATGCTCATAAGGGGTAAAATGGTCATTTTACCCTACTATATGATCTTGGATAATTTTTTTGACAACTCTGATGGTTCTAGAATAGGGTGTTTACCCTAGGACAAGAGTTTGGTGGAAATCTGAGTTGTTCAAATTTTAGCGGAATATTTAATATTTAATATTATTAAATTAAATATTAAATAATTCACATAGGTTTGTTCAATGATAAATTTTAAATAGAGTTTTATATTGAGATTTTGTCTTTTTCTTTGAGTCTGGAATGGGGAGTTTATCCTAGGTGAGGCATAAACTCGAGTCAGGCACTGGGGCCGGCCCGAGCCCATTTTTCTTCCTTTCCTTTTCTTTTCTTTTCTTTATTTTCTCTTCCTTCCTCCTCCTTCTTGTGAATTCTCCTTGTATAGATCATACTTGGATGTGTACCATTGGATAAATTGGATATGGATAAATAGAGAGATATGGAAGGCAATATGGGTACCGTTTCAAGGCTCTCGACGCGCTGAGTCGGCATGCCACAACCGTGAGCCATGAAATCAACCGAAGCTTTGGCAGTTTCCACCTGAAGGTAGGTAAGTTTATGTTTTTACCATATAAAACCTCTAAAAATGTTTTTTTAAGTTTTTAATGCCTTATATTTCTTTCTTGTGGCCCCTTGGGGCTGGATCTATTGTTTCAGGGGCAAAAACGGGAGTTTCGGGCGTTTTGAGGGTTTCCCCGTTGGAAAACCCAGATTACACAGCATGTGTTCCAGGGGAACACACTATGTGTTCTTCCTGTTTAGGGAAGATGAAGTCTTCTTAATTACCCACCATGTAATTTGAGTACACAATGTGTTGTGGTGGCCTTTTGTCCGTCTGTGTGCCAAAAGGACACATAATAGTGGGTTTTTAAGGAGTATACGATGTGTACTAGGAGTACACACCGTGTAGTGGCACATGGGCATGTGTTTGGGTGAAAACACACCCAAGATGGAATTTTGTGAATAGTAAACACTATGTACAGTAAAGTACATGATTTTTACTACTACACAAGCAAACCCCATGTGTTCTGGCCATGTACTACTCTAGCTTAGTAGTTTTGGGGTATTTTGTGCCCTGGAAGTCATAATTGGGTGTGTGAGTAGTCCATTCGGAGAGTTTTTCTACATATATTGAAATAGTGTAATCTTATTGACATTTAGAGTTCATATAAATGGTGTTTGGGGGGTTTCTATCTAAATGGAGAGGTTCTTCATCTAGTTATCAAGTTCAGTTATCACCTGAGGGTGAGACTTGGTGTGGATGATAGGTTGGGTGTTCGAACTAACTTAGTTGAGGCCTTTGATCTAAGATGAGCTATGAGCTATCTCCTATGACCTATGCTTTTTAGTACTTTTCCCTTGTGAGATGTGGTCTTATGGCCTATGAGGCCGTGATACCAGATGCTTCCAAGGATCCCCTCAGGGATGCCTTTACTTGTGTGATGACCTAGAGAGTCCTTATAGGATCTCTCTCATGTTTTCCTTTGAGAGGATCCATGTTGTAGGATGCCTCTGTTGTTCTTCATTCAAGGATCCCATATAGTATTCCTCCCTTACTCTTCTCTAAGGATCTTGTGTAGGATACCTTCGCTGTGTTTACCTGGAGGATCTCTAGAAGGATGCCTCCTTAGTTTTTGACTTGAAGGACCAAGCAGGTGCCCGTTGTTTGATCGACCATGAGTTGTTACATTGGTTTTGGGTAGATATGGTGTTCGGGGGTCACCTAGAACCCGTGCCAAACTGGTAAGACCATGGGGTTTTGGCTGTAGTGCTGGGTTGGGCGTTCGGGCCACCCTCACTTGTTTGTTTATATTTGACTTGGTTTTGCTAATGCAACAATGGTTACCAAAGGTACTACCTGATACTTGGATGTTGAGCCTGAATGTGTATTTTTATATACTATGATGGATATGTTATTAGGATGACCAGAGGTGATCCCTGGTATTTTTTTGTTGAGCCATGCTTAATTTTTTCCAAAGGACTATGAGTGCCTTAGACCAAGAAGACTATGGGAGCTTCCAGAGTATTTACACAGGACCGTGAGAGCATTGGTGTAGTTGACTGAATAGAGGGGTTTAGACTGTGAGAGCTCACTAGGTGGTCGTGTATTATGTTGGACTCATGGGGTATTTATTGTGAGATCTACCCAAAGGTCGTTTATAATTTTTATGATGCTATGTTAGACCCATGGGGTATTTACTATGAGATATACCTAAAGGTCTTTAGAATTTACTTGGTACTATATTGGACCCAGGGGGTATTGACTGTGAGAGCTACTCGGATGTCGTTACTAATTATTCGTGTGCTATGTTATACCCGAGGGGTTCAAACTGTGAGAGCTTCCCATGTGGTCATGTACTATGTTGGACCAAGGGGGTATTGACTGTGAGAGCTACCCAGAGGTCATTTATAATTTATATGATGCTATGTTAGACCCAGGGGGTATTGACTATGAGAGCTACCCATAGGTTTTTATCATTTACTTGGTACTATGTTGGACTCAAGGGGTATTGACCGTGAGAGCTACTTGGAGGTCCTTACTAATTATTTATGTGCTATGTTAGTCCTGAGGGGTTCAGACCATGAGAGATGTCCTGGTGGTGATAAGTGGTGGGGATGATTACGCTCTCCTCCTCCTATGATTGGATTGATTATGCCCTTCCAGATTAGTCAGGATTGACCATCAGTATATGGTATCCTTCCTTACAAGATTGATTGTCAGTACATTATCTTTTTTAGTGATTGGATGTGAGTATGGGTGAACCCAATAGTAAGATTAGTTCCCCCTGTGGTGACGTAGTTTGCTCAGAGATATATTTCCAGCGTTGGCTGAAGTAGTTACATGTTGATGGGATTACAGACCCATAGATCGACTTAATGATACAAAACTTGAGTGGAACAATGTACATCTCAATTCCCTTGTATAGGATGTCCAGGTGATCGGGATTATGGTTCCATGGATTGAATACTGATGTGGTTTCTTGTTATTTGTTTCACATACTCATGAATATTCATATTTATGTATATGTGTATAGGTATGGGACTATACATGTATACATATATTGATATGGACATCCATGGTGGCCCTTTACGAGTTGAAAGGGATTACATACCCTGAGTTCGATTGTGGTTGCACGTTAGGTTTACTTTCTTTTGTTGTGTTCCATCTAGGATGAGCACGTTGCTGTTGCATACACTTTTAGCATAATAGTTATAGGTTGCTTGTCAGGGTTCCATACTGAGATTATTTCTCACCCCTGCACGTTCACCACGATGTACGTGTAGACCTTATGTACTCTTTTTAGGTTGAGAATGAGTTGCATGGTGAATAGGGTTGAGGCCTATTTTTTCATGATCGAGTGGAGATGCTCGAGTAGTTCTACTGATCGGGATGGTGAAATTCGACAGTGTCTGGATATTAGGTAAGTGGGTCGGATCAGAGTTAGTAGTTGATCCCTATATGTTTACTTTCAGTTTATTTTATACTTGTATATGTATGGTTGGCCCAGTGGGTGATCGGTGTTGTATTGTATTACATAGATGTTCAGGATTTTACTATTACAACATGATCTATTTTAGTTGTTTATTGATTGTACACTATATTTACTTTCTTCTTTGTATGATATTTAGTTATTTTCGCTGTTTTCTTACTCTAGTATGAGGTCATAGTCTCCCCACAATCACACCCTAGGCCCTCGCTTCTATTCGGTAGCCTCTGGCGAATGGGAAGGTGTGCTTGAGGCCTTGTGGCGAACCGGATCGGACACCGATTTAGTGGCTTCTGGGTCAGGATGTTACAAAATATACCTTTATTTGAAAATAACCTTGAAAATATATAAATTAAGATTTAAATAAAATAATGTCCACGACAATAGAAAATACTGTTCATGTCATACATGTTAAAACAAATATTTTTTTCTTCATATTTTTAGTAAAATCCAAATGGGAATTATTTGAAAAATGGAATGATTATTCATTTAAAAACATTTTGTAAAATTTTAAACACGGGTAAAAATTTATTTAATAAATCATTTGAATAATGTTAATTTTTTTTGAAAACATTTTTTGAAAACATGTTTTTGGATAAAAAAGGGTTTTCAATTGAAGAGAGAAATAAAGATTATTTTTCTTAAAAATATTATTTTTAACTCTTAATTATATAAATAGAGGAAAATGATGGGAAAACATGTATTCTCTAAAAATAACTAGAGAAAAAGAAAATAAATGCGTTTATTTAGAGATATATCATAGTATTTCATAACTAGAATTATAATCATGAGTAATCCTAATAAAATATGATATTGTAACATAAAACCCTTAACACTTTGATAACTTTGAATCTTAAGATTTATGAAAGAGTAAAATTAAATGAAACTTATAATATCATGTAAATAAATTAATTAATGATATTACATGTCAAAGTGGCTTTATATACACATCATAAATGAAGACAAATGTATAAAATAACTTGTGTCTCAAAGAAGGAAAATTGAGATAAAAATACCTTACTGCTTTGGTAACTATTGAACCATAAAACCCATGAAAGAGATAACATAAAATGTATATGTAAATCCAAATAATTTTTAGGTTAATAATCATAAAATAAATTCATGGGTTTTATATACACCATATAAAAAAACATGCGGTGAATATGACTTGCGTCTCATCGAAAATAAAAGCGATACAAAAACCCCCTATCACTTTAGTAAGCTTTTGAATCATAAGACCTAATAAAGAGTAACATAAAATGAAACTTTAAATATAATTAAAATAAGAATAATAATGATATAAAATTTCAAAGGGGTGGTATATGCACCATCCAGATGAAACGATTGGTGAACTTTCTTATTTCTCCCAAAAATAAAAGAGAGACTAGAAATATCTTACAGTAAGTCTTGAATTCCTTCATACACGTTAGAAATTACCATATAATAAATATAAGTTTATTATAAATATATTATAGAAAAATAAATACATACATACATATATATATATCATACCATATACAATTTACTTTTTACCTTTTTTACCCTTTTATTACCAATTCCATGTTAAAGTCATGTTTTAGGCATTAATTGCATTGTTTTTCATGTATGTTTTGATTTGTTATTTTTTGTACTCTTAATTTGATCATGGTTCCATAATATAAATAATTTTAAACATTATATAAATATCATATATATTCAGTATACATGTATTTAGAGTTATCCATAAAATTTGGATATGGGAAATGAAATACACAGTTCATGGAAATGGAAGGCCATATGTAAGCATGAACGTTGTTTCCATTTTATTGATGGAAAGAAATAAACATAGGTAAATAATATATTACCATTAAATAATCATTTTTATGTCATATATATCACACATTATCATTAAAAATATCTTTATTACTTTCCATTTAAAGCATGAACGAATCACAACGTTTCGCGAAGCTATAGTCCACCGTACACACAAACGACATTATCATATTCCCAAAGAATGAAATGTAAGAAGGAAAATATGATATCATGATTACATAAGTATAATAATATAATAAATAACACATATAAACAATAAATACATTATTATATTCAGTCGTGATAGGTGGCGATGTTAAATGAATAACATCGGTTCGCGAGGCAGTAGTCTTCCATACACACGAATGATGATTTCGTAACCCATTAGATGGAAGAGGAGAGGGATTTAGGTTATTAAATTAACATAATAACATCTCAGTATATTTAAGATACTTATTTTATTATATAATCATGTTTTAATAAGAATTTAAGGTTGTGTAGGAATAAATAAATTGAAACACTTGATTAGGGACATTACATATTCTTCGGACAACTTCTTTTGGTTTGCACCAAAAGGTTTCATAGGTTGGATTTATGAAAAAAATAAGGATTAAAGGATTATATGATGAAATTAAGGAATTTATTTGGGTACATCTTGTCTAAGATAAATTGTTTTCTAAGTGTGAAGAGGATAGGATAAGGGGTGACCATTTATAAGTGAGGTGAGTGACACACTTGTAATTTTTGAAAAGAATATGGTGTAACCACGTTTTTTCACATTTAAAAAGGATAAATAATATAAAATTATCTATAATAGATGATATAAGGTCTAAATATGGCTATAAAGTGGGGTTTTTTAAAGTTTTGGTTCATTTTTAACCCTTAAATTTCTAGTTTAACCCTTGGTAAACCCATTTTTACCATTACTACAGTAAATAATTTTTACAATTTTTACTATTTATTATGGTAAAAATTTAATTTAACATTATTATATAATATAAATTATTATTATTAAAAAAATTGAATCAATTTTTCTAAATTCCATTCACATATGTGGAAAATTTTAATTTAAAATTATTCCCACAAACGCAATGAGAAAGCGGGTTTTCAAATAGAAAAAGTTCAAAAGTTTTAAAAGTTTTATATCAAATTTCAATATAAAAATGATTCCGATGACCTAAATTGTATTAATATATATATAATTGAACTAATTTTTCTTTTAAAACCATATTTTTTTAATTTTTTAAAATCTTTAAAATAAATGACAATTCTTAATAAAAACTAGTATTTTTCACTATTAATCAAAAAATTTATCTTCTCAAAAAAATTATCAAAAATTTAACCTAAGATAATTTTGACATGATGATTTAAAAAATGAAATTTATTTTTTCTAATTATTTTTTAAAAAGTTTCAAAAATGCATGTTAAAATAAGTGCTCAAAAGGTAACAAAACTGCTTTTTAGAAAATATAGTTTTAAGCATAAGATTAGATTTATTTTTATCTATTATCTAGAAAACACATAATATGAATGTTAAAAAATAGATTTAATATATAATATATAAATTTAATTAAAATCATTCACTAAAAGTGATTTATTTTATTTATTGAGATAAAACATGTTTGTGCCTATAAAAATAGTTTTTTCAGAAAAAGATTCACTTTATTTTAAAATGGTTTTTTTATTTTCATTTATAATTAATTTTTAAAAAAGGAATTAAATATATATATATATGTAAACCATATATTTTAATAATTTATTCAATCCTATTCATTCCCACAATTCCAAAATCTAGGTGATAACCATCATATTAAATAATAATTTCTTAATAGAAATTCACATTTTGTTTGAACTCAGTGTTACGTGTAATGAAAGATAAACTCAGTGTTACATGTAACTCAAGATAAAATTAGTGTTTCATGCAACTCAAGCTAAAATCAGTGTTGTGTATAATAAAAAATATGAAAAATATTAAATTTATTTGAAAAAGATATTTTAAAAAATCTCAGGGTGTTACAGTTACAGACCAATATGATTTGGACATATTGATTTAGTGGATGGAATATGATTCCAAAACTATTTAGTTAGAATAATGCATATATGTAAAGGGAATAACATGAGATAAGGTGTAGACCTAGCCCCCAATAAGAAAGATAGATCCGACCCTACTTTTATGATAGACCTTCTTTTTCATTTCAAGGAGGATAAAGTGGAAGAGCACTTTGAAATTAGGATTCAAGAGAGGACTATGAAAGGATGTATAAAAGAATCCTCAAAGTAAGAAATAATAAATAAAAATCCATATGGATTTCTAGTTAAGAAAAAAATTTACTCTGTGGTTTTAAAGAAGGAGAATTAGTATATTAGAACCTTGGATAACATGGCCTCATCCTTTAAGGATATCATTAAAAAGGAGCTAGAGTGGAATAACTTTTTCATTTATTATAGTCTTCAAAGATTTTAAGATTCCAATAATTTAATGTTTGTTTGGAATGGATCAGTTTATCTCATTATTACCAAAGTTTTAATGTTATTTCTTGATTTTACGAGTTACCATTCAACCCATAAAAGTAAATTTTCATGAAAATAAATAAAAAATATAATTTAGAGGAGATTAAATTACCTTTAAAAACAATAATTCTTAGATTCATTATAAAGAAACACATGTCAATACCTCAATAATCTAACCAAGTAGGCCATGCCAAACCCACATGACTCTAGATTATCATATGTAAGGAAATAAATTAATGAGGTGACCCTAACCATTAGGTAACTTATTTTTTTATTTGATTTGGGTTACACTTAGCTGGGAAACCCTAACCATTATATGCCTTATTTTTGGCATATGATTTAGGCCACTGTTAGCTGGGAAACCCTAAACATTAGTATACAAGAGTAATAGAGTTGAGTGAATCCATATAATGGATTAGGGTAAAGAGTTATCCACTTAAATATTTAAGAGTCATATATAATATGATTGAAATTATCATATACCAAATATAGTCATGACTTATTTACGTTCTTCATTGGTGTATGTCACGATGAATTATGGATTTTTTTCAAATAATGGATATGATGTATTTTAAAAGGTGTTGTCATTTTATTGGGATAACATTTAATAAAAGTCCTTATTAAATGAATGTAAAACTTTATACTCATATCATAAAATATTCTTTTATAAATAAATGATATCATTATCATATCTGAACTTAAATTTGAGATCTATATCAGATAAAGGAAATGATTAATATAAAAAACTTCTTATATTCATACAAAAATTAAGAATTGTTCTTAAGAAATAATTTTAAAAAATATGCATTGGAGAAAAAATTTTCTCAAAAACCTACTATTGAAGTTGTTAAAAAAGAAAATCTAGATGTTTTTGAAAAGCATAGAATGATTCATTTACTTATTTATAGGTATTAGATACAATATTATCAAATAAAATTTAGTCTCTACTTATGTACTCAATGTGATGGATTAGGTTAATGACTTGGTGAGACTAAATATATACTTTAAGGTTTTATTTGGATAAGTAATTAATTTTATGAATATTTTTGGAATGGTTCTAACAATGTGAACGAGTTCAATAAAATTTTACCTGAAATTATCAAAGTGTTGAGGATAAATATGCATAAATTGGACATTTGGTCTTTGGTACTATATAGAACGTACTAAAGGATAAAGGTTTAAGCTATAAAGAGAAGAATGGACTCTTTTGATAGTTATACTTGGTCATTGAAACCTAAAATTAGTTTCAGGAAGAAATATTTTTTCCCCTTATGATGGAATTGTCAAAATACCCAAAGGAGTTTATAAAACTTCATAGAGATTCTATGTTAGTTATAGATGTTATAGAAATCATTTCTTAGATTTGAAGTTTATATGATACCAATTGTGTAATTTTTTTGAATACATAGAAGTTCAAAATTAAGGAAATAATTGATGGAGCTTATAATATGAATTGAAATGGAGAGGTAAAGGGTTGTTGAATCAGGGTTTTAATGAAAAGGAATAATTCAATCTTAGATATATCTTAATTAAAAATGTGTATTTTCATCTCATTATATTATAAGATGAGGGAGTATGTTTATTAACAAGTAGTTTTCATAAAATATATGAGATGATGGATTTAATATACAAGGTTTATGATTTATATGAATATGTAACATGGTTTGAAAGGAAGAAAAAGGATAAAAGGATTTATGTTTAGGATAAAAGGCTTTATCCATGATATTAATTAAAATATGAGGAAAAGAGGTCCCACCACCCAATAGTGACATATTTTAAAGAATAAAGTCTTATTTTAAAAACATTGATCTAAACACATATAATAACATATGAGATATGGTGAACAATAATTTATTTTTTATCTATTCCAATTAAATGAAAATAAGATTTATTTAATAAACAAAAATGAGTTTGTGTATATTATAATGATATTCTGAAGAGAATATAGTTTCTAAGAGGCTAGTGAGAGTAAGTTTTGGACTTAGATAAGTTCAAAGTTAACAAAAAAAGATTATTCAAGTCAAAGTTCAAAGTGAATTTTACTTGATATCCAAAAAGAGTTTAGGGTATGAAAGTAAATAGAAATATAAATAGTCATATTTAGTTACCATAACAAGTTAATGTACCTTTATATACTAAAAGAGTTTAAAATGTATTGGTAAAGAAAAATTTAAATAATTACATTTGTTTCCAAAATTATCTCAAAGGAAAAGTTTAGTTTTCCAAGAATGATTATTATAATAAAATTTAAATTAGTTATAAGTAGACAAAATAAGTTATTAACATTGTAAAACTTGATTTTATGAATTTAAGGGGCTTGAATACCTATTCAAGGAATTGAACATAATTAATATGATTCCTAAGTCTCATAATTATGCATACTAGCTTACTTAATAGATTTTAATCATTAAATAAGTTTAGTGGGAGGGTTTATCATGTGGTTAAATAGAGATGTGGCATGAATTATATAGAGATATAACGAGTTTAATAAAACCCAAAAGTGAAACAAAAATAAGGATAATATGGTAGTCTATCATATGTTATATGGTTAGATAAGTTCTTATGTATGGTTTTGTTAAGTATTCTTAAAATAGTTTAAGAATATAAATTGTATCATGTTATACAAAAAAGATTCTTTTTTATCATTTTTCACATCAACTTTCTAGATTTCATGATGTGAAATGATAACTAACCTTTTAATAGCTGAGTTATCTATAACCAATTTTCATCACGAATTATTATAGGTCATGATGAAATTTCAAGGTTAACATGAGTAGTATTTCATATATATATATGAAATATACTCATGAGGCACATAACAGGTTTTGTGAACTAGATTATCCCTCAAGTATAAACCACATGGAGTGTTATACACTATATATTTGGTATAATAAGGGTGCATGTTTTATATTTTTATTTCATAATACCTGTGGTTGGAGCAACACCAAGCATGAGAACCCTTATAATTTGACACTTTTCATACATAATCCTTAAGAATTAGCTAATCAGGGGGTGGTTGAGTATATTACTAATCATGTCATTGGTTAGAGCTTATCCAAGATGAGATTTTTCCTCTTGTATGATGTGTATAACATATGGACCCTCGATTAAGATAGGATGGAAATCATATAAACATAATAAGATAATATATATGATGTTATTATCTATTTGGGAGAGGGACATGTGATGTGATCATTCACTTAGATGAATTAAATGTGATGTATTCATCAACCTGATCAGTTTATACTTATAGAATCAAGGTCATATGAGTAGTTATGTAATATTTACATAATCCATGTACCATTTTTACTTTATTTATTAGATAAAGGGATTATATGAAAAATGAAAACAAGAATTTGATGTAACTGGTGGACATAAGTATAAATATACTTGTGTTTGATAAATATTATTCTAGATCCCTTTGAAGCTTGGGTAGCATTGAATCTTTTCTAGAGGATAATATTTTATTATATTTTTGAATTCAGTAATTCATATATTGTATCAACACTAAAATGGACCATGTGATCATTATTCTCAGTTGTGTGAATGAGGATAAAATTTATGAAACTTTGAGAGCTAACCCACAAGTGTTTTTGAGGAGATCCAAAGGAGCTATAGATAGATTTTTAAGGCATTTCATATGATTTGATATATGGTTAATTGATGATAAATTTTCCAAAAATAATTTTAGAGATATAAAAAAGGATCTCATGATATTGTTTCATGATTTATTTCATATATTGTAGAATAAGATGAAAGTGCACTAAGTCTAGGAGTTATTAATGAAAGTGGGAGATTGATGGAACTGTACACTAAAGGAACCACCAAAGTGTGGTGGTTTATAGACCATGTCCTGGACTACCTTGGGATACACCAAATCTTGGTGAGTATCACCGCACAATAGCGAGGTTCATGTTCGTTCATGTTATACGATAATGTTCATGACTCATTCCAATTTATTTACCATAGTTATCATAATTATATATTTATCATGATATGATGATTATGATGAGTTTGAATTTTTCAAAAAAATTGTTTAATTATTAAACATTAAATATATATAATTTATAAGGAGTTGAAACATATGAATAATTTATGAAAAATTTCATTTATTTGGCCAAACATTGAGATTCCAAGGAGGGTCCTTGGATAATATATATAAAATGTTTTTTAGTTTGTGATTCATGTGGTTGTTCTTATCACATAAACTCTTAAAATCAAATTCTATCTAAATATTAATTCTATACCACCATTAAAAATGTTTATAAAATACCATGGAGTTGAGAGAGGTCCTACTCGATCATTGGGTGATTCTGAAGATCTATGGATACCTTTTGAGGAAGGAGTCTTTTGACTGCTTCTCAGTGATATGAATCAAATACTTGTATAAATCATGGATATAACAAATAAGTTGGTGTAAGGCACACCATTATTTTTCTTTATTTATATTCAATCCAAACATATATAGATATTTTGGGATTAATGGTATTTTGGATTTGTTCTTCCACTACATTTAAGATGTTAAGCATCCCTTCGAAACCTAATAATGACTATATCTAGTAGAAGATTATGTGTATCATATCAAATATGACTCTTGGATAGTTGAATGAATAAATATCTCCCCAATAAATCTCATGAATTTATCTTAATTTTATTTCTATAGTATCATAATAGTTAGGGTTTCCCATCAATGTGAAAACCAAGATCATGTTAGGAATAAACACCTAACTATTAGGGTTGACTATATCCTTCTTTACTTATATAATATTATCTACATACAACCATCTATGACATTTCCTACCCATTTGGATGATCACAGTCTTGACCGATACATGTATTATAAGGAATATTATACTTACTATTTTTAATTGGATTTAAATATCACCATATTATATCATGCATTACACTTATGTATTCATGCTTATAATAATTTAGTTTTAATATCCTATACCTTCAACCAAATTAAAATGTTCAAAACATATTAATGTATAAATCTTTATTCAACTAATGATTTATTCTACTTACCTAAAAATAAAATTCAATTATATTTATACATACTCAAATGCATCCCATGTATAAGGAATATGAAACCATTTCATGAAAAGGATTGAAATCATACAAAACCAAAATCTTCACAAGAGAAAACATGGTGTGATGGGTAGTCAAACCATAATTTTCTAAATGGAGCATAAATACCTTGGTCAATGAGTATTCTAACACAAAGTTCCATTATCTATAGATCAATACTCAAGAGTGACATCAATTCTAATACAATACAATTTACTAAATTTTTTAAATCATAATCAAACTTTACTTTCAATTTCATAACCCATAAAACAAATCATATTCATGAATGAACATAACTAAATCTTTATGCCGAACCTAGAATATAACTTCTTATATGCACGGTATGATATTTATAAAAATTAGTTCAAAATTTTAAACTAAATCATATATCTTTTCATAATATAACACTTTATATTCATGAATAATAAACATAGAATAAACTAATGAATAATTTATAAATTTAGACATGTGATAAATGCTTATGAACATTTCAAAGACAAGGAAATTATAAAAACTTTATAATTTATACACGATCTTATGAACATTCCATACCATATAAATATAAATAATTTATATTAATATCATAAATATGAATATTTCAATTTTTTTTAATATAAACTCTTTTATATTCTTAATTTACATGAAATTTAATATGAACTTCATATTGAAAATATTTATTATTTATGAAAGCCTTTATATTCATTTAAACATTTTATATTTTATGTAATCATTTTATATAACTAAATATCACATATTTTATTATGTTTAAAACTTTTAATTAATAAAGAAAAATTATTTTTGAAAGGATTTAAATAAATTTCAAATAAGACATTTAATATGAACATTTCATGTTAATAATTATGAATATATCATAAATAAATAAAAAACTTTATATTTTTCCTTATTTTATAATTTATAAACACTTTATAAATTTATAAATCACATAAATTCACTTTAAACCAAGATCACATCCACCAATTTTTTTGGAACACTTTAATGCCCCCTTTAATTCGACATAGGATTTTTCTTTAAAAATTATAAAACTATGATCATTTTTTACTAAAAGCCTGAAAAGGTTTATCTCAGGTGATAAATTTTTGGTAAGGGAAATCAATATTGTTTTTATTCAACCAAGACATTTTAGGAATAACTTTTAGAAGTTATGATTTTAAAATAATGATGTGGTTTCATGAGGCTATGTCACTGTTTCCTTATAAAATTCACATTTATATACTAATCATGAGTGTTTTATTAGTAAACTATCATGTAGTGTTATAGTTTATGATACTCTATTTTCATGAATCTTTTTTCTTAACCATTTTCACTATCCATGATTTTTGTATAAATTCTATGAACTATGATCATTTTCTTATTCAAACATATACATCAATAACCATGAATATTTTTCATAAAACACATCATGTTTATGAAAAATATCATTTTCCCAGTTTCAATATCTATATGAGAATCAACCCAAATGATATGAAAGTAGATCTAAAACCACTAAAGGTTTTTAGAGGGGAAAATTATTATACAATAATAGCTAAAAAAATTAACAAGAACTAATTTATTCCACAATATCTTTCCATTAATTTAGACTAAATAAAATAAATGAAAAACATGTACATTTTTTATCCGATAATATGATATGTCTAATAATTCCTCAGAGTATTGATAGGGATCAATAAGAAGTAGTTAAAAAGATCCTAACAGCTAGAAAATCAATGGGATATGTCAATATCCCAACACTTGGTTAAGATCTTATCTTCCTCATAGTATGATATAACCTTATTTAAAGTAAAATAGAGAGAGAGAGATAGAGAGAAAGATCTTTGACTCAAGGAGTTTTCAAACTATTAATTTTGTATTTGAATACTGTTAGAATGATATTTTTTGTTTTAATCAAACATATTTATAAAGTACTTCAAGGATATTAAAATTTTATTAAGCATTAGAACTATTAATGAAATGTTTCAAATGTTATAATAATTTATAACTCTTGGTACAATTCCTCCCATTGACCATTAAACATTTAAATGATAAATTGGCCATTAAAAATCTTACGAATATCATCAAATGATATTATGATACAATTATGATACTATATTTTTAAGAGAACCAATAAATTCTAGAATTGTCATATAATTCTTGCATTGCAATGCATTAAACCATGACATAATAACCCTTACTATGTCATGGTTTACACTATCATAAACCCTGATGTGGTTTATACCACCACATCATGGTTGTATATTTAGTGTATATTTATTTCAATATATATACAATATAAAGAAATACTATGCAATTTCAACATTAGTTACCATCACTAAGTAGTAAGGGCACTTGAATCCTTGATCCCCTTCCTTTACTAATGGAGTACTGATCTCTATAACATATGATATAAGCTTAACTCATAAGATTAGTTAGTAAACTACTTTAGAGGATATAATGGATTTTGAAACATATGTATCAAATTAATATATAACCATAGAATATTCCATAATCATAGTATCTTATACAATTACAGGTTCGACCTTAGATTCCATAGGTACATGTTATATAGAATATAATCACTCAGATTTGGGATGACCCTGAGATCTCCCACCAGGATGTGAGATTCTAAACATTTTATATTTTCTTCCCTATGGTTTATTTCTTCCTCCATGTATTTGTGTTCCAATTTTTATGAATTTATATGCATCTGACTACAAAGTAAAACTCTTCAAATTAGTCAAACTAACTATACTACCTTTTGAGAGAGGATTCTTTCAAAATATCTATAAGTGACCTAATCATCCAACATTACAGAAAAACTTTGGGGATTCCTGATAATTATGCATTTTTTCTTTATTTGCAGTACACTATTTATTATTTTTTATATGAAGATGGATGATTAACACTTATACTACCTTCCTTTATAAATTCTTCATGATTTTTATTATGACCATAGGTGGTACTATTACTTCCACTAGTTGTAACTAAAGTACCTACCATTCCTATTATTCTAAAAACATATGTCTCAGTGATCACTACCATATTAACCACTTCAATTTTAGTTTTCAAACAAAACATGAGAACCTTTGATCAGATATCTAACTGCAATATTATTTTTAAATGATGATATTTTTTAGCGTCGTTGGAAAAAAGATTAAGTGAAAATTATACCATATCAAAAAATGTTTCTTGCACTCCACCATATAATTCTATTATTTTAGGTCTATAAAATCAATATCCATTTCTATTTTTATGGTCTTAGAATAACACAATTGATTAAAAATATTCTCAAAACCCTTTTAGGTGAGATCCTTATGGAATTTTACCCTTAGCATTGACTCCCTCCATTTCTTTCTTAGTCCCTCCAGTATATTGTTGGTGAGATTCACCTTAAAAGTCTCTGGTGTTTGAATATTTTTTTCCCAATATTCTATAATCACTCCCCATATTTATAAATACCCTAGTCCCCATTAATGTTAGGTATATTCTACTTAGTAAACTCCTAATAATGATCCTTAACTCAAACTAGATATCAATAATCTTCTTTACCTTAAGCCTTGATGGCGTGGATGTCCATATAAATACGATTAGGTTCAATATAAGGATTAAACCATGGAAAATTATCTATGAACTTTTCTTGATGATTCACCAGTTATCTTTTGGGTGATATATTTCTATAAAATAAAAATATATGAAACATTATCAAAATATATCCTAACATTCAATATAAGAAAAATAAATTATGACTAAATAAAACATTTTCATTCATTAATAAAATATCATAAAAACATATTAAATACTTAATTATTATTAATAAAGATGATATAAAACGATAATAAGAAATACAAAACATGAAAATAGTTTATTTTTAAAATACATGGTTAAAAATGAATGATGTTCTGACTTTGCATCACCCATTGGAATTCCATGGTCTAAATGCATGGTCTGCATGCTTGTGCACCAAGATCGTGAAACCTAGTTTTTCTTAAAATTTTCACTATAAATATTAAATTTTCACTAAATAGTTCATGAAACTTAAATAAAAATATTAATAACATTTATTTAATTTATAATATCATAGAACCAACTGATAAAAAAAATTTTAAAATCAAAATAAATATTCTCACTCCCCATGGTAACTTAAGGCTCATTACCAAAAGTGTTTTCCATACACTTCTTTTAATATCCACTTGAGTTATGAAAATAATAAATTCTATCTACCATGAATAAATAACTTATTCAAGAATATATTTGATACTACCTTTAACATACCAATGTATACATTCTTGATTAACACCTGAACATGTATGCCATTAGTCTCAAAGAACATTCTTGATTGTTATAGGATGACATAAGTTTTAGGAGTATTAATAATCATGATTTGGGAAAAGTTTCACCCTCACTAAAAACATATAAATTATACCTTAGATCTTTATTATAAATACAACATGAAACATCCATGTGTTGGACTTTTAATGCTAAATGGAAAATACCCTTTTAAATAAAACTCAGTCTAACATGGAATAAGTTACATTTTGAAAAAAAAGTGATAAATAAAACATAAATAATAGTAAAATTATTCAATAATCACATAAACCATAAATCATAACAAGTTATTATGTATAT
The DNA here is from genome assembly GCA_963277665.1 of Viscum album. Classification (NCBI taxonomy): domain Eukaryota; kingdom Viridiplantae; phylum Streptophyta; class Magnoliopsida; order Santalales; family Viscaceae; genus Viscum; species Viscum album. The sequence continues at coordinate 1,711,165,134 of OY728140.1, read as the reverse complement.
AAAACCAAAAAAATACAATTTTAAACCAAAAATAGATAAGATGAATGTCTGATGTATCCCTATATAATAAATCCCCAAAATGAAAAAATAACAAAAAAAATATTCATCCTCATGTGGAATATAGTCACCCCAATATATAATTACTATTAATTTATTAAGCATGTATTCCTATGATTTATTTTTAAATGAGGGGGACACATTCCGTTTTCCTACGTCAAAGGTAACCAATTCTATAAACACACAAGCATGTGTTTGCAGAGAGTGAGTATAAACCCAATGTGAAACCTCTGATGATTATAAATTTATATTCATAATCCAAACCAATCATGTTAGTTTGAAATAAAATTAATAAAATAATCATACATTTATTACAGAGGTTTTTTTTAAATCAAGGAAGATTCCTTATTAAATTAGTTTTTAAACAATTGAGTTCCAAAACATTTTCAAATCATGAAGGGAGTTTAAAAGTTCAAATACATATCCATGTGTACAAAGAGAAAGAAAAATATCATGGACTATTCTACTAGACCCTTATGGATGTTCTAGGAACTATCTATAAGGAATGGATCTATTCTACTAGAAAAAACATTAATTAGTGGCTCAATTTTATTAATCAAAGCCCAATCAGGTTTTGCAACTAGTTAAAGTTAAATTATAACTAATGACTCTTATTAGAGTGAGATCATGAATAGAAAACACTATCACTATAATTTAACAAGTAGACATGTACATCTTCAATAAAGTTTCAAACCAACAACAAAATGAATCAATAATTCATTTATAAAATAAATCAAGTTATACCCCATACTCCATCTTATAGAAATAACCTACTCACATAAATAATTAACCATTCCATTCCATAAAAGACCCATAATAATGTATATAAACATTTGGGGTAAAAAATGGTATAATAAAATTATTAATTCCTCTAATTTAAACATTACTAATACCAAAAATTCATCAGTAGAAAAAATTATACATAATACATAAAGGTATTTTTTAATAATATATGTATTTTAATAAAAAAGGGGAAATACTCACATAAGAAATATAAATAATCAAATGAGGGTTTAGAGGTTTGAAAATATAATTCAGAAGTCTCAATTATGGGTGAATATTTAAATGGAATAGAAATAGATATAATCACTAATATTTGAAAAAAATGTTCTTCTAAATTTGAGTAAATTGAGACTAAAGAAGGGTTCCACACACTATACACTAAAATACCCAAATGTTGACATGTATGAGTGGAGTAATTGACCCTATATATCAAATTAGGATGGAGGTAGATCTGAAAAAGATAAATAAGGAATAGAATAAGGATAAATATTCACCAAACATTATTTTTCATGATATATTAATTAGGAAATCACTATGATTCCACCAAAAAAGAAATAAAGAAGCAAGAATCCATAATGAATCTCCTCTTAGGTAAAAACCAAAACCTCTAAAAGAAAATAAAAGGGTAAAGTTATCAAATAAAGTCCCAAAAAAGAAAAATACTAAAGTTTTACAAATATTAATGGCCTAAATACACATTTTTTTAGAATATCAATCCACTTGAGTACCCTACCAACCCTTCACGATCTGAGATGCAGGGTTTCCCTGAAAGTGCATTTTGACCATTATTCTATGTAAATTTCTATAATATCCAAAATTTTCACCCTAAATTTATAAAACTCAATCAAATTAATAATATATAAAATAAATAAATATTGTTATAATTGTGGGAATCACATAATAACTTTATACCTTTATATTTTTTAAGTTTTATTCTTGTTACAATGAGTGTTTTCATAAGTTTGTTATCCTCCATGTGAAAATGCGCTAACACTTACTTGGAATATTTTTATTGAGAAGTAAAAAATACATCAAGAATTTAATTAACCTATAATCAAAGATAAAACATAAGTTTAAAAATCATTAAAATTTGTTCTTCATCATGTTAGTAAAATCCTTACATATTTTCTTAATCAATCCTTCAAAAATGATGTTGTCAACATAAATCATCCCCATATATCCACCCTAAAAATTATTCTTTATATGGAGGTTCTAATCAACTCATCCATATTTGAAAACCATATTCTCCAAGAAAATATCAAGTTGGTAATATAAAAATCTTGACTCTTATTTTAATTCATACAACACCTTATTTAGTTTGGACACATTTCTTTCATCACTATTGAGAATAAGTGTAACGAACTAACCTAGATAACCTATCAATATTGGCACATGAACCAATCCACCTAATACCTGAAGGGAATTACCAACCCCCATGGAAAGATGAATAACACCTAGCCATCAAAAAAATACGAGTGAACAATTTCACCCAACCCAAAGCAACAATGTGACATATATACATATAGAAGATATAAACAACAAAAGAGATACAACTAAAAAGGTAGCACAACAATATCCAAGAGATAAGTTCAACTGAAAAGGATAAATAACCACTCCAATAAATCCATGTTATAATATAGGAAAGGTACCACTATCACTCCACCAGATACCCAACCCAAATGACAGAAAACCTCACCACCTCACTATGGCACCTTGCCTTTCCCTGCGTCGAAATACATAACAAGGTCTACACACCACTGAAGGGGTGTGCAAGGTGTGAGATAATAGGATCAGTAGGATATTACCTAGGTGTTTCATACAATTTCTTTGTACAATAATACAATCATGTTAAAATTTAAAGAAAATAAGGTATGATAAACATTTTATCAGTTTTATATCAAAAGCAGGAAAAAACAATTTAATTTCCCCTTTTTCCACATTTCCAAATAAATCAGGTAAATCAGTTTTAAATAATTTCATATATATATATATAAATAGATATATCAAATAAAAACAAAGAATGAATCACAAATTATATCAAATCCATGGTAGTACAACCAAAATAGTACAAGAAAAAGTAACTCAAATTGGCCAAATCATAAGTAACATCACTCCAAGGATCACACTAGATTAGGATAACTAGTATACTCATACCTAACATATAAAATTGCACGCAAATAAATCCTCTAGAAATATTAATAAAGTATATAGATTAGAGGCATAACTTAGAAAGTGAACCCCCCAATTGGTCTAATAAGTCCCCAGAATAACAGGTAAAGGGAGAAGAGGAAAGACCCATGAGAAAACACCCTGAAAGTGGACAAGTACTATTACTACACCTTCCACCTAATTACCCAAGGCTTCCCATGTGCTATATTTTCCAAAAAAATCATTTTATTAAACAATTTCATCAAAACCATGCTTTTAAAACCATTTTTATTTACCAAAACCAAGGGAAAACCATATTTTATCAAAATACCATTTTAACACAAAAAATTCAGACCAGTTAATCATTCCATTTCATTTATAAAACCATTTATAAAAAATGGAGCAATGTAGTTCACCAAAACATGCTAGAGACGAAACCACCAACCTCAAAACTCAGGTCACACACACCCACAACGAGATCTACCAACAAGGAAGAATTCACAAAAGAATGGAGGACCTAGAAGAAATACAAACATCTCAGAATTTATTCAATTTAATCAAAAGGGTCGGTTAAGGGAAAAGATCACAACATAACTTAATAATAAAAACCCACCACACCACAACCAATAAAGAATTGGCCCCTAGAACAAGATAACACAATGGATATATAAATTAATCAAGAGAAACATCACCACAATTCAACATATTTGATAATGAAACACAATGGTGGTACTGTGATCAAAGGAAATAAATAAGAATAAATTATTACTCACCCGGAGAGACACTGCACACAACCCTGACAATCAAACACTAAATGAATCAATCAATAATGAATAGAGGTTCCCAAAATCACTAGAGAAGAGATATAGGTTAAGATAAAGGAGGGTTTCAATTGAATAATAAAACAAATCAGATAACCATCACCCTAAAAGATAAAATCATGACATTTACATGATGTGTAATCCCATTACACGTTGTGTTATACATGAGGTCTTTATACACCGAAAAAACAATCATTTTTTTTAAAAAACCTAATTTTAACCTTACAAAACATGTAATATTTCACACAATGTACTTAGATCATGACATGAGCCTGGAGAACATTACACGTTGTGTACTCCAATTACAAGGTGTGTAAATTCCCAGAAGATAGTGAAAACAAAATATCCTTAAATGAAAACCCAAACCACCTTGGGTATTCTCTGAACTTAAGGATAACCGCTAAAATACATTACACATTTATAACCAGACTCCATTAATTTTAAAAAACACACATTCATGAACTTTAGGTCATTTTTCCCAAAAAATTCTCTCTATCCTTAGGAGTTCCAAGACACACCTAATTAAAGAGAAAAATAAATAAAGAGAAGTTAAATACCCGAATGTGGGTAAAAAGATGTTAAAAATTCCCAACCATAAGAATTTCCATCCCTAGGAAGTTATGTGGAAGAATGAATTCTAGTAAAGAGGTGAGGCCACTACTCCATCATCAACGAATCATGCTCCCAAGTCTCGTGAGAATCTTATCCATGCATCCAAAAAACTCTAACCAATGAAATAAACTCCCCTTATAATAATTTTATTTGAGATTAAATGATCTCTACTGGCCTCTCTGCACCAGAAACATTTGGATCTAACTTGATCACTTCCTAAATCAGAATGTGAGAGGGATCAAGATGGTATTTATTGAGTTTCAATATATGGAAAACATAATGAATTATTATTAATGTAACTAAAAATTATAACAAATAATAAAACTTCCCAAGCTTCCCAGTGACCTCAAAAATCCCAACATAACTTGAAGCCAAATTTCCCTATTTTTCAAGCCAACAGTGGCCCAATCGAGGAGAAAATTTCAAAAAAAACATGGTAACCTATAGAAAAATAAAAAGGATGATGCCAAAAATATTCATAATATTTATGTTGAATCTGATATTTAACCATATTCCAACATATATACCAAATCATCATAGATGTATCTTGAACCAAACTTGGTCTTGCTAAAGAGGCTTTACCCACCTCTTCCCAAAAAAGAGGATATTTGCACAAGAGACCATACAAAGCCTTGAAAGGAGACATTATAATCCACAAATGATAATTTTTGTTATAAGAAAACTTAAACAATCCCATACAACTATCCCAAGATCCACTAAAATCCAATACATAGACACAAATCATATCCTCCAGGATTTGAATAACATGATCTATCTAACCATTTTTTCATGGATGATAAGTTGTACTAACCTGACTTGAGTCCCCATCGCCTCCTAGAGAGTTCTCCAAAACCTCAAAGTAATCTTAGGATCCCTATCTAAAATAAAAGTATAAGTAACCCCATGTAACCTCATAATTTTATATAAATAAATATTACCTAGATCTTTAAATTTTTTGGTGTCATGAACCGTCCCCTAGGGCCCGTTCCGTGACTACCCCAAGCCCACCTTCCATAGGCCAGGGGTTGGCGAATAGTACCGGAAAGGAATATCTCAAAAAGTGGGAAGGTATTGCCTTTAAAACCACAAACACATAGACCAAGAACATGACAAGATGTAAACCACGTAGTAAAACTGTAGTAGTAAAAGTGTGTACTAAAAGTAAAGGAGCCATAATACAAGCCCAACTGAAAAGATACAACTAAAAAAACATCTCCTGAGATCTTCCACCAAGGATCATACCTGAAGGGTAGGTATAACTCATCTCTACATCTCTCCTTGTCAACCAGTCACCTCTATGTACTACCTAGTCCTATCTCCTAAGGTCTCAGCCAAGCTGCTCGTCATCTACACAAGACACAACAAGTTGTGGGTGAATCCCATGTAGGGGTGAGTATAATAATACCCAGTAGGGACCCCGAGACCCATTAAGGTCTCTCATAATTCTACAAAGAAAAACCACAAATCATGATCTCAATCACAAAGCACAAATAGAAAAATCAGCTCAAACCGGGTATGCAAATCATAGATCAGGAATAAATATTATTAGTCTTATGCTACATCATTTTATTCTGTTAGGAAGTTTCCACAAATGAACCATGAAGAAGTTGTTACATTTTTTATCCACATAGGGTCGTATGTCTCTGATCCATGACAGGACGCTCTAAGCCTGGTCCTTATCGGGTCGCTAGAATGCTGATCCACACAGGGTCGCTAGAATTCTGATCCACATAGGGTCTCTATAATGTTGATCCACACAGGATCACTATGATACTGATCCACATAGGGTCGCTATGATGCTGATCCACACAGGGTCTCTATGATGTTGATCCACACAGGGTCACTATGAATTCTGAACCACACAGGTTCACTATGATGTTGATCCACACAGGGTCTTTATGATGCTGATCCAAAGAGGGCCTCTCTTTAATTGACATCCAGCCACAGGATTCCCCGCACTCAGTGCACTTGAGTTCCGTAGTATCTGCTCCTCAAGATATCAATCGTGCCTCAACGACCATAATGTTCTACAAATGTGTAACCAAAAGGACCACCATGTCGTAAGGGTCCAAACACAATAGATGACACATCAACCAGATGCCCATTCTGTGAGTTATAGGCATTTTAGTGCCGAGGGCCCGGTTGGATTCAGGTTCGATCCAACCCAGCAATACTCCAACTTTCTTCAAAAATCAGGTGGATTATCTCAAAAGGACCATCTTGTTCCAAGGATTATAGCACCACAGATGGTTCATCAAACAAAAGTCCGGTTTGCAAGATACATCCTTTTAAGAGTATCTGGGCCATAGAGGGACTACGTCTGATCCGAACCGACCCACCCCATCCTGGGCCGACCTGACTCGGTTCGGGTCGACCCGATCTGGTCTGAGTCTGACCTAGCCCGACCTGAACTGGCTGGGCCAACCCGAGTGAGCTGGGCCACGGCGGGCTCAGCCAGCTAGGCCGCGGGCTCGTCCCGGCCCACCTTAGCTGGGCATGGCCTGCCGGGTGGCCTAGCCCGCTGGCTGGTGTGGCCCTAGCTGGGTGGCCTGCGTGGGGGAGGGGGGTCGCTCCCCCTTTCCAAACGGCTGAAATGTAGATCAAATTTTCTGCAACGACGGTGCCACGTGGTGCCACCTCCCTATCATCGGGACTCACAGGGCGTGGGTCCCCTTCACCGCGACCTCCTCACTGTGGCATGTGATGGTGCACAACTTTCTGTCAATGCGGCTGGCCGAGGGCCAGCCGCCCCTACTGACCGCCGTGGATCAATTCCGCGACTTCCCTCTGCGGCGCGCGCTGCTTGCTGCCACCATGGCTGATCGATGATGGCCACTATCGTCGCCCACCGGTGTTGGTCTCTAGTGCCGCCGCGCTGATGCCGTGCTGACAGAACTTCCGCGGGACACCGAGTGAGCTCCGGTGGTCCGTTTTCCCTTCTAAACGCGCCTACAGGCCTCCCGAGATGCTGCTGTCACTGTGTGGCTCCAAGATTCAAGTTTTTGTCAAGCTCAAACTTCACCCACGAAGAATGTGACAAAACCGAAGTGGAAGAGGGTCTGGGCCTTGTTCGTTTGACCCGCGCCCTCCGTATTAGCATCATAAGAAGCATGTAGCAATTAATTCAACATAGATAAACTATAATACTTCTGTGATTCATCATTATTTTCAAGAATGAGGAAAAGAAAAAAATCACTTGAATTTAAACAAAACCCCTACCTCAGAATCAAAGGTGACGCCGCGGTTGTGGAAGAAGAATCCACGCTTGATGAATCCGCCGACGTTCATCAATCCCCGATCGATTCCTCCAACATTTCCATCCAGGATTTCGTTCTTCATTGGTGGAAGACGTCACAACACTTCATCAGAGGTTCCTCACTTCCATGTCAAAAATCCAATCCCGAGCCTCATTTAAATATAGGGGAAAGGATGATTAACGCAACAAGAGTTTAATGAGGTTCATTAATGAATGAACCTCTTAACTCTCAACGATGTGGTTAAAAAAACAAAGAGTCAAGCCATTAAATGGGTTGACAACTCAGTGGTCCCGCCCGCTTTTCTCAACCATTGGAATAAAAATAAAATAACAATTTTATGTTATTTTATTATTCTTTAAAAATTCTAAAAACTATCTTTTTTTACCTAAAAACTGCGGTCGAAGTTAAGCCTTCCTTAAGAAAATCCCAGCACAGCAGATTCAACAGTTCCCTCAGAGTTTTAATCCGAGAAATGGTTCAAAAGATAAAAAATGCCACCCACACGTTTACTGAAAGTACCTTAAAAAAGTTAAAAAATATATTCTGGGCACATTGAGCCTCGGAATAAAGTGTCTTCAATTTTTGAAGACTCATAATAATCCCAAATAATTTTAAAAAAATTTATATGAAATTTCCAGGTCTATACATTCTCCCCACCGTAGGTATTTTTATCACCGAAAGCTACAACAAAATTAGGGGAACAAATGGGTGTACTGAGCACATATCTGAGCCTCCCGCTCCCATGTTCTCTCTTGGAGATTCTTGTGTTGCCAACAAACTCGCACTAGAGGAATCGACTTCCCATGAAGGACCCGCTCCTGTAAATCCTCTATCTCCACCGGGAACTCTGGAAACGTCGCCCCATCATCAATGTCCAGCTCACCCCAATCGATAATGTGTGATGGATCATGAACGTACCTCCTCAAGAGTGAAACAAAGAAAACATTATGCACCCAGTGCATCTATGGGGGAAGAGCTAGATAGTACTCCACCTCGCCTACTCTTTTGAGGATCTGGAAAGGTTCGATGAACCTCATAGATAGCTTGCCACCTCGGACAAACCTCCATAATCCTCTTCAGGGTGAGACTCATGGGAATACATGGTATTCCTCCTAAAACTCTAAGGATCTCCATCTCCTGTAGGTATAAGACTTCTGCTAGCTCTGTGCAGTCTTCATTCTCTCTTGGACGATCTACACCTTCTCTGTGGTAGCCTTTACCAACTATGGACCCAAAAGTGCTAACTCCCCTGAGTCTGTCCAGCATAGAGGTGATCTGAAAGGTCACCCGTACAAGGCCTCAAATGAAGCCATGCCAATAGTGGAGTGATAACTATTATTGTATGAGAAATCCACCAGTGGTAGGTGGTCCTCCCAACTGAGACTAAAATCAAGAACATAAGCACGGAGCATGTCCTCGAGTGTCTGTATGGTCTGCTCCATCTGACCATCTGTCTGAGGATGGAAGGTTATTCTCAAACGTAGTTGAGTCTCAAACGCCTCTTATAATACCTTACCCAAGTGATATGTAAAACGTGTGTCGCGATCTGAGATTACCGTCGATGGCACCCCATAAAGCCGTACAATCTATTGTACGTAGAGAGATCCCAAGATCTCTACTGATCCCTGCTCTCAGATGAGTAGAAAGTGGGACGACTTGGTGATTCAGTCAACAATCAACCATATAGAATTGTGGCCCTCAAACATACTTGGTATCCCTATCAAAAAGTCCATATATAAACCATCCCACTTCCACCCTAGTACCTCAAGTGGTTGTGCTAATCCTACTGGAACCTGATGCTCAGCCTTCACTTACTGACAAGTGAGGCATCATGAAACGAACTCCACCACCACTTTATTCATCCTTAGACATCAGTACTCATGCCTAAGGTACTAGTACATCTTTCACACTCTAGGATGTACTACCAAAGTGGATGTGTGGAACTCCCTCAACACCTCCTCTCATAGCGTCACTGGCACCATGGTACGTCCTCTAAAGGGGATGATGTAATCCCCACATTCATAAAATACATTAGGATCCTGTCATGAGGATATCTGAGCACGTCGGTTCTCGCAGTCCATGTCCCCAAGATATGTCTCCATAACTTGATGAAGGAGTGGGGGGGGGGGTAACTATCATAGATTGGAGGTAAGCTTATCCACCACTATCCACGAAGGATAACCGCAACACGACTAGCTGCTCTGTCACCTCACTCAACAACTGCAGACCAAACCTCCTACTGAGTGCATCTTCCACCACATTCCCCTTCCCAAGAGTATATACTATCTTTAAGTCATAGTCTTGGAGGAACTCTATCCATCAATGTTGTCTCAGGTTCAGGTCCTTCTATGAGAAGATATACCCGAGAATCTTGTGATCAGATTAGACTGTAAAACGTTCACCCATCAAGTAGTGTCACCACATATTCAATGCAAAGACCACTACTGCTAATTCTAGGTCATGGATAGCGTAGTTATTCTCATGCTATCTCAAATACCGTGATCTGTAAAAGATCACCACTCATTTCTGCATCAGGACACAACCTAGTCCGATCCCGGATACGTCACAGTAGACTACATACCCAACACCCTCCTCCAGTAGCCTCAAGATGGGGGCAATATTCAGTCTTTTACTCAGCTCCTGAAAACTATAATGGAATCTATCCATCCACTCGAAGGGTTTTACATTCTTTATCAAATATGACATGGGTGTCGTAACTCTGTAAAACTAGGGTATGAATCTCTGGCAATACCCATCCAATCCCAGGAAACTCTGCACCTCAGTCACACTCCTGGGTAGATCTCGAGCAAGCACTGCCTCTATCTTCACTAGATCCACTACAACTCTAGCCTTTGAGATAACATTCCCCACAAAGTGGACTTCCCATATCTAGAACTGGCACTTTGAGAGATTTCCATAAATCTGGTGATCTCGAAGTGTATCCAGAACTATCTGCGAGTGTGTGGTGTGTTCCTCCTCCGACACCGAGTATATCAAGTTGTCGTCAATGAAAAACACCACAAATTAATCAATGTAAGGATGGAATATCATGTTCATGAGCCTCATGAACACTTATGAAGCATTGGTCATGCCTAAGGGCATCAACAAGAACTCATAATGGCCATACTGACATCTGAAAGCTGTCTTTGGTACGTCCTCGTCTCATACTCTGAGCTGATGATAGCCTGATCTGAGGTCTATCTTTGAAAACCATCAAGCTCCCTTCTGCTGGTTGAAGAGATCATAAATCCTCGATAGTGGATACGTGTTCTTTATGGTCACCTATTTTAGGTGTCGATAGTCCACGCAAAGCCTGGAACTCCTATATGCCTTCTTGGAGAACAAAATCAAGGATGACCATAGAGAAACATTGGGCCTTATGAGCCCCTTCCTCTACAAGTCCTCCAGCTGTACCCACAACTCATGAAGCTCTGCGGGAGCCATCCAATATGATGGAGTAGATATCAGTGTCGTCCCAGGGTATAGGTTGATATAGAAGTCCACCTCTCTTCGAGGAGTTAGCCCCGGAACATCATCAGGAAAGACATCGATATACTAGTCCACCATTACAGGATAACTTGGACTCCTAATGTCAACTACTCCTAGGGTAAGGCTAGCCAACTGATGCATGATCGGCTGCACCCTCATTCAAGAAATTCCATCCTAAGCTACAAAGGTTCCCTTCTCACCGGTGAAGGAAAACCTGGTCCCATCCTCACAGACACACCACACTTTTCACCTAAAACAGTCAATCTGAGTATGGACTGTGGATAACCAGTCCATACCCAAGATGACATCATAAGGCCTCGATGCTGCTACTAGGAGATCCCATCCAAAGCTCTCACCTCCTAGAGTAAGCTCACACTGCCGATTTTAGTGTTTAATCATCAAATCTTCTCCCGTAGGAGTATCTAATCATAAGGATCAAGCCAATGGCTATACCATAATCTCTGAGATCCAAACAAGAGCCGTGGAAATTAAAGAGGGACTGGAACCTATTTCTATAAGTACTACAGCTAGGGTGGAGTAGACATAGATCGTACCTCAAATCATCTCTGAATCAATGTGGTCATAGGCCTTAGCTACCTAAAGCTAAGCTCTTCCCTGTCCGTCTGCTTCCTAAGGTTAGGGTGGACCACCTGGAGGTGGTCACGGTAGAACCTCAAATCACCACCCATCACCTGCTGCATGGCCTGATCCTCTGCCATGTCTGCTTCCTTGCAGACCTCCTCGCTCGAATCTCTACCTCTACCTTGGAGATCCCTCGACTATCTATTAATTTTCAGTATGGAGGGTTGGGATGTCACGAGCCATGTGACCCTGCCTGCCGCATGTGAAGCACAATCTACTCCTTTACTGGCTTGCTCTCCCTCATGATCTCTACACCTCCAACCCTACGTCCTGGGGTCATCCTACGGAAGGTCTGGCCTACTTGGACCTCTGACTCTTCTACCTACTGCCTTCTGTAGATGACTTGACTACCAGTCGTCTGGTGGTGGCTCTCACAGTCGATGCCTAGTCAGATAAGAATATCTCCATCAATAATGCTCACTCGAGTACTATAGCATGTATCGGGATATTGAGCGATATCATCGACACCCTGATCTCCCACCAGATACCCAGATCATAGGTCCGAGCCCTAAAGAAAGGGTCTCATACCATATCGTTGGAGTAACATGAGAGGTCAGTGAATCTTGCCGAGTATTGGTCCACTGTCAAGCTGCCTTGCTATAAGTGCATGAGCTCCTGAATACGCATACAGTGTAGTGTCACTAGAACGAACTCCGCCCTAAAGAGGCTCTCGTAGTCCGTCCAGGTGAAGGTCACGAATTCGTGTAACTGGAGCATCAGGATCCACCATCTCCCTACCATGCCCTGGAAAAGACTAGTAGCTAGGTTCACCATCTTCTCTGCTGGTGTCCCAACTAGGTAGAAAACTCTAGCCACAACCTCCATCCAGTCCTCAATTACCTGGGGATCTGTCTCACCTTAAAACCTTAGAGGCCTCTACCGCAAGAACTTGTGAAATGTTCTCAGTCGACGTGCACCGTCCGTTAGTGGGTCTAGTAGAAATAGCTGCCCAATGGGTAGTGGTGCTGCTAGTGAACCACCTGAAGGTGCTAACGCTGTAAGAGGTCCCTACGCCGAAGCCTCAACGCTCGGTGATCCATCATAGTGAACTCTATCTGGATTCCTAGATGGCTATATATGTGGAGTAATCCTGAAAAGAAATAGGTGAGCCACAATCAATAAGTTATACCTGGTGAGCTGAATCAAAAGAGATCAAATTTAAAACATTTCTAAAACACACGCAATCAATTTTTTCGTGCACTGAGTCAGAAATCATAACTTAGGGTCATGGTGTATGGATACGTCGGCTGCCGCACCAACATTGGACTTGCCAAACTGAAAACCATACTCAAAACACTTAACACTATTGCTCCATTGGAAAGATAAGAGTTCTAGTTCTTCAGTAGAGTTGAATCCTTTGATACTAATTTGTCATGACCCGTCCCCTAAGGCCCATTCCGTGACTACCCCAAGCCTGCCTTCCATAGGTCAGGGGTTGGAGACTAGCTTCGGAAAGGTATATCCCTAAAAGTGGGAAGGCATTGGATTTAAACCAGCAAACACACAGACCAAGAATTCAACAAGATGAAAACCACGTAGTAAAACTGTAGTAGTAAAAGTGTGTACTGAAAGTAAAGGGGCTAGAATACAAGCCCAACTAAAAAGATACAACTATAACAGAAAATAGATCCTGAGATCATCCACCAAGGATTATACCTGAAGGGTAGGTACAAATCGTCTCTACTGTTCTCCTCATTAACCAGTCACCTCCGTGTACCACCTAGTCCTGGATCCTAAGTTCTCAGCCAAGCTGCTCGTCATCTGCATAAGACACAACAAGGTGTGGGCAAACCCTGTGTAGAGGTGAGTATAACAATACCCAATAGGGACCCCAAAACCCCTGAAGGTCTCTCAAAATTCTACAAAGGAAAACCAAAAAGCATGATATCAATCAAAAATCACAAAATAAAAGACTTATCTCAAACCAAGTATACAACTCAGAGATCAAGAATAAAGATGATTAGTCTTATGCTACATCATTTTATTCCATTAGAAAGTTTCCACAACTGAACCAAAAATAAGTTGTTCCATTGTCGATCCACACAAGGTTGTATGTCACTAATCCAAGATGGGCCTCTCTAAGGCTGGTCCTCGCCCGATCACACACTTCTGATCCACACAAGGTCGCTATAATGATGATCCACACAGGATCACTATGATGCTGATCCACACAAGATCGCTATGATGCTAATCCACACAGGGTTACTATGATGCTGATCCACACAGGGTTGTTATGATGCTGATCCAAATAGGGCCTCTATGAATTCTAATCGACATAGGGTCGCTATGATGTTGATCCACATAGGGTCAATATGATGCTGATCCACAGAGGGTCGCTCTTCAATTGACCGCCAGCCACAGGATTCCCCACACTCGGTGCACTTGAGTTCTGTAGTATCTACTCCTCAAGATATCGGTTGTGCCTCAAATTCCACGACATTACAAAAATGTGTAACCCAAAGGACCACCATGTCGTAAGGGTCCCAATGGGATAGATGACACATCAACCGGACACCCGTTCTGTGAGTTATAGGAATTTTATTACCGAGGGCCCGATTGGATTTGGGTTCGATCCAACTCATATGTACTACAAATTTCACCAAAAATTAGGTGGATTATCTCAAAAGGACTATCTCATTCCAAGGATTCTAGCATCATAGATAGTTTGTCAAACGAATGTCTGGTTTGCAAGATACGACCTTTTAAGCATATCTGGGCCGAAGAGGGTCTGGGTCCGGTCCGACTCAGTCGAACTGACCCGAACCGCCCCATCCTGGGCCAACGCAACCCGGTCTGAGTCCAACCCAGGTCTGACCTAGCCCGACCTGAAGAGGCTGGACCCCCCCGAGTGGGCTGGGCCACGGACCGGCCTGACCTGCTGGCTGGCCCGTGGGGGGGGGGGGGGGGGGGCGCTTTCCCTTCCCGACCAATTAAAAAGCCATTTAACATTTCTACAATGGCGGCGCCACGTGGAGCCACCTTCCTATCAACATGACCTATGGGGAGCATGTCCTTTTAACCACGAATTCAAAGCTGCATCCTCCTCATCACGGCCCGCGACGACGCACCACCTTTCGCCAATGCGACCGACCGCCCCTACTGACTACCTTGACTCAATGCTGTGATTTCCCTCCGCATCACATGACAGTGTGCCACCTGTTTCCACCATGGCCGTACAATACCGACTGCTACCATTGCCTACCCGCTCCAGTCGTCGGCACCGCCGCACTGGTGCCGCACCAGCGAAACTTCCACGGGCCACCGTGCGAGATCCGATGGTCCATTTTCCCTTCCAAACGTGCCTATAGTCCACCTGGGATGCTTCCATCACTGCGTGACTCCTGAATTCAATTTTCTGTCAAGTTTAAACTTTTTCTATGAAGAACACAACATAACTGAAGTTGCGGAGGGTTTGAGCTTTGTTCGTTTGGCCCATGCCCTCTGTGTTTTCATCATAACAAGTGGGTACCAATTAATTCAACATAGGTAAACTATAATACTTCTGCGATTCATCATTATTTTCAAGAACAAGGAAAAGAAACAAATTCTCATGAATTTAAAAAAACCCCCTACCTTAGAATTAGAGGTGACGTCATGGTTATGGAAGAAGAATCCATGCTTTATGAATCCACCAACGTTCGTCAATCCCATATCAATTCCTACAATGTTTCTGTCTAAGCTTCCGTTATTCGTCGATGGAAGATGCAAGGACACTTCGTTAGAGGTTCCTCACTTCGGTGTAAAAAACCCAACCCCGAGCCTCATTTAAATAGAGGGGAAAGGATGATTAACACAACAAGAGTTTAATGAGGTTCATTAATGAATGAACCTATTAACTCACAATGGTGTGGTTATAAAAACAAAGAGTCAAGTCATTAAATGGATTGAAAACTCAGCGATACCACCACCGCCGCTCAACCGTTGGTTGAAAAATAAAATAAAAATTTTATGTTATTTTATTATTCTTTAAAAAAATACAAAAAACTATTTTTTTCTCTAGAATAACTACGGGAAATGTTAATCCTTTCTTAAGTGAATCCTGGCACTGTGGATTCAACGGTGCCCTCAGATTTTTAATCTTAGCACCAGTTTAAAAGATAGAAAACTCTGCCAACAAATTTACTTAACGTGCCTTAAAAAATTTCAAAAATCTGTTCTAGGAACACCAGACCTTAGAATCAAGCGTTGTCAATTTTTTAAGACTCTTAATAATCCCAAATAATTTTAAAAAAATTTATATGAAATTTCTGGGTCTTTACATTTGGTGTCTTTGATCGGAATAAAACGAGTTAACTTTGTTAAATGATCAATTACCACCCATATAGAATTCCTCCCTTTATCAGTATATGTTAATTCAATAAAAAAACCACAGATACCTCATTTCATTTCCAAACTGGCACTGAAAGAGGCTAGAGAAAACCAGAAGGTTTCAGATGCTCTACCTTTATCTATTGGTTGGTGTAACAATGGAAAAAAAATAAAAAATGTCATGCTTCATACCCAGTACCCAAAATCACCATCACATGTCATAATACATCTTTATAGTTCCTAGATGAATGGTCCACAGAGAACCATGAAAATAAAATAAAATCGATATCCTCACTGATGTTGGGATGATAAACTGATCCCCAAAACCGAGAATACCATATGAAGAGAGAGACCAACCAAAATAGTATTTCCACCATATAGGGTTTATTGAATTCTTCTAAAATCATCATCATACCACTAAATATACAAAATATACTCAAGGATAGATGGTGATTGATCATGCACTTAAATTTTTGTGGCACTATCTTTTTGTATAGATTTTCACAAGATATTCATAATGGCCATAACTTCTCCTAAAAGCTATCTTTGGTATATCACACTCCCAAACTCTGAGCTAATGATATCCTGAACAAAGATCAATCTTCAAAAACAACTTTTCCCTATTTAATTGATAAAAAAAACATCAACATAAGGAAAATGATACTTATTATTAACTGTTAATTTGTTCAAATTTTTATATTAAACACACAATCAAAGTGAACCATTTGACTTCTCAGAAAAGAGCACTGGGTCTACCCATGGTGAAACACTAAGGTGAACAAAACTTTTTTCCATCAGATCATCCAACTAAATCTTGATCGCTTTTATCTCTGCTAGTTCCATACGATAAGAAGGTAAAAATCAAATGTGTACCTATAAATAGGTTAATTGTAAACTATACCTTCCTCTCTAGAAAATTCATGGAGAAATTATTTAGGAAAACATTATGAAAATATCAAACAATAGCGGGAAGATCAACAAAATAAGGGATTTCATCAGGAAAAATACTACAACAAATAACAAAATCTTGATATATAGGTGGGAAGGTCTTACATGACTAATCTATGGATCCCACTATCCCTAAAACAACCTTGATATCCCATTGGTCACAAGAAATGAGACACACCGATGATAAAAATAAAACTCAGCACAATAAACAACAAGACAGTCCATTCCAATGATGACATCAAATAGATCTAGACTGAGAACAAGAAAATCCTAGACTAACTCTACGTCAACTATCGATAGTGCACAAGAAGGACACTAAAAACCCTACTCATTCCTCTTCCCAAGAGGTATCTCTAACTCCATAACAAAGTTCACAAGCTCCATTGGAATTTTAAGCATATCAACAAAATGGACAAATATAAATGAGTGGGATGCACCAATATCAAATAAATCAACCACTACAGAAGATGAGATAAAGATGGTACCTCTTAATTTCATTGGACCCATATTTACCGTCATCTAAAACTCATTTACTTAATCAAGGTACTTCACTTCTAAGGTATGAGGCTAGATTCCTATAGTCTTTGAAGCATCTAACTACCCTAAGTATCTTTTAGAACTGATGATACCTAACCATATCGAGGACTATACATAGACTGATAGAAACCTTGTAGATAACCATAACATCAAAAACTATTAAACATATTTTTAGGTGAAAGATAATAACACTGGGTGCGTCTGGCCTTTCCAAACTTATGGAAAGTTAGAGGCACACTTCTAGCTACAACTAGAGGTGTTGAAGAGGCCTACTGTCACAAAACACCTCCACAACTCCTACGACGATCTTTCCACATCCTCTTCTGCCTTGATATGCCACTAAATCTACCACTAAGTGAAAGATAAGGGGAATAATATCCAAAAATTTCCACCGTAATCATCTCATTTATCATATCCCTATCTACTATCTCCACATTGGTCGAAATCTTCATAAAAAATACTTGTGATATGATATCCATTCGTAAACCCTACATGTACTTTTAAGCTTTTAGTTGGTCATTCTTTACCACCTCTAGTGAAAAATGAAAAATCTCAACAAACTTATTGGTGTATAAAGACACCAAATTCTCTCCCTTTAATAATTATTATAACTCCATAAACATCATCATTATCAATAACTATGGAATTTTCTTTGGAATAAGAGAGTCTTGAAACCCTTCCAATCAAATCCCACATTACTATCTACCTATACCATAGAATCCAACCATTGATTGATAAGACCCTCAAGTCTGAGTGCCCCACACTTCACCTTGATAATCTCAGGTATATCTAGGAAGTCAAAGATCTGACCAATCTTGTATAACCACTCCTCTACCTCTTGAGGTTCATTCATACCCTTAAAGGGTGGTGGTTTCTCATGCAAAAACTCTTATGATTGATCCATTTCTCCTATATCATCAAGATTTACCTCCAAAACTATGTTATGGACTTTTGTTAAGTTTTGATCGACAAAATGAACTAATCACATGATATGCTCAATAAAATTATGATCAAGGGTAAAATTACCTTTAGGAGCATCAGTTGCACCCACTTGTGGAGCTCACAAAACACATCTTGGATGCATATTGATACACATAGAAATATAAGGAATGATCAGTTATAGAATAATATTATTTGAAACCATAAAAACCATAATAAAAACTGAGATTAAGATCAAAAATAAAAACAGGAGACACACATCCCAAAATCCCATGGTAACTTGAGTCCCATCATGGAAAGATCTGGCCAAACACTCACTAAAACCTACCACTCAAGTTCTGAAAATACCATATTTAGTCTATCAAATGTACCAAGGCAATACATCTTGGGAAAAAACCCGCCTTTGATACCATTTTATAACAAACTGACCTAGATACCCCCTTAATATTTGGCACCAAAACCAATCTTCCAGATACCCGAAGGGCGTTCCCAATCCCCATAGGTTGGAAACTATCCCCTAAGAATAAAACAACTAGAGGGAATGATTTCACTGAACTTGAAGTGAAAACATGACATATATACATATATAAGAGAGAAACAATAGAAGAGATACAACTAAAAAGGCAGCACAATAATATCTAAGAGACAATCCAAACTACAAAGGAAGATAAAACTAAAATAACCAATGAAATAGATCCATGTGAAAGTGTGGGAAAACATCCACTATATCACCACCAGCTAACCAACCCAGCTGAAAAAAACATCTCTACCCCACTATGGTGCCTTACCTTTCCCTACATTGAAAGACATAAAAATATCTACGCACCACTAAAGGGTGTGTAGGGTGTGATCTAACAAGATTAGTAGGATCTCACCTAGGTTTTCCATAAAAAGTCACTAAACAATAATCCAAGAATTCTCAAATTCAAAGAAAATAAGTCATGATACACAATTTAGTAGTTTTATATCGAAATCATAGCAAAACAATTTAATTTCATTTTTTTCTACATTTACAAATAAATTAGGTAAATTAGTTTCAAAGAATTTTATATACATATATCAAATTAGATATATAAAAACAAACTAAATAAGGTATCACATATCACATCAAATCCATGGAAGTAAAACCAAAACAACACAATCCAAAGTATCCTGAATTAGAAAAAATAATAGGTAACATCATTCCAAAGATCACACTAGGTCAGTATAACTAGGGAACTCATACCTAAAATATAAAATATTACATGAATCAAGACTCTATACATATTAATTGAGTCTCTAGAGTAGAGAAACACCCCAGCAAGTGAACCCCAATAGGTCTAACAAGTCCCTAGAACAATAGGCCTAGGGAGCAGAGGAAAGCCTCATGAGAAAACCCCATAACAGTGGACAATACCTATCACTACACCTTCCTCCTAAGTACCCAAGGTTTCCTATATTCTTTATTTTACAAACTAATTCATTTCATTAAAAACATTTCATTAAAACAATGCTTTGAAACCATTTCAGAAAAATATCTCAAAATGTTTTGAAAACCCTCTTCATTTACCAAAACCTTGGGAAAACCATTTTTATCAAAAAAACTTATTTCCACACACACATTTCAGACCAGTCAAGCATTATATTTCATTTATAATTTTTTTTATCAAAACTTGAGAAAATCATTTCAATAACACAGGATAGAGACATAATCACCTACCTAAAAAATCGGGTCGCACAAGCCCACAATGGGATCCACCAACAAGGAAGAAAAAACAACAAAAAAGGAGGCCCTAAAACCAATCCACACATTATATAAGTGATTCAAGTTAATCAAAAGGGTAGGAGAAGAGGAAATATCACAACATACCTCAAGAACACACACCTATCGCACAATAACCAACAAAGAATCGACCCCTAGAATGAGATCACACAAAGGATCTAGAAAGGAATAAATAGAAACATCACTACAGGTCAATGGATTCGATAATGCAATTTGAAAGAGTTCTGTCATGGGTTACCTAAAATTATTAGTGATTTTTGGGTACTTAGGTGCAGCAGAGTAGCTGACCAAGGTCGTCTCTCAAAGGAGAAAGTAAATTAAAACAAATTCTTAAAGGTATTATAAAAGTAAAATAGAATAGAATTAAAACACTACTTGAAAAGACGGGGGGTGGTTGTTTATCGTTTATAAAACTAGAAGAAGTTTTCTGGAAGAAGATTGCATTTTTTTGTTTTTAAATTTTAAATGAAGTTTGATTAAAAAGACACAACAAGAGTATGTTTTTTTAGAAAATATTTTAAAAGGAGTAATCGATATAACTATACCTATTAATTTAATTATTAATCATTATAATTTAAATCAATATCCACTTAATTATGATCCCCTAATTTTTTAACCCTCAAACACTATGAGAGTTAACTTAACCACAAAGATAAAATTACTTAAACCCTAGGCTAGCTTCGGAACACACAATCGCAGCACCCTGATTTGATTGTTATTCTAAGGCTAGCTTATGGTCAGTGGTTAATTAGAGAACATATCCATTTTTAAAATGAAGATGAATTGTTTTTAGGGAATATATTTTAACTCTACAAATTTATCCAGTGTGGTCTTGTATTACCGATTAAGATCGCGCTCTCACAATTTACACAAATTCTCGACTTCGCGTGTTTTTGTGTTAATTGTTAAATTACTTTCTTAGTTTATTATAATTTAAAAACACAATTCATGGATAATATTAAGTGAATTACAATATCTTAATGATTAAAAATAATTAAATTAAGAGGGTAGAAGATAGATCAATCACTAAAAAAAACTACTCTTCCATGGGTGGTGTGATCATCGCGGAGACGTTTTGAATGAGCAAAATATTGAAAGGGTAGAACCCAATCTCATCTACAATATTGATTCCAACCCAATTAGAAATATTAATAGAATAATAAAAGGGAATAACACAGAAGATTAATTGAAGAAAAATTCAAGATACAAACATGAAAGAAAAGAAATACAAAAAGGAGGTGGGAGAGGAGAGCCTTTTTGGAAGAGAGGTTTGCAAAAAAACTTACTTATTCCAAGAGTTTTGAGGGGCTACAAAGATAAAAACTTTCGGAAACACCTTTCCAAAGCCTCTACCAGACCTACCAAAGAGCAAAAAAATCATTTAAATAGAATTGGGGAGGTCTAGGATTACAAAACTTTATTAAATGTGAAAGGGAAATTCGGACAAATATTTTAATCCCACTTAAACCGAATAGTTGACCTCCAAAACG
Source organism: Viscum album (assembly GCA_963277665.1). NCBI lineage: Eukaryota > Viridiplantae > Streptophyta > Magnoliopsida > Santalales > Viscaceae > Viscum > Viscum album. The sequence goes on along the minus strand of OY728140.1, from coordinate 1,711,143,341 downwards.
CTCGAATTGGCTGGAATTATATAAGGATGATTTGTGAATAATGATGTCTACGAGCTTCCCTCAAAAGTTGGGCTCAATCAAATCCTGGATGAAGAAGATATAACCCAGATGGTGAAGTAATGTCCAATCTGAATGGTTCTGTCTAGCTTTGTCTTCATGGACCATTTACTCACCTCAAATGCACGATCCAGATCCCAAGTCCTGAATAGAATTTGTATCCCATTAAGTCAGAAACACATTTACAAATATTTAAGTCAAAATAATTTACTGAAAATTATTTATGAGCAAAATACTACAGTGAATTTTAAAATGGTGAAACTGGAATTTTCATCAATTTTGAAAATGAATGATCTAATCCCAAATATTCCATAATTGAACATATCTAGCATAATTTGAGGAAATTATATCATTTATTATCAATAAAATATTCAAAAAAAATATAGTTTTATCAACTCCCCCACACTTACCCATTTTCACTCCTGGCCAAAACCTCATATCAAGTAAACATCAATATCAAATCAATTTTTTTTTAAAACACATATCATTGAGATCCATCAATTCCACACCAAGAATAAAAATATATCATGCCTTATAAAAACCTTATTTCAAGTTCTCCATTTATATCATTCAATATATTTCCACTTCATTTATCCTCTCATGCACAAAAAACTTACCTCACGTGAATTTTCTCTTATCACACAAATGTCATTTTTTTGCAATGTATTTTTCATCCAAACTCATACAAGGGTCACCATAGGCTTGATAAATTCATACATCTCCACCTGATATGAGTCAAGGACATAAGTTTATCATTAGGACTTTTCAGGGTTGTTCTGTGGCTTTCGGTTGGTAGTATTTAGATGTGAAAAATTATGAGGCTGAATGAGGAGGGCTTGACTCTTTTTGAAGCAAAATTGCATTAATCTAATTTTCACTTAAATATGGTCTCTTACTCAATCGACATAGCATCGATTCATGTTCATCATCATGAAAAATAAATTAATGGGCACACCATTCAACATTTCAGCAGTAAAAATGTCAATCTTCTTGAACATGATTTTCTTAAAAGCTCTAGATAGGCACATCTTTCCCCCTCTATTAGAAGCTCCAGAAAGGCATAACTTCTTTTATCATGAAAGCTCCAGAAAGGAATAGATTTCAATATAATGATTTTCTTCAGTAGCTAAAAAATCTCTTCATAATTTATTTTTTCACTTGAAGTATCACAGAATGTGGTAGCACAACACAAGATAGCTTCCCCCACACTTAAGTTCAATGAGATTATGCAATTTCACTTCAAGAGTTGGTTGGATAGGGAAAATTGGCTTATAATGTGGCTAACATAATAGGATTTTAGTGTCTTATAAGGGATAAAAGGATTAAATTTTCAAGTTAGTCCATTATAAAAAATAATTTTTTGAAATAGGGGCTTTAATACCAAACAAATGCCTCAATCATTTAAACATAAGTACCTCAAACCCTCAAGTTTTGACAGGAATAAATCAAATTCTGGTTAAATCAAGCATGATTTGGTTCTCTCAAGAAGTGAGGTGAATGTAAATAATATGAAAATAATGGTTTAGAAACGTCACAGGAAAGTGATTTCAAATATAAATACAGCGAGATGTGGCATGAGATTCAAAATTCAGTGTACTTTTCATGAAATTACTAAATATTTGAACTTGAAACAAAGTCATTTCAACATTCATTTAAGCTTAGTTTCAAGGGATAAATTGTTTCACTTATTGATATGAATTTAAAAATGGGTTTTTAGAATCATTTCAGCTCAAAAGTTTCAAAAACACACAGAAAATTGAAAAATAAACACACAAAATTTGAAAAACACATTTTTTGTTGTTGTTGTTTTTTTAAAACAGGGAAAAAATTGAAATTACTAAACTAAAAGGTTTCCTCCCCCACACTTAAAATATTGTATTGTCCTCAATTTGAACCCATGAGATGATATATGCACATGAAATGTATAATTTTAAATAGGATAAAGAATAAAAAAGTTAAAGGGTTAGGAACAACCTGATGTGCTCAAGTGATGATGGGGTCATGCAGTGTGATAAAATCCACTGAATCAGTAGGAAGTCCCTCAATGTATCTCTTCAAACGTTGCCCATTGACTGTGAAGCTCCTTCTTATGTCCTCTTGTGTGATCTCCACTACACCACAAGGAAAAACATTAGTCACAACATAAGGACCTAACCACCTGGAACACAACTTACCAGGCATCAGCTTCACTCGTGAACTGTAGAGAAGGACTTTCTCTATAACATGAAAATTCTTTTGTTGAATCATTATATCATGAGATGCTTTTGATTTTTCCTTGTAGATCCTTGAGTTCTCATATGAAGAAAATATAATCTCCTCAAGCTCTTGAATTTGTAGCTTCCTTTGGATTCCATCTTGGGACAAATCCATGTTGCATTTTTTTATAGCCCAATAAGCCCGATGCTCAACCTCCATGGGGAGATGACATGCTTTCCCAAAAACAATATGAAATGGGGACATACTAATGGGTGTATTTTATGCGGTCCTATAATCCCACAATGCATCATCCAATCACTTTCTCCAATCTTTCCTATTTGGCTGCACAATTTTCTCCAAAATTTGTTTCAACTCATGATTTGAAACCTCAGCCTAGCCATTTGTTTGGGGGTGGTATGGTGTTGATGTTTTGTGTGTCAACCCATAATTCTGAAGGAGGGAATCCAAATTCCGATTGTAGAAGTGTGTCCCTTGGTCACTGATGATGGCCTTCGGTACTACAAACCTTCAAAATATTTGCGGTTTGACAAAGTCCACAACAACATGAGAATCATCAGTCCTGGTGGCCTTATCCTCCATCCATTTACTCACATAATCAACAAAAACCAAAATATATAAAAATCCAAATGAACTAGGAAAATGACCCATAAAATAAATGCCCCATACATCAAAAATATCACAGAATAGTATGGGTTGTTAGGGCATCTCATGTCTCCTAGAAATGTTCCCAGCATGTTGGTAATGAGAGCATGACTTACATAACACATGGGCATCATGGAATAATATAGGCCAATATAATCCAAATTCCAAAACTTTCCTAGCTGTCCGTTGGGGTCCAAAGTGTCCACCACAAGCAAGTGTATGAAAAAAATGTAAAACATACTCCAAATCATGATCAGGAACACACCTCCTAATAACTTGATCACTACACATGTGCCAGAGGTATGGATCATCCCAAACATAATACCGAGACTCAATTTTTAATTTTTGGACATGATGTTTCTTTAAATCTATAGGTATTTCAAAGGCAATAAGGTAGTTAACTAAATATGCATACTAAGGATGCGTGCCTGAGATGGAATAAAGACGCTCATCAGGGAATGTGCCTCAAAGTGTTACATGGTCCAAGGTTTCATCCTCTAGTGTGTGAGTAAGCCTACTCATGTGGTCCGCCACTAGGTTTTCCGACACCTTTTTGTCCTTTATATCAATGTAAAATTCTTGAAGAAGGAGCATCCATCAGATTAGCCTAGGCTTTGCGTCTGGCTTCTTCAAGAGGTACCTCAGAGTTGCATGGTCAGAAAAAAACAACTACTTTAGATCCCAATAAAAATGAACAGAATTTATCTAAAGTGAATATAACATCAAGAAACTCCTTTTACATGGTTGTGTAGTTTTATTGGGATTAATCCAATGTCCTCAATTCATAGGCAATCACATGTGAACGTCCCTCCACCCTCTAAGATAAGACAGCTCCAACCACAAAGTTAGAGGCGTCACACATAAGATCAAAATGAATCTCCCACCATGGGGGCTGTATGATAGGTGGAGTGGTCAGACACTTCTTTATCTCATCAAAGGAAGTCCTGTAATAATCATCAAACACAAAATCAGAATCCTTTTGAAGTAATCGTGACATAGGAAGAGAAATCTTACTAAAATATTTGATGAAGCACCGATAAAATCCTGCATTCCCTAGGAAATATCTAATATCGTGCACACATGAAGGATAGGGTAATGATGAAATAATGTCTATCTTAGATCTATCAACCTCTATCCCAGGTTTTGACACTACATGCCCTAAGACAATTCCATGATCTACCATGAAATGAAACTTTTCAAAGTTCAGGACCATATTATTCTCAATACAACGATTCAACACCTTTCCCAAACTACTTAGACATTAATCAAATTAAGACCCATACACTGTAAAATCATCCATGAATACCTCCATGCAGGTCTCAATAAAATCAGAAAAAATACTCACCATGCATCTCTAGAAGGTACCTGGGGCGTTTCAAAGTCCAAATGGCATCCTTCAGTAGGAAAAAATACCGAAAGGACAAGTAAATGTTGTCTTCTCTTGATCCTCTAGAGCAATAGGAACCTAAAAATATCCAGAAAATCCATCCAAGAAACAATAATGTGTTTTCCCAGAAAGTCTCTCAAGCATCTGATCAATAAATGGGAGGGGGAAATGGTCCTTGCAAGTAGATTGATTTAGTTTCCTATAATCAATACACACATGCCAACTATTTTGCACCCTCATTGGAACTAACTCATCTTTCTCATTTTTAAAAATAGTAACACCACTTTTCTTAGGCACAACCTGAATAGGACTTACCCACTGAGAATCTGAAATGGGATATATTATACCTCTCTCGAGCAAATTTTTAACCTTTTTTTAACAACCTCCAAAAGTGTTGGATTGAGTCTCCTTTGTGGCTGCCTAACCGATTTAGCCCCATACTCCAAAAGAATTCTATGCATGAAAATGGAGGGGCTAATACCTGATATGTCAGCCAAGGTCCACCCAATTGCCCTGATGTTCTCCCTCAAAAGATTCAAAAGTTTTTCTTCATGTTCAAAAGAGGTATTGTTAGCAATGATAACAGGTAATTTCTCACCACTAAACAAGTATGAGTATTTGAGATTTGGTGGAAATGGCTTGATTTCCAGTGTAGGGGGTGGTGTATGGATGAAGACATAGAAGGAACTGAAATATGTGTACAAAGAGAACTAGTATCTAAATATACATCATCAAAATTAGAGAATAAAGCATCAAATCTATCATCACACTCAACAACCATGTCATAATCATAGTTCACAATCAGAATATGACTCAATTTCAAAATCAAATCTAAGAGAGTCTTGTGCATTAGAAACAGGTGTGTAAGTACTATTAGAAATCAAACTAAAACCAATAATCATAATCTCCCTAAGCATAGAACAATCAATTTCCATGGGGATTTTACTTGGTGGTTCAAAATGGGAGATAAAAAATGGAGAATGATCCTCTGAGGGGTACTTCATGGAATCCATAACACTAAATATCACAACTTCATCCCCAAATTCCATGGAAAGTGTACCCTCATTGAAATTTATGATAGTTTTTGCAGTTTTGAGGAAGGGTCTACCTAAGATAATGGGGGCATGAGAACTTACCTGATCATCCTCTATGTTAAGCACATAGAAATCTACTGGAAAGATCATGTATCTTACCCGGACAATTACATCCTCAAGGACTCCCACTGGATACACCGTAGCTCTATTCACCAACTACACCACTACTCTCATCAGTTTTAGCTCACCAACCTGAAAAGAAGAGAATACAGAGTGGGGAATCACATTTATGGAATCTCTCAAATCACAAAGTGCATCCGAAAAGTGCAACTCCCCTATGGTGCATGGGATGGTGAATGTCCCTGGATCCTTGCACTTTTTCGGCAATGATAGAGTTGGTGTAATGATTGTTGACACATTCCTTCAAGATTGATCCTTTCATTTCCCTTGATCCCTCTTCAATTGGTACAAAGTTCTTTTAAGAATTTTGCATACCTTGGAATTTGATTAATGGATTCAAGTAGAGTAATGTTGATCTCCACATGCTTGACTGTGTCCAAAACCCCATTTTGTATTGCTTATTCAGCCATCTTCTTGGTTTGAACAACCCTGTTTGGAAATAGAAGGGGTTTAGGAGGAACATCATTAATCTTTTGATTACCTTTATCTTTCTCCTTGGGTTTCTCATCAGTTGATGTGGAATTGGGATTTTTTGGAGTTGAGGTGAATCCTGGTGGAATGAAAGGAAGAAAAGCATCAGTTGTTTGCTTCCCACTTCCCAATGTGATGACACTAACATTACCCTTTGGATTTAGAGTGGGTTGGGAAGGTAGATTTTCAGAATTCTTACTTACAAGTTCATGCAGGGCAGTGGAAATCTGGCTCATTTGAGTCTTCAACTCCCTTAGCTCTAAACCTTGACTCTTCAGCTCATTCTGTTTGTTAAGAACAATTTGTTTCAAAAGATCATCAGTATTAGAATCTACCTTTATTGGGGGATTCCATTGTTATTGGCTTGTTGATGTTTGGGCTTGAAATCTTCTTTAGGGTTGTTAGAATCCCTGCTGGTAAGGTGAAGGCTGCTGAAAGTTTTGTTGAAAGGGTGCTCTTTGTTGTTGTCCAGATCCCTACCTCATGTCTGATTGATCCTTACACCCTTGGTTGTATGTTGGTGTAAAGTAATCAATCTTATTTTGGGGATATGGTTGTTACTGCTAATAAGGTCTTCCTGGGAATACTGCTATGCAATCCTCTGTCTCTTGTGGTCATGGGTAATAGTCAGTTGGGTGGCTTGTCTCAGTGCAAATGCCACAAGGTCTTTAAGGAGGGGGTTGGGATGTCTTTTGAGCCAAATCAATCTATCTCACCATAGTTTTCAATTCTTCTAACTTGGTATCAATCAAATGACTTTCAAGAGAAGATGGACTTACCTGATGTACTCCCCTGACATGTGGTGTACCTTGATCGCCAAATTTTTGGGAGTTTTGGGCCATTTTTTAAATCAACACACGTTCAGATACTGGTGTCTTATCAACCAATGATCCTCCATCTACTACATCCACCATTCTCCTCTCCATAGGTGTGAGTCCTTCATAGAAGTATTGGATGAGGATTTTCTCACTGTTTTGGTGATGTGGGCAGCTTGCACACAACTTCTTGAATCGCTCCCAATAATCATACATTGACTCCCCTTGGTATTTCTTGATCCTTGAGATCTCCTTTCGAATGTATGTGGTCTTTTAATCTAGAAAAAAATCTATTCAAGAAAATACGTTTCAAATCATTCCAACAAGTTACATCTCCGGGCTGTAAATAATACATCCAATCTTTCGCAGCTCCATAAAGTCAGAATGGGAATGCTCTTAGTTTGATTCGGTCTTCAGATACATTTATTGGTTTCAAGGTTGAGAAAACCACATTAAATTCTTTAAGGTGCTTATTGGTATCCTCACCTCAGAGGCCATGAAATTTTGGAAGCAGGTGAATTAATCCAGATTTCAGTTCAAAGTCCGATTTGAGATTTGGATATGCAATGCAATTTGGTTGATAATTAATATCGGGTGAAACCAATTCTCAAATGGTTTTATTAAGTTCATTTCCATTATTTTCATCCATTGGTTCTTGTTTTATGGTTGAATTTGAATTTCTTCCAATTTCAATGTTCTGATATTTGAGTAATTCTCCAATTGGTTGAATGTTGAAACTTCTCGTAGATTGAGAATGTCTGATTTGATCCCTAAGGCTGCATTCAATATTAGGGTCAAGATCTAAGAGATCCTCAGGATTAGTTTGTGTCATAAATCAAATAAAAATGAAAAGTAGGAAATTGGACCATAGTAAAATAAAAATAAGAATTTTTAGTTGATGGTAAAAAAAAGTAGAAGAAAATAAAAGAAGAAGAAAAAAAAAATCAGATTGGGTAAAGAAGGAAGAAAGAAGGGACGTAAGGAATAAAATGTAAAATAAAATAAATAACTCTAATTGGTTGAAATAATTACTTGCCTCCTCATAAATGAAACTAATTTTAAAGTGTGCTGTCATGGGCACCCTCAAATTATTAGTGGTTTTTGGGTACTTAGGTGCAACAGAGTGGCTGACCAAGGTTGTCTCTCAAAGGAGGAAGTAAATTAAAAAAACTTCTTAAAGGTATTCTAAAAGTAAAATAGAATATAATTAAAAATCTACTTGAAAATATGGGGGTTGGTTGTTTTTTGTTTATAAAACTTGAAGAATTTTTCTGGAAGAATATTGCGTTTTTTTTTTGTTTTTAATTTTGAAATGAAGTTTATTTAAAAAGACACAACAAGAAGATGTTTTTTTAAAAAATATTTTAAAATGCGTAATCGATCTAACTCTACCTATTCATTTAATTATTAATATTTATCATTTAAATCAATATCCACTTAATTATTATCCCCTAAATTGTTAACCCTCGAACCCTATGAGAGTTAACTTAACCACAAAGATGAAATTACTTAAACCCTAGGCTCGCTTCAGAACACGCAATCGCAACACCCTGATTTGATTGTTGTTATAAGGATAGATTATGGTCAGTGGTTAATTAGAGCACATATCCATTCTAGAAATGAGGATTAATTGTGTTTAGGGATTTTATTTGAACTCTACAAATTTATCCCATGCGGTCTTGTATTACCGATTAAGATCGCGCTCTCACAATTTACACAAAATATAGACCTCGTGTGTTGTTGTGTTAATTGTTAAATTGCTTTCTTGGTTTCTTATAATTTAAAAACAAAATTCATGGATCATATTAAGTGAATTAAAGTATCTCAATGATTCAAAATATTTATATTAAGATGGTAGAAGATAGATCAATCACTAAAAAAAACTACTCTTCCATGGGTGGTGTGGTCATTGTGGAGACGTTTTGTATGAGAAAAGGATTGAAAGGGTAGAACCCAATCTAGTCTCCACTCTTGATTCCAACCCAATTAGGAATATTAAGAGAAGAAGAAAATGGAATAAAAAATAAGATTAATTGAAGAAAAATTCAAGATACAAACATGAAAGAAAAGAAATACAAAGAGGAGGTGGGAGAGGAGAGCCTTTTTGGAAGTGAGTCTTGCACAAAGCCTTACTTCTTCCAAGATTTGTGAGGGGCTCCCAAGAGACACCCTTTCGGAAAAACCTTACCAAATCCTCTACCAGACCTCACAAATAGTGAAAAAATCATTTAAATAGAGTTGGTGAGGGCTAGGGTTACAAAACTTTATTAAATGTGAAAGGTAAATTAGGCCAAATATTTTAATCCCACTTGCACCGCATAGTTGAACTCAAAAACACATGAATTGGCCGGCCTTCTAGAAGTATTATTTGTGCATAATGATTTCTACGAGCTTCCCTGAAAAGTTGGGCTCAATCCAATCCCAGATGAAGAAGATAAGGCCTAAATAGTAAAGTAATGTCCAATCTGGATGGTTCTGTCCAGCTTTGTCTTCATGACCCATTTACTCCCCTCAAATGCATGATCCAACTACCAAGTCCTAAATATAAATTGTATCCCATTAAGTCAGAAACACATTTACAAAATTTTATTTCAAAATAATTTACTGAAAAATATTTATGCCCAAAATACTACAGTGAATTTTAAAAGGGTAAAACTGGAATTTTCATCAATTTTGAAAATGAATGATCTAATCCCAAATATTCCATAATTGAACATATATATCATAATGTGAGGAAATTATATAATTTATTATCAATAACATATTCAAAAAAATAGTGTTTTTTCACAACGCAACAGTGCTACCATGATCAAAGTCAATGAAGAATAAGAAAGGGTTGCTCACTCTAAGAGACACCTCACACAACCCTGATGATTCAAACTAAATGAATCGATCTGGATCAAACATAGGTTCCCAAAATCACCAGAGAGGAGCTCTATGTTGATAGAAATGATGGATGAGGATGAATAATAAAACAAATCAGTCAAGTAGCACCCTAAAATCCAAGATTTCTAAATCTATGTAGTGTGAAATCCCATTACATGTTTTGTAATCCATAGGGTCTATATACATAAAAAAACCCATCACATTTTTGTTAAAATCCCGATTTTAACCTTAAATAACGTGTAAACTTTACACGACATGTAATCTTTAATGACCTATAATCATATTATGAAATGATCCTAGATAATATAAGATGTCATGTACTCACATTACACAATGTTTAAATTCCTATTATATAGTGAAAACAACTGATTCTTACATGAAAAACCAAACTACCATAGGCATTCTATGAACTTGAAAAGGACCCTAAAAATCCATAAAAAATTTATACCCAGAATCCATTAATTTTAAAAAATATACATCCTTGAAATTAAAGTCATTTTCCTCAACAAATTATCTCCATCCTTGATAATCTAAGCATTCTCTTAATTAATGAGGAAAACAAGTAAAGAGAAGGGAAATACCCGAAAGTGTGTAATAAAAGGTTACAATGAAACCATCAATTTTTTCAATATAATTTTCTTTTTCCAAAAAACATTTATAAATTATGATTTCACATTCATTTGGAATATTTTTATATTCATTTAGACAAAAATAGTTAAGAATAAACTTATTATTTCAAACCTTTTTACTATCAAGACCAAGATAATAAGGAATATTATCGTATTCAAGTATTGTCTTTTGTTTTCAAGGAAGTTTAAGAATAAAAGAAGTTACCCCACTTTCTAAAAGAGTATGATCATAATGACCATATTATTCTAGAAAGTGGACTCACAATTCTTAATAAATTCCATCGATTTGAGAAGAATTTGTATGGAAGAAAAGGTTCATTAGACTCGACCTAAGTCTAGAATGAAATAAAGATCTTAATGAGAAAGAGAATAAGATTCAGTATGGATTCAATTGAAATATGATGATTTTTTTTTCTATTTTGGAATTCTAAAAAATCATAAGTTTTTTGGAAAACTTGGGGTTCTAGTTTTATGAAAGAAAATGGGGGGGTGCCAATAATATTTAAGCCAATCTTATTCAGGGTTGTAAGGAAAGTAAGAAGTTGCTGGAATGATGGGAAGTTACAATAATTTCCATTATAAGTAAGAAAATGATGAAGCTGATCTTAAATGTTTTTGAAGTCATAAAGAATTAATTCTTACAAGTAAGAATTCAAATAAGAAAATTTTTATAAAAAAACATTCCCGGTCTCAATCCATCGGCATGAGATAACCAGACACATATTTATTTATATGCTAAAGAGGTTTATTATAATCAGAGAAACCAAAGATACTGGTTTTCAGTTAGAACAAAATCCAAAAGATTTAAATCTTCAAAGAAATAAGTTTATGAGTATCATAATAAAAAAAGATAAATAAGTTTATGATAATCATATTCATAAAAGGAATAAGTTCTTGAAGTAAAAGATGTTGATACTGGTCCATTGGATTTAATAATCCATCGTAATAATTAGAGAAAAAATTGTTTTCATTGGGAATTTTAGAGACCAATTAAAAGGAAAAAAGAAGTAAAGTAGTTGGGGGACAATACAAAAATAAATTCAGAGATTAATCAATAATGTATTCAACCATTTTCATCATGATGAATTGTTGGTTGTATTATTTAACAAGTTTTTCAAGAGAAAGATGTACTCTAATTTGATTTTAATTATTTTATTTACTTATGGGACAAGATCCATCATATTGAAGAATCTTCTTTCATCATCATAATTAAGAAATCAGAATGAGTAGATTGGTTTTCCAATTGGAATAGATAAAAGTAATGGGATGTATTTAGTTTTGATTTGTTTGAAAGTTGGTCAAGAAAATTATAGTAATCTAATGTACTCATTTAAATGGTGAAATTGTAGTGGTAAATCAGAATTAGAATTGGACTGAAGTTTTCTAAGAAGATTGAAGCTTTCTATTTCTTCATATATTCAAGTATTAAGGATAATCATAATGAAGAAATCATATTGGAAAATTATAATGGTGAATTAGAATCAAAATAATGTTTTTTAAAGAATTCATAAGTGAGATAAAGTTTTTAAAAGAATTGAGAAGGTTTTTTAAGAGTTTAGAAACATCAATGAAGTCATAAATTCAGCCAAAATTCAAGAAGATTTTTTTTGAGAAAATTTGGTTGAGTGGGAAACATTTTCAGAATCCCACCCAAACCTCTTTTGGGTCGACTATAAAATGATAAAGTACTATGTAATTAATGATAAATATGTACCATTGATAAGTAGATAGAGAAGCTTCGAAATTATAGGGATAAGAAGTTTTTGGATTGAGCATTACCTGAGGAAGTTTTTGGACAAAAGAGAAAAGGAGAAGAGACAAGATCATATTCAACTGATCATCGTATTGGGATGGATTATCAGACTGGGAAATCAGATTGTGTTTTTTAGACTGAGGAAGAAGAAGTTATGAATTGTTTTAGTCGTACTTTGATGAAGGTATATTATCATATTGAGTAATTAGACTTGGAAACCGAACTGGGAAATTGAAATGAGTGTCATTACGAAGTCCAGGGAGTTCTAAACAGCTTATGGGTAAGAAATTGAATAATTAATTTGAAAGATCATATTTGTGAAAGTTGATCAAGAATAACTATAACATGTTTGTTACAAAAATTATCTTACATAATTTTGTGATACTTGAATCACATACACTGCTGTATTGATCATAGTGCTACATGAGTGTAAAGGAATATCCTACTCATTGTATTTCACACAAAAGGATTGTTTTCTAGTGGATTTTGTGGTATTGGATCATTTCCAAACTATAACAATGATGTAGCTACTATTATTGAGAAGTGAACCTTATAAATTCTTGTGTTCTTGTGGATGTGTGTTTGAATTATTTTTAGTAGGGAAATAAATCTTTAATAGGAGGTGAAGTTTGTTTTATAAGTAGGGAAACATAAAATAAAAAGATATAATTGATTCACCCATACCCCTCTCAGCAATACAACTATCTTGATTGGGAAATTACAAGTGGTATTAGAGATGAAGGTTCCCTTCATTTATTCTTTGCTGATGTTTTGAAGAGAAGTTGATGAAGAATTTGAATTATGTCAATAGTAAAGTTATTATAGTCTTCGATGGTAATAACTATAATATCTGTAAATATATAATGTTACCTTATCTAATATCTATTGAGTATGATGTTATTAAAGCTGCAATAGATGATTTTCTTCCTATTGATGATAAATTTCTTCTTACATATGTTAATAAGAAGAATATTGAGAATGTTGGAAGGGACATGAATGATTTACTCTAATCACTATCTGAAAGTGATATTTTAAGAGTAAAATGTGTTTCTACTACCAAAGGTATCAAGTATAAGCTGAAAAAAATTTATGAAGGTAGTAAAAAAGTAAATAAAGAAAAGTTACAAATTTGGAGCCTGAAGTATGAAGATCTCAATATGGGTGAATATGAATCTATTCATGACTTCTTTTGCAAGATGAATGAAATTTTCATAACTATCAGATTTCTTAGTGAAAATTTATAGGATTCTATATTTGTTGAAAAAATATTGAGAATCAATCCTAACAAGTTTGATGCTAAAGATTCTTCATTGGAAGATAGAGATCTAGAAACATTATCTCTGGATGATTTTCATAGCACTCTCATTATATATAAAATCAGAATTGGTAAAGGTAAATATAAAGGGGAACTTCCATTGAAGTTATCTGAATGTGGATCCATTGGGAAATTTGTAGCTAATTGTACTCAAAGAAAGAAAGAAGAGAATAATGATGAAGAAAAAAGATATCTAAGAAGGTTGTGGAAGAAACATGATGATAAGGGTAAAAAAAATTCTAGAGGTAAAGGTAAAAACTCCTCCAAGTATAAAAGGAGAAGTTTATTATCTAAATATTAATAAGAAGAAGACACTAAGGCTGAATATGAAAAATACACTAAGAATGTTGGTGAGAATACTTTTATTATAGTAGTGAATAAAAAAGAGTCCAAAATTAGAAGTTACTAAGATGAAGAAACCCAATTAGAATTTAATCTTAAAGAAGAATTGAAAGAATGTCTGAAGAAGATTGGGAGGCTTGAAAAATAAATCAGGAAGATGAAAAGTGAAATATATTCAAAAAAAATTAAGAAGGACTTCCTGATGAGAAAGTAAAGCTCATGAAATAAAATAATGATTTAAAGAAATCTATTGAGAAATAAAAAATCATAATAAACATTTGGAAGTAAAACTAAAGGAAAAATAAGAAGAGTTAAACTTGTCCAAAAAAAACTTTCTATAGATGAACATAGAGGTAAATGTTTTTAAAAATCTATCTATGAAGTTGGTGAAAGTTATCATAAGGAGAAACTTAATAAGGATAAATTTTTTTACCTTCAATAGTTGAGAAGAAATATGAAATTTTTTCTAAGAAAAAGAAAGATGGTAAAGTTATGTATGTGTCCAAGACCAATACTATTGAGAAATTAGAAGTTTCTAAACATTTTGAGTCTAAATTTTTTTTTTTACTTATGGTTTTGATAAGGCTAAAAAGATAACCATGCTAAAAAAGAATATTCCGGTTGAAAATAGAAAGTTTGGTGGTCAACAAAATTTTAATAAGAAAGATGAGAAGGTTTATGAGAAATGTGTTCTTAACTCTGGTCAGTATGTAAGTTTCAGAGGAAAATATTATTTGTATTGATATTTATGGTATTGTGGTTGATTCAAACATATGAAAAATATGTGTTAGTTCTATAAAAAACATTACCAATATACCAAAAAGTACTGAAGGAAAATTTTTATGGGGATTCAATCTTCTCAAAGAAAAAAGTTTGAGAAGTATTTTTAGAAGAAACTTGAGAAGGTTGGTGTAACAATTGAAAATAGGTTTCAACCTATAGAAACTATTTTTGAAAGATGTGAACAACCTATACATATTTCTAAATTATGTCTTATTTTGTTACCGATACAAAAAAAGTGTTAACAATTATAAGACTCTAGAGTAGAGTAAAGAAAAAGTGAAAGAAAAAGATTGTGTTATAGAAAATAATATCAAATCTACAAAAATAGAATGAACTTGGATCTTGGATAGTGGGTGTTCTTCTCATATGACATGAAAATTAATTTTTTTAAAAAAATTTAAATAATTCAAATAAATAAAGGTGACATTTGAAAATAATGAATCTTCAAGAATCAAAGGTGGTGGATCAACCATCATTGGGAAAAAAAATTTAAAGACCAAGAAATATTTGTATGTTGATGGGTTGAAATACAACTTGTTAAGAATTTTAAAACTCTATAATAAAAGCAAAAAAGTTATTTCTATAAAATATGGGTCTATTGTGAAGAGTGAGGAGGATGAAAAGATTGTTACAAGAGGTCAATGTACAAAAGGAAAGTTATTTCAAGTTGGTAAAATACAAAACTCTTATTTCTTAGGTATGGTAGAATAGAATCAGTTGTGGAATAAATGGATGGAAAAAATGTGTTAGAGAAACATGAACAAGTTATCAAATAGACACAATGTCCATGATATTCTTGATATTCCAAGAATAAGATATCGGGGTTGCACTATTTGTCAGAAAGGAAAAATTACCAATTCAGTGCATAAGAAAGTTGAGATTTTTTCAAAAAATCTCCTGGAACTTATCCATTCTGATATCTGCAGGCTAATGAGAAAACAATAAACTAATGGAGATAAGTACTTAATCACTTTCATTTATGACTTCACTCGCATTACTTGTGTTATGTATATGAAACATAGGTCAGATGCTCTGAAAATGATTAAAAGTTTCTGGAGGAAAGATAAAAAAGAATGTGAGTATTCAGTGAAGAATTTGAGAACTGATAATGGCGGTGAATATAAAAATTAAGAATTTAAAAATTATCTTGAGAATAATTAAATTCATCATGAGTTCAGTTAACAATTCACTCCTCAATAAAATGGGGTAGTTGAAAGGAAGAAAAAAAGTTTTGTGGAAATGGGGAGAACTATGTCACTTGAACATGGAATTTCTCATTACTATTGGAGGAATTCAATGAGTAATTTTGTGTATATCCAAAACTAATTTTTCTACAAGCCATGTTCAGATATAACTCTATATGAAATTTTTTAAGAAAAAAAATCCTAGTTTGAAACACTTAAGAGTTTTTGGGAGTCCATGCATCATAAAGAAGAAAGGTGGAAACCTTGTAAATTTTGAGCAGAAAGGTGAAGGTGGAATTTTTCTTGGCTATACTCTGGAAGGAAGAGGATATAGATTTTTCATCATATAAATAGGAATAATTGTTGAATCTATTGATGTGAAAGTTATTGAAAAGGCTGGGGAAGATAAACAGACACAGGCTGACAAGGAAGTTGAGTAAGATAATTTTTTTTGTTAACAATTCTAATAAGGATACTGATAGTGGAAATCCTACTCAAGAAAGATAATTTGAATCATAAATTTCAAGTAATTAGGAGGAAAATAAAAAATATAACCCTAGGTTGAGGAATCAAGTGGAGTATCAAAATATAATTGGTGATCAACATCAGAAGGTTCAAAAAACAAGAACATCAAAAGTTGTTACACACACTTCTTTATATTCAAAAATTGAGCCTAATCATGTGAATGAAGCCTTTGAGAATTTTAAATGGGTTCATGCTATGAATGAAGAGTTGTATCAGATGGAAAAGAATGATACATGGTAACTTGTACCAAAGCCAGATAACAAAAATGTTATTTGTATAAATTGGGTTTTCTAGAACAAGATGAATGAAGAAGGTAAAGTGATAAAGAACAAGGCAATATTAGTGTTCAAAGGTTACTCAATAATTGGAGGTTTTTATTATGTGGAAACCTTGCTCTGGTGGAAAGGTAAGAAAAAATCATAAACTTTCTTATTATTATTGCAAAAGGAAGTTAAAATTTTTTCAAATGGATGTGACGTTTTCATTTCTGAATGGGGATCTTGATGAGGAACTTTACATTGAACAACCATGTGTATTTGTTATTGGGAAAGATAAAAATTATGTGTGTAAGCTGAAGAAATCCTTGTATGGGCTAAAAAAAGCTCTGAGAGAATGATATTCCAAATTGGATACTTTCTTGAGGAAGTTGAATTTTAAGAAAGGAAGAGTTGATAACAATATTTATATCAAGAAAATTCAGGAGTTTTCCCTCATTGTAATTGTTTATGTTAATGACATTATATTTTTTGGGAATGAAGAAATATATTGTGAAAGATTTGATGAAGGGATAAAAAAGTTATTTGAGTTGTCCATGCTAGGAGAAATGAAATACTTTCTTGGGTTAAAAATATTATATATGAATAAAAACATTTTTATTTGTCAAGAAAAATATGCTAAGGAACTTCTTAAGAAATTTTTCATGGAAAAATCAAAAATAAAAAAAACATCCACACTATTTTCAGTAGGAACTAAGTTGAGTAAATATGGAGAAGGAAAGGAAGTTTATTAGAAACAGTTTCAAAAGCTGATTATAAGTTTGTTATTATAACGACCCGAGCTGTTAGAAAAAAAATTCCCTCACGATTTAATGTTTTATTATGTAATATGGTTAGAGAAAACACATGCACCTATTTTGTTTTATTATATCTAATTAGATTCAAAAGTTTGTTAAGAATATTTACCATTGATAATATATCCATTAAACAATGATCACATGATTAGTATACATATAGGGCTTTAATAAATATAGTTGAATAAAACAAAGGAAGTGATGGCCTCATCCCGTATGATTGTACCCCATGAAGCTCATTTATCCGAGATTTCAAGGGAGATATCATCTCTGGGATTTTCCCTCAACCAATCCCAAGCTAAGATTCAATAACTTAAGCATGAGCGGAACCATTTATAGGAGAAGTTCACGATCCTCAAGATCATGACCCAAACCATATTTGATGAACGAACCCATGAAAGTCTCACCATCGTGCACCATACTCTTAGAGAGTATACTATTGTATTAAATGTATATTTATCAAGACCCTAGAAAATTGATTGTGTACATTATTTTTTAAATAATAATTAATATATTTTTATTTTGACACTATAAAACATGAATAATATTTTTGGGTATTATTAAATTCAATTAAAGAATTCATTTTTTTGAATTAATTTATTGTTTAAATAAATAATATTTTAATTAAATATTATTATTAAATTATTTTTATTAAATATAAATGATCACATACTTTTTATGAAGTCAAATGTAATATTTTATTAGGGTTAAAAACTGTTATTTCCAACAACCCATCATTTTCAATTTATGTTGGTTATTATTTTTAAAAGTGAAAATGAATATATTTAGAAATTTATTTAGATAAAATTCATATTATTTTTGGAATCAGAACATCTAAATTATCCAATGGTGAATTTTTTATAATTTTATGAGAAAGTAGAATTTTCGGGTAAAAATTAAATACCGTATAAATATACATTGTGTTTTATGACATCATAATGACCCAAAAATGATGTAATAAATACTATAATTGGTATACAAGAAAAATTATATTTTTTACACTTTAAATAATGTGATTATATGTTTATTTTATTAATTTTATAAAGCCTTTTTGAATCCTCCAAAACATATAATATATTATAGAGTTTAAAATTCATTTATTTAAAAGCGTGACTTACCTCCACATAAGAAAGGAAATTATTTTAAGAATTTCAGACCATTTAATAATAAAATATTGAAAAAAATATCCTTTGGAAGAAACCATGGTAAAAAACTATAAGAAGTTTTGTGGTTTTGAATATTTTATTTCGTAGAGTCCAAAACCTAAATATTAAATAAATACCTTTCTTTTCCTATATATCCCAACCCAAGCTCAAATTTTCCTTCACTAAAAATCCTTTGATAATATCATTACTCTTCCCTCATATCTCTATAATCCTAAAAAGGTTTCCAAATCTCTCAAGAATCCCCTTTTCAAGCTTTTGGAGTCACACACTCAAGTAAGGGTTCCTTCCTTTATGCTCTTTTTTCAAGTTTCTTTATTATGTTATGACTTATAATATCCTTTTCCTAATGTTGGGATATGTCTTTACATGTCCCCATTACTACCCATTTTATGTCAAAATTAATATATTTTCCTTTCTCTCTCATCAACCCATTGTATTAATTTTTAGTGACGTTGTTAGGCTGCCAATTTTTTTTAGAGAACCTATCTTTCTCCCCTTTTATTCAAGAATACTATTCATTTTATGCCCTTTAATTTTTCAATTCCTAATGATGGGATGTGTTTTTACACCTTCCCCATACTATATTTATGATTTCTAAATTATTAGAGACCCATTTTCCTCTCATTAAGTCCTTACATGAATATTTACACTTCCCTGTTATGGTGCTGAAATTTCATTACAGGAATCCATGCAAAAAAAATTGCGTCGTGAATACCATACCCAATTTCTATCAAGGGTGTTCATATTTGGGCACTTATACTCATTAATATTGGGTATTTACATTTATTATTATACACTCCATGTTATTTGAATAAAATATTATGATTAAGGAATCCATGTTGTATAATCCATGTGGCATACTTAAGCATGAGATTGAAATGAAAGTGACAGGTGCACCCAAAATTATATAGTGCTCCAATGCATTGGGTAATGTTTAGTATCATTATATGTCATGTTGGGATATATATTCAACCTAATTAATTTATGGTACTTTTTCTATTATGATGTCCTAGCAATTATCCTTGACCTATGATGCAATGTTTTAAGATGTTGACACATTTTTCATATTGCCTTTATGTTATCATGCTATATCAAGTATTATCATTCATGTTTATGATTAATACTCTTATTATTACCCTTTATATTACTATTTTATAACATGTTTTACCTTATACCATGTTTATTCCCTTACTGGTCTTTATATCTTGTCCCTTTATTATGTTTTTCTTTAGGTTATACCATGTAGTTTTAAGTGAAAGCATGTTAAAGAAGTTTTCAATAAAGATGTTGTATTCCATGTTTTAAGTTATAAATTAATGTACCTAATTCCAAAATACACTATAATTCTTGATATTTAAGGTTTATTTAAGTATAATTTTATGTATTAAATCATGTGTTAATGTGTAATAAAAGGAATAATTGTTATAGTTGGTATTAGAGGAAACGTTTAGTTATTTTTTTGATTAGGATTATAAAACTCTAGCGAAAGACTTATAGATACGACTAAGTATAAGAAAAAATCCCTAAATTTTGGTTAGTATAGATTAAGTGTTTTATCAAGAAAATATATCCCTATCTTGATACTAAAAGTGGATGTGGTTCTGGCACAAATGTACCTAGGAGTAACAACTCTAACAAGGTGTTTCAGGCCTAACTCAGGGTAACATGGTACACAACAATTGGCCTTACTGTGCACCTAGTTTGACCAACCTGGGGGATATGCTTTCGTAATTCATAATCTCATTATGAACCATTATTAAGTGAGTAAAAAAAATTCCCATAATAGTATATGTTAGGAAATAGATCATGGATAACAAAGATTGAATCATAGAAATCCATAAGTTAAGGAAATACATGTAATTTATACTTATCCCTTTATTATCATTAAATTTCCATTTATTTGTTTAAAAATTAAATATAATCATCCTTAATTATACTTTTATTCTAGATAATGGCTGAAAATAGGAATAATTGAGTAAAAAATCAATGTGAAGAGAAATATGATGACTGCCCCAACGAGATGACCAACTCGATGGGAGTAGGAATCATAAACTTCATGATGAAACTATCTCAGATGACTCAAGTTCTAAATAGAAACCTGGACCAAGAGGAGCTTCCAAACCCCCCTAAGATAGAAAAATCCATAATTGAGAGCTTCATGTATGAAGGGACATATACTTTAAATGGGTCATTTGATCCCTTAATTGAGAAAAGTGGATCAAATCCATTGAAAAGATATTCTCGATCCTTCAATGTTATGAATAAATGAAAGTTCTACTGGATGTTTATCATATGGAAGGTGAAACTGATCAGTGGTGGAAATTAATAAAAAATATGAATCTTGAGGAATATATCTAAGCAACGGGGAGGAAGGATTTCCAAAAAATGTTTTTTGATAAATATTTCTCTCGCACTCTATGTCTTAAAATGGAAAGGTATTTCGTTTCCCTCAAGAAAAAATATGATGAATATATCGGGGTGTATGAGAAAAACTTCACAAGACTTGCATGGTACACCTCCAGATTTGTCGTTACCTCTAAATTAAAGGTTGAACACTTCTTTGGTGGGCTAAAACCTAGTATAAAAAAATTCTTGGTGATTCATGACTTTGATAACTATGAGGAAATTGTCCGATGTACCCTCAAAGTAGAAATGGAGATTGGATAATCTCAAGGGAATCATGGGGATAATAATTGAAAAGTGGATTTTAATTATGGCAGTCTGATAGAGATATATAATGGTGCCAAGAAATTATAATAACCCACTTATCAATGGGGTATAAAGAAGAAACTTTAAAATTTCTTAAAGGGGGTGAGGAAATGATTTAGGTGCAGGAAGGAAGGGAACGTAGCCAATGATTGCCAACATGAGAAAAATGATACTGTGATAGAAGAAAGGAATACTTCAGTCATCCCTAAGTGTATTGTTCAATGCTATAACTTCAAGTAACCAAGGCACTTTGTAAACCAATTCACTAATAAAAGGATTTTCGAAGACAACCAAAAACCTCCAAGGCAGAAAGGATGAGCTTTTTCGATCACTTATACAGAAGTGAATCCCAAAAATGAAGTGGTGAAAGGTATGCTAGTTATTCATTCAAGAATAGAGAACATACTTTTTGATTCTAGTTCTACACATTCCTTTATATCATGAAAGATAAGTAGAAATATTCAAACACCACAAAAAATCATGGAAGTAGATATGTTAATGAAAACAAAAAATGGGGAAATTATTTCATCCCAAGTATATAACTCCCCCTTGTAAAAGTGTGTGGGATGAATTTCCCAGAAAAACTTTTCATACTATCTTTGGTGGAATTTGATGAAATTCTAGGCATGGTTTGTATAGCATCCCGCCTTTTTATAACATAAATTTTCATTACATTTTACAAAACCGAGGATCTTTAAGGTTTAGTGTCTTGGAAACCAGGAACTTAAAACATGAAAACATAAAACATCCTTCTTAAACACTTGAAAGGATTCTCCTTATGTTCATCCTAGGTTCATTACTGAATCTCATAATCTGGGGACACACACCAAAAGAAAAGGGTGAGAAGAAGGCCCAGTAAGGGAAACAAGGGAAACATTTAACATGTGAACTTGAGATACATCAATAAATTCATGAAAAAGAACTTTAAGGCATGAGAAAGAAATCATGAGGCATATCATAATAAAATTAACGTATTTTATAACTTGAAGATGTGTATACATCATTTAACAAAGACAATAATTTCTGTTTCACCAAGGTCCATCCCCAAAGTTTCAATAAAAATTACCAAGGTTATTCACCAAGGTATCAGTCTAAATGTTCATCTCTAGAGATAAAAGTCTTTACCCAATGCATTAGAGCGCTATCAGGGAGAACCCTTAAATTTGCCTTTATTATCATGTGATCCACATATATCATCATCAATAATATCATAAACAACCCATATATCGTAAAATAAATGGGTTTCATTTTATAATCATAATGTTTTAAAAACTGCTTTAAAGACATGATCTTTATGTCACTTTAAACCCACAGAAAGGGAAAGCGAGTCTCATGTATGTAAATACTAGAATTTAAAATAGAACATTTTGGTATATATGTGAATACCATTTTATGAGAAAGATTCTTGAGTATTCACTTAATAAAATAAATTAATTTGAGAATAAGAGAGAGACATTTTGAGACATAAATTCTGCAGCATAACGGTTATGTTACGAGGTTTTTAGAAAACATTGAAAAGAGAGGGGACATGTGTCACCCAATCATAAATGATTCATAAAACAGTAGGGGGACAGAATATAAAGTATTTAATAACATGGTAATAAAATTTGAGAGATATACCATATGAAATGAAGAACATGAAATGAAGACAAAAATAAGATTTCTCTTATGAAAATTCGGCAGCTTAACGACGTCACTTAAACTTAAAAAAAATGAATTGACGAGATAAAATAGGGTCTCTCATCATATGAACATAAAATATCAATATGATAGATATAGAGATCATACCCCAACATAATAAAAAGAAACTTTAAATACTTTACATGAGAGTAGAACTTTGAAAAATGAGAAAGGTGACCGAATCCCTTAAAAATTCGACAGCCTAACGACGTCACTTAAAACTTCAAAATACTGAATTGAAGAGATAAAATGGGGCCGCTAATCATATGAACATAAAATATAAGTATGATATATTTAGAGATAATACCCCAACATAATAAAAAGGAACTTGAAAGACTTGACATGAAAGTAGAACTTTGAAAAATGAGAAAGGTGAACGAATCCCTTAAAAATTCGCCAGCCTAACGACGCCACTTAAAACTTAAAAATATTGAATTGAAGAGATAAAATAGGGTCTCTCATCATATGAAAATAAAATATAATTATGATATATTTAGATATCATACCCCAATATAATAAAAAGGAACTTGAAACACTTGACATGAAAATAGAACTTGAAAACGGGAAGGGTGAAAGAATCCCTTAAAAATTCGGCAGCCTAACGACGCCACTTAAAACATAAAAATACTGAATTGAAGAGATAAAATAGGGTCTATCATCATATGAACATAAAATATAATTATGATATATTTAGATATCATACCCCAACAGAATAAAAAGGAATTTGAAACACTTGACATGAAAATAGAACTTGAAAACGGGAAGGGTGAAAGAATCCCTTAAAAATTCGGCAGCCTAACGACGCCACTTTAACATTATTAAAATGAAATTATGAGATCAAGAGGGGTTATATCCTCATATGAACATGAAAAGGGCAGTAAGAGGAATATAAAAGAACATCCTCCAACATAATATCATAAAGCATAAAAGAAATGACATAAAAGAGATTACTTGAAAAGAAAGAGAGAGGTAGGATCCCTTACCTTAAAACGTAACTCTTAAAACTCAAAGGTTGGGACCTTGAGGGCTTGGGGGCACCTTGGGAGGACTCCTTGGGAGGTAATGAGACCAGAGATTTGTTGGGGGAGAGTTTGGAGTCGAATGGATGAGAGGATGGATTGGTATTTATAGGGAAAGTGAGGGGACAAGGCATTAATGGCCAAGGGACACCTCATTGGTGGTTTTGGAAAAACCATGGGCTTTCCCATGGTATTTGCCCATGGTATTGGCCACTTGAGACACCTCATACCTTATATTACTATTCATAAGTCGACCATATTGATTACATACTTAATACATCATTTAATGATGTCATTAAACACCCGTAACTTAAAAACTGTATTTTCACTATTTATCGAAAATTCAACTTTCTCAGAAAAATACCAAAATTTCACCTTAACAAAATATCGATGCTCTGATTTCAAAAATGAAATCTATTTTATAAAAATAATTTTCTAAATATTTTTAATTTAATTTTTAAATAAATACACTATTCACCAAAAATTCATTTTTCTCAGAAAAATCCCCAAAAATTACCTTAACATAATATCGATGCTCTGAGTTCAAAAATGAAATCCATTTTATAAAAATAATTTTCTAAATATTTTTAATTTAATTTTTAATTAAAAAATACTATTCATTTGAAAAAACTAATACTTGACTAATAATTTATGAAACCGTTATTTAACCATTTTATTGAATCACATTACTTAATCAAGGTGTCTAGATTATATTAATACTTTCTTTAAGTGAGATTACTAATCCATTTGGTCACATTACTAATCTTAAGCATAAAATCATTATTCATAATTTACTATTCATCAAAAATTAAGTTGATCTTATTAGACTCTAAATTTCGTACTGAACATAATTTTAGAAGACCATTTTTGAAAATCATTACACATTTTTAATTATGTAATGTTTACATAAACATTTTTAAAATATCCTTTCTCTAAAATTCATCAAAAATATGCATAATATATTTATCCGAAAATTTGAAAATTCATAAAATTCATCATAAGAAGAAATAAATTTTTTTATTTAAAACAAAGGATTACACAAGGTAGTTACGGTCTCCTTACATAGCCCCTTATCACACTAGTATAGAACCTAAGTGTAAGGTGTTCTAAGGTGAGATAATCCGAGGGAGGCTCGACCAAAATCGTACAAGTAGTAATTTCTATCAGTTTGAACTTCTCGTGAAGGAAATTCCATTCTAGCTTCACATGATGAAGTTCAGATTGGGTTTGGTCCAGAGCAAAGCTCAGTGGTGCTACCACCTTCCCAAGTTCCATTAGATGGGATTCGATTAGTCCAAGACTACTGGGTGAGGCCATAAAATCTTCTTTCTATATTAATTAACCAAGATCACTTGTATTTAGAGACAACTATTGAAATGTTTAGTTTCTAGCGGTCATATTGACCAATGTTCATATAACAGTCAAAACCCAACGGTCTCATTTTAATTATACTCATGTTATCAAATGAAATAGTTTTGTTGAGTATAAAAAAATAAAATAACACACAAAATTAGGAAACAAGATTTATTCAAAATTTCGGGTCGTTACAATCTTCCCCCCTTAAGAAATTACTTCCTTGCAATTTTTAAAATTGGGTTTTGAAATTTCATCGAAAGTCCCACACCAGAAAAGGAGTCAGTAAAACTATTACTTTAAAAGAAAGAAAGGGAAGTAAAAAGGTCACCTGAGTTAACCCATACTAGGATTACATGTAGGAAAACATGGACATGGAGGAAAAAAAAGGGTCACGTTCTAAGGGAGAGTTATAGAAAACATGATTAGGAGAAAGTTAACAAAAAGAAAATCAAAAACTTATGATGGGTTAAACGGTATTTGATTTCCCAGTAGGAAACGTTAAAAGACAACTTTTTTGTTTTACATTCCTTTTCATAGTTTTGAGGAATTCATTTACTACATAGAATAAAAACACAAGGAAATATATTTACCTTCAAGTAGTGTTTCATCTTTTAACAAGTTTCTACCAAAACTAATCTTTTCTCCAAACAATGAGTATTCAAAACTACTTGGTCTCATCGAAACACAAGAATCATCTTTTAGAGAATCACATAATCCACAAAATATTAACTATCTATTTCTTCTATCTTTAAACATTATCCCAAAAACACAAGGGGTAAGATAAAAAAACTCTTCAAAAAGAAAGAATCCCATAGGAAGGGAAACTACTTTTAAATATTCAAAGTTCCACGGTACTACTGAAAGTTCATCATAGACAGTTCCATAAATAACTGTTCTTAAAATTTCTCAAAATAAACCAAACTAAGATTGAAACCCAAATACAAGAAGGATTTGATAACATAGTATTCCAAAATAAACTTCATTGTTCATCTCCAAACAACATCAACCACTCCTAACATCTTATAACAAAAGTAGATAACCTAAACATATTTTACCCAAGATAGGTTAATCATTTCCATAAGTAAACTAAATTACTATAAGTTTACCTTAAATTCATATATTCTTCAAAATATAAGTCAAACTTTACTCCTCAAATAAAATACCGTAGTAATCTATTTACCTCGATTAAATAGAGTTCCCAAAATAGTGAACATCTTCCAAAATAATAATCATCTTTTAATCCACTAATCATCTCTGTCATATTAATACAGAAATCATCTCATTTCCTATCACATTGGTTATTGGGACATGTTCCTCTATTTCCCACCATTAACTAAGAAAAGAAAGTATAATTAGGGGCTTAAATACTTAGCCAATAATCATGAAAAGGAACTTAAAGCATATAAGGATAACTTGTAGAAGAAAAGTATACCCTAACTTGTGATCCCATAGGTTTCAAACTAGGTTATCCATGATAATATATTCTTATGTGGATCTTTATTTTATTTTATCTTTATTCCTTTAATAATGGTTCATACTAAGCTTATGAATTTACCAAAGCATATCCGCTAGGAGTGTTGTAACCAAGAGTGCAGCAAGGCACATTGTCGTGTACCAGTTCCCGTTCGAGTCTAGCTCAAAGTGGTGTTTTCGGGTTTTACCCTTATGTACATCTATGCCAGAGCCACCTCTACCTGCTCGTATCCAGACAAGGATATATTTTCTTGGAAACCCCTTACTCAATACTCACCAAAATACCAGGAGGATTTCCTATATTTAAATTTTTCTATAGGGTTCTTCCTAAAGTTTTCATATCCTAATTTCCAAAAATAACTAAACCATCCTTTGATACCAACTATATAATCCCGCCTTTTTATAACATAAATTTTCATTACATTTTACAAAACTGAGGATATTTAAGGTTTAGTGTCTTAGAAACCAGGAACTTAAAACATGAAAGCATAAAACATACTTCTTAAACACTTGAAAGGATTATCCTTATGTTCATCCTAGGTTCATTAATACATCTCATAACCTGGGGACACACACCAAAAGAAAATGGTGAGCAGAAGGCCCAGTAAGGGAAACAAGGGAAACATTTAACATGTGAACTTGAGATACATCAATAAATTCATGAAAAAGAACTTTATGGCATGAGAAAGAAATCATGAGGCATATCATAGTAAAATTAACGTATTTCATAACTTGAAGATAATTATACATAATTTAACAAAGAAAATCATTTCCGTTTCACCAAGGTCCATCCCCAAGGTGTCAATAAAAAATACCAAAGTTATTCACCAAGGTATCAGTCTAAATGGTCATCTCTAGAGATTAAGTCTTTACCCAATGTATTGGAGAGCTATTAGGGCACACCCTTAAATTTTACTTTATTATCATGTGAGACACACATATCATCATCAATCATTTCATAAACAACCCATATAGCATAAAAGAAATGGGTTTCATTTCATAATCATAACGTTTTAAAAACCGCTTTAAAGACATGATCTTTATGTCACTTTAAACCCATAGAAAGGGAAAGCAGGTCTCATGTATGTAAATCCCAGAATTTAAAATAGAACATTTTGGTATATATGTGAATAACCCTTTTGGATAAAGAGATTTTTAGTATTCACTTAATAAAATAAATTAATTTGAGAATAAGAGAGAGACATTTTGAGACAGAAATTCTGCAGCATAACGGCTATGTTATGAGGTTTTTAGAAAACATTGAAAAGAGAGGGGACATGGGTCACCCAATCATAAATGATTCATAAAACAGTAGGGGGATAGAATATAAAGGATTTAAGAACATGGTAATGAAATTTGAAAGATATACCATATGAAATGAAGAACATGAAATGAAGACAAAAATAAGATTTCTCTTATGAAAATTCGGCAGCCTAACGGCGTCACTTAAACTTCAAAAAAAAATGAATTGACGAGATCAAATAGGGTATCTCATCATATGAACATAAAATATCAGTATGATAGATATAGAGATCATACCCCAACATAATAAAAATTAACTTGAAATACTTGACATGAGAGTAGAACTTTGAAAAATGAGAAAGGTGACCGAATCCCTTAAAAATTCAGCAGCCTAAGGCGCCACTTAAAACTTTAAAATACTGAATTGAAGAGATCAAATGGGGTCTCTCATCATATGAACATAAAAGATAAGTATTATAGATTTAGATATCATACCCCAAAATAATAAAAAGGAACTTGAAAGACTTGACATGAAAGTAGAACTTTGAAAAATGAGAAAGGTGAACGAATCCCTTAAAAATTTGGCAGCCTAACAGCGCCACTTAAAACTTCAAAATACTGAATTGAAGAGATAAAATAGGGTATCTCATCATATGAACATAAAATATCAGTATGATATATTTATATGTCATACCAAAACATAATAAAAAGGAACTTGAAACACTTGGCATGAAAATAGAACTTGAAAACGAGAAGGGTGAAAGAATCCCTTAAAAATTCGGCAGCCTAACGGTGCCACTTTAACATTCTTAAAATGAAATGATGAGAGCAAGAGGGGGTCTCTCATCATATGAACATGAAAAGGGAAGTAATAGGAATATAAAAGAACATCCTCCAACATAAGATCATGAAGCATAAAAGAAATGACATAAAAGAGATTACTTGAAAAGAAAGAGAGAGGTAGGATCCCTTACCTTAAAACGTAACTCTTAAAACTCAAAGGTTGGGACCTTGAGGGCTTGGGGGAACCTTGGGAGGACTCCTTGGGAGGTAATGAGACCAGAGATTCGTTGGGAGAGAGTTGGGAGTCGAATGGATGAGAGGATGTCTTGGTATTTATAGGGAAAGTGAGGGGACAAGGCATTAATGGCCAAGGGACACCTCATTGGTGGTTTTGAAAAAACCATGGGCTTGCCCATGGTATTTGTCCATGGTATTGGCAACTTGGGACACCTCATACCTTATATTACTATTCATAAGTCGACCATATTGATTACATACTTAATACATCATTTAATGATGTCATTAAACACCCGTAACTTAAAAATTGTATTTTCACTATTCATCGAAAATTCAACTTTCTCAGAAAAATACCAAAATTTCACCTTAAACAAATATCGATGCTCTGATTTCAAAAATTAAATCCATTTTATAAAAATATTTTTCTAAATATTTTTAATTTAATTTTTAGATAAATATACTATTCATCGAAAATTCATTTTTCTCAGAAAAATCCCCAAAAATTACCTTAACATAATATCGATGCTCTGAGTTCAAAAATGAAATCCATTTTATAAAAATAATTTTCTAAATAATTTTAATTTAATTTTTTTATTAAAAACCACTATTCATTTGAAAAAAACTAATACTTGACTAATAATTTATGAAACCGTTATTTAACCATTTTATTGAATCAACATTACTTAATCAAGGTGTCTAGATTATATTAATACTTTTTTTAAGTGAGATTACTAATACATTTGGTCACATTACTAATCTTAAGCATAAAATCACTATTCATAATTTACTATTCATCAAAAATTAAGTTGATCTTATTAAACTCTAAATTTTGTACTGAACATAATTGTAGAAGACCATTTTTTGAAAATCATTACATATTTTTAATTATTTAAGGTTTACGTAAACATTTTTAAAATATCTTTTCTCTAAAATTCATCAAAAAATATGCATACTATATTTATCCTGACATCTGAAAATTCATAAACTTCATCATAAGAATAAATCAAAATTTTTATTTAAAACAAAGTATTACACAATGTAGTTATGGTCTCCTTACATAGCCCCTTATCACACCAGCATAGGACCTAAGTGTAAGGTGTGCTAAGGTGAGAGAATCCAAGGGAGGCTCGACCAACATCACACGAGTAGTAATTTCTATCAGTTTGAACTTCTCGCGAAGGTGATTCCATTCTAACTTCACATGATGAAGTTCAGCTTGGGTTTGGTCCAGAGAAAAGCTTAGTGGTGCTACTTCCTTCCAAAGTTCTGTTAGATGGGCTTCGATCGGTCCAAGACTACTGGGTGAGGCCATCAAATCTTATTTCTATATTAATTAACCAAGATCACTTGTATTTAGAGACAACTATCGAAATGTTTAGTTTCTAGCAGTCATATTGACCAATGGTCATATAACAGTCAAAACCCAATGATCTCATTTTAATTATACTCATGTTATCAAATGAAACAATTTTGTTGAGTATAAAAAAATAAAATAACACACAAAATTAGGAAACAAGATTTATTCAAAATTTTAGGTCATTACAGTTTGGATTTACTTGCACATATCTAAAATAAATTTCCATGAGAAAGAAATCACTCTTCATATTGTGAATCATCCTCAGATTCTATACAAATATAAGAAGAATGATGAATCTTCTTTAGTACCATCATCTCAAGAATAGATATTATTTCCCTATGATAAATCATATATAGATCAAATGATAGAATTTAAGGAAAAGATAATCCTTGAATACATTCCCATTATGAGGGAATACATTGATGAGTTTCCCGAGGAATTTTTTGGTCTTCCTACTAGCTGAGAGGTTGAGTTTTCAGTCGATCTTATCCCTAGGGCGTTACCATTATCCAAGAATCCATATAGAATGGATGTTGTGGAAATTTAGGAGTTGAAGAAAAAACTATAGGAGAATCTAGATAATGGGTTCATACGCCAAAGTGATTCATCATGGGGTGCACCAGTCCTCTTCACCAAGAAGAAGAATGGATCAATGCACCTTTGCATCAATTATTGTGAGCTTAACAAGATCACAAGAAAGAAAAAGCATCTTCTACCTTGTGTTGATGACTTTTTTGATCAGCTATGTGGAGAACAATACTTGTCCAAGGTGGATCAACTATCAGGATATTACCAAGTTAGAGTGAAGAAGGAGGATATCCCCAAGACTTCCTTTCGTATAAGGTATGGGCACTATGAGTTCATAGTGATTCCATTTAGACTCACTAATGCTCCAGTAATTATTATGGATTTAATTAATAGAGTCTTTAGAGATTACGTTGACAATTTTTGGTAGTATTTATAGATGATATTATAATATACTCTAAAACCAAGGAGGAGTGTGAGGAATATCTGAGAATTATGCTAAAAACCTTGAGAAAGGAGAAAATTTATAAAAATTACGACAAATGTGAGTTATGGTTGAAGGAAGTCACTTTTTTGGGACATTTCATCATAAGCAATGGGATATCTGTGGACCCTTTAAAGACAAAATC
This sequence comes from Viscum album, assembly GCA_963277665.1. Classification (NCBI taxonomy): domain Eukaryota; kingdom Viridiplantae; phylum Streptophyta; class Magnoliopsida; order Santalales; family Viscaceae; genus Viscum; species Viscum album. The sequence continues at coordinate 1,711,111,876 of OY728140.1, read as the reverse complement.
AATTGAAGGATGGATAATTCTAATATCTATGAAATATATCTATAGTTTTCTTAGGTTATCTAGGTATTATATCCAATTTTTGATAAATTTATCATGATTGTATAACCCTCTTACCAAGATAATTAAGAAGGGAGTAAAGTTTTCTTAGAATTATGAATATGAAGAGAGATTTAAGGATTTGAAAAAGAGACTTGTCACTGTGCCTATTATTACACTACCCTCAAGTGGAGAAATATTTTTGGTATTCAGCAAGGCTTCAAAAAAGGACTTGGGCTGTGTGTTAATGAAAAATAATAAAGTCATACCCTATGATTCGAGACAGTTGAAAGTTCATGAATATAACAACCCAATGCATGATCTGGAGTTGGTTGTAGTGATCTTCACTTTGAAAATTTAGTGGAATTATCTCTTTGGGGAGAAGTGTGAAATATATATGGATCACGAAAACCTCAAGTATACATTCACACAAAAAGATCTGAATATGCACCAATGAATATGGTTAGAGCTGATCAAAGACTATGACTGCTCAATCCACTACCATAATAGAGAAAATGAATAAAGTGGAAGACACTTTAAGTAGAAAGGATTCATCAATTTTTTCATTGATGAGAATTGATAGGGATTCAATCTTCTTAGATTTAGAAAGTATAGACATGGGAATCATAAAAGAAGGAACACCATAAATCCTTTCATAAATGATTACTCAACAATATCTTCTAGAGAGGTTAAGGTATGTTCAAAGAGTTTATGTGGGAATTTAGAAGAAAATGGATGCTATAAGGAAAGATAAATCCTCAGAGTTCAATGTTAATGATGTATGTGTTGTAATATTTTTGTCAAGACTATGTATACCATAAAATATTGAGTTAAAGAAGGAGTTGTTAGATGATTCACATAGCTCAACCTTCTCTATCCACCTAGGAATAACAAAGATATATCAATATCTCCAAGAATACTATTGGTGAGACATTATATAGAAAAATATCATAGAATATACATCAATATGTCTTGTATGTTAGCAAGTGGAAGTGGAAAGGAAAAAATCCAAGGGGATGATGCACCCATTACCCATACCTACATGGAAATAGAAAAACATCACCATGGACTTTTTCACTGATCTTACAAATACATCAAGAGAGAATAATTCTATATGGATTGTGGTGGATTGTATTACAAAGACTGCACACTTCATTGCAATATGAGAGTAATTATTACTGGATATAATTTCATGGATATACATCAAGAAAGTGGTCGGGATTCATGGAGTACGAGTATCAATTGTATCCGATCGACATCCAAGATTCACCTCCAAGTTCTGGAAAAGTCTTCAGCAAGATCTAAACACTGAGTTGAACTTCAACATGGATTATCATCATTAAACTGATTTCCAATCCTAGAATACTATCTAGATACTTGAGGAAATGTTGAGAGCATGCTCAATTAACATCAAATGAGGATGGGATCAACATCTTCCATTTATTGTGTTCTTTTACAACAATAGTTTCTACTCGAGCATCTAAATGGATCCTTATGAAGCCCTTTATGAGAAGAGGTGAAGGACACCTGCATGTTGGGATGATGCTGGGGAATAAAAAATTCTAGGTTCTGAAATGGTCAAGGAAATGGTGGAAAAGGTTAAGACCATTCAACATCACATCAAGGATGCTCAAATTTGATACAAGATCTATGATTAAAATCATTTACAATACTTAGAGTTTGATGTTAGAGACATGATATTAATCCACATATATCCATGGAATAAAGTGATGATATTTGGGAAGAAGATAAATATTAGTCTAAGATACATCATCCCCTTTGAGATCCTTGATCACATCAGAGTGGTGGCCTATCAACCTCTCACTCCCCACCTAACCTATATCGATTTCATGATATATTCCATGTATCACTATTGAGGAAGTACATACCTGATCCCTCACATGTACTAAATCTGGAGGCATTACCATTGGAGAATGATATTTTCTATGAGGAGAAATTAGTGAAGATCTTAGATCATAGAGACAAAGTTCTACGAAATAAGACAATTCACCATGTCAAAGTGATATGAAGAAACCAACATTTTGAAAAAGTAGTGTGAGAATTGGAGGAAGTGATGAGGTAGAATTACCCTTATTTGTTTTAAGGGGGCGAAATGAAAATTTTGAGGGTGAGATTTCTCAAGGGGAAGATTGCAATAACCCATGCTATGGTAAATAAAATTCCATTATGATTTAATGTTTTATTATGTAATATGGTTATAAAAAACACATGCACTTCTTTTGTTTTATTATATCCAGTTGGATTAAAAATACTATTAATAATCTTTACCATTAATAATATAGTTGTTAAACAGTAATCACATGATTGGTATAAATATAGGGATTTAAAAAATCCAATTGACACAGAAAAAGGAAGTGATGGCCTCATCCAGTAAGATTGTACTCTATGAATCCCATTTATTTGATCTTTTTAGGGAGATATAATCTTTGGGATTTTCTCTTGACCAAACCCAAGCTGAGATCCAACAACTGAAGCATGACTAAAATCGTTTACAGGAGAAGTTCAAGCTCATCAAGATAACATCCTAAACCATGTTTGTCAAATGACACCATGAAAGTCTCACCATAGCACACATTACTTTTAGGGCGTATTCCGTTGTATTAAATATGTATGTATCAAGACCCTATCAAATTTATTATGTACATTATTTTTTAAAGAATAATGAATATATTTTTATTTTGATACTATAAAACATGAATATTATTTTTGTGTATTATTAAATTAAATTAAGGGATTCATTTTGATGAATTAATGTATTTTTTAAATAAATAACATTTTAGTTAAATATTATTATTAATTTTTTTTATTGAATATAAATGACCGTATAATTTTTATGAATTCAAATGTAATGTTTTACTAGGGTTCAAAAACTATTATTACCAAAAACCCATCATTTTCATTAAATGCCAGTTATTATTTTTAAAAGTGAAAAATTACATATTTAGAAAATTATTTAGATAAAATGAATATTATTTTTTGAATCATAATGTCAAAATTATCCAATTTTGAATTTTTCATATTTTTTTGAGACAGTTGAATTTTCGAATAAGAATTAAATATCATATAAATATACGGTGTGTTTTATGACATCATAATGAATAAAAAATGATGTAATAAATAATATAATGGGTATCATGTTCTAAATCTATATTTCCCTTTTAAATAATGTGATTTTATGTTTATTTTATTAATTTTATAAATCCATTATGAATCCTCCAAAACATATAATATATTTTAGAGTTTTAAATTCATTTATTTAAAATTGTGACTCACCACCAAATAAAAAAGAGAATCATTTTAATAATTTCAGACCATTACCTAATAAAATAATTAAAAACACTCCCCTTTGGAATAAAATATGGGAAAAACTATGGGAAGGTTTTTAGTTTTGAATATTTTATTTTGTAGCGTCAAAAACCTAAATATTAAAGAAATCCCTCTCTTTTCCTATATAAAACCAACCAATATCCCATTTATCTTAACTCAAAATCCTTTTGGCACATCCTTACTCTTCTATCCTCTCTCTATAATCCTTCCAAGGTTTCCCAAGCACTGAAGAATCCCCTTTTCAAGCTTTTGGAGTCACAAACTCAAGTAAGGGTTCCTTCCTTTCTCTTCTTTATTCAAGTTTCTTTATTATGTTATGAATTCAAATTTCTCTTTTCTAATGTTAAGATATGTATTTCCATGTACCTATTACTACCCTTTTTATTTAAAAATTATTATAGTTCCCTTTCTCTTTCATCAACCCATTTTATGAATTTTTATGTGACACCGTTAGGCTGCCTAAATTTCATAAGGAAACCTCTCTTTCTCACCTTTTATTCAAGAATATTATTAATTTTATGACATTTAATTTTTCAATTAATAATGATTGGGTAAGTTTTAACACCTTCCTAATATTTTCCTTATGATATCTACATGATTATATACCCATTTCTCTATCATTAAGTCCTTCCATGAATATTTACACTTCCCAGTTATGCTTCCAAAATTTCACCATGGGAATCCATGGAAAAACAATTGTGTAGTGAATAACATACCTAATTTCTATCAAGGGTGTTCAAATTTTTGCACTTATACTCATTATTATTGGGGATTTATATGTATTATTCCACACTCCATGTTCATGGAATAAAATATGATGATTAATTAATCCATGTTGTATGATCTATATGTCACACTTAAGCATGAGTTTGAAATCAAAGTGACATGTGTACCAAAAATTACATAACACTCCAATTTATTGGGTACTGTTTGGTATCATGATGTTTCATGCTGGGATAGAGAGTAAACCTGATTATTTTATGGCACTTTGTCCCTTATTGATGTCTTGGTAATTATCCTTGACCTATGATGTAGTGTTTTAAGTGTTTTTTAAATTTCCAATATTTCCTTTATGTTATCATGCTATATCAAGTATTATAATTCATGTTTATGATTCATTTTATTCTTATGCATATTTATATTTCTATTTTCTAACATGTTTTACCTTATACCATGTTTATTCCCTTAATGGGGTTTATACCTCATCCCTTTATTATTTTTCCTTGATGTTATCCCCTGTAGTTTTAAGTGAGATCATGTTAAAGAATTTTTAAATAAAGACGTTGTATTCCATGTTTTAAGTTGTAATGCAATGTACCTAATTCCTAAATACACTAGAATATTCAATCTTTTTGGTTGAGTTAAGTGTAATTTTATGTATTAAATCATGTGTTAATGTGTAATAAGGGTATGAGTTGTAATAGTTATATTTGAATGCCTCAAGACCTGAAATTATTTACATTGTTACCTTATATAAAAGATTTCATAGTGTTCCTAAATAATATTATTTACTTTTTGAAAAAACATTTCTTAGATATATCAAAGGTAGAATCAGGTATGATAGCTCAAAAATTATTGACTTGTTTGGGTATTCGAATGCTGATCAGACATGAAATGTAGATTATAGAAGATTCATATATGGTGGAGTATTATTTCTAGGAAAGAGTTTTATTAGTTGGAATACAAATAAAAAAATTCAGTAACTATTAGTATGGATGAAGTTGAGTATATTGTTTCTACTCAAGCCGCTTCTCAAATTATGTGGATGAAGACTTAGTTAAAATACTTTCTTATTGAAGTAAAGTTATCCTTGCTCTTAAGTTATGATAATAAAAGTACAATCAACCTTTATAGGAATCTGATACAACATTCTCATTCAAAACATATTGATATCAAATATCATTTCATCAAAGATCATGTGGAAAAGAATGAATTGAAGCTGGAGTATGTTCCTACATCAGAATAAGTTGCTGAAATTTTAACAAAACCTTTACTGATGTAACCTTTTCAAAAACTGAGGTTGAACATGGGTTTTCAGCCTCTTTCTCATCAAGGCTGAGGTATGTGTTTTTATCCCTTATCTCATATTTTCTTTGGATAGTATTATCAAGGGGGATAATTTTTTCATAAAACTTTCCATTGAATATGTGCTAAAACTTTTAATAAAGCATGTAAAAAGGGGGATTTGTGGGTAAACTGTTATTTCAGAATTTTAAATGTGTAAACTATTATAAATTTTTTTGGGAGTGGTTGTAGGAATATTTTATTAAGAAGTTAAGTGAATAAATGAAGAAATATGTGAAGAAAAGATGAGGAGGTTCTCATGATCACTATTTTCTGGATAACATGGTTTTTCTGTCAATAATTCTTGTTTCCTACAATGAGTTAGCTCACATAGGATTAAAATTACTGATAAGTAATCCATTTCTTGAGGTTATGAAGTTCAGTGACTTATAAACCTTGATTGATAATAAAATCCAAAGGGAGAGATTGTTGGGACTAATGTGATAAAAAAGATTATGATATTTAGATATTTCATTTTATTTTGAAGGAATTTTAAGAAGAAAAGAAATAACCCCACTTTGTAAAAGAGGATGAATAGACTAACCAATGTATTTAGAAAATCAGAATCACAATTCTCAAGAAAGTCCATCAGTTTGAGAAGAAGTTCTCTAGAAGAAAATGTTCATTGGACTCACCTAGAGTCCAGAATGAAAATAATATTGTAATGAGGAAGAGAATAAGTTCTAACATGGATTTTATTGAATTATGATTATTCTTTTCTACTTTTAAATTCTAACAATTCACAAGTTGTTTGGAAAAATTGTGGTGCTAGCATGATGAAAGAAAGATGGATTGCTGTCAATCACATTAAGGCCAATCATATTTAGGGTTGGAAGGAAAGGAAGAAGTTACTGGAAGGATGGGAAATTATACTATTTTCCATTATAAGTGAGATTATATTGAATATGATCTTAAATGTTTCAAATTCATGAATAAGTCATGCTTACAAGCAATAAGTTTAAGAGGACTGTTTTTATAAATAAACCTTTTTAGTCTTAGTCCATCGGTATGAGATTACCAGACACATATTTTTTTAAAGGTTGAAGAGGTTTATCATAATGGGAGAAACTAAAGATACCAATTTTAAGTTATACCCAAAGAAAAAATATTTGAATCTTCAAAGAAAGAAGCTGATGAGTATCATAATAAAAAAGATAAAGAAGTTGATGAGAATCATATTCATAATAGAAAGAAATTTCTGAAGTTGAAGCTATTGATATTGGTCTATTTGATTTGGTATACCATCATAATAATCATAGGAATAATAACTTTCTTTTGATTATTATAGGTACTAATGAAAAGGAAAAAAGAAATAAAGCAGTTGAGGGACAATATAAAAAGAAATTCATAGATCAATCAACAATGTAGTCAACCATTTTAATTAAGATGAATTTTTGGTTATATTTATTAAAAAGTGGGTAAATATAAATAATTATAATTTGATTTCAAGTATTTTATTTACTTATGGTTAAAGATCTATAATATTTAATAATCTGCTATATTCATCATAATGAAGAAATAAAAATGAGAATATTGGTTTTCCAATCGGTACAGAGCAATGTAATGGGATGTCTTCAATTCTAATTTGTTTGAAAGTGGGTCAAGAAAATTAGTGTGATCAGATAACCTCATCATAATGGTGAAATCATAATGGAAAATCATAATATAAATAAGAATGAAGTTTTCTAAGAATATTAAAGGTATCTATTTCTTGATATATGTAAGTGGTAAGGATCATCATAATGAATAAATCATATTGTGAAATCAGAATGGAGAATCAAAATTAGACTTAAGTTTGTTAAAGATTTCAGAAGTGAGATGAAGTTTTTAAAATATTTGAGAATGTTTTAGAAGAGTTGAGAAGAGTTTATGAAGTCATAAATTCTACTAAAATTCAAGGATAATTTACGTTTTGGGAAAATTTTGTTAAACATGAAACATTTTTAGAATCCCACCCAAACCTATTTTGGGTTGACTATAAAAGGAGAAAGTAATTTTACTTTCTAAAACAGATGTACTATTGAGAAGTAGAGAGAGAAGAATTGAATTTCTTGGGAGAAGAAGCTTACAGATTTATCATTACTTGAAAAGGTTTCTGAAAAATAGAATAAAGGATAAGAGGCAAGATCATAACCAACTGATCACCATATTAGGATGGATTATTAGACTAGGAAATCAGATTTGGTTTTTTGGACTAAGGAATATTAATTTATAAATTGTTTTAGCGGTATTTTGATATAGGTATATTATTATATCAATAAATTAGACTTTGAAATTGGACTGAGTGTCATTATGAAGTCTATGGAGTTCTTACTAGATTCTGGGTAAGAAAGTTAAGAATTGTTTTGAAATATCATATTTTTGAAAGTTGATCAAGAAGCACTATAACATGTTTTTTTTAAAATTATCTTACATTATTTCATGATACATGAATAAAATGCATTTTTTTATTAATCATAGTTGCACAAGAGTGTAAGGGTATATAGTACTTATTGTATTCCACATAAAAGGATTTTTTTCTAGTGTATTGTGTGGTATTAGATAATTTACAAACCATACCATGTATATAGCTACTCTTGTTGAGCAGTGAACCTTATAAATTCTTGTGTTCATGTGGATGTGTGTTTGAGTTGTTTTTAATAGGTAAATAAATCTTTAATAGGAGGAAAATGTTGTTTCATAAATAGGGAAACATAAAATAAAAAAATACATCACTGATTCACCCCCCTCTTAGTGATATAACTATCTTGACTGGGAAATTACATTTATGTGGGAAAAAGTTTCATCAAATCACATAATTTAATTTCATATTGAACCTATGAAACGATCATAAATTAATTTTTAATAATATTTCTATCTCAATTTAACTTATTTAATAAAACCCATTTAATTTCAATGGATTTTTTGTTTTTTGACCTTGGAATAATCCCCCATGTTGATCTATTCACAATTTAGTCAATCTATTTTATCATATCATTGATCTAAATCCCTCTCCTTAACTCCTCTTCAAATTTCCTTGGTTCAAATAGTGATATAATTTAATTTTTTAGATAATATTCATTATTCTTATTTGAAACAATGTAGTTTTATCACTAACAATGTTACCTTCATGAATTTCAAATTTCCTTTTTTTTGTTTTTAGGAGTTTCAAGTATTGAAACTTAATCAACATCGTCATTATTTTCAAAATCATCCTCTAAATTATACCCATTGTTGCTAGAATTTCCAAAAAACAACTTTATATCTATCTTTATAAGTTTCTTTACTATTTTAATGAGTAGGGAGTTAATCTCCAATAATAGTTACATCCCGAATTTTTTCATGTTTCTAATAATTTTTTAAATCACTTATATTACTTTATTTCAAATAAATATCCTAAAAATATTCCTTCATTACCTTTATTCCCAAACATACATCAGTTAACTTCTGTATTTAGTATGAAAAATTTACTTCTAAAGGCGTAGAATCACTTTAATTTATTTCAAACCAAATCTCATAATGGTATTATTTTCACAAGGCCTCGATAATACTTGATTATATGTATAGAAAAATATATAATTACACTTTTCTAAAAAAAATTCATGTACCTTTGTGATCATTATTGTATGTTCCTTATTGTTGATTTTATAATTTAGAATTTCTATAATCTTATTTGTTCCAATAGATGAATATATATGAAATGTACTATGATTCTCAAGATAATATTTTATAATTTGATTTGAAAATTTAATCCATTACTTCACAATTAGGGTGGTTCCAAAGTAGTAAACACCTTTTCATCCATTACCATTGGGTCTTTAGGACATAGGGCCTCTAATCCATCAAGGGACTTTGAGACATAGGGCCTCTAGACCATGGAGCATACCATGTTCACCTTAGAAGAGAAACCCTTGGATGATGAATCAAAGTATTAATAGTCAATGAGTAGAGAAAAATGGACCCAATATTTAAAGAGGTAAATAGTGAACATGCCATCAACCCATATAGAAATACTTAGGTCACTATAAGCCATTAGAAACATTAGGCAGGGAGTTAGGAAAATACTTGAAGAGATGATGGGGTGGGGATATTCTCGTATAGTCAGGTTTAATATGGATTTAAGGTATTTGCGCCTCTGGGACTCCATGTATTGTAAGTGTTCTTTCTCAACCCATTTAAAATAGAGATTATTAGGAAATAAAAAATATAGAATTAGAAAAAACCATCACTTCTATTTTTTATTCTATCAAAGATACCTATTCCATCCAACTATAGTTATTAACTAGTAACTCATATCACCCATGAAATCCATAATATTTTGGGTGTAATGACCCACATATATCTAAATGAACCAACTATAAAAAGAATTTAGACTTATTCTTCTTATAACTCGTGCCTTCATGTTAATTTTTCATTCTTAGAAAGATTTATAAATGTGATATATTTCTATTTTCATCTTCAAAATATCCATGGAAGAAACATGATTTATTATCATATCCACCAAATTTTAAATGATATGGCCGTGTCATTAAGTTGATTATATTTTTTAATTTTCTTTTAATAAGAAATAAGTTACTACACTATCACTGATTTGATATAAATTTATTCTTTTACTTATTCATTTCAACATAATGGCTCTATATTTTCCCTATATTGTTCATGTATTTAGGGTTAATTGAATCAAATATTTAAATTCAAACAATTGAATTATTATTAAGAAATTATGCCTAAAGCCTTCAATAAAGAGAGAATTATCTTTACACAATTACTTTAACCAATTTTGTTTTACTTGATTGTATAATTTTATTTGATGATACATGTTCACTTTTATGGTATGATTGGTATTAATTGTGGTAATTTTTATATGTGGGATCTATTTTGTGTATTTTATAACGTCACATGTTACAACACTAACACATGATACACTATGATCATATCATAATGTGTAATCGAGTTAATTTGAGAAATATTGTTGGGTTTTTTTTAACAACCCGACCTAATATACACCCTTCATCCCTAAAATTCACTATTTTAAATCCTAAAATAAATTTCAATGATCACCATAGGCCAGTGATAAATATTTAGTGTGAATAAAAGTTACATGGGGTGATTTATCTTCAAGTAAATCAATCCCCATTCCATTCAAATTTATTTAATACTTTGACATGAGGAATTCACACATTAGACTATCATTATACACTTTTATACTGATAAAAACTTTCCTCGTATGATGTATATAACATCAAAATCATTGATAATATAATAAAAAAATAAAAAAAACTATTTAACGCACAAAAAAATTCATAAAGCTGATTAATAAACTAGTTAATCACCATCAATTAAAAAACTTATATAAAAAGGGATTAAAAAAAGGTAGATAACCGAAATATATTCCTACTGAATTTTTCTATAGTTAATTCCAAATTGATATTCAAGTCACTAAGATGCATGTATCGATGATCACACAACTCAATAAAGAGTATCTACTTGTGAGCGTGAAATGAAAATATAGGGGCTATGTATACACCAATTACTATAATTTCATTGATGACCCCAACTAGTCATCATAATATGATCATACTGTATATATGTTCTTGTTTTTATGGATTTATATTCAAATGAAACTCAAAATCCCATCTCCATGAAAATTTAATTGGCCCATAAAATGAATACATGATAAAATAATAAAACATCAATAAAAAACACTATGAATAACGTAAAATTAATGAGTGATAAGATGATACTCCAAGATACATCTAAAAATAGTTTTAATAGTTTTACCCACTGATGATCATTGAAGTAACTCAAAAATAATATAAGAAACATAATTAATTAAAAATGATAATAATGATAACAATTTTAAGACTCCTTCTTCCATTGATTTAAGAAACCATAATATAATAAGAAACACCTCATATGTATCAAATTTGAGTGATAATGATAATAGAAACATTCCTTATAAACTATATTTGATCAATAACAATTGTATCATAGTTTATTATTTAGAGGATAATAACAATCTGACTGGTGAGCCTTTGTACTAGTAATATAATAACACTATCCAAAATCTAATTTTATATATGGAATTGAGAATTAAAAACACCCAATTCACAATCCATTTCTCATGAAACCCCATATATAAAATTTAATTCCCTTACAATTAAATTTGTCCCAAGAAATAATAATAACCATTAATTTTCACCCTACACTTAGCCTATGTCAAGAAGAATAAAAGTAATCATTTCTCAAATAGTTTCAGTGATAGTTATATTGAAATTATTCATTGCTTGAACTATATTCATGATGATCATGACACATTACCTATAAATCTACATATATCCTTTAAGATAATAATAAGATACTCATTTATCAACCTCCATTCTTGAATATATCTATTTAATTATGGGATATCATCGGTGCCAATATTAGGTTTACCAACCTATTCAACTGAACCATGTGTGTCATATTAAATAATTGAATTAAACAGTTATTAAGACTATTACACAATACAACATACATAATGCATGAAACATGAATTTAAATATTTAGAATAAATTCCATATCTAATATATAAAACTTAATGTTATAAAAAAATTTACATAACCAAACATGATTCACATAACAATTATTTTGTAACTCTACACTCACATAACTATCATGGAAATATTTTTATAAAAATACATTTAATAACAGAAACTCGATATATAAAAACATCATTATATCACACTAAAATATAAAAAACATGCATGAGATATTAAATTAGAATATATATATAAATCATTTATCATTTTTTTGTTTAAAGCCACTCCCGTTTCGTAATTCAAGGAATCACTAAGTTGTTAAACAACTAAAATTTACCCAAAAATAAATTTCTCTATCAATCTAGACAATTACATGACATTATATTTTCCTAACATAAAAACCCAAGTTATTTATTGAAATAATTATGGAATTTATATAACTAATCACTTCAAAAATTTCACTTAAATCACATGTAATGGTTAAGGTCAACTACTTTGAGTCTGATTTAACAAATAAAAATTATGTGGAAATGACACTTTACATCAATATTTATCTTTAAATGCCTTTACTAACGAAATTTCTAAAATAAAAGTTATTAAAATTCATTTGAAAAACCCATAAAAAATCCCAAATGACCCTCACACGAAAAACAGAGTGATTAAGGAAGATAAATTAAATTTCATAGATCTCGCATGTTATGAAACCTTTAATTAGCGATTCAACTAAAACTCACAAAATATTTTTTAAACCCTTTCCAATATATTTTAGAAATAAATATGGAAATAATTAAAATAAGGGTTAACTCCTTTACATGAGAAAATATTTATACTTAATCATGAGTAATTTAAATGATTGAAAGTGGAGAGGTGGGGTGAGAGGTGACTAGCCTTAGGTACATGAAGAAAAATAGAAGGTCATTGAATTAAGAGAGAGGGTGGTGGAGGGTTGGGGTGGGAGAGAGTTAGGTGGATAGGCTTGTACATGGGTAGGGTGTTCTTTTTATGGAGGAAAATGTGGAAATAAATTTTTGTTAAAAAAGGGAACCATAGTTAACATTTAAAATCATATGTTTTTTATTAAATAATAAAAAAATATTAAAGAGGAGAAAACAATTAATTTTTTATCATCAATTTAATATTTATTCAAAAATATTTTTATAATTACATCTAATAAATTAAAACATTAATTTGAATTAATTATTAAATTTTATTAAATAATTAAATTTTAAAAAATAAATAAATTCCCTTTTAATCAATTATTTATTCCCTAATTAAATAATAATTCCATTTCACATAAAAAAATGGAATGATCTATAAAGAATATATTTTTTCCTTTCAAAAATTTGAAATATTTCAAGAAATATTTTTGGAGCTTGGCGTTGATTCAACATGAGATTCTAGGGCCTTGGGAGGCTCAATACTGATTTAATAAAAATATTAAATATTTTATATCCCACACATGAAGTTTTTATAAAATAATGGAATAAGTCATGAAAAGATTATCAGATCATAAATATGAGACCTATATTAAATCAAGAACATGAGTTTTTACCTAGGCATAATATAATATTTTTGTGTGTCAGATGTTTGTGTTGAGAGCTCTTGTGGGAAGAATAATAGTTAAATAAATTATTTATTTTATTTAGTTCTTAATAATTAAGCTAAACCTAATATCCCTATATAAAAAACCACTTATGGAAAATCCCTAGGGTTAGCTTCATAAACCTAAGGATTGAGAGAGGAGCCTTTTTAGGAGGGATCTTGGATGATGAATGACAAATCATGCTTTGACGATTGGTGTTCCAAAGGAGTTTATGGATATCACCAATGACATCGATGTGTGACCACTCTTCATCAATGATTGATCCAAACTTGAAGTAGTTAATTGTTTTGTTGGATTTAATCCGTGTATTGTTTTCAATTTTCTGAAATTGAATCAACCCTACCTAATAATTGATTCATGGGCCAACTGTTATTTTACAAGTATGAAATTTATCTCGCTAGAATTAGGAATTGATATTGTTTTGGATAATCCATGATTATTGTTCTTTCTTCATTGTTCTAATGGAAATTAATTGATTCCAACTTGAATAATAGATGAGTTTTGTTCCTCTTGTTATTTTTTGTGTATTTCTTCCATTTTTATTCATGTTTTCATTATCAAAACACACTTTGGCTAGTGGTTTGAAAAATAATTGGTGAATAATTGTTCCGAAATCATTAGTTGGTGCAAAAAATCATAATAGTGGGTTTAGGTTTGATATCGACAGTACGTTTGAGGATCTAAGAAAGTGATAGACGATCTTGTGATAGATCAGAGGAGGTCAGGTTCATGGGATTTGCATTCCAACAATGAATACTGAAGAAGAATGATTTCTGAGTGGATTAGGTGGATAGAATCTATCCATCAGTGATGAAAAGGCTTGGTCAAACCTGAATTCATGTTCTTCAGTAGATTTGGTGGAAAAATACAAGGAAACTATGACATGGGTGAAAACACATGAGTGTTCTAGGATTTATATAAAAATCCTAATTATATATAATGTAATTTAGAATAACACACACCACATGGGACCCCTACTGTGGTAGTTAGGGTTTTTTTAAACTAAAACATCAAATGCTGTATAGGAGATACAACACGTTGTGTGACCTATGACTAATGACTCGACATGTACCCCTAGGGGTACCTGAATATAGACACATCTAGGTACATAGAAATTAATAGAGTACACCGGCATGATCATTTACTCAGACACGAATAGGATACTCAGGCATGATAGGTACATGAGAATGAAAGATGTACATGAGTACGACTAGAGTACACAGGTGTGGGCTATTGAACATGGTAACATACATGTGTAGTTTCAGGATTAGCGTGACAAACAGTGCACTCCTATTACATGCCATGTACTTTATCTATGATAGTTTAAGGCCCTTTTACCTTCAGTGTGGACCAATATCTTAGGGGTGAATTCCCTCATTCCATCTGTATGAGGGTTATTTGAGGTATCACTTCTTGATCCTAGGATGTGATCCCCTCTATGGTATTAGTCTTGAATAGAGTTTAGAAATCCATATATGTGGACCAGGGTGTGATCGTATATCATCACCATCTTCCCTAAGTGGGGTTTTTTAGGAATCTTCATGACCAATGCACCTGAGTATTAATCCCCTTCTTAGTAGGTTATTTCTGAATAGGGTCTGTTATACCCCACAAGTCTTGGGTGAGATCCCCTTATTCTTGTCTCTCTCAGATGAGCTTCATTAGTGTTATCATACTTGTGGAGTGAGTTATCCTAGGAGAACTTTACTTTAAATCCTAGATCAGGATCCTAGGCTTGCATTATGGTTGTGGATTTACCTTGAGACGTAGTTTCTTCCATGACTATATATGAGTTATTATTTTTATGTCTCATATTCAATTTGAAATGACTTTATGATAATGAGATGACTACTCTATTGATGTTTTATTTTTGGTGATTTTGGGGTTTCCAACTAGGTATTAATATACTCACACCTGAATGTGATTTTTTTACACATGTCATGTATTATGCAGATGATAAACCTTTAGATAGTTTCCTAGGTGGACTAGGAGCCAATGGACCATAGTTGAGCTATACAGACAATAGTTCATACTAGGTGTTGAATTTGATAGCATCCCCCTCCTTCATACCAGGATGAACTATTTTTATAGCTTTAGAGAGCATTTATTTTACCATTTATGCTTTCTAGTACTTTTTTCATACTTTGATGTGCATTATAGATATATGAAATCATTTTTAATTAGTTTTATTTTACCTTTCAGTATTGTGTGGTAATTTGGAGATGTGTGCGTGTGTACAAGTCCCTTAGGATAATACTTTCCATGTGTATTATATGCCTAATAATCACTCGTCCCCATCCCATGAACTATTTAAAGAAGTATTAGGGTGTCATACTCAGCTTTATTCTAGCCAGGCAGGCCCTAGTGGGTGGGGTCATGGCATTATTTTTCATAAAATTCAATTAAATATTCTCTTAAATAATTAAATTAATCAATCTAGAAAGATTTAATAAAACATTTCAACTTGAATTTTAACCAATCCATTTAAAAATTTGAATGAATAATTTAATAACTTATTTAATTAATGATTAATTGATTAACTTTCTATTACTAAAAACACGGGTCTTATAACTTATAATTCCTTTAAAATTTCATAGCCCAAAATTGTCATTAAATCTAAATATATGGTTAATTAAATTATTAATGTGGTGCATATTATAATCTCATTACATTTGAAAATTTTAAATTAAAAAATGTTAAAATATCCTTTATATATAAATTTATATACCCCCACCATCATGTATAATACCTCATGTGTACAGATATATTTGAATTTCTTGGAGAAGTTGGACTTTTTAAATTACTGAGTTGGTTGTTTTAAGAATAGAGGTTTGGTTGAGATTATTGAAGGTTTGGACCCCTACAAAGGGTGTTTTTAGAGGATTATATAGGGTTAGGAACTGGAAAAAGTTATTGGGAAGGATCTAGGAATAGGCCAAGTGGCTAGGCCTACAGCCTGTAGCCATCGGCCAGTTGGTGGTTTGGCTAGAGGGCCTTCTAGACAGAAGGTGCCCATTGACTATCTATTGACTTCCAACATCTCTCCAATGGGTTTTTTTTAAGGTTTATAATTACAATTATTCCACCTTATGGATTTTAAAGGGGAAACACCTCTTCTCACTTTGTGTTTGGCTCACACAGACTAGGGAGCTCCCTCTTTCCCTTGGTTCCCCTTCCCCTTGGGATGATTTTGTCCAGATTCTTGGTGATCCTTGCTATGTTCCTTCATCCAATTATCAACTCCCATATCCTCCTCATCTATCTATAAATTTTAATTTTCTCATTCAAGTATTTGAGATAATATTCCACCAGTGGATGGTATAATAATCCAAAGATGATGGTTATTCTATGATTCTTAGATAAATGATGTCTCGAGACCATGACTACATGTTGTTTCCCAACATTTTGATGGAAGAATGTTGCTAAGTGAGTTTTACTAGAGTTTTGTGTCAATTTTTTGTCCTGGCATATAGTTTTGGTTCCAGTTGATTGGTTTTTGGTACAAGTTAGTGTTGGGAGATTAGAGAGAACCTCTAGAGGATGGTTTCTCTTAGTTTAGGTGCAGCGGGAGCACCTAGTAAATGAATCACTATTCTTTTCTAAGTTTTTTAGGCTGATTATTTATTTGTAAATTGTTAATTAATTATAATTTGATTATAATTAATGTTTTTTTGTTATTTAGATACGAGTTGGGGTTTTGAGAGGTTTGATATTTGGATATTGATCTTAGAAGTGTTTGGGCAGTGGGTTTCTATGCTATAATCAAAGGAAAAAAGATGCTTCAAATGAGGTAGTTGGTCCCTATAAGTAACCCATAACCATGTTTAATATTTTAAATGCATTAGTTATAAATTCTCATTGGATTTCTGTGTGATGACCTCAGAATTTATTGAACCCTACCACTATGTCTTTTCCCTTTAAAAACCCTTATTTAGATATTTAATAGAACTATTTAGAAGGATGTTCCACTATAATTCTCATCACAACAGATGACCTTGGTTTTAGACTAAGGGATTACCTCACCTATAAAATAAGAAAAGCGAGAAGTGGAATTATAGTGGATGTTAGACAAGTGTAAGTGATTGGTATAATGGTCCATGAATGGGACCTTAGGTAACATGTTTAAAAGTGAATTGTTAAAGGTTTGTGTTGATTAAATAGAGAGATAGTAATAAACCTAAAATTTATTTTCCTTTATAGCTTGTGAATTTGACACTATTTAAACAAGCCTTAAAAATTTGGGAATTGTGATTAAATTTGGATGGGTTAAATGTGAGCCTTATGTGTAATATGAATTTGTATAACCATGAAATAAAATTAGAAAATTGGAACTAATGGAATTTTTTTCTCAATGAATTAAAGTTTCTGAATGGAATTTATAAATTTAAGAATATAAATATGTGAAAGGTAAAGAATGAATAAAATTTTGAATGAAATGAGTTATATTTTTTTTAATGATATTCTAATAATTCCTTAGAGATATTCTAGGGATTCCATATGGACTTGTTTGGTGTGGAATGTTGTGATGAATCCTTGGATTCATATATGGGAATCAGATGAATTTCGACATGTGGTGACACCCATAGATTCATTTAGGGTAGAATTCCTTGAGTGGGACATTGGATTTTTCTTAGATTCATTATCGAAAATTCTTTAGGGAGAATCCCCCCTGAATTTGGGTAATGTTTATACATATCTAATTACAAGAATTAATGCCATGGAATCTTTTTGGGAACCCTAATGAATTCCACAGGATGATCTCCCCATATTCAGCTTGATTTTGGGTGGAACACCTCAGACATAAGCCATTGATTAAAATCAAGCCATGCTCTTTAATTTTAAGAATGATTCCTTGAGTTCAAAATGGAACATTGGATTAGTGTAATTCCAAGGGTTACCCCTTTGGATTCCTTATAAGTTTCATTGAGTGAGAATACCCAGTTGAGACATGTGGGTTCTCTCAGATTATTGTGACTGTGGTTTCCTTGGTTGTATACGTTGAAACCATTCGAGATAAGATGAGTATTGTGATCAGTGACTCAAAGTGATGAAAAAAGTAGGTAAAAACCATTAATGGGTGTTGCTATAGAGCCTAATCATTAGTGGTAATTTTACTTCCTTTCTTTTAAACTATTAAAATATAAATTTCTAATCTACTAAATGATAACTATTTATTAATTACACATCTTCATGAACCTTATTGTAGACCATTTATTTTATGGATTTTATTGGTGGTGGCCTAATAAGTATTACTCACACCCTTTACAGGTTTCCATGGCACTTGGGTACTTGAGCAACTATTACTATTTAATTGAATGGAAAGGTTTAGGAAAGCACTTGTGGTTGTTTTTCTCTTGGTTTCTAGGATACAGAATGGGATTTGAGACCAACTAAGGACTCATAACCATTTTTTTGATTATTTTAGTCTATAATTTTGGTTTTATTTGGGTTTGATGTATGACTACCTTATGTGATGTATTTAGTTTAATTTGTCATAGTATGTATTTTTATTATAGTCAACAGTTTTCTGAATTCTATATTTGATTGGTATTATTTGCACTATTTTTTACTCTAATATGTAGGTATATTCTCCCCACTATACCACCTTAGAATTTCCCTGCTAGTCAAGAAACCTCTAGCGTATAGGGAAGCATTCCTGAGGTACAATAGAGACCATCGGCTAGGGAACCAATTAGTGGTCTTGGGAGGTAGGGAATTACAAAATGATATCAGAGTGGTTTTCTTTTGTCTTACTATTTTGGGTGATATACAATAGAAAAATAATGTGTAGGTATATGGTATGAATATTTTACTTGGGATTGGCCACCCAATGTATGAGGGAATTCCATGTTACCAAGGATTTGTTTGTTTCATATACTATTCATTTTTATAGTTGATTTGATTTCACCTCAAGTGATGCACTTTATTGAGAGGTTATGGATTTACGGGAATTATCACTTGGACTAGTATGTCAAGAGAGGAGGTGTATTCATGCATCATATTTGGCAAGTAATATCCACATGTCATTTTCATGATTTCTTGTGTTTGATTATCAGATTACCTGGTCTATGACAGGGGATAATTATATAAAGTGTCAGGAGCCATTTACAAAGTGTTTCAGTATAAGTGTATGGTGGAATCTTACTTAATCAATATATTAAAGGAATAATTTTTTGGGTGACTATTTTTTCTTGATTGTTATGAGGATTCAATTAAAGTTAATTCTAATTTCAACTTAAAGAGTGTTTTACTCTATAACTTGTAATTGAAATATTAATTGACTAATCCTTAAATATGAAATATAGGGGTAGAGTAAATGTTTTAAAAGGAAATTATATGATATTTTTCCTTTATTATTATGAGTTGTTAGCTAAGTAAAATGCTAATTATAACTTATAAATCATTTTCCTCTATAACCTATACTTGAAATTTCATTTATATGAGATTTGTTCGGGATGTACTTGTTGGATCGATAATTATGAAAATAATGACTAGAGGGAGGAGGTGAATATACTTTTAAAATTTTTATTAGAAAACAATTAGATTTTATAAAATAATGATCTATAGTGAGTGTTGTGTTCTTAAAATGAATTGTAGTTGAAAAAAAATATAGAACACTAATATTTATAGTGTTTTATATCAAAAATATCCTAGTATACTCCAAAACATTATCTACTCCATGAGAAGATTGGAACCCACTAAAAACATCACTTTTAAAGGTTTGGTAACCTATTATAGACTCTTCCCTTTATAAAAATTCAGAGGCATAACTCAGTATTTTTACAGGAGACTAAACCTAGTCTGTAACCTAACCTTTGATCGGGAGTCACAACCAAACTTCATTTTTGGGGATGGAATAACCAGACAATGAAAGACATTATTTTGAATCGGAAAATCATAAACCATACTCTAACAATCACAAATAGTCTAAATAAAATATAACATAAAGAAAAAAAATACAAAGAAACTATGAGATGATCAAATGATGTTGAAGATGACGAATCTCAATGATATTTGATCACTTCAATAGAAGAAGGTTAAACATTAAAGTTTTTCTATGATTATAGCTAAGAAACATAATTAGTATACATTTCATGATCATATGGGAGAATTAAAAATTGTTTCACACTTTTTTAATGAATGATATGCATGAAATTTATTTTATTCCTTAGAGAAATCTCTAAGAAATTCATCATACTTTAATAAAAGAAGATATGATCTGAGAATCTATATAACCAGTAGCTATATGCCACTTGTTAGTGCATGATAATAAAGTAATATCACCATTACCTTTTTTTGTAAAATCCAGACTAAATAACACAAGACTTTAGCACTCTTTATTTCTTCATGAAATATCATTATAAAACTTAAAACATTATTAGTATATAAAATATATATAATTCATATTTTTAAAATAGTTAAAATAATTGGAATAAACTTCTAATTTAATTAAACATTAAAAAATTTC
The DNA here is from genome assembly GCA_963277665.1 of Viscum album. Classification (NCBI taxonomy): domain Eukaryota; kingdom Viridiplantae; phylum Streptophyta; class Magnoliopsida; order Santalales; family Viscaceae; genus Viscum; species Viscum album. Next base: position 1,711,090,857 of record OY728140.1, on the reverse strand, counting down.
ATAAAATAGGGTATCATAAGCCATTTTAACTGTATGTATATATGTGTATAAAATATGCCCAAAAATATTTTTACATAATATATTATTATATTTTAGAAAAATATAATAAAACAATTATCAAAATATTTTATTTAATTATATCAATTAAAAAGATAACAAATATAATTTTCGGAAAAAATTATTTTAACTAATGGTAGATATAAATAGCTATAAATAGTTGATAATATACTATTACAATATGAGAATGATTCCACTATTGTAGGAATACTACTACTGCCAATGTGTATGGATGAACTCTTATGAAGATAAGGTGATACTATTGGTGTATGGTGAGTGGTTGAATGGTAGAAAGATCTACCAGTGATTCAGGTTGATTACACTATGAAGAATTTTGTTGTCACACCACTATGAAGTGGTAGGATATCTTACATTAAAACTTGAAGATTCTATAATGAAATATGCATCGATTAGTGAATGAGAGATTTAATTGTGAAGAATAGATCTACCATTGGTTGAAAAGTCGAATATTGATATGATTTATCAGTGGTCCGTGATCTATCATTGTATAATGGTTTATTGATCTATTAGTGAATCAATGAGCCACCTGTTGAAGTCCAATGATCTACCTTTGATGTAAAATATAGATCAAACCTTTGGTAGAGAGGAGAATCAAACCAAAGGAACCAAATGAATGTTGTATTTCTCAGGCTTTCATACTAAAAGGAATAGAAATTTTAGATCAATAATGAGGGTCTTAATGAAGAATAATAATGAAAAAAACTCTAGAATGATCAAAAACCATTGAAAAATATGGATGGACTTATCAAGACCTCATTGTATGAATAAAACCAGTGTAAAATGATACTAAAGAGGTATTAGAGGAAGAAGAATATGGATTTTGAAGAGGTGATGCATGGGAGAACAATTTTTGCATGGGAGATAAAATGCTCAATCGGATAGTTCATGAGAAACCAATCCGACGACCAAGCACATGTTTGAATTTTTAAAACAGATAAACAATGTTGTGATACTCGTGTCCCACATTATAAAAGAGGTAGGGTGATCCACTACTATATCAATCAATTCATCCCATGCCACCATTAATCTTTTAGTGGGGGATCAACACCTGCACACCCATTCACCTATACATGGGCTACGACTAAGCGAGATAACATGCCCCAATTCATGCATTCCTCTAGGAGAATTCCACCAATCTTTATACATGGGCATGCTTACTTACCTTATTTCATGTTGGATTCTAGGGTCAGACCTCCCATGAGGTTAAACATTAGTCCCCTATATGTGGTTGTAGGGTTGGCCCAATGGATTGTATGGATGCCCTATTTTTTTACATAATCCATCACTAACAATTTTCCATTAACAAGATAAAGTTAATTTAAAATAATAACAATCATCAATCAATTTAAAACATTAAAACATGTAAATAAGAAATTATTATTTTTAAATTCAATTTAAATTTAATTAAATATGGTAAAAAAATAATTTATCAAAACAAATAACATTATTGAAGTATTAAATCCAAATTTTAAATACTAAAAATACTCCCATTTATGTAAATTAAAAAAACCAAAAATTTATTAAACTTTCAAAAAAATTATCCACCATTTTAAAATTTATCAAAAAGTAACTTAAATTTAATTTTAAAATGATTATCCATTTTAAACAGTATATAAAAAATTAAGATTCAATTATAGAACAAATGTAAATAGATATTTAAAAATAGTCAATAGTTTTATAAAAACATTAATTACACTATTTTTTTTGAGCTTTTAGATTCACCAATTCAAACGTCAATTTCTAAAATTTAATAGAATCTAAAGGTTTAGTGAAAATGTTAGCCAAAAGTTTCTCAGTAGGAACAAATTGTAAACATATATCACCTTTATTTATATGATCCATTAGAATATGAAATATAATATCTATGTATTTTTTTCTATAGTATTGAAGTGGGTTTTTAGAAATTGAAATAACACTTGAATTATCACATAAAATTGGAACTTTATCAAATCTAATATTAAAATCAAATAAAGTTTGTGTAATCCATATACTCTGTGAACATCAACTAGAAAAAACAACATATTCAGCCTCATATATTGATAAAGCTATTGATAATTCTTTTTTATAACTCCATGAAATTAAAATTTTACCTAAAAATTGACACATACCTATAGTTATTTTCCATTCAAGTCTAAAACCTCAAAAATAATTATCAAATTAAGATAGTAAATCAAAATAGTTCTCATTAGAATAGAAAAATCTAGTAAAAACAGTACCCTTGATATATCTAATTACTATCTTAACATCTTTAAGATGAATTTCATTAGGGTTGGATTGAAATATATCACAAAAACAGAATGATAACATTATATTTGGTCTTGATGAAGTGAGATACAATAAAATTTCTATCATGTACTAAACAGTTTAATATCAAAAAAATTTACAGATTCATCTAAGTCTATTTTGGAATCAGTACTCATTAGAGTTTTTCATTTATTTACTATAAACAATCCCAAACATTTTAACAATTTCTTTAGCATATTTAGTTTTATTTAATAAAATGTCAACTTTCCTTTGATTAATTTTTAAACCAAGGTAAAATTTTAGTTCTCGCATCAAGCTCATATATAATTCACTTATCATGAGTTTAGAAAAATCATTACACATCAAATCATTTATCGACCCAAATATTATCTCATCAACATAATTTTTTATAATTAGTATATAATTTGAAACTATTTATATAAATACGGTTAGATCAATCTTACCTTAAAAAATAATTTTTATAAAAATTGTGTTGGTCTTTCATACCAAGCTCTTGGAGCTTGCTTAAAACCATATAATTATTTATTAAGTTTAAAAACGTGATTTGGAAACCTTTCATTTTAAAATCTAGGTGGTTATCTAACATAGACTTCCTATAAACTTATTCTATTTAAAAAATAAATTTTTATATACATTCGAAATAATTTGATGTTTTGAAAACAAGTATAGGCCAATAGAATTCTAAATGCCTCTATTCTAGTAACAAGAGAAAAATAATATTCAAAGTCAATTTCTTCTTCCTAGGAATAATCTTCAGCTACTAGTCTGGATTCTTTTTTAACTATGTTTCCAGCTTCATCAATCTTATTAAAAAAATCCATTTAGTTCCTATTACAAGTTTATCATTTAGCAATTCAAATAAATTCCAGAAATTACTTATTTCAAATTGATTTAACTCATCATGAATATAATTAATCCAATATGAATCAATTAAACCATTTTTAATATTTACTAGAAAAAAATCATAAAAAAAAGTTGATTTTTCATATTAAAATGATGCATTCTCATTATCTTCGTCAATATCTTCAGCAAAATTAATTTCCCTAAATTTATTATTATCTTTGTTTGAATCATAATCTTTCTTGTTAGAATTATTTTCAATAAACTTAACATGGAAAAAATCTTCAAAAACTAAAGTTTTCTTATTGAAAACTTTTGTAATATTTTATAGTATTAGAATATCCTAAAAATATTCCATCATCATATTTAGAATTAAATTTCTATAAATTAAATTTTATATCTAAGATATAGATTTTACAACTAAATACCCTAAAATATACAATTTTATGTTTAAAATCATTAAACAGTTCATAAGGGGTCTTATTTAAAAAATGGTCTAATAGAAACTCTATTTAAAACATGGAAAACTATATTAAAAACTTCAACCCAAATGTATTTAGGTATGCTAAATTCCATTATCATTGACCTAACCATTTCTTTAGTGGACCTATACTTTATTTCTACCACACCATTTTATTATGGTGTCCTAGGGGATGAAAAATAATGTTTATATCCATTTTCTTCACAAAAATTTATCACATTTTAAATTAATAAATTCACCACCTCTATTACCTATGATAGAGATGATGGACATATTCTTGATGTTTTGGATAGGTTCACAATAGGCCCAAAATTTGGTTAAAATTTCATTTTTATGGGATAAGAAATAAATCCATAAGAATATAATGTAATCATCTAAAATTATAAATACATACCTATTACCACCAAAACTAAAAGGATGTATACGTCTAAAAAGTAAATATGTAATAGTTATAATCATCTAGCAGTACTATCATCATTTATATATTTAAACCTTTCTTTGTGTTGATTATCCTTTAAATAGGAATCACACATAATTTACTTACTTGTATATAATTTTGGAAATTTCAGAACCTATTCAGGCTTTGATAGTTTTTACAGTAGTCTAAAATTTGTTTTCTCAAGCCTCCCATGCAACAAAATTTTATATACTTCTATATCATTTAAACAATAAACATTTTGTTTGTTTAGATCATAAAAATCAATAGCATACACATTCTATTTTCTATTTTCAGAAAATAAAATATATTTATTTTTTATAATATCACTTTATCATTTTCAAAAATAACATTTAATCCATCGTCACATAATTGTGATATACTTATAATATTTTTTTTAAAACCATATACAAATAAAACTTTTGAAATATTAACAGTTTTAGAAACACCAACTTCACCAATTGCTTTAATTTGACCTTTAGAGTTTCCTCCAAATGCGACAAGGAAAACATTACATGAATTGAAGGATAGAAATTTTGAAATTCCACCTATCATGTTCCCAGAGTATCCACTTTCTAAATTTTGTGACATGAGAGGCTTGGGCATAAAAATTTCAGATTGTTATAGAGGTGGTGAATTATAACATTCATTTTTTATTTTCTCATTTTATTTAATCAATTTTTTTTTATTTTTATATTAGCATACTTTTTAATTATCTTGAATCCATAATTTCTTAATTATTTATTTTATTTAAGTAGTTTTTTAAAACTGGAATTCATAGAATCAAAATTAGAACATGAATCAGAATCACTTTCATTATCAGAAATAAAATTATGATCAAAATTTATAGGAGTTATTAACTGAGTGAATATTGAATCATTTACCTCGCACTATATACCCATCAAGGATATATTTCTCATCTCATATTCACTTACAAAATCATTACTAGATTAAAAATTGTTTGAGAAGTCCCAAAATCCAAAAAAAGATTTCTTTTATTTTCTTCTTTTCTCATTGTCTTTCTTTGGATATTTGATTTTAGGCTAGCCAGTACTTATGTACCCTTTCTTTCTACACTCATTACATGTTAATTCTGAAACATCATTATTGTTACTGGTATTACCTTTCTAATATTCCTTTATTAACTTCCTCTTGAATTGATTCTTTCCACCTTTGTTTTTCATAAACTTGAAAAACTTATTACCAAAGTGATCCATCTCCATGTCACTTTCCTAGAACTCATATTCAAGTCATTACAAGAATCAACAACATAAGATTTAAATTCAATACCTATTATATTTTTATACTCCTTATCAACAATGTTTTTCAAATCTAAATCATACTATAATAAATAGAATATTGGTTCATCTAATTTATAATTTTTAAAATTATTACTCTCATTAATGAATGCCTTATTTTCATGTTATATTTTTGCAAGAGATCTCATTAATCTTTCCACTTGTGTTGTGTTGTCCAAAACTTCTCTAAGATCACTCATACTATTATTAATACTCATAAATTGATGGAACATTTGGTTTATTGATTCTTTATCTCCCATATTGAAGTTTTGTTATTATACTTAGAGAAATCCAAGCTTGTTTCTTTTAAGCCTGTCAGTCCAATAACGAGTCACTTGAAGTATTCTCCATATATCGTGGTCTATCTTCAAATTTGAGTCATGGATATAGACACTTTTACTTATATCAAAATACACAATATTTTTAACTTTATAATTCCAAACATATTTTACCATGTCATTACTTACAAGTGTCTCAGGATCAACTTTGGGTAGTTCATATGGCTTATCCATGATATTACAGTGGTCCACAATTATCTGTTTCAAGTAGTATTCCATTATTTCTTACTATTATCCATAGTCACTTCCATAGAAGAATAATTTTTTTATGGAATCCATACATTTTTGGAATTTAAACTTTCCATATTAAAAGAAATTTTGTTTTATTCCTTATACTGTTAAGTCTATGATATCAAGTTAGCACATAGTTAAAAATACACAATAGAAAAAATAAAGACTCTATATCTTTTTGAGGAAAGATATCCTATGATACCAATTGTTTGGTATTAGATTAAAATAATAAAAGAGGCTAACTATCCTTTAAGGAAGGTCCTACCATATCATACCAATTATTGGATCGATAGTTATGAAAATAATGACTAGATGGGGGTTTAATAGCCTTTTAAAACTTTTATTAGAAAACAATAAGAGTTTATAAAATAATAATCTATAGTGTGTGTTGTGTTCTTGAAATGATGTATAATGGAAATAAAAAGATAGAACAAAATGATTTATAGTGGTTCAGATCACAAAGATCCTAGTACACTCCTAAACCTTCTATGCTCCATGAGAAGATTATTACCCACTAAGAAACTCACTTTTAAAGGCGTGAGAATCTGTTACAGACTATGATTTTTAAAAAAACATGAAGGCATAACCCAGTATTTTTATAAGAGACTAAACCTAGTCCGTGACCTGAATTTTGATTGGGATCCACAACCCAAACCTCTTTTTTGGTTGTGGAATAACCAGATAAGGAAATACCTTGTCATGAACCAGGCGAGGATATCATCCGACCCGACAACCGACCTGGTCCAGAACATGGCCTGAAGGGTGTTCTTGATACCCATAGGCTGGAAAATAGCATTGGGCATCAAATATAATCCAAGTGTGAACAATTTAAGATCAATAGACAGGATAAAAATAAATAAACTGAACAAGAGGAAGAAAAATAATAATTGAATCTCAAATAAATATACAAAAATGATCTAGTTACAAATACAAATAAGAAAAACTGAAACTCAGTGAAACGAAACCCAAACTACTAACAACGCGATCTCCATGTGACCTCATGGTCACTACCATTCACAAACCAACTTGGCCCAAATATGAGAAATCGATCCAAAAACCTAAACCTAAAAAATAGCTTGGGTCTACCAACACTGAATTCCACAAGTAGGGTGTTATCTTGACAACTCAGTAGGGAGTCACCATAGAATGCATGCATTTCCTTTTCAAAAAATAGTCCATTAACAATAGTTTGAAAATAATAATATATATAAAAATAGTTTTTTCTCATTTATTAATCAAACACTACTTTCTCTTTTTCAAAATAACATACACATCATCTTCATTTTCAAAATGGATTACCATTTTTATAACCAAAACCCATACCAAAATCCAAACAAGGTGATACCAAACCATGCTGAAAATAAATAAGCAGTATAAAAAAATAACCTAGTGAAATAGAATGCAAACAAAAAAAATTAGATATTAAACCATAGGTATTTTCTAAACATCTCTAGAGTGATCCCTGGATGTACTTGAGTCGGACTCACCTTCCGGCATACGGTGAATCTCCATAGTCTATAACCAAATAGCTGCCCACAACTGAACAATCTAGCAGCACATCCCACCAATCCCTATCAAGTTAATGGGGGTACCGACCCATCTAATCAGGTTTGAAAAGCAACCATCACTTGAACCTCTAAAAGACACCCAGAAAACTCATGGTAATAGTATACTATGTAAGTAGGAGGCCCTCACACGCATGACTCACCTTACCTATCATCGCCAAACTTAACTACCCCAAACACTGACACCACCCACGTGATAACCCATATAGGAAAATACTCTATAGAGGTTACCATAATACAACAAAATATTCACAAGTTCCAATAGGGTCGTCACATCACATAAGCTTTCAAACCATTTCACAAAACACCTTAAGTTTTCTACTGGGCATTTACATTTTCTAAACCACATTCATTTTCCATCATTACAAAGTTCCAACCGGCCCTTACATCATATCCATTAAAAATAAATTTACTAAAAATTTCCAAAATAATATGAAACATCACTTTCATGTGTATAATGCAAATGGGCCTTTGTATTTCAAGTTCAATTTCATTTCAAAGTCACGATGAAAAATGCACAACATACTTGAAGGTGATAAAAAGGTTATTCATACTAATGAAAAATTAATCATATTTCATAAAATACCAAAAAAACCATAATATTGAATATAACATTTGAAATCACATTTGAGTCATTTGAAACCAAGGAACCATTTGTGAAGCGACAAGAGTGTGAAGGAAAAAAGGAAGGAGGAGGAGGGATAAGTGTTTTGAAATCCAGGTTTTCAAGTTAAGTAAGATTATACAAGACCATTATATTTGGTGTGACCATCCATGTGTTCATCCGGAGAACATATGGATGTAACCACATCCAACAGTTTACCACAATCATCCATGAAGTTACCCAAAATCATTTTCAATGAAACACTACGTGTTCTCAAACCAACACAACAAACCACACACATGAGTTAATCCATAAAAATAACCAATTCAGACACACAATGTTAAATACACAATACAATAATATTACCATAATATAATAAATTTTTAAAACCATTAGAAATGAAGAATTTAATTTTAATGGGATAATTGACATTTTAACAAACACATAGTGTGCATACTATGTATCATAATTAAAGAACCCTTTTAAAAATCACTTCCACTAATTTTTGGCAACATGGAAACATCATAAAAATCAAGGAGAAAATCCCAAAATCATGAAAAACACATTTTTATATTATTTAAAAATACACAAGCATCAATATAATGATTTGGAAATGAAAATAATGGAAACACCTACCTCAATGGAGTGCGGACGATACAAAACTTTGGGTGAAGGGAGATCCAAGACCGAGACATGATCTACACACCCTAAAATCCAAGAAAAGGAATTATACACAAACCCTAACCCCTAGGGTTTTCCATGAGAATAACCCACTAATAAACCAAAGGAAACCAAGATAGGAGAAGATGATGGAGGGAAAGGAGGCCAAAGACCCTAAAAACTCACTTTAGATGCTTGGAGATTGATCCATAGAGGGAGAACCAAGGGGAGAGGGGTTTTTGAACCCTCTCATGTGCCACAAATGACCCAAGGGGATGGGGCTCAATTTGGGATAAAAAGGGGAGAGGGTAGATTAGAAATTTTAAGATTTTAAAAATATGGGCAGGTCACATGGTTTGGTTGTAGAGTTTACCAAACTACACGCCAACCATGTTATAGCTATTTTTCAAGAGGGGACCAACTGTACGACTAAACCAAATAGTTTGACCTATATTTCTCAAACCACGCGATAAATTCTTTCCCAAATACAACACCTACTATACACTTACCTGGGTTGGGCCGCACCGTTTAACAAACATTGCGCCCAAACTGTGTACAAGACAAAATGCCACCTGAAACTTCAAAAATTCAAAAATTTAAACTAGGGATCAACCTGAACGTCAACCAAAAATATCCAAGGACAAGACAAGAATAAAATAAAATAATTTTCAAGGTCGGGGTGTAAAAATTATCCCCACCACAAACACTTTATTCCCCCATAAATCCACCCAGCCAAAATATAGACAAAACTTGAACCCATTACCATTAAAAACCAATAAAAACCAAGAACCTCCGGGTGGACTTTCACTACACAAGTTACACCTGACTGATCAATTATAAACCACAACATAAGAATTAGGGGAGAACACGAGAGGTTTCCCCCCACCACAAGAACCCAACTAACACCACTAACATTAAAATCCAAACACGGTGGAACCAATGCAGAAACAAGGGAACTCCTAACAAGAACCAATCAAACTTTTCAGCACAAGATAAACAACACTTCCACCAGAACATAAAATTTACCACATAATCGAAAAACCCTAACATAATGGGGAAAACTACAAAAAAAACTCAAGCCAAACAATGAACAGAAAGCACAACCCATAAATTCCAAAAAACTCAAGAATCTCTAAATAAGAACATCTAAAAATGAACCCATCCCACACAAGAGCTAAACACACTCAAAGAAGAACAAATGATTCAAATATACACATTAAAAACACAAAGATGAGATTACAAGGAAACTAAGTCACCGAGTTTCTTACATAGACAAAAGAAACTCACAACAAGAATAAAATTACAGCATGAAACTTAAACTGTCTCTACTCCAACACAAAAGAAAAAATCTATCCAAGTTTTCCCATACTCCCCTAGTGATCTACTGACTATGTGAGAGCTTCACTGCAAGGCCCGTGGATGGAGTCCAAATGACTGAATCATCCACTTCCTCATAGTGAGTCACTGAAATCCCTTGATGAAAACTTATTATTCAGAAAAAAATTCCTACAAACCTCTCCAAATGACCCAACTAGCCAGAACAATGGAAATACTTCATAGGATTATGACAAGATGACTTTGAATGCCCGAACATGCCACACTGGTGGCACACAAATGAAAGTTATGATGAAATGGAATTCAAAACCAATGAAAGAGACTTCTCAAAAATGAGTTCCTCTGGTGTGCACTCCTCATCAGATGGGGACCCTTCATGAGAAACATGAGATGTCAGATTTCCAACTTGCACTCCGAAAACCAACTCAGTTAGGAATGATTCATTCACTAGCTTCTCAAAATGAATATAATTGGAGGAGAGAACTCTATACTTGATCTCTAGATGAATACCCCCATTTAAAATAGATTTATCTAACAGATCATGCGAAGATACCTACAAAGAAAGGGAAACCATCTCCTTGAAGTGGTCAACACAAGCCTTCACTAACCATTGGCCTTACTGAACATTCCTGATCTCTTCCTTTTTCTTCATCTTCACCTCCTCAGGTATAAAAAATCAGACAAATATGGACTTAAAAAAATCCCATGTCATCTCAAATTTCATTGATGGCAGGGTAAAAATTTCCCATTCGTCCAAATATGGACCCTCAAACAATCCCATAATAGCACAAACTCTAATAGATTTGGGAGTTCCCAATGATCTGAATACACAATAAACTTCCTCAAGCCACTTCATTTCCTCTAACGAACCTCGATCAACCCGAATGATAGGAAACAACCAAGAAGAATCACAAATTATTCATGACTCATTAGGAACTTTGGGGACATTTCTGGTTTGTATATTTTGAACAACACAAGGAACAAAAAAACCAAAAAGGCATCTCAAGACAAAAAATAGGCTCATAATCCAAACATCACAAACAAAACCAAAAATCCATTTCAAAAACTACTATTTCATTTTAATTTAAAAACTAACTTCTCCCAAGGACAATTTCAAAAAACCAAAACCCATTTTCTCAAAATAAGAGTCCACCTTTTAAAGAAAAACCAACTCCCATCATTTCCCATTTTCCGCGTGGACGCCGGCACGAAGAAGAGAATCTATTTGGGGTTCCCTATGACAACCCCTCTCGACCCATCTGCTTCACGAAGTAGGGAACATATGACCTTATGACTTGTGGGCAGTGTGGTGGCGTCCCGATCCATGGAGTTCTTGGATGTGAAGATGAGTCCCTCAGCACAGCATGGGACTGGCGGGTGAAGGGTGGACAACAAAGCTTCAACCGTGAATTCCGGTCGCCAGGAGGTTGTCGCATAGGGTTTCCTCATGAAAGTTTGTGTGCCCCGCGTTTTGGTCGTTCTGGACGTTCAAGGGTGCCAGTGAGAGATCCGATCATGTTTCCCCAGCGCGAAGGAGCTGACCGCACATGGATGGTCACAGAAAGAGGCAGTCCCCTGCGTGAAAGTTCTGGCCGTGCAAGGCTGGTTTTGGATAGTGGTTTCCCCTGTGAGAAAGTTCTCACTCCAGTGTTACTTTTTTCTGGCCACAACTACTTCCTCATGAGCCTCTTACAACTTAGTTTTACCAAAATTGTTTGAGTTACTTGAAGTGGGGATAATACTCTTCTCAGGTCAATAGAAAACTCTCCTCTTGTTCACATCATCATTTTTATATTGTAAAAGACTATTTGGATTTGCTTCATCTGTGGAGCGGTGATTCTAGGCCGAACCAGACTGGATGCTTTTTTCAGGTAGGGCCTAGACAGAGGAATTTCTAGGTTGGGCCAGGCCTGTGAGATTTACCGTCCAGCCTCGGGTTGTGAAACAAATTATGGAATCCTAGAGGATTGGATATAAGGTCATAGAATCATGGATGTGGATTTAGTGAACCAATGGAAGATAATTTACTTGATGGACAAAGAGAAAGAGTAGATTGAGGCATGGAGAAATGAATATGCGCTCCTGAAAAAATGTATGTCCTTACTGGTTGTTGTAAAATTTGTGTAAAAAATCTTAGTTAACCAGGGGGTCCTCAAAAATACCCTTCAGAATCTATGGAAACTGGAAGATGGGGTGGCTATACAGGAAGTGGGGAACAACCTCCTTGTCTTTGAGTTCTTCAATGAGAGATATAGAGATAAAATCCTGAGAGGCAGGCCATGGTCCTTTGAAAATCAACTCCTCCTCATGGAATAATTTAAAGGGGGGGATGAAATACAGTACACTAAGCTCACCCGATCCCCTTTCTGGATACGCATTAAAGGAATCCCTTTTCATTGGAGAACAGAATGGGTCCTGAGAGAAATCAGAGATTGCATTGGCCAATTCCTGGAGTGGGACTGCTCAGACCCAATCCAATGGGGACCCGAGGTGCGGATTAAAGCCAGGATTGAAGTGTCCGAGCCTCTGATGAGGGGCATGTTTTTGAAAATTGATGACACTAACACCTGGATATCATTCAAATTTTAGAAACTCCCAATCTTTTGATTTTTTTGTGGATGTATCGGACATCTGGAAAGAGCGCGTGCTTCAATGAAAGAGAACGAATCAGGTAATATCATCTTACTATATGTTCCATGGCTCTGAGACAAAATGATGAAATTTTCCTTCATCCCTGAGATGGAAAAACAAAAGGACCGTAACCATCTCACGTTGTCTCATACAAGACAGACGGAAATTGAACATGATAAAGTCATCATGCTTGGACCTCCATAGTTTTCTAAAGACAGCCCAACCACTCAAAGGGAAGCTGGAAGGCCATCTCATAACTTTAAGACCACGTGCAATAGTGGGGTTTGAAAAGAGAACCAAACGAAGAAGCTTTTCATTGAATTAGGAACACATCCTACCCCCCCTGAAGGACACTGTATTAATATCAATAAAGTCGTTGACAATGCCAAAAGATTTACAAGATCAAAGCCCGAAACCAAGAAAAATGCCCACTGAGCCACTAGACCCTGACCCTGATTCAGAAACAACTATGTTAGGAATCCTAGCACATGGTGACTCTGGGATTCCAGGACCTTCACCATCAGGCCCAATCACCCGTAGAACTTGGAAAAGGGTGGAACGCGAAGACAGAGATGGAAAATCGGATGAACCAAAACCCAGGGAGCTAAAACGATGAATTGAGATGGGCTAGTCAGAGGGAAAATCCCCAAAAAGATAGAAAACGACGGGAGAAAAAATGAACCCGGAGGTCTCAAAGGCAGAGGAGGGAAAGATCCAACCCCGCCTAGGTAAATGATCATTTTATACTGGATATTTTTGGGCTTGGAAACCCATGAAAAGTTTGAATTCTCTAGTTCAATTGCACCCAAAGTTGCCCCGATATGGTTTTCCTATCCGAAACCATATTGGAAATCAAGGATACCACCAACATTGCACAGAAATGTGGCTTCCAAGGCGGCCTCCCAGTCTCTCAGAAAGTCCATTTAGGGGGAATTTGTCTCATATGGAAGGAGAAAATTGACGTCAAGATCTTGTCCTTCTCCTCGCACCACGTGGCTGCGGCCATTCATGCGGACCATAACCCACCTTGGACCTTTGTGGGATTCTATGGTTGGTCATCCCTCAATGATAAATGGAAATCTTGGGATCTTCTTGGCCAACTGCGACATGATCTACCAAGTCCTATTATATTCAGAGGTGATTTCAATGAGATTTTGTATCATAATGAAAAAAGAGGTGGATCCTTTCAACCCTCGACGTCGATGTCAAATTTTAAGAATGCGATCTCTAGGGTGGACCTGGTTGATTTGAGATACGCGGGCAATCCATTCACATGGTTCCGAGGTAACACGAATGAAACCCACATCACTGACCGGCTCGACAGATTTCTAGGCTCAACAGATTGGACAAATCTCTTCAACATGTTTCAAGTTAGTCACCTGACGCTCAATTGCTCAGATCACTACCCAATTGTCATCGACTGTGCTCAAAGAAATCACAATATGAAATCCAGCAGACCCTTCATATTTGAAATATTCTAGTCAAAAGACAAATAGTGCGAAGACGTTATCCAATCAAGCTGGAATAATAACCCTACAGACATTAGATCCAATCTGCAACAGGTCGCATCTGATCTGAGGTCCTAGAGCCTAAAGAAGTTCCACCATCCTGACAGGCACTGCGATTTCTTTGAAAGGAACTTGAACAACCTTCTTAACCACCCCCCATCCAATTTCAATCTTTCAAAAATAGGATCCGCTCAAAGAGATCTCGATACAGATTTGTGCATAAAGGAAATATTCTGGGCCATGCAGGCGCATGACACCCACATTGCTGAAGGGGATTCCAACACTTGATATTTTCACCAGAAAGCTTCTAGTAGGTGCTAGAAAAATTTAATTTCTTGCATCTCGCAACCAGATGGAAGAAATGTTTTCAACACCGATGGAATCCAAGAGGCTCTTTCTAGCTACTTTTAGAACCTTTTTTTGCAAGAAATCCTTTCATATCTCTTGAAGTAGAGGAGTGCCTCAGACCGGTGATTACCGAAGAGATCAATAGGCAACTTTCCAAAGATGTGACGGATGATGAGATTCGGCTGGCTCTGAATCAAATCCACCCTACTAAGGCCCTGGGATCGGATGGCTTCCACACACTCTTCTTTAAACAATACTGGCATATTATTGGCCCCGACATATGCAACCTAATGAAGAACATTTGGGATGGGAAAACAAACATTTCTGACATTAATGAAACTGTCCTCATCCTTATTCCCAAAATCAAGAAACCTCTTGTGGTCCCCGATTTCAGACCTATGATCCTCTGTAATGTCTCTTACTAGATCTTCTCAAAGATATTAGTTAATAGGCTGCGTACTTGGTTACCTGACATCATTTCAGAAAATCAGAGTGCCTTCGGGGCTAAGAGACTGATCACCGATAATGCAATTGTCACCCCTGAAGTTTTCCACTTGATTAAAACACGCTCCACTGCGAAAAAAGGAACCATGGCGTGGAAAATGGATATGACCACAACTTACAATAAAGTGGAATGGAATTTCCTCAAAGTCGTGATGCAAAAAATGGGCTTCTTATCTAAATGGAAAGATATGGTCATGCACTGTGTCTCATCTATCTCCTTCCAAATCAATGTTAATGGGGCGCTCACCCGAGGCTTCGCCCCATCCCGAGGCCTACGACAGGGAGACCCTCTCTCCCCCTTTCTCTTTATCTTGGTGGCTGATGTTTTTTCTAACCTTATTTCTAGGGCCTCATCCTCTCATACAATCCATGGGGAAAAGGTTTTCCATGCAATCCCATCAGTCTCTCATCTCTTCTTTGCTGACGACTGCCTCCTTTTCTCTAGAGCAACCAATGACGAGTACCATGCAATCTGCCATGCGATCCAACAGTATCAGAGGGCCTCTGGACAGTCTATCAATCAAGGAAAGTCAAAAATATCCTTCAGCACTGGGGTTCCTACTTCCAAAAAAGAAGAACTCTGCACCATTACAGGTATTCATATGGTAGAGAAACATTAGAAGTATCTTGGGCTTCCTATGGTGATTGGCCGCTCCAAAAAAGAAATCTTCACATCTATGTTGGGAAGGATTGAGAAAAAAATTCAAGGCTGGACCCTTAAAAGAATTTCCAAAGATGGAAAGGAGACCCTTATTAAAGTTTCTCTTCAATCCATCCCCAGATATTTCATGTCTCTCTTTAAACTCCCAGCTACTGTAGTCAATCAGATACATGCACGCACAACTAACTTCTGGTGGGGAACAAATAATGGGAGGAATCGAACTCACTGGATTGCCTGGAAGAACCTATGCTTACCTAAATCTGAGGGTGGAATGGGATTATGGGATCTTCTTCACTTAAATGACGCACTTCTGGCTAAGCAAGGTTGGCACCTCCTTAACCACCCATCCTCTCTCTGTGCACGAATTCTCCATGCAAAATACTTCCCCCACAAGGACTTCTACGAATCCTCTCTTGGACCCCGTCCTAGCTTCCTCTGGAGAAGTATCTGGGGTGTCCACAGTCTTCTGGGAAAAGGGATGGGATGGAGGATTGGGAATGGATCAACAGTTAACATCTGGACCGATCCCTAGCTGATCGACAAGGAAGGTGTGCAGGCATCGTCCTCTGCCCAACCAGGCTTTGAAGATGCCACTGTCAGATGCCTTTTTGATGATTAGGGGATTGGGTGGTGCATGGAAAGGATTCACGCATGGTTTAATGAAAGAGATAAGAAAATTATTCTTAGTATCCTCTGTATTCCATATGTCGGCCCCAACCATCTATTTTGGATACATGACCTCTCTGGAGCCTATACGGTGAAATCCGGTTACCGGCTCGCTATTAGAAATCATGAAGAGAGGGAAGGGGGGCCATGGAAATCACTTTGGAAACTCAATGTCCCCGAAAAAATATGACACTTTTGGTGTCAGGTGTGCAAGGGTACCCTCCCTACCATGAACCTTCTTGCCTTCCATCATATTTCCAGTGACATGTTTTGCCCCTTCTGCCTGAACGTCCCAGAATCTTTCTATCACGCTATCATCCAATGTCTGGGGGAAAAGGAGATTTGGAGGAAATGGATCTCTTATGCTGATTCCTCACTGACCATGGGCTCTGACCTCCCCTCTCTTTTGATGCTATGGTGCTCCTCCTTCTCATCGGCTGAATCGGGCTCTCTTTGCATCATGGAGTGGATCATTTGGGTCTGCCGCAATGATGCCATTTTCATCCTTTTTCACAAACCTCCCAATTTCTATATTGATCGAGCCTCTTCCTGGTTAGAGGGCTGGAAGCACCACAATGGAAAACACATTTCCTACGGAACCCCCTATTTTTCCTCCCTTTGGAGCCCGCCCCCATAAGGAATTCTCAAGATTAATGTGGATGCATATCTCCCCAAGGATGGTCCTGTTGCCCTTGGCCTACTGGATCGGAGCCATCTTGGTCAAATCATTGCAGCCAAACACGAGTCACATCACGTTTTTAGGAACCAGTGGTTACCGAGGCTACCGCCATCCTCACCGGAATGATTCTCTCTTGTGAATGTGGATGGGAAAGAATCATCATCGAGTCATACTGCCTCACCATTATCAATTCCATCAACCTCAATGACATCGGACTTCAGTCCTTTGGACCCCTCATCAGGAAAATCCTCTTCATCCATCACTACTTTTCTTTATGTACCTTATCCTTTAGCAAAAGGGAAGGAAACAAGGCTTCCCATCAATTGGCGGCGTCTAGCCCTGGTGATGTCAATCATCTCTGGCTGGACCATTTTCCTGCATGGCTTCGAGTCTGTACATCTCCTGATTTCCATCATTAATGAATCCGTCTTTTATCAAAAAAAAATACCCGCCCATGGAATCCTACGAATCATTGAACATGTGTCCATAATATTACAATTAAATAATACATACATACATTCCAACAAGCACTTTCCAAACATACCCACACACATGAGAACATCCATAAGGAATACCAAGGGTCACACATACCACTTTATCATTCACATTTTTCCAAACTTTTCAAAATTATGAATCACTTTCTCTTTCAAAACCCATTTTCCATACCCAAAACCATTTGAAAGAAATTATTTTTATTTTTGAAAAACCATTCTAATTTTAAAAGCTTACTCACATCAATCAATACTAAAACAAAATGTGACTCATACCAAAACACCATAATAAGAAACTAGTGTCTATGCCTAACTTGAGATATGGTAGTGGTTCATGCCCCATGTAAGCATAAAAACGAAGGGGACATTAAACCATGCACTTAGACTCCACTAGTTCAATAATCCATGTGAGATCACAACATGACACTGGATCACCTCCATCATCCTTCCTCACCCAAAAACAATCCAAAAACCAAAATAGGGACTCAAAACCTAGACTACCCCTAGCAACTTGAGGATCAGAACAAGGAAGAGTTTGTGATGCTCTTATCGCACCTACCTCCTATGTCTCAAAAATCCTGACCTCTAACTAATTAACACACCAAATAAAAAGGGCCTCCTCTAATACCATTTTATCATGAACCGGGCCGAGATGTTATCCAACCTGACACCCGACCCGATCCATGACATGGCCCGAAGGGCATTCTTGATCCCCACGGGCTGGCAACTAGTGCCAGACATCAAATATAATCCATGTGGGAATGATTTTAGACCAATACCCTGGATCAAAATAAATAAACTTAACAGAAGGAAGAACCTATTATAACTAAATCTTGAATAAATATTCAAAACTAATATAGTTACAAATACAACTAAGCAAAAATAAAACTCAATGAAACAAAACCAAAACTTCTACCAACACGATCTCTATGTGACCTCATGGTCACCACCATACATAAACCAACCTACTCCAAAGACAATCACTCAAACCAGAAACCTAAACCTACAAAATAACTCAGGTCTATCTATAATAAATAGTACAAGTAGGGTGTGAGCTTGACAATGCAATAGGCAATCTCCACATAATCCATGTGTTTCCTTTCCAAAAAATAGTCCATTAACACTAGTTTGAAAATACAAATACCTATAAAAATAGTTTTTTTTCATTTTAATAAATAAATACTGCTTTCCATTTTTCAAAATGACACACACCTCATCACTATTTTCAAAACGAATTACCATTTTATAACAAAAATCGAAACCAAAATCCATACACGGTGATACCAAACCATACTAAAAATAAACAAGTAGTATAAATAAGATCCAAGTGAAATATAATTTAAATAAAAATATATATATATAAAACCATAGGAATTTCCTAAACATAATTAGAGTGATCCCTTGACATACTCTAGTTGGACTCACCCACTGTCATACAATGAAGCTCCATAGTCTATAACCAACTGGCCGCCCTAAACTGACCAATACAGTGGAGCATCCCACAAAGCCTTATAAAGTTGGGGGGGGGGGGCTACCAACACATCTAATTAGGGTTGACAAGAAACCATTACTCGACCTTCTAAAAGACACCCAGTAAACCCATGGTAATAGTATACAATGTAAGTTGTAGGCCCTCACATGCGTGACTCACCTTACCTTCCATCAACACACTTGCCTACCCCAAATGTTGACACCACCCACGCAATAACGCATATATGTAAATCCTCTATAGGGGTTCCCATGATAAAAAAAATCATTCACAAGTTCCAACTAGGCCATCACATGACATAATCTTTCAAACCATTTCAAAAAACACCTTAAGTTTCCAACCGAGAATTTACATTTGCTAAACCACATTCATTTCCCAACATTAAAAAGTGTCAACTAGGACTTACATCATATCCATTAAAAATAAATTTATAAAACATTTCCAAAATAATAAGAAACATCAATTTCATGTGTACAATTCCAAATAATCCTTTACATTTCAAGTTCGATTTCATTTCAAAGTCACGATGATAAATGCACAAAATGATTGAAGGTTCCAA
Source organism: Viscum album (assembly GCA_963277665.1). Lineage (NCBI taxonomy): Eukaryota > Viridiplantae > Streptophyta > Magnoliopsida > Santalales > Viscaceae > Viscum > Viscum album. Next base: position 1,711,071,190 of record OY728140.1, on the reverse strand, counting down.
AAAGGTCCTTCATACCATTTAAAAACAAATCATCCTTTATAAAATACCAAATAATACAAGATATTTAATATAATTCTTGAAATCACATTTTATTCATTTTAAACCGAGGAACCATTTGTGAAGTGACAAGAGTTTTAAGGGAGGAAGGAGGATGATGGATTAGTGTTTTGAAATTCGGGTTTTCAAGTTGAGTAAATTTATCCAAGACTATTATATTATGTGTGCCCATCCATGTGTGCATCCCAAGCACACATAGATGTTACTACATCTAATGGCTCACCACAAGAATCCATGAATTTATCCAAAATCATTTTTAAACAAACACCATGTGTTCTCAAACTAACACAAAAAACCACATGCATGAGCCATGCAATAAAAATCACCAATTCACACACACAATGTTGAATAAAAAATCCAATTTTTTTTCATAATATAATCAAGGTTTAACACCACTCAAAATGGAAAGTTTTTATTTTAAAGGTACAATTGACATTTTAACAAACGCCTAGTGTGCATACTATGTATCATAATTAAAGAACCCTTTTTAAAACCCACTTCCACTAAATTTTGGAAACATTAAAACATCATACCAAGAGAATAGAACATAATACAAGCATGAAAAATACATTTTTATATTATTTAAAACGTCACAAGCATCAATGTAATGAGCCAGAAAGAAAAATAATGGAAGCACCTAACTCAATGGAGAGTGGACGCTATGAAACTTCAGGAGAAGGGAGATCCAAGACCGAGACATGATCCACACACCCTAACATCCAAGAAATACAATCACACAAAAAACCTAACCCCTAGGGTTTGGACAAGAGAAGGAACCACCAAAAAACCCAGGGAAACTAAGAGAGGATAAGAGAAGGGAGGGAAAAGAGGCTAAAAACCCTAAAACTCACCTTGGAAACATGGAGATTGATCCATGGAGGGAGGAAAACTAAGGGTATAAGGGTTTGGGAACCCTATCATGTGCCAAAAACGACTTAAGGGGAGGAGGGTTTATTTGGTATAATAAGGGGAGAGGGTATATTAGGATTTTTAAGATTTAAAAAACAAGGGCAACTCACAAGGTTTGGCCACATGATTTACCAAACCATGCGCTAACCGTGAAATAGCTACTATCCAAGAGGGGATCAACCACATTAGAAACCCACAAGGTTTGACCTAACCTGAAAAAATTGTGTGAGAGATTCTATCCCAAATCCAACACCCACCATACAGTTACCTGGGTTGGGCTACACAATTTAACAAATTATGCTCCCAAACTTCTCGCAGTCCAAAATGACACCCAAAACTTCCAAAATTCAAAAATTTAAATTAGGGATCAACCTGAACCTCAACCAAAAATATCCAAGGACATGAAAATAATATAATAAAATAATTTTAAAGGCAAGTGTGTGAAAAACCTGATTTTTATTGAGAAAAGTATAAATTAGACTTGAACAGTTACAGGGAGAAGAAATAAAATATAACATGAAGGAAAAAATATAAAGAAACCAAAATATGATCAAATGATGTAAAATATGATTAATATCAATGATAATTTATCAATTAAATGGAATAAGGTAGATGTTGAAGTTCTTATATGATTATAGCCAAGGAACAGAAGTCTTATACATTTCTTGATCATATGAGAGAATCAAGAATTAAGTCAAACATTTCTAATGAATGATTTATAGGAAAGTTATTTTATTCCATGAAGACATCTATAATGAGTTAATCTTACTTTATTAAAAAAATATCTTCTTGGATAATATACATAACCAATATCTTCATGCCACTTGTTCTCACATAACAATAAAATAATATTACCATTACCTTTGTAAATTCCATACTAAATAACAAGGAAATTTAGCACTCTTTATTTTTTCATGAAATATCAGTATAAAACTTCCAACTTTATTAGTAGAAAAAAATATATAATTAATATTTATAAAACAATTAAAATAAAATGAATAAACTTTTAGTTTATTTAAACAAAAAAGTCATAAAACAAAGCATCATAAACTATTTTTACTGCATGTATATATGTGTATAAAATATGCTCAATTTTTTTAACAACATATAATTATATTTTAGAAAAATATAATAAAAAAATTATCAATTTTTTTAATTATATCAATTAAAAATAAAAGAAATATATTTTTTAGAAAAAATAATTTGAAATAACATTAGATGTGAATACCTAGCGGTAGCTAACAAGCTACCATTGCAAACATTTACCATTATTACATGGAATAAAGGATCTACCATTGCTACAAAGTGATATACCATTCACAATTGGAATTTAATGTTTTTGAGATAGTGTATTTGTGATGGACACCCATCACAAAAAGTCATTTTTGATGGGAGGTTGTTGCAAATACACCTTCACAGAATACCGTGCCGCAAATGTGTTTATTTACGACATCCCATCACAAATAGTTTTTTATTGGTGAAATAAGGATTATATGTTGAAAATAACTCTCATAAGAAGTGTTAAATAACCATTTTCAATAGTCCTTCACAAAAATGTATTTGCAATGGTCACATGAAAAAAATAATTTGTGATGGAAATATATTTCTATCACAAATGCTCTATTTAAAAAAAAAGTAAAATACCAAAAAAATAATTAACATTACAAAATTTAAAAAAATTAAAAGTAATTAAACCAACCACAACATTAATACATCATTGCACAAATAATATGTGTTTTCACCCCTAAATGAGAAATAGTCTTCAAAAATAACAAATCATGAATTTGTATAATTTTGTGGAGGAGGATCACTAGAAGGGCCCAAAGGAGGAAACTCTATACCAACAACATGTGAAAGACATCACATATACTCTAACATCTGATCATCTCTCAGACATAGCTACTCACTCTCCTCCTCCCTCTCTCTACATTTGTTGTATCATCTCATCCTAATCTTTCAACTTATGCTCATACTATGCAACGTATGATGAAAACCCCTATCCATGATCTCCCTTTGAGCTAGCTGATGTCATCACAGAAGTTCCATAATAAGTGGTAGATTTCAATCATGAACTAACACTAGTCATCCAAACTCTATTGAAACCTTGTAAATTCACTTATATCCGAGCCCCCTTATCAAAACCTAACTCTATAATGGATTTTCTTCACTCTCGTCTTGAATATTTCGTGACTAAGAAGTCACAACCTCATACATTTCCTTAAAATAAATTTAGTAAACAGAATAACATTAAAATTAATATTAGTATTTTTTTAAAAAGATTACTTACCACAATACTGAGTTGTCGGTCACTGAAAATCTGTCCTGTAATAGGATCAATGTACATATTTTTATAAACATAAAACTTAGTAATAGAGGATTCAGTAGTGGACTACATAATATAACAAACATTTTACATTTAAATTATATAAACTTTAATAAAAAATATTAATTACCATATGTTTTTGATGTATACCAAATGTATCACTGAGGGGGAGGTTTATCCATGGAAGGTAGTGGAGAGAACTCCATCTCTAAACCCCATGTAATCCGTCACATGTACTCTATCATATACTTGTGCTATTTCTCCTACCATCGACACATCTCCTCATGTTGCTTCTATAGACATAGATCTTCCTTCAACCTATGCATGGTCTCTATAAGCACACCTTGAGCTCGCAGCTGCTCCTTATACCATGCAGTAGATGTTGAAAACTTCCCATATGAGTATAAAATAAATATTTTACATTTATAGTTTTATAAATTGTTAAAAAAATTATTTACAAAATTTCATCGATGAGTACTGAATGTATGACTACCAACACTATGCATCACATCCGACCTGCCTTAGTTCTGCCGAACTAATAACAAATTTGGACGTAGTTGGCACAAATTGTCCATTTATCATCACCTGAAGATTGAAAATTCTATGATTTTCACATTTTTAGTAATTTATAATATATTTTATTACTTCATATTAAATTATACTAAAAAATAGTCACAATTAGCTGTAATTAGAAATAATTATCACTAATTACTGCTATTTTTTTAGTATAATTTAATATAAAGTAATAAAATATATTATACATTACTAAAAAGGTGAAAATCATAGATTTTATAATCTTCAAGTGATGAAACCAATTTTTTCCAACCATGTCCAAAATTTTCATCACTCATCACCTAAAGATCGATAATCAATTTTATTTTTATTGTTCTAGTAATTGATACTAAAAAATATGAAGTATTACTAAGTACCACTAATTACCAATAATTATTACTAAGTACCACTAATTATTACTAGGTACCACTAATTACTACTAATTATTACCAATTATTACTAATTACCACTAATTATTACTAATTACCACTAATTATTACTAATTATCAGTAATTATTACTAATTAACACTAACTGCCACTAATTACCACTAATGACCACTAATTATTATTAATTTCAGCTAATTTTTACTTAATTATAGTGATTTACCACTATTGTTTACTAATCACCGCTAATTTTTAATAATTGTAGTGATTTATCGCTAATATTTACTAATTAATGCTAATTTTTACTAATTACCATTAATTTTTACTAATTATAGTGATTTAATGTTCGTTTTTACTAATCTTTATTAATTATCTATAAATTTTACTAATTTCGACTAATTACCACTATTTTTTAATAATTAAAGTGATTTATTATAAATTATTACTAATTAATGCAGATATTCCATAATTATAGTTATTTGATGTTATTTTTTAGTAATTTACCAATAATTTGTACTAATTTTTACTAATTACCACTAATGTTTAATAATTATACAGATTTATCATTGATATTTACTAATTACTACTAATTTTTACTAAATTTTAATGATTTAATGTTAATTTTTACTGATTACCACTTATTTTTTCTAATTTTTAATCATTACCACTAATTTAAAATAATTATAGTGATTTATCACTATTTTTTCCCAATTACCATTAGTGTTTACTAATTATAGTTATTTAATGTTAGTTTTTACTAATGTTTACTAATTACCATTAATTTTTACTAATTTTTACTAATAACTCTATTTTTTAAAAATTTTAGTGATTTGCTGTTAATTTTTACTAATTACTTTAATTTTAACTAATTATAGTGCTTTAACACCCATTTTTTCAAATTATTGTTATTTAATAAAAATTACTCTAAACTATTATTACTTATTACTAAGATCAATAAATTATTACTAAGTTATTTCAATTAATACTATTTATTTATCAATTATAAGTAATTACAATTAATAACTGTAACAGCCCAAGATTTTATAAAGAAATATTCTTTTTAATTTTATTAATGTCTTGTGTTGTACGCTACACCAAAAGGAGCTTGCACAACACGCATCCTTGTCTTGCCTTGCATTACACGCAATCGCGACCTTCCTCGATAGCGTGTGTAATACGCAATACCGAGTTTCACTAAACAACGATGTGCTATTAAAATATTATTAAAACTAGCCGTTATGAATAGTAATAACCACTTTTTAAAATTCTGTAAATCTTATTTTTCAAAATGAACATCATTCTTGGATTTGGAGTATCGAATTTAGCCTAAGGTGAAATTTTGGTACTTTTCGGATAACTTTCATATTCTGATGAATAGTGAAAAATTACTAAATTATAATTAAAAACAACTTTTTTAATCGAAATAATTAATAGTGATAAATTATTAATTTTAGTGGTTTTAAAGTATATTTAGAATATATTTTTACAATTTAATACAATGTTGGTCATTGGTTGTAATTTCACATTTAAACCAGACATAATCAAGTGTCAATCTTTTGATATATATTGTTTCCTAAAAACACGCTATTTATTTTAACAGCGGGATTTAATTATAAAATTAATTAATGCAACTTCTATGTTATGAATTTGGTAAAATAGATTTCATTTTTGAATTCGGAATATGAAATATAGCTTAGGATGAAATTTTGGCATTGTTCTGAAAAACATCAATTTTTGATGAATAGTGAAACTACTAAGTGGTAGTTAAAAAAACTGATTTTTTCATAAAACTTAATTTTGCCGCTTCTGTGAATGGAATTTCGAAAATCTGAGAGAAACGGTTAATATCAAGGACTAAAATGTGGTTCAATGAGATGAAAATAATTTTTGGTGAATAGTAACTTTTTACTTTTTTTTACCGCGGTTAATAGTAAATAGGGTAACTAAGGGTAAATATGATATCAATATTACCCTAACACATGTCCTAATTCTATTGTACAAGTGTAATTCGACCAAAAACAAACTTAGGAATAAAATATGACCATTTAGGCCCACTTGGATTAGATTAGGACATTTATTATTATTTAATTCAAAGAAGAGTTAAAAGAGTTAAAATCATAGTTTATTTACTAAAACATTTTTAATATGGGGTTATACATAAGATAAATTCGATTGTAAATATTCATTAGAAATCTAAAAGGATTTCCTACATGATGGTATTTTATTTGTAATTTTTAGACATCAAATAATATAATTTATTTATGACACAATGTTGATGCAGTAATTATCTTATTAATGAAATATTGACATAATTGATGTTATAAAGACCAAAATAAATGTAATTTAAGACTTTTTATGAATTACACTAATTTTCTAGGTTACTATGATATATTAGTGTTTATTTAATCAACTTGGTTCGAACATATAATTCTGTTATGACTTTCACAAAAATCATATATCAAATAGTGTCAAAATTGACACAAAATAGTTTTTAAATCAAATATTATATTATAAATTGTTATTTTATTCCTAAAAATCTAAGGTTCGGCCAAATGACTTAGATAAGGATATATATATTAATAATAAACAATTTGGGGTTCGTTTGGCATGTTATAGTAAGTGTATTAACCATATAGTGAAAGAAAACAAAAAGACACGGTAAAAGTTAAATTAATTAACTTAGAGTTAAATATAATTGATAAGGTTAAAATAATACCCTAAACTTGTCTAAATCTTATTGGTTGATAGGATTTCGACCCATCCGCACTTTAGCTTCGAAATAAGACCCTTTGGAACCATTATAAACCGATTTTGACTTTAATATAAAATAATATTTTGAGATATTCCTAAGGTACCCCTCTCCTCCCTTATAAAAGGACACCTCCTCCCCCTCCTCCTCACACCAATTTGAGCACTCAAGCTCGGCCAAACCCTGCCAAAATCTCTTCTCCACTTCCCTAGAAACATCCTAGAGGTTCTGGTCTTCCTCAAAGACCAATTTTAGTTCCCTAAGAGGAGGTCTCAAAGAGGCACTTCAAAGAAGAGGTAATTACCGTTACCAATTCTTTCATCTTTATTTCTTCTTCCACTTCTTCTTCTTAGGTTGTTTCATTATGAAGTAATAACATCAGTATCACTCATATACTAATATGTTATTATAAGTATGAAACAACCCTATTTCACCATCTATCCATCCTACGGAAAAAGAAATCACCGCGCGTGCGTACGTACGGAATACCGTCTCCACGCCGTGGTGTAATCTATTTTCCACCACCACCTTACATGGATGGGTATAATGGTGTAAAGAATAACTATACATAGTTATTACAACATCATATTGATTCTGATATATTGTATAATCCACTCCAATTCAATTCAATATTTATGGAAATGATATCATTGCTCGTGCGTACGTACGGACTACCGTCTCCACGACGCGATGAGATTCATTCTCCATGTTAACCATTTAAGAATGATTATAATGTATATATAAGAAATAATAATGAAATATATGACATTATAAAGCTACTGGATTTATGTATATATATACATATGTATGTCATCTACTTACTTCCATTTCAAGACAATAAGGAAAGGAAAACAGCGTTCATGCGTACGTACGGACTACCGTCTCCATGAACGGTGTTTTTCATTTTATTTATCTACCTATTATATATATATATATACTGAATATATATGATATATAAATCATATTTTATATTCTGGAAGTAATTAAATCATTATATAAGTAATAATGATGTCAAGAACAACAAGTCAAAACACCTACGATAAATGAAACAATTTTACCCAAAACGCTTCTTTAACATGGAATTTACAAAAGAACGGGTAATATAATGTCATAAGTGAACCATATATGATATCATAACAATGAATATGATTCTGTAATAAGTCAATAATATGATTTAAATCATTATACAGGAGGTTCGGACACTTACAAAGCAAGTCGGACCTAAGGTAAGGGAAATATCACAATCTCATTTTTATCCGAGATTGTTTATTCGTAAGTATTTACTGGGGTGTATTTTATCATCCACATCCATGTTTTATCAATATTTAATATTATTTCCATCCACCTAAAATTGTTTAAATCCATTTTTACCCTTCGGTGAGTTTTTAGTAATACGTATGAAAGGAATCTTTTGTCGTTTTTCGTACGAGGTACTTTTTGACTTTTCCGACAAAAGTACGAAGAATGTTTTTTTTTAAACTTATACGGCACGAACGGGTTTCTACTGTTTTATAAAGCCTTATTTTCATGAAGCTTCCTCTAAAAGATTTCATGACTATTTTCAATAAAATCTCTTTCTTTTAAAATTGCATGATGTTTTGTGAAAAGAAATTGATTTTGAAGAAGAAAGGATATTTTCCCCAAGAATTCAATTCAAGTGTTTTATCAAAATTATTTTCCATCTAAGATAATAAAGAGTTCTGTTTCTATCCATATTTTTACATTGATTTGACTATGTTGTGATGGAATTATGTTTATGAATTCCTTTATCTTATATGAATTGATTTATGATGTCATGATGTTTCAAGAATCCCATTTTTGTTACATGTGTTATGCGATGATGTATGTTTTATGATTATGTGGCACACATAAGAAATGATTCATTATAAGATGGGTGGGACCTATATCTCCCTCCAATGCATTGGGTGAAGATTTTATATCTCATGAGATAGACATGGCTGAAATGGTAGGTTATACCGGTTCAGTGAAACAGGACTGAAACGAGGGTTACTCGATTCAGAAAGGGACTTTGTCCACTAAGATAGTCTTGGCATTGAGTCTTGACTAACAAGAAATGATTTTCTATGATTATGTGTGTATGCCACAAAGTTTCATGTTTTAATTTATGATTATTGGGATTACATTTCACGTCTATGATATATCCCATATTATGATATTATGAGCTCTTTTGCAGGTTAAGATTTCCAAAAGCTATGTATATGATGTTATTGATTTTTCTTTTGTTTACCCTTACTGAGCATTTGAGCTCACCCTTTTATGTTTTCTTTTACCCAGGATATAAAGAAAGGTTTTAGGTAGAAAAAAGGGATGACCTTTATGGGAGATATTGAAGAACTTTCACCACGATTAGAAGATTACGTTCCGAGTTTCCAAAGACACTAAACTATTACGATCCTTTAGTGTGTGTTTTTGTTATGTACTAAGTATTCCGCAAATGTAATGTAATGTCCATGTACGTCAAGCTTCGGGTCTCTACAGTTGGTATCAGAGGAAAGGTTTAGTCAACCTTTGGAAACTAGGATGCGAAAACGTTAGTGAGATTCCTAGAGATATTTCTAAGGTATGTCTAGGGATGTCCCTAAGGATAAGTATACGTATAGGATATATTCCTAGAACTATGGTAATGATATTAGATTAAACCTAAGAAGTTAGGTATTGAGGATACTTTCCCTTTACTATGTTGTTTTCTCTAGCATGATTTTTGATTCTCACAAAATCATTTTTGTGTTTTAGTTAATGGAGGGAACCAAAAGGAATTCAGTTAACATTGAATCCAATGGACAAATTGGTGACTATGTGCAACAAAATTGTGTAATGCCTAGAGAGAAAGATGTTGTGATTATGCCGAATCAATCATCGCGATATATGATTAACAAGGTGAAATTTAGTGGTATGCCTAATTCTTCAAAGAAGAGGAAGATAGACTATTATGCATGTTCGCATGTTGAGGAGCATAAAGAAAGGAAGATTGAGATTTCTAAAGAAGGGAAGAAAAACCTTGAGGAATACCTCAAATGGAGGGACCGATGTTATCTGTGTGGAGAAAAGGGTCATAGAGTGACAGACTGTTATGGAGTTCAATGTCTTATTTGTGGAGAACATGGGCATTACCCAACTCAATGCCCTGACCTAAAAAGTTACTTCTAAATCAAGGAAGGACTTATTCCAGGATAATCATTGATGTGGATGGACTGAAGTGTTTTGGTATTCAAGAATAATGTTGTTGAGGTACTTTTATGGTGTATTGAAATATTTAAGTATTGGTCTATTGTGGTTTTCAATAATTTTAAGGTACCAATAACTATGAAAAGTGATTCAAATATTTTAGAAAGTAGATTATAAGTGCATAATGAAAGGATAAGAAGATAATGAGATGTTTGATTGTATTCATGAGCTCATGATTGATATAAGGACTAAGTGATATCATGGTTTGAGTATAAATAATTTTGAGGATTTTTGTATGTGTAAAGTGTTAACTTTTAACTGCATTCAAGTTTTCACTAAGGTTCAATGGGTATTCAAGAGTATACATGATTAAGGACTTTGAATGTTTGGAATGTGACCAACAAAACATATCTTATGATATATGGGGATCAACGATGATATTAAATCTCTGGTAATTGTTTTCACTATGTTATGAGAGTGGACTGCAGTATTATGGATAAGCCTAAAGATTGGAATGGATTGTGTTGGACGTAAGTTAGTATTGTTTAAGGATAGAATTTTTTTTTCGATATTATTGATGGGATGTTATAGTAATATAGTTTTGGAAAAAGGACAACCTGCAGGACGGGCGACAGCCCATCGCTTCGGACAAGGCTGTGGGAATCAAACCCACAACCGAAGTGCGACTGGCCTTTATCGCCTACCACTGACCTACAGGAAGTCCCTGTTTAGTAGAAACTAGTTTTATTATATTAAGAAGTATGATATATGAAGTATAAGTCCATTTTAGGAACTATATATGATTAATCTCACTATAGATCGACTTATGTATATAATTTTTGCTAACCTTTTGTTTGAGACAGATGGAATGACCTGTCATTCTATCACATGATCTGCTAACACTTCACGAATAACAAATTCAACTTCATTTATTTAAGAGATGAAGTGGAAATTGTTCAAAGCACGAACAACAGTGAGATTGTACCAAAATAAAGTAATTATTTATTCTAATTCAAATTTTCAACTTTAGGGGAAATGATCTTGAAAACCAAAAATGTTGTCCTAGTGATCTTATACCTGATGAATCAGATGGTACCTTATATCATCACAAATCTATGGATTTGTGATTACTGGCTTTTCCATAGCCATGTTCTCTACCACTCTCCATCAGAACATGATGGTTAGATTTCTCTTCCATATCCATATTTTCACCTATGTGGAAACCCAATGATTAGTTTATTTGGGTAACCGTTACGTTTCATACTTTTGTTTTTAAAGATTGGTTTTGATATTCCTTTTTACGATGTGGGTTTCTATTAAAGAAACTTTCGAATAGTAAACCATTTATAACCCCGACGAATTTCGAGGGCGAAATTCATTTTAAGGGGGGTAGAATGTAACAGCCCAAGATTTTATAAAGAAATATTCTTTTTAATTTTATTAATGTCTTGTGTTGTACGCTACACCAAAAGGAGCTTGCACAACACGCATCCTTGTCTTGCCTTGCATTACACGCAATCGCGACCTTCCTCGATAGCGTGTGTAATACGCAATACCGAGTTTCACTAAACAATGATGTGCTATTAAAATATTATTAAAACTAGCCGTTATGAATAGTAATAACCACTTTTTAAAATTCTGTAAATCTTATTTTTTCAAAATGAACTTCATTCTTGGATTTGGAGTATCGAATTTAGCCTAAGGTGAAATTTTGGTACTTTTCGGATAACTTTCATATTCTGATGAATAGTGAAAAATTACTAAATTATAATTAAAAACAACTTTTTTAATCGAAATAATTAATAGCGATAAATTATTAATTTGAGTGGTTTTAAAGTATATTTAGAATATATTTTTACAATTTAATACAATGTTGGTCATTGGTTGTAATTTCACATTTAAACCAGACATAATCAAGTGTCAATCTTTTGATATATATTGTTTCCTAAAAACACGCTATTTATTTTAACAGCGGGATTTAATTATAAAATTAATTAATGCAACTTCTATGTTATTAATTTGGTAAAATAGATTTCATTTTTGAATTCGGAATATGAAATATAGCTTAGGATGAAATTTTGGCATTGTTCTGAAAAACATCAATTTTTGATGAATAGTGAAACTACTAAGTGGTAGTTAAAAAAACTGAATTTTTCATAAAACTTAATTTTGCCGCTTCTGTGAATGGAATTTCGAAAATCCGAGAGACACGGTTAATATCAAGGACTAAAATGTGGTTCAATGAGATGAAAATAATTTTTTTGGTGAATAGTAACTTTTTACTTTTTTACCGCGGTTAATAGTAAATAGGGTAACTAAGGGTAAATATGATATTACTATTACCCTAACACATGTCCTAATTCTATTGGACAAGTGTAATTCGACCAAAAACAAACTTAGGAATAAAATATGACCATTTAGGCCCTCTTGGATTAGATTAGGACATTTATTATTAATTTATTTAAAGAAAGGTTAAAATAGTTAAAATCAAAGTTTAATAAGTAAATCATTTTTAATATGGGGTTATACATAAGATAAATTCGATTGTAAATATTAATTAGAAAGATAAAAAGATTTACTACATGATGGTATTTTATTTGTAATTTTTAGACATAAAATAATTTAATTTATTTATGACACAACGATGATGCAGTAATTATCTTATTAATGAAATATTGACATAATTGATGTTATAAACACCAAAATAAATGTAATTTGAGATTTTTTATGAATTCCACTAATTTTCTAGGTTACTATGATATATTAATGTTGATTTAATCAACTTGGTTCGAACATTTAATTCTGTTATGACTTTCACAAAAATCATATATCAAATAGTGTCAAAATTGACACAAAATAGTTTTTAAATCAAATATTATATTATTAATTGTTATTGTATTCCTAAAAATCTAAGGTTCGGCCAAATGACTTAGATAAGGATATATATATTAATAATAAACAATTTGGGGTTCGTTTGGCATGTTATAGTAAGTGTATTAACCATATAGTGAAAGAAAACAAAAAGACACGGTAAAAGTTAAATCTAATTGATAAGGTTAAAATAATACCCTAAACTTGTCTAAATCCTATTGGTTGATAGGATTTCGACCCATCCCCACTTTAGCTTCGAAATAAGACCCTTTGGAAACATTATAAACCGATTTTGACTTTAATATAAAATAATATTTTGAGATATTCCTAAGGTGCCCCTCTCCTCCCTTATAAAAGGACACCTCCTCCCCCTCCTCCTCACACCAATTTGAGCACTCAAGCTCGGCCAACCCCTGCCAAAATCTCTTCTCCACTTCCCTAGCAACATCCTAGAGGTTCTGGTCTTACTCAAAGACCAATTTTAGTGCCCTAAGAGGAGGTCTCAAAGAGGCACTTCAAAGAAGAGGTAATTACCGTTACCAATTCTTTCATCTTTATTTCTTCTTCCACTTCTTCTTATTAGGTTGTTTCCTTATGAAGTAATAACATCAGTATCACTCATATACTGATATGTTATTATAAGTATGAAACAACCCTATTTCACCATCTATCCATCCTACGGAAAAAGAAATCACCGCGCGTGCGTACGTACGGAATACCGTCTCCACGCCGTGGTGTAATCTATTTTCCACCACCACCTTACATGGATGGGTATAATGGTGTAAAGAATAACTATACATAGTTATTAAAACATCATATTGATTCTGATATATTGTATAATACACTCCAATTCAATTAAATATTTATAGAAATGATATCATCGCTCGTGCGTACGTACGGAATACCGTCTCCACGACGCGATGAGATTCATTCTCCATGTTAACCATTTAAGAATGATTATAATGTATATATAAGAAATAATAATGAAATATATGACATTATAAATCTACTGTATTTATGTATATATATACATATGTATGTCATCTACTTACTTCCATTTCAAGACAATAAGGAAAGGAAAACAGCGTTCATGCGTACGTACGGACTACCGTCTCCATGAACGGTGTTTTTCATTTTATTTATATACCTATTATATATATATATACTGAATATATATGATATATAAATCATATTTTATATTCTGGAAGTAAGTAAATCATGATATAAGTAATAATGATGTCAAGAACAACAAGTCAAAACACCTACGATAAATGAAACGATTTTACCCAAAACGCTTCTTTAACATGGAATTTACAAAAGAACGGGTAATATAATGTCATAAGTGAACCATATATGATATCATAAAAATGAATATGATTCTGTAATAAGTCAATAACATGATTTAAATCATTATACAGGAGGTTCGGACACTTACAAAGCAAGTCGGACCTAAGGTAAGGGAAATATCACAATCTCATTTTTATCCGAGATTGTTTATTCGTAAGTATTTACTGGGGTGTATTTTATCATCCACATCCATGTTTTATCAATATGTAATATTATTTCCATCCACCTAAAATTGTTTAAATCCATTTTTACCCTTCGGTGAGTTTTTAGTAATACGTATGAAAGGAATCTTTTGTCGTTTTTCGTACGAGGTACTTTTTGACTTTTCCGACAAAAGTACGAAGAATGTTTTTTTTAAACTTATACGGCACGAACGGATTTCTACTGTTTTATAAAGCCTTATTTTCATGAAGCTTCCTCTAAAAGATTTCATGACTATTTTCAATAAAATCTCTTTCTTTTAAAATTGCATGATGTTTTGTGAAAAGAAATTGATTTTGAAGAAGAAAGGATATTTTCCTCAAGAATTCAATTCAAGTGTTTTATCAAAATTATTTTCCATCTAAGATAATAAAGAGTTCTGTTTCTATCCATATTTTTACATTGATTTGACTATGTTGTGATGGAATTATGTTTATGAATTCCTTTATCTTATATGAATTGATTTATGATGTCATGATGTTTCAAGAATCCCATTTTTGTTACATGTGTTATGCGATGATGTATGTTTTATGATTATGTGGCACACATAAGAAAGGATTCATTATAAGATGGGTGGGACCTATATCTCCCTCCAATGCATTGGGTAAAGATTTTATATCTCATGAGATAGACATGGCTGAAATGGTAGGTTATACCGGTTCAGTGAAACAGGACTGAAACGAGGGTTACTCGATTCAGAAAGGGACTTTGTCCACTAAGATAGTCTTGGCATTGAGTCTTGACTAACAAGAAATGATTTTCTATGATTATGTGTGTATGCCACAAAGTTTCATGTTTTAATTTATGATTATTGGGATTACATTTCACGTCTATGATATATCCCATGTTATGATATTATGAGCTCTTTTGCAGGTTAAGATTTCCAAAAGCTATGTATATGATGTGACTGATTTTTCTTTTGTTTACCCTTACTGAGCATTTGAGCTCACCCTTTTATGTTTTCTTTTCCCCAGGATATAAAGAAAGGTTTTAGGTAGAAAAAAGGGATGACCTTTATGGGAGATATTGAAGAACTTTCACCACGATTAGAAGATTACGTTCCGAGTTTCCAAAGACACTAAACTATTACGATCCTTTAGTGTGTGTTTTTGTTATGTACTAAGTATTCCGCAAATGTAATGTAATGTCCATGTACGTCAAGCTTCGGGTCTCTACAATAACACCCACTTACTGATAATTAAATCTAATTATTTCAAATTAAAACTATTTACTTTTAATTAAAAACATTAATACTAATTAAAACTAAATATTTCCAATTTGAAATAACTATTTCTAATTATAAATAATTATTTATAATTATAAATAATTACTTCTAATTAACTCAAATTACTACTAATTAATAATATTAAAATCTAATATAAAATAAAATGAAAAAAATAAAAATTAAAAACATTACATAAATACCTCAATAATGAAGCTTTTGTGAGATGCAAACCTCAAAATTTCCTTCCCTGTAAAAATTTAAACTTTTAATCAAACAATTTAAGAGAAAAAAAGGAAATTTGAGCAAAGGGGAACTCAAATGTAGAATAAAGCTAAAAAATTCGGGGGGGGGGGGTATGTATAGGTTAGATCTGTAGTGACAGGACTATTAAAAACCTTACACGTTATATATATATATATATATATATATATTAAAAACATTGCACATTTTTTTTAACTTTTCACAATGTAATATATATATATATATCAAGATTTCTTAATTAATATAAATACATCAAATAATATACATGCATTAACCTAAAATATATTTTACAGTGCAAGATAAACATTATTATATCATGAGAATAAAATGTGAAATATGAATGAGGAAATTAAAAGAGTGAAACCACCAATAAATAAAATAACTGCTAAAATGGATTATTTTAATTCCTTATATATTATAATTAATATTTGAATTAATAATTTTATATTTTATAATATCAATCAATTGATAAAATTTAATGGTAAGATGTGATTAAAATCAGTTTGTGTTAAAAAGTAATATCTTCCAAGGAATTTTATTTTTCTATATATTATGTATTTTTATATCTTTAAATGAAATTGGACGATTTTAAAGGATTATTCTAATTAAAATTTTCTATGAAAAAAAATTAAAAATTAATTCTCATTTAATTAGTGATTGATATGAACAATGATTAAGAAAACATAATATTAAAATATATATTTTATTTAGTAAAAATATTTTTACAATATATTACATGATTTAATTAAAAATTAAAAATTCTAAATTTTTTATTTTGAATTTTATAAAAAGAATATAATTTTTTGAATCATAACATCAATAATATACATTAATGAACCCAAAATATTGAACAAAAAATTCTATTAAATTTAAAAATTCAAAAAATGAGAAAAATATCTAAAAAACATTTGAAATAACTCATAGACTTGATAACCACAAAAATAGGAAATAATAAATTTATGGTGACCATAAATATCAAATAAAGCATGAAAATCAAATAAAATTTCTTAAATTATGGTTTTCCCAAACTAAATCATGTAGAAAAAATGAAAAAAGCACAACAAAAATGACAACAGAGAGAATTGACCAATTAAATATCAATATAATAATCCAAAAATTATCACAATTCATAAAAAATTATATCAACATAACCATACTATACAATTGAACAATTAAACATATTTAAATAAACTCTATCAAACAATGAAAAAATAATTCAAATCAATTGCAATTAACTTATGCAAATCCAATGGACATCAAAATAAGAAATAATAAACTTATAACAACCCTTAATATCAAATAAACCATAACAGTGAAGTAAACTTATTGACCTACATTTTAACCATTCCATTTTTTGCAAGAGTTAAAGAAAAATCATAAAAATAATAAATAAATATGGAAGCAGAGTCCATACCTGAGAGATATGAGCCTAAATCCATAAAACAAAATGCTCTCATATGCGTTTTTTGGTGATTTTGGGTGTTGGTTGTCATATGGGGGTCATCCGACATGGTGAGGTTCACAGAGAAGTGAAATGGGGAGGATAAGGAGAATGTGTCGCGTGCTTTAAGTTTATTTTCTTTTACAACGGGTTAATAACAACAAAATTTAACCCATCACAAAAGGTTTTCGTGAAACCCTCTTGCAATGAACATCAATATCCATCACAAAAGGTTTGTATCAAAAAATTATTTGGGACTGATATGAGATTCCATACCTATTAGTTATCACCTATAATACTCGCGCACTATGGCACATATTCATTCCAAAATTATTTATGATGTAAATGAAGATCCCATTATAATTAACCATTATTTGTGATAGAATTTAACCCATCATAAAAAGTTTCTGCAAAACCCTTTTGCGACAGAAGTCAATATCCACTGCAAAAGGTTTTCATCAAAAAATTATTTGTGACGGATATTCTATTCCTTTTCTATTAGTCATCACCTGTAATAATCGCACACTGTGGTGCGTATGTGTGCCATAATTATTTACAATGGAAATGAAAATTCCTTTGAAATTACCATTATTTGCGATGGATGAATTATCCATTTCATGGAATAGAAATCGAAGAGATTTCTTGATCATATGAGAGCATAAATAATTGTGTAGAACTTTTCTAACAAATGATCTACATGAAATTTGTTTTATGCCTTGAGGAAATATCTAATGAGCTAATACTACATCATTAAAATAAATATCTTCTCAGAGCATATACATAACCAATACATTACACTTTTTAGTGCACAAAAATAAAATAATATTACTGTTACCTTTGTTTTTAAATGATGCACTAAATAAAAAGGAACTTAACACTCCTTATTTGTTCATTAAATATCTATGTAAAACTTATAACATGATCAGTGGAACAAATATATATAATTCATATTTATAAACCAATTAAAATAAAAGGAATTAACTTCCAGTCTATTTAAACAAAAAAAATCATAAAACAAAGTGTCATAAACTATATCAACTGCATGCATATATGTGTATAAATTATGCTCAATTTTTTACACAACAAATAATTATATTTTTGAAAAATTTAATAAAACTATTATCAACATATTTATTTTAATTATATCAATTAAAAATATAAGAAAAATTATTTTTATAAAAAATTATTTGAACTAATAGTAGATGTAAATACCTAATGGTATCTAACAGGCTACCATTTCAAATATCTACTGTTGGTTCATGGAATAAAGGATATATCATTTTTCATTAGTAGATTGATCTACCGTGACTACAAATTGATTATCCATTTTAAAATAGTAAATGTTCTACTATTATATAATCAAAACGGTGCTACCATTGTAAGAATTGATGTGTGTGGATGAAATACGATGAATAGAAAGTTCTACTATTGGTGGATGATGAATGATCGAATTTTAGAGAGATCTATCGATGATGCATGTCGATGCCACTATGAATAATCCTACCGCCACACCATTATGCAGCGGTATGAGATCCACTATCGAAACTTGAAGATACTACAATGAAATATAGATCTACTAGTGAATGAGAGACCAACCAGTGAAGTATAGATCTACCGTTGGTTGAATGGTTTATTGTTGATATGATCTACTAGTGATCCATGATCTACCATTTTTCAATGGTAGATTAATCTATCAGTGAAGCAAAGAGACAACTATTGAATTCCAATGAGATTCATTTGATGTGAAAGAGAGATAAAACTAGTGATGAAGATGGAAATTGTAATGGAAGAACTAGATGAATGTTGTATTTCTTGGACTTTTATATTGAAAGGAAGAGAAGTTTTATAGAAATTATGAGGATATTGAGGAAAAATAAGAATGAAAATAAAACTACAGGATGATAAAAAACCATTCAAAAACATGGATGGACTTATCTAGATGCCATTGCATGATGATAACTAGTGTACAATGATACTGAAGATGGAATGGAACAATAATACAATGGATTTTGAATAGTTGATTCATGGGAGATCGATTTAGGAATAGGAGATCAAATACTTGATCAGACGGTTTTCATGAAACCAATAGGATGAAGTAGCACATGTATGATTTTTTAGATCGGATGAACTATGTTGTGATACTCGAATCCAACATAGGAAAGGAGGTGGGGTGATTCACTTTTATATAAATAAAGTCATCCCATGCCATCTTCAATCTTCTAGTGGGGGATCAACACCCACACACCCATTCACCTATACAAGGGTTACGACCCAATGGACTAACTAGTCCCAATTCAAATGATCCTCTAGGAACCTTCTAGAAATAATTATATATGAGATTTTTTACATACTTACCTTCAAGCTATCTTCTAGGGAAAAAACTCCCATGGGGTTAAACATTGGCCCCCTACTTGTAGTAGTAGTGCTGACCCAAGGGCTTGTACGAATGGCCTACTTGTTTATTTAATCCATCACTAAAAATTTCCTATTAACAAGATAAAGTTAATTTAAAATAATAAAAATCAATAAAAATAAAAAGCATTAAAACAAGTAAATAATAAATTATTATTTTTAAATACAATTTGAATTTAATTAAATGCGGCGAAATAGTAATTTATCAATACAAAGGAAAGTGTTAAAGTATTGATTTTTTTAATATTAACAGTACTAGAGAATATTAATTGAAAAAGATTAATTTTTCAAACCATTTATATATAAATGATTTGGACCTCATGTGTGGGTAGGTGGGAATGTTTATAAAACCTTAATTATGTGGTATCTCTATGGTTAGGACCTTATTTGTGATAGAAATGTAATCTCGTGTAGGTCTCATTTACCTGACCTTGGTAGTGGGTGAAAGGGATGGAGAGGGAGCCCATATTTTGAGAGCCTTGTCAGGGTATCATGACTTCTTAAGAGAATTTTAGTTTATTATGGACCATATATTAGTAAGATGGATTGGATTTAGGCTTATGTATGATACCCTATAGTGGGTGTTTGGCAGATTAGGTGTCTTGTGACCTTAAGGTGGGGTACTTTTTATCCTAGGAGTTACAACATGTGTGAGGCATGGTGTGTTTGATAGGTAGGTGAACCTAGTGATTTACTTAGGTTTGAATCTAGTTCTAGGAGTTAGTTACTTTTGACTTATGAGGGGGACCCATGAAAGGGGTCGAACCAATCCGTGAGTGCCTCTAGGTGCATGAGGAAAAGGTGGGAGTTTTATCTTCTGAAATTGGTACATGAAAGGTGATAACCATTATGTGTTTTAGGTGTGTTATATTCCTTTAGAATTCTAGTATAAGTACTTGTATTTGGGTTCATCTTTTTTTAAGGTTTTTAGGAGGGTTAGGCTCATTCAAATGACTTGACCATGTAGTGATAAGTGTAGGCAGGTCAGACCTGGTGGTTATGAAATGGATTGAGAACGAGGTTCTCTATAAATAGAATACACTTGATAGGTATTGGTGTAAAACGTATGTAAATTTAAGGGGATCCTGAGATTCAAGGAACCTTGTGTTCTAATGAGTTTATAGAGTAGAAAAATTTTGAGGGCAGAACCAGTTAGGTTCCTAGCCTTGTTAGGTTAGGATGTGCCTTAGGGATGCGGTGGGAGCATAAATGAACCCAATAAAACTTTTGAACAATTATTGGGTATTAAGTGGTCATTCAAATGGTTTTGTCTTAGTGAGATACCTCAAGTCATAGTAACCACTAAAAGTGATATGTGCTTGGTAAGGCTGGCATGAGGTAAAATAAATTCCAATTACTTGGTCTTGGGAGCCAAGTATCAATGAAATATGAATAATTGGAATGTGAGTATGGACCTCATATGTTGGGTTGCACAAGAACATTCAAATATTTATATTTGATGTAATTTGGGAGGAAAGTCAGTATTTTTAATGTTTTGTACTACTTGGAATGTGTTTTGAGTAGTACAGGAGTATATATCCATGATTCTTAAGTAAGAAGTGGCCATAAGTGGAACGAGGGCCAGTGCGGGTGTGATAAGAGGCTTGTGATCTTGGTGTCTTAGGGCCTTAATGTAGTATTTGTGATGTTCTAGAAGTGGGAATGAGAATGTGGATGGACTGAGTGTGATGACATGGACAATATGGTTTTAACCTCATTAATAACATTAGAGGTTGACATGTCAAAGGAGAAAGCATAGCTTGAGAAAAGAATTATACATGTGGTTCCGATGAGACCCATATGGGTTGGTTCTATAGGAGTGGTAAAGGATGAGATAAATGGTGTTAAGTTTACCATCAACCATTTAAGGTGTGTCCCTCATGCTGACGGGATTTTAATGTAATTATTAGACAATGTTCTAATGATATGGTTTTGAGAGTTGGATTCCTATCAAAGAAATGCTAATGGGTGAGCGGTCTCAATCCCATATAGTTATCATGTTTGTTAATGGATGGAATTTTGGATTAAGAGATTGGGAAAATATCTTGTGATGTGATGACTATGATGATCCTATGGTGGGGAGTGAGGTGTTGTTCTTTGTAATTCAAGACTCATGTGGGGGGGGGGATGAGTGGGGTTCCATTGTGTGTGAGGCCAATTAGTGGATGATCGTTATATAATTTTGGTTTTATTGGATATTTGGGGTCAAATTCAACTAATACCTCAATGAGTGTCATGGATGAAGTCATATGTGGTATCAGATGGGGTCTGAGCATTGTCTTCATGCCTAGTATGCATTAGGATGATCTGAATGTGATCGGGTCAGTTATTAGTGGGAATGGATGGTTGATGGTTCAACCTTGGAATGTCACCAAAATTCAGGTGTGGACTTCAGTGGGCATGTTCGAATGATCATAGAATGACCTAAAGGTTTACGACATCATGATCAGGAGTATTAATGGAATGTTTATGGTTGAGGCTAAGAATTTCTAGGAAAATTCATCTATGGAAGGACCAACTTGAAATTTTGTTTGTTTTTAGATGCGGTGTGCCAAAAAATGCAACAAGTGAATCGTTTTGGGTATGGCGAGTAAGTTGAAGAGGGTGGCTAGGGATTTTGAGGGAAATATAGTGAGTCTAGAATTATTTAATGGATTATGGGTACACATTAATTTTGGTTTGAAACTAGGAATAGAGATTCGTACTGGACACAGACCAATGTTTCTTGGAAAATCAGGCATATTAATTTGAAAATCATATCAAGGGGAGTTGTCAGAACATCATGATCATGTTTTGAAATTAAATTATAATGGTAGAGGGTTTCTTGGATCAAAATTGGCCTCTTTGTTCAATGTCTTATGGTGGGGAGAACCATAGGCCTGTTGATCAATTATATGGAGATACCAAAGGTGTCTTGGGGCAGACATGCATAAGTGAGAACAATCTCAGCATTTCAGTGATGAGTTTAAGTAGTGGTTTGTGTTTTAGGAGTTTAAATGATCGAAATTTAAGTTCTACTCTACAGGTGCGTTGAGTGTTCAAAACTAGAATGCAACTATTGAGTGGAGTTGGTGACCATCATAGGTCATAAGATTTAGTCGGATGAACACCATGAATTCTTGGGGATTATAAGTTCTATCATGGGGAGTTTTTAATACCCCATTCATATAGAAAAATTTTAATTTATAAGATAATTTGGAGTTTTTGAATTTTTGATTAGGTCATTTTAAGAACCAAAGTTCAGTTGAGTGTACCAAGGTTGGGACCCCTCCAAATGGTGTTTATGTAGGTGTTTTGAAGATTAGGAAGTGGTTGAAGGTAGTGATAAGGATTGGGGAACTAGTTGGGTGGCTGGGGCTATAGCCTATATCCATCAGCTAGTTGGTAGAGACTAAAAATCCCATGAACCACTTCCTGAATCCACTGTCTAGATGGTGGTGTGCACTAGATCACTAATTTTATTTTTAAGTGAAAGAATCATAATTACCCCCCTCAGATTTTTATAGGGGAAACCATCTTCTCCCTTTTTATTTGGATTTCATGAACTAGAAATCTCCCCCCTCTTTCTCTTAGTCATCCCTTCCACATGGGGTGACTTTGCAAAAATTTATGGAAATCCTTGTTATGTTCCTTCATCCGGTGATATCTTATCTTCTTCTCGTCATCTCTTAATAATTTTTAGTTTTCCTAGTTAGCGATTTAAGATATGATTTCACCAAAGTATGGTAAAATCATCTTGAGATTATGGAGATTCCATACTATCTAGATAGAGGATGTCCCAATACCATTCCTACACATAGTCTCCTAATGTTTCAATAGAGGTATGTCTTAGGGTATGTTTTCCTAGGGTTTTTAGGCAATTTTTTTTTATTGAATTATGGTTTTGGTTCCTGTTGATAGGGATTTGGGTTGGGTTAGTTTTGGGAGCTTGGAGTGTGTAACACCCCGAGCTTCCACGATACGCTTCTCATTCAATAATGTAATAGCTTGCATTGTACGCAACTTTGAGTTCTAAAACACCGTGACTAATCAAAGTAGCCGTTATGAATAGTAATAACCACTTTTTAAAATTATAGAAATTTTATATTTCAAAATGGACTTCATTTTTGGATTCATAATATCGAAATTAGCTAATGTTGAATTTTTGGTATTTTTCTGAGAACTTTCAATTTTTTATGAATAGTGAAAAATACTTAAAAAAACTTTTTTAATAAAAATAATTTATAGCGATAAATTATACTATTTAGTGGTTTTAAAGTATAATTATAACATATTTTTACCATTCTATCCAATGGTGGTCATTAGAATTAATTTAACACTGAAATTGGACATAAACAATTGTCAATCTTTTGATATAAATTGTTTCTTAAAAACACGCTATTTGTTGTGACAGCGGGAATTAATTATGAAATTAATTAATGCAACTTCTATGTTTGGAATTTTGTAAAATAGACATAATTTTTGAATTCGGAGTATCAATTATAGCTTAGAGTGAAATTTTGGCATTGTTCTGAAAAACTTCAATTTTTGATGAATAGTGAAACCACTAAGTGGTAGTTAAATAACTGATTTTTTGTTTAAATAAAATATTACCACTTCTGTGATTTGACTTTCAAAAATCCGACATACATGGTTGTCATTAATAAGTAAAATTTGGTTCAATGAGATTAAAATAATTTTTGGTGAATAGTAACTTTTAAGTTCTTAATCGCGATTAGAGGTAATTAGTGTAGTTTAAGGTAAAAATAATGTTTTAATAATATGAGATGAGCTTGACACATGTCCTACCCTCATTGGATGTGCCATGGCCGACCAAGAAAATCCATGGGTCAACTTGGGGACCCCATGGAGCCACTTTATCTGGAAAATGACATGAATACCTTTTATTTAATGTTAAAGTAAAAAATGACACAAACATGAAATGTTTTACTAAAACAATTTTTACATGGGGTTATACAAGTCATATTTTTGACTATAAATAGTCATTGTAAAGATAAAAATATTTCCTACATCATAGTATTTTTTTATAATTTTTATACATTAAATAAATTAAATTATTTATGACATCATTATGATGCAGCGATGACCTCATTATTTAACGATTTTAATAAAATGAATAGATAATGTAAAATCCAAGGCTTAAACTTGTCCAAAGACTATTGGATGGGTAGATTTCGAACTCTTATCACCTTAGCCTCGAATTATATAAGTGTGGGACCTTTAGAATCCGAAAATCATTGTATAATAATGTAAAATCTCCTTACTTTCCAAGAGTGCCCCTCCTCTCCTCTTATAAAAGGCCCCCACCTCTACCACCGCATTCACACTTTCAAGTCATTTGGCTCAGCCAACCTCTGCCCAAATACTCTCCCAAATTCCCTCTCTTACTCCTAGAAGCCTCACTTTGGGCAGAACCCTTCCCAAGGAAGCCTTTGGCTCAAATCAAAAAGAGTTACCCGATTTTGAGGAGGTTAAAGAACGGTCGAGTCAGGACAAGACGCAAGGTAAGGGAATTTCTTAACCCAACTTCCATTCATTGGGTTAATCTCCTACTTTCAAATTATGTCATGATATTATTATGTTCTATTTTTTATTTTTACGTTCTTTATGTGTACCTATAGTGAATACACATAATAGATCTATTTTATTTTAAAAATGATCTTTTTAAGGACTTCGTCTCAATCTCCTTTCATTGAGGCATATTTGGTTTTATACACAATTTTCTTTTATAAGGTGTATAAAACCATTTGAATTTTACATTTATTCAAAAGGAATCTTTTTTATATGAAGCGTTTTACTAAACGACAAAAAGGGAATGTTTTTCTTTCCGTACATATGCGGCGACAATGACTTCTCCGCCGCCGTGACCATTATTTGAGTTTCGGATTCCTCTACAAGCCATCACTTTTTTTAATGAAAAATAAATAAAAAGTTTTAAATTTATTTTATTTTGGTATTGAAAATGGTTTTAAAAGCGTTTTTATTATATCAATGTGTTGTATTGAAATCTTGTGATTGAAATGTGGAAATGTTATGTTTCCTTTATGCATGTTTTATGTGATACGATTATGTTATGGTTTATGATATGTTTAAACCCATTCATACGAGGAATGCATTGGACTTAGTAAGTGATGGGTGGAGCCCGCTATAGCTCCTCGATGCATCGGCAGGTCTCATGAGACAAACTAGTGTCTTGGCACGAGGCCTTGACAAAATCTTATTTGTGGTCTTGGCACGAGGCCTTGTCTACGTGGTTATGATAGTCTGGCATTATGCATTCCATCATTATGAAAGTGGTTATTGATATTGCATGTGATTATTCGACCAGTATAATATCCATGTGAAGAAGTGAATGGAATTATCTCATTTTACTTTTGCCATATTTTGTTGAAGTTCAAGTTTAAAAGGCTTTTGTTTTAGTTAGACATTGCCTTAAATGTTTATGTTTATTGATGAAATCTTCCGCTATGTTGTTATCCTTACTGAGCATCTGAGCTCACCCCTTTCAATGTTTTAATATTTTCCAGGATGTGAAGAAGTATTTTAGGAATGACCTGCAAGGATAGTCGGAAGAGGATATGAGTGTGGACTAAGAAGACTTTATTATTAGTTTTTCACTTTATGATGTAATGTATGACTTATGAATGTATCTAGTGTTTCCAAGGCTACTAAACTAATCGGTCTTTCGAGACTTGATATTTTGTGATCATGCCAATGTTACGAAGTAATGCACCAACTCTGGGTAGCTGGGTTCGGGGCGTTACAGTTGGTATCAGAGGCAGTTTAGTACTAACCTTGGAAGCTAGATTTAGATAAACTCTAATCAGAGCACATAGCCCGAAGATAGAATTTAAGGATTAGTATAGAAGAACTTCCTAGAATTTTGGTATTATAGAGATTTTGTGAGTTTTCTGAGCAATACATCCCTGTCTGGATACGAGCAGGTAGACGCGGCTCTGGCACAAAATGTACCTAGGGGTAAAACCCGAAAACACCGCTTTGAGCTAGACTCGAACAGAACTGGTGCACGACAACGGGCCTTACTGCACTCTTGGTTACGACACTCCCGGGGGTTATGCTTAGGATAATTCACATTTTCTTTACAAACCACTATGAAGGGTTATGATTATATAATTTCTAAAAGAAAACATTTTTTATGATTATGGATTATATCCATAAATAGTTCAATTTATTATAAGTGTTTTCAAGTTTGTTATTATGTATTTCGATTCATAAACTAACCTAGTTTATGGCATTGTATAGAAATGGCGCCCAGTAGAAGGAATGTGAACTCCATCAATATGTATGATCCAAAGAGTAAGAAGGATCATATCTTTCATGGTATTAAGCCAACATTTAGAAGAGAAATATTCTCCCATGTGTTATCAACATATGAAGAAATAGTATCATGTGTTAATAAGATAAGTAGATAATTCTCTAAGTCTTATGGATTTGAAGGGATGAAAGAGAAGAAAAGGATGGAAGAGAGAATGATGGATAAAGGGACGAGGGAAAAGAAGAATTTTCCAATATGTGATAACTATGGGAAGAAACACCTTGGAATTTGCCTGAAGGGAATGAGAGTTTGTTATAAATGTGGAGAAAAAGGTCACCAGGCGCGTGATTGCAAGGGAAAGAAAGAGGCTATCAATGTTGAATGCTACAATTGTAGGGAAATGGGGCATTATACAAATGAATGTCCTAAGCGTCAGGGAAACTTACCTCAGAAAAGGCCAAGGGATCAAGGACAATCTTATGCTGTTACTACAGTTGAAGCAGAATAACTAATGTATTGGTGCTTTTGGACTCATGGATTATATTCTGGTTATTAGAATAATGCGATATATATATAAGGATTGTACTGCAGTACTTGTTGATTTCAGTAAGGTTTTAATATGATGAAGTAATTATATATTTAGTCTGTGACAATAAGAGAAACTTTACTTTGTTTGGAGAATCTGATAAATTGATTTTGGAATTAAGAGACCTTTTAGAGAAAGTCTGGACAGAGGTATTTTGGATAACTATAAAGGTTTGAGTGGATTAAGTTGATCTTTGAATAGTATTGTTTAAGGTTAAAATTTTTTATCAAGATTATTTTTGGAATATTATAATACTATAGTTTTAGGAAAAGGACAACCTGCAGGGTGGGGCATAATCCGTCGCGTCGGACAAAGCTGTAGGAATCGAACCCACAACCATAGTGCGACAGGCCTTTATTTCCTACCACTAGCCTACATGAAGTCCCTGGTTATTACAAAATAATTTTACTAATCTAAATGGTATGTATTAACATTTGGAACCTTATAAAATTAGGATAAGTATAATATTTTTGAGTTCTATTATCTTTTTGAGTGAAAGATGAGTTGAAGGTTGAAACTCAAATTGTCAAGAATAAATATATATATATACCTATCTCTTATTCAATGAATAAATTAATTCTTAAACATTAGTAAAGGGATATTAAAACAAAAAAATGTGTTATCCTAATACCTTATGTCTTGTTGAACTGATGATATTTTAAATCAACATAGATTGAAGGCTTTGAGGCCCTCAATTTGACAGTTGATTGTGATTGATGACCTCAATAACTCCCTACAAATATTTACGTTTTTCCTCCAATTATATGTCTCTAATTGCCACCAATTTTCTCCTAATCGAGATCATAATTGGGTGGTGACTTTTTCATTTCCCTTTCCCTCTTATTAAGGATAAATTTTATTAATCTTATTTCCGATGTGGGTTTTCCACAAAGGTATTTTCTCTTTTCAACCTTTTATTTTCAAAGAATTTTTTTTTTTCAAATTGCGAGGACGCAATTTATTGAAGGAGGGGAAAATGTAACACCCCGAGCTTCTACGATACGCTTCTCATTCAATAATGCAATAGCTTGCATTGTACGCAACTTCGAGTTCTAAAACACCGCGACTAATCAAAGTAGCCGTTATGAATAGTAATAACCACTTTTTAAAATTATAGAAATTTTTTATTTCAAAATGGACTTCATTTTTGGATTAGGAATATCGAAATTAGCCTATGTTGAATTTTTGGTATTTTTCTGAGAACTTTCAATTTTTTATGAATAGTGAAAAATACTTAAAACAACTTTTTTAATCAAAATAATTTATAGTGATAAATTATACTATTTAGTGGTTTTAAAGTATAATTATAACATATTTTCACCATTTTATCCAATGGTGGTCATTAGAATTAATTTAACACTGAAATTGGACATAAACAATTGTCAATCTTTTGATATAAATTGTTTCTTAAAAACACGCTATTTGTTGTGACAGCGGGAATTAATTATAAAATTAATTAATGCAACTTCTATGTTTGGAATTTTGTAAAATAGAAATCATTTTTGAATTCGGAATATCAATTATAGCTTAGGGTGAAATTTTGGCATTGTTCTGAAAAACTTCAATTTTTGATGAATAGTGAAACCACTAAGTGGTAGTTAAATAACTGATTTTTTGTTTAAATAAAATATTACCACTTCTGTGATTTGATTTTCAAAAATCCAACATACATGGTTGTCATTAAGAAGTAAAATGTGGTTCAATGAGATTAAAATAATTTTTGGTGAATAGTAACTTTTAAGTTCTTAATCGCGATTAGAGGTAATTAGTGTAGTTTAAGGTAAAAATAAAGTTTTAATAATATGAGATGAGCTTGACACATGTCCTACCCTCATTGGATGTGCCATGGCCGACCAAGAAAATCCATGGGTCAACTTGGGGACCCCATGGAGCCACTTTAGTTGGAAAATGACATGAATACCTTTTATTTAATGTTAAAGTAAAAAATGACACAAACATGAAATGTTTTACTAAAACAATTTTTACATGGGGTTATACAAGTAATATTTTTGACTATAAATAGTAATTGGAAAGATAAAAGGATTTCCTACATCATAGTATTTTTTTTATAATTTTTATACATTAAATAAATTAAATTATTTATGACATCATTATGATGTAGCGATGACCTCATTATTTAACGATTTTAATAATATGAAAAGATAATGTAAAATCCAAGGCTTACACTTGTCCAAATACTATTTTATGGGTATATTTCGAACCCTTATCACCTTAGCCTCGAATTATATAAGTGTGAGACCTTTAGAATCCGAAAAGCATTGTATAATAATGTAAAATTTCCTTACTTTCCAAGAGTGCCCCTCCTCTCCTCTTATAAAAGGCCCCCACCTCTACCACCTCATTCACACTTTCAAGCCATTTGGCTCATCCAAACTCTGCCCAAATACTCTCCCAACTTCCCTCTCTTACTCCTAGAAGCCTCACTTTGGGCAGAACCCTTCCCAAGGAAGCCTTTGGCTCAAATCAAAAAGAGTTACCCGATTTTGAGGAGGTTAAAGAACGGTCGAGTCAGGACAAGACGCAAGGTAAGGGAATTTCTTAACCCAACTTCCATTCTTTGGGTTAATCTCCTACTTTCAAATTATGTAATAATATTATTATGTCCTATTTTTTATTTTTACGTTCTTTATGTGTACCTATAGTGAATACACATAATAGGTCTATTTTATTTTAAAAATGATCTTTTTAAGGACTTCGTCTCAATCTTCTTTCATTGAGGCATATTTGGTTTTATACACAATTTTCTTTTATACGGTGTATAAACCCATTTAACGTTTACGTTTATTCAAAAGGAATATTTTTTATATGAAGCGTTTTACTAAACGACAAAAAGGGAATGTTTTTCTTTCCGTACATATGCGGCGACAATGACTTCTCCGCCACCGTGACCATTATTTGAGTTTTGGCTTCCTCTACAAGCCATCACTTTTTTTAATGAAAAATAAATACAAAGTTTTAACTTTCTTTTATTTTGGTATTTAAAATGGTTTTGAAAGCGTTTTTATTATATCAATGTGTTATATTGAAATCTTGTGATTGAAATGTGGAAATGTTATGTTTCCTTTATGCATGTTTTATGTGATACGATTATGTTATGGTTTATGATATGTTTAAACCCATTCATATGAGGAATGAATTAGACTTAGTAAGTGAAGGGTGGAGCCCGCTATAGCTCGTCGATGCATCGGCAGGTCTCATGAGACAAACTAGTGTCTTGGCACGAGGCCTTGACAAAATCTTATTTGTGGTCTTGGCACGAGGCTTTGGCTACGTGGTTATGATAGTCTGGCATTATGCATTCCATCATTATGAAAGTGGTTATTGATATTGCATGTGATTATTCGACCAGTAGAATATCCATGTGAAGAAGTGAATGGAATTATCTCATATTACGTTTTCCATATTATTTTGAAGTTCAAGTTTAAAATGATTTTGTTTTAGTTAGACACTGCCTTAAATGTTTATGTTTATTGATGAAAGCTTCTGCTATGTTGTTATCCTTACTGAGCATCTGAGCTCACCCCTTTCAATGTTTTAAAATTTTCCAGGATGTGAAGAAGTATTTTAGGAATGACCTGCAGGGATAGTCAGAAGAGGATATGAGTGTGGACTAAGAAGAATTTGTTATTAGTTTTTCACTTTATGATGTAATGTAGGACTTATGAATGTATCTAGTGTTTCCAAGGCTACTAAACTAATCGGTCTTTCGAGACTTGATCTTTTGTGATTATGCCAATGTTACGAAGTAATGTACCGACTCTGGGTAGCTGGGGTCGGGGCGTTACAGAGTGAACCTCTTAAGGATGGTTGATCTTAGTTTAAGTGAGGTAAGAGCACTCAATAATTTAATTTCCATTATTTCATAATTTTTTTGGTTGGTTAGTTATTTGAAAATTATTAATTAATAATAATTTAATTATAATAATTTAATTTTGGTTGTCTAGATACGATATAGGTTTGTGGGAGGTTTGATCTTTGGACATTGATCTTAGATGAGTTTGATAAGTGGGTTTAAAGGTTAGGAATCAGAGGAAGAGGTTTCTTCAAGTGAGGTAGGTGGTCTGTCTAATTAAACCATAGTCATGTTTAATATTTTCAATGCATCTATTGTGTGGTCTCACCAGATTTTGAGGTGATGACCTCATAATTAATTAAACCCTACTATTGTGTTTTTCCCTTAAAAAACCCTATTTAGATATTTAATAGGTCTATTGATAAGGGGTTTCCACTATAATTATCTTTACAAGACATAGCCTTAGTTTTAGCCTAAGGGATTACCTCACCTATAGAATAGGAAATGTGAGAAGTGGGATTATAATGGATAATAGTCTAGTGTAAGTGATTGGTAGAATATTCCATGAAAGGGGACTTAGGTAACATGTTTAAAATTAAATTGTTAAATGATAGTTTTTTATTAAATAGAGATTCAGTAAGAAACCTCATTGGAATTTTCCCTTATAGTTTGTGAAGGACACCCTATTTAACCAGACCTTGGAAATGTGGGAATTGTGATTAAATTTGGATGGTTTAAATTTAAAACTTGGGTATAATATGAATTCATATAACCTTGAACTAAAATTAATAAATGGGAACTAAGGGGATTTTTTTCTAACATATTAATGTTTGTGAATCGAATGTTGTAATTTAAGGATCTAAATACATGGAATGTAAATAATTAATAAAATGTTGAATGAAATGAGTGCTATTTTGATTTATAAAGAGCTAAGAATTATTTTTAGAGATTATAGGGATTCCATATAGACTTATTTGGTGTGGAATGATGTGAGAAAGCCCTGGATTATGATATGAGACTTAGATGAATACCGGGTTGTGGTGACACCCTTAGATTTAGTGTGGGTTGATGATATAGAATTCATTGATCAAGCCATTGGATTACACATAGATTAATTACTATTAATTACTTATAGTGGATCCTACTTAGATTCAGGTAATTTATATATATATCGAATTCCATAGATTAATTCCCTGGATTATTGTTATGAACCTTAGTGAATGCCACTTGATGAGCTCCCTGGATTCAGCTTGATTTTGGGTGGAATGCCTTAGATGTAAGACATGAAATATAATCAAGAAATTATTTATAATGTTAAGGATGGTTCCTTTATTTCATAATGGTACATTGGATTAGTGTAATTCCAAGGGTCACCCTTTTTATTCCTTATGAGTTTTATTGAGAGAGAATGGATACCTTGGTTGTGTATTGAGGAACCAGTCAATATAAGATAGGTATACTGATTAGTGAATTTATAGTGATGTACAAAGTAGGAAATAACCAATTATGGGTTTCACCATGGATCCCAAACATTGTTGGTTATTTTAATGTATTTCTTTTAAATTGTTAAAATTTAAATTTTTAATCTCCTAAATGGAAACATTAATTTACTAAAAATTTGTATGAACCTTATTATATAATGATTATTTTAGAGATACCATTGGTGATGGCCTACTCAATTTTACTCATTCTATGCTCACGTCACCCTAGCTCTTGGGTGCCTGAGAATCTATTACAATTGAATTTCAGAGAGTGGTTTGGTCAAGTGCTTGAGGTTATTTTTTACTTGGTTCCTAGGATAGAGCATGAGAGTTGATACCAATACATGACTCGAAACTTTTTCAATATTCTTTTATCATGGAATTTTGGTTTTAATTGAGTTTTATGTATGATTTCTTAATTTCTTGTGTTTAGTTTCATTTTTCATAGTAAGTTTTATTTTGATTATAGTTGTTAATTGTTGGGATTATATATTTTATTGGTATTATTTTCACCATTTCTTACTCTAATATGTGAGTATAGTCTCCCCATTGTAGCACCTTAGACCAGTTCTTCTATTTGCAATCCTATGGTATATAGGGAGGCATGCCTGTATTATAATACCAACTATTGATCCGGGATATTATTAGTGGTCTAGGGCAGTGGGGTGTTACATCATGGTTTTTAAAAATATATTATACAATTAAACTCTCAGTTAAACCAACCTTTTCTTATTTTAAAGGCATATTCTCTCAATACATTGTAGAAAACCCTTTTATAAAAAATTATACTATAACACCTTAAATTCTCCCTTATGAAATCCTAAAGGAATACATTGTACTTACATCACCACTTACACAACATGAAATTTTAACACACTAGAACTTTTAATTTTTAATACAAGATGGAATTTATTAGTTGAATAGAGATATGGATAAAAATCATCTCTATATATTTCTTTATAATATATCTTATCCAAAATCTTACAAAAAAATAATTTGGATCAAATTAGAGTCTTATAAGAAAGTCCAAACACATTTTTTTTCATAATCATTTTTCTTGAAAAAACATGATGAAAAAGTTTTAATATGAAAATAACTCCCCTAGAGTTTTTTGATTCACTTCCTAAATCAGTCACTATCCTACTCACTAACTAGTCCTTACAAGAAAACCCAAATAAATTGTCTTAAGAATTATAAATTTAAAATAATAATCTATGACCACTTATACACAACTATGGTCTCAATTTCATATAAATGGATCAATAAATTTGTATATAAGTCCTAAACTATGGAAAAATACCTTTATATTCATAACCATGATATATTATCAAGGTATACATCACTTAAAACTAATGTATAAACCTGTGTGTCAAAAATTAAAATTATATTACCATTAATGAAGGATGATCATGTATCACCCATAGAGTGAATTCACTCAGTAGAGGAAGACAATAACATATCATCACTACACTCTTATTGTATTATTTACTAGGGTTGAAACTGAGATTATATTCACTATTATACCACAATTTTGTGAAGGTTAACTTTATTTTATTGGTTTATATTCATGGTTATTTACTCCATGTCATGGTGTACATGTTTTGTAGAGTATGTGATATTTTCATAACCAATATTTTAGTTTATCCACTTTATATAAAATATAAACATCATAGAATGATGTTACATGAAGTTTCATACGATGTTTAATAGTTAAAATTTATTTTAACATCTAATATATTTCTATTGATTAATTATGGATCTTAGAAATTTAACATCCAATTCATTGACTATATATGTAGTTTTGATACTATTTATCTTCTCAGAAGTTAAACTATTTTATCAAATCACTCTTATAAAAGGAGATTTGTGACATGCATATAATGTGCATGATATGATCATATAAAATCTATAAAAATAAAATATTTATTCATTCTTTTAAACCCTCTACTTTGGGGACTCTATTAGGCTGTTGAAGTAATATGATTCCTTCAGATTTGATCCATGATTCCCATTGCTAGTGATCACATGAATAATCATGATCCTATTGATTAGTGTTCAGAATTATTAATTTAAATATTATTCGCAAAGGTTAAATAACTTAAAAAATTAATGTAGGTTAGTAAATTAGGGTATGATTGATTTTAACTCTTTTCTATTCTTAGATCTTTTTATAATGGTTATTTAAAATATAATGTTTTTTTACTTTATTATTCACATGAATGAATAAACCAACATAAATAACACATTAATTTTATTTGGTTCAACCTAAAAGAGGAGACTAAATTTAAAGAGTATTAATGAATCATCATTAAATTATAAAAATCACTATGATCAAAACTTGATTATAATGTATTTTGAGTTCTAACAACCAATACCTTCTTAGACCAATACTTTGTTTCTTTTGGGTTTTGAATGCATTGATATAATGTTGGAGGAAGGAAGGTGTTGCTAAAACTATTATTTCATCATAAAGAGGGTAATTATGATATCTGGTATTTCAATTTATTGTACTCGATTTTTATCTAAGTTCAGAGTAAAACTTATGTATGAAGCAAATATTATAAATTACCTTTACCTGTTGATTGAAATTCTTATGTATTGATTTTTGTTAAAGGAAAAAATCTTACTAAGCAAAATTATCTTATGTATTTATTTTTAAAGGAAAAAATATTACATATTTTAATTATCTTATATATTTTTTAAATTTATTATGTATTTATTTTTGTTAAAGGAGAAAGTATTACATATTAGAACTATCTTATGTATTGATTAAATTTCTTATGTATTGATTTTAGTTAAATGTAAAAATATTCTATAATATAATTGGCTTACATATTTATTAAATTTCATACATATTTTTTTTATTATAAGGAAAAAACTTATATTTCATAATTATCATACAAATTAATTAAATTTCTTACATATTTATTTTTTTTAAAGGGAAAAATCTTACATATCTTAAGTATCTTATGTTTTGATTTTATATCTAAGAGAATTATCTTTTATAAGCTCTAATATGTATTACGTATTCATAGTGCACTAATTCCTTTTTCACATTTCATCCTCATCCACAAGAATTTCTTATGTATCAATACATTACTATGTATTCCTTAGAGGATATTAAATATCACAATGTAAACCTTCCCATTTTCTAATTCTCTATTTTTGATAAATATCTTACACATGCCTTCCAAAGGGGTATATAAGAGTATATAATTTTATAAATTTTCATTATGTAAGAGGATTTATTATAATATGTAAGATTGAACTTTGAATACGTAAGAGATATCCCTTTTCCATAGAAGTTAACTTTTTTTGGATTGAATTATATTTTAGATTGTTAAGGGTATTATCAATCATAAGAGTAATAACCATTTCAACTAAAAGGTATATTCCATGATTTTAGGGAATTTAGGTATCATGGTAAGGAAATAGTCATTACATTGTGTACATCTTAATCTATATTGAATTAACATACTTGAACAAGATTTAATAATTGTATAATTACTAATAGAATCACACCGTGATTACATGCATCTAAATATTTATAAATTCAGGATGCCCCTCCCTTTGGTTCGATATTACTCATTTATATTAGAACCTAGATGACTCAAGATACATTTTTAGAGACTTGTGAGAACCCTGGATTTGTTTTTTCCCTATACGTCAAGAGATCAACCACTTTATGATCAAAGGTGAATTTATCTTCTCTTATTCTTCGTTTCCTCCCTATCCTTCTTCTTGGAGAGGTTGTGGTAGTATTTGGATTTTTTTGTTGGATGTGGGTCATAGTTTTGATGGATGTTATTTAACTATAGGTTTTTTAATTTTTCACCATGATTTATTAGATTTTTGATCATATCTCTCTCCCTCCCCTCCGTATTCTTGAAAAATGATTTTTCGAGGCTTCGTTTGGGTAGCTAATTCAAGACTTCTATCTTTTATTTTTACGTAATTGAGTCCCTATCATGATTTTATTTAGATTCTAGGGATGGTAAATATTAAACTAATAATAATAATTCATTAGACTAAAGGTAATTT
Source organism: Viscum album (assembly GCA_963277665.1). Lineage (NCBI taxonomy): Eukaryota > Viridiplantae > Streptophyta > Magnoliopsida > Santalales > Viscaceae > Viscum > Viscum album. The sequence goes on along the minus strand of OY728140.1, from coordinate 1,711,034,073 downwards.
AAGGGGATGAGTTATTCATATGTGTTTTATATGATTCGATGATATTACATGTGATTGATGGAATTTTGATGTTTTAGTTAATAGTTTTTGTTTTCTATTGTGATATATATATTGTTGTAGTGATTAAACTATTAGGATCACCTCTCATAAGAAGATATCCATTTAAATTTGGTAATGAACTGGCGATGTGAAAATAGAATTTATGAAGACAGTGATTGAGTATAGAATTTTGAATTAATATAGAAGGAATATTAATAAGAAGACCTTTGATGTGAGTTGATTCTTTGATCACCATGTTTAATAATATATGTGGATTCTCTATTTCTATGATAGAAGATGTTTTGGGTGGTTTTTATAGATATTTTGGAGGATATGGTGTGTCTAGATAATATTAGAGATGGATATGTTGTTGATCAGTTATTAAAGTGGTTCTATGGATGGATGTGTGGAAAGGAATTGAGTTTTTAGAATTTATGGGTGTTGTTGGTAAGTTTTATGGGGTGGTTCATGTAGTGATTTGTTGGATGTTGTGGGGTTATGAAAAAACAAAAATATTGAATATGGTTTGTAATAATGAATATGAAAATGGGTAGATAGATATAATTTAAAAAACAATAGGATGTTAATGAACTATTAATGATTTAAACGAATAGTTGTTGACTGAGATAGACATGGGTGATGGATAATGATTGGCTTGAAATTAAATATGGATGAATGAATGAAATAGTGATTTTAATCAAGCTAGTGAAATAATAGATCTGGAAATTGATAAATGATAAGATTAAAAGGGAATTTAATGATGATTCCATGGATTTCTTATATAGAAAGGTGGGGCTGGTTTGTGGTAAGGTATTGGAAACAATTGTTAATTGTGGAGAGGTAGTTTGGTAACCATCATGTTCATTCATAATCCTATTTGGTATAAATTTTTAGGTTTAGATTGTGTTTGGATATGATATATGTTTTATTTTATTGTCATTTCTTATGTACCACTACCTTAGTTAGATGACCATAGTGATGTCCAAATGCTTTGGGTTCCAATTTTTCCCCCTATATCTAGGTTAGTGAGGGATCAAGTTCCTGACTACTCCCTCTTCCCCACTCTCCTTTACAAGTGTAGTATGAGATTTGATGGATCATGGTAGGTATATAAATATAGGATATAATATCTTAATATTTTTAGTTTTTAATATGCGGGATGACTTGATTATATGGTTATGATGATGATACATGGTGTGGGACATGCATGGTAGGAGGAAGGCACAAGGTTTATGTACTTTATGTTCACATTAACAAATTGTGATAAGGTTGTGATGTTCATTTGTAGTATGATATGTGGTGATAATGTGTTTAAATTATAGAAAAAATAGTTTTTTTATGAAATTAGTTGGAAATAACCCATCATAAAAAATGTATCACAAATACTACTATTTTCAATAGATAATCACAAAAATATCTGATCCATATTTTTTTCAATGGAATTTGAAATATGTCACAAAAAATTATTTGTGATGGATTTCATATTCCTTCAAAAATAATTATAAATAAATAAATAAATAAATAAATAAATTCACTATACATATTAATTATAAATTATTATGTATTAATTATATAATTAAATAGTAATAGTTAATAACATGTCATTATAATTAAATTATAAAAAATATAAAAATTATTATTATATATATATATTTAAAAGAATTTGATGTTAAATGATAAATAAAATTTATTTTATAAAATAAATATTTAAAATTTAAAACTCTTAAAAAATTAAACCATTGAAAAAATAAAAATATTTGAGAGAGTTTTGAGAGTGTTTGAAGTTAGGTAAATGATAGATAGATTAGGGGAGGGGGAAATGAGATATTAAGTGGGTGAGGTGGGTACAAATGTATTTATAATTGTTTTTTTATGATGGAATATTTTGTCACAAAAGTCCATCCTTTTAATTATTTGTGATGGAATATGAATTTTATGATCGGTATTTGTAATGGAATGACTATCCATTATAAAAAACTAGCCATCAAAAATATTTTCCCGATTATTCTATATATATTTTCCCACCTATTCAAAAAGTAATTTTGATGGAATTTGGAATCTATCACAAATAATTTTTTTTCCATATCATTATTTGAAACAAACTATGGATTTAGTTATAAATAATTTTTTACAAAATAGTTATTTTCAGTAGACTTGAAAATCCATCACAAATAATAATTTCATAAAAAACTTATTTGTGATTAAATGCACATTCCATCACAATTAATATTTTTCTATCGAATTATTTTCAATAGAACCTATAATTCCATCACAAAAAAGTTTCTCCCACTACAATGTGCAAATTGCCTATAATAATATTTGTAACAAATTCCAATTATATCACAAAGGTTTATTTCTATAAAGATTATTTTTTATGCAGTTTTAATTCCATAAGAAAACCATTTCAAATAACTATTTTTGATGAAATCAAAGTCCATCATAAATAATCCATCACAAAATGTTGTTTTCTTATAGTATTATAGTGGCATAGTGGTATGTGGTGGTGGATATGTTTTGATGATGATGGTGATATAGACATGTCATGTGATATGTGGTTTGATATTAAATATACGTGTAATGGAATGGTTACAGAAAGGATGGGAACACCAGGAATTTTTTTTATTGGAGCACAAGAGTGACAAACTAGAGAGGAAGTGGTTTCAGTGTACCTTATTGCTATATTATTTTGATATAATTTTATTATACTTGTTTGTGATATTGTGTGTGTGATCCTTAATGAGGTTGGGTGATAAATTACTTGATATTGGATTGATTTGGATCTACAATTTATTCATTGTGACATTAGTATGATTCCAACACTTTTTCATGATAAGTCTCAGGGAGGACACTACTAAGTGTACTTAAATTCTAACCCATATATATAAATATATTTTTAATGTTTCCCATAGGTATTCAATTTATAACATGAGAATTTTTAGCTCTAGGTTTAAAGTTATCACCGAAGTTTCCATTGTAGGATTTTATTTTTTGTATTTAATTTTTAGAGACTTGTTTTTTTTAAATTTATATTCATTATGGGATATTTGTTTTTATTTTATATTATGGAGTTGATCGGTCAGTTTCCTTATATATTCCTAAGATTATGAGGGAAATTCCTCCTATTTGTGTGTTTTATACCCTTGACGCTAGTTGATAACCTATGACCTATTTGATATGGGTTTCATAGATTACACTCATCTTTACTAATGATTGAGGAGGGGTTCCAAGTAAGGGAAGTTCATGAAAAAGTGGTACCAGGCCTATAAATAAGAGTTATGATGAATATTGATGTTACTCATGGGTTATGATTGAATGGGTTTGGTAGGGAAACAATGTTATTCAAAACTATTTTGTGATGTATCCAGGGATATCAACTAGGTCATAGGTGATTAGGCCCCCCTGTGATACCAAATAAGGGCCTTAATCTTACAGAACACCCTAGGTGAGGTGATGCTAATTACAGGTTAGAGAACTATGATTATTACATGAATTATGTTATTTTTTAATTTTTATTGAATTGAGATTATTTTAAGGAAGTTAAAATTAATGTAATTAAATTATCCTTAATAAATTCCATACTTTAAGGCTTAAGAGTTTAATTTCTTGATTGTAGAAATTGATCTTGGCCATCATATCTATGAGGTTAAAATTAACAAGGTATAGAGGTATGATCCACTTTACTATTGAAGGGTTGACCTGATTGAGGATAACGAGTCTTAGATGAGGATTTTGCATAATTTCTGGTGCCAATGCTTGATAATGTATAAGGGGAGTGTCTCTGATTTGGGGATGGAGTACTACTTGGAGGAGTTTGAGATTGTTTTTAGTTTGATTCATTCTAAGATTAATAAATGGGTATTTTTGGTTGTTAGTCAGATAAGAGGAGCTGTACGATAGTGGGGGATTCTATTTCTTATAAATTTAATGGAATCGTTGATTTCAGGGGATGATCTTGTAAAGAAATTATATGGATAGTTTATTTTATTAATGTTGAAGTCAATGAAGAGGCCAGAGTTTCTATCCCTCCATAAGAGGATATTGAGAAAGAAATATTTAGAGATCCAATTTAAGAATCTTCTTTACTTCCCCCTAATATATTTCCATAAGAGGATGTCAAATAATGGTGTTTTGAGGAGGATTTTCACCCATATATTCAATATATAACTATCACATTTAGATTTCCAACATATATGGAGGTTATGAATAAGGAATAGGTGATTAAGAGGATGCATGCATAGTTGGGATCATCTTAAGAGGAGAGTCATCAGAATTTCCTAAGGAGTAGAGTTGAAAATAAAGAATCTAGGATATTTTGAAATTCAAGGTTCTAACAAGTAGGGAGTCACCATCAATAGTTTTTCTCATGTTATTTTATATTTTTAGTTCTTTTTCATCTACTGGGAGATCAATTCTTATATAATTCACTTGTTGGGGTCATGGTCATCAATGATTTCATCACATGAATATTTTTTTATGGTTATCATGGTGTAGAAGATCAAATCCCATATCATCCTAAATAGTAGTTTCTAAAGTTGGAAAGGATTAAATAGAAATTGAGAATTAGGGGGGGGGGTTGAATCAGTTGTTCAATTTTTATAAGTTTCAATAATTTTTAAAAATTAACCCCTATAACCTGTTAAAGTTTATATCCTTATCATCCTTTTGTAAATAATATTGTATGAAAAAATAGGAAAGAAAGTAAAGAACATGATATTTACAAGGTTCAGCCTCAGTGTGAGAACCTAAATCATTGTTATAGCTACTCCCATGGGTCTATAGAAAATAACTATTTTAACAAGTGAATAAAACTTGTGACAACTCCCATTAGACACCTTCTATCCCCTGATAGGAAAGATTATACTGAATTCTGTTAGTTAACAAAGTTTTATTATAAAAAATTTGATCCAAAACACAATAATAAATATTGTTTTCAAATTGCTCCAAAAATTCTCTATATGTAATTCTTAGTCTGTTGTGGCTGGGTATGATTCTCTCAGACCAATGAGGTCGAGTCTGATGGACTTAGTCAGATAAATTCATTCCGATTGACTCAGTACAATCTTCCCTTTCTCCATCGGAACTTCTCAAACTCTACTAAAAAAATCAGTTTGATATTTCTCAGTCTGATCGACTCAATATGATCTTCTCTAAATTATGTTTCTCAATATGGTAAAGAAAAACAACAGATTTTTGATCTTCTAATGAGATCTTTATCTAAAAGGAAATTTCTGTCAAATTCTTCAGTGCTCTGTCTTTTCTACTTACGTGAAAAGTTACTGAATGAGAATGAAGTTTTATTCAATTTATAGGAAAATAAGAAAAGAAAAATAGAAAACTAAAAAACATTTCCCACTTACCCAAATTTTAAAACTCTAAAAAAACTCACATTTAAACATAAACTTTGACTTCTTCAAACCATCTCAATATTTATTTGAGATCAGTATTCTTGAACAAACAAATTTTTTTTCAGTCTGATATAACTTCATTACCTTTATCTTCCTCTACTCATTATGATCTTTCTTTATTTCTCAGATCATTATGATCTTCCTTTATTTCTCATCTTATTATAATCTGACTATCTCTCACTACTCATTATGATCTGACTATCTTCCTCAGGTCATTATGACGAACTCCCTCAATAGATGACTTATTGGTGTCATAATATTATTCTATTACAACCTTGAAATCTACCTTTTTTTCTTCTCAATAAAATAAAAATCCTTTTATAATATTCAATTATTTTCCTAACTGATCTCCCATTGATGGATCAACATCAACAACTCTGATTACTTCAATGTTCTGCATCTGATGTGTTATCGGTGTGTGACATTCATTTGATGAATTAGTGCCTATTATCGATCTGATTGATCTTCCTCCTCAGTTTGGTTAAAATCCTTATAGTTATGGAATTATCATTATGATATAATTATAATTTTTATGTTCTACATCTGATGATTGATCCACTCAACAAACTTGAAAATCTTCAAACTTCATCAACTTTACACATTCAGACTTCTGACAAACTTTCATGTCCGGTACTTCTAGAACCGATCTTCTGTGTCTGGGTTTTTGGAACTGATACAATATTTATGATTCCTACATTTCTTAAAAATATTTTATCATGATTTTTGAGAACTTAATGACTAGAAAAGCATCATCTAATTTAATTAGAAATTATGAAATCTTTCTAACTACAGACATGAATATATTCATTCAACCTATCCAGCCACATTTTAAATTTCATTATCAGGAACTTTTGAATTTCTTACCAAAACTAATTTCGATGAATATTTAACTTCATTCTAATGGATCTGATTTTGATGGTACATCCAATAAATAACTCTATATAACTTCCAAATTCCATATTCTTTACGCCTTCTATGTCTGGTACTGCTTAGTCTGAAAACCCATGTCTAGAAAACAAATTTTCTTTCCCTTTATATTTGGATTCAAATATTCAGAAACTTTTTACATTCTTATGAAAACTTATTATGATGAACTGGTTCCAATACTGAATAACAAAAACATTCTTATACAAAAATGTTAGTTGTTAAAAAATACAAAAACTTTGTTAAAACTAATTATCGCAAAGGTTCTTAAATCTCCCCTTTTGGATTTGTTGACAACCCTCATTAAAAACTTTTCCAACTCTCAAAAAATTTTCACAACTCAAATTTTGTAAAAAAATAATGGTTTTAAACTTTTATAAAAAACATAGCCTTTTTTAAAAGAGAGTTTACTGACATCACACTACTATACAAAATAATGTTTTTAAAGGAATTTTATCCCTCAGTGACAAGTAAATTTTTCAGCCATGTAAAAATGAAATTTCCTCAATTCCTCACTTTTTATTCTCTCTCCCATTTTATGGTAACCACAAATTCATATTCATTTAGAAAAGATAAGTAAAAACTTATTACAAAGTAAAAAAGTTGTCACTTTATCTCTACCATTGTCAACATAATCCAAATCATGGTGGTGGACTTATGTGATTTAGGAATTCATTGGAGGATGATGAACATGAATTTGAAACCTTAACTCAACAAAACTTTCTTTCAACATTAAATTTGTGAAGATAACAGTAATTTGATACTTAGTTGAGATATATTCTAGAAAAACATCATCAGTAGAAAATTTCTATTTTTTAAAATAAAACTTTAAATTAATGTGTTTTGATCTTTAATGGTAAATTTCTTTTTTAGAAAGATAAATTCCACCGTGATTATCACAAAGTATGTTCAATGTTTTAGAAATGTTTACTTTCAGATATTTCAACCGAACTTTCATCCACAACATCTGAGTAAAATCTTGAGTAGTTATAACATATCTGGATTAATTTGTGATTAAAGTTAGTGAACGTTGTTTCTTACTATGAAAAATCACACAACATTAACCCAAGAAAAATGTTCCTCATGAGGTTGATTTTATATTATTACAATCTCCATCCTAATTAACGTTAGTATAACCATGAAACTTTATTTGTTTTGTATAAAAACCCATGTGAATTTGTTCTTTGACATATCTCATAATTATATTTGTTGGAAACATATGTGATTAATTTTAATTACTTTTATACATGGCACACAAAGTCACAACATAAAGAATACCAGGCCTTGAGGTTGTAAGGTATAATAGACTTCCTATCAACTTCCAAAAGTTTTTTTGATTCACACTTTTCTGGACTCATATTTACTCAACTTTGTGCTCATAGATATAGGAGTAGAAAATTGTTTGAATTATTTCATCCAAATATTCTTTAACAATTCCCTAGAATACTTTTATAATATAATAAAATGTACTTTTCTTTTTATTGAATGTGTAATCCAAGGAATAAATTTAATTATCCCAAAATTGACATTTCAAAATTCTTTTTCATTTTCTTAGAAAATTATTTAAAAACATTTTATTCCTCCCCAAAAAAAATTATATCCTCCACATAATCAATTACAATTAAAGTTCTTGAGTCAAAATATTTCACATATAAGTTTCTTTCAAATTTTCCTTTAAAAAAATTAAACATTATCAAACAACTATCATGTTTTGAATACCAAGAACATGGGGCTTGTTTCAACCCATAAAAGGCTTTATAATATCTATAAACCTTGTTTTCATCATTATTAAGTTGAAAAACACAAGTTTGTTCAATGTAAACTTCTTTCTCAATCTCACCATTTAAGAAAGATAACTTTAAATCCATCTGATAAACTTTTTAATTTTTATGTGCATCCAAAAATAGAAACATTCTAATAGTTTCTAATCTTGAAACTAAGGAAAATGTTTCTTCAAAATACATACCTTCCACCTATGTATATCCTTTAAAAACAATACTTTATTTATTTCTTGAAGCTTATCCATGATCAATGATTTTTTATATCAACCCACTTAGTTTCAATAAAATTTGTATTTTCTGGTTATGGAAAAAGTTCCCATGTTTCATTTTTCTCAATCTGATACAACTCTTCATTCATCACATCCATCCATTATTTGTGTTGAATCACTTATAAAACTGATTCCGATTCAAATTTTGAGATAAGTGGAGTATGATTTTCTAATCTCAACTTTTTTCTAGTTTGAATTGGAGCCTTGTGATTTACAATAATGTTTTTAGACTCAACATGTTTTTGTAAGGTAGGAAATTTCGAAGTTTCTCTTCCATCTAAACGTTCCTCATCACATGATTCTCTTATATCTTGGTAAGTATTTTGTAACTTACTTTAACCATTTTTTGTAAATCTATAGATTATCCTCCTCAAAATTTTCAAAAAATATTTGTTAAGAAATTTTTATTTTCAATTACTTTCACATCATATAAGTCCACCAAACTTTGTAAGCATTTGTTTTAAGATTTGCAACTTCTTCCATTGGGTGAATAATTCATAAAAGTTCCTTCTTCAGCTTTCTCACTAAACTTTCCCATATTCTTATTTTTTATTTTAAGAAAACATGGAATTAAAAAAACATTAAAGTACATAAATGAAGTTTTTTTGTTATAACACATTTCATAAGAATTCATGTTGGTTTTCGGTCCCAAAAAACATCTGTTTTGAACAAGTACATTAGTAATAACAACTTATTTACATTATAACTTTGAAATTTTGTATTATTTAAAGATACTTATTCCAATTTTAACCAAAATTATATTCTTTATTTATACTAATACATTTTTTGTGGAGTACAGGGAGCACTATATTAATGTTTGATACCATGATTTCTTTGATAAGTTTCCAAATTATTTCTTGTTAATTTAGTACAATTATCTGTTCTCAACTTATTTATATAAACCCCCATTTCTTTCTCAGCATATTTTATAAAAAAACTGAATATTTCCACAAGTTATGACTATTTTTTGATAAATATGATGTCTGTTATCTGAATGAAATCATCAATAAAAGTGATGAAGTATAAATATCATTTTTTTATTGATGTCTTATAACTCCACATAAATTGGAATGAATAAGCTCAAGAGGTATCGTAGATTGAATCTCAACTCTATTATGACTCTTGTTTATAATTTTTCATTTCTAACAAGTAACAGAAATGTCTTCATCTCTTATTTAAAATTCTTGAAAATAACAGAGAATATAAACTTTAGAAATATTGTTCATGTTCTTCTTCCCATGGTTCCCATGTCTTCAGTGCCACAATTTATTTCATCTTCAACACTCAAGTAACAAGAGTTATTAAACTCTCCAAATTAAAAAATATTACCACTAGTAATTTCTCCTTTGGTGATATCTTTTACATATTTCACACTTATGATGATATAAGAATATTTTATGAAAAAAAATTCTTTTCGATTATCATAAATTTGACTTATCTTAATTAATTTATGTTTTATCCCATAAAAAATTAAAACTTCCTTATATTTCAACTTTTCCACTTCAATCTCAGTAGTTTTGATTCCTATGATTTTTAATGAACTATTATTACCAAAGGTAACTATTCCTCCATCATAACTTTCAACATATATCAATATTTTTATATCACCTAACATATGTGAAGAGAAACCACTATCAATTAGCCATGGTTTGTTCCTTTTACTTACTTTTAAAGCTATATTGACAAAAAAGTTATTTCTTCAACTTTATTCTTTATAGATTCTTTTTATTTTCTACTATCAGAAACTTGTTTCAAATGTAGTGTCATACATCATTCTTCATGATGACCAACCTCATCACATCTTCAAAAAACTTATTCAAGAAATTCAAATTTATTTTTTGTTGGAAGGAATCTAACATATTGATATATTTCTTTTCTAACTTCCTATGGGTTAGGAAAGTTACTAAACCTTTTCCCAATATTTCTTTCCATTTCTTTAAAACTTCTTCTAGGAAGTGAAAAGTTATGCAAAAAATTATAAGCCCTATGCCCATAGATTCTAAAAAACCATCAATAGCCATCAAATATTGATTTTGTATTTATGTAAGAAGTTTATATCTAGACAGTTTGTTGTGGTTGATAACTTCTTCCTATTTTAAAAATATCTAGTCATGAACCATATTTCCTCTTGAGTGGGTTTTAATATTTTGTAGAAGAAATTGGTTTCTCACACCCTCTTTCTACCCAATATTTTCCAATAATTTTTCTCTAACTTTAAATGTTATAAAAATTATATGAAACATTATTATTAGTGGGTGAGGATTTCACCATATTCTTGATTTGAGCATTCTTGGAAAATTTAGAAGTGTCATCTTTTACTCCCAAATCTTTGTTAATGTTTTTTTCAGATTCCTCAAGGTAATTTTTGAATCAATAATATTTTATTTAAACATGTTAACTTCTTATTCCTTATCTTCTAGATTCTTACTAAGATCTTCAACCATATTTACCTGTTCAAAAATTTTATATTTGTAAATTAAGATCTCCTGAATGTATTCTTACTTATACTTTATGACATATTTTATTCCTTTAACAACTTATTCAAAATATGTAATCATTACTATAATTTCTATCTTGATAGTTATATTTTTATCAATACATGAAACAAGTTTTTCTTTGATTTGATAATCTCTATATGGCTGTTCACTAAATTCTTCACTATCTGAGGAATCTTTTGTTTTATCAACTTTTATAATAATGTTTCTAATTATTTTTTTGAACTTTCATCTTCTGAAGAATTGTTTTCAGTTGAGTCTGATTCAAATTCATTACTCAAAATACTTATTTTGTTTCAAGTAAACTTATTTGAATATTTTTTGGTTGAATTTTCTTATTTAACATTTTTGTTTCAATTATTTCATAAAGGATTTTCATCAGAATCATATCGATATTCATAAAATTTATTCTTGGGGAAATTCATAGAAAAGGTTCATATTCCACCACACTCAAAAAAATTTAGTCGATATTTACCTCTATACTTTCCCTTTCTCTTTGATAGTTATTGGATATTAAAGACATGATTTTTTAATTCAACTCAATATCCTCTTTATCTTCAGAGTCACAAGGACCAACATCTTCAGTATCTTGTATTTTCATTTTTCTCATGGATTCAAGATACATTTCTTATTTCATCTTCTTTTTGAACATTGGATATTTACCAATTTAATAAGAAATAATAAAATTACACAATTCATCAAGATATAAAATAACCTTATCTTAAAAGGGGGAAATATTATAATCAAACATATCTGGAATGTTTCTCATAAGTTTCTTAATGATTATAAATTCTTCCAGCACATCTCCAAATCCCATGATGTTACAAAAGAAATCATTTACTATGGTTAAGTATTCTTTAAAATTTTCCTCATCTCTCATTATGACGCCTTCATATTTCTTCAAAAATACTTTCTAGATTTCCCCACATACCCTTTTAAAGTTTTGAGACCCATCACCTTCATATAATTTTTTTTGATAAAGGCATAAGGATATAATTTCTTGATTTTCCATCAACTTTGAAATTTATATTATTAGAAAAAGTCATCTAAGAATATTTATAAATAGGTAGAAAACCAATTATAGAAACATCAAAAACTTCTAGGGAAAGATATAATAGATAAGGAATCGTCTTGTTTTTTTCATCCATAATATTTTTTTCCATCAAATGTAGGAATTACTCTACTATTGAGAGAATTGAAATTATCCATGATAAGTATTCAATAAGGGAACCTTCCCTCTAATACTAATTAAAGTTCCAAATAATTGAATAACAAATAAGAGGGGGGGGGGGGTGAATAATTTTTTCACTTTTTATAAGTTTCAATAATTTTTAAAACTTTTCCCCTAGAACTTGTTAAAGTTCATATCCTTGTCATCTTCTTTATAAATAATCATGAATGGAAAAATAGGAAAACAAGTAAATTACATGAGATTTACTAGGTTTGGATTCAGTGTGAGAACCTAGATCCTTTCCATAACCATTCCCATGGTTCTATAGAAATCCATTATCATGATGAAGTGAATAAAACTCGTTCCAACTCCTATCAGACACCTTCTATCTCCTGATGGAAATATTATACTGAATCCGTTCAATTTACAAAGTTTTTTTTGTAAAAACTTTGATCCAAAACTAAATAATAATGACTTTTTTCAAACTAATCCCTAAATTATCTATCCTGAATCCTCAGTCTGATGTGGCTGGGTCTGATTCTCTCAGTCTGATGAGGCTAGGTCTGATGGACTCAGTCTGATGAATTCTATCCTATGGACTCAGTATAAACTTCTCAATATAATATTCTCTTTCTCTATCTACACTTCTCAAACTCTACTCAAAAACTCAGTCTAATATTACTCAATATGATCAACTCAATAAGATCTTCTCAAAATGATGTTTCACAATCCAGTAAATAAAAAAATATATGTCCGATCTTTTAATGAAATATTTATCTATAAATAAATTTCACTCAAATTCTTTAATGATCCTTTTTTTCTTACGTGAAAAGTTAAAAAATTAAAATGAAGTTTTCTTCTATTTATAGGAAAATCATAAAAGAAAAAGTGGGAAACTAAAAAACTTTTCCTGCTTACCCAAAATTTAAAACATCAAAATACACTCACATTTAAACTTCAAATTTGAATTTTTAAAACCTTATCAATATTTCTTTGAGAGAAATATTATTGAAAAACTACATTTTATTTAGTGGTATATAATTTACTCAACTTCATATTCCTATACTCATTATGATATACCTTTATTTCTCAGATCATTATGATATACCTTTTTTTTCTTAGCTCATTATGATCCTACTATCTTGCATTTCTCATTAAGATCTGACTATCTTCGTTAGATAATTATGATGAACTTACTCATCAGATAAATTATTGGTGTCAAAATATAATTTTATTGTAAACTTGAACTCTCTATTTGTTTCTTCTCATAAAAATTAAAATATTTTTAGAATATTAACTTATTTTCATAACCGATATCCCTTTGATGGACCAACATCAGTATCTCTAATCACTTAAATGTTCTGTGTCCAATGTGTTATTAGTGTGAGGCATTCATTTGATGAATATGTGTCTATTCCTGATCTGACTGATCACCCTCTTCAGAGTCAGTCTGGTTAAAATCCTTATAATGATAAAATTATCACTACAATAGAATTATCATTAGGATGTTTTTCATCTGATGATAACTCCACTCAACAACTTTGAAAATATTCAGAATTCATCAGATTTACAAATTTATACTTATGAAAAACTTCCTTGTCTGATACTTATAGAATCAATCTTTTATGTATGGGTTTCTAGAACCTACACAATATTTAAGATTCCTCCATTTCATCAAAAGAATTTATCATAATAGCTTTCATGATTTGTAAGAAATTCATGACTAGAAAAGCATTATCTGATTTAATTAGAAAGTATGAAAATTTTCTAATAGTTGACATTACTATCTCTATTCAACCACTTCCAAAACATTATGAATTTCATTATCAGGAACTTATGAATTTCTTATCAACACCAAGTCTGATTAATATTTAAATTCATGCCAATGGATCTAAGTCTGATGGTGTATCTGATCAAAAACTATATAGAACTTCCCACTTCCATATTACTTACACCTTCTATATCTGGTACTAATAATTTCTAAAATCTGTGTTTGGAAAACAACTTTTATAACTTTTTATGTTTGGATTCAAATATTAAAAAAAATCATCTTTATTATGAAACCTCTTTACAATAGACTGGGTCTAATCCTGAATAACAAAAAAAATCTTATACAAAAAGGTTATTTGTCAAAAAATACAATGATTTTGTTAAAACAAATTATCATAAAGGTTCTTCAGTTTCCTTAGAGGACCTATCATAATCAGTTCCAATAGAATTTTTTTTCATATTAGGGTAGATGGAGAAGGAATAGGACAACCCTGTGATGTCCCCTATCCTCAAAGACATAAGACTAAGTGCATCCATGGAGATTGTCACTAGTAGGGACAATAAGGTAGTAGAGTGGAGTGTTTTCAGTTGCTTCCATGGAGATTCCAACATTAGGAGAGAGACATAGATCATATATTGTTCCATTTTTCATCATATATCATGGATTTATCATTTTTAATTCTAGGTATTTTCATTCCTTTATTTGACCTGCCTTGGTATGTGCCTTGTGAATAAAGGTAGAGAGGCTTAAAATACCTCTAGTATTGAATATTCTAGTTAGAGGTTAGCTTAATTTTATTGATATATGAAGGGGTTATGAGTTGATGATGGGGTAGAATAAATCATTGGGGGATTTCTTCTTACTGCATATATAATAATATGGTGTCAATATTGGAGTTCATTGGTTATATTATATGTGTGTGATCATTGATTACTTCTGAAGGAGATTTTTGTATTATACCTCTCTCTCTCATAGTGGTTTTAGGATCACAAAAAATCTCTTTTGTATCTAATTTTTCATTTGAGTGATTGTTAGACTCATTATTTTTGAATTTAATTCATTTCATTATTGGTTTTAATGGAGTTCTTAAATTAAATTCAAATGCAACTTGTTGATATTATTAAAGGATTGGACATATATTTTCTTATGTTTAAATTCTAAAAAATCATGTTATAAGAACCTTAGAAGGCCTTTGATGGAAGTTGAGGAGATCCCTTTCGAATGTGAAGAAGTGTACACGACACTGAATATTTGGTGTAGGGAACTAGAAAGCTAGTTCCATATGTCTAGAAGCTTATAAGTACAGAAGACCCACAAAACAACTAGTGGAGTCCCACTAGATATCTAGTGGTGAAGAAAAAAGTGGTCGAACTCTACAAAAGTTCACTATTCAACCCGTATAGGAGCACCAAATAGTTGTTGGGAGATTTCTAATTGTATTTAATTTTAGGTAGGCTATTGACTATTCCGTGGAGGATATTGGGTATCAGATGACATCGATCCAGAACTTCTGATCCTCAATTTTATGATGGTTAAAATAGATTAATTGTGACCTTATCCATTCTTAATTGACCAAGATAATACCAAAAGGTTCTTATTTTTTTTAAATCCTATAAATATAGGGCTTGGGTTTGTGTATCTCTATAATCCCAAAAATCAGCATTATTACACAAAAAATCTTTTCTCAAATTGAGATGAAAAATCTACATCTTTCTCCAATCCCTCCTCTCAAATATCCAACCATCATTCATAAATCTTGAAGGATATCACCATTTTCTCTGTTTATCTCTATCAATTTTATCCATATTTTTAGAGGGATAGAAGTCTAACTCTATAATTGATTTTTTATTAGAAAATAATATCTTCTCATACCACATTCTACTTGTGGTTTTTTGTACTTTGTTAAAACCAAGGGAATTTGGTTATTAGTATTATATTAAAACAAGGGAAACTTTGTTATTAGATTTCCATTAAAACCAAAGGAGGATCATTATTAGGAATATCTCTCTAATTTAGGGGGTAGAGACACAGGGAAACCTGTTTTCTATTTCATACTCCTTATCAAATTATGTTCACTCACTTTTTATATTTACTCATTGCATCATTCTAACATTGATTAACATAAATTGCATAAATTTGAATCATCATATTTTTGCTATGATTAAATTCTTAAATAAATTTTATGTTTAAATATTTAATATACAAATTGAATTTATCATTTATCACTAAATTTATTTCATCACTTTATCTTTTCAAAATCATTTTATTTTAAAATTTTCATTTTCATATATCACTTTAATTTTTAAAAGGAAATTCACACAATTTCTATTTACACTCAACCAACACAAGGTATAAAATTGGATCTTTATTTTTATTCCAAAATATTATATATTTAAAATTTAATTTTAAATTTCAAAATCCTAACTGATTTTAAATGATGATTTATTTTTAATTTTAATCCTTTATTATTAACATGATTCAATAATTGATTATATTGATTATTCCCATTGGAAATTATTCATGTAAACTTTTCTTAGTAGTATTGGTTTTACTGCTGATATAATTTTATACTTTGTTTTAAGATTTCAAATGAATTAAAAGACAAGTGGAATCACAATGACATATCACTTTTGGAATATGATTATAAATCTAGGAATGTTTTAAATTATGGATTAAAGAAAAATGTATTTAATCATTTTTTTCCTTGAAAAATTTCTCATGATATTTGGAAACTCCTAAAAGTAACTTTTGGAGGTACAAAAAATAAAATTAAAATATAGAATACAAAGAACTAAAAGAGACCATCTATCATAATTCAATATGTATAAAGTCTTAAAATAGTAAAACAATGAAAAAAGTGATTAATTTTCCAAAAATAAAAATCAAATTGATGTTCTAGAAGTAACTTTTTTCAATTGAAAAAATAAGGCTCACATCAAGGTGAATTATCCCTTGAACAAAAGTATAAAGATAAGAATAAAGGTAAGAATGCTCTAAAAGTATCAATAAGGAGTGCTAGTTAGGATTATCTTTCAATATATAAACTAAGTTAATCAACTACTAAATTCCTTATGAATCATATCGAGGTAGGTGAAGAGATCAATTCTCACTCTCCTTTTCATTCCTCTTCTTTCTCCTATTCACCATCTTATTCTTTCTCTTATTATTAAGAAAATAAAATTTTAATTTGTTTTTCAAGAAATTATTTCAAAATATAGAATATTTTAAAGAAATATAAACATGTTATTAATGTGAAAAATAAACTTATTGATGAAAATGATGTTATTTTAAAATATAAGGATTATTTTATTTTAAAAATAAAAAATCAGTCGAATGTTGATGTTTTCAAAACTAAAAACATGGATATCAATATCTCAATTTCTAGATTCAACCAAGGTGAATAAACTATTAAAATTATCATGGGTTCTCAACATGTTAAAACAAATAATCATGGTTTTTTTTTCAAATAATAAAACATCATTGAAAAATAAATTTTTTGTAAAAGGTGTTTCCTAAAATAAAATTTTCAATTATTATAATAAATTTATACATTTGATATATGAATTAAATTTTAAAAACTCTAGATATGTTATACCAAAAAGTATTCATTTTTCCTCTCATTTTTGTAAAAGTAATTATCATTCTAAAAAAATTGGGATCTTAAATCCTTACTATCCAATCTAGGTAAACCTAAAATTATCTCACCATCCAATTATTTATTATCTGACACTATTGGATCCTCAAGGGTATCAAAAGACACTTTCTATTATAGTTTTTGTTGGGATACACCACTAATCTTCATTAATATATCATAAGGTGGATTCTTAATAAAATAGTCTATCAAATATTGAAATAAATGATAGAATATTTCCATATTGATCTAATTTCATAATGATATAATTAAGGGGGAGCCTAAATATTTCATTTTCAGAGAAATTTGGACATCAAAATTGATGTACATGGGATTTTTTTTGATCTTTTTAGTTTTTCTATATATTTAACTTCTTTTCTATATATATATATATATATATCTATTATATGATTTATTTTTACAAAAAGAGTAGAGGTTATTTTTATTATCTTTTTAAAAAAAAATTCCATATCCATTTCAAAACTTTATTTTCTAAATATTTTTCAAATTTTGTTTTCTTATATTTTTAAAATTTTAATTTCTTTTCAATTTAATTTTTATTCTAATTTTCCAAAAAAAATTCAAAATAAATATTTTTTTTATATTTATATATTTTTTTATATGAAATTTGTTTTCAAAAGCTTTTAAATATTTATAAATTCTTGATTTTTCTATTATTATTTTTCTTGAATTTAATTCATTTTATTTTTAAATTGTTTTGAACCTTTATGTTATATAGTATATTTGTTTTATATATAATGATATAATATTCTTTACTTATCAAAGCATGTTCATAACATTTTATATTGAAAATATTTATGTTGAAATAATTTTTTAAATGTTTATCTAATGGAATGACCTTTTTATTTCTTATAAAATATTTTTTTCTATTTTTTTATTCCTTGTTTAATTTTAAAAAATATAAAAAGTGGAGTGGTTTTTAGTGTTTTTATGGGATTTTTTATTATTTTTCAATAGAATTTTGGGTCAAAGGGGGAAGAATTTATCTTGTATTTAAAAAGGGGGATGTTTCTTTACTTTTAGTGAGAAGTTTAATTATATCTTAATCTTTATTGAATATGTTATTATCTTTTAATATTTATTGAATATATTATTATGTATTAAGACTTTTTGGATATCTTGTTAATCATTTAAGCATGTTGAATATCTTAATTCCAAATATCTTGAATTATATTGATATATCTATAAATTTTTATTTTCACTTAATTTATCTTTTTTTTGTCAAGTTGTTATGATCATAAAAATGGGGTATATTCTCTTATAGTGTTTTAATAACCACAAAAACTATTTTGTTTATATAATTTTTTCATTTGAGTGATTTTCAAACTTCAAATTTTGACTTTAAGTCATGTAATTAATGGTTCTAATGAAGTTTTTAAAGTCAATTCAAAGGAAAATATTGATCTTTTTGAAGGCTTGGGAATATATCTTCTTATGTTTAATGTCCATGAAATTAAGTTGAAATTTCCTTATAAGTATTTTTAAGAAAGTGGAGGAGCTTAATCTTGGAGGTGAAGAATTGTAATTTGCATCGACCAACCAATTCCATGTGTCCCAAAGGTTAGAATTATAAAAGTCCCACTTATCCTAAAAGTGGTGAATACTAAAGCTGATGAACTCTCTAGAAGTATACCAGCTGACCGGTGGGGGATAATTGACTATATGGTGAGAGATTTATAGTAGTAGTGAATTATAGGTAGGTCACCAACTACAGGATGGAGGCTACTGAATATCTGATGGGATCGATCTATAACCTATGAGATTAAATTTTATAATGTTCAAAATGGTTTAATTGAGGTATTATTCATGATTCATGGACTTGATGTTTTTTAGAAGTTTATTATATTTTTTCAATCATATAAATTGAAGCCTTGGGTGCTTTAATATCTCAAATCCAATATCACTGAGATTATGAAAAATATATCCTCTTGAATCAAGACTTTGAATCTCTATATTTCTCCAATTCATTAATGATACGACCTTATTTTACAAATTTTGAAGGCTCACACCTTTGTATTTATCTATATATATTTTATCAAAATTGATAGAGATATAGTAGACCATCGTTTTAATGGATTTTCACTAATAAAATCACCCCTTATCATCCCATATTCTACCTTTGGCTCATGATATTCCATTAAAACCAAGGTAAGTTGGTTCTTGGTATTCATTTAAAATCAAGGGAAGTTGGTTCTTGGATTTTCATTAAACCCAAGGTAATATGGTTCTTGGTTTTTCATTAAAACAAAGGGAAGGTATTTGTAATACATATCTCTCTAATTGATGGGTGTACATATAGGGGCACCTTGTGTGATATTTCTGAAATCCTTATCAAATTGTATTTGATATATTTTTATATTTCCACATTGAATCATTATAATATTGATACACATAAATTGCCTAAATTTGATTCATCCTTTTTTCTCTATGCTTAATTGCTTATTTAACTTTGATATAAAATTCTTTAGTCTATAGATTAAATTTATCATTTATCACTTAATAGATTTCATCTCTTTATCTTTTTGAAATTATTTTACATTAAAACTTCCATTTTATTTTATTATTTTAAATTTTAAAAGGAATTTCACCCCCTCTTTCCATTTCCACTCTACCAAAATTAAGTTCTATAATGTGTAAGGCTGACATGTAGTGTTTGTTAGTGAGTGGGACCATCAGATGGATCATAGGAATTCGAATCCTCTTCCATATTGTATAGTTGAGTTATCATTGGGTTTATTAGAAGCATATACGATAGATTTACCTAGAGTTTTTGAAGATTTTCCCGATATTTACCCAAAAGAAGTTGTGAAAATACCCTCTTGACACGATATTGAGTTGAGGATAAAGTTACAGCCTGGAACCTCTCCGATTCTGATGGATCCTTACTAGATGACACCTTCCGAGTCATTAGAGTTGAGGATTAATATTGATTATTTAATGTAGAACGGTTTTATTCATACCAATGTGCCATCATGGAGTGATCTTATGTTTTTTTCTAAGAATTAATATTTTAGTTTGAGGTTGTTTATATAATACCGGTGATTAAATCTATCGATGGTCAATAATTATTATCCCTTTCTAGTGATAGATGATTTTTTTGATCATGTGAGACCCACATATCACAACTAACTTATATTTTTTATTTATTTATCTTAATTCATGTAAATTTAAGTTTCAAAGAAGTTTTATCTTGAAACTTAGAATGTTTGGAAATTTTAATTATGTGCATGGTTTTATCACATTCTTTAGTAGAAACTGTGCATTTTCCCTTCACAAGGAGTTTTTTTAGTATATGATTGGCCTGTACTAGTAGTGCATAGTTTAGTTCAAACCATGTGAAGTATTTGGGAAACCATGTGATCCCTTTTTTACTTAGGGTTATTGGTGCATGACTTTCAAATATTAAGAGGAAACCATGCAAAAACTATGTGATTGGTCGGGAATTTTTGACACAGTGGTTTTCATAGTTAGTTCTTAGTTTGAAAACCATGGGACCAAACCATTTGAGGATACATTATCTATCCATTGGCCTCTGTATGGTTGGAACATAATTTGAAAAACCACGTGGCTAAATCGTAAAACCTAACCATATTTGATTAAAATGGTTAAATGACCATTCATACCTTTGAGTTTTTATGTTTCTCTTCTATTTTTTTTCTGTTATTGCTTGAAAGAACAAGGGGTGTGATTACAGGATCCCTACCCCTATTCCTTATTAAGTTTGTAGCTTTTTACTCCACAGATTTCAAGCAAGTAATCTCTTCTTTATTTTTATTTTATTATCCTATATTCTCTCCTTTACATATCCATAGATTTTTCTCTCATCTTCAAACCCTAAGCACTGTTTGGGTTGCGATTAGGGTTTAAGATAGTTCTAATTATGGATATTCGGGTTTTTTAGATTATGTAGGATGTCTCTTGACTCATTTATCCATTAATTTCTGAAGGTGAAATGTTTTGGATGGGTTCCACTTGAAACTAGGTAAAGTTTTAATTTCAACTCCCTTGTAATACATGTTATAAAATGATAGAGTGAATTTAAATTCCTTATTATGAAATTATAGTCCTAAGTCATACCATTTTAGGGTTTTAAATTTATTTAAAATAGTTTAAACACTTTTAATAGACCTAGGTTACATGATAAGTGTTCATTAAGATTCCCAATTGGATTTCTTAATGGAATTTGAATATTTTGAAATAATATTTGATGATATTTCCATTTTATAAAGAGTTTGTGTGATGTTTTAAAGGGATATTTTATAAAATAAGTGAGTGGGTATCATTTATTTTTAATTTTTTTGATACCATTGTGTCTTATGGTGGGTTTAAGTTATTTATAAAGAGGGAATTGAGGTTTTTTAATGGAAAAAAGGTTCTTGTCACCAATTGATTTTAAAATAATTATTTTATGGCTTTAAAAATGGAATTGTGGAATTTGGTTTAGTTTCCAAATGATTTTTCAAGATTGATTTATAAAAATGTATTTTAAAGTATATATTGATAATTTTTTTTTGATTGGATGTTTTGAAATGGGATTTACAATGTCGGGTAATGAATTGGAATTCTGAGATTATTTTTAGAATCCCCATTGTAACTCTAGAAATGGTTTTGTTTTATAAATCATGTGAGAACCTCATTCAATCTATGTGTGATTTCTATGCCCATTGTGGCTTTTGAACCACTTTGGTAATGTTTTATTTTTATGTATCTTATTAGTAAATTCTTATGCATGAATGTAAAAGGGGCTATTTCATGCAAGAGTGTAGAAGGATAGATGAGGTTTAATTAAATGTTTTTGTAATTATTTTTATATAAAGATCTATTGTTACATTATTGATCATATCCATTGTTTTACAAGTCATGGGAGTCCTAAGAGACTAAGTAGGGATCCATATGTGAGTACTTACTTGTGTAGATTGAGTGTTTACTAGGTTATGGTGCCTGGTTAGATCGATCGATCTAAAAAAATATTTTTTGGAATTTTGTAGTGGTGTGAACCTAGGAGGTCATATCCTTGCATGGTTTTAAGAGACCAATGGGGTCATAGCCAGGTTATTTAGTTCTGGCCTAGGTTTCTTGTTTCTACTTTATAATCAAGATAATTGACTGTTATGATGTTTCCCATGATGATTTGGTCTTTATCAGAACAATTTAGGGGATTTTACCTCTTATCATTTGTATTTACCCTAGCTTGTCTGACTACACATCACCATTATTGATAATTTGATTTTATCATACTTTAATGATATTCTATGGAATGTGGTATTGATTTTGATTATGAGTAATATTCTGGTTAAATTTCAAAATGTTTTGTTTTAAAATTATTTAGAAGGCATGTTTTCAAAAGGAATGATTTTGTTATTTCTTAAATATGTTTTAAGAAATAGTTTTCAATGGGGTTATTTATAAAAATAGAATTTTTATTATATGATGTGGAAAAAGGGATTAGTTTTGATTTGTTCTTTTTTTCTATAACTCTTAATACCCCCCTTTCTGTGGTCTGAAAACATTTAATTAATATATATACTCCTTGTTGTTTATATTAGAGGGGAAAACTATTTTAGAAATCTGAAAGTGGCATGTTTTTGTATTTTATTATAAATCATGTGAAAAACATATTTTTTACTTCATATTCAAATTATAATTTTATGAATTGTATTATAAAGGGATTCACAAGGAATCCTTGGAGAGATTCTACTGGGAAAGTTTGGATCACACTCTGTATATGAATTGGTGCTTGGGTGAAAAAGCATATCTTATGTTTCCATTTCAGGTTACCAATTTTGGTTCCATTCTTGAGGTCTCGGTTTGTCCATGAATAGATGGCGGGATTTGGTGAGTGATTATGGGTTATTAGTGGTGATGTTGGAGCTATTTTGGTTCCTTATTTCCTTTTTATTTTGGGTTTTTGTATCAACCATTTCAACCTAGGATGCTTATTTTTTTCTGTCTCTATGTATTTATTTCAGTTGATCATTTTTTATGGATATATATTTTGATATTCCATGTTTATATGTTTTATTATTCGATTTTTGTTTATTTCTCACGCATGGGTGTCCAATTTCAGGATATGTTATTCTAGATTCACAGTATTTTTATTTATGGGTTTATTTGATTATTCAAGGGTGAAACCATTTATTGAAGTGAATTATTGAGACCCAAACACTACTTACCAGCCCATGGGGATCAACAATCCCCTTAGGAATGAGTGGTGGGATGAGTTGGGTGACGTATCAGGTCATCATAGGATAGTTCATTATAGATCTATTAAATGGATACAACTGGTTTTCAATGATTAGACTACAGTATGGGTATCATAAGATGAGTGAAAAAGAGTAGGATATCCTAACGACTGCATTTATGCATCATTAAGGACACTTTGAGTTCATAGTTACACCATTAAATATCATGAACATCCAAAATATTTTAATGGTATGCATGAACTCCATGTTTCATGAGTTTTTTTGGACTAGTTCATGGTAGTGTTCATCAATGGTATTATCATGTACTCGAATTCAGAAGATGATCATCCTAATTATATTTTGGTTGTTTTACAAGTCCTTCAGTAGTATCAGGTCCATGAGAAGTGACCAAGTGAAAGTTTTTGATGTGTGAGGTGATGTTTCTCTATCATGTGGTGTTTCAATAGGGAGTAGTAGTTGATCTTTCAATGATCAAGGTGGTTGATTCTTGAGAAACACCGAAGAATTCTGCAGAGGTCTATAGTTTTCTTGGTATTATAGGCTAATATCAGTGATTTATGTTTTATTTATCTGGTATTTCAAACTATTTGATGTCCCTAAATATGAAATTATAAGATCTAAAATGAATTGATTAGTTACAGTTTAATTTTTACTATAAAAATAAGAATTTGATAAGTTATTATATTCTTTGGTTCCCAAAGGAGGGAGTTATATACAAGGTTTTTTATGATTATTCTTATCTCATTTTGGATTTTTTATTAGTATAGTAAAGGGAAATGATCTCATATAGCTATATTAAGTTATCCCCTCACAAGAATAGATTTTCCACTCATGATATTGAGTTTGTAGATATGGTGTTTTCTCTAAAGACATGAATGAATTACCTCATTATTGAATACTTTATAGGTATAATATATGAAAATATTTTGAGGTATATTTTCACTTATTGGGAAATGAATTTTCTTTATTAATAGTGGATGTAATTATTTTGGGGTTATGAATTTGTGATCTCTTACACTCCATGGAAATGGAATATAGTTTCTAACATGATAAGTAGAAAGTTATGAAGAGATTCTACATGGGAGTATAGAGATACTTGTAGATTTATGAAGGATTTTAAAATGATCAATCTTGATATAGATGAGGCTTGTGGTAAAGGTTTCTTGTACAAGATGATAGTATAATGACCCTTATTACAGCAGGTGGAAGAGTCTTAGTGGAAAGACTCATAGGTAGAGGTGTTCTGAGATCACATTTTCCATGATGCTTTTATTGAGGTTTTGTCAGAGGATTCTCAACATTGAGTGTTATTATAAGGGAAGATATTTATTTCTCCAGTGATGTGCGACGTATTTCTTTTTTATTTTCATAGCTCATCCTTGACAGTTCATCCTAGTATATCCAATTATTATTTTTCCTTGAGGATTAAAATATGGTGTCCAGGGATGAAGTAGTATATAGAAGAGTTTGTGATTATATGTTTGGTATGTCATAAGGTTAAGGTAATACATCACATTCCTGATGATTTTTTTTATCCATTTGATGTCCTAGAGTGGAATTGGAAGAAACTTTTGATGGATTTTTTCATTGGGTTTCCTTGATCTCAAGGATAAATTATTACTATTTAAGTGATTGTGGATCAATTTATGAATTTATAACATTTCTTAGTGATCTAGGAGTCGTGTTATATGGATGTTTTGTAAATTTCATGTGAAACCCTAGAATCACACTCTTAGATTTTATGCTTATGAACATATTCTTTATATACCATATTTAAAACCAAATAAGGGGACCCAAACTTAACCCTTTATAATTAAAATATCAAATATAAATATTAAGTCACTTACAAACTGATGAACATTTATGTTTAGAGTTTTAAAGAGTTAGGAAAAACCATTAACTATCAAAACTCATATGTTTCCTATCCAATGGAAATTTTTCCTATTAAACCAAGGATTTATTATTTTACAACAAGTCTTCAATGCCTCCCACAAAATTATCCACACATGATAACCATTTAAACATATCATACTTAACACTCTTCTTCATAACTTGGGGGAAAAGAAAAAATAATATGCGTGAGATCAAATTATTAGTAAGTGGTAGTGTATAATAGAGACTATCTTGGAATAAACAAGACATGAATAACATGGGGGGAATAAATAATAATCAAATAATACCTTATAACTAATATAATTATTATTTTATATATCCATGGATAACATAATAATGTAAATAATAACATTGATAATAATTACTGATTTTATAGTTATGGAATACATAATTCTAGAAAACCTAATCTTACCATTAAAGCCTCATACCAAGATATCATACATAAATGGGCATACACCCAATTACCCAAGATAGTTTTTCTCATGATACCTATTGATGAATCAAGGGTGTATATTATGTGAGGACCCACACATCACTAAATTAGTCCAATTCATTCATCATATTAATGGAATTAATAAAAAATTCATATTCCTTAATAATCAATATTTTTTCTTTATTGAAATAACTGGTATACAAATTATCATTAATTCCAAAAAAATAAATTCCATTGACTTATTTGTAAACAACATTCAATTTTTAGGTCATTTAAACTGTATATATTAATTGATATGTAGTTAATTCAATAATTTAAATGATATAGTACACATCCCTGAGATTAAATAATATAGACATAAAGAAGAAAAATAAAGTTAAGAGAGGGATGAAGAGTGATATAGGATATAACCCTTATGAAAAAGGAGGGGCATGATATATAAATTCATAATGAATTTATAATGAAATTCATGAAATATAACTACAAATTATAGTGATATTTTATATTTTTAGAGTAAAATTAAAGACAAATCACAAAAAATATATTTCACAATACATTTTAACATTACCATAAAAATATGAAGTTATGAGTCACTTAATTTTTTTTGAGAATTTAATATTAGGACCTTTTAAATAATCATTTATAAGGAAATATAAAAAATTTGTTGTTGAAAATAAATAAATATTAAGTAAAAAAAATTGAGTGGGAGATAAAAGATATGAATGTGAAAAGAAAAATCCTTTTTATTTTTTTAAATTAACTTTATTCAAACCCAAATCATAAAAATTACAATAAAACTTATTCTCAAAATGGGTAAATAGAAATACAAAGTTTAGAAGAGATGATAAATATTTGGGTTTCAAAATAATAATACAAAATATTTATGGAAAGAAGGAATATGAGCGTATAAGAGAAAGAGATTATTAGATACAATGAGAATTATTCTTAACAAAAATATTTTTTATTAAAAAAAATACATCCAAGAATAATTTTTGATGAAAAAATGTAAATTCATCAGATAAAAATAGAATTTACCATGTTAGATAAATAAAAATAAGAATATAATAAACTAATAAGAACATAGTGAAGGGATAAAAAATATGACTAAATGAAATGGAGGTTGAGTCAAATAAAAACCTTAAGAATTTGGTAATAATTGAATCAAAAGAATATAAAGGAGTAATTCATGAAAACAATTGTAAATAATATGAATTAAACTATAATAATAATAATAATATAATACAATGGGGTAGTAAGTACATCATATAAAAGATAAATAATTTCATAATTTAAAATCATGCCTCAATGGGGGTAAATTGATACGAAAACCTAAATTTTATTCCTGAATTACATGAAAGTTATTTTACCTCACGTATAATAAACATAACCATATTAATAACTTATTTCATAACATTATTCAAATATATCACCCTTTTCAATGTTCAAAAATAAGAATTTAGTATAAATTTATTAGTTATTGTTTGTTTTTATCATTGTATGTTAGTAAATTTGATTCCAAGTTTATCATTCCTATACTATTTAAGGTATTATAATTGATGTTATATAATTATTTAAAAAGTTATAATTTCTTTATATGAGAGTTTTAGTTATGATTTTTGAAGATGAAATTAGTGAAAAGCATGTTTAAGTAATTTTTAATGTACTAAAGGCAGTATATTAATAACATGATAAATATTAATATAATGAATAATTTATCTTTTAATAATATTAATAATGTAAAAAATATCATTTTTTTTCATTAAATAAATTCTTATAACCATCTATGTAATAAGGAAATTAAAAATTAAATACGCCATTCTTAGAGGCGGTAGTCTACACATAATACAAGTGGTATTTTCATTTCCCAATGGATGTGAGGGAGATAGATAATAGTTTTTCCATAAATATAATAACATTACAGTATATAAATTAGAGTAATGTAATTATATTAATATGTATAGAATATTTTTTAGAAGGTTTGGATGATAAAAATAGAGAATAAAAGGTTAGGGAGTGTATAATAATCACATTGAGGACCTGGATATTCTCTTGAAATTCCTCTTGGACATGGAGGAATTGGGACGCTTTATTGTAACCAATGGATACCAAACATGGAAGATTATTCTATGAGAGGTAAAATGGGTAGGGTTTCAAGGGATATTTTAAGGATAAGTGTTACTTTAAGTTGGTGTAAGTGAGACACTTTTATAGGTGAAAAAGAGGGACATTTCCTTGGAAACTAAAGTTGGTTGAGGGGTAAAGATAGAACCACATGGGAGTTAGATTATTTTGGTGAGGAAATGTTGGTAAAACATGTGGGATTGACTTTAATACCTAAATTAAGTTCTTATATAAGTACTATGTGTCATGATAATTTAATTAAATTTAATCCACTTTAATTAACCACTTTTTACTTCCATTGTCATTCATAAAATATTTAACATGATAAATATTCTTTTTATAAAAATATAAGATGAAATTTCTTAACTAATATTTCATAAATATAAGTTTTTTATCCATTTAATCTAATTTAAATTCTAAATATGAGAAAATTAACATTTAAATTTAAACATAAGATATATGAATACTTTTTATAGAAATATATATTTTTAGACATTAAGTGTTTTTATTATTATTTATTATCAATTTTTAATTAAATTCATATTAATATATATTTTTATATATTTAAAAATAATATTAGATTCATCATTTAAAATATATTAAATTAATTTATTTAAGAAAAATGTTTATAAAAAGATAATTCTTTGAACAAATAATTTTTTTATTGTGGTAACTAATATTTACTTGGTAAGTTATTTTTTTGTTAGAAATGAAAAATATCTTATTAAGAAATATTTAAATTATTATTAAAAATATTGAAATAATTTTACTAAACTTAACTTATAGTGTTAATAAAAATTAATTTTAATATAAGCATGCATATACAATATAAAAAACTTTAGGTAAAGTATATATTTAGTATAAAATGAATTTATTCTTAATATGTACTAGTAATAAGTATTAAATTAATATTACTATATTTTATTATAAATATTATCAATAAATTTTATTAAAATAATTATTTAGTAAAGATCCATTAAAAAACAGAACTCTTTAAAAAAACAGTTCTTTGAACAATATCACTTTTATATTAAATAATCTTCAATCAAGTCCATTAAAATTAATTATATATATTCTGAAAATTTAATTTTATCAATGAATTTATATTATAATCTTTATGTAAATCATATAAATATGTCATATCATTCTTTAATAATAATACTATGTAATACACAAAAATATTTTAATAAATAAATATTTTAATTAAATATTAAATTTTTATTTCACTATTTTTTATTTTTTAAATATAATATTTAAATTTATACTAAAAATACACAAATTTAGTATAACCATTAGATACATGTATATTCAATGACTATATATCCAATGACCATATTTCTAATGAATATATTTCCAATGACCATATACCCTTTTATAACAGTTATATTAACCCAATTACCTTATTTAAATTTATTAAATTCTTAACTATTGAATCACACTTATCATTAACTTTTATTTTAGATTTAACAAAATTATTTCTCCTTTCATGATTTTTATTATCATTTTAGGTTTAGTTTTACCAATGATGATTCTCAAGGGAGAATATCATCTAGTGGATCTTCTAGTTTTAAATCTATTATTATTTTCTATTTATTATCCTATTTTAATTTATTCACTTATTGTAGAAGTAATCATCCATGGTATGTAATATTTTATGGTATGTAATATATGGTTTAATGTTACATTGTTTTAACATTCCATTATAAATTAATAAGGTATTGTTAGTTTAATTCATATATTTTACGAATAATTTTCTAAACAATTTTAATTATTTTTAAATAATAGAAAAAACTTCTTAAGAATTATAAATATAATTTAAGGGAGGATAATTGGTCCTAATACCTGTGATGTTATAGGTACTATCTGGATAAAATAGTGAAGCTACACGGGGCATGTAGAACTATCATATCTAATTGGGATCCTCATTTTACTTCATGACTTTGAGGAGATCTTCAATGTGATTTTGGATCTTAGCTATACCTTAGAACTACCTTCCATCCTAAGAAATATGGTTATGAAACATTGACCATTCAGACATTTGAGGATATATTGTGAGTTTATGTTATTAATTTTTGTGGATCATGGGTGAATCACAAACCTTTGGTTGAGTTTCACTATAATAATACCTACCAATATTCCATTAACATGGATCCATTCAAGGAATTATATTGGTATAAAAACATATCTTTGTTGTGCTAGATCAAATTTGGAGAGTCGAAGGTCCTTGGTCCTGATGATGTATAGGTCATGACATAGAAAGTGTAGATGATTTGGGAGTGGATGAAGGTGGTGTAGGGCTGTCAAAATTATTTTTCTGATCGAATGAGAATAAACTTGGAGTTTTTATAATGTGATCATGTTTTCTTGAGGTTTTCCACTCAATATGGTTAGTAAAGGTTTGGCCAAGAGAGTAAGATTTATACCAAATTTATCAATGCTTTTGAGGTGTTAGAGTGCATTAGTGATGTGGAATATGAGTCAGTGATTCCCCTATAATTATACTAGATCATTGTTTCTTTCTATGCGTGGTATCTTTGTTTTTTATTCATGATGATTCCCATGTCATTTATTAGAGAGAGTTGGATTTATATTATTATACAACATTCTTGGAACAACTGGTTGCAATTCAAAATCACCGGGAAAATGTGTTTTATAGGAATGTCATTCCATTGGATTGTATTTTGTGTAGGCTTCTTGTCTTGGAGGAATATATGTGGAAATTTGAGTCATATATTCACACTAAATATCCATATCCATTTTAAATCATGTTTTCATTTTATAAAGAGATGTTTTAATTAGTGATGATTTGTTTTATATTTTTTATTTTATGTGCTACATTATGATTTAGTGATGGAGTTTTCATGTTTGAGAGGCATATCCTAGAAGTTTTTTTTGGTTTTTATAGTTTTTGTTTTTCCAATGGGTTTGGTTTTGATTCTCAAGGACAGTAATTGATTGAGAAGGATATAATGTAATATCATGGATCTTATCTATGACACCCTCCATGTCACCATGGTGTTTATTTTATATTATATTAATTTAATTTAGTCTAATTTAAATTTTCAGAAGTCCTATACTTAAGTTTTTAAAAATTTTAAGTATTTTGTACCATGCATGGGCTGATCATGATTACGAGTAACCGCACAAAAATAATGCATGGTGGTCTGTCGATGGGATAATGCTATTCAGAATAGTTAGAGAATGGTTTATCCAATCATGTAAAACCTAGGAGAACTCATGTTGGGTGGTATTTATCTTGGAAGTTCCTTACATATGGTTGGTGCATGGTTAGGAAAACAATGCAGTCTAACAATGTGGTTTACTCAGTTTTTAAAAATTTTGGGTTTTATTTTATATTATTTTTTATTAAATTTTATTATCAAAAAACCCTAAAAATAAACACTCCCTCACCCCTCTCCTTATAGCTCATGCCAATATATCCACCCATTACCCTCCATAGATGTGCACAAAAACCCTTGGTCACTACCCTACCCTTTTCTAACCAACCTCTCATGACCCCCTATTGGTGGCCTCCTCCCTCGCGCGGCCTCCTACCTCCGACCCCCTCTTGATATTGTATAACATCCATAGCTAGGCCCACCTCCCTCTCTCAAATATTCTTTATTAGTGGAAATTTTAAGGTGTGATCTCCCTAGGCAAGGGCTCCTCCTCCATTGTGTTTTTCCAATTATTTTCTATTCCCCTCTTACAGTATGTGATTCAGCCAAACCCTAGGGGTTTCAAATCGTACAATTATAACATTGGTTCTTAATTATAGGGTTATGAGTAATTATAATATTCTTATTTTTTCTATTTAGGGCTTTGAGGGACTCTCTATTATGTGTGAGGGCCTTTTCCTTTGAAGGTGATGTTTTTTGGCTCGCCACAACTTTCTTTCATCTTGGTTGTCATTGGTTTGAGGTAGGTGTTTCATTTTCGTCACTTTTTATTACAGGACATTAATTTATTTATAGTTTAAAATGATCTATCTTTTAATTTATACCTATATTTATAACCCATGAGTTTCTATTTTATGAAAAAATTGTTTTTTAAACCTTTTCTTTTGATGCAATTCCATTCCAAGTGTTTGTGAAAATTAATGATTTGATTTTAAAGAATGATTTAGGTTTTTAAAGAGGTGGAGAGCACTAGATTATTGTTTTAATTTTTTTTTTAATTTAAGTGGATTTCAAACTAAGTATTAGATGTTTCTAAAGTGTTTAAATTGTTTAACTAGGGTTGGGTGTCTTTAATTGGTGAGTTAACCTAAGTGGAATTGTATTTTGAAACTCATTATGGATTTTAATGTTCTCAAAGGTGTTTTTATAAAGGAAATATTGAGTCCCTATTTGGGTCTCAAAAATAATTTATTAAAATGGCTTGGTATTCCAAGAACGTTTTATTTTAAAGATATGGTCAGTTTGGAATTTTATGAAAATAATTTTTCATAAATTATGTGATACCCCTTGATCCCCTTTGAGATTATTGTGGCCCATAGTGGAATGTGATCCCATGTGAGGATATTTAATTTGATGAACTGTATATTCTACTTATGTTTGTTGTGAAATGTAAGAAACTGATTCTTATTTGAGGTACGTATCATTTTCTTTCTATTATTTTTTAGATTAAATATTTAAATATGTCCTAATATGAATTCCCTTTGAGTTCATGGAGGTATTAGGGGTGTTTGGGGATGGTTCAGAGCCCAGAACCCATGTTTTATGGTAAAATAGACTGGCACATGGTTAGTAAAAACTGTTTGATTTGGTATGCATAACCGTGTGCCTAGGTCTGCAATTTTGACAATGGGTTTTTTCATGTTTTTCACATAGTTAGTCAAACCATGAATATAACTGTGCTATGTGCCCTTCCCTACATCTAAGCATGCATAGTTTCCAAACCGTGTGGCCAAAATGTGTGATGCCCATTTTTTAGTGAAATTACAAATTTTACTCACTTTAATCTATTAAATGAACCTTAATTTCTATTCTTCATTTTATGAACACCATCACTATTTTGATATCATCTTAGAAACTATTATTGTATTTGATTCTAAATCTATATCCAATATCTGATTCAAGTGATGAACATTTCTTTGGATCTTCATAGGTGAGTTCTCAATTCCTTTTTAGCCATTCTTCATTCTTCTAAATATCAGATACACTATTTAGTATAAGCTAATATTCCCTAAATTTAGGTTCTTGATAAATTCTTTGATTTTCACATGATTAGATCCAAATCAGGAGTTGATACTAGATGAGCTATAAACTACAGATCTAAGGTAGGTGGTCTCTTGTCTTTCTTTAATATTCCAAGTGTGTTTATATATGTCACTGCGCCTTGCTCCCAATTTTTAGGAATTTCCTTGAAATTAATCTTGATCTTGAATTGATAGGTATATACTATTCAATTGTTGAGGCCCATGATAAATGATAAATGGTTTAGAACCTTGAAAAAAAACCACCCCATGGGTGTGTTGATAACTAGACCACCATGGGTGTCTCTTGGAAATGGACACCTTGGATGTGCCATTTTACCCCTTTCATTGGGATATAAATTGTGAATTGAATTATAAATCATATGGATGAATTGAATTTCGAATTGATATGTATACTGAATTATAATATCAATTATAATTGAATAGTTATTGAATAGGTAGGTATGGATGACCATTACCTTGGCCTTGGTTATGTGATAACTTTCATATCATGATATTCTAGTTTAAATAAATTTCCCATGTGAGTAGTTTAGATCCAATCCTTCTAATTTTTACCAATACCTTGAGTCACCCTTGAGGTGAGGTTTGAATTAAATGCTCTTGGTATTAAACTTGGCATGTTAAATTATTTTGAATGAATGATATTATTGAATGTTGATATTACTTGGGTGATACATGGATTCAAGTGATGAATACCATGGATGAATTCAGTGGGATTTAACCTTGCTTATGACTGAGTGATACTTAGACTCCCTTGAGGATTGCCAAGGATGGACTCTGAGGATTTAATGTTATATTCTAAGTGATACATAGATTTATATGATAATGAAATGGAATGACTCAAAGGTAATTTGATCATTTATACCATGGATGATACCTAGGCTCCCTTAGTGGACCGCCAAGGACGAACTCAATTGGTGGGGATTTTATACCACCCCTAGAGTGATACCAAGGTTCTTGAGGATCACCCTGGATGGGATTGTAGGGTGTTGGTTTATATTAAACCTAGAGCCATACTTGGATTCCAAATTAGGAATTCCATGGACAAGCTCAGGTTAATAAATGGATAATAAATGAAATGGTTTATATGACACATCTTCCAAGATAAAGCTTAAGCTTGGATTCAGTCTTTGCCTTAAAATTTATGGGTGTCCTACTTAGGAATCATTTGAACATGATATAAAGGGAGAAATGGTATTTATTCTAGGTCTTGGGACTTATTAATTAAATGAGGTTGTATGGTCAAATGAACTTGATGATAATGAAACATGCCTGACTAATAATTTAGAGACTTGACTCTTAAATGAAATTGATTTAATGGATTTGATTATAAATGAGTACCTAGAATTTATAGAATGTTTACTTTTAGTACTTTATTTATTATTATATTGTTATATGCATAATGTGACTATTATATATTCATTGAATGATTGGGACCTGACCTTGGGTGGTTTCCTTCTAGAATTATATCTCACACCCTGTTTGGGACACCTTTGGGTATATAAACAGATTGTATTATTGTAGGTATTGACAAGGGAAATCTTCCTACTATAGGTTATTAATTATTTCTTAGGAGTAAGAGCATGGGACTAAGATGAGGCTCTCGATACTATATGGGATATTTTTATCCTTTTTTTTACTTTTGTTCTATGAATTGTAAAAATGCTATGTATACAAGTTTTGAATGGTTTATTAGAGACACATGACATGTATTATCATAATAATTGTATGTGATATTTATTTTTATATTGTTATCTATTTTTGGAGAGTACCTATTATTTGTATGATTTACTACTTCTGATATTTGATTGATATTTCTATTCCACTGTGTTACACTCTGTTAAGAGGTCATAGTCTCCCCATGGACTCACCCTAGGCCCTCACTGCTAGTCTGTAGTCTCCCCATGAATCTGGTGGACCATTAGTTCAACCTTTTTAAATAAATTTTAATAAATGTAAAAAGAGTATGGATTCAAATTGAAATGAAAAATGAATATGAAAATGAAATGGGTAATGAAACTAGAAATGTGAAATGAAAATGAAAATACAAACTTGAGTTTCTTATGGCAGAGAACTTGACCAGTCCTAACCTTAGTAGTGGGATATTGGTAGTGTATCTTGATTATATCTGATCTGTATAGTATGTAGACATGACTCCTAGAGTAGGTAGAGGGGTGTACTCTTACATACGAAGTCTTGTACCTATCCGATGTCTGTATTTGTGCTTTTGAGATATGAAAATTGATAAAATATCAATCTGAGGCCTATGCTTGGAATTGTAGATGCATGCCACCATGATTAACTCAATTCATACTCTGATATGGTACTAAAGAACACAATACAAAGGTGGTGGACTAGGGGATACCAGTAGATACTTAATTAGTGAAAGATGTGACAGCAGTAGATGTACAAGATATGGGTGCTAAGGCATAGTTTCAGGAAGGATTTATGTGGTTTCGAAAGACTATTCAGGGAGCACTGCGACCTGATCCGATTGTGGAAGAGTTGATGCATGAGTTATAACAGTAGAATACACCCACATTTTCTAGGGATAGTGTACCACATGATACAGAGTAATGGATAGAGTCCATTCTATCTATATTTTATCATTTAGAGATGTCTCCTAAGAGGAGGGTAAAGCTCACTATGTTTATGCTATGTGATTCCACCAAGAGATGGTGGGATGTCATAACTCAGACAGAGTGTCATCGAGATATGTCTTGGAGGCATTTTCATATGGCCTTCTATGATTACTTCTACCCCAATATGTTGGTGGCCAATAGAGCCCAAGATTTTTTGCACTTGGGGTAGGGCACACTATCAGTTATGGATTACTCAGACCGTTTTAAAGAGCTCGAGTGCTTCACACCTATTCTGATGGGTGAAGAGTTATCTAAAGCCAGGAAAATCAAGGATGGAATCAGTTATAAAATAATATCATATGTTAATTTATTTCGACTTTCTACCATTTCTGGAAAAGATAATTAGTCACTTATCATAGAACATAACATAAGAGAGTCTGGAGGTGCGAGCCAGGGTGGTTCGACACCAAGATCTAGCACTACATCATCCAATAGTAAGAAGAATAATCTGAATCTTCCACACTATGATATTAGTACCCTTATAACACACTCAAATATCTAAGTGTGGTTTTACTAGTGTGGCAGGTCAGGAAATACGAGACCATAGTGTATGAGGGACCCAATAGAGTGCCGATCTTGTGAAAATACAGGTCATCTACAACACTTGTCACGAAATTTTCCTCCAATATCTAGTGAGAGAGGGTCTGCACCGACTCCAAATTTAGGAACAAGGTCAAAAAATTATCATTTGGAAGGGATATGGTGTACATATGGCTGATTAGGTTGAAATGGTGGTTGCGGTCGTGATAGTAAGACCCCAGTTTCATAGTGATAATAGAGCGAATCTATGTAGGGTAGCTAGACAATATCATAGGGCCATGGTACAGGACAGATATACATATTTAAATAGACCCTTGAGAAGTATAATACTAGACCTTCTAATGTCAGAGGTACTATTCTAGTAGCCTCTACTTTAGCTTCTACACTTTTTGATATAGGGGATTCCCATAGCTTTATATTTGTACCCATTATGGAGAGACTTGGGCTCAGTGTTCAAACATCTGATGGTGTTATGACACTTGGCACTCCGTTTTGGATTAGAATAGAGGATGTATTCCAGTTTAGGGAGTCCCCCCTTGAGGTTGGTGGGTGTTACTTTGTATGGGACCTATTTTTCCTCATGATTTTAGTTTTTGATGTCATTATTTTGATGGAATAGCTGGTTTACTTTAAAATTTTCATTGATTTCTATCACTGTAGGGTGACATTCATGTCACTAGAGGGAAAAGAGTTCATTCAAAAGGGTGAATGGGAAGTACAAGTTATCCGAGATGGAACACAACATTGTGGGCTGGGCAGGATAACAACCCATATATCTAGTTTGTATCTAGATGATCAGAGAGTGCATTAGATGGACCTTCCTCTAGTGGTTTAACATTTCAAGGATGTCTTTCTGGTTGAATTTTATATTTTACCTCTTGAGAGATATGTATAGTTATTTATAAGGCTAGTTCTAGAATCTACACCTATATCCATTCCTCCTTATAGGATGGATACTACTAAGATTCAACAGCTCAAGAGGTAACTAGAGAATTTTGAGGAAAAAGGGGTTTATTCAACCCAGTACTTCTCCATGGGGTCCGCCGATACTTTTTTGGAAAAAGGAGAATGATACCCTTAGGATATGCATGGATTACTAGAAATTGAACAAGCTAATGGTTAAGAACTGGTATTATCTATAGTGGATAGATGATCTCTTCGACCAGCTCTGAGTATCTTGGGTCTTCTCAATTATAGATTTAATATTTTTTTATGATCAGTTGTGTGTTAGAACATCATACATACCTCACACAACTTTTTTTATAAGGTATATTCTATATGAGTATTTGTCCATGTTGTTCGATCTCATGAATGCACTAGAAGTCTTCATGGCATGGATGAACCTAGTTTTCCATCCTTCTATTGATTTGATTTTGGTGGTTTTTTGGATAATATCTTGGTTTATTCTCACAATCAACACAACCATTCCAATCATCTTGATATTGTATTGAATACACTGAGAGAGAATTGGTTATATGGTAAGATCATAAAGTTCCACTTTTGGATGGATCAAATTCACTTCATGGGTCACATTATCTAAGATAAAGGAGTATCATTAGACCTAGAGAAGGTGAGATCTGTAGTTTTCTAGGAGTAAGACAATAATGCCTTTGAGGTGCAGAGTTTCTCAGGGTTGGCTAGTTACTACAAGAATTTCATACATGACTTCTCACATCTAGAAACACCACTCACTATCTTGACTAAGTTGGGTGTGAAGTTTGTATGGTCATATTCTTACAAGACTTCCTTTCAGAAGATGAAAGGGACATTGGCTTCAGCTTCGATATTGATTTTACTAGGGCTAGGAATGAGTAATAATATTTTCTATGATGAATTGGGTATCAAGATGGGATAAATTCTTATGTAGGTGGATAGAGCTGTATTGTACAGGTCTTGTAACTTGATTCCACATGAGAGGAATTACTCAAAGCATGATATCAAGTTATCTGTGATTTTTGATACATTGAACTGTTGGAGACACTATTTACTGGGAGAGTATTTGGTGGTGTATACAGACCACAAAATCCCCAAGTAAATATTTACAAAGCATGATATGAATACGAGGTGGTAAAGGTGAGTTGAATACCTATAGTATTTTGACTTCAAGATTGCCTACATTCCAGGTAAAGGCAATGTAGTGGCTGATGCACTGAGCAGGAGGACTCATATATAGGCAGTACAACATGCTAGTAGTGAGTGACAGCTTATGAATTTGTTCTTTGAGATGCACTTAGATGTGCAGGATGGTCAGGGATAGATCTATCTATCATCCTTATATGTGACCTCTAAGCTAATGGATAGAGTGAGGATGAGGTAGCTATCATACTTTGAGATCCTAAACCTATGGGAGAGTGTGGAAGGTGAGGACCCTCCTCCTAGTTGGACCATATGCAAGGATGAAATTCTGCAAGTTCATGGTTATGTATAGGTTTCAGAAGACATGCATGAGGAGATGATGAAATATTTACCTACTTTATATTGGGGAGTTCACCCTTTAATCACTAATATGTATTGGTATTTACATCACCAATACTGGTGGTTGGGTATGAAAAGGGATGTAGCTGGTTTTGTATTTAGATGTTCCACTTGCCAATAGGTGAAGGTGG
The DNA here is from genome assembly GCA_963277665.1 of Viscum album. NCBI lineage: Eukaryota > Viridiplantae > Streptophyta > Magnoliopsida > Santalales > Viscaceae > Viscum > Viscum album. The sequence continues at coordinate 1,710,994,910 of OY728140.1, read as the reverse complement.
CACACCAATGACCTACTAGACTTCTAAAATAGCTATCCATTATTGAGTGGAAATATAATGATGTATGTCATGACCCGACCCTACTCGGGCTCGAGCCGCAACTACCCCAGGCCCGCCTCCATAGGCCAGGGGTTGGCGACCAGTGCCGAAGGCACAACAACTCGGGGAGGCCTTTTCCTAAGCACCTGTACACACGCACACGCAGCAAACTCAATGAAAAAGTGCAGAGTAAAATAAAAGACAAGTAAAAAAGGGGGAAACTGGTATATATAAACCACAAAGTGCATCGACCTCTAACAGTACAAAGTACAAGATGAAAAGAAAGGGGAAAAACACACGCCCAACCAAAAAGTACCACAACCCGGCAACAGGTAAACAAAAGAAACAGCTGACGGGTCTCCCACCTGGAACCCGGACACGACCACCGCATGCGGTCCAAGATCCCAAGCTCCTACGCTCCTACGCTCCACTGAAACCACGCTCCACCTGTCCGTCGTCTGCAAGGGCACACCAAGTGTGGGCAAAGCCTAAGCAGGGGTGAGTATAAAAATACTCAGTATGATACCCCGAAGGCTCGAGGGAGCAAAAAAAGGAGGTACCGAAGGGTGAGCAGTAGAGGGAACAGGGGAAAGCAAGAGAGTATAGTAGAGAGTGAAGTAAAGAGTCCAGCTCAACCCAAAAATAGAAAGGAGGTAGACTCATCCAGACACAAGGAGCTGGAAACGGTGAGAAGATGAACTTCTCGTCGAGTCTTCGCTACCTATAGCAGGAGAGTAGACTCATCCAACCACAAGAAGCTAGAAACGGAAAGCACGTGGCATACCCCATGCGTCTTTGCCTCTCCTGGAAGGAGAGTAACCAAACCCAAGCAGTGGGTACCGGAACATGGTATATACATATCCATTTTCTCAATAAAGAAGCCCGAACATCGTCATAAGGGGATCTCTGTCCCGTAGCTCATCCCAAGAAAAGAGTATCCAACAGTCCCAGACATATCCCCATCATCGATGCCTAGCATCCCGCACGTATGCCCTGGACCACAAGCCAAGGGGCTCAATCACCGCACCTTGAAACTATCCGCTTCGGGTGGCACTGACTCGCCCGCACAGTATTAGATTGTGTCACAAGAACGCGTCTCGGTGGGGAAAGCACCCCTCGTACATGAGAGTTCTAGGGAAAGTCAAACCACACCTCGTCACTGCCCTCTAGTCGAGAGGCCTCCTCAAAGTCAAGCTGTCACAACACTGACCCGTATAACCAAGGGTCCCGCTCCGGTAATCACGGAGGAAAGCCACAAACTAGCCTAGTCGGAAGGACTGAGTCTGGAATGCCAAAAGGTGTTCCACTGCCCAGCCCTGTTGGAGGGTAATTCATAACCAGATATTGGGTGACCCACTGCACAGCCCTACTGGAGGGTAAACCATAATACTTCATCAGGTGACCCACTGCCCAGCCCCGCTGGAGGGTAGACATGGAATAAGTTGATAGGTGACCCACTGCCCAGCCTTGCTGGAGGGTAGACCTCGAACTAGATGATGAGCGATCCACTGCCCAGCCCTGCTGGAGGGTAGACCCTAAGAGGTCATCAGGTGACCCACTGCCCAGTCTCTGCTGGAGGGTAGACCCTGAGTGCGTCGGGTGACCCACTGACCAGTATCTGTTGGAGGGTAGACCCTAAGAGGTCGTCGGGTGACCCACTGCCCAGTCTCTACTGGAGGGTAGACCCTGAGTGCGTCGGGTGACCTACTGCCCAGTCTCTGCTGGAGGGTAGACCCTAAGAAGTCAACGAGCAACCCACTGCCCAGCCCTGCTGGAGGGTAAACCCGAAGAAGTCGATGAGTAACCCACTGCCCAGCCCCGTTGGAGGGTAAAACTCAGAACTGCTCTGGCCATCTCTACTGGAGGGTACAAAACTGGCCAACCAAACACGGAGTGGGTCTCGTGCGACCACCCAACTCCAGCATAACTCACCCAAAGGGGGTTTAGTGCCTGTTCCATCACTGGGTATCACCAGCACCGCTACCGGTCGATCCATCAAGAATGAAACCAGGGGGAGACCACTCAACCCTGCTGGTCAAACAAACGAGCATAGAGGGACCCTCTACGTCGTGAGAGTTCAAAGTACGTAAAGCAGATCACGAAACGCACATGGGGCCCACACGACGTGTGGCCCCATATCAACCCCAACCAAGCGCACAAACATCTCAGGTACAAACCACACGTACCTCCAAGCGCTCCCGTATACTCCCAGAGTACACCTCGTTCCAGCCCAAAGGCTATCATGCACACGACACCCAACGTCAACACGAAGGCGTGACATAACAACTCCACCTCAAAGGCCCAGGCACGACCAACCACATCTCGTGAACCATTTATCACTCTCCCAAGAGTGCGCGATCACACACCAAGGGTCCGCTACAAACAAAGTAGGGAGAACCACCACTGGAGCACCTTCCATGCTTCCACATTTAACAAGATCACACAAGAGGCTCTGTACATCCAAACGGATCACACCGTTGTAATACTTGCGAAAAAACATGCGAGTTAGACTACTCACTCGCCCGAAATGGTCAACAGGTGAAAAAGGGTACTATTCACTGTGACCAACCCGTGTAGGGCCCACCCCAAGATCCCGAAACTGAACCAACAGATCACGTCACTGCGATCCCCTCGAAAAAACACACAGGATTGAGTAATCAATCACCCAAAATGGACACCCGGTGAAAAAGGTACTATTCACCGTAGCCAGGTCGGGTGGGTCCCACACCACGTCCCTGAAAAAGGTCGGGCAGACTGTGCCATCGCAAAGCTCTCAGAAAAGCACATCAAATTGACTGCTTACTTGTGTGGAATGGGTACCCGGTGAAAAAAGATGCGTTCCGGCGCACCGCACACGAGCGGTGCCATGTGGGACCCGCATCTCGGTCGCAAAACTCAACGAACGGATCACACCGTTGCAATCCTCTCGAAAAAGTACACAAGATGGACTATTCACTTGTCCAAAACGGTCGCCCGGTGATAAAGATGGAAAATCACCGTCGACGCCCAAACTGCCCCCGTGGGCCCCGCACCATCATGCCGAAATAAGGCGGGCGTATTGAACCATTGCAATCCCCTCAGAAAAACACCCAACATCGACTGCTCGCACGCCCCGAACGAACGTCCGACGAAAAAGTCGCTAAAAGATACACGCAACTCAAAAGACGGGCCATGGGGCCCACGCCTCAACTTTGGCCTCAACACCTGAAACCACCCTGGAAAGCTCAGCCTCGATGCCAGGGTCCCAACGCCACTGACGGCACTAAAAACAGACGTCAGACGCGTCCACGCCGTCCAAAACAAGATCCGCTGAAAGAACAACTAACCCCTCGACTTACGTGTCACGCCACCGAGGCCCCTCTTTTAGGGAATTAAAAATTCCCGAAACCATTGTAAAAACATTGCCTCAACACCAGGAAGGCTCTGCCGCAGACGACACTCAAAACGGACACCCGTAGCGGAAAATACGGGTGTCCGAACACCGAGGGGGCAAGGCCCCTGGGGCCGGACCGGCATGGCCACGCGGGCCGACGGTGGACCCGGTCCACCGCCCGGCCGACCGGCTGAGACCGGTCGCCACGCGACGAACCGCACAATGCGGGTCGTGCCTCATCCGCGGGGCCGCGCGCCGCGACCCCGGTTTCCCGTCGCGCTCCGGTGAGCGTTGCCCCGCGCCGGCGCCCAGCAAACCGGCCAGCGCCGCGGGCCTCGCCTGGACGCTCCCCCTCGCCGCCCTGCTGACCGACTCCTCTCGCCGGAACCCGCAGTCGCGCCGCCGCCTGGAGATTGCCGGACCACCACGCCGCCACCGCTGGAAACCCGCCGGACCACCGTGCCGACCAGAAAACCCCAAAAACCCGAGATCTTCACCGGGCCGCTGCGGAGGCTTCGGAGGTTAGATTTCGAATCCGAAATAAGAATTGGAAAGCTCGGAGATCGTACTACGCGATCATGGGAATCGATCGACGATCAGATAACAATTTAACACTATAAATTAAGCTCAAAGATTGCGGAAAATTAAAAACGAAACAAAAACGTCTCCTACCTCTTGGGCGATGCCCGGAGCTTCATGGGGAGTCTGTCACCGCTCCGCTGCCTTGCCAGAATTGGCTCACCAGAGGTGCATCGCTGAAGTGTTTTTCTAGATCTGGAGGAGAGGTGGGGGGAGGGTTTGAGGAAGAAGAAGAAGAAGAGGGAAGGGGATGTGTTTAAGTAGAAAATACTTAAACGCCGCCCAATAGCCTCGAACCCGAAATTTTGGTGGGGTCGGGATTAAGACTCCCCTAGGCTAAAAACCATGCTCCGAGCACAACGGCGGTCTCAAAATTTTATTCCTAGCATCCATTTGGAAGTTATAAAATTTAATGTCCGAAGCTGCTAAATTACGAAAACGCCCCTAGGGCCATGTTTCACAAACGGGCCGCGCCCGCAAAACTTACACCCCTCCTAGAGTAAAAGACACGCTCCGAACACAAAGGTGACCTCAGTTTCCCAATCCGAGCCACCGTTTAAGAGATACCTGCGTTTCAACATCAAACGAATTAATTAATTTATTTAATTCGTTTAACGTTCCAGAAGCAGGCGAGGGGTCCAAACGTCCCGCGCCGACAAGTTTTATGTCGTTCCTATGGTAAACACCCCATTACAAACCCATCCGTACACTCAGATCTCTATTCCGGAACTCTGTTTAGGAGTTATCTCATTTATTTGGCATTTCCAGTGTGAACGCAATGAAAATTTAATTCCAGCCACTCCGGGGCTCGGAATCGCATGCCGTCTGAGGGAGCTGCTCTGGAATATTATCAAGAATATTCCAAAGTCTTTTGTAGCAAAAACTGGGTTCTTAAAATGTCACAACAAATTCTATGACAAGTTGTTTCCGACGCTTTCGCCGGGGCGCGCACGTCTATCTGTGGAGACGAAAGGCGCAACTTTGTTGCCCCGCATTCCTGCTTTCCAAAGGTGGGAAGAATGCGTTCCTTGTTCAGGGAGGTCTTCTCCTTGATTGAAATGGGATTATGGGATGTCGGTTCTTCCTTATGTGGATTTCTCCTCAGAACTTGTCACCTAGTCCGGGTCTCCCCTATAGACTTTAGACGTTGTTCTGGAAACTCTTCCTGGTGCCATATATTCATAGATACCAGTTAATTACACAGCTTCTATCGAGACATTACAAAGGGTCTGTTCAGGTCAGCAACCTTCGGTCAGGGGAGTAGTCATGTTGGACATCACTAGAGTTTCTGTACGCTGGGACACTGGCACGTCTGGGTTTCTTCCCCTTATTATAGGGCTACTCGAGGGCGCGGAAGCCCGAGGAATCATGCATCGAATGCAAGGAATTATATGCCATAGGCATGTCTCTGAGGTTTTCCTCAGCATAACATGTTTAACATAGGGTATACCGCAAGTTTAACGTTCAGCGGAGAAAAATCGGACTGACCAGAACACTAACTAGAGTGGATCAGATGAGTGTAACCCCAAGAGGACACTCTGATATAGGTGGGTTGACATGACCTCATTGGGATTTGGTGGACCAAGTAAGAATCAAGATAGATGATGGGGTTCTGAGTGAAATGGGTGTTGAATGGGATGAAACCACCGTGAGGGAGATGGTAATATTGGGCTTAAGTCTCAGGAAGACTTCTTACGTACCCCCGTGGCCGGGAATCAAAGTCCGCGTAGTTCAGGGAGGTGATGGGAAACCTAAGGAGGTGACCCGTGAGAATGGAAGCTTTGATGGGACCCAAAGGAAGTGGAGCCTATAGTTTGGGGAATGACCTTTCTGAGATACATAGGATCAATGGAAAGATCAGGTGATGAGCTTGAATTGGGGTGTAAACATAGAACAACAACCCGATGATGTGTATGGGGATTACGTGTGGTTAGTAGCCCGGGCTAGTCTGATTCCATTAGGATGAAACAAAGGTGTGGGTCCCATATAATGGGATTACAACGGATTGCTACTAAATAAGAGATGCAATGACTTACCGCTAATTGGGATATCAATGACTTATCGCTGAATGGGGTTACAACGACTTACCGCTGATTGAGGTCACAATGACTTACCGCTGGATAGGGATGTCAATGACTTATCGCTGAATGGGGTCACGAGTCTAACACCATGCCAGTCGAAGGTGAACCAACGTGAATAAGGACCTAGGGTACAGATGGATGGTGTAACCGAACCAATGTGAAGGGGGGTCAGAATGACTGGGTGTTGGGCTTGAACCTCGTGGAGGCTTCCTACGTACCATGCCTTGGCAAGGATCAAATACCTCGTAGTTCAGGTTGGGTGTGGGGCTTACACTCTAGGATTCCTAGAGAGGATGGCTTGGTTCACTGGCATGAAGGGGTTCGGAGCGACCAATGGGTGGTGGGATTGGACCTCAGGGAGGATTTCTACGTACCTTTCCTTGGAAAGAATCAAAGACCCCATAGTTCAGGTGGGGGAATTGGTGCGTCGGCGTGAAAGTGGTTAGGACCAATGGTTGTTGGGATTGAACCTCATGGATTCTTCCTACGTACCTCACCTTAACAAGGATCAAAGTCTTCATAGTTCATGTGGACAAAAGGTCTTGAACCTCCGGGAGGATTCTTACGTACCTTGCCTTGGAAAGTATCAAAGACCCTGTAATTTAGGTGGGGGAATTGGTGCGCTGACGTGAAAGTGATCAGGACCAATGGTTGTTGGGATTTAACCTCATGGAGGCTTCCTACTTACCTCGCCTTTGTAAGGATCAAAGTCCTCATAGTTCAGGTGGAAAAAAGGGATTGAACCTGAGGAAGGCTTCCTACCTACCTTGCCTTGGCAAGGATCAAAGCCCCGTAGTTTAGGTGAGTGTGGAGCTTACACTCTAGGATTCCCAGAGAGGATGTCATGGTCGATGCTTGATCCAAGACCACGTGATTCATGCTTGGTGTGAGAAACAAGATACAACAAAGACCTGACGATCACATCACAAAAGGTGCGTCCATGGGAAATGGAGTGGGTTTTACACGTGATCGCATCCCAAAGAGGAAATAGAGGCTTATGCGTGGTTAGCATCTATAAGAGGTCAGGACTTACTCTAGGATGGAGGACCGATGGCGAAAAAGCCCAGTGGGAGAGGTATTTGGCACTGAATAAAGGAGGGTAAGGGATGTTGCCTCCTGTAAGAAAAGCTATGGGCTTACACCAGAGTGGTTACCATTTCCCTGCGCAGGATGCATGGGGGGAAGTCACAGTTTAATGTCATGTGTTGAGGATGATGGTGCTTGGCAGTTTAATGTCCTGTAGCTCGAACGATGTGGGTTCACTCCACACCCCTAAGACTTAAATAACTGGTACCCTCTGCACCTTGGTGAAGAGAGGGGACATGCAACACCATGGTTGGTGGGTGTCGAGAGGTGATCCCATTGGGGGTCCACGTTAGCATGGTTATGCGAAGAAGAAATAGCCATTAGTGTGCCTATGCGAAGAAGCATGCGGCGAGGCAACACAATGTGAAACTTCGCCCAAGGGACCTTGATGTTACTTCGTGCGAACCTAGGAGGTTGCACGGGGGAGGGAGTTGCAGAGCAAAGAGGCTTATGAGTAGAGGTGTCTTAGAGCTCTGGTGGTCCATGCAATGGAAAGGATTCGTGAAGGTGCGGGCTTCGCGAAGTGAAGTGGCCTAGCATATGCATAGCACATATGTTCATACAAGAGGTGCTTCGCGAAGTGTACAGGCATTCACGAAGCAAATCCCTATGAAGCATGGGTGCCTCGCGAAGCAAGGTCCTGTGAACAATGTGCTTTGTGAGGCACAGTGACTCTGCCTTAGCATTTGAGTCACGTGTGCATGGGGGGTGCTTCGCGAAGCATAAGCGCTCTACGATGAACTAAGTCCTCGTGAGGATCTCCTTCCTTCATGAAGGCCTGTGGGCTTTGCGAAAGGCATTCCTCTCAAAAGAGGGGGTGAAAACAATGCAAAGGGGAGGTACTTTGTAGAGAAAAAGTACCTTGAGAAGATCATGGTTTACAGAGAAGACAGTGCTTCACGATTTGATAGACGAGAAGGTGAAAGGTTAGATGATCCTTCCTTTGGGCCTGGGGGAGGCTGGTATTTATAGTCCAGAGGTGCCGCGAAGAAGATCTCGCTCAACACGAAGCTGGATTCCACTTCGCGGCGGGCTCTCGAACATCAAAGGGGCTCACAGAGCATCCCGCCTCCTTGCTTCACGGCAGGCTCGCAAACGTCAAATCAGCTCGCGGAGCATCCCACCTCCTTGATTTGCAGTGGGTTCATAAACGTCAAATTGGCCCACAGATCATCCCGCCTCCTTGCTTCAAGGTGAGCTCACGAACATCAAAGGGCTCGTGGAGCATCCTGCCTCCTTGCTTCACGGCGGGCTCGTGAACGTCAAAGGGTTTGCGGAGAATCCCCCCACCTTGCTTAGCGGCGGGCCCGCGAACATCAAATCGCCTCGCGGAGCATCCCACCTCTTTGCTTCGCGGCGGGCATGGGGCCATGGCGCTCCATGAAGGGTCTTCGCGAGGAAGCTTTGGAGACTTTCTTATTATCCTTATCCCTTTTGATTTTTGGTTCCAAGAAATCCCCCCCCCCCTCATACTTGGAGCCGAGGAGAAATCAAGGGTCATAGTCTGAGGGTCAATCACCAAAATTCCTCGCCCGTTCGCAAAGCTAGATCATGAAAGAGGATCACTGAGCGGGAAAGTGACGGGTCAGCTGGGCGCGTAGCGAAGCTCACCGCAGTTGTGATGTGCCGTGAAGCTGCGAGGGTCATCTCCTATATATAGAGGGGATGAATTATTTTTTGTCCTTTCTTTCCTTCATGATTTTAACTTTTAGTGCTCTCAATTTTTGAAGCTCTGCGTACTCCGCGATTGCTCTCTGCAACTTGGGATTTCAACTTCACGATGCATAGTGAGTCTTTGACTTCACATCTGTGCACTTCACAGCTCTGTGTTCGGAAGCCAAGGTAGGGATCCACGAATAGACTTCGTGAACTCGCTTTGAAAACGAGCTTCGTGAATGAACCCAAAAATCTTCCAAACCCAAAAGGCTAAATGGATCATTAAGAAGCTCCCCAGGGGGTCCTTGCAGATGCCGCCCAAAGGGATGATATGGCGAATAGTCTGGGTTTAGGAGAGCTAATTTGGAGCCACTCTGACCATGGTTCTTTGGTGGAACTGCTATCGGAGAGCCATAGGAACTATCCATTATGTAAGAGGTTTCCTTTTTGTGGATTCAGGATGAGGGATGACGTCTTCATCCCAGAAGGAAGTTGGGACGAACCAGCTTACTGGTTCAGAAGCATGCCATGCCATCGCCGATGGTTCAGGGCAGCTGACGGCCATGCCCGGGAGGACTTCACACCCATCATTTATGAATGATTATACAACCAACTAAATAATGTTGATGAGTAGGAGTTACATCTAGAGAGGTATCCCCCCATTCATCGGACGATATTGAAGGCATCTCTGGGGAACCCAGAGAAGGGGTGGTCCGAGGAGTGGGACCTGTGACAGGGCAGAAACTTCAGAGATGATTGGGCCTGTGCTTACTGGGTAGGCACCTCGTGTGAGGAATTTGGGGCGGATTTGATAAGATTGGGCTTGTATAAGGCAGCTTGGTCCTCCCAGTTTGATATCATCCAGCCGAAGTAGCTGATGCCATAGCTGTTGAGAAAATGGTCATCAAGGACCAACACATTCCATTTTCACCACGAGGAAGTCGGCATCAGCTTTTGGGATGTCCACTAGATCTCAGGGGTCTCGATACTGGGGGATATGTATGAAGAATTACTCCCCATCATGAGTGTGTGGGAGGACCCGGAGAAAATGCCGCCGCTGGAGATGGCTTTGATGGAGCTTGTGCTGGGAGAGGACAAGGAGACGGTGAGGGACGTCCATTTCAGGTGGTGGTTTAAATAGTTCCTGAACTTTACGAAGGAAAGATAGTTTTTGGTGAGGCCTCAGACTTTCCCGAAGGGGGACCAAAGTAAGGAGTACTCATGCTGGTGACTTTTGGAGGAGAACCAGTGGAAGAAGTGGGGATTTAGTGCCATCACCAAACAACAACCAATATTCAGGTTGGAAGTGTTCATCACAGCTCTCATCTATGGTTGTATCCTACCAGTGAGGGACACCAACATGGGAGTGCAAGCAATCACATTTATTATGGTTTCTGTGTTGGCGACAGGAGGGTGGGTCAACCTCGGGATCCCGATTCTTTCCAAGCTGTATAAGATGATGTAGCATATCAGCAAGGGGAAGAGGCCGTAGAGAATATGCAGGCCATTCCACCTCTTGTATGGGTGGATAGAGGCACACATCAGGGGGGTTTATGAATACTCGAACCCCATTTCCCCTCCGGAATCGAACTTCTTCCCATCCATCCTAAACACTGCCAGGAGCTTTCCAGCCAATCCGATCGCATCGTCAGTTCTGAACCGAGTGTGGAAGGTGTAGGAGTTCAATTTCCACCCATTTCCATTGCCGATGGGGGTATTACCTAATGATGGACGGGGAACGGGGGATGCCCATTCCTATCTCCTGTACTTTTGAGGTGGAGTTTTGGTGTCAAGGGTGGATCGTGAGCCTCTCTACGAGCCGTACACCCCACATCTATTTGCTTGGAAATTCTGGTGCATGCAGTGAATGACCCTGCAGGTCTATCTAGGAGTGCACTATGAGGAACACCCATGTGTGATGAGGCATATGTGGCTCATGTTCACCCAGGAAGACGGGAAGATGCAGAACCAGATGCCCCCACCGACCACTATCGTCGGGTTAGTGAATAAATATGCCCAGAGTTGGGAGGCGGCCTACCCAGGGGAAATGATAAAGTGACCAGACATTTGATTTGATGATGGAATGCCTCCCAAACCTAGGGTTTAGGGTCGGAAGGTGGCAGGGGCATCTCGTGGTGGAAGGGATGCCATATCGGTGGGGCCCGCACCAATTGAGGGAGAGGCAGCAGTGGCAATGGACCCGGTGGTCCCAGAAGAGCAAAGCTATCCTGAGGGGAGCCCACCTAGAGGGTTCCGTAGAATATTGACTCAAGCTCTAGGGAGCAGTTGTGTTACATTGATATGCCAAAGAATGCTGTCTTCCCATAGGCCTAGGACATCTGGGAAGTGAACCAGAAATTCCTCGACCCGTCGGAGATGTGGAAACATATGAACTGTTTCAGGATGGATTTGTCAAGGATAGACCCTATCAAGTCTGGATTTGCAGTATCCCAGGCAGAGGCGGAGCAATACCTAACAGAACTGGAGTATGTTGTGCACTCCCGGGGTACCCTGTGTCTGATGATGGATCAAGTCAAGGTGTTTCTTGATTGCACCACTCCCCCACAGTTTTTGGCTTCTAACTTAAGAGAACGGTTCCCTCTGTCGGAAGAATCAGATGAATCCTTTTGGGGAGACGAGTCCAGGAGAGGGATCCCATTGGAGGTGGGAGAAGTCAGGGATCAGGAATCAGATCTTGAAGAGTTCGTCGAGGCCCTTGAGGAAAATATTCCAAACCCCTTCTTCAGGGCCCACTTTTAGGTCATTCAAGACTCCTTGATAACATCTAAATTATGCAGAAGGGCCTTGTGCATAGAGCTCGTTCTCACCCTTCAAGAGATACCGATGCGGGACCCTCGGGGTCCATGCCTACTGCTGGGGAGAACAACATGTCTGGCGGGGTCGGAATACCCGAAGTGGCTCCTGAATCTTCAGACCTTCCAACAATATATGGAGGGCCATGATTTGGGGTCCCGGCGACATCAAACCAAGAATGATACTGAAAATTTGATCTCTGTAAGTCTCCTATACCAAATTAATTACTTTCATCCATCGACCATGTTAACTGACATGCATGCTCCCTTTTTGGCATGCACAGTCCTCCAAATGGCATGGGTTTCCTTGGAAAGGTCGTTCGGTGCTCCTGACAGTGCCTTTCCCTGGGGAATGCCGGTGACTGTGGAGGTGGAGTCCCAGATTGATTGAAAAGTGGCCCTCATGATCACCAGTGGGACCGTCAGGGAGGCTGATCCTGAGATCATCGAGGTGGGGTCCGACAATGAGGATCGGTAGGAAAACCCAAGTCCCATAGTGCCTGATCAAACACCAGACATGGACCTTGCTGAAGAGTTCTTGGAGGCGTTCCCCATGTATGATCCAGACAACTGTGCTGACTAGGATGAGACAACCTCTGATGAAGAGGATATCAGAATAGTATATCGCCAATCATGGAAGTGGATCAAGCGCTTCATTGATGACACCCCAAAGCACTATGGCTAGATGAGATGGAAAAACTTCGCTCACGACTGTGCAAACTGTATGCTGGTGGAGTGGATGCCCAACATCCTCACATGATCAACTGAGATCTTATGGAAGAGAAGATTCAAGAGCATGATAGTGGCCTCGTTGTGGGTTGGAAGCGGAGGAAATTGGTGAAAATCAAGAGGCTCCAAGAGGCTGAAGATGAGGTCTAGTGGCTTCAGAGTCGGGAAGACGAGCACTCGGCCTCCCTCAATGCACAATCTGAGCTAATATTGTGATTAAATGCCCAGATGGAAGAGGCTAAAGAGGGAATGAAGCAAGCTTCCGATGAAATGATCGTTATCCGGACTGGCGTGGAGCGGGCCCAGATCGTGGGTGATAAATTGTTCCCCATCGCTGCTGAGGAGGAGAGAGAACTAAACAGGCGACAACAAATCCTGGACACCACCAGCCAGAGGGTGGTAGAGTTTCTATTCTCTTTCGATGAGGTTAACCCATCCACGAGGTAAATTGACCCTCAGGTACTGTAATGATCAGAAACCCTCAAACGTACTTTCATGCTTCGATTATTTGATGTATGTAGCATACATGAGTTCCGTTATTTATATTAGTTTATTGCACACCTGTGATATTCATGGAGTGTCCAACGACCATTCCCTAAGATCATGTGGGTGGGGACCAATGCAAGAAACAAGGAATGAACACCTTATCACTCCATCCAAATGTAGGAGTGAAAACCAAGGGTTGAGCATCTGGGGGTTTGAACAACCAAGTTTGATTCCTAGGAAGAGAAGAGAGAGACCTAACTGGATAATGGAGCTCTCAGAATAGCTGAATTACCATCTTTCTAGAGTGCTCTTATGCACGAATGAGGTAACACCAGGGGCGCTAGAATAAATCTGAACATGGGGAATGGAAAGTGTGAATTAAAATACCCAAGGTTTGGAACACTGTGTGGATGTCACGATAATGAAAGATAATTGTTGACCGTGTTTCGAAACACAACATCTATATTGTGTTAACTTGAAATGGGGATGACAAACGAGGGCTGACCACTGACCATGATCGAAACACGAGTCCTGACTCAGAATGTCATCAATTATCCTTTCATAACATTGGTCCAGGACAATAGGCAAGCCATAGGCCGAGCATCCATACTGTTAGGGGGTTATTCTAGACGTGAAAGAGGGAGAGGATCCGAATAAGGGGAACACAAAGCGTGGAGAGTGGAGTGATGGGTTGTTCGACTAGAGTCCAACACTCTGGAAATTACACAACCATGGTGTAAACACATTAGGTGGATACATCGGTCTGATCAGGGATCAAAAATACTTCCGAATAGGACCTCTATAGTAAGGACCTGGAAGGACATATAGTTTTATGTCATACAGTAAATATGGTGCACATAGTTTAAAGGTCATACTGCCTGGACTATTGTTAACATTTTAATGTCATGTTACATGGACTGTATGCTCTTAGTTTAAGGTCGTAGATAGTGGACCATGATCAGGGCTGAGGGGACAAAAGGGTTAATGACCCTGGGGCTGGGCCCAAGGCGAAATTCCTGGGCATCGCTACATATCCCATAAAGATGAGAATCAATCCAAACATAGTTATGAGAGCATAGTTTAATATCATGTGGGATAAGGAAAGTCATGTGTGGCAACGGCTACGCCAGCACATGTCCTGCCATAACTACTAAGCCCATGTGAGTCATGCTCAATGTGGGAAATAAGAAGTAGTTATGGGACTTTCCTAGAATAGGGAGGCACACATTTGGGATGATGGGGCATTAGATGAATGACGTCCCATTCATGCTTACCCACCTATATAATGCACTTAGATGTGCTAAAGAGTAAAGTCAAGCATTTTGGAATTACACTTGAACATAAGTGAGTGGAAACATCTGAATCATGATGCTCGAGATCTTTTCCTCAATGATGGTGGTGTGACGATAGGGGATAAATGATTATCATGTTCGAAACATAGAATCTATATCATATTATCCTGGAATGGAGATAGATAGATGAGGGTCAACTACTAACCATGTTCAAAACACGGGACCTGTCGCAAATGTCGTCCGAGCTCTTTAGGGACGTTGTCCTGAAATGGTAGGTGAGCCGAGGTGGCATGAGACTAGGCCGTAAAGGGGGTACCTTTGAATGTGGAAGAAAATGAGGATCAAAATGACGGGATCATGAAGCTTGGACATGAAATGAGGGGAATTTACCTGTGAAAATTCCATACTTTGGGATCTTTGCCTAAACGCATCTGAAAACGACTATAAGACGTGTCAGAAAGAGAGAGTCAAGTATCCTCCCAAGGACAAGGGTCATGGGGCCGCACACTTCTAGCTTAAGGTCCTTGGGTGGACCATTAAGGGGGGATTTATTTAATGGACTATGCACATAGAGGCTAAATATCCAAACATGATGCACATTTCCCATAGGGAGATCTTAGTTTTAGGTCGTAGAACTCGGACCACACTGGGAAAAGATATGGGAAGCACATGGTGCGACTATCGAAAAACCCAACGGGAATGAGAACCTAAGAGGTAATAGCCACCCCACATATTCGCAAATGAGTCTGGGCCAAGGGGCTGAAAAAGAAACGGACAAGCATTGTAGATTCCTGGGGATGGACCTAAAGACAAAAATTCCTAGACGTTCCTACGTATCCCATGAGGACGGGAATAAATCCATACTTATTTCTGGAAATGTCATGCAGTTTAATGCCTTGTGGTAAAGAAATGTAGTGGTCTTAGTTTATGGTCATAGATTTTGTACCATGGATGGTATGAAGCACGAGAGACACATGGTGGGGTGATTATAATACCCGACGTGAACGGGAACCTTGGGTCCCAACATCCACGTGTTCCTTGGAAAGGTTTCTGGTTGAGGGACCGAAAACGAAAGTTAAGCTGGGCCTGAGGAAAAATGGATGGGAATTCCTATATATCCCATGAGGATGGGAATCAAGCCAAATGTATTTCTTAATATGGAATGATGGGACACTAATTCTAGGTATAATAATGTTTTCCGGGTCTGACCCTTGCACCAAAAGAAGTGGAATTTGATATATCTTGTTTGTAGTTAAGGATGAATGAGTGTTTTTTTGTGAAGCGATGGACCTGGGATGGAAGGTCCAGGTATAGCCATAGGAATCAAGCCATATACAGGTGTTGAAAAATGGTATGGTGTGTAACCGATACCCAACATGACATCCTCTCGAGTGAGGACATCACAATGCAGTTCCATTTTTCGTCATGTGGCTAGGACAATAATATCACAATTTAGGGTCATGTGATGGGACCAACCACCCACTTTTAACGTCGTGTAGGATAGATGCAATTGTTTAAATTCATGCGGGACTAGGAATCATAGTTTAATGTCATATGGATCAAATGCATACATGAGAGATGAGGTTCCAAAGAGGATGCACATGGCGTGATAAAGCGTATCTGACGTGAACGAGGACAATGTCTTGTGCGCAACTCTAAGAAGGAAACCTCAGGATGAGGGTTTGGGAAAGATTAGAGGAAGGGGGGGGGGGTAGGAGAAACTATCTCCCAACTGAGTTAGACCCAAAAAGGAGACGTTCGAGAGTTCCTACGTATCCCATGAGGACAGGAATCAATCCGTATATAGTTCTGAAAGAGATCTTAGTTTATGGTCTTAGATCTTGGACCATAGAGGGGCGGAATCATTCCATGTAAGCGTAGACCTCAACCTGATCCCTAAGCCCAAGTGAGCGGTGCTCAGTGTGGGAAATAAGGGCAGAAGAGGTTTCTTTGCAGTACCTGGAATGCACGCCAAAGGGTAATCAGTGTAGAATGCCAAATGATTGACTTATCGCGGATTTTTCCTCCAAACGTGCGGATGCGCACTGAGGAATAGTACCAAGAGTCTCAAAATTCTACTTGGAAATGATGAGGTGGAAAAGGATGTGAGTCATGTAACCTACATTTTGGGTGTAATGGGGTTAGTCTAATGATGGAGGATAATTGTTGACCGTGTTCGAAACACGACATCCATATAGTGTGACCTGAGGTGGGAATAAAAAATGAGTGTCGACTACTGAACAAATTTGAAAAGTGGAACTTGTATCAATTTTTTGCTCAAAACACTTGAGGACGTTGGCCTGTAATGGTAGGAGGGACCTTGGTCCTAGTATCCATGCCATTCGGGGGTCCATTTGGGTGTGAAAGGTGATGGAAACCCTAATGAAGGGGAACACAAAGCCTGGGAAATGGGTGAAATCATGTCCAGGTAGAATCTAATATTCCAGGTGCTAAACCAAAGTACCCTCGGTCACATTAGAGAATCGCCAAAGAGGACCGAGGGGCTCATCTTGAGAGCAGCCGATTTGAAAAGATGAGTATAGAACAAGGGGATGGAAAACTCTTAGGAGGAGGTAAATGGTGTGGTTGTTACAAAAACCTGACGTGAAAGAAGACATAATTCCATACCACACCATATAATCCTCTCCCTGGTTAAATGTAGGACAAGGGGATAAGATGAGGCTGGACCCGAAGACTAAACGTTCGAGTGGTTCTACGTATCCCATGAGGATGCGAATCAAGCCATACGTAGTTCTTACAGAGAGTAATGTGTAGTTTAACGTCATGCAGTAAGGACACAAGTGGGGAGGTACCCCACACAGAGGGGGTGTACGGTGCGATGAGTAACCAGACGTGAATGAGGACAAAATCTCATACCACACCGTATAACCCTAAATGAGAACTTGGGTTGGGGGCCTGAAAAGGACAAGGGGCATGAGGCTGGGCCTTGGACATAAAGTCCCGACCAACTTGAAGTTTAACGTCTTATAGTACAGACGAAGAAAGGGGTAATATATCCCAGAAAAGGGAGGTGTATGGTTCGGCAGGTAACTCAATGTGAATGAGGACATAATCCTATACCACACCGTACAATCCCGTAAGAGTTAAGACCTAGTCCCGGGGCCCAAAATTGGGAATGCGAAGCGTGGAAGGGCTTGGGCTTGCAGTATGGATGATAAATGAAGGGAGGGATATCTCAAGGGGACATGTGTGGAATGGAGAAATAGCCTGATGTGAATGAGGACATAAGTCTGATCCACACCACACAAACCTAAATGAGAACTTGGGCCAGGGGCCCGAAAAGGCCAAGGGGCTGGAAAAGGCCAAGGGGCCTGAGGCTGGGCATCCCGGCCAATGGTAGTCATATGACCTCTTGTGCAGTTACCACCCCATCACAGCTCCTAATACCACATGAGAAGTACTCAGTGTGGGAAATAAGGAACCAGACTCGGCTCTCCCTGTCATATAGGGGTCTAATAGCTGGCATTATCTGAACGGACTTCATCGCTTGGAGATACAATGGGGCATAATGAACCATTACACTCAATGTTTTGGACATCTTGGGGTGGCTCTAACGAAAAAGGATAGTTGTTGACCATGTTTGGAAAACAACGTTCTTATAGTATTCTGGAATGGGAACAAAAAATGAGAATCGACTGGTGACCATATTCACAACACGGGACTTGTATTAGTTTGTTGCTCAACATCCTCGAGGGCGTTGGCCCAAAGTGGTAGGAGAGACCTTCGGCCTATCATCTCTGCCATTTGGGGTCCCTTCTAGATGTAAAGGATGATGGAGTCCCAATCAAAGGAATGGGAAAAGCATAGCTGTGCCCATACATTTTAAAGTCAAGAAGGGTGGTGAAAGAGGCGGACACCTCCGAAAAGTGGGAAGTATGGTGGAATCATGATGCGCATGACGTGTATTGGGAAAAAAACCATACCAAACCATATGTCTTGACCTGAGGGGAGATTTTGGTGTTTAGGCTAGGACAATAGACGAAATGTCCAGGCGTTCCTACATATCCCATGAGGATGGGAATCCAACCGTACGTAGTTCTTGAAGGCCATGTAGTTTAACGTCGTGCGGTGAGGACGTAAGAGCATAAAAGAATGGGTAGAGGGCACATAGTGCGACCGTTGTAATCCTAGAATGATTGGGGATAAGGAATCCTACACCATATCATTCAAGGATCATCCAAGAGAACTATACCCAGGAGGGGTATTCAAAGAGAAGAGTTTGGGGTTGGGCTCAAGAAGAAATGATTGAGCATTCCTACGTATCCCATGCAGATGGGAATCAAGACACATGTAGTTATAAGGGTACAGTTTAACATCTTGTAGGTCAACATATAGTTTAACTTCATGCGGGACAAAGCATTTTAGGGACATGCAAGACCAGATAGTTTATGGTCATGTTGGACCCGATAGTTTAGGGTCATACAGGACCAAACAGTTTAAGGTCATGCAGGACTAGACAGTTTAGGGTCATGTAGGACCATATGAATCTGGAAATGTATTGCTTGAGAAACTTGGTATTAGTGGGAGGAGTTATACGCTCACCATCCATGGTCACCAGGGTGTATGCACCATTAGGGTAAAACCTATGAATTATGTAAGGTCTTTCCCATTTGGCTTCCAACTTGGGTGGTTTCCTTCCAGGGATCATCGGTTTCTAGAGGGCCAATACCAATTTGCCTTGCAGGAAAGATCGGAGGAAAACCTTCTTGTTGAAGGGTCTAGATATCTTATTCTGATGCCTTTCCAGATTGTGTAGGGCACAAAACCTATTCTTGTATAGTGCTTCAAATTCATCCAGGTGAATTTTGGATACCTTATCTGGTGCCTTCTAGTCATATACCGCTATGGGTAACGAAGACAACTGGATCTCAATGGTAGGATGGCCTCAGCTCCATACACCAGGGAATATGGGGTCACCTGGGTGGAATTATGAGCAATCTTCTGATAAGCCCAGAGGGCATTGGGGAGCTTGTATGGCTAACTCCTCTTATTCTGACCAACCATTTTTTTGCAAAATGTTAGAGAGGGTTTTGTTGAATGCCACTATCTATCCATTTTCTATGCATGATAGAGGGAGGTATGGTTTGAACAGATGTTGTACTTGGTGTAAAACATCTTAAACTCAGCTGCTCGGAAGTTGGTTCCATTATCAGTGAGGATGATGTGAGGGGATTCAAACCGGTAGATGATATTGGAACTCATGAAGTCAATGATAGAATGAGCCTTGACCTCCTTGAGAGGAACTGCCTCTTCCCACTTGGAAAAGGAATCCGTAGCGGTCAGGATGAACCTACACTGGAGAGCTGTCACTAGTGGATATGGTCCCATGATATCGAGTCCCCAAACCGCAAATGGCCAAGATTACTTGGTGGAGTGGAGAGGTTATGGCGTCCGATGAATGAAGTTATCATGAATTTGGAACACACAACATCTCTTGGTGAACTCGATACAATCATGGATCATGGAGGGCCAAAAGTATCCCAGTCTCTTGATTTGGTGGGAAAGCTTCGACCCAGTCTGGTGGGTGCCATAGGAACCGACATGAACCTCCTACATGACCTAAGAAATATCAACTCCTTGGATGCAACAGAGGAGACACCATCGATCCCGTGCTTGTAGAGGGTCTGCTCAAGACTGGGACCACTCTGGAGGGTAAACTGCAGTGCACGACGTCGGATTTGCTCGTGCTCGGCCCGATCAGTTGAGAGGTAACAATTTTGAAGGTACTCTACAAATAGGGATCTCTAGTCGGGGGTCTCTTCAACCACTGCATCTGAGGAACCTGGGGGTCCTGACGTGGAGGACCCAATGGTAAGATGTCTTACCCACAATCCGTCATCATCATCTAGGGTGACAGAACAATGACTCTCCGATGTGCCACATGTATAATCAGATCATCCTACTCGGGTTCTGCAAGTGATGCAGCCAGGCCGTCCAGGGCATCTTCTCGACCGTTCTGAGATCGAGGGACATGAGAAACTTTCAGACGAGATGGGAATTGGGCCATTAGCTGGAGGGTGCGCTCCAACAATGGTACGAGATCTAGTTTCCTAAAACTGTAGTCATTTTTGATCTACCTGATGATTAGTTTGGAATCCCCTTTCACATGAAAATGGGGCACATCAATCTTGAGGGCCAACTCGAGGCTACTGATAAGAGCCTGATACTCTGCCTTGTTGTTGGTGCAGCCATCTGACAACATGAATGAGTATGATATAATGGCTTGTGTCGAGGTAATAAATACAATACCTAGGACTACCCTGTTGAGCCTGGGATCATTGAGCCTCCTACTGGTGGGGCTTCCGGAAGCACCATCAAAGTGCATCTGCCAAGCCAGGATGGCATGATCTAATGAGATGATTGCCTCATCAGGAAATTAGAGATACAAGGATTGGTTAGCAGGAGCCGGGTGGGCAGCAAAGAAGTCTTCCAATGCTTTCCCCTTAATAGCTTTCTGAGGGAAAACCTGATATCAAATTACTAAAGAATCACTGCCCACCATACTAGATGACTGGTCAACATGGGGCAGTTCAGAATGTACTTTAGCAGGTCTACCTGAGACACCATCTGTACCTTGTGGTGGTGCAAGTAGTTTCGCAATTTCTGTACTGTGAATACTAGCTCAAGGCAACTCTTTTCAATGGGGGAGTATCTGGTCTCCATATCGATGAGCATATGACTAAGATAGTAGAGCCTGTTTTCTGTCCCCTCATTGTCCTTCTGGGTGAGAAGGGTGCCAAGAGATCGTTTCAGGGAAGTCATGTACATGATTAGTGGTTTTTTGGAGATGGGTGGCATCAAGACCAGAGGTTGGAGTAGATACTTCTTGATTTCCTCGAACGTGTTCTGACACACTTCATCCCACTCGTAGGTGGAGCCTTTCTTCATGAGCCGAGAAAAGGGCTTACACTTGCCGGCCATATTCTCAATGAATCGGCGTATGTAGGCTAAGTGGCCTTGGAAACCTCGAAGCTCTTGAATATTGCTCGTGGGAGGAATCTGACCGATGGCCTTGATCTTCTATGGGTATATCTTGATGCCTCGGTACCTGACAACAAATCCAAGGAGCTTCCCAAAGGTGACCCTGAAGGCACATTTCAATGGGTTCATCTTCAGGTGGTAGGAGCGGAGGAAGCCAAGCACTTTCTCAAAGTCCTTGATATGGTTCTGAAACTGGAGATATTTGACCATGAGATCATCCACATAGTATTACAACAATGTCCCAAGGATTATCTTGAATATGCGATGCATGGACCGCTGATAGGTGGCACCTGCATTCTTCAAGCTGAAGGGCATGACCTGGTAAAAAAATGTACCTTGTGGTGCCCTGGAAGTTGTGGACTCCTCATCCTCAGGGGACATTTGGATATGGTTGTATCCAGAGTAACAGTCTATGAAGGAGAGGGATTGGAACCCAGCCGTATCATCGATCAATAATTCCATCACAGGAAGGAAAAAATCATCCTTCGGATAGTGACAGTTGAGATCGTGGAAGTCGATGTAGACTCTGATCTGTCCCATCTTATTCCTGACTAGAAAAATGTTTTCCATCCATTTGGGGTACTAGACCTCCTTAACGAAGTTGGCCCTGATGATCTTGTCAACTTCGGCCTCGACCATGTTACCATGAGAAGGGTACATCTTTCTGGGTGGCTACTTGAACCCGCGATTATTTTTCGGGAGACCAAGGTGTTGGATGGCTACCTGAGGATCTAGTCCTAAAATCTAATCATAACTCTAGGAAAACACATTACAATGTTGTTTCAGGAAGTCTACGTACTGTTGTTTCTCCTCAAGGTACATGGCGAAACTGATCAATATGGGTCTCAGATCTGCCTCGCTACTGAGGTTTACCTGTACCAGTTCATCAACCGTGGTGGAGACACCCTCCTCAAAGGTCATGGGAGCATCCTCCAAATCCTCTTCTTCACTTGCAGAGGAGGGATACCTAGTGGGAGGAGCTTCCTCTGGGTCGTTATATTTTTACGGGAGGCGGGTACCATCCTGAGCAGCTATGGACACCGCATCAGGAGATCCTAGTACAACCGAAACCAAAACAATGAAGGTTGTCGATCCGATCACATATGGTCTTCGGACCAAGGGGCCACACTTGATGATATGAAAGAAAAAGTGGCATGTCAGATTGAGCTGGTTAATTCCAGCCCGGTGAAATAGCCACGTATGACGTACTATTATTTCCATGGGGTGGATGTCCCGATACCTTATGAGAGTAGGAGGCTCCGGGATCACCTGAGCCTAATTTGTGTAGGATTACGAGGTGATTTTTTGATGTCGCTTGGATTTGGGAATATGATTCTCCCTTGTACTAAAGACAAAAAAACATTGCCCCATGTTAGGGGTCGTGGCCTCCAGTCAATGGATAGGGAAGATGTAGACGTCATCCAGACCTGCCCATGGGTCAGCTGCAACTGCGATGGGTTCAACCTCACTGGCCTGAATCTTCTTGTCCTTTCTATTGAAATAGTCGGCATCCAGGTAGCGGGATTTACAAGAGTCAAAAGGAAACACGTCACCTTGGAGCATGCCCACTCGACCATTGAGGGAGTAATTGAGGCACTGGTGATACGATGAGGGAACTGTCACGTGCAGGTGGAGCCAATGTCTTCCCATCAATTCATTGTACGAGGTGGCTTAAGAGACAACCATAAACTCGGTGCTAGAAACTAGGCAACCGAACTGGGTCTTCAAATGGATCTTAACAACTGGGTTATGCTCTATCCTATCATATCCCTATATTCTTAAATCAGAGGGAGTCAAGTCATCTTCGGATAACCCCAGCTTCCGTAGTGTCTGGGTCGGGATTAAGTTGATCCCAGAGCCCGTGTCGATAAGACAGTGGCAAACCTCAACCCCTTTAAATTGGACGGTGATATACAATGAGCGGATGTGCCCCTGTATGGGAGAGAATTAATCTTCTCCAGATAATGAAATGATGGATTGACATTCTGCATTCTTGACCACTTTAGCATGAAAGGCTTCTGCAGCTGCTACCTCCGTCTCAAACTGAAGGGGGCTTCTTAAAGACTTAGCGAGGGCCACACGCATATATGGTGATAGGTTAAGGTCCTCAAGGATGGAAAGCCTCACTGGGATGATGAAAAGGTTATTGAAAACATCATACTTTCACACTAGGTGCAAAATTTTGTTTGCAGGAGGCCACTCTGTGATAGGAGGCATGGCGGGCCCAGCCGGCGGGGCCGACGGTTGACTGGTGCTGGGAATAGCCTATTGCTCACGAGTCAAAGCCCACAGAATAGTTACCGGATGAGGGCCAGACAAATAAGATCAGCCCCTAGTAGGGTAAGTATGGTCTCGAAATGTTCAAAGTGGCTCTGACTAATCAAGAAACACAAACGGGGGTAGAGGCGGGCCTGATGACATCAGATGTGGAGGATGCGCATGCTAAGATCTACGCTGGGATTACTGTCTAGTCTCAGTGGCATGTAAAAACTTGATGGAGGTGCCAACTGATGTTCCTTGATGACCCATATGGTCACAGCTCTGCCGACGTTGGCATCAGCTGGGGATGTTGGGGAGGTTCTCCTAGCGCTCCGCGTCATCGGGATTCACATAGGGATTTACCAACACCACGATATTAACTGAAGCGTACCCTTGACTATCACTCGAAGAGTCATCCATTACAAGGTGGATTCTGGGAGGAATCTCCATCTTCAGATGCATGAAATTTCCGAGAGTATGGGATGATGATGTCATTGGCGGGGGGGGGGGCATTGCCTTCCCTTGCACAACCGGTGCTTGCTCTTATGGGAAGAGGATGACTGAGGTGACGATGCAGAAGTAGAAAATATGGATTCTGAAGACTCTGGCTGATTCAAGCGTGCATGAATGATACCATGGGCATGAGAAACCATTTTACGAGCCATCCATTCATCATACTTCTGGGACTCACGGTTAGAAACCTGCTGCCACTCGCCCTCGCTATCACAGCTGCTGTCTGGCCTTACGATGACGCATGCCACTTATGCCAAAGCCGGGCCTAGCCTAACTATGTTTTTTTTACCTGTTCCTAAAGCAAGTCTTTGAACACATATAACTTATTTAGTGTGTTCACTAGGATTCGGTGATAGGGACAGTATTTGTGGCGATTAGTGAGGTTTGCCTCTTTTGTACTTATACACTAGGAAAATGCAAAATCCCTTGTTCCAAGGCACTTCGGAAATAGCCGGGGACCTGATTCTCATTGAACGAGTAGGTCCAGTTTCTTCTATCTGGAAAGGGGGGCCTTAGAGCCTGGCCCTGATGCGGATCTGGAGGAGCCTGTCGAGGAGGCGGAGCCTAGTTGTCCCACCTAGGCGGTGGAGGCGCATTTCATGGGGGCACCTTTCGATTCTGAGGAAACTGATGCTGGGATGGAGGCTATGCCTGTGGTGTCGGGCCTCTGCGAGGCTGAGGAGTTGGCTTCACTGGTAATAATTCCAACTATCTGGGGGCCTCTATTTGGGCCACCATGGTAGGCTCGGCTCTGATATCCCTTCTTGCGAGAATTATGGGGGGCAACAGATGTGTCTGTCTGTCCTATTTCAGGGATTCTTCCAGATGTTGGGCCTTATCAAAGAAGTTTCTAAATCCCTTGGGGTAGTTCTGGGTGATCAGAGAGGGAACCCGTTCTATCTTGATGTTCCTTACACACATCATCAGTAATTTCTCCTGAGTCAGTAGCATTTCAAGGGAGTATGTAAGTCCTTTCCACCAGGCAATAAAGTCCACAACATGCTCATCAGGCCTCTGTTTGCACTTGAAGAGGTATGCGAGGCTTTTTTTCTATGTGGTGGAGCTAAACTGGTAAAGGAATTACCTTCGGAGGTCCTCCCAGCTGGTTACCGATCTGGTGGGGAGCTAGTTGTACCAGACAAACGTAGGCCCCTCCAATGTCTGCACAAAGAATCGGAGTTTAGTGGCCTCCTATTATGATGGAGTCCCTAACATGGGACCACACCTTGAGTTGAAGTGGTCCAGGTGCTGCGGTGGGTCCTTCGTCCCATTAAAGGGGGAGAAGGTGGGATTCCTGAAACTCAGAGGTGCCGACATATCATCCACCCATGCTGGATATGTCTTGACATCAGGCGGGATTACCACCTATCATGTTTTCAATGCCTCTAGGCGGGAAATGAGTGCCACCATTGGATCATCTGGGTCAGGGTCCCTATCTTGATATGGATCCCTAACCATGAGAGTGTTGGCGGGTTCTTCAAAACGGTAATAAGGCCCAGCGGCTCGTGTAGCAACTGGCGGCACGACCCTCGGGGTGGCTAGGGGAGCCCGAGCTGGGTCTCCTGGATTGTCTCACCATTCGGGAGGGTTTTACGAGACATACCACACCCTATTTCCATAACTTATGTCCTCAACCCTATCTGTGGGGGCAGGACGATCAGGGTCACTTGGAGGCAGCTTGCAGAGGGGATGTTGTTGCTACCCCTACTGTACTGGTCTAGGATTTCCATAGTCAGGTCATCGCTCTACGGCGCGTTCATCCAGGAGTTCATTGACTAAATTTTTCTTCTCAGCAATTTTTTGGTTCAATGTGGCCTCTCAGGGTCTTCCTCCATCTTCTGCACTGAGGCGGACAGGTCGGAGTTCTTGGAAGTTCCAATGTGCTCTTTACCCTTACCGGAATTCTGGATGAGTACTAATGCCTCGGTGGGCGTAGGAAGACCTAGTAGGTTCCTCTGTTGATGAGTAACCCTCCTAGATGGGTCCAATAATGGTGGAATTCCCTCAAGGGGTAATTCCCCATCGGGCAACTCCAACTCATCCTCCTCATCCACTATGTCGTCCATATTGACCGCGACCCTTCCTGGAGGCATATCCTCAATATCGCCTAGCAATTCAATCTGTCTACAGATAGGACTGAAGAGGGGGGCAGCGTACTACCCCCAACCATAGATTTGTGCATTGGGGGAAGCCTCCTTGATGATCTTGTGGAGTATCTTGAAACTCTGAACACATTTCTCTTGGAGTAACTGACGGCGGCTTGGTGACTCGTGGTGCTGGGCCACTGGGAGCACAACCAGATTGACTAGACGACATTGCTTTCCAATGTCTTTAAAATGCGCTTGGATCCTAGGATAAACTACTCACAGATGAAAAAGGTGAAATTGCATCGCATAGAGGTTTTGACGGAAACATTCAAACTACTCTGGGGTGAGGGATTCCGGCGCACGAAAATTTGGCGCTGCCACAGGCCAAAACATCTCAGGGAAGTGGTCTGCTGCAAGGATGTTACATAATCTCCTCATCTCAGATTCATGGTCCGGTCCTTGATTTCCCCACTCATCAACTAGAGGTGTCTAAGGGACTGGCAGCGATACTAAGGCAGACCGCTAGGACAGCAGGCCGGCCGATGGAGAGTACGACAAGCGGGCTGACTGGCCATTGAATCTCAGGCTGTCTTCAGAAGAGTGTAGTGACATGGATGCTACGTCGTGATAAGATGGGTTGATAGCCACAGTTCCTGGCTTAGGGTATAGGGCTACTGGCGATAGGTCGCGCTGCTGCTTACCCGCCATTGGTCCCCAAAATAGCTCTCTGTGATCTCTTGTTGAGGTAGAGAGCGCTTATGGTGATGACGGTGGTGATTTCATGAATGTGACCTATAGGGTTTCCAGAATTTCATCCTCCCAGATATAACTATAGAGGAAGGTGGGAATCTGATGGGCCTCGCATTCCGAGAGTATTAGGCTGATGCGCCTTGTCCCTGCCCCAACCCTTGACTTGGATGAGCGAGGGGAGGCTTCCCGATCTGAGTCATATTCCTCTTGAGAGTCTGATAAGATGAATGGTTTGATCTCTATCCGTACCTTCCCAGAATTCTACTTATGGTGGTGATTACCTGCCTTCATACCCCTGGGTGGATCCTTAGGAAAAGGCAGATTTCTGACACGAGGTCCTTCAGCCGCACTGCTGCTGGGGCGGAGAGGGTTTCCACCTGAGAAAGCCAGGGTGCGAGGAGCACTTGGACAAATGTTGAAGGGGACATGGGGAGGACCTCCATGGGCAGTTCTAGAGTGATAAAGACCTCCACCGAAAATAGTAGGAGCATGGGGATGACCTCCATGCTTGTTCCCTCTGGTGACCTCAGTACGAGGAGGGTCCTTGTACTGGGCTAGTTGAACACGGGTATGATCTCCGTGTTGGGTGCGGTTGGAGCGAGGATGACCATCATCCTTCGGGCGGATGAGGTGAGGAGGACCTTCACCAGCTACTGAGAGGACATGGGGAGTATCCCCAAGTTAGAGAGAGACCGGATGTGCAATTTCCCTACATTGGTGGTCAGTGGTGGGAAGAATGACCCCATACCCGGTGTAATGGGAACGAGAGAGACCCCCGTGCTGAGCATCATTGCCACGAGGAAGACCCTCATTTGGATTGAAGGTGGAATGGGGTGGACCTCCATGCCGAGCCTCGAAGCGGGGAAGGCCCGTGCTTTCCATGGTAGTGGTGCGGGGAGGAACACCATACTAGGTGGCATCGCTGCGGGTTAGCTCGCGACGACCACTGTTTGTGCCGGTGACCAGGAGAGTCGACCCAGCCTGCCTATGGGGTGGTTGTAGCCTCAACCCTGGTCGGGCATATAAGTTCCCCTACTCAATGTATTCAGGGAACTGATGATATACTTCAGCAGTGGCTCAGGCCACAGTAGTCGTCGACGTTGACGCCCCTTGGCAGGCGTCCTTAGCTTGCGCCCGACGCTGGAGTTGGGTCGGACGAACTAGAGATGGTGGTTCATGTATGCGGCTTACCTACTAATCATTCAGAAAGCCTGGGCAGTGGCACTGATGCGGCCGGGTAGGAGCCCTCGCTGAGAGCCCCTAGAATGGGACTCTGACCAGGATGGGTCGGACATCACCTACCTCGTTAGCATAAGGCATGGAGTTGTCAAAGTGTTCTGGGGAGAGGCTCCCGAAATGGTTATATATCAGCATGGGGAGTAGAGACTCCCTACACATCCCTCAAGGGTGGCATTGGTGATGAGGCGCAGATGGCTCCAGATCCAGGTGGGCCATATCCCGAGTCAGGATTATGCCCTCCTCCTCATACCAGCATACGAGGTCATTGATCACCCTTCATTGGATGACCTTGAACAGAAAGATGGGTCATGGGTGTCCCATGTTTTTGGGCGTAGAGGCCATCACAGAAGAGGCAGAGCAATGCGGGACTTCTGCATTAGCAATGCCCCTGCCCCTACGTTGGTACGCAAGTGGTGATCGCATTCTGAGTGCAACAACTTGATTCCTAAGGAACATGGAGATTAACTCATTAGTTCTAAAAGAAAAAATGAATCGATGACCAATTCCCTAGCTCCATTCCGTCTTCTATGACTGGTAAGAGGGATCCACACTGACAACATCACAAAACGGGATGTCCAACGTTCTACTGCCCCAACTTCTGGTGAGTTTCACACCAGGCCTGCTATTTTCCTGGCGGGACCCGATGTCGGATAACTGGATCTGGTGACACGCTAATCCATTGATGACTCAAACACTACTAATTTTTATATCTAGGAGAAGAATTTCACTTTGGGTTCACCATTTTTTTTTCTGAAGCTTTCATCGGGGTGCACACGTCCGTCTGTGGGGATGAAAGGTGCGGCTTTGTTTCCCCGCATTCTCGCTTTCCAAAGGAATACGACATGCCTTTCTTATTCATGGAAGTTTTCTCCTTGATCGAAATGGGATGATGGGATGTCTTTTCTTCCTTCCATGGATTCCTCCTCGGAACATGTCACCTAATCTGGGTCTCCCTTATAGACTTAAGACATTGTTCGTGAAACTCTTCCTGGATCCATATCTTCATGGATACCAGTTAATTACACTACTTATGTCGGGACATTCCAAAGGGTCCAGTTAGGGAAGCAACCTTTGGTCAGGGTAGTAGTCACGTTGGACATCACTAGTGTGTATGGACAATGGGACACTAGCGCGTCTGAGTTTCTTCCCCTTATTATAGGGCTAATCAAGGGCACGGAATCCCAAGGCATCCCGCGTAGAATGCGGGGAATTATATTCCATAGGTATGTATCTGAGGTTTTCCTCAGTTTCCCATGTTTAACACAGGGTATTCCGCAAGTTTAACATCCTGTGGAGTTGGATCAAACTGATCAGAACACTGACTAGAGTGGATCAGATGAGTGTAACCCCTAGAGGACACTCTGATGAAGGTGGGTTGACATGACCTCACCAGGATGTGGAGGCCCGGGTAAGAATCAAGATGGATGATGTGGTTCTGAGTGAAATGGGTGGAGAATGGGATGGAATCACCATAAGGGCAATGGTAATGTTGGGATTGAGTCTTAGGGATACTTCCTACATACCCCAGTGGCAGGGAATCAAAGTCTGCATAGTTTAGGGAGGTGATGGGACACTTAAGGAGGCGACCCATGAGAATGGATGCCTGGATGGGATTTGGAGGAAGTGGAACCTCTAGTTTGGGGTATGACATTCCCGAGACACATAGGATCGAGGGAAAGATCAGGTGATGAGCTTGAATTGGGGTGTACACATAGAACAACAACCCGATGATGTGTATGGGGCTTACGCGTGGTTAGAAGCCCGGGCTGGTCTAATGCCACTAGGATGGACCAAAGGTGTGGGTCTCAGCTAATGGGATTACAACATCTTTCCATTGAATAGGAGAAAAAACGGCTTACTGCTGATAGAGATATCAACGACTTATTTCTGAATGGGGTCACAATGACTTACCGCTGATTGAGGTCACAACGGCTTACCGCTGGATAAGGATGTCAACTACTTATCACTGGATGGGGTCACGAGTCTAATGCCATGCCGATTAGAGGTTAACCGATGTGAATAAGGACTTGGGGTCCAGATGTATGTTGTAAGGGAACCTATATGAAGGGGGTTCATAATGACCAGGTGTTGGTTTTGAACCTCTTGGAGGCTTCCTACATACCCTGACTTGGCAGGGATCAAAGACCTCATAGTTCAGGTTGGGTGTGGGGATTACACTCTAGGATTCCCAGAAGGGATGGATTGGTCCACCGACATGAAGGGGGTTGGAGCGACCAATGGGTGGTGGGCTTGGACCTTAGGGAGGATTCCTACGTACCTTTCCTTGTCAAAGATCAAAGACCCCATAGTTCAGGTGGGGGCATTGGTGTGCCGACTTGAAAGTGGTCGGGACCAATGGTTGTTGGGCTTGAACCTCATGGAGGCTTACTACATAACTTGCCTTAGCAAAGATCAAAGTCCCCATAGTTTAGGTATAAAAAAGGGCTTGAACCATAGGAAGGATTCCTACGTACCTTGCCTTGGAAAGGATCAAATACCCCATAGTTTAGGTCGGGGCATTGGTGTGCCGACGTGAAATTGGTTGGGAGCAATGGTTTTTGGGCTTGAACCTCAAGGAGGCTTCCTACATACCACACCTTAGCAAGGATCAAAGTTCTTGTAGTTCAGGTGGAAAAAAAGGCTTGAACCTCAGGGAGGCTTCCTATGTACCTTGCCTTGGCAAGGATGAAAGACCTCGTAGTTCAGGTGGGTGTGAGGCTTAAACTCTAGGATGCATAGATAGGATGTCATGGTCAGTGCTTGCTCTAATCCCACGTGAGTCATGCCCAGTGTGTGAAACAAGAGACAGCAAAGACCTGACAATCACATCACGAAAGGTGTGTTCATGGGAAATGGAGTGGGGATTACATGTGATCGCAGCCTAAAGAGGATACAGAGGCTTATGCGTGGTTAACAACCCAAAGAGGTTGGGACATACTCCAAGATGGAGGCCCAGTGGCGAAAAAGCCCAGTGGGAGAGGGATTTTTCACCGAATAAAGGAGGGGTAGTGATGCTTCCTCCTGCAAGAAAAGATAGGGGCTTACACGAGAGTGGTTTCCCTTTCCCCACGTAGGATGCATGGGGGGAAGTCACAGTTAAAAGTCATGTGTTGAGGACGATGGTGCTTGGAAGTTTAACGTCCTGCAGCTCGAATGAGGCGGGTTCGCTCCACACCCCTAGGACTTACATAACCCGTACCCTCTACACCTTGGTGACGAGAGGGGACATGCAACACCATGGTTAGGGGGTGTCGAGAGGTGATCCCATTGGGGGTCCATGTTAGCATGGCTATGCGAAGAAGCAATAGCCGTTAGAATTCCTATGCGAAGAAGCATGAGGCAAGGCAACACAACGTGAAATGTCACCCAAAGGACATTGAAGTTACTTCGTGCGAACCTAAGAGGTTGAACGGGGGAGGGAGTTGTAGAGGAAAGGGGCTTATGAGTAAAGGCCTCGTAGAGATCTGGTGCTCCCTGAAATGGAAGGGATTCGTGAAGGTGTAGGCTTCGTGAAGTGAAGTGTCCTAGCCTAGGCATATGGAATAGGTGCATACAAGAGGTGCTTCATGAATTGGATAGGCATTCGCGAAGTAAATCCCTACAAATCATGGGTGCCTCACAAAGAAAGGTTCTGTGAAGTAATGTGATTCGCGAGGCACAATGACTCTGCCTTATCATTTGAGTCACGTGTGCATGGGGGGTTCTTCGCGAAGCATAAATGCTCCGCGATGACCATAGTACCCGTGAGTATCTCTTTCCTTCATGAAGGACTGTGGGCTTCGTGAAAGGCATATTTCTTGAAAGATGGGGTGAAAACAAGGCAATGGGGAGGCACTTCATAGAGAAAAAGTACCTTGAGCAGCTCATGGTTCATAGAGAAAAGAGTGCTTCACGATTTGAGAGCCGAGAAGGTGAAATGTCGGTTGATTTGTCCTTTGGGCCTGGGGGGAAGGCCGATATTTATAGGCCAGATGCACCGCGAAGCAGAGATCACTTGGTGCGAAGCTGGATTCCACTTCACGGTAGGCTTGCGAACGTCAAAGAGGATCGCAGAGCATCCCGCCTCCTTGCTTTGCAGCAGTCTTGTGAATGTAAAATCAGCTCACGAAGCATCCCAACTCCTTGCTTCATGGCGGGCTCAAGAACGTCAAACTGGATCACTGAGCATCCCGCATCCTTGATTAACGGTAGGCTCATCAACATCAAATCAGCTTGCGGAGTATCTCGGCTCCTTGCTTCATAGAGGGATCGTGAACATAAAATGTATCGCGGAGAATCCCACCTCATTTCTTCGAGGTGGGCTTGAAAACGTTAAAGAGATCATGAAGCATCCCACCTCTGTGCTTCGCAGAAGGCTCATGAACGTCAAATCGGATCACAGAGCATCCCGCCTCATTGCTTCACAGCGGGCGCAGGGCCATGGCACTCCGCAGAAGGTCTTCGCGAGGCAACTTTGGAGACATTCTTATTATCCTTCTCCCTTCCATTTTTTGGAACCAACACAAGTTTACTAATATTTCTTCAATGTAATGATACCTTATGGGTTGTGGTTGATAGGGTCATGAATGTTTTACATTTCCTACTAATCGAGTAAACCTTCCATACATATGAGTTTTAGAGGTTGTATATCCATGTGATAATATTAATTCATGGGGTCTCACATACTATCATTTCAGATAGGGATGCCCAGTTTACTTTGCAGTTTTGGAAAGGGCTGTATAGGGAGTTAGGTACATAAGTGCTTCTGAGAAAATTATACCACCCTCAGATCGATGTCCAGTCAGAGCGGATGATTCAGGGGATTGAGGGCATACTGTGAGCATGAATCCTAGATTTTTGGGGCTCTTTTGAGAGTGATATATTCCTTGTTTAATTCTCTTACAACAATAGCTTTCAGGATACCATTTAGATGGTGCCTTACGAGGCTTTGTCCTGTAGGACATTCCAATCACCCTCGTGTTGGTTAGAGGCAGGAGATGAAGATATTATTGGAACTTATCTTGTTTAGGAGACCATAGAGTGGGTTTAGGTGATTCATAAGAAGATGGATAATAATCATTCTCATTATAAATCATACGCTGATCACTACAGATTACTTCTAGAATTTGATGTTGGGGATCATGTTTTCATGCATGTCTCACCGAGGCTGGGACACCGGAGTATTGAAAGATACGGTAAGCTTTCAATGAGATATGTCAATCCATTTGAGATTTTGGAGAGATTTATGATGGTAGCTTATCCATTGTAGTTACCTCAAAGGTAATTGGCTATGTAAGATGTCTTCTATGTTTCTCAGTTGTGATACTATTATTCAAAACTATCTCACACCTTTCATCCTGAAGAGGTTGAGTTACAGGTAGATACATCCTTTGAGAAGCATCTAATACGTATTGTGGATCATAGAACAAATGTTATCTGAGGTCGGTTAGTTCCTCTAGTATGGGTGAAATGGTAGCATGGCTGAGTATAGGACAAGACCAGTGAGTGGGAGGCCGATGTATGATCATAGTGGCGAGAGTTATTCTCAGACATTCCTGACCACCCGTGAGAAAGAAATTTAGGGATTAATTTCTTTTAGGGTGAAGTTTATAAGAACTTAGTTCTTATTTGAGGTAATAATCATTTAATTTCTATCAATTTTTCGTTTAAATGTTTTAATATAGCCTAATTTTAATTCCCTTTGAGATCATGGAGTTATTGGGGGTTGTCTGGGGCTAGTTTGGAGCTCGAAACCAAAGTTTTGGGGATTAATGGCCTGACACATAGTGAAAACTGTGAAATTTAGTCCACATATATGTGCACCTAGGTATGTAATCTTGATGGTGGGGTTTTTCATGGTTTGCAAAAGGTTAGTCAAACCATTTGGGGTTCCCTTCCCCACAACTAAGCATACACGGTTGGCACATGGTTTGGCCAAACCGTGCGATGTCCAATTTTGAGTGAAATTCCAATTTTCCCTCTTTAATCTATTAAATAAACCCTAATTTATAGTATTCCACTTATAGAAATTATTTCAATTTTGATATTCTCTTTGAAACTATTCTTGTATTTGATCCCAAATCTATGCCCGATATCCGATTTAAGTGCCACTCATCTCATTGGATCCACATTGGTGAGTTCCCAATTACTTTTTAGCCATTAATCATTTTTATAGATATTGTTTTCACTATTTAGGTGCAAGCTAATATTCCCTAAATTTAGGTTCTTCATCCATTCTTTGATTTTCTCCCAATCTGAGCTAAATTAGGAGATGATACTGGACGAGTTATCAACTAAAAACCTAAGGTAGGTTCCCTCATTCCTTTTGTTAAAATTTTAAGTGTTTATATATTTCATTATTCCACACACCCAATTTCGAGGAATCATGTTCAAATGAATCTTGATATCATATTGATAGGTAAATACTACTCAATTTCTGAGGCCTGTGATAAATGTTAAATGGTTGAAAACCTTGAAATGGAACCATACCATGGGATTGTTGATTAATTGAACTAGACCACCATGGGTGTCACTTGAAAATGGATACGTTGGGTGTGCCCTTTTACCCCTTTCCTTGGAATGTAAATTTTGAATTTAATTGTAAATCAAATGGATGTATTGAATGATGAATTGATATGCATACTAAATTATAATATCAATTGTAATTGAATGGTTAAATAATAGAGAGGGATGGATGAACATGCCGTTTGCCTTAGTTATGTGATAACTTTATTAGCATGAGATACTAGTTTAAATGAATTTACCATGTGAGTAGTTTAGATCGAAGCCTTCTAATATTAACCGATTCATTGATTTATCTTTGAGGTTATGTTTTAATTAAATGTTTTTTATTGACCTTGTATTGTTAAATGATTTTTATTGAATGATATTGTCGAAGGTTGATATGAATTAGGCAACACATGGATTCAAGTTATGAATTCGATAGACAGACTCAATTGGATTTGACCTTACTTATGTCCGAGTGATACTTGGACTACCTTGAGGACTACCCAAGATGGACTCTGAGGATTTAATGTTATATATTGAGTGGTACATGAATTCATATGATAATTCCATGGACATACTCAAATGGAATTTGATCATTTATGCCACAGGTGATACCTGTGATCCCTTAGTGAACCACCAAGGACAGACTCAATTGATAGGGATGTTATACCACACCTAGGGTGATACCTAGGTTCTTGAGGATTTCTATGGAAGAGCTTGGAGGGTGTTGGTTTATATTACACCTGAAGCGATACCTGAAAGGAAAATTTAGAATGTCATGGAAGTGACCAGGTTAATTAATGGATAATAAATGAAACAGTTTATATGACATGTCTTCCAAGACAAAGAACAAGATTGGATTTGATCTTTTCAATACAATTTATGGGTGGTCTAGTTAGGCATCCTTCAAAAATGATATCATAGGGGACATTGGGATTTATGACAGGTCTCGAGACTTTTTTTAAATGAGATTGTATGGTTAAGTAAATTTTATTATAATGAGACAAGACTAACTATTAATTCAGATACTTACCACTTAAATGAAATTGATTAAATGAATTTTATTATAAATGATAACATGGAATTTATAGGATGTTTACTTTCAGTACTTACTTACTTATTATATTATTGTATTCACCTTATAACTATTATATATTCACTGAATGATTAGAACCTAAACTTGGGTGGTTTCCTACTGGGATTATATTGCACACCATGTTTGGGCCACATTTGGGTACCCAAAAAGACTATATTATTTAAGGTATTGAAAAGGGAAATCACCCCACTACAGGTTCTTGATTTTTGCTTAAGAGAAGGCGCATGGGAGAAAGCTGGGGATCATGATTCTAACTAGGATATTTTTGGCATTTTTTTACTTTTGTTCCATGTATTTTACACAATTATCTATACATGTTTTAGATGATTTATTAGAGACACATGAATTGTATTATCATCATCATTATATTTGAGATTTATTTTGATTTTGTTATCTATTCTTGATGAGAATCTATTGTATGTATGATTTACTAATTTTGCTATTTTATTGTTGTAGGGTCTTGAGAATTCCTCCAAGGGAAGAAAATATCCCCACAATCACTTTGTAAAAGGAAGTAATTACTTTTACAAGTCTGGAAAGGTGAATAGACTCAAATTGAGTTACAAATCTGAGAATAAACTTAAAGGAATTAATGTTTTCAAATAATTTCAAGTGGCCCACATACCATCACTGAGAAAGGTTTGTGGACAACCTATATCATGAACTACCAGGTACGCAGAATGATCCATGAGGCGCTGGCCCATGGAGTAATGGCCAGCAAACTTGGTGGACCCTGAACCGTGTCATAAAAGGAATCATGTGTGCAAAGGCCATCCTTGTACCGTTCAACAAACTCATCAGTTCACGGAGAAAGCAGAATGGGAAGAGTTACACAAACCATGATCATGAACCACAACATCTACAAAACCCTGATTGAATGAGTCTTCCATGAGTCAGAATATCTATTCATGGGCCTCCTCAAATTGTGCTTTATTCCCATAGATACGATTTCCCTGATGCTCTATAAAAGGAGCACAGTAGAAGAATGACGATGAAAGCTGGATGGGAACCTAGAGGTTGCAATAAAGGGTATAGAGAAGATTCCAACTATATTCTTGATTCATCAGCAAAGATTGAATCGCGAACCACACTCCCCACAGGTACAGTTGGTCACAAACCATAAAACATGGGAATTGAATAATAATAATAGAACTGCGAACCTAATTGGTGAACCATGAACCACATAATTCTCATGGATGAAATCCCCACAAACGATGATCCTCCAGACCCTACTTCAATATGGTGCTCCATGTAGTGTACCGCTACACAGACTGAACCCAGAGCCGCATACTGCATCAGTATGCAGATGGAACCCAAAGCAGTGTGATGGTCCATGTACCACTATGGTACATGGTATTCCATACCCATGCTCATGTACCACATAAGTACACAGACGACCCCTCTGCCCACATACCACTACGGTATGAAGACCTTCCCCCATCCCGCATAAGAAACCAGTACACATAATGGGGTGTTTTCCAGTATTATTTCCTCTGTTTCCAACATCACCTCTCCATTATCGTCCAGTCCTCAACGATCTCTCTGTGAACCAGTCCTCCGGAATTAGGCCAAAGCCTCCTAAAAAGCCACCAGACCCATATGATCAGACCATCAGGTGAATTAGAACACCCCTTTGAGTTTAAATTCCCATGGTAAGCGGAGTCACCACTACCAAAAAATAGGGTTTCCGCAACGTCACCCTTTATTAGCACTTTTTTTAGTAGCGCGGATAAAGGGGGGGCTTTATCAGTGCTTTTTTTCCTAGAAATGATAAAATGTATATTTAAAAAAATTACATTTCATAAAAATAATATATTTATATATATGTATATTTATATTGATATAAATATAATATATATTTTAAAAATATGTTTTAGATTGATTTGATTTGTGGTAGACGCAAAATAGACACCCGGAGCAGAAATTATGGCTGTTTGGAGGGATTAAGGAACTTTTCATGCCTTGAAGAATATTAGAAGGTGTTATAGTGGTCACTAAAGTGTATTTATTATCGCAATATTCAATTTGATATTTGGTATAGGCAAAATAGACACTCGGAGTAGAAGTTTTGGCAAAACGGACACCCAGAGCCATACTTATGACCGTCCGGAGGGATTTTGGATCTTTTTGGGCCTTGAAGAATGTGAGAAGGGGTTAAATTGGTCCCCAGAGCGTGTATCTATTCCCACATTTCAATTTGATATGTGGTATATCTAAAACAGACACCTGAAAAAGAATTTATTATCATTTGAAATTGAGAAACCCTCCTAGCGCCTAAAAACCTAAGAAACCTACAAGTAACTAAAACGGGCATAACTTCTGCTCCAGGTGTACATTTTAGCACCAAGACCAATAAAATATAATCTCATGATATGAGTGAGGACCAAATCCAATAAAAACTATGGTAAGATCAATGAAATGGAAGATATATAAGTTTTACCACTCAAAAAAAACCCCAACTTCAAACAACCATAACTTTCACTCTGGGTGTCCATTTGGGCTCTACCACTTATCAAATAAAAAGAAGAAAAGATATCTACATAAAAGGATAACTTGAACATAGTTATAGTCAATTAACAAATCCTAAAACCCCAAAAAACCATCAGAAGGCCTCTAAAACTCCGTTTCCGTGTCCGGTGCCCTGTCAAATTTTTCTTAAAACGACAATAACTCTCGATTCGTGTGTCTTTTTTCCCTCCTCCACCTGTTATATTGTAGTTAGTTCCATGAAATTTAGTTTGAATAGTCATGGATATAAAATGGACACTCAGATCAGAGGTTATTCCTATTTTAGTGACTATGGTTTGTTAGGGTTTTCAATCCCCCATTTCTAGCACTTTTGTCTTGTCTGCTGTTTTTTAAAAAATCTGTAACTTATGATCTGCCTGTCCGTTCGGCCTCCACCACCTATCATATCAAATATCATTCGATGATCTTTGATTTTACTATTCATTTAGCTAGAATGTAATCTCAGATCATAATTTTTTTCATTACCCTGAGTTTAGGGTTTATTTGACTTTCTGACTGTATTTATGGGTTTTGAGGGTTTCTCTATTTTTATGTGTTTTCAGGTTTTCAGGGCTTGTTATCGTTTTTTATTACATACTATTATTTATAATAAAATATATAACAATATATACATATTTTTTATATATTCACACATAAAAATTTAATTTTATAAATAAATAGTTAAACATATTTACGTATAAAATATATTTCTCAACATATAAGTCTTATCTAAATAAAAAACTAATATCCATTTTATTTAAAATACAAATATATGAATATTTACACACACACACACACACACATATTTGTGTGCATCCGTTTTGAGAAACTGATATATATTATCAATATATTCTAAGCATATGTATATACATATTAATATATAAAATTTGTAAATATATATAAATATGTATAATTATACTTATATATACACCTATAA
Source organism: Viscum album (assembly GCA_963277665.1). NCBI lineage: Eukaryota > Viridiplantae > Streptophyta > Magnoliopsida > Santalales > Viscaceae > Viscum > Viscum album. Next base: position 1,710,955,899 of record OY728140.1, on the reverse strand, counting down.
TATATATATATGTGTGTGTGTCTGTGTGTGTGGTATATATGTATTTATTTATTTATAAACACACACAAAAAAGCATATTTTATAAATATATTTAAAACTGATCTTATAAATATATATATTAATATACGAATAAAAATAAAAATATATAAATATAACTATATATATATTAATATACAAATATATATATATATATATATATATTAATATACAGATATATATATATATATATATTAATATACAGATATATATATATATATATATATATTAATATTTGGATATATATATATATATATATTAATATAACTATATATATATTAATATAAATATATTTATGTTAATATAAATATATATTAATATACGTGTAAATATAACTATATATACAAATATAAATAAATAGATATATTAATAAATGGAGAGAAAAGCAATATGGTGGAATGGTAAAGTCTTAGGTGCACATGCAACAGGTCCTAAGTTCAAATCTTGGGGGTGGAAGGTCTCGTACGCAGGTGGGGAATAAGACCTAGCGTTGTTAAAGGGGATGAGAGAACTATTACAAGTGGTGGGGGTGCTGTTAAAGGCTGTGGGGGTGGTTGGGTCATGCGGGCTAGAGTTGGGGTGAGGCACTGTTAATGGGGGATTCAAACGCTGTTGAAGCCCATCCTCGAATTTAAATAATATATTTTTTTATTTTCTTTTAATGTTTTTTTTAATTTTTATCAGTGCTAAAAAAAGAGCTGATAAAGGACCCATTTATCAGCTCTTTTTTTAGCACTGATAAAAGGGGCCTTTATCAGCACTTTTTTGAGCATTGATAAAAGGGACCCCTTTATATTTTCTGAGATTAACAACACTTTTTAGTGCTGTAAATATAATTTTCTAGCGCTGATGACATATTTGCAGTAGTGCATGAAGGATCTCCCCATAATGATTCGGGATTTGGGAATGCCTTTGGGTATACATTCCCATGGTAACCCAGAGTCCAACCTTGGGATGACGACATGAACCTCCCCGTTCTAGGGATTAAGGGTTGTCACTCTCTTTTCCATTCAATGAGGAATAGTGACCATTCAAAGGATTTATGTTCACTTATCCTTTTGATGTGGACAAAACTCCTACCCTTCCCAGAATGTATTCTAGGGCTCTCCCTCTAAGGTAAGTCCCCAATCATCTGAGACCAATCCACATGACTTTAAATGTAATTTCACATTGAAAGGTTCATCACTTTGTGACCTCTCCCATGGACTCCCCGACCTCTTCTTCCATGGGCTCTCCCTCTCCCACAAATAGGAGAAGAAACATGTGGTTGTTTAGATATCTCGCATCCTCTTGTTTCTCACACTGAGCATGAATCACATGGGATTAGAGGTTTGCGGTGATTAAAAAATCCACACAATATGAACTATGAGAACTATGATTCATGAAAAAACTAAGATATATAGGATGCCTACTTGAAGGCCCAATCTCAAAAGGGTGCCCACCCAAAAGGGTCCACCCAATCATGAACTATCAAATGGGAAGCTTCCATGCATAAGCCCCAACAAATCTTAATTATGAGAACTCTGATTACTGACCAAAACAGGATATGTAGGATGCCTACCTAAAGGCCTATTATAAAAATGGTGCCCATCCAAAAGGGTTCATCCAACCATGTCCCCAAAATAGAAAGCTTCCATGCATAAGCCCCACATAATTCCAAACCATGTCATTTCTGATTCCTCTCCCAAGGATACGTAAGAAACCCATCTTATGGGTCTGATCCCAACATCAGGTCACCTTCCTCCCCCCCTGGATGATGATAAACTCCAGAGCGCCTTATTGTATGGCCCAATTCAGCAGTACCTTCATAGCATCAAATACATTCATGTCCACAATGATCATGAAAATTAAGGGTAGCCCATGGAAGCACTCTTCGGGAATGAACCAAGGGTTCATGAACATATGAACATGACTTAAATCTATAAGAGAGTCACGAAATAGGAAATAATCCTCCCCCATAAGGGTGAAGTGAACTTAACTTCCCATCATATCGACCAATAGAGTCCTAAAGTGTCGTTGGATGAATCATCACTTGACGAGCGCCTTCCTTTTGAAACCAGGTTCATGAATCATGGATACCAGGGTCCTTGGGTGTTTCTGGCTCCACGAATAAAGACGTTGGAGACCATTCGAGGAGGACTGATTGCACAAGTACTTGACACCATGCAATCACCCATTGGGACCAATAGTTTCGGTGGGGCTAATCCAACCTCCTTTAAAGGATAATGATACAAGATAGTTCAAAAAAAATGGTGAACTTGATAGGAAACTGTCTCTAGAAAAAATGTATGGGTTATGATCATCGTCAGAACATTTCACCAACACCCAAAACACGCCACCTTGGAGTCGGAACAAAAATGGTGAACTATACGTGAATACTTAACCAAGGTGGTGGTTTTACCCTAATGATAAAAGACAAAAGGACATTTCACATTGGCCTATTTTGTTTGCCCCGGTATGCGCGAAACGCACCACCTCAGAGTCAGAAAAAAAAATGGATAATCTGATGTGAATCCTTAACCAAGGTGGCAATTCTACCCTAATGATAAAATACAAAATCACATTGCACGTCGGCCCATTTTTTTCACCCTGGTACATGCGAAATGCGCCACCTCGGAGGAGGAACAAAAATGGTGAACCTAACATGAATCCTTAACCAAGGTGGTAGTCTTACCCCACTCAAGCCCCTTTTTCCCCACAACAAAAAAAAAGATAGGGGAAGGGGGAAAAGCAGAATTGTAAAATATCAATATATTTAAAAGAATGCTACTTTGATGAGGTTTAGTAGTTTGTATGTCATATAGGTATATTTCAGATTCCTACAGAGAAAACTTTGATCCAAATGACATACAGAAGACCAATGCAGACACATGCGTCAGCAATCCTTTGGGTGGCTGGGTCCCCAATGAAGATCAGGACCCTGTGCCTACCCAGCGTCTTCAATACTGGGTACCCAACATGATGATCAAAGAGTACCACCTAAATGGTACTCTCCCCACACTAGAGGCCATGAGATAGTCTCTCTAGTCTGCAAAGGTCCACTAACTGTATCATCATCCATGGCCAGCACCCCAGCACAAGGTGGACCCAATGGTCGCCTCAATCCGTTTTGGGAGCCTATCCCTGGAATGTGATAATAAGTACCTACCTTATCTTAGGGAGGCAGATGAAGTCTATGCTGAAAAATTCATCTCAACTGCACAGGGGTCTTACTCACGAGACCCTTCCAGGGAATGTCATCACCGATATCAGACGACCAGACCTCCTCCCACCGAAGAGGATCTTATGTCGAGGGCACCTGCTAAAGTTTAGGAGACCTGGGCCCCTCAGGATGCTCGCTAAGGGTGGAGAATATATAATCATAAATATGCTATCACACAAGTTCCTGAGGAGAAAATCCGCTATAATAATGTAGTGGAATTCACCAGGTAGACATAAAAATATTCCCCTCCACTCGATACCACTAAAAAAATAAGGTGGCACCATACAAGAACATGCACATTCCTGATAGTGCTCGTCAGTCCCACCGTGCAAACAGAGAGGCAAACTACAGGTAGATGAAAATATCTACTAATACACAACAAGCCCAACATCCAAATAGGGTTTCAACCAGATACACATAGGCACAAATACCTACTAATGTATTTCAGTACCACCATCTAAATAGGGAGGCATCCATCTACACACAGGCACAAATACTTGCTGATGCATTTCAAGCCCGCCATCCAAATAGGGCAGCAAGAAAATATGAGTAGAGTTAAATTCCTATGGATTCATACAAATACCATGAGAAAAATACAACAGCAAGGAAGAATATGAAAATCCCCACTCGTGAATATAAAGACCACCAATCAAATATGGTGTCAACCAGAGAAGAAAACCGGTGGCAGACTCATTCCTCTGTCCTGGCATAGGAGAACTGCTAGTATCTACTATAAACTCATGTAGGACCGAAGATGGAACAAACTCCTTCTCCGATATCATAATGGGCCTTCATAATCATTCCAACCAAATATGCATCTCAACACATCCTGAAAATGATGGAATATCAGACGTCGATTCCAGACTATATCCTCCAAACATGCCAAGATATCACTACATCAGAAGAAAAGGTGAGAAATAGGGCCCAAGACCCGGTTTCCTAAAATGAAATGACTCACTCACAAAATGAGTTAGTCACTCCATAGCAGTTATGAATCCCTGTTCTAGTCCAGGAGGGTCGATGACAATATCTCGTAATACAAGGAAAACCGGATCAGGAACAAATTCCTATTCCAACTGGGGGATGTCGGTCCAACGTGGTGGCTGCTCCTGGGTAGACATATATTCTTTCCAAAAATCAAGATGCTCGTCAGCATATACTGACAACATCACAGGACCCAACAAGACATGGACCTGTACATCAAGGCCATTACCAACAGCAGATGGCCTCGATTTCCCACAAGAGATCCCTCAAAAATAAAATGCGCCAAAGGCAGCCAGAAAATAAAGAGCACATACATGATCCTACTCTAGTGGAAGTTGGGGTTCTTTATGCCATAAAACATATAACAATAAAGGATCAAAACCCTGTCAGTCCATTTCCAAATTATGGAAATGGCAGTATCAGTTGCAAAGGTCCTCCCCACAATATTACTACCAACAGCTCTGAAGGTCCTCCACTGAACACCCATAGGGGTTCACTCTGTGGGCCATGAATGATCACTCATGAGATCTTATCTTCTGATGTGTGTCGGTGTAGCCCTCCCCTCAACTTGAAGATCAGACAAAAAAATGTCCTCCCCTTGCTATCGTCCACCTTGATGGTCCTCCCTAGGGTAAACGCTGCAAATATGCTTCTCCCTATAGTCGAACATCAATTCATGATGGTAGTCTTCCCCATTATGATAGTCATTGTGAAGGTCCTCCCCACAATGGTAGTTTTTGTGAAGGTCCTCCCCATAGTAACTTCAAGAAACAAGAAGGTCTTCCCCTCATTATAGTATATCCTAAAGGCCCTTCCCAAGATGTGCACTGTAGAAATTGTCTCTGCATCTATGTATCATGTCATGATGGTAGTCTTCTCCATGATGAAGAGCATTTCGAAGGCCCTCCCCACAATGGTAGTTGCTGTGAGGGTCCTCCCCTCAGTGGCATCAAGCAGCAAGAAGGTCCTCCCCTTACTATATCCTGCCCTGAATGTCCCCCCTGGGTATATGCTATAAATACATTTCCCATGGTCAGGAATAGAGTTGCAATAGTGTCCCTCACCATTGCAACATCAATTGTGAAGGTCCTCCCTGCAACCAAAATTCATACTAACAAGAAGGCCCTCCCCTTACTGGAACAAATGTGAGAAATCCCTCCTATGCTGAGGCACTTGAAAAAATAAAGTCAGACACATCGGGACTCTGTTTATAATGAGTGATATTCTTTCTCAACTTGAGGATGACTCATGGCCACACTAATCTTCTAAGACACCCCCACGTCATTTGAAAATCAATAATCCCCCACTAACCCAGTTTCTTGGAATGAAATTATTAATAAGCAGTCAAACTAGGAATATCAAGTAGAGGAGCTTCCGAAAGAACAACAACATGATATATTTCTTGTGAGAAGACAATTAGCTAAGGATAATATACCAGTTATGTATTGGCCTATGACCACTTCTCACTTTGACAAACTAGGAGAGTTGTCTGGGGGATTCACGCATGACATTCACCTCAATATATGGACGAATTTTCATCAAATGAAAGAAAAATTCCTACCCTATGAAGGGTATGCAGACCATGTCAATACGATAGGGGATCTTCATTGTCTAATTGACCTGGAAGCCCTCCCGTACGCACGGTAGCCACAATAAGAAAGGAAAAAGAAAAATATTGAAATGAATTACCTCCATGCACTGCATAAGTTGAGTCACCTCATTGGAGATGCCCCGATTGGAGTTCACATTTGGGGATGGGTAGAACATTGAGCTTTACACTTCACCCCGCATCCCATCCAGCAAACCCCATTGGAAATGACATCTTGCAATTTCATTAACCAAAGGTAGCAATCAAGTAAAACCCTTACTTAAGAAATATGGGATACTCAACAAAAAGTGGCCCAGAGTAAGTCTCAAAAGCATTAGGACCAAAGAGGTCAAGTCATTGAAAAGCTTCTGAGTCAGGTAACTAGGAACATCCAGTAGGCTTCCCACCTAAGGGAAGCCAACCAGCAAGAAGTGCTCATGTATTCAAAAGACCATAGACTCCATGCATGCCTAATGACACACTTGGCTTACACCCACACCGGAGTACGTGAAATTAAAATGGCAGGAATAGAGGCAGCTATTGCTGTAATGTGGTAACAACCCCAACCCATAGGACTGGGGGGATTTTTAAATCAAAGTTACCTTGTAAGACCAACAAATCTAGGTCATAGCGCATCAACGAAAGAAAGAGAACAACCCAAACCTATATGGATTGGGTAATTTTTACCTCAAGTCCCCACACAGTGGCCGTATGTATTCCACCATCTAGGAAGAAAGATGGACATATGAGTTATCCGTTCCACCCTTTCTCGTGTTTCGCACCCTTCGAAATAAAGGAATGTTACGAGGTCATATCAGGGATCCCTTTGGGTCAATTTTCACCAATAAACACAAAGAATACCACATAATTGAAGGAGAAAGTCCAATAAAGGGTGAAGAAAGTCTTCCTACCATTAGGAACCGGGTACACCATCCCCAATGTGGTATGCCTCAAAGAACGTGGTAAACTTCCACTCCATAGATCTCACAGGAAATGATGCAGAGGGAGAGGGCACGAAGGAAGATGGTTCCCTATCAAAGGAATCACACACTGATCCAGATGGTGCATATACCCGAAACCAGAGAGCGGTCCTAAATATGGGACCCCCCTCAATTAATCTGTCATTAACTCGTGCACAAAACCCCAACAAGGAGAAGAATAAATCCATGGTCATCTATAACCTACCTTCTCCTCTCCCTAGAAATGCATCCCTCACTCTCAAGAAATGTTTCTTCAAGAATTAATAAGAAATGAAAGATTTCAGGTGAATTAATGCCGAGCTACGTTGAGGGAGATACCTTACCGGATGTGTTTCACCTGCAGAACGTCAATTGGTGCTCCCAAAAGAGGTTCCCCTGCCATAGGAACTCATCCCAGTGAGTGAAGATAGGCTCGAAGGTCCGTTCAACCCAGCCTCAGAAGGACATCAAGACTTTCCCCCACTAGGAAGGTAGTCAAAATATATTCAGGAAAACCCACAAAAGGATACCCCCAGCATGGTATCCACCCCAAATTCTAACAGATCTGGCATGCCCAGTCTTGGCCACTGCCGCACCAGCCCAAGCTCAAGCTCGATAGGATATGCATCAAGGGATATTGAACACTATTGAATAATTAACAGCTCGACTAGAATCCATAGAGGGGCAATGTTCTCCGATACTGCTAGAGCGTAAACCCTACACTGATTGGGTAAGAAATGTTCATCCACCTCCAATTTTTAAGAACCCCATATTCCCAGTATTAATCGGCTTGGGGGACCCAGAACAATATTTAATGCACTATGCCTCTTAATTTGACCCCATGATGGGAACTCTGGAGTAGCAAGAAGCAGTAAAACTTAGGTGCTTCATATGAACCCTGCAGGGCTTGGCTTTTTTATAGTATACTAGCCTACCATCTAATTCAATCACAAGATGGGAGGATATTCGGTGACAGTTTCTCTTCAAATTCAGTTCAAAGATACCTAAGATGGTGGTCAATGATCTCATGAACTTCAAATAGTGAGAGAATGAAAGAGTCTCAGACTTCATTTTCAGATGGAAAGGCCTGACTTATTCCCTGAACTGGCTACTTCCCAGGATGAAATGCTCGCTATGTGCATCGATAACCTTCTAGATGAATTATGAACACAACTCATCCTGGTGAAGTACACAAGTAGGTTTAGATATTTCACTTCCATTTCACAAAGGATAGAAGAATCCTTGAAACAAACCAGTCTCAAGTCCCAAGTGTCCTCATCAGCTCCTGGGGAAAGAATAGGAAAATCTGAAGCATCTTCTGTTACGTTAAGCCACATTTGGTAGTAGCTCTAGTTGAGAGGCACCCACTGAACCGTGCAGGACCCTATGGATTCCAACAACCTCCCCCAACTCAGCAAGATGAGTGATGAGGTGCTAAAATAAATTAGTTCGAAGAAAAATGAAATAAAGTTTACTCATTTGAATATGACCAGGTCTGCGGCTATTTCATAGCCACCATGAATTGTAATTTTCTTGGACTACTAGTGCCAATGTGATCCGATTAATTGAGTCTCAAATACCCTCCAAATTATTGTCCCTATCACCAGATATTGGGAAATTCCATCTAGTAATGATTCATTTTCATAGATCTCCTACATAAGATGGTGGATTATGGGCAAGTTAAGTTGGGACTGCCGCCAGCACAAGTGGTGTATGTTTCCACCTCAAACTCAAGAGAGGAAAAGAAATTTAAAATAGTATCCAGTAATAAGGAGAATTTTTTTGACAATTGGATGACCCGCTAGATCTCCAATCGAGTTCATGGAATCCTACAGGTGTAGTTAATACAACCAACTATGCCCCCAAAAGGTCTCGATACAACAAAACCATCCTCCTCAGCCCCGTGGTCCTCTAAAGGCCAGAAGGGAAGAAAGCAAGAGACAGAAGATGAGATGACAACACAACCAAAGTTAGTGTTGACTCTTACGGACTTCATGACAACAGACTTGGTACAATGGGAACTGTCCCACCAAACAGTACAATGGGCCCCACCCCGCCAAACTGTACAATGGGCACTTCCCTGCCAAACAGAACCATCAGAAGTAGACAATAAGACAAAAACAATGTTAGATCAAGAAATGATCTTCAGCTCCATTAATGTCATTCACTTGATGGAACTCTTATCAGATAAATACTATGGCCTCGAAGTCGAATTCCCCACTCACAACTGGAGAGCCGGAGGAAGAAGCCGCAGAGGCCAGAGGTTGCCAGTAAGGCATGATTGTGGCAGGATTCAGATTCCCAGCCACACCATAAGTCAAAACATTAACATTTAATAAACTCATAGAAGGACTCTCCGGTAGACACAATAAGAACTGAAATTCTCCTTCGCCCCCATCAGAAGAAATTAAAGCCCAATTATCTTGGAATATCCATTAGGGAAAGAATAAATATCAAATCACCCAAGGCATGCAAGTGGACCAGTTCAACCAAGCCCAGAAAGGACCACAACACCACTAGCCCCGAATATAGAGGCCAAACCATCCACATCCAAATCCCAAACCCCAAAAGTGTCTGTGAAAGAGCAACCCAAATCTGGTAAGTGCTAACCTTTAGAGAAAAAGTATGATATTATAAATAATCTAGATTTAGTACCAGCAAATCTGTCAATACTAGATGTGTTAATCCTATCCGAAGATCTTATGGAGGTGCTCATCAAATCCTTTCTAAGTCCCCAAGAGTTCATGGCTGAAGTAGAAGCAAACAAAGTCTATCAGACAGAGACCAATCCCGAAGAATGTCACAAAGTCATCTCATTCACAGACAAGGATGAAGATTACATCATGCAAGGGCACATTAAACCCTAATATGTTTCCCAAAAGATAAATGGAATTGATGTTCATAGGATCTTCATCAAAAATGGATCTGGATTTAACCTCCTCTCACTATGAACGCTTCGTCGGCTAGGCTATGATGAAGACAGATTGACACCCTAGACTATAACTCTTCTAGGATATGAAAAGAGAGAGCAGAAACCATTGGGACGAATCAAGCTTAAAACTCAGCTCGAAGACCTCATGTCAAATTAGAAGTTCCTAGTAGTACAAAAAGTATGACCTTCAACATCCTGCTAGGGAGGCCTTGGCTGCATCAGCATGATGAAATTCTATCATCATACTATCAGTGCATCAAATATTTCACTAATGGTAAAAATGGGACATTTCACGCCAATAATTCCTCATTTGTGTCCTGTGCGTCGTATTATATCAACACGGAGTTCTATGAATCAGAAGAAAAAAATCATTATACCAACATCATTGATTGGATTACAGCCCCAAATGGATTGGAAATGGCTTATGCTGACCCCTCCAGTAGATTGGGGAAGAGTATATATTACCCATCAACCAAGATGAATGCATAAGTGAAAGTCTGGATGCAGACTCAATCATCTTCATGGCCTCTTTTATGGCCGCCAAGTCTGAAGACACGAAAAAGTGGGATGACCCTCTTGATGTCCGTAAAATCCCTAACAAATATGATCCTAGCCCATCCTCAGGACCCCAGACGTCTCCTGCCTCACACACTAAGGAAAAAGACGATTTCTCTCCCAACATTGGAGAATTCATCTAAAAAATCTTCTCTCCATCAGAAGATAAAGAATATGAAGATAATGAAGAAGAAGAATAAGATAAAGAAGACCTAAAAGATTACCCTCCTGTATTCTAAGAAGGTGTCTCCACCACAATCGATAAACTTAAGGAGATAAATCTGGGCACTGAAGATGATCTGTGGCTCAATATGATCAGAGTGGCTATGCCTATTGAGGAACAGGAGGCATACACCTCCTTTATAAAGAATAATTGAGATGTGTTTGTCTGGAATTACATATAAATTCTAGGCCTCGATCCTGAGGTCCCCACTCAACATCTAGACTTACCATAAGATCATAGGGGATATAAACAAGAATCCAGAAGGACCCACCTGACACATGATGCCAAAATAGAGGCTAAAGCAGACAATCAAATAAAATACAACTTCAAATGGGAGGTCCAATACCTGATTTGGCAAAAAAAACATAGTCCCTGTCAAAAATAATAATAGACATATTAGAATCTACATTGACTTCAGGGATCTTAATCGGCATTGCCCAAAAGATGACTTCTCGGTCTCAATCACAGAATTGTTTATTGATGCAACAGCTGAATATGAGGCTCTCTCTTTCATGGAACACTTTTCTGGATACAACCAAATATATATGGACCAAGTAGATAAAGAAGCCACTACTTTTAGGGCCCCTTAGGGAGGTTTTTGTTATAAAGTGACGCCCTTTGGTCTAAATAATGTCAGCGCCACATATCAGTGTGTCGTGCATCATTTTATTTTCATACCCTTATTGGGAAAATGCGTCGAGTGTTATGTCGATGATCTAGTGGTTAAATCACCACAGCACTCAAAACATCTGGTTGATCTTGAATCTGTCTTCAAAAAATAATGATAGCATAGTTTAAAGATGAATCCTCTAATGTGAACCTTTGGTGTTACCTCGGGAAAATTCCTTGGTTTCGTCGTATGCCATCGCGACATCAAAGTTGACCCTGAGAAAAAAAATCCATCATTGGAATGTTCCCACCTCGCAACCTCACCGAGTTGAGAGGTATCCAAGGGAACCTCACCTACATTCAACATTTCATAGCCAACCTAGCAGGTAAATGCTTAACTTTCACTAGGCTCATTAAGAAAGGGTTTACATATGATTGGGATAATGATTTCCAATAATTTTTTGACAATATTAAAATATATCTTCTAATCCCACTGGTGCTGATGCCACCAGTTGAGGGTAGACCACTCATATTGTATGTAACCACTCTATAATGGTCATTAGGAGCCTTCCTCATGCAGAAGAATGATTTCGGTAGTGAGAAAAACCTCTATTACATTATTCAAACAATGATTGATAATGAAACTCGGTATTCAAAAATTGAAAAGAACTGCCTAGACCTAATCTTCACAATTTAGAAACTCTGACATTACCTGCAGCACCATCAGGTCCAACTGATCTTCCATTTCAACCCACTCAAATATATTCTCAACTATCCCATGCTAAATGGATGCCTATCACAATGTGTAGTCATCCTACAACATTTTTACAAACAATACATACCCCAAAAGTACATTAAAGTCCATGAATTAGAAGATTTCCTGGCCCAGCACCCCTAAAAAAACAACACCATTGGATGCTGAACTTCTGGATAAAGAAGTATTCTCTATCAGAGAGGACCCCCAGACCCGGGAAATGTAATTTGATGGTGCCTCAAAAATCTTTACAGGGAAATGGATAGAAGATTCCAAGATCAAGAAAGTAGGGCTGGGAATTATAATCGTATCCCCCCAAAAGTCTATCTTTCTTTACTCTTTCCTGCTTTTAGAAGGGTGTACAAATAATGAAGCAAAAAATTAGGACCTATTTGCAGGCCTGGAACTAGTACTTCATGTATGATCCAAACACCTAAAAATAAAGGGTGATTCAAAGATAGTCATCAAATAGGTCAGTGGTGACTATTCCGTTAATAAATAAGTATTGACCCACTTTATGAACTATGTTTGATAATTGATAGAGGAATTACCATCAAAACCAACATGGACCTATGTCCCCCGGTCACAAAATGCTCAAGATGACACTTTGGAAAATGTAGCCACAATGTTGGCCAATCCAGACTGGGATGAAATATTCATTATCATTGCCCAAATCCATATGGTCCTTCCATTCATCCAAATAAATACAAAGGAGATTGATGAAATTAGCCCCATTTCTGAGCCACATGGTCACACCACCAGCTGGATGACGTCCATTGAAAATTATCCTCAGAAGGGGGAAATCCCACTAGATAGGGCTGTAAGGGAACAAGTCCAAATATGGGCAGTCAGCTTTGCCTTGTACAATAGGGTAAACCAAGAAAAGGTTCTCTACAAATGAGGCCATGACAAAGTCCTTCTCAGGTGCATTGTTGGAGAAGAGTCTGATTCCATCATGAAAGAAGTTCACATCAGAGATTGTAGAGTGAATTAATCAACAACTAAGCTCTATCACCAAATCCGAAGACTTGGGTATTACTGGCCTGCTATGATACATGATTGTTCTATATTCACTAAAAGGTTCCATTCTTGCCATGTTCATGCCAATTTCATACACAGACCCCTGGAGTTACTTCATATAGCTATGTACTGCTGGCCATTCGCTGCCCAAGGGATGGATGTTGTGGGACCATATCCTCCCACCATAGCCAGACAATTCAAGTTCATACTCATAGTGACCAACTTATTTTCCAAATGGGCCGAAGACATACCCCTTAAGGAAGTCAGGGAAAAAACATCATTATTTTTGTGAAGGTCAACATCATCACCATATTCATTTTCCCTCATACAATAATGATGGAGAACGAAACAAATTTTTCTCTGAAATGTTGGACAAGCTATACCAGGAGTATGGAATCAAAAGCAACTGTTAATACCGCTACCACATGGAAGCCAATAGGTAGATAGAGGCTTTTAACAAGACCCTGTCCAACATACTCCAAAAGATAGTGGGTAAGGATAAGAAATCATTGACATATAAGTTACTTCATGCTTTATGGGCTTACTTCACCACAACCCACACCGCCACCCAGGAAACACCGTACTCACTAGTATATGGGATAGAGGCAGTGTTGCCTATCGAAATCCAAGTGACATCACTTCGTGTGTCCATTTGAGATCATTTTTCAATGGAATAGAAATCCCAAAGATGGATTTATGAGTTTGATAATCTAGACCAAAAAAGGATGCATGCTTTACACCATTTGGAAATCTACCAAAATCGGATTTCACGAGCCTTTAACAAAAAATGTCCGCCTTCGATCTTTCCTCTAAGGAGAAAGGGTGTTAGTCCTCATAACCCCGATGATACTCAGTAAGAAGCCCCCAAAGCTTGAAATAAAGTGGGAAGGACCATATGTTATACATAGGGTCTATTATAATGAAGCATACACCCTGATATCAATGGATGGAAAAATTATCATGGCTCCCACAAATGCAATGTTCTTGAAGAAATACTTCACATAATAGCAATGATTATGTCATGGTCCAAACTCTACGACCCTAAACTATAATAGATCATCCTAAAAACATGATGTTATACTGTAAGATATTAGTCCATGCAACGTGAAATTGATCCCCCAATGTCATGGTCCAAACTCTAAGACCTTAAACTATGAGTAATAGTACCCCAATGTCATGGTCCAAAATCTAAGACCCTAAACTATGAGTGATTTTCCTTTCCACATGACATTAAATTGTAAGGAACTCATCCCTAAAACATGAAATTAAACCGTGACTTGTGTACTCACTATAAGATGTTAAATTACATGGCACAAAACATCCTAATAGCATGATAATAAACTGTATGATCTCTCACAGAACTACGTATGTCTTGATTCATGCCCTCACATGATAAGTAGCGACTCCTTGATCCTCGATCTTGGCATAGCCACCAAAAAAAAATGCCTCCATCATATCCTCAAACTCCCAACACTTGAGAAGCAAACCCTACATCCACTCCTTGTTTCTCACATCGAGTATAAATCACGTGAGCTTAGGATCAGTGGTAAGGATTTGCTTATGCAAAAAAATTATAGGGAGATATGGTAGACCCTACACCTATAGAAAATGAAATAAAAATGACCCTACATATGTTCGAGCCAAATCGGGATAGGGTACATTCATAACTATGTATGGCTTGATTCCTGCATGTTCATGATACGTAGTGACACCCGAATTTTGCATCCTGACATAGAAACTATCAAAAAAAAATCCCTCACATGGCCTCACACATGGACCGAGCCAAATCGGGGTAGGGTACGTTCAGAACTACATATGGATTGATTCTTTCCCTTATAGGATACGTAGTGACACCTGGATTTGGCATCCCAGCCCAACCACCATAAAAAAGAATACCCCTCTCCCTATGCGTAGGTCAGACTAGTACGAGGAGTCCATGAAAGGTCTTAATCGCATGATAATAAACTATGAAATTCTTCAAGAGTTATGTGTGTGATAGTTCTAGGTGTTATGAGATCCCTCACATGCCCACCCACTCATGAGAAGGAAAAATATCCTGCTTCCCCCTCTACATATGAGTCAGATCTATGCGGAAGTTCCAATAGTTCATGGGTAATCACGATCTAGATATTCCCTAGGTTCCCAGAAACTTATTTCCCATTTTTCAAACTCCATACCCTGATAAAACTTGGATCCCCATAATCCTTCAAGTCCATCTGAGATGGAAGTCCAGTATCCTGCAGACACCTTTGCTTGACTATGCACATCATTCCTTGATAGCTCTACATATTTTTTCCACAAAAAATAGGCATCAATCGAAAGAAAATTCATCCCAAAGAGAGTCCTATCCAATATTAGTACTCCCAATGGCTTCCAAGACCCATGAAATTCCTCCGGATTCAAGTTTCCCCAGGACTATGATTTACACCTTCTATCATCACTCACATCTAAGGAATGCTATAACATCCTAATTACAATTAAATCAAAACTATTAAAGATATTTATGATAGTGTAATCATCCTCACTGTATAACTCTAAACTGCACAACCTTATGTCATCACCGCATGACATTAAACTACAAGGCCAGAATTGTCCTCATTGTACGAAATTAAACTACATAGCAATGGTTTAAGACCAAATTGCCCTCTGATTTTGATATTTATATTCTTAGGAAATGACCCAGAATCCTCGTAATCCTTTGTTTCTCATACTGATCATAGATCATGTGAGCTTAGGGATCTTATAGAGAGATCCACCATGACATTATGGAAAAACCATCCAGAAATTTGGTCTTAGAAGCACAAACATAAAATGCATGTTGTGGTTCCCTTCCCTAAGAGGAACCCCATGTCCTGACCATACAATGTTAAATGACCGGGTACCTCAAAAATGGGATGAATGCCTCATCCTACATATGAGTTAGATCAACATAAGGGATACCTAATTCCATGAGTAAATCCCAGCCCAAATGTCCCCAATATGTCCAGACACACTCCTTACATACCTCAAACTCCATGCTATGAGTGGACTTGAATCCCCATGACCCTTCATGGCCATCTAAGATGGAAGGCCAGTGTCCTGAAGTCACCTTTGATTGACTATGCACATCATGTCTTGGAGGATCTGCATATGTTTCCCACAAAAATAGTCGTCAATCAAAGGAAAATTCATCCCTAGAAGAATACTTTCCTATCTCAGTACGCCCAATGGATTCCATGCCCCGTTATATCCCTCCTGATTCAATGGACCTCAAATTCATGGTTTACATTTTTCTCCCTACACATATCCTGGATATATCATAACATACGGGATCGATTTATCTCTGGTCCCTTTTGAGGTTTCTAAAGATACCCCATATATACGTGCGAAGTTTATCCAAATATAAAATAAGAGTTCCCCTCTCATTTCTGGGAGAAGTTCATCTAAAATTCCCTTTTTTGTGTTTAGGTGCACCCCTTGTCGAAAGGTCACTTACCATATTCAGAAAGTTCCCAATATATATAATCCTTCATATCCATTGGAGATGGTTGTACAGTGTCCTGTGGAAACCTTTGTTTGATTATTCACATCATTCCATAGAAGATCTACATATGTTTCCCACAAAAATGGCCATCAATTAAAGGAAAATTTTTACCCAGGAGAGTCCTTTCCAGCTTCCGTACGCTCAAATGACAATCATGTTCTGTCACACCCCTGGATTTAGAAAACTTGTGGATAACATCTTACATACCTTCCTCTTTATAAATGCCCCTGACATAAAAATAACTTATAACTAAACTGACTATTCACCAGATCTCCCTCACACAAGTAAGAACATACGAGAATCATTTCCCACTCAAAGATGATATGAATGTCCCTAGTGTTTTCAGACACCATTCCTTAGGATAGCCAGTGGCTCCCAAAATTAAGATAAATTCAAAGTGTTTCAAATCCTACCAAGGCCATCGGAGATGGAAGGACCATTTCCTATAGACACATTTGTTTAACTATGCACATCATGCCCCAGAGGCTCTTCATATGTTTTCCAAAAAAATGGTCGTCAATCAAAAGAAAATTCATCCCCAGGAGAGTCCTTTCCTACCTCTGTATGCCTAAAATGGCTCATAAGCCTCATGCATGTCCAAAATTAAAAATCTAGGGTAAAAAAAAATCCTTAATCCGTGTCTGAAAGATATTAAAAAATTCCTGGCTAACGATACCAAATTAGGGACCTACCCCATTATGTGTGGTCAAATTTTTTCAACCTAATACATCAGTAATAAGTTTGACTAGTAGGAATGTGAACTACTATAGAAAGAAAAAGACACTATACTTTCCAAAGGGAAAATCCACAAAATAAACCTCTGGGTAAAATTCAAGTATCAATTCATTAAAAAGCATCAAGTAAATGAAAAAGTCGTAAAGATTCTTAGGTTGAAAGCTCACAAAGGGCGGCCTAAGAAAAAGTCAATTTATGCCCGCTAAGCCTATGCCATGCAGGATTAGAGAAAAAATTAGGGAAATAATGAAAAAGTCATAAAATATAGTGAGGTGTCCCCTAAAACCTCAGCAATAGTCGTACTGTGCTTGCTAAGTCATACAACTCAGGCAAAAATTAGAGCCCGATTCGATTATTTTAGTCTATTGGTTTCAATTCATGGTTTTAAAATTAATACATGATTAAAATATTGTTCACATGATTGATTATGATTTTTCAATTGACATGACATGAAAAGGAAAATAAAAAGGATTTAAAGGCAAATAAATTTCATTAAGTTCAACAAAAATAAAGGATCATCCCTAGTTTAGAGTCTCTCCAAACTATCAAAAAAATGGGGGAAGAGTACATATCGTGATTTTGGAGGAAACTACAACACAGTCAGTTCTCCCTTTCTAGAAGGATGGCAAGTGATTGTTACGGGACATCAATAGTTTTCTCTAAAGAATCTCTCTCCTCCATTTCATCCTTGACCGTCGGATGCACCCACTCCAGAATGACTTTAAGGTCTCACCCTTTCTTTTATATGGATTCATAATTATCATGTGAAAAGGCTAGTTGATCCATCAACCCTGTTGTGTGGGATTATCAATCCTACAACCCTTCCTCTTGGGTGTTAACCAAATCATGAGCCTTCACCTCCTCATCCTTTAGATGATCAAATTCTTTTGAAACATCTCGAAAGGTCACCACCAAGAGATAGGAAGAATTGAACTTGAACAGCTTTTCATCACAGGAGGCAAGGTCTTATCAGGAAGTGAGGATTTTGTAGATGAGGAGGTGTAAGTGCCGATAATCAAAGCCGCCAGAACCCATCTTGGTGAATAATAACCAAAAATTGGCAGTATCATCAGCAAAATTGTCCATAAGGGTCTCCGTGGAAAGAGCACATAACTAGCGCCATGCCTATTTTTCGCACTACCTAGTGCCTCGCTGCAACACCAGTACCTTGATCCTCCTCCGCCGCAACATGTATAGAAGTAGGAAGTGTTGTCACAAGAGTGGGAAGGGACCTAAGATAGGTCACCCAAGATGGGGGAATCATTTTTCCCTAAAATGGATCAACCGCTAGAGCCGGATGTGGAGGACTAGCTGCATATTTCGGGGTGATCATTGATACTATGCTGGTGGATGCCTCATTAGGTTAGTGAGTAGTATTTATAGGAGGGGAGCAGTCTAAATCACTCCCCACTGAAATAGGTTTTCCTGATGAATCTCCTTCCTAATGCTGCAGATGGCGAACCGAGCGTCTTCTTACCACAAGGGAAAGAACAGGTGGTGTATCCATCTTGGCTGCTGTAGGGATAGAAGTAGAAGGCATAGCTATCTCACTCATCATAGTAGGAGTGTGTGGAATTGTCATTGGGGCAAGGATGAGGTAGGGAACAATCAAAGGTTTCTACACCCACCGAACTGGTTTTCTCAGCATGTCATTGGGGTAACATGTCTTCCATAATTGGGCATACTCCAGTGACAAAAAGGTAGATCCCATTGTGTTAGGAATGAAAACTTCCATAGCGACACCTTCATGCATCATCGTAAGCCATAATTTGTAGAGAACTATGGGGTGAGACTCTCCCATTAATTGAACATCCGAAAGAAGTGCAGTCTATTGAAGGAATATGAATTTCCTTGAAAATTGGTAGGGGAGGTATGGCTCACAAATGAATACTCAATCTATATGATTAATGATCATCCCATCCCAAACCGTGATGAGGTACGAGCATTCCTCTAAAGAACAACCTCTATCACCTCTCAATGACCCATGAGGGGTAAAATGTGGTGCAAATGAGAAATGAGATGCATCGTTCAATAGCTTGACCACATAAATAATGCTTAGAGTATTAGGAAGAATAATGAAAATGTTGATAAGGAAGGGTTGAAAAGAAGAATGAGGAACCTTTGTAGTATAGTGGTATTCATAATAGGGGAAGTGTTCTTCCATCCACCCATAAAAAAATTTAAATGGTCCAATGGGATGGTACGGGGTCCTACCTTCCTATATTTGTCCCAAAAATTCATAAATTTGAGAGAGGGTAGAAAGGGACAAATTAATGGGATGACCCTCTATTAACATGGCCACCATCATCAAAGTATAGGCCCGAACCCCTTTATATACATCGTAGTATGGGAAAAGGCATTTGTTCAAAAACATGTCAAAGAATCTTGCTAATCTAAGCACAGGGGATACGTCTGGTTGAAGCTCATATCCCCATGTGGTATATCATCTCACATAAAGGGTAACACAGTATGACCCTGGAGTCTGGCGAGACTGACGAGATGAGTGAGTTCAACTACGGCGAGCCCTCATCTTGGGTCTGTTTTCTTGCTATAATAACCCTATCCAGGCCTCGAATGGGATAAGCGAGCAATCCTAGAGGGGATGATCAAGTAATCCCTCTACCATGACTAATAAAATTATTATCAAAGGGGACACATGGTCAGTGTCATTCCATGTGGTGGTTGCCAGAAAAAACTCGCCGTACATCTCTTCACGTATAGGGAGTCTACAAGCTGGTGGATATCCCATAAGCTAATTCCCACATCCCCATTCAATAAGTGGAAGGTGTTGGTGATTGAACACCAATAGATTAGCAGCTCAGAAAGGATTTTTCCTGGGGATAAGACTACAAACTGAGAAAACCAGGCCGCCTAATACAAGTTGTAATGTCCCAGATTTTTTGTATAATTGTTTTTTAATTATATGGAATTATTTTGAGACTAATAAATCTAACGGCGTGTGATTCTGAGGCCTAGAGTTCCGAAAATGATCTGTCGAAGTTTTGTTAAGATTTAATTAGCATGAATAAGCATTTTTCCTGAAAAAGTGGAATAACTCATAAACAGTTGACTGTAACAAGAATCTGAGGGAACCAGTGCATTCAATATGGTGTGTTTACCCTAGGTGTGACTTAAGTTTAGTCGGCACAGACCTCCTATGAGAAAACTCGAAAATGGAATAACCATAAATAAAATAATTAAATAAAGTTATTTTATTTTTCAAATGATTATAAATCATGAACGGTAACTCCAATTAAAAATACAAAACCACCGCTAAGCTTGTGAGGGTATTATCTCTTTAGGAAGATACTAACATTGGCTGGCGCGGGCCACCAGTGAAAGTTATTTTTTGGACGTAAATAAAATAATTAAGTGAAAATTATTTTATTGTAAAATACATAACGTCTAAATGGTATCTTGGATTGAAAATAAGAGAGTACGATTGAGTTCATTGAGGTGTGTTCTCCTTAGTCGGAGACTAACCTTGACCAGTACAGGTCGAGGGTGAATGTTAATAATTTATTGAACTTTTTTTTCGGGTAAGTTCAGTAAATGTGCGAGTGGCATTTTATAACTTTTGAACCAGTGATCAGATTAAAAATTCTAGGGAACTGTTTAATCCGCAGTGTTGGGATTTTCTTAAGGGAGAATTTACCTTAACCGTAGAAGGTCTAGAAAAAAAGTTAAGTTTTGTGACTTTTTAAAAGAAAAGAAAAGAAATAATTTTATTATTTTATTTTCTTTCATATCCTCCAACGGAAAAGAGGTGTGTGGGGCCATTGATGTGTCAAGACAATAAATGGGCTTACCTTCCAACCCTAAGTAACGATGTCATTGGGGAATTAGGAAGGTTTCTAATTTATGATCCCCCATTAATTCCCCATATCGTTACTTACCCTCCCCTCTTATATTTATATAGAGCTTGGGGGGAGGTACCAACACAAATTCTCCAGAAATGAAGTGCTGAAGGAGAGCCGTGATGCCGAACCCTTAGATGACAGAGCCAATCCTAGTGGGAGGTGACAGGTGACACCGAACCACGAACCGAAGGACGACGTACGAGTGGCGTCGTTGGAAACCGGTTGCAAGAAGGAAGAAAATGATCCACCTTCATGCACAGATGCTCTCCAATGGGGTTTTGAGGTAGGGGTTTATTCTTTTATGCAATTTAAATGATTTTCCTATTCCCTGTTCATGAATAATATGAATAACGCGGGTCAACCGACTAATGGGTTGACCCACAATTCCTTCGTTTTTGTAGGAGGTTATTATGGGGGTATATTTTTGGGGTTTATCTTGATTTAAATTGCAAGAGTTTGTTAAAACCTTAACCCCCATCATGTTTTCAAGCTAATGCAGAGGGTGCGGGCCTAACAAAATCGGCCCGAACCCCCCTCTACTTTGCTAAATTTTCACCTCCATGGAACACCGATGGCACGACGGTACTGACGGCTATGTTGGGGATATCACATCGATGCACGCCACAAGAGGAGGCCATGACACAAAGCCGCGGAAGTAATAGAAGCGGCCGACATCAGCCGACCGAAGAGGAGGCATGATGTGCCACCGATGAACAAAAGAGGTTGTGGCTCATCAGCTGCGGTGACTGGAGGAAGGAAGCTGACACACTAGACGACTACAGGTGATGGTGCGACGCACCGTTGCTTGGCCCTAGAGAGGTCGTCCGAAATGATGGCTGGCCATAATGAAACTGGCAGGGGTGGGGCATGCCAGTTCGACAGTAGGGGTTCGCCCACGTGGTAGCGGGGCCATGTGCTGCGTTGGTCACGACGGGAGCAGGGGCCGACGGATCGACTGACAGTCGGTGGACAGGGCGCACGCCAGTGGCGCGCCCAGAGGAAAAGCTGCGGCCCATCGGCCGCAACACCACGTGGTGCCACGTTGGGTCAAACCCCACGGGTTAACCTGCTGACGTGGTTCTACGCCACGTCATCCCTACTCGGACGCGCTATGTTCGGGTATCCCTAGTGGCCCGCACCACCAGGTGGGTGGCACCACCAGGTCAGCCCAGCTGACCGACCCACAGCCCAGCGTACCGACTTGCAGCCCAGCGGCCTGAACCACGGCCCATACGGGTCTGGCCAGGCCCAGCGGGCCGGGTTGACATGGGTCGGGTTGAACCCGAGTCGGGCTGGGTTGATCCGGGTCATCCCATGCCGAACCGGGTTGGGACGGTCCAACCGAGGCGGACTAGACCCAGACCCAATATCTTCCAGTTACACAAAATATGCCCTAACTTCTAAATTAGACATTAGTTTGATGAAACATATATGGAAATTGGATCTATGGAGTGAGAAGGTCCTTTTGACTCACTCCATGAGAGTTCTCAAGAAACATGGAGTATAGCCAGGTTGGATCGCACCTGAATACAACCAGGCGCTCAACACTGAAATGCCAATAACGCACAGACCGATCATCTGATTGACGCGCCGTCTGTTTAATTGGACCCCTTTTAAAATGAAAAATAATCTAGTTATTTTTTGAGACTTATTTCTGGTTGAAATACGATTGATGGCTTGGGGATTGGTTCTCCCAAGCGCACTACGTACGGAACCCTACGACTGGCTAAGACTTGACGACTGCTGACCTTTCGACTCCGAGTGAATCGATGTCCTAACAGGGAGAGCCTATGTGTGATGAGGCATAACCTTTTTGGGGAGTGCCTCTGTGTGACACAGAAGAACCATGTTACTCGACAGGAGGAGTACCTCAGCAGGCCACGAGGGGGAGCACCTCTATGTGACACGGAAGACCCACGGTGGGGAGCGTCTCTATGTGACATGGAAGACCCATGGTACTCAACAAGAGGAGTACCTCAGTAGTCCAAGGTTAGTGTGAAGCACCTCTGTGTGACGTGACAAACCCACTGTACTTGTTAGAGGATGAGTTCTCCAGCAGCTGAGGTGTTCTAAGTTGTTACTGGGAATGTTACTTGTTCCTATGCCTAGAGTATCCATGGATGGCTATCATCATTCATAGCGATCCTATGTGGGTCAGCATCATAATTCTATTTTTCTAAGTTGTCTACCTAATTTGAGCTTAGACCCAAATTGGATTGTGTCTATTTCTTTGTGCTTTGTGATTGGGATCATGCTTTGTGGTTTTCCTTGTAGAATTCGGAGAGACCTTTGGAGGTCTTAAGGTCCCTACCGAGTATCGTTATACTCAACCCTGCATAGACTACACCCAAACCTTGTTATGTCTTATGAGGATGATGAGTATATGGAACGAGGCTTGAGGGAGCCAGGACTACATTGTACACGAAGGTGAAAGGTGGGTGTGGAGTGCTGAGGAAGTGATCTGTACCTACCCTTCAGGTAGGATCCCTGGAGGACGACTCAATAGATGTTTTCCCTTTTTCAGTTGTATTGTTCCTTTCAGTTGTATTTTTACTTTTCAGTCATACTCGTACTTTCAGTTGGGCTTGTATTCTGGCCCCTTTTACTTCCAGCACTCCTTTTTCTATAGAAATTTACTTCACAGTTGCTTCTTGTTGTGTTCTCGGACCATGTGTTTGTATAGGTTTAAAGGAAATGCCTTCTTATTTTAGGGAATACGCCTTTCGGTGCTAGTCACCAGCTCCTGGACTATGGAAGGAGGGTCTAGGGTAGTTACGGCACATTCCCTTAGGGGTTGGGTCGTGACGAGTGGTATCAGAGGATTTCGGTTCTACCGAATAACTAGGACTCTGATCTTTTCTGTGTGGCAATTGTGTTACATGTTATGAGTGTGGTTTTCAGTTTGGGGAATCTAGTGCTGGTGCGGTAGCCTATATATCCATACACCAGGACCCTGAATTATAATTTCTGGCTCAGTACATGAAAACACTGATTACATGTGTTTCTGAAGAGTTTTTCTTGTGATTTCTTTGCAGTTAGCTCACTAGGTATAACTTAATGACAGTGGTGCACCTATTCTTTATCAGGACGTCACTGCATAGACATCCATCTAGGATTCCCAAGAGAGTACATGATGACGACCCAGAAAGAGACGAGGCTTCAGTGTAGAGCCCTCTTACTGTGTTGGCTCCTTAGGGTGGTGCACCAGTAGCACAACCACCCATTGGGAAACATTTACCACCAGCCACACTGACGGACAATTCACTCGGATTGAGCATGTTTCACGAGTTTCAATGGCATAGGCTTACGATGTTTCAAGGTGAGACAAATTTTCAAGAAACTGAGGACTGGATGGAGGCTGTGGCTAGAGTTTTCAACCTACTTGGGACACCAGTTGAGTAGATGGTGATACTATTACTGGTCTTTTTCAGTATGTGACCATGAGGATGGTCCGTAGGGTAATGATGCTTCGATACTTAGAATGTTGCCTGAGATGGTACCTTTGGGTAGTGTTCCAGCTATATCACTTCTCGTTGGTCAATAGTTACAACCGGAGGTACTGGTAGAGGACACATGTAGGATTAGTTCCTTACACATGTTTCAGCATCAGATACCCCTCAGGTTCTGATGTGAGCCCGACTCACGGGCAGCTATGGAATGGATTGAGGAGGTGGTTGAGAGTTCTTTAGAGCTTTTACATCTTTGGCAGGAAGACATGTTGGTAGCTGAGTATTCATTGAGACGTACCCACCATTCCTTGTACTCGATGAATAAAATACGATTAGTGCATCAGGGATTGAACTTCCAAGCGAGCTGTGTTTAAGGACATCTTAGCCAGCACTATTACTCTATGAATTCCTATTTATGATAGGGTTCTAGAGAGAACCTTTATGGTTGAATGTTATTTGGATGAGCAGATATAACCAGTGAATGTTAGAAGTGGGAAAGAAGGAAACTGGTGCCAGTCTCAGAGACTTGGGTGTGTAAAATGTCTCGGGAAGAGGATGTGATAGGGACAGACAAATATGCAGGGATATAGACATGGAAGCAGAGCTTGGAGAGAAGAATGAGGTGGTGTACATTTCGACATGTTACAACCGCCCCCTTTGTGGTCCCCACTAGGCTCAGGGAGCTGGAGCATAGGGGAAGGGAGTAGCTACATGCGGTCAAGGAGTGTGACCCAAGGGCTCTAGGAATGATTCGATGAACAGTCTGTGTTTACTACTAGCTGCTGTATTAATAGACATAGGTACCAATCATTCCTTTTTCCATGAATCTTGTCCAAGACCTGAAGTTTCTAGTTAAATCATTGACTTGACCCTCACGTCTAGAGATACCTTTGGGAGGAGACTCGATAATTACACTTATGGCGACTATGTGATCTGACCCTTGAAGTGTGAGTTTTGGTTGGAACCTCTTGGTGGCAGTGTCGAGGTCTTACGACGTTAGTTTGGGTATGGACTGGACATCCAAAGTTCATACTAAAATTTATTGTATTAGGAAAAAAGGTTGTGGTTTATCTACAACGTTGGAATGAGGTTTTCCTTGGTCGGTTAAAAAGGAAACCCATGCAGCACATGATAAACTCATGCAAAGGAGGGTGCAACTGATCACTCTTGAGTTGGCCATCCTTACACTTGTGGAAGCAGGAGTTTTGAGTTTTCAGTTCCTAACAAGAGTGGCAGAGTGTGGGGAAATATTTTAAAAATATGTTTTCAGGATTACCTCCCCAAAGGGAGAGGGACTTCTGCTTGGGTTGGGCACTAACAAAGTTTTGAATCAGACTTCTCCATGGTAGCAACACCCTTTTCAGCTTTGATGAAGAAGAGAGAACCCTTCTTGTAGAGGGAGAAGTGTCAGCATAGATTTCAGGAGGACCTAAACACGAGACATCGAAGATGGCTAGAGTTCCCCCAGAACTATGACTTTGAGATAGTTTATACTCCTAAGAAGGGAAACGTGGTTGTAGATGCACTTAGCAGGAGGTCTGGTCTACAACTGTTGAGTGAGGTGATAGAGCAGCTAGCTGCGTTGCTGATATCCTTCATGGATATAGATGGAGCAACATAACTCTAGTATATGAAATCCACTCCCCCACTCCTTCAGCGAGTTAGGGAGGCGCAACTTGGGGACATTGACTGTGAGTCTTGACATGCTCAGATATCCACAGGACAAACACCTGATGGATTTTCTGAAGGTGGGGAGCAGATCATCCTCTTCAGAGGATGTACCATGGTACAAATAGTGCTACGAGATTAGGTGTTGAGGGAGTTCTATACATCCCCTTTGGAGGTACATCTTGGTGTGGTGAAGATGTACCAGGACCTTCGACATCAGCACTGGTGGACGAGGATGAAGAAGGTAGCAAAAGAGTTTTTTTCATGATGCCTCACTTGTCAGCAAGTGAAGGTCGAACATCAGGTTCCAGTAGGCTTAACTCATCCACTAGAGGTTCCAGAGTGGAATTGGGATATGATCTCCATGGACTTTGTGATAGGGCTTCCATGTACGTCCAAGGGACATGATTCCATTTTTGTGATCTTTGACTAACTCACCAAGTCAGCCCACTTCCTACTTATCCGAGAGTAGAGATCAGTAGATTGATTGGGAAACCTCTACATACAGGAGATTTTGTGACTTTATGGGTTGCCATTGACGATCGTCTCTGACCATGATGCACATTTCACATCCCAGTTGTGGAAGGTATTGCAGGAGGCGTTCGGGACTCAGCTATGTTTGAGCACTGCCTTTCATACTCAGACGAATGGTCAGACGAAGCGGACCATTCAGACACTAGAGGAAATGCTTCGTGCATGCATCCTAGATCTTGGCCATAGTTGGGAGGATCAATTTCCCTTGGCGGAGTTCACTTACAATAGCAGTTATCACTCCACCATCGGTATGTCACCATTAAAGGCCATGTACGATTGACCCTGAAAATAAACTCTATGCTATAAAAACCAAGGGGAGTTAGCACTTATGGGTCCAGAGTTGGTATGGGATACCACTGAGAAGGTGAAGACAATTCAGGAGTGGATGGAGACAACACATAGTAGACATAAGTCATATGCTGACAGGATACAGAGACCTCTGGAGTTCTAGGAGGGGGACCACGTTTTCTTGCGAGTCTCTCCTCGAAGGGGACTACATAAATTTAACCGAGGTAAGTTATCACCGAGGTTTATCATACCATTTCTGATACTTCAGATGATAACAAAAGTGGCATACCACTTGGAACTTCCACCACAGTTAGAGAGGGTGCACGATGTATTCCATGTATCCCAACCGAGGAGATACGTGCATGACCCATCTCACATCATCGACCATGGCGAGCTGGACTTAGACGATGGGGTGACATTTATGTAGGTTATAGTGGGGATTGAGGATTTACAAGAGCAAGTCCTTCATGGGTGATCGATACCTCTGGTGTGCGTACGCTGACAACATGGTAACCTCCAGGAGAGCACATGAGAGCGAGAGGCTCAGATTCATTCTCAGTACCCTCATTTGTTTGATTTGCCTTTATTTTGGATTTTAAGGACATAAAGCCCTAAAGTGGGGGGAATGTAATCTCCCAGATTTTCTGTATAATTTTTTAATTATATTAATTTATTTTGAGACCACTAAATCTGACGACGCATGATTCCAAGGCCCGAAGTGCATGGAATGATCCATCAAAGTTTTGTTAAACCTTAATTAGTGAATGTAAGCAGTTTTCTTGAAAAAGTGAAATAACTCTTAAATGGATTCCCAAATCAGAAATATGAGGGCACCATTGCATTCAAGATGGTGGGTTTATCCCAAGCGTGACTTAAGTTTAGTCGGTGAAGGCCTCCTGTGAGAAAACCAAAAAATGGCATAATCATAAATAAAATAATTAAATAAAGTTATTTTATTTTTCAAATGCTTATAACTCATGAATAGTAACTTGGATTAAAAATCCGAGACTACCGCTGAGCTCGTGAGGGTATGCTCTCTTTACTAAGAAACTAACATTGGCTGGTGTGGTCCACTAGTGAAAGTTAGTTTTTGGTTGTAAATAAAATAATTAAGTAACAATTATTTTATTGTAAAATCCATAACTTCTAAACGGTAACTTGGATTGAAAATATGAGAGTACAATTGAGTTCATTGAGGCATGTTATCCTTAGACAGATCCTAACCTGGATCGGTGCGGGTCAAGGGTGAACATTAATAATTTATTGAACTTTTATTTGGGTATATTCAGTAAACGTGCGAGCGGCGTTTTCTAACTTTTGAACCGGTGCTCAGATTAAAAATTTGAGGGCACCGTTGAATCCGTAGCATCGGGATTCACCTAAGGGAGAATTTACCTTGACGACAGAAGGTCTGGCGAAAAAGTTATTTTTTGTAACTTTTTATAAGAAATGAAATAAAATAATTTTATTATTTTATTTTCTTTTATATCCTCCAGCAGACAAGAGGTGTGTGAGGCCGATGATGTGTCAAGACAATAAATGACTTGACCTACCAACCCTAAGTGATGATTTCATTGGGGAATTAGTAAGGTTCTTAATTTATGAGCCCCCATTAATTCCTCACGTTGTTACTTACCCTATCACTCTCATATTTATATGGAGCTTGGGGGGAGGTACCGACAAAACTTCGCCAAGCAACAAAGTGCTGAAGGATCCCGCAATGTCGAAACCTTATAGGATGGAGCTGATCCTAGCAGGAGGTGATAGGTGACACAGAACCATGAACCGAAGGACGACGTACGAGTGGCGTTGTTGGGAACCGGTTGAGGGAACGAAGAAAACGATCCACCTTGAAGCGCAGATGCTCTCCAACAGGTTTTCGAAGTAGGGGGTTTATTTTTTTATTCATTTTAAATGATTTTCCTCATCCCCATTCTTGAATAATAGGAATAACACGGATTAACCGACTAACAAGTTGACTCACAATTTATTCATTTTTGCGGGAGGTTATTGGCGGGTATCTTTGTGGGGTTTATCTTGATTTAAATTCCAAGAGTTTGTTAAACCCTTAACCCCCATCATGTTTTCGAGCTAACACAGAGGGCGTGGGCCTAATGAACCCAGCCCAAACCCTCCACTACTTTCCTAATTTTTCATATCCATGAAACATTGACGGCGTGATGATACTGACTGGCTATGTTGGGGATAGCGTGTTGACACATTCCGCAAGAGTAAAACATGACACAATGCCATCGTGGTCATCGGACCGGCCGACATCGGCCAACCGCAGAAATGGTGCGGCACACCGTTGCGCGTCACTGATGAACAAAGGAGGCTGCGGATCGTCATCCGCGGTGACCGGAGGAAGGTAGTCGGTATACATGACGGCCACAGGTGATAGTGCAGCGTGCCATCACGCGCCACTGGAGAGGTCGGCCGACACGTCGGCCGACCATGACAAAACCGAAAGGGGTGGGGCGCACCCCCAGCGGTGCACCCACGTGGCAGTAGGTCCGTGACCTGCACTGGCCGTGGTGGGATTAAGGTCCACCAGATCGACCGGTGGTTCCATGTGGCACTGCGTTGGGTCAACCCCTATGGGTTGACCCACTAACGTAGATTTGTGCCACCTCGTCCCTACCCAGCGCACCACATCTGTGTATCCCTGGGGACCGCGCCACCAGGCGGGTGGCACCACTGGGTCGGTCTAGCAGACTGACCCACTGCCCAGCGGGCCGAACCACGACCCAGCGGCCTGACCAGCAGCCTAGCCGGTTCGGGATGGGCCTAGCAGGTCGGTTTGACCTAGGTCGGGTTGGACTTGAGTCGGTCTGAGTTGACCCAGGCCGACTCGGGTTGGCCCATGCCGAACCTGGTCAGGCCGGTCCATCTGAGGCTGATCAGACCTGGACCCAGTACCAAACAGTTACACAAAATGGGCCCTAACTTTTAAACCGAACGTCTCTTTGACGAAATATCTATGGTGCTGTGATCCTTGGAGTGAGATGGTCCCTTTGACATACTTCATGAGAGTTCTGGAGAAACTTGGAGTACTACTGGGTTGGATCGCACCTAAATCCAACCAGGCCCTTGACAATGAAATGCCAATAACGCAGAGACCAGGTGTCTGATTGACGCGTCGTCTATTGCGTTGGAAACATTATGACATGATGGATCATCGGGTTATTTTTTTGTGAGAATTCATGATAGTTGAAATATGACTGATGGATTGAGGAGCAGTTCTACCGAGCACACTATGTACAGAACCCTGCGATTGGCTGAGACTTGATGACTGCTGACCTTTTCGACTCAGAGTGACTTGACAGCCCAATTGGGAGTGCCTCTATGTGACACGGTAGACCCATGGTGGGGAGTTCCTTTGTGTGACGCCGCATACCCATGGTACTCGACAGGAGGAGTACCGCATTATTACACGAGGGGGAGCACCTCTGTGTGATCTGGTAGACCCATGGTGGGGAGCGCCTCTATGTGACACATAAGACCCACGGTACTCGATAGGATGAGTACCTCAGAAGTCCAAGTTTAGTGGGAAGAACCTCTGTGTGAGGTGACAGGCCCATAATACTCATTAGAGGAGGATTTCTCCAGTAGCCGAGGTGTTCGACATTGTGACTGGGAATGTTACTTATTCCTAGGACTAGATAATCTGTGGCTAGCTATCAGCATTCATAGAGATATTATGTGGGTCAACATCATAATCTTGTTTCTCGAAGTTGTATACCTGGTTTGAGATTAGACCCAAATTGATCTATTTCTATTTTTTTGTGCTTTGGGATTGGGATCAGGATTTGTAGTTTTCCTTGTGGAATTATGAGAGACCTTCAGGGGTCTCAGGATCCCTATTGAGTATCGTTATACTCACCCCTACACGGGCTACACCTGCACCTTGTTGTGTCTTGTGTAGAAGACGAGAAACTGGGATGAGGTTTGAGTGAGCCAGGACTAGGTGGGATGTGGAGGAGACAGGCGGGCATGGAGTGCTGAGGAGGTGATCTGTATCTACCCTTCAGGTAGGATCCCGGTAGGATGACTTAGTAGCTGTTTTTTATTTTTCAGTTGTATTGTTCCTTTTAGTTGTATTTTTACTTTTTATTTGTACTCGTAATTTCATTTGGTCTTGTATTTCGGCCCCTTTTACTTCCATCACTCTTTTTTCTACAACAGTTTACTTCATAGTTTCTTCTTGTTGTGTTCTCAGACCGTGTGTTTGTATAGGTTTAAAGTAAATACCTTCCCATTTTAGGGAATATGCCTTTCAGTTCTAGTCTCCATCCCCTAGCCAATGGAAGGCAGGCTTGGGGTAGTCACAGCATGGGCCTCGAGGGACGGGTTGTGACACAAGCCTACAACCTCCAACTGGTCGGGGGACTCCAAATAGGTCTAATGTACCCAGAACGCCCATGCCCACTCATCGGAGAAACATCCTCCAACACGCATATCCAACTTGGTGCTACACCCGCTATTAGGATTTTCTTGGGAAATGTTGATAATGGATGGGTAATCTCGAGAACTTAGTCTCAGGACACCATCTCGACACTTGCAGTTTCCCTGAGTCCTTTCTGATCCCCCTAGTATGAAGACATTCTCATGAATAGGATTTGATATGAATTCTCCTACTAGGGAAATGTTGGAAAGATCATGTATTTTCAGTTCCTCTAAGAGGATAAAGGGGTATCAAGGTCAGCCAACAACATAGGAACGTTGTCAGGGAGACCAAATCCATAAAGTGGCAACTGTACAGATAAAGGATAGGCTAGAATCTCTGGCATCAAGAAATAATTTAAGAAGCTGTCACGAGGAATAATGTGGGATCATAGATGATCCTCACTATTCCCCACCACGGTCGCCCTTATCTTCGTCGATTTTATCGCAACCTGGGAAGAAACCATTGTAGCCTGCACAAGAAGATCTAGAAGCTGATAAAAATTCAGTCCAATAAAAATTGTTAGATAAAGGATAAAAAGGAGTTGCTAAAGGACTTAAAATATGTCAACTTATGGTTCCAAATACTGTTCTCGGAAATGATACTCGGAAGTTACATTCGACATACTGCATGATACGTGGAAGCAACCCTGCCTACAACTATCGTACGTAGATGTATTTCAATTCATAAAGACTTGGTATTCATACCATTCGTGAGGATTTGTCCCATGAATAATTGTCTGGTGAACAGAAAGGTTCGCGGAAGGTGGATCAAGAACCTAGGCCTTGATTAAGTTTATGTTCAGAGATTTAATATTAAAGTTTTAGTTCAGATTATCAGTTCTTAAAGTTTGGTTCTCCAAATCAAGCTTGGTATGCAGACACGCCGACCGTGTAGCATCCTCCTATGTGGAATCTAGATTTTAGTCTTAAAATTCCGCAATGCTATTCGTGAAACAAGATAATATGGTATGCAGACAGAAAAATGGAGAGAAGTCCGGTTCGTGGTACGTACGAAGTAGTTTGAGAATGGGATTTTTACAAGGAGCATGGTACACGAATGAATAGGAAGATTGGGGAAGTCAATAGTACTTTTTACCATGAGAAATGGTAAAAGAAAAATGACATGGTCCCCTATATATAGGTGTGGTTCTTTCCTACCAGGCTCATTTATTATACCGTGAACCATTTCAGTTCAAGATTGATTCTGCATCGAAATAGTCCCCTTTTTGTTCCGAATGGTCCCCATTCTGATGGGGGACATTTTTAGGGTCCGGAAAATTCTTCCAAGGGAAGAAAATACCCCCACAACCACTTTACAGAAGGAATCAAGTACTTCGACAAGTCTGGAAAGGTGAATGGACTCAAATTGAGTTGAAAATATGAGAAGAAACTTGAATGAATTTAAGTTTTCAAATAATTTCAAGTGGCCCACGCACCATTACTGAGAAAGGTTCACAGACCACCTAGATCGCAAACCGCTAGGTACAAAGAACGATCCACGAGGTGCTGGCTAGTGAACCCAATGGACTAAGAACCGCGTCACAAAAGGAATCATACACGCAAAGGACATCCGCATATCGTTCTACAAACTCATCAGTTTATGGAAGAAGAAAAATGGGAAGGGTTTCGCGAACCATGATCAAGAACTGCAGCCTCCGCAAAACCCTGATTGAACGAGTCTTTTGTGGGTTAGAATATCTCTTCACGGGCCTCCGAATTTTTTTTCACATTCCCATAGATACGATTTTCCTGATGTTCTATAAAAATAGAAAAGTAGAAATATGAAAATGGATGGATGAATAAAGCTATAAGGGAACCTAGAGGTTGGATGAAAGGGTTCAGGGAATATTCCAGATTCAGTCTTGATTCGTCAGAGAAGCCCGAATCGTGAACCACACTCCTCGTAGGTATAACCGGCCACTAACAATAAAATAGGGGAATTGAATAATAATAATATAACTACGAACCTAATTGGTGAATCAAAAAACACATTATTCTCATGGATGAACTCCCTGAAAATGATGATCCCCCAGACCATCCTTCAATATGGTGCTCTATGTAGTGTACCGCTACGCAGACTGAACTCGGTGCTACGTACTGCATCAGTACGTGGATGGAACTCAAATTGGTGTGATGGGCTATGTACCACTATGGTACGCGGTATTCCATACCCATGACCATCTACCGCATTGGTATGAGGACAAACCCTCTGCCCGCATACCACTAAGGTATACATAGCTTCCCCCATCCCGCATAAGAAACTAGTACACATAATGGGGTGTTTTCGGGTATTATTTCATCTTGTTCCAACCACAACCCTCCATTAATGTCCAGTCTTACATGATCCCTCCATGAACTAGTCCTCTGAAATCAGGCCAAAGACTCCTCCAGAGCCACAAAACCCATATGATCAGACCATCGGGTGCATCAGTGCACCCCTTTGAGTCTACATACCCATGGTAGGTGGAGTCACAAAGGCTCTCCCCACAACGGTTTGGGATTCGGGAGTGCATGGGGGTCTACATTCCCATGCTAACCTAGAGTCCAACCTTGGGATTCTAACACGAACCTCCACATTATAGGGATTAAGGGTGATCACTCGATTTTCCATTCAATGAATAATAATGATTAGTCAATGGAGTTATGTTCACTTCTCTTTTTGACGAGGATGAAAATCCTACCCTTCCCAAAATGTATTTTAGGGCTCTATCACTGAGGTAAGTCCCCAATATTTTAAGGCCGAGCAGAATGAATTTCAATTTAATTTTACATTGAAAGGTTCAACGATCTTCCACCTAGCTCACAATCACCCCGACCTCTTACACCGTGGGATATCCCTCTCCCACTAATAGGAGAGGAAGCATGTGGTTGGTTGTATCTCTCACATCCTCTTGTTTCTCACACTGAGTATCACCCACGTGGTATTAGAGGTTTGTGGATATTACAACATCCACACAATATGAACTATGAGAACTTTGATTCCTGACCAATCCAGGATACGTAGGAATCCTACTTTAAGGCCTGATCTCAAAAGGGTGCCCACCCAAAAGGGTCCTCCCAATTATGACCTATGAAATGGGAAGCTTCCATTTGTAAGCCCTAGTAAATATGAACTATGAGAACTATGATTCCTAACCAAAAAAAGATACATAGAATGCTCACCTGAAGGCCTAAGCTAAAAAGGGTACCCATCCAAAAGGGTTCATCCAACCATACCCTCCAAATGGGTAGCTTCCATGCATAAGCCCCACATAATTCCAAACTACGTGGGTTCTGATTCCTCTCCCTAGGATACGTAGGAAACCCATCTTATGGGTCCAATCCCAATATCATGTCACCTTCCGTCCCCTCTGGATGATGATAAACTCCAGAGTACCTTATTTTATGGATCAATTCAGTAGTACCTCTGTAGCATCAAATACATGCATGTCTACGATGATTTTTCAAACTAAGGGTAGCCCATGGACACAATCTTCAGGAATAAACCAAGGATTCACTAATATATGAACACCAATTAAATCTATAAGAGAGTCCCAAAACAGGAACCAATCCTCTCCTGGAAGGGTGAGGAGAGCCTAACTTCCCATCATATTGACCAATGGAGTCCTAAAGTGTCATTGGCTAAATCAACAATCGACGAGTGTCTAACTTCAGAAAGCAAGTATATGAATCATGGATACCAGGGTCATTGGGTGTTTTTGGATCCATGAATAAACCCATTAGAGACCATCTGAGGAAGTAATATTCATGGAGGACGGATTGCACAAGTACTTGTCCCCACACAACCACCTATTGGGACCAACAGTCCCCACATGGCTAATCTAATATCTTTTAAAGGATAATGATGCAAGACAAGTTGAAACAAAAGAAATGGTGAACTTGATAGGAAACCATCTTCAGAAAAAGGGATGAGTGGTGATCCTCATCGAACCATTTCAACACCACCTGAAATGCAATACCTAAGAGGAAAAACATTTTTTATTTCTATTCTACTGTGTTACACTATGATAAGAAGAAATATTATTCCCACAAACTCACCTTATTCCCTCGCTGTTACCCAATAACCTCTGGTGTTTTGGGAGATGCACTTCAGGCCATGAGGCTAACTAGTCTTGAGGCACCTTTTAGTGGAATCTAGGTCTAAGACATTACATGAATGGGGATACTTAATTAAGGGAAATATGAGGTTATTGTGTTATTTTAAATTATTTATCTTTGAGTGAAGGAATTATTGATTGTTCTAACCTTCATTATGATTTTTCATGGGAGACCATGTAGCTAAGCAGGAATCTAGAATTTTACTGCACTAATAAATGGGATTTCCATACCCTTAAGTCTAGGAATAGGCTAGTAGAGTGGTTGTTTTATGATGCAACCAATGCTAAAAAGTTATTCTATATTGAGAAAAGTGTATGATGGTCTCACATTATGATCTAAGGTAGATCCCATTACACTAGGATCCTTTTGGATCATTTTAGGGGATTTATTTTTATGATTAGATTGTATCCACCACTTATTGGATTATTTATCAAAAAATATATTCTTCTCTCTTATCATTCCCTTATTTTATGACTTTAAATATTAGTTTCTAACCGTGTGATTTCTTCCTTCTTTTTATGGTTTTATTTTCAAATTCTTAAACATGTATTGTGAAATATTTTTAAATAATGAAACGGAAAGAATGGTTTTTAATTTTTTTCAACCATTTTTTTAAAATGAGTTTGAAAATTATTCTCTTATAAGAAAAGTGGAAAAATATTTTTTTTGAAAATCCAAGCATTAATGATTTTTCAAAATGGTTTTAGGCTATTATGGCTATTTTTTAGTAAATGTTTTATTTTCAATATTTTTTTTGGAAAACCGTGTGTTAAATGGAATCCCCTTTATTTTTTGAAAATTTTATTCCTAAAAAGGTGTTTGTGAATTGGTTTTTGAAGTTAGACTTTAAACCAATGTTTTTGTGAAGTGGTTTAGTCTGGGGGAATGGTGGTTTCCATGACATTGTTTTCATTTAAGAAAAATCTTGGAGAATTTTTCTAGAACACTTTTAATTAATTATTTCTTATTTGAAAAAATTTATAGGAAATTATTATTATTTTTATTATATTTCAAAATAGAAATATTAGTATGTAATATTAATGAAACTTCTTAGTTTTGGTGGGTTTTGATGACCTACTGAGTGCTTATTTTCTCACTCTTATATTATTATCTCAGTTGAAGGTTCCTGACTTAGTTGGTTGTATACTATTTGAGTATTGTTTTATCTGGGATATGAGGTTAGTTATTAATTTTATTACATTCATCCCCCTATTCCTATTACTTTATTTAGTAAGAAATACTTTACTTTTATAGAGTGTCAGGCTAGTTGTGACCTTTATTTGATTTATCATGTCCATTTAGTGTTTTAATACATTTTACGGAGGTAGGTTAACTATAGTTTCTAGTGGGAGAAGTAAATATAGTGGAGGTGGGTGTGTTTTCCTTATAATAGAGGGTGTTTAGAGGGAGAGGGAGGTTTTGGGTTCTCATTGTTATTTCGTTACATTCCTAGTTTTTATATTAAGTTTATGTCTAGTTTATTTTTCTTCGATGTGGATTTTAAATGTATTAAAATGTAATTATAGATTTTAGTTATTCTCTTGATGAAATATTTTACTCTAATTATTGGGTTAAACAATTCCCATGTGTGTTCATGTGATGCCTAGGCACTAGTTTTTAACTAGTGGGGACCAAGAACACCCTTCAAGCCAATTCCATGATTGTTCGGTTTTTCTTTAGAGTGAAAACTAGAAATGATTCATTACAAATGGTATCAAAGGTAGGTTCTTATTTTCTATAGGAACCTAAGCCTTTGGAGAAACCTTTTTTTATTTGGGTTGTCTGGGTAAGATCGAGTAAGAATTTTTCATTTGAACTCAAGAGGTAGGTTTAAAGAGAGTCTAGCCATCTCTTTCATTCCTTGAGCCTTGAGTTTCCAAGGGGAATTGGGTTTGAATTTTGAATTCACATTTCACTTGATTTATTATTGATTATTTGTTTATCATTATTGGCATAGTTTATTTACCTTTGGGTTTAGATTGTAATTTGGGATGGTACAAAAAAAATAAGTGAATACATGAGGTTGGCTTGTAGGGTTTGACAAACCATGAGATAAACAAACTCTTGATTATAGACACGTTTTAGGTACCAAGGCATGAAATAAATGCGTCCATAAACCATTTTTCCTAGTCGTTCGTGGTTCTCCATCATGATTATTTTGTTACTTAGATCTCTTGAGTATTTTATCACCCTGGGTATTTGGTCAGTGATATAAGAGTCATGGTCAGTCTTATGATAAGATGGTATCTTTGGATCTAGTTTTGATAAAGGATTGTGTTATGCCATTTTTATGAAACTATGCATGTGATTTGATTTTTTTTGTGTTGGTAAAAAATGGATTTCACAGGAAAAATGTTTTTGGTTTTAATGCAAGGCCTTAGGGATTGTTTGTTAAATGAGATAAATTTCATAAAATGTTTTGAAATAATTGATTATAGTTGAAATTTTGTAAATTATTTACATGTAATTGGTTTTCTAATAAAGTACATGGTATTTTAAAGGATGGGTTTCCTATTTTAATGGAAACTAGTGTTTTCCAAATTAGGATTTTACCCTTGGTGGGTGTATTTCAAAAGGGTAAGTGATTTGAAAATTGCTTTAAATGGAAAGTGTGTGTTCTATTTTGAAACATGGAATAGTGTTTTGGTTTTAAAACCAATTAGTGTTTGTTTTTAAATATTTTTTGGAAAATTTTTCATATTTACCAATTTGGGTTTGGGCCTGGGTTTTGAATTTTTAAAATGGTTTCTATTTGGTTTTGAAAGAAGGAAGGAACAATTTTAATGGTTCCTTGGATTTCAAAATGGGATTTTATGATTAATTTTCATGTTTTAGTAAGGAATTCAATTTTTTTGTCCCTTATGTGTTTTGGGATAGTTTGATGTGATTTTTGGGATATGATCATATGAGGGTCTATGTCTCAGGTTGTTTGATGTGATCCCCATCCAAGAAAGGCTTATTATAAAAAGAAGAGTGTCTACCTTATGGGACCTTCATCCTTTGTTTGACACTATCCATACTTATAATGGAATGAAAGGTGTGGTTTCATTATTGAAGTGATTTTATTTTGTTTTATTTAAGTTAATATTTCTTTTGTGGTTTCTTTAGATATTGTTGGGTCCAATGGTTTATACCCGTGATCTTGGGATTAATAGTTAGATCATTGAGGATATGTACTTTTAAAGACTCTGATGTGATCTTTGGTTTGGGAAATTTCCTTGGTTCTTCTCATGGATGTTTGAGGATTAGTATATGTGTGACCATAATTGGGAGTATACTTCGAGTGGTTTTCATATTTATTTTGGTTGAAAGTCCATTTTGATATTTATGATCATAGATTTTAGAGTAGTTTTGTCTTAGAGCAGCCTTAAACCTGAGTATTCTTTGGTTCTTCTTTGGTTTCCTATTTTAGGTAGTGTTCTTTTTGGGAAATGTTCATGCCCCATTTATTTATGGTTATTGTTCACTTGTGAAGTGTAAACCATGAGCCAAATTATGCCCGTTTCTTTGAACATGGGTAGGACATAGTGTGCATGCTTGAATACTTGAGGTCTAGTTATTTTCCATTTGGTTGTGGATACCATTAAGTTATATGATTTAAATTAGAATTTTCATGGGATAGTATTGTGAGTCTTTGGATCTAGACAATCTCATATTCCGGATGAAGACATTAGGTTTTAGGCTTGTCATTTTTTGTTAGGGAATGTTTTTTGTTTTTGATATTCTTATGCAAATGACATGTTTTGAGTGATCCGGTTTTGGTGATCCTTTTGGATGTTCCTTGGAGTGAGACTCTCATTATGGTTTTAAATTGTTGGTTTGTAGTTACCTTAAGTTTTTCTGATTGTTCTTATGTTCTTTTGAAATGTTTTATGTTCATGCCTTCTTTTTGGGGTTTTGGAACTAGTTTCTTATGGTTGGATTTGGTTGTTGTAGTTTCTTAATTCCTTTAGAGATTTTGGGAATGTGGATACTCAGTGAGGTTATCCTATTCTGAGGAAAATGATGTTGGTTTTTCCATGTTATTAGTTCATTCTTAAATGGTGGGTGGGGGAGATTGATGTTCAATCTTTTTTTCCTTATATCTTTTTCTTGATTAATTATTATTCAGGTTTTTCTTTAATACTCACTCATTTTTTTGAGTATTTCTCATTCTCTTGAAGATTTGTTTTAGAAATTCATTCTTTTTTTGACCTCTACTTGGACATAAGAATTTATGGGGGTAGAAATTAGTATGGTGGAGATATTATGACACCCCGTTTTCACAATTATATTTTTTATAGTATTTTATTTTAATTTTGTCCAATTAATTTTTTTTATAAGTCTTAAGCTTATGTTTTTAATAATTTAAATCATTTTTTACCATGCATGAGTTGTACATGGTTAGGAATAATCATAAAAAAATTGCATGTGTGGGTATATCAAGTGGACAATACTGTTTGGAATAGTTGGATAATGGGTTTTACAACTATATGGTTCATTGGAGAAACCTTGCATGGTAGAATTTGGCTAGGCAGTGCCCTACACACAATTAGCGCATGGTTATGTAAACAGTGTGGCCTAACCATATGGTTTACCCAAATTTTTAGTATTTTTAGTATTTTGTTTTATTACTTTTTTTCTTAAAACCCTAAAAATACAAACTCCCTCACCCATATTGTTCCCCCTCATGTCTAACCATCTCCCTTCCCCTCCATGGTCACGTGAGACAACCCTTGGCCACCGCAGATCCCTTGCACAACCCCCCTCACGTGCCCCTCCCTACTAGTGGCCTCATCCCTCCATCCCCTATCACCTGTACACAACATATGTAGACAGTAGAACTTCCCTCTCTTGAGTCATTTATTGTGGTAATTTTAGGGTGCAATCTCCCTAGGTATGTTTTTCTCCTATGGTGTGATTTTATCTTTGGATTTTCTCTTCCCCTTTTCTGGTGTGATATTCATCCAAACCCTAGGGGTTCCAAGTATTATGATTCTAACATCGGTTCTTGTTCATAGGGTTAGAGGTGCTTTTGAAATACCTATTTTGGGTTTTTAGGGTTTGTAGGGACTCTATATTTTGTGTGGGAGCCTTCTCCTTGAAAGGCGATGTGTTTCAGCTTTCCATAGCTTTATTTCAGCTTTATTTTCATTGGTTTGAGTTATGAATTTATTTTTTGCTACTTTTTATTACATGATTTTAATTTATTGATGTTTGAGAATGATTTATATTTTAATATATGCCTATATATACGACCCATGAGTGGCAGTTTGGTTTAAAAATTATTTTATAAAATTCGGCATGTGATGCATATCTATGAAAAGCATTTGTGAAAATGTC
This sequence comes from Viscum album, assembly GCA_963277665.1. Lineage (NCBI taxonomy): Eukaryota > Viridiplantae > Streptophyta > Magnoliopsida > Santalales > Viscaceae > Viscum > Viscum album. The sequence continues at coordinate 1,710,915,114 of OY728140.1, read as the reverse complement.
ATATTGGATTTTAAATAATTCCTTTGGTTTTTAAAGCAATTGTGAGCATTAAATTTTTGTTTTAGAGTGTTCTAGAATATAAGTGTCTTTCAAAACAATAGTTGTGTGTTTTGAAAGTGTTTAAATTTTTTAACTTGGTCTGAATGTTTTCAAAGGGGTGAGTTAACCTAAGTGGAATTTTATTTTATAAATTTTTATAGATTTTAATGTTTTAAAAGGTGTTTTTATAAAGGGAAGAGTGAGTTCCCATTTGATTTTAAAAAAAGTTTCAGTGAAATGGTTTGGAATTCCAATCGTGTTTGGTTTTAAAGAGATGGACTATTTTTCATTTTAGGAAAAAGTGTTTTAACAAATGATTTGATACCCTGTTGATCCTCTTTTCAATTATTGTGGTCTGTATTGGCATGTGATACAATGTGGGGATATTTAATTTGATTTATTGTATATTTTTCTTATGTTTTTATGCATGTGGACATTTTTGAGAGGGTAAGAGGAGGTTCATGTTTTTTTTAAATATTTTATCCTTGAGTGAAGGAATGATTGATTGTTCTCACCTCCATTTTGATTGGTCATGGGAACATGGGTAGCTAAGTGGGAATCAAGAATTTTATTTCTGTTGGTGAAAAAATATCACCTCAGACCTCAAATAACAATTTTTTGGTGAACCGAGCATGCAAACCACCCCAAAGGACTATTATGAGGCTGATGAAGAGGTTATGTGCAAATTTCAATAAGCGCACACAATGATAAAATTTCACATGAAAAAAACTTTCATGCCAAAGGAGATGTATCATTCGATGGATTCTATAGAGGCCAATGGAATTCTGAAGTCCCATGTGTTCAAGAAATACTCATTTTATGTTAGAATGAAACATTTCATGCATCACAACACACCACTGTTCTTGTTGCATGCCAAAGGTGACATCTGTCTAAATATGATGCACTTCCAAGCCTCCAAAAAGGATATAAAAATGTGAAAATTAAGTTCCACACCCAAGGAGTTTTATGCCAACAACAAATTATTTCAGCTATAAAATGAGGCTCACCCCTCTCCCAGGGAGGCTCTCTAAAAGACAAAGTGATGCTCTACTTCTTGCAACTACTGTTCTTCCATGAAAACCCACAGAACCAGTGATCATGGACCCTAAAATGTATATAATATGTACAACATACCTCTATGGGTACCAAGAATAAATTGGACTACTTTTGATTGATCCTCATGCAACATATCTTAAAGAAAGTTAGGTTCACTCAAAGAGAATCTATCGGCATGAAACCCTGACCTACATGCAACTCCACAACTTGCATCTAACCATACCTATTGACTCTATCAGTTGACCTTGTTCTAGAGACACATGTTCATTCAATTGTTTCATGATATTCAACCCAGTAGAATTTAAGAACTTCTTAGTACCCTACTTGACATCCCCTATGCCTCTAGTGTAGCCATTACCCTACTTGTTACTTCTATGAATATGAACTTTATCCCTAGTTTATTCTAAGCATAGGGACTCTAACATCGACCTCATGATTGAACACTACTCCATAATAGTGTGAACACAATTCCCATACTAGAGGTGTATGAGTGGTGTTCACGTAATCCCTAAGGCCGAGGAGGGAGTCCCCCCCCCCCCACATCCAAACTTCATAACGTAAAACTACATAGATCTACATTATAGTCACATGACTTTAAAATACATGGAAACATCCTCAACACATGATGTAAAACAGAGCCTTACCCTATGTGATTAACACTAAATGCCCCATGTATGATCATTATTTGATGCCACCATCTCTCCTACCATGGGATATGATCCATCCATTGAGAGAAAATTCTATGTGTAAGCCCCACACCATCCCTTATTGACGCTCCTTTCACAACATGGGTTTCCTTACCACATGATGTTAAACTGCATGAATTAGTCCTATCACATGACCTTAAAATGTGGCATCAAAATACATGGGTTTTGATCTCTCTATTATCAAAATGGTATGTAGGATGCCTCATTGAGGTTCAATACTAAAAATGGAAAACTGAGGTGTTCCCTCATAGGGAAACACCTCCCAAATCCACCTATGTGGTTTTTTTTGATCCAAAAATATAGATCCACCTCCATGGGGTGTTCTGTTCCATTGGTAAACTTCAATGTGACATCTTCCCTCTGAAGGACACACCTCCTTGATCCACCTCCACAGGGAATTATGATAAACCAATCATGTCTCCACAATACATTAAACATGTTCCCTGATCCGTCTCAACCAAACATTGCGATCCATTTCCACAAGACATTAACTCATTCCCCAATCTGTCTCAACAAGACATTGAGATCCTTCTCCATAGGAAGTATAACTTGTGACCTGGCCCAAAATACAAACTATATGCAATAAAAATGGGATTAATGAGGTAAAAATACTTGGAAGACTTATTCCCCCAGTGTTAATTATCTCATGATCGACACCAGATACCTTGGGTTCTTTCCTAAGATTTCTCATATGAGATTCCATCCTTAGAGAGAGATTCATAGGCGACCAATGTTCCCAATGTCCAAAAATGATCAGATATTCCCAATGTGACTACTCTCTTGGCCGAAGGTTGCTTCCCCGTCAAGAAAAAAGTAGTGTAATTTATTACATCCATATAGAGATGGAACTAGAAATGAGTTCCATGAACATGAATCAAATATTTGAGGGAGATACGGACTAGGAAACAAGCTCTATGGAGTAATCCATAGAAGGAAGAACCAACATACCATCATCCCATTTTTATCAAGGAGCACACATCACTGATGAAAATGATGAAAGCCACCCACCTTTGGAAATTGGGAATGTGGGGAAATAGAAAGACACCATGTGAATTCTGACGCGTAGGTAGACCCTGGTGAAAGCATCAGAAACAGAAATGGTGAACCCGACATGAAACTATTGTCGTCAAAATGGGGACTAGTATCGTATGGGGAATCAACATATTATATTATCACCAGATCTAGATATATGGCACCAAGTACCACCAAGGAAACAATGGGGCCAACATGATACAGACCTATGCATTGGAGAAGTTAGTATTGGTCACCCTCTGTCTGTAACATTATCATCATTAATACCTCTCCACCTTTGGAAGATTTTACAATCTTGGGGCATTAAGAATCGATTTCCCTTTAACAATACTGACAATTGAATCCACCTATCTTATAGGACCTAAGCTATATAAAATCAGAAACCTAGGGACCATAGGCACCGAGGTATGAGTAATATTGATCTGAAAATCCCGCACAACTTCATTTCTTCCATGAATACCACCTTTCCTTAGACTACTGGGAACCCATGCCCCATATCACCTTATAATATCATCTAGAGGATGGATATTGACACCCTCATATTCTAGTATGAGAAATTGGGGGTTATTCCCAAAAGGGATATGGCCCTATAGGAACTAGAGGCATCATAAAATCATCAACTTTGCTACCCCCAGGGGCTGTGTAGGGGAAAACCATATTCTATTCGGAAAAATAATCAATTCAGGAGCCTATCCCTAGATATTTATGATGTCTTAGTCCCCTATTCCAAGGAGGTGGGGGTTTCTTGAGTCACCCCAGTTGTGAATACTACTTAGGAGATACCAAGGAGGGCTCCCACCAAGCCTCACCAATGCTTGTAATGACCATCCCCACTGACTGAAGAACAGGTGGACTTTACCCTTGATCCATCATCCCTATTCCAAAGTACCCAAAATCCAATGTTAGGGGAAGGATCAGGATGTTTCCCAATAAGGGGAATCTTTCACATCTTCTATCCCCCCTTCCACCACTAGTTCATCCTACTAGATCCTTGAAACATATGAATAAGGATTCACCTTCATCCAATTAGGATCAAGACCCCAGCTGCCTTATAGGAAATCCAAGTTGAATCTTTTGATAGCTGGCACCACTGAAAGCCATTATGATCCAACCCATGAATAAGATAATCAGTGCAGAGGACCTCCCCTATCTATCAAAAATTAGTATAGAGTTCCTCCCCATGCATTCACCATCCAAAGTAGAGGTCCTACCTTCTCTAGTAATAAACTAGGCAGAGGTTCTCCCTAATTCATCGACAACTAGAGTGGAGGTTCTCCCCACTATTTCTATAACCAGTTTAGAGGTCATCCCCATACCCTTAGTTCTAAACATGTAGCTCCTACCTATTTCACTATTATTTAGCATGAATTTCCTCCCCATGATATTACAAACCATAGTGGTGGTACTTCCCACCCCTTCACTAGTCAGAGCGGAGGTCCTACCCACATTATAATCAATTAGAGAATAATTCCTCCATGCTATAATGACATTAGACACATAATACCTTTCCATTTCACAACCAAACAAAGTGGAGTCCCTCCCTGCATTCCAACACACCATCATAGAGGCTCTCACTATGTTGAAGAGGTACCCTTCCTTGAAGAATTGTCCTGGGGAAGAATAATAATAATTCCCTATGAAAGGTGAAATCCTAAAAAATTCCAAGTCATCGTGGGCCTCTTTAACCTTTAAGACTCTAATGGAATAGATGAATTGATAATTTATTATCCACCCCAACTATCAGGGTATGAGATAGGAGCCTGATAGCTGAAGTTCACTATAACGAATGATGAGATCCATATGATCCTAAGATCCCTATGAAGGTACCTAGGTGTGGAGGATGTTCTGGATCCCTTCTAGGGGATCACAATGCATCCATCCCCATAACCGCTAGTTTCCCTTACCTATACCTCTATATAAGACATGGGAGATATTTGGGGTCTATGATTACTCCTTTAGATGGTGAGCAATTTACCAAGCCACATATGAACACTTCTTCCCTCACACATGAGGTAGTGGAGAATACCCCATCCTACAGGGATGTGATGATGCGGTTTGCACCACCCCCAAGAACATTTGACTTTCCTAGTGACTCCAATACTAGTCAACCTGCTGAAAACCCAATCTACATCATTTCCTCCACCCATATCTCAGCCAACATCAACCAAAGTTTGGTCTGAGCAAGAGTAGGACCCTTCCTCTAACAACATGGGCTTGTGGGAGTCTTTTTCTACTAAATAGTTGTCAGTGGTGTTATGGCCACCTATATTTATAAGGTTTGACATCTTAGAGTCCCTTATTGAGGTCTAGTCTATATGATTCCTCCATATCATCTTGGATATGATCCACCACCTTTAATATTGTCAATTGTCCTATCTAGTAAGCCAAGAGCAACTTGAATCCATTAACCAACTATTTCAGATGGTTGAGTTCATGAAAATATTTGTGGCTCAACAACCCTCTTTGTTGGGATACCACCAGAAACTTGAAAAAACATACTTTAATATCATCACAGTGATCCACCAAGTTATGGAAGAATCATTTATGCATGTACACATCAGAGGCTAGGGATAATAGGATTCTCTCCACTTTAACCCTATCTTGTGACAACTTGACCTACCTGCTGATGACGAGGGTTCCCCTATGGGTACTATTATGGTAAATATGTCTATCCCCATCCTAAAATAGTATTAGGGGAACATGACAACTAACATAGAGAATGGAAGGGGAAAAAACCTCAAGGGGAGACATAGATTTAGGAAAAACCACCGACATGTGTCCTCAATCATTAGCAGAAGAAGGTGCATGGCCTCAGGGATCCCACTGATGAGACATTGCTTCCCACTCAAAAGAATCAAAAAAAGGGCAAGGAGCATGTTGGACCCTTCAATCCATTCGATTTTTCACTGAAAACAAAGGCAACACCCACAGTTGCCTCCATGATCCAACAGCTCGAAGAGCATAAAAGGCTCATCAATGATATCATTAATGATTGGTTCCCAGATTCCGACACCGCCCATGGGACCCCATTTCTATTCTAGTGGGGTAATAAGTACTCCTTGTCCAGATTTCCTTAGTCAATATCAGTGACCCTGTGCATCCAGGTAGAGCACATGTAGGAGTATATGGTAAACAACCAATGTATAAGTTGCAGAACCTGACCGAGGGGTATAATTATACTCCTCAAGATCCAGGCTATGTCACTCCTCAAGTAGATTATCCCACTCACCAAGTTGATAATACTAACAATGCATTGGTGTTAATGGATACTCATCCTGATATATACCCTCACTAAGATGACTTGATAACCACTCTCACTGCTCACCTTGAGGCCTTAGAGATGCAATAGATAGCGATAACACTTGAAAAAAAGTCATACCGACATGGGTGAATAACATCCAAGAACCCTTGGTGTTTGAAAATCCTATATTCTATCCATTCAATAGAATATATGAACCACTAGAGTACTTCACCAATTTCATTTCAAGTTATGGACCAATGTTGGGGAAACCAAAATAGATGGAATATTCCATGATTTAGAGTTTTGTTTATATGATAGAAGTAACTTCAATTGTATAGTATAACGAGATTCCCATAGGGTCCATCACTAGTTGGGATGACCTTTGAAAATAGTTCATTTACTAGTTCAACTCCACCACACACAATAAAAGTATTTATGACATCTCAAAGTGCAAGAAAAGGCCTGATGAGTGAGTTATATATTTTATTGCTCGATGGAAAGGCATCATGTAATCACTCAATATTCCAATAAATCATGAGAAGTTTCAAATGATCTATTTAAGGAATTTTAAGACTGTTCATCTCTCTAGCCTTATCACCTAGAACTCTCCAAGTGGATTCTGGGAGTTTTTTTATAAGGACCATTGTTTGGAGGAAGCCCTATAATAGACTATAAATCTTCCATTATATAGGTAGAGGCCCCTGAGCTGGTAGAGTTATTTTCCCCTTTTCAAGAGGATCCTTGATGAGTGTAGCCTTATCAAGAACAACATCAAAAAACATAATACCACAAAGTGAAACCTTTCCAAGTGAATCCACTATGGTGAGAAAATGTGGTTCCATCCCCTCATCAAGTCTAAGATACCAGATCACCTTTTACAGATAGAAGGAAGCAGACCAATTCCTTCATAGATTCACATGTTCTAGGACACTTCATTTGTTCCCTGATAAGGGGATTCTAAAGCTTCCAGAGTGAAATATTCCATAGGAAACTTGACATACTGACCACCATGACCATTTCCTATACTAAAAAGACCTTAAAAAATACCATCAATGAATTCTATGTGTTCAAGGATTGGTTAAATGACCAATTGGATAATGGTTTGGTCATGTTGGGTGAAGTTCCTGTACATGTGAAACATATCTATGCCAACCCGAGTAGTGATAGTGAGGGTTTAGGTGAATGGAAGTTGGATTCCCACCATAGGACCCAAAAATATGATGAATGTGTGTTCCATAAGAATTTTTACCATGCCCATGGTGTTATCCATGCTCAGTTAGGTATGAAAAAACCTCCTATGGTTTCCACACCTTCCCTGACCATTGCTTCTGCATCTACGTCGCATCCCTCTAAATCTTGGAAGAGAAGGCACCGATGGTGCACGGGAAATCTGAGTCCCCAGATGGTGCCAAATACATCTCTCACCCTTAGTGATTTCATAACTCATGAGTTTGGAAACATTCCATGGGCCCTCCCAGCATGGGATGACTTCACTGACGATGAGAAGAAGCATGCTTTTGTGAATTTGCATCGAGTTGGTGTATCACTTCATGATGCCTGATGGTGAGGAATTTCTGGAAAACCCCCAATGCATCCATATAACAATGTAATAGGAAGGGTAAGGATGTACGAGCTACTAGAATACTCAAGTTGGTACCTCAAACTAATCTATACATGATATTGAGACTAGGTAGTAGGTTTTGGACAGAGCCCAACAAGAATTTTCCTCCCTACCTACTCTGTCAGGTACGCCACTGCAGCCAATAGTGTCAGTTGACCAAGCAGATTAGCCGTGACCACACCATGACCAACCATGCCCAGATAGACCTAGACCTTATCCAACTGATAGTCAAAAACTAGTGGTTTAGATTAGTTCAACTAGTCAACATAAGGATATTACCAGCAATAACCAAAATATAGTGGTTTATCCAGCAACATCTGTCACACCCCTTTCTAAGGAGTGACCCCTTCAGGAAAAAACCTGCACTTGGTGTGGTATTACGACATGTTTAATCACTTTATAGGTATATCTACAAGGATATCTATCCTTGAGTCCCTAATCTTGTTGAAATAAATACAGGATACCATTGTAGAAGGCTTGAAAATACCTATCCATTTTAAATATGAGGTAGTTTCTATAGAGGCATACTGTGTAAAAGAGGTCGAGTGAGAGGAATTCCAAGCCATCGTCTCATTATCTAGGGAAGATGAGGGCTCCTTCATGTTGGGGCACATACTATCACTATATATTTCAATTCAGTTCAATTTCATATAGATATTCCACTACCTAGTTGACATAGTTTCTTGGATCAACCTCATCTCCACTAAGATGCTCTATAAGCTGGGGTCGACTAAATTAAATCTGAATCCCTCTAACAAAAAAATGCAGTGCTATGAGAGGACCAAGAAGAAACTGCATGGAAGGAATAAGTTGAATACCCAGTTAAAAGGCTTGATGTCAATAAATTAATTCATGGTAGTCTAATAGGATATAACCTAAATCATGCTGCTAGGTAGGCCCTGAATTCATTTGCATGTTGTGGTTCCCTCATTGTATCACCAGTGCCTCAAGTACTCACTTAATGGTTGAGTAGGGGTACTCTAGGGTGATGTATTCCCTACAGCTCCTATGAATCATGATATATGGATTATAGGTTCTACAAGAGAGAGGGGAATTGGGTTTAGACCAAGGCGGTTGAGCGCACCCATGATTTGACCACCACCGTAACCAATCCATGGGGAACACATGGATGATTCTTTAATTCTCCCAATTTATCAGCTAAATCCCACAACACCCGACCTTGTATGTTGCTTATTTATATCCAAGAAAAATGGTTTTAGTGTTTCTAAAAGGAAGGTATGTCCACATATTACCTCGTACTATTATACTGGATAGGCCCAAGTGATACTAGAGTCCCCTATACATGTGAAGTACTAAGATGTTTTCCCTATGGACACTGTTTCAAAACATTCCTGCATGTTCCATAAAGAAGGGTTGAATCAATGGAAGATGACTCACCACCATTGATTTGGCATCAATAATGGACCTCATGGTTGGAGGTTTGATGGAATTGGATTGAAAACCTCTATCACCACAGTCTCAGTAGAGAAAAAACCCCTCAGGGGAGATTTTGTGTCCACCCAAGAGGGAAATAATGATATCCTTGGGTAAACTAGATTAGATGAATGATCTCCTATAACTAATCCTCCAACCCTATGAGATATAGAGGATTTAGATGACGACCCTCCCATATTCAAAGAGGGTGTCTCCACCACCATTGATGAGTTGATTCATGTGAACCTGGGTATCAATTAATATCCAAGATCGATGCTAATTAGTGAATCCATGACTCCAATGAAGTATCAGCAATATGTGAATTTCCTAAAACAACATCATGATGTTTTTTCATGGATCTATGGAGAGATCCTAGAACTAGACCATCAGGTCTCCATCCACCGCCTTGGTCTCCTAGGGATTCATAATGGGTTCAAACATCCTCCTAGAAAGATGAATCCCACTCACATTACTATTGTCGAGGCTAAGGCTGATAAGCTTATAAAATCCAACCTTTTTAGAGAATTCCAGTACCTCAAGTGGCTATCCAACATCATCCTAGTTAGGAAGAATAATAGGTAGAACAGAGTCTGTATCAACTTTTGGGACCTCAAACACCATTTTTCAAAGTATTATTTTCTCCTTCTAGTAAAAAATTTATTGATTGATGATAAAATAATGTTTTAGGCCATCTCTTTTATGGATGGATACTCTGGGTATAATCAGGCCTAGATGGCCCCTGAGGATGATGAGTCTATTTTCTTTAGTACACCGCAAGGGACCTTCTATTATTAGGTGATTCCCTTCATCCTGAAGAATGTTGGGGCTATGTATCTACAGTTTATGCACCACATCTTCAAACCAATTCTTAGTAAATTGGTATAGTTTTATTTGGATGACTTGGTGGTGAAGTCCCACTAGTGTTAGGACTATCTTAGATACCTTGAGAAAGTGTTAATCTTCTTCAACTCCAAAAAATTGAAGATGAACACCTTGATGTGTGAATTTGGGGCTACCTCTAGGAATTCTCTCAGCTTCGTCATAAGATATAGAGGTATTGTGATCGATCTAGAGAAGATCAAGGCCATTAGCCAAATACCTCCCCAAATCAACCTTCAAGAGTTGTAAGGACACTTAACCAACAAACAATGATTTATAATGAATCTAGTTGGAAAGTGTAATCCATGTTTAAGGATAATAAATAAAGGAACCATCTATCCATGGGATGAGAAACACCATACTATGTTTGATTTAATGAAGCAGTATTTTCTATAGCCTCTGGTTCATATTCAAACCATCTTAGAAAATGCTCTAGTCCTCTATAGAACCACCCTAGAATGGTTCCTTGAGGAACTTATTTCCCAAAAAAATAACGAGGGTAAAGAAAATAGTTTATACTATCTCAATCACATTCTCTTTGACATGGAGACCAAATAACCCCTTATCGAGAAGAGATTACTCACAATAGTTTTCATAATGAAAATTTGGAACATGATTTTCAGCACCAAGAGATACAATTAGTTTCGTGTGTGGACCTGTTGAAGTATATTCTAAATCATCCCATTCTTAAGAGAAAATTGGCGTGTTGGGTGGTGATCCTTTAGCAGTTTTACATGACATTAGTTTTGTATAAATCTGTCAAGGTTTAGAAATTATCATATATTCTGGCCACCCATACGACCCTTGAAGATATTCCCTTGAATGTTAACTTCCCAAAAGAGGCCATCCTCTCAGTTGATTGAGTTGCACCATGTTGGAAGATTCATTTTGATGGTTCCTTCCATAGCTCGATTGATAGAAGGATCAACAATCCCAAGCTCAACAAAGTAGGGCTAGGGATCATCTTCATCACTCTATCACTGTATGTTCTACTATATTTTCCCCTATTTTCAGAATGATACACCAATAACGAGGTAGAGTATCCGAACCTCATTAATAGTATCGAAAAAAGCATCAAGATTGATGTACCCCACTTTCATGTGAATAGAGACTCTGAAATAGTCATCATATAGATTAATAGTGACTACATCATCAGAAATATGGAGTTTTTACCTCTTCTGGATCACACTCACAAGCTAATGTCCTAGTTTCCTACTTGTATGGAAGTGAATCATCTCCCTCAGTATCATAATATTTGTTCCAATGACTTGAAATCCTAGACACATCTCTTAAAGAACCTAAATAAGATGAACTCGTCATCGATGTGAAACATCAGAGGGTCATTGATCCCTATATTTTAGATGAATATTATGGGAAATAGGTAAACCATCTAGTTTCTGGAGCTTTTACATTAGGAACCTCGGGTTCCCCCATAGTAGAAGAGATACCTGATTGGATAAATCCCTTCACCAAGTACCTCTAGTGAAATACTCTTCTGCCTGAACTGGTCAAGTATGAGTGAATCTATCAGTATGTAGTGCAATTAACACTCCAATGAGGGCCTAACCTTGAATAAACTCTAAAAAAATATAGTTTTTATGGAATTATTATTTATTTCATCCATGGAAGTGATAATCCCTAGGTTATTAAATAAGTCCATGTCGGTTACTATTGTTCCCATCATGAATGATTGAAGATCTCCCACCATATTTGAATGATGGGCTACTTCTGGCCCACCATGGTGAAAACTTTCATCGAGTATGATAAGAGGTGTCATGAATTTCCGATTCATGACAACTTTTTTGCATCAAGCATTAGAGCTCCTACACAACCAAGTATTATTATCCCTTTATGGAATGAGGATTTGATGTTGTAGGGCCATAATCACCAGTGATAGTCTGCTAATTTAGGTTGATTCTGACCACAAATGTTTTCCTCTCAATGTGGGCATAAGTGATTCTCCTCAAGGATGTCAAGGTCTAATCCATGATCAAGTTCATGATCTCTCAAATCATCCATCAATTTAGAGTTACTCATGCTATTCTCACCGAAAACGACTTCAAATTCAAGGCTGCAGAGATGATAAATTATACTCCAAGTACAATATTTTGTTTAACCATACTTCCCACTACCATGCACAGACAAATGGATAGATTAAGGAATTCAACAATACCCTATCTAACATTCTACAAAAATGGTAGGCCCGAACAAAAAGAATTGGCTGAAAAAACTCCCCAACACCCTTGGGACCTATCAAACGACAAACCAAAATTCCACTTAGGTTACCCCATACTCCCTAGTATATGGAACATATGAATTCCTACCCATCGAGGTTCAATTTCCATCTCTACAAATAGTAGTCTATGACTAGAAGATGTCGTACATAATAGAAGAATTATGTACAACTAAGATAGAATCACTTGAATAGAACATTCTCCAAGCCATGAATAATATATAAAGGCACTAGAATAGGATAACGAGATAATTTAACAAGAATATTTGCCTCTGCTCCTTTCTCCAGAGTGACACGCTACTGGATCTCAGAACTCCAATGATACCTGTAAAAAAGCCACTAAATTTAGAGCCTAAGTAGGACGGATCTTACATCAGTAATAAGGTCTATTCAAATGGACCATGCTATTTTATTAACATGTATGGATAACCTATCAATAATCCCACCAAATCCAATTTTCTCAAGCATTACTACATGTGAAGAACCCAAGTCCAAGAATCAAGATATCAAAATGCGTGTGAGTCTTATCAATAATTTATTGTGTGGTGTTGGGACTCCTTGGACCTTGATTCACATTGGATTTTTCACTCTACCTCACTACATATATCCATTTGAGATGATCACTAATGGTATAAAATCTATGACCTTAAACTAAGATCCCCATATGTTAGAACTTTATGACCTTAAACTAAGAGTTGTGGCCTAATATTTAAGATCTTAAACTAATATCCACCCTATGATCCATGAAAAATGACCTCAATATGTTTAAAAGAGGTCTAAGAATTATGAACATAAACTATTTTAATCACCTATAGTTTAATTTGTATGACTTTAAACTATAAAGCCTAAAATCCTTAGTGCATGATGTTAAACTGCGATCCTACCTCGTATAAAATCGGGTTGCCTTTTAATAAGAGATTATCTTTACCATGTTCCAAATCGAGATTCCACATATGATAAGTATGGTATGGTCAAAAAATCATCCCCATGAACCAAACATGGTATGCCCCACGACATTCGTGAGATGCCTCAATTCCCTTTCGAGAGAGGATTACCCTTACCGGTGTCAGTCTCTTGCCATGTTTTTTTCTAAAACTATGTGTTTCTTGATTCTCATCCTCATGGGATACGTAGCAATACCCGAAATGATCATCTCTACACCTAGTCACAAATTTATTAACCCTTTATCCCCTTATCCTTAATTATAGTTCTAATATCATGACCCTAAACCACATGCGGTTTATCTGAAGGTGTTCACATGGTATGCGACCCTCCTTAGCTCATTTCATGTTGAGACTTGCCTCTTCCATTATATACAAACACCCTTGAGACCAATTGTAAGGACCCAAAGTTTTTCAATGGAAATTCACTTCTTATAAATATGTCATAAAATCACATGAAAACACAACATAATGAACTACTAAGCACAAAGTGACCTTTAAACATAAGTTTTTCACTTCTGTGTTTGGAATTTTGAAAAATCCAACATACACGGTTGTGTTCAATATGATTTTTGGAGTCTAATAAAAACAAAATAATTTTTGGTGAATAGTAACATATCCTTATGAATAGTAACCTAACCTTATGAATAGTAATATGACCCTTATGAATAGTAAATCACCTAGAATAATAGTAACCTTACCCATGAATAATTAAATAAAATTTAGGCATCTTATAAGAAATGGTATTTCTATAAGCCATAAATAATTAATTATAATTAATTAATTAATTTAAAAGAAAATTAATTTTCTTAAAAAGTGTTCATAAATTAAAAAATCTATGTATTCTTAATTTAAGATAATTTTATAAGACCTCAAGTAATTTTTGAAAGCATTATAAAATCAGTTTTAATTTTCAAAGCTGTTTTTTCAAGTAAATTATAATTTTAATTAAATATTAAATTAATAATATTTAGAAATTTATTTTTTAAAAATGGAAAACATTTTTTCATTCTACATGTCTAAAAATGGTTGGGGTGAATTTTTGGTATTTTTCTGAAATACTTGAAATTTTTATGAATAGTGAAATACCATAATTTACAAAATATGCTAAATAAGCCAATTATAGAGTCATGTTTGATGTTATGATGATGTAAGCCCAATTGGTTCAGGATAAAATTATAAAATTACTATTATTTGTCATTTAAGACTCACTATTCCTTTTCTTGTGGGGAAATAATAAATTAATGAATTTTATATTGAGAAATCCCTTCTCCCCTCCACTATAAATACCACCCTTCGCACCCTCATTTCCTCACACCTCTCAAGATTCAAGACCTGTCTAAAATATGTCCAAAAATCATCCCTAGACCCTCCTTCACGTCCAAGAGCTTTTGGTATCATCAAAAGACCAATCCTTGGCCCTTTAAGGAGGATCTCCAGAGGAGGATTCAAGAGGTAATTTCTCTCCCTCTTCTCCTTTAATTCCCTTTCAATTTCAAGTTCTTTTCTTATTCTCTCCCAACCTATCTTTGTCAAAATGGTATGGTAACTACATTATCATACATATACTAGAATGTTATTTTACTAATGGGATATTATACCATACAACCCCCTTCCCCTCTTCCTTTTATTTTATAAAAGAAAACGTTGTTCATGAGGTGTTAATCTACCACCTTCAAGAACAACATGTTTTCTTTTTTCATTTATACCTTCAGGTCTGGTCATGAAACCATTTTTATGGTTGAAAAAGAATATTTTATATTTATTAAGTCCTATTTAAAGTTCTGGAACTAACTTATGTACATATTACTAAATTATTAATCAAAACAAGTTCGTTGTGGTCGATAAACCGCCCAAATTAACTCAATCAACCATCATTTAATTATTATCTAATGATTCATCAACATGGTATAAAATTAAATTCATTATAAGATCATTTTAAATTCTGTAATATCATTAATAAAATGTAATATATGTTCTGTATGTTTATCCATTTTCTACACGAACTTCAATTCATGAATACATGTGAAACGCTCAAGAAAACCATACAAACGAACATTCCCGAACAATGTTTTTAAACTCTATAACTCATCAAAAGAACAATAAAATAACATAATGATACAAAAATGTCCCCTATTAATTTATAAAAGGTTCTTTAATTTATAATTAATGAATATAATTTCATTATATAGTACATTAAATTGAAGGAAGCGTTCATATATAAGGTAAGGGGAAATTCTCTAACCCAACTTTCATCCTTCAGGTTCTCCCTCTTTCACTCCTTTTTGATATGGTTACTCCTTAAAATTTTTTTTTTCATAATTTTAATTAATTTTATGGGATATAAATGTTTTTACCTAGTATTTATGACAAACCAAATGTTTTCCAAAATAACTCTTCTTTTAAGAACATACCTTTTACCTCTCATTCAATATTGACAGTTCCTGTAACATGTATGTTATTACCTATTTCTTTTGGGAACCCAATTTTTATGAATGTGTTATTATGAGATTAAACCCATTCCTTTTCATGGGTTATTTATGTTCATTTTTTTATATGTGGCATTCATGATAAATGATAATGTTATGATGTGACGGGTGCACCCAAAATTATATAGCGCAATATGATTGTTTCAATGTGACGGGTGCACCCAAAAGTATAAAGAGCTCAAATTAATTGTGTAAAGTGATTAATATCATGATTAAATGTGAAATGATGTGTGAAAAAGATGATATCTTTGTTCACAAGTATGTGTGGTAGTTAACCCCTAAGACATGATGTTTTATTTTTATGCATTTCCACATTTCAAGGATTATATTTATGCTTCCTCTCATGTTCATGATCCTTTGCCTAAGTTATTGTTATGCTCACCCATTGCTATATTGTTATTATATATACTCTTATATGGATTTTATCTCACCCCTTTTGATTTATATCCTCAGGTGACTACATGTACTAAAGAGAGGTCGAGTGCCAATAAGAAGCTAGGGGAGAAGGAATTAAATACATGTTTATGCTTGATGTTGTAATTGTTATGTATGGTCCTAGTTTTCCCAATACACTAAACCTTTGGATCCTCTATGAGTAATAATATTATGTTGTTTATATTTAAAATGATGTAATAATACTATATGAAAAGGCTGGGTCTCTATAGGTGGTATTAGAGTAAAGGTTTAGTTAATTTGGGAATTTGGATTAGTGAACCCTAGAGAAAACCTCTAGCATGAGACTTAGTACAAATATGCACACAATAATATTTACATAGGGATCCTATAAGTTATTATTTTAGTGAAATCTTTTCAAATTAATAAGTTATTCATGACATTTTGACTTATGTTTTATTCTAACCTTCTTTATTTTAGAAAATGGTGGTAACTAGGAGAAACCAGACCAAAAACTCGTGCGAGGGCCAATGAAACGATTGCCCGAATGACATCCCCAATGATTTGGGAGGTGGAGTTCAGAACTTCATGGCTATTATTACCCAACTATCTCAGGTTATGAACAATAACCATAAAAATGGTGAATTTCCTCCTCTAAAGAGGGATCAACTGGATATCGAATGTTTAATGAGGCAACGACCACTGAAGTTTAGTGGATCTTCTGATCCACTAGTTTCAGAGCAGTGGGCTAACTCCATGGATAAAATATTTTCTGTGCTTGACTATTCTGAGATGGAGAAGGTGACTCTAGCCATTTATCATCTAGATGAAGAGGCTGATAAATGTTGGGATTTGATTAAGAACACCAAGCCAGGGGAGGAAATTGAAGAGATGGAATGGGAAGACTTTAAGATCATGTTTCATAATAAGTATTTCCAACGAAATATTCACACAAAGATGGAGAGAGAATTAATAGAGCTCAAGAAAAAAGAATAAGAATCTTTCACAACCTATAATTTGGATTTCACAAGGTTTTCAAGGTACTGTTAGGGTTTTGTTGTCAACAATGATAGCAAAATTTATATATTCTTTAGTGGATTAAAACCACACCTTCGAAAGGATATTTCAATGAGAGACTTTAGGAGTTATGAAGAAGTTTTTTGGTGTGCTATTAAAGTGTAGATAGAGTTTTTAGAATGGTACCACAACTATGGTGATAAGAAAAGAAAGATGGAGTTTCAAGTCAGAGGATCTAATGATAAAGGTGGGAAGAAAACTCAACGACCCACATGCCAAAAATGTGGGAAGTGGCCCCATGGGAACTACCTTAAAGGGATGAGGAAATGATTCAAGTGTGGGAAATAAGGACATCATGCTCAAGAGTGTCAAAAAGACATAAAAAGGAAGGAGAATGTGGTAGAAGAAAGGATAGAACCACTCATGGATCAATGCTAAAACTGTAGGGAGCTAGGGCACTATGCAAGCCAGTGCACTAAACCTCGAGTTCTCAAGGGTAATCAGCATCAGCAGCCACCAAATCCAAAGGAACAAGGGAAGGCTTATTCCATCACTACTGTGGAAGTGGAGTAAGATAATGAAGTCGTACAAGGTATACTTACTATTCACTCAAGAAAGGAAAAAGTCTTATTTGATTCTAGTTATAGGCATTCCTTTATATCTTGCAAGTTTGCTAGAAATATAGAATTGAAGCCTCGAAACCTTGAAGTAGAGATATCTGAAAAAATGAAAAGTGGTGAAATCATTGCAACCCAAGTGTTTGACTCTTCTCCTGTCAGCGTATGTGGGAAGATTCCTCCAGCGAATCTCATAACACTTCTCTTGGTGGAATTCAATGCTATAATGGGAATGGATTGGATATCATTATATAGAGCACATATCAACTGTTGGGAAAAGTAAATATCTTATCATATTCCAAACCATCCCATGTGACTCTACATACGCAAGGAAGATCATGAATATCCTTTGAGAAATCCTTCATCTGTGTGGGTGTTGATTCCCTATGAAGAATCATACCTCGCCCAAATGGTTGAGTCAAAGGAAACTTCCAACCTTGAGGAAATTCCCATCGTGAGGGAATACAATGATGTATTTCCCGAAGAGTTACCCGGAATTACCCTAGATCGTGAGGTAGAGTTCTGAATAGAACTCATACCCAGAGCTACTCCTATCTCAAAGTGTCCATATAGGATGGATACTATTGAACTGGAGGAGTTAAAGAAGTAGCTACAAGATCATATGAAAAAATGGTTCATACACCCTAGTGCATCATCTTGGGGTACAAAAATTCTCTTTGTAAAGAAGAAGGATGAAAAAATGCAGCTGTGTATCGATTATCGGGAACTCAACAAGATCACCATAAGGAACTAGTATCCTCTTCCAAGGATTGATGACTTGTTCGATCAGTTAAAAGGAGATAAATACTTCTCAAAGGTGGATCTTCATTCTGGATATCACCAGCTAAAGGTGAATAAGAAAGATATTCAGAAGACTATTTTCCTTACAAGGTATGGGCACTATGAGTTTCTGGTTATTCCCTTTGGACTTACTAATTCCCCTGTAATATTCATGGATTTCATGAATATTGTCTTTAGATATTACCTCGAAAAATTTATGGTAGTGTTTATTGATGATACTTTAATCTACTCCAAGATGAAGGAGGAACATGAAGAACATCTAAGGCTTGTTTTGGCGACATTGAGAAAGGAGAAGTTGTACGCCAAGTTCATAAAGTGTGACTTTTGGATAAAGAAAGTCACTTTTTTGGGACATGTGATCACAAGTGAGGGAATTTATGTTGATCCTTCAAAAACAAAGGTGATTGGGGAATTCCCTACGCCCTCTAGTGTCACAGAAATCCGTAGTTTTTTTTGATTAGCTCGGTACTACCGATGTTTTCTGAGAAACTTCTCACGATTTTAAATCCCACTAACTAAGTTAACAAGGAAAGGGGAAATGTTTTTCTGGATGGAAGAATGTGAGGGAAGCTTCAAGGAGCTAAAGATAAGGCTGATCACTGCACCTGTACCCACATTACTGAAAAGTGGAGAAAGTTTTGTGATATACAGTGATTCTTCAGAGAAAGGATTGGGTTGTGTACTCATAAAAATGATAATGTGATAGGCTACGCCTCACGACAGTTGAAGATCCATGAGAAGAACTACCCGACGTATGATCTAGAGCTGGCAGTCGTGATTTTTTCTTTGAAAATATGGTGGCACTACCTTTATGGTGAGAAGTGTGACATATACACTGACCACAAGAGCCTAAAGTATATATTCACACAAAAGGAGCTCAACATGAGTCAAAGGATATGGCTAGAGCTAATCAAGGATTACAATTGCTCTATTCACTACCATCCTGGAAAGGCGAACAAGGTAGCTGATTCTCTAAGAAGAAAAGAACCTGCTACTCTATCCATGTTACAGATTGATAAAGACCCTATCTTCTTGGATATGCAAAGAATGGATTTAGAAATCATAAGAACAATGGATACATCATACCTTTCCCAAATTATTGAGCAACCATCCATCCAAGAAAAGATTATGGAAGCACAAAGGGATGATGTGAAGATACAAGAGAGGGTGAATGCAGTAAAGGAAGGGAAGATGCACGAGTTTCATATCGAT
This sequence comes from Viscum album, assembly GCA_963277665.1. Taxonomy (NCBI): domain Eukaryota; kingdom Viridiplantae; phylum Streptophyta; class Magnoliopsida; order Santalales; family Viscaceae; genus Viscum; species Viscum album. The sequence goes on along the minus strand of OY728140.1, from coordinate 1,710,895,402 downwards.
GATGATGGTGTGATTTGGTTTGGAACGTGGCTTTGTGTGCCTTCATCACCCAGGATAAAGAAGGATATATTGGAAAATTCACATAGCTCAACATTCTCAATCCATCCTGGTATCACCAAGATGTATCATGATCTCTGAGAACACTTATGGTGGGATAACATGAAGAAAGAGATTTCAGAATATATATCAAGGTGCTTGGTATGTCAGCAAGTTAAATCGAAGCAAAAAAAATTCCAAAGGGATGGTGCAGCCATTACTTATACCCATGTGGAAATGAGAAAATGTTACTATGGAATTTTTCACTGGTCTCCCGAAGACGTCGAAGGGAAATAATGCGATATGGGTTGTGGTTGATCGATTCTCCAAGACTGCCCATTTTATCGCTATTTAGGAATATCTATCGCTTGAACAACTTGCAAAGATATATTTGAAGGAATTGGTGAGACTTCATGGTGTTCCACTCTCAATTGTCTCTAACCATGATCCAAGGTTCACATCTAAATTCTGGTGGATCCTTCAACATGCTTTGAGTACTGAATTAAATTTCAGCACGACCTATCATCCCCAAACCGATGGCCAATCTGAAAGGACTATTTAGATGCTTGAAGATATGATAAGAGCCTGCTCTCTATAATTCAAAGTTGGATGGGATCAGAATCTCCCATTGGTTGAGTTATCATATAACAATAACTTCCACTCGAGTATTCAGATGGCTCCAAATGAAGCTTTGTATGGAAAGTGATATAGAACTCCAACCTGTTGGGATGAAGTTGGAGAAAGAAATATACTTGGACATGATCTTTTGGAAGAGATGGTAGAGAAGGTTCAAGTCATCCAGAAACACATCAAATATTCTTAAAGTTAGTAAAAGAGCTACACTGACAACTGTTGAACGGACTTGGAGTTCAACGTTGGAGATAAAGTCTTCCTTTGAATATCACTATGGAAGAGAGTCATACGATTTGGAAAGAAAGGAAAGCTAATCCCAAGGTACATTGTCCCCTTTTAAATACTTGACCGCATAGGATCCGTGGCCTATCGGCTTGCACTTATACCAAATATGGCTCAAGTTCATGATCTGTTTTACGTATCACACCTAAAGAAGTGAATACCTAATCCCTCACATGAACTGAACTTAGAGGCGGTACAACTAGAAGATGATCTCTCCTATGAGGAGAAGCCAGTAGAGATTCTGGACTGGAGATATAAGGTTCCATGCAATAGGAAAACCCACCTTGTCAAAGTGTTGTGGAGGAACCATAAGTTTTAAGAAGCTACATGGGAACCAGAGGAGGTGATGAAGGAGAAGTACTCTCACCTGTTTGTGTAAAACAAAATTTCAAGGGTGAAATTTCATAAGGGGGAAGAATATAACGACCCGATGTTTTTCAATGGAAATTACATTCTTATAAATATGTCATAAAATCAAATGAAAATACAACATAATGAACTACTAAGCGCTAAGTGACCTTTAAACACAAGTTGGTCACTTTTGTGTTTGGAATTTTGAAAAATCTAACATACACAGTTGTGTTCAAAATGATTTTTGGAGTCTAATAAAACCAACATAATTTTTAGTGAATAGTAACATACCCTTATGAATAGTAATGTAACTGTATGAATAGTAATATGACCCTTATGAATAGTAAATCTCCCAAAATATTTTTAAACTTACCCATGAATAATTAAATAAAATTTAGGCATCTTATAAGCAGTGATATTTTTGTAACCCACAAATAATTAATTATTATTAATTAACTAATTTAAAATAAAATGTATTTTCTTAAAAAGTGTTCATAAATTAACAAATCTATGTTTTCTTGATTTAAGATAATTTTATAACACCTCATGTAATTTTTGAAAGCATTATAAAATCAGTTTTAATTTTAAAAACTGTTTTTCAAGTAAATTTTTATTTTAATTAAATATTAAATTAATAATATTTAGAAATTTAATTTTGAAAAAATGGACATCATTTTTGGATTCTACATGTCGAAATATAGTTTGGGTGAATTTTGGGTATTTTTCTGAAATACTTGAAAATTTTATGAATAGTGAAATACCATAATTTACAAAATAAGCTAAATAAGCCAATTATAGAGTCATGTATGATGTTATGCTGATGTAAGACCAATTGGTTCAGTATAAAATTATAAAATTACTATTCTTGGTCATGGAAGACTCACTATTCCTTGTCTTGTGGATAAATAGTAAATTAATGAATTTTATATTGAGAAATCCCCTCTCCCCTCCACTATAAATACTGCCCTTCACAGCCTCATTTCCTCACACCTCTCAAGCTTCAAGACTTGTCTAAACTCTGCCCAAGAATCTTTCCTCCCCCCTCCCCTCAGTCTAATAGCTTCTGGTCTCATCAAAAGTCCAAGTCTAGGCCCCTTAAGGAGGATCTCTAGAGGAGGATTCAAGAAGTAATTTCTCTCATTCTTCTCCTTTAATTCCCTTTCAATTTCAAGTTATTTTCATATTCTCTACCCACGTATCTTTGTCAAAATAGTATAATAAATCTAGTATCATAAATATACTATAATTTTATAATAATAATGGGATATTATACCATACAACCCCCTTCCCCTCTTCCTTTTATTTTATAAAAGAAAATGTTGTTCGTGAGGTGTTAATCTACCACCTTCAAGAACGACTTGATTTATTTTTTCATTTTTACCTTATGATATAGTCATGAAACCATTTTTATGGTTGAACCAAAATATTTTATATGTATTAATTCATATTTAAAGTTCTGGAACTAAATTATGTACATATTACTAAATGATTAATCAAAACAAGTTCGTTGTGGTTGAAAAAACTGCCCAAATTAACTCAATCATCATTTAATTCTTATCTAATGATTCATCCACATGGTATAAAATATAATTAATTATAAGATCATTTTAAATTATTTAATATCATTAATAACTTTTAATATATGTTTTGGATGTTTATGCATGTTCTACACGAATTTCAATTCATGAATACATGTGAAACACTCAAAGAAACCATAAAAACGAACATTCCCGAAAAATATTTTTAAACTCTATAATTCATAAAAGGCCCATAAAATAACATAATGAAAACAAAATTATCCCAATTAATGTATAAAATGTCTTGGAATTTATAATTAATGAATATAATGTCATTATATAGGACATTAAAGTTAATGAAGTGTTCAAATATAAGGTACGGGGAAATTCTCGAACCCAACTTTCATCCTTTAGGTTCTCCCTCTTTCACTCTTTTTTGATATGGATACTCCTTAAAAATATATTTTTCATCATTTTATATCCTTCTCTGGGATATAAATGTTTTTCACTATTATTTATGTCAAAACAAATGTTTTCCAAAAGAACTCTTCTGTTAAGAACACACCTTTTACTTCTCATTCAAGATTGACTATTCTTGTAACATGTATGTTATTCCCTCTTTATTTTGGAAACCCAATGTTTATGAATGTGTTATTATGATATAAAACCCATTAATTTTCATGGCCTAGTTATGTTCATTTGTTTATATGTGGCATGCATGATAAATGATAATGTTATGATGTGATGGGTGCGCCCGTAATTATAAAGTGCAATATGAATGTTTCAATGTGACATGTGCACTTAGAATTATACAGTGCTCCAATGCATTAGGTAAAGTGATTAATCTCATGATTAAATTTGAAATGACATGTGAACAAGATGATATATTTGTTCACAAGTATGTGTGGTAGTTAACCACTGATACATGATGTTTCATTTTTATGCATTTCCACATTTCAAGTCTTATATTTATGCTTCCTCTCATGTTCATGATCCTTTTCCTATGTTATGGTTATGATCACCCATTGCTATATTTTTCTTATATATATCCTATTATTATAATTTTAGCTCACCCCTTTTGATGTATATCCTTAGGTGACTACATGTACTAAGGAGAGGTCAAGTTCCAATAAGAAGCTAAGGGAGAAGGAATTAAATAAATTTTTATGCTTGATGTTGTAATTGTTATGTATGGTCCTAGTTTTCCCAAGTCACTAAACCTTTTGATCCTTTATGTGTAATACTATTATGTTGTTTATATTTAAAATGATGTAATAGTAATGTAAGAAAAGGTTGTGTGACTATACCAACATCTCTCCCAATCGAAGCATTATGACTTTAAAATATGTCAAATCTATTTTATGGTACTTGTGTAGTATGCGGGCCTATATTCACTCCATTTATATTGGGTTATACCTCTTTCATACCAAAAAAGTACCATTTAAAAAAATACTTCTATAGTCCTAGAATCGCGACTTTAAACTAATTTCTCATAGTCCAAGAAACATGAATTTAAACTATTAACCATGGTCCAAACCGTATGACCTTAAACTATGTGTGACCGACTTCAGGATTTCTTCACATGGTGAAAGGCCTCCTTGGCTCCATTCACACTGGGTATTAACTCTTTCACCACATGAACATACTCAAAGACCCCCTCCCATGGTCCAATAATTAGTACCTTAAATAATTTTCCATAGGTCCATGATTTATAACCTCAAGCTAGGTGCCCTGGTCCAAGCACTATGACCCTAAACTGTGTGTATTCACCCCTCATTCGCATGGTCTGCTTCACCCCTAGTGTTCTAGTAATCTCATGCCTCCACCTTCCAAAACAAAATGTGGATTGATTCCCAAACTCATGGGATACATAGCGATGCATATACTTTTGATCTCTAGGACCAGCTACAAATTCACAATTAAACCCTCCATTACATGCATTGATATCACCCAAAAATTCCACATGGGCATCCATTTTGGTATAATCTCCATTCATTTACCTTTACCCATCAGTGGGAAAAGATGACCTCATAGCCTAATATGAGGAAAATAATAATGGGTAGATTGATGTGAAAGCCCTTCCCATGTCCCCAACACATGACATTAAACTGCGATTTTACCCCATATAAAATCCAAATGCCTCCTAATGTGAGATGATTTGGAATACTCGGTAGAGAGGATGCCACCCTTCTGATGCTGGACTTCTACTATGTTATTTCATAGAATTACATGTGTCTTGATTCCCATCATCATGAGGTATATAGTGATTCCTATATAACTCAAACTTGGCCCAACCCCCTTGTTAACTCACAATGGGGTATCTCCTTCCCCAGTGTCATGAAATCGATTTAGGGTATGGTTTGTCTAGTTTTGTGTGGAAAATGGTATCTTTGGCCAACTATCCATGCTAAGTTATCACTTCAGTATATCATATAAACCGTTTTGGGACACCCATACCTGCTTGGTCAAATCTACGTGAACTTAAAACAGAAACCATCCCTAAAATCCAAGATCCATGAATGAAAAATAGAAGTAGCCCAAACCAATATGACGAATAAAAAATTCCTCATAAGATAAGTATGTGATGGTGATTTACCTCATCTTAAATTGGGATCCCTCATATTAAAATATTGAGATGAATCACACGTTACCCCATATAAAATTAGGATGCATCCTAATAAGAGATGATATGATATCCTCATTAGAGATAATGTCACCCTACCAGTGTTGGTGTTTTACCATTTCATGAATCAAAACTATGTTTAGCTTGATTCCCATCCTCATGGGATACATTTTGACATTGTGACATCCAATATTTGGCCTAGAACCACCATCAAATTATTTCTGGGAAATTTTTCACTTCAGCTTCTACGCTTTGTGTTCTCCTTAATTTGGATGACCATCATCCCACCGACCCAAAAAGAATCCATAATGGAGATGGTTCTTGAAAAAACCATCTCACCTGATATCCTAGGCCCATGCCTCGAAGTATATTTAGTATAAAACAACATATCCTATGTTCTAAACTTAGTCAACAATCAATCTCATATTTTTCACCTCATATTTTACCAACATGGGTATATAACCTATATTTAAAAAATGTTCAGTAGTCATTCCCCATATATTATTAATTCCTCTGTTTTCATATCTAGGTCTAAGAGGTCACAATTACTTCATGGGATTTTTCATGTACTTCTTCCACTTGTTTGGTTCTCATTTTCGAGCAATGAGAACTCCATGCTGCTTCTTGTTTATCGCACCAAACATGGATCATTCAGGGTTAGGGGTTAGGAGGAGGTTTTCGCCAAGTAAGGTTGAGATACATAAGAACCAATGGTCTAAAATCTATGAACTTAAACTAGGATCTCAAGTCCAACCATCATGACTCTAAACTTTGTTCAAATCACCCTAAGAATGTTTTGCAAAATGTTGGGCCTTCTTGGTCCTCAATTCACATCGGGTTGTCACTCTTCCATGATATATATATCCTTATGGGGTAACCACTTGAGTTCCATGCTTTATGAAAATTAAAAAAAATCCATGATCTAAACATCATAACCTTAAACTATATGTGATTTTTCCCAAGTATGTTTTATGAGACATCGAGTTTCCTCTTAGGCCCCTCCTTTCACATTGGGTAACCTTCCTTCAATGTCACACACATTTTATTAAGATTCACCACCTCGTGGTCCAAGTCTCATGACCTTAAAATATGTGCAACCTTCCCCTCATGTATCTTGTGTTATAGGGCCTCCCTTATCTCTATTCATGTCGGGTTACTACTCCTTCATTTCACGCGAAATACCTTAGGGTTCCTATGGTCCAAACGCTATGATCATAAACTAAGAGCATGAGCCCAAACATCATGAATTTAAATTTTATGACTATCTTTTTGGGAATGATCTGTGCGGTGTTGGATTATCTTGAACCTCCTTTCATGTTAGGTTGTTACTCCATCTTGCTACAAATATCATTTTAGGATGCTCACCCTATGATCCAAGCTCTATGACCTTAATTTAAGAGTCATGGTACAAGAACCATGAACATAAAATGTATGAATAAAAAATGTATCCATGATATCCTATGTGTCAGGTGGCCTCTTCGGACCCTCCATTCTCTCCGGGTTACCTCTCCCCTATGCCACACATATCCCTAGTGAGTCAACCTTTTGATCTCATCCATCACGACCTTAAACTATGTGCAACTCACCCCAAATTATTTTTCCTAGTGAAGGGTATCCTATGCTTCTCTTAACATATCAACCTCTACAGGGGTCACCCATCATAATTATACCCTATTATTCCCTTAAACACTGTGTTTGGGTGGGTTTAATTCATTCCAGTTCACTATACATACTTTCACATGATGTTAAACTGCAACCCTAACCCATGCAATGGACATGGGATGCACCATTGACCTAACATAAGGAAGAAATGATGGGAAGATTAGTAAATAAGACCCATACACCTTATCCCAATCACATGATGTTTAAACTATGTGATATTACATTATTACCATATTATGTAAAACTGTGTGTCCAATGTACCCACCATATGACATTAAACTGCATGTCAATCATTCTTGTTGTATGACAGAAAACTATGAGGAATATTAGGCCCTTTCTTGAGAATCCCTTTCCTTAATTGTCTGTCACCTATTGCATTGTTCATGTTATTCAACTGTTGCTCAACATCCAAGACTATGCTTCACCTAGAAGATGAGTTTGAAATTTTTTGAGACTGATGTACCTACCCCATGTACTCCAAGTCATGATGGTGCAATTTCTAGATTATTGGAATCAATTGGAAAATTCCATCACTTCATCTCAACGCTTCAAGTGTCCCTTTATTTAGATCCTTAGCCTCCTCTACACCTAAATGTGCCCCCTAACCGAAATGGTGTCTAGCCAAACTGGCTCACCTACAGTCCTGGGAACACGACTGAGAAGACTTTTGATGAAATTATAAGACATGTCTTGTGTTTCTAACATTTTCAATGGTTACCCTCATTTTTTGTCCCCATTACTTGCTAAATGAAAGAGATTCTATGTTTCAAACATGTTCATCAATTATAATATATCATCATGACACTCCCCTTCTATTCCAGATGTTAGGATTTGTGATTCAAACTCTCCATTCCTCTTTGTTTGGGTATAATTCAACACCCTTAACATTACCCCATTCATTTACAAGTGCACATTGGAAAATAAAGTTGGTTTCTCAGTGAGCCTTCTTATCTAGCCATAGCTCCTCATGGCCTAAAATACCTTGGTGTTGAGTCAACAATAGCATAACACTAAGTGTTTGATGATTATCCAAAACTCTCATATAAATGATGAATCATATGGTTGTCCCTTATTTCTCACACGAAGAATGAATCATGTGGGCTTAGGGATTGATTTTTGGTTATTTCACAAATATATATGAAGTCAAATATTTAAATGCAATGAAATAATATTTCCATGTATGAATAAAATTTTAAATTGAAAACATCGGTAACAGGAGAGGGTAATACAGACACTGAAGCCTCTCTTATGTCTTGGCCAAAATTTTCCCTATGGATCCACCTCAATAATTTAGCACTCCAGTTCAGCCAGCCTCTAGAATGTGGCTTTAAGGACCTGCCTTCACCTCCCAAGATCTACTTCCTCATCCTCATCCATATGAAAAACCTCATCATCCCTGATCTTCACCCAATCCTACTCATCTTGGAGCTTGGCTATCTGAGATATCACCTACATCACTTAATCCTCAACCACCTACATATGATCCCTCAGCTAGACAATAACCTCTTCTTGAGCATTAAGGAAGATAACAAGCTCATTATTATACTCTTCTAGATTTATAATTTCTTGTTTAACCTCTTGGATATTTTAGGTGCCATCATACTTCATCTTGTGTTAGGAAACATCTAAATGTTGGATTTCTTCAGGCATGTGCTCAGCAAGGAAGTCATGGAATAGTGCATGGAGAATGTGAGATTCCACCCCTATGTTGCCCATATTGTATACCAGTGGTGGAGGGACCCCATTTGTCTCACTAGGTGTGGTTATAGGGTCTAGGTGATAAAAAATTGTATGCTCCTCTATGCCTTGTGATGGAATATGTAGTTCACTTTAGAAAAATCAAAACCAGAGTCTTTTAGCTCTTATATGGGAACAATATCATATTCAAGGAAGTATCAAAGGACAAAGACTGTAGTGTCCTCTTCATAGATCCTCCTGGTTTGGTCGGGTTATACACGAAGTGGTCAGTTTTCTTCATCCAACACTTCTTTGGCAGCATCAATGCCACTAGTCTCAAGCTTCACCCCACTAGTGGCGTCACTCGCGACTGTAGTAGACTATTCCTAGAAGACCAAGGATGGTTTATATTGAATGACTGAATCCTCAAGGGATATTATATCTATCAGGGAAGGGGAATCATATGTTCTAGACACACATACTTACTAGTAAATAACACTTTCAAGTAATGTTTTAAATAAGATCATGTCAGTTGATTTGATTAGAAAATGAAAAGTTGGTATTATGTGAGAGAAAAAGACCTAAATTAGCTAAGAAACTGTAGACATGGTCTTTGAACCTTGGTAGTAAGATCAACCATAGGATACCCCTCAACATTAGTCGACACTTCAACAGATAGCGCTGACCCCCTAGCGTTGGTTGACCAGGAGGTGCATGAGAACGTACAAACACATTAATGAAAAATTTCCATAAAATTTTGAGAGGGGTCAGGTGAATTGAGATTCGGTCTTACCTTAAGGTAGATGTATTTCGATGATAATCCACCCAAGGTACACTGCTTCACCAGTAGTGGATGCCGCCATTTGAATTCTAGGGTGTAGTCCCCTATAAATGATAGAGAGGACTTGAGACTCCCAGTTCACCACTCCAACCTCCTCAATGGGTCCACCAGTTGCTTCTTCCTTGGTAATAGAACCCTGGAACTTCCCCACAATATCTGACGGGGTTCCCCCACCGCATCCAACATGGATCCATTTCCCATTTTTATCTTTTTCCTACATAGGATAAATTTTATTTAGAGCTTCTGAAAAACAAAGTGGAATAACCAAAATGAAAAATTTAACAGGTTTACCTCAAGAAGTTTGACCCAGTCGACGTCATCTGAGGCTAGTATTTTTCCACTCTCCTAGGGGATTACCTACTCAATGGCTAATCCCTAGGATTATTCATCAATAAATCCATCTATTCCCTTGTATACAGATGCCTCCTCATTTGAGTCATCAGAAAGTCATTTTCCCCTTATCTTGGACTGACAATAAACATTACCCACACTGGGCTTGAAGGGAGATTGGGTTCCCCATATTGGCATGAGGAGGTATTCATGGCCACCAAGTACATATACCTATCATGGAAGCCCAACTTAGCCATGATCTGAGTGAACCTGACCTCTGGAAGTGAAAATCCTTCTCGGATCAACTTCTTCCATAGTTCCGCCTTCACTAGGGTCATTCATAGCATCCTCAAAGCTCTATAGAGCATGGGGAAGTTAGCATCCATAGCTAGCTACAACATATATTTTAGCTTCTTCCTGAGAGGATCAAGGGATAGGATCATTCTAGTTTGAGATCCTCCCTCTTACTCCCATGACCACTTATAGGGAAGGTTCTCTACTCCATGAGGTAGGGGTGAAAAAACTCTTTACATCACCCCCACTATAGCTTCAACTTGAGCCGCTCTAGATGCCTGGATTTCCCCTCGGAAGGAATTTATCCTACCTCCCTGTTGATCTGGATCCTGACTCACTAGTGTAATCACCCTTATTCATTACCATAAGATTTCACTCAAGTATGATGCCACCCAGTTGTTGGAATAATCTTGGGACAATCTAGCATTCATGTTTTTGGGAAAAAACACGATCTTCTCCTTTGATCCTTATCCTATCAACATCCACCATACCTGAAAAAGGATATAGGGATACCTCTCTTCACTGGACCCCATGTAAACTCTCCTTATTGGATACTATAGGCACCTGAAATTCCTAGTGATCCAGGGTGGTGTGTATGGCTCATAGTAGGTTTTTTTCATTGATCCTATCCACCAACACTCTTCCCTAGAAGGACTACAGGTTCTCCCTCTATTCCAGTGTCGCTTGTAGGTTGTCTACCGTTGATCCAACTGAGGAAGATAAGGGGTGATAGTTTTAATTTTTATGATTACCGATTCCAACCACGATCCCTATCTCACTGAGTGTTAATGGCCTGACCCTACTGATATTGAGCATAGATGGATGCAGGCCAATATTCGTCAGGATGATCACATTTAGAAACTCATTGCCTCAAATGTGTGCAATGAATCATCCCTAATGAAATTGTAATGGGCTAAAAAGTAATCTATTCATGTATAACCTCACCACATTTTCCTACTAGATATAGATTCAGGCCATCATTGGTCCACCTATGTTCACCATGTTTCTTGATTTCATGATTTTCTCCATTACCGACATCCCCAAATGTTGTCCCATGCAGGTATATTTAACTAGAAGTAACCAACCACTGAGGAATGTTGAAAAGAATATGGTGTAGCGGACTAGTGTTTTTTAATACTCAACAATACTAAAACCCCACTACTCATACTCCACCCTCTTAAAAATCAACCAATATGAGCATGGCCTCTTCCTTTTCTACACTATTGGACACTACTTTGAACGCCTTGACATCTTCAAATTTGGATCATTATTAAAGAACATTCCTAAACATTTCTTGAATGTGATATACTTGTGGGAGGGGTAATAATGCTTCAACACTCTAGTTAATGCATCCATTAGGTGATACACCGAAAGAGGATCATTCTACCTGTTTGACCAAATGTTCAGTACCAAAAGAAATTCATCATATTTGAACCCTTATAGTGGGATTCCACATATGTAGTGCATATACCAAAATATAATGGCCAAATCCCCATGTTAAAGGTGGAACATGTTAGTTTCTAGAGACCAATAGTTCAAGATCTCTAGTAGCTACTCCTTTTGATGGTAGGTATGGAATTTGGACGTCCACATCGCCTCATATAAACTGAGATGGTGCAGCTCAACCCCATACTCTAGAAATGTGTAGCATACCTTGTATTATTGGGTGTACTCATTAGTGATATTTACTCCTACCCATAATTCATATTCCTTATTCTAACCATTGCAGTTGTCTTGCATACTACTCTAGAATATATTGGCATATCGGGCTGGAAATTATGCTTCCTCCAGTTACTCCCACATAATTTCACTTATCCATCCACTGAACATGTAGAAGATGATCTCATGATGCTCCTAGTAAGGGTGACCATGGAAAGTTATGTTCTAGTGGTTTATCTCATCCTTATGCATGAAACAAAATCATGGCATATTGACCTCGATGATCAGGATATTCACCTCACCCATCAATCCAAAATTCCACAGCGGGAGGAGGCATCTCAATGGATAGTTCTTCTAGAATTTACTTATCATGCCCAAAAGTGCTTAGTTTTTGGATATTACCCTCATTTATTGAGTGATATTAGGGTTTGAAACCATTTTTTCCTCTAGGTGGTGACAAAAAATTTGATCGTAGCTTAGTTTTGTTGATTGGAAATATTGGATGATTTTGGGAATGCAAAAAAAGGTGCACACAAATTTTGATTCCTGGAACAAAAATCACAAATTGACATGAAAATTTGGAAGTGTTCACACAAAAGGAATTATTTTTCATGGAAGTGGTTATGTCAAAGAAAAATATGCATGAAATATATGGTAAAAGGCTCTAATTTTTAAGTATAAAAGGAGTTACGCACATTAGAGAAAACACATATCCCGTGATAAGTCCAACTACTATATAGGGGGCCCTTAGACTATTTATAGGTGATGAATACTAGTTTCACACAACACACAACCCTAGTTTCATTATATAAGACAAAATTTGCATGAAATGATGGAAATGATCCACTCACTTTGGCCTTACCCTCGAAACCCGACCTTACAGTCCCCTATTAGCTCACATTCTAAGGGGTGGATTTTTTGGTGCCAAAATATCCCCTCATATGTTAAAAATCATGTTTTGGGTGAACCGAACATGAAAATGAACAAAAAGGACCATTCTGGGGATGATGAGGAGGTTACATGTAAATTTCAGTGAGTGTGTGCACAGATACAATTTCATGCCCAATAAACTTACGCACTAAAGGTGATGTATGTTTTCATGGATGATATAAAGGTAGACAGAATTCTTGAGTCCCCTACACCCAATAAATACTCATTTCTCATAATAAAGAGAAATTTCATGCGTCACATCATGTAACCATCCATGCTACATGCCAAAGGCGACGTTAATCTAGAGTTGTTGTGTGTCCAAGCCCTGTAGAAAATGGCAAAAAAGTGTACAAATTGAGTTTTTCTCCCAAGGAATTTTACACCAACAATTGATAGTTTCAGATATAAATATAAGCTCAACCATCCCTTAAATAGGCTCTCTGAAAGACAAAGTAATGAAAAACTGCATGTAACTCCCATTCTTCTATGATATAATGAAAAAACAGTGATCATGGACCCTCAATGGTATAGCATTTACATGAAAGGCCTCATGTGGTCCCAAACATAACTGGCATACTATTGAGTGATCCTCTCAAAACTTATCTTATGGACATTTGGGTTCATAAGAAGAGAATCTACTTACGTGAAATCTTAAACTATGTGTAACTCCATAAATAACATGAAACTATGCCTATTGACTCCAGTAGTTTCCCTTGTTCTAGATCCCTCTTCTCATGCAATATAACCCAGTTTCACGTAGCAACTTTCAGATACCATAATTGATGTCCCATATTCCTATAGTGAAACTATAAACTACTTATTTCATATAAGAATATATACTCTAACACCTATTTATTCTAATCATAGGGACTCTAACATCTACCTCATGATTGATAACTCCTCCATAGTAGTTTCAATGCCATTCCCCACCCACAGACACATGAGATATTGTCATCATCATCGTTTATTTATTTATTTAGAGACAAAAAAATTCCTAGATCCACGTCTTGTCATACGATGTTGAACTACACGAGAATATCCTTAGCACACAACATAAAACTACAACCTTACTCTATGTGATGAACATAGGATTCTCTATGTATGATCATCATGGGATGACACCACGTTTCTCATAAAGGGATATGAGCCACCCAAAGAGGGAATATTGTATGTGTAATCCCCCACACCATCCCTCATCGATGATCCTTTCATGATACGAGCATCCTTACCACATGATGTTAAACTACATGGATCAGTCCTTTCAAACGAACTTAAACTGTGACATCAAAATCTGTGGGGTTTGAACCTTGTCTTATAAATAGGGTACGTAGGATGCCTCCTTGATTTTCAATCCTAATAATGGTAAAATCAGGTGTTACCTCTTAGGGACATGCCTCCTAGATCCATTTCCATGAGGAATTATGATCCATAACTCTATATCCACTTCCATGGTGCATTTTTTTCCATTGGTAAACTTAGGTGTGACATCTTCCCTCCTAGGGACACTCCTCCTTGATGTTACTCCATGGGATGTTTTGATCATCCAATCCCATATCCACAAGATGTTAAACTCTTTCCCCAATCCATCTCAACTAAAAAATCTAATCCATCTCCACAAGATGTCAAACTTGTAACCTAACCCAAAATACCTACCCCATGAAATAAACATGGGATCCCTAAGGTAAAAATCCATGGAATACTTACACTCTATCATTAATTATCTTATGATTGACATTATATTCCTTGGGTTTCATGCATAAGAGTAATCATATGAGATTCCCTCCATAGAGGAAGATTCATAGGTGACTAATGCGCCCAATGTTCAAACATGACATGAGATTCCCAATGTGACTACTATCCTAACCAAAGGTTGCTACCCTCTCAAGAAAGAAAAAGTGTAATTAACCAATGTTCATATAGAGATAACACCGGGAATGATTTCTAAAAAAATGACTCAAATATTTAAGGGAGACCCAAAATAGGCAATGATCTCCAAATATGAATCTATAGAAGGTGGAACCAACATCCCATCATCCCGTTTTGATCAAGGAGTAGACATCATTGATGAAAGTGATGAAATCTTCCCACCTTTGGAAAGTGGGAATGCGGGGAACAGAAATTCAGCACATGCATTTCGATGGGCAGGTGGTCCCTAGTAAAAGCATCAGAAAGAGCTGCACTAGGTAGTAAAACACTAATATTTACCATATATTTAGTGATTGGTATTGATGGGGTGTTCCAATTAGATGAGGCTAGGTGTACTCTAGTTGGGTGGGTGTATTAGGATGCAACATATTCTAGTAGGTTGATATGTGTTGAGTGAAGTCTAGGATGGTATCAAGTTAGGATCTAGGTTAGATCCCATGACACTAAGATCTTTTTGGATCATTTCAGTGGATTTAATTTCATTCTTTGATTTTATCCCTTGCTTATTATATTATTTATTATCATATATGTTCTCGTAATTTATTCTTACCTTATTGTATGACTTGACATATTGGTTCTTAACTGTGTGCTTTCTTCCTTATTTATATGGGTTTATTTTAAAATTCTTGAAAATAGATTATGAAATATTTTTAAAGAATAAAACGAAATCATGATTTTTAAAGTGTTTTGGAAATATTTTTTATAAATTATATTTAAAAGTGGTCTCTTATGAGAAAATAGGGAAAATTATTTATTTTGAAACTCCAAGTGTGTGTTATTTTTCAAATGGGTTTAAGACATTATTCCTAGTTTTTATTGAATTGTTTATTTTTTAGATTATTTTGGAAAATTGTGTGTTAAATTGAATCTTATTTTAGTTTTTATAAATTTATTTCTAAAATAGGTGTTTGTGAAATGTCTTTTAAATTGGTAATTTAATTTTTTTTATTTTTTAGATTATTTTGGAAAATCGTGTGATAAATAGAATAATGTGATAAATTGAATCGTGTTATGAATTTTTTTATGATACTATATATGTGATGTGAATTTTTTTTTTGTGTGGGTGAAAAAAATCGATTTCACAAGAATTTTTTTTTTGTTTTAACGAAAGTCCTTACGTTTTATTTGTAAAATGTGATTTTTTTCATAAACTGTTTTGAAACAGTTGATTCTATATAAAATATGGAAAATGTTTTACATGTGATTGGTTTTCTAATCAAGTAAATGGTTTTTTAAAGGGTGGGATTCCTATTTTAAGGAAAAAATGTTTTCTAAATTTTTATTTTACCCTTGGTGGGTGTATTTAGAAATGTCAAGTGATTTGAAAACTGTTTCAAATGGAAAGTGTGTGTTCTCCTTTAAAACAAGGAATGATATTTTGGATTTTAAACCAATTGGTGTTTATTTTGAAAATTTTTTTCAAAACATTTTAAAATTTTCCAAGTTGGTTTCGGTCTTGGTTTTTGAATTGTTAAAATGTTTTCTTTTTTTTTTCAAATAAAGAATGCACAATTTTAATGATGAATTGGTTTTCAAAATGGGATTTTGGGATGGATTTTATTATTTTAGTAAAGTATGTGATTAATTTTATCCATAGTGTGTTTTAGGACATCTTGATGTGATTTTGGTGACATAGTTCTATGTATTGGGTTGTTTGATATGACCCCCTCCCAAAAAGGACTACTATAAAAGTAGAGTGTCTACCTTAGGGGTCCTCCATCTTTTTTTAATACTACCCATGGTTCTAATGGAGTGTCATGTGTTGTTTTTTTCTCAGAGTGATGTGATATGGGTTCATCTAATGAAGTGTTTATTTTTTGTTTACTTTTGTTATTTATTGTTCAAGTGTTTTATAACCACTATCATTGGTTTGATAGTTAGACCAGTGGTGATTTTTCTTTTGGAGACTCTAATGTGAGATCTGTATTGGGATGATTCCTTGGTTCTTCTCTAGGATATTTGAGGCTTTGTATATGAGTGGCCATCATTTAGAGTAAGCTTTTAGTGCTAGTTTTTTATATTTTGGATAAAAAAACCATTTTGGGATTTATTCTAATGGATTTTATATCAGTTTTGTCTTGAGGAATCCGCGACCTTGTGTTTTCTTGGGTTCTTTTTTAGTTTCCCATTACGGGTGGTGTTTCTTTTAGGATTCATTAGTTCTTTGATGATTGATGGTTGTTGTTCCGATGTGCGGTGTAGGACATATTATAAATTATTCTTGTTTCTTTTGACATGGGTAGGACTTAAGGATAATGATTTAATACTTAGGGTGTATTTTTGATTTTCAGTTGGGTTGTGGATGGCACTAGGCTGTATTTCTCTATCAGAATTTCTATTGGAAAATATTTTGAGGAGTTGTATATAGAAACTCTTGTAAGAGGGATGTGGCGTTTATGTTAGAGACTTTTTTATTTATTATTGAGGCACATTTGCTATTTTTTTTCTCATTGTGTGAATTCCATGTTTTTGGTGATCTATTTTTGGCGATCCTTTGGGATATTCCTTGGTGAGAGGCTCTTGTTTTGGTTTTGAACAATTTATTTGTGGTTAACTTAGGTGTTTTTGATCTTTTTTGTGCTAATCCAATATTTTTGACGTTTTTCCCTTCCTTTTATGGTGTTGGAACAAATTTATTATGGTTTGATTTGGATAGTGGAGTTTTGGGATTCCCATTATAGATTTTAGGAATGTGTTTTCACAGTGAGGTTCTCTTTTTTTAAGGAAAAGGATGTTGGTTGTTCCACCATTTTAGTTCATTATGAAATGATGGGGAGAATTATTTTAGATATCCTTTTCCTTAAATCTTTTTCTTGATCAGTTATTGATTGGGTTTTTATCTAAGACTTACTCTATTGTTTGAGGATTTCTCATTCTGTTAGTGATTTGGTTTAGAAATTTGTTCTTTTTTTGACCTCTACTTGGACGTGAGAAGTTTTGGGGGTAGAAAGTGGTATGGTAGGGAGTTTGTGACACCCCATGTGTCACAATAGTTTTTATTTTACTTTAATTTGTGATAATTAAAAAATTTAGAAGTCTAATTATTAATAGTTTTTTAAAAAATTAAGCATTTTTTATTGTGCATGGGTTGTGCACTATTAGGAGTAACCACGTGAAAACCATGCAAGGGGGTATTTGAATGGGATAATGTTATTTTTATTGGTTTATTAAATCATTTAATGCCTAAGAGAAACTATTTGGGTAATTATTTTTCTAGGTAGTTCATTATGCCCAGTTGGTGCATGTTTAGGAAAACAGTGTGGCCTAACCATGTTGTTTACCTATTTTTTTTAGAACTATGCGGTTTATTTTATTTTATCTTTTTAATTATTTTTCTTGAAATCCCTAAAACTAAATTCTCAGTCACTTATATCCTCCCCCATCACATCAAACCCCCCTCTTTCTCTCCATGGACGCGCATGACAACCCTTGGCTGCTGCTCCTTCCTCACACAGACTCACTCATGTGATGCCTCCCTACCGGTGTCATCCTATATTATAAGGCCTCCTCCACCCAGCCTTGCCTCTAATTCATGTTAAAAATCCCAATATATTGACAACATCCTCTCACAAGTCTTTTTCATTCATGGTGAGTTTTTTATGCGTTCTCCCTAGGTAATGGTTTCTCTGCTGTTGTGTTTTTCCCATGATTTTCTCTTTCCCTCTTGCGGTGTGAAATTCGAGCCAACCATAGAGGTTTTTTTCTATCCATTTCTAAAAATGGTTCTTGTTTATAAGGATAAGTGAAGTTCTTAAATACTGATTTTGGGTATTTAGGGTTTATTGGTATACTCTATTGTAGGCGGGAACCTTCTTCTTTGAAGATAATGTGTTTCAACTCACCATAACTTTCTTTTGGCTTGATTTTCATTGGTTTGTGGTAAGTGTTTCTTTACCATCACTTTCTATTACATGAAATTAATTGATTTATGTTTTATAATGATTTATATTTTAATTTATGCCTATATGTATGACACATGAGTTTATGTTTGATATATAAGATGCTTTTTAAACCTTAGTAAGGGATGTGAGCCCATGCCAAGTCCTTGTAAAAATGTTAGATTAGATATTAAAGAACAGTTTTGATTTTTTATGAAATAGAGAGAACTATATTATTATTATAAAAAGTTTTATTGAATTTAAGTGGATTTTAAACTAATAGTAGGGTGTTTTTGAAGTTTTAAAATTGATTAAATTACATTAGGTGTTTTTAAAGTGGCGAGTTAACCCAAGTGGATTTATATTTTGAAACTTGCTGGGGGTGTGAATATTTTCAAAGGTGTTTTTATAAATAGAAGAGTGATTTCCAATTTGAGTTTCAAAAATGATTTAGTGAAATTGATTGGAATTACAAGAATGTTTTGTTTTAAATATATGACCCTTTTAACATTTTATGAAAATTATTTTTCATAAATGATGTGATCCCCTATTGATCCCCTTAGCGATTATTGTAGACCGTAGTGGCATGTGATCCCACGTGGGGATATTTACTTTGATGTATTGTATATAATTTTTATTTTTTTTGTGCATGGGGATAATTTTTTATGGTAGTAGGTGTTTCATGTGTTGTTTTAAATTTTTTATCCTTGATTTAATGAATGGTTTATTTTAATCACATATACTTTGATTTTTCAGAGGAGCTTGGGTAGTTAAGTGAGAATCTAGAATTTTTCTATACTAGGTTGTCACACACTACTAGTGCACCCTATCATTATTAATATGTCTAGATAGGGTGTTCAATTTCATTGAGGCTAGATGAAGGCTAGTCGGGTGGTTGTATTAGGATGCAATGTATGCAGGGAGGTTGGTTCGTATTGATCAATGTCTAGGTTAATCTCATGTTAAGACCTAGGGTAAATCTCATGACACTAGGATCATTTTGGATAATTTTAGATGATTTATTTTTAAACTTACACTATATCCCATACTTCTTGGATTATTTCTTAGCACATATGTTCTTGTTGTTTATTATTCCATTGTTGCATGACTTGACATATTGGTGTTTGATTGTGAGTTTTCATCCTTCTTCGTATGTTTTTCTTATCAAATTATTGAAGATGGATTGTAAAATATTTTTAAATAATGAAATAGGAAGCATGGTTTTTAATGTTTTTTCATAGTATTTTTTATAAATTAGTGTGGAATTTTTATCTTGTGAGAAAAGTATGAAAATGATTTGTTTTGAAACTATATTAATGTGTGATTTTTAAAATAGGTTTAGGTCGTTATGCCTTGTTTTTATTAATTTGTTGTTTTTTGATCTTGTTTTGGAAAAACATGTGATAAATGGAAACCCATTTGAGTTTTTAAAATTTTATTCCTAAAATTGGTGTAAGTGAAATCGTTCTTAAAGAAGGACTTTAAATTGGTGTTTTTTCCAAGTGGTGTGGGTTGAGGAAAATGTGTTTCCCAAGTGATTGTTTTCATTTAACAATAATATTGGAAAAGAGTTTTTAGAATACTTTTTATACATTCTTTCTTATTTTTAAAACTTTTTATAAAATTATTATTTTTATATTGTATTTAGAACTATTCTACTTAGGATTTAAAAGGAAAGCGACTTCTTCATTTTGGTGGGTTTTGGTGGCCTATTGGTTGCGTATGTGATGATGCCTATATTATCATCTTAGTTGTAGGTTTATGGATCAGTCGGTTGGATTCCCTTTAATCATTGTTTTATCTAGGATTTGAGGTCAGTTATTTATTTTATTAAATTCATATATATGTTCCTATTACTTGATTTGGTATGACCTACTTTACTTTCATAGAGTATCCATCCATCAGTTCCATTTATTTGTTTTATCTTTTCCATTTAGGATTTTAATGATTTTTATGGATGGAGTTTAATTATAGTTTCTGGAGGTTGAAGTAGATCCATTTTAAGTTGGATATTCTCCTTGTATGATATGGTGTTTAGATGGAGAGGGAGGTTTTTGGGGCTCATTGATGTTTCTTTTGTTTCCTAGTTTTAGTATTAATTTATAGTCTTATTTAGTTTTCTTCGGTGTGGATGTATAATGTACAGACATGTCAATATGGCTTTTTATTAGTCTCCAAATACTATATTTTACTCTTATTACTGGGTAAAACCATTTCCAAGTGTGTTTTTGTGATGTCCAAGAACTAATTCCCATCCATTGGTGATCGAGAATTCTCATCAGGCCAGTAGTGAGCTGGTTCGATCATCTATCAAAGGGGTGACCTAGACTAGTTTGTTACAATTTGCGTTAGAGAAAGGTTATTATTTTTTGTAGTATCCTAATACTTTGGGGTGACCTTTTTTATTTGTGTTATCAAGGTAATATTGAGTTATAATTCTTCATTATAACTCGATAAGTAGGTTTAGGGTGATTCTAGATAGATATTTCCTACCTTGAGCCTTCAGTTTCCTTGGGGAGGTGGGTTTAAATTTTAAATTTGAATATTCATGGATCTATAGTTGATGATGTGTTGATAAAAATTGGAATATTTGAGTTTCCATAGGGATTGGATTGAACTTTGGGATGGTATCTACAAAATAAGTCAAGACTTGAGATTAGATCGTAGGGTTTGAAAAACTATGAGATAACCAAACATTTGATTCTCGACATGTTTTAGAGACTAATTAATGATTAAAATATGGACATCAACCATGTGGACATGTAAGGAATGGTTTTTTTAGACTAGTTATTTTTTTACTTATACTTATTGAATCTTGAATTTAATTGGGTACTTGGGTAGTAGGATAATATTCTTTGATGTTCTTGTGATATGTTTACATTTTTGGATGGAATTTTAGTAAGGATTTTGTCATGAATTTGTTTTTGATATTGTGAATGTGATTTCAAATTCATTTTTTGTGGGTAAAAAAAGGATTTCATGAGAAATATTTTTTGGTATTAAAGAAAGGCCTTAGGTATTTTTTATAGAATGAATTTTGTTTGAGAAAATGTTTTGAAATAATTTATTTTATTTGAAATTTGGAGGATGTTTTATGTGTTATTGGTTTTCTAATCAAGTGTATAGTTTTTTAAAGGTGGGTTTTCTATTTCAAGGGAAACCAAATTTTTATAAATTTATATTTTACCCTTGGTGGGTGTATTTTGTAAGGGTAAGTGATTTTAAAACTCTTTCAAATGGAAAGTGTGTGTTCTATTTTGAAACCTAAAAGAGTGTTTTGGTTTTAAAACTAGCTGGTTTTTGTTTTGAGATTAGTTTTGGAAACATTTTAAAATTTACTAAGTTGGGTTAGGTCTTGGGTTTTGAAATTTTAAAATGGTTTCCATTTTTTTTGAAAGAAAGAAGGATCAATTTTAATGGTTTCTTCTTTTTAAAAATAGGATTTTGGGATGGATCTGATTCTTTTAGTAATTCAGGAATTTATTTTTGTCCCTTTTTTGTTTAGAATAGTTTTATGTAATTTTGTAGACATGAATGCATGAGGGACTATGTCTCAAGATTTCTAATGTGACCCCTCCTAGAAAGGTCTAGTATAAAATCCTAGTTTCTAACTTAGGGGTATTTCCTCCTTTTTTTAACACTACCTAGGTTTTTAATGGAGTGGTAGGTTTTGTTTCCTTCTCAGAGTGATGTGCTTTGGTTTTATCTAAGGCAGTGTTTTTTAGTAACACCTTTTAATATTTTTGGGTCAATTGTTTTAGACCCATGAGCTTTGGTTTGAAATTAGATCAGTGAGGATTTGTTCTTTTGGAGACTTTGATGTGAGCTCTAGTTTAGGACATTTCCTTGGTTCTTATCAATGATGTTTGAGGTTTGGTGGATTATTTTACATTGTTTGGAGTAACCTTTTAGTTTTTTAACTATTTTAGATGATGATCCATTTTTGGATTTATGCTCATCGATTTTAGAGAAACTTTGTCTTGGGGAATCCTTGAACCTTTGTTTTCTTAGGTTCTTATTTACTTTCCCATTACAGGTGGTGTTTCTTTGGGGAATCATTTTTCCTCATTTATTAATGGTATTTCTTCCCTTTTTTGGTGTACACTAATGGTGGATGGATTGTGATTGTTTATTTGGACATGGGTAGGCCCTAGGGTGAATGCTTGAATACTAGGAGTGTATTTTTGTTTTATGGTCAATATGTAGATGCCACTGAGCTATATTTATCCATCAGAATTTCCATGGGACAGTATTCAAAGGAGTTGTAGCAAGAAAATATCATATTCTAGATGTATACCTTATGTTATATCCTTAACATTTATTTTTGAGGCACATTTTATTTTTCTTACCTCTTTATGTGAATTCCATGTTTTGTGTGATCTAGTTTTGGAAATCATTTGGAAGGTTAATTGTTGTAAGTCTCTCATTCTGGTTTTGAACTATTTTCTTATTTTTACCTTAGGTTTTAGTGATATTTATTTTTTTCATTTGGGATATTTGAGGGTTTTTCCTTACTTTGGTGGTTTTGGAACCATTTTATTATGGTTGAATTTGTCTGGTAGAGTTTTTTATTCCCTTTGGATATTTGAGGAAGATGATTCTCCAGTGATTTTATCTTGTTTTTAGGAAAAGGATGTTGGTTGTTCCCCCATTTTAGTTCATTATTAAATTTAGGGGAGATTGATGTTCAATCTCCTTTTCCTTAGAGGATTTTATTTATTGGTTCTTAATCTGGTTTTTCTCAAATAATTACTTGGTTATTTCAGGATTTCTCATTGTATTGGAGATTTTTTTTAGAAATTCTTTCTTTTTTTGACCTCTACTTTGAAATGAGACTTTATTGGGGAAAAATTTGTATGTTGTGGTTTTTTGACTCCCCCATGTCGTTTTAGTGTTTATTTTATTTTAATTTGGGACAACTATTTTTTTTGAAAATCCCAGGCTTTCGTTTTTTAAAATTTTAAGCATTTGGTACCATACATGGGTTGCACTTTGTTTGGAGTAACTATGCGAGAATGTGTGTGGGGTTATATCAATGGGAAAATTCAATTTAGAATGGATAGATCATGGTTTTTCTAATCATGTGACACCTAGGAGAATCCATGTAGGGCGGTAATTGTTTAGGATGTTCCTTATGCACGATTGGTGCATGGTTAGGAAAACCGTGCAACCTAACCATGTGGTTTACCCATATTTTTAGAATTTAGAGTTATATTATGTTATATTATATTTTTTATTACTTTTTTATAAAAACCATAAAACTGAACACTCCCTCACACCTTTCTCCCCTAATCATATCAAACCATTCCCCCTTCCCCTCTATGGGCACAGACCCTGGCCACCACTCCTCCATCTGAAACCTCCCTTGCATTACCCCTCCTAACTAGTTCCCTCATCCCTTGCACAACCTCCTCCCTCCAGCCTCCCCTGTTATACACACAAAAAAAATCTCTATCCAGGTGCACCTCCCTCTCCCAAATCTTCTTTGTTCATGGTAATTTTCATGTGCTATCACCCTAGGTAAGTGTTTCTCCTCCATTTTGTTTTTTCTATGATTTTATATTCCTCTTTATGGTATGTGATTCAGCCAAACCCGGGTGGTTTTGGGTTATCAAATTATAACACCCATTCTTGATTTTAGGGTTAGGGGTGGATCTAAAATCTATATCTTTAGTTATTAGGGTTTTGAGGGACCCTATCTTTCATGTGAGAGCCTTCGCCTTCGAATGCTACATTCTTAGGTTCACCACATATTTATTTGAGCTTGATTTCCATTTTTTTGTGGAGGTGTTTATTTTCCAACACTTTCTATAACATGGATTTGATTTATTTATGTTTTAAAATGATTTATATTATAATTTATAACAATATGTGTGACCCATGAGTGTTTGTTTGATAAAAAAGTGGTTTTTTAAAATTTTTCATGGGATACGAGCCCATGACAAGTGTTTGTGAAAATTTCTGATTGCCTTTTTAAGAATTATTTTGGTTTTTAAAGTGGTGGGTAACATAGAATTATAGTTTTTAAACTTGTTCTTGAATTTAAGTGGATTTAAAAATAAATTTTGGGTTTTTTGAAACTTTTTAAATTATTTTTTTACAGTATGAGGTGGTGAGTGTGTTGTTTTAAATGTTTTATCTTTGATTCAAGGAATGCTTGATTACGATCACATCCTTTTTGATTCATTATGGGATATTGGGTAGATAAGTGAGAATATTTACTTTTAATACACTAGGTAGATGCACACTACTAGTGTAACCTATACTTAGTTATAAAGATAGATGTGGTATTCCATTATAATGTGGCTAGATGTAGGATAGTAAGGTGGTTATATTATGATGAGACATATTATGATAGGTTGGTCCTTGTTGATAAAAGTTAAGGATGTCTCACTTTAGGGCCTAGGGTAGATCCCATGACACTAGGATCCATTTTCATCATTTTAAGGGATTTATTTTTATTCTTTGATTATATCCCTTTCATCTTGGATTATTACTTGGTATATATTTTCTTTTCATTTATTATTCCATTGTTATATTAATGGACATATTTTTGACTAACTGTGTGCATTATTCCTTCCTAGTATGGTTTTGTTTTATAATTATTGAAAATGGATTGTAAAATATTTTTAAATAATTAAATGGGAATCATGTTTTTAAATATTTTTTGAACAATTTTTTTATAAATGAGTTTTAAAAGGGTTATATTGTGAGAAAAGAGGGAAAATGATTTGTTTTGAAACTCCAAGTGTGTACGAGTTTTCAAAATTGGTTTAAGATGCTATGCCTAGTTTTTATTAAATGGTTGTTTTTTCAGCTTGTTTTGAAAAATAATGTGATAAATGGAACACAATTTGGGTTTTAAAATTTGTATTCCAAAAAGTGGTGTTTGTGAAATTATTTTTAATTTGTAACTTTAAACTGGTGTTTTTTCCATGTGGTTTGGGTTGGGGAAAATGTGTTTTCCAAGTGATTTTTTTTATTTAAGTAAAATCTTAGAAAAATGTTTTTAGCACACTTTTGATGAATTTTTTCTTATTTGTAAAAATTTATATAAAATTATTATTTTTATATCATATTTCAAACTATCAATATTATGATGAAATTTGAAATAATATTCTTTGTTTCGAAGGGTTGTGGTGGCCTACAAAGTGAATATATGCTCACGCCTATATTATCATCTTAATTACAGGTTACCATCTTAGTTAGTTGGATGATTTTTTACCATTATTTATCTGGGATTTGAGGTTAGTTATTTATATTATTATATTTTTTCAACTATTCTTATTACTTTATTTGAAGAACATACTCTACTTTTATACAGTGTTTATCCAAATATGCCCTTTATTGGATTTATCTCTTCTATTTAGGGTTTGAGTGATTTCTATATATAGAGTGTAACTATAATTACTAATGGGTGTAGACAATCCATTAGATGTGGGCATATTTTACTTGTAGTAGAGGGTGTTTAGAGGGTGAGGGAGGTTTTTGGCGAGCACTATTTTCCTAGTTTTTATATAAGGTTGTTGTCTTGTTTATTTTTCTTTAGAATTGAACTATGATGTATAGATAGGTCATGCCATATTTTTAGCATGCTTTTTCAACTGTATTTAAATTCTATTATTAGGAAAAACCATTCCCAAGTGTGTTCATGTGATTCCTAATCACTAGTTTCTAGCCCGTGCGGATCGAGAGTGCTCTTCAGGCTAGTAGCAGGTCGGTTCAGGTGTTAATCAGAGGGACATACCAAAATAGTTTATTAAATAACATGCGATTACTTTAAATATTTTTGTTGTTGGTGGTGATAATAGATGGTTTTAGTAAGGGAGGGGAATATAGAGATGAGTTTTAGCTATAAGATGGTAGTTTTGTAGTTTGGATTGTTGGTCTATTGGACTTAATTTTTGGCTATGTCTAGTGTAACCCTTATATTTGAAGAGGAGATTGTAAATTACTTTTATGTATTGATTAAATTTATTTTCTATTGATTTTTTTAAAGGTAAAAATAATGTGTATTGAAATTATCTCATGTATTGATTAAATTTATTATGTAATAATTTTTGTTAAAGAGAAAAATATTACATATCAGAATTATCTTACATATTGATTGACTTTCTTATATATTGATTTAAGTTAAAGGGAAAAATATTATGTATCATAATTTTCTTATATATTGATTAAATTTCATACATATTGATTTTTGTTATAGGGAAAAATATTAAATATCAAAATTTTCTTAGGTATTGATAAAATTTATTATGTTTTGTTTTTTATTAAAGGAAAAAATTGTATCTATTAGAATTGTATTACGTATTGATTAAATTTATTATGTTTTAATTTTCGTTAAAGGGGAAAATATTATGTATTAAATGTTTCTTAAGCATCAATTTTATTTTAAAGGTAAATATATCATGTAAACATTAACATATATCATGTATTTCTAGGTAATTCATGCCTTTTTCACATTTAATTTTGATCCTCAATAATTTATTGCATATCACTGGAATATTACATATTACTTATAGGATATTATATATTTTAGTATCAAAATAGTGTATCTAAATGCTCAATTACAAGAGGGGGTGAATTTTAAGTTTAAAAACTTTTGATTTTAACCTTAAGGAAAACTATGTTTAACAAAGTTAAACAAGGTAAATTCACAAAGCCTATTTATGTTCTTAACTATGAAATAAAATTTCTTAGGGTCTAGAAATATGAATCCATAGAATAAAGTTAAGAACAATTTTCTTAGAGAAAAATTCTACCTTAAAGCAAATAGAATCGTATTTATCAGATTAAGTAAAGTATAAGAAAGTATAATAAATTTATACTTTATTTGTTTAAAAAAATACAGTAGAAATAAAACTTGAAACAAAAACAAGTAACAAGTAGGAAATATTTTTACCAGAAGAGTAGGGTATCCAACAACCTTTGATAAAGTCCCTTAATTTATACTTTCAAGAAAGTATGTCTTACCCACACCAGGATAAGCCCTCGATAGAAATATCAGACTCTATCTTGCTATCCCTTCAAGCCCTAAATATTTAAGGTAGACAGAACCTCTATCTTCTTATCCCCATAAGCCCTCAATTGTACTAAGAAAAAATTAGATTTGAACGAAGAAATCTGAATAAGATGTTCACAGATGAACAAGATGTTAATGAAACACACAAAGAACGAGAGTCTTTCTCTCTCTAGAAATTACTTCATAGCATGCAATCTATATGTTGATCAACAGAATATGAGCTCATTCAAATGAGCTTCTATTTACAGGAAAAACTCCAATGGTCGGCTCCATCCTCTAACAGTCATATTTTTCCTTGAATTTTAGAAGGACCTGTACACGTGTCACTCAACCAATAGTTAGTTAGAAACAAATTGTATGACATCGTTTCATAATAATAACATGTGTAAGGAAAATAAATTAGCTTAAACAAATCTGAATATCTAAAGTCTAAGAAAAATAAAATTCATAATGTAATCAAATTAATAATTGGATTCTATAAAACATAGATATTCAGATTCTATTTTACAAAGAATTCAGAACCTGAATTCTATAGATTCCAAAGTTTGAATTATGAGGAATTCAGAGTCTGAATTCTGAGGAATTCAGAGTCTAAATTTTGAGGAATTCAAAGTCTAAAATAAAAGGAACTCAGTGTCTGAATTTTGAGGAATTCAGAGTTGGAATTTCATATAATTCATAGTCTGAATTTCAGAGAATTTAGAGTCTAAATTTCAGAGAATTCGGAGTCTGAATTTCAAAGAATCTGAAGTCTAAATTTCAGATAATTCAGAGTCTGAATTTTAAAGAATCCAGAGTCTCAATTTTAGAGAATTCAATGCCTGAATTTCAAAGAATTCGGAGTCTGAATTTCCGAGAATTTAGATTCTAAATTTTAGATAATTCAGAGTTTGAATTTATGAGAATTCAGATTCTGAATTTCAGAGAATTCAGAGTCTAAAAAACAAAAATCTCTATATCCAAGGAACTATAAGATTCCAAAGTTTTAGATAAGAATCCAAATTTTTGACATAGTAATAAAATGAGTTTGGTTTTTGAGAGATTATATAATGAGGCAATGAAAACAAAGGTGAGGATAAAAATTTCCTTAGAGAAGGGAAATTTTCCTTAAGAAAATAATCCTTAGGGAAATATAATTTTCCTTAAGATAAAGTGTTTGTGATTTTTAAAACATAGAGGAATTAAAAAGTTATAAGGAAACCTTATTTACTCAACAATCTCCCCCTTTTTGGAAAGCACAGACAACCTTTCGAAAAAAATACAAGGAATAATAATTTTCTTTATGAAATTTAAAAAGAAAACTTATCTCCATTTACTTATAAACCACGATGAATACGACTAACCCCCACCCCTTGGGTTTTGAAATCCCTAAGGATCATATTCTTGACTTAATTAGAGAGGTTTAATTTTCCTTTTTTAAGAAAATATTCTTTAAGTAAACTCCCCCTTACTTAAACTCTACCTTTATTAGGGAATTATCTTCTTTATACTTAGTATTTTTTTATCATTCATTTCTCCCCCTTTGAGATTTTCAAAAAGAAATAGTGGGAATGGAAAAAATGATACCTGATAGTTTAGAACTATAAAAAACAAAATAATTGAAGGACAAACAAATTTTCATTATGATTTGAAAAATTGATACATGGTAAAAAAATACAACAAAATATTGTAATTGAAAGGGAAAAAATATATTCATCCTTATTTTCATTCAGTATGATCTTACTTAAGGTAGCTTTGAACTTCTTGATCCCCTTATGATCATCCTCAAACTTCTTGAGAAATAATTCTTGATACTTATTTTTCTTATCCATAGCCTTGATTTTTTCTTCCTGAGACTCAAGAGTTTATGCCTGAGACTTCAGCATCTATTCTCACTGATTTAACTTTTATTACATCACTTCCCCGAGTTCCCTTTATCTATTAAAATTTAGGGAAAATGAATTCAACTTACCATTAATATAATTTTCTTCATGCTTCCGGGATACTTGTTCAAGGTTCAGCTTCTCTGTAAAACTTTTTGTATGTTTTTATCCTATCATCTGGATTATTGAAGACATATTTCAATGATTCATTAAAGTCATAAATGATTATAATTTCATAAATAATTCTCTTAGACCATTTTTTAATTTCCTTAAAAGATCTCATATGATCATCATAACCGATATAGAATCTTTTGAAATCATCCTCAAGATTGACGAATTTTTATATGAGCATGATTACAGAATGTGAATTCTGATTAAAGGAGTGTTGAAGCAGCTGATACCTTGAATCAATACTTGGAAACAAGGGTATGGTGTCTACTAACTTATTTAGAGGCTGTACCACGAAATTATGACCCATGGAAGATGATTTAGAATCTGATTCCCTTATAGGTGAAGATTCTTTTTCTAGCTCTATAACTTTCCTCTTAGATGATCCACCAACATCCTTCTTCTCCTTGAAAACCACATCATTCTTAGGTGTATCAACAACCACCTATTTTCCTTTATTGAATTTGGGGATAACCTTCTCTGCCTTCGGGGATTCATGATCACTATCTAAAAGTTGGACAATTTTATCTTTATCAACCTCTTCTTTCTCAGCATCTTCATTAAGATCATCTGGTTAAATGAAATCTTGGTGGATACTCTCATCATCAGATGGTTTTTCAATCTCTTCATTTCCATAATATTTTCATTGAGAAATAATCACAGTTGACTCGACCTGGGAAGTCCAGATCGACAACTTTCCCAAAGGACTTTCCTTCTCATGATATTCTTGTACTTGATTTATAATATCATCACTCTCATATTCTTCTTCCTATTATTCTTTTATATTTGTTATTCCTGAACTATTTCTTCTTTCACTTCAAGTTCTATAATTTTAAATTTATTTCCTAGAGTCTCTATAGGTACTGGTTGTTGGAGAAAAGTTTCCGATACCTGAATCTATTCAGAGGCTTTCTCAAAATCCTTGAGAAGTGCTTGAACAATCTCAGCTTCAAAACTTTTCTTCTTCAGCTTATTTTGTTTTTCATTCCTTTCAAGATATTCAGAATCTTTGAGGTGAATTCCAAATAATTATTTGGTAGGTTCTGATCTTTTGAGGTTTTAAATAAAAATATGATTTAAGAAAAGTGAATCCGATGGAGTTTTCTTAAAATACTAAAAAAATCTAATTACAAAAATTTAAGTAAGAAAAAATACCTTAGATATTTCTTAGAAAAATAATGTCATTATAGATAAGTTTTTTCATAAACAACATAGATTCCAGAAAATATTTTTAAGTAAAGAAAAATTTTGATTTCATATTTTATTTTGGGTTATGAAAAATTTGATTAAGGAAAAAAGTTTGGTTACGAAAAATTTGATAAAAGAAAGTTTTTGGTTACAAAAAAATTGATTAAAGAAAAATTTTGGTTAATAAAAATTGATTAAAGAAAATTTTTGGTTATGAAAAATTTGATGAAGGAAAAAAATTTAGTTATGAAAAATTTGATTAAGGAAAAGTTTTGGTTATGAAATATTTGATTAAGGAAAAATGTTGGTTAAGGAAAAATTGATTAAGGAAAAAATTTTGGTTATGAAAAATTTGATCAAGTAAAAAATTTTGATTACGAAAAATTTTATTAAATAAAAATTTTGGTTATGAAAATTTTTATTAAGGAAAAATTTTGGCTATATAAAATTTGATCAAGGAAAAAATTTTGGTTTTAAAAAATTTGATTAGGGAAAAATTTTGGTTTTGAGAAAATTGGTTAATGATTAAATTTTGGTTATGAAATATTTGATTGAGGAAAAAAATTCATTACAAAAAAATTTTGGTTACCAAGAAAATATAATCCCTCTAAGAAAAATAGTTTCTTAATATAAGGAGATTGGTTTTAAAAAAGTCAATATAGAAGATTACCTTATAGTTATCATTCCTAAACTTTGTTTAATGTATTAGAATATATCATAGGGTAAAGAGTTTGTAAAAATATTATCAAGTTGATCTTGCATTCTGATAAATTGAATAATTATATCTCTTTTAATAAAACATTTGAAATCAAAGTTTTTTCTAAGAAGAAAAATTTTACCTATACCAACAATTTTCCCTGAGCATTATCTTTAAAATTTTCTTTTCCTCCTTTCGTCTTGATAATCATTTCAAAAAAGATTTTATTAACAGTCATACTCTAGGAACATCCACTATCCATGTATTGTTGTTGATACTTTCTATATTTTTCTAAAAATAAAAGAGTCAGAATTTTGGAATCCAAACATTCTTGCATATAGAAATTTAAGAAAGTGAAATATTAGGAATCCACATCTTCTTAGAAAAATAATGTTTCTGAAAAACTAATGTTTGGATTTTATTTAAATAAAAAATTTTCCCCATATTTCCACTACATTGACACTTAGTAAAAAATGAAGTACATTTGGGAACAAAATAATTATTACTAAAAACTGGTTTCGAGTGGGTATAACAAAATCTAGAACTATTTATTAAAGGATGAATTTGGGAATACATCTTGTCAAAGTTTTCCTTACTAGAGGTAAAGTTTTACATGTATTACCTTAAAGAAAATATTTATGAGTTTAGTTTAATAACCAAGTTCTCATCCTCAATATTAATATTTTTAGTAAGGTTTTTCTCAGTAGTAAATATTTCAAGATTCTTAAAATGTTTATCCTTCTTAGAATTTACTTTCTTAAGATTTTCATAAAAATTATCGAGGTCAATATTTTTATCATCAAGATATTTAGAAAGATCTAATACTTATTTTTTATGTATAGACATTCTAGAACTTTCCTTCTCAATATTTTTCTTGATTTTAGAATTTTTATTTTCAATAAGTTTGTAAAACCTAGACACTTATTCATAAGATGGTAAAGAGTTATATTAATTAGAAAAAGATTGTTCATCTAAAGACTTATAATATTAATCATCATTATAATTTTTATTCAAAGATGCATTAGTGATAGATTCATCATTGTGTTCCTTGGCTATTAGATAATGATTTTTAATCGGTATTTTATCTAGTAGACCAAGATTCTTCTGACTAGAAGATTCATACTCTATGGATTCATCAGATGAGTCACCTCCACTTGTACTTCATGAATCATTAGCCTTCATGAATTTCTTGGATTTATATTTTTAATAATTTTTTCTATTTATCTCATAATGATTTTCTTTTCTATATTTTCTTTTAAGCATGGGATAATTTGGTCTAATGTGTCTATCCCTTTTACATTCATAATGGGTTACTTCAGAATCTCTCTTGTCCTTTATTTCTTTTTTCTTATATCTATACTAAAAGTCTTTCTTTCCCATCATCTTGTTCATCCTTTGAGCAAGATTAGCTAATTAATTTTTAGAATGTTTTCTTCCACTAGACTCATATAGAATAATTACTTTCTTAGACTTAGATCTTGTAACCCTTTCTAAATTCTTGAATTTAGTAGTTGTAAAGGCTACACTTCCATTTCCATTCTTCTTCTTATTCATAACAGCATCTCTTTTCATTATTGTCTCAATTTGAAAAAGAGTTCCAAAAATTTAATTTAGAGTAATATTGGAAACTTTTATATTCCCAAAAATAGCTATTCTGTTCAATTCCCACTCATTGGGAATAATATCTATAATCTTTTCCACAAGAATTTAATCATCTAAACCTTTTTCTCCCATATATTGAAGACTGTTTA
The DNA here is from genome assembly GCA_963277665.1 of Viscum album. NCBI lineage: Eukaryota > Viridiplantae > Streptophyta > Magnoliopsida > Santalales > Viscaceae > Viscum > Viscum album. The sequence continues at coordinate 1,710,862,072 of OY728140.1, read as the reverse complement.
AAATGTTTATAAATCTTTGTTTCACCTTACAAACAGATTCTCCATAGGAAAAAATGAATCCATGATATTCTACTCTTAACATTGCTCTTTTGGTTTCTATCACTTTAGAAGTACCAAAATGTGTAACTTCAAGTTTCTTACAAATAAAGTTGGAAGCCTCAGAAGATGATATTTGACTATATATGTTCCTGGTCATGGAACATAGTAAAGTATTGTGTAACTTGTAATTTAGTTGATATTCTGATTTTTATTGGTTAGTGAAGGTTTGATTTCCTTATTTGGAATTTTATAATCTCCAGTAAGCATGAAAAAGTTATCCACTCACGTGTTAATGAAAAAGGTATTCATTCTGTCTCTTTAATACTCAAAATCATTACAATAAAAAATTGGTGGTATGGTAGGATTAAGATTGTTAATGGAACCAACATTTTTACTTGTCATTCTATAAGAAAATTTATTTTCCTCAAAACTTGTTAGTAGAAAAAGTTTGTAAACAAAGGTAAAAATATTTAATCAAAACTTGAACAAGAATATTTAAGTAAGAAAATAAAAATTGAGCAAGAAAAATTATATGTGAATATAAGTATTCCAGAGACCTCCTCTGATACCAATTGCAGGATCGAAATAGTGTATGTAGATGCTCAATTACAAGAGGGGGGGTGGGGGTTAATTGTAAGTTTAAAAAAATTAGTTTTTAACCTTAAGGAAAACTATGTTTAACCAAGTTAAACAAGGTAAATTCACAAATCCTCTTTAAGTTCTTAACTATAAAATAAACTTGAATAGGGTCTGGAAATATGAAATCAGAAAAGAAGCTTAAGAAAACTTTTATTAGAGAAATATTATACCTTAAAGAATATATAATCTTATTTATCAGAGTAAGTAAAGTACAAGAAATTATAAGAAAGTTATACTTTATTTATTGAATAAAATAAATCAGAAATAAAACCTAAAATAAAAATAAATAACAAGTAGGAAATATTTTAACCCAAAGAGTAGGGTATCCAAAAACCTTGGATAAATGTCCCTTAATTTATAATTTCAAGATAGTATATCTTACCCATGACAGGATAAGCCCTCTATAGGAATATCAGACTCTCTTTCTATCCCCACAAACCCTCAAACTTTAAGGTAGTCGGAACCTCTGCCTTCTTATCCCTGGAATCCATCGATTGTACTCAGTAATAATCGGATTCTCATGAAGAATTATGAACTAGAAGTTCACTAATGAATGAGATGTTCATGAAACACACAAAGCATAAAAATATTTCTCTCTCTAAAAATCACTTCATAACATGTAATTTATAGGTTGATCAATAGATTATGATCTCGTTTAAATGAGATTCTATTTATAAAAAAACTCCAACTGTTATCTCCCTCCTCATATTTTTCATTGAATTTCGGAGGGACCTGTACACATGTCACTCAACCAATGGTTTGTTAGAAAAAAACTGTATGACATAATTTCATAATAATAACATGTGTAAGGAAAATGAATTAGCTTAACCAAATATGAATATTCAAAGTCTAAGAAAAATATAATTCAGAATCTAATCATATTAACAATTGGGTTCTATAAAACATGGATATTCGGATTCTGTTTTACAAAGAATTTGGAATATGAATTCTATATATTCTAGAGTCTGAATTCTAAGGAATTAGGACTCTTAATTCTGAGGAATTTGGAGTCTGAATTATGAGGAATTGGGAGTGTTAATTCTAAGGAATTCGGAGTGTGAATTCTGAGGAATTCGGAGTCTGAATTCTAAGGAATTTGGAGTTCAAATTCTGAATAACATAGAGTCTGAATTCTGAGGCACTCAGAGTCTTAATTTTAGAGAATTAGAAGTCTAAATTTTAGATAATTATTAGTCTGAATTTCAGAGAATTAGGAGTTTAAATTTCATAGAATTAAGAGTTTGAATTTTAGATAATTCAGAGTCTGAATTTCAAAGAATTTAGTGTCCAAATTTCAGAGAATTTGGATTCTGAATTTTAGATAATTCAGATTTTGAATTTCAGATAATTTAGAGTCTGAATTTCAGAGAATTAAGATTTTGAATTTCTTAGAATTTAGAGTCTGAATTTCAAAGAATTCAGAGTCTAAATTTTAGAGAATTTGGTGTCTGAATTTCAGAGAATTCTGAGTCTGAATTTTATAGAACTCAGAGTCTAAAAAACAGAAGACTCTATATCCCAGGAACTATAAGATTTCAAGGTTTTAGATAAGAATCCAAATTTTTTACTTAGTAATAAAATGTGTTTGGTTTTGAGAGATTATAAAATGAGGCAATAAAAACAAATTTAAGGATAAAAATTTCCTTAGAGAAGGGAAAATTTACTTAAGAAAATAATCCTTAGGAAATATAATTTTCCTTAAGATAAAGTGTTTGTGATTTTCAAAACATAGAGGAATGTAAAAGTCATAAGGAAACATTATAGAATCAACATACACCATAATATAAAACATTCCTTTTCTAGTTCTATGATTTTGAGAAATATCATATGCATGCCTTCAAAAGGAATATGTAAGAGTTTATACATTGACTTTTTTTCAGTATATAAAAATGTTCACTGTAATATATTAGAGTGAAACTTAATCCTATAAGATATATCCACTTATAGTAAATGTGAGAATCTTCATTTTTTGGTTGAATCATATTTTACAACTGATATGGTATTATTAATTTTAAGTAATAAAATTATAAATACATGATACGTAAGATTAATCCCCCTTTTCACTACAAGGTCCATGCTTGGATTTTTTAGAATTTGGGTTTCTTGGGGTGGTGATAGTCATTTCACCATGACCTTCCTTATTACAATCCATCCTAGTGGATCCCATGTAATGACTCCCCAAACCTGCCTCCAATAGTCCAAGGGTTGGGGAATAGAACTGAGAAGGCATATCACTAACATGGGAGGCCTTGACCTAAGTATCTATATGCACACACACATCTCCAAGCCTATACAATGATGAAGTGTAAAAAAACTAAACAAACATGCATTCATACATCTAATACCATAACCAGAGTAAAATAGGAAGTAATAGAAAGATAAACAAGGCCAAATAAAATCCCACCACAATGAGTCTAAAACATAAGTCCAACCAAAAAGTAAATTACTAAGACTGTTGTAAGAAAGCTTCCAAAACACACCTCGATCTGTTCGATCCCACTAAGAATTTTTTGGTCTTGGTCCACCTAGGACTCTACCAAAAGGTCAATCATCTACATAAGACATGACACATGCGGCAAAAGACCATTGAGAGGTGAGTATAAAAATACTTAGTAGGACACCCCAGAACCACAAAGCTTACAAAAAAGGAAATAAATTCATCTCTATATAGGTTTATGTCAATAGCACATATAATAAGAATATACAGATATAACCAACAAAGGCACACAGTCTAGAGGTAATCCACAACCATAGTATACCCAACCAAGAATTCTAGATCAAAGATTCCACAAATAACTCATCTGTGAGAACACACTCATGAGTCTGATAACACTGATGATTTATATCTTAGAGTTACAACTTTCTGGGTCATGTTATGAGAAAGAACACACTGATAGTCTTAATAGATATGACACAAAGATGAGGATCACTCCCAAGGATATGGGGAGACACTAAAACACTCAATATGGATTCAACCACTAACTAGAGTATTGACTCTCATGTAGTGTTGGTCATAAAGATACCAATAACGCCTCCTAGAGAATGAATATGAATAGAGGATCTCACTCCAGGCCTCTCAGAGTGATCCTAACAACTATATCCAGGAATTCCTACTAAAGGGATCATATTCCTAGGAGTTGGAAACAATTCCATACTAACCTTCAAGGAAATTATAAGGGGAACAAACCCTAATAAAACATGTCCAAGATATAGAGTACAAGAGATCCAAGATAAGTTTAATAGAGTACATTGCATGTAAGAGGGGTTACATGTTGTGTCACTATATCCTGGGTGCCTCCCTTTTTCTCTAGTTGTGTCCCAGTATATGGAATTAGACCGTGTACCTGTGCCTGTGTACCAGTACACAGGGTAGCCTGTATACCAGTACACAGGGTAGCCTGTGTACCAGTACACAGGGTAGCCTGTGTACATGGTCTAGGACATGTTGTGTGGGGAAGTATATTCCATGTAGGAAAATTTTGTACTCTACCCCATATCCACGTACTTTTCAAAGTACACACTTAGTCATTCAAAGAGTACTACACGCCTTGTAGTCTAGACAACTCACTGTGTGTATCAGGCTATTCCAGATAACCTTCTTCTTCATCCCACTCACGCCCGCACCACTGTCTCCTTGAAACCTGGCTCCAATCATGCATGAAAACATGGATCTACTCTAGTTTAATCCTACCACGGTAGTTTTCTGAAATTGAAGGTTTGAATCCATTCATAAAGTAGATTCTATTTGTCTCAATCATCATCTATACATCTTAATTGAAATTGGGGGTTTCCAAACTGGCCTGATTCATTTTCTTCTACTATTATCACACCTTCATTACATTGTTCTGAAACTGAATCTACAATTTCTTATCATTACACCTAGAAATGAGTTCACAATGATTGATTTTTTAGTGAAATTTCGAACTATAGACCAAGAGAAGAACGCCCACGATGAATGAAGAATTATGGAAGAAAAAACATGAAACACACAAAATTGGAATGAAACTTAGATGTTTTTTTAATCCTAGATTCATTTTTGTAAGAAAGATGAATGAAGAAACAAATAAATAAAAAACTCCCAAAGTAATATCCACGCAAAAATAAACCCATCCCACATAACGATCAAACCACTAATCAATCTCTTCGTAGATTGATTTACATTCTTCATAGAAAATTAATAATAGGGAAGAAATCCTATCAAAACACATTCCCATCCTCAATTTGGATTGATCAATGATGAAGAACAATGCAGTATCATTGTCTTTGATGAGATCCTTCAATCCGAGCTACATTGATCATTGATCGTTGATCCATGATCTCATCACCGTCTTTTAGAGAGAAATAATCCAATATTATATCAATGGATATCTAATAGATATAGGTCTATGTGGCTAACCTTGGAATTTTACATAGTAGCAGATTTAAATACATAACAATTTCTAGGTTAACAAAATGAATTAAATTAATTTATGGAATTATTTTATTCATTTTCCCTATTGTGATAAATTTTCCACAAACAAACCATGCTGAATAATATTAAGTAATACCTAGGGTAAACCTTGCATTCTAAACTAAAAGGTGACCTCATATTTTAGATCTGAGTATCTTTTTAGATTTTATTTCACTTTTTAGGAAAACCATGTGCACACGTTATTTAATATATTTAAAACATTTATTCTGGGTGCATCGGGCCTCGAAATCACATGTCGTCTTTATCATTTAATCTCATAAATAATCCATATAATATTTAAAAATAATACACAAAAAATTACATTCTCCCTTCCTTGGGGATTTAAATCAGCAAATATCTAAAACAAGGGATACTAAAAAAGATGTGGGTACTGAACACGAATCTGATCCTCCTGCTCCCATGTTCTATCTTGGAGATTCCCATGCTACCAATTTACACTCACTAAAGGAATTTATCGACCCTGAAGGAACCTCTCCTAGAGATCCTTAATATCTATTAAGTACTCATCAAAGGTTTCACCATCATCGATGTACATCTCTCCCCAATCAATAATGTGCGATGGGTCATGTACGTACCTCCTCAGCTGCATCACATGGAAAACTTTGTGTACTCAGTCCAACTACGAAGGTAGAGCTAAGTGTCATTCCCCCTCTCCAACTCTACACAATATCTGGAAAGGTACAATGAACATTGAAGATATATTTCCACCGTATCCAAATATCTATAATCCACATCAAGGTGAAACTCGTGGGAACATATACTCTCCTTCCTCAAACTCTAAAGGCCTTTATCACCTATCAACATAAGAATTATGATGGATATTTTCAGTCTTAATACACTCTTGGGTGATATTAACCTTCTCTGTTGTATCTTGTACCAAGTATAGGCCCATGAGTGCAGAATCTACAGGGTTAGTCCAACCAAAGTGGTTTCCTATAGGGTCTCCCATACAAATCCTCAAATGGTTCCATACTAATAATGTAAAGGTAGATTTTATTATATGAAAACTCCACCAGTGGTAGGTAATCCAACCAACTAAGAAAAAATTCCAACATGAAATCGCACATCATGTCCTCCAGGACCAAAATGGTTCACTCTGTCTGGCCGTCAGTTTGGGCCTGAAACGTTGTGATCAAGCATAACTGGGTCCTATATTCCTACTTTAATCCCTTCAGAAAATAGTACGTAAATAGAGAATAATGATTAAATACAATCTTTGATGGGACTCCATGTACTTATACTATCTTATGAATGTAGAGGCTTTCCAAGATCTCTATTGAACTCTACTCTTGTATAGTTAAGAAGTGGGCCAACATAGTGAGTTGGTCTATGATCACCCAGATGGCATCGTGTCCTTTGGATGTATATGGTAATCCCAATAGGAAGTAAAAGTATATCCCATACCACTTCCATTATGTCACCTCATGGGGTTGATATAAACCCTATGGAACTTGGTGCGCAACGTTCACATTCTTATAAGTAACAAATCAAGAGAGAAACGCTACAACTCCTTTATTCATCCATAACCACCAAAACTAATGTTGGAGGTCCTGGTATATCTTTTCCACACCCGGATATACCACCAATTTAGATGAATGAAACTCTATCAGAATCTCCTCCTATATAGTATCTAGTACCATCGTGCATCCCCTGAAAAGAATGACAAGATACCAACATTTAGAATATCCATCAGAAGCATGCCCTATGGGTATCTGAGCATGTAGGGTCTCATAACTGGTATCCCCAAGATGTGCCACCCTGACTTGCTGAAAAATTGGAGGGGTAATAATAATAAATTGTAGGTAAGATGCTTTATCTCCATCCAAAAATTATAACTATAATGAGGCCAACAAATCTGAAGCCTCATTTAACAACTGTGAACAAGATCTTCTACTAAGATCATCTACTACCACATTATACTTCCTTAGAGTATAGAAAATTTTGAAGTCATAATCCTAGAGGAAATATAACCATATCTTATATCTCAAGTTTAGATCCTTCTAAGATAATATATATAATTGATACTCTTGTGATCAGAGTAGATTATAAACTGCTCACCCATTAGGTAGTGTTGCCACTTCTTCAAAGTGATGACTATCACTACTAGCTCAAGATTTTGGGTCTTGTAGTTATGCTCATGTGGTCTCAACTAGAATAAAACATAGGAAATATCCACTTGCCTCTACATTAAACACCAAAAATATCAGTTCCTGATGTGTTCTAGAACACTACATACTCAACACCCTCCTCATTTAATATTTAGATGGGAGTGCTTGTTAAACTATACCTCAACTAATAAAAATATTGCTAGAACCTTTCTTTCCAATAAAATGGTTCCCCTTTTGAGTCCAAGCTATCATGGGTTCTAATATACTATAGAAATCAGATATTAATCTCCAATAATAGCCTACTAACCCAAGGAATATCAACATACCTATCACATTCTTGGGTGGATTCCATGCTAACACTACCTCAACCTTGGCCAGGTCCGCTTCCACTCTATTCACTAAGAAAACATGTCCCAAAAAGTGGACCACCTGTATCTATAATTTTCAATTAAAGATATTTTCATAAATATGGTTCTCTCAGAATATGTATTGAACTATCCTCAAGTGTATCATGTGATCCTCCTTAGACAACGAGTACACAAAGATATCATAATTTAAGACTACCATGAACTTGTATAAGCAAGGATGACAGATAAGGTTCACGAGTCCCATGGAAAATGATGGGGAATTCTTCATGCCAAAGGGAATATACATGTACTCATAGTGACCATAGAGATTGTTGGTCGGAGTGGATACTCAAGAGGGGAGTGAATTGAGTTCCAATTAAAATTTCTGTTAAAAATATTTCTATTAAAATCCCCCAATTTATAAAACAAGTTAAACTGTAGTGAATTTGTAAAATTGTAAAGGTTCGATTAGGTTCTCAAAAGATTTATTAGGTCTTAGTTAATTTAATCAGAAGATTAAATTAGCTTTTGAAACTAACCTACTGATTGACAATAATTACAAACACTTACTATATTAAGTATCAAAGTAACTTTAAAAAAATTTTGTATTTCAAAGTAATTTGCAGCGGAATATTCTAAAATTTTTTTTAACAAAAGTAAAATGCAAAACAATTTAAAACAGGAGGTTCAGTCTCAAGATGAGACTTAGTCCTCTCAAATAGTTTATAAAAACATGATCTGCACCCTGGATCTAGGTTTTACAATAGTGCTCAGACTGTCCAGGTCCTCTAACCTCTACCATAGTTCTTCGTGGGAAAACAAAACAATAGTACAAAGGCTTTCTAGGTCCTACTTTGACCTCTACCACTATCCAAAGTGGGATATAAGAGAGTTATAGAATTTTTGAGTGAGGATTTAGAAATCCTCCAGTTTAGCACAGGAGTCAGTGTGTGTTTGGAATATACAGAGTACACACACTACTCAAAAAGTAAGTAAAAGAATCACTGATAGAGAGTAGATATGAGTTTAGAATTCTCTAGTGATTTGAAGTGAAGCTCTCGACTCCTTTTGATTAATCATGAAATTATTCTGAGTCCTTCTCTAGTTTTTGTTGAAAACAGAGTGTCGTCTGCTTCCATGACTTTGAGGTTCATTTTGATCAGCTTGAGTGCATGAAGAGATCGTTGTAGTTCTTCACTCCTTGACTAAGGTTCAGCTTCCGTTCTCTTCTTGTATGAATAACCTCGTGTATGTCTGGTGTTCTTCAGGTAATTGAATGTATAGTTGTCACCTCTGTTGTGTATTCGTCTATTTCTAGTTTTTTTTGAGTTTCCCTTTTATATATTCATCTCCGAAAATGGGAATGATTACTTTATGGCAGGTATGAGGTACGGTTCCCTGCCATCCCAACAACCATCATTAATTAATAACAGTTTCATTAAATAAACCAAATATGACTGTTAGTATAATTTAAATAAAGCATAAAAGTTCAAGGAGTAGAATTCTTGCAATAGTCAACATGTATCAGTAGCTATTTGTCTCTATAATGGTAGCTCCTTGTACCAATCACTTTATGTAGTGGTCGGTCTCTGTGTATCGGTGACCTCCTATCGGTAGCTCTTGTTCTTGTACCAGTAGATCCTTGTATCGGTAGACTTGAGTAGTGGTGACTTTCTTATACCAGTGGACTTCATAATGGTAGACTTACATAGCTGTAGCTGTCACTCTTTATTGATAGCATTCTTTCTTACCGGTAGACTTACTCTAATGGTAGCTCTGGTGTAACAGTGACCTTTCTATAATGGTAGACTTGCATACCGGTAGACTTACACATACCAGAAGATCTAGTGAAACGGTAGCTCTGTTATGTACCTTGCATACCAGTAGACTTATTCATACTAGTATATTTGTTCTGTACTAGTGACTAAGTGTCTGTTTAGTCATTCTATTTATAGAATGAGTTAAGTTAGAATATATTGAAGCATATACACATTTAATTAACCGAAAGACTTAAATATATCATTAATGATTTATCATTTGGACATATGTGAAAGTATTTAAATTTTGAGGTTTAAAGAACTTAAAAATTAACTAAAATAATGCAATGTTTAAATAATAAACATCATTTGGGATTATCAAAACATAATTAATCATAATTGTGATTTATCAAAATAGGTGAGTCCAACAATCTCCCCCCTTTTGATAATCACAACTTATGACATTGTAATCCAAAATGTATCAGACTCAAAATACAATAGTTATGATTTCTAAGTTTGTGTCAACATAGTTTCAAATATAACAGAGATAATGATCTGTAAATGTATCAAAGATAATCCAATATATCAGAGATAAAATAAATTCAATGATTGTTCCTCCTTATTAAAGGCATCAACCCCTTTGTTAAATTCTCTTTGCTCTGAGAGTCAAGGATTTCTCCCCCTTTGTGATTAGCAAAAAAAAGGGTGAAATGAATGGATCAGAGAAAATGTAGACCAGTAAAGACATAAATAAAGAAAGTAGACAAGAAAATAGATTTCAGAAAGTGCTATATAGAAATGAATCAAGAATAAAAGATATAAAATCAGTACAAGAAATACATAAGATTACTATCAAACACACCTAGACCCACTCAATCCAATTCTTGAATTTCCACATTGGATTTTCCTTTAGGATCTGAAGAGGAATCAGGCTGGGTAGATGCAGGTGGAGGCTTGAGAACACCAGTGATGATCAATAGATGTTGAGCTATTGATACAGTGCCTGGCTTATACTGGGTAGCTCTATGGGTGATCATAGGAGTTAAACTTTGAATAGCTTGAGCTGGGGTCATTTGGAAAGCATAAGCTGAAGTTGAAGATCCAGAAGCAGATGCAGGTAGAGTAGGAGGAACTATTATAGGCTAAGCATCAACATGTAAGAAAGGTAACAACAAATTCCTGAAGTCCATGATAATTCCTCCTGCCCTTTCCACAGCAGACAAAAGTCATCCTTGTTTTATAAAAACGTATCCAAAGCTAGAGTAATCTCTCTGAGCTTTCTTACTTGTTCTCAGAAGGCTTGATTTACAGGGGGTAATTTCAGATTTTCCAAAAGAAGTTTGAAATAGTTGGTCAACTGATGATTGGTATACACCTTTTGAAAATAAGAATCAACTTTATCCTCTACCTCTTTCTAATAAGTAGAAGCTTCTATCATAAAATTATGAACAATTTTCCTTATATACCTAGTGGTAGACACCACTTGAGTTAGGTCAGATGAGTCCACAAAGCCACTTATTGATGCTGAACCAAGCTCCTCTTTCATCAAATCTCAAATATGATCCAACTCTACTGAAGGCCTGGTAGAATTCAGAGGTGAAATAGTGGATGCAACTATTTCCTTGAAAGATTTAGTCAGCCCACTTATGATATTTTTCATAAGAGAGTCCTGGGTGCTGACATGATGTTTCACTGAAGTCTTGAACTCCTAAAAAACTAAAACCATCTGGCTCACAATACTTTTCACAAAGGCCAAGTATTTGTCTTCTTGAGACTTAGAGCTCATATAATACTCTATAGAGACAATTTACTTCTTTAGAGATTCAACATTCTCTGCCAATCTTGAAATCTGATTTTGGAAGGCCTTGACTCCATGCATCATCTCTTCCATAGTGGTTGACACAATACAACCAAGAGAGAGTTCCACTGACTTTTCCATTTTTATCAGCTCTTCAATAAAACATCTCTTTAATACATCAACTAATACATCCCAAGACTCCTTAAAAGTAGTCTTTGTGGATTCAAGATCAGCCCTTGAAACTAGGTTTTGAGGCACAACTGTAGGTGCTCTTTTAGACACAATACTGGCCACCGAGTAATTCATAACAGATTGAATGTAAGATATCAATGAGGTTTCCATTATTCTTACCTCTTCCACAAAGGATTTCTTAAGATCATTCTTCAATTGATCCAGATCACCTTTTCTAACATCATCCTCAGGTAACAACTCAGAGAGGATATTATAATTGACTCTTGGTCTACTGAGGGATGCCTCATTTTCAGAATTAGGGTAGTCCAAACCACAAACTACAAAACCTGGGTCTTCTACCTAGTCCTCAATCTCATTGGCCACTGAAACATTTCCAAGTCTGATAGGCTACTCCATATGAAACTGTGAATTATCCCCAATAGCATTATACAGCTAGTCTTCCTCATCAGAATCATCAACAACCATGTCTAACTCTACAACAGGATGCTCAACAGGTTCAGGTATAGGGTCTTCTGGCTCAACTAGATCAGCCTCTACAGGCATAATAGAAAATCCAATATCTAGACTCAAACTAAAAGCAGAGCTCTCATCTGTGCTCTTGGATGTATATCTCTCATCAACAGGTCTTTCTTCCTCTTCAACATTATCATCAGAAGGGGTGTCAGGAGTAGTATCCTCATGATCAAACACAAATTGGTCTTCCTCATCTTCTGATGTCTCCTCATCATCCTCATCCAAAACAGGTTCCCTTCTGGGAAAATCAGATGGAGGACTAGCTTTACCATAAGAAATACTATGAGGTGTAGGGCTGGGAGAAAGATCAGGATACCTCCTTCTTCCACATAGGTCTCATCTTCTTCAGAATCACTATAAGATGGGATGGACTCATTAGGTCTTAGACCTGGATCCCTCTCATCCTTTGGCCTAAAATGATGGTCCAAATGACTGTATTTTCGTATACCTTACCTTCATCATTCACCCACTGCTTCTTCCTTCCAATTCACTTTCATATACTTGCATAATATTCGAGTAATGCACAAATTATCCTTCACTACTATTGTCTTATCCTGGGACTCATCCAATCTCTTTTCCTTTATCATGAAAGATAGAAACTTTGCAAAAAACAAAGCATTGGTCTTGGATTTTGGTCTAGTCATGTCCTCTATTTGAATCATCAACAGTCTGCACAGGTTGACCTTCACTCCATGCCTCAAAAGATAAAAAAATTATATGTCTTGAAATCTTAGTGTGGAAAAATCTCCTCTCCTGGGATTAATCAAATGTTGGATAAACTTGAACAACAATCTGTTCTCACCTTCCATCTCAACTGCAATCACTTTCCTTGGAGTTCCATTTCCAGTTATCAGAAGTAGAGCAGCTTCATATTCAAAATGATCACTGGCTGCGGGTATGGACATAGAAGAAAATCCATACTCTCCTTCATGAGGTACTCTAAGGTTTTCATCCCATTCACTAGATGAGAAAGATATCACTTTACCATTCACAAACGAAATCATCCTATTCTCCTCTTCTGACATCTCAAAACGAACATGCATATAAAATTACTTCACTAAAACTGGGAAGTAAGGCCCACTGTTATTCGCAAAACACTCGATCAAGCCCTACTCCTCCAATATCTTCAAGATTAACGATTTTCTTGATAACAACCATTCAGCATAGAGCTCTTTTTCAATCAAAATCTCCCTCTTGGCTAGATGCGGATTCACTGACTCTCTTCTTTCCTTAACAGTGCCACTGCCACTGGTTCCTGAATAAACTTTTTTCCATTTATCACTTGGTGCATCTCCTTCACTGAGCATCAGTCTCTTCACATGATCCATTTCCACAACTAGAAACTTAGGGTTCATGAGAGGTCTGAAGGTTTGGGTTTGCAAGATGGTGAGTATCCGAATGGGTAGAGTTTGTGGTGGATTGAGTAAGGTTTCGACTTGATTTTATATCATTTAGAAATAAAATAATAAAAAAAACTAAAACACTTCAGTTTTATGAAGGAAAAGAAAATAAAACAACATGATATGTTATACCGATGATAATTTTAATGGTAATCCCTACCGGTGAGAATGGTAACGGTGAGGTATTCCTAATGGTGAGGTAGTCTAACGGTGAGGTATTCTTAATGGTGAGGTAGTATAACGAGGAGTTATTCCTAATGGTGAGGTATTCTAATGGTGAGGTATTCTAAACAGTGAGGTAGTCTAATAGTGAGGTTTCTAATGGTGAGGTTTCTAACAGTGAGGTTTCTAACGGTGAGGTTTCTAACGGTGATGTTTCTAATGCAGATGTTTCTAATGGAGAGGTTTCTAACATTGATGTTTCTAATGGTGAGGTTTCTAACGGTGAGCTGTCATTCCTAACTCATGTTTAATGTAACTTAATCTATCTAAAATTAAGGGCTTGGTGAATATGTCAGCTAATTGATGTTTAGTACTTATAAATTCAAGAGTAAAATCACCCTTTTGGTAATGATCTCTAAAAAAGTGGTTCCTTACATCAATGTGTTTGGTCCTAGAGTGAGATACAGGGTTATTTGGAATATTAATTTCACTAGTGTTATCACAGTTAATAGATACATGTCTAAATTGATATCCATAGTCCAATAATGTATGTTTCATCCACAAAATTTGTGCACAAAAACTTCCAGCAACAATATACTCTGCTTCAGTAGTAGACAATGAAATAGAATTCTGCTTCTTACTACACCAAGATACTAAGGATTTTCCCAATAAATGACGTGTTCCAAATGTGCTTTTTCTATCTAACTTGCAACCAGCAAAGTCAACATCTGAATAACTTGTTAATTCAAATGATTTTCCTTTTGGATAGAATAATCCTAAGTTAGTAGTATGTTTAAGATATTTGAAAATTCTTTTAATAGCAAGAATGTGTGACTCTTTTGGATTAGCTTTAAATCTTGCACACATACACACACTAAATATAATATCTGGTCGACTAGCAGTAAGGTAAAGTAGACTTCCAATCATACCTATGTAATTTGTTTGATCAACTGGTTTCCCAGATTCATCAATGTACAACTTACAGGTGGTACTCATAGGTGTATCACTTCCCTTATTACTATCCAAACCAAAACATTTTAAAAGATCCTTTGTATATTTACTTTGCTTTAAAATAATACCACTTTCATTTTGGAAAACTTGAAATCCAAGAAAATATTTGATTTCTCCCATTAAACTCATTTCAAATTCATTTTGCATACTCATTGAAAAATCAATACACAAAGCATTCTTAGAAGATCCAAAAATAATATCATCAACATAGATTTGTACTATCAAAACATCTTTATAAATTATTTTGATAAAGAGAGTTGGATTAGTAATCCCTTTATAAAAACCTTTTGAAATAAGAAAATTACTAAGTATATCATACCAAGCTCGTGGGACTTGTTTTAAACCATATAAAGATTTAGAAAGTTTAAACACTCGATTTGGAATATGAGGTTTAGTAAATCCAGGTGGTTGTTTAACAAAAACATCTTCAATTATAAAACCATTTAGAAAAGCACTTTTAACATCCATTTGATATAATTTTAAATTAAGATGAGCATCATAGGCAAGTAGAATCATAAGAGCTTCTAATCTAACTATAGGTTCAAAGGTTTCTTCATATTCTATTCCTTCATCTTGACTATACCCCTGTGCAACTAGCCTTGCTTTGTTTCTAATGATATTTCCTAATTCATCAACTTTGTTTCTAAAAACCCATTTAGTGCCTATGGTCAAGGTGTCCTTAGGTCTATCAACTAATTCACAGAATTTGTTTCTTTCAAATTGATTTAATTCTTCTTTCATAGCCATTACCCAAAATTTATCATTGATTGCATAATTGACATTTTTAGGTTCTATATGTGAATGAAAGGCTTGATGTTCAACCTGGTTTCTTAGATAAGATCTAGTCTGTGTCCCTCTATCAAGATTACCAACAACAACATCTAAAGGATGATTCTTTATAATCCTAGTTGATCTAGTAAAGGTAGGACTAGAAATTTCAGATTCTTCTCTAGGTTCGGTTCCAACAGAATTGGGTTTTGGAAAACTTCCAGAATTACTTGTTTTTACAGCAGGTTCACTGCTTTTTTCATTAAGTTCGAGAATAGACAGATCTTCTTCAAGATTTTCAAGAGAAGACTTAGGTTCATGTGGATCAATTTCATCAAATTTGATGTGAACAGATTCTTCCACACATTTGGTTCTTTTATTAAAGACTCTATATGATTTACTAGTTATAGAGTATCCTAGAAAGATTCCCTCATCACTTTTAGAAGTAAACTTGTCAAGATTATCCTTATTATTGAAAATAAAGACTTTGCAACCAAAGAATCTAAAGTAACTAACTTTAGGATTCCTATTATTCCACAGTTCATAAGGGGACTTCTTATGAACAGGTATGATCAAGACTCTATTTATAATATAAAAAGTTATATTCACAGATTTAGCCCTAAAATAAATAGGTAGATCATACTCATTGAGCATAGTCTTTGGAATTTCTTGAAGGGTTCTATTTCTTCTTTCAACTACACCATTCTATTGAGGTGTCCTAAGGGAAAAAAGTTGTGACTATAGCTATTGTGTGAGTAGTAAGATTCAAACTCATGATTTCAAACTCACGGCCATGATCACTTCTCAAGGTCTTAATCTTAAGTCCACTAAGATTTTCTACAGACTTGGAGAACTTAATAAAATCAGAACAGACTTCACTTTTGTGAGAAAGAAAGTATACCCAAGTGTATCTAGAAATGTCATCTATTAAGACATAGACATGGTGCTTCCCATTTAAACTAGAAACTCTAGAAGGTCCAAATAAATCCATGTTAACCAACTTGAGAGGTTGAGAAATTGAAACTTATTTTTTTAATTTAAAAGAAACTTTATGTTGATTTCCCTTTTGATAGGGATTGCAAACTTTTTCAGTTGGGAATTCAAGTTTGGGTAGGTCTCTAACTAAGTTCTTCCTAGTCAGTTTTCTAAGTGAATGAACATTGCAGTGTCCTAATATTCTATGCCATATCCAAGACTCTTTATGAAAATCATTTAAACACGTAATGTTTTGTTTTGCTAAAGTGTTTAAATCTACAACATAAACATTTTCATTTCTCAAAGCAGTAAATACCAAAACATTTTTAGAATCAAATACATGGAAAGAATCATTTTCAAATTTAATAATGAAACCATCATCACAAAATTGAGAAATAATTAACAAATTATATTTTAATCCATTAACAAATAATACTTTAGAAATTAAAATTGAATCAGGGTTACAAATCTGGCCTAGGTTGATTATCTTTCCTTTTGAGTTATCACTAAAGGTGACATGTCCTCCATCAAATTTTATTAAACTTTTGAAACATGAGTAATCTCCTATCATATGACTTGAACATCCACTTTCCAAGTACCATATCTTATTGTGGGAAATCTTTAGGAAAGTTTCCTATAAAAATGGTTTAAATAGGAAATGATTTTAGTACCCAGATTTTCTTGGGTCCAAATAGGTTAGCAAGCAAAACTTTTGGTACCCAGATTTGTCTCATGGGTTTCATATAATCAATAGATTGAAAAGACATTGAAAGGTAAACTTTGTTTGATCTATAACTATGTTAATAGCTGGTTGAGACATAGGAATTTCTAGAGCTAGAACTGGTAGCACACTGTCCAGATTTTGGAATAAACTTATTTTTTGTATTCTATCTCTATCCAGGTTGGTATACCAAACTAGTAGTACACTTTGGTGCCACTTTTTTTCCAAGAATTTGAGTCAGAGTATTCTTTCCATTTGTGAACTTATCTAAGTATTTTCTAAGTTTCTCATTGGACAATTTTAGTTTAGTATTTTCCTTTAATATTCAAGCATTATTTTCCTTTTCTACATCTAGATTATATTTGACAGTGCTAGATAATGCATGCTCTTTTTAAGGATTTATACTTATCTTTCAGCTCATTGAAAGTTTCCTCTAGCATATTACAGTATTCAAATAATTCTTCACTAGACATGTTTTCAGATTCAGAATCAGAATCAACTTCAGAATAATAAGAATTTAAGGCAGGAGTATCCAATGTTACCTTAGGTGTGTTTGTCATGAAACACATATTAGCTTTTTGAGATTTTTCATCCTGAGTGGAGTCCGAATCACTTGAACTGTCTTCTGAAGAACGTCAGGTTTCTTTTATAGATTTCTTATATTTTTTTCATTGTAGTTGTATTTCTTCTTGTACTTCAATTTTGGATAGTCAGCCTTAATGCGTCCATTCCTTTTTCATTCATAGCACACTATCTCATCATCCTTGTCAGCTTTCTTCCAATTTTCTTCCAATTACCCCATTGATCATATTTACCCTTATAGTTTGGTTTTCTGAAGAATTTCTTCTTCCTATATAATTTCTTGAATCTCCTGGATATTTGAGCCATCTCTTCATCACTATTAGAATCTAAACCTTCACTTGTTGAGATTTTAGTGGGTATGTGAGATTTCTCCTTGTCCTTTCTCTTTGAGGTAGTGGAATTAAATGCCACTAACTTCCTCTTTGGGTCATCATCTTCCTCCGTGTTTACCTTCAGTTCTTATTCATACATCATTAACTTACCAATCAGCTCCTTTACAGGAAAAGCACCAATATCTGATGTGCCTCTCCATTTGTCTGGCAAACATCTCAGTATCCTCATGATATGTTCTTTTGCAAGAACAACTTTTCCAAGTGAGATCATTGTATTTACAATTTCGTTGAACTTGATATGCATGTCAGAGATAGGTTCATCAGGCTTCATTTTAAAATTATCATACTTAATAGTATAGGTATTCAATCTCATTTCATTAACATTGGTTGTTCCTTCATGAGAAACACCCAACATATCCCAAATTTCATAGGCAGTTTTACAAGAAGATATGCGATTAAATTCCTTATCTCCTAAAGCAAAATACAGGGCATTCATCGCTTTACAATTATTATTGTATGCTATTTTAGTAGGTTCATCCCAAGTAGTTCTTTTAGTTTTTGGAATCTTATATTGAGTCTCTATAGCAGTCCAGATGTCAAATCCCATACTTTCTAAATGAATTTTCATTTTTAGTTTGCATTGAGCATAATTAACACCATTAAAGAAAGGTGGCCTGTTGGTTGCAACACCTTCTAGTCTACTGTCCATGATTAGATTTTAGAAAATATATTTAAAGAGATAAAATTTAGAACTAACATAAGTTTAAGATCTTTAAGATACAACTAAAATCACAGTTGAAAAAAAGTGTTTGAAAATACCTTATTAAATACAAACCTCTGATACCAAATGTTGGTCGGAGTGGATACTCAAGAGGGGGGTGAATTGAGTTCCAATTAAAATTTCTGTTAAAAATATTTCTATTAAAATCCACCAATTTATAAAACCAATTAAACTGTAGTGAATTTATAAAACTGTAAAGGTTCTATTAGGTTCTCAAAAAATTGATTAGGTCTCAGTTAATTTAATCAGAAGATTAAATTAGCTTTTGAAACTAACCTACTGATTTATAAAAATTAAAAACACTTTCTAGATTAACTATCAAAGTAACTTTAAAAGAATTTTTTATTTGAAAGTAATTAGCAACAGAATATTCTATAGAAATAATTTTAACAAAATTAAATTGCACATCAATTTAAAACAATAGGTTCAGTCTCAAGCCGAGACATAGTCTTCTCAAATAGTTTATGAAAACTTGATCCACACCCTGAATCTGGGTTTTACAACAGTGCTCAGACTGTCCAGGTCCTCTGACCTCTACCATAGTTCTTCATGGAAAAACAAAACAATATCACACAGGCTATCCAGGTCCTACTTTGACCTCTACCACTATCCACAATGGGATACAAGAGAGTTATAGAAATTTTGAGTGAGGATTTAGAAATCCTCCAGTTTAGCCCAGGTTTCAGTGTGTGTATAGAATATACAGAGTACACACACTGCTCAAAAAGTAAGTAAAAGAATCACTGAGATAGAGTAGATATGAGTTTAGAATTCTCTAGTGATTTTTAGTGTAGCTATGGACTCATTTCGATTAATTAGAAATGCTTCTGAGTCCTTCTCTTGTTTTTGTCTGAAAACAGAGTGTCGTCTGCTTCCTTGACTTTTGAGGTTCAGTTTGATCAGCTTGAGTGCATGAAGAGATCATTGTAGTTCTTCACTCCTTGAATAAGGTTCAGTTTGTGTTCTCTTCCTGTATGAATAGCCTCATGTATGTCCAGTGTTCTTTAGGTAAGTGAGTGTATGGATGTCACCTCTCTATCATGCATTTGTCTATTTTCACTTGCTTTCGAGGTTCCCTTTTATATCTTTAGATCCGGCAAAGGGAATGATTACTTTATGGCAGGTACGAGGTACAATTACCTGACATCCCAACAACCATCATTAATTAATAGCAGTTTCATTAAATGAACCAAATATGACCGTTAGTATAATTTAAATAAAGCATAAAGGTTCAAGAAGCAGAACGTTTATAACGGTCGACATGTATCGATACCTGTTTGTCTCTGTAATAGTAGCTCCTTGTACCGGTTGCTTTATGTAGTGGTAAGTCTCTGTGTAGCAGTGAGTTCCTATCGGTAGCTGTTTTTCTTGTACCAGTAGCTCCTTGTATCGGTAGACTTGGGTAGAGGTGACTTCCTTATACTGGTGGACTTCATAATGGTAGACTTACATAGCTGTAGCTGTCACTATGTATTGATAGCATTCTTTCTTACTGGTATAGTTACTCTAACAGTAGCTCTGGTGTAACAGTGACCTTTATGTAATGGTATACTTTCATACCGGTAGACTTACACATACCAGTAGCTCTGGTGTAATGGTAGCTCTGTTCTGTACCTTGCATACCGGTAGACTTATTCATACCGGTTTCTTTGTTCTGTACCAGTGACTAAGTGTCCGTTTATTCATTCTATTAACAGAATGAGTTAAGTTAGAATACAGTGAAGCATATACACATTTAATTAACCGAAAGACTTAAATATATCACAATAGAATTATCATTTGGACATATGTGAAAGTATTTTAATTTTGAGGTTTAAAGAACTTAAACATTAACTAAATTAATGCAATGTTTAAATAATAAACATCATTTGGGATTATTAAAACATAATTAATCATAATTGGGATTTATTAAAACAGGTGAGTCCAACAGAGACATATGAATTCTATCTTCGGTATATCCTTAACCCGTACTTGCAACTAGTGATAGCCTGACCTGAGGTTAACCACCAAAAACCATCAAGCCACTCTCAACCGGTTGAAGAGATCATCGATCCTCTGTAGTGAATACCTTTTCTTTACTATAACCTAATTCAAGTTCCTATAGTCCACACAAAACCTCAAGATCCTGTATACCTTTTTGAAAAACAAAACCGAGGCTACCCAGGGTGAAACACTGCATCTATCAAATCCCTTACTCTACAAGTCCTTCAACTATTCCCCAAACTCCCAAAGCCCTATGGGAGCCATCCAATATTCCAGCATAGATATCA
Organism: Viscum album; assembly: GCA_963277665.1. Classification (NCBI taxonomy): domain Eukaryota; kingdom Viridiplantae; phylum Streptophyta; class Magnoliopsida; order Santalales; family Viscaceae; genus Viscum; species Viscum album. The sequence goes on along the minus strand of OY728140.1, from coordinate 1,710,841,206 downwards.
GTGTCATCCTAGGGTGTAGATAAATGCATAAGTCCACTTATCAGTGAGGAGGTAAACCTGAAACATCCTCAATGAATATGTCCGCATAATCCATCACCACTATTGGAAACTAGTAACTCATAACATCCACTACACCAAGAGTTAGACTATCTAATTGTTGAGGTATCAGATACACCTTCCTATGCATGATTCCATCATGTGAGGCTTGGGTATCTTTTCACTGAAAATGGATTACTTGGTTCCATCACTGCATACACACCACTCTCTTCACCTAAAATAGTCAATATAGGTGTGAAATATAGATAGACAATCCATACAAAGAATGAATTTGTAAGGCCTCTATGCTACTACTAAGATATTCTAACAGAAACTCTCACCTCCATGAGTTAGGTCACACTATCGGCACAAGTGCATTATCACTGAGTCTTCTGTAGTAGGAGTCTCCAAGCATATTGGTCAAGAATAATGTTCAATCAAAATCTTTAAGTCTCATAAAAGGAATGTGATAAGAATGTAGTGAATGAAACATATGTTTATTAGTATTTAAACTAAGGTATAAAAGACACATATTGTACCTCAAATCATACTGGGGCCTCTAGGTCGTTAGCTTCGATCGCCTACAACTATCCCCACCCCTGTCCTAGAGCTCCCTAAGACTAGTGTGGACTACCTAGGGGTGGTGGTGGTAACAATTCAAAGCACTGACCACCTCCTGATACTCTCCTAGATCCTTGGAAATGTCCTCCACCTAGAAAACTGGCCTGCTCCTACCACTCTCTCTACCTCGACGACCCATATACAGTATCTTTATAAACTGTATGGCGGGTTAGACAATCTTGGGAGAGATGTCCCTGACCATCATGTGAGTCGAACTGCCTCTCTATAGGCTGAATGGACCCAACATATGATCCATAAACTGCATATCCTCTATCATGAGACCACCTCATGAAACATATCACACATTTATGTCCCTAACACATGAAGGTATAACCCTGGATTGGATGTATCTACGTAGACCTTTCTCAAAGGTCCGATCCCTGAATAACTGATATCAAACCATATCAATATAGTACCTGGAGATGTTGGTAAACCATGATGAATACCCATCCACTGTCATGCTGCTCTGTTGGAGCTACAAAGGATACTAGATACATACAACACTCAGTGTAGCTGGTAAGAACTCCTCTCTTAAAATTCATTAGAATGTTGTCCACACAAGAGTTTCCCCTTAATATGGCCGGGTAACTAGACCCCACCATCTCCCTACTGATCCATGAAGAAGGCTCGCCCCCAGAACCCCCATCTGATTTACTGGTGTCCTTACTAGACGAAAAAATCGGGTCACTAACTCAATCTAGTCCTCAACCATCTCTGGGTTAGGCTCATCTCAGAACCCGAGGGATCTATATCGCTGAAACTCTGTAAGTTCACTTATCCTACACACCTCATCCACTGGTACTATAGGTACCATGTGATTCTCTACATGTGGTGGTATGTCTAGTGCACCACTTGGAGGTGACATCTTGGGAACTGTTACCTGTATCAATGCGTCATTCCTGAGGGAATTTTTCTCATGATCATTCTGAATCCTAGCTCGTATACATTGCAGAGGAATCTTGAAACAAACATGATGTACCAGAGTCAATGAGCATATCTTAATAAATAACTAAAGAAGAACATGAAAAAAAATCATTCTTATATGATGCATGTATGATTTTCCCCTACAACCAGTGTTATCATGTACCGTATTGAAAAAAGGGTGATCAGAGTCCAGGTGTATGGACATGTCGACTGCCACACCAAAATAGGGGTCCCTAGACGAAAATTCAAACTAGAAATACTTAAAAATGTTTCCCCAAACCAATCTCACAGAATCCTGGTTCTAAAGTATAACCGACCTGGCTTTGATACCAATCTATCACGACCTGTCCTTGTGGGTCCCATGCCACAACTTGTTAAGCCCACCTCTAATTGGCCAGGGGTTGGCCACTAGTGTCGAGAAGGCATTTCAATGACATGTGAGGACTTATCCTAATTTCTTGTATGCACACACACATCTACAATCCTATTTGTAAATATAATTGAATAACCATGCATGCATATATCTAACCTCGTAACCAGAGTATGATAAGAATTAAAAGAAAAGTAAAAAGGTCCAAATAAAATCCCACCATAAAGAGTTGGAAGCACAAGTCTAATATGAAAGTAAAGTATTAGGATTGTTGTTAGAAAAATATAGGAACAAACCTCAATATGTTCGGTCTCACTAAGCACCGTCTGGTCTTGGTGCACCTAGGACTATGTCAAAAAGTTTGATCATTTTCTAAAGACACAACATGTGAGGGGAAATACCGTGCATGGGTGAGTAGAATAATACTCAATAGGAAACCCCAGAACAAAAAATCATACAGCAAAGGAAATACAGTTAGCTCTACATAGGTATATTTATACAACACATATAACAAGAATGTCCAGATATACTCAACATAGACACATATTCTAGAGGAAAGCAACAACCATAGTATACTCAGCATAGGATTCCAGCTAGAAGATTCCACAAAGCACTCATCCGGTAGAACACAATCATGAGTATGATATCACTGATGTGTCCGTTTGAGAGGTACTACTCTTTGGGTCTCTTCATTAGAAAGAACACATTGATAGTCCGAAGAGATACAATACACATATGAATATCACTACCAATGCCATAGGGTGATTCCAATAAAATTAATCTGGATTAACCCTATATGTAGAGGTTCGTTGCCCACATAGTGATTTTCATGATGATACCAAGAACTCCACCTAGAGAACACACATGAATAAATTAACTCAATCCAAGCCTCTTGAAGGGATTTTAAAAACACTATATAGGAAGTCCTACTGAAGGGATCGTAGTTCTAGGAGTAGGAAATGATTCCATACTAACCTTAAGAGATAGGTAAAGGGGAATGGAACCTAATAAACTTTTCCAAGATATAGCAGAAGGAGATCCAAGTTATGTTTAATAGATTACATGGAATTTAAGAGGGGTTACACACCATGTCCCTATATCCCAGGTCTTTCCCGTGTACTCCAATAGTGTTCTAGTACACAACATTAGACCCTATACTCATGCCCATGTAAAAGTACAGGGGGTATCCCATGTATAGGATCCAAGCCATGTCTTGCAGGAGAGTACACACCGTGTAGGAAACCCGTGTACTCCACCCCATGTCTATGTACTTTCCAAAGTACACACCAAGTCATTGAAAGGGTACTACATGCCGTGTAGTCAAAACAACATGCTGTGTGTATCAGGTTATTCCATAATCCCTTCTTCTTCCTATCACTCATTCCCATACTGCTGTCACCTTGAAATATAGCTCCAATCTCGCTGAGAAATATTCATCTACCAAGACAGAATCCAACCATGAATGTTTTTTTGGAATTCAGGGTTCAAATTCATTCAGAAAACAAATTTAGTTCATCTCGATCATCATCTAAATATCCTGCTCTAAACTGGTGGTTTCCAAACTGATCTGATTCATTTGATGCTACCGTCATCTCACCTCCAATGCATTATAGTGATCCTGAAGCTACAATTTCGGATATTTTCACCTAGAAATGAGTGCACAATGATCGATTTTTTTAGTAAAACATTGAATCACGGGCCAAGAGAAGAACATTCACGACGAACAAAGAAATATTGGAGAAAAACCATAAAACATGAAAAATAGGAATGAACCTTGGATATGTTCAATTATCATTGATTCATTTTAGTTATAACAAATAACGAAGGAACTAATAGATAAACAACTCCCAATGTAATATCCCAGAAAAAATAAACCCATATCACATGACGATCGAACCATAGATCAATATGTTCATGGATTGATTCGTGTTCATCATATAAATAAATAATGGGGAATAAATCCAATCAAAACACATGACCTACCTTGATTTGGATCGATCAATGATGAATAATGATGCGATGTCATTAATGAGATCCTTCAAATATGAGGTGCATCGATCATCGATCATCGATCCATGATCTCATCATCGTCCACCTAAGATAATTCCTCCAGAGTTCCCTCAATGGATCTACAATGGCTCCAGGGTTATGCGGCCAACCCTGGGATTTTCCATAGTAGTCTATTTAATGACATAACAATTGTTATGTCAATAAAATGAATTTGAATACTTTATTCAATTATTTAATTAATTTCTGAGCCCATGATAAATTTTACACCAACGAACCATTCCAAATAATGTTAAGTCACTCCTTGGATGAACCTCACATTCTAAATTCAACAATTACCTCATATTTATGATCTGAGCATTTGTTTAGAAGTTATTTTACTTTTTTAGGAAAACCACGCCATATTCTATTTAATATATTTAAAACATTTATTCTGAGCACACTGGGCCTTATAATCGCACACCATCTCAGTTTCTATTCTTGAAAATAATCTATAAAATATTTAAAAATAATTCCTATAAAATTTAAGACATTAAATTCTCCCCAACTTGGGGATTTATGTCCCAAAAAAACCAAAACAAAGGATATTTAAAAAAAATATGGGCACTAAGAACAAATTCAATCCTACTACTCCCATATGCTCTCATGGAGATTCTTGTTCTACTTTCAGACACACACTAAAAGAATATATCACCCATAGATGATCCTCTCCTATTGGTCCTCGATCTCTACCAGGTAATCAGTAATGGTTTCTCAATCCTTGATGTCCAGATCGCCCTAGTCTATAACGTGTGATGGGTCATGCATGTACCTCCTCAGCTACGAAGCAAAGAAAACCTCATGTACACAGTCTAAATATGGAGGTAGAGCTAAGTGGTGCACCTAATCTCCAACTCTACATAGTATTTATAAAGGTCCAATGAACCACATAGATAACTTTCCACCCCATCCAAATCTCCAAAATCCATGTTTAGGTGAAACCCATAGGAACAAATTGTCTCCTTCCTCGAACTCGAAAGACATTCATCACTTATTAGCATAATAATTATGACAGATCTCTGTAGTCTTCATCCAATCTTAAATGATCCACAACTTCTCTATTGCAGCTTGTACTAACTCTGAACACAGAGTGATGACTCTCCAGGGTTAGTCTAGCAAAGTGGTGACCTAAAGGGTCTCCCAACCAAAGCCTATAATGATGTCATATAGATGGTGGAATGGATATTGTTGTATTCAAACTCCAAAAGAGGTATGTGATCCTCCCAACTATGGCCAAAGTCCAACATGGAAGATTACAGCATGTCCTCCAGAACCTGAATGGTTCACTCTATTTGACCGTTAGTTTAGGGGTGAAATTCTATGATCAAGTGTAACTGTGTCCCAAATACCTCCTATAATCCCTTCCATAACTAGTATGTAAAGCAATAATTGAGATTAGATAAAATCATTTATGGGACTTCATGGAGTGTTACTATCTCCTAAACATAGAGGCATCCAAATATCTCTACCGAACTATGCTCTCATATTGGTAGGAAGTGGTCCAACTTGGTGAGTCTGTCTGCAATCACCTATATGACTCATTTCTACTAAAAATATATGGTATGCCCATCATGAATTCCATATATATCCCATCACACATCCATTCTGGTACCTCAAGGGGTTGAGATAAACCCATTGGAACATGGTGCTCAACCTTCACTTTCAGGCAAGTAACACATCAAGAAACAAACTCTGCAACTCCATTCTTTATCCCTGGCCACCAAAACTAATTTAGGAGGTCTTGGTACAAATTTTACACACCTGGATGTACCACCTAAGGATAGGTATACAACTCTCTCAGAAATTACACCCATAATTTCACTGGTACCATCGTGCATCCTATGAAAATAACAACAAGCTCCCCACCATTATAATATCTATCCGAAGCATGACCTGTGGGTATCTGAGCATGTAGGGTATCATAGTCAGTATCCCCAAGCTATACCTCCCCATCTTTCTACAAGAATAGAGGGGTAACAACCATTGAATATAGGTAATCTGATCCATGTCCATCCACATAGGATAACTATAATGAGTCCAATTTCTCTGATGAATCATTTTGAAAATATGATTAAGATCTCTTGGTGAGAGAATTTTCGACCATGTTCCCCTTCTTGGGAGTATAGAAAATTTTGAAGTTATAATACTAGAGGAAATCCAGCTATTCCCTCTATCTCAAGTAGAGATACTTCTAAGGGAAGATATACTTGATACTATTTTGATTAGATTAGATGATAAAACGCTCTCCCATCAGGTATTGTCACCATATCTTCAAAGAAAAGACTACCACTACTAGCTCAAGATCATGGGATTCATAGTTATGATCATGTGGTCTTAAATGGTGTGACCCGTAGGCAATCACCACTTGTCTCTACATTATAACACCACCGAGCCTAATTTATGATGCATCGCAAAAAACTACTTACTCAACACCCTCCTCAGGTAATCTTAATATAGGAGTAATAATCAATCTTTGACTCAACTTCTGAAAATCCTGATGGAACATTTTTTTAAAAGTTTGGGGATGAAGCCTCATTTTATTATTAAAGCAAAGACCTCTTTTTGACTGGGTAGAGGGAGACGCATTACATAGCCAGAAGTTCCAAGGAAAAGTGGCTTAAAAACAAGGCTTGAAAGCCCATTTTATTGCCTAAAGGACCCTTTGACGAATAGTACCGCTACAATACATGGGTTACTATAGTACCTGCTACAATACTACCGCCATTATAGTCCCAACTGCAGTAAATCCACCGTTATAGTGTAGTCATTTCTATAGTTCCGCCACTGCTACAATATTTCTATAGTACCTAGAAAATTCCCCCTGACTGGAATCAATCCTGGGTCTTTTGGATGCCAAACAGGAGCTTATACCACTTGGGTACAAGCTCGTTGGGAAAACATGTTTAAGGGTAACATGACTGGGCCCATTGGGGGCTCCTCCAAGCCAGTGTGTGCCTCACGTTTCCTAATTAAGAAATGAATTTGAATCACCCTGTGCATAATACACACAGTGTCCGAGTCGGGTGAGAGTCGAGCCTGAGCCAGTTCCCCCAGATAGCGAGATGGATCAACCAGTGAACCACTCGACCTACATGATGGGGGAACTGTTGGTACATTTTTGTCCATATAGAAGGTAATACCTTTTGAGTCAAATCTATCATGGGTGATAATATCTAGGATAAATTAGATATTAATCTTTGGTAATATCCTTCCAACCCAAGGAATCTATCCTCCTCCATCACTCTCTTGGGTGGCTTCCAAGATAACACTTCCCCTACCCTGGTCGGATCCACTACCACTCCATCCACTGAGATAACATGTCCCAAAAAGTGGAATTCCTATATCCATAATGGGAACTTTACGATATTTACATAAATCTGGTGCTCTCTGAATATGTCCAGAACTATCCTCAAGTGTCTCACATGCTCCTCCTTAGACAACGAGTATACAAGTATATTGTCAATGAAGAATACCATGAACTAGTATAAGTAATGCTGAATGATCCAGTTCATGAGTCCCATGACAATATCTAGGGAATAATTTATGATAAAGGGAATCACCAAGTACTCATAGTGACTATAGTGACATATGAATGTCATCATCCTTATATTATCTTCCCATAATCACAACCGGTGATAGCCTAACCTAAGGTCAACCTTTGAGAACCATAACGCTCCTCTAAACTGTTCAAAGATGTCATAAATCATTGAGAGTGGATACTTGTTCTTTACAATCACCTGACTCAAGCACTTATAGTCTACACATAACCTCAATATCTTGTATGCCTTTTTGGAAAACAAAATTGGGAATGTCTAGGGTGAAAGACTGAACAAAGACCTTCCTTTCTGAGTCCTTAAAACCGCACCCTCAACTCAAAAATATATAATGGATCCATTTGATATGCTGGTATAGGTATCAGTGCTATACTAGGGTATAGATCAATGTATAAGTCTATCACTTGGTGGGGAGGTAAACCTAGAAAATCCTTAGGGAAGATGTACTCTTACTTCACGACCACTGTAAGAAACTGGTAACTCATAACATTCACTACACCAATGGTTAGTCTAGTAAATTTATGAGTAATCAGATGAACCCTCCTATGCGTGAGTCCATCCTATGCGGGATGGGTTTCCTTTTCAATGACAAAAGATAACTTGGTTCCATCATTGGGGAAGCACCGTACCCTTTTCCTAAAACATGAAATGTAGTCATGGAGTTTAGATAACCAATCTATACCAAGAATGAAGTTATAAGGCCTCAACATTACTACCATGATATTCCAAAAGAAACTCTTTGTTCTAAGAGTCATGTCACACTGCCAGCACAAGTGTATGATCACTGTGTCTTCTTCAGTAGAATTCTTCAAGCGTAAGGGTCATGCCAAAAGTTCAACCAAAATATATAAGTCTCATAAAAGGTATGTGGAATAAAAGGAATGAATAGAACCTATGTCTATCAATGCTAAATATAAGGTAGAAAAGACACAGATCTTACCTCTATTCATTCCTAGAGCCTCAATGTCATAATATTTGACTATCCACAGCTATCCCTACCTCTTTCTTCTAGCTCCCTGAGCCCAACAAGGACTACCCGGGGTTATGGTGGTAAAAATTCAACATTTTGATCACCTCCTCCTCTTCCATCTCCCTGGTCACATCTTACACCCATCAAACCTCCCTTATCTAGACACTATCTTTGAATTAGATCTATGGTCTCTCTGTCAGCTGTACAGAGGGTCAGAAAATCTTAGGTGAGATGTCCACTGCCATCACATTAGTAGAATTTCCTCTATTTGGGATGAATTGATCCACCTTGTGAGCCCCAAACTCCAGATCCTCTACCCTATTAACTCCTCTAAAAACATATCACATGTCTAGGTCCTTGAGACTTCCATCAGATCTCTACTACTGAGATATCTACTCCTTATTTTCCACTACTGACAACCACCTTCTTTATCTACTTATCCAAGAAACTCTCAACTACCAATGCTCACTCTAACACCCAAACATATTTAAGAATGCACAGAGGGATAAAAATGGATTGGATGTCTCTACGCAGATCATTATCTAAGGTCTGAGCCCTGAGGAACTGATCTTGAACCATATATATCAAGTACCTAGAGAGGTTGTTACACCTTGATGAATACTTATCTACTATCATGCTACCCTAATTAAGCTATAGAAGCTCCTGTATACATACAACCCTCAGTATAGCTAGTGGGAAATCCTCTCTGAAAAGGCACTCAAACTATGTCTACACAAGAGTTGCATTGTCATAAGACTGGGTAACTAAACCCCATAATATCTTTGCTGATCCGTAAAGAATTTTAACCACCGGGACCACCATATTATTCATTAGTGTCCTTACTATATGGAAAACAAGGGTCACCACCTCAATCCAGTCTTTAGTTGTCTATGGGTTAGGCTCTCCTCATAACCTGAGGTGTATCTATAGATGAAACTCATGAAGAATTATTAGCATGAAAACCTCATCTGCTAGTACTGTGGGAACCATGTGATGCTCTAAAAGTGGTGGTACAACTGTTACACCACCTAGAGGTGACATCTCGGGAACTGGTCCCTATACTGAAGCCTCAACACTGAGGGAATCATCCTCATGATCATGCTGAATCCTAGATGGTATACATCGCAGAGGAATCATGAAACAAACAAGATGTACCACTTTAAATGAGTATATCTATAGATATGACTCAATAAGGACATGGAAACAACAACTAATTTTTATATTATGCATGTACCATTTTTTTACCTTGAAATAAGTGTTCTCATATACTAAGTCAAAAAGCCGGTGATTAGAGTCTTAGTATATAGATATGTCGGCCGCCACAACAGCAATAGGGTCCCTGGCATGAAATCATATCTCAAAACACTTCAAACTATTTTATAAAACCAATCTCATAGACTCTTGGTTATAAAGTAGAAATGAACCACCTTTGATACCACTTTATAATGACTCGTCCTAGTGGGGCCCGTTCCGTAACTCCCCAAACTTACCTCCAATAGGCCAAGGGCTGGTGACTAGCACCAAGAAGGCATATCCCTGACATGGGATTCCTTAGCATAAGTACCTATACGCATGTACACATATATAAGATTATACAATGATTAAGTGTAAAAACAACAGAACAAACATGCATGCATGCATCTAATTCTGTAACTAGAGTGTGATAGGAAGTAAAAGAAAAGTAAACAGAGAAAAATACAAGACCACCACAATGAGTATGAAACACAATTCCAACATAAAAGTAAAGTATTAATACTATTTTCAAAAAGCTGAAGGAACAAACCTCGGTCTATATGGTCTCACTAAGCACCATCTGGTACTGGTCGACCTCATAATCCATCAAAAGGCCAAATGCTTTCACAAGACATGGAATGGGTGGGAAAATCCTATATAGGGGTGAGTATAACAATACTCGATAGCTAACCCCCGAACCAAAAATCATACAACAAAGTAAATATAGTCATCTCTATACATGTATATGTCTTTAACCCATATAATCAGAATATCTAGATATATAATCAACAATAACACATATCCTAGAAGTAATCCAAAACCATAGTATACTTAGACTAGGATTCCATCTCGAAAATTCCACAAAGCACTAATCTGAGAGAACATAATACCAAGTATAATATTACTAATGGATTATTTCTAAGACGTACTACTCATTGGGTATCTTCATGAGAAAGAACATACTGATAGTCCGAAGAGATATGATACACATACGAGGATCTCACCTAAGGCCTTGGGGTGATACTAACACTAGTGCATACACATTTTTTGTATCAGTTTCATTGTCATTTTAACATTGGTTAAAAGATGAAATTGATAAAAGAGACATTATAAATTGGTTTTAGGTGTTAGTTTATATTAAAACTGATGTTTAAGATCACCAAAAAATCGATATTATACATTTATTATATTTAAAAAAAATTCCAAAAGTCTCTAAAAAATAGGCCTTCGGTGTGGTTTATAAAAAAACTAACACCCAAAGTAATTTTTTTAATAAAATTAATAATATTATAGCCCAGAAAAAAAATATACCTGTAACAAAAAAAATAAAGAAATTTCTAGGTAGGAGTAAAAATCTATAAAAAAACAAAATTCGACAACTTAATTAATTTTTTTTACATAATGATATTTTAAACTAGATTTAAAAAAAACATACCTAATAAATTATAGCATTATCATCCATAGTTATTGTTGAAGCCTTCCTTTGAGATTATTAATTGCAATAACCTATTATAAAAAAAGTATTAGTTTTTGAAAACTTTGTTAGAAAAATATAATATTAAAAAGAAACATTAAAAGAAACATACCTAATAATTTAAATCAAAACGATACCTAAAAAGTAGTACACAAACAAGGACCGAAGATGAGTAAGTTAATCATCCATATATGACTCAATTTCATTGAATTTTTACAATAAAATTACATGCTATAAGATTAAAAATATAGTATAATGAAATAAAACATAAAAAAGTAAATATAATTAACTGACTTTATGGAAATTAGTCATTACTCCAATAGTGATCATCTCATACATGAATCATAAAACTTAATAACCACATTCTATGATTCCTTGTTGACGATGAAATTGAGGTGATAAAACAATAACATGATATTAAAAACCAATATATATATATATATATATATATATATATCCAAAAATAGAAATATTATATAATATAAAAATATTTACCTGTACTTCCACATATTGGATCAGATTTTTTTTATCGACAAGTGATATTTTTTAAACTTTATCCATGACCCACATTTTCATATATATCAACTAATGAAACATGTATAAATAATAAAATTAAAATTAATGAACTTATAAGAAAGAATAAAACCTACTTTTCTAACAATGTGCAAAAAATTTTACAAATACCGGCTAATAAAGAGAAAAACCAGTATAAAGTGAATTCACTTGGAAAAAAAATCCCAAACATCTAATTCCATCTATAATAAAAAATGTTTACAATTAATTACATTATAATGAAAATTAGTTCATAATTATATTAGTGTTCTTAAAAATCAAGTAATGGTAAAAACCCACATCTAATATCTGTGTTTGATAATTTCTAAGATATATATTTAACTCTATCAGTATTCTTCACATATTACACAACCGTTGAAACAAATTCTGAATCCATAAAACCATAAAAATAGTGGTCCCATTTTGTATTAGAAGTATGTATAAATACCTAATTAAATAAGTAAAATATAAAATCACTTAAAATAATCATTATTTAAATAAAATTTTAAACTCAAACATAAATTTAATTACATGGAAAACAAATGCAATATAGGAATTATGATCTCTTTAAACTCTATCAGATCCATGTTATATTTTTAAAAATTATAAATGGATAGTCTCTTCCACATATTTCAGATGTCATCCGAAAAACATATAAATTATCCATTGAAGAAGAATTATGTGATAATCTATTTATACCATAAAAAATAGAAGTATCTAAAGTTTTTGGTCCCTAAAACATTTGTTTCCTTTGTATAATTTCTTTTGATCGCAGATAATCCTATAAAAATTTAGTGTCAGAAAACATTATAATTAATTTTCAATAAAATATAATTAATATTTATAAACAACACATACCTCATATGACATATAACAAATAAGGTTATGTGGAAAAAGTAAAAACTAACCCATATAATCCCAATCTATGGTAACCTCCTCGATAAAAAATGATAGTGTAAAATTATGATCAATAATATCATGCAACAATAACTCAAATAACCCAAATGAATTAGTAGATTATGTACAGATTCCCCCAAAATATGTACATCTTTGTATGATATAGTACATACAAGAGTATCTCTAGAATGAATATCATAATATAATGTCAGGTCTGAAAGAGGGAGTGGGAGGATCTGAGTAGGCAGGTTGGGTGGGCTGGGCCAGGGGGTAGTCTGTACATGCTGCGCTTCCAACTCTGAAGGCCGGGAAGATTGGGCATGCTGGGCAGGCTAAGTAGGCTGTGATTATCTCATCAATTATTCAAACATAGCTTGCATAGTTGATTGAATTTAATCACCAGGGACTATTTCATTTCTTTTAGCTCACCTTTTAGGGAATCAATTTTTGGATCTCTTGACTGCTTACTTTGATTACCAAAAGCTTTCCTAATACTAACACCCGCCTGATATCCTCTTACTCAGCCTTGGTGTTCTTACTTTCCTAAAACCATATATAGGATATCCATCCTACCCTTAGGGATAAAAGTGCCTTGTATTTATTTAGCTTTATGGTCATCCTAAAATATAAAATGAAACTGTGAGATCAATGTGTCTAATTTAAAAAATAAAACATCAATAAAAGATAAACAAATATTTACTTAAAAGTCTTTCAACTATTTCTTTAGATGCACTATAAGATATATTTCATTTTTAATTATTCGTGCACATTTCAATTTTTCATGGTGAGTGGGGGGAGATGGAGGACCAAACTTGACCTCTTCTGAACCACCACTAGATCGAGCTCTTAATGCTTCAAATTTTTTCTTCAATATTTTTCTACTCTAATAGATTATACCCTCTATGTGATAAAGTATGGGGGTACACATTTTTCAACTAGGTATCTTGATGATATATCCTAGAGTCCTATTATATAAAAATAAATTAATAAGTAATTAGATAAATATATAATAAATTTTATAATATAAAATAATTATCATGCCTGAAAGTTTTCTTTATGACGACCATTAATTTTTTTCCATATATCAGCATATATAAACTCATACTTTAGGCATCGGTTTTCATAATTTTTTTTACAAAAACATAATTTTTTTCAATATTATTTTAAAATATCTCCATCGAACCACTGCTAAAGAGAGATACATTTTCCTAATTTATTTCATTTCCTCAAAATTGAATGTCATCTGTAATTGAATAAATTTAATATGTCATTTAAAATAATTATTATTCAAAAAATGAGATAAAATAAATCAATTGGGATATTTTACCATCACGGCCTCCCAAAGCTTCTATTTCCCCATCCTGTCAATGGAATTCCAATCAGGATATAAAATACTAATCATGAAATGGCTCCGTATTGATATATAACTAATAAACTAAATTTCTTTTGGGCTAGTTGCATTATTATTATCATCAAAACTAATACGTAATCTCTCATATCAATGAGAATGTGATAGTTTTGGTAAATCTGTATTACCATGTTTACCAACTTGAGAACATGATTTATCTATAGTAATATGAGAAGTATCTTCCACTAAAGACGCATCAGTAGTCCTGAAAATATTTTTTTAATTTAAAAATTTTATTTCCTTAAATGAGTATATTACTAAATATTTAATAATATAAAAAAATATATGTACCTCGGTAACTGATCCTCTCTCTCTGTATCTGACATTAACACAATAAAGTGTAATGAAATTTTGTGTACCTTCATATCATTAGAAAACTAATATTTATAATCATGGATGAAAAAATAAGTAAGTAAAAAAGGAGGCATGCATTAGTAAGTTTCAGAAAAAATAATGACATCCTGATTCTTATAACCAAAATATATGCAAGTTAACCTATTAAAAATATATTTTTTACACATATAAATTTAAAAAAAGAAACAAAATATAAATAATTACTAGATTAATTATGAGATAATTTATTGTTTTCCCATATTCCTTCATCATGATCATTACGTATTGTATGTACAATGTTTGTAATTGTAATCATCCATAAATTATATAATATATGGATAAGACTTGTGTAAATCAATAAAATCATCATCATTATCCTCATCACCCAAATAGAATATTTTTATTTTCAAAATGAAGGACCACTGATCATTTGATGGATCAAGGACACAAAATATCTACTTTTCATGTGTCAGCATGATAAATGGTTCATCATTATAATTAAATCTTTTCTAATCAACCAGTGTAAACCCACAATCATTGTGTTCCACACCAATATTTCTATCAACCCAATTACACTTAAACATAGTGACACAAAATTTTGTATAATCAATTACCCATATATTCTCAAGAACTCCAAATATTTCTATGAAGAAAAAAATGGGTTTTTATCTTTTGCACTCGAAAAATTAATTGCTTAAACTATGACCATCACATCACTATTTTGAACTGTACTATTGTCATCAAATTTTCTTGTGTAAAATGTGTACCCAATAATATCAAAACCATACCAAGTTATCACATTAAGAAACGGTCCCCCACCAACCATTTCAATGTTTCTGATGAAGATATATTTGTGATCACTTTCTCTTTAAACTATGAAACAAATTTCTTTTTATGCTCAATAATCACCCAATTTTGATTTGTTTTTGGATATTGTATCTTTAATTCAACAATATGTGATGAAATATACGATTGAACATCATATATGTTGTTTAAAATGTATAAATGTGCCTGCATCACTTCATCACATGGAATGAAATTTACCTTTATGCCTCAAATATCTCTACCTTCACTATCAACTTTCAAATGTCTAGATATAGGGAGACCAATATGCCTCACTTCATAAAAATAATCAGTATCAAAATCAATCAACTCTTTCGATACATTTTTTGGAACAATATAGGCCTTTGGTTGATAAATATTTTTAACATATCCCATAAAAATTTTCATATACCTTTAAAAATGATACATCCAACATAAATAAATAGGCCCACATATTCTTATCTCATGCACCAGATGAATAACCAAATGAAGCATTATATCAAAAAATGTATGTGGAAAATAAATTTCTAATTGAAAAAGTGTAATAGGAGCTTAATTGTACAACTCATCTAACAAATTTAGATCAACAACTTTGATAAAAATAGATTTGAAAAAATTATATAACCTGATGATAGAATTTCTAACATCTGAAGGAAATATACCACGCAGTGAGAATAGTAGGAGTTGTTTTATAAATACATGAAA
Source organism: Viscum album (assembly GCA_963277665.1). Taxonomy (NCBI): domain Eukaryota; kingdom Viridiplantae; phylum Streptophyta; class Magnoliopsida; order Santalales; family Viscaceae; genus Viscum; species Viscum album. The sequence continues at coordinate 1,710,825,261 of OY728140.1, read as the reverse complement.
GTTATAAGATTTCATACTTATTAATTTTTAGTCCTTCACTGACAAAAAATTATTCACATTTGAAGAATATCCACTGGGTACTTTAATACCATACAGATAATGAAAAAAATTCAATTTATCACTCTTGCTTAATGTGTGACAAGTCGAAGGTAAATATGTTCTGTTTCCTTTCATAGTGGGAGCTAACTTCAAGCTTATTCCCGTTGATATCAAGTCTAATATAGAATTAAATACATATTTTTCCTTTCATTTTATGTCTAACAAAGTTCCAATAAAACTATCAAATATATTTCTCTCAATATCAATAACATAAATGTTATGTTTTATCTCTAAAAATATCTAATAATGTAGTTAAAAAAATAGACTATTTTTTTCTTGACAATTTTTTTGAAGAACTGAACTAATTTTCTTTCTAAATTTAAAATTAATATTTTTTACCATATCGTAATATTTTTCAAATGAAAATGGTTGTGGGGGAATATTATACCTATAAATTGGTAAATGTGTTTTTCAATCTATGATAAGGATGATAAATTCACAAAAATCATTGATTTCCCATGTAAACTATCTTTATTCCATTCTAAAATTGATAATATGAAGTCTCTTATTTAGATATTGGAAATGATTTGTGTCCCTTAACACTATATCCAAATAAGTTTACATATGCAGAAAATTCATTTGTACTGAACATTATCATAGCACGTAAAATAAAATAATTTTTTTTTGTTTTCATAAAAAACATTAACACCTGTCTCCCATAGAAGTTTAAAATCATCAATCAATGGTGAAAGATACACATCAATATCGCTTCCTAGATATTTTGGTCTATAAATCATCAAACTCATCATAAAATATTTTTTCTTCATACATATATTTCGGGATAAGATGCACATTACCAAAAAAATAGGCCATGAACTATGTTGTCTACTTAGGCTCAGATATGGATTCATTCCATCTATATACAATCCCATTACAGGATTTCTAACTCCACTTCAAAAATCATGAATTTTTTATCAAATATATTCTATTGTGATAAGTCAGTAGGGTGACATAATTTACCATCAGAGATTTGTTCATCTGAATGTCATCTTAAGCTTTTTTTTATCAATTGAATTTGAAAATAGATGATTTAAATGAGGAATTATTTTAAGGTACCAAATTTCTTTAGCATGATCACTGATTTGAGTACCTGATAATTATTTAGATTTCATTTAGTTGAATTACATGAAGGGATTATTTGAAGGAATTATTTGATATAGCATGAGGTTAGATGTCAGTACCTGAGAATGAATTTGAGTTGAATTCTTCATCCATCTTATAGCGTGATTTTCCCCATGTATGATATTTTGATAAAAATTAAAATTCTTTCCTATACAACACTCAATAATTGGGGCAAGCATGTATCATTTTATAAACCAATCCTATTGGCCATAATATTTTATTCACCTCATAATTGGAATCTAGAAGCCCATTTACTTTTGGATGTAGCTCTTTTAAATGATCAAGTAAGTTATAATTTTTTTTACCACACCAGTGATTTCTTTATTTCAAGTTAACAAATCACAAAACTACTAATAACACTGTATATTTACTATAACTTGGGAATAATTGTTTTTTAGAATCTCTATTCAATCATTCAATAGTTTCTATTTTTTCAACGACTTCAACACCTAAATGATGAATTGATTCTTTAATACAATCCTATGTCATATTGTGAATATTTTTATCAGCATTAGATATTAAATTTATAGTTCTTTCACAATTCCAGATCCCACATGTATAATTAAGGCCAAAACCATAACAAATGAGATGATCCTTATAATTTATAGAATCTAAATATCTCATATTCAAACACTTCACACTTGGACATAAAATTGATTTTTTTTTGAAGATTTCTTTTATCAAATTTCAAGAAATCATCAACTCCTTTTTAATATTCATTTGTGGTTATTTGTAAATTTATCCAATTATGATCCATTCAATACCTAAGATCGTAATATAATTAGTGAATATATTAAATCATATAATTTTTTTAAAAAATATATATAAATAGATAAATTTTTAACATAAAAAGATAAAATAAAAATTATTGGTGGTCATATATGAAATATTAATTATTGTTTGGAATAAAATAAAAAACTAATCTACTTTAGATATTTATATTGCGTGATGTGTCATGCCGATCCAAAAGTAGATGATTTGTATAGAATAAAAAATTAAAAATATCACAACTAATTTCAAATGATATATATCCACATATATACAAACATATATATATATATATATATAAAGAGTTAAATTTTAAACACAAAACAATTTAATCAATTTTTTTATTTGGTTAGAGATATCAACAATTATTAGGTATTTATTTTATTTAAATAAATAATTATAAACATTTCCCGATGACCATAGTAAAGAAATAAAGATATTTATATCAAGTTTAGATAGATTTGTTAAATGACTATCATACAACACCACTTCCCTTCTACCTTGATCCATTAAAATAGAAATCAATATTACTATTTAGTTATAACCTTGAAGAAAACCATTTTATAATCCCATGAAAAAATAATATATATAATTAAAAAAATATTAATTAAAATTGTTAATTAACAGTCAAATGAATACAAAAAAAAGTTAATCAAATTTATAACTAACAGATAAAAAATTTAACTTAAAATTTTTTACAAACCAATTTTAAATTTTAGAGTTTCAACTGCAAGTTTTTTCCTGCAGATAGATAAATTACCTTGAATTAATTGGTAGGAAGAACACTAAAACAAACAATTACAACATTTTTAAAAAGTATAGAAAAAAATAACAACAAAAAAATCTGTAATCGTTTTACCGATTAACTATAATAGGGTTACCAGAGATGAAATATATAGATAATTTACCTTGAATTTGTCGGAAATAAAAACACTAAAACAAAAAAATTATAACATTTGAAAAACAATAAAAAAGATAAAAGAACAAAAAAACTTATAATAGGGGTGAAAATCAATCGTAAAAGATTTATGAAGAAGAAATAAATTCTTGGATCGTGAAACAAGGAATAATATTGAATGATTGATAGTTAATGATAATGTAAATATTATTAAAATAAAAAAAAACTCACCAAAATAATCTTCATAAGGGTGTTAGTAGCTGTCAGACTCATCATGGGTCAATAAAAGGGAGAAGAATCAAAATACAAATTAAGGGTTCTGTGGTAGGGGTATTTTTAAAGTGTTTTAACCTCAGTTCTTCCTAAAACTAAGGATAAAAAAATTAAAACAATGTTATTTTGGTATTGGTTTTATAGAAGGTTAATGAAAAACATCCTAGAAGTTTTGTTTTTTACAGTAGTTTTATTAAATACAGACGTGAAAACCAACTCCCTCGATCTTTTTTGGAGTCTGTTTAATGGAAAAATGATACAAAAATATTATATAGATATTTCGAACTCGGTGTTTCATATAACCAACATAAAAAATGTAAGCCTATATATTTCAGGGTTGGTAATTACAGTAACTGATATTGAAATTTAAATCATTTACAATTATAGAATCGGTTATATAGAACCGAGGTTATAAATACGACGTTAAAATTAATTTTTCTACTAGTGAAACAATCTCAATACGGATTAACACTATAAGTAGAGGATTGAAACCTATGTAGTGTTGGTCATGATTATACTAAGAACTCCATCTAGGGCATGACGATGAATATATTATCTCACTCTAGGCCCCTCAAAGGGATTCCAAAGAGTCTATCCAGGAATACCTAATAAATGGATCATAGTCCAAAAGTGGGGAATGATTCCAAACTATCGTTGAGGGAATGGATAAGGGGAATGAACCCTAAAAAAACTTTTCTAAGATATGGAGGAAAACAAGTCCACAGAAATTTTAATAGAGTACACGATGTGTAAGAGGGATTACATGTCATGTCACTATATCCTTGGTCCCACCCATGTACTACAACCATATTCCAGTACAAGGTGTCATACCTTGTACCCATTCCCATGTACCAATACACTGGGTTTCTTGTGTACATAATCTAGGCCATTCCGTGTGGGGGAGTACATGTTATGTAGGAAATATGTGTACTCCACCCCGTGTTCATGTAATTTCCAAAGTACAGGCCAAGTCATTCAAAGGGTAACACATGCTGTATAGTTAATAATACATTCCATGTGTATTGGGTTATTCTAGTAACCCTTATTCTTACTAATGAGCATGATTGTGCTACTGTCACCTTGAAATCCAGCTCCAATCCTGCCAAAAAACATGGATTTACCCCAACCTAATCCTACCCTGACTATTTTCTAGAATCTAGGGTTCAAATTCAATTAGAAAACGGATTCCGTTAATCTCAATCATCATTCAAACATCCTGATCAAAATTAGGGGTTTCCAAGCTGGTCCAATTCAATCACCTCTACTGCTATCACACCTCAATTATAGTGTATCGAGTTCATATGTACAATTTCAGATCATTACGCCTTGTAATGAGTATGCAATGATCAATTTTTTTGGTAAAATGTCGAACCAAAATCCAAGAAATGAATTCCCATAATGAATAAATAAATATGGAGAAAAAACCATAAAACACAAAAAATAGGAATGAACCTTGGCTATTTTAAGTTATCCTCAATTAATTTCCACTATAAATATGAATGAAGAAAGAATAAAATAAAAAACTCCCAAATTAATATCCCCCCAAAAATAAACCCAACCAACATGATGATCGAACCACAGATCAATCTATTCATGGATTGATTAAAATTCATTATAGAAAATAAATAATGAATAATTATTCCAATAAAAAACATTTACTAAATCTATTTGGATCTATCTTAGATGAATATGAAGTAGTATCATTGTCATTGGTGAGATCCTTCAAATCTGAGGTGTGTCGATCATCGATCCATGATCTTGTCCTCATTTTTCTGAGAGAATTCTTCCAAATTTCTCTCAATGTATCTCCAATAGCTCTAGGGTTATGTGGATAACCCTAGGATTTTTCTATAGCAGTTTATTTAAATACATAAAAATCATTGCATCAATAAAATGAATTAAAATAATTTATTCAATTATTTTATTCATTTCCTATGTCTGCGGTAAATTTTCCACAAACAAAATAAGAGGATTAATTTTAAATAATTCATAGGGTAAACCTCACGTTCTGAACCTAAAATTTCCCTCAGATGTTTTATCTAAGAATCCATTTAGAAGTTATTACACTTTTTCACGAAAACTGCATGCACGTGATCTTTAATATATTTAATATACTTCAAACATTTATTTCGGGAACACCGGGCCTCGGATTCACACGCTGTCTCATCACCTGGTCTTGAAAATAATCAATATAATATTTAAAAATAATAAACAAATAACCCGAGTCCTTACATTCTTTAAATATATTTAATTAAGGGAGTTTACTAAGTTTTTGAGAAATGTGGAACATGAGAGAGAATCATGATGTGAATCCATGTATCCAATTGTTTTTTTAAATTCATGGTGACCCCTCAATTTGGTTTGATCTTATTCATTTATCTTAGAACCTGGATGGCCATAGATATATTTTTAGATTCCCATGAGTGCCTTATATTGATTTTGGACCTTGAATTCAAGAGATAAACAAATTTGTGATCTAATGTGAGTTTCTCTTCTCTAGTTCCTAGTTTCCTCACAGTCCTTCTTCTTAGAGAGGTTGTGGCATCAGTTGGATTCAGTTTTGTTAGACTTGGTTTATAGTTTTGATAGTGGTTACCATGATCTAGGTTATTATTTATTTATTTATGAAATATTATATTTTCAATTATCTCCCTCTGTCTATTTTTATGAAGTTAATTTTCGGGGCTTTGATAGAGTTAAGGGATTTAAGTCTTCTCCCTTTTATTTATATGTAATTACAGAACTACCATGCATTAGTTTCATTTGGGTGGATAGTAAGAATTTACTTAATAAGTATGATTAATTTGACTAAAAATAATTAATGTAGGGGGTAATTAACTTGTTATTTATATGATTTTATGATATTTCATATGATTAATGGCTATTTAACATTATTGCTAAGAGTTTTCCTTTACTATTGTGAAAATTTAATATTGTTGTGATTAAATTTTTGGATTCAAATATTATAAAAGTTTAATAAATTAATTTTGGTAATGAAATATCTAGGTAAACACCTAGAAATAATTATGATAGAGATTGAGTAAGGAATTATTAATTAATTTGGATGGAAGATTAATAAGAATCCCTTAAAAATGAATTTATTCAGTGATTTCATTGTTTTTTATGTATATGGAGTATCTATTTCTATTATTTGATGTTTTTTGGGTGGTTATTATGGTTGGTTTTGAGGATGTATTTTTTTATCACAGTAGTGATGGGTGAGATGTGGTGTGGTTATAAGAGTGGTGGAATAGATAATTGTCTGGAAAGGAAATATTTTTTTTGTAGTTATGGAGGTTTTTAGAATGTGTTATAGGCTAGTTCATGTGATTATTATTTAGTTACTATGAAGTTTTGTTATGGATTTATGATGTTATAGAGTATTTTTGGTAATAATGTACATGATGGTGGGTGATGGGATATAATTTGATAACAAAGGGCACATGGGAAAAAGCCTCTCAGCGGCGTCTCCCCCCCTCCTGTGCTCCTAGAGTTTCCCCTTCATTCTCTTCTCCTCCCCTCCACCGGTGCATTATTAAGGCTTGGATTTGACCCTATAGAACTCGAGTCAGCGCCGATGTGGTCTTCTGATGTTTTAGGATTAGATTTTGGTGTTGGCGTGGTCAGGTTCTCGGTTCGGCAGGCTCTGGTTGTCTAGATCTTGGCATCAGCTTCCAGCGGATGGATCTCAGCTTGGCGTTAGTGCATCGAATCTTTCTAGGTTCGGGGTCTAGGCTTGGATTTGATGTGCATCAATGTGTCTTGGATATGGATTCCAGACTCAGTATCTGGTCTCGTCTAACTTTCAACTTTGGGTGCGTTCCAATGCGACTCGGCGTCTGCTCCGAAGCGACTCAGAGGTGGGAGGTTTTGTTTCATTTTCCCTATTTTTAATTTGGTGTATAGTTGGTGTTCTTACGATTGTGTCGTCACCGGAGGGGCCCCTATCATCCCTACTGGCCCCTTATTCCTCATGCAGTTTGACTGATTCAGAAGCTGGAGTGGGTTCTTCTGTGACTTCGTTCTGATTGGCTCTATGCTAGAGTAGCGTTTTCGGCTCAGACCAGCTTGGCTCTCCTCAACAGTGATGCTCCACCGATGTGATGTTGGATATTTCAGTCCTAGGTGATGAAGATTTGGATTCATAATTCTTGGTTTCTCCTCCTTTTCATGTTGTTACGGATGTGTTCGATGGGTGCCTTGTGGTTGCGATGAGGTTCTTATGGTTTCAGTTCTAGTGGTGATTGCTGCGGGAGAGTTCGACTTGGCTCTACCCATTGGTTTGTCTTACTAAATACTGTTGGTGTTTTTTCTTTCTTGCAGTTGAAATTTTCATGTTTGAATGGTTGAATTCTGGAAACTCATTCTTTGGATGGTTACTGATGCTTTTAATTTGATGCAATGTTGATGGATTTTGATGTGTTCGCTGGAAGTTGTTTCATTTGTTTGGTTTGATCCTGTATGTGGGAAGTTAGTGCAACTAGACTTGATCATTTGGAATAGGCCTAGATAAGGATTCATAGATGGTGTTTCACCTTTATAGTGCTTTTCAGATTTGTTTGTTTAAGAGGGTATGTCATCAGTCATCATATTGGGTTTGTGCTTTGACACAGGACATTTGCTTTCCGATTAGCCTTGCAATGTTGGAGTGCTTCGACATGATTTTATGCTAGGGAGGGGAAACTATAGTTTTCATTTTGGTTTTCACTCCTTTTTTCATTTAGGTGTGATTTTCCTAAGTCCATTACGTCCTTTGGGTTTTCCCCTTCTTCCTTTAAAAGGGGGATTTATCAATAATAAAAATACTTAAAGGGCTTCAGGCCGTTGGATAGATAAAAATAAAGCTCCTAATGAACTATTAATTATTGAAATGAATTTTTTTCTACTGAGATAAATGTGGGTGATATATAATTAATGTGTTGAAATTAAATATACACAAGTGAATTGATTAATTAATATTACATTGTTAGTAAAATGGAAAATCTTTAAATGGATAAATGATATTATTAAATGTAAATTAATAATGATTTAATGGCTATATTGTGTGGGAAGGTGGGGTTGGTTTGTGGTATATTGTTTTTAGAGGTTTTTAACTATGGTAGTGGTAATGTGATAAATATTATAAGTATTCATAGTGGTCTTTAGCATAAAACATTTGGATGGTATTGTGTGTGGCTATAATATATGTTATATTTTCTTATGATTTCTTACACACCACTACTTGATGAAGTTCCCAGTCAAGATCCAAGTATCACTGAGAGTGGGAGGGGGTGAATCAGGGATATCTTTTTATTTTTATGTTTCCTATTTTTTGAAACAACCTTCACCTTCTGTTAAAGAGTTTCTTCCCTGATGAACACACACAACCACAAGAACACAAGATTTACACGGTTCACTACTCAACAAGAGTAGCTACGTCCTTAGTACGGTATAGAAACAATCCAATACCACACAATCCACTAGAAAAAAAATCCTTTGATGTGAAATACAATGAGTAGGATATACCCTTACACTCATGTAGCACTTTGAAAACATTCTAATAGTGTGTCTGCTCCCTCTTAGCACAAATAGGGTAATGTAATGATTCTGTGATTCTTAATGAACTTTCACAAGTCAAATATTTTAAAACAATTCTTCACTTTCTTACCCATAACTTGGTAAGAACCTCCTAATACAGATAGCTTGTGCACCACTCCCTGCTTGCGCGCCTCCCTGCTTGCGCTCTACCTGCCTATGTGACAAAACTTTCCTGACACCCTACTTGCGCGCCTTATAAAAAACCCTCAGCTTGCATGCCACTTCAGCTTGCGCGCCGCCCTCTTCTACTTGTGCGATCGAAGAACCCTCCACTACTTGCACTATCAGAGATCTAATTGTCTCTTAAGTGTTTATAATTAAAAAAAATGAGGAGGCTATTCATCTATTTATAGGCATTTTGGTGACTTGCGCGCCACATATACTTGCACGCCGCTCCAGCACATGCACGATGCTCCAGCACTTGCGCGACACTTTCTTTCCTTTGTCATATTTTGATATGATGATGTTGGAAATATGACTTTGCATGTATCATACACTTGCATTCCACACTTGCACACCCATTAGACTTGCGCGTCAGTTTATGACTTGCGCGCCAATTTTTAACATGCACGCCACTTTATTTACTTTGTCATATTTTGATGGGATGATCTTGAAATATGACTTGCGCACCACTTACACTTGCGCGCCAATACTTGCACGACAATACTTGCGCACCACTTTCTTTCCTTCGCCAAAATCACTTCTTTACTCTATCTACTATTCATAAGGCTTGCATCACAAGTTCTCCAAACTTATGATATTTGTGAAATACAAATCAGAAAAGAATTTTCATAGTTTACAAGTCCTTTACAAAGTGAATTGATTTAGCTTATTTGACAACAGAAGACAAAACTCTATAAGAACAAACTTTTCTTACTTTATTATCCATCCAATGTGGTCCCAACAATCTCCCCCTTTGGATTTTGCTACCAACCATGATTAATAAATCACTGAACTTTGTAACCTTAAGAAATGGATTACTTATAAACAATTCTAAGCCTACGTGAGCTAACTCATTGTAGGAAACAAGAATTATTGACAGCCAAAACCATGCTGTCCAAAAGCAGTGACTATAAAATCTCATGAGCGTACCTTCTTAGCCTTCTTCAGATCATCTTTCAAGATTCTACCTCAGCATTATTCACGTCGTCAACTTTCCTAGAAGACAACACTGTTTCCTAGAACCACTCCAACAAATAGTTACAATAGTTCACACAAATACATGCTGGATTCACAGCTTACCCACAACCCCCCCTTTATGCATACTTCCACAAGGATAGATTTTTGAAACAATTCTCCCCCTTAACAACTCTATCAAAAGGTAATACGAGATAGGGGACAGAAAAAATATCTTAACCTTGATGAGAAGGAGGTTGAACACCCATGTTCAACCTCAATTTTTCAAATAGTTCCTTCAGTAACGGTTTTGTGAATATATCAGTAATTTTTTCAGATGTAGGAATATACTCTAACCTCAATTCATTCTTCTCCACCTACTCTTTGATGAAGTGGTACTTTATATCAATGTGTTTTGAACCAGAATGTTGTACTGGATTTCTTGTAAGATTGATTGCACTCTGATTATCACAACCCAAGAGCAATGGTAACTTTACTTCAATAGGTAGATCTTCCATCTGAGTCTTCATCCACATTAGTTAAGTTGCATCTTGAGCAGAAGAAACATAATCAGCTTCAGATGTGCTAAGAGTTGCTGAATTATTTTTCTTGGTATTCCAACTAACACAACTTTTCCCTAGAAAGAAAACCCCACCTGATGTGGATCGTCGATCATCAACATTTCTTGCCCAATCAATATCAGAATACCCAAATAGATCAATATTTCCTGATCCATCATACCTGATTCCAAAATTTTTTATGCCTTTGATATATCTAAGAATTCTTTTTCCAGCAATCAAATGTGATTCTTTAGGAGAAATCTGAAATCTTTCACATAAAGTAACAGCATAGACGATGTTGGGTCTTGAGGCTATCAAATACAACCGACTTCTAATCAACTATCAAAACTCTTTCTGGTCAACTTACTTTCCTTCTCCATCATTAGAGAACTTGGTTCCCATTGAAATTGGTGTGGAAACTGGTTTTGAATTTTCCATGCCAAACATCTTCAAAAGTTACTTAGCATACTTTTCTTGATACAGAAAAATGTGATTCTTCTTTTATGAAATTTGTAGCCCAAGAAAGTACTTCATTTATCCCAGCATGGACATCTCAAACAACTTCTTCATCTCCTCAGAAATGTTTTTCACATGATCTTTCATCATTTCCAGAAAATATTATATCATCAACATAAACAATATCAATCAGTGAAAAATCTTGACATTCCTTGATGTAGAGATTTTTGTCAACTCTCCCTTTATTAAAGTACATCTTCTTTAAGAAAGTATCTAATTTAGAATACCATGCTCTCAGAGCCTATTTTTGCCCATACAATGCCTTATTCAATTTGCACACATAACTTTCATCCTTTCCAATAAAAAATCCACAAGGTTGATCAATGTAAACTTCCTCATCAAGGTCACCATTCAAGAATGCAGATTATACATCCATTTAAAAGATTTTGTAACCTCGTTGTGCAGTAATAGAATGAAAGATTCTGATTGTTTCTAATATTTCCACCGGAGTAAAGGTTTCATCAAAATAAATGCCTTCAATTTGTGAATACCCTTTTCAAACCAATCTTGATTTTTTTTATTATTACTTTACCTTATTCATTCATCTTGTTCTAAAAAACTCACCTTGTACCAATAATGTTCTTGTTGTACGGCTTGGGTACAAGTTCCGAAGTATCATTCTTCTCTATCTGATCAAGCTCTTCATTCATTGTATGAACCCATTATGGATGCTCAAATTCTTCATTTACATCATTCAGTTCAACTTTAGAATAAATAGAAGTATGTGATATATCATTCGTTGTTCTTCTTATTTGAACCCTCTGATGTTTATCTCCAATAATATTCTGAGCCTCCACTTGTTTCTTCAACATAGGATTTGTTGTTCGAACATCATCCTCATCACTCGAGATTTTTGAGTCAGATTCCTCTTCACCAGTAGGATTAACACTATCTATAGCATTATCAGAATCATTAACAAAAGCTTCTCTATCCTTCTCAAATTCTACATCAACATATGACTACTTTTATTTCTCAACATTTTCAACAACTTTTACATCTGAAGAATCAATAATTCTTCCTATTTATTTAATGACACATCTATATCCTCTTCCTTCTAGAGCATAGCCAAGAAAAATTCCATCATATACTCTTTTCTCAAAATTTCCAAGGTTTCCACCTTTATTCTTTATAATGCATGGACTCCCAAATACTCTTAAATGTTTCAGACTTGGGGTTTTTCCATAGAATATTTCATATGGAGTCAAATCTGAGTTTGGCCTATAGAAGCATCAGTTCTGAATATAAACAGTAGTTCTCATGTCTTGCCTCCAATAATAATGAGAAAGACTATGTTCAAGTAACATAGCTCTCCCCATTTCCTCTAGACTTTGATTCTTTCTTTCAACAACCCCATTTTGTTGAGGTGTGTATGGTGAACTGAACTCAGGACAAATTCCATGTTTCTCAAGGTAACTTTCAAACTCTTCATTATTATACTCACCACCATTACCAGTTCTCAAATTCTTCACTGTATACTCACAATCCTTTTCTTTTTTCCTCCTGAAACTCTTAAACATTTTCAGAGCATCTAACTTATGTATCATGTACATAACACAAGTAATGCGAGTAAAGTCATCAATGAAAGTAATGAAGTACTTATCTCCAATTGTTGATTACTTTCTCATTGGTCCACATATATCAGAATGTATAAGTTCCAAGGGTTTTTTTGGACCAATTTAAACTCTCGTATGAAATGAGTTTGTAATCTTCCCTTTTTCACAGATAGTGCAACACCAATCTCTTCTTCTTGATGAATCAGGCATATCTCGGACACTGTCTCGCATTGATAAATTACAAATGTATCTTTGACACATATGTACCAACCTTTTATGCCATAACTGATTTTCATCCACCATTTCCATGTAACAAGAATTTTGTACTTCACCAACTTGGAACAAGTTTCCTTTTGTACATTGGCCTCTTGTAACTATATTTCCACCATTTTCAAATTTCACCATGAACCCATATTTTATGAATATTACATTGTTTCCCTCATCACAGAGTTGTGAAACACTCAGAATATTATGTTTCAACCCATCAACATATAATGTTTTCTTAGATTTTATTTTTTCTTTTTCCATGATGGATGATCCAACACCTTTGATTCTCAGAGATTCATCATTTCCAAATGTAAAGGTTCATTCTTTAAAGTCTTTCACATTCTTAAGAAAAATTAAGTCTTCTATCATATGAGGAGAACACCAACTATTAATAATACATGGATGTTCTCCTTTTGTAGCTTTAAAAATAGTTTCTACAACAAGAGATTTTTGTTCTTCCTGTTCCTTCACTTTTTGTTGTGCTTCCTCCAATTTCCTAGGTAGGTCAATGTGTTTTGGCTAGAAAACCATGAAATATTTCTTTTAGGACTTATCAGACCTGTCCCTTTTAGATTTTAAAAACTCTGATTTTTGAGAATTATTAAGAATCTTTTGTTGCTCTCGTAACACACTAAGGCAGCCCTTGTCATGATGTCCAGGTCGATCACATCTTTCACAAATAGTTTCCAGTGGTTGGAACCTATTCTCAACTTTCACACCAGTCTTCTCAAATATCTTTTGAAATTTATTTGGAGACTTTCTATTTTGAAAGGACTGACTCCCCCTCAATCCTTGTCTTTCAAAACTTGTGGAATAGTTGTAATGTTATTATATGAACCGACACATATTTTCCTTGGGTCTGAATCCACCACAATACCTACAATAACCATAGAAAGAATATTTGCCCCTGAAACTTCTATACTGACCAGATTTGTGAACACGCTTATCAACAACCTTCTTAATAGAAATTTTCTAACCTCCAACCTTCATGTTTTCATTTGTAACTCCCTTTCTCTTTTCAGATTTAATATCACCATAAGTATTAGAAGTCTTTCTTGACTCATCATTTTTATGCACTTATGTTTTTTCATCATTGATAAATTTGATGACATACATGGTCTTTCCATCCTTGTTTTTATCAGAACCAGTTCTGTCTTTCATTTCAACCTTTGAAGGAAACTTTTGTGGATCCTTGTTTGGTTCATTCTTACTGGAACATTCACCAACTTCTGAGATAGAATTTTTGAAACTGATATTCATTTATTTAGCTTTATAAAGTTTCTATTAGGCAAGTTCCAACTCTTCTTCTTTTTTCCTTCAGCTTTACTTCAAGATGATCATTACGATTCTTTGTATTCGTAAGAGAAATTTTCAAATCATCAATCTCTTTTTCCATCTTGATTTTCTCATCAGTAAATCTATCTTGATTGTTTAATGTGAAATTTTTATTTATCATCTTGTTGTTTTTCTTCTGTGCTTCTTAATGAACTTTAACAAATCAAATCATTCAAAAAAATTATTCACTTTCCTACCCAGAAGCTGGTAAGAATATCTTAGCGCAGACAGCTTGCACGCCACTCCCTACTTGCGCGCCTCCCTACTTGCGCGCCACCTGCTTGCGTGACAAAACCTGCACGACATCCTACTTGCGCGCCATATAATTAACCCTCATCTTTCACACCACTTCATCTTGCGCACCGCCCTCTGCTACTTGTGTGATTCGAGAACCCTCCACTACTTGCATGATCAGAGCTCTAATTCTCTCTTAAGTGTTGAGCATTAAAAAATGAGGAGGCTAGTCATCTATTTATGGGCATTATGGAGACTTGCGCACCACATATACTTGCACACCAATCCAGTACTTGCGCAAAACTTTCTTTCCTTTGTCGTATTTTGTTATGATTATGTCTGAAATATAAATTTTCATGTAATATACACTTGCGCTCCACACTTGCACGACCATTAGACTTGCACATCAGTTTATGACTTGCGTGACAATTTTTAACTTGCGCGCCACTTTATTTCCATTGTCATATTTTTATGGGATGATCTTGAAATATGACTTGCACGCCACTTACACTTGCGTGCCAATATGTGAGTGCCAATACTTGCACGCCACTCTTGACTTGAATGCCACTTTCTTTCCTTTTCAAAAATCACTTCTTTACTCTCTCTACTCTTTATAAGGATTGCATCACAAGTTCTCCAAAGTTATGATATTTGTGAAATACAAATCAGCAAAGCATCGTCATAGTTTACAATTACTTTACAAACTGAAGTAATTTAAATTCTTTGACAAAAAAATACAACATTCTGTAACATCAATATTTTCTTTCTTCCATATCCATCCAACTTGGTCCCAACAGTTGAGTCAAATAACCTTACCATAACCCGAATGTTTTGGGTTCTTGGTGCTTTCCCCAACATCTAAGTTGGTGAGGGAATGAATGGTTATCTACTCAATATTCTCCACTATCCCTTTATGGTATAGTATTTACTATTATAGATCATATTAGGTATATGAATATAGGTTGTAATGGATTAATATTTTTAGTATGTAGTATATTAGATGACAAAGATTTTAACTTTTGATGATGACACATGGGGGGGGGGTGCCTGCATAGTTGGAGGAGGGAATGAGGTTGATATACTTTATGTTCACATTACTGAACTATGATATGAATGTTATATGAGGTTGGAATATATTATATTGGGATTATGTGGTTATATAGGTGAAGTGGTATGTGATGGTGGATATGTGATGATTATAATGATGATATGGTGGTGACATGTGGTATGTAGTTGTGATGTGAGGTATGATATGTGATGGTATGATTGCAGAAGGTATAAGAGCACCAAGATGTTTACCATTGGGGTGTAGGAGTGAAAAAGTAGCGGGGAAGTGTTTTGAAGGTACCTTATTGCTATATTAATTTGATATTGTGTTATTGTACTTGGATATGATATTAGTTGAGAAAACCTTGGTGAGATTGGGTGATAAATGATCCAATGTTAGTGAAATTCAATTTTTATATTTATTTACTGAGTCATCAGTACGATGCTTCCACTTTTTCAAGAGAGTTATTGATGAGATCACTTCTAAGTATACTTGTTATCTCACTTATATATATAAATATGTTCATATTTCTTGGTGGGATTCAGTAACCGATATTAACATTACTAGCTCTAGGATTGGATCCACTAATGGAGTCACTTCCATAGGATTTTCTTTCGGGTTTCATTTTTAGAGACTTATTTCTATATGAAATTTACATGTATCATTGGATGTTGGTTCTTATTTTGTAATATAGTGTTTATTGGAAGTTTTCCTTATATGTTATTGGGATTATGAGGGTAATGCCTCTCGTTTGTATATTTTATCCTCTCAGTGCTAGCTTTCATCCTGTTAACTATTGGATATGGGATTTGAGGGTCACAATCATATTCACTTCCATTCCATGAGGGGAACCTAGTGGGTTTAGGTCATGTAAAAGTGGTATCAAATCCTTTAGTGAGAGTTTTTATGGATATTGGAGTTAGGTAATGGTGAGGATTACACGATTTTTATAGGGTAACAACGTTAGTTGAAACTATTATGTGTTTTAGAAAGGGATACCAACTTGTATTTATTTGATTAGGGCCCCTTGTGTTCCAACACTAGGTCCTTAAGAGTATTGAACACTCAAGGTGAGGTAAATATTATTTCATTGTAGAGAGTTTGGAGAGGTATATTGATTAAGTTTTTTTCAATTGTAGTTTAATTTAGGTGATTTTTGAAAAATTAAAATTAATCTAATTAAATTATATTTAATAAATTCCATGCTAAAAGTCTTTAGAGATTCTTTTATTGTTTATGCAGATGGATCCTAGTTGTTGTTTTCATGGTTCATATTGGTGAGGTACAACAGGATGATCATGATGACTGGTGAAGGGTTGACTTAGTTTATGATGATGAGTCTTGAAGGAGGATGGTGTGTGAGTTCCTTTTCTGGGCTTTAGACAAGTATGAGGGGAGTGTATCTTATTTAGAGATAGATTACTAGTTGGAGGAGTTATATATCATTTTTAGTTTTATCAATGGTAATATGAAGTAGTGGGACCCATTGGATATTAGTTATACGAGATGAGATTTATAGTAGTGGTAGATTCTATTTCTTAGATAGTGCATGGAGTTAATGATGTCATGGGTAAAATTAAAGAAACAATTCCAGGAAGAGTTCCTTTCATTGACTATTAAGGTAATAATTAGGTATGAGTTTCTCTCCCTCTAGTAGGGGAGCTTGAATGAGTGGGTGCTCATGATTTTATTCAAGGACCCACTCTTCTTTTCCCTAGGTATTTTATATAATGAGGAGGCTAGAGAATGAAATTTTAAGGAGGTGATACATCTAGTTGTTTGGTTTGTGGTTATCCCATTTATATTTCCTATATATCTGGATGTTCATAGGAAAGATGATGAGATCTAGAGGATTCATGTAGATTTGAGATCATCATGATAAGGGAGTTATCAGAAATTATTGAGGACAAGATATATAGATAGAGAATCTAAATATTGGAGATATTGAGGATTTGATCAGTAGGGAGTTGATCTCAGTAGTTTTTTATGTGACCCCTCACCCACAAAGGTTTGAGTTGGTGCATACCTTCTTTAAATAGGTAGGTGGTCACTAGGACATACATGTTAAACTTTGGGTTCTGAATTAGTCAAGAGTTTATGAGGTTTTCTTATCCCTAAAAGAGTTTTAATTACAAGTTTGGGACTCTCTTAAATATTTAATTAATATTAATTAATATTTCCTAGTAATAATATTAATGTGGGTTATTTTTGTTTATGTTATGAAACAAAATTATGCATATTTCAAGTGATTTTATTATTGTTTAAAACCACACAGTTGGGAGCTCTAGAATTTATTTCAATCTAGGGATTCAGTATGTGTTTTGGAGTTGGTATTAGGCCCATGATAGGAGATCTTACATACCCCTATGATAGGAATCATAACATTGATAGTTCAGTATTACTTTAATAGATAACATCATACCTTTCAAGTACTAATGATAAAGTCCAACATAGTTCCTTTTATATTCATGTAATAATAACCAAGGATTTTTTTTATGGTTGTGTGTTTTCTACTAATGGGGGTTTGAGATTGTTCCTTATATAATAATCCTATGTATCTTAACAAACATAAAATAGTGATCATATAGTCTTAGTTGTATAGACTAAGGTCATATGTTAGTACCAATCCATTTAGTTTAACGTCATGTGGTAAGGAAATATATGTTATGAAAGGGGAGATAATAGAATTTTTGAGTGGTTCATAAACCTGGGGATCCCTTTCTAGTTTATCCTATTAATTGGAAACTATAAAAGATAGGATACGGTTAGTTCTAACACCTAGAAGGAGGCCTATATATCGAAATCTACCTTCAATATATTTATAATGAGATGACGAAGAAATATTGGACTCATGCGGAATATATCTTAGTGAGTAAGGGTTGGGGATTACACCTAATATGAGGACCATAGTTGGAGGTATATGGATCTTTTAGTGGTTTAGGTATGGGATCATTAGTGTCAATATGGTTGGGCCTTACACCTAGTAAGTGGACCATTTATTGGTTTTCTCTTATTTTAAGTTAATAATGAGATGAGGAAGGAAAAATAGTCTCATGGGGAATATGTCTTGGTATGGAAGAGTTAGGGAATAAACATTGGCCTCACATATGTGGTTATGAAATTCCTGTTCATTAATAACTAGAATAGGAAGGAAGGCTGAAATTATGAAGAGTATGGACCAATGAGGAAGTTTGGGGTTTTTTACTTAGAAGGGGACCATATTTTCTAGTATATTTATTAGTGAGTGGACCAAGGACAAGGTAATAAATGAGGATATTATTGGAGATTATATATAGTAGTTGGACCATATATGGATTACCATAATATGTACGTTGGTAACAGGATGAGGAGAGAATACTAGACCGATGAAAAATATGACACGATGAAGAAGATTTGGGGATTATGCATGGGCAACCTCTGGGTGGATATAATCTTCCTCTCTATATTTAACTAGATGAGGAATGAGGACTAGAATTATGTGGAATATGTCCCAATGAAAAAGGTTGGGGATTACACCTATTAGAAGGCCTATATGTAGATACATGTCTCATTGAGTGGGGAAGGGAGGCTAACTAGATAATCGGGTATCCAAGATGATCATCATGAGCTAGAGGAGGGTTTACAAATGACTCATTGATATGAACCCACATTATAATGGGAATACATGATTTTTGTTTCCATTATGACCTTATTGATTAGGTATACAAATCCATGAAAGGTAATTAATGGGAATATTGATCCATATTAATGAAATAATAAATGATATATGGGGTTCATGCTGATGTTTATAACCTATTCATGTATTTTAGGAGGCTATGGAGGATGCTTGGGTGGGTAATATTACAGGTATGTGACTTGGATGGAGGTAGTTTCTAGGTGGGTGACCTGAGAGTGGGCATTCTTAGCCATGAGAAAATAGTCAATTGACACCCTAGTATAGGACTAGGGTGAATTGGTGACTATGTATGGGAATTGGAAAAAATAGAACCCCTATATAATAACTATATGAAATAGTTCTAAGGTATACAACTTGGGTAACATTGAACCGATATATAGGTATTGGGAGAGATGGAATACACATATATGACTTGGGGGAAATGGAATCCAGGTATAGGATCTGGGTGAAATGGAAACCAGGTATGGGGCTTGGGTGACATAAAACCCTGATATAGGATGTAGGAGAGATGGTGCCCATGTATAGGTCTTCGGTGAAGTGTCACCCTGGATAGATTACCTAGGATAATGGTCTCCCTAGTAGGAAAATATGAGATGATTTGGGTGTACGGAAAACTTTTAATATACTCCTAGGGTGTCTTGGGTGCATGGTGCCTTGATATTATCCTTCTAGATTCATTCTCCAAATTTCTCAATGAACATAGGAAATATTTTCTTTTATAATGGATTAATGGTGAAATATTAAAATATTGAAATAAAACATTATTTCTTCTATTATCCTTATGTTTTCACTTATAATGTCACCTGAAAAAGAGGAGGGAGGATTGGGCATGTGTATAAGAAGATCATTTTCTAAAATATGATATTTGAGTCTTCTTGTTACACCACAAGTTTTATGACCCATTATACTTCCTTAAATTATATTTTTATCACTCTAAATAATATTTTACTTTTCTTTTAATAGAAGTAAAATTAATTATGAAATGAGTCATACATGAGACTAGTCAAACTCACAACACTTTATTCATTTATAATGGAATATTAAAACAAATGTACATGAAACTGTGTATTACAAATCATGGAATATTATGAACCATGGATTATTACATCCCTTAAAAGTGTATAATTTTTAAAAGTACAATAAAAAGAAAATAATAATATATTTAAAATAAGGAGATCAACTATATCATCTTACACATTAGAATTACCATTAGTAGAACAGAACCTTCAATGAGAAATAATTTCATTAAGTCATAAATCATGTCGTAAAATCTAAAATTAAAAATAATGAGAAGTGTGATTCAAGAGGTTAAAATGTAATTATATTATAGGAGGTAATGAGGGTAATATAACCGTTATAAAGGGGTATATGGTCATAAAAAATATGATCGTTAGAAATATGATCATTGGAAATATGGTTATTGGATATAAATGTGTGTGATACTTATACCAATGTTTTATATTTTTAATAACAAATTAAAATAATATAATTCAAAAATAACAAATAATGAAATTAAAATATAATAATTAATTTAAATATTTATTTATAAAAATACTTCAATGAATTACATATTAATAATATTAATGAATGATATGACGTATTTGTAGGTTTCAAAGAAATATTCTAATATAGATTTGTTGATAAAATTAAAATTTAGAACATGAATAATTAATCGTAATGGTGTTGGGTGATGATAATTTAATATAAAATTGATGTTTTTAAAAGAATAGTTTTATAAGGTGTTGTGTATTTTTAATTAATCTTTACTAAAGAATTATTTTAATGAAATTTATTAAAAAAAATTGAATGAAAATAAATTAACATCCATACAGTATTTATTATGTTTCAAGAAATAATAACAAATTCATTTTATATTTACAAGATATATTTTTCCTAAAATTTCTTTTATACGATATGAACTGTTATTTTAAAATGAATTTTTTCAACTCTAGAAATAAAGTATAATAAAATGTAATTCATATTTTTAATCATAATATCTAAATTTATTATTAATATTATTTTCATTTCTATTTTAAAAACAAGTTACTAAAGTAAAATTTGGTCCCAACTATAAAACATTTATTTTTCAAAAAATGGTTTTCTTATAAAAGTGGTATAATTTTTAAATAAATTAAATTGATATATTTTAAATTATAAATCTAATATGATGTTTAAAAATATTCACAAACATATTAACATGCATTTAAATATTAATTTATATGAAATAAGAATAAAATAACTTAATGTATAAAAGATATTTTTCTACAAAATCATATTTCTATATATTATTTTTTTAATCTAAAAGTTAATTTTCTAATATGTAGAAATTGATTTATATTTAATTGAGTTCAAATTTGTTTTTATAATTCTAAAGTTAGAAAATATAGATCATATTATATTTTTATCAAAATAATAATCACCATAGTAAATATTTAATGAAGGTTAAAGTGCAGAAAGGAGGTAATCTACCATGGATCCAATTATACTAATCAACTTAACACATAGTGTAACATCCTGAGATTATATAAAATATATTATATAAAATTAATTTAAATTATTTAATAAATTTCATTACATGAAATACATATTTTATCTTACATCACACACAAAACCAATTTTATCTTGAGTTGCATGCAACATTGAATTCCTTTGAGGATTTATGTTACACACAAGTTCGAGTCTTACTGGACAACAATATACTATTAATATTATTATGATAGATATCACCTAGATGTTGGAATGGAGGGAATGAATTATATTTACTAAATTATTAAAATACATCTTACACTTGTTTATAAAATGAATTCATTAGTTACCAATTAATTAGAAATTAAAATAAAGACCAATTTAATATAAAGGATATGTATTTTATGAAAACTATTTTTATGAAGAGAATGAAATTTAATATTAATTAATTAAATCAATAGATATCAGCTAAAGATATTAATGAAATTTATATTTAATATATTTAATAAAATGTATTTAAATTCATCCAATAAGTTTTATAGGGTTAATAGAGAAATAAATTTAATTTTAAGCATAACAAGCTGTATAATTTTTAATGGGCAGTTTTACCATCTTTTAATGGAGAACCTATTTTTAATATAATTTTTGACAATTTTATAATTTTTTTTTGAAAAAATAATATTATTTTTTGAAATATTGGTATAAAAATTTATTTTGGGTTATTCTTTTGGTATTTTTTTGAGAACTTTCATATTTTAATGAATAGTAAAGGACACTGAATTTTAATTGAAAACTATTTTTTTCATCTAAATTATTTAGTGCCAAATTATATTTTTAATTGATTTTAATGTATAATTAGATAAATGTTTTATAATTTAATTCTATTTTGGTCATTGGAATCATTTTTATAGTGATTTTAGATATAGAAACATAGAAAATGTTTGAACATTTTTACTCAAGAAACGTACTTTCTCATTCCATTCATGGGATTAATTTTAAATTAAATTATTCCTATTATTTGATTGGAATTTGGAAAAATGGATTCAATATTTGGAATAATAATAATTTATAATGTCTAATAATTACAAATTAGTTTTTTACCAAAAATATTAGTGAAATTAATTAAAATTAATTACAATGATTAATGGTAAAATGAGTTTACTTAGTTGTTAAAATTTAATCAGAAATGAAAAAATGAACTAGAAACATTTCGAAAACAAATTTTATTTTAATTATTATACCATTTACCATATTTTTTATAATTTGGATAATTATTTGAGGCACATGATGCAAGGGATACCTCCCAATAGTGTTTACCTTTTTATATTTACAAGAATACCACCCCCTCCACTATAAAAATGCACTCAGCCTCTGCACTTATTCAAACTAGTAAATCCCTCTGGATCATCTTAACTATTACAAAATAAGATTTAAAAATACTAATATCATTTTAGAATCCTCACTTTTTAAATAAATAAAACCAAGGAAGTCCTTTGGTGCAAACCAAAAGTAGTTACCCGAAGAGGAGGCACCATTCTTCATTGAGAACTTTTGTTTTATTTCATTCTCCAACCATTAAATTATTATTATTAAATTAGTATATAATAAACTCAGTATATTAAATATACTAATATTTTTTTATGTTCACAGTTTCATCTACACCTTTATACACTTCCTTAAAATGGGATACACAATCATCGTTCATGTGTACAGTAGACTGCCACTTCACGGAATGATGTCGTTCATTCTTCCATCACCACCATCCAAGGTTAGGAATAATGATGTAATTATTATTTTTATATTATATTTATTATATTTATAATTTATTTATGATTATTTAATTATTATATAACACATACCTTAATGATTTCTATTTTGGGGGAATACGATAACATCTTTTGGAGATGTGTAGACTACCATCTCCTCAGAGCGATGTGATTCATTCACTCTTTACATTGAATTTATTAAGTTCGGGTTTAATAAAAATACATGATATAAATTAGATATTTATTATATTCATGAAATAATTATCTATCTGTTCATATAACATATCATTTTCTTATTTAAATTTCACACACTAAAAAAGTGAAAATGTCGTTCGTTGATGTGTGGACTACCGCCTCCTCAAAGCGATGTGATTCTCTATTTTTTCCAAACACATCAAAATAATGGTATATATAATTATATATAATTAAATAATATGGTATTTATGATATAACAGTCATTCTATATAGAAAAAAATTACTTACCTTCTTTCCATAATGATCATTTAAAAATGAGAACGTAGCTCATATGTACGTACGACCTACCATCTCCATGATCGCAACATCAGTTCATTTTTCATAACCGTATTTTATGAATGATTTTTAAAGTAAAATTGATTTAATTATTTGATAATTATCTCATTTTTATTATTTTATAGATCTTTAATAATGACCTCACTGACCATAATCGACATATCAAAGTCAGTTTTTACACAATAGCTGAATATGGTCAAAGCATCCGACGTAAATATTATTGATTAATTAATTTTATATAAATTGATTATAATTTAAATAAAATTAATTTATAAATTTTTAAAGGTTATTAATAATTTAAATAATTAATATAATTTTATTATTTATTAATATAGAGTAATATCATGATAAATCAGACTCAAGGTAAGGGATTTCTTAACACAATTTATATTCATTGGGTTAAAATTCTATGTCATTAGTTTTGTTATGAAAATAATATGTGTTAAATGAAATATTATTAATTTATAATATATTTACACTTTTATTTCGTGAATTTACATATTTCATGCATAATATTTTCATTTATTTATTCTCACATTGATGATATGATATTTTTAAGAGATTTCATAAGTCAATTTCCATTTATTGGGTTAAACTTATATTTAATTGGTTATGTTATAAAAAGAATATGTGTGAAATGAAATCTGATTGTTTTATAATATATTTAAACTATTATTTTTTTATTTAAAATTTTCATACATAATTATTTTATTGATTTATTCTCACTCTGATAATACGATCTTTGTAATGGTTATCTTAACATAATTTATATTCACTAGGTTAAATTTCTATGTCATTGGTTATGTTATGAAAATAATATTTGTGAAATGAACTATTATTGTTTTATACTATATTTAAAAATTTATTTTTTTGGATTTATATTTTTTACACATAATTATTTCATTGATTTATTCTCACTCTGATGATAAGTTATTTGTAAGTTCTTTCTTAAATCAATTTCCATTCACTAGGTTAAACTTCGATGTCATTGGTTATGATATTCCAAGAATAAGTGTGAAATGACCTATGAATGTAATATTATATATTTCAACTTTTATTGTGTGAATTTAAAATTTCAACACATAATTATTCCATTGATTTATTCTCACTCTAATGATACGATCTTTGTAAGGGTTTTTGTTGTCTCACTTTTATTTATGTGAGATATATTCCATATTCACCACTTATTTTTTGTTTCATGGTGTAAAATGACCATGAATATATTTTATGATTATTATACTTAGATTTATGGGTTTTTACATATCATTTTTATGGTATCACTTTCATGGGGTTTACAGTTTCATAGTTACTAAAGCAGTAATGGATTTTTGCCACAATTTTCTTTCTTTGAGATGTTTGTTGTGTTATAAAACTATATTATTTTATTAATTGTGTATACTTATCATTTGACATGATATATTATGAATATCATTATTATCATGAAATTATAAGTTTCATTTAATATTATTCCTTCATGAGGATTATGATTCAAATGTTTCAAAGTGGTATGAGACACTATGGAATGTTTAAAGGTTACTTTCCTCATGAATGTTTTTAAGGATATTTTAATGATATTTCCATTCACCAACATCAAAAAACATTGTTTTTCATTATCCTACACTGATGATATTTTTTTATTTATACCATCATCATTATTTTATATATGTATTAAGATTATTTCAAAGATATTGTTATGAAATCCACTTCCTATTCCATGACCTAACTATGTTTCGAAGATATTTTTATAGAAACCATTTATATTTTATGGGTTAATCATGTTCAAAAGAGATTTTTTTGTAACCCATTTATTATACAAGGGTTAATCATGTTATAAAGATATTTTTATGTAACCCATTTCTTTACCATGGGTTAATCTTATTTCATGTAGATTGTTATTGAACCCATTTCTTTTCCATGTGCTGATCATGTTCTAAAGAGAATGTTATGGAACCCATTTAATTTACATGGGTTTTTCAGGTTATAAATGAATAATTATTGTTTTTATAACTTTTATAAAGAAAGTTTTTTTCAATATATGGTACTTTATCATTATAAAAAACTGGTGATCATGATACATCTTATATGAAGGGTTGAGCCCCATTATAGCACACAAGTGAGCCTAATATAGCTTATATGATATGTTAAGACCCATTATAGCTCACAGAAAATGGGTGAGCCCAATATATATTATATCAAGGTTATCCCCACTATATATCTCTGATGAATTTGGAAATTATTATATTTTAAATCAATCATATAATCATTTCAATTAAAATGATTTAGAAATGTTTTTATGAAAGTGATACTCCAAGTTACCAAAAAGAGTTTTAATTTCTTATTATGAGTTTATAAATTTTCTAATGATCAGAATCGATATCACATAGGTTTTGATTTTTGATTTTGATGACTCTTTACTTTTACATGTTTTCAATATAGGTATTGATGGGTAAGATTTATTTTAGGAAACGCTCATGCACTTTGATTACGTAACCATACCCTTATGCACTCTTATGATCATTGATGAAATTAAATTGTTAATGATTTTATTTATCCTTACTGAGCATCTGATCTCACCATTTATATGTTTCCATTTACCTAGGTTTTAAATAATGATATTTAATATGTTATCTATAGAAGGTATTTAATATGGATGATGATGATGTATTGTTGTGACAAATAAAATATGGGTTAAGTGGGAGAAATGATCATTTAAAGTCATGAAAATTATTTATGTAGGAGTTTGTCCTAATTCTCTAAAACTCTAAAACTAAAAGGTCCTTTAGTGTGTAAGTGATCCTAGTTTCCATTTTGATGTTCTAAGGTTTTATATGGGTTATAATTATCAACATAAAATATAAAAATGTAAAGATATGGATTTCATCATAGGATCTAGGAGTGTGGGTTCTCATGCTATTATAGTTGGTATCAAAGGTCATTTTAGATAACTTTGTATATTATGATGTTTTCATATGAGGTTATCTTAAGATATATTTATACCATAATAGGATTATAATATTAAGGTTTATTATAGGTTAAAAGTCTTAAAACACCCCATTTTAGGGGATTAAGTAGAAAAACTTTTGTGGTTATTAATGACATTTTAGGAGACATTTTATTGGGTTGAAGTATATTTAAAACTTTGATTTAATGTAAAATATTCCTACATTTTTTTCTGAAATAATTTTTAAGGTATTTATAACCTTTAGGGTTTATATGACCTTGTCTATTGAGTCAATTATGGGAACACAAATATTTTCGTATAGAAAACCACATAATTTAAAAGTGATTTGGTGACTAAGTGACTAATGTTACTTCAAAAGAAGATATCCATATTTTGGGATTGAAATATATAAGGTAATGGATAACCCTTGAGGTTAACACTCTCATTAATTTTGAAGTTAATAATTTTATTTAGGATATATGGCTATAGAATGATTTTGTTTCAGATTTGGGTATTACTGTTTGATTTTAATGATTATTTTTTCATATATTGGTTTATTCATTTTGGGAATTATCTTACCATGTGCTAAACATTTTTATTTTGGTTAATGTCTAATTATAAGTGGAAGATCTTGACTATCCATTTTATGGTTATGTGGTATTTTATTTTTTTAGTTCCTGGGTGGGAAAATGTTTTTTGGAATACTCATCATTTGGTGAAAAATATGAGATTGTCCTAAAGGTTGAAATTCACTTATCAAGTAAGTATATTTCACTCTAGATGGTGAAATAATTCCTTCAAATTTAGAAAAAATGACCTTTGAAAAACATTTTATCTCATTACGATATTTTCTAATGATATCAACTAATTTTTGAACACCTATTCAGTTTGTGATTTTTTTTCATTGACTCCTTCTTGACCATGTTCACTATCACTCTCTATTAGTCTATAAGAATTAGTTTTTCCTTGAAAATCAATCTTCTAATTTCCCACTAAAGTTATCTCTATGTTGAATACTAGTTATTCAGAACTTTTAGTGAATTTTATGTTTCAAAACATGCTTTTTAATAGGATATCCTCACATATGAAGAGCTGGACGGATGAACCCCGCCCACCTTGGAGGGGGCTGGGGTGTCGCACGGGCGAACCGCTGTGCTGAGACACCAAGCTTATCTTGCACTACACACAACATCGATTTCCTTTGATGATTTATGTTACACACAAGCAGAAGTCTTACTAGACAAACTATTAATATTATTATGGTAGTTATTACATAGACCTTGGAATAGTGTGAATGAATGAGACTAAATAAATTATAAAAATTTATCTTATACATGTTTATAAAATTAATTCATTGGTCACCAATTAATGAGAAATAAAAATAAATATCAATTTAATATAAAGGATGTCTTTTTATGGAAACTATTTTTTTGACCAGAAGTAAATTTCATCTAAATTAATTAAATTAATAAATATTATTGAATGATATTAATGAAACTTTTATGCTATATATTTAACAAAATTTTTTTAAATTCAAACAATATGTTTGATAGGGTTAAGATAAGAATAAATCCAATTTAAAGCATAGAAAGAATTATATTTTTAATGGGTAGATTTACCGTATTTTAATGGTGATCCTTTTTAAATATTATTTTTGAAACTTTTATAATTTTTATTTTAAAAAATAAAGTTTTTTTAA
Source organism: Viscum album (assembly GCA_963277665.1). Lineage (NCBI taxonomy): Eukaryota > Viridiplantae > Streptophyta > Magnoliopsida > Santalales > Viscaceae > Viscum > Viscum album. Next base: position 1,710,796,816 of record OY728140.1, on the reverse strand, counting down.
TTATAATATAAAAATTTAATCTGGGTAAATTTTTGGTATCTTTCTACGAACTTTCATATTTTGATGAGTAGTGAAGGATACCGAATTTTAATTGAAAGATTATTTATCATCTAAATAATTTGTAGTGTTAAATTTTATTTTTAATCAGGTTTAAAGTATAATTAGTTAAATTTATATCCTATAATCCAATTTAGTTCATTAGAATCATTTTCATAGTTATTTTAGATATAAAAAATTAGCAAACGTTTGAACATACACACTTAAAAATATACCTTTCTCAGTCCGTCTGTGAGATTAATTTTAAATTAAATTATGTGATTAGAATTTGTAAAAATGGATTCTATATTTGGTATAATAATAATTTTTAATTTTTAATGAGGTCAAATTAGTTTTTGACCTAAAAAATTAGTGAATTTAATTAATTTTTTTAGAATTACTAAGGTAAAAATGAGTTGACTTAGTGGTTACACTTTAATCTCAAGGGGATAAATGACCTAGAAACATGTCCAAATTCAATTTTATGAACATTATTAGACCATATAACATATTTTATATAATTTTATCATTAATGGAGGCAAATTATATAAGGGATACCTCCCAATAGTGTTACCTTTTTTATTTATAAGAATGCCACTTCCCTCCACTATAAAAAGACACTCACCCTCCACACATATCCACACCACTAAATCCATTTAGTTATTCCAAAAATATACAAAATAATCCCCAAAAATCACTAATATAATCCTAGAATCCTAACTTTGGAAAAATATAAATCCACGGAAGTCCTTTGGTGCAAACAAAAAAGAGTTACCTAAAGAAGAGGTGACATTCTTCAAAGAAAACTTTTATTTTATTTCTTTTTAAACCCCTTGAATTATTATTTTTACATGATTATATAATAAAAAATATCATAAATATAGTTATATTTTTATGTTAAGGGTTATACCTACACCTTCACACACTTCCATCAAATGGAATACACAATCATCATCTACGTGTACAGAGAACTACCGCCTCATGAACATATGTCGTTCGTTATTCCATTACCACCTTTCAAAGTTGAAAATAACTATGGAATTTGTAGTTTTATAAGATATATTTGATATTTATAATTTATTTATTATTATTTATGTATTATAGGATTTATACCTTCATGTTTTCTATTTTGTGGGAATACGATCATTTGTAGATGTTTGTACTACCACCTCCTCAAAGCGATGTGATTCATTCACCCTTTACATGGAATGTATTAAGGATGGTTTTAATAAATATATATGATATAAATTAATTAATTATATATCTTTTCATATAAACAATAATTTTTTTATTTCCATTTCACACACTAATGAAGTGATAACATCGTTCGTGGATGTGTGGACTACCGCCTCCTCGAAGTGATGTGATTCTTCCTTTTTCATCACCACATCATAATACTGATATATATAAGTATATATAATTAAATGATATTTTATTTATGATATAATGGTCATTATTGAAAGATAAAAATTACTTAACTTCTTTCCATAATGATCATTTAAAAATGGGATACGTACATACGATCAACCGTCTACATGATAATAACGTTGGTTTATTTTTCATTACCACCTTTTTTGAATGATTTTAAAAGTATAATTGATGTAAAACTTTTCTAAGGTATATATGGTTATTATTCTATATATGTTTAAATAATTACATCATTGACCATATTCGACATATAAAAGTCAGTTTTGACACATAAGCCGAATATGGTCAAAACATTCGACTTAAACAGTATTGATTAAGTAACTGTATGTGACTTTTTTATAAGTGAAATAAAAGCAATGATAAAATTTTAAAATTTTATGAATATATTAAATAATTAACATAATTTTATTATTTTGGAAGATAGAGTAAAAACATTTCAAATCAGACTCATGGTAAGAGATTTCTTAACACAATTTCACTTCATTGGGTTAAAGCTCTATGTTATTGGTTATGTTATGGAAATAATATTTGTAAAATTACCTATGATTGTTTTATAATACACATCCAATTTTATTGTGTGAATTTATTTTTTTCAAACATTATTATTTCATTATTTATTTTCACTCTGATGATATGATCTTTTTAAGGGATTTATTAACTCAATTTCCAATCACTAGGTTAAAATTTTATGTCCTTGGTTATGTTATAAAAATAATGTAAGATCCTGGACTTAGTGGAGGTATGTACATGTTTAATTTATGGTTTATATCTCTTTTTTAGTTAATTAAATGGTTCTTGGGAGTATGAGGGGCCTCGAGGGTGTTTCGGGAGTTTGGTACATGAAAGGAAGGAAAATCGGGCCAAACTATGCAAGGTGAACAATTGGCGCATAGTTAAGTAAACTATTCATCATTCACAGGAAAACCTTGCAGTCTTGGACAATGGCATATCACATGGTTGGAACATGGGTTTTAAACCATTTGGTACTCACCAGGTAACCATGTGGGTAAAATATATGCCCCATTAAAGTTGGAAAATTTATAAAATTTGAACTTCAGGTTTTTTAAGGCTCACACAATTTTTCATCCTCTTATCCTACCTCTATCCCTAGTGATTAAATAAAATCCCCAAACCTTCCCAATAGTGGTTAACTTTCAAATATAGATAGTTTGGGGCACCATTGGTTGTGAATCGAAGATCTGGGTGAGTCTAATTCTCTCATTTAGTCTCCTTTTTGGAATTTGGGCATGTATCTTTGATGATCTTATTTGGAATCCCTAGAAATATTTTTTTCTCGATGAAATATATGTTGAAACAATAAGGGGTGTTTGAATCTAGATCTAAGGCCATTATTAGGAGTGTGTTTATCATCATAATCGATGTAGGTGGTCTATAAGTTATATCCCATGGTTTATATATATATATGTGTGTTTATATGAGGTTGTGTTCTTGATTTTCCCTTATTGTGTTCTTGGTTATATTAGTGAATTTTGGAAAAATGATGTCTAAATGAAACATTTAACCCCTCATGATCCCTGTGGGATTCATGGTGGATGGCGTAACCAATTTTGGGCCATCTGTAGGGTGCAACAACCTTCCCAAACATGGAAACAAAAATGTTAAGTGTGAAATTGACTTTTGTTGAAGTAGAGACCATGATGAATATGTTTATTGGTTAATTTTATGCTTAAGAAGGAAAATTTTTTAGTTGTGTCTAGATATGAATAATGTATAAGGTATTGTTTGGCTTGACATAAAAAATTAGTTAAATGAAATTAATACGAATGTGCAAAATGAATTGTGTTTTGTACTTGAAATGCATAAGTGGACCAATATATGAAAATGATGAACGTGTTAAGTGAATTAAAATATGAGAATGGTTGGATATGTAAAATGGGTTAATGTAGTGGACTAGGGAATATTCTTAGTGAGTTAGGAATAGGAAATGGGAATCAGGATTAAAGGATAAATGATATAAATGGTAAATTTGTCAATGCGTTATGGAATGATATTGATTACCATGTTTTTGTTATGGTTTATGATTGTTATTGGTATTGGTTGTGTTGGATGTGATATAGTATGTGTGTTGAGAATGGGTAAATAAGCATGTGCACATGGCTTGGTAGAGTGCGATATTTACATGAGGTTCTATGCCCACATGTTGAGTTAGACTAAGGATAGAAACTTTATCCCAAAATGCAAGGATTAGGGAAGGGGACAGAGCTCTATTCCCCTAATGGTTTCATTCTATGATACCACCTAGAATAAGGCTTCAAGTTGAGTGTGTTGTATATGTGATGATGTGATTATCCCTAGTGAGATAAGGAACTTGATTTATTTTGCCTATGTATTGAAATTGATGAATGTGACCAAACCATTGATAATGTGATGTATGTGAACTAAGTAATGAATATGGTATAAGGATTGAAATTGGAAATACTGATAGGAATGACATAAGTGAATCTTGTTAACTAGTAGAACATGAATGGTCTTTTATCTAATTTTTATTTAGTTAGTACTTGTATATATTATATTTTTAGACTAGATATTTTTTAGACACCATTGGTGGTGGCCTACTGAGTTGTACTCACACCCTACTTGGGACACCATTGGGTACTCGAGCAGAATTCATGTTTTCAGGTCAGGATAAGGGACAATTCCCTATGCATGGGAGTTGAGTCAGGATTGGAAAAAACATGGATGAGGTTCTAGACTTGAAGTCAAGACCATTTGGGGATTCTGCAGTTTGTTGTTATTTTGGGTTTTGATTAATTGACAATATTAGCATGACATTACATATTTACTATTGGATATTTTTTTAACCAACTTCGAGATATGTTTGTTTATGTATCTTCATTGGTTATTATTTATTGTTTTTTGTTGTTTTATTTATTTTTTGTGGTCTCTCTATTTGGAATGGTAGAATGGAGATTAGGATGTGTCAGGCCTTGGCAATGAGCTCGTTATTGGGTGTATCAAACCCATATATGATGGAAAACCCAAGTCATGTGAGGTTAGAATTGTTGTTCTTATTGTGTGATGTCAAATTTGATGATATTTCACCATTTAGTGATTCAATTGTTGTGTGATGTGACCATTTTATGATATTTTTCTCATGTAAAGAATGACACGAGACTTCAAATTCATTCATCATTATAGGAACTTAGGTATATAAGCTACATGCATCATGGTAGGCACACACGAGATGAGTGTGTGGGGAATGAAAGGTTGGGTGCATTTACTTCCTTAAGATTTCAAGAAAATGGTGTCTAATAAGGATGATGAAAATGTTTAAATTAAAAGAAATTAGGGAATTTTTAAAGAATCATGCTTAATGAAAGGTTTCATATGAGTTAAAATAATAGTTGAAAAAAGTTGTGAAAACGGTAAATGTGTCTAAGAGAAAAATATTGGTAGTATAAAAGTAAAAATTGGTTTAAAAGGAGGGTTTATATTGAAATATTTGTGTTTATGTTAGTTTTCTTACCCATGTTTAACCACTAATTGTGGTAAGAATGGTAGCAGTCAGTATTATAAATGTTATCACGTCTATTTGGGTAGTGTATGTGGAGTGGTTTGATTATGGAAGGTAGTTCACTTTCTGTTGTGATCGACACCGATTGGAATTTTATTTGGAATTTTTATTTATGGAGATGTGTTGAAGGATGAATCCTATTAAGTAGGGGTTTATGAAATTTTGGGTAAATAGAAAATTCTAAAGTATAATCCTTTGTATTTTCAAAATGGTCAAGTTATTTATGAATAAATGTGTAATTATGAAACTTTGGTGAAGACCGGTATTGAGTATTCCTTGCATTATTTTTCTAGACCTAGGGTATGGGTGGTATGGGTAGTGAGAGTGACCTAGGATGAAGCCTTGGTTATATGTTGGGGGATCTTGATGATTCTCAATGTGTGAAAAAATGGGTGTTCATTGTTATTCTTTCGGTAGGGCCATGACCTTGAGGTTTTGAGATGTTTCCTGATAATGTGAAGGTAGTAACCCTTGTTGGTTGTTAGTGTATAAGTTGTATTATGAACTTAGGAATTCGTGTTTTGGTTGTAGAATCATTAGTGATGTGTGTTTTATGATTTGTGTGGTGACCCATGTAGGTTCAAATCATGCAATATTTTATTGGACCCTAGAGGGGGTGTTTAGGCTCGTGGTTCCAATGTGTGTGCAGAAGAATGATTAGTGTGAAACCTATGGTGGATGTTTACTGGGGTGATCTGAATGTAGTGTGCCTTAATGGGGAAAAGAGATCCAATCATTAGTGTGGATTTATTGAAATATTGTTGTATATATTCTAGAGATAGAGAAAGAGCCTAGTGACTCGAGTTGTGAAACTAAGTTGATTGTCTGGGGAAAGTCAAGGGTGACCTTATAGGAGGTCATCCCAATGATGCATGTGTCTTAGAATATGAATCATGGGAGATTCTTGCAATGGAATTAATGCATAATGATTAACATCAAGTTTTGGTAAATGGTGTGATAGTACCCTGGTTCTTTCAAAAGGTCATCTGAATACTAGTAGTTGGTTGTAAGGTTAGTTTTGAATGGTTTTATAGCTTGTATGCCTGATACATCTATCAAGATAATTATTAGTAGAGGCCTCAATGTTTATTTAATATGTAAAAGGCTAGGGTGACTGAAGCGTGGTCATATTATTTAATTATGAAGGTGATTCCCAGGTTGAGGGTGGTCAAATGGGTGGGCTTGTTGAACGAATTATTTGATCGTTGGGTGTGATGTTTAGGATATGTAATGTTTGATGAGGTTAGTGGAGAAGGAGGCTTAGTCAAGTGAGAAAAATGCTATTGGGATAGGCTATGGAGATGTTTGGATTGTGTGATCTATAGTCAGTATAACTGTGTGGTCTTAGGAATGTGAAATAACTTGATGAATCTCTTGGGGTTTATATGTGGGTACAAGATGCTTAGGCATGAGTCTATTTAGGATGGGAAAAATGGTGACTCGAGATAAGAGCCTGTCAATCTATGTGAAACCAAAGTGGGAAGCATGAAAATCCAGGATTAATCAGTTTTTAATAGTGTGGAGGAATGCTATGTTTCATTTGTTAATTGTTAGGGTTTTTTTTTGGAATAACTCGAGTGGTGTGGTGGAAGTAGTGTCAAAGTAAATGTTGGTTCACAACTTCTTTGTAGAGAGTTATGAAGTGGTGGTGATCTAGTTGGTAATCCAACATGAGTTATGGTGGTTGGGTGTTAATGAGAAATTATGGGCAAGGAATCTCGAGACTATCGAAAGTACAAGGTGTCCCCATAGTGGGAGGTAATATCGTTGTGGATAAATTATAGTGATTTTCTTTGAAAAATTCTTAGAATACTTCTAGGTAGTGAAGATCATGTGAAAAGTCTTGAAATCGTTTTGAGTATGCCGAGAAAGATCTAGATTTGTGCCTAGTGACATAAATGTGTTATGGTTGGGTATAGGACATCTTGGAGTTTATGATATTGGGGTGATATAGGTAGGTATGGATGATGGGATGTCCACCACCAACCTTTTGCTGGCGATATCCAAAGAATGTACTGGGGGTCGATGAACACTATGAGTACGATTCATGGAAGTTAGGATCGAGTACCGGTTGATGATTATTTTTTTGAATTGAGGAAAGCTAGACAGACATGTTCATGTTTTGGGGTATAGATCATGACCAAATCATAGGCTTTGGTGATTGAAGTCACTTGAAAAAAGTGATGATAAATGCACTCCTAAGGTGGGGAGTGATACGTAATTCATGGATGTGTGGAGTAAAGCATGGAGTTGATGTAGTGGACCTGGGATTCCAATGAGAAATATGTTAGGTGAACGTTGGGTATCTCAGAGAGGTTAGGTGGGCCTTTTTTACGGTGGTTTATTGAGGCATGAATTTTCTTTGGACCCATGGTGGTTCCAAATGAAATTTTAGTTTCTTGTGTTAAACTCATTAAGAAGCATGGTAATACCTGAAAACGGTTCATGGTAAGATAGGTTGGGTTCTAGAACCTCATAAAAGGTCAAATATGGACTCTGGTGGGTATTATTGGATGACCATGGAGTTTCTCTATGCATGAAGGTATCTTGGTCAGGTAAGGTGGTGGCATAACAATAGGAAAGCCAAGCATCTCTAGGATGAGTCATCTGGGTAAAAATCAACTTGGCTTAGAGAAAATAGAATATTTTGAATTCTGGGATGGAATACTATAAAAAAGGGCTTTATCAGCGCTCAAAACAGGCTTTAACAGCGCTAAAAAAGCGCTGATAAAGGGATACTTTATCAGCGCTAAAAATGAGTTGAGAAAGTGATCCTTTATCAGCACTAAAAAGGATCTTATAAAGTGATCCTTTATCAGTGCTAAAAAAGCATTGATAAATTCCCTGTCCTCTGTAACATAAAATTATGTAGCAGTACACCCAAACAAGACCTACAAAAAATTCAACATCTCAACAAGTATAACCATACAAAATTAACACACAATTCATAAGGTAATTACACTATGTATACCCATACAACAAGTATACCCATACAACATTAACACATAATTTATAAGTTAATTAAATACATACAGAATTCAATTAAGAATTTAGGGGGTTGGGGGGGGGGGGGTGTTCAGGGGTTTGGGGTGGCTGTCCAAGGGGGGTAGAGTGTGTCCGGGTTGATAGGGGTGTCTAGGGGGGGGTGGTGTGTGTGTGTGGGGGGGGGGGGGGGGTGTCCAGGAGGTTGGGGGAGCTATCCAAGGGTGTGGGGTGGTGTCCAGGGGGTGTGGGGGATGTCCATGGGGGTGGGGGTGTACAGGGGGGTGGGGGTGTCTAGGTGGTGGGGTAGTGTATAGGAGGGGGTGGGGGTGTCTAGGTGTGTGTGTGGGGGGGGGGGGGGTGTCTGGGAGGGCTGTCCATGGGGGGTGACTAGGGGGTGGGCTGGTGTCCAAGGTGCTGGGGGGGATTTCTAGGGGTGGGGTTGGGGGGGTGTTTAGGGGCTGGGGTGGTGTCCAGGGGGGTAGACGGGGGGGGGGGGTCCAGGGGGTTCATGGGGCTGTCCAAGGGGGTGGGGTGGTGTCCAGGAGGGTGGGGGTGGCCGTCCATGGGTGGGGGGGGGGGGGTTCCAGGGGGTGGGGGTGTCCAGGTGGTGGGGTGGTGTCGAGGAGGGGTGAGGGTACCGTCCAGGGGGTTAGTGGGTGTCCAAGGGGGGTGTCCGGGGGGGGGGGGGGGGCTGTCCAGGGTGTGTGTGTGTGGGGGGGGGGAGTCTATCCATGGGGGTGGGGGTGTCCGGGGGGTTGGGGGGGGTTCTTTCTAGGGGGTGGGGGTGTCCAGACGGTTTGGGGGTGTCCAGAGGGTGGGGTGGTGTCCAGGGGGTGGGGGCGATCCAATGGGTTAGTGGAGCTGTCTAGGGGGTGGGGTGGTGTGTAGGGGGTGGGGGTGGGAGAGGTTTTCAGGTGGTGTCTAGGAGGGGTGGGGGGCGTCCAGGGAGTGGGGGGGGGGGGGCGTCCAGAGGGTTGAGGGGCCGTCCAGGGGGTGGTGGGGGGTGCTGTCCAGGGTGGTGGGGGGTGTCCAAGGGGGTGTGGGGGTGTCCTTCGGGGTGTCCAAGTGGTGGTGGGTGTCTAGGGGGTTGTGTGGGGGGGGGGTGGCTTTCCAGGGGTTGGGGGTGTCTAGAGGGGTGGGGGGTGTCCAGGGGTAGAGTGGTGTCCAGGGGGTGGGTGTGGGGGGGGGGGGGGTCCAGAAAGGTGGTGGGGTTATCCAAGGGGGGTGGGGTGGTGTCCAGGGGGTGGGGTTGGCTATTCATGGGGATGGGGGTGTCCATGGGGGGTGAGGGATGTGTCCAGGTGGTGGGCTAGTGTCTAGGATGGGTGGGGCATCTAGGTGGTGGGGGGCTGTCCAGGGGGTTGGGGGGCCGTCCAAGGGTGTGGTGGGGGGGGGGGGCTGTCCATGGGGGTGTACAGGGGGGTGGGAGTGTCTAGGGGGTTGAGGGGATTTATTGGGGGTGGGGTTGTCCAGAGGGGTGGGGGGTGTCTAGGGGGTGGGGTGGTGTCCAGGGGGGTGGGGGGGGGGTCCAGGGGGTTGGTGGGGCTGTCCAAGGGGGGTGGGGCGGTGTCTAGGGCGGTGGGGGTGGCTGTCCGTGGGGGTGTAGGGGGGGGGGGGGAGGTGTCCAGGTGGTGGGGTGGGGGGCATCTAGGGGTGGGGTGGGGGGGGGGGGCGTCCAGGGGGTTGGGGGTGTTCATTGGGGGTGGGGGTGGGGGGATGACTAGGTGGTGGAGTGGTGTCTAGGAGGGGTGGGGGTACTGTCCAGTGGGGTTGGTTGGTGTCTAGGGGGGTTCGGGGGGGGGGGGGGCTGTCCATGGGGGTGTACAGGGGGGTGGGATGGTGTCCAGGGGGGGTTTACTCGTACAAAAATGACCCATGGATCGTTATCATAAAGTATCAACAAAATGCAAATTCATTTGGTTTGATTTCCGTATGTCAGTTGTAGTTTTTACTTAAAATTCTATCCATTAAAAAAAAAGAGAGACACTTTGAGTGATACCGGTCACACCATGCCTCGGATTGAGGTGGGGTTTACTTTTACACATCACAAACTCACCCATGGATAGTTATTTTAAAGGATCGACACAATCCAAATGCATTTGGTTGGATTTCTGTGGGTCAGTTGTTGTTTTCACTTAAAATTTTGACCATTTTAAACAAAAGTGAGACATTTTGAGTGATACCTGCCACATCATGCCTCATATTGAGATGTGGTTGAATCATACACATCAAAAATGAACCATGTATCATTATACTAAAGAATCAACAAAATTTGAATATGTTTGCTTAGATTTTCGTACGTCAATTGTTCTTTTCACTTAAAATTCGATCCATTTTAAACAAAAGATTGACACTTTGAGTGATACCGGTCACACTATGCCTCATATTGAGGCGGGGTTGACTTTTACAATCAGAAACACACCCATGGATTGTTATCCTATAGTATCAATACAATCTGAATGTGTTTGGTCAGATTTACGTAGGTTAGTTGTTTTTTTCACTTAAAATTTTGTCCATTTTAAACAAAAGAGCAACACTTTGAGTGATATCGGCCACACCCTACCTCATATTGAGGTGTGGTTGACTATTAAACATCAAAAATGATGCATGGATCGTTCTCCAAAAGTATAAACACAATAATAATGAATTTGGTCGGATTTTCGTATGTGAGTTGTTGTTTTGACTTAAAATTCTGTCCATTTTAAACAAAAGAGAGACACTTTGAGTGATACTATGCACATTGTGCCTCATATTGAGGCGGATTTAACTCATAAACATCACCAATGCACCCATGTATCATTATCCTAAAGTGTCAACACAATCCGAATTTGTTTGGTCAGTTTTCCGTAGGTCAGTTTTTATTTTCACTTAAAATTTTATCCATTTTAAACAAAAGAGGGACACTTTTAGTGATACCAGCCACAACGTACCTCAGATTGAGGCGTGGTTGACTCTTAAACGTCAAAAATTACCCATGGATCATTATCCTAAAGGATAACCACAATCAGAATCCATTCGGTTGGATTTTTGTACGTCAGTTGTTGTTTTCACTTAAAATTCTGTCCATTTTAAACCAAAGAGACACACTTTGAGTGATACCGATCACAAAGAGCCTCATATTGAGGAAGGGTTGACTCATACACGTCACCAACACACCCATGGATCGTTATCCAAAAATATAAACACAATATGAATGATTTTGGTTGGATTTTCATAGGTTAGTTGTTGTTTTCACTTAAAATTTTGTCCATTTTAAACAAAAGAGAGACACTATGGGTGATACTGGCCACACCATGCCTCAGATTGAGAATTAATTGACTCGTACATGTCAAAAATGAACCATGGACTGTTCTCCTAAAGTATCAACACAATCTGAATGCGTTTGGTTGGATTTCCGTATGTCAGTTGCTGTTTTCACTTAAAATTCTGCCTATTTTTTAAAAAAGAGAGACACTTTGAGTGATACCAGCCACCTCGTGCCACGGATTGAGGTGGGGTTGAATCGTACACATCACAAACGCACCCATGGATTGTTCTCCTAAAGTATCATCACAATCCGAATGCGTTTGTTCAGATATGAAGGTATTTCAGATATTTTACTGGGTTTTCTTATCCAAAGACCAAAGAAAAGTGTTTCTTCATTCTTGTATGTTGCTGGTACATTTCATCTACTAAAATGGGAAAATTAATCATAAGAGAAAGGATGTTTTATTTAATAACAATTAAAATTTTCCTATGAACATTTAAATACAACAAAGTTTCATCTTTTGATCCCCTTAACCCCTCGCAAAAATAATCACCAATTATACACGTCCCCAAGTCAGATATTCATGCTATTTATGCAAAATATTCCATCAGGTATGTGGCCCACTCATTTCTGAACAAATATATATCGTCTTTTAAGTTAGAGGTTTTTTGGAAGTCAAATTAGTACTACAATATATATATATAAATAATTAATAAATCATTTAAATTAAATAGTAGTTTTTTTTTAAAATACCTCTTTAAAGATGCTAGTTTTTTGATAAAAAATGATATATTTCATAAATTTACAAAAATAATAACCGCAGTCATTATCGTTTGATTGTTTTGGACACTACAAAAAATTTGATCATTAGAAGAATAAGTAACTTGTGTGGATATGTATTTGGATAGTGAAATTTTATTATACATACCCTAATATTTGTCCAGAAGTAGTACTTGCTCACCTCCTTATGCTTAGCCCCTGTCCTCATTACTTTTTTTAAATGATTTTGATACACTGCCCTATCATAACATAATCCTTATTAAAAGATAATATAAATTATATTACTTGATGTTTAGACCTAAAACGTAGAATGTAGTCTCTTACAGATTCAGAAACTCCATCATGTGTGGTCGGTTTGTTGGATATCCTTAGATTGAATATAGAAAATAAATCTTTGGAGTATCCAAGTTCACTGCAATTCATAGCCAATGTTTCCTAAAAACAAAAAAGGAATAAGTAATAAAATAAGTGAAAATATAATTGATATGATTTAATCGCAAAGTTTTACCCCTGCATGGTTGGTATTAGGAAGAGTCTGTCATATGTAATCTTTCTTTCAAATGTTTTCAGAAATCCATTCACCATTTCATCCTTTTTTAATGGCTCTAATTTTGTTAGATGTGTTGATGTGGCATGAGGAATGACGAGTTGGAATTTTGGATCATGGAAAAATTCCTTCAACTGTTTTTCATATATACGTCTGTCAATAATATAAAAGGCATTTAGCCATAATTTACCCATTATATCAGCTTTTAGAAAATCAATTCATGAAAACATACCTCATATATAAATTTACAACTATGACGCCTAGCCAATTGTTTTCAAGGATCTCATTTAAATTTTCAGTAGTAATTAAATCTTGACTTTCCTCTCCATATATATTCTTTTTGAAAACCACTATATGACTACTACCACCTCTTAGCTTCATATCCACATGTGTCTTCAATGATAGTAAATTTTTATAGAGAACAGGTGGTGTTATTATGCTTTCAGTAGCTCTTTAGGATCAGTTGGTTGATCCTTTAGACGCTTTTGAGCCAACGTTTCTTATCACCCCTTCCCTTTCTCCATCTATAATAACATTCATTGGTTAATACCCTTTTTTCATTAATTTTTAAAGGTTTAACATGAAAAAAAGGAAACAAATACCTCTTTGTCCCCATGTACTCTTACAAGTTGTGACATCCATGCAATGAATGTCCCAATAGCCTTTTCGACCATATTAATATCATCGTAATCAAGTGGAATAGGTAGCTCTACATTTGGCTCATTAGCTACAGTAATCGTCACTTTTTGATGATCTTTCGGAAGTGGTCAATTATGCAGCTTGTCCTATGGGATGTTGAAAACTGTATCCCTCACTACAAGGTGATAAGTGGCTGTTGACAGATATAAATAGCGGCCATTATCACCCTATAGAAGATCAGTACAGGAAAAGTATCAGTGTTTTTGTGATTCACATTTCATGGGAACAATTATTAGAATATTGATTACCATAGCTAAGACAACTCTTTGAGGGGAATGGCTATCCTCAAAGGTGGTGGGGGGTGGGGAGGGATCTTCATGCACTATTTTTTTCGGAGTTGTGTCTTCTCCTTTCTTTCCACCAATAAAATATGCTAGAAACTCTCCCTACCATTGAAATCGTTCTTCAAGAGTTGCTAGTCTCTCGCTCATTGGTTTCAATTTTTCATCTCTATCATCCGTTTCTTTTTTTTCTCAAAATATACTCGGGGTTTCACCCCAAACCCTACACCTCTAACATGACCGTATTGTTGAGGCCAATTCAAATTCACCGATAATAGGTCTGCATCTGCTATAGGAGTAGTCGATTCCTGTAACTATTGGATATAAGAAAATAACTAATTATTTTTATGTAATAGCAATTTAAAAAAAATATTTTTTATCACAGTGTTAAACTTACACATATTTCCCACACTTTTTTTGTGTTTTCATCTACTAGCTTCCCATACTTATTCACACATGCCTCCTTCCATAGCACATGATGTGGTATGGAAGTGTATTTGGTTTTAGACTCATCAATGTACATATAAAAATAGAAATATAATTATGATGTTGTTTCTTGGAACCTAAGAATATTACTTTAAATTTAAAATACATACCATTTTCTTTTCTAGTGAAGCATACCCCATCCTTGCTTTACGATAGGGGTATGTTGGTTTTGATGTACATTCCATATTTTCAGTATTGAGTTACTGTTTCATAAATGAAATATTGACAATCAAAGTGATGAATACACATATCCTCAAACAACATATTATCACCCACAATGTACCTAAAAATTCTCATCCCCATGGAATCCAATAAATGCATCCCATGCTTCTTGGGATATCAAGTGAGCATAGACAAGGGGTGGGTGCGAGATTATTTTACCTTTGGAATCTTTCAGGTGTCATTTTTTTAGAATAGTGTGAAAACCTCGATGAATCCTTCATGCAAGCCTTAGAACATAATTATTGTGTGAATGTTCTACTATAAATGTACTCTATAAGAGATTGAGAAGAGTAATACACTATTTCATTATTTTATTTACTAGTAAATTAAAGAAATAATATCGTAATGATACCGTAATTTCTTCCCAGATCACAACCTTCAGCCCGAACACAACATGGTGCCATGAATCTATGTCAATCAGTATGCGTTGTCGAGTGACAATTCAAATGTAACTACTATACATATCCTAGTTAGGACTCACATGTTGGCCTCATTCATTCCATCCGACATAAAATTTTATGCCTTTGCTTTTCAACTTAATAACTTTGGCTAACACCGTCAAACTACAACGCAACTGTGTTTTCTGTGATGTCGGTCCTTCATCCCCGACCCTTTCATCGATATCAAAATAATATATATGTTCATATGAAATGGTAGTAATGGCACGTGATGATTGTTGTTGGACCTAAACATTGGGAGAAACAATAGGTTCAGAATCTTGTTGTTTCTCTACACTGTGAGCAGTCGCAGTAGAAGCAGCAGCAGCAACAACAACAACAACTTTAAAGGCTTGTTCAGCCTCGAGGTTAGGAGGAACAAAACGTGAATAAGTCATTAAATACAAAAGTTGTTGAATAGTTAATTTAGATTAAATAAATTCAGAAATGATAAGATAATAAGATGAGATAACAAGATCTATATTACAAACAAAATCTAACATGTTTTTTGAACTCTCTTTCTTTCTTTCAAATGCTGAAGGGATTTGACACCTCTATCAATTATCCAAATCCCTTCATTGTGGTCTCCTATAACATACGAAACATCATATACATTGGGACCATAGTGAAATGATTACAACATACCACTGAAAGGATCATCCTCAACTAAATTTTCATCTGACCCTTCAGTAGTTTTGGATAATAACAGAACAATCGACTACTTTTGGTTTGTAGGATCTGGAACATAAAAAACCTGTACCACTTGTGATGCCATTATAAACTATTCATCTTTGTACCCTTATTTACTAAAATCAACTTTCACAAATCCCCATTCATCTATTTTAACACCAATATTGTTATCAACCAATTTTCATTGAAAAATCAGCAATTGGAATGTCATATAACCCAACTCCCAAATTTGTTTGATAATTCCAAAGTATAACATATTTGCATAAATTGGATTTCTGTCCTTACTACCAAAAACATGCACGCTTCGGCCACAAGTGAAACTCCACTATTTTTCATGGTACTATCTTAATCATGTTCATTTATATAGAATGTATAACCATTGTAAGATAATACATACACATTTGTTCCGGCAGCTAGCCATTGAAGTCATTCTGAAGTTGAATTTGTATTTTCATCTAACTCCTTAAAAATATGGTCCTGAAACCTTCCTATAAACTGGTGATTATGTGTATTTGATATCCATTTTTATGCCCTTGATGGATTCAACTGCCTAAGAATTTCTTTGTGAGTTTCAATATATGGAACAACCTCCAAAATTTTATACAAAACATAAAGGTGGGCCTGCTCCCGATCTGTAATACTGATTGTCACAACATCTCTTATAGAAATTCCCTCACCCTCAATGCATCTAGTGTGATGAGATTTCAGGAGACCAATGATTTCCACATCTGATAGGTATTTGGTACAGAATTCAATGGCTTCCTCAAAAATATATTTCTCCACTATACAACCCTCTAGCTGAATTCAATTTCTAACATACCCTTTCAAAATATTCATATACCATTCAATGGTGTACATCCATATATAGTTCATAGGACCACAAAGTTGAATCTCTCTCACCAAGTTAATCATCAAATGAACCACCATATCAAAGAATGTTGGTAGGAAGAACATTTCTAATTCACATAATGTGATGAAAATTTCTTTTTCCATAGCTAGAAATTTCACCGGGTCTAAAACTTTTCTACATATCGCTTTGAAAAAGAAACAAATTTTGGTTAACGTATGATGAAAATTCTTGGAAAAAATTCAACATAAAGCTTTAGAAATTAAATCTTGCATCAAAACGTGACAGTCATGTGATTTAAAACCTTTTAACTTCAAATCATTCATTGACACAATGTTCTTGATATTTGATGAATACCCCTATGGAACCTTTAAATTATTGAAGAAGTTAAAAAACTGATATCTCTCTTCCCAAGAAAGAGTGTTAGCAGTTGGAGGAAGAAACATTCGATTTTCACCCTTCACAGGAGCCAACTCTTCTTGTATTCCCATGTCAACCATGTCCAACCTTTCCTTAATTCCATCATTTGTTTTGCCAGTGGCATTTAGAAACGTTCTGATAACACTATCACATACATTTGTTTCCACATGCATCACATAAAAAAATGTCTGATATACAAACAATTCTAGAATGGTTATTCAAAAAAAAACTGATCTCTTTTTCCAACTGATTTTCGTAAGGTTTTTCGAAAATGGTTTACCAAAAACAGTGTTCACATCTTTTACTTTCTCAAACAGCTGATCACCTGTTAGTGGTGATGGTGTTTTGTGATGTTCTGAACTTCCATTGAGTGTTGTCATCCAAGATTAGTACTTATGTCGATGAGGTAGAAATCTACGATGTCCTAGAAACATAGATTTCGATGAATGTTTCAACCTAATTGATTCCATATCTTCTTCTCACAAGGGACACCCTTGAGTTCCTTTAATGCTATAGCCTGAAAAATTTCCATAAGAAGGGAAATCATTTATTGCCCCATACAACATCGCTCTCAATGTGAAGTATTCACTTTTATAAGCATCATAAAATATAACACCTGAATCCCAAAATAACTTCAAATCTTCGATCAAAGGATCCAAATAAAAATCAATATTGTTACCTAGTTGTTTTGGTCCTAATATAAGAATAGATAACATGATGAAAATTTTCTTCATTCAAAACCAGGGTGGTAAGTTATAATTTACCAACATAGCAGGACATGTACTATGAGTGCTGGTTTGAAAACCAAAAGGATTCACTCCATCTGTAGATAATGCAAGATGAAGGTTTCTCAGCTCTTTTCCAAATTTAAGATACTCATTATCATTTTTCTTCCATTGAGGAGAGTCGGCTGGATGACGTAATTTCCCGTCTTTATTTCTTTTATTTGCATGACACGAAAACTATCTTATAGTTTCTTCACTTCCATATAGATGCCTTAAACTTGGAATGAATGGAAAGTACCATAAAACTTTTGTAGGACTGGATTTATATTTCTTGTATTGAGAAGCACAACACTTTGGGAATTATGTAAGTAATTTTTTATCCTTACGAAACAATATACAGTATTTTGGGCAGGCATGTATTCTTTCAGAAATTGTACCCATCAATCTTAGAATTCATTTAGCTTAATATGTCCGGCTCAGGAGCTCATTATCTTCTAGGAGCATGTCATTCAAGAGAGAAAATAGTTCCGTAAAATTGACATCACTCCATCCATTTCCTGCTTTCAATTTATACAACATCAATATAGTTGAAAATGCTGTATATTTAGTGCAACAAGCATACAATGGCGTCTTTACCCAACTCTTTAACTTCTCAAACAATTTTTCGCAATCATGGAGTTAATCCTTACTTTTCCTTGTCATTTCCTCAATACGATCTTCATCATCATTGACATCTATAATCACATCCTCTATATGGTCTTCTTCATTATCCATATTTGTATTCATATCTGATGATCCATAAAATGAAGTTTTATCCCAACCAGTAGCTACATTCAAATTTTCTCCCTGTTTATTCCAACATTTATAACTCCGATCTATTCCATGACATATAAAATGTTCTTCCAACTCCTATGGATTAATTATTCTAGAATAACAATAATGTAAACATGGACACATGATTTGAGAAGGATCCTTTGCATGATCCTTTGCAAACTTGATGAACTCTTTCAATCCGTTCTCATACTCTATTGTCATACGATTAGCATCCACAGAATCTTTATAAATCTCCATCCTATTTGAATCTCAAATATTAGTATTTATGGTTAAAATACACAAAACAAGACTTCCAAATACAAGAATAATCAAGAATTATACATCTACCACTCTTAGGTCTCTTCCCTACATTCAATTTCATCATGACTAATATTTTTGGTAAGCTCAAGTTACTTACTTTAAATCATAGGGGGGATAATCACTTGTGTCATAAATGGTCTCCCATGTTATTTCATATGAAAATTTTAACAAATATTATTGGCCTATCATCCCATTCAATCCTCAATAGTGTCTAATTCCAAACTCTATCTTAACTCTCAACTAAAGCTCTGATACCACACTATCATAACTCACCACCACTAGAAACCACTACTAAAATGGAAGTGAAAATAAGTGTAATTCATGAATCGTACCTCTAATAGTACATAGGTTGGAGACTAGCATTGAGGGTATAAAATAAATAAATGGGAGGTGTTTCCCTCATAAATCCCAATAACAGATATAAACCACCAATCAACTTCATATAATATAAAATAAAACCCAATCCATAATTCATGTGAATTTCATACATAAAAAAAGTATCTAAAATAAAATATCAAAAACAAATCCCACACTAGTGGATCTGGTGGTAACTCTTAGCCTCAAGATATTAATTTCCATCTTGGTCACCAAATACATCTTCAAAAACTTATAAAAATAATTATATAAATAGGGGTGAGAATACAAGTATACTCAGTAGGATCCTTCCCAAAACCTCTCATGAAAATGCGTATAAAATACATTAATGCCTTAGTGAATAAATAACATAACTAATACACACCAATATATGGTCATATATCACCCAACCTCACCAAGGATCACTCACCCAATATCACATTCAAGTATAGTAACATAATATCAAAAGAATATATATTCATAAATTACCCCACATCCACTTCCCCACTAATCTGGTCATTCTCACACTCTAATGGAATATTTCTTATGTTTCAACCCATTATATATAATCTCATAACCATATATCCACACATACACATGTCACAAACACATAAAAATCCATATCCACATCACAACCACACATCACATCCTCATCACAGTATGATATCATGAACATGCAAAAATCCCTCTTCACATTAAGTTCATTTAGTGTAATTTATTATAGTATTTTGGTTAATCAGTAATATCAATCAAATGGAAACAAAATAACATGATAATTCTACAATTTACACTTAATAAATAAGGAGAAATTTCTTGTCCCCAACCTCAACTAATAATTTCACAAATATTTCATAAGAATGAGAAGAATACTCAAATAAAACATCACTTAATACATGAGGGTAATATAAAAGGCCTATTTATGACCATTATCCATTAAAACCACAACAAAAAAAAACACAAAAAGAAAATCAACATTGTTGTCACATCTTTCCTAAGATGAAAGTTCAAGAATAGAATCAAGAATAAGAGAAAAGAAATTCACCATAGATCTTAAAGATGCTGATCTCTTAAAATTTTGGAAGAAAACCAATAAAAGGGTGGCTAAAGATATGCAAATATACATCAATAATCACCTAGGGTTCTATGAATGGTTTTTAAATAAGAAATAATTTTATTCAAGGCCTAAATTTATAACCATTCTATAAAATTAAAGGTTAATGATGTGAAAAAGGTCACCATTCCATAATACAACTCTGATCCAAAAACTATGTAATGTTATCCCTTGAATATATAGGGTCAAACAAAATTAAAATTGATATTAATATAATAAGGTCCATGAAACAAACAAGTCAACCATGTCATGACAGTCAAACTATCTAGGATCACAGTTTGATCATCAGCCTCCTCCCTATAACTCAGAGAACCTTAAACCAAACCACGATGCAATAGAAGGTAGTATAGTGAAACAAAACTCAAATAAACAAAACTTAGGAAATTACCACCCAGGTTTCTATATCATTGAAATAAGAATCATTATATAATACCCCTTATAGAAGATTAACCAAAAGTTTCATGTAAGAAGAACTTAAAACAACTTAAGAACATCACACCGCATTACCAACCCTCACAGCACAACTAAGATGGCATAATATAAACCCAAAAGGGAGTATATTAGATTAATTTGGGGACATCCCTATATAAGAATAACCTAGTGATCTTTACACCATGAAAAAACTACTTCATCCAGTAGCCAAAATTACACTTCAAAACCTATCCACCAAAAATAAACCTAAAAGGAGAAGTGGGAGATTTACCTAAAGTAGATCACACCCACTATGGAAGAAGAGAAGAAGCGTCGAGCGGTCAGGGAGCCTTCTGCACTATGTTGGGAAGGGAAGGCGCGACTGCCAGAGGGGGAGGTTCATGGGAGGAGCCTCCAACCATTGATAAGTGAAGGAGTTGGGTTCACAAGGAGTAGGGTCAAGGGGAGAGGAGGATAAGTAAGGTTTTTAGGGAGGAGGATCCACGAAAGGGGTTTGAGGGGGAGGATAAGGAGCCGAGCTAGCAGTGGAGGACAGACAACGAGATGATCAGGGGGAGTTTTCATAGGGGTACAATACCGAAAGAGCTTGAGGGAGCGATAAATAGAGGATACTTTGCACCAAATTATATAAAATATAGGACTACAGTTTTATCAGTGATAGAGAAGAACTGATAAAGGATACCTTTATTAGTGCTAAAAGTTAGTACTGATAAATGATACCCTTTATAAGTGCTAAAATTTTAGCATTGATAAGGGGATTCTTTATTAGTGCTTTTCTAGTGCTGATAAAGGGATTCTTTATTAGCGCTAGAAAGGAGTTGATAAAGAATCCTGATATCAGCGCTAAAATTTTAGCGCTTTAAAGGGTACCCTTTATCATTACTTTTTTGTTAGTGCTGATAAAAGGTGGCACTTCCCTTGCCCGTTTTTGTAGTAGTTATCATCTTGATCAAGGACTTAACTGTCTTTAGTTAGTGTTTGAATATTATGAGTTCTTTTTTTTGGATTTTTGATGGGTATGGTGGATCACACATATGGTTTATGAGATAGTGGATTCCATGATGGTAGAGTTGTATAAGAAGTTAGAGAACCACACCGGTAGAAGCATTGAATGATAGTGATATGCCTTAAGTCAGTAAGCACTTAGGGAAGAAGGAAGGTGTAGTATACCAACAATAAAGGATGAATGTTTTGGGACAAGATAATTAGGTTGGTCTAACATGTTACGGTGAGAAAGGTATGGATGTGTTAAGTTGTGACCCACATCCGATTTGATTTTCATATTGACAATTGCATTTTAGAAAAGAATTCATTCTTGGGAAATGCTATTTTTTTTCTTAATCTGTGAATGGATGGTGTATGGGTGACCTTATGGATGGTTGTGATGGTAAAGAGGATTTACAAATGGGTGAGTCCCTTGTGGTTTTTTAGGCACAATGAGTTGATAATGTTTTAGGTATGTTGTGAAATTTGAGTTGGGGTTCTAGTGGTCTTTTCTGACAGGTAGATATTCCAATCATAGGAAGATGAAGGGGTGAGTTAAAGTGTGTGTTGGGATCACCAGTGAAAAGTGGTTGTTTGGTGATGTGACTATTTTTTTGGGTTTAAGGGACTCAAGAAAGTATAATTTTAGTAATTTGGCCTTATCAATGAGTTTTGGTTTGGATTCTTATTGGTTAAGTTCCCTGAGGGTTTTGGTTGTTCTTTGGAAATTATTTTATGGAATGGGAACTTTGGATCTGAAGATGTAGATCGATGATGGTTGGGAAATATTATTTAGAAAACTATGTGTTTTATTGGGTGGCGCCGAGTTTGGGGAACTTTTGGAGTTTTTGAAATAGGGTAAAATTGTTCAAAATGATTTGGGCCATGATTTGTGAGGATGATTGGACTGAAGAGACTCTAATTGGTTCTTCTATGAGGTTATGATGATGTGTGTGAAATTTATTTATTTTGGGATTTAAGCACTATTTTCAAGAAATCCCATATGGGGATCTGGTTGATGATTTATGGGTTGAAGTTGTTGCTCCCTTTGAGAAGCATATGGTTCATTATGTGGATCATTGTTGGAAGTTTCATGGGGCAAGACCATGATTTTAGTTCATGTTTTGTGGAATAATAGTAATGACCAAGGATAAACACAATAAAATAGGATGGATATGTGGGCCTAGTGACATGATATCTTTTCTTGGAAGCTTAGTGGTGCTCGGGAAGAGTAGGTCAATGATGAGACGTTATAAGGTGAGTAGGTTTTAAGATCCTGAATTTCATATATGTATGTAATTGTATAAAATTTGTTCTCAATATCTTGCATTTTGTTAATGAAACGATTCTTGGGAATATGAGGATCCTTGAGGGTGTTCTAAGAGTTTGATACATGAAAGGAAGGAAAACCAGGCCAAACTGTACAATGCACATGGTTGAGACATGATTAAGTAAATTGTGCGACCTTCCTAGGAAAACCGTGCAACCTTGTACAATGGAATATCCCATGGTTGGCGCACAGTTTTTAAATAGTTTGGAAATCCCTAGGTAACTATGTAACCCAACTCCCCTTGGGAAGTGGATGTTTCATGGTTTGTGCACTGTTTAGAAAACTGTGTGGGTAAATCATGCACCCCATTAAAGTAAGAAAATTTACAAAATTTCCACTTTAATATTTTTAGTCTCACCCAATTTTTCCTCCTCTTCTCCCACCTCTATCACTTGCAATTAACTAAAATCTCCAAAACTTCCCAAGGGTGTTTTCCTCTCGATTATAGACCTTTTGGAGAACCATTGGTTGGGAATTGAGGATTCAGGTGAGTCTAATCCTCTCATTTATTCTATTTTTTGGATTAGGGCTTGTATCATGGAATATATTCTTCAGAATCCCTAAAACTAAATTTTCCAATGAAATCTTGGTTGAATATTCAAGGGGTTTTTGAATCTGGATCTAAGGACACCATTAGGTGTGTGTTCATCAATGAATTTGAGGTAGGTGGTCTAAAATTTATATCCCATGGATTTTATATAGATATATGCATATGAAGTTGTGTTATTTATTTTCCCTTGTTATTTACTTTTATTCGTTAGTGTGTTTTGGTAAAATGGTGGATAAATGACAAATTGATACCCTCATGATCCCCATGGGATTCATAGAGGAGTACTTGACCGATTTAGGGCCACCCACGGGGTGTGCCGACCTTCCTGAACATAGAAATGAAAATGTTAAGTGTGAGATTGACTCATGTTGAATTAGAGCCCATGATGAACATGTTGGTCGGTTAATTTGATGGTTAAGAAGAGGATTTTTGTATTTGTGCCTAGATATGAATTATGGAAAAGGAATTATTTTTCTTGGCATAAAAAATGGGTTAAATTAGATTAATGTGAATGTGAAAAATGAATTGTGTTTTGTACATGAAATGAATAAGTGGACCAATACATAGAAATGATGAATGTGTTAAGTGAATTAACATATTATAATGGTTAGATTTGTAAAATCGGTTAATGTAGGGGACTAGTGAATATTCATAGTGAGTTATTCATAGGAAATAAAAATTAGGTTAAAGGTATAAATGATATAAATGGTAAATATGTTAATAGGTTATGTCATGATTTTGATTCCCATGTTGTTGTTATGATTTATGATTGATATTGGTATCAGTTGTGTTGTATGTGATATGGTATGTGTGTGGTGAATGGGTAAATAAGAATGTGCAGATGGCTTGGTAGAGTTGGGTATTGATATGAGTATCTACGACCATGGGTCGTGTTAGACTGAGTCTCTAAACTCCACCACAAAATGCATGGATTATGGAAGGGGACATAGCTCTATTACCATAATGGTTGAATTCAATTAGACCACCTAGAATAAAGAATCAAGGTGAGTGTGTTGTATATGTGATGATGTGATTATCTGTAGTGATATAGGGAAGTTAATTTATTTCCCCTATGTATTGAAATTTATGAATGTTCCAAACCTATTGATAATGTGATGTAAGTGAACTATGTAATAAATATGGTATACAAATTGAAATTGGAAATAATTCTAGGAATGAATTAAGTGAATATTGTTAGCTAATGTAACCTAAACTATCTTTTATCTACCTATACTTTACATAGAACTTGCATGAACTATCTATATAGATTGGATATTTTGTAGACACCATTGGTGGTGACCTATTCAGTTGTACGAACACCCTGCTCGGGCTAATATTGGGTACCCAAGCAGACTTCATGTTTGATGGTCAGGATAAGGGAAAAGGACATATGATTGGGAGTAAAGTCAGGCATGGGATGTACATAGACAAGGTTCTAGACTTGGAGTCAGTACTATTTGGTGATTCCTCTATTTTTCTTTATTTTGGGTTTTGTTCACTTGAAACTATTAGTATGACAAGATATATTTACTATTGGATATGTTTTGTACCCAACTTTAGGAGATGTTTGTTTATGCATTCTTTTTGGTTATTATATACTCTTTTTGATATTTTATTTATTATTTGTTGTGGTGTACTCGATTAAAGAGGGTATAGTCTCCCCATGTGACCTTTTAGACCCTCACTACTAGTTGGCAACCTATGGTGTATGGGGAGGCATGCTTGAGGTCATATGGAGACCTGGCTCGGGGCACCAGTTTAGTGGATCTAGGCCGAGGATGTTACAAATAATATGTCTAGAATAACCTCTGATCATTTTATAATATATTTATACTTTTATTTTTTGGATTTAAATTTGTCCCACATAATTATTTCATTGATTTATACTCACTCGGATGATAAAATCTTTGTAAGGTACTTCTTAACACAATTTCCATTCATTAGGTTAAACTACCATGTCAATGGTTATGTTATACAAAGAATATGTATAAAATTACATATGAATGTTTTATAATTTAGTTTCACTTTTACTGCGTGGATTTACATTTTTACACATAATTTTTTAATTGATTTATTCTCACTTCGATAATATGATCTTTGTATGGTATTTCTTAACTCAATTTCCTTTAATTTGGTTAAAATTCTATGTCATTAGTTATGTTATGCCATGAATATGTGTTAAATGACCTATGATTTTATTATTATATGTACTCAATTTTATTTTTTGGATTTAAAATTACCATACATAATTATTTCCTTGATTTATTCTAAATCCAATGGTATGATCATTGTAATGGTTTTTTTTCGTTTCACATTTATTTCTGTGAGATATATTCCATATTCACCACTTTTTTGTTATGTGGTGTATATACTTCCCATGAATGTATTTTATGATTCATTTAATTAATTTTATGGGGTTTCACATATCCTTATTATGACCTCTCTTTATTGGGATTTACGGTTTTAGAGTGACCGAAGCAGTAATGGATCTTTATCACTGATTTCCTTCTTTGAGGCATTTTTTATATTATACAACTATCTTATTTTATGAGGTGTGTATACTTCTAATTTGACATGATATATCATGATTCACATTATTCACATGATATTATATGTTCATTTAATGTTATTATTTCATGGGGATTATGATTCAAATGTTTCAAGGTAGTATGTGAATACTTGGAATGTTTAAAGGCTATTTTCCTAATGAATGTTTTTAACGATATTTTATTGTTATTTCAATTCATCGACATCAAAAAACCATGTTATTAATTATCCTATACTAGTGATATTTTTTATTGATACCATCATCTTTCTTTTATGTATGGATTAATATATTCTCAAAGAGATTGTCATGGAATTATTTTCTTTTTGAAAGGCTAACCACATTTTGAAGAGATTGTTATGGAACTCATTTATTTTCCATGGGTTAATAATATTTCAATGGAACTATTTTGGAACCCATTTATTTTTCTTAGGTTAATCTTGTTATTAAGATATTTTTATGGAACCCATTTATTTCCCATGGGTTAATCTTTTTTCAAAGTGATTGTTATTGAACCCATTTCTTGTCCATAGGGTAATCATATTCTAATAGATTATTATGGAACCAATTTATTTTCCCTGGTTTTATCAGGTTATAAATGAATAATTATAGTTTCTATGATTTTTATGATGAAATTTTGTTATTACTAATATGGAAATTGAACATTCACTACTACAAAACCTACCTTTAACAGCGCTAGAAATGTCCTTTATCAGCGCTAGAAAAGTGATGACTTTGTGAGAAACATTAAATAACCAAGATCTTTATCAGTGCTAAAAAAGCACTGATAATGGTCCATAATATAGTCTGCTATTACAAAATACTAAAAAAAAATAAACACAATATAAATACATCAGATATCAACAAAAAAGATCCCAATATATAATTTAAATGAAATGAAAATTACAACAAAAATACTAGAAAAAACTATATTATATACAATTCATATTTTGGTTTATATAATTACATAAATAAAAATTATTACATACATTCAAAAAAAATCCTAACTATCAATGTTACTATGATTTCCATTGACTTTCTTTGTTTAACTGCCAACATTGCATGATTAATTATGAACAAACCACCCCAACCCGAAAAAAGAATCCACTCATAAGAAAAAAATTATTATGAGTAATAATAAAAAGAAATAAATTAAACATAAATATGAAATAATACATTAATTCTATGGAAAATGATTTTACTGTGTAAATATCAAGATTACCTCTGGGATTGAGTAGTTGATTGAACTTGAAAAAAAGTAATAAATGTCATTATTATAGGAGTGAAAGGTCTTGTGAGAGAAGAAGTCTATATAAGTTTTGGTGCATAAAGGGATGAAATATGGATAGAGCACCCAAACATGAATAAAATAATCCACCTATATAAGAAAAAATATAATGTGAGTAATACTAAAATGAAATAATCTAAAAATATATATGAAACAATATGTTAATTCTATGGACAATGATATTAATGTGGAAACATCAAGATTACCTTTTTGATTGAGTATAGGTAGCATCATTGCTCTTACTACAAAGGTAGTGGAGGTAACATTAAAGAAAGTGATAAATTCACCACTATAGGGGTGAAAAGATTTTAAGGGAGAAGGAGCATAAAAGATGGACAAAGCACCCAAACTCAATCAACAGAATCCAACTTTATAATAAAACCATTATTATGTGATTAATACTAAAAAATAAATAAATTAAACAGACATATGAAATAATACATTAATTATATATACAATTATTTTATTGCAAAAACATCAAGATTACCTATATAATTGGGTAGAGGTAGCATTGTTTCTTTTCTTGCAAAGGTAGTAGAGATAAATTGAAAGAAAGTGATAAATTAAACACTATAGGGGTGAAAAGGTTTTAAGGGAGAAGGAGCATGAAAGTTGGACATAACACACCAAATCTAAAAAATAATCCACCTGTATAGGAAAATAATTATTATGTGAGTAATACTAAAAATAAATAAATTAAACATAATTATGAAACAATACATTAATTATATGGATGATGATTTTACTGTGAAAATATCAAGATTACCACTATGATTTAGCAATGATAACTTCATTTCTCTTCTTACTAGGACATGATATATGAATAGAAATCTTCTAAAATAAATGAACTCTTTAAGGAATAATTAAAATTAAATAAACTTTCCATTATAAAATTTTTCGGTAAAATAGATAAAGTATTTCATAGTATTACCTTTGCATCTATCCTACGGGTTTAATTAGTTATAGTTTGTTCGTATAAAGAATTGGTAACATCATCATGTGCAGAAGAAATTTTCTATATGACTAGTCAAAAATTTAATTTAGATACTTTTAATGCAGTAGAAAATATATAATATTATGAAGAAAAATATAATATATTAAAAAAAACTTTTACTTTCTCAATGAAATATATTTATTTTTCTAAAGGTTTCAAGGATGTGGTTTTTCTTTTGAAAATCCTAATCCCCTGTTTGTGTTCCCCTCTAATGTACAAGACATTGTCTACATTAGAGGTAGCATGAAATGATTGTGATTTACCAATGAAAGGTTCATCCTCGATTGAATTTTAGTATGACTCTAAATTTGTTTCATTCTCCAGAAAGGCAATTAACCAATTATTTTTTGTTAGATTAGAGATATAAAATACTTGCACTGCATGTGATGACATTATGAACAACTCATATTTTCCCATTCTACACTGAAATTCACCTTCACAAAGAACATTTCTTCAACTTTCACTCCATTGATACTGTCAATCCATTTTCAACGGAAAAGAGTCACTTGAAATGTTGTATAATCAAACTCATATATCTGTTTGATAATTCCAAAATATAAAATATTTTCATAAATTGGATTTCAATCCTTGGAACCAGATATGTGCATGACTTCAACCATAAGCATAACATCACTGTTTTGCACCGTATTGAATTAATTGTGTTCTTTTGTATAGAACATATAAGTATTGATTCCAAACTAGTGTAAGATATAACATTCTTATTTGGTTCTCTATCTATCCATTGAAGTCATTTGGAAATTGAATTTTTATTTATAGATAAATCCTTATAAATTTGATATCTGAACCATCCTATAAATTTTTTATTATGTGTATTTGATATCCATCCTTCATCCTTTGATGGATTAAAATCTATAATAATTTCATTGTGATATTAAATACATGGATAAAAATCTTCACTATTATGTAATATGTAAAGATATGATTGATCCCACTCTATCAAGCTAATTGTAACAACATATCTTCCAAAAATTATTTCATCCACAAGGCATTCATTGTGACAAGACTTTGGGAGATCGATGCTTTCAACATCTGATAGGTAATCGGTACAAAATTCAATAGCTTCTTCAACAATATACCATCCTATAATACAATCTTCTATCTAACTTTGATTATTTACATACACTTTTAAAATCATTATATACCTTTCAAAGGGGTACATCCATTTTTAATGGACAGGATCACATAGGTGAACCTCTCTGAATAAGTGAACAATCAGTTGGACCAACATATCAAATAATAATGGTGTAAAAAACATCTTTAATTAACATAATATGACAAAAGTATTCTTATTCAGGACGGGAAACTTTTCCAGGTCTACAAATTTAATAGATATGGCTTTGAAAAATAAGTAGTGTCTGTTTAATGTATGTTATAAATTTTGTGTCAGAATGAAATGAAAATCAATAGATATTAAATATTCCATAAAAACATGACACTCGTGTGATTTTAGAACTTTTAACTTCAAATTTTTCATTAACACAACATTCTTGATATTTTATAAATACCCATGTAAAAATTTTACACTAGAAAGGAAAAGTAAAAATTGAAAATTTTCTTATATGGATAGAGTTTAATCTACTGGAGGAAGAAAATTCCAACTTTTACCCATCACCTGTGCCAAATTTTCCCTTATCCCCATTTCAATATATCCCACCCTAGCCTTGACATCATCTTTCATTTTTGTGAGGAACCTTTAGCAACGTTCCAATAACAATATCAAATACATTTTATTTCTACATGAATGACATCAAGAAAATTCCCGACATACAAGAAATTATAGTATGTTAATTCAAAGAAAATTGATATATTCTTCCAATATTGTTTTGTAAGGTTTTTAAAAAATGGTTTACCAAAAATAGTGTCAATATTATTTACTTTTTTGTATATTTGATCACCCATTACAGAAGACAGTGTTGTACCTTGTTCAATATTCCAATTGAATGTTGTCATCTAAGATTGATATTTATGTTTTTAAGGTAAAAATTTCTTGATGTATTAAAAAACTGTCTTTGAGGAATGTTTCAACTGAACTGATTATGTGAATTTTTCAAAAATGGTACAGCACAACATTCCTTTAATGATATATCCTAATAAATTTCCATAAGATGGGAATTCATTTATCATTCCATAAAACGTAGAACTCAATGTGAATTCTTAATTTATCTGAGCATCATATATTATAACACTTAACTCCCACATCAATTTTATATCTTCGATCAATGGATCTAAATAGAAATCAATATCATTACCGAGTTGGTTTGGTCCAGATATAAGTAGAGACAACATAATGTATTTGCGCTTCATGAATAACCATGGTGGAATGTTATAATTTACCAAGATAATGGGACATGTACCATGAGTACTACTCTATACACTAGAAGGATTTATTCCATCTATTGAAAATGAAAGATGAAATTTTCTCAGCACATATTAAAATTCCGGGAACTCATAATCAAATTTATTCTACTGAGGAGAATATGATAGATGACTTAGGTTCCCATATTTATTTCTTGTATATGAATGAAATGTTAATTGTCTTGTAGTTTCCTAACATCCATATAGTCTTCTAAAATTTGGATTGATAGGAATGTTCCATACATATTTCAAAGGACTTTATTTATTTTTCTTCTATCGATCTACACCACACTTAGGGAATTTTATGAGTGATTCATGGTCCTTGTGAAACAATATGAAACCATTTGGAAAAGAATGTATTTTTTAGAGATCATGTCCATTGAATGTATAATTTTTTTAGCATCTTGTGTTTGGAATGGTAGTTCATTTTCTTCTGGTAACATATCTTTTAAAATAACAAGTAGTTCTCTAAAGATAGTGTCACCCTATCCACTACTATCTTTGAAATTATATAACTGTAACATAGCCGAAAATGTTTTGTATTTAGTATAACCGGTATACAATGGTTTCTTGGAACATATATTTAACTCCTCAAAGAACTTTGGAAAATCATGAAGGTCATCTTCAATTTTAATTTTCATTTATTCCATGTGATCTACATCATAATTTACAAAGGTATTAATATAAAATTATTGATAAATTTTAGTTTCATCCCGATTGATATTGACATTCAGTTTCCCCATATTTAGTCTAAAATTTATATCTTTGATCTATTTTGTGTCATATAAAATGTTCTTCCAACTCTTACAGACAAATTTATCTTGAATAACAAAAACATAAACATGGACATAGGACTTTCGAAGGGCCATCACCATGATATCTTGCAAAGTTGAAGAATTCTTTAAATCCATCTTAATATTCATTTGTCAAATGATTACCTTGCATCCATTTTGAGTTCATATCCATCATATTGGGTTCATAAAATATTAATTATATACAATATATAAATAAGTACACATAAGATATTCATTATCAAAAATGAATTTTATAGATGATTTTAATAAGGTAAATAAAGATCATTTCTACTAGAATATTTGAGAGCCTAAATATTCTAAATCCAACAATAAGGGCTGTTTGAATTTGAAAAAAATATAGGGAGATAAAGGTATATAATAAATTATATTCTCACTAAAATTTATAGGTGTAAACTGGAATATGGATAGTGTAATGACCCTAGCATGAATTACCCAAACGACACCAGGTTAGATCATCTTGTGACCTCTAACACACCTCAAAGTCACTAAAGGATGGTTTAAAATTTTGGTGAAGAAAAACAAATGGGAGGTGGTCCTCCACAAAAAAATAAAAGCAATTAGTACCAGAGTATGAATGAAATTATAGCATGACCCTTGGGGTCAAAGGGCATGTAGAACCAAAATTATCATTACCCAATATAGGCATACCTGATAGACAATCAACTATGGAAATAAATGATGCAATAGCTCTATTGACACATATACATGTTACACTAGTATAAAAACTCATGTATAGTCTCTAATAAATATCAAATAGATAAAAAAATGATATTCAAACATAACATGAATTATAAAGGCACCATAATGACTCAAAAAGTAGAGGCTTGATGTGATAAAACCTCATGTGATTACGTGAGGATGACCCCTTTGAATATTCCCCATAAGAAAACTAATGACCATAGTGAATTATAATATGAAATAGATCCTATGATACATATAACCAATAGTGTAAAAAACATCACTCCACTAAATTGGTTCCTAAAAAATAGTATCTGAAGCTGCATGTCCACTGAAGTTTCCATGAAAGGTGTTAGCATATATATAATCTTTAGGGAACCACAAATGTGCCTTAAATCAATAGTCAATAAACAAGAATATACATGAAATACCCCCACACTCATCTAGGGTGTTAAGGTGGATGAGGGATTTGGGGCATGATTGAGGGGTCATGTTCTCAGGCCAGCGATTTACCTATATTTTCTTTGTCCCGTTTTGTGCTACTTTCACGGTTGTACCCAATTTTTAAAAAATAATATACATGAATATTTATACATATTTATATACATATATGAAGAAATTATTTAGTAAGAAGATATAAAATATAGAAATAAAAAAACAATGAATAAATCCAAGGTTTAGTGTCAGATATAAACAACAGATCATTCATCAGTAGTAAAAACAAACAACAGACAACAAATCGTTTCCTAAAAAACATTTAAAAAACAAATCATAAACAACAGATCATAAAAAATTATAGAAAAAGAAATAAAATATGAGACCAAAAATAAACAAAGAAAATAGGAAGGCCTATCTCACTAGGTTGAAAAAAATCTGAGACCCTCTTCGAAAACCCTAACTGTAATCAAACACCAGATGTCAGATGACATTTTGGAGCATTTGAAGATAGTCGGGTGGTGTGATTTGACCTTCGATTCACCAAGGAGGAGCGCCATCAATGGGTGGATTCTATAGAAATATTCTATATCGAAATGAGTTTGCAAATTCTTAAATGTTTTAAAATAGACCGGTATACTTCTATCAGCACTTACAAATAAGCGCTGATAGAGGACCCTTTTATGAGCACTTATTACTTAAGTGCTGATAAAAGGTCACTTTATCAGTGCTTATTTCATGCTACTAAAATAAATTTTTATCAGCCCTAAAGTTATAGCGCTCATAAATATTAATTTTATCCGCACTTTGTTTTAGATGATAAATCTTATCTTTATCAGTGCTTATTATTGAAGCATCGATAATGAATTTATAATTATAATTCTAAATAAAAAATTGTAAATATTTATATATACTTAATGAATATATATAAATATATATATTACATATATTTCTTTTTAACAATATTTATTATAATTTTATAGTTAATTATTTATAATTATAGAAATATTTTTAAAAAATAATATTTATATCATTATATATACTTATATAGTTATATATATAATAAATAAATATAAATATAAATATATTAAATATATTCATTATTTAAGTAAATTTATTATAAATTTAATTATTATTTATTTATAATTATGTAAATACTTAAAAATATATTTATTTATAATTATAAGTATATAAATGCATCAATATAGTACATGTACATTTATAAATATATTTATTTATAAATAATTTTTAGAAATATATTTTTAACATTATTAATGAATATCTAATTTTAAGTGAATGCATATATGTTAAAAATGAGTGAAATTGAATAAATTAAGAATAAATATACCTTAACAATATTGAAAAAATGGTTATTTTTTGTTTGTGTGCATTGTAATATTTATAAAAATTCATTAATTACATATATACAGAATAAATATAACACACATTTGATCTATATAATAAATTGAAAAATCAAATGAAATTGAATTATATACTGAGTACTATACAATTTTTCAATATTTTTTAATTCATATTAATTTTTAATTATAAACCTTTATTCAATAAATATATGTCAATTTAATATAAATTGCATAAATATTTTGTAATATATAAATCATATTTATATGCATTAATATATATCTACATATTTAATAATTTATAATCAATATATTAATTTTTATCAAAAATTATTTAATTAATAATATATAAAATATTTATGTTAAAAAACACATTTTTATATTTTCAAATTATTTAATTATTTCATTTTATTTATTCAAAACTTTATCAGTGCAAAAAATACGCTAATGAAATTAATATTTGTTAGTGCTAAAAATAAAGCATTGTTAAAGAGTGCCCTTTATCAGCACTAAAAATAAAGCGCAGATAAAATATACCCCTTATCAGCACTAAAAATAAAGCACTGATTAGGGTTCCATTTATTAATACTAAAAAAGCACTGATAAAAGGTTAAATTTATCAGTGATTTTATTAGCATTGATAAAGATGCCATTTATCAGTGTTTTTTTGTAGCACTGATAAATAATAGTGAGGTTAAAGTCCAATTTTGTAGTAGTGATTATACTAAATGGGTGATCCTGATATAGATTATACGAATGGTTTATCCCCATTATAGCTCTCAGGTGAGCTTGATATAGCTTGTATGAAGGGTTGAGACCTATTAGAGCCCATAAAAAAGGTGTGATCCTTATATAGATTATATGAAGGGTTATCCTCATTATACATCTCCAATGGATTGGGTAATTATTATATTAGAGGTTGGGTATAAGGTTATTCTAATTAAAAGTGTTTTGAAAGTATTTTTTGAAAGTGATTCTCCATGTTACCAAAAAGAGTTTTAATTTATTGTTATGAGTTTTTAATGTTTCTAATGATGAAGATTGATATCAAATGTATTTTTATTATTTATTTTGATGATTCTTTCCATTGACATGTTTTCATATTTGATGATCTATGTATTGATGGGTATGAGTTCCTTTAGGACACGCTCATGCACTTTCCTTATGTCATCATACCCTTATACACTCTTATGCTCATTGATAACATTCGATTTTTAATTCTTATGTTTAACCTTGAAAATAATATGTTCCAACCTTTATTATTTTTACTTTTTCCCACGTTTTAAGTAATTATTTTTAATAATTTATGTCTAGAAGTTAGTTCATATGGATGCTGATGATGTATTAATTTGACAAAGAAAATATCTGTTAAGCAGTAGAAATGACCATTTAAAGTCATGTGAATTTTTTATGTAGGAATTTGTACTAATTATATAAAACTATAATTATAAAAGGTCCTCCAGAATGTAAATTATCCTAGTTTTCATTTTTTTTGTAAGGTTTTATTTGGCTCACAATTATCGACATCCTAGATGAAAATGTAATGTTATGGATTTCAGTATAGGATCCAAGAGTGTGGGTTCTGAGATGATATACATAGACCTTATATAAGACCTTTTATAGTTATAATATTTAGTTTTACATGTCACACATACAGTTCATCACCTAAATCAACCAAATACCTTATGATTCCAACTATTCCCCTCACCTAGCTTTAGTTTCCAATAAAATGTCTCTCTTTTTCACTGATAAAATGATATCACCTACAACCAAGTCAATCCACACATATCCATCAAGTTTCCCTTAACCCCTTCCAATTTTACCACTCATTGAACATTATTACACATTTGTAATCCCTTAGTTATAAGAATTTCTTCCACGTGATATATTCTCAAGAGTTCTTTTTAGAGACAATTTAAGTTGTAAATGTGAGTATTATCTACCCCTAACCCTTTCTTATACATTTTTCTTATCCACCAATTCTATTATTACCTAAATAATATAATTACATAAGTATCATTACTATACTAAAAAGTTATTTAGTTTATGGAATAATCATTATATATTTCCCTGCCATCCATCGAGAAATGAAAATATTGATAGTGTTATGTGAGGACTACTGCCTCCATGAATGATGTATTTTAATTTAATTCAGAGCCTTACATGGATGGTTCTAAGAATGTATTTAGTTAAAAAAAATTATATTAATGACATGATTAATATTATATAAATATTATGTTTTCAATGTATTTATATCAAACCAGTTATTAACATACAACCTATTATCAATTAAAAATTACAAAAACAATATTGTCATCAATTTCTTCTTCAAAAATCATAATTAAAACTCTGATAGATTGAAATTAGAACTTTATAAATAATTATGGAACATCCATTATATTTATTTAAATAATATATTAATGATGAAATTAATATAAAATTATGAGTATTGACATTTACATTACAAAGTGGGTATGAAATAATCAACGTTACTAACACCCCAAGCTAAAAATAAACAATAAAAAACTAATAAATGTATAATAAATGATTATAATTGAAGTGTATAAAAGGTAATATATTTTATTAATTTTATGAAATTAGTGATTAATATGGCAATGTTTATTATATAAGAGT
The DNA here is from genome assembly GCA_963277665.1 of Viscum album. Classification (NCBI taxonomy): domain Eukaryota; kingdom Viridiplantae; phylum Streptophyta; class Magnoliopsida; order Santalales; family Viscaceae; genus Viscum; species Viscum album. The sequence continues at coordinate 1,710,760,433 of OY728140.1, read as the reverse complement.
TTAAATCACTTTTGAGGAAGTTGGGAATAAAGGTAAGTGTTTTCGTCTTAATTTCCCTTCGATGAGGCAAGTTTTCCAATTATGCACCTTTTATTATTTGATATAGTGTATTAATTCCCCACTGGATTATATTATTATTATTAAATTTAATTTAATTGGATTTAATTTTTTTTTCATTAATCCATCCTTCATATTTCTTTATTCAACTGTTACCAATTTTGTAAGGGTTTTTGTCGGCTCAACCTCCTTTTCTTTGAGTTATAGTTTATATTAGTTTAATTTTAATTCAAGGCTGCTTATATTTTTTCATTTTTTAATTCATTCATTACATTCTATTTTTGTAATGGGATTTTTTATTTTTTCATCGAAATATTATTCTTTGATGTATTTCTTTTTTAATAAAAAAGTTTTGTTTCCCATAATAATTCTCATCCTTTCTAATAAGATCATTCTCTTCCATTTCCATATTACTTATTTCCACATATGTTTTTTTTATTTTGAAACCCAAATATTTATTATGTCATGTAAATTTCTAATTTTACTTTAACTATTTTTAAAAGAACATATTATTATTATTTTTATGATGTTGGTTTCTATAATGTTATATCAAAATAATAAAAAGGATTTTCCTTGGATGTTTATATATTTAATCTTCTCCTATAAATTTTATAATGTAAACATTATTTAATTTCAAAGTTAATTTTTTATGATTTAATTATAAATAATTATTTAAAATTTATTCATAACAAATTCTTGAAAATAACTTTTGGAAGTGACATATATCTTCACCATTTTATGATAATTTTAAAAATATATTATAAAATATTCTTTTGTGATTTCGCTTCCATTTTCATTTGAAATTATAATAAATATATATATATATTATTTATAGTTATATTTCAATTATTCTACTCTAAATTCTATTATAAATATATAGTTTATATCCATCCTTTTTTATAAGAGTTTGGTCCTCTATTACTATTCATCCTTTGCTCGAAATTATTTTTATCCTTTATGTTCATTTCTATAATCTCATTGATATATTATATATAATTTAAATTATTGATGTAAATATATATCCATTACTCTATTAATTTTTAATACCATAAAAATTTAAGGGTGTTTACTAAGAAAATTATTCCATTTATAGACTGGGGAATTATAATTTTTTTATACTAGTTATTTCAATATAGATAATTATTTATTACTAAAGAATATTGACCATGTATTTATTACTAATTACTTTCATATGATGAATGCATTGGGATTATTTATTGATAGTTATGGACTAAAATTATATATCCCCTTGATGAATTTGTATGTGTCAGGAGGGAAATTAGCTTGGGTAATTTATTGAGTTCCTTACCCATTTATGTATGATATCTTGGAATAGGGCCTCAATAATATGTGTATGATTTCCAATATTATGCATTATATTAATATGAATTTAGTTATTTTTATCCATATGATTATTTAAATTTCAACTTTATCCATGGATATATTACATTCTCAATTTATTAGTTATATTAAATTATTTGATTATTATTTATTCCCACCATATTATCCATTCTGTGTTTAATTTATGTGATATAATGTTATACGTTACCCCTTATTTAGAATTTGAGCTCTTCCTTATGTTTTCATTTCCCCTAGGTTATGAAGAAGAGTATTTGATAAGATATGTCTAGATGGGTATCTTCTGTGGATAATTTTTTCGTATATGTTGAAAACTTATTATAAGATAAAAAATCCATGGATTAGTGAGAAAAGTAACCATTGGATGAGAAAGATATGCGTATTGTTAATTAATGGGTTTTTATAAAGCTATAAAAATATTAAAATAAAAGGTTATTGGTGTTTAAGTGACTAAATATTTTTTTTGATATTATAATTGTAGATGGTTAAGATTGGATCACCTTAATTGACTTCAGAACCACCATATAAAGAATATATTTATTAGAACCATATTGAAGAGTGCATATCTAGAGTGTAAAAATTCAATATTACTATTAATTTTCATCCTCCAAAACATGGGAGGAATGAGTTATATTTATATATTAAAGGGATTATCTTGCATAAGTGAGTCCTTGGCACGAAGGGTGGGAAAAGAAAAGCATCACATGAAGGAAGTACATGCATTATAATGTAAGCCTACAAGGGTTTGTCATAAAGGAGAATAAATCAAGGGATAATATATACACCAATGATTTGAAATATGGATGATATCATGTATATACCTCCATGTGTGTGTGGATACTTGGGTGAAATTGAAGGAATCGGTGTAAGATTACTTCTTATTTTCACAAAAAAATTTTGCCACCCAAACAAGTGTTCATTAATATGAAATGTGAGTGAAAAAATATAACCCCCCATAACATTGGATGGAATATGAATGAATAGGATCAAATTATTAGGTATATGTGACCTTGGTGGAAATACTACATCAAAGAATATTGCACATGCTTAGGTTGCAGAGAATAGTGTGAGATGCAGGTGTTGAGGTTTTGTTTCTTGAAAAGAGATATGTATTGAAAGAATTCACTAATGGATGGGTATTAGAGGTGGAATAATCTTTATAAATAGTGGGGATCCACCTCTTCTTCAATCATTACATTGAAATAATAACAACCTAAAACTTTCTTACTCTATTTTCGCTCATATAGTGTGCTTTACTCTTAGTAATCATCCCATAACTCCTTACTCTTCTCTTTTACTAGTGTATTGGATTAGGTAGGTTATAGGTTTTATATTTTCATTTTAAAACACATGAAATTGTACAATAGGCTTAGGATTCCAACACCAGGGTGAAATTATTTGTGTGAAGTGTATCCAAGTGAAAGGACTTGGAAAAAATAGGAAAATAAAACCAACATGAGAGAAACTTTTCCTTCATAAAATTTTAATCCAATTATTTTAATGTTTAACTTATCTTATATTTGGGTAGACATCATACATGATATACATTTATATAACTAATATAGTTTAATTTTATGTTGTTTGAAAATATCCCATTCAATGAAAACTATCCAAGACTCTAAAGTCATTTCTCACATCTACCAACAGATCTGATATATTGAAACATGACAAATTAGAAAGTTTAGGTTAGATATTTTTTCTCTCACACAAGTTATAAAGGATCACCACTAGAGATTCCGAAAAATATATTTCCTCCTATATATTGAAATGGGATTCTACAATACATGGGAATTTTGATTCCAGGTGCTAACCTCCCGGACTCTTTGTTCATACGGTACACTAATCCGATGGCTGCTAACATATAATCAAGGGGGTCATATATCAATGAGGGTGTTTTCACCCCTAAATAAATATTTTATCATTTTAAGGATATTCTAGACAAAAATTTGTACATATAAGATTCCCAAGTTCACTTGAACTCCATATTCCATAAATGAGCAATGAATAAGTTCTGAAGTTGGGAAGAGGATTGAGAGATACACCCCAAAGGTGGTGTTAAGCTCGAGTAGATGTGGGAATATTAGGTCCATAATACATGTTCTAAGTTAAAGAATCAGATAAATGTGGCAGTGATCTATGAAGCTATCTATATCTTACAAACATATGTATACAGGTGTACTAACCTTATTTAAGAACAAATAAATCATTAGAGTCCAAGAACCTATACATTCAACCTGATACATAGGGATGTGGGGATCATTATATGAGACTTATATAAGATATCTTGGTTACCTATACCCAGAACCGTGTATAATTAATTTCATAACCCAAATTCTACTAGAATAGAATATTTTTTGACTCCTATGTTGTGTCAAACAATTCTAAGGGAATCCACAAATTCTATGTGGAAAGATCCCCATCCACAGACAAACACCAAATTTGAAATATGGATGAATATATTCTTGGTTTTAAACTATGATGAGACTACCTGAAAACACGAAAATGGGTACCATACATACAAAAAGGGGTTCCTGGGAGCATATTATCATAATTTAGAAAGGGGACACTTTAAAGAGTGGGGATTTTATGTCGATCCATACATCCATCCTCATAACTGACTTTTTGGCTTCCTCTCCATGTGGATAAGAGGATACCTACTTTTAATTTTTGACTCACATAACAGATTAGAAACAATTACTTTCATGGTGGATAATTTTTTGACAAAATTAATATAGTGACCCAATCCTTTTACACATATTATTACACAATTTTTTAACATAAACATCCAATAATTACAACCCAAAGATTGTGAGGCCTTGTGTCTTCGGAAGACTAGGTACATAAAACATCAAGAAAAAACTAAAACATAACATATTTATTTTTATAATCTTTAGTGAGTTCATAAATCCCTTTGATCTCCAAAAACTGTATAGGATAACCTGTGTAATACATAAAAGAAAGAAGTGAGCAATAAATTCTAGTAAGGGAGTAACATGATAAAAAAGTATAACTTGAGATCATAAAATAATATCCTTATGAATAATCATATAAGATAATAACATAAAAAATATTGTATCATAAGATCATGGAAATATTGGAAAGTGGAAGCAACATATAACATAAAAAAATAAAAAATAAAGGATAACTACAAAGAGAACATCCCATGGTGTACATAACCCCATAATATTTTTGGTTTACCTCATAATCCCTTCTATAATGTATCATGCGATAAAAACATTACTGAATGCATTATAGAACTATCTAGGCACACCTTTCATAATATGTACATGATTATGTGTTTCATAAAAAGGAAATCAATCATAATTTATAGACATAATAATTACCTATTTAAAGAAATGAGTTTCATAATATTTCCTCATTCACTAATCAATAGAGATTTCATAAATAAGTAATTTGATAAATAAAGTAATGAAATGTATTACCCCATAAATTGAATGTATAATGATATAGGTGTTTATTAAAGATACATATGTACATAATTTATATAAAATATAAAGCATTAAATGATTTTTTAATGGATTAAAAATTCTTTAAAAGATCACAAAGAATATTTCTTGAGGAAAATAACATTTTCACTTTGAAATCACTTCATTAAAATTTAAAAAGTTTAAAAATTTTATATCTAAAATTTTCTTTGAAACCAACTATGGAAAATTTTAAAGTAAGATCAAAATAATTTAGTGATCATAATGGACCGAAATTCCTTACATGTTATATAAGTTAAAATAAAACATTCCTTTTACACATTTATAAAGAGAATAAAAAAGTACCTCATTGAAAAAAAAGAAAATATTACATTTAATTTTTTAGAAAAAAATTAAAAAATGGGTAAAAATGTATTTGATAAATTATTAGAGAATAGATAATAAACTCTTTAAAATATTTTAAGGAAATTATATACATGTAAGAGAAATATTCCAAATCTAAACGAAGATACAAGGTCAGTATCAATTATAAACAAATTTCATTGATGTTTCTTTATTCAACAAGGAAGGAAATGGAAAACAAACACATAAAACATATTCATGACTAGAGGATAATAAAATGGATGTGGTTAAATAAAATAAGAGTATACTATTTCCCCTAAACAAACCTTGAACTTAAAAAATATCGAAAAGAAAGGTGATTTTAACATAAAACCTTTGTAGTATTGTTAACTTTCAAATTAAAAGTCATTGGATGAAGTATTAAGACATGGATTTATAAATAACTTTAATTAAATGAAGTATTATTTCAAAATTAATTTATGATATAGTATGTAAACCATACAAGGAAATCATGGTTCACAACATGAAACATTTCTCAAGAAAAAGATATTGAGAGAAAGAGAACACTTTCAAAGATCATAACTTTTGACGTGAAAATTAATCCATAAAATGATTATATGAACACATATAAATGATTTTTTTAAATATATAATAAAAAAATATAGAGATACATTCACATATAATCATGGAATAGAAAAAATAATGAATTATAACTATGACCCAATTAATGGATATTGAGTTAAAAAACACCTTACCCCTTGGTAACTTTCAAATCAAATCCCCTTGGATGAAATTAAATAGTTGTAAAATAAAATACCATGAATTATTAATTATTAATAATATAATATGAATAATGGGTTGAATATACACTATATATAACAAAATAGGTGCATTACATTAAAATATGCCTCAATGAAGTAAAATTGAGATGAAAACCATTACCTTGAGTCCAAATCGTCACATACATTATTTAACTTTGAAATAATAAAATAATGAATTTTTTTTAATATCTTAATAAACTTGTTCATGTTTTCCAATAATTTTTTTTATTTAATATTTTTTTGTAATTATATAATCAATTATGTTCATGTCATACTTTTTGATGATATTTGGCTCGTAAGTCTAAAATGAATTTGGTAAGTTGACTATTGAAACATTTGTTATTGATAAATCATCTCTAGAATAATAACCATGAAATATTTATAATTTTTATACATAAATTATAATTTTAAAATCAACATTAAAATATTTGTATGAAACTAAAATACAATCACGAAGAATCTAGGCCATACTTACTTCTGAGTAACATTTCCATTTATAAACAATAATGGTTGAAATAAGGTAAGAATTAATTTATCTCTCCATAATGATAATTATATCATAAATATAATAAATTTTTTTAAACAAACTTTTATATACCATTCATATGATGTAGTGATTTAAAAAAATCACATCACTTTGTGGAGGTGGTAGTCCATAAGTACTCATAAACAAAATTATCATTTTTCAGTGAATAGATAGATAAGAAAATAGGTGATATATTATCATTAATAAATGAGAAATATTTCATTAATATCATATATACAAATTAAATCCATCATTATAATTAATCGTAAGAGGCAGGGATGGAAAACAAATTACATCGGTCCGCAAGACACGAGTCCACAGTACCCACGAATGATGGATTGATTTCCAATTTGATGAAGGTTGGATATGGATGTAGGTCATTCCATTAACATGATAAAATATTATTATATTTAATATATTAGTGTTATAAATTAATCATGGTTGAATAATATTTGAAGTATTTAGAATAGGAGAAAAAATGAAAAATCTTGGTTAAGAACTATACCTCTTCTTCAAAAACCTCTTAAGGTTTACATAAAAATCATTCTTAGATTTGATTTATAATAAAAAATGACTCTAAGATGTGAGGAGGGGTGTAATTAAGGGGTTTATGTTGGTACCATATTGAGTAAAATGATTTTGTTGTGTGAAGAAAAGAGGATAGGTGGTGACCTTTTATAAGTTAGGGGAGGGGCACTCTTGGAATTTCTTAAAATATTAAATTAAAAAAATAATTTTTGCATTGAAAAAATGCTAAAAAATGATATAATTTTAATATTATATGATTATTGTAAATCATAATACCATTGAATAAAATTTGAACAAGTTTATATTTGGTTTTTACCCTTATCTATTTGTTTTAACCCATATTAACCCTCTTTGAAAATTTCCTTAATAATGAAGTTTTTACTATTTAGGGATCAATATAGTTACCATAAAAGGATAATTGGTCCATAACTGTACCATGGTTGATATTTCTAAAATATAAAATCAATTGGACAAATATAGTATTTTTATAAACTCTAAATCATTTAATAAAATATTATTTATTATAAATTAACATTAATGTAATATTTGGATCCATTCATTTAATTTGACCGTGAAAAAAAGTGAAAAAATTGAATTTGAATAAAATCCATTAACACCCCTATAATATGTTATTTTTATCTACAAAATTAATGAAATATAATAATTCATTTAAATCATATTACTTTTAACATTTTTAAAATCATTTATTTTATTTTCTATTAATTGAATGAATACTACGTCGACGTTTCATAAGATTTTAATGTAATATAATTTTCATTAATTTTTTTTATTTTTTCACTATTCGTTGAAAAGTACGACTTTTGAGAAAAATATAAAAATTGATCCACAATATAATTTTTTAGGTTGATTTCAAAAATGATATTATTTCTATCAAGAAATATTTATAAAAGTTCCAGAAATTTATTATAATATTTTCTCACCTAAATTAATAAAAATAATTTTGAAGAAAATTTATTTTTGATGAAAAAAATAACATTACTAAAAAATTAGTTCTTATTTCCTAATAATTAATTAATATATTTCTATTGAGATGAATATTTTATATGTATTTCATAACATGGTTAATACTATTCATAACCACCAATTTAATGACTAAGTTATAATAATCATATTTAAATAATAATATTTCATAGTTCATTTAGGCCTAGTTTTACGTATCACATATGCTATCAAACATAGTTTTATTTTTAAAATATAAGGCTATTACAAGGAAGGACCATCGGCCTGGTGATACTGATGCTGGATCAAACCCACCAATGCTTGCTACAAATCTACAAATGGAAGCCCATGTTTTTCATGTTTGGGAGATTTTAAATGTTTTAGGGTTGGATGGTAATACAATTCAATATATATAAACTATAAACAGAAATCTAAATCCTAAGCTAATGGTTTAGACTTTATAACTATATTATTTTTTCAATTAAGTATTTATCTCTAAAGGATGAAAAAGATTTGAAGCTCTTTATTCTTCACTTAGAATTCCACCCCTTTTTATGTGGTGACTGCCTTACCTAAACAATTGCGGATGATAGATACCTTGATTATGAATGTTAGTTATACATGTTATCCACAAGAGACTATATCTTCGTGGCCCAGACTATGTCATCACCTATGAGGCTTATGCACTATTATAATTCAAAATTAAATTTCACTATATTCAATAGAAGGTAGTGGTACCATTAATGGATGTCATGATGGAGAATTATTCATTTTTGATATTTCAACAGTGGGTAATGATGGAATAGAATATTACTTAGGATATGATCAAGATTCCATCCACGAATGTCTTCACTGAGGCCCAACTTGGGTACGTCTAATCCTAGAGGTCATCATACCCTCCCAAGATGCTTACAGGTAGTATCCTTTGGGTTACAATATCTTGAGCCCTAGAGAGAGGGTAGAAGGATAAAAATGATTTCTATAAGAAATATATGACTAAAAAAGCATCTGTACCTTTTGATCAACCTCAATTATAGGAATCTTAAAATCACCATTCGAAGAGACGGGATATCATGAGTTGGATATGAGATAGTCCTGCTAACTTCACTAGGATGGTGCTTTGGATAAATGTGAGATTATAGAAGAAAAACTAAAATTTATAAGGCCTGAACATTCTTTATAACTTAGAGGGGAGACTACTAATATCTATTTAGATTTACTTTACCCCAAGAAAATTAATTTATAAAGGAAATGTCCTGTATCTACTAGACTTATGGGTGTGTGATACCTTTCATGGAAGTGTATACATTTCCAAACATAAAAACTTGAAGGCTCCTTGTGATTTTTAGTTAGAAACTACTCTTAAAATGTTCTGAAAGTACATAAGGGAGTAGAAGTTGTTAGTACTTATGACAGATAATAGTATCCCAATTAAGATAAGAGTGAATGATTTAATAGATAAAGGCATGCTAAAGTGGTAATTAATTAATATACTTAAGAGGAGTTGGATGGAATTATCAACCCTGAAAATGTATGGAGAATATCATATTTTAAGTATATTGTATTCAATATCCAGACATATCCTCACAAGAAATATTATTCTTTTTAAGGGGGTATAAACAATATAGGAACATAAAAAGTCTCATGAATATACTATGTGTTATACCGCATTGGAAAATTACATGGGATCAATTACCCCAAATAAAGAGGAACTCTATCCTAGACAGAGGTTGATGTTAGAATTTTAGGAAAAAACTCCATTATACACCCTTCTATATTTGGGAACTTTCCCTATAGTTGATACTAGATGAACCTATATCTATGATGGGATTCCAATAAAATACTAAAATATTTTCGAAGAACATTCTCATTTGTGAAAGAGGTTATCCTATGAGTCATACATATCTTTTCATTTGGATACTAATAATACACTTCTTTAAAAAATATCAATATTTAGAGAGGAATATTTATGAGTTGATCCCAAAGGGTGATGAAAGAGAGTATCATGATGCTGTCCCACATTCCACTAAAGAATGAGTTACCCCAATGGTGAGGGTTTTAATTACAGTAATCTGGACTATGTCTACTAATAGAGGAGAAAATGTATAAGGAATAACCACTAATTTCAATTATCACATTTAATGTCACCCTATTAACATTTATGATTTCTTGATAGGTATTATCAGTATTACTGAAGATGTGACCATAATGTAGGTTCTATTTTCACTAATAGATTCTAGTTTCCACTTACCAGAATTCAATGAGTTTAACAATGAGCTATATGGTTACACGTCTTTCTTCATTACACTTTCCCAATTATTTCCCCACATGGCATAAAAATTTGGACTCCCATGTCATTCAAATTTTTATATATAAAATATATCTATTTTGATCAACTATCTAGATATTATATCCATCTCACCTATTTTAATGGAGAAATATGATGACCCAAGAGGTAACAAGGGTTGATCTGTTCAACCAGCCCGAAGCATATCATTAAGGTACCTTATAAGGATTTCCTCACCAAGACATCATTAACCAAAAAGTTGAGGAAACCATCCTTGGGTTGGGTGAGGATCCATCGATTGATCATACCATGATAGGACAAGGGGATGACCTTATGGTGCCAAATGATGGGGTGACATTGATGAATGAAGTCTCTATCATGGTAGATGAGGAAAAACCCATTGAAGGAGATTCCCATTTTATAAATTCAGAGAGAGAGGAATTAATTGAGGGATATATTACTCAAATATAAGTGGGTGAGTATTTATAATACGATTGGTACACCTTGACGCTCATAGGATGATGCATGTACCCTTCTATGTTACTTGTAGTGTTATCATCGCAAGTAGAGGGACAAGTTGAAGAGGCTACCATCACAAAATCTCAAATGTTATAAGCAGACAATGGTTAGGATTATTACAGAACCAAAAAATATTATATGGTGATGAACATGTGATCTATTTGAGTGAACAATTATGAAAATGTATTTTAGTCTTTTGGAATAATTCTGAGCTAGATCAAGAGACTCTTGATATTTCACACACCTAAAAGAATCATGTATGGAGTGTAATTTGGAAGTCGGTCTAAAATAATCATGGAAAGGGTTTATAAAAGAACTTTAATAGGATATACCATATATTAATAACATAAATATATTATGGGTTCAACTATCTTATTATCTATACTTCTATGGATGAAATCATCTGCGAGTAAGAGAATGAGACACTTTCTTAACTGTAATTTTCCAATAAAAGTCAGTGGAACATTCCATGAATCTCAAAGTTGTTGAACATTGTGTATAATATAAACTTTTGGAAGTGATAGTTAATACTTAATAAGAAATAATTAAAGGTAGAACCATATTGGATCTACCTCATCAAGAGTTTCCTCTTCTGAGAGAGTAGTTGAGGACCAAAAAAACTAATCAAGGAACTAGAAAGGGATGGGATTGACTCCATAAATAGAGTAGAGAGATCATTCCTAGATGAGAAAACTAAATCCACATAGCTACTTGAACTTCAATTAAACATTGATTAATCCTCATGATCACTAAATGAAATCAAAGATTTTTTGAAGCATAATTTTTAATTATTTACTTATTGAAGCTCCACTCCTTTAAAAAATGGAAGGGAGACTCAAATTTATCAATATTCCCCTTATTCTCATTTAATAAATGAAAAACATTATTATACCCAAATTTTTGTGATTTTATGACTCATTTATTTCATAAACTATAAATTCATGATAATTTATAGAAATTAAAAAACTAATAGCTTAATAATTGATTCAATTTGATCATTTTATAGGAAAGGATCAAGTAAATCAGTACTTCTAAACACTATACTCAGGGTTGAGATATGGGATTCAATCCATTTTATTTTAAATATACACCCTAATATAGATAAGGTAGGCCAAATATGGCGACACATACACCATAAATGTAATCTTGGGTGAGTTATTGAGATAAAGGACTATGAGATTTTTCTCCTTCTAAAGGTGTATTCTGGGATGGGCATATATGGGTTAAATATGGAAGTAAATCTACCATCGTTATAAGCCAAGGTTGGATTATTTGGTTAACTTCTTTCTAAACATGTGAAATCACGAAGATATAGGTGGGCTAAATAGGGTATCATACATACCATGATTGTAATTCGAGGTTCATCCATTATAAAATGAGAGAGTAAAATGACTCAAAAATAATTAATATCTTAAGGGGGAATTTTGGAATGGGGTTTCCAATATTCAAAAATAAATCACGTATAATAAAATTAGACTTTTATGCATTTGGAATAATTTATATGGACTAATATGCAAGGAACAGAGGGGTTCTCTGACTTTTTTGGGGGGTCTATGGATCTATCAATAACTATTTGAATTCTTCCAGGGTTGACTTTTGGAGCCTATAACATTTATGTCATTTTTTTTTATTTTTATCCTAAATTTTTATTAAGGCACAAGTAAGGAAAGGATTAGATGGTAAAAAATAGGTGTTTTATTAGGCCATCATGTACATGTTTTCAACATGAAATATTTTGTGCCTTTTAATTTTTAAAAGCCAATATTTTTCTTAGGCGATATGAGGTGTAGGAATAGAAAGTTTAGAAAATATTTTTTTGAATTATACCTTTCATTCAACTTTGTGAGCTCTATGTCTCACTATATTGACAGTATAAATACTTTTAAGATGGTACAATGAGGCTGGTGTTTAAGGTCTAACAACTTTGACCAAATAATGAGGTAGTCTACATAGAAAAAAGGAGGAGGTGATAAAACTACCTGAATATGAAGATAAATACTAAAATAGTTATCCTTGCGGGTAGACACACAGAGTTTAAGGTCATAGTTCTTAGAACAAAAGTAGTTGGGGGTTTAAATGTCATATTACTAAGACCAAAAAGTTCCTGACCTTTAAGGTTATATATCCTTGAGAAAAGGGATAGTTGGTACATATATAAAAGGAAATAAAAAACCAAACATTAATAGAGATCTCAATGATAGTATAAATAATCTCATATATGGGTGAACATAGTTTAAGGTTATAGATCTTAGACTAAATGTTAGTGCTTGTGATAGCCTAGATGAGGATCGAGTGTTAAGAGTGCTTGAACAACATTTGAATAGGGAGTTAAGATTGTGGAAATACTAACCTATGGTATTTGTTTTAGGAAGTTATGGGATATAAAAAGTATATTTAGTATGAAAATTGATCCATATTCAAATGATAGGTTCCACGATAATATTTTTAGTTGAACATGGGGTTAGATGACCGTACCCAAGGTAAAAAATGCCTCTGTCTTACAGACCTAATATGGTGATACATATATCATTACCAAGTAGAGGTTTCCTTTAGATTTGAATGTTTTTGTTACCAATAACCATGAAATGTTCCTGGTGATTGAAACACTTATTGCTGAAAGTATGGAATTTGAAAGAAGATATTTAAATGGGGATTGAAATAGTTCATTGTAAAAATATCCATGATTGGTATGTTATGAAATGTTAAATAAGAAGTATAAATAAATGATGATTTATAGCTAGTTTTGAGATATATGTCTCAAGAATCACTACACATCCTATTCCAATATGAATATATCATTATATAGTTCTTATATGGGTATTTGTTTCTATCCTAGAATCAAAAACATAAGAGGTTCCATTACCATACCCTAGATAGTGACTTGGGGGTATAAATAATGCAAGAAACCTGATGTAAATATGGGAATACCACATACTGGGATATAACTCATCAGAAAGTTGTAATGACCTTGATTTTTTTGTTAGTATAAATCATTATTTTTCTAGTTTAATTTTCTTGTTTTATCCTTATATGTGTGGCCTATTGACTAAAATAGGACCTCTGAGTTTCTAGAGATTTTTGAAGCCTGTAGGTTTGAGATACAAAGGAAAAAGGAATGATGCATGGTTTGGTCAAATTGTGCGGGGTGATGCAGATGGTTGTAGAGGGATACAGAGTTAGAATTAACTATGAGACCTAGGATGTATTTCCATGCAACTTGTCTCAGACAAGTGATAGAGGCATTTCACAAGGGTTGTGTACGGTTAATTAAACCATGATCCTAGCCCATAAAAGGGGGTTTCTTGAGAATTAGCTATTGTTGGCACACTATTTGTCCAACCATGGGGAAAAACTATTAGGCCCTTTAATAAAGGGTATCTTACCATTTTACATCAAAATTTTACAAACCCTCTTCCATTATCTTCTCTATTGGATGCACATATATCCCCCTATTGTGTGAGATCTCTCAATCCTTCACAAAGGCTTTTTAATTTCTCATGTATCAAAATTCCAATTGGACTTTCACCGATTATGTTGTTTATAAAACAATAATAGATTCAATAAACTTCCTTATTTTCTTTGTTCATCTTTCTATATTCTACACTATTTTGGTGTGAGGTGATATTCCCTATTTTTAGGGTATTTGTATGTTCTTACCTTTTCCCTCATTCTACTAAAAATATGAAGCTAATACCAGTTGAGGATTCATGCATGGGACTAAGGTAGGCGGTCTTATAATTTTCCCTAAAATTTAATGGTTTTTATATCATTCATAATTATGAAACACAATAGACATTTCCATGAAATGTCTTAATTTTTTTCCTTTTTAAATAATTTAAACCATGATGGAATGCTCCCATAAACTCATGTTTGAGTGTTATAGGTTCTTTACCTCATTGATCACCATCCATTTGGGTGTGTTGAATTAATTTCCATCATTAATATAAATTTTTTTTCAGACCAACCACCTCTTAAGTTGTTTTTCTTGTCATTAAATTGGATTTTCCTTATTTCCAACATTAAATGGATTAACATAAATTGAATTAAAGTTAGTGGAGATGCCTAAATATATGATATAATATGATAATGAATTATATGACTTGTGGGAAACATTGGTAATTGGATTAAATGAATGTAAATGATTAAGTAAAAATGAATTATGTTTATTATAATTATACCATGAATATTGGTCATTGGAAAAAGATAAGGGACTCATTGAGCATGGAATTTTACACTCCCGTATGTTTGGTTTTGGTCATAGAGTGTCCCACCATTTACATGGATGATGGGAATGAAATTACATGTTCCCTTTCTTATGGTGTTGGGAATGATGACTTACCCCACTATCTCGAGTGATGAGCTTGATTTCTCTCATTCCCATGAGATTCAGAGCTAGTAACCTTTCCAGAGTCTATAGTTTGTTAGACTGTGCAAGGATGCCAGAGTTATGCCCCATGTCTAGCTAGAACCTTATATATATATATATGCCTCTATATTTCCTCAAATATATAGTGCATATACATATATACATATGATGTATAATTTATTACAAATATATGCACATGGGAGCCCAATATCCGAGTTTTCCTAGCCCATGAAGAAGTAGGTAGAGTCTACCATGTGTCCCACAGAAACCTAAGTTGACTAGTATTTTGTTTCAAGTATATTTATTATCTATTATACCTTCATACTGATATTCTATACACACTAACTAAATTAATCTATACAACGTTGGTGGTTTCCTTGTGAGTTTATTCTCACAACAATTTTGGAAAATTAATTGGTACTCCAATAGACCTTATGGATGCAGGTAGGGAGAAGGAAACGCACCTAGTCTTTGGTGCTTGATATGATTTTCTTATAGCATGGGAGCATGTGAGTATAGGATCAAGCATATTATCGTGATGGAACTGGATATGTATTTTAGATTTTCCCTCTTTTGTAGAGAATTTTTTATATTCCTATGTCCTGTATCCCCATATTCCCTGTTTTTCACATCATCAAGGAATGATATCATTTTATTTGTAACTCAACCTATGTATTGATTATTATTAAATTTTATTATATGTTTATCTTTCACTACTGATTATTCTAATTGTTTCATCTATGTTATCACTTATATCATTACTCTTCTATTTATATTATTTATTATTAGCACTGTTCTACTCTAGTAACATAGGGTATAATATAGCATCCCATCTTTTTATTGCATAAACGTTTCATTGCATTGTACAAAACATAGGACCTTTTAAAGTTTAGTTACTTCAAAAAAGGTACATAAAACATTAAAACTTAAAAAAATTATTCTATTAAACTTGAAATAATTATTCATGGTTAATTTAATGTACATTTATTGCATCTCATAACCAAGGGACATACATTAAAGCAAAGGGTGAGTGTAAGGCCAAGTAAGAAAAATAAAGGGAAATCGTTTACATGTGATCATGAGAATTATAAATAAAAAACATAAAGAATATCATAAAGGAAATAGAAATATGAATATAATAATAATAATAAAATGAATCATAACATGGATATGTGGATAAAATATTTAATTGATTCATTCATAAATATATCACTAAGGTGTGACACCAAGGTGTCATAAAAATTACCATATTTATTCACCAATGTATCATAAAACTTGTCATATCTAGAGATTAAATTATTTAACCAATCAATTGGAGTGATATCATGGTGATCCCTTTATATGTTTTAATTAATGTTAGAAACATATTTTATAATACAACATTACAAAAATAACCCACTTATAATTAATGAAACTGGTTTCATATAAATATCACGACCTTTTATTAAAAGTGATTAAAGACAATATCTTTATGTCATTAACCCAAAAGATAAAGATATTTTAGGTGAATAACCTAGTAAAATAAAGATTTTTGGGAATTCCCAAAAGAAAATGGGATAATTATTTTAGAAAAAGTGATAAATTTTGAGAAGAAAATCCAGCAGTATAATAGGTCTGAAATGTTGTTTTAAAAAACATTAAAAATAGAGGGTAAAAGGCATAAAATTCATAACATACTCTTAATAAAATTAAGGGATAAAATAAAAAGTACAAAAGAACATAGTATAAATTTTTTGAAGACACACCACATAAAAAGGAAATTGCAAAGGAAAAGAGAAGTTGAGATTTCTCTTAACATGTAGGGTGACTCCAAAAACTCAAGGATCAAGATATTGGGGGATTGAAGATACCATTTAAGTACTCATTGAGATGTAATAATATCATATATTAATGTATAATTAATTTTTAATTAACTTAAATGAAGAAATGGGCAGGTATTTATAATAAATCTGAGGGAGTTTTTTATTAATCTACATGGAATCCTTAGTAGTGGTATTTGAAAAACCATGGGATTAACCATGGTATTGTCCCATGGTATTGGCCACATGGGACACCTATTATGTTATAAAAATCTAAAATAGTCGAAAAGAATTTTATATTACATATTACATCATTATGAGGTCATTAAACTACCCTAAACTCAAAACTGTATTTTTACTATTCACCAAAAACAAAATATTTTAGAAAATTATCATAAATTCACCATAACCTAATTTCAATATTATTATTTGAAAAAATGATTTTTATTTTATCATAATAATTCTATTAGTATGTGAAATTTAAAATTTTAATATAAAAATCCTTAGTTATTAAAAATAATAGTGGATAGAAAATATATAGTGAAAATGCAGTGAAATTTCTGAAAAAATAAAAACAATTTTCATTTATATTTGAAGAGGAGTGTTTTAATCATAATACTTAATTAAAATAATCATTAATCAGACTAAATTTGTTTTTTATAATAATTATATCATTTATTAAAAGTACAATTTTTGTTTGAATAATCAATTTATAAAATTCATCATATTTTTACTAAAATTGTTTCTCAAAACAGAATTGATGGAATATGAATTTCATTTATTCCAATATATTATATAATAATTAACTAGTGAATTAACACATATCCCCTTTTAACACCTTCATACGAACCAATGGTTAGGTGTGTGATGGAAATATATTCTTTGGGGTGACTTAGATAACATCGCCTGAGTAGTAATATCTACTAACTTGAAATTCTATCATAGTCGATTTTGTTTAAGATTAATATATTAAACTTGGATTGATATTGGTCAATACTGAACCCAAAATATGATACCTCCCTCCCAAGTTCCTATAAATGGAAATCGCATGGCATGACTCTACTGGATGAGGCTATCGACTCTTCTTCCTGCATTAATATTACATTTTCATTTCTATTTATAAATAATAATTATAATGTTAAAATTATTATTAAGAGTATAATTTCTGATGGTCATATTAACCAATATTTATAATTGACCAACTATCATATAACATTCAAATAAAAATGATCACATTTCAAATTACACTCCCTTTATTATTAATGAGATATAGTATTTTCATGTATAATATAATATAAAAAATATTTTTTGGAAACAATTATCATTAAAAAAGTTTGGGTTGTTATATTCTCCCCCCTTAAGAAATTTCATTCCTGAAATTTAAACTCGACCCCTAAGTTGAGTAATGGTGATGGTATTTTGCCTCATTTTTTTATCTAGTTCTCACATAGAATCTTCATATTTGTGGTTCCTCCACAACACTTTAATGAGGTGAGTTGTCTTATGGAATATAACCTTGTCTCTATGGTCCATGATCTCTATTGGATTCTCCTCATAAGAGAGGTCATGTTCTAGTTGTACTACCTCTAGATTTAGTATATGTGAGGGGTCAAGTATGTACTTCCTCAAGAGAGATAAATGAAAAACACCATGAAATTGAGCTATATTTGGAGGAAGGGCAAGCCAATAGGCCACTACTCCTATACGATCAAGTATTTCATTAGAAAAAATGTACTAGTGGACAAGATTCTCTTTAATTCCAAACCATAAGAATCTATTAAAAGGTGAAATTCAAAGTAATAATTTGTCTCCAACATCAAACCCCAAGTCCCTTTAACATTTATCAACATAGATCATCTACTGAACCTGAGTAGCCTTTATGCGGTGTTGGATGGAATAAAACTTTTCTGTTATATTTTTCACAAGATCAGGTCCAAGAATATTTCTCTCACCATCTTTATCCCAAAAAGTAGGAGTTCTACATCACTTCCCATATAGAGCTTAATATATTTCCATTTGAATACTCGAATGGATGATGTTTTTGTATGATAAAATAGCTAATGGGATATGTTTATCCCATCCACCTTTAAATTTCATTGAGCCTGTTCTTAGTATATCCTCAAGTGTCTTAATAGTCATTTCATATTTTCAATCAGTTTGGGGGTGATTGGCCATACTAAAATTCAATTTGGTACTAAAATTTTGTTGAAGACTTCTCCAAAATGTTGATGTGAACCTTGGATAATGATTTGAAATGATAGAAAGTGGAACTCCATACAGCCTTAAAACATCCTTTATATATATATTACTGGGTTGGTCAAGATATAAATCATCCTGAATAGAGATAAAATGGGAATTCTTGGTGTGACAGTCCCCTATAACCCCTATTGAATTATTTTCTTTGGATGTTTTTAAAATACCAGTGACAAAGTCCATACAAATATTATCCCACTTTCATACTGGTATGGGTAGTGGTTGTAATACCCCTTTAGAAAGTCATCTCTTTGACTTCACTTATTGACACACCAAGAACCTTGTAGTGTAGATGCCAATATCACTTTTCATGTTATACCACTAATAATGATCACAAATGTCCGTATACATTTTCATGCTTCCAGAATTAATATAGTAAGTAGAGCTATGATATTAATCCATCAACTCCTTATATATTTCCATAATATATAGAACACATAACTTTTTATGAAATTTCATCACACCCTCTTGATCAATATTGAACTCAAGAAATTTCCTATTCTTCACATCCTTTATCTTTTTATGTAACAAATGACATTGTATTAAATATTTCTTGATCTTATCTAGTAATTATAGTTGAGAAATCATTTAGGATATGATATATGATGTCCCTTCCCTAAAAATTCCCATGTATAGTTTTACTGGGCCTTTTATCAATGGATCTCCTTGAATACTCATCATTTCCAGAACAACAATGCGTTTCCTACTTAATGAATCATCGACTTTGTTTTCTCTTATAGGATGATAATGAATTGATCAATCATAGACTTTAAGAATTTCCGACCATATCCTCTATCCCATGTTCAATTCCTTTATCATGAAAATTTACTTTAGACTTTTATGATCTTTAAATATATCACATTTCCCCCAAAAAATATAGTGCCTCTATATCCACAAAGAAAAAACAACAGAAACCACAACCAAATCCATGTCATGTGTAAGATAGTTATGGTCATGAGGTTTCAACTATGAAGATAAATAAGCAATCACCGTGTCATTTTTCATGAGGAAACACCCAATACCTTTAAAACACGGTTCAATAAAAATAACAAATCCTTCTCTGATAGAGGGTAGAGTTAACAAGGGTGTAGTAACAATTTTCTTATTCAGATCTTGGAAACTTTTTTTACACTCGTTTTTCCAGATGAACTTGACCCCTTTTCATGTAAACTTGGTTAGTGGATTATAAATTCTTGATTTTTTTTCACAAAACTCCTAAAATATAATGAAAAAATAAGGAAACTATGATTCTTAGTTACTGTTGTATGATGAGGACACTCCTCCAAAACCTTGGTATTTTTAGTGTCAACTGAGATTACTTCATTGGTTACACTATTAACCAAGAAGGATTTTTTTGTAACCAATATTCACATTTATTGACCTTTCCAAATAACATTTTTTTCTTCAGAGTTTTCAATATAACCCATAGATGATCCTCATACTCCCAAAAAATTTGGGAATATATCAAAAATCCATCAATAAAAACTACCAAAAAATTATCATGGTAGTCTTTAAAGACTCTATTCATCAAATCCCTAAACATATTAGAAGAATTAGTCAAGCCAAAGGGGATAAAAACAAACTAATAATGCCCATATCTTAATCAGAAGGCAGTTTTTGGAATATATTCTTTCTTTACCCTAAATTGTCGATAACCAGATTGAATATCAATCTTGGTGAAGAATAGACCCCAACAAAGCTAGTCAAATTAATCATCAATTCTTGGAAGAGAGTACTTTTTATTCATTGTGATCTAGTAAAGTTATCTATAATTAATGCATAGTATAATTGATCCATCATTCTTCTTCACAAAGAGAATATATACTACCCATGGAGACACACTTGTTCAAATAAACCCCTTACCCAAAAGATCTTGGATATGTTTCTTTTATTCCACAAAAATCACATTTTATATTCTATATAAGGTATTTTTAATTATCTTGTAACCAAGAATGAGATCAATGAAAAACTCTACCTCTCTTTTATGATGAGGTCCAGGAAACTCCTCATGAAACACGTCAATGAATTCATGAAAGAAGGGGTCATTTGATATACTTATACTCTCAGTTTGATCTTCACCTTCACTAATCATTTTCATAAAGAAATCTTTGGGAGGTTATTTTATAAAACATTCAGGTCGATATATCTCTCCTTTGAAAAAAACTGAAGGTTTTCCATTCAAGACTATTGAGATATCCTTTATTTTTCATTTTATCTTAGAATTATACTTTGAAATTCAGTACATCCCTAATATAATGTCAGATTCATTCATGGAAATTCCTACTAGATTTGTGATGAGATTGTTCTTTCTAAAGTGAATACTAGAGTTTCTATACACATTTGATATTTGTATAATCCCTCCCAGAGACTTGATAAAAAAATATACTTCTAGATTTTCAAGGATTGATTATATATTCTTTGCAAACTTAGAAGAAATAAAGGAATACATAGAACCAAAATCAAACAAAGTACTTTCTAACTTTGAGAGAACAATAAGATTACCTACTTCCAAATCCTTTGAAGCTTCAACTTCAAAAGTCATGATAACAAAAGCATGACCTTGATCCCTTAGCCTATGATGAGGTTCATAATGGTTAACCACTATTATCTTTAGATTTAGATAGTGATTGGAAAAGTGCGTGATGTTTACACAATTAAATAATTAGACTTTAGGTAGGTCTTAAACAGTTTTACCTTTTTTGTTAGGGTTGACAAGTTTTGGATTTACCTCAGTATAATAGTTTTGAAAAATATGGCCTTCACTTCCACACTTGTAACATTTCCCACTCTTGAGAAAGAAGTTACATGAAGTCTTCTTCACACACTTATTTCACAAGGAAAGTTTTACTTTATTTCATCCCCTTACCTGATCAAAGATCCTTTGTAAACTTAGATCAAAGGATATCTTATTTGATTTGATTTTTGAGACCATGTCATCTCACTGAACTCCAATTCGACCTTCATATAACTTCATACTATCTCCTTGTAGCTGTCACAGTCTTGATAGGAAATATTCATATCTAGAAAGGGTCGTAGTCCAATGAATAATCTATCAAACTTCCTATTATAATTCATTAAAAATATTGAGGTGTAATAAGAAAATCTAGTGAAGTTCATCTCATATCTTCCCGTAGATTCAATCTCTTTATTCTTTAGTTCTAGAAATTCCTTTTATATTTTCATTCACATAGAATGGGGGATTTTTTTTTGAAAAAGGTTCCCATGAACTCATCCCACTCCATAGATTCAATATACCCTCTTGAATTAATATTTTTGATCATAACCAACCACTAATAAGCTTCTCCCTCTAAATAATAAATATCCTGGGTGACTTTCTCTTATTCTAAATAGTGGAAAATAGAAAAGATCTTTTCAATATAGCTTATCTATTATTCAAAAATCAATGGGTTAGTAGATCAAATAAAAGGAGGTGGTCACTGATGCATACATGATTCAATATAAGGTGGTTTCCTTCAGGGTGAATTAGGTCTCTCATCTTGATTGATGTTATTTCTCTTAACTCAATTCAGTTGATTCATCATTCTCATGAAGTTTTCCATTCTGGCTTCCATCGGAAGGCCATCAACGCCTGGTCCATTGCGCTCGCCATTTACCCGATTTCTTATATCTCCTAACATTTTATAAAATAATAAAAACTCAGTGAGAAATGTGTTTCATTTTAATAATCTTATAATTCTTAATAAATTTTACATCTTAAAACATCATTACAAAATATGTTATTATTTAAAAACAATTACATTTTATATAAATCCTTCACAATGGTTAATAAAAAGATTGTTATTAACCAAATATTTTTCCTAAGAGTGTCAAACTAGGTGCACAATAAGGCCCATTATCACATACCAGGTTATGATGGGTTAGGCCTGATGCACCATGTCAGAGTTGTTACCCCTAGGTACATCTATGATAGGACCACGTCCACTTGTTTGTATCCAGACGTGGATTTATTTTCTCGAAAACCACTTACTTAATACTTCATAAAAATAACAGGATGTTTTACGATATTTATAATTTTCTATAAGGTTATTACTAAAGTTTTAAAATCATAATTTCCATAAATAACTAATCCTTCCTTTGATACAAACAATAGAATCCCACCTTTTATTACATAAACTTTTCATTACATTGTACAAAACAGAGGATCTTTTAAAGTTTAGTTTTTTGAAAACAAGATATATAAAAGATAAAAAAATAAAATATTATTTTATTTTACTTCAAATTATTCTTCACTTTTAAAACTTAAGTACATTTATTTAATCTAATATCCTGGGGACATACATCAAAGGAAAGAGTGAGCATAAGGCCCTATAAGGGAAAGCAAGGGAAGCAATTTAAAAGTGATCAAGAGAATTATAAATAAAAAATACTTGAGGAATGTCATAAAGGAATGATAAAGAGTCATATAATAATAATAACTTGAATTATAACTTGGATATGTGTCTACAACATTTACTTGTGTCATTAATAAACATATCAGTAAGGTTTGTCACCGAGGTGTCGTAAAAATTACCAAGGTTATTCACCAAAGTATCGCAAAACCTGTCATCTCTAGAGATTAAATTATTTACCCAATTAATTGGAGATATATTAAGGTGAAAAATTAATATTTATTAATTAATTTTATCCACATAAATCATAATAAAACATTTCTTAAATAAACCATGGAGGATAAAAGAAACGATTTTTACATCAAAATCACGACATTTTAAAAAACGTGCTTAAAGAAAATATATTTATATAATTATTAACCAAAAAAATTAAATAGGGTTTTATTTATGTTAATATGAGAATAAAATAGGTAATTTTTAAATCTAGTATAATACCTCAAGAAAACAAAGTGGTTTGGGTATTCACAAAAGAAAAAAAAATAGAATTTCTTCAGAAAAAGAGAGAAATTTTTAGAACAAAATCCCGCAACATAATGAGCATGAAATATGGTTTTAAAAAAAATTAAAATATAGGTGAAAAGTGTCTAACACTCATAAAATAGTCTTAATATATTTAATGGATAGAATAAAATTGATATAAGAACACATAAAAAGGAAATTTGAAAGTAAAAGGGAAGTTGAGATTTCCCTTACCTTGAAGAGTGACTCATAAAACTAGAGGATCATGACCTTGTGGGATTTAGGGATAATTTGGAGGACTCCTTGGGAGGTAAAACTATCATATATTCATGTATAATGTATTGAAAATTAATAAAAATAAAGTAACGGGTGGTTATTTATAGCAAAAGCGGGGGAGTTTTTTTATTAATTTCCTTGGACACCTCGGTAGTGGTATTTGAAAAACTATGGGCTTGCCCAAAGTATTTTTCCATGGTATTATGTTATTATAATCTAAAAGAGTATACCATCATTTTTATTACATATTACATCATTATGATGTCATTAAACATACCGAAAACTCAAAACTGTATTTTTACTATTTACCGAAAAACAAAATATTTTAGAAAAATATCATAAATTCACCTTAACATAATTTTTATTTTATGATTTCATAAATGATGTTTATTTTATTATAATAAATCCCTAAGTATGATAAATTTAAATTCTAGTTATAAAAATTCGTTTTTATTAAGAATAATAACGAATATAAAATGCATAGTGAAATTTATGAACAATTAAAATTATTTTGACATTTATATTTAAAAGGTGTGTTTTAATCATACTATTTTATTAAAATAATAAATATTAATAATAGACTAATTTATTATAATAATTATATCATTTCTGAAAATTATATTTTTTGTTTTAAAATAAATTTATAAATTTATTCATTTTTTAAGAAAAAATATTCTCAAAACGGAATTGATGGATCAATGAGTTATTTATACAAAGGGATTATACAATAAGTAACTAGGGCCTTGAAACATAACCCCTTATAAAACCTTCATACAACCTAAGGGTAAGGTGTGCAATGCTGATAGATTCTTGGGGAAGCTTGGATAATATCACCCAAGTTGTAATCTCTATTAAATAGAACTTATCCCAATGGAGATTTTGTTCAATGTTAATATGTTGTAGCTCATCTTGGGATTGGTCAAGAGAGAACCCCAAAGATACTACCTCCCTCCCATGTTCTGATAAATGGGCTTTGTACAACATGAATCTATTGGAAGAGGACATCATCTCTTCTTTCTGTATTAATTTTACGTTGTCATTTCTACTTATAAACAGTAATTATATCATTAAAATTATTATTTAGAGTATAGTTTCCAATGGTAATATTGAAAAATGGTCATAATTGACCAATGATATATAAAAATAAAAATCCAATAGTCACATTTCAATTTATCCTAACTTAATTATTAATGGGAGATAGTTTTATTATGTATAATATAATATAAGAGACATTTTCAGGAAATAATTATCATTCAAAAATTTCAATTCGTTACATATAGAATCAGAAATGTACCACCTTATAACACTTCTACTAGTTGGTATCCTCTGGCGTATGATGAGGCAGGCTTGAGGCCATGTAACCCACAGGCCCAGGGCATCATTTTAGCAACTCATGGGTTGGGAAGTTACAAAGTGGTATCAAATATTTATTTTTTTATCTTAATTTTTGGGTATTGTAAAGGATATTAGGAACATGTAAAAATTTATTAACGAGACTATTCCTGAGAGTAGTTAAACCACATATAGGGGAAAACAAAATTACTTGTGATGGAATATTTATATTTTTGTTTATGCTTGTTATAGTTTTATTGATTTCAATATTTGTAAAAACACATGTTTTGAAAGGATATTATTGTTGATACTATAGATATAGATTTTTTACCCTTAATTGGTGAAGAAATAAGGTAGTTTTTCATTCATCATTGTAGGCACTTTAGGAATTATATGCCTTGAATTTTTCCATTCCTTGTTTACTTTGCTCATTTTTCTACTTTATATAGTTGGGTTCTTTGATATCTATAAGAAATATGAAAATGATTTTATCATGGACTGGATAATTGGATTAATGACTATTTCTGCATCAATATAAATATTACTTTCTCATATAGATTGATTATTGCACCTTTATTAACCAATTATACTAGGTTTGAGTCATAGACCACTGGTTCCATGAGATAAAACAATAATTGATTTTATTTTCTTAATGGAAATTTTAATTTATGAAGAATTAAATTCTATACATTAGGAGTGGTATTTAATTCAATCAAATCATTATACATGACCGGTTACACCCTAATACAAGATTTAAAGGCCAGTCCACAGTTATATAATGTAACAATTGAAATTTATAAAGAGTATGGATTTTATAAATTGGAAATAGTAACACATTTAACTAGATGGTGATATATATATATATATAAGAGTAAGAAATTAAATGAATTTAAAATTTAAAAATTAATTGTTACCATTAAATGGGGATTACCATTTAAAATTAATGGGTGTTTTCCTCTATAACTTGCAATTGAAACTCCATATACCAGGACCTTAATAATGTGATACGAGACCTAGAACCAAACTCAAACTTAGTAGTTGGTAGTTGGGAGCATCTCTTATGATTATTATGGCTGATTATGGTCTCCCTTTATAACCTATACCTAGATTTTGGATATGGAATAGTGGTTTTAGTTAGAAAATATGAATGATTTTACCTATCCAAAGCATATATCTATGATCCTATTTGTATAAAATTTTCTTATGAGGAATGTGTTTGGCACTGTATAATCATGCCTCCAAGATAGTCTTGAGTCGTACAATATGAGGACAATGAAGACCATGCACTAGAGGTGGTGGGCCCTGATACACTAGTGTTACCTCCCATAGTCCCACATGCGACCCCACCTACTATTTCTGACATGGGTAATAACTTTTAGTTTCGAGAGTGTTTCATTCATATGATGTAGTCTACGAAAGGAGTTTCACAAACCACCCCTACTATGGTAGAGTTGACACAAGAGTTACAATATTAGAACCCATCTTCATTTTATGGAGAAGGTGGCCCTCAGACTTCTGAGACATTGTTAGAGTACATGATTGCTATATTTGGGTACCTAGATATGCCTCTAGAGAGGAGGGTCAAGCTTAAAACCTATATGTTACATGGTTCTTCCAAGTGATTGTGCGATGTCATTACCCTAACATAATGATAATGAGATATTATATGGAGGTATTTCTAGATGGTATTTTATGATTACTTCTTTCCACAAACCTTTAGAGCTTACTGAGTTAGAGAGTTCATTAAGTTGAAATAGTGATCTTTGTCTATGGTAGAGTATTCTGCCTATTTTATTATGCCACAGTGATTCACACCAACTCTAGATGGGGATGATCTTATGGATCATAAGTGATTTAAGGATGGGAATCTGTTTACTATCCGATTGCAGGTTAATGTATTTCGATTGAATACAATTTCTAAAATATTCAACCATACCCTCATCAGTGACAGGAATTTTAGGTAAGGCAATGGTGTGAGCTTGGGTGGTTCGAAACCCAAACCTGGAATTGGTTCCTCTATATGATGGAAGTGTTTATTTGAGGTTTTTCATGGGGATAGTGGTAGTTAGACAACTTATATTGATAGTTTTGTTATATGTCACTAGTGCGGGATGTCAGGACACACGAAACCCCAATGTATGAAAGATCCAATAAAGTGAACATGCTATGTTAGGATGGGTAATATTTAAAACTATTTTAGAACATTTCCACTAGTTCCCAATGATAGGGGATATATATTGAAACCATATTCTAGAGAGGGTATAGTATATTCTAACCAGATATCTAGCTTGAGTAACGATAGCTAATTAGGCTGAGGTAGTAGTCGAGGAAAAGGTTACCAGACTCAGGATTCATAGTGACAACAGAGTGGTATTACTCTGGTAAATCAAGTTGTATCGCAAGTATACAATATGGTTAGGTTATATGTAGTGAAAGATATACCAGATGAGTAGAGTGATGGATATTCTACTATTTGTGGTACTATTTTGGTGGCCTCTACCTTAGTGCCTACCTTGTTTGACATAGGTATATCACACTATTTTATATCAGTAGAAATTCGGGAATGTTTGGGCCATGATATAGAATACTTATATGGAATGATGACACTTAATACCCTATTGGTTATTTGATTAGATAGTGTTTTTAAATTTAAGGAATTTCCCCTTGAGATAAGTGGTTATCTATTCATGTGGAATCTTTTCATCCTTGACATTACAAGGTTTGATGTCATTATTTGGATGAAATTTTTTGTTCCCTATTGATATCATATTGCTTTTTATCACTATTGGTTCATGTTCACATAACCAAAGGGAGGTATACATGTTTACATGTGAGAATGAGATGTCTGTGCAACTCAAGATGAACCTGAGAATTAGGGGATAGGTAGAGCAACGACTCCAATTTCAAGTATTTTCATGGATGATCAGGGAATGCGATCTACCAAATTCCATCATCTGGTATATCATTTCAAGGATTTATTTCCTGAATAATTTTATACGCTTCTCTTCTGACAGAGGTAGAATTCACAATTGACCTAGTTTCAAGAGCAGTGATGGTGTCCATTCCTCTTTATAGGATGACACTTATGCTGGTTTTAGAGTTCAAGAAGTATTTGGGAGACCTGGGAAATAAGGGTTTTATCCAACCTAGTACCACAATATGGGGTTGACTAGTCCTATTTTCTAAGAATGTGAACTGAACCTTCATAATTTGTATGGATTACTGATTACTAACCAAATCACAGTTAAGAATCGATCTCCACTTCATCAAATAGATGACATCATTGATCAGCTCCTAGGAAGGAGGGTGTTTTCAATGATTTATTTGAGGTAAGGATAGAACTTGGTATGTGTTAGGCTTTCATACATAACTCATATAGATTTTATAAGCAGGTATATTCTTTATGTGTATATGGTAATACCATTCAATGTTATGAATGCACCAGATGTTTTCATAAAGTTGATGAATTAGTTTTTCCACCCATATCTTGATTCATTCATGGTAGTATTTGAGGACAACATATTGGTGTATTCTCACACTCAAAATTAACATGCCCAAAATATTTAGATATTTTTGAATATATTAAGAGAGCCTCAACTATACGAAAAGGATCGCAAAATTCCACTTTTTTATAAAAAAATTCTACTTGCTGGGTTATATAATCTCAGCGGAAAGAGTGTGAGTGGACCTGGTGAAGGTGAGAGCTATAGCTTCTTGGGAGCATCCAATAAAAAAAATTTGACACAAAAAGTTTATTTGGGATACACGAGTATTAAAAAGTCTTCATATATTATTTCTCATGCCTAACATCACCTCTTATGAGACTAAATAAGAAGGGTATTAAATTTTTATGGGAAGAATCTCATGAAATATCCTTTAGGGATTTAAAAGGTTGGTTGACTTTATCATCGATCCAGATTCTGTTAGATCTTAGAAGTAGATATACAGTTTGTTGTGATGCATCATGTATCCAGATGAGAGTAGTTATAATGTAGGATGAGTGATTGGTAGTGTATGATTCTCATCATTTGAGAACTAACGAATGTAATTACCCATCACATGACCTCAATTTGGAAGAAGTTGTGCATGCTTTAAACTATTGTAGGCATTGCCTGACAGGAGATAATTTTTTGTTGTTTTCATACCAAAAAATACTCAAGTATGTATTTACACACCATGAATTATATATTAGGAAACACAACTAGGTTGAATACTTTCCATGCTTTTATTTAGATATTATCTATATTCCTATAAAAGGTAATGCAATAGCTGATTCTCTGAGCGAGATGACCCATACATAGGCGATTAAGGAAGAGTGTCGTGAGTGGTATCTTATGGTCTTGTTTATAGATATGTATGTTGACGTTCAGCAGATTCATGGTTGGAAATTTCTCTTAGCCTTTGTAGTGACCTATATCCTTCTGAAATGGGTAAAGATGAGGAATAATTTATATCCTATGGGCCTAGTCTTAAGGGAGTGTTTTAGATATGGATTCAACTCTTAGTTGGTCCATGGATAAGGATGAGACCTTACAGATTCATGGGAATATCTAGGTTCCATCAGACATCTAAGAGGAGTTGATGATGTAATATCATGACTTAGTATGGGTAGTGCATCCCAAAATCACTACGATGTATCGAGATTTGCGTCACTAGTATTGGTGGCCTTATATGAAATAGGTGATAATCAATTTTTTACTCGGTGTTCCTCCTGTTAGAAGGTGAATACATAACATAACTGACTGATGAGACTTTTATATCCTTTCTACATTCCCATGTTGAAGTGGGATGATGTCACCATGGGCTTTGTAACCAGTTTTCCTAGATTTCTAGGAGGAAATGATACAATTTGGGTCATCGTTGATCATTTGACAAAGGTATCCCATTTTTTCCTATTCTAGATACGTTCTCTTTGGATGAGATAGGGTGTAAATAAACCAAGGAGGTTTTAAATATTCACAGAGATTCACATTCTAACATATCTGATATGGATAATTGTTTCACATTGGGGTTTTGGAAAGGGTTTCTCAAGGCCTTAGGTGTATAATAGCTTCTGAGAATTATCTATCACCCTCAAACCAATAGACATATATAGTGCTTGATTTAGGTGTTATAGGATATGATATGTGCATGTATACTTGACATTTAGGGTTTTTTGGAGAAATATATACCCCTGATTGAGTTCTATTACAATAATAGATTTCAGGATACCATCCATATGGATCCTTATAAATATTTTTATGGTAGGACATGTTGACCATATCTATTCTAGTTAGAGGTAGGTGAGGTAGCACTACTTAGACGACATCTTATTTAAAAGTCATCAGTGATGTTTTAGATAATTAGGAAGCACATGCTGACCTGTTAGTCTAGGAAATATTCATATGCCATCCTCTGTCGATGACATATAGAGTATGAAGTCAGGGATTAGGTTTTTTTTATAACCCAAGATAGGATAATGATGTATTAGAAGTCATGGTAAGTATGATATTAGATTCATAAGACCATTATAAATCTTATAGAGAACTGGACCAGTGGCTTATAGGATAACACTTCCTTAGTGGTACCAGTCTATGTGTGATGTTTTTCACATATCCTAGCTTGATTAGTATTATCCAGACCTGATGCATATTTTTCATCCCGAGGAGTTTGAGTAAGATGTGGATGCATTTTTTGTGGTGTACCCAGTTCATATAATGGATCAGAGCATGAAGACTTATTGTGGTAGGTCAGTTCCATTATTATGGGTGTTATGGTAGCATGGATGAGTACATGATGAGACCTGGGTGTTAGAGGCTGACATACATTCCAAGTGGCTGGATATTTTCCCAAGAAATCCATTTCTAGCATCCGAAGGTTAACTTGGGGATGAGTTTATTTAAAGAGGGGAGGTTGTAATGACCCGTATTTTTGGGTAGTTAAAGATCATTTTTTACAGTCTAATTGACTTTTTTATATCCTTATATTCATGTCCTATGAAATAAGGAAGGTCCCAGGATTGTATGATTCTAGTTTCACAACCCAAATATGCAAGATATGGAAGAAAAAGGGTTGGATAATGTTTTGGTAAAACCATGAGGGTGATGAATATAGATAGAGGGCTCCATGGTTAGACTAAACCATGTGACCCGGGATGCATGACATGTGTGTCTTTCCATAGAAAAGTGAAAAAGGCATTTCACAATGGCTGTACAGGGTTAGTCAAACCAAGTTCTTAGCCCATGTGAGGGGGTTTCTTGGGCAGTAGATGCTACACAGTTGTTACATAGTTTTTAAAACCATGTAGATAAAATTTGTGAATCTTTAATGAAGGGTAATTTAATTTTTTTCCCTTAAAAAGTTATAAACCCTCCTCCTCATTTTTCTTCTCTAGTAGACACAAAACTCTCAACCTCTCGTGTGATCTTTATCAATACTTCACATAGGCTTAATTATTTCTCCTCCATCCAAACAAAAATTAGAACACTATAAATTGGGCTGGTTAGTTAATGGCAGGATATTTAATCTAATTCCTTATTTTATTATTTTCTCTCGCCATCTTCTATGATATTTTGGTGCAAGTTGATATGCCGTATTTTCAGGTCAAATGTCCATTCTTCCATTTTCTATAATTCTACTTCAAATATGAATCTAATACTGGATGAAGAGTTTTCCATGGGTCTAAGGTAGGTAGTATAGTAATTTTTCTTAAAAGTTTATAAGTTTTTATAGCATTTTCTATTGTGATTCATGACTAAAATTTCTACATGATGCCTTAAAATGCGTTTTTACTTTTTAAATCATTTGAACCATGTCACAATGATCCCATAGACTAGTGTTAGAGTGTTTGAGGGTGTTTAAATAATTAATCACCACTCATTTGGGTGTGTTGAATTAATATCCCTAATTAATATATTTTTTTATTAGACAAACCACATCATAAGTTACTTAACTTAAGATTAAATAGGATTTACCTTGTATGCAAAATTAAATGGATTAACTTGAATTGAATGGATGTTAGTGGAAAGACCATGTACCATGTTATTATTTGATAATTAATTATATGACTTGTGGCACCCATTATTTTTTGGGTTAATTTAATGTAAATACTTAAGAAGAAATTACATAAGTTTATTACTATTAGAAAATGGATTTTGGTCATTGGATAATGGTTAAGGGACTTATTGAGCATTAATTTCATGCTACCTTATGTTGGGTGTTGTGTATGGAATCTCAAACCATTTACATAGATGATGGTCATGATGTTCAATATTCCCTTGCATCAAGTGCTGGGCTTGATGACTCACCCCAATATTTCGAGTGATGAGTATACTTCTCTCATTACCATGATATTCATGGATAGTACCATTGCTGGAGCCTATATCTCATTAAACAATGCATGGATGCCAGAGTTTCACCCCAGGTCCAAATATCACCTGGTATGTATGTATATTTCTATATAAGTCCTCACATATATAGTGTATATACATTAATACATATTATGTATAATTGAATATAAATGTATCCCCATGGTAACCTGAGATCAGAGCTATCCCAACTTGTGTCGAAAAAGGCAGAGTCTTCCAAGTGTCCCACATGAACCTGATATGACTAGTATTTAGTTTCTAGCATCTTTATTATATGTTTTACTTGCACACTACTATAATATACACACTAATAGGATTATTCTTGAAATTTTTGGTGTTGGCCTACTAATTTATTCTCACACCCTGTATAGGTCATTTATTGGTACCCATATAGACCTTATTGATGTAGTTAGGGAGAAGGACAAGAACCTGGTCTTAGATGCTTGATCTAATTTACTTATAGCATCATATCAGAGGAATAAGAATATGATAATAGTGCTAACATAGAAGTATTTTAGCCTTTTAAACTTTTTTTTATAGCATGTTGTATATGTCTCCATCCTGTATCCCTGTATTTCTTATTTTATACATCATTATGGCATGATATCATTTTGTATCTCAGTCAACCTATAACATGATGATTATTATTATAGTTTCTTGGATGTCTATATTTTTTAATGATTATTGTAATTTTTTCTGATGTGTTATCATTTATATAATGCTTCCACTATTTTTACTATTTATTTTTACCTATGTTTTACTCT
Organism: Viscum album; assembly: GCA_963277665.1. NCBI lineage: Eukaryota > Viridiplantae > Streptophyta > Magnoliopsida > Santalales > Viscaceae > Viscum > Viscum album. Next base: position 1,710,726,584 of record OY728140.1, on the reverse strand, counting down.
GGTAATAGAGAGTATCGTCTCCCCACCGTACCACCTTATACCCTCGCTTCTAGTTAGTAACCTATGGTGTATGAGGAGGCACACTTGAGGCTATGTGACCCACCATCTCGGGGCACCATTTTAGTGGCTCCCAATTTGGGACATTACAAAATGGGTATTTTATCATTGAATAGGTTTATGGATAAAAAACACATATAAAGATATCTTACATGGATCCAACTCTCATGTAGAGAAAACATGGTCCCATAGAATGAAAAATTATAAGTGGTTTTATATTCTTTTAGGGTAGACTATATGTCAAAAATTTTAATATAATATGATAAAGAATTAGATTTTATGATATTTTGTGTAATAGGGAACTTAATTTAAGTTTATTTTCACAAATATGGATCATATGAGAAAAATGAAAAGGGTTTTTATTAGTGATAAAATTATAGAGAAAACGCATCTTGAACTGGTGAGGCCTAAAACAACAAGAAAAATCAAGGGTTTAATGGTGATAAAATTTGGGGATAGGCTTGAGATAATAGATCCAGAAATCACTACATATCCTAGTTTAATTGGTATAAATGAACATGTTGTTCTTATGTGGTTTTTTGTTCATATATGCCTCATACATAAAGGGAAATGAGATGGTTTCATTATATTTCAAGTCCATTGTAAAATAACCATCATTAATAAGGATAACCCTAACAATAGTATGGATAAATAACAAGATTTTATACATAGACCCAAGATATGATATTTGGGCATCATTAAAAACCTTGAAATAATAAGAATCAATACATATGTAAATTGTTCATTGTTTTCAAGAAGTATGTTGTGATAAATGACATTTTATTCTTCAAAGAAGATGCATACCCGGATATGGAAGGTGGTTCTAGCATAGTATTTCATAATATTTATTTGATAATGGGTATAATGCATCCATGTGTAACATTTAATCCATTTGAATTTAATTGAATAGTTTTTTTACAGAATTTCTAAATCATAACTTTATATATTTAAATTAAGAAATTAAATGATAGAATAAAAATACCAAGGATGACAACAAAATCCTGTTTGAATTAGGGGATTAATTAAAATACCATTGGGGGAATATAAAATTAGAGGGCCCTCTCTTCTGAATGAAAACATGCGTCTGGTTAGTATAATATATATAGAAAACCTAAATCATTACCAAGTAAAGGTATCCTTTTATAATCAAGTGCACTCATTAATAATTAAATAAAAGGTTTATGATGATTCAAACACCTATGGTATAAATTAGTTTTTATAGATAATAGGATATTTAATAAGGTTCTAAGAAACATAAAGTACACACCACTTTGTATTGAAGAAACTTATGGGGTGATTTTTTAGGAAATAAGATGGCGGGATAATCTTCTTGATGTTAAGAAATAAAATTTTATTTAATGAAAATGTACTTATGAAAAAACATAAACTCATGTGAAAAGGGTAAATAAAATTTCTCTAAATTTTTTATATTCTAGAAGGTTTAGAAACCATAAATTGGATTTTTATAGGGCATGGTTTTTGTCTCAAAATTATTTCTTCATTTCTCATTTTTTACTCAAACTTTTTCCAATACCATGGAAGTGAATTTCATAGTGAATGGAGACTTGAATGTTTCTCACAATACCCTTTATGGGGTTTCAAACTGATGAGCATTGATGTCTCTTTTATTTGTATTTTAAGATTTGGTAATATAGACAATGAAGGGATATAGTTTGTTGTTGAATAGCTTTGAAAAACTGTTAGATGACCTTTCCAAATATATGAGAGAAATTGACCTGATGCAAATAAAGACTTCTATACTATTCATGGAACTTGGATATTTAACTTGATATGAATGATATGTATAATCATCATTCAAGTTTAGGTGATCCCAGAAGGGTGTAAAATACATGTACTATGGTAAAAAGAATAAATCCAAATGTAGTCCCAAGAAATGTTATGTCATCTTGGCATTGAATATAATATATAAAACCCCTATGTGAATTAAGACAGACACACTCTAGGAGAGGAAGTTTAAATTGATGAAAATTTGTAACTTTTCTTAAGATAAGAGATCCATGAATCACTATATATCATAAGATAACAGTAATCAATCCACACACAATTCTTAAATAGGATCCTTTTTATAGATCAGGATCATGTACATGGAGAAAGTGATAATTAATTTATCTTAGAGTTATGATGTTGTGAGCGACCCGATGTGAATATGTAAGAGTATGAGTACTCAGATTAAACCTAGTAGAGTTTGAGGCTAGAATGAGGTTGATACCTTTAGGTGTCCCTATATATCTTGTAATGAAAGGAATCAAGCCACATGAATTTCTAAGATAAATAATTTTTTACTCTATTATGGGATTAGAACAAGATGGATCTCCATAGATGTACCTAGGATAGAAGATACAAGTTTTTTATATGGAATATTAGTGTATGAATGATATAGGAAACCCTCCATGAATGATAGGTCCTAAACACTAGGATGGAGAGGTGGTTATAGTTTATGGGATTTATAGCTAAACTTGATTCAAGACCCTATGTGTCACTACATATCCTGGGATAAAATGAATGAATCCAAACATATTTTTGTGATGGGATTGTTTTCTATGCTTGAATCTTACTCATGCATAGGGGAAAATTAAATATATGATGTTTTTAGTGTGTGAAGTGAGGAACCATAACATTAATAGAACTCAATAATAAAAAACCAGAAATAGTCGCATCCTAATATATAGACATTGGAATACCTAACATGAGCTAGTACAAGTATCTTCACTTGGGTGAGGAATAACATGCATATAAAATTTGTAAGTAGGTCTATGATTGAATATTTATAAATAATTATATATCTTGTAAAAATAAGAATAAATACATTAAAGGTTCTTATATGTGGTATTACTTTCATAGGTTAGGTATTACATCACATTATGTTAGGATAATGTATCTATAAAAATCAAATCACTGATAATAGAAAACCCTCAGGTAGATCGAGCACTTACTTTGGGGTATTTTAGGATTTTAATTCACATTGAATACACATCTATATATAGTTTATGATTATGCGAGTTAGAACATATTTCATTTAGTTTAAATTTTTTCAACAAGGATAATGTGCTATATAGTTTAAGGTCATACAACTAGGACTATGTTTTTGTGAAGTTTATGATCTCATAAAAATGAACTTTATATTATACCTTTTAAGGTCATGTAACATGAAATTTGTAAACCCATAATGAAATTATAGAAAGTTTTTTTGGGAAACCTTGAACTAGTGATAGTTTTGATACACTCTCCATCTATTTAAATTAAAAAATATGATCTTTTGGAGTAGAAAATATATGTGACATAAAGTCCTTCCCAATTTAGCTCCAACTTTAGTGTTTTCTTCCCTGGAATTATGGGGGTTATCAAAGATAACACTAGTTACACTTGGATGAATGAATAAACGAGAACCCTCTTTTTGAACACTCTCAGAACATTATTATGCTGTAGAATGTTATTTGGCGTGTGTCTCATTTTCTTATCGAGTCGTTCTAGTTCATTAATTAATTTGTGAGACTTTTAATCTTTATAAAGTTTATTAAATATAACAATGATAAGTGAATAAAATTAGACATCAATCGGTAGGACTTCCATTTCCCCATATACAAATTATTATATAATCACTTTTGTGGAAATATTGGTTGTGTTGTAATAAGACCACTAAGAATATATAATTTTTTCAACATAAGACTTATTTTAATTATCCACCATCTATGTAGGATGTTAGTTAATGTTTTATTAGATTACTCTATCAATTTTTCTATATTTCATGATAATGGGATAAACAATTGATTCGATATTATAATTCTGATATGGCTTCCTGAATTGAAAATTGCAAAAAATGGTTCCATTATTCAATAATATTTTTTGTGGGATGCAAAATATAGTGATGATACCAGACTTCAAGAAATTGATGAATTTTTTTAATATAACTTCTTTAAGGTATATATAACCCACCTATTTGAATAATAATCCTATGAAAGTAAGGAAATACCTAAACTACCTAGATATAGCTAGGGGATGTGGCCTTATGAAATATATTCCCGACATAGAGAATAACCAATAATATATTCGTCTTTAAAAAATTTTGGGGGTTGATTGATGCCATTTGAATTTATTTAATAGGCATGTAATTTCTTCATGAATTCCATGCAGTCCTATATCATGGATAACAAGAAGTATCCATGTATTTTTATCTTATGGAAGAGATTAGTTCCTGATTGGTGGGTTCCATAATTGAAAATATAGACCTCTTTTATAATTGTGAGGGTCTCTCATCTAATGAATCTAAGGAGGAATCCTTCAAATCCATGATTATTGAGATCTGTCTAGGAATTTGGGTCATCATAAAGTATGAAATTTCCTTCTTAATAAAGGATTTCTTTTCCTTTGGAAAGATTCAGTGAATGAATTTTTTTAAGTATTCTATTATATGATACATGTATTTAATTATGGACTTGGTAAATGATAATATAGTCTCATCTTGATTAATTGTGGCATTTCAATCATTGATTTCTTCCATGTCACTACCAAACAATGGAGAAATGACATTATGATATGTAATGTGAATGACCATCTCATCTTATTCTAGATATGTTAAGGATATATCTCAATTTTATAGTTTATCCTCTTGGAAATTTTAGGAATATAAAACATGAAATAATCCGGGATTTGAGAGAAATTCCGCCCCAAACCTCATACTCAATTATGAAAGGGAATTAATACTTACTTTTCTTGATAGATTATGAAACTTTGATTTACTTAATTACTAACTATAAATCACCTTGATGTTGAATTTGGACATGAGTATCTACAGTTTAAATTCTATTCCTGTAATGAGGGCCTGATATTTTTTCTCATTACTGGAACATCCTTTTGACAATAGAATGAAATAAGAAAAAATTACTTTCTATGGGGAGATGAATACAATCCATTACTCTACTTGGTTGAGCTTCTAGTTTTCCATCATTCTATCTCTTTGGATTTTAGATGCACCATCAAGAAATATATCCCATGAATATGAGGTTTCATGGAGGGATGAAACCTCTTTCTTAGGGAGTTCCATGTTCAACGGTGACTTCTCAAGGATATGGTGGACCATGAGGAAATATTATAATGCTTGAATTATGATTTTCTTATGAGACACAAACTAGATTTGAAATTTTCACAGAATAAATACCCATTGTTCTATATGCTTTGTTAGAATTAGGAGACTATATATACTTGAGTGGATTAACAAAAGATATCAAGTGGACCTGATGACGCTACAAATAAGTTATTAGTTTTTTCACTACAAATATCAGTATAAGTATTATCTTCTCAATGTTAGAATATTGAGTCTTAGTATCCATTTTTTTTGAGATAATAGAGACTATTCTTATTTCCTACATCATTCATATGAGTAAGGGGGTTCTACGTTTTCTCTCAATTTAAAACCATATAGAGGTTGAGAGGGAATTCTTCTACCAATTTCATCAAAATTAGTTGATTCTAGAGATAATTCTTGAGATATTCAAAGGATTTCAGATAGTATTTATCTCATTGGTTTGTAAACCCTTTCTTCATCATATTTATAAAGAGAAAACAATTTCTAGCAAGGTTATCCATGAAATGTATAATATAATAAAGATTTTTCCAAAGTCCTTTAAACTCCATGATGTTTCAAAGAGAAGTCATATCAAGATTAGCATCTATATTTTTATATTTAACTTCAAAACCATGATATATTACCATGAAGCTGAGGAATTTATCTAAAATTACCCCAAAATAACATTTTATGGGGTTTATCTTCAAATTGTGTTCCATATATTATTTATAACTAACTATAGATTATTAAGACGATGAAAATATTTTTTGGACTTGACCACCAAATCATCCGTATAACACTCTATTTTCTTCCCCATAAATTACTTGAAAATACAGTGGATGATATTTTGGTATTTGGAACTAACATAAATAATGATAAAGGACATTACTTGGTAACAATGTAGCCATTGTAATTCTTAGAAGATAGCGATATCTTTATTTTTAGGGTTATTAAGATCTAGTTATAGTTATAATGTAAATTTATGACTAAAATATCTTGAAATATTATTGTTTTATTAATTAGTAGTTTCATGATAGAGTTTGAGAATTCATCCTTGTGGAACTGTTTTTGAGGTCCTTTAAATCAATACAAAACCCGATTTTACTGTTCTTTTTGTTGACTAGGAAAATATTGATGGGAAACATAAGCTACCTAAATTTCTGAATGAATTTGGATTTGATCAGATTATCAGCTTCATATTACAAGTTGGAAGAATGGGTTTGATGTATCCTCCCTGCTGGTTGTTTAATTCTACATTGTCTATCTGGTAGACAAAAATAATGGGAAGCTATTTGAGGATCCAACCCATGAATATCCATGTAGTTCAATGAAAATACATTATGAAACTATTTTATAAACGATGTTTATTTGTATTGATACTCAGGAGCCATATTATAAAATTTAATGGAGGCCATATATCTTCATTTACACATAGATTAACCTGCCTAAGTTCATCGATGATGGTGAATTCAACTTCCTCAAATTCTATAGGATTATATTTTATTTATACCTATTCTTCTTTACCATTATCTGGAATATAAGATATACTATCATCTTGAGATCCTAAATATGATGTGGGAGAATATTTATTCCCCTAATAATGAAATATTTCTTATGAATGGTTGGATATTTATAATGAAACTGATACAATGGGAATGGGAGAAAATATACCCAAACCCTATGCTTTTCAAATTTTAGTATTTATATCAAATTAATAAAATAGACTTAAATGTGTCATATAAAAAATAGTATGACCATACTTTTCATAAATATGCTTATAGAAATGGTTGAAAAGCATCGAATTCACATTGATATTTTCTTTCATTAGTAGAGGATGATGGATGTAGACATATACCAGACAAGAATATGAAAGGAAAATGATTCTAGGTGTTAAATCATTGTTTAATGTGCCCCTTGTGACCTAATGAATTCCCAAATTAGGAGATGTTGGTTCAATTTAATTTATAGGAAATTCAAATTATTTACTAAGTTTACACTATGGATTGATAAGGGTGACCTCCATGTCATTAGGGGTAGTAGTCTTAATGGTGTTGTTTATCACAAGATACTTCCCCTACCTTTTTAAATTCACACACACACACATAAATAAATAAATAAATAAATAAATAAATATATATATATATATATATATATTAAGATGATCGTGACTCAAAGGGTAAACTATCACTATATCATACATCAATTTTACTATTAATTTAGTACTTCAGGCATTGATTATATGATTATGGAACCTTCACATGCATATGAATCAATGGAATCCCTAGAAATACATTGAAAGATATGTCTTGGTGAACAACCATGAATTTAGAATTAGAAATTATATAAATGAATTGTGTTCTCATTTAGATATTTGGGAGGGGATTTTGTTTTGTCTTATCATACCCATAAATTTTTAGGTTAGAGGGAGACATGATGGATTCAATATACACCAATAATCAAAGGATTAATTTTTGGATGTTATTAATCACTGAAATATTATAAAATATGTCCTAAGAAACATAGATATAATCAATAATTCTTTATATATAAGGTCACATTTTTTTCATTGTATCATAGCTTCTTGGTATTTATATATGGAGGAAATAACTGCGTGACATTAGAAAAATATAGTTTCTATGAAATATGTCTCCCTAAAAAAATTAGCTTTGAAATATTGGGGGATTTAGATATCCTCAATAAGTACTTCCTTAATTTTTTTAATGGGTGAATGGAAACATGGGTTGATATCCTGACCAAGATGGTGACCAAATTTCCAAGATATCATATTCTCTGACCTAAGGATGATGGTTCCTACTGTGAGGTTTCTACCTAGCTTAAGACATTGGGGGAAAATCATACTATGGTGATAACATATTTTTTTGATTGAAATTAGGGGATATGTTTTTTAGTCTATGGGTTTTACTAAATTGGTCTTCCCACACCTTTATGTTTATAAAAAACTACATGGATTAGATTTGATATTTCTATATGATTAGACTTGGATGGTCCCTCAATTATTTCGGTTCATATTGATATTTTTTAAAGAACATTTGACTGAAAATATTTTGGTTTTAGGTTTATATATGGCTTCATTTGGAATTGTTCATGAACATTAGGGTCTACCCTGACTTTTTCTTCTCTAGCCTTTCCATCCTCTACAACATCCTCCCTGATTGTGGATGGAGAGACCAAGATTATATGAATATTATTAATTATAAAAAGGATATTTATAGTGGATGATGCTTATAGAACCCTATTAATACTCATCTTCTTACGAGATTACCCATTGGTTGGGTGGCTCCAATTCATCCAATTATGGGGGTAGGAAATCCTAGAGTCTAGAAAAATATAGGTTCTAGTAAGAGATATTCCCCTTTTTTCTTTTTCTACCAACATTGATTGAATAAAATCTTAGAATAGTAATATGGTGATGAAATTATACCCAAAATTATTGAGGGAATTAGAGTAAATGTTTTTTATTTTGTTCTTCTCTGAGTATAGAATGTGCTCGACTAGCCAATTTCTTGATTATCCAGTCATTATGTTTTTACACATGCTTATTTGGAACTTCTTACCACTCTCATTCATCTACTGATAGAGTGGTAGAAATACATGTCACCTACTGTAATTGTATTCTAAACTTGACCTATCCACATTCAAAAAATATTCTGGAGTATATCCTTGATTATAATGTATTCCTAGATATTATTCCCTATAATTTGATTGTAGTGGAAGAATTATAAGAGATCATTCATTCTGATGTGATTGAGATTTATGATTTTCTGAAATTTAATGAATTCATTCTCTATAGATACTATAAAAAGCACCAGAAACAGTTTTTTTTTGACGAAATAGAACAGATTCTTACATTCCCCAAATTTTGGATAACTCAGTCCTTCCTTATATCCTGACAAAGCCGCTATTGTTTCTTCTTCTATTTAGAAGGAGGTACTACATGATATTGAGTTGGATTTGGAATTAAATATGAAATAAGTTTTGTATTGGTATTTATAGTCCAATTAACCTATCAACCAATATTATCCCCTTTTTCAATTTTTGTCGGCTTAGACATGGCCTTAGAACTCAAAATAATTCCTTATAGTCACTGTACGACTACTGATAACACCCAAAATATACCAGGGTACTTCAAGGGAATTAGAAAAGTTTATAACATATCATAGATAATTTTTATGTATATCTCAAGTATATTCTCAGGAGGAAGCTGTATTTTCAGGGAAAAGGTATGGATTTTCATAAGGTGACAAAATATTAAACCTTATTATTTTAAAACTAATTAAAATTTGAGAGGTCAAGTATATTTTATTCCTTAGTTTAATGTTGAATTTATAAAGACAATATCCTCAAATAAACTATCAGCTAGTGATAGAACCTACTGGTAGGTTGTTATATAAGAAAATATAGGTCCTTCTGGGGATTTTATAGAACATTAATGTTTTTCTACATATTACTGCTCTGTAATTCCCATCACAGGGCCTCAAACAGACATGAAGTTCATGAGATACTATTATAAATATTCCATTCTATTAAATATTGGGAAATGGGATTCTCAAAGTTTGGTGGGTGAGGATTTAACTCCACCCATTCAATGTAAGCAGTTCTCTCTGAATATACTAGTGCATGCCACCCCTCTACAGATTTCATCTAAGTGGTAAGGGACTTGATTTAGTTAGAAAGTTTTGGTTGGACTATCACATGGCTCGAAACATGAGTGGGGGTTGGGATAAAAGGATAATAAGGCCAAAATTACTTTATCCACTATTAATATATAGATAAAGTCATCCTAGTTTAGTTTTCCTTAAATAGTGATAGTTACTCCCCCATGGAAGGATATTCATGATAGTATATACTTTCTTTTGTTATATAAAATAGTTGTCTAAGACATTGTTTTGTAGGATGACTATATTACTCTCTTATGTATTGACCAGTTTCCTCTTATTAGGAGGTATTCTATAGAGGATAAACATCAACCATAACTTGAGAGCTTCACTTATAGGGATATTTCCGCTTAGTTTCTTGACATGGAGTTACATCAGTTTATCTCACTCAACCTCATATTTCTCAAAAATATCATTAGTGAAGAGAGTATTAGCTTCTTCAAGTGGTGGTTCGGATATATACATTCATTTCCTTTTGTATTTGGTTTAGTATTACTAATTAATTGGTAGAATAATATTTCAATGAGATCCTAGTTATTTATACTACCTTGGATGTTGGGCATGAATGCATTCTTCATGTATTTTAGTGTAAACATTTTTTTGATAGATGCCTCCCCATCATGTTTCTCTATGTTAGTTTCATTATTTATATTATCCACATGACTAAAATCAATAAAATTTAGTAATGAAAACCTTTCATTACGAGTTAAGACTTTATCAAAGTTATAGGAGGACTTATCATCCTCTAAATGTTCATCATGAGATAAATAACAGTCCGCATAAATATATTCATTCATAGTGGTAAATTTTGTATTATAACCTCTAAAAGATCTCCCTCACACTCCTCAATGCTCCCCTGCAATTGGTTTATGAATAAAGATCATGATAAATTATCCTGTGGCTTTCACAGAGTGTTCTTATAAAGACAGAGATGGGTCACAAAGTGAATGAAACTATGAGGGTTTTTCATGTGAGGATCCTCTTAGACTTGAGAAGATTGAATTTCTAAAAGGCTTAGGTGGAAATAATTCCCCCAAACTTATGGGATAGTGTGTATTTCACTATCATAACATCACTTCCTAGACCCATTTTGGGTTTTTTGATCCCATAGAAAATGGTGATGGTAAAAATGCCCCCAGCTCTATGGGATGGGTTTACTCCCATAATTATGTTGAGACAACTCATATCACAACATTTTTTGATTTCAATCCTATATTTGATAATGTGTTAGAAGAGTCTAAATTTGATGGTGATTTTTTCTCACCACCAAAGTTTGATCTATGACTATAATATTTACTTTCCTGAGAAGGGAGGCCAATTTCACCGTCTCGAAAGCTTGATACTAGAGTTTATAAATGGATTATTCCTCCTAATTAAAATTATTTTATAATTTATGAATGGATAGATTTTATTGGGTGGACCAAATTAAACATTCCAATCCAGGTCCTAATAATTATCCCTAATTGATGACAATATAGGTCAAATTTACCTAATGATCCATGATAACTAGTAAGCATGGTAAAATACAGAGCTCCATACACAACTCATCACCTAATACATACACTAGAAGGGAATAAATAACTATATGGTTAAGTTTTTCCATACTATTGAGGTAATACTATGAGATACACAAACACTATCCCCGATATTAGGGTTCTAGAACACTAAATAGGCATATAGGTAAAATTGGAGACAAATCTAATTATCCCCATGACATGGTTATCAGACTCCTTGTAATGTATGTACTGGGATATGAAGTGTTAGAGAGTCACCCATAGGTTATAATGACATTAAGGAATGTGTTCCTCCTTTAAAACCATTATAATGTAATAGTATGGAGTGGAAATGGGCTAGGAAATGACTAATATTACATTCTCTTATGGTTTATTCCATATCACCATGTTGTTTTCTTTATCTTCTTAGAGGGTTAATTTTATCTAATTCGTCTATAATGATCATTAGTACACTAATTTTTTGGGAGGAGAAGGATCATTTTGAATAACCTAAGTTGCATCATAGGTTAAGTGATATTGGGGAGGATGAGATAAAAACTATCTCATCATACTACCTTTTGACTTGGAGGAGATATCATCAGTCAATGATGAGGCACTTGGTGTAGCTAGCCAAAATTTCTTGAGTGACTCTTGGTATGAAGGAAAACTTAAAGCAGCTTCAACAAGGAGTGAACACTCATGTTATAAATATGAATCATTATGAGGAGGTCATTTGAAATTAACACCATGGGTATGACCTCCATGGTTTATTTCAGATTCGTCATCATGGGTAGGGCCTATAATTTGATTTCTAGTTTGATCATAAGGGGACCTCTAAAATGTATACCTTTGGGAAGATCTCCAAAGTTTTTGATATGGTTTTCAAAGGGAAGTACTCCCAAAGTTACTAGTTATTGTCTAGTTGTAAATGAGAGTACCTCATTACTAGTCAATATTTATGATTTAGGGGGAGATGATGAAACTGGTGATAGGAGGAGGAACTCCATAATTGATCATCATATTTATATAGGGAGGACCTATATGGAGGGTACTCTATAGAGTCCCTCTAGAGTTACTGACCATAATACTGTATACATGACGTAAAAAACCATAACTAACGTTAATTATTGATAAAGAATCAATATAATATTATACCAATGTAGAAATATAATAAAGAAACTCAATAATTTCAGTATTGAAAGAGGAAGGGATATATTAATTCCTCTGTATTTTATATTCCATTGATGCAACTTACTTGTAGATATTATTAGCCAAATGGCTAGTGTTGGAACCTTGATCACAATCATAGTTGTGAAGTGTGGAAAAAAACTCTCATGACTGGGATCCCTCTTAGGAAATTCCTTAGATAATGTTAGAATATTCCAATGAACTTTGTAGATAATAGAATTTTTATGAGCATGAAATTATGTCACCATCAGAATATGCTGAAAACATTCTAAATAGAGGGTAGGAATGTGAGCCTAATTTATGATTTCCACTAGAATATACTGATGGTATTCATGGACATGAGAGGGTATATGATCTTTCTTCTTAGTTTTCATCAATATCAGCAATCGAACAACCTAGTTGGGAGTATGGACATGATCATTATCCTCTACTGTCACCAAAATATGTTGATGATCTTTCTAGATATGGATGGGGGTAAGGATGTGAGATCTCTTTTATATCACCACTAAAATATGCTGATGGATATCATATATGTTTATAGGGTAATAAATATGATCTCTATTTAAAGTTTTATTTTGCACTTAGATATACTGATGAACCTGATGAATATGTGTAGGGATATAATAATTCTCTATATTTTTTGTCAGAATATGTTGGATAGTTTCATAGGTGGAGACTATAATATGTGATTGTTATTGTGATTGAGTTATCACCTTTACCAAGTGGGCCCTCCATTTGGGTTTTCTTATTTGAATATAAAGGGATTAGATCTCTTGGGTGATATAATTATCATATTCCTAAGTAAATGAAGCCTTGTGATACAGATAATGACAATGGTTGGTGGGATCCTTTCTCGGAGGATCTTGAGTAGTGGTGAGGATAAGGTTAACATCCTCTTCCTCCACCTTAAGAGAAGGATGGTAGGTGTTTCCCTACTCTAGGGTTAGGATCCTAAAGTGGTTGGAGGTTGAAATATATTCCACCCATATTTAAGAAACCCATAACATATTGAATTTATAACATGGATTTATCTTTTAGTGGCTATCCAAAAAATTTTATAGAGTCAGGATGGCGCCATTTATACTGTATACCCAGACCAAAGAATTCACCAATTGGAACTGGAGGAACTGAGTCGATGGAATCATATATCAAGGATATGTGAAAATAAAATTTATGGTGATTGAGGTATATATATGGTGTTTTTATTGGGGTTTCAAATTTTTGTAAGGTTCCTTGCAGTTCCTACTAGGTTTTCCTAAGATCTGGGTTATTGGTGGAGCCTTTGGTGACACTATTTTGGTTGAGGGAGTCATTAAAAGGGACAAAAGCCCAAAAAGAAAACCCATTAATGTAGTATAAAAATAAAAATCATGTGAAATTTATTTATTTCATGGGGTAAATTATTTACACAAGGTTCACTACTCTATTTCTAACATTCCACTATTCCTGTGAAGTTTTCATTTGGTGCATAACTACGTTTTACAGGCATGCAGTCAATGAGACATACCACTGACACTTTGGATTATCCATTGTCTGAGAGGATGAGAGGATGAATTATCTCTAAAGGGATTTTATGCCTAGTTAATGAATATAATCAATATTTTAAATGAATTCATGAATTCATCACATTAATAATTTTATTATTAGTTATTTCAATGCATGTGATCGATCAAAACAACATAATCTACTTGTGATTTTACTATGGATTTAAACCCCAAAACTAAGAACTATAGAGTTTATAACTATCCAGAGTGGTGGTAGGTTTCATTTATTTAGGATCTGAGCCATGACGGGGGATTTCTTTATATCCCTATAAAGGTAATTATAAACCATTTAGTTTTGTGACACTTTATTAAGACACATCATACCATTTAAGGATATTTGAGAAGGACCAATGTGGTTCATTTTATGGTTATATAAATTCAAAAAAGTGATGTGAATTTTAAGGTATTTAATTTGGGACCTATGAGGTGTTGATATTGAACCATAGAGAGGTTTCCTATTCACCTTGACTAATTGGAATCAATTCCCATAGAGTTTTATTTGTAAATTTTAACATCATATGTCATGACTAGTCAATGTAGTTTAACGTTGTTTAATAAGGACTTATATGTCATGGAAGGGGAGATAGAAGAATATTGGTTGGGGTTTATTTTTAGTAGAACCTATCTAGTTTATGATATCTATTGGTACCTAGAAATGGGAAGATAAAATTTGATATTACACCTAGTAGGAGGCCCATGCGTGAACATCCTTATGTCTGTTGGTAATATGATGAGGAAAATGACTAGACTCATGCAGAATATAGATCACTGAGAAAGGGTTTGGGAAAACACCTAAAAGAAGGATCATATTTATAGGTTTATAACCGGCATATTTGATTGGGTATGGGATCATCAATGAAATCATGGGTTGTAATTACACATAGTAGGAGGTCCATATTGGATTTCCACTTATTATCTATTGGTAACAAAATGAGGATGGAAGACTATAATCATAGGGAATATAACCCAATGAGGAAGAGTTGAAGCTTACACATGGGCAACCTATATCTGGATGTACACTTTATACCTATTATTAACTAAACAAAGAAATAATACTGGACTCATGGAGAGTTTGGCCCAATGAGAAAATTTTTGGGTTTACAACTATTATATTACCCATATTTAGAGGTATACGACTCATTGAGTGGACTAAGTACATGGTCATAAATGAGGATATGATTAGAGATTTAACCTTATAGAAGACCCATATTTGGATTCACACTTCCCGTTTGTTGGTGAATAGATTAATAATTAATATTTTAATTATGGTGAATATGGTCTCGTGAGGTAGAGTTGGGGCCTATGCATGGGTGGACCATATATGAATGTCCACTTACATTACATTGGTAACTTGATTTATAGGGAAGATTAGATGAAGGAGAAATATTTACCAATGAGTAAATGTATGGGATTTCACCAAGTGGGATAATCATATATAGTTACATGGATCATTGAGTGGATAAGGGAGTACAAATAAATTTTTGTGTTTCTAGGATGACCATAATGAGGTAGAAGAGGTTTTATTAATCACATAATCATAAGAACCCTAATTATCTAGGGAATACATGAATTTTTCCATAAGGGGTCTATTGGGTTTGGAGAGAAACCTGTGAAAGGTCTCTCATAGTAATACTAATCACTATCTTTAAAGGAATACACAATTTATAGGATGTAAATTTTTTCTCATTTCCCAATTATGCATCTCAAGAGGCTCTGGAGGAAGCCTGGTTAGGTAGGAGACCAGGTAGGTGACTTGGGATAAGGTGACACCCATGTGGGTGACTTGGGAGAAGGTGTGCTCAAACATGTTACTTTATATAGTTGGATTAATCGTATGGTACTATGGTGAATTAAAACCATAATATGGGACTAGGGTTAAATGGATCCTCGATATAAGACCCGAGTGAAAGAGAGTCTATGTATAAGACATGGATGAAACAATTCCCACGTATAAGAACTGAGTGATATCGAAACTATGTTTTATGTTTGGGTGAAATGGATCTTAGTTAATATACTCAGGTGAGATGGAACCCATATATATAACATGGGAGAAATGGAATCCAGGTATAAGACTTGGTCAAGATGGTGTCCAATTATAGTACCTGGGTAAAGTTTCAACCTAGTTGGATGTAGGAGAAAAATAATCACCCTAGTTGGTTCTTTTGGGGTGATTTTGGAATGTGGTTCCCTATTTTTTTACTCTCATGATAGCTTGACCACATAGTACCTTAG
Source organism: Viscum album (assembly GCA_963277665.1). Classification (NCBI taxonomy): domain Eukaryota; kingdom Viridiplantae; phylum Streptophyta; class Magnoliopsida; order Santalales; family Viscaceae; genus Viscum; species Viscum album. The sequence continues at coordinate 1,710,710,311 of OY728140.1, read as the reverse complement.
AATTATCCATCTAGGTCCTTTTCCCAAGTACTCAGGGAATATAGGGGAATTATTTTTTCATGAATGATTAGTGGTAAAATATTTATATAATGAAATTATTATGGATTTACTCTATTATAAATAGGTTCAAACTTAGAATTTAACCTAGAGGTGATGAGGGAGGCTTGATCACATGCATATGTTGATTGTCTTCCAAAATCTAAAATTTTTCTATTTTGGATTCATATTTGTTTCTTCCTCCTCCAAAATGAATTAATGGAGTATATTTAATTAATAAATGGATTAACTCATGTAAGTGAGTCCTATGAATAGAATGTGGGATCCCAATGGCTTTATGTGATGGAGGAGCATGCACTATAAGATGACCATGAAAGTGTTTATCATTAAAAAGAAATAAATGAGGGAGATCAAACATGCCAAAAATTTACATGAAATTTTTGAATATAATGAGACATTCACACACATAAAGGAAATTTTTCATAAGTGAAAGGATATAGATCTAATTTAGTCATATTTTAACATGAAATTATACCTACCCAACCAAGTCTCCATTATTATCAAAAGTAACCCCGAAAAAAAGTCTTATTTTCATTTTTCCAAATCTGGTAGTTCATGTTAATCTACATGAAAATCTATTCTTATGCACCTTTCTTATGGGGATTATGATCGTCAGTGATTTTAGTGCTTGAACATTCTCAGTGGATAGTATGATTTAGGTAGTTAAATTCTATATCAGCCTCAATAACAACTTACTTAAATTCATTATTAGTTATAGTGTTATGTTTTTTTGTTTAGATAGTGGGATGTAGAGTTGGAAGAAGATAAACCTATTATTTCCCCTTTCCTTAGGGACATAGGGATGAGTATGGTCATGGAGGTGTTCATCAATAGGTGTAGTGAGGTAGAGGAGAGGGATGTGATTTGTTTCATGTCATGGGGATGCTAGCGCAAGGAAGGAAAGAGATCATATGAAATAATATTTGTTTATCCTCTACCCTAATTTTTACTCTTTTGGATTCTAGATCTTAACATTTGTTTATTTCAATCACCCTAGTACGTATCTTAAGAGTCAAGATAAAGAGTATTTACATGACCCAAGTGTTATCTATTCTAGTTGGATTTCAATATAGATTTCTTTATGTGTACAAAAGTTGTGGGAAAATAATAGGGAAACATCAGTCATTGGGGAATTTATTTCTTCTTTAGATACAATTTAATGATGTCATTGTACACAAATATTATTTGAATTCTATTCATGTATTAATTGAATAATTCTATAGGATAGTTTCATTCTATTATGTTGAAGTCCAATGTGTAGTTTTTATTGGTGAGATGGACCATCAAATGGGTTATAGGAATTCAAAGCCTATTTTTCGTAGCTAGTGGTACTGTCATTGAGATTAGTAGAGGAGTAGGCAGTGGAGTTTACAAGAGTTTTCTAAGAGTTTTCAGATTATTTACCTGAACAATATAAATTTATTCCTTTGGAACTTAAAATGAATATACCAAAGTATGAAAATGAAACAAAACTGTTGATAAGATGAAACGTTGAAGAAACACCATACCTATGTCACCGCAACACAATATGCACTCTGAAAAACAGACACACAATAACATCAATAAGACAATGACTGAAATGAATTAAAGAAAAAGAATAACACATGTATTCATGTGATTCAGATGTTAGACCTAATCCACAAGTGGAATGTTGCAATATATTTTATTAAAGAAGAAGAATATGATTTCAATATAATGATTCATAAGAATAGGTGTTCCCACACTACCACTTAAATGAGAGTACATCGAGTGAAAATGGTAATACTATATTTAAATATTTTATGGGAGAGCTCCCACTTAAATTAAATCTTTATCGGCATCCCTTCACCCTATCAAAGACATCCAAAACCTCAAATTCCTCTTCTGGTGAACTATGCATGATTCAATAAACTCTTATAGTTTACCTATGATTTCCTGTATATGACTATCTCATAATTATAAGACTTAAGTAAAATATTACATTAAATAAATTACTAATTTGTTTTATGTTTAATGTTTTAAAGAGCTAGGATAACTCTTTAACTAAAAATTACCATGTCTTTCTCACTCAATGAACATGTTCCTAATATATCTATGACTAGTTAATCCATAACAAGTCTTTATTATCTACCAAAATTTATCTACATAAGATACTCTTATAAAAATATCATATGTATTAATTTTCTTCATAACCTGTGGAAATAAAAACAAAAGGAAGGGATGACATCATATGCTCAGGAAGGATAAACATTAGTGATAAAAATACAAGATCATATGTTAGTATAAAATGAGAATATGGGTATAATCAGGATATATGAGAAAGTTATACCCAATAAATAAAAGATCATAAATCATGGAATAAGAAATATAATAAAATAAAAGTGTGTAATATCATAAAATGAGAGTAAAATCATTATCCTAATGACTTTTTGAAAAAAGTTATTATGTCAACATATTACTATATCATGAGTTATGAAACTTAACCAATGTGTTGGAGGGTGATATATGATCCCACCCAATATCATTCATAGATATGAGTTCCACTTGAAGTCAATCATTTATAATATCATAAAGAAAGGTGAGAATAAATTGGGTTTAATATCATTTTCAAATTGTATCACATAAGAAAAAAAATTCATAATTCCATAAATAATTATAACATGATATACCCATGGAAAATAAATGGGTATCCAAATATATTTATTAACATTGAAGGTAAATACCCTTTAATCAAATAGAAAATCATATGATATTTAAATAATATAAATAATGTGTATATAGTTTACTTAATAATTTCCCTAATCTGTCAATGTATGTAATGTAGTTGAACCCACATAATTCAAAGAAATGGATAACATGATATTGATACAGGAAAGGAATTGGAAGAAAAGATATGCCTATTAATAGTGGATAGTTAGCAAAGATAATGGAATTGATGGATCATTCCTCTAAAAGAAAAGAAAATTTCATAATCCATACCAAGAAAGAGGGTGGATGGTATCATTTTAATAATACCCTTGATCATGAATAAAATATGATAAATTATGTTGAGTTAGATGAAACCATTTTTTAGATAATTAATAAAATCACATAGGAAATAAGAAAAAATCTTAAACATTTGGAAAGCATTAATTTAAATAGAATTATTTTATTAAATTTGAATAATAATAAATTCTTTCAAAAAACATTAAATCATAGATATGAGGTTTCATATAAAATAAATAGATGATGAAAATATGTGTTCACATTGAAAACACTAAAACAAGATGATTTTAATACTTTGATGAAAAAGAAACATTCAAAAAATTATTTTTTAACAACTTATAAAAAATTTCAATTAGTATAAAATTAACTTCATAAATTATATAAGAATAGATAAAGACATTTGTAAAATCACCCAATAGACATGGTAATGGAAGAGAAGGATCCCCAACCAAAAAGAAGAGGTAGGGATGGTTTCTATACAATAACTAAATAATGAGACCATAGGGAAAATTAAATAATGAGAAGACATATAAAACCCAAATAATTATCATAAGAGATGAAAATTATAGGGGTTTCTAGAAATAAAGAGGTTAAAAATTCCCCAAATGGATTATCATTAAAAAATAATCCCAATTTTAAATTGAGATTGAATAAGAAACCCATAACATAATGGAAACATAATAATCAAAAGAACATAAGAGGGTTTCCATGAAATAGTCATTAAAATATAATATAATTAAATAAATTCACTATACTTTTAGTAATAGGTTAGTGAATACACTATGTAAAATAAATGATGGTATTAAATATCAATCATTTCCCTTGGAATTGAAAATAAAGACTAATAACACTTATAACATTAGAATATTTTGAATCAAAAGACATTTAAAGATATAAAATGACATGGATCTACACATCCCATGAATTAAATTAATTTGGTAAAATAAATTAATTTGTAAGTAATCATTACATAATAAAAATATCATGGTTTATAATAAAAATTATGTCTCAATAAATTTAATTTGAGACAAAGAACCCCTACCATAATTCTTGACTTTCACTAAAGTGATTGAATATCATATATAAAAAAACTATTTTAATTACCAATTTTATAAACTTATTCATATCTAAATTTTTTTATAAAATTAACTAATAATTATACTCTATGTGTATATTTTTTAGTTAATATCAATTTTTTATATCACCTGTGAGAAATCTTGATATTTTGGAACTTGATCTGTAATATCAGTGTTAGTATTAATTATTATCACAAAGGTTATCAATCATATATTCTAAAAATTATTTTAATTGATTCTGTATCATTATTTATAATTTTTTTAAATACATTCTATGGAAGTTTTTGTTATGATCCACAAAAACGAAATAATTGATGAGCATGTTTCAGTGATTTTTAATGAATGGACATTGACATCTTAATGAATGAGTTTAAAATTTATTGTAAAATTATAGAATAAAAAAAATAATTATTTAATTATTTATATCATATATTATCATTAATTATTTTTTCATAATCATCCATGAAATTATTTTATTATATTGTTTAAGTTTTTGGTTAAACCGACCAAAACATGAACATTTCATAATTAATGGATGATTATTATTCTGAAAGAGATTTCTTTTAGAATAATGTCTTTATTAAAAAATAATAATTATATTATATAGATATTTTTAATATAGTGAAACATATTTTAATATATTTTAATAAATAATAAATAAATTAGATAAGAAATGAGATACGTTACTTTGTGAAGGCAGTGATTCACACATGCCCAAATGGAATTTTTGTTTTTATTAATGGAAAAGGAGAAAGGTGGGTAATAGTTATTACATTAGAATAATAAAATTTAGTATAAAAAATAATAATTTTGTTATGTATTAATGATAAAATTATATTTTGGAATCTAATATTTAAAAAAATAAGTTAGGGAAAAATTAGTACTCACGTTGAGAAATTGGGGTTTTCCCTTGGAGGACTCCATAGAAATAGAGGACCTAGGAAATGATATTGTATATAGAAGATTAAGAATGTAAAATATTATTCTAGTGAAAATAATAAGGACATATTTTCAAGAGGAGAATTAAATTTATAGTTGTATTGAGGGGGTGTTGGGAGTCCTCTTTGTAGGTGGTGAGAATGGAATTTTTTGTAACTATATCATCTTAATATAAAGAGTTCACATGTTTCACACGTCAATAATACTTGAAAATGAAAAATAATGGATTATGGATAAATTATTTTCAATAGATACCTCAAGAACTAAATTATAAATATGTTTTTAATAGGTTAGTCATTTTACCCCTATGGCTAACCAGTTTTACCCTTAAGGATTTTACTGTTGTAACTAGTTTTTACATAATTAATTCATTTTTCAAGCCTAAAAATAAGGTGTAAATTATCAAATATTTTGGAATTACTTATAATAAAATGAAATAAATTTTATAAGATAAAATTCATATGTCTGGCGAAAAATAATTTTTTTATTAACGCTTGTATCGTAAGAAAACTCTTTTTTAGAAATAGTGTGTCTCTAAGCTTGAAATTTATGCGCATGATAAAATTATCAATGTTTTTTATTTTAGAGATGTAAATTGGTTTATTTAAAAAAATATTACATGTATTTCATATCAATACAAAATCAATACTTACTAAAACAATATTTAATAAAAATAAAAGACTAAAAAAATATTCTTTTATTAGAAAATATTATCTAACATCATAAAATGTTAAACATAGGTTTTCTAAATTCATAGGGGTATTTTAAAAATGTATTGTTTTACTCCTTAGATAAATATTTATTATACAAAATATTTTTTAATATTTTAAATTTTGCCTACTTTTTGATAGAGTCATAAATGGTATGGTTTTAGTAAAAACTACATTTCTCACTATTTATTAAAAATCAATTATTTTAGAAAAATTCTAAAAACTCCTAATATTATATTTTTAAAATCTTAAATTAATATTTTTTTATTATATTTATCTAATTAAAATTCTATTTTTTTAAATTTATTCTTTAATTAAAAAATATAAATTAAAATGAAAAAATGTTTTTATTATATAATATCATTTTTAAATATTAAGTGTTCAAGAAATTATTCTGTTAAAAATTATAATTTATAGAATTTAATATTATATATTATCATATTAATCATTTAAATTTATATTATTTAATTTATTAATAGATCAAATAGTTATTTTATAAAAAAACAATCCTTTTTAATCATATTAGTTATTTATCATCTAAATTTTATAATTTTTAATTGATTATTATAATTTTTACTTACAAGAGGTTTTATTATTCTTATAATTTTCTTTAATAATGGTCACATAATATGATGTATCTCATTTTATTTTGGTGTTTCATTTTTTTAAATATATGTGTTAAATAATCTTTCAAAGAAAGTATTAATTTGATGGATCCAAAATCTAATGTCATTACATTCTACCCTCTTAAATTAATTACACCCTCAGAATTTTAATTATTGATTACCAATGAAGATAGATTAGGAAATTATTAATATAATTTCTGATCAAATATAACTTATAATGATAATTATTCTTTACTACTTAAGTTTAGATCAATATATATATGTCTTTCAACATTAATTACTCACATACACAAATATGTATATACACTAATCATATATTCCAAGACTACCTAAAATTTCACGAAATATACAAAATCATAAATTATTTCAAAAATTAACTATATCTTTATCTATAAAATAGTTTCTTCTACAAGGTCATAAAACCAAACTTCTTAAAATATGAACCATAATCCCAAAATTTCAGTAACTACACAAAAACTATCACAATTCATTTTTTAATCAAATCAAATATAAATCCAATGGTTAAAAATATTGTCTAACTTAATTTCTATAAGTGAATCAACATTTTATATCATTTATCCACCATTATATCATAATCAATAACATATTATCCCTAATATTTATCTATCATTAATCTCATTTTCTTCAAAAGTTATATATAAAAATATCAACTTGTTATAAAATAACATTTCAAGGTAGTTGATACTATGTAAAATATATTTACAAACATTTAAAGAAAAAATATTGATCTAAAATCCATATATTTTTCATATATTCCTCATAAAACTCTAATGCACCAAAATATAATTGATAAATTTCACTATATTATATTACTTGAATTTCTATACATCACTACTTTAATAAACCAACTACCTTCATGAACCAAGCTCTGTGACTGATTCTATACTAATTCATTACTACAACATAAAATATGAATCATTTCTTGAAATTTATCAATATCAATATAATCATGTTCCCCACCTTTAACATAATCAAGAAAATTCATACCTATTATCTATTAATAAAACTGTTTACCTTTCCTGGGAGTTTGTTACTTTATTGCCTCCTCTAGCATAGATAAAATATCTTCCCATTCCTCAAAGATAATACCCTACCTATATGTACATTTTTGACATGAATTAAATTAAATATTATTTAACTCATCATATTCATCACCTAAACTTCCACAAGACTCCATTATTCACCTTTTTGGTGTGCTTAGAATATTATCTAGTTTCACATTGTTAATCATAATTCATGATAGTTTGTTTTTCATAATCATAATATTTCTAACTCTAGATCTAATCCAGTTAGGTTTTTAGTTGGTAAAATATCCATGTTTTCCATGGAATCCATTATTAACTTAGTTACTTTTATCCTTATCCATTACTAAAACCAAAATGAGTTAATCGTGAGTGATGAAAAAATAAAACCATACGATAATTACTGTAATATATGAAAAATTCAACAATAAGATGCATTAATCATCTAAATTATTACATTAGCTTTATATTCTCAGTCTTTGTTTCTATAGGTTTGTTTTTATCATATTCCTTAACTTAATTCCTTAACATAATAAACTCATCAAAATTTATTATAAATAAATTATTATTAATCACTGTAAAACCCTTGAGAGTTTCTATCCATTCATGTAGTGTTAGAACCACACATCATGTACTAGAGTGAAGATTTAGTTGATACTCAACAATCATTTTTTAAGGTTATTAACCCTAGGTTACTTTATTCCACATCCACATCCACTTTACTATATCCATATAAGGATTTAATTTTTAGGAGAAACACACAATTTATATTTTACTAAATCTTTGGTATTTTATGATATACTTTGAATTACATATTAGACTTATCCTATTTGTTTCTAGTATATTTATGTTATCCCAGCACCCAAGATATTCAATATTTCCTCAACTAAACTATAAGGGTATCTGTACCTTTGAAATTATGGTTAACCATAACTTATCACCACTTGGCGACATTTAAATGCTAAAAAGATAACATCATAGTATCCAATGCTATCTAAACCCTTCCCTGATACCAATAATGGAAACCCAAAAATGTTAACATTTCATAATTTTATGACTTAAGGAACATATTAAATTACATAAACTTTCTACGGATGTTGGTTTTATATTTTTTGAGGACCAGGATAACTCTTTAACTAATAACACCCATGTATTTCTCATCAAATGGATAATTTCCCACTATACAAGAAAATTATTAATCCATAAAAAGTCATTAAAATATCCCAAAATTTATCTATATAAGACACTCTTCTATAAAAATAACTTGTATTTATTTTATTCATTACTCAAGTAAATGGAAAAATAATAAATGGGTTAGTATAGATTCCTAGTAAGGGTAAACATAATAAATAACATTCAATGGTCACAAGTGAGCATATGGGTATAATAAGAACACATAAGAAAATTATACCTAAAAAATTAAAGATTATAAATCATTGAATATGCATGGAATTATATAAAAGTGTGGAATATTGTAAAAAATGGGTATAAACATATATTGAAAATAAATTCAACTAAGAAATATGTCATAATCATAAGTATATAAAACCTTCTGAGAAAACTCATTATGCAGATTCCTTTGTGAACAAACTCATTATTTTTTGCATATTACCATATCATATGATATCAAACATAAACAATTTATTAGAGGGTGATATATGAACCCACCCTTCATTATCTATATATATGAGTGCACCTTGAATTCAATAATTCATCATATCCCAAATAACCCATCGAAAGAAAATGGTTTTCATATCCTTTTTAAATGGAATAATGTAAGGAAAACTTTCATAGTTACATCAATAAGTATAACATGATATACCCATGTAAAATAAATTGGTATCTAAATATATTTTGTAACTCTACTGGTAAATACCCTCTAATAATGATAATAGAACATATGGTATTTACACTCTATAGATAAAGGGTATACAGTTAAGTTGATAATTTCTAATATAAATAAATTTATAAAATCTAAGTGAACACCCTTAACCTAGAGTAATGGAAAAAACGTTATTCACAAAGGAAATACATGTTAAGAAAAAATATTCCTATTCATAGTGGATGGTTAGGAAAGATTATGTAAATTATGAATCACTACTATGATATAAAATAACATTTCATAATTCATATTGAGAAATAATATGGATGGTATCATTTGAAGAATATAATTGATTAAGCAAAAAATATAACAATGGATATTGAGTTAGATGAAAAATAATTTTTGGGGGATTATAAAAATTACTTTGGAAATATGAACTGTTATTAACCTTATGGAAAAGAATTATTTAAATTTAAATATATTATAAATCTAGGATAATAATAATTACTTTTAGAAAATAAGAAAATGTATATTTAAAGTTTCATAGAAAAGATTAATATAGAGGAAATATTTGTTCACACAAAAAAAATTAACAAGATATAATTTAAACACTTTGATGAAAATGAACCATATAATAAATATAAAAAATTAATTTTTAACTTTTGAATAAGGTCATGAAGTAGAAAATGACCACAATAAATTATTAAGGCATAGATAAAGAAAATATTAAAGCCATTCAAATAATATGATCATGGAAGATAAGGATTCTAGACAAAAAAGAAGAGGTATGGTCAGTTTTCTTAAAAACACTAAATAATGTGTCAAGGGGGAAAATAAAATAGTGATAGTACCTATAAAACCACAAAAATAATCATAGGAGAGGAAAGTGATAGTTATTTTTTTGAAATAAATCGAATAAAAATTCCCAGATGGATTATCTTTTAGAACAATATTGATTTGAAATTAAGATTAAAGAAGAAACCGATACTGTAATGGTGATGTAAGAATAAAAATAATATAATAGGGTTACCATGAAATGGAAACTCAAATATATTTAAATTAAAATCATTAATTATATTTTATGGAAATATGATAATTAATACACCTTGTAAAGGAATTTATGGTGGGTAATATCAATCATGTCTCATGGAATTAGAAATAGAGACAAATAACTTATAAAACATTGGTATCTTTCAAATTAAAATCCATTTAAAAAGAGTTCATCATATCTTTAGGTTATAATAATATGAAGACACGTGTGGGGGGGGATTTTTCATTCTTATAAAACTTAAAAAAATTAAACTTAATCCCTCTTTGTGATTTGTAATGATGTTCATCATTGTTTTCTTTAAACCGATTATAGAGTGGAATGATAAAAAAGTTAAATCAACAATTTTTATAGTGGTTTGGGGAATAAATATCCCCTAGTCCACTCCACTGTCACTCTCTTCGTGATCTTAATGATTTTAACTAAACATTACCTCTGATCTGAAGGCCTCTAAAAAGTGGGTATATGTAGTTGAAACATCTTAACTTGTGTGGTTCATTTACAAGGAACATAGACAACCAAAAATTAGTGAAATAAGATGAAATTCCTCTATGACTAAGAAAAATAATTCTAAACAGAAAGAAAAAGTGATAAGATGAAAATTGTTGAAATAAATTTGGCACATAGATGCAAAAACAACTGAAAAATAAATGGTTCTTTAGAGATAAATATAATATCTTGAATGTGTTTTAATTTAGAAAAAAATTTGATCATTCTTATTTATAAAATATTTTTAAATAAAAAAGAAGGATTAAAACCAACTTCTATATAATTATAGTGAACATTAAACATATAAAAAACATGCATGTTTTCAATGTACAACTTTGAAAATTTCTTCGACTAACTACAGAAAAAGGATTAAAAATAGATACACTAGCAGCATTACAATGATAAAAAAAGTAGATCAAAACATGTATGTTTTAAAAGTGTATCTTTAAAAAAAATAAGATCCATCATAATTTTATTTAAGATAAAGGTCATAGTATTTATCAGGAATCTTTATTTTCTTCAGGTAAAACAAATTTAGAAATATCTCCAGATAAAATGTGATCAATTATAACGCACAATGTGTTTGAAATATGAATATAAATTCCCAATACAATTGTAACATGCCATATAAATAAGAAATATTTATTCATTTGTGTGTGGGACTTTGAGTTGTTCTTTTAAATACTTTTAATGATAAAAACAATTTGATGAAACCATGGAAAAAATCATAGAAAATAATCTGTAATTTAAATTTCATAGATGACTAAGTCAAATGCCAGGTTGAACTAAATATGGTATAAAAAATGTTGTTGAATAAAAAAATTGGTTTATAAACCAAACATTAACTATGTAAACATTGGGTTGATTCTGAATGTTGAGTTCTGAAGCCTAATATTTAGTCTCAATGTCAGGTTCCCAAAATTAATGTTTATTTCCAAAATTTGGGTTCACGAACCAAACTTTTATCAAATGTGGGGTTATGATAGTGATTCCAGACTTCTTACAAATGATAAAAATTCTTAATAAGATCAAACTTAAACGTAATTAAAATTATTTTGATTTTAAAATAATATAATTATCCTAATAAATATTATACCAAAAAAATATATAAAGCAATTTAATTAGTAATACAAATTTTGGGTGTTTATGAGAATTAAAATCAATGAGAAATTACTGAAATTTTTAGATCAGCATTTTTCCAAAATTATCCCCCTTTTTTATAACCAGAAAACTGATATAAAATATAGAAATGAAAACACAAAAAAAATTAAATAAATAAATATAGATTAAATAAAAATAATAATTTTATATATCCATATTTCTCATAGATCCAAATTTTTATTCTATTATAAAGTTGTTTAAAGATTTAAATATATAAGGACTTTTAAAGAAATATAAAATATTATATCTTAGACATTGAAATATTTTGTTCAACCAAATTTCTCCCAATTTTATGATATAAAAAATATATCATAATAATGTAATAAAATACAGTTATTGTGACACAAAATTGTCAGTTAATGTTATATTAGTCTAAATATAAATCATTTCTAAAAAATGCATAGGCTTTGATAATAAACTACATAAAATATCAAATAAATATAAAAAAGTATAAAAATGATTTTCATTAATAATATTCCCATATTACATGATGTCTTTGGATATAGTGTTTGAAAGAGGTTAAAGGGAATGATTGGAAGGAGGTTATGATTTAGCTCATCTGATGAAGATTCTAAGGTTAGAGAATCATAGACAGTTTGATGAATATACTTGATATCTTCCATCAATATCTCAAAATTTTAATTCAATAACCCTTCTTACTGTTTCATCAATATATTTGACTCATAATTCATCTTTAGGTCTTCAAAAAATTTTACTTTTAGAAAATCATGAAAATATTCTATTAACTAACTTACCTATCTACCATTTTAGTAAGATGATTGAATGAACTTTAAATTTCAGATTTGAAAATGTTAGCCTTGCAACAAATTCACTCTAATTTTTCAAAATAGCGAGAAGTTGAATGATATATCATTATAAGTTCTAAATCCTATTACTTATGATATATAATATAGTTGTAAGAGATAAAAATCTCTTTATCAAATATAGAGAAGTTGTTTGGTTGGAATTATAATCCATTTGTTTCCATGTACCTTCTCTTATAGATTCAAATTTTATTCTAAAGAAATTCTCAAAATCTCCAAAATTAGATTTAGAAACTAATTTAGTCTGATCATCCTTATCTAATCAACCATTTCCCTCTTAAAAATAACCAAATATCTTTTTTGATACCAAGTTTTATTTTATACATTCCAACTGATCCTGGAGTGATTCTAAATTTATTCATAGAACAAATGAACTCCTTAAATATTAAAAATATTTCCTATAATTTTAAATCTATCCTTCTAATTAATCATTAACTTAAACTATTTGATTGAATTTAAAAAACACATCCTCAAGATGAGTATCAAGAGAATCAGAGGATTGCTTTTCTGGTCTCTTTAATGGTTCACCTGTCTTAGCAAAGTAAAGGAACTACACTTTTGTTATTTCACCATTTAGAGATGATAATTCTCCAAGGACTACAATATTTTCACTAGCCTCACTAATAATCTTTTTCCAAAGAATCTTAAAAAAATGAAACTATTTGATCTCCAATAAAATTAGTTGATTCATGTAAGGGGGTGCGAACAAGATAATCATATTGAGATTTTTTATTAACCTTCTCCTCTTTATGAGCCACATCCTCTTGGATATGAGGCACTTTCTCATCCACATGAGTTATCTTCTTATATTAAACTTCAACTATTATTTAAATATATTGTTGAACAATAGATTCGTCTATTATTTGGTCAACATAGGTATAAAAGCTTTCTCTCAAATACCATTATTCAAAATAAGGTTGGTGCACCTTTCCAACCTCAGAAATTTTTTTCTATTCTATATATCCTTCAACTATTTCTTCAACCTTTAGAACAATTTGATAAAATTATTTAATAATAATAGGGACAACCTCTACAACAAGTTCTTATTTTCTTGTCCTTTAAATAATATATGTACTAAATTATTCACTAGAGAATTCTTAAAAAGTTATAAGGACATGAATAACTCCCCCTATAGTTGTTGGGTCACTCACAACCAATATCATCCCTCTATTTGAAGTGAATGGAATGTGTATATATGGTTATATAGATCCTTATAACTTTTATTATCCCATATATTCAGCATAAAACCTCATAGAACCAATATATTATTTTCTTATTTTCTCCTCATGATCATGATAAGTATATTATTATTCATCATTGTCACCCACATGAATTAAATTACCCTTGTAGTGATCCATAAAAACTCTATCATACATTTAAGTATAGTAGATAAAGTGTTTCTATGGTGAAATCTGTTACTAGTATGGATGTCATGAATCATATTTGAATTATTCAAAATCATAGCAACAAGCCTGCCATATGGATATATATACATCCTACAATATTTCTGTATTGTTTAGGTTTGAGGAAATAATATAATTCATATATCACTAGAACTAAACTAGAAATGTTAAAAAATTCCTTTAAAATGGTATTGAAAATTTATTTTGAAGTTTCACTATTAAAAATGAATTCTAGACCTTGAAAACCTAAATCTTGATTCAATATAATATTTTTACTAAAAATAAATTCAAATTTGGTGAATTTTTCTTACAAAAATATTATTCCTAAACCTGATGTTCTTTATAACTTTGATCAACTCTGTTTAACTTCATACATTCTTTTGATCTTCACCATCTTATAGATTTAGAGGATTCGTGGTTTAGAGATTAGGGTTTGAAGAGATATTGATATTTTAGGAGAAAGGAAGGGTGTTAGATTGAATGATACAGAGATAAATATTATCTCTAACGGTTTTTTAGTTTTGTTTTAGTTTCTCATGTGAAATATTTAGTGTAATGAATTAAGATTTTCAAAATTGAAAATACAACATTGAAAATAAAAAATTACATGATAAATATTTTTATTTTTAAACTGAATAATAGAAATAGATAAAAATAAAATGAAAGAAAAAAATATAATATCTTATAGGGATTAATAAAAAAATAATTTACATAAAATTAATTAAATATAAACCCCATTTATAAAATAAAAACTAATAGAGGGAAGTGGTTTAATAAAAATATCTATAATATGATATTCATTATAAAAAAATTCCAAATATGTATCCCCTTTTATGACATGATCTATTAGAAAATGATCCCTTATATCAATATTCTTAGTCATATTGTGAATCAAATGATTTCTTAAAATATTGATTTCACTTGTATTATCATATAAAACAGGAATAAGATTACGATTTTATCCAATTTCCAAAAAGTGTGTTTCATCACCAACACTTATATACAACAAATTCTAGCATAAATATACTTTCCCTCATCTATTTATATTGAAACTAAATGATGCTTCATACATGACTATGAAACTATATATTTTCTTAAAAAGTTACAAGTTCCAGATGTGTGTTTTTATCTAACTTACAACCTCAAAAATGAAAATCTGAGTATGAAAATGAATTAAAATTAAATTTTTTTAGATATAGTAAAGATAGAAAAATAATTTCTTTTAAATATAGATTTTTTATATAGTAGTAATATGATATAATTTTCACATGGTTTGAATTATTTTCCAAAGATAAACCAAATAAAAAATCTTTGGTCTACAAGTATTAAGATATAACAAACTACCAATCATACCTATATTTAACATACTGTTTACTTGTTTTACAACATTATCCAAATCAAGTTTTATATTTTTACCCATGGGAGTTGCATAAGTATTTCTATTTTCATGTCCAATATTTTTCAACAAAGCAATAATATATTTAATTTTATTAAAAAAAATTTTAAATTTTTTTTTTGTAAATTTTAAAACCATGAAATAAATTTTTATTTACCATCATACTAATTTCAAATTTATTTTTCATATATTTTGAAAAATAATTATAAAAGTTTTTTATTAGTTTAAAGAAAAATAAAATCACTTATATAGATTTATACTACTAAAATATCATTATAATAATTATTATTAAAAAGAGTAGGATATTCTAATCCCATTGTAACATCATTTTTCTAAAGAAAAGAACTTATTCTTTCATACCAAACTTTCTGTTATTATTTAAGACTATAAAGTTCTTTTAAAAGTTTAAAAATAGAATTTTCTATATGTGGATTTTTAAAATATAGAGATTTCCCAACATAGTATTCTTCCACTAAATAAAAATCCAAAAATGAATATTTTACATAAATCTAATATAATTTAAAATTCATTTAAGATTTATAAGATAAAAGGATTCTAATGGATTATAATCAAACAAAATGAGAAAGGGTTTATTCATAATCTATTTCTCTTTCCTAGTTGAATCCTTTAGAAACTATCCTATCCATATTTCTAGTAATTATTAATTAATCATCTTGCTTATTTATAAGGACCAATTTAGTTACTATTACTAGATGGTTTGAAGGTCTATAAAATAATTCAAAAACATTTTTTCTCTCAAACTGGTTAAGTTCTTCCGCCATGGATATCATCCAAATCTCATAATCCAAGGTTTCTTCAATAGATTTTCGTTTTAACAGAGATATAAAGTTAGGGAACTTATCAATTTTTCCAATATTTATCTTAGACCCAACTCATTAATTTTGAGTCAATAAGGATTCTTTACGACTTTTCCATTCCTTCACATTTTAAAAATCACAAATAGTCTATCTCAAGGAAAATTTGTTTTCCACTTAGATTTTTCTTAATTAGGGAAATTTTCCTTCCCCAAGGAAAATTTATCCTTACCATGTTGTCATTTTTCATGTTTTATTTTCTCTAAATCTAACTCTTTTTATTCCTAAGTGAAAATTTTGGTTACAAATATAAAATCTTGGAATTATATAAATACTTAGATATATAGTACTCTATTTTTAGTATCTGAAATTTAGACTCCGAATTCTCCGAAATTCAGACTCTGAATTCTATGATATTTAGACTCCGAATTGTCTGAAAATCAGACTCCAAATTTTCTAAAATTTAGACTCCGAATTCTCTGAAATTCAGAATCCAAATTCTCTGAAATTTAGACTCCAAATTCCTTATAAGTCAGACTCCAAATTCGTTATAATTTAGACGCCAAATTCCTTAGAATTCATACTCTGAATTCCTTATAATTCAGGTTCCGAATTCATTAGAACTCAGACTTTTAATTCCTTAGAATTCAGGTTCTGAATTCCTTAGAATTGGGACTCCAAATTCCTTAGAATTCTGACTCCCAATTCCTCAGCATTCAGACTCTTAATTCTATAGAATTCTGATTCCGAATTCCTTCAAAAATATAATCTGAATATCCTTGTAATATATACTCCGAATATTTTTCCTTAGACTCTGAAATTTTTTTTATTAGACTCTGAAAAATAGAATTGATGGACAAACCATATTTTACTTACCCTTATTATAGTTATAAGATGATGTCATGCATTCTGTTTCTAACTAACCATTGTTTGAGTGAAATGTGTACAAGTCCCTCCAAAATTCAAGGAAAAATAAGACTGTTGGAGGAGGGAGCTGATCGTTGGGAAAATTCATATAAATAGGAGCTCATTTGAACGATCTAAGAACATTAATTGACTGTTCTATAACTTTAGAGATTACATGCCGCTAAAGGGATTTCTAGTGAGAGAGATTCTCATGCTTTGTGTGTACTAAACATCTTGTTCAGATTACATCATACAACTCTGATTGTTGCTGTGTACAATCGAGGGCTTTCGGGGATAGAAAGACAGAGGTGCCGTCTACCTTGAAGTTCGAGGGCCTGCAGGTATAGTAAGACATACTCCAATATTCTTATCAAGGGATTACCCTGGTGTGGGTAAGACATAATTTCTTGAAAGAATAAATCAAGGGACCGTTATCCAAGGTTGTTGGATACCCTACTCTTTGGTTAATAAGATTTCTTACTTGTTACTTATATTGTTTCAAGTTTATTTTTTTCTTCATTTTGATTATTAAGGAATGTATAACTATCTTATACATTCTTATACTTGTATACTATGATTAGTAAGATTTTATACACTTTAAGGTTGAATATTTTTCCTTGTAAACATTTCATAAGTTTCATTTCCGGAACCATATTTCCGAAATCTAGAAATTTTTTAGAACTATGTGGTCTTGTGAATTTACATTGTTTAACTTTGTTAAACAATATAAAGTTTTAACCAACTTTAAAGGTTCCAAAGGATTTTTTAAAGTATACAATTCACCCCTTCTTGTATATTGAGAATCTACATCATTATTTTGATCCTTCAATTGGTATTAGAGGAGGCCTCTAAAATAATTATATTTACATATAAGTTTTCTTGCTCGGTTTTCATTGTTCTATATTGTCCTTGCTTTGGATTTTTACCCTTGTTTACAAACTTTTATTACTAATAAGTTTATGGGGGAAAGATATTTTCTTTTAGAAGGAAGAATGAATGTTGGTTCGATTGAGAATATTAACCCCACTAGACCACCTATATTTTATGGGAATGATTATGAATATTGGAGAGATCATATGAATATTTTTTTATTAACACCGGAGTGGAAAAATTTGTAATGCGTACTGTAGATTACAAGATTTCTAATAATAAAGTCAGAACATTTACTAATCAAGAAAAGTCATAATATTAACTTAACTATAAGGTACTCAATACTTTGTTGTGTTCCATGAACATGTATATAGATATATATCCAGATTTTTTTCTATAAAGTTTCAAATTGTATTTGGAATAAGCTTGAAGTAACTAACTTTGGAAATTCTAAAGTTATCGAAACTAGAAGAGCTATGCTTAGAGCATAATATCATAGATTTCTATTTCCTTAAGGAAAAACAAAGATTTATGACTGTTGTTAATAGTTTACAATCCATGGGTTGAAAAGTTTTAGATGATGAGGCACTTGTGGATAAGATTATAGATATCATGCCTAATGAGTGGGAGTCAAAGAGAACAACTATTGATGACAATAGGAAAGTCTCACAGATTAATCTTGATGAGATTTTTGGAACTATTCTTCAACATGAGACAAGAATGAAAAGATATGATGATCTAAATAAGAAGAAGAATATAAATGGAAGTGTTGCTTTTATAACTACTTTAAATCATATGAAAGCCAGGAATTCTGAGAGAGTTACAAGATCTAAAACTAAGAGGACTGTTATTCAATCTGAATCTAGTGGAAGTGAATCTTTAGAAAATGAGTTAGCCAATCTTGCCCGAAGGATGAAAAAGATTTTTGGATAGAAGAAATTTTAATCTAGATACAAGAAGAAAGAAAGAAATGACATGAAAGACTCAGAATTTATTTTCTATGAATGTAAAAGAGCAGGGCATATAAGGCCAAATTGTCCCACGATTTAGAGAAGAGATAGAAAGAAAAATCATTCTAAGAGGAATAGAATGAAATACTACAAGGATAAATCTAATAATGTTTTTAAAGTCAATGACACTTGGAGTTCCAGTAGTGGTGACTCTTTTGAAGAATCATCAGAGTATGAATCTTCTGGTAAGAAGAATCTTGGTTTATTAGCCAAGATACCCAATGAAAATAATTGTCTAATGGATAAGGCAAACAATGGTGAATCCATAACCAATGTATCCTTAAATGCTAATTATAGTGATAGAAAATATTATGAACCGTCAGATAAATAATCTTCTTTTGATGAAGATAATACTTTACCTACTTATGAATGAGTCTCTAGGTTTTCTAAGCTCTTTGAGAATGAAAACTCTAATGTTAAGAAAAAGATTGATAAGGAAAATTCTAGAATTAATGTTCTTATAAAGGAAGTATGATATCTATATAAATATCTGGATAAGAAAATTTTTAATTTTGAAAGTATTTAAAAAACCCTTAAGGAAGTTAATTCTTAGAAGGATAAACTTTATAAGGATATAGAAAAAGTAATTTCAAAGAAAAATGTTTTCGAGACTAACTCTAGTACTAAAAATAATATTTTTAGGATAAAAACTTAGTAATTAAGATGAATTCAGAAATATTTTCCTTAAAGAAGTGTTTGTAAAACTTTACCTTAGGTAAGGAAAACTTTGATAAGATGTATTCACAAATTCGACCTCTAAAGAATAATTTTGGATTTTGTTATACTCATTCAAAACCAATTTTTAGTGATAATTATTTTGTACCTCAAAGTGATCCATTCTCCACTATGTTTTAGTGTGGTGGGAATTGGGAAAAAAATTGTTCCATAAACAAAACTCACTCTTTAGGTTTTCATACAACTTATTTTTCAAAGAAAATGTAGATTCCTAATATTTTTCTTTCTAAAGCTTCCAGATCCAAGAAAGTTTGGGTTTCGAAAGTCTAACACTCCAATTTTCAGGAATGTAAAGATAGTACCAACAGAAATACGTGGTACATGGATAGTGGATGTTCTTGAAACCTGATTGGTAACAAAATATTATTTGAAAAGATTATCAAGACAGAATAAAGAAAAGTAACTTTTGGAGATAATTCTCAGAGATAAATCATTGGTATAGGTAACATTGTTCTTCTTGGAAAAATTTTATTTCAAATGTTTTATTTGTTAAGGGTCTTAATTACAACATTTATAGAATAAGTCAATTATGTGATGAAGGTTACCTTGTGAATTTTAGGAATGAAAAGTGTTTAGTACACAATTCCAAGGAAGTTTTTATTCTTTATGCCCACAGACAAGAGAATGTTTACACACTAAACATAAAAGACCTTAGGAGCCAAGATCTACCTTGTCTTAGTGCAATAGAAGATCATTATTGGTTATGGAATAGAAAGTTAGGAAACTTTAACCTTAAGAACTAATGAAACCTATATATGAAAAGACTAGTTAAGGATCTACTAGAGCATATATTTGATTCTTCACATGTTTGTGATCCTTGTCAATATGGAAAGAAACATAAATCGAGTTTTAAATCAGTTGGTGAAGTATCAAACACTGATGCATTACAGTTAGTGCATATGGATCGTTTTGGTCCAACACAAAATGGAAGCATTGGAGGAAAATATTATGTATTTATCTTATTTTATGATTACACTAGATTTACATGGGTCTATTTTCAAGCAAAGAAATCTGTAGCTTTTTCTTATTTTATAATTTTTAGAGCCCAAGTTAAAAATGAGAAAAACTATCCATTGATAACTATCCAAAGTGACCGTGGAGGATAATTTCAAAATTCTGATTTTGAAACATTTTTTAGTAGAAAAGGCATTACTCATAACTTCTCATCACCAAGAAAACCTCAACAAAATAGTGTTGTTGGAAGAAGAAATAGAATTATTCATGATATAACATGAACCATGTTGAGTGAATATTCGGTAGCCAAACCTTTTTGGGATGAAGCTGTAAGTATTTATTTCCATACTATAAATCATGTTTTGATTAGACCTTTTCTTAATAAAAATCCTTATGATCTATGGAATCGTAGAAATTAGACTTTCCTACTTCAAGGTTTTTGGTTTCAAGGTATTCATTCTGAATACTAAAGACAATATACACAAATTCTCACTAAAATCCGATGAAGGAATTTTCTTAGGCAAATTTACAACTTCTAATGCTTATAGAGTTTTTAATAAAAATACTTGTACTGTTGAAGAAATAGTACATGTAAAAGTCAATGAAACTGATCCTTTTTTTTAAACATCCTCAACCTACATCTTCAAATGTGTTTTCAAAAACTGATTATCAACCCTTGATAGAAAATATTTTTGATAAGGAAAATGTTCAAGAAAATGTTTATGAAGCATTTACCCTAGAAGAATTCCTAACATACATTGATGAACAAGTTTTACAAAACCCAAATCAGTTGTTTCTTAAGAATCATCCAAGTAATAGTATCATTGGTGATGTAAATCAACCTGTAATGACTATAAGTTATTTATGAAATTAAATAGAACATCTTGATTTCATTTCCCAATTAGGACAAAAAAACACTGATGAAGCTTTAGGTGATGATGATTTGATAAAATCTATGCAAGTTGAGCTAAATGAATTCGAAAGGAATAATTTCTAGACCTTGGTTGAAAGACCGAAGGAAACTTCTGTTACTAGAGTAAAGTGGGTCTTTAGAAATAAGTGTGATGAAAATGGAATCATTGTAAAAAATAAAGCTAGATTGGTTGCTAAAGGATACAATCAACAAGAAGGAATAGACTATCAATAAACCTATGTTCCAATATCAAGACTTGAATCTATTCATATTTTACATTCCTTTACAACATTCTTTAATTTCAAACTTTTTCAAATGGATATTAAATGTGATTTCCTAAATGGTTATGTTCAAGAGGAATTTTTTGTTGAACAACCTCCTTCTTTTTAAGATACAAAACATCTTGAACATGTTTTTAAACATACCGATGTTTTATATGGACTTAAATAATCCCCAAGATCCTAGTATGATAGACTTATAAGATATTTTTATTCAAAACAATTACGTTAAGGGAAATTATGATCCAACCCTTTTTATAAAGAAAGATAAGAAAAATGTTTTAATTGTTCATATTTATGTTGATGACATTATATTTGGTTCAACTCAGCAATCTTTAACTGATTTCTTTGAAGATCTAATGAAATCTATGTTTGAAATGAATATGATGGGTGAGTTAAAATTTTTCCTTGGTTTTCAAATTTTTCAAAAACAAGAAGGAATATATATATCCCAATATAAGTATATTAAATATCTTCTTAAAAAGTATGGATATTCCAAGACTAAGAGTATAAGTACCTCCATTGGTACCTCAAATTCACTTGATATTGATGATGTTGGGAAATAGTAGATCAAATATATTTTTGAGGTATGATAGGATGTCTACTTTACTTGATAGCTATTCGTCCAGTCTTAATGTTTTCGGTATGATTATGTGAAAGATATCAATACAATCCTAAGTAATCCCATTTTAAGCCAGTGAAAAGGATTTTTTGTTACTTAAAGGAAACCATGGATCTAGGAATCTTTTAAACTTATGGAAATGATTTTGTTTAAAAAAAAATTTGGATGCTGACTTTGGTGGATGTAAAATTGATAGGAAAAGTACATACAGAACATGTCATTTCTTAGGATATTCATTAGTTTCTTGGTCATTCAAAAGGAAACACTCAGTAGAACTTTCCACTGCTGAAGTTGAATATATAGCAGATGGAAGTTGTTGTGCTCAAGTATTGTGGATGCAACAGACACTCACAGACTATGGTATGAGTTTTACCAAAACACAAATTTTGTGTGATAATACTAATTCCATTTCCTTAAGTAAAAACCCTTCACATCAATCTATTTCAAAAAACATAGATATTAGGAATCAATTTCTTATCAATCACACACAAAAAGGATATATAATTCTTGAATTTATCAGAACTCAAGATCAACATGCTGATATTTTCACAAAATATTTACCATCTAATAGATTTGAATAAATTAAACAGAAGTTAGAAATGATAACCGTAAGGTAATCTTCCATATTAAGTTATTTTTGAAACATATATACTTATAGTAAGAAACTCCTTTTTATAGGGGTATTACATTTGCTTGTTATCCAAAATTTTTGTAGTAAAAATTTTCTTACTTAAAATTTTCATTGTCAAAATTTTCATAGTTAAATTTTTTGTAGTTAAAATTTTTGTAGTTAAAATTTTCATAGATAAAATTTTCATAGTCAAAATTCTCATATTCAAAATGTTTATAGTCAAAATGTTTTTAGTCAAAAAATATTTATGTAATAAAAATTTTGTTATATAAAGTTATTAAAATTTTTTTTTTTTCACATTACGAATAATCTTCCTAGAAATCCGAAAGGTATGTTTCCTTTTCTAAATTTTCATAATCTTCATTTAATTGTTGGTGTTTTCATTTTTGTTTTAAAATTTCGAGATTCTCTTTTCCTTAAATACAAATTTTTTTCTTAAAAAACCTCAAATGATCAGAATCTATCAAAATCCCTTCTCAGCTATCATCTCAACCATTAGATCTTCTCAAGAAGTTTTCATCCACTGGATCAATGGGGGAAGTTGAACCGTCGCTTCAATTTCCTACATAAAGGCCACCATATGCTTGTCCTATATCGAACCCTAAGCCTTCGTGTGCTGAAGATCTACCTCTGTTTTTAAAGTCGTTCCGAATCTTTAAAGTTTCCTTACTTCTGAATGTCTACTGGAGCCTCTTCTTAGAAATAAATTTCAACTGTTAAGGAAATCTCCGAGTGGCAGATCTACCGAGAATGGTTAGTTGATTCTATTTTTTATGCCATATATGATTTCATTTTTTTAATAATATCAAGCTGAATAGTTGATAGAGTGTATGTATGTCAAAACCAAGAGAATAAGATTCGATGTATCCATAATTTCAGGTTGAATTATATGAGACAATTAGTTTTTACAATAAATGATGAAGTGATAAATTTTATTTCAAGAGTTATGAAAATTCATACTCTCTTTCTTATAACATGGAAAAAAATCAGATATGAATTCCTTATAAGGGAGAAGTAGAGTATTTCTCACACAAGCTACCCGATGTAATAGGATATTTTGACCAGGAAAATTATTTAGACTATCCTATCTTGAAGGAAGTGAAGGCTTCGAAAATTATTCATATCTCTGCAAATCTTCAGATTCTTTAGTTATGGGTTCAAGGTTTTCTCATATTGAGAAAAAGGAAAAAAGGATACCCTGAAGAAAATTGATATTTATACTCTAGATTTCATGGTGAACCTAAGAAAGATAAACCTGGTTAAGCATATCTTGGTTACGATTGAGAATATAAAGAATGGAAATATGATGTCTAAGATTATAATTTACCCAACCATTCTTTCAAAAATTATTTTTCATTGTCTTCAATCTTTCAAGATTTCGTGCAGTTCTAAGCCATGAAATTTCAAGGTAATGCTTTTAGGTGATGATAATCTAAGGAAGAGGATGATTGGATTTAATAGTTGATCCAGATAATTTTATGATCTATCTGAAAAGGAAGTTGAGGCTCATTCAAAGAAACATGAGGTGGCTGAAAACTCTAAAAAGGGTGGAAGGAAGAGGAAGGTGAAAGAACCAGAAGGAAAAGAAAAAACACCTATGGAGAAAGATACTTAATACACACCCCAAAAACCAAAGAAGAAAAATACGTATACTAATGGAGTGGTTGATAAATGGAGAGAAGATAAGAAAAACTAAAAAGAATTGGAGATTAAGTTTGGCCTGGACCCTGCTAAGGCAAAATCATTGAAGGAAAAGACTGCTGAGAATCTTGAAAAGGACGAAAAAGAAAAGAAGCAATGGAATAAATTGTCAGAAGCTGAAGTCATTCAATATCTTATAAAGGAAACTGAAAAATACTTTGAACAAATTCTGGTACTAGAATATTTTTTAGTAGAACCATTACCAGAGACTCTGGGAAAGATGTTAGTGATTCTGGAATGACATCAAGAAGAAGAAATAGTGCAAGAAGAAGAAGTGGAAGAAGAAGAAGAAGGCAGTGGTGATACTAAGGACATGATAAATCAGGTAGAGTATTTCCATGATAAAGAAAGTCCTTCTGAGAAATTATAAATCCAAACTTCTGAAGTTGAGTCTTCAAAACTTTCTACACCAAGAAAAGATAATAAGAGTGGGGAAGAAGGGAACAAGTTGTATGAAAATGGAAATAACAATCATGTTTTCATTCACCTAGGGGATGTTGAGGAAGGAGATGAGAAGGAAGAAGTTGATAAATATAAATTTTTTCAGAAATTAGATAGTGGACATGAATCTCCTAATCAAGAATAAATCATTCTGAAGGATGATAAGGGAAAACAAGTGGTTGTGGATACACCTAGAAAATCTGTGGTAAAGAAGAAATAAGTGGGTGCTTCATAAAAAAACAAGGCTGCTGAAATTGAAAAGGAATCTTCA
This sequence comes from Viscum album, assembly GCA_963277665.1. Lineage (NCBI taxonomy): Eukaryota > Viridiplantae > Streptophyta > Magnoliopsida > Santalales > Viscaceae > Viscum > Viscum album. The sequence continues at coordinate 1,710,684,606 of OY728140.1, read as the reverse complement.
CCAACCAAAGTATCGAATTCAGAATCATCTTCTCTTGGCCATGACTTTGTTGTTCAGTCTTTGAAGAAACTGGTTGGGATAGTTACTTTATTCCCTAGTATAGACTCAAGATGTTAGTTGCTTCAGTATATATTAAATAAAAAATCGAATTCAATATCCATGGTGATGGATAAATGTGTTAGTCTCAAGGCAGACTTCAATACCTTTCTCATTGGTTACAAGGCACAAAAAAGATCTTCCAAGAAGATGAAAAGTTGGTCAAGGAAGATAATAGAAGAGATGAGAAACTTTGATGAATTTCAAGATAGTGTCACAGATACTTTTGACACCAAATATATGAAGATCAAGGATCTTACTAATAGTTTTGAGGAAATGTTAAGTCTTGAATAGACATCTCAGAAGCAAGAAATTAAGGATCTGAATGGGAAGCTAAATTCAGTTGCTCAGAGTTGGAAGAGGGAAAGGGATCTCAGAATTGAGATTTAAGAGAAACTTACTAATCAAGAAGATGTCTTGAAATCCCAAGAAGAGAATCCTAAGGCCCAAAAGAATAAATTAATTCCTTAGAGAAGAAAATTGAATATCAAGATCAGTTTCTCAAGCATTCAGAAGAGGATAACAAGGAGATCAAGATGTTAAAAACTATAGTGAAGAAGCTGATGTCGAAGGATAAGGAAGGATAATCTATTCCAAATCCGATCTTTTTTTGTATTTATTTCCTTATAAAAATTCTTCTAGACATAATATATTTTTAGTTACTCTTCATATTTTTTGGTTGTTCAATACTAATATTTCAGGCACCATATTTTTCGTTTTATTCCCTGTATTTATTTTTAAAAATCACAAATGGGGAGAAAGGAATGTCAAAAAAGAATACTTAGTAAAGAAAAATTTCCCTAAGTAAGGGGGAGTTTATCTAAGGGGAAGTTTTCATCATGATGATTTTTCATATGAAAGAAAATGATAAAATCATTCAGGAAATTCAGAATATGATCCTTAGGGTTTCCAAATCCTAAGGGGGAGTTAGTAGTATTCACTCTGATCCATAAGTAAAGGAAATATGTTTTTATTTACATGCCCATAAAATTTCTATGTCCTTATATTCTTATTGGTAAGGATGTTTGTGCTTTACAAAAAGTGGGAGATTATTGATTCAATAAGGTTTCCTTATGAATTTTCAATTCCTTCATGTTTTGAAAATCACAAACACTTTATCTCAAGGAAAATTTCTTTTCCACTCATATTTTCTTTAATAAGGAAAATTTTCCCTCCCTAAGGAAAATTTAACCTTTCCATGTTTTCATTGTTAATGATTTAGTTTATCTAAATCAAACTCTTTTTATTCCTATGTGAGAAATTTGGTTTCACATATAAAACCTGAAAATTCTATAAATACATAGATATAGAGTATTATGATTTCAGGATCCAAATTCAGACTCCGAATTGTATGAAATTCAAACACCGAATTCTCTGAAATTCGGCCTCCGAATTCTCCAAAATTCAGACTCTGAATTCCTTAGAATTCACACTCTGAATTCATTATCATTCTGGTTTGGATTTCTTAGAATTCAGACTCTGAATTCCTTAGAATTTAGGTTATGAATTCCTTATAATTTAGACTTTGAATTCCTTATAATTAAGACTCTTAATTCCTTATAATTCAGGTTCTGAATTCTTTAGAATTCAGACTTTGAATTCATCATAATTTAGACTCTGAAGTCTACAAAATTCTGATTCTGAATTCCATGAAAAATAGAATCCGAATATCCTTGTAATATAGACTCCAAATATTTTTCCTTAGACTCTAATTTTTTTTCTTAGACTCCAAAAAATAGAATTGATAGAGCAACCATATTTTACATACCCTTTTTATAGTTATAAAATGATGTCGTGCATTCTATTTCTAACTAACCGTTGTTTGAGTGACACGTGTACATATCCCTCCAAAATTCAAGGAAAAATATGATCATTGGAGGATGGAGCTGACCGTTGTGAAAATGCCTATAAATAAGAGCTCATTTGAACAAGATTATAACATTCATTGACTATTCTACAACTCTAGAGACTACATTCTACTGAAGTGACTTCTAACTTGTTCATATTTCTTCGTGCGAATTCGATTGTTGCTGTGTACAATAAAGGGATTCTGGGGAAAGGAAGACAGAGCTACCGACTACCTTGATGTTTGAGGGATTACGGAGATAGAAATACAAACTCTGATATTCCTATCGAGGGCTTACCCTGGTGTGGGTAAGACAGACTTTCTTGAAAGAATAAATCATGGTACCTTTATCCATGTTTGTTGGATACCCTACTCTTTGGGTTAAAAAATTTCTTACTTGTTACTTTTATTGTTTCAAGTTTGTTTTCCACTAAATTTTTATTATTAAGTAATGTATAACTATCTTATACTTTCTTATACTTGTATACTCTGATTTGAATGATTCTATACACTTTAAGGTAGAATCTTTTCTCTTGTAAAATTTTCTTAAGTTTCATTTCCAGAACCAAATTTCTGGAATCTAGCAAGTTTGTTGAACTAAATGGTCTTGTGAATTTACGTTGTTTAACTTTGTTAAAAAATAGAAACTTTTATCAACTTTAAAGGTTCCAAAGAAATTTTTATATTATACAATTCACCCCTATTATTTTATATTGAGAATCTCCATCATTATTTCAATCCTACAATATATCTAGGTTTCCTATAATAGTATCTAAAGAATAAACATTTAATGTTTTAGTCTATCAAAGAAAGACACTTTTAGGTTCACCAGCTTCATGTTCTTCTAAACTAGATCATATTCTAATTTACTTTCAAATAATTCCATACAATATTCAATTATCATTTTGTTAAATGAATTAGTAATTTCATCTAATTTTTTCACAATGAAATGGATCACTTTCATAAGAATTCACATGAATAGTTTATTCAACTATAATTAAAATTTTATTATAGACACCAATGACTTAGTAGTTGAAAACTATCCTAGAAAAATTTATTTTTCATCATTTGGATAAAAAAACAAAGGTTTTCCTTTATTTTCATGATATAAACCATTAATCCAAAAAATGTTAAAGTATATAACATTAGGTTTTCTATTATTCTATAACTCACAAGGTTATTTGTTTTGAAAGGTTCTTATTAAACTATATTCATGATATGGGAAGCTATATAGATAGATTCATTCTCTAAAATTTGTAGGAAGACTATATTCATTTAAAAAAATTTCTTTATATTCCTTTAATGGTCATATTTATTGTTTCTATAATTCATTTTTTTGATATTTTCATAGAGTATAGTTCGTATATGTAATACCCAAGCCTAAGAAAAAATAATTAAATTCATGATCCTCAAAACATTTTCTATGATCAATTTAAAATTAAATTATTTTGAAATATTTTTAATTTTGAACAATTTTGTTAAAACATAAAATTATGGAAAAAGTTTTATTTTTTAATTTTAAGGAATAAACCTAGGTTAATATTGAAAAATCATCAACTAAAAAATATCTTCTCACCATAATTTCTACTATTGAATGTATAAAAAAATCCATATTGATGAGTTCTAATGGTTTATATATTGATTCCTTGTTAATAGATTTAAAATATGGATTATAGTTCTTGCCTATTTTTCATGCATCATAAATTCTATTTCTATCAAATTTAAGAATGGGAAAATTAGAAACTAAATTTTTATTAGATAAAATTGATATGGAAAATATATTAAAATGTTGAACTCTCCTATACCAAATCCAGGATTCATTTATTTTAGTAGTTAAATAATTTAATTTTTATTCACATAAGAAATAATATCCAATGTATAAACATTTAGGTTCTAGATTGTTTAATCTTAATGAGTTTATCTTTAATAATATTAGAATCATTGTTAGAAAAATCAATATAAAAACTATAATCATAGAGTTTAGAAATACTTACTAGATTGTGCTTAAATACTTGAAAATATAGAACCTTTTTCATCATGATTGAATTTTTGTCTGCAACTTATCCAACTCTAATTATTGTTCCATTTTCATTATCATCAAAGGTGACCAAGCCTGCATCTAATTTTTATTGTGTATCGAAATTGGAAGAATCTATACTCACGTTCCTTGAGCAGCTAGTGTCCATATACCATATCTCACATTTTACCCAGTGGCATTTTACCTACATAAAAATTAAATAATATATTTTTTGGTTTATAAATGCTATTAGGTATATATGTGCCTGTGAAAAGGGATCTAGGTAACTAAATCTACTTAATTTTATGAAATTTGAAAAAGATTAATTCAAATATACTTTGAGAAATAAAGTAATTATTTTTACCACAAATCTAAAGATCTTTCATGAAACAATTATTAGCACAAAACTCGTTAATAACTCAATAAAAAAAGTAATTCTAGACATGTTGTGCTTTCTAGAAATAGGAATGAAATATTTTTTATATATTTTTGTATTGTCTCCACTACTTCCAATCCAATATTTTTTATTTTATATATTTATTTTTCAAAGAATACGATTTAATGATTCATCTCCCTTTGTATGTATAGTAGAAACACATTTAAATTATTCTACTTTAACCTTATTTTCATTAATCTATCTTCATGTATAGTGTATTTTGACGAAGATTTAATAAAAATTTTGTTCAATTCTAGGTTATATTTTAACGTTTTATCATTTTTTACTAAATAAAAATTATAAATACTATTTAATGATTTACGAGTTTTACCAGGTATTCATATTTATATTCAAGCATATAATAGTATTCATTTAATTTAATATTTAGTAATCTTTTAGAATCAGAAGTATACAAATAATATGATTATAAATCTTCTTCTTTACCCATAAAGCACATGTTATCTTTCAAATTTGTTGGATCTTTATCTAATTAAAAAATTATAAGTGATGTTGGTGTCTTAAAAAACACTCCATATAGCCTTTATAGATTTCTTTCCATTTTCTTCATAATAATTTCTTATTTGGTACTTTATTTTTTTATTTTCTATATTTCTCTTTTCTCTTCTTTCGTCTATGGGAGATCATGTCTGATATGCACATTCTGTTTTCATTCATAACATCTAACTTCTTTGATGCCACATTTTTTTTTAAATCATTGAAAGAATTTTTCAATCCTTTATTATTTTTATAAAACATAATGAATATTCTGTCTAGATGATCCAGTTCCATTCTATAATCTAGACACTCTTAATCAATTGAGGTTATAACATCCTACTTAGATATCATTTCATTTTATTGTAGTAACTTATAGAGATGTATTATCCATTTTTAGAATTTTATTATATTATAACACAACTACCACTTCATCTTAATACATCATTAATGTTCCAATAAACCCCCTTATTTATTGATTTTATACAGGAGTGGGTTTTCAAATCATATTAGATATTCCATTCCATTTTGAGGGTGAAACTCTAAGAACTTTTAATGATAAATTTGGTTCATAAACTGGTGCTCCCAAGGAAGCAACAGTAATGATTATTTCAGAAAATATTCCAATAATTTGAGTAATTCTCTCACAATCATATAAAATAATGGTATAAAATTTTAATTTTATTGAATTGTACCATAAATTTATGATATTATCATTCCTCTATAGAAAATATCGATTATCTGACACCTCTCGTATACAATATCAAATTTAGATACCTAATTGAATTCATCTCGACTAAGTCCAAAAATGATAAAATTCATAACTTTTGAGTTTACATCTAATTCATATTCCATTATAACATACCACTTATCTGGTTCTGTAGAAATTTCATACGGTTTAAAAATATTGATATAAACTTTAAAACCATATTTATTTAAACAGATAATAATTCTTTATTTTTAAAAACTATAGTTTTTTCTATTTAAATATGGTGCCTTGATCCTTAACATGCCTTATTTGACTTCATCCATAGTCATATTTCTTGGTATAAACCTTTAAATCAATAATTTTAGTGATTAGAATATTTTTTTAAAGATAAATCCTATGATATAAATTTTTATGGTGGAATAATATGAAGACGTAAGAGGGGTTGAATTGTGTCCTTTTTAAAAATGATGACCAAAATAAACATAATCCCTATTTGTTATTTGTAATTAGGTTCTTCTTTCATTTATATAAATAGAATATGAAGTAGAAAGATAAAGAATAGAAATAAACTATTCTTATAGGGGTTTGGGGCACAAAGGATCCCATAGTCCACTCTACAAATACTCTCTGAGTGTGCTTGATGATTTTTACTAAATAGGTCGTCTTATCTGGAAACCACAATAACTGAGTTTAAGAAGTTGAAAAATTACAAAAAGTTAACTTATTTTATAGGGAACCTTGATAACTACAAATTATTTTGAGAAGACGACACTACACCATGACTGAGAACAAGTTACCATCACTTCGAAAAAATAGACAAGATCATTATTATTGAAATAGGGTTGTCACATAGTTGCAAAATTAACTAAAAAATGAGTATTTCTTCAGAGGTAAATATAATATCTTTAATATCAATTCCTTAAGAAAGAAACTCTGATGTTAATTTTTGATAAAATATTCTAAAAACACATAGAATCAACAAGAACAAACTTTTAGATTAGGATAACAAATACTGAAAATATAATAAACATGTATGTTTCCAATGTATAGCACTAAAAATGACATTGATGAAATTCAACAAATAGATTAACAATAGATAAAAAAACAAGAACAAAATGATCAAATAATAATAGATCAAAAAATGCCTTTATCCAAATTTTATCATTTTTAAGAAACTAGAGATAAATTTTTTTTCTAGAAGATCAAACTCATGGTATTTAACAAGAATCTTGACTTTATTTAGGTAATACAAATCCTGAAATATCTATAGATAAAATGAAATCATTTAAAACACATAGAGTTTGAAATTTTAATTTAAATTCCCAGAAAAAATTTAATTTATCTTATAAATATGACTAATTTAATCCATTGAGTAGGGGAATTCAAATCAGTACTCGAACGACTTTTAATGATAAAAATACATCAATGAAGCCACTACAAAAGTCATATAAAATAACTATAATTAAAATCACATACATGACTAAGTAAAATGATGAGTTCTATTGTGTATATTATAAATCATGAAATTTACTCTAAAAGTCAGGTTGAAAAAAAAACATTAACCATGTAAATGTTGGGTTGATTCTAAACATTTTGTTTTCAAACCTATCATTTGGTCCCAAAATAATGTTCAAAAAATTATATTTCTTTCCAAAAGTTGGGTTCATGAACCAAATGTTTATCAAACCTGAGGTTGTAGATAGCGATTATAGAATTATTTAAAACTCCAAAAATAATTATGAAAAATGAAATTCAGTTGAATTAAAACTAAATTTATTCCAGAATAACATAACTATTACTATAAAAATTATCCTAAAATACACTTAATGAAATTTCATTAGTAACAGAAATGTTGGTGTTTGTGAGCATAAAAATCAATGAGAAATTATTGAAATTATTGGATAAATATAAAACCAATAGAAATGGATCTTATAAAAAAATAATTAAATGAATATGGTAAAATAAATTCATCATATATTGATGAACCTATATTAATGATATCATGGTGAATAATAAGAAACATATCTCATGAAATTAAATTTTAAAAAAGAGCCCCTAACTTTAATTCATGTCTTCCATTAAAGTGATTAAATATCTGATATATAATTTTATAAATATATTAATAACCTATTTAAGAACCCTATTTATATCTATACCTTTCATGAACATTATTCATAACTATTATATATATGTAAATGATTTAGTCAATTTATATTTTTGATATATGGTGTGGGTAATCATGATCATTTGAACCAGTTTTATAATAGCAGTTTTATTCATTATTATTCCAAAAACATTCATCATTATTATATCATAAAATTTAATTTAATTTATGATTTATAATTATTTATAACTTTATAATTTTATTCTATGGTAGTTTTTTTACAATCCTTAAAAATGAACTCACAGATGAACCTGTTTTTGATCTTTTTAATGAATGGGTGTTTGTATCTTAATCAATGAGTTTAATATTAATGTTACCATTATATAATTAAAATAGAATAATTATTTACTTATTTATATAATTAATTATCATTAATCATGTTCTAATATTCATCCATGATATTATTTACAACATTTTTCATATAGGAGGTTGGACTAAACCAAGCATGAACAAACCATAATTTATGGATGATTATTATTATGGAAGTGGTTTTTTTTCATAATAAATTTATTATAGAATAATAAAGATATTATTTTGATATTTTTAAGGTATTTAGTAATATTTTAATAAATAATAAATAAAATCGAAGAAAAATAAGATACATTACTCTATAGAGGCAATAATCTGTACATGAATGAACAATATTTTCATTTTTATTTATAGAAAAAGAGAAATATGGTTAATAGTTATTAAATAATAATAATAAAATTAATTATAAAAAAAAATACTTATTTAATTATGTATTAGTGATAAAATTAGATATGTAAAGTAAGATAGAAAAGAAAAGAAGTTAGGGAGAAATTTGTACTCATGTTGAGGACTTGGGATTTCCCATGGAGGACTCCTTGTAAATGGAGCACAAAGTCCAAAATGTTGAATAAAAAATCTTATGAAAATGGAAAAAATTATAGGGGATGGAAAAACATAAGTGTTTGAATAGGAAACCTAATTTTATAGTGGTCTTGAAGGGGTGGTGAGAGGACCCTTTTATGGGTGGTGAGAATGGGTTTTTTAAAATATTAAATCTTAATATAAAGAGAGAACATGTTTAACATGTCAAGAAAAGAGAAAAATAAAAAATAATGGAGTGGATATAAGTTTTGGACAATCCACATATAAACCACTCAATTGAAAATATATTTTTAACATGTCACGCCTTTACCCATTTTGTTAACCATTTTTACCATTTTGGATTTTACCATGATAAATACTTTTTTCCTAAGTAATTCATTTTTTATAACTAAAAAAATGAAATATAAAAAAAAATTTGTAAAAAATGATTAAAAATATTTAATCTATTATATAAAATATTTTTTTTACATTTAGGAAAAATTAATGTTAGCATTAGAGTATGTATTGCATAAAAACCCACTTCGAAAAAAGTTTATTTCTAAGATTAAATGTTATGCGTAGGATATATTTTATCAATGTATTTTGTTATAATTTTTTAAATTGGTTTATTATAAAAAAATAAAATTTATATTGATTTCAAATAAGTATAAAGTTGATTTTCTCTATAATAATATTTCATTAAAAGAAAAGTTAAAAAATAGTTTATTTATTTGGAAACTATTACATATATTTATATAGTGTTAAATATTTTGGTTTTTTAAATTCTTAGTGGTATTTGAAAATGTATATTTTTACTCTTAGGATATATATTCTATCGTTTAAAAAATTTAACAATTTTTGAGTTATATATACTTCTCGATAGAGTCATAAATGTTATGGTTTTCGTAAAAATTGTATATTTCACTATTCATTAGAAACCAATTATTTCAAGAAAATTCCAAATAATAATAGAAAGATAATTTTTAAATTCTAAATTAAAAAATCATATTCATTTTATCTAATTCAAATTCAAAAATTTATTAATTTATTTATTATAGGAAAAATGAAAAATTTAAAGAGAAAAATTAGTTATTGAAAAATTTCCTTTTTCGAACATTAAGTGTAATTTATATTGTTCCATAAAAAATTATAATTTAATTTTTTTAATATTATATATTATTAGAATAATCATTTAGAATTGGATAATTGTATTTATTAACACTTTAATAAATAATTTTAGAAAGAACAATCCTTTTTAATCATATTATTTATCTTTCTTTAAAATGTAAGAATTTTTAATTGATTACCATATTATCATTTAATAGAGGTTTTATTATTCTTATAATTGCATTTATTAATGTTCATCTAATATTTCAAAACTCATTTTAGTCATGTTTTATGTTAGTTTTTGATGATTTGGACACAATATGTCAAAGATAATATTAATTTAAAGGATCCAAAATCTCAAGTCATTATATTACCCTTAAGTATCATCCTAAATTACCATATATTACGTTTACTAAGAAACCACCAGGGAATTACCTTATGTATCCTTTAGAATGATTTTTACATAATTCCTTTGTGTCTACATTTATAATTTATACTTTCCATGTGGTAAGTCTTTATTTCTTTCTCCAAGCAGCCATGATTTGGTCGGCAAGCTTCCATACTTGTTGACATTGTAGCTGCTACTCCACCACATCCATCCGAGTATTAGAAATTAAACTACTATAGTCTATCCATCATGTTATTTTTAAAAAATTCTCTGTAAAATGGGTTTTATATGGTTTAACCTATTAATATCCCATAATATAATCAATTTTTTAGGGTTCAACATCATGTCCTCTATTGGCATCCACAAAAAAAAATTCTTTAATATTCCTTTACAACAGTATGAAAACCCCACAATGATTTCATCCATTCTAGCATGAAAAAGTAATAAAATTTCAACAAAACATCCAATATTACATCCTTAGTTAGTATATCTACTAGATACTAAACTCTATCCAAATTTCATATATCTGACACTTTTTCCTTAATTTTTTTTTCTGAAATAAAACCCCAACTAAATATGACTTATCTTTAAATTAATCAATAAATTGTTGTCTAGGTGAATTTCACATTTTTAATTAAAAAACAACACCCGATTATCATTTTTCATTCCAATATATTTGATTATCCCCTTCATATAGATAAAATCGTTCCTATATTGTTTTAATGTAATTTAATCTATTTTTATAAGTGGAATTAATAGTTTATGTTTCAATATTCAACTAATAGTTATGCCTTTGTATGTTATCAAAAATCCCATAGTGCTCCTATGAGTATTTGTATCTCCCCTAATGTCTAAACAAGTAACCCATGAAGCATTTTATCTATCCTAAAGAAAAAGTTAATAACCTCCAAACATTTTTTATATTTTGGAATCCACTTTACCACATACAAGTTCTCTTTTATGAGATTTTACCTGAATCTTATAACTGCTCTCACTACTTGTGTAATGTTTTTCCATATATAAATCATGGTATAAATCAAACTTATAACAACTAATTCCAAATGATCTTTTACCATATACTCAACCCTAACTTATTTCATGGTTACATATCATTGCACAACTTGAAACTTCGAACCAAGTGAGTGATTACTTGTTTTCCCCAGCATATAAAAAAGCATTCTCCCACCTTGTATATGCATTTAGAATGTGTTTGGAACCAACATACAAAACATAAGTCCTTTAATATTCAAATATACAATATCCATTTTTATAGACTAATATTATTCATGTTGAATCTTTTGGACACAACATCTTTCAAATATTTAAACCTTTACTTTACTTGACAAATAATAAATAGGTAATTTATAAAAATATATAATATAACGAAACTACCATCACTGAAAAACTTATTGTAGTAGAAATGATTAACATTTCTCCAAATGAAATTCCATTCCTCCATAAATGAATTTAACTTTTAGATCCGCTACCTTATTTCTTAGATCAACATGTAAAGGAGCCACATTATATTTTTCATAATATTTAAGATTCATTTATCTATGAAAATTTCTAGATACTCTACGGAAACTTCTTCCTCTAATTATTTTATAATGAAATTTGGTCTTCACATTTAATTTCTCATTATGAAAAACTTACATTGAAAAAATACTAAGATCCATATAAATATATTTCTATCTTAGAACCATAGACCATAGCTCAAAAAATATACATTACATTTTTTTATAACTATTCATGATAGTCCTTTTATTATTCCTCTATTTACCAACCACTTATCCCTTTAGCTGATAAACCCAATTATTCTAAACAAATATCCTCCCTATAGTATGTTCAATTATCTCCCATGTTCTAAACACATATAAGGAATACATTTTATTCCTTATTGTTAACTCCAGCTAACTCAATAATTTTTAACTTTCTTCCCATTCCAAGATCTTGGGATCTCTATTTCCTATGAGAATAAAATAGTGCACATAACTTACATATCTATACACTTGGTTCCAAATATTGGTAGACCTATGAAAATTTACGTATGACACTCTTAATTTTAATATTAATTCTTCCAGAATATAGCATTCTAAATATATTCCTAGAGAATCTATGGCCCCTAATTTTTTTAGTAATTTTATCCTTTGTAACACCTTCTGAACAAGACTATCATCCACAATATCTTTTGGATAGTATGGTCTTCACAAAAATTATATACTCCCTGAATTATCTAAAATATCAATAACTCCTAGAATTGTATTCAGTTGATCTTTATATGGTGATGATAATTTGATTTCATTAAAAACAAACACATATTTTTTATCCTTCTACAAAAAATCTTCATTTAAGATTACCCAATATCTTCTATAAACCCTATAAGAGTTGTTATTTAAGAAGTAAAATCTAAATTATTCATCACCATAAAATAAAATGAAACCCTTTAGTTAATTTTCCTTTAGTTTTCCCTTTTTTAACATCAACATGGATATATGTGAGTGACCTATTGGTGTTGATGTGATATATTTAAATCATCCTTCTAGATAATTAGGCCTCCAGTAGTTCCTACCCCAACAGAGGTGAAGGAATCATATTCAATAAGTGTGCCACACAATTCATATCTTTTACACAAAACCATTTTTCTTAATATAACATTAATTATCATTCTTTATGCATTTTAAGATAAAATTAATTTCTAATTTTTAACGGATCGATTTTTTATATAATTCCTTGTATAGTTTTATCAAACTATATACCTCTCCTCTAATAAAATATTTAGAGCTTCGACATTTCTAATCTCTACCATTTTCAGACCTCAAAAATTGTAGCTTTATTATCTTATCCTTTTAAACCGTGAATCTATATTGGATTAAGGTTAAAAATACTTCAGAATTTTAATTGAGAAATAACACCGAAAAGTTTCTTATTGTTTATTCAATGAAGGTAATATAAAACAGTGTGCCTTTATGAGAATGAACTAGATCTGGCTCCCATACATCAATATGAATTGGATTTAACTTTATGTTCTTCAACATCTTATCTTAAATTTTAAAATTGAATCTTATGATGCTTTATAAGGATGTGTTACGAATATATTCTACAATATATGATTATTCTATTTTATAATCCTTTAATATATTATATTTTCATCCATTTTTAGTCAAGTGTGTGAAATGGTTCCATAAAAACAAATCATTTTTATTTTATTGAACATGGAATTATTTTTCTATTATCTATTTCACCCTCTAAAACTCATATTATGTAAAATATTCCATCCTTCACTTGTTTTTTCACCAACATAGAACTTTTTCTGATTTTATACATTCTATACACATAGATTATATATAAAACCACATCATCTAACTATCCAAACAATATCATTTCATTCCTTAACCCTAGAATTTTCCATACTCCTTCTAATTATAGAAAGATTCTATTCTTTTTCTTAATAGAAACATCACCCTTTCCCACAATCTCAAGAGAAAAACCCATCCACAAGGTGTACCTTACCTTATCATATAGATTTATAATCAACCACGATTCCTATATTGTATTTAGAGTGAAATAAATATTCAGAGTCTTTAATCTAAGACTCATGTGAATTGGATATACTCAGTCCAAGATTATTTTTTTCTTTAATTTTGATATTTTTTAATGCACTTCTAGAAGAATGTATTATAGAAATGACTCTTATTATCTATGATATTTTATCACATATACCTTCTTACCATAATTACGAAAAATGGGGTCACAATTTTACAAGATACTATGACTATTACTCCTTAATTTTCCTTACATATAAATTTTATATGTAGTAGAACATTCTCCACCTTCCATATTGTATGCATTTTTTCAATATTTTTTGATCTCAAACCATAGAATATCATTATTCAGAATTAGATCCCTAAAATTCAAGAATAACAATTCTGTCTTACCACTTGAGTTACTCACCATGGTAATCATCAAAGCCCAAAATTTCAAGAGTGATGAGAGTAGAAGTAACAACCATTCTAGATCCCTGATGCCCACCTTCACTGATTCTAACTGACTCTGAATGATGTTGATGTTATTAATGTGTTCAGCTATTGGTATCTATTCCAACATCCTCATTCCAAACAATATTTTTAAGTGAATCACTATTTTAATTATTGATTGATTTTCATATATATATATATATACATATATAAGTAATATTATTCATAAATTTTAAATCTGTCCTCACTTCCTGGATGCTAAGATGCATATTTTCGTCTAGTAACATCTGGATTATTGCAAGTGGTATCTTAGCTAGCCTTTCCCATTATTTTTTTCATTTTTTATGGATTAGTACTCATTAATGATATATCATGATCCTTATATAGTATATATTCTTCTAATTTCATCTTCAATATTTTGAAATCACTCATAGAAAACATCTCCACCTAGATTTTACCCTCACCAAAGTCTATTATTTCCAAAGAGAGTAACCCCCCTTGAAATTAAAAAAAACATAAGAGGGATTATGAATTTTATAATGCAATTCTGTTATAAGGATAATTGTAGAAATTATACTACTAAAATAAGCTTTGAAACATCTCCCCTGGGGTTTAGTTATATGAGGATATATAACTAAATCTTTGATACAACTTCTTGAGACGGATGCAACTCCCGGACACCAGGAAGTTACCCCTATATAACATAGAACTCCAAAACCAAAGTCTTGGAATGAACTTGAGTTTTAGATTTCCTATAACTTATAATAAACACCATACCTAATTCATATATTTTTAACGCACACTCCAAAATTAAACCCAGATGAAAACTTATATAATAAAAAATTAAAATTAAAATGAAAATGAACAAAACAATTTTTTTAAATGGTTCTCATGTTTGTAATAATCCATATGGGGAAACTAAAATCTATTTTATTAATGAATTGTAAGATTATTATGAAACTATTAAACTTAAATAAAATGTGTTTTCACCCAACTACATAAAGCTGATTGTAGCCAATCAAACCAATAACACTATCTTATGTTATTTGTGAAAAGTGTTCCCTCTTAGCTCTTATCTTTATATAATCCCTTACATTTATTAAATAAATTCCTTACCTTAACATACAGTTTTAGTTAATAATATACAATTTCAAAAACTCCATGAAGTTACCCTTATATATCAACTTGAAGACCCTTATATTTTACGTTTTCTATAAAACCAACATGGAAAGACCCTTATATATCATTTTAAAAGACCCTTACATAATTAATTTACATAAATTTACTTCAACTTCATAATTTTCAAGGAGTAAATATTAATAATATATTTCTGAATTTCAAATTATGATATTATCAATTCAATACATCCATACATTATAGCTTCAAATATACCAAATATGTCTAAGAATAAAAAAATTATACTACTAAAATCTGTCCTTATATTAGTTCTAATAATTTTGCTAATTTCTTTTTGTGACTTAACTAAACCTAAAATTTTTCTACCAATGTGATATTGATTTTTGGAGAGATTTTTTTCCGGATTACTCTATGATTTTGATGTGTCTTCACAAGATTACACTTTTTGAGCTATGAGAGTTGAGGAATCAAATAAATTATTTGATGTGGAAGGGTTTCATTCATCCCTGTAAGTCATTGTGGGGTTCACCAACATTATTTTACAAGTAGTAGGATGTTAGTATGGGGTTATTCATATAATAATAGAAATTGAATAAGGTGATGGTCATGAACCATCTTCCCCTTCCAAGTATAGATGATATGTTTGATTAGTTAAAGAGAGCTAACTGGTTTTGAAAGATTGAACTATTGTATGGGTAACATTATATGAGGGTGAAAGCCATGAATTGACCTTCCCCGAGACATGAACCTAATCATCTAACCCCATGAGTCTCCTATAATACCACGGTTTTATTCCCATAAAAGCAAAAGTTATAACTCACTGGGGTCTCTAATCAAACTAATGACTATCCCCACATACCAACACATGTTCTCTGAGTGTTTCTTTTCCTTACTTAGACACACCCTGTGAAACATCCTAGAAGGTCACCAATCTTTATCACTACTCTAATATAAGTGTGAAAAACCATGGAGTTTTAATCAGGTAAGCTTGTAAAATAAATGGTTCACATTATTGATATGGGTAGTAAGATTTATCCTTTTTAAGTCTCACTTTTCTAGGGGTGTTACACTCTCCACCCATTTGACTTAGGTGATGTTCTAGAAATATAATCCACTTATAAGTATATATTTTATGCTTTATTAGTTAAATATAGCTAACTACTTTTTGAAGATTGACCTCTAGTCCGGTTAACTTCAGATAAGGGTTAATTTCATGACTCGACCTTCCTTACACCACAAACCTAGCCATATCACCCCACGTGTTTACTGTATTACTTTGATTGCCTTACTAGCATGCCATAATCCATTACCAACTAGGGTCACTTATCAGACTAATGACTGTTCCCACATTCCATCACATGTTCTTTTGGTGTGTTTTTTCTTCACACTCACACACCCTATGAAACTTCCTAGATGGTCACCTTCCTGATCACTGCTCCAGGCCAAGCATGAAAAATTATAGAGTTCTAATTAGGTAGGCTCCAAGAAATAATGTCACACCTTGTTGACATGTACAGTAACCTTTATCCTTTTTATTTATCACTTTTATAGGGGTTTTACACTCTCCAACCCTTTAATGCACAACTCTTTCATTGTGGATCCCAAACCAAAAAACCAAGTGGTTCCTTTGATCATTCATTTGGGTATTGGAATTGATACCATTTTTCATGACCCAACCATCCCCGTGCTATGAACCTAGTCATCTAACCTCGTGGGTCTCCTATAATACCTTTCTGTCCTTCCCAACATGCCAAATTCTATTACTCACTGGGGTTGCTTATTAGACTAATGACTATCCCTACAGGCCAACACATGTTCTTTCAGTGTGTTTTTTCCTCACTCACACACATCCTAGGAAACTTTCAAGAATGTCACCCATTCCAATCACTACTTTATGACAAAAATTCTTAACTGTGGGGTTCTAATTAGGTGTTATCTTGAAAAAGTGTGTACCTTGTTTAACTGGGTAGTGACATTTATCACTTTTAAGTGTCTCTTTTCTAGGGTTGTTCTAATGAGAAAAAAATGTATTAGAATAATGTAGATAAACCCAAAATTATCTATGGATAATTCCAATAAATTATCATTTAATAATTTATAAAACTTTTCAAAAACTATTTCATAATTTCAACAAAGATAATTGTCGAAAAAATTATTAAAAAATAATTATGCAATTTTAAACAAAGATAATTAGGGAAAATTATAAAATAACAATGGGGAAATTTCAACGAAATATAACTGTTAAGAGTTGTCAAATGATAATTCTAAAAAATTATCAAAGGATTATTGTGATAGATTATTGAATATTATATTATACAATTATTAAAGGATAATTTTTAAATATTATCATAATATAATTATCAATAGATAATTTATTTGAAATTACAAATGATAATTTTATACAATTATCAAATGATTATTGCATTAAATTATCAAGGTTAATTTATAATTTTTTTAGAAAAAATAATTTTTTTTTCGAAATTAGAAAAGGATAACTATAAATAATTATCAAATGATAATTAAAATGAATTATCATGGGTAGTTTGTGACAAATTATCAATATATAATTATGGAAAGAATTGTTTTTGATAAACTATTAATAGATAATTACAAAATGTTAATTTATGGTAAGTTATGAAGAGATGATTATAAAAGTATATAATTTGAGAATCTATTAAAATATAATTTTAAAACTGTAATTTACTTGAATATAAAATTATAGAGACAAAAATATTGATTATAACAAGGAGTGATAATCCCAAAATTATCGAGGGATAATTTCAATGAAATATCAGATGATAATTTATATAAATTATCCAGAATTATTGTGTAATTTTAAAAAATATAATTGTTTAATAATTATCAAAAAATAATTTCAAAATTTTAAAAAAATATAATTATGGTAAATTATCAAAAAAAATTGTGAAATTATAACAAAAGATAAATATCAATAATTATCAAATGATAATTCCAATGAATTATCAAAGGATAATTGAAATAGAATATAGAATATAATATTATGCAATTATTAAAGGATAATTTTTAAATATTATCAGAAGATAATTATCAAATGATATTTTTTTTGAAATTAAAAATGATAATTTTAAAGAATTGTCAAATGATAATTACATTATTTTCTCAAGGGTAATTTATCAAAAAATTTATCAAAATATAATTTTTGGGAAATTTTCAACAGATAATTATAAATAATTATCAAACGATAATTAAATCGAATTATAATACGTAATTTGTGTTAAATTATAAATACATAATTATAAATTGTTAAATTGTTATAAATTATCAAAAGATAATTACAAAATGTAAATTAATGGTAAATTATCAAGAGATAATTACAGAAATAAAATTTATAAGAAATTATTGAAAGATAATTATAAAATTATAATTCAGGATAAATTATCCAAAGATAATTATAAGAGATAAATTAGGATAAATTATCAAAATATAAATATAAATGACAATCCATAATAAATTATCAAGAGATAATTATAAAAAGATAGGATTAATAATAAATTATCAAAAGATAATTCAAAAGTTAATTTATGAGAAATTATCAAATGTTAATTATAAACGGATAATTTATAATAATTTATCAAAGTACAATTATAAAAGGAATTTTTTTGAGAAATATCAAAATATGATTATAAAGGGATAATTTATGAGTAAATTTCAATATATAATTATAAAAGGATATTTTATAATAAATTATAAGTGGATAATTGTAAAAGTGTAATTTATAAGAATTTATCAAAATATAATTATTCTTGAGGGGAAAATTGCGAGTGCATGTGTTGGTCTAAAATGATAATTCATAAATTATATAGGAGAGAGAAAGTATCATCGCATTTTATATTTTATTTATTTTGGAATTAAAATAATTAGTTTTGGTTTAGGAACCCTTGATGAACCTTGATCATTTATATGACAACATTTTTTATAATAATGCTGAGAAGAGGTGTTCTTTATTGTTGAGGTTTGCAATCAAGCTATAAAACCACATAGGGTGGTTATCCTTTACTTTGACATTGACAATTTTTAGGTAGGTGTATCATTACATTTTTGGACTCTTGTTACACATGTTTACACACTTTATTTATCTATTGATTTAATTGATATCATGCATGAATGGTGATGGCATATGAGTGTGTGTGTATCCCATAGTTTGGAATGATTTTATTATATGAAGTTAGTGTAATATCTAAATTCCACGATGATGTTTGATTCATATTTTGAGGTATATAATGAAATTATATTTCTCATGATGTGTAATATGGATGTTATCATTCAATGACTTTTCATGTTTTAATTTAGTGGATTGGTATGTGTGTACTGGATAGTTGGCAATCATTGTATGATTATTTTTTATGGGGTGAATTCCTGGTGTGTGACGATGAAGATGTCTTAGCATGATAACATTGTAACTTGGCATATACCAGATTCCTTGTGGATTCTGAGTAAATGTTAGACGCTTGATTCCTGGTGGATTCTAAATGCTACCTGATAACTTGTAGATTCTGTATACGTTACAGATACTCGAGGCCTTGTGGATTATGAGTATTAACTGATTCCTTATGGATTCCAATTAGATTGTTCTAAATCGATTCTCTATGGATTCTGAGTGACTTGATTACAACCTTGTTGCTACTTTTGGATACTTCTTGACATACAATAAATTTTTAGCATAGGGCTGAAGTAGGTAGTGATGGGGGGTTTGGGGCATCTTGGTTAGCACAAGAACACTCATTTTTGGATTATGCATTTCGCTTCATGTTATTAATTTATTATTATGGAATACATTTGTATAAATGAGAAAATCTTATTAAGGATGTTTTTTTATATCATATGAAGTCTTTTACTCATCCCATACTCAAGAATTTTAATGAGCTTGAAGATTACATGAGGGATCCGGCAAAGGGAAAGGGCCCTATAGTGGATAGGTGAGTAGTGGAGTGTGGAGATACTGGTGTGATAGGATAGACACTAGAAGGACCTGATGTTTATCATTGATTTTTTATCTACTTTATTTACCCCAAACTGGATTTCTAATTTTGAAAGTTTCTTTTATTTACTTTTCATGCATTCCATTTATTCAATTTTACACATGTTTAGTCTGATGATTTATTATGTTATCTTTGGTTTAATATTGATCCTATGACCTGATACTAATAATATAGTCTCCCCGATATTAGACATGGACTCTAACAACTAGTCTGTAAGCTCTTACACATAGGGATGTGTATATGAGGTCTTGTATTAGTACGGCTCAGACTCAATGGTTCAGGAAAAAATGTTATATTGAATTTTAAGGATATTATAATGTTGATGTTAATGTGTTGTTATGGACACTTTGAGTTCATATTTATTATATTAGGTGTTAAAAATTCCCAAGATATTTTCATTTGGATCAAAAACACTATATTTTTTGAGTTACGGGATATGTTTATTGTAATTTTCATCAAACACATTATTGTGTACACACAGTCATAGGGGGGTCATGGTGAGTATATTAAGGAAAATTTTAAAGTCCATTATCTCTATCATCTCTATGGTAATTTATCCAACTACATATTTTACACATTTGATGTGTATTTTCTTATTCATGTGGTGTTTTCATAAAGAGTAATAGTGAATCCTTTGAATATTGTGGTAGTTGTTTCTTAGGAATCAATAAATAATATTGAAAAGTATCATAGTGATATTGGATTTTTATGATATTATCAAAATTTAATTTTTTATTTCTCTAAGATTAAATCTCCTTTAATATCCATGAGTAGGAAGGACCAGTCTTTTATATAGACCGATTAGGGTTAGATGACATTATACTATGTGAAGAAGAAGTTGATTAGTGGTATCATTGTTTTTTACCCATGGAGTTATGTTTTAGGTTTTTTATGATGTTCATAATCTCATTTTGGGCTGTGTTTTGATATAGTAGAGGGTGGTGAAATGATATGGGTCTAGGTAGTTATTCCCTCTTGAGAATAGCTTTTCCAACCATGTTCTAAAGTAGGTAACATTGGTGTTCCCTATAAAGTTGTAATGAATGTACATTATTAGAGAAAAATTTATAATCATAATAGATCAGAAGAGTTTGAGGTATATTTTCTATTAGTGGGATTTGAATTTATATTAGTGGTGGTAGTTGAGGTTCTTGTAGGATAATGTATTCTTTTAAGAACCCAATTTTTTTTATCTCAGATACATATCATTCTTTAGTTAAACCCACATTGTAGTTCTCCTTTTGGTTTAGACACCAAATACGAGTAGTGGGCCAATTGGTTTATTTTTGAGAAGAAGGGAACATGGGGGTTGTAGGTTGGATGCATGCCTATTACAAACCATGTAATTTGAATACACAATGTGTATAGATTACAGAATGTGTAATGGGATGGGCAAGAACCTTTCACATAATGTAAAATATTTTTACAAGGGGAAGGACCTTGATATTTACACAATGTGTAAAGCATGTACACATCGTAAAAATTACATATCATATTTTTTACAAATAGAAGGAAGGGCCTCCATCTTTCATAAAAAACTCACACCTCTCTCTCTCTCTCGCACAGGTACTCCCAAAAATCCCTAATATAGGTTCATTTGTCACTTCATTGTTTGAACTCAGATTTCAGATATGTCTATCTCATTAGATCCACATTAAAAAGATATATATTAGTTTTTAATATTTATTCATTATTATTCCTATCAGTGTTTCTATTTTGATGAAAGATCATATGACCTAATTTTAGGGTGTTGATCTATTCTTTATATATCTTCCAATCTAGGAAACACTAGAGGCTGATACTGAATGAGGAAAGTGGTACAAGTACAAGGTAGGTGGTATATACTCACTCCTCAAGATTCATCGTTTTATGAATTTCCACATGGGCATTCTAATTTCATTACGCATATTCTGGTTAGTTAATATTCCTTTCCTGTAGTAATTAGAAATGTGTTCTAAGACCAATTTAATATATTCTACTCAATGTTGGTGGTTAAATCCCCAATTTCAACCACCCCAAGTTGGGTGATTTCCATAATTATGCTTTCGTAGATGGTTGAGTCTATTTTTACCCCCATTCAGGTGAGATATGAATTTACCTTATTAAATATAAGATTTTAATTCAATTAATCATTTATTAATCCCTAGAACATGTATTCTTATCACTTGAACTACATAAGGTATGTGATTGAATTTGATTAATCAGTGTTAAAAGGTAAATTGACATATATATTGTATATATATGACTTGGAATAATTAATTGTAATACAATGGTTTAGATGCAAGTCCATAGAAACCCTTTCTATGTTTAATTGAAGGTATCATAGTGAACCATATTAAATGAACATGACATAAATGTATTAATTGAAATGGTTTCATGCACCTTGGACTTGTCACACTAATGAAAGGAAAGTCATGGATGAATTAAATTTAATAAAAGTTATGATTAATTACAAGGACTTAATTATTAAATGAATCTAATGTATGTTTTGTAATTATATATAAATCTTGTCAGTATTACAGAAGTAGTCAGACTGAAGTTTTCTTTTAGATTCCCAAGGGAATGCCTTGGGAACTCTAGGAAACCATTCTGATTCAATGATGTTGGTTTCCTTGGTTAAGAACCACCTTGGAAAAAAATTATTTTCTATCAATTGATGACCTATATGAAACCGTATGATCCCTCCTTTACTATGAAAAGATACCTTGGATGTAATTCTTGGATCCAACATGGCTTCTATGGACATGAGGATCCTTGGTAACATCCTTGGTCCTAGCCATTGATTATCCCATTTTACCTTGGATGTATTCCTTGGACTCAATTAGATCACACTATAGTGGAATTATATGGAATGAAGATCCTTGTATTACACTCTAACCCGTTTGTTAGGATTAAATTACTAATGATTTGGTGACCCTTGAGGTCATGATTTCCTTGGTTTTTACCATAGAACCTCTTTATTATTATTATCATCAGGTTTCATTATTATATCTTGTAACTTTCATTATTACTATCATGTGGTCATTTCAGTGCTGGTTTTACCTCATGTGACTTAATTATATAAAGTAAAACTTAATTAATTAATGAACTATATATACATTCATACACCAACTGAGGTATGAATCAAGTACATGGGTATTTACATTAACATACTACTTTAATTTTATATATTCATGATTGCACACTATTTCAGTTTATATTACATGGAAATGATGTTATTGAATCCATTGGTGGTGGCATAATAAGATTTATCTCACACCCCATCTGGGTGCGATTGGTACTCAGGTATAATAAATATATGTTGGTGTTAACAAAGGAAAGCTACCTCTTCAGACACTTCATTTCTTAGGATGGAACTGGTAGTAGATGATCGAGTTGGAGATCGAGATGTTGGGGATAATTTTTGGATTCCTTTTTCTAAATTTTATAACATGTATTTCGTACTGATCTACACTATGTCTTCCAAATTTATAGATCATAACATTCATCTCCCTTATCTATTGTATATTTTATCTATTTTTCAGTTATTATTTATTTCTCTTGTCTTCTTCTACTATGTCATTTACCTATATTTATTTAACTATTTACATACTATTATATGTTATATAATATGATACACTCTTTTAACTAGGTAATAGTCTCACAAGAGTCTCACCTTGGGCCCTCAATTCTATTAGGTATCCTCTAGAGTTTGTGGAGATACGCTTGTTTCCATGTGGCCAACCAGGCTCTGGAAAATTATAAGTGGCATCTGAGACTAAGATTTCACAAAGTGGAATCAAATTGGTTCCTTTATTTCTTTAATATATGGAGACAATTGTTAGAAAATTAGGAATTCTATATAACTTAGTTATAATCCATGATTGGGCATAGATAACCCATGTTTGGGCTAAATGCCAAGTTTCCTGAATTATATTTTTTTGTTCCCCTTTTGCTTATTATAGTTGATATCATTTCAACATTGGGTGACTTACATGATATGTCGTTTTGTTAATTATTATTTTGATTTGGGATATTTTTTCATCATTTTCTCGATGATATAGGGCATAGAGAATTGTTACATGTATCATCATAGGCTCATAAAAATCACATGTCATACATGTTGACTTTCTATTTAAGTTCATTTCACTACATGCAATGGTTGTATTTTCTATGATTTTTGAGTGAGCCTTATATATATATACTTGTGATGTTTTTTTTTTGTAATTGAGTGATTTATTGTTTCAATTCATGAGGTTTTATGGGCCTTTGGGGGTTAGAATGGGTAATTTAAGATGTTGATCAATTATATTAATATCAAATGGATGTCATTGTTAGTGATAATGTGTACGGGCCCAGAATCACTAGAGATGAAAATACGTTTCAATTGAACATTTATATAAGTTATAAGAAAACAAAAATGGAAAAAAGTGAAACTTGTCATATAAATTGACATGGTTTCTAGTAAATGAAGAGGAATGTTTATATTCATATTTCATCTACCAGAAACCCTGTAACTTATACATGAGAACTTACCAATATCTAGCCTTATAAGTGAGTAGTTGGGGATGTAAAACATGGGTAGTGATCTATTTATTATGTTCATATTACACTATCACTTCTATTTATTTTCTTTAATCTAGTTTTGAGGTGTGTGCTTGGAATTTTTAGACCAACATCACCATGATGTATTCTTGTCATGCGCTAGGAGGGTGATGATGAACATACTCTAGACATGGTGGTCCCAGAACTGATCATATTAACACTATGAGTTCCACATAAGGAAAGGAATTATTTACCTGATCTGGGAACTAAAACTGATGTTTGAGATAGTTTCCTACATTTGATGTAGTCTATTCAAGGTGCTATATGATCTGCACCTTTAATGGATGATCTAAACCATGAGTTCCAGAAGCAACAACCTCTTACCCTCTTGGGGGATGTAGGTCTAAAAGATACTGAATCTTATTTAGCGGCCTCCTTGTCTATATTTTAGAATCTAAATATTCCTCTAGAGGTGAGGGTCAAACTTTCTACTTACATGATGCATGATTTGGGAAAGTGTTGGCGAGATGTGATTACCCAGGATGGTCACCATTAGGGCATGGTATGAGATTAATTCTAGAATACTTTATATGAATACTTATTTACTTAGACACTTAGAGATGACCAAGCTTGAGATTTCATGCATATTAAGTAGGGTTCTATGTTAGTTATAGATTATTCAGTGATTTTTACTGAGTTACATTGATTTTAACCCTTTCAAGATAGTGATGAGATTTCATGTGCTAGAAGATTTGAGGATGGGATTTAATATTCCATATGGAATCAGGTGAACATCATTCACCTGCATAATTTCTACGAAATATTAAATCAATATCTAACCATTGAGCACAACCCGAGGGATGGTGATAGTACAAGGTATAGAGGATCAGTGTTGCGGTAGGCCAATAGTTATTTTGGTAGCAGGAAACGTTCCCTTAAGGTTTATCATCAGGGTAGTGGTATCCAAAATACCCATACCAGTAGCTCTATGGTATGTCACCCATGTGGGAAAAAGGAGGAGCTAAAGACTCATTGTGATAGAGACCGTCTAGAGTGTCAGGATTACAGATGAACGTGCCGTCTTTAGAGATTTTGTCAGACTTTTCCATCAACTTCTAGTCAAAGAGGTTCCACACTAGCTCCACCTTTAGGGGAAGGATCTTTTACATTACATCAAGATAGGATTTGGAGTTGTACTTGAAGGACTGGCTAAGGAGGAAGTCATGGCTATAGTATTCAGACTTCATATTACCAGCTACGCCAGCAGAGCCGTTTTGACTATGGTAGTACCGATTTTTCACATGTCTATGGATCATGTCAGTTGCATGCATTATAGTTGATACTTGAGGATATAGATTGAGGACCATCTACAGTATGAGGTACTATTCTATTAGCCTCTACTATGGTAACTACTTTATTTGATATAGGTTCTTCACACTCCTTCATCTCTTTATCTATTGTACAAAGTCTCAAGCTAAAAATACAATATTGATGTGGTGTAATGATCCTTGATAAATCATTGGGAGTATGGTCAGAGGGCATAGGCCAATGTAGGGACTGTTCCCTTTAGGTAGGAAGTTACCCTTTATTATGGGACATTTTTGTTCTCTGGATGATAGGATTTAGTATAATTCTCAAAATCAATTGATTATTTCTATATTACGCATGTTTAGATAACTGTCATTGCTTGGTATAATTTACATCACCAAAGGGAATAATTGATCTACAAAAGGGTGAGTGGGATGTACAAGATATTAGAGCTCGAGTAGAGCATCATAATCCAAGTGAAGTGACTACCCGTATTTCTAATATCTACATGGTGGATCAATGTTTTCATTAGGTTAAATTCCATCAAGTAGTAGATCATTTTAGGGGCACTGCCAATGTTTTTTTATCATACCTCATGAAAGGGAGGTATAGTTTATGATCAATCTTATTTTAGGAACATCTCCAATTTCCATTACTTCATATAATATGGCACATACTGATCTCCAAGTAATCAATTGATAGTTAGAGGACTTGTAGGCCAAAGGTTTTATATAGAATAACACCTCCTCTTGGGGGTCTCCCATGATTTTTTCCAAGAAGAAGGATGGTACCCTTCTCCTATGGGTGGATTACAAACGATTGATCTAGATTATAGTTAATAATTATTATACAATACCTCAAATAGATTATATCTTTGACCAAGTCTGAAGAGCTAGGGTGTTCTTATAGATCAACATGAGATCGGGCTATCATTATGTGTGAGTCACACCATTATACATATACCATAAAACTTTTAATAGTAGATATTTTCTATTTCAGTGTCCCATTATGACTTTTAATATAATTAAAACACCCTCTATTTTCATATGTCTGATGAATAGGGTGTTCCATCCCTATATGGATGCTTTTTTCATAGTATTTGTGGACAACATCTTGGTGTATTCTCACAATCATATAAACCATGTTAATCTCCTTGATATCATTATGAGAACATTTAGATATAATTGAATTTATTTCAAAAAATTTAAGTGCCACTTTTTTATTAGCAATTTTCATTTCATGGGTCATATCATCTCAGAATTAAGATTACCAATTAACCCAGGGAAGGTTAGTGATGTGGTTTCTTGGGATCATCCCAAGAATGTGTTTTATATATGCTATTTCATTGGGTTGAAAAGATATTAAAGGAATTTCGTACATTAATTTTAATTCCTTTCTTCACTTCTTACTAGTCTTAAAAATAAGGGTGTTAAGTTCCTGTGGTTAGGAGCATGTGAGGAAGCCTTTATGGAGTTGAAAGGAAGTATTTCATTGGCATCTATTCTGATTCTACCAGATCTAGGTAGGGTTATATAGTGTTCTATGATGACTCATTCATCAACCTTGTAGTAGTGCTGATTTAAGAGGATAGATTCATTTCGTATGAATCTCAATTGTTGAGGCCTCATGAAAAAATTTACCCAATGCACAACCATGATCTAGCAACAGTTTTTCATGCCTTACTTTGTTGGAGACACTATCTCTTGGGTGAGTTCATTGTGGTGTATACAGACCACAAGAGACTCAAATATATATTTTCACAGTGTGAATTTAACATCAAAAAACAGAGTTTCGTGAAAGATCTTTAGTACCTTGATATTGATCATGCCTATAATCATGGAGAGGGAAATATATTTGCTAATGTGCTAAGCTAGAAAACTCATTCACATGACATACAATAAGCTATTTATTAATAGAAATTGATGGCCATATTTTTGAGCTTCATATGGAGTTTCATGATAGGAATGGGTATTTTATATCTCTTAGCCTTTCCAGCTACCTCTCCCCTCCTTGAAGAGGTTAAGAGAAGGTAATTGTTAGATCCTGAGGGGTTGGTTCTCTGTGAGAGTATTCCAAGAGACGACCTACCTCCAGATTGGTATGTGGATAGAGACAACATCTTGAATATACATGGGAATATCTAGGTTTTTATAGATACAAGAGAGGAGTTTATGTGTGATTACCATGCTTCTATGTGGGATTTCATCCAAGAATCTCCAAAATGTATTGATACATGTGACACCAGTATCGGTGTCCTGAGATGAAACATCAGATAACAGGCTTTATCATACGGTTTTCCACCTGTTAGAAAGTGGAGGCAGATAACTAGGGACTTTAAATCTTGGTAAATCTTCTTCCATTCCCATAATATAAATGGTAAATTTTCACCCTGTAATTTTTATTCATTTTACAGAGGTCACCTCGAGGTAGAAATGCAGTATGGGTTGTCATTGATAGGTTTATGAAAGTAGCCCACTTCATTCCTATCTGGGAGACTTTCTCATTTGATGATCTAGGAAGACTATATTTCCATGAGATTGTATGATTTCACAAGATCCCTCATACTACTATTTAATATAGGGGTGTTCATTTCACATCACAGTTCTAGAAAGGGTTGCATAGATCTATGGGTACACAATAGCTTCTAGGCATAGATTTTAACCCCTAGACTAATGGACAATCAGAACTAACAATATTGGTTTTATATGAAATGTTCTGAGAATATTTACTTGATTTTAGTGGGTCTCAGGGGATGCATATCCCTCTAATTGTGTTCTCTTACAATAATATCTTTCAGGAGAAGATTCAAATGTTTTATTTTTGAGGCCTTCTACGATAGGTCATTCTGTTCACCCCTGTACTTGATAGAGTTAGGATAGGAATCCCTAAAAGGTAATATTCTCATTTAGGAGACTTTAGTGTAGGTTTAGGTTATTAGGAATCTTATGAATACAGTTTAGTATAGACAAAAATCTTATGCTGATCACCGCAGATGACCTCTAGAGTCTGGGGTTGGGGATCATGTTTTCCTGTAGGGTATCACCCAAGCTTAGGAATAGATGGATACAAAGGTAAGGGATTCTATCACCCCATTATATAGGTCCATTTTATATCTTTGAGAGAGTTAGAATAAAAGCCTATCAGTTGTTACTACCTCATAGGTACCATTCCCCGCATGATGTCTTCCACGTTTTACAACTTTTCTGGTGTCATAACGACCCGTATCATACTTTTGATCCTATGGAATTTTAGTTAGATACCAATGCTTCATTTTTTGGAGTATCATATCAAAATAACAGAATAGATCACAAAGGCTCTCTAAGGATGTTCTATCCCTCTAGTATAAGGGATACAGAAGCACAACTGTGCACAAGATGAGACTTGGGAGTGAGAGGATGACATACATTCCAAGTTTACAGAGTTGTTCTTAGTCATCATCTGCCACCCCGGGAAGGTGAACTCAGTGATAAGTTCCATTAAGGGAGGAATACTATAAGAACCTAGTTTTTTTATCTTAGGAAG
Organism: Viscum album; assembly: GCA_963277665.1. NCBI lineage: Eukaryota > Viridiplantae > Streptophyta > Magnoliopsida > Santalales > Viscaceae > Viscum > Viscum album. The sequence continues at coordinate 1,710,655,037 of OY728140.1, read as the reverse complement.
CTATCATTTAATTTTTTTATTTAAATCCATGTTGTAGTTATCCTTTTCGTTTAGACCCTAAATCCAGGTCATGGGCTAGTTATTTTTTTAGAAGAAGGGAATAGGGAGTATGTAGGTTGGCTACATGTCAATTACAAACCATGTAATTGGAATACCATATGTGTATCGATTACACAACGTTTAATGGGATAGGTATAACCTTTTATATTGTGTAAAGGGGGTTTCCCTAGGGAAGGCCCCCGAGCTTTACACGGTGTGTAAAGAATTTAAAAATTGTTTAAATTCTCAATAAGTTTTTTAAAAAATAGAATGTAGGGCCTCCCTTTTATAACATAAATCCTCACCTCTCCTCTAATATCTCTCTATCACTCAAAAAGGAGCTCCCAAAAATCCTGATGAAAAATTCTTCTACCAATTCACAATCCATACTTCAATTTAAGATTCATCTTTCTCATTGGATCTATACCAGGAACATCTCAATTAATTTTTAATATTTCATCGTTCTTCTTCCTATTGGTGAAACTATTTTGATGCATACTCTTGTTCCTTATTTTTATAACATTGATATATTCATCATATATATTTTAATATAGAAAAAACTAGAGTTTAATAGTTGATGAGGATAAACATATGAGTATAAGGTAGGTGGTCTATAACTCACTCCTCAAGATTCTTCTTTTTATAAATTGTCACATGGGTACACCCATTCCATCTGGCATCATATGTTTAAATAATATGAATTTCTTATAGTCCTTAGAACTGTGTTATAAGACCCAATCCATATATTATATTCAATATTGGTGGTTACATCCACAACATCAACCACCTCATGTAGGGTGATTTACATAATTTTACTTTTGTAGCCTATTGAAATTATTTTCACCACAGTTTGGGTGCTCGGTCACTTGAAATTAATAAAGCTATATGTTTAATTCAATTAATGGTTTGTTAATTTCCAGTACACATTTGTTTATCACTTGACCCAAATAAGGTAACTGCTTCAATTTTATTAATCAATGTTAAATGGTAAATTAGAAATTATGTTGTATATATACAACTTTGACAAATGAATTATGATACAGTGATTTGGTTGCTTGTTCATTGAACCCCTTGACATGTTTAATGGATTATATCAGAGTGAACCAAATTAAATAATTTCTATTTAAATGTATTAATTTAAATGGTTGCATTCCCCTTATCTTAGGCACACTAATGAAAGGAAATGCTTGAACCATGTGAATTTAATAAATGGTATAATTAATTACATGGATTAATTATTAAATGAATCTTATATATGGTGTATAATTATATATGGACCTTGACATCATTACAAGATTGGTTAGACTCAAGTTAGCTTTTGGATTCATGGGGGAATGCCTTGGGTACTCTAGGATGCCATTCTAATTCAAGGGTGTTGGTTTCCATGGTTGAGACCCACCTTGGAACTCAATCCTTGTCTATCAATGATTTCTCAATATGAAACTGTAATATCCCTCCTTTAACATTACATGGTTCTTTGGATACACTCATTGGATCTAGAGTGGCTTCTATAGACATGATGTTCCTTGGTAACATCCTTGGGCCTAGCCATTGCCTATCCCATTTTACCTAGGATATATTACTTGGACTTGGTTAGTTCAAACTATTGTGGAATTCCTTGGATGATTCTCCTTTTAGTACATTATTACCCCATATCGAGGCTATAGTTACTAATGAGTTGGTGACCCTTGAGGTCAAGTTTTACTTCGTTATTGCCTTGGAACTTTTTCATTATTATTATAATCTGGTTGCACTGTTATATCTAGGAACCTTCTCTATTAATATCATGAGGTGATGTTAGTGTTAGTTTTACATCACTTGAGTTAATTATATAAACTACAAGTTAATTAATTAATAATTTTTTCTATTTTTAGACAACAGTCTAGGGATGATGTAGGTACATGGGTATTTATGTTGATGAACTACTTTAATTTTATATATGCATGTTTCTGAACTGTTTCAATTTATATTACACAGATAAGATTTTGCAGAATCCATTTGTTGTGGACTACTGATATTTATCTCACACCCTATCCAAGAACAATTGGTACCTGAGTAGAATATATGTACACATGTATTGCCAAATGAAATCATACCTATTAGGATAATTGATTTCTTAGGATGGAGCTGGTAGCAGATGACCAAACTAGAGATCAGGATTTTGGGGATAGTTTTTGGAATCTGTTTTCTACTTTTGTATAACATGTATTTCATTATTATCTATACAATGTTTTCTAAATTTATATAACATGAAATATATCATCATTACCTTTTTTATATTTTATATGATGTTCAGTTATTGTATATTTCTCTTGTCTATTTTTTGTACTGGTTACCTATATTTCTTCCTCTATTTACCTATTCTTCAATGTTATACACTATAATACACTATTGTAATTAAGGAATAGTATCCATACAAACACACACAAGGCCCTAACTTCTATTTGGTAGCCTCCGGTGTTTATGAAGATTCTCTTGAGTGCATGTGGCCAACTAGGATTAGAGAACTTCTAAGTAAAATACATATCCGAGACGTAACACTTCTAGATCTCTTATACCCCATAGAAAAGGAATATAGTTGTTGTTGCAATTATAAAGAAGTCATGAAAAGATATTGAATAAGAGATTATATATTCTTTGAGATTTATAAAGGATCTTTCTATGATGCATCTTGATGTGGAGGAGTTTGTGGTAGAGGTTACCAACACCAGTTGACCATAAAATATTCCTTATTATAACAGGTGAAGGAGTCCTTATAGGAGGACTATGAGGTAAATTTTTTGTGGGATAGAATCTTACATGATGATTAATTTGAAAGATAATCAATGGATAATTGACACTAAGAGGTATTCTAAGTGAGGATGTTTATTCCATTAGTGATAAAAGAGGTGCTTCTTCATGAGTTTAATGACTCACCATTGATTGCACATCATAGTATATACAATATATTCAATGCATTGAGGATTCAATTTTGGTGGTCATGGATGACATGGTCTATAAAAGAGTCCATGGCATGATATTCAGTATATTTGTATTTAAAGTTAGAGTATCATGTTCCTAGATTTTTTATAGAAATTGGATGTCCCTAAATGGAAATGGGAGGACAATTCAATGGGTTTTTTATTGGGGTTTCTCAAGATTACGGAGTATGTGATGATTTTTGGATAAATGTGGATTAGTTGAAAAATTTGTATCATTTCTTGGTGATAATGGAGATGGGTGATGCGGATGTTTTGGTAATGTGGTATATGGATTGTATAGTGAAGCATCATGGGCTACCAAGGACCATTATCACGGATCATGAACATAATTTTACCTCATAAGTTGGAAGAGGTGATCAACATGCTTTTGGTTATCAGTTGTACCTTATAACTAACTTCCATCTTCAAATGAATGGTTAGTTAGAATATATAATTAAAATGGTGGAGGATATTTTGTAATCCAATGTTTCTAATTTTGGCATATCATGGCTTAAACAACTATATTTGGATGAATTTTATGATAGTAATATCCACCACTCTTCCATTGACATGATTTTATTCTAGGCATTGTATGAAGGGCCTTTCAAATCCCTATTATGATGGACTAATGTTGGAGAGTTTATTATCAATTTAATATATTATCAGAGGAGAATAAAACTGTAGTGTAGGGTCAGAGATCATATATTCATGAAGGATTCCCCTCATCATGGTAGTGGAAATATTTCCAATGGAGAAAGCTCTATCCCATGTTTATTTGTCATTTTTAGGTGTTACAACACATCAGTGTGGTGGTGAATCAGATAGATCTTCACCTACAATTGCATAAGATCCATGATGTTTTTCATGTATCAAAGATTTATTAATATATTGAAAATGATTCCCAGGTCATTTATTGAGAATATTTGGATGTAGAGTATTACATTACATTCATGCAGTGACTAATTTAGATTTAGTATCATCAACGAAATATTTTTCATGATTATTTCATCCCCTTGTTGGTTCTTTGTGGAGGCATGTTGGATTGGAGGAATGTTCATGGGAATTTGTGTTAAAAATGAACACTTAGTATTTAGAGTTATTTTGAGAATTTTTTCCTTGATGATGATATTTTTGAATTAGTGCTAGTTTGGTTGATATTTTTTATTTTATGTGATACATTATTCTTTAGATATGGAGATATCGTGTTTGAGAGGTATCTCTGGGGGGGGGTGGTGGGTTTGGTATTTACTATTCTTCTTATGGGTTTTGTTATGATTATAGAGGATGAGAATCATTTGAGAGGTATCTAATTTAGAAGTAAAAAACTTTTCACTCAATTACATATCATATTTTTAGTGTCGGAGGATGTGGGAGAAGTTTGGAGGAAAGGATGTGATACTAAAGATGATATTTTAGCTAGAAGTGGGTAGTTCTATAGATTGGTGTGTTTTTACATCACACTCAATTTTTGGCCAAGTCCAAAGTTACCCTTACACAAAAAGATAATATTGTAAATTAACTTTATATATTGATTAACTGTCTTATGAATTGATTTTATTTATGGGAAAAATATTATGCATCTAAATTATCTTATGTATTAATTTTTAACAATTTATATTTTTTGAAATTAAAAATCTTATGTATAATAATTATCTTGTATATTTGTTAAATTTATTATATATTTATTTTTGATAATAGGAGAAATATTACCTATCAAAATTATCTTACATGTTGATTAAAATTTTTACGTATTGATTTTTATTAATAGAAATAATCTTTTGTATTGTAATTATTATAGATATTTATTAAATTTAAAATATATTGTTTTTTATTAAAGGTAAATACATTATATATAAAAAATTTCTCATGTGTTTATTAAATGCATTATATATAGTTTTTTGTTAAAGGTAAAAATCTTACATATCATAAATATATTACATGTCAGTTTTATATCTAATGGAATTATATTACATTGGATTAAATATATATTATGTATTCATAATGCATTAATGTCCTTCCTGTATTTGTATTTGATCCTCATGAATTTATTACATATAATTAAAATATTACATATTTCTTGGAAGATATTATATATCATAGTGTGAACAATAACTTTTATAATTCCCTAATTTTGAGAAATATATTAAAAATTATTTATATGGGGATATATAAGATCTCATACTTCTCCAAAAAAATCATTATAGATCCTTCACTTTATTTCATAAGAGTGAACAATTAATACAAAATAAATATACCTTTATCATAAAAGTGAAAATATTTATTATGGTCTTCAATCATGTTCTATGATTGGTATGGGTGATATCAATTTTAAGGAATAGAATTAGAAAATCTTTATATGTAATTATAATCCCCTTTTAAATAGAGTTTACTGAGTTTATAAAAAGCGGGAATGCTCAGGAGAATCATATAATGATTCCATATATCTATTTTTTTTTAAATTTGGGGTACCCCTACATTTAGTTTAATCTTACTTATTTCTCTTAGACCCTAGATGAATAAATATACAATATTGGAGACCCTTGATAACCCTCAATTATCTTTTAGTCTCATATTCAAGAGATACGACACTTTTTTTGAATGTGAATTTCTATTCTCATCTTCTTGGTCCCCTTGTCCATCTTAATAGAATGGTTGTGGCATCAGTTGAATTCAGTTTTTTTTAAACTAGGTCATGGTTATTATAATGGTTTTAGTGACCTAGGTTTCTAATATTTTTTCATTAGTTCTTGGCTTCAAGAATATATTTATCTCTCTCTATTCATTCATATTAAATTATTGTGTCTTCAAATATGGTATTTGTTTGAGAATACCCTCATTTATTTATATGAAATTATGGAAGTATCGTTATTTTATTTTATTGTTATCTATGAAAAGAATTAACTTCATAAATATTTTGAATTTTACTAAAGTTAGTTGAATGTAATGAGTTATTCACACATTTTTTATATTATTCTTTGATATTTAATGTGATAAATGGTTGTTTGACATTATTACTATGTGTTTTCTTTACTATTGTGATATATGCATTGTTACTATGATTAAATTATTTTAATCACATATCATAAAGCTATAATAATTTAATATTTATAATGAATAGAACATGTAAATAACTATAATATATATTGATGATGATGATTGAGTATGAAATTTAAATTAATATGGAATGAATATAAATAAGAAGAAATATTAAGTGAATTTATTTTATGATTTCATTACTTTTTTTACTATATGTGGACTCCATATTGTATTTATTAGTGGTTATTTTTTTGGTTTTTATGGATGGGTGGGGGGATGTGGTGTGATTCGGTGACAATAGTGATGGATGAGTTGTTGTGTGGCTATATAATTAGTGGAATGGATGGTTGGGTGGTAAGGAAATGGGTTTCTTTGTAATTGTGGAGACATAAAAATGTATAGTAGAGTGGTTTATATGGTGGTTGGTTGGTTTTTGTGAGGATGTGTTATATATTCTTGGTGGTATGGAATTTTTTTGGTAATAAAAATAATTATAATGGGTTGTGGGATGGAATTTAATAAACAATGGGATGTTAATAAAAAAATTAATGATTTAAATTAATGATTGTTGGACAATATTAACATGGGTGATGGACAATGGAGGGTTTGAAATTAAATATAGATAAATGAATTTCATAATGAATGTAATGTGGATGGTAAAATGGTAAATCTAGAAATTGATAAATTATATGATTAAATGGGACGTTAATAATGATTTCTTATCTATCATGTGTTGATAGATGGGCATGGTTGGTGGTATGATGTTGGAAGTTGTTGTTAACTGTGGTAGAGAGAGTTAAATAAAGTTTATTAGTATTAAAATAGTTGTTTGGTACAAATAATTGGGTTTATATTGTGTTTAGATATGATATATGTTATATTTTCCTGGTATTTCTAACAAACCCCACCTGAGTTGGATAACCTTATTGAAACTCAAATGTTTTGGGATCTGGTTGTTTTTTAAAACATCCAAGTTGGTGAGGGAACATATGACTGACTAATTTCTATTACTTACTCACCCTTCCATTTATATTATGGTTTTTGATCTATAACACCCTGAACCAAATCATTAGGATTGGGTTAGAGTTCCAATTGAACTCATACACACTTCCCCATATACAAGAGGTTGCCGACTAGCAGTAGGGGCCTGAATGGTTCCTTGCGGAGACTATGACCTCAATAATAATAACAAAACATTTTAAACATTGTATAAAATAAATAAATAACCATATAAATACTCAAAAAAAACCAAAAAATTAATGTCATATAGAAAAAAATCTCATAAAAGTCACACATGATAAACCAAAGGACCCCAATGTGGTAGGTCAACTATTGAGACCCTAATTTTCCTTACATAACTATTAAATAATTTAAATTATAAAAAATAGTGCAACAAATCCAGGATCAATTAGTTTAGTGTCTTAGGAAAATTAGGCATATACACATCTTCTAAAAAACAAAACATAAAAATTATTTAATTATTTATCACTAGATTCTTAGTGGCCTTCACATTATCCTTAGTATAAGTAATCACTTGAGAATATACCTCAAGGAAAGGGTTAAAATAAAATCTCAGTAATTTGATAGATAATAACATGAAACAATATATCATGGGTGAGCATAATCATCATCATAACTTTATAATCATGAGAGGAAACATTATATAAAGACATGGAGTGCGACAATACAAAAAAATGAAACAACACGTCTTAGTGGTCAAATATCAGACATAGTTGTGAAAAATATATCATAATATTCACACATATTTCAATTTATCTCATGAGATTCATCACATTAAATAATCCATTGGAGAGCTATATAATTCTAGGAACACCTGTCACATCATTACATTTACATGTTCTATATAATTCTGGGAGAACACATCACATCACAACATTTACATTATCTTACATAGAACATTGAACATATATCAATATTGGAAATATAAAAATCTATATAATTTAATGTTTTTAGTTTCATAAATCATACATTCATAAATATTGGTTATCAAAAAAAAGAGAATAATATTATTGGTATCAGTCGTTATTGAAGAAGAATCAATCTAATGAGATGTAAAAATGTGTTTGTATGAAGAATAGTTATTTTGGTAAAATCATTGCATTTGATATAAAAATATATTGGATATATGTATATACCTGAAATGAGAAGTTAGGGAAAAATAAATTATATTTATAGATAAATAAAAGAACATCCATACTTAAAATGGATTGAAAGAGAGAAAACCCAAAGAAAGAGAGTTAGGTTTGAGAATCCCCTTACCTTATGTACAAATACTTTATTCCCTTTAATATCATGGATAATAAAATTATATTAATTTATTTTCAAATAAGAAATTTTTTTATACAATTACTTGATTAATTATAGTTTTATTAGTAACATTTATGGTATTTTTGATGAGTCATAGAGTTCGATTTCATTGTTCAAAAGAGTCTGTTTTCTTGGTTTTCATGATCGGTTCACTTGTACATGAGTACAAAAGTTTATGTAAAATGGGAATAATTATATATAATTGAAATTATTTGTTATTAATGAAACTATATAAGATTATTTTTTATTATATGTCATTTGGTTATATGGTATGAAGATGAATCATTAGATAAATAGTTAATGAAAATGATTTAAATTATTTAGAAGATTTTACGGCCATCCAAAACACAAATCATTTTATTTAATATCATGTCTATATATTGGTTACAGAAAATTATAAAGATTATTTTATGTATAATAAAATCTTATTTAACCATAATGATGATTTTATAACCATACTTGGTGGAGAAAGTCAAAAATGAAAATGAATCCTCCATGGTGGCGGTAAATCGTCAAACCACGAATGATATTTTCATTTTTAGAATAAAAGGAAAAGAGAATATATTAGAAGATAAATTATTAAATTAACATAATAAAATTATTGTATACAAAATACTAGCTTTATAATTCCTCTTGGATAGGTGTAGGTGAGGATAGGATAAGAAAATAATGAAATTGAAAAGAAAATAAAAAAAAAGAAATATGATTTTACCTCTTGATTTTCTCCACCTTAGGGAGAATTGTTTGGTATGATAATGAGACAAAGTAATCATAGAAATGTGAGAGTGGATTTGGAAGATAATTGGTTGGAATTTGTACAAGGTTTATATATTGGAAGGCTTCAGGAGAAGAGATAATGAGGGGTAGTATTTATAGGGGAGGAGATGGGTGTTTTCTATTTATTTTATTCATTTTTCTATTATTTTGGATCAATAATATGAATATTTTTAGAATTATCACTAAATATATTTAAATAATGAAGTATATTTTGATATTTTAGGCTTACATCATCCATACATCATCTATAAATCAATAAATCATGTGTATTTAGCTTTTATCATAAATAATCATATTTTACTATTCACAAAAATTCAAGTATTTTAGAAAAATCCCAAAAAATAATGATAATTATTTTTTGATATGTATAATTAAAAAAATTAATTAAATTTTATAGAAATAATTTTATAAATATGAGAAATTTAATTTGAAAATAAAATCATCATTTACTTGGGAAATATCAATTTTAAAATTATAACTGATTTTGCAACACTCTGAAAAATTAAGAAAGGTCTCATAAAATTATCTTATAATAATAAGACAAAGAAATGTTAATTTATGAATATATTTTATGAATATAAAATTTATTTTAAAAAATATTTTAATTGTAAAATTAAAAATAAACATTTTTGTTGTATAAAAATACCAACACTTAATCAACAATTTTAAAATATTTATTTACTTATACTATGTAATAATTATAACATATTTTCATGTATAAAATGCCTTCATTTTATTTATACTTTCATAGATAATATTATTGTTCTATTTGCTGGTTAACTAATCCTAATGGTCACAATAATATTCCAAAGGTCGTGTTTCTATCCCATCGAGAAAATATCCTTAATTTTCTATAAATAACTCTTATTCTATTCATTATTCATTTATAAAGTTTTTATTGTGTTCTAAAAGTGATTTTATGTGGTATATACTATATAATATAATTATAAAAAGGGAATTTCCATTGATAAAATTTTAGGATGTTACATCATCCAACATATTAAGATAAAAGAAAATAATCTAAAAAATTCAACAATTGGTTGGTATTCTCTATGATATCTCCCTTATCTTCCAAAATCTACCTACTTAGCTGCCCGATGGAGGTCCCTTTACCTTAGTTGGATCCTTGACCATAAAATCTAAACACACATCAAGATGATCATGTAGGGTTCGAGTATGAACCTAGTAAGACACTGCCAATGTATCCTTACTATAAGTGTAACAATATATAAAAGTATATACCTTTAAAACAAATTAAATTCATAAACAACTAATCAAGTTATGGTCCATTATGTGATATACAAGATATAAAACCCCCTTCTCTAACTACTTCAACACCATGCCAGAGGAAGATCAAAATTAACTATTTCATGAAATAGCACTATTAAGAAAATGGTCTTCACCATCGAAAATATGGAACCTATTTCTTATAAACTGATGAAAAATATATTTTTAGATACTTTTTGGCATCATCTTTTTCAAAAAAACTCCAAAACTACCAATTAGTTTGATTTTTGGAATTTTTTTTTAAAAAAAACCATTGATAATTTTTTTTAAAAATATTTTTGGTGTTGATTTTTAGAAAATCAATTTCAATAATTAAATTTATTTTACTATGTTTTAGATAATTTCATAATATTAGATTTATATGGTTGTAGAGCTAAAATAGAGTTATGAATTAAAAGTTTTGGATGTCGGAAGTTGAAATTCTCAAAGAGAAGTCTTACAGAATTCCAACATTCGATGGCCATAACTTTTAATCTGCAACTCCTTTTTATATCCAAGGCTAGTAAAATTTATTCTTAAGAAATGAACTAATATATTATGAAAAATATATCTAATTTTTTTCATTTTTTATACACTGATGCAAAAAATATATATATTTTCTTGGTGTCCGTTTTGTTAAAAACCAATGCCAAAAATATTTTCTTTTTACTTTTTTGCGTCAGTTTTTCATAAACTAATGCAAAACAATATATGAATGGGAATTTTTTTTGTCAGTTTTGTAAAAAACTAATGCCAAAAAACCAATTTAAATTCTATTTTTAATCAGTTTTAAACAAAACTAATGCTAAAAAGTATCTGAAAATACATGTGATTGGTATATCAATTTTTTTCACTATATGCATTTCAATTTTTGAAATACCATCTAAATTTTAATTCAACACTGTTGTATATATTTTCATTTACTATATAAATTAATTTCATCTTTCGTTCATCATTTTTACCTCTTCAATTCAATCATGTCTTCAGGGTGGATTCAATCAATGATTTGAACACACGATCTATTCGAATAATTTTATTTATTTATTATTATTTTCCTTCACTTCTAAACATCTCAATATTATTTTTTATAAAGTTGATTTATTCTTATTATTGGGTTACAATTATAAAACATATGTATGATATTTACTTACTGAGGTGAAAAATTTATTATCAATCACCATTTTCATTGCCACATGATTTTTACAATAAAACTAAGAGATATGATGATAAACACATATACTTTTGATGAAAAATCATAAAATAATTAAAATATCTTCAAAGCCCTGAGTTTATTTTATTTCATTTGTTGTATGTAATTTCCATCGATGTTTCTCATGTTTTCTTTGAAATGAGTTATATCTATTGAAACATTGATATGTTCAACGTCTGACAATCATAACTTTTGATCTCTAACTCCATTTTAGCTCCGTGACTAGGGAAATAATAGTTTATAAAATGATCTAAAAAATATTATAAAAAAACTCATTATTGGTATCAGTTTTTTAGAAAAGATATGCCAAAATTATTATTTTTTTACTTTTTGATTTTTTTTTAAAATATTCTAAGAATATTTTTTTGAACTATTTGGCATCAGTTTCTTTAAAAAAGACAGAAAATATGATAATGATGGGTATTTTTGGCATCATGTTTTTAAAAAATTACACCAAAATATAGATTTGAATCCTTTTTGGCATCAGTGTACAAAAACCAACATCAAAATTCAAAATTTTAACATCATTGACTTCAGCATCGGTTAAAAATTGACGTTAGAATTAAAAAAATGACGTTAAAAACCATTTTTCTATTAGTGTAGATTATTCAACGTGATCCAAATGTAGAATAAAAAATTTATAGATAATATCATGTATCTAAATTCTACCTATAAGGGAAAATTTTATGCTGACCTTTAATGGAATTTCCAAGAGCTTACACATCGACCAATTTCAGGGTTCTGAGGAAAGTCACACTACCTGCATGTCATCCCAATATCATGGAATAAGGAAATCCACATTCACACATATCAACCCAATATCTAGCTCAGAGACAATACACATTACCAAAATCTATCTATGAAGGTCAATTCAGAACCATCCTACCATAATAGACTCACTCCCACTGTAAGGGTCAAATGATTGAATCTAGGATAACCTGGTTGTCACGAGCCGTCCTCGGGGCCCATGTCGTGACTACCCCAAGCCCGCCTTCCATAGGCCAGGCGCTGGCGACTAGCAGCAAGGCATAAATCCTGATAAACAGGGAAGGCATTGCCTTTGTAATGTAAACAACCATCACAGAGTAAGCAAGAAGAAAGAGTAAACACTAAGTAAAAACTGTAACAAGCTGTGCTGAAAGTAAAAGGGGCCGGAAATACAAGCCCAACTATAATGTACAACTAAAAGGGGAAAACAGCAACTGAAAAGAAAAGCCACAGCGTCGAACCGTCCTCTGGAAGTCCCACCTGAAGGGCGAGCATAGATAGCCTCCACAGCTCCTCGGTCCAGCCGTCCGCTCCGAGTACATCCCGCCCAGTGGTCCACCTCCAGGTACCGTCCTGCTTCGCAAGCCTCCACCACGATCAGCGCTGTCCATCGTCTGAAACCTCCCAAAATCCACAAACGATAAACCACAAAAGAAAGATACAATCACGAAGTAACAACCGACACTGCTTAGGTATATTCCCATACATATACCTAAATCATAAATTCCAGTTCGACTCCAACATCTGAGCCCAAGTACAACCCAGTCCACACAGGAAATCAAAACGTATACTCACACAGAATAGCACAACACAATCCACGAAGGGGAGCAAAAGTAATCTACAAAGGATAGCTCAACACAATCCACAAAGGAAAGTAAATAGTAAATCCACACAGGATAGTTCAACACAGTCCACAATGGAGAGTAAACAGTAAATCCACATAGGATAGTTCAACACAATCCACAAAGGAGAGTAACATAGGATTCAGCTCACACAGGTATACTTCGTCGAAAAGGTGAAAGGGATGATCAGATATAGATACTGAATCATCTAAGCTGGGACCCACTGAGTATACAAGACCAGCTGTCTTCATTGATTCATCTATTTTGGGACCTACATAGGATACAAGACCAGCACTGAATCATATAAGCTAGGACCCACATAGGATACAAGACCAGCACGGCTGGGACCCACATATGATACAAGATCAGCACTCTTCATTGATTCATCTATACTGGGACCCACATAGGATACAAGACCAGCACTGAATCATCTAAGCTGGGACCCACATAGGATACAAGACCAGCACGGATGGGACCCACATAGGATACATGACCAGCACTCTTCATCGTCGCAGTCCACTAAGGATCTCTGCACAGTCGTCGTCGTCGAAGTCGCAGCCAGCACTAGGGTTCCCGCACACAGCAAGCTCGTTCGGGAGGGTCCGCTCCACGAGCCGAGAGGCTGATACATCAACTGACACAAATTCCAGAGTTGATGTATCCAAAAGTTCCGTATCGTCAACATGAACTCAACGTCGCAGATGGCGCGTCAATCAGACGCCTGGTCTGAGAGTTATTGGCTTTTTCGTCCCAGGGGGCCGGTTGGTTTTAAGGCAAAACCAACCCGAACGTACTCCACCTACGTCCAAACCTCGGGCGGAGTATGCCAAAAGTTTTGTCTCACTTAGTGGTATTCAACGAAGTCAACGACACGTCGATCGGACGTCCGAAGCTCAAGATATGAGCGTTTCCGCTCCGAGGGCCCGGTTGGTTTCATGTACGAACCAACCCGGCCGAACTCAAAGTATTCTTAAACCTTGCGTGCGATATACCAAAACGACCGTCTCCTTCAAAGGATTGCTACGCAACTGACGGTGCGTCGATCAGAGGCCCGTAGCCCAAGATATGGGAATTTGACTGAAAGTAGTCCGAAATTAGGGGGTCTGGGCCCGGCCCAGCCCGACCCAGTACCCCCTGGGTCGGCCAAACCGGGTCAACCCGGCCCGGGCGGTGAATCGGCCAGACGACCCGGCCCGGCCGGGAAGCCCAGCCCGGTCGGCGGCGCGGCCAGCGTGCCGCTCGTGCGCCCCCAAGGGAGGGGCTACGCCCCTCCTTTATTTCAAAACGGCGGCCCCCTTTAAGGGGTCGCGCCACGTGTGCAACCCGGGGGGTGTAACCCCCTGGATTTTCCCCTGTAACGACCGAACAGTGCAGGGCCAGCTTGTTTATTGCCGCGGGACCCCACGTTCCCGCGCCTTCCGGCCACCTTCTTCAAATTCTCCGGTGGGTGGTTTTTCCGGCCGCTACTTCCAGGATGGCTGCAAATTCGTCCGGCGCGGCGTGACGACACCGCGTCCTTCCGCCGCGGCCCGACTCCGACCGCGGCCTCATTCGTACCCTTGATGCAGCCCGACGGCATCACGTTTCTTCATCGTGGCCGCATCGTTCACGTCTCCATTTGCTCAAACACGGTGCAACGATGCATTAACATCTTCGCTAATCAAAATGAAGAATAGCAAAAAACGGGGGGAGGGGTATCGGCCGTGTTTGTGCAGACCGATCCCCTCCCGTTAACTCGATAGCAGTTGGCCGAAACGTAAAACATTTAACCTTCACAATTTTTAATTTAAATAAAAA
Source organism: Viscum album (assembly GCA_963277665.1). Classification (NCBI taxonomy): domain Eukaryota; kingdom Viridiplantae; phylum Streptophyta; class Magnoliopsida; order Santalales; family Viscaceae; genus Viscum; species Viscum album. Next base: position 1,710,640,014 of record OY728140.1, on the reverse strand, counting down.
TTGAAACATAGACATCGGATTTATCTTTCTTATTCGAAGGAAAGAAATCACCAACATAAAAAGATTCAAACCCCTACCTCGGTTCAGGAACGGTGCATGTCAATCGAGCCGTGGAAGATGAGCGTCGCAGAGGTCGGCCATCGCGGGAAATGAACGTTGATTCCATTGTCATCGAGGTGCGTTTGAAGAGGAAGCATCGTTGGAAGTAGACGTCGCGTTCTTCGGCAGAGATTTTCTTCGTTGAAGAACGGTGTTCTTCGCGTTCTTCGTCAAAGTTGAAGAAGAAGAAGACTTCCTTTAGCTTTCTATCCAAAAGCTCTCAAACAGACCCAAAACTAACCCAAATAAAATAAGTTCCCAACATATTTTATTATCACAAAAAGGCTTTTGAAAATTTCAGAGTTTGAAAATAAAAACCCACACTTAACTCACTCATGTTATTAACATGAGTTGTAAAAATAAATGAGGAGTTAAGTTGGAAAGACTTAAATGGGGGGGGGGGGGGGTTAAGGAGTTTAAAGGGGGAAGGTGAAAGGATGGGACTCGTGTGGGCCCCACCCTTTCAATTATCCACACATGGGAAGTTGGGTGGATGTGGGCCCCACCACCAACTTCCCATGGGAGAAATTAACCACCTTGATATAAAATAAAATTGATCCAACAATTTTATTTACTTCTTAACTAAACCCCATTAATTAAATTCTTCTTCCTCACAAACGCAACTACGGTAAAGGTTCCCTTAAGCGATTACCAGTGTTGAGAGTTCATCGGTGCCATTAGATTTCAATTCTGAGCACCGGTTCAAAAGATAGGAAAACCCGCTCATTCGTTCACTGAACGTACCCGAGCCAAACTTCAGAAATTGATTCCAGGCACTCCGGGCCTCAGAATCAAGTGTCGTCAGAAACCACATACTTGTAAAATTCCAAAGAAAATTAAGAAAAATTTCCATTGAATTTTACGGATCTTTACATTACTCCCACCTCAGGGATTTACGTCCCCGTAAAGATACATCAAAACTAGGGAAACAAAAGAGGGTACTGAGCACGCATCTGAGCCTCTTGCTCCCAAGTGCTCTCCTGGAGGTTTCAATGCTGCAATCTGATGCGCACTAGAGGAATAGACCATCCACGTAGGACCTGCTCCTATCGATCCTCGATCTCCACTAGGACCTCCACAAAAGTCGCCCCATCATTGACGTCAAGCTCCCCATGGTCAATGATATGCGTCAGGTCATGCACGTATCTCCTCAGCTGAGATATGTGGAAGACGTCGTGCACCCGGTGCAACTGAGGTGGTAGAGCCAGACGATAAGCCACCTCGCCAATCCTACTGAGGACCTCGAAGGGTCCGATAAAGCGCGGAGATAACTTTCCACCTCGGCCAAATCTCCATAATCCACGTCGAGGTGAGACACGCAAGAAGATGTGGTCGCCATCCTCAAACTCTAGTGGCCTCCACCTCCTGTCAGCGTATGACTTCTGCCGGTTCTGAGCTGTCCTCATCCGCTCCTGGATGACCTGGACCTTCTCTGATCCCACAAGAACTTATAATATTTATTCTTTTCCAATAAGATAAATCTGGTCTCATCCCCTGGATGAACCACTTCCTTTGCCTAATATAGTCAATCCCGACATAGATGTTACTAATCCATACCAAAGATGAAATCGTAAGGCCTTGATGCTACTACCAAGAGATCCAAATGTTACTCTCGCCTCCAAGGGTTGAGTCACACTGTCGGCATCCGTGAGTGGTAACTGGGTCTCCTCCAGTAGATGTCTCACAAGTGAGGGTCAAGTCAACAGTCTAAACTAGAACCTCTTAGTAACAACACAAAAGAGGACAGGAATGAAAACATCACAAAGGTAAGCGTCATTTACAATTGAAGCTCATAATACAAAGACACAACACAACAACAACAAGGAACTAGAATTACAAAAGACGTATCCACTAGTTCCGCTCCTGTCCATCTGCTCCCAGAGCTCCATGATCGAAGGCCTCAGCTGCCTGAATCTGAGCTCTTGCATGTCCACCGACTCCCTGCAGTCGGTGTGGACCTCCTAGTGGTGGTAGTGGCAACACCTCGAAGTGTCTCCCACCATCTGATACTCGGACAACTCCTCTGCCTTGTCCGCCTGCACCCTGCAGACCACCGTGGCTGAACCTCTATCTGGGAGGTCCCTCTACCACCTGCTGCTCATCTGTAAGATGAGTCGGGCAGTCTCGAGCCATGTGACCTCGCCTGCTGCATGCGTAGCAATGCTTTCCCCTCGTGTAGCTGGCTCTTCTTCGGGTTCCCCGCACAACCTGATCTTCATCCTGAGACTGCCCATTTGATGGTCTGGCCCGTTTGGACCTCTACGTCACCTGTCTACTGCCAGATGCAGAAGACCCTGCTATGGGCCGTCCTGCGGAGGGCCCTGTCACTGGAGCCTGCTCGGCGAGAAAACTCTCCACTATAAGGGCTCTCTCCAACGCCTCTTCTTGTGTCGGAATGTTGAGGTAGATAATCGAAGCCCTGATCTCGTGCCTCAGTCCATGCTCGAAGGTCCGGGCCTGGAAGAAGGGGTCCCGTACCATATCTGTGGAGTAGCGCGAGAGATCAGTAAATCTCTCCGAGTACTGGGCCACTGTCATGCTGCCCTACCGTAGCTGTAGTATCTCTTGGATGTGCACCGCACGGAGGGTGGCTGGGACAAACTCTGAGCGGAAGAGGCTCTCAAAGTCTGTCCAGAGTAGAGATGCCTCATCATGCACCTGGAGCATCAAGCTCCACCATCGGCCCGCTGCCGCGTGCAGTAGGCTCGCTGCAAGGATCACCATGAGGTCTGCTGGTGTCCTCACTAATCGAAAAATTCTCACTAATGCCTCTAGCCAGTCCTCGGCTGCCTGGGGGTCCGTCTCCCTGTGGAATCTGGGCGGTCGCTAGCGCTGGAACTCATGAAGTGCACTGAGGCGACGTGCATCGTCAGCGGCTGGTGGTAGAAGCATCGGTGGCTCGGCGGGTAGAGCTACTGCCGGTGCCACTGCTGACAAAGGGCCCTACACCGAGGCCTCGTCACTCGGTGGGCTGTCGTCACGCTCGACTCTCGGAACCCTAGCTGGCTGGCATCGTGGGGCCATCCTAAAAAAGAACATGTGTGCCACGGTCAAACAGTATACCTGGTGAGATGACACAAAGTAATCACAAATAAAACTTGAAACACACATGCAATCAATGTTTTTGTGCATTAAGTCAGTAATCAGAAGTCAGGGTTCTGGTGTACGGATACGTCGGCCGCCGCACCAACACTGGACTCCCTGGACTGATAACCACACCCAATACACTAAACACTATTGATTAACATAGAAAAGATCTGAGTCCGCGGTAGAACCGAACTCCTTTGATACCATTTTGTCACGACCCGTCCTCGGGGCCCGTGTTGTGACTACCCCAAGCTCGCCTTCCATAGGCCAGGGGCTGGAGACTAGCACCAAGGCGTAAATCCCGATAAACAGGGAAGGCATTGCCTTTGTAAAGTAAACAACAATCATAGAGTAAGCAAGCAGAAAGAGTAAACACTATGTAAAAACTGTAACAAGCTATGCTGAAAGTAAAAGGGGCTGGAAATACAAGCCCAACTATAAAGTACAACTGAAAGGGGAAAACAACAACTGAAAAGAAAAGCCGCAACATCGAGTCGTCCTCTAGAAGTCCCACCTGAAGGGCGAGCACAGATAGCCTCCAAAGCTCCTCGGTCCAGCCGTCCGCTCCGAGTACGTCTCGCCCAGTGGTCCACCTCCAGGTACCGTCCTGCTCCGCAAGCCTCCACCACGATCAGCGCTGTCCGTCGTCTGAAACCAACACAACGAAGTGCGGGCATAGCCCATGCAGGGGTGAGTATAAGCTACTTAGTAGGGACCCTGAGACCCCCGAAGGTCTCCCGAAATCCACAAAGGATAAACCACAAAGGAATGATACAATCACGAAGTAACAACCGACACTGCTTAGGTATATGCCCATACATATACCTAAGTCATAAATTCTCATTCAGCTCCAACATCCAAGCCCAGACACAAACCAGTCCACATAGGAAAGCAAAACGTATACTCACACAGAATAGCACAACACAATCCATGAAGGGGAGAAAAAGTAATCAACAAAGGATAGCTCAAGACAATCCACAAAGGAAAGTAAACAATAAATCCACACAGGATAGTTCAACACAGTCCACAAAGGATAGTAAACAGTAAATCCACATAGGATAGTTCAACACAATCCACAAAGGAGAGTAATACAGGATTCAGCTCACACAGGTATACTTTGTCGAAATGGTGAAAGGGATGATCAGATATATATACTGAATCATATAAGCTAGGACCCACTGAGGGTACAAGACCAGCTGTCTTCATTGATTCATCTATGCTGGGACCCACATTGAATACAAGACCAGCACTGAATCATCTAAGCTGGGACCCACATAGGATACAAGACCACCACGGCTGGGACCCACATAGGATACAAGACCAGCACTCTTCATTGATTCATCTATGCTGGGACCCACATAGGATACAAGACCAGCACTGAATCATCTAAGCTGGGACCCACATAGGATAATAGACCAGCACAGCTGGGACCCACATATGATACAAGACCAGCAATCTTCATCGTCACAGTCCACTGAGGATCTCTTCACAGTCATCGTTGTCAAAGTCGCAGCCGGCACTAGGGTTCCCGCACACAGCAAGCTTGTTCGGGAGGGTCCGCTCCACGAGCCGAGAGGCTGATACATCAACTGAAACAAAGTCCAGAGTTGATGTATCCAAAAGTTCCGTATCGTCAACATGAACTCAACGTCGCAGACGACGCGTCAATCGGACGCCTGGTCTGAGAGTTATTGGCTTTTTCGTCCCAGGGGCCCGATTGGTTTTTAAGGCAAAACCAACCTGACTGTACTCCACCTACATCCAAACCTCGGGCAGAGTATGCCAAAAGTTCCGTCTCACTTAGAGGTATTCAACGAAGTCGACGGCACATCGATCGGACGTCCGAAGCTCAAGATATGACCGTTTCCGCTCCGAGGGCCCGGTTGGTTTCGTGTACGAACCAACACGGCCGAACTCAAAGTATTCCGAAACCTTGAGTGCGATATACCAAAACTACCATCTCATTCCAAGGATCGCTACGCAACTGACGGTGCATCAATCGGAGGTCTGTAGCCCAAGATATGGGCATTTGACCGAAAGTAGTCCGAAATTAGGGGGTCTGGGCCCGGCCCGGCCCGACCCAGTACCCCCTGGGTCGGCCGAACCAGGTCAACCCGGCCCAGGCGGTGACCCGGCCCGACGACCTGGACCAGCCCGGCCGGCGGCGCGGTGGCGTGGCGGCGCGGCCAGCGTGCCGCGTGAGCGCGGCCAAGAGAGGGGCTACACCCCTCCTTTATTTCAAAACGGCGGCCCCCTTTAAGGGGCCTCTCCACGTGTGCAACCCGGGGGGTGTAACCCCCTGGATTTTCCCCTGTAACGGACGACCAGCGCTGGGCCGGCCGGTTTCTCTCCGCGGGACCCCGCGGTCCCGCGCCTTCCGGCCGCCTTCTTCAAATTCTCCGGTGGGTGGTTTTTCCGGCCGCTACTTCCAGGATGGCTTCAAATTCGTCCGGCGTGGCGTGACGACGCCGCGTCCTTCTTCCGCGGCCCGACTCCGGCCGCGGCCTCATTCGTACCCTTGACGCAGCGCGACGGCGTCGCGTTTCTTCGTTGTGGCCGCATCGTTCACGTCTCTATTCACTCAAACGCGATGCAACGATGCATTACCGTCTTCGCTAATCAAAACGATGAATAGAAAAAAAGGGGGGAGGGGTATTAGCCGTGTTTGTGCGGACCGATCCCCTCCCGTTAACTCGATAGCAGTTGGCCGAAACGTAAAACATTTAACCTTCACAATTTTTAATTTAAATAAAAATTGGAACATGGCCGTCAGATTTATCTTTCTTATTCGAAGGAAAGAAATCACCAACTTAAAAAGATTCAAACCCCTACCTCGGTTCAGGAACATTGCACATCAATCGAGCCACGGAAGCCGAGTGTCGCGGAGGTCGGGCGTCGTGGGAAACAAATGTCGATTCCATTGTCGTCGAGGTGCATTCTAAGAGGAAACTTCATTGGAATTAGACGTCGCGTTCTTCGGTGGAGATGTTCTTCATTGAAGAACGGTGTTCTTCGCATTCTTCGTCGAAGTTGAAGAAGAAGAAGACTTCCTTTAGCTTTCTCTCCAAAATCTCTCAAACAAACCCAAAACTAACCCAAAAAAAAAATAAGTTCCCAACTTATTTTATTATCACAAAAAGGCTTTTGAAAATTTTAGAGTTTGAGAATAAAAACCCACACTTAACTCACTCAAGTTATTAACATGAGTTGTAAAAATAAATGAGGAGTTAAGTTGGCAAGACTTTAATGGGGGGGTTAAGGAGTTTAATGGGGGAAGGTGAAAGGTTGGGGCTTATTTGGGCCCCACACTTTCAATTATCCACACATGGGAAGTTGGGTGGATGTGGGCCCCACCACCAAAATCCCATGGGATAAATTAACCACCTTTATATAAAATAAAATTGATCCAACAATTTTATTTAGTTCTTAATTAAACCCCATTAATTAACTTCTTCTTCCACACAAACGCAACTATGGTAAAGGACCCCTTAAGCGATTACCGGCATTGAGAGTTCATCAGTGCCATCATATTTCAATTCCGATCACCGGTTCAAGAGATAGGAAAACCCACTCGTTCGTTCACTGAACGTACTCGATCCAAACTTCAGAAATTGATTCCGGGCACTCCGGGCCTCGGAATCAAGTGTTGTCAGAAACTGCGTTCCTGTGAAATTTAAAGAAAATTAAGAAAAAATTTCCCTTGAATTTTACGGGTCTTTACACTGGTACCTTGAAACTATGCATAGAACACCATACCTACATCTAGACACAACCACAATAAAGAATATAATCATCATGTAATATTAAAAAAAGGGTCTCATAGGCCACACCCACACCCACATATAAATCATATAAATAAAGGATATCACAAGACACATATGTACCCACATACACATTACATCAATATTGGGTATTATAGTCTACACACACACACCCACATGCATATCATAATAATAATTTCATACAAATTTCCCAAATTATAAGGACTTTTTACCTCAATAGTATCAAAGCACAAATAAAAGAATTGTCACTTTGATCAAGTATTCACAAAAATGATCCCCAAAACCATCCCCAATTTATCTAATGAGGATTCTAGAATAAATATCCTAGAATAGGAACAAGATATGGGATAGAATTCAGTTAGACTTACCCAATGAAAACCACCATTAGAAATATATATATATATATATATATATATATATATATATGATCAAGAGAGATAGAGACACATCCTAAAATGATTAAGGCTATGATCCTTCTATAATCCATGAATTCTACATTAGATCACATAGAAATATATATAATTGGATATAATAGTCTAGAACTATGATTCATCCTAAGATAAAGAGGAGTTTTTTGCTAGATTTGCTTAAATATATCATATAAAATCCACTAGATCAATCAGATATTCATATGGTGAAGGAGAGGGGATAATAGAGATGAATTAGATAAGAGAGAGACCCTATGTTTATCGTAGTTTAATGTGGTTCAAGAAAAGCGACTGAGGATTGGAATAGAGTCTACATAGTGAAATGATGAGGTCACCACCACTTAAATATTTCTCTAGGGCTCACCAGTGTGTTGATAGGATTATTCGGTGGTCCAGTTCCTCTACTAGAGGGATGGTAGCTCTAAGAAGAGCCTATGGTAACTACCTCAACCACCATATAGATATTCAGATTTATAGAATGGTAGGTCTCATGTCCTAGCCACTGACTAGCTAATGATGATGTATTGTTTAAACAGTGGTGTAATACTTGCTAGCTGGAAGGCCACCATCATCTCCTAACCTACTGGTTCAATAAAAGATTCCTAAAATTGTGATACCTAGTCTCCATAGATTCTAATACATCTCTAATGTAGGTCAAAATTCAATCAAGATAAATCAAAACTAGAATAAATCATACCTTGAAATTTGAGGATGTTTCCTGATGTATAATGGTAAATATATGCACATGAGCTGTAATGGATTAAGGTTTCTAGAATGTAATATATTAGAAGACCTAGTTATGTGGTTAGGAGGATGATACATGGTGGGGTACATTCATGGTAGTGGGAGGGAATGAGTTTGATGTCCTTCATGTCTTTATCAATCTACTGTTATAAGGTTGTGATGAATGTTGCGGTATGATATGTGGTGATTATACAGTTATCATGGTGTAGTGGTTTGTAGTGGTTGATATGTGATGATGATGATATAGTAATCGGATGTGATATTTATTTGTGATATGAGATATGATTTGTGATGGAATTACTACAGAAGGGATAGGAGAACTAGGGAATTTACTATTCGTGTGTGAGAGTGTCAAACTAGTGGGAAAGTGGTTGAGGTGTACCTTTTTATTATGTTATTTTATACTATGTTATTATACCTGGTTTTGATATTCGGTGAGTGAGCCGTGGTGAGGTTGATTGATAAATGACCCGATATAGGCATGGGTTGTTTATACAATTTAGTCATTAGTTTAGTAGTATGATTTTCCACTTGTAAAGGAGAGATTTTGAGTAGGAATCTACTATGTATACTTCTATGCTCCATCCTATATAGAAATATATTGTCTAGTTTCCCAAAAGGATAAATTGACTAAGATGGACATTACTAGCTCAAATATTGGAGTTGTTGACAGAGCCAATTATACAGGATTTTCTTTTGGAATCTCATTTTTGGATAAATATTTCAATGTGAAATTTAAGTTAATTTTGGGATATTAGTTTTTATTTTATTTCATGGGATTTATTGGTGTTTTTTCTTATATGTTCATGGAATAACGAGGTTAATTCCTCCCATATGTGTTTTATACACTCAGTTCTAGTTTCCAACCCATATCTTATTAGAGGTAGGATTTGGATATCACACTCATATTACCTATTTATCAGGGATAGGTTTATAGTAAGGGTGGGTTGTGAAATGAGTGGAGTTACTATTTCTATAGAATCTCTTCCCTCACTATGAGTTCAATTATCACAAAACATTAACTCCCTACCATTAAAAAAACTCTCTTAACATAAATAAAAAGGTTTAAAACATTAAAATTAAGGTCTAATAATGTATCACTTATTATTTATCCTTTTATATTAATTAACATTTCTTTACCATCTTTGGAAAAACCCTATTTCTCTCTTGGAGAATTTATTTCGTTGTTGTGCATCTATTTTTTCTTCTCCACACTCTCCATTTTCACTCTTCCTCTCACAACACCCTCACTTATTATTTTAATACTGATTTAATTATTTTATAGGAAATATATATTCTAACCTATTGGTAGTCAAATATAATTAAATTCATAATTAAAAATCATAAAATACAATTTAATAATATTCATACACTTTTCTTATCTTATAAAATTTGAAATAAATTCTATATTTTCATCATTCTAAACCATGATTTTTCATGACATCGTTTTTCTATTTTTCTTGGCCAAATAAATATCTAAAATAATGATAACATCCATGATTACATATTAGAAAAATGACTAGGACATCTCTATTTTTTATTTTAATCTTCATATACCACAAATTTTTTCATCTAAAATTATCCATTTCTTCATATTATTTATCTACAGTAAAATGTCTCATGATCCATTTGAATTTTATTATTTATTAAAGTATAGAAAACAATGTAATTTCAAAATATCTATTCATGATCAGTAATACAATCATTTCCACACCATGTTATTCATTTTCATTTATCCTTAGGAAAAAATTTGTAAAATTATCTCTTAATCATGACCATAAAAATAATTCACCAATATCCATTAAATCATGAATATGGCTACACTTCATGAAATAGTCACAAGAGCATTACAATTAGGGTTAACATATAAATATCTTGAAAAAAATTTCAAATTATTTCTTCTTAAAATTTATTTCTTAATAAAAAAACATAACATATTCTATGAACTAAATCATAATCATTTTAATAATCAACAAGACATGATTAAGTCTCCAACTATAAAAAATATTCAATCATCCTCTAAGATACACAAAAATTCTATAAAATTCTTTTATACATACCATGATTCATATTTTCACCATTATATCAATAAACACAACCCAAATCAAATTTATTATTTTAGGATTAATAATTTTCCCATTTATTTTTTTTGGAAATATTATTCACTTACTACTTAAAAATACCATCCATAAAAACATTACCAGTGATTATCAATGAAAAACTTATAAGGAATTTTATTTATTCAATTTATCCCCATATAATATAAACTCAGTTTTATAAATAGAATTATATATTGTTTTTTTATATTATTCATTAAAACATCACCATTTACCTCACGAATATTCAAATAAATTGTTAAATATTAAAAACACACCAATAAAACAACAAAAACTCATATATTTATCACACCCTTTATTATATATCGCCTCAAAAGATAATATATATTTTTCGAGTTTATTCTTTAACTAATTCAACCCATTTGATAATATCATCATGAACTATCCATATTTCTATGAGAATCCATGTTCAAAAACTTTACCCCCCTTTGTTAATGAACTAAACTAATAACCTATCACATCTGACATGTATTTCTAAATTAAATTACACATATAAAAAAATTAGTGCATACCTTAGAGTGAGAGTTTTTTATCCAATCCATTTAGTGAAAAAATATGGTTGAAATTAAAATTTTTACATATTATTGATGAATAATTTTCCATAGAGTAATTTGGTTATTGCATCTATTACATAATATGATGGGGATAAGTACTCAAATTTAAATATGTATTTTTTTAAATATTTTCTTTTAATAAAATTGTACTTTACATTAAAATGGATTTTTATTGAGTGTTGAGTTAGATTTTCGATAAGTTTAATTGTATCAATATTATCTTAATTTTTTTAGATAGGTAATAAAATATACTCTCAAATATCAACTATTTTTTGTTTCTTTGAAATTAATTGGATACATTATTATGTTAAAACTACACACTCAAGCCCTATTATTCTAAATTAAATACAATATTTCTTTTTTGATAATCAATGATATTCACCCACCAATAATAAATGTATATTTTTGATCATCCATTAATACATACCAATACACATCAGTAAGGTTATTCAATTTCCAATCTCTTATTTCTCTATTTAATGTTATATAATCCACCAAACCATTGATATAAATATTTTTTATTTTAACTACCTTAAAGTGACTTCCTTTTGGAATATTTTTAAGACATTTTTTAGTTTTATAAAAAATATAGAACAACTAGAGATACATGGTTCAATACCGGGAAAGGGAGACATAAAGAAAGGAGAATAACATCACAATGGAAAAAATACACCTCTATATCTTATCTATATGATATTTTGTTTATTTATAGAATAAGTACATAATATTCAATAGGTTAGTTTATAAAAAGAGTATAATTTCAATGTTTTCTGAATATTTCATAATATTTATAAGATTTACACATTCACCCTTTATAAGTTTAATTATTGTTAGAATTAAAATTAAAATAAGTTTTCTACCTCTATAAGAAAAAACTTAAACACCTATATGAAATATTTTTGTTGAGATTTAAAAGTTACATATATTATTTGATTAACCTATAGGATAATATAAAATATAAGTTTCCAAATCACAAAAATTTCAAATTAATTATTCATCAATAAAAAATCTCATGCCACTTTGTTCTCTCAATACTTTAAATAATATATTATAAAAAGATATTGACATTATATGTAAATATTTTCAATTCTTATTTATATATATGTATTGTTTACTCCTATAAATTTTAAATGAAACCTTTTTGCGTAAATAAGAAACAATGAATACCAAACATATAGAACTTAATTCAAACAATATAATGTATTTTTCAATCTGTATAACTTGATTTCATTAGTATCATGTGAAAAACCATACATTTACTAAATGAAATATTTTTATAGCTTATTATTGATAAATCATAATTTCAAATCAATTTTTCATATTTTAAAAATATTTTTAAAATTAATAAACAATAAAAACCTTATTTATTTTTTCAAGAAGTAGCACAAGTCTTCCAAATATCGGAATCATATCCTGATTTAAGAAAAATGTATATGGGTGTTCCCAATTCCCATGGGATATAAAAAGTTCTAGGGAATTATTGAATCACCACTTTTGAAAAATATCACCCATATAATCAATTAAATATAATACTATAAATTTAATGAAATTTTATCATGAACTGTATATAAGTTGAAGTCCATGTCCAATCAAATGTAGTTGAAATATAGATATAGAAGCAGTAAATCTGAAAAAATATATAAAAATATATAAAAATATTTATATCCATATAAATTAAGAAAAATTACAACATGGAAAATTCAAGAGATGTAATTTAAAATAAAACAATTGACTTTCCTGAACAGACTATCTCATGCGACCTGAGGTCACCCTGTATCTATATCTGAAAACCAATAAATTTTAGAGTGATTAAGACATGAACTTTAAATTTAAAAGATAAAAATATAATCATGATAAAAAAAATTCCCAGTAGTCCACCACCCAATTTTCTACATTCATACCCTTTAATTAATGATCAATTATCAATCTATTTTGAAAGTACTTGTTGAAATAGGTCTTTATTTGTATTTTAATTAACTTTAAAACAAATAAGACATCATCAAAATTTTTGAATCCCCCTTTTGAAAAACTTTAAAATATTAATATGTAAGAAGAATAATGATAAATTGTAAAATATTAGATACAATAGATTTTAAAGGAAACATACTTTTATAATGTCAGCAGAAAAATAAATAGTTAAAAGTAAACAATACAAAGAACCATGGTAAAAACAAAAGTCTTATAAGGTTAGTGGAAACTATATTTACTCATTCCAAAATCAGGATAAAATCATTCAAAATCCATGAATTCATGCAGGTCACTGAGGAGTTCGTGTCCTTGGCCAAGTATCATGGAGATTCCTTGGATGATGCCCCAAAACTAAATCTAAAGCTGATAAAGAGTACATGAATTTGGAAAATAATCATGGAAATAGCTCATCTTATTCCCCACAACCATTTCGTTAAATCCTATGTGTATTTTATTGCAGAGTAACAAAAATGGACACTTAAATTAGATATACCCTTCACTTAGATCACTGAGTTCCCACATGCTCTTTCCATTTCAAACAAACCATGTTAAATAAGAATATATATCACTTTAAACCATTTTCATATCAAAACCTAGGAATCTATTTGATAATAACCATGATTCATATATATTTCATTTAAAAGTTTACTGATATAGCTTTCACTAATAAAAATACACTTTTTTAAAACATAAAAATCAGAATATTATGTGCCAAACAGGCTAACATAATCTATTTTGAAATATACATAAATACTTATTTGAAACTGAGTTTGAAAAACAACATTATGTTTATAAAGATTCATCTTGTTATGTGTATATAAATACACAAAAACACATATGTTTCTAATATTTTTAAAAAAATTATATGGTTCCATGTGAATTTTTAAGATTATATATACATATATGCTTACCCGTGTATATATGAATAACATTTGGATACCTAAATATGCATATATAGAATCTCACATTTGTTCTATTTGAATCCATCCTAGAAACAATTTAGAAATACCTTTGTGTATATATATAATCCCTTTATTATTCCCGTATTCACACATAATTGTGTGAATATGTTTAATAGTGTGTATATATATAGATATATATATGAATTTGAAATACATGACACCGAAAAGTTTTTGAAAAAATTATAATTAAACCAAAATGGAATAAATAATTTGAGTTCAATTAAACCCCTTTAATAATTCACAAAAAAATTATAAACAACCCATGAGACATTAAAAGACCAAATTTATCTTTAGAAACAATCACAAATATTTTTCTTAGAAAAATAAAAAACATGGTTTCCAATGGTAAATAAATTAAAGAGAGAATCCATGGATATACCAACTTTTAAATATTTACTTACTTTTAAATTTTATAAACATACATAATAGTATTATTAGATATAGATAATAATAATTTAAATCCCAATAAATCAAAATCTTTAAATTAAAAGGTTAATCATGGGGAAAACCTACCTAAAACAAGAGTAGATAGAAAAAACCCTTCCCAAAAGGCATGAAGTGGTCTTAAGAGGAAGCTACAAACCATATAAAAAACATATGAAAAGAATAACATATTGGAAAATAATAATACCCTAGGGGTTTTCCCACATGTGTCACCACGGGGGAATGAAATAATATTGGAAAAAAGGGATGTAGAACAATCCAGATGGGAAGAAGAAAACTTACCTAGTATGATCACACATTGAAACAGAGGAAGAATTAATAAATAATATTGGATTAACCATGGTAAGAGGCATATGAGAGGAAGGATATCTATGGAGGGAAGTTCAATGAGAATAAGGGAATGGGGGAGGAGAAAATAAGGATTAAATCTATTAAGTTAATTTTGGTAAATTTAATAATTTTAGGTCCAAGGAGAGTCTCATGGTTTCAGTGCACTTTTTACTACATCATGAACCAATAGTGCACAAAAATACTGGGCACACTAGCACCTACATGGTGTGGTCAAATTTTTTGATTAACCTTGAATAAAATGAGATAAACTAGTTTGTTAAGGTGAATGACTCACCCACATGGTTTACACATGGTTTTCCAAACCGTGAATCCAAACAATGTTCCATTTTTTTTGAAATTTTTTAAAATTTGAAGACTGAAAACTTTGAAATAAAAATAAAAATAAAATAATAAATAGAAAAATTATTAAATGTGGGCCGGGGTGTGAGAATTATCCCCTCCACAACCCTTTCGGCCCTAATAAATCAATCAATCCCATAAGAGAAGATATTAAAAAAGATCTTAGATTATAATAAGAACCCACCCGACAACTAACTACAAACCAATAAACCGTTAATGAAAATCAAAGGACCCAAAACCATCCTCAAAATTATAAGTCAAACATGATGAATTAGATAAAAAGTATAAGGTATGGATACCAAAATTGGGCCACCCAACAATTTTAATTTCCCACATGAATGATATATCAACGCTGCAAAGCCACTCCATGAGGATCACTATGAAAAAAACCAATGTTTACCACTGAGAGAACTCATTAAGAGCTTATGGCTAGAATCTCATTGAAACCCCCACTAAAACTGACACTAATTATCTGATGTATCAAACCTCAGAGAAAAACTAAAAATACTCATGAAAAAATAGAGTGAAAGAAAAAGGGAAAGAGATAAAGAAGGGAATACCTCAAAATATTTACGAATCTATTATCAAAGAACAATAAAAACTAAATATCACCCTGATGATTTCCTAAAACTAAGACCACCAAAACACGCATCAACATAGTTATATCTATGGATGAAGGGGAAAAGGTATAAATCATGTAAAATCCTCTTTAAAAGAGACACGATATCCACTCTGATGTTGAAAATAAAGGAATGATGACCTATGAGCTCAAATCCAAATCACTAACCTTGTAAATCCCAACAATAATAATTACAACACAAACTTGAGCATAAACTTGATTGGTGTGGAATTTTTCCGATTCCCTCAAAACAAACACTGATGATTTCCAATGTTTATTCAATCAAAATAATAACACATCACATAACTTATCACATATGATCCTCAAGAATCACATTCCCATCGAAAAGTCAAAGACATACCCAAAGAAAATCCCAAAAATATCAAAAAATGAAGTGTAAACACATGATCACACCCAAGAAAGGATTACCTTAAAAAATTATTTGACCAAGAACACATTATAGGTAATATCCAATGCCTGAAAACACTAGTGAATTTTTTAGGAGTTATATACAAACAAAATAAAAAAAATTTACAAAAGAATACATAAATAATTTTAAAAGTGTAATTGAAAAACTCCCTTAAAAAAACCAAAATCCCATATTTAAAATCCTTGAGATTACAATAATATAAAACTTGTTTTTGTTTTATTCAATATTTACTTTCCACCAACCTTTGTAAATTGGAAATCTAATTTAAAACACCACAACCAATCATAGTTCACATTTTGAAAGCAACAAAACAAAAAATAAAAGCACAAAAACTCATTAAATATATCTAAAACCAAATGAATCCATTAATTTATCATTTGAAATCATTTTAAAACTTACTATTTGAATTCTAAATCCTTTAAACTTATCGAAAAATATTCTTGATCCTAACTTTCAATATATAAAATATTTGGTTCCCATTAAAACCACTTTAAAAATCTACACTTCAATTCATAAAAAATCATGTTCTAATCTAATTTTTTTTAAAACTATATAATATCATTTTGAAAACTCCTCATGAATCTTTAAATATAAAATTCATTTTATTTAATTTTAATTAAAACACCAAAATCATTTCAAAATTAACTTTAAAAAATTAAATACAAATATCATTATTAAACCTCATCAAAATAAAAGAAGATAATATTATAATACTACTTATAACAATTATAAATCCAAAATAACCCAAAATAAAATTCAAAAGGGGCTAATTGTCATTCATGGTTAGACCACATAGTTTAAAGGACGATTGTCCAATCATTATATTACCAATAATATTTTTTGTAACCATCCATAGGGGCTCCACATGGTTTTTTATCCATGTGATCTATAAATTTATTTCATCCGACCAAACTTTTCACCCAAAATTTTTAATATACCTCAATGAAACCCATAAAAAATCCTAATAAATCTTAATGACATAAGTTGAAAATAAAAATCCATCAAATGAGTCAATAAAAATCTAAAATTTAAAATTAAAATCCAGACATCCCCTGGTAACTATTATTTTATCACAAGTGGTGGTGATCAAGCATTGAATAATAACCTACCTCTCGATCTATAAAAATCATATCTCCCATATACCATAAATCCAAAACAACATGGGCACATTAAGAACATAGGGACACTTGTGAACCTAGTTCCTCTGATACCATTTTTTTATAAACCATCCCATGATATACCTTTACCATATGTCATATTAGGTTTTTCAAAAAGCCTAAAGTGAATTCCAGAATCCCCATGGGATAGGCACAAGTTCCTAGTAAACAAAGAATCCCCACTTGGGAATGTTTCTCCTATAATACCAATTAAATAATAGTGAACATTGTAATAAGATTTCCACATGACCCTTATGTTAGTCAGATGTCCATGCCATGTCAAAAGTAGAAGAATAAAATATAAAAATGCTAAAATAATACCAAAATATATAAAAATAGATAAAAATATCTCTATCCATATAATTAAATAAAAATAAATACATGTCTAGTATAATAAAACATGCTTAAAATTAAACAACTGACTTACCTGAACATATTGTCTCTTATGAACCAAGGTCAGTATACATCCAAACCAGAACACTGATCACCCATAGGTATATTATTTGATGATCCTAAAAATGAAAATATATAAATATATGTTTTAGAATAATAATGCACAGTAGTCCACCACCCACCTTTCCAAATGGCTACTATTCAAACGGATGATCCATTATCATGTCAGTTTAAACATACAAAGAGAAATATTTTTCAATTTTATTTTAAATTAAATATAAAAGAATAACACATCCTGAAAATTTAACAAGTCCATTTATAAAAACCTTTAAACTATTAAATATGTAAAACAATAATAATAAATTATAACATACTTTCTAAAAGTTATTTTAAAGAAAATGTGATTTTCTAATTTAAATAGTCAAAGAAAGAGTCAAAAGTAAACTATACTAAGTACCATTAGAAATGACTAAGTCAATTATGGTTAGTGGGTACTATAGAATTTTTTTTCTAATTAATCAAAAACCTGTAGTGTATACATGCTGCTAAGAAGTACATACCCTTGTCCCAACATCATTGTGACACCCCGACTGATGTCCCATAACTAAATTTGAATCCAATATGGAGTGAATTACCTTGGTCTAATAGTGTGGAAACAACTTGTGTAAGGCCCCAGAATTAAACATTACTTAATATTGAGTTATTCAAGAATTCACATTGAGGATATTTTCAGGTTTAGATTTTTAGAGAATTAGGTCATAAAATCATCCATTACATTCCACATTTAAACAAGGTGGTTACAACAAAGACAATATTAATTTTTTTCCATCAAAGGTAACATATTTAAAATAAATCATGGAATCTTTCTTGACACTTCCTCGACACTATCATCACATCATGTACCTTTCCCTTGACCTATGAAAAACATTTCAAAAACATGGGACGAGCACAAAAAGCTCAGTAAGGGTTATAAAATAAGGAAAGGAAACATTAACCCATAAATATATACAAATCAATGAAACCAAAACATTCAATTCATAACATACCTCACAAAATCATAAGATTTATGAGAAACACACAGAAATCACAAATCATAGAGGTGACATATGGCATCCATATCAAACTTGAATTGTTTCTATCACAGCTACATAGAGAGTCACATTTGGAATACCCATAACAGTATATTCCCTAAATATCATAGGAGAAAAATTATCTTTTACCTCGGCCTTGTTACCCAATTCATTGGAGAGTTATCTCGGGCTCACCCACCCTAGGTTTATCACGGAACCACTCATATACATAACAATGGCCAAGAAACATAACATAATAAAAACACATAACTTAAGCATAAAGTAAAGATAACATTCCCACATTGCAATAAAAATATAACATTTTAAGATATTGAAATAATGAATCCATTCTAAAAACAATTTTCAAAACCATTTAAAACATTTAATAAGGAGATTTTGGAATCAAGGTGTCCCATACAACTTTGAAGCTTTTAAAATTTTGAACCATTACTATCCATATAACTAAATCCTTAAAACCATTTTGAAACATGGATATTAATGAGAAATATTTATAAGAATAAATCATTAAAACATTTAAAATGATATTTTAGTAAAAGAGTTTTTAACAAAATGAGAGACACATGAATACAAATAATTGAGGAATGACATTTAATTAGAACTTTGTAATATCATGAGAATAAAGGGATTCATGATATAATATTCCAAAGGATTGTATATAAACCATATAAGAGAGAATTGGTGCATAACAACAATGAAGTCTCAATGGAAATGTAAAATGAGACAAAATCCCTTATAAAGAAGGCATCCTTAAATTAAGGATAAATCAATATAATAATTATGTGTGAAAAATATAAATACACCCAACATAAGTGGATATTAAGTTTAAAACAATCATAGGTCATTCACACATATTCATAGGATGAAATATTCTGTAACTACAAGTTGAACCCAAAGAAATCGAAATTGGGTTAAGAAGTTCCCTTGTAAAAATTCGACAGCCTAACGATGTCACTTTAAAATTCAAAAAATGCGTTGATGAGAAAAAAAGGGTACCTAATCACTTGGAAATAAATTTTAAATCAATAAGGATATAGAATAACATATCTTAACATAATAAGATGTAAATTAAAAGACATAACAAAAGTAGTCTTTTAAAAAGAGGATGGTGAAAGGTTCCCTTACCGATTTGGGTAACTTCCGTAACGTACACCCCATGAAAGAAGGGTCATACAATGAAGATGTGAATACCCATAAATTAATTTATATTACACAAATAATACAATCATGGGAATTACAAAACCACACAAAAGTAAATACTGTAAAATGTAGCATGAATCTCACGGGAATAAAAGTGAGATGAAAAATCCATTAAGAAAACTCGGCAGCCTAACGATGCCACTTAAAACTTCCAAAAATGGACTGACGAGATAAAATAGGGTCTCTCATCGTATGAACATAAAATTTACAGTAAGATGAATATAAGAGAACATCCCCCAACATAAGAAATATGATCTTAAAAGAAATGACATAAAAGAGAGTACTTAAAAAGAAAGAGAGAGGTATGATCCCTTACCTCGTGTCCGACTTGACTCGATCATTCTTTAATCTCCTGAATAATAAACTAGAGTTAATTTCTACTAGATTAAGAACCTTTTTTTATGTTCATTATTCCTTTTATATCACTTTTTACCATGTTATAAACATTGTGTAATTATTTAAGTTAATAACGGTCATTTTGTCGATCATTGGTACTTGAGTCAAAAATAAACTTCTTATAATTACAAGTTGTTCAGGTGGTAAAATATCCATTATATCCAGAATTATATTCATGATTTATATATCATATATATCACATATATCTAGTATATACATGCATTTACAATATTAAATAACTTTTAGAGGTAATAAATGAAATGCACTGTTTATGGAGGCGGTAAGCCGTACGTACGCATGAACGCTACTTTCATTTTTATTTCGTATTTAATGGAATGAAATCATAATGATATAAAGGTATATTATAATTCCAATATAATAAATATTTTATATAGGTCACATAAGTTTATTAATCTCATTCTTTATACATTCCATGTATTGCATGAACGAGTCACATCACTTGAGGGGGCGGTAGTCCACATTTCCTCAAATGAAATTATCGCATTTGCACAACATGAAAAGCATAAAGGTATGTTTTAAATATAAAATACAGAAGTATATAGAAAATATAAATATAATATATATCAAAAATAAAAATTTTCCCATCATAATGTCCACCATGAGAGGTTGTAGGAGAAGATAGAACTATCATCGTCTTGTGAGGTAGTAATTCGCTATCCACGGAAACAGTATATTCTTTAACCATTAGACAGAGGTGTGTGTAAGTGTAGCTCGAATCCTTCTCATACAAACATCCTTGTATATTTATTATACTGGTGGTATTACAAAAGAAGGAATAAAAAGAGTTTAAGGAGTTGTAGAAGCAAAATAAAACAAAACAACATAAGACAAGACATTACATTTAAATCGGGTTACTCTCGTTGGTTTGAACCAAAATGGTTTCTTGAAGAGCTTTCAGCCTAAAGGTAAGGCTTCTAGGATTAATATAGGTATTTGGAGAGATACAATGAGCAGATTTTGGTCGAGCCAAAGTCTTTAGAGGTGTGAGTAAGGTGGTAGAGCTGGGGGCCTTTTATAAGAGGGAGGAGGGGCACTCTTGGAATGTTTTAAAATGTTACTTTATTATAAAATGAGTTTCAGATTTTAAAGGTCTCACAAAGATATATTTAAATTATAAGGTTATAAGGGTTCTAAATATACCCATCCAATAGGTTTTTGACAAGTACATGTGTTATATTTTACATTATCTTCTCATTTTATTTAAATTGTTCATTAATGAGTTTATCGCTGCATCATCAAGGTGTCATAAATAAATAAATTTATTTAATGTATAAAAATTATATAAAAATACTAAGATTTAGGAAATATTTTTATATTTTTAATGAATATTTATAGTTAAAAATATTACATGTATAACCCCATGTAAAAATTGTTTTAGTAAAACAATACATGTTTGTGGCATTTTTATTTTAACTTTAAATAAAAAGTTATTAATGTCATTTTCCTACCCAAGTGGTTCCATGGGGTCCCGAAGTTGACCCATGGATTTTATTTGTCGGAAATCACTCATTAAATAATTTTAGTACACGTTTCAAGGCAATTTCGTATTATTATAACATTATTTGTACCATAAAATACACTAATTACCTTTAATCGCGATTAATAAAACTTAAAAGTTACTATTCTCCAAAAAAACTATTTTCATCCCATTGAACAAAATTTTACTTACTAATGAAAACCATGTATATTGGATTTTTAAAATTAAATTCACAAAAGTGGTAAAGTTTCATTTAAACGAAAAATCAGTTTTTTTAACTACCACTTAGTGGTTTCACTGTTCATCAAAAATTGAAGTTTTTTAGAAAAATACCAAAAATTCACCCTAAGATATATATGATATTTCGAATTCAAATATGATGTCTATTTTTAAAAAATTCAAGTCATATAACTTTCATTAATTAATTTAATAATTAATTCATGTTGTCAAAACAAATAGCGTGTTTTTAAGAAACAAAGTATATCAAAAGACTGACACTAGTTTAAGTCCAATTTCAAAGTGAAATTAATTCCAATGACCACCATTGGATTAAAAGGAAAAAATATATTCTAATTTAAATTTAAAACCAATTCAAAAGATAATCTAACCATATAAATAAACTATATTAAAAAGAGGTTTTGAATTAAAATACAACATTTTCACTTCTTCATTAAAAATGAACTTCATTGGAAAAATAACAAAAACGTACACAAAGTAAATTTTGACGTCCCGGTTATAAAGAAGAATTTCATTTGGTCCAATAGAATGTATAAGAGTGACTAAACCTATTTCTAAAGAGGTTTTTCCATCAAAAGGCAATAAATCGACCTTTTAGTGAATATTAGAGTATTTATGCTTAAAATTGAATTATTTTCATATTTTAAGACTTTATCATTTATTGGATTAATGTAAAAACATTTAACAAACATATATAATCATATATTAGTTATTTATATTCATTATTGACAATACAATGGATACGTGTTAAATACCATTTAAAATATTATTATTATATTATTAGCGTGAAACATATGATTTCAAAGAAACTCGTTGTTGCGTATCGGGTACGATATCGAATATAGAAACCCCTCTAAAGTAAAATTAATATTTAATTCACAAATATTAATAAATATGAAAATGTATTACTCTTTATTTACCAGGGTTGTTACATCCTTCCCCCCTTTTGATAATTGTGTCCTTGTAATTTTAAAATTGGGCTTGGAAACTTCATTGAAATCCCTACATCAGAAAAGTAGTCAATAAAACTATCACTTTAAAATAAAGAAAAAGAGATACAAAGGTCACCCGAGACAACAGATACAAGGATTCCATCATAACATGGATATGGAAGAGAGAACAAACCATTAAGTTCTGATGGAGAGTGATAGAAAACATGTTTAGGAGAATTTTAACCACCATAAAATCACAAATTTGTGATGGGTTAAACGGTATTTGATTCCATAGTAGGAAAAGTTAACCGAAAATATTTTTTTAAGTTACTTTTCATTGAGGAATTTATTTATGGGCTTAACTAAAACATAAGGAAACATACTTACCTGTCATGTATACTTTCATATTTTACTATATTTTTAACACAAACTCATATTTTCTCCAAAAGATGAGTATTTAGGAAGACTTGTTCGCATTAAGAGTGCTAAAATCAACTTTAAGAGAATCACATAATCGACAAAAGATGAACTATATATTTCCCATGTCTTTAGACCTTATGCAAAACCAAAATGGTTAGTACAAGATCAGATAATCCCTAAAATGGATAATCTTTTACAAAAATAAAACCTACTCTTAATCTCCAAAATTTGTCCAACAAAACCAAAAGTTTATCAAAGACTATTCAATAAACAGATATCCATAAAGTTTTTTCATAGTAATCAAAACTAATATTGAAACCCGAATCTTTGAAGGTTTTGATCACATAGTCTTCCAAGATAAATCTTAGCATTTATCTCCAAATAACATCAGTTTCTCTTAAAGGCTCATATTGAAAAGTAATTAACCTAATCCCATATTCTCCATGATTGGTTAATCATTTTCATAAATAAAAGAAATTGTCATATGTCCATAATAAAAACATATATTCTTCCAAAATAAAATTCCACCATTTCTCCTCAATTGAAAGCCCAAAGTATTATATTTTCTATAGGTATATATTGTTTCCATGAAATAGATAACATTATCCAAAATAACCTTTATTACTCAATCACCAAATCATTTTCCTACGCTAAGGATATCCATTTAATAAAACATAAGTTCCCAAAATCAACTTATTCTTGATCCATAAAATCATTTAACTAAAAAGAATAATTCATACAAACCGAGGACTTAACGTAGGCTAGTGGTAGGCCATGCACCCTTGTCACCCTTCAGTTGTGGGTTAGATTCATGTGGCCTTTCCAGACGTGACGGGTTGTCACCCATCTTATGGGTTGTTCTTTTTATAAATCTCAAAAATAACCCTAACATGTTTTAACCTCAATGGTTTCCTTATACCTATCATTTTCATCCAAATTCATTATTATCTAAACATCTATATTCTTGAAGTCTTATTTCACCATCATAAGAAAAAATAAAAGGATACCCAAAATGAAGAACATCATACCTTGATCATGGTGTCCATTTGGTTTCATCATCATCTTGTTCACATAGGTAGAAGGTCCATGAATCACAAAAATGAATTAGAGATCCTTCAAAATCATTTTCTTCCTCCATACAAATACACCTTGTACAACATGGGTCATATGGGTGTTCACAGAAAAATAGTTTTTGAAAATAATCATGTATGACATATAATTTCAAAACATCTGATAAGACATTATTTCTATAAAATAGTCTGACCGAATTTGAGTTGAAACATTAAATTAACGGTCCTTTTAAAATACCATAGGTATATGATGATAGAATATATTTTAAAATCAAATATAAATAGGGTGCACAAGGGTCTCATTCTAAAGAACCTTCTTTAAAATCATAATATGCTTCAAAATCTTGTGATAAGTTAAAATATTTGAAAATGCCTTGATAATATTTACCTTGCTCGAAAATACGAGAATATTGTGAAAATAGGATTTTTATAAATACAACCCATGATCCACAATTAGAACGATGTATAGTGGAGGTGCTTGATATCTCAAATAACTGATTTCAAGTGAGTTGTATGCTATAAAAAGTTTCACAATCATCTGAACATGACTTTGCAATAAGTATTGCAAGCAAGTCATCAGGAAGAGATAAGAATGATGTATGATATCCTCCTCCTTCCATTTTCTGTATATGAAAAAGTTATAAAACAAGTATTTAACTAAGATAATAAACATAGGGACTAATCAGGTGTTTAACAAAAACTACTAGTCCCTAAAGTTGTCTAAACCGACCTCTGATACCAACTATAAGGCCCTAGCCTTAAACATTACTTAATCTTGAGTTATTCAAGAATTCACATTGAGGATCGTTTTGGGTTTAGAGTTTTAGATAATTAGGTCATAAAATCATGCATTACATTCCACATTTAAACAAGGTTGTTACAAAAAAGACAATATTCATTTTTTTCCATCAAATGTAACATATTTGAAATAAATCATGGATTCTTTCTTGACACTTCCTCAACACTATCATCACATCATGTACCTTTCACTTGACCTGTGAAAAACATTTCAAAAACTTGGAATGTGCACAAAAAGCTCATTAAGGGTTATAAAATAAAGAAAGGAAACATTAACCCATCAATAAATACAAATCAATGAAACCAAAACTTTTCATTCATAACATACCTCACGAAATCATAAGATTTATGAGTAACACACAGAAATCATAAATCATAGAGGTAATGTGTGGCATCCATATCAAAATTGCATTGTAGATATCACAGATACATAGGGAGTCACATTTGGAATACCCATCACACTATATTCCCTAAATCTCTTAGGAGAAACATAAACGTTTACCTCCATCTCTTTACCCAATGCATTGGAGAGATATCTCAGGCTTACCCACCCTAGGTTTGTCACGGAACCACCCGTATACGTACAAATGGCCAAGAACCATAACATAATAAAAACACATAACTTAACCATAAAGGAAAGATAACATTACCACATTTCAATAATAATATTAAATTTTAAGATATTGAAATAATGATTCCATTCTAAAAACTATTTTCAAAAACATTTAAAGCATTTAATAAAGATATTTTTGAATCAAAGTGTCCCATGCCAATTTGAAGCTTTTAACATTTTAAAAAATTAATATCCATATAAATAAATCCTTAAAACCATTTTGAAACATGGATATTAATGAGAAATATTTATAAGAATAAATCATTAAAACAATTAAAACAATATTTTAGTTAAAGAGTTTTTTTAACAAAATGAGAGACACTTGAATACAAATAATTGAGGAATAACATTTAATCACCACTTTATAATATCATGAGAATAAAGGGATTCATGAAATAATATGCAAAAAGGACAGTATATACACCATATAAGAGTTAATTGGTGCATAACAACAATAAAGTTTCAATGGAAATGTAATATGAGATGAAATCCCTTATAAAGAAGGTTTCGTTAAATTAAGGATAAATCAATCCCATAATTATGTGTGAAAAATATAAATACACCCAATATAAGTGGATATTAATTTTAAAACAATCATAGGTCATTCAAACATATTCATAGGATGACATATTCAATAACTACAAGTAGAACCCAAAGAAATCGAAATTGGGTTAAGAAGTTCCCTTGTAAAAATTCGACAGCCTAACGGCGTCACTATAAAATTCAGAAAATGAGTTGATGAGACAAAAAGGGTATCTCATCACAAAGAAATAAATTGTACATAAATAAGGATATAGAAGAACATATCCCAACATAATAATATGTAAATTAAAAGACATAACAAAAGAAGTCTTTTAAAAAGAGGAGGGGGAAAGGTTCCCTCACCGATTTGGGTAACTTCCGAAACGTACACCCCATGAAAGAAGGGTCATACAATGAATATTTGAATACCCATAAATTAAATTATATTACAAAAAGAATACAATCATGGGAAGTAAAACACCACAAAAAAGTAAAATAGGGTCTTTCATCATATGAACATAAAATTTATAGTAAGTGTACTATAAAAGAACATCCCCCAACATATGAAAGAGGAGCTTAAAAGAAATGACATAAAAGAGAGTACGTAAAAAGAAAGAGAGAGGTAGGATCCCTTACCTCCTGTCTGATTTGACTCGATCATTCGTTAATCACCTAAATAATAAACTAGAGTTAATTTATAATTTCTTAAGAACACTTTTTTAAGTTCATTATTCCTTTTATATCACTTATTACCATGTTATGAATATTATTTAATTATTTAAGCTAATAACGGTTGTTTTGTCAATCATTCGTACTTGAGTCAAAAATAAACTTATCATAATTACAAGATGTTCCTGTGGTAAAATATCCATTATATATAGAATTATATTCTTGATGTAGATATAATATATATCATATATATCCGGTATATACATGCATTTACAATATTACATAACATTTAGATGTAAGAAATGAAATGCACCGTTCATGGAGACGGTAAGCCGTATGTACGCATGAATGCTACTTTCATTTCTATTTCATTTTTTAAAAAATGAAATCATAATGATATAAAGGTATACTGTAATTGAAGTATAATACATATGTTATATATGTCACATATGTTCATTAATCTTATTCTTTATACATTCCATGTATTGCATGAACGAGTCACATCACTTGAGGGGTCGGTAGTCCACATTTCCTCAAATGAAATTATCTCATTTGCACAACATAAAAAGCATAAAGGTATGTTTTAAATATAAAATACAGAAGAATATAGAGGAAATAAATATAATATATATCATAAATAAAAATTTTTCCATCATAATGGCCACCATGAGAGGTGTTAGGAGAAGATAGAACAATCATCATCTCGTGAGGCAGTAATTCGCCATCCACGGAAACAATATGTTCTATAACCATTAGACAGAGGTGTGTGTAAGTGTAGATCAAATAATTATCAAAACAAAATCCTATTATATTGAAGATACTTCTGGTGTTACAAAATAAAGGAATAAATATAGGTTAAGGAGTTGGAGAAGCAAAATAAATCAAAAGAACATAAGAGAAGACATTACCTTTAAATCGGGTAACCCCATTTGGTTTGAACCAAAAGGGTTTCTTGAAGAGCTTTCTGAATAATTAAAGGATTCTATGATTAATAAAGGGATTTGGAGAGATAAAATGAGCATATTTTTGTCAATAAACATGCTTGAGATGTGTGTGTAAGGTGGTAGAGTTGGGGGCATTTTATAAGAGGGAGGAGGGGCGCTCTTGGAATTTTATAAAATGTTACTTTATTATAAAATGAGTTTTGGATTTTAAATGTCTCAAAAAGAAATATTTCGAGGATAAGGTGATAAGGGTTCTAAATCTACCCATATAATAGGTTTTTTACAAGTAAAAGTCTTATATTTTACATTATCTTTTCATTTTATTTAAATCGTTTATTAATGAGACAATCGCTGCATCATCAAGGTGTCATAAATAAATTAATTTATTTAATGTCTAAAAATTATAAAAAAATAATATTATGTATGAAATCCTTTTATATTTCTAATTAATATTTATAGTCAAAACTATGACTTGTATAACCCAATTTAAAAGTTGTTTTAATAAAACAATACATGTCTGTGACATTTTTATTTTAACTTTAAATAAAAAGTTATTAATGTCATTTTCTTACCCAAGTGGCTCCATGGGGTCCCCAAGTTGACCCATGGATTTTATTGGTCGACCATGACTCACACAATAAGGTTAGGACATGTTTCAAGGTAATTACATATTATTATAACATTATTTTTACCATAAATTACACTAATTACCTTTAATCGCCATTAATAAAACTTAAAAGGTACTATTCAACAAAAAATTATTTTCATCCCATTGAACCACATTTTACTTACTATTGAAAACCATGTATGTCGGATTTTTGAAATTCAATTCAAATAAGTGGTAAAGTTTCATTTAAACAAAAAATCAGTTTTTTTAACTTCCACTTAGTGGTTTCACTATTCATAAAAAATTGAAGTTTTTAAGAAAAATACCAAAAATTCACCCTTAGATATATTTGATATTCTGAATTCAAAGATGAAGTATATTTTAAAAAATTAAAATCATATAAGTTGTGTTAATTAATATAATAATTAATTCTCATTGTCAAAATAAATAGTGTGGTTTTAAGAAAAAAATATATCAAAAGATTGACACTAGTTTAAGTCCAATTTCAAAGTGAAATTAATTCCAATGACCACCACTAGATTAAATGTTTAAAATATATTCTAATTGAAATTTATAACCAATTAAAAAAATAATCGAATCATATAAATAAATTAGATTAAAAATATGTTTTGAATTAAAATACAACATTTTTCACTTATTCATTAAAAATGAACATTATCGGAAAAATAACAAAAACATACACAAAGTAAATTTTGACATCCCGATTATAAAGAAGGATTTAACTTTATCCAATAGAATGTATAATAGTTACTAAAACTATTTTTAATGAGGGTTCTCCATCAAAAGGCGATAAATCGACCTTTTAGTGAATATTAGAGTATTTATGCTTAAAATTGAATTCTTTTCTTATTTTAAGCCTTTATCTTTTATTGGATAAATGGGAAAACATTTAACAAACATATATAATCATATTTTATATATTTATATTCATTATTTCCAATACAATGGCTACGTGTTAACTACCATTTAAAATAATATTATTATATTATTAGTGTGTAACATAAGATTTCAAAGAAACTCGTTGTTGCGTATCGGGTACGCTATCGAACATAGAAACCCCTTTAAAGTAAAATTAATATTTAATTCAAAAATATTAATAAATTTTAAAATTTATTATTCTTTATTTACCTAGGATGTTACATCCTTCCACTCTTTTGGGAATTGCGTCCTCGCAATTTTATAATTGCGCTTGGAAACTTCAATGAAAGCCCCACATTGGAAAAGTAGTCAATAAGACTATCACTTTAAAATAAATAAAAAGAGATAAAAAGGTAACCTGAGACAAATGATACTAGTATTGCATGAAAACATGGATATGGAGGAGAAAACAAACCATCATGTTCTAATGGAGAGTGATATAAAACATGTTTATGAGAAAGTTAACCACCAGGAAATCACAAACTTGTGATGGGTTAAACGGTATTTGATTCCCTAGTAGGAAAAGTTAATTAACAGATAACATTTTTGTTTTAAGTTACTTTTCATTGAGGAATTTATTTATAGGATTAACTAAAACATAAGGAAACATTCTTACTTGTCATGTGGAATTTCATCATTTACTAGATTTTTAACACAAACTCATATTTTCTCCAAAAGATGAGTATTTAGGAAGAATTGTTCGCATTAAGAGCGCTAAAATCAAATTCTAGAGAATCACATAATCCAAAAAAGATGAACTATATATTTCCCATGTCTTTAGACCTTAATCAAAACCAAAATAGTTAGTAAAAGATCTAATAATCCCCAAAAGGATAAGCTTTTACAAAACGAAAAACTACTCTTAATCTCCAAAATTTTTCTAAAAAAACCAAAAGTTCATCAAATACCATTAAATAAACATCTATCCATAAAATTATTTAATGTAATCAAAACTAAGATTGAAGCCCAAATCTCTGAAGGATTTGATCACATATTCTTCCAAGATAAATCTTAGCATTTATCTCCAAATAACAT
Organism: Viscum album; assembly: GCA_963277665.1. Taxonomy (NCBI): domain Eukaryota; kingdom Viridiplantae; phylum Streptophyta; class Magnoliopsida; order Santalales; family Viscaceae; genus Viscum; species Viscum album. The sequence goes on along the minus strand of OY728140.1, from coordinate 1,710,609,572 downwards.
CAGTTGCTCTTAATGTCTCGTATTAAAAAGTAATTAACCTAATCCCATATTCTCTATGATAGGTTAATCATTTTCATAAATAAATAAAATATTCATATGTCCATAAAAAACATAGATGTTTCCAAAATAAAATTCCACCGTTTCACCTCAATTTAAATCCCAATGTATTCTATTTTCTATAGGCATATATTGTTTCCACGAAAGAAAGAACATCTTCCAAAATAACCTTTATTACTCAATCACCAAATCATTTTCCTACACAAAGGATATCCATTTAATAAAACATAAGTTCCCAAAATCAACTAATTCTTGATCCATAAAATCATTTAACTAAAAGGAATATGTCATACTAACCAGGGACTTCACGTAGGCTAGTGGTAGGCCATGCGCCCTTGTCTCCTTTCAGTTGTGGGTTCGATTCATGTGGCCTTGCCGGACGTGATGGGTTGTCACTCATCTTACAGGTTTTCCTTTTTATAAATCTCAAAAATAATCCTAACATGTTTTAACCTCTATGGTTTCCTTATACCTCTCATTTTCATCCAAATTCATTATGATATCAACATCTTAATTCTTGAAGTCTTATTTCACCATCATAAGATAAAATAAAACGATCCCCAAAATGAATAACATCATAACTTGATCATGGTGTCCATTTGGTTTCACCGTCATCTTGTTCACATAGGTAGAAGGTCCATGAATCACAACAATGACATAGATATCCTTCAAAATCATTTGATTCCTCCATCCAAATTCACCTTTTTCAAAATGGGGATATGTACTAAAATTTAAATATGTATTTTTTAAATATTTACTTTTAATAAAATTGTACTTTACATTAAAATGGATTTTTCTTGAGTGTTGAGTAAAATTTTCGATAAGTTTAATTGTATTAATATTATCATAATTTTTTTAGATAGGTAATAAAATATACTCTCAAATATCAACTATTTTTTGTTTATTTGAAATTAATTGGGTACATTATTATGTTAAAACTACACACTCAATCCCTATTATTCTAAATTAAATACAATCTTTCTTTTTTGATAATCAATGATATTCACCCACCAATAATAAATGTATATTTTTGATCATCCATTAATACATCCCAATACACATCAGTAAGGTTATTCAATTTCCAATCTCTTATTTCTCTATTTAACATTATATAATCCACCAAACCATTGATATAAATAATTATTATTTTAACTACCTTAAAGTGACTTACTTTTGGAATATTTTTTAAGACATTTTTTAGTTTTATAAAAAATATAGAACAACTAGGGATACATGGTTCAATACAGGGAAAGGGAGACATAAAGAAAGGAGAATAACATCACAATGGAAACAATAAACCTCTATAGCTAATCTATATGATATTTTGTTTATTTACAGAATAAGTAAATAATATTCAATAGGTTAGTTTACAAAAAGAGTATAATTTCAATGTTTTCTGAATATTTTATAATATTTATAAAATTTACACATTCACCCTTTATAAGTTTAATTATTGTTAAAATGAAAATTAAAATAAGTTTTCTACCTCTATGAGAAAAAACTTTAACACCTATATGAAATATTTTTGTTGAGATTTAAAAGTTACATATATTATTTGATTAACCTATAGGATAATATAAAATATAAGTTTCCAAATAATAAAAATTTTAAATTCATTATTCATCAATAAAAAATTTTATGCCACTTTGTTCTCTCAATAATTTAAATAATATATTATCAAAAGATATTAACATTATATGTAAATATTTTTAATTATTATTTATATATATGTATTGTTTAACTCCTATAAATTTTAAATGAAACCTTTTTACGTAAATAAAAAACAATGAATACCAAACTTATAGAACATAACTCAAACTATATAATGTATTTTTCAATCTGTATAACTTGATTTCATTACTATCATGTGAAAAATTATACATTTACTGAATGAAATATTTTTTATAACTTATTATTGATAATCACAATTTCAAATCAATTTTTCATATTTTAAAAATATTTTTAAAATTAATAAACAATAAAAACCATATTTATTTTTTCAAGAAGTAGCACAAGTCTTCCAAATATCAGAATCATATCCTGGTTTAAGAAAAATCTATATGGGTGTTCCCAATTCCCACGGGAGATAAAAAGTTCTAGGGAATTAATGAATCACCACTTGTGAAAAATCTCACCCATACAATCAATTAAATATAATACTATAAATTTAATGAAATTTCATCATGAACTGTATATAAGTCGAAGTCCATGTCCAATAAAATGTAGTTTAAATATAGATATAGAAGCAGTAAATCCGAAAAAATATAAAAAAATATAAAAATATTTATATCCATATAAATTAAGAAAAATTACATCATGGAAAATTGAAGAGATGTAATTTAAAATAAAACAATTAACTTTCCTAAACAGAATATCTCATGCGACCCGAGGTCACCCTCTATCTAAATTGGAAAACTAATCAAATTTAGAGTTATTAAGAGATGAACTTTAAATTTAAAAGATAAAAATATAATCATGATAATAAAAATTCCCAGTAGTCCACCACCCAATTTTCTACATTCCTACCCTTTAATTAATGATCAATTATCAATCTATTTTGAAAGTACTTGTTGAAATAGGTCTTTATTTGTATTTTAATTAAATTTAAAACAAATAAAACATCATCAAAATTTATGAAACCCCCTTTTGAAAAACTTTAAAATTTTAATATGTAAGAAGAATAATGATAAATTGTAAAATATTAGATACAATAGATTTTAAAGGAAACATACTTTTATAATGTTAGCAGAAAAATAAATTGTTAAAAGTAAACAATACAAAGAACCATGGTAATGACAAAAGTCTTATAAGGTTAGTGGAAACAATATTTACTCATTCCAAAATCAGGATAAAATCACTCAAAATCCATGAAATCATGCAGGTCACTAAGGAGTTCGTGTCCTTGGCCAAGTATCATGGAGATTCCTTGGATGATGCCCCAAAACTAAATCTAAAGCTGCTAAAGAGTACATGAATTTGGAAAATAATCATGGAAATAGCTCATCTTATTCCCCAAAACCATGTCATTAAATCCTATGTGTTTTTTATTGCGGAGTAACAAAAATGGACACTTAAATTAGATATACCCTTCACTTAGAATACTGAGTTCCCACATGCTCTTTCCATTTCAAACAAACCATGTTAAACAAGAATATATATCACTTTAAACCATTTTCACATCAAAACCTAGGAAACTATTTGATAATAACCATGATTCATATATATTTCATTTAAAAGTTTACTGATATAGCTTTCACTAATTAAAATACACTTTTTTAAAACATAAAAATCAGAATATTATGTGCCAACCAGGCTAACATAATCTATTTTGAAATATACATAAATACTTATTTGAAACCAAGTTTGAAAAACAACTTTAAGTTTATAAATATTCATCTTGTTATGTGTATATAAATATACACACACACACATATATGTTTCTATATTTTCAAAAACATTATATGGTTCCATGTGAATTTTTAAGATTATATATACATAAATTCTTACCTGTGTATATATCAATAACCGTTGGATACCTAAATATGCATATATAGAATCTCACATTTGTTCTATTTGAATCCATCCTAGAAACAATTTACAAATACTTTTGTGTATATATATAATCTCTTTATTATTCCCATATTCACACATAATTGTGTGAATATGTTTAATAGTGTGTATATATATAGATATATATAAGAATTTTAAATACATGACACAGAAAAGTTTTTGAACAAATTATAATTAAACCAAAATGGAATAAATAATTTGAGTTCAATTAAACCCCTTTAATAATTCACAAAAAAATTACAAACAACCCATGATACATTAAAACACCAAATTTATCTTTAGAAACAATCACAAATATTTTTCTGAGAAAAATAAAAAACATGGTTTCCAATGGTAAATAAATTAAAGAGAGAATCCATGGATATACCAACTTATAAATATAATTACTTACTTTTAAATTTTATAAACATACATAATTGTATTATTAGATATAGATAATAATAATTTAAATCCCAATAAATTAAAATCATTAAATTAAAAGGTTAATCATGGGGAAAACCTACTAAAACAAGAGTAGATGGAAAAAACCCTTTCCGAAAGGCATGGGGAGGTCTTAAGAGGAAGTTACAAACCATATAAAAAACATATGAAATTAATAACATATTGGAAAATAATAATACCCTAGGAATTTTCCCACATGTGACACCATGGGGGAATGAAATAATATTGGAAAAAAGGGATGTAGAGCAAGCCAGATGGGAAGAAGAAAATCTTACCTAGTATGATCACACATTGAAATAGAGGAAGAATTAATAAATAATATTAGATTAACCATGGGAAGAGGCATATGAGATGAAGGATATATATGGAGGGGAGTTCAATGAGAATAAGGGAATAGGGGAGGAGAAAATAAGGATTAAATCTATTAAGTTCATTTTGGTAAATTTAATAATTTTAGGTCCAAGGAGAGTCTCATGGTTTCAGTTCACTTTTTACTACATCATGAACCAATAGTGAAAAAAAAATACTGGGCACACTAGCACCTACATGGTGTGGTCAAATTGTTTGATTAACCTTGAATAAAATGAGAGAAACTAGTATGTTAAGGTGAATGACTCACCCACATGGTTTACACATGGTTTTCCAAACCATGAAGCTAAACCATGTTCCATTTTATTAAAAATTTTTAAAATTTGAAGACCCAAAACTTTGAAATAAAAATAAAAATAAAATAATAAATAGAATAATTATTAAATGTGGGCCGGGGTGTGAGAATTATCCCCTCCACGACCCTTTCGGCCCCAAGAAATCCATCAATCCCATAAGAGAAGATATTAAAAAAGATCTTAGATTATAATAAGAAACTACCTGACAACCAACTACAAACCAATAAACCATTAATGAAAATTAAAGGACCAAAAACCATCCTCAAAATTATAAGTCAAACATGATGAATTAGATAAAAAGTATAAGGTATGGATACCCAAATTGGGCCACCCAAAAATTTTAATTTCCCACATGAATGATATATCAATGCTGCAAAGCCACTCCACGAGGATCACTATGAAAAAAAAACCAATGTTTACCACAGAGAGAACTCATTAAGAGCTTATGGCTAGAATCTCATTAAAACCCCCACTAAAATTGACACTAATTATCTGATGTATCAAACCTCAGAGAAAAACTAAAAATACTGATGAAAAAATAGAGTGAAAGAAAAAGGGAAATAGATAAAGAAGTGAATACCTCAAAATATTTACGAATCTATTGTCAAAGAACAATAAAAACTAAATATCACCGTGATGATTTCCTAAAACTAAGACCACAAAAACACGCATCAACATAGTTCTATCTAGGGATGAAGGGGAAAATGTATAAATCATGTAAAATATTCTTTAAAAGAGACACGATATCCACTCTGATGTTGAAAATAGAGGAATGATGACCTATGAGCTCAAATCCAAATCACTAACCTTGTAAATCCCAACAATAATAATTCCAACACAAACTTGAGCATAAACTTGATTGGTGTGGAATTTTTCCTATTCCCTCAAAACACACACTGGTGATTTCCAATTTTTATTCAATCAAAATAATAACTCATCGCATAACTTATCACATATGATCCTCAAGAATCACATTCCCATCGAAAAGTCAAATACATACCCAAAGAAAATCCCAAAAATATCAACAACTGAAGTGTAAACACATGATCACACCCAAGAAAGGATTACCTTAAAAAATTATTTGAACAAGAACACATTATAGGTAATATCCAATGCCTGAAAACACTAGATATATTTTTAGGAGTTATATACAAACAAAATGAAAAAAAATTTACAAAAGAATACATATATAATTTTGAAAATGTAATTGAAAAACTCCATTAAAAAAAACCAAAATCCCATATTTAAAATCCTTGAGATTATAATAATATAAAACTTGTTTTTGTTTTATTCAATATTTACTTTCCACCAACCTTTGTAAATTGGAAATCTAATTTAAAACACCACAACCAATCATAGTTCACATTTTGAAAGCAAAAAAACAAAAAATAAAAGCACAAAAACACATTAAATATATCAAAAACAAAATTAATCCATTAATTTATCATTTGAAATCATTTGAAAACTTACTATTTGAATTATAAATCCTTGAAACTTATTGAAAAATATTTTTGATCCTAACTTTCAATATATAAAATATTTGGTTCCCGTTAAAACCACTTTAAAAATATACACTTCAATTCCTAAAACATCATGTTCTAATCTAAAAATAATTTTAAAACTATATAATATCATTTTGAAAACTCCTCACGAATCTCTAAATATAAAATTCATTTTATTTAATTTTAATTAAAACCCCAAAATCATTTCAAAATTAACTTTAACAAATTAAATACAAATATCATCATTAAACCTCATCAAAATAAAAGATGATAATATTATAATACTACTTATAACAATTATAAATCCAAAATAACCCAAAATAAAATTCAAAAGGGGCTAATGGTCATTCATGGTTAGACCACATAGTTTAATGGACCATTGTCCAATCATTATATTACCAATAATATTTTTTGTAACCGTCCATAGGGGCTTTACATGGTTTTTTATCCATGTGAGCTATAAATTTATTTCTTTCCACTAACATTTTCACCCAAAAATTTTAATACACCTCAATGAAAACCATAAAAAATCCTAATAAATCTTAATGACATCAATTGAAAATAAAAATCCATCAAATCAGTCAATAAAAATCTAAAATTTAAAATTAAAATCCGGACATCCCCTGGTAACTATTATTTTATCATGAGTGGCGGTGATCAAGCATTGAATAATATCCTACCTCTAGAGCTATAAAAATCCTATCTCCCATATGCCATAAATCCAAAACAACATGGGAACATTAAGAACATAGGGACACTTATGAACCTAGTTCCTCTGATACTATTTTTTTATAAACCATCCCATGATATACCTTTACCATATGTCTTATTAGGTTTTTCAAAAAGCCTAAAGTGAATTCCAGAATCCCCATGGGATAGGCACAAGTTTCTAGTAAAAAAAGAATCACCACTTGGGAATGTTTCTCCTATAATAACAATTAAATAATAGTGAACATTGTAATAATATTTCCACATGACCCTTATGTTAGTCAGATGTCCATGCCATGTCAAAAGTAGAAGAATAAAATATAAAAATGGTAAAATAATACCAAAATAGATAAAAATAGATAAAAATATCTCTATCCATATAATTAAATAAAAATAAATACATGTCTAGTATAATAAAACATGCTTAAAATTAAACAACGGACTTACCTGAACATATTGTCTCTTATGAACCAAGGGAAGTATACATCCAAACCAGAACACTGATCACCCAGAGGTATATTATTTGATGATCCTAAAAATGAAAAAATATAAATATAGGTGTTAGAATAATAATGCACAATATTCCACCACCCACCTTTCCAGATGACTACTATTCAGACTAATGATCCATTATCATGTCAGTTTGAACATACAAAGAGAAATATTTTTCAATTTTATTTTAAATTAAATATAAAAGAATAACACATCCTGAAAATTTATCAAGTCCATTTATAAAAACCTGTAAACTATTAAATATTTAAAACAATAATAATAAATTATAACATACTTTCTAAAATATATTTTAAGGAAAATGTGATTTTCTAATTTAAATAGTCAAAGAAAGAGTCAAAAGTAAACCATACTAAGTACCATTAGAAATGACTAAGTCAATTATGGTTAGTGGGTACTATAGAAATTTTTGTCTAATTAATCAAAAACTTGTAGTGTATACATGCTTCTAAGAAGTACATACCCTTGTCCCAACACCATTATGACACCCCAACTGATGTCCCATAACTAAATTTAAATACAATATGGAGTGAATTACATTGGTCTAATGGTGTGGAAATAGCTTGTATAAGGCCCCAGATTTAAAAATTACTTAATATTGAGTTATTCAAGAATTCACATTGAGGATATTTTCAGGTTTAGAGTTTTAGAGAATTAGGTCATAAAATCATCCATTACATTCCACATTTAAACAAGGTGGTTACAACAAAGAGAATATTAATTTTTTTCCATCAAAGGTAACATATTTAAAATAAATCATGGAATCTTTCTTGACACTTCCTCGACACTATCATCACATCGTGTACCTTTCCCTTGACCTGTGAAAAACATTTCAAAAACATGGGATGAGCACAAAAATCTCAGTAAGGGTTATAAAATAAGGAAAGTAATCATTAACCCATCAATATATAAAAATCAATGAAACCAAAACATTCAATTCATAACATACCTCACAAAATCATAAGATTTATGAGCAACACACAGAAATCATAAATCATAGAGGTAACATATGGAATCCATATAAAACATGAATTGTAGCTATCACAGCTACATAGAGAGTCACAATTGGAATACCCATAATAGTATATTCCCTAAATCTCTTAGTAGAAACATTATCGTTTACCTCCGTCTCATTACCCAATTCATTGGAGAGCTATCTCGGGCTCACCCACCCTAGGTTTATCACGGAACCACTCGTATATGTAACAATGGACAAGAAACATAACATAATCAAAACACACAACTTAAGCATAAAGTAAATATAACATTCCCACATTGCAATAACAATATATCATTTTAAGATATTGAAATAATGAATCCATTCTAAAAACCATTTTCAAAACCATTTAAAACATTTAATAAGGAGATTTTTGAATCAAAGTGTCCCATACAACTTTGATCCTTTTAAAATTTTGAACCATTAATACCCATATAAGTAAATACTTAAAACCATTTTGAAACATGGCTATTAATGAGAAATATTTATAAGAATAAATCATTAAAACATTTAAAACAATATTTTAGTAAAAGAGTTTTTAACAAAATGAGAGACACTTGAATACAAATAATTGAGGAATGAAATTTAATTAGAAATTTATAATATCATTACAATAAAGGGATTCATGATATAATATTGCAAAGGATAGTATATAATCCATATAAGAGAGAATTGGTGCATAACAACAATGAAGTCTCAATGGAAATGTAAAATGAGACGAAATCCCTTATAAAGAAGGTACCCTTAAATTAATGATAAATCAATATAATAATTATGTGTGAAAAATATAAATACACCCAATATAAGTGGATATTAAGTTTAAAACAATAATAGGTCATTCAGAAATATTCATAGGATGAAATATTATATAACTACAAGTATAACCCACAGAAATCGAAATTGGGTTAAGAAGTTCCCTTGTAAAAATTCGACAGCCTAACGATGTCACTTTAAAATTAAAAAAATGAGTTGATGAGAAAAAAAGGGTACCTCATCACTTGGAAATAAATTTTACATCAATAAGGATATATAATAACATATCCCAACATAATAAGATGTAAATTAAAAGACATAACAAAAGTAGTCTTTCAAAAAGAGGAGGGTGAAATGTTCCCTTACCGATTTGGGTAACTTCCGTAACGTACACCCCATGAAAGAAGGGTCATACAATGAAGATGTGAATACCCATAAATTAATTTATATTACACAAATAATATAATAATGGGAATTACAACACCACACAAAAGTAAATAGTGTAAAATGTAGCATGAATCTCATGGGAATAAAAGTGAGATGAAAAATCCCTTACGAAAACTCGGCAGCCTAACGACGCCACTTAAAACTTCCAAAAATGGAATGAAGAGTTCAAATACGGTCTCTCATCGTATGAACATAAAATTTACAGTAATAGGAATATAAGAGAACATCCCCCAACATAAGAAATATGATCTTAAAAGAAATGACATAAAAGAGATTACTTAAAAAGAAAGACAGAGGTATGATCCCTTACCTCGTGTCCGACTTGACTCGATCATTATTTAATCTCCTAAATAATAAACTAGAGTTAATTTATACTAGATTAAGAACCTTTTTTATGTTCATTATTCGTTTTATATCACTTATTACCATGTTATAAACATTGTGTAATTATTTAAGTTAACAACGGTCGTTTTGTCGATCATTGGTACTTGAGTCAAAAATAAACTTCTTATAATTACAAGTTGTTCATGTGGTAAAATATCCATTATATCCTGAATTATATTCATGATTTAGATATAATATATTTCAAAAATATCTAGTATATACATGCATTTACAATATTACATAACTTTAGAGGTAATAAATGAAATGCACCGTTCATGGAGGCGGTAAGCCGTACGTACGCATGAACGCTACTTTCATTTTTATTTAGTATTTAATGGAATGAAATCATAGTGATATAAAGGTATATTATAATTAAAATATAATAAATATGTTATATAGGTCACATAAGTTTATTAATCTCATTCTTTATACATTCCATGTATTGCATGAACGAGTCACATCACTTGAGGGGGCAGTAGTCCACATTTCCTCAAATGAAATTATCGCATTTCACAACATTAAAAGCATAAAGGTATGTTTTAAATATAAAATAAAGAAGTATAGAGAGGATATAAATATAAAATATATCACAAATAAAATTCTTTCCATCATAATGGCCACCATGAGAGGTTTTAGGAGAAGATAGAACTATCATCGTCTTGTGAGGTAGTAATTCTCCATCCACAGAAACAGTATATTCTTTAACCATTAGACAAAGGTGTGTTTAAGTGTAGCTTGAATACTTCTCATAAAAAAATCCTAGTATATTTAGTATACTGGTGGTGTTACAAAAGAATTGAATAAAAAGACTTTAAGGAGTTGTAGAAGAAAAATAATACAAAACAACATAAGACAAGACATTACCTTTAAATCGGGTTACTCCCGTTGGTTTGAACCAAAAGGGTTTCTTGAAGAGCTTTTAGCCTAAAGGTAAGGCTTCTAGGATTAATATAGGGATTTGGAGAGATAAAATGAGCAGAATTTGGTCATGAAAAAGTCTTTATAGGTGTGAGTAAGGCGGTAGAGCTGGGGGCCTTTTATAAGAGGGAGGAGGGGCACTCTTGGAATGTTTTAAAATGTTACTTTATTATAAAATGAGTTTAAGATTTTAAAGGTCTCACAATGATATATTTAAAGGATAATGTTATAAGGGTTCTAAAGCTACCCATCCAATAGGTTTCTGACAAGTACATGTGTTATATTTTACATTATCTTCTCATTTTATTTAAATTGTTCATTAATGAGTTAATCGCTGCATCATCAAGGTGTCATAAATAAATAAATTTATTTAATGTCTAAAAATTATATAAAAATACAAAGATGTAGGAAATATTTTTATATTTTTAATGAAATTTTATAGTCAAATATATTACTTGTATAAACCCATGTAAAAATTGTTTTAGTAAAACAATACATGTTTGTGACATTTTTATTTTAACTTTAAATAAAAAGTTATTAATGTCATTTTCCTACCCAAGTGGTTCCATGGAGTCCGGAAGATGACCCATGGATTTTATTGGTCGGAAATGACTTAGAAAATAATGTTAGTACACGTTTCAAGGAAATTTCATATTATTATAACATTATTTGTACCTTAAATTACACTAATTACCTTTAATCGCGGTTAATAAAACTTAAAAGTTACTATTCTCCAAAAAAATTATTTTCATCCCATTGAACCAAATTTTACTTACTAATGACAACCATGTATATTTGATTTTTGAAATTAAATTCACAGAAGTGTTAAAGTATCATTTAAACGAAGAATCAGTTTTTTTAACTACCACTTAGTGGTTTCACTATTCATAAAAATTGAAGTTTTTTAGAAAAATGCCAAAAATTCACCCTAATCTATATATGATATTCCGAATTCAAATATGATGTCTATTTTAAAAAAATTCAAGTCATATAACTTTCATTAATTAATTTAATAATTAATTCATGTTGTCAAAAAAATAGCGTGTTTTTAAGAAACAAAGTTTATAAAAAGATTGACACTAGTTTAAGTCCAATTTCAAAGTGAAATTAATTCCAATGACCACCATTGGATTAAAAGGAAAAAATATATTCTAATTTAAATTTAAAACCAATTAAAAAGATAATCTATTCATATAAATAAACTATATTAAAAAGATGTTTTGAATTAAAATACAACATTTTCACTTCTTCATTAAAAATGAACTTCATTGGAAAAATAACAAAAACATACACAAAGTAAATTTTGACATCCCGGTTATAAAGAAGAATTTCATTTGGTCCAATATAATGTATAAGAGTGACTAAAACTATTTTTAAAGAGGGTTCTCCATCAAAAGGCAATAAATCGTCCTTTTAGTGAATATTAGAGTATTTATGCTTAAAATTGAATTATTTTCATATTTTAAGACTTTATCATTTATTGGATAAATGTAAAAACATTTAACAAACATATATAATCATATATTAGTTTTTTATATTCATTCCTACCAATACAATGGCTACGTGTTAACTACCATTTAAAATAATCTTATTATATTATTAGCATGAAACATATGATTTCAATGAAACTCGTTGTTGCGTATCAGGTACGATATCAAACATAGAAACCCCTTTAATGTAAAATTAATATTTAATTCACAAATATTAATAAATATGAAAATGTATTACTCTTTATTTACCTAGGTTGTTACATCCTTCGCCCCTTTTGAGAATTGCGTCCTTACAATTTTAAAATTGGGCTTGTAAACTTCATTGAAAGCCCCACATCAGAAAAGTAGTCAATAAAACTATCACTTTAAAATAAAGAAAAAGAGATACAAAGGTCACCCGAGACAACAGATACAAGGATTCCATCATAACATGGATATGGCGGAGAGAAAAAACCATTAAGTTCTGATGGAGAGTGATAGAAAACATGTTTAGGAGAATGTTAACCACCAGGAAATCACAATCTTGTGATGGGTTAAACGGTATTTGATTCCATAGTAGAAAAAGTTAACAGATAACATTTTTTTAAAGTTACTTTTCATTGAGGAATTTATTTATGGGCATAACTAAAACATAAAGAAACATACTTACCTATCATGTAGACTTTCATCTTTTACTATATTTTTAACACAAACTCATATTTTCTCCAAAAGATGAGTATTTAGGAAGACTTGTTAACATTAAGAGTTCTAAAATCAACTTTAAGAGAATCGCATAATCGACAAAAGATGAACTATATATTTCCCATGTCTTTAGACCTTAATCAAAACCAAAATGGTTAGTACAAGATCAGATAATCCCGAAAATGGATAATCTTTTACAAAAATAAAACCTACTCTTAATCTACAAAATTTTTCCAACAAAACCAAAAGTTTATCAAAGACCATTCAATAAACAGATATCCATAAAGTTTTTTCATAGTAATCAAAACTAATATTGAAACCTGAATCTTTGAAGGTTTTGATCACATAGTCTTCCAAGATAAATCTTAGCATTTATCTCCCAATAACATCAGTTTCTATTAAAGTCTTGTATTGAAAAGTAATTAACCTAATACCATATTCTCCATGATAGGTTAATCATTTTCATAAATAAAATAAATTGTCATATGTCCACAATAAAAACATATATTCTTCCAAAATAAAATTCCACCATTTCTACTCAATTGAAAGCCCAAAGTATTCTATTTTCTATAGGTATATATTGTTTCCATGAAATAGAGAACATCATCCAAAATAACCTTTATTACTCAATCACCAAATAATTTTCCTACGATAAGGATATCCATTTAATAAAACATAAGTTCCCAAAATCAAATTATTCTTGATCCATAAAATCATTTAACTAAAAAGAATAAGTCATACAAACCAAGGACTTCACGTAGGCTAGTGGTAGTCCATGCACCCTTGTCACCCGTCAGTTGTGGGTTAGATTCATGTCACCTTGCCGGACGCGATGGGTTGTCACCCATCTCACGGGTTGTTCTTTTTATAAATCTCAAAAATAACGCTAACATGTTTTAACCTCAATGGTTTCCTTATACCTCTCATTTTCATCCAAATTCATTATTATCTCAACATCTATATTCTTGAAGTCTTATTTCACTATCATAAGATAAAATAAGACGATACCCAAAATGAAGAACATCATACCTTGATCATGGTGTCCATTTGGTTTCATCGTCATCTTGTTCACATAGGTAGAAGGTCCATGAATCACAACAATGAATTAGAGATCCTTCAAAATCATTTTCTTCCTCCATCCAAATACACCTTGTACAACATGGGTTATATGGGTGTTCACAGAAAAATAGTTATGGAAAATAATCATGTATGACATATAATTTTAAAACATCTGATAAGAAATTATTTCTATAAAATAGTCTGACCGAATTTGAGTTGAAACATTCAATTAACGGTACTTTTAAAATACCATAGGTATATGATGATAGAATATATTTTAAAATCAAATATAAATAGGGTGAACAAGGGTCTCCTTCTTAAGAAACTTCTTTAAAATCATAATATACTTCAAAATCTTGTGATAAGGTAAAATATTTTAAAATGCCTTGATAATATTTACCCTGCTTGAAAATACGAGAATATTGTGAAAATAGGATTTTTATAAATACAACCCATGATCCACGATGAGAACAAGGTATAATGGAGGTTTTCGATATCTCAAACAGCTGATTTCAAGTGATTTGTATACTAGAAAAAGTTTCACAATCATCTGAACATGACTTTGCAATAATTATTGCAAGCAAGTCATCAGGAAGAGATAAGAATGACGTCTGAGATCCTCCTCCTTCCATTTTCTTTATATGAAAAAGTTATAAAACAAGTATTTAACTAAGATAATAAACATAGGGAATAATCACGTGTTTAACGAAAACTCCTTGTCCCTAAAGTTGTCTAAACCGACCTCTGATACCGACTATAAGGCCCCAGCCTTAATCATTACTTAATCTTGAGTTATTCATGAATTCAAATTGAGGATCTTTTTGGGTTTAGAGTTTTAGATAATTAGGTCATAAAATCATTCATTACATTCCACATTTAAACAAGGTTGTTACAACAAAGACAGTATTCATTTTTTTCCATCAAATGTAACATATTTGAAATAAATCATGGATTCTTTCTTGACACTTCCTCGACACTATCATCACATCATGTACCTTTCCCTTGACCTGTGAAAAACAATTCAAAAACTTGGAATGAGCACAAAAAGATCATTAAGGGTAATAAAATAAGGAAAGGAAACATTAACCCATCAATAAATACAAATCAATGAAACCAGAACCTTTCATTCATAACATACCTCACGAAATCATAAGAATTATGAGTAACACACAGAAATCATAAATCATAGAGGTAAATTATGGAATCCATATCAAACTTGCATTGTAGCTATCACAACTAAATAGGGAGTCACATTTGAGAATACCCATCATAGTATATTCCCTATATCTCTTAGGAGAAACATAAACGTTTACCTCCGTCTCGTTACCTAATGCATTGGAGAGCTATCTCGGGCTTACCCACCCTAGGTTTATCACGGAACCACCCGTATACATAAAAATGGCCAATAACCATAACATAATCAAAACACATAACTTAAGAATAAAGTAAAGATAACATCACCACATTTCAATAATAATATAACATTTTAAGATATTGAAATAATGATTCCATTCTAAAAACTATTTTCAAAAATATTTAAAGCATTTAATAAATATATTTTTGAATCAAAGTGTCCCATACCAATTTGAAGCTTTTAAAATTTTAAACAATTAATATCCATATAAATAAATCCTTAAAACCATTTTGAAACATGGATATTAATGAGAAATATTTATAAGAATAAATCATTAAAACAATTAAAACAATATTTTAGTTAAAGAGTTTTTTAACAAAATGAGAGACACTTGAATACAAATAATTGAGGAATAACATTTAATCACCACTTTATAATATCATGATAATAAAGGGATTCATGATATAATATGAAAAAGGAAAGTATATACACCATATAAGAGTGAATTGGTGCATAACAACAATAAAGTTTCAATGGAAATGTAATATGAGATGAAATCCATTATAAAGAAGGTTTCGTTAAATTAAGGATAAATCAATCCCATAATTATGTGTGAAAAATATAAATACACCCAATACAAGTGTATATTAATTTTAAAACAATAATAGGTCATTAACACATATTCATAGGATGACATATTCAATAACTACAAGTAGAACCCATAGAAATCGAAATTGGGTTAAGAAATTCCCTTGTAAAAATTCGACAGCCTAACAGCGTCACTATAAAATTCAGAAAATGAGTTGATGAGACAAAAAGGGTATCTCATCACAAGGAAATAAATTGTACATAAATAAGGATATAGAAGAACATATCCCATCATAATAATATGTAAATTAAAAGACATAACAAAAGAAGTATTTTAAAAGGAGGAGGGGGAAAGGTTCCCTCACCGATTTGGGTAACTTCCGAAACATACACCCCATGAAAGAAGGGTCATACAATGAATATTTGAATACCCATAAATTAAATTATATTACACAAAGAATACAATAATGGGAAGTAAAACAATAGAGAAAAGTAAAATAGGGTCTCTCATCATATGAATATAAAATTTATAGTAAGTGTAATATAAAAGAACATCCCACAACATATGAAAGAGGAGCTTAAAAGAAATGACATAAAAGAGAGTACTTAAAAAGAAAGATAGAGGTAGGATCCCTTACCTCGTGTCTGATTTGACTCGATCATTCATTAATCTCCTGAATAATAAACTAGAATTAATTTATAATTGCTTAAGAACCCTTTTTTAAGTTCATTATTCCTTTTATATCACTTATTACCATGTTATGAATATTATGTAATTATTTTAGCTAATAACAGTTGTTTTGTCGATGATTCGTACTTGAGTCAAAAATAAACATATCATAATTACAAGATGTTCATGTGGTAAAATATCCCTTATATATAGAATTATATTCTTGATGTAGATATAATATATATCATATATATCCGGTATATACATGCATTTAAAATATTACATAACATTTAGAGGTAAGAAATGAAATGCACCGTTCATGGAGACGGTAAGCCATATGTACGCATGAATGCTACTTTCATTTCTATTTCGCATTTAAAAAATGAAATCATAATGATATAAAGGTATATTATAATTGAAGTATTATACATATGTTATATAGGTCACATAAGTTCATTAATCTTATTCTTTATACATTCCATGTATTGTATGAACGAGTCACATCACTTGAGGGGTCGGTAGTCCACACTTCCTCAAATGAAATTATCTCATTTTCACAACATAAAAATCATAAAGGTATGTTTTAAATATAAAATACAGAAGAATATAGAGGAAATAAATATAATATATATCATAAATAAAAATTGTTCCATCATAATGGCCACCATGAGAGGTGGTAGGAGAAGATAGAACAATCATCATCTCGTGAGGCAGTAATTCGCCATCCACAGAAACAATATGTTCTATAACCATTAGACAGAGGTGTGTGTAAGTGTATCTCGAATAATTATCAAAACAACATCCTATCATATTGAAGATTCTGGTGGTGTTACAAAATAAAGGAATAAAAATAGGTTAAGGAGTTGGAGAAGCAAAATAAATCAAAAGAACATTAGAGAAGACATTACCTTTAAATCGGGTAACTCCATTTGGTTTGAAGCAAACGGGTTTCTTGAAGAGCTTTCTGACTAAGTTAAGGATTCTATGATTAATAGAGGAATGTGGAGAGATAAAATGATCAGAGTTTTGTCAAGCAACATGCTTGATATGTGTGGGTAAGGTGGTAGAGTTGGGGGCATTTTATAAGAGGGAGGAGGGGCACTCTTGTAATTTTATAAAATGTTACTTTATTATATAATGAGTTTCGGATTTTAAAGGTCTCAAAAAGATATATTTCGAGGATAAGGTGATAAGGGTTCTAAATATACCCATCTAATAGGTTTGTTACAAGTAAAAGTCTTATATTTTACATTATCTTATCATTTTATTTATATTGTTCATTAATGAGACAATCGCTGCATCATCAAGGTGTCATAAATAAATTAATTTATTGAATGTCTAAAAATTATAAAAAAATACTATGATGTATGAAATCCTTTTAGATTTCTAATTAATATTTATAGTCAAAACTATTACTTGTATAACCCCATTTAAAAGTTGTTTTAATAAAACAATACATGTCTGTGACATTTTTGTTTTGACTTTAAATAAAAAGTTATTAATGTCATTTTCTTACCCAAGTGGCTCCATGTGGTCCCCAAGTTGACCCATGGATTGTATTGGTCGGCCATGACTCACACAATAAGGTTAGTACATGTTTCAAGGTAATTTCATATTATTATAACATTATTTTTACCTTAAATTACACTAATTACCTTTAATCGCCATTAATAAAACTTAAAAGTTACTATTCAACAAAAAATTATTTTCATCCCATTTAACCACATTTTACTTAATAATGAAAACCATGTAAGTCGGATTTTTGAAATTCAATTCAAGTAAGTGGTAAAGTTTCATTTAAACAAAAAAATCAGTTTTTTTAACTTCCACTTAGTGGTTTCACTATTCATCAAAAATTGAAGTTTTTAAGAAAAATACCAAAAATTCACCCTAATCTATATTTGATATTCCGAATTCAAAGATGATTTATATTTTAAAAAATTAAAATCATATAAGTTGTGTTAATTAATTTAATAATTAATTCCCATTGTCAAAACAAATAGCGTGGTTTTATGAAAAAAAATATATCAAAAGATTGACACTAGTTTAAGTCCAATTTGAAAGTGAAATTAATTCCAATGACCACCATTAGATTAATTGTTTAAAATATATTCTAATTGAAATTTAGAACCAATTAAAAAAATAATCGAATCATATAAATAAATTAGATTAAAAATATGTTTTGAATTAAAATACAACATTTTTCACTTATTCATTAAAAATGAACTTTATCTGAAAAATAACAAAAACATACACAAAGTAAATTTTGAAATCCCGATTATAAAGAAGCATTTAACTTGGTCCAATAGAATGTATAAGAGTGACCAAAACTGTTTTTAATGAGGTTTCACCGTCAAAAGGTGATAAATCGACCTTTTAGTGAATATTAGAGTATTTATGCTTAAAATTGAATTCTTTTCTTATTTTAAGCCTTTATCTTTTATTGGATAAATGTAAAAACATTTAACAAACATATATAATCATATTTTAGTTATTTATATTCATTATTTCCAATACAATGGCTACGTGTTAACTACCATTTAAAATAATATTATTATATTATTAGTGTGTAACATAAGATTTCAAAGAAACTCGTTGTTGCGTATCGGGTACGCTATCGAACATAGAAACCCCTTTAAAGTAAAATTAATATTTAATTCACAAATATTACTAAATTTTAAAATGTATTATTCTTTATTTACCTCGGATGTTTCATCCTTCCACTCTTTTGGGAATTGCGTCCTCGTAATTTTATAATTGGGCTTGGAAAATTCAATGAAAGCCCCACATCGGAAAAGTAGTCAATAAAACTATCACTTTAAAATAAATAAAAAGAGATAAAAAGGTAACCTGAGACAAAAGATACTAGGATTTCATGAAAACATGGATATGGAGGAGAAAAAAACCATCAAGTTCTGATGGAGAGTGATATAAAACATGTTTATGAGAAAGTTAACCACCAGGAAATCACAAACTTGTGATGGGTTAAACGGTATTTGATTCCCTAGTAGGAAAAGTTAAAAGATAAATTTTTTGTTTTAAGTTACTTTTCATTCAAGAATTTATTTATGGGCTTAACTAAAACATAAGGAAACAATCTTACTTGTCATGTGTACTTTCATCTTTTACTAGATTTTTAACACAAACTCATATTTTCTCCAAAAGATGAGTATTTAGGAAGAATTGTTCGCATTAAGAGCGCTAAAATAAACTTCTAGAGAATCACATATTCCAAAAAAGATGAACTGTATATTTCCCATGTCTTTAGACCTCAATCAAAACCAAAATGGTTAGTAAAAGAACTGATAATCCCCAAAAAGGATAACCTTTTACAAAATGAAAAACTACTCTTAATCTCCAAAATTTGTCTAACAAAACCAAAAGTTCATCAAATACCATTAAATAAAAATCTATCCATAAAATTATTTAATGTAATCAAAACTAAGATTGAAACCCCAATATCTGAAGGATTTGATCACATATTCTTCCAAGATAAATCTTAGCATTTATCTCCAAATAACATTAGTTGCTCTTAAAGTCTCGTATTGAAAAGCAATTAACCTAATCCCTTATTTTCCATGATAGGTTAATCATTTTCATAAATAAATCAAATATTCATATGTCCATAAAAAAACATAGATTTTTCCAAAAAAAAATTCCACCGTTTCACCTCAATTGAAATCCCAATGTATTCTATTTTCTATAGGCATATATTGTTTCCACGAAAGAGAGAACATCATCCAAAATAACCTTTATTACTCAATCACCAAATCATTTTCCTACACTAAGGATATCCATTTAATAAAACATAAGTTCCAAAAATCAACTAATTCTTGATCCATAAAATCATTTAACTAAAAGGAATAAGTCATACTAACCAGGAACTTCACGTAGGCTAGTGGTAGGCCATGCACCCTTGTCGCCCTTCAGTTGTGGGTTCGATTCATGTGGCCTTGCTGGACGTGATGGGTTGTCACTCATCTTATGGGTTGTCCATTTATAAATATCAAAAATAACCCTAACATGTTTTAACCTCTATGGTTTTATTATACCTATCATTTTCATCCAAATTCATTATGATATCAACATCTTAATTCTTGAAGTCTTATTTCACCATCATAAGATAAAATAAAACGATCCCCAAAATGAAGAACATCATAAATTGATTATGGTGTCCATTTGGTTTCATCGTCATCTTGTTCACGTAGGTAGAAGGTCCATGAATCACAATAATGACTTAGAGATCCTTCAAAATCATATGATTCCTCCATCCAAATACACCTTGTACAAAATGGGTCATATGGGTGTTCACAAAAAAAAGTTTTGGAAAATAGTCATGTGTGACATATAATTTCAAAACATCTGATAAGACAAGATTTCTATAAAATAGAATCACCAAATTTGAGTTGAAACATTCAATTAATGGATATTTTAAAATACCATAGGTATGTTCTGAGAGACTATATTTTAAAAGCAAATATAAATAGGTTGCACAAGGGTCTCCTTCTTCAGCACCTTCCTGAAAATCATAGTATGCTTCAGAATCTTGTGATAAGGTAAAATATTTGAAAATGCCTTGATAATACTTACCTTTCTCTAAAATATGAGAATATTGTGAAAATAGAATTTTTCTAAATACAACCCATAATCCACGATGATAACGAGGTGTAATAGAGGTGTTTGATATCTCAAACAACTGATTACAAGTGATTTGTATGCTAGAAAAAGTTTCACAATCATCTGAACATGACTTTTCAATAATTATTACAATCAAGTAATTAGGAAGAGATAATAATGTCATTTGAGATCCTCCTCCTTCCATTTCATTGATCTGAAAATGTTATAAAACATGGATTTAACTATAATAATAAACATAGGGACTAATCAAGTGTTTAACGAAAACTCCTAGCCCCTAAAGTTATCTAAACCGAACTATGATACCAACTATAAGTCCCCAACCTTAAACATTACTTAATCTTGATTTATTAAAGAATTAACATTGAGGATATTTTCAGGTTTATAGTTTTAGAGAATTAGGTCATAAAATCATGCATTACATTCCATATTTAAAAAAGGTGGTTACAACAAAGAAAGTATTCATTTTTTCCATTAAAGATAATATATTTAAAATAAATCATGGATTATTTATTGACACTTCCTCGACACTATCATCTCATCATGTACATTTCCCTTGACCTGTGAAAAACATTTCAAAAACTTGGGAGGAGCACAAGAAGCTCAGTAAGGGTTATAAAATAAGTAAAGGAAACATTAACCCATCAATAAATACAAATAAATGAAACCAAAACTTTTCATTCATAACATACCTCACAAAATCATAAGATTTTTGAGTAACTTTAACGACCCAAAGTTTTTCAATGGAAAATTCCCTTGTTATATTTATGTCATAAAATAACAAGAAAACAAAAAATAATGGACTACTAAGTGATAATTGACCTTTAAACATAATTTTTTCACTCCTATGTTTGGAATTTTGAAAATCTGACATACACGGTTGTGTTCAAGAAGTTTTTTGGAGTCTAATGAAACAAAAATAATTTTTGGTGAATAGTAACCTACCCTTATGAATATTAATATTACCCTTATGAATAGTAAATAAGAGTAACATTACCTATGAATAATTAAATAAAATTTAGACATCTTAGAAAGTGAAAATTTGACCTTAGTAAACGTTTTGGTATTTTGTAAGTCATAAATAATTAATTTAAATTAATTAATTTAAAAGTATATTTATTTCCCTAAAATTTATTCATAAATTATTTAATCAATTTCTTATAGTTTTTAGATAATTTTATAAGACCCTATGTAATTTTTGAAAGCACTATGAAATCAGTTTTAATCTTAAAAAATGTTTTTTAAGTAAATTATGATTTTAATTAAATATTAAATTAATAATATTTAGAAAATTAATTTTGAGAAATAGACTTCATTTTTTTATTCTACACGTCGAAAAATGGTTGGGGTAAATTTTTGGGATTTTTCTGATATACTTGATTTTTTGATGAATAGTAGAATCCGATAATTCACAATAAATGCTAAATAATGTATTTAATTGAGTCATCGATGATGTTCATCTGATGTAAGCCAACTTATTTCTGGATTACATTATAAAATCTCTATTCTTGGTCGTTCAATACTCACTATTCCTTGTCTTGTGGGGAAATAATAAACTAATGAATTTTATATTATGGACACCCCTCTCCCGTCCACTATAAAAGCCACCCTTCACTCCCTCATTTTCTCACACCTCTTAAGCTCCAAGAATTCTCTAAACTCTGCCCAAACATCTTCCCTAGCCCCTCCCCCACGTCCAATAGCTTCTGGTCTCATCAAAAGTCCAATCATAGCTTCCTTAAGGAGGATCTCAAGAGGATGATTCAAGAGGTAATTTCTCTCCCTCTTCTCCTTTAATTTGCTTTCAAGTTCAAGTTCCTTTATTGATCTCTCCCCACCTATATTCATCCAAATTGTTTTTTAACTTCAGTATTATAAAAATAATGTAATTTTATGATTCTAATGGGATATTATATCACCCCACACCCTTTCCCTCTACCTTTTATTTTATTAAAGAGAACGTTGTTCATGATGTGTTAATTTATCACCTTCAAAAACGACATGCTCTCTTCTTCCATTTCTACCTTCAGATCTGGTTATGAAATAATTTTTATGGTTGAACCAGAATATTTTATATGTATTATGTTCTATTTTAAGTTCTGGAAATAATCTATGGCCATATTACTAAGTGAAAAGTTAAAACAAGTTCGTTGTGGTCCAAAAAGACCGCTCAAATTAACCCAAATAATCATCATCTAATTCTTATCTAAAGATTCAACCACATGGATATAATATAATTCATTATAAATTCATTCAAGCTCCTGTAATATCACTAATAACATTTAATATCATTTCTGGATGTTTACCCATGATCTACCCGACCATCAATTTAAGAATACAATTGGACCACTCAAGAAAACCATAAAAATGAACATCCCCAAACAATGTTCTTAAACTCTCTAAGACATACAAAGGAACATAATATGACATAATGAAACCAGAATGAACCATATTAATGTACACATGGTTCTAGATTTGTAATTAAAGAATATAATGTCATTATAAAGGACATTAAAGAGAAGGAGGCATTCGAGTACAAGGTAAGGGGAAATCTCGAACCCAGATTTCTTCCTTCAGGTTCTCCCTCTTTCACTCCGATTTTGATATGGTTACTACTAAAAGATCATTTGTTAATAATTTCCTTTACTTTTCTGGGATATACATGTTTTCACTGGTTTTTATGTCCAACAAAATTTTTTCCAAAAAGAACTCTTCTTTTAAGAACACCCCTTTTACTTCTCAGTCAAAGTGAACGACTCTTGTAACATGTATGTTATTCCATCTTTATTTTGGGAACCCAAAGCTTATGAATTTGTTATTATGAGATGAAACCCATTCCTTTTCATGGGTTAATTATGTTAATTTATGTTATATGTTCATTGTGGAAAGCATGATAAATGACAATGTTATGATGTGATGGGTGTGCCCGGAATTATATAGCGCAATATGAATGTTTAAATGTGACGGGTGTGCCTGGAATTATACAGCGCTCCAATGCATTGGGTAAAGTGATGAATCTCATGAGTAAATGTGAAATGATGTGTGAACAAGATTATAGCTTGGTTCACAAGTATGTGTGCTAGTTAACCACTAAGACATGATGTTTCATTTTTATGCATTGCCACATTTCAAGTCTTTTATTTATGCTCCTCCCATGTTCATGATCTTTTTCCTATGTTATGATTATTATCACCCCATGCTATGTTATTATTATCTATTCTCTTACTGGTCTTCTATCTCACCCCTTTTGATGTATATCCTCAGGTGGCTACGTGTACTAAAGAGAGGACAAGTCCCACTAAGAAGCTAGCGAAGAAGAAATTAAATAAATGTTTATGGTTGATGTTGTTTTTGTTATGTGTGGTCCCAGTTTTACCAAGATACTAAACCTTTGGATCCTATATGTTAGTACTATTATGTTGTTTATCTTTGAAATGATGTAATAGTAATGTAAGAAAAGGCCGGATTGTTATAGTAACACACGGAAATCATAAATCATAGAGGTAACTTATGGTATCCATATCAAACTTGCATTGTAGCTATCACAGCTACATAGGGAGTCACATTTGGATTACCCATGACAATATATTCCCTAAATCTCTTAGGAGAAACATTAACATTTACCTCCATCTCGTTACCCAATGCATTGGAGAGCTATCACGGGCTCACCCCCTAGGTTTATCACAGAACCACCTGTATACGTAACAATGGCCAAGAACCATAACATAATAAAAAAAACATAACTTAAGAATAAAGTAATGATAAAATTCCCACATTGAAATAACACTATAACATTTTAAGATATTTAAATAATGATTCCATTCTAAAAACCATTTTCAAAAACATTTAAAAGATTTAATAAAGAGATTTTTGAATCAAAGTGTCCCATACCACTTTGAAGATTTTAACATTTTAAACCATTAATATACATATAAATAAATCCTTAAAACCATTTTTAAACATGGATATTAATGAGAAATATTTATAAGAATAAATCATTAAAACATTTAAAATGATTTTTTAGTAAAAGAGTTTTTATCAAAATGAGAGACACTTGAATACAAATAACTGAGGAATAACATTTAATCAAAACATTATAATATCATGAGAATAAAGGGATTCATGACATAATATTCCAAAGGACAGTATATACACCATATAAGAGATAATTGGTGCATAACAACAAAGAAGTCTCAATGGAAATGTAAAATGAGACGAAATACCTTATAAAGAAGGTATCCTTAAATTAAGGATAAATCAATCTCATAATTGTGTGTTAAAAATATAAATACACCCAATATAAGTGGATATTAATTAAAAAAAAATCAGAGGTCATTCGCACATATTAATAGTATGACATATTCAATAACTACAAGTTGAACCCAGAGAAATCGAAATTGGGTTAAGAAGTTCCCTTGTAAAAATTCGACAGCCTAACGACGTCACTTTAAAATTCAGAAAATGAGTTGATGAGACAAAAAAGGGTATCTCATCACTTGGAAATAAATTTTACATAAATAAGGATATAGAAGAACATATTCCAACACAATAATATGTAAATTAAAATACATAACAAAAGAAGTCTTTTAAAAAGAGGAGGGTGAAAGGTCGCCTTACCGATTTGGGTAACTTCCGAAACGTACGCCCCATGAAAGAAGGGTCATAAAATGAAGATGTGAATACCCATAAATTAAATTATATTACACAAAGAATACAATAATGGGCATTAAAACACCACAAAAAAGTAAATAGTGGAAAATGTAGCATGAATCTCACGAGAATAAAAGTGAGATGAAAAATCCCTTACGAAAACTCGGCAGCCTAACGGTGCCACTTAAAACTTCCAAAAATGGATTGACGAGATCAAATAGGGTCTCTCATAATATGAAAATAAACTTTATACTAATAGGAATATAAAATAGAATCCCCCAACATAAGAAAGGGGAGCTTAAAAGAAATGACATAAAAGAGAGTACTTAAAAAGAAACAGAGAGGTAGGATCCCTTAGCTCGTGTCCGACTTGACTCGATCATTATTTAATCTCCGAAATAAAAAACTAGTGTTAATTTATAATTGATTAAGAACCATTTTTATTTTCAATATTCCCTTTATATCACTTATTACCATGTTATGAACATTATGTAATTATTTAAGTTAATAACAGTCGTTTTGTCGATCATTGGTACTTGAGTAAAAAATAAACTTTTTATAATTACATGTTGTTCATGTGGTAAAATATCCATCATATCCAGAATTATATTCATGATTTAGATATCATATATATAACATATACCTAGTATATACATTTATTTACAATATTACATAACATTTAGAGGTGAGATATGAAATTCACCATTCATGGAGACGGTAAGCCATACATACGCATGAACGCTACATTCATTTCTATTTCGTATTTAATGGAATGAAATCATAAACATATAAAGGTATATTATAGTTCTATTATAATACATATGTTACATAGGTAACATAAGTTAATTAGTCTCATTCTTTATACATTCAATGTATTGCATGAACGATTCACATCACTTGAGAGGGCAGTAGTCCACACTTCCTCAAACGAAATTATCGCATTTTCACAACAGGAAAAGATTAAAGGTATGTTTTATATAAAAAATACAGAAGCATAGAAAGGAAATAAATATAATATATATCATAAATAAAAATTGTGCCATCATAATGGCCACCATGAGAGGTGGTAGGAGAAGATAGAACAATCATCGTCTCGTGAGATAGTAATTCGCCATCCACAGAAAATGTATGTTCTTTAACCATTAGATGAAGGTGTGTGTAAGTGTAGCTCGAATAATTATCATAACAACATCCTAGTATATTGAAGATACTGGTGGTGTTACAAAATAAAGGAATAAAAAGAGTTTAAGGAGTTTGAGAATCAAAATAATAAAAAAGAACATAAGAGAAGACATTACCTTTAAATCGGGTAACTCCCTTTGGTTTGAACCAGAAGGGTTTCTTGAAGAGCTTTCTGTCTAAGTTAAGTCTTATAGGATTAATATTGGTATGTGGAGAGATAAAATGAGCAGATTTTGGTCGATCCAAATTCTTGAAAGGTGTCAGTAAGGTTGTAGAGGTGGGTGCCTTTTATAAGAGGGAGGAGGGGCACTCTTGGAATGTTATAAAATGCTACTTTATTATAAAATTAGTTTTGGATTTTAAAGGTCCCACAAAGATATATTTCTAGGATAAGGTAATAATGGTTCTAAATCTACCCATCTAATCGGTTTTTGAGAAGTATATTTCTTATATTTTACATTATCTTCTCATCTTATTTAAATCATTCATTAATTAGATAATCGCTGCATCATCAAGGTGTCATAAATAAATTAATTTTTTTAATGTCTCAAAATTATAAAAAATACTATGATGTAGGAAATATTTATAGATTTCTAATGAATATTTATAGTCAAAAATATGACTTGTATAATCCCATGTAAAAATTGTTTTAATAAAATAATACATGTTTGTGACATTTTTATTTTAACTTTAAATAAAAAGTTATTAATGTCATTTTCTTACCCAAGTGGCTCCATGGGATCCCCAAGTTGACCCACAGATTTTATTGGTCATCCATGACTCATCCAATAAGGGCAGGACACATTTCAAGGTAATATCATATTATTATAACATTATTTTTACCTTAAATTACACTAATTACCTTTAATCGCGATTAATAAAACGTAAATGTTACTATTCACCAAAAAATTATTTTCATCCCATTGAAACACATTTTACTTACTAATGACAACCATGTATGTCGGATTTATGAAATTCAATTCACATAAGTGGTAAAGTTTCATTTAAACGAAAAATCAGTTTTTTAACTACCACTTAGCGGTTTCACTATTTATCAAAAATTCAAGTTTTTCAGAAAAATACCAACAATTCACCCTAAGCTATATTTTATATTACAAATTAAAATATTATGTCTTTTTTACAAAATTAAAATCATATATATTGCCTTAATTAATTTAATAATTAATTCCTGTTGTCCAAACAAATAGCGTGTTTTTAAGAAACAAAACATATCAAAAGATTGACAATAGTTTAATTCCAATTTCAATGTGAAATTAATTCCAATGACCACCATTGTATTAAATGGTAAAAATATATTATAATTGAAATTTAAAACCAATTAAAAATATAATATGATCATATATATAAATTAAATTAAAAATATGTTTTGAATTAAAATACAACATTTTTCACTTCTTCATTAAAAACGAACTTTATTGGAAAAATAACAAAAACATACACAACGTCAATTTTGACATCTCTATTCTAAAGAAGGATTTAATTTGGTCCAATATAATGTATAAGAGTGACCAAAACTATTTTTAATGAGGGTTCACCATCAAAAGGCGATGAATCAACCTTTTAGTGAATATTTGAGTACTTATGCTTAAAATCAAATTCTTTTCTTATTTTATGACTTTATCTTTTATTGGATAAATGTAAAAACATTTAACAAACATATATAATCATATTTTAGTTATTTATATTCATTTTCTCCAATACAACGACTACATGTTAACTACCATTTAAAATAATATTATAATATTATTAGTGTGCAACGTAAGATTTCAAAGAAAGTCGTTGTTGTGTATTGGGTACGATATCGAACATAGAAAAACCTTTGAAGTAAAATTAATATTCAATTCACAAATACTAATAAATATGAAATTTTTTTTTCTTTATTTACTTGGGATGTTTTATCCTTCCCCCCTTTTGGGAATTGCATCCTCGCAATTTTAAAATAGGGCTCGGAAACTTCACTGAAAGCCCCACATCAGAAAAGTAGTCAATAAAACTATCACTTTAAAATAAAGAAAAAGAGATAAAATGGTCACCTGAGACAATAGATACTAGGATTACATGAACAAATGGATATAGAGGAGAAAACAAACCATAATGTTCTTATGGAGAGTGATAGAAAACATGTTTCGAAGAAAGTTAACGACCACGAAATCACAAACTTGTGATGGGTTAAATGGTATTTGATTCCCTAGTAGGAAAGGTTAACATACAACATTTTTGTTTTAAGTTACTTTTAATTGAGGAATTTATTTATGGGATTATCTAAAACATAAGGAACCATAATTACTTGTCATGTAGATTTTCATCTTTTACTAGATTTTTAACACAAACTCATATTTTCTCCAAAAGATGAGTATTTAAGAATAATTGTTCGCATTAAGAGCGCTAAAATCAACTTCAAGAGAATAAAATAATCCACAAAATATGACCTATATATTTCCCATTTTTTAGACCTTAAGCAAAACCAAAATGGTTAGTACAAGATCAGATAATCCTAAAAAAGGATAATCTTTTACAAAAAGAAAAACTACTCTTAATCTCCAAAATTTGTTCACAAAACCAAAAGTTCATAACAGACCATTCAATAAACAGCTTTCCATAAAATTATTCAAAGTAATCAAAAATAAGATTGAAACCCAAATCTATGAAGGATTTTATCACATAGTCTTCTAAGATAAATCTTAACATTTATCTCCAAATAACATCCTTTGCTCTTAAAGTCTCCTATTGAAAAGTAATTAACCTAATCCCATATTCTCCATGATAGGTTAATAATTTTTATAAATAAACCAAATTGTCATATGTCCACAATATAAACATAGATTCTTCCAAAATAAAATTTCACCATTTCTCCTCAATTGAAATCCCAAACTATTCTATTTTCTATAGGAGTATATTGTTTCCACGAAAGAGAGAACATCTTCCAAAATAAACATTATTACTTAGTCACCAAATCATTTTCCTAAGATAAGGATATCCATTTAATAAAACATAAGTTCCCAAAATCAACTTATTCTTGATCTATAAAATCATTTAACTAAAAAGAATATGTCATACTAACCAGGGACTTCATGTAGGATAGTGGTAGGCCATTTTCCCTTGTCGCCCTTTGGTTGTGGGTTTGATTCATGTGGCCATGCCGGACGCGACAGGGTGTCACCCATCTTACGGGTTGTCCTTTTTATAAATCTCAAAAATAACCCTAACATGTTTTAACCTCAATGGTTTCCTTATACCTCTCATTTTCATCCAAGTTCATTATGATCTCAACATCTTAATTATTAAAGTCTTATTTCACCATCATAAGCTAAAATAAAACGATCCCCAAAATGAAGAACATCATACCTTGATCATGGTGTCCATTTGGTTTCATCGCCATCTTGTTCACGTAGGTAGAAGGTCCATGAATCACAACAAGGACTTAGAGATCCTTCAAAATCATTTGATTCCTCCATCCAAATACACCTTGTACAACATGGGTCATATGGGTGTTCACAAAAAATAGTTTTGGAAAAAAAATCATGTATAACATATAATTTTAAAACATCTGATAAGACATGATTTCTATAAAATAGTCTGACCAAATTTGAGTTGAAACATTCAATTAACGGTCCTTTTAAAATACCATAGGTATGTGCTGAGAGACTATATTTTAAAAGAAAATATATATTGGTTGAACAAGGGTCTCCTTCTTCAGCGCCTTCTTTAAAATCATAATATGCTTCAAAATCTTTTGATAGGGTAAAATATTTTAAAATCCCTTGATAATATTTAACTTTCTTGAATATATGAGAATATTGTGAAAATAGGATTTTTCTAAATACCACCCATGATCCATGATGATAACGAGGTATAGTGGAGGTGTTTGATATCTCAAAAGGCTGGTTACAAGTGAGTTGTATGCTAGAAAAAGTTTCACAATCATCCGAACATGGCTTTGCAATAATTATTGCAAGAAAGTCATCAGGAAGAGATAAGAATATCGTTTGAGATCCTCCTCCTTCCATTTCCTTGATCTGAAAAAGTTATAAAACAAGGATTTAACTAAGATAATAAAAATAGGGACTAATCATGTGTTTAAAGAAAACTCCTAGTCCCTAAATTTGTCTAAACTGACCTCTGATACCAACTATAAGGCCCCAACCTTAAACATTACTTAATTGTGAGTTATTCAAGAATTCACATTGAGGATCTTTTCAGGTTTAGAGTTTTAGGGAATTAGGTCATAAAATCATGCACTACATTCCACATTTAAACAAGGTGGTTACAACAAAGACAATATTAATTTTTTTCCATCAAATGTAACATATTTAAAATAAATCATGGATTCTTTCTTGACACTTCCTCGACACTATCATCACATCATGTACATTTCCCTTGACTTGTGAAAAATATTTCAAAAACTTGTGGTGAGCACAAAAAGCTCAGTAATTATTATAAAATAATGAAAGGAAACATTAACCCATCAATAAATACAAATCAATGAAACCAAAACTTTTCATTCATCGCATACCCCACGAAATCATAAGATTCATGAGTAACACACTGAAATCATAAATCATAGAGGTAACTTATAGAATCCATATAAAAATTTCATTTTAGCTATCACAGATACATAGGGACTCACATTTGGAATACCCATCCCAGTATATTCCCAAAATATCTTAGGATAAACATTAACGTTTACCTCCATCTCGTTACCCAATGCATTGGAGAGCTATCTCGGGCTCACCTGCCCTAGGTTTATCACAGAACCACCCATATACGTAACAATGGACAAGAACCATAACATAATCATAATACATAAATTAAGCATAATGTAAAGATAAAATTCCCATATTTCAATAATAATATAACATTTTAAGATATTGAAATAATGAATCTATTCTAAAAACCATTTTCAAAACCATTTAAAACATTTAATAAAGGGATTTTTGAATAAAAGTGTCTCATACCACTTTGAAGATTTTAACATTTTAAACCATTAATATCCATATAAATAAATCCTTAAAACCATTTGAAACATGTATATTAATGATAAATATTTATAATAATAAATCATTAAAACATTTAAAATGATATTTTAGTTAAAGTGTTTTTAACAAAATGAGAGCCACTTGAATACAAATAATTGAGGAATAACATTTAAGCAGAACTTTATAATATCATGAGAATAAACGGATTCAGGATATAATATGCCAAAGGATAGTATATACACCATATAAGAGTGAATTGGTGCATAACAACAATGAAGTATCAATGGAAATGTAAAATGAGATGAAATCCCTTATAAATATGGTATCGTTAAATTAAGGATAAATCAATCTCATAATTATGTGTGAAAAATATAAATACACCCAATATAAGTGGATATTAAGTGTAAAACAATCATAGTTCATTCACACATATTCATAGGATGAAATATTCAATAACTACAAGTTTAACCCAAAGAAATCAAAATTAGGTTAAGAAGTTTCCTTGTAAAAATTCGACAGCCTAACGGTGTCACTTTAAAATTCAGAAAATGGGTTGATGAGACAAAAGGGTATCTCATCACGTGGAAATACATTTTACATCAATAAGGATATATAACAACATATCCCAAAATAATAAGATGTAAATTAAAATACATAACAAAAGAAGTCTTTTAAAAAGAGGAGGGTGAAAGGTTCCCTTACCGATTTGGGTAACTTCCAAAACGTACACCCCATGAAAGAAGGGTCATAAAATGAAGATCTTAACACTAATAAATTAAATTATATTACAAAAATAATACAATCATGGGAATTACAACACCACCGAAAAGTAAATTGTGGAAATGTAGCATGAATCTCACGGGAATAAAAGTGAGATGAAAAATCCCTTAAGAAAAATCGGCAGCCTAACGACGCCCCTTAAAACGTCCAAAAATGGATTGAAGAGATCAAATAGGGTCTCTCATAATATTAACATAAAATTTACAGCAATAGGAATATAAAATAACATCCCAAAACATAAAAATATGAGCTTGAAAGAAATGACATAAAAGAGAGTACTTAAAAAGAAAGAGAGAGGTAGGATCCCTTACCTCGTGTCTGACTTGACTTGATCATTCTTTAATCTCCTGAATAATAAACTATAGTTAATTTATACTTGCTTAATATACTTTTTTAATTTCATTATTCCTTTTATATCACTTATTACCATGTTATGGACATTATGTAATTATTTAAGTTAATAACGGTCATTTTGTCGATCATTGGTACTTGAGTCAAAAATAAACTTCTTATAATTAAAAGTTGTTCTTGTGGTAAAATATCTATTATATCCCAAATTATATTCATTATTTAGATATCATATATATCATATATATCCACTATATACAAGTATTTACAATATTACATAACATTTAGAGGTAAGATGTGAAATGCACCGATCATGGAGACGGTAAGTCGTACGTACGCATGAACGCTACTTTTATTTCTATTTCATATTTAATGGAATGAAATAATTATGATATAAAGGTATATTATAATTAAAGTATAATAAATATGTTATAAAGGTCACATATGTTCATTAATTTCATTCTTTATACATTCCATGTATTTCATGAACGAGTCACATCACTCGAGGGGGTGGTACTCCACACTTCCTCAAATGAAATTATCGCATTTGCGCAACATGAAAAGCATAAAGGTATGTTTTAAATATAAAATAAAGAAGGATAGAGAGGAAATAAATATAATATATATCATAAATAAATTTTTTTCCATAATAATGGCCACCATGAGAGGTGGTAGGAGAAGGTAGAACAATCATCGTTTCGTGAGGCAGTAATTCGCCATCCCCGGAAACAGTATGTTCTTTAACCATTAAACGGAGGTGTGTGTAAGTGTAGCTCGAATCCTTATCATAACTACATCCTATTATATTGAAGATATTTTTTGTGTTACAAAAATAAAGGAATAAAAAGATTTTAAGGAGTTGGTGAAGTAAAATAAAACAAAAGAACATAAGATAAGACATTACCTTTAAATAGGGTAACTCCCTTTGGTTTGAACCAAAAGGCTTTCATGAAGAGATTTATGCCTAAGGTAAGGATTTTAGGATTAATAGAGTGATGTGGAGAGATAAAATGAGTAGAGTTTGGTCTATCCAAAGGCTTGAGATGTGTGGGTAAGGTTGTAGAGGTGGGGGCCTTTTATAAGAGGGGGGAGGGTCACTCTTAAGATGTTATAAAATGTTACTTTATTGTAAAATGAGTTTCGAATTTTAAAGGTCCCACAAAGAAATATTTCAAGGATAAGGTGATAAGGGTTCTAAATCCACCCATCCAATAGGGTTTTTAATATGAAAAGTCTTAGAGTTTACATTTTATTCTCATTTTATTTAAATCGTTCATTAATGAGATAATCACTGCATCATCAAGGTGTCATAAATAAATTACATTATTTAATGTCAAAAAATTATAAAAAACAAAATATGATGTAGGAAATATTTTTATATTTCTAATGAATTTTTATAGTAAAGATTATGACTTTTATAACCCCATTTTATTTTTTTAGTAAAACAATACATGTCTATGACATTTTTATTTTAACTTTAAATAAAAAGTAATTAATGTCATTTTCTTACCCAAGTGGCTCCATGGGGTCCGCAAGATGACCCATGGATATTTCTGGTCAGCCATGACACATAAAATAAGGTTAGGACATGTGTCAAAGTAATTTCATATTATTATAACATTATTTTTACCTTAAATTACACTAAATTACTTTAATCGCGATTAATAAAACATAAAAGTTTCTATTCACCAAAAAATTATTTTCATCCCATTTAACCATATTTTACTTACTAATTAAAACCATGTATGTCGGATTTTTGAAATAAAATTCACATAAGTGGTAATGTTTCATTTAAATGAAAAATTGGTTTTTTTAACCACCACTTAGTGGTTTCACTATTCATTAAAAATTGAAGTTTTTCAGAAAAATATCAAAAATCCACCCTAAGCTATATTTGATATTCTGAATTCAAATATGATGCCTATTTTACAAAATTAAAACCATATAATTTTCTTTAATTAATTTAATAAATAATTCCCGTCGTTAGAACAAATAGCGTGTTTTAAGAAACAAAATATATCAAAAGATTGACACTAGTTTAATTCCAATTTCAAAGTGAAATTAATTCCAATGACCACCATTGGATTAAATGGTAAAAATATATTCTAATTTCAATTTAAAACCAATTCAAATGATAATATAATAATATAAATAAATTAGATTTAAATGAGGTTTTAAATTAAAATACAACATTTTTCACTTATTCATTAAAAATGAACTTTATCAGAAAAATAACAAAAACATACACAAAGTAAATTATGATGTCCTGATTATAATGAATGATTTAATTTGGTCCAATATAATGTATAAGAGTGACCAAAACTATTTTTAAAGAGAGTTCTCCATCAAAAGGTGATAAATCTTCCTTTTAGTGAATATTAGATTATTTATGCTTAAAATTGAATTCTATTCATTTTTAAAGCCTTTATATTTTATTGGATAAATATAAAAACATTTAACAAACATATATAATCAGATTTTAGTTATTTCTATTCATTCCCTCCAATAAAATGACTACATGTTAACTACCATTTAAAATAATAATATTATATTATTAGTGTGCAACGTAAGATTTCAAAGAAACTCGTTGTTGTGTATCGGGTACGCTATCGAAAATAGCAACCCCTTTAAAGTAAAATTAATATTTAATTCAAAAATATTAATAAATATGAAAAGGTCTTATTCTTTATTTACCTGGGATGTTACACCTTGTCTCATACCCCACAACCAATACATCAAAGTGTAGGCATTTTGTTAGTGTGCCATAAACAAAAAGGGACACATAAACAATTATAAACAAACCCATAGATAACTAGGTTCCCATGTTCTCTTTCCATTTCAAAAAGTCCTTGTTAACAAATAATATATTTCACTTTAAACCATTCACACATCAAAACCTAATAAACTATTTAATAATAACCATGATGTCTGTATAATCCATTTAAAACTTTATTGGTATAAATGTCTCTAATTAAAATTTTCTTTTTTAAAAAATAAAAATAAAAATAATACATTCCAACTAGGCTTACCCAATCACTTTTTAAATCTACTTAAAGACATCTTTGAAACCGGGTTTGAAAACAAACTTTAAATTCAAAAGGATTACTTTAGTTATGCACACACACACACACATGTTTCTCGACTTTAACAATTTCAAATTATTCCATGTGAATTTGTACCCTTATATATATATATTTATTCTTTCTTATTTATATATGTATAACCATTAGATAACTAAAAAGGAATATATAGAATCTCAGATTTATTCTATTTGATACCATCCTTGAGAAACATTAATTATAATTGGATATATATATATATATATAATGACACTCCATTCTAAATTCATATATTCACACATCAATGTGTGATTTTTCAATAGTGTGAATATATATATACAAATAAGAATTGAAAATAAATAACAAAAATGGGTTTTAGAATAAATTAAAATTAAACTAAAATGAAATAAATCATGTAAGTTAAATTAAACCACTTTAATAATCGACATAAAAATTTAGAAACATCCTAGGGGATATTAAAACACACAAATTCTCTTAAAAAACTATAACAAATATTTTTTTGAGAAAGAGAAGAGAAATTTTTACAAAGGATAAATAAATTAAAGAGAGAATATATGGAAATACAAAATTGAAAACATAATATATTCCTTGGAAACTTTATAAACATACATAAATTAACAATTTTACATTAAGAATAATAATTTAATGGAAAATAAATAAAAGGATCTAAATTAAAAGTTTAATCATAGGGAAAACCTACCCAAAACTTGTTCATATAGAGAAATCCATCCAGGAACGGAATGAGAAGGGTCTTAGGAGGAAGACACACACCCAAGTAAATAAACTCATAAGAATAGAATAAAAAACTATCAACACTCATACACTAAGGTTTGGAGAACACATGATGCACCAAGGAAAAAACAAGTGGAAGAGAGAAAAGGGAATAAAAAGAATATATAGAGGAAGAAATAATTACATAAGATTATCACACACTAAAAAAGGTGAATAATTGATGAAGAATAGGGTATGGACAAAGGGGGTGTGTGTGAGAGAGAGGATGGCTAGAGAGGGGTGTAACATGAGAATTGGGGAAAGGGGGAGGGGAAAATAGGGATCAAAACCACTAATGAAATTTTAGTAAATTAATAAAATTTAAGCATACGGAGAAACACATGGATTTAGTGAACAATTTACTAAACCATACACCCTTATACTAGGCCCACTAACACCCACACAATTTGGTTGCACAATTTGGTAAACAATGCATCAACCATGTTAAATCTCTCTATCAATGTGATAGAATCTCCAAAACTATTTCCATATAATTTATCCAATGATGTGGTTAAACAAATCATCACATAGAAAAGAATATTTTTTTAAAAAAAATTCCAAATTAGAAGCATCATCCCTCCAATAAATAAATAAATAAAATAACTATTCAGTTTGGGATGGTGTGTGATAGATTCCAATATTATATTAAGGAGAAAAGTCTCACCAATTTACACACATTAATTTTTAGATTACCCCTTGTAAAAAAGATTGTAACACCCCTTGTTTTATATATTTTACTATTTCATATTTTTTTGTGTTGTGAAATGGTTTGGGATGGTTATAAAAAATACTATGTGTTTTTTTATGTTTTTGGAGGTTTTTGGTGGTCTCATGATTTGTGGATAGTTAGGGAAAACCATATAGAAGACCATGGTAACTATGATAGAGTGTTTGGGGGTAGTTGGGGAAGGCACATGGTTGGATAACAGTTTAGAAAAAACCTAAATTAACTCTAGGTCCTCAAGGATTTTTGGATAGTGATTATTTGAATTATTTACATACCATTTTACAAATAGTTTGTCCAATCGTGTTGCCTTGGGTGTTATATAGTGACACTCACATGATTGGTGAATATTTTGAAACATCTTGCAACCAAATAATAAATTTAATTAAAGGGTTCTAGAAATTATATTTTTAACTCATTTCCCACCCATAACACTCATTATTCATCCTGGGGATAAGGGTCATACATATCTATCATCATTTGGGAGATTTTTATTATTCCCTTCCATTTATATGATTGTCTCATCAGATCATTGAGTGTTAGACCTACCAAGAATAAGGATTCCATGCCTTGATGTATGAGTTAGTATGAGTTTTAATATGATTTTTTCTGTGATTCATTAGAGGTAATGTGAGGAGAGTCTGGATCTATGATTTCTCAGAATGATACTTCAAGATAAACCTATTTGAGATATTTGGATTCTTTCCCACTCTACTATATTTTATATATTGATGGATTTTATTTTGAAAAATAAATTTCTTATGTTTATTGATGGAAAACCCATGATGATATTTCTTGTTGATTTAATTTAAAATGATGGGCTATGTTTGACATTCATTATGTGGTTTAAAACATTATAAAATAGTAATTTATTTCAAAAGATATGTTTTTGGGTGTGATAAAGTGGAATAACATGGTTAGAATATGTTTATTATGCATACTCATACCTTTTTAGATTCATACATGGACACCATGCCGATTTGGGGGCATTCTGGTACTGTATCACTAAGTGATGACTTGGGTTTAAAGGGATGGGTTTCTTTCATGATGTTGGATAGTTCAGTGGACATATGGGATAAGGAATACATTGGATGGGAACATTCATGTGTGTGTGTGTGTTTATGATATGGGTGTCCTCTTTAGTATGAGTTGCTTTAATTGGTACTATATTTATTTCTCGCTTTCTTATTCTTGATACTCTCCCTATTATATATAAATATATAAATATATTATTGTAAGAAAACTCATTATTTTTTTAGTTGTGTGTGTGATGTCTTGGGGATTACCTACCAATTTAAATACTCACATCCTACATATGAACCTTCATATATATATAGTTGTTATTTGTCATAAAACAAGTAATGGAAAGTTCTGTTAATTTTCTAGTGGGGAATCATGATGATGATGTCATGATTGATGTGAGTGGAGCATGGAGATGGTTTTGTGGTGGATTTGGTCATGGTTCAATGTTGATACCGTGGTGTCTCTTATGTCTTGTGGGTTTTTACTCTTGTATGGTGTATTTTTTGTCTGTTGTGAATTTAATTTTTGTATGGTTATGTTTTATTGTATTTTATTGTATTTTTATCATGCATCATATTTATTCATTGTATTAATGTTGATTGGTTATTTAAGGCTTTATTGGGTATGAGGGTAAATCATCCCCTAGGATATTGTAAGCACTTGGGATTTATTTCCCACGTTTTGTGTCAAGGGGATGAAGTTAATGTTAGTGAATTTTTGGTCCTACCCAAGAAACATGGTCATGGTTGGGATGTTACAAATGGTATCAGTTTAATATGGTCTATTAGTTAGGTATGGTAGGTTGTGAGATAATATGTTTCTAGACATAAAATGTAGAGTATAAAAAGGCATAACCAAACTATTTATAATGAACTTAAAGTAACATAGGTATTATGGTTACAAAAAGTTTTATGAAACGCTTCTATGTATGTTTTCATCTCATCGTCATTGGTTTAGGGGATGAGGGTTCAGTATCATATATTATTAAATAGATTTCCCACTAAGAATTCATCATTAACATGATACTTATGATATTTCTTATTATTAATCTATATATGGTAAAATATATGGGTTTAAATTATTTGTCTATGATTGTGTAATTTATTTTCTATGACTAATAAAATGCCAGCAGTAAGAATACCAAGAAACAAATAGTATGGTACTAGTGAGAACTATTATATTTTCACCCTAGAACGAACTACATTGTACTTTATATTTCCTATATATTCATGAATTTAAATATAATTAAATACTTTATAAAATATTGAATTTTTTTCCTAACATTATTTTGATGATGTCCTTGGGTATCAATCGAATTAAAATGATAAGCCATAGGAGTTCCCTACTATGATGAGAACCTTGAGATTATATAAATATATCACTTAAATATAAATCTTAAGGTCAGGATAATGAACTATGACATGCCACATAGTTTTTTGACTATTAGACATGAGTTCTCAGAAGGGGATCATGCTCCATCTCATGAAGTTCACACTTAGTGATCTCAAAGATAAGAGAATATGAGAAAAATCCCACCAATATAAATTATTCATGTTTGTATATTATCAGATTTCCTTACCTGAGAGAATTTTTAATGGTACATAGAATTTTAGATTATTATTAGTATATATCATGAACACATTCTTAGATGTATTTCCAAAACCAATTATTCTCTATATTCATTATATTTATGGTATGTTTAGTACACAAACATTTATATGTTATTAATGAATAAGTTGAGGAAGTTTTTGTCCCTTCTATTAATGGATGTTAATATCTCTTCCCATTAGTTTGAATGGAACCATCAAAATAAATTCCATTGCTATAGTGATGTAGACATGTTCATTCTGGATAATCAGAGAAATATATATCAAGTATTGAGGTTGGTGACACAAGAAATCAACCTGCAAGGTGATATATCTTGAAAAAGGGATTATTATACACAAAAATGATCTTATGTGGTTTTTGTCATTGTAACATAACTCCTTACTCTATGGGTGTCCCGAACCATTACTAAATAATAATCTTAAAATTTAGGAAATCCAGCCTAATTCCATCAAGGAAGAGGCCTAGTGGGCCACACACAAAAAATGTTTTCACTGATTATAATTAAATATTAATTGTATTTCACAACTGGAAGAAATATTATTATATAGATTGATATTTAATATTTTTTCAAGATTTTTTAAATGATTATAAGAATTAAATAAATATTTATTTGAAAGTTAATTGTTTAATTTTGTGAATAGATAATATTTACTTATCTATTTTAATTCAATATATAATAAATAAATATTTATTTGAATAATTTATTTATTTATGTGAATATTAAATAAATAGTTATTATTTAGTTTGTGAATAGAATATTTATTTACTTATCAAATGAATACATATTTAATAAAAAATATATTAAATTAATTATTTGATAACATTGAGGAGGACGTGCAGACTAAGTCTTGGTCCAGGGATAAATATTAATTTTTAAGTTCATAAAATAATACTTATCATTACTTTACTAGGCTCACACCATGAAATAAAATATGGGTATTTTTTTATATGTCATTAGGTTCATTTTTGGTTTAATATATAATTAAGGGTTTTTATGGAATTTTTAAAAATGAATCCATAACATCAGGTCTATAAATATAATATTATGAGAATTTTGATTAGTTTTTCTTTGTGCACAACATTATCCTCCCTAGATAATTCTCTCTCAATGAAGAAAATCTCTAGAGTATTATATCATTCTCAAGAGATTCTATCATCCATCATTTTTTTCAAGATGGAGTAATTAAGAGATGACCCTTCTATGTTGCATGGATCGGGGTTGTGATCAAAGGAGTGATTCAAGATGAACGGTACCACCATGCTAGCACCCGGAGTACCATCAATGATGTCATGTTATATAAGGATCACATGTAGATTAATACTAGAGGAACTATAATATAGGTCCTCGTCAATTCATTGAAAATTAAACAAAACAAGATTCTGAGGATATACATATAAATTAAATTAAGAACTCAAGATTGAGGTATTTATTCATGATGTTAAACTAATTATAAAATTAATGTGAAGATATATTCTCTTTTCTTCAGTGACCTTATTTTTCAATATTATTTAGAAAAATTTCATTATTCATGGTGTTTATATCCTGTACAATATAAGAATGATCTATTAAATCAGACATAAGTTGATCTCTCCATTAGAATAAAAGGAACTTCTTCTATATTCAAAACTAAAAAAAAGTATCAGAGTTGTCATGTTCAAATTTATAATTATTTATTTGTTAGTTGGTCATCATGAAATTTAAAGTTAAATTTCATTTAAATTTATTTTAATTCTTCATCATATAATTGAAATCTATTCTTCCGCATCTTTTCATCTCACTTATATAACCAAATTTAGTTAATAATTAAAGAATATTTTATATTAATAACCCATACAAATTTGACACAAATTTTGGATAGATAACACAGGGTTTCACTAAATGTAATTATTTGTCACATGTCATGTATCTGTTTTCATTTCACTAGACTCCCACATAGAA
This sequence comes from Viscum album, assembly GCA_963277665.1. Lineage (NCBI taxonomy): Eukaryota > Viridiplantae > Streptophyta > Magnoliopsida > Santalales > Viscaceae > Viscum > Viscum album. Next base: position 1,710,567,041 of record OY728140.1, on the reverse strand, counting down.
TCCGGGTCTTCAGGTAATAAATAAAGGCCTCATTCATTAAATGAACCATGTGTTGACTGGACAGCATGGAACACATCTTTTTCATATTACATATATTATAAATAGACTTCACTTTGTGTAGTCCACATGTTTCCGTAGTGGAGAACATTAGTTCAATATTTTTCATGTCATCAATACAACACATGAATTAAATACAAGACACATATAGGATGAAATCCATGAAACATGATGTACATTCTATGTATCCTTTACACTCACCATGTACCTCATTGATATCCACTAGATGTACATGTTGGGTCCCTAGGCATATACTACGGAAATTTGGAGAAGAAAAGTACAAGCTGTGTGGCTGACCTACACATGACATGTAATTTACCTATTTATAGTTACATATTAAATTTAATTTATAAATCTAAAAAACCATCGTTGTATATTTCATGTGTCATTAATTTCACTCATACATGCTATATGATATGTTTTATATGACATAAAATGACAAATTAATTTCCACATAAAATTTGAACTACATGAAATGTATAGTTGTAATATGTTTGAAAACTCCATGGGAATTTAAAATAATAACATGCTATATTAATTAATATGTATTCCATGTTTAATTTAATTTAATTTTACATTCCATGTAATTACATGATAAGATGTGTATGATAAATTCCTCATGAGTGGACTATATGTGATCTTAATACATACATGGCAGTTCAAATGGGCACTTGTCGATTTTCATACAAGTACAAAGATATATTCTATTTTATTATTTTTTTTAAAAACAAAATTACTATTTCATTTAAAATAACATTTTATGAGAATATATAAAAAAATTGGATGGAATAAGATAAAATGAATTAATTTATTATTAATATAATTAATAATATTATTTCATGTACATTTTATCTTTCTGAAGAACGAATTAAACTGAATACTTTCGTTATGTTTTAATTGTATAGTATTTCTATGTGTACGAGGGATCATGATATTTTACCAGACTAATGTATGTTTTGGTATAATTTAATTTAATTTAATAGTGTTTTTAATAATTTATTATTAAATTAAATATGATGGTATGTGTGTCACCCCTTTCTCCTTTATTTTGTAGGACCTGCTTGCCCAAATTTTATTTGTCTAATTACCATTAACTAGTAATATTATTTCCCTTATATATGTGTGAGTTATATAAAATATTTAGTAAAAGGATTATTTCATGGCACATAGAGGTAGTTCAATTTAGAACTGAGGATGAGGTAGTTCAAAATGGAACTAAAATAAGACCAACTTAGGAAATACATCAGTTGACAAGTGGGATACAACAACTTGTACTAAGACTGTCATAATGGGTTTTACCCTAGGTTCATTTCATTTAATTTTTTATTTTATTTTTATCTTATACATAATTTTTTTGGATGTAAGGATTCTATCATATATATAAATGAAATAATATGAAAATATGGAATTAAAATAAATGGATAATGAATAAATTTTTAATAGAACATGGTTAATCTATAAGGAACCGACCTTAAACATTACATAATATTTAATTATGTCAATACTTATCATTGAGGATATTTTCAGGTTTAGTGTTTTAGAGAATTAGGCCATAAATTTTACATAACAAATTGAATATTACAAGTAGACACTACTACCCAGTATCCATTTTTTATAAAATAAAAACTCTTAAAAAAATACATGTTTAGTTTCATGTTTTAGACATAATGACTTTTCCTTGACTGCCTCATTGAACCAATTCATCTATAAGTCCTATGGAAAACATTTCAAAATCCTGGGATGAGAATAAAAAGCTCAGTAAGGGTTATAAAATAAGGAAGGAAAACATGAACCCATCAATAAATACAAATCAATAAAACCAGTAATTTTCAATTATAACATACCTTATGAAATCATAATATTTATGAATAACACACAGAAATCATAAATCATAAAGGTAACATATGGCATTCATAACATACTTACATTGTATCTATCACAACTACATAGGGAGTCACATTTAGAGTACCCATCATAGTATATTCCCTAAATCTCTTAGGAGAAACATTAATTTTTTAGCTCTGTCATGTTACACAATGCCTTGAAAAGCTATCTCGGGCTCACCCGCCCTAGGTTTATCACAGAACCACCCGTATACATAAACAATTACCAATAACCATAACATATCATTAACACATAAAACAGGCATAAAAAAGATAACATTTCCAAATATCAATAACAATATATCATTTCAAGATATTGACATAATCAATGGTTTATCAAACCATTTTCAAAACCATTTGAAACATTTAATAAAGAGATGTTTTAACCAAATTGTCCCATAAAACATTGAAGCTATTAAATGAATTAACATTTGAAAAAATTAATGTCTATATAAATAAATCCTAAAAACCATTTTGAAAATATGTAAATTAATGATAAATATTTAGAAGAATAAATCCTGAAAACATTTAAAATGATATTTTTGTTAATGAGCTTTTAACAAAAATAGAGACGCTTGAATACAAATAATTGTGGAATTTCATTTAATCAGAACTTTAAAATATCATGAGAATAAAAGGATTCATGATATAGTATGCAAAAGGACCTTATATACACCACATAAGAGTGAATTGGTGCATAACAACAGTGAAGTCTCAAGGGAATGTAAATTGAGATGAAATCCCTTATAAAAATTATATCCTTAGATTAAAGAAAAATCAATTAAATAATACTGTGTGAAAAATAAGAATAAACTCAATATAAGTTGATATTAAGTGTGAAACAATCAGAGGTTATTCACATATATTCATAGCACGACATAATCAAGAAGTAGAAATTTGGCCCAAAGAATTGAAATTGGGTGAAGAAGTTCCCTTACAGAAATCTGACAGACTAACGATGTCACATTAAAATTCAGAAAATGAATTGATGACAAAGAAAAGGGTATCTCATCATATGGAAATAAAACTTACATAAATAATGATATAGAAGAACATATCCCAACATAAGAAGATATAAATTAAAAGACATAACAAAAAGAAGTCTTTTAAAAAGAGGCGGGTAAAATTTTCCCATATCGATTTGGTAATTTAAAAAAGAAACACCCCATTAAAGATGGATCATATAATGAAGATGTATATACTCATAAATTTAAGTATATTCCACAAGGAATAAAATCATGGTAGTACATATTCCACACAAAAGGAAATAGTGGCCAATATATCATGGATCTCACGGGAATACAAAGTGAGATGAAAAACCCTTACCATATTGTAATTCAATCGAGTTGTATAACCAAAAGTTAATAACCATAATTTTAACCACAGAATACCATGAATATAAAGAGAATAATGATAGTATATATCTAATGGAAGTACACAATACACCGCATGAAATAAATAAGTGGTGAACAATGGAAATCTCATGGAATTAAATGTGAGTTAAGAAATCCCTTACCTAGTGTCCGAATTGAATCGTATGTTCTGTGTTCTTCTTGAATAATAAAATAAATTAATTTCTACTTTCTTAAGAACCTTTTTAAGTTTATTATTAATTTTATATTTCTTATTACCATCTTATAAACAATATGCAATCATTTAAGTTAATAACGGTCATTTTGTGGATATTTGGTACTTGAGTAAAAAATAAACACCTTATATTTACAAGTTGTCCATGTGGTCAATAGTCCATTATCTCCAGAATGATATTCATTATTAAGATATCATATATATCCAATATATATGTATTTATAATAGTACATATCATTTGGAGATAAGAAATGAAATGCACCGTTCATGGAGACGGTAAGCCGTACGTACGCATGAACGCTACTTTCATTTATATTTCATATTTTAATGGAATTATAAGATAATAATACATAGTTATATTTTAATTAAACTAAAATATCATATATAATATCATTAAATCCATCCTTTATATGTCTCACCTATGGCATTAATGAGTTATATCACTTTGAGGGGGCGGTAGTCCGCACTTTCTCAAATGAAATTATCGCGTTTAGCCATAACAGAATCCATAAAGGTATGATATAAATGGAAAATACAGAAGAATAAAGAAAAAATACACATAATATATATCATATATAAATAAAATTTCATCATAATGGCCACCATAAGAGGTGGTAGGAGATAATTGAACAATCATCGTTTCGTGAGGCGTTAGTTTTCCATCCACAGAAACAGTATGTTCTTTACCCATTAAATAGTGGTGTGTGTAAGTGTAGTTAGAATAAATCTCATAACAACATCCTAGTATATTTAGGATACTTTTTTTTGTTATAAAATAAACTAACGAAAAGGTTTTAGGGGTTGGAGAAGTAAAATAAAAGAAAAGATTTTAAGAGAAACTTGTACCTTTAATTCGGGTAACTCCCTTTGGTTTGAACCAAAAGGACTTTTTGAAGTGTCTTCTTCCAAAGGTAAGGCTTCTAGGAGAAATATAAGGATATTGAGAGATTATTTGGGCAGGGTTTGGATGATCCAAGGGGTTTTAGAGGTGTGAGGAATTGGTTAGAAGTGAGGGATTTTTATAAAGGGGGCGATGGGTTCTATAGAAAAGGGTGAAAATATTATTTTATTATATAATGATTTCCAGTTACTAAAGGTCCAAAACTCTTTAATGTCGAACATATGATTACTAATGGTCTATATAAATTCATCAAATAATAATTGGATATGTTTTAGAAGATATTTTATTATTTATAATCTTATTTGTTTAAATCATTTATTAAGGAGGTAAATACTGCATCATTTTTTTGTCATAAATAATTTAATTTATTTGATATCTAAAAATAAAAAAAAATACCATGATGCATTAAATCATTTTAGAATTTGAAATAATATTTATAGTCTAAAATATAACTTATATAACCCCATGTAAAAATTAATTTACTAAAATATATTTGTTTATGTCATTTTTGTCTTTAAATTATGTTAAATAAAATAAAGTGTCATTATCACTCTTAAGTGGCTCCATGGGGTCCCAAAATAAACCCAAGGATGCCCATGGTCATCCATAACTCATCCAATATGGTTAAGACAACTTTTAAGGTAATTCTTTATTATTATAATTTTTTTACCTTGAATTACCCTATTTACCTTTTACCGCTGTAAATAAACATCAAAAGTTACTATTCACCAAAAATTATTTTCATCTTATTGGACCACATTTTACTTACTAATAAGAACCATGTATGTTAGATTTTCAAAATTCAATTTACATAAGTGGTAAAATTTCATTTAAATGAAAAATTCAGTTTTTTAACTACTACTAAGTGGTTTCGCTATTAATAAAAAATTAAAGTTTTTCAGAAAAATAACAAAAATTCAGCCCAAGCTATATTTTATATTCTGAATTAAAAAATTATACCAATTTTACAAAATTTAAAACATATAAATCTAATTAATTAATTAAAAATAAATTCCTGTTGTCAAAACAAATAGTCTGTTTTTAAGAAACAATAACTATCAGAAGATTGATACTTCTTTACATCCAATTTGAAAGTGAAATAAATAACAATGAAGAAAATTGGATTAAATAGTAAAAAGATATTCTAATTACACTTTAAGACCAATTAAAAAAATAAAATAACCATATAAATAAATTATATTAAAAGGAAATTTTGAATTAAAATATAGTATTTTTCACTATTCATTAAAAAATTAACTTTATCAAAAAAATAAACAAAACTAGATTTAAAGAGTGTTCGCCATCCAAAGGCGGTAAATCGACCTTTTAGTGAATATTAGAGTATTTATGCTTAAAATTATATTCATTCATATTTTAACCCTTAACTTTTATTGGATAAATTTAAAAACATTTAACATACATGTAAAATCATATTGTAGTTAGTTCTATTAATTCCCGCCAATAAAATGGATAGGCGTTAACTAGCATTTAAAATAATAACATTATATTATTAGTGCAAAACGTAAGATTTCAAAGAAACTCGTTGTTGCGTATCAGGTAAGCCATCGAATATAGAATCCCCATTAAAGTAAAATTAATAATTAATTTACAAATATTAATAAATATGAAAATGTCATATTCTTTATTTAACTGGGATGTTATATAATCCCTTATGTAAAATACATTTAATATTAAGAATACTTGTGAAAGATAAAATAATAAAATTTACTCAAAATAAATAAATCTATAATGTCAATATTAAGTTAGACTAAGCCTTCCATTAACCAATTAGGAATTATAGAACTAGATGTTTGAAAAACCCTTGTTGGGACACTTACTTTTATTAGGGTGTTCTTATTAATGTTTTCCATTTACTTAAACATGTTATATCAAGAAGAGTATCCCTTTATAGAATTGATATAACATGGAGGCAAGTGTTAAGTAAAAGTAGGCTATGGTTATGGATTGAAGAGTCAACTATATAGATCAAGGATATGTAAACCCTCATTTGGAAAGTAATTTCCTAATTAAATACCTTAATTAAATTGACCAAACCCTTTCTTGGGTTATGATAAGGGGCACATAAACCTTCTCTATAAAGATGTATTTACAAATAGACTATCTAAGATCAATGGGTAAGGGCTATTGGGGCATTATTAAATAGTGGGAGACCTAAAATATTCAAAATAAATTATTATGTCTCACATTGATGGTAATCATGAATCAAAATAAAATCTTCCATTTATTATTATAGGAATAATGGAAGAAAAAACTATGAAAATGATGTGATAATTCCATAACTCAAGTTATTTCCTTATGAATAATTTTTTTTATGATTTGCTATAATCATTTATGCGATACATTATTGTCAAAAACATTGTATTTTTTATTAGAATTCCCTATTCATGTTCCTCAAGCCCAACATGTGAAAAAAGATGAAAATAATGTCTACTTGAGATATGTAGAGGATGCTTCCCATGTCCATTGTATCATATTATCAACTATGTCTGAAGAGTTTATGATACAATATAAGAACATAGATTTTTACACCATAATATCTCATCTTTTTTTTCTTGAGAAAGAGAAGGAAAGGCTTGAAATAAATAAGATTTTAAATGAACTATATATGTATAAACTGAAAGAAGGGAATCTAGCTACTAATCATGGAATAAAAGTGTTGGGTTATATTGATCAGGTATTGAAATTGGGATTTAATTTGGATAATAAATTATCCATTCTCGTTATTTTATTATTATTGACACCAAGGTAATCTTTATTCATCCAAGATGAGATACATGAAATGGATAAGTCACTCAGGAATATTTTTTCAACAATTCACCCCTATATAAGAATTTATTGAAACACATTTCTCCATCCCTTTTTGTGAAAATCTTCAAATAGATGCATGAATATCACATGGATAATATAAATATGAAATATTTTTAAAACATACTTCAATGAAATGAAGGATTAAGAGGTATAAGAATAAACATTAGGCTATTTTCTTCTCATGTGGAAAAATGAGCACTGGAAAAGAAATTACAATGAATTGAATAATAAAACATTAACATCCAAATCAGGTATATTCATCAATTTAATATTCACCACTTTCATATTAAAATATAATATTATGACAACATACAAGTATTTAAATATAGGAAATGGTCATGAATAGAAATGTTATAGGGTGAAATAAAAAGATGATGAGAAAGGGAGATTCCTATGTCATCCAAGGGGAGCTCACTAAATCAAATTGAAAAAAAGTATTCATTCATGTTTGTAATGAGGGTTACCAAAATATTTGTCTTAGTATCCTACTAGATACAATAACTCAACATTTCACATTTTGAATTAAATGTTGTTATGGTACATCATAATAAACTATTGGTTTAAAAACTCTTAAATAAAAATATCTATTGTAATGAATGATGAATATAAATATAAAACTAATTCTAGTTAGGGAAATATAATTTATTGTAAAAATAAAAGTTATGATAAACCTAGTTTTACATTTATAATTATTATAAATAAATCTCTCAAGTATATAACACACAGATGTGTTAGACTAGGAATCCTTTACATATAAAGTCACGCCATAAAATTTCCAATGTTAATTCAGTTATTTGGTCTAAATGGTATCAATGTTAAAATAAAAGTAACTTCATATACTTCATTATATTCCTTTAATAAATTCTAAGATTGATTACTGAAGTAAATGAGTTCCCTTGGTATAGATAGATGAATATTTAATCTAGCTTGTTGGAAAACATCATATATAAGTAATAATTAATCATATATATAGAGTAATGGTATTTGTAAACTTATATTTAATTATAAGAATCAATATCATGATGGTAGTAAAAGGAACATGAATAATGAATCCTATATATATTTCAAATCTTATGTAATTTCTTCCATGACATTTTTTGAAAATAACTGTGACACAACTAACAATATTACAACTATATTTTCTATTGAATATCACATCAATTGTGATATTATAAGATTAAATTAAGAAACAACCACATGTTTTTGTTGATTTTTTGTTAAAATAAGGATTTACATACAAATGGACACAAAAAACTAGGTGGAGCTCTGTTAATAATCTTATATCCACTATGGATATCAACATATATTAAAGACCGAAAATGTTACCCTAAATGAAACATATCTATTTTAGGATAATGGGTGATGATATAACCTCTATTGGTTAAATATCTTGATGTACCTGAGTTGGAATTATAGTACCAGGCTCCACTGACCATAATTGGGAAATTAGTTTAAAAGAAACATACTACAAAGAATTTAATCCCCAAATATGTGTTTTACATTCACCTTGATAGGTGATACATATATTATTCTTTCAACAAAAAGATTTATATTAAGAAGAAGTAAATGGAAACATGATAAGGTTAAAAAGTATGTATAAATTAAATTAATGGACTCTATGTATCATGGTTCAAGGACTTTATATTTTGAATATTTTTGAGACTTGATACTATTGGTGAGTATTCAAGAGAAACTAGACATGGATTTTAAAATATAGTAATAATAAATAATGATTGATTATTGAAAAGTTTAGTCTATGAAAAAACCTATACACTAATCATCAAGACTAAAATACTTTTGAACTCAACTTGTCAAAGAATACTTCTATGATCATCATATTTGGATATTTATTTTAATGGAAACCTTATTTGAATGACAACATACTAAATATTTCAATATTATGTGACCAAAAGAAGAACCTATGGTATATGTTTATAATAAATAACTAGAAATGGTCAATGAAATTAATAAGTTCCAATAAAATATTAACATTAATTAAATTAATTTCAAAATAAATCATATACAATGATAATAGAGTATTCATTTTGATACGAATGAGTGACTTGTGTATCTAACAGGTCTGTGAGAGAACTTAAATTTTCAATATAGATATGTTGATAACATATGGAAACACATTTATATTTTACTAGTTTTTTAATACTAAAGAATGAATTTATCCAAGTACGAATTAATGTAGGAACAATGTTATAGGGAATAATTCTATATAAATAGATCCATAGGTATTTTTAATCTAGTCATATTATATATGTTAACAAAGAATTAAAACAACAATTTAAAAAAATTCAAGACTGAATTTTTGATAGAATATAATCATTATAGTAGAATATGCATGGGAATATAAATATATTATTGAGATTAAATGAATTTAAAAAGATTATGTTCTTGGAATTTATCTCATATTCCATGATATGTAATAATATTTGATATTACTAGTGCATGATTCATAATGTTTAAATATCCAATATATCCAATATAACGACATTGACTTGTAGTTAGAACTAATTGATAGTACATGGAAAGTAGAACATGATATGTTCGTTGTGTCTAGTGTAGTGGGAATACTAGTGATCAATATAATTGGACAATTGTCTTTATTTTGTTCAATTTGATCAAATATCATATTAATTATAAGGTAATATGTAAGAAGAATATATTACAACCAGTGGAATCCATAACCACAATATCCAAGTATGTTGTGGATTCCAATTCTACTAAAGAAGCAGCTTAAAAAACCCTATTCCTTTTAGGGTTATACTAAAGGAAATAATTTTATCTTTATTATGATAAGATTGGACTATGTACTGAATGAAGATGTTAGGTTTCTGACTTAAGAATAAGATGTGGATACTCTATAATGTCACAAATTGATGGATTTTCCCAATGTAGTGACGTCATAGTAAGTGAATTCACCACATAGACATGTGTCTTCAAAAAACCTTGTTATAGAAATGTGGTAGGTTGAGTAACTATATCCATCCACAACACAAGCATTATTAACATGTGAGAACTTACTCATCATTAGAATTTGTCTCTAGTAAAAGTTGGACTGTGTTGAGTCAGTTCCCTAGAATCAATTACTTTATACTTTAGATTTCTTGTATATTAATGAATTTGGATATTAATAAATACATTGTCACATATTCATTATTCTCAAACATAAAAATAGTAGGATAATAACGTAGGGAATATATAACTTTAAAAAAATTTGTATTATGAAATCCCTTCAATGATGAGAAATTTGAGATTCTATGATGATATATATTAAGTTTCAGTTCTATAGTTTGAATGATGAAATATGAAAAGGAATATAGTTCACTAGTGGAAATAGTATTTTTATCATCAGAGAAATTATGTATTCTTTTTAAACCAATGAAAAAAGTATGTGCGAGATAGTTTTGGCGTATGTTTTAATAAAAACCAACACCGAAAATGTTTATACATGGTTTTCGGCGTCGATTTGTACTAAAACAGACACCAAAAACCATGGAAGAATTTATTTTTCGTTTATATTTTTTAAAAAATAGACTCCAAAAATAAATAATATATTTTTGGTGGTTGTTTTTACAAAAACCAACATGGAAAAAAATTCGGTGTCGGTTTTTGTAGAAACCGATGCGGAAAATATTTTTTCAGGCTTTTAAGCATCTGTTTTGTAATAACTTATGCCAAAAGTCTTTACAAATTTACCTTTATTAGGAAACACTCATTTTTTTGATCTAAGAAACCCTTCTCTCACAACAAATCCCTCCTAAATCACGACAGTTCAAAGGCCACTATATGTTCTCAAATTACATTGTTGTTAGATATTCTTCAATTTTCCTGATATGTAGTCTCCATTCTTCATATTATTCAATTAAATCATCCTCTTTTCATTATTTTCATTGTGAAATATTATTTCCAACCAAAAGGGTGGTGTTATTTTAGTTTGTTTTTCATCACTAATGTTCATTTTTAAAACAAATTTCATTTAGATCTTGACGGCATTGTTTATTCTTGCAATGCATTCAAGGGATGAATTTTGGATTTAGGATCAAGTATAATTTGATCTCTATATTGATTAAGTTGTGTTTTAATTTTGTTAAATGTTTGATCATGTGCTTTACTAGATCATTCCAAGGTTTTAGATTCACATTTTATATAGTAAACCTAAAAAAAATCTATTGTTCCTAATGTATTTGTATCATGACATTTTTTTGGTTTTTTCATATCAATCTTGTAATTCACTTTAACACATGTGAAGTGGATTTTATTATATTTATATGTTTTTTAGATATAAGATATGTCTAAATAATTTTTTCCCTAATATAACTCAAAATAATATATGGTAAAATATATTATAAATAGAAATGCAGAACATCCCTTATTGTTGATACATAATTTTATAGTGAGTTTGACATGGTTACTTCAAAAATAGTCAAAGGATTATTGTGTTCACTAGCAATCCACAACCTATACAATAAAAATTAATTATTATAAGAACTCCCAATATTTATGATGAGTGTTATAAACACTTTTTAATAATACAATAAGAGATACATAGAGGTTAATTTATTGACTATAACACTAGTATGTTTTTTATGAGTATTAGATCACATTGTATATAACTTTATTTAATTAATAAGGGTAAAGAAATTCATGCATTTTATAAACTCATGGCCGATTCCAAACATAATTAATCAATATGTTATGATATATAAAAAATAATACAATAAATCATAAAAGCATTTAATTCTACAAAAATTAATGAAACATGTCATAAATTCTTATAGTAGTTACATGATCTAAATTTTTTAAATATAATATGTTGTATATTCAAATTTGTTGTATATGTGATTTATATGCCAACATTTTTATTGTAATAAAATTGTACTACAATGACCACCGGTTGAACACCCAAATGGAATGAATGAGTATGTAACATCATATATTTATATAAAACTTATTGTTATAGTATTACATATATCATCATGATCAGCAGCTATATGAGAGTATTAATGATGTTTTTCAATATATTGGATGTGTACTACTGAGATGTGAGAATTTAATATCTATTATGACCAGTGAGTTTCACTTGTAACATTCCCCACTTTTTATAAATAACTATGTAAAATTAACCAATAAATTAATGCAATCTTTAATAATTTTGACACACGCAACACCGAACAAATGTAACTACTGTGTAAAATGAACTAATAAATGACAGATAATTGAAAATAATTAAATTATATTATCAATAAAACACATTTATATAATATGAAAATAAGAAGTCATACATAGTTTATAAATTATGTAATGATCATGATGAAGGCATATGGGAAAACACAAAATTAGTCTCTTAATTTTTATTCTAATTATTTATATTTTGAATCTTTGTTTTGAAACATACAAATGTGTGCCCCTTTTTTTACTTATTTTATTATGTAAATGTCATATATAGAGATATATGAGAAGTTATTGAGGTATATCTATTTTTTCATATTGTTAAATATTCAGTAATATACTTATTTAATGAAAGAAAACATTTAATTTATAATTTTTTTGCAGGACTATTGATGTGTCCTCGACGTAGGAGACTTCTCCTGTTACTAGAGATTAATCAAGTTCTCAAGTTGGTAAATTTGGTATTACACATTTAAGAAAACTATCACTTTCTCGTAGAGATGAAAGATTACATATTTTTTCTGATGACTATAATAATGCAACTGGACCAAATGCAATTAATTTTATCAGTTATATATCAATTTAGAGCCATTGTAGGATTAGTATTTTATATCCTGATTGGATTTCTATGGATAATATTGTGAAAAAGAAACATTGGAAGGATATGATGTTAATATATCTCAATTTATTTGTTTTATCTCATCTTCTTAATATTAAATATTTTAAATTAAATATTTCATTTATTCAAACCTATGACATTTAATTTTGTGTAAACAAAAGATATTAAGAAAATAAATCTCTGTTTAGCAGGGGATCGATGGAGATATTTTAAAACAAAAATGATGAAGAATTATGTATTTGGAAAGGAATTTTTTGAAAACCCATGCCTTAAGTATCCGTATATAGATGCAGATACATAGAAGAAATTTGTTGATACCTAACATGAAGAAAAATTTCATGTATGGTAATTATTTTATATTGTAAAATTTATTATATATTTATCTATTTACTAATTAGTTTATTTTTATAAAACATGCCTCTAGGTGATCTCATTAAATGATCTAGTTTAAAAATTTATACTCTCATACTTTATCACGAGGATGGTATCCATATTTGGAGTAGAAAATGATTCAAGAAAAAAATTGAATCATTAAGAGATGGATCTTGTAGTAGTTTAGACGAGTTACAGTTTGGTACTCTAACTCCACCCACACTCTATGAAAAATGGAAATGAGCGAGAAGAAAGGAAAATCAAATGTATCTTATATAAGAATATTAAAAGTATCTTATAAAATTGTAGGTAAATATTATCTATTTGTCCTGAATTTTTCTATTTTATAAATTATAAACACTAATATAAAATGTTCTTTTTTCATTTAAGCATGAACTTCTGGAGAAAGATACATAAGGCTCTTTTATCACTAAGGGTAGGATGGAAATCCTAGACACTCTTTTTGGAAAGGCAGAACACCTCAACCGTGTTAGAGGATATTAGGTGGGTGTTATTATTTGGAATGTTTTTGTTCAGAGTAAGAAATCAAAAGAACCCAAAATAGAATCCTTAAAAGCCTAACTAAAAGTGATGAAATATTATATGGGTGACCAAATTCATGAAACCGTGCAACAAGATTTATTAGAAAACTTGGTAAGACATTCACAATCTGCATAGCCTACCTAGCCTACCCAGCCTACCCAACCAGCTTACTTTGAGCCTCCATCTCTATCACAGTCAAACTTCCCTGCCCAGCCTACTTACATTGATCCTCCACCTCCATCACAATTGGATTACCCTGCACAGCCTGATTATTTTGATCCTCTACCTCTATCCCTGATGGACTACCCTGCCCAACCATCTTACTTTGATCACCCCTATTCTCTCTTGGACCAAACCGTATACTGTGTGTTTTTTTGCTGGAGATCCTCAATTACATATTGTTGTGTTAGGACTCGTATATTTTTTTGGGGATTCTATACATCAAAATACTATGAATATGGGTCTAGTTATAATATCACTAATTGATATTATTGATCCTAATGCTCTACTACCATTTCCTATTACAAAGATTACCGGAGTCAGGGATTGTCTCAGTCATTTTTTAGTTTTCCCAACTGGTAATCTTCATTATATTTCATATGAGGTATGTGTTTTTTTTAATATTAATTACATATGATTGAAAATAACTTATAATGTTTTATGAAAATTATCTTATATATAATTATCTTAAGGAAAAATAAATTTCACAATTAAAACAAAACCTTCCAGAACAATCGACAATATATACTTCAGTTATTTCTTATGGGTTAAAAAGCTCATCTCAGGTTTCTTCTTCCTTAAATAAAATCTATGAGTTTTGGATGAAATAATATATATGCATAAGTGATTATCCATTGAGATTAATCAAATAATATATCATGAATCTAATTGATTATGAAGATCTCATCCTCAACATGTTGCAGTTGTTTTCCATGTAAGTAAATTGATGTTTTAATTTTTATTTTTTTAATAAAAATATTGTTTAAATTGACTAACTATATTTTTTTTAAATAAGGTATTTACACATGATTCCTATACAAAAAGTCAACACAAACATTTACTGTTTTATAGATCCAAAATATATTACCATGGAAGTGACACATGTGAAGAATCATAGTAGAGTTGCATATATATGTGAGAGATTATCAGATATGGAGATTGTATGTTAATTTTTTCCATTATTTGATAAGTATGAATATGAAATTAATTATGAACTAATGATCATTATAATTTCATTAATTGTGGTTTTTTGTATTATAGGGCGATTGAATGTTAGGCTTATTTTACCCAAGTGAGTGAACATTTTCTTTTCTCTTTATTAGGGAGTGTTCATAAAAGTTTTTCCACCTTATTATAAATTTATGTTATGTTTTTGTTTTTCATAATCCCATTATATTTAATTATAATTTTTTTACTTATTTTATTAGTTCATATATATAAAAACCCTGTTCATGGAAAAACTTTAACAAATAACACATGTCGATAAAGAAACCAAATGCAATCAATTATGTGAATGTAAATGTAATTAATTTTTATATTAGATATTTTTCTAATTTTTTGATATATATATATATATATTTTTATTATCTAGTAAATGTTTTATAACCACAATTTCATCCTCAACAAGGACATGTTGAATGAGGTTATTACGTTCTACAATTCTTTTATGAGATAATCACAACCGGGGTAAATACTAAATTTCATACGGTTAGTTATATTAATTTTGTTATATTACCTATCATAGTATTCTATTTTTAATCTAATATTATTAAATATTATTGTAGACATTCAATGATACAGATTATTATACGGAAACTGAACTTCTCAATCTTTAATCTTTT
The DNA here is from genome assembly GCA_963277665.1 of Viscum album. Taxonomy (NCBI): domain Eukaryota; kingdom Viridiplantae; phylum Streptophyta; class Magnoliopsida; order Santalales; family Viscaceae; genus Viscum; species Viscum album. The sequence continues at coordinate 1,710,551,228 of OY728140.1, read as the reverse complement.
TTTGAGAACTATTTGTTGAGTTGGATCATGATTTTAGGTATGTATATTTTAATGTTTATGAATAATATATTACATTTTCTTAGTAACATGTGATCAAATAACTAATTATTTTGTTACAATAGGTGTTTTAAAATAATGATATCAACTGAACACTTCACCAATAATGAACAATGAGCTTGCTTCCAATTTTCGGTATGGATATTTAAAATCTGCATTATAATAAAATGCGTAGATACTTTTTTGGTTAAATGGATTAAAGGATGTAAGTTTTTTTAGTTTTTTAGTTAATGAGTACTGCTGTTTAATTATTGTACACTGTGTTTTTATTATAGGGATTATGATTATTTGGGAAGTGTTATATTTTTCTTTTTCCACATTTTTTTTAACTTTCAGCATTGGTATTTGTAAAAACCAACGGCAAAACTTTTAAGAAACCATATGGGTTTCGACATTGATTTTTATGAAAACTGACGCTAAACATCTTCTACATGTGGGTTTCAGTGTCAGTTTTCATGAACAAAAATTCCAAAAATTGGGTGCCATGTTGTTTTCAAGAATGGTTTTTATAAAAACTGACTCCAAAAACAGAACCCCATGTGCATTTCGACGTCAGTTTTCATAAAAAATGATGATGGAGCTCAATTTTTGGCATCATTTTTACTCAGAAATGATGTAAAGAAGTGAGTTCTGACTGGTTTTTAGTGTCAGTTTTTAAGGCACTATCACTGAGATGTTATTTTTTACATATCCATTAAATATGTCAGGTAAAAAACAACGTAAAAAATTTAAATAATTGACCTTAATTCTAGTTTTTCACTAGTGGTTTGTCGATTGTCATGTGAAACTACTCATAAAAGGATGAGGCTTCATCTCATGAAGTTTTCCTTTGTTTATCTCAGAGATAAGATATTATGAGGATAAAACCACCTATAATAATTTTTAATGTTTTCATGTCATCGTGTATTCCAATATGTGATTATGCGCAATGGTCCTTAGACTTTAAGAGTATTATTAATACATATTTTGAATCACATACTTATATGTATTTCTAAAAAATATGACGTTTTCAATTCATACTATATTGGGTGTAATGTATATTTCATTATTGTTATGTTATTAATTAATCAGTCAAGGAAGTATTTTTCATTTGTCTTTATAGAACTCAATATCTCATCCCATTGATTGAAATGAAATCGTCAAAATATATTTCATGTCCTTGGTGATGTAAACATGATCATTCCAAATAATACAAGAAATATATATCAAGCATTAAATATAGGGAAACAAAAATGAAACATTCTTGGTGAGATATCATGAAATATGTATTATACTACATGATAAGTTTTCATATTAGGTTGTTGTTAATGTTGAAAGATCCATTCTTCCTCTATGAGTACCTCTACCCATTTCCAAAAAATAATCATGGACTTTAGGAAATACTACATAATTCCTATAAATAATATGTATATATGGTCGCACACAAAGTGTTTACATTGATCTTAGTTATGTTTTAATTGTATTTAACAATTGAAAAAAATATTATTCTCCATACTGAGATTTAATATTTACTCAAGATTTATTAAATTATTAAAAATATTAAATAAATATTTACTCACAATTCAATTACTTAATTTCATGAATATATAATATTTATTTATATATTCTCATTCATGATTTAGTAAATAAATTTTAATTTAAGTAATTTATTTAGTTATTTAAATATTAAATAAATATTTATTCAACAATATGTGAATAAAATATATATTTAGTAATTAATTGAATAAATATTTAATAGTAATATATTTATTCGGGTATTTGATAAGTTCTAAGGTGGATGAGTGGAGAAAGTCTAGGTCTGATAATACATATAAATTTTTAAGATAGTAGAATAATATTTATCGTTGTTCATGTTAGTACCCTCCATAGGATGAAATAGTGATATTATTATTTTATAAAGAATGGGGTATCATTGGGGTTTAATATATTATTTAGGGAATTTGTGAAATTAATTAACATTAAATCCTAACCCTAAGATTATAAATAATATATTGTGAAAATTATGATGGGTTGGTCAATGTACACAACATTCTCATCCCTAGAAAATTATCTCTAAACGAAAAATGTCTCCAGGATTTTATCTCATGATTGATAGATTATATTTCACTACATTTCTCTCAATATGGAGAGACTAAGATACTATCCTTATATAGAAAAAGGATAAGGGTTACAATCCAAGGATAAATGCATGATGAATGGTACAATCATTCTAGTTCTAGGAGTACCATCGATGATGTTCCTTGATCCATGGAGCATTTGTGGATAATAACTAGAGGGACCCCACTTTTGGTCCTCATCAACGCAATGAAAATAAAACAAAACTTGGATAATCAAACCCTATACTTATTAAAGTACCCATGCTCAAGGTATTTATTCTTGTTATTAAATTAATTATAAAATTGATGAGAAAATAACTTCTCTTAGTTTTAATGACCTTCTTCGTCAATATTATTTGGAATTTTATGTTGACCATGAAATTTATGTATTATATAATATATGAATGATCCATTGAATCCAACATATGCTGATTTGGAAATTAAACAAATAGGAACTTACAATACTTTTGGAAATAATAAGAACATAGTTCTACCTGGACAATATGATAATACATATCTTATTAGAAAAATCATTGAAGTTGTCCAAGCTATCAGAAAATGAAATTGATGTAATGAACTAGAACATATGGATCACTCAGTAAAATTAAAATAGAAAAATCCATTTAAATTTTGGGATAACTCAAGAGTGGATAAATAATAGTAATTTTATGGAATAATGAATAGAATTTTTAACTTCCAATGAACTCTATCTAAGGTTAATGAAATGTTAGTAGTGTATATACTTCAGGATCTAGAATTGAAATGGTAGGACATAGATTTCCAAAAAAGGTATATCATGGAATTATATGGTAAATATTTGATGAATTATTTAATTTTTTTTATCCACATACCTTCTAAGTATCATGAAACAAACTTACATAACATGAAGTAGAGAAACCTCTCATTTTTAAAATATGGAACCTAGTTTACATGAGTTGTTGATTTTTCAACGAAATAGGTGGATACAGAATCCCTCAATGAGTTCGTGTTCCAATTGGGTATATGACTAGACATTCATTATTCAATAGTGATTTTATATATTAAAAATTACATAGACATGATGAACAAGAACAAGGCAGTGGAGAAAGAAATTGTTAAGATACTTAGTGTAGGGAAAACCTTTATCTATTAAAATGTAGTTGGGAATCCTCATGCTGGGAATAATCATAGAAGGGAGAGATACTCCTTGGGTGGAAGAGAACCATTGAACTGGTCCTCTAGAATAGTTTCCTTTCCTCCCCATCATAGTAACCGTCTTGATTATTTTTAATGTAGATCTTTGGTGAACATAAAGAGGGAATTAATGAAACTATCTTGAAACATTCATAACTATGTTTAGAAGATAAATCTCTTGTGTTATTTTAAAAATCCCTCAAATTAAGCTGGTGGATGTGGTTCTAATTTTTCTCAAGTATATCATGATCGACTTTTAGATTATCCTCAGAACAATTCTCTACCATATAATTGATAAAGATAGGGTGATTCCAAAAATAACCCAACACCTATTAATGCACCACCTCTACAAGGGGGATAGAATCATTTAGGGGGGAGGGGGTATATTGACCAATTTTTTAAGATTAAGAGGTTATAAAAAATGAGTAATTATATCCCTCAATAGTGTGAGCTACTATTATCCTTGACTATACCATAATGAATATTTTTTTCACTAGTTCTTCCCATTATTTTGTTGCTTCTTGAGTGGTAAAATAACTAATCCAACTTATATAAATGATGCATCAACTTATAAACATAAAGATACCTCTCGAGAAATGAGAGTTTATGGGATTTAAATTTTTGTTGTGTTCCTTCACTATTGAATTAGTTCACTTTTTATAGGACATCACTACTTTGAACAAGGATATAATCAATTTAATACTAAAAATGGATTGGAAAGTATCATTCAAGGATTATATTTACTGATATTCTCAGTGAGTGACCTTTACATATCATGAAGTTTTTTATTCAAATATTCATTGTCGAATGGTATGTGAATGTGAGTAGGGAAGAAAATTTTATGATGATGGTTGATACCATCACATATCAATTTTAAAAGATCACCATAGGGTTTATTTACATAACTAAGAATTGATGTTTTATTGATATAATACATCTTAAAATTTATGTCATTATAGATACTTTATTTAGTCTACCACATTAAGGGAAGTGTAATTTTTTATCCACATAATTATAAGAAAAAAAATACTGTTTTACTTCCAACATATTTAATATAACCAAATTAATTATTAGAATTGAATTTCCATCTAGAAGAATCGGAAAACAAAGGATTTATTAAACCATTAAGATCACCTTGAGCTGTTGTAGTCTTATTTGTTAAGAAATACAATAGTACACTTTAAATTGATTTTTTATTATTATAAGTTTATTCATGTTATGATTAGAAATCAATATAATATTCCTTAAAATGAAGATATTTTGGATCAATTGAAGGAAGCTTCATGGTTCTCCAAAATTGATATCAGAATAGGGTACCACCAACTCTAAGTATAAAAAGAGGATATTAATAAAAAAACACCATAAAGAACTTGAAACAACTATAAATACGAGTTCATGAACATTGGGTTTACTAATAAAATATAAATCATCATGGAATTGATGAATCAAATATTTTATTGATACATGGATTATTTCATTATGGTATTTATTGATGAAATCTTTGTCTCACATGAATGATGAACATGAAAGGAACTTGGTTATTATGTTGAGTATGTTATGAGATCACTTTATTTATGATAGACTCTCAATGTTTGACTTATGGATACAAAAAGTTCACTTATATGGATAATAATTTTAGAAAATGGAATATTGATGAATACTGATAAAATTAAGGCCATTATTTATTGAGAAACACCTAAGAATGTCTATGAGATATAGATCTTTTTTGGTATTAGTAGGTTATTATCATCAATTTTTCTATGAATTATCACATCTAATTTACCCCATGAATTTATTGATAAGTAAAGGTATTCAATTATGTTTGAGTGGTGACTGTTAGAAATCATTCCAAGAACATAATGCTCATATCACTTTAACACTTGTTTTATATTTCTAGAAATAGGTGAGGGGTAAATTTTATTTTGAGAGGCATCTAGATTTAGATTGGGTTTTTCTCTTATTTAAGGATATCATGTCATAGGTTATCACACAATAATTTATGATACATGAAAATAATTATCCAACCCACAATCTAAAATTAGCCTCGTTGGTATACGTTTTAAACATATGGTGTCACTATCTCCTTGCTGAAATGTTCACTATTTTTAGGGATCAAAAATCATGAAACACATATTTTCACAATATGAATTGAACATGAGATAATAAAGTTTGATGGAATATCTCCCATCTTAAGAAGATATAACTCTTTAGGTATTATCATTTTTTAAAAAAAGGATATCCACCTATGTACTTAAATATGTATAGAATAATGAAAAACCACTTTTAGTGGTCGTGTATGAAGTGAAATTTTTTCAATTATGTTATGAGATATCTCACTTTTCAATTGGAGAATTCCAAATATCAATGAACATATGACATGTTATAATCATTTACCATACTTTTATTGAAATGGTAATACATTTCTATAGAATTTTTCACTACTCTACCAAGAACACTTCCAAAGATTAATTCAATTTGGGTGATTGTGGATCCGATCAAAATGTGTAAACACTTATTACTCCTATAGATGAATAAATTAGATGAATTGACAAAACTACATATCAAGGAAGTGGTGAAATTTCATGGGGTACTAGTTTCTATTATTTCTAGACAAGAACATTGATTTAACTAATGGTTTTAGTTGTTCTTGCAATAAGATATTTGAACCTATTTGACTATGAAAATGACATATCATCCCCAAATAGATGTTCATTCTGAATATAAGATTCAAAAATTGGATGATAAGCTCAGAACTTGAAAGATGTAATTTGGAGGGCCATGGGAAACCCATTTTAATTTGGTGGTGTTTTCCTATAATAATAGTTTTTAGAACATGATACATATGGAATCATATGAGGAAATTTATGGTTGTCCTTTCATTATTTACTTTTTTGGGTTGAGATTGGGGAAAAGTCACTGATTGGACCAAGATTTGTGCAAGAGATTATTGTGAAAATACATATGATCAAGAAATAGGCATATCCATTAGAAATATTGTCTGGATCATTGTCACCACCTTTTATTTTTTCAATTGAAAGGTCATATATTATCATAAGTTTCACTGAGGTTTGGATATCATCATTTGGGAAATAAATGGAAATTAGATCTTTAGTATGCTATCCATTTTGAATTTATAGAGCATATTGGAAAGGCTTATTATTTTCTATATATACCACCAATATTCAATAACAATCATAATGTTTTAAAAATATTTTATTTAAAGAAGTGTCATCCTTACCATATCTATTTAATTATCTTAGATCATGTGACTATTGAGCCTGATGTGACATTTATCTATACCTTTATTCATATTCTGGATAATAAATACATGATTTGGAGGGGTAGGAATATTTCTCTAGTGTAGATATAGATTTTCTAAAATACACAAAATTTCCCTCTTTCCGATGATAAAAATTTCAATGGTGAGGATAATGGTGTGGTAAGCATATTTCTCTAGTTTGAGATATTTTATTTTTTTCATATTTTATTTTGAGTTATCAAATGTTTTGGTATGGTTATGTAAAATCCTAAAGAGTTTTTGATGTTTTGGAAGGTTTCACGGTTTGTGAATGGTTAGTGGAAGCCATGAAAAATACTTAGGTAACTGTTCAAGAGTGTTTGGGGGAGTTTAGGTATGTGTATATTTGGAGTATGTTTTTGAAAAACCGTGAACCCAAACCATTCTTCAGTAGGTATCATCTAGTAGAAATGACATGGTTGGTGTATAATTTGAAAACCATGTGCATAATTAATGTATTAAAAAAAGTATATTTTTAACCTATTTTTCTCTATAATTCTTATTATACCTGTAACGATCTGTGTTTTGGGAGAACATAAAATTAGGAAGTAATTTTAATTTTTGGAGTTCACTACATGGGTAATTCTTTGAATTGATATTCAGAAAGTAATTTTAATAGTTGTAACACTTCAAAGTGTTGTTTTTAGATTTGGGTGAAGGATCTAGGGGTCCCTTGGGGGTCTTGTTGGGTTTCGAGAGCACATGGCCACAAAAATACCATGTTTGGATGGTCTTCATAGGGTACATATTTTGAATGAAACTATGCTGTCCCCAATGGCCAACCGCATGGCTACTGCAGGGGATAAGTAGTGCCTCGCATGGGCTATTCATGTTTTACCCAAAATTTTCACCTAGCCCATACATTTAGTGCCACTTAGGAAGCACCTATGCACTATTCATTGCACGATTGGTAGACAATTAAAGAAAAAATGAAAAACAGTTATGGAAGGTGAGTTTCTTAGGTAGTGGGTGCTTCACAGTTTCCATACAGTTTTTCCAAACTATGTAACCAAATTGTGTGCCTTAGTTTTTAGGTTGAAAGTAAAAAACTACCCTTAATGATACCTCTATACATTTTTATTATTTATCCTCCTTCTCCAACCATGTGTATCTCTCCAATATCCTCTATGGGTTCCTCTAACTCCTAACCTTGGATTTTATGGATCTCCTCCACCTATCACCTGAATCGAAGGTTTCCTGTCTCTATGGATCCACATCGATAATCTCTAGATTCTTTTGGAACATTTATTTATTTAATCTTATATTGAAAATGTTATCATAGTGTAACCTCATTTCCCTATTTTTAGGGCAAATGTCCATTTCACCGATTTCTTCCAAACTAGACCAAATAAGAGCTTGATATTGGGAGAGTGGTGTGTCATAAGCATGAGGTTGGTGTTCTATTGATTTTTCCTCATTCTTCCATCATTTCATGAATAACACCATTATTCCACATGTAATACTTTTTCATGAATTTCCTTATAAATATTTTCCTAAATATAAATTGATATGCGCACCATGTTCTACCCTCTTTGATTATTGATATGTGGTTTTAGGATGTAAACCTCAATCACAAACACCCTATGGGTGTGAATTCTTGTTTTCCCCATTTATAATTAATTTATATAATTCAAAAAATGAATTTTAAGCATTCATATTTGACTGATAATAGAATTTACACATGCAATTAATTTTCCAATCAGTAATGAAACCTCCTAGGTTCCAACTTGATCCTTACAATTTAATTTCCATGTGTAGTATCCTTCAAAAATTATTTTCTTTAGTGAATTGATATGTGATTATTTAATGTGATGTTTAATTATTATGAAATGATTTTTTGATAAACAATTTCATGTTATTATGACAAATTCACTTTAATGAGGTGTACTATCTTAGAAATTACAATGGTAATTAATGAATTGCATATTTCTTGGATTTATGGCATTGATGGTTTTCCTATTTTATAAAAGTTAGATATATTGAATTTTTTTACATGGCCTCCTTGGTTATTTATAAATGGATTTGGCCTCCTTTGATATAAATGTTTATTTGAACCAGGGAACCTTCTAAGTTCTTGGCTTAAATTTTGAATGGGATTTCTCATATATGTAATTTCCTAGATGGACAATGGTAACTTATGAGTACCTAATTGAGACTTGTTAAATGAATTTCAATGTTTTGATAGATTCAATGTAATTGTAATAATTAAATAATTATTCATGATGGTTTTCTCCTTTAATTGATATTTTTTGATATAAATAAAATGAAAAGTAAAGAGGATGGATTATTAAAGATGGTTTCCTTCATTGAATTAATTTAATTATTTAATCTAAATTTATTGTAAATGGTGATAAGAAAACACAAAATATTTCATGCTAAGTACATGCAACAAAGTAAAATGTTATGACTAGATTATAATAGCATGAAAAATCTAAATCATGAGAGGTAATTCTCCATGAATATTTTTATGAATATGATTACGCCTTATATATAGGTTGTGGAATGATGTTAAGGGTTCTATTGAGTATGTTGGAATCATGAGCCCTTACATCAAGTGTTGATTCATGGAATCTCACACCATTGACATTATTGGGATCATGGGAATTTTGTGCCACATCCTTTATTGAGTGTTAGTGTGAAGACACACTCACGACTTCAAGTGTTGGAAGGATGGAACACTAACCATCACCAAATACTTTCTTGGAATCTAACACTCTATTGTGATGTAGGGAATGTAACATATTTCTTGATCTTTTAGGATCATAAAATTGGTTATGGATGCCTGAGTTACACCTTAGTCTAGCTAGAAACTAGTATTCCAGGTATATAGACACTTACATCTGCATGTACATGGTTCATATAATTGGATGAATTATATAATTAAACTATATATATATAATTACTATATATATATATATATATTATTTCATATATTTCATTCTGGCTATGAGCTGAAGCAGGTAGAGTCGGACTTGTGTCCTATTAGAACCTAAGCTGACCAGTACTTATTTATTATTTTGGCAGTGTTTATTAGTTCATTTATACCAACACACTAATTTATATTTGTGGATTGGATTTATATATAGAAAACATGTGTGTTAACCTATTGGGATTTATATCTCACACCCTTTAATGGCCTCCATTGCACTGAGGGTACCCAAGTAGATCTCATGTTTGCAAGACCATTGATTCTAGATCGTGAATATTTTCTTGTACCTAGGAGTTAGGAGAATAGGACTGAGGAGGATATTGGGTTACATAGGGAGTTCAACCTTGGGGATCTTCATTTATTTATTTTCTATATTCTATTTCTTGTTATATGTATATTTTGTAGTTTATGTATCACCATTTGGACATGCATGCATTGTCGTATATTGGAATTTTCAATCTTTTGTATCCTGTTTATCCTATTCTTCCACTGTTCTATCTTTTATAAATTACTACATCAGCTATTTTCCATTACTTATTTTCTAATACACCGTTGTGCTGCTCTAATCATGATGGTATTTTCACCCTACTATCAACTCTTTAGACCATCACTACTAGTCATTATCCTTTGGCGTATGAGGAGGTGCGCATGAGGCCATGTGACTCACCAGTCTGGTTGCCGTCTTAGTGGTTAGTCGGGCCAAGACATTACAATGTAGTATTATAGGTTTTCTTTTTACTTTTTTTTAATCTTTTCTAGGTTGTTTGGTAGGAGACTATAAATGTGTTAGCACTTGGTAAATAGCAATGCCTAGGACTGATCACCCCACCCATAGGGAAAATTCCAAGTGTTCAAGGCTGAGATTTTTGTCCATGGTGTTTTCTATTACAGTTGATTTTGATTTCACCTCAAATAATTGGAGTAATTTCCACTTCTTATTGGCTTATGAAATTTATGATATTTTTCACTTGGCTTGGTATGGAAAGGAAGAAGCGTCACATGCATTATTATAATGACATATAGTTTTACATGTCATGCATATTCCATGGCATGTAACTTCATTTTTAGGTTACCTTTTGATATTGATTGTGTTCCTTGAATGGTATGACATTATTTTTTTTAATTTCATCCTTAGTTATATACCTTTTTAAGTATTTATTTAGGATTCTTGTTTATATGACATGTTTAAATGATTTATTTAGCATGTTAGTCTACATCATGTTAATTTAGCCAATGTTTCTTATATGTAATGTTTTTTATACTTATTAGCACGATTTCAGTGTTTACATATTATGATATTATTATTAGTTATGATTTAAATATGTAATTGATTACATGAGCTGGATATAATTTATTACTATTAAAAAGGTATTCAATTATCAGTTTTAAGACAAGGTGCTATATAATTGGGAAAACGATACTCATATACTCGAAACATAATTTTAGCTATAGCGACCCAGACTTTTCACACAATACTATTACGTAATTTTAATGATAAACAACATAATTGTATTACACATAGAGGATCCATAGGTTTAGTGTCTTGGGAAAACTAGGACCATACATAACAAATACAACATCTTTCATAAACATTTATTTAATTTATTCTTCTCAAGATTCTTATTAGAACTTGTCCTCTCCTCAGTACATGTAGCCACCTGAGGATATAAATAAAAAGGGGTGAGAAAGAAGCCCAGTAAGAGGATAGATAAGAACAGTATATCATGGGGTGAGCATAATCATGACACAGAAAAAAGATCATGAATATGAGAGGAGCATAATTAAAAGACTTGAAATGTGGAAAAGCATAAAAATGAAACATCATGTCTTAGTGGTTAACTACCACACATACTTGTGAACTAAGATAGCATCTTTTCCCCACATAATTTCAAATTTACTCATGAGATTCATCAATTTACCCAATTCATTGGAGCACTATATAATTTCAGGTGCACCCGTCACATTTAAACATTCATATTGTGCTATATAATTTCGGGCGCACCCGTCACATCATAACATTATCATTTATCATTCATGCCAAAATGAACATATAACATAAATGAACATAACTAACCCATGAAAAGAAATGGGTTTCATCTCATAAGAACACATTCATAAACTTTGTTTTCCCAAAAGAAAGAAGGAACAATATACTTGATACAAGAACCATCAACCTTGAATGGGAGGTAAAAGTTGAGTTCTTAACAGAAGAGTTATTTTTGGAAAACATTTGGATTGACATAAAATTCATTATAAAACATGTATATTGGAGAAAATTAAAGACAATGATGAACAAATTATCATTAATTAGTGACCATATCAAAAATGGAGTGAATGTGGTTGAACCCGAAGAATGAAACTTGGGTTCGAGAATTTCCCCTTACCTTGTACCCGAATGCTTCCTTCTCTTCAATGTCCTGTATAATGACCTTATATTCATTAATTAGAAATCCAGAAACATGTGTAAATTAATAGCATTCATTCTGGTCATTTTATTCTCCTTTGGATGACTTATAGAGTTTAAAAACAGTGTTCAGGGATGTTCGTTTTTATGGTTTTTCTTGGGTTGTTCAATTGTATTCATAAATTGAATTTCGGGTAGAACATGGGTAAACATATAGAAATGATATTACATGTCATTAATGATATTAAAGGATTTTTAATGATCTTATAATGAATTATATTATATCCATGTGGATGAATCATTAGATAATAATTAAATTAAGATTTTTTGGGTTAATTTGGGCAGCTTTTCGATCACAATGAAGTTGTTTTAATTTATCACTTAGTAATATGTTCATAAGTCCATTACAGAACTTTAAATAGGACATAATAGATATAAAAAATTCTGGTTCAACCATAAAAATGTTTTCATGGCCAGATATGAAGGTATAAATGGAAGAATAAAGCATGTCGTTATTGAAGGTAAAAAATTAACACCTCACGAACAACATTCTATTTAATAAAATAAAAGGAAGAGGGAAAGGGGGTTGGATGATATAATATCCCATTATCATAATAAAATTCCATTTGATGTATAATACTGGAGTTAAAATACAATTCAGATTATGATAGGTGGGGAGATATCAAGAAATGTACTTGAACTTGAAATGAAATTAAAGGAGAAGAGAGAGAGAAATTACCTCTCAAATCCTTCTCTTGAGAACCTCCTTAAGGGCCTAATATTGGTCTTTTTATGAGACCAAATACTATTGGACGTGGGGTAGGGTCTAGGTAAGGTGTTTGGGCAGAGTTCAAAGATGGCATGGAGCTTGAGAGGTGTGAGGAAATGAGGGTGTGAAGGGTGGCTTTTATAGTGGAGGGGAGAGGGGTATCCTTAATATAAAATTCATTAGTTTATTATTTCCCCACAAGACAAGAAATAGTGAGTCTTGAACGACCAAGAATAGTAATTTTATAATGTAATCCCAAAAAAAGTGGTCTTACATCAACATAACATCACACATGACCCTATAATTAGCTTATTTTGTAAATTACGGTATTTCACTATTCATAAAAAATTCAAGTATCTCAAAAAAATCCCAAAACATTACCCCAACCATTTTTTGACGTGTCGAATCCAAAAATAAAGTCCATTTTTCAAAATTAATTTTTTGAACATTATTAATTTAATATTTAATTAAAATCATAATTTACTTAAAATCAGTTTTTAAGATTAAAACCGATTTTATAGTGCTTTCAAAAATTACGTAGGGTATTATAAAATTATCTAAAAACTATAAGACATAGATTCTATAATTTATGAATAAAGTTTAGGGAAATAAATATTCTTTTAAATTAATTAATTAATTATAATTAATTATTTATGACTTAAAAAATACCAAAACGTTTACTAAGGTCAAATTGTCACTTTCTAAGACGTCTAAATTTTATTTTACTATTCATAGGTAATGTTACTCTTACATTGGATGATTTACTATTCATAAAGGTCATATTAATATTCATAAGGGTATGTTACTATTCCTAAGGTAACATTACTATTCACCAACAATTATTTTTGTTTCATTAGACTCCAAAAATCATCTTGAACACAACCGTTTATGCCAGATTTTCAAAATTCCAAACATAGGAGGGACAAACTTATGTTTAAATGTCATTTATCACTTATTAGTTCATTATTTTGTGTTTTTATAACATAAATATAAGAAGGGAATTTTCCATTGAAAAACATTAGGTCGTTACATTCTTCCCCCCTTAAGGATTTTCACCTCAAGAATTTCACTTTACACAAATAGGTGAGGGTACTTCTCCTTCACTGCCTCTTCTGGTTCCTAAGTTGCTTCCTCAAACTCATGGTTCCTCCACAACACTTTGACAAGATGGGCTGTCTTGTTGCGTAAAACCCTATCTCTCCAATCCAAAATCTTTACTAGCTGCTCTTCATAGAAGATATCATCTTCCAGCTGCACCAACTTTGAGTTTAGTACATGTGAGGGGTCTTGTATGTACTTCCTTAGTAGTGATACATGAAACACATCACAAACTTGATCCATATTCAGTGGAAGTTCTAGATGATAGGCTACGACTCCTATGCTGTCGAGGATCTCAAAGGGGCCAATATACCATGGGCTAAGGTTCCATTTCTTCCCGAATCGCATGACTCTCTTCCACGGAGATATTCGATGGAAGACTTTATCTCCAAAGTAAAACTCCAAGTCCCTTCGACGGTTGTCAGCATAGCTCTTTTGCTGACTTTGAGTAGATTTGATGTGTTTCTGGATGACTTGAACCTTTTCTATCATCTCTTGAACAAGATCGGGCCCAAGTAGCTTTCATTCTCCAACTTCGTCCCAACAGGTTGGAGATCTACATCGCTTTCCATACAGAGCATCATATGGAGCCATTTGGATACTCGTGTGGAAGCTATTGTTGTATGAGAAATCAACCAATGGGAGATTCTGATCCCAACCACCTTTGAATTCTAGAGATAAGGCTCTTATCATATCTTCAAGCGTCTGAATAGTTCTTTTAGACTTGCCATCGGTTTAGGGGTGATAGGCCGTGCTGAAATTTAACTCAGTACTCAAAGCATGTTGAAGGCTCCTACAGAATTTAAATGTGTACCTTGGATCACGGTCAGAGACAATTGAGAGTGGAACACTATGCAATCTCACCACTTCCTTCACATATATCTTTGCAAGTTGTTCAATCAAGAGGTCTTCCCGAATAGAGATAAAATGGACAGTCTTGGTGAGTTGTTCTACCACTACCCATATCGCATTATTTCCCTTTGACATCTTCGGGAGACCTGTGACAAAGTCCATAGTAACATTTTCCCATTTCCACATGGGTATAGGCAATGGATGCATCATACCAATGGACCTTTGTTTCTCAGCTTTAACTTGCTGACATACCAAGCACCTTTATATATATTCCGAAATCTTTTTCTTTATGTTATCCCACCAGAAGTGTTATTGGAGGTCACGATACATCTTGGTACTCCCATGATGGATAGATAAAGTTGAGCTATGTGCATTATCCAATAGCTCCTTATTTATCTCGGATGATGAAGGCACACAAATCCGCATTCCAAACCGAATCACACCATCATCATCGATATGGAACTCTTACAGATTCCCTTCTTTTACTGCATTCACCCTCTTTTGTATATCCACATCATCCCTTTGTGCTACATTAATCTTCTCCTGGATGGATGGTTGCACAATCATTTGGGAAAGGTAGGATGTGTCCCCTGCCATTATGATTTTCAAATCCATTCTTTGCATATCCATGAAGATAAGGTCTTTCTCAATCTGCAGCATGGATAGAGTAGCAGGTTCTTTTCTTCTTAGAGCATCAGCTACCTTGTTCGCCTTTCCAGTATGATAGTGAATAGAGAAATAGTAATCGTTGATTAGATCTAACCATCTCATTTGACGCATGTTGAGCTCCTTTTGTGTGAATATATACTTTAGGCTCTTTTGGTCGGTGTATATTTCACAATTCTCGCCATAAAGGTAGTGCCACTAGAGTTTCAAGGAAAAAATCACGGCTTCCAGCTCTAGATCATGCCTCAGGTAGTTCTTCTCATGGATCTTCAACTGTCATGAGGCATAGGCTATCACATTATCATTTTGCATGAGTACACAACCCAAGCCTTTCTTTGAAGCATCACTGTATATCACAAAAAATTCTCCACTTTTCGGTAGTGTGAGTACATGCGTAGTGACCAGCCTTCTCTTTTTCTCCTTGAAGATTCCCTCACATTCTTCCATCCAGACATACTTTACCCCTTTCCTTGTTAACTTAGTTAGCGGGCTTGACAATCGTGAGAAGTTTCTCACAAAACGTTAGTAATAACCAACTAATCCAAGAAAACTACGGATTTCATTGACACTAGAGGGCCTGGGCCATACCTCAATCACCTTTTTTTTAAGGATCCACAGAAATTACCTCACTTGTGATCACATGTCCCAAGAAAGTGACTTGATTCATCCAAAAGTCACACTTGATGAACTTGACATACAACTTCTCCTTTCTCAATGTCGCCAACACAAGTCTTAAATGTTCTTCATGTTCCTCCTTTCTCTTGGAGTAGAAGAGAATATTGTCAATAAAAACTACCACAAATTTGTTGAGGTAATGTTTAAAGACTCTATTCATAAAATCCAAGAATATTTCAGGGAGATTAGTATGTCCAAAGGGCATCACCAAAAACTAATAGTGCCTATACCTTGTACGGAAGGCAGTCTTCTGAATATCTTCCTTCTTCACCTTTACCTGATGATATCCATAATGAAGATCCACCTTTGAGAATTATTGAGATCCTATTTACTGGTCGAACAAGTAATCAATCCTTGGGAGAGGATACTTTTTCATTATGGTGATCTTGTTGAGTTCCCGATAATCGATACACAGCCACATTGTTCCATCCTTATTTTTCACAAATAGCACTGGTGCACCCCAAGGTGATGCACTAGGGCGTATGAACCCTTTGTCTAGATTCTCTTACAGCTGCTTCTTTAAATCCTACAGTTTGATAGGATACATCCTACAATGAAACATTGAGATTGGAGTAGCTCCGGGCATGAGTTCAATTGAGAACTCTACCTCATGATATGTGGGAATTCCGGGAAACTCTTCGATAAATACATCACCGTATTCTCTAACAAGGGGAATTTTCTCAAGGTTGGCACTTTCCTCCAACTCAACCATTTGGATGAGGTATGATTCTTCATATGGAATCAACACCCACACCATTGAATTATTTTTCAAAGGAGATTCATGATCTTCCTTGAATTTTTAGAGGAGCATGGTATGGTTTGGTATATTAAAAGATATTTCCTTTTCCTGACAGTTTATATGGGCTCTATATAACAAGCACCAATCCATTCCCATTATAGTGTTGAATTCCACCAAGGGAAGTATTATGATATTTTCCAGAATAATCTTCCCACATAAGCCAACATAAGAATATTCAAACACTTGGGTTTCAATGATTACTCCACTTTGTGTTTTTAAAGATATCTCTACTTCAAGGTTTCAGGGCTTTGATTCTATAGTTCTAGCAAACTTGAAAGATATAAAGGAATGCATAGAACTAGAATCAAATAAGACTTTTTCCATTCTTGAGTGAATAGAAAGTGTACCTTGCACAACTTCATTATCATGCTCCACCTCTGCAGTAGTGACGACATAATCCTTCCCTTGTTCCTTTGGCTTTGGTGGCTGCTGACTCTGATTACCATCGAGAACTCGAGGTTTAGTGCATGGGTTTTCATAGTGCCCTATCTCCTTACAGTTGTATCATTGAACCATGAGTGGTTCTCTCATATCATCGGCTACATTCTCCTTAATTTTCGTGTCTTTCCAAAACTCTTGAGCATAGTGTCCTTCTTTCCCACACATGAAGCATCTCCCCATCCCTTTGAGGCAGTTCCCATGGTGAAACTTCCCACATTTCTGGCATGTGGGTCATTGATTTTCTTCCCACCTTTGTCATTAGATCCACCGTCTTGAAACTCCATCTTTCAATTCTTATCCCCATAGCCATGGGACCATTCTCCAAACTCCATCTCCACTTTGAGAGCACACCGAACAACTTCTTCATAACTCCCAAAGTCTCGAATTGCAAGATCCTTTCTAAGGTGTGGTTTTAATCTTCTAAAGAATATATCAATTTTTCTATCATTGTTGATAACAAAACCCGAATAATACCTTGCGAGCCTTGTAAAATTCTCTTCATAGGTTGTGACAGATTCTTCTTCTTTTTTCCTGAGCTCTATGAATTCTCTCTCCATCTTCGTGCGAAGAGTTCATGGGAAATACTTAATAAGAAACATTATCTTAAAGTTTTCCCATTCCATCTCTTCAATTTCCTCCCTTGGATTTGTGTTCTTAATCAAAGCCCACTATTTCTCAGCTTCTCCATCAAGATGATAAATGGCTAGAGTAACCTTCTCCATCTCAGAACAATGAAGCAAAAAAAAAGATCTTCTCCATGGATTTGACCCACTGTTCCGCAACTAGTGGATTGGAAGATCCACAAAACATCGGTGGTCGTTTCCACATAAAACATTCAAAATCCAGGTGCTCCCTCTTTGGTGAAGAAGGATGTTATCCATTATTATGGTAATTATTCATAACTTGAGATAATTGGGTAATCATCGCCATGAAGTTTCTAACTCCACCTCCGAAATCATTAGGGATGCCAATCGGGCAATCATTGCATTAGCCCTCGCATGCGTTGTTGGCATGATTTCTCCAGGTTCCCACCATTTTCTAAAATAGAAAAGGATAAAACAAAACATAACTAAACAAGTCAGGAATAACTTATTAATTTAAACAATTATACAAAAAAAAACATATGGGATCCCCAGGTAAATATTCTTGTGTGTATATTTTTACTTAGTCTCACACTAGAGGTTTTCTTTAGGGTTCAATAATCCTAATTCCCAAATTAACTAAACCTTGCCTCTGATACCAACTATAGCGACCCGACCATTTCTTACATTACTATTACATCATTTTTTAGATAAACAACATAATAGTATTACACATAGAGGATCCAAAGGTTTAGTGTCTTGGGAAAACTAGGACCATACATAACAAATACAACATCTAGCATAAACATTTATTTAATTTCTTCTTTTCAAGCTTCTTATTGGCACTTTTCCTCTCCTTAGTACATGTAGCCACCTGAGGATATACATCAAAAGGGGTGAGCTAGAATCCCAGTAATAGGATAGATATGAACAATATATTATGGGGCGATCATAATCATAACATAGGCAAAAGATCATGAACATGAGAGGAGTATAAATAAAATACTTGAAATGTGGAAAAGCATAAAAATGAAACATCATGCCTTATTGGTTAACTACCACACATACTTGTGAACAAATATAGAATCTTGTTCATGCATCATTTCAAATTTAATCATGAGATTTACCACTTTACCCAATGCATTAGAGTACTATATAATTCCGGGTGCACCCGTCACATTTAAACATTCATATTGCGCTATATAATTCCAGGCGCACCCGTCACATCATAACATTATCATTTATCATGCATGCCACAATGAACATATAACATAAATGAACATAACTAACCCATGAAAAGGAATGGGTTTCATCTCATAAGAACACATTCATAAACTTTGGGTTCCCAAAAGAAAGAAGGAACAATATACTTGATACAAGAACCATCAACCTTGAATGAGAGGTAAAAGTTGAGTTCATAAGAGAAGAGTTCTTTCAGAAAATATTTGGATTGACATAAAATTCATTAGAAAACATGTATATCCCATAAAATTAAATACAATGATGAAAAAATGATCTTTATGGAGTGATCATATAAAAAATGGAGTGAAAGAGGTAGAACCCGACAGATGAAAGTTGGGTTCGAGAATTTACCCTTACCTTGTACCCAAATGATTCCTTCTCTTTAATGTCCTATATAATGATATTATATTAATTAAATTGAAATCAAGAACCATGTGTACATTAATAGGGTTCATTATGGTTTCATTGTGTCATTTTATGTTCCTTTTTATGACTTATAGAGTTTAAAAACATTGTTCAGGGATGTTCGTTTTTATGGTTTTTATTGGGTTGTTCACTTGTATTCATAAATTGAAGTTCGGGTAGAACATGGATAAACATACTGATATGATATTACCTGTAATTAATGCTATTAAATGAGCTTGAACGATCTTATAATGAATTATATTAGATCCATGTGGATGAATCATTAGATAATTATTAAATGAAGATTGTTTGGGTTAATTTGGGCGGTTTTTCGATCACAATGAAGTTGTTTTAATTTATCACTTAGTAATATGTTCATAAGTTAGTTACAGAACATTAAATAGGACATAATACTTATAAAAAATTCTAGTTCAACCATAAAAATGGTTTCATGACCAGATCTGAAGGTAGAACTGGAAGAAGAAAGCTTGTCGTTATTGAAGGTGAAAAATTAACACCTCACGAACAACGTTCTCTTTAATAAAATAAAAGGAAGAGGGAAAGGGGGTTGGATGATATAATATCTCATTCGAATAATAAAATTATAGTATATGTATAATACTAGAGTTACAATACAATTCAGATAAATATAGGTGGGTAGAGGTCAATAAATGAACTTGAACTTGAAAGGAAATTAAAGGAGAAGAGAGAGAGAAATTACCTCTCGAATCCTTCTCTTGAGAACCTCCTTATAGGACTAATATTGGTCTTTTGATGAGACCAGAAGCTCTTGGACTTGGGGGAGGTGCTAGGGAAGGTGTTTGGGTAGATTTTAGTGATGGATTGGAGCTTAAGAGGTGTAAGGAAATGTGGGTGTGAAGGGTGGCTTTTATAGTGGAGGGGAGAGGGGTTTCCTTAATATAAAAGTCATTAGTTTATTATTTCCCCACAAGACATGGAATAGTGAGTCTCTAATGACCAAGAATAATAATTTTATAATGTAATCTCGAACCAAGTGGGCTTACATCAGTAGAACATCACACATGACCCTATAATTAGCTTATTTATCTTATTTTGTAAATTACGGTATTTCATACTTTGAGGATGAGCTTGTAAGGGGCTCAGAGCACTAGGGTTTCTTCCTCGTCATTACCTCCATCGACTCGAGTTGACGCGGCGGCCATTCTGGTGCTCGGCGAGATCTGGCGGTGAATCCTTGGTTGCGGTGCTTTGTGGACTCGGGTCGTCTCAACCTTGCACCGATGTTGGCCTCTCCTCACCCGATTCCTTCATCACTAGATAGGGTCTCCCATGGAGGCGCGGTGCCAGTCCGGGACCGAGCTTCTTGATACAGTGGCCTGAGGTATCCGCCTCATCTCCGTTGTGTGCGGTTGGTGTTTCGTCGAGGTCTGTGAGTGCGTATTGGTTGGCGGTGATGGGATCTGGGCGATTTGCGGTATTTTTCGAGGACTTCAGCATCGGGTGGTCTTCGACATTGTGACAGCTTCTTCCTCGCCTTTTCTATCTACTCTTGAGTACGGATTTGTTTTCTGTTGCTTGTATTTCCCTGGCGGTTTGGTGATGTTTCTCTGTTTTTACTGTGTTCGTGCTTCCGTGTTGGCAACCTCAACTGCTGTTGATTTTTTTGATGTTTGAGTTTTGATGATGGCTGTGTGACGGCTCTTCAGCACTTCGATTGGTTTGGATCTCTTCTTGTTCTGGCAGTGCCCAAGCGTTTCGGCACTTATCAATTAGATTGGCATGCTACGGATGTGAATGGGAAATTGATGACCGGTGGTTTTCCACCGATTTTTCGGGCTCTGCAGACATGGTTGATTTTGTCTGTGGAGCGGATGGTGATTTTGCGGTTGAGTTCTCTCCGGTGATGGTTGACGACAGTTTGTGCCAGATCTCTGCTCCAGTGGAGTGCTTTATGGATGGTTGGGTGGCTCACGATGGCGGTGAATCATGAGCCGTGTGGTGCACGACGTATTGGTCAGAGATTTGCGGCTTCAATGGTGATGATGGCGGATTGCAGCGTCACGACCCCAACTGACCCGATGAATCTCCTCGGGTTTGGTGTGGGTTTTGAATTTGAATTTTTGTATAACCATCATGTTATTTTGGATTCCTGCCCAGTGTAATATGGTTTACCTCTTTCCATAAAGAGGCTTTCTGAAAAATGAAAATAAGAATTTTCAGTAAATTACGGTATTTCACTATTCATCTAAAATTCAAGTATCTCAGAAAAATCCCAAACATTTACCCCAACCATTTTTTGACAGGAGAAATCCAAAAATAAATTCCATTTTTCATAAATAATTTTTTAAATATTATTAATTTAATATTTACTTAAAATCATAATTTACTTAAAAAACAGTTTTTAAAATTTAAACTGATTTTATAGTGCTTTCAAAAATTACGTAGGGTATTATAAAATTACCTGAAAACTATAATAAATCGATTCAATAATTTATGAATACATTTTAGGGAAATAAATATTATTTTACATTAATTAAATAATTATAATTAATTATTTATGACTTACAAAATACCAAAATGTTTACTAAGGTCAAATTGTCACTTTCTAAGATGTCTAAATTTTATTTTATTATTCCTTGGTAATTTTACTCTTATGTTGGATGATTTACTATTCATAAGGGTCATATTACTATTCATAAGGGAATGTTACAATTCCTAAGGGTACGTTTATATTCACTAAAAATTATTTTTGTTTCATTAGACTCCAAAAATCATCTTGAACACAATAGTGTATGTCGGATTTTCAAAATTCCAAACATAGGAGTGACAAAATTATGTTTAAAGGTCACTTATCACTTAGTAGTTCATTATTTTCTGTTTTTAAGACATAAATATAAGAATAGAATTTTCCATTCAAAAACATTGGGTCGTTACATTAGCCATGCATGTATATGTATAAAATATTGCTAAAATGTAAAGGTTGTTAAATTACATGTATTAAAATGGAATTATTTCAATTAATGAGATCCAAATGCTAGCCTATAAAGTCTATAGAAACTTTATGGATTGGTATGTGGAAACCCATAGGACTGAAACATCATATATGAGCATGTTATATTACGAAATATTTATAAATGTAAAATATGTTTAATTTTGATTGAAAATGAATTGGTAAAATTTCTAAAATGAAAAATGGAACCAAGTAGGTCATTTGGGGTATGTTTTTTATGAGATAACCCCCTTTGATTGTTTTAAAACATTAAAAAAATAAAGCAACTATTACTGGGTTGCATTCTAAGGAATCCAGGTTGGCATAATGGGAGTCTTGTAGGTTTTAATATCCTTTACTAAGTGATTTAATTTTAAAAATGGTACTTTATTATTAGTTTAAATCTTTTAAATGATTAAATATTTAATGTAAATCAAGGTAATTACCTTAATGTGTATCTTTTATGCGGTGTATTTAGCTTAAACCCTTATGTAAGGGTAATTTATGTTTATTTTTGAGTTTACTTGAAATATAAATGTGAACTTTTTCCATAGGACTTATCCTTTTTTGTAATGAAGTAAATTATAGGCAAAAACTAGGGATAGGATCAATGCTTTTTATTTCTTAAGGGGATAGCCCAAGGTTGTTATCACACTTATAGATCTAGTTTGATAAATTTGGTGGTCTTTCTAACTTTTGGATCCATTTAGGTGTCTTTGTCCCTAGTTGGACTCATAGTTTTTAAATTAAACCCTTTTTTAGATGAGCGGTCATGGAATCCTTGACCCTTGTTATGGGAATGAGCATTACGTAATGCTCAATTTCTATATGTTAGACAATCCTAGTTCATAGACAGACACTTAATAGGTCTCGTGACCCTCTATTCTTCTTCAGTGATTGAAAAATTTGTATGTCATCATC
This sequence comes from Viscum album, assembly GCA_963277665.1. Taxonomy (NCBI): domain Eukaryota; kingdom Viridiplantae; phylum Streptophyta; class Magnoliopsida; order Santalales; family Viscaceae; genus Viscum; species Viscum album. The sequence goes on along the minus strand of OY728140.1, from coordinate 1,710,527,851 downwards.
CAGGTTAATTATAATTTTGGGAAATATAACTATGAGACTAATAACTTGTAAGGACCACATGATACTTGTATGTATAGGGTGGAAATCCAATGTAAAATATCGAGGATGTGTCATCATGCTTCTGAAACCTCGTGGTAGTATTAATTCATGTACGCGATGCTTGTTGAGTGCTAAATGATGTATCAAACTGGATGAGTTTGGTGCAATCATTGATCCTTGAGCTATTGAGTATGTTACTATGTCATCTCTAGAGTAGAGTGACCTGGGTGTTAAGGAAATAAAGTTTATCCCAATTTTTAGGATGACATTTGAGAGGTTTAGGTGTTTTGACATTCCAGTCAAGTTGGTTTGGATTTCATGTCAAACATTATGTCACTTGTGCTGGTGACTTGGAGAAGTTTCACACATTTGTTTATGGTGAGTATGACCTAGTATGATTATGTGCCATTATAACTTCTCTTCTTTAGATGATAAGGAAACTCTTATGGTGGGGAGAATCACATTGGTTTTAGTGGTTATGCGCCCTTCTAAGTAGAAGGAACATAACCAAGGAGGACCATGGGGAAATGGTCGGTTTTTCCCAAATTCCCTTGAGGGTTTCAAGTTGGAATCATGTTAGTGATTGATTGAAAACATGAGATTTTTATGGTTAGTTTCGTATGAAACCATTGAGAAAAATCATTAGTCTTGGATGGATTTTGGTTGTTAAGCTTGATCAATCACAAGATTCCCCAGATCGTGAAGGCATCACGGTTCAGTTAATGGAAATGTGTCTACAGGTGAAGCTTAGCTTTTCTCAAGGGGAGCTGAACTTTATTTGTTTGACTGATTCTTCTTTGCAATCTACAATATCCTCTTAGTGTACTTTTCTTTAATATTGAATAATTTTTCCTAACTTAATGTCTTCATGGATGTATTAAGAGAGTGTTATTTGTACACCTTGCTAAAGTCTTAAAAGATTTTGTGATTATTTCGGCAGTTTCCCTTGTGTTGCACACTGACACATGGTTTTTATCCTCGCATGGTTTGTCCTATGTGATAATTGGATTCCCATGTAATAATTCCCTCGATGGAATATTGGAAACCATATATTTTCTTTTGACTTTACTGCCATCAGATGTCATTCTGGTCTCAGTTGATAATCTAATTTGGATGTTTGGGCTTTGTACCAATGTATCACTTATAAACATTGAGTATGGACTACATTGAGTTTGTTCTATATACTATAGTCATTGGTATATTAGGTTATCCTGAACTAGTTTATGGGCTCAGAGATGGTGTTTAAAGGGTGATGATTCTAGTGGGATGGATCTGGGTTACACCCTTATTCATGCTGAGGCATGATTGGTTAAATTTCCAGCTGATGGTTTGACCAAGGAATGCCATTGAAGGTCTGGTATGTGATTTAATGAACATGCACATAGTGAAATGAAGATTACTTGGAAAGAAGGAATTGTGGTTCAGTTTGTTATACACCATCTGTCTAAGATGGGCATTGTTTGAATAGCCTTCCGAAGGTGGATCGACTTTTTAACCCCTTATTCAATGTGTACAGCAGGGTAGAACCATTTTAAAGCATGTTCCTAGGTTAAAGAGAGCATGGTGTAAGGGTTAGAAAAGTCGTCCATTAATACTTTCATGACTAGTTTCAGTTAGGTAAATCGAAATTAAACCATTTATCATTGATGAGGTCCTTGATATAACCTCAAAAGCAATCGAGTTTTTCCAGTTTAAGAAATCATGTCAGAGTATCTCTAGAATTCTTAGAGGTGTTATTTTTAATGAAATTCTGATGGCGGAGATTCTATGGCGGAAATACCCCCACTTTTGAGTTAAAGACTATGATTGGATGAACCATCATCTAGTTTTTTTAGGAGATGATGACATGATCACATATTTTGCTTAATAGGCTTAGGTAAGTTCTATTTAGATGATTCAATCGAAAAATGAGCATGGATCAGGCTTTAATGGTTTAATTATTGTATGATTAAGTATTTCTTATAGGTACTTTGGGAATTTGTAAACACAATTTGACCCTTTGAACGATGATTCATGTCCCTTGTAGGTCGGGAGATTCTTTGATTGTTCCTGAAGAATTATTATGGATGATAAGTTCTATGGTTGGGAGGCTGTAACGACCCATTTTTTGAGCCATGGTAAAATTCCAAAGAAATTTGATTTTTTGGATTTTACTAAGTGACATGTTCTTGGAACCGATCTTTATAATGTAATTCTAGGATTTGGAACACTTCAAAGTATTTGTTTAGACTTTTGTAAAGGCCAAAGGGGTCCCTTGACTATCTTGTTGAGTTTTGAGAGTGTCGGGCCCCAAAAATCACAAGTTTGGAAAGTCTGTATAGGGTTCACGGTTTGCCTAAAACATTTTGGACACAAAAATAAAACCATGTGGATGTAGTAGGGGTGAAGAAGATCCCCACATAGGATATGCACTGTTTACAAAAACGGTGCACCTAGCCCACATGGGGATTTTTAGGTTCCAGATGCAGCGTTAACGTAGGATGGGCATGTACCCAGCTTTGAAAATTCCCATGATCGATGATTAATCTGGCATCAATACAATGTTAAACACCAGTATCAATGGGATTTAATCAAATATAAAAGACAAATGAGAGAAACCCGGACTCAGAAGAGATGATTGACATATTTTCTTTATAATTAAATTAATTAAATTAAATAATTACCTCCAAGGTGATTATTTCTTCATTGATGCGTTCGACCACAGGTTCGAGGTGAGGATTCTTTGTGATGTATAATCAAAGGATATGAATCCTCTAGCAGTGATCCAAACATTCTCCAAGTATCTCCGGATGTCACCAAAGGAGTCTCTAGGTACTAGCATGAAAGATCCCTGCACTTGCGATGTCCAACTTTGATCGCCTTGAGAATCACTTCCAAATCATTCTCCAAGATACAGTGGAGGAGGATCTCCCTTGTTATTGAGAGAGTTCTTGGAGAAGGAAGGGTTCTCTTGGATCAAGATATTTTATCAAAAGAAGTTGTACACACAACCATTGGATAATTATAGAATAATATCATAACGGGGAATTTAATTCACTAGGTAATAGTAAATAATTAGCACAAGTTTCGTTACTTAATTTTATAATACCATGTGAAACCCCGTTTCAAATAATAATAGAAATGATATTATTTCCAAGAAATATAATTAACTATCACATTATATTTAAATATTATTTAACAAAATAATATTTAATATTATTTCTCATCAGACTAATAACTCAGTCCGCCGATCGTCCTCAATATTTATCAGGCCTTGTATAATGACAATTTATTTACTAAATAAATATAACGGCATTATTTGCTGATAAATAAATATACCATCTGCAATATATTCTCTTGAATAACTAGTGATGAAATAAATGTGATCCGGAATTCTTGAATAATTATTAAAGCACAACACTATATATTATATATTAAACTTGTTAAATAATAAATTATTTAACTGAATACTGAATACACTTTATGTGTGACCCTCTAGGCCTCCTTCTCATTGGAATTGGGTGTGATTTCTCAAAGTCCAATATTATTATCTATCAACAGGTCAAGGCACCCAAGATAAATAAATTCATGTCACAATGAAATTTCACCTCATATGAATGATTACCTTGTTATATAATCCCTTTATCCTGATATTTACAATCAAGAAGGTTGCATGAAAGTTCCATCAACCCATGTGCTTGATTTCTCATTCTTTGACTTCCTGGAATCGAACTTTCCCAAAGAACCCCATGGCCATAGATTTTTTTAGGCTATATCATTTCTATCAATGGGACTGAGATATCTACTTCCATAGAAGTGACAAATAATTTCTCTCATTATTCATTAATGTAATACTACTCATAATGCACCCAACATATCCTACCCCACCATGAACATCTTTTATCATGGTTTTCATCAATACATCAAACTGTGTGATTCATAATACCCATTAATAATAATCTTAATGTCTAAGTACTAATACACTCGTTTGTAGATAGGAACATCCAATGACACTTATGAATGTGGATTTCCTACTGGGGGGGGGGGGTTGATCTCATAATATCCTCATAGATATTACCAAAGAAGAACACCATGAGAAGGTGATTCAAAGTTTGATGAGTCTGACCCCTGATAGCCTATATCATTTGTGTCTCTTAAAATGATATCATCTATCCATAGAATATATATTCCAGAATAGTGTCATGGAAATTCTATGTTCTCATCATTGTAGGGATCTTCTATTACCTTTTAATGCGACAAATATCATAGGAAATTATCAAATACTATGTCACATAGAAGAATAGTCATGATGTGATAAGTATTTTATTAATATTAATATAATAAATAGATGATTATAATAATGAACAAATAAGTTAGTTTCTAGGGAACCAACTCCAATGGAATCCCACTTGCACTAGATCCAACAGCTAACAACCTTCAGTACGCTAGATCTAACATTTTATTCATGCTTCTATTTAGATAGGCTTTTAGTCAATGGGTCCACCATGTTCTCTTCCATGTACACTCTGATCACTACAACTTCATTCCTCTAATATAAATCCCTCAAGAGGAGATACTTTCCAAATATGTACTTTTTCCATTAATGCGACCTTAGATCCTTTGTAAGAGCCACCGCTGTAGTATTATCACCATAAAATATAATAAGATTCTTACTGCTAGCTACCACATGAAGATCATAGGCAAATTTACAAATCTAGATGGATTCATTGGATTCATCAAAAGACCCTATATATTCGGACTCCACTATAAAATCAACGACAAATGGAAAATTTGAACTCTTCTAGCTCACATTTCTGCTGCTGAGATAGAAAACATATCCTAATTGCGAGTTTAGATCATTGTGATATGTCTGAAAACTAGCATCAACTTACCCTCTGATGATAAGCTCCTCATCTCCTCCATACACTAGAACATATCCTTTGTTCTTCCTGGATACTTAAGGATAGTCTTGATTGAAGTCAAATGTTTCTCTCCTAGATTTTCTTGATATCTTCCTACCATGATAAATAAATAGGTAACATCAAGTTTGGTACATAACATGGCATACATGATAGATCCTATTGCTGATGCATATGGAATCTTACTCATCCTATCTTTCTCATGTTGTTTCTGGGGACACATTTTCTTGGAAATATGTATACATTGTGACATTGGGACTAATCCCCTCTTGGAATTTTCCATACTAAATACCTTTTGTATCTTGTCAATGTATATACTGTGACTTATTCCAAACAACCTCTTGGATCTATCACGAATGATCTTAATCCCTAGAATATAGGTTGCTTCACCTAATTCCTTTATGGAGAATCACTTGTTCAACCAGTCCTTGACTAAGTGAAATGCTATTATGTCATTTCCAATAAGTAATATGTTTTCTACATAAACTACTAGGTCAATGACCACATTCCCATTAAACCATTTGTAAGCACATGACTCACATTCATTCTTAATGAACCAAATTATCTTATGGCTTCATCGAATTAAATGTTCTATGACCTAGATTGTTTCTTGAATCCATAAATGGGTCTATGTAACTTTCATACCCTTGTAGGATCGCCTTTTGTTAGAAATCTTTCTGGTTTTTTCATATGGACATCTTCTTGAAGGTTTTGATTAAGGAATGCAATTTGGACATCCATATGCCAAATATCATAGTCAGGTAAAGCTACTATGGAAAGTATAGTTCTTGGGCATATAAACATAGAAACTTGAAGAAGGTTTAATCATAGTCAATTATATGATGTTATTTAAAACATTTATCCAATATCCTTGCTTTATAGGTAGTTACTTGACCTTCCATGTCCAGTTTCTTCTTGAATAAACATTTAAACCAAATAGGATTTACATCAATTAGTGCATTGACTAGAACTCAGACTTGGTTCTAATACATGAAATTAATATCAGAATTCATAGTTTATATCCATCTTGCAGCTTATGATCTCTCTATGACTTCCTAGTAGGAGAGAGGTTCATCATTTTATGACAATAATGATTCACCATCCTCAATGATAGGGAAACTATATCTCTCTGGTTCCCTTACCTCTCTCATACTCATATAACATATTTTTGTTTTAAGAACTACCTCTTCCACGGGGACCTATGGAACATTTTCCTATACGAACTTCTGTTTATCTTGAGAATCAACATCATTGAAGTCAATATTGCTCCCAATATCCTTTTTTAAAATGTTCTCCCTATCAAGAAGGATGAACTATTTGGCCACCATCACATTCTTGTCCATGGGGTTTTATAGGTAGTATACATTTGTTTCCCTGGGATACCCTATAATGACACACTTTGTGCTCTGGGATACTAGTTTGTTTCCTGAGAATACCATAAAAATGTCTCACATCCACACACACGTGTATGTGACAACGTGGGTTTCCTTACACTCCATATCTCGAAGGGAATCCCATTTTTTTCCTTAGTTGGTACTTGGATTAATGTGTATGCCATGGTTTGTAATGCATATACTCACAAGGATAATGGAAGATCTTCATGACTCATCATCGACCTTACCTTGTCCAACAAGGTATGGTTCCTCCTTTCACAAACAACATTACAATATCATGTATTAGGTGGAGTGAGTTGAGATAGAATCCCAAACTCTCGTAAAAGTTGGATGAACTATTGGTCAAGATATTCTATACCTCAATTCAATTGAATCCTTTTTTATCTTCTTACCAAGATGATTCTCTACTTCATTCTTGAACTCCATGAATTTTTCAAAGGACTAGGAGTTATACCTCCTCAAGTAGACAAAGACATATCTACTCAAGTCATCAATAAAAGTAATGAAGTATGAATATTTACCTCTAACTTCTATTAGAAATGGTCAAAACACATCAGTGTGTGCTAATCCTAGAAGCTCGGTGGCCCTTTCACCCTATCCACCAAATAGTTGTTTAGTCATTTTCCCCTATAAAAAAGTGTGACACATATCAAGCGGTGTTAGATCAGAAGAGTCTAAATAACCATATTGATAGAGATTTGTCAGACCCTTCTCATTTATATGACCAAAGCGGTGATGCCACAACTGGGTGTTGTATGAGTCATGTGAACTCGGTTCATTATCAATTTCCAGCACTAAATTCTCATAATTTAATGCATAGAGACCATTATTTTAATGTGACATACCATAACATATGTTATTTTTATAAAAGTAATAGAATTTATTTCCGAACATGAAAATAAATCAATTTATATCTTAACATAATACAAAACTTATGTTCTTGTTATCAAGAGGAACCAAATAATAGATATGTTAAATGAAAATCATTCATGTTGAAAATGTGAGGTTTTAGTCAGTAATGGAAAGAGCATCCAACCTCACCCCTTTGGTAGCTTGAATATCCACCTATCCTCTGAAAATTTTCTAAAAAACACTTGGTTATTCCATTTGAATACATATATGACCACCACAAGTTGTATTTATTACCCAATCTGTAGAAATGGGAATATTGCACTCGATAAAAAACACACCTTTGGGTTCCCCTTGACTATCGGTGTAGTTCCACTTCTAGTGACCTGACATGCCATATGAAAAGCATACTGCATCATTTTCATTTCCCTGCCATTGTATCTTCTTCTTCATGGTTGAACAGTGCCTGCGATCCTTAGACTGTTTATAAATGTTAGGCCCCTTTCCCTTTTCCTTCTTCTTCCTATTGAGCATAAGGATTGTGGGTTTGTCATGCCCTATGTCGTTATCCACTTAGAGAATTAGGGTTAGAAGTTCCGATAAGCTCTTCTCATTATTGCTCATATTATAATTCACAATAAAATTCGAGAAGGCCTTGGGAAGTGATGATATTATGAGATCTTTATGCAACTCATCTGGGAATTAAATCTCTAAGATGTATAGATGAACAATGTAGAAAATAATCTAGACTGTATGTGGTCTAGCTGGTGTAGACTCTCCATGAATAATAGTTTACAAAGTGTTAGAGATATCATAACTCACCCGTGTCACCTTTTCTTGATAGATATCTCGAAGGTGATATATCATTATATAAGCATCCATTTCCTAAATTTGCTTCAAGAGTTCATTGGTCAGGGATGATAGAATGAGGCACTGAACATCGGTAGCATCGTTCAGATGTTTCTCATATATAGAGTGTTCCTCATCACGCACATCATTTATAAGAACAACTGGTAAAGTTTAGTTCAGCACAGAAAGTTTCCTCTGATGTAGAAGGATAACCCAAAGGCGCCTTTTCCACTCCTAGAAATTAGTGTTGGTGAGAAGGTTTTCCTTCCCGAGTATGTATTACAATGATATGTTTGAGTCATTTTAATTTAGTTTTATAAAAATTAAGATGAATAATTTTTTTGTACTTTATCATGGTAAATTTATACAAAAAAAATAATTAATATTTATTAGTCTCACACTATTTTGTCGAAACCCAACAGCCATCACCATTGAATCCAGAATATCCTATTTCATGGACATTATAGCTACAAAGATCCATATTTACCTTCACATTACCCAAACTAGGTTTAGTAAATCTACATGAATGGTTTTAGGTTGGCATTCCAAATTCCATTTCATGAACCCATAACTCCTTGATCTGTTGAGTGGACTCCCCAATCCTAAGATCTTAAATTTTGGATTTCCTAAACCCTTGTCTCTCAATTACACCAAGTCCTCCAAGGGCAGCCAACCCTTGATGTAAACTAAGATAACTTAACCCAAAAACTCAAATTTTACTTCCCCAATATTTGAAATCACCCCAACTAGGGTTGTCTAAGTACTTTGAACTACGGTTCGATTCATCCCGAAGTAATGGAAGGCTATACATAATTAATATTGAATTTAGGAATTTTATCTTTTATGCATAAATTTAAATTTATTATCTTTTCACATGCTTGTTAATATGAAGTGGGAAACACATAAGTTATGTACCAAGTATAGATAATATTTACACATAAGCCATTTTATTTTAGTTCCATCTTGTATTCTTGTTAGTTTATTAATTATATGATCACATCTAACATCCATAATTAATAACCATAAAAACAGAAAAAAATAAAATAAATCATATGATCATGAGATTTAATATTGGTTAGTTTATCTAGAATTTGATAAAATAACCCTGACCTAGTGGAGAAACACCTTGAACCATTTAAGGTTTTCGTTTAAATCTTTCCAAATGTCCACCTTTGTCTCTCTTAGGATTGGTTTCTCCTCGACTCCTAACTTCAACCGCCTCCACTAGCTTGGGAGATGCATCTATTACATATACTTTTAACTTAAACACAAGTGAGGGGTAAAAAGTGGGTTTACATAAAATAAAACATGGGCACTCATGCCCTACACATTAATGAGGAGAAGGAACACATGCCAACAATTTTAATTTAATAAATAAATTAAAAGGGAACCAATCACTTACAAAGGTTTGGTCTAGCTCATTATTATCCACATACATGAAACTAATTACAAATTTAATAAAACTTTAATTCAATTATTTAATCACTCTTATTAAGGTAAATTAAGCTCAAATCAATTAATCGTTAACTTTAATTAATCAATAATTTTTATCTTAATCCTTTTATGAATTTCATTCAGATTATCATCCATAACCTTGTACATAACTTTTATATTGGACGAAACCCAGTGAATAATCGTCCAAAACTACCCATCATGTATTTATACTTGTATACACTTTATTCTTTGTGACGTGTAGCATGTATGAAAAATTATAATTGTAATAAAACTTATACATGATGTACAGTTCTTCGACCATTACACAGATGTTAATTAAACACACACACACACACAATTAGATATATCAAAATTCTATCAGAGGTTGAGTCCTAGATTTACGGCCACACAAAGGTATATGTCTCAAGGGTTACATAATATAAGAATAAAATTTTAAATTTGCATAATCTAGAAATAGTACACATTGTGTAGACCCAACTACATGACATTTAGATCTGACTACACGACGTGTACCCTCATCACCATCCATCCGAAGTACCTGCTTAGGGATGTAGTGTGTGAGGTGTACTTAGAAAATATTTGGAGTACACAGTGTGTCCAGTGGGCCACACTCAATGTAGACTCTGCATTACACAGTCACCCGTTGGGTAATCTGTTTATGAGATACATGACTTGACCCTAACCTGAAGGGACTACATGCCATGTCCAGTGGCCAAATGATGTGTAGTCCAGTTGAACGTGCACTAGTATATCCAAGTCAACATGTGGTGTAAGAATTAACTACACTACCTATCATTAATGCACACAGATTGATTAATTGTTGAGTTACTCTAGGAATATTGAACTAAAATACACAGTGTGTTATCCAGATTAAATGGTGTGTGTGGAAGATTACATGGCATGTAATTCTGAATACATGGAGTGTACTGTTGTGTTACCTGAATAGTATCATCGGTGACTCCTGATGAGATCCTTGATTTAATTTTAATCATAAAATTATTCATTTCAGTTAAATCTAGAAGAAACAAAAATGGAGGAACATATATCGAATTTCATATTAGAATAACTATTAAACATGATTTGAAAAACTAAATTATTAAAGTGCAAAACATCAAATTTTTTTAAATAAATATAAATGAAAATATGATGCCATGATAATACTTTTAGGATCCGAGCATAGTGGAAGTGTAGGATAGGTGTGTACCTAACTTTACAAATTTCCATGATTGATGATTAATTAGGGATCAATATGATGATAAACACCAGTATCCAAAGAATTGAATCAAAGATAAAAAATAGAGGAGAGAACCCAAAACTAAGAAGAGAGTATAAACATTTTTTTATAATTAATCAAATTAAATCAAAGAGTTACCTCTAAGGTGATTATTTAATTATTGATGCATTTGACCATGGGTTCGAGGTGCGGCATCCTTGTGATGCAGAATCCAAGAATAGGATTACTCTAGTGGTGATCCAAACGTGCTCCAAATATCTATAGATGTCATCTAAAGAGTCTCCGAGTGAATTCATGGAAGATCGGTATGTTTGCGATGTCCACCTATTATCGCCTTGAGAATCACTTCCAAAGTGTTCTCCTTGATCAATTGGAAGAGGATCTCTCTCATTCTAGAGAGCGTTATTGGAGAGGGAAGAGTTCTAGGGTCAAGAAATTTTATCCATGTATGTTGTTCACACAACCATTGATTAGCTACTCAAATGACCCCTTGGATAATTAGAGAATAATAACATAACGTGGAATTTAATTCTCCAGGTGATAATAAATAATTAGCACAAGTGTCGTTACTTAATTTTATTATTCCATGTGAAACCCCGTGTCAAAAAATAAAAGCAATACTATTATTTCCATGACATGTGATTAACATTAATGTTATATTTAAATATTATTTAACTAAATAATATTTAATATTACTTATCACTGGACCCATAACATTGTCCACCAATCCTCCTCAATATTTATTGGGCCTTGTATAATGAAAATTTATTTATTAAATAAATATAACTACATTATTTTTTGATAAATACATATTCTATATGAAATATATTCTATCAAATAAGTAGAGAAGAATTAAATGAAAATATATTTACTCAAATAATTATTAATCCAGAACTGGGAATAATATTTATTCAACTTGTTAAATAATACATTATTTAACTGAGATACTGGATACACTTAGTGTGTTTCCCTCTAGACCTCTTTCTTGTTCTAATTGGGTGGGTTTTCCCAAAGTCGAAGATTACTCTCTAGAAATGGGTCAAGGCACCCAAGAGAAATAAGATGATATCACAATGACATGCCACCTCATATAAATTCTTACCATGTAATATAATTCATTTATCCCGATATCTCTAATAAAGTGAGATAGATATAGTTTCCATCAAACAACGTGCTTGATTTATCATTCTTTGACTTCCTGGAATTGAAATTTCTTAGAGAACACCATGGACATGGATTTAGTTAGGCTATATCATTTCCATAAAAGGGCCCGAGATATCTACTTTTGTAGAAGTGTCAAAACCTTTATCTCATTATTCATTAATGCGTTATTACTCATGACACACCCAATATATCCTACCTCATTGTAAACATCTGTCGTCATGGTTTTTATCAATAAATCTAAGTGAAATAGTTGTAATACCCATTAATTATTTTCATAAAGTCTATGGACCAATAAACACATCCATAGAAAGGAACATCCTTTGACACTTATGAATGTGGATTTCCAACTAGCGGGTCTTGTTCTCATAATATCCTCCTGAATATTACCAAGGGTAAAAACCATGAGAGGGTGCCTCAAAGTTTCATGAGTCCCCACCATAGATAACATGTATCATTTGAGTCCATTAAAATGATATCATTTGGACATAGAACATATATTCAAGAATAGTGTCATGGCACTTCTGAGTTCTCATCCTAGCAAGGATCCAGTATGACCTTTTAGTGCAATAGCTATTCTTAGGTTATTATTACATACTATGTCATGAAGAAGAGAAATCACAATGTGATAAGAAGTTTATTAATATTAATTTAATGAGTAAATGTTTATCATAATGTATAAAGAAGTTTGTTTATAGGGCACCAAATCCAATAGGAGTTCCACTTCAAATGTACCTATGGACTATTCATCACACAGTTAGTGCATGGTTTAAAAAAACATGAGGTAAAACCATGATAGGTTGGTTTCTTAGGTAGTGGGTGCCGCATGGATGGTGCATGGTTTGACCAAACCACACATATGAGTTTTGAGGGTAAAATTATAAAAATTTCCTTAATGAAACCTATAAACTATTTTCTTCTTTATTTTCCTCCTCCAACTATGTACAACTCTCCCCTTCGCTTCACTAGTTCCTATAACATCTAAACTAGGATTTAATAGACCCCCTCCATTCATTACCCAAATTGAACCACATTAGTATCTATGGATCCACATCATTAAGCACTCAATACATTTTTAATCTTTATCTGTTAAGTCTTCTCTAAACAAATTTATTATGGTGCATGCTAATTTTCCTTATTTTCTGGGAAACTATCCATTTTGTAAATTTCATCCAAACCAGACCACATAAGGGATTGCTATTGGGCGAGTGTTACATCCTAAGAATGGGTATGTGTTCTTTGGGTTTTGAATAGTTTCCCATCATTTCATGAATAACATTATTGCGCCTCATTCTAACCTTTGTCACGTGTAACCTTAAATTTTTTTTCTTAAATATAAATTAATATTCACACCTTGTACTACCCCTGTTGATTATTTTTATGTGATTTTAGGATGTCATCATCAATCATGTATGCCCCACAGGTGTGGCAGATTATTTTTGAACTTTATAATTAATTGATTTAATGCCCTAAACACCTTATAAAAATTCATCTCATATTGATAAGGGAATAGACCCATCTAATCGACTGCCCAACTTGTAATGACGCCTCCTAGGAGCCAAGTTGAACCTTATAATTGAATTTCCTTTAAGGTATCATTATAAAACGATTTTATTTGGTAAATTAAGATGACATTCTTGAATGTTATGATTAATTATGATTAAATTATTTTTTGATAAATAAATTCATTCTTTTATAATAAAACACCTCCTATGAGGTGTACTGTCTTGAAATTACAGAGTGAAAATTAGTGAAATGCAGCTTTCTTGTATTAATGGAAATGATGGTGTACTTATGTCTTTGTTAAGGTAATACATATGTAATGTTTTGTACATGTCTTCCTTGGTTATTTCTAAATTGAGTTGACCTCCGTTGATATAAATGTTTATCTGAACCAGAGAACCTCCTATGTGCTTGGCATAAATTATGAATGGTATTTCCCATGTAGGTACATTTCCAATTGGACCACGTTACCTTCTAATTACCTTCTAAAGCCTTATTAAATAAATTTTTATGTTTTGATAAATCCAATGGAATGTTATTAATTTAATAGTTATTCATAATGGTTGTTTACTTTAGTTATGTTGTTTAATATAAATGGAATGAAATATAAAGGGAATAAATTATTAAATATAGTTTTCTTCATTAAATTAATTTAATGATTTAATTCTTACATATTGTAAACGGTGGAAAGGCCACACCGATATTTTCATTCTAAGTATATATTATATATTGAAATATTATGCCTTTATTATAATGGATTGAAAAATGTAAAGCATGTGAGGAAATTCCTCATGGATATTGTTATGAAAATGATTTTGCCTCATATATAGGTTGTTGGATGATGGCATGGATTTTTTAGAGCATGGAAGAATCATGCTTCCTTTCATTGGGTGTTGAGTCATGGTAACTCACACTATTTACATTATTGGGATAGTGCACATTTTTCACCATGTCCCTTGTTTAGTTTTGGCATGATGGGACACTCAGGATTTCAAATGTTGGCATCGCGTCACACTCACCATCCTGAGTGACTTGCATAACATCTCACACTCTCTTGGGATGTAGCTAATGGAACCTATTTCTAGAGATTTTAGGCTTGTTTAGACTGGTAATAAATGTCTGAGAAATTCCCCTATACAGCAAGCAACTAGTATTCCAGGTATATGGATACTTACATCCACATGTACTTGATTCATATTGGTGGATTAAATATATAATTAAACTATATATATATATATAAATTATTACTATATATATATATAAATTAATTATATATTTCAATATGGTCATGAGATAAATTAGTTTGAATTGACCAGGTGTCGAATTAAAACCTGAGACAACCAGTACTTATTCATCATTTCTGCATTGTTTATTACTTCATTTATACCTACACACTAATTTAGTTTATATTAATGGACTGGCTTTAGCTTTAGACACCATTGGTGGCAACCTATGAGGATTTATATCTCAAAACCTACTTGGGACTCCATTTCACTGGGGTACCTGAGTAGATATCATGTTCATAGGATCGTGGATTCTTTCTTGTGATGATTTTCTTGTTCCTGTGAGTTAGGAGCACAAGAATAAGATGGAAATTAGATGCTCATGGAGTTCACCCTCATGGATTTTTCATTTATTTATTTTCCATATACTATTTCCTGTGGTATATCTTATGTTTAGTTTATATATCACTATTGTAAAATGCATTAATTATTGTATATTGGAATTGGACATCTTTTTTATTTAGTTTATATTATTCTTTTTCTATTCCATATTACAATAATTACCACTTCCGCTATTTTATGTTACATATTATTTGATACACCATTGTGCTACTCTGGTCATGAGGGAATAGTCTCCCCACAATCACCTCCTAAGAACCACGTTGCTAGTCAGAAGACTCTCGCGTATGGGGAGGCACGCTGGAGGCTATGTGACCCACTGGTTAGGCTACCGTCTTAGTGGTCAGTCATATTGGGAGGTCACACTAACTAATATGGATAGGGATCTCAAACCCCTATCACCCATTAGGTTTTTGAAGACTTTCTTCCCTATATTGGTTGATTTCATCCAATATTAGAGTCTTAGGCCCAAAGAATCAAAGGTAAAAGTTATAGTTCTATTTTTCTTCATTATCTTAATGTTCTCTCATGGTAGGAACCATATAATAATAAATCTATTACTTAAGATATTCATTAGGATTATTTTTAATAATATTTTTTATGATCTATAAAAGGTAATTTGAGAAAAATATAAATTTTTGAGTTTTTATAATGGTTTTTTAAGATGAACCCATTGGTGGTAAGTGGGTTCTCTCTCACTATACTCATTCTTAGAACTCTGTGGATTTGGTTTTCAAAATATATTTTTTCATGTTTCTATATGTAAACCCCATGATGATCATTTTTATTGATTTAAATTAAAAATATAGTTTATGGGTGATGCCCACAATTTGTTTCACAAAATAATTAAACAATAATTTATTTCTAGAATAAATATCTCTATGTGTGAAAAATTAGTATAACATAGTTGGTGTGTGCTCATGATGCATACCGAGGCCTTTTTGGATTCTGACTTGGGGTACCCTACCAACTTGGGGGATATTTGGATTGTACCACCAAGTGATGGATTTGGTCTAGAGGAATGGGTTACACTCATGATTTTAGACCATTTAGTGAACATATGGGATAGGTAAAATGTTGGTTGGGAACTTGTGTGACTGTGTGTCATCATTAAATGGGTGGAATCTATGGTGTGAGTTACTTTCACTGATCATTTATTTATATATCACTTTTTTTCATAATACTCTCTATAGATTAATACACACACACACACACAGATATATATATATATATATATATATGTATATATATATAAATATATATTTTTCTTTATGTGCTAACTTTCTATAATTCTAGCGGTGTGTGTAGAAAGTCTTGGGAATTTCCCATTGGGTGATATACTCACAACTTACATATTAACCTTAGTAAAAATGCATATGTTTTTTTTATTATGACACATTCAAGGTAAAAATAATTTTTTAGATAATCTCGATGCTACTGTGATGATAAATGAGAGTCAAGAATGGAGATGGTTTGTTTGTGGAGATAGTCATTGTGCCACATTTATACCTTGGTGTCTCTTTTTACTAAGAGGTTTGTAGACTTTGGTGGTCCATTTTTTTCAATGTAATATTTTATTTAGTATTATTTTTATCATATATAATATTTATCCAATATATTCATGATTTTTTGTTATAGGTTATGGTGGGTATGAGGGCATATTGTCCCCCCATGATATTATAAACCCCTGGAAATTATTTACAACATTTGGTGTTAAAGGGATGAACCTAAGCATCAGTCCCGCCCACTAAAATGGTCTAGGGCCAAGATGTAACACCTCATGATTTTATGGTATGTATATTTTTATATTTATTCTCTTCGACAGCTTACAGTGCATGCAACTCTGAGCTTAAACGATCCTTGATATCCTATTAATATTTTTATTTTAAATAAAATTATCTCATATTAATTAAATTGGTGGTCATGAATAGGAATAAATAACTTATGAAAATATAGAATTTAATTCATTTATTACTAATTAATTATAGATATATATAAAAATGAATTTAATATAAATTAAATTTTTTATAAAAACTATTTAAATACGCACAAGTGTGTTTTATACCAATAAAAAACAAAAATAACAATTTTGGGGTTATATTAATGATATATATATATAACATATATAATCTAAGGTTCAACATTATTCTAATGTGTTTTCTGCACATGATATAACAAAGAATCCAATTTTATACACAAAAGATGTATTTTTTATAAAAAATAGTTTTACCTTCTTTTGATGACACATTTGTTTTAAATCTAGTTTTTTGACACTTTTATAAATTATATTTGATAAAATAAACTTTTTATTTTAAAAAATAATATTAAAATTTAGTTTCTTCTCATTTTTTATTTTTTTATACTAATTTCAAGGTTTTAATAAATATTGATAAAATAATGCATTTTAATGGAATTTTTTTTTTTCATCTAAATAATTTGTATTATTAAATTATATAGTTAATTTGTTTTAATGTATAATTAGATCATTTTTATCATTTAATCTGATTTTGTTCAATAAAATAAAATTCACATTGACTTTGGATATAAAAACATTTCAATCTTTTTAATGTTTTCACTTTAAAAACCAATCTTCTAGTTATTTCTTAGAGATTAATTTGAAATTAATTTTACCCATTTATTTATTTTCAATTTTGGGAAATGGATTCTAAATTTGTAAACAAAATCTCTAAATTTAGTAAACATGACCCTTTTATTTTTGGACAATGTGAATTGTAATGTTAGTATTTTTTTTAATTGACCACTATTAAGGGTAAATAAGGTAATTATGGGTAAAAATGATATTATAAATATTATAAAATCACCTAAAAACATTTCATAAATTTATTATATGGGGGAGTGTCGACCAAAATCAAACGTGGGACAATTTTATTACCTCCTAGATCCACTTGGAGGACTCTATGGATTTTATAGTATTTTATTCTAAAGAAAGTAAAATATGTCATAGTTATGTTTTTAATAGGTTTTACAATTTTTATATTTGGTTATTTAGAAGATATATTTGACTATAAGTATAAATTCGGTATTTTAAATTTTTATATTCATCATGAAAATTTCTTTTTAGTTTTTTTTTGGAATTAACAATTAAATTAATGGATTGAAAAATCATGATGTTGTATTGTTTAATTAATGGACTTATCTAATAAGTGTTGTTAAATATATTAAAATAAATATAATTTGATATATTTAATGTCATCCATGAATTTTATAGATTAAATAGACATATTAGGTATGTATTAATGGTTTTGGTTTGAATTAATCTTATGTATTTATTTTTTTTCAAAAATTCATGTAATGAAGAATATCAAAATTGGCATCAATGATATTTCTAAATAAATAATACTTTATTAAATGATATAAAATAATAAAATATAAAATCAGAAATATTATTTATAAAATGTTTAAAATGTCATCAACGATCCATTTATGGTTCATTTGTAATTTTATAGTATCTATATTAACCTTTATAGTGTAAAAACATATGTTGTCACGATAAGAGTTAATGGGTTCAGAAATGGGTTAAAACCAAAATATAATGGTACAACCATGACCTAAATTGTAAAAATATTATTTTATGAAGAGTATTAGACCCTTATCACCTAAATATATAATTGGAGTTTATTAATACACACCTTTACATGAAAATAATTAATATATTATTTAAATCAAAGATAGTTACAAAATGTCACTCTCTTTGTATTTAATATCATTTATGTGTCCACATAGTGAAAAAAATATCTGAACGAACAAAAAATTATATTTTAATCCTAGTTAAATTATTTTCATAATATTTTTTTTGAAATTATATAATTACCTTAAATACTTCTTCAATGCCAATACAATATTTTTTTAATTAACAGAAATGAAAAATAATTTATTTTAAAAGTATAATTTTTTTTTATATTTGGGATTATTTATTGTTTATAATTAATTTTACAGATATAAGGGATATATTATATATTTTTGAAAACATTATATCCAAATTACCACTTTTTCATGATGTATTGGAAGTCAAATTCAATGAATAGTATCAAATTTGACAATAATGATATTTTAATGAATTAATATTTTATTAAATTAGTTAATAATAACAAAAATGATAAATAATAACAATGTGGATAATATATGGTCTAAATTATCGTCCTATATTCATTTATAGGATGTTTTTAAGTCTTTTTCTCAAGAATGACCATATTATATTTTAACATTTTGAGGAATCTGAAAGTGCCCCTCACCTCAATTATAAAAGGTAAACTCCTCCCTCACTTCCTAAAACAAATTTGATTCATATATCTTGAAAAAAACCAGTCAATTATTTTCTAAACATCCTTAGTAAAGTTCTAGATTTTACTTTCCCTCCAATATAGATACCCGATATTACTTTAGAAGAGACAAATGTAAGTCTGCTGAAGAAGAGGTAACCATCTTTATCGACTCATTCAAGCTTGTTTCTTATTAAACATCCCCTAAATGTTTTGTTTCCATGATAAAGTAATAAATAAATGATAATATATATGATTATATGTTATTATGATTATTTTAAAACCGTATTCCACCTTTTATCCACCGTACGAAAAACCAAAACATCACACGTGCATACATACGAGTTACCATAGCCATGCCATGATGTAATATATTTTTCATCACCAATTAACATGGATGAGTATAATTTTGTAAATAATAGATATATATTACAATTATTAAATGATATTTATTCTTTAGAAATTAATATACCATCCAATTCCTTACCTTTTCACCATTGAAAAATGATATTGTTGCTCTTGCGTATGAACGACATACTAACACCACGATGCAATATGTTTAATTTTTCATGATAACCATTCGAGAATAAATATAAAAATATATATAATGAATAAATAATATATCAAAAAACTTAATATAATTCTAGATATGATGGAAATATATCTTATGCATATGAAAATAATGTATTTAGCATACAAAACAAGGGTAATGAAGAAATATTACTAACAAATAGGTGATAAGATAATATAAGAGGATCATATATGATATCATAAATATTAATATGGTTATATTATAAATTATTAACATTATTTAAACCATTATATAGGAGATTAAATATGTTCAATTAAGGGAAAAATTAAGGTAAGGGTTTTTCTCATCTAACTTTTATTTTTGTGAGATATGTCTTGTTCACCACTTATTTATTTCATGAGGTGTTATGGCCCTTTGATATATCATATCATGAAACTATTTTAATTCATATTATAAAATGTTTCATTTGATAGTTATTTACCTCTATGGGGATTATGATTCAAATATTTCAAAAGTGGTATGGGATACTTTGATTCGAAAATATCTTTTTTTTATGTTCATTATTCGATATATGTGGAATGCTTTGGATAGGAAGACACAGGTGAGGCCTGGATATAGATAGCCCCTTGATGCATCGGTAGTATCATTTGAAAAATTAGTTGGCTAGATCATAGTAGTTTAAACTATGTTGAAAATATATATTGATAGTATAATGGTTCTTATGCCAGATATATAAAGTCCAATATTAAAGAATTGTCTTCATTCAGGTTTCATTTCAGTTATTATCTATAGAATTTTCACAATGAAAAAAATCTATGGATTCATTTATTATTAAAAATATTAATTAAATGGAATGAATTTTAGTAATTTACCTTACCATTGTGTTTAGGCCTTATCAAATTATTTGAATGTCATGTGTTCTTTGTTTTTTACCTTGACATGTTTATTTATTCTCATTGATTACTGACAGCTTCTGTTGTACTTAACCCCTACTGAGTATTTCAACTCACCCATATTTTTTCATTTCCCCAGGTTAGGAGTGAGAGATATTTTAATGTGTTTTCAAGGATTTAGTTTGTTATAATTTGGTATGCATTATGTTTTATTTTCTTTTCCCAATGCTAAATGGGTATCATGTATCTATCTAATTTCCAAAACTACTAAACAGATTGGTCCTTCGGGGGTAAAATCTTTTACTTATGATAATGTAATAATGTAATGTACCATGACCATGCTTCTGGGGTCAGGGTGTTACATGACATGCTTCAAATCCTCACTTTATTTCAAATAAAATTACTATTTTTTATGATAAAAAAAACAATTTAGTTATAATGAAAATTTTGTTCTTTGTACATAAACAAGACACCATGTAGAGTTATTCATAATTTTATTAATATTATCATTTATTTCACAAATACAACTATCCTATTTTGATGTCTATTATATGTTACCAGATTATAAAAGGGATTTCAATGATTCCCTTTAAATAATATTCATTATTCTTATTTTAATTATTGTTACATGAACTGAAGTAGTTTTAACTTAAATAATGTAAAATTAATTAATTTAAAAAATAATATTGATTTTTAAGTAGTTTTATACTTTGAAACTTAATCAACTTCATCATACCAATTAGAGTTTTCCTCCGAATCATTATAACTAGTTACCAAAATCTCCAAAAAAACAACATCCCTCAGCACCATGATTATAATTTTTTCATTAATTGAATGACTTTGGATTATATATTTAATAATAGTGGAAATCTAAAACTATCATATTTCTACGCCTAGTATTTAAACATATATGCACATTTATTTTGAATTAATATCCTAGAAATATGTTTACATCATAATTAATCCTAAACTAATATCACTTAAATTACTTATTGAGGGAGTAAAATTTACCTCCAAAGGTAAATAAAGACTTTAAGCTAGTTTTTTTCTTTTAACAACATCTTATAAAAAGTATTCTCTTCACTTGGGACTAATAATTCATGATTATATTTATAAAAAACCCATGATAATTTCATTTACCAAAATTTTTTGAAGGTCGCTTTATAATAAAAATATTTGATGACATGTTGTTGATAGACCAATTTCTTCTTTTTACAACCGTACTTTTGGTGGTGTTGTAACAAACCTTCCCAGGTCGACTTCACATGTCATCCAATATGAATCACCACATGGAATTAATCATTCATCCATGAATTCCAAAGGATTTCAAGTAGTATGGAGGGTCTAAAAGGTTCAATAGAGATACTATACCCACTAGTCAGAGTATTATAACAGTAAAAACCAAACTCATATAGAGGGGTGAACAAATGATTACACATTGTAAATAATAAAATAGAATTATGGTACAATAAATGGAATTTGTGATACAGTCATACAGACTCAAAAAATGAAATAATTCAATATATGATCATCCACTTGGTCAAACACATATTAAAAATATTCTGAAAATAACTACAACATGCTATACAACCAACTATAAGGCGAACCACATACCTCGTCTCCACGATGCTCGAGATGCACCTGCCTGATCCTAAGGCTCCACATGAGTGAATTCGCTCAATAAAGCATTAATTGGAATTTCCCACATCCACTGAAAAACCTATTATTCAACTTAATATTAGAAATTTTTTCCACAAGAAACACATAAGTTCGTATACAGAGAGTGAGAAATAAATCCCAATAGGCCACCCCCAATGGTGAACTAATAATCTTCAATCCTAACATGTGGATGCACACATAATATACATAGAAAAGTAAAATAATAATAATATATTTCATAAAATGAATGAACAACATTAAAATGTGTCTAAAAATAAATAAAAACTTCTAACCATTTGTTCTAGATTGACACCCGAGGTAAATCTACCCCCACTCCAACCTACACAAGAGTATTTAGCACACAGATCACCCTTCCCCATGAAATTGAGCACATCAGCCTGGTATACAAAGGATATATAAGATATATAAATAAAACAGACATGAATTAAGAACCCCATGTCATAACCATTGGTTTCCACATGATAAATCACATCTTCTTTGCTCTAGAAGTCCAACAACATGATCAGAACTCGCAACAAAAACATCTAAGTTGACACAATTAGAGAACCTATAAATTTTAAACATCCTAACAAATTAATCGAGTTATGAATATGGAACCCAAAATATGTGGGATCTATATATAAACCCATGATAACACAAAATATACGAGTCTAGAAGTGCTACAACATCCATGTTGAACAGGACACACACTATGAATTCTTTGACATCCCATGAGGTCATAACCACTGTATCAAGAGAGAATACTCAACTAGAGGGCTGTTTCACTCATCCATATTTACCATTACTACCCTAATACAATCTAAAAATAGCCATAGAATGGCCTAAAAACCCAGATTAATACTCAGATCCAATTCCTGATCCATGATATCCCAAAGGACACTAACTCAAACCAGATTCAGAAGCACAAACTGCCTAAAACATCACAGTTAAAGGACAACCAAACATGGGACAATCTTACCCTTGAAACAATAACCCAAATAAATGAACTGGTAGCACCGAAAAACAATTTAGAAACAAATAATAAGACCTCTTATGATCCTATGGATCTTATTATCCAATAAAACTGCTACCAATGGATCTAAATGACCTACCTCAGGTCCAAACAAAAATATTGGGATCCCACTGACCCTAGGGTTATAACACTAGGTGAAATATAACTAGGGATTCCCCTACTGCACCCAAGATCTCAACTGAAACCTTTTAAAAGATCCTTAAACATCCCAACTTCCATAACAATAGAAAGACACCCTATGAGGGGTTCCTCTAGCTCATCTAAAATCATATGATACATTGTATTTAGAAACATCCAAAATAGACCTTGGTGTCCTACAATAAATCTTATACAACAAGGATCACATATGGGAATATAAAACAAAAGTACACATACCAAAAAATCCCAGTGGTCTTTATTTTCACCTCAAATTAGGAACCTACAATGGATCCTTGACTTAAGAAAATACTCAGGGAAAATCCCATTGTAAGAAAACTTCATCCAGCCATCGCGGTGGGCAACACATCCTAATGTACGAAATCTCCTACAAGGGCATCCTCAAAATTCCCTTAGGTTCATATCTATTGAATAATGACACTTGGATGTTTCTACCATCCAGTGATTCCAACCCATCCCAATGGGTTCTACATCTCTATTCCTCAAACCAAGTAGTTAAACCTCAACGGATCTAACCTTGGGCACCTGGTCCCAACACGAAGGGACATACCAAGATCTCATCAAAGATACTACTTGATCATGCCTTCCAATATCCTTAAAAAAGGGCCATGAACAAGACTATATGAAATCAAAAATATAATACCACTAATGATCTCAGAACCGTTACTCAAGACACACTGCTCGCAACCCAACCCGCATGAGTATTATACAACCAAACCTCAAATAAATCATCTAAAAAACTGTATCAATAAGAAAAAACCATCCAAACATCCTCTAAAAACCAAAAAGCTTCCATCATTGTCATCTACATGGAAAACCCCTTAGAATGGCGCACTTATAAGTCAAATTATGACTCCATGAAAAAAATAGGAAAAACTATCCAATGAAGGAAAAGTAAATGATGTGTACTTGAAGTAAATGTCATTTAATCCCAAAGGTACCCCCTATACATGTTCCATAGGCCACTGATCATGCAATTTCTAAAATTACATGATGTCTTGGACCCTTACATAGAGTGTAACCAAACATGGGGTAACTTCCCTCAAACCTCATCACACTTAGCATGTATGATGTCTGACTGCACAATTTGTACCTCTCCATACATGGTGTGTAACTCACACGGGGTGCCCATCCATTTACGTATCCATATACCCCGTATAGGGTCTAGTAAAATATAGTACATGGTTATTATCCCTATACCGTACATTAGTTCTCACCATGTACCCTATACGACCATGTGTCCTCAACACACTCTAAGTCACCACAATATGACTTGTACCCATGACACATGGCATGTAGTCCTAGAAACTTATTTTCCAAGAATAATAAGAACATGAAACATGTGTTCTCTAAACTAAATAATGTGTTAAGGGGTTTTACTAAATAGAAACCCCCAAAACGGCCAAAACCCCCCATTTCTCCCTTACTAAGATTAGATCAACACTTAGGGGGACCCAAAAGACCCAAATAATTCTCTAAAATTTCAAGACATTTAAAATATTGGTATCTATGGTGGGAAAAATAAAACAAGACAACCCAAAGATAGAAACCATCGATGATTCATGATTTATCAGCTATTTATGATTGTCACACTCTGATCCAAGCCATAGATGTATCACCAATAAAACCTCCTCACTCTTCATCTTTTCTCTCTCTACCTCTTCTCTCCATCTCTCTCACTCAACCACATGAAGGGAATATCCAAGTGTCATTAATGGTAAAAAATGACAATAATTATAAAATAAAAGGAAAAAATTAAAATAAATAAATAAAGAAAAATAAAAATAAAAAAGGGCCCTAGGTTTAGCCCAAATGCTAGTTATATATTTATACATAACCTATAAGAAACCCCTATTCCACACTCATCCTCAAAGACATAGTAACAATTTGGAACTCTATTAAAATATATGAATTAACAAAAAAACACAAAAAAAATATTGTACTAATTAATTAAATATTAAAAAATTTGTGAAAATTTATACTATTCATATTTCCAAAAACTCATGTCCATGGGTAAGAACCCTATTACGGGACCAACCGGGTAGTCGGAAGAATTATCCAAGAACAACTTATAAGGCAATTTACTGTTTTCCCATAAAATAATTTAAGGAACAAAAATTTAATATTTCCCCTAATTTTGACAACTTTTGATGACATAAGGTGTCACAAACCCCCCACAAAAAATTCTTCTCACCTCAAGAAGCCTCGATGCTCAACCAGAATCCATGATCCCGCCCATGTACTGGTGTATCTTATGTTATCTCGACTATCCAATTACTAGTATTACAACATTCACAAATCTCTCCCAACATGATTGAAATTACTCCATAACTGATCTTATTCTCCCCACCATAAGAGTATTCTTATCATCTCTCCACTTCCCAAACAACAAACTACATGACCCAAGATATGTATATCACTGAATTCAATGGGTAGACATGGAAAAACCACTCACACCAATGCGGTGACATAAAACTCAACAAAAACTAATTATTATTCCTGTATTACCAAGAACATCAACCTAAATTCTCAAAAAACACTTAAAATAAGGATCCTAACCTCCAACAACCCCTGGTGAGCTCCCCACCACAAGGTTTTCCTTAAATCACTCTTAGATGAGACACATGATTCCCATTCACTATGTACAAGTCATAATGAAGCTAGACTAATGAACCTAAAACCATTGAACATTATCCTCACACATGTCAGTTCAAAAAAAAACCAAGACCACCCTCAACACATAAATTAAAAAACAAGGCATGTCCCTCCTTCCATGTTCTACCCCATGACCACCCTATAATCTTGAATTGATCTAAATCAACAATTATCCAACCAAACATTCACTACACCATCCAATGTGCAACCAAAAATGAGAAGGGCTAGGTATCCAACCAAACCTTATTTCTCTAGCCGACTATAAGATAGGGAGCACTCCAAGTGATCAAAATATCATGAATCATGAATACTCATGCCTAAACAAACCCTCATGATAACATACCTCAATGATCCCACTAGGGATGAATAGTCACACCCACCCAATCTATAGGCAATAGGAGGAACACAAGCCCCACCACATGACCTGGTAGACAAAAAATTGCAAGACTACCTCCCTCCCAAGAAAATCCAACCTGGGGATTTTGGGGGACCACCAACCATGGGAACCTTGATCTTGATCCAAACACCCCTTATGTATCCTTTACCTCATCAAGAAACAAACAATGCATTCATAGAACAGACCAATCAATAAAGTCTCCATGTACCCATTGATGAAGGGATTACATCTCCTTTATCGGTGTACCTCCCTCCCCAAGATCCACATGATTGGTTATCGGAAGAAAATATATACATGAAATTCAACTAAGTAAGACTCCACCAAAGAGATATGTGTGATACACCAAATAAGTCATTGTAGACACATTAAACAATCAAACTTACATCATTAGTGAAGAAACCTCAATTCAACATATGTCATATGAATTCTATGTTCCTAGAATAATTCATAAAAAATAGACTCTTAACATTAGAATAAGATCAAAAAACCAAAATAAACAAGAAATTCATAAACCCAAGGGCATCGTGATATGTGAAATGATACAACTATAAAAATAGAAACAATAAACATCAATCTCATACCACAGAAACTTAGACTTCCAATATGAAAAGGTGTTCATGAAGCACTAGTATGATATCTATCACAAGTTCTAACACATTCCTAGAGAACCTATCTTTTGAATCCCCAAATCATGAAACAAAACTAATTTGATACTATTTTTTAATGAACAATCTCAGGTTTACCTAACATGTCAACTATTCTAGCTCACCATAAGGGCACAAGAGAGCCTCCATGAATTCTAGAGGTCACCAACCAATGGTGAGGGTCTAAAAGGTGTAGAATAAACATAATAACCTCTAGACAGAGTTAAATAATAATAGAGAATAACCAAACTAATACTAAGGGTTGAAAATAGGGTACCCATAATAAATAACAAAAATAGAAGCATGCTATAATAAATAGAATGCGAATACAATCATTAAAAATAAAATAATAAAAAATATAAAAAATATAGTTTAACACTAGTCTAGATAAATATTCAAAATAATATGAAAATAAATACTATAGGTCCTATAACCAAATCTGAGACGAACCACATTCTGGGTCTCCATGATGCCGATCTGCACCAACCTAATCATGAGAGTCCATATGAGCTGCTCCGCACGATCAATAATCATAGGAACTCTACTCTAGATGCTGCACAAACTACTTTGAATCCTAAAATAATACATCAGTTTTTTACATGCATCTAGGTGAATATATATACTGTTATAAATAAATCCTAGTTGGACACCCCAAATAGTGAACTTATAATCTACTATCATAACATGTTCATGCACTCATGATATTCCCAGCCTATCCAAAAACGAATAATAGCTGGTATAAAATAAATACATAGAAATAAAATGGGACCAAATAAAAACAATTGAAAAACTAAAATATTGTTATAGTATAACACCCGAGGTAAATCTACCCCCGCTCTAAACCATTGTATAATATTTGTCATGTGTCTCACACTTCCGCACAATATGAGATATTTTCTCCACATCTACATAGGTGATGAAATATTTATAAAGGAAACAATAATTAATTATTGGACCCAGGGACTAACTATAGTAATCCACCTGGTTAATCACATCTACCTGGTTCTAGTAATCTAATAGAATTATTTGAATAGGAGACATGATCATCTAGTTAGAAAAAAATAGAGAACCATCCATTCCCAAAAGTCTTAAAGAGTCAATTGAGCACTAGTTATTGATATAAAAATAAGTGAGATCCATAAATAAACCTATGAGTGAACAATATGCATGGGTTTGGGAGTACCATGGTATCCATACTGGAAAAACCCATTTCATGAGTTCCTAAACAACTCATGATCCTAAATCCACTATATCTAGGGTGAATACTCACCTATAGGTGGGATGAACTCATCTAAGTATCCCATAAGTTTTTTAAGACCATTTAACCATAGAAAACCAATGTTGGAGGGGAATAGATCAAAACACATGGAAAACACCCGATCAACAATATCCCAAGGGTATCCTCCTCATACCAAGGATTTGAACAAAAACTACCGCAAAATCATAACCAAAGGCCAACCAAACATGGGATGATCCAACTCTCGAAACCTCCTTTGAAAAATTTATACTAGTAGTGCCGATCAAATATCAAAAAACAATACCTAAGACCTATAATGATTTCATGGATCTCATTACCTAATAAAATAGCTACCATAGGCTCTCAAAGACCCACCTCAAGGCCAAACCAAAACATGGGGCTCCCACAGACCATGAGGTCACAACAAAAGGTGATTTCAAACTAGGCAACCCCCGGTTGCACAAAATAACTCTGTAGATGCATGTTAAATGATCCTCAAATGACCTAATAGTCATAAAAAAATTAGGAAACTCTAATATGGGTTAATATAGCTCATCCAAAATCATAGGAAACACCTAGTTAAGAAATATCCCAAATGACCCTCAAGGGCCTCCAACTGATCATCAATCAACTATGCGCCCACAATGGCATCCAATAGTAAAGTACATATACAAGGGATATTAACAGTCTTCATGAACACTTCAATGTAAGACCCATCAAGGCCGCATTGGAATAGAAAAAAACCTCAAGGAAAATACAATTAAAAGAAAACCCTAACCGAAATTCCTAGAAAAAACTCACCCTCGGGTAACAAATATCAAAAAAAAATCCTTAATAGTACCTCACACTTATCTCAATAAAAAAATGACACGTAATAGTATTTTACATTCCATGTTACAAACCCATCCCAATGACTTTAGTAGCTCTAGTCCTCAAATTGAGGAACTAAACCTCAACTGCTCTAACCATGAGAAAGCAATCCAGAAAAGAAGGGATGAACCAAGATCCCTTCAGAGACACTACTTGATCTTGCCTTCATGGATCCATTATATTGGGCTAAAAAACTAGCTGAAAACCACAATCCAATCTCACTAAGTATCCAACAACCCTCACTTGGGCCTTATATCTCACAACCCATATTGTATGGGGATTTTAAAACCAATCCTTAAATAAATCCACCTAAAAACCTCTACCTATCCAAAACACCATCAAAATGGTCTCAAACAACTAAAACTATTCCACCATCACAATAAAGATATAAAATCTCTTAGAATGGACTACTCACAAGACTAATTTTGACTACAGGATGAGAATTAGAAAAAAAACCAAGGAAGGAAAATTATATGGATTTTACTTTTTCTACACGGAGGGTAATCCCGAAGTTTCTCCTTGAATATGTTCCCTAAGACACTAAGAATGTAGTTTCCCAAAGTACAAAGTGTATTAACCATATACATGGTGTGTAAACCCACATGGGGTACCTTTCGACATAACTTAACCCACTCAGCATAAAAAATGCATGACTATATAGAATGTATTGCCTCATACATGAAATGTACCCCACATGGGGTTCCAAGCCATGTACCTAGCCATGTTCCCCTGTATAGGATCTGGAAAAACACATTACATGGATACTGACCATTTACCATGAATGGGTTCTAATCATGTACCCTACACGGTAATGTACTTCTAATGTACCCTGATTCACCACTACACAGTGTGTCCTATGGTACATGGAATCCAGTCCTAAAAACATATCCTAAAAAAAGAGAAATAACATACACTATTTTCTCTTCAAATGAACTGTCGTGTACATGTTTTTTCCAAAAATGAAAAACACCCCAAAACAGATTGAAACCTCTGTTTCTCTCTAATTAAAACTAGATTCACCCTCATGGGGTCCCAAAAAACCCCAAAAAGTATTTAAAAATTAGAAAATTATAAACTACAAAAATTTATGGGGAAACAATAATACAGGTTTGTGTAAAAATCACCAATACTTCATGACCAATCATCCCTCTACAGTCACTTCACTCTGATTTAAGCCTCAGACAAACCCCTAACGACATCTCCACCGACTTCCTCTTATCTCCATATACGTATTATCTTCCTTTGCGTCTATTAAAAATGATATAGGATTCCTCAAGGGGAATCCATGAAAATAAAAAACGTATAAAGAATACAAGAAAAGAAAAAAACAAAAACGAGGTACAAGAAGTAAAAGGAAAAGGAAAAGGGCTCGAGCCTGTCCACGACACCCGCGATAGGTTTATGCCTAACCTAGGAAAAGCCTTCCATTCTAAAATAAAACCTAAATAATGAAACTATATTAAACTCTCTATTAAAATATATTTCTGAATAAACACATTAGAGTAACTTAATATTTTAATTAAATAAATATTAAATATTTTATAAAAATTTTAACGGCTTGGATTTCATAAACTCTTATCCTAAGGTAACAACCCTATTCTTATATCAAAAGAGTGGTCAAAAAAATTATCCAAGACCATATTACAGGACTAGTTACAAATTCTTTAACACCCCAATATTATGTGAAATATTTTTTCAAATAAATTTAATTTCTTTTATAACTTGAGAAACATGAAAACCCAATTCTAAATAATTTTTAATATTCTATAATGTTATCACATTGGCATTAAATTTGATGAAATGAATATCAATAAATAAATTTAAAAAAATATATGGTTTACACATTAATAAGAAAATTCATTGGTTATCAATTTATTAGAAATGAAAATAAAAATCTTTTGAAGTTTAATGTAATATTTTTATGAAAAATTGGTTTTATGCATGCAATGTGTTTTTATCTTAATAAATTAAATTTGTTTGTATTAGTGAATAATTTTATATAAATTTATTTATTGTATATTCAATAATTTTTTTATCATTCATATAAAATTTTTCATAGGCATGAAATAAGAATTAATCAAGTGTTATACATAAAAGTTATTTTTTTCCTAAATACAGTTTCGTCGCGTTTCCCTAACATATTTTAAAATTAATATTTTTCAATTTTATAAAATTTATTTGAAAAATTTAAATTCATTCTAAAAATCAACATTTTTAAACTTATTTATAGTTAGTTTTGGATATTTATTTTAAAATAGTATTTTTTTGATGAATAGTGAAAATATTGATTGTTATTTAAAATTTTCTTTTTATTTAAATCATTTTACAATATCTATTTTTAAATGGTTATAAAAGTAATATAAAGTGAATTATATTATTATTAATTTAATTTAGGTTATTGAAATCATTTTTATTTTCAATTTTGATATAAAAACAATTTGAACTTATGAGAACATTTATTTTTAATCCGTTTTGTCGTATTTTGGGTTTTAACATTAAATTAATTTCTATAACTTCTATTAATTCGATTTTAAAAAATGGATTCGAAATTTTTAATCATCATAAATAATATTATGTTATATGGTAAACATAATATTTTATCATAATGAATAGTAAAACAGTGAAAATTTATTATGAGAGTTATGGTTAAAATGGGTTTACTGGGGGGCGGGGTTAAACTAAAAACATAAGAATTAAAATTACCTAAAAACATTTCTAATTGATATTTTATAGAAGTATTTCTACATTATCTCATATATGGTTTGTTATTGGTCTATGGTTTATCCGTTTTTTGTGTGTAAAATGTGGTTATATTTTATTCTTTTAAAAAATTCTAAGTGTGTCCTCTCCCCCACTTATAAAAGGACGCCCCTTTCCTCTTCCATACACACGTAAAGAGTCTTTTGGTTCTGATAAAACTTAAAAAAATATTTTTTGTATACTTATTTTCACATAATAGATTATTTTATATTAGGTAACCTTCCTATGACGAATTTTGGTGCAAACCTAAAGCAACTATTCAAAGAAGAGGTATCGTTCTTAACTGAGATTGTTTGTTTGATTTATTCATTTACCTCCATAAAATATTCTTAAACTATGATAAAATAATAAAAATAGTATCTCACATTTAATTTTATTTTATTAATTTAATTTAATAACTTACATACATATCCTCTTCCATTAAGTAGAAACAAAATCGTCAATCATGTGTACGATAGACTACTGCCTCATGAACCGATGTAAGTCATTTTCTATCACCACCTATCACAGCTAGATATAATGATGGATTAAAAATATTTATATTATATTAATGAAATAATTATACTTTTTGAATTATAATATCACATATAACTTCTTACATTCCAATGCTTTGTAAGAATATAACTTCACTCATGTGTACGTGTGGACTACAACCTCCACGAAGTGAAATGATACTTTTTAATTTTATTTTAACATGGATGCTAGTAGGGAATGAT
The DNA here is from genome assembly GCA_963277665.1 of Viscum album. Taxonomy (NCBI): domain Eukaryota; kingdom Viridiplantae; phylum Streptophyta; class Magnoliopsida; order Santalales; family Viscaceae; genus Viscum; species Viscum album. The sequence continues at coordinate 1,710,495,015 of OY728140.1, read as the reverse complement.
TTTATAAATATTTATATAATATTTATGACATGCCAATTTTTATCTAAAGGAAAATTATTTTTTAACTTTCTTTCATTCCATCTATTTTGAAAATAGAAACAATATTTATGCTTGTGTATAACCAACCGTCTCCATAAACGATGTAATTAATTTTTATATCTACAAATTTAATAGATATCTATAAATATTTATATAATTAATATATATTATAATTATATCATGATTAAAATTTCATATATTATGGAACCATGATCAAATTATGTGAACCAAAACTACATAACCTAAACATATATGAAAAACAAAGTAATTATTACACGAAATATTGATTTTAAACAAGAATTATTAATCAATGGGTGATAAAATATTCCAATTCAATAAAATAAGGTATGAAATATGTTAGTGTGAGTATATTTTTCTAATAGATGTATAATAATCCTATTTTTAATATATAAGAGGATTTAATGTGTACGATAAAAGATGGGTTCGAGGTAAAGGATAATGTCTCACTTTTACATTTGGGAAACATATGACACATTCACTAATAATTTATTTTTTGCGGTGTATATACTAACTCATTTTAATTTTATATATTAAATATCATTATTTTTATGATATTTAATATTTCAATAAACTTAATTTCTTTATGTGGCTTATAATTAAAAATTTACCCAAGGTGGTAAGGATCCTACGTAACAATCTAACTATTTCATGATTTTTTATGATTAAGTTTTAGATAATGAAATATTATGATCTATATATTAAGAAACTAATGAATTATCTTCTACTATTTTTATTTATGGAAATTAAATTTTTTTCTTCTTGTTTTCCACTCTTTATATACTTAATAATCTAAAATAATATTTTTAAGGAAAACCGACTTTATTTCTCTATTTGGTTGAAAATTATTTCTTATCCAGGTCCATATTTTCTAAAAATGTTTTAATTTTCTTTAATATTATGCAATTATTGTTTAATTTAATCTTTACCCGTGTTTGAATTTTTAAAAAATGGGTTAAAAATAACCATATTATCATCTTCTGAATGAGGTTCTTTTGACTTTTAAAAAAAATGTAAAAGGATTCATTATCTTAATGTGTATGACATAAAAAATATTTATCGATGTCATGAGTATTCAATGAATAAAATATTACTTTTCAGTTTACAAATGTTATTCAAATATAAAACTTTCTCTTTAATATTTTGGAAATTTTTGGATTTTCAATTACTGATTTCCATGTGTGAAAGATATTTTTCTCAAGAAATATTCCAAGTGTTTTTAAAGGTAATTTTCTTATAATATGACATCTTTTTGCATTATCAAATCTTTTCACGGGACATAATCCAATGATACTATAATGTCCTAGACCCAGATTCCACTTAACAGTGCCTCGGTGATGGTTGGCTACATGGTATCAAACACATCTCTCTGAAATCCAAAGGCTTCCAAATAATGGTGATGGGATTAGGGTGTGTTTTTGGGAATACTATTACCTCTTTCTATTGTGTAACACCACCAATTATTAGTAACACTCAATGAAGAAAGTAGTATAATTGTTATAAAATAGATTATTGTTGGAATATATAACAAAAATTATAGAAGTGTCTCATCAATAGTGATAATTGTGAATTTCTCTAAAAACCATCAAAAATTTGTACAAAATAGTATTTTATAATAAATGTATCCAAAATAAAACAAAATCTATCTTCAAATAGATTTATGAGACTTAGCTCGATCCAAGGCTCCCTTGCTCCAAATTATAGCACAAAATCAAGCATCAATATCTGGGTGTGTTCCTCATTCCCTACCTACATCCAAATAGTCTTTTTGTGTACCCAAAGATATCCCAAATAGGGAATGAGACATAATCCCAGTATGCAACCCCCTAAAGGCCTATAAATGTCCAGTGTGTGCAATATAATAAGCTATGAAGTGTGAAAGTAAATAACTAAGGTGAAAATAAATGAAAAGATTCCCATGTCATGTTACTACTAAACCAGTTACACTAAAATAGCCTATCAAGGATCCATATAAAAGATGGCCAAGATCCTCTATTAAAGAAGCTAAAATAAATACCTAAATAACCAACATGTACTTCTCATTCATGCAAACATGTTATGTCAACCAAGATCTCTTAATGTAACCTGAAGTGTCATAATATCCACAGTTGAGATTTATAATAAAGTGTGTCATATTTTTTATGGTCGTTCCATAATAATCAATTGTCAGACCATGATGGTATGGATCCAAGGTGTTGAAGAAAAAGTCATACTCATTGTGTATAAGGGGAATCTCGATGGAAAATCGATTAGGTGCTTGTTAACCAATCATGTCCTACCCAAGTCCAAGCAAGACATATCTAAGGGGTAATAAAGACTAAGGCATCCCATAGAATTAAGACCCAAGGAGAATACACTATACAAGGCTTCAACAACTACATTCAAGAACCAAGGAAAAATGTCCAAGTCATATATGTTATAAATCACCGTTTCATATAATTTAGCATTTCATACCATATGAGTCTACTCACTCATATAACCATTCACATCCAAATAAAAAAATGATTATACCCAATCGTTTAACCATTTACATTTGAAGGAAATCAAACAATTAGTATACCCACTCATTTAATAAAAACCAATTATAACAATTTGATTAATTAAATAATGAAATAGTTTAGTAGCTCAATATCATGTTCAAAAATGGAAGGGAGTTAGTAAATATCTTAGGTAAGAAATCCAATCTCATTTAATTAAAATCAATCTTCCTATAGCATGTTAATCATAATAACACATCCAATGGATGGTTGAATAAGAAATAAACAAGGTAAATTCATTAGGAAGACCTCATGGTTGGACATGGTTGGGTAAATAACCTCCAACATGTCTCATGGAAGCTAAAGGGAATCTATAAGAGGTTCCAATTCAATTTACTCAATTAATCATTTCAATATTTGGGCACACTGGAAAGTTTGATGGGAGGAGTAATGGTAACTAGGTCTATAAAGCACCAAAACCAATGGGAAATGTATATACTATATACTGTATATTGTTAGTAGAGTGCTCATCTAGTACCAAATCCTGATGAAACAAACATTAGAAAAAATTAAGAATGAATGAAGAACCTAAAATTGGGGTAAATCAGATTGCACCTAAATAGAATCTTCAATACCAAGAAAAATAATGAACGACTAAAAAGGAATTGTGTACTCACTTTTTTGGATCCAATGGGGTCTTTCCCACTCAAAATAGTGATAAGAAAAAATATCGAGATCGATTCCTAGGAAAGTTATCAAGAGTGATTCAAAATGAGAGTCCTTTCTATGTATGATAAGAAGGAATAGAATTTATGGCTTAAAATAATTTAATTTAATTAAAAATCATAAAATTTACACATAGAAAACTGGTTGCACGGTTTAAGAACATGATTTAAAAAACAGTGTGCCAACTGTGCAGGATTAATTATATGCAAGGGCACGCACACAGTTTCTTCACATGGTTTGAATAAATATGTGGAAACCAAAAAACATCATCTATTAATATTACAGAGGTTACCACACGGTTGTGCGGCCTAATTTTACAGTTTATGCTAACTGTGTGTCCAGTTTCTCCCCCCTGCGCAAACTCACATGTTTTTTTGTAATAGTATAGCCTGCCCCTCACAGTTTACTCTAACCATGAACAGGACTTATTTTACTACACAACATGGGCTCTGAACTCAGAACAAGCCAAAGATACCCCCAATACCTTTACGACCTCTAAGAAAATTCACAATAGGCTATATTTAAACATTCAAATTGAAAAAAAGGGATCTATACCTCATACAAAAACCCAGTTTATTACAATCTTCCCCCTTAAATATATTCTTCCAAGAATTTTCATTTGAAGGGTGGTCAATATTCACCTAAGATAAACTCTCTCCCCTGATCACATACGTTAGCCTCCCACTCCCAAATCTGTTCCTATAAACAAACTCTACTTCCATAACACTCATACTAGAGGAACTGGCTAGCCTTGGTGATCCTTTATTCTCCTAAAAATGACACGAATAACATGGTCCTCAAAGGATGAATATACCTATAACTCAACCTCCTTGAAAAAAAAGAATAACAGGGGATTGAATGATAACTACACAGATGAGATATGTAGAAGATGCCATGCATTAATCAATGCCTTTAAGGTAACTGTAACTAATAGGCTATCGACTTGACTCTCTACAAAATCCCAAATGGATTGAAATATACCTATGAAAACTTATCTAGTATCCTAGTCATTCTGTGTCCCAACCTGGTTGAAACACATAAAAATAACTAATACTCAACCTCAAACTCTAGAGGTCATATCTGACAATCAGTATAATATTTTTGTCGAGATTTTGTAGAATCCATCTATTTATGAATAAATTGGACTTTCATAGAGGTATCCTCCATGGGACGTGGTCCTAGTTAAGATTACTCACTAACCTACAACTATCATAGGGGTGACTTGAATGGAATACCATAAAAAACCTCATAAGTATCCATTTTTATCATCACCAGAAAGATATTAGTGTAAGAGATCTCAATTTTGGGTATATGCCTCTCCCATGTGCCCTAGAAATATAGGGTGCATTATTTCAGAATATCCTCAAGCACATGTATCATACACATTGACTAGATGTCAGTTTTATGGTGGTATACTATGCTCATAAGAACCTATGTACAAAGAACCCTCTTCAAACTCTTCTATAAATGAGGCATAAAACATACATCCCTATCTGAAACAATAGTATATGGGACTGCGTGGAGTTGTACTATCTCACGGATATTCAACCACATAATATCATCTACAATAAAGGTCTCCTTGATTGACAAGAAATGATAAACCTTTGTGATCATATCAACAACAACCTATACAACATCGCTACTCTATGGAAGCCTTTGTAATCCATTCACAATATTCAAAGAGATATCATCCCCTTTCCATTCTAGAATAGGTAACTATAGTTAATTTCTGGCTGGTCATTGATGTTCTAAATTCTTTTACTGGCTGGTGGAACACATCATAACAAAACAATCTACCTCAAGATTAATACCCTACCACCAGTACTGACGATATAATTCATGGTACATATTGGTGACTCCAATATGAACTAAACATAATGAGGCATTAAACTCCAACATATATCCTCACATATGTCCACTAGAACCAAAAAACAACCATTGATACAAAGGATCCCATCCTCACCTAGGTCTATCCTTGAGGAGGATCCTCACCTGCCACACTCTCTCACATGACTAAGTCCCCTGAATACAACATTTGACTCATCCTCAATCTATCCAATAGAGTATAAGTAATAGCTAAGGATGATATGTAAGTTTGTCCTAAACCATATTACACCTTCAAGTTCATCCTAAAAAACAATTCTATAAACTTATACTCTCTAGTAGCCTACTGAACTGTTAGTATCTGAGTCCTCTTGCTCAGGGCATCAACCACTTCATTTCCCTTTCTGGGAATGTTGGCAAGCTCTAAGTCAAAATATTCTTGGTACTCCACCCACGTTCACTACATTTGATTCATAAATGCAATGAAAAAAATTTACTTAAGCATTTTTTGGCCTTTTTTATACCATAAAATGATTTCATAGTATGTAATATCTTCCACATTGCAATGCGTGACCAACTGTAGCAAACTCATAACCATGAATTAGGTAATTCCTCTCATGTGGCCTCAGCTGCAGAAACTCAACCACCAAGACTCTATAACATTTCATCAGTACTACTCCAAGACTGATACCTGATGTATTTCAATACATAGTGTAGTTACTACCCTCATATGTTAGTATCTGGACCGATTTTGAAGTCAGTCTTCCTTTTCGCTCATGGAAGGCTGTCTTGTAGGTATGTTTCCATACAAACATCACACCCCTCTTTGTCAAGCATGTCAATGGTGTTTCTAAGCATGAGAAATCCTTTATGAAGAACCTTTAATATCTATTTATCCCTAATAAACAATTTATGTTGAAACTCGTGTTGGTATTATCCCAAGAAACCAAATCTCTAACCTTCTATGGGTCTAATGATACTCATATCTCTAAGATAGTGTGAACCAGTAAGTCAATATGATCCATCGAGAAGTGGAACTTTTCATGCATAACATATAATTGATGCTCTCTCAGTGTATCCAAAATTATGTTAATAAGTATTTCATCATTGTGTGGACTATAAAAATACACCATTATGTAATCCATGAAAACGACAACAAACAAATCCAGATAAGGATGATATATTTAGTTCATCAACGCAATTAAAACCACTGGAAATTTTGTAAGACAAAATGGCATAACCAAATACTCATATAGACCATACATGCTAGAAAATGTTGTATGAGGTATGTATACAGGTCGAACACACAACTAGTGATATTTGGATCTGAAAAGAAATTTTTGAGAATAGCTGAGCACCTCGAAGCTGATTTAATATGTCATCTATCTAGAATAAGGGATAATAGTTTTTAATCTTCAGTGGATTAGTTTCTAGTAATCCATGCATAGCCTTAGATTACCATCCTCCATTTTCAAAAAATGGACTAGAGAATCCCATAGAGATGTACTAGGACTAATGAACCCCTTTTCCTCTAAATCCTATAGCTTGCACTTGAGCTCCTGCAACTCCGTTGCAGCTATCCTGTAAGGAGGAATGTGTACTCGTGTAGCTTTTGGAATTAGATAAATGAAAAAATAAACCTATCTCTTAGGAGGTAAAATAGAAAATTCATCTGGGAACACAACCTTATAATGATCAACCAATGGGGGAAATACATCAGAAATCTTCCATTATCATTCAGATACAAACTAGTGATCTAAGATATCATCCCGCCTAGACCATGATGCTCCGATCTAGGGTGGCTAGTCTAGACATCCCATTCACCCTGGTGAGTATAAAACTCATCCTATGGTGATTTTAAAGTCACCCTCTGGTGATAATAGTCAACATAATCTTGATAATACACTAGCCAGTCCATCCAGAGTATGACATCAAACCCTATCATCTTGAGGACATAAAAATTCTAGAAAATGTGTCACCCGCCAAACTCAAGGGGGAAATCCCTGAACTATTGTATATCCACCATTATAATTTCCAAAAAAGTGTTAAAAGACATAACACCCTTATAAATCTAAATGAAAATCACCATCCTTTCCACCATATGTACAAATATAAAGCTATGTGATGCACCTGTATTAAAAAAGAGAAGATGAAATAGTAAATGCTACTAATATTTTACCTTTCACCATAAATGGTATCCAACACTACTCCTAGGCGGTAGGCTACTCAAAATAGATCTGGCCTAAACCACAACCCTGTGACACAACACCACTTCTTCAAGTAGGTCTACTCTGATGTCTCTGGGTAAATGGTGTATGGCTGCCTCAGCCATGACCACCGCTACAATTACCTGATCGAATGAAACTTCTCAAACTCCCTACCTATCACGGTGCTAAGAAACCAGCTCCCAAACCTAGTGTCAGAGCTAACCACCCACCACTCATAGTTGGAGGGAAGGTATTGAAGAAATGTTTCACATGGCCCATCCTTACACAAGCTTGACACTCGAACAGGTCAAGGTCGCATCGATTCTACATGTTTCCTTATCTTCCACACTAATGACTGAATAATTATCTACCAATACTCATATACTTATTAGTACTCATCTCAGGGAAAGACTAAAAGGGATTCTTCATACATTAAAAATTTGAACCACTATGTTGATGGGCTTCACTAATCTCCTTTACACCCTCCGATTCCCTTAGGTTACACTCTATAATCAACTCTTGATTCACAATTTCAGTGATATAGGTAAATCTTAACATGTTTTCTGGAGATCTAATAGTATATCAGAGACCTTCCTCAAAGTTTCTCACCCTCAATAGCTAATTAGTAAGGTACATTGGCGATAACTGTTGAAACTCTAAAATATGTGCCAATTAATCTATAATCATCATAGATCCCTTATCCAGATGCATAGATTCACTAGAATACTTAGATCGCAAATTCTCAGGGTAGAAATAGTCATAGAACATGGTTTGAAAATCATCCTAAAACATATCTCATAACCTATCATCCTATTTCAAAATATCCCACTGACACTCTTCTTCTCCATAAAGCATGTAATTCACTAGCTTCACTCCCCTATCAGGAGGAGTCTCAAGGTGCTCGAAGATTGAAAAAATAGTCTCTAGCCACATATAATCATATTATGAGCCACCACCCCTGAGAATGAGGGAGTATGCTACTACATAATGACACACATCCGCTCATCCATAGATAAGGCAGACTACGGTGTTCCATGAAAAGTCTACATGAAGCGATATAATCTCTTATGGAACTGCACGTCAAACCTATGTCTGAAAAAATAGTTGGTTTGACTGCTGACACTAAATGAGGATCCCCTAATATCCCATGGCCCACTACCCCTATAGCATGGTCAGGAACACCCTCTTGGTGTATGACTGGATGCCTTCATGGGGGCATGACTCTACAATGCTAGACACATGCCTCAGAAAAATTCAATATCAAAGATCACAACCAAAAATCACATGACAAGTCAATAACCTCATAAAACCAAGTCATACAACACAACCTTCTCATAAATATAGTAAGGTATAAAGAGATAGTCAAAAATTTCACTGGGGACACTACCTCTTTCCAACTGAAAATATGGGTCTAAGTCAAGTTTCCATTTCTAAGTCCATTTTTTCATTTCAATTAATTTAAAATTCATTTCCATTTAATTTCTATCATTCATTTATTCAAACTTTTTTACCAGTAGTTCACCATGTTCCAATCCATGAGGTCCCATAACACCTCATGAACCAAAATTTGGCACCCATATAATCCATACCATATCAAATTCACTTTAAATATTTGAATCAAATGGAGCATCACTTTCCACTCCATATGTGACAACACTCTTAATGAACTAAAATATGGCGCCAAATTATTTATCCACTATACAAAATCCCTATCAACAGTAGGTAAATCTATCAAAAAACCTATACCAATAGCACGAAGACATGCAATGCATCCTATATAGCATGGCATAATGCATGGAATGGGATTTCTATAAGTGCATAAAATGATGCATGAGATGAAATACCATCATCTCATTGGGTTTCAATATAATATAACCCTTAATCATATGAATATTAACATCACAATGGAATTGAATCACCCAATGGTGGGATCAATTCAACTATAATAGTCAAAATATGAAAACCAAAAATTTAATGCGAGGCAATTTCTCTTTTTTTCATACAAATGGGTTAGCTATGCCTAGGGAAAACTCATTTAGAAACTCTAATCCCTTCATATTCCTATTTATTGTCACCTAATAGTAAATAAAATTAGAAAATAAAGGCTATGATACCACTTTTTTAATGTTCCAAACCCAGATGCCACTCAACAGTGCCCCAAGACTAGTTGGCCACATGGACTCATGTGTATCTCCCCAAATTCTAGAGGTTTCTGACAAGTAGAGAGGGCCTAGGGTGTGTTATTGGGGATAATATTCGCTTTACCAGAATGTAACACTATGGAATACCAGTAACAGTAAATAGCGGATACAGTATAATAATCATACAATATATAATATTAAGAATAAATAAAAAAATACTTGAAGTGTATCATAAAAAATGATGATGATACATGTCTCTACAAAGAAGCAAAAATAGATACATAATAGAAATGTATAATACATGTATCTGAAAAAACAAAATTTCCAAAAGGTGATATATCTAAATAGCATCACAGGGCTCAGCTATATCCCATGCTCCGTGTCGTCTATGCATGGCGCAATCAAACTGTGGGTTCTTTTCCTGATTCCCACCTTCATCAAAATAGTCTATTTGGGTACCTAAAGGTAGCCCAAATACGGTGTGAGACACAATTATAGTAGGTAACCACCCAAAGGTATATATAAGTCTAGGATGTGCAATATAATAAGTTAAGTAGTGTATATTTAAAAAGGTAAGCATCAAATAAAAGTATAGATTCATATGGTAAGTAACTACTAAACTAGTAACACTGAAATAGCCTATCATATATTCCAACAAAATATTTTCAACCTACTCTATCAATAAAGATACAAATAATACATAAATAACCAATATGACCTTTCTATTCATCCAAACATGTCATGCCATCCATATCCTTTTTGTATAACCTGAAGTGTCTGAATATTCACAACTAAGTTATTTAATCAAATGTATTATATTTTCTATGTTCATTCTGTAATAATCAAGTATTTTACCATGAAGGGTCGGAGATAAGATATATAATATAATTTTTTTTTGAAAAGTCCTAAGATCACCTTGATAGTAACCTGGTTATGAACTGGTAGGATTCCTATAAGAAAGTTAATCGATCATGTCCTATACAAGTCCAAGAAAGCCTGGTCCTGGGGTAGTTAGGCCCGTGGAATCCCACTAAATCAAGACCCAATAAGCATACTCTATCAAATGTTTTCACTACCATATTAAATACCCTTGGATCCAAATCCAAGGAATCTATGGATTCAATCTCCATTTCATAAATTTTATCATTTCAAACCATATGAGTCTACCCACTCATATAAACATTCACATACAAATAAAAATAATATGTATCCCCACTCATTTATTCATTTAAATTTAAAGGCAATCAAATAATGAGTATACCAAAACATTAAATAAAAAACAAATACAACCAATTTATAAATTCTAAAATTAAACAGTTTAATAGATCAATATCTTGTTAAACTTGGAAAGGAGGCATCACATCTCGTAGAAAAGAAATATAATCTCATTTAATTAAAATGAAGCTTCTTCTAACTAGGTAGTCATAACAACACAACCCATGGATGGTTTAATAAGGAATAAACATGGTAAATTCATTAGTTACACCTCATGGGTTTGGATGGTTGGGGAATAAACCTCCAACTAGTCTCATGGAATATAGTGGAAACTCGTAATACGTTCCAATTCAATTAATTCAATTAATAATTTCAATTCTAAGGTTGTACCAAAAAATGTAGTAGGCACAATACTGAAAAAAGATCTATAAATCCCCAAAATTAGTGGGAAAATTATATACCACCTATTGTAGCTCAATAGTAGAGTGATCGTCCAGTATTATCTCATGATTTGACTTATATCAGGAGGAAAATGAAGATTGGACGAAGAACATGAAATTAGGAAAAATCATCTTCCTCATAAATAGAACTGTTGATACTAATATAAAATAAAAATGACTAAAAAATTATTTATTACTCATCAAAATAGATCCAATGAGATGTTTGGTGCTCAAAATATAGATTGTATGGATGGTCGAGATTGATTCATAGAATAGTCATCAAGAGGGATTCAAAATGAGAGCCCTTACTGTGTGGGAGAGGAAGAAATGTATTTTTATGTTTAATAATATTTAATTTAGTTAAAAATTATTAAATTTACCCAAAATAAAGGGGTTTCTTGGTTTGAGTTCACAAACTGAGAAATATTGTGCCAACTGTGCACAATTAGCTATAGGGAAGGGAACCGACAAATTTTTGATGCATGGTTTGACAAACCAAGTGATGACTGTGTGAAACTCCTCTGTTAAAATTGTAGATGTTACTACATGGCCATATGGCCCAAATCGTAGGTCTGGACAAACTATACAGCCTATAGCTCCAGACTATCCGGCCTCGAATGGTTTGATATAACCATCCATCCTACCCCACACAATTTACTCTAACCATGAGCTAGGTCAATTTCACCACCAAACATGGGTTCTGAGCTTTGAACAAGCCTCATACACACTCGATAACTCCATGAACTCAAAGGGAATTCACATTAGGCCATATTTAAACATTCAAACTAAAAGGAAATGGATACATACCTCATAAAAAAACCCAGGTTCTTATGTTTTCAATTCATATTCTTTTCTATGAATGTTTTATGATTATGATGAGTTTTTTTTATGAAACTTGTTTCTCTTCCCATGGGTTATGTTATGATGAATTGATATAATGATTATGAAACCCGCTTCTTTTCCATGTGTTATACCATGATGAAATAGTTATAGAAACCATTTTATTTTCATGGGTTATGATATGATGAATGTTGTATGATCTTGTAGTATAAATATGTATGATTTTCATTATGTGATGTGTGGTCTCATAATTATATAGACCCCAACAAATTTGGTGAAGATGAATATATCAAGAGATAAGAAGGAATATAATGGGGAGTGAACACGATTTAATAAAAAACTCTGTCTACTATTATAATATTGGGAGTGAACCTAGACTGCTATGATGGTTTGGGATATTAACCCAAGCCACCATTATAGCCTTGAAAATGCACCTTTACTACTAAGGAAATGATTTTCTATGATTATGTATATTCCATAAATCTATGTCTTAGGAAAAATTTATGTTTTACTTACTTATATCCTTTTATTCCTTTATGATTCTTGTATTTTGAACTGTAAAAAATTATTCCATGACTAAATATTATGATTTATGATAAGAATTTTGTGATTTTCAAATTTTATTCTCATGTCTTCATACCCTTATACCCATGTTATGTTTAAGTGTTCAATAATATCTCTATTGTTTACCATTAATAAGAATAAAATATTACACTTTATTATGATTCCTTTCCCTAGGTTATGAATAAAGGTATTAAGTACGATATGTCTAAGAATGGAGATAGTTATGTATAACTTTTTGGAAAACTATGTAGTTAACTAATGAACTAGTTTTTATGTATTTATGTTTTCAAATAAACTAAACCTTTATGATCCTCAATTGTGTATTTGGAAAATGTATTGAATGTTCATCTATTAATATTTAATATCTATTTATAAAAATAATGTCTCTCTATATTTGGTATCAATTTATTGGTTTCTCAAAGCCTTCTAACTTGGATAAGAAAACTTCTATGCGAACCATAACGATATTTATAAGAATAAGTCTAATTATTAGAAAATATCCAATAATTTTAGTGAAGGATAAATTGAGTGGTTTCTATAAAATTTTATATCTCTCTAGATAACACAAATGTATGTGCCTCTGTAATAGTTTTACCTAGGGGTATTCACTATATAAAGGGAGAAATGGGCTTTGAATTGATTTTCACATGTTGTACTACAAGGTTACTTGCTACACACCTAGTTTAAAACTATCAGGGAATATATTTTGGAAATTCAGAAATTCTTTAAAAACCATAATGAAGTATTTGAATATATAATTATCATAAATAAACTAGGTAATAACAAAGATGTCATAGATTGAAAAGAAGGTGTCTTGATTTAGAGATACTATAAATGATTTTTCATGATTATGTGGTTTCCCATTGTGATTATTATTTATCAGACCATGTTTTTTGTTATTATTAAATTGATAAATCAAGAAGTAATCATGTTAGTTCTGAATGTGATGGAAAACTGAATGATTTCCCACTCAATAAAATAAATGTTATGTGATCCATAATGAAAAATATCATTTCAATGCTTACAAAAAGTTCTAAAACTATGTATAATTCTGATCTACAAATCGATAAAAAGAGGAAACAACATTCCATTTTGTTATTCACGAGGTGGAATCCACTTATTTTAGTGGTTCCAGTAATCTACTAGTTTATGAGAAATTAATTAGTACCATTGAAATGATATTTCTTGTTCACTGGTGTTTGGAGCATAAAAAATTCATTTTGGTTTTCTATTGTTTGGAATGAAAAGTGAGTAAAAGGTTAAATTTATCAATAATGACATGAAATATAAATAAAGTGACTCTATAGAGTTTCATGAGTTTAAGATATTTTTTTAATAAGTACTTTCCATGAATTTTTCATATCAAATTATAGAAATAAATCCTTGAGAAAAAGTATAAGGATGATGAATCTTTTGGTACATATGAGGAAAATTCTAGAAGGCTTGCGATGTATGATTTTGGTACTATCATCCAACCTAAAAGTAAATTTTATCTATTCTTTAGTGGCTCAAAACCACTTATTTAAAGGGATTTATCTACAAGGTACTTCAATAGCTATAAAAAAGTCATTTGATGTTCTATCATAGTGGGAATTGAGGTTGGAATTTTCTAACAATCTCATGGTTTTGACAAGAAAAGAAAGATAAAATTCAAAGGAAACACTAAAATCCATAGAGATTAGAATATTATCCTTCATTTTTTCTCAAAGTGTGGAAGGAAACATGGAGGAAACAATCTTAAGGGGGTAGATAAATGTTTTTTTTGTATTACAGAATGTCATCAGTAAATAAAATACTGAAGTGATGGTAATAATTAAGATAGTGATATGAATAGAGAGAAAGATCCATAAAATACACCACTCACACACCAATGTTTCAAATTTAATGAGTATGGTAATTATGCTAACCAGTTCTCAAATCCAATGGTTAATGATGATGATCAACATCACCTACATCTTAAGTGAAGATACAAAGGGATATCTCATGTGATCACAATTTTTAATGAGGGTTACAATAATTATATGGTGAAAGGTGAATTTTATAACCACTTCAGAACTCATAATGAAATATTTTACTTTTAATCTGACCATAATTTTATATCTGAAGAATCTTATAAGGGTATCAAAATGCCACCAGAAAAAATAGATATTGAAATTGTAGTGAAAACCCCTAATGATCACATCTCATGAATATAATTCTTATCTGGTTGATTTTTTTGGGAATATGGTTCTTAAAAATATCATTATTCTTCCTCTGGTTGAATTTTATGTTATATTAGGCATCTATTGGCATTCTATATATAAATCTCACATCAATTATAGAGGAAAGTAAGTCACATTTTACATTATAAACCAATCAAGAATCATCTATCAGTTTGATGATAAACATTAACTTATGATGGAAATAACATCCATTATATGTGTCTTGATTAGTATTCAGAAGGCGATATTATCTCATATGGTTGGGGAGAAACTCGTCATTAATGATATTCCTATTGTGCGGTATTTGTATATGTATTTATGTAAGAGCTGTATAGCCTTTCACTGAATTTTGATGTTGATCTCCCAATTGAACTCATACATGTTGCTACACCTCTTTCAATGACTCCATATAGAATGGTCCTGATTGATTTTCAAGAGATTAAGAAAAAATTATAGGATAATCTTGTCAAGTGACTCATTTTTTCAAGTGTGTCACCATAGGGTATAATTTTTTTTAAGGAAAGAAACATGGATCAATGTGACTCTACATTTATAATAAATAACTGAGCAAGATAACAGTCAAGAAAAAGTATTCTCTAACCTGTATTGATGACTTGTTTGATTAATTTCACAGATTTCAATACTTTTCTATGATTGAACTTCATTTTAGATATCATCAATTAAGGGTCAAGAAGAAGGACAAATCCAATAAAACATTTCATACAATGTATGGAAGCTATGAATATGTTGTGATGCCATTTTGTCTTACTAATGACCCAATTAAATTTATGAATTTAATAAATAAAGTCTTATTATATTACCTTGATTATTTTTTGTTAATCTTTACAAATTATATTCTTATCTATTCAAAGATCTAAAATATTATTAATATTATCATAGGATTATACTGAATACCATAATGAATGAGAATATATATTAAAAACTTACCATGTGTGAATTTTTCTATAAAAAGTTTCATTGTTGGGCCATATAATCTCTTACGAGGGAATATTGGCAGATTCATCAAATATGGATACTATTTAACATTATACCAGACCAGCCACTATGGCTAAGATATTTCGTTTTCATGGTTTGGTAGGATATTATCAAAACTTTATGGAAAATTTCCCACGGATTTCTAATCTACTCACCAAGCTGACGTAGAAAGGAGCCAAGATTTTTAGGATAGTTGAATGTGATGAAAATATCGAGGAACGTAAGATAAGGTTTGTCAGTGCAACTTTTCTTACATTTCCTTACATTGGATAAAGGTTTTTAATATTTAGTGATGCATCAATGAAGGGACTGGGATGTTTCCTCATACAGAATGATATAGTGATAGCATATTCCTCATGAAAAGTGAAAGTCAGTGAGAAAAATTACCAACCTCGTGATTTGCTGTTAGCTATGGATTTTTTTTCACTAAAGATATGGAGGAGTTATCATTATGGATAAAGGTGTGATATATATATATATATATTGATCATAAATGATTCAAGTATATATTCACATATAATGAGTTTAATATATATATATATATATATTTATTATAAGAGATTCAAGTATATAATCACTTAGAATGAGTTTAATATGAACCGAACAAGTTGATTAGATCTTATTAATGATTATGAATTCTCAATATATTACTAGACTAGGAAAGTGAGAAAGGTGGTTGATTAATTAAATTTAAAGGATCATGATATCTTATATATGGAAAGGATCACAAAATATCCAATTTTTTTATTTAAAAAGGATGGGTCTTTAAATCTTGAAGGAAGGGGAGAAATATTAAAATTCTCAAATAATTGATCGACCATCAATACAAGTGAAGATTAAAGAGGCATATAAGGATGACTTAGCACTATAGAAGAATATTAGAATTATTCATGACATTAATTTTAATTATTATGAAATTATAAGGTTTCAAAATTGTGTATGTGTTTCGTCCATAGCATATTTGAAGGAGTTGTTAGAGGAAGCTCATAGTTTTACATTCTCTATTTATCCTATAAGTAAAATATGTATAGAGACATGAAATATTATTTATGGTGGGATATATTGAAGAAAGATATTTCAGATTTTGTATATTAGTACTTGGTTTTTCATCAAGTTAAGGATCAGATACCAAAGTCGAAGGGGATGTTACAACCATTACTCATAGCAGAATAGAAATGAGAAAACATCACCATGTATTTTTTCAATGGAATCCCAAAAATATCTAAATTTTATAAATCCTTATGGGTTTATTTTTTAATCTTATCTACACTCGTGCTCATTTTGAGTCGATTTAGACCTTCTTTATGAAGGAACATGACCACTTTCATTTCTATAATGAGGACATTAAAAGGTATATTATCCAAGACGATGGGAGGTTATTATTATTGCACCCTTTGGGGGGATTATTTCCTAATCTGAGAAACTCTTATAGGTTTTAGCTATATTTGTTAATCCATTGTCAAATCTAAAATATTAGTTAGGTCACCATTATGTGAACAATAAATTATTTTCAGTGTGTCATTTTTAGAATCATATATATGTATCTGAGGCGTTTCATTGATAGAGATATCTGTATGTAACCAAGGTTCTCCATAAATGGTACCCTTTTGTTAACAGACTATATATTCTTATATATTGTATTATCAATATGATATTTTTAATACATACATTTGGGAAAAAAAATTTAACATCATTTGGAAATATTGAAGTTATTTTGATGGAAAGATTGGGCCTATGAGATGGGATTTCTTATGTATCATTGTAAATGAATTAGAAACCACATAGTTTGGTTCCACTTAACAAGACACATTTTATATTTTAATGCCATGTGATGAGGATCAAACTGTGAAGTTTAAAATCACATGACAATGAAATCTTGTTGAAATATTCCTATTTAATGGATAGTGTGGTAACTATACCGAATTAGCTCAAATGAAACTAGAAGGGATGTGCTATCCAATTCGGAGGCATAATCATTATAGGAATATAGTCCCGTAAGGATGGTGATCAAAGAGGCACAAAAAATGGCCCCTAGGTTGGGTATGAACCTACTAGGGATGTATCCTACAAAACATTAGGTTGAATTTGGGGTGTTGGGTTTGGTCCTTGATGAGGCTTTCTATGTGTACCATTTAGTCAGGAATAAAAGACTACATAGTTTTGTGCCACTTAACGGGACATGTTATACATTTTAAGGTCAAGTTACGAGGAAAAAACCATGTAGTTTAATGCTATATGACCACAAAATCTATGAGAAACATGAATATTAGTGTGGGAATTATACATAAGTTTCTTGAAATAACTAGAAAGGGATGTGGTCTTCCAGGTGGTGGCATGATATTACTCAGAATATAGTCCAATGATGATGGTGACGAAGGAGACTCAAAATTAATATGGACCTCTGGTTTGGATTTTTCTATACAATGGATGTATCCCCAAGAACACTAGGGTGAATTTGGGGAATTGGTTTTGGATCCAAAGGAGGTTTCCAAGATATATCATTAGTTTTAGTATAAAAAAACCACATAGATTGGTTAATTGGTGCTTAGACCTTTGGAGGATTTCCAATGGTAGATATGGTTTGGTATTATACCAAAGGGGAAGTTCGTTTTCTTCATCTAGAATATGAAATAATGAAGGATATGGTGACATTATTTTTGGGATTATACCTAATTAGAGTACCATTTGTTTTTCCCTCAGGGGGAATATGTCCCTTTAAGGTGTTGATAAAATGGTTTTGGGGATTATACCAAATAGGAGGCCCATTGAAGGTGATAGGAAAATCATAAAGAGAATATCCTCTTGAGACATGTGTTTGATCACATAGATTTTGTGATCATCACTATCCTCTAATACGATGTGACTCATGCATAGTATGAGAAACTAGACAAAGTAAAAGATATGGAAAACCACATAATCTCCCTCGTTCATTGGTGGATGAGGCTAGAGCACAGAGGGAGAGAAATGGTGTTGGTGAATGTCTCCTCTCTATTTCATAACTAGTATATTCACATATGGATACACATCTAGCGTTGACCCATATGCAATTCGAGGGGACTTCTCAAAGAAGGATTTCCTTCTCCAAATTTTCACCTCATCTCCTTTCAACCAATATAAGAGGGGAAAGGGATGAGAAAGAAATAATGGATATTACCTCCCAGCGTGAGGACCCTATTTCCACCATACCTAAGGCTAGGATTTACATTACCATGGGAATATATGATTGGAAATATTTTAAGGAACGACATAATATATTATGGTAATAATAAGACGTCATTTACCAGATGATTGGATGAATGATAGGATATGTTAGAGTTCCCTTTTTTTGATCATACAAATCCAGATTCTTTGTAAGGGGTATTGAATTGGTGGTTCATAAAGGGGGGAATTCACAATTTATCACTTCATGGGATAGGTTGATAGAGAGTTTTCTTTGGATAGTTCGTGAAGGGGATACGATAATGATGAACCCTATGGAGAAGGGTTCCAAGCTTGAAGGACCCCATCCTATTTTATACGTAGGATGTTTGTCTTGGAATATATCATTTATAGCTTCCCAGGCTTAACATACATGTATATTACATCATTTTAGATGAATATTTTTTACATTACAAAAATAAATTCCCAAGGAATGTAATTGTTTACATTCTTTGGAAACATGGAAACAAAATATTCAATCATGGTGAAAGACTATCAACATATCCAATAAATATCTCCACCTTTAGTACTTCTACCTAAAACATTTTTTCATAACCTAGGGAAAGGAAACATAACAAAGGTGTGTTCTCCAGTTCTCAATAAGGTTAAATAAGGGAGATATGTAAGCATAATCATGTGAATAAGGGTATGAGAACATGATAATTAAAATAGAAGATCAAACCGTTCATATAAAATATCATATACATGAATCATGGAATAAATAATAGTAGTTCATAATACATTAATCATAATGAAATAAAGAACATAAGCCAAGAAACCATAACATATTAATAAAACATAGAATTATGATAGAAACATAATAATAAAATATGATTTCCCTAGTTGCTGAGACATTACTACCAAGACCATCTTCATAGTATAGGTTAACTCCCTACCATATTAGTTGTCATGGTTCAATCCCATGGCCATCGTAGTATCATGAGTTCACTCTTTATACCATCTTGGTAGTCATGGTTCACTCTCATAGCCATATTAGTAACCAAGGTTTATTCCCAAGACCATCCTAGTATATATCACGTGATAAAAAAATTTACCCAACGCATTAGACGGTGATATAGGTCCCAACCATCACATAATAAAATCATAAATACATGTTCCACCTGATCATTGAAAAAAATTACAACCCATGAAATTAAATGGGTATCATTAACATTGTTGGCACCGAAAAATGTGACCCCAAAATTTTCCAAATGCTCCCATAAATGGTACAAGAGTGTAACCTATTTCGTAATATTTGATTAGATAGGTTGTAAATCCCGAACAGAGTTACAGATTAAGATTTATGGACATTTGATGTTGGACTGGAAAACTGGTTCTTATTTCCCATTCACGAAGCTCCCACTACATCAGAGAAAGGAGGTGGGATTCTCTGTGAACCCCTTTGACATTCACAATCCGCCACAGAGTGAGGAGGTGGGATGCTCCATGAACACCTTTATTGTTCGTAGACCCGCCGTGGAGCGAGAAGGTGGGATGCTCCGCGAACCCCTTTGACGTTCATGACCTGCCACGTTGTGAGGAGGTCGGATACTCCACGAATGCTTTTGAAATTCATTATCTGTCACAGAGAAAGCTTTTCCATTGCACCGAGTGGGTTCCACTTCACGGAGCCTCTTTCTTATAAATACCCGGATCACCCCTTCATGACAACGGAAACTCTGCCCCTTGGGCAGCCAATCTTCTAGTTCACAGAGCTCTTCTTTTCTCCGCAAAGTGGCTCTGCAATTCCTTGCTCTATGAGTATCTTTCTTCACGAAGCTGCTCCGCGAGTCCCTACTCCACGAGTAGATTTTTTCATGAAGTTGTTCCGCGAGTCCATGCTCCGTGAGTAGGTTTGCGGAGAAAAGGGGGCTCGTGGAGCATGGGGTCTCGCAGAGAATCTTTGCAATGGAAAGGTGCTCACAGAGCATGGACTCACAGGGAGACTTTACGAAGGAAGCTACTTGAGGATCATGGACTCACAGAGCATCTCTGCCTGCTTAACACACCTAGACGTGTGAAGGGGTAAAACCAAGTACGTCAGAAATCCACTTGAACATAAGGAAGTGGAAATATGTGAATCATGATGCTTAAGATATGGACCCCAATAATGGCAGCATGATGATATGGGATAACTTTTGACAATGTTCAAAATAAAAAATCCATATCATGTTAGAATGGTATGGGGATAGATAGATGAGGGTCGACCACTAACCATGTTCGAAACACAGTTCCTGCCACAAATGTCGTCCATGGTATTTAGGGATGTTGGCTCAAAACGGTAGGTGAACTGAGGTGGCATGAGACCAAGCCGTGAAGTGGGTCCCTTTGGATGTGGAAGAGGATGAGGATACAAATAACGGGCTCACGAATCTTGGACATGGAATGGGGTGAATGTCCCCGTGAAAATTCCGCACTTCAGGTTTTTTGTTAGAACGCATCTGAGTACGACAATGAGACATATTATATAGAGGGAGTCAAGTGTCTTCCTAAAGACAAGGGTCCTGGGGTCACACGCTTTCAACTTATGGTCCTATGGTGGACTATTAAGGGGGGATTCATTTAATGGACTGTGTGGAATGTGTCAAAATTTCCAAACGTGATGCACAGTTCCCATAGAGAGATCTTAGTTTTAGGTCATAGAACTCAGACCACACTAGGAAAAGATATGTGAAGCACATGGTGTGGCTATTGAAAAACCCAATGTGAATGAGAAAATAAGAGGTACTCACCACACCGTATGTTCCAAAATTAGTTCGGTAAAGGGGTTAAAAAATAAGGGACAATAATTGTAGATTCCTAGGGCTAGACCTGGAGACAAAAATTCTTGGGAATTCCTACGTATCCCATGAGGATGGGAATCAAGCCAAACGTAGTTCTAGAAGATGTCGTGCAGTTTAGCATCCTGAGACATGGATGTGGAGTGGTCTTAGGTTATCTTCATTGAGCTTGGAACAAGGATGGTAGACACACGACAATGTAATTACAAAACCCAGCATGAATGAGGACTTGGTTCGGATCACTGTACGCTTCTTGGGGGGAGGTTTCAGGTCGAGGGATCGAAAACGAAAGTTAGGATGACCCTCAGACAAGTTGCACAAACATTCCTACATACCCCATGAGAATGGGGATCAAGCCGCACATATTTCTAAGGATGGTTTGGTAGGATACCATTACTAGGGATAATAAGGTTGTGTAGGTATGGCCCTTTCACCAGGAGAAGCCGTATTTGATATATATTGTTTTTCCATTATGATGAATGGTTATTTGTGAAGTGACGAGCCTAGGAAAAAAAGTACAGGCCTCGCCACAAGAATCAATCCATATTCAGGCGTTGGCTACTATTATGGTGTCTGACTGATACCAAACATGATGCCCCCTGAGTGAGGAAACCACAACACAGCGCCGTTTTTTGTTGTGCGGCTAGGACAATACTGTCACAGTTTAGGGTCAAGTGATGGGACCAACCATCACTTTAACTTCGTGCAATATAGACATAATATTTTAAAGTAATGTGGGACTAGGAAGCATAGTTTAAAGTCATATAGATCAGATGTATACAGGGGAGATGGGTTTTAAGAGGTAATGTTCATGGTGTGATAAAGCATGCCCAGTGTGAATGAGGATGATGTCCACATCACACCGCACGCGATTCCAAGAATGAAACCTCAGGTCTAGGTGCTAGAAAAGGTTAGAGGATATGGGGCAGGAGAGACTAGCTCTCAATTTAGATGAACCCAAAGACAACATGTCCTGGTGTTCTTACGTGACCCATGAGGATGGGAATCAAGCCGTACGTAGTTATTTTGAAAGGAATTATAAAAAGATATTAGTTTAGGGTCTTTATAGCTCAGACCAGAGAGAAGCAGAATTCTTCCAAATAGGCACAGACCTTAACCCAGTCCCTAAGACAACGTGAGTCTAAATCGGTGTAGGAAACAAGGGAAGATATGTTAATTTTCATATGTGTAGTATGTGCGAAGGGAAAATTAGTGTGGATCCCCAAACAATGCCTTGTCATGTATTTTTCCTCCTAAAGTCCGGGTGTGCACTGAGGAATAGTACCAAGAGTTTTGAAGTTCTAAATGTACTTGATGATCTGGACAAGGGTGTGAATCATGTAACCGATATTTTGGGCTTAATGGGGTCGGCGTGACAGTGGAGGATTGTTGTTGACCATGTTTTAAACACAACATCTATATCGCGTTACCTGAAATGGGAACAACAAACTAGCATCGACCACTGACCGTATTTCCTACGTGGGACTTGTATCAATTCGTTGTTCGAAACCCTCGAGGACGTTGGCCCGAAATGGTAGGAGGGACCTTGGGCCGAACATCCATGCCATTCAGGGGTCACTTTAGATGTGAAAGGTGATGGAAGCCCTAATTTAAGGGAACACGAAGCCTGAAAAAATAAATTAAAGCATGTCCGGGCAGAACCTGACACTCTAGGTGATGAACCAGAGTACCCTCAAGAAAATTGGTGAATCACCAAAGAGGGTCTAGGGGATCAAGTTGGGAGCGGCCAATTTGAGAAGATGATTATAGAACAAGGGGATAGAGAACTCCAGGGAAAAAACATTACATGGTGTGGCTGCCCCAAAACCCGACATGAATGAAGACATAATCCCATACCACACCATATACCCTTCTCCTTGAGAAAAATATAGGCCAAGGGGCCAAGGTGAAAGAGAGATTTCTAAGAGATGAAGCTGGACCCGAAGACAAGATGTTCGAGTGGTCCTACGTATCCCATGAGGATGTGAATCAAGCCACATGTAGTTCTAGAAAAGGGTAATGTGTAGTTTACCATCATGAAATAAGGACTCAAATGGGTAAGATACCTCAAACAAGGGAGGTGTACAACATGATGAGTAACCCAGTCTAAATTAGGACATAATCCCATACCACACCATACAATCCTGAGTGAAGACATGGACCGAGGGCTCAATATTGGGCCACAGATATAATTTCATAGCCAGATTGTAATTTAAATTATTACAGCGAGGACGATAATGATCATAGTTTAAGGTCTTAGAAGCTGGACCAATACAGGACAACTATTGACCAGATTCGCAACACACATCCTTTCGAGATTGGGGGTTGGGGAAAACAACTGGGCATCAACCGTTGAACGTATTTGCAACACGGGATTTGTATCAATTTGTTGCTTTAAATCCTCGAGGATGTTAGCATGACATTGTAGGAGGTCCCTTGGGCTTAGAATCCATGCCATTCATGGGTCCTTTCGGATACAGAAGAACAAAAACCCAAATGATGGGGTTCGCGAAGCATGGAAGGGCTTGTGCTTGTAGATGAGGCGTAAATGTAGAAGTAATGCCTCATGGGGATGTGTGTGGCATGTCCAAATAGCCCAACGTGAATAAGGATGCGAGCCCATATGACACCACACAATTCCAAACGAGAACTTGAGACGAGGGGCCGAAAGGGTTGGGAGACCTGAGATTGGATGTTCCGGCCAAATGTTTCCATATGACCTTTTATCCGGGTGCTGCCTCATCATAGATGTTAAGTCTACATGAGCAATGCTTGGTGTGGGAAACAAGGACTAGAACTTGGTTCTACCTTTTATATAAGGGTCATATATATGGAATCAACTAAGAGGGAACACATCTTGAAGGTATAGAGGGACATAATGAACCACTACACTCAATATTTAGGACCTTTGGGGTGGATAAAACGACAAAGGATAGTTTTTGACCATATTCGAAACACAGAATCCACATCATGTTACCTAAAATGAGATCAATAAATGAGCATCAACTGCTGACCATATTCGCAATGTGGGACATGTGTCAATTTGTGGCTTCAAATCATTATGGATGTTAGCCTATAGTGGTTGGAGGGCCCTTGGGCTGAGAGTCCATTCCATTCGGATGTCCTTTAGGACATGAAAGATGATGGAGTGCCATGTAAAGAGTGTGAGTGAAGCATAAGCGTGCCTGTGCACTTCAATGTCATGCAGGATAGTGAAAGAGGTGGAAGTCTCTAGGGAATGGGACACATGGTGATCTTATGCTGAACTAAACGTGCAATGGGGAAAAAGCATGTACCGCACCATATGTTTTGACCAGAGGGGAGACTCTGGAGTTTTGGGGTTGGGCCAACAGACGAAATGTCTGGGTGTTCCGACGTATCCCATGAGGAAGAGAATCAAGTCATACATAGTTCATGAAGGCCATGCAGTTTAGCATCGTGCGGTGATGATGTGGGAGAATAGAAGAACGAGGAAGGATCACATGGTGTGATCGCTATAAGTCTGACATGAGAAGGTCCAAATAAACTCATACTACACCATGTGGGGATCCTTTTAGGGAACTATACCCAAGGGGGATAGTCTTAAAGAAGAGTTCAGGGGCTGGACGTGAGATGAAACGTCTAAGCGTTCCTACAAATCCCATAAGGATGGGAGTCAAGCCATACATAGTTCTTGGGATACAATTTATAATCTTGAAAGACTTCATACTATTTAACATCAAGTGGGATGCTTCACATTTTAATGTCATGTAGGACTGGGTAGTTTTGGGTCATGCAAGACCAAATACAATTTAATGTCGTGTGGGACCAAACAGTTTAGGTTCATGTAGGAACTTTTAGTTTAGGTTCATGTTGGTCCAAATGGATAAAGAAAAGTATTGGCTGAGGAACATGGAATAGAAAGGGGGAGTTATATGCTCACCATCCCTAATTAACAAGAAGTATACACCATTGGGGTAAACCTTCTGAATTATGTAAGGTCCTTCCCATTTTGTCTCCAACTTGGGTGGTTTTCTGCCAGGTATCATCGGTGTCCAGAGGGCCAATAACAAGTCACCTTGCAAGAAGGACCCAATATGAACATTCTTGTTGAAGGCTCTAGCTATCTTATTCTGGTGCATTTCCAAATTGTGTAGGGCACAGATCCTATTTTCATCAAGTGTGTCTAACTCAGCCAAACAAATTTCAGCTAAATTATCTAGCACCGGCTGATCATAGACCATTGTGCATAATGAAGTCAACTGAATCTCGATTGGTAGGATGCCCTCATTTCCATACACCAAGGAATAGAGGTTCACTTGTGTGGAATTATGAGTCGTCATCCGATAAGCTCAGAGGGCGTTGGGGAGCTTGTCTGACCAACTCTTCTTGTTCTAACCAACCATGTTCTGTAAAATGTTAGAGAGGTTCCTGTTGAATGTCTCGATCTTCCCATTTTCTTGCTCGTGATAGAAGGAGGTATGATTAGAACGGATGTTGTACTTGGCGTACAACTTCTTCAACTCAGTTTCCCTAATGCTGGTGTCGTTATCAGTGAGGACGACATGAGGGACTCCAAATCGGTAGATGATATTGGAGCTCATGAAGTCAACGATAGAACGGGATATGACCTCCTTGAGTGGCACTGCCTCTAGCCACTTGGAAAATAAATCCATAGCAGTCAGGATGAATGGACATTAGCGAGATGTCACCAGCAGATATGGTCCCATGACATCTAGTCACCAGACTGCAAAGGGACAAGAGTACATGGTAGTGTGGAGAGGCTCTAGCGGCCGATGCACGAAGTTGGCTTGAACTCGACACGCATGAAACCGTTTGGTGAACTCGATGTAGTCATGGATCATAGAGGGCCAAACGTATCCCAGTCTTCAGATCTTATGGGACAGCTTCAGCCCAGTCTGGTGGGCACCGCATGAACTATCATGAACCTCCTGCGTGACCTGAGAAATCTTGACTCCTTGGACGCAACAGAGGATAACACCATCGAACCCGCACTTGTAGATGATCCTCTCAAGAATGGGACCACTCTGGAGGTTAAACTGTAGCGCGTGGTGTCAGATTCACTTGCGCTCAGCCCGATCTATTGGGAGATTACTGTATTGGAGGTATTCAACCAATGATATCCTTCAATCGGGAGCTACTTCAATCACCACATCTGGGGGACCTGGGAATCCTGACATG
Organism: Viscum album; assembly: GCA_963277665.1. Lineage (NCBI taxonomy): Eukaryota > Viridiplantae > Streptophyta > Magnoliopsida > Santalales > Viscaceae > Viscum > Viscum album. The sequence continues at coordinate 1,710,468,168 of OY728140.1, read as the reverse complement.
GAGGCAGCAACGGTAAGATGGATTACACATGGGTGGTCATAATTATTTGGAATTACATGAGCAATGAATCTCTGAGGTGCCTCATAGATAATTAGGTCATACTGCTCGGGTTCTGCAAGTGATGTAGCCAGGTCGGCCAGGGTGTCAGCTCGATCATTCTGAGATCAAGGGACATGAGTAACTTCTAGATGAGATGGGAATTGGGCCATTAGTTGGAGTGTGTGTTCCAACAATGGCATGAGCTATGGATTCCTGAAGACATAGTCACCATTGATCTTCTGGGTGACTAGTTCAGAATACCCTTTCACATGCAAGTGGGGCACATCAATCTTGAGGGATAGGTCGAGGCCAGTGATGAGAGCCTAATACTCTACCTCATTGTTGTTTCAACCTTATGAAAATAGGAATGAGTATGGTATAATGGCTTACGCTAGTGTAAAAGAGATGATACCCAAGCTGAACCTATTGTGTTTGGGATCATTGAGCCTTCTGCCGGTGGGGCTCCAAGAAACACCATCGAAATGCATCTGCCAATATAGGATGGAATGGTCTACTGAGAGGTTTCTCTATCAGGAAAATCCAGGTCCAGAGACTGGTCTGCGGGGATTGGATGGTCAGAAAATAAATCTTCCAATGCTTACCCTTTAATATCTTTCTGAGGGACAAATATGACGTCGAACTAATAAAAGATTACCACCCACATTGCTAGGCATCCTGTCAACATGGGGCGGTTCAGAATGTATTTCATCGGGTCTACTCGGGACACCAACTATACCTCATGGTGCTACAGGTAATTTCACAGATTTTGTACTGTGAATACGAGCGCAAGGCATCTTTTCTCGATGGGATATTATCTAGTCTCCATATCTAGGAGTATGCGGCTGAGGTAGTAGAGGCTGTTTTCAGTTCCCTTATTGTTATTTTGTGAAGCAAGGGATCCAAGAGATAGTTCCAGGGCAGTCACATAAAGGACCAGTGGTTTTCCGGAGATGGGTGGCATCAAGAATGGATGCTGGAGCAGATTATGCTTAATTTCCATGAATGTGGTCTGGTACTCTTCGTCCCATTCATAGGTGGTTTATTTCTTCATGATCCATGAAAAGGGCTTACACTTGCTATCCCAATTCACAATAAATCAGCACATGGAGGCCAAGTGGCCATGGAAGCGTCAAAGTTCCTGAATGTTGATCGGGGGAGACATCTGGCAGATGGCCTTGATTTTCTCAGGGTCAATCTCAATACCCCAGTATTTGAAAACATAGTTGAGGAACTTCCGAGAGGTGACCTCGAAAGCACATTTCAATGGGTTCATCTTCAGGTGGCAAGAACAGAGGAAACTAAATACTTTCTCAAGGTCCTTGACATGGTCCTGGAACTGGTAATATTTGACCACCAGATCATCCTCATAGAATTCCAGCAATGTCCCAAGGATTGGCTTGAATATGCGATGCATGGCCCGCTGATATGTGGCACCTCCATTCTTTAAGCTGAAGGACATGACTTGGAAGAAAACGTACCCTGTGGTGCCCTGAAAGATGTGTACATCTCATCCTTGGGGGACATTCGGATCTGGTTGAACCAAGAGTATACATCCATGAAAGAGAGGTCTTGGAATCCAGCTGTAACATCAATCAACAACTTTGTCAAATGAAGGGGCAAATCATCCTTCGGGTAGTGGCTGTTGAGATCCCAGAAGTCGATGTAGACTCTGATCTGTCTGTTATTCTTCCTGACTCGCACAATGTGGGATTTCCATTTGGGGTACTGGACTTCCTTAACAAAATTGGCTCTGATGATCTGATAAAATTCCACCATGACCATGGCACCGTGAGAAGAGTGTTTCTTTCTGGGAGGCTGCTTGAACCCGCAGTGATTTTCCAGAAGACAGAGGCGGTGGACAGCTGCCTGAGGATCTAGTCCTGGGATATCATCATAACTCTTGGCGAACACATCATTGTGTTGTTTCTGTAAGTCTATGTATGATTGTTTCTCCTTGAAGGACATGGCTGCATGATCAATGTGGATATCGGGTCTTCCTCGCTACTGTGGTTTACCTATACCAACTTGTCGACCATGGTAGAGACGCCCTCTCCAAAGGCAGGGGCATCCTCCAAATCTTCCCCTCCACTTATAGAGGGGGAATCCATTGTAGGAGGAGCCTCTTATGAGTTGGAAGTTCCTGATGGGATGATGGTACCCACCTGAGTGGCAATTGACACCATATCATAAGACTCTAGTGCCGCGACACCCATAGCGATGAAGGCTGTTGATCTGATCCCATCTGGCCTTTGGCCAAAGGGGCCACGCTTGATGATATCAAAGAAATAATGGCGCATTGGATTGAGCTGGTTAATTCCAACCCAGAGGAATAAACAACTATGAGGTATCATCATTTCCATGGTGAAGATATCCTAATATCTTATGGGGGTTGGAGGCTCTAGGATCACATGAGCCTGATTTTTATGGGAGTACTAGGTGATTTTCCTCCATTTCGTGGGCCTGGGAATATTTTCCCACCTAGTCCCAGATACAATGAAGCATTGTCCCATGTCTGGGGTTGTAGCCTTCAATTGGTGGATTGGAAAGATGTAGGCATCGTCCAGATCTATCCATGGGTCGGTTACAACCGTGGCATGCTCGACCTCATTGGTATGAATCTACTTGTCCTTTCTCTTGTAGTATTTAGAATCCAGATAGTGGGCCTCACAAGAAGTAAAGGGAGATGCATCACCTTGAAGCACACCCACTCGACCATTAACGGAGTACTTGAAACACCAGGGATATGATGAGGGAACCACTGCATGAAGGTGGAGCCATGGCCTTCCCATCAACGCATTGTAGGTGGTGTCCTGAGAGGCTACCATAAATTCAGTGCTAGAAACTTGGCCACCAAACTAGGTATTTAGGAAGATCTGATCGACTGGTGTATATTCCATCCTATCATATCTATGGATTCTTAGGTCAGAGGGACTCAGTTCATCTTCAGAAAATCCTAGCTTTCACAGTGTCCGAGTCGGGATAAGGTTAATCCTGGAGCTGGTGTCAATGAGGCAGCGACGGATCGCCACGCCATTTAAATGGCCGGTGATGTACAATGGGTGTATGTTCCCCTGTATGGGACAACCATCATATTCTCTGGAAAATGATATATTGGCCTACCATTCAGCATTATTGATCACCTTATCCTGAAAGGCCTCTACATCTACTACCTCCGTCTCAAACTGGAGGGGGATTCTTAAAGCCTCAGTGAGGGCCTCACAGATATCTGACGATAGGTGAAGGGCCTCAAGGATGGAGAGAATTGCTGGGATATAGGAAAGATGATTAAAAACATAATACTTCCACGGTAGGGGTGAAATTATACTTGTAGGTGGCCGCTCTATGACAGGAGGCATGGTGGGTCTCGCTGGTTGAACTTACGGCTGACTGGGAGTGGGAATGTCCCACCGCTCACTAGTTGAAGCATGAAAAGTGAATTCCGGATGGGGGCCAGCTGTCTGAGACTAGTCCAAAGTGGATCTTGGCTGATCATGATGAGGTCTGGGTGGCTCTTCCTGGTCTAGTAGCAGAAACAGCAGTGGTGGTGGGCCTGATGACATTTGATGAGGAGGCTGCGCGTGCTGAGTTCTACGCTGGGCCTGCTGTCTGGTCTGAGTGGCATCTACGGCCTGGCTTAAAGTGCCAACGGATGTTCCTTGATTACCCATATGGCCACGACTCTGCAGACATTGGTGTCGACTAGGGACACTGGGGAGATCCTCCAGGCGCTCCTAGTCGTTGGGAGTCATGTATGAGTTTACCAACTCACCGTTATTAACTGACGCATACCCATGGCAGTCACTTGAAGAGTCTTCCACTACTGGATGGATTCTGGGAGGAATCTACATCTCTGGGGGCATAAAGTCACCAAGATTACGGGTTGATGATGGAATAAGCAGGGGACATTGCTTTGCCTTACGTCTCTGATGTTGGAATTTCTGGGAAGAGGAGGGTTGAGATGATGATGCCGAAGTGGTGGTTGCAGCTTCCGAAGGCTCTAACCGATTCGGGCATGCCCGAATGACACCATGGGCATGAGAAATTTTTCTGTGAGCCATCCATTCATTATACTTCTGAGATCCATGACTACAAACCTGATTCCACTCTCCCTCGCTATCGCTGCTACTGTCTGACCTCACAAAGACGCATGATACCTGCGCTGCCGTTGGGCCCTCTCTGACTATGTTGTTATCGACCTAGTCTTGAATGCAGTCTTTGAACACATATCATTAATTGAGGGTATTCCACAGGATCCGGTAATAAGGGCAGTAGTTGGGGTGATCATTGAGGTTCACATATTCTGGCCTTCTGCACTCAGGAAAAAACACAATCCCTTATTCCAAGGCACTTCAAAAATAGCCAGGGACCTGATTCATGTTGGAAGAGTAGGTCTAGTTTCTTCTGTCTATAAAGGGGGGCCTTTGAGCTTTTCAATTACGAGGAGATGGAGGAGACTATTGAGGAGGCAGAGCCTAATTATCCATCCTGAGTGGTGGTTGTGCGTTACGCGGGGGCGCCTGCCGATTTTTAGGTGGCCGCAGCTGGGTCGGAGGCTGAACCTGTCGTGGTGGGACTCTACGAGGATATTTAGGCGGCTCCACTAGTAATAATTCCAGTTTTATGAGGGATTCTATTTGGTCCACCGCAGTGGGATTGGCTCGGGAAACCCACCTCGTGTGAATTGCTGGGGGCAAAGGACGTGCCTTGCTGGCCTATTATAAGACTTCCTCTGGGCGTTGGGCCTTATCAGAGAACTATCGTGATCCTCCAGGTTAGTTTTGGGTGATCAAAAAGGGAACCAATTCTATCTTAACATTTTTCACAAACATCGTCAATAATTTCTCCTGAGTCAATGGCATGTTAAAGGAGTATGTAAGCCCTTTCCACAGGGCGATAAAGTCTGCGACGCGCTCATCAGGCCTCTATTTGCACATCAAGAGGTCAGTGATACTTGTCTTCCATGTGGTGGAGCTGAACTGGTACAAAAACTGCCTGCGAAGATTCCCATCCAGCTATCGACCCGATGGGGAGTTGGCTGTACAAGACGAATGCATGCCCTTCCAATGTTTGTACAAAACGCCGAAGCTTGGTGACCTCTTACTGTGCTGGAGTCCCTAACATGGGCCCGTACCTTGAAATAAAGTGGGAAAGATGCTGCGGGGGGTTCCTGTATCCCATTATAGGGGGAGAAGGTGGGATTTCTGAAACCCGGGGGTGCTGGTATATCATCCACCCACGTCTGATATGGCTTGCCATCAGGTGGGAGTGCCACCTTTCATGTTTCCAACACCTCAAGGTGGGCAATGAGTGTCATCATTAAATCATCTGGACGGGGGTCCTTGTCTTGACAAGGATCCCTGTAGAGACCCAATATTGACATACATGGACATTACATTACTTCTGTGGAATACTTAATACATAACGAAAACAAACCCACAAGGACCGTAAAATTTTAGTGTCTTTGGAAACTTGAAAAAATAATCTTCTAATCATTGTGAAAGATCTTCAACATCTCCCATAAAGATCTTCCCCTTTTTTTTCTTACCTAAAACCTTTCTTTATATCCTGAGGAAAAGAAAACATAAAAAAGGTTAGATCAAATGCTCAGTAAGGGTAAACATAGAGAACATAAAACAATCCATAACCATTTTAATGCAAAAACTTGAACATAAAATCTAAACAACAAAATCTTGAGCAACGACATAAATCTTGGAAGTAAGTGAGGTATCTATAATAATGGAACATAAATCATGATAAAATAGCATGGGAATAAAACATTTAATTGTGGCAAACCATTAATCACATGATATGATTTCCATAGTAGCCAAGGCATTGCTTCCAAGACTATCTTAGTGGACAAAGTCCCTTTCTGAATCGAGTTCACTCCTCGTTCCAGTCCTATATCACTGAACTGGATTAACATACCATTCTAGCCATGTCTATCTCATGAGATATAAATATTTACCCAATGCATTGGTGGGATATATAGGTCCCACCCATCTCATAATGAAATCATTCTTTCTTGTGCCACAAAATAAACAAAAATAATTCATCATAACCCAAAGAGTAAAATTGTTTCATAAAAATCATCCCATCAGAATATAATCCATATAAAAAAAATGGATATCATTTCATCTTAATAAAAATAAAACCATGTAAATAATAGTCATTATACATGAAACATAAACATGCTAAATAATTTCATAGTAGATGTAAAATAGTTTTGATAAAACACTTGAAATGAATTCTTGAGGAAAATATCCTTTCTTCTTAAAAATCATTTTCTTTTCACAAAATTCCACAAAATTTTAAAAGAAAAATATTTTATTGAAAATAACCATGAAAACATGTAGAATAATCTTCATGAAAACTAAGAATTATGAAACCGTAAAAATTTGTTCCTTCTGTATAAGTTAAAAAAAACATTATCCCCGTACTTTTGTCGGAAAAGTCGAAAAGTACCTCGTACTAAAAACGACAAAAGATTCCTTTCATATATTTTACTAAAAACCCAAAAATGGGTGAAATTAGATACAAAAAATTGTATGAGGATAGAAATAATATTACATATTGATGAAACAAGGATGTGGATGATACATATGCCCCAGTAATTACCGAAGTATAAACAATCTCGGATAAAAATTGAGATCGCGAGATTTTCCCTTACCTTATGTCTGATACACTTCGTATGTATCCGAAACTCATGTATAATGATTTAAATAATGCCATTGACTTATTAAAGAATCATATTCATTGTTATGATATCATAGACGGTTCACTTATGACATTATATTACTCATTCTTTTGTAAATTCGATATGGATGCAGCGTTTTGGGTAAAATCGTTTCATTTATCGTACATGTTTCGATTTGTTGTTCTTGATATTATTACTTATATCCTGATTTAATTATTTCCATAAGGTAAAAATGATTTATATATATATTCATCATATAAATATATAAATATGATAGATAGATAAATGGAATGAAATACACCGTTCATGGAGATGGTAGGCCGTACTTATGCATGAATGCTATTTTCGTTTCCTTATTGAATGAAATTAAATAAATAAAACATATATGTACATAAATCCAATATCATTATTATGTAATATCTTTCATTATTATTTATTATATATACTTTATAATCATACTTGAATGGTTAATCATGGAAAATGAATCTCATCGCGTTTGTGGAGATGGTAGTCCGTACGTATGCACGAGCGATGATATCATTCCCATGATCGTGGAATTGTATTGAATTGTATATATACTATTTCAGAGTTAATATAAATTTAAAATAATCATATATAGTTATTATTTACACGATTATACCCATCCATGTATGGTGGTGGTGGAAAAATAGATTACGTCACGACGTGGAGACAATATTCTGTACGTACGCATGCGCGGTGATTTCATTTTCCGTAGGATGGATAGAAGGTGAAATAGGGTTGTTTCATATTTATAATAACATATCCGTATATGAGTGATATTTATGTTATTAATTCATTATGAAAAAACTAAATAAGATGATGTAGAAGAAGAAATAAATTTGAAAGAATCGGTAACAGATATTACCTCTTCGTCGACACGCCTCTTTGAAACCTCTTCTTAGGGCTCTAAAAGTGGTCTTTGAAGAATACCAGGACCTCTAGTATGTTTCTAGGGAAGTTGAGAAGGGAAATGGGCAGGGTTTTTTCAATATTTAATTCTCAAAATTGTGTGAGGAAAAGAGGGAGGAGGTTCCCTTTTATAAGGGAGGAGAGGGGCACCTTTGCAAACCTCAAAAATATTATTTTATAATAAATTCAATACCCAAATAGAAACATCCAAAATGACTGAAATCAAAAGCTAATATGATATAGGGTTGTAATAACATCAACCAATAAAATTTATAAATGTTTGGAATTTATTTAGAACATTATCAACTTGATTTATCCTTATTTATTTTATTTAATTTTATTTGTGGTAATAAGATTCTAAATTTTAAATTGTTATAAATAAATACTTATGTTTTGTGAATTGTCCATAATTGGATTACTTATGACATTTTAGAACATATAAATTTGAATTTATTATTATTAAATATATTTGTGATTTTTAAACAATTTTATATTATGTTATTTTTATAAAATAACAATAGTGTCAATTTTGAAACTATTCATTTTTTTGAATTCAAATAAAATCCAAACAGAATATTTTTTCGAAATAAAAGTTTTAATATATTAATAACATGTCATATTTATCTAAAAAATTATTGGAGAACATTAAATATTTCATATAATATTTATTTTAATATTTTTAAAACCATTTATTTGATATTTCAATCAATAAAATAATTTCAACATCACTATTGTGTCACATTTAATTATAATTATGTAGTCCCAAAAAAATTTAAATAAATTTAAATGATGTAATTTATTGTATTATATTTCTGGAGACTATTCATTTTCGACGTTTCATGAAGTTTATCTCTAAATTAAAATTATTATACTAATAAGATTTAGGAGAGTGACATGTTGTCACTTTCTTTGGTTTTAATAATAATTAAATTATTTTCATGGTAAAAAGTCCATTAAATGAATCCAATCCGACCATTAGGTGATATGGGTCGACTTTTAGTCATCCAATAGAATTTTGGCAGGTGTTAGGGAAATCTTATAATCTTATTTTTACCCTTAATTACCCGATTTATCTTTAACTACAGTAAATAAAAATTACTATAGTTACTATCCATAATATCAAAAAAATAAATGTAACCTATTAACATAAATTGGACCCACTGAATTCAAATATGGAATCCATTTTTCAAAATTCAAAACACATAAGTTTCATTAATTAATTTAAAATTAATACTATTATTAAGAAAACTTGTTTTAAAAGTTAAAACATTGCAAAAGATTGAAATGATTTTACCTATGAATTCAATGTAAAATAAATTATAATGACATAAATTATATTAAATGGTAAAAATATATCCTATTTATACTTTAAAATAATTCAATATTATAATTTTACCATATAAATTATTACGATGAAAACGTTGTTTTTAATTAAAATATAGCGTGTTTATACTATTCATTAAAATAGGAAAGTTATCAGAATAATACGAAAAATTTATCCAAAGTAAATTTTTATATCCTAATTCGAAATAAGAATTTTATTTTGTAAAATTGAAATTATAAACCTTTCAAAAACTAGATTTAATGTTGGTGCAACATCAAAAGGTGAGAAAACTGTATTTTTTGAAAAATACTTATTTTACCCGAGAAATTTATTTTCTTCACATACCATGTTTTAGAAAATGTGTAAGATGAATAATAATGTTATAAAATTCAAATTTTAGTTAATAATATTTATAATGGATAGTCCATAATAATATTATAACAACATATCGTTGTTTAGTGAATCCTAGTATTGCATACTACACACACTATTCTGGAAGGTCATGATTGTGTGTAACACAAGCCAAGTCAGGGTTGCATGTAGTGAAAGACTCCTTTGTTGTTGCGTATAACAGAATCCAACCATATTTCATTTATACATTGAATATATATGTATATATACACTCAATGATGCGTAGAATAACTACTGTCAAACGAACTTGAAATTGTGTGTAACACAATCCAAGAATAGTGTTGCATATACTGCAAGCTAATACAATGTTGCCTATAGAGAAAGATAATCTTGTTGTAGCATACAACAGAATATATGGAAGAAATTAAAAATAATATATCCCATTAAATCTCAAGGTGTTACATTCTACCCCCCTTAAAATGAATTTCACCCTCAAAATTCTTCGGAGTTATAAATGGATTATTACATGAGAGTTTCTTTCATAGAAACCCATATCGTAAAAAGAAATACCAAAACTTTTCTTTAAAAACTAAAGTATGAAATGTAACGGTTACCCAAATTAACTATTCATTGGGTTTCCAAATAGGATAACATAGGTGAAAATATGGATATGGAAGAGAAATATAACCATCAAGTTCTGATGGAGAGTGGTAGAGGACATGGCTATGATAAAGCCAACAGTCATGAAGCCATAAATTTTTGATGATCTAAGGTACCATCTGATTCATCAGATATCGAAGCACTAGGACAACATTTTTGGTTTTCAATATCATTTCTCTAAAGTTGAAAATTTTGAATTAGAAAAAATACTTACTTGATTTCAGTGTAATATCATTGTTCGTCATCCTATAAAAAAATTCCACTTAATATCTTATTTAGAGAAATGAAGTTGAGTTTTTCATTCTCGATGTTATATCAGATCATGTGATAGAAAGATAGGTTATTCCATCCTCCTCTATCAAAAGTTATTAAATATACATAAGTCCATCTATGCTGAGATTAATCATATATGGTTCCTGATATGGACTTATACTTCATCTATCATACCTCTTAATAAAATAAAACTAGTTTCTACTAACCAGGGACTTCCTGTATGCCAGTGGTATGTGATAAAGGCATGTCGCACATCAGTTTTGGGTTTGATTCTCACAACCTTGTCCGACGCGATGGGTTGTCACCCGTCCTATGGGTTGTCTTTTTTCTAAAACTACACTATTATAACATTCCATAAATAGCACTGAAAAAAGTTCTAGCCTTAAACAATTCTATCGAATTTCCTACTTAATCCATTACAACCTTTAGGATTATTGAAAATACTTCTGTCCAATATTATAGTATAGAGAAAATGATTACTAGAACTGTCATCAACCAAGAACGTGAATACAATCATTTATCCCCCATATATCATAAAATATATATTTTTGGTCACATTCCAGACATGTGAATACCTTAATTATGTATTCTCTTGGAAAATGAATACCCATTGACCCTTAGTGAAAACATGAATGATGTCAAAAGTTAAATCTTTCCACATACCAAAATCCCAAAATTTCTATATACTCAAACCATGATATAACTTTGTACTTATATCAGTCATGAGCTCATTTAATTTTCTCTTTATCCCTTCATTATGATCATATCATCTTCTTTCCAAAACTATTTCAATCACTTTTCATGCTTACCGGTACCATTCAATATATACATTCAAATACATTAGGAAAAACAATAGTGTAACAATCCTTAGACGTTTCATTATTCCATAGTACCATACATTATTCTTGATAAACATGCCATCATTCCACTACCTTCATAAACCATTGACCTAGCTTCAAAACTTCTTTCATATCATATATCATTTTTAGTCTCTTCATCATCATCCACATAAATACTACCCATATGGCCATGCTGATTCTCTTCATGAGATTTTCCCTTAGGGCATTGGTTTGCATAATGCCTGTACATTCCACATTTAAAACATTTAACCATTGTTGATGTATTAACAATACAATTATCCTTTTCCATTTTGTTAACTAAACCTTTTCCTTTACAATTAATGGATTTGTGTCCTTCTTTTCCACACCCAAATCATCTTCCAGTTCCTTTAAAACATTCTCTCTGATGCCTCTTTCCACATGATTTACATGAGGGGAATTGAACTTTCTTTCCTCTATGATCATCATGAAACTCCATCTTTCTCTTATTAGATGAGTCGGGATACTTACCAATGTTGAGATTATTGATCATATTTTAAGATTGCTAATTATCCATAATAACGATATTTGGAATTCCATATCCTGTTTCATTTGGTTTCTCATGAATAATATCATTCCATTGTCCATCATATCCTCCATTATCGTGAATCTTCCTGTTTCCATCCTTTTTCTAAAACCCAAAAAGAATAGCATGAGAGGAAAAATCATAATCAAGGGGGATTACCTTCAATATCTAACATCTTAAGTTAAATTCTAAGATCGTTACCATAGTTATAGGACTATAAACTCTATGTATACTTAACCTTAGAGAAATCTCTAGACATACCTTAGAAATATCTCTAGGGATATCACTAAAGTTTCTGCATCCTAGTTTCCAAAGGTTAACTAAACCTTTCCTCTGATACCAACTATTGAGACCCAAGATTGACGTACATGGACATTAAATTACTTTTGCGTAATACTTAATACATAACAAAAACAAACACACAAGGACCATAATAGTTTAGTGTCTTTGGAAACTCGAAAAAATAATCTTATAATCATGGTGAAAGATCTTAAACATCTCCCATAAAGATCTTCCCCATTTTTTTTCTTACCTAAAACCTTTATTTATATCCTATGGAAAAGAAAACATAAAAGGGTGAGCTCAAATGATCAGTAAGGGTAAACATAGAGAACATAAAACAATCTATAAACATTTGAATGCAAAAACTTGAACATGAAATCTAAACATCAAAATCTTGAGCAAAGAAATATATCTTGGTAGTATGTGAGGTATATATCATAAAGGAATATAAATCATGATAAAATAGAATGGGAATAAAACGTTTAATTGTGTCAAACCAATAAGCACATGATACGATTTACATAGTAGCAAAGGCATTACTGCTAAGACCATCTTTGTGGACAAAGTCCCTTCTTGAATCGAGTTCACTCCTAATTCCAGCCCTGTATCACTGAACCAGATTAACTTACCATTCCATCCATTTCTATCTCATGATATATAAATATTTACCCAATAAATTCTAGGTAGATATATGTCCCACCCATCTCATAATTAAATCATTCTTACTTCTACCACAAAATAAACATAAATCATTCATCATAACCCAAAGAGTAAAATGGGTTTCATAAAGACCATCCCATCATAACATAATCCATATAAAAAAATGGATATCATTTCATCTTAATAAAAATAAAACCATGTTTATAATAGATACATTAAACTTGAAACATAAACATGATAAATAAGTCATCTTAGTTGGAAAATAGTTTTGATAAAACACTTGAAATGAATTCTTGAAGAAAATATCATTTCTTCTTAAAAATCATTTTCTTTTCAAAAAATTCCACCCAATTTTAAAAGAAATGCATTTTATTGAAAATAACCTCGAAGAATTATAGAATAATCATCATGAAAATTAAGCATTATGAAACTATAAAAATCCGTTCCTTCCGTATAAGTTAAAAAAACATTCTCCTCATACTTTTCTCAGAAAAGTCAAAAAGTACCTTGTACTAAAAACGACAAAATATTCCTTTAATATATTCTTCTAAAAACTCACCAATGGGTAAAATTAGATATAAAAAATTTTAGGAGTATAGAAATAATATTTCATATTGAAGAAACATGTATGGGGATGATAAATATGCCCCAGTAATTACCAAAGTATAAACAATATCGGATAAAAATTGAAATTGTGAGATTTTCTCTTACCTTATGTCCGATACACATCGTATGTATCCGAACCTCCTATATAATTATTTAAATAATGTAATTTAATAATTAAAGAATCATATTCATTGTTATGATAACATATAATGTTCACTTATGACTTTATATTACCCGTTCTTTTTTAAATTCCACGTTGAAGTAGTATTTTGGGTAAAATCGTTTCATTTATCATACATGTTTTGATATGTTGTTCTTGATATTATTACTTATATACTGATTTATTTATTTCCATAATATAAAACACGATTTATATATATATATTCATCATATAAATATATATATTATATATAGATAAATGGAATGAAATACACCGTTCATGGAGAAGGTAGGTCGTACGTATGCATGAACGATGTTTTCGTTTCCTTATTGAATGAAATTAAGTAAATGAAACATATATGTACAAAAATACAGTATCATTATTATGTAATATCTTACATTATTATTTATTATATATACTTTATAATCATACTTGAATGGTTAATCATGGAAAACGAATCTCATCGCGTTCGTGGAGACGGTAGTCCTTACGTATGCACGAGTGATGATATCATTCCCATGATCGTGGAATTGTATTCAAGTGTATGTATAATATTCCAGAATAAATATCACTTTACAATAATCATATATAGTTATTCTTTACACCATTATACCCATCCATGTAAGTTGGTGGTGGAAAAATAGATTACACCACAGCGTGGAGACAATATTCCGTACGTAGACACGTGCGGTGATTTCGTTTTACATAGGATGGATAGAAGGTGAAATAGGGTTGTTTCATATTTATAATAACATATCAGTATATGAGTGATAGTGATGTTATTACTTCATAATTAAACAACTAATGAATATGACGTAGAAGAAGAAATAAATTAGAAATAATCGGTAACAGATACTACCTCTTCTTCTACACACCTCATTGAACCCTCCACTTAGGGAACTAAAATTGGTCTTTGAAGAAGAAAAGAACGTCTAGTATGTTTCTATGGAGGTTGAGAAGGAATATGGGGAGGTTTTGGATGAGCTTTACGGCTCAAAATGGTGTGATGAGGAGAGGGAGGAGGTTCCCTTTTATAAGGGAGGAGAGGGGAACCTTTGGAAACCTCAAAAATATTAAATTATAATAAATTAAAACCCCACATAAAAACGTAAAAAAAACTCTAATACAAATCTCAGACGAGATAGGGTTGTAATCTCATCAACCAAAAAAATTTATACATGTTTTGAATTTTTTTATACATTATCAACTTGATTAATCCTTATTTAATCTATTTAATTTTATTTGTGGTAATAAGATTCTAAATTCTAAATTCTTATAAATAATTACTTATGTGTTGTGAATTGTCCATAATTAGATAATTTATGACATTTTAGACCATATAAATTTTTATTTATAATTTTTTAATATTTTTGTGATTTTTCAAAAAATTTATATTATGTTATTTTTATAAAATAACAATAGTGTCAATTTTGACACTATTTATTTCTTTGAATTTAAATAAAATCCCCATAGAAAATATGTTCGAACTAAAAGCTTTAATAGATTTATAACATGTCATATTTATCTAAAAAATTAGTTTATCACATTAACTAGTTCATATAATATTTATTTTAATATTTTTAAAACCATTTATTTGATATTTCAATCAATAAAATATTTTGAACATCACTATTGTGTCACCTTTAATTATAATTATTTAATCCCTAAAAATTATAAATAAATTTACATGATTTAGGTTATATTATTAGATTTTTTGAGACTATTTACGTTCTATGTTTCTTGAATTTTATCCGTAAATTAAAATTATTATACTAATAAGATTTAAGAGAGTGACATGTTGTCACTTTCTTTGGTATTAATAATAATTAAATTATTTTCATGATAAAAAGTCCATAAAATGAATATAATCCTACCCTTAGGTGATATGGGTCGACTTTTAGTCATCCAATATAATTTTTCCAGGTGTTAGGGTAATTTTATAATCTTATTTTTACCCATAATTACCCGATTTACCTTTAACTGCAGTAAATAAAAATTACTGTAGTTACTATTCACAATATCAAAAAAATAAAAGTAACCTATTTAGATAATTTGGACCCACATAATTTAAATATGGAATCCATTTTTCAAAATCCAAAACATATAAGTTGTATTAATTAATTTAAAATTAATCTCGTTATTAAGAAAACGAGTTTTAAAAGTTAAAACATTGCAAAAGATTGAAATGATTTTACCTATGAATTCAATGTAAAATAAATTCTAATGACATAAATTATATTAAATGGTAAAAATATAATCTATTTATACTTTAAAATCATTTAATAATCTAATTTAACCATATAAATTATAATGATGAAAAAAAGTTGTTTTTAATTAAAAAATAGCGTGTTTTTACTATTCATTAAAATAGGAAAGTTATCAGAATAATACAAAAAATTTATCCAAAGTAAAATTTTATATACTAATTCCAAATAATAATTTTATTTTGTCAAATTGAACTTATAAAACTGTCAAAAACTAGATTTAATGTGGGTGTGCCATCAAAAGGTAGAAAAAATGCATTTTTTTGAAAAAACACTTATTTTACCCGAAAAATTTATTTTGTTCACATACCATGTTTTAGAAAATGTGTAAGATGAATAATAATGTTATAAAATTCAAAATTTAGTAAATAATATTCATAACGGTTAGTCCATAATAATATTATAACAATATATCATTCTTTATTGAAACCCGGTGTTGCGTACTACACACGCTATCGAGGAAGGTTGAAATTGCGTGTAATGCAAGCCAAGTCAGGGTTGCGTGTAGTGAAATACTACTTTTTTGTTTAGTATAAAATAATACAACCATATTTCATTTATACTTTGAATATATATATATACACTAAATGTTGCGTAGAATAACTACTATCAAACGAACTTGAAATTGTGTGTAACACAATCCAGGAATAGTGTTGCCTATACTTCAAGCTAATACGGTGTTGCATGTAGCGCAAGATAGTCTTGGTGTAGCATACAACAGAAGATATGAAAGAAACTAAAATGAATATATCTCATAAAATCTCAGGGTGTTACAATCCCTAACCACGAGTGTGTTGGCAGGTTCTTCGACATGGTAAGAAGGCCTAGTGGATCATGGAGCGGCTGGTGGAACGACCCTCGGGGTACCTGGGGGAACCTGAGCTGGGTCCCTTGGATTGTCACGCCATTCCAGAGGATTCAACGAGACATACCACACCCTCTTGTTGTAACTTCTTGCTTCAACCCTATCCATGGGGGTAGGATGGTCAGGGTTACCTGGAGGCATCTCTCTGAGGGGAAGTTGTTCTTGCCCCTACTACCCTAGCATGGGATTACCATATCCTAGCCATCGCTCTGCAGCTCTCTGAGGGGAAGTTGTTCTTGCCCCTACTGCCCTGGCATGGGATTACCATATCCTAGCCATCGCTCTGCAGCTCTCTGAGGGGAAGTTGTTCCTGCCCCTTTGGTGGGCGCAGGGAGGCCTAGAATAATTTTCTGTTGGCGAGTGACCCTTTCCGATGGATCCAATAGTGGTGGTACGCTCTCAGGGGGGAGGTCCCCATC
This sequence comes from Viscum album, assembly GCA_963277665.1. NCBI lineage: Eukaryota > Viridiplantae > Streptophyta > Magnoliopsida > Santalales > Viscaceae > Viscum > Viscum album. Next base: position 1,710,451,237 of record OY728140.1, on the reverse strand, counting down.
AAGGAGCTATAATTACAATTCCTCTTCTATTAGGTTATCCATGTTGACCATGAATCTTCCTGGGGGCATGTCCTCGATATCGCCTATCGATTTGGATTTACATCAGATAGGACTGAAGTGGAGGGCAGTGTACTTCCCCCATCCATGGTCTTTCATGTGGGGGGAAGCCTCGTTGATAATACTGCAGAGAACCTTAAAGCTCTGAATTAATTGCTATTGGAAAGACCTACGGTGTCCTGGTGACTCAGGGTGCCAGGCCACAGGGAGAAAAGTATAATCGACTAGATAACATTTCTTGATGATGAACTCAAAATGTTTTTGGCTCCTGGGACAAGTCAATCCCTGATAATGAATATGGAAGTGCGTTTCTCAATGGGTTTGATAGAAACATTCGAACTCCTCTTGGGTGAGGGATCCCGACGCACTAAAATTCGGTGCCACAACCAGCAAGAACATCTCGGGAAAGTGGTCTGATACGAGGATATCTCATAATCTCCTCGGCTTGGATTCAGGTTCTGGCCCTTAATCTCCCCATTAATCAACTGGGGGTGGATGAGGAACTGGCAATGGTACTGAGGTAGACCACTGGGATGGTAGGTTGGCCAGTGGGAAATACAACGGATGGGCTGACTGGCCACTGAATCTCAGGCTGTCCTCCAAAGAGTGTAGTGACTTAGCCACCACATCGCAGTAGGATGGGTTGATGGCTGCGGTTCTTGGTGCAGGGACTAGGGCTACGGGCGGTGGACCACACTATTTCTTGTCTTCCATTGGTCCCCGGAATAGCTCTCCGTGATCTCTAGATATGGTAGAGAGTGCTTCTGGTGATGTCGGTGGAGATTGCATGACCGTAACTTGTGAGGTTTCAAGATTTTATTCTTCATGGATATACCTATGGAGGGAAGCGGGAATACAGCGGAATTCGCTTTCTGGGAGTATTGGGCTAATGCGCCTCGTTCCTGCCCCAACCCTTGACTTAAATGCATAAGGGGAGGGTTACTGCGTTGAGTCGCAAACTGCTTTAGAGTCTAAAAGGCATACTTGTTTGTTATCTATCTGAAACTTCCCAGAATTATTCTTATGGAGGCGATGACCTGCCTTTATGCCCCTGGATGGATCTTTAGGACAGGGGAGATTCATGACATGGGGAGATCCTTCGGTCGTATTGGTGCTGGGGTGGAGAGGGTTTCCACCTGAGTAACCTGGGGTGTAAGGAGTACCGAGACATATATCAAGGGGGACATGGGAAGGAACTCTGTGAGAAGTGCTGGAGTGGGAATGACCTCCACTAGAATAGGTAAGAGCATGGGGAGGACCTCCGTGCTTGTTTCCCCTAGTGACATTAATGCGAGGAGGGTCCCCATACTGTTCGAGCTGAACATGAGTAGGACCTCCATACTGGGCACTGGTTAAGTGAATCTAGCCCTCACTCCTCCAATTTCTCGGGTGTGGAGGACCTTATCTAGCTACTATGAGGACACGGGGAGGGTCCTCATGTTAGATATCGACCGAATGTGCAACATCCCCATACCAACGATCTGTGGTGGGAATAATGACTCTATATCTGGTGTAGTGGGAATGCGAGAGTCTTTTGTACTGAGCATCACCACCATGGGGAGGGCCATCATTTGGATTCAAGTTTCCATGGGATGGACCTCCATGCCGATCTTGGATGGGGGGAATTTCCACGTTTTCTATGGTAGTGGTATGGGGAGGACCTCTGTACTGGGTGTCGTTTCCACGGGTAAGTCCGCGTCGGCCACTGCCTGTACCGGTGACCAAGAGAGTCGACCCTGCCTGAACGTGGGGAAGTTGGGACCTTGATCTATGTAGGGAATATAAATTTCCCTTCTCAGTGTATATAGGGAGCTAATGATAAGCGTTGGTGGTTTCTCGGGCCACAGTAGCCACTGATGTTGATGCCCCTTGGCAGGCATCCTCTTCAGCTTGTGCCCGACGATGGCGTCTGGTCAAACGGACCAGAGCTGGTGGTGTAGCTTCGTGGCTTACCTGCTCCTCAGCCAGTAGAACCGGGCGATGGTATTAGCGCGACCTAGTGGGGGCCCTCTTTGGGAGCCCCTAGAATGGGACTCTAACCGGGCTAGTCCAGACATCCCCTATGTCATCAATGTAGGGTGGGGAGTCATCGAGGCTTTCTAGGGATAGGCTCTTGAAATGATTACATGTTGGAGTGGGGAGTAGTGGCTCCATACGCGGCCCTTAGGGATGGCATTGACGATGAGGTGCAGATACCTCTAAATACAGCCATTCCATATCCCTCGTAGAGATGATCCCATCCTCCTTGTACCAGTGTACGAGGTCATTGATCACCCTTCATTGTATGAACTCTGATGGAGAGATAGGGTGGGGGTGACCAACTGTCGTGGGCGTTAATACCATTGTAGAAGAGTTGAAGCCACGCGGGACTACTAAGCTGGTACTATCCCTGCCCCTGTGTCAGTGTGCGGGCGGTGATCGACTTCTGGGTGCAGCAACTTTATTCTTGAAGTCTAGGAAGATTAACTCATAAGTAATGAAAGAAAAAGGAACCGACAACCAGTGAACCATCTCAATCCCATCTTCCATGAATGGTAAGAGGGGTCCACACTGACAAAATCATAGACCGGGATGTCCAAAACTCCACTGCCTCAACTTCTAGTGAGTTTCACGCTGGGCCCACTATTTGCTTAGCGGGACCTAGAACCGGATTGTTGGATCCGGTGACATGCTAATCCATAGATGTCTCCAATGATATTAATCTCCATATTGAAAAGAAGAACTTCATGTCGAGATCACCATTTCTATTTCCGATGCTTTCTCCAGTGCGTGTACATCTATCTCGTAGGGGGGACGACAGTGCTGTTTGTTGCCCCATATTCCCGCTTCCCAAAGGCGGGCGACATTCATTCCTTGTTCAGGGATGTTTTCTCCTTGATCAAAACAGGGTGATGGGAGGTCGGTTCTTCCTTTTGTGGATTCCTCCTCAGAACATGTAACCTAGTCTGGGTCTCCCTTATAAATATAAGATGTTGTTCGTGAAACTCTTCCTAGCGCCATATCTTCATGGACTCCAGTTAATTACACTGCTTCTGTCGGGAAATTCCAAAGGGTACGATTAGGGTAGTAACCTTCGGTCAGGGGAGTAGTCACGTTGGACATCATTGGTGTGTCTGGATTAAGAAAAAATAGTGTGTCTGGGTTTCTTCCCCTTATTATACGGCTTCTCAAGGGCACAGAAGCCCGAGGAATACCACGTCAGATGCAAGGAATCATATGCCATAGGAATGTATCTGAGGTTTTCCATAGCTACCCATGTTTAACACATGTTATTCTGTGAGTTTAATGTCTGGAAGAGATAAATTGGACTGATCAGAACACTAAATTGAGTGGATCAGATGAGAATAACTCCTAGAGGATACACTGATGTAGGTGGGATGACATGACCTCACCAGGATGTGGCGGACCAGGTAATAATCAAGATAGATGATGAATGGTTGGGTCAAAGTGGGTGGGGAATGAGATGGAACTGATGTGAGGACGACAGTGATGTGGGGATTTATTCTCAAGGAGACTTCTTACGTATCTCTGTGGTAGGGAATCAAAGTCTAAATAGTTTGGTAGGGTGATGGAATGACTAAGGAGATGGACTGGGAGAATGAATGCATGGAGGAGACCCAGAGGAAGTGAAAACCTCTAGGTTAAAGTGTATCCTTCCTGAGACACATAGGCTCGAGGGAAAGTCTAGGAAAGGGGCATGAATTTGGGGGTACAGATAGGTCAACAATCTGATGATGTTTATGGGGTATTACATGTGGTTAGGATCCCAAGTTGGGTTGAATCCACTAGGAAGGACCAGAGATGTGGGTCTCAGCAAAGGGAATTACAATGGCTTGTTTATGAACATGGGACACAACAGCTTACCGCTGGATGAGGAACAACGACATACAACAGATTGGAGCCTACATTTTAACGTCATGTAGTATGGGGGTGAATCGACATGAATAAAGACCATGGTTCCAGATGGATGTGTTGGGATTGAGCCTCATGGATGTTTCCTATGTACCTTGAATTAACAAGGATCAAAGTCCTCGTAGTTCAGAAATGGGTGAATACAGTTTAGCATTATGCAGGATGAAGTGGACCGATGTGATGGGGGTCAGAACAGATGGATAGTGGGCATGAACTTCATGGAGGCTTCCTATATACCTTTCCTTGGAAAGGATCAAAATCCTCATAGTTCATGAAAATGTTGGGCTTGAACCTTAGGGAGGCTTCCTACATACCCTCCCTTAGCAAGGATCAAAGTCCGCATTGTTCGGGATGGGGGAATTCGGGGCTTACGCTTTGAGATAGCCGAAAGTGTTTGTGAACTGATGTGAAGGTGATTGGGACCAATGGGTGTTGGGCTTGAACCTTTGGGAGGTTTCCTACATACCTTTCTTTGGCAAGGATCAAAGTCCACATAGTTCGGGATGAGTGTGGGACTTACACTCTAGGCGGCTAGGAGAAAATGTCATGGTCAATGCTTACTCTAAGATCACCTGAGTCATGCTCGGTGTGAGAAACAAGAGGCTATAGAGACCTAACAATCATGTCATGAAATGTGCATCCGTGGGAAGTGAAATGGGGCTTACATGTGGTTGGCAGGCCGAAGAGAGAACATGTGATTATGTGTGGTTCACAACCCAAGGAGATGGAGATTTGGACTTACTCTAGGATGGAGGCCCAATGGTGAAAAAGCCTATTGAGAGAGGTATTTGGAACGAAATAGAGGAGGATAATCGTTCCCCACCACACCCTTTGCTGGCCTTTGGCACCGAAAAAGAAAGGAGGAGTAGGGGTACTACCTCATGAACGAAATGTTAGGGGCTTACACCAATATGGTTTCCCTTCCTCGTGGATAGGCTCCACCTCATCAAATAAGATATCATCCCATATGGGGAATATTTCACTCCCATTGAGATGGGAAGGTGTAAAGAATGTCTGATCCGGGGTGCCTCAGGTATGATGCATGAGGAGAGGTCATAGTTTAATGTCATGTGCTGAGGATGATGGTGCTTGGCAGTTTGACATCCTGCAGATCGGATGAGGGGGGTTTACTCCACACCCCTATGACTTACATAATCGGTACCCTCTGCACCTTGGTGATGATAAGGGAGAGGCAATTCCATGATTGGGGGGGTGTCAAGAGGTTATCCCATTGGGGGACCATGTTAGCGTGGCTATGCGAAGAAGAAATATCTATTAGCAAGCCTATGCAAAGAGGAATGAGGAGAAGCAATGAAAAATGAAGTATCATCAAATGGAATTTGAAATTTCTTCATTAAATCCTGAAGGACCGCACATGAAAGAAGTTTTAGGGGAAATGGGTTCATAAGTAGAAGCTTTGTGAAGCTTCGAGGCTCCTTGAAGTGGATGAGCTTCGGGAAGGGGTGTGTTTCGTGATGTTCAGTCGCCTAGGATAGGGATATGGAATAAGTGCATATGGGAGGAGTTTCGCGAAGTGGAAAGGGATTCATGAAGCAATTCCTTGCGAAGAAAGGGTGCCTTGCGAAGCAAGGTGTCATGAACAATGTGCTTCACGATGCACAATGACCCTTTCTTAGCATGTGGGTCATGTGTGTTCGGAGGGTGTTTCTTGAAGCCTAAATTCCTAGTGATAACCTAAGTACCCGTGGGGATATCCTTCCTTCACAAAGGCTTGTGGGCTTCGCAAAAGGCATCCTTCTCAGAAGAGGGGTTCGATTAATGCAATGGGGAAGGCACTTCTTAAAGCAAAATTACCTTAACGATCTCATGGTTCGCAGAGCAAGAAGTGATTCGCAATTTGAGACCTGAGAAGGTGAATGGTAATATCTTCCATCAATTGTGCTCAAGGGGATCCCATTATTTAAAGGCAAGAGGCACCACTAAGTAGAGCTCACTCGACATGAAGATAGAGTATTCTCTACAGTGAGTCACAAACATCAAATTCGGTTCGCATAGCCTCCCTCCACCATTCTCCACGGTGGGATCACAAATTTCAAATTCGGTTCTTGGATCCTACCACTTTTTTTCTCTGTGGCGGGCTCATGAACATCAAATTCAGTTCATGGATCCTCCCACCTCCTTGCTCCGTAGTGGGCTCGCGAATGTCAAATTCATTTCATGGAGCCTCCAGCCTCATTACTCAGCAGCGAGAGTGGTTATGTGGGGATTCACGAGGAATCCCCAGAGACTTCATGCTTGTTCTTCTCCATCCTAACTTTTGGCATCAACAAACATGTAAAAATATAATAACCTATAGAAAAAGATTCAATTTTATAATCTTTTCATTAGAATCATAACCTATGAAAGAGAAACATATTTCACAAACATATAACCCATGACAGAGAAACCAATTTCATAAATATTGTGGCACTAAGCATAAACAATTAATATAAAGGATATGAAGGGAACATTTAGATCATTTCCTAGAAGGGGATTAGTAACATCAATGAATTCCATCTTATAAGTAAGATTATTTAGAAATATTTTTCAAAAATATTTCTAAAAGAAAATATCAATTCTTCATTGAAAAATAATTTTTAATACAAAAAATAATTTTCTTAGAAAATATCTTGAAATATTATAAATAATACATAAAATCATTTTCAAAAACTTTTTCTTAGAAAACTTATAAAATAGGTTTCAAAAAATTTTAAATCATTTTTATTTGAAAACAATTTGAAAACTTATTAATGAAGCTTGAAAATGTTTTGAAAACCTCTTTACTTGAAGAAATATGAAATAATCATTAAAAAATTTTGAAAATAGTTTTACACGAAAATAATTTGATAGCATAAAAAGGAAAATTGAAAATGTTTTGAAAACAATTTCTTTATAGAAATTTTAAAACATATAAATAAAATTGAAAAACATTTGGAAAAAAATTCTTTCGAAATATTTTGAAAACATATAAATAAATCTGAATAATGTTTTGAAAACCATTTATTTGAAAAAACATGGAACAATTATAAATAATTCTTCAAAACGTTTTGAAACCCATTTCTTTTAAAGTAATTTGAAAACATATAAATAAATCATGAAATCATTTTGAATAATTTTTAAAAACTAAAATAGTTTTGAAATGATTATTATCTGAAAACCGCATTAAAAATAATTTATATACATAATTTTAGGAGAAATGTTTCTTCTAAAAATAATAACTTTTTAATCTCGTTAATTATGGTTCAATGGAATGATGTTAGGTAAATATATATGTGTCTTACGAGGTGAAAAAACATTCCTTTTCCACGGTGCAACGGTTATAAAAAGGCCTCATCTGAAAAGGGATAGGAATATTATTTTGTAAAAAATGGTGAATGATCAAATGAAAAAAATGTCTTTTAATGATTTTAGGATATTAGAATAATATTCTTGGAAACCGTTTTTAGAAAACATGATTTTGAAGGAACAGATATTTCCAACAGAAGAGAGGGTAAAGTCAAGCTTCCATAAAAACACTTTTCTTAATATAATATGTACGAAAGAATGAAAAAATGGATTCAATACATAAATATATTATGAATAACTAGAGTATATTAAATTTAATGAATTATCTTAATATATAGATCATATTATTTCATCAAATTAATAATAAACATAAACAATATTGAGAAGTGATGAAAGTGTTTCATTAAACTCTTATCACTTGGTAAATTGGGATCATACTCTCCAAGTAAGAGAAGGAAATTAAATTAATCTAGAAATATTATTAAAATAATTATATTCATGGTATAACATGTAAAATGGAAATATATATACCTCCAAAAAGAGTTTAGGTGCATGACAAAACATGACTCTCACAATAGTAAAAGTGGGACTGAACATTTTTACCGATTTGGTGACTTTTGAAACAGGAACTACATGAAATAAAGATCATAAAATGGATATGTTTTAAAAAATAAATTTAGGTATAATTTACATATATAACAATCACGGTATGTAAATACGCCACACAAATTTAAAGTGTGGCGAACATTTCATATATCTCATGAAAATTAAAATTTAGATGAAATCCACTTACCTTGTGTCTTAACTCTCATCATACTCATTCAAAACACATGTATAATAAATATAATTTTTTTATAAATATTTTACAGAATATTTTTTTATAATATGATATATGGTTTTATTATGACCTTATATTACCCTCTTTTTAACAATCCTATGTTAAGGTTTCACTTCTAGTAATATTTGTTTTATTCTTCACCTGTGTCATAATTTATTATATCTTTTGTATTTATACATTATATCATGAATTAATTAATGTAAAAAGTGATATATATTATTTATATTCAGTATATTTTTATTATAATAATCTATATATTATATAATTATGAAACAGAATACACCATTTAGGAAGACGGTAGGCCGTACGTATATAGTTTGACAATTATTGTTTAATTGTACTATTGAAAGAAATAAAGTGAAAGGAATATATCTATATATATGTATATATCATTATTATTGTAGATTTATTATATCATATAGATCTTATATATTCACTAATCCATCCTTAATACAATCCATGTAGTGTATGAATGAATCGTATCTCTTTGAGGGGGTTGTTGTCCACACTTCCTCAAACGAAGTTATCATATAAACACCAAATGAAAAGTAAAAATATATGTGATGTAAAAATATTAAATAAGATTAAATAAATAATAAATATAATATATGACATATATAAATATAATTTTCATCAAAATTTCCATTGTGGTTGGTGTTAATGGAAAAAACAAACAATCATCATTTCGTGAGGTAGTAGTTCACCATACACAGAAATAGTATGATCATTACCCATTAAATGGAGGTTTGTTTAAGTGTAGATATAAACATTAGAAGAAAATATCATAGTATATTTGGGATAATTATTTTTTCATAAAATAATGTAATAAAGTTATTGGAGGGGAAGAGAAGGAAAATAAAGGAAAGGAGCTTGAGAGAAGATGTTGCCTCTTAATCGGGTAACTCAATTTTGTTTATACCAAAAGGATTCCTTGAGTTGCCTTATTTTGAAGGTAAGGATTCTAGGAATAAAATATATAATTTTGGAGCATATTTGAGTAGAGTTTGGGTTAGCCAAGAATATTTAGAGGTGTGATTAAGTGGGTAGAGATTATGGCATTTTATTGGGAAGGGAAAGAACACACTTGGAATTTTTTAGAAACAAGTTATGTGTACACATGTTCATACCTAAAAAATTCATAAAAAAACGCAATAATTTAAGTTTTATGGTCGAAATATGGACATATAATTGGTTTTGGAAAAGTATATAGGTCATTATGGCCCTTAATTTTAATGTTTTGCTATTAATTAAGCTTTGTCTGGCCTAAATCGCTAGGATTAATTTTAATCACTTTTGCAACAAATTTTGGAAAAAAAATCAACATGATATAATTAGAATCTAAATCCTATAATGATTAAAATTTATTATGCTTATTTTTTAATTAAATTAAATGAATCAAAAAATTGATGATTAATGCTAATTATGCAGACATGACGATGTTACTAGTTTTTAAAGTAGAAAGAAGTGTAAAATTTTATTAAAATTTCACAATCAATTTCAAAGTGAAATTGATTATAATGAATTACATCATATTAATAGATATAGTATTTATATAATTAGACATTAAAACAATATTATAATATCATTTAAAATTAATAATTATTTAAACAAAAAATAATTTTTTAACGAAAAATATTATTTTTCACTATTCATAAAATGAAATAAAGTTTCTCCGGAAAATACCAAAAAAATACTAGAATAACTGTAAAATTATGAATTCAAAAATTATGTTTATTTTATCAAATTAAATTTTCAAATATGTCTAAAATTAATTTTATTATTTCTCATAGAAGGACATTAAAAGAATTTCATTTGAGAAAATGGTAATTTTAAACATAAAAGAACTTCAACAAAATTTGTATCTTTAATTATTAATATGTTTTATTTATATTGAAAAATAGAAAATTTTTACATAAGTAGTTATTACTCTTCATATGAAAATGTTTTAACATATAGGTTATAACTAACTGGTTTAAATAATTATATCAATAAAATGTTGTTTAGAAGAAACTTGGTATTGTGTGCAGCATATGCCACATCGATGATCCATGTGAAATGAATGTTTGAATTAGTTTATTGAGATCCATAAACGTATATTTAATTTATTATGGTAAAAAATATTTGCGACCATAATAATATTTCCATTTATATTCAATCAGTTTTTGTAATAATTTATAATTAATTGGTAGCCTACGAAATCATATTATATTATATAAACCCTATATTTTCAAAAATTAGTTAATATTATTAATAAACTCTAATCTAACATCATGTTTTTATGTTTTAATATTAAATAATCATATTTTAATAATATATTGTTGCTTTCTAAAACGTGGTCTTGTGTGTTGCATATGTAATCGAGGGATGTCATTGTTGCATATAATGCCAGATAACCTCTATGTTACTTTTAGAGAAAGAAAAAGTCTATGCTTCATGTAGGGAACACTTAACTTAGTGTTGTGTATAACTCAATCCAAACATAGATCTTTATTATAAAATCAACTATAATTATTGTTCTATTAAATGAAAAATATAAAAAAGATTAAATTATTTTGAAAAAAAATCACAAAATCTCAGGGTGTTATATTTTACCCCCCTTAAAATTAAATTCTCCCCCAAAATTCATATGTGTTATCAAAGGTTTAATACTTGAATGTTTCATTCATAGAAACCCACATTGTAAAAACTAATACTAACCCTTCCTTTAAAAAGATAATGTTGGAACAGTAATGATTAACCAAAGTAATATAAAACTAGGTTTCCACATAAGAGAACATAGGTTGGGAGTGAAGATTAGATATGGAGGAAAAACATAAATTTTTATAGGGATTGATTGAGGGAATCAATCACAAAAAAGTCAATGATCAAATAAAAGTTTAGAACCTAAATTTTATAAATCTATGATGATTTAAAAGGCTATCGGTTCAATAAAAATTAAGGTATAAGGACAGAAAATTTCCCTTTTTATCATTATCATATAATTGAGTAATTATTTTATTGACTGAGAATAAAAAATGTTCATTCTTTGTTTGTTCTTTTATCTATTTCCAATTAATCCATTACTTCAAGAAATGGATGTCTAGAAATTATATTTGATGCCTAAAGCACTAAAATACACTTTTAGTAGATATTAATTCCTATAAAAGAATGAAAAGTAGACCAATCTATCTAAAACTATTCATAAAAATAAATACAGTGAATACATTAATATCTATATATAAAAAGTAACACTATAGTTTTATAAAAAGTAACTATTCATATAAAATAATTATACATTAACCAGGACATCATGTAGGCATTAACATGAAACCCTTATCATCCTTCAGTCATGGGTTCAAGACCCTCAGTCATGCAGAACATGATTGGTTGTCACCGGACATACCCAGTGTCCATTTCTAAAACCACACTAAAATAATTTTCAAAATAAATGTCATGGAATTCCATGAAATAAGGTTAATCACTAAATAGACTTTTATCCATGGTTTTTTTATACAAACTAAACACATAAATACCTCCTATGAAGTTTAACATAAATTTTAATGAATGGATAACCTTATAACCCTTACAAAAGATGGAAGTCAAAAGCATTAGAAATAATTTCATGAAATCAGATTAACCTTGATCCCACATATATCACAAATTACTCCTTTTTTTCACATTCCAAACATGTGAATACCCTTATCACATATTACCGTGAACTATGGTAATAAAATTAATTAGCATAAATAATTTTGGAAAACATGCATTCTTCCTTATTCCAAAGTATACTGGATATATTCCTTAAATCCAAAAATGTGGTGAACTTCATAAATGATAACATAACCCACCTATTAATATGTCCTTACTTAGTTCCACAATAACTTGTACCATCCCATTTACCTATTCATAACAGTATTATCTTAAAACAAAGATCATATTAAGGGTCACTTTCTTATATTCAAAATAGAATCTTTTCATTAAATCACTCAACCATTCCATTAGTAAAATTCAATATAAACTTGTAAGTAACGAGTAAAAACTATAATTAAAATAACCCGAGTATATTTCATCATTCATATAACATAATTTTTGAATCCAAATTAATATAAACATTGATTATTACACTTCATGCTTATTCCATTAACAAGGATACCTCATACTTTTACAAAATACCTTTTTCATCTTACATTTTATATGTTGTCTCATCATCATCAACAAATTAACCATTACTCATTGTATCTTACTAATTCTATTTAGGACCATTCCTCTTGAGAAATTGAGTTGCATAATTAGAATTTACTAAAAAATTAGAACTCTTAAACAATGATGATGTCTTGGGGAGGCCAGTATTCTCTTCCCTATCATTAACCAAACTCTTTAATTTTCCCTTTCATTCACATGATTTGTGTCACTCTTTTTCACATTCAAAAAATATTCTTGTTTCTTTAAGACATTATCTTGGGCGATTCTTTCCAAATTATTTACATAAATAAAACCAAATATTTTTTCTTATATGGTCTCCATTGCATAAACTCCCAATGAAGTCCTTCTTTCTCTTAAACGGGGAGTCCAAGAGTTGGTTATGGTACATGTTGTTAATCATGTTCCATGAAAACTGATTAGACATGATCACAAAATCATTAACTCCTGTGATCATTCCACATGACCTCTTATGAGAAAGGCATGCATCACATTCAAAAATTGTAACATCCCAGGTAAATAAAGAATAATTAATTTTCATATTAATTAATATTTATGAATTAAATATTAATTTTACTTTAAATGGGTTTCTATGTTCGATAGTGTACTCGATTCACAACAATGAGTTTCTTTGAAATCTTACGTTGCACACTAGTAATAAAATAATATTATTTTAAATGTTAGTTAACACGTAGCCGTTGTATTGGAGGAAATAAATATAAATAACTAATATATGATTATATATGTTTTTTTAAATGTTTTTATTTATCCAATAAATGATAAAGGCTTAAAATAAGAAAATAATTCAATTTTAGGCATTATATACTCTAATTTTCACTAAAGGTCCACTTATCGCCTTTTCATGGAGAACCTTATTTAAATATAGTTTTGGTCACTCTTATAAATTCTTTTGGACCAAATAAAACTCTTCTTTAGAATCGGGATATCAAAATTTACTTTGTGTAAATTTTTGGTATTTTTCTGATAAAGTTCATTTTTTAATGAATAGTGAAAAATGTTGTATTTTAATTCAAAAACTCTTTTTAATATAATTTATTTATATGATTAGATTATCTTCTGAATTATTCTTAAAGTGCAATTAGAATATATTTTTACCATTTAATCCAATTGCGGTCATTGGAATTAATTTCACTTTGAAATTGGACTTAAACTAGTGTCAATCTTTTGATACTTATTGTTTCATAAAAACACGCTATTTTCTCTGAGAACGAGAATTAATTATTAAATTAATTAATTTACCATATATGTTTTGAATTTTTTAAAATAGACATCATTTTTGAATTCTGAATATCAAATATTTCTTAGGGTGAATTTTTGGTATTTTTCTGAAAAACTTTAATTTTTGATGAATAGTGAAACCACTAAGTGGCAGTTAAAAAAATGATTTTTCGTTTAAATGAAATTTTACCACCTCTGTGTTTTGAATTTCAAAAATCTGACATACATGGTTGTCATTAAGAAGTAAAATGTGGTTCAATGAGATTAAAATAATTTTTTGGTGAATAGTAACTTTTAAGTTTTTAATCACGATTAGAGGTAATTAGTGTATGTTTAAGGTAAAAATAATGTTTTAATAATATGAAATGACCTTGAAACATGTAATAACCTTATTGGATGTGTCATTTCAGACCAATAAAATCAATGGTTCAACTTGGGGACCCCATGGAGCCACTTTGGTAGGAAAATGACATTAAAAACATTTTATTTAATGTTAAAATTAAAATGTCACAAACATGTGTTATTTTACTAAAACAATTTTTACATGGGGTTATACAAGTCATATTTTTGACTATAAATATTAATTAGAAATCTAATAAGATTTCCTACATCATAGTATCTTTTTTAAATATTTTTAGACATTAAATAAATTAAATTATTTTTGACATCTTGATGATGCAGCGATTACCTCATTATTTAATGATTTAAATAAAATGAAAATATAATGTAAAATATAAGACCTAAACATGTAAAAAACCAATTGTATGGGTGGATTTAACACTCTTATAACCTTATTCTAAAAATATATAATTTTGGGACCTTTAAAATCCTAAAGGCATTTTATAATAAAGTAACCGTTTATAACTTTCCAAGAGTGCCCCTCCTCTCCTCTTATAAAATGCCCCCACCTCTAACAACTTACCCACACGTCCCATGCCTTTGGCTCGGCCAACCCCTACCCATTTTATCTCTCCACATCCCTCTCCTCATCCTTGAAGCCTCACTTTGGGCAGAAGTCTTTCCAAGGAAGCCTTTGAGATCAAATCAAAAGAGTTACCTGTTTTAAAGGTAGTGTTTTCTCTTGTGTTCTTAAGTTTTATTTTGCTTCTCCAACCCACTAAACTCTTTTTATTACTTTATTATGAAACAACACCAGTATATTCAATATACTAGGATTTTGTTATGTGAAGGATTCAAGCTACACTTACACACACCTAATTCTAATGGTTAAAGAACATACTGTTTCTGTGGATGTCGAATTTCTGCCTCACGAAACGATGATTGTTCAACACTCATATAACACCTTCAAAGGTGGACATTAAGATGTCACTATATTTATATATGATATATAATATATTTATGTTTTACTTAAGCTTCTGTATTTTTCATTTATGGCATACCTTTATGGTTTCCATTATGGGTAAATGTGATACCTTCATTATAGGATGTGCGGACTACCGCCCCCTCAAAGTGATTTGATTCGTTAATGCCATATGTGGGACGTATAAAGGATTGAGTTAAAGTTATTATATATGATGTTATAATGGAATTATAATATACCTTTATATCATTATTATTTCTTTCCATTAATGTATGAGATAGAAATGAAAGTAGCGTTCATGCGTACATATGACTTACCATCTCCATGAGCGGTGCATTTCATTTCTTATCCCCAAATGTAATGTACTATTATAAGTACATATATATAATGGATATATATGATGTATGTTAAATCTAAATGAGGAATATAATTCCAGAATTAAAATATACATATCTCTCATTTAGTTTTAATTCCATTAATATGACATATAAATGAAAGTAGCGTTCATGCGTACGTATGGCTTACCATCTCAATGAACGGTGCATTTCATGTCTTACCTCTAAATGATTATGTAATATTATAAATTCATGTATATTCTGGATATATATGACATATATGATATCTAAATCATGAATATAATTCTTGATATAATGTATATTTTACTACATGAACAACATGTAATTATAAAGAGTTTATTTTTGACTCAAGTACCAATGATCGACAAAACGACCATTATTAACTTAAATAATTACATAGTGTTCATAACATGGTAATAATTGATATAAAAGGAATAATGAACTCGAAACAGGTTCTCAAACAAGTAGAAATTAACTCAAGTTTATTATTCAGTATGTTAAAGAACGATCGAGTCAAGTCGGACCCTAGGTAAGGGACTTCGTCTCAATCTCGTTTCATTGTGGCATATTTTGTTTTATACACAACTTTCTTTTATATGGTGTATAAAACCCTTTGACTTTTAATTTTATTCAAAAGGAATCTTTTTATATGAATTGTTTTACTAAATTACAAAAAGTAATGTTTCTTTTAACGTACGCAGTGATAACGACCTTTTCCGCCACCTCGAGTATTATTTGGGATTTGGCTTCCTCAACAAGCCGTAATGTTTTTTAAAGTGAAATAAACACCATATACTCTTTTATGTATTTTGGTACTGAAAATGGTTTTTATAATGGATTTGTTATGTCAATATATTTAAGTGATATATTGTGATCAAAGTGTGGAAATTTTTTCTTTCCATTATATTTGTTTTATGTCTTATGATTTTATAATGATACTTGGAAATTTGACGGGTGGTTACATGGTAAACCATATGATGGGTGGTGCAGTGAATACCTGGATGGGTGGTTACGTTTAAACCTCCAATTAAATGGGTATGGAAGTCGGCCGTATGGTTATTCCATTAAGTGATATGTGTTGAAGTCGACCGTATGGTTATTCCACTTAAGTATGTTTATATCCCAAGTTACCTTTATATGTTAAGTGTTCTTTATTTGGGTTTTATGGTAATCTTTTGGTCACAAAGAGGGTAGGTAATGATCTTTTATTCCATGAAGAGTTTTTACTACTTCATAAAGGTGAAAAGTATTACTTTGATAAAGTATACATGGTTTACTTGTTGTTTTAAAAAACTAACAGTTTTCATTCTTTGTGTATCCTTTACTGAGCTTTTTATGCTCACCCCAGGTTTCTTTTGAAATGTTTTTCACAGGAATTAATGTGGAATAGTGTCAAGGATGGGATTATGGAATAGTCATGCTATCTAAAACATGGAACTAGACATGTTTCTTTTTTAAGAGTTTTTATTTTATGGAAACTTAGTAGAAGTGTCTACTTTGTAATATTTTGAGATGTAATAGTTATTTCATAATTCTCTAAAACTCTAAACCTGAAAAGATCCTCAATGTGAATTATTCATTTAATTCAATTTTAAGTAAGGTTTAAGGCTGGGGCCTTATAGTTGGTATCAGAGGTCGGTTTAGAAAATTTTAGGAGTTAGAAAATTATTAAATTATAAATTAATTTATGTTATGATAGAAAGGATATAGAATTTACAAATTACCATGTTGCTTTGCCTAAGATATTTATGTGTTCAGAATGGTTTTCCCTAGAGGAAACAAGGCAGCTATATTGGGATGACATCAGGAGGAAGACAACCTTACAAATCAGCAACCTGAGATTGTTAGAATTGGAACTAAACAGTTTGTTGCAGTGATGGAATAATTGAATCTGGCTATAAATGGTGGTGGTATCCATGCATGAGATTAGCCAGATCAACCACAGAGGAACATGTCAGTGGTGGAACATTTCATGAGGCAACATCCCCCATCATTCAGAGGATCATTTGACCCTGTGCTAGCTGAAGGGTGGATTAAAGCACTGGAGAAGATTTTCGATGTCATGGGTTGTTCAAATAATCAAAAGGTTAGTCTTTCTATTTACCACTTGTAGGGTGATACAGATTAGTGGTGGTCAATGGTTAAAAATATCAGGGATTTTGATGAGATTGATGATATTCACTGGGAAAAATTCCATGGTATGTCTCTTGAGAAATATTTTCCTAAGGTGGTTCATCTTAGGATGAAAAAACATTTCCTATAATTGAGGCAGGAGGATGACTCAGTGGCTTCTTATGAAGAAAAGTTCACTCGACTGGAAAGGTATGCTCCAAACTTCATACAAGATCTTGATAGTAAAATTAACCATTTGTACTCAGGGTTAAAGCCAAAGTATCGAAGGGATTCAGCTTCTTGTGAGTTCAAAAGTTATGAAAAACTTGTTCGATGTGTGGAGAAGGTGGAAATTGAGTTTGCCGATGATCAGGTGTTCTTTGAAAAACAACAGAATAGGAGGTCCAGTTGGCATGCAAAGGGGATGAATTCATCAAAGAAACAAGAAGGTAAGAAAACCAAATATCCATCTTATGAGAAGTGTGGTAAAATGCATCCTGTAGAATGTTTATCCAAGTCTGGAAAGTGCTTTCAGTGTGGTAATTCGGGTCATATTGCTCGCAACTATAAGGAAGATGATCAAGCAGGCAATGAAAAGCCAGTAGTAAGATGTTTTAAGTGTAATGAAATGGGTCATTATGAAAATGAGTGTCTAAAAAAGAATTCAACTGGGGGAAAGAAACCAGAATACAAGCAGAAAGGGGTGGTGAAATTCTTTGCAACTACTTCAGCAGATGTTGGGCCATCAAATGAAGTAGTATCAACTCCAGGGAGATCAGTATTTTTCGAAGATTGACATGAGGTCGGGGTACCATCAGTTGAAATTAAAAGAAGCAGACATTCTGAAGACTTCATTTCGTACTATATATGGCCATTATGAATTTTTAATAATGCATTTTGGGCTAACCAATGCACCTGCTGTATTCATGGACCTTATGAATAGAATTTTCCATGAGTTCTTGGATATGTTTGTGATTGTTTTCAGGAGTTGAAAAGAAGATTGGTGAATGCTCTAGTTTTGGCACTTCCTTCCAGGAATGGTGAGTTTTTTATATACAGTGATTCTTCGTTGAAGATACTTGGTTGTGTCCTTATGCAGAATGATCAGGTAATTGCATATGCTTTACATTAGTTGAAAACTCATGAGGTAAATTACCGTACACATGATTTCGAATTAGCTGCTGTTGTTTTTTCTTTAAAAAATTGGAGGCATCATTTGTATGGAGAAAAGTGGGAAATATATATTGATCACAAAAGTTTAAAGTATATATTCACTCAGAAAGAATTGAACATGAGACAGAAGAGATGGATGGAATTAATCAAGGATTATGATTGTACAATTCATTACCATCCGGGAAAAGAATATAAAGTTGCTGATGGTTTGAGTCGAAAAAGTAATGCTTTATTAACCATGCTATGTTTGGAACGAGATCCTTTGGTTAAGGATTTGATGAACTTTGGCATAGAATTTGTTGGTGCAAGATGTTCTTCTGTTTTTTTAGGTATCAATGAAATCTTCTCTATCAGACAGAATTAAGCAAGCATAGAAGCAAGACTGCGAGTTGTAGAAAAAGGTAGAGCTAGTTTAGAAGGGTAAGTTTCCTGAATTCAACATTGATGATGATTGTGTTTTGAGGTTTGGGAAGAGATTGTGTGTGCCTTGTGATTCACAGTTGAAGAATGAGTTGTTATGTGAGGCTCATAGTTATCCTTTTTCAGTTCATCCAGGAAGTACTAAGATGTATAGAGATCTTCGGGAGTATTACTGGTGGGATGAAATGAAAAGGGATATTGCTGATTTTACTGTGAAGTGTTTGACTCGTCAACATGTTAAATCAGAGCGGTAGTTACTGAAAGGGATGCTTCAGCCTCTACCAGTACCAGAGTGGAAATGGGAAAATGTATCCATGGACTTTGTTGTGGGATTAGCAAGGACATCTTGAGGTAATAATGCAATCTGGGTTATTGTTGATTGCTTGACTAAATCTGCTTATTTCCTTCCTATTCGAGATATTTTCTCTCTAGATCAACTTTATTGATTGTATCTTAAAGAGATAGTCAGGTTGCATGGTGTTCCCCTATCCATTGAATCTGATCGTGATCTCAGGTTTACTTGTAACTTTTGGAAAGGCCTTCAGAAGTCGTTGAATACTTAATTAAATTTTAGTACAGCTTTTCATCCTCAATCAGGTGGGCAGTCAGAACGAACAATTCAGGCTTTGGAGGATATACTACGTGCATGTTTGATGGATTATTAGGGAAGTTAGGTCCAACATCTTTCTTTGGTTGAGTTTTCTTATAATAACAGTTTTCATTCCATTATAGAGATGACACCATTTGAGGCATTATATGGGAAGTGGTGTCGAACTCCAGCTTTTTGGGATGATGTGGGTGAAAGGAAGTTGATGGGACCAGAATTGGTAGAAGAGTTGGTAGAAAAATTTCAGCTGATACAGAAACACATGAGAATAGCTCAGAGTAGGCAGAAGAGTTATGCGGATAACCGGAGGATGGATCTATCTTTTGTGGTAGGTGGTAATGTTTTTCTAAAAGTCTCACCATGGAAAAGTGTGATGCGATTTGGTAAGAAAGAAAAGTTGAGTCCAAGGTTCATTGGACCATATGAAATTCTAGAGAAAGTTGGATCAGTTGCATACCGAGTCGCTTTACCTTCAAGTTTATCTCAGGTAAACAATGTTTTTCGTGTTTCGATGTTGAGAAAGTATATGCCTGATCCATCTCAGGTTTTGAGCCCAGAGGTAGTTCAATTGGAAGAGAATCTCTCTTATGAAGAACAACCAGTCCAGATTCTTGACCATAGAGAGAAAGTGTTGCGTAATAAGGTAATTCACCAGTTAATGGTTTTGTGGAAAAACCATATGGTTGAAGAGGAAACATGGGAATCTGAAAATGCTATGATGGATAAATACTCCCTCTTATTTTGATAAGTGAATAAAATTTCGAGGACGCAATTCCCAAAAGGGGGGAAGGATTTAACATCCCAGGTAAATAAAGAATAAATAATTTTCATATTTATTAATATTTACGAATTATATATTAATTTTACTTTAAATGGGTTTCTATGTTCTATAGAGTACTCGATACGCAACAATGAGTTTCTTTGAAATCTTACGTTGCACACTAGTAATAAAATAATATTATTTTAAATGGTAGTTAACACGTAGCCGTTGTATTAGAGTTAATGAATATAAATAACTAAAATATGATTATATATGTTTTTTAAATGTTTTTATTTATCCAATAAAAGATAATGGCATAAAATAAAATAAAAATTAAATTTTAGGCATATATACTCTAATTTTCACTAAAGGTCCACTTATCGCCTTTTCATGGCGAACCTTCTTTAAATATAGTTTTGGTCACTCTTATACATTCCTTTGGACCAAATAAAACTCTTCTTTAGAATCGGGACATCAAAATTTACTATGTGTAAATTTTTGGTATTTTTCCGATAAAGTTCATTTTTTTAATGAATAGTGAAAAATGTTGTATTTTAATTCAAAAACTCTTTTTAATATAATTTATTTATATGATTTGATTATCTTCTGAATTGGTTTTAAAGTAAAATTATAATATATGTTTACCATTTAATCCAATGGTGGTCATTGTAATTAATTTCACTTTGAAATTGGACTTAAACTAGTGTCAATCTTTTGATACTTATTATTTCATAAAAAACAAGCTATTTGCTCTAATAGCGAGAATTAATTATTAAATTAATTAATGTAACTTATATGTTTTGAATTTTGTAAAATATGAATCATTTTTTAATTTGGAATATCAAATATTTCTTAGGGTGAATTTTTGGTATTTTTTTGAAAAACTTCAATTTTTGATGAATAGTGAAACCACTAAGTGGCAGTTAAAAAAACCGATTTTTCGTTTAAATGAAATTTTACCACCTCTGTGTTTTGAATTTAAAAAATATGACATACATGGTTGTCATTATGAAGTAAAATGTGTTTCGATGAGATTAAAATAATTTTTTGGTGAATAGTAACTTTTAAGTTTTTAATCACGATTAGAGGTAATTAGTGTAAATTTAAGGTAAACATAATGTTTTAATAATATAAAATGACCTTGACACATGTCCTAACCTTATTTTATGTTTCATGGACGACCAAGAAAATCCATGGGTAAACTTGGGGACCCCATGGAGCAACTTTGGTAGGAAAATGACATTAAAACCTTTTTATTTAATGTTAAAATTAAAATGCCACAAATATTTGTTGTTTTACGAAAACAATTTTTATATGGGGTTATACAAGTCATATTTTTGACTATAAATAGTCATCAGAATGAAAAAAATATTTCCTAAATCGCAGTGTTTTTTATATAATTTTGGGACCTTTAAAATCCGAAAATCTTTTTATAATAAAGTAACCTTTTATAACTTTCCAAGAGTGCCCCTCGTCTTCTCTTATAAAAGGCCCCCACCTCTACCACCTTACCCACACCTCTCATGCCTTTGGCTCAGACAAACCCTGCCCATTTTATCTCTCCACATCCCTCTCCTCATCCTTGAAGCCTCACTTTGTGCATAAGTCTTCCCAAGGAATCCTTTGAGCTCAAATCAAAAAGAGTTACCCGTTTTAAAGGTAGTGTTTTCTCTTCTGTTCTTCTGTTTTATTTTGCTTCTCCAACCCCCTAAACTCTTTTTATTATTTTATTTTTCAACAAAACCAGTATCTTCAATATACTAGGATGTTTTTATGTGAAGTATTCGAGCTACACTTACACACACCTACATCCAATGGTTAAAGAACATACTGTTTCTGTGGATGGCGAATTTCTGCCTCACGAAACGATGATTGTTCAACACTCATATAACACCTTAAAAGGTGGACATTAAGATGCCAATATATTTATATATGATATATAATATGTTTATGTTTTACTTAAGATTCTGTATTTTTCATTTATGACACACCTTTATGGTTTCAATTATGGGTAAACGCGATATCTTCATTTTAAGATGTGCGGACTACCGCCCCCTCAAAGTGATTTGATTCGTTAATGAAATATGTGGGACATATAAAGGATGGAGTTAAAGTTATTATATATGATGTTATACTGTAATTATAATATACCTTTATATAATTATTATTTCTTTCCATTAAAGTATTAGATAGAAATGAAAGTAGCGTTAATGTGTACGTACGGCTTACCGTCTCCATGAGCGGTGCATTTCATTTCTTATCCCCAAATGTAATGTACAATTATAAGTACATATATATAATGTATATATATATTATGTATGTTACATTTAATTGATTAATATAATTCTGGAATTAAAATTTACATATCTCTCATTTAGTTTTAATTCCATTAATATGACATAGAAATGAAAGTAGCGTTCATACGTACGTACGACTTACCGTCTCCATGAACGGTGCATTTCATTTCTTACCTCTAAATAATTATGTAATATTATAAATTCATGTATATAGAAGATATATATGATATATATGATATCTACATCATGAATATAATTCTTGATATAATGGATATTTTACCACATGAACAAATTGTAATTATAAAGAGTTTGTTTTTGACTCAAGTACCAATAATCGACAAAATGACCATTATTAACTTAAATAATTACATAGTGTTCATAACATGGTAATAAGTGATATAAAAGGAATAATTAACTTTAAAAAGGTTCTTAAACAAGTTCAAATTAACTCAAGTTTATTATTCAGGACGTTAATGAACGATTGAGTCATGTCCGATCCGAGGTAAGCGACTTCGTCTCAATCTCCTTTCATTGAGGCATATTTTGTTTTATACACAACATTCTTTTATAAGGTGTATAACCCCCTTTTACTTTTAATTTTATTCAAAAGTAATATTTTTATATGAAGTGTTTTACTAAACGACAAAAAGGAATGTTACTTTTAACGTACGCGGTGACAACGACCTTTTCCGCCGCCGCGAGTATTATTTGGTCTTTGGCTTCCTCATCAAGCCGTAATGTTTTTTAAAATGAAATAAATACCATATACTTTTTTATGTATTTTGTTATTGAAAATAGTTTTTATAATGGATTTTTTATGTCAATATATTTAAGTGATATACTGTGATCAAAGTGTGGAAATGTTTTCTTTCCATTATATTTGTTTTATGTCTTATGATTTTATAATGGTACTTGGACATTTCATGGGTTGTTACGTGATAAACCATATGACGGGTGGTGAGATGAATACCAGGATGGGTGGTTACGTTATAACCTCCAATGCATTGGGTATTGAAGTCGGCCGTATGACAATTTCATTAAGTTATATGTGTGGAAGTCAACCGTATGGTTATTCCACTTAAGTATGATTATGTCCCAAGTTACCTTTATATGTTATGTGTTCTTTATATGGGTTTATGGTAATATTTTGGTTACAAAAAGGGTAAGTAATGTTATTTTATTCAGTGAAGAGTTTTTACTACTTCATAAAGGTGAAAAGTATTACTTTGATAAAGTATACATGGTTTACCTTTTGTTTTAAAAAACTAACAGTTTTCATTCTTTGTGTATCCCTTAATGAGCTTTTTATGCTCACCCCAAGTTTTTTTTGAAATGTTTTTCACAGGAATTAATGTGGAATAGTGTCAAGTATGGGATCAAGGAACAGTCAGGCTATCTAAAACATGGAAATAGGCATGTTTCTTTTTAAGAGTTTTTATTTTATGGAAACTTAGTAGACGTGTCTACTTTGTAATATTTTGAGATGTAATAGTTATGTCCTAATTCTCTAAAACTCTAAACCTAAAAATCTCCTCAATGTGAATTATTCATTTAATTTAATATTAAGTAAGGTTTAAGGCTAGGTCCTTATAAAAATAATATATCTCCTTTTAGTTTCTTCCATTGACTAAAACTATAATCATACAGTGAGCATTAATTCTCACAGTAAAAAACTATAAAGTCAGAAAAAGATTTACTTGTAGGGTTTATAAATCATGAAACCATCCTTAATATATGAAAACATTGGTTCATCCAAACTTTTTATAGCCTACGTATATCAAAATCCTTTATGATGGTTTGTGAAGTGTTTGTGAATTTCCAAAGCATATCTGCATGGAGTGTCAAACCATGTGTACAACAAGGACCATTTTCGTGTAACAAATTATCTCGAGTCAGACCTGGAACATTTTGTCATAGTTTTTACCCATAGGTACTTATGTTATAGAGCCACGTCCACTTGTAGTATCTAGAGAAGGATTTATAAATTGGATACCACTCACTCAACCCTTTACCAAAATTCTAGGACATTTTCCAAAATGTTGACTCATCCTTATAATTATCCATAGAGACATCCCTACACATATCCTTAAAAATATATATAGAGATCCTACTAAAGTTTTCTTATCCCAGTTTCCAAATGATGACAAAACATTTCTTTTGATACCAACTATAGCGACCTGGTCTTAATATACATAGATATTACATCATTTTAGATGAATATTCTATACATTACGTAAGTAAATGCCTGATGTCTGTAATAGTTTAGTGTCTCTCGAAGCTTGGAAACAAAACTTATATACTAGTTAAAGATCTTAAATATCTCCCATAAAGATATCCAACTTTATTACTTCTACCTAAAACCATTATTCGTAACATGGGAAAAGGTAACATAAGAAATTTTTGAGCTCAAATGCTCCGTAAGGGTAAAAAGGGAGATATGTAAGAATAATAAATATCATAAGCATATGTGAACATGATCATGAAAATATAAGATCATACACAACATATCAAAGATCACATACATGAATCATGTAATAAATATTGGCATTTCATCAGACATGAAACATAAATAGGTAAATAACATAATCCAAGAAATGATAACATAAGAATAAACCATGGAATTGTAACAGACACATAAGAATATAATATTATTTCTAAAGTAGAAATATAATTATATACAAGGACATCATGGTAGCAAGGGTTCACTCCCCATACCATATTGGTAGTCATGGTTCACTCCCATGTCTATATTAGTACCTTGATTTAACTCCTCATACCATCTAGATAGTCATTGTTCACTCCCATGTCCATCTTAGTAAGGAAGGATAAATCCCAAGACCATCTTAGTATATCTCATTAGATATAAATCTTTACCCAATGCATCAGAAAAAGATATAGTTCCCACAAATATTATAATGAAATCAAACATACATGTGCCAAAATGACATTTAAAATAATATAATAACCAATGAAATAAAATGGGTATCATAAATCTATAAACATATAATAACATATAGAAAAAGATACAGGTTTCATAAACATTTCATCAGATGTATAACCCTTGAAAAAGAAATGGATTTCATAAACATATAACTCATGAAAGAGATATATATTTCATCAATACAATGATATTAAGAATAACCCATTTATATGAATAATATGAATGTAACCTTTAGATCATTTCATAGAAGTTCATGAGTAACATCAACGAATGTCACCTTAGATGGAAAATAATTTTGAAATATATTTAACAAAACTTTCTCGAGGAAAATATTTTTTATTTTTTGAAAAGGGATTTTAATAGATAAAACCATTTTCCAAGAAAATACATTGAGAAATTTTAAATAATATCATAAAATGTTTTAAAACCATTTAGATAGAAAAGTTATAAAATAAGATTAAAATATTTTAAATCCATTTTTCTCTGAAAAAACATTGAAAACATATTAAGGGAGCTTGAAAATATTTTGAAAACCAATTTACTTGAAAAAATATGAAAAAATATTGAAAAAATTTGGTAAATAGTTTTCTATGAAGATAATTTGAAAACATAAAAATGATGCTTGAAAATGTTTTGAAAACCATTTCTTTGAGATCACTTTAAAAACATTTAATAAATATTGAAAACATTTTGAAAAACAATTATCTGAAAATACTTTGAAAACATATTAATAAATAATGAAAATGTTTTAAAAATAATTTATTTGAATATACTTGAAAAATTTATAAATAAATCTTTAAAATGGTTTGAAAACCATTTCTTTTAATCTACTTTTAAAACTTATGACTAAATCTTGATTTTTTTTAATAATTTTAAAAATATAAAACATTTTGAGAGGATTTTTTTATAAAAACCACTGTAAAAATAACGAATATCAATAATATTTTGAAAAAATTTTCTTTTAAAAAGAATAAATTTTTAATCTTGTAAAGTAAGCTTCAAGGATATGATGGCAGGTAAATATTTAAATGTCGTGGGATGGGAAAAGAACAATCCTTTTCTTCATGGTGAAAAGGTTAGAAAAACACCTCATTAGAAAAGTGATAAAAATATTATTTTTTAAAAATTGGTAAAATAAAAAAGGTTAAAAATATATTTTGATGATCATAAAATATTAGTATAATATTCTTGGAAACCCTTTTTAGAAAATGTGATTTTGAAGGAACACATATTTCCATCCAAAGAGAGGGTAAAGTTGGGCTTCCATAAATACACATTATTAGAAATGATATGTACCAACGAATTGAATAATGGTTCCGATACATGAATATATAATGAATAAAATAATGTGATGAAATTTTATGAATTTTCATGAAATTTGGATTATATGATTTCATCAAAGGAAGCAAAAACATAAACAATTTTGAAAAGTGATGAGATGGTTTCATAAAAGTCTTATCACTTGGTAACTTTGGATCATAATATCCATTTAAGATAATGAAATTAAATGAAATGTGAAATATTTTGAAAATTAGGAGATTCATGGTATAAAATTTAAAATGTAAATATAAACACATATATAATGATTTTATGTGAATGATAAAACATGAGTCTCAAAGAAGGTAAATTGAGACAATTATTTTTATTGATTTTCTAACGTTTTAATCTTAAACCCCATGAAAGAAAGATAATAAAATGGATATTTTAAGTACCATAATTTTATGTATATGACACAAATAATACAATCATGGGAATTAAAAGTACCACAAAAAGGAAAGAGTGGAAAACATAACATATATCTCATGAAAATTAAAAGTGAGATGAAATCCCGTTACCTTGTATCTTGACCCTCATAGTAATTTTTCAGAATACCTGTATAATAAATATAAATTTATTAAAAATCTTTTATAGAACCATATTATTATATCTAATACCATATATGGTTTTATTATGACTTTATATAACCCACTTGTTAACAATCATGTGTTATGGTTTCACTTCTGGTAATATTCTCTTTATTCATCACATGTGTCTTATTTTGTTATATATTTGGTATTTAAACTTTATATCATGATTAAAATTATGTAAAACATGATATAAATATCATGTAAATACAATATATTTTTATTATAATAATCTATAGAAAATATAATTATGAAATATAATAGACCATTCATGGAGACGGTAGGCCGTACATAGGCATAAATGTTATTTCTGTTTAATTATCATATTGAAAGAAAGAATTTAAAAGAAATATATGTATAAATATATATATATCATTATTAATGTATATTTTTTATATCATATATATCATATATAATCACCAAAACCATCCTTAATACAATCCATGTAGTGTATGAACGAATCATATCACTTTGAGGGGGTTGTATCCCAAACTTCCTCGAATGAAATTATCATATTAACACTACATTAAAATTAAAAAGATATGTGTTGTAAAAGAAATAAATAAGATTAAAGAAAGAATAAATATAATATATAAATATATAAATATATAAATATATTTTCTACCATAATTTCCACCATGGTAGGTGGTAACGGAAAAATGAACAATCATCATTTTGTGAGTCAGTAATTAATCGTACATAGAAGCAGTATGTTCGTTACCCATTAGATGGAGGTGTGTGTAAGTGTAGGTAGAAAACATAGCATAAAAAATCAAAGTATATTTAAGATAATCATTTTGTAATAATATAATTTAATAAAGAGACTATAATTCAAGGTGAAGGAAAATAAAGGAAAAGAGTTTGAGAGAAGACGTTACATATTAATCAGGTAACTCCTATTGGTTTGTGCTAAAAGGCATCCTTGGGTTTCCTTATTCCCAAGGTAAGGATTAAAGGATTAAGGGAGGGATCATGTGATCTTATTTGAGATGACTTTTGGCTAGAAATGGATATTTGGAGGTGTGAGGATGTGGGTAGAGTTGGTGGCCTTTTATAGGTAAGGGAAAGGACACACTTGGAATTTTTTAAAAACAAGTGAGGTGTACACATGATCTTATCAAAAAAGTCATACCAAGCCAAAAATTTAATAGTTTAATGTTTATGAAAGAACTATGGATTGAAAATGTTTTATGGACTAGTGTCTATATCATTGAGACCTTAATTTTAAGGGTTATTCTCAAATTAAGCTTAGTTTGGCCTTAATCACTGTGATTAATTTTAATAACTTTTACTAATAATTTGGGTAAAAATTAAACATGATCTAAATAGACTCTAAATATTATAATTATTATAAGGGTGTATGTCAGTTTTTTGAAATTCTATTCATAGAAGAGGAGAATTTAAGAATAATGTTAATCCCGTAGATGATACGAAGTTACTGGTTTTTAAAGTAAAAAGAAGTTCAAAAGATTATTATGATTGTATATTCAATTTCAAAGTGAAAGTGAGTATATATAATTAAATTTAATTAATATATGTAATATTTATCTAATTTTACTGAAAAATAAATGTATAATACAATTTAATAATAATTAATTAATTAAATAAAAAGAAAGTTTTTAACTAAAAAGAAGTATTGTTCACTATTAATTAAAAAAATGAAGTTTTTCATAAAAATAAAAAAATAACCATAGGACAATTTTGATGTTCTAAATTCAGAAATAAATTTTTTATCGAATTAAATTTATAAATTTTTGTAAAATCAATTTTATTATTTATCATAAATGGGAATTAAAAGCGATTCATTCGAGAAAACGATATTTTTAAACATTAGAGGACTTTACGAAAAATTGTATTATTCATTATCAATATGTTTTATTTATATAAAAATTATAAAATATATTTTATAAGTCGTTATTAATATTCATATTTTTATGTTTTAATGGCTAGGTTATAACTAACACGTTTAAATAATTATAGTAATAAAATGATGTTTCATAGAAACTCGGTATTGCATGAAACATATGCCAAGTTGATGTTCCTTATGAAAGGAATGTTTGACTTAGTTAATTTCAAGAAATAAATAAAAATTTAATCTATTAAGGTGAAAAATATTTGTGACCATAATAATATTTTTTATATTCATTCAATTTTCATATTCATTTATAATTAATTAATAACCAATGAATTCATATTATACTGGATAAACCATATGTTTTCGTAAATTAGTTAATACTATTCATAACCTCTAATTTAACATCATGTTTTTATCTTATTATATTAAATAAAAATATTTGTTGTGTATAATTCAATGTATCCTCAATGTTTTGTGTAGAGTATGCCAAAGTTTATATTTCGTGTAGTGAATGATTAACTTTTTGTTTCTTATAATGGAATCAAAACATAGTTATTTAATATGAAATGAAATATCTTTAGTGTTGCATGAAATAAAAAATATCAAAAAGGTTAAATTAATGAGAATTGTTTTTGAAAAATACCAGGATGTTACATCATCCACATAGAGTTTGTGGAATGGTGGTCTGAAAAGGGCTTTAATATGTAGAAGGATAGACAAAAAAGGATCCTTTTCTCTGCAGACCACTATTTATACTATGTATACTAACTCTTATTCCCTTTTTTACATTATGATATGAGGAAAATTATTACCCACTGAAATCACTTGTTCAGACTATCTTCCTTTACTCTCAAAAATTTTATATCCCACACAATAATTCCACTACCCAAAAATCCACCCTCATCTGTCCATGTGTAGAGTTTTTTACAGAGGTAGGGATGTAACCAGTAAATCACCAACTGTGAAGTATTTTTGTTGTAGACGGACTCCTCACCCTACATTGGGTAAATTCACTTGCAGGGTGTGAGAGAGTGAAACCTCACCCCATAAAGTGAATTTTCGTTTGAGGGGGGCCTAAAAATATTCCTCACCCACAAAGTGATATTTCATTTGTAGGGGGGAAGATGCCTCACTCTATAAATTGATTATTCATTTACAAGGGGAAAAAGGAGACACACCCCCAAGTGATTTTCATTTACGGGGAAACTATGAGGATGCAGTATGCATAGCAGCAACTCATATAGAGACAACATTATACAGAATATGGGATTCCATTACAGCTCATTCATAGATCTCGATACTTCATCATTTTTATTATTAGGAAATTGACTGATTTATTTTAATCAATCCATTAAAAAATGCATTAAAGAATCCTAATATACCGTGTGAAATGTTTTGGACCCATGAAATTTCCCCCATCAGAAAGAGGTCTGATTGGAACGAAGAAGAGTCCATTATGAGGAATAAGTTGGACTAGTTCAATAATTTTAAGAATAATATTTAGAAAACACGTTTCACACTCGCGCGTTGTTGGGAACTGGCGACAAACTAAAATTTATAACCTAATTACTACTTAGGATAGTGTCAAGATAGGGTTTATCCATAGGGAGGCCTCATGTTGTGTTTAACGATCTAAAAAATCTAAAAAAAACACACACATAAGATCATGAAAAACCATTTGTTGATGGTGAAGTGGAGTGAGTGAGAACCAGTGTGTGACAGTGAACTGGTGAGTGCAAGGAAGAAGACAAGACAACAAGAGAAATTGTGGTGAAAAAAACCAATAGATGAGTAGGGGAGAAGGTCTACTAGCCGATTTCAATATTGCTTACCCTTGTTCATGCATTGAAATTTAAGAAATATGGATCTGACTTAAAGTACTGGCCAGATTTTTCTTCTGGTCAGTTTGTGATGAAATAACTCTTACAGTTCTTTTATTGTAAAAGTCATTCCATCCAATGGTGATAACAAGTCAGATTTCACTCGGCTCAACTTTTCAGTTGATTTCAGTGTGTCTCTCTCATTCGAGCATAACTCACTTGTTAGTGAGTTCCTCAAATTGAAACAGTTTTCATTATGGTATAAACAAGATCAGTTTTCACTCGACCTTGTTGTTTTGAAAATAAACTCGTTTGTAAACAATGAGAGAGACAATCCAAAAAAATGATGAAGTGCATGAATACGACTAAACCAATCAAATCAAACAGCTTATCCCCCCATGAAGCAATTTAGCTGGACATAATGGTTTTTTTTCAAGGCAAAAATTGAATTATAACCAATGAAATTAAAATTGAAATATGTTGTAGAAGAACATAGTGCATGTAAAATAAAATCATTTGTCTCCCTACTTGATCTCTTGAAGTTATAATTCCTGCAGCTCAATGGTGGATGCGATGCTGGGATGCGCTCGATGTCCCGCCCTAGGAATCAATGTGTGAAATTCTATGATCTGCTGCTCTCGATTCTCTCTGTGATGTTGTATGTTCCTCTCGCTCTCCTTTTTCCCGTCTCAATCGATCCCCACCAGGATCACTGGTTCAATCCCTCCCTTGCTGAATCAATACACTCTGACCTCTAGGGTCTCCATGATGTCATGCCCATCACGAATGCTAATGACCAGTAGAAGTCTCTGGAATCTCGACTGAGGTGTTCCCTAGCCTCCATGTGTATCTTTAACTATGCTTCTCCTCCCATGCTAGTAACTGGTGTAGTTTCTCCTAACTGAATGAAAAAGTATGCGTGTGCGTCGCAAACTAAAATCTTCCCTCTACAACTTAGCAGATCCATATGGCGCAGATTTATGTGCACATCACTAGCTTTTTAGTGAACTATATGTAAGTGCATACAACCCCCCTTCAACAAAACAATAACAAACGCACGTGAGCCCAATAAAAAGTAAAACGACTATGTATAACTAAATATATTTATACATTATATATTAATATCACTACTTAATGTTAATAATAATACTAACAACTTAGTAATATATATATATATATATTATAATACCTAAATTATTAGTAATATATATTTAATAACTATTTAATTTAATTAATACATATATTATTATATTACATAAAACCTTAGATACTTTTTATTATTAAACCTATTATTGATACAGTATAGTATATGATATATATATAATATATTATGTTGGCGTAAAGTCCTCATCCTTGCAATTTAATGTAATTTTTTCCTTGCATCTTGGGCCGCTTTCACGGTTTTACCCAGTTTTAAAAAAAATATAAACTAAAAAAAAGAGAAAATAAACAATGAAAAGTGAGGGGAGGTGTGGGTTTGTTCGACGTAGGTTAGGGAGGAGAAGGGGGCGGTCTCGGTGTAGGGGTTGTGCGGTGAGATGATCCAGCGGGTGAGGGTGGGGATTGGTGAAGTGGTGTGGCTCGGGTCTGAGGGTAGGAGGTGCACGACTCAGAGAGACAGGGGTCGCAGTGGTGGGTAGTTCACGGTGAGGCAGATGGGTCCGGCAGTTAGAGGTGATTTGGGTCTGCTGTGGCGGGTTTGCTGCGTAGAGAGTTAAGGGTTGCAGTGGTGATGTGGTCAGCTAGCAGGGGCCAGAGGCAAGGAGGAAGGTGAGGGACCAGGGGTTTGAATGGTGAGGCCATAATGGTGGATGTGCGAGATGAGTATGGTAACAAAACAGTGGGTTAGATCTCGTTCTAATTAGGATTCAATTAGATCGATTGTTCTTTTATCATTGAATTTGGAGAAACTGTGTTGAATCGATTTTGCTTGATTGTGTTTGCACTGCCCAATTTTTCTGCGGTTGTTTCCATTTTGGTGTGCTGATGAGTGTAATGGTTGAGGATATTTAAATTTTTTTGTACATTGTTGGAGTTGGGATGCTTTGTGTATTGGTGATCTGCAGAGGAGGCAGTTGGAACAGAGGCGGGGAATTCTGGTTCGAGCAGAGGGATGCGGTCTTGTTGTTGGTGAGCTGCGTAGAGAAAGATGGTGGGAGTAGAAGAGAGGAAACGGTGAGTGCAGGTAGCAGTGGCACTGTGATAAAGAATGAAATGGTGGCACGGGTTGAAGGCACCATGAGATGGGGGATATGGTGAGTTTGAAATGGTGACTGGTTAGAACGGTGAGACAGTGAAGCTATTGTGGTGGCTGGGAAAACAGTGAGATGTGCCACCGTTCTTGAAACGGCGAGACAAGTTGGAGGAAATTTTTGGCACCTTGACCATGATGAAACCGCAGCGCACACAACAAAACTTTCAAAATAAACACAATAAATAATTAAATAAATTAATAATTTCATAAAACAAAAAAGCGATTAATCAATTAATAAATTAAATTGAATAGAATTAAAAACTAAATAAATAAAACAAAGTTAAATAAGAAAATTAATTGTGTTATATTTAAAATAATTAATTTATTTTTATAAAAATTTATAAACAAATTAATTAAATAAAAAATTAAAACATTTAAAGTCACTAAGTTAAATAAAATAACCAATTAATTAAAGAATTAATAAAGTAAATTAAGGAATAAGAAATATTAATTGAATAAATTTAAATTGTTAAGATGAATTTAATTATTAAAATACTAAAAAACAAAATGAGTAATTTATTTACAATTTAATGAATAAATAAATAATTAATTTAATTAATGAATTAATACACTAAATAGAATGAAAAATTTGTAAAAATAAATGAATAAATAAATGAATGTCAAATTCACAGGATGAATTTAATTTAATAATTATTTAAAAAGAAGAATAATGAATACTAAAAACACATGATTTAATCTACAATTGACTATTTTAGACAGAAAATTAAAAAACACAATAATTATTGATTTTTTAATAAAAAAACATTTTAAAAATATAAAATTTCTATAAAAAAATACAAAAAGGATGTGGCAAAGCGTGTGAAAAAACTACCACATAAAACTCCCCCACACTTAAAACCTTATTTTTCCTTAAACAAGCACATGCCTTTGACTTTAAAATAGAAATATGATTTGTTATTTTCAGTTCAAAAAGTGCATGATTGAACTAAAACATCAAGAGGAGAAAAAGAAACGGTGAGTCAGGTTATCCAAAGGTGTCCAAAAATAATATGTTGTCTTGCTTCAAATACTCACTGGAATTCAACAAACTCAAAAATTCATACTCTGTCATGTATGTCGTGCCTCCTAAACTCCCCACACTTAAAAAATTGTTTTCCATCAATGAATAACATGCCTATGATGTTAAAATAGAATTAGTATTTGTGAGTTTCAGTTCAAAAAGTGCATGATTGAACTTAAACATAAAGAGGAGAAAAAGCAACAGTGAGTCAGGATATCCAAAGGTATCTAAAAATAATGTTCGGTCTAGCTTGAAATACTCATTGGAAGTCAACAGACTCACAAATTCATACACTGTCAAGTATGTCATGCCTCCTATGTGTATTCATTAACAACCCTACTTCACCTTCTAATTGACGTACGTATTCAATGAGTTATGAAAGGATAGATGAAATATAACTTAAAAAATAACAAAGTGGACCATCCATTATCACCTTCCCCAAAGTTCCAAAAATTAAAGTCCATTAATTTAATCACATTATTGACTCAACTCAAATGAAAATTAACCATGTCAATTTCTCCCTTCTTCATCTGGGTTCAAAATTCCCATCACCTTAATGAGTTCATTTTTGACAAGGGAACTTTATTTTACTTTCCCCCAGCAATATTACATATGCAGAGAACTGTGCATAGCACTTATTAAAATTGAAATTGGATTTATTTATTCAAAAAAACGCACCGAGTGAACTTTTTCTCTGATAGTCACCTTGGGATCCACTTTTCCCATTTTACTCCAGTTACAAATGACTTAACTAATAAACAATCGAGTTGACTTCCTAAAGTGATTGAATATTATTTAATAACAATGTGAGTCCCCTAGGTTATAGTGAGAACTTCTAGTTACAATAAGTCATGATCATCATCCCACAAAGCCAAACCTTCCACATTCCCATCCCCAGTTCCTAAACAGAAAGGTTCATAGAAACAATGAACAATTCCACACAGAAATCACTCATGCTTAACAGTTTCTGACTAAATGTCACTCTCATCATCCAGTGAGTAGTTATCCACTAAACAAGACATAATTTTAGTACCAATGATCCTCCAATGACTATCATGTTGAAATAATTTGAGATTGGTTGAATGATTCAGAACAATTTTTGAAAAAATGTTGACCAAATTTTTTACTCAAACTAAGGTTCAAACTCAGGTTCAAGAATCGGGAATTTGAAATGTCACTAAAATGACCCCTCTCCCCCACAATTAAACCCAACATTTTCCCTAATGTTGAATTATAAGGTTGAAGACAGTGGAAGTTTAAAATTGATGAATGGTGTAGCTTAAAAAGGATACGAAGGGGTAGAAATGAGGTTAAAAAATTCTCTTTTCCACACAATAAGAGAGAAAATAAAACCTCAAATAAACAGAAATAGAAGATCTCAATCCCACCAACCATCACCACCAAAGAAGTATATTTTTAATCCTAAAATGTTCAGGAATTGAATTTTTAAATAGGAGACAAAAGAGTGTATCAAATTACTTCAAATAGTCACATGATTAGTAGTGATGTGCAGTAGTATGATTAGCAGTGATGTGCAGTAGCAGCATAATGAAATTGAAAGTAGTGGGTGGAAGCATGTTTAATCAAATTAGCTCAATTTAATTTTTCAATGAAGTAGATACTAGCATCTAAATACCCATTAAGATTACACAGTCTAAGAGTTTCAAAAATCTATGGGAAGACCCCAACACTTAGTTCACAGTTAGGATTAAGCAAGTAATTCAATGTGAAAAGGGGCAGAACAACACTTCCCGGAATTATGGTACCTTTTATAGTGGCTTCTATCAATAGATCCTCTTATGCAGTGCTAGATGTTTACCCCATGTAATTAACCTGCAAGTTCCAATAAGTAAAATAAGATCTTAGAGTTTTATGTTCAATATAAGTAACCCAAGGGAGTGAGTAAAGAGAAATGTTATCCATATGATGCATTGGATTTCTCCCTTGGGGTTACTTATCCAAGTTTCTGGAAGCAACAAATCCCTCTATAAACAACAATATATCATGAAGCACCATCAAGCTGTAATGAAATTGAACTGGAGAACAAGTAGCATGGATTACTTTATTAAAGAACAAAAATAAAAGGAAAACAACTAAGAAGTCATGGGTTAGTTCCCATGCAACGCTGTGTTTATAGTCCCCAGTTAGACTTGAAACAACTAATTCTTCCAATAGAGATATGGCAACCAAGCCCTTTGGATTCCCTTCAAGGAAGTTATTAATCCTTTGAACATTGACTAAGAAAGGTCTATATTCTTCTCCAACCAGCTCAACAGCTCCATTAACCAAGAATATAACAATGGTAAAGGGTGATGACCATTTGGACTTCAACTTTCTTGGAAATAGCTTCAATATAGAATTTAAAATCAAGAACCTCTCACCAACCTTGAAATTAATATTTTTAATGATTGAGTCATGAAATGACTTTTTTCTTTCTTTGTAGATTTTATAATTCTCATATGAATCTCTTCAAATCTCCTCTAGCTCACTCTTCTCTAATAGTATCCTTTCTCCAATAGACTTGAAATCAAACTTAAGAGCATTCACTGCCCAATAAGATCTCTGTTGTAACTCAATATGTAGATGAAATGTTTTCCCAAATAGAGTCCTATATAGTGAAATCCCTATAAAAGTCTTATAAGTAGTTCTATAGGCCCAAATGGCCTCATCCAACTTTGTTGAACAATCCTTCCAAGAGCTAGAAACTATTTTCTCAAAAATCTGTTTAAGATCTCTGTTTGAAACTTCTGATTGCCCTCTAGATTGTGGGAGGTAAGTGGTTCCTATCCTATTTGAGCACCCATACTTCTCCATTAAAACTTTGAACTTATAATTCTTGAAGTGAGTCCCATTATCAATGATGAATGGTCAAGGAACTCCAAATATAGAAAAGATGTTTTTCTTGATGAATTTTACAACATTAGCAGATGAATTATCGGGCAGAGCTACTGCCTCAACCCACTTGGACATGTAGTCCACATCAAACAAAATGTAATCATTACCATAAAAGGATTGGAATGGTCCCATGAGGTCCAAGCCCCACACATCAAAGATTTTAACCTCCAGAATACCTTATTGGGGTACTTCCCGCCTTCTTCCAAAATTTCCTAACATTTGACATTTCTCACAGCCAATAACCATACTCCTAGCATCTTAACACTATTTTGGCCAGTAGAAACCAGCCTATAAGACCTTTTGAGAAGTCCTCTCTCCTCCATAGTGGCCACCCCAAGGTGATGAATTATAACTCTCAAGTATGGGAAAAATATCATCCTCAACCACGCATCTTCTCAGAACCACATCAACACATCTCTTAAAGAGAAGAGGGTCACCCCAAAAATAATATTTCATTTCAGATATAATCCTCTTCCTTTGGTTGTGTGAGAGATTCTTAGTCATGACTCCAGCTTCCAGAAAGTTGGCATAGTCTGCGAACCAAGAAGACTACTGCACAGAAGAAACAAACAATTTTCCATCAGGGAAAGAAGTGTTGATCTCTTTTGGATTCTTACTTGGGGAATTGGGAAATCAGGACAAATGATCTACAACTACATTCTCAGCCCCTTTCTTATCCTTAATCACTAAATCAAACTCCTATAACTACAAGGTCCACTTCATGAGTATGTGTTTTGAGTCTTTTTTTGCCAAAAATTACTTAAGGGCTAAATGATCTGTGAAAATTATGATCCTTGATCCTATCAAGTACTTCCTAAACGTTTCCAAAGCAAACATCACTACAACCAACTCATTTTTAGTGGTACAATAATTATTTTGGGCGTCGTCCAACAGCTTTCTTGCATAGTGAAAAACATGAAGTTTCATATCCTTCCTCTACCCTTACACAGCTCCTAATGAAATTTCACTAGCATCACACATAACCTTAAAAATAATCATCCAGTTATAAGCAGTGATTACCAGTGATGTAGACATCTTTTCCTTGAGAATATTAAAGGCCTCTAGACATGTCTCATCGATGAGAAATGGTGTATCCTTAACCAGCAGGGAGCACAAGGGTCTAGTAATCTTGTAAAAGTCCTCAATGAACCTCTTGTAGAACCCATCATGTCCCAAGAAACTTATGATTCCTTTAACATTTTCAGGTGGGGGAAAATTTTGTATGACTTCAATTTTAGCATTATCAACTTCCAGCCCCTTCTTAGAAACTTTGTGTCCCAAAACTATGCCTTCAGTGGACATGAATTAGAATTTTTCCCAATTTAAGACTAAGTTGGTCTCTCGGAACCTTTATAACACTAGTTCCAGATTTTCAGATAGTTTTCAAAGTTATTTCCCACAACAAAAAAATAATCCATGAACACTTCAATTATCCTCTCAATCACGTCAGAAATAATTTCCATCACACACCTTTGAAAGGTGTCAAGAGCACCACACAAACCAAGGGTCATCCATCGATAGGAAAATGTCTGAAAAGTATAAGCATAGGTGGTTTTCTCTTGGTCCTCGGGTGAAATGGAAATCTGGTTGTAACTAGAATAACCATCAAGAAAGCATAATAATTCATTTTCTACCAATATCTCTAACATTTGATCAAAAAATGGCAAGGAAAAGTGATCCTTTCTTGTGGAAGCATTCAATTTTCTATAGTCTATACAGACTCCCCATTAATTCACTTCTGTTGTCTGGATTTGCTTATTCTTTTCATTAGTGACCACTGTTACTCCACTCTTTATGGGTACCACCTGGATAGGACTTACCCAAGGGCTATCAAAAATATGAAAAATTATTCGAGTATCAAGCAAACTAATCACTTCTTATCTCACAACTTCCTTTATGTTGGGGTTGAGTATTCTTTGGGTTTATACTCTGGGATTACACTCAGGTTCCATGGGAATTTTATGCATGCAGAAGTCTAGACTTATCCCCTTTATATCAGCAATCAACCAAACTATTATAGACTTGTACTTTTTCAAAACATTAAGCAGTTTTTTCTCTTGACTCACCTCTAGGATGGATGAAATGATCACATGAAAGGTGGAATTATCTCTAAAAATGGAATATTTGAGATGGGCAGGGAGGGGTTTGAGTTCAGGGGTTGGTGTTGACTGGATTGATGGAAGAAACTTGGGCCTGGGTGGCCCAAGGTCTTCATGCTGCTTCTTGAAGAAGGCAGTAGAAAAGCCTTTTTTCCTTAGTGCTAGAGCTTCCAAAAAATATCTCCTCAAACTTAATCTCCTCTGTCGGGTTAATAATTTTCTCCAAAAAAAACTCATCTAGTTTATCTAAGAATTCCCCCTTGTACTGGTCAACAAATTCTCTCTCTTTACTTGATCTGGTCCACATCCAAGCAGTAGTAGGGATTTGAGGTTCTCTATTGATTTCAGCTATCATTCTCCAAAACTCTTGTTCCTTTTTATAAACGCTACTCTCAGCAATTAACATCTCATATTTGGGGAATAAAGGGTGGGTGGGTTATTGGATTTTCTTAAACACATTGAATTATTGTTTTTTCTCACCCAAATTGAAAATCATTTTCCCCTTAGACACATCTATCACAGCTCCCCGTATGTCTAGGAAAGGCCTACCGAGATTGATAGGAACCTCTTGGTCACACTCCATATCAAGGATAATAATGTCAGTAGGCAAAAAGAGTTTTCCTACTCCCACTAAAAGATCATTGACCCCACCCACTAGATGTGTAATGAACCTATCAGCAAGCTGTAACAAAACAGTGGTGGGTTGGGGAACTCGTAATCTCAGGTGCTAAAAAGTGACAGTGAAATCAAATTATTACTAGCACCCAGATCACACAAATAGTTGAAATTACCACCTCTATCCCCAAAAGTTCAAGAGATGACAATGCTTCCTGGGTCCTGAAGCTTAAGAGGTATCCTATTCTGCAAGACTGTACTACACTCCTCTATTAAGCTATAGGAGGCAAATTCTTCCAATGTATTTTTGTTTGAATATATTTTCTTGATTGATTTCAGATATGACTGTCTTTTAATCAAGGATTCCAAGAATGGGATATCAATATTCATATTTTTAACCACATTTAAAAATTTAAACAGTTTAGAATCATGAATTGGCTTGATAATTCTTTATGGGAAAGGTATTATAGGGGAAAAATTCCTCACAATTGGGGGCATCTCTACAGCTTCCTCTTCAACCAATTTCATCCCTTTATTGTCTTCGATTTTCAAGCCATTTTCTCGGGGTTTTAGAGCTAGAACAACAGGAACTGAAGGAATTCTAGTGGTACTGTCCATTTTTCTAGATTCATGTTCTTTCATATTTGAGTTTCTAGCTTCATCCAGTTTATCATTTTCAGCATTTTTTGGGTTCTTTCCTAGGCTCTTGTTGAGTTTTGAGACCACTTCTAGTGGTCAAAATGATGGAATTATCCCTAGGATTGGATTCAATGGTGTTAGGCAGCCTACCTTTTTTTATTACTATCATCCCTAGCCAACCACCCTATTTGAATTTCCATGTTCTTTATTGTAGCATCCATTTGAACTTTATCATAATATTGTTTGGTCTTTTTTTCCCCAAACCTCCCTATCAACTGATGGAACATGTCTCCCACCTCATATTTTGAGTTGGATTACTCTTCCTTAGTTTGGGGTTGAGGTCGGAATTGCTACCTAGGTGGCTGCTGGAACCCATGAGGAGTAGTAGGCCGGAGGAATCCCTGCTCCATCCATGACAGGTTCACATGATTCTTATACCCATGATTATAGGTGATGGAAAAAGGATCGTCCCTAGGCTATATCTGAGGTCCATATCTAGAAAAGCTGGCACTCTCATGATGCTAGACATGCATATCAAAGTTTGGAAAATAGGTTTGAGAATGGACATACATGCCAGAGTGGTGGCACTTTACTTTAAGGGATTGATGTGAGTTCTCAATAAATAACCCATAAACTTGGGCTTCATCTTGAGGAGCAAGGGATTCTTTCTTTCTCACAATGGTTCTCCTCCTAGATCATTTTTTCTGGGAGTTTTGAGCTAAGGTATTACAGATTTTTTGATCTCCTCGGTAGTCTTACCACTGATGTCTCATCCAGAAGACTAGTCCACCATGGTTTTGTGGTAAGGGGTGAGACTATTATAGAAGGATTCCATGAGGAATTTATGTGTACATTGATGGTTTGGAAACTGCCTAAGAAAACCTCTAAACCTACCCTAGGCTTCATGAATCAATTCTCCTTCATCGTAGAGTAATACAGTTATTTTGTACCTAATTTTAGATGTCAACCTCCTAAGATAAAACTTCATTGTGAAAGAATTATAAACTTGATCCCAGGTGACACAGATTTATTCTTCTAACTATTGAAACCAAGACCTAGCATTTCCCTTGAAGAATAAGGGGAACACTCTCAGTTTCAGATCATCCCCAGGGAGACCCCTAATTGGTAGCAACTGGACACTACAGTATAAGGATCAAATGAAGTCGAGAGAGTCTTTACTAGGCATTTCATTGAAGGTAGGCAGCTGACTAATCATGGATTCCTTGATCTCATAATTCCTGGACCTAGGAGAGATTATAATTCATGAAGGGTTACTAGACACTGAAGGTAGAAAGAACTCTCTCAAATTGTGCCTTTAGGAAATTTCATTCTCTGGTGGGTTCATCATTCTAGGTTGGTTCATATTCATAGGGAGTTGATTTTCCAAATTTTCATTTTTGTTATCTTCCATTTTGAACTTTTATTTGTTCTTTTTCACTTCTTTGAGGTGATTATCAATTTTTGGATTACTAGGTACTAAGTATTTATACTTAGACATGGTTTTCATGCAGTAGGTTCCCATTTTTTTCCAATTTTCTTTTTGAAGAGTTTTTAGTGATTTTTTTTATTTTTTTATATGATAATTTTTGTTTGTTTTTTAAAATATCGCACCAACGATCCCTGGAAATGGTGCCAAAATTTGCATGCTCATGCATCGTTGGGCATGAGTGAAAAAATAAAATTTATAACCTAATTACTACCTAGGACAGTGGCATGATAGGGTCTAACCACAGGGAAGCCTCATGTTGTGTTTGGAGATCTAAAAAAATTAACTAAACAAAAACACACACAAAAGAACAAGAAATACCAATTCGTGATGGTGAAGTGGAGTGAGTGAGAATCAGTGTGTGATGGTGAACCAGTGAATGTAGGGAAGCAGACAAGACAACAAGTGAAATTATGGTGAAAACAACCTATAGATGAGTAGAGGGAGAGGGTCCACTGGCCAATTTCAATATTGCTCAGCCTTGTTCATGCACTGAAATTCATGAAACATGAATCTCACTTAAAGTACTAGCCAGATTTATCGTCTGGTCAGTTTGTGATGAAATAACTCTTATAGTCCCTTGACTGTAAAAGTCATTCCATCGAATGGCAATAACAAGTCAGATGTCACTGGGCTCAACCTGTCAGTTGAGTTCAGTGTGCCTCCCTCATTTGAGCATAACTCAATTGTCAGTGAGTTCCTCAAATTGAAACAGTTTTCAATATGGTACAAACAAGATTATGTTTCACTTTACCTTGTTTCTTTGAAAATAAACTCGTCTTTAAACAATGAGAGAGACAATCCAAAAAAATGATGCAGTGCATGAATAATAGCAAACAAATCAAATCAACTAGCTTATTCCCCCAAAAGGAATTTAGATGGACATAAGGGTTGGTTTAAATGAAAAAATATAATTAGAACCAATGAAATTCATATTGAAATAAGTTTTTGAAGAATATAGTGAAAGGAAAAAATCGTTTGTATCCCTACTTGGTATCCAAAAGATAATATTCCTACTGCTCAATGGTGGATGCAATGCTAGAATGAGCTCAATGTCCCACCCTGGGAATTGTGGTGTGAAATTCTTAGATCTGCTGCTCTCGGTACTCTCTATGATGCTGTATGTTCCTCCCGATCTCCTTTTTCCCATCTCAATCGATCCCCACCTTGCTCCCTTGTTCAATCCTTCCCTTGCTGAATCAATACACTTCTCGCTCCGGTTTCCCCATGATCTC
Source organism: Viscum album (assembly GCA_963277665.1). Lineage (NCBI taxonomy): Eukaryota > Viridiplantae > Streptophyta > Magnoliopsida > Santalales > Viscaceae > Viscum > Viscum album. The sequence continues at coordinate 1,710,407,917 of OY728140.1, read as the reverse complement.
TGCCTTTCACGAATGATAATGACTAGTAGAAGTCTCTAGAATCTCACTGAGGTATTCCTGGGCCACCACGTGTCGCTTTCACTGTGATCCGCCTCCCGTGCTAGTCACTGGAGTAGTTGCTCCTTATGGAATGAAAAATGATGAGCACACACAGCAAACTACAATATTCCCTCTACAACTTAGCAGATACACATGGCGTGGATTTATGTGAACATCACCAATTTTTTTTTGAACTCTATGTATGTGCATACAACCCCCTGCAACGAAACAATAACAAACACAAGTGAGACCAATAAAAAGTAAAATTGCTTTGTAAAACTAAATATATTTATACACTATATATTAATATCACTACTTAAATTTAATAATAATACTAAAAACTTATAAATATATATATATATATATATTATAATACCTAAATTATTAGTAATATATATTTAATAACTATTTTATTTCATTAATACATATATTATTATAATATATAAAAGGTTATATACTTTTTATTATTAAACCTAGTATTGATATAGTATAGTATATGATATATATAATATATTATGTTTATATTGTATGTTATTATAAAAAATAAAAAAAAGTGAAAATAAAAAATGAAAATAGAGGGGAGGTGTCGGTTTGTTAGACGCAGGGTAGGGATGAGAAGGGGGCAGTCTCGGCACAGGGGTTTTGCGGCAAGATGAGCTGGCGGCTGCGGCTGGGCTTGGTGAAGCGGTGTGTCTTGGGTATCAGGGAAGGAGATGCACGACTTGGAGAGATAATATTTGAAGCAGTGGGTATTTCTCGGTGACACGTAGGGGTCCGATGGCTAGGGGTGGTGCGGGTCTGCTGCGGCGGGTTTGTGGTGCGGAGAGGCATGGGTTGCAGTGGTGATGTGGTCTGCTAGCAGGTGCCAGGGCCATGGAGGAAGGCGAGGTACCAGGGGTTCGATCATCGAGGCCAGAACGGTGGCTGTGCAATATGAGTAAGGTAAAAACATAGTGGGTTAGATCTATTTCTGATTAGGTTTCAATTAGATCGATTGTTCTTCTATCTTTGAATCTGGAGAAATTGTGCTGAATCGATTTTTCATGTTTGTGTTTCCACTGCTCAATTTTGCTATAGTTGTTTCCATGTTGTTGTGCAATTGAGTGTGATTGTTGTGGAGATTTTAATTTTTTTGTGTGTTGATGGAGTTGGGATGCTTTTTGTATTGGTGATCTACAGAGGAGGATACTGGAACAAAGGTGGGGAATTCTGGTCCAAGCATAGGGATGCAGGCTTGGGGCTAGTGAGCTGCGTGGAGAAAGATCGGGGGAGAAGAAGAGAGGAAACAGTGAGCACGGGTAGCGGTGACACCGTGAGAAATAATGAAACGGTGGCACGAGTTGAAGGCACTGTGAAATGGGGGATACAATGAGTGTGAAGTGGTGACCGGTTAGAATGGTGAGACAGTGAAGTTGCTACGGCGGCTGGGCAAACGGTGAGACATGCCACCGTTCTTGAAAAGGTGAGACGGGTTGGAGGCAATACAGTGGCACTGTGTCCGTGAAGAAACCACGACACACACAACAACACCTGCAAAATAAACACAAAAAAATTAAATAAATTAATAATTTAATAAAACTAAAAATCGATTAAGAAATTAATAAATTAAAATCAATATAATTAAAAAATAAATAAATAAAACAAGGTTAAATAATAAAATTAATTGTGTTTTATTTAAAATAATGAATTTATTCGTATTAAAAATTATAAACAAATAAATTAAAGAACAAATTAAAACATTTAAAGTCACTAACTTAAATAAATTAACCAGTTAATTAAATAATTAATAAAATAAATTAAAGAATATGAAATATTAATTGAATATACAAAAATTGGTAAAATTAATTTAATTATTAGAAGAATAAAAACCAAAATGAGTTATTTATATTTAATTTAAAGAATAAAGAATTAATTAATTTAATTAATAAATTAATACACTAACTAGAATGAAAAAATTGCTAAAATAAAAGAATAAATAAATTAAATCCAAATTCACAAGACTAATTTAATTTAACAACTATTTAATAATAAAAATTATGAATACTAAAAACACATGATTTAAACTAAACTGATTAATTTAAACGGAAAATTAAAAAACACAATATTTATCAGTTATTTAATAAAAAAAAAATTAAAAATTAAATAAGTGAATAAAAATACAAAAAGGATGTGGCAAAGAGTATGAAAACACTGCCACATCACATGTGGACCCGATGAAGGGTCCACATCTATAAAATGTTTCATACATGACTCATTTATTACATTGTGAATCAAGTTATTTGTGGTTAGTCTGAGCTTGTCTTTGCAGTGCATCTCTTCACATAGAATTTCCATTGTGAACAAACTATTCCAAAAAAAAATATCATCCAAAAACCGGTATTTTTTGAAAACTGGTTATTCTATTTTTCGAGTGAATTATCACTTCATAGAATTTTTTTTCTCATAGAATTTGAAGAACTTCATGGTCTACATAATAGATTAAGTGCTTCGTAGTCTATATGGAGGCTCTATGATTCTCCATAATTTTCCATTTTTTTTTATTTTTGGAAATTTTTTATATCCAATATTTTTATTATTTATTTTTAAGAATATGGGTCCTTAAAAAGTTTCTACTTCTTTTACTGATGAAAAGATGAATTCCATGATTGAAATATTTGATTATAATGCAAAACAAGACATATCCCACATCATTAGGATTTAGCTAGACTTACGGGTACTAGATTTCGAGGGTATCTTGTTTCAGATAGACTTCCTATTTATGGATCCATTAGATGAACACATTCCTTCACCATGATGCACAATTCAATAAGTGGTTTGGGTAAACAATTATAGCAATTAACCATGAGAAAATATCTATTTCCGGGGGAATTTTATTTGGGAGACCTATTATTAGGTTTTTTCCAAATTATAGACCATTATCAATAGAGGAAGTTGTTCGGGTACCAAAAATGGAAATCCCTTTCTATTATTATATTATAAGGAAATCTATAGCTGAGGATCCATTAGGATGGTTGACCAAATGGGATATTCACCATGGGGGGATCCATTGGTCTAGAATAGGGATGACCAGTCTAGTTTTCCAGAGCTATGATGAGTTGAAGCCTAAAATGAATTGTAGTGAGACTCTATGATGTTTCATGGGTATCAAATACTTATTCTCGTTTAAATAGATTCATTATCTCTCAAATTCTTAGAAGATAGAGCCCAAATACTTGCACATTAAACTCGGTGCACAGGGATGTCAATATCATCCTTTCTGATGTCTAGATGATCTTAGGGTACCTTATTATAGGTTTTGTGTATGATGAATTTCTACCTCCCTATCTAGTGTGGGATGATCATGAGAGAACTTCTCCCCTTGAGTGGGAATTCCTAAAAAATATCACAGAATATTCAAGAGGAGTTTGAGTCCCACCCTATGATAGATGTACCTTTTATAATTGGATTCATGTATTTTACACACCAAATAGTCACGAGCCACATGGAAGGAGGTCAAGTAATTTTCTATCTCATAGAACCTATAGATGCATCCGTGCTTACAGACCAAGGATTCAAGATGGTCACATAAATCAGTGGGGTTGGAAATCCTCCCCCAATATAGACTGATTGATTCCACATGAAGATTTCTTGGAGAAGTTTCTCACCGGTTGGATACTAAGAGTTTGGGAAACTGACACGAAATTCAGATTTTCAAAAAAAAAATTGGTGGATTAGCTGAACATTATGTGGTGCATTAATCTTTTAGTCCTAGCACTGGCTAAGATTTCTTTCTTGTCAACACGTATAAATTGGTAAATGTCAACCGATCATCTCATGATCCCATTTCATGTTCTTTGGGGATGGATTTCAGCCTACATAATATGTTATGAGTTCGTTAATGTCCAGAGGATTCCATATTCTCTATTTCATCCATACGTGCAATGAAAAAGCAGGGTGAACCCATCAACCTGGGGAGAAAAGAGGTAATGGAATGGCTCAAAAAGTACAACCATTTTTTATAAAATCCTTATTATTCCCACAATAGATCCTTAATAATTGATTCATCTGGTGACAACAACCAGTGTTGTATGTAATTTCTCAAAGGGAGTGTTTTATAGTTTCTAGAATTGCTGGAAAACTGATTTGCAAAGGGTATTCACCCCCATCAATTTGAGTATTAGTTCCACTATGTCCAAAAGTGGTTCCCTCCATTGATCAAAAGTGTACAACAATAGAAGCATCTGATGGATGATAATAAAATTTTGATGATGTTCACCTAGGAAGAAATAGGTTCTTGGATTTAATTCCCAACCAGAAACATTCAACTTGTACTTTATAGATATTTTATTGAATCGTGAATTTTTTCATACCCAGGTGGTCAGCTAGAGAAATAGAACCCTATCATTGCATGTCAACCCAAATTTGAGGTTTAGGTGGAAAGTAGTTGGAAACTCTACTATTTAGGACAGGAAATGGTATTTCCCTGAGAAAACCTCTCATTATCTAAATTTGGAGAAAAATAATGATGAGTTGGGGTCTAGATCCTCAGAATACTGATTATCCCCTCATGACACAAGCATCTGATTCATCTCCTCAATTTTCCACCCCTCTAGAAGCTACATATCCCCTAGCTTGGAGGGACTATGATTCATAGAGGAATTATATGACCATTTATGGGATATAATTCTTCCTTCAAGAGAAGAAGATCATTTTTATTGGGTATAGAAACAAAAATGCACCAAAAATCATTTTTATGTAGATCATCCCGATTTGGTTGAGGCATACACCAAGGACCTCAAAAGTTCCATTTATTCACTCCATGGTCAATTTATATTTTCAATTTGGGTAATTGAAATTATATGGACATATGAAAGTGTGAGTGAGGACAATGGAAGTGGTTCATAGGGAGCTAATGATGCAAATTTTCTAGCCCCACTTAAATGTGGTGATGTTCCATCTCCTTCCTGATTGGGGCCTTAGAAGCACCTTCTCTAAGGAGAATGATTCTAGAAATTCCAAGGAAAGAGGTATTGAAACTTGATCCCACCTCTCCTACAAGTTCATCCTTCTCTTCATTATTGATCTCTATTATGTTAGTATTTCCTGAAGCTTGTACAGAATGGGATGCATGAAGAATAAAAACATAAGCTAAAGAAATATGGGGTGTGCTATAGGTTTAGGAGATTTATGTCCCTATATATTAACTGATCACTAAACCTGAACACATTTATTTAATATAAATCCTTGAATAAATAAATGTGTATCTGGATAATATGGATGCCAATATTCATTAATTCAAGGGAAATATTCTTTGGTATGACTGTGTGTGGGACATGGTGGTCTCAATGGCAGTAGGGGCCGATTTTGGTGAAGATTTAATATAACCTCTTATGTAAAATATATTTTCTTCACCAACTATAATATTTTACGCCATTTCCTCTTTTCCCCTCCCAATTTTTGGAGGAAAGGGGTGATCCATCACACATTATTTTTTCGGAATACAGAGAGGGTTGAACAACTATTGGAGTGAATGATCCTGATAGTGAGAGGGTCACTAAAGAAGGATCACCTAGTACAACTGAACATATGTAGGATTTGATTGTAGATCATAAAACAATGCTCTTACTATCTCATTTTCTGACTACGTTACCTGTGGAATTACCTCCATCTGAAAACTTATGTAATAGAAAAATTTGTAATATTTAAATTCACATCCAATCCAGGACCGCAAGCAAGCCTTTTATCCCCTAGATTAATTTCAATTCTATATATGATATTTTATTAACTAATCAACTAGTGCATTGGTTTCCAAAGGTTATACAGGCTAGGAGGTTCCAACCATTCAAGAGACTAGGTCTCCTTTTCAGTGGAGTTGGATTAGGTGGGAACACAGGTTCTAGGTAAACCAAATAAAAATGAATATTTAGGACCAACAGATGCTTATTCTAGAATGGAAGTTGAGGGATAATAAGTTCGATATTCAAGGTATACTAAATTTCCTAGGGAAAACAAAATGGTGGGGGAAACATTGAATTAGGCCTAAGAAGATTTTAATTTAATAGTTTCTTCCAGTTCTTTATGGTCATCCCTATAATATCAGTATATGTGAGTGACCATTTAGATGTTATTGAGCTAGATGATCATGCACCGATTATACATGCCTCCCAAAGAGATCTGTCTTTTGAGGCTCATACGTATACTAAAGGGGAAAATATTATAATGTTGGTGAGTGGGTTGGTGTTGATTAAGGAAGTTGTTTCACCAAAAAATGAAATTTAGACTCTCAAAATTTAAACTAACTCATATTTCTCCTTACCTAGTATTGATTTCTAGATACATATTTCATGAACACTGGTACCAGTGTATGAATTCATAAACAAAACAATTCTCTAATCATATAAAGTGACCCTATATTCAACTACTATACAGCCCTATCATGTGGAAAACATTGATGATTGGCCTTCCTCTATTAAACTAGACCCATAATACATTATTCCTTTAGAGAGATATTCTGATATAGACAAGGAGACCATTGAAAATTTCAACATTTCCCAATAGTTAGTGTGAAAAAATATATGGAAAATTATTTCTTAAACACCTCAACTATATCTACCGTCAATGTTGTCCAAACATCGAGACATGTTTTATAATCTATGTTATGAGGGATTCGACTACTACACCATACATTCCAATGTGATATAGAAAATTATCATCAGGGGGGTTCCTACTCCAACATCAACTTACAATCATGGATTCCATGAGCCATTTTTCTACTAGTAGAAATATTATGTTTAGTGAGGATTGCAAGAAGGTTTGGATAATATTCAATAATCAAATCTATATTTTATAATTAATGACCTCGTTAGAACAAATCCATCAAGAGAGTAATCTTCTATACCATGAACTGGCTCATGTTGAAGTAGTGTTAGATGAGGAGCAGTGACTGGTGCATAAGGTAGAGAAATATTGGTAGGATGTAATTGAGTAGGGATATGTGCTATACAAAAATTTTGAATTAGAGGTTGTAAAATTTTCAGTGCTACATAGTCTAGTAGAGTATTTTGATCATGTAATTATTCTGATCATTGAATCTATCAAATGAGCCATGTAAGGAGAGACTCTAGGTTATGGATACTCCTCTGTCTTCTCAATATATAAAATGAATTGGGTTTCATCCTCAATATTATATCCCTTCATTTTATCTCTTACTTTCAATTTTAACAATAATTCTAGAGCTGAATCACTTTGTAGGATGTCCATGTATTAATGTATTTAACATGCAATAATAAAAATAATTGTATGCTCTAAATTTAGTAGTTTAGGGTCTTATAGGACCAATCAAAACAATTAGTGTTTTACATTGAATATCTTTCACCAATATTTATGAGGGTAATTATACCAAACTAGGTTTTTATTATTTAAATATGAAAATCCCTATATAGATCCAACATATGTGTTGTGGGAAGTGAATTTTATTTGTAGCATGTGTCCATAAACTAGAGAACTTATTCCCTAATATTCTATGTATATCAAACTCATACACATGAAATGATCTATTAATATTCTAAGGAACAATTGGATTGTGTTCTAATGACTTTTATAAACATCAATATCTCATGTAGGAAAGAAAGAGGGAATAATAAATGGGATACCTGATAAAGTTTCTTACTAATCAAAATGAATATTTAGGTCCTCTATGCTCACATGATTCATTATTTTCATGAGAAACAATAGGGATATTAGGAAATAATTTAAATCCACATGATATCTTATGGAATGGAACATGCAGTGTAATTTATACTTCAATTGGAATTCATATAGGTATATGATTGATGTCAATGAAAACCCATGAATAATGAATCAAAGAGAAAGGATATGACCCTTATATAGATAAAATTATTATACAGGGAAAGGTCATTGTCATGTTTCATTATGAAATTGGATTTGAATAATGTGAGTATCCAAAGCCATTACCATGTACCTTTACGTTGATCTATATCTCATACAGGTAATGGATCATATAGAATTGATTGTATGTCTCCCAGTACAAAACCATGATACAAGGACTACAATGTTTTACAGTTTAGGGACATGTGATGAGGGAATTGACATATACATTAATGCCATATGGCTTGGATGAGTGTCATAAATTTTAATTTCATTTTGATAATGAAATTTAAACACTATATGACCTCATGTTGCAGGGATGTCTGATTATTTTATTTAGGGTCACATATATTTGATGAAATGATTAATGATTTACCATTCCATAGTGATCTTACCAAGAATACTCTATCTTTCATAATTCATGTAGATGTAAAGTTATAATATTTAATCTGAGGAATTTCAAATATAAAAAGTGATATGGGAAAAGTATTCAACGAATGACCATGGAACATATTCGAAAGAGGGTTTGCAGTATAATGTTTTTTAGGGATTAAAAATGTAGTAAAAGTTTCCCAGAAGGATGAATATTCCTGTGGTTGAATGGCCTTTTATGGGAGATTTATTGATCAAAAAACTAGTCCATGTTATGTATGGTCAAAATTAAAGTTTCCACCTCAAGGAAATGAAATTATATTATCCATAGACAATGGAATCTTGTGGAAATTGTTATTTTTCTAGACATAGAGTTTGATTTTTTAAGGATGGTTCTTGAATATAGAAGGATCTTTTAATATCGAAACCACTACACTATGGGGCGAAAAGTCTCGTATATAGCTTTGACCCACATGTAGTTGATATATTATTGTTTTTATCAGGGTTGGTGTAACACACAAGAAATTTATAATATTTTAATTTATAAATAAATTTAATTTTGTTTCTTGTTTTTTTATGAAACACCATGTTAAGCTTACACTAAACACAACAATGAGTTGTCTTTTGTCAAATGCATGGATCAGTTTTACCGAACAAAAATATATGAATAAAATATTATTACAGTTTATGAATATTATTAACCATATTTTGAATTTTATTCACATTATATAGTAACAAATAAATTTTTTTTAGATAAAATAAGTATTTAAAAAAAATTATAGTTTTTCCACCTTTTGACAACACACCAATTTTAAATCAAGTTTTTGAAAATTTATTATATTCTAATTAACAAAATAAATATATAATTTCTAAAAAGGATATGAAAATTTAATTTGGATAGATTTTTTATATTTTTCTGATAAGTTTTAAATTTTGATTAATAGTAAAAATACAATAAATTTTAATTAAAAACAAATTTTTTTCTTGAAATAATTAAGGTTGATAAATTATATTATTTAATGGTTTTAATGTATAAATATAATATATTTTTTTATTTAATTTGGTTATTTTCATTGGCATTAATCTTACAATGAATTTATATATAAATTTTTTTAATTATTTTGCAATGTTTTAACTTTTAAAAATCATTTTTCATTTCGAAAACAAAATTAATTTCTAAATTAATTACTGAAAATTTTGTGTTTTGAGTTTTGGAAAATTGATTCCATATTTGTAATTAGTGGGTTTAAATTATGTAAATAGGTTGATTTTATTTTTGGGCATTATGAATAGAAACTTTAATAAATATTTTTATTTCCATGGTTAGAGGTAACTCGGGCATTTAAAGGTAAAAATAATATTAAAAAAATACCTTAAAAACTTTCCAAATACTATTGGATCACTAAATTTTACCTTTATCATCTATGGATCCAAATGGAATCACTTAATTTTCACTTGTTGATGAATATGACATAAATATTATTAAAATAAATGAATGTGGAAAAATTTCAAACTCTCATTTTATATAATTATTTTAATTTTAATATATGAATAACTAGAATATAAAATAAATTATAAGTATTATATAAAAATTTATATGAATTTAATACATAGTATTAAATTATCAATAATTTTTATATACTAAATTATTACCATTAATAATTACACAAAAGTGATACAAAAAATATTTTATTAATAAAATATTTATTAATTGAAATTTATCTTTTAAAATAAATATAATTAGAAAATATTGAAATAATAAACTAATTTTATATTATAAAACTACAATTTATAGGAATTATAAATGATTTTTTTCTACGTTACCTTTCTCTAGGTATTTTATTAAAGTCAAAGTTATCAATAGTGTCAAAATTGACACTTATGATATTTTATGAAAATAATATTTCATTTAATTATTTAAAAATCATGGAAATATTAAATAAGATCAAGGGGAATATATATGGTGTAAAATATCATTAATTATCCATTTATGATTCAATTTACACTTGATAAGTAAATATTACATCCCTTTATTAAAGAAAAATTTCTTACCACACTTAAAATTAAAATGGGTTAATTAACAGTTAATCAAAATTATATGGAATACAATAACACAAATACTTGTTTAAAATCTTTTTTTGGTAATATTACAACCTTATATCATCTTATATTCTAATACATGAACTTTTGGAGGTATTTTAATATATATTTTATTTATTTTAAACTAATACTTTGAGAAATCTCAAAATTGCCCCTTGCCTTTATTATAAATGGACACCTCCTCCATAACTTCCCCACACCACAATGACCCTTATAAATCAACAAAAAACTACCCAAATAATATCCCAACTTACCTCCCCTAATCATAGGGGCATTGTTTATTAATAAAATCATCCCAATGGAGAGTTTTGGTATAATCCAAAAAAGTTACCCGATTAAGAGTTAACACCTTCTCTCATGCCTTTTTAGTTTCATTTCAATTCTCCACTCCCTATTATATTTTTATTAAATTATTTCATAAAGAAAATTATAATAAATATAATTGGATATTTTTATGTTATTTTTTCGAACTACACTGACATACACCTCTATTTAAATGGGAACACACATACAATTTCTGTGTACGGTGAACTACTGCCACACGAAATGATGATTGTTCAATTTTCTCCAACCACCTCTCATGGTGTCCATTATGATATGAAATTTATTTATATATCATATATATGTTATTTATAATATCTTTATTATTATTAAATTTTTAGTTAAAACATACCTTTATGCTTTAAAACTTTTTTAAATTTGATAATTTTGTTTGAGGAAGTGTTGGACTACCGCCCACTAAAAGTAATATAACTCATTCACGATATACGTGGAATGTATAAAGGATGGTTTTATTAAACCTGTGAGACATATATAAAATTAATATAATACCAGAAATATAATATACATGAATATCATTTAATTATTATATTACAAAGAAATGAAATTAGCGTTCATGAGTACGCACGACCTATCGTCTCAAAGAACAGTTCATTTTATTTCTGATCTCCAAGTATTGTGGATTATTCTAAATACATATATAAATGATATATATATATATAATCATTACTTCATAGTTTAAATTATATACATGATGAAATCATTATCTAATTATTGTGATCATAAAATAATAAGTCAAAACATACTTGAGAAACTAAGCGATCAACACCTGAAATAGTGAAAATAATGAATAATTACTAATAAATGAGACATAAGATAGTATAAGAGGATCATATATTATATCATAAATATGGATATAGTTCTATTATAATTTAATAGAATTATTTAACTATTATACAGGAGGTCAATGCACCCTTAACTAATGGAAAATACAAGGCAAGGGTTAATTTCACAATCTCTTAATTATATGAGATTATTTATACAAAAGTATCTACTTAGAAAATCTTACCATAAATGTCAATGTTTGTTAAAATGTATTTAAAAATATTATAATTTTTTTTAAAGACATTTTTACCAATGTTTTACTTTTTATAATTTTTTTTAAAGGTATCTTTTCTTCATTTTCCAAAAGAAGTTATTTTGTTTGACATTTTCGACAAAGTATCAGAAAAATGTTTTTTAACTTATACGGTGCGATTTGATTTTTCTATCATTAAGATGCATTAATATTTTGAATCTTACCTTACAATCTTACAAGGTTATTTCAATATAAATGTTTCCTTTTATAATTTCACAACATTTAAATGATTTCAAATTTAAAAAAAAAAGATATCACTTTCAAAGAGTTTTAATAATTTTATTAAAGTATTATCATCACTATAAACATCCTTTATTGGATTTAATGTGTGATTTAGGTTGATTTATTGTGATAAAATCTTCCATATTGTAATAAAGTGTTTATGATATGTTGGACTATTGATGTTCTATTTTTTTTATACCATTTATGGGTTATAGTTTATGTATTAATATTTCATATGCTAGTTTTAATACAACTGTTTATGTTATGTTTCACAATTTTTATATAAGAAATGAATTAGACATAGTATGTGACAGGTGGGGACGGTTTTAGCCCTTTTATACATTATTAGTTCTCATGAGAAAAACTATATATGTACTTTACTAAGGCCTTTCCCATTTATTTTTAGATATGGATTTGTCCTATGCCTTAACCATTTATTTTTAGATGTCCTGTACGAGGCCTCGATGATTTGTTTCATTTGTTTGAAATTATGAATTGCCTCATTATGAGATTAGTTATTGATATTATATGTGTTTATTTTACTATTAGAATATACATGTGGATGTTTAAATGGAATTAATTTATTTATTCTTTCCATATTATGTTCATATTTATGTTTAAAAGGCATGAGTTCTAGTTTTATACTTTCCTTTGTGTTTATGGTTATTTATGATAGCTTCAACTATATTGTTTAACCTTACTAATAATTTGAGCTCACCCATTTCATATAATATCTTTTACTAGGATTCCAAGAAGTGTTTTATGATTGATATGAAGGGTTAATCTATAATAGTAATTAATTTCTCAAATAATCGGAAATATTACATATTATGTTTTGAACTGTAATGAATGTTTCATATATGAAATCTAATATTTCTAAACTAATCAGTTCTTTGAGACTTGATTCCATCTATCATGAAAATATATTGAAATAATGCATCAAATCTGAGCTTATAGGTCTGGGGAGTTAGAGTTATTCCTAAATACAAAAGTTCTAAGAATCACTAAGTATCCCATAAGGATTAGAATCAAAGCTCACATTGTTCTGGGAAACATGTGGGGAATGATTGTGGATCATGTTTGAAAGGTGGTTTCTAGAAAAATGAAACCTCACACATGATTTATTTTTTTGGGTAGGGGGAAATTTTTTTAATATGGACTCACTAATGGGGAACTAATACAAAGTAGACCTTTTTATATAGATCATTCTAATACATAAAAGTGTTAGATATTTTTATATTGTGGTAGAAACCGTATGTAGGATCCAGGTGTCACTACATATCTCATCAGCGTGAGAATCATGCCACACATAGTACTTGAAAAAAAGGGGGTAGAAGTGGAAACCCAATATAATGATCTTCTTAGTAAACGTCTGTATACTTCATGTAAAATATTTTAACTATATAGTTTAACTTCATGTTTCAAGTATGTTTAGTTTTATATTTAAGGTCATGTATCTATGACTGTATTAACCCCCCATGAACTAATACACCTTGAGTGTATGGGGAATTATTTTACAAAACTCCTCATATTACTTCAGTTATGATGGCTATGAGAAATAAAGAGTAGAAAAGGTTTCTTCCATCACACCAGAGTGATTAAAATCAACAATATATGCTTATTTTATATCATGTGGTGGTTGTGGAAAATGGAATTAGTGACCATAAATAAATAGAACCAACATCAAGAGAGACATCAGAGTCTAAAAGCTTGCGAAAACTTTCTTATAAAGGAGGTTAATTTGGTCATGGTTCTATGAAAGGAGGTCTAGGCATCATTGCATATAATGTATAAAAAATAATTAAGCCATACATATAGTTATATAGTATTGGTTGATTTGTGAGAGGGTTTAAGTCTGGTTTAAATGACCTTGGATTTTAAGAGCTTGGGTGAGTACTTTTTTTGACATCAATACATGGGAGGTTCTGTTGATAATAATGTAAATTCATGTTTATTCCTTGGATTTTCATGGTAAAAGCACATTGCTTGATATATCTATAGTTTGAGTTTGGTTTCAAAGGGTTGGATCATTCATATACCTAACCCTATCAACCATAAATGGGATTTTTTACACAATTCGAGAATAGGGATTTTCTAGAGGCTTTGTAACATTTCTTAGAATAAGGGTGATAATGTGTTAAACTATGTCACTAGTGAGGATTTGGTTTTTAAGAGTTCCTAAGTTATCCTAGTTAGATGAAGCTGACATAACATAGGGGATGTGTCCATGGGTTCGGATGGTGATCCATGGAATATAGAGGATTTTTGGACATTAATAATGAATCATTTAGGAAACCTAATTATTTATGATATTGGCATCACTTAGGTTATGGTAATTCTAGTTTTGATGATGTGAGGCTGGCAGAGTTGTGGGTCTGAATGTATTGGTAATAGGAGAGCATGTGACCACTATGTTTTTACTAGATTAAGGTAACTAACATTGTTACAAGTGTATCTTGTAATAGACTAATATTTTAATTTATATTTATCTTTAAATATGTTTAAATTTTGTGATTGATGTCTTTAGATGAACTACATAGTTTAAAAAATCCTCAATATACTATTGAATTATTATTATGTTATGTGATAGTTTCCATCTAGCTGCTGTATTGATGGGTATGAATAGGATTTCAAAAATTATGAAAAATTGTTGTTTACAAATGCATAAAATGAATTAATTTGTTTTAAATTTTTTAGAAGTCAAAAAAATCATTTTAATGTAAAAAGAGATATTTTTCTATAAAACTCTTTTTATGCTAAAATATTTTTTACCACAATAAATGAAAATAATCACTATTGATGAATTATATTAAAAATTAATAGATATAATATTCAATTAAATATTTTAACATTATTATAATAGTTCTTAAATGAAAAATAATGATGCTAAAAACAGTTTTTTGGTCAAAAAGTATTATTATAAAAATGGGTTTGTTACATTGTTCACACTTATGATAAAATAAATTTCGTCTTCTTATAGTGATTTAATATGATAAAATTAATTGAATAATTATAAATAGATTAATTAATATTATATAATTTTATGAAAATAATTTTTGGTCATTATGAATCATAAATGAGGTAAAAATTCATTATAATGCTAAAGGTTAAAGGGGTTAATGAGGGGTTAAACATAATAGATAAGGTTTAAAATGAATTAAAATTTTCTAAATCATATATTATGAATGTAGATAGATATAATATCATCCTATAATATAATTTGATACAATTTGGAACTGAATTCCCATAGGATTGACTTTATTAAATTTAAATATTCTTAATAATTACAAGTGTGCCACTCCCTCCACTTATTAAGGCGCACCACCTATGCCCTCTTCCCCACCCAACTATATTTTTATCACAACTAAAAACTACCCAATAAAACATTAAAATCATATATAATTTTTTTATAGGTTCTAATATTCTTAAAAGGGCATCCCATGGGTCCTGAAGAAGAGATTCAAAGGAGGTTTATCTAGGAAGAGTTGTATGTTCTTTCTGATCTTTTTAAAGTTTCATTCTTCTTATACTTTCTATAAATTTGTTGTATCTATCGTAACATATTGAATCAAATATCATACATATACTGAGATATTAATATTATTGTGGATGAAATATTTTCCACCTTCTTTCATTTAAATGGTAAATAAAGTTGTCGACCACACATATGTGTGGACTACCTCCTCAACAAGCGATATGATTCATTTTCCATCACTATCATTCAGGGATGGATATTATGATGTATTTAGTGTTTATATTAGGTATTTTGAGATAATTAATAGAATTTAATTATATTATCTTTTCAAACTTCTTAACTTCATATCCATTGGAAAATTATTACAACACTCATGCGTACATATGGACTATCACCTCCCCAAAGCGATGTGATTCATTTTTCATTTCCAATTAACAAGGATGGTTATGAGGATATATTTTTTGAATATATATATATATATTCTTATGATATTATATTTATTATTTAATGTTTATTTTTAATTTAACTTCCTTTCATTCCATCATTTGAATGTGATAACATTACATGTGCATACTTCTAGACTACTGTCTCCATGGAGTGATGTAATTCATTTTTCATTTACATGTTATCTGAATAGTTTTAAAAGTGTATTCAATGAATAAATATGATAATAGTTTCATGATTAATATTTTAGATCCAAGAAAAAGTTTCATGGAATAGAACAATTGAACCAAATTATACAAAAAGAACTTACTATTTTTCACTTTAATTTTCTTTTTAATGAAGAAATTATAAGTAAAAAGATAATTAGAAATTATTATGGAATGAGAAATAGTTATTTATGTATGAATGTGTTTTTGGAATATATATATATTTTAAATTTATATATATTATATAGGATTTTTGAATGCATATGAAGTAGGATGTGACTTCAGGTAAAGCTTTATGTTACACTCTCATTTATTTTTGAGATTTGGTATGTTAAATTTTTATTGAGGTAAATCATATTTATATTATAATTTAAACACTATGTATTTCTCTATCATTTATTTATTCATGTAATTTACAAGTAACATCACAATTTTCCTCTCTTTGGTACTTAAAATGCCAACGAAATTTACATTAAAATAAATTGACCTTATTACCTCTTTGGTTGATAAACATTTTCTTTTATGCCAATATTATATTTAACATGTTTTCAAAGAAGCTTTTATTCTTATGAAATGATTTATTAGAGTAAATTTTTACCCATATTTCAATTTCTATAAAAATGATTAAAAATAATCTTATTTGTTTTTTCTAATTAGGTAATTTTTACCAAATGTGTGAATGAAATACTTTTTATAACATATACTATATGAACAACTTTTCCTAGTGTCATGAAAAATAATTTCTTTAAATATTTCATTAAAAGTTTATATGGTTTTTTTAAAAGTTTTTTTCCTAATAATCTATAATTTTTTTAATTTTATATAACTAATTCCAAAATGAAAATATTATTTTCCTTATGAAATGTTATTGCTATATTATATATATATATTCATCTATGAAAAAATCTATTATATTACTTATGCTTCACTTGGGAGATGACACAATGTTACCATACATTAATTATTGATGTTTATGAATGAAATGTTGATTAAAACCATTTTATATATTGATTAGTTAACCTGTAAATAAATGATAAATGTTTTCATGATCATGTGTATTACATATGACTGAATTATGATCATATAATAGTTGGGTCTGTTATACGCCACAATTGATTTGGGAAATGTGATATAAATATATCATGAGATGATGATAATATGTATGGAAATGATTGTGAATAGTTATATTCAAAATTTCATTTTTGAGTATAATTTCTTCTAGATATTCTTATAATGATATAAATGTACATATATGTGAATTTATATGTTCACATTTTTATGCATGAGTATGATTGATTCTATGTATGCTCAAAATATTATGAATGGACATGATTATGAATATATATATTCAAAAAATTATGACTTAATAGGAATATAATTCCACATGGATATGTTATGAATATTGAATGATGATTAGTGATTTGACACTCTTATAAACCATGCCCTTTGATATAACTTTGTTTTTTATTTTATGATCTCAGATTTAATGGGTATAAATTATTTATGTTGAGAATATGAACATGATAATATTATCATACCCATATGATCATATTATTCTAGTATGATTTATATCTCCCATGTTTAATCTTACAGACCATCTGAGCTCACCATTTATAGTATTTTTTTATAATGTTTTAATGGATGGTTCTAAGAGTTATATGTCTTGAATGGTTATAGTATTTAGAAAAGTTTGGGTTATGTTGAAGATATTTTAAGACACAAGTTGACTATATATATAGCCTCAAAATATACTAAACCATTACAATTCTTGGGAATGTATATTTAAGATATGTATTAAATATTCATATAAAATGATTTATAATTTATATATATCATTCTTGGTTCAACTAAGTTTAAATTAGAGCATGATTTCATTAGTTTTTGAGATTCGGTTATGGGAAAATGATTTTAAAAACTATGAAAACATATTGTAAAACAAAAATGAGATAGGATGAGCCTAAATTTCTGGAGTTGGATAAGAATATTTTATAAATTATGAAATATTAGGAATTATTTTCATAATATTTATAACTTTGTTTATTGATAATCAATACTTTTTTTAGTTGTTTTGGTTTTAGTTAATGGACATAACTATAAAGAATCATTCTAGAAATGAATATGATGGAAAATAAAATGACCATCTTTATGATCAAAAAAATGGATTTGGGTCTGAAATGTAACATCTTGTGGCTATTCTAATTTAACTCTCCCAATATATCAGTAAAAAAATGAACTATATTCATCATTTTAATTCAATATAGAGGCAGAAACATGCCATTTATAATTTTATATGACAACATCCACCATCATTTTATAAATATTTTGATCCAAATTTTTTCTAGCAGTGGATTTGTGTGATGGAAAATATATTTTCTATTCTTTAGTTCCTGGACCATCAGAACGTTGTCTTATTAGTCTATCTCTTGGAAGGTGAAGTTAATATGTGATACAATCTTATAAATAAAATGAGGTAAGGGGAAGAAATAGAATTCATAGAATATGAAGAGTTTATAAGATAATTTCACAAAAAATAATTTTCTTGGACACTTTGAACTAAGACGGAATAATACTTTATGGATATGTAATAAAAGGATAATGAATCAATTGGTACATATGAAGAAAACATTACAAGACCTTCAAGATATGATTGTTGATTTATAATCAACCATTTGAGAAACATTGATCACTTATTTACTAAAACTAAAGTAAGTCTTCAAATGGAATTATCTATAAGAGACATTGATAACTATGAACAAATCCTTCAATATTATATCAAGGTAGATATTTAGAGAAGGAAGTCCAATTATTATTTTGGTTTTTGTGACAATAAGAGAAGAAATTGAGCTTTATGGAAATTCAAAAGGTAAATACAGGGAACAAAATAAATTTCAACCACCTATATTCTAATAATATGGGGAAAATCAGTCAATAAATTTTATGAAATAATTAGGATATGATTCAATTCTGGAAGGGATGGACATTGAGATAATGACTATCGATGGGGGATAGAAGTGTTAGAAAATGAAACAGAGGAGAATAATGATTCAACCAATGAAGTTCAATGTTTATATGTATAGATATTGGTAATTATATGAATAAATTCCCTAATATAATAGCTAATGTGGATGATTATCCTCAATAACACCCTAAGAAAGTGGATAAAGGTAAGACCTTTGTTATCACAACTGAAGGGAGTCAAGGTAATGAAATCGTGAAAGGTACACTTTCCATCCACTCTAGAACTAAAAATAACTTATGTGATTTTTTCTCTACCCACTATTTTATAACTTAGTAATTTTCTAATGGTATCACATCACCACCTCAACGATTAGTTGTTGAGTTGGTATTAAAAACCCTTAATGGCATGATGATCACATGTAATGTGTATGACTCCTCTCAAAAAGAAGTTTGTGGAGATGTGATACTTAAAAAGCTTCTTATTCTCATTATTATTGAGTTTGAGGTGATTTTATGAATTAAATGGATATATCTATAAAAATTCCATATCAATTTATGATGATGGGAATCCATGTTGGATATTCCTAATTAACCCATGTTTTTGTATCAGAAAGAGGATGAACATGAACCAAAAATGGGAATTAATTCCATAATATAAGTCTTAATACCTATTCATGAGTGTTATTTATCTAAAATGGTAGGGGAGAAACATAAAATATAATATATTCCTTTTATTCAAAAAATATATTGATATATTTAGTAAATATTTTCTTAGTATTCCCCAAAATCACAATGTTGAGTTTTCAAAAGTACTTATACCTGGTGCTACTCTTTTTAGAACAATCCTTTTATAATGGACCCAATTTTTAATCAAAAATTAAAGAAGAATATTTAGGAAAACCTATAAAATGAATTCATAAACATTTTTAGATCACCATGAGGTGCTCCTATTCTTTTAGATAAGAAGAAATATATTTCAATGTGTCCGTACATTGATTATAATGAAAATTTCAAGATCACTATAATGAAAATGTTTCCTTTACCACTTTTTAATGACTTGTTTGATGAAATATGCATAGATAAATAATTTTAAAAGATATACATTCATTTTTGATATCATCAATTGAGGTTCAAGATGGAGGATACACTGATGAAAACCTTCGGTCTAAGGTATTGTCACTATGAATTTATAGTAATGCAATTTAGACTTACCAATGACCTGATTATCTTCATGGATATAATTAATAGAGTTTATAGAGATTAACATGACCAGTTTTTCAGTGTAATTACAGATGATATTCCCATAAATTCGATGTAAATGGATGATAATGATGATAATTTAATGATTAAATTTAATTCCTTGAGGAAGTAAAAGTTATTATCTATATTTAATAAGTGTGATTTTTTTCTATAAAATGATTCATTATTGGGGCATATAATCTAATGTGGGGGTATATTGGTAGATCCTTAAATGATATAATATATTGAGAAAATGTCCCAAACTAACCATGATAATTAAGATCTATAGTTTTCTTGGGTTCGATGGATACTATTGACGATTTTTAGGTATTTATCATGTATAAATAATACACTAATAATGTTGACCTAGATGAGAGAAAATTTCCTATAGATAGATGAATGTGAGGAATAATTCATGGAGATTAAAAAATATTGGTCAATACTCCTGTTTTTACACAAATTTTTAGTAGATTAGTATTTGTGATCTATAGTGTTGGATGGAAGAAGTGACTTGGATGAATCCTCATTAAGAATGGCTCAATGATAGACTAAAACTCATTCCAATTGAGAATTTATGAGAAAAATTATCAGACTAATGATTTGAATCTGGTAGTGGTAAAATTTTCTTTGACAATATGGAGGCATTATATTTATGGTGAATGATGTTATATATATACTAATAATGAAACCATGAATAGCATATTCACACCAAAAAAGATTAATATACACCAAAGGAGATAGTTATAATTGATGAAAGATTATGACTATGAAATAAAATACCACATTAGAAAGGAAAATATGGTGGATAATGCTATTATTGAGAAGGAACATTATAGTTTTTCATGATTTTAGATTTAAAAGAACCAATATTTAAAGGTTTTCAAAATGTGAACCATGAAATTAGAAGGAAAGAGGATAGATCATTTCATTCTTAGATGAATGTTTGACCATCCATCCATGTGAGGATAAAGGAGGTACAAAAGATGGATGTGTAACTATATAATAAGGTTATAAATGTTCTTGAGTTGAAATGTTATTGTGATGGGATGATATAGTTCAAAAACCAAGTTTGTGCCCTTTAAATACCAGACATGAAGATAGTTGTTTTTGATAAAGAATATAATTCATCATTATCTATTTATCCTCGAATTAATAAGTTTTATAGAGATCTAGAAAAATATTTTTGGTGGGATAAATTTGAAAGTGATATTTCAGGGTATGTATCTCAATGTATTGTATTTCAGTAAGATATGGTTGAGAGAAATAAATATTATAGGACGTTACAATCATAACCCATACCAAAATGGAAATAGGAAAAACATTTCATGTATTATATCACTAGATTACTAGAAACATCTAATGGAAACTATTCCATTTGGGTTGTATTCGATCGTCTTATGAATTTAACAGATTTCATTATAATAAGAGAATATTTTTCTCTTAAAAAACTATCTAAAAAATAAAATAAATAAGTGGTAAGATTGCATCGAGTACCACAATTTATTTTTTTATCAGGATATGAATTGACCTTCATGTTATTGAGAAGTTTTTAGCTGGCAGAGAATATAGAGATAAACATTAGAACTCCATATCATCATAAAAAATATGGTCAGTCTAGGAGGGCTATTAAAATAATTAAAGATATATTTAGATAAATTTTTATGGATTTTAAATGTGGTTGAAATCAACACTCACATATGGTCAATTTTTCATACAATAATTACCCTAACTCATTAATTAAAATATATCCTCATTATATTGGGATATATTTGGAGAAAAAATTATATTGGTACTATAGTTTATTGAGGAAATTACAGATAATGTTAGATCCACTGAACAATACATTTGGGTAGCTCATAATTGATAGAAAATTTATATTGACAACTGTTACTAGGATATTTAGGTTTAATTAGGGGATAGGTTATTCCAATTAATTTATAATTGGAAAAAGATATAATATATGGAAAGAAGGTCAATTAAATCCCTATATATAGTCTTACATTCTAAATTCTTAATCATATCAGGAAAAATTCTTATTTCTTAGCACTTCCAAAAAATCTATATCAAGTTAAAGATGTTTTCCAAAAAAATATCATGAGGAATTACATACATAATCCTTTATATTTAGTGAAATTAATGATTATACCACTGGAAGATGATCTATTTTATGAAGAACAACTAGTTGAGAATTTGGATTGTATAGAAAATGTTTTTTTGGAACATGACCACTCACTAGGTCAAATTTTAATAGGAAAACAATAAATTTAAGGAAGTTACATGGGAACCCAATGATGTGATAAATAAGGTGTATCCTTACATGTTTTCATACTAGTAATGGAATTTTTATGTGGAAAATATTATAAGGGGGTATAATGTAACAACCCATGATATTATGATATATTTCTATTTATATAAATTTATTTTTTATAGCTTCCTTTACACATAACACTAAGTTTAAATGAACCATGATATACTATTAAATTATTATTATTTAATGTGATAGTTATTTCCTATTCATTATTAAAGTGGATATAAATAATACTAACTAAATATTAAAAAATTATTTTTTACATATTTAAAAGAAAAATTCATTTGTTTTCAATTTTTTAGAAATTCAAATAATTTCTTTTGAATGTGAAATGAGATGTTTTTCTAAAAAACAATTTTCATGAACGTAATATGTTTTTATATTAATAAATTTAATTAATGAAATTTCAATAATCATTTTAATTAAATTTATTGTTAATATTTTCGATCAAATATTTTAATATTCATCTAATGGTTTTTACATGGATTTAAATGTAGATAAAAATTATGTTATAATTAATAATTCATTTCACTAATAATGAGTTTGTTTCATTTTGTGGACTTATTTTAAAATTAATTAATATTAATTATTGAAATTACATACAATCAAATTCATTCCATATTTATAATCTTATAGTTAATATTATATAATAATGTCACCACAATATTTTCTCATTATGAATAGTAATTGAGGTAAACATTTGTTACAATGGTAAAGATTAAAAGGGGTTAATGAGGGATGTAACTAAATAGATAATGGTAAAAATGACTTCAATGATTGTACATATCATATTTTGTAAATTTATTTAGATTGTATTTTATACTTTTTAAAACTTGACCATTTTAGAGATACTTTCACTTGATGGTGACTTTATCACATTTTAATATTCATAATAATTACAAGTGTTCCACTCCCCATAATTATAAAAGGAACCCCATTTTCTCTCTTATTCACCCCAAGTTATCCCTTTATCAATAAAAAACCTACCAAAATCTATTCTATACTTTCCTATTTTTGTTATATATGTTATTATCTTTTTAAAATTCCTATCCAAGGGTCTTTAAGAATATACTCAAATGGGATTTCTTAAAGAAGAGGTATATGTTCTTACCAATCGGTTTAAAGTTCTATTCATATACATCCTATAAATATGTTTTATGTATAATAATTTTATAAATATCGTAACATAAATAAACATATATTTTATTATTATGGGACAACTATTTTCTAATATCTCTTCAGCAAATGGGAAATGAATGTATCACTCATGCGTACATGTGGACTACTACCTCCATGTAGAAATATGATTCATTTAACCTAACCATAATTTATTTTTGGTTATTATAATGGACTAAATTTTCATATATTATATTTATGACATAATTATGATTTTTAAATTAGAATATCTTATCTACAATCTTAACTTCCCATCAGTGGTAAAAAGATAATGTCACTCGTTTACACATGTGGAACACCGCCTCTATGAAGCGATGAAATTCATTTTTCCTTTTCTCTTTATGTGGATGCTAATAATGACATATTTAATGAATATATATAATTTTTATTATATATAATTATTCTCAAAATTTGTCTTATAAATTAACTTTATTTCATTCAATCCATCGAAAAGTGAAAACATCACCCATGCATACATATGAACTACCGTCTCCATAAAACGATGTAATTCATTTTTAATAAAAAATCTTATATGAATGGTTATAAAAGTGTATATAATAAAGAACCATAATAATTATTTCATGATTAGTATTAATTAACCATGTCCTAGGTTCATGGATTAAATCCATGAAACCGAAACATATATGGAAAATAGACCAGTTTTTACTATATTATCCTTTATAATGATTTAATTACTAATAGAATGGATATTGGTAATTTTAATGGAATTATACATAGTATTTTATGTATGAATATTGTTTTATAATAAATAATAACAAAAATACATTTATTATAAATGAGGTTTTAATTAATACTAAGTATGTTGAGACATATGGTAAGGGTTTATGTTATAATCTTTTTTTTACAATATTATCTATGATAAATTTATATTGAGGAAAATAATATAGATATTATACATTAAAAATAATCTATTTTTATTATGATATATCCCTATTAGAATTCACAAGAAATAGAACCATTTTATTCCCTTTTTAATTAAAATGAACATGAATTTTTGTATGAAAAAACATATCATTTATCTTATTTAGTCAAAAAAAAAACATTTTCTTTAATGTCTATATTTTATTTAATGTGTTTTAAATTATGTATTTAATATAATATAATCATTTATGAAATTCATTTTTACCTATATTTTAGTCTCTATATTTTTTGGGAAATAATATTTTTTTCCATTTTTTTGAAGGAAGTAAATTTTATAAAGGTTTGAACGATATAATTATTTTAATGTATACCATATAAATAAATTTTCCAACCAGCATGATTAATTAAAAATTTGACTCCTAATTTAAAGAATTGCATGACTCTATTGAATTATTATTTTCAAAATATTCTAGAAATTAAATAATTTCAGATAATTTATATCAAAATGGATATTTTTTTAAATTAAAATCTCAGTGTTTTGTCGAATAAATTTTAATATTTGTCAATATCCACTAATTGTACTTATTCTTCAATATGGAGACGATACAATGATTCCATCATTATTTGTATTTATGGTTATTTATTAAATGTTCATGGAGCCCATTTTATTTTCCATTTATTAATCTATGATGAAATAATAAATGTTTCCATGATCCCATGGATTATATATGAAGGAATTATGGTAAGGTGATGGTTGAATTTTTTATATCCATCCAATCCATTTGGTAATGTGATATAGATATCTCATGGGATGATAATGATTGGTGCAAAAATGATTTTGAATTGATATGTTTACATTTTTATGTGCTAGTATTCTTTATTTCAGGTATTCTAACAAGATTATACATGGACATGATTTGGAATATCTATGTTCTCATTTTGATGTGTGAGTATGATTTATTATAGCTATTCTCACAAGATTATATAATGAAATTATTTAAAATATCTATGTTCACAAAATAAATTATTTCTTATTCCTATGTTATAAATCTAAAATGATGATTACTACATCTACATTCTTATAAATCATTCTTGATTTTAGATCTTTTGATGTACGCTTTTCTAGGTATAAATCATTTATGTATTGAACATGAAACTGATTATGTTATCATACCCTTATGGCTATATTAAAATATTACGATTGATATATCTGATGATTTCCCTTATTCATAATTTTACCTCACACTTTATTATATTTTCTTTCCCTGGGTTTTTATGGTAGGGTCTAACTATGATAATTCTAGAAAGGTAAAATTATGGAGAAATTCATGAGATATGTTTTAGATATTTTAAGAAATAATATTGTTATGTATATAGTATAAAAGTATCTAAACCTTTATGGTCTTTAGGAATATATTTTTGTGATATTTATTTAATAATAATATACAATGATGTAATATTTATGTATGTTATGCTT
Source organism: Viscum album (assembly GCA_963277665.1). Taxonomy (NCBI): domain Eukaryota; kingdom Viridiplantae; phylum Streptophyta; class Magnoliopsida; order Santalales; family Viscaceae; genus Viscum; species Viscum album. The sequence goes on along the minus strand of OY728140.1, from coordinate 1,710,381,736 downwards.
GGGTCACCTTAGGACCAATTGAAATTTAAATCATCAAGTGGTCATATGTGAGTCTAGGATTTATGGGTCAATGACATGATTATTTGAATTGTGACATAAATCATGAGATTATATTAAGAGGTGTGTCCCTATTATGAATAGTGGTATCAGGAGTGGATGATTCTTGGTTTTTTAGTTTAGATTAGTGTTACTTGGTAAGAGCGGCACACATGTTTTGGCAGTGGAAATGTATTGAGGTTTCAATCGAGGAGTTGTTGGAGATAATCTAAATGATGGTGAGTGCACCAGCGATTGTTTGAGGGTACAATACAAGTTTTCGATGAGAACTTGGTGAATTCCATGGAATTTTTTTCCAGGATCTCAGAGAAATAATCATTTGATGATTGGAGTAGCATTTTCGTATGTGAGAGATTGGATGCATTCAACCATCATGTTTAGTGGCAGATAGGTTATGGTGGGTGGATATTGGTATTTTATCTAGTGATGAAATGACAAGGAGACTCCTATAGTGTGTAGAATTCTTTCATTTATGGTGATACCACCAACATGTTAAAAGGATAATGGATGTATGAAACAATCCATTGGATGATCGATAAATAATTTTGATTTCAGTGAGTAATGGGTATGTGTTTATCTCAATTCATTAGTGAGTAATGAATATAAAATAAATTATTAGGATAGATAAAGTTTGAGTGTCATATTGAGGATCAAAATAAATTGAGTTGATCCATTTGTGATAATATTTAATGTGAGATGATACTCATGGTGAAATAATGAATGACGATGATTTTTAGACGGGTTATAGATCCAACGGATACAGCTCACCATAGGTCATATATGAACTTCAATGGGAATGTTTCAATGATCATGGGATACCCTAGTTTTCAAGTAATACTGATTGTGTGTTTGGTAATGTGTTGCTATTTGTAGATGATAATTTTTAAGGGAATTTGGATAGAAAAAGTCCAAATATTGTTTTCTCATATAATTATAAATGATGTGATTGTAACCATGATGGTAGAATAATTTGAGACATAGATTTGGTTTTAGAGAATGGTTGATGTATTTGATCCTTGTTCATGGGTAGTGAGTCTTACCAGATTATATTTAGAATCAAGAAGGAAGAGTAATACCTTACTCAACAAGTTCTTTCATGCATGATCATGGGTTTTGAATTTGAAACCAAAATACGATCATCATTATAATCATATAAGTGTATTTTGGTAGGAAATTAGGATGGTGGGAGACTATTGTGGAAAATAATTGTCCTTTTTGAGTAATTGATATTTTGGGAAGAACCACTAATAAATTCATTATGTTGGATGAAGACACAATAATTATGTGGGATGGGAAAAGGACCTAGAACAATGGTTCAGATTACAGTGATGATATCAAGTAGTGTATCTTGTCTTTGTAATTTGAGTATTTGTCCTATGGAAGTGTGTTTGATGTTTACTGGTGGAACACATCCATTGGATTTTATTAGATGAACTAAGTAGGTTGGGTGATGTGTTTAGATGACCATCCAGACTTTTTGGTTATGAGAAGTAAGATGATGATGAGTTTGAAAGAACCCACATCATATCAGTATTGAACTTTGGGGAAAATTTGAAGTTTTAGCACTTTGAGGGTACTGATTTGGAACAGTGGTTCATAATATAATCCCATGAGTTTGAACATATAAAATATGTCTTTTTTATAATGAAGGGGGGGGGGGCTTATAGGTGTTTGGAAGTATTAAGAGACCAAAGAAGAAATACTTGGTGGATTGGGTTGCTGCATGCTACAACCGATTGGCCAATGGTAAGACACCAGCTAGTAAGTGGTCTGGCCAGTGGCATTTCTAGGATGCTTGGTCCACTGGGTAGCTAGTGGCTGATTAATAGCTAGCTAGTAAAGTATTGTTAACGTGGAAAATACAAAATTTACCTTTTTTTGTTTTTAAGTGGGGGAGTGACTCCCCCCTTCTGGTTTTGAGCAGATGTCAATCCAATCTCCTCCCCTTTCTATTATTCTAATCCACTTATAATTGGGGAAGCTTTTTTGGATATTTATATTGAATTTAGTTAAGTATCACTCTATGTTACCATAAGTTCGTTCTTTCCTTCATATTTTTTTGTGATTTTAGTTTTCTGTAGATTAAAGAACATAGATTAATCCACCATGTGATAGAGAAATTATTCCCATATGATGGGTCTTTCATGACTCATACTTAGAGGACATCCCAAGACAATATTGAAAAATCATAATGTGCCATTTTAGTGAGGTATTTCACTATAGTGAATTTATGAAATTTTACATTTAAATTATATTGGGGATATTATTATCATTATGTTCTAGGAATATAGTCTTGGTTGGTGGAAGGAGCAGGTGATGGTACATCAATGTTCCACTGGGCACAATTTTAGTGCGGTGGAAATACTCAGTGAAATTTTTGGTGGTTATGTATTTTTTTAAGAATAATTATAGTTCTAAATTATTTATAATTACTTGTTAAATTAATTATAAGTTAGATATAAATTATTATTGGGCCTTGTATATTGGGCACGAGATTGGGGATATTGGTTGAAGACTAGACAAGACTCGATAAGAGTTTTTAAGCTAATTTAATACGGGAAACGACTTCAATTCAGGTAGGTGGTCGTTGGTACTCACCCTATGTTTTTATGAATTTTTTTATGGAGAATATTTTATTTGGAATCACCAATGAGGGAATTTAAATGTTTTAATTATATAATTTTTTTTAAAAAAGTGATAATTTCTTATTTAAAATGAATTACTTGGACCGAGAAAAAGGCCAAGGCCATTGCAGACATAGTGAACTAGCTGATATATTAGCCAGAGATTACTAAGAATTTTCTAATAAGAACATATTTTGAGACACCGAAACCCCCATAAAATGTGAAACGTTTATGGATTAACAGCAATGAATGTAGTTGTTGGGAAAAAATACCTCAAGGTAACATTGTAGTGTTTTTGGGTTGTTTTTCTTGTTGATAAAGTTGGTTTCTATGGTTAGTTGGGGAGTTCTAGTGATATTTTTGACAAGGTGTGTTGATAAATATCTATGAAAAAGGAATGAATTATCTGGTGGTTGTATAGAAATATTTACAAACAAAGTGGTTTCATTTTCAAGTGTTTACCAATTTATTGGGTACCAAAATATGAAGGATGAAAAAATGTGTTTTTTTGGAAAAAGAATTATTTTTAAATATAAGAATTTTTTTTAATCCAAGTGTTTTGTTGATTCTAAATGTCACACATAATTACTGATTCATGAACAATATATAAAAATATGGCTAAGGAAAAAATTACACAAAATATTAGAATGTCTGTGAAAGACGGGTTTGCACGACAATGGTAGAGCTACACGCATCCATGAAATAGAGATAGAGTTTGTGCATGAAAAGAGATTACAAACTAAATGAGACATCTCATTGTGATCTTACATGATCAATAATATCAAATGCATGTAGAGGAAGGTGGTTAAGGATCTTGCATACAGGGTCAGTCGAGTCTATAAATTTTTGGATACCCCCTCATTTCAGTAGCTCTACCCATAGAGAAAATCAGGGATATGAATCTCATAATTGGTGTGTGAAATGGTTTTTGTGTGAAAATTTAGGTGTGTGAAAAGAATAAACTTGTCTGAAAGTTGGAATTCCACAAAAAAAATAACTATTATGTGCAAGGTATTGAAGTTTCATGTTTGAAATCCAATGGTTGTGCAAAGGATTATGTTTCAACCAAAAGCGATTGATCATTAAATCTATGGAAAAGTGTTATTAATCATGAGGATTAAAGTGAAACTTAATGATAAACAAAATTAATTGTAAATATTATTGATTCATGTAATAAAAGGAAGATATTATAAAGAATAAGTGAGCACACTTCAGTTGACAGAGTACTGAAATTTCATTTTGTGATTGTTTGTAAACCAAAAGACACAGTGATTCCTCTCTGAACACTATAACATTAGTAATCATTAGTGTATTTGGTACATATGCACATTTACTTTTTTATTATCCTTGGACATAGGCTAGTGCGGGTAAACCAAGTAAAATTTCTTTGTCTCTTGCATGCTTTAATTTCTTTTCATACATTGATATGGGAAAGAGATAGAATATAGTTTTTTAACGGAAAAAAGGTCAGAATAGGAAGTTGTTATAATATATTATAACTTAGTTCACCCCCATACATGGGTATACAACCTAGTTGTCCAAACAGTAGTGGCCCTAGATTAGGAACCCTTGGAAACCTATTTTAGAGTTATTGATAGGATGTTTCGCCTAGATGTTGGGCATGTTTTAGCCATGATTTTCACAAGAGAACAATGTATTTTGGAGATAATCATGGGGTGACTGATATTTATTCCCTTATATGATGTGATTATAATAGTTGGATAGAATGTGGGTTTATTAGTGAAGGGTCAGTTATGCAGTCTGACCTAGAGTGACTATGGATTTTGAAATGGGATTTATCCATTTGTATAAAATGTTTCCAATAGGGATTGACCATGGGTGACCTTTGAGTACATGTTAGTAGTAAAGTATTATTAAATGAAGAAATTGGTATTTAGGACCCTTATCACGAAACCTCTTCTATGAAATGATCAGAGGGACCCAATAAGGGTTACCATGTTATGTTGTAACCTATATAAACCCATATAGGGATTCTATTATACTATAGATAAAGAGAAACTGGTAGGAAACCTGATGATATGATGACCTAAGAATGGATAGTCATGATCATGGGTGTTACCTTAGAACCAAAATAAATGTTTCGGCATGTTCTTCTAGGTGGGTTGAGCCATTATCCTCAGATTCCGATCAAGGTTTGAATGACCATATAGGTAGATATACACCCATGTATACAATATGAATATATATATATATATATATATATCAATACATTTTATGACATAAAACCATTAGGAATATAAAAAAATTGAATGAAAATTATATATTATTGGTTTGGGAAATTCCTTTGAGGAAGTTGTGATATGATATTGTAAAATTCTCATGGAATGGTTGTAATAGTTTTGGATGCCTTGGAAATGTTATAAGGCTCTAGACGATGATACAGATAGGGATCACATGGATTTGGGGATGGGAATTTATAGTTGTGTTGGGTAGGGGTAGGTTCCAAATGTTATCATAGAGAGGTCTAACTGTGTGGGATCATGGACTACTATTTACTGAATTCATGTTAGTTATTATGTCATGGTCGATCTAACCATCTTCCAGTAAGAGGAAAATACATATCACATGCTCTTCTAGTTGGGGTATTATGGTGGGATCTCATGGATTCATATCTGTCGGTGACTAGTTATCTGTCAGGGCATGTCCTATCAAGTATACTGAGGTGAGTTTATCCCCTAGCTCATTATAACTTGGATATCTTTTGGATTACGCCCAAGGTTATTATCACTATATACTGATGTGGATCTATGCCTTGTTTCATTATATTGGTTGGTATTATTATATAATTTACTTTGAAACAACTTAAAATTGGCATAAGAAGGTATTCTCATTCAAATATATGGTCCCACAGATTTAAAAGAATAACAGTTCATATCCATAGGGGGTGGGGGTTACTATGGTTGGAACAATTACGTGATGTGATGAGAGACATCTTGTACTAGATAAAGAAGATATAATAGACCTAGTGTATCACATTAGAACCCAAGGGCTAATAATTTTATTTTTTTCTTATGAATTTCATTATTTATTTTAGTTTATAATGTCATAATAACATGTAAGATTATTGAATGGTTATGTATGAGACTGTTTTGGTTGTTCTGTACTCAGTTATACCCTCACACCATAATTTGGAGGCCATTTCAATTGTATACATGAGAAAATCTCACTTTTTATAGGTATAGGATGGGATGAGGCATGATATTTGATTATTGGGCACGATAAATCGGGTTCTAAATATTAGTATGAGGTATTGGTCAGTGAAATGAAATAAATATTGTGTCTTTAATTATTTTTATATCTGATCAACCCCATGGGTGATCTATCTTGCACATAGGAATAAAGGTTTGATTTTTATTTTATTTTTCTATCGCATTCATTTTAGTGATGTGGTTATATAATGGATGTTATGTTACCTTTTTTTTTATATTTTTGGTTTGATAATTTTTTTGTTATTGCATACTATAACATAGGGGTCATATTATCTTCATGGTACCACCCTATATGCTGACTACTATTTGGAAGACTCAAGTATATGAGGAGGCGTACCTAGGGTCACATTTCACCATTAGTCAAGTTAATATTTTTTGTATGATGGGTTAAGACAATAAAAAACACTCAATGATATACCTCTTAGAAACCTCACTACATAAAATCATGACTACCACCTAAGAATAGAAGGATACGTAAAACAAATGATAACAACTTCCATGATCACACTCCCAGTGAAGATTACTTTTGAATAGGAAAAATCCTACCAGTGAGACATAAGGAATAATATTAGTTCAAACCATAAATAATTTCACATAATAAAAAAAAATTAATTAAGACCACAGAAATTACATCAATGGCCACTTGAGAATTCATATCTGACCCAACCAACAAATCATATCATCTTTTTTTTTTTCATTTTTATCATTCTTTTCCATTAAATTAAGTGTGGAAGGCATCAATATCTTAACCCATATTTATATTCACAAGAAAACTATGTTTTTAGAATATTTAAATATTTATCCTTTCATGTATGTATGACTAAAAGGTCTATTTATAAAAATAAGATAGAATCATAATAATAATAAATACCCTTGAAAGCATTTACTTCAAACTCATCCCAAAAAATGCACATAACTTCATGTTAAAGAATTTATTTTGGATAAAAATCATGTCATCCAGCTGTTAGAATGACCATGTCTAATTTAAGGAAATCAGTTCAATAAGAACTTATTTTCATCATAGTTAAACATCAACCAGAAAACACATCATGGGACAATCTTAGTTTTATTAAAATAATTCAGAAGAGTTATTCTTATTGATCCTCAAAAAAGTTGATTCATGAATTATCTCTTAATGAAAATATATATATTCTTTATCCTCACATGTCATTCTTAAATTAAGTATTTTTTAATAACTCTAAATCACATGCCACATGTTTCAAATGTCAAAATAAAACTATACATGGATTACATTATTGATACACACTATTCATTCTCAAATAAGATTCATTAATCATTTTAATGTCACCAAAAACATGATTTATGAGTATATAAGGGGTAAAACTCTTTTAAATTATTAGTTATTTTCTAATCGTCCCATTTTAATTCATTTTCCTAAAAAATAATTGCGTAATGAATAATAAAAAAATTTAATTAAAAACATTCTGAGATTATCATGTGCAACATAGAATGAATAAAATGTCTCATAAGTTATCATTATTACATGAAAATTTATCTATACCTTCCATCAATAATAGTCAGTACTTAATTTATGAATTTAAATCATGGATAATTAGTTTTATGTTTTTATTATAATATTCATTATGTAGACATCATATTTTTTCTTTAACTAAGACAAGATAAATATCAAGAATTTTATCTCTTAGCATGATATTTTATAAAATAAAGTCATAACTTGCATTTAATTCTAATCATCTTATATCATCACACAAAACTAATTTTTTTATTGGAGAATCATAATCTATATAATTTGTTTACACATACCCTTTAAAAAAACCTTCAAAAGATATTTAAAAATATTTTCATTTTCTAACATTATCTTACAAGTTTGTTATTTAATATGATATAAATTTTGATATTTTAAAACTAATATAGTGTAATATTAAATAAGGATAAACATATCTTTATTTCGTAACTTGCAATGAATATTGTTTTAATAAATATGAATCACTTTAAAATAAATAACATTATTGAATATTAAACGCTTAAATCCTACTAGAAAGACCTTAAAATGAAAAATCAACATTAAATATGAAAACAATTTCATAGTACCCATTACTCTAAAATATTTCAAACAAGAAAAAAAATTTGGATGAGAAAAATTTGAATCATACTTCAAAATAAAATTTGATAGAAACACTTAAAATTTCTTCTAAATCCCATGTTTGAAAATCTTTTCATCATAACCATTATTAAAAAAATACTTCTCTCATGTTAGGGAAGAAAAGACATAAATAATTTAATGTAATTCAAGAAATCAACCATGAAAACCACTTAACATACAAAAATACATCAAGGAATAAGTTATTAAATTAAATAAAATAGAGATTCCATAAGTATACAATTAAGGGAATAATTCTATCGTATAATGATATTTACCACTTTGGGAAAACCTAAATCACTCACATGGCTTAAAAAACACCCAGAAATAATATGTTTTGATAGTTGAAATGAACCCATATTTATATCCTTTAATCCAAATGTTAATTACTATAAAAAAAAAATCTTTACACCTTATATCATGGAATTCATTAAAAATTCATTTATTTAGGTTCATTTAATTTATAGAATCACCACATTCAAATACAAGAACAAATATATATTATATATATATACCTTTCCTAGGTATCTACCCTACATGTATTACCAAGTTACTTGACTATTCAAAAGATTCAATGTCCTTGAATAAAAGCACATTGGGCCCTAAAATCCCACACACTTTCAGTATTCCTAACCTATGTCACTCACAAATCTCAACTTATAATATTTCCTTACCATACCATGAAATCCTCATTGTGACTAGCTCAAATCCCCATCCAATCTCTTATCCATCACCTTTGATACAACTATATCATGCCACCTTCCACTTATAACCCTCCTAGTCCAGCAATGAAGAAGTGTGACCCCTGATGACCATCTCCATTCGGACCTAGTTTGACATCTAGAACCGTGGGTATGGGCACACAATGGGAAGCATTTAACTCAGTCTATAATATTATAATAATAGGTAAAAATAGAAACACTAATCAATATAAAATCATATAAAATAAACCAATATCTATAGAAATAAATAAATCAATACATTCCAATTCATTGAAGATAAATATACTAAATAAATTCCAAAAAACACTAAATAACAAGCTCAAAATATCAAATTCAACTCCATGATATCTCGATATAGCTTAGTAATGAAAATCCTCCCAGTCATCTAGAAACTATATAGGGGTTAGAAAAACATGTAAACTCAAGAGGATCCTCCTCATGATGTCTCATGAAAATGTGAGAAAAGCATGTTTATTTTATAGTGATTACTAAAAACAACAAACAAGCCCTTATCAAGTATAATAATTGTTCCAAGCCTCACTAAGGCCCACTCACCAAGTAAAACACACAAGTATAATAAAATAAAATTAGAAAAATATTGTCAAAGGTTCCCCAAAACAACTTTCACACTATTTTACTGCTATCACACCCCAATGTTAAACATCTTGTGACCCCATTCCTTCTTGACTAGTTTGTATTGGGACACAACCCTAACTCCCCCAACTCTAGAAGGTTATTATATCTCATGTTGAAATCAAGTAAAACCACATATCATATTTCCACATCATAACCACATGACATCAACATCCATCACATAAGAACCAAATTAGTAGGGTATTATTTCATGAAGGAAACCGACCTCATTCCATCCTCTTACCATACATAACCCCCACCATATAACCATCATCCCACCAAATAATTGAGTACACCACACATGACTCCCCCACCTTGAATGATCATACCAACCTTAGCATAACACAATTAATCTACTGCTAATGGACGATTGGGGAAGAGGGTTTTGTCAGCCATTTGTCTTCACCAACCTTGATATCGAGGAAAACACCTTTAACAGAAGAATTTGGAATTGGTTTAAAAATATTCAACTTAGGTGGGGTGTGTTTATAAGCCATTAATAAATAAATGAATTGATAGTCCCACATATATCCCAGCACAAGGGTGTACAAAACCAGTCTTAAAACTACACATCTATTCAACCATTTCATTATAGTTACCAATCAACAATCAAACATCCTCTACCAAAAAACCTACAAAAACGAAACAAACAACCATATAAACAAACTGATGTTCCATTTTATTCATTCACTCAAGTAATTACAAATTTCCACTCATTAACCAGAATTGTGTTTAATAGCCTTTTATTTACCATATTTAAATATTCACTATTCTCAACCATTACCTACATTAATTTAAATCAGTTTCTCATTTATTTCATGCAATAATATCTCATTTTAAATTTATATCAATTTATTTATAGCCACATCCCTTCTTTAAATTTTATTAATATCCCATGATTTTTTATTAAAACCAAAAACTAGTTTACAAATTTATTAATTCATCCCTTAGAATAGTTCTAGGAATCAATAACAAACCACACATCATATATCAACCACTTCACATTCCATAACCACTGAATAAGAAATCATTTTATTTTAAAGAATAAGCAATTCATTGTTGAAAATCAATATTAACTTGGTTATGATTATTCAAACAACACATTTAATTACTATATTTAATTATTATAAAATTACAAAAGGTTATTCCAACGAAAAATAATGATGCTTATTTTCAACGACAAAAAATTTCACATTGAATGAGGGGATCATAAGAACAATATATCACACAAAAAAGTTTATTTAAATAAAAAGGATAAATTATCTCAAATATTTTATAAAATAATTGATAATATATTTACATAACTAATTAAGTTACCCTGCCTTAATATTTATCTACAATAAAATATGTTATATTATTTTTACAAGAAAATAATAATAGTAGAAGCACATGAAACAACAAAGGAATATATATAAAAGACATTAACAACAATTCCCCCCTTTTATTTTTTTCTTCAAATTTATTTTATTATATTTAATTAGAATCATTACAATTACCTAGTGAGAAAAAAATCATGGTAACCTCATGGTATACCCAAAATAACAATCAGAATTCTTGATTACCGATTTGGAGAGATGCTTCACGTGATACCCCAAGGTTTGGAGAGTGAAAATGATATAAATTATAGAAACTTATAGTAAGGTCTTGGGATAATCATATAAGGATAGAAGATCTCAAATAGATGACTTTGGATTTCATAGAATTTAATAATTACTTTAGTAAATGAAATCAGAATAGATATCTAATTTAACGTATAACATATATAGTTTTAATATACATCCTAAAACACTCATCAAAATCTCTTATTTTATTTAATATTAATTATTTTGAATAAAATTTTACTCTAATGACCCAATATAATATCATATAATTTTTTAAGTGATACATTTAATTCAATATGTTAATAAAATATATAAAACAATTCTTTTAGAATTATTATTTGCATTTAATTACATAGTAAAACATTATAGAATGCGTTTGGGAAGAAAACAAGGAAAAATTGGATTAAAAGAGACACCATTATGTGAGAAGGGAATGCTACATAAGATTAGATTCAAATTAACCTCACATGACTTTGTTTGGATTACAACTATGCAAGGAATGATCTGTCAATACATGAGATAGGGATTTCCCATAGGTATATCCTAAAATTGGTTATACCCTTACACTACCAATGGAAAATAAACCTTACAGATAATATTGAAGAATATCACCCTCACAAAATATATGAAGTACCTTCATGAAGATGAAACAAAATCCAAAAGACCCTTTCATGAATGGTACACCCAATATCACCCTAACATAAATCCCTACACTCTTTAAAGAAGAAAATATCCTTGACCACCACCACGACCTCCACCATTATATTGGGACAAATAATATATGGTTTCGAACTTCCACACTGAATACCATAATGTAGAGACCCCCTACAAGATATTTTACTTCATTAGTCAAGCACTCTACCCCACCACACCCTTATACGATGACAATCCAAATACCATTGTCATTTTCCATTTCATGTTTCACATAGGTATACCCCATTTTAAAAAATCAACAATCATAGGCTTTCCACTTCCTATGGTTCATGTATCACCAAACAAGCTAAACCCTAAACCTGTCTCTAAAAACATATTCCCAAAAAATGAATTGCAACATGCCTAGGCCTATATAATACATCCAAAATCCTTCACAATGCTTCAAAACCTATGTAAAACACAAAAGGTGGGATTTGAAAATATAACCCCTTATAAGGGACCATAGTGATGTTTGGGATATAAATGAAGGTACATGTGGGGGATGATCACATATCATATAGAGATGGATTAATTTTTTTTCATTTTTAGGCCTACGTATTTGAACATATAAGACCTTCCATATCTTTTTTACTTTTATTTTATTTTATTTTTTAAATTATATTTACATGGATAAACCTTGATATATGTTAGAATGTTGGTTATTTTATATGAAATATTTATAAATTTTGTTAATATTTTCTCGTATCATTATATATTAATATGAATTATATGTTTTGTTATGTTTGGATTACTATTTATATAAAAATATAATTATCTCTTGGAGTGATTAGTTCAATATATGATTCTATATTATAGTATTTTTAGATGAATCATATGATGATATTTTAGTTTTAAACTAGGATAAATATTTCAAAATTTATTTTTATGATTCACATATAACTTATTCATGATTTTGATGATATATAATTAACTTTTCATATCCTGGTGTACTAGATTAGTTTTTAGTCTATGATAATATGGTACGAGTGATACATAATGGTACCGTAGGTAGGTAAAGGATATACTGTTTATTATGATGCTTATGGTAGGGGTTTGTGATACATTATCTTGTAGAATCAACATGTGGTGGAAAATGGTTCTTTCTAGTTATGATCAAATAAGAAGAATTACCCTTCCCAGGATATTGAATTGGTAGTGTTCATACATGCCCTAAAATATATGTGTCGTTATTTATTCGATGATAAATTCCTTATTTATACTAGTAATAAGAGATTTTAAGATATATATTTTTCATATAATTATTTGAATATTAGGTATTGATTATGGGTGGATTATTAGTAAATGAATGATTTTAAACTCATCTACACTCCTACAAATTGGAATGCTATAACCCAAACCCCCAGTAGGAACATTTTAATGTGCCCATTAAATGAATATAAATATAAATGACAGTTTATGAGTCTCCTTACTAAATGAATTTTAGATATAAAATATGAAAAATATATAATGTTTTTAAAAAACATGAAAATTGGACATTCTCTTATTAACCAAATTCATATGGGGAAACTGAAAAATCTATAATTTTGATGTTCAAGAAGAGTTTTTAATGGGTGGGGGTAATTGGTGAATGTCCTCATTCTACCAATGGGTCAATTTTTTTTAATAATCAACTTGCAGTTATTTTTTATTTGAGTCATATGGTGATTAATGATTTCCATATTTCACCATGTACAATATATATAGATGTTTCCAAGACTTATTTTTTAAAATGACATTATTTTTTTGAACATTAATGAGATGATAGTTTTTTTATTATTTTTCTTGTTTCTACACTTATCAAAAAATTAAGGTTGAATATCCAAATCTAATAATTATCCTCCATCCTTTACCTATTCCTATATAGAAGCAGGAAGAGGTGTCCAATGACATTGTAATTGGATTAACTTGAACCAATTGTAAAAGTAAGTCTATTTGGGTGATTTTTTATATACTCAATGAATTGGGTTATTTCAATCCAATCAAATAATGTATAAATGTTATTATTATAAATTATTTTTAATGTATGAGATTATAAAGCTACATGAGGGGACATTAATGATTTTTTTGATAGAGACCCTTGTTTTGGATATTTATATTTTAAGGTTGTTATGGTTTCCATTAGAAAAATATATTTATTTATAATGAAATATCATCCTCATGTGAAGAAAATAATTTATATTTTATAGGATATAATTCACGCCAATGTCCTTTTTTCAGAGGACCATAGGAAAATAATTTACCATTTATATATTCCTCATATAAAAACAATAATCATTCCTCAATGAAGATGGCTCATTTCAATGTTCATTATGGTTTTCCATGATGGCCTTAATTATATTATGTTTATGTGGGTAAATTTTGTTTACTCGGACTCCACATTTTATAAATACAACTTATAAGATGTATTTGATTTAGAAAATATTAGTGATGAGTAAATATTGTTAGAAAAATATCATATGAATCATTGTAAATATTTTTTGGAATTCTTAATTAATTATTTAGGGTTTCTTTGAGTATTACCTCTACTATAAAAAATAGATTCATAAAATAAGGTAAACTAATGATAATATATCTTGATCTATTTGAAATCATGTAATGAATTATAAAAATTTATTATTATATTAAATTATCTCCCCAAATTAATTCAATTCAAAATATATATCACATATCCTAATTGATTTAATATTAACCTGGCCCATATTATATTTTTTATTTAAATGAAATTAATTTGGAACAAGATTAAACCTTTATGGAATAAAATATTTGGATTATTTGTTATTAGAAAAAGGGTCCATGAAAAAATTATACCCCCTATTCAAATTATATGAAGGAATGATATTTATTCTTATAAAACATGGAATATTTATTCTTTTATTAGAGGGAAATGATCTCATATTCATTCATATCAATTGTGTTCATGAATTTATAAGGATACATTATGGAATTTTGGGTAGAGTTGTGTCACTCTTGATGTAACTAGTCTGTAGTTATTTTTATTAGTATTCATTTTGACTATTTTTTAGTGTTGGATAGATATTTGGGGGCACTAGGATAATTTTAAAGAATTTGTGATCATAATTCATTAGAAGTGGTACTTTTCATTGTCCATACATTACATTAGACAAAATAATAAATTCATGGAAGATAAAATATTTTTCTAAAGTATATTTCTATTCTTAGATTTTCAAAAAAAAACATACTATGTTGATAATGTATTCTTGTATTTATTTAATTACCTTAATAATCATAATATGTGAAGTATTAAAATATAAATATATATAAAATTTATTTAAAATCATAAATTTATTATATAAAATGTTACATCAAGTATTTTATAATATTCATTATTGGTTTACTAGAAAATTTAATTTAATTAAACCTTTATTTGTTTAATTTTTATTATAGTTCAAAAGTATAAATTTGTAGTAATGATTATTTTATACATGGAAATTAAATTATTTTAAAACTACAAATCACTTCTGAGAAATAGTTGATTAATAATAGAACATTTTGTTAGAAATCCCAATTACTTCAAGGAACAGATTTTTCCACAAAATGTAGGGTTTGGAGTTTTTTCATAATTTACATGATCCTAATTAGTTTTTTTGTTTCTTATAATTTTAATTAATTACATGAAATGAATTGCAGAAACTATTTAAAAGTGATGTATATAAGTATATATTATATAGAATCCAAAATCTAGTTCACCTCCACTATGATTGAACTGGGTTCCATATAACGTACGAGCACTCCTCTAATTTCATAGGATAAAAAACAGTAGTGTGGGTTGATTAATGATCAGGGGGAGACTATACCTTTGGGTATCAATATCTGTAAATAATAATAGATGTTAGAAGAAAAAATATTCACCATAGATAAACAAAATAAAGAAAACATCAAATCTACATACCACCACTAATAAAAAAAATAATATTACATATGGGATGAAAAAGTAGTTGAAGAAATGTTATTCATCGATACATAAGATAAATAAATATACAATAGGAAGATAACAAACCAGACACCCTAATAGTATATAATGGTTTGGAGACAACAAAAAAACAAGTCACAAGTCATTTAACAAAATTATATCCTTTCTCTTATAAAGAATTATAGTTGGACCATCCAATTTAGTCCCCATTCCCTACCCATTACAATAATAAAGAGGTTTCCTTAGGCACAAAAGTTACAAGGATTAAATAGTAGGCCATTATAAACAATGTTCCTAAACATATTCAGGATGAATATGGATATAAATTTTGATATTCTAAAAAATATAGAAAATAGGAAATTAAAAAAAACAAATGTGTTAAACCTATAGGTGATCTCAAGTAACTTTTGTGATGTATTCCTACTTCATCCAATGTTAGGGTGTCTTTAAATATATCACATTACCAATGAATTTTTATCCCATACAAAGTGATCGTTAATTTATATAATGCACCATCACAACTAAAAATATATAGATGGTATATCCCAATGTCTAACTCATAAAAAGTAATTATCAACCCTTTGGTAATGTAATCCATAACACACATCCATCACATTCTAATAACAAAACTATATCTATGGGAATAAAGACCTTGAGAAATAATATTCTAGTGAGACCCCCATATCGATTATAATAATATGAAATTATTTAGTATCCCCAAGATAATTTAAAAAAATGGGAATAAAATCCTAAAAACATCATCAATAAGATGGTATAACATCCTTATCTTTGGAAAAAAACACAAGATGGGAGGCATCCATATCCCGATGTTACATTATAAGAGAGGGAATCACATCCCAAAAATAAACATTTTTTAGGGGAATCACATCCCCTTACCTGGAAGTATCACATCATAGGAAACCCATCTAACATATAAGATAAATATATAATAATTTGAAAATTTAGATAGGGAATCTCATAAACTTCTTTGGAAGTATAATAACATGGGTAGGCCATCCCATCACAAAGGTTATTTTCAAGTAAATGTGAAATTATTCCCCTTAAATAGAAATTGTTAGTTTAATTGGAATGTCCATTAAATTAAAATCATTGTAAAGTCTATATTTTAATTATATTCCATTATCTGGGGGGGGTATCACTTCCCACTATAATGGTAAAACCATCTATAATCATATGCTCCTTGCATAATGGGAATAATATCTTTGGCCAAGACAACTTATATCTGGGTAATAAAACCATAGTTCTAGGCCATAAAATGATTGGAATGGAATCTCATTCCATAAAAATATACCCCTTGAAACCATGATTTTACCTTTTGTATAATCATATTTAGAATGAAATTCTTTCCCACTTTCAAGAGTAATGATAAATCTATAGGAAAAGAATCAAATATCAAGTGATATAAAGTCAATAAATAGTCCAGCTTTCATTAAGTAAAGTACCATTGCATTTGGAAGGTCATCACCCACTATAGGAATCATCAAGACACGTGGGGTTTTCTTCCCAATACATAGGCATGGCATAGTGTATGGTAAGGTCATCCCAAAAATGACCTGAAAATTTATAAATAAATTTTTCTTTTGGGATCAAATTAATTTCCCTATTATGGTTATAAAAATCACACGAACATACTTTTTATTATTATATTCATTCAGATTTATAATACTATTAATAATCATAACCATTGATAAAATTGTTGTTGAACAATGATCATATGATTAATATAAATATAGAGATATGATAAATCTAATTGAAATAGAAAAACTAAATGTCCTCAACTAGAAAGATTGTACTCTATAATTCCCATTTAGCAGATCTAATGGGGGAGATAACATTAATGGGGTTTTCCATTGAACAATCCCAAATTTATATCCAATAACAAATGTATGAGTAAAACATTTTACAAGATATTTTCAATCTCATCATGATCACGACCCAAACTATGTACGCCAAACCACATAATAAAAATATCATTATTGTATACCTTACCCTTATATAATTTCATCACATAACAAATGCATATATATCAAGAAATAGGTAATATTAATATGTGAATTATATTTACAATTGAAAAATAGTTGTATTTACTTCTAATTTTTCTTACTTGATAAATTATTTTGATATGATAAAAAAAATTCTATTTTTTGGTAACATGTAAATTATATTAATTTATTACTTTTTATGAATTAAATGATTTTTTAAAAAAACTATATTTTAATAAAATATTATTATTAATTAATTTTTATTATATATAAATGGTAATATAATTTTTCTAAATTCAAATGTAATTTTTATAGGTGTTCAAAAACCATTATTTTAAAAATACCTAATATTTCTAAAAAAATATATATTCATGTTTTAAAAGTGAAATTTCACATATTTATAAAATTATTTTTATAATTTTGTTTTGTAATTATAAATTCAAAACTATCCATAGTTTAATTTTTTAAAATTTCCTAAAACAATTGATTTTTTTGGTTAAAAATGAATAAGGTATAAAATACAGTGTGTGTTATGAAATCATAAAAGTGAAAAACTGATATAATAAATGATATAAAATGTATGTAAGACCAAATTTATTTTTTTTATTTACAATAATGTGGTTTTTAAGTTATTTGATTAATTTTATAAATCCTTTATAAATCCTCTAAAACCTATATAATATTTTATGGTTTTAAAAACCTTTCTTTATGAACATGACTAAGTTCCACATCACTTGGTGTGATATTTTAATCAGGTAGGACCTTTTAATTATAATATAATTAAAAGAACTCCTCTCAAGTAGCTAACATGGGAAAACCATTTTAAGTGTTGTGGGTGTTATTATCTTATTCTATAGATTAATAAACCTATGTTTGAAAATTAATAAAGAACTACCATCTCTTTTCCTATATAAACTCACCCATTCTCCAATCAAAATTAAGTCAATAAACTTTTATAAAATCCTCATTCTTCCCTAACCTTTCTATAGTACATCCAAGGCTCCATCCCCCACGATCTCAAGAAACTCCCCCAAGCATTTGGAGTCACACTCTCAAGGTAAGGAACCTCTCTCTTATTTCAATCGAGAAACCTTATTTGTATTTAGCCTCTTTAATCTCAAATGGTTATTTGTAATGATTTTATAAATATCCCTCTATAATAAAATTTATGCCTTAATAATGATAGATCATTTATAACATCTAATTATAGAATTTATGTAAGTCGTTACTATGACAAATTTTTTTATGAGATCATCTCTTTCGCTGCCTTATTCAAGAATCATCTCTATTTTTTTCTTTTGATTTCCAATACCTTATGCTGGGATATGTTTTTTCCTCATACCTACAACATTACATTTTATATACAAAGGATGTGATACCCCTTTCACTCTCATTAAACCATTTTGTGAATCTTTAATTACTGACTATTATACTGTCGAAATTTCTCTGCAATTTTTCATGCCAAATGATTATGTTGTGACTATGCAGCACCCATTTCCACTCAAGGTTATTCATATATATGTACCAATATTTCATTTTTTGGGTAATTATATGTATTTAACCTAAAATATAAGGCCACAAGATTAAACATTACAAAATATTTATTTTAGTCAAAAATTTTATTTCTTTCACAATGAGGATCTTTTAAGGTTTATATTTTTAGAGAATTAGGCCATCATTAATACATAACATCCCATAATTATATAAAGGGATACTACCAAAATAGTATCCATTTTTTCACCAAAGGAAACCCATTAAAAACATGATTTCTTTTATTGATAAAAATATTATTGAATTCTTACTTCCTCTTACTCATCTTTATACATCATGATTTTTTTTAAAACATTGGATGAGTAAAAAAAATCTTAGTAAGGTTTATAAAATAATTGAAGAAAAATTTTAGTCCCTGAATACTATAAACCCATGAAATTAAAATTTTAACCCACAAAACATAAGCTCATTAATATACCTCATGAAGTCATAAGATTCATTAAAAATATAATATAAATCATAAATCATAAAGATAACTTGTGGAACCCATATCATAATTAAATTTTAGGTTTCATAGCTATATAGGGAGTAACATTCATGGTTACGTTTGGAATGAAAATCACAGTATATTCCCAAAATCTATTTGGAGTAACCCTATCATTTAACTCCATCTCATTACACAATTTATTGATGAGATATCACGGGCTCACCCACCCTCAGTTTATCATGGAACCTCCTGTAAACGTAAGAAATTTCCAAGAACCAAATAATAATCACAACCCATAAACCATGTATAAAAGAAAAATAACATTTCCATATTTTAATCACAAGACATCATTTCAAGATATTAAAATAATAAATCCATTATAAAAACATTTTAAATGAAAAAATACATGAAAAGGGAATGCGTTATTTATTTAAATTTTAGAAAACATTATGTCTTATAGAGTAATCCAAATATAAAATAATGTTTATGGTGGAAAAGATGTCACTATCGCTGTATATGTTAAAAACACTTATTTTGTTGTTTTGTATGGAAAGAAAATCACCTCATAAAAAAAGACTTCTTAAAAAAATATTGAATGAAATTTGATATATAAATAAAATATAACATAGTCAAAATTCATTTCACATGTAAGAGTTGAATAACATAATCAAGAAATAGAAACTTAACCCAATGAATTGTAATTGGGTGAAGAAATTATATTACCTCGAGTCTGACTTGTCTCATATATTCTTTATCTTTTTGAATAATATAATTAGGTTAATTTATACTTTCATGAAATAATTATTCAATCTTATTATTTATTATTTATTTTTTATTACCATTTCATACAAATTATATAGTTATTTATGTTTATGTTAGATGTTTTATCGATATTCAGTACTTGAGTCGAAAATGAGCATGGTATGATGTCAATTGTCCATGTTGTCATAAGTAAATTTTCACAAGAATATAAAACATGATATAGATATCTTATATATTCCTTATATAATTCATTATAATAATGTTTTAGGAAAAAATAAACCATTGTTCATGGAGATGATAGACCGTACGTACACATGAATGTTATTTTCATTTTTCCAATCATATTGAACAATGAGAAGTTAAATAAAACGTATATAATTATATATACATATAAAATATCATTAAAATAGAATTAATACTTAATTTATATCATATATGTTTACTAGAAAAATCCTTAATACATTCCATGTGATGTGTGAACGAATCACATCATTTTGAGGAGGCAGTTCTCCACACGTCCCCAAACGAAGTTATCGTATAACAATAACCTAGAAAGCTTGAAGGTATTTTTTATATAGCATATCCAGAATATGAAATAGGTTAAAATATACATATTTAAATATTATTTCACCATAATAATGTTTTTATGACCATCCACAAAGGTGGGAGTTTAAAATAACAAAAACATAATTCATGGAGGCAATTAACTAGCATAACTTTGACAAAAATTTCATTTTTTTTAATAAGGGGAAGTAAAAAAATGAAATGAATTTGAGATAATAAATTATATTCCAAAAATATTAATTATATAAATTATTTTTTAGTAATATTTAATTGACTTATGAAATAGTTTAGGATAATGTAGAAAAAGAAAAAAAATTATGAGAGGTACTTTGATAAAATTTCCTCTTGAATATCCCCTCCCTAAAAGACCTTTGAGGACCTTGGATTTGGTATTTTGGTAATAACTGTAGCACTTGGACATAGGTAATTTGATAAAGATAGGTTTGGGTAGATATTTGTGGTTCTATAGGGATTTTAGGTTAAAATATGTTGGTGGAGAGGTGGTAATTATACTTGAGGAGAGGTGGGATCAAGTGATTAATTTATTGCTTATTTTGTATTAATACCCAACCATATAGTGGTGGAATTAATTTCCACAACATTTTATTGTAATTAATGTTTCATATTATGGTTAGGCTCATTCAAATATTTATTTAATTATTAAATTTTGTAGTATTTAGGTATGTTAATCTTTTAACTCGTAACTTTAACCCTGGTCAAAATTTCACTTTCATTACGACAATTTTTTTTACCGTGGAAAATTTTTTATACCTAAAAATTAAATTCACCTTAAAGACTAATTTTTAACTTCTTATTACAAATATGTAATACATTTTATCTAATTAAATTCATATAATTGGGATAATTTGATTAAAAAATAATTCCGTAAACAAAACTTAAAAAGTGGGTTTTTAAAGTGAAATGTTCAAAAGATTGAAATGTTTTTATATCTAATTTCAATTTTAAAATTAATTATAATGACCAAAATTAGATTAAATGATAAAATATTGATTAATTAAATTCTAAAAATAACTAAAATGAGAATCTAACTACATAGATAAATCATATGAAAAAGCAATTTTGAATTAAAATGTAGTATTCTTCATTATTCATTAAAATATGAAAGTTATCAGAAAAATACAACAAAATTATCCAAAATAAATTTTGATGTCTTGATTACAAATAATAAGTTTATTTTGTTAAATATAACATATAATTTTGTCAAAAACTAGATTTAAAATGGGTTTACAATCAAAAGGAGGTAAAACTACCTTTTAAAAATATTAGTTCTTTTATTCCTAATATTGAATTTATACTTATTTTAATCCCATAAATTTTATTGGAAGATGGTAAAAACATTTAATAATATGTTTAAACATAATATAGTTATTTATGTCCATTCGCACTAATAAAATATATAGGCATTAAGTACCATTTTAAATAACAATATTAATAAAGTATTATTTTTCAATATAACTCTGTTTTGTGTGCAACATAAGATTTCAGAGAAATGAATATTGCGTGTCAAGTAAGATATTTTACATAAATTCATTATTTCAATAAAATTAATATATAATTCATAAATTATAATAAATATGAAATTTTCTTTTTTATAATTACCTAGGATGTTACATCATTACCCCTTATGAAAAATGTGTCCTCACAATTTTTTTTTTCACTAATTCAAATAAGTGGGGGTATTTATCTTTTATTGAATTTTCAGATTCCCATTATTCCTATTAAATAATATGGGTTTTACACAAATCCATAACCTAATGAATCGCCTTATTTAAAAACACTTTCTCTTTGTGGTCGAGAATTGGGACAGGTTGTTTCTCATAAGAAAGATTCTCTTCTAACTGAACTATCTCTGGACTCAAAACACAAGATGAATCGGAAATATACTATATTAACTTTAAAAAATGAAAAACAATACATTCTTTGGATAAAATAGGAGGTAAATCAACTTAGTAGACAATTTATCCAACTTTTTCCATGATTTCACAATGTCCAATGAATTATGAACATAGTTTATCTTTCTTTCCAAAACGCACCACACTTCTCCAATGAGAAACTTTAATGAAGACATTTTCACCAACCTAAAATGAATGATACTTCTTCCTGTTACCAACATAACTTTCCTACCTACTCTGAGATATCCTCATTTTCTTCAAAATCAATTGAAAATTCTCTTTCATATCTTCTACCAATTTGGGTCCCATCAACATCCTTTCACCTACTTCATCCCAAAAATTTGGTGTTTGACACAAATTTCCATATATTGTTGAAAATGGTGCCATTTATATACTAGATATAAAACTGTTATTATACGAATACTCAAAAAAATAATGATGTTGATCCCAACATCCTAAGTAATCCATTGAACAAGCTTGTTGCATATCCTCTAACATGTGAATTGTTTGTTCTTACTGACCACTTGATTGATGATGAAAATATTTAATAAAATTTTATTTAGTACCCAATGACTTATGAGGGCCTTTGAAAAGTTTTATGTGAACCTAGGATCACGACCTGATACAATGGAGAAAGGCACACATTGTAACCTGACTATCAATTTAAGATACAACCGAGAAATTTGATCTAGATATAATGTATATCGAATATAAATTAAATGAGAATAATTAGTCAATTGATCAATAATAACACATATGACATTATTACCTTGAAAATATTTGACAATACCACTGAAAAATCAGTGGATATATTCTCCTATTTCCGTTTAGGAACTGGAAAATGCTGAGACATCCCCTTTGGAAACTATCATTCTTCATTCACTTACTAAAAAGTAAAAAACATCATAGTAAAGTCATAAATATTTATTTTTATTCTAACCCACCAGTAAAACTCTCGAAGATCTTTGTACATATTATTAATGTTAGGATGAACTGAAAATAGATAACTATGAGTTTCACACAACAACTCTATCATTAACTTTCAATCAGAAGGCACCCATAACCTCTTCCCAAATCTCCAAACACAATCTTTACCAATGTTAAATTCAAGTAAATTACCATTATTAATTAATTATACCTTTATCTAAAAATCACTATATTTCTTCTATTCATGCATAATTATATCTGATAGATATTATTACACTGACACCTGAACCAAAATAGAAGAATTTACTACACCAACAACTTCTATGCCAATGTTCATTAAATCATTAATCAAAGGGTCATGTTCCAAACATAACATGCTTAATGTAGCATTAATTTTTCAACTCAAAGTGTCAGCCACTTTATTTTATTTTCAAGGTTGGTAATAAATTGTTCAATTGAGATATTTAATTACTTCTAACCATCTTCTGTATCTTATTTTCAATTATTTCTTAGTGAATATATAATTTAATTTTTTTGGTAATTATATATTTAACATTTTACTCTATAAATATGATGCCTCTATATTATTAAAAAACAAAAAATCTAATTCCAAATCATGAGTAGGGTAATTATACTCATGAGGTTTCAACTAACATGAAGAACAAGCAATAAATTTATCATTATGCATTAATATATGACAAAGTACATTTAAGGAGGAATAATTGTAGATAATTGATTTACTATTTCTCGAATGTATTGAAAAAATTAGATAATTCACCAATATTCTTTTTAATTATTGAAAACAATCATCGCATTCTTTTGTACAGATTAATGTAATAACCTTTTTACTTTACTTAGTCAATGGGAAAGAAAAACATGAAAAATTTCCAAAAAACCTAGTCTGATAAACCAAGAAAACAATGAATCTCAAATATATTTTTGAGTATTGTCCATTCTACAACAAAATTCATTTTATTAGGATAAATATATATGCCTTATTTAGAAAAAATGTGACCAAAGAATGAATTTTTTGGTGACCAAAACTAACACTTGATGAATTTTCAATATAGTTTCTTTTTATTTATCTTTTGAAAAAATAAACCTTAAATAATTTTCATGATCCTCTTTACTTTTAGAATATAAACAATTTTCATCGATAAGAAAAAACAAAATTTATCCAAGAATACATGGAATATTCAATTAATAATATCTATAAATATAGTAGGTGCATTAGTTAACAAAAATGGTATAAATAAAAATTCATAATGGCCATATCTAGTATGAGACGTGGTCTTCATAATGTTTTATTTCTTTAGTGTCAACTGATGGTACCCCAAATCAAGTCAACCTTTTAAAAATATTCTGCTCCATGGACTTGATCAAACAAATCATTGATATGAAAAAATGGACACTTGTTCATAACAATGATGTTATTCAAGGATTTATAACCAATTCAAAGTTCATTGAACCATCTTTCTTTTTAACAAACATGATATAATCACCCCATGGTGATGTGATAGGTCGAATGAAACATTTATCTAATAACTCGAGTAATTGATTATTCAACTCTAAAACTTTAATTTGATCTATTTGATAAGGGGGTTTTGAAATTGGTTTATTATCAGGAAATAAGTCAACAGTAAATTCAACTTCTCAATTATGTATTATAACAGAAAACTCATCAAACAAAAATCCAGATACTCATTTACCACTGGCACATCATTAATCCGAACAGTTCCTTTGTTTTCAATAATATGTCCAAGGTATCATTAATTTCAATCTGTTAATTGTTTCTCAATATCCTTCTATGTTATCAATGATAAGGGTTCATTCTAGTACACAAACTGAATGTATTTTTGAAAATCAACCTCTATAGCTCTCCCATAAATCTTAACATGGCACATAAAAATCTAGTTCATACCCAAAATAATAAAAAACTCCACTAGAGGCATAAAGAAATTATTTTTAGGTAAATTCTATCCAACTAAAAAAAGATGAATAATATTATAGTTTATTTTTTCGTCAAAATTTCACCTAGGTGTTCTTACCATAATTATAGAATTCATTTATTGAGTTAGAATTTCTAATTTACCATTAAATTTCTCAGAAATAAAGGAATGTGTATACCCAAAAGAAAACAACACATTGGTATAATCTGAGTAAAAAACAATGTATGTGATACCACTACATTTTATGGATAGATATCTATTGTTTTAGTTTCAAACGATTTCAGAAAAAAATTCTTCTTATATTCTGACTACTTCCATTCATTAAAGTTCTTTATCAGACAATCATTTTTATAATGACACATCTCATTGCACTTAATTTTTTTACTGATTGTAAATTAGGTTTTTTTAAAATTACCTTGATTATTTTCAGTGATGTTATGAGACATATGTATCATTTTACCACATCTGTGGCACTTACTATAATTCAAAAGGAATTCCCAAATGTTATTTTTATAAAAATTTGCATAAACTGTAAATTAATTTTCTAACCATCTGAAATTTTTGAAGAATTATTCCCTTTCACCTGCCATTATGACCACTTATTCTAATATTTTTCAAAAAAGACATGATCATCAGAAAACACCATTTCCACCTTCTCTTCACAGCAAAAAAGTCTTTCCTAACTTTTGAACTCACGAGAACAAAATACCCTTCGATAATTTTTCTTTAATACTGAGTAAAAATGATTCATATTACTATCACGATCCAGAAATGAATTTGGATCATACCTTGTTAGTTGAGTGAATTTTTCTTCATAAGTAGCCTTTGAGCCATCCTACTACATTAATTAGAAGAATTTTTTTTCCATCCTATGGAAAACCACCTTAGGGAAAACATTTCTCAACAAACATATAATTTAATTAATCCCACTGAAGAGCCTCAATCACCTCACTATACTTGATATTATAAACCATAAACAACCACTAATCAGTTTCACATTAAAAATCGTAAAAATAAATAATAACCTTTATATTTTATGAATAACCAGTGGCGTGAAAAATATTTTCTATTTCTTTAATCCACCCTTCAGCTAGAACATGGTTAGACGATCCTCTGAATGATGGGGAATATTGCCTCATGAAATGCTTTACTACTGACATGTTCCTCTTTGATTGATATTGATGATATCATGCATGGATACAACCTCAATCTATAGCCTGATTCAACTATTCCATCAGTGAAAAAAATATTTAGTTCTGATTCTGACCATCTCAGGTTTCTGATTTGGAAGGTCGTTTTTCTCTGGATGTTATCCAAACATAGCTTCCGTATTTCCTCTACCGAAAACCATTACTAATAAACATATCTTAGTTAAATAAAATTAGTAATATTAAAATTATATATCATTTAAATTTTACAATAAAGTAAAAAAGAATTTATGGATATTTTATTAAGAATATACTAACCCCTAAATTTTTCTAAAATGACATATGATACGAACTATATTTCCCCATACCTAAACATTACATAATATTGAGTTTAGTAAAGAATTTACTTTCTTTCACATTTAACATATTTATTGGTTTATATTTTTATATAATTAGGCCACTATTATTACATAACATCCCCTAATCATAAAATATGATAATACTAAAAGAGTATCCATTTCATTCCACCAAAGGAAACCATTTTAAAAATAAAACAAGATTTATTTTCCAGATAAAAATATGATTTGCTTATTCCTTTCAATTACTCATCAATATACCCTATGAAAATATTTTAAAAACTTGGGATGGTCACAAAAAATCTTTGTAAGGGATATGAAATAAGGAATGAAAATTTTTAGTCAATGAATATTATAATCCCAATAAATCATACTTTTCACCCATAAAACATAAGATTTTTTACAAACCTCATGAAATCATAAGATTCATGCAAAACACATTAGAAATCATAAATCATAAAGATAACTTGTGGAATCTTTGTCATACTTACATTGTAGCTTTCACAGCTACATAGGGAGTAACCTTCGTGGTTATGTTTGGAATACCCATTATAGTATATTCCCTAAATCTATTTGGAAAAAACCTATCATTTAACTTTTTCTATTTAACCAATGAATTGTAGAAATATCATGGACTCATGTTCCTTGGTTTTTCATGGAACCACTTGTATACATAAAAAATTCCCAATAACCAAAAGAAAAGCACAACACATAAATCAAGCATAAATAAAAAATAACATTTCCACATTGCAATGACAATATATCATTTCAAGATATTCAAATAATCAAACCCTTATAAAAATCAATTTCAATACCAAAATACATAAAAATTAATATGGTATTTTTTTTAACATTACGTCTTATATATGATTCCAAATATAAAATAATTGATACAGTGGAAAAGAAGTCATTGTCATCGTATACTTTAAAAACACGTTCATTTTTTCATTCGGTATAGAAATTAAAACACTAAATATAATAATATTCTATAAAAAATTGAACGAAAATCAATATATAAATAAATTATATGATATTAAAAATTCATTTCACATGTATGTGTTGAACGAAAAAGTCCATAAATAGTAAATTAAACCAAATAATGGAAATTGGGTAAAGAAATTCCTTTACCTCAAGTATGACTTGTCTCGTACATTTTATATCATCCTAAATAACAAATATGTTAAATTTATACATTATTGACAAAGAATTGTTTTTTCTTATTTATTTTATATAACTTATTACCATGTTATAACAATTACAAAATTATTTAAGTTCATGTCAGATGTTTTGTCGATATTCGGTACTTGAGTCGATAATGATCTTGGTATGATGTCAATAGTCCATGTGTTCATAAGTCCACTATATATTGAATATAAAAAATGATATACATATCTTATATATTCATTATATAAGTATTTATAATAATCTTTTAAGACAAACTGAAAACATCGTTCATGGATACGGTAGGTCATATGTACGCATAAATGCTATTTTCGTTGTTTCATATCGTATTAAAAGAGTGAAATTAAATGAAATATTTATAAATATGTATAAATATATAATATCATTATATTAGAATTAATATGTCATTTATATCATATATTATAACAGAAAAATCCTCAATACATTCCATGTGATGTATGAACGAATCACATCATATTGAAGAGGTTGTAGTCCACACATCTTCAAACAAAGCTATCATATAACAATGATATGGAAAGCACAAGCCTATGTTTTATATAACATATAAAAAATTTGAAATAGGTTAAAATAAAAAAATTAAAATACTCTTTGACAATAATAAAGGTTTTAAGTCCAGCCATGAAGCCGGTAAAGGAAACAAAATAGAAACATTATTCAAGGAGGTGATTAACTGTAATAACATGAACAAAACTTTTTGTTTATTTAAATAATATGAGGTGAGAAATGAAATTTGTATGAGATATTATATTATAAACATAAAACTCTATTATATACATGTTTTTTTAATAATTCATTGATTTATGAAGTAGGTGAGGAGAAAGATGAAAAGGTAAATAAATTAAGAGAGGTACTTTGAGAAAATTACTTCTTGGATATCCCCTCCTCGAAAGAACCTTGAAGACCTAGGATTTAGTATTTTGGTGGAAACATCAGCACTTGGACATGGGGAGATTTAGGAGTAGAGGTTTGGATAAATATTTAATTAGCTACAACTCTTTTTGGGTCAAAATAGGGTGGTGGAGAGGTGGTATTTATACTTGAGGAGAGGTGGGTTCATGTGATTAATTTATTGATTATTTTATATTAAAATCCAACTGTCTAGTAGTGGAATTAATTTAAACAACTTTTTATGGTAATTAATATTTCAAATTCTTGTTAGGTTTGAGCCACACCTCAATTAAACATCAAATGCTGTTGTTTTTTAGGTTTGTTAATATTTTATCTCGTAACTTTAACCCTTTTCAAAAGTTCACATTAATTACTGAAAATAATTTTTTAAACATGGTAATATTTTTATACCTAAAATAAAATTTAAATTACCAAATAATTTGGAAATAATAATTCCAAATATGGAATAAATTTTATTTAATTCATTTCCTATATTTGGGAAAATTTTAAAAAAAATAATTCAATAAACAGAACTAAAAAGTGGGGTTTCAAAGTTAAACATTCAAAAGATTGAAATGTTTTTAGAACTAATTTCAATTTGAAATTGATTACAATGAAAAATATTATATTAAATTATATGAAAATAGTTTAATTAAACTCTAAAAATAGATACAATGACAATATGACTATATAAAAAAATTAGATGAAAAAGAAGTTTTGAATTAAAATGCACTATTTTTCACTATTAATTAAAATACGAAAGTTATAAAAAAATAACAAAAATTTATCATAAATTATTCTTCATGTCCCATTTTCAAATAAAAACTTTATTTTGATAAATATAACAAATAATTCTTTCAAAAAATACATTTAAAATGTGTTCTCCATACAAAGGTGGCAAAACTACCTTTTAAAGATATTAGAGCTTTTATGCCTAAAATTTGATTTATTTTTATTTTAATCCAAAAAATTTATTTTAAGGATGTAAAAACATTTAATAAAATGTGTAAACATAATAAAGTTAGTTATGTTTATTCCTACCAATAAAACATTTGGGAGTTAACTAAATTTTAAATAACAATATTAATAATATATTATTCTTCAATATAACTCAGTTTTTCATGCAACATAAGATTTCAGAGAAATGCATTTTTTCCTATTGAGTAATATTTTGGACATAGAGTCAACATTAAGGTAAAATTAATATCTAATTCATAAATTTTAATAGATATGAAATTGTCTTATTTTATAATTTCATGGGATGTTACACACACTCATGGATTATGGTGATAAAATTGATGAAATTTGTCACTAAGTTTTATGATCAATGTAGAACACTTATGGGTGTACATGATATGAAATAAATGTGTGACCCCAAAATTATATATAACTTGAATTCATTGGGTAATTTTTTATTCTCATGAGACGTCATGTATGGGATTAGGGAGTGAACATAATCCATTTTGGTATCCTTTCCACCATGTTATGATGACTTATAGATAAGTCTTGACCTATGTTTATAATGTCATATTTAATATTGTTTCCACATTCCTGTGTTTCCTTTATGTTACCATGTTGTATCATTATTAATTTTTCATATTTTTGATTCTCATCTGTTTTATGTCCCATGGAAATGACTATTGTATAAAATGTAATACTTAATTTATGTTATTCTTTGTTTATTACCTTTCCATGCTTTATAGCTCACCCAATTCTCATGTTTGTCCCCAGGTTACCCATTCATATTTAAGACCGATTTAATATTATGATCATATTTATGATGTTTTCAATAATTTTAATGTAGTACTTATTTTTATGTTGTTATGTAATGTGTTGAATTACCTAAAGAAATCAGGAATATTGATGTCCTAGGTTGTATTATGTGTATTCATAGGTAAAAAAATATGGAATTAATGTCTAATAAAGAATAGGGTAGTCACGGTTGGAATCAGAGTCAAAGGATGAAATCATGTAATTCATAACTCACACATGTGAGCGTTGGATGGAGCATGGCCCTATGTCTAAGGGATTCAGGAGGAATGGGATCCTACTAGAGTTGTTGATTTTTTTCTCCATGGATGTGTAGATACCAATTGAGATCCCTTATAGGTGTCAATTACAGCCCACTAAAAATAATTTGGGGCCTCTAGAGTTTGTATCAAAAGAAATTCTAGTTATTGTTCGGATTAGGATTATAAAATTTGGAAGAAATCCTTGGGGTTAAGACTAAATATAAGAAAATATCCATATGTTTTGGTAAATTATAGTGTAAGTGATTTCTATAAAAATATATCCCTGTATCGACACTACAAGTGGATGTGGCACTAACACAAATGTATCTAGAGGTAATAACTCCCAAAACACCATATTGAGCTAGAATCGATCAAGAACTGGTGAAAAAATGGGCCTTGCTGCACTCCTATTTTGAAACTCATAGAGGATATCATTTTTTAAATTTATAATTTGTAGAGACCTTGAAATTCCATGAAATTGTTTTTCTTAAATACAGGGGAATTTTATGAGTCCTCAGTTTCTGACGGTGCCTGATTCTGAGTCCTGGTGTGCCCGGAATCAATTTTTGAAGTTTAGTTCGGGTACGTTCAGTAAACGTATGAGAAAAATTTTATATCTTCTGAACCGGTGCTTAGAATTGAAATCCAAGGACACCATTGAAATCACAGTGCTGGTATTCTCTTAAGGAGACCTTTATCGAAGTTGCGTTTTATCGAGATTGGAAGTTAATATTTGGGGTTTCTAAATAAAATTAAATAAAAATATGTGTTGCATATTTTTATTTGAGTGGTGGTTTAATCCTCCAAGGGGTGTTTGGAGGTGGGTTCCACCCTCACGTAACCTCCCTTGGGAGGATGTTATATGTTGGGTCCAACACAAACATCAAACTCACTTAACCCCCCTTTATCCCTTAGAACTCCCAATTTATTGCGGAGCCTCTTCACCTTCCTTCATAAGTGTGCCAAACCACAAATTAGTTAATTTGAAATGTTTTGAATTATTTTGAATTCATTATGAAAACATTATAATAAGAGATCATATTATTTTATTTTGGGGTTGACATAATATTTGGTGGAGATTTGGAGGATCTTTGGGAGCATTTCATCCTCCCAATGAAGATCACTCCACATCCCCAAAGAATGACGAACACTGTCCCCGATCTTCGACCAAGCTAAAAGAGAAGGAGTCGCATGTGAAGAATGCCAATGACACTTCTTCCTCGGATGCTCCCCGATGTTAAAAAATCAACACTGGCCCATTTTCCCGTAACTTCGCCAGCGACCAACGAAAAATGAGGTAGGGTATTTAAGTAGGATTCTTGTTTCTATTCTTCATCGTTTGATATTGGTTATTAATTTTCCAATTGATATCGTGATAACATGGAAGGATCGGGCCGCACGAACATGGTCCGACCCTCTCCCTTTGTTAATTACATTTGTTGACGAATGGAGGGGGAACAACAATGGCGGCTGACATCGGGCCGACCATGATGAAAACTGGCGACGCAAGGCCACCGGGTCACCGGAAAGGCACAACATCATCATGCCCCACGGAGGAGCCAAGGGCCGTGGCAAAACCGGGCCGCGGTGGAAGGGGCGCGGAACCGTCGCGCCGTGTGGAGGACCAAGGAGGCCACGACCAGACCGGACCGCGGAGGTGATGGTGCGGCGCCGTCACGCCGCACAGAAGGCAGGAGGACAGTGGCGTCGTCGCGCCGCAGTGGAGGAGCGGAGGCGACCGGCAAGGCCGGCTGCCGTATAGCTGGACAAGCGTGACAACCTGGGTCCCATAGCTCTTGAACTGGCACAATGCACCGGTTCTATTCAACAAACTAGGGGGAGGGGGCACCCCCGTCCCTCACGTGGCCGGCCGGGATGCCCTTCGGCGGGCCGCCACGGTCGGGCCGCCCTTCGGCCAGGCCACCGCGGGCCTGGCCGACTACTCGAATCAGGCAGCACATGCGGACAATGTCAGACCATGGTTCAAACCAGGTCGGGCCGGGATGCTCCGACATGGTCGGACCGGACCCAGACCCACTATAGCCATTTACACCTTTTAGCCCGCATCTTTGGCTATGGGTGTCCGATCGACGAACCGTATGTGGCGATGGAATTCATGGAGAGAGATGATTTTTTTTTGGAATAATCGACTCATGGTTTGGATGTAGTTGGGGTACGTCCAGGTTGGTTTGGACCTAAAACCAAATAGGGCCCCTGGAATGGAAATGCTAATAACTGACAGACCGGGTGTCTGATTGATGTGTCGTCTGTCGTGTTGGGTTCCTTATGATGAGACGAAACTATAGGATGCATCAACTCAACACATAATGGTAGTTGATGTATCGACACTTGGCTCGAGGATCAGACCCTCCCGGAATCCGGAGCGATGTGTGTGGGAATCCTGTGGCTGGCTTTGATTGAGATGACATGATTCTCCGTGGGTTCAACAGGGACGATACTATACCAGGATCCTCTGTGGGTTCGACAATGATGAATTCTGTAACAGGATCCTCCGTGGGTTTGATAGTAGTGATTTCAGTACTGGGATCCTCCGTTAGTTCAATAGTGACGAATTCTGTACCAGGATCCTATGTGGGTTCAACATCGCTGATATTGTTCCTTGACCCTTTGTGGGTTTGATAGAGGAGATGATTCAGATGCTACATATATTTAAATCTATCCCTATTCTTGTGTTTTATACCTATGTGAGCTAAGCCTTGTCTTACAGTCATTATCATCGAGATGAATGACTTTACTTCCTTTGTGGACTGGGTTGTGCTTGGGCTCGAGGGTCGGAGCTGGACTGTGACTAGTAACTTAGGTATATGTAATGTCATATACCTAAGTAGGGTTGGTTGATACCTCATGAATATATCTTTAGTATTTGGTTTTATCCTTAGTGGATTCTGGGAGACCTTCGGGGGTCTCAGGGTCCCCTAATGAGTATTTTTATACTCACCCATGCACGGGCTTCGCCCGCACCTTATTGTGTTCTGTGAAGACAACGGTAAAAAATTATTGAGTTTGAGAGTGACGGATGGGAGGCTGCTCCAAGCTGGACTAGACAGGATATACTTCAGAGACAATTTGTTCGAGTTTTGTACCTACCCTTCTGGTAGGATTCCCCGGGGGATGATCCAGGAGCTGTTTTCCCTTTTGACTTGTACTTGTTGTTCAGTTGGGTTTGTATTCTGGACCACTTACTTTTAGCACACTTTTCCGTTATATATTAGTAATTGTTTCTCCCACTGCATGTGTTCAGACTGTGTGTATTACAGGTTTAAAGGAAATACCTTCCCTTTTTATTGGGGATTTCCCTTTGGTGCTAGTCGCCAGCCCCGTGCCTATGGAAAGCAGGCATTGGGTAGTCACAACATGGGTCCTGAGGACGGGTCATGAAAAATTGGTATCATAGGAGTCGGTTCTACCACAGAACTTTGACTATGATTCTTTTAACAGTAATAGTGTTAATTGTTTTGTGTATGGTTATCAGTTTAGGGAAACCGGTGTTGGTACGGCGGCTGATGTTTCTATACATTAGGACTTTGACTTCTGATTTCCGACTCAGTGCATGAAAATACTGATTACGTGTGTGTTTATTTTGAAAAGTTTTCTTCATGATTACTTTATGTCAGCTCACCAGGTATATTGTTTTGACCGTGGAACACCTGTTTCTTTTCAAGATGTCCCCATATAGGCAGCCAACTAGTGTTCCGAGTTTTTTATGAGATGGTAGCCCACTGAGCGATGAGGCCTCAGTGCAGGGCCCCATCACAGTGGAGGTACCTGTGGTAGCACTACCCGCTGGGAAACTGATACCACCATCTCCAGTAGCAGAGAGTGCACACTATCTAAGTGCGTTTCATGAGTTTCAGCACTAGAGGCCGCCCAGGTTTAGGGGAGAGATGGACCCACATGCAATTAAGGATTGGCTGGAGGCTGTTGTGGGAATTATTATATTGGTAGGGACCCAAGCCGACCTCATGGTGATCCTTGTCATGAGTCTAATTCATGCAGAAGCCAGAAGATGGTGGAGCTCTGATGATCGAGGTGCCTAATGAGGCATCACTACTCTGAGAAGAATTCGAGAGTCTCTTCCAGTCAGAGTTTGTTCCAACCACACTTCGTGTGGTGCAGATATAGGAGTTACTGCATCTACAAAAGGGTAGCATGGAGATAGATCAGTACTCAGCGAGGTTCACCAACTTCTCGCTCTACTCCACAAATATGGTACAAGACCCATTCTTCAGGGCCTAAACCTTCGAGCAGGGACTCAAAAATGAGATTAGGGCTTCGATGATCTCCCTCAACATCTCGACGCAGGCAGGGGTGCTAAAGTGAGCCCTTCTTGTAGAGAGTTTTCTTTCTAAGCATACAGTAGCAGGGAGACCCACCACAGGGTGACACGTAGCAGAGTCTTGTACAGATGGCAGTAGACATATGTCATAGAAGTCCAAGTGGACCAGGCCATCAGGTGGGAGACCCCGGGATACAGTTTCGGTTGTGCGGGGCACACGAGACAGAGTCAACCATACGAGGAGAAGGTCGTGCTATGTATGCGGTGGGTAGGGTAACATGGCTTATGACTACCCAACCCACTATGAAGATGAGCAGAAAATAGTGGAGGGGGCTCCCAATAAGAGGAAGAGGTTCGACCGTGGTGGTCCACCGGGAGCAGGCGGACATGGCCGAGGATCTAGCTGACTAGAAGGTGGTGGATGATGTTTTGAGGCCGAACCACCACCACTGTCGGGAGGTCCACCCCAAACACAGAGAGATATCAGACAGGGGTGGTCTCAGCTCTAGGCAGTCGAGGCCTATGACCACATCACACCTGAAATAATTCGAGGTACTATCTGTGTCTACTCCACCCTTGTTGCAGTACATATAGACATGTGTCCAAGTAATTATTTTATTATCGCTACCCTAGTTCGATGCTCGGAGATTTCAATGGAGCCATTGGCTCAATTGTTATGTCTAGAGTCTCTTACAGGAGCAGACTCGACGTTTACACACTGGTGGCAGCAGTTTGAGATTACTCTAGGAGGCGATAGCTTCGGCTGGGATCTCCTCGTAGCGGCATCGAGGCCTTACGACGCCATCTTGGGTATGGATTGTTTATCCACAGTTCATTATCAGATTGACTATATTAGGTGGAAAGTGCGGTGTATCTATGAGTATGGGATGAGTTTTACCTTCACCAGTGCGAATGGATCCTTTCCATCAAAGGATGGACTTACCTAGAGGAGGGAGAAGCCGATCACACATCATTTGGATGGCCTCATTCTCGGAGCGGTTGATGAGCAGAGTCAGAGTTTTCTTATAGTGGTGGATCATCTCGTGGATGTTTTCCCTGACGATGTATCGGGACTTCCTCCTCATTAAGAGGTGGACTTCTACATTGACATGTACCCTAGGATGGCACTGATA
Source organism: Viscum album (assembly GCA_963277665.1). NCBI lineage: Eukaryota > Viridiplantae > Streptophyta > Magnoliopsida > Santalales > Viscaceae > Viscum > Viscum album. Next base: position 1,710,344,990 of record OY728140.1, on the reverse strand, counting down.
TCTACCCCATCATATCGGATGGCTCCCACTGAGCTTTGTGAGTTGCAGGTACAACTAAAGGACTTTCAGGGGAAAGGATTTATCTGACCAAGTGTTCACCCTAGGCATCCCCAATTTTGTTCTCCAAGAAGGCGGATGGGAGCCTGGGTCTGTGTGTTGAATATCGGTTCCTGAAATAGGTGACCGTAAAGAACAATTACCCACTCTCGAGGATTGGTGACCTCTTTGATCAACTCAAGGGATCACGATGGTTCTCGAAGATAAACCTTAGGCCAGGCTATCACTAGCTCAGATTTCGAGACGAAGATGTGTAGAAGACGGCTTTCGGATGTCAGTATGGCCACTACGAGTTCATGGTTATGCCCTTCGGCATAACCAACGCTCTAGTAGTGTTCATGAGTCTCGTGAACAGGATATTCCAGCTTTACCTCGATTGCTTTTTCGTAGTATTCATCAACGACATACTGATCTACTAGACTACTGAGGAGGAGCATGCCTACCATTTGCGGGTAGTACTAGACACACTCCGAGAGCACTGGCTTTATGGTGAGCTCTCGAAGTGCATGTTTTGGATTCGAGAGGTTCAGTTCTTGGGACACGTCATCTCGAAGGCTGGAGTTGCAGTGGATCCAGCAAAGATTGAGGTAGTTCTTTCTTGGAAGCCACCCAATAGTGTGACGGAGGTACGAAGTTTTTTGGGACTGTATGGGTACTATCAGAGGTCTCTGCCAGACTTCTCCAGAGTTGTAGCACCACATTCAACATTGAAGAAGAAGGGGGAACCATTCGTGTGGTTAGAGAGATTCCAACATAGCTTTGAAGAGCAGAGGCAGAGGTTGACTAGTGCACCCATATTGAGGCTACCAGAGGAAGGCGTTGGGTACATAGTTTACTGCGACGCATCATGGACCAGACTCGGGTGTGTCCTGATCCAAGAGAGAGTAGTGATCACGTATGGTTCTTGGTATTTGAGACAACACAGGCATAACTATGATACCCATGACCTAGAGTTAGCAGTAGTGGTCTGCACCTTGAATATGTGGTGGCACTATCTTATGAGAAAACAAATTACAGTCTACTCTGACCACTAGAGTCTCAGGTACATCTTCTCACAGAAGGATCTGAACCTGAGATAGCGGCATTGGATTGAGTTCTTCCAGGACTATGATTTCGAGATTTTCTATACTTCTGAGAAAGGGATCATAGTAGCATATTCTCTCAGTAGAAGATCAGGAATTTAGCTGCTAGGAGAGGCAATAGAGAAGCTAGATGCATTGCAGATATCCTTTGTGGATAGAGATAGAGAAGCCTTTCTAAAGTCTCTCACAGTCACTCCTCCACTTCTTCAGCGAGTCAGGGAGGCACAACATGGGGACATTGACTGTGATATGCGACATGCTCAAATATCCATAGGGTAGGAACCTAATAGATTTTTTGAAGGTGGGGATCACGACATTCTCTTCAGAGAATGTACCATGGCACCAGTTGCAATTCAAGAGGAAGTGTTGAGAGGGTTTCACACATCTCCTTTAGTGGTACATCCAGGAGTGACATAGATGTATCAGGACCTTCGGTGAAAACACTGGTGCCCAGGTATAAAGAAGGTGGTTACAGAGTATGTCTCATGATGCCTCACTTGTTAGCAAGTGTAGGCAGAGCACCGGTTTCCAGCAGGCTTGGTTCAGCCCTTAGAGATCCTAGAGTGGAAGTGTTATGGGATATCCATGGACTTCGTGACGGGTCTTCCACTTACATCCAGGAGTCATGACTCGATATAGGTGATCATTGACCGACTCACCAAGTTGGCCCACTTCATACTGATCAGTGAGAAGGGTTCAATAGTGAGCTTGGGACACATCTATGTGAAGGAGATCGTACGGCTTAATGGTGTGACATCGACGATCATCTCCGATTGAGATTCTCATTTTACTTCCCAGCTATAGAAGTGGTTGTAGGAGGATTTCAGGACGTATCTACGTCTGAGCACCACCTTCCATCATCAGATAGGTGGTTAGACTGAGAGGACCATTCAGACTCTCATGGACATTCTCTGTGAATGCGTCCCCGACTTTGGTCGTATTTGGGAGGATAATTTACCCTTGGTAGAGTTTGCGTATAACTACAGCTTCCACTACACCATTGGGATGACAAAATTCAAGTCATTTTATGGACGACCTGGTAGATCGCCTCTGTGCTGGACTGACCCAGGGGAGTCAGCACTTATGGGACTGGAGATGGTGCAGGCTACGATGGAGAAAGTGCAGATCATCCTAGAGTGGATGAAGACTGAATAGAGCAGGCATAAGTCCTATGCTGATAGAAGACAAAGACCACTAGAGTTCGAGGATGGCGGCCATGTCTTTCTACAGGTCTCACCTCGATGAGTTCTACGGAGATTTGGACAAGGCGACAAGTTATCTCTGCGATTCATCGGAACCTTCCAGGTCCTCATCGGGGTAGTTGAGGTGGCTTACCGCTTGGCTCTTCCACCTTAGTTTCACTGGGTGCACGGCGTCTTCCACATATCTTAGTTGAAGAGATACGTGCATGACCTGTCCCAGATCATCATCCATGGGGAGCTAGACATTGATGATGGGGCGTCTTTCGTGGAGGTCCTAGTGGAGATTGAGGATCCATAGGAGCGATCCCTATGTGGATGGTCGATACCTCTGGTGCAAGTACGCTGGCAGCACATGAACCTCTAAGAGAGCACATGGGAGCGGGATGCTCAGATGCGTGCTCAGTACCCCCATTTGTTTCCTTAGTGTGAGTTGTAGTTTACGGGGACGTAAATCCCTGAGGTGGGGAGAATGTAATGACCTGTAAATTCTTTGGAAATTTTTTTCTTAAATACAATTGAATTTTAAGAGTATGCAGTTTCTGACGACGCTTGATTCTGAGGCTTGGTGTGCCTGGAATCAGTTTCACAAGTTTAGTTCGGGTACATTCACTAAACGTACGAGCATGATTTTATATCTTTTGAACCGATGCTCGGAATTGAAATATGAGGACACTGTTGAACTCAAAGTGCTGGTATTCTCTTTAGGAGACCTTTACTGCATTTTCGTTTTATCGAGATTGGAAGTTAATTTTTGGGGTTTCTAAAAAAAATTAAATAAAAATATGTGTAGCATATTTTTATATGATTAGTGTTTTAATCCTCCAAGGGGAGGATGGAGGTGGGGCCCACCCTCACATAACCTCCCTTGGGAGGATGTTAGAAGGTGGGCCCCACATGAGCATCAAACCCCCTTAACCCCCCTTTACCCCTTGGTACTCCCAATTTATTGCGGAGCCTCTTCACCTTCCTTCATAACTGTGCCAAACCACAAATTAATTAATGACATAATTAATTAATTTAAAATGTTTTGAATTATTTTTAATGCATTATGCCAACATTATAATAATAGATCATTTTCTTTTATTTTTGGGTTGGCTTAATCTTTGGTGGAGCTTTGGAGGATCTTTGGGAGTTTTTCATCCTCCCAATGAAGAACACTCCACATCTCCAAAGAACAATGAACACCATCCTCGATCTTCGACCAAGCTAAAAGATAAGGAGCCACCTACGAAGACATACAATGAATATTCTTCCTCGGATGCTCCCCGACATCAATGAATCGATGTCCACCCTTTTTCCCGCAACTTCATCAAAGACAAACAAAAAACGAGGTAGGGGATTTAAGTTTGATTCTCATTTCCGTTCTTCGTCGTTCGATCTTGGTTATTAATTTGACAATTGATATCTTGATAACATTGAAGGTTGGGCCACATGAAAATGGCCCGAACCTCTCTATTTGTTAATTACATTTGTTGATGAATGGAGGTGGAACAATAATGGCAGCTGGCGTCGGGCCGACCGCAATGAAAACCGGCGCCGTAAGGCCGGAGGGTCGCCTGAAAGGCGTGGCATCATCATCTCGCGCGGAGGAGTTGAGGGACCCGAACAAACTGGGCCGTGGAGGAAGAGGCGTGGCGCCATCACACCGTGAAGATGGTCATGGGGTCGCGGCGCCCTTGGGTCGTGGTGGAGGAGCGGTTGCGGTCGGCCGTGCCGTTCGCCGTGGAGCCTGAAAAGCGGGACCACCCAGGTCCCGCGTCTCCTGAACTGACACAATGCGCCGGTTCTGTTCATCAAACTAGGGGGGCACCCCCCTCCCTCGCATGGCCGGCCGGGCTGCCACAGGCCAGGCTGCCATGGTTGGGCCTCCACAGTCGTGCCACCCTCTAGCCGGGCCGCCATGGGCCGAGCCGCCCTCATGCCGGGTCGGGCCACACCTTTGGTCCGAGCCGCACCTCTGGGCCGAGTCGACCACTCGGGTTGGGCCACACCCGTGGACTGGGTTAGACCCCGGTGTGGTCCAAGTCCGGCCGGTTCAGTCCGACTGGGTCGGACCGGACCCAGACCCTCTATGGCCATTTACACCTTTTAACCCGCATCTTGGGCTACGAGTGTCCGGTCGACGAACCGTCTGTGGTGATGGAATTATTGGAGCGGGACAATTCTTTTGGAATACTCCACTTGAGTTTTGGACACAGTTGGGGTACATCCGGGTTGGTTTGAACCTAAAAACCATTAGGGCCCCTGGAACGGAAATGCTATTAACTCACAGACCGAGCGTCCAATTGACGTGCCATCTATCACGTTGGGTTCATTATGATGAGACAGAACTACGGGATAAATCAAATAGAGACTTCATGATAATTGATGCATCGACACTTGGCTCTAGGAGCGGACCCTCCCAGAATCGATCGTGCTGTGTGTAGGAATCCTATGGCTGACTGCGACTGAGATGACAAGATCCTCCGTGGGTTCGACAGTGACGATGCTATACCAGGTTCCTCCGTGGGTTCGACAGCGATGAATTCTGTACTGGGATTCACTGTGGGTTCGACAACGGTGACTTCTGTTACAGGATTTTTTGTGGGTTCGACAGTGACGACTTATGTACCAGGAACCTACAGGGGTTCAACAGTGTTGATATTGTTCTAGGATCCTACATGGGTTTGACAGAGGAGATGATTCAGAGGCTACATCTAATCATCTCTATCCCTCTTCATGTGTTGTATACCTATGTGATATGAGTCTTGTCTTATAGTTTTTATCATCGAGATGAATGACCTTACTTCCTGTGTGGACTGGGTTGTGCTTGGGCTCGAGATTTGGAGCCGGACTGTGACTAGTAACATAGGTATATGTATGGGCATATACCTAAGTTGGGTTGGCTGAAAATTTGTGACTGTATCTTTCTTCTCTGGGTTTTTCCTTAGTGGATTCTGGAAGAACTTCGTGGGTCTCAGGGTCCCCTACTAAGTATTGTTATAATCACCGTTGCACGGGCTTCACCCACACCTTGACGTGTTTTGTGCAGACGACGGTCAGCAATGATCAAGGATGAGGGTGACAGATGAGAGGATGCTAGGAGCTAGACTAGATGGGATGTACTTTAGGGACAATTTGTTCGAGTTATGTACCTACCCTTCAGGTAGGATTCCCTAGTGGATGATCCAGGAGCCGTTTTCCCTTTTTTACTTGTACTTGTACTTGTTGCTTAGTGGGGTTTGTATTCAGGCCCACTTACTTTCACGACACTTTTATTTTCAATATTAGTACTTGTTTCTCCCACTATATGTGTTCATACTGTGTGTGTTACATTTTTAAAGTAAATTCCTTCCCTTTTTATTGGGGATTCGCCTTTGGTGCTAGTCACCAGCCCCTGGCCTATGGAAGGCGGACTTGGGGTAGTCACAGCACGGGTCCCGAGGACGGGTCGTGACATAATCTCATTATAAACCATTATTAAGTGAAAAAAATAACCATGAGAGTCAATGTTAGGAAATAGATCACATATAACTTCTATTAGAGTCTATAAATTCATAAGATAAGAAATAAATATCATTTATAAGTAATTACTTCAATTTCAATGGATTCAAATTTGTGTGTTTAATATTTTAAAATTACTCATACCTCATTTCCCCATTATTCTAGCCAATTTCCATAATTAGAAGGAATCGATTTGACAACCACTGTGATGACTACATAAATAAGATTCCTATTGTGATTGAGGCTCAGGTAAGACATCTACTGATTATGAAAAAATAGATATCAAAAAACATAGTTAATGACTGTAATATAGTTGAATGTCGAAATATTTCAATGAATATGAAGAAAAAATCTCAAGTAAGTTCATTTAATAAAGGTGATAAAAGAGAAAATACCCAATTTATTTTGTGAGAAATATGGAAAAAGGCACCAGGGGAAATGTCATAATGGAATTGGGAGACTTTTTTAGTGAGAAAAAATAGGTCATAAAGTGGCCAATTTCTATGAAAAAATGAATAAAGTAATATATGGAAATAAATTTCAATATAAGGTACCATATATAGTTCTTTATTGTAAATGTGTATAATTTGGGCGTTATGTAAGCAGATGCTCTATTTTAATGGATAACATGCATGGTGAGAACCAAAAATCTGTAATATCTATGAAACAATGCAAGTCTTATGATGCTATGCATCATGCTGAATGATGAAAAAGTAACATCTAATTCATATTAGTGTTTTTAATTTTCTATTCTAATTCATACCCTCTTAGCATATTTTATATGTTTTCTAAGAACATCAAGTCACCATCAAAAATAATTTGATATCATTAGGAAAAAACTTCTATGATTAATTCATCACATTTTTATGTTTGTAGGAATACCATTCTATATACTCCTCTCAGCCACCTTTAGGGTAATATGATATTATCATAGTTATGTAATGGATCTCTTTTTAAAACCCCAACATAAAATAATGGGAGAAGGAATTCACCATACGAATCATGGATCACCATTTATTTCTACCAAAGTTCAAGGAAGGGGATGAATCTTCTTTAGTATCATCATCTCAAGCATGGATATTATTTCCTACAAGAAATAATATTTGTCTCCAAATATTGAGACCAAGGAAAATTCATCCATGAATACATGCCAATTGTGGGGGGAATATACTGACGTATTCCCTAATTAATTTCTCTATCTCCCACATAAATGAGTCATAGAGTTCAAAATCACACTTATACCTGGTCCTAGTAACTTTTATAGGGCATTTTAGCACCAAAAATGGGATATATGAGGACCCTTTGAAGATAAAATGAGTTGTAATATATCATATACAAGAATCTTTCATATATATACATAGTTTCCTTAGATTGGATGAGAATTATTGATGATTTGTAAGAATATTATCATGATTTTAAAACCCTCTAACCAAGATAACATGGAAGGGATAAATTGTTTTTGGAATAATGAATGAAAAGAGATATTCAAGGAGTTGAAATAGAGTCTTATAACTACACCTAAAATTATTCTACCAACAATTAAGGACCTTTTCATGGTATATAGTGATGCTTCAAATAAGGGTAGAATCTATTTACTAATTAAGAATAGAAAATTAATATCCCATGACTCATGAAAATTGAATTTTTATGAATAGAACTTACAAATTCATGAACAATATTTGGTTTTTGTAATTTTTACATTCAAAACATTGATTCATTAAAATTATGGGAAAAATTGTGAAATATAGAAAGATCATAAGTGCCTCATGTATATATTCTCACAAAAAGAGAAGAATATGTTCCATTAAATATGGTTATATATTATTAAGAACTATGAATATCCAATCAAACTCCATTTTGGGAGTGAAATTAATGTTTCATACTCTCTAAGTGGAAGTAATATTAAAATTTCCTTATTTATGAAAATTAAGATGGATCTAATCCTCTTAGAGTTGAAGTAGATGGACATGGGAATCAAAATGGAAGAAATAACATAAATAACTTTACAAACGGTTTCCCAACCATAAGTTTTAGAGAATAAAGAAGATGCTCAAAGACATGATGCGGAAATTCAGAAGAAGGTGTAAGCTATAAGAAAATTGAAATCATCAGAGGTCAAAATTAATGAAGAAGGATTTGTTCGATTTAGGTCAAAACTATGTGTACCATTAAATCCAAGGTTAAAGAATTATCTATTGGATGTTTCATATAGATCAACATTACCATTCTATTTAGGGATCACAATTATGTATAATAATATAGGAGAGCACTATTTATGGGACAATATGAAGAAGGAAATCACAAAATATACATCTATGGTGTCTTGTATGTTAGAAAGAGAAGGATGATTGGAAAAAATATGAGGGGATGATGCAACCATTACCCATACCTACATGGAAATAGGAGAACGTAACCATAGACTTTCTCAAATGATCAAATTTCAAGGATATAAATTAGAGAATTAGTGAGGCTATATGGAACATCACTATCTATTGTATCTGGTCGAGATACAATATTTACCTCCATGTTTTTGAAGAGTCTAAAAAATTCTCTAAATAATTATTTGAAATTCATCATGAATTATCACCCTCAAACCAATGACCAATCTGAGTCCAATATCCATACAATCAAGGAAATGTATATATCATGCTCAATGGACATCAAAGGAGGATTGGATCAACATATTTCCGGTCAAGTTCTAATACAATAATAGTTTCTAATAAAGAATCAAAACAGATCTCTATGAATACATTTATGGTATGTGATGAAGAATACTGACATTCAAGGATGTATTTAGTGAATGAAAACATCTTTTTCCTGAAATGGTTGAGGAAATTGTGGAAAATATCAAAACAATTTAGCATCACATCAGGGTTGCTCAAATTTAAAAAAAAATATCTATGTATAAAATCATTGATGAGACCTGAAGAATGATGTTTGATATAAGGTATTCATCTGTATATCTTCATGGAAGAACATAATGATATTTGGGAATAAGGGAAATCATAGTCCAAGATACATCAGTCCCTTTGAGATCTTTGATCGCATGACCTATTGAATAACACTCCCACATAATCTATCTCAAGTACAAGATATGTTCAATGTATCACTCATGAGTAAGTAAATACTAGACCACTCACATGTGCTGAATCCAAAGGTGGAACCACTTTAGAATAATCTTTCATACACAATGTAACAGGTGGATATCTTAGATCGTATAGAGAAACTTCTATGAAATAATAGAATAAACTTGGTAAAAGTTCTATGGAGAAACCAAAATTTTTAATAAGTTATGTGGAAACCATAGGTAGAGGTGAAATATAATTACCCAAAAACTATTTTATTAAAATAAATGAAAATTTTGGGGGAGAAATTACTAAAGGTGGGATGATTAAAATGACTTGAACATTTATTAATAAAATTTCATTTTGATTGATTTAAATTCCTTATTATGGTGATTGAAAACACATTCATTTATTTGGTTTTATTGTATAAAAACCGATCTAATTGAATGCTATAAGTCATAACCATTGGTAAAATAGTTTTTGAATAGTGATCATATGATTAGTATAAATATAAGGTTATAATAAATTCAATTAACAAAGGCCAAAAAATCAATGTCCTCAACCAACAAGATAATACCTTGGTAATCCCAATTAATCAAGATTTTGAGGGAGATAATATCAATGATATATTCCTCTTACAAATCAAAATCCCAAATCGTACAACTAAAGTATGAGAAAACCATTTATTGGATAAGTTCAATCACTCTAAGATCAAAACCCAAAATATTTACACTGAACCACCCCATGAAAATATGATAATGGAACACCTTAATCTTATAGAGTTTTTCAGTGTTATAATGTTTTATTTATCAATATTATAATAATATGAATTTTTATATTTCAATTTAAGTAGAATAATGGATATATTTTCTTCTTATTTTTGTTAATTTAAGAATTATATTTATTTTGAAACTATAAAACACAATTTTATTTTCTGTAATATGAAATTTCTATTGAAAAATTCAATTTTTTAATTAATCAAAATTGGAAATAAATATTTTTTTAACAAAATATTATTATTAAATAATTTTTATTAAATGAAAAATATAAAATATTTTTTATGAAGTCCATTTTAATTTTATGGGGATTTGAAAACTGTTATTGTTAACCCCCCAATATTTCTCAATAAATATAAATTCTTATTTTAAAAAAGAAAATTATCATATTCAAAAATTTATCTCAATAAAATAAATAGTATTTTTTGAATCTGTAAATTTAAATTATCTGATGGTTGATTTTTCATAATTTTCTGTGACAATCAATTTCTTAGGTAAAAATTAAATACATTATAAACTATTGTGCGTAATATTACATTATAAAAACTCCTAAAAGATGTAATAAAGTATATTAAAGGTATTAATGAAAAAATATATGTTTCCCCTTAAATGTAATTCTATTTTTCGATTATTTCCTTAATTTATTAATCCATTATGAATCTCCCAAAAACTATATGATTTTTAAGGTTTTAAAATCATTTCTTTATGAACATGACTTACTTCCACATCACCAAGGGTAATATTTTAATTAGTTTATAAAATTTCCTTATAAAATAATGAAAACTAAACGTATTTTTAAGAAATAATGGGAAAACCCATGGTCAAAAACCATGATAGTGTTTTTGTTTTTGATTATTTTATGTTTTTAGTCTAAAACCTATGTTTTGGAAATAATAATGATATCCCTTATCATTTATTTTACAAACCAACTAAATCCCCCTAACCATCACTCATAAATCATTGATAACATTATTAATATACCCTCCCACTCTATATTCATCCCAAGATCCCAAATCTCTCATGAAGCTCCTCCCATGCTTTTGGAATCACCCTCTCAAGGTAAGGGACCTCTCTCTCTTCTTTTAATTCAAGAACCTTGTTTGTATTTAGCCTTTTAAATATCAATTGGTTATGTTATCATGATTTTAAAATGATACATATACTTTAAAATTGATGTATTAATAATTAGAGTTCATTTTTACCCTCTCAAAATAGAATTTACCTAATCCATTACTATACTAAAGTTTAGTAAGGGTTCCTCTCATTATCTACTATATTCAAGCATTATCTCAATTTTATTCCTTTTTATTTCCTTTTCATTATATTGGGATATTTTTTTATACATCCCTATTACATTCCATTGGAAATAAAAATAATGATATATCCCTTTCCCTCTCATTAAATCGTTTTATGAATCTTTACATAATCACTATTATGCTATCGAAATTTCATTAATTTTTTTGATAACAAATGATTTTTTCCTGAATATCCACACTCATTTACACTCAAGGGTATTCACCTAGATGCATGTATCCTTAATTTATTAAGAAATTTCATGTATATATCCCACACTATTTGATATTGGGGTTTAAATTGATTAAACACATCCTTGTGTTGTATGATCTATGTGGCATACTTATGCATGCACATAATATGAATGAAATGAGTACACCTAATAATATTTAGTTATATAATGAATGGGAAAAGTTTTATTCTCCTGAGACATCATGTATTAAAATAGGTAGTGATCCTAATCCATTAGGATACATTTGACACCATGTTATAATGTCTTGGAGGTTATCTTTAACCTATGTTTATGATGTCATGTTTAATGTTGTTTCCACATTCCCGTATTTCCTTTAGGTTATCATGTTCTATCATTCCTCATTATTAATATTTTTTATTCACATTAATTTATGAACCATTTATGTTACTATTTTCTAAAATGTATTTTTTATTTATGTTATGAATTTTTTATTCCCATAATGAGATTTATAACTCACCGCTTTCTTGTGTATGTCCCCATGTTATCCCATTCAACTTAACAAATGATGTAAAATTAATAAAATATTATGTAAGTTTTAAATAATGAATATGTAGAAAAAGTTTTTAAGTTGTTATGAAATGTTATTTATTACACAAAGAAACTAGGCTTCTAGGTCATTTTGGTTTTATTATGCATATTCTTAAGTAACAAATCAGAAATTATTCTGTAACAAAGAATAGGGTTATTATAATACCACACTCAAAAATATTATCTAAATAGTGGAATCCCATAAACCTCACAACATTAAAAAAACAATAATACCACACTATGACATAAAAACAAAACGCCATGAAATAACTAGTAGCATAGACATGATTTATAAAAAAACGTAATTAGGTTAGAATTACATCCAACTAACTTTACGTAAAGGGAAGGTTAGTCCTCTCATTACCAAAATATATCTTTATTCATAATTGAAGTATAACCCACTTGGTTATCATGGTACAAAATAGGGAAGACCCTCAACCCTTAAATAATTCATGTAATCTAAAAGGCAGACTGGGAATCACAAATGACCCACTTGCATAAATCACATATCTTATACTCAATGGAGGCATCGGTAACCAAATCCATGTCCTCTATATCATGATATACCTAGGGTATATAACTCTTATTCTTAGAGGTCATAATCATCATCCCTTTAATATGACCATATGGACTTCAGTGAACATGGTATCATACTGAATCAAAGTATAGAAAAACATATCCTTTATATAGAAAACACATTTTCTCACCTGGTGAAGGAAAACCCTAAGTCATGGCTGACATCAAGCATCCACATTTATAAATTTCCTTTATACCATTAGGCTAATGATACATCGGTGATTTCTTATAAATTATAGATAAAATCAAGGGGACCCCCCTTGGGTACCATTTATAGATCCCAATACACATTTAAATAAATTATTTGGACTTCAACTTCCCTAACAAAAATTTATAAAAATAAAGGGGTCAATAATAGCTCTAAATGTCATTAAGTCAATCAAATAGGGTCATGTGAAAATAATTTAATTTAATTTTTATCTCATAACAAATTGAGGTGACACCATATATGAAACATTCCCTGAAGTGATTCATAAAAAATTAGATAATGATAGTGAAAACATACCTGAAAGTGCATTCCAACCTATAATAAAGTTGCAATATTATCACATAAGATCATCCAAACCTGATCTTGCTATATCGACCATCTTCTAACCACACAACTCCAAAAATACCCCAAAAACCATTTCAATTATTTATATTCTAGTTTTAATTATTTAATATGATTAATTATATAATTAATTCATTACAGAGTAAATGAGGAATAACCCACTAAATGGTGTAGTGATGTCAAAACCTCATGAACTCGAGTGTTTATCACTGTTGACACACCCCTAAACTCATCACCAAAAAATTAATCAACAAATTACTTTTATTAGTCAATCTATTTCATTATAATTTAATTAAGAAAACAAAATAAATTAGTGTATGGGATTATTGTAATAAAAACCGCACATAACCGTAAGAATTTTCTCTATCGAGACTTCCATTAGGCAATCCAAACTAGAGACCCATCATCCTAGTTAGATTCAACCATAATCTAGTTAAATTGAAATAAAAACCCTAAATCATGGTATATTGGGTTAGAAGGGGGAAGGAAAAGAGAAGAAAGTGAGGAAGACGTATGATCTCACCCTCACTGCTGAATTTATAAGCCCAAGACCTCCATAGGCCATGGGAGAAGGAGGGATAAAAGGGGGATCAAAGAGGTGTCCTACATCCCTTCTTTCCCATTGAACCCTTGAAACTGAATGGGTTTTAATTTAAACCCTCTTTAAAAAATAGATAAAGAGATCGTTATATTCTATCCCCATCATTCATAACATAATTCCCCAACACAGGACACCTCAACACCCTCATAAAGGGGGATTGCGATGCAACCCTATACATTATAACACAATACCCTATCACCGAGAAACCAAATAAACAAAATACAACCATTTTAATGTGACTGTTTTCCCCATGGAGAAATTCCCTACTCTAGGAAGGAACCAAAAAGTCCAAAAGATGACTACCTAGGGTCATGTTGCAGCATGCCTCTACTCAACATGATGCATTGACCCCCATTCTTGGGTCTCAAAAAAGAAATCATGACCTAGAAAATGGACTGAATGATTGATTCATAGTGAAACCCCAACCCCTGAATAAGACATTCATAGTGTAATACATACATTGTAGTGTGTCCATATGTATGAACTTATAGAGTTAACATTACAAAACCCTTTCTATTCCCTGATTTACTCTCATATATCCATCATCACGGTGAAACCCTCATGCATTGGGACATGAATACTCGTTGTTTCTAGGAAAATAAACCTAACTAAGCCTCAATATAGTTTAAAACTGTAATGAAATAGGAAATAAAATCATCATCTCTAAAAATTTAATTTGACAAAAGGTACCACATCATTGAATGACTTCCATTGTTGCATGAACAAACACCTAATTAAGTGGGATATATCTTACACAATCTGTCATCATTCATTAATTAACCACACTAAAATATGCACTATCTTATATAATTAATTAATTAATATCATATAAAAGCTAATCATGTAACAACCCCTAGCTTTTTTGAGTGACCCTTAAATTGATGCAAAATTTCATCCCAAACACTGGGATGCCTTTTAAATACTAAATCCCAGCATCCATGGACATCTAAAACATATAAAAACATCAAAGCACACACATTTTGGATATATTTTATAAAAATTCCATACTTTTTTAAATATACGGGGTGTCACAACCTACCTACTATAACACTATTCTTCACTAATAATTCTTCATGTGAACACCCCATGAACTACCTTGGTTTCTGAAACCCAATTCATGGTTTTATTTCATATATCCTACATATCATGATCATACCAACACATAATCTAAACTAGGGAAACTACACAACACCCAAATCTATCATGACCTAACTCATAATAATTGATGGTCATCACTCATTGATGTTTTTAAATCTATACACAAATTATAACACTCTATCACATGAAAAATGAAATAGTTGGTATCTTACTACACTGACTAATCCCAAAACACATGATGAACCAAGAACGATGAAAATATCTAATCCACTAACCCCACCACAATTTCAACATTTGATGACATTTGAGGCTTCCCAAATCACCAGTGGCACACACTTGGGGATGAAATCATTATTCTAAACTAGACTTCCACCAACACAATATCACACATGAGAACCTCCAAAAAAATTTGAATCAACCACATAGTCTCACTCTAAAAAATCAAAAAAACATAAATTATTACCCCCTTGTAAATAGTTTCATTCTATCCATAAGTACAAACATTCACAAAATGTGTACTTCAACTGGTGAGATTTCTGAATCCCCATTAGTTTTTCCCTAAACACATTTACTATCTCCTTCTCCATGATATGGTACCAAAATCGGGTTCACTCTAACCACACACACACACATATATATATATAGAAAAAATATTTCTTATATACTAACTATAATATAGAACCCTTACTAGTATGAGTATTGGTTCACTATAGAAATCTCAATTGATTCTCCCAACACTCCTCCTAGATAAGGGAAAAATGAAAATAAATCTTAATGTATGATCCCATCTATATAATATTCCAACATAGAAACCCTATATATTAACATCTTATTATCATTTAATTTTATAAATGATGGTATTCATGAGACCTGGCTTGTAACACCGAAAAAACATCCCAAGGAGCATAACTCATAGGCTATGACATCATGGTGCTCGATGCGATCGCTATCCCAAAACCCTCTAGGTACACTACCACTTAATAAGTATTTATGGTCCAGACCGCACAACAAGTGATCAGCCTCAATACCTTGTTATTTTTACATTCCAATCCATTGTAGACCTCATTCTCCTCTACTATTGGTTTCAAAATTAAATGGTTACATAGTTTTTGATAAGTAAATTTGAGGCACCACACAAAAAATACAAAATTTGTTTATCCCATCAAATCATCAATGTGTCACTTAATACATCCATTAAATCAATTGTTATTTCATTTTGAAATAGGGTATATCTACCATTGGTATTGTTCAATAATAATAAAAAATATTCAAGGTTCAACAACCATTGATAAAAACAAGGCATCTCACATATTCAATCCCCACCTCATATCTGATCACTACCCTTGGGTGATCATCCAAAAATCCATAGAAATTCCTTGACTTAAGTAAAAATAGTTGGGAAAGCTAAAGAGTATGAGACCTAAACACGTCATATATATATCTAAGAAGCTATTATACCCTATAGATGTCAGAAGGGACTAAATATAAATCATTATCATCCTAACCACATATTAGGAATGAAAAAAAGAAAAAAGTATTCATTGTACCATTATCATATCTCACATTCCATACAATGATGATGACACCTACCTAAATAGTAGGTATACTATTCCAAAATAAAATATTTGACCATAACCATCATAAAAGGATACACACATAGGGTGTAAGATCATCCACCCACCCAAAATAGAGAAATGATCATAAAATTATACCTACAATGATGTACACAACTAGTAGGGTAAATCAAAATGAAACACTAAGAAGACTCCCACTCTAGTGCTATACAATAAAAAATCAAACTCACACCATCATGATTCGTTTATCAATTTTCCTAGTCCCACAAGCCTAATTAAAAACTAAACATGCATCCCATACATGTTGACCACATCACCAAATAGGTCATCACCCATGCTTCTATATTGATATACCTCAATTTATTCCCTTATATCGATCCAATAATCAATCAAGAATTGTTGAAATATCATTCAAATAATACATATCATACAAGAATATATTGTTTATGATCTAAAAAAAATCTATATTCGTAGGTTGTACACCTACCCTGGGCTTGCCTCACAACATCACAAAAAAATTATAGGCGTACGTAGAAAAACAACCCTACCACATAGAAAAAACATGACTCAATATGATCCTATATTGGAGTCATAATAACTAGGCCCCCAACCTAGATGATAAACTAAATTGCATGAAGTTAAATCCCATGAATAAACATTCACACCTCATTCTTAGATGTCTATTTATCTTCATGTACCACCACCCTATTCTGAGACTATAAATAGTGGGAATCCCATTCCAATACCAAGACACCCACTCTATGTTTACAATCCTCATTGAGCACTCACATGAAAGAATACCCCTAGAGGATCACTACCACACCCATAAGTACATCGAAGATGCTTCCCATAAATGTATCCTATCATACACCTCATATAAATGAAAATGTAATTAGTACTAAATACACCCCCTTTTCTATACTCACCCTACAACATATGGGACTCACTTTATTAGTTCATAAATCTTTCCCAACCCATCCACTATATAAATTGTTATCAGTTAAATAAAATTTTCACCTCATAAATTACCTAATTATAATTACCTAATCAATATATGATTCAAGTTATATATAATTCCACCATCAAATTATATATTAATGAAATGTGTAAGTTTCCATTGATACTTTGAATATACATGTCTGACATTATAAACAAGGTAATGAATCACAGGAAATAAATTTTTTTATATAAAGCCATCATAAAAAAATGATAAATGAAAAAATTACTGTTTAAATCCCTATGTAAGAGATAAAAAATAAAATAAATAATATCAAACATGAGACTTGATGTAAAAAAATAGGTGAACGTTAATAGCATAATCCCAAAAAATAAACCCCACTCCATGGTAAATTCGAATTATGATCATGTAGATGCTTTCCTAGTGTATACATATAATCCATATCAATTTATTAGAATTCATATATCCATATACTATATCCCAAATATAAATATAATAAAAAACAAGGTTATGATTCTTCTTTGTAGAATATTTTATCGGGTTCACCTCTACTATGATTGAACTAGGTGATACATTCCTCAAGAATTCCACCATGTATACAAGAGGCTATCGAACATAAACTAGAGTCTATGGATAATGATGGGTAGAATCTAACCTCACATACTAATAAAAATATATAATAGTGGACACAAGAAGTAAAAAATAACAAAATATTCTAAAAAAAAACATTTTTAGAACTCTCCATCAGTAATGAAATGAAATCTAACAAGCTGTTACCAAAACAGGTACCAATAATGTCACATTGATTTACATAGGAAAATGTGATCTATCATATGTAGATCACTTAAAAAAACTCTAAAAGTAAATAAAGGATGAGATATAAGAGTAAAACTAGACTCGATTCCATTACTAATCCTATCTCTTAACTCTTATCAAGATCTACATCTTCACCATCCATAATAAGTACCATGAATTTAACTATTCCTGGAATAACGAGGTCAACTCATATACCAATGTTCCAAGGACACCAAAGAAGTGTGTAAATATAACTCAGTAAGCCACCACCTATAGTATCAATAAATATATCTATTAATTATATGAATTCACAATGTGAAAGGATTGAGAATAAATAAAACAACTACAACGATAATAATAAAACTACTTCACACCATTTGGTGCTCCTCAATCAACTCGTGTGATGTATACCTACTTAGTCTAATATCAATGAGCCTATAATCATATCACAAAACAATAGGTTGGGAATCCCAACCCATATTATAGATAATAAAAATAACACCCTATCCCAATACACTGACTAATGTGTGGGTGGTAAGTCACAATGGAATACTCATTGTTAAGGTAATATCATCTATTTTGAAACATAATCATTAAAACCGGGGTTAAAAGTCCCGATAACAAAACTAAAACTATAATCAATGTTCACCCTAGCATATATAATTAAGTGGGCTTCCCATTCCAATTAAAATAAAATAAATTAATTATTATGCTCAGGGTAACATATACCAACGAGCATCACTTTCTAAAAAAGTAATCAATAAGATGGAATAAAACTGCCAACCGTGAGCATAAACACAGTAGGGAAGGAATCCCTAAAACACCAAAAATAATCAATTAGCCACAATTTTACTTGTGTTTTATGAATACATAGCTATGTATTATTTTAGATGAGTTTTAAAATGTATATAATATATTCACTTTTTTAAAACTTCACTAATTAGCTTCAATTTAAAACATCATTAATTTAGCCACATTTCATAGCATTTATAATTGAGATGAATTTTAAAACATCCCAAATTAGTGACATTTTAAAACGTTGATAATTTAGTTATGTTTCAAAATGTGGCTAATACATGAATTTTTTATTTCATGTGTATTTAAAATGTGATAAAATTAAAACAAAAAAAATAAAAATCCATTTTATGTGTGTATATATATAATAGTATTATATTTAATTAATAATGAAAAAAAGTCATTAAAAATATATATGTAATAATACCAGAAAATACAGTATATATATATATGTGTATACATATATAGAAATAAATTATATATATATATATATAAACTTGTACATGGGTTAGGGGGATTTCCAGACATGAAAAGACTAACTTGAAAGAAAATAGAAGTATCCTTGCCTAATTTTTAGAGAAAATCATTAAGCCATGGTTTAATTTAAAAGCCTGATTAATAATAGGTTCAGACTTATGATTTAATATTTGACTTGATTAGTGACCCACTTATCATGAATATGATATATTATGTTTTATTTTTTAATAAATTTAATGATTAAGTATTTAAATAAAAAAATAAATATTATTATTAAATAAAATATATTTCATTATATGTATAAATAATATGAAAATAAACTATCCTTACTTTATAAATAATATATACGCATAGAAATGTATAAAAAAATATACAAATATAAGTATATTTATATTGATTTATATACAAACAAAAAGTAGTTAAAAAAAATTATAATTAAATAATAATAAAATAAATGATAATGAATATAAAAAATTATGTTTATATAAGTGTATTTATAATATATATAAAGACTAATGTATATATATATGTAAATAATTATTAAACAAATGCCCATTGATTTATAAATGTACATTATAAACATATAAATTTATAAATATATTTTAAAAAAATTAAGCATATTTATTTATCAATTCCCACACACACATATTACTATATGCACATATAAATTCATATAAATTTAATTAAATATTTATATTTCAATTAATTAATATTTTAATATTCATAAATATATAAAAATAAATTTGTAATAACATATTAATTAATATATAAATATATGTAGATAAATAAATAAATAAATAATTAATTATATTTGTATATATCTATTAACACATATATGAACATAACAACATACATTTAATATATTGTTGTTCGTATACAAACAAACGCGCATGCACACACATATGGTTTTATAGTTCCAGAATACATTTCAATGTACGCAATACTTGAGGAATCCTGCTAGTATTTATTATATAATGAAGACTGACTAACAGAGATATTAATTACATTTATGAGTTTATATTCACATAAATGTATGTGTGTGTGGGTGTCTTTTTATTGATATATATATATATATATATAGGTATATGTATTTACATACATGTGTATAAATATATACATGTATATCAAGACACATACACACACAAGTTTACACACACACATTGAGTCTTATATGTATTTGTTTACACGGACACACATATAATAATGTCTTATATATATAAATGTTAATTTATACACACACTAGTTTATATTAAGTGATGTATATATAAATATATATATATTAATATATAAGTTATATATATTAGTTTATGTATACTATTAAATGAATTTATAAATGAATGTAAAAAATATGAATGTAAATATATATATATATCAGTATATTTTTGAATTCATGTTTAAAAAAATGAATTCTTAGATGAGTGGTCTGGGAACCCCCATCCAGACATCCTCACCCTAGGTTTGATTTCATTGAAACAAAAATAATTTCCCACATTTGGGATCAATGTGTGGGTGTGTGTAAGACGATAGGTGTATATAGGTAAATGGTGTGTCAGTAAAATTGGAATGTTAAATGGGTTTTATAAATATAGCTAATTAGTTTCTTTTATAAATGTGACAAATTAACATCATTTATAAATGTGTATAATTAGTGACACATCATTTCCTAGCATTTTTAAAAATGATTGTAAAATTTTTAGGCACATTTATGAATGAAAATAATCCTAAAATCAAAACGTGGATAAATCATAATTTTCCCATAGTGTTATTCATGGATCAAATCACAAGATTTGGTATCATGTCTCATAGAAAACAATATCACATGAGAATCTCACCTCTATCCAAAAAAGAATCACATCAGAGGCACCCCATCCAACTTGCAAGGAAAATATCAAATAACTAGGCATTTCTTCCAGGAAATCTCACCCCATTCGATAGATTTGTTATAATATGGGTAGTACATATCACTCCCATGTGTATTTACAAGTAACTGGAAAATGATCCCATAACATAGGCATATTCTGTTTAATTAAGTATTCCTCCCCATTACTATAATCATCAAGTCCATATGGGTGTAAAATTCCATGACATAATTGGTGTCATGGTTGGGTTGTTGTGTGTTGTTACATCTTACAATATAACTAGTTTATAAATTTAAAACCATGAAATTACATAACACCATAACTACTTATAAGTAATTCATAAACTCAATCTTGAAGGTTGAACCCACAAAGATAGGGTAGAATCAAACATTAAAACAATATAATGAACTATAATATGATTTATATGAAAACTACCAATTCCTAAAACTAACAAATTGGATATGATATATATTGTTACTTTTCAATTTAATGTTCTTGAACTAAAAAATTATAAAGTAGATAGTGATAATAATTAATTTTTTTAAATCAGTTCATAGTGAATCGATTGGTATAAGAAACAATATTTGATCTCTAAGATTTATTTTTCACATGAATAACTAATTTTGATTACTTAATGAATGGGTAATCCAGATCCATATTTAAAAAGGGCATTAAAACTAA
Source organism: Viscum album (assembly GCA_963277665.1). Lineage (NCBI taxonomy): Eukaryota > Viridiplantae > Streptophyta > Magnoliopsida > Santalales > Viscaceae > Viscum > Viscum album. The sequence goes on along the minus strand of OY728140.1, from coordinate 1,710,323,287 downwards.
TACAATTTTTATGGTAAAAGTCACACCCCAGTAATTACATTAAAATAAGTCCCTCTCTCAATGGTAATTGACATGCTTTTGTTAATAAATGTGATTCAAATTTGACTTTAATACCCCTAAAACAATGGTAATGTAACAGGAATATATAGGGGATAATAGAGAATGTATGAGAGTATGAACCCGACATGAAATATAAAAAAATAAGACTACTTAATTAAAACAATTACTTTTATATTATAAAACTTGGTAGATGAAATTAGCCTCTCATGTTATATATTATATTAATAATGAAAATAAAATAAACAAGCTCTAAGGACACCAAAAATAGGCACCTTAGGATAGAAGCTGAATAATCTCCATGAATTTATTTCCCTTTGGTGTATAGAGGCTACCTCTATTCAGAAATAGACTTCCTCTAGATATATCAATATCTCTTTTCTAAATATTCACTCTTATATATCCTAATGAGATTTAAGAAATACTCTAAATGCATATGAAGAAATTCTCATGGAAAAAATCCTTCCAATATCCAAAAAATATATCTTCAATTTATATAAGAGAAAGGCTACCTGAACAAATTAAATTGTCTTATATCTACTACTCATGGTGAGAAATAGAAGGCACAAAAAAATAATTAATCCTCACTTGTGCTATAACATCATGGGGTTCATGGATACACATCAGAATAGTTCATATAATAGGAATAAAAGTTCTCATGAGAACAAAAAATACACTGTATCTATACACCATCATATTCATAGCATGGGATGAACCATTATGACATGAATATGACTCGTATCTTCATGAAAATTTAGTACCACTTTCACCGTGTTATAACAATCCTTTCACATAGTGATAATACACCTGTTGTTTATTTAAAAAATTATAATTGAATTTCATCCTCTATCCACATCATAATTATCAATCTATAGTGGCACAAAATTCATTAATTAGTAAATCTAATATCAATGTAGTGATCATCATAGGACCAACGGTCTAGTCACAATATGATGCATTATATTTAGAAATTTATTGCATCAAAAATATAATAGGTGTGGTGTGTAGATAATCTTATCAGGCCTTTGAACATTGATTCCCCTTTATCATCAATGGTAGAATAATTGAAAAAATTGGAGTAATGTGGTGTGACACAACAAAATATATGATATAGATGAGATAGAAAACCGAGTGATGTTTTATTTACTATGAATAGTGCCCCCATCGCTATTTTCCTAGATCGATCTTGAATTATTGAAATTAATTCTTAATTTATTTCAACATTTTAGGTACATTTAAAATGTGATCCACCATTCCTACATTGTACCAATCCTCAGGCCCAACACAACCCCATGCTAGGATCTAATTTGTTACTCTCCCACTTTTAATGATTCACATTGGTCTCTTGCAATCACTTCAATTATAGACAAGCCTCAATAGATCATGGATGGTTTTTATCTAGATGGATGGATTGATATTTTATGGATCAACAGGTTCGATAATATTTTTTAAATAATACTTAATTTTATTTTATCATTTTCAACTTCATGCAAATTTACTCATTTAACAATAATTTTATTTTTAAATCTCAATCTGTTTGTTTCCCACCATTTGAACACACCATGATTGAAAATTATACAAGAGTAGTCATCTAAAAAATAAAATGAATGAACATTCATTTACTTATTTAATGTATGAACTATGGATAAAAAATACTCCCATAATTGAATCACTCTTGAACTCAAACACAAACATTTACATAATCAAAACAGAAAATCCACGATACTAAAATTTAAATACAAAGGTAAACAAAATAAAATAATTATAAATGATAATTAAATATTAAAGATTACAAAAAGGAAATATTTTAACTCTTCATTTTTATGTAAACATAATAAACCATTCATTCCAACCCCTTTGAAATTTTTGACTCTCATTTAAACTTCTATCCATATACTACAATCCATTATTAGTAGGCTTATGAATTATGATCTACCTCTCCTTGATGACTTTTTATCATCACTCAATAAATTTTTTACTAGAGTTATGATCATACCTTAAGTAAATACATCCTAACTATAGGAATATAATAGTTCTCAAATATACAACCCATAATCAAAAATATCAACATTAATCTAAAGGACATAACATTTGGGATCAAATGAATCAAGGCATCACGTCGATAAGTTATTGATGTGAAAAATAAAAAATCTCAAACTGAAGTTTCCTTTAAAGATAATTTCATTATAAATAATAGAAATATCTATGAAAAAAGACTTATTTTAAAATGTGGAATCACTCTGAACTTCCCAAAATCAATATAAGGAACAAAAATATGATATGTTTTTACAATGAGAGAATGTAACCTCTTTTATTTATTTATTTATTTTTTCAATATATTTTTATAATTTCATTATAAAAAATATATTACACCCATCAGTAAAGGAATATTATATTTACTCATTTAACTTATTTAAATATTTATAACGATATTATAGGTTGAGTTAATAGTGGATTCCCTTCCGAAGACACCACCCATTTTCCAATTTTTGTTTAATTTTTTAATTTTTTTCAAGAGGATAATCTATGAAATAAAATGTATAATTCATGAACATTTCCACAAAATCCCTTGAAAACACCCCATATATTCTCTTAAATACATAACGTCCCCAAGAAAAGGTAAAATATCTCCCCCACATTAATTCTATTGAAAATCAGGTAAAACACAAATTGTATGGTTAAAAGAACAATGTTGTCATATAATGTAGCTCTTCCTAAAATGTTAATTCATGGATTATAAGAGACTAAATAAACAAAAAAAATTCAACAAAGGTGTCACATATTATGGGATAAAATATAAATGGATCAATCAATGTAACTGGATTTTTTTATTTTCCAAAATTTTAAAATATCTCAATAAATGTTCTAGTAGGACTCTTTAGCCCAATAATCTATATAAAAATGTTTATTATAAATAAAATGAAATATATATTTTAAAACCCTCTTAGGAATGGTAAATATATTTTATATATAATTGAAACCCTAGATTTTTATTTCACTTATAGTTTATTAATGTATTGGTATTTAGTCCATTACTGGAGTTTCAGATCTAACATGTAAAAAATATTAATGTTTTGGGAATACAGTGTATGGTGAAAGGTAGGACTATAACCTTAATAAAAAAATGTGAATAGAGTGTGAATGTATGCAATGTTTAATGGAGTTATGTAGAATTATTATTTCATTATTTTTTAAAACATGCAGTCTCCAGGTCATCTCATATGAATAGCCACAATTGGTCAATTTATTAGTAAACCGTGTATCCCAACAGTGTAGGTCAACTAGTTTTATTAAAAAGTATTATTCCTAAACAATCTTCAGATAAATTAATCCCAACTAGGCTTTCCCTTCCAATTACTTGGTAGAGACACATGAAAGGACATCTATGCCACCGTTATTTTCTCCTCTATCAATTTTTGAGGCTTCTCCTTCGATTTTATATGGGTTTCAGTATGGTATGGCTTTAATTATACCTTTCTATCTTCTTTAAATTGTTTTATCTTCTATCAATATCTCAGGTTTGTGTTGGATGAACCATAGGTGAGGTTTTGGTTTTAAACCCGCATTCATTTGATCCATATGGTATGTGAATTATTATCCAAAACCCTTCTTATTACATATTTGAGAGTTTCTTGATGCTCAAACTCTCAATGAGGTAGGTGTTAAAACAATTTTACTTTCTTAATAACACCATTATTTTTTTCCTCTTATAATTTTTTAATTTAATTTATATATAAACCAATAGTTTTCATACATATATATGACATATTAATATATGAATATTCAAATAATTTTATATAAAAATTCTTAAGGACTGTAGAAGATTATTGTATTTGGAAACATGGTTATATAAAAAAACTAGTTCATAAGTAAAATACATCATCTCTAACTAAATTATTTATAAGTAGAACCTGTATCATAAATTTCATACATAATACCTTATTTCGTAACCCAGGGAATGGAAATATAAGAAAGGGAGGGATCAAATAGCCAGTAAGGGTAAACAAGGGATATATTAGTGATAACATATTCATAAAATGGGAATAATGGTATAATAAAAAAATATTAGCATTTGAATACCATATCCATCATATCACATATCCTAATATTGAGTCATGGAATAAATTTTGGAATTTTATAAAACATGAATTATACAGGAAACAAAGAACATGATCCATGAGAGCATAATATTTTAATAATACATATATTATTAGAAAAAACATAAAAATAGAAAATCATGTAATTAATAGTCATGGATAATTTAAAAGAATATCATAGTAGAAATGGTTTACTCAGTAAAAAATTGTAGAAATCAGGGTTTACACCCAATACTATCAAATAGTATAATGTCCTTTACTAAACTGAGATCACTCTCTATTCTAGTTTAGTTTATCTCATGAGATAATAATCTTGTCATAATATATTTTTCAGATATATAATTCTAGTCCCAACCATCACATAATGAAAATAATAAATATGTGATGAAAAAGACCATAAATTCATTATCATGTTGTAAACCATGAAAAATAAATGGGTTTTATAATCATTTCATAATAGTTTAACCCATAGAAGACAAATGAGTTTTCTAAACATTTCATATTTTCATCATAGAATAACCCATTAGAAATAAGCAAGTTTCATAAAAATATTCTCAACATAAAAATAAAAAGGCTAGAGAAAGAATAAGAAAGGTGTCATTGGATCATATCTCTATAATATCATTCATTTAATCATGGTTTTTTCATTTATGAATACAAATACCATTAAAATATCATTACAACATTATTGAGGATAATATAATTTCCATTTTAAAATCAATTTGGAAAATATAATAATTTATAAAATAATAAAAAATATAATTTCTTTAAATATAACATTGTAATTTTTTAAAAAACTATTTCAATATTTTAGTGGTCATGATGGCAGGAAGGACTATTTATTCTGTACACGTAAAAATAAATACTCCTTTCACATTTTTGAGAAAAAAGAAAAAAGTCCGTACTTTTGAAAAATGATAAGAAGATTACATTTAATAAAATATATAAATAAAAAATGGGTATATGTTAATTTAAAAACTATTTGGTCAATAATAATGAATTTCTTGAAGATTTTTTAGAAAGTATGGAAATAGAGAAAATAATTTTCAGCTGAAGAGTGAAATAGGTTAATGTTTTCCATAAAAAATTTATTATGAAATCTTGAGTACATAAAAAGAGGAAAATAAAAGGGAATTTTTTTTAAGGAAATAACCATATGATAATAAAATTCATGAGTTTATTGATAGATATATCATAATATTTATCCATCATAAATGTAATCATAAACAATCTGATTATATCCTAAAACACATACCCTTATGGAAAATTATGAAAATTAATCCCCATGAAATAAAGATCCTTTATGTATAAGTAAATTACTTTAACTTTCATACGGGTCATCATAAAATAAATTAATGGGTAGTAAATACAACACATAAAATAAACAAGTTTTGAATATGGCATGTGTCTCACATAAATAAATGTGAGATGAAAATCCCTTACCTTGAGTCTCGACATTCTTCATACATGTTAGAACAACCAATATAATAAATATAAGTTTATTATAATTATATTAAATAAACCTAAAAATATGAATCATACCATATATTATTTAATTAAAACCATTTATAAAATTTTTACTAACAATTATTTGTTAAAATTACTATTTCGGGTGATTACCACTTCATTTTTATTGAATGTTTTTGTTTTGTAGTTTTGTTCCTTAAACATGATTAGGGTTAAATCATCTAATTTATGTTAATAATGATATAAATATTATATATATATATTAATTATATACATATTTATATAAATCCTCAATATTTAGGGATAGAAAAAAAATAATTACACTATTCATGGAGGTGGTAGGTCGTACGTACACATTAATGTTGTTTTCATTTTTTGACAGACCGAACGAAAGAATGGTAAATATTAATTCAACATTAAAAAATATGTTTTATATAATATATATCATATATATATTCACTAAATATATCTTTATTAACATTAATGAAAAAATAATGTGAAACTCATATAACGTCGCTTTGTTGGGGCGGTAGTCCACACTGTGCATGATTGATGTTATCATTTTCAAAAAAAAGGATGGTAAGAAATTTGAGGTGATATTATAATAAAATATTTATAATTGTATCATAATTTTCATATAAATATGTTAAATGAATCATTATATCCATCCTTGAGAGGCTGTGAGTGAAATATAATTACATTAGTTCACGAGTTGGTAGTCCTCCACACACACGATCGATGGTTTTGATTCCCATTTGATCGATGAGTTTGTGGATATATGTTATTAAACTAAGATAAAAACATATTTGTATAATTAATATAATTATTTAATTATATTAAAAAATTTAATATTATTTTAAGTATGTGGAAAAACAAATAAAAAAATGAACGGTTTAGGGAAATAAGTGGGTGAGAGGACCCACTTGGAAACCACTTCTAAATTTCAAAATATATTAAAAAATAATAGTCATTAACAAGAAACAATATTCCAAATGACCATATAATATAATAAGGGACATTTGAAGGCCTAAATATTTCCCAAAAATAGGGTGTAGATAATTTTCATTGGAAAACATACCCTTATCTTTTTAGTTTAACCCCATGGTGAACCCATTTTAATATTAACCAGAGTAATTAATTTTTTCTTTTTTATACTACTCAACATGGAAAAAATTAAATTGTTATTTTTAAATAATATTACATACGGTGATTCTATGTATGGAATCCATTTTAAAAAATTCAATTCACAGGTGTGGAATATTTTTATTTTAAATTAAACCTTCAAACATGATGAAAGAGTGGTTTTTCAAAAGATACAAATTTCATAGGTAATAAAAGATATTTTATAAAAATTGAACATAAAATTTATTAAATTTAACAAAATATGATTAATAATAATTTATTTTAACGAATTTTAACTTTAAAACTTATTTAAAATATAATTTAACTACTTAAATACTTTAAATGAAAAAGGAATTGTTTTATTAAAAATCAGTTTTTTTCATTATTTATCACAAAAACCATATCTTCAGAAAATTCTCTAAAATTTACCCTTAGATTATTTTAACATTATTATTTCAAACATTAAGGAAATTATTCAATTAAACTTTCTATTATTGGGGAAATAATTAATGTTATATTATTTTCAAAAAAAACTATGAAAATCATTTTTGAGAAAATTGTATTTTCAAAGCATATAAAACATCAATAAAAAATTAAATACATATTTGTAAATAATTATTATTTTTCTAAAACAGTCATAGGTTTTTTTAAATGTGGTTATATTATTATTACATGAAAATTTAATTCCTAGGTTATAAAATTAATTATAATATTAATAGTATATTGTGGTTCATTAAAACACGGTGTTACATGTAAAGCAAACTATCAAAGAAATTCAATTTATTTGAAAAAAGTATTTTATATAATTTTAGAGTGTTTAATTGTACCCCTATTGAAATGAATTTTTCATTGAAAATTGTCCAATTTTATACAAATAGTTAAGGATACTTCAGCCTAATCATATACCTAGGTTCCCATATAGCTTGTTCAAGTGGGTGGTTTTTCCATTAAACATTTACCATGTGAGTGATATTGTTTCTAAGAATTTTATATATATCTTAGATAATTATCACAAGTTTCTATTCATCAAAAAGATAATTATCTAGTAGTATGACCCTTGAGTACACCACATCCTAGGTTTTTGGTATTTACATACTCGTGAGATATAAATGGAACACATTGTAAACTTGAAAGTGGTTCACTAGAAGTGTCATGTGATAAGAAACCATCCCTACTCAATCAAGAACCATAAAGGAGATAATATACCTATGGATCAATTTTTATTTCATTCGAAATATAAAAAACTTAATCTAGGAATAAATTTTCAAAAACACATTCTCAACAACTTTAAATACCCAATTTTATTAATGATTGTTAGTAGAACTATTATGTCGACTTCATGATTCCTTTTTTGTGGATGAATTGATATAACCTTCTCTACCATTTCTTTAACTATCTTACAAACAAATATCTTTCATTCTCTAACTTAATCCTAGTATGCTGGAGTTATACACTTTTTGACATATTTGTCTTTACAAGGATACATCTGAATTCTCTATTGAAAGTTCCAATTGTATGAAAACTTGACTATAGGAAGGTTTTGATCTCAACCATATTAGAAATACATAGAAAATAGATTATATCATATTCTATATTGTTTGAATATTTATATGACACATTCCATCTGTATAATAATGATTAGTTGTGCTAAAGCATAACTCTTTATCCAAAGTCTATTGAATAATTTATTATAACGTTGAGGTAAACCTAGGATCCTGATGAGATATTATAAAATGTGGTAATACATAAAAACATACCATAATGAAGGTTAATGTCAAGAATTTTTTTTACCTTGTTCTACATCTCTTTATCTTCCTTCCTGAGTTCTGTAACCTTCACTAAGATTGACTATTGAACAGTCTTTTGAGAGATATAATATTTCTCCCCTTTCGTCAAGATTTTTAGATCCATACTTTGAAAATAAATTAATATTTTATCTTTAGTGATCAACACTATAGATAATAAAAAATGATTATTTTTACCCAAAGTAGTATCTACCTTTTATATATACATAGGGTGGTAATGTATCGAGTAATAATAATCTTTAATAAGATATAATAATCTTATATGATTCATATTAAACTCCTTCTATGTGAATATATACTTTATAATTTTATGATCATTGTATATATATCATGTATTTCTCTATAATGATAATTTATCCATATATTTAATGAAAAATTATCATAGTTAACTCCAAATCATTAGTTCGGTAATTTTACTCACAAAACTACAATTTTTGTGCAGTAAAATCTATAACTTTGTCATTCAGCATGGGAACATATCACAATACCTTATTTTAAGCTTATATATATATATGTATATATATATATATTACAAACCCTTACCACTATATGGTAATGAAAGCATACATTCAGTGATTAATCTTCTATTCATTTCCTTTAATTTTTCCTCACATTCACCTGTCCAAAGGAACATGGATCCATTTTGGGTCAAATGTGTGATCAGATTGGATTGCTATGGGAAATTTTCCCAAAAGCATCGATAATATTAATCCAAACCAAGAAAAATTGGATCTCAGTGACATTGGTTGGTCTTTCCCCACACTCGATAATTGTTTCTTTGACAGATCCACCGATATACCCTCTCTTGAGATTATATGACCCGAAAAATGAAACATTTTTAGCATGAATCCATTCTTGGTAAAAATTTCATACAAATTATTCTTCCTCTATGTATTTAGTAAAACTGTTTAGGTGATCTTAATTTCATTACCTCATTTTTGAATAGATAGTAATAACATACTTAGTGACTACTAAAAAATAATCAATTTAATTTCTAAAGGATCTATTCATTAAATCCATGAATATAGTAAGACCAAACAACATCACTATATATTCATATTGTAAATAAATTATATTGAATGATGTCTTGGATATATCCTCCTTCTAACCCCTAAATTTAAGATATATAGATTGAAGGGGAATATTTCAAAATTATTGATCACTTCATAGTTGATCAAAAAAGTCATCAATATAAGGATAAAGAATCTTTTTCATGCTTTTTACCATGTTTATATTTTGATAATCAATGAAAATTCCCATCAATCCACATTTCTACTTAACAAAAATAATAGGTGTACCCTAATGTGATACACTTGGCCAAATGAATACCTTTTCAAGATTCTCATGGAGTTACTTCTTCAATATTTGTTATTCAATCGAGGACATTATATAGAGTCTTTGAAATTGGTATAACACTATGCATGAGTTCTATTAAGAACTCAACCTCATGATTCAGTGCGTGACTAGGAAACTCTTTCAGAAATACATAAACAAAATCCCATACAATATTCATATATTTGAATTGAGTTTTTACCCAACCATGTAAGATAAATACACATTTTGAATAGTAATCAAGACCCATAAAATTGATGTGATTTCCATTAGAATCTCAAATTTATCATCACATTAATAGTTAATTGTAGGTTAGTTTGGAATATCAAGCATGACTTCCCTTCCTCATGAATATATGGGGAGTTTTTATATGGATTTCCAATCCAATCCTAAGATTACCTAAAATTCATCTAGAGTGAGAATAGAAAAAGTTTTAGAAATCACATTCCCACAAACATCAACTAGAGAAGAATTAAATACCTGAGATGATATCATCATACAGTTAAGGGTTTTAACTTATAATTAAACATCAAATGCCTGGGGGTATGAATTAGAATTTTATAATGCATTTCATGATATAGATAAATTTATAGAAAAATTATCAAATAAGGTACTTCAATATTTGAAATTACCTATTATCACCTCAACATCATTGTTCTATGTTGAATCACTCACTAAAACAAAAAAAGGTAGCATGAACCAATGTAATATTTAATCAAAGTGATCAATTATATAAAAAATCATAATATGTATAATCATGAAACATTAATTATAATCTAGGAAAACATAGGTTTTATCTCAACCATTCATGATCAATATTCAAAACCTTCATTATTATTTTTAAAGAGTTTTTTAATTTCCTAAATATATCCCCCAGGTGTTTTAAACTCGGTGTGCAGTAAATTGAAATATCGTTCATTACATGATGATAGATTCAATGCCCAATGAACACCTTTTGATGTTATTATACACATGTATAACTATGCCAGAGCCACATGTAGTTTTAGTATCAAAAAAGGAATTTATTTTTTAAGAAACCACTTTCTTTATACTTAACAAAAAATCTAGAATATTTTCTTATATTTAGAATTATCCTTAGAATTATTCATAGGGTTATCACTAATATTTTCTCATTATGGTTATATAAAACAACTAAACATTTCCATTGATACCAACTATAGAAAACCACTATTTTCATACCTATATATATTACATCTTAATGGATAAAAATTCGTTTTATTTTATATAAACACACTAGAAGACCATAATGGTTTAGTATTATTAGAAACATGTAAACTAAAACAATTGGTTAAAAATCGAACTAAATAATCTCCCACTATATTTTTCATAACCTGAAAACTTCTTTGATGTTTATTATGTAATAAATTTCTTCAAAACCTATTTAAGTAAACTATAATAAAGGGTGAGGTTAAATTCTTAGCAAGAGTAAATAATGGAAATTTCAATGATCACATGGCCATAACACTAGAACAAGTACTTGTTAATAGAATTTTGAAATCATACTATAATATAAGAAATCATAATATTTATTCAAGGAATAATGTTTAAAATTTCATACTACACAAATCATAATAAAATTACATAACATGAAACCTTAAATCATATCATTATAAGAAGACATAGAGTTTTGGCATACAAAAAAGCATAGAAAATCATTTACTTAGAATATTAGTATTTTTAAAAGGCTATAAAGTGGATTGGGTTCACATACCAAACTATTATAGTATTCATGGTTCACTCCCAAGACATTCATACAGGAAAAATTTCCTCACTAAACTGGGTTCACTCCACATTCCGGTCTTATTTTTATCTTGAGATATCTATCTTTACCCAATGCATTGGAGGGATATACAATTCGGGGACTATCCATCACATAAATAAAATCCAGTATATGTGTTCAAAATTATTATAAAAGCTTCACCAAAACATAACTGATGACATGTAAATGGGTTTAATTACCATTTCATCATAGTATAACCCATAAAAAATAAATGGGTTTTATAAACAGTTCATCAATCCATCATTGAATAAGTCAAAATAAAGATTTATTTTTCATAAAAAATACTATTAACATAATCATAAAACATCTAGAAAAAGAATAAGTATGATTTCATTGAATTATATAACTTGTATATCATATGTATAATCAATGGTTATTTTATTTGATGAATTGAAATATCATTAAAAGATCAACAATGCATTATTTAGGCAAATATCATTTTGTATATGGGATCACTTTTTTAAATCTAATTACTCCCGAAATATTAAATATATATTTTTTTAAAAAATAATATCAGTAATTATGAAATAATCATTAAATTATTTATTGTTCATGATGGTATGAAATACCGTTCATTTGGTACATTTTAAAATAAAGATCCCTTGGACATTTTTTGAAATAATTCAAAAGTACCATATTGGAAAATATAAAGATGGTTCCTTTTAAACCATTTTTTAAAAATTAAAACATGTGTTTAAATGAATATAAAATGTATTTGGATAATATTAAGAAAAATTCATTAATTTTTATAGAGAACATGGGCATAAAAAATAAATTATTATTGACTGAAGTGAGGGAAAATCCGAGTTTTCCATAAAAATGTTATTTTTAACTATTTTGTACATAAAGAGTGGAAAATGAATAAACAATGGAACTTTTAGAAATAATTATATGATATAAAATATAATTATATTTTTTAGAGGTATTTTATAATATTTTATCATTGGTAGCTTAATCCTAAACAATCCTGATAAATGATGAGGTTTTATCATAAATACATTACCAATATGATTACATTTGAATCATAAGGTTCAAGAAATTATGAAATTTAAAAGAATATTTAAAGCCACATAAATTTCATAAGAATAATAATTGAAAAAATTCATGGGTATTATATACACCACATTAATAAAAAAATTAGTGAATATGGCATGTGTCTCATAGAAATAAATGTGAGATGAAAATATCTTACCTTAAGTCTCAAATTTATTTAAACATGTTTGAAAAAAGTGTATAATAGATATATATTTATTATTATCTACTAAATAAAAATAATAATATGTATCATACCGTATATTATTTACCTATAACCTTTTATAAACATTTTATTAACAGATCTTTTTTAAAATAAGTGTTTCGGGTGATAACTCCTTTATATTCCATGTATGTTTTTTTGCTAGTTTTTATCCTTGTACATTGGTTATGGTTAAATAATATCCACATTTTTAATCATTATATAAATATATTTTATATTCATTATATATATATATGTATTAATTCATCCATAAAATAAAGTGATAGAAAAATTAATTACAATATTCATGGAGACGGTAGGTCGTACATATGCATGAAATATTTTTTCATTTTTTGATGGATGGTATGAATGAAAGGTAAATATAAATTAAAATATAAAAAATAATATTTATATAATATATATTAATTAAATATTTCTTTACTACCATCCATCTAAAAAATAATGAAAATATGTGTCACATCGCTTTATGGTGGCGGTAGTCCACATGTACGCATGAACGATGTTATCATTTCCCAACAGAATTGAATGTAAGAAGATATATATCATATAATATTTTTCTTAGTATAATTATTTCATATATAAAATAAAATTATGTAAAATTTATAATTATTTCCACCCATGAGGGGTGGTGATGGAAAACAAATTACATCAATTTGTGAGGTGGTAGTCCATCTTAACCCCGATCGATGCATATGATATCAATAATATATTTTTTTTGTAAAATATCAGTGATGCATATTACATTATATATGAAAGAAAATAAATTTATTTTAAATAATATTTTATAAAATCATTAGGTGTTACAATTTAACTTATTATTGAATTTAATTTTTTTTAAAGACTTTTCGTATAATGGTTGAATTTAAAATGCAATATCCAAGAGTTTCATTGCTTATGTTTTCTTGTCAAAATGTATGTCTACTATTTGAGTTCCAAAATAACTAAGATTAATTTTTCAATGAAACTTGGGTTTTAAAATTATGATTGTTGCTTAATAAATTATGTAAGTTCGTTTTAGGACTGAATTTTGGTTTGTTTGGTTTAAGTCCATTTTTTATATATTTTATAGTTTAGGAATTATTATATTTTGAAGAATGATTTGAATTATGCCTCTTTGTTGATACTTTTTTATTCCTTAGGAATTTATATATATATTAATGTGATATAAAAATATGTATATATATACATGTGTGTACATATAAATGCATATAATTTTCTATATGTAAATTTCTTATGATTTTTTATTTGAATTTAGATTCTCAAATTGTCTATTGATATACGAAATTCTTTATAAAATGGGATTAAAATTTTCTCTTCCTAAATCATAGATTAAAGTCCAGTTTGGTACTTTGATAATTTTTTTTAGTGCTTCATTTAGGTTTTGAAATGGAATCGAAAGAAAAAAGGATTTTCTTAGGATATTATTACTAATTTCAAGTGTTATGGCCCAATTGGCACATATAATTGGTTTTTGGGAAATGTGATCACCCTACATAGAAGCCCCTTTCCTTTAATTTTATTGAGATATTTATTTTATGTAAAAAAATAATGTTTCATATAGATAGGTGTTTGGAGGTAGGCTGATTGGTTGTGTTTGTCTTAAATTAACCATTGGTTGATTCGTTATATGTAAATGCTACCTCACCTCCCAATATTATTATTATTATCATGGGATAATTGGAATCTTAGTGAACGGTGAGAGATTTTTTATCTAGTATGAAAGAAATTCACTAGATCCACTATGGTATGGAAGGTTTATAGGGTACTACCAACTGTGATGCTTGCTTACAATATTCGATGGATTATAGACTTAGGTATGTATTGATAGGCTAACTGATGGTTCCAAATCGAGTATGTGTTGAGTATCATCACAAGATGTTTATGAATTTACCATGATTATAAAATATATGTTTTGTATGGATTATTTTAACTATATATATTTGTTTTTTTCAAATTTTATTTATTATAATGAACTATGGAATTTACTGCTTCTTATATCCTTATTTTGAAAATTATTTCTAATATTTTAATCATGTTGCTTTTAAATTTAGCTTCCGGTTAGAAAATAATTTTTGATATGGCTTAAGTTATAGTTTTTGAAAATTGGAATATATTAATAAAATAAATGGATTTTAAATATGATTTAAAAAAGAAACATGTTTTTTTAGAAAATGATTAAACATCACTTTAAATATAGTATTTTCATAATATCATGTGTTTTTTTGGGAGAGGAAATTTATGGATTCTATAATTCATACCAAATTAGATATTTTATTCTAAAATTCAATTTTTTCTAGTCTACATTGTTAGACATAAGTTGTTTTTCAGGTTTAGGTTCATGTTATGGATTGATCTATGAGAATCTTGGTTATTTGGATGGATGATGACAGAGAGGTCACATGGAGATCATATGGTATATTTCTTGTTTCTATCTTGTATAATATATTTTTTACGAATATCAAAATCTAATATCTTGATGTTTTTTCTCTACTAATATTTTATATTTATGATCATTTGGAAGTTTATTTTTAATTTTTCCCTATTTGGTTATGTATTAAATATTTTTTTATTTACTTGTATGAAATGGAGGTCCAATGTTTAAATGTGTCATGAAAGAAGTATGATTGTGTTCTTATTATTTTCAATAATAAATTATTTGGAGAATGTATTCCCTTTTGTACATATTTGATTATTTATCAATTATCACTAGCACATGGAGAATGGGAAATCCCCCTGGGTATATCATGAGTGGGTTTATTTGCCTAATTCAAATGTATGCAAGAGCTAGTTTGTGAAATAATGATATGTTGGCCTTGGATCATAAGAGATTATAGGTTTTTGAATACCTTTTTTTATTTTAAATGTAATGGTAGATTTGAGTTAGGATCATCCAAGCTTGGGAGTTCAGTTAAGTATGGCCAATTATTACGTATTTACTGTTCAATGGTTCTTTGCGCTAAAAAATTTTATAATGACACTCATATCTAATCCCCAATGGTGGTATTGTTTTTTAGATTTGATTGTTTTGATTTTTTATTTTTTAATGGGGGGTTATTTTAAAAAATTAGGTGAAATGATTGGTTGATTTATAAACTTAATAATGATTAGGGTGATTTCATCATTATGTATATAATCTTTTGATATTATTTCTCTTTGAAACACTTTTAATAAAATTAACTTACCCTTCATGAAGTTACTTCTTTCGAAACTCCCTATATTTCAGGCTATAATCAAATCCTTATCTAGGGTTATAACATTTAACAATTATCATATATAGAAGTTTCAATATGTCCTGAATACATATGTATTTGTGGTTTCAATAATCCATGGAATACACATGTCTAACAAAACATTTCATTAACACATAAGATATTTTTTTGAGATACAAAATATTAATTCCATGAATTTTAAATAAGAGAAATATATCAATGAGTTAACAAAAATAAATTATGAACCACCCTAATGAGAGTGTTAGTCATCACATTGATGGTTTAATAATATGGTTTATCATGTTTTGGTTGATGAGTTAAAAATATAAGAAAATGGATGGGACAAGAAAAGAGTTGTGTACCAAACACACAAAAGAATGGTGAAAGGAGCGGATTCAAGTTATTTTTCTTTAATTTTATAATTTACATTTTATAGATCAAAATTTAATGGGGATTTATATTATTCATTAGGAAAAATAGAGATTTTATTTCCCAATCTATGTGAAATTGTACTTACATTACCCTTGGGGTTGGGCAATGAATGTGTTTGGTGTTCTAAGGAATTGGATAGTTGCTATACGATAAGTTAGGATGGAAGTTGATCAACTTGTAATTAAATGTTTTTAATATAGAATGAGTGAAGGATAATTGATAATGAATATAATTTTTAATGAGTATTTAAAAGAATAGGTATGTTCCATATTTGTATTTCCACACTTTGGATTCTTAGGAAAGTGGTTATATTGTGCTGTGAATTGAGAAGGATCACTTGGATAGTAGAAGATAAGATAATAAATAAGAGGGTTTATCTTTTATGTTTGGGGATAAAAGGATAAGGTTTTTGGATGCTACCACCACCTTGACCATATTGGAATCAATTTATATTTTGAGGAGGTAACAAAGTGGGATGATAGATGGGATTACCATACCTCAAGCATGGGTTATAGGTCGAAGACAAGTGATCATTGTGTGGTTGTATTGAAGTATATAAAAAAAATACCTGATTATTTAGGATTGGAGATTCACTGAACATATTCTACATTGATATCCCTTATCTAAGATGAATCTGATTGGAAATCTTGTAGTTGTGGACATGTGTCAGTTGGATGAGCCGGTGAGTTTCATTTTGCACGTTTTTTTACTGGTCATGGGAATATTGATTGTGGAGGGGATGAGGTTCAGGTTTCGGTAGCCACTTCTAATTATCTCATAGGATCTATAAGTTCACTCCTCCACCTAAGAATTTTGGTAGACTCTATGGATTGATTATCTTGTACTTGATTGACATGTTCATTTTCTTGAGCATGGAATTAATAATTTTTTAGTGATGTTTCTTATGATATCTCATATATATATATATATATGATTTTTTTCAACACAATAACTATAAGATACAACATTTATGATAGTTTTATCCATATCTAATAAACCCTCATAAAGGTATTAGATCAATATTTGGCCCAAGATTTGGTGGTCTGGGCAATATTCCAACATCTTTTTTAAACCTCTCTGAATGCTCATGGAGTGATTCATTGAGGAATTGATGGGTACCAATTATTTCATAATGGATAGAAGAAGCTTGATAATTTTGTATTTTTTTATCTATGAATATTTTCTTTATGTCATTCATGTGTTTATGTAACCTGGAGGGAGTTAGTAGATCCATGACTTTGTAGAGTTGCCTAAGGAGAAAGGGAATGCCTAAATTTTGATTTTTTCTTTGTAAAACCCTCGAGGCATCATGGTATAGAACACTACATGGAACTTTTTGGTGTGAATATTTGGATACTAACCTTATATCCCGGGAAAATGATGAACAAGATGAATTAAAACTGATTTGAGTTCTAAATTACCCTCTATGTTTGAATACAAAATTCAAAGAGGTTTTTAATTCATATGAGGGGTAATGTGTTGTTTAAGGTATTTTTCTATAGTATATCCCATGTATTGGTAAATTGGATAGGAAATTAATTATTATGGATTGATTAAAGAATCATTAATGTTCCTCCTATATTGGAAAAACATTATCTTAATTTATAGGTCAATGAAATTTAATGGATTAATTGGGAGGCTATACAGAGTTAAGATAAAATTTAAAGGATAAAGAATGTGGGATTTTCTTTATTTTTCCTTTTTATAAATTTTTAGGGAAGATATTTTTTTGTTTGTGTTTTTTTCATTTTTTATTTTTATGGGAATATGAGTTTTTCTTTTTCATTTTATTATTTTCTGATTTTTTGTATTTTTTACAAAAATCAAAAAATAATGGTTACTAGTTCCAACACACACAGGATAGAAACAATTTCAGAACAACTAATTGTATCCTATTGACATTTCAATGATTTGATGCTCTTATAATGTGTATGTGGAACTTGAGTCGAATCCTTAGTGATGGTACTATTTCTTACAAACGATTATTTTTTTCAGAGGGGGTTTTTTGTAGAAATTAGTTACAATTATTGATTGATTTAATAATTTAATTATTATTTGGGTGAGTTTATCTTTTGACAGTTATGATTTTTATATACTTGGGCATTTAAAGAGTTTTCAATAAATAGACATTCACTTTAAGATGTGATTTCGATCGAACCACAAATTGTTTTGGATTTAATCCAATCATTAAATTGGTTTATAATAATTATGAAATCTAATTTATGGAATGTTAAATATTTCATAAACCCATATGTATTTGTTTTTTCAATAATCCATGGAATACACATTTTAAAAAAACATGACATTAATCCATTGCATTTTTTTGGCATGCACAATATCAATTCAAAGAATGTTAAATGAGCGAAAGCTATCAATAAGTTAAAATCCCCAAATTATGACTCACCCCAACGAAAGATTTACTCATCCATTTGGATGTTTAATAATATGTTATATGATGATTATATTTATGATTTCAAAATATAAGAAAAATAAATGGACCAGAAAAAATTTGTGAGTAGAACACTCACATGAATAGTGAAGGGAGTAAATACAGAATTTAAATTGAATTAGAAAGAAAATGAGGAAAATGATTTTAATTTTATTTAAACTATTTTAAGAGAATTAATATTTCAAAGAAGAATTTGGATGATTATTATAGATGATGATGAAAAAACCTTCATTAATAGTCAATTGAATGGAAAAAATACATGAAACAGAAAGTCGAGGAGGGTTACTCAAGTAGAATTTTTTTTGGAAGTTACTCCAAATCCATTGAACTGGATTTGGTGATCCCAATTTTCCACCTAATATTATAAAATGTCAACCCCTTGCACGGATAATAGGATAGTTTATTTAATGACTAAGGTTATAGGTTGTTTTCATTCCAAAATAGGCATATAGGTTGGATTGACAATTTCCCCCATAGATAATAAAATCTAGTGAAATATTATTATTTAAATTTATAGGTTATATCTTTAATGTTCACCCTAAAAAATTAGTGGACGTTTTAATTTCTTATCCAAATTTATGTTAATTTTACAAAAACATGTGTCACTCTCTTGTTATGAGTTGTGTTTTTCATGGTCTATATGTGAATTCATTTATCTCTATGAAGATTCATAAAATTAATTATATAAAGGTGGGTTCTTTAAAATTGGATTTTAGAAAACAAAATATCCTAAAAATTGGATGATTAGATTGGGAGAAAATTCAAGAAATGTTTTATATTTTATATTCCCATATAGAATTTTTGGCTGAAAATTAATTCATCAATTGGGGCCTTATTATTTGAGTTGGGACTTGAAATTTTTATTGATGATTTAATTTAATGTTTCTGGACTTATTGTCCATAATTAATGAATTTGGTCTTCTATTTTGAAGCCAAAAAAAATAACATCACAATAGGACAAATTTATTTGACAGATTATTTAGTCATTCTTGTGTGGTACATATGACTTTTTAAATAGCTGGATTATACAATGATCGAGTTGAAATATTTGTATTACCTTGAATTAAGAAGATTACAAAACAAAATTCTGTTTTTTTGATAAGTAGGGATATATTTATAATTAAAATATTTAAATGAAATGAATATAAATTCATTAAAAGACTTCTCAATATTTTTATATAACATTAAAACATTGGTATTTCAAACCAATTATACACATTTAGATTAAAATTGGTAAAATGAGTAGACAAAATGTTATGAATAAATTTATAAAATTAGTTGGTCATGGTTGTGTGAATTTTAAGATATCAACATGACCTATTAGCATTGGATGGATCAAAATTCCATTAACTTTAGGTTACATAACCAGAAAATAAAATGTTAAAAATACATATCATGGGATTTACTAAATCATAAGGGATTATTTTCCCTTAAACATAAAACTACAAAAGGTCCTTAATAAAGGGAAAAAAATTGATTCATGATACAAAACTAATATGGAAACAAAATTTATAATTAAAAATTCATTATAGTAATTTTATAAGAGAATAAATAAATGCATACAATTATAATCCCAATTAAAATAAAGATCAATATGGATCAAGGCACAAAAATTTCAAGGAACAAAGGTGGAACCAATCGATACTCCAAGACTCGACTGTCACCCAAAGCCCCAACTATAGAGTTTTATGACTACAACAACATGAAGTTATAATATTGAAATATGAATCCATCCCCTTCCCTATATCATGATAAAAAAATATTCATATAAACCAAGGTGAATATTAATGGGGAGATTAAAAAACCTAGAAGGGAAACACCTAGACTCCTCTAAAATGAAACTAAAATAAAAAAAATGGTAGATAAAATTTTATTTTAAGTAAATACATGTATCATGAATGAAAAAAGTGTTCAATATTTCAATATCCAAAATCTAGTAAAATAAATTACATGAAAAACACACCTATGACATAAACCCCCACACACATGTTGAACACCAAGTAATGTTACCACTTCCAGTTGGATCTCCTTGAAAAGTCCAACTAATGAATAATATCTTTCTCTCAAGTCCCAAGTCTTCACTTGGGGAAATAATACAACGTTTTGTGAGATTATATACCCTAACTATATCTTACCCATAAGTCCCTTTCCATATTAATATGAAGACACACCCACCATGTTCATTTATTGTTATCAAACCAAAAACTGTTATTTTGACAACTAAATACCTTAAGTAATTTAATCAAACAAATTTTTTGTGACATCCATGATTATAAATTTATAAAAAAAATGAAGAGGAAGGGATTTCTAATAAATATTTTATGTAGGCTTTCCAATGTAAGAAGTAATTTATTAAGAAAAAATATATATATTTCATTCTAAGAGAAGTTGTAAAAAAGAAAGATTCCTGCAACCTATGATGTATTTGACAAGAAGAATTACACAATGATATCATATAAACAGTTCCTCTTATAATAACATTAGTGGATTCTAAATTATATTTATAAAAACATATCCAAATCCATATACCCAAGCAAAGATACATCAATACAGGGGTAAACTACTTATAAAATGAGAGAATCAACGAGAGATATTATGAAAAATATATTACCTTAAATATCTTTTATTCAACATTATATGATATATGGAAATAGATATTAATATAGAATAAGTTCTTAAAAATCACATAGGGAAGGGTTTAGTGTTATGAGCTTATGAATCAAAAAGAAGAATGAGTGTTTTAGGGGTGTTTATTGGTTGAAAATAATTTTTTCAAATTTAATTAATCTCATTGCATGATTGTTATACATGGTTTGGAAAACTATGCACTAACCATTTAGATTTAATATACCTTATAAATTACCTAGTTTAATTCTTTCCAAATAGTTTTTGAAAAACATACAATTTCCCAAAATACCCTTGTAGTTATTGCATTGTTACCTAGAGAACACTGTATGTATTTCCCAAACATTTGTCAAACTATACCCCTCTAAAAACCTTCCCAGAATATCCCAAAACATATCATAAGATTATAAACCTCAACCCAGGAAATATGTAACATGAAAATAATAATAAAATAGAGTAATTACCCAAATTTGTTGGTATTTCACTCTCCCCACCATGTTTCTTTCCATCATTGAGAACATGGAGGCCACCTATTCCCTAGAAGAGTTTAGGCCATTGGTTGATCAGGAATTTTTTAGGGTCCCATGTTTCCTCATAAATTGGAAAATGATTACATAATATCTATAACAAATATATTCTTCTTCTTTGTAAATGATTTTTTTATCTATTAAAAATAAAAATTAGGGCATGAAAAATGTTACATTTTATTCATGGGTGACATGGTCTGAGTG
This sequence comes from Viscum album, assembly GCA_963277665.1. Taxonomy (NCBI): domain Eukaryota; kingdom Viridiplantae; phylum Streptophyta; class Magnoliopsida; order Santalales; family Viscaceae; genus Viscum; species Viscum album. The sequence goes on along the minus strand of OY728140.1, from coordinate 1,710,300,905 downwards.
TATAAAATTTATAAGGTCAGGTAGATACTTTATTAAAATGGATTTATGGAAAAAATTAGGAAAAAATTTAAATCTCCATGGTAAGGATAATTGATAATCAATGTCACCAATATGTTACAAAGTATAAATGGTACTGAATTATCAAGGAGACAATATTCATTGTTTTCCCAAAGGGTGGGGATCCTGTCTCAGGGATACATTCAAAAATACATGGCCACCGACATCAAAAGATATGGGCCATCAATGATGATCTACATATAATTTATGATGTCTTCGGTATGCTTCCATCCATTTGTAGATCATCCTAATTATTTACAATAGTCTCTTAAAAATGACTTGGTCTGATCAATGATGTGTGCCATGCTTTTACCCAACAAAGAAGGAATTTACAATGAAAGCTATATAATGCTATAAATCGATCAATTTTTATCATGTCATAATAAATGTTATTATATTTATAATATACCAAAGGAAAATTATCTTCCCATAAATCACAAAAATACATGATGCATGAAAAAATAATATCTTTCAATTTTAGATTGTACATTCAGACTGGCTATCCATTTATGGATGATATTCTATTCCCATGGTCAACCACGGGACAAGGGATTATTTTAAGTATATCCAAAACAATTATGTGAACCTAGATTTTTCGTCAAAGAAGATCTATATCACCAGTCCATGAAATTTCACCACATCCACAATATGGAGTACTTATAACTTTTCCACTATACTAGACTCACTAATTTGAAGTAAATTTTAAAACTTAGAAATTAATTCCTCAATTATTCATATAAAATAGTTATTAAAAATTGTCTATGATAGATCGATGAACAATTCCATGGAAATATATTCCCATTTCTATAAGTTTAAAGGCATAAACTGTAATATGCATGCTAGTAGTTGATTTTATTCCTTTACTAATTGATATGTATGAAATATTGTAACATAATCATCCAAATTATATTTTATAATTAATCACAAAACATACGATTTCATTGGATTTAATGTGTTCCGGATACTAAGGTGAACGACCCTTTTTAATGATGATTGTAAAAAAGAATATGTTCTCTGAATAATAAAGGAACCACAAATTAATTTCAAAATCATAACATGATGTTCATATCCATTTCTAGACCTCAAATGGACTCCCCACAGTTGAGTTAATAAGGTTTTCCTTATGACTTTTCCATTACATCTTTCAAGGGGGAGATTGTTAAGTCATTATGGCTTTCCTTATGACTTTACCATTCCTCTTGTTCTGAAAATCACAAACACCTTATCTCTAGGAAAATCTATTTTACCCCTGTTTTACATTATAAGAAAAATTTCCATCCCCAAGGAAATTTATCCTTATCTTGTTTCATTGTCCATATCATGATTTTTCTTAAGTATAAAATTCGGATTGAGACCAAAACCTTGGAATCCTATAAATAACTAGATATGAAGCATTCTGTTCTAGGATCTGAATCACCAGAATTCTGGTTACAAACTCTTCTGAGTTATGACTCCAAATTCTGAATCAAAATTCTGGTTACGAACATTCTGAGTTCTGACTCCGAAATCTGAATCAGAATTATGGTTATGAACTTGTCGGATTTGTAACTCTGAATTCTGAATACGAATTCCGGTTATGAACTTTCTGAGTTCTGACGCCGAATTCTGAATACGAATTCAGGATATGAACTTCTCTATGTTCTAACTTTGAGTTATTTGAATTCAGACTCCGAACTCTCATGAGTTCTGACTCCGAATTCTCATGAACTCTGACTCTGAACATTGTAATTTTAGGTTCCAAATTCTTATGAATCCAGATTCTGAATTTCTTTAAAATTTAGACTCCATAATTCTATAGAATTTAGGTTCCGAATTCCAACAAAACAAAATCTGAACACCTTTGTATTTTATACTCCGAATTCATTTTTGGTTAAACATCAAACATTCATTTGCTTACATTCTGAATATCAGATTTTGGTTATGCTTACACATGTTTTATTATAAAAAAAGGTCATTCTTTCAGTTACTCACTAACTTTTGTTTGCATGACATATGTACAGGTCCCTCCGAAATTCAAGAAAAAATATGACCATTGGAGGAGGAAGCTGACCGTTGAAGCCGTACCTATAAATAGGTGCTCATTTGAAAGATCTACACACAATATTTTTGACAAAAGCATTGAAAAATGTGCTTACATGCTGTTAAAGTTATTTCTAGAGAGAGAAGCTCTTATAAACTCTCAAGCTTCGTGCATACAGTTTTAACGACTTGTTAAAACTTTTCTTCTTCCATATTTGCTTAGTGCAGAGGTTTGATTTCCTTAAAATCAGAGACTCCGAGTTGTTAAGTCAGAGGTGCCGATTTTCTTACAATTCTAGGGCTTGCAAGGATAGTAAGACAGATACCAATCATTAGATTGAGGGCTTACCTAGGATGGGTAAGACAAACTTTGTTGAAAGTATAAATCAATGGAACTCTTATCCAGGGTTGTTGGATACCCTCTTTTTTGGGTTAAAGAGTTTCTACATGTTACTTTTAGTGTTACTACTTTGTTTTCCACTGTGTATTCGTATTGTTAAGGAAATTATAAATTTTTTATACTTCCTTACACTTGTACTCTGATTTAGTTAGATTCTATACTCTTAAAGGTGGAATCTACATCTTTGTAAACCTTCATTACGTTTCATTTCCAAAATCAGTTTTCCAGAATTAATTTTCCAGAATAATTTTTTCGGAGTCATGCAAGCTTGTAGAACTAGATGTTTTGTTAATTATCTTGTTTTACATTGATAAACACAAACATCTTTAAAAGTTCCAAAAGAATTTTTAAAAGAATAAAATACACCCCCTCTTATATTTTAGCATCTCATTACATATTCGATCCAAAATTTGGTATTATAGAGTATATCATACTCAGACATACAATCTCAAAAATTGGTATTAGAGGGTTGGTTCAATCTGAATTAATCTCATGATTAGATTCAGAAGAGTATTTTTTGAATTTGTTTTCTGGATTCATACTTTTATGGAATCTTTTTTTTCAGACTTATATAGTTTGGATTCATTTTTTCTTAGAGATAATTTTGTTCTATATTATATTTGCTTAGGAATATTTTTCTTTGTTTACAAACTTATTCTATTAAAAAGTTTTGGGTGGAAATAATTTTCTTAAAGATGATAGTAATCAATGTTGGTTCTATAGAAAAACTCAATCCAACAAGACCACCTATATTAGATGGAAATGACTATGAATATTGGAGAGATAGAATGATGAATTTCATTATCAATACCGATGTTTATAATTTGTTTATGCTTACTGGAGGATACAAAATCCCTGACATAGAAGTTAGAACCTTTACCAATCAAGAAAACCATGAATATCAACTGAATTATAAGGTACACAATACATTACATTGTTCTATGACTAGAAATATATATATCCAAATATCATCTTATGAAGCAGAAAATTCTATATGGAAGAAACTCGAAGTTTCTCACTTTGGAACTTCCAATGATATTGAAACTAGAAGAACTATGCTTAGAGCTAAATACCATGGCATTAATATTTCTTATGGAGAACCCATATGTACGGTACAACAAAGATTCATGACTATTGTGAATAGTTTAAAATCCATGGGTGAGAAGTATTAGATGATGAAGCTCTTGTTGATAAGAACATAGACATCATGCTGAATGAGTGGGAGTCTAAGGGGACTACTATAGATGAGAACAGAAAGGTTACTCAGATTCCCTTAGATGAGTTGTTTGGAACTCTTCTTTAGCATGAAACTAGAATGAAGAGATATGCTAAAATTGTTAAGAAGAAGAATACTAATAGAGAAGTTTCTTTTACAACCACTTCTAAAAATATGAAATCCAAGACTCCAAAAAGAGTTACTGGATCCAAATCTAAGAAAGTTGTTATCCAATCTGAATCTAGTGACATAGAGAAGTCTGAGATTGAATTAGCTAATCTTTCTCGGATAATGAACAAGATTGTAACTCAAAAGAACCATCAGAATAAGCAAAAAAAGAAAGACTACATATATATGTAATATGGATAAGTTACGTGTTAAGAATGTATAGGAACAAGTTATATTATACCTGATTGTCCTTTGTTGAAAAAGAAGGAAAATAAAGAAAGGAATTTATAAAGCAACAAGAAAAAATTCTATCGATCAAAGCACAAAAAAAGACTTAAAGCTAATGATACTCGGAGTGCTAGCTATGGAGATTCTTCAGAAAATGAATCTTATGAATATGATTCATCATAACATAATAATATGGGATTCATTGCAACTACTTTTTTCCCCAATACATGTCTTATGGCCAAGGTACGCTCTGCCGAGGATTTAAAAAAATTTACATCTTGATAAGAATTATTATTCTGAAAATAGTACTTCTAATGAAGATACCTCATCCTCAGAAAATAAAGAAATACCTTCATATAAAGATGTTTCTAGATTTTCCAAGTTACATGAAGCATGAAATTGTAAAATTTCTAAGAAATTCGGCAAGGAAAACAATAGAGAGGAAATTCTTACAAAAGAAATTTCAGATCTTTCTAGTGATCTTAGAGATAATTTAGAGCTTATATAAAAACTTTCTAATGACCTTGAGAAAGTAAATTATGTTATGGAAAAACTCTATAAATATTTTAAGAATTCCATTTTAGAGATAAAAGTTTTTGAGGAAAAATCTAACTCTAATGAAATGATTCCAGGGGATATGAATTTAGTAATCAGAGTGAAATCCAAAATATTTTCTATTAATAATCTTCTTGCAAACTTTACCTCTGGGTAGGAAAATTTTTACAAGATGTATTCTCAAATTAAGCCTCAAGGAAACACTACTGGAATAGGTTATACTCACGAAAAACTAGTTTTCAAAAAAACTATTTTGTTCCTTCTAGAGCCCCTTTTTGCACTAAATGTAAAAGTGGTGGGCATTGGAAAAAAATTGCTCCTTGAATAAAGTTTAATCTCTTGGGTTTCATACAACTTATTTTTCTAAAAGAATTTGGATACCCAAAATTTTTTTGTGTAACAATTTCGGATCCAAGAAATTTTGGATTCCAAAAAACTAACTTTTTCTTATTTTCATAAAAATAGAGAAGGTACCAACAATAATACTTGGTACATGTGTAGTAGATTTTCTAGGAATATGACTGGCAACAAAAAATATTTTGAAAATATTATCAAGATGAAAGGAGGAAAAGTAACTTTCAGAGATAATGCTCAGGGATAAATTATTGGTATAGGTAACATCGTTTTCATAGAAAAACGTTGATTTCAAATGTTTTATTTGTTAAGGGTCTGAATAAGAACCTCATCATCATAAGCCAATTATGTGAAAAAGGATACCTTGTGAATTTTAGGAATGACAAGTGCTTAGTACACAATTCTATGGAAGAGTTTATTCTTTCTTCCCATAGGGAAGAGAATGTTGACACACTAAACTTAGAAGACCTTAGGATCCAAGATCTACCTTTACTTAGTGAAATGAAAGATCATTCTTGGTTGTGACATAGAATATTAGGTCACTATAACCTTATGAACTTATTCAAACTTTATAATAAAATATTAGTTGAGGATCTACCGAAGATTATATTTGATTCTTCTAATTTTTTTGACCCTTGTCAATATGAAAAGTAACATAAATCAAGTTTTAAATCAGTCGGGGAAGTCTCAAATAATGGTTCACTATAGTTAGTGCATATGGATCTCTCTGGTCCAACACAAACTTGAAGCATTGGGGGAAAATATTATTTATTTTTCATGGTTAATGATTACACTATATTTACATGGGTCTATTTTCTTGCAACAATGTATGAAGCTTTTTCTTATTTCAAATGTTTTAAAGCCCAATTTAAAAATTGGAAAAACCTTCCATTGATAACTATTTATAGTGATCATCGAGGAGTATTTTAAAATTACGAATTTTAAACTTTTTATAGTAGAAAATTCATTACTCATAACTTCTCAACACCCAGAATACCTCAACAAAATGGTGTTGTTGAAAGAAGAAATAGAATTTTTCAAGAGATAACAAGAACCATGTTGGGTGAGTATTCTGTAGCCAAACAATTTTGGGATGAAGCTGTAAGTACTGCTTATTATACTGTAATCGAGTTTTGATTTGAACTTTTATTAATAAAAATCATTATGAGTTATGGAATGGTAGAAAACTGAGACTTTCCTACTTTAAGGTTTTTGGATGGAAGGTATTCATTCTGAATACTAAAGATAATCGTCATAAATTTGAACCAAAATCTGATGATGAAATTTTATTAGGATACTCCACAACTTCTAAGGCTTATAGAGTTTTCAAAAAAAAACACTTCTACAGTTGAAGAGACAGTCCTTGTAAAATTTGATGAAACCGATACTTTTCTTTTTAAACAATCCCTACCTACATCTTTGGACGTGTTTTCAAAAACTGATTATCAACCTTTAATAAAAGACCATTCTGATAAGGAAGATGTTCAAGAATATACAACTCAAACATTTACCAACGAATATTTTCTACCCTATGTTTATGAAATGGTTTTACAAAACCCATATAAGTTGTTTCTAAAGAATCATCATATTGATAGAATCGTTGGAGATGTGAGTCAACCTGTAAGGACTAGAAGTTCCTTACGAAATGAAGTAGAACATATAACATTACTTTCCCAATTAGAACCAAAAACCACTGATGAAGATTTAGGTTATGATGATTGGATTAAATCTATGCAATATGAACTAAATAAATTCGAAAGGAAGAAAGTCCGGAACTTGGTTGAAAGACCTAATGAAACTTTTTTTATTAGAGTAAAATGGATCTTTAGAAATAAGTGTAATGAAAATGGAGTCATAGTTAGAAAGAAATCTAGATTAGTTGCTAAAGGCTATAATCAAAAAGAAGGAAAAGACTATGAAGAAACCTATGCTCTAGTAGCTAGACTTGAATCTATTCATATTTTACTTGCCTTTTCAGCATTCTTCCATTTCAAACTATTTCAAATGGATGTGAAATGTGCTTTTATTAACGGTTATGTTCAAGAGGAAGTTTTTGTTGAACAACCTCCTGAATTTGAAGATACAAAACATCCTAATCATGTTTATAGACATACCAAAGCTTTGTATAGTCTTAAACAAGCCCCTCGAGATTAGTATGATAGACTTATAAGATTTTTTCTTCAAAATAACTATGTTAAGGGAAATCTATATCCAACCCTTTTTATTAAGAAAGATAAGAAAAATGTTTTGATTGTTCAAATTTATGTTGATGAAATTATATTTGGCTCAACTCACCAATCTTTAACTGATTCCTTTGCGGATCTAATAAAATATGAGTTTGAAATGAGTATGATGGGTGAGTTAACATTTTTTCCTTGGTTTTCAAATCTCTCAAAAACCAGAAGGAATCTATATATCCCAACATAATCATATTATATATCTTCTTAAAAAGTATGGATATAACAACACAAAGAGTATAAGTACTCCCATATGTACCTCAAACACACATGATCTAGATAAAGCTGGGAAACCAGTAGATCAAACATCTTTTAGAGGTATGATAGGAAGTCTAATTTACTTGATAGCTAGTCATCCATATTTAATGTTTTTAGTATGCTTATATAGAATATATCAATCCAATCCTAAGGAATCTCATTTAGAGGAAGTGAAAATAATTTTTCGCTACTTAAAGGGAACCATGGATTTATTTCTCTTTTATACTTCTAGAAATGATTTTTTCTTGAATACTTATTTAGGTCCTGATTTTGGTGGATGTAGAATGGATAGAAAGAGTACATTCAGAACTTGTCAATTCTTAAAAGATTCATTAGACTCTTGGTATTTCATTAATTAACACTTAGTAGCACTATCCACTACTGAAGATGAATATGTAGCGGCTGGAAGTTGTTTTACTCAAGTGTTGTGGATGCAACACACACTAACATACTATGGTATGATTTTTACCAAAACACAATATTTGTGTGATAATACAAGTGCCATTGCCTTAATAAAAACCCTACACAATACTATCGTGCAAATCACATAGATATTAGGCATCACTTTCTTAGGGATCACACACAAAAAGGAGATAGCATTCTTCAGTTTATCGGAACGCAAGATTAACTTTGTGATATTTTCACAAAATAATTACCCTCCAATAGATTTTAATATATTAAACAGATGTTAGGAATGGTAACTAGAAGGTAATCCTCCATGATTAACTTCATGTTGAACCAATCTCATAATAGTAATAAACTTTTTTTCATAGGGGGAGTACATTTGATTGATACGAAAATTTTCAGTTAGTTTTTCAAATTTTTTGTAATGAATGTTTTTTTGTAATGAAGTTTTTTAGGTTTTCGTAATGATGTTTTTCATGTTTTTCATAATGATGATTTTTTCATGTTTTTCATAATTTTTTTTAATGTTTTTCCTTAATGAATTTTCTCAAAATTTTAGTAATGAAAATTTTCGTAGTCAGTTTTTTCAAGTTTTTCGTATTATAGTTTTTCAAGTTTTCATAATAGAAATATTAAGACCTAAAGTCTTCATAATGAAAATTCTCAGACCTAAAGTTTTCATAATTAAAATCATCAGACCTGAAGTTTTCATAATGAAAATCTTAGGACTTGATGTTTTCATAATGAAAATCATCGGACCTAAAGTTTTCGTAATGAAAATCTTCAGACCAGAAATTTTAGTAATGTAAATTTTCGGATTTGAAAATTTTTTGTAGTGATGTTTCGTATTCATGTTTTTTTGGAATCTAATGTTTTCCAAGAATAATTTTCCTCAATGCAAATAATCGTCCTAGTAATCCGAAAGGTATGATTATTTCTTGAGTTTTTTGTTATTACCTTTTACTTGTTGTTAGTTTCTTTTGTTTTTAAAATTTCTTGGATTCTAGTTTCCTTAAATCCGAATGTTTTTCTTTTAAAACCTCAAAATATCAAATTCAACCAAATTTTTCCTTGAGGCTATCTTTTCAACCATCATATTAGATCAGAAGTATTCTTAGACATTGGATTCAAATAGGAAGTTCAACCATCGCTTCGAAACCTATATAAATGGGACCCTCGATGGTTGTCCCACATCGGTTTTCAAATCTTGTGTGTGTAAAAGCCCTTCCCCACTACAAAATCCCGTTCCAAAATTTTCAGCAGTGCTCAGTTTCGAATGTCTGCAGAAGTTCCCTTTCAAGATATGTCTACTGTCAAACTGATTTCGGAGTGGAAACTATACAGGGAAGGTTGTTACACCCAATATTTTTCAACAAATATGACTCTATTATCTCCAAGAACATCAAGATCCATGGATGGGAAAGTGTAGTTATTTCAAAGACAGGATATTAGGATGTTGTCTATCCAGATTTACTCATAGAAATCTTTGAAACAGTCTCCTTATTTAAGGAGGAAGGTAGAGAAAAATTCTCCATCAAAAGTTATAAAAAGACATACAAAATCTATTACACCAAGGCTGCGAGCTTGGTGGGGCTGTCATATGAAGGAGAAGCTGAATTTTGTTCTAACAAGCTGCTGGATATTAAAGGAAGTTTTATCAAGGTGAAGGCTATTGAATGCCTTGGTCTTACTGATGTAAAGACAACAAATATTTTCCATCTATATACCAACAATCAGATTCTACATTTATGGGTTCAGGGCCATATCATACCAAGGAAGGGTGAAAAGGACACTGTTAATAAAAGTGACATTTACATTTTGTATTTTTTTGGTAAACATAAGAATGGTGAACCTCATAAAGAACATTCTCATTACGATAGAGAACATCATGACTGGGAAACTGAGAGCTCAGATTATTATGTATCCAACCTTATATTCCAAGCTCATTGTTTGGTGTCTTGAATATTTAAAGATCCCCTGTAGTTCCAAGCCGAGGAATTGTAAGGTGATGCTGATCAATGATGACACCCTCAAGAGAAAGAAGGTTGGTTTTTCCAAGGAGTGAAGATAATTCAATGATCTACCTGAGGATGAGCCAGAAGACATTATAAAAAACACAGAAGAAGATGAACCATCTAAGAAGCATGGAAAGAAAAGAAAGTTGAAGGATGTGGAAGTTGATGATAAAACCCCTAAGTCTAAGGATTTCCAATCCACACCCCCTAAACCAAAGAAACAGAAATCCTACCCAGATGAAGTTATATAAAAATTGAGTGAGGATAAGAAAAACAGGAAAGAAGGGGAGACACAGTTTTTATTGGACCCTACAGAGGCCAAAGCACTGAAAGAAAAGGCTGCTGAAGGACTTGAGAAGAAGGCCAAAGAGAAGAAGAAAAAAAAGAAGACAGAAGTGTCTAAAATTTGTCAATCCCTTCTCAAGGATACCGAAATTGCATCCGAGAATATCCCTATTCCAAAATCTTTCCTTGCTAAACCATTACCCAAGGCTCCAGGAAAGAAATTAATGCCTCTAGAAAACCCCCAAGAAATGATTGTGGAAGATAAGAAAGCTGCAGAATAAGTACAAAAAGCTTAGACTAGTGCTGTCTCTAATAATGTGATCAAACATGTTGAAGATTATCATGAAATGGAAAGTGCTTCTGAAAAGTTTTCACTCTAGACTTCTCAGGAAGGATCTTCAAAACTTGCTACACCTAAAGATGATGAGAAGGGTGAAGAGGAAGTAAACAAATTATCTAAGGAAGAGAGTCACAATCATCACTTCATACACCCTGAATACTTTGAGGTAGGAGTTGAAATGGAGAAAATTGATGAAGATAAGATTGTACAGTTATTTGGAAGTGAGCATGAGTCTCCAAGAGAGGAAGATGTTCTAAAAATTGATAAAGGGAAATAAGTGGTTGTTGATACCCTAACGAAATAAATTTTGAGGAAGAAAGAAGCTGGAGGAACCTCTATGAGGAAGCTGATAGAGTTAGAGGAAGAACCATCTCCAAGTAAAATTTCTCATTCGGATTCATCATCCTTATGACATAATTTTGTTCCTCAGTATCTGAAGAAGTTGGTGGATACTATTCCGATCATTCTAGCAATTGATTATAGATTCCAGATGCTTCAGCATAGCATGACTCAAAAGTCAGACTCTGTATCCATGGTGATGGATAGGTGTGTTATGACTGAGGCTGATCACAAAAATTTCCTGATCAACTATGAAGCTCAAAGAAAATCTTGCAAGAAAATGACCAAATGGTCTAAGAAAATTATTGTAGATCTGAAAGAGCTTGATCAATTTCAGGAAGATGTCAAGGAAGATTTTGATACCGAATATACCAAGATCAAGGATCTTACAAACAGCTTTAAGTAAAAGATCACTCTAAAACAAAATTAATAGATTCAAGAGGTGAGAGACTAGAATGGGACACAAAGTTATTTTTTCCAAAGCTGGAAAATAGAAAAGGATCTCCAGACCAAGATGGAGGAAAAGACTATGAAGCAAGATGACTTTGAAGGCTCAGGAAGTGGGCCTGAAGGCTCAAGAGGAAAGGATCATATCCCTAGAAAGGCAAGCATATGAGTATCACAAAGAACTGAAAAAGTTGAAGACAATCATGAATAAGTTGGTGCCTAAGGAAAAAAGAACCAAAATAGACACAAATCCAATATTTTTTTTGTATTTGTTTTTTTCTTGTACTAATCCTTCTAATCGTAATGAAATTATGGTTGCTTGTTTTTTGGTTGACTATAATAATATTTCAAGTACCATATATTTTTTCCATTCCCTCAAACTCGTTTTGAAAATCACAAAAAGGGAGAAGAAAAATGAATTCTAAAGGGTAGAAGAAAAAATTTCTAAGTAAAGAAGAAATATCCTTAAGTAAGGGGGATATTATCTAAGTGGGAGTTATCATTACGAATATTTCTACATATAAATGAAAATTATCATTCAGGAAATCTATAATATGATCCTTAGTGTTCCAAAGCCTAACGAGGAGTTAGTTGTATTCACCATTGTCCATATGTAAAAGGAGATATGTTTTATTTTCAAAGTCTAGAAATTTTTTGCTGAGACCTTATATTCTTTTTTGTAAGGATGTTTGTGCTTTCCAAAAAGGATGAGATTTTTGAGTCAATAAGGTTTTCCATATGACTTTTCCATTCAGTCTTTCAAGGGGGATATTTTTAAGTCATTAAGGCTTTCCTTATGACTTTACCATTCCTTTTTTTTGAAAATCACAAATACATTCTCTCAAGGAAAATATATTTTTACCCCTGTTTTACTTATATAAGGAAAATTTCCTTCCCCATGGAAATTTATCCTTACCTTGTTTCATTGTACATATCATAATTTTTCCTATGTATAAAATTCGGATTGAGAACAAAACCTTGGAATCCTATAAATACCTAGATATGAAGCATTCTATTCTAGGATCTGAATTCTCAGAATTCTGGTTACGAACTGTTCTGAGTTATGACTCCGAATTCCGAATCAGAATTCTAGCTACGAACATTCCGAGTTCTGACTTCGAATTCTGAATCAGAATTCTAGTTATGAACTTCTCTGAGTTCTAACTCTGAATTATGAATACAAATTCTGGTTAAAAACATTCTGAGTTCTTACTCTGTATTCTGAATACGAATTCTGGTTACAAACCTCTCTATGTTATGACACTGAGTTCTTTGAATTCAGACTCCAAACTCTCATGAGTTCTGACTCCGAATTCTCATGAACTTTAAATCCGAACATTGTATGTTTTGGTTCCGAATTCCTATGAATCCAGATTCTAAATTTCCTTGAAATTCAGACTCCATAATTCTATAGAATTCAGGTTCTGAATTCCTATAAAATAGAATCCAAATACCTTTTTATTTTAGACTCCGAACTCATTTTTGGTTAAACTATTAACTTTCATTTTCTTTCATTCTGAATATCAAATTTTGGTTATGCTTACACTTGTTTTATTATAAAACAATGTCGTGCTTGCAGTTACTCACTAAACATTATTTTAGTGACACATGTACTAGTCCCTTATAAATTCAAGTAAAAATATGACTGTTGGAGGATGGAGACAACCGTTGAAGCCGTGCCTATAAATAGGGGCTCATTTGAAAGAGATACACATAAAAATCTTGGACAAAAACATTGACAGCTATACTTACATGGTGTTGAAGTGTTTTCTAGGGAGGGAGGCTCTTATAAACTCTCAGGATTCATGCAAAAAGTTTGAACGAATTCTTCAAACTTTTCTTCGTGCAGATTTGCTTAGTGTAGAGGTTCGATTTCTTTAAAATTAGAGACTTCAGGTTTTGAAGTAAGGGGTGATGATTTCCTTACAAATCGAGGGCTTGTGGGGATAGCAAGATAGATACTGATCTTCAGATTGAGGGCTTACCTGGGTTTGGGTAAGAGAGGCTTTATTGAAAGTATAAATCAAGGGACCTCTTATCCAGGGTTGTTGGATACCCTCCTCTTTGGGTTAAAAGAGTTTATACTTGTTACTTGTAGTGTTACTACTTTGTTTTCTGCTATGAATTTTTATTGTTAAAGAAATTATAACATTTTTATACATCCTTACACTTTTACTTTGATTTAGTTAGATTCTATAAGCTTTAAGGTAGAATATTCATCTTTGTAAACATTCATTAAGTTTCATTTCCGAAATCACTTTTTTGTAATTTCTTTTCCGGAATCATTTTTCCGAAGTCAAGCAAGTTTCTAGAACTAGAGCTTTTGTGAATTATCATGTTTAACCTTGTAAAACATAACCATCTTTGAAAGTTCCAAAAGAATTTTTAAAATAATACAATTCACTCCCCTATTGTATTTGAGCATCTCTTAAATATTCGATCCTACATTAGGTATTATAGAGTATATCACACTCAGACTTACCATCTCAACAACCACAGTTGTGTTTTGATCTCATGGAAAGGTATCATGGGTCTAATTTTTGTTCTTATTTAACTAGAATTAGTAAATAAATAATAAGTGTAATCTATAAGAATATTTGATCGTGATACTATTCTCTAAAATCTAAATATATTTCATAAATTACTCCAAATTTTTTTTTCTTATCACAAGATTCTCAAACCACATCATTATATGATTTTAAAATCAACTCATCAGCCACTAAATTATCATTTCTTGGTATATAAAACAATTAAAATTAAAACATATATAGATATTTTCTCCATAATTGTGGCATATGGTTTATGTACTTTTTTTTAAGATATATGTTTTATTATCTCATGATATATAAACATGGTGAAATTTTCACCAAAGATGTAATGAAATTTTTATTTTAATATGTGGACCTCCATAATTAATTTTAGGTCAATCATCATATATTTATATTCATGTTTTTTAAATAATTTGATACATAAGATACAATATGGTCTCCATACATGATAAGACAACCCAATCTAGATATAGAAACATCACAATATACCACATATTCAAATCCTGGTTATAGAAATATGAGTGTAAGTTTCAAATTGAGACATTCCTTAAACACTTGAAATGATTTAGGATAATTATCACTCTACATAATGGAATTCCATTCCTAGTTGAAGTAGTCAAACATAAATCAAGTCTTGATAAGTCTCCAAAAAAGTGACTATAATAGCCTACTAATACTATAAATATCTATATCTCAAAGACATTGTTTGTAAGCTTCCAATAAATCACCACTTCAATCATTTTTTGGATCAACTAATATGCCCCCTTGAGAAATTTCATGAACTAGGAAATGAACCTCTTGGATATTGAATTCATATTTAGATAATTTATCATAAATATGGTGCTCAAACACTGTTACATATGAAATATCTATGTTATTCTTATATTTGTGTCTAGTTCTAGAAAACAACACAATATTTTCAAATGACACCATGAAAAATGATTCTAGATTTTTATGGAGGATACAATTCATTATGTCCATGAAAAATGCAGGTAAATTACTAAGTCCAATGTTCATGAATACATATTCAAAGTAACCATAAGAAATTAAAAAAAATTTCTTTGAAATATAAAATTTTCTTACTTTGAGTTAGTGATACCGATATCATATATCATTTTTAGAACTGTAAATATCCCTTCAATTGATAAAAAAAGTCATCAATTTGAGTTAGTGATTTTTGATTCATGATCACGACTGGATTCATTTTACAATAGTCAACACATAATCAAAGCGAAAAATATTCCTTCCCTATAATGATGATCATAGTGGACTTATGAGATGTTTTTGTTCTAATGAATCCCTTTCCTTTTAATTATTATTTTTTTACCCCTAATTCCATGACTTGTATTGGTACCTTTATATATTGTAGAAGAGAAATTTGACTCATTTTTTAAATTATATTAATAGAAACTTCAATATTACATTCAAGTGGTAACCCAAATAAATCATGTGGAAGGAAATTAGGGTATTAGTCTACTATAATAGGGATTCTCTTAGTACAATTTTCCTTGATAAATACAAAATTTATTGCTTCCATATATGATTATATGGTTTCATCTATTTCCACCAAAGGACCTACATTTAAAACATTCATATCCCAATCCCATTACCATAAATTAATTTCACTATTTGAGGATGTGGAGGTCATTAATTAGGTGATATAGATAATATAAAATATGAATACTTATAAATAGTCTATTAAAAAAATTAAATCGAAGATGTCCATTTCCAAGACAATAAACTACCAGAAAAAGTAGACCTCATCAATGGTAATGGGACATACTGAACACTTAAATCTTATCTGTTCACACTTCACAAGAGATTCTTTAATCTAAATACATGATGAATCATTTATTTGTAAAGATAAAATTGATTTACGATATGAAAATATAGAATAGAGTTGGATTTATAGAATCAAAAAAATACATTCCTTAGAGTGTAATTGAGAAGAATAGTACTTAAAACCATTGAGGGACATTATTTCATAGATATGATTTATTACTAAACTCCGTATTTTTATTGTTAAACTACTACAGAGTTGTATTTTCATACTTTTTGTGTTCCTAGAATCATCCTATGTTTCGAAAACCATAACGGTGAGAACTATATTGATGAGACCTCCATGGTTGATCATGAGAGTTCTGATATTGATTCAATACATTTTCACCTGTTTACTTCATGGGTCTAATATAATGAAACTGGAGTTATTCTTTTCATCCATTGTTTTATATGTCTCTAGGTAGTGTTATACATTCCCTTTAATGTGTGTGAATAAGCCATAATAAAAACAACCTGGTTATGTACTATTTCATAGTGGAAAAGAAGATAGTATAATTTTTTGCTTCTATAATGGTCAACATTCTTAGTAGTAGGCTTCCCCCTCATTTTATTACTAACCTTGAAGTTTCCACTAGTTTTTATCAAAAAAATAATGTTTACCCATGCTAAAATATTAAGCTATGTACATTTTTCCAATGTTTCTCTATTGAACATGTATATATATTCACTGATCATGAGCATGACCACCTTATATTGAATATTTTCTTTCAACCTGGCTATATAAATACACTCCTTTAGATGTGTTCTAGCTGCCACCTATAGATAAAATTGAACTATGTTTCTTAACATTACTATGTATTCCATCACAAAAGTTTTTATTTCTTGAGATTAAAGAAATATTTAATTTTGGTATCTTTGAAGGCTTGAAGAAAAAATATATTTGATGAAGAATTATTTTAAACCCTTATAATTAATTCATTTTTCTCATTAAATTTTAATAGATATTTCCACCATTTCCATTTGATGTCCTCCAATATTTATACTTCCTGATTCTCCTTTATATTGGCTATATATAACGACTAATAATTTCATTAATAGATTTTTCTTTTCATATAATTATTTCATGCAGTATAAATCACATAGATCATATATTTAACCAAAATAAAAAATTTGTCCACATAAATTAGGAATGATGCATTAGTCAATAAAAAACCAATAAGAAAACCAAATTTTATAGTAGAACAAAAAATTGGGAATAAAAAAATTTGGCCACACTCACTAACAAATCTATAGATATAAAGAATAATGTTATGAAAAAATATTCATTTAAAATATTAAAGTATAAATAAAAATTTATTTATCTTATAAATGAAATGATGATATCTTTATATCATATAATAAGTAAATAAAAATTTTAAAAATGATAAATTAAGGGTTCATATTTTTTTTAAAAAAAATGATTTATTACAATTTTATAATTAATATAATGATTTACATGAAATTTTTTTCATAAATAAATTCCTAAATAAATATATTTTTTATTATTATTATAAAATAATTTTATTGACATTAATTAATTTTTCAATGTTATAAAATCAGTTATAATATTAAAATGAATTTTTTTCAAATAAATTGTTATTTTAAATAAAAATAAAAATAATCATATTATAAAATATACTTTCGTAAAATGGATTCCATTTTTTAAATCTAGACATCAAAAAATAGATGGTATGATTTTTGGTGATTTTTATAAAATAGTTAAATTTTTTGGAGAATAGTGAAAAAATGGTAATTTTTGGTATATAACATTTTATAAAAAATACATGAATTTTTGAGTCATGGCTGATGTAATAAACTATTAGATAGAATTCACATGAAATATTTATTATAAATAGTCACTATAATCAACACCTTTGATAGTCTACATCTAGAATAATAATCACATGAATAAAATAATCAAAACACCCCCTCCTCCCCATAGAAACACTCTCTAGAACAAACTATTATTCACACACATTCTAAGATATGGATATTTCTTATATTATAACTAATTCATCAACCAAGATTCTTTCCAAAATCCTGGTTTTCTGGTCTCACTAAAAGACTAAACATAAGTGTCTTAATGAGGTTCTGGGTGAAAATACATTTAGGAGGTAAAATCCTCTTTCTTTATCAATTAAATTCTTTTTATTTCATATGATTTTCTCACCTAGAATATAAATAATATCATAAAAAATCTATTATATTATACACACTATAATTTTATTATGTTAATGGATTATCCATAATCAATTATTATATCTTATATTTCAATTCTAAAAATCAAAAACATCATTTGTGATGTGTCGATTCATCGCCTTCCCGGATGAAGAGTTTTTGTTTTTACATTATCTCGTTTAGTGATGGTCGTAAAACCATTATAATGGTTAAAAACATTAAAATTTATATTATAACTTGTTTTATTTTATTGATCTAATATATATGCATAATGTTAAATAATAAAACAAAACAAAATCATGATTATAGAAAAACTGCCAAAATAATATAAACGCTTATCATTAACATTTTATCATCTAAATAATTATCATGTTAGGAAAAAATGATTTATGGGACCATTAAAATTTTTAGGTGAATCAATATCATATAATTCCACTTCTATATTTCTTCTTCCATTTGAAAAAAATTCCCAAAATTAATGTCAAGGCAAGGGATCCTAAAATCAAGAAATGAACATTCCCATAATGATACAGTTGAATTATATAACACATCAAAATGACATAAATGAACATAATAAAGTTATAATAAATCAAATAAATATATAATATGTTCTTATTTAATTTATTAACGGAAGTAATGTGATTATTCATGAAATTAATTTCATGTGTAGAACACTTTCAGACATAAGGTATGGGATTCACTATGAACCACCAAATTACCTTTGGGTAATTCTTTCTCTCTATTTATAATAATTTTTTTCTTCATTATTATTATTTAATCCTTATAATATCTATTTTCATGTTCCAAAACATATGTATCCATCTCAATTCATCCTTATTTTCTGGGTAAATATATATTTTATAACGTTCCATTCTCAATTCCACCTGATAAGAAAGTAAGAATAAAAATAACATCTCCACATCTTACCTATTTTGAAGTACCCTCTATAATATATTTAAAACCATCATTTGTTTATAAAATAATTAATTTCATTATAAAAAACTGAATTATTTAGTTTATGTTTTTATACAAAAAAATCATTCCTTTATCTTTTTTAACGTTTCTTTAATTTTTTCTGCTAAACTTCACTAAGGTGGCTCATTTCTAAAGTTTCATAAACATAATTTTTAAATGTTTAATTTTTTTTGGAAAAAATTTATCATTATATATGTCAATTTTCCCTTATAAATTTCTATGTATGATTTAAATCCATTATTTTAGGGACACATCTATGATATTCTTATTTTGTATGCCTTATGACACGTGGAATATTCCCATTTGTTTCCATGGGTAACCCTTATATTTATTCTTTATGTTTAAATCTTCATGTGGGACACATATTCATGAGCATGTTGTGATGTGTGCGCCCATATAGCACTCCAATGCATTGGCTAATTTTTTGTCTCATGGGATGTTTTTTATGGGATTAGGGAGTAAACCTAATCCATTATGGGAATATGTCCACCATGTGATATTGTCTTGAAATTTATCCTTGACTCATGTGTATGTCATGTTGTATATTTTTTCTAAATTCCTATGATTCCATGATTACATGATTTTTAGTTCTAAATGTTATTCTTCCATTTGATTATTCATTTTCCATGCCTTTTTATGTCCCTATTTTATGCCTTAAAACCCATGTGATTTTCTTTATTCATATGTTTATTATCTTATTGTGATTTTTAGATCATACATTTGTCTATGAATTCCCAATGTTATCCTATGTAGTCATAAGAGCTCAAATAGGGTTAGGATATCCTTATGGAAAATATGTTAAATTTCGGTTTCATGCTTTTTAATTATGAACTTAATCTTCCAAAGACACTATACTTTATGACCCTTGACTTGAATTTTTCGGTTAATTGTGATTAAAATCATGAAATAATATGAGTAAAAGGACAGGGTATCTATACATGGTATCACAGTATAGTCTATATATTTTTGGAGATTAGCTAAAACATTTTAGTGAGAACTATTGGGATGATTCTATCACCATAGATAACCAAGATTGAAACATATGAATTAAAATATTATTATATAATTTTAATTTAAAATTTTATCCTTATATTTTCAATTTTATGTTCTTATTGGATATGTATTCATTACCCCTAATTGTAAATTCATTTATTAATTTATTGAATGTAAATAGAAAAATCCTGCCAACAACCAATGTCATAGGAAATATGATGATTTCCCAAATGAAATTAGATATCAAATGGGAATGGGAGATTTTATTTTCATGACTGTATTAGAACCACTGGGTTATGTTATAAATAATAACATGAATCTTGTGGAATGACATCCTCATAAGAAATAAAAAGTTTTGGTTGAATCCTTCATGTGATAAAGGACACATATCTTTAGTGGGTCCTCTAATCCCATCATTGTAGAAATATTTATTAAAACCATTGAGAATATATTCTTTGTCTTCCACTGCTTAGAATTTGGGAAAGTATGCTTGAATTCTATCACTTTTATGGGGATTCTGATCAATGGTGGGCACAAATATAAAATACAATGTCTAAGGCGAAAATTCATTTCATAGATTGGGAATCAGTTATGAAAATATTTTTTCATAAATATTTTCCATTAACCCTCTATGTTAATATGGAGAAGGAGTTCCTCATACTGAAGGAAAAGAAGGATGATCCTATAGAGTAATATGAAGAAAACTTCCCAAGGCATTCTTGATACATCTATGTATTTCTTTGGTACACTAATAGAATGGTGGATCACTTATTTGTAGAAATAATTTTGAGTCTATTAAAAGAATTGGTGATTCATGACATTGACATTTATAAAAATATTATACATTATTTCATTAAGTTTGAGATGGTGATTGGAGACTCTTAGTAGTCTCATCAGCTTTGTAATAAAAATTTAAAAATAGAGATTAATATTGGGGGATCAATATTTAAATATCATGATTGAGAAAAACCCAACATCCCAAGTGTCAAAAGTGTGGGAATAATCATCTTAGGAACTGTATTAAGTTAACTGGGAGATTCTTCAAATGTGGAAGAGAGATGCATTATACTAATTATTGACGAAGTGATATGAAGAATCCCACAAACGTCGAAGAAGAAATAAAGGTTCATATAAACAGTCATCATGAAGTTAAATGTTTCAACTATAAGAAACATTGGAATTATACAAGAAAATTACATAATACAAGGTATGTGAAAGGTAATCAAAAAATAAATCATCGAAGACAATAATAAAGGGAATATTCTATCTCTACTATGGTGGTGGATCCCAAAGAAGATATGGTGACAGATATACTAGTTATTTATTCCAGAATAGAAAAAGTACTATTTGATTCTAGTTGTAAATATTCATTAATATCTTGCATGATTATTAAAACTATTAAAATTCCACCCTTAAATATAGAGGTTTAGTTATCTATATGATCAAAAAATTGGAAAATTATTACAAAGTATTTAACTCATCCTCAGTTGATGTTTTTGGACTAAACCTCCAAGAAAATATCTTATTACTTAATTTGGTGGAGTTTTATGATATTTTGGGCATGGTTTAGCTATCTTTATAAAAATCTAACATCAACTATTAGAAAAGGGAGATCAATATTCAAATCCTGAGGAATTATTCAATTTTTTACTAGAGTAAGATGAGGATGAATATGATTTAGAATTATCCTCTCATGTGTGGATATTATTATTTTTATGATAAATAATGTCTATCTTAAATGACTGATACAAAGGAGAGAACCAGACTCGAATACATTCCCATTGTGAGGGAATACACTGATGTGTTCGATAAAGAATTGTCCGGTATTCCACATGGTTAGGTGTTTGAGTTCTAGATTGATATTATTCATAAATATCTGCCTATATCAAAGACTCATTATTGAATAACCTCCATTCAGATAAAATAGCTGAAGAAATAGTAATGAGATAATATGGAAAATGTTTTTATATGCTCAGGTTCTTCACCAAGTGGTGTGTCAGCCATATTTATTATGAAAAAGGATGGATCAATGAGCCTATACATTGATTATATAGAGCTCATCAAAGTCATGATAAAGAACATGTACCCCTTTCCATGGATAAATGACATGTTTGATCCTCTACGTGGGTAAATGTATTTCTCAAAGGTGGACCTTTATTTAGGATATCCCCTATTAAAGGTGAGTAAGGAAGATAGTTTCATTACTGCCTTTAGAATGATTTATGGACACTCTGAGTTCATAGTAATTCCCTTTGGACTCACTATTTCTCTTGTAATTTTCACGGACTTAATGAATAGATCCTTTAGATATTGCCTCAATAAATTTGAATTTGTATTTATAGATGATATTGTAATAAACAAAAATAGTAAGGAGGAATATACAGATCATTTGAATACAATTCTAAAGAAATTTAAAATGGATAAAATATATGAAATATATTGTAAATGTGTGTTCTGGATGAATGAAGTATCATTTTTTGGAGAATTTTATCACAAGAAAAGGGATAACTGTGGACCCTTCCAAGAAAAAGGCAATTGAGGAGTGGCCCATTCAAGAATTTATAGTGAATATCCATATTTTCCTTGGTCTATATTTGTACTACTAATGATTTGTGAAAACTTGTCATGGTTTTCAAATATATTAACCAAGATGGATTATAAGGGAGTAATGTTTCCCTAGACTAGTGAATGTGAAGAATACATCAAATAGATTAAAAAGAGTCATATCACTACATTATTACTAATGCTAACAACAAGTGGGGAAATCATTGTGGTGTACAACTAAGCTACAATTAAGGTAGTAGGGTACTTATTGATGTAAAATGATAATGTGATAGTCTACAGCTCAATTAAAATTTAATATTCATGATAAAAACTATCCCAGGAATGATCTATAGTTGGCGGTTGTTATCTTCTCATTGAGAATATTATATAATTATATCTATGGGGATAAGTGTGATATTTATACTGATCATAAGATCCTAGAATATATATTCATATAGAAATATATTTATTTTCACTGGATAATATAGTTAGATCTCATAAAGTACTATGAACTCTCAATATTCTACTATCCCAATAAAGAAAATCATGTAGCAGATGCTCTAAGTATAAAGGATCTGGTAAATTTATCAATGATGAGAATTAAGAAGAAATCAATCTTTTTGGAATTTCAAATGATAGACAATAAAATCATTAAGGATGGAAAATCATCAATCCTTTCTCAAATTATTTCCCAACCATCCATTTTGAAAAAATAAGGATTCTAAAAAAATGATGAAGAAATGCAAGAAAAGGTAGAATATATTTGAAAATAGAAATGCTCAGAGTATATAATTGATTAGGGGGGAGATCTATGATTTGGGTAATGAATATTCATAACATCCATTTTAGATATAATGAATTATAATTTTTTGAAAAACATATATCAACATTTTCTATTAACCTAGGGAGCACAAAGATGCATCAAGATATATGAGAGTACTATTAGTGGGACAATATGAAGAATGAGATCACTAAATACACATCGATGTTACTGGTATGTCAAAAATTAAAGATTTAAAGTAAAAATTATATGGGAATGATGCAACCATTACCCATAAAAAAAATAAATGGGAAAACATCACCATATAATTTTTCATAGGACATCTGAAGACATAGAGGAAATAATTCTATAAGGGTCATTCTGGATCACTTTATAAAGTCAGGTCACTTTATCTCATTTAGATAGGACTTATCGATTGATCAAAAATGTACAGATACACATAGGAGAAGTTTTAAGGCCTCATGGAGAACCATTATTGATTTTATCTGATCGAGATCTGAGTTTAACCTCAATATTCTATAAAAGTCACCAACATTCTCAAAACACTAAACTGAACATCAGTACATATTATCTTCTTCAAACTGATGGCCGATATGAGTGAACTATTTAGACACTAGAAGACATGTTGAGAGCATAATCTATGAACAAAAAGGGAGGATCAGAACAATATATAACTCTATTTTACTTCTTATATTATCATAGATTTCACTAAAGAATCATAATGGCTTAATATAAATCTCTATATTAGAAATGATGCCAAAAACTAACATACTGTGATGGTGTTGGAAAACATATGCAACTTGGACTTGAAATGTTTAAGGAAATAGTAGAAAAAGTGGAAATCATTCCACATCACATCAAGGTATCACAAAGTTGAAATAATATCTAAGAATATAATCATGAAAATGACATAGATTTTTAGATGAGTGACATGGTGTTACTCCACATATCTCTAAAGAAGAGTATCATGAGATTTGGGAAGAAATAAAAGTTACGTCTCAGGTATATCAGTTGCTTTGTAATTCTTGATCGTGTTTTAGTTGCGGCCTGTGGAATAACATCTCGACCATCTGTGTCTCAAGTGCATGATGTATTCCACGTATCCCTCTTGGGGAATTATATATGAGATCCCTCACCAGTACTAAATTTACAAGCGGTAAAGCATGAAAATGATCTCTCTTATAAGGAGCATCTAGTGATAATATTAGACTATATAGATAAATTTATACACATCTAGACTACTCACCTGGTAAAATTACTATGGTGGAACCATAAGTTAAAAGTGTAAACATGGGAACATGTGGAATAAATTATGGAGAATTACTCTCACCTATTTTCACCATAGTTTGTGGAACTAGATTTTGAGGGAGATATTTTATAAGGGGGAAGAATGCAGTGACCCAGAATTTCATCAATGAACATTTTCCCTTTTTATAATAATTCCATGCAGTTTAAAGAACATACATCACATAAGGAACCCAATAAAAAAATTAGTCTTCAAAAAAACCAATAAAAATTCAAAATTTTATAGTGGGACATCAAAAAACAAATAAGAAAATTTGGCCACACTCATGGAAAAAGCTGTAGAAATAAAGAATAATATTAATTATAAAATATTAATTTATAATATTAAAGTATAAATAATGATTTATATATATTATAAATTAAATTATGAAATATTTATATCATATAATAAGTAAATAAACATTCAACAATGTGAATCTATGTGTTGGTATTTAGTGAAACAGAAATGTTTTTTACAATTTTAAAATTAATATAATGATTTAATTTGAAATTTATTTTCATAAATAGATTAATAAATTAATTTTTTTCATTTCATAAAATTATAATATAATTTTACAATACATTAAATATTATTTAAAAGTGTTATAAAATTAGTTATAATATTAAATTCAGCATTTTTCAAATAAATGTTGATTTTACTAAAAAATTAAATTTAAAAAATTTACGAAATTATTTTAATAATATTGATTTTATTTATTAAATATAAACATCATTAAATGATTGGGTTGATTCATTAGAATGTTTCTAAAAGAGTTGATTTTTTGGTAAATAGTGAAAGATAGTAATTTATAGTATTTTAAATTAGAATAAAAATACATGAATTTTAGAGTCATTTATAATGTAATAAACCATTATTTAGAACTAAAATGCACTATTTACTATAATTTTCCACAATAATCTACACAATTGATTGTCTTGAGCCAAAATAATAAACAAATGTATAAAATAATCACATATACCCATCCCCTCCCCTTATAAATACCACCACTGACCATCTCTTCTCCAAACACATTATAATATTTGGATATTTCTTATATTCATCCTAGTTACTCTCCAAAACCACTTCCTCACATCCTGGTGTTGTTGGTCTCACCAAAATATCAAACCCATGTTCTTTAAGGAGGTTCTCTATGAGACAATATTCAAAGGGTAAAATCCTTCTTATTTCTCTTTTAATTTATTTTTATTTCTTGTCCTCCCCTAAAATTCGCTATAAAAAAAGAATAGTAACTACAATATATTATATATACTATAAATTTATTATTTTAATGTAACATCCATCATCAAGTCTCTTTTATTATCCTTTTATTCTAAAAATGAAAACATCATTCATGATGTGTCTATTCACCGCCTTCATGGATGATGAGTTTTTATTTTCCATTACCACCATCACGGCTGGTCACAAACCAATTATAATGGTTATAAAATATTTTAAAAATTTTGTAATAACTTTTTTCATGTTATATATCTAATATATATTTAGAATATTAAATAATAAAACCAAACTAGTTTGCGATGATTGAAAAAAATAAAAATAATATCAATAGTTATCATTAATATTTTTCAATTGAATCATTATAATATCAAAAAAAATTATTTACAGGACCATTTTAAATTATCGAGGTTTATAAATATAATATAATTCCATGTTTATATTTTTTTACTTCCATTTTACATGAACTTACATAATTAAACTAAAAGGAACTGATCATAAAATCATTAAACCATCACTCCTAGAATGATTAAATTGAATCTTATAACTATTGAAAAAAGATATAAATAAACTTAATAAGATTTTACAAAATAAAATAAAAGTATAATAGGTTTGTAATTAATTAATTTATGGATATAATTTTATTATCCATGACGTTATGGGCAATTTTCGAACACTTTCAAACAAAAATTAAGGGATTCTCTCCAAACCTCCAAATTACCTTTGGGTTACACTTTCTCCCTCTTTACACCAATGTTTTTATTCATTATTTTTATTTAAACATAAATTCTATGTGTATGTTCCAAAAATATGTATATATATCATTTAATCCTTATTTAATTGGAAAATACATATTTTATAAGGTCCCCTTCTCCATTCATCCTGATAAAGAAGCCCAAATAAAAGGAACATCCCCATTTATCACCTATTTTAATGTACACCCTATTATTTTTTAACCCACCATTATATTTATAAAACACCTCATTTCATCCTGAAAAAATATCTTGGTGAAGTTTTTAAATAAAAAAAATTATGACTTTGTGTTTTTTAAAGTGTCTTTAATATTTTCATTTAAACCACACTAATGAGGCTCATTTATAATGTTTATTAAACACGATTTTTTAAATGTTTTCACATCAGTTTTGTATAATTTATCATGAAATAATCATATTTTCCAATATTAATGTGCATTTATTATCTAAATCCATTATTTCATAGACACCTTTAGGATATACCAATTTATTGTGCCTTATGAAATTATTACGATAACCATTTCATTCCATGGATAACCCTTTTTCTTATTCCCCAAATTTTATTCTTCATTTGGAACAAAAATTCATGATCATGTTATTATGGGTACACCCATATAGTTCTCTAATGCATTGGGTAATTTTTATTATCATGAAAAGTCATGTATGGGATTAGGGAGTAAACATAATCCATTATGTGACTTTGTCTCCCATGTGATATAGTCTTGGATGTTAGCCTCGATGCATCACTATGAAATTTTGTTTGTTTCTACCTAATTCCAATGATTCCATGATTACATGAACCAATGTACTAAATTATACGATTCCATAATTTTATTCATGTTCCATGCCCTTTTTTCATCATGTTAGGACTTCTGACCCATGTTATTTTTTTATTAATATATTTATTCCCTTACTAGCCATTTTAGGTCTTACCTATAATATATGTATTCCTCAGGTTATCTTGTTCAATTGTAGATGGTCAAACAGAGTTGAAATATCATTACAGAAAAGATTTTATATTTGGGTTTCATGTTTTCTAATTATGTACATAATCTTTCATAGAAACTAGCATTTATGATCTTTAGACTATATTTGATGGTTAATTAAGCATTAAATAATTTAATAATATGTGTAAGAGGAAAGGGTCTCTAAAACATAGATTCATAAAAATCCAAAAGATTATTGATCGTATAAATCCATGTTTCTTATTTCTCATGTCCTGACACCCCTGGATGGTCTATGGATTCTATTTCTAATTTTAAAAAGCATGATCAGTATAGATTGGTTTCCAAGATCAATTTCATTTCTCAATAGAATAAAATTCTTGAAAAATTCTTTGACCATGTTCCAAGTTGACCTATAATATAGGTTTAACCACTTTATCCACAACACCCACTATTTTGTTTCTCAATATTTTAACCAGTTCCATCATTCTAGAACCATAATAAAAATATTTAACCAGTTATCAAAATATTTTTAATTCTTTTGTATATATAAAATTACAGCACACCAAGAAATTTACAACTAATATAACTTCAATAAAAACAGTTTAAAATAAAATATTGATGATTCAATGCTATTGGTATTTTTTTTAATATTTCAATGTAACAAACACTCATTGAATACACTCATGATGATGAGTTTACAATATATTTAGATGTTTTTATCAATATTTTTTGTACCCAAAGGACCTTGGTAACATGAAGTTCCTCATGAAGAGGTTAGACACATATTCTTAAGATATAAATTTCTTGTTATAACACATAGTATATGTAAATACCCCCACCCAAGTATCCTAGAGTTATTGTTTACTTTATTACAATGGCATAAGATACACAAAATTACATCCTGAAGGACCAATAGTTTGTTAGTATTTGAAAACTAGATAAAATTTTGAAACTCATGTTACAATTGATAACTTATAATAAAAAAAGTTATTTATTTGAGAATTACATGTTTCTTTTAACCATATCTCTAGAGTTAAATCAAAAAACACTACCTAGTACCCTTGGAAAAATAAAAAATAAGAAAGGGGTGAGCTTAGATGCTCGGAAATGGTATGAGTATAACAGAATCTATCTTGAGTAAAAAATATATATTCAATATGAAAATGTAAATAACTAAAACACATTCCATTTAATAAATGACTTGAAAATGACAAATAATATGGTTGGAATACATGATGATCAAATAATTTCATTAAAATAACTACACGAGCTTGAATCTTAACCATGGATATTCTAACAAATCTAATAATAAAATTGAATGTCAATAACTAATATCAAAACTATGTAATGAATAATTTTTTACATATACAAAATACTATAGAGACATTTCACATGATATTTTAAATGCGTCAGTATAAGCTTATCTAATTTTTCCAACTAATTTATCTAATGAGACATGTCAATGCATATAGGGGATATTAATAATCATTCCCCACCCATAAAATATTATGTCTTGTGTATTCGTTATATGAAAGGGTTAAAATATAATCACTATAAACATTAGTATTGAAAAATAAACATATGAAATGTTAATACATACCCCATACAAATAAACATAACCATAAACCACCCTGAATAAAATTGTGAATGGTAAAAATATTATACATCCTCTATCAAACTGATCATAAAACATCCAAAAAATATTAAGGATGATATTAATACAACATATTCATAATGTACCTTATGTACAATAAATGTGAAATTTTATCAAAGAATACAAATACAATAAAAATTTCATTAAAAATAGTTTGAAAGAAAATAACCATTTCACTTTTAAAATAAAATTTTATCAAAAAAGTTCAAAATAAATTTTTTTGAAAATATTCTTTGAAACATATAAAATAATTTTTTTAAAAAAATTAATGTTTATGAAGGTAAGAATTTTTTTTTCATGTTGTACATGTAAAATAAAATTTTCATTCAAATTTTTAGAAAAATTAAAACTATCCGTGTTTAGAAAATAAAATATATATTCCATTCATTTAAAAAAATAAAAAATGGTTAAAAATTTATTTAATAAATAATTTTTTAAATGTAAGATCATTATTGAAAATTATTTTCACAAAAAATGGATTTTGCGGAAAAATAATTTTCACCCAAAAAGAGAAATAAATTATGATTTTA
Source organism: Viscum album (assembly GCA_963277665.1). Lineage (NCBI taxonomy): Eukaryota > Viridiplantae > Streptophyta > Magnoliopsida > Santalales > Viscaceae > Viscum > Viscum album. Next base: position 1,710,271,343 of record OY728140.1, on the reverse strand, counting down.
TCAAAAACATGTAATGAATCATTTTATGAAAAAAACAGTGGTACAATTGTTCAATTTATTTAAAAATTTCAGTAATAACCAAAATATAAATAATATATTTAGTTTATTATATAAATATTAAATAATTCCCCCAAGAGAGACATAAACGAAAACATTTCCGAAAAATGATGACATTGTGAAAAAAACCAATTATCACTTTGGTAATTTTTGAATCGAAAACCCCATAAAAGAAATAATTATCAAATAAAATTTTAAATTCCATGAAAATAATGATATTCACGATATTAGACATCGAGTCTTTATATACAACAATCAAAGGAATAAGTGGTGAATATGGCGTATCACTCACGAAAGTAAAAGTGTGACAGGATACCCTTACCTCAGGTATGACTTCCTTCGTATATATATAAACCTCCCATATAATGGTTATAAGAATGTTATTAATTTAAACTATAACCCCAGTCATATTTTTTATATCATAAATGACCCTCTTATAATATTTTAATCCCATTTTATTAATTATATTCCATTATTATTGTTGTTTCAGGTGTTAATTATTTTATTTTATCTTTCATGTTTTATTATGAATGTTCTATTAATTCTATATTGGGTATAGATCCATCATATAAATAATTATATAATTTTTTTTAAATATAATATTTACTCATTATATTCATTTTTATTATCATTCTTGAAAGGAGAACTTGGAAACTGATTCACATTGATTCATGGAGATGGTAGGTCGTACGTACACATGATCGATGATATCATTCCATTAATGGGTGAAAAGATAATTAATATTATGATATTTTAATTTTAAATAATTTATTTCATGTCATATATATCACAAATAATCATTAAATTTAACCTTATTAATTTCTATATAAAGTGTAGGTGAAAAATAGATCACATCTCTTTATGAGGTTGTGGTCCACTTTATACACAAGTGACGTTGTCATATTTTAAAAGGAATAGAATGTAACAAGATATGTATCATATTATTACTAATTAATTATAATTAAATCATATTTATTATATTTATATATTAAATACATCATTATATTCAACAATGGGAAGTGTTGATGGAAAACTAGTTACATCAGTTCATCCACAATTGACAATTTCAATTCCCATTTTCATAGAAGTGGAGATAGATAAATATCATTTAATTAACATAAAAACATATAATTATATGGAAGATACTATTTTTATTATGTTTTATGTGTTAGTAAAAATTTAATATGGAAAATAAGAAAGAAAAAGTGGGAGATATTAATTAAGATGATTACCTTTTAATAGAGAAACCTCCTTTTGATCACTTCTTAAGAACTCTAGGGTTGGTCTTTTGGGAATACCAAAACAACTATAATGTGAATAAAGATGATTAAGATGGATTTTTTATGTTTTTTTAGATCCAACTGGATTGATAGGTGTAAATAATTTTCAAGAGTGAGTGACCTTGTATAATTTCAGAGGAGTGACATTTTTGTAAATACCAAAAAATATTCAATACTGGGAGGTCACACTCACCCGAAGTGGCTAAAAAATTTATAGTAAATGGTTTGGAAGGAATATATGGCTGATAGACACCTCCAACATTAAATAAAAACTTGTTTTAAACATGTTTTTCATCAACTTCTAGGTTTCCTTTCTTTTTCTAGTTTGATTTTTCTCTATAGTAAGTAGATTTTCAATCTTTGGTGATTTATCCTTTAAAACTAAAATAAAATGATAATTATTATAAAACATGTAAATCATTATTCCAAATTTGAAATCTTATTTATAAAATAAAAATCCCATTTGATTTGAAAATTTATTTTTTCACAATCGCCCGTGACATGCAAAAACACAACTTTAACCTTAACCATGATAACAATGTTTTTACTGTTTCGGGGCCAATATATAGACTATGAGAGAATAATAGGTCCATGAATAGACTATAGTTTAAATTTTTTGACATTTCTAATCATCTTGAATAATATATATTTATAAATTTAATTTCAAATCAATTAATAAAATATCATTCGTTAAAAAATAATATTAATGTCAATTTTGAGATTATTTATTTAATTTGAACATTAAAAAATAACAAGAAAATGATGGAACTCAAATATTTTATTTTATTAGTATCTATAAAATTAATAGAACACCATAATTCTTTCAATTTATTTTCTTTATTATTTTTATTACCACCTTTTTAAATTTTTATATTAATTAAATAATTATTATGCAGGTGTTGTTTAAGTATTTAAAGTAATTATATGATTACTAAAAAAATAAAATTATCCTAATTAAATAAATTTAATTTGTCTCAACATTACCATCTATATTATTTTACATATTTCTTTTGTCCCTATGAGTATACATAGATCAAATTTAAACGCATGCGTGTGATATTTTTTCCTTTTTCTTACAAAAATTATTAGAGATATCAATTTCAAGAAAAACATGTTCCAAAAAATAATAATAATATAAACTAATTTAATAAGGGTCCAAATATGTCCATTTCATAGGAATTGAAAATGTTTTTAATTGATTTTACCAATAATATTTTTAGTTTAACCTCATGGTAAACATATTTTAAACTCGACTGTGGTAATTAATTTTTACTATTTTTACTATCCATTGACAGAAAAAACCATATCTTATTATGTAATACTAATTATTGTTATTCCGTATTTTTAATCCATTTTTTCAAACTAATCTTATATATGTGGAAATATTTAATTTAAAATTATACCCACAGACCTGATGAAAAATTGGTTTTACAAAAATGAAAATTTTCATAAGTATATAATTTTTTAATATTGAAATTCAATTTAAAACTGATTCTAATGACCTAAATTGTATTTAATACCAAATAATTGAACTAATTTTACATTAAATACAATTTTAAATAAAATTTACTGTTTAAATTATCAAAATTAAATGATTTATTTTAATAAAAACTAGTATTTTCTCTATTAATCGAAAAATGAATCATTTCATAAGAAATCAAAGGTATTCAATTTATTTTTTAAAAATACAAAATGTCTTGGGGAGTTAAATTCTCTTCTAATATGGGGTTTTCATATCAAATATGCTATCAAGTATGATGTTATTATTTTATATTCTAGAGGTGTTACATTCTACCCACCTAAATAAATTGCATCCTTACTATTTAATCTTGATCTCAGTAATAAAGGGTTTATAATTTGAAAATACTTTTGTTAGAAACACTCATTATAAAAAGTGTTATAAAAACTTTCTCTTGATAAGATAGAAATATAAGTACAAAGGAAATTTATAATAACACATTACTTGGTTTCCATGTAAGAAAAAATTGGTGGGATGTGATGATATTGACATGGACGAAAATATTAAATAAATATAGAGAGTGATAAAGATCAATATTAAAAATAAGGTAAATTATCTAGAATTTTAAAATACCACTATGAAATAAATATTTTATGAGTGAAAATACCATCGGTTCATCGGAAATGATGGTATTATGATAACATTTTTTTGTTTCAAGATCATTTTCTTAATGTTGATGAATTATTTTACTATGTAGACTATGAATAATACGAAATATACTTACATAAAAATTATAATTTCATTCTTTAATCAACTCCCATTTTAATACCATATTTTACTTCAGTTAATGATTATTCGAGTCAAATTTTTCAAGCCTGAAGTACTAAAATTTAGTTTTAACTAGTCATAAGATCCATGAAGAAATAATAATTCCTTACTGGTATATTTTACAAAACCGAAATGTCCATATTGAGTTTTCAAAAATCACTCAAATTTCAAGTTAATCAATTATAAAAATATTAAACCTTAATACATTTTATAAAAATTTCTGACCAAATTCAATGTTAAAAAATTTAAATGTGATGTCGCTGAATTTTCAAAATCATTATATTCCCTAAACATCATAAAATGTCTCTTAACATACAAATAATGTGAATACCATTATAAAAAGTAGATATTAATGAAAATAATAATGATTTCAAAAATAAAATATCATGTTGTTGAATATATACCATAAATATAGAAATTCAATAAACTACAATAAATATAACATAAATTGATGAACAATTTTAAGGTTACCAATAAAATTTAAAAAAAAAACATATTTCTCATTATTATCTAAACATATCCACATATTTAGAGTTATCCTCCCTCAATCATGTGTAAAAAAAATATCAACATTTCTCTCTTTCACTTTTCTTGGTTGTCCTTACAATTCAACATATATCATCCAACACTCATAGAAAAACCACAGTAGTACACCCCTTATATGTTTTTTATTATAATTTTTAAAATACTTATAGGGAATAATTATTGAATTTAAATAAAATAGAACATTATCAATCCAATTTGGACATAGTAGTAGCATAATCTTGATCTTGACCCCATATCTTCTTTTAAGGTTTATTCTATTAATGATTTCAGTATTCGTTTGTACAGTGACCCATCTTCTTATAATTGAAAAAATTAAAATAAAATGGTTCTTTATTTCCATTTAAATAATGAGAATGGTATAATTTCAACCCACACATATAGAAAACTTTCATTCCCTTCATCTAATTACCATCGTGTTTCTTTCCACAATTATCATATGTGAAAATCCTTTTTTCTCTTCTTCATTTTATCGATCTTTTTCTCTATCATCATATTCTTATCTAAAAAATATTAGATTCCATATAAATTTCATAATTATATCCCTATATTTATATAACATGAAATTATATACTCATAAGTTGAGAATATCTAAGAGACTATTTCCCTTAATAGATTAGACTAATCCCATCAACGAAATGATCATTCTTACTATATTGATTACATGAATTGATATGATTATGACTCCTTCTGAAAGTTTCCATTAAAACCCAATGAAATACTCTAGATTATATTATAACATTGTAAAACATAATATATAATACCTAGACTATTGAATAATTAGAAAAAATTGTTAAATTTAGGCATGACTAATCTAAAAATCATAAACATGGTTTCTTTGGTAATGTTTTCAAATCATAATTTTTTTCAAATATTTCAGAATGGTTTTTAAATTAAATGTAAATTAAAAATATCATATCCAATAGGTGTGTAAATCTATGTGTTATATAAGTCACATTATCGTGCACTAGGTAACACTCGAGTCAATCCAAACTTTCATTTTCGGAGTTATTACCCCTGAGTTCATCTGTGATAGAACCACATCAACATATAGTATCCAGACATGGATATATTTCTATAAAATGTAGATAATCCAAAATTTACCAAGCCTTTTTTATGTTACCATATATTTTGAAATAATATTAATTTAATTCATGGGGTTATATTCTATGATCTACGTATTAAATAATCTAGTTCGCAAGGTTTCTATAAAACTTCTTATGATAACAATTATAAATATCCAAACTCTAATAGCACATATTTTATTGTTACATTATTAAATTGGAATAAGATATGATTAATAACATCTTTAAGTACTGAATAGTTTATTATTATTGGTAAACTAGATACATAAATGAAATAAAACATAAAAAATTGAAACGTAAAATATGAAAGTGTTTTTATAGAGAACACCATGTTTCACCTTAGCATATCCATTCATATCAATCAAATAATAATTACTAGTGTATTTGGGAAAATAAATTTAAATAAAGGGGTGATCTCAAATGATCAGTAAGGGTGTGAGTATGAAAGATGTTAGCATTAATTCATAAGAGATAATCAATATAGAAAGGTAAATAATTAAAACAGAATTTATTTAATAAATAACTTCAACATGAATAATAATATCGAATTAATAAATGGTGGACAAATAATGTCATAAAAATATTTAAATGATCTTGAAAATTAACCATGGAAATTATAATTAATATAATGATCACATAAATAAGGATAAATAATTTCATAATGAGGGAATTAATAAAACTAAGAATGTGAAACATACAATCAAGAAGTTTCAAAATATCGTTTATCTCATGACACCTATTGATGAATCAAGTGGATATATATATGTAGACCCCACTGATCACTTACCATGTCCAATTAATTCATCATAATAAAGGTGTGTAACATGATCAATATAATCATTTTTAATAAAAAACAAACATATGAAATGTTTATACTTACCGCAATCCAATAAACATAGTTATAAAACATCCAAAATAATATGGTTAATGTTAATAAAATTGTAAATAATCAATCCAAATAATTATAAACCATAAAAATAAAGAAAAATAATGATATAAATACAAAATTTCACTAGGTTTTCATAATTAAAATAAAAGGGGTTATGCATAAAATGAATATAAAAACCATAAAAATCTCACATAATTATTCCTAGGGAAAATAACATTGCACTTTGGAAATCAATATTTAAAATAGATAAGTTCATGAAAATTTTTGAAAACAATTTTAATTTAAAATAAACATTGAAACTTATAATATAATCTTTAAATCATTGATTTTTCATGATGTTTTGAAATTCCATTCATTCCATACATGTTAAAATAATGATTCCCTTCAAATTTTTGGTATAAATGAAGTAGGCATTGTATTAAAAATTGAAATAATATTCATTTAAAAAAATTGAAAAAAATAAAAAATTATTAAGAATTTATTTAATAAATAAATTTGAAAAGGATAAAAACAATTTCAAATAACATTTTTAGAAAACATGCATTTTCTTGAAACGGGATTTTGGATCAAAGAGAGAAATATTGTCTGCTTTTCTTAACCACATTTTCTCAATCATTTTAAGCACCAAAGAGTGAAAAATGGTACCATTACATGAAAATGTATATAAATATATAAGGGATAATAAAATATTTTTATTTTCTAATATAAATATTAATTAATTCCCCCATAATATACTTTACAAAAAAATATTTGATAATGATGATATTGTGAAGTAAACCCTTAAAAATTTGGTAACTTCTGATTCATAATCCAAAAAATAGAAATAATAATATAATTAAACTTTAAATACCATGAAAATAAATAGATTATTTATAGAACATTTAAAAGGGATAGTATGTACACAACACAAATGAACAAGTTTTAAATGTGGCGTATGGATCATAGATATATTAGTGAGATGGGAAACCCCCACCTTAGGTTTGACATCAATTGTATTTATTTTAATATAATATATAATGGTTTTAATATTATTATTAATATTTAATATCACCATATTAATATCTATAATATCATATATTACGCTATTAGAACATTATACTACCCGTTGATTAATAATATTCTACTATTTTCATTATTTTAGGTGTTAATTGCCTTATTTTAACATATATTATTTATTATGAATTTCCAAGTTCTTCTACAAATAATATTGATCCATTTTCTATATAATTATAAAATATGTTATAAATATCATATTTAATCATTTTATTAATTTTTAGAATCATTATCTATGTTTGGAAATGTAAAATGAATTGCATTTTCTTATAGATACGGTAGGCCATATGTACGCACAAGCGAAGATGTCATTCCATTAATGGGTGAAAGGTAATGAAAGTATACGATATATTAATTTTACATAATTTATATCATGTCATATATGTCACATATATTAATTAAACTTACCCTTATTTCATACAATGTAATCTTTATGTGAAAAAAACTCAGACCGCTTTGTGAGGTGGTAGTTTTCTATACATAAAAGCACCATTATCATATTTAAAATGAAATGGATAGTAAAGATGTATATGTAATATTATAACTCTAGAAGTATAATTATATCCTAAATAATATATATATATATATATTTAATACAACACTATATCCAAAAAAATGATAATAAATAAAATACTAAAAACCAACTGCTTAAACCCACACACATGGGTAGAAATCCAACCAATGAAACAATATCCTGAACACACCCAGAATATTCCAACTCCCAAAATATATCCACCCCTCTATTCCCCTTCCATCTCATAATGAAATATAAAATGATCCATGATATTTGGCACCATGAATATTTCCAACCCACATGAACATTCCCATATGTATATGAACACCCACCCACCACATTTAATCCATATTCTCACCACCAAAATCTTAATTTTAACTACCAAATCCATTAAATCATTGAATTTAAAATATTGTGTCCATCACCTAAAATTATATATTAAAAATTCAATGAATAAAATAGTGTTTTTAAAATAGATTTTACAAATTTACCAAATATAAGTAGATGTAATTTATGTATAAGATAAGGAACCATCATATTCTAGGAGATAGTGTAAAAGGGGGAGAATCCACCAACCTCCAATTCATTTTATATAAATAATAAATCCATGATCTCATATATTCAAGCTCCCCTTTTCATTATTAAATGCATTTCAAGGAATATTTTTTTCATAAAAATTAATAAACCATATATCCATACATGTAATCCCTAATCATTAGTTCCAATTCTAATAAAATGAGATGATCAAGGATAGAGAAGAAGAACACGACTATTAACTTCAACCTCCAAGATGTAACATCCCTTGATCCATTAAAATCGTGAACTAGAAGGAATAAGATCTTAAAAATAATATAAGTACGCTTTTAAGGTTGATATCCTATTAGACCAGAGTATTATTAAGGGTTTTGGAGGAGTTAGTGGCTTAAAAACAATTTGTTGGATTTAATTAATCCGATATCATGGTTAGTCCACACTATTTAGAAAACCTTATTCCACCATTCCAATACCCCAAAAATTATCATGTTAAATTTTCTGTATGGTTTGGTTAAAACATGCACCAACCACGTACCTTCTCGAATACACCTCTTTCAATATAAAATTTCCCTAGAGAAAACTGCACGATTTTCATTAAGAAGGTTAAAAATTTATTGATCTTGAGAGCATCCCAAAACATCACACAAAATACTTAAAATGACAGGTTCTAAACCAAAACATTATGAAATTTTTAAATACACAATAAAATAGGGTAATACTTCAACTTGAAGGTGTTACATGACTCATTAACACCAATTGTGAAGAAACATGAGTTACAATGATATATCAGGTTATAAGACTTAAATTATGAGTTTTATTTATTTGTTTTTAGTTAATATTATTCCATGTTGAAGCCATTGATGATTGTTTTAAAGGATTCATGAGTTTTAGAGATAATAAATGGTATTTTAATTGGCATCACATAATGATATCAAATGACCTAGAAAACTATATGGTGCCTCATTACAGGATTCAATGTGACATTAAGTGGTGGTTCTATAAATGGTACATGGATCACTAAACCACGTGGTTATGTAACACACAACCCCTACTCATTCCTATGGGTTTTTATGTGTTTAATGTTATTTAATAATTTTTTAGTGTATGGTTATATGATGTTTTTTATCAATAGGGAAAGAAAAATGATATGGGATTTCAAAATTTATAAATGGATTTTATTTTTAAAATATATTTTTAAGACGAAACATTTAAATTTAATAAATTTAAAATGATCTTGATGTTTAAAAAAAAGTTAAATTATTTTCATAAAATATTTTTTAAAATTTTATATATGTATTTATAACACCCACACCCCTCTAGACCAGAGCCGGTGCATTACTAATTACATTGGCATGGTTTGAAGGAATTAAGTCTTGAAGGAATGATTAGTTTAGTAGTCTTTATGAAACTAGATACATAGATATAACTCAAATTACATTGGGAAAGGTAACAAAATACAATACACAAAAAAACTAAAAACTGCATCCAAAGAAACTAAATAAGTGATCTTATCTTCATAACCTACTGAAGGTAAAAAAATGAAAGATGTGAGATTGAATTCTCAGTAAGGGTTACAAGTAGTGAAATCATGAATCAATATTAATTGAATCATAAACAAATTGATATAGTCAATATGGTATGGTGAATAAATGAATAAAAAGATTCCATTAAGAAATTGAGAATGAGCCCCCATCCACAGATTTTGTCATAGTGAAAACCTCATGGATAGTAATAAATGATAATGAAAAAAATTATTATTTTTTGGGCGTCATGCATCTTGAACATGAATCCATAATTATAGATAAAACAGTTTAGTTCTGTAGGTAGAAACCCATCTAATTTCTGGAAATAAATTCACAGGGTTTGTCGCCAACTGATTTGTCTCATAAGACCTATCGATGCATTGAGGGACTATAGTAGGCCATTACCATCAATTCATGTCCAAATAATTCTTACTAAAAATATTCAATACAATATCATCATTCCTTTACATTATCCTCATATAATATAGGATAAGGATTCCTCAACAATTCCATTGTTAAAACCACATTCAAAATAAAAACTGTATATAAAATGTTATATAAAATAGAAAATAATCATATCCACGAAATGAGAATACATATATTTAAAATTAATATAATTTTAAATTAAAAGTGATATCAAATGGGCTTTAGGTACACCATATAAGAATTATTAGGTGCACAATACAAAGTAAGTAACAACAAAATGGAAAATTGAGATGGATCCCATTACCATATTGTAATCAATCATTTTTTTGTGACCAAGATTTAATGTTAATCAAATTAATTATTTAATACCATGAACATAATGAGAGTCATGATATTATTTATCAAATATAAGCACACATATACCACATTTTGGAAATGGGTGTCTAGAAATGGAAATCCCATAGAATTGAAAGTGAGATGAGAAACCCCTGACAAACATTTCGGCATATTAATGTGTGTTCTTGTGAAGGATTAATGAGAGGTAAAGGGGAATCCCATAATCTATATATCATAAGGGCAGTTTTGGAGAGTTTTTAAAACATACCCCATCATTAGGAAATATAAATAAAAGGACAAAACATATGTGGGATTATTGAACAATAGTGATTGAGAGGATCCCTTACAATTATCATATCATTAGAGTGAGGATGAATCAATAGAATAAATTTTTGTAAAAAATATAAACCCAGTAAATACATGTGTATATATAGTGTGAAACAATCAGAGGCCATTCACACATATCCTTGGAAAAAAACAAATGAAAAAGATGTTTAATTCATGAATGGAAATTGAGTTAAGATATCCGTTACCTTATGCTTGAAGGTGTTCTTGATTTTTCATAACGACCAAAATAATCAAATATAGATTCATTAATTATTATGTGAAGAACCTAATCAATGAGTAATTTATATGGTATTACCTTTATAGGTTTATTAATTCCCTTTTTTATGGGTTTAAGAGGTTCAATTTTATTGTTTTGGAATCATTTTCTTCCTTGGGTTTGATGATCCATTTACATAAATTGATGAATGGAAGTTCATTTGAAATGTGGTTAAACATACAGAATTGTTAATATATACTATTAGTGAAATTAAATTGATATAAAGTATCTTATAATGATTTTTTTTGTATACCATGAGGATGAATCATTCGATAAGTTAATGATAAACACTTTGATTTACCTTGGCAGTTTTGTGCAGAATGAACTTGTTTTGTATTAATATTCTATACTATGAGTGTGTAAGGGTTAAAAACACTAAATAAGATAAAATACATATATTATGATATGGTTCAACCAGGAAAAAGGTTTCATGACCATTATTGAAGATATTGATGAAAATTTATAACCCGTCTTCCTTGAGTGTGATAAATTAACACATCTTAGACAGAGTTTGAATTTATATTATAAAAGGAGGGGAAAAGAGATATTATAATGAAATATTCCATTATAAAAATGAATATGTGGTACATGAATGGTACTAGAATTAATATTTTATTTGGATTAGGTGAGTTGAGGATAGAAAACCATGCAATGGAACTTGTAAAGGAAATTGAAAGAAAATGAGGAGAGGTTCACCTCTGGAGTACTCCTACTTTAGAATCTCTTTAAGTAATTTGATTTCTGACTTTTGGTGAGACCAACAGGCCATGGAAGTGGGGAGAGGTCTTTGGAATAGTATATGGAATAATTTAGGCAAGTATTGAATATTGAGTGGCATGGGAGGAAGAGGGGGTGAGGGTGGTTTATATAGTGGAGGGGGGAAGGGATTGTACATTATTTTAAATATTATTTTAATATTTTTGCTCAAGACTATGAATAACATTGATTAATGTAATCCCAAAATAGTAATAATGGATGTGATTTGAAACCAAGTGGCCTTTCATCAGCCTTACATCACCTATGATTAAGTAAATCAAGTATTTAGCATTTATCGTAATTTATTGTTTGTTACTATTCATAAAAATTCAAGTATTTCAGAAAATCCCAAAAAATCACCTAAACCATTTTTTGACATTTAGAATCCAAAAATGAAATCCATTTTTCAAATATAAATTTATTAATATGATAAATTTAATTTTTAATTAAAATATTTATGTAATCGAAAAATATACACTAAAAATATTCATCTTCATTTTTAACATGGCTAAATTTATTTATACATTCATGGGTATTGATAGTATTCATAAGAGTCATATAATTATTCATATAGTTATGATACTAATCATAAGGGTAGGTTACTATTCATAATGGTAGGTTAATATTCACCGAAAGTTATGTTAATTCTAGCAGACTCTAAATATCATCATGATCACAACTATGAATGTCCGTTTTTAAAATTAAAAAAACAAGTGGAAAATATTTATTTATAAAGGCTAGGTTATGACTATATATTACATAACTGAGTGTTGATTGAAGGAAACATAGTGCTTTATGAATATAGGATACCTAATGAATAGAATGTTTTTAAGATTAATGTATCCTAAAATGTTTGGGGTGTTACATTATTCCCTCCTTCAGAAATTTAATCCTCAAAATTTTTCATTTAAAAAGCCCTACAAAAACATATGGGTGGTTATTCTTCATAACATCCATAGGAATCCATGTTGCTTCCTCCATGTAATGGTTTCTCTAAAGAACCCTGACTAGCAGAGGTGTCCAATTTCTCAATACCATCTACCTTTTGTCTAGAATCTAGAGAGGCTCTTCACAGTATGAAAAACCAAGTTACAGTTCTATTTCATCATAGGTAAGTACATGTGTTGGGTTTGGCATGTATGTTTTTAACAATGAAACATGGAACACATCATGAAATTTAGAGAGACTTCGTAGCATTGCTAAATTGTAGGATACAACTTCGATTCATTCCATAATTTCAAATGGTCTGATATACCTTTGGCTCAGTTTCCCTTTCTTACTAAACCTGAAGACACCCTTCAATGGAAATACATTCATAAAGACGTGATCTCCCACTTGTAATTCCAAATCCCTTCTTCGGTTGTCTACATAACTCTACTTCCTACTTTTGGCTGCTTTAATATGGGATTGAATTGTCTTTAACTTTTCCATGGTATCTTCATTATGTTTTGGGCCTATAAGTTTCCTCTTAAAAACATCATCACAACAATTTGGAGTTTCACATCTCTTTCCATATAATGATTCATATTGATCCATTTGAATACTAGAACAGAAACTATTGTTATAGGAAAATTCCACCAAAGGAAAGTATTGACCACACTTACCTTTAAAGTCAAGGGAGTATGATCTCAACATTTCTTCTCGAGTTTGAATAGTCTTTTCAGTCTACCCACTGGTTTGGCGGAGATAAGCAGTACTCAAATGAAGCTCAGTATCCAAATCCTTATAGAGATTTTTCCATAATTTTTATGTAAACTGGGGATCTCGATTGGACACAATCTATAGTGGGGAACCGTTATGTTGTATAACATCATTTATATAAAGTCTTTCCAAATGATCATGTGAAAAATATTCACTTATAGAAAGGAAATGTGTTTATTTTATGATACGATCAATAATTACCCATATTTCATCATTATTTCTAGGTGTCCTCGGTAGTCCGATGACAAAATCCATTGTAATCTCATCCCACTTACACATAGTAATAGGTGGAGGTTGCCTCTCTACCTTCACTTGTTGACCAACCTGACACCCTGACACATAGTCAATAATTTATGGCTTCATATTATCCCCCCAAAAATATTCCTTCAGGTCTCTATACATCATTCTACTACCCATGTATATAGATAAATTTTAAATATGAGAATCATCTAATAGTTCACATTTTAGCTCAGGTACTAATGGAATGCATATCCTCTTCTCAAATTTTAAAAATCCTTCTTCTTAGATGAAGTATGACAATATCCCATCCTGAACCGTATTAATTTTCTAGTACATATTATCATCATCAGATTGATAAATTTTTCACTTCTCTAATAAAGATACTTTATCTATATTTTGAAAGTGGAAATATGTGTCCCCTTATTTAACAATTCGCATATCTACCAATAGTAGATCTAGGAATATAGGATCATTCTCAATCATTATTTTGTTCATGATTCCATGATCTTTCCTACTTAATACATATGCCACCTTATTTTCCATTTTGGGGTTTTAGTGTATTGAACAATCATATTCTTTGAGTAACTCGAGCCATCTCCTTTTCCATATGTTGTGTTCCTTTTGTGTAAAAATGTATTTCAAACTCTTGTGATCCATGAATATCTCAGATATTTCACCGTATAGATAATGTCTCCATATTTTAGAGCAAGGATTATGGCTGATAACTCATGATCATGAGTTGGATAATTTTTCTCATGGGTATTCAACTTCCTTGTTGCATAAAAAATAAAATTTTCATTTTGTATAAGGACGCATCCCATACCATTATTTGATTCATCACTTTATATCACAAATCCATTATTTCCTAATGGCAGAGTTAGAATTGGAGTATCGACCAATATTCTATTCAATGCATCAATGAATTCTACACATTCTTTTGTCCATAAAAACTTAACCCCTTTATGTGTGAGCTTGGTTAGCAGGTTAGCCAGTCGGGAAAATTTTAAATCGAAACACCAATCGTAACATGCTCATAAAATAAAAATACGTACCTCGGTTATGATTGTTAGAGTGGGCCATTATTGGATTTCATTTTTCTTCGCAAGATCAACTAGTATTTAATCCTTAAGTCCAATATGACCAAGAAAAGAAACCAATTGAATCCAGAATTCACACTTGCTAAATGTTCCATATAATTCATTTATTCTAAGAGTTTTTAAAATAATCTTAAACTGATTCCCATGGTCTTCATAGCTTTTGGTGTATAGCAGAATATTGTCGATAAGTACCACACCAAATTTATCAAGATATTATTTGAAAACCCTATTCATTAAATCCATGAAAATAGTTGGTGCATTAGCCAGTCCAAAAGGCATCACTGTAAACTCGTAATGCCCACACCTTGTTCGAAAAGCTGTCTTTGGAATATCATTCTGCCTCACACATAGTTGATGATATCTATATCGAAGATCAATCTTAGAAAAGCAATGTTATCCATGATTTTGATCAAATAAATCATCAATTCTTGGAAGATGATACATATTCTTTATAATAATATCATTGATTTCCCTGTAATCAATGTATAGCCTCATAGATCCATCATTTTCTTGATAAATTGGTTAAGGGCTCCCCATTGAAAACTACTAGGTCAAATAAATATTTTTTTACTAAATTCCTCTAGTTGTTTCTTTAGATCCACTAATTCCACAATGTTCATTCTATACGGATTATTTGATATAGGAATTCCACAACGAATTAAATCAATATAGAAATCAACTTCCCGCTCTGAAGGATGTTTAGCTAAATCCTATGGAAATAAATCAATGTATTCTTGCACTGTATGCACATATTCAATTTTAAGATTTTTTTCCTCAACCATAGATATTGGTTTGTCTTATTTCCAAATTATTTCATTCATTAGAGATATTGGGGGTGGATCAAGGTAAGAATTAGGTGGCGAGGTTTTTGCACTAAAGATAAGGGACTCTACACCATTTTCAAAAAATTTAACTTCAATATTCTTGCAATAGATATTAAAATCATAATTTGATATCCAATTGATACCTATAATTATATCAAAGACATTATCTGGAATGATGATAAGGTTAGAAACTAAACCAAATTTATGTTTCATGAGCGGGACTAATCGACACACCTTTATTGCAATGATACATCCCCTCGAAGTATTGACTGACAACTCCATTATGAAATAAAATTGGACATGTATATTTTTTTCCAAACTGGGAAGATATAAATGGATGCGCTGATCCAGAATTGGATAATGCATTGGTCATGTTTGAGGAAAAAATTAAATTACCTTCTAACACATCCTTAGTAACTTTAGCCTCTATGATTTTAATCACAAAAGCTTTCCCTTTATCTATAGGAATTTTTGAGCACTTTTCTTTGGCGCTTAGGACAGTCATTTGAATAGTGTCCCATATCTCTGTAATCGTAGCATTGAAAATCATTTAATTGTTTCTTCCCCTTGCATTCATTAGACAAATGACCCTTTTATTCACACCTATAGAAGACTCCCATGAATTTAATGCATTTCCTAAGATGATTCTTTCCACAAATATCGCATAATTGGAATTGATTTGTTTCCTTTTTAATCTTTGGAGCTTCAAATTTTCCATTGTTATCAGAGTACTGCTTCTTATCATGGTTTCCCTTGAAAAATTTTGAAATAGAAAATTCTTTCTCTGATTTGATCGAACTTGATACAATTTCATCATATGATGAAAATTATTGAGATGCCAGTTCCCTTTGAAGAATTGGATTAAGACCTTAAATGAAATGATCAATCTTGTCTTCCAAGTCACATACGTAATATATGATATACCAATACAGTCTTGTGATGTTATCCTCATACTCTGCTACACTATATTCTTCCCTTTGTTTTAAGCTAAGGAATTTCCTCTTCATTTCAGTTCATTGCTCATGAGGGAAATATTTTTCGAAGAATATTTCATTAAAATTAATCCATTCCATATATTCTATTCATTCTTCCTCCACGGTATTCTAGATAAAGGACCACTATTGATCATCATCACCCTTGAGATAATATCCTTCCAGCATTACCTGTTCATTTTTATTACATCTTAATTCCATGAATATATTTTCAAGGTACATGATCCACTACTCAACTAACACGGGATTAGTAGTCTCACTAAAATATGGGGGTTTCTTCCATATGAAATTATCCAACACAGGTGCTTCATGGAAATTTTTCACAACATGAGTATGTTGTCCCAATATGGTCACAATCTGATCTGCGCCATCATTCACAATGTTGACTTGCTTGGTGGGGAAATACCTACATTTCCCATGAGTATTGACCCCACTTTACCCATTTTAACCATCTCTAAATAAGTTAATACACTATATTAGGTTATGAATCATAATTTATAATCTCAAATAGAAAATTACAAAGCATAAATTAAAATTCTATGCATATCTAATCTCATAAACATGGTTTCTATAAGGGAAAATTTACATTAAAATCCATTATAATGGATTGTAAAGAAAATTTAATTTATCCAAATCATATCTTCAAGAGTTTAAAAACCAAGAGTGCAGAAAGGATCATTTTCATGTAATAGGATACCTCAGTTCAAGCCTGAAAACCCTTGTCAGAGTTTTCACCCCTAGGCATACTTGTTCCAGAGCCACCTCTACTTTTTTATATCCAGAAATGGTTGAATTTGATAGAAAGATCCACATACTCTATTACTTACCAAAATTCTAGGACATTATAGTATATTTGACCTCAAATAACACCTTAGGTGTTTGTTCCCTATTCCACAGTTTCTAATCTAGTTTCCAAGGTTCCTACTAAACTTCCTATGATACTAACTGTAACACCCCGACCCCTCTAAACCGAAGAAGGTGCATTAATAAATACATTGGAATTGTTATAAAGAATTAAATCTCAAATGAATGATTAATTGAGTAGTATTGAAGAGACTAGATAGATTAATGTAACTCAACCTACGTTTGAAAGGTAACAAAATACAATACATAACAAAAACAAAAAACTGCATCCACGGAAACTTAATATGTGATATCCTCTTTATATCCTGTTGAAGGTAAACAAATGAAAGGGGTGAGATAAAATTCTCAGTATAGGTTACAAATATAGGAATAATTAATCACTATTAACTGAATTATAAACAAATTGGAATAGTCAATATTTCATGGTGAATAAATGAAAAAAATATTCCATTAATAAATTGAGAATGAACCTGTATCCATAGGATTTTTCAGAATGAAAACCCCATGTATAGTAATAAATGACAATGAAAAAGAGAATTATTATTATTTTGACATCATTAATATGTAACATTATACCATAATAATATTAAAATGGTTTTGTTCTGTGGGTAGAAACCCGTTTGATTTTTGGAAAAAAACTCAAAGGGCTTGTCGCCAAATGATTTGTCTCATGAGACCTGTTAATTCATCGAGGGGATATGGCGGGCCATGCAAATCACTATATGTCCAAAAAATTCTTTATTCAAATATTAAATATACGATCATTTTTTCTTTACATTTTCCTCATAGAATAGAGGATACATATTCATAAACAATTACATTGTTAAAACAATATTTGAAATAAACACCGTAAGTAAAATGGTATAAAACATAGACAATATTCATATGCATGATATGAGAATATGGATATTTAAAAGGAATATAATTTAAAATTAAAATTGGTCTCAAATGGGCAGTAGGTACACCACAAAAGAATTATTAGGTGCACAATACAAAGTAATTCACAACGAATCAAAAATTTGAGACGCAACATGTTACCACATTGTAATCAATCATTTGGTGTGAAAAAGAATTAATATTCATAAAATGAATAATTAAATACCAGGAATATAAAGATATTCATGATATTATATATCAAATGGTAGTACACATGCACCACATTCATGAAAAAAGTGGCGAGCAATGGAAATCCCACAGAATTGAATGTGATATGAGAAACCACTTACAAACATTTAAGCATGTTAACAAGTGTTCTTGTGAGGGCTTAATGAGAGGTAAATTGGAATCCCATCATTTATATTTCATAAGGGAAGTATGGGGTAGGTGAGAAAACATACCCCATCACTATGAATTAAAAATAAAAAGACACGACAAAGGGGGGATTCTTGAACAAAAGTGAGTGATAAGATTCCTTATAATGATCGTATTATTAGAGTAAAGATGAATCAATGGAATAACATTGTGTGAAAAATATAAACCCACACAATAAAATTGTATATATAGTATAAAACAATCAAAGTCCATTCACACATATCTTTGAAAAAAAACATTACCAATGACAAATATGTTTTGCTTATGAATATAAATTGAGTTAAGATATCCTTACCTTATACTTGAAGGTGTTCTTGATTGTTTTAACGACCTGAATGATCAAATTTATCTTTAATAATTAATAATTAAAAAACCTCATCAAAAATTAATTTATATGGTATAACCTTATCAGGTTCATTAATGTTCATTTTTATGGGTTTAAGAGGTTCAATTTTATTGTTTTGGAAGCATTTTCATCCATGGTTTTCATGATCCATTTACTTCTTTTCATGAATGGAAGTTCGTTTAAAATGTGGTTAAACATAAATAATAGTTAATATATATTATTAGTGACATTAAAAAGATATAAATGATCTTATAAGGATTTTTTTATATACCATGAGAATGACTCATTCAATAAGCTAATGACAAACTCTTGCATTCAGCTTGAAGGTTTTGTGCACAGTGAACTTGTTTGGTATAATTATTCCATATTATGATTGTTTATGGATTAAAAAACATTAAAATAAGATAAAATACATATATTATGATCTGGTTCAACCATTAAGGAGGTTTCATGACATGTCTTGAAGATATTAATCCAAATTGAAATCTTGTCTTCCTAGAGTGTGATAAATTAACACATCTTGGACAATTTTCAATTATTGTATAAAAGAAGGGAAAAAAAGAGATTATAATGAAATATTCCATTAGAATTATGAAAATACCATATATTTATGGTACCAGAATTATCATGTAATTTGGATGTGGTGAGATGAAAATAGAGAACAATAGAATGGAACTAGTAAAATAAATTGAAAGAAAAAGAAGGGAGGTTCACCTCTTGATTACTTCTCATTGAGAATATCCTTATGATTTTTTTTTTGCCTTTTGGTGAGACCAGAAGGCCTTGGGCATGGGGAGATGTCTTGGGAAGAGTATTTGGAAAAATTTAGGCAAGTATTGATGCTTGAGTGGTGTGGGAGGAATATGGGTGAGTGGTGGTTTATATAGTTGGGGGGAAAGGATTTTACATTATTTTAATTATTATTTTAATATTTTAGACCAAGACTATGAATAGTCATGATTTATGTGATCCCAAAATAGTAATATTGGAAAGTGATATTGAACTAAGTGGTCTTAAACCAGCCTTTCATCACTTATGATGCAGAAAATCAAGTATTTAGAATTTATCATAATTTATTGTTTTTTATTATTAATAAAAAATTCATGTATTTGAGAAAAAATACATAAAATTAACCATAACCAATTTTTGATTTGTAGAATCCAAAAATGAACTCCATTTTTCAAAAAAAAAATCTCAATATAATAAGTTTAATTTTTAATTAAAATCAATATTTAATCTAAAAATATATACACTTAAAATATTCATCTTCATTTTTAAAGTGCCAAAATTTATTTATACATTAATGGGTATGGATACTGTTAATAAGAGTCTTATTACTATTCATAAGGGTATGTTATTATTCATAAGGGTAGGTAACTATTCATAAGGGTAGGTTACTATTAACCGAAAATTATGTAAATTCTATTAGACTCTAAATATCATCCTTATCGCAACTGTGAAAGTTTATTTTTCAAAATTAAAAACACAAAAGTGGAAAAAATTATGTTTAAAGGCCTGTTTATGACTATCTATTAAATAACCAAGTGTTGATTCAAAGAAACTAAGTGAACTATGAATATAAGCTACCTAATGAATAGAATGTATTCTAGAGAAATGTATCATAAAATTATTGGGGTGTTCTAGTTTTTATGTGGTATTTTCACTGGTTTTTATAGAGAGATTTTTTTATTTGGTTCTGTTTTTGTTTTACGAATGATGACTATGAGTTATCTTATTAGAGAAAAATTTGAGATGGGTTTTATTTCTAAATGTGAGTATTTTGATTATTGGACTATTATTAACCATGTTTTATATTTTTTGTTTTATATTATGATTTTTAGAAAGGTCCCAAAGGATCATGAGAGACATTTTGACTAGAGTTTGGATTCCTTTGATCCATTCACCAAATATATGTAGACACCGAGTAGAGTATTTGAGTTAAAATATTCTTAGATATTTCTGGAATTTTTTTATATTCATGGTCTTCTAGAGAATACAGAGTGTCTATAGAAAATTGAAGTAATCATAAGGTCTTTGGGTACACCCATGATATTAAGGGTGATAGCTATTGTGGGTTCGTTCAAGGGACATGGTCTGGATCAGTTTGAGATTGTTGTCCTATCATGATTTCTAGATAGAATGACATGGGAGTTATTTATGACCACCTTATTTTAGTAGTTTCTTCTTGATAATGTTATGATGATTAAGATGGCAGAGTTTATGGGTATTCAGTAGGGCCAAAAAATAGTGAAGTTGTATGTAAACCATTTCAGAGAGGTAATTAAAATTTATCAATTGAGGGATTTTTTGTAATTAATTAAAGTATTATATGATTATGAAGAATATTCATATGAACCTAATTCAAATATTCCATTCAACAGGGTTAAACCCATTTAAATTGTCAGTGGATCAGGTATATCTAGAATTGTTGGTTTCTATAGGGTGACCCATGGTGTATAGAGCCCTGTTTCACAAGGGGATAATAAAGGATCCCCGTTAGGTGATGAGCATAAATCAGAGAAACCTGATGTGGAAGAGTGTATTTTTTATATTTTTTTCATAGATAAATTTTTTTCACATGTACTTTCAGTGTGGTCAATTAGATAATTCTAAAAAAATATTTATTCTTTAGAATAAATTCTATCATTATGGTCGACTAGGTTACTTTATAATATTCTTTGAGTTCTTATCCCATCATAAGAAAAAGAATCATTTTCTAACTCTGGAATTAGTATGATAATCCAATTTAATATTTTGATGTAATCCTTGTTCACCTCTCCCAATTTTGATTCTCTTTTTCTGCCACCTTTCTTTTTATTGATCTGTGGGTTTATTTTTAGGTGATTTTATACCTCATGTATAATTGGAGTGGTGGGTTCCTTGTGAAATTATGATTCATTTCATAATTATTTGATCCATTTGATTAATTTTGGTTAATAAATATTTTAATTTTTTTAGTAATACATTTGAGTTCTTATTTTGAAAATCCACCATGGTAGAATAATCCTTAAATGGTGGGAAGACCCATCATAGGCGTCAATATTTATTTTCTCTCTTATATATGTTGGGTGTGACTTGTGGAGATAATAATCTTTCCTTGTTTGGTAGTTATTTGTTGTTTTGGATCAGTTTGATGTGTTTTTTGAGAAATTATATAGTTATGGTTAAATGATCCAGGTATGATTCTACCATTTATTGAAATTCAGTGACATTTTGATGGAATAAAGTATAATGTTAGGGAGAATTTTAAAACCCCAACTTATTATTTCATTAATATTTTATTTTTCTATTATTATTTAGTCCTATACTTGAGTTTTCCATTGACACACTTTGAAATTTTAATGTCTATGACATTAGGTTAGGGTGAACGATTATAAATCACCATCATAAAAAACCATGTGACAAACATTAAAATGTCTACATTTTTTAGAAGAACCATTTTCCATGTTAGGGACACAGTTTGTCTAACTGTGATGTATAACCATCCAGTCTTTCGTAAAGGGCGGATTGATATAACACATTTTGGAAAACTAGGTGACACAACTATGTGGACCACTCAGTTTTCAAAAAATTTGACTTTCCTAAATTACCCTCAAAAAAATAAAACCTCATGTGACCACATATCCTTCTCACTTGATGGAGAATCATAAAGGGGATTCAAAACCACAACCTATTTTCTCATCCTTTAATTTTTGTGGCCCATTTATTTATTTTTAGGCGATTTTCTCCAATTTAAGGCCTTAGTTCCTATTTTCATTCATTTATCCCTTGATTTATCCTCTCTTCATTTGTAGGGTTCATTTTAGAGAAACCCTAGGTGATGTTTTGGTTCTAAAACCATATGGATTTTATTGTTAGTGTTTGAGGATTGTTCTTTACACCATTCTACATCCAAATT
Organism: Viscum album; assembly: GCA_963277665.1. Taxonomy (NCBI): domain Eukaryota; kingdom Viridiplantae; phylum Streptophyta; class Magnoliopsida; order Santalales; family Viscaceae; genus Viscum; species Viscum album. The sequence continues at coordinate 1,710,248,183 of OY728140.1, read as the reverse complement.
TGGGAGTTCCTCTATTCTCTCAATCATGATGAGGTAGTACTTCTGATATTTTTTTCCTTTAAGAACCACAAAGAAGACCTAAACTTATAATTTTTTTCAAATTTCATTTATTTTTTTTGAATTTAGAAATCAGTTTTGAAAGCCGTACGGAGTAATGTATAAATTTAAAATGGGATATATAGGAGTTTTATTTATTATAATTCCTTTTAAAAATTTATATGTGCTATGTGTCTTCTATAATGCATAACAAGACCTTTTCAAAGAACCTTGTTATAGTGAAACATAATTTTTATATATAGATATTACATATTTTTAGCTGAATATTAATTAAATAGAATAACAATCTACCCCGTAAATGGGTAGGAAAAATTCTTTTAGAAACATGAACACATAAACAATTGGTTCTTATTATACTTTCTATAAGTTCTTCACAACTATCACCCTAATTATACATACCATTATTAAAAAATTTCTTCATAACATAAGGAAAGGAAAAATAAGATAGGTTTGGATTAGATTTGTAGTAAGGTTATATAACATAGATATTAAACATCCTATAAATGTAACATAAGAATTAGGGTATAAAAATATGAGTTTGACATTTGAAATATAAACCCAGTATAAAATAAATCCTAATAATTGGGCATGGTAAAAATATTGAGAGTTAATAGGACAAAAATCATAGAGTAACCAAAGAAAATGATATAGGTGAGCCTAACATTGACATAAGTAAAGTAATTTTGAAATATACACAAACATATCATATCATTTCTATAGTTTTCAAGGATAATTTCCAAAGCTATTAGATTGTAATGGGTTGACTCCCCAACCTATCATAGTAGTCATGGTTTACTCTCAAGTATAACATAATTGAAAAACCCCTTACCGATTTGGTTTTACTCTATATTACAGGATTTTTTATCTCATGATATATCAATCATTACCCAATATATTGGAGGGATATATAATTTAAGGCCCTCCCATCCTTAGTTATTACATTACCTCTATATTTATTTAAAATTTAACCCCACACTTTTTTATAATATAACCAGATTCCTTAGTTATAATGTAACAAACTTCACATATTTTAAACCATAAAAATGTGCCCAAAATATAATAAAACATTCATCCTATAATCAAATCATATTTTTTCAAATAGACCAAGTTTCATTAACATTTAATCAAGTCATCATAGCATAATCCAAGAAAATTTATTTGGATACCAAAAAATATCATTAATATAAACATTAACCTTATAGAGAAATATTAATAATGGTAAAATTAGATCATCTCCCCAGTAAACCATAATTTACATCAAGGGATTTTATGATATATGAAAATTCCTTTAAAATATCACTGAAATATTTTTTTGTTGAAAATAACTGTTCCACTTTGAAAATAAATTATAAAATGAAAATATTTCCAAAATTTTATGGAAACCATTTTAATTTACAATAATCTATGAATGTTTTAAAGTATTCATAAAAAAATAGAGGTTATGATTTCATGATGTTTTGTTAGTATCGTATATGATAAAAGAAAAAATTACTTTCATATTTTTGTAAAAAGGAAAAAAGTACATAATTTGATAAATGAAAAAATTTATTTTTAAACATACTTTTAAATGTAATATATGGGTAATAATTACTTTAAAAAATAATATAATGATAGTAAAAACCCTCTTTGAAACAATTTAAGAAAACATGGATTTGGAAGAGAAATGGGTTTTCGATTGAAGAGAGACTGACTGAAAATCCATTTTTTTTTATTTTTAATTGATACTTTTAAGGGGTAAGTGTGAACCAGAACAACTTCTGACAATTAAAACATAAATGGACCGACATCCCAGAAAGGAACTAGAAGAACAACCCCTCCCTAGCAGTAACAACATTATGACAAGCCATCACCATTGCATGACCACATGGCTAGCTGTCCCATGAAGGATTTTATGGGCTTGGTACTGATGGAAGAAGATATACCCTCTCGAACATCCAAATCCGAATGGCCAAACATAGTGATGCTTACTGCTCTAACTCCTCATCTGGAGAGAATAAAAAACAACTTCCTCTTGTTCATTTTCCTCTTATAGAAATTCACCCTCATCTGTCACAAAATCCCCTGCTTTGTCCCTCTCTACTCTTTCAATATTTCAACCTGATAAGAAGTGATCACCTGTTGACTCAACAACAATACTTTTCATCACAATTTATCCAAAATAAGTCCATAAATCTACAAGAAATCCTTCAAAACAACCAAAAAACTTGCACAAACTCTGAAAACTAGAAATGAGGAAAGACCTCCACTGAATTGGACAAACCAGCGCTGGAACGAAACCCCACCACTTCCATGAGACACCCTATAACCCGCTACAAAATTTCGAAGAGGCAGACAAAATGAATACTGTGAAGCCGAATCGTCGTCACCCAGGACTTGAAGACATGAAAGAACATCAATGGAGCATCACCATTGAAGGGGTCTGAGCATATCTAAGCCAGCAACGCCACTCTGGGCTCGAAGCAAACCAGATCGATGCCGCAGAAAAACCCAAAACAGATTCCAAATCACTCGAACCATGATAAGAAGAAGTCACAAGTGATAATGAAAAGGGTTTCTCTAGTGACACCGACACCATAAAACACCATATAAAATTCCAATAGCAAATCCATTAAAAAGTCTTGGAACCTACGAAAGATACAGAAAAAAATAGAAATGATGAACATGATGCAGGGGGAGGCGACGCCGAAGATCCTCCAACTCGACACTGAAGGTTTCCTGGCCTCCCCCATCCAAGTCTCCATCAAAGAATCCCTAGAATCACATGATGTAATCGAGCCGCCGCTCAGAGTCCGATGATTGAAGGGATAAATAAAGTAGATTTTACATGAAATAATGTTATGTCTCTTGAGTATTTAAAGATAGGGAAATGAAAATAAAATGGAAATTATTTATAAAATTTTATTGGAAAAACTTTTATGTGATTATTCAGATAAGGATTATATAATTTCTTCTAATGGAAATCAATTCATAAACTATCCTAATTAAAATTGGATTGAAATATAAATCATATAACACATTGGTAACTTCTGAATAATAATTACCATTAATGTAATAAAATTATATAGATATGTAAATAAATAAAATTTAATAATAGTCATCATAAAAGCAATTCATGGGTAGTATATAGACCACATTAAACAAACATGTGGTTTATCCGATATGTCTCTCACAGAAATAAAAGTCAGTCAAAAATCAATTAGTTTTTGTCAGAATTATTTCATATGAATTGAAGAAAACATTATATACAATATAGATTTATTATTCATATATATATATATATATATCATAATATATATGATTTTCATATGACCTATTATTACATTTATTAACAATTCTTTATGAAAATACCTATTTCGGTTGATATATTCATTGTTTTTCAAGTATGTTTTTCTTGGTCGGTTTTCCTACTTATACATTGCTAATAGTTCAATCATCTCCAAAATTTTAATAATGATATAAATATCATTTATATTCATTATATACATGTTTATATTCATTCATAATGTAGATATAGAAATTAATTACACCATTCAAGGAGATGGTAGGTCTTGCATATGCATTAACATTGGTTCCATTTTTTGAAATATGAAAAAAATAATGGTCAATAATAACTCACCTTTACATAATTATTATTATAACATATATATCATATATATTCATTAAATCCATACTAATTACCATCCATGTTTAATTGAAAAAATGGATCACATGTCTTTATTGAGGGGGTATTCTACACATACGCACGAGCTATTATTTTTATGGTAAAAAATCTATATGCATACCATATTTTTGTAATATTTGACAATAATGTATGATTTAATATTGATATTCTAATTCCAAATTTCTATGTGGTTCCACATTTCTATGTTATGTTCCATGGAACTCGATTATTTCCTTATGTTTTTACATTCTTAAGCTATGTAATATGTTATGATTACATGACTAGTGATTTGATGTTTTATATTGTTATATCATATATTGTGTAAAAAATTTGTTATTACATGTTATTTTTAGAAATATATTTCTCTAATTTTCATGTTTTATCTTATGTTATTAAATTAACCCTTTATGAAAAATTGATATGTTGTTTAGTTATTATGCATTTTGTATCACTCTATATGTTACAATTACCTAGGTAATGAAGTAGAGTATTGGGTATCATGTGGCTGGAAGGATAAAATTTTAGTAGTTTATTTGTGGGTGAGGTTAAAGCTATAATGTAAAATAAGTCATCTATTTTAACACACTGAACTCGGATTCTACTAAATGGTGCCTCAAGCCCGGTTGGTCAAAAGTCCTCAAGTGCGTCTCCCCAAATCCCAAAGGCTTCTATTTATTAGTAAGGGAAAATATAGACTATTACCTATTTTACGAGTGTAATATAATGTGATATCATTCCAGTTAAAATATATAAGAATTATAAAAAAGGATAAAGAGCAGGAATAGACCCTGAGACATCTGGAAGAGTAAAATAATATAACAGAATCACAATAATCACTGAACAAGAATATATAAATAATTTTAGAAATAATCTCATATAATGTTTTGATCATTTCATGTTTCTACAAAGAAACTAAAATTGGTATATAGTCATTAGTACAATACAAGTAAAAAATACCAAAAATACTAAAAGAAACTACCCCAGCTTGAATCTCGAGCCTCATCTCAGTCCTATGCTACACTCCTCTTATGAGTGGAATAATGTCAGGCCTCAAAATGTAGAAACATTCCATGATCCCCACTTACACCCAAATAGTATATTTGGCTACACAATGCTAACTTGAATAGGTTGTGAGATACAATCTTAGTAGGTCACTACCCTTGATTTCTATAATAAATGTGGCCATGTAATACAGTGTAAAGAAGAGTGCATAATATAATAGGTATAAGAGTAATGCAAGTAGGGTTTCCATGGGAAAATTACCCAATAAAGTGATACTATAAAACCATACAAGTCTCCGTAAAAATGACTTCTGGTCTCCTATAACAATGAAGCAATAAATAGAAAGTATGTAAACACCAAATCCATTCCATATAGACATTATATAATATCATCAATGACCACATTTTTTAACCTATAATTCCATATCCACCATGACCGTGCTGTATAATAAAGTGTGTCACATTTACCCTGACTGAGTTGTAAAATTAGAACTGTCAGATCTTGCAAGTATGGATCTAAGGTGTAGTAGACCAAGGAATCATCATCAATTCCCCTGATAATATCTATGGAAGCTTTGTTAGACATGGATTGGGCTCCCAGTAGCATGCCAAAAGGCCATGTCTACTACAAGCCCAAACAGTCGAGTTCCAAGGGGTAGCATGGCCCAAGGCATCCCACAGAATAAATACCAAAGGAGAAATATCATCCAAGGCTTCCACTACAACTATCAATATCCAAGGAGTAATATCCAAGGCATATAAGGTAATAATTCATCATTCATTACATTAATCAATTCACAAGCTTTCAATTACATGAATTTAATCAATCATATAAGAATTTCCATTCAATTAAATTCCATGAGTCTACCCACTCATATAACATTTCAAATTTGAACAGTTAAAAAAATGAGCAACATGTATCACATGGTAATTCAAGCATAAAATCTTCTAATCAATCAATTCAGTTCAAGTAATTTATCAATGGGAAACCACTAACTATGAAATCACAAACTCACACTGTATGGGTGGTATAATAAGGAAAAATATCCAAGGCACACCCCATGGGTGACCATGGTTGGGGGAAAACCTCTAAAAGACTCAAGTAACTATTGGAAATCATTAATAGGTTTTAATAAATTCAATTTAAACAATCAATTAATTTTAGGGGGACATCAAGGAAGTCAACCATGATGTACGATGGAAACTAGCTCAAAAATTAACCAAAGCACATGAGAAATGTACAGAATACCTAACAGAGGTTCATAGTAGAGTGATCCTTCAATATTGGATTCTTATTTGACTACTATTTAAAGAAAAAATTAACAAATGAAGAAATTGAAAATATGGTATATTATCTTGTACCTAATAACTCCATTCATTCCAAGAAGAATGAATAATGGAATAAAATTAAGGGAGTACTAACTATTCCAAATCAATCAAGACCAACAATGCTAAATTCCAAGTTCAGATGGATGAACAAGAACAAAATCTACCCAAAGGTCTTCAAAGCAATCTCTCACACATGTGATTTTTTCCATGGGAGGATAAATGAAATATATTTTAGGTTTAAAAGTATTTTAAGTGAAATTTGTTTATTTTACATCAAAAAACCAGGTCACACAGTTCACCACAATTATTTTCCAAAATTTGCCACCTCTACTATACTAAGGGGGAACCTGCATGGTCACTACCCAATGTTTGACAAACCATGATGAAACCATGCATTTTGGATCTACTAAAAACTGTAGGTTCCCCGCACAAGCATGAACCACCATCCATAAGATTTCCTCAAATAGTGTGGGCACATATTTCCCTCTACCTAGGTCTCACACAGTTTATCAGACCATGTGGCCTATCCCACATAGTTTCTACTAACCATGTGGCCTATCTTATTTTTTCAAAAAGATTTTTTTAGGGATTTGAACAAGACCCAAAAACCCCTGATACCCCCTGACCACAAAGGTTATTTATATTATGATGTAGACAAACATTTAAATTGAAAAAATGATGTATTACTCATAGGAAAACCTGAGATCTTATAGAATTCCCCTTAATTCATTATAATATTTCACTCTTAATAGTTGTGAAGAAACATCATAGAATAACTCTGGCCACATAGGATGTTTTTCAATCTCCTACTCCCATGTATCTTATTGTAAATAGTCGAGCTTCTATATCATCCCAGCTAGAGGAACTGACCAGCCCCAAATAACCTTAGTGCTTCTATTAAGTATACAAATTAGATTCTCCTCAATATACTCATCTAAATTTTACTCTACCTCATTATGCTGCAGATTTTGAGATGAGACTAATTGATAATAGAACAACTAATATACATGAAAGATGTCGTTCATAGCCTAATACCTCTAGGGTAACTACAACCGATAGGATATTCACCTTAAACTCTCTCATATCTAAAATGGATCAACATATTTTCGTGAAAACATACCCAATACCATAATCCGTCTGTTTCCCAACCATGGAGAGTTACATGAAAATACCATATCTCTGAACTTGAAATATAGGTCATCTATAAAGATTTATGTAATATTTATATCAGGACTATGTATTTTTCATCCTTTTTATGATCAATTGGATCGTCTCAAAAGTCTCATGAATGAGACGTGGTCCCATTATGGCTACCTCACCCACCTCTAACCATCACAAGGGTGATAATAATGGAATACCATATAATTCTTCATAAGGTGACATCTAAATTATCATCTAATAAATATTATTGTAGTTGAACTAAATAAGTGGTATATGACTCTCCAATGATTCCCTAACATTTTAGGAGGCATTCTGGAAGTATGACATAAACAACCAATATCATACACTCTAACTAGTCATTAGTTTGAAGGTGGTATGATGTGCTTAGGAGCACCTATGTACACAACTCTCCGAAAACTATTCAAAACCCGAGAGGTAAACTGGGCATCCCTATTTGAAATGATAGTATGAGGGACAATGTGAAGTAGTACTATCTTATAGATATACAACCTCTCTGTATAATCCTCACTAAATGTATCCCTAGTTGGAATGTAATGTGAAACATTCATGAGATTATACATAATAAAACAAAATACATCCATGCCTCGAGGTGCATTCAGTAAACTAGTAACAAAATATATTGGGACATCATCCCATTTCCACTAGGGAATATGTAAATACATTAAAACTCTATCTGGTTTCTAATGTTCTACCTTCACCTACTAACAGGTGGAACACCTCATAACAAAACTAGAGGCCTCACATTTTATCCCCGAACATAGAAATTGGTGACGTAAATCACAATACATTTTTTAATTTTTGGATGTACTTTCTAAACTATGGAGGGAAAATCTTGTATAAACTCCTCACATATGTTTTTTGGAACCCATACTCAACCATGAATATATAGGATGTCATCCTCACCAACATTTCAACTAAGAGTCAGGTCCTCACCTGCCACACTCTCGTGTAGGACTAGGCCCTTTAAATTTGATAGCTACCGCATCCTCACTCTATCTAGTAGGGTAGAGGTTATAGCTATATAATAAAAGAATGTCTTTCCTTAAATATCATTCACCTCCTGGTGCATATTAGAGAATAAATCCATAAGCTACCACATGTTACTGGGTTTATAACCTTTTTTTATCTGAGTTATCCATCTCAGTGCATCAGTCATGACATTTCCATTTCTAGGTGTATAAGCAAGCATGAAGTTAAAAGACTATAGGTAGATAACCCAACTTCAGTACCTCAAATTCAAATCACACTATGGAAATATTTACTTGATTATTTTTTGGTCTATATAAAACATAAAATTCTCTCCCGTTAAATAATTTTTTCAACAGTGAAAATCATGAACAACTGAATCAAATTTTAGATCATGTGTAGGGTAATTCCTCACATGTTGTCTAAAATACTAAGACTAGTATGCCATGACTATATCTCTTTAGAATTGAACTGATTTTAGCATGATACGTGATGTGGAACAATACATATTATTGTTTTTTCCCTACTCTGGTATAATCTGTTATGGGGATGAAGTCAATCTCCCTTTTATCTCTAGAATGGACATCTCACCCATATCTGCCCATGAAAAATTCACACCCTTCTTAGTGAATCTTGTATGCAGTGCTTCTAGGAATGAGAAATATTATATGAATCTCCTGTAATATCAACCCATCTATATGAATATCCGTATAACAAATTCATTCTTAGGCTGCTTCTAGGAAACCACAACTCACACATTCTCTAGGTCAACTCATACTATTTTCTCTAAGATAATATGATGCAATAATTGGATCATATCCATCTATAAGTAGAGATATTTGAGTGTATTAAGAACTAATTCTATATCAGTGTATCCATGATCATATCAACATGTTCAACATAGTCATGTAGATTTTGAGAATACCCCAAGATATCATCTCAGAAAGAAACAAAAAATGAATCTCGATAAGGATGGAAAACAAGGTTCATTAGTGACATGAAAATTGAACGTGCACTTATTTGACCGAATGAAATAAAAAGATATGCATATATACCATGATTTCTATAAAAAGCTATACAAGGTATGTCTATAGGTCGAACATGCAGATAATGATATCTGAACATTAAATCAATTTTCAAGAACACCTGAGCTCCTCAGATCTAATAAAATAGGTTATTTTTTAGTGTAAAGTGATGATCTTTTTTATTCACTAACTTGTTAAATTTTTTAATCCAAATATATCCATGGGGTATCATCTATACTTTTTGAAAAATAGATTAGTGAACTCTATAGGGAAGTATTGGGTCATATAAACCCATTTGACTCCAATTCCACTAGAAACATATTTTTATTCAAAAACTCTATAGTATACATCCTATAAAGAGTAATGGATACCAGTGAATCTTATGACTATAGCTTGATGGAGAAATCAACCTCTCTCCCAAGAGGTAAACCAGAAAAGTTGTCCAGGGAAAATGAACATAAAATGATCAACCATGGGGTAGAAATCTATATTATGTTCTCCCTAGCCATGATGATACAAACTATTAATCTAGGATACCATCCCATCCCACAATTACCTATCCCAACTTGTTATGCCTATACATCCCATTAAACCTTGTGAACAAACACTTTTACCTTTGGTGATGTGAATGTCACCCTTCAAAGATAGTAATCTACATGGTCTTAATAGGTAACTGGTAAGTCTATCCTGAGTATGATGTCAAACTCAGTAATCTTCAGAAAAAAAGATTCCATATGATGTGACACACACCAATCTCAATGGTTAACTCTTTATACCGACATATATCATCCTTTATGATCCCCAAAAGAGTACCTAGTGTCATAACACCATTGGAAAATTGAATCATGAGCCCAAGGATTTCCACAATAATTACAGATATGAAATAATGTGACGAAGATGTGTAAAAAAGAGACGATACATGTATAGAGGCTACTACGACCATACCTCTAACCCTAGATGATTTGACACCCTGCTCCTCCAGGGTTGGCTGTACACAATATATCTGACCTGAACTGGGACCATGTAACATCAAATCACTACACAGAGTAGGCCTGTTATGTTATCTCGGTACAACTGGTGTCTTGATGGCTCAGCCATGAACACCACAACCTTATCTTGAATGACTAATACTACTCCATCTCCTTTCATGACATGGAGATGGAAATACGATCCCAAAATCCATGTTAGAGATTACCCCTTACTACCCACTGTTGAAGGGAAGGTCATGCAAGAATGTTTCACGTGGCCCATCCTTCCATAATGTCAGCGATCAACTCATTCATGATTGAACTAATTTATCACATGTACCCATCTTCCAAAATAATGATATAAAACTGCACTTCCAGGACTATCTGTCCCTCTAGAACTGATCTCATGGTAAACCTCAAAACATCGCTTCCTACCTATAGAATTAAAACTGCTAGGTTGAGAGACTATACAGCTCTACTCTGCACCCCCCAACATCCCTTAGGTTCTGCTATTTATGTAGCACCTGATTTACAATATATATGTAATCATCATCAACCTAAACACATTGACCTAATATTGAACAAGATTTTCACAACCTACCCCAATGTGTCTCACCATTTATAGAACATCAGAAAGGTATGTCAACATAAAATGATGTAACTTGGTAGATCTTGTAGAATACTCCAAAACCATTATAGGGACCTACTCCAGATTCATGAACTCAGTAACCAACTCTTCTATTAGAGTCATGGGGAAAAATTATTAATAGAACATATTTTTAAATCTTCACAAATTAAATATTGCAACCTTTCATCCTGGTTCAGAACATTCAACCAACACTTTGTGACTCCCAAAGCATATATGATGTGAGATTAAATCTATTTTCAATATGTTTATAATGATTATAAAGGATTTATATAACATTATCTGGACACATCTTTGTATCTTGTAGAACATCATCACTTAAAAACATGGGAGGATGGTGCTGCTGGAACACATGATTCAGCTAGCCACTGATAATCCAGGTTCTAGTACTCCAGGAAAATTAGGCATAAAACATGTAAAAATATCATTGAACTATGCCTCAAAACAACTTTTTTGAATAAATATTATTTACTCTATTATCATTATAGGAGGTTCAACCGATATCCTTTGTTCCACCACCTCTGGAGCATTGTCGTCGCCACCCTCCTGGCCTATGACTTGAGGTCACCGTGGTGGAAGGTCTCTACAATTTCTAACACATGCATCAGAAAAAATAGATATTAAGTTTTGTAGAAAAAATCATAGTGTAGGTTAAAAAATATAATAACTTGGTAGTAACTCACAACCTACTCCAAAATACAAGACTAGGTAAAAAGAAATAGCCATAAAGGTTACCACAGGAACTACCTATTTCCCACTAAAATGTTGGTTCAAGGTCAAGTTCTTTAATTTAAAATTTCAATTTCATTACAATTCCAATTATCATTTCATTTTAAATTGTTGGGAAAAATGGTTTCCCACTTCCAATCCATACAATACTATACTCCTCATGAACCAAAATATGGCATCAACCAAATCCACACTATAAAACATTCCAGTTTATGCAGCTCATGGTCAATGAATTAATGATCCATAATTCGATTCCTAGTGTGCCTGCTATATATGAATTAGGAAAAAACTTCTTAGGATATGATAAGAAATCTATTTACCAATAATTTTTCTCAAACCACTACATTAATCATATATCAAATTTGTTTTCATATCTATCATTCCAAATATTACAAAATAATTCAAACAAGTAGTGAATCCTCTATGGAATGACATAATGCATGGAATATATTTATTTTATGGTGCCTAAAATGATGCAAGAAATATCATATCCTCATCACATTGGCTTTCCAAAATACATATCCCTAAATAACATAAATTATAACATCACAATTCAAATTCATCACCCAACAGTGTAATCAAATCAACTATAAAAGTCAACATATAGAAATATAATAATTTCTATTCGAGGTAATCTAGATTTATACCTTACATTTGTGAGCCTCTCCCTGACACAACACACTAAAAATTTCCAATTATTTCTTATCCCCTTTTTATTGTCTCTAATTAATAATGCCAAAAAGGAAACCCCTGAGATACAAAATCATATTGTCCTGGACCCAAATTCCACAGAACAGTACACTGATCTTGGTTGGTCACATTGCCTCAAGAGCCTCTCCCCAAATGCTAAAGGCTTCAAACTAGTAGTATGGGATATGAGTGTCTGTATGGGGAGACTATGAATTATTTAAATACTGTAACATAGTGTAACATCATAGTCATCAAAAGGTAGAAGGAATATAGAAACTGATAAACATCGTGAATAGACACTAAGACCTCTAGACTAGTAACCCATCGTAGCGGGAGCACAATAATAACTAAACATGAGTATATAAATAATTACATTTGTAATGTCATATTTAATGATAATAATGTCATGTGTCTATAATTTATCTGAACCGGGTATACATGAATCATTATTACACATGTATCAATACACCAAAAAGACAAAAAATTATACCAACTAGTATCCTGACCCTTATGTCATTATTGTACTCCCCTAGTCCTATGCATGACCCAAATTCAAGCATAGAACAATACTTGCTTTCCTATATCCCTACTTGCATCTACAAATTTTGTCTGGGTACCCAACAGAGTCCTGAAAAAGGTGAGAGATACAATCCCAGTAGTTCACCACCAACATTTTCTATAATAAATCTTTATTGTACTATTCAAGACGATGAAGAGTGCACAATATAACAGGTCTGATAGCATTAATGTAAAGTTCCCAAGGAAAAATTATCCAAACATGTTATAGTGTACATCTATACAAGCCTCCCAGAAAAAAAGTTTCAAGATCCAATAACATGGCACTAGTCATGAGAAAGGAATTAAACACCTTTCTCATGTCGTATACACAATATCTAATATCATAAATGGCCAATCCATGTAACATGTAATGTCATATCAACCACAAGGAGTCCATATAATAATTATTGTGACAGTTACCACAACTAAGCTATATTATTAGAAGTATCTGACCCCAAGAGGCTGGATTCAAGGTGTAGTGGACAAAGGTATCCTTAGTGAGTCACATAAGCATCTTAATGGAAACTCAGTTAGATATGGCTTGGGGACCAAAGAGAATTTCAACATACGATTTCCACTACGATTCTAGAAAATCCTGATCCAATGGGTTGGAAATCCTAAGACATCCCATAAAATCAATATCGAAGGATGAATCTTATCCAAGGAATCCACTAACACAATTATGATCCAAGGAGTAATATCCAAAAAATATAATGGTACCATTTATTATTCATTCAATTTATGAATTCACAAGATTTAAATATCATGATATTACCCACTCATATAATAATTACAATTAAATTATTTTCCATATGTTTACCAACTCATATAACGTTTCACATTTAAATAGTTAATAAAATCAATATCATGTATCACATGTAAAAGGAAGTAGAACATCTCTTAATCAAAAAATTTAGTTCAATTCATTTATAAATGGGCTTCCTCTGAATAGAAAATCATAAACACAGACCCCGTGGGTTGTATTAAAATAGGAAATCTATAAGGCACACCCCATGGGTGACATTTGTTGTGGAGACAACCTCAAATATGTATCATTTTGCCAGTGGGCATATTTAACAAGTTTCAATACATTCAATTTAAACATTCAATTAATTTTAGGGGTGGATTTGGAGAGTATGGAATGTTATACAATTAAGATAGATCTATAAAGAAATAACCACATGAAAAAATGATAGACCACATACTATAGGTTTGTAGTAGAGTTCTCATATATTATTAGTTTTTGATTCAACTTAGATTGAGAGAAAAACAAAGAATGGATGAAGAACCTGGTAATAAGAAATATTATATTTCACATAAATATCTCCTTCGATAGAAATAAGAATGAATAATGGAATAAAAGGAATTGATTACTCAACAATTTGAATCTAATGAGACAAACAATGCTCGATTTTGAATTTGTCCGACAGAACAAGATAAAAACCTAACAAATGTACTTAAAATGGAGCTCTCACACTTGAAATTATATCTATAAGAGGAGAAGTGAAATAGATTTTATGATTAAAATTATTTTAATGGAAAATTGTTCTTTTTCCCTCAAAACAGTAGGTGACACAGTTGTCCAAACTGTGCAACAATCGTGTTCCCCTTCCTGTGATATGTGGGGATCCTGTGGTCAGTATACACAATTCGACTAACCATTCTCAAACCATGAATTTTAGATATTATAAAAACTATAAGTTCCCTTCATGAGTGTGCAACTCTATCCTCATGATTTCATCAAACTGTTTAGGATCTTCTTTCCCTCTTCTTATGTATTTCATGGTTAGTCAGACCATGTAGCTGGTTGTTCATGGTTTATACTAATAGTGGATCCTATCTTATTTTTTCCAAAAAGATTGTTTTTGGGTTTCAATCAATTTATAAACACCCCAATACCCCCATTGATCTAAGGGTATTCACATTAGGCTATAAATAAGTATTAAAACCCAAATAAATATCTGTATGTTATACGAAAACCCATTATCTTTTATCTATGTAAGTAATATCTCAAGAAAGTTAAAAATTGTGTTCTAGAATTGTATATTTATTAATGAGATATAAAGTGTAAATTATATAAATAATGTCAAAAATAATTTAGTTGGGATTGTTCTATATCACTTGGTATCAAAACATTTCTTTATGTATGTATTTTTTTACACAAGATATATGAGTGCATTTACAGGGAATCAAGGTTGGAAATAGAGCCTGGTTTAGTTTTTTTGGGTCTAAGTAATAATGAATAAGAAAATATAACAAAAAAACTCATAATGAACCAAAAGTGATATAGTATGAACCTAAATCTTCATATGTTGAAAGGATAGTGTAATAATTAATGATATATTAGGATTTAGATTCCATATCATTTGATTTATTGTTCTAATTTTTATTTCTTGATAATCACCCTAAACCTTTTGGCATCAATAAGTGATAAAATACATAACCATAAAATTGGTGTATTAATAGGTTTGAAAAATTTTAGGAATTTTTTATTCTATGCTAGTTATTTAAATTACTTCATAAACTGTAATGTATATAAGAATATTAATTCATATCTCCAATATCTAGATATTAAATTATCTATGAAAACTACTTAGGGAATAATGAATACATACATGTCTATAACTCCTCACTGATAGATGCTTGTGAGAATATACACCCTTAAAATATTATTATTATCCCTTTATCACATTTTTATGTGATTTTGGAAATGGATTGGATCTCACTAAATAGATATAGTATTAATTTCTAGGATATGAAAGTCAAATTTAATGTCTGGTATTAACCTTTGATCATATATTAATGCAAGGATGACCATGAACTCCGTATAGAAAATACCTTCCCTATATGTGTCTTAAGACACGATCATACAAGTTATTTAGATCTTACCATCTATGAATAATTTTTTTTGAATATTTAATTATAATGAAAGATGATGCTGATATATTTTTAAAATAATTTCATAGTCTTCCACCAAAATGTAATATTTAGTTTGTAATTTAACTCATACCTAGTTATATGTTTATATTGAATATTTCTTATAGAATGTCCCCCACAAAATTTGAATAATTTAAGAATAAAATTAAATAGAATTTGGGGAGGCATTTTATATTCCAAAGTACTCACTATGGGGTTCACTAGTCCTATTTGTTAAGAACAAAGGCGTTTTAATATGCATATTCATTAATGATAATGAAAATAACAATATCATGTTAAATAACAAGTGGCCTTTACAATATATTGATAACTAATGATAATTAAAATAACAAGATCATGGTCAATAACAAGTGTCCTTTACCCTATATTGATAACTTATTCAATGAAATGTGACATGACCAGTACTTATATAATATTTTCCTCTGATATTGATATAATAAAATAAGGGTCAAAATGGAGGATATATCGAAGACAACATGTCATACATGATATGGGCACTAGGAATTAATAGATATTTAATTCATAATTATAAATCCCCCTCTATCTTTTTGGATATTATGAATAGATGTTTTATAGATACATTGACAATTTTTTTGTAGTCATTATATATTACATTCTCATATATCCAAATATAAAGGAATATCTAGTATAATATTTGAGTATTGTTATATAGATCATGATAAAGGAGAAAATGAATGTAAAATTTAGTAAGCGTGAATTGTATTGCATATAGAATCATTCTTGTGTCATATAATCACAATAAAGGGAAAATTTATGTATAAATATGTTATTGAAAAATGTATTAAAATAATCATTGAAATAGATATATATAATTTTATTGTATTAGATAGATACTCTCGATGATTTGTGAGAATATTCTCATGAATTTCAAATCTGATAACTATGTTAACTAGAAAGATAGTTAAGTTTTTTCATATATATTAATGTGAGGAAAATTTCAAGTAGCTCAATGGAAGGTTGGTTACTGAATATTTACCCACATAACCTTATTATGGATAAGAGTTTATGAAAAAAATAATTCAAAAAAATGGATTGGAATGTGTTATCATGAAAAATTACATAATTTATGTTTATTCCACCAATAAATTAAACACCAATGAGAAAAATTACCTGATGCATAATATGGAATTGGTAACAAAATTTTTTCTCATCTCAAAATTAAGGATTTATATTTATTGTTAATTGTTTAAATAAATTCCAATCACAATATGATAAAGTAAATATTGAAACCTAAATATATAAACATGTTCCAAAGTAGATAGTTGGATATAATAAAATATTATTACCTATAAATTCATTACCAACCTGATAAGGAAAACAATGTAAGATATTCTTTAAGTAGGAATGATAATTCTACCCAATCCTTGATAAATATTGAAAGAGACACAATACACATTTATTTTCAAAGGATGGACCACCAAATCATAATGGAAAGAGGTCAACACTATATTTCTCAAACCATATCTTAACTTTCATTCCATTTAATGAACATGTGGATGAGAAGGAGGATATATAACTAAAGATTATGGTAGGTAAAATATTATAGTTCAACATTGATAGTGATGGAATTATAGAGTAGTATAAAATGAGACATGTCAACTAGATAATGTTCTATAAAGGAATCATATATTTGAGAAATCAATGTGTGAATCTAAAGATGTATTGAATCAAACATGTATTCTTTTTTATCAGAGTAATAAATGTTTTTGGGTAAAATTATTTCAAGGGTTTAGAATATAACAACATAAGAATGTTGTATGTGTTACCCTTTAATATTTTGTATACATTAACTTTTAATACAAAAAAAATCAAACTAAAAAGAACTATAATATATTTACATAATGTATTAAAATGAATGATAAATAATAATAAATTATATATGATAAAACAATGTATAACAATATTTAAAAACAATAAGAGAAATAAAATCCCATGAATATAAAAAGACCATTAATATGAATTTAAGGCATTCTTGGTATGATTTGAAGATCATATATCTATTTATAACCATGGAAAGAGGGAAAATAATTATAAATATATGATTGACATTGAGATATAATTAAATGAAAATAATGAACGGTTTTGGTAATGTATGTGAGGCTATATATTGTGACGAAATATGGTTATTATATATATGATCATTGTATATATGGTTATTCAGAATACATTCATTGGATATATAGTCACTAGATATGTTATTATTCTGTTTACATATAGGAAGTATTTACATTTAATTTGTTTAATTATTAGTAATAATTAAGAGGTTATATATTTCGAAAATTAATTATATTTTGGGAGTTAAATAAAAAGATAACATTTAAATTGAATATTTTTTTAAACATTACAAAATTAGATATCCCTTTATTTAATACGAGAATATGAAAATAGGGTGAGGATGGGATTAGATAAATAAATCATTACCTCATTCAATTGAAAATATATAAAGACTCAAAAGAGTCAAATGAATACTTTTTAGAGATCATAGTTTAAAGCAGTACACAGTTTCAAGTCCTCATAACAATCAGATTCAAATCTCAAGGTTCCATGATATCTAATAATCATAGTTAGTTTAAAATAAAACTAGTCCTTTCTGGTTCTTGATTTCTTCCAAGGGACATTCTAAAATCCCACTTCATCAACTATGACATTCCTTCCATTTAAAAAATCAATTTTATAGGATTAATTTTTTAGAGATTCATCCTCTATGTCATCCCATCAAAAATTAATTCCATAAATTGCATTATATTATAAATTTACTCCTATATTTTTTAAACCCAAGATCGATCCATCGTTGATGAGTGAATCTGTGAATATCTAGAGTTTATTATTTCCCCCCAAGTCAAGTCCAAAACTACTATCCTTCTCACCAATCCTTACCTAACCCTCTTTCATGCAATAAAAAATTCTTATAACCAACCCTCCCCTTAATAAACTAACTTATTTATAGTTTATCCTGTTCAATTTGTGAATAGATTAATTAGGATACTCAAAAATTGTGGGTTGTATGTCCTTGCCTATATCTCTTTATATACTGGACTTTATCAATTCATGTTTCACAACTATACCTAAGAAAATTCATTGTTTATTTACTCAGTAGATCCTTTCAAATTATAATATACCTAGGGTTTTATTAAAAACCATTTATGAATGATAAAATCATTAAAATAAATGATATTTGTTCCTAATTATTCTCCAATGCATGGATTATTCATACCAGTTTGAGCTACAAAACTAACCATAACTCTTTCCCAATAAAACATATTAAGTTGTACCTATAAAAAATTCAGTCATTAAAAATATATAACCACATTTTTAGTAGAAATAATCTCAAAATGATATAATTTCCCTTTACTAGAAGCATCTACTTATGTTGGCCAAATTTAATAAGATAAAACCTACCCTAATTTTATCTTCAACTACTCTAATTTATTCTACCCTTTTCAAATAGGATACTCTTGAGAGGATCTAGCCTTAATATCTAAAAACTACAGAAAAGAACCTAGAACACTACGTTCATGAAAATTACCATTTCCTAGATGGTTGATAGCCCCACAGGTGTCATTAATTCCCATCGGGTTAATGAATATAGAAATTGAAAACAAAAAAAAACTAAACTGAAGAGTAGTGTCGTATATGAAAGACTTTTTCCATACCCTCAGAGACAAGTGTGGATAAAATATTAATTAATTAAATAAACCTAAAATAGTTTACGAGGGAAATATAAACTCAATGATTGAAAATATGAATGATGATTGATTTGCAGTTTTAAGAAAATAGAAAAATGTGATCGGTAGTTGAAAATACAGTTTTATGATTGATTATGGTGTTATATAATTAAATAGAAATCAAATTATGTCATAACTGAGTTAGGTAGAATCTTATGGTGCTTGTATACAACCCCCAAATCACCAAATCTTTGTTTTCATAATGGTCATGTTACTTTGGGTATTCATTGACATGATATCTTCGAACCATTTTCAATAAAAATAGAATAATCCACCCAATGGTCATAATATGAATCATTCTCTAGTATAATTTGTTTAAAATAATCAATCCCTCACTGATCATGAAATGGTTATGAATGAAAAAGTGAGGAAGACAATTTATGAAAATAGATTTTTGATAAAAAACCCAAATGAGTTGAAATTAAAAATAAAATACCTTAATAAAATCAATACCCATTTGCCAAAATTTCTCTTCACAAGATATACCCCGTCATTCTAGCCACAAGAGGGTAGGAAAATAAAGTTCCTATTCTACTCATCACAATAGAGGCTTCTCTGAATGAAATAGTTGGGTGGAGCATTAGCCTCTTATTTATATGCTCCAGATGGGCTCAGGTATTAGTGAGGATCAAGAATTTCACCAACGGTGAACAAAGGTGGGTCCCACATCAATGATTTTGTGAAAAATCAAAGATACAGTGAATATAGAATCTTGAATCATATACTGACTTTTTAAATGGCATGTTATGTGTTTACATATCATGTAATCCATTAATTCTTAGGTGCCACAAATTTCGGCATATTTCATTAAAAAAGTATTCTCGAAAAAATTCACATCATGTAATGAGAATACACGACATGTAATTTTCTTTCATGACATGAAAATGTGTCATGACATGTCCTACCAATGGCAATTCTTCTGATGAATTCACAATGTGTAATTGAAATGCATATTGTGTAATCATTCTGCACCTAGTTTTGCAGGTCTACTTTGGTTTCAAAAATTCGGCGTCGCACCACTTCACATAGCTTGCAGCACAAAGTGTCTTTTCCTTCATATTTCACCTATTTTCATACATTCTTCAAATATCCATGTTTTCTCTACCATAAAACACACAAGCAGTCAAATTTCTCACAAATTAGAAAGAATATTAAGTTAAATACATAAATTAAAATATTCCAAAATGTGTACATAAAATACACTTATTATATACGAAGACACATGAAATCCTACTTATCCTCAAGGATGAAATATCAACATTATACAAAGGACCTTCACCTTACCATGATTCACATACCATTTCTATAAATAAAATTTATCAAATGAGAAATTAAATTTTTGAGAACCACATGTAGAAAATTTTTCAATTCCCCACTTTTAAAAGAATGAAATTCAATAATTTTTTTTACATTTCTTCTTCTGAAATAGCCTAGAATTTTCATTCATCCATTTTATTTTTTCAATCCATTATATATATATGTATTTCATTGGAAATTTACCTCACATGAATTTTTTCACTCATTATAATGGTACAAATGAATTCAGGGTTGCACAAACCTCAAAAAAATGTCACATACCATAGTATTTCAAGGAATCTAACATCTCCACCACATGTTGAAAATAATCAAAATTAATCATGAGGGATTAACCATTGATGATCAAATGACTTTAAGGATTTAGGGTATGTAGGTAAATTATGTAACAATGTAAAACTCAAAACGTAGGTTCAACTCTAAATCATTTTTCATGATATCAAAATATAATTTCAATTAATGTCCCCTTTTACAGATGTGATTTCCCTCTTCTCCCCTAAAAACACAATGTGGGTGCATGTTACATATTAGCACAATGATTGAATTAATCTTTATTGATCTTTTTTTATTTTTCGAATGATATGCTTAAGAAAAATCTCACATCCACTACTACATTATATTTGATGAAAAGAACATCGGTTTGGAAAATGGTTATTTTTTATCCTTCAAAAACACAACCCATTATTTTCATTTTTTCCAATTTTTTCATTTTTTTCATTTTTTAAAAAAATAGGTGATTAATAAAATACAATAAATGTTGGTATGAACTCTCCCAATATCATAATGAAAAATCCCCCAACAAAACATCCACAAAAAAATTATATCCTCGTACCCCCTAAAAGGTTTATCCAACAAATGTATTCTTTTAAATATCATGAAAAAATTTTAGGGGAAGGTAGGAAATTATAAAATAGGATTTTAATACAGCTCATTTCCTAACAACTCCATTCATGGATTCTAAAGGCTTAAAATTATTATTGAAAGGTGGGTCCAAGTGCAAGGGGTAACAAAATAGAATATCATAATCATTTTAAAAGTGATTTTTTCTGTCATAGCTTTGATATTATGAAAATAGTTTTTAGAAGAAAACATGGGAATGTATCTCAAGAAATATTCTATATAAAGAATAGAAAAATATAGACTCAGTAAATTTATTGGGAATGAGATCAATGGTTTGGTAAATTATTCATAGAAAATCATACAAATTATTAAATCAATGAACTAAAACTTCATAAATTCAAAGGATGTCCAAATCATAGAAATATTTCGATTATAATTATGAAAATAATCCCTTAAATCATGATTTTTGAAAACCAAATCCGCATGATTTTCTTTATTAACTCTTTTCCTTGATTTTCTTATTCAAATTTATTTAAATGGATGTTTAAATTCATAGTATTGAAATTATCATATGTATTTTATGTCTCCATGTTTATTTTTTTAATTAATAAATCAAATGCGGGCATAGAATTGGAAATTAGATCTCTAAAAAATAAATGTGTGGAATACAACTGAAAATCAGAAATATTAAATAAAATAACCCCCTTTTAAAATTTACAGTTAAAACTTTGATAGACAAGTTATTCCTACACCATATTCATGAGGTGTAATGATTACATGACAAGTAATTTTTTTTCAAACTCTTCTCTTGCAACATTATTGTACATGCTTCTTACTTCATGTTCCATTGATAGATATCAAAAATAAATATAAACAAGTGAAATTACTTGACCTTGCAATATGAAAAAAAAATTATTGGAAAATTAATATTTAATCCAAATTTAAAATTAATTTATAAGAAATAAATAAATATAAAATCCTAGAAAGGAACAAAAAATTTCAATTTTCCTCTCGTTAACTTCTATTTTTAATTGTCGTTTAGTTTGACCAAACCTGGGTAAGCTGATTGGAATATGGTATACAGCTAACCATATTGTGTTAACCGAATCCTGTATTTGAAATCCAGCCATATCATCATGAAATATACTCAATGGAATTAATATAGACCTTATAAGTGGTGAATAGAGTATGAACAAAAAAGTACAACCAATAAGATCTTGGAATCAGTTCAAAATTGTAAAATTGTTATTTTAAATTGGTTGGTGGCATGTTTTTGAATTATTTAATAATCTCTCTAGGTTCCATATCAATCTCCCCAAATTCTTAATTTTTTAATACTTTTTTTTCTATGGAGTTAGTGCATGGTGGAACATGTTCTTCAACTTCTTCTTGTGACACTCTTATATTTTCTTAAAAATTTGTGATCTATATGGAATATTTTATCTATTACACATCCTACTCATGATATTTTTCTTATTACTTCTATTGTGGTCCAAGTTTAGTGAGGAAGATTTTTAGCATCTCCGTAGCCAATATTCCTCTCTGTTCAATTTCTTTTTTTATGTTCTTCATCTTGAAACTATTTTTTTAAATATGCTTCACACCATTCATGTTTTATTGAAATTTCACCATATTCATCATCTTAGGAACCCGAAAAATCAAGGGAATCATGATTATAATAAATATAAGAATCCAAAGTGGTCCTTACCTATGAATCAATTTCCATGATTCTTCGATTCTGATGTTCCATATAAAATTTGGGCTCTAGGATATGGGGTAATATGAAATAAATGCTTTGGTTTGGTTTTAGGTACTTGAAGGGTTAATTTTTTATTATTCTTACTTCATCGAGTAACTGCTCCATATCATATAATAGGAAGGAAAACCTTTATTGGGTAGTTATTTCATTATAATTCCTTCCATCACAACCAAAAATAATCTGTACTATAAAAATGATAAATATAAAACCTATGATAAAAGATTAGAAAATATGAGAAAATAATTTGTCTAAATTATTTAACTAATAAACAATCCACTCTTATCCCTGATAATGACACCAAAAATTGATATCCCAATGGAATCGTTAATTCCCACAAAGTTACTGAATTTAGAATCTTAAAACATGAAACAAAAAAACCACTAACCTAAAGGGTAGTGTAGGACATGAAATTATGAGGAATAACGCATATAGATAGGATTGAAAAAAATATCAATTAAATAAGATAAACCTAAACTATTTTATGAGAGAAATGTGAACTAGATGATTGAATGCATAGATGATGATTGATTTTCAGTTTTAAGAAAATAAAAAAAAATCTTTATAATTGAAAATTTGGGTTCATAATTGATTTTAGTATAACATAAAAAAATAATAGTCATATGATTTTGGAATCGAGTTAGGGAAAATACAATGATCGTGATTGATAAGCCCTAGAATCACCAAAATTGCCTTTACATAATGGCCAAGTCACTTTGTGTGTTCATTGACATGATTGATCAAAACTATTTTTATAAATAGAGGAAAATCCACACAATGTTCATGATATGAGTTGTTTTATATTAAATTTCGTTTAAAAAAATTACTCCCTCCGCGATCACAAAATTTTCGTGAATGAAATTGTGAGAAATAGAATTCATGAAAATAGGGATGTAGATAAGATCTAAATGAATTACAATTAAAAATAATATACCTTAAGAAAATCGATCCCCATTTTTTAAAATTTCTTTACACAATATCTACCCCCTCATTCTAGACATGAGGGGGTAGGAAAATAATTGTTATTATTCTACTCATCATAGAAATAAAATTCATTAGACCAGCAGTGACATCTATGAAAGAAAAAATTTGGTGGATCCTTTGCATCTTATTTATAGGATCTAGATGGGATCTGTTATTAATGAGAATCATTAAGAATTAATCAAATGGTGCTCTTATGTGGGACCCATGTTAATGATTTTTTAAAAATAAAATATACAGTGAATATGGAAATTTGAATCATGTACCGACCTTTTACATGATGTGAAATATGTTTACACATCATGTAATCCATTAATTCATAGGCACAATGAATTTCAGTGTATTTCCATCAAAAACTCTTCTCTATAAAATTCATGTTGTGTAATGAGAATAAATGGCATGTAACTATCTTTCATATCCTGGAAATGTGTTACGAAGTTTCCTACTAGTACAAATTCTTATGATGAATTCATGAAGTGTAATTGAATTACACTTCGTGTAATCATTCTGCTTCCATTTTTCTAGCTCCACTTTGGCTTAAAAATATGGTGTCATGTGCCATTAATTCGCTCATGGATAGAAGTGTCTTTTAGATCTAAATTTCTTTTCTTTTTATTACCTTTTAAATTTTTTATTTTTCCCTTCCATAAAATGTAAAACAAGTCAAATAGATCACAAATTGGCAAGAATATTCTATTA
Organism: Viscum album; assembly: GCA_963277665.1. Taxonomy (NCBI): domain Eukaryota; kingdom Viridiplantae; phylum Streptophyta; class Magnoliopsida; order Santalales; family Viscaceae; genus Viscum; species Viscum album. Next base: position 1,710,223,098 of record OY728140.1, on the reverse strand, counting down.
AATACATAAATTAATATATTAAAATAATCTAAAATGTATGCATGAAATGAACTTATCAATGGTCCAAGATAACACTCTATCCATTGTTAACAATCTCATTAAAATATACTTATATTGAATCACTAATTCTACAAGGAGTATTTTCACCCAGGATAATAAATCCACTCTGTTTAAAATATTGACACACCTTGAACCCAAAGGTGAACATAAATTAATAGAATTAATACTCACATACTGATTATCATTCACCTTTGAAAAATTATTATAATTCACTACTTCATGACCCTTAATAGTGAAATGGGAATAAATGGAATTCCAATAACACATCTTTTTCACTTTTACAAAATAATGTAATGAAAAACCGAAATTAGGTAGCTTTTTATACTCAGTCAAGAGATTGATATCATTATTTAGAGTTGAAAGAACCACCATATTTTTTTCTATATATCTAATATCAATATCAACAAAAACCCTATCATAGTACCCATTTTGGTAAATATAAGTGGATCTAACCATTTTAATAAGAAACACATTGATATAGGAAATACCAAACATTATACAAGGATACCAAAGATCCCAATTAAGAAAAAAATTATTATCCATACCTTAACATAATTAATAATGAGGTAAACTAGATTGAAATTCATATCACATTCGTAAAGATAAATTACAACTGGTTTTAAGGGAATTTTTCAATTCCCCATTGATGAGGATTCAAATCATCTTATGGAAAAATGAAATGAAAATACCTTCCTCCCATCAGGATGCACCTCCAATAGTCCAAACACTTAGGTGATATCCAAAAACTAAATAGAACTTCCATTTTCAATGGATTCTCACCCAATGTAAGAACCCTTAAAATAATAATTGAATGGTCACAATGTTTAAACCTATCCAAAATTGTTTCATGATTTCTTAAAACATGATCTGTATATCCATTTCTGACAATTTGATCCATAATCCCATATTTTGATGTGAATCAATTATGATGATTAATATCAATATAAAACCTTAAGGATGATATTCTATGATACAATCTTGAACCCTTTCCATCTTCACATGTACCATCTGATATCATCGAGGGAGATAATCCACCTTAATATAATAGATCCATAATAATTTTATGATGAAACACCATAACAAAACCTATACTCCATATCCTTGATTTTTATGTTCTTTAGATCCATTTGTATTACACAAATTAAATAGTTACAAGATATATAATTAATTATAAGGGGGTGTGATAAAAATCATTTACTATTATAAAGGGTACCTTCAAGTATTGATTTATAGTGTTTTGATTTTTTCCAAATAAATTAAATTATTCACTTTTAACGGATTAATATAATAAAATATTTGATTGTATAAGAAACCTCTTGAGGATTATATAAATATTAATTTATAATAAATTTCAATAGTAAATCTAAAAGATTAAAAGAAATTTTTCTACCATAAAAATTTATTATATATTTCATGATTTAATTTAAATATAAAATTTGTCATTTGAAAGAATTTAATTAGATTAAATAGAGTGTAAATTTAAAATAATCAATTTAAAATTAAATAAGAATCTCAATTTAGTTTTTATCCATAAAAATAAGTTACTCAGGTAAAAATTGATAAACTTCAGTAAAGGTAAAGTGTTGTAAAAAGGGTTAAACTAAATGGAAATTACATAAAATATATTGAAGCCTTATCTATAAATTGTATATATAAGGGGATGCATGACACATGTCAATTATTTTATACATTTAATCCACATATATTTTAAAATTGAAAACTAATACATTATCTATTGAATATTTATGGAAGGTCTGCTCAAAACTCTCCTATAAAACGATCCCCTCCATTCCCCTCCCAAAGCACTATTTTCATTTTGTTATCTTTTGAATGTTTGCTCATTTTCATCTCTAGAATCCTATTTAGACATTTATTTATTCTAATTATAGGAAGGAACCCAAATTTTTATTCCAAAGGAACCTATTTTGAGAAAGAGTGCATTCATGAAAAGGGTCTAAAACACATTAGTGGATACTAAGAGTAATGATAAGGTGTTTTCATCCAAAAGTTTTCTTCTTTGAGACAAGTTTCATATTATGTAGAAAATTTTATTTTATATGGTGCACTTACAAATCCATTGATTATGTTATCATCATTCGAATATATTTCACATAATTTTTATGTCTATTTCATAATCCCTCCTTGGTATTATTTTGATTAATTTATTAGAAAATATATATGGGTTTTTGGTTCACTGAACTATTTTTAAAAAAATTATGACCATTTTTAATGCATTACACATGATAATAATTTACCACCATACAAATTAATTTTCATTGATACATTACTTTAATATTACTCCTGGTATACCAAACTAATTTCTAAAATCATTATTTTATAAATTATCTATTTTATAATATAGTAGTCATTAAAAATATTAGGGTTTCTCATTTCAATTTCCATTCATTGTAAAATACCCTATTTTATCCACTTGTTTTATATTTTTTTGTGTATATATTACCCATTGATGTATTTTTATTATAATTTTCAGAAAATTAATGTGATTTATAATTCTGTCTAAGGTTATGTATTAAAACGTTTTTTTATTAAAGAGTAACTAACGTTTTAAATGTTTATTTTCAAATCTCACTTTGGAATCGAAATTCTTTATGTTTAAAATTTTATTGGGAGAAATTGTATATTATTTCTCTTCAGGATGGAAATATTTTCCTCTCATCCAGTTATTTCTATGGTTTACATGTATTCTTAAAATATAACCTCACATGGGTTTAAAATTTATTAGAATGGATATTTGTAACTAAAACTAACATTATATCTTTTTTGTTATCATAAATCTCTCACCTCCATATCTAAATTTTTAACACCATTTTCTATATGTCATTATCTATAAATATATAATTTATTATGGTAGTTTTCAATATACCCACCCTTATTTACAAAAGGAATCCCTTTTTTAAATGTCTTCCATATGAATTCATTTTCTCATAGTCACTGTTAAGTTTCTTTAAGAAACTTACTCTCCAATTTTCATGTTTTTTAAATTAATTTCTATACCCATTGTTTTTTAAAGTATATTCTTTTAAAATTAAATTTATAAAAATAAATGATATTTCTTCTCGTTTTTCAAATGAATATTATATTTTTCTTATAAAAGTGTTTTTCATCTGTGCTAATATCATTTATTGTGTCATATTCCTCAGGTAGGACATAATCTAATAATTCCACACAACTTATTTTTATAGATGGATTATGATCACATATTTTGGTATTTTTTAGGAGACCCGTTTATTCCATAAAATATTTGTAACACCTTGATCTTTTAAAATGAAGTCTATATTTGATAGCATATATGACACAATACATCAAGCATGTAAGAACATCAAGATAATATTTAAATGTGACCATTATAACAGAAGCGTTAATATTAATGTTATATATAAGATAATCACTTTCTGAAAGCTATATATTATTATTTTAGATAAATAAAATAATTTTTTAATTAATTACTCAATTTTGAGTAAACTCTTTACATATTTCAAATAATTTTTTTTCAAGTAAAATATTTTTAGTTATTTGGGTGAGAAAATAATATAATAAAATTTTTCTTATTTTAAATATTTAATTTCAAAAAAAATTAATTCAATTTTAAAATCATCTTGTCAAATTTAAATTAGGGTGAAAATGTAATATTTTTCTGAAGAGTGATATTTTTTAGTCAATAATGAAAAATAAAACTTTTTACAAAACTATCATTTATTTTCAATAGAATTAAATAATTTAAGAGTCTCATCAAGAATTGAATTTGGTATCAAAGTAAAAGAAGTAATATCTTGTCATATTTAATCTAATTATTTAAATTTTATTCATTTTTATACATAGTTTTGGTAAAATTTTATTTTTTGGAAAAAATAATATTTTTTCTAAACAATTTTTAAGTTTGTAATATTTCTCCATCTAGATTAATTAAAATAACTCATAGTGAGGAATTATTTAAATGAAAAATAATTATTATATATCAATATATTTGAATTTAAATCATATAATTAACATTACTAGTCATAGATTTAATGAAAAATCATATTTTCCTTTAAAAATTAGTTTTCAAGAAAAACTACTTTCATCATTCTTTATAGGATATTTATAAAAAGAATTTCTATAAATTACTAATATTTAATTTTTTAAAATAGAATTCATATTTTTATTCAGAATAGGTTATATTATTTAATAAGTAAAATATAATTTTTAATCATTATGAATAACAAAATCTGTAATACATTTACTACCACGAAAAAATTGTAAATATAATTGACATAGTTTAAAACTAATAGATAAGGCTATAATTTTTCATTTTTATTCTTATTGTATGAATAAGTTGTTTCCTTTATAACTTTATTATATAGTTTCAATTAAATATGGGAATCGTTTCATTGAATGTGATGAATATATATATATTAGTAATGAAATAGACTAAATATCACTCTTTTTCAATCAAATATCTCTTATATGTCCACATAGGGATACAAATATCCAATGAATCAATATTAAAGGTTATTTTGAGTATTATAAAATTATTTTCAGGTTGGTAATTTATTTATTTTTAGTTATTTTAGAGTTACATTAAATTATTATACATCGCTAACACAATGCATCTGAAAACAATGGAAAAATCAAGTAAAATAATTTTAAAATAATTAAATGTAATGTATTTAAGATTTTTTTTAGTTAAAAAAGAATTTTATTGTCAATAATGATTTATAACTGATTTTTATTTAAATTATACTCTAAATACATTATTATCTTCATGTATTTAAGGTAAAATTAAAATAATTGTCTCAAAAATGATATTAATGACATTTTCTGTTAAATAATATTTTATTTTGAAATAATAAAAAAGTAAAGAGGAAAATTAGTGTCATAAATAGTATAAAATAAAATCCATTTTAAATTTATGTTCTAATTGTTATCTTATAAACAAAACTATTTCCCATTCAGTTTAAAATTGTTATTACTGCTGTTAATGTTAAAACAAGTTTATTAGGGGTCAACCCAAAATGTAAGGGTCAGTTTTCTATTTAAACATTTATAAATCCAATTTCAGTTAAATATTTAAACCATATTATATCCCAATTTTGAATCCCTATAAATTATTAATTATTTTAATTGAATACTACTTTATTATTAATTAATATATTATGAACCCCTCCCCTCTTTTCTTCACAAATATAAATCCATTTATCTCAAGAAACCCCTACCAAAATCTGTCCTAAAAATACATAAAAACATTATACATATTTTATTATTCCCAAAATACCAACCCTATGATCTATAATAAGAGATCAAAAATAATATTTTTTTCTAAACATAGGTAATCACCTACACTAAGATCATTCTTTTTTTTACTGCATCATTTTCCACCTTTAATTTTTTTTCATACAAATTAAAATATCATAATTCTAATATCTCTCATTTAATGAGATGTTATTATTATTATGGAATAATATTTATCAATATCCTCCCCATAAATTGGGATAAAAATCCATCACTCTAGTATACGGTGGACTACCACCACACAAACCGATATAATTTTTTTTTCATCACCAACATATATGGATGGTAATAATGATGAAAATAATGAATCAATTGGATAATTATGAATTAATATCATTCTATAAAATTACTATACCATACAATTCACTGACATTCCATTTAATAAAGAAATGATAATGTCACTCGTGTATATGTATGACCAACCGTCTTCATGAAGCGATACGACTCATTTTACATGTATAATTTTCAAGAATTATTCTCAAAAAGTACCCAGTGAATAATTAATATATTGATTAAACTAATATTATTTTTATATTATATAACTATATCATATTCAAAATAATTAGAACTTCTGTGAAAAAACATGAATGAAAAAACAAATAAACATAAAAAACAATGGTAATAATGAAATATTATTAATGAACAAGTGGAAAGATGTTATAATAAGATCATATATGATATTATTAATTTGAATATGGTTATATTAACCTTAATGGACAGAAGGCCTTCATTGTTATTGATTTTGATAACCTCATTTTCAATGGATGAGGGGAAAACCTTCCCATTTTATATATTATATCATGAATAATTCATCCATTATATAATTTTAATATTCAATTTATGTTATTTAAACTAAATGGATTTGACATAAAATTTACAAAGTGGTAAGGAATTTCATAACTCAATTTATTTTCATTGGTTTATATTACTTCAACATTTTCATTAACAAAATACCATTATGAGTAGGGTTAATTTGGAATATTTTATTTTGTAAATGCATTTTTTATGTCTATTTATATTTTATACACATAATAAATTCATTTATTAACTCCCAAATCAACGATGAGATCTTTATAATAGATTTCATCTCAAATTGTACTCCATTGAAACATTTTTTTTATTATGATCCAATTTATTTTTATGAGGTGTATCTATTTCCCATTTGATAAGTCATATAATGAATCTCTTAATATTAATGGTACTTTATGTTTCATTATATTGTATTTATTTCATGTTGTTTATGATTCAAAAGTTACCAAATAGATAAGGGTTTATGGTTCAATCTCATCTTTAATTGGGTTTCTTTATTCTTGAATTTAAATTGAATGAAATTATTTGTTCAATATCTAATAATCCATAGAAATTTATTCTCCTATGACTATCCATGATTATTTTAGGTAATATAAAAAAATTATTCTATTTTCTACTTAAATGGATCAAGAAAATGTTTTTTAAAAAATCCAACATTTTTTCTCTTTTTGGTTGAAATTTCTATTCTTTCATATCCATGGTTTCTAAAACTATTTTGGAGAGCATTTTTAATCTTATATTATGATTGATTAAATTAATTTTTACCAATGTTTTGAAATTTTACATAATTGGTTAAAATGAATCCTGTTTACTTTTTCATAACAAGGTACTTTTTTAAAATTTTATAGAAAATGTAAAATTAGTCTTTGTTTTAACATACTCGACATAAATGGAATTTTACCGCTATCTTAAATCTATTTTATTTGAATCTTCTTTTAAAATTTTATGCGATTCATTTGCAATATTTTTTCATGAATATTCAAGAAATATCATGTTTAAAAAATTAAAATAAAAAAATGTATTTTCCTCAATAACGTTTTAAATAATTTTTTTATGACAATCTATTAAAAAAACCCTAATTTTTATTATACCCATCTATGTATTTATTTTAATGGAACCATCCTTACTCTTTATATGGATAGATTATGATCTCTTTGATTAGGGAAAGTATTAATATTAACATTTTAAATTAATTTTTTAGAAATTACCATTCCCTTCAATAAGTAACTTTATTTTGATCACGGAAAATTACATTTGTACAAAATATCCACATTCTTTATATCAAGGATATGATTAAAGCCTAAAAATGGTACCATTTTTACATATTTGTTTCTAGGAAAGTTGTTTTTTTAATGTGTAAAACATTGATAAATCTAAATTCTTTAATCAATATAAATATTTTTTGATAAGTTATATTTGTATGAATTAAGTTTATCTATAAATAGATGTAAAATTCATTGGACATGTAGTGATATGTGTGGTTTAGTTATAGATATCTCCTTGAGGCATCGTTAGTCACATGAGGTAAATTATTTTTAAATCTAAATTAATTGGGTTTTTGGTGTGTATACACCCATCGGTTAAACTATCTTGGTGTAAGCTATTGAAAATATAAATATCATGATGTTTGAGTTCATGATGTCCAATAGTATTTATTTCCTTTATTTTGAATTAAATTATTATTATTATCAATCATATTAAGGAATTTATATTACCCATGGATGCATTTTATGCTCAAGTTATCAATTAAATGGAACGTGATTCTAGCATTTAACTTTCCATATTTGTTACGCCTTATTTACTCATGATATATTCAATTGTATTAAACCCTTACAGATAATTTCATTTCATCATTTTTTGGAATTCTTTACCCATGATATAATGAAGGGATCTATGAATTAATTCAAGGAAGTAGAATATTTAATGTCAAAATATTGTAATTCACGTTTTCCATTATAATGGGAGATTTATGTATGCGTCTATTTTACCAAGACTATGAAACTATTTAGTCCTTCAGGATGAAATCACTTGTTTCTTGTGCTGCTGTAATAAAGTTACCACCATCTCTAGGATACTAGTGGCAGTTTCATTAAAATTTTTATTAGATCAGGTTTTGTATAAACCTTGGGAAATGGAATTTTGAAAACATATATTAGGGTATATATCTCTATAACTGAATTTGAGGATAAGTATAAGTATAGGATACCATTATAATATTTTGGTAAGGTAAAATTTATTTAGTTTTCCAAGAAATAGATCCCTATATAGATTCTACATGTGGATGTGGGTCTATAACAGCTGTACATATGGGTAAAAATTTGACAAGGTAGCATTGGGATTTGACTTGATCATCACATAGTGCATGAAAACAAAAATTTTTACAACTATTTGTAAACTTTAGTGGGATATGATTGGGTTCATTAGAATTTTTTATGAACCATGATGAGTAATTTTAATAGGATAGGATAATGAAGGACCAAGGATAAATCTAATATTTTTTATATTGAAAATATGGTATCTTTATTTAGACATCCTATATATGATTATTTCTGTTTCCATGATAATTATTTTCCATGGCATTATGATTATTTATTTTATTCTATTTACGGATCCCAAAGGAATCATGTTATAATTAATATGATGGATAATGTGGTCATTATGAGAAACTAAGGGGGGTAATGGATAAATTGAAAGACACCATTATTATTCCTAATCATTTATCTAAATATATAATTAGCAATCAAAACCTTAACCAACTCCGAGACAAACAAAATAATATAAGGATAGAGTGCACTAAGAGCTCGAGTGGCGTAGAACATGGAGGAAAGAAGGATTAATTTCCTTCGAGTTATATATTTAGAAAGATATACTTAAGATAATGAATCAAAGGAATAAAACATGTATTTAAAAAAAGGCATAAAAGAATAAATTTTCTTGGAAAATTGGAAATTTTAATAGAGAAAATTTAATTTCATTATAAAGGTCCAATTATATTTTTTTATCCTGATTGTAGTGAACCTAGTAATTATCCATTAAATTATCTATTTTTAATTTAAACTTCTATACTAAAGAAGGACCTATGTTGATGTAAATGGGCTGAAGTATTTATGTATTGGGATTCAATAATTATATTATAGAAGAATTTTTGTCAATGGGTTTTTGGTTATAAGAATAATGAAGAATTTAAGGATTTTGTTAATTTTTTGGAATCATATTTGTATTCATAAAATATTAACACAGGAGTTATGGATGGAATCATGGTTTTATGAGTTAAAGGTTGATCATAGGTTTAAACTCCTAGAAATGATTTTTTAGTATTTAAGTGATGGGATCTTCTTGTGTTTAGTGATATTTTGGGGGATGTTGAATTTGGTGGTGACATATGTAAACCATAACATTAACATGATATATTTTTTATGATGAATTACCTCATAATATGTTTAATGTTTTTTTATCCTTGACGGTTAATATGATCATTGATGTTAATGTAATAATATTCACTTATGATTATTTAGTTTTATTGAAAAAATATATCATAAAGGAAACCCCTGTGGTTAAAAGGTGATTTGTGGAATAATTTTCTTTAGGAGGATGTTCATAATATTTTTGGATATGTTATCTAAATTTTATTAATATTTTTTTATAAAAAATAATGACATGCATGCTGGTATATAACCTGTCGCATCCAGTGAGGTAGCCGGGCATGAACCCAGAACAGAAGGGTGATATTGTTGCTATTCCTACCACTAGAATACGTGATGTTCTACTTAATATAACATTATTTTTATATAAATTATTTGATGGATAGATATGGAGTTGGGATTTGGGTGTTACTATTAGGGTTTATATATTAATTTATTATATTGGATAACATGTGATATTTATTGGGGATTTGGTACATATTTAGAGACATACAAAAGGACTTTTCAATGTATTAAGGATCTTATGGTCTATCAGAAGATATTTTTAGTGCTTCAGGTATAAAAATCCATCTTGGATATTCATTTCTTGGAATAGAAATGAATTATAAATTGATTGAATAACAACTGAAATTTGAATATATTATTAAGAAGTAAAAGATATCAGGTAAATATATTTTACTGTGTTCACTATTTTTCTTGTAAAATAATCCTTCAAATTTTGGAAAATAATATTTATATAAAATTATAATATATTTACCTTAATTTTCGATGAATTAGTGATCTTTTTAACAGCTCATCAGTTTATGGTTTTGTGGATGTTAATTTTCTCTTAATCACTCACATTCTTGTGATAAATGATCTTTATCACTTTTTATAATTATTTTTCATTTTCTTCCATTCCCCTCTACTTTTTCGTTCTATGAAATATAGTTATGGTTTTTTACAAATAATCTTCATACATACCTTTCTCTCTTATCAATAAGAATTTTAATTAATACTTTTAATAATTTTGGATTTCACCAAAGGTTTTTTAAGATAGAAAACAATTGATTTCACAAAACGATTTCAAATTTTGAGGAAACAAATTATTGATGGTGGAGAGAATGTATCATCTAGAGTTTCTAAAATGAATACTACATTCAATAGTGTATATGACACACAACACTAGACCCAAATGAACTACATGATATTTTTTAAATGTGACTATTATGACCGGGCCATAAAACTGATGATATGAATAGGAATAACCACTTTAGGAAATCTATTTATACAAATTTTAGAAAAATAAACTATATTAGTGACTAAGGACTCAATTTTTAGTAAATTATTAACATACATCAAAAATATATATTCCTAATGAAAAGTGTTTTTATTTCCTTGTGTGAAAAAATAATATAATTTATTTTTTATAATTATAATGAAATTATTTTAAAATATATAATTAATTTTTAAAATAATAATTTCAAAATTAATGTAGGTTAAATATTCAGTTTTTTCTAAAAAAAAATTGATTTTCATTAAATAGTAAATGAAACCAATATTTGTAAAACTATCATTTATTTTAATAAAATAAGTAATTTAAAATAACAATTGAGATTTAAATTTAATTAAATTTAAAATAAGTATTATTTATTTATATTTTATATAATTAAATAATTTTAAATAATTTTTATAGTGTATTTTGGTATGTTTATATTTATGCATAAAAATTCATTTGTCTAAAAACTCTTTTTAAGTGAACAATGTTTCTCCATTTTAATTAATTAATATAAACCTTAATGAGGAATAATTTAAATTAAATTTATATATTATATTTCTATATATATTAATTGAAAGTCATATAAAGAATATTTCTAGTTATAGAGTTAATGTAAAAAATCCCCTTGAAATATACATTTTCCTAAAAAATCTTTTATCATCACGGATTACAAGATACTTATAAAATGATTTTCTGCCACTTAGAGAGGTTAAATTTGGTAAAATGGATTCCATATTTGGAATCATAATAATTTATATTTTTTAATAAGCCCATATTATTTTTTGGTCGTCATGAATATTAAAAAATGTGAAAAATTCATCATCACGGTAAAAGTGTAAATCAGGTTTACCATGGTTAAAAATAATTGATAATTCAATGATTTTTTTTTTCAAATTATTATTTTATGAATATATTTCAAATACTATCACCTTATTATTGAGGTTAAATTAATTATGGGACACTAGTCCATGAATTTTACCTATATAACAATTTAATGAAATAAAAAGACAAAATATAACACTCTTTCCATTAAACATAACTTATAAATATAAATATGGATAAAAATAATTGATGAATGAATATAATATTATAATTTTAAAAAATATATTTACTTTCATCATAATAATTTATATTAATTTTTAGTTTTCACATAGTTAACTTAAATAGTTATTCTACGCTGACATAGTGCATATTCAAGCACTTGAAAACTTATGGTAAATGCTTTTTAAATCATTAAAAGTAATGTATTTGGGATGAGTTATGGTTCCAAAATAATTTAAATGTCAATAATGATATATAATTTTTGGTGAAATAAATTCTTTTCTTAAATTCATTATTATCGTCATGTATTTTCATAAAAATTAAATAAATAGTTTCAAATATGAAATTAATGATATTTTAAGTTAAATATTATTTAATTTAAAATATTAAAAATAATTAAATAGGAAAATTTGAATGATAAATGGTCTTAAATTTCATCTCTTTTCTATATATTATCCAATTCTTATCTTATAATTAATGTTATAACCCTTTCATTGTAAGAATGTTAATACCATAGTCAAGGATTAAATGGGTTCAACGGGGGCTAAACCAAGAGATCGGGGTTTGTTTTATTTTGAAACATGTATAAATCTGATTTTATAGACATAATTCATCCTTATCATATCAAAAATTTGACTCCCTATCCATTTATAAGTATTTGATTTGAATTTGACCCTATTATAATTTAATACTTTATGAAATTCCAAATGTGCCCCCTCACTTCTTCACACCACTAAAGCTGTTTATATTGAAAAATACCTAAAAACCACTATCTCCAAAATCCATAGAAACACTATATATATATATGTTTCTTCCCTAAATCCTATCCATAGTGTCCTTAATAAGAGATTGAAATGATGTTTTTATAAGAAAAGGTAATAATCTTTCATAAGATATTTCTTTGTACTTATTATTTTGACACATTAATTTTTTTTATAAAAAAATCTAATATAATAACACATGTATCTCCCATGTGATGAAATTTTATTATATTTATAGAATAATATTTTTAAATTTATTTCTCCTTAAAATGGGAAACAAATGCATCACTCGTGTGTATGAAATACTACGGCCTCACAAACTGATACAATTTGTTTTCTGTCACCGAATAACATGAATAGTCATAATGATGGAAAAAATCAGTAAATTAGTAAATTATGAAATTATATTGATTATGAAAAAAAAAATCATATCATCCACTTTTTTACCCTTTCATCCATCAAAGAAATGGTAACACTGCTTGTGCATACGTACGACCTACTATCATTACAAAGCGATGTGATTCATTTTCCAAGTTAAAATTTCATGAATCGTTCTAAAAGTATTTAAAATAGATGAATAAAATATTTATAACATTTATAATTTCATGAATATTATTGAACTATATAAAATGAAAAATAATATGATATTCCATGTAAAAAACATGCACAACAAAAAAAGTAGTTATCACCTGAAACAATGGTAATAATGAAATATTATTGGTGAAAGGGTGATAAGATATTATTAAAATAACAAATATGATAATTTAAATTTTAATTATTTAATGTTATAAATAATTAATTTTTTTTAATCCACTACATAATAGATAAAATAACATTTAACCACAGGAAAACAAGAGGCATGGGATTTCGAATCAAAATCTCCTTATTGAGCCATATTTTCATATTCTTCACCTGATTTCATTTATATGTTGTGTACACTACACATTTTACATGTTTTTAATGAATCATATATAAATAAAATTATTTTAATAATAAATTGAAATTATTTCATCCAATGGTATTTTAATTATAAATTACCATGTTTTAATGAATTTTATAACATAATTCATTTCCTTTGGGTTATATTACATCATCATTATATTTGATATTATAGGATTATTTGTGCAATTACATTTGATTGTTTTTTCTCATATTTACAATTGTTTTATATGGATTTAAATTGGATACTCATAATCAATAAACTAGTTAATTATCATTTCAATGGTATAATCTTTGTAAGAGATTTCATCTCAAATTCAACTCTATTGAGATATTTTTGGTATTATGAAAAAATATATTATTAGTATTTATACCTAATTACCATTCCATAACTTATATCATGAAAATATTTCTATTATTTGTATTTAATTATTCATTTTATGTTATTTCATTCATGGGGGTTTTGATTCAAAAGTAACCAAAGAGGAATGGGTTTATGCTACACGGTCATTTTAATCGGGATTTTTTATGATTGAATTTACATTAAATGAAAATATTTGATTATTATCTAATAAAAATCTATACTTTTTTATATCTTTTGGTTATTAATGTATTTTTTAATAAATATTTGTATTTTACTTTCCTTTATACTAAAAATGGTTTATATTTTTTTAACAAATTCTAAATTTATTTCTATTTTTTATTGAAAATGATTTTATTAAATATCCTTGTTTCATAAAAATGTTCACAATGATGTTTATAGTATTATATTATGATTGTTTAAATTAATTTATACAGATTCTTGACTTTTTATAAAATGATTTAAATGGAAAATAATTGTTATATTTTGAATAGGGTAATTTTGGACTTTTATCGAAAATGTTAAAGGAATCATTGTTGTATCATAATAGACAAGAAGATAAATTTTCCAATAGCAATAATTCTCATTACATTCATGTATCCTTTACATGTTTACAAGTTTCTTCTAAAATTATCATTTTTTCTAATATTATAGATATTATATGTTTTCAAAATTTATTTTCAAATTGAAAATTTTATTTTCCTCAATAATGTCTTCAATGACCATATAATGGTATTTATATTCATCAATGAAAACAACCATTATTTTTATTATAGTCAAATTTGGATATATTTTAATGACACAAAAATATTTATTTATTATGATGGTTTATAATCAGTTTGAATAGGGAAAGTATTGACATTTACATTATGGATTAATTTGGAAGTCAATAAATTTTCCTTGAAAAATTTACATTCCTATGATCCTTGAAAATTTAATTTATCTTAAATATACATATTATTTTAATAATGTATATGATTAATTATTAATTCATATAATATTTTTAGATATAGTTTTTTACAAAGATTTTTTTTTGTGATTGACTGGGGAAAACCTTGATAAATTCATATTATTTACTCAACACAAATATTTATTGATAAAGAATATTATTTATAACTTTAATTGATCATTAAGTATATGAATAATGAATTAGAAAATAATTGATGGTTCGGTATTAGTTATATGTAGACCATAAATTCATTTATAGTGTCAATAGGTGATTCAGTTACCTTGAAAAATTAAACTGGTTTTAGTGTAGACCAAACCATCGATTATACTACATTATACAAAGGATTTGATGGCATGTATATCATGATGTCTGATATCATTATGTTTAATAGTATTCATTTACATCAATGATAATTCTATTATTATTATTACCCATGATATTATTGTATTGATATTATATATGGATGCATTTTTTCCTCATGTTAATAATTAAATGGCATGTGTTTCAGTTATTTACATTATCACATTGATTATTACTTATTTACTAATGAAAACTTCTATTTTATGTAAACCCTAACAATAATTTTATCTCAAATTTATCTTTTTCTCTTCCCCAAGGATATGGTGAAGGAATCTAGAAATTAATTCTAGGAAGAAGAATTTTTACCCTCACTATGTAGTATTTATGTTTTTCAATTATAATGTGAGATTCAATTATATATCTAGTTTACCAAGAGTACTAAATTGTTTTGTTGTATGGGATGTGATAACTTCTATCCAGTTAAAATGTAATAGATATGCCATTGACTCTAGGATACTAGTGTCATGGTATTTACTAGTTTGTCAAGCTACTATGTGAATATGAAGGTTTTCATGTTTGAATGGAACACATATGCATGGTTTATCAGTATATGATAGGTGGGAATGTTTTACCACTACAATTTATTTATTAAATTTTAAAATCTCTTGAGGTAATGATGTTTATAAATTATAGTTTTGTTTTAAACTTTATATACAGATACTTTTTTTATGTTCACAACTATATACATTAATGTTTTTGTTATTTTCATAACCCTATTCGTTCAGATTATTATTACGTTTAAAACATTATATATGGACCTGATTTTAGTTAGATTTCTCATTGATGTAATAATTGTTTATGCTTATACTTTTGAATATTCCCTATTTCTAAGTTATTAACCTTTCCTATGTCATATTCCATGACTTATGATTTTTGTAAATTGTTTTTTCATTCTTAATACATGACATATTATTTTTTCTAAAATGATGATTACATTGAGTTTATAACTCATTATATTATTCTTTTTGGAAAATTATTTTCATTACATGTTCTTTTTAATTATATACTTCTCCTAATCTTCCTAAAAATTCCCAGATGCTTCCACTCGCACATAAAAGATACATATTGGATGAATCTTAAAAAAACATTCTGTGATCCCCATTAGAGACAATAGAAAAATCAATTCATACTCTTAGGGGATATATACACTAGGTATCAACATGAATAATACTTATCAATATCACAATGTCACAGAAACTTATGACAATTCTAGGATGATTTCCACCCTTTTTAAAAGTTCTTCCATTACTAATGGAAAAATGTATTTGGAATAAATCAATACATGAATGAGTTTTAAGTTTTATTTTAGTGTATTATTCTCTAAGATAATTCCAAAAGGAAAATTCCTTGATTTTGTTGATTCATAAGATAAAAAAAGGCATTAGAGTACTCATTTATAGAAACTCCATGTAAGGAAAAAGATAAGAGTTCAAGAAAGGATGAGATGCACACTCCTATAATCATAAAATCTACCACGAATAATTTTTTTGTGTGGAATTAAAACAGGGGGATCTATGCACAAATTAAAATTTAAATAAGGTTTATGTTCATGAATTTTAAAGGACTATCAAACCTTGAAACAATTAGTTCTCTTAGAATTTTTTTTTTCAAAATGGACAAGATAGATATTCTATGAATTTCTGAATGAAAAAATATTATCTATGGGATGATTTATTATCTATAAAATATGGGATACAATATGATAATCACTGTTTAGTACAATAATGATATTCATATGCTTTGAGACAAAGCTCATTTTAGAGTGGATGAAATCTTATCTATCTGTTCTATTGAGAAAAAGGTAAATTTAAGTAAAAATTATTTAGGAATGACCCAATATATCACATTATAATATTCTTATAATGGATATCATAGATAAGATAATTATAGATTAATATACATGTTTTAAGTAGTATAATGAATGGTTCCAATATTTTTATTGGAGATTTCAATTCCATTCTCAATCCATATGAGAGTTTAATCATAGTAACTCTTCTACTTCAACAAGAGACTTTAGGGATTGTATTATGAATAACAGTCTACATGAAGTCAATATTTTTTTTGATAAGTATACTTTGTATATAAAGCACCTTAATATAGCGGTGGTAAGAAGATAAGATAATTATTTTTTTAATGTTGTGTCGCATGATGTTTGGGCCACTATTTCATGATCCACTCTTGAAATAATAAACTTAGTTAATCATCCAATTTTAACTCACATTGTCACTAGAAACACTAAGAAAAATTTTCTATTAATATCCAATCATGTGTGTATTTTTCATCCAAAATGTAAAAATTTGGCTCAATACACTTATAACTCCATATACTATAGGTACAATTCGTTATATTGTGTTCCAAAGGTCAAAGTTCTTATGAGTAGAATGAATATCTGAAGGCATGAATTCATTACCTAATTGAAGGAATGTATTATTCAACATGAGTATTTTCTTAACACCTTTCAAGATAGTGATAGTATATATGACTATTCTTCTGGTCTTGAGTTGGAATATAAGACTACATATAACCTCAATACTTTTCTTATCCTAAAACTATTTATCAAAAGAGATTCCTCTAAAGTAAGATGTCTTAAGGAAGGTGAATAGAATACCAAAATTTTCAAGCCTCTTAAATGATTATTGAAACATAATAACCCATTGTATATTATCAATAATAATGGTGTGTTCCTTTATATAAAAGAGGATTTTTTTGTTCATTTTGTTTGTTTTAATAAGAATATATTTGATGGAACTAATGGTAGTTTTGACCTTATGAAATATATCATTCCAAGGACTATTAATAATGAGTACAATGAAAGATTTGTTGTTTCCTACTTTAATTTGAGATAAAATAGGTTAGTCTTGACATAAAAGATGGTGGTAAACCTAGAGCATAAGGATTCAAAAATACAATATTTCAGATATATTGAGAGATTTTTTTTTTGATATTTATAGTCTTTTGTGACATTTTTTCAAGAGTATATAGTTGACATAAGTAATTAATTTCTAGTTTCACTCTATAATTCCAAATTTGGATAACCTGAATGACATCTATATTTTTAGACCTATGGATCTTGACAAAACTATTAACAAATTTATGAAGACTATTCTTGCAAATAGAATTTACATCATTTCCAGTAGGATAGTGACTTAAAATAAATTTAGCTTTATCAAAGGTATAACTAATAAAGATTTTCATATTAATAATTATGAATGAATTAATATTCTTAAAAAATCCACTAGAGGGTGAAACACTGCTCTTATGATTTATGCTAATAAATATTTTAATATACTTGACTAGGAATTTCTTCGAAAGGTTTTGAGTAATTTTGGATTTGATTACATTTTTTAAAATCGGTTAAAATTATTTTGAGCTCAAGACATATCTTTTTACTAATAAATGCCTCTCATGAAGGATATTTCACATATTCCATAGGTTTATGGAAATGTGATCTTTTACCAGCCATTATTTTCAATATTTTTAAACATTTCTTAAGAAGGCCTCTTATTGACATGGAAAATTCCAATAAACTTAAGTCAATTAGAGGTTTCTGAGGACATTTAACTCCCACCAAATTACTTTATGCTGATAATATCATTCTATTAAGTCAATGTGAATAAATTAAAATCAAGAACATAAAAAAATCCCCCCTTCATTAAGATAATGTCTTAGGATAATATATTAGTTCGAATAATTCATTATCATACTTTGAGAGAAATATCACAACAGCTAGTAAATTGGACATCATTTATGAGATGGGAATTAGGGAAGGTGTGATTAAATTCAATTATCTTTGTGATAGTATGTTTTGGGGAATACAATGTGTCAGTCATTTTTCTCAAATTGTGAGTTAGGTTAGAAATCAGTTGGTTTCTTGAAATGGAATACTCTCTCGATGACATGAATTGTTAGCCTTTTCAGGGCTGTTTTTGTCTCAAAATCAGTTTATTATTTTATTGTTTATAAATATCTAGCTACAACCATTAAGATTATAAAATCCTCCATTATAAATTTTATATACAGTGGAATCATTATTTAAAGAAGGAATGTGACTATTCTATAGATTCAATGCTATAAAATAATTAAATATTGAGGTATTGGCATGAAAAACATCTATAAATTGAATTGATCATTACAAGATTACTTTATATGTAGGATTATAAATGATAAGTCCGAGGATTTTTCTGTTTTGTGATCCTAAATTTTAATCAAACTCAATACTGGGAATTTAAATTATGTAGACTCATCTCTTTGGCCTTCCCTTACGAATTATTTCTCTATTTTCTTAGTTAACTCCCATTGGTTAGTTAGCATCAAATCATCTTTAATTTTGGGTTGGAAAATTAATAGTTATGCCTCTTCTAAATACTCTTAACACTTATGATTCATATTTTGATATAAATGTGTTGATCAATGATAAACTGGATAATTCCATAAACAAGTTTTTTGCTAAAATAAAGGGAGTGGTTTTGAATAATAACTTCATTAATGGTAGTGATACTATTATTTGGGAACCTTCTTCAAATGTGAGGTTCTACTCAATGGCTTTTTACCGTGAGACTATACAGGGGAAAAATCCAGTTGGGCTAAGGTGATGAGTAGGGGATTGATTCTTCCTATAATATCTTCTTTTGTTTTTAAGATTATGTATTCCATGTCCTCTATTGATGATTCCTTTTTGTTATTGGTATTAATATTTTCTCACGTTGTGTTATATAAAACAAACACCTAGTTAAAATTGACCATATGTTTATAAGTTATGTCATAGATTCTACTTTGTAGACTGTAAGAAAAGAATTTTTTGATTCCCATATACCATTTAAAACTAGAATAAGTGAAAATGTTCACACACGATTTAAAAAATATCATTTGCAGTAGATGCCGAATCTTTTTTTGGTGGCATGTTCTGAAGCTATCCGCACTATATATACCATTAGAAAAAATCGGAATCATGGTTGTCTGGATTTCATCATTATATCCTCATTTGTGAGTGTGAATTCTATGGTGAATAATTAATATAATATTCAAAAGGTGTGTGGTGATAGCTAAATTCATGAATTTACTATGTCGTAGTGTTTTGGAAGTACATGTAATTATCATACTACTTTTAGAACCTTTGAATTTATGTGGACACAAATGCTTTCTATATGGGTAATTTCTAACCATATAGAGCCGCAAAAGGAAATCCAAGTCCTTTTGGATATGGTGCATTTTTTAAAAATGAAATAGGTGGATTAATAGGATGCCTCAATGGTCTTTATAGAATCACCACATCCTTAGATGCTAAAATTATTATTAGTCTTATTATAGTGTAAATTGGAAAGAATGTTTGATAACTCAACTTTTTTCTGAAATGTGATTCCACCACTATTGTGAAAGCTATAAGATATCGAATTATTCACTTTTTATGGAAGTTGATTGCCCAATATAGTAACTATATGGACACCCTTTCCTCTATGAACTACACTATTGTACATTCATATTATGAGGGTAAATATTTGGAAAATGGACTTGCCAATAAATGTATTACTGATCATGAGTTAACATTTCTCAATAACGTACTTTATGATCTACCCTCTTATTAGAAATAGGACTATTGTAAAAAATATGTTTCCAAATCTGTTTTAATATTTTTTCAATATTTGATGTCTTTATTTTGGGGAAATCTATAATTATTCTCATACATAATATGAAAAAATATATCTCTATAGATAATTATCAATGTCAGTAAACATTTGTGTTCTAATATTGTTTATTTATTTGTGAGATGTAATGTTTAAACAAAGGATATTATGTAAAATATTTTTAAGTTATTCTTTTGTCACATCACTTGTTATAAAATCATATGTTAAATTTGTATTTTGGATTTATAGTTGTGAGTGTGTGTCTTGGGTTTTTCATTTTATATTCTCTATGATAAATAAATAACTTCATTTTCAATGTATATATATTATATGAAATTATATAATTTATTATGTGTTGTATGATATATATTTTTACATTCTATTTTTAACATAAAATACTATTTGTAGGTAGAATTAAATAAACAAAATGAATTATTAATTTTAAATTTTGAAAATAAAAATATAAAATCATATTTAATTTTTATATATTTTGAATATAAAATAACTATTTATATATATATATTTAAATGAATTAAAAAAATTTAAGAACTATTTTTAAAAATTTATTTGTTATTTTGATTATTTTTTCTATTCTTGGTATTTCCCTAGTGGTGGCCATATTATATTTCTTAGTACATTATTTTGGGATATTTTAAATAAAAAACATGGTCTATTTTTCAAATGAAAATAGAAGCTTGTTAATAAGGAGGATGTCATCACACTATTGAAATGTAAAAATTTCAGAGTTTAAATTGACAAAATTCTTTTCAATATATTTTCATGGTTAAAATTAATGAAATACTTGATGATTTGGAATATATTGAGTAATCTAAAAATTTTATTTCTTGTGATGATTATAAAATGGAGGATTATATAAAGAGTTCACTACTGCTAAGGGTTCAATAATTGGAGTCATAGTAATGATTTAAAAATAGGGAGTGTTTCACCACTATTTCAAATAAAAAATATTCATAGAGTTTTACTTTGGTTCTTATTTTTATTTACTTCTTGGATCCATATGAGTGAGTAATTC
Organism: Viscum album; assembly: GCA_963277665.1. Classification (NCBI taxonomy): domain Eukaryota; kingdom Viridiplantae; phylum Streptophyta; class Magnoliopsida; order Santalales; family Viscaceae; genus Viscum; species Viscum album. The sequence continues at coordinate 1,710,201,194 of OY728140.1, read as the reverse complement.
ATATTAGTGTTATATTTGAGAATTACTAAGGATAGTCAAGAGATCCAACCTTTATTGTAACTTTTATTTCTCCATTTTCAATAGATTTAGCTATTATAAATTATTTTTTATTTTTTCTATCATGGTTTAATATCATTAATTCCAAGTTGTTTGATTTATATTTCAGGTTGATGTATGTATTTGACCATGCTTTTTCAATGGAGTGACATTATTTTTTGATTAATTTCATATTATATGTTTAATGAGAAGTAATATCTCATATATTTTTAGTTTTCCAAAATTATTTCTCGTGTTTTAAGAATATTTTCTATGAATTAATTTTTTTTTATTTACCATTCCAAGAATTAATTATTTTAATATATATGAAATTTTACCAATAATTTAGTCCACTATTTTGAAATCAAAATTTAAATATTTTATTTCATTTCATGTTTCAGGATTCATTATTTTTTACTAGTTTTGTATCTTTGATTTGTCGAATTATATGTATTTTTATTTTTATATTTTTATTATAATGCCTTTTTGTTTGATTTTTGAATACAATCATGGTTAAATTTAAAATTACAATAATTTTACATTTATTTTTAAAATGATAATTTAAAAATAGTTTTTTAGATTATGAAATAGAATTTAACATATTTTCAATATTTAAAATTATTAAGGATATGTAATACAACACCACCAGTCATGTTTCATTTGGAATGGATGATTGGTATTAGATCTTAAATCAATCATCAAATTATTTATGATCCATGAACTTTACTTTTTAAACATGTCTGTGGAGATAAAATTGAATGACTAATTTAAATTGAATCGTTATTTTTTAGTAATATATTTTATTTCATTTTATTTTAAACATGTCTGTTTCATTAATTTTATTTTTAATTGAATCGTTATTTTTTAGCAATATATTTTATTTCATTTTTTTTTGAATACATTAAATATATACATTTTTTTCTAACCCCCATTGTATTTAGAAAATTAATAAAATATGAAAAAAATACATATTCCTTGGGAGAAGAATAATCCATTTTAAACTAATGTTATCTTAGTGATTCTATTGTATTAATGGAGTTCATTAGGAAATTATGATTATAAAAAAATGCCCACAAATTTTGACTATATTATCTAGGATGGTAAATTTTTCCTTAACTAAAAAATTTAAAAAATTATAAATAAAAAAGAAATTTAAAACATAATAATCTTAAAATTTATCGATTTTAAAATATAACTTAATTTAACATCGTCTTAATACATAAAATTCTATTATCACTATTATATATATATTCATGAGTACTTTGGGTCATAGTTGGTGTTTTTTTAATTTTTCTTATATGTTTCTATTACGATCTTAGTTTTTTGTGGAAAACATTTATTATAATTCATATAAAATAGAATAAAATTATTTTTTGAAGAAATAATGCTCAATGATGCATAATTAATAAAATCATCCTCCCTCTTAAGTTTGGTTATCGTTTTCTTTCTTTGATTCACTATGTGTATAATAATTAAATGTCAACTGATTAGTCATTGAAAAATTATTTTAATGGACCGCCACCAAAACCAAAAAATACTAATTTAACTCAAAGTATTAAATTTTCTAAGGGGAATAATTAAAAATTTAAATTAGTCATTGATATCTAAATTCTTTGTAAAAGTTTATTGGATTGGTCAAAATAAAATTCTTAATCAATGTGATGAAAATTTTTAAATTCAAAAAAAAAAATTTTTCTATGGATACATTAATACAAAAGGAGTATGTGTTGAGATTATTTAAAAAACTAATGAAAGTTTTGCCTTTGATGAAACGAGAAAATAAATTCCACTCAAAATGATTCAATTGTGATAAATAATTATTTTCAAATTTTAAATGACTTTATATATCAATATTGTCATGCCCAAGACCTCTCTGGTCCATTCCTTTACGAAAATCAGGTGTATAAGTTGATTCGGGAGGTCAAGGTGACTTATCCTCAACACATGTAATTTTTTTTTAATTCGGTGAATAGTTCCAATGGTAGACAGTTGTGAACAATGCATCGGTAACCTTCTATGAACAATGTTCTATTGGTGAGGTTCAAATAGTGAGGTTCATGAACAGTGTTCTATCGGTGAGGTTCATGAACAATGTTCTAATGGTGAGGTTTTAACGATGATGTTCATGAACAGTGTTTTTCCTTTTCCAAATTTTGAGTTCGTGAACAGTGTTTCTAGCTTCCTACAGTTTCGCCCCTTTAGTATTTTCCTTTGACATAAAATGAATTTAAATCCTCATTTTAATGAATCTAAGGCCGATTCAAAGGCCATAACACATATGTTAATTATTAATGAGGCTCTGAATATTTTTACTTGGTCAAACTGCACGGTTTAATATGATCCGCTTTTAATGGAAAATCAAGCGTATCTTAAACTGTCGCTCCATTAAATCTTCAAATGGGATGTGATATCTTCCTCCCTAAATATTCCTCTTTGTTATCGGCTCTGAGATGCTAGAACCTTTTATTCTCTTCAGTAAGAGTTGTATAATCAAACTTACTCCTAGGATTAGTTCTTCTCTATTTTTTATGCAACCAAGCAGTGTCGATCAATATTCGATATAAGGTGTGATCTATAATTATTCTTTTGGGTTCATCTCCTTATGTTTATCCTCACCCCTTTTATGGAATTTTACACCCATGTTCTTAATGGGCATTTCTTGTGTGTTGACCGGTGTGTTGGTGTCTCTACATCATCAGGTGGATAAAGATGTCATGGGTGGAGGAGATCATAACCTGTTGCGTGGCCCATTCTCATATAAAGAGCGTCAAGAACTATTTCAGGTAGGGTATATAGTGTCTCAGATTCTTCCATGTATTATTTTTAAATTTTATGTGGAATTATTACGAGACCAGGTGCAGAGAAAACACATCATTCTGAGGCCCGGTGATCCCAGAATAATGGTTAGAACTTTTTTTAAGTTAAGTGAGTCGGTACTTGTGCACGGTTGTGGCAGTTTTCAAATAGATGCCCGGATTAAAAATCTGAGGGCACGGTTGTGTCTGGGATGACGACTTTACCTAAGAATGAGTCTAATCTCAATTGGCGTGGGTCAAGGGAAAAAGTTGATTTTTGGACATTTTTAGTAAAATGAAATAAAATAAATTTGCAAAGTTTATTTTATTTTATATGGAAACATCCGCAGCAGCTCAGTGATATGGTAGCTATTTAAATTTTAAATGTCATGGTATAATGAATTAGAAAGAGAAATTATAACCCATTAATTCCATAGTGTAATTAAATACCAAACAAATTTTTATTTTTATTTGGATAATCAAACGTCGATCGTTGGTAGACGATTGGGAGAAAATTCTGTTGAAAATCTGTGGTTCTTTGTTGAACAATCTCGATGATGAATGATGAAGGATCGAAGATGCGAATCGCTGCAACAATAAAGTTAAAGGATCTTGACGATGACGACAATACCACCCATCATCAGTAATCTATCTCTTCGTTAGGTAGGGGTTGTTATTTCAATTCTCCTTTCCACATTTTTGGTTTTAAATGACGAACGTGGATCAACCATGGACATGTTGATCTGTGGATTCGTAAGTTCTTGCGGGAGGGGGGGTTTATTGGTATGATTCGGGGAATTGATCCATGTTGAATTGTTGTTTTTTGATTCTTCTCTTTTTAAGTCTACTAACGGGAGCGGATCAATGCCGTGGCGAACGACGGTGGTGGTTCTTTCCTTGATTTTTTATTGGATCTTCCTCCCCCTTTTTATTTCATGTGTTCTTCATGGGGTTATGAACATCGGATCTTTGCGCATCTGTTTAGTGATGCAATGATCCCAAATTAAAGATTAAACACCACAACGACCTTGCATAGGTGCGACTATGATAACGGATGACGAATCATACTGGATCGGGAAGGGTTGTTCTTCGAGCGTTCTTCTCATGGGTGGATCGTTGTACGTTTTTGGAGCTGATATGAGGTATTAAAACAACAGAAATGGATTCATGGTGTCAGGGTTACCAAAAAATGTGAGTTTCATGGAAATCAGATGGCTGGATTGATGATCGTGGTAGCACGGGAGGCGCACCAGCGAGGATCCTCGTTTCTCTAAAATTTCGGGATACACGACGTGTACTTCTAAGGAATAAGCCGTTTAGTACCGGCGGCTGTGGCAAGGGTTTCAGGGGTTAGAGAATAATCACACGGATTGTGACCCTGATCACATGGCATTTTGGACTTTCCCTAATGCTCGGTGCATATCCAGGGGATACACAGACACAGGATAAAGTACCCGGAATGTACTCCATCACAAGGCCAGGCGAGGCCTGTAACGTGGGTCACCCCGTGTACTGATTACCAGATTTGGAGTACACGGGTTGACGACCGTGTATGGGAACATGGACAGAATACACAGAGCTGACCCCAGTCACTCAGACATGACATGTAAACCGTACTAAACACTGTGTACTCACTTTTCTACACAACCAGCCTTACGACATGGGCCGTTGTACACGGGCTAGTACCTGGGGTCAAACAACATGGCATGTAACTTTTCTACACGCCGTGTACTTTGTGTAAAATGTCATGGTCATATTTTTCACCATATCATTGACCTCTTTCAATTGGTTTAGTTCCCATTCTCCTTGTTCCCCTGAAGGTCATGCATCATTTCATTCTACCGGAGTATGATCCAGTCAGCAGGACTTTCTGTGATAGAGTCAGCATCCCTCCAAGAGACCCAGAGCGAGATCCTCTATCCATTACATACCCTAGGTAGAGTCAGGCATCGATGTGACAATCTCTATAGGGATTTTATCCTCTACCTAGCTGGTGATTCACCTTGCTGGTGAATCCAGATGAGTGGCGGTATCCTCCATGGCCCTAGTAGTGATCCTCATTTGCGTATCGTGATCTTTCCCACTCAAGATTGTGTCTCCCATAATGAGTGATTCTATCTATCGTGATCTTACCACTCATGAGTGTGTCTCTAGTAATGAGTGTAACTACCTCTTGTGATATTTCTTGACGAATAGTACTCTCAGACGGACGTCATCAGAGCTACTAGACTCATGTAGTGTGTTCTCCTGGAACGAATACTTCGTGGAATCTTTGAACTAAATCCATAGAGGGGGGTATGTGGTTCTGTGAATTGTCCTTAGACTAAGGGTATGGGTTTTTAGTATATTTGGATTGTGATCTCCTATTGTATGCTCAATAGACATATATTGTGTAGTGCTAACTATGCCTTTCCTTTGTGTACATGCTTTCTGTTTTTCGGGGTCCATTGCAGAGTATTTTTATACTCACCCCTGCACGTGCTTTGCCATCACATGTTGTGTCTTGTGAAGATGAGAAGAGTTTTAACAGAGTCTAGGGCAGACCAAGATAGAACAGATATTTCTGATTTCCCTACAGGCTGAGGCGTTCCTTTGGTTATGAGCAGCAGTCCCAGTACCTCTTTGTGTTTTCAGGTTGGACTTTACAGTTTTTCAAACTCTTCTTTTTGGTGGGCTTGTATTCTAGCCCAGTTTACTTTCAGTACATCACTTTCTTTCATACACAGTTTTTTGTGTTTATTTGTATGAATGAAATTTTTTTCCTTAGTGGTTTTTACATTTTTTTCTTTTGTGTGCTTGGAGATGGGTGCGTGTGTATAGGTTCTTAGGCAATGCCTCCCATTTTAGCAATATGCCTACTCGGTGCTAGTAACCAGCCCCTTTCCTATTATAGGTGGACTTGGTGAGTCATGGTGCAGGCCCCACTGGGAAGGGTCATGATAGAGTGGTATTAGAGGTGGTTGGTTCTACCTTAGGACCATGAGTATGTGAGATTGGTTTGGGGAAATAGTTTTCAGTGTTTCGAGCTCAGATTTTTGGCCATAGACTCTATTGTTGGTGTGGCGGCTGACGTATCCACACCCCAGGACTCTAATAACCTACTTTAAGACTCTGTACATGAAAACACTAGTTACGGGGAAATAAAATAATGGAACATGAATCATATAGGAATAGGTTGTGTTTTCCATATCCTTTGTGTCAGCTATCCAGATAAACTCATTGACCATGGTACATCTTGTTTCCATACATGATTACTTCACAATGCATACCCACTAGGATGCAGCGGCACGACCACAGGGATGAAACCCTCAGTGAAGAGGCTTCAATACATGGACCAGTTCCCCAGGCATTGCCACTAGGTGGTGGACCTGTTATACAACCACCAATGGAGTAGCCCGTGGTACCTGCAGTACCGACCGGCGACTAGTGCAGGCTAAGAACACTCCATGAGATCCAAAGATAGAGGCCCATCAGGTTCTGAGGTGAGCCTGACCCTTAGGCAGATGAGTACTGGGTCGAGGTAGTGACCAAAGTTTTACGTCTAGTTAGGACACTAGTAGACTAGATGGTGATCCTAGGGCGAACCTTTTTCACGGTTCGACAAGATGATAGTGGAGTTTGAACACACTGACTCAAGACAAAGAGACTCTTTCAAGGATAGAGTTCGAGCGACTCTTCAGGGAGGAGTTCTCTCCGGTTACTCTAAGAGCCATACACATCCAGAAGCTTCTTCAGCTCCAACAGGGCTGTTTGACAATAACTGACTATTCATCGAGATTCACCATCCTCACCTGGTACTTGATTTATATGGTCAGAGATCAGTACTTCAGGGCTCGTACCATTGAGAAAGTTCTACGAAAAGATATCCGAGCTATTTTTCTGCCTCTATGCATTCTGACTTATAATGGAGTGCTCGAGCGGGCTTTGGTGATCGAGAGCTTCTTGGCGGAGCAGAGATAGCCGACGACAGTCAGCAGCCGGCAGACAGGTGTGAAGACCTCGATAGCAGGGAGTTGACGCTGGACATATGGATCAGGATGTGAGAGACGTAAAAGGAGGACCCATGATAATGGATAGACAGTCCAGGTCTCTCAAGTGGGATCCAGTCAACCAAGGGAGAAGCGGTGCTATACGTGCGACGGTAGGGGAAATCTCGCTAGATATTGTACGACCTGTCGAGCTACTGACAGAGAAGTGGTGGATGGACCACCGACGCAGTGGCAGAGAGTGGAGAATATAGACTCACCAGGTGGCGGACGTGGTAGAGGAGAAGGGAGAGATGAAGGTGGGGGAAGATGCTTCGATTAACTTCCACCACCACCCCGAGAAGGTCCGCAACAAGCTCTGAGAGCTGTGGGATAGGTGAGGGGACAACTGCATGCAGTTGAGGCGTATGACCTAGGGACTATAGGGATGATTTGAGGTACGATATATGTTTTTTCTACCTTAGCCGCTGTACTAATAGACAAAGGTTCCATTCATTCCTTCAACACCACATGTCTTGTGAGAAACCTTCAGATTCTGATAGAACCGTTGACTTGATCCTTACACATGGAGACACCTGTGGGAGGAGACTCGAAGATCACACACCTATGAATACAGTGTGATTTTACCCTTAGAGGAGATAGCTTCGGTTGGAACATCTTGGTGGTAGCATCGAGGCCTTACGAAGTCATTCTCAAGAATGGATTGGTTATCATCAGTTCGTGCCCAGATTGACTGTTATAGGAGAAGGGTGTGGTTAACCCGCCGTGATGGGAAATTGTTTTCCTTTTTGGAGAAAAGGAGGCCCTGGCATCATAGAATGGGCTCATGCATAGTGGGGTGAAACCGATAACTCATGAAATGGATATCCTTACCCTCATAGCAGTAGATACTGTGGGATCTCAGTTCCCAGTAGTAGTGGAGGAGTATGGGGACGTCTTTCCTAAAGATTTTCCAGGATTACCTCCCCACAGGGAAATCAACTTCTTCATCAACTTACACCCCAGGAAGACATTATATTCCTCACCATCATATCGGATGTCTTCCACATAGATTCATGAGCTGAGGGTGTAGTTGGGGGATTTGTAGAGAAAGGGTTTCGTAAGACCTAGTGTTTCACCCTAGGTGGCCCGAGTCTTGTTTTCGAAGAAGTCATATGGGAGTTTGAGGTTGTGCATGGATTACTAGCTCCTGAACTAGGTGAAGGTGAAGAATAAGTATCCACTACCAAGAATCGACATCCTCTTCAATCAGCTAAGAGGCGTATGTTGGTTCTCGAAGATTGACCTTCGATCAGGTTATCACCAGTTACGAATACGGGATGAGGATATACTGAAGAAGTGTTTAAAATGCTGCTACGGTCACTATGAGTACTTGGTAATGCCTTTTGGTGTGACAAACTCCCCCATAGTGTTCATGGGACTGATGAAACCGATCTTCCAGTTGTACCTGAACCTGTTTGTAGTGGTCTTCATCGACAACATCCTTGCGTACTCAGTGTTAGAGGAGGAATATGCATGACACCTACGGATAGTTCTAGATGTACTCTGAGGGCACTATTTTTATGGGAAGCTCTCAATGTTCCAGTTTTAGATTCAGGAGGCCCACTTTCTAGGACTTGTCATCTCAGCAGATGGAGTAGTTGTGGACCCAGCTAAGGTGGAGGCAGTGTTAGCATGGGAGCCACCTCGGAGCGTGACGGAGGTGAGAAGCTTCCTTGGGTTGGCACGATACTACATGAGGTTAATTCCCAATTTATCCCGAATATCAGCACTGATGACAGCCTTGACCAGGAAGGGGAAAACCTTCATGTGGATAGAGAAGTTCCAGTAGGCTTTCAAGTAGTTGAGACAAAGTATGATGAGCGCCCCAATCTTGAGATTTCCGGAGGAGGGTGTCAAGTACATAGTTTTCTACGATGCATCGGGGACCGAGCATGGATATGTCCTCATGCAGAGACAGGCATTGATTACTTATGCTAGATTAGGCCACATGAGCATAACAATGCTACCCATGATTTGGAGTTGGCTGCAGTAGTCTTCGCATTGACGATGTGGTGATGCTATCTTATGGGCGAGTGATTCATCATATACTCTGACCACAGGTGTCTCATGTACATATTCTCAAAGAAGGATCTAAATCTGAGATAGATGAGTTGTCTAGAGTTTTTCCAGGGTTATAATTTAGAGAATATCTATTTTTAGGGGAAGGGAAACAAGGTGTCAGATGCTCTTAACAGAAGGTCGAGCTCGTAGCTATTGAGTGAGGTGATGGAGAAGTTGGTCACATTGTAGTTGTCCTTCGTGGACAGAGTGGATAGATCTTACCTACAGTCTATGGTTGTCGCCCCTCCACTCTACTAGTGAGTTAAGGGGAAACAACTTGGGGATGTCAACTGTGAGACTTTACATGCTCAGTTATCCGCAGGACATGCTTCTGATGGATATTCACAAGGTGGGGAGCACATAATTCTTTTTATAGGATGCACTTTCATACCAGTGGTGTTTTATGAAGAGGTTCTCAAAGAGTTTCATAAATATCTCTTGCCGGTACATCCAGGAGTGGTGATGATGTACAAAGATCTCCAACGGTAGTTCTGGTGGTCAGGCATGAAGATGGGAGTAACATAGTTCGTTTCTCGATGCCTTACATTCCAGCAGGTGAAGGCTGAGCACCAGGATCACATGGGATTATCTCACCCCCTAGAGGTTCTAGAGTGGAGTTGGGTTGGAATATCTATGGGATTAGTGACAAGCTTACCATGAATGTCTAAGGGGCATGATTCTATTTGGGTGATCATTGACCGACTCACCAAGTCAGCCCACTTTTTAGCCATCAGGGAACAGACATCCATATAGAACAGGGGACGCCTCTACATGTAGTAGATAGTTCAGCTTCATGGAATCCCTTTGACAATAGTATCGAACCAAGACGCCCTCTTTACATCTAGGTTGTGGAAGGGATTGCAGGAGTCCTTTAGGACACAGCTGCGCTTGAGCACGGTGTTCCATCCCCAGACCGATGGTCAGACGGAGAAGACCATTCTGGTCTTGGAGGATATGTTGCAGGCCTCTATCTTGGACTTTGGTCGCAGTTGGGAGGACCACCTACCACTAGTGAAGTTTTCATATAATAACTGCTACCACACCACCATTGGTATGGCACCGTTCGAGGCTTTGTATGGGTGACCCTGCCGGTAACTTCTTAGCTGGACCGACCCTGAGAGTCAGCACTCATGGGTCCATATATGGTGCGAGATACCACTAAGAAGGTTAAAATCATCCGGGAACTGATGAAAATTGTACATAACTGGCATAAGTTTTATGCTAACATGCGATAGAGACCCCTGTTGTTTGGGGACGGAGACCACGTCTTTCTTCAGGTATCACCTCATCGTGGGTTATAGAGATTTGGCTGAGGCGATAAGCTATCTTTGAGGATCATCAGACCTTTCCAGATACTGTGCATATTTGGTGAGGTGGTGTACCACCTAGCTCTACCTCCATAGATGCATCGGGTACATGATGTGTTCCACGTGTCATAGCTGAGGAGGTACGTGCATGACCCATCGCACATCATCAACTGGGGTAAGATGGGAATTGAGAATGGAGTGACCTTTTCCGAGTACCTGGTGGAGATCGAGGATCAGCAGGAGAGGATCCTTCATGGGAGATCGATTCCCTTGGTGCATGTTCGTTGGCAGCACTAGAATCTTCAGGAGAGCATGTTGGGATGGGAGGCTCAAATCCATGCCCAGTACCCACATCTTTTTGAGTATTCTTTTTGTGTATTTTTGGGGACAAAAATTCCCAAGGTTGGGATAATGTACTGTCTCGGATTTTTTCGTGTATTATTTTTAAATATTATATGAAATTATTACAAGAACATGTGCAGTGATGGAACATCATTCTGAGGACCGGTGATCCCGAAATGATGGTTCGAACTTCTTTTAAGTTAAGTGAGTTGGCACTTGTGCACAGCTATGGAAGTTTCCAAACGGATGCCCGGATTCTAAATATGATGGAACCATTGCGTCCGGGACAATGAATTTACCTAAGAACGGGTCTAACCTCAACTGGTGCAGATCGAGGGAAAAAGTTAATTTTTGGATTTTCGAAGTAAAATGAAATAAAATAAATTCGAAATGTTTATTTTATTTTCTATGGAAGCATCTGCTACAGCAGAGCGACATGACATCTATTTCAATATTAAATGTCATGTCATGATGACTCTAAAACAGCAACGCCAAACAATTAATTTCAAAATGTAATTGAATGCCAAACACGTTTCTCTTTTTATTGGGATAATTGAATGTCGATCATTGGAAGAAGATTGAGAGAAAACTCTAGGGATAATCCATGAATCTTGGTAGAAATCTCTCGGCGACGAACGATGAATGATCAAATCTACGAATCGTTGTGACAACGAAGATAAAGGATCTCGATGATGACGACAGTGCGACCCTTCATCAGAAATAAATCTATTCATGAGGTAGGGGTTGTTATTTCAATCCTCTTTTCCCTTTTTTTGGTTTTAAATGATGAATACAGATCAACCAGAAACATGTTGATCAGCGGATTCGTACGATCTTGCGAGAGGGTTTTGTTGGGATTATTTGGGGAATTGATCCATGTTGAATTGTTTTTATTTGAGTCTACTAGATTTAAGCCTACTAATGGGAGCAGATCAATGCTATGGTGAATGACGGTGGAGGTTCGTTCCTTGATTTGTTTATTGGATTTTCCTCCCCCTTTTTCGTTCCCGTGTTATTTGCGTTCTTCGTGGGGTGACGAACAAAAGATTTTTTCACATCTATTTTGCAATGTAATGATCCCCAATTTAAGATGCAACACCACAATGACCTTGTGGAGGTGTGACGATGATAGAGGATGGTGAATCAGAAAGGATTGGGAAGGGACGTTCTTCGACCATTCTTCGTGCGGGAGGATCGTTTCATGTTTTCATAGCTGATTGGAGGTCCAAAAACAACGAAAACTGCTTCATGGTGTTTGGGAAACCAAAACATTTGAGTGTAATGGAAATATGATGTCTGGATAGATGATCGAGGCAGCATGGGAGGTGCGCCGTCAAGGAGCGTGGTTTCTAGAAAATTCTGTGATACACGGCATGTACTTACAAAGAACACGCAGTGTAGTATCTGCAGCATCAGCTAGGGTTTCGGGGGTCAGAGAAGAATCACATGGAGTGTGACCCCTGTCACACAAAAATTTGGACATTCCCTGAAGCTCGGCATGTATGCAGGGGATACACGGACAAGGGATGATGTACGCGGTGTCTACTCCATCACACGGCCAGGCGAGGCTAGTAACGTGGGTCACCCCGTGTACCGATTACACGGGTTGGAGTACATAGGTTGAGGACCATGTACGTGCACATGAATAACATACTTAGAGCTGACCCCAGTCACATGGAAATGGTGTGTACACCATAATACACGCTGTATACTCACTTTTCTACATGACCATCCTTACGACATGGGTCGTTGTGCACGGGCAGTACCTGGGGTCAAACAACACGGTCTGTAAATTTTCTACAGTCTGTGTACTTTGTGGAAAATTGAATGGTCCCCTTATTCACCATATGTTGGAAATATTTATTTTGGTTTAGTGACCCTTCTCCCCATCCCCCTATAGTTTATGCATCATTTTCTTCTACAGAAATATGATCCTTTTAGTAGGTCTTTCTATGATAGAGTCGACATCCCTCTGAGAGGCCCGGAGTGAGATCCTCTATCCATCTCTGACCCTAGGGAGAGTCAAGCATTGACGTGACCAAATCTAATGAGCATTGATCCTATAACTAGTGGTTGAATCACCAAGATGGTGAATCTGGATGTGTCACGGTATCCGCCATGGCCCTTGAAGTGATCATCATCTATGTATCGTGATATTTTCCTTTCCAGAGTGTGTCTCCCATAATGAGTTCCTCTACCTATCGTGATCTTACCACTCAAGAGTGTGTCTCCTGTAATGAGTGTAAATACCTCTCGTGATGTTTCCCAATGAACAATTCTTATCAGAAGGACATCCTCAGAGCTATGAGACTCGTGGAGTGTGTTCTCTCGGAATGAGTACTTCGTGGAATCTTCAAACTGAATCCCTAGTGGGGGTATGCGGTTGTGTGAATTGTGTCTAGACTATAGGTCTGGGTTTTGAGTATATCTTGATTGTGATCTCCTATTATATGCTCAGCAGACATATACTGTGTAGAGATGACTGTGCCCTTTCTTGGTGTACTTGCTTTGTGTTTTTCAGGGTCCTCTACTGAGTATTTTTATACTCACCCCTACACGGGATTTTCCCGCATGTGTCATGTCTTGTGCAGAAAAGTAACCTTTTGACAGAGTCTAGGGTAGAATAGGATATGACTAAGCTTTCTGAGTTCCCAATAGGCCAAGACGTTCCTTCAGCTACGAGCAGCAGTCCCAGAACCTCTTTGTGTTTTCAAGTTGGACATTGTATTTTTTCAGACTCTTGTTTTAAGTGGTCTTGTATTCTAGCCCAGTTTACATTTAGTACATTACATTCCTTCATACTCTGTTGGTTGGGTTTAGTTTTATGCATTAATTTTTGTTCCTTATTTGTTTTTACATTTCAGATTTTAGTGGCTTGGAGATGGGTGCATGAGTATAGATTCTTAGGAAATGCCTCCCATTTTACCTATACACATACCCTGTGCTAGTCACCAGCCCCTAGCCTATTGGAGACGGGCATGGGAAGTCATGGCGCAGTCCCCACTAGGATGTGTCATGAGAGGGCATTCGTTGCTTCTCTTTTCTTTTACGTGCAACTGTATTGTTATCATGTTTTATCCCACTGAATGAAAATGGAATTGACATAATAAATATATGAACCAGATAAATAAATTTATATCAATCATATGTTATTTCATCTTGTTTTAATAGATAGTGTGATATCTATTCTTTCTTTACATAGCTATTCGTTATTAATGGAAATTGGTAAAGAACGGAAAATCTAAATTAATTTATAATTGTTGGCTAAAGATAAAGAGGCATATAAATGAATCTAGTTCTTCCTATTGTAATTTTGTTTTTAATCAAAATGGTTCTATATGCATGTTTAATGTATTTGTGATATCTTACATTTTAGGTTTATTAACTGTGGAACCTACGTATAATAAATCGACTATTTCAAAATGGATTATTTTTCTGATAATTCCTTGAAGGGTTCTGCGTTACCCATTTTCTTGTTTAAGGGCCAAGACGCAATTGTTAAAATATTCATTTTCCTAATGCTTGTGTTGTGATGTGATATTGGATGATTGTTATGATATGTGGGGGCATTGAGGACTTTTGGTTGGGGAGAAAAATGACACCTAGAGTGGTGAGATGCATCATTTTATGAATGTGGGTGTCATGGAGGACAGCAAGGATGATGGAATGGGATGGATGTGATTTTTGGATGCTTGCAGTTTCTTTTTGGTTGATTATATGTTTTACTTTCCCCACTGCCTAAGGAAGCTAGTCTTACTTACCCTTCTTCCGAAAGAGGTGAAGACGCATGGGGTAATGCCACGCACATTCCATGTTTTGCTTCTCAAGGGAGGATGGGTCTATGCTCTTCCAATAGGCGGAAAAGACTCGACAGGTAGTACATCTACTCACCGTGTTGAGCCCCCTTGAGTTTAGTAGCATAGAATGTTTTTCTAGAAATCATGTGAATGTGGGAAAGTAATTCTATAATGAATAATTAAATAAATGGTGCTAACCCATGGGGTTGGAGTTTGCTGAAACATAATGATGAGGTTGTAATTTTGAATGAAAAGTGTAATTTGAGGTGCGATGATAATGAAATTTAATGTGGAATTTTTATTGGTTAATTAATGTTTAAATAATTAATTAATGTAAAGTGCAACTAGTAAAGGGAATGAAATGATTTATTAAATCTCTTTAAGTGGTTTTGTGCTTATAGGATACCTCGTCTTAGATGTAGAAGCCTGGAGCATGAGAGACGTTAACTGCAATTGTGTCTAAGAATAGGTTATGTCCACTATGTTTTTGTGATATATAGTATATCCTTTACATTATGTGTTTCTATATGCTACTCCACCATATCAGTAAAAAAACTAACACTCCAAGAATTCTGAGCCCTGGGGGGTGTTTTCCACAACATTTCGGTGGGAGGATGAATGACTGACTACCCACTTTGGCCCCACTCTCTTCTTTTGGTAGTTACTTGTGATGGTAGGTGTGATGGTTAGTTTTTCCCATATATGTGTGTAGAGTGCTGTAATGGCTTGTGGTTATTCACACACATATATTCTAGACAAAGATTTCTATTAACTATTATAGGTGTAACATGTATAGGATGTGATGTCTTGAGGATCCTTACTCAGTGTATGGGTTGTAATGGCTTGAGATATAACACCTGACATATGGTACACTTTATGCGGGATGTGGTGGCTCTTCGAAACTACCTGGTTACTTTTCATACGTGGACGTAGTGGTTTTTTGGCACGAGGTTCATGTTGTGGTGCTTTTCCCAGGTGTCTGTGGGAAAGCCTTTTTGGATAGAGATGCTCAAGATGTGCGACATTTGGGCAAATCGGCAGACAAGTGGGGAAGTAGTAGTGGGGTACCCTTGATATTATTTATTTTATTATATACTCTTGGTTGCGTTACTTGGTGAGAGAAACCATAGTGAGGCTAGGAACATAGTATACCTATTTAGGTGATGAGTTAGTTTCACTTGATGTTCACCATGCTTTAGCCTGATTTTTTTACTTTTGAATGAGAGGCTTCAGGGAGGATCCTACTGAGTATACTATTATACTCACCCTATGTATATATAAACTATTTTTCAGGTCACTTGGAGTAGGTTGGAGAACAAGCTATTTTCTACTAACTTGGGGTTGCAGGAGCAGTTTGGGATTCCGGTTGCTGCTATTTTTACTTTCTTTTGGGTACATTCAGTTTTCCCCTTCGAGTTGTATTAGTTTTGAATGACATTAAATATGTGAACTTGGGATTCTTTTTATATTTATGATATAAGTTGGATTTGGTTGGTGTATGTCATATCTCTCTCTTCTGTATGTGTTCTCTTAGAGGGTAATTCCTCCCATTTGTGTGTTTACTATACCCTCAGTGCTTGTCGCCAACCCGGGGCCTACTGGAGCCGGGTCATGGGGGGGTCATTATCTCCCTTCACACATTGCCGGCCTAGGAGGGGTACACATTGTGTGGAGGGGGTCATGAAAGAGTGGTATCAGAGGTCTAGTTGAGAGATATGATGGAGTTCAGAGTTAGGCACAGGTGAGGTTTCATGGGTTGGTTGGGAAACTATGCCATTCATGTTTAGCAAGTGTCGTAAACACTGGATACCTTTTGAGATATAGGATTTTAGGTCCCCATATGATATGATTTCTGTACCTTTAATTTTAGAATGGTTACTAATCAAGGTGATACTATTTTTAGGGTAGAGGCCTAGGAATGTATCATGCATAATTCTTCTTTGTGCCAGTGTTTGAATGGGTAGACCTTGGATTAGGATAATCTAAAATGAATGAAAGAAAACAATTAATCAATTAATGTTGAGTATTCCATATTCCAGGTTTAGGAGCCCTTACTATTTGTTATTTTATAGGTATGGATCTAGTTCGACGTCCTCATTAGGATCGCATAGAAGGTGTCTAGTAGGTTGTTCCAGAAGATCCCCGTAGGGTAGAGGTTAACGACGATGACACTTGGAGGAAGAAACTCCGAGAGTTTCAGCGCCAGAGCCTACAAAAGTATGAGGGCTCCATTTTAGATGCATTCACAGAAGACTGGTTAAAGGAGGTCGAGATCAGCTTCAGTTCGATTTGTTCTCGGAAGGAGAATTGGGTGTCCTTGGTTGTGACGATGCTGCATGGAGCCGCGAGGTACTGTTGGTTCTTGTTCCTTGGGGATTGCAAGGAGTCAGTGATCTCATGGGAGGAGTTCCGAGAAAATTTTAGAGTCGATTTTCTTTCATCGACCGCGAGGGCGTCCAGTTTCTAGGAGCTTCTTACCCTTCGATAGAGGAGCTCCAGTGTGTGAGAGTTTGTAATGCATTGTAGGAAACTTTTATGATATTATTCGGACCTATTACCAGATGAGGAGGCTAATGTGAGACATTTATAAAAGGCTTTGCATACAGAGATCAAGCGACGGGTCACCCCATTATTTTTGAAGACATATCTTGAGGTTCTAGAAAGGGAAGAGGTTGTCGAGGGGACTTTGTCCAGAACCAGATCATCACAGGAGGGGATTCATCATGATTCCTCAAGAAGTAGAGCTATGGTCCATGGTTCCTAGTTTTCAGGGAAAAGGTGTTTCCATTCAGGCGGGGGTAGGTCCCATCCCTTCACATCTCATTTCTCTCAATGAAGAAACTCTTAGGCCTATTCCAATAGATCAGGTGATTTTTTTTCTTGTGGTGGTTGAGGTCATCAACAGTGGGAGTTCCTAACCTTTTAGAGCAGTCATATTGCAGCAGGTGCTCCCCTCCAGGTTCCTCCATTGAGGTAGTTTCAGCTAAGGCAGTAGTAGCAGGTTGCAACGGCTTTAGATAAGTAGAGGGTAGATGGGGTAGGTTGAGGAAAACCCTGTGATTCTCCCCATCCTCAGAGAGTACAGTGCGGCCATGGTGGTGGTCATCATCAGGGTCAGAGAGTCTGTAATGGAGGTTGTGGTTAGCTTCATAATCAAGCGTTTCCAGATCTAGGCAAGCCACACATCGTTCAAGGTACCCTTTGTTTGTTTTCTACCTTGGTGCATGCCTTGTTTGATTCAGGAGAGAGACACTCCTTCATATCAACTATCATTTTCCATGCTTTGGGAGTTGAGGTAGAGAGGCTTCCAGTGCCCTTGGTATTGACTACGCCAGTTGGAGGTTAAGTTAACATGTTTGAAGTATGTAGAAACTATGAGCTAGTGTTGGAGCAACACCGCTCTTGGGAAGATTTCCTATGTTTACGAATACAACCATATGATGTAATTATCAGCATGGATTGGTTGTATTTGGTGCAGGCTATCGAAAATTCCTTCAGGAAGCTGGTCGTTTTCATCGATGCAGATGGAGAGATGGTGGTGTTTGTTGGTGAGCAAGATCCTCTGATAGGTCATAGGTGTTTTCTGTCGTTATCATCTATAACAGCTGAGATGATGTTGGGTTATACAAAGGATCAGCAATTGGAATTTCACAGGGTCGTAGAAGAGTACCCCGATGCCTTTCCAGAAGAGGTTGTAGCGTTACCCCCTCGAAGAGAGATCGAGTTTGGGAACGAGCTACAACCAGGAACGTCTCCAATCTCTATGTATAAATATAGTATCAACCCTTATGAGTTACGAGAGCTACGTATACAGCTTGATTGTCTGTTATAGTGTGGTTTTGTTCATCCAAGTGTGTCACCATGGGGTGCACTCGTTTTGTTTATAAAGAAGGCTGATGACAGTTTGCGGTTGTGGGTCGATTATCATCATTTAAACAAAGTGAAAATAAAGAATCTCTATCCTTATCCGAAGATTAATGATTTATTCCATAAACTGAAGGGTGAAAGTTGGTTCTCAAAGATTAACTTTTGGTCAGGATATCATCATATGCGTGTGAAGAATGAGGATATCTCGAAGACTTCTTTCCATTGTCATCATGGGAATTATGAGTTTGCTGTAATTTTGTTCGGCGTGAAGAATTATACAGATGTATTCATGGTATTGATTAATGCTATGCTACAAGAGTTCCATGAAAAGTTCATGGTAGTTTTCATCGATGACATCCTTGAGTACTCCAAATTTGTCGAGGAGCATGCAGAGCATCTACACGCTATTTTGGGAGTTATTAGTCAACATCAGTTGTTTCAGAAGTTTTCGAAGTGTGAGTTTTGTATTCAAGAAGACAATTTCTTGGGGTATGTTGTGTTCTAGTAGGGTGTAGCTGTGGATCAATCGAAGATAGAAGTAGTTGTATCATGGGAAGCCCCCAAGACAGTGTTAGAGGTGCGAAGTTTCCTTGGTCTCGCAGGCTACTATAGGTGGTTCAAAGTCGATTTCTCATGAGTTGTGACTCCTCTAATATCTTTGACCAGGATGATTTAGGCATTCATATGGAATGTTCAGTGTTAGGCAGCTTTCGAGTATCTAAAGGAAATTTTAGTAAGTGATCTCGTTCTTTGTCTTCCATTTGAGGGAGTTCAGTTTGATGTTTTCTGTGATGCTTCACATCTGGGGTTTGACTGTGTTCTGATGTAGAAAAAATCAGTTGTTTCTCATGGGTCTTGGTAGTTATGTCCCCATGAACTTAACTAGGGAACTCACGATCTTGAGTTGGCATCCGTGGTGTTTGCTCCAAATTTGTGGAGACATTACCTCATTGGTGAGCGCTTTGTGGTTTTCACCGATCATAAGAGTTTGAGGTATGTTTTATCCTAGCGTGACTTGAACTTATGAAAGTGTTGGTGGACAGAGTTTTTACAGAAATACAACTTCAAAATATCGTATACACCTGGAAATGGGAATGTTGTTGCTGATGCGCTGAGTCGGAAGTCACGTCGTGATGTAGTGCATGAATCTGGTGACACATAGAGAGTAATGGAGGAACTATCAGTAATACATCTTGATATGGGAGAATTTGGGGGTAGAGGTTGTATTTTTTAGATTATGGTGCAGTCATCTATTATGAAGCAAGTGGAAGATTCCCAGTTGGGCGATCTTGAGGTGGAGCTATAGAGTGGTCTCAAGAATGCTTTTGGTTATTTGTTATGCCTTAGCAATACTTTTCATCCACAAACAGATGGTTAGACAAAGAAAAACATCCAAACTCTTGAAGATATGTTATGCTCTTGTGTCCAATATTTTGGAGGTTTGGGGATGATGAACTTACCCTTGGTAGAGTTTGCTTACAACAATAGTTTTCACTCCACCATCAGTATGGCACCTTTTAAAGCCTTGTATAGCTGACCATTCCATTCTCCATTATGCTAGAATGGGGTTGGAGAGTCAGCAATTCTCAGACTGGAACTGGTTCAGAATAAAACAAATATGGTTCAGGAGATTCTTGAGAGGATGAAGATAGCACAGGATCATCAAAAATCATATGTCGATCAAAGGAGGATTCCCTTAGAATTTGATTTTGGGGACCACGTGTTTCTAAAGGGGACTCCCCATCGTGGGCCGCAAAGGTTTGGTCATGGATGAATGCTTTCTCCCTAGTTTTTTTGGGCCTTTTGGGGTGTTAGCTCGTGATAGAGTTGTGGTAGATCGAGTAGCACTTCCCCCATCAACGAGTCGGATACATGATGTTTTCCATGTATCAAAGCTCCATCATTATCTTCACGATAACTCACACATAATAAATTGGTGAGAGATCGACGTTGATAATGATGTGACCTTCAAAGAGAGACCTGTGGAGATCCAATACCCCAAGGATAAGGTGTTGAGTGGGCGTTCAATTCCCTTTGTTCATGTCTTGTGGGGACACGATGTCATGGAGGAGAGTACCTAGAAACGTGAGTCACAGATACGTGCTCAATACCCCAAGTTGTTTGATGTTTACCTTTTTTCATGTATAAATTTAGATTTTATGGTTATAAACCATTCATGTTTATGATATGGTTTCCTTTTGTTGCTTTTTTTGTCTTGATCTCTTTTGAGAATTATCTCAATGGGTGGTTGTTCGGACCCCATTTTGTTTTCACTTTAGGTGGGTTTTAAATTCCTGAGGATGAGAATGTTTTGAGAGGAATCTGATGTAATGGTCTAGACCTCTCAGGTCCATTCATTTTCAAAAATCAGGGGTATGAGGTGATTATGGAGGTCAAGGTGACTTATCCCCAACACATGCAATTTTTTTCAGTTCAGTGAACAGTTCCAATGGTAGACAGTTGTGAACAGTGCATCAGTAACCTTCTATGAAAAGTGTTCTATTGGTGAGGTTCTAATGGTGAGATTCATGAACAATGTTCTATCAGTGAGGTTAACGAATAGTGTTCTATCGGTGAGGTTCTAATGGTGATGTTCATGAATTGTGTTTTCCCTTTGATAAATTTTGAGTTTGTGAACAATGCTTCCAGCACCCCTTTAGCATTTTCATTTGAAATAAAATGGATTTAAAGCCCCGTTCTAAGGAATCTAAGGATGATTTAAAGGACATAGCTCCTATAATAATTTTTTCTAAGGCTCGGTATGTTTTTACTTGGTCAAACTGTGTGGTTTAATGTGATCCGCTTTTATTGGGAAATCATGTGTATCTTAAACTGCCGCTCCATTTAATCTTCTAAAGGGACGGGATATCTTCCACCATAATTATTCCTTTTTGTTCTCAACATTGAGATGCTAGATACTTTCTTTATATTCTATAGGAATTTGAAAATCAAACATACTCCTACAATTAGTTCCTCTCTATTTTTGATGCAACCAATCAGTATCGATCAATCTTTGATATAAGGTATGATATATCTTCATTCTTTTGGGTTAATCTCCTTCTATTTCTCCTTTCCCCTTTTATGGGATTTTACACCCATGTTACTAATGGGATTTTCTTATGTGTTGAACGATGTGGTGGTGTCTCTACATCCTCGGGTGGATACAGATGTCATGGGGGGAGGAGATCATAACCTGTTGTGTGGCCCATTCTCGTATAAATAATGTAAAGAACTGTTAGAGGTAGGGGTTTCTTTGCATCTATTTTCTTTTGCATTTGACTGTATTGTTTGCTTTTTTTATTCCACATGATGACAATGGAATTGAAAAAAATAAATATTTGAACCAGATAAATAAATTGATATCAATCGTAAGTTATTGACTCTTGATTAAATAGATAGTGTGATATCTATGCTTTCTTCGTATAACTATTCATTCTTAATGAAAATTGGTAAAGAATGGTAATCCAAATTTAATTGATAATTGATGGCTAAAGATAAAGAGGAATGATAATGAATCTGGTTCTTCAAGTTGTAATTTTTTGTTAAAATAAATGGTGCAGTAAGAATGTTTAATTTATTTGTGATGGCTTGCTATTTAGGTTTCACAAATGAGGAACCTACGTATAATAAATCAGTTAATTCAAAACATATTATTTGTCTAATAATTCATTGAAGGGTTCTGAATTACCCTCTTTCTTGTTTAAGGGCAAAGAGACAATTTTTAATATCTTTCTTTTCCTGCTGCTTGTGTTGTGACGTGAGCCTGGATGGTGGTTGTGATATGTTGGGGCATGGAGTCATTTTGGTTGTGCAAGAAAATAATGCCTAGGGTGGTGAGATACATTAGTTTATGCATGTGGGTGTCAAGGAGGACCCCAGGGATGATGGAATGGGATGGATGTGATTGTTGAATTCTTGATGTTTCATTTTGGTTGATTATCTGTTTTACTTTTCCCCAATGCCTAAGGCACCTGCTCTTTCTAATCATTCTTCTAAAAGAGGTGAAGATGCGCGGGGTATTCCACATACTGTCCATGTTTAGATTCTGAAGCTTGGATGAGTCTACGCTCTTTCTATAGTCGGAAAAGACTCTACGGGTAGTACATATACTCACTGTGTTGATCCCCCTTTTGCTTAGTAGCATAGAATGTTTTTCTAGAATTCTTGGGAATGTCAAAAAGTTATTTTGTAATGAATATTTGATTAAATGGTGATAACCCATGGGGTTGGAGTTTGCTGGAACATAATGATGAGGTTGTAATTTTAAAGGAATAGTGTAATTTGGGGTGTGATGATAATGAAATTTAATGTTGAATTTTTATTAGGTAATTAATGTTTAAGTAATTAATTAACATGAAGTGAAACTGGTAAAGGGAATGAAATAATTTATTAAAACTCTTTAAGTGGTTGTGTGTTTATATGATACCTAGTCTTAGAAGTAGCATCCAGAAGTTTGAGAGACATTAGCTATAGTTGTGTCTAAGACTAGGTTATACCCATAGTGTGGTTGTGAGATATAGTATATCCTGAACTTTTTGTGTTTATATACACCACTCCACCCTATCAGTAAGGGAAACTGACACCCTGAGGATTCTGAGCCCTGGGGGTGTTTTCCCTAACATTCTTGTAGGAGGATGAATTACTAACTACCCCCTTGGGCCATACTCTCTTCACTTGGTAGTTACTTATTCTGGTAGGCACAATGGTTAGTTTTACCTATATATGTGTGTATAGGGATGTAATGGCTTGTTGTTATTCACACACACATATTCTGGATATTGATTCTTATAGACTACTATAGGTGTAATGTGTATAGACTATGTTGGCTTGAGGATCCTTACTCAGTGGATGGCCTGTAATGGATTGAGGTATAATAACCGACATATGGTATAGGTTATGTGGTCTATAGTGGCTCTTAGAAAATACCTAGTTACTTTTCTTACATGAACGTGGTGG
The DNA here is from genome assembly GCA_963277665.1 of Viscum album. NCBI lineage: Eukaryota > Viridiplantae > Streptophyta > Magnoliopsida > Santalales > Viscaceae > Viscum > Viscum album. The sequence goes on along the minus strand of OY728140.1, from coordinate 1,710,178,005 downwards.
TTTTGTTGCACGAGGTGGATGTTGTGGTGCTTCGCCTAGGTGTCTGCGAGCAAGCATTTTTAGAGAGATATTCTCAAGATGTGCGACATTGGGGAAAAGAAGAAAAACAATGGGGAGGTATTAGCAGGGTACCCTTGATATTATTTATTATATAATATACTCTTGTATTGGTTACTTGCTGAGAGTAGCCACGGTGAGGCTAGGAACCTAGTATACCTATTTAGGTGATTAGTTAGTTTCACTTATTGTTCACTGTAATGTAGAATGATTTCTTTACTTTTTCATGAGAGGATCCGAGGATGATCCTACTGAGTTTATTTTTATACTCAATTAATGTTTATATAAACTATTTTTCAGGTCACTTGGTGCAAGTTCTAAATCAAGGTAGTTTCTACTAGCTTAGGGTTGGAGGAGTTGTTCGGCCTTGTGGTTGCTACTGTTTTTACTTTATTTTTTGTACTTTCAATTTTTCCCTTCCAGTTGTAGTAGTTTCTCATAACATTACATATGTCCACTTGGGTTTCCTTTTATATTTCAGTTCTGATTTGGATTTTTTTAGTGTCTATCTTATCTCTCTCATCTCCATGTGTTCTCTTAGAGGGCAATGCCTCCCATTTGTGTGTTTAGTATACCTTCTGTGTTAGTCGCCAACCTGGGGCTTACTAGAGGCGGGACTCGGGGGGTCATTATCTCCCTTCTAACATTGCAGGCCTAGGAGGGGTACACTTTTTGGGGAGGGGGTCATGACAAATATAGGAAAAATTATCAATAAGAAGATAATAAATAAGTGGAATATTGGTTGTGTTGACTAAAATATCACCAAAAAATTAAAAATAAATTGATTATTGATAAAGAAGAATCTATTATTTAATTTGAGAATCATTAAAGTAAATTATAATTTACATTTACTAACACCACTTGTGAGCTTAAATTGAGTAGAAACATAATAAATTTTATTCATAATGCTGTTTTTTCATGTTTTTTTACTAATAAATATTTTTTTGATGAAAATAAAATTTCATGTTCTCCTAGAATTTTTTCATGAAATGGAAATTAATTCTAGGATAAATATATTACATTGAAATTAATTATTTCACTTATTTTTATGATTAAATCCAACGGAATAATTTTGATTTTGTTTAATTTTTTTATTGATTTTTGTGCCGAAATTAAAATTTAAAATAAAGAATCATTAATTGAATTATATATAATATATGAGTTAGGGGAAATAGAACTCCATAAAAAACTAAATAAAAATATTTTAAAACAAATTATACATGCATATTTCTTATTAAAAATGAAAATTAAAAAATTTGATGCCTCGGGTAAACATTTATTTCAGGTGTTTGATGTTACTATAGAATTTAATTTATAAAATAATTTATAATATGATATTTATACAATTTAAAATGATTTATTTTTAGAATTATTATGTGAATCTAAATTTAATGAAAATGTATCAGGAACTATTTAATTTAATTTTAATTTATATAAAATTCTATTATTGAGTGATGATAGTTATATTAAATATAAATACTAATATGTCTAGTATGAAATATATTATCACTCTTTTTTAAATATATAAAATTATAAATGATGTTTTGATACATTTGATAATATTAATACAAGTTAAATGCGATGATAAACACATGTAAATAACATAATTATAAGTTATAAATCTGATGGGTCATGGTCTTCTAGAAATACCATAACTATGAAAACTATAATAACTTGGAAGAAATATATGATTAATAAGGAAATAATTTTGTATAATTAATATAGTTAACATTGAGATAAAAATATTTTAATTAATGTATATATGACTTAATGGGTATATATTATGTTAAAAAAATATTACAATTATAATGAGAAATAAATTAATTAGAATTTGGTAGTCAGAATATGGACATTAACACATTATTATTTTACTATAATAAACAACCATAATATTAAAATCTAAAATAATATCAATAAATAATAAAAAATAATAAGTTAATACATATTTAATCATAAAAAACCATATTCTCCCAACACATGTGATTTTCAGAAACATGGATGTTTTATTTATAAATAATTATTTACATACATAGATATATATTTTTATAAATTGATATTATTTTTGGATTTAATATATTAAAATTAAGTTGGGTTTTGTTTTGAATTTTTATTTAAATGTTAAAATTCATCAGTGGATATTGAAATAAAAATTTCATAAATGTTTTTTTATGAAGGAAAATTGATCAAATTTCCAAAATAAATGTTTTATAAACATCATTTTGGGAATTTGAGACTAATTGTTCTTCTAAAATAATAATTCCCACTAATATAATTTTCACAATATGAATTTTAGACATCATAACAACTCTAATTTTAAAAAAAAAAATCCCTTTTACCAATCCTATAATACCTTGAACTATTCCTCAAATAGCACCTATAAACATCCAATATGTCAATATATTATCTACACATCCAATCCTTTTTTATTATCTCGTTCTCTCTCAAAAAATCTCTCTTATATTTCCCTATTTCTTTGGCTATTTTTTAAAATATTTAAGACACACTTTGTAGGATAAAAAAACACCATGAATGATAAGACTTCATATTCCTCTCTCATTTTTTCACATTATAATTATTTTATATTAATATCTTTTAAGATTCTATTTCATACGATAATATATATATATATATATAAATTTTTTATTCATATTCCATTAATGTATTATCCATGAGAAATTATATAAATACTATCATTATAACCTTTTTCCAAGCCATTATTATTCAAGAATGACCCCTAGATTTATGAAACTCTATTATACTCTGTTATACAGATTTATATGTATCTGTGGTTCCATTGAAATGAAATCTTTAATTGGTTATTGATTCGTCAGCTCAATTTTATTACCTTTAAACCAATCAATCTTGAAGATAAGTAGCCAAATAATACCTTTACATATAATCCATTCGTAAGAAAAACTATAACACCCATTACTTTTAAAATATGAATACCATATTCGATAGCATGTAAAATAAAAAACAACAAGATTGGAAGAGAATATAACACCCAATGAATTTATGATATATTTATTTTTAAATAAATTCACACTCCCAAATTTCATTCTTTATACTCAACATTGTGTTTAGATTGTGTTACACACAACGCCGAGTTTAGATTACATTGCATGCAACCCTGAATTTAAATGAAATGTATCATATTATAAAAATGATAATATTTAATATGATAGTTATCACATAGTTAATAAATTGGTTGGTATTAATTGTACTAACTAAATTATGTAAATTATGGTAACATATTTATAATAAAAAAATAATCATTTAAAGGGAAAAAGAAATTTTCCTAAAAAACTATATTTTTCTCTAAAAGACATCTTAGTTTGTGATTCACACACCTGATTAAAAATAAGTTTTATCAATTTAGTAAATTATATTATATAAAATAGACTTCATTTTAAAATCATATGAACAAAATTATCTTAAGGTATTCTTTCTGTATTTCTAAAAAATGTTTCATTTTCTGATGATTTGTTAAAATACTGAATTTTAATTAAAAACAACATGTCCATTTTAAGAATTTATAAATTTAAACTATATTATGAATTGGTTTTAATGTCTAATTAGTTAAATTTTATATAACTTCATTCAATTTAGTTCATTGAAATAATTTTGATTTTGATTTTTTATTTAAAATCATTGTAAACTTTGGAGCATTTTCTCTTTGAAAACCCTCATTCTTGTCGCGTCTGTAGGATTAATCTAAATTTAACATTTTCCACTTTTGTGAATTGAAATAATGAAAATGGATTTAATATTTTGATTGAAAATAATTTATAATATATATTTAGTTAAAATTAAAATTGAAAAAAATGAATAATGAAAATAGAAAAAATTAATTACCACAGTTAATGTAACAATATATATATCCGGGGGTAAACTGTGAAGATAAGGGATAAAAATGTCTTAAAAATGATTAAAACCTAATTAAATATCCATATTTACACCTTATATATACTTTTTTCCATAATAGAACATATTTAAATCTTCTGGCATAATAAAAACATTGATATGATTAAATCTTTTTAAAAACATACAAGTGTGACACTCTTCACACTTATAAATAGCCACCCCATATCCTCTTATATTCATACATGAAAACAATTTTTTTTCAAAAAATACCTAAAAAATAACTTCCCAACATCCCATATCTCATAAAATAACCCATATTTTGGGCATAAATCCAATCTATGAAGGCTTTCATGAAATTGTATGGAGGATGCTTGGAGAAGTGGTAATGTTCTTCAATAAGAATCTTTATTTTATTTATTTCTCCATATTTTTCAATTATTATTAAACCATGAAGATATAATAACAATATAATATTTCATATATAGTGATTTTTTAATGGTGTGATCATTGAATAAAACCATCTCCACTTCCATCAAATGGTTTATGAAATCATCGTTCATGTGTACAGCGGACTACCACCACGTGAACCAATGTTATTCATTTTTCCATTACCACATTTCATAGTTAGGTATGATGATGGATATAACACACACATAGAGATATATATATATATCTAATATTTATATCATATTTATACCATTTTTTCATTATATCATATATATATATTAACTTTCATTCAGTAGTGGATAAGATAATGTCGAATGTGTGTATGGTGGGCTGCCTCCTCACGAAGTGATGAGATTTGTATTTCACTAACACTTTAAGAGTAATGTAAAAACATAAAAGTTAATAAATATATGTGATATAAATTACATAATTATGATATTTATAAAATATTTATCAATATAAATATAAAATTATATATATTACCCTTTCAATCACTTAACTATCTTAACATCATTCGTGTGTCTGTAGACTACTATTTTCACGAAGAGATGTGACTCTATTTTTATCACCAGACCACATGGATAATATATATATAAATGTATATTTAAAGAAATAATATGGTATATATTATATTTTTATCATTATTGGAGGATAAAATATTTATTATATTTTATTAATAATTATCATTGGAACATGGAAACGTTTCACATGCGTACGTATGACCAACCCTCTCGATGACCGTAACATACTTCATTATTCATAACCATATTTAATGATTGTTTTTAAATGTATAATTAATGTTTAAATATAATAATTATTTAATTACTATTATTTTTAGATGATCAAATTATAAAATATCCACCATTACCAGATCTTTCATGATGAAACACGCAAGAGAAAACAAGGAAATTAACACGAGAAACAATGAAAATAATGATAAATTATTAATGGAAGGGATATAAGAGTTTACAAACTTATTAAATATGACATAAAAATTTTTATTATGTTTCTAATTCAACATAATAATATGTTTTAAACCACCATACAATGATTTAAATAAAATTAAATGAAAATGAAGATTGAGGTAAGGTTTTCTCTCTCAATTTCCTTTCATTGAGGCACATTTGTATGTTATGAACCAATTTATTTCATATAATGTATACACTACCCATTTCAATTGTAATATCATAAATAATTCATAATTTATTCTATTTTATGTTTAAAGTGGAATTATTTCATCCATGTTAATTTTCATAATTATTACCTAGTGTAAAAGGATTTTTTAACTCAACTTTCATTCATTGTGTTAAACTTTTACTTAATTGATTATTTAATTATAAGATTATCTGTGTAATTATTTTTTATTAACTTATATTTTATTTCCATTTATTTTATTTTAATTTATAGTTCATGAACATAAATTATACATTAATTAATTCCCACATCAATTTTATGATCATTATAACGATTAATTCAGAATCTCATTCTAATTGTGATTGTTTAATCATGAATTTCAATTGAATTAAATTATTTAACTATATCCTAATAATACGATTTAATTTTATTCTTCTCTATTTATTCTAAAAATATCGTATAATATTTCAATTTTCCACTCTTTTTCACTTAAATTTATTGATATTATTTGTAAGAAAATATATCTTTATTTCTCACATCAGTTTGAAATATATTTTCTTCAAAAACCTTGTATTCTAAAATTATTTTGAAAAAACTTTTTAGCCTTTTGAAAATGATATATTGAAGGAATTTTTACCAATTTTTAAACTTTAAAAACTATTTTTAAAATAATATTATGTAGTTTTCAAAACATTTCCTGTTTGGATTTTAGCTAAAAATTGGAAAGGAATATTTTTGTCATTTTACAAATAAGAAGCTTTCATAACTACTTTTTAGTGAAAATGGAAAAATATTTTTAAATTGTACAACATGTATTGAATAAAAATTTATTGGGACCTTTATTTATTTTAATCATACATTTCAATTTTCCAATTATATTTTTTAATTAATTTTTTACTAATATTATAGAAATTATTTGTTCAAAAAAATCGATTTTCCATGAAAATGATTTTCAAAAAGTTTTATGTTTTAAAAAGTGATTTTAGAAATGAAATGTATAATTTTCTTTAGAATGGTTTTAAATATTTTTAAGGTATTTATATTCATTCATTTAAATGAACCATTATTAATACTCCAGTTGGTTTATATTATATTTATATCATCATTATTTTTACTCTAGATGGTTTATGATCATTTTGACCAAGGAAAGTAAAAATAGTCACTTACATAAATCTTTTTTGTAATGAGTATATATTCATTTAATTATTAATATTTATTTCGAAATTAAATTCACCAAAAATTTAAATATTATTTATCATGGATAGGTTTTTTTCTAAAATTTTATATCATTTTTTCATTCAGTTTTTTAAAATTGTGTGATATTTGATTAACTGGGAAAATAGTTATAAATATGTAGCTTTTACTTAATATGAATATTTGTTTTTGTTAAGGAACATTACTCATGAATTAAATAAATTTTTTAATATATGAGGAATGATTTGTACACATAGTTTCAGGTGGGGACCATTTATAGAAAGCCCCTTGATGCATTGATAAGTCTCATGAGACAAATCAGTTGGTTAAACCTTATGATTTTCTACCCAGTAGTTTAAAAATGTATTATGAATGGTCTAGATACTATATATATAGTTAGAAAACCCATATTAGTTTGTAAAAATTTAAATTAAATATTATTTTGAATGTTTTTCACATTAGAAGCATTATATTCTTGAGCCATGATGTCTAATAATTAAGCATATTCTTTATTCAAAATTTAGTTATTATTGTCCAATATATTTTCACAATGATATCTTAAGGAATATCATTATCATTTTATTGAATAAATGGAATGTGTTTTCTATTATTTATTTTTCCATATTGATTATTCCTTATATATTTATTTAGTCACGTTATTTATATGGAATGTTTTTTAGTTATTTACCTTTTCGTATTGATTATTATTTACTGATTCGTGATATTTTCCATCATACATAACCTTTACTAAGTTTTGAGCTCACTTTTATTTTGTTTCCTTCGTTGGGAATCCAAGAAGTGTACTAGGAATTATATTCAAGAAAATTTATGATGGAATAATGATATTATAGGAAAAATATGTTATAATTTTTTATTAAAATATTATCTGAGAATCATGTATTTTTCTAGTTTACAAAGACTACTAAAATATTTAGTCATTTAGGATTTGATTCATTTTATCTTATTAAAATTAATAAATTAGACATTGGCACCAAGCTACTAGGTTCCGTGTCACTATATTTGGTATCCATGGATGTTTAATAGAAACATAGATAATGGATTTAAGAAAACATAGATTAAAAAACATAAAATTATGATAAAATTTTAGGATAAGTATAAAAGGTCTCCTTAATGCTTTGGTAAGGTAGGGATTACGTGTTTTTTCATGAAATACATCTCAGTCTAAATACTAAAATTGGATTTGGTTCTAGAATTGATGTACCTATGTGTAATAAATCCAAAGAGGGATAATTATGTTTCCCTTGATCATCACTTGGTGAATGAAAAAATGTCGTACTGTGCACCTAGTTTGATAGTCCCTTGGAAATTATTACGATAAATCACATTTCTATTTCAATACATTATACAGTTTTTTAAAATAATGATATCCCCAAGGAAACCATGTTTATAAATTTTATATTAACATTGAAAAAATTTCAATTTATTCTAAGAGTTAAACTATATTTATAATTATAGATTATAATTTAGAGTTCTTAATTTTATGTGCTAATCCAGTATTTTCTATTATTAAAAAAATTGGGCCTAGTAGAAGTATTAGAAACAAAAACAATTCACACAATCCAATGTTTAATAATGATAATCCCTTTGATGGGTTTATGTAAATATTTTTAAGGTAACTATTCTCCCATTAATTATCATCATTCAAAGAAATAATATTATGTTGTAATAAGATTGAACAATCATTATCTAAATATTATGTCTAGGGGGGAGAATTAGTAGAAGAAGTAAATAGGGAAAATGAGGATAATGGGAAGAAGGAAATAAAGGATTTTTCTACATGTGATAATTGTGTAAAGAAACACATCAATACATGTTAAAATAAATGATGATATACTATAAGTGTGGAGAGAAAGGATACCACGATTATGATTTGAAGGGTGAAGAAAAAAGTGCTCAATAGAAAATGAATCAATTTTAATCAAAGAGGTAAAAAAAATAAATGTCTAAATAATCAGATGAATATACATCAAAATAAGTTATTAGATCATGGTAAAACTTATTCTATTAACATAGAAGATGTGGAATGATTAATTTTCTTGTGTTTAGATTGAATAATTTTTTCATTTTAGAATCTAATCAAATATATCTTTTTTATAAGAATTATGGAATTTATAAGGATTGTAATACAATAACTTTTCATTAAGTATTGGAATAAATATGCTGAAAATACATGTGAACAATAAAAAAAAATCAGGGTAAATTTGATCTTTTTTAAAAACATAGGTTTTAGGGAATGATACCCCTTAATATTTTCCAGTTGTTCGGATAATAATTTTTTGATAACAAGATGATTGACATAGATGTTGTAAATTGGATAGTATTTACTACCTTGGAACTGATTAAGGCTTTGTTGACAATGTGGATTATGGTTGGTGGATTTTACAACATTTTTGGATTTAAGGAATATATCTGATAATCAATGATTTACCTAAAGAATAATAAAGCCAAAAAATATTCAATAAGTTTTTATGGTCATTCATGTTTTTACCATGTTTTAAAATAATACATATTAAATATATTGACAAATTTGGTACATAAGAATTAGGAGATACATAATTTTTCCTAGTGGATTATGGATAATACAATTTTTGAAATTTCTTGTCCTTTTTTATAATGTTTATTATCCAAATATTTTGGAATATCCATAAGTTTAACCATTAATGAAAAGGTTTAAGTTACACATTGGATTAGGTTTTAGAGAATAGTATATTACTTCACTATATGAATATTTAAGCATATTGGATAACTGTATCTTACTATATTTCTTTTGGAAATATTTTGAGATAGAATTAATGAATTATTATTCTATTATAGATATTAAGATTTGTAAATAATAAATTTTAGATCCTTAGGTATAAAAAAAATTCATTTTTAAATATTTATTTCTTAGAGTATGATATTAAGATGAAATTTATAGATGAATAAAAAAGGTGAATTTATGGCTATGAAATAAAGTAATAAGACTTTCTTATATTCATAGAGAGTTAATGAATTCCTCAAATCTAAGAAAAATATATTGAAACATAAATGGTGTCCTATTATCCTCATTTTTTTGATATCAATGTCATTTTTTACACATATGGTTTATGGATTTGTGGTTATTAACCCAATATTAACCATGCTATTAATTATTCTCTATTTTTATTTTATCGTTATTTTTCTTTTTTATTTCAATGTTTTCACTTCCCACATATGTTATCCTATTTGAATACCTAATACATGTGATTTCATATGAGCTTCACACATTCTTTCTCTCTTGTTAGGAGGATATGTTATTGACCATTTTATAATTTGGATTTTCAAAAATGGTATTATATAATTACACACCCTTGATTATTTAGTCCAAGATTAAATTTTACGGAAACAATTTATTTAAAGAGTGGAGAATCAAACACCATTATATTTTAAAGGATGAATATCATGTTCGATAATGTGTATGAAATAAATACCATGATTAGATAAAAATATAACACTATGATAAATTATGATATATTAATTTTTAGATAAATTTATTATCTTTAATTTTATTCATTACACACAAAACTATGTTTAGCTTGCATTGCATGTAACACCGTGTTTTTCTTACGTTGCATGAAACATCGAGTTTTAATGAAACAAAACATATTATTAAAAAACTTATATTTAATATTATAGTAATCACATATCTGAAAAATAGGTTAGTATGAACATTATTAAATAAATTATTAAAATTATGGCTACATAATTTTTAGAATTAAAACAAAAATCATGTAAAATAAAAATAATAGTTTTTTGAAAAATTAGATTTTTTCCTAAAAGACTGTTTAGTAACGCTTTGTTCTCATGATTTCAAAAAATATTTATTTTAGGAAATTTATATGAAAACATAAAAATCATTTTTGGAAATTAAAATTTGAAAATTATATTAGAGGTAATTTTTGAAATTTTTCTAAAATGTACATTTTTTGGTTAATAGTGAAAATACAGAATTTTAATTGAAAAAACAATTTTCATTTAAATAATTTTATAATTATAATTTTATAATTATAATTTTATAATTGGTTTTAATGTAAAATTAGATCAAAATTAGATCAATTAATCTAATTTATTTCATTTTAATTATTTTTATGTTGAATTTTGATATTAAAACAATGTATTTTTTTGATCATTTTCTCATTGTAACCGAGTTTTCAATGTGTTTGTGAGATTATTTTTAAATTAAAATTTTAAATTTTGGAAGTAAATTCAGAAAAATAGTTTTGATATTTGTAATAAAAATTATTTATAATAAATAATAAGGTTAGATTAATTTTTTACATAAATGAATAGTGAAAAAAGTGAAAATTAATTACTGTGGTTAATATAGAAATATATTTACAAGATTGTTAAAATAAGAAAAAAGGGTTGAAAATTACATATCAAATTTTAAAACACCTATTTTATGGAGATATATCTAACTAGTCTCATCTAGTTTTTATAATGGTCAATTTTTATGAATTTTATGATAAAAAATGTGGGTATGATTAAATCTTTTCCGAACCTTACAATTATGCCACTGACCCCACTTATAAAAGGCCACCCACACCTCTCTTATTCACACCTTCAAACCTACATTTTTAGAAAAAACTCTACACAAATTACATAAATACTTCTATACTATCATCCTAGAATCCTTATTTTTTATATAAATTGAACCTAGGAAGTGTTTTGTGTAATCCTAAGGACATAACCCATAGAAGAGGTAAAGTTATTAAACACACATTCATTATTTTATTTATTTCACAACCTCTATAGATTATTAATAAATTCAGATGATATAATAACCTCAGTATAATCAATATAATTAGATGTTTTTATAATAACAACATGACCTAAAACCAAATCCATATTCATAAAATGGGTTACAAAATTATCATTCTTATGTACAATTTCCTAGCACAGTGTGAACCAATGTCCTTCATTTTTCCATTACCACCTTTCATAGATAGGTATGATGACGAATAGAAATAATACATGTTGTATTGATAAAAATAGATTATACCTCTAGTTTCATTATATCATATATATATATATATATATATATTACTTTCCATTCTGTAGGGGATACGATAACATCACTTGTGTGTATAGTGGACTACCACCCCATGAAATGATGTGATTCTTATTTCACTAATGATTTAAATTGAAAATAATAAGTTTAATGTTTATAAATATATTTTATATAAATTAATTAATTATTATATTTAATACAAAGTTATAATTTTTAAAAGATAATACTTTATCTTACCTTTTAACTCACATAAAGATGATAACATTGCTCATGTAGGTGTGGACTACCGCCTTTACGAAGCGATGTGACTCTATTTTATTCAACACACCACATAGATGATATATATAAGTATATTAAAATAAATAATAATATATATATATATATATATTATTATAGACATTATATAAAGATAAAATATTACTCACCTCTTTTTTATAATGATCATTGGAAAATTGAATTATTTCTCATATATACGCATGACATACCATCTTCATAATCGTAAAATACTTAATTTTCTATAACCATCATTAATAATTGGTTTTAAAAGTATAATTGATGTAAAAATATGATAATTATTTCATTATTATTATTATTTAGATAATATAACCATCTAATAATCATTAGAATCATATCTTTTATGATGAAACACGCAGGAGAAAACTATGAAATTACCACTCAAAACAATTAAAATATTGAATGATTATTAACGTAAGGGTGATAAGATGTAATAAACGGATCATATATGATATTATAAATGTTAATTTGGTTCATTAATAAGAAAAAAACATGTTTAAAATCAATATACATGAGTTCCAAGAATATTCAATCTAAAGGAAATGGGAGGTAAGGGATACTGTCTTAATTTCCATTCATTGGAAAAAAATTTGTATATTATGCACCAATTAATTTTATATGTTGTATAAAAATACAATTTAAAATGTGATATCATTAATACTTCAAAATTCATGGAATTTTATGTTTCATTTTAAAATATTTTGTCCAAGTGGATTGGGCTGGAATATTACCAAATGGTAAGGGATTTCTTAACTCAATTTCCATTCATTAGGATAAACTTCTAATTAATTGATTAATTTATTATAAGATAATATATATTATGACATTTGATTAACTTATGTTGTATTTCTACTTTTTTTTATTTCAATTTTTAGTTGTAACACCTAATATATTCATTGATTAATTCTCAATTTAATGTTATATTAATTATAAGGATATATTTCAGAATAGCATTCTAATCAAGAGTGTTTATTCTTGAATTTTAGTTGATGGAAATTATTTTTCCATTTTCTAATTAACCCATTTAACTTTATTCTTTAATTATTATTAATTATATGTTCAATTTTTAGTACTATTATCCCTCTCTTTGGTACTTAAATGAACCTAGAATTGGTTTTCAGGAAAAAATGATTTCAATCATTTTTTCCATAAGAAATATGTTTTCTTCCAAAACTAGGTTTTCTAAATTTTTTTAAAAAAAGTTTTTATCCTTGTAAAAATGATTCATTAAAGTCATTTTTACCCATTTAATACATTTCAGAAAAAGGTTTTAATGGAATATTATTCTATTTCCAAAACAGTACCCATTTATCTTTTACTGAAAATGTGAATAGAAAATTATTATCTTCTTCTAAATAAGACACCTTCTTAATATTTTTACAGTGAAAGAGGAATGAATTTTTTACTTGTATGACATGTACGAAGATACACCCATCATGAGCATCGTTTATTTAATGTTTCTTTTTCTATTTTACAATATATATTTAATTATTATTTTTCGTAATATGATAGAAATTATTATTTGACAAAAGGTGTCTTAAAAAAAGGATTCTAAAAATATTTTATGTTTAAAAATATTCAATTTCAAAATAAAAAGGATATTTTCATTAAGAATTATATTAAAGATGTTTTTATGGTATTTCTATTCATAAATGAAAACACCCCTTTATTCTAACTCTAATGGGTATATATTGTAATGATATTATCCTTATTATTCCTCTGAATGGTTTATGATCATTTTGAGAAAATAATGTACTGATACTCACATTATTTATTCTAGTAGTGATTAGCTTTTAAATTAATTATTCGGTTTTCTATGGACATTAAATTTCCCATAAATTTCCAAATTATTTATCATGGATAAGTTTATAGATTATTTACGGTACTAGGGTGCAAAACAGAAGCCACTAAGCCGAACGTTTAATACTTCCCACCAATGATCGACGTAACAACATCATCTACGATGTTCTACTACCCCGGTATATGTTCAAGGATCTAATGTGATGTAAATTAAGAACAAAATGATAATCCATAGATACCTCGTTCGATCTGATGTTGTGCTTGACATCAAATCATTGCTAGTCATCACCCTTTGAAGAATCTGATTTCAAATTCCTATAGATAATCTATAAATGATTTAAAAAACTACCAGACAATTGATAATTGAGTTATAGGTGTTGGAATAGATGTTTGACAATGCCTTCAATATTCCAGTGATCATCTCATCGACATACCTTTGATGCATGAGGCATAGCTCGATCTGATCAACTAGATCCATGTCATTTCTCTTTAAAATGAAGAAGAGGATAGACAAGATCTCAAGATATTTCCTTGAAAAGTCACCTTGGAAAGAGCCTATCCTCCTATATATATTGTATTAATAAAAGACCAGAAAAGGATCCATTACCCTAAAATAATTATATAGTATATAAATGATATATTATTGATATTGTGCTGAGTCATAAATATCATAAATATTTTTATCACCTTATTGTAATAAAATAAACATACTACATTATAATACCTTAGGCATTAACTCGGCTTATCCCCCTCATAAATATTAAATGAACCTTCAATATTTAAAACTAATATTCTTTAATATAATATATTACATATATTTAGTTTTAAACTTGTAAATACATATAATAAATTCAATTCCAATTATTATAAACATTAATGATATAAATTTATTTATTCCTTTGGTGATCATACATCCTTGTAAAAATCTGAGAACACAACAGTGGGGACCACCATGTCCTGTATATCTACTCAATTGATTTGGTAGGATTATTCAACAAGCTATTGTGTGGGACCCTATAGGCCCTTACCTCAATAGTAATGAATAAGATTCATAGAATAAGAGTGTATTTTTACAACCCATCAAAGACCCTAGAGATATAAATTGTAGTCTTAGCAATGACATCTAACCTAAAAAAATTCACTTTGTAATATAATCTTTTTTATTTAGAAAAATGATAACTTTGGGTGCCCAACCATGTCATCATACATTATTTATTTATATTTTATTGATCTGAAAGGGAAATTTTACCCTCAAATACTATGGCCATATATATTTATGATAGTATTACCATCCGGATCAACCTGACCATTGATATTAATTCCTAAATCCAAAAGCAAAAAATACTATCTTGATGAGTCAACCTATGTCATACCCCCAAGGACACACCAAACACATGATACCTTGCCACGACTTCTATATCATCTTTTCTTCCTTGCATCAAACTAAGTGATCAAATGGAATATACAAAAAATTATCTCATGTCAGGATATCAATACAGATTTAAATAGATAATAACAACCAATGACACCCAAAACATGTGGTGTACTTATTAGTGGGTTTCATCTTCAAGATCTCACTACTAAATATCACCATGTACAAACTTCAAGAATGTATCATTGATTATGAACCCATATAAATGGATAGTAAAAAATCTATGGTATTCATCAGTAATATGCATCTAGCCCATATGACCATTGTTTAATATTTATGTCACAATATCTTGAGGTTTTTATTATAACTTGGGTTCTGATCTAACCTTTTGATACACCAATTAATCTATTGAAATTACCATTAAATAGTGTTCACATAAATATCTACACTATAATGGTAAATGAACATCATGCATATATCCTTATATACATGATATAATAATCAAAATCACTATATAGTTAGGTCTAGGACACCAACAATTGTGACACCCCCACTTGCATAAGAGGAAACATTATAAACATCCTTGTTACCTATCCGATGATCCAGATCATATTCATAAAGAGTAATGACTTTAGTTATCGGGTCTAAAAACTTCCTATTTCATGGCTATTCTGCTATATGCGACATTATCTCCTTGAATAAAAGTTTTCAAGAGAAGGTATCCCTGAGTATATCTATTTTTTTAACTATCAAAACATAACAACATTTATATTACTAGTAATAAAATTACCTTAATGATAAATCATTAAATATTATGTGTGATACCAATAACTCGAATATATTGTTTTATTTACTAGCCGATTCTTAGCTTCCTTAGAATTTTTAACATACTCAGTATTCATAGGTGTGGATACCACTAGTTTTTATGAGGTTTTCTCACTCAACATATTATCCTGATTATGATATTAGATCATATTGACCAAAGGATTACTTGTATTTATCCCCTATAAACTAGTATCATTTCCTGTTCACTTACCAGGTACACATCTTTTATACTTTATCATGTAAAAATGGATAGTTCTAATTGATTCCCTAGCATTTATCCTGGATATAACTAATATATTCTTACTATAAATTATATTTATTAAAAATCAATTCTTGTTAATATTATGGAATACGTGATTTATATAATTCAAAAGAAAATGTAATTAAACTCATAATGATAATCTCAACCAATTTAATGATATGTCTACCTAGATGGATATATTCCATGTGACACCTGTAAAAATTCTCTCTCAAATTATTACAACATGAATTTATCAATACCATGTTAATATATGAATAATTGACAAGGTCCAAGCAACAATTTGATGTACCTCGGTAGATCATATTTCATAAAACATAGGTTGATACTTTTGTCAGTCTCCAGAGAGATTATTTCACCATAGATTTAACTAACTATAATACCAATAGTTGTTTTCCATATGTTACCTGACATATTTCACTTAGAAAACAATGGTTCTACCGCTAAAATATAGTACACAAATGGAAAATATACATTCTAAATGAATATTCTATGATCTAGATTATTATTTTAATATAAAACTGAATTCTAGTAACATGAACCTTATAAAGTCCTAGGATTTTTGTATAATTTTTTTTAATTATATGGAATTATTTCGAGATCGCAATATCTGATGGCACGTGATTCTGAGGCCCGAAGTGCCTGTAATTATCCGTTGAAGTTTTTTTAACTTTAAATAGCGCGTATAAGAAGTTTTCCTGAAAAAGTAGAATAACTATTAATCAGTTTTCCAGAGCAAAAAACCGAGGGTACCTTTGTGCTTAGGATGACGGTTTTACCCAAGGTGTGACTTAAGTTTTGTTAGCATGGACCTCCTGCGAGAAAACCTGAAAATGTAATAACTATAAATAAAACAATTAAATTATTTTATTTTATTATTTAAATGCTTATAACTGACGAATAGTAACTCAGATTGAAAATATGAGAACACTGCCAAACTCATGAGGGAATGATTTCCTTAGGCTGATACTAACATTGACTATCATGGGCCACCAGAGAAAATTAGTTTTTGGCCGTAAATAAAATTATTATGTGATTTTTTTTAAATCCATAACTTCTAAATAGTTACTCAGATTGAAAAGTCAAGTGTACCATTGAGTTTGTTGGGGTGTTTTATCCTTAGGTGGAGCCTAACCTCGACCGTCAAAAGTCGAGGATGGACGTTAATAATTTATTAAAGTTTTTTTCAGGTACGTTCTGTAAATGCGTGAGCGGCATTTTCTAAATTTTAAACCATTGTTCATATTAAACTTTAGGGGGAATCGTTGAATCCGTAGTAACATGATTCACTTAAGGGATACATTAATTTGAAAATAGTAGGTCTGGAGAAAAATTTATGTTTTGCGACTTTTTAAAAGAACTGAAATAAAATAATTTTATTATTTTATTTCTAATCCTCCAACAGAAAAGAAATGGGGTGGGGTCAGTGATGTGTCAATCGAATAAATAGCGTGACCTTCCAACCCTATGTAACGATGTATTTGGGGAATTAGGAAGCTTCTTACTTGATGAGCCCAATTAAATTCCAACGTCGTTGCTTACCCTCCCCCTCCCCTCTATATATGGAGCTTGGGGAGGGGTTTCGGAAAAGATTCACCAAGTAATAAAGTGCTGAAGGAGTACTGTGACGCCAAACCCTTAGAGGACGGAGTAGATCCTAGAAGGAGGTGATGGGCGACACCGAACCACGAATTGAAGGATGATGTGTGATTGTCGTCATTGGGAACCAGTAGTGGAAATGAAGAACACGATCTACCTTCAAGCCGTGGATGCTCTACAACAGGTTACGAGGTAGGGTGTTTATTCATTTATGTTTTTTGAATGATTTGCATCTTCCATATTCATGAATAATATGAAGAATGTGGTCCAACCAACTAATGGGTTGATCCTCAATTCATTCATTTTTGTAGGCGGTTGTTGTGAGTTATCTTTTCAGGGTTTTAATTATTTTTTAATTTTATTGATTCTTAAACCTTTTACCCCCTCATGTTTACGAGCTAATGAGGACGATGCAGAACTTACAAACCCAGCCCGAAACCTCTGTTATCTTTATATCGTTTCACATCCATGGAATACCGACAGTGTGGCGATACCGACCAACAACGTTGGGGATAACATGTCGTCGCACGCTACAAGAACTAGTCATGGAACAAAGCCACGATAGTCATCGGAACGACCGACACCAGAAGGCCACAGAGGAGGTGTGGCATGCCATCGTGCACATCCGATGAACAAAGAGGGTTACGGCTCATCGGCCATGAAAACTGGAGGAATGTAGATGGCACACAAGCCAACCGTGAGTGTCAGTGCGGCACGTCATCACACGCCATTGGAGAGGTCGGTTGGCACGCCTATCAGTCATGATGAAACCTGCAGGACCCGCCCCTTCGTGTCCTATGTGCTACCTGGTGGTGCCACGTGGTGTTACTGCTATGAAAAAAAACCATTTTCAGCTTCCCATAATGGCGGTTAGGGTGGACCGCCATGCAGGTCGGGCCCCATGCGATCGGGTCGCCACCTAGGCGTGTCGCTTCCCTCTAGTGCCGCCACCCCCAGGTCGTTGCCCTTATGGGCCACTACCCTCTTGGGTCGCGGGATGCCCTTTATGGGTCGGGCTTCCCCTTTCAGACCGGGCCACCACTTTGTGGGCCTAGCTAGACCTCGACCTAGCAGGCTAGGTCGAACCTTGACAGAGTTGACCGGGTCTGTGGTGACCTTGCCCAGACTGGGTCGGGCTGAGTTGGATCGGGCCTAGAAACACTTAAAGGGCCTTATCTTGAGAATAAAACATATGTTTGATGAACTGTCTATGGTGTTGGGATCCTTTGAGTGATAGAGACCATTGAATTACTTCATGAGTGTTTTGAAAAATCATGGAGTATGGCTGGGTTAGATCACACCTGAATCCAACTAGGCCCTCGACAATAAAATTCCCATAACGCACAGACCAGGCGTCCGATTGATGCATCTTCTATTGTGTTGGAGCTCGTATGAAACGAAAGATGATCAGGTTACTTATTTGTGAGACTTTGTTCTAGTTGAAATATGAACTATGGATTGGGGAGTGGTTCTCCCAAGCGTGCTACGGGCAGAACCCTTCGACTGGCTGAGACATGACGACTGCTGATACTTCAAATCCGAGTGACTCAATGGCACTGTGGGGAGTGCCTCTGTGTGATACATAAAACCCATAGTGGGGTTCTCCACCTTGTGACGTGGTAGACCCACATTACTCAACAGGAGGAGTACATCAACAGGATACAAGGGGGAGCGCCACTGCATGATGCGGCAAACCCATGGTGGAGAGTGCCTCTGTGTGACGTGGAAGACCCATGGTACTCGACATGAGGAGTACCTAAAAATTCCAATATTAGTGGGAAGTGCCTTTGTATGACACGACATGCCAATTTTACTTGATAGAGGAGTAGTTCTCCAGTAGCCGAGGTGTTCAACGTTGTGACTGGGAATCATAATTGTTCCTATTCCTAGAGAATCAGTGGATGTCTATCAGTATTCATTGCGATCCTATGTGGATCAGAATCATAATCATTTTTCCCTGAGTTGTATACTTGTTTTTATTTGAGACTCTGTTTTAACTAAGACTTTTACCTTCATGGTACTATTTTTGTGGTGTTACTTATGTGGTACTTCTACCTTCATGGTGTTACCTTTGTGGTATACTTCCCTCATGTATGAGATGAGTATATCATGATAACTTAGGTATATGTATGGGAATATACCTATGTATAGTTGACATCTTTCTTTTTGGTTTTTCCTTTTTGAAACATTAGGAGACCTATGGGGTCTTGGGGTACCTACTGAGTATCGTTATACTCACCCATGCAAGGGATTCACCCTCACCTTGTTGTGTCTTGTGTAGACGACATACGACATTAATCGAGGCTGAGAGATCCAGGCCTAGATAGTGCTTGGAGCTGGACCATTTGGTGTGATGCCATGCATGGACTATTAATCATGAGTTGTACCTACCCTTCAGGTAGGATCTAGGGTAGACCGTTTGGTGTGACGTGACGCATGGACTACTAATTGTGATTTATAACTACCCTTCAGGTAAGATCGTGGTGGGAGATCCATGAGATAATTTTCCCCCTTTCATATATTTTTTACTTTTTAGTTGTACTTGTACTTTTCTAGTGGGGATTGTATTCCAACCCCTTGGAATTCAACACTATTTTACAACAACAGTTTTCTTCACGGTTGCTTGTTTTTGTGTTCTCAGACTGTGTGTCTGTGCAGGTTTAAAGGTAATGCCTTCCTGTTTAAGGGTATACGCCTTTCGGTGCTAGTTTCCAGCCCCATGATTAAGTAAGCAAATCTTAGGGTATTCATGGAATGGTCCCCAAGGGAGGAGTCGTGATAAAGAGGTATCATAGGAGTTCGGTTCTACCGAAAAACTAGGTATATGAAATTTTATGTGTGGAAATAGTGTTATGTGTTATGAGTGAGGTTTTCAGTTTGGAGAGTCCAGTGTTGGTGTAGCGGCTAATGTATCCAAACACCAAGACCCTGAATTATTATTTCTGACTTCGTACATGGAAGAACTGATTACAAATGTTTTTGAAAATTTTTTCTTGTGATTTCTTGAAGTAAGATCACCAAGTATATCTTAATGACCGTGGATCACCTTTTCTTTATCAGGATTCCACCGTGTAGATAGCTAGCTTGGATTCCTCAGAGAGTATGCAATGCTGGCCCATTAGGTGATAAGGCTTCAGTGTCTGGACCACTTATGGAATTAACACCTTCGAGTGGTGTACTAGTAGAACTACCACCCATTGGGAATCAGTTACCACCAGCCGTACTGGTAGATGGTGCATAGTGACTGAACTGGTTTCTTGAGTTTCAATGCAAAAGGCCTATGAGGTTTCGATTTGAGAAAGATTCCAAGTAAGTTGAGGACTGGCTAGAGGCTATGGATAGAGTTTTCTGCCTAGTTGAGACACCGGTAGAATAGATCGTGATCATAGCTATTAGTTTTTATCAGGGAGTGTCTATGATGATGGTCCACATATTGATGAGGCTTCGGTACGTGGATGGTTTCCTGAGATAGTATCATCGGGTAGTGTGTCAATTATATCACTGCTTATTGCTCAGCAGTTACAACTGGTAGTACCAGATGAAGAAACATGTAGGCTTAGTTCCTTACATGTGTTTCAGTATCAGATACCCCTCAGGTATCAAGGAAAGTCTGACTCATAGGCAGCTAAGGACTGTATTGAGGAGGTAGACAGGTTTCAATCTTGCTAGGTCACCATTCAATCAGATAGAGGTCCTAGTAGAGAGAATTTTGTGTGGCTCAGCAAGATGATGAAAGGTTTTAGGTTACCCTGATCTTGAAAAGAGGTGACTTTTCTGTGAACAAGCTTGAGAACCTTCCTTAGAGAAGGGTGTCTCTTTCCATAAAGAGATAAAGGATGAGAGTTCCCTAGAGCTTCTACAACTTCACCATAGTAACATGTCAATAGTTGAGTATTTATGAATGTGTATAGACCATCCTAGGTATTCGATGAATATAATACGATAAGTGCATCAGGGTTCAGACCTCCGAGTGAGGCGCATTTAGGGATATTCGAGCCAACACTGTTCTTCTATGCATTTATACTTATGTTAGGGTGTTAGAGAGAACCTATATGATTGAATGTTTTTTTACTAAGAAAATAAAGCCAGATAATGTTAACAATGGAAAAGATGTAAACTAACACCAGTCTTAGAGACCAGGGAAAATAAAATGTATAAGGTAGATGATTTGATAGAGACAGATGAATCAGCAGGGTTGCAGATGTGGAAGCAGATCTAGGAGAGCAACATGAGGTTATGTACTTTTTGACATGTTCCAAACCACCCCCTATATAGTCCCCACAAGGCTCAGTGAGCTAAAGGACTGGGGAAAGGAGTAGCTACATACAGTCAAGGAGTACGTCCCAAGGGATCTAGGAATGATTTGAGGAACGGTCTGTGTCTACAGGTAGCTGTCGTATTAATAGACATAGGTAACAATCATTCCTTCCATCTAATAATCTTGTCCAAGACCTAGAGTTTATTGTTAAACCGTTTACATGACCCTCATGTCTAGAGATACCTTTGATAAGAGACTTGATAATCACAGTTATACCGATGGTGTGATCTGACCCTTGAGGTGAGGGTTTCGGTTGGAACCTCTTGGTGGCAGCATCGAGGCCTTAAGACGTTTGTTTGGGTATGCATTGGAAATTCAAAGTTCAAACTCGGATTTAATGTATTAGGAAATAAGGTTGTGGTTTATATAAAACATTGGAATGGGGTTTTCGTTGGTTAGAGAAAAAATAAACCCAATCAGCATTGGATAAACTCGTGCATAGAAGGGTGAAGTCGATCACTCTTGAGTCGGCATGCCTCACCATAGTGGCAGTGGGAGTTTTGGGTTTTCAGTTCCTAACATGAGTGGAAGAGTGTGGGGACATCTTTTCAAAAGATATTCCAGGGTTACCACACCAGAGGGAGTGGGGCCTCTGTTTTGGAAGGGTACTACCATAGTTTTGAACCAGACTTGCCCAGGGTGGAGGCACCCTTTGTTTTATTTGACAAAGAAGGGGGAGCCTTTATTGTGGACAGAGAGGTGTCAGCAAATATTTATGGAGTTGAGACAAATACTGATAAGTAGAACAATGCTACCCATGAATTGGATTTATCAATAGTGGTATTTTCACTGAATATGTTGTTGCACTACTTGATGGGTGAACAATTTACTATTTACTCAAATCACAAGAGTCTCAGGTGTGTCTTCTCACAGAAGGACACGAACCTGAGACATCGATGATAGCTAGAGTTCATTTGGTCTATGAACATGAGATAAACTATACTCCTAGGAAGGGGAATATGGTAACAAATGCAATTTGCAAGAGGTTTGGTCTACAATTGCTGAGTGAGGTGTCCGAGAAGTAAGATGTGCTTCAGATATCTTTTGTTGATATATATGGGGTAGCTTACCTCCAGTCTATGACTATGAATCCCCCTATTCATCGGAAAATTAAGGGGGGCACATCTTGATAAGTTGACTGTGAGGCCTGACATGCTTAGATATCCTCAGGATGGTCTCCTGAAGGATTTTATGAAGGTAGGGAGAAAGTCATCTTCCTTAGAGGATTCACCATGGTATCAGTGACCCTTCGGGAGGAGGTGTTGAGGGAGATCCATACACCCCCTTTAATGGTGCATCCTATAGTGATAAAGATGTACCATGACCTCCAGCGTCTGCACTGGTGGCCAAGGATGACGGAACCTGTGAAAGAGTTTGTATCACGACGCCTCACTTGTCAACAAATGAAGACTACACAGAGCTGGAAGATGTCTTTTTCCGAAAGGAGACAGATATCCTTACTTTTTGGGGAGGGATACCATGTATTCCTCTAAGGATTTAGATGTGATGGTGCATTACTTCTTCAACATATCCCAACCGAGAAGATATGTGCATGACCCATCTCACGTCATCAACCATGGTGAGATAGACATAGAACATGAGGTGAAATTTATAGAGCTTCAATTGGAGATTGAGGAATGATAGAAGTGAGTCCTTAATGGGATATTGATACCCTTGTTTCACGTTCACTGGCATCCTAGGAGCCTCCAAGAGAGCACATGGGAGCATGAGGCTCAGATTCGTTCTCAGTACCCCTATTTGTTTCCCTAATCTGTGTTTTGGATTTTGGGGATGAAAATCCATAAGAAATGTAGAATGTAATGTCTTGGAACTTAGGTATATATTTTTTAAATATATGGAATTTTTTCGAGACCGTGAAATCTGACGGCACGTGATTCCGAGGCCCGGAGTGCCCGAAATGATCCATCAAAGTTTTGTTAAACATTAAATAGCACACGTAAGCAGTTTTTTTTTGAAAAAGTGAAATAAATATTAAATGGTTTCCCATATTAGAAATATGAGGGCACCATTCTACTCAAGATTATGGATTTACCCTAGGTGTGACTTACGTTTAGTCGGCGCGGACCTCCTATGAGAAAACCTGAAAATGGTATAACCATAAATTAAATAATTAAATAACATTATTTTATTTTCAATTGCTTATAACTGAAAAACAGTAACTTGGATTGAAAACATGAGACCACCACTAAACTCATGATTGCATTCTTTATTAGTCTGATACAAACATTGGATGGGGTGGGCCCCTAGTAAATGTTAATTTTTGACCGTAAATAAAATAGTTAAGTGACAATTATTTTATTCTAAAATCCTTAACTCTTAAATGGTAACTCAAATTGAAAATCTGATAATACAATTATGTTTTTTGGGGAATTTTATATTTAGGAAAAGCCTATACTCAACCAGTGTGGGGAGAGGGTGAAAGTTAATAATTTATTGAACTTTTTTGGTCATGTTAACTAAACGCCCGAGCAGTGTTTTCTAACTTTTGTACCGGTCATCAGATAAAAAATATGAGGGCACCATTGAATCTGATGTGCTAGGATTCTCTTATGGGAGACTTTACATTGACCGCAGTAGGTCTAGAGAAAATGTTATGTTTTGAAAATTTTTATTCAAAATGAAATAAAATAATTATATTATTTTATTTCATATCTTCCAACGAATAAACAAAAGGGTGGGATAGTGATGTGTTAATACAATAAATGACTTGACCTGCCAAACCTAAGTAATAACATCGTTGGGGAGTTAAGAAGCTTCCTAATTGACGAGCCCAATTAAATTCCAAGGTCATTACTTACCCTCCCCCTCTCCTATATATGTGGAACATGGGGATGGGTATGAGCACAGCTTCACCAAGCAACGAAGTGCTACAGGAGTTCCATGACACAGAACCCTTAGAGGGTAGAGCCAGTACTAGAGGGAGGGAATAGGTGAAACCAACCCACAAACCGAAGGACGATGTGCGAGTGCCGTCATTGGGAAATAGTTGTGGAATCAAAGAACTTGATCCACCTTCAAGATACTGATTCTCTCCAACAAGTTATGAGGTTGAGGGTTTAATCTTTTATGCTTTATGAAGGATTTTCCCCATCCCTGTTCTTGAATAATAGGAATAGAATGGACCAACCGACTAATGAGGAGGGAATGGGACTAATGAACACAACCCTAACCCTCTTCTATCTTGCTATCGTTTCACCTCCACGGAACACTGAAAGTGTGGCGATACTGACTGGCTACGTTGGGGATAGCGCGTCGTCGCACACGACAATAAGAGACAGCTACACAAAGCAACGACGGTCATCGGAACAGATGGCCCAGAGGAGGTGTGGTGCACCATCACACACTACTGATGAACAAAGAGGGTCACGGCTCATCATCCATGATGACTGAAGAAAAGATGTCGATGCACCGGCCAACTGCGGGTGGCGGTGCCGCGCGCCGCTGCACGCCGCCGGAGAGGCCGGTCAGCACGCCAGCCGGCCATGAGAGAACCTGCCAGTCCTACCCATGTGGGTCCCATGTGCTACCTAGAATAACAATGTGGCATATCCATTATGAATAAAATGGAACGGCCTTCAGTTGTTTGGGAAAACCGTGGGTCGCTTTCCCCTATGTCAGTTAGGACGGTCCTCCTTGCAGGTCGCGCCCCATGCTACCGGGCCACTGCTATTGCGGGGAGCCACCCTCCCAGGCCTCTGACCACGCAGGACACTACCCTCTTGGGCCACCTCCTTCATGGTCATCCACGGCCTTCCAGGGCCTCTCCCTCACGGGTCACGCCTTATAAGGGCTAGGCTGCCCCCTTACGGGTCAGGCCGCCTCTTGCGGACCAGGCCGCCCCTTTGTCGGCCAGGCTGGCCCTCGACCTAGCTGGTTGGGCCAGGCCACGACATAGTGGGCTAGGCCGAACCTTGACCCATAGGTCCAGGTCTTCCGCGGCCCACCCCAGACAGGGTCTGGTCGGGTTAGACCGGACCGGGGCCCAAAAACACATAAAAGGCCTTATCTTGAGAACCAGACGTCCTTTTGATGAATTGTCTATGGCATTGAGATCCTTGGAGCGAGGTGGTCCTTCGAATTACTCCATGAGAATTTCAGAGAATCCTAGTGTATGGCCGGGTTGGATCACACCTAAATCCAACGGGGACCTCGACACAGAAATGTAAATAATGCACAGACCGAGAATCCAGTTGATGCGCCATCTATTGAATTGTAATCCTTAGGACACCATAAATCATCAAGTTACTTATTCTTGAGACTTTGTGCTGGTTGAAATACAACTGATGGACTAGGGAGTGGTTCTCCCAAGCGCTCTAGGTGCGGAACCCTATGACTGGCTGAGACATGATGACTACTGATCTTTCTACTCGGAGTTACTTGATGGAAAGTGGGGAGCGGATATGTGTGATTCGGGAGACCCATTCTGGGGAAAACCTCTATGTGATGATGTAGACCCACGATACTCGACAGGAGTTGTACCTCAGCAGGACATGAGGGGGAGAGCCACTATGTGATGCGGCAAACCTACGGAGGGGAGCGCCTCTGTGTCACGTGGCAGACCCATGGTACTCGATAGGAGGAGTATCTGAACATTCCAATGTCAGTGGGAAGTGCCTCTGTGTGATACGGTAGTCCAAAAATACTTGATAGAGGTGGAGTTATCCAGCAGCCGAGGTGTTCGACATTGTGACTGGGAATGTTTCTTGTTCCTATGCCTAGAGAATCCATGGTTGGCTATTAGCATTCGTGGTACTATCTTCTTGGTGTTACATGTATGGTACTTCTACCTTCGTGGAGTTACCATTGTGTTATACTTCCCTCATATATGATATGAGTATATATTGATAACTTAGGTATATGTATGGGCATATACCTAAGTAGAGTTGATGTATTGCTTTGTGGTATTTCCTTTGTGGAACTTTAGGAGACCTATAGTTTCTCAGGGTCCCTACTGAGTATCGTTATGCTCACCTCTGCATGGGCTTCACCCGCACCTTGGAGTGTCCTGTGGATATGATGTACGACATTGATCGGGGCTAAGGGATCCAGGACTGGATGGTGCTCAAAGGTGGACCATTTGGTGTGATGCGACGCAAGGACTATTGATCATGATCTCTACCTACCCTTCAGGTAGGATTTGGGGTGGACCGTTTGGTGTGATGGGACATAGGGACTACTGATCATGAGATATACCTACGTTTCATGTAGGATCCATGGTGGACGATCCAAGAGCTTCTTTTTTACCTTTTCAGTTGTTTTTACTTTTCTGTTGTACTTACACTTTTCCATTTTGGATTTTATTCGGGTCCCTTTTCTTTCATCACTCTTTTACTATTGCAGTTTACTTCATAGTTGCTTCTTATTGTGTTCTCAGACCTTGTGTTTGTGGAGGTTTAAATGAAATGCCTTCCCAATTTAGGGAATATGATTTTCGGTTCTAGTCCCCAACTCCTATCCTATGCAAGGTGGGCTTGGGGTAGTCATGGAATGATCCCCAGGGGATGGGTCGTGACACACCATTATTGGCATTCTTTGATGTCACCATACTTTTTGGTTTCATCCGAGAGACACCTTCCATGATTGGTGGCATTAACATTGAATTCAAAATAAAATAATCATATAATTTATTTTTTGTGTGTGTAAAATTATGATGGATTTAGGCATAACTACTTGGTATTACCAGTCGAGACTTATTAATACCATGCCTATACCAACCATGTATCATCTCACTTGAATACCCACCACAATATTCAATATAATTATCCCATTTTTTACTTTGATAAATGGAGTGCATTATTTAATTATAATTGACCATTTCATTGTTACCTAGTTATCATATACTACATACTTGTAGGATTTATTATTCTTCATGAAAAATATATTATAAGGTGTGGTGAATATAAAACCATTACTATAGTTTTATCCTTCCCACATAATATGTCTGTCTAGAATACAACTATTTCACACCTCATGTGGAACTTGTACCTATTTCAACTATTTATGTATATTAAGGATTGAATAAATCCATGTAAATATTTCTCCCACGATCTCAAGTATATATGTGATCTCTTATATAGAAATATGGTCTATCACTTGACAATATCTAATCAACAATAGTTATTTCAATAATATCCTAAGAATATATTAGGAATATTACTTTTTTTGCACATTTTTTTCTTGATGCGTATTTTTTATATCCTAACAAAAAAATTTCTTATAAGAACATGTCCTTATGTAAAAAAGTATTTTTTATATACTATGTCTCATTTGATATCAATTTTTCATTATAGTTGGAAAATAGTTTTGGTATTTCACAGTAAATTTCAATGCATGTATTTATATATAATGTAATTTTCTACAAGTTGCAACATTGATACTACCCATATCATGAATTTGATGTGTAAAATGTGAATTTATAAATTTACCACACTACATTTTATTGATCAATGTTAATATATGAAAATAATCATAAATAATCCTTATAAACATCATTTTCGTGATGTGTATAAGGTAATTTTCATTTAGAATTACCCCACACTACATTGTATAGATCAATGAGTACTTGGTCAATTTTTTTTTTGGAATATCAGTCCAAACAAACTAATATATTTTAACTATAAAAATAGCACACTATATTTTCAAATTCCTTAATTACATAATGGAATCTTATAAAGTGTATATACGCCTAGATTACTCTTTGAATAGTGCATACTCTCTTGTTGAACTAATTCTAAATGGTTTATAGTATCTCTAATGGTTTCTTTATCCAAAACTAAATAAGTATATACATCAATAATACATAAGTTGTTTTTCTCTTATGAGTCTAAATATGATATTGGGTATATCCATGAATTCAAATTTCAGTTTTTCTTGAGAATATTTATCTTCACCCAACTGGGTAAATGATTATTATATTTTATATTCAACGTGCATTGCATATGATTAATGTATTGATGAACTATTGGTTGAGTATTAAAATCCAAAACAACATTCATTCCTGAACCTGAAATAATGTCTCCCTATGTAAAAAAGTAAACATGAGATAAATGTTTTGGTTATACTCAATAGTAGTTCTTCTAGAATCATTCATGTGTAAATATAGAAGTTGTATACTTCCCACCACTTACATAAGAACCGTCCTTTCATAGCTGCTTGGGGAATACACCTCCCTTATTATATTATTTATAATACGTACTTGGTTAATATATTTTTGATACATATATGTGATTACAATATTGTATTTCATATACAAGGAGTATATTAGAATCATTAATTGATGAATATAAATTGAAGAGGAAGTGAATTATTGTATCTATGAATATTTCTATAGAATTTATGCATCCATAAAATTATTTCATGATATGGAAATCAAATATCCTGATACAAATACCTATATTAATTGAATGATGTTGTGAAGGAGTATTTTTTATGAAACATATCATTTTTCTTTTCTAATTTTCTTTCAATTTCATTTTCATACTAATTAAATATGAATGCTTATTTTTTGTTTTTATTGCTTGGAGAACATGACATAGAGGGAAAAAAACGTTTTCTATATACTTCTCATTTTGTAATTTTAAAAAATAGGAGAAATGGGTGAAAATTATAATAGTATAGGATGTAATGAAATATCATAATCCACCTTTAAATCTACAATGATATAGTGTAATCCTTGCCTATTCAACTATGTGCATCAAATTCTCCCTAAAAGATTCTTAAATATGATTCTACATGTCATATCATCCATGTCCTAATGTAGTGATCACAACTGACATAATTCATTGATAATATCACAAGGAATAAACAATCATACTTTTTTTGAATGAGTCTCCTATAAGAAATTTTGCACCCCCTCTTCTTGAGGTGTCTTAACAGGTATTGGGGACACTATCACCTTGAGTTCATGATTTTTTTGTATTTTATGGAAGCAACAACACTACTCTAGGATAGACATGCTAGTGTGGAAGTTTAATTTTTGCACATATATCATCAACGTTTATCTTGTGGTATTACTTTCCATTTTATACAAAATAAAATGTAGCAGATTTTACCTTTTTCATGATTATAGATTTAAACATTATAGATCAATTAATTAAATCATAGAATGTCGCCCAATATTTTATCAAATTCTAGGAACCCTCTATATTAGAATGGGAGTAATCAGTCGCAAGATTATTCTAGTGTAAATGATACTTCAGCCTCCCCTTATAGTCTACAAGCTTTAGTGACACCACTACTTATAGAGTTCAATGTTGATATTTGACTGACCAACCACATCAACTCGCAACACCTTGATTTATTGGGAAATGTCCAATCATATAAAAGCATAAAAATGATTTAATAAAAACTTATCACTAAATTTTTAGCATGATAACAGTTTATACTTCTTTATTTCCATATTTAATTAATTCAACCCATCACTCTCATAATAACTCCCCGATAGTAAGGGGTACAATCAACTTTGGCAGATGAGCACACTGGACACCTGCTTTCATTAAAACTCACATGATAGAAGGTGGTTATGATGTAATTTGTTTGAGGGTTTCACATTTTTAAATGAATAATTGAAATAATTTTCTATTTCATAAGCACATACTTTGTGATCAAACTCACAACAGACCATGCAATAAATTGAAAATATCCATCATCTAACATGTTCATTTTATCTGTGCATGTTTTTTTATTTTCTTATGTGATCATGCATAAACTACACATATAAAAAAATAAACAATGCATAAATAAATTGAAGATATGATCATGATTCGATACTGATGGTTGATCCATTTATTAGTTAATGGATCAATATATACCCTATGGGTAGCTCCTTAAGTGACGTCACTTGTGACTCGAGATACAACACTCACCCATCGAATGTGTCAAACTCATGTCTGGTGTATCACAATTACTATACGTGAACTACACCTCTTATAATATTCTTTATTATACCACAATACTCATACACTTGTGAGGAGGAATCAAGAGTAAAAAAACTGTTTAGAAATTTGACACACTGGGCCTTATACATATAATGACGCTTAGATGACACATACATTATCTATTATTCATATAATTATCACATATTACTATTTTAATAATTTAATATAAAAAAATACACCATAAACGCATTAGTTGATCAATGCCTCATGATAAGCCGATAACCATTAAACTCGTGTAATTAAAGTAATTTAATAAATAAAAATTAAACATTCAATAAATTTTTTGAGTGAAATTTTTTTGAAATGAAAATTCACACTTACTTTTAATTTAGTATTTTCATCCTTCGGTCTTATTGATTAATTTAAACCAAAATATTAAAAATAATATCCTTCTAAACCAAAAAATTATTATTATTAATTAAATTATTTTTTTAAAAAAATAATTAAATTAGTTAATTTATGATTATTTAGAATTTCCAATATTCTTAAAACCCCTGGTTGAGAATGTGCAGGGTAGTATGAAGCCACACATTCCCATTTAGAGTTGTACAAACCCCACAATGATGTGTTCTGGGCAGTGTAGGCATGCCCAATCCCGTTTCGGGTAGGGTTGACCCGTGCTGACTCAATGTGGACCTAGAATGGTCTACATGACTCCAAAGGTAGTGGTGAAGGGGTGGATAACTCTCAGGAGGGGTTATCAAAGGCTTTTAAAGAGGTTAATAGGGGTCTGGACAGACAAGTGTGCAACGACACAAATAGGTTGGTCAGAAGACAAAAGGGAGGAACTCTACTGACTATCGACTACTGCAGCTAGTGAACCCTAACCAAGAGGGTCCTTCTCAGATCTAGGACGGTCATGTATAACTATAAAGGGGAGGAAAAAACTGATGAATTGGTGGTGTATACTAAGATACACCGGTGCGGTGGGCCGGTTCGAGGAAACACTGGCCGGGTCTGTGGAGGTGGTCAATGGATCTGCATGGGGAGATTATAGTTGTGTATGATTGTGTCCAATGACCTAGATCTACCCAGAGGTGAAGATATGGTGGGAAAAGGAAGGAATTCCATTGCAGAGGGATGCTATCTCGGCTAGATAATGGAACATTAAAGATTCCTAGGTGTGAACGGTGGCACCTATAATGGAGGGTGGCTCGACAGCTGGTCTGACAATCTTCAACCAGGGAAGGGGACAAGCAACCAGTTATCATGACATGTGACTGTCTATGGGGAGGCATACTATTAAAGGAAGTAACTGGTGGAGCTTGGACTTCCTCAGGCGAGGACCTATAGAAGTGAGGAGGAGGGGGATAGGGTCCCTCCATTTGGATGTTATTTATTATTTTTTCCATTGAAGACACATGACCACATTGTTTATTTATTTAATTATTGACCCACAAAAATCACTCCTTATATTTTCAAAGCCCTCCAATATATCCTTTTTTAACTTATAGGTGACATTTTAAACTTATTTTACTAAAATAAATCCAGATACTACATACTGGGGATTTGGAAAATTTATTATTTTAAAAACCTCACTAGTGGAATAAATTATTTGCTGGATACCACTATTTCGTCCACCGATATCACACTGAAATAGCATATAGCTCTGAAATAATTTTTTCTGAAAGATTCAGATAATTAAACATATATATATGTTCTTAAATTTAATACATGAAAAATTAAATTCATTCAACATTTAAAACTATATATGGACCCATCATGGCTATCATATCTAGGATTGAACCACCATCAATGGTGTTGGGACTGAAACCACAATTTTTTTTAAATTTAATGAAAATTTATTTTTCCTTAGTGTAAATTCATCATGTGCCCCTCTAAGACAAATTATAGCCACAAGTGCATTTAGTAGAAGCCAGTGGGATAGAGATTTAAACTTTTTAATTGACAATCAAAGTAATAAAGTCATCATAGATGATTCACTACAATATTATAAGCCTGAGGATCTCACGAGAAGTAAATTAAGCACAAATTGATAATCTATAAATATGTTGTTTGTTCCAAATTTACAGATAGAATCTAATCATTTCTGATGATCACTAGATGATGAATCTAAGGTATAATTCCTCATTGTCATCAACTCATGCTTTAAAAAAACTCCAGGAGCATCAATCATTGAATTATGGGTGCTAGTGAAGATATATGTCTACTCCATCGACGTTCATTCAATCACTATGTCAATGTAACTTTGATGCATGAGGGAGAGAATGTTATAATCACTTGGATCTAGATATTATCTCTCTTGAAATCCTAAGAGGAGAGGGAATCTGTAAAGTGTATCACCCCAAGCTTCCACAATATGATTCCCTTTGAATAATGCAATAGCTTTCATTGTACGTAACATCAATATTCTAACACACCACGACTAATAAAACGAGCCGTTAAAAATTTTAATACCCACTTTTTGAAAATTTATAAAATTTATCTTTCAAAATGGGCCTCATTTATGGATTTTTATTATCGAAATAATCTTAGTTTAAATTTTTGGTATTTTTGGGAAAACATTCAATTTTTGATGAATAGTGAAATAATACTGCGTTATTGGTTAAAACTGACTTTTTATTTAAATAATTAGTCATTTGATGTTAATTTATTTTAGTTCAAAATAGATACATAATACATAAATATATTCATCTTAATTTATTATAATCATTTTATAATAAGTTAAGATATATAAATTTTTATGTAACTATTTACCATCTTTTACCCACCTCTTAGGAGCAGTTACAAAATTGTATAAAAATTAATTTCACCACTTCTGTGAGTTGAATTTAAAAAATCCGAGAGACATGGTTAATATCAGTAAGTAAAATGTGGTTCAAAAAGATGAAAATAATTTTTGGTGAATAGTAATTTTTTACTTTTATTTACCACGGTTATAAATAAATAAAGAAATTAAGGGTAAAAATGATATCATAATTACCCTAACACATGTCATAATTCTATTGGATAAGTATAATTAGACCTAAAACAACCTTTTAAATAAAATATGAACCTATTTGGTCAACTTGGATTAGAGGAGTACATTTATTATTATTTTATTTAAAAAAATGATAAAAGTGTTAAAATCAATGTTTAATAACTAAACAATTTTGTATATAGGGTTATACATAAGATAAATTCGACTATAAATATTTATTAGAAAAATAAAACGATTTACTACATAATGGTATTTTATTTATAAATTTTAGACACTAAATAATTAAACTTATTTATGACACAATGATGACACAATAATTACCTTATTAATGAATGATTAAAATAATTGATACTATAAATATCCAAATAAATATATTTTGAGACTTTTAATGAATTACATTAATTTTCTAGGTTAATATGACTTTTTAGAGTTGATTAAATAAATTTTTTTCAATGTAATGATTCTATTATGAATTTAACCGAAACAAAATACCAAATAGTGTCAAAATTGACATAAAAGATTTTTTCAAACAAATATTATATTATTAATTTTTATTCTATTCCTAAAAATCTATGGTTCAGAAAAATGGATTAAATAATATTATATATGTCATTAATGAACCAATTGAGGTTCTATTTAAAGTTTATAGTACTTTTGTTAACCATATAATATAAAAATACAATGAGACATGGTAAATGTCAACCTATTTAACTAAGAGTTAAATCTAAAATATAAGGTTAATATAGTTACACAAACCTATCTAAAACATATTGGATGAGTTTTTCTAGACCCATACCCACCTTATCCTAGAAATAAATCATTTTTGAGCCATGAGAAACCGAATATGATTTTATTATAAAATAATATTTCAATCTTTTCTTAAAGTGACCCTCACCTCTCTAATAAAAGGGCACTTCCCCTTCTCTCAAATTAACACCTTAAAGGCCATTTGTATTAGGAAAATACTACCCAAATATTCTATCAACTATCATCCTTTCACCCTAGAGGCCTTACTTTAGTCAGTAAGCCATCTTAAGGAGCCCTTTTGATCAAATCAAAAGTAAAAACCCTAAAGAAGAGGTAAATATTTCATCACCTCTTTCAAGTTATTTCAAAAAAAAAAAGGATATTTCCCTAAAAAAATTACCTATCATTTTCATCTAAGTCAGCATCATTTATGGGATATTATTCTTGAACGAGGTTGATTTATTATGATACAAATCATCTTTATTGTATTGAAGGTTTTGTGATATGTTTTACTATGGTTGTGTTATTTTTATACCATTCATGGTTTATGGATAAAGTATTGACATTTTGTATTCTAGTTTTAATATAAATGTTTATGTTATGTTTAAACCTTTTCATATGAGGAATGAATTGGATGAAGTAAGTGACGAGTGGAGCCCACTATAGCTCCTCGATGCACTAGTATTTTTGATTAGACAAAGTATTGTCTAGGAACAAGGCCTTGACAAAATCTTATTTGTAGTCTTTGCACAAGGCCTTTACTATGTGGTTATGAAGTCTGGCATTATGCATTCCATCGTTATAAAATTGTCTATTGATATTTCATGTGATTATTAGACTAGTAGAATATCCATGTGAATAAGAAAATGGAATTATTTGATTTTATATTTTCTATATTATGCCGAAGTTCATGTTTAATAGGCTTTTGTTTTAGTCTTACATTCCCTTAAATGTCCATGCTTATTTATGAAATTTTTCTTTATATTGTTATCCTTACTGAGCATCTAAGCTCAAAACTTTCTATGTTTTATTTTTCCTACGATGCAAAGAAGTATATTATTACTGACCTATAGGGATAGTATAAGGGATATTAGTGTGGCCTATGGAGACTATGTTGTTGTATATTTTTCATTTTGTAATGTAATGTAAAACTTATGAATCAATCTAGTATTTCCAAGGTGACTAAGCTAATCGGTTTTTCAAGACTTGATCTTTTGTGATCATTCCAATTTTATGTAAAAATGCACTGAAATTGGGTAACTAGGGTCTGGGTGTTACAGTTAGTATCAGAGGAAGTGTAGTACATAACATTGAAGCTAGATTTAGAAAAACATTGATTAGAGAACATTACCCTAAGATATAATTTGAGGATTAGTATAGAATAACTTCAAAGAATTTTGGTATTGTAGAGATTTTTTGAGTTTTCCAAACAATACATCCCTATCTAGATATGATGATGTAGATGTGGATCTGGAACAGATGTACCTAGGGGTAAAATTCATAAACACCTCTTTGAGCTAGAATCAAATGGTAACTAGTGCATGACAACGAGACTTACTGTACTCTTGCATATGACATTACCAGGCGATATGATTAAGATAATTCTAATTTTCTTTCAAAACTATTATTAAGGGTTTATGAGTATATACTTACTCAAAGAAAACATGTTTATGATGATGGATTATTTCCATAAACTGTTCAATTTATGTTAAATGTTTTACAAGTTTGAAATAATGTATTGTGATTAATAAACTAATATAGTGTATACCATTGTTTATAAATAGAGCCTAGTTGATGAATGGAAATAATATCAATGCATGTAATCCATGTAAGGATTTCCCTCATACTCAATTTAATTATAGTGGAGCTGGGGAAGAAACTATTGCTGATCAACTTATCACCATACTGGGACAACTCACTCTAGTTAAGAATAATAACCTTACCCGTATGAAGCACCCTAATCCACAATGTGGAGGATCAATGATAGACCGATTCATGAGAAAACAGAAACCAAAATTCAATGGGAGTAAAAATCCATTAGTACCTGAGCAATGGATAAATTCCTCTGAGAAAATATTTCACGCTTTGGGGAGTAGCGAAAGGGAAAAAGTTTTCAGGATAGTTTATCACCTCACGGGAGATGAAGATCAGTGGTTTTCATTGTTTCAAAATAAAAAGGAAGATGATGAAGTGTAAAATATGGAATGAAGTGAGTTTAAAGAGCATTTCAGAGAAAAATACTTTCTCATGACCATTGAATGGATATGGAAAGGAAATTTTTGAGTCTACGGAAAAAGGAGGATGAGAATGTCGCAAAGTATGAGGCTAACATTTCAAGGTTAGTAAGGCATGAAATAGACTACATACATAACCCATGGAGAAAGATTGATCAATTCATTAATAGGTTAAAACCATTTATCTGGTGAGGATTAGTCTCACAATCCTTCTTATCATATGAATATATTTTCTAATGTGCTATCAAGACAGAAAAGAAATTCTATAAGTCTTTCTAATTTAATGAAAATCAAGAGAAAAATAGATCTTTTGAACACTATGGAAATGGAAATAAAGGGAAGAAGGGAAAAGTTCAATATCAATCCTACGGTAAACGTGGGAAGAAACACTATGGTACATTCTTGAAGGGAATGAGAGTCTATTACAAGTGTGGTGAAAAAGGCCACCAATCTCGTGATTTCAAGGGGAAGAAAGAGGCTGTCAATGTTGAATACTACAATTGTAGAGAAAGGGGGCATTATGCAGATGAATTTCTTAAGCTCCAAGGAAACATACCTTAAAAATGCCAAGGGATCAAGGCCATGCTTATGTTATCACTACTATTGAGGTGGAAGATCTGAAAGATGCAGTGGAAGGTTATTTAATGGTTTCCTCACATTTAGAAAATGCTTTATTTTATTATGTATCATTTCATTGTTTCATATATTCACAGTTTTCTAAGAAAATTAGATATTTTCAATTTGACATAATAAGGGAGTTTTCAATCAAAACACCTAATGGAAGTATCATTGAAACAAAGTTTTGTAAATTATTTCCCATTAGGGCATTTAAATGTTCAATATATGATGATCTCATCATCATACCCATGATTAAATTTGATTTAATCCTTGGTATGGATTGGTTTTCAAGCAATGATGTGAAAATTTATTGTATGAAGAAGGAGGTTACAATTCTCGATGATGATAAAGAGTACCTTATCTTTAGAGCATAAATGTCACCACCTAATTCTTATCTAGATCCACCCCCAGTTGCTCAACTAAATTCAATTATTGTGGAGGAAGAGAAATAAATAATTTTGGTTAAGGAAATAATTGTTTAAATAGAGTATGTACCTATTATGCAAGAATATATTGATGTATTTCCAGAGGATTTACCTGGACATCCTCCAGAACGAGTAATTGAGTTTTCTATTGATTTAATTCCTGGTTCAAGGCCCATATCAAAGACCCCTTATAGAATGACCACTGTGGAATTAGTGGAACTAATGAAAAAACTAGAGGAAATGAGTAATAAGGGATTTATTCGGCCTAGTGTTTCTCTATGGGGAGCCCCTGTTCTTTTTGTTAAGAAGAAAGATGGATCTACAAGGTTTTGCATTGGCTATAGAGAGATAAATGCTATAACAATAAATAACAAGTATCGCCTATCTCGCATTGATGATTTCTTCGGACAACTTCATTGAGCTCAATATTTTTCAAGGATTGACCTTCGATCTGGATATCATCAGTTGTGTGTGAAAAAGGAAGACATTTCGAAAATAGCATTTCAAACCACGT
This sequence comes from Viscum album, assembly GCA_963277665.1. Classification (NCBI taxonomy): domain Eukaryota; kingdom Viridiplantae; phylum Streptophyta; class Magnoliopsida; order Santalales; family Viscaceae; genus Viscum; species Viscum album. The sequence goes on along the minus strand of OY728140.1, from coordinate 1,710,139,356 downwards.
ACAGGTATTACAAGTTTACAGTAATGGATTTTAGATTGACTAATGAACCCCATGTCTTCATGGATATAATGAATAGAGTTTTCAAGGAATATATTGATGACTTTTAAGTTGTATTTATTAATGATATCTTGGTATAATTCCAAAGATAAAAAGATCATAAAAATCACTTGCGTATTATTCTAAAGACTCTTAAAAGAAAATAATTATATGGGAAATTTAGCATGTGTGAATTCTTGCTTCATGATATTTTTTTTCTTGGCCATATTATCTCTAAAGATAGAATATTTATTGATCCTTCAATGAACATGGCAATCCATGAATGGCCAGCACCGATCAGTATAACTGAGGTATGTAGTTTTATTGGTTTAGCAGGTTATTATCGACATTTGGTTTGGAATTTTTCCCGTTTGGCTAACCCATTAACAAAGCTCACACGTAAAGGGGTTAAATTTGTTTCAACAAAATACTGTAAATAATGTTTTGAAGAATTTAAGAGAAGAGTTTTCAATAATCTTATCCTGACTTTACCATCGAGAAATGATGGGTTTGTTATTTATAGTGATGCTTCAAAGAAAGGACCTGGTTGTGTCCTTATGCAGAATGATTGATTTATTTACTATGTATCAAGGAAGCTAAAAATTAATGACAAAAACTATCCTACTCATGATCTGGAGTTATAAGCTATAATATTTTCTTTGAAGATATGGAGACATTATCTCTATTGTGAAAAATGTGAGATATATACCGATAACAAGAGTTTGATGTATATTTTCTCACAGAAATAACTCAACATGTGGAAAAGGATATGTCTTGAATAATTCAAGGATTATGACTGCACTATACACTACCACCCAGGGGAGGCAAATAAGGTTGAAGATGCTTTGAGCAGAAAGGATCATGGAGTTTTGAACAAGATGAGAATTGAAAGGGATCCTATTTTTATGGATCTAGTAAAGATGGATATAGGAATAACCATGGAAGGTAAACATCAATTATTTTTAAAATTTTTGCCAAACCATCTTTACTAAAAAAGATAAAAGGTTCTCTGGATAATGATGAAGAGTCTCAAAAGAAAATTAAAGCTGTGAATGATGGGATATTGATTGAATTCATATATGATTATGGGATTTTGAAATTTGGGAAGAGACTTTGCACTACTGATTTACCTGATGTAAAAAGGGAATTTTTGGATGATGCTCATAGCTCCAATATCTCTATACACCATGGTAGTACTAATATGTATAGATATTTTAAGGAACAATTATTGTGGGACAACATGAAGAGGGGTATTGAAGATTTTGTGTCACGATGTATGGTTTGTCAACAAGTGAAAGCTGGAATGAAACAACCTGGAGGATTCATGCAACCTCTTCCTATACCTGAGTGGAAATGGGATAATATTACGATGAAATTTGTCATGGGACTACCAAAGAAACTTATAAAGAATGATGAAATATGGGTAATTTTTTATCATCTTACCATTTCAGCACCTTTTCTTACTATAAGAGAAGATTTACCACATGAACATTTAGCCAGAGTATATATTAATGAAGTTGTAAGACTCCATAGTGTACCCCTGTCGATTGTTTTTGATCGTGATCTCCATTTTGCATCATGATTCTAGAAAATTCTTCAGAAGGCCCTGGATACTGAACTTTGTTTTCACACTACCTACCACCCTCAAACTGATGGAAAATCAGAATGGACTACTCAAACCTAAGAAGAGATGTCGAGATCTTGATCACTTGAATCTCAAGGTATGTGGGATCAATATTTACCTATGGAATAATTTTCCGATAACTACAATTTCCATTCAAGTATTCATATGGCACCATAAGAAGCATTATATGGAATGTGATGCCACACACCAGCTTTTTGGGATGATGTTGGTGAAAGAAAACTCATAGTCCAAGAACTTGTTGAGGAAACAATGGAAATGGTGAAGGTTATCCAACCCCACATCAAAGCATCACAAAGTTGGCAGAAGGGATATGCCGATAACCGATGGAAGGATTTGAAAATTCAGGTTGTAGAACAAGTTTTATTGAAGGTATCTCCATTGAAGGGAGTTATATGATTCAATAAGAAGGGTAAACTAAGTCTCAGTTACATCAGACCTTTCAAACTTCTAGAATGAATTGGGGCTGTAGATTACCGGTTGGCAATGCCGCCAAGTCTCTCTAAAGTTCACGATGTGTTCCACGTATCTCTATTGAGAAAATACATGTCTGACCCAACGCATGTAGTCACCTATAAGAAAATTGAACTGAACCTGATCTATCTTATTGTGAAGCACCTGTCAAAATTCTTGATACAAGAGAACAAGTGTAGAGAAACTGGATGACTAATCTAGTAAAAGTTTTATGAAGAAACCATAAGATGGAAGAGGGAACGTGGGAACCAGAGGAACTTATGATGAAGAACCACCAAAATCGTTTTGTTTGGTAGTATTCTAGAAATTTTTAGGATGAAATTATTTGATGGAGGGAATAATGTAACACCCTAAGATTCCACAGTACGTTTCCCTGTGAATAATGCAATAACTTGCATTGTACGCATCTTCGAGATTCTAACACACCGCGACCAATCAAAGAAGCTGTTATGAATAGTAACACCCACTTTTTAAAATTTTATAAATTTAATCATCCGTAATGGACTTCATTTTTAGAATCGTAATATCAAAATTATCTTAGAGTGAATTTTTGGTATTTTTCTGAACACATTCAATTTTTAATGAATAGTGAAAAAACACTACGTTATTGGTTAAACCGACTTTTTATTTAAATAATTAATTATTTTTTTATAATTTATTTTATGTCAAAATAGATACACAATACAAATATATGTTCAATGTAGATCATTGGAGTAATTTTATAATAAGTTTATATATATATAATTTTATCGAAATATTTACCGTCTTTTACCCACATCCTAGGAGAATTTGTAAAATTGTATAAAACACAATTTCACTGCTTCTGTGAGTTTAATTTTGAAAATTCGTGAGGAAAAGTTAATATCAGTAAGTAAAATGTGGTTCAATATGATGAAAATAATTTTTGGTGAATAGTAACTTTTTACTTTTATTTACCACAGTTAAAAGTAAATAGGGTAATTAAGGATAAAAATGATATAATAATTACCCTAAAACATGTCCTAATTCTATTGGATAAGTATAATTCGACCAAAAATACCTTAGGAGTAATGTAGGAACCCTTTTGGTCCACTTGGAATAGATTAGGACATTTATTATTATTTTATTTGAAGATGAGTTTAAAGAGTTAAAATCAATGTTTTATAACTAACTCATTTTTAATATAGGATTATACATAAGATAAATTAGACTATAAATATTCATTAGAAAGCTAAAAATATTTTTCAAAATGTGGTATTTTATTTATAAGTTTTAGACATTAAATAATTAAGTTTATTTATGACACAATGATGATACAGTAATTACCCTATTAATGAAAGATTAAAATAATTGATATTATAAATATCCACATAAATCTAATTTTAGTCTTTTAATGAATTAAACTAATTTTATAGGATACTATGAAATGTTATGGTTGATTAAATTATTTTTTTTGATATAATAATACATTTATGAATTTAACAAAAACAAAATACCGAATAGTTTCAAAATTGACATAAATTAGTGTTTGAAACAAATATTATACTATTAATTGTTACTCTATTCATAAAAATTGATGTTTCAAAAAAAGGGAATAAATAATTTTATAAATGTCATTAATGAACCAATTTAGGTTCTCATGGATGTTTATAGTATATTTATTAGACATATAATATAAAAATTCAAAGAAATATGGTAAATGTCAAACTATTTAACTAATAGTTAAATCTAAAAGATAAGGCCAATATAGTGACCCAACCCAATCTAAAACCTATTGGTTGAGTGGTGTTTGACCCACCCCACCTTATCCTTAACTAAATTATTTTGGATCCATCATAAACCGAAAATGATTTTATTATAAAATAATATTTCAAGTTTTTCCTAATGTGACCCTCACCACTCTTATAAAAGGGAACTTCTCCTTCTCTAGAATTAATGCCTTAAAAGACATTTCGCTCAGCAAAACCTTGCCATAATATCCTCCCAACTATCCTCAATTCAACTTATGGGCCTTACTTCAGTCATAAATCAATCTTAAGGATCCCTTTTGATCAAATCAAAAGAATGAACCCGAAGAAGAGGTAAATATTTCATCACCTCTTTCATGTTCTTTTCTTATTCCACATTCTCATTCTCTTTTTTTTAAATTGTAAAATAATAACACCAGTATCTCTTATATACTATGATTTTATTATAAAAATGGTACAACCATATTCATTGTTCTATCCATTCTATAAATGACAAAGTCACCATATGTGCAGACGTACGGATTACCGTCTCCACGTCATGGTGTATATTGTTATTCAAACACTTAATCATTTGAATGAGTATAATAATGAGTATAAATGATGTAAATAATAAATATAACATGATAATTATTCTTTATGTATGATATACCATCCAATGTTTTAGGATTTTAATATCAAAATAATGACATTGTCGCTCATGCGTATGTACAGATAACCGTCTCCACGAACGTGATGAAATTCATTCCCCATCATATCCATTCAAGAATAATTTTAATTTGATGATTAAAAATAATGTTTAAATACATAATATCAGTCTGAATATGAATAAGATACATCCTATCCCAAAAAAACATTACTTACGTAACAAATCATATAATGAAAAATGAATCAGTTAACTCCCAAAATGATGATACTACTGAAATATCCTTAACAAAGTAATATTATAAGATCATACATGATATCATATATATGTATATATTTATTTAATAATATAATAAAAATTATTTAACTATTATACAAGAGGTTAATGTAGCCTCAACCGAGGAAAGGTACAAGGTAAGGGTTATTTTTTCAATCTCATTATTATCCGAGATTGTTTGGGTGTATATATTTATTGGGACATATGTATCATAAATACTCATATTTCATAAAACTCTTTTCAAAAAGAATATTTTATTATTTTATGTGAGGGTCTATTTAACTACATCATTATTTTAAAAGTTTTAAATATTTATCTTTCAAAATCCTTTTAATTAATGTCCATGTTTTCAAAATGAATTTAAGGATTTATTTATACAAACATGAATGTTTTTAAATAATAATTATTTTTAAAAGTTTTAAATTGGTTTGGGGAACTTTTATTAAAAAAAATTCTTTTAAATTACTTCATTTAAAAATGTGTTACTTTTAAATTATTTCACAAAAATATATATTTCTATAAAAAACATTTACTGATCATTTTCAACTATGTCAACATCTTTTATGAGATATTATTCTTGATCGAGGTTGATTTATTATGATAAAAATATTCCATATTGAATTTATGGTTTTGTGGTATGTTTTACTTTGGATGTGTTATTTTTATACCATTCATGGTTTATGGTTTAATTATTGACATTTCATATGCTAGTTCTACTATGAATGTTTGTGTTATGTTTAAACCTTTTTATATGAGGAATGAATTGGACTTAGTAAGTGATGGGTAGAGACTGCTATACCTCTTTGATGCATCAGTAGGTCTCATGAGACAAACTAGTGCCTTTTCTCAAGTCCTTGACAAAATCTTATTTGTAATCTTGGAACAAGGCCTTGACTATGTGATTATGACGTCTGGAATTGTGCATTCTATCATTATAAAAGTTTTTATTGATATTGCATGTGATTATTAAACTAGTAGAATATACATGTGAATAAGTAAATTAAATCATTTGATTTTATCTTGTCTATATTATGTTGAATGGCAAGTTTAAAAGGCTTTTTTTAGTCTAAAATTTCCTTAAATGTTTATGCTTATTTATGAAAGTTTCCACTCTATTGTTATCCTTAATAAGCATCTGAGCTCACCCATTTCTATGTTTTATTTTTCCCGGTATACGAAGAAGTATATTATTACTGACCTTCAGGGATAGTCTATGGGATATGAGTGTGGCCTATGGAGACTATGTTGTTGTAGTTTTTCATTTTACAATGTAATGTAAAATCTATGAATGTATATAGTATTTCGAAGGATACTAAACTAATCGGCCTTTCAAGATAGGATCTTTTGTGATCATGCCAATGTTATGTAATAATGCACCAAATCTAGGTAATTAGGTTTAGGGAATTACATAAAGAGATCACCACAAATATTCACATTGTTTGTCCTATTAATAGCACAATAAAAAATTTCCCAGAAAGGCTCCCTGAACCCCAAATAATTAACACACTAAATAAATGAAATTGTCACGACCCGTCCTCGGGGCCCGTGCCGTGACTACCCCAAGCCCGCCTTCCATAGGCCAGGGGCTGGCGACTAGCACCAAGGCGTAAATTCCCGGTGAACAGGGAAGGCATTGCCTTTATAAGTAACATCCACCACAGAGTCAGCAAGCAGAAGTAACTACAAAGTGCGGAAAAGTAAAGGGGGCTGTACTTTACTTTTCAGTTGTACTTTACAGTTGGGCTTGTATTTCCGGCCCCCTTTACTTTTCCGCACTTTGTAGTTACTTCTGCTTGCTGACTCTGTGGTGGATGTTACTTATAAAGGCAATGCCTTCCCTGTTCACCGGGAATTTACGCCTTGGTGCTAGTCGCCAGCCCCTGGCCTATGGAAGGCGGGCTTGGGGTATTCACGGCACGGGCCCCGAGGACGGGTCGTGACAAATTGGTATCAGAGGTGGTCGGTTCTACCGCAGACTCTGTTCTTTCTTCTGTGTGAAGCAATAGTGTTTAGCGTATTGAGTGTGGTTATCAGTCCAGGGAGTCCAGTGTTGGTGCGGCGGCCGACGTATCCATACAGCAGGACACTGACTTCTGATTTCTGACTTAATGCACGAAAACATTGATTGCATGTGTGTTTCAAGTTTTCTTCGTGATTACTTGTGTCAGCTCACCGGGTATACTGATCTGCTTCATGAAAGTCTCAAGTTTTCCTTGTGATTACTTGTTCCAGCTCACCAGGTATACTGTTCTAACTGTGGTGCTCTTGTTCTCCTTTTCAGGATGGCCCCGCGACGACAGCCAGCTAGGGTTCCGAGTGTAGGGCGCGACGGCAGCCCACCGAGCGACGAGGCCTCGGTGCAGGGCCCTTTGCCAGCAGTGGCACCGGCGGTAGCTTTACCCGCCGAGCCACCGATGCTACCAGTACCAGACGCTGACGATGCACGTCGCCTCAGGGCACTGCATGAGTTTCAGAGCCAGCGACCGCCCAGGTTTCGCGGTGAGGCGGACCCCCAGGCCGCCGAGGACTGGCTAGAGGCGGTGGTACGGATCTTTAGGCTAGTGAGGACACCAGCGGATCTCATGGTGATTCTCGCGGCGAGCCTCCTGCAGGCAGCGGCAGGACGATGGTGGAGCTTGATGCTCCAGGTGCACGATGAGGCATCTCTTCTTTGGACGGACTTTGAGAGCCTCTTCCGCTCGGAGTTCGTCCCGGCCACCCTTCGTGCGGTGCGTATCCAGGAGCTTCTACAGCTGCGGCAGGGCAGCATGACGGTCGCTCAGTACGCGGCGAGGTTCACCGACCTTTCTCGGTACTCGAAAGACATGGTACGGGACCCCTTCTTCCGGGCCCGGACCTTCGAGCAGGGCTTGCGACAGGAGATTCGGGCGTCGCTGATCTCCCTCAGCATTCCGACCCAGGCGGGAGTGCTAGAGCGGGCCCTTCTGATCGAGAGCTTCCTTTCTGAGTCTACACCAGCACAGAGACCCACCGTAGGGCGGCACGTAGCGGAGTCTTCGGTAGCAGGTAGCCGACAGATGACTCAGGGTTCCAGGCAGACCATACCTACCAGTGGCCGACTGCACGACTCAGGCTCAGTTGTGCGGGGAAGCCGGGGTGGAGTCAGAGCCAGGCGTGCCGAGAGTGGGCAGTGTTACTCCTGTGGCGGAATTGGTCACATGGCTCGTGACTGCCTGACCCGCCATGCGGAGGAGCAGCAGACGGTTGAGGAACCACCTAGGCAGAGGCAGAGGTTCGACCGTGGCGGTCTGCAGGGAGGAGACGGACGAGGTAGAGGAGCTGGCCGGGCAGCAGGTGGTGGACGACGCTTTGAGGCTCTACCACCACCACCACCAGGAGGTCCACCCCGACCGCAGGGGAGAGCTCAGCTTCAGGCAGCCGAGGCCTTCGATCATGGAGCCCTGGGAGCTGATGGACAGGAGCAGAACTAGTGGATACATCCTTTGTACTTCTGGTTCCTTGTTGCTTTTGTGTAGCGTCTTGTAATATGAGCTGCAATAATAAAAGACGCATACCCTTGTGATATTTTTTTTTCGTTCCTGTCCTCTTTCGTGATGTTACTTGGAGATTCCAGTTTTGGCTGTTGACTTGACCCTCACTTGTGAGACGTCTACTGGAGGAGACCCAGTTACCACACACTGATGCCGACAGTGTGACTCAACCCTTGGAGGCGAGAGTAATGGTTGAATCTCTTAGTAGTAGCGTCGAGGCCTTACGACGTCATCCTTGGTATGGATTAGTATCATCCATGTTAGGATTGACTGTTTTAGGCAAAGAATGTGGTTCATCCAGAGGATGAGACCGGATTTCTCTTTTCGGCAAAGAAGAAATCTTGCAGCTCTTGTGGGACCAGAGATGGTCCGAGCCACGACAGAGAAGGTCCAGATCATCCAGGAGAGGATGAGGACAGCTCAGAGCCGGCAGAAGTCATATGCTGACAGGAGGCGGAGGCCACTAGAGTTCGAGGATGGTGACCACGTCTTTTTGCGTGTCTCACCTCGACGTGGTTTACGGAGATTTGGCCGAGGCGGCAAGTTGTCTCCACGCTCCATCGGGCCTTTCCAGGTCCTCAGCAGGATAGGAGAGGTGGCTTATCGCCTGGCTCTACCACCTCAGTTGCACCGGGTGCACGACGTCTTCCACGTGTCTCAGCTGAGGAGATACGTGCACGACCCGACGCACATCATCGACTTTGGGGAGCTGGACGTGGACGATGGGGCGACTTTTGCGGAGGTCCCAGTGGAGATCGAGGATCGACAGGAGCGGGTCCTACGTGGGCGGTCGATTCCTCTTGTGCGCATCAGATGGCAGCACGGGAACCTCCAGGAGAGCACTTGGGAGCGGGAGGCTCAGATGCATGCTCTGTACCCCCATTTGTTCCCCTAGTTTTTGATGTTTCTTTACGGGGACGTAAAGCCCTGAGGTGGGAGTAATGTAAAGACCCGCAAATTTCAAGGAAATTTTTTTCTTAATTTTCTTTGGAATTTTACAAGAGCGCAGCTTCAGACGGCACCTGATTCCGAGGCCCGGTGTGCCCGGAATCAATTTCCGAAGTTTGGCTCGGGTACGTTCAGTGAACGGACGAGCGGGTTTTTCTATCTTTTGAACCGGTGCCCGGAATCAAATTCTGAGGGCACCGATGAAATCGCAGTGCCGGTATTTGCTTAGAAACGCCTCTTCTGGAGTTGCGTTTGCTCAGACGTGGTTTTTAAATTTTGCGGCTTTAAGTCAGAAATAAAATAAAGTTTGTGCGACAACTTTATTTTATTTCACTTAAGCTGCTTGGAAGCCACTTGAAGCCACTTAAGGGCGGCTTGAACTGAGTGGAACTGGATAGGAGGCTATCCAGAAATATCCTACCCCCTTGGTAGGATATTTGTGCGGTGGGGCCCGCACGAGCCCCGCCGTTTCTTTCGCTAAGTAACGCACCCGCGAAAACCCGTCAAAGTAACTGAAAAGTCAACCGACGCGTTTTCTTAAATTCTTAATAGACCATTTAATTGGGCGGTTTATTTCGTGAATTAAATGGGCTGTTTTATTCGTTGAATTAATTCAACGAATTAAATGGGTCGTTACTTATGCGTTTTGCGTTTGTTGGCAAAATAATAAAATAGACAACTTGTCTATTTTGGAGGATTGCTATCGTTGTGCAATTCCTCTGAACCTCCACTCTCCCCGCGAAGAACGCGAAGAACGCGAAGAACGCGAAGAACGCCGGCGACCGGAATTCGACGACGCACACCGAGATCTGCGACGTCGACGAGCCCTACCCGCGACGTTCTTCGGCGACGCCTCTTCTTCTGCGGCCGATCCTCGTTCGGCAACTAAGGTGAGAAACGAATCATTTGAATTCTCCCGTTTTAATTTCGATATCAACGGATTTAAACTAATTAAATCCATTTGATCTTGATCCGGAGATTGGCGACGCGACGCCGGATACCGCGACGACGCGACGATCCCCCCTTCTTCCGCGACGAGCAATTCCGCGACGACCTCTCGTCCGACGACGACGACAAGTAAGGGATGTTGGATTATTTTATCTTTTTCCCCGTGTTTATTCTTTTAAAGTGAAGAACATGATCTCCGACAATTTGATTTATTTAAAATTGTTGCTGATTATTCCTCCCGTGGATTTTGACTAAACGCGGAGGGTGCGGGTCTAACGAACAAGACCGGGCAACCCTCCGTCGATCTCTTTTGTTGTGCGGATTTGGCGGACGACGACGAACCGTGCGGCAAGGGCATTTTGTGGATTCCGCAGTAAAGATCGTCCCCCGGGAGGAGCAACGGCGCAGACGGGAAAGAAATCGGGCCACCGGAGCATCTCCGGCGGCCCGTGGAAGGAGACGGCGGCGCGGGTCGCCGGCGCGGCGGCGCCGGCGACCGGAGGCGGCGGCGCCCGGCGCGCCGCCGGAGGAGTCCGCCGCGGCCGAGCCGCGGCGGCGGCGAACCGCCGGACCGCGTCCGCGGTCCGGCCACCAGCACGCGGCCCGCGCGAGCCGCGTTTCTCCCAAAGCCGCGGGTTTGACCCGCGGCGGCTCTTCGGCCGCTCGGCCGAAGACCGAGCCGGCCGGTCCGGTCGGCCGGGCCGCGCCCAGGCCGGACCGGACCCGGCCGAGCCGGGTCGGGCCGCCCGGTTCGGGCCGACCCGGTGCGGCCGACCCCAGGGGGGGTTCGGGCCGGGTCGCCCCGGACCCAGAACCCCTGTTTCGGGCCTTCTTCGGTCTTTCGCCCATATCTTGGGCCTGGGACCTCCGATTGACGAACCGTCAGCGGCTACTCGATCCTTGGATCGAGACGGTCGTTTCGGTATACTATACTCAAGGTGCACCTTCCTTTTCGGGAGTCTACGTAGTTAAAACTCCGTAGTTAAGCGTGCTTGGCCTAGAGCAGTGATTAGGATGGGTGACCTCCTGGGAAGTTTCCCAGGGTGGGTGTGAGACGGAAAGGCCAATAACTAACAGACCGGGCGTCCGATTGATGCGCCGTCTGTTTCGTTGAATTCCTCTAAGTGAGACGGAACTTTTGGCATACTCCGCCCGAGGATCGGATACAGGCGGAGTACGGTCGGGTTGGTTTTGCCCTAAAAACCAACCGGGCCCCTGGGACGAAAATGCCAATAACTCTCAGACCGGGCGTCCGATTGACGCGCCGTCTGTTGCGTTGAGATCCTGTTGTCGATACGGAACTTTTGGATACATCAACTTCGGACTACGTGTCAGTTGATGTATCAGCCTCTCGGCTCGTGGAGCGGACCCTCCTAAACGAGCTCGCTAAGTGCGGGAACCCTAGTGCTGGCTGTGGCTTCGACGACAGAGCAGAGATCCTCCGTGGACTGCGACGACGACAGAGCAGAGATCCTCCGTGGACTGCGACGACGGCAGAGCAGAGATCCTTCGTGGACTGCGGCGACGACTGTGCAAGAGATCCGCAGTGGACTGCGTCGACTACTGCACTCAGCGATCCTACGTGGAACAGTGCTACCGAACCTGTGTGAGCTGAATCTTCTTTTTTACCTTGAGCGGTGGAGCACTTGGGTGTAGCGGCGGACCCGTGGTACTTGACAGTGGTGGTGCGCTTGGATGCAGCAGCAGACCCTTGGCGGTGGAGCGCTTGGTTGTAGCGGCGGACCCGCGATACTCTACGGAGTGTGTGCGCTTGGTTGTAGCGGCGGACCCGCGATACTCTACGGAGTGTGTGCGCTTGGTTGTAGCGACAGACCCGCGACGGTGGAGACGTGCGTGCGGAGTACGGAGACCGTGTAAATGACTGAGACCTGATGACTGCTTGACCGACTCGACTTGGAGTGAGTCGACTAGCCCAGTGGACGGAGCGCCCAGTAGTTGGCAGCAGACCCACGGCGGACGGAGCACCTGGTAGTTGGCGGCAAACCCGCAGTACTCGACAGGAGGAGTACCTCAGTAGGCTATCTGGGTGAGCGCCCGGTATTTGGCAGCAGACCCTCAGCGGACGGAGCGCCCGGTAGTTGGCAGCAGACCCGCGGTACTCGACAGGAGGAGTACTTCAGCAGTCTTAGGTTAGTGAGCAGTACCCCGGAGTCGTGACAGGACCACTGTACACTTCAGAGATGGGGCTCTTCAACATTTACGGTTTCGATAATGAAAATCCTGGTTGAGCTGAATCTTATGTTACTCTCCTTTGTAGATTGTGTTGAACTATCCTATGTGGATTTACTGTTTACTCTCTTTGTGTATTTGAGTCTTGCTTTCCTTTGTGGATTGAGTTGTTCTTGAGCTCGTGAGCAGAGCTAGAATTGGGGACTTAGGTATATGTATGGGCATATACCTAAGTCGAGTCAGATGTTACTTCGTGATTGCATCTTTCTTTTGTGCTATATCCTTTGTGGATTTCGGGAGACCTTCGGGGGTCTCGGGGTCCTTACTGAGTAGTTGTACTCACCCCTGCACGGGCTATGCCCGCACCTTATTGTGTTGGTTGCAGACGACGGACAGCGCTGATCACGGTTGGGGCGTGGAGCAGGACGGTACCTGGAGGTGGACCACTGGGCGGGACGTGCTCGGAGCGGACGTGGGACCCGAGGAGCCTGGAGGCTATCTGTACCCACCCTTCAGGTGGGATTACCAGTGGACGACACGAGGCCGCCGTCTTTTCTTCAGTTGCTGTACTTTACTTTTCAGTTGTACTTTACAGTTGGGCTTGTATTTCCGGCCCCCTTTACTTTTCCGCACTTTGTAGTTACTTCTGCTTGCTGACTCTGTGGTGGATGTTACTTATAAAGGCAATGCCTTCCCTGTTCACCGGGAATTTACGCCTTGGTGCTAGTCGCCAGCCCCTGGCCTATGGAAGGCGGGCTTGGGGTAGTCACGGCACGGGCCCCGAGGACGGGTCGTGACAGAAATTTTATGAAAATTGTATGTGGTAATAAATATAATTTACATTATTATCACCTTATTGTAATATAATAAGTATTTTACGTGATAATACCTGAGCCGTTAACTCTACTCATCATTCTCGTGGACATTAAATGAACCATGAATATTTTAAACTAACATTTTTAATTTAATATTTTCAAAGAATTTATTTTAAAACATGTAAATACATGTAATAAATTAAATATCAATTATTATTAACTTTAATACTTTGAATTTATTTATTTCCTTCGTGATCGTATATCCTTGAAAAAATTTGAGACCCCTATTATGGGCCCACCAGGTATTGTATAACTATTCAGCTGGATAGGGAATATTTTTTATTACGATATTTTGTGTGCCCCTCTAAAACCTTATCTTGATAGTATAAAATAATATTCATAGACCAAGAGTGTAGTCTAGTAACCTATAAAGACAACCAAAGAGATAAAGAGTAGTCATAAGAATCACAACTGAACTAAAAACACACACTGTGTAATTTAATCTTGTTATCTTTAAACATCTCATAAAGAAGGATTCATAGTTGTGTTATCTTCAATTTTTATTTATTATTTGTTGATTTAAATAGATGGTTTTATCCTCAAATACCTTGTCCATGTATTTATAAATATACTACCATCCTTTTCAACATGGTCAGAGATATTACTTCCTCAACCTGAGAGAAAAAAAAATTTCTTGATCATTCATCCAAGGTCATACCACTAGTTATGCACCCAACAAAATATACCTTGCCATGATTACAATATCATCATTTTTACCTTGTATCAAAGTATGTGATCAAATGGAACACACAGATAATGATATCAAGTCAAGAGACCAATACACATATATGTATATTGGAACAAACAATGAAAACAACAACAAGATATGGTGTTCTTATTGTAATTTATTTCCTCATTATGTCAATACTAGATATCACCAAGTTAGAACATCAAGAGAATAAGTCACAATCCTTATGATCCCCCATTACTTAAATTTCAAATATTGACTATGTCCAGTCAGTATGATATATCTGGACCACAAGACCATTGTTTAATATTAATATCATAGTATCTTAAGGTACTATTTATATCTCGGGATATAGTATAACCTTTTGATATGAAAATTAATATATAGAAATTACTATTAAATAGTGGATACAGAAATATTTAAACTATAATGTTATGTAAACTTCATGCATATTTCACTGTATGCATGATATGGTAATCATAAGTAATATATAGTTCGGTTTAAGACACCCCATATTACAACACTTATACCATATATAATTTATAAATATAATGTTTTACTTTTATAGTCATTTTATTGACAAGATAAATATTTATTAATGCATATCATTTAATCAGTATGGGTTTTTTAATGCGCATTATTCATTAATTATATTGATTATTCAATAAATAATAAATGATTTAGACATTCACTTGTAGGGAGACCATTTATAGTAATCCCCTCAATTCATCTAAAGTCATCATGAAACAATAAGTCTCCCAAACCTTATGAGTTTGTACCTTGTAGTTTAAAAATGTCTTGTAAAAGGATTTGACAATAGAGATATATTTGTCTAAACCAGATCAGTTTAAACCCAATGGTTTTACAAATTCTTATGCAATGTCTTGATGTTAGAGGTATCATTTTCCATACACGTAGTATCCAATAATTAATCATTTCATTAATTAATAATTCATTTCACACTATCCAATAAGTTATTACAATGATATTATATCCGAATTCATTTAATTATCATTTAATTGATTAAATGGAATGTATTTTTAGATATTTACCTTACCATACATATTATTCCTCTTTAATTCATGCAGTCAGGTTATTTAAAAGGTATGTTTTTCATTTATTTAACTTTCCGTATTGATCATTTTTATGGATTCATGGAATCTCTTATTGAACATAACCCTTACTGAGTGTTCGAACATACACTTATTTTGTTTCACATCCCAAGAATCCTAGAAGTGTACTATGAATGATATGCAATTATATTCTAGATATAATAATAATATCCTTGAAATATTTTTTTTTTATTTTTTTATATAAATGTAATATGGTAATAATGTAAGTATTTAGTTTACTAAGACTAATAAAAATTTATTTCCATCATAATGGGATTCCCTTTAAATTATGATAATGTAACAAAGAAGAAACTGATTATATAATTATGCGGTTGGGGTCACTATAAAAACCATTATTCATCACAATATTTGTATATTACTTTTGATTTATGTTAAGGAATAATATTTAAAAATGGTGATTTTAGGTAAGTTGGGGGCACTCAGTTTCCAAGTTCACCCATATGAAAATCAATTGTCTTATTAAATCTCCACCATAACCTAAATAAGATCATATCCTTCTATTCTAATTATATATATATATATTTGAATGTTATATTTACAGTTCATTCATCTGAAATTTTAATAAAAAAATGAATTTTTATATTGTACACCCCAAATCCAGTAACCCATTTCCATTCCATACTTACTACATTAGTATAATATAAAATGGATTTAACTAACCAAGTATAATTAGCTTTGAAGTCTCTGAAAAATAGATACAAAGTTGATTCCCATATTACATTCTTACAATAGAAAATAACATAAGAAAATTTTATTCATAATTGAAAACATTCATAATATCCATCTTCATAGTTTGGGGGAAGGAAAAAAATAAAGGTTTAGCTTAGGTGATCAGTATGGGCTATGAACAATGGAATATATCTTGAGTTGGCAATACATAATCAATATAGAAGTGTGGATAATAAAAAATATATTTAATCAATAACTTGATTTCAATGAACATCCATGGATATAATTTATAGAAAAATCACATAGAGAATGGAAACTGAATTTTTAATAAAGGGAATTTATAAAATCTAGATACACATGAACTTACCATAAAAACCTATTACCAATGATATCATGAATATTACATCCAATTCCTCTCAACTAATACATTATTCTTAATAAATAGGTAGTGTGAACTAAATACCCATCAAATGTGGCAACTTGCATTATCTCATGAGACATGTCAATTCATCAAGGGGATATCTATAATCAATCCCCAACCACCACTTTCATGTTATATAAATTACTCATATTTTAAATGATCAATACAACACATTATCAAAATTACTTATAAGTAAATAATTATTCATATTTAATCAAGAATAAAAAACTTCAAAATTTACTGAATATATAAAATAATAATAATAATTATAAGCCATCAAGAAAAATGAGGTGGATGATATCATTATATTATATCCCCCACTATATATAATAATCAATAATGGATTTTAACATAGAAGAAAACAACTTGAAAATAATGTTCATGTATTTCTTAAAAAACATGTAAAAATATCATTTTCTTTTGATAAAATTATAAATAAGAATTTTAAAAATATTTAGAAAATGAATTTATTTTAAAATAACATGGAAAATTATAAAATATATTCAAAGAAAATTACTTTCATATTGATAGGAAAATTCATTCATTCTATATATATTAAAATTGAGTATTCGTTTCTACGATTGTAATAATCTATGAAAATAACTTGTTTGATTTTTTAAAAAATAATATTTCAAAAACTTTAATATAAATTCAAATATTGTTGAAAATTTATTTTAATTTTTTTGAAACATATAAAATAACATTACAAATAGCATTTTGAAGAACATGGGCTTGGATGAAAAATTTCATTGACATAAGAGAAAATAAGGTTGTGTTTTCATAAAAAAATTAATCTTTCATTTTAAGAACCAAAGTGAGAATAATGTAACTATTTCATAAAAACTAAATGAATAAATATAGTAGAATATAATAAATTAGATTTAAATTATGTTGTTATAAAATTATTTAAAAAAGATTAAACATAAAAACTCGTGGTTAGAAATGAGATTGTGAAATATATCTTTACTGATTTGGTATCGTTTGAATCAATAACCCTTGAAAGAGAAAACATAAATATTATTTTATAATTCCATAAATAAATATTAAATCATGATAAAACATTTAAAAGTGCTAGTGTATACACCATTTAAATAAATTAGGTTCATATTGTAAAATATGGCTCATTGATGTAGAAATGAAATTACCCTTATCACTAGTCCCTATTGATTGATATACAACCGTAACCTCCTATATAATAACACTGTATTTATTATAAATATATCAAATAATAATATTTATAGTTATAATACCAAATATTATTTACATATTACATTATATCAATCACTTATTAATAACTAATTATTAACAACATCACACTAGGTGTTAAATGTTATTTTTTCTATACATTTTCCACTTTGATAGTTTTTGTCTTCAATTGATGATCATTATTTCATAATATATATAATATTAATAATTAAATAATTTCCATTTCTATATATAAAATGAAATTATATAATCATTTGTGAAAGGTGAACTTGAAAAGGAATTATATTATTTTGTGGAGGTGAGAGTCCACATGTACACATGAAAAACACTATATTTTACCAAATGATATAATTATAACAAGTTATATGATATATTATATATATATAGAATAATAAATATTTCATAAATTTGATATATTTTAATTAATTACACATTCATAACCGTACATGTAAATTGGGGATTAACAACAAATTTCAACCTTATATGGATAAGATAGGTCGTACATACGCACTATCGATGCTTTTGTTTCCCATATGACGGAAAAGAGGTGAATAAGGATTGTTCCTATAAAATAATAAAACAAGTTATTTGGATGATAGTTATTTTATAATATGATCATGGTTATAGAATATTTTAATGTGGTGAAATATGAAATAAAATAAAAACACTTGTTTGAGTGTTATAACTATTTTTTAGAAAACCACCATTAGATTACACATTATGGCTTCTATGTTGGTCCTTTGATTTGACCATAACATCTAGTTCATGAAGATAAATAGTAAAAAGGGATTTGTGAAGGTCATTTTCATGCTATGTGGATCATGGAGTGTGAATAATATATTAGAGTTGGTGTCCTCATATAAGAGAGGAGGGGGATCCTATAGAAATACTTACTATATTATATTAATATAAATTAATATCTATTTTAACATGGTACAAAATTGATATATCCTAAATATATAATGATTAATTTTTTTAATAATTTCATAAATTTAAATTTATACATGTTTGGATTATTTTTTAACCGTTATCTCTTGGTTTTAACCCCACTTTAACCCTTTTAATGATTAATGTGATATAAATTTCCTTTTACTCCTTATGGGTCAAAAAAATTGATATAAGAGGACAAGTAATCCTTAAGTGGAAAATGGTTTATATTATTGAACATATTCAATTAAATTTTCCAATGGTAAAAATTTTTATGAATTTTAAACAATTTAATAAAAGATTATTTAACATAAGATATCATTAATGTCATTTTCAGAACTATTTAAATAGTTAACTTTATAAAAATATCAATAATATAATGTATTTTGAATGTATACATTTATAACACAAAAAATACATTATATTTAACAAAAAATTTGATTTAATATGATTAATATCCCAAAAAATATTACATTTTATGTTTTTAAAACCATTTACTAAATTTGTCTTCTACTTTCACATGAATTGTTTCCGAATTGTGTGAGTATTTAAGAAAATTATTTCATCACTAAATGATTAAATTAAATTACAATAATCGAAAAAGTATTAATATTAAAAATAAATTTTTTTGAAAAAAACTTGAATTTTTTATACCCTTATGATAAGATATTAGAGATATTAAAATCAAGAATGTGATATTTTGGAATTATTCATTACGTAAAATAATATAAAGGTCATTATCATAAAACAATTAACACCAACATACAAAATTTTTTAATATAAGAAGGGGAGGTTGAGATACCCACAAAAAAATATCATATTAATGTTTTAAGGTGATTCCAAATCCTTTTCAAATTAAATTTTACCCTAGTTTACCCAGTTTACTCTTTACTATGATGATAAATTTCACCATGTTTATTGTTCATTATTTTTATGAATAAAGATAATTTATTTACAAAATTTTATATTATGATTCTAAATATAGAATCCAATTTTCATGTTTATTTACTACAATTTAATAAAATTAATTTTAAAATTAACCCTCTATACAAGTTTAAAATTAGTTTTCAAGAAAAAATCATTTTAAGTATAAAATTATTTTTATATTGAATCTAAAAATTATAGTTTTTTAAATACCATTAATTTTATTTTGTTTAATGAAAAAAAATGTTAATTAAAATTTAAAACCAATTCAAAACAAAATGGTAATTTTTGATGACATGAAAAATAATATATATATAAAATAAATATTTTTTACTATTCAATAAAAAATCGAACATTTTAGAAAAATCAAAAAAAATAGAAACTATTTGATAAGAAATAATCAATAAATTTTTTAATTTTTATGAACCACATATATATATATGTGTGTGTGTGTGTGTTTGTGTGTGAGTGTGTGTGTGTGTTTGTGTGTGTATTTCATGATGTGTTTACCTGTATTCAGACCCAACAATTCATTCAATATGTCATAATGGTCATATTTAACTAATATTTTTTGAAGGTTTATTTAATTACTCTGTTACGTGTGAGACACATTATCAAACATCATGAAACTTTTAAATGATGATATAAAACAAAATTTAGTTTTATTACATTATCCCCTCAAAGAAAATTTTTCCACAACATTTTATTTATTTTCTAAAACTGAATAAAACATAGTAATATAATCAAATATTTGTTTTTTTATGAACTTTAATTTTTATGTTATGAACTTTAATTTTCATGTTATGAACAAAAAACCTAGTATGAATGTATCTTAAAAATACTAATAATCTAAAATGGTTTTTTGAAAATGTACATTGGTATTTTAGTGTCACATTCCAAAGAAGTCTCACAAGATTTATATACAGTTTAAGTGAGTTTGAAAATTTTCTATAACTTTTAATCAGAAAATATGATAAACTATATTTACATGATTTATTCACATTAAATAAGCATAATTTCATCCTTTTATGATCATCATTCTGATGATGATAAACTTTTCATTCCTAAATCACTACAATTAACATTTAATCGATAATAAGATCTAAAAAGTGAATAAAATTTATTTTACCTATCTAATACTAAAATGGATAGAATATTGTAAAATAATAACTAATATGAATAAACCTTCAAATGAATAAACAATATATTAATCTCAAAATCAACAAAAATAACACCCAAAGTTCAATTTTAATCATTCTATATGTAAGTAACCTTGAAAATAATCAAAACAATTATTCACTAGGTCAAAAACCCAAAATATCAAATTGATTTGATCACATGTTATCCTGATATGAATTTAAATTTTATCTCCAACCAACATAAATCAATAATAATATACTGATTCATCCCCCGAGGCCTGCGTTGTGAATACCCCATGGCCTCCTTCGGTAGGCCAAGGGTTGGTGACTAGCATCGAAAAGTCATATCCCTGAATGTGGGAAGACATATCCTCCAATCCTACAAACACATAGACTAAGAACACCACAAGATTCAAACCACATAGTAAAACTATATTAGTAATAGTTTGTCTTAAAAGTAAAGGGGAATGAATACAATTCCAACAGAAAAGATACAACAATAACATAAAATAGCTCCTAAGATCGTAGGACAAGGATCATACCTAAAGGGTAGGTACAAATCATCTCTACATCTCTCCACATCATACATTCACCCTTGTGTACCTCTTGGTCCTGGATCCCTAGAATCTCAGCCAAGATGCTTGTTGTCTGTACAAGACATAATATGGTGTGGGTGAAGCCTATACAGAGGTGAGTATATCAATACCCAGTAGGGACCCTGGGACCCCCGAAGGTCTCTTATAATTTCACAAATGAAAACCACAAAGAATTATATCAATCACAAATAACAATGAAAAATACTCAGCTCAAACCAGGTATACAACTCAGTGTTCAGGAATAAAGATTATTAGCCTTAAGCAATATCATTTTATTCTATTAGGAAGTTTCCAAATCTGATCAATAAAGGAGAAGTTCCATGGACAATCCAGATAGAGTCGTATGTCACTGATCTATGGTGGGACACTCTAAGACTGGTCCTCATCGGGTCACTCCCTACTGATCTAGACAGGATCTCTATAATGATGATCCACACAGGGTCGATATGATTCTTATCCACAGAGGGTCTCCAGAATGATGATCCACACAGGGTCGCTAGAATGCTGATCTGTACAAGGTCTCTATGATGTTGATCCACACAGGTTCATTATGATGTTGATCGACACTGGATATCTATGATTCTAATCCCCTAAGGGTCGTTATGGTGATGATCCACTCACACTCTCTATGATGATGAATCACAAAGAGTCTCTCTTCAATTGATAGCCAACCATAAGATTCCCCACACTTGGTGCGCATGAGTTCCATAACATCTGTTCATCAAGATATTAGTCATGCCTCTAATACAACAATATTCCACAAAGGAGTAACCTAAAAGACCGCCATGTCGTAAGAGTTCCAACATGACAGAAGGCGCGTCAATCAGAACCCTAGTCTTTGAGTTATAAGTGTTTTATTACCGAGGGCCCAGTTAGATTCGAGTTCGATCCAACCTGATCATACTCTAACATTCCAAAAAACTCATGTGAAGTATTTCAAAAGGACCATCTCATTACAAGGCGTCCATCACCGTAAGAGGTTCATCAAGAAAACGTATGGTTTGTGAGTTACGACCTTTTTATTGTATCTGGGCCAAAAAAGTGTTCATGGTTCGTTCTGACCTAGTTGCACTGACCCGCCCAGCCCGGCTAGAACCGGCTGGGCCGGCGTGAGTGGGCATGGATACTGACCAGCCTGGCCCACCTTGGCTGGGCGTGGTCCCCCATTCTGGCAACCTCCCCACTTCCCAATCGGAAAAGTTGTTGCCCTCTTGTTAGTAGTGCCTATGGGGCGTAGGTCACCTCTTCTGTGACTTCCCTTCACATTGCGCGACATCGTGCCACCACTACCCATCGGTGCCATGCTGTTGGAACTTCCGCGGGCCACCGGGTGAGCTCCGGTGATGTGTTTTCCCTTCCAAACACACCTATGAATCCCCCAAGATGATTCCATCACTGTGTGGCTACCGGATACAATTTCTCGTTGAGTTCAAACTTCGTGCAGGAAGAATGTGACAAACAATTAACAGGAGGAGGGTCTAGGACTTGTTCGTTTGGTTCACACCATCCTCTTTAGCATTATATTAAGTGGGTAATAAATAATTCATCAAAGATAAACTAAAACAAATTCAAAACTTTTTCAATTCATCCTTGTTTTCAAGAATGCGGACAAAAAACCAAATTCTCATAAATTTAAACATAAACAACCCCTACCATTGAATCCGAGGAGACATCATGGTTGTGGATGAAGAATCCAGGCTTGATGAAGCCATCAGTGTTCGTCAATAATGGATGGATTCCTCTAACATTGTCATCCATGCCTCTGTTCTTCATTGGTAGAAGACATCTTGGAACATCATTAGAGGTTCCTCCCTTCCATGTAAAAAACCTAAGCATGGGCCTTATTTAAAAAAAGGGGAAGGGTTATTAATTAATTGAAAGATTAATGAGGTTCATTAATGAATGAACCTTTTAGCTTTCAATGGTGTGGTTGAAAAAACGAGTCAAGCCATTGATTGGATTGAAAACGCAGCAGTCTGACCACCACTGCTCAACAGTTGGTGGAAGAATAAAATTACATTTTTATGCTATTTTATTATTCTTCAAAAATCTGTAAAAATAAATTTTTCATCTGACCTCTTATGGTCTTTGTTAAGCCTCCCTTAAGGGAATCCTGATGATGTGTATTTAACGGTGCCCACAGATTTCAATTCTGAGCACTAGTTCAAAATATATAAAACCCCACCAGCATGTTAACTAAATGTACCTTTAAAAAAGTTCAAAATTACATTCCGGCCACAGTGGGCATCAAAATTAAGCACTGTCAATTTTGGAAAACTCTTAATATTCCCAAATATCATAGAAAATATTTATATGGGATTTTTATCTCTTTACATTCTCCCCACGATAGGAATTTTCTTCCCCTAAAGCTACAACAAAACTAGGAGAGAAAATGGGTGTACTGAGCATGTATCTGAGCCTCCCTCTCCCATGTGCTTTCCTAGAGATTCTCGTGCTGCCAACGTACTCACAATAGAGGAATTGAATAACCACAAAGGACCCACTCATATCGATCATATCTCTCCACTGAGAACTCCACAAATGTCACCTCATCATCGATGTCCAATTTTCCCCAGTTGATATAGTGTGACAGATCATGAACTACCTCCTCAACTCTGACAAATGGGAAAAATTATGCACCTGGTACATCTATGGGTGAAGAGCTAGATGGTACGCCACCTCACCATCTCTGTATGGGATATTAAAAGGTCCGATGAACCCTATAGATATATTTCAGCCCTCTCCAAATGTTAGTTATCCTTGAAGGGGTGGGACCCATAGAAAGATATGGTCTCCCTCCACAAACTCCAAGGGTCTCCGTCTCCTGTCGGCATAATATTTCTGCCAACTCGGTGTAGTCTTCATCCTCTCTAGGATGACTTGCACCTTCTTTGTAGTAGCTTGTACCAACTCTGGACCCATATGTTCTCACTCCCCTAGGTATATCTAGCATAGTAGATACCTTTAAGGTTACCTATACATGGCCTCAAATGGATCCTTGTCGATGGTGGAGTGATAACTATTATGGTAAGTGAACTCCACCAGCGAAAAGAGGTCCTCCCAACTACGGCCAAAATCAAGAACACAAGCACAAATCATGACCTCGAGTGTTTTAATATTACGCTCCATATTACCATCTATCCACTACTGGAATTATTTTTAATTACGATAGACTATTTGCGACAGGATCCCGTCACAAATAGGCTTTAGCGACGGGGTTCTGTCGCAAATAGAACATTGCAGAAAACGCCGTAGCAAATAAAATTATTTACGAAGGTCCCATCACAAAAAAAATTATTTGGGACGGGAATGTTTGCCATCGCAAATAAGCTTCCAATTGTTTGTATTATATACATAAACGTTTTCACGACGGACCTATCACAAAAAATATTTGCGACGAGATATTTTCCTGACGCAATATATATATATATATAACTTTCTGTGACGGGCCCGTCACAACAAATTATTTGCGATGGGATTACTTAACAGTCATAAATACTTTTTTAAAAATATTTAGTTAGGCTATTTGCGACCAAGTCCTATCGCAAAAGGCCCAATCACAAATAATAAATTAATTTAACAAAATAAAATTTGATTATATTACGATTGATGAAAAAATAATAATATTATTATTAAAACAATAAAAATAAAAAATATTAAAATTCTCAATATTAAAAAAAAATCTTAGAAAATAATAAAATATTTAAAAATAAATTACGTAACATTTTCACCAATATAAAAGATAGAAAATGTAAATATTTCATATTAAAATTTTAATTCAAATGTTTGTAACAAAAGAAAATCACCGAGGGTCATCTGGAGGAGGTGGAGGAGCTGAAGGAGCTGCTGGAAAAAACTCTATCCCTAACCTACGAGTAAGAAAATGCATGTACTCCATATGCTCTGGATACTGCTACTGCCATCGACGGCTCTGTTCCTTGTAATGCTGCTCCTGCTACTGCCGCCGCTGATACATATCTTCTTGCTGCTTCTGCAAAGTCTCTATATGCTCAGCCTAAGCTCGCAACTGCTCCTGATACTATAAAGCATAAGATGAT
The DNA here is from genome assembly GCA_963277665.1 of Viscum album. NCBI lineage: Eukaryota > Viridiplantae > Streptophyta > Magnoliopsida > Santalales > Viscaceae > Viscum > Viscum album. The sequence goes on along the minus strand of OY728140.1, from coordinate 1,710,114,324 downwards.
GCCTCTCCAAGAGCTCCTCTTGAGCTGGACGCAGACATCGCAACAGTACCATAATAAGTACCAGGAGTCAAATGAGAGACTATTCCAACTACTCTTCCCTTCTCAAAGCCATACTGAGTCGCCTAGATCCATTCCGCCTCATTAAAATGGTGAGCACTGGTCTGCTCAGTCGTCTCATCCTGAACCTCAGCCTGTGTCTGAGAGGTCACAGCCTCATATGACTCCTTCAATTCCAATTTAAAATTAAAATTGTCTAAATATAATATGCAATTAATTATTAAACTAAAAAAATAATACTAACCACAATATGATGCTGGCGAGCACCTCTAATCTCTACAGTGGCTGGATCACTGTACGTCCTACGATAAACGTCGAACTCCATAATATTAGGACGCTCAACTACCTATAAAAATATAAAATAAACTATTTATATTTAAAGTTATATAAAATATTTAAAAAATATACTTACCTAATGCTCTTTATGTGAACTGAATGTATGACTACCAGCCCGATGCGTCACCTCAAGTCTCCTACGATTCTGTCATCCCACTGAAGATCTTCTCTAAAATCCACCACCCAACCAGTTTAAATATAATCCATCCCAAATGTGAGATGAAATGTACTCTGGTCAGTGGGCTATACATGACTCATCAAATTCTGTCACCCCTGCATTCTTAATGACTGTCATTCTCAAATTGTTCAAAAACAGGCGGAAACGGTCACACATAGAATCTCGCCATGCCTCGTGGATAGCGTTGTGCATGCTATCAACGATAGGATGCCATAAACCCTAAAAATACTTTATAATATAAAGTTTTTAATAAAATAAATTTCAAAATAAATATTATTTATTTACGTACTAGCCAATGATGGAACATGTCGCATCGCACATCAATGGGAATATGTTCCCATGTGATCCGTGGATGAGAAAAATAAATGGGCAATATAGCGCTCCCCTGTCCAATAGCTACATGCTGAAAACTGTGAAAAAGGAATAATTAATCAAACAATTTATATATATACAAATAAATTAATGAAATTTAACTAAAATATACAGGTTACCATACCTCTATGTGTGTGGATCAAAACCAAGACGTGGACGTCTCTTGGGGATAGGGTCACGAATCATCAGTCATGCAAGACAACTCCCCCTCCACATACCTCCTAAACCACCAGTAGGCTGAGGGTCAGCTGATCCCACATCCTCATCATCCAACGATAGATCAACCTCCTCTAACACACACAATAGATCATATTCCATCTGAAACACAAAATCATTGTTATTAGACGATAGTTAAAAATAACTATTATATATAGATATATAATAGTTATGATTATACGCATCATTTAATTGTGTCAGTGTTCATATTTATCCTCTTCTTCATAGCTGTCAATGTTAATGTCCTCATCTTCCTCCTCAGTATCATCAATATCCATATGAGTTTCAGTTTCAGCATCTCTTGTCATTTCAAATTCATTTGTAACATCATTAACATCTTTATCACCATCGATCCTTATTTGTGAGGTGTCATCGTCGATATTCATGTATCTTTGTGAATATGATGTATTTTGAGCCGTCTCTTGAAAAATTTCAATTCCTTCCACTTCAGAGGAACCACATTCAGTTTGAGTAAAGTGATTTTACCGAGATTTTATTTTTATTATGCTCTACCAATAGCTAATGTCTCTTGAAATAGAACAGTACATTGCACAATAAATTTGATGTTCCTGTTGAGCCATTAAAAACAGTTCATTTACTACAAGAAGACTTTTATATTTAATACCGATGATTCCATGACTCGGATGATCACACAAACCTCTCTCAGTATCCAAACACCGACAATTAAACATTATTATGTAATTCGGTCCTAGATAACACAGCTCAATAATTTCATCCAAAATGCCATAAAAGTCAACTTCATTTTCTCTGTGATGTGATCCTCTTAAGAAATATCCACTATTCATTATTGTTTTTTGATTCCCCGTATGCAAGTGTATGAAATCAAAAATCATTCACCATATATGAATTATAAGATTTAACCATTTTGGATGGTGGGTTACTCAACATACACAGTCGCTTATCAATTTTTTCAGCATATTGAGACACCTGAATTTTTTTAATAAAATTATCAATATAATAAATATTAAATGGAATTTATATTAAACCATCAATAATTTATGATACCAGTTTTTGAAACCATTGAGAAATTTTTTTTGTCTCCGTTCTTCAAGAGCAGTTGCTGTAATTTTTGGAAGTTGTTTCTTGATATGATTATCATATAACCTACAAATAAAATAAGTTTAAATGTTGTAACATAAATTATAGAATAAGTGATAGAAGCACTCACATGAAAAATGATGTCATTTTTTCACAGTTGAGCAGTACGTATGTATGAGCTATATGATGTTCATCATCTGAAATCCATCGTTCATGAACTCCACTGAAACCAAAATTTGGCTGATTATAAACTGTTATTTGATTTTCCATTTCTTCATTAACATTCCCCTAGTTTATTTCCATTAAATTGTTTTTGAGGGATATTGAGATTCAAAATAGTGAGAGCAGAAACAAGCAATTTCCTCTTGCAAATAAGCTTCATCAACTAAGCCTTCAACTGATGCTTTGTTACATATTTTTTTCTTTAATTTCTACATGAATATCTTGAATGGGTACATCCATCGAAACTGTACTGGACCTCCACATTTATCTTCATGTGGAAAATGTAATATCAGATGTTCCATTGAATCAAGGAATGCCGACGGAAAGATTTTTTCCTGTTTACATATAATTACAGGAACAACTTCTTCTTATTTTCTTAGTGCATCGTAGTCTGTTGTTGCTAGACAAATGTCTTCAAAAAAATATGATATTTCTATTATCTAATCCCAAATCATAGAATTCAACAATCCTCTGAATCCAACCGGCAAAATTATTTCCATTATAACATGACAATCCTGACCTTTTAATCTAGTAATATATTCATTTTTAACTCATCTTCCCAAATTGGAAGCATATCCATCTGGAAGTCTCTAATCTGCAATCCATTGACAAAATAATAAGAGACTCTCTTTGGATAGTGTATAAGCTTCTTTTGGTTTCATTAGCCTCTATGATCTGACATTTTCAAATAATTCAACTTCTGGTCGCCTGCAAATTTTGGCAAGATCTAATCGTGCCTTTAAAGTATCTTTGGTCTTTCCTGGTCTATCCAAAACTATATGAAATAAATTATCAAAATGGTTCTTCTCAATATGCATTACATCCAACAAGTGGCAGACCAACAAATCAGACCAATACGGAAGATCCAAAAAAATGCTCCGTTTTATCCAGTTATGTTCTTTCCCAAAGACATGAATTTTTTGTTGGTTTACTATTGGTCCAAATGTGATGGGGTTAATTAAAATACAACTCATTTAAACTCTGTACCTGAGATCATCCTTGGAGGTTCATCTCTTTCAACGGTACCTATTCTGAAATGAGATTTGTTCCTCCGAAAAGGATGATCGGTTTGAAGAAATCTACGGTGACAATCAAAATAGTAAGGTTTTTTCCATTGACCCGCATAAAGGATTTGTTTTCATTCATACAATAAGGACATGATTTCGGACCATGTGTACTTCAACCAGATAACATGCCACATGCCGAAATGTCACTAATCTTCCACATCAATGCATCTTTTAATATGTAATTTTGTTTCCCAACAACATTTTATGTATTAACACCATCACTCCACAATGCATTTAACTCATCAATAAATGGTTTCAAATAAACATCAATATCCTTTTTCGGATGTCCTGGGATTAAAAGATTCAAAAAGCTATAAGGCTCCTTCATCAACATCTATGGAGGAAAATAGTATGGAGTTATAAAGATAGGCCAATATGAATACTGACTACCATAAGAACCAAACGGGCAAAACCCGTCAGTAGAAAGACCCAATCGTATGTTTTGGGCTTCTATAGAAAAAGACAGATGTAGAAGGTCAAAATATTTCCATGAATCACCATCAGATGGATGATTCAAACTTTTAACAGTTGAAATCTTGGTTTTGTTCCATGACATCATCGACTAATTATATCTACTTATTCCTAATTATTCCTAATTATTACTAATTATTACTAATTATTACTAATTATTACTAATTACATCTAATTGTTGATAATTATTACTAATTATATCTAATTATATCTAATTATTCCTCATTATTCTTTATTATTTCTTATTATTCCTCATTATTCCTCATTATTCCTAATTATTACTAATTATTACTAATTATTACTAATTATTACTAATAATTACTAATTATTACTAATTATTAGTAATTCTTCCTAATGCTTCCTAATGCTTCCTAATGCTTCCTAATTCTTCCTAATTTTTCCTAATTTTTCCTGATTTTTCCTAATTTTTCCTAATTATGACTAATTATGACTAATTATGACTAATTATACCTAACTATTCTTAATTATTCTTAATTATTCTTAATTATACATAATTATTCAAAATTATTCAAAATTATTCCTAATTATTCGAAATTATTCGTAATTATTCTTAATTTTTCCTAATTTTTCCTAATTTTTCCTAATTATTCATAATTATTCCTAATTATTCATAATTATTCCTAATTTTTCATAATTTTTTCAAATTATTCTTATTTATTCTTAATTATTACTAATTATTCCTAATTAATCCTAATTATTCTTAATTATTTTTAATTATACCTAATTATACCTAATTATAACTAATTATACCTAATTATCCCTAATTATACCTAATTATACCTAATTATACCTAATTATCCGTAATTATCCGTAATTATCTGTAATTATCCCTAATTATTCCTAATTATCCCCAATAATTCCTAATTATTCTTAATAATTTCTAATTATTACTAATTATATCTAAATATTACTAATTGTATCTAATTATTACTAATTATTACTAATTATTACTAATTATTAATAATTATTACTAATTATTTCTAATTATTACTAATTATTCCTAATTATTGCTAATTATTCCTAATTATTACTAATTATTCTTAATTATTCCTAATTACACATAATTATTCCTAATTATTCATAATTATTCCTAATTTTCCTAATTATTCCTAATTATTCCTAATTATTCCTAATTATTCCTAATTATTACAAATTATATCTAATTATTACTAAATATTACTAATTATTACTAATTATTACTAATTATTCCTAATTATTACAAACTATTCTTAATTATTGCTAATTATTACTAATTATTCTTAATTATTACTAATTATTACTAATTAATCCTAATTATACCTAATTATTTATAATTATTACTAATTAATATTAATTATTACTAATTATTACTAAATATTCCTAATTAATACTAATTATTCCTAGTTAGTACTGATTATTCCTAATTATTACTAATTATTCGTAATTATTAATAATTATATCTAATTATTACTAATTACTCATAATTATTCCTAATTATTACAAATTATAACTATTTATTACTAATTATATCTAATTATTACTAATTATTTCTAATTATTTCAAATTATTCCTAATTATTCCTAATTATTCCTAATTATTACTAATTATATGTAATTATATCTAATTATTACTAATTTTATCTAATTATATCTAATTATTACTAATTATTACTAATTATTACTAATTATTACTAATTATTGCTAATTATTACTAATTATTCCTAATTATTACTAATTATTTCTAATTATTACTAATTATCACTAATTATTCCTAATTATTCCTAATTATTCCTAATTATTTCTAATTATTCCAAACTATTACTAATTATTACTAATTATTACTAATTATTACTAATTATAACTAATGATCACTAATTATTACTAATTATTACTAATTATTACTAATTATTCCTAATTATTACTAATTTTTCCTAATTACTACCAATTATTCCTGATTATTAAAAATTATATCTAATTATTATTAATTATATCTAATTATTACTAATTATTCCTAATTATAACTATTTATTGCTAATTATATATATTTTATTGCTAATTATATCTATTTATTATTAATTATATCTAATTAATATTAGTTATAACTAATTATTTATAATTATTACTAACAATATCAGTTTCTTAGTAAAACTAAATATAAATAAAAATCCATTGAAATCTAATTAAATTAGAACTCATAAACGACAATTAAAATTAACATAAAAATAAAATAAATATAAAAAAATAAAATATAAATACCTTAAACTTTGATATTTTGAGGATGTTGACGCCCTCGATTGTTCTTGTATAAAAAACTTCAACTAAAAGAAAATTTCTCTTTGAAACCAAAGAATGAAGAGAGTGAGAGATAACAAGATTTGAATGATATGGGAAAAAACGGATCAGGGTATATATAGGTTAGATTAGTTGCGACGAGATTATTAGTGACGGGCTTTCCATCGTAAATGGTTGTATTTGCGATGGGTGCAGTCGCAATTACCCTCACCCGCATTAATTATAGTCGGCGGTTAAAAGGTTATTTGTGACGGGTCCCATCACAAATAGTGCATGCCAATAGTTTTTTTTGCAACGGGATGACATCCCGTCGTAAAAAGTTATTGACCGTCGCCGGGTATTTGCGATGGGTCCCATCGCAAATAACCCAGCGCAGTTTGGAGCGCAAGCCGCGCAATACTATTTGCGATGGGAGACAAAATCCCGTCGCAAATAATTGGTTATTTGTGAGGAGCACTTCTCCCCGTCACAAATAGATTCCTGGACTTGTTATTTGCGACGGGATTTATTCCCGTCGTAAATAGCCCATCGCAAAAAGCAATTTTTCCCATAGTGATCCGAGGATGAAAGGTAGTTCTTAGAGGTAGCTGAGTCCCAAACACCTCCTGTAATCTCTTTCATAAGTTGGATGTAAAACGAGCGTCGCGATGTAAGACCATCGTCGATGGCATCCCGTGTAGCCGTACAATCTCTTGTACATGGAGACCTCCCATGCTATCTATTGATCCCTACTCTTAGATGGGTAGGAAGTGGGATGACATGGGGAGTCAATCAATGATCACCTAGATTGAATCATGGCCCCTAGTCGTACGTGGTAGCCCTATCCTGAATTCCAAGGAGATACCATCCCACTTCCACTCTGGTACCTCATGTTGATAAGCATAGCTATCTGGTACCTGATGCTTAGCCTTCACTTGCTGAAAAGTGAGGCCTTGCGATACGAACTCTTCCACTTCTGTTCTCATCCCTGGCCACATGTGCTGATACCAGAGGTCCTATTACATCTTCGCCAGTCTAGGATGTACCGCCAGTGGGGATGTGTGGATCTCCCTCAACACCTCATATCGTAGCGTCACTGGCACCACGGAGCTAGTATTTAATGGGCTACAAGTCCACTGGGCCTTCAGGCTATGTAATGAGTCTCCCTCTACCCAGTTGAAATAGGTCTTTGATTCTCTTTAATAATAAAATGAGGCTTTGTGCCCAACCTTAAAAAAATCAGGAGCCTGTCCTGAGAATTTCTAAGCACTTTGGGCCCCGCAGTTAAATATCATTTATGACAATTATAATTATATTCAATAATTTCATGATTAAAAATATCAACCCAACATTATAAATTAGAACCAATACATATAATATTTCAATAACATGTCTCAAGTATGTATTCAATTAGATTTATCACTAATTAAGTTAAATTATATAAATTTTAATATTTTTAATATTATTTATTTGATATTTCTATTATTAAAATAATTTTTAATTCTCTATAGTGTCATCATTAATGCTAATTATTTAATCATTGAAATTTATAAATAAATTTCAATGATGTAGTAAATTATTGTATATTTCAATATACTATTTTTAATCTATTTCATCTCTTATATATCTCTATATTAAAATCATTATACTAATAAGAAATTAGAGTGTGCCATTTTTTCACATTCATTAATTTTAATAATATTCATGTCATATTCATGGAAAATAATCCAAAAAATGATTCCATTTCAAAAAATAGATTATAAGTGTCGTATTTAGTCATCGAATATGATTTTGATAGGTTTTGGGTAAGTTTATAATATTATTTTTACATTTAATTAAACGATTTACCCATAACCACATTAATAAAAAATTACTAAAGTTACAATTAATAATGCCCAAAAATATAAAGAAAAACATTTACATAATATGGAACCACTGTTTCCAAATATTAAATCCATTTTACAAAATTTAAAACACATAATTTGTAGTAATTAATATAAAATTATCCCCCATTGAAAGAAAATGAGAAAACATGTTTTTTAAAAGTAAAAACCTTAAAAAGATTGACACGTGTTTATATCAAAATTTAATGTGAAATTACTTCCAATGTAAAAAAATTAGATTAAATGATATAAAAATTAATCTATATATACCATAAAACCAATTAATAAGATCATCTAACAATACAAATAAATTATATGAAAATTAGTTTTGAATTATAATGCAGTTTTTTTCACTATTAATTAAAATATGAAAGTTATCAAAAAACACAAAAAAATATCCAAACTAAGTTTTTATGTCTCGATTCCAAATAATAAGAATATTTTTTTAAAATGATATATATTAAATTTTGAAATATTGAATTAAAAATGGGTTCTTCATTAAAAGGTGGAAAAACGACATTTTTTTAAAAATAATTCGTTTATCTAAAAAATTTAATTTATTCTTATATGATGTCATATATGATTAATGTTAAAATTATTTGGAATATATAAAATTTAATATGGGGTGAATATGATTCATAATGTCTAACATAATGGCTAAGGAATATATTATATTAAATAATAATATTTTAATATATACATTGTAGTTCAGTAAAACTAGGCCTTGTATGTAAAACAAGCCAACTAATTATTGTGTGTATAATAAGATTAACATGGTGTTGTGTAAAAAGAAAAATGTAACAAAAATAAATTTATTTAGAGAAATATATTATAAATTCTCAAGTTATTACATCCTTTGTCATCAAATTTAAATACCCGCTGGCTTAAGCATTCCTCGAAGTAGAACCATAATCTCCTAACCTTGATATCCACATTTTTTGTACATTTCATAACTCCCCTCATTATTTATTTATTAATTATTTTTTAGGGATTACAATATTTAGATAAAAAGTACACATGCATAAGTCAATCCAGTACAGTAATGAATAAAATTAGATAAAGAACGAACATATGGAGTAATAATTTTAGAAAGATGAAAAATATTATCTAAAGTTATATATACCTTTTACTCAGTAAGAAATATTCACATTTCATGGTTGGGTCAAAATGTTTTTGGATATATTAGTGAAAAAAGGTCCCCAAAAACTACTCTTATAATTGGTGTCATTAATCTCAAAGGTTTCTTTGATATAAAACCATCATCGAGAATTTGTTTTACTAAAAAACATCCCCCATGTTAAATTCATAAAGAAATTAACATTAAATAATAGGGAAAAACATTATTAAATGTTAAAACAATATGGAATCTGGAATTTTAAAATAATATTTTTGTAATTTCCATGATTTTTTTAGCATAAGAGGGGGATGGGAAGGTAAAAATACTATTAAGGAAATAAAAAAGAAAAAAAGAACAAATATGATAAAGAACCTAAGTAATTCAACATGGTTGGGAGAAGAAAATAAAAAATTCAACAAGAAAAATAGATAATAATGAATAAAGAAAATGAAAATCCTAACAAACCTAGGAATGTACCAAGAACCACACACATAGAGTGTGTAGAGTCCTTACTGTAATAAAAGATAATGTGATAAGGAAGGATAAAAACTAATGGGTTTCACTGGTATTTTTCTTCTTGATGGTGTATTTCCTCTACCTGATGCTTTGGAAAATCACTGTAAAAGTCTTTAATTCACTCTCCATTTATAGTAATTCTTCATCCACTCTTCTCATACAAATGTTGAATTGCATCAAAAGGGTAAACATTAGTAACAGTGTATGGATAGATCCATCACGAATTAAGATTACCTGGGTGGAGTGGTAGCCTATAATTGTACATGAAGACCTTCTCACCAATATGAAGGTACACTAATGAATCACATTTCCATGGATAGAATTTACCATCTCTTTATAGATTGAAGAGTAATCATATGAATCAAACCTAATATTGTCCCACTCCTAAAACTACAACTTCATATGCTCACCTACAAATGCAGATTCATATTACATTATTTAACATCTTAATATATATAGTGATATACCTCCATTATGAGGTTAAATGACTTCAGAAACACAATAATGTATGGTAACATTCCAATATGGGTTTCTAAATCTATTTTGTATTCCCCAAGTGAATCATCCATGCACAAAATCCAATATTTCCTATGAGGTTGTACCAATTTTTCCAACATTCTCTTAACTTCCTCATTTGAGATTTCTAAATTTCAATTTTTTGGGGGGCTCTATGCATTTGAGAGTTTATGAAAACTGTATATATATAGAGCTTGTTGTCTATGTTATGATTTCAAAAATATTAACCCTGATAACTAATGATGAATCTTGGAAAACAAGCAGAAAATATGGGACCTCAAAAAATCAAAAACTACTCAATAGTTATCTATCATGGTATCCTTTGCTTCCACCCATTTAGAGATGTAAGAAACATTTAGTAAAATGTTCTCAAAATTGAAATAAATTTGGAAAGATCCTCATAATGTAAAAACAAAATGCATTGAAGATTTCACAAAATAAAACGTGTTTCCAAGAAATTTTATTCCTCATGGAGATATTCTATGTGAATTGACATTGAGTACCTGACTTACAAAAATTTTGGGCAAGTCTATAAAATTTTTTACAACAAAGTCTCAAGTCAAGTAACATTAGATATGTACATTGAAAGCCAATGTGGCCTCCAGAAATCATTTTGTGGTATAATCTCAAAAATAGGGGAACACATGGCTAGGGACACGTCGATGAAACAAAATTCACATAAAACTCTCCAAAAGTAAGGATCATCCCATATTTACCATCGTGAATGATGCTTAAGTCTTGGGGTCATGATTTGATAAAATCTAGGGGGCCAAGATGTTTATTCAAAAAAATTGATGTATGTATACGTGGGGGTATGTTCCAAAATATCATATAGGCTCTCATGAAGAATGAGTTGTCCAATGGGAGTGATGAGTCAGCATGGAGGTCTAATGTTAGGGAAATACAACTAATTTGATTAGCTACCAAAATTTCCACTACCCAATAATCTCATATCTAAGGCTAATACTTTTAGAGGAGGATTATCCAGTAAATGAGGTGGGGTATAACTTTAGGTTTATTTTGAAAAAAATGTAGGGAATCATGATTAGAAAAGACAATTATTTTGGACCCAATAAGATGTGAATAGAATTTTATCAAGGAAAATAGAATATAAAGAAGTTCCTTTTTAGTGGTCATAATGTTTTCTTGGGTAGGTTCAATGGTACTTGAGGCATAAAAAATGACATGAGGAGCCGTATTAACCATTTTTAATAAAACTACCCCAACTGCAAAGTTCTAGAAATCTCACATAATTTCAAAGGGGATATCCCACCTTAGTGGTGGAATGTTGACATGTGACAAGAGAATCCTTTTTAGTTAATTTAAATCATCATCACAATTTTTATCAAAACCAGATATATAATCCTTCTACAACAATGGAGATAAGATACATATGATCTAACTAATGTAATTAATGAATTGGAATTAAAAATCAACATGATTCAAGAAATAATACACCTCATGAACACATTTTTAATATGGATGGTATGAAATTAATTCAACTGTTTATTTATCAACTTTAATTCCCTCATTTTTAATAGAATTCCAAAAAAATCCGCCGTTCAACCTTTTAATTCCATTTATCATAATAACTATGAGAAATTTTTCAACGAAATGATGGAGGATATAACCTTGATGATTTAAATAGTCATCAAATAAAGATACATAAAATTTTAAATCATCTATAAAGACTTCCTACAATTCTAAAGGTACTCAAATAAAATACACAACATACATCGCTAAAAAGAACCAAGAGTATTACATAAACCAACAATAATCCTAGTATATAAAATTGTTTTTAATGTATAGGTAAATTTTGTCTTTTCTTGACACTCATGGGCTATATGAAATTGAAAATAACTCAAATATCTATCAAGGAATCAATAATGGGAGTTACCAACATGTCATTTTAACATTTGATCAATAAAAGGTAAAGAAAATATGTCCTTTCTTGTGTCTTAATTCAGTCAATGGTAGTAAATATAGACTTGAAAACTATTTTCACACATGTTTGAACCAATTAATTTCATTCATTTGGCACAATCATTGTTCTAGTATTTTAGGAATAAATTGAATTGGGAAATACCATTTACAATCAGATATAGGATAAATGATCCTAATAGTATGTAATTTACTGATGTCCAATTTTACCACTTTGAGGAGAATATGACTTTACCAGTGTTGAGATTTATTTATGGTGTTAGACTCATAATATAAAAAAACTTTCTACATACAAATAGATGGATTAATTTAGGGAATATCACCCAATTTCTATCTTATCACTTTTTTACGCACTCTCAAAAGTTCTAGATGTTTTGATTCATACCATGGAACGTGATTTTTGGAAATTATGATGGGAAATTGGTCAATACATTCAATATAACTATATTTTAGATTAGATGGAGGTGTTTTAAAATCCAAAACCAATAGTTATTATATTGAGTGGTGGGGGATTTAGGGGGATTGAGTTCTATGAAACTGTAAATCTCGTCATGATAATTCTATAAAAAAAGAGTATCTACAAAAATGTGATTTGAAGATTCATCGATGGTCAAGGGTAGATCATAATTAACAAAGTCATAAATTAAACCACAAATTTTACACTTTTTTGAACTAACACAACATTCAAAACAAGAATCACAAATCAAATCATCCATGAGTAAATAATATGAAAATAAATTAGAATATGGTTCAAGGATAAAATGTTATGTCTGTGTGTTGTTAGAGAGAACCTCCATCGAATAGATAGAAATAGTGGAGTGATATTTAGTGAGGTGTTTTGTAACACATAGTTATTTTGTGAAATATATATATTTTGAATTAATTTAATCTTTTTAATATTTTTCATTTCACAGAACACTTAAGATACATTATGTTCTATAAAAGAACTAAGTTTGTATTATGGATCACTCAACCCTGAGTTAATATTTATCTAAATTAAACAATTATATTATCTCATGGTAAATGTAACACTTTTTTGGGTTGTGATTATTATAATTTCTAGTTCATTCGATATCTTGCATGACATGTATGTTCGAGTTTTACCAAACTAACTTATATTATTATTATTAAAATATTATTATAGTTACCACATATTCATTGGAATGAAAGTAAAAAAAAGAGTAACTAAATTGTGAAAATATAGACTAAACATGTATATAAAATGAATCACTTTGTTAGAAATTAGTAATAAATTAATGTAAGAACTATTTGATAATGATGAAATTTATTTTCTAAGAAAACAATTTATTTATGTACAAACACAATTTTATCTCAATAAATTAAACAATTTTTTTTAAATATATTCAGTAAATTATATATATTATATATTCAGTAATTTTTTTATACTCATACAAAATATTTGATAGGCATAAGATAAGAATAAATCCAGTTTCCTAAAAAAGGAGACGTTTTTTAAAAGGTAATCTTAACACCTTTTAATGGATAACCCACATTACATGTAACTATTAACACTTATATAATTATCATTTGAAACAATTAAATTCATTTTTTAAATAGGAATATGAAAATATACATTGGGTGATTTTTTTTATTTTTGAATGAATTTTCACTTTTTGATGATTAGTGAAACGAATGAATTTTAATTCAAAACATATTTTTCATCTAATTTACTTGTGTAGTAAAGTAATATTTTAAATTTTATATTTATAATTAGACCAATTATATATAAATTAATCCAAATTAAGTCATTTTAATCAATTTAAATATGGTATTGGATATAAAAATATTTCAAACTTTTGGACCTTTTCCCTTTAAAAACATATCGTCTCATCCCGTTTGCAGGAACAACTTAAATTATTTTCTTCCACTTTTGTGATAAGATTTTCAAAGAAATGGATACCATAATTTGAATCCTTATAATTTATATTTTCTAATATGTTAAACATATTTTAAAAATAATATTATTGAAAGTGATTAAAATTAATTATAGTGATTAAGGTATAAACGAGTTTATTAAGAGGTTAAACATTTATTTAATTTTCAAAATAACATAGTAACCTGTAAAAAAACTATTTAATGGACATATTATGACCATTTGAACTATTTTTATATAATTGAAAATTATTTAAGGACTATGATTTAAAGGAGGTCCCTCAAGTGCATTTTCATTTTTATATTTACTAGAATTTCATTCCTCCTCCATTACAAAAGTTTACTCACCCCCTCACATCCTCACACCACTCACGATAAATTTTCTACACCTAAACCTAGAAAAATAAGCTAAAAATTCCCTCCTATAAACATATAATCCTCAACATGGGCATAAGGACAACCAAAAAATCCCTTTGGTGCAATAAAAAAAAGATTCCCAAAGAAGAGGTAACATTCTCACACAAGATCAATTGTTTTATTTTCATTCTCCAACCAGGAATTATGATTATTCCATACGTACATAAAAAAATAAGTATAAAAAAATACATATATGTTGTTATTATAAGGGATCTACCTATAGATATAAACCCTTTCATTAAATGGGTGACAAACGTATTATTCGTGTGTATGGTAGACTACCACCTCACGAAACAATGTCGTTCATTTTTCCATTACCACCTCTCACGGATGGTAATTATAATGTAAAAAATGTTATTATAAGATATATATGATATTTATTATATCTTTATCATTATAGTATTATTATATAAGATATACCTTATTTCTTTTCATTTTTTGTAAATACGATAACTTCGTTTGTGGATGTGTGGACTACCGCCTCCTCAAAGTGATGTGATTTGTTCAAATAATAAATGAAATGTATTATGGATGTGTTTAGTAAATTTATAGATATATATGAAATAATAATCATTCTGGAAGTATAATATATATCAATTTATACATAAATTTTATTAACATTCTTTCATCTAATATAAAAATAGAATCAAAATAGCATTCATGTGTACAATCAACTAATTGTCTCTATTTACAGTGTATTCCATTTCAAATTTATATATTTTATAGATTAATATAAAAATTTATATAATGAATATATATGATAATTATATAATTTTTTTCTTTCTGGAAATAAGTAAATCATGATAAGATAAATAGGATCATCAATAACAAGTCAAGACATATACAAAAAAACAAAGCATACACTACTTCAAAACCGGGTTTATCTAGTTCTACGGTATTAATAGTGCTTGATAAAAAATATGTTAAAGACCCCATTTCTATGTGCTAAAAAGAGAGATGTTAAATGTGGTATTTAACAATGTTTTTATCATTGTTAAAGGGGGGTCTTTAATTAGGCTAAACAGGCACTCTTAAAGACCCACCTTTATTAGTGTTTTACAAGCACTAATAAAGGCCCACACTAAATCAATGCATATAAAATAGTGATAATAAATGGGGTCTTTAATTAGTGATTGTAAAAAAGTTTAAATAAAGGGGGATTTTGTTTGTGTTGTTTTAGATGTGCAGATAAAGACACCTTTTAAAAGCACTTTTTTACCAGCATTGATTAAATTATACTTTAGAAAAATTATGTCTCATTAAAAATAATGTATTAATATATAAATATAAATATATTGAAATAAATATAATGCACATTTTTTGAAATATATTTTAGATAAGGTAAATAAGAATTTACACTTAATATATAAGATATTTAGTGAAAAAAGATTATAAAATGCCTATAAAAATATTTTTAATTAATCATTTGCTTATTATTACTGAGTAATAGTCATTTAATATCAATATGAAGATAAGAAAAAAATTAAAAAATATAAAATATGTGAAAAAGGTAAATAAAACATCAAATGTCCATAACACTCGATCTGAGTGACTATTTGGGCTCCACGCCATTTCAAATCAAATCATGCAATGGCTCTACTCCCTTAGTGACAAAGGTAAACCACTATTCCCATATCTTTCATTCAAATTAATTTTACGATTTTTAAATTTTATCATTTTTCCTAATGTAATTTTAATTATAATTAAATATATGCAAGTTTTATTATATTTACTTATGACCAATCAATCATATATATATATATACATATCAACATATTTAGCTAAAAATGTATATTATAATATATCTAAAAATATACATATTCTAAAAAAAATTTAAAACAATATCAAACCATTTTTTACACTATTAAAATATATTTATAATGTTTATATGTATATATGTGTGTGCAATAATAAACATAAACATATATATATATATATATATTAATCTATTATATGTAAATTAATATAATAAATAATATATTTAAATAAATATAATAAATGTCACACACACATAAAATGTATAAATATATTTAAAAATAATTATATAAATATATGTAAATATACATACATGTAAATATGTATATAAATAAATAGAAATATCATTAAACAGACAGAAAAACAAAATGGTGTAGTGGTAAGGGCAATTCATATTTTATTGAGAGGTGTAGGGTTCGAATCTCGGAGGGCGCGTGTGAGCCAAGAAATTCATGAAGTGTTGATAAAAGAGATGGTGGGGTGAAAAGCATTAATAAAAGGGGTGTGAAGCTCTCTTAAAGGGGTCATAGAGGCATTGTGAATGAGGTTTGGTGAATAGGTGTCCCTTTGTTTACCCCGTTTAACATCATTTCCTTAATTAATTCTAAAAAGAAGTGTTAAAGGACATTATTCACAATGCTTTTTTAGCATTGTTAAAGGGTGACTTTAAGAGTGCTTTTTTAGAACTGATAAAAGGATCAGTTATTTAACTGAAATTCTATTATAAGTTATTTTTTATCACTGATAAATTTATTTTCTTCTGTTGTTGAAGGAATTTTTAGTAGTAGTGGGATATTTCTAATAAATTTTTATTCCTCTAAAAAAGTAGTGGGATATTACCCGAAATATAACATTAACAATAAAGTGTTAATAAATGGGTAATATAAAGTCACAATAAAATAATATATATAATTATATATAACAATATGGTTTTTTCATATATTTTTTAAAAACACATATTTATTATACATGAGGTTTTAACTTGTACAAATAATTTCAAGACTTAAGGTAAGGGTTTTCTCATATCACTTTTTTTCTGTGAGATTTATACATTATTTACCACTCATTTATTTTTTGTGGTGTATATAATTCCTTAGAGTTTATTATGTTATTATTATTTTCAAATACATAAATTTTTACACATGAATTTTATGATCTCTCTTTCATGGAGTTTATGGTTCAAAAGCTACCAACCTGATAAAGTAATATTGTCTCAATTTTTCTTCTTTGTGACACATGACATTTTATGAACCTATATTATTCCCTGAGGTGTATACACTACCATTTGAAATGTTATATCCTGAATATAATTATTTTCATGATATATTATGTTTCATGAAATGTTATTCTTTCATGTAGATTATGATCAATGGTACCAAAGTGGTAGTAGTTAATTGGGATAATGTTATCATTTATTGGGATTATTAATGACCGTGATTATATTTATGAAATACAATAATTCATCTCCCATGAAATATCAGTAATTATATTATCCTATATTTATCCAATATATTATAATGTAATGGTTCCATTTTTTCACACATTTTTAATTGTAAAAATTATGGAAATTTTTATGAATATTTGACTTTATCTCTCTCTTCAGTTGAAAATCTATGTCCTTTCAAAATGATGTATTATAAAAAAAATTCAATAATTTTATACTACTATAATATGATTTTTGAAACACATTTTCCCCATGTTTAGCATTTTTATCACAACGGTTTTTAAAAATGAATCTTCTTTCCATTTTCTAATCGAGGCACTTTTCTGAACATTCTATGGTGCAAAAAGATTTTTCAGCATGTATGAATTTATCCTCCATCATGATCGGCAATACATTAAATATTCCTTTTAAATTTCGTAAGATTTATTTTATTGAATTTTTTTTCTCCAAATAATATAGAAATTCATTTTTTAATTGGTTTCCAAAGGTAATGATTCTTAAATGTTTTATTATTTTTTTATATGTTTTAAATTTTTTTTCAATGAAAAACTATTTCAAAAAAATTTCAGGATTATTTTATAATTTTTCACGAAAAATGTTTATCAAAAAATTTTAAATCTTAATTTTTATGTTTTCAAAGTTATTTTCAATAAAAATGGTTTGAAAAAGGTTTTATGTTTTAATAATCACTTTTAAAATATGATAAGATATATTTCTCAAGAAATGTTTTTAAAATAAAATTTCAAATTATTTTCCATCAAAGATAACATATATTGGGGTTACACATAAATTTATAGGGAAATGATCCAAATATTTCATTTATTACATTTTTATAAAGTTTATGTCTTGATGGAATGATGTTTTTGAAACCTTATTATCTTTTTGAAGTTATATTCTTATGAAACCTACATCCTTTCACCGATAATAATTTAATGAAATTATTATGTAACCAATATTTTTTACATAGGGTATGATATGATTAAATTTTTATGTTACCCATTTTACTTCATAGGTTATGATATTATTTTTATGAAACCAATCTCTTTATATGGGTCATGGTATGATTAATATTTTACTATCTTATACAACATATTTGTATGATTTCATTATGTTATGGGTGAGACCTATATATCCTTCCAATGAATTGGGTAATATTAAATGATATAAGAGATCAAAGGGTTTATCGGTTGTAGCAAGCCCAAAAACAATTTGGTACTTGGGTTATAGTTGAATCCTGAAAATAAGGGTACATAGGTTATAGCCAATGCCTGAAAATAAGAGGGTGCATGGGTTTTATCCTAATCCCAAAAATAATTGGTCAGACAGGTTATTTCCCAAGAAAAAAACGAGGGTACATGGGTTGTTAGACTATTCCTAAAGTAGTTACACATGTGATTATCCCAACCCTAATATGTTATATAAGGCCCTGGTAGGTAGCCCATACATATGCTTTTATATGCTTATGTGTAATCCATATATTCTATATCGTATTCCCTATCATGAATTATGCTCTTAATTACCTAATTAATTATGTATTATGAATTTCCAATATTTATTCCATGATTTATGTCTATGATCATTAATATGAAGGGGTGATCTTATAATTTTATAACTATCTTCTCATTCCCTTATGTACATATTATGATTACATACCTCCCTTGTTTACCCTTAATAAATTCCTGATCCCACCCATTTATTATGTTTATTTTCCCTAGGTTAAAAAGAAAATTTTCAAGTAGAATTACTAAATGGAAAAAACATTATAGGAAATATTGAACATCTTTCAACAAGTTAAAATATTTCATTCCATGTTTCCAAATAAACTAACTATTATGGTCCTCAGGATTGTATTTTTGTAATGTGGTGAATATTTATATAATATAATTTAATATCCATGTATGATAATTTTGGGTCACCATAGTTGGTATCAAATGAATTATTTAGTCATCATATAGAAACTGTGATGAGAAAACATCAGTGAGATCCCTTGGGATATTTTAAGTATATGTCTCGGGAAAATTTAGAAAGATAACTCCAAGTGTGAGTTATAGTATAATAAAATGTCCTGGAAATTTGTTTTGGATAAAGGTAATGGGTTCCTAACAACAAATATCTATCTGGATACTACAAGTTTATGTGGATCTAACACAAATGTACATTGGGGTAACAACCTTGAAAACACTACATTGAGCTAGACACACTATGGAACTAGTGGACAACAATAAGCCTTGCAGCACAACTTGTTTGAAACTCTTAAGGGATATTATTTGTTAATTCACAAATCATTTAGGAATCATCATGAAGTATTTCAATATATTATCAAGATGAATAACCGTGGATAAACCTAAGGTGTCATAGATTACGAAGGAAGGTGTCATGGTTCATAGAATCTATAACTGATTTTTTAGGATTATGTGGTTCCCCACAAAAAAGATTTTTACTTATTGTATTATTTTTGGCTCTAGAAGATTTATGGAACCTGAACGACCCATGTTAAATGGGAATGAACTATAAAATCCAATCATTCTACTCCCTAATTAAAAATGTTATGGGAGATGGAATGTAAAACCTTTTTCCTATGCTCACACAAAATTTTCAAGCTATGAATCATGATGTCTAAATGATAAAAGATTGTAAAATATTTTATTGATTCATTTATAAGGAAACATCAAAATTATTTTAGAAGTTCCACTGATCCACACATTTCTATTAAATGGATCAATACCACCAAAAATATATTTTTTTGTTCATTAGTATTCAGAGCCAGAAAAAATCCTTTTGGTCGTTTAACACTTGGAAGGTGAATCTGATCAGTGGTGGAACCTTATTAAGAACACAAGGGAACAAGTATAAATTTATTCTATGGAATGGGAAGAGTTTAAAGGGATAATTATTAGTATTTACTTACCTCATATTTTGTGATGTAATATAGACATAGAATTCCTAGAGCATAAATCAAAGGATGGCGAATTAGTTGGTGCCTATGAAATAAATTTTACATGACTTGTGTGTGACTTATAGTATGTTATCATTCTTCCTAATAGTAATATTGAGTGATTACTCAATGGATTAAAAAAATACCAAAATTAATTTAGACATAAGGGACATAGAATGCAATGAAGATATTTTTCTATGTGAAACAAATGTGTGAATAGAGGTTAGAGTTATGTAACAGACTAAAGGATTTGATAGGAAGGTAAAAATGGATTTTTTTTGGAAATATATAAACTATTGAGAGAATAATATTGGATGCCCTTTATTCTAAAAGTGTGGGATGAAACATTGAGGTGATTATCTTATTGGGACTGGAAATTTTTTTTAGTGTGTAAAGGAAGGACATTTTGAATAAAATTGAAGAAGTGATTGGAATAATTTATTTAATGATGTGAATAATGATAAATCTATAATGAATTCACATCCCCAACATTAGTTTTTCAATTTATGGGGTTTTGGGTATTTTTCTAAGAAGTGTTCAAATTCAAGGCCTAATAACAGTGATCTATGCCAAAAACCTTGGAATTCAATGGACAAAAGAAAAGATAACGAAATCACAATGGATAGACTGAATTGTAATAATTGGGGAACTCCATAGTGAGTAATTTTATATGGGATTTGATAAAAATAATATCTATTAAATCCTTATTTTTTATCCTTTATGAGAATTTGATACGATTTTAAGCATTGATAATCACTATAAAAAATATTTATAGATTAATGAAATCACCTTGATATTAGAGAAATTAAAGGATGAACCCATGCTTATAACAAAAATGTTTCTTTATTATTAGATCCAATTAAGGAATAAAGTCTGAATTATCTTTTTAATGCATGTATTTTTTTCATAATGTATTATCGATATTCAGGTTATTACCATGTTTTAAGATTATATATGATGAAGGTACTCACATGTTTGGTATGTGACAATAAATAATTACAATGTGACATATGGGGGATCAATGTTAGGATGTTTTCAAAAACATTAGTGACCTATTTTATAAGGTTTTGGACTTTTATATTTGTAAGGGTTGCAAGGTTAATAATTTATGGGATTATTTTACTTAAAAATATGATGAGGTTTTAGAGTAAAACTTTTTATCACATAATATGAGGTTAATAAAAATTTGTTAACATGTACTAACCATTTTTCATTGATGTTAACAAATAATATATTAAATGACTTATCATTCAATTTATGGATCTCATGATTTTTCAGTGCTTTAGGAATGAAAAATTCAACAACATTTCTTGGAAAAAGAGATGAATTATAAATTGATTAAGGAGTAACCCAAGGGTCATATTGTTCACATGGAATGGAATGAAATCTTGTAAGTATATTTTTTTCATTAAAATTATTGAAATTTACGAAAATGTTCTTGATATAAAAAAATTCCTATTATCAACATTTTGTTGATATCTGTGATCATTTACAAGACTCTTTGGTTTATAGCTTTCTGATCATTATCTTTCTCCAAACCATGTTCTCTAGCACTCACCATTATAACTTAGTTGTTATATTTATCTTTAATATCCATGTTTTCACATTCCACCTATATTATTCTATGTGGTAAACTAGTCATCAGTTACTTTGGGTAACAGTTACGGTTCCAACATTCCCGTTTTAAATTAAGTTTTAGTATTTATTTTTATGATATAGGATTATATGAAAGGAACTTTCAAGTAATAAAACATTGATAAACCATACAAATTTGGAAGGGGAAATTAATTTTATGTGTGGTAGAATTTAAAACCCATAGATTATGTGAACTTTTTTCAAATTAATTTAATTTATTTGACATGGTCAATTTCATGCAACACCGAATATAGCCTATGTTATATAAAAACAATAAGTTTGGATTGCATCTCACACAACACCAAGATAAAATTTCACAAAATAAAACACATAGATTATCTTTTGGAACATGAAAAACTATGTTTTATATTATGTTACTCAGAATTTCATGTTCCTTTGATACCTTGAATTACATGTAAGTTCGAGTTTAGCCAAACTAAAAGATAATTTTGATATTGTAAATAATATATTAGTACACTCACCACCTAGAAATTTAAAAATTAGTTATTAATATGATTAACCAAATTTTAAAAATATGATATATACATGTATATAAAATTAATTTGTTGGATATAAATTAGTTATAAATTAATGTATTAACTATTTTAGAATGAAGAAATTCCTTTTCTAAGAAAACTAATTTTTTATGTGTAAAAAAAATTTATATAAAAAATGTAAACAAATCAATTTTTATTATGTTTTTCAATAAACATAATATTTATATATTCAATAAATTTTTTTTATACTCATCCAATCGATTCTATAGGCATCCAATAAGAATAAATTCATTTTTATGAAAAAAAAGTATTTTTCTAAATAGTAATTTTAACTCGTTTTAATGGTAAACCTACATTAAATATAGTTTTTAGAACATTAATATTTTTTTATTTGAAAAAATAGAGTTTATTTTGTAATTTTTAATATCAAAATTTATTTTGGGATATGTTTTTTATTTTTTTGAGAAGATTCATTTTTTTATGAATAGTGAGAATCACTGAATTTCAATTCAAAACTTATTTTTTCCAAATTTTTTAACATAGTTTCATTATATTTTAATTTTGTTTTAAAGTATAATTTAAACAATTATACACAAATTAATAATATTAAGGAAATTTTAATCAATTTCACATTAAAATTGAATATAAAAACATTTTAATCTTTTGACCTTTTCACTTTAGGAACATATTGTCTCATCCCATCTAAGGGAATAGTTTTAAATTAATTTCTACCACATATGTGATTAGAATTTGGAAACATTTAATAAATATTTGGAAACATAATAAGTCATAATTTATGATATTATCATCTTACATTTTTACATAAAAAATTATATTAAATGTAATTAAAATTAATTAAATCGACTGAGGTAAAAATGAGTTTACATAGTGGCTAAATTTAACATACATTTTCAAATAACCTAGAAACATATCCAAAATAAATTTTATTGAAAAATTTCAAAAAAAAATATTTATATGAAATTTAATATAATTGGTTTGATATTATATAAGGGATACCTCCCAATAATATTTTCCTTTTATATTTACAATATTTCCATTCCTCTACTATAAACTAACACTCACCCCCTCACTTCATCACACCCCTAAATTAATATTTTCTCACTAAAAACTACCAAAATAATATAAAAAATTCCCTCCAATAAACATATAATCCTCAACTTGGTAATAAATCCAAACAAGGTATCCCTTTGGTGAAAACCCAAAAAAGTTACCCAAATAAGAGGTAATGTCCTTCGATAAGATCTTTTATTTGGTTTAAATTCCCCACCGACTAAATTATTATTATTAAATGATTATATATTAAAATAAGTATCATAAATATACTGATATATTTTTATTATATTTTTTCTATCTATACCTACTCACACTTTTATCAAATGGGTAACGAACATATCATTCGTCTATACGGTAGACCACTGCCTCCTGAATTGATGTTGTTTTTTTTTCATTTACCACCTCTCAAGGTTTAGATTCATGATTTAAATACTGTTATTATAAGATATATTTATTATTTATTATTTATTTATTATTATTTCTATTTGGAGTAAATATGATAACTTCATTTCTGGACATATAGACTACCTCATCCTTAAAGCTATGTGAATTGTTCACACATTACATAGATATTATTAAGGAAGGTTTTAGTAAAATTATATTATATATATGAAATAATAATTCTAATTTAATGATAATATATATATATACACAAATATTTCATTTACTTACTTTTATTCAAAATGATAATAAAACAAAAACAAAATTCATGTGTACATATGACCTACTATCCCTATGAATATTGTATTCCACATCTTTTTATGTTTTAGAGATTATTATAAATATTTATATACTGAATACGTATGATATTTATTTAATTTTTTACTTACTATAAACAAGTAAATTATGACCCAATTAATATAATCTATAATAACACATCAAAACATCTATGAAAAACATAGCATATTTTAACCAAAACACAAAATTAACATTGACGTGTTAATGAATGGGTAAAATAAAGGAATAATAAAATAATATATGGTATTATATATAAGAATAAATATCTATGCAATATTTATAATTAACTTCTACTTATTATACAAGAATTCTGAATATGTATAAAGGAAGTCAAGACTGATGGTAATGGTTTTCTCCTCTCAGTTTCATTTGTGTAAGATTTATGCCTTACTATATATCTTTCATTAGGTTTGTGGTTCAAAATTTACCAAATTGATAAAGTAATTTTGTCTCAATTTACACTCTTTGAGGAAAATTCGATGTTATGAACCTATATTTTTATTAAAGTTATATACAATGACATTTTAAATGTCTTATCATGAATATAATTTTTTTAATTATATTTTAATCTTCATGTAATTTTATTATTCTAGGGGTATTTTTGTTCAAGGTTACCAATGTGGTAATATATATTTGCTAAAATCTCATTGTATATCGGTACTGTTTAGGATTATACCTCCATTGATGAAATATTATGATCCATCACTCAATAAATATTATTAATTTTCCTATACTCTTTTTATTCATGATATATTTATATAATGGTACTATTTTTCAACAATTTGGTACTTAAGATAATTAATAAAGTGTTTTTTAAGAAAATATAACTTCATCTCTCTCTTTGGTCAGAAATCTATGTTCTTTAAAAACCATTTTTTCTAAAAATATTTTAAAAAATGTCATACTATTCTCGTATGATATTTAAAATAAATTTTAACCATGTTTTTCCTTTTAAAAAATCGTTTTTAAAAAACAATATTCTTATTTTTTTGATCGAGACACTTTTCTAAATTTTCTATGACACAAAAGGATTGTTCCGCATGTAACGATTTATCTTCTTTCATGACCATCCTTCATTTGAATATTCCTTTTAAATTATATCATATTTATATCTAATAATTAAAAATTTCATCATATTCTAGAATTAAATTTTGTTAATATGGTTTTTGAGGAAAAATTCTTTCAATAGTTTTTCATTCTTTATTTAAAAGTTTTCAAATTATATTCCAAGAATTATTTTGCCTAATTTATTTCAAAATTATTTTATAAATTTTCCAGGAAAATGTTTTAAAAAATGTTTTCTGTTTTGAATAATTTTTTTCATATTAGAAAGAACATTTTCAGCAAGAAATGTATTTAAAATATCATTAAAAATGATTTTATATCTAAGATGAAATCTAACAGTGAACTCATGAATTAAAAGGAAAATTATCCAAGGGTTAAATTAATATTCTTTCTATGAATTTTGTATGTTTTGATGACATGACGTTTATAAAACCAATTTATCTTTCATGGGTTTTATTTTTATGAAACTATATTCTTTTCAAGGCTTTTACTTTTGATAAAATGATTTTGAAAAATATCTATTTTTCAGTGTTTACAATAAGATGAAATTATTATGATACCAATTTTATTTCACGGGTTATGGTATGATGTTTATGAAACATATCCATTTTTATAGGTCATGGTATGATGAAGGTTTTATTGTCTTATGGAATATGTATATATGATTTCATTATGTGGTGTGTGAGACCAATATATCTCTCAAATACATTTGGTAATGATAAATCATATCTAAACTCAAAGGGTGAATGTGTTATATACTAATCCCAAAAAAGAGGGCACATGGGTTATAGCCTACGGTTGAAAATAAGAGTGTACAATAGTTGTAGAATAAGACTGAAAATAAGATGGTACATGGGTTGTATCTCAAGAATTAAAATAAGAGGGTGCATGGGTTGTATCCCATGCTCCAAAATAATATGATACACAGGGTTCTATGCCATGCTTCTAGTAGGTAAACAAGTGATTATTTGAAGCCCAACATGATATAAAGGTCTTGGAAGGTAGCCTTGACATAAGACTTTTTATTCTTATGTGAATATCAAAGATTCTATTTATAATTCCTCTATAATAATATTAAGTATTATGCTCTTGATTTTTTTATGATTCATGTATTATAACCAGCCAATATTTATTCTATGATTATTTTGTTGATCTTTTATATATAGGGTATCGCATTCTAATGTTTTTATAATATTATAACTCCTTTATGCACATGTATGTTTACATATCTCCCATTTATTACCCATACTATGCTTATTATCTCACCGCTTTATTATATTTATTTTCCGTAGGTTATGAAGAGAAGTTTAATGTAGAATTTCTATAGGTGATGATCATTGTAGGAAACATTGAAGATATTTCACCCTGTTAGAATACTTTTCTTCCATGTTTCCAAAGACACTAAAATTTTATAGTCCTTGGGAATTCATTTTATTTAATTTGATGAATATCAATTTAAATTGATTTTATATCCATGTATGTTAATCCTTGGTCGCTAAATGTTCCATACCATAAATTATATTAAAACTCACCTTTTCCGCACTGAACTCCATGGATAGTTCACTATTGCTAATGTTGATTATCATATTTTTTGTTTTAAGGAGTGAATTTCCATATATGAGAGGATCATGTCCTTCAATTTAGGTATCTTTATTCAAAATAATGTTGATGCCTAAATGGATTATGATATTCTTCAATCATAGAAAGATTTTTTCTATCACTCCTGAAGGGTGTGTCGTGCTCTGGTTTTAATGTTAAATGAATATTATTATTATATAAAGCTCTCCAACCTATAGAGATGTATATATAGAGTGAGATGTCACATTAATTGAAGCACCTAATTCTAGATTTTCATTAGAAAATAAAATCTCCTCTATGGTTAAAGGTATCATAAAATTTAATTTATCCTTGTATTTGGTCAACATCAATGTCTATATCAATTACAATACATTGTTTCTATGTTTGACCCTCTCATTCCCCTTCAATTTCAATCTATGGGTAAAATTTTCATTAAGAAATTTGGCATAGCGAGAAATTTGTGTAACTGTGTCCAAAAGAGGATGTTAACATATATCTTTTTTAATGTATCTATTATTTCATCATCAATATCTTTTTCAAATTTTTTATTATATTTGGATATTGTTTATGTGAAAGTAATAGGAATAGATTTTTCAGGGGAATCCTCAATCAAAATTTATTTACACTTTTTGTTTTATTTTTATTTATTAGAATATTTTATATGTAGGGAAAGTGAGTTTTGAAGTGGTTGAATGATCTATTTTGTAGAATCAGTAGAAGAATAAAATTTATTACCACTATAAAGTGTGATTTTGAAAAAGTATATTTATCTTTTGGATTAAGTATAGGTTGGGAAGGTAGTTGTCCCGAATATCATTATCTCATCGATGGTGTTTTCCAATAGTTTAACATTAGTTTTTAGGTATTGAATAGATGATTTTGTGGTATGATGTAACTAGAGGTTATAGGTTTCCTTTTGCTTCACTGTATCCCCATGGATTGTTTCAGAAATGGGAGGAGGAGGATTGTTCAGGGAACATGAAGTATAAAAAGGTTATATACCTTTGGTTTGTTGATTCTAGTTCAGTTTAGGGTAGCACTAGTCTCCTCATTGTTGGTACTATTTTTATGATTTATACCTATGTTTTAGATTTGGAATAAATGTTTCTTTCTTAAAGGGTGGTTCTTGTTGAAATGGGTTCCCCAAAAATATTTCAGCTCAAGACTTAGATGAATCCTTAATTTGTGGTAACTTGTCAAAAAATGAGTTTTATCATAATAAATACCATAATTCAATGGAATTTGAGGAGAGTGTGAATTACCTTGAGGTTGATATAATTTTATTATAAGGGTATAAATCCCATCAAGGTTTCTATCTACCTTGTTTTCTAGGTTGAGTGACCTACCACTGAGCTCCTCAGGTTGGTGGAATTTTCCATGATCCAAATTTTTGTGCATTTTGATCCATGTTTGCTATTAAGTCACCAGGGGTGGCATGGGTTTTTTCATAAAGGGAACCACCAACTGAAACATCTATTATACCATAATCTGTGGATGAAAGTCCCTCATAAAAATATTGAATTATCAACTGTTCACTAATTTTTTTGGCGGGGGAAAAATGAACAACATATTTTTAATGTCTCCCAATATTCGTGAAGGGTCACTCCTTATGATTTCCAAATTCCCCAAATTTCTCATAAAATTATTACAGTTCCAGTGGAAGGGAAAAAATTCTCTAGAAATTTTTTAAGGTAATTTAAGACCTTAATTTTGTTATGTAAATTATATATCCAGTCCTTGGGGACACCATGAATGGAGAAAGGGACTACCCAAAACATTTTGATATCCTCAGTCACATTTTGGGCGTTTCATTGTGTAGAAAACAAAGAGGTTATATTTGATTTGTTTTTAGGGTAATCATTATAATGGGCATGGAATTTTGAAAGGAGCTGAATGGGTAATGAACTCAACTTAATATTGGATGCTACCTCAGGATATTGGATATACACAGGTTGGTATTCCACTACAGGCATGGTCAGTTCTTTTAAGGTCTGTTTATTTGGAGTCATATTTTTTTAGATTTAATATGGTTCACTATTATATGGTTTTGGGACCACTTGAGGTTCCAAAATGGGTTCCTCAGTGTTACTTTACTTTCCTAATCTATATGATATAACTTTTTTGTAACATTTTTCTTCAATTACTATGTCAATTTGAAGATATATTTCTTTTCCAGATCTTATCATGTAACCATGTTGTGATGTTTTCTTTAATTTTTTTTTATTTTTTATTCTATTATTTTTAAGGGGTGATGAATAAAATATAATATAATAATAATATTTATTAAAAAATTGAATGAAAATTTTATATTATAGAATTAGATTGATAGAGAAGATGAATAGTGAGAGAAGATGAAGCACAAAAAAACAAAAACAAATAAAAAAACAATAAAAATGTAAGGGATACATATTGAAATTTATAATGAATAAAAATAAAAATAAAGAAACAAAATTAAATATATTATATTGGATCCCCATAAATTATTCTAAAATTTTATTGCGTTGTTGACTGTATCAAATTAGTTGTTTAGTTTTTACTAGAATATCTTCTGAATTGTAGGAAACCTAGGTCATCTTTCAATGGAGATTTATATCATTACATAAAAATGATTTCATTATTTTTTTAAGAAAATATAAAATGGGGTGATGTTTTTCAAAATTTTATGGTTTTAATATATATATTGAAAAAATAATACCAATTGAGATAGATATGTTGGAGAATCATGAACAACCCGGGTGAGTGTCCCTTGATGCTCATCTATCATCAATCTCACGGGATGTGGGAAAGACCATTGATTACTTGATTTATACCCACTAAAGCCAGTATGGTATGTAATTTATTACTTGGTTAACATGTCATATTTTATCTATCAATGATATTGATTATTTATGATGGATCAAAATAAACATAATTGCATTGATGTAAGAACTGAACTAAATGATAGTATCACATCAACAACAAGATGTGATGACCAGATTTGTGTCAATGGTATAATTTTATAGAAGAAAAGAACGTTATAATTTTAGGGTTCAAGATTTTGGGTTTTATCAACCTACAGGACCCATTCACACACTCGTGGAAGGGAATGGGTGAGAAAAAAGAAGAATACACTCAAATCATCATAAGATCCAAGTTATGCATCTAATCATGATGGTTCTTGTTCATTTGATTTTTTATAATACTATATATAAAAAATATATTTAATTGAATAAAAATAGGAAACACTTGTATGTTCAATTACGTTCAAAATATTATAAGCACAGAGCTTGGGATTACATCAAATAACACCCCCCCCCCAAATTGATCACTAAGATATTTATATGTACATGATGGAGAATATGATTTACATCCAATAAAGAATATCTAAATTTTGTCTCAACCATATCCCTTGCAGTTAAAAAATTTCCAATGATCCAGGGAGTAATATTAAAGATAAATTTGGCAACTAGGATCCAATATAAGTAATTGGTCTATGTGTGTGGATGAGATATTCAAGAAATCAATTTCCACTAAGTTGATTCGGCTGGTTGATATCAATAAACACATTAAATTTTCATGAAATTAGTTATAGAGTAAGTTCATATTGTTATCTATTTAATAGATCATTATTGTTTTTAATTGGAAGTCTGGGGCCCGAGTTGTGGTCCAAATATAAAAGGGTTGTCTGATCTGCCTCACCTAGAATTGATTCACGTTGCGGGCCTCTTTTGGGCCACTAAATGAATGAATTGGGTAACATTTTCTTATAGATAAATGTATCCCAAATATTTTTTCACTCTCCAACCAAATTTAAGACTAATTAGATTCATAGATTATCCACAATAAATATTGCAGTCTACAAGTGTATTGGATCTCTCATGCAGTTTGGACCATTTTTCATGAATTTCATCATGGGTTATCCAAATCACCTACTCATAAAATGTAATCATTAAAACAAGTAAAATTTACCACTTTAACAAATATATAAATTATTTTTTTTAATAAAACATGAAATTAAATTTGTTATTATATTTGGAATTTTTAATAGAAATCAATTTAATAAACTGGTGTAAGGGTGAAAATAAATAATGAATCGTTATGTTATCATTGTTCACCATAGATAATAGTATGGTAAATCAGTTATTTTTCCATTAATTTATTATGTTAGTATAGATAAAATATATTTTATTAATTAAGGAAAAATAAAATAGGCATATTAAATTATTAATGAAAATAAAAATTTAGCACATTGAATGGGCTACCTTTGACTCATCAACGAGGATTTTACTTTCTAAATTTATGATGAATTTAAAGAGGATAATTTATAAATTGAAGTAATATTTTATTTTATTTTATTTTTTTGAGACCTATCTTTTTAATTTAGTGGAATTTGGATATAAGGTAAATTATAGGTTATAAAATCATTCAAATTAAACTTATGAATTGGAGATCCATTTTTTGGATTTAATTTATTTCTGTATGGATGATTTGAGCTTTGATCATGGTTTTTTTGGCTAAATGAAATTTCAGAGAGAGTTATGGACCACAAGGACCTAGGGTATGTTTGAAAATCAAAAAAGAACCTAGAAAATGGTGAGTTAGGGTAGGCGTCCTTGAGGTCCCCAAAATATACCAGTGGTATCTCATGAGAAGTCTAGTCAGAGTGGATATGGGATGTTTCTCTTGGATCACCACTAGGGTTATGGTGAGGCACTACTATAGTTTTATTGGGTGATAAAACAAAAATATTACGCTGGGGTAGCATGTAAAATTTTGTCTATATTTCCACTTTTACTTCTTTATATTACTTTTATACTTGAGATATAAACATTTACCCCTCTCCTTTCATGACCTGACTGACCTCGGGCCATGAAATAGGTCAACTGGCCTCATGGGTCTCTTATAAAAAAAATTATTCCTTCCCAAAAAACCAAATAATATTATGACATAGGGTTACTTATCTAAATAATGACTATCCCCACATTTAAAAAACATTTCTTGTAGTATTATTTTTCCTCACTCACTCACTCTTTAGAAAACACCTAAAGAGGTCACCCATCCTGATCACTACTCTAGGAGAAAATATTATTTATTATGGAGTTCTAATATAGTAGGCATCTAAAATTAATGTTTTATCTTATTAAAATGGGTAGTAACATTTATCGTACAATTCCTAACTTTTCCTAGGGTGTTACACTAGAAAACTCTTCAACAAAAACGTCATCATTATAAAACCCACACTTTGACCTAGGTAGTTCTTCTACACTTATGTCTTGGTATGAAATCTGATAGCATTTTTCATTACCCATCCTACATTTTCCACGAACATTATCAACTTACCCCATGAGTCTCCAATAATACCTTGGTTTTATGCCCTACACAAAATATAATATTACTCACTGGGTCACTTATTAGACTAATGGCTATACCCACATTCTGACCCAAATTCTTCAAGTGTGATTTTTTATCAATCAAAAAAACCATACGAAACATCCCATGAGGTCACCCATATCTATCACTAATGTTGGAGAAGAATTATTAGTTGTAGATTTAAAATAAGGTGGGACAATTAAAATAAAGGTGTCCCTTGTTTCACGGATAATAACATCCACCCTATTTAATCATACATTTCCAAGAGTGTTACATGTCCCCTGAAGATATATCCTATTTTTCTACCATTATCTCTATTTAATTTCATTGTTTTTGAAAATATTTTTGGTTTTTATTTATTGGTATTGATTTGGGAAAAACAATTTTGTGTATTGATCATTTTTTGGATTAATCTATGAATTCCTAACCACAATTCAACATTTGTATGTGGTATTATGGGTTCTCAGTTATGTAGGTGGGGTGATTATGCCTGTATTTTTTATGTTTTGGGTGTCTAGGTGGTTGGGTAGGACTGGTTATATGGAATTGATTCCATAGAGAGTAGATACAGAAACTCCAAAATTTCATTCCAAAATACTACATATTATTAGCATAATGTTCATTAAATATCATTATGATTGATATATGATCCATAAAGTTTTATGAATTTAGAATCACTGATACATAATAAAATTTCACATAAATGATCTATATCATAATCAATAAAGTTACACATATCTAGAACCCATGTTATACCTAAAATAATTAAAAACATTATCCAAATTCAATAGAAGGGAAACATAAGAAAAGGTTATCATAAATTCTTAGTATGGGTAAACATATGATATATTAATCAATGATCATAATAGATCAATAGATTATAATTTGGGTAAGATAACCTAAGCTTAAAATTAGAAAATTTACCCATAAATTCATAGATCACAGTTCTGAAACATAGAATAAGGTTTTTGATCAAAATACCTAGTAAAAAAGTGTTAGGAATCAGTAAATAATAAATTATTATCTATGAGAACATATCATATGCATAAAAAATAAAATGTTTCAAATTAAATAAGTATATAAAATCATTTCCATTGTTATGGATCACTATCAATAATATCATAGTGGAGTAGGTTCACTACCCATTCCATCATTTACATACTCAAAGTTCACACCCAAGTATATCTTTTTGGACAAAGTCCCTTATTGGATGGAGTTCACACTCCCCATTCTAATACTTATTTTCCCATTATATATCTATACTAGATTGAATGTTTTTTCAAATAAATGTTTCCTTTTTAAAAATATTCATTACAAAAGATTGTTCAGATTTAATTACACACGACATATATTTTTTATTGCATTACATGAAACATTGATTTTGGGTTTTATTACATGTAATACTGAGTTTAGCTATCATTACACGCAACACTGAGTTTAAAAAACATGACATACTATTAAAATATTATTATTTAATATGATAGATATCACTTTTATATTGAATGGTTGGTATAAATAGGATTAACTAAATTATAAAAATTTACGGTTTAAACTTGTACATAAAATGAATTATTTGTTGACCAATTAAATATAAATGAAAATAAAAAACTATTTGAAAAAAGAAATTATTTTCAAAAAGAAATTTTCATGCACAAAAATACATTTTTCCCTAATAAATTAAACATATAAAATTTTGTTGATTTATTTTAAGAAAATTTATATATAATAAATTCAATAAAATGATTAAAATTCATTTTATATTTTTAGACAATAAATAATAATAAATCCAATTTTAAGTTTAAAAATTGTATTTATCTAAAAAAATTCTTATTTACCATTACGATCATATTCTAAAAATAATTCTTTTAAAATTTTTGAAAAGTAATTTCATAAAATATAATTCATTTATGAATTAATCATAATAAAATTATCTTTGGGGTTATTTTTGGTTATTTTTGAAATTATAAATTTTTTATGAATAATGATTTATACAGGTTTTTACTACGAATTTTCATTTATTCTAAAGATTTTTAAAGAATCAGAATTTTTCTATGATGGGTTTAATAGTAAAATTAGTTCAATTATATATCTATTAATCTAATTTTGGTTATTGGATTAATTTTTATGTTGATTTTTTAAAAAAAACAAGTAAACTTTTGAACAACTTTTCTTCTTCAAAAATACACTTTCTCATCGCGCCTATAAGATTATAGTTTTAGAAAAATTAACCATATTTTAATGGAATAAATATTTGTAATATCAATAATTTATATTTTATAATTTTTTTAACTTATTTATTTCCAATAATGAATTGTAAAAATATTAAAAATTATTGAACATGGTTATAGTAAAAATTGGATTACTAGTGGATTAATCTAACCATACAAGGATGAAAACGACTATAAAACTTTTGAAATTACTATTTTATGAAAAAATTTAAATCCTTTCCTACCTAGTTTAGAATTAATGTTCATTTTGAGGAATTATTCTTAAGAATTACTTTATTATTTTTGATTCTTTTGGGAAATTTCTATGTAGTTTTCAAGTGTGTTCCTTTCCCACACTTATAAAATGCACCCAACACCTTTAAAATATTCAAACAAATGAAGACATATAGTTCATAGAAACCAAAAATAAAATTCCTCAAAACATACTTAACCATTTTCTAGAGATATTTATTCTCTAAAATGACCATGACTAGGGTCTTTAATGAGTGATCCAAAGGACATTCCTAGATTAGGTAATTGTCTTCACTTTGCTCATTATTTTTATTTATTATTTTTCAACATATAATTTTGTCTTATCACTTCCAATATAATAAAAAAATAATCAAATATATATTGATATTATATTATATTAATGAAATAACATATATCCATCTCCATTCCCATCAAATGGAAAAATAAAATTGTTGATGATGTGTACGATGGACTCCTGCCTTGTGAACATATGTATCTTATTTTCCATCACCACCATTCAAGATTGGATATATTGATGGATTTAAAATATATTATATTTTTGAAAATAATATACCTACATAATTATTATATCAATTAATCCTTATTATTTATCTTTCTTAAAGGGGAAAGATAACATCACTTCTGTGTATGGTGAATTACCACATGGTGATGCGATGTGGTTCGTTTTGACTTACTCAGTACAAGGAAGGTAGTAAGGATAATTGTAATAAATATAAATGATATATATTAAATCATAATTATAATATAATGATATTATATTATTTAACATTTTATTTATTTCAATCTTTCAAGAAAATGGAAAAAAAACATTCATGCGTACATACGACCTACCTTCTCGATAAACGATGTATTCCATTTTCTTTATTTAAATATAATGGATTACTATAAAGACATTTATAATGAATATATATACTAATTATTTCATTTTTATAGTTATTTATATATTTTAATCATGATGAATATAAGAGCACTAAAAATAACTAATCAAAACATTTATGAAGATCAAACCAGTTATTTCCCAAAACATGAATTTTACATTGAATAGTTAATAAACATGTAATAAATGGTCATAGATAAATCATATATGGTATTATATATGTAATTAATATTATTTAATTAATTTATAATAAACTTATATTGATTATTTAGTAGGTTTGAACCTGTATGAAGGAATTGTAGAGTTAAGGTAATGAATTTCTATATCAGTTTTTACTTCTTTGAGCCACATGCCTAATCCCCAACTATTTATTTTAGGTGGTTTACATACTTCCAATGAATTTATTTTATTATTATCTAAAAAAAATTAATTTTATTAATATATTAATTTATGATATCCCATTAATGGGGTTTAGGGTTTAAAAGTTACCTATGTGGTATGATAATTTTGACCCAATTTTCATTCCTTGTGACATGTGTTATGTTATGAACCCATATTATTATAAGAATTTAATATACATAACTGATTAATTTTAAAATAATGAATTTATTTATTCTCATGATATATTATGTTTCATTTAATTTTATTACTTAATTGGATTTATAATTAAATGTTTCCAAAGTGGTAAATATTTTATGTCACAATCTCACCCTCTATCAGGATTACATATGATTACGATTTTGATGATGAAATATTATGAAACCAATCTAAAGAAAATCATGAATTGTATTCTCCTATGTTTTTATGTGGATAAATATTTTTGCTACATTTTATTCCCTTTATCAACTGAAGAGTTCAAAAAATTATGAGAAATCATCTTTATTTCTATTTTCAGTCAAAAACCCATTTTTCTGTCAAAATAATGTTTTCCAAACATGTTTTACAAAATTATTTATAAAATTTCTAAAATAATTTTTTATACACATATTAACCCATGTTATAATGTTTTTTTAATGAATCTTCATGTCATTTTAAAAAAAATGTATTTTTTCCTTTTACCAAAAATGTGAATGGAATCCTTATTATAACGTGTACAGATTGTGTGAATTTTTTTCCAATCATGAACTCTTGTTTTTTTAAATTCACCTTTATAATTTATCAATGTTATTATCGAAGAAATTAATTTCCAAAATATTTCATGAAATTTTAGTACTGAAAATAAATTTCAATGCATTGTTATTTTCCTCATGAAATGTTTTAAATGATATTTCAAAATAATTTTTCGATCTAAAATAAAATCATTTGATTCTTATTATGATTACTAGGGATATTATCTAAGTATATGATTCTTATTTTTATATATATTTTTAATTCTACTGATAAATTTATTTTTATGAAAATGGTTTCTCTTCCATGGGTTATATCATTGAAAATTATAATGAAAATTGATTCTTTTCATAGGTTATGCTATGATGAAAAGATGAAATAACTCTAATACCTGTATCTTTTCCATAGGTTGTGATATGGTTAAATTTTTATAAAAATCATTTATTTTCATGGATTATAATTTGAAGAATTTTTATGTTCTTGTGGTACATATATTTATGATTTTACTTATGTCATAGGTTATAATTATATCTCCCCCCAATTCATTGGGTAAATTTTCAAATCACATGAGATAGGATAGGGAAGGAAGGGAGAGTGAAACTAGTTTTATAAGGTAATTTTTCAACTATTATGGTCTTGGATGTGAACCTTGAATACTATAATGGTTAGGAGAGTGAACCTATTACACTTTGATAACCTTGGATGTGATTTTTTACTAATATATAAATGATATTATTCTCTTATTTGTATTTCAAAATTCCATGCATTGTTATAAATTTATGTTGTCATGGATCATGTTCTTTTATTCCTTTATGATTCCCATATTAAAAATTTCAATGATTTATTACACATCTCATGATAAATATATATGATATGTAGGCCATGTTTTTAAAATGTTAATATGGTGTTATAATTCACCCATTCTCATGTCATTCACATGTGATCCTTGATATATTACATTATTAACCTTACTAATATTCAAACCTCACCATTTCTTGTGATTACTTTATCTAGGTTATGAAGAAAAGATTTTATAAGGGTATCTAGTGATGAATGAAAAAGGGGAATATATTTCACCAAATTAGATTGTTTTTTACCAAGTATCTAAAGAAAGTAAAATATGATCTTCCTCAATCATCTATCTCTGTAATGTATTTTATATTCATATAAAAATATATAATATCTATTAATGAGAAAATTTGGTCATTATATTTATTATAAGAGGAAGGTTTTTTTATCCTTTAGAAACTAGTATTAGAAAAATGTAGTGATATCGATAGGGATATTTCTATGGTTATGTTTAGGGACATTAATGAGGATAAATATAAGGATGAGTAAACGTATAGAAAATCATCCTATAAATTTTTTAATGAATATAGAGAGCGGTTTCCATGAACATATGTCTCTATATGATAACAGAAGTGTATATGGCTCTAGAATAGAGGTTCCTAGGTGTAATAACTCAAAAATGGTGCATTGAGCTGGACTTGGTCCTCACTTGGTGCACAACAATGTGCCTTGCTGCACAGCAAATTTTTCATCCCTTAGAGATATGTTTTGGAATTTCAAAAATTATTTACAAACATTGATGAATGTTTTTATTAATGACCCTCAATTTCCAAGGATGATCCAAATGTGTCACATATTTAAAATAAGGTATCATGATTTTGACATCCCATAAGTGATTTTTCATGATTATGTGGTTTACACTATGTTTAATGTTTCTCAAACAATGAATTATGGTTTGGGTCAATGGATAGAACCTGAAGAAACCATGTTAATACTGAATAAAATGGAAAATTCAATGATTGTGCTCCCAAAACTGATTGTTATAGGAGCTATAATGGAAGTCACTCTTTCTATGATCACACAAATCTCATACTCAGCATTCAATTTTGAAAGTGATGGAACAATGTTCTATTGGTACCTTAATGAGGAAACTTGCACCCTTTTTTAGTGGGTCTACCAATCTACTAGTCACTGAGAAATGTATCAATACTAATGAAAATATAGTTTCAAATTTTCAGTGTTTATAGAAACAAATATTCATTTTGTTTTCCTATTATTTGGAAGAAAAAATGGATCATAGAAGAACCTTATTAAGAATATGAGCCTAGATATGGTAATAAACTCTATGGAATGGGGTTAGTTGAAGATGATATTTTCTAGTGTGTACTTCCCTTATATTCTATGAGAAAGGATGTAAAATAAATTTCTCATTGAAAAATAAGAGGATGGTAAATCTATTGGTTTTTATAAAGCCAATTTTACAAGGAATTCCTGGTATGATTCTTATTTAATCATTAGTCAATAATGAAACAATTATCGATTATTTGTTTTCTTAAGACCACGTATTCAAAATGAATTGTTTGTTTGAGACGTTAATAGATATAAAAAAGTTATTCTATGTTAACATAATAAAAAATGGAAATAGTATTTGTTAACCATTCTTGAGGTTGTGATAAGAAAAATAATATCATGTCTCATGATAGTTGGAATTAATCACACAGTAGAAAAAACTTTAGTCAAATATAGGATAGAAATGTGGTAAGAAGAACTATAGTGAATTTTTGAAAAGAACAATAGGGTGTTACAAGTGTGAGAAGCCTAACTATTGATAAAAATTAACATATAATTGATTTGAAGAATCTATTCGATAAAATTAATGGAGAGAGATATCAATAGAATAAACAAACCACACTCCAGTGATTCATGTGCAATAATTTTGGGCATTATGATAATAAATGAACTAATACAAAGTCTAATGTGAATGATAATCCACAAATACCTATAAATACAATGTAAAAAAGGAATTCT
The DNA here is from genome assembly GCA_963277665.1 of Viscum album. Taxonomy (NCBI): domain Eukaryota; kingdom Viridiplantae; phylum Streptophyta; class Magnoliopsida; order Santalales; family Viscaceae; genus Viscum; species Viscum album. Next base: position 1,710,074,442 of record OY728140.1, on the reverse strand, counting down.
TCTTCATTCATAATGGATTATGTGAATCATGGTATTTACAGATCAGTTTACCTCCCCTTTTTAATTAAGACATTCATGTTTGATTTTGTATGAATGAGCCATAAGAAAATATTATTGTTCATACCTTAGTGACCTTAAATTGGATTATATCCCTATATGGATTCTAGAATAATAAATTCTGAGTTGATATTCTATTGGTATATAGATGAAAATAATATTCCAATGGAAATGTTCTTGTATAAGATAAGAGATTATAAAAGGAATGATAGGGTGGATGGAATTTTTTATGTGTATATGTCTCCATATAAGATTTAATTTATAGTCATGGATAGAACCAATAGTTTATGATTTAAAAATTTATAATTTGTTCAATGTTAATGAAAAACCTTGTGAGGTTTTAAATGGATATAGTTTATAATGATTAAGAATGTCTTATGAGACATTTATGGAAATAAAACCCCTTAGTTTTTTATATGTTTTAGTGAAAAATATATTTTAAGATGAATGAAATTAAACTATGTGGACATATGATTGAAGGTAACAATGAACTTTAGGGTTAATCATTTCTTTTATGTTGATGTAATTTTGGGTTCTATTTTATCACTTTATGAATTCATCGCACCTTTTTCAATTAGAGAAGATATCTTGATGGATCCTATTATAATAATATACATTAAGTTAGTGGTGAGGTTTAATGGGGAACCATAGCCTATTGTATCTGACCATGATCTTATGTTTGCATCTATTTTTTTTGGTGATGTAATAAGTTAGATCTTGGTACAATGTTGACTTTTAGCATTTCGTATTATCCTTTGATATATGATCAGTCTTGAAGAATAATTCAGACCCTAGAGAATATTCTAAGAACTTATTCTACAGGTTTCAATGGTGGTTAGTTTCAATAGAAGTTGAGTTTCCTTAAAAAATTGTATTTCTCTCACATATTCATATGGATCATTATGAATAAAATTATGGAATATAGTGTGGAACTCCAATATACTTGAATTATATTGTAGAAAGAAAGTTATTGGGTCCTGAGAAGCTGATGAGACGGAAGAAAAGGTTAGAAAAATTAAGTTAGAAAGGAGAACATCAGAACGTTGATATAAATGATATGATGATAATAATAAACGCGAATAGTAATTAAATGTAGGTGAGAAGACTCTTTGTGAATTTAAATATGGATAAAATAATGGGAAACTAAGGCCTTGGTATATCAATACATTTCAAATACATGATCCTATTTGGATAGTAGAATATCATTTTTCACTTCCAATGATACTATATAAGGTTTAACATGTGTTCTATGCATCTCTCTAGAGAAATCACATACTTGATCCATCACATTTACACAACTTAAAGGCCATACTGCTAGAGGATTATATTTATTTTTAGGAACAACTCATAGATATTCTATAATTAATAGAGAATATTTTACCAAATAAGACCACTTACCTGATCAATGTTTTGTGGAGAAACCAATAGCTTTAGGAAGATTCATTGAAACCTATTGATGTAATGAGCTTGACGTATCCTATATTTTTTGGTAAAAAAGAGATGAATTTGGAGGGTGAAATTTAATTTAACACCCAATTTTTATCAAATAATTTTAATCTTTTCAAAAAAATTATTTCAAAAAACACAAAATTTTTCATACATTACATAAAATCATGATATTATATTTTGTTACATTCAATAATGTGCTTTTATTTAATTACACACAATACCTTGTTTTTATTGTGTTACACACCACACTGTGTTTAAAAGAATCATGAAAAACTATTAAAATATTATTTTTAATATGATAGATATCACAAAGATTTTGGAATGGTGTGTAAGAATATGATTAACTAAATAATGAAACTATATAGTTTTATTTCTTTTCATCCATTCTGTATATTGAAACAGCGCTCTAGCATATGTACAAACTAAAATCTCCATTAATGGTGTAATCTATTTTCAATCTCTAAATATCATTGATTACTATAAATACATTTATAATGAATATAAATTATAATTTTATCCTTTTGTTTAAAAAATTTTAATGATTTAACCATGATCAAATAAATAGGACAAAAAATAACAAATCAAAACATACACAAAAAACAAAAGGGTTATTGCATGAAACATGACTTTAACATTTAATTATTAATAAAAGGGTCATAAAGGTCCATATATAAATAATATATGGTATAATATATGTAATTATTTTTTATTAATATTTTTAGAATATATTTTTATTCATTATATATGAGGTTTTGGGTGTTTACGGTGGAAGTCGATACTTAAAGTAAGGGACTTTCGACTCTTTTTTTAAATTTTATGAGACACATGCCATATTCACCACATATTTTTTTTTCTTATGGTGAATATAATACCCATAAATTTATTTTATTATGATTATAATGAAAATTATCTGGATTTACATACTCATTTTAGTATCTATATGTCATAGGTTTTATGCTCCAAAAGTTACAAAAAAAGTTAGGGATCTTTTTATTTATTTTCCATTATTGAGATATATGTTATCTTATGCACCTATATTATTTTATGAGGTTTATATAAGTACCATTTTAGATGAAATATTATTAATTTTTTTCTCATGACATCTTATGTTTCATCTAATTTTATTCTTTTAGGGGACTTACAGCTCAAATTTACCAAAGTGGTAAATATTTTAGGTTATAATCTCATCGTTTATCTTAATTGTTAATAATTATATTTCCAATAATGAAATATTATGATCAATATTTCAATAAAATGATTATATTTCTTCCCTTATGTGTATTCCTTAATAGTAAATGTTTTCTTTTATTTTACTCTCTATATGAACTCAAGGGTTCAAAATAATCTTTTTTAATAAAAAGAATCTTTATTTCTATATTCATTTGAAAACTAGTTTTTATTTAAAAACCATGTTTTTAAAAAAGTTATTTAATTTTTTTTTCAATATTATCATTATATTTATTAAATACATTTTTACCAATGTTTTAACTTCTTAAAAAATGGTTTGAAATGAAACTTCATGTCATTTTATTTGAAATTACCTTTTGTATTTCACCAAAAATGTGGAAGGAATATTCATATAAACATATATGTAATGTATAAAATTTTCCATCATTATGAGCTCATGCTGTTTTATAGTATCCATTTTATGTTTTTCATGAAATTTTTAAAGAAATGTATTTAGAAAATCTTATATGATTTTCTAGTTTTAAAAAGTTATTTTCAATGAATATTTATTTTACTCATGAATTGTTATAAATTATTTTTAAATATTACATTATTTGATTACAATTTTATTTTCAAAGATACAGTTTTCCAAATGGTTTCATGATTTTTTAGTTTTAAATTTATTTTCAATGAAATTTTATTTTCCCCAAAAAATGTTTTAAAGAATCTTTTAAAATAATTTTTCCATATTAGATGGCATACTTGGATGATAATTATTCTTTATGTGGGATATGTTCTAAGGATACAATTCATATAATTTTTTTGGATGGTGTATATTTATTATAAAGAGTTGTTTAAGAATCATGTTTCATTTCCATGGGTTATACCATGATAAGATTCTTATGAATCATGCTTCTTTTCATGGGTTATAGTATGATGAAATTATTAAATGATTATAAAACTTGTTTTTTTATATAGGTTATGATATTATTAAACGTTTATGAAAAGAATTTCATTTTAGGTATTATTATATAATGAATAATTTTTGATCTTGTGGAAAACATAATAATGATTTTCATTATGTCATGGTTGGGACATATATCTCCCCCAATGCATTGGGTAAAATTCTACATCTCATTAAATTTAAGGGACTATAATGGGGATTGAATATAGTGAACCTCCATTTTCATATATTAACATTACATAACTATTGAGGAATTATTAAAACATTATAGAAATAGATTCCCAAAGACCATACTTTTCTAGTGCCTTTAAAAAATGGAAACAAAAATACTAACACTTAAGAGTTTAACATTATCTCCCCTAGGTTATTCTTGAATAACACACTTCTTAGACTCATCAAACATAATACATCTCTTCATATCTAGGGGAACGAGAAAAAAAGGGGTGAGCTCATATTATTAACAAGGGTAAAAAAGGGAGATCTGTAAGCACAATCATGAGTATAAGGGCATGATTATATGATCATGAAAAGAGAATATCATACCCTAAAAATCTATGATCATATACATGAATCATGGAATGAATTATGGCTGTTTATAGGAGATCAATCAAGAAAAAATAATGAATAAAATTCATGAAAACATACCATTGGAATAAAACATGGAATTTTTATAGACAGATAAGCATATAATATGATTTCCACAGCATCCAAGGAATATATTCAAAGACCTTTTTGGTAGTATGGGTTCACTACCTGTACCATCATGGTAGTCATTTTTTACTACCATGGCCATATTAGTAGGGTGAGTTCACTCCTCATACCATATTTTTTGTAATGGTTCACTCCCATGGCCATCTTAGTAGTCAATGTTCATTCCCAAAACCATATTAGTCTATCTCATGAGATATAAATATTTACCCAATGCATTGGAGGGAGATATATGTCTCACCCATATCATAATTAAATAATACATATATATTCCAAAAAATCATAAACATTCATATAATAATATAAGAAATGAAATTGGTATCATAGACATTGAATCATATCATAAACGTTGGAAAAATTTACCACTTTATAATCATATCATTATAACCACAAACCGTGAAAAAAAGCAAGCATGAAAATAATATAACATGTGAAAGAGAAATTGGATTCATTGAATCGTATCATCAAAACATAAAGAATTAAATAAATAATATGAATGGATAAATTTTATTACATAATATAAGGGTATTAGTTACATCAATAGAAGCCATATTTGATAAAAAATAACTTTGAAGGATATTTTGAAAACATTTCTTGAGGAAAATATCCTTTGTTATTTGAAAAATTATATTTAAAGAATATAAAATTTTTAAAACCATTTCTTTTTAAATTAATTTTAAAACATAGAATGAATTATTGAAAATAACTAAAAAAATTTCTATAAAAATTTATAAAATATGAAAGAAAACATTTTGAAGACCATTTTCCTTGAAAACTTATAAAATAATATTGAATGCATTTTAAAAAACAATTTCTTTGAAATTTCTTTGAAAAATTATAATGGATTCTTTGAAGACAATAAAAAAATATTTATAAGAATTTTCACTTGAATATTATCTTCTGAAATCACTTGAAAACATTTTTTTGAAAATATTGTTTTGTAGTAAAATAGAATTCTAATCAAAGAGAAAGATACTATCATATTTTCTTTAAAACATTTTATTTTTTATATTATATACCAAATATTGAAAAAAATTTCATAATTAATGGATATATCTGGAAAAAAAGGGGATAAAAAAACTCATTAATTTTCTAGAGAGATGGATTATAATATTTTATTAAAGAATAATAATCATTAACAATATCGAAAAATAACTAGATTGTTTCAATACACTCTTATCTCTTGGAAACTCGAGATCATATTCTCCATGTAAGAAATGGAAATTAAATTAAATATAAAATATCATTAAAATAAGGATATTAATGATATAATATATTAAATTTAAGTACATACACCTAAAAAATGGAATTTTCCTTACAAAAAACATGAGTCTCAATGAAGTAAAATGGAGACAAAACTATTTTACCAATTTTGTATGTTTTAAGACATAAACCATATGAAAGAAATATCATAAAATTGATATGTAAATAACAATAAATTTAATAATAATATTAATATAATTCATTAATTGGAATTATATACCCCACTCAAAAGGAAAGAATGGTGAACACGACTTCTATCTCTTGGAAATAAAAAGTGAGAAAATCCCTTGACCGTGTGTCTTGACCCTCCGTGTACTCGTTCAAACCACCTGTATAATAAATATGAATTTATTTAAAATATTTTAAATAACCATTGTATTATATCTAATAATATATATGTGTTTATTATGACCTTATATTATTGTCTTGTTAACAATCCAATATTAAGGTTTCACTTCGTGTAATATCTTCTTTGTTCATCCCATGTGTCTTAATTTGTTATATCTTTGGTACTCATACTTATACTATGATATCCATAATTTACACCATGATATAAATATCATTTATATTCAACATATTTGTATTATAATAATATAAATAATATATAATTATTAAATGGAATACACCGTTCATAGAGATGATATGTTGTATGAATGCAGGAATGACGTTTCTGATTATATTGTCTTATTGAAAGAAAGAAGGTGAATGACATATGAATATGTATATATATGTATATATATCATTATTCAATTATAATTATTGTACCATATATATCATATAATATTATTGAATAGATCTTTAATACATTTCATGTAGTGTGTGAATGAATCACATTGTTTCGAAGAGCGGTAGTCGACACTTCCTCAAACGAAATTATAATATTTACACCAAATGAGAAATATAAAAATAGATGTTTCAAAAGGATAAAACAAGATTAAAGACGTAATAAATATAATATAAAACATATTTAAATAAATTTTCCATCATAATGTCCCCGATGAGAGGGGTAAATGAAAAATGAACAATAATCATTTAATGGGGCGGTATTTCACCGTAAACATAAACAATATGTTTGTTACTCATTAGATGGATGTGTTTGTAAGTTTAGTTAAAAGTAATATCATAAAAAATTAGTAAAATATTTATGATACTTTTTTTATAAAATCACTGAATAAAGAGAGGGGAGTGGTGGAGAAAGAAAATGAATGAAAGGAGGTTGAGAGAAGGTATTACCTCTTAATCAGGTAGCTCCTTCTAAATTGTACCAAAAGAATTATTTGGATTGATTTCTAAACAATAGGAGGCTTCAAGTAAGGATTAATGGATTTTGTTAAGTTTATTTATAATATCATAGATGAAAGTACATGGTTTTAGAGGTTATCAAAAGAGGGAGAGGTGGTACTCTTTTACAATGGAGGAAGAGTGGCACTCTTATAATATTTTTGAAAAGGGAAACCCCACCATCATTTTGTTAATTTTAAGTGGATTAAATAATGATATGAAGTAGGTAAAAGTGAGTATAGGTTCAAAATATTTCTATCCATTGGATTTTGGATAGGTTTATAGGTTGTTTTGGGATTTAAGATTATGTTTTAATCCTGGATTGTGCTTTATTTAACATTAATATTTTGAATTAATTTAAACCACCTTCAACAAAATTTTTGGTAAAAAATTATGTCGACCATATTATAAATTATTAATTTTTATGAATTCCAATATTTAATCCAACATTGAAAATTATACTCATATAAGTGGAATATATTCATTTAAAATAAATCTTGTAGTTGGGTTGACACTGTAGAGTTTTAAAGTAAATGAAATTAAAAAGTTGATAGGTTTTTATACTCAACTTCAATTTGAAATTCATCTCAATTACCTACATTTTCTTAATTTATAAAAATATTATTTAATTAAACTTTTAAACCAATTTAAAATATAATATTAAATTTTAAATAAATTAGATAAAATTGTAGTCTTGAATTAAATTTTAGTAATTTTAACTATTCATAAAAAATGAAACCTTACAGAAACATTCCAAAAGTTTATCCTATAATAATTGTTATGTATCTATATAATAGATGAAGTTTTATTTTAAATATTAAATCTACAAAACTTCTAATCAGTTCCCCATTAAATGGTAGGTAAACTACTATTATAAAAATATATTTTTTAAGAATAATATTAGGTTTGTACTTATCTTATCTATATCAGACATACCAAATGAATATAATTTTTTTTGGATTGAATATATAACATATATATTACATTAATATGACTAAAAATTTGTAATTTATTATATTTATTCGGTTATAACATCTTTGTGACCTTGAAAATAATAATATTTTTTTTATATTCAATTAGTTTTCATATTTATTTCAAATTAATCGGTTATCTATGAATTCTTCTTATATTTTCGCACAATAAATATTTTCATAAATTAGTTAATAATATTCATAACCACTAATTTAATAGCTAGTATATATCTTATTATATTATGTAATAACATTTCAATGATATACTATAGTTTGGTAAAACCCGATCTTGTGTGTTATGCAAGCCACCAAAGAAATTTATTGTTACGTGTAATACAAGATAACCTTGGTGTTATGTGTAGATCAATATAAATTTTATAATTCCTATATTGCATGATTAAATTGGTGTTGTGTATAACATAATTAAAACAAAATTAATTAATAAAAAATAATCTATCATTAGTGTTTTATTAAATTAATAATATATAAAAGGTTAAATGAAATAGGAAAACTATTTCACAAAATTTCACGGTGTTACATTATACCCTTATTAAAATGAATTTCTCCCTCAAAATTCTTCTCAGTTATCAAATGTTTCATATAATAATGTTTCATTCATAGAAACCATCATTATAAAAATGGATTCTAAATATTCTTAAAAAAGGTAAATTTAGAATGATAACAGTTTCCCAAAGTAAAAAATAACATGGTTTCCACATATGAGAATATAGGTTGGGTGTAAAGATTAAACATAGAGGGAAAGTGTACATATTTATACGGAGTTATTAAGTTCATCAATAACAAGTGTTTTCATGACCAAATAAATGTTGATGACCTCAAATTCATAAAAATGTGATGGTTTTGAAGTCCATTAGTTGAAAAAAAAACAGCTATCAGGACAACTCATTTTCTTTTGATCAATATCATAACATTGATTAATTCATTTATTGAACAATAATATACGTAAATATAATTACATGATAAATTTAGATAAGTAAAATTTCATTCCTTATTTATACTTTTATATATTTCTAATTCATCCATTATATCAATAAATAGATATCCATAAATTATATTTGATGCCTGGGGTGCTAAAATACACTATTAGTATATCTTAAGTCCCCTAAAAGAAAGAAAATTCTGTCAATTTGCATCTAATTATTCACCAATATCAATGTGGTTAATACCTTAATTTTTAAACATTAAAATTAAATTTACTAGATCATAATAAATAATCATTCGACAAAAATAATTACACATTAACCTAGACATCATGTAGGCTAGTGCTAAGCATGAAACTCTTATCGTCCTTCAATCATGGGTTCAAGACCAACAGCCTTACTGGACATGATTGGTTTTCACTCGACTTATATGATATCCATTTCTAAAAACATTCTAATATAATTTACAAAATAAATAAGATATATATCCTTGAAATAGGTTTAATTACTAAATAGTATTTTAATGAAGGTTTTAAATACAAACTTTGTGCATAAATGCATCCTCCAAAGTTTATCTTATACTTTTGAGGAATGGTTGAACTTATAACCCTTCAAAAATATAAAATCCAAAACAATAGAAAAAATGTCACATAACCATCTTAGTAGTCATTTCCACGTATATCAAAAAGGAATGCTTGGTTATCACATTCCAAACATGTGAATACACTAAATATATATTCTCTTGAAACATGATAATAACCTGAATTGTCATAAATGAATTTTGAAAACATGCATACTTTCATATCCAAAAAATTACTAGATATATTCTATAACTCCAAGATGTTTTAAACTTCATTCATGATAGCATAAACTACTTGTCAACTAGTCTGTAATTAGTTCCATGGTCGTCAATATCATCTAATTTACTTATATCCAACATATATTTATCCATGAAAAATTATCGTAACATAAATAACATTTTAACAGTTATTTTTCTTTTAATCATGTGTTTCCATGGACATAACCTTTAAATAAAATCACGTTTCCTTTCAATGAAATCCATTTAACATGTTATTTGAATCATTAGAAAAAAAATCTACTGGACAATCCATATATATTTATCCTTCCATATAACCTAATTCTTGAATTCAAGTACATAAAAAGTTTTATTATTCCACTTTATCCTTATTACATTAACAAGGATTCCTAATACTATTACATAATACTTCTTTCCTTTAAAATATCTCTGTAGTCTCATCACCATTAGTAATGTAACAATTACTCATACCACCCTGCTAATTCTCTTCCAAAACATTCGTATTGGGGCATTGATTTTCGTAATGACCATTTATTCTACACATAAAACACTTAACCTTCAATGATGACTGAGGTAGAACAATATTCTCATCCATTTCATTAACATACCACTTTATGTTTCTCTTGTAGTAACTTTCTTTGTGTCATTATTTTTCTCAATCAAGACATTTTCTTGTCCCTCTATTTTTTTTCAAAAGGTTTGGGCCGAAGCCTCAATTTATTATTTAAAGAAAAGACCTCTTTAGACTGCGTAGAGGGAGACCCATTATATAACCCGAAGGACCAAGGCCAAGTGGTCTGAATACAAGGTTGGAAATCCCCTTTCCTCCATGGTCTCCATTACCTGAACTCTAAAAAAACTCATTATTTATCTTCTATGGGGATTCCTAAAGGTGTATAAGGTACATTCTGTTAATCATGATCCATGAAAACATATTAGTTATCATCACAACATCTTTCACTCCAATGATCATCCCACTTGACGTCTCATCATAAAATCACCCATAACTTCCAAAATTAATCTAGTTCCTTCCAGTTTCTGCCATTGAATAAATCTAGAGGCATAGTGTGAGAATTACTTATCATAAAATGAAACAACACATCCATGAAAATAATTACATAATGGGTGTATAAATCATGACACTTTATTATTCTATTACACTCTGGGTTCATCCTAGGTTATTCACAGCCAACTTATATTTAAATCCTTTATAATTTATGGTGATTTTTTTTAGTTCCCAAAGCAAATCCCCCATGATTTTGAAACCTAGTGTAAAGAAATGAATGTTTTCATGTACTAGATTACATTGAGTTTGGCTCAGAACATCATGTTTTATTTTTTCCCTATTTACATTCATGCCAGAGACTCATACACCGATAGTATCTATATAGGGATATATTAATAGGAATACACTCACTCTATCATTTACCAAAATTCAAAGATATTTTTCTACATGCTAACTCATCCTTATACTTGTCCTTAGAGACATCCCCTGACATATCATTAGAAATATAACTAGGTTTGTCGCTAAATTTTTATCATCATAGATTCTAAAGGATAACTAAATCTTTTATCTGATACCAACTATAGATACCCTCATATTCCATACAGTAACATTATATATATTTTATGGAATATGTAAAAATTTATACAAATGGAGTCACAAATACCATAATATTATAGTACATTTGGAAAGAAGGAAACATAAATACTCAAATATAAGTAAGCTACATTATCTTCCACTATGTTCATATTGACTCCCACCCTTATTAGACAGATCAAACATAATAAATATCTTTATAATCTAGGGATTTAAACATAAAAAGGGGTTATCTCAGATGCTCAGTAAGGGTAAACGAGGAATATATGTTAGAATAATCATGACCATAAGTTTATGAGTACATGATCGTGAAAATATGATATCATACCAATCATATAATAGATGACATACATGAAACATTGTATTAATATTTCTAATTATTAAGACTTGAATTATAAGGATGTAATGAACATAATCTATGAAAATAAAACAACGGAATAAAACAAGGAATTATGGAAGACACATAAGCATATAATATGATTTCTATAGTAGACAAGTCATAGATTACAATGCTATTTTGGTAGTATTGGTTCACTCACCATAACATCATGGTAGTCATGGTTCACTCCCATGGCCCAATTAATAGCCTTATTTTACTCATACCATCTTGGATGTCATGGTTCACCCTAAGCCTTCTTATTTTTCAACGTTCATTCCTAGTAACATCTTAGTCTATCTAATTAAATATAAATCTTTACCCAATGCATTGGAGGGAGATATAGGTCTCATCCATCTAATAATGTAATCATACACACATGTCCCACTAAATCATAAACAATCATATCAAAACCAATGAAATGAAATGGGTATTGTAAAAATGTAATCATATCATAAACTGTAGAAAATGATACTTGTTTCATAATAATCCCATCATAATCATAACATATTAAAAGAAGTGTGTTTAAAAAGTGTTTAACCCTGGACTAATAAATAGGTGTTATAAGAACCATTCCATCAAAACATAAACCATTAAAGAATAAATACTATGGAACATTTGGATTATTTCCTATAAGGGCATGATTAAGATCAATAAATGTCATATTATATGGAAGATAACTTCAAAGAATATTTGGAAAACATTTCTTGAGGAAAATATTCTTTCATCTTTGAAAAATAATATTTAAAAAATTACACATTTTAAAACACATTTCCTTTGAAAATAATTTAAAAATATATAAAGAAATAATTGAGAATATTTTTTTAAAAAAACATCCTTGAACAAATATGAAGTAATATTGAAAATAATTTTGAAAGTCGTTTTCTTTGAAAATATATAAAGTAATCATGAAAAAAATTGTAGAACATTTTTCTTTAAAAATTGATTTGAAAACATATAAAGGGAGTATTTAAAAAAATAAAAAATCCAACAATCCTTTTTACATTAAAATTATCATTATGGACCATTTGAAAAAATATTTTTAAATATTATTTGAAAAATGGTTTTTGTAATAAAATAGATTTCTGATGAAAGAGAAAAATACGACTAGATTTCCTAAAAAACAATTTCCTAATTATCATAAGTACCAAAGATTGGAAAAATTTTATTTATACGTGGATATATCTTGATTAAATAGAGGATAAGGAAACTGGTGAATTTTCTTGAGATATACATTATATGATTTCAACAACGAAACAGAATCATTAACAATATGAAAAAGTGATGTGATTATTTCAATTAACTCTTAGCACTTAGTAACTTGGGATCATACACTATATGATTGAAAATGAAATTTAATAAAGAAAACAATATCTATAAAATAAGTATATTCATGATAAGACATTTACTATTAATGTATATACACCTTGAAAAATAATTTAGGTGAAAAAAAACATGGGTCTCAATGTTGTAAAATTGTGAAAAAACAATTTTACCAATTTGGTAATTTTAGAAATTGAAACCACATAAAAGAAATTTCATAAAATTGATATATAAATACCTATAAATTTAATAAAAATACTTATATAATACATTCCTGGGGATTATATACACTATAAAAATGGAATGAGTGGTGAACATGAAATGCATTTCATGGAAATAAATAGTGAGATCTAATCCACGTACCTTGTGTGTCAAATCTAGTCGTACTCATTCATACCACCTACTTAAAAAGAATGAATTAATTATAAATATTGTACATAACAATAATATTAAATATAATACCTTTTATTGTTATGTTATGACCATATATTTCTAACATGTTAATAAACGTACGTTAAGGTTTCACTTTGGGTAATATCCTAATTGTTCTTCACATGTGTCTTAATTTGTTATAACTAAGGTCCATATTATTATATAATGACATATAAAATGTTAAACATTCTATAAATATCATTTATATTAATTATATGTGTATTATAATAGATTATATAATATATATTTATGAAATGGAATATACAATTCTTGAAGATGGTAAGTCATACATATGCCTGAACATTGTTTCCATTTTTATTTTCGTATTGAAAGAATGAATTCAAATGACTTATGTATATATATATATATATATCATTATTCCAATAGAATAATTATATCATATATATATCATATATTTTCATGAAACATGTCTTTAACACATTTCATGTAGTGTATATATGAATCACATCGCTTTGAGGGAGAGACAGTCCGCACTTCCTCAAATGTAATTATCATATATACACCAAATGGATATTATAATGATATATGTTTAAAAATATTTAAATAATATTAAATAAATAATAAATATAAAATATAACATATATAAACATATTTTACAATGTTATTTTCACCATTGGAGTCGGTACATGAAAAATGAACAATCATCATTTAGTGTGGCGGTAGTTCGTTGGACACAAAAACTGTATGTTCGTTACCCATTATATGGATGTGTGTATAATTGTAGGAATAAAACATAGAAAAAAAATTATATTTTTTATACATGTTTTTTATACAATCTTGAAAAAAGTAGGGTGGTTGGAGTGGAGAATAAAACTAAAAGAAAGATCTTGAGAGAAGATGTTACCCCTTAATCAGGAAACTCATTCTGGATTGTTCTAAAAGCCTTCCGTGGATTTATTTTTACCAAAAATTAGGATTCAAGGAATATTTTAGGGTTTTTTTGTAATTTTATGGATAAATAATGCATAAAACCCAGTGGTTTTAGTGTTATGAAGAAACGAGAGAGGTGATGGCCTTTTATAATGGAGGAGGAGTGACACTCTTATAATATTTTGGAAAAGAGAAACCCCACCCATTTGTTTCTTGAAATTGGATCCAATAATTAGGAAATTTTAATAAAATGGAGTATAATGCCCAAATACTTCCATAAAATGGATTTTTTATTGGTTTATAGGTCATTGTGGTCCTTAAGGTTATAGTTTAGTCACTTACTAAAGTTAATTTAACAATAATCATTATAATTAATTTTATTCACATTCACTAATATTATTAGTCAAAAATTATGTTGACATTTTTAGAAAATATAAATTATGATGATTCCTATTATGGAATCCATTTTTCCAAATTATAATAATAAAATTGGTAGAAATTAATTTAAATTTAATCCAGTAGTCGGGTCAATAGTGTGGGTTTATAAAGTAAAAATATCCAAATGTTTGCTATGTTTTTATACCAAATTTCAAACTGAATTTAATCTTAATGGCCAAAATTTTATTAATTTAAATAAATATTTTCTAATTAAACAATTAATCCATTTTAAAATATATTTTATCATTGTAAATAAATTATATAAGAAATAAGTTTTGACTTAAAATTGATTACTTTTAACTATTCATAAAAAATGGAATGTTATAGAAAAAACCAAAATATTTATAATAACCTAATTTTTATGTTTATATTTCAAATATAAAAAATATTATGACATATTTTATAAATAAAATTTAAAAAAATTATTTATAATGGTTTCTCCATTAAAATGTGGTATCACCACTATTATAAAAATATTGTGATTTATGAAAAAAATTAGTTTGTGGTAATATTATGTCTATCAAACCTGTTGGATGAATATATAAACTATTTTATTAGATATATAACATATATATTAAATTAATATCGCTCAATAATTATAAATAATTTAATTTATTTGTTTAAAAAATCAATATGACCATAAAAAATAATAGTTTCTTTTATATTCAATCAGTATTTATATTCATTTATAATTAACTCATAACCTATGAATTAATATTATATTTTTATAAAACATATATTTTAATAAATCAGTTAACATTATTCATAACCACTAATTTAATATTTGGGTTACATATTATTATATAACGTAATAACATTTTAATTATATATTGATCTTCGGTAAAACTCCGTCTTGCGTGTTTCCCTAATAATTGAGGGAATTCACTATTGAATGTAATGAAAGCTAAAATCAATGTTCTGTGTAGATCAAGATAAATTTTATGTTTCATGTCGTGAAAAATTAGCATTGTGTTTCATATAATTTGAACCAAATATAGTTATTTAATATAAAACAAACTATATTAACTATTTCATGAAATGAATAATATCAAAAAGGAAAAATTAATTTGAAAAAATGATTCAAAAAACATTGGGGTGTTATTGTGAACCTGTTTTTGTAAGAAAAGTTTTCCACTATGATGGCCTTGGGAGTGATCCATGACTACTATGATGGTTTGGGGAGTGAACGCATTACAGTATGATATCCTGGTAAGTGATCTTTGACTACTAAGAACATTATTTTCTATTCTTAGTTGTATGCCACAATTCCATGACTTATATAGATGTAATGCTCTCATGGATCATTCTCATTGTTTAATTTATGTTGTATTCATTATAAAATACTATTATTTGTGACATGTATCAAGATTATTATCTTTAATTTACAAGGTATGGTTTTCAAATGTGAATCTCATGTTCTCATACACTCATGCCCACATAATGATTATGTGATCATTGGTGTATTGGTTGCATTCCCTTAATAACCAGTCGAGCTCATTATTTTTTATTTTCATTTACACAAGTTATAAAATAATGGTTTTATTTAGGGTATTTTTATAAGGATCACCCTTGTGGAATATCTTGGTGAAAGATTATGATGATATTTCACTAAATTATAAGATTGTAAACCTTGTCTCTAGTGACCCTAAACTATTACAGTCCTTAGGAATGTGTTTGTGTAATGTATTTAATATTCCAATCAAATGAATTAATATACTTATATGATAATCATGGGTCACTAGAATAACTATCTTTAACAATGAAATAGTGGGATATATAAATATAGAATCATCCGTTACAAAATTAAAACCATATAATTGTGTTCCATACAGTCATAAAACAATAATTGAATCACCATATCATATCCTAAAGAAATTTTACAGGCTTCATAAAAAATTAATCTTTATCATAAACCATCCATAGAATGATAAAAAAAGCTAATATTAGATCATAACCTCATTAAATTATAATAAATATAAATTTTTTTTCTAAATGATAATTATTTAAAAGGTCACTAACAAATTTCCTGGGGAAAATACCCATTTCATTTTCAAATCCCTTATTTAAAATATAAAACATTCCAAAACAAAAAGGATTTTTTTGGTAAAATATCTACAAAAAACATATAAATAAATCTTGAAATATAAAAATATTCATGATTGTGAGGAAATTTGTTCACGAGGTGTACATTAATACAAAAATTCATTCAACATTTTATTTTTTAGTCCAAAGTAACCTGATTTCAAAATGAGAGTAAAATTAATTTAAAATCTTAGTAAATATAGAAAAATAAAGTTAAATTTTTTTTTATAATATTTTAAAAATCTTTTTAAACTTATTCAAAACATTTTAAAGAATATATGGAAATGGAATTAAAGATTCTCATCCAAACGGAAAAACATGTTCATTTCCCTTGAAAATATTCCTCTAGTCTCTTGAGGACATAAAAAGGGGAAAAAGAAACCAAAACATTTAATCTAAAAAAATAAAAAAAAATATAAGAAAAAAAATTATTTTTTAGGGATATATTATATAATTTTATCATAAATAATCATAATATTAAACAATATACTGAAAAATAAGATTATAGCACAAAAACCATACCGCTAGGGTAGCTTTTGTGTCATAACACCCAAGAAAGAAATAACCTGAAACTAATAATTAAATAAGATTATAATATGGATATTTCAGATAAAAATATCATTGGGGTAGTAAATACACATTATAAAATAAGATAAGTGTAAAAAATCAAACATGTATAAATGAACCAAAAGAGAGATAAAGAAACCTTCATGATTTAGTAAATTTTTAATATAATGTTATTAGGATAAATAACATAACATATTCATATATATATATATTTATTTCATTAAAAAAAATTTATTCAAAAACAAATTCATGGGAAATATATAAACTATAAAAACAAGTAATTTGTTTACAACATTAAAACATGTATCAGTGTCGAAAAACTGGGACAATACACTTACAACAATAGAATCTCTTAAATCGATGACCATGAAAATAAATAATATTAAATAAATCTTAAAACCATAATAATATCATAAATATGTCTAAATAAATTCATAATTGTAGTAATCACATCACATAATATTAATTATGGTTCACAATATCAAACATGTCTCATGAATTTGAAAATTACACAGAGTCCCTAACATATATCTCTTTTGATTCCTAAGCAATATATACTCATGTATAACACATTTAGATTTATTATAATCCTTAAAAAATTACTATCCATACATATAATATCATATATGATCCACTTATATCATTCCGACAACCATTTATTAATAATTTCCTATTAATGTCGTAATTTCGAGTGTTAACTGGTTCATTTTTCATGTTTGTTTTAGTTCAATATTGATTTTCTATTCACTCTAATCATGGATCCTCCATATATATAATTTTAATCAATATATAAATTCCATGTATATTCATTATATATATATAACCTTTCATATTAAGTGGTGATGAAAAATTAATTACATCACTTTGTGGAGATGGTAATTCTAACAAACACAGGAGTGATGTTTCCATTATATAATGGAAAAAATTAAAGAAAGATAAATGATAATTAAAATTTCTAGAATAATTATAATATCATAAATATCAAATATTTTCATATTATACATCCTTATTAACATTCAATTAATGATTAAATGATAAACAAACAACATTTCCATATAAGGGTTGTAGTCCACACTTATACATAAGCGACATTAAATTTAAAAATGGATTGGATGGTAAGAAGGTATATATAATTTTATAATTCTAGAAACATAAATAAATTAGAAATATCATATATAAAAATTAAATATATTATTATAACCACTAATTAATTATTTTTACGAAAACTAAATCATATCGTAATGTGGAGCTAGTAGTCCACACGTTTTCATGAGCGATAATTTTATTTATCTTCTGTTAGATAGGGGGGAATGGTTTTACAATTAAAATAATAAATTCTAATTATATTTATGATACTATTTTATTCATGTTTTATGGATAAAATAATCTTAGAGGAGGTTTAATAAGAAATAAAACTGAAAGATATTGGTTATTATTTATACAACATATTTGAGAGACCCCATTAGGCATACACCTTAAGATTTGATTGATTAGTATTAATGGAATAAAATAATATATAAGATAAAGTTAATTAAACTATGAGATATTTTAATAAGTAGCATTATGAGACATAAGGCTCCATAGGTGTGTATAAGGGAGTTAAATAGGTTCCATGTTATAAGTGAGGGGAGGAAAAAACATGGTATTTCTTAAAAGACCTCATTTTCATATGGAAAATATCTTGGTAAAGTGGATCAAAATTCAAAGGGATTAGAATTTAGGATAATATTATACAAAAATTTCTTCATCAAATATTAATTTGATGTGTGTTGGTGTAAATCCTAATCTTATCTATTGGTTTAACCCCTCATTAAAGCTGTATTAACCTTAAATGCGATAATAAAATTTTATTGTTTTTACTATTCACTAGGGAAAAATGATATTTACCTTATTAGATTATATTAATTATTATTTCTAAAAATTTAACATCCAAAACCTGGTTCCCACTAATCTAATGCACCATGCCAGGTCTCCACATGGCCTTAGGTGCGCCTCCCCATATGCCAGAGGATATCGACTAGCAGGAAGGGTTTAATGTATCACATAGGGAGACTATACACTCTTTATAAATGTGTTATTCAAAAAATAGAGAAAAGATAAAGGAAATATAAAAAATCAAATACAATAAACATTCAATACAAAATAATTCAAAAAATTTGGTACAAGGCCACCACTAAAAGTTGAATATGCCATATCATGTCATGTGGTCCCAAGAGTGAATAAAACCTAAAATAAATAAAACAAAATAATTAAAAAAATTATTCCTCACACCAATTATAGTTTCCTTATCAATGAACATCCCATCCCCATGTAAACCCCATAGAATAGGTCATTTTCCATTGTCCTCACCTACAACTAGGAAATCTGCATGGCAACCCAGTGGTGGCCTGAGAAGGGTGTAAGTAAAACTTACTAGGCTACCACCAATGTAGTCAACAAAATATCAAGTCAAAAAGATTTTGCACGAAAGTAATAAATATGTAACATAATATAAAAAAGAAAAATAGGTGTCATTGGTCAATAATGTCTACTTGAGACATTTACATAATTTATTCTATGTTTTATGTATTTATATCAATTACACAATAACTTATTCCAGAAAATTAAAATGCATAAAAGGATATCATATGTTCCCTATTTCCTAACAGAACCATATCAAAATAAAATCCACAAACATACCTTGGATCTCCATTCTAGGTAGTCTTATCCAATTACATCACACTTAACATGGAACATCAATTTAAGTATTCCCATCCAATTTAACTGGTAGGGGCCTAGAGCTTCAATCCATCTCCCCAACCCACACAATCTAGGGGTTAGTTTTAGAGCCTCAATTTAATTGTAAATGTGGGAGAATCCATTGTCTAATAACCCAAATATGACTCTGACATGCCCAGATGATTCTTTAACCTCTATAAATTTTTGAAACACAAACCAATATTGTTTAACACATCCATTATTCACAAGAATAGTTAATTAAACACAGAAGCCAACATTATATATTATACCATTTACACATTCTCATTAGGCACCTTAAACCATTTAACTCATATGCCATTTACACACCTTATCTAATCAAAATAATTTATCATTGAATTATTAAAACTCTTTTAACCCATTGAAATTATAAAAAACACCTAAGGCTTTGTGAATAACCAAAAACATTTACCTTTAGTTCAACTTCACAAAACAACACTATCATATTAATACATTCATTAAGGGTTATATTTCATAATAATTCAATTCCTCCCTTAAGCATTGAAATTACGTGTTCTGGAAGCGGCACACCCCATGGGTGGCATTTAAATTTGACATATAAACCAAAATACATCCCATGTGGATCAAAAGGGGTTCAATTAAACTTAAACTCATTCATTTTTTTCATTTCTACAAATGGTAACCAAATAAAAAAGACAATGACACCAAAAAACATCCAAATCCACATAAATAATCAACCTAACTATTGGATATAACTTTTAGACCACCTACCTCGGTTCTGAAGATTAATGTTCACATAACCCAAGCCTTTGATTTAGATTCAAACATCCATCGATTCTCCAACCTCTGTTCCTTTGGAAAAATAGAATTTTAGGGATTCAAAAGTAGAAGAGGAACCACACAAGCCATAATCCCAAAATGTGTGTTAAGAGTTGTTTTACACTCACATAGATCTTTTATTCACAACTTATGAAACTCCAAATAGATTAGAAATATGGGAGACCGATCCCTCGGGTGTCTTGGTTGATTTGGTTTGTCCCTAGCTTTATAAGAGGAATAGTGGAGACAAAACTAGTTTTAAAACTTGACTCCCAATATGAAAAAAATCAAAATATCCCACATTTTAAGGGGGTCACAATTTGGATATATGGTTGGACAAAAAATGTGCAAATTGTTCACTGCCTTTTTTCTAAGGGTTCCAGGTGATACAATTACCTAGAGATCCCACACAATTTGAAAAATCATGTGATAATCATGTGGAATGGATCTATCCAATCATGAATGGACATTCATTCCCCCTTTCATGGTTTCTTCAAATCATGCAACCTTCCTCTAATCATGCATGTTTTGGGAGCAAAATTACTACTAATCATGATCCAACCATTAAACATTCAATGGATGGACCAATTACCCCTTATTTTATTCCTTGAACCCCTATAACACCCTAGGTCCTACACATTAACCTGGCACACATTCCATTAACAATCATAAAGATATTTAATCTATAAATTTTTACAATATCATACCTCAAAAATTCATGGATCTTACGACATTCCCACCTTATAAAGACAAATCCTTAAGATACTGTCTCACACATCACTGAGTTCCTATGGTAAATATATCAAGCCACTAGGCCAACATATTCACCTCCCTCTCTCATGTTTCATCCCTAACTGTAATATGATTCCATATAACCCACTCCAATGGTGCAATATTTCATAGCAATACATTCTCACCATGATTCTCGATACAAACCAAAAACTCCTTGAAGGACGCATCAACCTGAAGTTCATCATCATCACCATCAATCAAATGAGATGGGTTATGGAGATACTATTGAAGTTGTTACACATGAAAACCATCATAAATTACACTATAACACTATGGAAGACCAAATCAAAATACTAGTAGACTGATCTACTTCACAATATAAGATGACCCCACATACATTAGTGATATCTTTCCCTATTTTCGAATATGACCTTGAACCTTCTTCAGAGACACCTATAGAAGCACACAATCACAAACCATAATATTTAGAGGCCTATGACACCGATCCACATATATATTATTCATAGTATGAGTCATATCTATTCATTTATGAATCAACTATACCTATTCCCATTTATCTTTCAAGAGACTCAGTCCTAACAACTCTGATTTGCTAGCCTCCATCAAACACAATGATGATATTCATAGCCTAACATTGAGCGGCTCATACAGTTCTATCTGAATCGTATCCTAGTAACTATTTTTATTGTTGAACACAACAAGTTCAGTGTGTTTCTCCTAAGATCCACTAAAATCTAGGATATGTGCCCTCAACATGTCTTGTAGTTCTTGAATAGTACGAACTGATTTCGCACCCACTGGCGGGGGGAAGGTTGTACTCAAAAACACTCGGGTATTAATCACCTTCAGTAACCCCTACAAGAAGTACAATGTAAAAGGTATATCACGATTCAAAACTATAGTGTGTGGAACCCCAAGATACATCTCTTCTTACCAAATATAAAACTCACCCAATAGGTAAATAGTGAAGGTATCTCGAATTCGTAATAAACATTCCACCTTGTTCTTCCAATAAAAAACTACATAGATTTCATCATTCTTCCTAGGAATCCTTGGAAGACCCACTACAAGATGCATCATCATGTCATCCAATTTTCATTGCAGAATGGTAATGGACTCAAAAAACAACCCGATCACTAATGTTCAACCTTCATATATTAAAAGGTATAATATCAGTCTACAAACCCAACAACCACTTTCTTCATCCCTGTACACCAATACACTCTATGAATATCATGATTCATCGTGCTTGATGTAGGATGAAGTTCCCACCTTGAGGCATGGAATTCATGGATCCACACTTCTTGCATAAAAGTATGCAAGAAAACAAAACCAATAACATAAATTATTTCTTCATCACTAGGATCCAAACTAGAAGGTGAAACCCATCCTCCAAGACATTACCACAAATCCTAACACTCCAGATCCACATATTACCTCTCCTTGATTAGGGTCAAAAGCATGGACTCATATACCAAGGATGTAATTTTAATCACACCTTGTCCTTCCTAGACCTCCATGTCCATCTCAACTAGAAAGATTAATGTACTCCACTCAGAACTGGATTCATCAAAAAAATTCTTTTGTGTTTTTTGACTCAAAGCATCTAAAACATTATTTCTCTTTCCTAGTGTGTATACTAGTTAAAAATAAAAGGACTGCATATAATGTACCCATCATCATTTAGGGAGATTCAAACCATCCTAAGAGAAGATCTACTTATGTCTGTTATGTTTAGTACATAATATAATACACTCTCCCAAAAAATTGTTCCACCAACACATGAAGGTGTAAAACATCATGGACTACTCAAAATCATTAATAGGGTAGTTACATTCACATGGACTTAAATATCATGACCAATACAAAAAAAACCAATCATTTTACATCAACACATCTCTAATATCAACACTAGATTCATCAGAAAACCAGGTATTCTTCTTACTGGTATTGGGTAGGATCAAAATTGGTGCAGTTTTTATCCACCTCTTTAACTCTTATAAGGAATTCTAACATGCCTCAGACAAGTCAAACTTGATTCCCTTATTATTTAAACCCAAAATTGTTTCTTCTAGGTGGAACAAACTCTTAATGAATCTCAAATAATATCCCAATAAAACCAAATATAATTAGATATCAAAAACATTTTTGGGATATTCCCAAGATACGATGGCCTAAACATTCTCCAAGTCCACTGATACACCCACCTCAGAGATGATACAACCCAAGAAATGTACCCCATCAAATCCAGAAATGACATTTGGATATATTGTCTTATTTCTTATGCTCTCATATTCTACTCAATATGATGATAAGATGTTTGGAATAATCAGCAAGAGTTATGGAGTAATCAATGATGTCATATATAAAGACAACTACAAACATGTCTAGGTACGGGTGAATGGTTTAGTTAATTAAGCCTATAAACACAATTGGTGCATTAGTCAAACCGGGAAGCATAAAAAAACTCGTATAAAACTTTCCATTTTTTGAAGGTAGTATATGGTATATTATCGGGTCTCACCCTTATTTGATGAAACCCAAATCTAAAATCAATTTTAGAGAATATAGAATCACCCCTTAGTTGGTAAAAAACATCATAAATTCAAGGGAGAGCTTATCAATTTATAAATTTCATCTGATTCATCTTACTATAATCAACATATAAATATATGTATACATATTACTTATTGGTAAATAACATTGGATAACCCCCAGGTGAGGTACTTAGAAGAATAATCACATTTCTCTCTTGTTTGTTCCAATTGAGTTTTCAGTTCCCGGTGTTCTGCTGGTTCCATACTATAATGAAGAATAAAAACTAGTTTTTCCTACTTGCAGAAACATTATCACGAATTCAACATATTTATGGGGTTGCCACACCAATATGTATTTAGAAAAAATATCCTAAAATTTATCTATCATATGAGTAATCAAAATCCACTCTACTCCCCCATCAACATGTGAATGAAAATCCTTGCAGACTATGGGTCCACCCAACTGCTAAATGACTGGCCCTTCATGGCCTGATAAGATATCCCATTATCCGTGGTGAACATAGTTATTCCCCTATAGGAATTTAAACATTACCATTTTGAGGTAAAAATCAATATGTTCCCCGCATAACACTAGACAATCCATTATCATTATTATATTAAAACCCGATATCTAGAGCACGAAAAAAACCACCTGAATCGATATCCACCAACTTCTAGAGCACACCACTTAAATTGCTAAATACTTTCCCCTTGCACCCCTAATGGTGTAACAATTTTCATAACCCCACACAAATGATCCACCACTAGGGCCAAAAAACATTAAAAATTGATAGATATATAATAATGAGAAAAACTTGTATAAAATAAAACATTAGAAAGAAAGGAAGATAATGGAATAATACCTCAAGACATAGTAGGGAAAACCTCACTACCAATATATACAGGATGACTTACATGAAGCTAACTTGTCCTACAATTGTAGGCTCTGGTGTGAGTTCCTGGTGCTGCACTACCCTGACGATGAGGACACCCCTATCTTGAAGCATCAATCCCATTTCCCTCACATGTATGGATAGTGAATATCCCATAGCCAACCTGATATAGTATAAATAACCCCCCTACACACACTCTACATTGGATTTGGGCCTCCACCATTTCCAATTTTTCATCAATTCCTATAGAACCTCTACACATTCCCCATCCTGTCGGAATCTCTTCACTCAACTAGTGGCTAGGGACACTACACTTTTGTGTGTCACAATCTATCACACTAATAAAAGAAAACCAAATAACTTCTCTAAGAGGACAGATCTCTTTTATGACTACATTATCCCCTGCATCCCTCGTGTAGACTTTCAATGTAGAACATCAACCCATCAAATGTTGTGCCACTAGATCTCCCAACTAGAACTATATTCCCTCCCACCATAAGCCTCCTTTATATTTTCTTATGAAATAAGGGCATGATCCATCAATTTAGGAAGCCTCTTTAAATGGAATACATTCATAAGGGACATAATCTCATACATAAGTATATACTAGAAAATTCTCTCTATAGTTGCCTCATCCCAATCCAATGTTGAAAAAAAGTGTAGAATGGTAGTGAAATTGGAAACATAATCTATCACATTCAAATTCCCCTATTTCAAACTAAAAAATTATATACAATTTTACTGCCTCAAGACCTTTGGTTAGAAATGTTCTAGAACATTTTCCTAGAAATGCTTCCACTTTATACCATCTACATGCTCAGTTTGAAATTATATATCCCATTAATGTATTTTTCTTCTCACAACATGTATGCTTGCAACTTGAATATATTCTATAGAAGAGACTCTATGCGATCAATAATCTTTTGGATGGACCCTATCCAGAATAATGATGACTCAGGTCAACCTTCACTGATATAATTTGGTCGGTGTTGCAGCTGAAACTCCCTAATCAGGTTAAACATACTTGGCACAACCTGCCCTAGGTACCATTATTTCATTTAAAAAAATGAGATTTTTTTTGAGAATTATCCTATCCTCTATAACTTTTGATCACTATGGTTTCTTGATCCAATTTTGGAGGAACATTCTTGATGACATTATCTTCTCACCCAACTAGTATTCATCATCATGTTTCTTTTTCTCATGAAATTCCACACACACATCACACAACACAAAACATTAAACATTAATAATCTGCACAAAATAAGGATCTACACTAGCCCCACAACCCATTCAACATACACCATCCCTAATAGACATTTATGTGTTTCTATCACTACCATTTCACACACCACCATGGGCTATGCTCAATATAGGGTATACTAACTCCCACAACCATAAGAATCAGTTCATTAAACAAAATTTTAACTATTTACACTACCACAACATTAATATTATCTTTTAGGTACCTTTCCATCTTTAAATTTTGTTACCAATAGAATTTACCTCGTTCATATATTCTCATTAGTCTTGATTCTATAACCATTTTTCACATTTTTTCAATTAACCATTTTTATCAACTTCTTTAGACATCAATAAATTAAAATTTTAAAATAAAAAGAAATGCATCCATCCCAAGTGTCCCAAACATATTACCTATGTCTACCTAGAATGAATAATTCCACATATATCTATAGGTTCTTAAATGATACATATACTCACAAAACTATGTGATAAGAACATGATAAAACAATTATAAATCAGTCACACCACACAACAAGTGCATCACCCAATGGAGAAATATCATCCAATAATAAAATATTACTTCAAGAACAATCATCCCACCCTAGGTACATGGGTTTCCCCCATACATGGGTTGGATACTCCCATGCATGAGGTTATTAATATGGCCCAACACATCATAATATACCATATACTATCCCTAATTTGTAAGACAATAGAAAATAAATCCCTTATGATACCACTTTGTAATGTCCCCAACCTAGTGGCCACTAAACCGGTGCCCCAACAAGGGTCACCACATGACCTACGGCATGCCTCCCTAGATTCCAGAGGATACCAACTAGCTTCCATGGCCTAAAAGATCATGTGGTTACACTATACCATCTTTATTAGAGTTATCTAAAATAGATAAAGCATGATATAAAAGAAACAAAAATAATATATAAAAATATAAATTAAATACCAACCAATTCCCCAAAAAAGGTACAATCCCACAACCAAAAGATAAATATTCCATAACATGTCATCCTGTGCCCTGAGTGGGAAAAACCCAAAATAAAAAAAACTGATTAATCGCTAAAATGGTTTCTGGAACCAGGTTTCGTTCCCTCTTCCATTAATTTCCCCCACCCAAGTCAAGCCTCTAGCGTAGCGAACTATCCCTTCTCCTGAACTAAAACCATAAAATATGCTCGGGTAACCAATAGAGGACTCAGTTGGGTATGAGTAAAACTTATTATACCACCACCAAGAGTGTCAAAAAATATCTAGTCAAACATATAGTGTTTTCTTGTAACAAATGGGTAATATCATAAACAAAATGAAAATTGGGTTCCACTAGTAAAATATGTCTACTTAAACCATTTACATCATTTATTCCATGGATTGGGTATTTACATCAGTAACACTATAGCCTGTGTCAGTCAACTAATATACATAAGGGGATATACCATGTTCCCTATCTCACTAGGGAACGATTTTACAATAAAATCCACACACCAACATTGGACCCTTAATCCTTGCAGTCTTATAAAATTTCGTCAAACATACCATGGATCCTCAGTCTAAGTAGTGTCATAAAAAAACTGTAAGGGGCCAAGAGCATCATCCTGGCTCTCTAATCAGTGCAATATAGGGGTGGGTTTAGGGCCTTAGTATATGGGACCCGTGGGAGGAACCTCAAACCAATTTCCCAAATTCCACCATGATATGTGCACAAGATTCTTTATACACCATACATTTATAGAACATAAACTAATACCGTTTAAAACTTTCATCCTTCAAAAAAAATAATTCAAAACATAAAACATCATTTTACCTTATTTTTTCACACATTCTCATTTAGTTTCCTTAACCCATTTAACTCATTTACAATTCACATGCAATATCCAATAAAAAACTTATCATTTAATAACCCACAAATCATTTAACCCATTAATATTATAACAAACAATAATTTATTCCAAGTGAAAAACCAAAATAAATCTCTTTTGTTTCACATAATAACCACAAAAATTCTATGTCAACATGTTCATTAAGTGATCTATCTCATAATAATTAAATCCTTCCCTTAACCATTAATATTCCACATTCATGAAGAGGAAAACCACACGGGTGGCCCTTAACCCGGTCAAATTTACCTCAATGAATTTGGAAGGGATCATGAGTGGTCCAATTTGACTTTAACTCATTAAATTTATCATTTATAACAAATCTATCCAGATGGAAAAAACAACAAATCCAAAACACTACACTATATATATAAATAATCACAAAGACAATGAAATATAACTTACAGACCACCCACCACTATTATGAAGATGAACACTCGCATAATTCGATCATTTGATTCAGATTAAAATACCCATTAAATATTCATCCAAAAATCAATTTGAAAAATAGGGTTTTAGGGCTTTAGAAGAATAAGAGAAACCATAGAATCTGTAACTCAAAAATGAGAGAAAGGAGGACTGTTATACTCAGAAATAGATTTTATTCGAAACTAACTATTCCCCTATGGAAAAAATGAGGGATAATAATTCTTGGGGAGTTTTAGGAAATATGTCATATCCCAAAGGATTATAAAGTTTGTATGAATCAAAGACGTGAGATAGAACACTTATGTATTAAGAGAGAAATGGTAAATTCGAACTTTTTAGTGGGTGCATGGTTTGGCCACATGGTTGGGAAAATTATGCGCCGACCATGTCACACCCTCTGTCCAATGGTGGGCCAAGTCACATGGTTATTAAGGGATCCAAAATGGTTTAAAAAACTACGTGATAACCATGCATAATGAATATATCCAAGCCCATACAGTTTATCCTTCTCCCTTGATAGGTATCTTCAAATCATTCACCCTTCCTCTAGGCTTGCACAATTTTGGGTGAATGGTTACTAATAACCATGCACCATCTTTGCAACATGCATTGGATATCACGATTATCCCTTATTTCATTCCTTCATCCCCTAAGACATCACTGAACCACCACATAGACTAGGAAAACATCTCATTAATGACATTAAAGATATATAAATTAGGAACATTAACGAAATTAAAACTCAAGAATTCATATATCTTAAAAAATATATTTAATTTAATTTTAATATATTTAATTTTTTTAAGTGTAAAATTTTAATTTAACAAGGCTTTCATCTCGTAACAAAAACATGTTTCAAAGAAATTAATCTTTAAGTGTTAAACCTATTTAAATTAAATTTATTTCCTTTTAAAAACATCAAATGAATATTAAAATATTTTAATTTGTATATGATCTATTAATTTAAATAAAATCATTAATAAATAAATTATAATTTAATTTAATATGATAATGAAACATTGTGCACATAAAAATAGTTTTATATTGTTTTTTAACCCCAAGAATAAACTTATACTAATGTCAATTATAATAATGATTATTATATTACTAATTATATAATTTATAATTGAATGAGTATTCTATTACATTTAGATAAAATTCATAAGATAATGGTATGTTTCCTGAAATGAAATTATTGTTTTTATAAGAATCGGTATTCTTCAACATTGAATGAAAAAAATAATTTCATTAGAAAAACCATAAAATTTTCCATAATATAATATTGACATTTTAATTTGGAAAATTTTATTCATTTACGATAATAAAATTTCTTAAAATGGTATCAATAAATTATAATTACCATCAGATTAAAATTCAATAACAACCATTTTGAGGAAAACACATTTTTGAAGCACCAAATGATATTAGCAAAAATTTAATACAAATTTATTATGAATAAATTAATAAATTAAAATTAGTAAAAAAATTATAAATATTGTTCATAATTTGGTTATTAATATTTATACATTCCAATTTAATGAATACAATATATTGATTTTCTATATCACAGTTTATATAGACTCAGCGTTGCGTGAAAATAAGGCAACCAAAAAATTTAATTTTATTTAAGAATAGAAATATATTCTATAATATCATGGTGTAAAATTCTACCACCATAAATGAATTAAGTATCATAAATTTTTTCATGGTATCAATGGTTAAATATTTAAAAATAAAATTGTTGAAAACCATCCTCACAAAAGGAAAAATGAAACATCTTGTTAAATGGGAATAGGGAACAATAAATTTTACTCAAAATAACACATAATAGGATTCCTACAAAAAAATTACATTACAAAGATGTAAAAATATGGAAATAGAGGAGAATTATAATTTCCAAATAATGACATAAAGTGATTAAGAACATGTTCATGAGATAATTAATGACCACTAAACCATAAAATAGTGGGGGATAAAATTGAACATTATCTTCTCATAAATAAGTGTAAAAATGAAAATAAATCCATTTTAAAAAATATTTTTCTTATATTGGAATAATAAATTTAAAATAGAATATGAAAGATATACATAAATGATTTATTTCTATTTCATAAGAATAATTTCATCCATTGGGTGTCCTTTAATCAATTTCAACTTCTATATCATCTATAACTACAGAAAAAAAATCAAGATGAATTTTTAATGCCTGATGCTCTAAAATTAAAATTTGATGGATCATAATATCCTTAAAGAAATGAAAAGTAATTCCTTCCTTCTCTAAATATTTAAGAATATAAAATTATTTAGCATATGTTATCTAGTATAGTTAAATATTCATATAATGAAATATTTTGTTTATTACAAAATACTCAATAATAATAGAAAATATTCAATATAAAACATTCCAAACATAATTATCATTATGATTCCCCCAAAATATGTATGAACAAATTCAAAACCCAACAATTTAGAAAAATGGACACAAAATCTTTTACAATCATGTTAAATTTAAACCCCAAAAAAAGAAGGCATCTATTAATATCACATACCAAACACATGAATACAGTGATCATATATTCTTATAAGACATTATAAAAACTAAAATCACAAAAAAATCAATGAAAAGATATATACTAAAATAAATTAACTCTATACTAATTATTTAAATAAAATCAAATACAATCAAATATATTTCATAAATAAAAAAATGTAATAAACTTCAACATTAATCACATTATTATAAAATCACTCATAAAATTAAGGTTTATCAATACTATTCAATTTACTTTATCAATATTTATCAACCCATTATCCTAACTAAAAATTATAATCTAAAAATTATGAACATATTAAGGGTTATCTGTCCTTAAATCACGAGTTTTCCAAAAATATAACTGCATCACTAAATCAATAGTCATTGATATCAATACTATTCAACTTGTGCTTGCAAATTTATACTTCAAAACTATTAAAAAACAATCAATATATGTTAAATGATTCTTAAAATAATAGAATCGTCAAAATAATAGTTCTATTACATAATTTTAAAATCCCAATATATATATACTTTATTCATTTCATACCCTTCATAAACCATTAATTAAGATCAATCATCTGATTAATTATCATTATTTTCATAAAAAATGGAGTTTGAAATATTTATAAATTTTTTCTATCATCAATTAAATAAGGCTTCATAACTTTAAAATAATTAATCTTGTCTAAATAACTCATCCCATTCATATTTAATTTGTATTATCTTCATCACAAATATTGAATCTTTTACTCATACAACCTTGTTGATCCTCTAATTGATCATTCACCATATGAATTTTCTTCATATAACTCCCATTCATTACACATTTAAAAAATTTAACTATAAATGATAACTTATAAAAAAAATATTCCCATCCATTTCATTAACCTCTTTTGTTTTTTTACCTAATAAATTATGTGCTCTATTCCCTTCTTTTCCACATATAGAACATCTACTCATTTCTTGGAGACATTTCCCTTGGTCCTTCCTACATTCTAAAAATATAGGAATCTTAATATTCTTTTCTCCATGGTCATAATGAAACTATATTTTTCTTTTTTGAGGTGTTTTTAAAACCTCTATAAAATTATGGTTATTAATCATATAAGGTGATAGCTGACTATCATTAAACACAAGGTTTATCATTCTATCTCCCATTTTATTTGATTTTTAAAGAAGAAGAAAAATTCCATTGTACATAACATTAAATGATTATATGATTCAACCTAGTTCAATCCATAGTGTGAATCCAAAAAACACATTTTCAGAATCAATAATCATAGTTAGTAAACACGTAAACCTGAATGTCACTCATAATATGTCTAATCACAACAAATTATTTTCAATCTATGTCACCGTAGGTTCATCCTAGGTTATACATGGTCATCATATATTCAAATTCATAAAAGTGGTTCATAATTAAAATTTAATTTACTGAATCATTTCCTTCATGAGTGTTAAAACATGTGCATTATAAGGTTTCAATCATCATGCACCAGAATAACAGTTGATATATACTCAACCAAATATTTTTGTGTTTATTACCACTAGGAGCATATTTTCCAAAACTACATCCACATGTATTATTTTTAAATGAATTTAGTTTCATAGGGATACCAAACTTTGTTATTTTCCATAAACTGTTATGTTTTCATATGCATTGTCTTATCCTAAGGGTTTTCCCTAAATTTTCCTCATACAAGTTTGTTGAATTTACTGAACCATTCTATTGTGACAACTATAGTGACCCTAATTATTCATACATAAATACTAAATATTATTATAAAAATAATCATTATATATAATTACAGTCCATTATAGATTCATAAAGGTTTAGTGTACTTAAAAACACAAATATACATTAAACGGTTACAAAAATGATGTACATCATTTTCCATTATGTTTTTTTTGAACTAGTACCCTTCTTAGACATAAAAATCATAAATTAAATTACCGTAACATGGGTAAGGTAAACATAAGAAAAAGTTATATAATTTTAAAAGTATTGATAAAAAATAATATATATTAATAAATTCTCATAATCAAGCATAATATAATTATAAAGGTATGAGAATAGGATCATAATAATAAAAAATGATACCTATACATTAATTGATTATATCCAAGAAACATGGAATACTAATTTAGCAATAAAAATTATTAATAAAAAATTGTTTTGAATCATAAATAATTAATCACGAGATATAAAAACATATCATAATAATAATGCATACCTATTTTCACACGCATATGAATAATTAATCATTTCCTTCTTCAATGTTCACTATTAAGACTATCAAATTGGATTGGGTTTACACAAAATTTAATATTTTCTATATTATAAGTTCTTACTAGAGACTATCTTATTTTACAATGACCCGTAATAAATTTTGGTCATCCCTATTCTATTAATGATAATATCATGATATATCAATAATTAACCATTTAATTGGGAAGATATATGGGATCACCCATAAAATAATAAAAACTATGCATATTTCTTCCAAAAGATCATAAAACAATCCTTATATAATAATATCAAAACTAGTGGAAATGATATAGATTTCATAATCATTTAATTTTATATTTTAATTAAATATATTTTTATTACCAACCAATTAATGATAAAATGATAATTAAATAGAATTTCTTTGTGGGGGATTAGTCCCCACATCAAAACAAGTGTTGTTATCATTTACCAATGGATCTGATGGTAAGAAGGTATGTAAGATAAAAAAAAGTATAGAAGAATAATTATTTTATAAATATAATATATAAACATTGAAAATATAATTATAACCACCCATGAAAGGTAGTGATGGAAATGATTTGTATCGCTACATGGTAGTTGTGGACCACATGTACACATGCATAATAATTTTATTTAAAATTTAATGGAGAAGGGGTAGAAAATGAAAGTGAAATAATTTTGATAACATATAATTATATATATTACACTAGATTAATCATGTTTTTATATATTAAACAAGTTTAGAGAAGATTCATGATGAAATAAAGTTGAAAGAGTTTGGTTAAGATTTTTACCTCCTGTTTGAGATACCCCCTTTGGCATGCACCTTAAGCCCTAAACGATTGGTATTAAGAGAATAAAAAATATATATGATTAAGGTAAGTAATATAGGATGGTTTTTGGTTAAGAATAATCTAATATGGAAGGCTCAAATGGTGTGAATAAAGGAAGGGGAGAGGTTGCAATTTATAACCAATGGTATGGACACACATAGAATTTCATAAAATATCTCAAGTATATAAGCTTATTTTCATAGTAAAGTTGATCCAAGTGGATATATATATTATGTTATGATAATATAAGGTTGAAGAATATTCATAACAGAATAATAAGATATATTTGGGAGAAAATCCTACAATTTTATCTTGGTTTAGCCCTAAGTAAACACGTTTTCACCTTTATCACAATAACAAAATTTTATTGGTTTTACTAGTAACTAGGAAAGAAATTATGTTAAACATATTATATTATATTAATTATTATTTTTTAATTATTTAATATATTTTAAAATATTCAATTTCATAATTTTTATGAATTTAATTTTAAATAAACATGAAACCCAAAATGAAACCCTATATTTGAAAAATGAATCCTTATGCATAAAATAAAATTTATATACATTCAACTCCAAGTAAAATAATAATATAAATTTTAAAATTCATGAAGGAATATATAATATATAAATTTCATTAATACCTCTAATAAATAGATATTAATATTATTTATTCATAAAAAACATGTTTCATGAATAAACACACTTGTTAGAAAATAGTTTTTTAAATCCAAAAAATAAACCTATTCAAAAATCTAGTATATCGATGATTATTTTGTAATTAATTATATTCTATATAATGAAATAATTTCTATTTTACTTTAAGATTAAATTCTTAACATAATGGTACATTTAATGTAAAATAAATGGCAATTTCTATAAAATCGATATTTTTCACTATTCATTGAAAAATAATACTTTTTAGAAAAATCCAAATGATTAAACATAAGATGATATTGAAAGGTTTATTTAAAAAGTGATATTAATTATCTAATATAAAAATTTTAAAAATTTTATAAGTTATTTTTAAATCTACTACATGTAAAATTTTATAAAACCCATTCAAAAAACACATTTTTGAAGCATAAAATTATTTTACTAAAAATTAACTGATTATTTATTGTGAATTGATCGATGAAATTTAATTATATAAAAATTTATACAT
The DNA here is from genome assembly GCA_963277665.1 of Viscum album. Taxonomy (NCBI): domain Eukaryota; kingdom Viridiplantae; phylum Streptophyta; class Magnoliopsida; order Santalales; family Viscaceae; genus Viscum; species Viscum album. The sequence goes on along the minus strand of OY728140.1, from coordinate 1,710,039,048 downwards.
TTTTTTTATAATTTCATTATTAATTTTCATAACAAACAATTCAACGACTAGATTATAACATTTTACAACATCATAGTTCATATAGATTCGTGGTTGATTGTAATGAAAGTTGTCAAACACATACATTTTGTTTAAAAAAAAAATTTATATCAGAGAATATCAAATTATTATGATAGATGTGGATGAATTTTATTAGGTATAATGAAACTTTAAATAGTAACAAGTTTTAATGTAGGGCTATCCATGCTTGTTATTTAAGCGTAAATTGAGTCTTGTATGCTTTATTTTCACATTAGTGAGCCTATTTTATGGATTAAAGGAATGTCTGATGTCCTACTCCAAATGATAGGTTTAATTATATGGGGAATTATATTATGATATTTTTATGACTTTTGGGATACATTTAATATAATGAGATATCTTTGGGAGGTTCTTATTTATGTGATGTCTTATGGGGGGGATGTGTTGAACCAAGGGGATTGGGTAATGGATTTGTGACCCATAAAACAACTATATTTGATACTAGGATTGAAGAGATTATTGAAAAAAATCCTATCTGATATAATTTTGGGTCAAGATATGGCTATTTATCCACAATTGGAATGGTATATTGTTGATTTTGGATTTTTACTATAGGGCATCACCTTGAGTGATAAAGTGTTGTTCTAAGCTGACTTTATATAACCTCAACTTGAGTGAATGGGGGGTTATTATATTGGTAAATGATCGGAATATCTAGAGTGATAACATATTTTCCATGTTCAATGATGTATCTATGGTATATAGTGACTCTTCTTTATAGTATATAATTAAAGTAGGTATATATAGGGTTTGATATGGTCAGTTTACAACACAATAACCCTATAAGGGTATAATCATTATTATTTACTTATTTTTTCCATATTGTATATAATCACCAATTTTTTCAATATTAATATAATGATATGTTGGTTTTTTCCTACTTGGTTTAATAATCACACCCTACATAGGTACCCTAGTGCATATGATAATTTTATGGATAAGGATTTAGACAAGGGAAAGTGACCATGTTTGGGTATAGGGAAAGAGAATAGTATTATTGATAGAGGAGAGAACTTCATATAAATAGGGATTATTTGGTATATATGCAACTGGATTGTTTTATTCATTCTATATATTGTGTGTTTAGATCTATCATATATAGAGATAACCTTTTACTTATGTATGTCCAGTTCTACTTTTATAATACATGTGACATGATTTATGTGCTTTCTCTATCACTGTGATTTTATACTACATTTTTTCTAATTTTTAATTCTTCAATTTGTTATATGAGTGATAATTATTTGATATAGAGGGAATAGTCTCCATAATTTTTGATTCCAGACATTTCCAATTGTTAGTACCCTCTTCTATATGAGTAAGAATATATTAGATCAAGTAGAACTATATATCAGACCTAGTAAATCAGAATGGTATGTTATAAAATGGTATCTGATCCCCTCTCATTATGATTTAATATTCCAGGGATTAACTGGATTGATATTTGAAGGACGATACTTGAGTGTGAAGATATTATTTGTCTTGTGCATTGGCTATATTGTATACATTGAGGTTTTTTGTGTAGTGATATTATTTAATTATTCATTTTATTATAGTTTCAAGGTGTTATTTATATGATTTTTTAGAATTTTTAGTTTATTGTATTTTTCTTTTTCATGGGATTATGAGAGTGCATGAATTAATTCGATATGCTTTGACACACAATATCTCATATAATACAGTTATTTGTATGTTATTTAAAAATATGAAAAATAATTAAATGTTAAAAATAATATATTTTTTGTTTCCAGAATATATTATTTGGGATATGTATTTAATTTAGAACGAGAATTGTATTTTTTTTATATATTACTTTGACTAATGATTATGAAGAAGTGACATGGATTTACCCCTTAGGTGTGTAGTTGAATGTAACTTTTTACTGGCAATTTTAGTGCACCCTTAAGATGTGTCTCTTAGGGGATAAATGTGTGTGTTTGAGTTAATGATTAATTTATATTATGATCTTTTTTTATGAATAGTGTTTCTATGATTATGTTTTGGTATTTTATAAAAATATTAAGTTGAAAAAGACCCATGGCACCACCCATGGATAGGGATGAGGTTGTACCCAATTATTATATCACTCCCACAATACCTCCAAATGTGTAGGAGGGTAGGAAGTAGTGCGATCCTACGATTAATTCAAAGGTTCAAGAATTTTTCCCCTTCAAAAATGGATATTTTTAATTTTTTCAAGTGGGAGGGGGATGTTTAGAATGAAAAAAATATTTCATGATGAACTTTTTCCAACACTTATATAGAAACAATACTTCATCATTCTACGTAATAGGTGGTCATTAGGATATTAAGTGACAAATACAGATTTAATCATCTTTCTTTAAGATAATAGAGACACCTTATGAGTTTTGGGAAATGGTGATGAATTATATACTCTAGGGACATGACGGAAGATATTTGATTTTGTTGGTTCATGAAATTTTGTACGGTTACTGATCATGTTATACATGCAATATCCTATTCTTAATGGATATTTTCCTTCATTCATTAGAGATATATAAAATATAATATTATATATTGTTTTAGAATGGTTAATTATTAATAATGAACCATGATAATTGATTCAAAAATATTTTTTAGTTTCTTCCTTTTTCTGCTTTCAGCGCGTCCCAAAAGACCAATTATTTTGATATCAGATTTTATTATGATTTGATGTTTCAGTTTAATATATTTAACTGGGAATATTATTTTAATATAGTGTATATAGACATTTACACTATGAATAACCTTTTAGATGATAGTTATTCCCACTCTCTTTTTATTTATAGTTAGTTGGGTGGTGAAATTTCTAGTGGTTCTAGTAATTTTTATTCTATGAAAAAGAAAAGAAAAGTTGGTGAGATGTGACATGTGTTGGGAGGTAGTCAGGTAAGGGAAGAATGTCATTAAATCATTAATTATGAGGAATTTCCCTTATATTATATTACTGTTGGTTATTAGGTTATTTTATCATTATACATCATTGAATATAGAAGGATTTAAATATATACTATACAATGGGGAATATATGGTGTTTTTATGAGTGGATCATATATAAGTGTATAAGAAGAGTCTTTGGTATGTTTCAAGTTATAGATCTTATTTTGGAGGACTTGTATGAATTTTTCTAGGAGGTTAAGGATAGGAGTGGATTGAGGGTATCAAGGGAAAAAGGGTCCACAGTTTCCTCTAGGTTCAGTTTCAATGATTGTTAGGGATCATAGGGGTAGTGTAAAGTTTTAAAGTAGGTTATGTTTATTAATTATATTAGGTTATAAACAATGGTGAATAAGGATTATATACCATAAGAGGTAATGTCTTGTTTTAATATATATTTATTAAATCTATTTTTGATACCTAATTCTATAACTAATTTATATTTTCTCATGTGATATCTGCTTTGGAGATGCTGATGGAGTTTTTTCTCATTTTGTTGGATCCTAATATGGCTCAAGGAAATATGTTGGATAATATATTAGGATATATGGGGTATTTCATAATGGCTAGGGTCTATAAAAACTAGTGGGTTTTTTTATTTTATATATAGGGTTTATTGATGTCAACATTTGGATAGATTGGTTAACATGATTCTGAGATATCATTGACTATTACCGGATATGGGTGTCATTTACTTCCCTTGTGAATAATAAGTATATTATGATGAGTGAATGGGATATAGAGGAATATATATTTGGACTAGAAACTAGTTAGTTGTAAACCATTAAATCACATATGGATAATATCATCCTTTTCATAGATCGGATAATAGCTCAACCTATTTTTCCACTATTAAAGAACCATTTTTTGAATGTGTTACCAGATAAATTCTCAAGGATGACTCTTGAGATGGGTAAAAAGTTAATTAACAAACTCATACAAACTGTGGTTCCAAAATTAAACCAACTAATCACATGGAACCATCCATGTTGGGAGTTGAAGTTAAGGATTTATCATATTTCTATGAAATATTATATCCAATTGAGTATATATCTTTGGGTTGAATCTATTTTGTTTTCTAAAAATGGTAGTTAAAATACCTTTTTCATGTGGATTATAAAAATATTAATGAAGTCATGGTGGCGAATATGAATACTTTATCAAGGATATAAAATCTTTTTTATTTATTCAAAGTAGTATAATGGTTCCCCAAGATCACTATATGATTAGTATCTCATCAGTTTTGGGCCAAGGAAAATGATATAACGGAGATAATTTTTTATAAATTTTTTTGTTTATACAATAATGTTATGATTCTATTCAATCTAAATAATTTTCCAATAGTTTACATTACTCTCAATAATCCTATTTTCCATCCTTAAATCAACTCATTATTTATGGTGTAAATTGCTGATATTATGGTCTATTCTTGATCTTGAGAATTTTATGTTAAGAAACCAAAAATTTTAAATAATATTTAGCAATATCATCGTCTTTATGCATAGTTATTAATGTTACACTAATATATTTAGGAGGTGTTATTCATCATACATGTTATATCATGGGTGATAATCTTGGTTGACCTAGAGATGGTGGAAGAAGATATTCCTTGGGAATGAACTAAGAATATGATTTAGGTCATAATTTTCAATGAACTAACTGTGCATTATATGTATTTATTTCAGTATTTATGTCTCATTAATGTTCCCATCATGTGGTTGGATAGGAATAATGTAAAATTATCAAGTAATTATTTTTTTGGAGAGACCTTCAAGAGTTTAAAATAGAAGTTTACATCTACTCCGATTATAATTTTCCCAAACCAAAGAAGGGATCATATTGGGTATTATGTTTTCGCTAGGGTTGGTTTGGGAGATATATTGATACAAAATTTGCATATAGTTTCTTATGAGTCTTTTCTGTTGTGAATTCTTGATAGGAACAACCCTACACATGATCATGAGTGTGTTTTTGTGGTCCATGCCATAAATTATTGACATCATTCTCTCCATAGTGAGAAATTATTTATCTATGTGGACACTAATGTCATGAGATACATATTATCTTAGTGGGATTTGAACCTAATAAAAAGTTTATGGAATGAAAAACTAATTTTTTTACATTAATAATCCTTATACACAAATAAATGGTAACATCCTGGTATATTCACATAGTTAGAAAACAACAGATTAGGTAGTCTAGCAATTTGGCAAGGGGTGTTAGTTGATGATATTTTCCACTAAGTAGAGAATATATATAATCGAGGTATAGAGGGTCATATCCTTTGTTTCATAAGATATTACTTCCTCACCTATGGTCTTGGTGAAGGATATCTAAGAGTTTGATTCATATTATCCTATGATATAAGTATGTTTTATGGGGGATGACCAAATTTCTGGTTGGACATAGAATGAGGCTGGGGTGCATCATGTATAATATAAGGTGGTGGACACTACCTCCATGAGGAAGGAGTTGATGATATACTTACACACCTCATAATGGGATATTCACCAAAGGTTATTGACGCACCTTGATACCATAAATTTTTTATTGGCTTGATGTAATTAAGTATACCAAAATTTTAATAGCTCTGTGCCTCACCTATCATAGGATTAAGGTGGAGTACTAATGATTGGATAGGGTTACATAACACCTTATATTGATTTTATGTAAGTGAGATGAGTAAACTACGAACTTAATCATTAAAATTTTCAATACCATGAGGGGTTGTATTGTGGTGTCGGTGTTGGTGGACCAGTCAATGATGGTTATGAATTTCTCACATATCCTGGAGTCTTTGTGGTGTAATAGTTGAAAAACTTGTATATGATGGATTTATTTATATTATATAGAACACCAATAATAATTGTATAGGGTAAGGATTCCCATTCAAAATTCAAATGTTGGAAGGGCCTATAGAAAGTTATGTGGTGTGAGCTAAATATTTTCACAATGTACATCTCATTGAATAATCGATAGGATGAGAGGTTGACCTATATAATTTTAAATATATATAAGGACATTTAACAAGATTTATTGGTTTAAGGGATGTATCTCTTGTTTTGGTAGAGTTTATATATAAAAATTGTTACTCTAATTTAATATATATTCATATATATGAATCCTTATATGATAATGCATACCACTCACTACTTGGTCGATCGATGGTGGGAATGTTATTTTTTGTCTAGTTGAGATCGTGGAAAGAGACCACCAATAGGTAGAGGATGATTAGGGGCTATTGGTTACCACATAGATAAAAAACAATCTAATGATGACCAAAGGTGGTGGCCTTTCGAGTTCACTATTGGTGGTTGTGTTTTCTTATAGGAATTACCTCTATTAGTGAATCGATATTCAAGGATGAAACAGAAGATAATGCCATGATTTTTTTCAAATGGTTTAATAAATGTAAAAGAACAGTGTAGTATCATACAAATAGGATCTTCTTATAAGAAATTAGAGCATTAATGATGTATTTAATTGGTTATTGGTCCATATATATAGTAAAAAAATGTACATCTGATTAGTAGCTATTATATTGAGTTATAGGTAGATGAATCATTTTTATGAAATAACTGTCATGTATTATAGGATAAAGTGGTCTGATATTATCATTAAAGGAAATTAGTCTTACCTAATAATTCTGTAAATGAACACATATCTATATGGAGATATATGAGTTGACTTATAAGGTATGATCCCTATTTCAAGAGTTATTCGGTGAGGACATCTAGAACCTCTTCTCATGGATAAGAATCCTTCTGGGGGAGGGGAGATGAATAAAATTATATGTATGAATTCAATGATTGTTTTTAGATGTAGTTTAAATAAATGGGGTTACATTAAGATTTTATTTTGTGGTTTCTTGGCTCAAAGGTATTATTGGGAGAGGAAAGGACTATTGGGTCCTTCATGGGGGATATAGATTCACACATGATGTATAATGCGATCTCACCAAATATATTTTGGGAGTGGGTAAAGGGATATATCACCAATGTCCCCACCAAATGTTTGATTGATTTTTATTTGTGGATATAACCCTTACATCACCACTAAAACTCTAGTAGGTCCCCACTAATGTTATGATATATCTTCCAATCCCCAACATTAATTTGGGATATTTTTGTATATTTTGGTCTGGGGTCCCTATTTATTTCATTATTATCCCCATTTCATGGCCCAGATGCATGAACCCCTCCTCCCTTGGATCTCACTTCTTCTCCAAGATCCATTTCCCTAATTTAGTGAATAAATCTTGAAATTTTAGGTATCTTCTTCACCTCTTGATGTGTTTATCCACATCCTACTTCAATATTTTGGGGGTTTTTACATTTTGACTTCCCTTCTTATTCCAAATCCAAAATTTCATGCTTTTTTAGATTCAGTTTTTTTCATTGATTAGGATAAAATATGTAGTTTCATATGGTGATACAAATCTTTGTGTATTGAGGTAGGAATTCATTATAATTTTAGTGTCTATATATGGTATTATAGAATAAGATAAATGCACAATTGTGAGTAAGCATGAATTTGTTTTTATTGGATGTCAAAGTGACTGGTAGTTCTAGATGGATGGAATTGACCCCATAGATGGTATATATGTGTGAATTGAATTAGTTATTATAGAACCATAACATGTAACATGATTTTATGTAGAGTTATCATCCTTGCATACTTAGGTATAAAGTGGGTTTCATAGTGTTTGTTATTATATAAGTAATCTTCTATAATATTTAATAGAAATTGTCGATGTGGTCATCTCAAGGGGATTTTTTTAGTAGGTTAAGTAAGTACAACTGGTATATGATGGTTGAGTTATGAAAAATATAATAGGATAGCTTTGGTAGTATCTTATGTTTTTGTTTAAATATTAGGATGTGTATTGACCCTTGGGGATTGAATAATGGTGTGGTTACCTTACTACCTATTGTATTTCATATTGGAAAAGATGAGGTGGTTTTACACATTCTAAATAATTGTGATGTGGGTTTTTAATTTTCCATGTAACCATACCATAAGTGATAGGGAGTTGGTGAAGGATTGAGAGCATGTGACCTCCACTTGAGGGATACAACGTACGCATGTGATGAAATTATGCGACATTACCCTATGTGAAAGGGGGTTTGGTATGAGACTCAGTTATGGGATATAAAATGAATAATATAATGTTGTCCTTAATCCATGTTATATATATGGTATGAGGTGACTTTGAATTTTATAATATAACTATACTAGGTATGTTTAGGGGTTTTCAGGGCCTTGTGTTCACACAACGACTAGATATGGGTATATGTTTAATTAATTTTTATTTTAGTTCATCCACTCAGATATATATACCACACTAATAACTATAAACCATTAGTGATGTATTACTAGGTTTTATACACACAACCTACATGAAAACCATAGTTTAGGTTTACTTGTTTCAAGTACCAAATTAAGGGAAAAAGACTATGTAAATATGTTATAAAAGAGGATGGTGTTATAGATGTTGGAAATCTTGGGAATTATATGAGGATCATTTTGTATTTGTGACTATTTATTTTTTTCTTTTTCATATTTCATGTAAGTATCTATAACCTATTGGGATTTCATTTTGACTAATGTATGAAATTTTTTGTTTTTAAATGAAATAAGATATTATTTTTTCTGTGTTCTTATCCCAATTATTCTAAAATATATTTTTAAAAAAAATATTCTTCTTCTATAGATTATATTAGTGATTTTTATCTAATATAAAATTTATCATGTTCACCAGGTATGGTTTAATCCCTCACTACTAGGAGAGAACCTCATGCATACGTGGGGTGTGTATGACGTCATGTTCCACTCTAAGTCTTAGACCTTTTTAAATAAGATGGGACATTATAGAGGTGTTCATAAGTTAGATTTATTATAGGTTATTCTTCTATATTATATATTTAATTTAAATTATTCAGTATTTTTGGTGGTTATGAAAAGTATTTGAACCTTTATTTTTTGATATTATCATATAGAAGGAATTAAAATCGATATTTATGATATTTTTTTCGTGGATCCATGAAAAATTAAATGGGGGGGCATGACACTTTTTAGAAATCTTGATGAACATTATTTTTATACACCATGGAAATAATGATTTATATGGGGCCATTCCATGTAACATGGGAGTCCTTGCACTCACAAGATTCCATGTCAATATTGAACTTGAATATGAAAAATTATCATATTACATACAAAATTAATTTAAATTGAGGGTTATGGTCAATATTTTATGGTTTATGTTTTTTCAAGGATTTTGATATTAAATATCTGTGGTTTTAATTAAAAATTACATCAATTAAAAATTTATAGGTAATTTTATAAAGAATTGTTATGTAGGTGAATTTGATACATTATACGAGATTAGAAAATCAATTATTTAATTAGTGTTTCATTATAACAAAATATATGATATATTTTTTGGTCTTGGGGGAAATAATTCTTCTATGTAAAATGTGGAACTGAAGGAAAAATAGTTTATGTGAAAAGTTTTCATAATAAAGGGATTGATTTGATAAATTAATTGGACAAAATTTATTTGGTTTTCTCATATGGTTCATTTTAATTTCTGAATTTTTTTATTGAGAAATATTTTAAAACTTCTATGATTCATACATGGTATTGTACTGAATGATAAAGCATGTTTCAATATATGAAGTTTCTTTAGTGACCAAGGCCAAACCTCAAAATCACACTCATTATCATGGTAAAATAAATAGTTTTAGGTTTGTGAGAATTTTTCATGAATTTATTTACAAAATGATAATAATAAGATGATATTTAAATTAAATATAGGTCAGTGAATATGAATTTAATTTAAATTGACTTTATAATTAAAAAATTTCATTTTAATTTAGATGAAATTTCATTCATGTGTTATGATCTTTATTTTAAATGTATGACCAAATTTTTCTAGAAGAAAATAAATATTAATTATTTTATTTTTGTCAACGAAAGAAAATTAAATTTTATAATATTAATTGAAGTACAATTAGATAAGTAAAAAATTTAAATAACATATTTTAATGCATAAAATCTAATGATTCATGGTCTTTTAAAAAAATCACAACTACAAACATTGATATAATAAGAAAGAACAATATTATAAATATGGTAGAAATTTCAAGAAAAAAATATCGATAACCTTGAGAAAAAAATGAATTCATTATAATATATGGGATTTAAGGGGTATATATAGGGTATTAAAAGTAATATAACCATTATAATGAGAAATTCAACTATTGGAATACGATCAATGTTAACCACCCATTGCATGAATCTTTTTTACCACCACGAAAACCCATAATGTTACCATTAAAAACATCTAATAAAATAATACATAATTTATTTATTATTTATAAATAATAATTAAAAATATATAAATAAAAAGGGAATATATGTTTGATAATAAGAAATATAAATACCCATTTCAGTAAAATATGTCCTTGTAAATAACATGGAAGTTTTATTTAATATATTTGTTAAAATACAATGAGACATTTTAAAAAAATATATATTTAATTTTCATTTATAGATTCATAATTTGGAAAGTGTAATGTTCTAGTGTTTTTAATAAATAGTAAAATATTTTATTGAATAGTGAAATTCAATAATCATAAATAATATTTTTACAAATAATAATCAATTAATTTTGGGGGAAAAGGGTATAAAAACATAATTTTACGAATATGAGAGCCACTGGTTATTTAATAAAATAATTCCCTCCAATGAACTATTTAAAATATGAATGCTATACTTCTCACTAACTACTATGTCTATAAAAATTCCTTTAATAATCTCATAATAGCTTGAAATTTTTACTAAATGTCACCATAACATTCCAACAACTTATCCAATTATAGTAACATTTTTATCCTTGATATTTATTAAAAATAATTTATCTTAGAGTTAATTCACAAATTTATTGAATTTTATAATTTTTAATGGGATGGTTATGACGATAAGAAATATACAAGAATGTTTAAGAGTTCCTCTCCTTTTATTTAGCTATTATAATTAATTTTTAAAATATCATTTATGTTTCTATATAATTTGATATTATATTTTTATATCCTTCATATTCATATTCCATTGATATAAATTCCATAATAAAATAACTATAAAGTATCATTATTTCTATTTCGTAAGATTTTTTTATGCCTAAATAGTATCTTTTTTCGTCAAACACTATCATGGTCCATTATCCAAATTCCTAGGTTTATATGGTTTCATAGAAATGAAATATATAAGAGTTTATTGTTCCATCACTTCTTTTTTCTAACCATATTATCATTTATTCCACCAAATATTCTATTTTATTTTCTAAAATCTACTTTGTGGTTTAGTGGGAACCACAAACATCATAATGAAAATACAAACATAAAAAATTGAAAATCAAATGCTTCAATAGACATAATACCACAATGACTGGATTCAAAAACACCCACCTGAATGTCATCAACCATCATTGTCATTGTTACCACCTTGTTAGTATCAAACACATCCAAATCACAAGATGTGATAAAAAATAGTCAAAAAAATAAAAATTAAAAAATTAAAAAACCCTCATCATTATTATATTTATAACCGCATCACCTCATGTTATACACCCAGACACACTATACACATCACCTCACCAGACCACCAGCGAGAATCAGTCACCACAATCCTTCATCAATTCCCCAATCGACACCATCATGGTCTCTATCAAAACACACACCAGAGATGAGTAGATTCAATCACATCATATAAAAATGCATAAAATATAGGTACGACACCATCATAAATAACACCGACGACTAGTAAAAAAACTGAATAAAACCAGACTTTAAATAAAAATCGTAACCACCTTCACCAATGATATAAATCACTGACAGGAACCACCTTCATTCATTCTTGAATGTAAATAGTTCATGTATATATTTTTTAAAATTCTATTCATAAGAACGTTTTTTTCTTCATCAATATATTTGTATATCCTTATGGAGGGATGTTATTAAATTATAGTTAAAAAGGGTAAGTCGATGAAAGTTAGGATCACCAATAAAATGAAACAGAATTTTCAAAATTAATAATTACATCTAAATAGATTAATATTCATTACATATAATTTAAATACACACCAGAATTATACAGGTTTGGTATCCTTGGAAAATCAGAAACATTAACAAATGGTTCATAAATAATCCATATTGTCTCCCTCTTAAATACACATAACTATCCTCCTCTATATGCACATAATGATTTATACCTTTATCATAATCAAGGCAAAATAATCATAATAAAGGTAGGAGCTTTGATGCCCAGTAAGAGTAAAAATGAGATATATTTATTCATGATAATAAGAAAAAATAGAAAAAATATAAGTGTATGATATCATGGACATAACCTATAAATTTTATAACCAATATATCATATTTCATTAACCTTATTTTTTTCATAAAACATTATTATTTCAAATGAGATGGATTATAAGGGGGAAAAGTATCATAAATCAACCGTGAATCATAATATAGTGTCATAAAAGTGTAGAGCCAATATAAGTCTAAAATCAAATTCATAATTTCATGATTAAAAAATCAGACCATAAAACCATAATAACATAGTAATCAACACCTACATCCTAAAATAGATGAACCACATTGACATAAATCCCATTGCAGATCAATCTCTTTGACATGCATTCTATAGTTTTCTCATGTGATATAAAAGAAATAGGTCACAACCATAAAAAAAATGAGAAAATACATGTATTTTAAAAATTAGTTTAAATAATTCATCATATAATAACCTATAAAAATAAATTGGTTTCATAATAATTTCAACATAACATGACCAATTGAAAATAAATGAGTTTCTAAAATATTGTGTCATCATATTCATAACCAATCTATAAAAATAATAAGGCTGATATCCATGGATTATATCACTAGTAAATATTATGTTATATCATTTTTCTACATTGATGAATAAAAATACTATTAAAATTATATTAAAACATTCTTCTGTAAAATAACTATTCCATTTTGAAATCACTTGTTTATAAAAACGTGTTCACATATAAATGAAATTATTTTCTTTGAAAAAAATCATGACCAATTATAAAATAATCTTAAACAAAATATTTAGTCAAGATTATGGTAAAATCCAACCATCCTATATAAGTTAAAAATATTTATTTCGTATTATTGTTGTAAAATTCGAAAAGTTCCCCGTTTTGAAAAAACAAAAAGAGTCTCTTAAAACAATTTTATAAAAAGTTAAACATGGGTAAATATCAATTTAAAAAGTTAAAGGAAAATTTTATAATTTTTTTTAAAAGATGGTTATATAAGAGAAATATTCCCTAATTGAGAAATAAATATAAACAATCCCACATATTTAAGAGATTTTGAAATAAAACCGTTTCCGCGTTAGTAACTTTCAAATTGTAATTCATATAAATTAATTAAAATTATATGGATATTTAAGTACCATAATTTTCATGATAATAATAATAAAACAAATTCATTGGTATTATATACTTAACACAAAAGAAACTGATGTTATATAAGGCATGCGTCCCATAGAAATAAAAGTGAGATGAAGATGTATTTTTATAAATTTACTTTACTTAGAATGAACTCTTACATCCTGTATAGTAAATTTTAATTTATCACAATTCAATACCGATGTCATTTTCATACTTATAATATCATATATGATCCCCTTATAGTGTTTTAACACCCTTTTTTAGAATTAAAATCATTATTTCTAGTTATTGACAGTTTTGTTTATCATGAGGATTTTAGTTCTATAGTTCAAATCCTTGTATGTTTGTCTAGGTTCAATAATATCCAGAATATTAATCATGATATAAATATAATATATATTCATTATATAAAAATTTATATTCATCCATAAATGTTAGAGATATAAAAATGAGTTACATTGTTCATGGATATGGTAGGTTATACGTATGCATGAACATTGTTTTCAATTTTCAAATATATGAAATGAATGGAAGGAAAATACTAATTACAAATTATAATATCATTATTATTTCATATATATCATATGTATTCATAAAATTCATCCACATTACCATCCATGTAAAATATAAAGGTAAAATGATTCACATCACTTCATGAAGGTAGTAGTGCAGACCTACACAGGAGCGATGTTATCTACTCCCAAATGATTGAATAGTAATAAAGAAGATGTTATATTATAACTATAGAAGATTATTTATGTTATAAGTATCATATATATACATTAAAATTTTCATAATACCCTTCTATAAAAGATAGAGATGATAAATGAGTTGTATTAATATGTCGAGATGGTAAGCCCTACCTATGCATGAGCGATACTTTCACTTATCCTTTAATGTAAAGGAGGGTTTATAATGGTGTTTTGATAGTTATAATAATAAGATTAAATAATATAGAGTATAAATAAGTTAATATTTTATTATAAATAAAATATATTTATAATATTTAAAGAATAGAATGAATTAAAGAGATCAGTTTAGGCAGTTACATTTTCTTGAAAAAGTCTATTTCAGATCTCCCCTAAATGGCAATAGGTTTTGTAATTTTGGAATAAAAAAACACTATAATGTATCAATATAAGTATGAAAGAAAAATATTTAGATTTTTGTGGTGTTATAAGGCTCAATGTGGTGTCAAAATGTGAGGATGAGGATGGTTTTTCAAATTGAGGTAAGGGGAACATTTCAAATTTGTAATAATATTTAATTATAACAAATTCATTATCAATATGAATTGTTACAATAGGAATATAAATGAAAAATGGATTACATGTTAGACCATAAATTACCAACTTAGTTATATTTTAATATTTTTAAGATTTGTATGCAATTTAATAAAAAATTATTCTCGTAAAACATCATTACTATCAATTAAGACACTATTCACATAATTTGACATAAAATACATAATGATAAAGTTTACAGTCGAATATAATAATTTTAAAAAATATATTTTATATTACCCTAAAAAATTTATTGGACACATTAACTCACTAAAATTATATTTCTTTTAATATTTTTCATATTTTTCATTTTAGTTTTTGAATTAATTGATGAAATATTATATCAACATTATATAAGAATTTATTGTAATTAAATAATTACTAAAAATTATAAATAAATTTCTTTCCAAAAAATAAATTTATTAACTAAAAAATATTTACTTATATTCATTTATAAAGAAACATTTCCCAATGTAGACATATAATATATATTAAAAACAAAGAGGGTGACGTTTTGTAACATTCATTGATTTAATTAATATATATGTTATTTTCAAGTAAAAATATAAATAAAACAACTCTATTTATAAAAAAGGTGTTAAGTCTCAACTTAAAATCATCAAATAATAATTTAATTGAAAAATTAAGTCCATATTACTTAGTTTTATCCATGATTAACCTGATTTATCCTTTACCAAGGTGATAAATTTTACCACGGTTACTATTTGTAATTCATAAAATTAAATAAACCTATTTACCAAATTTTGACCTCCTAATTCCAAATATATAATCTATTTTAGAAAATTAAATTTCACTTATTTGTGTAAATTAAACTTAAAATAAGTGTACAAAATATGATTAAAATAACACTTTAATAAAAATGTATTTTTAAGCATAAAACTGGATTTTATTCCAATTCCACAAATAGAAAAATATTTGATGAATGTAATAACTTTATATTGAATGTTTAATATATATAAATTTCATTTAAAGCATTTAAGCAATAGTGATTTATTTTTATTTTCAAGACAAAACCCAGTAATGTCCATAAAATAGTTCTCCAGAAAAACATCTCCTTTATTTTCAAGGATATTTATTTTCATTCATTTTTTTATTGATAAAAAATGAAAATAAGTAAACTATAAGTTTTAATATTTTATTTATTCCTATTCATACCCCTTTTTCTATGGTATAGTTTATAACCATCATATAATACAATTTTATTAATGTTGTGTGGTTCGTCTAAACTCGTAGTTTCACGAAACACGTGTTATCAAAGAAAATACATTTATATGATTTTTTTGTTAAAAATAATGGTTGGTTAAATTTTAAAACCCCCTAAAATTTTACTTATTTATAAATATATGAGGCTAATTTTACCTCATTACATCCTCATATTCCCACATAGCTTCCTCAAAATGGTGGTTTCACCACAAAACATTGACTAGGGGAGTGATCTTATTTAATCGAGCAGTCCCTCCATGATTCATAATTTCTATGAGTTGTTCTTCATATAAATGATATTTACCAATTGGTATGACATTAGAGTTTAGTATTAATGAAGTATTAGGTATGTACTTCCTTCGGTTATATTTATTAAATACATCATGAACATGAGAGTGATTTAGTATAAGCGCCAATTAATAAGCTACCATCTAGATATGATAATGAATTTAAAAAGGACTTACATGCATTGGGTTTACCTTTCCATTATTTTCAAATATAGTAATACTCTTCTAGAGTTATATTCATAGGAATACCTTTTCAATTACATAAAAATTTATATATTTTCAACAATTTTCAAAATAACTCTTTTTGATTCCTTTGAGCTACTACTATGTCTTCTTGAATCTCTCTAACCTTCTATAGAATTTTCTCAGCTAGATATAGTCCCAATAGCTATATTTCTATAACATCATTACATCAATATGTTTATTTGAACATCCTAACATTGAGGAATCTGTATAGAGATATCATAATACTAGAGTGAAAGATATTATAATAAAAAAAATTCCCCAAATAATGGTATCAATTCCATCCTCTGTTTAAATCCATTGAAAAAGATATCAACATGTCTTAAAGAGTTCTAATTTTCTTATCTAAATTAACATATATCTCAAGTGATGAAACATAAATATATGTCAAGATCTTGAAAAATACTTCTCAAAAACATCAAGGTAATAATCAGATCTCAATCAGATACAATTTATAGTGGTACACCATGAAATTATATCACTTTATTAATGTATAACTACGTAATTTGATTAAGAGTGAAATCATAGAGAATGGAAATTATGTGTTATAACTTCGTAATATGCTTCACTAAAACCCATATACCATTTCCCAATAGTTATTTTTGGATGGTTTGATGAAAAAAATTCATGGTGATGTTTTCCCATTTCCAATATGGTATGAGGAATAGTTACAACATCCCCTTTGACATTTGTCTCTTAGACATAAATTTTTGACACACCATTCATAAGAAAACTTATTTTAGAAAATCTATCTTCATTCTAAACCAACATAAATAATCATTAAAATAACTATTCATATTCATATGTCTAGAATGACTAGAGAGTGAAAATTAATGATATTTATCAATTAGGTTCTTCCTCAAATCTGGTACCGAAGGAACACATACATGGTTACTAAACATTATCATTCAATCACCATTATGGTTAAACTAATTATCATTTATCACCGAATTTTTAATCTCAATATATTCTTTATATAACTATTTAATCCTCATTTTGATAAAGGGTTGAATATTTAATTGAGCTAGATAATATTTCACCACTTACATTATGATTTTCATTTTCATCCTTTAATAATACATAAATATTGATTATTTTTTATCCTAATCATAGATAATATATTAGGATCCTTTCTAATAAAAGCATCCACCTCATTCTTCACTTCACTAGGGTGGTTATGTATTGTTCATTCATAATCATTAGTCTGCTATAACAATCATAATTTTTGCAAGATCATATCTATTTGGTGGAATATATACATTAAATTTTTATTATTACTATATATGTCACAGATTTTTCCATTGAGATGATGCCTCAATATATTTAATTTAATAATTACCCTGTCTAACTCAAAATCCTATATTGGGAAACTTTTCTTATGGACTATAAATTTTCATAAAGGATAAGTTATAACCATATTGTTTTTCATGAGGACATATCAAATTCCCCTCTTCAATGAATCAATATAGATTACAAATCTCCCAATACCTATTTAGTTCTTTAATATATTCCCCATAGTCATCCATCCCATGGAACATGGATCCCTTATGAGTTAACTTTGTGAGTGGATTCCATTACTGGGAATCATTATCCACAATGAATCGATAATATCCGGCCAAAACAATAAATCTACATATCTAACTCATAGTAGATAATCTGGGCTAAATTTCGAAAAAATATTACATTGAAGTGTTTTACTGTATACTAGCACATGAAATAATATGACCTAATAATGAATCATTTTGATTCCAAAATTCACACATGGTAAATTTTTTATAAAAATATTCATTTCATAGGTTATTAACCACAATTAAGAAATGATCTCCATTATATTATATTCTATTTAAATAAAAAATAATATCATCTATAAATGTCAGGGCCCATCCTCGGGGCCCGTGCCGTGACTACCCCAAGCCCACCTTCCATAGGCCAGGGGCTGGCGACTAGTACCAAGGCGTAAATCCCAACAAAAAGGGAAGGCATTGCCTTTGAAAGGTAAACAAGCACCACAGAGTAAGCAAGAGGAAAAGTAGACACTAAGTAAAAACTGTACAAGTTGTGCTGAAAGTAAAAGGGTCCGGAAATACAAGCCCAACTGTAAAGTACAACTGAAATGGGAAAACAGCAACTAAAAAACAAAAGCCGCTACGCCAAGTTGTCCACTGGAAATCCCACCTGAAGGGTGGGTTCAGATACCTCCACTGCTCCTCGGGTCCCGCCGTCTGCTCCAAGCATGTCCGCCTAGTGGTCCACCTCTTGGTACCGTCCTGCTCCGCACACCTCCACCACGATCAGCGCTGTCCATCGTCTGCAACCAACACAACGAAGTGCGGGCACAACCCATGTAGGGGTGAGTATAAGCTACTCAGTAGGGACCCCGAGTCCCCCGAAGGTCTCCCGAAATCCACCAAGGAAAGATACAATCACGAAGTAACATCTGACCCGGCTTAGGTATATTCCCATACATATACCTAAGTCATCAATTCCCGTTCGGCTCCAACGTCCGAGCCCAAGCACAACCCAGTCCACACAGGAAAGAAAACGTATACCCACACAGGATAGCACAACACAATCCACAATGGAGAGTAAATAGTAAACCCACACAGGATAGCTCAACACAATCCACAAAGGAGAGTAAACAGAAGATTCATCTCACACAGGTATACTTCATCATATGACGATAAAGATGATCACTGATCCATCTAAGTCGTCGGATCCACGAAGGATCGATAGGTAACTAACCCCCGCAGTAACCCACACAGGATCGGACCCACACAAGATCGGGCCCACATAGGACCTGTAGGCACTGGCTCACACAGAACCGCTGAGCGCTGACCCACACAGGATCGGACCCACACAGGATCGGGCCCACACAGGACCTGTAGCACTGATCCACGTAGGATCGCTGAGTGTCGTAGTCGTCGCAGTCCACTGAGGATCTCTGCACAGTCGTCGCCGCAGTCCACTGAGTATCTCTGCACGGTCGTCGTCGGAGTCCACGGAGGATCTCTGCACAGTCATCGCTGTCGAGGAAGCAGTCGCAGCCAGCTCTAGGGTTCCCGCACACAGCAAGCTCGTTCGGGAGGGTCCGCTCCACGAGCCGAGAGGCTGATATATCAATTGACACAAAGTCCGAAGTTGATGTATCCAAAAGTTCCGTATCGTCAACAAGAACTCAACGTCGCAGACGGCACGTCAATCGGACGCCCGGTCTGAGAGTTATTGGCTTTTTCGTCCTAGGGGGGCCGGTTGGTTTTTAAGGCAAAACCAACTCAACCGTACTCCACCTACATCCAAACCACGGGCGGAGTGAGCCAAAAGATCTGTCTCACTTAGAGGAAAACAACAAAGCTGACGGCACGTCAATCGGACATCCGTAGCTCAAGATATGAGTGTTTCCGCTCCGAAGGCCCGGTTGGTTTCGTGCACGAACCAACCCGGCCGAACTCAAAGTGTTCCGAAACCTTGAGTTCAATATACCCAAACGACCGTCTCAATCCAAGGATCGTGTTTCCACTGACGTCGAGTCGTTTGGAGTTTCGTAGCTCATGTTACGGGGATTTGAATGAAAACCGTCCGAAGACGGGGGGGGGTTCGATCCCCGGCCGACCCGGCCCGACCCCCCCTGGGTCGGCCGAACCCGGTCCGACCCAGTCGGACCGGTCTGGCTCGGCCAGGGCCGGTCCGGCTCGGCTGGGCCGAGCGGCCGACGCGGGGGGAGCCGCCGCCCCGCGTGACACCCCCGCGGCACCCGCAGGGTGTCGGCCAGACAACCGGACGCGGCTGAAGCCGCGTCCCGGGTGACGCGGGGGGGAGCCGCCGCCCCCGCGTGACACCCGCGGGGTGTCTCCCTGGCGCCGGACGCGGCTTCATCCGCATCAATCGAGCGCCGCTGCTGCGGCCGGTGCCGCGGCGGTCTCGCCCGGCGGCGCGCCGGGCGCCGCCGCCACCGTCTTCCGCGGGCCGCCGGAGTCGCTCCGGTGGACCGATTTTCTTCCCGTCTGCGCCGTTGCTCCTCCCGGGTTCCGTTCTTCCCTGCGGAGCCATCCAACTTCCGTTGCGGTACGTTCTGTCGTCGCCCGTCAAATCCGCATAACAACGAAGAACGGCGGAGGGTCGTCGGGCCGTGTTCGTTTGGCCCGCACCCTCCGCGTTAGAGATAAACATCGGGAGAAACAAAAATTCAACACATGAATTCAACAATTTTAATAAATTAAAATTGTTCTTATGTCTGGGTTCTTCATTCTTGAATGGAAATAACACGGGAAAAATGGCAATTCCAGAAATAAAATCCATACCTCGTTGGTCGTCGCGCGTGAGCGTTCTTCTCAAAATTGCTCGTCGTAGAAGGTGGAGATCGTCGCGTCATCGCGGAAGGGCGTCGCGTCTTCGCAGAACACGGCGTTGAGTCGGCGAACTCAACGCACCATGGAACAATAGATTTAATTTAATTAATTAAATCCGTGTTTTGGTAAAGAACCACAAAGGAGATTAAAAAAGAAGGTCCGAGACTCTTACCTCCAGCTGCCGATCGAAGATCGGTCGTGGAGGAAGAGACGTCATAGAAGAACGTTGTCGGTGTCACGGATCACGGTGTCGGGTCGTCGATTTCAGGGTTTTGAGTTCTTCGCGTTCTTCGCGTTCTTCACGTTCTTCACGTTCTTCACGTTCTTCGCGAAGGAGGATGAAGGTTCAAGGATCCTCTCTCAACGAGTAATCCTCCAAAAGATAGGTTGGTCTTGTTTTATTATTATGCCAACACACGAAAAGGGGGTAAGTAACAACCCATCAATTCGTTGAATTAATTAAACGAAAGAAATAGCTCATTTAATTTTACAAAATAAACCGTCCAATTAAATGTTCTGTTAAGAAATTAAGTAAACGCGTCAGTTGACTTTCATAATGACGGGTTTTCGCGGGTGCGTTACTTAGCGGAAAGAAACGGCAGGGCTCGTGCGGGGCCCACCTCACAAATATCCTACCAAGAGGGTAGGATATTTCTGGATAGTCCCCTATCCGGTTAAACTCAGTTTAAGCTGCTTTTAAGTGGATTTAGGTGAAATAAAATAATGTTGTCGAAAAAATTACTTTATTTCTTAACGTTAAGCCCGAAAAATTGAAAACCACACCCGAGTAAACGAAACTCCGGAAGAGGCGTTTCTAAGTGAATACCGGCGCTGCGATTTCATCGGTGCCCTCAGAATTCGATTCCGAGCACCGGTTCAAAAGTTAGAAAAACCCGCTCATCCGTTCACTAAAAGTACCCGAGCCAAACTTTGGAAAATGATTCCGGGCACACCGGGCCTCGGAATCAGGTGCCATCAAAAACTGCGCTCTTGTAAAATTCCAAAGAAAATTAAGAAAAACAAATTTCATTGAAATTTACGGGTCTTTACATTACTCCCACCTCAGGGCATTACGTCCCCGTAAAGATACATCAAAAACTAGGGAAACAAATGTGGGTACTGAGCACGCATCTGAGTCTCCCGCTCCCATGTGCTCTTCTGGAGGTTCCTATGCTGCCATCTGACGCACACAAGTGGAATCGATCACCCATGTAGGACCCATTCCTGTCGATCCTCTATCTCCAATGGGACCTCCGCAAAAGTCGCCCCATCATCCACGTCTAGCTCCCCATAGTCAATGATGTCTGTCGGGTCATGCACGTATCTCCTCAGCTGGGATACGTGGAAAACATCGTGCACCCGGTGCAACTGAGGTTGTAGAGCCAGGCGGTAAGCCACCTCGCCGACCCTGCTGGGGACCTGGAAGGGTCCGATGAAGCGTGGAGACAACTTGCCGCCTCGGCCAAACCTCTGTAATCCACGCCAAGGTGAGACACGCAAGAACATGTGGTCGCCATCCCCGAACTCTAGTGGCCTCCGCCTCCTGTCAGCATATGACATCTGCCGGCTCTGAGCTGTCCTCATCCGCTCCTGGATGACCTAGACCTTCTCTGTCATGGCCCGGACCATCTCTGGTCCCACAAGTGCTGACTCCCCAGGGTCTGTCCAGCACAAAGGAGATCTGCAAGGCCTTCCGTACAACGCCTCATATGGTGCCATCTCGATGGTGGAGTGGTAGCTGTTGTTGTACGTGAACTCCACCAAGGGTAGGTGGTCCTCCCAGCTACGACCAAAGTTGAGGACACATGCACGGAGAATGTCCTCGAGAGTCTGAATGGTCCTCTCCGTCTAACCATCCATCTGAGGGTGAAAGGCAGTGCTCAGACATAGTCGCGTCCCGAACGCCACCTGCAACCCCTTTCAAAGCCGAGAAGTAAAGTGAACATCTCGATCGGAGATGATAGTCGATGTCACACCATGGAGCCATACAATCTCATGAACGTAGAGACGCCTCAAGGTCTCCACTGAGCCCTGCTCTCGGATGGGTAAGAAGTGTGCCGACTTGGTGAGTCAGTCAACAATCACCCAAATGGAGTCGTGACCTCTGGAAGTGGGTGGAAGTCCAGTCACGAAGTCCATAGCTATGCCGTCCCACTTCCACTCCGGGACCTCCAAGGGCTGTACCAAGCCTGCTTTTACCTGATGCTCTACTTTCACCTGCTGGTAGGTGAGGCACCGTGAAACGAACTCTGCCACAGCCTTCTTCATGCCCGGCCACCAGTGCTGTCGTCTGAGGTCCTGATACATCTTCGCCACTCCTGGATGTACCGCCAAAGGAGAAGTGTGAAACTCTCTCAGCACCTCCTCTCGTAAAGAGACTGGTACCAAGGTACGTCCTCTGAAAATGATGTCGTGCTCTGCTCCAAGGTAGAAACCATCAGGTGCGTGTCCCGAGGATATCTGTGCACGTCGCGCCTCGCAGTCAGCGTCCCCACGCTGAGCCTCTCTGACCCATTGCAGTAGTGGAGGGGTGGCTGTGAGAGACTAAAGGAAGGCTGCTCCATCTTTATCCACGAAGGAAATCCACAAAGCGGCTAGATGCTCTGTCACCTCCTCAAGTAGCTGGATACCCGTCCTCCTTCTGAGGGAATCAGCTACCACGTTCCCCTTCCCAGGAGTATATACTATCTCAAAGTCATAGTCCTTGAGGAACTCGAGCCACCGCCGCTGTCTCAGGTTCAGGTCCTTCTGAGAGAAGATGTACCTGAGACTCTGGTGGTCAGAAAAGACTGTAAAGCGCTCGCCCATCAGATAGTGCTGCCATGTCTTCAGAGCGAAGACCACTGCTGCTAACTCCAGGTCATGGGTAGCTTAGTTTTTCTCATGTGGCCTCAAATGACGTGATCTGTAGGCAATCACGACCCGATCCTACATCAGGACACACCCAATTCCGGTCCCTGATGCATCGCAGTAGACTACGTATCCAACTCCCTCCTCAGGCAACCTCAAGATAGGAGCGCTGGTCAATCTCTGTCTCAGCTCCTGAAAGCTCTGCTGACATCTGTCTGACCACACGAAGGGTTTCCCCTTCTTCGTCAACGCTGAGAGTGGTATCGCAACTCTGGAGAAGTCTGGAACGAACCTCCGGTAGTATCCAGCTAGACCCATGAAACTCCGCACCTCCGTCACTCTCCTAGGTGGCTCCCAAGCTAGCACCGCCTCGATCTTTGCGGGATCCACTGCAACTCCCGCCATAGAAATTACGTTCCCTAAGAAGTGGACCTCACGTAACCAGAACTGGCACTTCGAGAGCTTTCCATAAAGCTAGTGCTCTCAGAGTGTGTCTAGTACAACTCGCAAGTGGTAGGTGTGCTCCTCCTCCGTCGTCGAGTACACCTAAATGTCGTCGATGAAGACCATGAAAAATCGATCGAGGTATGGCTGGAAGATCCTATTCATGATGCTCATGAACACTGCTGGAGCGTTGGTTACACCGAAAGGCATAACCAAGAACTCATAGTGGCCATACCGACACCTGAAGGCCGTCTTCTACACATCCTCATCTTGAAATCTGAGCTGATGATAGCCTGACCTGAGGTCTATCTTTGAGAACCACCGTGCCCCCTTGAGCTAATCAAAGAGGTCATCAATCCTCAGTAGCGGATACTTTTTCCTCACTGTCACCTGGTTCAGGCGACGATAGTCGACACACAGTCACAAGCTCCTGTCTGCCTTCTTGGCGAACAGTATCGGGGAAGCCCAGGGTGAAACACTGGGTCAGATGAACCCCTTGCCATGCATGTCCTCCAACTGTACCCGTAGCTCTCGAAGCTCTGCGGGGCCATCCGATATGCTGGAGTGGATATCGGGGCTGTCCCAGGGTACAGGTCAATATAAATGTCTACCTCTTTGCGAGGAGGTAGCCCTAGAACGTCATCAGGAAAGACGTCCGCATATTGATCCACCACTGCAGGAAAACTAGGACTCCACACGTCAACTGCTCCAAGGATAAGTCTAGCCAACTGATGAGTGATGGGCTGTCCTCTCCTCTGCGTGAGTCCATCCTGTGCTGCTAAGGCTCCCTTCTCGCCAGTGAAGGTGAACCTGCTCCCATCGGTGTGCATACATCGCACCTTGCGCCTAAAACAGTCAATCTGAGCATGGGCTATAGATAACCAATACATGCCCAAGATGACATCGTAAGGCCTCGACGCCGCTACAAGAAGATCCCAACTGAAGCTCTCACCTCCTAGGGTAAGCTCACACTGCCGGCACCAGTGCGTAATCGTCGAGTCTGCTCCCGTAGGAGTCTCTAGCCGTAAGGATCGAGCCAACGGCTCTGTCGGAATCTCCGAGCTCCAAACAAGGGCAGTGGCTATGAAAGAGTGACTTGCTCCTGTGTCTATAAGAACTGCATCAAGGGTGGAATAGACACAGATCGTACCTCGAATCATCTCTGGTGCGTCGTGGTTGTAGGCCTCTCCTGCCTGGAGCTGTGCATGTCTCTGCCCGCCAGCTCCCTGTGGTCGGGGCGGACCTCCTAGTGGTGGTGGTGGCAGAGCCTCAAAGCGTCACCCACCACTGGCTGCTCGGCCAGCTCCCCTGCCTCATCCGCCTCCTCCCTGCGGACCACCATGGTCGACCCTCTGTGTCTGCCTGGGTGGCCCCTCCACCGTCTGATGCCCCTCGGTACGGCGGGTCGGGCAGTCACGAGCCTTGTGGCCCTGCCCGCCGCACTCGTAGCACTGCCTGCCTCTCGGAAGACTGGCTCCGCGATGAGTGCCCTGCACTGCTGAGCCAGTGTCCCGAGGTCGTCTACTGGAAGGTCTGGTCCACCTGGAACCCTGAGTCATCCGTCGACTACCTGCTGCCGAAGACTCTTCCACCTACCGCCCTGCGGTAGGTCTCGCTGTAGTATCAGCCAGAAAATTATCGATCAGAAGGGCTCGCTCCAGTACTCTTGCCTGGGTCGGGATGCTGAGGGAGATCAGCGATGCCCTGATCTCATGTCTCAATCCCTGCTCGAAGGTCCGGGCCTGGAATAAGGGGTCCCGTACCATGTCGGTCGAGTAGCGAGAAAGGTCGGTGAACCTCGCCGCGTACTGGGCAACCGTCAAGCTGCCCTACCGCAGCTGAAGAAGCTCCTGAATGCGCACCGCACGGAGGGTGGCTGGGACAAACTCTGAGCAGAAGAGGCTCTTGATGTCCGTCCAGATGAGGGAGGCCTCATCGTGTACCTGGAGCATCAAGATCCACCATCGCCCTGCTGCTGCGTGCAGTAGGCTTGCCGTGAGGATCACCATGAGGTCTGCTTGTGTCCTCACTAGCCTGAAAACTCGGACGACCGCCTCCAGCCAGTCCTCGGCTACCTGGGGGTCCGTCTCCCCACGGAACCTGGGTGGTTGCTGGCATTGGAACTCGTGCAGAGCTCCAACGCATCGTGCATCATTAGCTGCTAGTGCTGGAAGCATCGGGGGCTCGGTAGGTAAAGGTACTGTCGGTGCCTCTGCGGTCAACGGGCCCTATACCGAGGCCTCGTCGCTCGGCGGGCTGTTGTCGCGCTGTACTCCTGGAACCCTAGCTGGCTGCTGTCGTCGGCCCATCCTAAAAAGGAAACAAGTACGCCACTGTCAGAACAGTATACCTGGTGATATGACACAAGTAATCACAAAGAAAACTTGAAACACACATGCAATCAATGTTTTCGTGCATTAAGTCGGAAATCAGAAGTCAGGGTCCTGGTGTACGGATACGTCGGCCGCCGCACCAACACTGGACTTCCTGTACTGATAACCACACTCAATACGCTAAACATTATTCCTTCATATAGAAGAATGATCAGAGTCTTCGGTAGAACCGACCCCTCTGATACCAATTTGTCAGGACCCATCCTCGCGGCCCGTGCCGTGACTACCCCAAGCCCGCCTTCCATAGGCCAGGGGCTGGCGACTAGCACCAAGGCGTAAATCCCAAAAAAAAGGGAAGGCATTTCCTTTGAAAGGTAAACAAGCACCACAGAGTAAGCAAGAGGAAAAGTAGACACTAAGTAAAAACTGTACAAGCTGTGCTAAAAGTTAAAGGGGCCGGAAATACAAGCCCAACTCTAAAGTACAACTGAAAGGGGAAAACAACAACTGAAAAAAAAAGCCGCTACACCGAACTGTCCACTGGAAATCCCACCTGAAGGGTGGGTACAGATAGCTTCACTGCTCCTCGGGTCCCGCCGTCTGCTCCAAGCACGTCCGCCTAGTGGTCCACCTCCAGGTACCGTCTTACATCGCACACCTCCACCACGATCAGCGTTGTCCGTCCTCTGCAACCAACACAACGAAGTGCGGGCACGACCCATGCAGGGGTGAGTATAAGGTACTCAGTAGGGACCCCGAGACCCACGAAGGTCTCCTAAAATCCACAAAGGAAAGATACAATCACAAAGTAACATCTGACCCGGCTTAGGTATATACCCATACATATACCTAAGTCATCAATTCCCATTCGGCTCCAACGTCCGAGCCAAAGCACAACCTAGTCCACACAGGAAAGCAAACGTATACCCAGACAGGATAGCACAACACAATCCACAAAGGAGAGTAAACAGTAAACCCACACATGATAGCTCAACACAATCCACAAAGGAGAGTAAACAGAAGATTCAGCTCACACATGTATACTTCTTCGGATGACTATAAAGATGATCATTGATCCATCTAAGTCGTCGGACCCCCGAAGGATCGATAGGTAACTAACCCCCGCAGTGACCCACACAGGATCGGACCCACACATGATCGAGCCCACGCAGGACCTGTAGGCGCTGTCTCACACAGAACCGCTGAGCGCTGACCCACACAGGATCAGACCCACACAGGATCGGGCCCACACAGGACCTGTAGCACTGATCCACGTAAGATCGCTGAGTGCTGTAGTCATCACAGTCCACTGAGGATCTCTGCACAGTCGTCACCGCAGTCCACCGAGGATCTCTGCACGGTCGTCGTCGGAGTCCACGGAGGATCTCTGCACAGTCGTCACTGTCGAGGAATCAGTCGCAGCCAGCTCTAGGGTTCCCGCACACAGCAAGCTCGTTCCGGAGGGTCTGCTCCATGAGCCGAGAGGCTGATACATCAACTGACACAAATTCCAAATTTGATGTATCCAAAAGTTCCATATCGTCAACAGGAACTCGACGTCGCAGACGGCGCGTCAATCGGACGCCCGGTCTGAGAGTTATTGGCTTTTTCGTCCCAGGGGCCCGATTGGTTTTTAAGGCAAAACCAACCCGACCGTACTCCACCTGCATCCAAACCTCGGGCGGAGTGAGCCAAAAGATCCGTCTCACATAGAGGAAAACAACAAAGCCGACGACGCGTCAATCGGACGTCCGTAGCTCAAGATATGAGCGTTTCCGCTTCGAAGGCCCAGTTGGTTTCGTGCACGAACCAACCCGGCCGTACCCAAAGTGTTCCAAAACCTTGAGTGTGATATACCGAAACAACAGTCTCGATCCGAGGATCGCGTTTCCACTGACAGCGAGTCGTTTGGAGGCCCGTAGCTCACGTTACGGGCATTTGAACGAAAACCGTCTGAAGACGGGGGGTCCGAGCCCGGCCCGACCCCCCCTGGGTCGGCCGAACCCGGTCCGACGCGGGGGGAGCCACCGCCCCGCGTGACACCCCCGCGGCACCCGCGGGGTGTCAGCCAGACAACCGGACGTGGCTAAAGCCGCGTCCCGGGTGACGCGGGGGGGGGGGGGGGGGGAACTGCCGCCCCCGCGTGACACCCGCGGGGTGTCTCCCTGGCGCCGGACGCGACTTCAGCCGCTTCCCGCGAGCGCCGCCGCCGCGACCGGTGCCGCGGCGGTCCTGGCGCCGCAGAGCCGGCGACCCGCGCCGCCGCCGGCTTCCGCGGGGCATCGGAGTCGCTCCGGTGGCCTGATTTTCTTCTCGTCTGCACCGTTGCTCCTCCCGGGTTCCGTTCTTCACTACGGAGCCATCCAACATCCGTTGCGGTACGTTCCTTCGTCGCCCGTCAAATCAGCATAACAACGAAGAACGGCGGAGGGTCGTCGGGCCGTGTTCGTTTGGCCCGCACCCTCTGCGTTAGAGATAAACATTGGGAGAAACAAAAATTCAACACATGAATTCAACAATTTTAATAAATTAAAATTGTTCTTATGTCCGGGTTCTTCATTCTTGAACAGAAATAACATGGGAAAAAGGGCAATTCCAGAAATAAAATCCCTACCTCATTGGTTGTCGCGCGCGAGCGTTCTTCGCGGAATTGCTCGTCGCGGAAGGTGGAGATCGTCGCGTCGTCGCGGAAGGGCATCACGTCGTCGTGGAACATGGCGTTGAGTCTGCGAACTCAACGCACCATGGAACAATAGATTTAATTTAATTAATTAAATCCGTGTTTTCGTAAAGAACCACAAAGGAGATTAAAAAAGAAGGTCCGAGACTCTTACCTCAAGCAGCCGATCGGAGATCCATCGCAGAGGAAGAGATGTCGTAGAAGAATGTTGTCGGCGTCGCGGATCACGGCGTCGCGTCGTTGATTTCCGGGTTCGGCGTTCTTCGCGTTCTTCGCGTTCTTCGCGTTCTTCGTGAAGGAGGATGAAGGTTCAAGGATCCTCTCTCAACGAGTAATCCTCCAAAAGATAGGTTGGTCTTATTTTATTATTATGGCAACACACGAAAAGGGGGTAAGTAACGACCCATCAATTCGTTGAATTAATTCAACGAAAGAAATAGCTCATTTAATTTAATGAAATAAACCGCCCAATTAAATGGTCTGTTAAGAAATTAAGTAAATGCGTCAGTTGACTTTCATAATGACGGGTTTTCGCGGGTGCGTTACTTAGCGGAAAGAAACGGCGGGGCTCGTGCGGGCCCCACCTCACAAATATCCTACCAAGAGGGTAGGATATTTCTGGATAGTCCCCTATCCGGTTCAACTCATTTTAAGCTGTTTTTAAGTGGCTTTAAGTGAAATAAAATAAAGTTGTCGAAAAAAATTATTTTATTTCTTAACCTTAAGCCCGAAAAATTAAAAACCACACCAGAGAAAACGCATCTCCGGAAGAGGCGTTTCTAAGTGAATACCGGCGCTGTGATTTCATCGGTGCCCTCAGAATTCAATTCCGGGCACCGGTTCAAAAGTTAGAAAAACCCGCTCGTCCGTTCACTGAACGTACCCGAGCCAAACTTTGGAAAATGATTCCGGGCACACCAGGCCTCGGAATCAGGTGCCGTTAGAAACTGCACTCTTGTAAAATTCCAAAGAAAATTAAGAAAAAAAATTTCCTTGAAATTTACGTTTCTTTACAATAAATAATACAAAAAAATAATCGAGGTAATCTTTAAATACTATATTAATTAAATCCCTGAAGATAATTGGAAAAATAGTAAGACCATATGGAATCACAATTGATTTATAGAATTCATATATTATTTAGAATTTCATGTTAGTTATATCCATTTTATTAGACCTCAATTGATGTTATCCATAATAAATATTAACCTTGGAATGTAATTTAGATCCACATAGTTGATCAAAAAAGTTTTCAGTATGGGTTAGCTGAAACATTTTCTTGATAGTGATCTTGTTACCATCTTTATAATCATTATAGAGTTGTATAGATATTTATTTTTTATTAATAAAAATAATTTTATCACCCCAAGGATAAGAATTAGGGTGCATAAATCCCTTATAAGAATTCTATTAGAGTTTATTTTTTAATTTTGGCAACACAATTTTTCCATTCTATAAGAAGTCATTGAATTATCTGTAATACGATGTATGGGTTATTTAGAAAACTCATCTTCTAGATTCAATGGAAGACTATACAACACTTCTATAAACACAACAAAAAAACTACGAAGAAATAAATGTATCCTAAATTTTGAGTTTATACTTAACCATAGGAGATAAATACCCTTAATGGATTGGAATTAAGAACAAAATGATGGAATTAGTTCAAAATGTAAATTCTTATTCATTATCACCATGATAAACGATCTTATGTTTATTCAGAATGTGAAATGTGATATCCCACCCTTAGAAATTTATACAAGATATAGATAAATAAACCCAATCCAAGCCTTGAATCACAAAAAATTTTACTAAATAGAGAATCCTAATATTTTTAGTAAGAATATTCCCACACACTACAATAGGGGAGGAACTATAGACTTGTGATACAACAATCATACCAATATGATTTTTCAACACTAAATGTGTATCTAATTATTGAGATGGAAATTAAATAATATTTTAGAATTCAATAGATATAAAATAGTGGGTAGATCCATAATAAATAATACATTCGTTATTATATAATGGATGATAAGTCACTACAACTTCTTGGCATTTTATCAATGCTAAAAACCGACATTAACAGTGCTAAAAAAGAGCTGTTAATGATAGCGAAGATAGGGGTGGCCATTTATCAGCGCTCTGAAAATCGCTGATAAAGGACACCCTTTATCAACGCTTTTTAGAACTGATAAAGGTCTCCTATATCAGCACATTTCGAAGCACTGATAAAGGTCTCCTTTATCAGCACATTTCGGAGCGCTAATAAAGGTGACCCCCCCCCCTTATCTACGCCGGCATTAAGATTGATTTTTTAGCACTGATAAAGGTCCCCATTATCAGAGCTCAAGATAGTGCTGATAAAGGTGTCATTTATGAGCGCTCAAAAAATCCTTGATAAAGGCACCTTCCCCTACACCTGCAGAACCAACACATGCACAAACCAACACATGCAAACCTGCACAAAATAACACCTACACACCTGTACAAAACAACACATGCACACAATATTTTGCCAAAAAATGCTATATACATTTACTTAACATCATGAATACAAAAAAAACACACTACTATATACATTTCAAACAATGTTTTACATGGTTACAATTACAATTATCCAACAACAGTTATAAAAATTAATGTTTCATCCTTTTATATTCGTGATCCTCTCTAAAAAATTGTCATCCATTGTATTTGTTGCCGAGAAAAGCATATGAACTCATGGAAAAAGATTCACCTATATAAGAAAATAAATATTATGTTAGTAATACACTAATGAAATAAATTAAAACATTAATATGAAATAATACATTAATATAGAAATGTGAAACTAAAATATGGAAATGATAAACTCAAATGTTTTTATTCTGATAACAATGAAAGGGAGTAATGTAAAATCAATATGTTTTTGGATGATTTTTCTCATTTAATAAATACTGATTCTTTATCTGATGAATAGAATTACCGGTCACACTATGTGTCATATTGAGGTCAGGATGATTCATACACATCAAAAATGACTCATCGATCATTTTCCTAAAGTATCAAAACAATCCGAATGTGTTTGGTCAGTTTTCCATATGTCACTTGTGTGGTTTTATATTGTTTATGTCAATTTGAAACTGATATCAGACACTTTTATCCATACCAGTCAAAACGTGCATCAGATTGTGGTTTAGTATATTTTTACATGTCGCAAATGCCTCATGTATCATTTTTCTAAAGTATCAAAATAATCTGAATGCATTTTCTCAATATTCTGTATGTTAATAGTGTTGTTTTCTAAAGTTAATGTCAATTACGAACTGATCTTAGATACTTTTAGCTATAGCAGTCAGACCATGCATCGGATTGAGGGCCATTCAATTCTTACATGTCACAAATGACTCATGGATCGTTGTCCTAAAATATAAATACAATCTGAATGTGTTTGCTCGGTATTCTGTATGTCACTCGTGTTCTTTTCTAAAGTTAATGTCAATTTCAAACAGATATCAGTCACTTTTAGCTATACCGGTCACACCGTACTTCGGATTGAGGTGCGGTTGATTCTTACATGTTAAAAATGACTCATGGATTGTTTTTCAAAAGTATCAAAACAATATGAAGGCATTTTCTCAGTTTTTCGTATGTCACTTGTGTTTTTTTCTAAAGTTAATGTCAATTTCAAACTGATATCATAAACCTTTAGCCATACCGGTCATACCATGCGTCGGATTGAGGTGAGGTCATTCTTACACCTCAAAAATGACTCATGGATTGTTTTTATAATGTATCAAAACAATCCGAACGTGTTTTCTCAGTTTTCTATTTGTTAGTTTTGTTGTTATCTAAAGTTAATGACAATTACAAACTGATATTAGACACTTTTAGCCATACCGGTCACATCGTGCGTCGGATTGAGGTGCGGTCGATTTGTGAACCTCGAAAATGACTCATAGATATTTTTCTTAAAGTATCAAAACAATACAATTTCATTTTCTCAGTTTTATGTATGGTAGTAGTGTTGTTTTCTAAAGTTATTGTCAATTTCAAAATGACATCGGATACTTGTTGTGATACCGGTCACACCATGCTTCAGATTAAGGTTTGGTTTATTCGTACACATCAAAAATGACTCATGGATCATTTTCCTAAAATATCGAAACAATTCGAATTCATTTTCATGGTATTTCGTATCTCAGAAGTGTTGTTTTCTAAAGTTAATGTCAATTTCAAACTAATACCAAACACTTTTATCTATACCGATCACGTCGTGCATCAGATTGAGGTGTGATAAATTATTTCACATCACAAATGACTGATGGATAATTTTTATGATGTATGAAAGCAATCCGAACTTTTTTTCTCAGTATTCCATATGTCAGTAGTGTTGTTTTCTAAAGTTAATGTCAATTTCAAACTAATATCAGACACTGTTAGCCAAACCGATCACACCGTGCATCTGATTAAAGTGCGTTCAATTCATAAACGTCACAAATGACTCATGGATCATTTTACTAATGTATCAAAATAATCTGAATGTGTTTCCTTGGTTTTCTATATGTTAGTAGTGTTGTTTTCTGAAGATTATATCAATTTGAAACTGATATCAAACACTTTGAGCCATACTGGTCACACCGTGCGTCGGATTGAGGTGAGGTTGATTCGTACATGTCACAAATGACTCATGGATAGTTTTCATAAAGTATAGAAAAATCCAAATGGGGTTTCTTGGTTTTACGTATGTTAGTAGTGTTGTTTTCTAAAGTTAATGTCAATTTTAAACTGATATCAGACACTTTTAGCCATACCTGTAACACCATGTGTCGGATTGATGTGAGGTCGATTCTTACACATCAAAAATGACTCACATATCATTTTCCTAAAGTACCAAAACAATACAGATGTGATTTCTCGGTTTTATGTATGTCACTTGTGTTGTTTTCTAATGTTTATGTCAATTTGAAACTGATATCAGACACTTTTAGCCATACCAGTCATAACTTGCATCGGATTGAGATATGGTTGATTCTCACACATCACAAATAACACATGGATTTTTTTCCTAATGTATCAAATCAATATGAATGCATTTTCTCGTTATTCCGTATTTTAGTAATGTTATTTTCTAAAGTTAATGTCAATTTCAAACTGATATCAGACACTTTTAGACATATCAGTCACACCATGCATCAAATTGAGGTATGTTCAATTTGTACACATCACAAATGACTCATGGATCGTTGTCCTAAAGTATCAAAACAATCCGAATGCATTTTATCAGTTTCGGTATGTCACTTGTATTGTTTTCTAAAGTTTATGTCAATTTGAACCTAATATCAGACACTTTTAGCCATACAGGTCACAATGTGCATCGGATTGAGGTGTGGTTGATTCTTAAACATCACAAATGACTCATAGATAGTTTTTTCAAAGTATCAAAACAATCCGAACACATTTTCTCAGTATTCCATAAGTTAATAGTGTTGTTTTCTAATGTTAATGTCAATTTCAAACTGATATCAGACACTTTTAGCCATACCGGTCACAACGTGTGTCAGATTGAGGTGAGGTTGATTTATACATGTCACAAACCACTCATGGATAATTTTACTAAAATATTAAAACAATACAAATGTGTTGGCTCAGTATTCCGTATGTCAGTAGTGTTGTTTTCTAATGTGAATGTCAATTTCCAACTGATATCAGACACTTTTAGCCATATCTATCACACTGTGTGTCATATTGATGTGCGGTCAATTATTACACATCAAAAATGTGTCATGGATCGTTTTCCTATGGTATCAAAACCATCCAATCACATTTTCTTGATTTTCCATTTGTCATCTGTCTTCTTCTCTAAAGTTAATGTCAATTTCAAACTGATATCAGACACTTTTAGCCATACTAGTCAAAAAGTGCATCGGATTGAGGTGAAATTGATTCGTACACCTCATAAATGACTCATGGATTGTTTTAATAAAATATTAAAACAATAAGAATGCATTTTCTCAGTATTTTGTATGTCATTAATGTTGTTTTCTAATGTTAATGTCGATTTCAAACTGATATCAGACACTTTTATCCATACCGAGCACACCGTGCGTCAGATTAAGGTGCAGTCAATTCATACACCTCAGAAATGACTCAGGTATTGGTTTCCAAAAGTATCAAAACAAAAAGAATGTGTTTTCTCATATTTCTTTATGTTAGTAGTGTTGTTTTCTAAAGTTTACGTCAATTTGAAACTGATATCAGACACTTTTAGCCATACCGGTCACAATGTGCATCAGATTGAGCTGAGTTTTATTTGTACACATCAAAAATGACTCATGGATAATTATCCTAAAGTATCAAAACAATACGAACACATTTTATTGGTTTTCTGTATGTTAGTAGTGTTGTTTTATAAAGTTAATGTCAATTTGAAACCGATATCAGACAGTTTTAGCCATACCGGTCACACCGTGCACCATATTGTGGTGTGGTTGATTCGTACACGTCACAAATGACTCATGGATCGTTTTCCTAATGTTTCAAAATAATATGAATGCGTTTGTTCAGTTTTCTGTATGTCACTTTTGTTTTTTTCTAATGTTAATGTCAATTTCAAACTCATATCAGACACTTTTAGTCATATCGGTCACACTGTTAGTCGGATTGAAGTGAGGTATTTTCCTGCACCTCAAAAAGGACTCATGGATTGTTTTCCTAAAGTATCAAAACAATCAGAACACGTTTTCTCAGTTTTCCGTATGTCACTTGTGTTGTTTTCTAAAGTTAATGTCAACTTAAAAATGATATCAGACACTTTTAGCCATACCGGTCACACCATGCGTCGGATTGTGGGGCGGTCAATTCGTACAACTCACAAATGACTCATGGATCATCGTTTCATGCATGAGTATATGTGTTATAGTGAAAGGGATAGAAATCAAGAGCAACCTAGGTAAATAAATAGGTTGTTTTTGATCCACCAAGAGATAGAGTGAGGGTTCAATTGAATGTTTGTGATTTTTTGATCATCCACAGATTATTTCTCTATGGAGGTGAGGTTTCGAGTTGTGTTTATGAGAGGATCAGATTTATTATGATATTTTTATAGTCTAGTTAGGTTCTCTATGGCTATTTGAGTAGGTATTAGAGTCTTAGGCCTAAAGAAGATGGATAATATATTTTTATATATCACATATGATGCGGAACACCCTCTTAAGGATATATAAGAGTCATGGTGTGTGTGATGAGTAGGATATTCCGTATAGGGATTGGTGAAGTGTGACATAGAGGATTTCTTCCTTATAATTGGATTACGAGATCTCTCAACCCTCCTGGACACCCTTACACCTCGACACCCCCTCTCTCTTGGACACACCCCTCCTGGACACCACCAATCTTGGACACCCCAACCCTCCTAGACACCCCCACCCACATATAAGGGAAACTAAAATTAGAAAATTGAAAATCCAAGATATTGGTTCCCATCAAGATTTTAAGATGCTCATGAGTGGACTGAATGTCTATGTATCGGCCGACTTCCACAAAATCGACCAGTGTAGTCCAATGAGTTATGGTTTACTAGAATGAAAAACCATATCTAAATCCATTCTTCATATCCTAAGGATATAAATCTTAATAAAGGGTGATCATATATTCTCAATAAGTGTAAACAAGGGAGATATCAATGATCATATATGGATAAAATTAGTAGTAATTCACCTTTATCCTATTTGTGTACAATCTTCCATCAGGTATGTTTCCCATTCGTTTTGAAACACATCTATATCATCTTCAGAATATGAGTTTTTTGTGACAGTCATGGAAGTACTGAAAAAATATAAATACACAAAGGATTAATAAATATTTTAAATGAAATCATAATTATTTTAAAAAATACCTCATCAAGGATGCTAGTTTGTTGATGAAATATGATATCTTTAATAAATTTACAAATATAATAACAACAATCCTTTCCGTTTGTTTGTTTTGTACATTGCAAAAACATTGACAACAATAAGTAATTTATTTTGATATGAGTTTGGATAGTGCAATGTTATTATATATACCCGGAAACTTTTAAATATTTAGATATTGTAGTCTTGCTCATCCTTATACCATGGATTCATTCCACGCATTAGACGATATTGACGCACCGCCCTATCATAACAGAATCCTCATTAAAATATAACATAGATTATATAACTAGATGTTTACTTTTAAAATGTTGGATCTAGTTTATTAAAAATTAACAAATTCCATCATGCGTGGTCGGTTTGTTGGATATCCATGCATTGAATCCAAAAAATAAATATTTGGGTATCCAAATTGACTGCAATCAGCATCAAATGCTCCCTAAAAATACAAAAAGGAGTAAGTAAAGAAAGAAATAAAAATATAGTTGATATGATTAAATTGTAGAGTTTTACCCCTGCATCGTTGGTATTAAAAAGATTCTCCCATCCATAATTTTGTTTTCGAACGATTTGAGTAGGGATGACATTATTGCAGCCTCTTTATCAGAATATATTTCTTCTTTTAATGAGGTGTTGTGAGGACTGACGATTCCAAATTTTTGATCATGGGGAAATCCTTTCAATTTTTTTTCATATATACGCCAGCGAAAAATATAAAATGTAATTATTCATGATTATCAGAGTATATCATCTTTTGTAAAATCAAATCATGAAAACATACCTCATGTATTCATTTACAAATGAGGTGCCTAGCTATTCATACTTAAGGGTTTCATTTACATTTTCAACACTAATGAAATCTAATGTTTCCACTCCGTACATATTTTTTTCAAAATCAACTGGGTGAGTATTGTTGTCTATCAAATTGGTATCTACATGAGCCTGCAATGATATTAACTATGGATATAGAACGGGCGGGGTGAATGTGCTCTCAGTATACTATTTCAATTGGTTGGTTGATCCTTGAGATAGTTTTGAGTTGATATTTCATTTCACCCCCTTCTCTTTGTCATTCTATAATAACATTCATCGGTTTAGACCTTTTTTCATTAAATGTTTAAGGTCCACCTTGAAAAATGACTTGGAAATGGATACCTCCTTGTCGACATGTTTTTTTACAAGAACTGACGGCCATGCGATGAATTTTCCAATAGTTTGTTCAACCATATGAATGTTGTCATCATCATTTGGAACAGGTAGCTCGGCACTCGGAACATTAGCTATGTTAATTAATACTATGAAATGATTTGTTGGAAGCTTTCTATTGTGTAGAATGTCGTTCTGCATATTGAACATCATAGCCCTCGCTAGAAGGCAATAGGTGGGAGTTGATTGATATAAATCACAGTCATTTTCACCCTATAGAGTATCAGTACCGGAAAGGTATCAGTGTCTATGCGAATCACATTTCAAAGAAATAATTATTAAAATATTGATTAACTCAGCTAAGTTAGGTTTTTTAGGGTAATGGCTTGACTAAAAGTTGGTGGGGGTGGGGCGGGATCGTCACACACATGTTGTTGTTGAGTTGTTTCTTATCTTTTCCTCTCCCCCATCAATGTTTCTATCATCTCTCTCTGGTATTGTAATTCTTCTTGAAAATTAGCTAATTTTTCTTGCATCTTTTCCATTTTTTCATTTTCATCCTCTATTTTTTTTAGTTTTGAGAAGATATGTTTGGGGTGCCATCCCAAAACCCACACCTCTGACGCGACC
The DNA here is from genome assembly GCA_963277665.1 of Viscum album. Classification (NCBI taxonomy): domain Eukaryota; kingdom Viridiplantae; phylum Streptophyta; class Magnoliopsida; order Santalales; family Viscaceae; genus Viscum; species Viscum album. Next base: position 1,710,000,174 of record OY728140.1, on the reverse strand, counting down.
ATACTAGTCTGGCCGCTTCAAGGCTACTAAAAGTATGTATGTATCTGGTACGTGTGTTGTTGATTCCTGTGACTATGTCAAATAGAAAATATATAAAAATAAGTAGTCATTGTAATGTAATATTGATTTATATCAAATCAAATTTATATTATGTCATACTTACACATGATTCCCACACTTTTTGTGTGTTTTCATCTATCAGTATCCCCTCTTTATTTACATGAGAATCCTTCCATAGCACATGGCATGAGATGGATTTGGATTTCTATTTCGATTCAACAATCTTCAAATAAATAGAGAAATATGGTTATAGTGTTGTTTTATGTCACATATGTGTAGTACGGTAGATTTAAAGGACACACAAATTTTTTCTCATGTGAAGCGTACCCCATCCTTGCATTATGGTAAAGGTATGCTGGTTCCGCTGTGCATTTTTTATTTTCAGCACTCAGTTGATGTTTCATAAATAAAAACATGTCAATCAAAGTTATGAATACAAGAAACATCAAACAATTTATTACCCCACAAAATGTACCTGAAAAGTATGCTCCACATGACGGTTGATAAATGCGTCCCACTCTACTAAAGATATCAAGTGTGCATAAAGAGGAGGTGGGTGTGGCATGATTTTCCCTTCAGTATCTTTAAAAAGATATTTCATTAAAATTGTGTCGAAACCTCTATGAATTCTTCCTGCAACTCTTAATACATATTACTTGTGCGAGGAATATACTATAAATGCAATCTATAATAGATGATGAAGAGTAAGTAAATGTTTTGTTATTTTATTTTAATAAATCAAAAAAATGATATCATAATGTCACTGTAATCTATTCCCACATTAGTGTATTAATACCGGTGACAACATGGTGCCATGAATGTACATCAATCGGCACGCGTTGCCGAGTGACGATTCCAATGTAGCTAATAAAGATGGATTTTTTAGGGTTAACATGTTGGCCTCGCTTATTCCATCCCACCTCAAATTTGATGCCTTTCTCTTTTGCCTTAAGGATTTTGGATAGCGTTGTCAAACTACGGCGCTCTTGTTTTTTTTTTGCGCTTTTAGGGTTTTCTTTCCTACCATTACATCATAAGTATCATAAATATCTTTCTCCAGAGCACTATCAACAGTACTTGGACCAGCATTAACAGGTTGAGAAACTTGTTGTTGCTCTGCACTGGGACCCACAACAACCGGTTGAAAAACATGTTATTTCTCTGCACTGGGACCACCAGAAACTGGTTGAGAAACCTATTATTGGTCTGCACTATGACCACCAGAAGGTGGTTGAGAGACCTTTTGTGCCTCGGGATTGGGCGCATCAGTAGGTGTAGAATTCATTGTCTATAGAAGTGGTTTAACATTTAATTTAGATTACATAAAATCAGCAGTGGATAGATAATAAAAAAACATAACACAATGTATATTACAATAAAAAAATAACCTGATTACTTTAAACTATTTTTCTCTTTAAAGGTTGGAGAGATTTGAATCCTCTATCGACTATGTAAATCCCTTCATTGTGGTCTCCTCTGACATAAAAAATTCCGTCTACATTGGGACCACAGCGAAATGATTGTGAAGTCCCTATAAAATGGTCATCCTCTGTTGGACATTCATTTGACCCTTCAGTTTTTTGGTTGATAACAGAAAAATTGACCAATTTCTGTTTGCGGGGTCTAGCACATAAAATACTTGTACTTCCTGTGATTCCATTATAAATGGTTCGTCTTTCTCTCCTTCCTTACTAAAATCAACTTTCACAAATTCTAATTCATCTATTTTAACAGCACACCTGTTATCAACAAACTTGCATTGAAAAATCGGCACTTTGAATTACGAATAATCCAACTCCCATTTCGTTTGATGATGCCAAAGTATGACATATTCACATAAATTGGATTTTTGTCCATAGAACCAGAAACATGCATCGCCTCATCCACAAGTGTAACCCCAATATTTTGTATGGTACTGTCTTTATCATGTTCATTAGTATAGAATGAATAACCATTAACTACATAAGAAATGTAATATAATACATACACACTTTCTCCTCCGGCTATCCATTGAATTCGTTCTGAAATTGATTCTAGATTTTCATCTAAATACCTCAAAATATGGTCTATAAACCATCCTATAAATAGTCTATTATGTGTATCTGATATACATTTTTCATCCCTAGATGGATTCAACTGCCTATGAATTTCTTTTTGGGTTTGAACAAATGGGTCAACGTCAAAACTGTTATGAAAAACGTAAAGGTGAGCCTGGTCCCGATCTATAATATTGATGGTGACAACCTCTCTTCTGGAAATTCATTAACCCTCAAGCCACTCAGTGTGATGAGATTTCATTAGTCCAACATTTTCCACACCAAACAAGTATTCACTACAAAATTCAACTACTTCCTCAACAATATATTTCTCTGCAATACAACCCTCAGGCCGACATTGATTTTTGATGCACCCTTTCAAAATATTCATATACCGTTCAATGGGGTACATCCATCTATAATGTATAGGACCACATAGTCGAATCTCTCTCACCAAATGAACCATCATATCAAAAACATTTTACAGGAATAAAATTTCCAATTCACATAATATGACAGAAATTTCTCATTCCATAGATAGAAATTTCGTCGGGTCAATAACTTTGCTGCATATAACTTTGAATAAGAAACAGAGCTTCGTTAATGTATGGCATACATTCTTGGAAAAAATGAAACATAAAGCTATAGGAATAAGATCTTGCATCAAAACATGGCAGTCATGTGATTTCATACCCTTTAATTTTAAATCGCTCATTGACACGATGTTCTTGATATTTGATGAATAACCCTCTGGATCCTTTAAGTCATTCAAGAAGTTGAAAAACTGATATCTCTCCTACCTGGAAAGTGTGTAAGCAGCAGGAGGAAGAAATGTTCATTTTTCACCCTTCACTGGTGCCAACTCTTCTTGTATTCACATGTCAACCATGTCGAATCTAGCCTTAATTCCATCCTTCATTTTTCCAGATGCAATTAGCAACGTGTCGATGACACTATCACATACACAATTTTCAATATGGATAACATCAAGAAAATATCTGACATATAGACAATTCCAGTATGGTAATTAAAAAAAAACTGATCTCTTTTTCCAACCAGTTTTCATAATGTTTTTTGAAAATGGTTTACCAAAATTAGTGTTCAAATATTTTACCTTCTCAAACAATTTATCACCTGTTAGTGGAGACGGTGTTGTACGTTCTTCTGAGCTTTCGAAGAATGATTTTGTCCATGATTGGTACTTATGCCATTGGGGTAGAAATATGTGATGTCCTAAAAACACGATTTTCGATGAATGTTTCAACCTAATTGACTGTGTACCTTGTTCGCAAACGAGACACCCTTGAGTTCCTTTAATGTTATATCCTGACAAATTTTCATACGCCGGAATGTCATTTATCGTCCTGTACAACATGGATTTTAAAGTGAAATCTTCTTTTTTGTAAGCATCATACAACGTAACACCTGAATACCACAATATTTTCAAATCCTCGATCAATGGAGCCAAATAAACATCAATATCATTACCCGGTTGTTTTGGTCCTAATATGAGCATAGATAACATGATGTATTTTCGTTTCATGTATATCCACGGTGGTAAGTTATAATTTACCAACATAATCGTCCATGTACTGAGACTACTGCTTTGAAAACCAAATGGATTCACCTCATCTGTAGATAATTCCAGACAAAGGTTTCTCAGCTCGTTTCCAAATTCAAGATACTTTTGATCAATTCTATTCCACTGAGGGGAGTCTACTGGGTGACATAGATTCCCATCTTTAATTCTTTTATATGCATGCCTTGTCAATTTTCCTGTAGTCTCCTCACTTCCATATTGGCGCCTAACCCTAGGAATGATTGGAAAGTACCATAAAACTTTCGTAGGACTAGAATAATCATTCTTGTATCGAAAATCACCACACTTTGGGCATTCATTAAGTGATTTGTGGTCCTTGTGAAACAATATAAATTCATTAGGGTAGGCGTGTATTCTTTCAGAGATCATACCAATCGATCGTAGCATTCGTTTGGCATTGTATGTTTGGCTTGGGAGTTAATTATCTTCTGAGAGCATGTCATTCATGAGAGCATGTAGTTCCATAAAACTGGCGTCACTCCACTCATTTCCTGTTTCAAATTATATAGCTTTAGTACGACTGGTAATGTTGTATATTTAGTTCAACCAACATACAATGGAATTTTTTCACAACTCTTTAACTTCTAAAATAGTTTTGGTCAATCAAGAAGTTCATTTTCAACTATACTTTTCATTTCCTAAATACAATCTTCATAATCATTCACATCTATAATCACAACCTCCATATGATCATCTTCACTATTCACGCTTGTAATCATATCAGATCTTCCATAAAATGTTGTGTTATTCAAGACACTACCCACACTTTTTTTCCCCATGTTTATACCAACATGTATAACTTTGATCTATTCCGTGAATTATCAGGTGTTCTTCCAACTCCTCTGGACTAATTTGTCTTGAATAACAATAACATAAACAAAACAAAGGATTTGAGAAGGTTCACATTCATGACCTCCTGCAAACTTGATAAACTCTTTCACGCCATCTTCAAACTCTTTTGTCAACCGATTGTCATTCATCCATTATTTATTCATATTCATCGTTTGTATGGGTTTGATCTTGAAATTTCCTAATATTATGTATTAATTAATCAAGTAGCATTGTTTGGGTTTTATAAAAAAAATAATTGTACAAATGCCTCTAAAATGAAATAGAAGAACCTACCCCAAAACATGTGAATCTACTTGAACCCTATATATATATGAGGGACTATGAATTTTCTTTTTTATATCTCTATGGAGTACCTATAACCTATACATGTAGGACTCTTCACCGAACCACGGGGGAGTACCATACTCTATATTTTCTCCAAACATCTCACTTGTCACTTGTCAACTCTCAAATAGAGTGAAGATAATTAAAATATCCAAACCACATTGTGTGAAATTTCCAATGAACGAGGGAATAATAATATTGTGATCTACATGAGAAGATATTTATAATGGGCTACTCATACATGAAATATTATAATCTAAGTGAAAACAAAATAATAATAATTAAATTTACATAGCAAAGAATTTGTTCAATGGATACACAATGTGTAGGGTTCTCAGTTAAGGTTGGTTGTATACTAACATTTATAAACTCATGTGAAATCCATGTACATGGTGTCTCTAGAAGGGTGAACATCATCTATGGATAAGTTACCTGATTTAATATGACATATATCAAATTAATTCCAAGTTAGTATTAAGAATACTGCATGATGCCATTGAAAATACATGAAATATAGAACAACTTGAGCTAAAGGCGTGTACTTTAGATACAAAATGAGTCACTTCACCGGCTATGCATCATATTTTTGTGGAATACACGGTGTGTAGTCCTTACATTACCACTAGAGGTTTATAGTCTATACACATCAAGTTTATATGGTATCTAAACATGGTGCGAGTGAAGTCAAACACATATCATATGGTTCTACCATTATTTCATGGCATGTACATGGTTTCATGATAAAGTATATGTCTTGGAGATACATTGTGTGTGACCCACATTAACATGACATGTAACATTTAAAATAAAACTTACTCTATGTTTGAGTCAGAAGATGATTCATATGGAGTAAATTTTGGAGATAACCATTGTCTGGAATTAAAATCTATATGAAATCCATGTATGGTGAAGCATGTTCCATTTAGAAAGACTACATACCATGTATTTTAAAAATAAATAGAATCTGAAAAACATCATTTTCACACCATAATGTGTCTCATAGAGTCATCTAGAAGTGGTTTTTTAGGATTCAATGGAATTGCACTAGTAATGAAGTGGTGGTGCCATTGAAATGGGTAATGTTTGGATTGATATTCAATGGTGGAAGAACTACAACATGGAAAACAAATGGCATATCAATCATTCCAACAACAGCAACACCACACAAAAACACAATCATGCTCACAATCGCAACACCATACAAACCAAACAATCACAATTTTAGATTTTACATAGCATCCCTTATTCAATTTTTTTTGTTAATTTTGGGGTTATCACAGAAGTTTTGTCATCCTGGGGTGTTCATTCATAAGTCCTATATATGTAAATTACCAATTTTTGTATTCAAATGTTCAACAAGAACCAACCAACATGCAATTCATTTAGTGCACAAAGAAGGACCACCAATGACCACGATTTTCGGTGTGGTGTTTAGCCCATAAAGTTCACATTATAACCATCAATATCAAGTAGGAGTAACATACGAACAAGAGGAAACCAATGAGTATCAAGAGAAAACTCACTGCGAAGGTGTCGTTAAGCACACTGTAGAGGTGCGTTCATGGAAAAGGAGAGGCACACAACAGAGGACATTTCCAACTGAAAAGAAAACATAAAATAGGGGAAAATCATGAGAATAAAATAATCTAAAACTGAGTACACCATTTACCACATCCCACAAACCCCAAGAACCCACTAAAACCGAAATCAACCCATACCATGGTTAAACACACATTAAGATTACAAGAAATGATAGAACCCACCTTCGATAGAACGAGTTCAACATATTTTTAAAATATAAAAGATGAACATACAATGGGTAAGCCCTGACCAATAGGTTATCCTTACTAGGTATAATCCCTAATTTTATTCAATATAGCATATCCCTAATGAGTAAGCCCTGATCAATCTTCTATTATCACACCTTTTACAACACATAAATCCTAATCGCATGACTTTAAACTTCATGGTACAATCTTTTCAACACAACACGTGGTATCTAGTGAGTAGGATCATATACCTATTAAAAATCAATGATCCTAACCGTACATCTTGAAAAAAATTAGGGGGAACACACATATTTCCAATGGGACACCCCTGGTACTCTTTTCCAATTTTAACATCACACCATTCCAAAACATACCACACGATCACCAGTTAACTAAAATTATTCCAAAACCAAAGGAATATACCCATGCTTCATTACCGTAAACCAATCCATCTTGGTTCAATAGTGATGGTCACATTATAACCATGCTATAAATCAATAGGGTTAGGAATCCAAATGATCATGTCCCTCAACCCAGTCATAACACCAAAACTCAAGAATAGAGAGTGCTTCCCTTATACAAATCCAAGGCATGACCACTCCTTCACTATCAACTTGATAACACCTAATATGCATCAATCCCTCATGTCAAATAATATACCATATATTTATGTATCTAAGGTATTCATAACACAAAGATAACCCCACTCATTAGTCTCCCCCAATAACCAAAACTCACTAACTCGCTACCATCTTGAGTCATATGCTAACGACCCCTGGGATCTCACACAAACCCCATACATAAATTCTTACCCAATCCTTAGCCCATGGGTGAAACTCTTATCCCCACCTCAAAACACACATCATCTAGTGAACCTAAACAACCACTTAATATAGGTTCTCACACAACCATTATCTAAAACAACCTATAATATAAGGGTCTCACCACCTGGTCTCTCACTCTTTCCCCAACTACCCATATATAAGTTCAACTCACTTTAAAAAAAACTATAAGTCATAATAAGAATTCAAGGATAATAATTTCTCATTTATATTAACCCAAGAGACGGAAAAATAATTCTACACTGACCAGTGGTGGCGGAGGCAGTGGCGGCAGAGGCAACGGCGGCGGAGGCAGCAGCAGCAGTCGCGGCGAAGGAGGCAGTGACGATTGCGGCGGAGGAGCAAAACCCAATGGCGTGGAGGCAGCGGGGGAGGAGAAAAACCCAACAGCGGTGGTAGAGGTGGACGAGGAAGAGGAGGACGAGGATGAGGAGAAGGAGGAAGACGAGGTCACAGAAGAGGCAGAGAATGCGGAGGATAGGTCGTGGGGGGAGAGGGTTCTGATTCAGCTTCCGTGAAATCCTTACCGCGTGCGAGAGAAGAGGGACTGTTAGGGTTATTAAATAGAAACCGCTGGAACCTTTATCAGCGCTCGTTGAAAGTGATAATAAAGGTATTTTTTATCAGTGCTACAATAAAAGTGCTGATAAATATTATAATTTTATATAAATTAGGAATAAAAAAATTTATCATCACTAAAATAAGCGCTGACAAATGTAACCTTTTATCAGCACTGAAAAATGTTGATGATAAAGGGTATACCTTTATCAGTGCTTATTGTAGCCCTGATAAAGGTTATATTTATCCATGCTTTTAACTACAGCTAATAAAGGCATACCCCTTTATCAGTGCTTTCTGTTTAGAACTGATACAGGGCAGCGCTTCCCTTGGCCTGTTTTGTGGTAGTGAGTGTACCTTTCACCACATCATTTTCAAAACCCACATCGACAGTCATGATAATAAGAGATGTCCCTCTATCCTTGGGCTCAGGAGGCTATTGATGTTGATCATCAAAGAGCTTCAGATTCATCCAATGATTGTTATAATGACCATACTCCCTCCATTTGAAGTATTTGACCATAAGTCATCCATTATTTGGTTCATTCTTTTCTTCCATTTCATTTACCAACCTATTATTCACCTTTTAAAAATTAATGTCATTATGACCACAATTTTACCTTATAAAGAACCACCATGTTCCATTTATGAAATTAACAAAAATTTTCTTTCCACATTTCCAGCATGAATATTACATTAATTTCTTATACTATGTGATTTATTTTAGTTTTCATGAAGCTCAATCTTCCTTTTTTATCCAAACCAAGATAAGAGGGGGAATATCCAATTTACCATTTATACTTAGATTGAAAATTGAACAATTAAGTTGTAGCTACATAAGCATATTATATACAATGATTTTCAGGGATATAGTTTCAAGAATATTAAGAATCAAACAACCTTACATTATGGTTAGATGATAACTCCAGAAGAAATCCTTGCATGTCTTATGATATTTTACTCGTGGGTAGCAACAAATTCATCATCCTTCCACTTTAGCGCAAGTAATTACTTATCCCTATTTGTATGAAGAATATGAAAAAATTAATTATTCAAAATTATTATTTTAAAATCCTCCCACTATAGATATTAAATTTATTCTCGTTATCTCATATTTTTTATAATGGTCCAACACTAATCTATTTTCCATTCATTAGAAAACGAGAATAAATTTCTCATGTTTGAAACAATATAGAATAGAAGATAGATTTTCCATGGTATAGATTCATATCCCAAAAACAAGTGTATTATTAGGACCACTAAAATAAGTTAGACATTACCTCATGATGAAATAACAGAAACAATTCCCTCCTTTTTTCATTTTGATGCTCAACATGCTTTCTAGCTTGAGAATTGTATGGGAAAATAGAAATGATATTTTTAATTTAATATCCTTATTAATTAAATTTATCTAGAGTAAACTTATTTTATTATTCATCAGGTTAACCAATAAAACAATTCCTTCAGGTTTTATGCATTGAATAAAACCAAAAATCATAGTCTGAGCAACAATGATATTCGTCGAAACTGATATAATCATGAAAAATAATTAATCAGATTTTTTAATTGTGAAACCTTATAATATGACACTATATGTATAACTTAGGCCGCTAATTATCAAAACCAAAAACATTGGGATATTTACCATTACATAGTCTTATCCCTAGTGTCCATAGTAATGTTTTCTCATTATATTTTCCAAATGTTGACTAATATTTCTTCTAATACCATAAATAGTTACCCATACATTTCATAAATTGATATTATATATAAAATAGATTAGTATTTATTACATAACAATTATATCCATTCCATAAACTTATTTGTCTCATATATTTGGAATCTTAGACATATAAAAATCTAATTCACAACAAAACCAAAATATCACCCCCTTAATTCTTCATTACTATCACCCTTATTAGGCACATCATAATTAATGCGTTTCATTATATCCTAGGGAAATGGAAAAATTAGAACAAGTTAGATTATATGCATAGAACAAGAAAAATAGAGTTATAAATTCATGATAATATGAAATTAGAAGAAAAATTATAATCGTATAATACTATGAACATAACGTACAAAGTTCATACCCAATATATCATAGATCATAAACATGATTCATGGAATAAAATATTATCATTTCAAAAGAAAAGGATCATAACAGTGAATATTTTCATAAATCAATCACGAATCATAATATCATGTCATTAATGTGTTGGAAACATATCTGTATAAAAACCATTTGATTATGTTAGGGTTAAATAATAAGAACCTTATACCATTATAGATAAGGAATCACCACATATTTCTTATAGTATATCAAGCACATCAACTTGCATCCCATTATAGATCAATCTCAAGGACCTACTTCCCATAGTTATCTCATGAGATATAAAACCATACCAAATGCATTGGTAAGATATATAGGTCCTAATAATAATAAAATGATACCATACACATGTTTTCCACAACATCCAAAATCATTCATCATATCAAAACCCATTGAATGAAATGGGTTTCATAAATATTTCAACATTACATAAGAAATGTAAAAGAAATGGGTTGCATAATCATTGTGTCATCATATTCATAGAATCTCCAGTTAGAAAAATGTATGATCTCCTCAGATCATATCACTAAAAAATTTCAAGTGAAATCAAGGTGTTTTTTATCAAATGAATATAAATACCATTAAAATATCATAAAAATTTATTGAAAAAAATAACCATTCCATTCTGAACTAACCTAAATTAAAACAAATACCCACATATAGTGGAAAAAAAATTCATTGCAAATATTAATGTAAAATTTTAAAGGAATATTCAATAAAAAATTCATTCATGACACCTGGAAAATCCATTCTGGCAATATAAATTAGAATAACATTCCTTCCTTATTATATTTGAAAATTCAAAAATACAGTGTTTGGAAAATTAAAAAATAACCCTTTAAAACCGTTATATAATGGTAAAACATTGGTAAAGATGAATATAAAAAAATTGGGGATTATTAAAAATATTTTATGATTTTTATAGAAAACATGGATATGAAAGATAAATATTCCCCAGTAGAGACATAATTATTAAAAATACTGAATATTGATTAGATTCTCAAATATTATTATTACCGATTTTGTATGTTATTAACTATAATCCCTAGAAATTAAATAAACATATATGGATATCTAAATATCATAATTTTAATTATAATAATAATTCATACAGTCATGGGTATTATGTACACCACACAAATGAAAAAAGTGGTATATAAGGCATGTGTTTCAAAGAAATAAAAGTGAGACAGAGATCCCTTACTACGAGTTCACCATGATTATACATTAGAATAACCTCCTATATAAAAAATTTAAATTTATTATAATTTTATAAAAGATTCATTTTGATACTTATAATATAATATATGATCCCTTTATAGAATTTCATCACCCCTTTATAAGTAAAATTGTTTGATGTGTTAACTATTTTTCCCTATCATGTGGATTTCAGTTTAGTAGTTTCGATCCATGTACATTTATCTTGCTTCCATAATCTCAATAAAATTAATCAGGATATAAATTAAATAAATATTCTTTACATAAATATTTATATTCATCCTTTGTATTTATATATAGAGAAATGAATTATACTGTTTATGGAGACGGTAGGCCGTATGATGCATGAACATTGTTTTCATTTTTCTGAGGATGGAATAAAAGAAAATAAAATTTTAAATAACTATAAAAATATCATTATTTTATAATATATATCATATATATTCATAAAATACACTCTAATTACTATTAAAATAAAATATAAATGGATAATTAATAACATCGCTTAGAGGATGTGGTAGTCCACATATACATGTGAAAGATATCTTCATTTCCAATTATGATGGACGGTAAGAAGGTAAATTACATATTAAAATTATAGTGGTTTAATTATGTAAATTGAAATATATTAAAACATTTATGCACCCAAATAGCCATCCAAAAATAAAAGTGATGATAACTTAATTATTTTCCTACATGTAGATGGTAAGTCGAACAAATGCATGAGAGATACATTCATATCTAATTTGGTGGAAAATAGGGTGTATAATGGAGTTTTATTAAAAAATATATTTTCAAAATATTACAGATACTAAATATATTATTTTATAACAAATAAAATTGATTTATAGAATGTAAATAAGAGTATAAAAGAAAAATATTGGTTTGTGTGATTACCTCTTCTTGGAGACGACTCATTTAGATCTCCACTAATGGTCTCTAGGGATGGTATTTATGGAAGACCCTTATGAGTATATGGATGTTTGGAAGATAAATTGGAAGATATTTTTTGGTATATAAGTCTTAATTAGGAGTCAATAATTGAGGAAGGAATTTCACTTTTATAATTGAGTTGAGGAATACTTTTGGATTTTTTTTAAAAAAATATTAATTATAATAAATTTTTCCCCTATGAAAAATGATCCCAAATGGTCTTTAAATTAATCATGGATACAATTTTAGATCATATACTACACCACTTCTCATATTTTATGATTTTATGATTTTTTTTTCATTTTATAAAATAGTATTCTCATAAAGTATTATTTTCATGAATTTATACACCATTGATTTAATTTGACCTAAAAGAAAAAATATAAATTTTAAATTAGAATATAATCTTTTTAAACAACATTAATATATTATATTAATGTATATAATTAATGGGAATAATTAAATAATTAAAATTATTATTTTATATTTTTAATATCTTTTATTAGATATTTCTCTCAAATTAATAAATAATGTAATGGTGTTATTTAAGAATTTATGGTAAATAAATAATTACAAGAAAATATAAATAAATCTATATCTTTAAAATAATTTTTTTTAGATAAGAAGTCAAACTCATACATATTTGTAACTAAATTTTCCCTATGTGTGTAAAGACACGTAAAATTCAAGGAAATTTTTTTCTCTTAATTTTCTTGGGAATTTTACAAGAACGCAGTTTCTGACGGCACCTGATTCCGAGGCCCGGTGTGCCCGGAATCATTTTCCGAAGATTAGCTCGGGTACGTTCAGTGAACGAACGAGCGGGGTCTTCTAACATTTGAACTGGTACTCGGAATCGAATTCCGAGGGCACCGATGGAATCGTAGCACCGATATTTGCTTAAAGACTCCTTTTCCGGTGTTGCGTTTTCTCGGGTATGGTTTTTAATTTTTTGGGGTTAAGTGAAGAAAATAAAATAAAGTGGTGTGACAAAATTATTTTATTTCTTTAAAGCCACTTAAAGCCACTTAAGGTAAGTTGAAATGGATAGGGTGGAATCCAAAATATCCTACCCACCTAGTAGGATATTTTTGAGGTGGGGCCCGTACGAGCCACACCGTTTCTTTTCCTCTAAATAACGCACCCGTGAAAACTCCTCTTTAATGAAAGTCAACTGGTGCATTTTCTAAAACTCTTAACGCTCCTATTAATTGGACAGTTAAGACATTACCATTAATTCACCGAATTAATGGTTTGTTTCTTAACTTGTTTTTTTAATTGTTGACATGTAATAAAATAAGACCAACACACATTTTTATGGGGTGCGGATTGTTAAGAGGATTTGGAGAAACTCTATCATCATCCTCTTCGTGAAGAACACGAAGAACACGAAGAACGCCGACCTTCAATGAAAGGCGACGAAAAACACCGAACCCTCGGAGATCGACGACGCGAATCCTTGTACCGCGACACCGACGATTCTACTCCCACAACGTTCTTCTGCGACAATCCTTCCCCGCGACAATCTTCGATCAACACCGATTGAGGTAGGGGATTTCGGATCTGTTAAATTTCCTTTGTGGGTTTTATCCTCAACATGGATTTAATTCATGAAATTAAATATGTGTGTTTTCTTTAACCCTCGGAGATCGTCGACGCGACGCCGTGTTCTTAGACGACACGACGCCCCTTTCGCGACGCGACGATCCTCTTCTTCCGCGAGGGTCAATTCCGCGAATAACTCTCGTTCAACGAATACGAAGAGGTAAGGGTTTGTTTTATTTAAATCTTTGTTATTTATACCTGGGGAATATGATTAAAATTGTTGTGAGACTTTTAAAACCGCTAATGCGGTTGGTGCGGACTAACGAACAAGTCCGAACCCACCGCCCCTTTCGTTCTTGGTGTGAGAAATGGGGGACGTTGACAAAGTAGGCCACACGGGCGACGTGGGGTCCTCACAGTGAAGGACGGACCCCAGGAGGACCTTTGGAAAAGACGGTGCAAATTTCTGACCACCGGAACTTTTCCGGTGGTCCGCAGAGCAGCCTGCCGGCGCGCCACTCCAGCGCGGCGGCGCCGGGGGCGCCCGGCGCGCCACTCCAGCGCGGCGGCGCCGGGGGCGCCCGGCGCGCTGGCGAGGGAACCGCGGCGGCAGCAGTGCAGTCCCGCGACCGTGCGGGACCGGAGGAGCACGGGACGCGGCCGGCTGCCACGTCCGCTGGCAAGGGCGGCCCCACGCGGGGCCGCGACTTCTTTACGTGGGGGTACCGCGCCCCCCGCCTGCGGCTCGGCCGTAACAGCCGAGCCGACCCGCCTGGCGGCTGGGCCGCACCCGCGCAGGCCGGGCCGGGTCGTGCCTAGGCCGGGCTGGGCCACGCCGGGCCGGGTCGGACCCGGACCCGGGTCGGGTCGACCCAGTTCGGGGAGACCCAGGGGGAGTTGGGCTGGGTCGGTTCGGGCCCAACTCCCCCCCCCCGTTTTCGGACTTTTTCGGTCTTTTTCTCATAACTTGAGATGAGGGCCTCCGATCGACGCACTGTCAGCGGAAATGTGATCCTTGGATCAAGACGGTCTTTTTGGTATATCACACTGAAGGTTTCGGAGTACTTTGAGTTTGGCCAGGTTTGTTCGTATATGAAACCAACCGGGCCCTCGGAGTAGAAATGATTATATCTTGAGCTCCGGACGTCCGATTGATGTGCCCTCAACTTTGTTGGATTCCTCTAAGTGAGACGGATATTTTGGCTTACTCTTCCCGAGGTTTGGACACAGGTGGAGTACGGTCGGGTTGGTTTTTTCTTAAAAACCAACTAGGCCCCTGGAACGAAAAAGCCAATAACTCTCAGACCGGGCATCTGATTGATGTGTCGTCTGCGACTTTGAGTTTCTATTAGCGATACGGAACTTTTGGAAACATAAAATCTGTAATATGTGTCAGTTGATGTATCATCCCCTCGACTCATGGAGCAGACCCTCCCGAGCGAGCTTGCTGTGTCCGGGAACCCTAGAGCTGGCTGCGACAGCGACGACAGCGACGACTATACAGAGATCCTTAGTGGATTCGACGGAGAAAACTACAACACTCAGTAATCCTACATGGATTAGTACTAAAGATCATGTGTGGTTCTGATCCTGTGTGGGTCAGCGCTCAGTGGTCCTGTGTGGGCCAGCACCTACATATCCTATGTGGGTCTGATCCTGTGTGGGTCTTTGTGGGGGTTAGTTACCTATCGATCCTTTGTGGGTCAGTTCCTTTGTGGATCATTGTGGGGGTTAGTTACCTATCGATCCGTTGTGGGTCAGATCCTTTTTGGGTCATTGCGGGGGTTTGTACCTATCGATCCTTCGTGTGTCCGACGGCTTAGATGAATCAGTGGCAATATCTGATCATCTCTATCGTCTTACGAAGAAGTATACCTGTGTGAGCTGAATCCGGTTTTTCTTTCCTTTGTGGATTGTGTTGAGCTATCCTGTGTGGATTTACGTTTTTCTTTCCTATGTGGATTGACGTTTTGCTTTCCTGTGTGTACTGGGTTGTACTTGAGCTCGGAAGGTGGAGCGTACTGGAATTGATGACTTAGGTATATGTATGGGCATATACCTAAGCAGTGTCGGATGATACTTCGTGATTGTATCTTTCCTTTTTGGTTTATCCTTTGTGGATTCTGGGAGACCTTCGGGGGTCTCGGGGTCCCTACTGAGTAGCTTATACTCACCCCTGCACAGGCTATGCCCGCACTACGTTGTGTTAGTTGCAGACGATGGACAACACTGATCGTGGTTGAGGCTTGCGGAGCAGGATGGTACCTGGTGGTGGACCACTAGGCGGGACGTACTCGGTGCGGTCGGCTGAACCCGAGGAGCAGTGGTGGCTATTTGTACACACCATTCAGGTGGGATTTTCAGTGGACAGCTCGACATTGCAGCTTTACTTTTTAGTTGCTTTTTTCCCTTCCAGTTGTACTTTACTTTCAGTTTGGATTTGTATACTGGCCAACTTACTTTTCCGCACTTACTGTTGTACTCAGTTTTTACATAGTGTTTACTTTTGTATGCTTTCTCTGTGATTTTTGTGGTTTACTTTACAAAGTCAATGCCTTCCCTTTTTACCGGGATTTACGCCTTGGTGCTAGTCGCCAGCCCCTGGCCTTTGGAAGGCGGGCTTGGGGTAGTCACGGCATGGGCCCCGAGGATAGGTCGTGACAATGTGGCCACATAAGGGTTATTAAAATCCATGAGAGATAAATTTTGTATGTTTCTATGATTTGAATAATATATAGTTTATTTTCATTGAAAATTTTACATTAAAAAACATAATTTAAACCAATGTTTTTATTTTCTGAATTAAATTAATTGAATAAAAATTAAGTGTAAAATTATGGTTTTATCAATTAGTTCAAACCCAGATTTACCTAATTTACGCTTTATCAAGGTTAAACATTTTACTAAAGTTTCTATTCATAATGATTTAACTAAAAGGGACATATTTACCAAAATTAATAATAACTATTCTAATTATTGAATCAATGACCCCACATTCATTTTCAATATGGGGGAAAATTAATTTTAAAATAAGCGAAAAAAACATGATGAAAAGTTCTTTTTAGAAAAAAAAAGTATCATTAAGCATAAAACTGGATTTTATTTCTAAACCATGCATATAAAAACATTACACAAATTTTAAAACATTTTGTTAAATGAATAATATATTTAAATTTCAATAAAAACATTCACCTAAAAGTGACTTATTTAATTTATTAATACAAAACACGTTTAAGCACAATAAAAACTGTTTTCTAGAAAAATATATCCATTAATTTAAAATGATTTTTTATATTTTATTATTATTTTATAACCAATGAAAATATGGTAAATTTATTGTTTTAATGATTTAGTTATTTTTATTCATACATAAATTTCAATAATCTAAAATATAATCATGAAAAAATAATATTTTTATAATGTTATGTGGTTCAACTAAACAGGTTAGTTCTTGTAACACAATTTATCAATGAAAAGATGTTTATTTGAGAAGAAACATTTCTAAAAAATCTTGTGGTGTTACAAGTTGAACATTATAGATTTATATGGGAATATCTATTTTCCTTCATTTTCCACTAGCGCATCAATAGGATCTTATCCTTTAATTATCCTTTCATATTGATATATATATTTGGTTACTATAATGATAGTTATTACATATAATAGTTTTGTATAAAAATTTGTTTCCATATATTATACGTTATCAATACCATATAATTCATTATTCTTATTAATGTTTATTCACATAGCTGGTCCCACATTCTTATTAGCTGTGGGAAATTTGTGTAACTTTTATATATTAATTGATTCGATATGAACAACCCTTATAAGACAATCATTATTAAATATTTTTTATATAATTTTAGTTTTTCGTTATTGAATAATTTATCAAGTATTATTAATTTAATTTTATTATAAAATGGAATGTAATAGAATGTTTTGATGATGGGTTGCTCTTGGAATTATATAGTTCCTTATCATGTTGGTGGATTTCATACAGAAACTAAAATAGGTTATTGGTAGAATTTATACCATTTATGTATGATGTGTTGGCACAATACCTCAATGATATGTATATCATATTTGAAATTATAATTTATCATTACTATAATATGTATTCATATTTTATCCAGGATTAGCCATTTATTATATTACTCCACTTTATTTTATGGATTTTTGTTGATTATTAAATAGTATTCATATTATGTATGATATGATAATGACGTATGTAACATACATGATAAACTATCCCTTATTAAGCATTAAATATCATGCATTTATTTTTCTCACCATTTTAATGGAAATTAAGAGTAATAATAAATATGATTTTATATATATTACATGGAGAAACAAAATAGTTGTATTATGTAACTGTTTAAATAATGTATTGTATTTAATTATTTATGGATGAATAAAATTTATATTGTTATTATGATAATTTTTTAGTTTTTTCATGTAATAATAATCCACTAGCTGTAGGGATCTAGGGTCAAAATGTATTACAATTATTATCATAATTTTTTTAAATAATATAGGATCATGAAATAAAATAATATAGTAAAGTGTGATAAACATGGTAATGTGATAAAATTTTATTAATTAATTAGAAAATTTTACAATGATTTAATGCCATTCATATGATTCTAGATATTAATGAGATATGTAAGATAAATTTATAGAAATTAAATTTTATTTTTTGAGTTCACATGATTCAATTTTTGATTATTATGATTAATAATGTCGAATGAGATGACAAATAGAGATAGTAGCTGGTTGAGGACTTCCATGAATATAGTTTTTTAAAATAGTGATGTAATCATTTTGTTTATTCTATTAATAAGGACTAATTATAATGATTCAATTATAGATAAATAAATTTTACTAGTAAAATTATTAATGTCAATTAGAATTTAAAGGATTTAAAGGTTGATATTTTATTTATTATAGTGAATTTTATATATAAAATTTAAAGTAAATTTTTACGAGATTATTTATAAATAGAAATAATATTTTTTTATTCTCTTTCACTAATACATATACTATAATTTCAATGGGGTTTGGATGGAATATAAATGGAAGGTAATTAGAGGCATGTGTTTTCTTGGATTATTAATTAATATAAATTATCGTAGCCTAATTATTTTATATAAATTATTTAGTGCTTGTAGATATGTGAAAATTATTTATATCCCATATTTTTAATGTTTTCAAATTAGAGGTATTAAAATTAGAAATTACAACATTCAACAGAGGGTTGTCCGTAGTTTCTGTGTAGTCTTCCAACGATATACATGAGGGATATCAAAAATAATTATAGTTTCATTCAAATTTTACAGGCCATTCAAAATCACATTAAATATAGGGTTAAATTATACAGTTTATGCATATATATTTATATAAAATTTTGTAGAAATTATATAGTGGTTCACCTTAGAAGGATTATTGATTTTGGAATTTTTAAATTATTGGTAATAACATCTTCATAGGTATCTTTGATAATTTCTATGATATTATATGATACAAGATAGATTTTTTAAATTATTGCGCTATAATATATTATAATATTTCAAAATTTTTGGGAAATCATATTTATATTAACATTATGGAGTTGAGGAAAAATTGATTTTGTAAAAATTACCTTGGTAAAGGTTTGGGTTTGATAAATGATTTTGATCTAATTTTCTTATGATTGTAACATGTTGTGTGTGTGTTAAAAATAGATTTTTTAGAATAATTTTTAAAACATAACACATCATCCATTGTTAATAAATGATCAAGAAAGTATGTGTTAAGGTAAGAGACTATTTGTGTGATGGGATCCAAATAGTGATACCTAATTCATGTCATGATAAAGTAGATGGTTCTAGTATTTTGAGAATGGGACATTAATTGATTTACCAACTGATATGAGATATTTATTATTCAAATCTAATTGGGCAAGTGACTAATCATGATAGGTAGTTAGTTAGCATCATTTTTTTGATTGATTGGATTAGGATTTATATTTCCTTAATATAATTTTATTTTCTATAAAATACTATTTTCCAATGTAACATGGGGAAATGAAGAATGACTGAATTTTTTAAATGTATATTCTCAATTTTGTTTCTAGAAAAGTTGGTATTTAGGTAAATTAGATGTTTTCGAGGATGAAAAGATTTTTGATTTTTTATAAAATAATAAATTTGGAATGTTATTTTTTAGAAATATTTATTTTGATGAAAAATAGAAATTCATGGATTTAATGTAATAGTTTTTGGAACAACATGGGTAAATAATTGTTTTCATAGGACATTTTATTTTAATTAGTCATGATGATTATAATTGTATCGCATTAGTATTCATTCCTAGAAATTATCACTATCAATGGATATATCTTACCGAGTTTATAATCACCCACAATATGTATAATTTAGTTAGAATTTAGTCATATTTTATCATGATTTAGGTGGAAAAGGTCCAAATTTTATAGTAGAAATACATTAATCAATATTAGAGATATTATAACGTGATTTGGGGCTGTGGGATTGAATCACTTTTATTTATTATGTCTATATCAAGACATGTTCACTTATAAATGCTTTTGAAAAACATGATTCAATTTAATATATAGTAATATATTACTAAAAACTAATAATATTTTCTAGATATAGTCATGGTTTTTGAAACCATGTCCATATACTTGTATATTTTTAAATAAATGGAATAAGAAAGAGATACCCAAAACAAATTTAATGGAAAATAAATCAAATTTCTAATATGAATTGATCTTTATAACAACATTTGTTACAAAATAAATAATAATTTTATATTGAATCCTAGTTATCATAAATAAAAAATAAATAGACAGTGTGGAGAATTTAATGTTGGTTTTCTATCCATAAGAGAAGCACCACTTTGGTACCACTTTTTAGGGAATCATTGGTCTAACCCACCATTCCTACATCAATGCATGGACCAGAACATGAAATCTTGAATAAGGAATCCTTCTTTTATAGATAGTCACTTATAAACCTAAAAATATGAATAAGGATACCAAAAGGTTAAAATGGACATGAAATCCTTGCAGTCTCGGTGTCTGATACTAAGAAGAACTCTCACTAAATCCACCACCCTTCTCTCATTCCAGTTCCATTGATTCATCTAGAAAAAATATTATCTTGAATCCAAAAATCAGGAAAGAGAGATCATAGGACAAATGAAACAAGTAGGACACACATGAATAACAATGTTTATAGTAGACCTGCATAATGATAGAATACATTTCATCCCCCCATTAATGGTAAATTATATGTTATAAAGGAAACTATGTTCTGAAACCCTTTCTAGATAAAAACGGAATAACACAAGAAATGTTTCCATATAAAATTAACTATTAGAATCATTCCATGGGGAAGATTCCCCAAAATAATGGATTCCACTATGATTTATTTTCCATAACTATTGAATGTACACATAAAATGATCTTTCTATATATATTTATATATGAAATACACAACATCATATGGATTCAACAATTTTTAAAACCATGCAGACCTTTTTCCATAACTCTATTTGTATAAACAATAACTATTTATCACAACCTATTCTGATCCTTTTAGTAAACATTGATATTAAAAAAATATCCAATTATCTTCCCCTATATCATACCAACATTGAAAATTACTTTGCATTAGCTTCTCCATGACAGATAACTTATTTATTATATTTTAATTCTTTATTAATCATTCAAAACCCTTAACCTTCTTTTAAAATAAAATTTAAATTACCATGTTTATATAAACATGGGATCAATTTAATCCAAATTACCCCATCCCCAGAATCAATTTCTTATCCACATCACCCATTCCTCGAGAATATTAATGATACATCCAAAACATCCTCTTGTATCAATTTTCATAGAATATGGATATTTATACCATTATTTATTTCCAACATATAGTTTTTCTATTTTGTTAAGGTGAAATAATCTTCACCCTATTTCTAAAAGTATCATTTCAAAAATTTGTTTTTGTATTTCATGACAACATAAAAATAAAAACAATTTTTACACTAAAACCCCACAATCTACCACTTGAGAACTATTTTTATAGGTTATGCCTAACTATATACAATAGAAATATTATTTTCATGTATTTTAATAAATCATATTCAGTCAAATTCAATGTGAGTTATTTCACTTTACCATAGTTAGGTATGCATAGTCCCCCACCATGTTTCTTGTCATTGATATCACATTGACACAAAGATACCGTATAATTTCCATTCACCACCCACTCATTATATTAAACCAAACAACTGTATTAATTCCTCTATATAATTCCACTAAATAAAATAGGAATTATTCCCATCCATTTTTTTTAAATTTGTCACCAATAATCCTTCAGTGTGTACTATGTACATGGATTAGCTCTTACTAAAAACAATGTTCCCAAAACTCTACCACTGTGATTCTTTGGTTTAGGATATTTCAATACATTTGACTCATGTGATACCATTAGAACTAAATTCAATCTAAAATGCTACTTCTAAAAATTCTTGAATCGTTAAACTATCATACTCCCAGAAAATAAATAAAAAACAAAGGCTATATTTCTTAGTGAAACCAATACATGAACATATACTCTTCTCTCATGACATCTAAGCATGGTCTTGAACCATCAAATAATCCTTATGATTACATAGGAAATTATAAAACAATAATGCCCTTAAATAATTTATTTCCAATTATTTAGAATCTGAAATTTATTTATTTTCACTCATTTTTAAAAAACTTGTTTGAGACTTGGGGTTTTCAAACATCTAGTGTCGATGTAGTACTAGTAAACCTTCCAAAGGCTTTGAAAGTGAGAAAAAAATAGAAAATATCTTATATACTTAGATTATATCCCTAATATACATCCCCAAGTGAAAATAGAACATTTTTGATCGAAAATAAAATCTAGATTATTAACCAGTTGAAAATATTTTATATTGTTGTCAATATAACACACCACCAAAAATAATAATAGAAGTATTTTGAGGAATTATAATCATTCATGTATACTCAATATGGTTCTAGAATTATATTTTAAAATTTGAAACTCTAATACATGACATTTATTTCATTATTTTAGGAGTAACCACTGCGAATTTCTAGATTCTCTTCCAATATGTAATCTAAAACTTTATATACTTATGATCTCTCCTCATCCAAAATATTATGTCATATCCATAATTCCACCATGTTTCTACTTTGATAGGGATTCCAACACACTACAGAATTTTTTTTGGAGGAAATAATTGTTGAGATGGTATAGAGAATGATATTCTACTTAGATACCAAATGTAGGATCGAAATAATAATATAGATACTCAGTATACAAGAGGGGATGAATTATATACTTTACAAATTCTTTAGAAACTTTTAATGTTGGTAGTAACCCTTTCTATTTTTTAACAAGTTTAAAAAAATTAATTCACAAAACCTCTTGTTCTACACACTTTTTTGAATCAAAAAATATGTATTCGTGAAAGAAAATCTGGAAAAGTGAATATGGGAAGGAATATTAACAGAAGTTTACAAAGATAAATATTCTACCTTATAGTGTATTGAATCTTACTAAATCAGATTATACAAGTGTAAGGAAGTATAAGATAGTTATACTTTCCTTAACATACAAAATTCAACAGAAAACTTGAAACAAACAAGTAACAAGTAGTAAATCTATTAACCCAAAGAGAAGGGTATTTAACAACCTTGGATAAAGGTCCCATGATTTATACTTTCAAAAAGTATGTCTTACTCACACTAGGATAAGCCCTAAATATGAAGATCGAAGTCTGTCTTGTTATTCCCACAAGCCCTCAACTTCAAGGTAGTCGGCATCTCTTTCTTCCTCATCAATGATGTCCTCGAACTTTAAGGTAGTAATCACCTCTATCTTAATATCCCTGGAAGCCCTCGATTGTACATAGCAACATTCAGAGTCGCATGAAGCAATTCTGAACAAGATGTTCAATACGCACAAAGCATGAGAGTCTCTCTCAAGAAATCACTTCAACAGAATGAAATCTCTAGATTCATATAATAGTATTGAGCTCATTCAAATGAGCTTCTATTTATAGGCACAGATTCAATGGTCAGCTCCCTCTTCCAACAGTCATATTTTCATTGAATTTCCGAGGGACCTATACACATGTCACTCAAACAACGATTATTTAGTAACTGAAAGCACGACATCATTTTATAACCAAAAAACCTGTAGAAAAAATATGATTACATAACCAAAACAATTTTTTGGAGTGTAAGGGAAAAAATGTTCGAAGTATAACCAAAAACACATTCGGTGTCTATAACACAAGCATACTCAGATTCTGTTTATTAGAGGAATTTGGAGTTAGAATTCAATAGATTTTTGGAGTTTGAATTTCATTTAAATATTGAGTCTTGAATTCAATAAATTTCTGAGTCTGAACTTACAAAGTTCAGAGATTTAATTCATAAGAGTTTAGAGTCTGAACTTACAAAGTTCGGAGTCTGAATTCATAAGAGTTCGTAGTTTGAACTTACAATGTTCAGATTCTGAATTAGTAACAGTTCGGAGTCTGAAAATACAACATCCAGAGTATAAATTCAAAGAACTCAGAGTCAGAACTCAAAAAAGATCAAAATCTGAATTCAGAGAACTCGGAGTCAGAACTCAGAAGAGTTTGGAGTCTGAATTCAGAGAACTCGGAGTCAAAACACAGAAGAGTTCAGATTCTAAATTTAGAGAATTTGGAACCTGAATTCAGATCCTAAAAATATAATTCTTTATATATAAGTATATATATGATTCCGAGGTTTTGGATACGAAACCGAATTTTATTCTTAGGTAAAATTAACAATGAAAAATATGGTAAATAAAAAATTACCTTGGGGAAGGAAAATTTTCGTTATGAAAGTAAAACATCGGGTAAATGATATTTAACCTAAGGTAAGGTGTTTGTGATTTTCAAAACCTAACGAAATTGTAATGTCATAAGGAAACATTATTGACTCAATCAATCTCCCCAAACATGAAAGGATGGAAAATTCATAAGGAAACCTTATTGACTCAACAATCTTCCCCTTTTTGGAAAGCACAAAAATCATTTCAAAACAGAATATAAGGACTTAGAAAATATTTTTCTAGACTCTAAAAATAAAACATAACTCCCTTAACATATGGGAATAGATTAATACCACTAACTCCCCTTTATGATTTGGAATGATAAGGATCATATTCTAGATCTCCAGAATGGGATTTTTCAATATCTTGAATACGAAAATCCTTATAATGAAAACTACCTCTTAGATGGACACTCCCCCATACATAGGGAATTTTTTATTTACTTAGAATTCTTTTTCCTTTCTGACCCTTTGTAATTTTCAAAATAAAATATATGTAATGGAAAAGATAATATGGTACATAATATATTAGTACAAAACATCCAAACAAAAAATGGGCAACCAAAATTACATTAGGATTTGAAAAATTTGACATGGATCAAAAATAAATCAAAATATCAGATTGAGTCTAATAATCCTTCCTTTTCCTTGGTCTTAAACTTCTTCGTAATGGTTTTCAGCTTTTTGAGCTCCTTGTGATCTTCTTCTGCTCGGTTTAGAATCTGATCCCAATCCTCAACTTTCTTCTCTAAATCTTTGATTCTATCATCTTGAGATTTAAGATCCTCTTCCTGAACCTTCAGGACTTCTTCCTACCTGAAAATATTTTCTTCTATCTCAATACGAAGATCTCTTTCTCTCTTCCATCTTTGTGCCACTGAATACAATTTCTAATTTAAACCCTTCACTTCATGAGTCTGAGAATTCTACTCAAGGGTTAGCTTTTCCTCAAATCTACTTGTGAGATCCTTGATTTTCCCATCTTTGGTGTCAAAATCATCCTTGACACATTCTTGAAACTCATCAAGGATTCGAAAATCTTCTATATTTTCTTAGACCAACTTTTCATCTTCATGCAGTATCTCTTGTGGGATTCATAGTTAATGAAAAACGTCTGGAAATCATCATCAAGCTTTACACATTTATCCATCACCATGGATAATGAATCCAACTATTGATTCAATGTGTGTTGGAGAATTCAGAATCTCATGTCAATGCTTGGAGAAATCTGACACTTCTAACAAGCTTCTTCAAAGATTGGACTACAAAATTTTGTCCAATTGATGATGATTCCGAATATGCGACTTTGCTTGGTGAGGGATATTTCTCTAGCTCATCATGTTTCCTATTTGAAGAACCACCATCTTCCTTCTTCTTCACAACAACTTTAGTAGGTGTATAAACAACCACATGTTTTCCCTTATTGGTTTTCAGAATGGCTTCCTCATCTAGAGATTTATGTTCACTATCAGACAGCTGAACAATATTATCTTAATCCATCTTGTCCATCTCAGCTCCTGCCTCAACATCTTCAAAATGAATGAATTCATGATTAAAAATCTCTTCCTCAGGGAGCTAATTCACTCCATCTTCAGCCTTGTAATCTAACCCATGAGTAGCTATTTTGATGATTTGGATTGAGAGGTTCAGAATGACAATTTCTCAGATGCACTTTCCTTCCTATGAAATTCTTCCAATAGGTTAATTAAATCTTCGGTGTCACCACTACATTCATCTTCTTCTACTTCTTCAACTACTTTTTCTTCATCTTTTTCTTTGAACTTTTCTGGAGACACATACTTCTTTCCAAGGGTTTTAGGTAAGGGTTCTACAAGGAAGGATTCTGGTACCAGAATATTTTCTAATGCTTTCTCACCAGCCTTCAGAAGAGATTGGACAATATCATCTTTAGTCATCTTCTTCTTTTGCTTATTTTTCTTCTCTTCCCTTTCCATATACATAGTTGTCTTCTCCTTGAGAGATTTTTCTTTAGCAGGGTCTAGTCCGAACATAGGATCCGCTTCTATTTCGTTCTTCTTATCTTCCCTCCACTTATCTACTACCTTATCAAGATATGATTTTTGCTTCTTAGATTTTGGAGGTTCATATTGAACTTTCTTAGCTTTTGGGTTCTTTTCTTCTTCTACTACTTCCTTCAACTTAATTTTCTTTCCAGCCTTTCACGATGGTTCAACCACTTCTTGTTTCTTCGGATCAACTTCAATTTTTTCTAGTAGGTCAAAAAATTCTCCAGAATCAGTATAAAAACCAATGTTCATCCTCTTAATGGTATCATCACTGACTAGCATTACATTGCAATTCCTTGTATTCGAACTGCAAGGGATTTTAAAATTTTATAAGCACCGAACAATCAACTTGGAAGGAATAGCTAAATACATGATTATCTGAGCCTTCAAGTTTCCATTCTTAATATTCTCAATCGTAATGAACAAATTCTTAACCAAATTGAACATCCTTAGATTTACCATGAAATAAATGATATACATGTCACTTTTCTTCAATGTGTCCTTGTCACCTTTTCTCGGAATGATAAATCATTGAACCCATAATTTGAGAATCCAATAATTTGTAGTGAGATGAGCACTATTTGGAGTCTTCACAATAGTAATACTGAGGCACTCCATAGACTCACCTTTACAAATATTCCTTTGACATCTGGAAACTTTTGGGAACATAATTCAGCTTCCCTTTTGTATGGAATACCAACTAAGTTGGTTGCCTTAGTATATGAAAGAGCATATGTCTTTACATAGCTTTTGAAGGAAAACTTCTCTCTGCCGTCTTCCATAAATAAACTGACTGATTCATAAAACTCAATTAGCATATCTAGATACACCAAATCTTGATCCCCTGGCTTAAATACGGAAACACATTCCCATCCATTCAACTTAATTTTTTTCGAGATTATAGAATCATACTTGCTGAAGAAGTTCGGACACACCAACCGTTATCTATATACCAGCCACTCCGGAATTGTCTTGACAGTAGACATATCTTTATAAGATGATTCTTTTACAGACATTCTGAATTGAGAAAACTCTTAGATGTTTGGAACGAGCTTATGTAGAGAGGAAAATCTTCAGCATGCAAGATCATGAGATTCGATGTAAGACAACCATTGAGGGTCTTTTATATAGGTGTTTGATGCAACAGTTTATCTTCCACACTCAATATAATGGCTGAAAATCTTTCTGATCAGATCTAACGGTTGATATGACATCTTCAAGGAAATATTGGATCCGATCCTTTGATATTTTTTAATAAAACCATTTAGATTTAAGGATAGAAGAATCTAAAAAATTTAAAACACAAAATGAAAATACTAACAAGTAAAAGATGATTGCAAAATTTCAAGAAACAATTATACCTTTCAGATTTCTCGGAAAATTATTCGCAGTGAGGAAAATTTTTCTTGAAGAACTTCAGATTCTAAAAATTAGATTATGGAAAATTGTGAAAAATTGACTACGAGAAAAAAACCTTCATTATGAAAAATTTGAAAAAAATGAACTTCATTATGAAAAATTTGAAAAAAAACTTCATTAAAAAAAAATTGAAAAAAACAACTTCATTACGAAAAAATTTGAAAAAAAAACTTCATTATGAAAAATTTAAATACAAAAATCTTCATTAGGAAAATCAACATTATGAGAATCTCCATTAATAAAATTCAATGTATAAAAATTTTCATTAGGAAAATTTAAATACGAAAATCATCATTACAAAAATTTCAGTACAAAAATCATCATTACGAAAATCGTCATTATGAAAATCTACATTACGAAAATTTTAAGTACAAAAAATTTCATTACAAAATTTTAAATATGAAAATCTTCATAAAGAAAATTTAAGTACGAAAATCTTCATTACCAAAATATAATGAAAAAACTGACTACTAAAATTTTTATTATGAAATATTTTGATCTATTTAACAAGACAATATACTCTCCATATGAGAAGAAGTTTGTTAATGAAAGGAGATTGGTTTCAACAAAAATTTAACAAGAAATATCACCTTATGGTTATCATTCCTAACTTCTGTTTAATATATTCAAATCTAACTGAGGGTAAAGATTTTGTGAAAATATCATCATGTTAATCTTTTGTTCTGAAAATTTGAAAAATGATATCCCATTTTTGTGTGTGGTCCCTAAAAAAGTGATTCTAATATCTCTGTGTTTTACACGAGAGTGATGTGTATGGTTTTTACTTAGGGAAATGGAACTAGTATTATCACACTAAATTTTTGTTTTGGTAAAACTCATACCATAGTCTGTGAGTTTGTCCTACATCCATAACACTTTAACACAAAAGCTTCCAACTGCTGCATATTCAGCTTCAGTAGTGGAAAGTGCAACTGAGTGTTGCTTCTTGCATGACCAAAAAACCAATGAATCTCTTAAGAAATGAAATGTTCCAGATATAATTTTTCTATCCATTCTACATCCACCAAAATCAGTATCTGAAAAACATTTTAGAACAAAATCATTTCCAAAAGTATAAAAGAGTCCTAAATCCATTGTTCCCTTTAGGTAGCGAAAAATTCTTTTCACTGCCATTAAATGAGATTCCTTAAAATTGGATTGATATCTTGTACATAAGCATAGTGAAAATATTAACTATGGATGGCTAGCTCTCAAGTAATGTAGACATCCTATCATACCTCTAAAAGATGTTTGATCTACTTGTTTCCGAGCTTCATCAAGATCAAATTTATTTGAGGTACCAATGGAAGTTCTTATACTTTTAGTGTTGTCATATCCATACTTTTTAAAAATATCTTTAATATACATATGTTGGGATATATAGATTATTTCTGGTTTTTGAAAAATTTAAAAACCAAGGAAAAATTTTAACAAACCCATCATAATCATTTCAAACTTAGATTCTATTAGATACACAAAGGAATCAGTAAAATATTTCTAAGTAGAACCAAATATAATGTCATCAACATAAATTTGAACAATAATTTTTTTTTATTATCATTCTTTATAAAAAGGGTTGGATCAGCATTTCCCTTACCATAATTATTTTGAATCAAAAATACCGTAAGTCTATCATACCAATCTCGAGGGGCTTTCTTAAGTCCATACAAAGATTTGGTATGTTCATAAACATGTTCAAGATGTTTTGTATCTTCAAAAACAGGAGTTTTTTCAACAAAAACATCTTCTTGAACATAACCATTAAGGAAAGAACATTTCACATCCATTACAAAAAGTTTAATGTTGAGGAATGTTGTAAAGTAAAGTAGAATATGAATAGATTAAAATCTAGAAACTGAAGCATAGGTTTCTTCGTAGTTTATTACTTCTTGAGGATTATATACTTTAGCAAAAAATATATCTTTGTTTATTACTATGATTCTATTTTAATCACACTTATTGCTGAAGACCCATTTTACTCCAATAAAAGATGTTTCCTTAAGTCTTTCAACCAAGGTCCAGACATTATTGCATTCATATTTAGTTAGTTCATCTTGAATAGATTTTCTGCAATCATCATTACTTAAGCTTCATCATGGATTTTTTATTCTAATTGGGAAAGTAATGCTAGATGTTCTATTTCATTTCATAACGATCTTCTAGTACTTATAGGTTGATTTACGTCACCAACGATAATATAACTGGGATGATTCCTAAGAAACAAATGATTTGGGTTTTGTAAAACATGTTCATCAACAAAGGGTAGGAAATATTCTGGGGTAAATGTTTCAGAAATATCTTCTTGGAAATTTTCCTTATCAGAATAATCTTCTACCAAAGGTTGATAATCAGTTTTTGAAAACACATCTAAAGATGTAGGTTGGGGTTGTTTAAAAACAAAAGGATTAGTTTAACCATATTTGACATGTACTATTTCCTCAACAATGCATGTCTTTATATTGAAAAGTCTATAATCCTTATATGTTGTGGAGTAGCCTAATAAAATTCCTTCATTAGATTTTGGTGAGAATTTGTGTAGATTATCTTTAGTATTTAGAATGAATACCTCGCAACAAAAAAACCTTGAAGTAGGAAATTCTATGATACCATTCCTTAACTCATACGTAGTTTTATTACGAAAAGGTCTAACCAAAACTCAGTTTATAGTATAACAAGAAGTACTTAAAACATTAGCCAAAAAATGTTTGGCTACAAAATAGTCACTCAACATGGTTCTTTTTATCTCTTGAAAAATTATATTTCTTATTTTAACAACACCATTGTGTTGTGCTATTTTGGGTGTTGAAAAGTTATTAGTAATGCGTTTTTTACTACAAAAAGTTCAAAATAAGAATTTTGAAATTCTCGTCCATGTTCACTATGAATAGTTATCAAAGGAAGGTTTTTAAAATTTTTAACTTGGTCTCTAAAACATTTAAAATAAGAAAATGCTTCAGATTTCTTTTTTAGAAAATAGACTCACGTAAATCTAGTGTAATCATCAACTAAGACCAACACATAATATTTTCCTCCAATGCTTCCAGTTTGTGTTGGTCCAAAAAGATCCATATGCACTAACTGTAATGTATCAGTGGTTGAGACTTCACCGACTAATTTAAAACTAAATTTATGTTGCTTTCCATATTGACGAGGATCACGAACTTTTGAAGAATCAAATCTAAGCTCTCGTAGATCCTTAACTAGTCTTTTCTTAGAGAGTTTTCATAGGTTCCTAAGGTTACAGTGACCTAACCTTCTATGCCATAACCATGAAAAATATTCGATTTCACTAAGGTAAGGTAGGTCTTGGCTCCTATGGTATTCTATGTTTATTATGTAAACATTCTCTTTCCTATTGGCAGAAAGAATAATCACTTTCTTGGAATTGGGTACTAAACACTTGTCATTCCAAAAATTCCTAAGGTAACCTTCATCACATAATTGAAATATGCTAATGAGGTTGTGTATAATATCCTTAACAAACAAAAAAATTGAAATCAATGCTTTTCAAAAAATGATGTCACCTATACCAATAATTTCTCCTTGAGCATTGTCTATGAAAGTTACTTTTCCTCCTTTCGTCTTGATAATCTTTTCAAAGTAGTTTTTGTTACCAGTCATATGCCAGGAACATTCACTATCTATGTACCAAGTAGTGTTTTTTGTACTTTCTTTATTTTCCTAAAAATAAAGAATGTTATAATTTCGGAACCCAAACTTTCTTGGATCCAGAAATTTCAGAAATCAAAATTTTAGGAACCCACATTTTCTTAGAAAAATAGGCTTTCTGAAATCTTAAAGACTAAGTTTTATTTAGGGAAAAATTTCTTTTCCAATGCCCACCAGGATAACACTTAGTGCAGAATAGAGCACTTTGAGGAACAAAATAATTGTTGCTAAAAATCAGTTTAGAACTTATATAACCAAAACCATAACTATTACTTAGAGGTCGGATTGGAGAATACATCTTATCAAAATTTTCCTTACCTAAGGTAAATATTGAAAAACACTTCCTCAAGGAAAAAATTTTGGATTTTAATTTTATAACTAAGTTCCTATCTTCCAAAAAAAAAATTTGAGCTAGAGATTAGCTCGAAAACCATTTTCTTAGAAAGTACTTTTTCTAGGTCCTTAGAAATTTTATCCTTCTCAGAATTTACTTCTTCAAGGTTTTTTGAAATACTTTAGAAATCAAAAAAATTCCTATCAAGATCTTTAGAAAGATATGATATCTCCTTATTAAGAATATTATTTCTAGAATTTTCTTTATCAAGCTTTTACATGAGTTTTGAATTCTCATTCTCAAGGAGATTAGCAAACCTAGAAACTTTTTCATAGGTAGGTAATGTATTATCTTCATCAAGAAAAGAATCTTTATTAAAAGAATTATAATATTTACTACCACTACAATTGGAATTTAGGGATACATTGGTCATAGATTCAGCATTGTGTACCTTAGACATTAAGCAACGATTTTCAATAGTCAGTTTGGCTATTAAACCCAGATTTTTCTGTCCAAAAGAATCATAATCTGATGATTCATCTAAAGAGTCTTCACCACTGGCCCTCACGGTGTCATTAGCTTTCATGACTTTATTAGCTTCAGCTTTGTAGTACTTTTTTCTGTTTCTCTCAGAATTATTTTCCATTCTTTCTTTTCTCTTAAGCATAAGAAAATCAGGCCTTATATGTCAACCTCTCCTGCATTCATAACAAGTGACTTCCGTGTCTTTCATATCTTTCCTTTCGTTCGTCTTGTATCTAGATTGAATGTTCTTCTGTCCAAAAAAAGTTTTCATCCTTAGAGAAAGATTGGATAATTCATTCTTTGAAGATTCACTTCCTTTAGATTCAGATGGAATAACAATCTTCTTATATTTAGACCTAGTAACTCGTTCAATAGTCATGGATTTAAAATGATTTTAAGTTGTAGTAAAAGAAACACTACCATTCCCATTTTTTTCTTTACATTATCATAATCTCTCTTCATTCAAGTCTCATGTTGAAAAAGAGTTCCAAAAATATCATCAAGAGAAATCTGAGTAATCTTTCTATTCTCATCAATAGCAGTCCTCTTGGATTCCCACTCATTGGGCATGATGTATATGATCTTATAAATAAAAGATTCATCATCTAATACTTTCTCACCCATAGATTGTAAACTATTAACAATAGTCATGAATCATTGTTGCACCATACAAATGGGTTCTCCATAAGGAAAGCAGAATCCATGATATTCATCTTTGAGCATGGCTCTTCTAGTTTGGATAAATTTGGATGTTCCAATGTGTGTAACTTTATGTTTCGTCCAAATACAATTTATTCTTCATAAGATGAAATTCAGATATATATATTTCTCATTATAGAACAAAGAAAAGTATTGTGTGCCTTATAAATTAGTTGATATTCATTCTTTTCTTGATTGTTGAAGGTACTAACTTCCTTGTCCGAGATTTTATAACCTCCAGTAAGCATAATGAAATTATCTACTCTAGTATTGATAATGAAAATCTTCAGGCGATATCGCCAATATTCATGATCAATCCCCTAAAAATAGGTGGTCTAGTAGGAATTAGGTTGCATATGGAACCAACATTGATTCATGCCAACTTAAAGAAAATCACTTTCCACACAAACTTATTAGTAAAAAGAATTTATAAACAATGAAAATATTTAAAAGCAAGGAAAATATAGAACAATGAAAAAAATCAGCAAGGAAAACTTACATATGAATATAAGTATTTCAGACACCTCATTTGATACCAGTTGTTGAGATGTTATGGAGAATGATATTCTCCTTAGATACCAAATGTAGGATCTAAATAATAATGTAGATACTCAATATACAAGAGGGGGGTCAATTGTATACTTTAAAAATTCTTTGGTATATTTTAAAGATGGTAACAATCCTTTCTATTTTTAACAAGGTTAAACAATGTAATTCATAGAACCTCTAGTTCTACACACATGCTTGAATCCGAAAATATGATTTCGTGAAAGAAATTCCAGAAAAGTGAATGTGTAAAGGAAACTTAACATAAGATTACAAAAATAAATATTCTACCTTAAAGCATATAGAATCTTACTAAATTAGAGTTTACAAGTGCAATGACGTAATATATAGTTATACTTTCCTTAACATACAAAATTCAGTGGAAAACATGAAATAAACAAGTAACAAGTAGTAAATCTTTTAACCCAAAGAGAAAAGAATCCAATAACATTGGATACAGGTCCCTGGATTTATAGATTCAAGAAAGTTTGTCTTACCCACACCAGGGTAAGCCCTCGATATAGAGATCAGAGTCTATATTTCTATTCTCTCAAGCCCTCAACATCAAGGTTGTCGGCACATCTGTCTTCCTCAGCAAGGAAGTCCACGAACATTAAAGTAGTCGGAACCTCTGTCGTCATATCCCCAGAAGCCCTTGAATGTACTAAGCAACATTTAGAGTCGCACGAACAAATTCTGCACAAGATATTCAGTATGCACAAATCATGAGAGTCTCTCTCTAAAAATCACTTCAACAGAATGTAATCTCTAGAGTCGTAGAACAGTATAGAGCTCATTCAAATGAGATTCTATTTATAGGAACAACTAAAACGGTCAACTCCCTCTTCAAATAGTCATATTTTTCCATGAATTTTGGAGGGACCTGTACACGTGTCTCTCAAACAATGGTTAGTTAGTAACTGAAATCACAACATCGTTTTACAACCAAAACAAGTGTAGGAAAAAATATGATTACATAACCAAAACTATTTTTCAGAGTGTAAGGGAAAAAAAGTTTAGAGTCTAACCAAAAACACTTTCGGTTTCTATAACATAAGGATATTCATATTTTGTTTATCAAAAGATTTAGGAGTTATAATTATATAGATTTCCGAAGTTTGAATTTCAATGAAATTCATTGTCTTGAATTTAGTAGAATTCATATTTTGAACCTAAAACGTTTGAAGTTTGAATTCATAAGAGTTTTTATTCCGAACTTACAATGTTCGGAGTTTGAATTCATAAGTGTTCGGAGTCTCAACTTTCAAAGATTAGAGTCTGAATTCATAAGTGTTCGGAGTCTAAACTTATAAATTTAAGAGTTTGAATTCAAAGAACTCATATTCAAAAATCATAAAAGTTCGGATTCTAAATTCAGAGAAATCGGAGTCAGAACTGAGAAGATTTCAGAGTCTTAATTCAGATAACTCGAAGTCCGAACTCAGAATAGTTCGTAGTCTAAATTCAAAGAATTCGGAACCTGAATTAAAATCCCGAAAATAGAATGATTTATATCTATGTATATATATGATTCCAAATTTTGGGATGTGAAACTGAATTTTATACTTAGATAAAATGAACAATGAAAAATATAGTAAGGAAAAAATTTCCTTGGGAAAGGAAAATTTTCTTTATAAAAGTAAAACATCAGGTAAATGAAATTTTCCTTAAGATAAGGTGTTTGTGATTTTAAAAACATGAAAATATGGTAAATTCATAATGAAACCTTTTTGACTCAATCAATCTCCCCAAACTTGAAGGAATGGAAAAGTCATAAAGAAACTTTATTGACTCAACAATAATATCGTAACATCAATATTGAATCATAAATAACAGTATAATGTAAAATTTCCCTATAAGAAAAAATTAAAACTGGCCAGGCTTCTAATTATACAATACCAAAACATCTCATGATTTTAATTCACCAGTGTATCTATGATCACACTCTATGCATATTCCACACTCAATGAATCATATTCTAGAAAATATTTAGTAAAAAGATCATTTTTTGAAATATTATCCAAATCAATGTCATTATGATGAAATTACATAACTCCCATTATTATAGAAGTCTATTAATCTAGCATACATTTTCCCCCAAAAAAATTCCCTGATGAAAACTACATCTTTAACACTTTTACACAACCATTGATCCGCAACATAAATCCAACACTATTCACAAAAATCCATATAAAACCCCACTCTCTAGTCAATTTGGGACTATGTATCACTTATTAAATCCATACGAACCTTAATTCTAAAACAATAATGGATTACCACATATACTAATAATGATGATCAATCTCAAGTGATGCTTTTGGAACGAATGAACACAAAATAGTCACAAATTTTATGTGATAAAACTATAAAGCACAAAACTATGACTCAAGCAGTTGGTGAACACTTAGTTAAAAAATATCCACATTCTATTACATATATGTCTTATTGAACATCCTTTAATTAACTATACCGTAACATACCTTTAAATATAAAAAAACATAATATAATATCCATTTTCATTTTAATGAATGATATATAATTGGTGAACTATATGAATCACAATGAATCGTTGTTTTTAGTCCTTAAATAAGATAAATTGTTTCCAACATTACTGATAAAACCTCTTACCATGTTGTGAAACCATTCACCTAAATAAAACTTATAATAAATTTCTTTTATAATACTATCAATGATTTTAATTCTATGATCAACCTTCAAGATAACTATCTGATGTGATTTTTTATTCTACATGAGGTAAAAATCCAATATTCTCTAGAATCCTAGTATTACACCATTAAAACATCATTATAGACCATTAACTTTTTTAATTCCATTATTTCGAAAAAATACACTACCTTTGAATCCAAAAAGGTAATGGGATTAGAACTATCATCTATAACTTTTCAGTAGTCATCAAACTAGGTTCCAAATTCCATGTCTATAACAAAATACTTGGCCAACAAAAATTTCATAGAAGTATTTCATAGAATCTAGAAATTTTTGTTTCATTCATATATGACTAATAATTTTTTTTAAATTAATAAATTGATTATTGGGAACCATCATATAATTCTAAAACCAAATCTATTATCCCACTTATCTTGGATTTCCACTATCATAAAACCTAAAGCTTTGATACCACTTATTGGAAAAAAATTTCCAAATTGACTATCGTGACCCTAATGCTTGGTCCATAACCTATAATTTTGAATGAACCCACCTCTTACTATAATAAATCTATTTTGGTCCTCAAACAGAGAATAAGGACATCAAATGTTCTTAACCATTATGAAACCCCTAAGAGAACAACATTTGAAATAAGGTAGGCCTCAACACCCAACCACTACACAGTTCCACCATCCTCAAGTTTCAGTTTTGTAGATTCCTTTATGTTAGATATTTTAAAAAATATAATAAACATGAAATAACAATCAAAAGAATAAATGAAATATACAAAAAATACATGATTAATGTGGTCCATGGATAGTTCTACTCTACAAGAGAATACAATACATTAATTTAGTAAGGATAAAAATTTGAGTTATAAGGAAACCACTATTCTATAAAAAATACCACATAAAAATAAAAGAATATAAAAAATGGATCCAATAGAATAATCCTTCTATAAGTACTCTATGGAGAATTTCTATAATAGGAATGGATTCCAATCCAATTCTTTGGATATATCATTTAAATTCACTCCAATAAAATTATCTCATACCCTCTATTTATAGTTACTCTACATAGCTTCTATAAGGATCCACCAATTTCAAAACCATCAAAACATTATGGTAATACCATAATTCATTTACTGAAATTAGTTGAGAATCAACCCCTTAGTTGTCCCTTATGGTGAGTATTACCATCTTTAGATTTTCGATTACTCTTCCTACATCTTATTACAACTTCTATAACTATATTTTTTCATGTTATGAACGACTTATATCTTCCAAATCATAAATTTATTTTATATTAATATTCTAAAACCTTAAATTTTAAAATTACATAGTCTTTGAGACCCCAAGAATACTGATATAAAATAATTATTTAATACTATATACCATCAATCAATAAAACTAATAGTGTATCAACTTTATTATCATCCATCATAACATTTGTCCTTCATCTAGAACATTCTATGATGTCAGTTCTTTCAAAACCCTCTTCCACTACTGCTAGAAAAGACATGTAATTCTCTTTGGTGAATATTAACTACACTTAATCCTAGTTCCACAAGTGCCCTTCTGGAATGAAAAGTTATGGAATTGAAAATAACATGACCAACAAATATCTTTCACAACAAAAACCTACATTTTAAACACATTCTTCTAAGATATAAAAATGTACATTGAAAAATAACCACTCATAAAATACCATATAATTTTGATGTAATTTTTTGACAAATAAATAATCCAAAGTCATTATAAAATAGTCTTTTTCATATCCATTTTAATTTCAACTAAAAAAATTAAATATGATATTTTAAATTAAACACAATTAAAAAAACATTAAATAGATTAAGAATACATTCAATTTTTGATCTTTCTAGTTTTTAACTTAGCCAAATGATTTATTCATGAGTTATTTATCTAACATATTCTACATTTAAAAAAATAATGGAAAATTTAAATTATTAAATGTATTAATTGAATTTTAAATTCATTATTATATTTGATCATGGTCATTTTATTTACTCCTAAATGATTTTTTTCGTTAAAAATAAATCATTAAAAAATTAGTTTAAAAAAAACTTTGAAACACATTCCAATATATAAGGATATTAAATCATTCATATACGTGGAGGTATAAATATAAGTTATAACGAACATATATACACTAAATATACAACTCAACAACTTTAAAACCTTATTCCAAGTCAAATTTAAATATAATATTTAATATAGATAAAAAAGAAAATTAATGGTAAAAAAATTCTAGAAAAATATAAAAATACATACTATACCAAAAAATACATGTTACACTTACAATTAGATATATAAATATAAAAATACATTTAAAAGTCAATACATTATATAGATAAGCCAATTTTATTTTAAAATAAAACAACACTTATCCATTTTAGTTTAAATTGATAAAAAATATAATGATATAATTAACTAAAATTAATTAAATAATAATTCATGAAATTTTATTTGAATATGACTAGTTTATTATCGTACTGACATTTAAAATGGGAAAATAATATTTTTCTAGTGTTAGTTTTCTATCACATTCACAACATTCAATCATTAAGAAAAATAATAGTTACTCAATGTATGAATTTAATTATTAATCCATTATAAAATTATAATTTATCAATTTAAATTACTTATAAACAGGATCATCAACATTAAAAGTAAGCTAGCCAAATAATTACATTCAAAACTATATTGCAACTCATTCATATCCATCGGTAGATAAAATTATATATATATATATACATATAAAAATAAAAATTACACCAAATATATACAGAGTAAATTATAAATTCAATAAGATAATTAACATATTGAAAATATTCCTTAAATAAAATTACACATGTATAAAAATACATGATATAAAGAAAATCAAAATACATGATAATGAAAAAAATAAATACTATAATAAATAATTATTAATATTAAAATACTGACCTAAAAGCTTTTAACGTAATATAATAATTTATTCCATTAAATTACCTATAACATTATTCACATAGAACATTGAGAAATAAAATAAATATTTTAATTGAATTATAAATCTATATTTAAATTAAAATATAGTGATTTTCCTTACAATATAATTTGAATAAAATATTTTTTAATTATTATGTTGTAATTTCCTAAGGGTATCCATAATAATTAGATAAAATGGTTTCCATGTATAAAATTAAATGATTAAAAAATCAGTATCAAATATAATTCGACATGTAGTTAAAATAATAAAAATATTATGAATGTAAATTAGAATTATTAGAATTTATCTTAAATTTCTAATAATACATCAATTTCTCACTCTTAAATTTTAATAAAAACTTTTTGATCACTATTTGAAAGAGTATAATGATAAAATACATGAACCTTATATTGGGTAATATCATATATAAATTTATCAAAAATATTTCATGGTATTATTCTATGAATATTACAATAAATATAATTTTAAAGTTCCTTTATGTAAGAAGTTTGGTTTTTGGAATGGGTCAAAATTCCAACTCCATTTCAATTGTTAACATGTTTTTTAGAAAACGAGGAAAATTTAAGAAGTTATGAAATTTTCTAGATTAAAAATTGTGTACTCCAAAGTACACTCCAAGTGTGGGTTAAATGTGTGCTATCCATGTACGGACCAAGAACATGAATTGTGGTGAATGTGTAAGAATTTCCTACTACAGGGCGTGTAGTGTAACTTGACATGCTGTGTATCTTCCTTCTGTGTATCGGCTGAATATTAGAATTGTGTTGACCCATGTGGAGCATCTAAGACGTGTGACTACCTCTACTTAAGTCAAAGTATGGAATAAGCCACCACATTGTGTGTAATCCTCCATACATGTCGTGTGCTTTTATTTTTATTTGTTTATACAGGAGGGTGTCACATCTAATTTCCGAAGACCTCTTCTTCTTCCCCAATTTTGGAATAGCTCCATTTTGAAATCCCTAAGAACATACCTTACCCTATTATCATCATCCAACATTTGAACTTTAATCCGTCAGTGGCTATAGGATCACATCAGAATCACTATACATGCTCACCCTCTTTCTTTCTAGTTTCTTTGCATCACACACCACAGTTTTCAACCAAACGGAATTTTTAGGATTTTACGAAAACCCAGATCTAGGAAGATGAGCTTCTAATTGAAGCTCAATATCAGGCATGCCTATGTCAACAAGTCTTAGGTAGGCATTGAGTACCTTAATTCTTGTTTTAACGGTCATTTGGGGGTTGTAGATTTTTAGCGCAATGTCAAGTATTGACTGAGACCCTTGTATAATTATATTGAAATGACCATATGAATTGTGGGATGACAGTGGGTATTACCTTATCCTATTATGGTCTAGTGAGTCTGGGTTGGAGGTAACTGATCATTTGAGGAATTTTCTCTTCGGGTACCAAAATTGTTATAATAGAATTGCTGTGAATTAAACTGCTGAGTTTGAATTTTCAATCATGATTATGTTTGATAGAGGCTTTCAAGACTTTGGTGCTGGTATGAGATAACACATGGCCAGTTCAATTCACTTGTTTAGATTTTTTTCATGTTTGAATTATTTATTTTGTATATATATATTTGAGGTGTGGTATTTCATATGCTGGAACCTTCGGGTTATGTTGGGAAAGGCCTGGGTATTGTTGAGTGATGCTGATCACAGGTTGGGCTTGTCCCAAATTACATTGGGTGGTTATGACAATAGGATTGATCATCATGGATTTCAACATGAGGCAATGTGACTGTCAGGTTGGTCATTTCATGGGTAACATGGATGGAGAGTCCATTGGACATGAGTGACATGGTCGTAGGGACACGAGGGGTCAGAGATGTTGTGTCTTGGGAAATTATTTTGGTGATTACCACTCACTCAAAATAAAAAGTACTGTGAACACAAGTACAATCAGTGATGAAGAGGTTTTGACCACTCGTTGGGTAGAGGCCCCTGATAGATGAAGTTAGGTACACTTGTTTTGGGGGTTCTTTCCATAGGAATGAACGTGGAAGGTGAGGAGCCTTCTGGGGATAGTGTTGATGCAATCAGGTTGGGGGCCGAGTCTCATCATGATTTGAGGGAAGACATCATTTTCCCTTCAGCTACTAATTTCGGGGCATACATCATTGTCCCTCTAATTCATATTTGAGGATAGACATCACTGATTCTCTCATTGTTGTTCCAGGGGAATGAGTGGGCTTTTGAGTAGGTTTACTATTGTTTGGTTGTGCCTTCGAAATGTCAATACTTTAGACATGATCTGTGAGGAGGAACATGGTGCTAGGTTACATGACATATATTTGGGTGTTGGCCCATGTAGGTGACACTCAATGGTGGATACTGCGAACCAGTGGAGTTTATGTTTATTTTTCCATCATACTGTTTAATACATTCCTTATAAAATAATTCATTCTTAAACACAAAAATTAGGTACACACCAATGGGTGGTATCCTACAGAGATTCATCACACAACATTTATAGTCCCTTCGGGATGTGTGTATACTTTAAGAACTTGCGTGTAAGAAAATGGTCAGCCTTAGGACCTAGACCGTTTATTATGTTTGGAATTGAGATTGTTATGGACCTTGAGGTCATTCATAGTTAGAGTTTTTGATGTTTAGATTCCATGATTCTGTATCAGCATGCTTACTTTAAGATGTAGAAACTATTATTTATCCTTTGTTCAATTTATATAGATTGAAATGTAGGACCTGTTAAGGATTTATGCATGTTGTTTAGTAGTTGTTTCAATTGATTTCTAGCTTTATTTTTTGATTACCATATGCTGTTATTGTTTCTAATTTTCTTCCTTTGTATATCTTCTATTGATTGTGATGTCGCTCTATGGGTCTGGTTTGAGTCAGTTGAGTTGTTTATTTCCACTTTGTTTTATATATTATTGATCAGAACAGTACCATTATTATACTCTAAGATGGTATAGCCTCCCCACTATACCTATCAGACCCTCACTTCTAGTCAGTAGCTTTTGGCGTTCAGGGAGGTCTGCCTAAGGTAGTAACACCTGGGTCATTTTTCCTTATTCGGGTGGTTGTTCAGGTTTGGGATATTAAACTTTATATAGAAAATTTATATGATTTTCCAATATATATTTTTCATAATTTATAAGATAATGTTCCACAACTACTTTTATAGAACTATATTTTTCAACACAAATTTTTACGATGTTGATGTATAAAACCCCTTACAAATATATATAAAAACCTGAACATGAGAGTAATAATATAATATTATTCTTTTATCCACCACACCGTTATATGATAATGGTATATTCATGGGTTAACATAACAATACCATTTTTAGTTTTCATATTTTTTAACATGATATTTTAAGGGTTTGTTAATCAGGATGTATCCCAATAAAAAATTCCATGGTTATAAATATCTTTCCCTTGAGGTTTTCTTCTCTTATTATAAAAAAAAAATTAAACATTGACTACTTTATCTTTATTAAATGTATAAAAATAATATATCATTCAAATGAATATAATGTAAAATATATATCAACTAATGGGTTTCAGTTTTTTAACTTACACTAGGATATATTTAATGATGATACACTTAGTATTGTTCTTCTATACAAAAAATGATCTAAAAACATAGTTTCGGTAGATAAAATGTTTTAGTGATGTCACTCCTCACTAAGGATCACTTGTTTAATAATATTTTTTTAAGTCCTTCCTCACAAAAATTCACCACCTATTTAATGGTCTATGGAATTTATCACTACATCCAAATGTTTATTTTGTTTTATATGTTAAGGAACTAGTCTAGAAGATTATATTTTATTGATTTATAGGTCTCCTCTCAGTTTATTTACATGAAATCAAATCCTAGTATGAAAGTTGTAATCATTATTATAATACATGATGATATTCACTAATGCATATAACCTATGTCTCCCATATTTAAAATCCAAATAAAATAAACCCCTTATGAGAATAGCTGAATCATTAAAAATCAAACTTCATACAGTAGTAAATAATACTTTCAAGATTGAATACTTAGAGAATACAAATTATATTTAATGTACTATACCCTTCCTTAATCCACTAATTTTGATTAAACTATAATGATCTATAACATTAATATTTATTATATTCTCATTAAATATTAATATAGTCATATTAATTTAGATATTCATTGAATTTCATGTTACTGCCTACCTTTTTTCGTACATTATTCTCCCTTGTTAGAGCATACCAATCATCTTCTCTATAATTTATCCATTTATCTTATTATTTCTGTTAAGAATATTTATACCTTCAATCCATTCATCTCTCCATATTTTCTAGTTAGGATATTTTATTTTAACATACATATCTATGATAGTAAAATCATAGAACCTTATCTTCGTCATATCCATCACTTTGATCATCATTAAGTTGACTTCTACTATTTAAATCCATTTGGTCTGTTAAAGTTCATTCCATAACCACAAAACAATTTATGAAGTTCCAAGTCATAAAATATTCTCATATCATCTAGTACTTAAGACAATGTAGTTCCCCCAAATTTAAAATTCTCATGTTGGGAACCACATTTGACTGACCATGGAATGATACACAAATTATAATGAAATAATGCTTCTATAGGAAGTTTGACATTCAAAACAAATTTCTCTATAGCAGTCGACGCATTTTTCTTCAAATTTAGAAAACACAATACCTAAAATATTATCTCCCATGTTATTTTGATCCTCTAGTTTTCCATTAAAATCATTCACAATGTAGTTCAAAATAGTATCTAAAAAATTTATTTCAGGTGTAAGCATTTTTCATTGGAATTTTGTAATCCCTATATCGATTTTTCTACACCATGTAACTCATTGTCTTCGTATTTAAATCTAATCATCCACAACTATATCCCTTATATAACCTAGTGAAACTAAATTCATTCCATTTCAACATATGTAGGGTTTCTATAATACACAGTAGTATAACCTATCTAAAACTCCATCCACCACTACATGGGTATTTATAAATATTATTCCTTAATCCAAAATTGA
Organism: Viscum album; assembly: GCA_963277665.1. Taxonomy (NCBI): domain Eukaryota; kingdom Viridiplantae; phylum Streptophyta; class Magnoliopsida; order Santalales; family Viscaceae; genus Viscum; species Viscum album. The sequence goes on along the minus strand of OY728140.1, from coordinate 1,709,955,483 downwards.
ATAATATAAATCATAATTGTGTTAATCTTCTCAAAAATTTTAAATTTATAAATACTTAAACCTAGCTTATAATCCTTACGTATATTGGTAGAAGACTATTTTATTTTCTTTATTTGAGTTCCTCTTCCAGGAATAATAAACCATATATATACAAGATGGAATTTTTAGAAATTATTCATTTGAAATTCCATTGAAAATGGTTTGAGTTTCCAAACCATTTATCACAACAATTACTCTATATTTAAATATATTTAAAAATGATCAGAACTTATTCGACTCACCATCTAGGATTTCAACAAAGATGATCCAATATCGCCATTGTGTGGTGAGTGATTCCTTCAAAAAAACAACCATTATTTTATAGATAATTCCTTGTAATATATTACTATTTACAAATATAAAATATTCTCTACTATGAAAATAAAACATCATAAAACATGTATTTTAATCACATTTTATATTAAACCAAAAACACGATATTCCATATCCATTCCCTTGATATATAAAGATAGAATGTTGTCTATTTATATCTTTATTCTTACAATTACATGTTCAAATATTCTACATATCTTCTATGAACAAACATAAACTACAACTATATATATTTCATTTTCAAGGATTCTAATATCACTATAAATATTCATTCAATGTGTACTCATACTACATCCATGTATTCCAAAAAAATATCATTAAGATATTATCAAAAACATCAGTGACTGAAATTCATCCACCTTCGTTATTTTTATTCATGTTCTTTTGATATTTTCAAAAAATACAAAATATAATTTCCTAGTCATTAAATTCCACCCCATTGGATTTTTTGGATAATATTTCAACAAAATAAATAAACTATCAATAGATAATGATAATTTAACCCCCTTTATCAATAAATTAAATATGCATTAATAATGTGGATTTTATTGACTTTATTCCTCCACATTTTTAAATAAGATGTAAAAGGTCTTCCCCACAAGATACATATATTCATTATCTTCGCCGTATTAACTACCATTTTTTCAAAAATCATCATCAATTTTATCTACTATATTTTTTATCATAATATATTACCTTTAAAACACTTGTTGATTGTAATAACAGTCTTGACCTTCTTTCTAACATCCATCATTATAACTTTAATTTCAAATCCTTCTCACTTTCAAAAACACTATTATTAATGAATTTTTTCAAGTGAATCTACCACTTGGAAATTATTCATCAAAAAATGAATAATCATGTAGAGTCAAAACTCAATACAAGAAATAAGAGTTTATCTTAATAAATTTAATGTTTCCCATGTCTCTCGATAACATCCTTAAACTACTACAACATGAGTAATAATGTTACTTTAGAAGAAAACTTTTCATGATGTGGATCATATATAAACATGATTAACAATATAAAATAAAAAAAGAACAATGTGTGTGAGTTATACCACATGCTTATCCAATTGGAACTAGTTTTTTCAAACAAACATGTAATATATAGTGATATTCATTATATTTGTTTATGTATATGAAATTTCATTCCCATATGAGGATAACTAGAATTTGTTTTTCATTATAAAATCCACCTAATTTCATAATTTATAATAAAAAAATAATATTTTAATATTAACACAGGGAAATAAGTTATTTATTATAACACATTCTTATCAAAATAATTTTCTATGCTAGAAAGAAACAAGATGATATAACATTGTTAGTTTATAAAAGAAAATATCATTATTAATCCATCAATCTATTAATATTCTTATTAAAAGACTATAAACACTGGATTAAGGATAAATAACACATTTATAATTCCAAAATTTGATTAATACCATTTATAAAACATATATATGATTTTGTAACCTATTTCACTTGAAATTAAGATTCATTCAATTTATAATTTAAATTATTTGTTCGTATAACTAGATTCAGCTTTTATTTTTCACAATGCCTACTTGATATCACTTTCTAAAAAAATTTACCTTGAAACCTATTAAATTATCCCATAACTATATAAATTTATATATTTAGAAAGGTTCTCATTCCTATATCATTCAATCAAATTCATATCTCAAATTTTTAATTTGAGGTCCTTGGTGGATTCTTTTAACAAGAATGGTTACATTTTATAAATTCAATTATTTTATCCCATTTAATTCACCATATTACTAAAAATTCATCTCTTTTAATCAAAAAAATCTTTCTTCAATTCATACACATCATTTAATAGTATACACACCCAATTAATCATTTCTACCCAGGAATCCAATATAGCCTCAATCATGAGATATGAAAACGAATTTTAAGGGGAGAGGTGTACCTATGAAATTCTCATGTATAGGATAGTGTATGGTTTAGAAGAACCAACAATTTTCTTCCAGCATTCATGAAATCTCTTTTCAATGTATATCATTCAATGACACTACTAATTATTTTTTCCCCATGATTATATTATTTTAAAAAATCCTTATTTTTACATTTTTAAAATTAATCAACTTATGAAATATTTCTTCCTTTAAAAAAAGTAATTATCAACTAGTGATTAAATCCTAATTTATCCCCCCTTGTTTCAAGTAAACAACCCTTTATTGATGAATTTTGTGTCTATAAAAATTTTAGGTTATGGTTTTGGTGGTTTTGAGAGTGTTTGGAATGTTTTTTATTATTTTCAGTTAGTTCATAACTTGTGCATGGTTATTATAAACAGTGAATCATATCCAAGAATCTACGCAATGGAAGATAGTGGACATGGTGATAGAACATAGTTTCCACAAAATTATTCCAAAAATTAAAACTTCCATAGGGAAACCATGAATATTAATGTATATGGGAATGCATGGTTGGAGCATGAGTTTATAGACTAGTAAAGTATGAAAATATTAGAGTATCCCCTCATGGTTGGCACATGATTTGAAAAACAACATGTAATAAACATGCGATTTACAATTAGACCTCTATGAAAAGAGGATATAATACAAATTAATACATTTTACCATCATTAACTGTTAATCATAGCATAAATTGAATTCCTTTTTCTCATAAGGTGTGAGAGATAATCCCCTTCATTCCAGGAGGGTTCCTGAGGAAAATCAAATTACATTGGAGGCTTGATTCACTAGTTAGTGACTATTTTTCCTAATTATTCACAGATACATTTTAATTATTCCTCTTTGAATCGTAGATATAGTCTATATTTTATTTTTTCATGGATATTGAATGATTTTATGTTGAAATAATTTTTTATCTAGTAAGGGGAATGTGATTTGTGATTGGATCATGATGTTTTTTGTTAAATTCTTAATTTTCACCAACTTTTGTGAGGTAGGTGGATTTTCTCTCATCTATACGTGATTTAAAACCTGAAATATTGTTTTTAATTAAATGGATTTCTTGAATTTTTTTTGACATTTCTTTGTGCTCTTTGAAGGGAATATTTCTTTTAGTATTGTCATAAAAATTATCAAAAATAGTTGAAATAATTATGATGGTTTAATTGTGTAAATATATGTTTAAATATGTGATGATGGGGTAAATTGGAATTACTAGCCCTTCAGTTGATAATGAGTTAGACTAATTGGATTTTTGATCTGGCTATAATGAATGGAACTAGGTAAGTGTCATAGAAACAACTAGAAGAAGCTGTTGAGAATGTGGTCGTACCTAATTAATAAGTGAATAAATAGCTAGTATAAAGCATTTTCTAGGCTCTCCATACTATAGATAAGAATAATATGAATTATGAACCATGAAAAGTGGATAATTCAGTTCAGTACCAAAATCATAATCCATCCATCTATTGGGGGGATTCCAAGTAAAAAAAGATGAAATCTATTTGAATATGATGAATAGAATCTTCTATTTCCTTGGAACACCAGTAGAGATGACTGTGAATTTGAAAATTTATATGTTTGGGGATTTGGAATACCAATTGTGGGAATTACTCTTTTTGGATAAAATAGACCAAGGCATGACACAAGAGGATTTAGAAAAATTATTTAAAAAAAATTATATCCATACACATTTCATATTAATAGAATAAAAAATCCTATAGTTTTAAGAAAGATAATCTCTCTACGATAGAGAATACGTCAAAAATTATGAATATAATCCACTTTTCTATGAATGTTTCTTCATGTGAGTCCTTTAAGGAATATTTTTTTTGGGATTGAGTTTTGATATTCTCTAAATTATTTTCATGTTTAGTATAACAAATTATATATAGATTTTCAATATAGAGACTACAACGGAAAGGGATATCTAAAGAAACAATGTTACGGAAATAGTTTTTATTCCTACAGTAATAGGTGGGAACTTTAATTTTAGGAATAAGTGAAATATGGGCACATAATTTTAGAGTGGTGGGACACATATGAATCAGACCATGAGATTAGTAAATTGTCTTTATCAACCCAAAAATAATCTGGGATTTTTTTAGTGTGTTTAAACAGATCACCTCAAGTAATATTTTATAACACCACCTTGAGGGTGTAACAACTAAGACAAGATGAGATGTATTTAGTGTTATTTTCATAGTACCCCAAAGTCAGGTGTTAGAGAAATGTTTAATTATTCTTAGGAATCATATGCCTCGATAGGATGAGTATAGTAGAATAATTATCTTCTTGAAAATAGACCAATCCATGATGATTCTAGGAACCCCTTTACTCCTCAACCAATGAAATCTTAAAATAGTGAAAAAGAGATAATTACAATGAGTAAGAAATCATATGGAACCTGGTAAATTGTCATGAATGATCAATATAGTTCTATAGTATAGAGAGGTAAAATTATTTGGAATTATATCCTTATATAATGTTTATTTGATAAGAGCATATAATAGTCATTTATTTCTTATCATGTGGTTTATAATATCAGTTTACAAGTTTCGAGGATGTATCCTATTTTGAAATAAAAAAATAATCATCGAAAAAGGGATTATAATGAATTGATTGAAAATATTTTTCTATAACTATAAATTGGGATAAACCACTTTCATATTTAATCATTATTGATATGGATATCTTTGAGTTGATTTTGGGTATGGACTAGTTGACACCATTCAAGGCCCACATAGACTGTTATGCATAAAAGGCCAGTTTTACATCTATGGATGGCGTCAAGAATAACTTTAGAGGATATTAGGGTGTAAAGGCTAGTAATTTATACATTTTTGGGATGATGGTTGAAACCATACTTAATTAGTTAAAAGCACCTTCAATGGAATCTGGGGATGATATTTAGAAAACAGTTTTTCAACGATTTTAGATCAGTTTCATAATGTTTTCAATGAAAATTAATTAGGGATTCTACCCAAAATATAAGTGTATTTTATGATTAACCTCCATACAAAGACCAATCCAATATCACATTCATCTTACTAGATTTAAATAATAGAATTGAGGGAATTTAATATATAGTTAAATGATTTGGAAAGTAAAGGTTTTGTTCAGTTCAGTACATCATTATTGGAATAACCAGTTCTTTTTTTAATGAAGGTGGATTGATATATTATAATTTTTGTGGATTATCGTAATCTTAACCAAGTTATGATATAGAATTAACATCCTCTTCCATGTATTGATTATATTTTTTTTTCAATTTATCGGAGCCTACTGGTTTTTAAAAATTTAAATATGTTTGGGGTATCACTAATTGTGAATTATAAAGGAGGATATTCCAAAAATAGTTTTCAAAAGAAGATATGAACATTATGACTATTTCATCATGTCTTTTTGTCTTAAGAATGCACTATCCATAATTTTTTAATTGATTAATATAATCATATATAGGTATCTGGATTTCTATGTGGTGGTGTCAGAAAATGATAAACTAATGTATTCTAAAAAAATTGATACTACGGAAAACATAAAAATTGTGTTGAGTATCATGTTGAAAAAAATATGTATTCCCTGATATCAATTATTTATTTTAGGAAACAAGTGGAACGTTTCTTTATCCATGTCATCTTATAAAATTAATTTTTTTGTATTTTAAAAAGGTTGAAGCTTTTACCTATTGGAAACTACTAAAAATGCCTTTGAATTTCATATTTTCCTTGGATTGGTGGGATACTTGAGGCATTTTATGTGATTTTTCATGATTCTTATCCCTGCTAAAATATTTTATAAGGAAAGGGGTTCCCTTAAAATGGAATGAAAAATGTTATAAATCATTTCATGAAAATAAGGTTAAAATTACATCAACACCTATCCATACGTATCTAGTCTCTCAAAATGAATTTATAATCTATTATGATCCACTTGGATCGTGGGTAGGATGTATTCTCATGTAGAGTGATCATGTTGTTTCTTATGGATAATGGTAATTATAGTTTACTGAGAAGAACTACCCAACACACATTTAGTAATTAGTTGTCACAGTCCATGCTTTAAAAAATATACATCATTATCTCTTTGGTGGGGATTTAATAGTTCCTACAGATCATAATATTATAAAACAAATTTCCTCAAAAAATATATGAATTTAAGATTTCACAAATGGATTAGTTATCTACAAATGTATGACTTTGGTATAATGTATACCTTCGGTAAATGGGATACTATGGAGAATTCATTGAGTAGGAATCCATATGCTTTGTTAAAGGAAGAGGCTCCAGATTAGTGGAAGCTAAATGTAGTTATATTTGATATCAATGAATATTTCTCAAAACTTGGTGATGTTATAGTTTTATTTCAAGTTTTATTTTTTTTGGACTTAGAGTTATCAGTTAATGTTTCTCAAACATATGAATGTGATTGTGTTATATGAGTTCAAAACTCAATGTTGGGGAGACCATTAAAGGATGGAAGTTGGATGAGTATTTAGTGTTTTGATTTAGATATCTAGTGTTAATAACTTTGGTTTCTTAAGAAAATATTCACAGTACATACCACTATTCAAATTGGTATATTCACCCTATTATTTGGAAGATGTACAAATCATTGAATGTATAGTTGTTTTGGGTTAGAAAGAAAATAGATGTTTCTCAGTATATCTCAATATTCTTCACCTATCAATAGATCAAGGAATAAAATCAACACCCTGTGGGTATGTTGCAGTATTTATCGATTCTATTATATAAATTGGAGAAGATAATAATGTATTTTGTGATATTTTTACCATGGTTGGATAGGTAACATGATTTTATATGGGTTATTGTGGATCTTCTCAACAAGTCAACACACCTTATCCCCATTCATGAAACTAGTTAGGTAGAAATCCTAAAAAAAACTTGATTCTGGAAATTTTAATGATAAATGACATTCAAGTCTCAATTGTATCATATAGATACCCCATGTTTACATCATGTATTTTGGATGTTAGTTTAATAATGCCTTGGAACATAGATGGTCGTGAGTACATCTTATCATCCCCAAACTAATGGAAAGTCTGAATGGAAAATTTAATCATTGGAGGTCATGTATAAGGCTTTTGTAATGGATTTTATTGGCTCATGGGAGGAACATTTAGTATTAGTGGAATCCTTATATAATAACATTTATCAGGCCTCGATACATAAGTTTCCTTTTGAAGCATTGTATGGTAATCCTTTTCATTCTCCACTTTTTTGGAAAAAACCAGTGACACTTCAATAATTGGACCCATCCTTGTGAAATGGTTATTAGAAATTATTTTTCTGATCAGATAGAGAATTGATAAAACATAACACCCCTCCTTATTGGCTTGAGAGGGAATATGGACATTAATTTGACTTAAGAGACATCCTCTAGTAGCCAAAGGATGGAAATAAATTCCAAGGGATTCATTAATATAATGGGGACAATTTTACCATCGATGATAAATCAACCTAACCAGAAATACCATAACAAAATACCACTACATGATGCATGATAAGAATGAAAAAAAATCAAATTAATATAATTGATATAAAAAATAAAACTATAACAAAGTAAAAAAGTAGAAAAAAATCTAAAATCAAAGTACACAGTAGGAGAAAAATCGAATAAAACTCAATGAAAACCCACATAACCCAAAAATAGAACATTATATATTTTTGAACTCCTCAAAATAGCTCATGTATCATGATGCAACACTAAGTAAGTGAGATAAATTACCTTATCTTTTGTTCTAATAATAAATATCTACAAAAGAACCAAAGTGAAAAAGTTGGGGTTACTAATGAAACTCATTAGGATTTCTAAAATGACATTCCTACTCACACCACTAGGATAGAAAATGTTATCACATTTATATAATCATCTTATATTAAGAAATTGATAATAGTTTATATCAAATCATATAAGTTTAATACCAAAACATTTTTCCATAAAAATGTAGTTTCCAAGGGGAAAAAACCAAACAATAATGTATGAAATTTCAAATTACTTTTTGGCAGACCGATTCCATGATTCAACGTGCGCACACACACACTCATGAAGGCTTCTTTAATAATTCCATACTCAAGGGTTTCTTCTTTTACATATACTAAGTTTTCATAATATGTCCAATCTACTTTCACCCCAATGGAATATTCCCCTTATACAGGTTTATGTCCTTTTATACCCCAATGGTACATTCTCCTTATTCACAGTCACATTGAAAGCATGAAATCACACAACCCATGCATAAAAAACATTTAAAAACTATCCAATTCAAAACATTTCAATAAAACTGTTCTTTTATTAAAAACCCTTCAGATGACCAATTTTAATACATTTTTATAGAACCATCCTTTTTTTGAAAGAATAGTAATTAAACCCTTTTCTAAATATCTAATAATTCCATCAATATTTTAAAATCATGAAAACAATGAATTTTTTCCTACAACTTTTCACCATTACCCAATTTCACCAAAAAACACCAAAATATTCATACCATCACTAAAGTGTGTTTATATAGCGATTTGAAAAAAAAACTCATTAAATTTTAAAGAAATTAGAAATTAATCCTTCATGTACTAAGAAGGGGATTCAAGAGTGAATCCACAACCCTCAAAAATGAAGGAAAAATGAAGAACGACATCAAAAACACCTAAAAAACTAGGTTAAATCTCCAAAACCCACCTTAAATCTCATCTATAATCATCAAAAAAGCCAAAAACCTGATTTTAATTAACAACCTTATACCTATACACAATGGGGTAGATCAATGAAACCAAGAGAGGGAGAAAATTAAATCTAAGAAAACCTACCAAAACTATAGTAACATGACACTTACTAAGGAAATTGGGCTTCAACACACCAAGAAACGCATTCAAGTCTCGAGAAATTCACTAGGGAATGATTCCACAACCATTTGGAGGAGAAAAAAATACTAAAAACATGCCTTTAACATAGATAGAAATGGCCTTTATTATTATAATAAAATTTTTTATTGTATGAGTGAGGTTAAATTACACAATATTAATTTAGTGCTGAAAAATAACAGATAAAGGGGTCCATTATCAATGCTAAAAAATGTTGATAAATGGGAGATTTACTAGTTCTTACAAAATCCATCATAAAGGAATAATTTATTTGTGATTTAATTTAGCACCACTAAAAGAACCATTTGTCACTTATTAAAGAAGCACTAATAATGTTGATGTTGATCTGTGATTTTAAAAGCACTAATAATGGACCATACTGCAGTGTTCTATAATTGTAGATCGAATAACAAAAAACAAACAAAAAACATGCAAAATGTCCACAAAAAAACTCCCAATACATAATTTAAATGAAATGAAATTTTCACCACAAACACTAAAAAACACTATATTATAGTAATTTTATGCATTGGTTTATACAATTATATAGATAAAAATTATTAAATACATTAAAAAACATCATTGTTCATTTATCTTTTAATCCTAACCTGACTCAAGTTATTTCCGAAAAAACCACCACTTCTCAAGGAAAAAAATGATACAGTATATGAAAAAAATTCTTATGTTAGTAATAATATAATTCAATAAATTAATACAAAATGTTAATTTTAATAAATTTTCTGTCATGTTTAAATAAAAACATGCACTTTGAGTTATACCAGTTACACCATGCATCAAATTGATGTGAAACAGATTCATACACATCACAAATGTTATATAGATCATTGTTCTAAATTATTTAATCATTTTGAATGTGTTTTATTCGTTTTGAGTTGGTTATATGGCATTTTTAGTAAAACTAATGTAAATTTTAAATAAGAACACACTATTGGAGTCATATTGGTCACACCATGAATCATATTGAGGTGAGGCTGATTCAATCCCATATCAAACCACTTATGGATAATTTTCTTTAAGTATCAAAAAAATAAGAATGTGTATGGTCATTTTTTATTAGGTTTGTTAGTTTTTTACTAATTTTGATTTTAATAGTAAAAAAATATGAACATAAGGTCACGTCGGTCACACCATGCATCATATTTAGGTGTGGATGATTCCTAAAAATTACAAATCACATGTGGATTTTTCTAAAGTATTAAAACAATATGAATTTGTTTTATTTTTATTTAGTCCCTCGCATTTATTTTTTTACTAAAATTTCATTTTAAACTTGAAACATGAACTATGACTCATATGGATCACATTGGGTTTCATTTTGATATGAGAATGATTCATACACATCACAAGGGATTTGTGACTCGATTCCCTAAATTATCAATCAAATCTGAGCACATTTTAATGGCTTTCAGTGAAATCAAAATTTTAAATTCAAATATTAATTTTACACTGATAATGGACACAACGATTAAGTTAAATTTTTTTAAAATTAATGTCAATTTAAAATAGAAATATTCCCTTAGAGTCAAACTGGTCACATCATGTGTCAAATTGAGGTGTGGATGATTCCTATCTGTCCCAATGTCTCAAAACAATCTAAACTATAAATGTTAAAATGATTTTTTCTAACAACCAATACTTCCTGAGAAACATTGAAAAAGCCACAACATATCAAGAAAAGAATCCACTTCAATAAAAGAAATAATTATAATGAGTCATACAAAAAAAAATTAAAAATAAATATGAAATAATACATTAATTATATGGGAAATGATGTTATAGTTCAAATATATAGATTACCTCGTTGATTGAGAAGTGGAGGGAACTTGAAGAAAATTTATAAATGTCAACACTATAGGGGTGAACAGTTTTGAGGGAGAATATTTCTTTGTATGTTTTTTTGTTGAAAGGGATAAAAGATGGACAGAGCACCCCAAATCGGACAAAAGAATCCACATTTAATAGAAAACAATTTTAATGTGAGTTATAATGAAAAAAATAAATTAAACATTAATATAAAACATGAAAATAATTATATTGAAAATGATTTTTTTATTCAATCATTAAGATTACCTCAGTAATTGAGAAGAGGCATTTTTGTTTATCTTTCTGCAAAGGTAGTGAAGAGAACTTTAAATAAAGTGATAAATGAAACATTATATGGGTGAAATGGTTATGAGGGAGGAGAATAATTAAAGCTGGACCGAGCACCAAACTGAAATAAAAAAGAATCCACCTATATAAGAAAAAAACTATTAATTGAGTAATACTAAAAATAAATAAATTAAACATAAACATTAAAAAACATTAATTATATGGAAAATGATTTTAATGTGAATTCAATTAGATTTCCTCTCTAATTGAGTAGAGGCAGCATCATTTCTCTTCCTACAAAATCAGTGGAGATAACATAAAATAAAGTGATAAATGTGACACCATAGGTGTGAAAATATTTTAAGGGAGAATATGTGTGAAATTTTGACAGAGCACCCCAACTCAAACAAAATAACACTCATGTATATGAAAAAAATTATTATGTGAGTAATAATAAAAATAAATAAATTTAAAAACTTTGAAACAATACATTAATTCTATGGATAATGATTTTACTATGAAAGCATCAAGATTACCTCTATAATTGTATAGAGGAATCATTGTCTCTCTTCCTGAAAAGGCATTGGAGGTAACTTGAAAAATGTGATAAAGGTAGTATTATAGGTGTAAAATTGTTTTAAGGGAGAAGAATTATGAAATATGGACATCACATGAACACAAACAATATTATCCACATTTATAAGAAAACAATTTTTATGTGAGTAATAAAATAAAAAAAACATAAATATGAATCAACTCAATAATTATATGGAAAATGATTTTTCTATGAAAACATCAAGATTACCTTTTTGATAGAGAAGAGTCTGCGTCGTTTATTTTATTAAAACTTCATGACACATGGATTGAAACATTCATAAATAAATAAACTCTATAAGGAATAATTAAAATTAAAACAATGTTTTGTTATATAAATTTTCAGTAAAATAGAGAAAGTATATCGTAAAATTACCCATATGTCTTTTCAAAGAATTTCCTTCATTATAGTATGTTCTTTCATCATGTGAAGAATACATTTTCTACATGAGTAGTCAAAAATTTAATTCATATTATTTTAATACAGTAGAGAACGTATAATATTATGAGGAAAAATATTATATATTAAAAAAATGCTTACCTTCTCATTGAGAAATCATTATTTTTTAAATGGTTTTAAGGATTTCGTTCCTCTATCGAGAATCCAAATCCTATATTTGTGGTCCCCTCTAATGTAAAATAAATTTTCTTCATCAGGACAGACATGAACTGATTATGATGTCCCAATGAAAGGTTTTTCATTGATTGAATTTTCATCTAACTCAATATATGGTTTAGTTTCCAAAAATAAAATTGATCAATTATTGTTTGATGGATTAAAGACATATAATAATTTCCCTTCATGTGATTCAATTATGAATGTAAATTATTTTCCCCCTTCCACACTGAAATTCACCTTCAAAAATACCATTTCATCAACTTTCACACCATTAATATTGTCAACCCATTTTCAATAGAAAATAAGTAATTCATATGTTGTATAATCCAACACATATATCTATTAGATAATTCCAAAATATGATATATTTTCATAAATTCTATTTCTATCCTTGGAACCAAATATTTCCAGCACTTCATCCACAAGTGTGACACCACTATTTTTTATTGTACTAATTTCCTAGTGTTATTTTTTAGAGAATTAATAGTAATATTCTAATAAAACAAGTGTCAGATATAACATTTTATTTGTTCCTCTAGCTAGCCAACGAAGTAGTTCGACCATTTAATTTTGATTTTCATATAACTAATTATAAATTTGATCTCTAAACCATCTTATAAATTATTGATTAGGTGTATTTGATATCCATCATTCATCCCCTGATGGATTCAAATATCTAGGAATTTTTTATGGGAGTCAATGTATGGATCAATATCTTCAATATTATGTAATATGTAAATATGTTCTTTCTTAAAATCGGTCAAGGTTACTATAACAAAATATCTTTCTGAAAAACCTTTCCCTATAAGGAATTATATATGAAAATACATTGGGATACAGATACATTAATCATCTGATTTGTAATTAATAAAAAATTCAATAGTTTCTTTGAAAAATATATCTTATCCCAATACAACATTTTGAGTGACTTCGAATCATGACATACACTTTCAATATCATCATATGTCACTCAATTGGGAACATTCATCTATAATAGAAATAACCATATAGTTGATCCTATATAACCAAATAGTCCATTAGGTGGACCATTATATCCAATAACAATTGTGGGAAGAACATATTTAATTCACATTATATAATGACAATCTCTTTATTCAAGATGGAAAACTTCACTAGGTCTACAACATTACTACATAATGTATTGAAAAAAAACAAAGTACAGTTAATATAATTTATCCATTTTTTCCAAGAATGAAAAATAAAACACCAATAATTAAATCTTACATCAAAAGAAGATAATTGTGTGATTTTAGTCCCTGTGACATCAAATTATTCATTGAAACAAAATTCTTGATATTTGAAGAATATCCCTATGGAACATTTAAACTAGTAGGGGAAAACATTTCAATTTTTCTAATCTGGATAGAGATTAAGATTATGGGGGAAGAAAATTTCACCTTTTACCCTTCACCAGTTCCAACTCTTCACTTATACCCATTTCAATCAGGTCTAACCTAACCTTTATTCCAGATTCTTTTTCTAGGAACATTTAGTAATGTTCCAATAACACTTTCAAATAATTTTTTTCTACATGAATGAAATTATGAAAATGTATTTCATACACCCAATTCCAATATGATAATTCACTAAAAATGATCATTTCATCCAACATGATTTTGTAAGGATTTTGAAAAATGGTTAACTGAAAACAATGTCAAATCCTTCTTACTTTTTTTAAAGTTGATCACCTATTTCTAGAGATGGTGTTGTACCTTGTTCAATATTCCAATTAAATAATGTCATCCAAGAACAGAGTTTATGTTGTCGTGGTAAAAAATTCAAATATAATAAAAACACAGTCTTTGAGGAATCTTTCAACCAAACTGAGTATATCCATGCTTTTCAAATGGGACACCCCAACATTCCTCTAATGACATAGCTTGAAAAATTTCAATAAGTGGGGAATTCATTTATCATTCCATCCAATATGGACCTTAATGTTAATTCCTCACTTCTATGATAATAATACATTGTAATACCTATATACAACATCAATTTCAGATCATTGATCAATGGAGCCAAATAAGCATCAGTATCATTACCTGGTTTCTTTAAACCATATTTAAGAAGATACAACAAAATGTTTTTTCTCATGACGTGTAACCATGTAGGAAAGTTATAATTTACTAACATTATGGTCTATGTACTATGAGTACTACATTGTACACGAATGGATTTATTCGATCTATAGATAATGAAAGATGAATGGTTCTCTGCTCATCTCAAAATTCAGAAAACAGTTAATCAATTTTCATTCACTAAAGAAAATCTACTAGATAATATCGGTTCTCAGACTTAATTCTTGTATCTGAATGATGTGTTAATTTTTTCACAGTTTCATGACATTTATAAAGTCTTATAAATTATGGAATGATAGGAATGTACCATATATATTTCTAAGTAATTGATTAATTTTTCTTGTATCGATCGGTTCCACGCATAGTGCATTTTAAGAGTGATTCGTGGCCCTTCAGAAACAATATGAATTATTTTATACAATCATGTATTTTTTAGAGATCATTCCCATTGAACATAAAATTATTGTAGCATCATATATTTGGCATGGAAGTCTATTATATTCTAGTATCTTATCTTGCAGAAGAACAAGTAGCTCTGTAAAGCTAGCATCACTCCTTTCTCTACAATATTTAAAATTATATAACTTGAATATTACTGACAATGTTGTGTATTTAGTACAACTGGTAAAAAAAAAATTTGGAACAATTATTAAACTCCTCAACAAAACATTTTAAAATCACGAATGTCATCTTCAATTTACATCATCATTTATTCTATTAAATCTCAATCATCTTTTACAAGGGTATTCATATCAAATTACTCATAAAATGTAGTAGCATCCCAATCGATGTCCAAATTCAAATTTTAACATTTATTTAGTCCAATATTTATAGCTTTGATCTCTTATGTGAAAAACAAAATGGTATCCCAGCTCTTTTAAAAAATATTATATTGAATAACAACAATTTAAACACAGACATATGATTTTAGAATGCTCATCTACATGCTCTCTTGTAAACATGATGAACTATTTAACTAAATTCTCATATTCATTTGTAAAATGATTAAAATGAATCCATTTTCAGTAAATATCCATTCTATTGGGTTCATAAATGATTAATTTTATAAAATATATAAATAAATGAACACAAGATATTCATTATCAGTAGTGAAATTTATAGACAAGTCTAATAAGAGATACTCAACATTGTATTGTTTCAAAGAATTTCATTATGTTGAAAAAAATGGGTAATTGAATTTTAAAAATGAATTCATCCACAGAACATCCTTTTTAAATCCCATAAATAAATAAAAATATAATATAGGTAGTTAAGGAGTAATAAGATACTCAAATATGATGAACAAGAATAATAAAATCTCATTTAATCAACTAGATGATATAAAAATGTATTGGAAAAAGTGATGTAAAAACCTAAAGAATTATTAAGATTAAAATTAATGGTAAATAAATATTTGAAAACATATCAAGACTCATCGGATTTTTTATAACCACATTGAACAATGCCATAAAAATTCAACGTACTCTAACTGGAATTAAAATTAGCATTTACTAATGGATTACATGAATAGGATGTTTACATCAAAAAAAAGATTTCTCTTTATTTAATATGAGAATAATTTTTATAAATAGAAAAAAGGTGATATATGAATTGAAACAAGAACTATGATCTTGGAATTTTAGGTTAGATGAATTATTTAAAAAACATTAATTTAAAAAATGAGGAATTGATCATAATTATTACATAAAAAATAATTTAATGGTTAGATTGAAAGTGTTTATCAATGTTTATGACATAATATTTTGAGGTACAATAGATTTATGAGGATAATAATTTTCTACATTAACAATGACCTTTGTTGAAATGATTATGATTTTGTAGTTGAAGTTTTCTTTAGTTTATAGGTGACTCATGAAATTTATGGGATATTTATTTCCCAAACCATCTATATGAGGGATGTTTTTTATAGATTTGAAAAGGAATATTGAAAACCCATGTTAAAACCCTTTCAAAATTGAATAAAATTTTCAATTGTTTTGTATGTAATGTCAATATATATCATGAAGTGTTGAAGATTCATTATATGCCATCTTTTTTTATAGTAAAATTATTTGACATATTATTTTTCTACATGTAATATAGCTAGATATCAAAGTGATTCCATGGAAAATACACTTGTAATTAGTTTAATAAATACTCAAAAGGGGGAGAAATTCGTGAACGTCTACATTTTTGAGGAAGAAATTATAATTTTATGTAGTGGTATATTGGTCTAAAAAATTTGTGTAACTATAAAGGGATAATCACATAAAGATATTATTTTTGTAAATTATTGATAGAGGTAGAGTAGGATGAGGATGAAAAATTAAAATGTAGTAGGAAAATAGTACATAGCATCATGGTATAATATTTAATAAATTATTATTCAAATGATATATAAATAATTATCAAATAATCTAAATAGGGAGAAATTTTTTTATAAGTGTATAGAACTAGGAAGTTGGAATATTGAGAAAAGGTATAACACATTTAACAATAGTTATAGTTTCTAAAAAATACAACCATATATCAAACACTTTAGCTGGCCCATGATAGCATCCAACGGATATTCCCAATCCCCTTTAGGTTAGAAACAATCACCATGGCATGAGAAACTAAACTGTGGTGATTTGTCCAAAACAATAAATAAAACTAGTAGAAATAAAATATAAATAAAAATATCCATTATAAATCCATAAATTGGATTCTAATACAAACCTAGATAAGTAAAAAAAATATTATTTGAATCAGTATAATATAAATGAAATCCCATAACCAACCATCAAATCCCCCACACAAAAATGTCCCAGTTTCAATTTCTAGAATTTTATATATATTTAATACCATTCATAAAATAAAGAATGAAAAATATGTATGATATCTTTGGGAGATCAGTTTTGTTAATGTAAAAAAACAACCAGATAAACTCAATGTGAATCCTTGTGTATCCATCGAGTCCAAAAAAAATAAAATCTCAATGAGTGGTCAAGAGTTGAATCAAAATTTTGAAAATGATAAAATCAGATTTTCTTCCTCACTAGTATACAATCTCTAGACCACAAATAATGACATAATCAAATAATAAATCAAAAAAGAAACCAAAAATATACAAAGAAAATCAGAAGTTCTACTTTGTTAGGTTAGAGAAAATCCAAAACCTTATTTAGAAACCATAACATCAATCTAACATCGGATGTCAGATAAGATGTTTGTGAGGTATTCGAGTGGTGTGATTTGATGTTTGATTAACTAGGGAGGAGCGCCGACAACAAGTGGCTTTCACGGAAATCTTTAGATATCATGATGGGTTCACAAATGGTTAGGGTTTTTAATTATATTGAGGAAATTTTATAAGCTCTAATAATTAAGTGTTGATAAAGAGACCTTTTCCAGTTCTTATTACTTAAGCACTGATAAAAAAACTATTTATTATCAATTTTAGAGTTGATAATGGTTGGTCTTTATTAGTGTTAAAAAGTAATAAAAAATCAATCCTTATCTCTGCTAACATTATAGATCAAATAAATGTTAATTTTACCAGTGCTTTTTTAGTGCTAATAAGTCTTCTCCTTCATCATCACAAAAAAATGCTGATAAAGATGCATTCATCAGCAATTATTACATAAGTTCTAATAAAGAATGTATAATTATAGTTAAAAATAAAAAATTACAAATATTTATATATATTTAATAATCATATATAAATATAGTAAATATATTCTCTTTTAAATATATTTATTATAATTTTATAGTTGTTTATTTATAATTATAGAAATAATTTTGAAAAAAATCTTTATATCAATATATATTTATATAATTATATACATATATATATATATAATATATAAATATTGAAAATATATCTAAATATAGTAAACATATTCCATATTTTTGTAAATTTATTATAAAGTTAATAATTATTTTCAAATAAATAATTATTTATTTATAAATATATAAATAACATTAAAAAAAGATATTTATTTATTTATAAATAAAAATATATAATTATATAAATACAATAAATGTACATTTATAAATATATTTATTTTAAAAAAAATTACATATATTGTTTTTTACATTATTAATGAATATCTAATTTAATATGCATGCATATATGTTAAAAATGAGTGAAATTGAATAAATTATGAATAAGTATAAATTAAAAATATTGAAAAAATAGATATGTTTTATGATAGTGCATTGTATAAAAAAATGAATTAATTATGTATATGTGAAATCAGTATAACACATATTTGATCTTTATTAAATTGAAAAGTCAAATGACATTCAATTATATATCATGTACTATGTAATTAGTCAATATTTCTATTTCATTTTAATTTTTATTTGTAAAATAATATTTAATAAATATATGACTATTTAATGTAATGCGCAGAAATATTTTTTTGTATATAAATCATATTTATATAAATAAATATATATTATATATCTAATATATACAATTTAATACAATTTATTATAATTATTTTCTATTTAATAAAATGTTTAATATTTAATAATGTATAATACATTTATTCATTTTTATCAAGAATTATTTAATTAATAAAATATGTAAAATATCTTTTCTTAATAAAATCAGTTTTTATTTTATTTATTTATTTCATCATATTTATTTATTTATTCAAACCTTTATCAGTGATAAAAAGTACTAAGGAAAGAAAGATTTACCAATGATAAAAATTAAGTACTGATAAAGGGTACCGTTTATGAGTGCTAAAAATAAAGCAGTGGTAAAGAATACCCTTTATCAGCACCACAAATAAAGTGATGATAAAGGTTCCCTTTATCAACACTAAAACAAGTGAAGATAAATGGTTAAATTTATCAGCATTTTCCTTAACAATGATAAATATGCCATTTATTAGCATTTAAATCTAGCATTAATAAATACAAGCACTGTTATATATGGGTTTTTAGTAATGAAAATATAGATTTAGGGTCAATTTGGAGTAATAACGAGGGTTTAAAACTTAATCATGGACGATATCCACTTTCTTTAGATATTACTTTTAAACATTTCATGGTAAGTCACACGGTTAAGAAAAATTGTGTTCTAACTATGCTCATAGACCTGCTTCATGTTGGACCTCGCACAGTTTCACCGTACAATTATCCAAATAGTGAACCAATCATGAAAAAACCACTATCCCAAATTACATAGTTTCACCTTGGTTGAAACCCTTTTTCAACAAACAGTGTACCTTCCACATACCCTTTACCTTACAGTGCACAATTCCCTCTAGGAGTTGCAAGGTATCTAAAAACCATGCTCAAACTGTGCACCTATAGAAAATCCCTAAAAACATTCCAAAAGGTTTTCAAGACCTCCTAAACTTCACCCAGACTCTTTTTTTTGTTAAAATACATAAATTAAGCATTACTTAATTGAAAGTGGGGTGCTATATTCTCCCAAACATTAGCCATTATATCCACTGAATATAGAAAACCAATGTTGCGCTAATAGATTTTGGTCCACATCTTGATAATTTCCTTATCCAGTTCCTATGTCTCTTCCTGAATCAAACTATGTCACAAAAAAATAGCAATAGACTGATGCTCTTCCCACAAAAGAAATTATCATTCCTATCCACTATCTGCACTTGAATATGCACCAACAAAGCATCTAACTCTAAGTAAAAATGATCCCATCGAATCACATGCCGGGGATCAAAATGATATTTTTTCATTTGAGATACAAGAAACAGAATGTTCAATTTACAGATTCATGGTGGAATATCCAACCAATATCCCACCTCACAAAATCATTCAAGTATCCCAAAAGATAATATGTATATATGAGATAACCTCCCATCATCCCAAAATGATGATGACCAAGAATTAGAGAGATTCTCAAGAACACAAGATCACTCCCCTCGAATAGAAATGGATTTTGATGATTATTCACATATGATTTCTAATATCTCTAAGATATATCAATCCATTTCTGAATCAACTAAAATTTCTCCATTATTTCTTGTATTAGGATTGGCCCAAATATTGAATTCTCACATATTTCCATATAAAAGTAGAGAATTACAAGTACACCCAAACAATGCTTCAAAATGATCCATATATATCATGTAACGATATTTCTTGTTATATGAAAAGTCTACCAATAGTACCTACTATTCCCATGATCCAAAAAAATCTATTACCCAATATTATGACATTTATTCCAACATATGTATCAAAATTTTGGATTTCCCATCCATTTGAGGATGATACTCCATACTCATATTCTACTGTTTCCCAAGGTATTTTTGTAAGTATTTCTAGAAATGAGACTTAATCATCGGATATCTGTATGACACTATTAAAATTGGTAATCCATGCATCTTTACCAGTTCTCAGATATATATTTTTTATATATACCCCACCATATGGTATTGATGAATAGGGATGAAATGGTATAACTTTATGAGTTGATCCTATATCACCCATATGTCATCATGTTTTGAACTGTTCTTGGGAGACCTGTTACGAATTACATAGATATTTGATCTAATTTCCAAATAATAATAGGTAAAGACTGAAACATACCTTATAGTCACTAATGTTCTTCTTTATCCTAATTATAAGTTAAGAATCTCAAAATATACACATCCACCTTATTTTCCTTTTCGAGCCACCAAAACTATGATTTCAACACTTTATACATCTTTTGTATTCCAGGATAAACAACTGATCTTGAATGGTGGTAATAATGATGTTGATGTTCTTGAAAAGCCATATTTACAACAATCTAATCTCAAAATAATAAAATTGAAATCCCATCCAGCTTCTAGCCCTTTACAGTCTCCCCATCTTTGAATTTTCATATCATAAAAATACATAATGAATTGAAAATCTATTCCTCTTTAACTATATCCACCAAATTAGGAAAAAAAGTAGAATGAAAACCACAACTTCACTTTAGTATTCATGTTACTATATCAATTACAGTATGACCGAAGTCAACTTCCACTAATCTGAAGCCTCTTTTTTCCAACCACGCATATGACATCCGGGTTAATACATCTGCGACCATATTTCCTTTACCCAATATATACATTAAGTAAAATTTAATATTTAAAGATACTCCATCCATATTCCTAGTCTCATTTTCAAATCCATATGTGATAAAATATGTTTCAATATCTGATGATCTGTAAACATAGTAAATTTATCACAAAACAGGCAATGCCCCAATGTGTTCAATGCATGGACTATGATAGATAACTCCAAATTGTGTGATGGGTAGTCATTCTCATGAAATAGTAACTTTATTAATATATATGTTTCAATATTATCTATATTAATTAGGAAATATCCCATCCCTAATCCTGAAGCATCATAATACACAACATACCCTTCTCCTAATTCTAGAGAAATTATTATTTTTGATGATGTAAAGAAAACATTAAGCTTTCTAAAAGACTTGTAAAATTTTTCATTTCATTTTAATATAACATTATTCCTTTTAAAATCTATATTAGGTGAGGCCATTCATGATAAATCATGAATGAAGTATTCATAATAACTAGTTGGACCAAGGAAACTGTGTATCGGGAAAAATTATTTTGTGGTTACCATGAGATAAAAACCTCTAAATTTTCTAGATCCGGAGAAATAATACTTTATGTAATAAAATTGATAGTTAAAATATCTCTTCAATCCAAAAGTCACACATAGCTATTTTAGCATAAAAATGACGCTCTCTCAAGATTACCAATATTGTCACCAATATTTTCTCATGCTAAAACCTTTCCCTTAAATACACTAATACGTCATCCACAAACACTACCACAATAGAATACAGTTATATCCATAATATCTGATTCAATAATTCCATATATACCTATGGTGAATTTGTGACACAAAAATGCATTAACATATATTTATAATTTCCCTATTTTCTCATAAAATCTATCATTGGGATATCCTCCTTTGGAACAAGAAATTCGTGATAAACTGATCTTATGTCAATCATAGAGAACCACTGGGATCCCCTTAATTTATAGAATATATCATCAATGTGTGGATGTTGATTATTATTCTTTTTCATAATGCGATTAATCTTATAATAATCCACAAATAGTTGAAGTGTTTTTTTTGACAAACAAGACCAATGATACACACAGAGATGTGTTAGAATAAATGACGACATTTCTTTTCCAACTATTCCAAATTCAATTTCAATTCCCTTAATTCTATTATTTCCATCTAATAATATGGAATGTAAATAGGACTTTCCCTCAAAAGGGTATCAATCATCAACTCCACTTATCTTATGTTTAGTAACCTAGAGAAATTATAAGGAATGAAATCTAGAAATTGATCATCAACCACTGGAAAACTGATATTATTCCTCTCTTCAATTGATTCCAAAGTGAATGATCCAATTAGTACAAGATCATTCTAAATTCACTTGAAAACATGCCTATTTCACCAGCCTTTACATTCTGATCCCCTCTACAGAGATGCTCGACACCATCATCAATCGTAAAAATAACCCATTGGGTATAATAATCGACAAGAGCCTTTAACATTTTCAACTAATCCATACACAATATTATTTCATATACATCCATTTCAAACACAATGAAATTCCATATTATCTCAGATCCATAAAATTTTATAGGAAATTTTCTACACTTAAATGATTGAAAATCTCTTTGACCAAGAGGAATTTTCCGTTTCAACACAGAAAGAATCATCTCAACATTTCAACTTATCAAATAGAAACATGAGAAGAAATAAAGTAATTAGATTCAAATGTATCAAACAAAGATTAAATATGTTTATAATTCAAAATATTATTACTTGTCACCATCTATGGTCCAAATTCATCATCCATAATAACCTTCTCAGATAATTATAATTACTTGCTCGAATAACATTATCCTTGATGGCACGCGAGTTTCAGTGAGCACGGGCTCTTGGCGGCGATGGCAATCAGGCACCTTTATCCTAGGGTTTTTGATGACTATCCCACACAATTTTCATTCTGTGCTCATGGATGGAGAACCGGGCATGGCCTGGAATGAAGGCGTGCCACATCTTCATAGCGGAGCTCTTCCGGTGGATCTACCCATTGTGCATCTAGATACTACTGCAAAAACATTCATTCTTGTTGTCAATCATAATGTTTTAGCCTCCATTCGTCAGGATAGAGGATGTGTGTAGGTTCTCGCTTCTGATTCACCTCGCGTTCCGAAGGTGTCATCCACATCTGATGATCATGATAGCTTCAAATCCAGGTCTTCTGTTTTGGATCATGCGGCTCAGGATCGGATTGATGGTGGTGCGCAAAAGACGGATCCGCTGCTTGTGTTGAGGGATTTTATGGGTCATGATTCCTCTAATTTGGATGCTCAAATCCCCGGTGTTCCTCGTATGGATGGTGATTTGAAGGGGTCTAGGGTAGTCCTTCCTTGTACAATGGAGAGGGTCATGTTGCAGTCCAATATGCCCCCTGATTTCACGATTTCTGATCCACGACTGATGAAACCTAAAGATCCTTAGAAGGTCCCTAATAATACAGTTAATTTTAAGGATCTGACTTGCATAGTTGATGCGGAATCTTCTTGTCAGATCCTTCGAAAAGGGTCATCAGCTCATGTTGATGTGAATCCTGATGTGTTTGTAGAGAGGAATGCAATTGGGAAGAATTCCTTGATTGCACGTCTTATTCTACCAAAGGGTGAGAAGCCTTGTGTAGAGATCCTAAGCTTGACGTACATGGGAATTACATTACTTTTGCAGAATACTTAATACATAACAAAAATAGACACACAAGGACTGTAATAGTTTAGTGTTTTTGGAAACTTGGAACGTAATCTTCTAATCGTGGTGAAAGATCTTCAACATCTCCCATAAAGATCTTCCACTTTTTGTTTCCTGACCTAAAACCTTTATTTTGATCCTGGGGGAAAATAAAACATAAAAAGGGTGAGCTCAAATTCTCAGTAAGGGTAATCATGGATAAAATAAAACATACCATATAAATTGGAACTTAAAAACATTAACATAATGTTTAAACATTAAAATCTTGAGCAACGACATAAAACATGGATGTATATAAGGCATAGAACATAATCGAACATAAAACATGATAAAATATCATGGGAATAAAACATGTAATTGTGGCATCCATTAAGAACATGTATTGATTTCCATAGTAGCCAAGGCATTGCTGCCAAGACCATCTTAGTGGACAAAGTCCCATTCTGAATCGAGTTCACTCCTCGTTTCAGTCCTGTAACACTGAACCAGATTAACTTACCGTTCCAGCCATGTCTATCTCATGAGATATAAAATCTTTACCCAATGAATTGGAGGGAGATATAGGTCCCACACATCTCATAATGAAATCATTTTTACTTGTGCCACAAAATAAACATACATCATTCATAAAAAAACCCCAATAAATAAAATGGGTTTAATAAACATCATCCCATCATCACAAAATCCATATAAAAGAAATGGATATTTCATCATAAGAAAAGTGAAACCATGTAAATCATAGAGACATTAAACTTGACACATACACATATGAAATAATGTAATCTTATATGGAAAATGGTTTTGATAAAACACTTCAAATGAATTCTTGAGGAAATTATCCTTTCTTCTTCAAAATCAATCTCTTTCCAAAAAAATTCATGCAATTTTAAAAGAAAAGTATTTTGTTGAAAATAGTCATGAAATATTTTTGAGGAATCTTCATGAAAAATATGGCTTTATAAAACCGTAAAAATCCATTTGTGTCTTATAAGTTAAAAAAACATTCTTCTCGTACTTTTGCCGGAAAAGTCAAAATTACCTCGTAAAGTAAACAAAAGAAAGATTCCTTACATACCATGTAGTAAAAGTCAAAGTGGGTAAAAGTTACTTTAAACATACATGAAAGAAATTTTATAAAACATGGACATGTATGATAGAAATAACCCCAGTAAATACAGACGAATAAGCAATCTCGGATAAAAATGAGATTTGCAAAATTATCCCTTTCCTTATGTCTGATATGCTTCGTATGTATCTGAACCTCTTGTATAATGATTTAAATAATTTCATTGACTTATTAAAGAATTATATTCATTGTTATGATATCATATATGGTTCACTTATGACTTTATATTACTCGTTCTTTTGTAAATTCCATGTTAAAGAGCATTTTGGGTAAAATCGTTTCATTTCTCGTACGTGTTTTGACTTGTAATTATTCATATGATTGCTTAGATCATGATTACATAATTCCAGAATATACAACATGATTTATATATAATATATATTCATAATATACATATATATAATAGATCGATAAATTGAAAGAAATACACTGTTCATGGAGACGGTAGGTCTTACGTACACATGAACGTTGTTTTCGTTTCCTTATTGAGTTGAATGGAATTAAGTAGATGAAATACATATATACATGGATATAGTAGCTTTATAATGTCATATATTTCATTATTATTGCTTATATATACTTTATAATCATTCTTAAATGGTTAACGTGGAGAATGAATCTCATCGCGTCGTGGAGACAGTCGTTCGTACGTACGCACAAGCGATGATATCATTTGCATAATTATTGAATTTAATTGGAGTGGATGATACAATATCTCAGAATCCGTATGATGTTATAATAACTATGTATAGTTATTCGTTACATCATTATACCCATCCATGTGAGGTGTTGGTGGAAAAACAGATTACACCACAACGTGGAGACAGTATTCCGTACGTACACACGCGCGGTGATTTTGTTTTCCGTAGGATGGATAGAAGGTGAAATGGGGTTGTTTCATATAATTAAAAATCATTATATTAGTGATACTGATGTTATTACTTTATAATGAAACAACTAAATAAGAAGAAGTTGAAGAACAAAGAAGCTTAAACGAATCGGGAGAAGAAATTACCTCTTCTTTGATACGCCTCCTTGAAACCTCCTCTTAGGGCACTAAGATTGGTCTTTAAAGTAGACCAGAACCTCTAGGATGTTTCTAGGGAAGTGGAGAAGATAATATTTCAGGGTTTGGCCTAGCATGAAGTCTCAAATTTGTGTGAGGAGGAGAGGGAGGAGGTGCCCTTTTATAAGGGAGGAGAGGGGCACCTTTGGAATTCTTAAAAATATTAATTTATAATAAATCTAACCCCACTTAAAAACCTCCAAAAATGACTCATATTCTAAGATTAGATGATATAGGGTTGTAATCTCATCAACCAATCAAATTTAGACATGTTTGGATCTTATTTTAAACCTTATCATTTTGATTTATCCTTATTTAATCTATTTAAGTTTATTTGTGGTAATAAAATTCTAAATTTTAAATTATAACAAATAATTACTTATTTGTTGTGAATTTTCCATAATTGTTTACCTTATAACATTATAGACCATATAAATTTAAATTTCTAATTTTTAAATATTTTTGTGATTTTTAAACAATTTTATAATATGTTATTTTTATAAAATAACAATAGTGTCAATTTTGACACTATTCATTTATTTGAATTTAAATAAAATATATACAGAATATATGTTCGAACTAAAAGATTTAATAGATTCATAAAAGGTCATATGTGTCTAAAAAATTCGTGTATCACATTAAATAGTTCATATAATATTTATTTTATTATTTTTTAAAACCATTTATTCGGTTTATCTCTTAATATAATAATTACTACAACATTTTTGTATAATTATTTAATATAATGATTTGTTGCATAAAAATTTAAAATAAAATCCTATGATGAAGATAAATATATTACCTTTCGCAATAATACTTTTACTCGAATTTATCATCTTAAAATAACAATATTTAAATTGTTATATTTATTAAATTATGAAGGTGACAACTTTGTCATCATTTAAAATAAAATAATATAAGTGTCATAATCACTTTTATAAGGATCTAAACGGTTATATATTACATCATTGGATTATTAAGGTGTATATATATACTAACAATAAGTTTTTTTCAGGTTTTTGGGCCTTTTAATGGGTATTATTATTTCAATAAAAACTATATTACTTATTTTCCACTTAATAATAATTTCTGTATCATTAATGTATCACCATTAATGACAATTATTTAATCCCTAAAAATTATAAATAAATTATCATGATATAGATAATTTTATTAGATTTCTAGAGACTATTCATGTTCAAAGTTTTATTATGTTTATCACTAAATTAAAATTATTATACTTATAATATTTAAGAGAGTGACATGTTGTCACTTTCTTTGGTTTTAATAATAATTAAATTATTTTCATGGTCAAAAGTCCATAAAATGAATCTAATACGACCATTTGTTGATATGGGTTTACTTTTATTCATCCAATATAATTTTTACATGTGTTAGGGTAATTTTATAATATTATATTTACCCTTAATTACCCGATTTACCTTTAACTATGGTAAATAAAATTTACCGTAGTTACTATTCATAATTCCCAAAAATAAAAAAGTAGCCTATTAACATAATTTGTACCCAATGATTCCAAATATGGAATCCATTTTTTCAAATTCAATACACAGAAGTTTCTGAAATTAAATTAAAATTAATCCCGTTGTCGAATGAAAACGGATTTTTGTTTAAAACATTGTAAAAGATTGAATAGATTTAACCTATGAATTCAATGTAAAATCAATGCTAATGACATATATTATATTAAATGGTAAAAATATATTCTATTTATACTTTAAAACAATTCAATATTATAATTTAACCATATAAATTATTACGATGAAAAAAGTTGTTTTTCCATTAAAATATAGCGTGTTTTTACTATTCATCAAAATATAAAAGTTACCAGAATAATACGAAAAATTTATCCAAAGTAAATTTTTATTTCTTTATTCCAAATAAGAATTTTATTTTGTCAAATTGAACTTATAAACATGTCAAAAACAAGATTTAATGTGGGTGCGCCATCAAAAGGCGGCAAAACTGCATTTTTTGAAAATACTTATTTTACCTTAAAAATTTATTGTGTTCTCATAACATGTTCTGGAAAATGTGTACGATGAATAATAGTGTTATAAAATTTAATATTTACTTAATATTATTCATAACGGCTAGTTCATAATAATATTATAATAATATATCGTTGTTTAGTAAAACCCGGTGTTGCGTACAACACACGCTATCGAGGAAGGTCGTGATTGCGTGTAATGCAAGCCAAGTCAAGGTTGCGTGTTGTGAAAGAATCCTTCGTTGTTTCGTGTAACAGAATCAAACCATATTTCATTTATAAATTGAATATATATATATATATACTCAATGTTGCGTAGAATAACTATTATCAAAGTTGTGTGTAACACGAGCCAAGAATGTGTTGCGTATACTGCAAGCTAATACGGTGTTGATTATAGCACAAGGTAATCTTTGTGTAGCATAAAACACAAGACATTAATGAAATTAAAAGAATATTTTTCATAAAATCTTGGGGTGTTACATTCTACCCCCCTTAAAATGAATTTCGCCCTCGAAATTCGTCGGGGTTATAAACGGTTTACTACTCGAAAGTTTGTTTAATAGAAACACACATCGTAAAAAGGAATACCAAAACATGGCTTTAAAAACTAAAGTATGAAATGTAACAGTTATCCAAATTAACTCATCACTGGGTTTCCACAAAGGAGAACATAGGTGAAAATATGGATATGGAAGAAAAATATAACCATCAAGTTCTGATGGAGAGTGGTAGAGAAAATGGATATGAAAAAGCCAACAATCACAAAGCTATTGATTTATGATTATCTAAGGTACCATATGATTCATCAGATATAAGGGAACTAGGACAACATTTTAGGTTTTCAAGATCATTTCCCTAAAGTTGATGAATTAAAAGAAATACTTGCATGATTTTGGTACAATCTCACTGTTGTTCGTGAATTGAACAATTTCCACTGCATCCCTTAAAGAAATGAAGTTGAATTTGTTATTCGTGATGTGTTAGCAGGTCATGTGATAGAATTATGGGTCATTCCATCTCTTTAAAACAAAAGGTTAGCAAAAGTTATAAGTCCATCTTATGGTTAGATTAATCGTATATGGTTTCAAAAATGAACTTATACTTCATATTTTATACCACTTAATAAGATAAAACTAGTTTCTACTAACCAGAGACTTCCTGTTGGCCAGTGGTATGCGATAAAGGCCAGTCTCACTTCGGTTGTGGGTTCGATTCCCATAGCCTTGTCTGACGTGATGGGTTGTCGCCCGTCCTGCAGGTTGTCCTTTTTCTAAAACTACATTACTATATCATCCCATCAATAATATCGAAAATGGTTCTATCTTTAAACAATACTAACTTATGTCCAACATAATCCATTCCAATATTTAGGCTTATCCATAATATTGCAGTCCATTGTCATATTATAGTGAAAACGATTACTAAATATTTCATATAAGAAGCATGTTAATACCATCGTTGATCCCCGTATATCATAAGATATGTCTTGTTGGTCACATTACAAACGTTTGAAGGCCTTAATCATGTATTCTCTTGAAAAATGAATACCTATTGAACCTTAGTGAAAACATGAATGGAGTTAAAAGTTAACACTTTCCACATACCAAAATCCTCAAAATTCTATATACTCAAACCCTGATATCACTTAGTCCTTACATCAAACATGAGCTCATGAATACAATCAAACATCTCATTATCTTCTTTTTCCTTCATTATGCACATATCATCTACTTTACAAAAATATCTGAATAAAATTCCATGGTTACTGGTACCATTCAACATATACTTTCAAATACTTTTAGGAAAAAACATAGTGTAACAATCCTTAGATGATTCTTTATTCCATAGTACCATTAACTATACATCATAATTCTCGATAAACATACAATCATTCCACTACCTTCTAAAACAACCAACTGAGCTTCAACACTTCTTTCAGCTCATATATCATTTGTAGTCTCCTCCTCATCATCATCCACATAAATACTACCCATATGACCATGCTGATTCTCTTCGTGATATTTTCCATTAGGGCATTGGTTTGCATAATGCCCATACATTCCACATTTAAAACATCTAATCATTGTTGATGTCGTAGTAATACCATTATCCTTGTCCATGGTGTTAACTGAACCTTTTCCTTTGCACTTACTGGCTTTGTGTCCTTCTTTTCCACACCCAAAGCATCCTCCAGTTCCTTTGAAATAATCTCCCTGATGCCTCTTCCCACATGATTTACATGAGGGAAATTTAACTTTATTTCTTCTATGATCGTTATGAAACTCCATCTTTCTCTTATTATCTGAGCCGGGAAACTTACAAAATATGAGATTATTGATCATATTATGAGATTGCTGATTCGGAATATTAACGATGTTTGGACTTCCAGATCCCATTTCATTTGGTTTCTCATGAATAAAATCATTCCATTGACCGTCATATCCTCCATTATCATGAATCTTCCTTTTTCTAGCCATTTTCTAAAACCAAAAAAGAATAGTGTGAGAGGAAAAAATCATGCTAGGGCAAACAACATAGTAAAGGGGGAGCACCCTCAATATCTAACATCATAGGTTAAATTCTAAGATCGTTACCATTGTTCTAGGACTATATGCTATACGTATTCTTATCCTTAGCTACATCCCTACACATACCTTAGAAATATCTCTAGGAATCTCACTAACGTTTTCGCATCCTAGTTTCCAAAGGTTGACCAAACCATTCCTCTAATACCAACTGTAGAGACCATAATCTTGACATGGGTGGACATTACATTACTTTTGCAGATTACTTAATACATGATAAAAATAGAAACACAAGGACCGTAATAGTTTAGTGTCTTTGGAAACTTGGAAAGTAATCTTTTAATCGTGGTAAATGATCTTCAACATCATCAATAAAGATCTTCCACTTTTTGTTTCCTGACCTAAAACCTTTCTTTTGATCCTGGGGGAAAATAAAACATAAAAAGGGTGAGCTCAAATGCTCAGTAAGGGTAAGCATGGATAAAATAAAACATACCATATACATTGGAACTTAAAAACATAAACATAATGTTTAAACATTAAAATCTTGAGCAACGACATAAAACTTGGAAGTACATAAGTTATAGAACATAATGGAACATAAAAAATGATAAAATAGCATGGGAATAAAACATGTAATTGTGGAATCCATTAATCACATGTAATGATTTCCATAGTAGCCAAGGCATTGCTGCCAAGACCATCTTAGTGGACAAAGTCCCATTCTGAATCGAGTTCACTCCTCGTTTCAGTCCTGTAACACTAAACTAGATTAACATACCGTTCCAGCCATGTCTATCTCATGGGATATAAAATCTTTACCCATTTCATTGGAGGGAAATATAGGTCCCTCCCATCTCATAATGAAATAATTCTTACTTGTGCCACAAAATAAACATACATCATTCATAAAAAACCCAATAAATAAAATGGGTTTCATAAACATCATCCCATCATCACATAATCCATATAAAAGAAATGGATATTTCATCATAACAAAAGTGAAACCATGTAAATCATAGAGACATTAAACTTTACACATACACATATGAAATAATTTCATCTTAGATGGAAATGGTTTTGATAAAACACTTCAAATGAATTCTTGAGGAAATTATCCTTTCTTCTTCAAAATCAATCTCTTTCCAAAAAATGTCATGCAATTTTAAAAGAAAAGGGTTTTGTTGAAAATATTCATGAAATCTTTTGGAGTAAGCTTCATGAAAATAAGGCTTTATAAAACCATAAAAATCCATTTGTGTTGTATAATTTAAAAGAACATTCTTCTGGTACTTTTGCCGGAAAAGTCAAAATTACCTCGTAACGTAAACAAAAGAAAGATTCCTTACATACCAAGTAGTAGAAGTAAAAAATGGGTAAAAAGGAATTTATACATAAATGAAAACACTTTTATAAAACATGGACATGGATGATAGAAATAACCCTAGTAAATACAGACGAATAAGCAATCTCGGATAAAAATGAGATTTGCAAAATTAGCCCTCACCTTATATCTGATATGCTTCATATGTATCAAAAACTCCTGTATAATGATTTAAATAATTTCATTTAATTGTTAAAGAATAATATTCATTGTTATGATATCATATATGGTTCACTTATGACTTTATATTACCTGTCCTTTTGTAAATTCCATGTTAAAAAGTGTTTGGGGTAAAATCGTTTCATTTGTCGTCCGTGTTTTGACTTGTAATTATTCATATGATTACTTAGAACATGATTACCTAATTCAAGAATATAAAACTTGTTTTATATATAATATATATTCATAATATACATATATATAATAGATCGATAAATGGAAATAAATACACCGTTCCTGGAGACGGTACGTCGTACGTACGCATGAACGCTGTTTTCGTTTCCTTATTGAGTTGAATGGAATTAAGTAGATGATATACATATATAAATAAATCCAGTACCTTTATAATGTCATATATTTCATTATTATTTCTTATATATACATTATAATCATTCTTAAATGGTTAACATGGAGAATCAATCTCATCGCGTCGTGGAGACGGTAGTCCGTACGTACGCACGAGTGATGATATCATTTCCATAATTATTGAATTGAATTGGAGTGGATGATACAATATATAAGAATCAGTATGATGTTATAATAACTATGTATAGTTATTCTTTACATCATTATACCCATCCATGTGTGGTGTTGGTGGAAAAACAGATTACACCACGGTGTGGAGACTGTATTCCGTACGTACGCACGCGCGGTGATTTTGTTTTCCGTAGGATGGATAGAAGGTGAAATGGGGTTGTTTTATATAATAAAAAATCAGTATATTAGTGATACTGATGTTATTACTTTATAATGAAACAACTAAAGAAGAATAAGTTGAAGAAGAAAGAAGCTGGAAAGAATCGGGAGAAGAAATTACCTCTTCTTCGATACGCCTCTTTGAAACCTCCTCTTAGGGCACTATGATTGGTCTTTAAAGTAGACCAAAACCTCTGGGATGTTTCTAGGGAAGTGTAGAAGATAATTTGGCAGGGGTTGTCTGAGCTTGAAGGCTCAAATTGGTGTGAGGAGGAGAGGGAGGAGGTGACCTTTTATAAGGGAGGAGAGGGGCACCTTTGGAATTCTTAAAAATATTAATTTAAAATAAATTTAACCCCACTAAAAAACCTCCAAAAATGACTCATATTCGAATATTAGATGATATCGGGATGCAATATCATCACCAAATCAATTTTATACATGTTTGGATCTTATTTTAAACCTTATGATTTTGATTTATCCTTATTTAATCTATTTATGTTTACTTGTGGTAATAAAATTCTAAATTTTAAATTATAACAAATAATTACATATTTGTTGTGAATTTTCCATAATTGATTACTTTATAACATTATAGACCATATAAATTTAAATTTATAATTTTTAAATATTTTTGTGATTTTTAAACAATTTTATAATATGTTATTTTTATAAAATAACAATAGTGTCAATTTTGACACTAGTCATTTATTTGAATTTAAATAAAATATATACAGAAGATATGTTCGAAATAAAAGCTTTAATTGATTCATAAAAGGTCATATGTATATATAAAATTAGTGGATCACATTAAATAGTTCATATAATATTTAGTTTATTATTTTTTTAAAACCATTTATTTGGTTTATCTCTTAATAAATTAATTACTACAACATTTTTGTATAATTATTTAATATACTGATTTGTTGCATAAAAATTTAAAATAAAATCCTATGATGAAGATAAATATATTACCTTTAATAATAATACTTTTACTAGAATTTATCATCTTAAAATAACAATATTTAAATTTTTATATTTATTAAATTATGAAGGTGACAACTTTGGCACCATTTAAAATAAAATAATATAAGTGTCATAATCACTTTTATAATTATCCAAACGGTTATATATTAGGTCATTGGATGATTACGGTGTATATATACACTACCAATATATTTTGGTCAGGTTTTTGGGCCTTTTAATGGGTATTATTATTTCAATAAATACTATATTACTTATTTTCCAATTAATAAATAATTTATGTATCATTAATGTATCACCATTAATGACAATTATTTAATCCCCAAAAATTATAAATAAATTATCATGATTTAGATAATTTTATTATATTTCTGGAGACTATTCATGTTCTAAGTTTTATGATGTTTATCACTAAATTAAAATTATTATACTTATAAGATTTAAGAGAGTTACATGTTGTCACTTTCTTTGGTTTTAATAATTATTAAATTATTTTCATGGTCAAAAGTCCATAAAATGAATCTATTCCTAACCTTAGTTGATATGGGTTTACTTTTAGCCATCCAATTAAATTTTGGCATGTGTTAGGGTAATTTTATAATATTATATTTACCCTTAATTACCCGATTTACCTTTTACTATGGTAAATAAAATTTACCGTAGTTAATATTCATAATTCCCAAAAATAAAAAGTAGACTATTAACATAATTTTTACCCACCAATTCCAAATATGGAATCCGTTTTTTCAAATTCAATACACAAAAGTTGCAGAAATTAAATTAAAATTAATCCCGTTGTCGAATGAAAACGGATTTTTGTTTAAAACATTGTAAAAGATTGAATTGATTTAACCTATGAATTCAATGTAAAATCAATGCTAATGACATAAATTATATTAAATGGTAAAAATATATTCTATTTATACTTTAAAACCATTAAGTATTATAATTTTACCACATAAATTATTACGATGAAAAAAGTTGTTTTTTTCATTAAAATATAGCATGTTTTTACTATTCATCAAAATATGAAAGTTACCAGAATAATACGAAAAATTTATCCAAAGAAAATTTTTATTTCTTGATTCCAAAAAAAAATTTTATTTTGTAAAATTGAACTTATAAACATGTCAAAAACTAGATTTAATGTGGGTGTTCCATCAAAAGGTGGCAAAACTGCATTTTTTTAAAAATACGTATTTTACCTGAAAAAATTATTTTGTTCTTATACCATGTTCTAGAAAATGTGTAA
This sequence comes from Viscum album, assembly GCA_963277665.1. Classification (NCBI taxonomy): domain Eukaryota; kingdom Viridiplantae; phylum Streptophyta; class Magnoliopsida; order Santalales; family Viscaceae; genus Viscum; species Viscum album. The sequence goes on along the minus strand of OY728140.1, from coordinate 1,709,919,815 downwards.
GATGAATAATAATGTTATAAAATTCAAAATTTACTTAATAATATTCATAACGGCTAGCTCATAATAATATTATAATAATATATAGTTGTTTAGTAAAACCCGGTATTGCGTACAACACACGCTATCGAGGAAGGTCGTGATTGCGTGTAATGCAAGCCAAGTCAGGGTTGCATGTTGTGAAAGAAGCCTTAGTTGTTTCATATAACAGAATCCAACCATATTTCATTTATTCATTGAATATATATATATACTCAATGTTGTGTAGAATAACTATTATCAAAATTGTGTGTAACACGATCCAAGAATATTGTTGCGTATACTGCAAGGTAATATGGTGCTGCGTATAGCGCAAGGTAATCCTGGTGTAGCATACAGCACAAGAAATTAATGAAATAAAAAGAATATTTTTCATATAATCTCAGGGTGTTACACCTTGGGTGTTTGATGATTTGGTTAAACGGATCTCATTTTTGTGGGGCACCTTTGATTGGAAGTGTGAGTCTCTTAGCCATGGATTATTTCATTGAATTTTTCCATTGAATACCTTCAAAATACATGTGTGTAGTATCGGGTCTCTATCTCTAAAACTGGGATGGATTCACCTTCATGAATGGTCTTTGGATTTAAATGTCTCATGTGCAAGAAAGGATTTTTTTTAGGTTTGGGTCTGGTTGCATGGACTTAATTGGGTCCTCTGACATCCAATGATTTTTCATGATATAGGCATTACAATTGGGATTCCTATTCGCATTGACTAGGAAACAGATGTGGTTCGGTTTGGACATTTTCCTCAAATACTGGTGGTGGTTTATTTGTGTTCTACCTTGATTGATAAGGTAACTATATCCACTCCCACTGATAATATTCATGTTGATGCTGAATATGAAAGGAAACTCTTTTTTGTATTGAATGTATGGATATTGGACATTATTTGGTGTTATGTCGGCGGAAGATCTCCTGTGGGAGATGTGGGATGAAGGGTCATCCAGATACTCTTTGTAGAAGGAATCCTGATAGAAATCATGTGGCTCTGTCAAAGCCTCCTCTTCGTGATGGCGATGCCAAAAAAACATCTTCTACTAAGGATGATATTTTGGATGTTGAAAAATATTTCCCTCAGGTGTCTGATTTGAAAGGAAAAGGCCTTATAGTCGATAAGCCCCCGATGAGAGCTAATAGTGATCCCTCTAATGCTCCGGCAAATTCTCATTTTTCCAATGATGGTCGTGCTGCCCCCACTGGATTTCATGTGACTGGAAAAAATACCAGCATATTTATTGATGGGTCTCCTACTCATTCTAAACCTCCAAATCCATGTATGCATGATAGTCCTGCTACAGCTGGGTTATGTGAGGGGACTGTTGACTCTGCACCTCGATTGGATAACACTGGAGCTCGTCAACATGATGATTGTCATCAGGAAATCCAAAATATTTTGAACTCCTATAAGATATCTGAGAAGTGGGGTGACATCGTTGAGGAAGAAGGGATGGCTGCGGACTGCGGTTGTCCTACCACTTTCAAATATGCACTCCTATCTGAAAAAGGGAAGGCGAATGTTTTCACTCTTGCTCCTTCGAAGAGATGTCCAAGGAAGGACTATTCTAACATACCTCACACTGTGTCTACTCGATCTTATAAGCCATCAGCCAAGCTCAATACTGATCTTCTTATGATTTCAAATCAGGTTAAGTGTCAATCTGAATGGGACACTTCTAATAGCTCTGATTATGAGAAGGACATTTCTTACTATGATTTGTAATTTTGTTCTTAACGGACGAGGGTGAGTCCCTTTTTTTGACCCTTCCTGTCTTCTCTGTAATTTTTCTTTTATTTTAATAAATGTTCAGGAGCATATATTCTGACTGGACTTGGTGGGTAACATTATTCTTTATTTCGTTGTTAATATTACCCCTACTATTGAGTCACTCTATTCCTAGAATCACCAGGGCTGGATATATTCAGCCGATGAGGGTTGTTCTGTTTCCCTCATCACATGAAATAATACGACATCTATGTCACATGAGAAGTTTATTGAGCACCCAACCTTTGAGAACTACGACAATAATGTTGAAGATGTCCCATCGGGTTGCACTTGTGGAATACTCTAGATGGGGTTTTATAATCTCACTCCATGTGGTCAAAAATCTTTTATTATAAATATCTATATTATATAATGTCTCTTAGAATAATATCTAATAATCCAGGTATATGATTTGGAATTATCCATGTACCTTGTAAATAGGTTTCTCTCTTTCTCTTTCCCCGGGTATTAGATTTCCCAAAATTTCTATTAGGATTCGACATTCCCCCTCAACCCATATATCTTTATATTTCCATTTCTTCAACATATACTCTGTTTACCTTATCTATATAATTCATAATACAAATCACATCAATATTTTTATAAAACTCCTAACCCCAATATCCCATACCCATTGTCTTACCTTATTATATTGGTTCTAGGAACAAAATATTGTATCCCAAAAGTCCAAATGGTTTATTATATTTAGAAAACTATATAAATATATAAGGTTTATATCACAAATTGAATGAAAAAAACATAGAAACTTCATTGGAAACATCCATGTACTCCAAGATTATTCTAGCAAGTCATTCATAATAAATATCTTCACATTCTGTGGAAAAATAAAATATAATAATGTGGTGAGATCAGATGCTTAGTAAGCATAAGAAATACAATAGATTCTATCATAAACAATAAGGCATGGAGAGTAACTGAAAACACATGTCATTAAATCATAATCTTGAGAATAATATTGAAGTACTTGTAATGGATTAAATACTGACATAAATATTCTACTAGTCAAATAATAATGTGAATATTATACAAGTAAAATAATCATTTGAATTATCAATTAATAATTTCATAATGAGGGAATACATAATTAAAAACTTTTGAAATATACCATTGAGGCATCAGATAAGGAATCTGAAAATAAATATTCGAGGCCTTATCAAAACCCATATTTGAAAATAAATGGGCAAGGCCTTAGCAAGGTCCATAACTTTTTTTTCATGAGACCTATCAATTAAACAATGGGCTATAGTGATACTTTTCCATCACATAATATGTCCAATTCATTCTTTGTGTGAATGGGAATAAACATAAATGAAATATACATATGAAATGTAAATAACATTCCCTTATCCATAAACATAATCACTAACCATTTTGACTAGTATGGTGAATGGTTTCAAGATATCACATCCACAATCAAAGTTATCATAAACCATTTAATATAATATAGTAGATTATAATCGTAATATATTGACCTCAAAAGATTATAATTTTCAATATAGGTGTTGAAATAGATGAAAATACTCTAATAAAATCAATGACAATTCTTCAAAAAAAATATCCTTTTACTTTACAAAGAAACTTCCTTTTGGAAAAAACATTACTATTTTTCATAATTTTTTCTATAAAACCAGAAATGAAGAAATATTGTTTTTTAATAATAGAATTAGTGATTTTAGAAAAATAACGGTGTCTTAAAACACATTATTGATGGTACTTTAAAATGGGTATTAAATCAAGAAGTTCTTTTCATGTGGGATTTCTTATTGAGATGAATTACAAAGGAATCATTATAAAACATTCATTTCCCCGCCTAATAAAAATAAACTAATCTAGATTCATGTGTTTATAACATTTGAATAGAATTTAGAAAAAGTATATAATAATAATGTTCGATTACACTAGCGTGATAAGGGATAAAGCGTAACCCGAATAAACAAACAAATATTGGGGGATAATTTCTTACCTTATATCAGAAAGTGTTATAAAATTGGGCTTAATTCACATAAGATCATTGGGAGTTACATTCTCCCCTACTTCAAAAAAATTTATTCCTTGAAATTTTCATAATTTCTCCTCATAAAAATATTTGGACAGTTCTTGTCATAAATTTCTCTATTTCCCATATCGTCTCATCAATTTTATGATTTTCAATATAACTTTATCTGCCGAGTCATTCAATTCCTCCACACCTTCTCTCGAGTGTCCAACATCAGGATATAATCTTTATATTTTGTTTAATATGGTTCCAATTATATTCCTTAATAAGTGAGTACATGCATAGGGTCTGGAATGTACTTATTTAAAAAAGAGATATGGAACACATTGTGCAATTTAGAAAGGATTGGTGGCATCTCTAAATGATAAGACACAAATCCAATTGTCTATGGGATTTAAAAAGGTCCAATGTACTAAGGGATCAATTTCACTTTTCTTCCAATTCTCATTACACACTTCCATGGAAATACCTATAAGAATGCATAATCTCTCACTTGAAACTCCATGTCGTTCCTCTAGTTATCGACAAATCTATTTTTCCCACTTTTTTCCTCTTTGATATGTGTTTGAAATGTAATTACATTTTTTATTGTTTCCCCCGAAATATCTGGTCATACAGGATTCCATTAACCAACATCATCCCATCAATTTGGTGTATGACATATCTTTCCATAAAATAATTCATATGGTTCCATTTGAATACATGAATGGAAAATATTTTTGTTGAAAAAAACTACGAAGGTAAATAATGATTCATCACGCCATGAAAGTGTAATGAGAATGATCTCAATGAGTCTTATAATGCTTGGATCATCCTTTATGATTTATCATCACGTTGTGGGTGATATGTAGTATTGAAATGAAGCTTAATATCTAATACTCTCTTAATATGTTTCTCGAATTTCAATGTAAATTATGGATCATGATCAGAAACAGTTGAATTTAGTTCTCTATGATGTCTTTCTCCTTCATTAATACTATGTCTTTCAAGGCCCCAGAGGAAAATCCTCCCTTATATCGAAGAAATTTTCTTATATGGTAAGTCAATAAATAATTACCCATACTTCATCATTTATTATTAGAGTATTTTGAAATCCATAGAAGAAATCCATAGTGATGTAATTCCATTTCCATGTAGGAATAAGAATTTTTTGCATGAATTATATAGGATATTGTATTTCATCCTCAAAATGTTGACTGACTAAGAATCTTAATACATAATAAATAATTTCCTACTTCATATTATCCCACCAAAAATGTTTCTTCACATATCAATGCATCTTAGTGCTACTAGGTTTTATATATAAATTAAATCTATGATCATCATACAACAATTCCCATTTTAGCTCTGGTATAGAGGTAACACAATGCCTCTTCCCAAATTTCAAAATTCCATCTTCATATACGATGTCTAAAAATTTCATATCATTCAAAACATTATTTTTTATGTTGAATATTAACATTATCAGACATAAAACTTTTAATCCATTACAATAAATATATTTGAGAACCCAGTTAAAAATTAATGATGCTTCCCCTCCCATGGTAATTCTCATATCCAAATTTCTAGATCCTTGTACACAGAATCCTTTTCAATCTTCATTTTGTTTAGAACTCCATGATCCTTCATGTTTAACACATAAACTACCATATTCAACTTCCATGGGTTATAGTGTTTTAAATAATCATAATCCTTGAATATCTTTAGTCATCACCTTTTCATCATGTTGAGTTCTATCTTTGAGAATATATATTTCTATATCTTGTGATATGTATAAATCTCACATATTTCACCATAGAGATAGTGTCTTCATATCTTTTTCAAAATTATTATAGATACTAACTATTGATTATGAGTTGGATAGTTTTTTTCTTGATTTTTTAACTATATATATTCATAAGAAATATATTTATAATTTTTTATATGACAAAACCAAGTCCTTTATTTTATGCATTAATATGAATCACAAATCCCAAATTTGATGACAGTAGAGTCATGATCAGAGTATTAACTAATCTATTATACATTTCTAAAAATATTTCTTCAGATTCCTTTTTCCAAATAAATGTCACCCTTTATTAGTAAGATTGGTTAGTAGGTTATCTAATCTAGAAAACTTCGGAATGAAACAAGGATAATAACCCACTAAAACAATAAAATTATGTACCACAGTTTTGTTTGATGGTTTAGGCCATTACTGAACTTCCTTTTCATTCACATGATCATCTATGTTCCCCACCTTATAGAAAATCTTTCCAAGGAATGAAACTATTTGAGTACATAATTTACACTTTCTGAACATCACATATAACTATATTCTTCTAAGAGTTTTTATAACCACTCACAAGTGGTTCTCATGGTCCTCCTAGATTTTGGAATATATCAAGATATCAACAAAAAATACCACATCAAAATCATCAAGATATTCCTTGAACACTCTATTAATTAGATCAATAAAAATGAAGGGTGAATTAGTTATTCTAAATAGAATTACTATAAACTTATAATTTCCATACCTAGTTTGAAATATTTTCTTTGGAATATCTTCCTACCTCACATAAATTTGATGATATCAAGATCAAAGGTTACGATTAAAAAAATATTGATCTCTGTTATTTTGACCAAATAAATCATCAATGCGAGGTAGAGGATACTTGTTATTTATTTTAATTGAAATTAATTCTCTTTAGTCAATGAACATCCCCATGTAACTCTCTTACTTTTTGAAAATTAGAAAATGGGATACCCATAAAGAAACACTGGGTTGAATAAATCCATTACCACCCAATTACTATAATTGTTTGATAAGCTCCACTAAATCCATAGTGGATATTCTATAAGGAGTCCTTGATATAGATCTTGCACCCAGAATTAAATCAATAGATAACTCAAAATTCTGATTTATAGGATGTCCAGGTAAATCCTTTGGAAATACATCAATGTATTATTTAAAAATCGGTACATCCCCAACTTGAAGATTTTATTACTCATCCATAGATGATATTTTATATTATTCCCTAAGAATTTTATATAGAATAGTTATTGGAGGTGGATCTATATATGACCTGAATAATGAAGTATCCCCTATAAAAATGAGAAATTATACACCTTCATCAAGAATCAAATTTTCCTTCTATTGAAATTATATTTCTATATTATATTTAGAAATATAATCCATAATAAAGATTATATCCAAATAATCATAGATATGATGATAAAATAAGAAAATAAGTCATGTTTATGTGTCATTATAGGAATTTCAGAACACATATTTGTTGCAATAAGGCTACTAATATGTCTGTTTACTGAAAACTCCCTTATTAAAATGAATTAGAAATATCTAATTTTGAATAGAAACTAGGAAGATATAAAGGAATGAGATGATCCAAAATCAATTAAATCTATAGATAAATTTAAAGAAATTATTATTGTACCCGCCACCACCTCAATTGGAACATCAAATAAATATATTTGATAACATATGATTGTTCTTGATCTCTAGTCCTTTTTGCGGTAAGTTTCCTTGACGCTTCAGAAACTCATTTTCATAGTGTCTCATATCCTTATAATTATAGCATTGAAAATTGGTATCTTATTTCTTTCTATTGCAATCATGAACAAGATGGCCTTTCTGACTCCACTTGATGAAAACTTGTTTTTCTTTTTAAGAATCCACTAGTGTGTTTCCTTCCAAAAGTATCTCATGTCTGAAAATTCTCTTTTTTATTCTTCCCTTTATCCATTATTTTTTTCCAACCATATTCTTATCTTTTTTTCCATTAATGTTATAGGACATAGGTAATTATTTCCCTATCTTGAAATCACCTAAGTCTATATCTTCGTATAATGAGAAAGATAGGAAAACTAGTTCCCTTCATGGGAATGGTATTAAATCTTGAATGAATCGACCAATATTGCTCTATGGATTACGTACATAATCCAAAAAATTCCATTATTACCATGTAAAGTTGAATTTATACTTAGCAACATTGCCATTCTCCTTTTGCTGCATATTCATGAATTGTCTCTCTATAATCTCTTACTATTCCCAAGGAGAACCGTTTTCTAGGAAATGTTCCTTGAAATCTTTCTGTTCGATGTTTTTCATTTCTTCATACTCATTCATGTTTTGAGTCAATTAACACCATTAATCCATATTTTCTGAGAGATTATTTATTTCCATGACAACCTTCTCTCTTTATTTTCTTCCCAAATCATTAAATATGTTTTCTAAGGAACTTATACACTACTTAGCTAAAAATTGGTTTATAGTACTATTAAATGATGTAGGTTTTTGTCTCATGAACAGATCTAACATTGTCCCTCAACATTGAGGAAAAGAATAATCCAAATGGGTAAGGTTATTATTTATAACCCGAGTATATTGTCCCATTGTAGTTATAAATTTCTCATCTCTAGCTGCAGCTCCTTCTCCAACATCATTATCTTGTTTAGGAGGGAAATCTATATATGGAATACATGGTATGATATAGTTTCCATTCCGTCCACTAGTTTTCATTTCTAATCAATAGAATGCACTAAATTAGGTTATGAATCATAATGCATAATTTTTGAACTATAACAAAAAAAAATTAGATATTCATGCATAGTTAATAACATAATGATATACATGGTTTCATTGGGGATATGATTACTTTTAAATCCTTCATTAGGAATTACAATGAAAATGTTAATTATACTAAGAATATCCCCCATGAGTGTTAAACTAGGTGCGTAGTAAGGCATATTATTGTGTACTAGGTTACGCCAAATCTGGCCTGACACACCTTATAAGAGGTTTTACCCATAGGTACATCTATTCCAGAACCACTCCCACTTTTAGTATCTACAGAGGTATGTATATCTAGGAAGTCCCACATAATCTCTACCATAACAACATTTTATGATTTTCTTCTATTATTATCTTCAAAATATATCTTAGGGTTATGCTCCCATATATATGTTTTCAAATTCTTATATTAAGGATTCTACTAAACATCATTGGATTCCAACTATAAAAATCTCAACCCAAATAGCCCGAAGTGAGTATCTTAATTACATTTGTACTATGAACAATACATCACATCAAAAAATACTGAATAGATTAGTATATCTAGAAAATTAAGCATATACATATGTTTTTCATTGAAAATTTAAAGAAAAAACTACATATAAACTCCATTAGAGACATCCATGAACACCTAGATTATCTCTACATGTCATTCATAATAAACATCTTCACATACTATGAAAAAATAAAACATGAAAAATGGGTGAGATCTGATATTCAGTAAGGGTAAAAAATAAAATGAAATATATCATAAATAATAAGGCATTATGAAAAACTAAAAAAACATTTTTTTTGAATCATAATGTTGATCATAATATGGAAGGAATGAAAATTAGTTAAATAATTCAGAAAATAATTACATGAGAATGAAAATTATCAATGGATATTCTACTAGTCGAATAATCACATGAATTATCAATTAATAACATCATAATAAGAGAATAAATAATTTAAAAAATTAGAAACATACTGTCAAGGCCTCATCCATGAAATCTGAAAATAATGTTTTAAGGACTCAATCGAATAAATATGTTAAAATAGACGGTCATGTACTCGGCCAGGTCCATATCTATTTTGTCTAATGAGACCTACCAATACATCATGGGGCTATAGCAGGCCCTAACCATCACATACTAAGTCCAATTAATGCTTCATATGAATGTGGTGAAACATAAAAAACATATACATATGAAATTAAAATGACTCTCCCAAATCTCTATATATAATCACTAAAGATTATGAGTTATATAGTGAATGGTGTCAAGATCTCACATCCACAGTCAAATTTATCCTAGCCAATTTAACAAAATATTTTAGATGGAAATCATAATATATCAATCAAAATAATAAATATGATACAATATAGTTGTTGAAACAAATTGAAATACTATAATAATATCATTGACTAATTTTTGATACAAATACCCTTTTTTCATTGCAAAGAAAAGTTATTTTGGAAAAATAATTTTTGTTATTCATAATTGTCTGTATAACATCATAAATGATCAAATATATTTTTTTCATGGGAAAACTATTTTTTATTAATGATGGGGTCAAAAAATATATTATAGATAGTACTTAATAATGGGTAGGAAATTAGGAAGTTCCCTTTAATTGAGATTTCTTATCGAGGGAATTAAAAAGGAATCCTTATAAAACATGGATTTCCCCTTCAAATAAAGATATAATGATCTGAATATATGGGTTTATAATTTATAAATATATTTTGGACTAAGTATATAAAATTAATGAAGTATTAAATTTGGGTAATGGAAGAGAAAGAAAACCTGAATGAAAAATGGATGTTCAGGGAGAATCCCTTAAATTATGTGTGAAATTGTTTTATGGTTTCACTTAATGTCCATAAGTTCTTGGTGTGTCATAATTTGAGATAATCTTCTTCCTTAGAATTCATTCAATGATGTGTGACTTCAAGGATTCACTAGTATAAATATCAGGTGAAAAGTGAATAAATTCAGGAATTTATCCACATACACTATCACTATAAATCTCTCATGTTTCAAGATGGAGAAATATATTAATATTGAAATCCCAAATGTACAAGGATAAAATTATTTGTTGAAATATTCTTTAAAATCCTCCCATTCAAGGACAGGGTATAATTTTTCCTGAACCACTAAATCCCAAAATTTGCTTGCATGATACTCCATAATATACACCGCCATATTGAATTTCAACTCTTTTAGTGTGCCAAGGAAATAGAATATTCAATTAAACCTATTCAGACACAAATTTTTCTTCTTTGGTTTTTGAATCAACCTGAAAGATTGGTGGATTAAGCTTCTAGAACTAGATAGAGTTATCCACTTTTCTTTGTTTATCCTATATGTTCCTTCTTTACATAACATGAAAATATTTGACAATACATTGAACCAATTATTGGTTCACCTATGGCTCAGGGTAACCACATTCTCAACAACCTCTTTTTTTTAGTTTTTACAATGCATACCAGGTTCCATTTACTTTAAAAATAACCACTTCCATAACTCTCATTATCTATAAACTGGAGGCTTATCAATTATAAATTTGACCACAACATAACTATCACAACATTGCTTTTAAAAATTAATCATTTTCCACATTCAATCATTTTTGAAAATTTCAACATGATTTTCAAAATCGTACCATTTTCAAAATAACCATTCTATCCCTTCAAAATATCACATTTGAGAACGTCATTATCAATTTTAAAAAAGAAAAACTACTTTACCAAATCATAAATCATTACTTAAAATAAAATACACACTCCTAGTGGGAGATCCATTATATAATTTATGTCATTATCATCTAATTGGATAAAACCATGACAATGAGATGACACTCCTATAAGTGCCTCTAAAAAACTTATGTACCCAAATCCATGGTAACATGATGTTAAACGTAAAATGGTTAGTTACATCTTTTTTATGATCGAAATTTGATGTACGAAGATTCATACTCTTTTCTACCATCCCAACTCAAGGAGTAAACAAAAATGAATTTCAACTCCAAGATATACAGAACTAATGAACACTTTTTGTGAAAGACCGAACTAGATGATACCAATTTTGACATCTCACCACTCCTTATTCTTTGGAAAAGGAGAAAGAACATTACTTGACCTTAAGATACATAGCAAGGCACCAAATAATGAAACTAAATTCCATGTGCTTTATTAATATAGGGGGGATGATTTTACCTTTAAAGATAAAACAACTTAAACAATCATACCATAACAAAATAAAACTACATGATGCATGATAAAAATGTAAAACAACTAAATGTAATAAAATTAATATCAAAAATAAAACTACCACAAATGACCACATAGGAAGAAAACTAGAATCAAATTGAACAGCTAAATTCAAAACCAATAAAACTCAAGAACATCCCATATAACTCCAATCCTCCAACATGCTATATGCACAAACTACACAAAACAGCCAAAGTTTCATGATGAACCACTATAGAATTGTGATACTTTACCTTTTCCTATTTCTAAATAAATAATATCTACAAAATCACTAAAGTGAAAAAGTTTGAGTAATGAAACTTGATAGTTTTTTCCCAAATGACATCCGTACTTAGGAAATAAGTATATAACATGTTATCAAATTTATATAAAATAATTGAAAGTAGTTTATATCAAATTCAAGTAGTTTAATACCAAAATATTTTTCCATACCAAAACATTTTCCATGAAAATAAACAATGTTACATGGCCATTATTGAGGGTCACATTGAAAGCATGAACTCTCACAATCTGTTTATGAGAAAACCAATTCCAACTGACCAATTCAGAAAATTTCAATAAAACCATTCTTTTATTGAAAACCTTTCAAACAAACTATTTCAGTACAATTCAATAAAACCATTCATTGGTTGAAAATATATAAAATAAAACTCCTACCAAAAATCTATAAAATATATATTTTAAAATTTAATTTTAAAATCAATAAAAAATTCACATTGAACAACCAGTTTCCAAAATTCCCCAATTTCACCAAAAAATTAAAATATAAAAAAAACCACCACTAATGTGGGATTCTACCATGATTTTTACACAAATTATACAATCTATTTCAATCAATTCAACCCATTTGAAACTAATACTTCATGTTCTACAAATAGAAGTTGATAGTGTAGCCACGTACCTCTAGAATAATGGAGAAAATGAATAATGACATGAAAAAAACTAGAAAATTGGGTTAAATAACCAAAAACCACTTTATATCACTTCCCACATCATCAAAAATACCAAATCGAACCGTTTTTGGCTTAAATATACATATATATATACCTATCATTATAGATATAAGAAACTGAGAAAGAGAGGAATAATGATCTATGAAAACCCGCTAAAAACTATAATAAAAGGAGACTTTCCAAGGGAATCAGGCTTCAACGCACCATAAAATTCTTCTAGATCACTTCCAATTAAATGGGTAATTCTTCAAAAAGATTTAACTAGATAAAATATCAAGTTAAGTTAATTTTGGAAAAAACTATGGGATAAAACTTAATCTCAAACTCGATCCACTTTTTAGGATCTTGTTTTTAAACCATTCATGGTTAGTCTCACAATAAAGAAAAACTATGTGCTAACCATGTGTCTGGATCTTCCTCAAAGAGGACATAGCATAGTTCGATTGCATACTTATAAAAACCATGTTCCAATCATGAAAATTACCACTGTCCTACTTTTCATGATTTCTATTAGGCAATCGCATCATTTGGAAAAATTGTGCACCAACTCATGTGACTTCCCCTTAGCAGCTTCCATAATGTTCACGGTTTCCTATATGATTTTTATGATTTCAAAAAATCGTGCACAATTTTTTCACCTATATAAAATCCCAAAAAATATTTTGAATGGTTTTCAAACCCTCCAAAACATTACCCAAACACTTTAGATATATAAAATAAATAAATTAAGAGTTACTTACTTGAAATATGGGTTATACAACGGAGGGGTTTCAGATTCATCATATTTTCTTTTAATCTCACTATCAATGATCATTTTAACTTTTTTTAGTCGTAATAATTTCCAAAAAATATAGACAAGGCATGGAAAACATTGTTTTGGTAAAAAAGGATATATATCTCATTGATACATTGACCCTTTTGAGAAACCTTAACGGGTTGTTGAGGTGGAATATTAGTAGGATTTACTACCATGGTTTAGTTTAGTGCATAATATCTTCCATGTGTCTTAGTCAATAATTTTTCAACCTAAACCAGACTATATGTTTTGATGGGATCACATTTACCTAGATCTAGATGTTATGTAGTTTCATGTTTCAGTGAAATTTTTTGATAGGCAAGAGAATATATTGAATGGGATAAGCGTCAGTTATGTGAGGGGTTTACGGAAACATGGTCTGATTTATGATGAAATGTGGGATCATGAGATGGAAATGGTAGATCAATGCCTAGAAAACTTATAGGAAAATTAGGTATTACTACATCTCAGTGATGGAAACACCCACGGTGGGAAGAATGTTTCACCCAAAATATCAGGTTCAAGAACCTTTATTAATGTATTTGGAGTACACAAAATGGTCAAGATTTATTTTAGGAAGTTCTAAGGGGTTTTGGTATGTTTTGGGGGCTATTGTGTATGTTTATAGTTTGTGCATGGTAATTATAAATTGTGCAGAATCACCAATAAACCCTGAATGGAAAGATATTAGACATTAGGAAAGTGAATATTTGGCACACGATTTGGGAAAAAAGTGATAATTGTGAAGAAAACCCATTCATCTTAAAATAGGGAAAATGAATTTTTAGTGGATGGATTGTCAAACTATGTAATATATGACCGTAAGATAGTAGCACTGCATGGTTGGCACCTAGATTGAAAAACCATGTCTCATAACTATGCAGTGTAAAGTTATATCAATATAAAAATTGGATCTAATACTAATTCAGATTTTTTTACCCTCATTTTTTCAATAATACTCACATAACTCATATTCCTTTTCCTTATAAGGTGTATGAGAGGATCCCTTTCGATCTAGGAGAAATCCTTAGGCAAATCATGTTGAATTGGACATATGAATACATTGGGATGTTTTTATTCTTCATTGTTTTTTTAGATCCAAATATATTATCTCTCTCAAAATATAATATATTTTCTTTTATTAATAGATCTATGAATAACTCTAAATGAAATTTTTAATTTTGAAAATGAAATGTGAGAACACATGAAATTATAGAATACAATGGAAAAATACAATACAAGATGTCCAAACCATTAATATACACTTTATGCCCATTAGAAAAATTCTCCCAAAATAGTTTCTAGTGGAGACTATTTACCTCTATAGATAGATCACCCTTGATAATTTCTTCAAACCAATAATCCATTATTCCACATTTTAATGTACTCCTCCATTTTTATTTTCCCTACATTGAAACCACTTACCAAAATATGGTATTTCTTATTGATCTACTCTGTTTTCTCTTTATTTTTTTTCCACAATTATTATTCTCTTATCCATTTTATAAGTATCCTCTTAAGAGCCATAAATACAAAACTATTCCTCCAAAATTTGTTACTCATAGTGGAAAATAAGATCCCAATATTTTATATTATTTCAAACTAGCTTTCCAATCTCCTGTTGATGGTTGGTAGGAATGACCATATTGAGATCAGCCCGATCTATGGTGTTATCACTACAATAGTGTTCGGCGACTACTAAGGCATCATGTAACTTATTTTATTCTAACATAACACTCACATACTTGAATTTTTATTTATAGATATTGTTCTTGGTTTGTTGGGTTCCTCACTAAATATTTACACTCTCATTTTGATCCAACTACTTGTGATTAGGTTTGACGTTTTTCTTCAAATGTATCTTTTTATTAGAATACCTTTTCTCTATTGGTTTATATAAGTAGGAATAGTTCTTAAAAACTTTTGTTTTATATTTTTTACGTAGAATATAGCTTCCTAAATATTTATTTTCTTTCTTCCCCTTATTCCTATACAGATTTAGAATCCCTCTACCATCAATTCCCTTTGCACTGTCATCTAAAAAAGATAGAGATATCATCACTTACCTCTTCCCCATAGGTAACTTTCCTTTCACAAAATACCTCACCCTAGATTGGTTATGGTTGATTATAGATAGAACAATTAAATATAATAACCTTTAAAACAGTTTCCCAGCTTAATATTTAGTGTTACCTTCCAAGAACCTAACCAATTAGTTGTATTGTCTACACCCCCTATGAACTGGATAAACTGAATCATGTACTCCATTGAAAATTTTTCAATTTGTGTCTATATGAACACATCATATGAAGAGTTAATGTTAGGACACACTATCCCTTCCCCTGTAACCCATCCTTGTACTTGGATCCATTACTATTTCTCACAACCACTACATAGGTTGCGGCCTTGGATAAAACAATTTGACCTAGGGCACCCATAACCTAAAACCAAAATGAACCCAAATGTGGTATAAACTTATAAAAAATAAAAATCAAGTTTCAACCTATTATACACATTACAAACTATTGGATTATTCTCTCATAGATGAACCACATTAAGGTAAGTAACTTATTTTCTTATTTAACCTGAACTTAGCTGAACAACTGCCTCTATAAAAGAAGAATGTAATGGAAATAGGTAGTCGTCAACTTGAAACTCATTCAAACTTCCATAATACATGGAATACTGACCACTTCCACTAGTACTCATCCACTCCTCATTCATCTATTGTAGTAATTTTATGATCTTTTTTCTACACACTACCATCATATGACCGACATGCTTGTACATAGAGAAATAATCAACCCACTTTTCAAAACAGAATGGTTTTTTGTATGATAATTAAACTCCAACTGAGATCCACACATTATCAATTGTAATTTGTGAGACAATTACTTCAATGAAAATTCTTGAAGAAAATCTGTTGAAAAACCCACATGAGTTCCTCTATTTGAAAATAAATAATGACCCACATAATTCCCAATAATTTGACAGATCGAGTGATTCTGAAAAATAAAGTTAAATTTCAAAAAAATTACCCAAATCACAATCATTGTTTAATATTAGTTCATATCAAAATTGTAGGACAACCTAAACAGGAAGAATCAGAATCTATTGTATACATAGGGACTCCTAATCCAAGACAATATTAGATCCTCCTCCAAAGTAAATCGAGTCATTAAATTCCTTTTATAAAGAAGACCAATTTTTTTCATTATTGAAAACTCCAATATTAAAATATTAATAAATAAAAAATTCCACTAATTGAAGGCATTGTTTAAACCATTCAACCGATTTAATAAATTTAAGAGACGAGGCATCAATGAACTCTAATGTTGAGAGTGAGAGTTGAATAATTCTATCAAAAAAATATGGAACTTTTTGGAAAAATAAATTTTACGGAAGGGAAGAAAAAAATAGGGTTACAAAAAGAGAGATAAGCAATGGGTTTGGACCCCTAATGAGGATGATAAAGAGCCCCCCACCCTTCTATGGTGGAGGGACCAGTGCAACTGTCATCATCTCATAGGGAATTATTTACATGAAGCATCCCAAAGCGAGATCACCTTTTTTAGATAGATAAATCTATGTGTTATTAATGATATCATGTAAAAATATTGATGTTTATTGTGAAGATTAAATCATTTGGGATCAGATATATAATTTATTTGTTTCATTATCTATTTTCTCCAACCGTTGTGAGGTAAGTGTATTCTCTCTAATCCCCACATGATTTAGATCATTAAGGATTTGTTTTAATTATTTTATTTTAATGATATTTTTATGAGATTATTGTGTGATTCTTTATGGTAATATTATTCTAGTATTATATTATAAATTTTACCATAAATTATCACACAGTAATTTCATGGTATCATTGTTCATTAGTGATGCTTCTTGATACAATGGAATCTCATATAGATTTTGATCTAGTAACAGGTGGGCGGTTTCTGGTTATTATCACTTTAGATATTTGAGTTCTATGGCCTTTTTGGTCATGTTGAGTATGTATTTGGGTTTTCACTTATACAATGATATTTTTTGTTGGTTGGGTTATGTTTTGAGTTGAGGTTTGTACTCATGTTTCATATAGTGTTTTTTTGTTATTATTTTTATGATTTACATGTTTTACCTTTCAGGGGGAAAATCACCCCATAAATGTTTAATGAGGACCTTTACATTCATTTACACCCTTTGGTGTCTTATGGATGTCACCAAAGGCCTAATATCACCCTCATCACTCTTTAATCCAATGACAAGATGTATGATGTTACATATATTTATATACCTTCCTTCAAACAAATTGAAAGCATGTCATTATTTTTCGACCTTATTTCATTCCAATAAAGAAATATTCTAATTTCTTCCTTACATTACATAAATTATTATTTCTCATAAATGAAGGCTACAACACCATAATAACATTTGATGTCCAACATAGATCCTTTTGATATATTTTACTGTATTTCCTTAGTTACATGAATTTATTATTTAATTTAATATATTTTCTTTTCATGTTAGCTTGATTTATACTCGTCATAGCAGAAACAATATTTCTCATCATACAAACTAATATAATCATACAATAATAGCTTGAAACATGTATTTATTTCTCAACAAAATAGACTTATATAGTTATAACAGCTTTATCTTTTTCTTCCATGGATCCCATCCTACAAATTCCATTTGGAACTTTATTATCAAGTAAACTTACTGTCCATAATAAAAATTGAACCTCAAATGAAAAAGTTTAAATCTATTTTACTATGAATATATTTTATTTAATTCATTAGTATTTTTCAAGTTACTAGTACTAAAATTTATTGGATGAAAATTATAAGTGAAAGAGTTATACATTTTCTATTATTGTATGGATGACTTTGATAATTATTTCGTTTCATAATCTTTTATCATCCCAACAAAATATTCAAACAAAAACATAGTGTATGACCAAACATCCCACAATAATAACAAATGTTTTCATACTTCTCCATTTGAATCCATATGTTCGATTCATGAACAATTCTAAATTTAGTATTTTTTCTTTAGATTATATTTGTGAACATATATTATGTCCATTTTCAATAACTATATGATTATTTCTTTGTATGATGATTAATCTACACTTAATTATTTTTTCCAATACAATTATTTCTTAAAGTTCAAAAATATCCTCCATTTTTATTACTGATTTATAAAATTACAAAAAATTATCTTATTTTCTAGAAATTGATCCTTTTATATTTTTCAACATAACATCCAATACATAAAACAATAAGTACAGTTCATCTCATTTATATATTTTTTTTTTAAATTTGTCTATATATCCCATTTCAATTACTATATCTAAATTCCCTTATCATGAAGATACTGAATAACATTCAAGCTATTTAGTCATTTGCCTCATTCATCAAACAAAGAATTCTTAATAGTTATACCTAATTTAAATGCTCCATCTACTACATAAATTTTTTTGATAAAGAGTATTGATCAATAAATTATCTCTAACTATACTATTCTCTAACATAAGTTGATCAAGAAAATATATTTCCTGAAATTAGTACTCATTGAGATCCTTAGAGATCCATGTTATAATATCATAAAAATCATTCTGTAGTTTTGTCTAAAGATTAATATTTTTCTAATTATCCCCCACACTACCCTTAATTGAAATATTAGAAAAAAATTAAATAATTTCTATTCTCATAACACAAAAGTGACACATATTCATTACAAAATATGCCAAAAAAAATATTTCAGATACATCAACTTTTGATGGATACACTAAAGTAATCCTTTTAAACATAACAACAATTTCTTCATGAGACACAATTCTCTTATTTCATTCCCAAACATATGAACCCATAATTAATATCTCCTTGATATTTTCAATTATATTTTCATTAAAATCAATACTTAATTTTTATTTTTGATGGAATTTATTCTATTCATCAATAACTTGTTCAATCAACGAAAATTCATCAACAATTAGTTAAATAAACACAGTTATTTTTCAGAAAACCTATAATATTTTAGTTCTTCTTTCATTTAATTTATAATTTTTTAAGATCAACCATATGATATACTTTATATTAATTAAATACCACTAGTTCATTATCATCTTAAACTACCATCTCATCCATTCCGGTTGTATGATTTTTATGAATATAATAACTGATCATGAAAATTTAATTCTAAATATTGAACATGTGTGATGTTTTAAATTTTTCTCACCAAAGAAACATTAAGGTTGTTGGGGGAGGGGCGAGTCAAGGTATTTCTCAATTCAATATTTTTTTGGTCACAAATTTATTTCCATTAGTATTTTTAACTTATTTGAAGGAACAATAATAAAACATTTGTAACTTTCTATTTGTTGAATTCATCCTTATATAATATAATTCATAGGTATAGAAATTAAAATATAAAAGGAAAATTGGTATTAATTGTTCAGTTACACTATGATACATCTGAATATAATACACTCAATAATGTACATGTGTACATAAAGTCCACTATAACACATTTTTTGGTGGGTATAATGTTTAGGTGATGTCAACCCTAACAAGGGCTCACAGCTTATATATGTTTAGGTGAAGTCTCCAATCAACAAGTATTAAATCCTATTGATTGGTTTAGGAAATAACTCACTACCTCCCATGGGTTACTCCCTTCAATTCATTCATGTACCGCTCTAAAATTTATCTATTTATAGACTTTGATGAATATTTTCATTTTATTAACATTATGTTCACTCCATATTCAATATAAAATAATTTTTAATTCATGATGTGTTTATCCAATTCATATCATGTACTAATCCCAAATTTCAAATCCATATATAATCACATTATTGTGAGAATATTTGAATCTATACTCTTCAAACAATATTTATATTGTAGAAAATAATATTCTCTAGATTGAATTATTCCCACATAGGAATTATCTTCGATGTATTTTTTCTTTCCTTACATAATAAATATGGTTTTTTTGGACATTGATATTAAATTTACAGTTAATCAAAAACAACTTAATCTTCATAATTTATATATTCCATGAATCAATGGTTGGGGAATGACATTCTTTTAATTCCTTCTCTATTCATTGAACACTCAAATCCTATCTTATTCAATATCTTCATTCTACCAAATAGTTATTTCAAGATCATTTCTAATTTTATTACATCTACCCCAATATAGTTTCTATTTATGATATTATAATTTGAAATTCAATTATTGATAATGAAGGTAATATATTATTAGGAATGGTCTATAGATTTATAGCTTTTTTTGATCTATATACCTTACTGATGATCTAGAGAGAGGGTTGCTTTGAGGAAGGCCTATCAAATGCTATCATATCTTAGCTCAATGTGTCCATATTTATCTAAATTACCAAAATCGTGAACCTCGTTATAACTATAAAGTAGAAATTGAGGCAACATGGGGTCATAGGGCAGGGAAATGTAGTTTATTAGCCCTATAGTTTGACTTCCAGTGGCAGGAATCACTATTTTGAGGGTGAATGGGACATGAATACTAGTCAGGCTATGAGTATTGGAAGCTCATTATTCTTTATTTAGTGTGACAGATGAGTCCACATGAAGAATTTGTGAGATAATGACCCAATAGATTGCTTATCTTGAGGCAGGATGGTCCATGTGCAATGTTTATAAAGGACCTTCCCTCCAACAATGATTGGTAGGGGTTAGATCCAACAATAGTTTTTCTAGTACATTTCTATTCTCTGCATTAGGCTATAAACAAGATTAGTTGCAGTCAATCTGGTTGGGTTATTGGTGGTTGTGGTAGGGGAATCCACACACCATTTTCACAGTGACTTCAGTGTGGGCCTACTTCATGAAGTGAGGTTTTGTGATAGAGTTGTGGCTCATGCCATATATTTTCTATAAATTCCTCCCTTGGGTATTAGGATATCAAATCTTCCATGGTGAATGGTAGAATATTAGTAGTCTCTACAATAGAATTTTAATTTTTCTATATAGGATCATCACATAGATTCATATCTATACCAATAGTGGAAACCCATGGGATTGTGGTTCTATTTTTTGGGGGAATTATGAGAATTTCCACTCCATTGGGGATTTGAATAGAGGATATATACTAATGTTGGAAGTGTCCCATTTAGGTTGGATGATGTTACTTAGTCTGGGATCTTTATGTCCTCGAGATGATCAGGTTTTATGTTATTCTCACGATGGACTAGCTAGCAGTTTATCATGCTTATGTTGAATTATATCACCATAGGGTGGATTTAACATTACCAGAGGTTGAATTTCATACTCATAATAGTGAATGTAATATCTAGGTAACCTGAGATATAGCATTGAATTATGGGATGGGTGGGATGGAAACCCATATTACTTGTTTCTATCTGTAAAACCATGGAGATCATTATAGGGAACTTCCTCTAGTGTTTGATCATTTTAGGGATATGTTCTTATTTTATATTTCTTGTTTACATTTTAATATAGAGTTTGAGTTCTCCATCGAGTTAGTTTCAGGAGAAACACAATTATCCATTCATCATTACAAGATGGTTATGACAGATTTGTAGGGGCTTAAGAGGAATATTTTGGGTTTAGAGGAAAAGGGTTTTATTCAGCCTAGTACTTCTATGAGGGGTTCACCTGTCATTTTTGAAAAAATGGTTGAAATTATCCTTAGGATACACGCGGATTTTCCAAAATTGATCTAGATGATAGTTAAAACCCAGTATCCCTTCCTAAAGATGGATGAAATGTTTGATAGCTTCGAGGAGCTCAGGAGTTCTCGAAATTTTATTTTAGGTTGGGTCATCACCATGTACATGTTATACTAGCACCCATAACATGTACAAAAATTCATAGGTAGTGTAGTTTATATTTGTGTCTGGTTTTTTATTAGGTCTCATGAATGTGAAAATTGTTTTCATGGTGCTGATGAAATTAGTCTTATATCCTTATTTGGATTCATTTGTGGTTGTTTTCATGTAAAATTTCTCGATTTATTCTCAAAATCAAAACAATCATGCTAAAAACCTTTAGATCATCTGGGATACACTTGGAGAGAATCATTTATATATTAATCCCACAATGTGCCACTTTGAGGAGGATTGGATTCACTTACATGGTCACATTATCTCAATTAAAGGAGTGTTAGTTGACCAAGATAACATGATATTTGTAGATTCTCTGTATCATCTCAAGAAAATTTTTGACATACAGAGTTTCTTGTGTCAAGCTGTATATTAAAATCATTTCTTGCAGTAATTGTCATGCTCAATAGAACCCCTAAATGGCTTGACTAAGATGTGTGTGAAGATTTTATGGATGGATACTTGTGAGATATCTTTTCAAGTACTAAAAGAGAGATTTACTTTAGAACTAGTACTGATACTATTAGAGTAGGGTTGGATATACACTATATTTTCTGAAACATCAGATATCGATATTGGAGAAGTGATGATGCAATGGACAGTGTTTTGGAATGTGGGTCTCGATAGTGGAGGCCACAAGAGAGAAATTACTCGATGTATGATGTCAAGTTAGCTGAAGTTGTTCACGTGTTGCACTGTTGGAGACATTACTTACTAGGAGATCATTTTGTGGTGAACACAGACCAAAAAATCTACAAGTACATATTTCCATTATGTGATATGAATCTATGAAAATTATGGTTGGTGTACTACCTAATGTATTTGTCTTATATTTTTCTTATACGCATGGTATAGTAAATGAAGTGGCTGATGCACTAAGAAAAAATTCTTAGATATAGGTAGCTCAACAAGGAAGCTGTAAGTGGAAGATTATGGATTTTTTCTCTAAGATAAACATTGAGGTGCATGTTAGTCATGGAAAAAACTTACCTATAATCTATAGTTTTGACCTATACCCTACTACATAGAGTGATGATGAGGAAGCTATCAAATTCATAACAATAAGACCTATGGGAGAGTGTGGAATGTGAGTATCCACATCCTAGTTGTACTTTATGGTAGGATAACATCATGTGTATCGATGGTAAATTTTGGGTTCTAGGGGACATATGTCAGGATTTAATGTGTGAATTTCTTGTGTAAGATTAAGGAGTGATCATAGTGTCACCAAGATGTATCATTATTGTTTTGTCAGTACTGGTGGTCAGGTATGGACAGAGAGGTGGCTAGTTTCTCTACGATTAGTTCCACCGTTAGGAGGTGAAGGCAGGACTTTAGTGAATAGCTTGATGTTTACAATAGTAAATAATTTTGATGGTAAAATGGTATGATATCATGATGGATTTCAAAACAAGTTTACATAGGAGGACTGAGGGTATAGATTTTGTAGGGGTTGTTGTTTATAGGATCATAAGGATTTCACATTTCTTGCCAATCAAGGAGACCTTCAGTGCAGATGAGATTAAGAGGTTGTAAATACATGAGATTGTATAACTCTACAAGGTCCTTCACACTCATTTCAGATCGAGATTCCCATTTTACATCTCATTTCTTGAAGAGTTTATAGAGGGAATTCGGTACACATGTTCTTCTAAGCACAACAAACCATACTCAGAACGATGTCTAGTAAGAGCTTAAGGAACATCTTTTTTAGGAAATTTTGCGAGCCCATGTACAAGATTTTGGGGGATCTTGGGTGAAGAATATACCCCCTGGTTGAGTTTGACTATAAAAAAAGATAACATGCAATGATACAGATTGAACAATGTGAGAATTTGTACAGTATCACATGCTGATCACCCTTAGGCAGGGTAGATGTAGGTGAGATAGATTTACAATGGAAAAATCTGATGCAGAATACTTTTGAGTAGGTCCAGTTGATTCAGAAGTAGATGGATACATCATAGTATCAAAAATATCTTTTTACGATCACTATAGATGACCTCTAGAGTTATTTGTTGGGGATAAGGTCTTCTTAAGTGTTTCACTAAGGCTATGACATAGAGGAATCTAGATATAGGGTATGATATCATCACAATATGTCAGGCCATTTGACATTCTAGAATGAGTCAATTTTGTAACCTATCGGTTGTAGTTATCATAGAGGAACAATGACATGCATGAAATCTTCCATTTATCTTAGTTTGGAATTTACAATTTCGACCCATATAATGATTATCAACCCAAGGATGTCATATTATAGGTTGATGAATTTTTTGAGAATCATCATATTTGTATCATTAAAAAGAGCATGAATGTTATTTGAGGATATTCAGTTCCGCTAGTGTTGGTTCTATGGTAGTATGACAGTTTACAAGTTTAGATATGGGAGCAGGAGGACGACATACATGCTCAGTGGACGAAGTTATTCTAATATAAACCGTGACCACCCTTCAAAGAGAAATTTTGGGATTAATTTCATTAAGAGTATATTGTGAGAACGTAGGTTCTCATATGATGTAAAAATCTATTATTTTTCGATATTATTGTTTATATATGGCCGAATATTAATTCTCTTTTAATTCATGGAGGTTTCAGGGGAATTTAGTGATTGTTCAGAGCACATAACCCATGTTTTGTGGTGAAATAAGTATAGAACATGGTTAGTTAAAACCGTTTAGGGTAGGCTTCAAATTTACATATAATTGTGTGAGGATGGATAATGGGGAACTATTAGCCACACAATTATATCATTAGTGTGATTTGGGGAGAATTATCGTCCATCCATGTCTATAATTTTGATAGTGTGGTTCTTCACAGTTTTCACAAAGTTATTCAATCTGTGTGGAGAAACCATGCGAGTGCCCCTTATATATTGTAGATCATGCATTTTTGGTTCACATTTTGTTATCCCATTCACTGAAACCATGTAAACCATTCATTTATTTCCATTTTATAACATTAAATCAAATTATATTATATTTTAATATAAAATTCACTCTTTCTATCCTGCATAGAAAAATCTATTTTTAGATCTTATTTGAAGATCTAAAGTAGAATCTTATCCCATTACTCAGTCTAATATCTAATTCAAGTGATGCTCATCTATTTGGATCTACATTGATGAGTACTCGATTATTTTTAACCAGGAATCATTTGTATTGGTATCTATGATGCAATTTAGGTGCAATCTATTTTCCCCTAATTTCATGTTCTTTATCCACTCATATTTTTTCCCCAATCTCTGTCAAATCAAGATTTTATACTGGACTATAACTATAATATTGATTTATCATAGGCGGTTCATACATTTCATTATTTTTTGATGCTATATTACTCTATTTGTCATTCTTCCATCCACCAAATTTTCCAGAGCAGCCCCAAAATTGAAATGGTTAATTAAAAATGATGAAATTCGACCTATTAGGGATGACCTTAGGTTCTTTGGGGATGTATTGTTGATTTTAACCACCCAATACCACCCATTGGGTGTGGAATATAAATTAACCTTATTTATTCTTTTTAAACCATTCAATGTATGTGTTATCGTGCATGAATAGATTGAGGAAGCAAAATTATAATTAAATGGAATTAGGTTTTTTTGCGTTGAGATGTAATACATCAATTCCTTATTTTTTTATAATATTTTATTTTTGAAATGATTAAATATCATAAATGGAATTTTTTGAATTAGTGGGTATACTCATTGGTTTCTTGAATGTGAATTGTGGATAATTAGTGGGTATAATAATTATGTGAAATGATAATGGAATTAATTGAACAGTTAAATGTGATGAATTTCAAATGGTAGTAGGGTTTTTGTTTGGTATACTAAGGGTCTGGATTCCATTTAGATACCTTTTATTTTATTCCTTGTATCATGACATGATAGTGATGCCTTGTATAGATTATTCTCCATAGGTCTTGATTCTATGTGGTGCCTCGAGCCTTTCTATCCCTTGGATCCGGCTTGCCTGGTCTCGTGTAGATCATATTTGGTTGAAATGATCCCATGACTCCCACCAATGCTTAATCGTGCTTCCATTGCGATGCTCCTATAAATATATAAGGATTACTTGGTCATATAAACTTTTGATATGTTCCATCATGGTCATACACATTTATTATTATGGAACAACCTTGGAAATGTGATACACTCGATTATAGGGCTTGGCCATGGATTTTTTGAATCTTCTGGTTATAGAGAGTGGTTGTATTTCACATTACATGTTTGGATGAATGGTAAATTTTTGTTAGTTATTTATGTATTATTTTTAGATTCATTGTTATAGGATCATCACCATATCTTTTTGGTATCCTTGATAGTCTATTTCAGTGTTACTGGTTTGGTAGTTACATTTCATGGGTATCTTTACTTTTGTTTACAACTTACCTGTTTACCTGCACACTATAAACTTGTTATATTTCACTACCATGACTTTTATAGATCATTTTCTAGTTACCTACTATAATTATATCTCACACCTTGTTTGGGCCATT
The DNA here is from genome assembly GCA_963277665.1 of Viscum album. Taxonomy (NCBI): domain Eukaryota; kingdom Viridiplantae; phylum Streptophyta; class Magnoliopsida; order Santalales; family Viscaceae; genus Viscum; species Viscum album. Next base: position 1,709,893,045 of record OY728140.1, on the reverse strand, counting down.
GGTGGGTGCCTGAATAGACAATTTGGATGCTTTAAGGGATGGGGGAAATCACCCACAGTCCGTGGGTTGATATTATACCAAGCCTTAGTGTCGGGGAGTGTAGGATCGAGCCGAGGCTTATAATTATATTTAAATGTAGAAATATTTTTTCTTTTGGTGTTTTGGATACATCTATTATTATTTACCTATTTTGGATGCTTTGTTGATACACTTATCATAATTATTGTTTATGAGACACTTTCAGATTTATTATATATTCTTTCCTGGTTTATTTATCAATTTTTTTTCTTTTTTTTCTTTTATTTATCTACTTGTGTATTATTAATATTTTGTTGTGTTTCACTTTGGTGATAATTTAATAGTCTCCCCCATTAAAATATATTGTTCTTTTATACTAGTCGGTAGCCTCTTTCCTTTGGGTATGTGGGATTGAGCCCATGTGGCCTACCGGGATTTGAGCACAAATAAGTGGAATCCAGGTTTGGGAAATTACAGACCAGTATCATCATCATATATCCCCTCTCACTAAAGGGTCACACACTAGTGGAAAAATCTTACTTCCAAAGATAAGGTAATCATTTTGATCATACCAAAAAAAATGAAATCCTGATATCATAACCTATTCCCCACATAACTCTAAACATGATGAATGAACAGATTAAAATCTTGAAAATACCCATGAATCAATACAAACATAATTCATATACCATTTTTAATCCATCGAATGGTAACAGTTGTTCTAAAATAAAAAATTTTACAATATTCAACCCCTTTAAATGGAAAAGGGTTCACTCCCACCACATTTCTTACATTTTCACCACACTGCGAGTGCAACTCCCATATATTCCCTCTATCAAAATAAAAAATTGATATTTGTTGGTTTATTGTTTATTGTCTACTAGAATACATAATAATATGTCAAGATATATGGAATGATCATCTCTAACCATGAGTACACTAAGATTCCATCAATTCTCATTTATCTTTTTCTTGATCTATGCACACTTGAAATTGGGATACTAGCCTTTAACCATCCCCTGACACCATCTATCCCAAGAATGCATGACCAGGTCAATGAAAATGTGATCAATCTCATGGGACCGATTCCATCTTATTGTTTCCTATTCAATGGACATGAATTTGTCATTTCATCTGAACTCTCATGAATCTCTTCCCATGAATTTTCTTTAAAAGCATCAATCCTGATATTGCACTCGAACACTCATAAATTTATCACTTAAATGGTACTATGTGTAACCAATGTATACCATTATCACCTAAATCACTCTATTAAGAATTATCTATCATAAGGATAATATTTCCATGATATATATTATGTCAGTATCATTAATCTAGAATCTCCCTTCGGACTCTTCATCAGAAATGAGAACCTATCTTATGCCATGATTAATTCCAACACATACCATCACCCAGTGTTGTTCTACTCTTGTGAATCTATTGGATCACAGACTATGATAGCAATCATATATTGACTAGTTAATTGACACAATAACCCAAAGATTCGTACTCATTAAATCTATTCTCCATAACCAAAAACCCTAGGTGTTTTCACAGAAATCAATGGCATCATCGTACCAACATGAAAAAACACAAGAACCTCCAGTCATCTATCTCAACAAGATCATACTACAAATATTACCACCTCAAATGTATATATAAACATATGAAACACCCTCTCATAGGTTTACCTTGGTAAAACTAAATGATTACCTATAATTATTTGAGTTGCAACTAAAGCCTATATGTATCCCACCATGACCTATCAATCAAGTCTCATAATAGGGTAATTATGAATGACCAACTATCCCAAAATACATACCTCTCCAAGGTACCAGCTCATAGGGATTCATCTACAGAATGGTCTCAACACAAGGAATCTAACACACTTTTTAGACACATTTAAGATATATTCCAGTAACATCGACTTATGAGTGTCAAAAATGTAAACATGGCCCACTATGCCCCGATTATCTCTGAGAATCCTTAGAAAGAAAAAACTCTCTCTAGGGTCATGGAATCAAGTAATCATATTAAAAACTATTCCCCATTGGGTATTCCAATATAGAAATACCCCCTTGGGGTTTCAATACCCTTAAATGTTTATGTACCTATCATCCCCGTACAAGAGGATACTAATATATAGCCATAAATAGAGGTATTTTATTTAAAATATTTTAAAAATATAAATAGGAAAACTCCATGAAATATTTCATGACTCATTAATTAAGCACTAATGAAATGGATACAACCATAAAGGGTATACTATAAAGAAATCATCTAATCATGCTAACCTATGAGGGTCATCCATATCCACATGATTCATAGAAGTATAATTCCATTCTAAGACATGCAAGAATGAACAATATAAGTTGTCACTTAAAATTTAATGATAAATCATATGAAAAAATTCCCAATGAGGTTCATTTCTATAAATCAATTACCCTATCAGCCTACTGGTTCATTTTTACCTCCAATTAAAGGGTCCTCAGTCATCATTCAGAGTATCAAGACTATCACCGTAGATCCACATTATCATTCATAAGAAATAAATATATAAAATTCGGCTCAACTGTGTAGAGTTCCAATATGAACCTATATATTAAAACACAGTTGAGGTTTCTAAATAAATTTAAATAATTAACATATATTGATTTTCAAATAACCGATTAGAGGATTTCAACATGTGGACCCTGCATGTAAAATATGACGCATTAGACACCCTTGTCCTTTGCTGGAAAGGAGTTAGAATCAGTAACAAGACACATTCCAATGATCCAAGAGCTGAAACATTATAATAAATCATAACCACCAAATAACATGTGCATATATTAAAAAAATCATATAAACATATAAACTAATAGATTAAAATAGCAATCTGATATCCTTTTAAACAAGGAATTCTTATGCAAAAAAGTGTTCTAGATGGACCAACCTAATATCCATCATAGGATCTGACACATTCAAAATAATCCAATATACCATATCGAAAATAGTAACAAAACAGAAAAAACTAAAATATCACTTTGTAATGTCCCAACCCAGATGCCACTAAAGTTTTTCACTGAGCTAGTTGTCTATAAAGACTCAAAAATGCCTCCACATATGTTAGATTCTACCAAATATCAGCAATGTCCTTGAGTGTGTCTATAGGGTAAAAATTCTATATTATCATATTAAGATAAATAGTGGAAATAACTCTTTATAATCTATATAATGAAACAATTAGAGTGTAGGGAAAATAAATATAATCGAAGTTGTAATAAATAATGAAATTTAGTAAGGTCATGATTGATCCTACCATACATACAATACTAATCACACACTAGGAGGACCACATATATAATATTAAATAAAACAAATAAAAATAAACTTATAAGGGTCTATTTTTATCATCAAGACAAACCGCATACCTGATCACCACCTCCCCATCAGAGCCATCATACTCGACCATTATTATGCCTCATCCCATCCTATGTGTCCAACCAACTGAACATATCAAAGAGAAACCAAGTGTAATGGAAACCGAAGCAAGGTGTGAGTAAAAAAATCAATAGGTAAGAACCAAATAATTCACATAAAAATGCATTAAAATTTTGTATATGTATATTTGGGATACTAAATAAGAAATGATGAAAATAATAACTAAAAGTTAAAACTAACTTAAAAAGACATAAAAGGCATGATCATGGAACATGATTATCTTATCTAAGAAAAAACTATAAATAAGGCACTAATATATATATATATATATATATGTGTGTGTGTGTGTGTGTGGGTATTTATATTATTATAAACATGTCTATAAATATATATATGTGTACATATATATGTATTTCTTCAAATAAATTAAATAAAACAAGTCGACAACTAATACTTTGGTCCATGATCCTGATCATCTGAATATACTCTGAATAAGGAATTGAGTTAGATGCAATACCACTAAATCTGTGTATAAATAACTTTATCCCCATGTCTGTAATCCAAAACTACATTTCTATCTTCGTACAATATTAGATATATATTTGAGAAATCTATATCACCATAGGGGGATACTTTTACTAGCCCTGAGATATCCCATTCTTACATTCAATAACCATAATGAAGTATTCCAAGAAAATAGTGGATATATTAAAAACAAGAAGTTTATATGGAGGACAAACCACTCATATTATGTGTAATTGGTTACAATGTTATATTCCATGGTCTCGGTCTGTAGGTAATCACAACATTGAAACTCTGATGATCTCTAAGGGGGATGTCTCATTGGAGGTATGAATAGTCTCCATATCAAAGATGAATCTCATAATCCATTCAATAACCACCTCAAAATACCCATTCCATTATATATATATATATATTTTTATATATATATATAGGGTATGTAGTAATTGTGTGTCCTCCTAACCCTATGTAGTATCTTAGGCATTGACATCCATGGCTCAGGGGAAGGGAGGCCACTCGAAAACCATTGAAAATATCCTAGATCCTATAGGATATGAACCCAAATAGCGATACTAGGTAGAATTGTTTTCTAATAAAATAGTCATCCACCATTGAGAATACCTATTTATAGAGGAAACCTTTTAAGAAAAGGGGCATTCATGAAATGAAAATCATCGTCAAGAAAGATCACAAGGAGGATATTGGAAGTACATATGGTAATCATCACCATAGAATCATATCACATAAAGATCATCATCCAAGTACTTATAAGAACATTTTACAATCATAGATCTATCAAATTAACTAGGATAATGTATAAATAAAATGGTTAGGGTGGATGAACACTAAAACCCACCACTACATCCATAACTTCATTGGATTACCTATTTAGTACAGGTTCAAGGTGACACATACTTCCATCTCCACCAAAACACTTACAAAATAGGTTGGGTTTGGTCTACTAGTAATGTACACCCTAGGGTACCCTAGAAAAATAAAATAGATATTTATCTGACTCAATATTCTCAAGGTCCATATATAACAATAGGTATTCCTATTTAGATATTCTATGTCAATACCACTATCTGTCTAGTATGTTTTACACACCAAACACAATTCTTTGCTACCTATGGTTTCTCCACTTGGGACATTACCAAGGATGACATGACTTTCCATGTATAGTCTCTCCTCTTGAGATGTCTAGAATATACTTAAAAGTCTCACGAGACTATGTCTCATCCAAGAAGGGCCAGTGCCTTAGACTGTTGCACATGCGTTATTTATAACCCCTGATGTTTATCCATTATAATATCTAATTTAATTAGTTAATTTTAATTGGTATAAATTAAACAGGATGATTCAACCTTAGGGTAGATCCCAAACATACAAATAACACCATATACATGAATAAATATCATAGGGTTGGTATGACAGACCACCTACTTTCTGAAATCATTCTATTTAATTGTTAAGGGTCAAAATCTACACCTAAGGCCTATACAAGACCATATGAGACATACGGGGTCTTGTATCACATCTGAACACCTAGAATATAATTAATATAACTAAATTATAATTAATTTTTAAATTTGAAATACATATAAACAATTTACCAACTTCAATAACAATGTCATGTATCCCAAAACCTCAACGGATGATCTCGTCACACCAAAACTACATATTATCACTCTCTAACAACCCAAAAATCATCAAAAAAACCTGAATGTAAGATAATTCCAAATAAATATCATAAAAAATACTTAAAAACTTTAATTTAATATTTAATGTTGTAGAAAATCACCATGGTGACATAAGTCAATGAAACAACATGTTGAATAGTGAATATGTCTTCTCAGTTCACCCTCTTCCTATGAAGAGTGAAATACCTATCATATGTATTCAATTAAAACATAGTACACTGGAATTAGGATTGGAATATTTAATTTTGGAACCCAAAATTAGAGTATTAAAAATAAAAATAAAATAAATTTATACAGATAAGAAGACTTACCTCAAGGCTTCCAATATATCTGATAGTGTCTGATTCTGAAAAAAATGGATAACTCCAGTGGAGGAAGGTAAATTATGGATAGTGCATGTAGGGGATATCCTAGGTAAAATTAGGGAGGTAAAATTTTATAATCATTGAATGTTTATAAGTGAAAAATGGTAATGTGTGGCTTTAATGAATCATATAGTTTGGTGGCACGATCTGGAAAACTATGCCTCAATTGTGTGCTACTGCTTCCCCCTTACACCTCCACCTCCCGTGGTTTTAGCACATAGTTATTAAACCCATCATTAAAAATTACAAAATTTATATAAAAATTTAAACCCCCAAATGTTTTCCTCAAGACTTCCATACAGGTTCCCAAACTATGCACTTGTACAAAATCGCATGCACAGTTAGGCCGCATGTTTATCACTAACCATACACCGACCATGCACCATGAACATCACATTTCAAAAACATTAGTTTTATTCCCCAAACCCCCATGACACTCCCCAAACATTCCATATACCATTTGAGTCTCATTTTATATCTACAAACATAACTTTGAGGCTTTATAACCATCATAATTTAATTCCTAAACTTATATCAAAACCCAACCCCTCTAGTAATGGACTATTAAAATTTCTATTTTAAAATTACAACTCAGAAAAGTGGGATATTTAAAGTTCACTATATTGTTTTTAGTTTTCTGGAGAGAAATATTTTATATTAATTCTTTACCCCATATCATAAATGTTTATAGTGTGGGAAGGTGGGTCATCTTAAGATGTATTGTTGGACACTCTCACAAATGAGTAGCGATTGAAGATCCATCCAAGTATATGGATTAGAAATATAGTTATATAATTTGGGGATGAATACTTTAAGGAATAAAACAAGTTAGGTGTGGCTCTTCATGAACAAGGCTTTATAGTAATGAATTTTCAAGGAAGGGTATTTTAATTTGGGCATTCTTTTATGGATATTGAGACTGATGTATGAGCTTTCATGGTGTGATATATGATTCTAATAGGTTATCTGATTATTTTTATATTATGTGACATTATATCATCATATTAATTTTTGTCTATACAATTAATTATTCATTTGGGGTTACATGTAGATTTTATTCTATATACTATTAAAATTCATACCCCATTGGTTGAAATGAATGAGAAAAGGTATAAGAATCTTACTCTATCATGATCACTAATGTGAAAATCTTATGGGACTTATTAGTTCTAAAGAAGAAAATTTGTAGTTATATTACAAATATATACTAGTTGGTTAAATTAAAGATATAATCTATTTTAATAAATGAGTTGTCTTTATGTCACGTTTTTAGATTATACCAACTTTTAAGGGAGTGTGGGATATTCAAGATAGTTGGGTGGGTCAAACGATAAAATATTTTGGACAAGTATCCACTAACATGGTAGGATGGGTACTCACATTAATGAAAAGTTAGAAACTACCACAAATTATAATGGTTTTAAAATATTATATCGTTTATTTCTTATAATATGTCCTTAAAGTATCACCATGGAGGGATATTGAATTTTTTTTGAACTAGATCCTAGAATGTAACAAATCAACTTAGGTTGACCTGGAATGTCACCCTAATCACTCCATTTCAAGGCTCAAAATGTAGTTCCAGTTTCTATGATCTATAAACTACTATAGATGTATCAAATTCTATAATAAGTGGGAAATATTCACCATTAAATCATAATTAATGATAATAGGAAAACAACAAATAATTCGTATGGGTAAGTTTTTACATTTTACATCAGTGAATATCAATAAATATTTATAAAAAATTTAACTTCCAAATATGGAATATACCAATGAAACATCCAATAATACATATTCAATAAAATTTAATACTATTATCTATGAATATTCATAATAAGGAAAAACCAGTATGCTTTAATAACATACAATAAATTTATAAATAAATGGGAACCTGAAAAAAATACATCTTGATAAATTTGCAGATATTTTAGGATCCAAAAATGTATCATAAGTAAAAATCCCAGAATACAAGAAAAAAATCTTTATAATACCCATGATCACACACTAAAAATCATAACATTATCAATGTATTAACATGAGAATAAAATAAAATTGATATCGCAACCTAGAAACCTGTATAGAAAATCAGAGAAAAAAATTACACATGAGTGTGTATGCATGGTGTGAGCTAAAATGGACTTGTAAGATTCCACAAAAATCAATGAAATGAATGTATAAAATAGTTCATTAATAATTGTTTTAATATATATATATATATAAATTAGGCTTATACATAAGGAAATGTAAATAAAATATGTTACATGAATAAACATTTTATAAAACATTGATCTTTAACTTATAAATAAGAGAGGAACCACCACTTTAGAGAAATCATTTGAAAACCCATAGAACATACATTATTGTATGAATGGAAATAATAAAAGACCTTATTTCCATTCATGTATACATTAAGGAAAATTTGTAATATATCTATGTGATAAAAACTTTTAGAAAACAAACCCTATTATTCAGATTTAATATCAAAATTTTGAATATATTAAAAATTAAACAAAATATATTCTTTCCTTTATAAACCAAACCATATAAGAGAGAAAATATAATCTCAATCAGGAACCATAATCTTAGAAAATTATAATAAAAATAAAGTATAATGTTATGGTGCCACCAAACCTGAAATTGAATGAGGGGATGCAATTAATTATAAAATAGAAATCCCCTATAATCCTTAATAAGAAAGAAATAATCATGGGAAACTTCTTAGTGAATAATGTAATAATACCATTGAATTAATTATTTAGAACACTAGCCAACCAATGCGATAAAAAAAACGAGTCGTAGTGGCTCTCTTAGTCTCACTTGTAATGAATTCAAGATAGTGAACCGATTTGAAAATTTTAATACTCATCAATATATTTTCCATAGTTACCTTGGGTTCCCTAAAATAAATAAAATATAGGTGAGAAAAAAAGGGAATCATAAATTCACCACATGATTTGATAATACATCATGTCAAAAAAATCAAATATTGCCTCTAACACCGTCCCATGAAACATCTCATTTTCACATCTTTCAAAAAAAAAATTAAACATTTTACATCCACTAAAGGGGAAAATCATAGAAAAGGGACATCACATAGGGGGTTGTAATATGGTGATACAATCATCTGGATAGATTATTTATATTGTTGCAACATGACCTTTTAAATATAACATTGAATTTCAACCCATAAAAAATCCTAGTCACACATAAAAATATCCTTTTATAGCGTTCTAAAATACAATGACACAAGCCTTAAACACATAGTATTTCATGATTCTTAACATAGTTTTCTAAAAAATATGGACCAAGGATCAATATGTGTACTGTCTTTGGATTATTTTGTAGATAAATATATCATCTCATACAAAAAGACAACATATTTATTAAAAATTGATCGTAGTTATCTTAACTCCCACAAATCTACTAAAACTATATAATATTCCTTAGAAAAAATACTTAAGGAATAGGGGGAACTAGAAATCCCATTAATGGAATAAATATTAAAACAAAGGACAACAAGAGAGTCCAAATGGATAAACTGCCATCATGAACCAAATAATCAAGAAAATAATAATATAATAATTAAATGGAATCATGGAATATATGGAATGAACATAAGACATGACATTGTAATCATAAGTCAAGGGTCACACCCTAGACCATAATCATAATGTGGATAAGGCACGTGGTGTATTGGGTTTTCTCCATATTATTATAAATTTAGTGGACAATGTCCAATGGTTTATTTGGTTTACTCTATAATATCTTATAAAATATTACATGATATATAATGATTTATCCTATAAATTTTAGAGCTATATAATTTTGAGCCCCCCCCATCATAGAACATAGGGTTATTAGTCTATTTTCCCATATTCCATATGTGGTATCTCATGATATAAAAACATTACCCAATGAATTGTAAGCATATAAGGTTCTGTAAAATCCCATAAAATAATTAACATAATACACATCTAATACACTTGAGGAAAATAAACCATCCATAAATTTAAAACACAATAAAAACACATGAGAAGAAATTTGGATTTGAATTAATATTTCATGGAATAACCAAATGCTAAATCATAATAATTCCCCAAATAATAATGAATTATAGCATTTTAAACTCTCATAATTGAAAAAGGACATAGTTCTTAAAATTCTAGTTCCAATGTGGGAAATTAATGATAAGTATTTAGGGGAATAAATTATAAAAGGAGACCACTTGGGTGATGCTTTATAAAATAATAAAGATATTTTTAAAGAAGGAAATAGCTTATTATTTTACATAAAACCAGAATTGAACTAATAATTTTTTTATAAAAGAATTATGGTTTTTAAAATCCACTAATAAATTAAAAACATTTTATTTTGTAATTCTTGACATGGAACAATGAATAAGAATGTTATCCTAAATTATGTTTACATAAAAGTGAGAATATTTATGGGAACTAAAAACATATATAACCTAAGAAATGATTAGGATATTTATCATCGTATTTATTTAAAGAAAATATATTAAAAATATAATAATTTCATGCAATAAATATTTCATAAAATTGGAAAAAAAATATAGAATGTATGATGAGTATCTAATGTGGGTCGTATGGAAGATCCCTTACATCATGTTCAAAAGCATTCAACACTTGAACTTAACTTCCATTCCCTTGGATTTTCTCCTTGGGTATCCCTTTAATAAACCATATCCTGAAAATATATTTAGAAAATAGATTAAAATTAATAGGTATGGTGTTTATGAGAGACTATAGAAGCGATTTTCTTATGCTATGTCTTAGGAATGCGTGGAGAAAAGGGGAGTTAGGGGTCTCCTGATATGAGTGAATAAATGGGATTTTTTTTTATAAAAAATAAATAATTTTCAATAATTTTACTCTCTTATTTATGATAAAAGGCTCGAAAATGGTACATAATGGCATAGAGAATGAGATAAGTTCAATCCTCCATCCACCACCGAAATACAAAAAAATCCACATGATTCATTCACTTACACTATATTAATTAACCTTTACCATAATTTACCCTTACTCTGTTAAATCCACTTTCACCCTTGAAAAAAAAAAATAGCCAAAATTGGAATTGAATCTATTAAATAATTCTAACATTATTATCTTAAATATGTAAAATTATTTATAAAATTATATTTATAAGAGTTATATAAATTAATTTTTATTATTATCATATGTGCCATGTAAAAACTATTTCTAAAAATATGTTCATTTTAAAATCAAAACTTAACCGATCAATAAGATTTTAATTTCATTGATTTTAAATAATTAAATGGGTTTTTTAGAAAAAAATAAAATTTTATATAGATTTCATATCAAGTGAAAATAAAATTGTATATAAATAATATTTATTTATATTAAAACAATAAGAAAATTATTATAATTAGAACATTACATTATTTATATGGTTAAAAATAAGTTTTAAATATTTGAAAAACTATCATAAATATAAATAATTATATTCCCTAAATCCATACTTGATCAATGAAATTCTATGCCTCACTTATAAACTCATAATTGTCACATTTTTCAAAAAAAAAATGAATAATTTTATATAAAACCAAATTTTTAATAAAAATACCAAAAATTAATAATAAGATTATTTTCAAATAAAAAATCCAATTATTGAAGTAATTTTATTATATTACAATAATATAAGTCATAAAAATTATTTTTAGTTGTATCTTCATAAAAAATAATAAAAACACTTTTTTTTGTCAAATGTACTTTCAATTATGAAATATATTAATATTTTATTATTCTACAAGTTATATTTTTGTCGCAAATTAAATATTTTAAATCTAATATTATCCAAATAAAATTTAGTGTGATAATAGTTTTTATTATCAAAATTTCCTAATATGACCCAAATATGGTGACTCATACCTTTTGTACATATTGTTCCATGATTTTTAACATAAATATCCAAAAAATATAACCAAATGATTTAGAGGCCCAGTTTATTTTAAAGGGAATATACATAAAAGAACAACATGAAACTAAAAAAATTATTTATCTTCATATCCATAAAATGCCCCTAATTCTATAAAATCCTAGGAAAATTAAGAATATGAAATTTTCATATTTATTAAAAAATTTAATTAAATATTAATTTTACTTTAAGAAGGATTATATGATAGATGGAATACTCAAAATATAACATTGGGTTTCTCTGACATCTTATGTTGCACACAATGCTGAGTCATACTGAAAATAATAATAATATAATATTATTATTTTAAATTTTCATTAATGCATAGTTTTTGTACTAACATGAATGAACAGAACATACTATATTAGGATTAAAAATATTTATTTATTATTTTTACATTTATCAAATATAATTTATGTGCCTAAAATGAGAATGAATCCAATTTTAAGCATAATTACTCTAATATTTTAAAAATGTTGTTTTACAGCCATTTATTGGAGAAATCTTTTAAAATATAGTTTTTTTACTTTTATATATTCAATTTGACAAAATAAACTTATTCTTTAAAATCGGGAAATCAAAATTTACTTTGGGTATATATTTCGTATTTTTCTGATAAAGTTCATTTTTTTAATAAATAGTGGAAAATACTGCATTTTAATTTAAAAATATCTTTTCATCTAATTTATTTATATGGATATATTATCTTTTAAATTAGTTTTAAAGTTTAATTATATTATATTCTTATAATTTAATAAAATTATGGCTATTGGATGTAATTTTATTTTTAAATTGGACATAAAGACATGTCAATCTTTTGGTAGTTTTTTACTTCATAAAAACACTTGTTTTGATTTCGACAACGAGAATTAATTTTCAATTAATTTTTTCACATACTATGTTTTTAATTTGGAAAAATAGATTCCATATTTGTAATAAATAAGTCTAAATTGTTTAAATAGGAACATTTTATTTTTAGGCATTATGAATAGTAATTTTAGTAAATATTTTATTTATCATGGTTAAAGGGTAAATATACTAAATAAGGGTAAAAATAATATTATAATAATATTAAAATACTATAACACATTTATAACCATATTTTATGATATATTTCCAACCATGGGCATCATTGGGTCGATTTAAGAACCCATGGAGCCAATTTTGTTTGAAAATGACATTTAATTACTTTTAGTATAAAGTTAAGGAAAATATTTCCTATACATGTGTCTTTTACTAAAAAAATTATATGGGGTTATATAAGTGATCTACTCAACTATAAATACTAATTATAAAGATAAACATATTTCATACACTATGTTATTTTATTTATATTTTTAGGCATCAAATATATAAATACATTTATAATACAATAATGATGTGGTGATTACCATATTAAAGAAAGATTTAAAAAATGTGATTATAAATATTAAAATAAATTTATTTTAAAATTATTATGAAATTAATTAATTTTATGGATTCGTATGAGTTGTTATATTTTAATTAATAATGTTTTTTTGAAAGAATAAAGTTTTTATGGATTTTCTAAAAGTCATGATATGAATAGTATATAAATTGACATAAATGAGTTTTTAAAAAAGATATTACTTTATTAAATGATATAATTTTCCTAAAAAGAGATTATTCTTCTAAATGACTAAAATAATGTTTTGAAATATCATTAATTAACCACATGAGTTCTATTAATATTTTAGAGTAACTATATTAACCATATAGTATGAATATACAAGAAGACATGGTAAGAGTCAAATTAGTTAACTAAGGGTTAAAGATAAAAGATATGGTTAAACATGGGACCCAAGATTGTCTAAAACCTATTGGTATAGAATTATTCGACCCAAATGAATTTTATATGGGAAATAAATTACTTTAGAACCTTTTTAAACTGAAAAGAAATTTATAATAAAATAATATTTCAAGATATTCTTTATGTGTCCCTCCTCCTTATAATAAGGGCACCACCTCTAACCCTTACACACACCTATCAAACCACGTTTTCACTTCTAAAATCTTCCAAAATAAGCTTTCAACATCCATATCTTCCTCTTTGAAGCCTTACCATTTCCATAAGGCAACTCAAGAAGTCCTTTTAGCTTAAATCAAAAAGAGTTACACGATTTAAGGTAATATCTTCTCTCAAGAATATTACATTTATTTTCCTTCTCCAACACCCTAAATTTATTTATTCAATTATTTTATAACAACGCCAGTATATTAAATATACAATTGTTTTGTTATAAGAAGGATTATAACTGCAATTCCACACAACTCCATCTAATGGATACGAACATAGTGTTTCTGTGTACAACGAACTACTACCTCATGAAACGATGATTCAATTTTTCTATACCACCTCTCATGGTGGCCATTATGATGGAAATGTATTTATATGTGACATATATTATATTTATATGTCTATATTCTTCTTTATTTTTCATTTATATCATACTTTTATGGTTTCCATAGTGGATAAATACGATAATTTCATTTGAGGGTATGCAGACAACCGCCCCCTCAAAGTGATATGACACGTTCATGCCATACATGGAATATATAAAAAATGGTGTTAATTAACATATGTAACATATATAAAATATGTTATTATACTTGAATTATAATATACCTATGTATCATTTAGTATTCATTCAAATATAAAAAATAAATGAAAGTAGCGTTCATGCGTACGTACAACTTACTGTCTCAATGAAAAATGATGTTCATTTCTTATATACAAATGTTATGGACTATTATAAATACATATATACTAGATATATATGATATTTAAATGATTAAAAAAATTATAGAGATAATGGATTTTTGGCCCATGGAAAATTTGTAATTATAACAAGTTCATTTTTTACTCAAGTACCAAATATCGACAAAAAGACTTATATTAACTTAAATAATTATATAATGTTTATAACGGGGTAATAAGTAATATAAAATGAATAATAACCATTAAAATGGTTCTAAATCTAGTATAAATTAACTTATGTTTATTAATCAGGAAGATAAAAGAACATACGTGATGAGTTAGAATCAAGGTAAGGCACTTCACCTCAAACTTCATTCATTGAGGCATATTTTGATTTATACACGACTTGCTTTTCTACAGTTTATAAACCCCTTTTGAGTTTTACTTCCATTAAAAAGTAATGTTTTTTCTATGTATCATTTTACTAATTGATAAAGGAAATGTTTCTTTTTAACGTATATGGTGACGAAGACCTTTCCACCACCACGAGCATTATTTGATATTTTGCATCCCTTATAAGTCATGGTATTTTTAAAATGAAAATAAATACCATATAGAAATTTTATGTAGTTTGGTATTGAAAATCATTTTGATAATGCATTTATTATGTCAATATCTTCAACGGATATCTTGTTATTGCAATGTGGAAATGTATCTTTCCTTTTTGTATTATGATAATTTTATGGTTATTTGGCATTGTTTACATATACGGGTGGTTCCGTGATAAACCTAGGGTGGGTGATCCCGAGATAGATCTCCAATGCAATGGGTATCATGATGGAGGTAAATGCTATGATTCTTCTAAGATATTTAGGGAATATACTATGATGGGTATTCCAAACGTAACTCCCTATGTAGTTGTGAAATCTACAATTAAAGTATGTTATGGATGCCACAAGTTACCTTTATGATTTATGATTTATATGTGCTACTCTTAAATCTTATGATTTTATGAGGTAAGTTACAGATATTATGTTTTATGATTGAAAAGTATGATTTTTTTTATTTGTATTTATTGATGGACTAATATTTTCATTCCTTATTTTATAACCCTTACTAAGCATTTTATACATATCACGTGTTTTTGAAGTGTTCTTCATAGGGTATAAGGAAGGGTAAGAGAATGTAATACTTCAAAAATATTTATATCAAGAAAATAAATCTTGTATTATTTGAGGATTTTTACTATTGGGAAAACAAGAGATATAATAGAAGTGTCTACTTTGTAATATTTGAGATGTAATGTAATAGTTAGGCCTGATTATCTAAAACTCTAAACCTAAAAAGATCCTCAATATAGAATTATTTAATTAACTGAAGATTAACTAATTTTTTAAGGCTGGGGCCTTATAGTTTGAATCATAGTTCGGTTTATACAACTTTTGGAGCAAGAATATTTTTAGATTAATATACATAAATGATTTTTAATCTGCGGTCAGATTGAAGTGGTATAGAATTTATAGATTTCCAAGTTGCTTCACCTAATATATTTCTTTGTTCAAAGTGGTTTTCCATAGAGAAAACAAGGAAACTATGATGTAATGACATCAAGAGGAAAAAACACCTTCCAAGTCAACAACTTGATAAAGTTGGAATTGAAGTAGAATATTTTTTTTAAAGTGATGGAATAGTTGAATCATGTTATAAATGGGGGTTGTATCCATGAATGAGATCATCCAGATAAACTACATTGAAACATGTTAGTAGTGGATCATTTCACGAGGCAAAATACCACTTCATTTAGAGGATCATCTAACCCTATTCTAGATGAAGGGTTGGTTAAAGCACTGAAAATTATTTTTGATGTCATAGGGTGTTCAAAACATAAAAATGTTAGTCTTGTTGTTTAATGTTTTGAAGGTGGAGCAGATCAGTGGAAGTTTATTGTTAAAAATATCAAGGATAGTGAGGATATTGAGTATCATGATTAATATGAATTTGAAGGTATGTTTCTTGAGAAATATTTTCCTAAGGCGGTTCGGCTAAGGATGAAAAAAAAATCAAGGAACTGAGGGATGATGATAACTTAGTGGCTTCTTATAAAGAAAAATTAACTCGAATCGCAAGGTATGCTTAAAATTTACTAAATACTCTCAATAGTAAAATCAATAATTTTTACTCATGATTTAAGAAAAATTATCGAAGGTATTTATCTTCTCATTTGTTCAAAAGATATGATAAACTTGTTTGACGTGTGGAGAAAGTGGAAATAGAGTTTTTCAATTATCAGGTGTTATTTGACAAACAACATAATAAGGGGTCGAGGTGGCAGATAATAGGGAATAAATCTTCCAAAAAAGAATAATTTTATGAAAATTATGTTTAAATTTTGTGAAAATTGTGGCAAAAATCTCACCAGGGATTTATTTTTTAATTCTTTAAAGAGCTACAGATGTGGTAAAATGGGACATAAGGATCATAATTGCACTAAAAAGGATTAGGGTAATGGTAAGACAAAATCAGATTTACTGTTAGTAATATTTTTTAAGTTCAATGAAATGGTTCATTATGAAAATGAGTGTCTAATGGATAACTCAAATGAAGAAAAGTAGTCTAACTACAAGAATAAATAAGTGGTGAAATCCTTTTCAACTACTACAGTAGAAGGTGGACCATCAAATTAAGTAGAATCAGGTACATTCTTTATTTATTTTGATTATCCCTATGTGTTGTTTGATCCAATATCTACGAATTATTTCATTTTAGATAAATTTTCTAGTAAATTGGGAATTCCATTTCAAGATATGAATCATGAACTTGTAGAAAAAGCATAGAGGAAATGTTGAGACAAAAAGAAATTATAAGAACCTTCATATACTTTTTTTCGGGATAAATTTACATAAAAACATTATTATTTTTCCTCAATTAGAGTTTTATGTTATTATGGATATTGATTGGATTTCCATTTATTATGATAAGATTGAATGAAGAGCTAAAGAGGTTTATTTTCAGAAATAATTTAATTTTTTTTACAATAATGAACCCTTAATTTTGATAACATATCAGGAAGCTGAAGAACTTGAAAAATATGAAGAGGAATTTTACCTTGAACATATTGTTGAAAACAAAGGAGCTGTTCAGATTAATGATTTACCTGTGGTAAATGTGGATCATGATGTTTTTAGTAATGATTTTCCTAGTATAATACATGATCATAAAGATGAATTTATAGTTGACTTAGTTTTTGATGCCATTCTAATTTTAAACCCTGATCAAATGGATCAAATTGAACTTTTAGAGTTAAAGAATTAATTGTAGGAGTTATTAGGTGAAGGTTTCATTCAACCCATCACATCACCATTGGGTACTTTTATATTGTTTGTTAAAATGATATATTGTTTAATGAGAATTTTCATTGACTATAGAGCCTTGAATAATATCACTATTAAGAATAAGTATCATTTTCCTCATATCGATGATTTGTTTGATCAGATCTAGGGAGATCTATATTTTTCAAAGATTGACATGAGGTCGGGGTACCATCAGTTGAAAGTAAATGATGTAGACATCCCAAATAATACATGTCGTAATGTATATGGCCATTATGAATTTGTAGTTATGAATTCTGGGTTAACCATTGCATCTACTGTATTCATGGATCTTTTTAATATAATATTTAGTGAGTTCTTGGATAAGATTTTGGTTTTTTTTTATTGATGATATTTTGGTATATTATAAAAGTACAGAAAAGAATAAAAGTCATTTAAGTGTTGTTTTAAATAACATAAAAGAAAAGAAACATTTTGGGAAATTTAGAAAGTGTGAGTTTTGGTTACAAAAAATTTCATTCCATGGTCATATTGTTTCTAAAGATGGAAGAAATATTGATCTTTCTAAAACAAAAGATTATTAAATAATATACAATACCCAAAAAATGTAACTAAATTCTTAGTTTTCTTGGTTTATCATGTTATTACCTGAGGTTTGTTGAAAAATTTTCATGGTTATCTAGCCCACTGACTAGGTTAACTCGAAAATGTGTTAAATTTAATTGGACAAAATAATGTGATGGTTGTTTTCAGGAATTGCAATGAAGATTGATTATTGTTCCAATATTGGCATTACCGTCTAGAAATTGTGAATTAGTTATCTAAAGTGATGCTTCATTGAAAGGACTTGATTTTGACCTAATGTATAATGATCAGGTAATTTATTATGCTTCATGTTAGTTGAAACCTCATGAGTTAAGTTACCCTACACATGATTTGGAATTAGCTACTATTTTTTTAATTATAAATTTGGGGGCATCATTTGTATGGAAAATGGTGTGAAATATACATTAATCACAAGAGACATATTTATATAATCACTCAGAAAGAATTAAACGTGAGACCAATTAGATGGATATAATTAATCATGGCACATGATTGCATGATCCATTACTATCTGATAAAGTAAAATAATGTGGCGGATGTGTTAATCTGATAAAGTAATGTTAAATTATCTATTATATGTTTAGAATGAGATCCATTGTTTTTTTATTTGATGAGTTTTGTATTGGTAGTTTTTGGTGCAGGTAATTCAAATGTTTTGTCTTAGGTGGCAGTGAAATCATCTCTAGAATACATAATAAAGAATGCACAGAAAGAAGACAACGAGTTGTAGAAAAAGGTAGATGTGGTTCAGAAGGGTAAGTTACTTAAATTTAACATTGATGAAGTCTTTTTTATTTTGAGGTTTCGAAAGAGATTATGTGTTCCTTGTGATTCCTAGTTTGAGAAATATTTATTATATGAATATCATAGTTCTCCATTTTCAGTTCATCCTTGAAGTACTAAAAGGCACAGAGTATTACTGGTGGGATGGAATGAAAACATATATTGCTAAATTTATTGTGATGTGTCTAACTTATAAACAGGTTAAAGTAACCAAAAGTTAAAGAAAGGGATTCTTCAGCCTTTGTCAATGCCTTAGTGGAAATGGGAAAACATATCCATGGAATTTGTGGTGGGATTACCAATGACATATCAAGGTAACAATGGAATCTTCTTTATTTTTGATCGATTGACTAAATATTCTCATTCCTTCCTATTATATTTACCTTGTCTCTATATTAACATTAGTGGTTGTATGTGAAATTTATAGTCATGTTATATGTAGTTCCCCTCTCCATTTTATCTGATCATGATCACCGGTTCACTTATAACATTGGGAAGGGCCTTCAAAAGTCATTAGGTAATGATTCAAATTTTAGTATAGTTGTTCATCCACAATCCGATGGATAGTCTAAATGAACAATCCAGACCATGGAGGAAATGATACGTGCTTGTTCATTGGATTACTAGGGAATTTGTGACCAACATCATTATTTGATTGAGTTTTCTTATATTATTGTTTTTCATTCCAGTATATAGTTGGCACCATTTGAGGCATTATATGGGAAGGGATGTCGAACTCTAACTTTTTGGGATGAAGTAGGTGAAAGGAAGTTGATGGGACTAGAATTGGTAGAAGATATGGAAAAAAATTCATTTGATTTAGAAGAACATGAGAAAAAATCAGATCAGGAAGAAAAGTTATCTAGATAACTGGAGGCATGGTCTATCATTCGAGGTAGGTGATCATGTCATTATCAAAGTTTCTCCATGGAAAAGTGTGATGTGTTTTGGTAAAAAGGAATAGTTGGTTCCAAGTTTCATTAGACCATATGAAATCCTAGATGATATTGGATTAGTTTACTAAATAGCGGCTTTACATCCTAGTATATGCTAGGTACACAAGGATTTTCATGTTTCAATGTTGAGAAAGTATATGCCAGATCCATCAAATTTTTTCAGTCCAACGATAGTTCATTTGGAAGAGAATATTTTTTATGAGGAAAAACCAGTCCCTATTCTTGATTGAAGAGAGAAAATTTTGTGAAATAAGGTAACTCATGGGGTAAAGGTTTTTTGAAAAAATCATACGGTTGAAGTGGAAATATGGGAATCTAATAATTATATGAGAAATAAATACCCATACTTATTTGATAAGTGAATAAAATTGTGAGGACTCAATTTACAAAAAGGGGGGAAGGATTTAACGTCCTAGGTAAATTAATATTATGATATTTTCATATTTATTAATATTTGTGAACAAAATATTAATTCTACTTTAAAGGGGATGCTATTTTCAATGGCGTACCCAACATGAAATAATAGGTTTCTCTAAAATCTTATGTTGCACACAATAATGAGCCATAATGAAAATAATAATAATATAATATTATTAGATTAAATTCTAGTTAATGACTAGCTGTTGTACAAGAAGGAATGAATAAAACTAACTATATTATGATTAAACATGTTTGTTAATTTTTTTTACCTTTATCTTATAAAATTTAGAGGCTTAAAATGATTATGAATAAAATTTAAAGCATAAGTACTCTAATATTTTTAAAATGTAATTTTACCACCTTTTGATGGAGAACCCTTTTTAAATCAATTTTTTTCACTTTAATATGTTTAATTTGAAAAAATAAATTTATTCTTTATAATCACGGCATCCAACTTTACTTTGGGTAATTTATTGGTATTTTCCGAATAATGTTCCATTTTTAAATTAATTGTGAAAAATTCTTCATTTAATGTCAAAACTGTAAAGACCCAAACTTTAATTAATTGAAAATCCTCTTGATCTAATTAAATGTTTATTATGCTTATATAATATGTGAACATCAATGGTTTTATGTTTCTATATATTAAAATATTTTTATGAATTGTGGCCATTGCTAATATACTCATTGAATAGTGAGCACATGATTAGTATAAATATAGGGGTTCAACAAATACTATTTACAAAGACAAAGGAAGTGATGGCCTCATCTAGTAGAATTGAATCATACGAATCCCATTTGTCGGAGGTCAAAAAGCAGGTCGCGTAATTTGGCTTTTCTCCTGACTAATCCCAAGCCGCGCTTGAACACATTAATCTTGAGTAGAACCAACTACTAGAGAAGTATAAGTTAATAGATATTACCACCCGAGCAATGTTATCCGAGCCACCCCAAGTGTCTGTCAGCTTCGAACACCATACCCATTAGTCTTATGAGTGTTTTATAAGTGGTTATGTAACAAGACCCTCACACTATGAATATGTAAATTATTTTTGTATAAAGAATGTGTGTTCATTTTATTATAGTTACTTTGTAAATTGTTTTAAAGAACAAATATTATTTTTAGTTAATATTAAACTAACAAATCTATTATAATGAATTAATGGATTTTTTAATTATATAATATTTTAATAAAATATTATTATTATTAAATTAATTATTATTAAATATAAATTATCGTATAATTTTATGAATGCAATTATAATTTTTATTAAGGTTTTAAAGTAGTTTTTGTCAAAACCCATGAATTTTGGATAAATGTCGGTTTCTATTTTAAAATTATAAATTTACATATTTAGAAAATTATTCAACTAAAATTAATATTATTTTTGTAATCAGGATGTCGAAATTATCCAACAGTTAATATTTCATAATTTTTTGAGACAATCAATTTTTTGGGTTAAAATTAAATATCATTTAAATATATAATGTGTTTTATGACATCATAATGACCCGATAGTGATGTAATATAATACTATAAAAATTTTGTTCCGCCAATATATGTTTTACCAATAAAATAATGTGATTTATGGTTTGTTTGATTAATTTTACAAAGCTTTAGTGGGCCCTTCAAGGCTTATAAAACATTTTGTCTTTTTAAATTATTTTCCTCGAGAGTGTGACTCACCTCCACATAAGCAATCCAATTATTTTAAGAAGATCGGACATTGGTATTATAAAATATTGTGTTCCACTCCACTTTGTATAAATCCTAGGGAAAAACCCGTGGTCTATTTTGTAATATTGATTAGTTTAATGTGTCCTGAGCCAAACCTAAATAATAAAGAACTCCACCTTCATTCCTATATAAACCAACCCATGCTCTGACTTCCATGTCACTAAAAGACTTGGGAGATAGAAAAGACCATGTCTTCATCTATCTAGAATCCTCCCAAGGTGACACAATCTCTCTTGAGGCCTCTCTCAAGCCTTTCCCAAGCCTTTGGGATCACACTTCCTGTAAGGGATTCCTACATTTCTATTTTTATCAAAGTTTCGTAATATTTTAATGCCCTTTTATTTTCAATTAAAAATATTGGGGTATTATTTATTACCTTCCCCATACTTCCCTATTTATTATTGGATGATGGGATAACCCTTTATGTCTCATTAATACCTCCCATGTACACATGTTACCATGCCGAAATTCCGTGAGGTATTTCTCTCTCCTCTTTTACATCCAAGTAATTATTTTAAATTATGCATCTTAATTCCATTATTTTTGTTGGTAAATGTATCTATATGAACTCATTAGTATAAATTTCAGTTAAATATGATTATACAACCCTTTGTTTCTCATCAACCATTTTTATGCGTTCTTATTTCACACTGTTATGCTGCCGAAATTACACGACGATTTTCCAATCCAATGTCATTTTTTGGTGAATACCATGCCCATTTATCGATAAAAGGTATTCAACTTTATAAACAATTACTTATTTATTATAAAGCATCGTGTATTTATTCCACATCCCATTATCTTGGAATTAATGATGATAATTGATTCCATGTTGTATGATCCATGTGCATCACTTATGCATGAAATGAAATGTTTAAGAAGGGTGCGCCCTGATAGCGCTCCAATGCATTGGGTAAAGTATAGTATCATGATAGGTCATGTGTAATGGTTATTGACTCATGATAATTCAATTTAAATGTGGTTTTAATTTTTCTTCATGTGCAATGAGGGTTTACTCATGCTCCATGTGCAATGAGCCTTGGCTCATGCAAATTCCATGTTAGGTGTTGTTTCCACATTTCCATTTTATGATTATCATGAATTATCATTCCTTTAAGTTCATGATTCTCTTTTTATCCATTGATATTCCTATTTTTTGAAATGTATTAAATTTATAATTTTATTCCATGTTTTTTCATTTATTGGGCTTTATAGCTCACATTTTTCTTATGCATGTCCTCATGTTATCCCATGCAATGCTAAGTACGACGGAATAGAGTGGTCATGTAAAGGAAGTCTTAAATAAAGATGGTGTGTGTTTTATGTTATAAGATATATACAATGTTATTAATCCCTAAATACACTATACCTATAAATCATCTATGTTGTATCAAGTGAATATGTTATGTAATAAATCAGGTTTAAGTGTGTAACAGAAAGCAGGGTTGTTATAAATGTTATTAGAGGATATATTTAGTTATTTTTGAGATTAGGATTAGAAAACCATAGTTAAAACATAGAGACAATAATATATATAATAAAAATATCCCTACTTATTAGTGAGTATTGGGTAAGTGGTATATCAAGAAAATACATCCATGTCGGGATACGAGCAGGTAGAGCCGGCTCTGGCATAGATGTATCCTAGGGGTAAAACCTGAAAACACCTCTATAAGTTAGTCTCGAATGAGAAATGTTGCACGAAAATGGGCATTGCTTCACTCTTGGTTACGAAACTCTTGGTGGATA
This sequence comes from Viscum album, assembly GCA_963277665.1. Taxonomy (NCBI): domain Eukaryota; kingdom Viridiplantae; phylum Streptophyta; class Magnoliopsida; order Santalales; family Viscaceae; genus Viscum; species Viscum album. The sequence goes on along the minus strand of OY728140.1, from coordinate 1,709,868,759 downwards.
TGTTTTGGTAAATTTCCATGCTTAGTATGAACACTTATTAAGGGAATGAAAAAAATTCCCCTAAGAATATATGTTTGGAAGTAGATCATGAATAGCATAGATTGAAGACTATGGATTCATACGTTAAGGAAATAAAAGTTCTTTATAAGTCATCAGTTTTTTCATTAGATTACCCTTTATGTGTTACCCCTAACATTCCTTTTATTCCATCCAATGGCCGGTAATAGGAGGACTTAGACTAAAAACCGATGTGAAGATCAATGTGATGACTGTTCATATAAGATGCCCAATCTGATGGGATCAGAAATTGCAAACGTTGTCATGATTCTCTATCTGTTAACTCAAGTGTTGAATAGAAACATGGGTCAACAGTAACTTTCAACCCCCCCCCCCATGAAAGAACAAGTCTCTATTGAGAGCTTAATGAGAAAAAGGTCTTTTACTTTTAATGGATCATCTAATCCTTCAATCTACGAACAATGAATCAACTCCATTTAAAAGATATTCTCTATCCTTCAATGTTATAAACAAGAGAAGTTTATCCTGGCTGCTTATCGTATGTAGGGTGAAGCTGATCAATGATGGACGTTGATCAAAAATACAAAGCCTGAGGAGGATATCCAGGCGCTGAAATGGAAGGATTTTCGGAAGATGTTATTCGATAAATATATTCTGTGTACTGTCCGACTTAATATGGAAAGGGACTTCCTTTCCCTCAAGAAAAAAGATGACATATCTATCAGAGGGTATGAGGAAAATTTCACAAGGCTTTCATGATACACCTTCGACTTTTTCGTTACCTCCTAATGCAAGGTTGACCGCTTGTTTGGTGGGCTAAAACCAAGCCTATAGAAAGCGCTGCCGATTCATGACTTCGAAAACTATGAGGAAATTTTATGATGTGACCTCAAGGTCTAAATGAAGATCATAGAATCTTAGGGGTATCATGGGGATAAGAATCGTAAGGTGGAATTCAATTCTTGTGGTACAATGGATAAATCCAACATTTCTAAGAAGATCTAGCACCCCACTTGCCAATGGAGTAGAAAGAGGAACCCCGTAAATTGCGTTAAGGGGATAAGAAAATGCATTAGGTGTGAAAGATAAGGGAACCTAGCTATTAAGTGTCAACAAGAAAAACCTGAAGCTACAACAGAGGAGAGGAACACTTTGTTCCAACCTCAATGTATTTTTCATCGCTACAACTCCAAAGAACCAAGAAATCATTCAAATTAGTGGCTAAGCCAAGGGTTTTTTGAGGCAACCAACAACCTCCAAGGCAGCAAGGGAGAGATTTTTCCATCACTTCTATTTATGTGAACCCCAACAACGAAGTGGTGATAGGTACTCTAGTTATTCATTAATGAATAGCGAATGTGTTTTTTTATTCAGGTTCTATGTTTTTATCCCAAATGTTTAGTATAACAATCCCAGCAACACCACAAATCTTGGAAGAAAATATATCTGTGAGTACGGAAAATAGTGAAATCATTGCATCCCATGAATATAAATCCTCCCTTGTCAAAGTATATTGATTGTATTTCTCAGAAAACCACATCATACTCCCTTTGGTGGAATTTGATGCAATGCTTGGAATGGATTGGATTTCCTTATATGAAGCCATCATAAATTGCCGCGAGAGGGAAATCACTCTCGATGTGGAGAATCGACCCCCGATTATATAAAAGTTCAAGTAGTAAGATGAATATTATTTAGCTCCATCATCTCAAGCGTGGATACCACTACCCTATGAGCACACCTATCTGGCACAGATTATTGAGTCTAAGGAGGTAACTATCCTGGAAGAAATGCCTACTGTGAGGGAATTCGCTGATGTTTTTTCCAAGGAATTTCCCGATCTTACTCCAAGAAGAGATGTTGAATTCCCAATTGATCTTATACATGGGGCGTTGCCAATATCCAATACTCTGTATAGAATGGATGTTGTGGGGCATGAGGATCTGAAGAAATAACTATAGAAGAATCTGGGTAATGGGTTTATACACCCAAGTGCTTCACCATGGGATGCACCAGTCCTCTTTGTCAAGAAGAAAGATGGGTCAATGTGCCTTTACATTGATTATCATGAGATTAAGAAAATCCCGATAAAGAACAAGTATCCACTACCATGAATCGATGACTTGTTCGATCAGCTACGTGGAGCACAATAATTATCCAAGGTGGCTTTTCAGTCAGAATATTATCATCTAAGGGTGAAGAAGGAAGAAATCCCCAAGACTACTTTTCGTACATGATATGGGCAGTATGAATTCATGGTAATTCCTTTAGGACTCATTAATACTCCATCTATCTTCATGGACTTGATGAATAGAGTCTTTAGGTATTACCTCGACAAATTTGTGGTAGTCTTTATAGATGATATTCTAATATCCTCCAAAACCAAGGAGAATCATCAGGAACATCTAGGAACTATACTGGAGACCTTGTGAAAGCAGAATCTCTATGCCAAGTACATCAAGTATGAGTTCTGGTTGAAGGAGGTCTAATTCTTAGGACATATCATCACAGACAATGGGATATATGTGGACCCCTCTAAAGATGATGCAATTGTGGGTTGGTCGAGGCCATCATTGGTATGGATATCCATATCTTCTTGGGTTTAGCTAGATATTATCGACGATTTGTGAGAAATTTCTCACAATTGTCCAACCCTCTTACCAATCTAACTCAGAAGGTAGAAAAGTTTTCTAGGAGTGATGAATGTGAAAAAAGCATCAAGGAGTTAAAAAGGAGGCTTATCATTTTGCACATGCTCACTTTTCCCACAAGTGGAGAACTTTTTTTTGTTATTCAATGATGCTTCAAAGAAGGGCATGAGTTGTGTGTTGATGAAAAATGAAAAATTCATTGCCTAAGCTTCAAGGAAATTAAATGTTCATGAGTAGAATTATCCAACATGTGATTTTTATTTTTCGGGGGTGATATTCACTTTAAAAATTTTGGGGAATTATCTCTTTGGGGAGAAGTGTGAAATATAAATGGTCCACAAAATCCTCAAGTATAGATTCACCCAAATAAATTTCAACCTGAGCCAACGAATATGGTAAGAGGTGATCAAAGACTTTGACTGCTCAATCCATTACCACCCTAGGAAAGTGAACAAGGTGGAAGTTGCTCTAAGTAGAAAAGACCCGATGATTCTATCATTGATGAGAATTGAGAAGGATCAAATCTTCTTAGACATTATGAAGATGGAAATGGGAATCATAAACAAGGGAACATCATCAATAATTTCACAAGTTATTTCTCAACCGTCTCTTTTGGAAAGGTTAAAGGATTCTCAAAAGGATGATGTGAGAATTCAGAAGAAAGGTAAAGCTCTCAGAAAAGGGAAATCCTCATATTTCAATGTTAATGAATAAGGAATTATGAGATTTGGGAAATGTATATGTGTTCCAACAAGTCCAGAGCTGAAGAAGGAACTTTTGGATGCGGCACATAGTTCAAATTTCATTATTCACCCAGGAAACACAAAGATGTATCGAGATCTATGAGAGTATTATTTGTAGGATAATATGAATAAGTAGGCAGCTAAGTATACATCAAAGTGCCTGGTGTGTCAACAATTGAAGTCAGAGAGGCAGAAGACTAAGTGGATGAAGCAGTCATTGCATATACCAGAATGGAAATGGGAGAACATCCCCATGGACTTTTTCATCAGACATCTGAAGACATCCAAATGCAATAATACAATTTGGGTTGTTTTGGATTGTCTTACCAAGTCTGCACACTTTATTTCAATTCAGGGGTATTTCTCATTGGATCAACTGACACAGATATATATAAAGAAATTGGTAAGGCTGCATGGAGTAACATTATATGTTGTAACCAATTGAGATCCAAGATTTACCTCTATGTTTTGGAAGATTCTTCAACATGCTCTTGATACTGAGCTAAACTTTAGTTTGACCTATCATCCTCAAACAGATGGATAATCTGAACAAACTATTTAGATATTGGAGGATATATTAAGATCATGTTCTATGGACTTCAAAAGAGGGTGGGAACAATATCTTCCACTATTCGAATTCTCTTAGAATAACATTTTTAACTCGATCATCTGAGTAACACCATATTAATTCTAGTATGATAAGTGGTGCAAAACAATGACATGTTGGGATGAAGTCAGTGAACGTAAGCTTCTAGGACCAGAAATGGTAAAAGAAATGGTGGAGATGGTGAAAATCATTCAACATCATATCAAGAAAGCCCAGAGTCGATAGAATTGTTATGCAGATAACGTTGATGATACCATGAGTTTAAAGATAGAGACATGGTATTTCTACTCATATCCTTGTGGAAGAAGGTCATGAGGTTTTGAAATAAATGCACGTCAAGTCTGAGGTACATCATCCCCTTCGAGATTTTTGATCATGTTGGGGTTGTGGCCTATCGACTATCACTTCCACCTACCATGGACAATGTACAAGGTGTATTTCATGTATCCCTATTAAAAATGTACATACCAGACCCTTCACATGTACCCTCTTCAGAGGTAGTATAGATAGAGGATGATCTTTATTACGAGGAGCAACCAATGAAGATCTTAGATCGTAGAGAAAAGTTCTATAAAATAATACAATTCACCTCATCAAGGTGTTGTGGAGAGACCACACGTTTGATGAAGTGATGTAGGAATCAGATAAAGTGATGAAGTATAGTAACCCACATTTGTTTTATAGTGGGAAAAGAAAATTTTAAGGGAAAAAATTTCTTAATGGGGGAAGATTGTAATGACCCAAACTTTCATTAATAGAAATTACTCTTAATCTAGTTAAATGTTTTTTATGGTTATATGAAATGTGAAATTCATTGGTTTCATATTTTTTGATTTTAAAATACCATTATGAATTGTTACCATTGCTAATATAGCCATTGATAACTGATGACATAATTAGTATAAATATAGGTCTTTAACAAATCCAGTGTACTCAGAAAACGGAAGGGGTGACATAATCTAGTAGACTGTCCTCGTACGAAGCACATTTTTTCAAAGCTCGGAAAGGAGGTGGCGTCATTGGGATTCACTCTTGACCAAGCCCAGGCCAAGCTTTAACATGTCAAGCTTGAGCGGAACTGACTACAGGAGAAGTGGAATTTAATAGAGATTACCACTCGAGCGATGTTATCCAAGCCACCCCAAGAGTCTATCATAATCGCACACCTTACCCTTTGGTCTTATGCGGGTGTTATATGTGGTTATGTTACAATACCGTAGCACTATAACAATGTACATTATTTTTTTATAAATAATGTTATTTCATTTTATTATTATTACCCGAATGGATTGAAGGCCTTCTTTTTTATTTTATAATAGATAATACACCTTTTTTAAGGGATGAAAGGAAACTCGTACATGACACGTAGGCCCAAGGCACAAGGCCTGACATGACTCACAATACATGACCTGAAGGCCTAGAGGAAAACTATGCTCAATACATGACTCATTGGCCCAACCCATGGGAACTTCCCCTCCCCTATATTCTATATCACTGATCACCTAGCTCCACACCTTTCATTGTTGATCGGCTAGAATTTCCTTATACAAAGATACCCGGTGTCTGGTCCTGATGGGGATTTCCATACCCTCTCATTCTTCAAATCTGGTAGCTCAACTTTTAGTGACTGCTAGTCTTGTTGCTCTAATATTCTTCTGGGGCCTGATCAATATGAACTGGGCTAATCCATGGTCTTTTTTCCCAATGGCCCTGAGGCCCGAAGACCTTTGATGACCCAAAGGCCCTAGAGACCCGTAGGCCCAAACCGGTGGCCTGAAGGCCCAAATTGGGTGAATAGTTCTGGATGCTAAAGTACTGAACAGTCCCCACTACAGTACTGCTACAATACTTCTACAGTAACCCAAAAATTCACCTACACCTGATTTTGAACCTAGATCTCTTGGATACCAAGCAGGAGACCTTATCACTCAGGTACGAGCTCTTTGGCATTCATTTTATTATAGTTACTTTGTAAATAGTTTTTTAAAGCACAAATAATATTTTTAGTTAATATGAAACTAAGAAATCCATTTTGATGAATTAATAGATTTTTGAATTAAATAATATTTTAATAAAATATTATTATTATTAAATTATTTTTTATTAAATATAAATTATCGTATAATTTTTTGAATGCAATTGTAATTTTTATTATTGTTTAAAAGTTGTTTTTTGTCAAAACCCTTGAATTTGGGATAAATGTCAGTTTTAATTATAAAAGTAAAAATTCACATATTTAGAAAAGTATTTGTATAAAATTAATATTATTTTTGGCATCAGGACGTCAAAATTATCCAACAGTAAATCTTTCATAATTTTATGAGACAATCAAATTTTTGGTTAAAAATTAAATACTGTTTAAATATATAATATGTTTTGTGACATCTTAATGACCCAGTAATGATGTAATAAAATACTATAAACATTATTTTCGTCCAATATATGTTTTACCATTAATATAATGTGATTTTGGGTAGGTTTCATTAATTTTACAAAGCTTTAATGGACCCTTCAAGTCTTATAAACCATTTTGTCTTTTTAAATTGTTTTCCTTGAATGTGTGACTCACCTCAACATAATAAACCCTATTATATTAAGAATTTTGGCAATTGTAATTATAAAATATATTTCCCCACCTTAAGAAAAAAACATGGGAAAACCCATGGGCGGTTTTTTGGTATTGATTAGTTTAATATATGGTGACCCAAGCCTAAATAATAAAGAATTCTCCAAACTTTCCTCTATAAACCCACCCAAGCTCCCACTTCCTCTTCACTCAATGCCTTTGGAGTCCGACCAACCCCTACCCTCCTCTATCTAGAATCCTCCCATGGTTCCCCAAGCTCTCAATAAGCCTCTCTCAAACCTCTCCCAAGACTTTGGGATCACACTTCCAAGTAAGGGACCCCTATATTTCTCTTTTTATCAATGTTTCTTGATATTGTTATGCCCTTTTATTTTCAATTAAAAATGTTGGGGAATGATTTCAAACATTCCACATTTTTCTCTATTTATGTTTGGATGATGGGAGACCCCTTTATCTCTCATTAATGCCTTCCATGTACACACGTTACCATGCCAAAATTCCATGAGGGATTTCTCTCCACTCTTTTACATCCAAGTAATTCTTTTGAATTATGCCTCAAAATTCCATTAATTTTGTTGGTACATGTATCTATATGACCGAATTACTGTATATTTCTTGTAAATACGATAACACATCCATTTAGATCTCATCAACCATTTTTATGAGTTCTTATTTCACACCGTTATGCTGTTGAAATTGCATTACGATTTTCCAAGCCAATGTTGTTGTATAGTGAATACCATGTCCATTTCTCTATCAAGCGTATTCACCTTTATGAACATTTAATTATTGATTATAAAGACTCATGTATGTATTCCACATACCTTAATCATGGAATGAATAATGATGATTAATTCCATGTTGTATGATCCTTGTGGCACACTAATTCATGAAATGAAATGTTTAAGAAGGGTGTGCCCTGATAGCGTTCTGGTGCATTGGGTAAAGTATAGTATCATGATACGTCATGTTTAACTGGTTTTTAATCATTCTAATTCAAGTCAAATTAGGTTTTACTCATTCTTCATGGGTCGTGATGGTTTACTCATGCTCCATGTGCAATGAGCCTTGGCTCATGCTAATTCCATGTTATGTGTTTTTGCCACATTTCCATGTTATGATTATCATGCTTTATCATGCATTTATTTTCATGTTTATCATTTTTCCATTGATATTACTATTGTCTAACATGTATTTTATTCCTCGTGTTATTCCATGTTTATTCCCTTACTAGGCTTTATAGCTCACCCTTTTCTTATGCATGACCTTAGTTTGTCCCATGCTATGCTAAGTAAGGGGGAATGTAGTGGTCATGTAAAGGAAGTTTTCAATAAATATGTTGTGTGTTTTATATTATAATATGATATTGAATATTCCTGAGCCCCAAGTACACTATACCTCTCTATATTTTATGTTGTATCAAGTGAATATTTTATGTAATAAATCTGGTTTAAGTGTGTAATAAAAAGAAAGGTTGTTATAAAAACAATCTTTTCATCTAATTTATTTATATGGTTATATTATCTATTTAGTAGGTTTAAAGTGTATTTGGATTATATTTTTATCATTTAATACAATTTTTTTTATTTTATATAATTTAATCCTTAAAATTGATATAAACACATGTCAATCTTTTGATAGTTTTTACTTCAAAAAAACATGATTTTTGGGATTGACAACGAAAATTAATTTTAAATCAATTTCATCATCTTCAATTTTTTCAATCTAGAAAAATGGATTCCATATTTGGAATGAAGTGGTAAATTTTTTTTAAATATGTACCTTTTATTTTTAGACATTATTAATAGTAATTTTTGTAAATATTTTATTTACCATAGTTAAAGGGTAAATTTGGTAAATAAGGGTAAAAATTAATATTATAATAATATTAAATTATCATAACACGTGTCCTAACCCAATTAGATGATATATGTACGTCCATGGGCATCCTTGGGTAGATTTTAGGACCCAATGGAGCAAATTTTGCGTAAAAATGGCAATTAATTTCTTTTAATTTAAAGTTAACGAAAATATAACCTACACATGTATATTTTACTAAAACAATTTTTATATGGGGTTATATAAGTGATATAATTGACTATAAGTATTAATTATAAATATAAAAATATTTCCCAAATAATCATATTTTATGTATATTTTTTAGACATGACATAAATAAATATATTATTGACATAATGATGATGTAGTGATTACCTTATTAATGAATGATTTAAATAAATGAGATTATAAATATCAAAATAAATATATTTTGAAACTTTTTATGCCATCTGTGAACATTATGGAAGATTATGACTTGTTATATTTTAATTAATAGAGGTTTTTTATATTATCATGTTGTTACTGGTTTTTTAAAAGTTATGATTTGAATAGTAAATAAATTGAAATAAATGAGTTCTTAAAACAAATACTATTTTAATAAATGATATAATAGTACTGAAAATCTAATATTTTTCCAAATGACATAAATAATGTTGAAAATAAACATAATGAACCACTTGAGTTTGTATTGTCATTTTATAATATCTATATTAACCATATTGTAGAGACCCAAAGCCTGACGTACATGGACATTACATTACTTTTGCGGAATACTTAGTACATAACAAAAACACACACACAAGGATCGTAATAGTATAGTGTCTTTGGAAACACGGAATATAATCTTCTAATCGTGGTGAAAGATCTTCAACATCTCCCATAAAGATCTTCCCTTTTTTTAATCTAAAAACATTCTTTATATCCTGGGGAAAAGAAAACATAAGAAAGGGTGAGCTCAAATGTTCAGTAAGGGTAAACAAATGAAATATCAATCACATCATATACTTAAGAACATAACTTTTTGGAAATATTAACCTGAAAAAGAGAGCATAATTTCATAACTTGGGATAAATCATAGTAGTGAAATGACATCCCAATAATCATAAATTAAAACATGAAACTTTGTGGCATACACACATAATCATAGAGAATCATTTCTTATTAGTCAAGACCCATTTCCAAAACTATCTTAGTGGACAAAGTCCCTTTCTGAACCAAGTTCACTCCTCGTTTCAGTCCTGTTTCACTGAACCGGTATAACCTACCATTCCAGCCATGTCTATCTCATGAGATATAAAATCTTTACCCAATTCATTGGAGGGAGATATAGGTCCCACCCATCTCATAATGATATCATTCTTATGTGTGCCACAAAATCATAAACCATACATCATAGCATAACCCATGTAATAAAAATGGGATTATTAAACATCGTGACATTATAAAACAATTCATATAAGATAAAGGAATTCATAAAAATAATTCCATCACAAAATAATCAAATAAATGTAATAATAGGGATAGAAACATAACCCTTTGTTATCTTATATGGAAAATAATTTTGATAAAACACTTGAACTCCATTCTTGAGGAAAATATCCTTTCTACTTCAAAAACACTTTTCCTTTCTTAACATGTCATACAATTCTAAACTAAAAAAAAGTTGATTAAAAATAAACATGAAAACTTGTAAAGGAAGATTCTTGTAAATAATGTCTTAAAAATCCATTCATGTCGTATAAGTTAAAAAAAACATTCTTCTCGTACTTTTGTTGGAAAAGTAAAAAAAGTACCTCGTATGAAAAACGACAAAAGATTCCTTTCATATATTTTACTAAAAACTCACCGAAGGGTAAAATAGGATTTAAAAAATTGTAGGTGAATGGAAATAATATTACATATTGAGGAAACATGGATGTGGATGATAAAATGCACCCCAGTAAATACCAATGTATAAACAATCTCGGATAAAAATGAGATTGTGATATTTCCCTTACCTTATGTCTGATATGCTTTGTACATATCTGAACCTCCTGTATAATGATTTAAATAATGTAATTAACTTATTACAGAATCATATTCATTGTTATGATATCATATATGATTCACTTATGACTTTATATTACCCGTTCTTTTGTAAATTCCATGTTAAAGAAGCGTTTTGGGTAAAATCGTTTCATTTATCGTAGGTGTTTGGACATGTTGTTCTTGAAATTATTATTACTTATATCATTATTTACTTACTTCCAGAATATAAAATATGATTTATATATCATATATATTCAGTATATATATATATATATAATAGATAGATAAATGAAATGAAACACACTGTTCATGGAGACGGTAGTTCGTACGTACGCATGAACGTTGTTTTCCTTTCCTTATTGTCTTGAATGGAAGTAAGTAGATGACATATATATATACATAAATCCAGTAGATTTACCATGTCATATATTTAATTATTATTCATTATATATACTTTATAATCATTCCGAAATGGTTAACATGGATAATGAATCTCATCGCGTCGTGGAGACGGTAGTCCGTACGTACGCACGAGCGATGATATCGTTCCCATGGTCGTGGAATTGTGTTGAAGTGTATGTATACTATTTCAGTATCAATATCACTTTATAATAATCATATATAGTTACTCATTACACCGTTATACCCATCCAATTAAGTTGGTGGCGTAAAATAGATTACACCACGGCGTGGAGACGGTATTCCGTACGTACGCACGCGCGGTGATTTCCTTTTTTCATAAGATGGATAGAAGGTTAATTAGATTTGTTTCATATTTATAATAACATATCAGTATATAATAAATACTAATGTTATTACTTTATCATGAAATAACTAATGCAGAAGAAGTTGAAGAAGAAAGAAATTGAAAAAGATCGGTAATGGATATTACCTGTTTTTGACGCGCCTTCACTTAACCTCCACTTAAAGAACTAAGGATGGTATTTTAAGAAGACCAGAACCTCTAGGATGATACTAGGGAAGTGGAGAAGAGATTTCGGTAGGGGTTTTCCGAGCTTGAATGCTCAAATTGGTGTGAGGAGGAGAGGGAGGAGGTGCCCTTTTATAAGGGAGGAGAGGGGCACCTTAGGAAAATCTCAAAATATTATTTTATATTAAGGTAAAATTCAGTTTATAATGGTTCCAAAGGGTCTTATTTAGAATATAAAGTGGATAGGGGTTGGAATCCTATCATCCAATAGTATTTAGACAAGTTTAGGTTATTATTTTAACCTTATCAATTAGATTTTACTCTATGTTAAATAATTTAACTTTTACCGTGTCTTTTTGTTTTCTTATAGTATATGGTTAATAAACTTACTATTACATGCCAAACTGACCCCAAGTTGTTTATTATTAATATATCTATCCTTATCTAAGTCTTTTGGCCGAACCTTAGATTTTTAGGAATTAAATAACAATTAATAATATAATATTTGTTTTAAAAACTAATTTATGTCAATTTTGACACTATTTGGTACATGATTTTTATGAAATTCATAACATAATGATAAGTTCAAACCAAGTTACTTATATCAACAATAACATGTAATATTAACCTATAAAATTAATTTAAGTCATATAAAGTCTCAAATTACATTTATTTGGGCATTTATAACATCAATTATGTCAATATTTCATTAATAAGACAATTACTGCATCATCTTTGTGTCATAATAAATGATAATTATTTAATCCCAAAAGATTCTAAATAAATTCCTATGATGTAGATAATTGTATTATATTTCTGGAAACAATTCATGTTTGATGTTTCATGATGTTTATCACTAAATTAAAATTATTATACTTATAAGATTTAAGAAAGTGACATGTTGTCACATTCTTTGGTTTTAATAATAATTAAATTATTTTCATGGAAAAAAGTCCATAAAATGAATCTAATCTAGCCCTTATGTTTTATGGGTCTACTTTTATCCATCCAATAGGATTTTTCCAAGTGTTAGGGTAATTTTATATTCTTATATTTACCCTTAATTACCCGATTTACCTTTAACTATAGTAAATAAAATTTACTGTAGTTACTATTCACAATGCCCAAAAATAAAAAGTAGCTTATTAACATAATTTGGACCCACTGATTCAAAATATGGAATCCCGTTTTCCAAATTAAATACACAAAATATGCAGAAATTAAATTAAAATTAATCCCGTTGTCGAAAGAAAACGGGTTTTTCTTTAAAACATTGCAAAAGATTGAATTGATTTAACCTACGAATTCAAGGTAAAATCAATGCTAATGACATAAATTATATTAAATGATAAAAATATATTCTATTTATACTTTAAAACCATTCAATATTATAATTTAACCACATATGATATTATGATGAAAAAAGTTGTTTTTAATTAAAATATAGCGTGTTTTTACTATTCATTAAAATATGAAAGTTATCGGAAAAATATCAAAACATTATCTAATGTAAATTTTTATATCCTGATTCAAAAGAAGAATTTAATTTTGTCAAATTGAACTTATAAACATGTCAAAAACTAGATTTAAAGTGGGTGCGCCATCAAAAGGCGGCAAAACTTCATTTTTTGAAAAATACTTATTTTACCCGAAAAATTTATTTTGTTCTTATACCATGTTCTAGAAATATGTAAGATGAATAATAATGTTATAAAAATCAAAATTTAGTTAACACTATTCATAACGGCTAGTTCATAACAATATTATAATAATATATCATTGATTAGTAAAACCTGGTATTGCGTACAACACACGCTATCGAGGAAGGTCATGATAGCGTGTAATGCAAGCCAAGTTAGGGTTGCATGTAGTGCAAAAATCCTTTGTTGTTGCGTATAACAGAATCTAACCATATTTTATTTATACATTGAATATATATATATATATATATATTTATATACACTCAATGTTGCGTAGAATAACTTATATCAGACGAACTTGAAATTGTGTGTAACAAGAGCCAAGAAAAGTGTTGCGTATACTACAAGCTAATACAATGTTGCGTATAGTGCAAGATAATCTTGGCGTGTCGTACAATAGAAGATATGAATGAAAAAGAATGTATCTTATAAAATCTCGGGTTGTTACATTCTACCCCCCTTAAAATGAATTTCTCCCTCGAAACTCGTCGGGGTTATAAATCATTTACTATTCATAAAAACCCACATCGTAAAAAGAAATACCAAAACTGAACTTTAAAAACTAATGTATGAAATATAATGGTTACCCAAATGAACTCATCACTGGGTTTCCATATAGGAGAAAATATGGAAATGGAAGAGAAATCTAACCGTCATGTTTTGATGGAGAGTGGTAGAGAACATGGCTATGAAAAAGCCAACAATCACAAAGCTATTGATTTGTGGTGATCTAAGGTACCATCTGATTACTCAGATATAAGGGCAGTAGGACAACATTTTTGGTTTTTCAAGATCATTTCCCTAAAGTTGATGAAATTGGAATTAGAAGAAATACTTTCGTGATTTTGGTATAGTCTCACCGTTTTTCATTCTTTGGACAATTTCCACTTCATCTCTTAAAGAAATGAAGTTGAATTTGTCCTTCGTGATGTGTTAGTAGATCATGTGATAGAATGATGGGTCATTCCATTTGTCTCAAACAAAAGGTTGTAAAAGTTATCAAAAAAATACATAAGTCCATCTATAGTGAGATTAATCTTATATAGTTCCTAAAATGGACTTATACTGCTTAATATAATAAAATTAGTTTCTAATAAACAGGGACTTCCTATAGGTCAGTGGTAGGCGAAAAAGGCCAGTCACACTTCGGTTGTGGGTTCGATTCCCACAGCCTTGTCTGACGCGATGGGCTATCGCCCGTCCTGCAGGTTGTCCTTTTTGTTAAACTTATAAAATCCCATCAGTAATATCGAAAAAAGTTTTATCCTTAAACAATACTTAGCATATGTCCAACATAATCCATCCCAATATTTAGGATTATCTAAAATACTTCGGTCCAAGCTCATAGTATAAAGAAAATGATTACTTGAAATGTCATCAACCAAGCATGTGAATAACATCATTTATCACCCATATATATATATATTGTTGGTTACATTCCAATCATGTGAATACCTTAATCATGTATTCTCTTGAAAAAATGAATACCCATTGAACCATAGTGAAAACATGAATGCAGTGAAAAGTTAACACTTTACACATACCAAAATCCTCAAAATTTTATATACTCAATCCATGATATCACTTAGTCCTTATATCAATCATGAGCTCATGAATACTGTTAAACATTTCATTTTCTCGTTTTCCCTTCATTATGCGCATATCATCTTATTTTCAAAAATATCTCAATCACTTTGAATAACACATTAGACTAATACATAAATATTCCAATACTCCATGATACAACATTATTTTGGAATCCCATTACATAAACACTTAATCATTCCACCACATCGTTGTCATATTCAACATCACCAATAGTGATCGCATGTGACTTCCCTTTGTCCTTTGCCTTAAGTGGTTGCTCATGTCGATCATCACTAACCCTTGGATTAGGGAATTTATTAGCATAATGCCCCATTTCCTTTCACTTGAAGCATTGATGTGTCAGTGGTGCGTTCTCTATAGTCTTTGATTTATTCACATCATTGGAAACCCTTTTTCCATTACTTCGACACTCAGCTGCTCGATGACCTTCTTTTCCACACTTAAAACATTTTCTAGTCCCTTTAAGACAATCTCCACCGTGCTTCTTTCCACACTTTGTGCATAAGGAAACATTCATCTTCTTTTCACCATTATTCTGAGATTTCTCCTTGAACTCCATCCTGTGTTTCTTGTCAAAACCATGAGATGGATATGTAACACCAACTTCTATTTATACCTTGATAGCATGACGCACAATTTCTTCATAGCTACTGAAGTCTCATATAGCTAATTCCCTTCGAAGACTTGGTTTTAAGCCACTGAAAAATTGATCAACTTTGCTTTCAGGTTGGATGATAATGCCAGATGCATACCTTGAAAATCTTGTAAAATTCGCTTCGTATATACCAACAGATTCATCATCCTTCTGCTTCAACTCAAGAAACTCCTTTTCCATCTTTGTTCGAAGAATACGAGGGAAGTACTTACTGAAAAACAAGTTCTTGAACTCGTCCCATTCCATGGACTCAATTTCATCTCTTGGCCTCGTATTCTTGATAAGATTACACCATTGATCAGCTTCACCTTCCAAACGATATACTACTAAGATGACTTTATCATGTTCAGAACATTGATGAACTGAAAATATCTTTTCAGTGGTACTGATCTATATTTCAGCAACAAGTGGATTGGAAGACCCACTGAAAGAAGGTGGACGTTGCCTCATGAAGTACTCAATATAATATTGTTCCATTCTCTGCTCATTTGGAAGTCCATGATTCATAGCTTGTGTAAGTATATCAATAATATTTTTTACTCCATCTCCCATAACACTTGTTTGTTCAGGAGGACAATCATTGCATTGTCCATTACAGTGATCAACACGGTTCCTTCGGGTTCCAGCCATCGTCTAAAACCCAAAAAGAATAGTGTGAGAGGCAAAAATAATGCTAGGGAAAACAACATAGTAAAGGTGGATTACCCTTAATATCTAACATCTTAGGTTAAATTCTATGATTTTTACCGTATTTCTAGGACTATATCCTATACGTATACTTATCCTTAGGGACATCCCTAGACATACCTTAGAAATATCTCTAGGAATCTCACTAAAGTTCTCGCATCATAGATTCCAAAGGTTGACTAAACCATTACTATGATACCAACTGTAGAGACCCGAAGCCTGATGTACATGGACATTACATTACATTTGCGGAATACTTAGTACATAACAAAAACACACACACAAGGATCGTAATATTTTAGTGTCTTTGGAAACTCGGAATATAATCTTATAATCGTGGTGAAAGATCTTCAACATCTCCCATAAAGATCTTCCCTTTTTTTACCTAAAAACTTTCTTTATATCCTGGGGAAAAGAAAACATACGAAAGGGTGAGCTCAAATTCTCAGTAAGGGTAAACAAAAGAAATATCAATCACATCATATACTTAAGAACACAACTTTTTGGAAATCTTAACCTACAAAAGAGAGCATAATTTCATAACATGGGATAAATCATAGTAGTGAAATTAAATACCAATAATCATAACATAAAACATGAAACATTGTGGCATACACACATAATCATAGAGAATCATTTTTTATTAGTCAAGACTCATTGCCAAGATTATCTTAGTGGACAAAGCCCTTTTCAGAACCGAGTTCACTCCTCGTTTCAGTCCTGTTTCACTGAACCGGTATAACCTACCGTTCCAGCCATTTCTACCTCATGAGATATAAAATCTTTACCCAATGCATTGGAGGGAGATATAGGTCCCACCCATCTTATAAAGATACCATTCTTATATGTTCCACAAAATCATAAACCATACATCATAGCATAACCCATGTAATAAAAATGGGATTCTTAAACATCGTGAAACCATAAAACAATTCATATAAGATAAATGAATTCATAAAAATAATTCCATCACAACATAATCAAATCAATGTAATAATAGGGATAGAAACAGAGCCCTTTTTTATCTTATATGGAAAATAATTTTGATAAAACACTTGAACTCCATTCTTGAGGAAAATATCTTTTCTACTTCAAAAACACTTTTCCTTTCTTAACATTTTATACAATTATAAACTAAAATAAAGTTGATTAAAAATAAACATGAAAACTTGTAAAGGAAGATTATTGTAAATAATGTTTTAAAAATCCATTCATGCCGTAAAAGTTAAAAAAACATTCTTCTCGTACTTTTGTCGGAAAAGTCAAAAAAGTACCTCGTATGAAAAACGAAAAAAGATTCCTTTAATATCTTTTACTAAAAACTCACCAAAGGGTAAAATAGGATTTAAAAAATTGTATGTGAATTGAAATAATATTAAATATTGAGGAAACATGTATGTGGATGATAAAATACACCCTAGTAAATACCAAAGTATAAACAATCTCGGATAAAAATGAGATTGTGATATTTCCCTTACCTTATGTCTGATATGCTTTGTACGTATCCAAACCTCCTGTATAATGATTTAAATAATATCATTAACTTATTACAGAATCATATTCACTGTTATGATATCATATATGATTCACTTATGACTTTATATTACCCGTTCTTTTGTAAATTCCATGTTAAAGAAGCGTTTTGGGTAAAATCGTTTCATTTATCGTAGGTGTTTGGACTTGTTGTTCTGGACATTATTATTACTTATATCATTATTTACTTACTTACAGAATATAAAATATGATTTATATATCATATATATTTAGTATATATATATATATAATAGATAGATAAATGAAATGAAACACACCGTTCATGGAGACGGTAGTCCGTACGTACGCATGGACGTTGTTTTCCTTTCCTTATTGTCTTGAATGGAAGTAAGTAGATGAAATATATATATACATAAATCCATTAGATTTACCGTGTCATATATTTCATTATTATTCATTATAAATACTTTATAATCATTCTGGAATGGTTAACATGGATAATGAATCTCATCGCGTTGTGGAGACGGTAGTCCGTACGTACGCACGAGCGATGATATCGTTCCCATGGTCGTGGAATTGTGTTGAAGTGTATGTATAATATTTCATTACCAATATCACTTTATAATAATCATATATAGTTACTCATTACACCATTATACCCATCCAATAAAGGTGGTGGCAGAAAATAGATTACACCACGGCGTGGAGATGGTATTCCGTACGTACGCACGCGCGGTGATTTCCTTTTTCTGTAGGATGGATAGAAGGTTAATTAGAGTTGTTTCATATTTATAATAACATATCAGTATATAAAAAATACTTATGTTATTACTTTATCATGAAACAACTAAAGAAGAATATGTTGAAGAAGAAAGATATTGAAAAAGATCGGTAATGGATATTACCTCTTTTTGACGCACCTTCACTTAACCTCCACTTAAAGAACTAAGGATGGTATTTGAAGAAGACCAGAACCTCTAGGATGATACTAGGGAAGTGGAGAAGTGATTTTGGCAGGGGTTTTCCGAGCTTTAACGCTCAAATTGGTGTGAGGAGGAGAGGGAGGAGGTGCCCTTTTATAAGGGAGGAGAGGGGCACCTTAGGAAAATATCAAAATATTATTTTATATTAAGGTCAAATTCGGTTTATAATGGTTCCAAAGGGTCTCATTTCGATGTTATAGTGGATATGGGTCAAAATCCTCTCATCCAATAGGATTTAGACAAGTTTAGGTAATTATTTTAACCTTATCAATTAGATTTAACTCTAAGTTAAATAATTTAACTTTTACCGTGTCTTTTTGTTTTCTTACACTATATGGTTAATAAAAATAACATAACTAGCCAAAAGAACCCCAAGTTGTTTATTATTAATATATCTATCCTTATCTAAGTCATTTGTCCAAGCCTTATATTTTTAGGAATTAAATAACAATTAATAATATAATATTTGTTTCAAAAACTAATTTATGTCAATTTTGACACTATTTGGTACATGATTTTTATGAAATTCATAACAGAATGATAAGTTCTAAAAAAGTTACTTATATATACAATAACATGTCATATTAACCTAGAAAATTAATTTAAGTCATAAAAAGTCTCAAATTACATTTATTTGGGCATTTATAACATCAATTATGTCAATATTTCATTAATAAGACAATTACTGCATCATCTTTGTGTCATTATAAATGATAATTATTTAATCCCTAAAAATTCTAAATAAATTACTGTGATGTAGATAATTGTATTATATTTCTTTAGACCATTCATGTTAGAAGTTTCATGAATTTTATCACAAAATTAAAATTGTTATACTGATAAGACTTTAGAAAGTGACATGTTGTCACATTCTTTGGTTTTAATAATAATTAAATTATTTTCATGGACAAAAGTCCATAAAATGATTCTAATCTGACCCTTAGGTTATATGGGTATACTTTTAGCCATCCAATAGGATTTTTCCAAGTATTAGGGTAATTTTATAATCTTATATTTAGCCTTAATTTCCTGATTTACCTTTAATTATAGAAAATAAAATTTACCGTAGTTACTATTCAAAATGCCCAAAAATAAAAAGTAGCTTATTAACATAATTTGGACCCACTGATTCCAAATATGGAATCCATTTTTCCAAATTCAATACAAAAAAGATGCAGAAATTAAATTAAAATTAATTCCGTTGTCGAAAGAAAACGGGTTTTTCTTTAAAACATTGCAAAAGATTGAATTGATTTAACCTACGAATTCAAGGTAAAATCAATGATAATGACATAAATTATATTAAATGGTAAAAATATATTCTATTTATACTTTAAAACTATTTAATATTATAATTTAACCACATAAGATATTATGATGAAAAAAGTTGTTTTTAATTAAAATATAGCGTGGTTTTACTATTCATTAAAATATAAAAGTTTTCGGAAAAATATAAAATCTTTATCTAAAGTAAATTTTTATATCCTGATTCAAAAGAAGAATTTTATTTTGTCAAATTTAACTTATAAACATGTCAAAAACTAGATTTTAAATGGGTGTGCCATCAAAAGGTGGCAAAACTGCATTTTTTGAAAAATACTTATTTTACCCGAAAAATTTATTTTGTTCTTATACCATGTTCTAGAAATGTGTAAGATGAATAATAATGTTATAAAATTCAAAATTCAGTTAACACTATTCATAATGGATAGTTCATAACAATATTATAATAATATATCGTTGTTTAGTAAAACCCGGTGTTGCGTACAACACACGCTATCGAGGAAGGTCGCGATTGCGTGTAATGCAAGCCAAGTCAGGGTTGCATGTAGTGCACAAATCCTTTGTTGTTGAATATAACATAATCCAACCATATTTTATTTATACATTGAATATATATATATATATATTTATATACACTCAATGTTGCGTAGAATAACTTATATCAAACGAACTTGAAATTGTGTGTAACAAGATCCAAGAAAAGTGTTGCGTATACTACAAGCTAATACAGTGTTGCGTATAGAGAAAGATAATCTTGGTGTGTCATAAAAAAGAATATATGAATGAAAAATAATGTATCTTATAAAATCTCGGGTTGTTACACATATAGTATGAATATACAAGAAGATATGATAAGATTCAAATTAGTTAACTAAGGGTTACGGCTAAAAGATATGGTTATACTTGATACCAAAACTTGTATAAAACGTTTTGGTTGAGAGGTTTAATACCAAAAACCATCATATCACTGAAATAAATTACATTGAGACATTTTTAAAATGAAAATCAATTTATAATAAAATAATATTTCAAGATATTCCTTAAGTGCACCTCCCCCCTCTGATAAAAAGGGCACCACCTCGATCCCTTACTCACACCACTCAAGCCCCTTTGGCTAGTCTGAACTCATCAAAAATAAACTCCCAAAAACCCTATATTCCTTCTATAAGAATTAAATTGGGAATAAGGCAATTCAATAAGGCGTTTTCACTTAAATCAAAAGGAGTTACCCGATTTAATGTAATGTCTTCTCTCAAGGTTCTTATATTTATTTTCCTTCTCCAACCCCATAAACACTATTTATTTTATTTTTTAATAAAAAAACCAATATATTAAATATAATAATATGTTTTATGATAAGTAATCTAACTAAAATTCCACACACCTCCACTTAATGGATATAGACCTACTGTTTCAGCGTACGACAAACTACTGCCTCACGAAACGATGATTGTTCGATTTTTAGGTACCCCCTCTCATGGTGGCCATTATGATGGAAAAATATTTATATGTTATATATATTATATTTATATTGTCTCTATGATTATGTATTTTTTATTTATAGAATACCTTTATGGTTTCCATAACTGGTAAATACAATAATTTCATTTGAGAAAGTGTAGACTACTACCCCCTCAATGTTATATGACTCATTCATGCCATACATGGAATGTATATAGGATGGTGTTAATGAAATTATTTAATGTATATAAAATATGATATTATACTAGAATTATAATATACCTATGTATCATTTATTTTTCATTCAAATATTAAAACGAAATGAACGAAGCGTTCATGCGTACTTACGGCTTACAGTCTCCATAAAGAGTGCTTTTCATTTCATATATCCAAATGTTATGGACTATTAAAAATATATATAGATATATGATATATATGATATTTAATTAATTAGTACAATTCTAGAGATAATTTACTTTTGACAACATGAACAATTTTTAATTATAACATTTTCATTTTTCACTCAAGTACCAAATATCAAAAAAATGACCGATATTGACATAAATAATTATGTAATGCTTAAAATGTGATAATAAGTGATATAAAAAATAATAAACTTGAAAATGGTTATGAAGAAAGTATAAATTAACAAAAGTTTATTATTCAGGAAGAACGAGGAACATACCTAATGAGTCGGACTCAAGGTAAGGGACATCATCTCAATATCCTTTCATTGATTCATATTTTGATTTATACACAACATGCTTTTATATGGTGTATAAAATCCATTGACTTTTAATTTAATTTAATGGGAATCCTTATTCTATGTATCAATTTATGAAATGAAAAAGGGAATGTTTCTTTTTAATGTACGCGGTGATAAAGACCTTTCCACCGCCGTGAGCATTATTTGTTATTTGGTTTCCTCTACAAGCTATAGTGTTTTTAAAAGGAAAATAAATACCATATACCCTTTTTATGTATTTTAATAATGAACATGGTTTTATAATGGATTTATTATTTCAATATATTTAACTAATATCTTGATATTACAATTTGAAAATGTTATATTTCCTTTATGTGTTATGATTATGTTATGGTTCTTGGGCATTGTTTAAGTATATGGGTGGTTTCGTGATAAACCTAGGGAGGGTGAGCCTTAGATACCTCTCCAATGCATTAGGTATTATAAAGGAGGTAAATTTTAATGTTTCTCTTCAGAGATTTAGGGAATATACTATGATGTGTATTCCAAACATAACTCCCTATGTAGCTGTGAAAGCTATAATGTATGTATATTATGGATAACAAAAGTTACCTTTATGATTTATGATTTCTATGTGCTACTCGTTAATCTTTTTATTTCATAATTTATCTTAAATACCTTATTTTTTATGAATGAAAATTATGATTTTATTTAATTATTTGTATTGATGGACAAATGTTTTCTATCCTTATTTTATAACCCTTACTGAGCTTTTTATGCCCATCATTACATTTTATAAATTTTTTTCACAAGGTATAAGGAAGGTTAAGATAAAGGAAGAATTAAAGAAGATTTAAATATGGAAAACAATTCTTGTATTATTTAAAGAGTTTTATTTTTGTGAAAATAATTGTATATAGTTGAAGTGTCTACTTTGTAATATTTGAGATGTAATTTAATAGTTATGGCCTAATTATCTAAAACCCTAAACCACAAAAGATCCTCAATGTGGAATTATTGACTTATGTAAATATTAAGTGATGATTTAATGATGGGCCTTATAAACACCCTTCAAGATCCAAAAATTACATAGGATAACATGGGAAAATACATAAAAGAAATGTGTAAACCATAAATCTTAGTAATGTAATAAACATAATGGATAAGTATAATAGGTCAATCAAATCACATACAATTATTTCATAAAGACAAAGATTATGAATAATTATATGGTATAATAAAATAAAGAAATTTTAAGAATAATATAATAAAGTTATTTTAATGTTTCAGAAACATATAAAATTACATAGGTGTAATTCAAGGCAATGAAATAAGACTACATCATAGAGCAGACAGAGTCTCATCAAGGTTTAAGTTCACTCCATAATCCAACAAATAATATCTAATGAGAAACAAAAATTACACAATTCATTGGAGTGATAACATTTTGTACCCATTAAAACACCTATATGCTTATGTGTTCCATAAAATAGATCATTCCTATGTTATAAACATAATAATTAACCATAAATAAAAATGAGTAACATAATATTGCTTGTTATCATAATCGTAGAGATTTTAAAATGATTTTAAAGAGAAAAAGGAATTAAATATTTTGTACATTTATATATAAGTAATTAATCATATGTAATAATAACTTGATGTAACCATTATATAAAAGGATAAATCGATATAAAATTTCTCTTTAATCGAGTTGGAGTTTGAAGAAGGAAAATGAAAAATGAACTTAAAGAATATATTTTTCCCTAAAATGAAAGGATAATAATCTAGGTACATATGTATGAGAAATAAATACTAAATTTATATGATCTATATCAAATTAATTAGATATAAATATTGATTTCTATAGAGAATGTTCATAAACCAATAAAAAATATTGGTCGAAAGAAATTCTTTAACTTACTTTCTAAAATCATTCTGCACTTGAACTTAATTTCATGCATATTCATATTAAATTCAATAATTATATAATTTAAGAACTTTTACATCTATATTTTATTTATTATAATGTAATAATTTATGTATATAAACATTTTTATATGAAATAAATATTACATTCACTCTTCCAAGGGTGTTTGACTCATATTTCCATGGTCGAATCACTTGGGCAAAACATTTTTCATTCCATTAAAATGGGGATAAAACTAAAAAATTGAAATTTTAATGGTATTAATATACTTATAAAAATATAAATGTTATGAAGTATAATTTTTTAGTTTATACATATGGATGATTCTATTTGTAAAATCAAAAATGTTATTTTCGTAGTTTATTTATGTGGTTTTACCAACCATCATGAACAAGTTTCATTTTATTGAATATTATGTATATATATTAATTTTATGACATAAAATATGTTATTATATAATTATTCTAATAATTTATTGACATAATATTCTTTCTTTAACATTCCTTTAAAGCGGTGGAGAAACGTGATATATGGTGTTAACAGAGGCATTGAACCAGCCATATTATAAAAAATATTTTCTATGTTGGAAAGAAGTCATGGAGGGTATAAGATAGATATTAAACTATAATAATAATATAGAAGTATATTTACGACACTTATGTTACCATTTTTAGGATGAAGGGGTTCATAAGGGGTTGTAGAATATGAATAAAATTTGAAGTGATGAATTGAGAATCTTACCTCTTCCTTTAGCTATATCCTCCCACGATACCCATATTGGGACCTTGAAATAGTCTTTGGGTGATACTACAAGAACTAGTATGTGGATGAGAGGATTTTAAAGGCAATTAGGATAGAATTTTTTATGTTCTAAAGCTTAAAAGTTGTTAGATGGTGGTATATATGTCGGAAAGAGTAGGTCTTTTTTAATATTATATTCATTAGTTTATTATTTTTCTTCAGACTACTAATATAATTGATTATTGTGATTTTATATAGAAAATTGTGTATTCTATTTCAATCTAATGACATCTTACATCGTTCAAGACTAAAACATTTTTGTATTTAGCTTATAATGTTTAATATCATATTTTGATATATTTCACTATTCATAAAAATAAATTATTTTTATAAAATGTGAAAAAACCGAACCATTTATAAATTTTTAGATTCCAAAGATGAAATCAATTTTAAAAATATAATTTTTAAAATATGATAAATTTAATTGGGAAAATCCTTATTTATTTTAAAAATGCCAATTTAGTAAACCCATTTTATAAAAATAATTTTTTTAATTAATTATATTATTTATAGAAATGAAAATAAAACATATATGATTTAAAAAAATATAAACACATATTTTATATTTTTTTAAAAAGTCTTTTATGTTGATTATGATATAAATATGTAATATTCTCATTTTATAAGATATCTAAATATTATTTTATATTTTAATAGGTGAGGTTACTATTCCTAATTTTTATATTACTATTCCTAAAATTAAAATTGTTATTTTAATGATTAGGTCACTATTGTAATGGTCAGATTACTATTCCAATATTCAAAATTGAAACAATAAAATGGGATCTATATCTTTTTAAATACCTAATATTTCATTCATTTCCCATTTAAATATATTTTATCTCACTGTTAATATATTTTCTTTTTAAAATTCATATTCCTTTAATAATAATCAATTTCATTTCAATACTATTGTTTGTGAGTGGTATTATTCTGGGGGATCAAACATATCCAATTTTATTCTTATTATTATCTTATATTCTATTTTTCATCCCAATGCAATAATTTAAATACTTATGGATATTTTTATTCATTTAATATAACCTTTATATTATAATGATTATTTTTTTGGATTTATGATGTTGTTCATGTGTGGTATAAAATATTATATTACTAATTATGAAACAATCATAAGAAGGAAAATTATATTGATGAAATTATAGAATGTCACATTCTCCCCCCTTGATAAATTTCACCATTGAAATTTCATTTTATATACTAGAGTGAAAATTGATATTTGTACTTATACTTCATGGTTTCTTCTTATTCCCATCCATAATCACTGTACTTATGGTTTTTACATAATAAATTGACTAGGTTATTAGTCTTGTTGTATAAAACTTTTATCACTAAAGCAAAATAACTTCATCTGCTGATCTTCATAGGAGAGTTGAATTTCTATTTACCCCACCTATGAATTTATTACATGTGATGGATATGTAATGTACATCCTTAGTAGAGATATATGGAATATTTCATGTACTTTTGATAAAGTTGGTGTGAGTGCCAATCACTAAGACACAGATCTGATGTGATCAAGAATATGAAGTTAAATAATATACCTTGGATATATATTTCCCATCTTCTCAAATATCATGAAACACTTCCAGGAAGATATGTAGAACAACATCGTATCTTTGACCAAAAAATCTATGTCTCATCGATAATTTTCGAAATAGATTTTCTCTCAACTCTTATCATCTATGATGTACTAGTAAATGTTCATGACCATTTCTATCAGTTCCTCCAAAATTTAGGACCCAAAATATTTTTTTTCACCAAATTCATGTCAATTCATAGTTTTTCCACATCTCATTACATAATGGGATTCATATGAAACCATTTAGATTCTTCTGTGGATGC
The DNA here is from genome assembly GCA_963277665.1 of Viscum album. Classification (NCBI taxonomy): domain Eukaryota; kingdom Viridiplantae; phylum Streptophyta; class Magnoliopsida; order Santalales; family Viscaceae; genus Viscum; species Viscum album. The sequence continues at coordinate 1,709,842,183 of OY728140.1, read as the reverse complement.
TATTATTTTATGATAACTTGATCGGAATAAGATACTAATCTTATCTTTCTTTGAAGTCCCTTGATCATGCTCTCAACATGTATTATAGTGTCTGGATAATTTGAGTACATTTTAAATTTGTTTGGGTGTGATTATCTATATTTAATATAAAATATTTTTCCTACAATTTTTTAGACTCTTCCATAACATAAAGGTAAATATCAGATATATATCAAATATAAATGATAGTGGTGTTCTAGGTAGCCTCGACCCTTCTTCGAAATATATCCTTGTTAGTTGATTTACTGATAAGACCTTTCAAATATATATGAAATCAGAGGTTTTTGTATGATGGTCCACTGAAACCACTATATCTTTATTTACACTTGATGTATTCCAAAGAAAATAAAAAAAATACATGCTGATGTCTTCCCATTTCCATATATGAATGCGTAATGGTAAATAATACTATTAGAATATAACCTTTCAGCATTCACCTACTGATATAGAAAGAATTGTGATATATGTTTTAGGATCTACTTATTCATATTGTCCTACTAATTGTTGTCTAGTATATATTGATACATCCTTATGATCTATAGGGGGATGGGGTTGGCCATTAAATAAGAATCATTCAAAAAATATTTCTTTATCTTGGGATTTGAAGGTCCTTTTAAAACCAAGGCCTTTCACAATAGAAAATAGAGTCAAGTTTGTTATTCTTTTAAATCCAAACTGGGTTGATCAGGGAATTTTCAAGGATGGTGATATTATAGAAGAAGATGGTTTTAGTGTTTAAGGTGGCGTCCTTTCACATTATTTCTCATTGTGAAATGTGGTTTTCCAATATTGGCACTTTTAAAATACGGTAATGTCATGAGATTCATAAATATCAGGTTTCATTAAGGTTGATCTTCCCAATGATTTGAAGCATCATGAACAAGCACCACGACCATATGTTGTAAAGACGATGATCATTTTTACTATTGGAAGCATAACGAATGGGTTAATTTCTATTGTAGATTCTCAAATAGGGGAGCTTTGTGAACATAATTTTGGAGGATCATGAAAATTCCTCCTTGAGTGTGGGCTCTTCATAATGGGATTTGCCTATAAATAATCAGCCACACCGACATCATTTGACATGATGAGAAATAAAGAAAAGGTTGAATTACTTTGATTTCATTAAGCTCAACTTAATTATAAATTCATCCCAAATCAGGAAAACATTTCAAGTATAATCCTCATGAAATGAATGGATATGAACTGATTTGTGAAAAGGATTTTCATAAAAGGATGTTTCATAGGGAATGTGATTTTTCAAATATTGTGAGTTCTGTAGAGGTAATAAGATTCACGAAGGTAGATACCTTCATGCAGGTTGTGTGATTCATGAAATATGGGAGATTCATTAATATTTGTGTGTTCCTGGAGGCTGATATTTTTTCAATAGTTCGAATGGGTTTCATGAAAGTTAAGAGATTTAGAAACAATAGTTTTTAACACATGGTTCCAATGTACAATTCTTTCATATTCATCAACTTTGAACTTTGTTGCAAGTAGAGTGTCGTGCAGTAAAGGAAAATAATTCAATTCCCCTCTTATAAAGAGACCCTTATTTTGTGAAACTATTTAAAATTTCACCCAAGGTAGTGAGATCAGGGAGTCAATGGAAGTGTTTCAAGGGTGTTAGTGTATTTTCATTCAAATATTATCATGGTAGTTTTCCTAGAAAAGAGTGTTTATTTCTAGACATAGGTTTTCCATAATAACTAGTACATTTTAGTGGATTTTTGTATGAACAACACAATATTGGTATATTCTCCCTATAATAAACCTTAGTGGTGAAACAAGTAAAACTATTGTGTTTTTCTCTTCATGTGATTGTTTAATTACTAAAAAACATCATTATACAGGTTTATTAATTTCCTACCAACATTGGATAAAAATCCAACACTTTAAAAGATAAATTTAGCACCAAAATTCCTCCTCCCCACACATATTATTCTGGGGTCCTAAATGTGGTATCCAAGATAGTGTTTTGATATTAAATCTATCCTTTTTTGTTATAGAGGACTCAGTGAATGTTTGCAGAGTTCCATTTTTTCCTGGATGAAATTTTCATATTTTCAAGAATAGAATGATATCTCATCCAAGATCCCTTTGTATGGATGTTCTTTTATCCACTTATATAGGGATTATAGTCACCAATGTGACATGTCTCTCTATCACTGAAACATATAGGTTAATGGTTTATGTTGATTCCAAAACACAAAATTATTTTACTGCATCAGTTTATGAATAAATCTATTTTAAAGGTATGGGTTTCATTACATCTATATTCATATGGGGGAAAATAGAAAATATATACAAAGGTGATAATAAAGTAAATGATGCTAAACACCAAGCCTTGCATAATTAGTTTGAGGATTTAAAAATACAGCCAGATGGAAATGCATATAGACTCTTTAATCATATAATTGATGTTATTGGAAGAATTAAAGTAATTTTTGATGAAATTAATTGCATTTACATTGTGAAGAAAATACTAAGAATGATCCAAAATCTATATAATCCAAAAGTTATTTCCCTTGAGGAAATATATTTATCTATGATCTATCTTGATGTCCTTCTAAGTAGTATGGTGGATTATGAAATGAGAGTTAAACCAAAAGATGAATTCACTCGAGTAACTAAAGAAATGGAATTTGAATACTTATTAAAACATGATATTTTAAAATATATTAATAATGTTTAAGAATAATGTCGTTTTATATTTTCAAGGAAATTCGAGATAGGGAATGGTATATTTGACAAAAATATTTCGTTGTCTTGTTTCGGTATCGTAAAGTAGGGAACAATGCCTCTCCATTCCCAATGAAATTTGATGATGTTGACAGAGAATTAAAAACCATGAAGAATCCATATAATAACTTCTACAAAAAAGGATAATTCTAATTAAGAAATAAAAATTCGAGAATGAGAATCTTATATAAAGAAGAACATGATGATATTGAATTTTTGGACAATGCAGAACTAATTTTTAAATCTAAAACCAAAGCATCCAGGATGGATATATTTGAAAAGGTAGAAAATATGTGAAATAAACACAAATTTTTAATTAGAGTTTTTTTACAATGTAACGTGTGGGTTCTCCTGATGATATTAAAAATCAAATAAAGAGAAATACAAAAAAGGGAGTTACTCTAAAAGAGTACTAAGAGTATGTTTATCAATATGAAGAACTTGAACAACTTAATGAAGATGTGGAGAAACATGTAACAACTCTTGAAATCTCATAATAGGTTGGGGAATTTAAACCAGGGATTAAATAGTATGCTAAAGTCATTAATTTCCCTAGATTAAATTCAGTAGAAAATGCTCTTTTTTTAGGTACAAGAAAAATATGTTTTTAAATATAAGGATTATACGTGAAACAAAAACAAAATCAATGGAAACAAATAATATATTTAATTTTTGAATTTTTTAAAATGTAGAGCTTCCATAAAGAGATAATTTTTTTTCTTAAGGAGTAAATAAGGTCTTGAATAATCATATATCCATGGTTTTGGGAAAAATTGGAATTGTATCTGATGTGGAAACATCATATGTTTTAAATAGGATGATCAAAAATTAGGGATTCATAAATTTGGACATATCACAAAGGCCCCTATTGAACTAATAAATAACGATTCAAATCAAATATAAAATAGAGTGGAAAATTATTCTCAAGTATTCATAGAGAATCTAAAAATAGATAACTTTTAAAAATAAGGGTATATGATGAGGAGTGGAAGTGATAATACATTTCCTATTATTAAATGTCAATCCTAAGGCTTGCTAGGCCATAACATGTCTTACTATGAAGAGTCAAGAAGCTATCAGAATGGGGAATCACCTAGAAATCAAAAAAAATGACAATGATACCATATTCTCCATCGTATGAAAGAAATAGATTCTATGAATATGATTTTAATTGTTATAACAATGGATATAATTTTTTTCATTGTAGGCACAAGATTGGTGGGAATTATAACTAATGAACTCATAAACAAGTTCTTACTTGATAACTATGAAGGGTTACTCTTACCAATAGGTATTATCCTTTATATTAATAATTTGAGTATGGTGAAACCATCCACATTCAATATATATTGGAAAGAATATCTTTATCTTCCACTCAGTCAAGTATTTCAAGGAAATAAGTAAATATAACCGAGAAATCCAACCTTGCAGAAATTGTAATTAATTTTACAATGAATGATTTCCCCTAGATTCTTAATGGATGATTCTTATACCACATTACGGAAATGAATATTATTTTAGAATTATAAGGAAATTGTTGATAGAATAGTGATATTTGGAAATGAATGTTCTTTAAAGATCAATGGAAGTTGAAATAAAGAACTGGAAAATAAAAAACCTAGGAAAACTAAAGTTATCTGTGTTTATAGTATGCATCACAATCTACTGAGTGTGAGTCAACTATGTGACTTAGAAAAAATTGTGACATTTTATTAGAATCCTTTCACTATTAAATGAATTGAATGTAATTGTATAATAAAATAATTAAAAATATATTAAAATTTATACAAGGATGATAGTAAAGATAATAATTGTTAATTGACATTTGAATAGGAATTTAACTTATGGAACCATATTTTGGTTTATATTAATCAAGATAACATGAAATGAATTTATATTTTAAATAAAATTGTCTAAATTCCTAATCTTATATTTTATTGAGAAAATTCATAAGAAGAATTCATGCGAGGAACCATGGTTCGTAGTTTATATCGACCAAGGAGCAGAAGGTTATTAAACATACATGATCATATCCACACAGATATATGCATTCAAATAAATATGGTTGTCACAAATGGATAGATTTACCTCCTTATTTTTATTTTTTATTATACTATAATGTCTTGTGTAATATCTCTTTAGAAGAAATGATATGTTCTTGATTTCATGAAGATTTATCATTAAATAGATGAGAATAAAAGGTTCTTCATAATCAAGATTCTATGATTAAAACATTGAGGAGAATAAACTTCCAATTATTATAAAAATTATATAAAAAACATGGGATGATTAATGAGGTGTCTATACTGAGAACCCATCAACAAAATGGGGTTGTTGAATTTAGACATTTATAGGTGAACAATATGTATAAAACTATGTTTATTGAGAGTTTTATTATCATCATTATTGAAAAGAGACTATTCAATTAGAGTTATACACTCAAAATCATAAAGGAGATTTTAATCGACCAACCAAGAATCCATATGAGATATGTTATGTAAATAATCCATCTCTGAATTGTTTTTTTTATTTTTGGAAGTAAATTTTCCATATGAAATAAATAAGGCAGTCAAGGAATATATGGTGATAATGGAGATGAGTGAATATTCATTGGATAATCAAAGAAGAGTAAATCCTAAAAATGTTACGATAATTATCTTAGAAAGATTCTCGAAAGAAGTGGTTTCAAAATCATAAAGGATAAACCCATAAATACCATTACGGTATTATATATTGATATGATCGAATATGTATAGGAATGTGGGAAAGGGATCAATTCACAATAAGAAATAGTGGACGGCTTGAAAAAAATCAGGGCTAAGAAAATGATGATGATTCAGGAGAAGAATCAGAAGAGGAAACCATTAATGAATAAACATCATCATAACATCACTATAGAAATAAAAGAGAAGAAACTAATCAATCTTTCGTCATTTGGGATTGGACCTCACCTATATGGATAAGGATAATGTGGAATGAATCAAATTATATAATCCAATGAATTGTTGAAGCAACCTCATTTGAAGAATTAGTGAAGCACAAATCATGGGTTAAGTCCATTGATGAAGAACTAGATTATATTTACAATTAACCGACCTAGGATCTTGTTAAGATACCCAAAAAACGAAAATGATATAGTAAAAAAGTGTATTTTTACAAAAAAAAAATTGATGAGCATGTAAATGTGTTTACAAAAATTCATTATTGGTGTTTAAAGGCTATGCATAGATTGAATGGATTTTTGTTGAGAAAAAATTTTCTATTCTAGCTAGACTGGAATCGATCAAACTTTTAATTTCCTTGGGAATTAAAAGGTATTTCAATATTTATTAGATAGAAGTCAAAATGGACTTATTAAAAGGAGTTCATAAATAAAAAGTATACATTAAACAACCAGTGGAATTTATAATCAGAATTTATGGGACTAAGGTATTTACATTAAAGAGGTGTCTTTATAGTCTGGAGAATGCACTATGATCATGGTATTATATATTGGAGGCCTATCAAAAGAAGTATGAATTTAAAATAAAAGGTATCAACAAAAACCATTAGGTGAATAATTATAAGAAATGTCTATTTATGGTGCTTTTATATGTGGATGATATTATTTTTTTTATGTACATAGTGATCAATGGAATAATTTTTGACATGAAATATGATTTTGAAATTTCTATGATCAGTGAACTGACATGCTCTTTGGGGATGTAGGTGGTTAAAAAGAAGTATTATTCTATCATTCCTCTAGAAAAATATACAATATAGCTAATGGAGAAAATCAATATTCATGAATCCAAACTAATTTTGACTCTTGTTTTAGTTGAGAAAAATCTTGGAAATCATGAGAATGGGTCACCTATAGATCCCACCTAGTATATGAAAATAATTTGATACTTATTATACATGACTTTGACACATACAAATGTAATTTTTCAATCATTCATATAATCTCACATTCAATGTAATCCAAAGAAATAGAATTTGGAATCAGTTAAAAGAATCACGGGGTACATAAAAGGAAACCACAATTTTTTCTTATACATTATAATAGGAAGATATAATATATTAGTATAATTTTTTGATGATGGATGGGCTAGAGATGTGGTGGAATAAAATTTTACTAGATATGGTGCATTTTACCTTGGAAACAAATGTGTGGCATGGTTGAGAAATAAATAATAAATAAATTCAATTTGTACAGTTTAATCCAAGTATATCTCTCCCACAAAGGATTGCACTCAGTTATTATGGATGAAGAAATAACTGGAAGAAATTGTTAATGAGGTGAAATATCTGATGATAATTCATAGTGATAACAAGATCATGATCGATCTTATGAAGAATCTGGTATAGCACTCTCGTACCAAATATATATCGATATTATAAATCACTTCATCAATGGAATATTTGAACATAATGTGATTAAAATGGATAATATTTTAATTCATTTCCATGTGGCTAATATTATGATTAAGCTGATGGAAGTACATATATTTGGAAAACCATAGTTGAACCTCAGTGTTCAGCCTACTCTTAGTGAATGAGGAGGTTGCGGTTAATCCCCCCACCCCATTTGTGTTAACTATTTTAATTTTTATATGTAATTGATGCACTTTTATGGGAAAGATATGATATAGTGGTATTTTTTGCACTAAAAGTAAAAAATATATGCTATTTGGGTTAATTTACAAAGGGGGAGATAAGTGGAAATCAATGAGTATTGGTTTTAAGGATTGGTTGGAATTCTATGGTGGAACTAAATTCTATTTTTCTTTTCTTTTTTTCTAAATAGATATTTGTTCACATATACATAGAATAATGGGTGAGTTATTTCACATCCACTGGGGTTTTATTTAAGGATAGTGCTTTATTAAATTTCTATGTAGATTAAAAACAAACTGAAATGGGGAGATTTTTGGAACCAAGGGCTTTCACAACTAAAAACAGAGTCCAATTTTTGTTTTTTATAAATCGACACATGTTTCATTATGGTTTATGCAAGGGAAGTGATCTTATAGTAAATTTTAGCTAAAATTTTGAAGGGGATTACATTTCCCAATGTTTCCAAAAATTTTGGGCTCCAAAATAGGTGGAAGGAGAAAAATTCAAAAAATGAGGTTTTTAAGGATTGATACTTCTTAAATATTGTAATGAATTTAGTTTCAAGAAGATTGGTATTTGTGAAGTTTGAACTTCACGAAGTTGTTGAGAATCATAAATAAGTATAATGAACACACAATTGAATGATGGTGATCATCACTACTATCAAAATATTTTCAAATGGGTTTGTTTTCATAAGAGATTTGAAAATAGAGTTGTTTTAAAAACATGATTTTGGGTATTCATGAAAAGGACACTAAGGGTGTGAGATCTTTGTGAATGGTTATACCTCTAAAGAGTTGGACACACCCACTTTATTTGAGATAAAGATAATTGGGGAAAAAACTATTCTGATATTAATAATGTATATAAAATTAGTCAATCATCAAAAATCATGAATCTTTCATAATATGGATTATCCTCTTTCATTTTTTTTGGTGGTAATGTTTGGCTCTGGCAGTTTCTCACATTTTCCTCAAAACTATTTTGATAAAGAAAAATTTAATTATCAGTTATTCCGAAATCCTTTATGATCATATGAATCATGAAATAAATGGATATCCACTTATTGATTCCAAGTAAAATTAAAAAAAGGAAGCTTTTATAAGATTGGGGTTTCGTAAAGACTGTGAGTTCCATTAAGGTTTTGAGCTTAGGGAAGCCAGTTAGCTTCCTGAAGGTGGTGAGCTCCATGAAGGTTCGGAGCTTCCCAAAATTTTGTGGGTTCATAATGTATTGTATTTAGTTGAAACATAAAGAGGTTTTCATGAAGTCTTATAGATTCACAAATGGTAGTGTGGAACATCTCAAACAAGTGAATAGTTCATTCAAGTGTGTAAATTTGGGATTCGGTGAAAGAAGAGTCTAATACATGTCAATGATGGAGACATAAATGTCAATCTATTGAAGCAAACTAAAAGTCATTAAATTGATTAAAACATCATTCTTTGTGTTGATCTAGGGGTAGTCGATGTAAGTGTTCTGAGTGTGGAAGTGTGTTGTCTCTAAAATCTTGTTAATTCCTTGTTCATAGAATAGAGTGTCTCTATGTGAACATCTAATTTCTATAATAAGTAGTCTGGATTAGTGTATTTGGGTTTGACCAATGTACTATCAAATTATTCTCTATATAATATCCCTTACTGGTGAACCATGTAAAATTTTAGTGTTGTCTATATGAAAGGGAATGTTTAATGACATCACAATTCCATTACACAAGTTAAAAAATATCATACAATCATTGGAACAAGATCAGTAATAGTAAAAGATAATGCCGACAACTATATTATCCCCTCCACACATAGGGTGTTATGGGGTCCTACAAGTACCCATTTTGTTGACCCAAATCATACAATTCTCCCATTATCAATTTCAACTCATATAATTTACATTTTCTTATAGTGTCCACTTTCTTTTTTATATCCACATCATCTTTTTGAGAATGATTTACCTTCACTATAAGGGATGGTTAGGAAATTATTTGATGATGTAATGTAGATGTTTAATCCTTTAATATTACATAGAATATCAATTTAAATTTGAACAATATTGGATCCTTTTGAATTATCATCATTGATAACAACACAATATCATTTCTACTTAGAGGAACTATTTTTTTTTATTTCTAAGGATGGTAGTGAATTGAGTATTCATAATCCCTAATCATCTTTGGCCATATTGACTATAAAAAATTAATAACCTTCTCTATGAAAATATAATTCAGGCTCTTTTGATCCATATATATTTCACAGTAAACCACATAGAGATAATGCTTCTAGATTTTAAACAAGATGATCACTATATTCATATTCAGATCATTTTTCGTGTAGTTCTACTCATAAAATTTAAAATTAATTATGGAATATAATATCACATTATCATTATACCTTAGTACACATCCCAATTCTTTCATTAAAGCATCTCTCTATTCCCAGAAATTTTATCCTCTTGAGGGAAGAGTGAGTACTAGTTCATTGAGAAGACACTTTTTTAATTCCATGATGTGCTTATCAAATTCATTAGTCTAGAAAACCATTACACCCTTTCAGGTCATCTTAGTTAAAAGGATTTAAAATCATGATTAATTTATCAAAATTCAATGATAATACCCAAAAAATTTGGGGATACTACAGATCACTTAAATAGATATTGGGTTTTGAAACCTACCAATTTCCTTTGTCTTATTTGGGTTTGAGGATATCAATTTTAGTGACAACATTCTCCAATAATGACACCTATTCCATCCATAACTTACATTTATTTTACTTTATATATAGCTTCTAATTTTGAGAAGGAATTAGGAAAAAACTAAAATGATCCTTATGCTCATCCTTGACTCTGTTGTATATCATAATATCATCGGTACATTCAAAAAATATTGGTACAGGTAATCTCTAAAAATAAAATTCATTAAGTTGATAAATATTACTCGAGAATTAGTGAGTCCAAAGGGTTTCACTATGAACTCATAGTTTCAATTCATCATTCGTAAGGTAGTCTTGGTAATATCTTCTTTCTTCCCCATTAATTGTTGATATCCCAACTGATGGTCCACCTTAGACAAGTAATAGGTTCCATGTACTTGATAAACCAATTCATCTATCTATTGAAGGGGATAATTGTTCTTTATTGCAATTTTATTAAACTATAAATAATTAACACAGAGGCTCATTAACCTATATTTATTTTTAATGAAGATGAATTTTGAACCCCATAGTGAAGCACTCAAGAGTATAAAACCCCTTTTTCATATTTTCTTGTGTCTTCTTATTCAATTCCATCAACTAAATTATGGTCATTCTATAAGAAGTATTTGATATAGATAGATATCCAGGTAAAAGTTCAATTGATAATTAGACCACTCATCTGAGAGAATATTAGGAAAATATTTTAGGTAATACATCAATAAAATCCCTCATAATGGGCATATATTCAAGAATTATTATATCTTTTCACACAATCATTTGAGAAATATATGATTTATGATACAGAAATAGTATCCAGACATGCGAAGAATATTTCAAGGGGGGTTCATCATCCTCCTTACAATTGAACAAAATTGTAGGTTGACTCATGAAATAAAGAGTAATCTACCTTACCTGAATGTTGATTTTGGATTTATATAAATACATCCAATGCATGCCCAATATAGCATCAAACACCAATAAAGGAAGTAGATAAATATTTTATGAGATGATTAGTCTAAAAAAATCAACCACGGGTGGGGGTGTTTTATACTTGGGATGAAATAAATTACTCATTTTATTTTCCCACAAAAGCTCCACCCAACTGTTTTAAGGTGTGGTTTCAATAAGTATATTAAACATTAAATAATTGAAATATTTTGTGAACTTGAATTAAAGAGTACATTAAGTATTCTTGAATAAATAACCAGCATAGTCTTCACCACATCATTGCCAGGATCCACTATATTGGTACTGATAGTATTGACACTTCCTTTATCTATAGACCTTATAGATTACTTTCATTTATTGTCACCATAAATCCTTTTTATAGGTAACTCGTTTACATAATTCAGGTATTAATAATAGGAGAAACAATATAAAATTGTCTGACTCCTGATTTGAACCATATTTTCATTCATCACATTAGTGAATTTTTTTAATCTATCATTAGCATTAATTATATATATACCTTTTTTCCGAACTTAAAGAATCTCCTTGTTCCATTTAGATAGTTTTCAGTTTGATTCTTCTAATAATTTTGATATGATTGATGTGGGGTTTTCATTCAACCATAATATTTTTTCTTAGATACTACTAAAAAATATCATTTAAACATTTTATATCCAAACCCACAAGACCAATATGATTATTCAATCCCTATACTAACCTCGAGGTAATAAAAGACAATATATTTATATATTTTAAAGTCTCTAATTTCTAAAAAAATTCATTGACTCAATTTTATCCCACTAAATAAATGATCCTCTATACTTTCAATGTCAATTAAAATTTATGAGCCATACAATGCAAGGAATTATATAACCATTTTAAGGTAGAGTATTTCTGTAAAATATTTATTGAACATTGTTTTTTGGAATTCTTCCCATTCCAAGGTATAAATTTCCTCAGTGGACGTCATGTTCTTGATTTGTACCCACCCCTGATAATATATCCCTTCAAAATGATTGAAAACACACATGAATTTCCTTTATTTCGAGCATTGGTGGATAGATAATATCTTCTCAATGGATTTAATATATATTTTTATGATGATGTGATTAGAAAACTCACTTATGGTATGTGGCATGTTTCATATAAGGGTCACAACCAAAACAAGATCTTTCTTAGGAGATGGTGTGTGTTCTATATGATTTATGTTATTATTCATAGGATGAGTCAACTAATCCAATACGTCCGTGAAGATCCCAGCTCCAACTCCCATATAGTTAGAAGTATTATTAGGCTTGTCATCACATTTCATATCATGTTAGATACTAGAAAGATTCCCCCTATTTCATAACATACCTAAAATAAAGGGATACATGTTGATAATAATTTAACTAATAAATATATAAAAATGGATACATTGAGTTAAACAGGAATAACTTATAAATTAAAAGTATATCTTGTCTTATGAGTGTCTATTCTTAAATCTTGTTCGTCCATGGTAAATTTTTATTAGTTTTTATAGCCTAAAATTTAATCATTCCCATTCCATTGGTTCATAAAGAGTGTGTGAATTCACCAATACATATCCTATGGGAGTGTCAAACAGGGTGTGAAGCAATGAATCATTTTCATGTCCCAGATGATGATCACATAAATGCCCAGTGTTTCCATTAGAGGTATTACCCCTAGGTAAAACTATGTTGAAGTTGCTTCTAATTAGTGTATCTAGAAAAGGATGTAATATATTGGGAATTACTCACCCTATACTGCACCAAATTTCTATGTTATCTTCCTATAATTGGACATATTTCATGGGTTCTCACTAAAATACTATATTCTTAATCACAAAAGATAACTTGACTATCCTATGATACAAAATCTGTAGACGTAAGACTTTTACATATATTATTTAATTGTTTTTAACATAAATACCTAATAAATACAACTAAAGGATCAAGAATCCTAATGTTTTTGGTAAAATAGGTACATAAAACAATTACTTAACAATAAAAAATAATAATATATTTTAACCACATAAGTGAGATCCTAATTCTCTTTGAGCTCATAAATATTTTTTGGATAACCTGGGGGAATATATAAAAGAAATGGGTGACCTATAAATACTATTAAGTAAATAATCATGATCGATAAGAATATTAAATAAATTGAAAAGAATAACATTATATCATTACGACAAGGAACATATATAATCATATAGGGGTAAAATATAAATAACATATAATCATAAGGTACCAGAGACATGAGAATGTTAAAACAACATATGAAATGACATTAATATAAGTCAAGGCTAACCACCAAGACAACATCACTTGGAATATAGTGTCCTATAATGGATTTTATTAACTACATAGTCCCAGAAATGATGCATCAAGAGACAAACACATTACCCAAAGAATTTTAGTGTAGTTTGGTTCACCCATCATAACATTTACATGCCTAATTTTTCCCTAAAATTAAATAATTCATAAGTCATAAACATGATAACTAAACATGGAATGAAATGGGTTTGATAATATGGAATCATTTTGGAATAAAGTAAATATGATAAATATTCCATAGAGAAAAAATAATTAAATATTTTAGATAGTCATATGTAATTACATAATAATAAGGAACAATGGATTTAAATAAGTGTTTTTGAAAAGGATTATGTGATAGAAAAGTTCCCCTTAATCAGGTTTGATTCTAAATAAGGCATTTGAGAAATGAATTTAGACCATTTATTTCCTCATAAAAAGGATAATTATCTTTGAATATATGTCAGAGACATATATGAAAAAATTACAATAATTATATAACATATTAGTATATTTATATTCTTATTTAGTATTTTTAGGATTATGTGGATCATAAGGGGGGGTATAATGATTAAAAAATTGAAATAGATGTGTCGAGATTATTACATCTTCTTTTAGTTATATTTACATAGTATAAACATTAAGGGTCATTGAAAAGTTTTTTGGATGTCATAATTAACACTAAGTTGTAGAGGAGATGATTAAAAGGGGGAATGGGTAGATATTTAGAATGATCCAAAGAATGGATGTTTTGAGGGGAAGGGGTTGTAGGGAGATATTTATAAGGGGAGGAGAGGGGTGTTTTTTTATTTTATATTAATTAGTTTATTATTTTGGATCAATAAATACAGTAGTATTAGATATTGTGACTACATAAATTAAATGGTGCAAGTAAGTTTAAACTAACAGGTTTGTACTTCATCAATGACTCAAAAAATTTTGTATTTACCTTATAATGAGAAATATCATATTTTTCATTATTTCACTATTCTCTAAAAATTCAAAAATTTTAGAAAAAAAACAATCAAACCGTTTTTCAATTTGTAAATTACAATAATAAAATATCTTTTTTCAAAAAAAAATTCTCAATATGTGAAATCTAATATATTTAAAACCTTATTTAATTGAAAAATATGAATATTAATATTGTGATCAATTTTCATACCCACTAAAAACTTACTTGGGTCTCAAAAAGTGGTATTTTTATCATAATGAAACACAATATTGATTTATAATACTATTTTTAAAAAATAATATTTATCTCAAATCATTATATTTATTATAAAAATGAAAATTAAACCTATATGTTTTACAAGAATAGAAAAAAGTTATTTTATAGTGTTTAGAAAATTATTTTACTTTTTTTATGATATAAATATTTCATAATCTCATATTTTGAGATACGTAAATTTTATTTTACATTTTCATATGCAAGTTTACTATTAATAATGTTCATATTACAATTCATAATGTTCAGATTACTCTTCCAATGGTCTGGTTACTATTCTAATAGTTAGATAACTATTCAAATTGTTAAATTTATAATAGTATATTAGAAACCACTTTCTAATAATATCCCATATTTAATTAATTGTATATTAACATCTATTTTTTCTCATGGTGAAATATATTTTCATTTTAAACATTAATATTCATTTACTATAATTATATTTCAATTCTATAGTGTTTCTTGTGGGTGAAATTATTCTGGGGGTTGAGAATATCCAAAATTCATTTTTATTGTTATTATCATTATTATCATATTTTATATTTTTTGTTCCATTTTAATACATTCAATACATCCATCTATTTATATTTTCAAAATGTAATTTTCAATTTATTATATTAGAATTTTGTTTTTTGTCATTTAGTACATGTGAATTATATAATAATATATTACAAAATATGAAACAATTATTAGAATCGATATTCCATTAATAAAATTATATATCATTACAAATAAATATATTAAGATGGTAAATTTCAACATATAATTTCTATATCATTATATTATTCCCAATTTATGATATTTTTTCTTAAAAATATTTTTAATACACTATCGTAAAAAAAACTTGGGTACTTATGTTTCATTATCTCTTCAAGTTCCGACGTCTTCTATTCATGCTTATGATTTCACCAATATACCTTGGCTATGTGAGTTGTTATGTTGTGAAGAGGTAAGATTCTCAACTCGTCTATTTCAATTTTATTATTCTTCCACCACCCCCTTATTATCCCCATAATCCAAAACATAGTAACATAATTATCATAATTATTAAAATATGTTATTATTATCTGGTAATATAAATCTTTTACCTTCCCATCTTTCATTAAAAAAATAAAACATTGTTTATAATATAGTTTGGTCAATACCTCTGTGAACATTATATGGCTCCATGAAATAGTACTTGAATGAGACCAGAAGAACATGGATATGGATTATAGGATTATGATGGTAATTGGGAATTAATTTGGATTCCTCCAAGGATCAAGAGTTATAAAGATAAGGGGTTGGGAAGGGGGTATTTATAAGGGGTTGAGTTGGGTGTTTTTAATTTTATATTCACTAGTTTATTATCGTGGTCCAATACTACCAATATTATAGATTCTTGTGATAATATATAGTAAATTTTTCATGTTATTTCTATTTAATAGTTTCTTATATTATCTAAAACTCATAAATTTGGGTATTTAACTTATAATTCTTAATATCGTATTTTCCCATATTTTACTATTGACAAAAAAAATTATACTATTTCAAAACAATATAAAAAACTAACCCTAACCATTTTTAAATATTGAAATTCCAAAAATGAAATCCATTATCTGAAAAAAAAAATCACAATATGTGAAATTTAATTTTTAATAAAATCCATATTTATTTGAAAAATACCAATTTTAATTTTGTGATTAATTTCCAAGCCCTTTTGAAAAGATTTATATGGAAAAAAAAATTATTTTATATTAATATTGAGTCCTAAGAATATATTATAAACCCATTTAATAAAAATGATCTTTATTTTAAATCATTAAATTTATTATAAAAATAAAAATAAAATAATTACGATTTACAAAAATGCAAACACTTTTTTTGTAAATTTTAATGATTTTTTACATTGATCATGATATAAATATGGAATAATCTCATTTTATAAGATACCTTAATATTAATTTTCTTTTTAATAGGTGATTTTACTATTCTTAATTGTCATATTTCTATTCCTAATAATGTGATTACTATTCTAATGGGCATGTTACTATTTGAATGGTTAGATTACTATTCCAACAGTGTGATTTGTAACAATTAAATAGGATATATATTCTTATAAATGCATCATATTTCATTCATTGTCCATTAAAATTTACTATATCTCAATGTTATATATATTATAACTTTGAAAATTCAAATTGAATTAATAATAGTGTGTTTCATTTCTATGGTATACTATATGGGTGCGATTATTCTGGGGGATAAAATGATATAATTTTTTTCTATTATTATTAGAATATTTAATATTTTTTGTACAATTTAAATACTTTCAATACTTATGGACATTTATATTATTTAAATGTAACATTAAAATTATTATAATAAAATGTTGTTGGATTTATGATATGGTGGGTGTTCATTTTAAAATATTATATTACGAATAATGACTTAACTATAATATGGGAAATTCTACTGATAAGATTTTGGAATGTCACATTCTCCCCCATTAAGAAAAAGCCCAATTGATGTTTCTTGTTATAAGCTATAGAAACAAATATGTGATTAATTATACTTCATGGATTAATCTTGTTTTTATGCTGCCTCCATTTACATAAGGTTTTTGAATGGTAAATTGACTAGTTGAGTTGTCTTGTATTGTAGACCATATATTGAAAAATTCCAAGAACTTTCTCAGATAATCCTCAAAAGAGAGATCATTTTAAAGCTCCACTAACATTGAATTCAGTACATTTGGGGGATCTCGTATGTACTTCATCATGAGAGATATATGGAATATTTATAATAGTTGAGACAAGGTTGGTGTAAGTGATAATCACTAAGACACAACTACGGTGTGATCAAGAATATCAAAGAGACACTTTATCTCTTTCTCCTCAAATATCTTCACTCTCTCGCATTAATATTGTTGATGAATAATTTATCTCTGGCCTCAAAATCCCAGTTTCATCGAAGAATGTCTAGATATATATTCTCTTGACTCTAAGTAGCTCTGATGTGTTACAAAATGGTATTCAATAATTCTACCATTTCCATAACCATTTCAGGGCCCAAAATTTTATCTTGACAAAATTCATCCCCGCATGTTGTTGTTTGTAATCCCATTTCATAAAGGGGTTCATATGGATCCATTTGGATTACTGACTTAAATAAATTAATCTTATCCATGTTATCTTTGTTAGAAGAGTTTAAAATCATGATGCATTTATCACGAACAGTCGATAATACCCAGAAAGTCCAAGTATACTAAAGATATCTTTTAAATATGTTGCTATAGGAAACTTACCAATTTCCATTTTCATTGAAGGGTCCAAATATATCCTGTTTATAGTTATAACATGGTACAAAAATGATACTCCCTCCATCCATAACTCACATTCAATGTACATTGTATATAGATTATCCTTTTGCAATGACATTATGAGAGTATTCAAATGATCCTTATGATTCTCTGTGGATTATGACCATATATAAATATCATTTATATATACTTCTAAAAATGTGTTGAAAAAATCTCTAAAACTCTATTCATAAATTCCATCATGATTTCTGGGTTATTTATGAGTCCAAAGGGAATCACTATGCACTCTTATTTTCTATACCGCATTTGAAAGGTAGTCATGGAAATATCTTCTTTCTTCACTACTAATTTGTGATATCCTAACCAAAGGTCCACCTCAAATAAGTAATATTATTCACAAACTTGGTAGTAAATTTAATTTATTCGTGCAAGGGGTTTCATGTTCTTTAACATGATTTTATTAAGCTCATGATAATCAATGTATAGGTGTATTAACCATCATTCTTCTTGATGAAGAATAATGGGGCACCCAAGGGTGAATCAATCAATCTTATAAAATACATTTTCATATTATATTGTAGCTTTTTGTTCAGTTCTTCCAACTAAATTGTTATAATTTTATAATGATTTTTTAAAATGGACAGAGATATTGGAATAAGTTCAATTATAAATTCATCCTCTTATCAACAAGAAAAATGAGGAAACATTTTCTGGGAATAAATCAGCATAATCCCTCATAAATGGAATGTCCTAAAAAATGATTCACACCATGCTCCGCATAATTTGATCTATATATTATTTATCATAAGAAAATAATATCCACACATGATTAGAAGATTATAAGGGAGATTAATCATCCAAATTACACTTGTATAGAGTCAGTAGAGGACTCAGGGTATGAAGAGTGATATCCCTCTCCTTAAAGATGATGCAAGATTTATATGAAGACAAAAAAATCCATTACCAATATAGTATAAAAATCCACTAAATATAGTAGGTCATGATTGTATTGGAGGTTTATTACACAAAAAATGAATGGGGGTGGAGCCATATACTTGGGATATAATAATTTCTCCATTTTATTTTCTCATAGAAAGAATGACCCCAATGTTTTGATGTGGGTTTTTAATAGATCCACTAAAATTCAATGTTATTATATAATACGTAGAACATTAATAAAAAAAATTAATATTATTTAATGAAAAACAATATTACCTATCACAACATCATTTTTTTTCGATCCACCATAATAGTAGTGATATTAAACACCCTTCCTTTTTCTCTATACCTTAACATTGTTTTTCACTGATTATATCATAAAACCCCTGTCTTTGGGAATTTTTTATAAATTATTGTAATTATTTTTGTCTAAACACTACACCACATGATTAGTGTTTATATGAACCATAATTTCTTCCATAACATTAGTGGAATTATTTTTCTCTCTCTGAAATTGATTATCCCTATGTCCCTCTTTTCCACATCTAAATCTTATACAAATTCCATTTAGATCGTTTTTAGTTTTCTTCTTCATGGAATTTTGACATGTGGGATGATGGGGTTCATCCCTACACAAAATCAATTCATATATCCTCTTAAATAGAATGAATTTTTACAATTTTTTCTCTAGTTACACAATACCAATGAGAATCTCCAATCTCCATCTTGACCTTGAGGGAACAATGGAAAATATCTTCTTATCTATTAATGCCTTGAATTTTTAAAATTTTTTATAGAGTCCACTTTATATCACTGAATAAATGGTCCACTATAAATTTAAGGTCAATCTAAAATATTTAGGCATATAATGATAGTCTAGTGAAGTTTTATTCATGCTCTCTAATAGAATAATCTAAATATTTCTTCAGCCAAATGAATTCCTATACTTTTTAAGGTAAATTTTTTTGAGAAAATATTTTTTCTAAAATATTTTATTGAATCCTACCCATTCCATAGTAACTATTTATTCATTAAAATTTATTTTATTGATCAATGTAAACCCCTAATCAGCTACCCCTTCAAAATGAATTACATGCCATATGAATTTCCCTTATTTTGAGAATTATAGGATAGATAATAATTTCTCAAAGTAGTTAATACATTTTTCAATTTTGATGGGATTAAAAGATCTACTAAAGGTAATAAGAAATTTAATTATAATGGTCACAACCATAAATTGATCTTTATTAAGAGGTGGAGGGTGTTCCGCGTGATTTATGTTATTTATCATAGCATTAGATAGTAGATCTAGTACTTCCATGATGTGCCTTGCTCCAAATTTCATAAGGTTGGGATTATAATTGGGTTAGGCAACACATTTCCTAACATGTTGGACATTGAGAAGGTTTCTCTTCTTTCCCACCATGATACAAAATAAAAAAATGGATGATAATTTTGTATCTAATAAAAGTATAAAAATGGATACTTTGAGCTTATAAGGAATAAATTATAAATAAAATGTATATCCTAACATATAAGTCTCTAAGTGTCAATATAGTTCATCCATTGTAACGTTTCATTTTATGTTTTTTAACCAAATAATATATTTAGGAACTTTGTGGTGGTTCGTAAAGAGAATGTGAATTCTCTAATACATATCTCTCAGGAGTGTCGAACTAAGAGTGAACCAAGGCCTCTTTGTCATGCACCAGATGATGATTGAGTCAATTCCCTATGTCCTATTTTTCGGTGATTATTCATATCTACAACATTGATTGAGCTACACATACTTGTAGTATCCATATAATGCCGTAAATTCATGGAAGCACTACTATAAAACTGGCATTTAACAGTCCTTGAAATGGCATTTATCCATGCTAGAAAAGTGATGACAACATAAGTTATGTTAAAATCCCGTGACTTTTATCAGCATTGAAAAACCACTAATAAAGGTAAATTTTATCAGTACTAACAAGGGAAATGATAAATGGGACCCTTATCCGCGATTTTAAATGTGGTGATAAAGGTCCCATTTATCAGTTCTTTTATTTAGCACCGCTAAATGAATTCTTTATCATCGCTTTTATGAGCACTGATAAATGAATTTTTATCAGTGTTGTAGAAGCACTCTTAAATTCTACCTTTATCAATAATTTTAAATTTACAGATAAATATGAAAATTATAAACACTTTTGAAATAAATGATAAAGGTCCCTATAGAATAGTTTTTTAATAGCACACCACAGTACCAGAAGCACCCGAAACACACCAAAAACACACCAGAAACACACTAAACAAAAACAAAAAGATTTCCCAATATAGAATTTAAATATAATTCAATTTAAAACACAAATACCGAAAAACTATATTATAAACATTATGATGATTATTTTATGAAATTACAGAATTTTAAATTTTTATATACATTCAAAAACAATCCTTCATATCAATGTTACCATGATTTTTATTGACCTTCTTTGTCGACTACAAACACTGTAGAAATAGTTTCAAAACAAACCACATATACTCGAAAAAAAAAGAATACACCTGTATAAGAAAACAAATATTTTGTGTAATGCCAAAAAGAAATAAATTAAACATAAATATTAAATAGTACATTAAGTCTGTGGAAAATGATTTTACTATGAAAATATTAATATTACATTTCTCATTGAGAAGAAGAAGTGGTGTTACTCTTCCTACAAAGGAAAGGGATATATCTTGAATGAAAGTGATAATTGTAACACAGCCGGGATGAAAAGGTTCTGAGGGAGTAGAATCATGAATGTTAGATAGAGCACCCCAACTCAAAATAAATCCATATGTTGAAGAAAACAATTATTATTTGATTAATAATAAGAAGAAATAAATTTAACATAAATATGAAATAATGAATTAATTCTATGGAAAATAATTTTATTATTAAAACTTCATGATTACCTCTATGATTGAGTAGAGTAAGCGTCGTTTCTCTTCTTACAAAGGCCTGGAACATGGAAAAAAATGTTCTAAAATAAATGAAATATGAAAGGAATAATAAAAATTAAATCAAAATTTTATTATATAAAATTTTGGTAAAATCTAGAATGTATATTGTATTATTACCTTTTCATCATTCCAAAGTGTTTATTTGGTTCAGATATAAGAAAATAACAAAACTAAGGATTCTCTTTGCACTTCACTACCATTAGTTTACTACCACTTAGCATAAAATCTGATCTAAACATCCTTCTATGTGTCCCCATGATGCTCTTATATCACAGACACTCTCCACCATCTCTATCAAATCACCATTCATCATTCAAATTTCATTATCTTATTGAACCCGTTTACTAATTTTAAAGATGCATGATGCACGCAGCTACACGCATATAGTAAATTATTTTTAGAAGAGAAGAAAAATTGAATGTGGAATGGTGATATAATATAGATGGTGGTTAGCGTGTGTGAGATGAGAGTATCATGGGGAAACTAGGTAGGAAGTTCATGTCAGATTCTATGCTAAGTGGTTGTTAAACAATAGTAGTGTAGTTCATAGAGAATCCTTATTTTTTTTATTAAATTTGAGAGTGATTCACATTAAATCCATTATGGATTCTTTGATAAATGTGTCCAAATATACATCAATATTCTTCCATAATAATAAATTAGTAGAAAGAGCTGCAGAAATGATCAAAATATAAAATAAAAATAAACCCTCTTGCAAGGCACAAAGAGGAATTTCGACAAAAATATGCATCTCCAAACAAGAATGATAGAAATAGGGGAACTATCTCATAAAATGATAACCATTTAAAGGTTCACATTCAAAACAAAAATGACATTTGAACAAAGAAAGGATAATTTCATCCTAATTTTATAATGAAATATCAACTTAAAGCAGCCACCAAACAAAAATAAGGAACCTCCAAACATCTTCACCCCAATATAGAGATAATAATTGAGCCAATTCAGTTATGCTTCATTCACAACAACTCAGCCAAAAATGATTCCTCAACTAAATTATCAAAATCAATATCCTTAGAGAAGAGGACATCCTCCATGATCTCGGGGTGAAGACCTCCAGTGAAAAGATAATATTTCGACATATCTGGTAATATCACCTCTAGATAAAAGGAAGCTAGATTTTTTAAGTGTTCAATATATTCCTTTACTATTCTCTAACCATCCTAGACACTCATGAGCTCTTCCATATTCTGCTTTTTCATATCCAATGGTATAAACCATCAGAAAAAGATGGACTTAAAATCATCCCATGTCATCCTAACTTGCATCATTGGTGGGATAAACAACTCATATTCTTCCAAAGAAGGACCACTATGCAGACCCAGAACAACACAATCTCTATCAACTTTGGGAGTTCCAAACACTATGAAGACACACTCAACATCATCAATCCACTTAACTATCTCTAATGTAAAAAAAATGCCACATAATATGGGAAACAACTAAGGAGAAAAATAAATAGAGTGAGACCCACTAGAAAAATCAATGAAATTTCTGGGAAAAACATTCTAAATAACCCAAAAAATGTAAAATTTGGTTCAAAGTCAATCAGAAACACAAACGAAAGGAACATATCAGGAAAAAACTACCAGCTCACAAGCCAAATTTCATAACAAAAGAATAATAATCTCTTCGAAAACCACTATTTCATTTTAAATTTCAAACCACCTTTTTCAAAGGAAACTTTTGACAACATAACAACCCACATTTTTAAAGAAAATTCAATTACTGAAATAATATTTTCCCTTTCCAAAAACCTTTTCAGAAATCAAATCCAAGAAGATCCACAAAATATAGCATGAAAATTATCTACAATAGATGATGAATGAGTCAATAACCACACTAATACAATATTTATAATAAAATACTTTTCATAGTGGTCCTCAATCATCTCTTAGAATGCTTCCATGAAGTTAAACAACACAAATTCATCATAAAAGAAAGACTTTAAACTGTATAGTGTCTGTCGTCCTATTTTCATGATGTTAAACTGAAAAAATTCATCCTGGAAGGAGGGGTTAAACTATACACTTTAGCTCATCCTAGATATAAGATGTTAAAAATACATAAATTCTTTCTATAAGAGAGGTGGTAAACTTCATAGAATCTCTCATCGTGGGTGCATCACATTAAAAAAACAAATTCATCATGGAATTAGGAAGTAAAATTGCACATCGTCTCACATCATGGATGCTTGAAGTTAAACTATAGATATTCATCTTGTAAACAAGCCATTAAAATTCATAGAGGATTCATGCTGTCAATAGTGAAGAGATGAGACTTAGTGTTCATCAAGGTTCAGAACAACACAAAAACACAAAATGCAGATCCCAAAAGATAAAACAATGATAGAGGAAGGGTAGAAAATAACAAACATTGGATTATATTCTTGATTTTTCTGAGGGATCATAGTGGAGTTTTTCCGGTAGGAGAGGTGTTCCAGAAGATCTTTAAAATCATGATGAGTGAGTATAGGTTAGAGTTATTTTAACTAGATATGGAACACTATTTAAATTGGTTTCAGAAAAGCACTGATAAAGATCAGTTTTATCAGCATTAAATTTATAAGAAACTATAAAATATATCTTCATTAGCACTGAGAAATCACTAATAAAAACATTCGTATCATCAGTAATATTTTCGCACTGATAAAAATTATTTTTAACAATAATGTTTAGCACTAATAAAATTGGATCTTTAGAAGTGCTAAAAAAATTCATTGGTCAAGGATTTATTGACATATATTTATTAGAATTATATAATTAATATATATATATATATAATTATATAAATACATATTTAAAAAATAATTATTATTTAGTTATAATATTTATTAATATATAAATTTAAAAATATACTAAATATACATTTATAAACATATTTTATTATAAATATCTATTTACACATATATTTTTAATATTATTAGTGCGTATATAATATTAAGTGCATGTGTTTTAAAAATGACTGAAATTGAATAATTCAAAATGAGTGCAATTTAAAAATATTGAAAAAATAGATATGTTTTAATAATTAAATATAAAATAGTTAAAAAATATGGATATATATATATTGAAGTAAAGATGAATACATATTGAAAATACTAAAATATAATAAATAAATAATTGAAAATTATCAATTTTAAAAATAAAATAATATAAAATTAACTTTAAAAATTAATATCTTAACTGCAATAATATTAAAATAAATAAATAAAATTAACTAATTAGAAACATAGAATAGTAAATGTATCATGTAAACATTAAAATTCTAAAATATACTAAAATTTGAATAAATTACATATATATATTAAGTGTATGTGTTTTTATATATTTCTTAAATATATTTGTGTATGTGTTTATATATAAACTGCATTAGTTAAAACATATATATACGTGAAATCAACATAACACATGACATTTGAGATATATTAAATTAAAAAATCAATAAGTAATAAAAATGAATAAGTCGTTAGTATGTTTTTAATTAAAATTTTACTCATTATATCTATATATATATTTATATTTATATTTATATTTAATATATATTATTTACTATTATTTATAATTAATATATCTTTATATATTTATTTATAATACTTACTCATTTTTATTAATAAATTTTCCATTAATATTTTTTTAATAATTTTGTTATTTATTCTTTTTTAATTTATTTGTTTGATTATAAATGAATTTATATTTCTACATTTAATATATAATATTTATCAATATTTCTAATCTATATATATTAATAAGTTTTTTCATTTTCATCAATAATTATATATTTAATAAAATGTTTAATGTATTTCTTAATTTACTCATTTTAAAATTTTATTTCATAAATTATTTCATTCTATTCATTTTATTCATTTTATATATCTATATATTTAATATAGACTTTTGAATAATTTTTAAAAAATTTATATATTTTTATGCATTTTTTAAAATAATTAGGTAATTAATAAAATTATTAAAAAAATTAATTTTATTTTTATGAACCATTATCAGTGTAAGGAAAAGTGCTGATTAAGGTGAAATGTTATCAATGCTAAACAGAATTCACTTTTTAATGGTACTCTTTATCAATTATTCTTTTTGAACTAATAAATGCCCCCATTTATTAGCTCTTATTTTATCGCTTATAATGTGGACTTTCTCAGCGCGTTTTTCTAGCACTCAAAAATGGCAGTGCTATTAAAGGCCAGTTTTGTAGTGGTGAAACTACTCACCCTATGATGCACTAAAAATTCCAAGATATTTTCATATACTTAGATGTATTTCTAGGATTATCACTAAAATATTATATTCTAAATCCCCAAAAATATTTGGACCATCCTCTAACACCAACTCGGAAGACCCAATACTTTTACATAAAATGATAACATGATACTAGAAAAATGGTAATTTATTTTAACATCTATTTTCGGGCCCCAAATCCATTTGTGCTCCTAATACAGTATACTATAACCTAGGGTAATACATAAAAGAAATTTATGAGTTATAAATCCTTGTATATGAATAAACATGATGGTGAAGAATAATAAATCAATCAAAAGGCATAATATTATATCGTAGAAAAGAATCATGAATAATATTATTCAGAATAAATTAAATAAAATATAATCATATGATTGTAAATACAAAAGAATCTATAATAAGAAAAATAACACGATGTAAGCATACATCAAGGCTAAACATTATGAAAACAACACATGGTGGATATAGTCCCATCATGGATTCAATTCACTCCCTAATCCCATAAATAACATTTCATTAGACAAAATGTTTACACAATGAATTAGAGACATATTTGGGTGCACCCATCATAACTTGAACATTATTATATTTTCAATAAATTAAAAATAGTGATATGGAATTAAAATAAAAATTCCCTATATAAATTACTGGGTTGTATATTTTATCATCCTATCATAATCAATGAGATTTTACAATAATTCAAAGGGAAAAAAGAATTAAATATTTTGGGTAGTTATATTTGATTAAATTAGAATATGGAATAAATGATTTAAATAATTTTTACATAAAAGGATTAAGGTATAGAAAAGTCCCCCATAATCTAGTTTTATTTTAATGAATACATTTGAGAAATGAATGTAAAGCCTGTATTTCCTCATCAAAAGAAAGGATAATAAGATAGCTATATATGTTAGAGACATATATATAAAATTTTGAATCAGCCCATAACATATCAGTGTATTATGTTACTTATGTTAGTTTTTTAGTCTGATGGGGATCATAAGGGGTCGTCGAAGTATAAAAATGTTGAAAAAGATGATTCGATAATTTTCTATCATCCATTAGTTTTTCCCTCTTAGGCTACCCCTTAATGCTCCATAAAGTTTCTTTAGAAGTGAAAAGTATAACTAATATATGGGGGCTAGAATATTAATGGTTATTGGATAGATATTTTGAAATATGTGATGGATATATGTTTTTAGGGGAAGGGTTTGTAGGAATGGTCTTAATAAAGGAAGGAGAAAGGTATTTTTTTATTATTATATTCATTTGTTTACTATTTTGGATAAATAAATCTAGTCGTATTGGCTCCTGTGACTAAGTAAATTATATATTTCATCTGAGTTTTACATAATGGGTTCTTACATTATCCACGTCTAAAATAATTATGTATTTTTATTATATCTCTAAATATAATATTTTTCATTATTTCACTATTCATTAAAAATAATTCTATTTTTGAAAATTTTAAAAAAAGTAAATTAATTAATTTTTCATTATGAAGAATCCGACTATTAAATAAAATTTATGAAAATAATTTTCTTAGTATGGGAAGTTTTATTTTTAAAAAATTCAATATTTAATTGAAAAAAAATTAATATTGTGATCAATTTTCATACCCATTGAAAATAAACTAAATCTCTCATAAAATTATAATTCTATCATAATGAATCATTATATTAATTTATAAACTAATTTTATGAATATCAATTTATTTTAAATTATTATATTTATTATAAAATTAAATATAAAACATATACGTTTTACAAAAAATATGAAAGCTTATTTTAATAATTTGAAAACATTTGTTTAATTTTATCATCATAAAAATATTTCAAATTATAAATATATACGAAACCTAAATGTTATTTTACATTTCCATATATGAGATTACTACAAATAATGATCTGATTACTATTCCTAATGGTCATACTACTCTTCTAACAATCAGGTTAATATTCCAAGGGATAGATTACAATTCTTAGAGTTATATTTGTATTGGTCATATAAGATCCCCATTCTTATAAACCCCCCATTTCTCATGATTTCAATATTCACATCCATTTTCTCTCATAGTAACATATGATTCCATTTTGAAAAATCATATTCAATTACTAATATTTTTTATCAATTCTATAGTGTTGTTTGTGAGTATAAATATTCTAGGGGATTGAGAAGATCAAAATCTTTATATTATTATTATTTATGTTATTATAATATTTTATATTATTCTCTGATTTCTATAATTTCAATACTCAGGGCCATTTATATTCTATAACTATAATATTCAAATTATTATATAATTTTTTTGTTTTTTTCATCATTTGGTGCGTGAAAATTCTATAATATTATACTACAATATATAACACAATTATTATAAGTGAAATTCCAATGATTAAATTATAGGTCATCAGAAAAATATATATTAACAAGATAGATTTCTATAAAACATTTTTTTATCATTAAATTAATCCCCCTTTATGAAATTTATCCCTCAAAATTTCATTCAAATTCTATGGTGAAAGAAAATTTGGATACTTATGTTTCATTATATCTTTGAGTTCCCACATCATCTCTTCATGCTTATTATTTCACCTTAGTACCATGGATAGGTGAGTTGTCTTGTCTTTAGAACTTTGTATATGTGCATTAACCTCTAACTATATAACCTCCAGATTTAGTACATGTGTGGTGTATTGTATGTAATTCCTAAATAGTAACACATGCAACAAATCATGTACTTTATATAGGATTCATGGAAGATATAGTCAGTATGCCACCACTCTGACGTAATTATGACTCTCAAATTAGCTAACGTATCTTGGACTTAACATCCCCATCATCCCAAAACTCTTATGTATATTCCTTGGAAGTATATAGAGGAACAATTTTTAACCATCCTTAATCTCCAATTATCATTAATTTTTATCTATATAACTCTTATATTGACTTTGAGATATTCTGATATGTTGATGAATAATCTTGACATTTTCTTCCACTTCTTCGCCCATCTCAGTTCCTAAAAATATTGATTCCCTAACTTTATCCTGACACATAGGTTTCTTAAATCTCTTCACCAATAAGGATTCTAATAGGGATATTTAAATTATTGAGTGGAAGTTGTTTTTGTACGTTAACTCGACAAAGTAATGATGTTGATCCAATATAAATACCACTATATTAGTATCTCAAAGCCAGTGGTTACTTTATTACACTATCATAATAAACAACAGATCACATCCCTAATTTCTAAATTGTTTATTAGTCTTAGTAAACAAGTTACATAATTAAATATCACAGTAAATTTTGAAACAAAAAATTCAACATAGTGAAGGTAAAAAATCTACATCCAAAAACTCATTCAAATAGTCTTCCTTTGTATCCTGGGGAAATTAAAAAAAAGTGTGAGCTCAAATTCATAGCATGTGTTATGTAAAATATAATATATCATGAATTAATTTGGAATAATCATTATGAAAATACAAATAAATAAAAAATTATATTTAATAAATAACATGGGAATGATGAATAATCTTGTAAGAAAAAATATGATTCAAATAATGATATATAACTAATCACATGAGCTTTAAAATATACATGGATGTCCTAACTATTAAAATGATCACACAGAAATTAATAAATAATCTTAAAATGTGGTAATTCATAATTTTGGACATTATAAACATGCATTCTAGTCATTTTATCAATCCATCTTATATAAATATATTTGTTCTATTACAAATACACTACCAAGTTTTCCTCGTGATACCTACCAATGCATTGAGAGAATAAAAAAAGAACTAACCTTAACATACTAAGTCCAATTAATTCCTCATATGGAATTTTTAACAGAATAAATTGAATAATTTTATTGAAAAAAAAAATCATATGAAATGATAATGCTCTCTCCAACCAATAAACATAATCTTAAACCATCTATATTGATATGGATAATGGTATAGTATGTCACTAGTAAAACTAATCAAAAACCATAAAAATTCAAAAGTATGGTATCATTAAAACATATCCCTAGTTTTTTATAAGTAAAATAAATTGTTTTTCCATTAATGAATACAAATACCATAAAATTATTATTAAAACAATTATTGAGGAAAATAACCATTTCACTTCAAAAATCAATTTAAAAACTAAAATTTCCAAGAATATTAGGGAAAAAATTATTTGAAATGGAATTTTTAAGGTTTTAAAATAGTCTTCAAATCAATAGGGAATTGTGAAAAAAATAATATTTTGTTCATGCCATGTTTGTTAAACAGTTATTCCTTTCACATTTTGAGTAAAAATTCCAAATGTGGATAATTTGAAAAATGAAATGAATATTCATTTTAAAGAAATTAGTAGAAATTTAAAAATGGGTAAACAGTTCCTTCATAAATTATTGGATAATATTAAAAAAATTCTTTAAAAC
Source organism: Viscum album (assembly GCA_963277665.1). Lineage (NCBI taxonomy): Eukaryota > Viridiplantae > Streptophyta > Magnoliopsida > Santalales > Viscaceae > Viscum > Viscum album. The sequence continues at coordinate 1,709,811,694 of OY728140.1, read as the reverse complement.
ATTTTATAAAAAATATGACTTTTGAAGAATAGTAATTTCCATCCAAAATTTGATATAAAGTAGGATTTTCTAAAAAAATATTTTCTCATTAATTTTATATACCAAGGAGATGAATATGAAACTATTCCTTAAAAATATTCATGAATAAAAATAGGTTATTTAAATTATGGGTTTTATTATACAATGATTAAACAATTTAATTTAATGGTAATTCAAGCATAAACAATCCTAATTAAAATGAGATTGAAGAATAAACTATTACCTCATTAGAACTTTTGAAACATAAAAACCATGAAATAAATAACATCAAATGAAATATTCAAATCCATGAACATAAATATATTCATTATATAACATATATATGCGAAAATATGTACATATCATAACAATTAATAGGTGAAAAATACGAAATATGTCTCAATGGAGTGGATATTAAGATGAAATCTCTTAAAAAGATCATATCAATGAAATGAGAGTTAATAAATTAATTTATTATGTGTATAAAAGGTAAATACTTATAAATTAATTGTAAATACAACATAAATTAATGATAAGGCATTACACAAATAATATTATAATATAAAATACAATTAATATATGATATAACCCAAAGAAAAGAAATGAGTTATGAAACCCATTACAACTTGGTTACTTTTTATTCAAATCCCATTAGAAATATTAAAATTAATTGGAATATAAAATAAAATTTTGTGTGAATTATTTAAGATATAATATTTAAAATGGGTAGAATATACAACATATAAAAGAAATATGTGCACAATATTGAAACACATCCCAATGAAGGTAAATTCAGATGAAGTTCCTTACCTCATGTTTGAATTTCATTATACATGTTTGAACCCAATTTAAAATATATACTGATTATATATACATATATATATATATATATCAGAACCATACTCATATATATCATAGCATATAATATATACTTAGGATTTTTTATCACATGTTTATTAACAATTCTTTGTTAACATCGATGTTTCAGAAAATAATTGTTTTATTTTTCGTGTGTGTTTTGGTTGGTAGCTTTGGTTCTTATAATTTGATAATTGGTCCATAATTTCAACAATTAGAAACCTTTAATTAAATTTAATATATATTCATTAAATAATTATTTATAATAGTCAAAACAATTTAGTTATAGAAACATAAATTAAACCATTTCAAGATATGATAACTCGTATGTAATCATGAACATTATTTTCAATTTTGTGAACGATGTAACAAAATAAAGGTAAATTATAATTCACATTTAAAGTATAAATATTTTATCATTTTCCAATAGATTGGAAGGTAAGAAGGTATGTTTGATGTAATATTCAAATAAGATTAATTATTTAATAAATATATTATAAATATATTAAATCCATCATAATATCTATCTTTTAGTAGTAGTGATTGTAAACAAATTACATCTATTTGTGAGTTAGTATCCTAGAGTACACATGATAGACGTTCTCATTACCCATTTGATTGAAGGGGAGATAAATATAGTTTATTCCATAAACATAATGAAATCTCATTATATGTTATATTATTGTGATATTATATTGTAATTATTAATAAATGAATGAAGTTTGTAAAAGAAGTTGTAAGAAAGATATATTTTAGTGAACATAATTTCCCTCAATTAGAAAACCTACTTTTAATATCTTATTAAGGGCACTAAGGTGGTATTTTGGGAAGAAAAAAATCTCTAAAAATATATAATAATGATTGGGATATATTGTATCTTGGTTTTTTTGATATAAATGTATTAATACATGTTAATATGAAAGGTAAGGATGTTCCCTTTTATGATTTATGAGGAGTAAATTTTTGTAAATACCGAAAAATTTTCAGTATTGGGAAGTAACTATCAATCTAAGCTGTTAAAAAATGATAAAAAATGTATTAGAGGGTATTTAAGCTAAATTCATACTTCCAACCAAAAAAATGAAACATTTTTTAAATATGTTATACATTATCCTCTATGTTTGCATAATTTTATAAATTTAGTTATCACCACCATAACTAGATTATTTTGGTTACCAAGATAATATTTTTATTCGGACAAAAAAAATAAAAATGTTAAAATTTTGGAACTAATTATTATATATACAATTTAAAATTTACCAAATAAAAATATTCTTTTTGTAATTGTTAACTTTAACACAAGAACATGTAACACGCAAAATACAACTCTAACCTTACTTTTTGAAATTAGTATTTTAATCTAATTGAATTTAATGTATACATATAGGATAACAATTTGATCATAAATGGAAAATTTATGAATTTTGAGACCATTTATAATCATAATATATCATTTTCGATAATTTTTTTTAAAAAAAATTTATAGAATATTATTTAACATTAAGTTACATTTTTTACACCATTCATTTAATTTGACATTAATGAAATTAAAGTAATATTGAATTTATAAATTAATCCATTAAGAAAAAACTAATAAATATTTATAAAATATAAAATTATTTTTTTACTAGAAATCATCCCAAATACAATAATTTATTCTTTTTGAAATTATTTTCCTTAACATTTTCAATATTTTTAAATACACTGTGTTCATGTTTTACAAGAATTTAAGGTAACTATATTGTCCATAAAAAATAAAAATAAAATAAAAACCCAAAAAATATTTCATTTTATTCAATCTAACATTAAATATTCATTCACTACTTATTTTTATCCCTATCTAAACATATAAGGGAAATTTAATGCAAGTTGAGTGACATTTTATTTATTTAATTTCTGAAATTAGTATTCGGTTCACGTTCAATGACCATTGTCGAATAAATAATTTTAACTATATCCTAAGGTGATAATTTAAGAAATATGTTAATACATTAATAATTGAGAAAAAATGGTGGAATCCTCAGTTAGTTTTTACCATGGTAAACTCAATTTATCCTTTTACCATAGTGATGAATTTTCACTATTTTTACTATTCATATAGACCAAAATTAATGTTGAAAATATTAAAAAATGTTAATTAACATGATTCAAATTATGAAATCTATTTTATCAAATTCAATTCATATTTGTTCATAATTTAATTAAAAAATGATCACATAATAGGTGTCGAAAAAAGGGTTTTCAGGAAATGAAATTTACAAGTGTAAAATGAGAAAAAATTAACTCTATGAATAGAAATAATAAATATATGAATTTAATTATATATATTAGTATATAATATTTAAATTACATTAAAATAATTCATATTTAGGGGTTTTTTTAATTAATTAAATGGTACATAGAATACACACATAAAAATAGGTTAAATAAAAATGTGTTTTTATACTAAAATAACTTATATTAAAATATAGCATTAAGATGATTCAAATGAAATTAATTGGATTACAAATAACTAAATATACTTATATTAATTTGAAATAAATTTCAAAAGATAATTTTTATTATTAATTATTTAATTTATAAAAAAATCATTTAAATTTTTACAATTAAACAATATTTTTCATTATTTACTTAAAAATATCCCATTTTAGAAAAATACAAAACTTTTACCCAAATATAATTTTCATGGATGAGTTAAAAAATTATTTACCTTCTTCATAATACACTTTCTATCATTTACATTAATTAATTACAATTTTTTCTCATAAAAAGTAATAAAACATTTTTTATGAAAAATATATTTTTAAAGAATGTAAATTCATTAATAAAAATGAGCCCTTATTTACCAATATATAGTCTTCATCTAATATATTTATAAATAATTTTCAAAAATTTGTTATTCCTATTCAAAAATCATATTTAAATAGTTAGGTCATATTTAAATAGTATATCATGGTTTGTTAATGATATGTGTTGTGTGTTGAATACATTATCAAACATAATGTCCTTATTCTTAAATATCATAGAGTTCTAAATCATCCTCCCCTGAAGTCTAAAGAGAAATATATCAACATATACTCAAGTTTATGGATAGCATTTTTTAAATATTTCATCAACTTACGGTGAAAGGTCATATTCAAGTTAAACTATATTTCAAGATCATTCTAAATACTCTTCCTTAAAATTGAGGAAAACTTCGGATCTTATTCAGATATAACTAATAATGGTTCTTTATAAATCATATAATTCAATTATTTATATCCTTATAACTTGATAATGTAAAAATTATTCTTGAATGTAAATAAATTTAGAAGTATTTGTAATGCAATCCACTACAAATGATCTAGAATTATTCCCTTTTAATGTATCTGTAAAACCCGTGAAAAAATATATAGTGATTTTTTTTAGTGTCCATATAAGTAAGGGAAGTTATTTTATAAAACCTTTGTATTTTTTATTCACATCCTTCACTTTTTGAAACACCAATAACATTGTTTTATATTTCACAATCACATTATATATATTTATCACAAATAGAGTTCTTGTATATATCTATACATCATTATGTTTCCTGTTTAATGGAGAATGTTGATATATGAACATCAACTAATACCACTTTCATTATATTTATTTTGAATGGAAACCAATGTAGTCTCCCAAATCTCCCAACTCATTTCTCATCAATAATGAACTTAGTGTTTTTCTTTTACACACATCATTCAACTTGTTCTATATATCGACATTATCAATTTAATAATTCTTAATCTTCATAAGTAGTTATGGATAATATGTCATTTGAGAAATGTAGGATGATGTTCATTTTTTCATGATTCACATTTCTATGTTTCTCATATCTAAGATGATCAAATCCTACTCAATACTCTTCATTTCTATCATTACAAGATCTTTATAATTAGATAATATGGCACATAAGTTTTCATATCTAGATGGTATTGAATTAAATAACCCTAATCTTTTAAAGGCTCTAACCATAATCTTTGGCACATATTGATCTCCTTCTATGAGAATATATTTTTCAGGCCCTTATGGTCTATATATATTTATACTACACTTCTATTTTTAAGAAAAAATTCCAGCCTATATTTAACACAATTTCTACCATAATTAACTCTAGATGATAAGTTGTACAATTTTTCACTTGAACCTAAACAATATTAAGGAATATTTTATCACGTTATCATTATACATGAGTACACAACCGAAACCCTTCTTTGAAAAATCACTATAAACCATTAATACTTCCTCAATTATGGGTAGTGTGAGTACAGGTGTTGTGGTCTCTCTATTCATTGAATCATTGAAGATCACTTCATAGTCGTATATCTAGAAATATTTACCCCCTTTCGATTGATCATGGTTTAGAATGTTTGAAAATCTATATATGTTTCTAAAAAATATCCTATAGTACCTATATAATCCAAGGAAACTACGGATCTCCATCATAGATGACGGTTGAGTTTATTCTTTAACCCAGAACATATTTGATGGTTCTACTAATATCCCATTACTTGTGATAAAATTACATAATAATTTTACTTTCTTACCCAAAAATTCAAATTCACTATTTTTAATATAAGTTATATTTTATGAATTTATTTAACACAATACTCAAAATATACCCATGTTTATTCTTCATTTTGAATTTTATAAGAATATATTCTATGATAGAACCAAAACATTATCATTTTAATCTATAAAACACTATTCATTATGTCTATGAAGTTAATAAGAGAATTAATTAGCCCAAATGTCATGAAAATGAACTGATATAGCTCATACCTTGTTTGAAATGATATATTTGGAATATCCACATTTTTCTCCTTCAATTGATGATATCCCGATCTAAGGTCCACTTTAGTGAAATACTAAGCATTGTTTAGATAAAACTATTTATCAATCCATGATAGTGAAAACTTTTTCTATTTCATGATCTTGTTTTTTTCATGATAATCAACATAGAGACATATAGAATCATCCTTATTCTTGACAAAGAGGACCAGTGTGTCCCATGGTGAACCACTCAGGCATATAAAACCCATGAATAGTTATTTTTGTAATTTATTATTCAATTCATACAATTCTATAAAGTCTATTCTATATAGATTCTTGGATATCAATATTGATTCGGGTATATGTTCAACTTAGAACTCAACCTCTCTACATGGAAAAAGACTAAACAATTCCTTAGAAAAAACATATTCTAATCCATTAAAATTGGAATGTCTTGGAGAGTGGTCTTAGAATTTTTATTTATTATTTGATCTTGTCATTATTTCTAACATTTAAATAATACCTATGATTTTATGGAGATTCTAGAGTAGATTTATCCTCAACCTTACATATGTTTATAATCATAGAGAGATTTGAGATATAAAAGGTTAATTTCTCCTCTTGATAGTTATTTGGGGACTACATAGTGGAAAACAATCCATTACCATTATAACATCAAATTAAAATAGAGGTATTATGAAAATTTTAGGTAAATGATACATTCCACTAATATAAATTGGTTTAGAGTTATGTACTTGAGATTTAATAAATACTTCATAAGATAACCCATATCTTCAATACACATTATTTCCTGATTTATTACATAAAAGAATACATTATACTACCATTAAAATCGTGAATCCAAGTTCCTTTGGAAAATTAGAATCATAGAACATCAATTTTATAGATGGATAAAACTATATTATTATAAACCTACTTATCATGTTTATAATATTTTGTAGCTTTTAAAACTAGACGGAGTAACTTGATGACAAAAATAAGAACGGGGTGATGCATAAATCAATGTATGGGAACAAAAATGAATAACATAATAAATGTATTACAGTTTAGTCAATTGTAATTTCTTTAGTAAATAAAAGTCATGGAAATCATAATCGAGAACAACGATTCATGATACACCATGATATCATAGTGGAAACATATGAATGTGGCAAAAACATTAATTTTGGAATCATAAACATAGGTTAAGGATATAATGGCCCATAATTCTGTAACATTGATATGACATCTAAATATAATAATATTCATTACATAATGTAACATAGATATTCAAGAAGCATATAGGTTTAGTGTATTTAGAAATTGGGAAACATAAACTACTAACTCATAAAATATCTATATAATCTCCCAATTATTCCTTCATAACTATAACCATTTTTTATACATATAACATAATACTTTTTTTCAAATACTTGGAAAATGATACATAAAAAATGGTGATCCAAGATTATCAGTAAGGGAAATAAAAGGAGATAACAATAACCTAAGGGAATATGAACATTAAAATAACTTTTAAAAATTATATCCTACATATCAGAGGTCATGATTTCATGTCATGGAATAAATCACATAAGTTCATAAAGAATAAAAGAACATATTCCATGATATAATGACGTAATATATGAAATTTTTTCGTACACATAATCATAGTAAATAATTTCTATATTAGTCAAGGATCTCTAAAAGGACCATCATCCTAGATAATATCCCTTACCGAACCGAGTTCACTCCAAATTCTAGCCGGGTATTACTAAATAGACATTACTACCCTTTCTAGTCTTATCTATCTCATGAGACATAAATATTTATGCAATAAATTTTAGGGAAATATGGGTCCCACCCATCACATAATGAAAAATATACTTATGTGTGCCACAAAAATATAAATCATTCATCATATATCATAACTCATGTAGTAAAATGGGTTTCATAAAAATCATTCCATCATAACATAACCCATATGAAAATGGGTTTCCTAAATATCATTCCAGTATAAACATAAAACAACCATATAAATAATTAAGATAATATCCTTGAAAAATATTCATGTTGAATAAAAATTAACATTAAATAATTTTATCATAGATGTAAAAAGATCATTTTAATATAATTCTTCTGGAAAATATTTTTTCTACTTTTAAGACATTTTAATTTCTTAAAATGTTATATAATTTTAAAATAAAAATACTTTCCTTCAAAATAACATTAAATTATTATAAGGTAAGTTTCAAGGAATTAAGGTATCATGAAAGGGGAAAATTTTGTTCTGGTTTTATAAGTTAAAAACATATTCCTTTCATGGTTTTTCTAGAAAACTCAAAAATTATTCCATTAGGAAAATGAAAAAAAAGGTTCCATTCAAAAATTTTAGTGAATATTTCACACATCGGTAAAAATGAATTTATAAAATATCATAAGATTAAAACAAATATTTTGGAATTTTTTTAAGAAACATGGATAATGAAGATTATGTTAAGCCAATAGATATTAACTTATAAACAATCTCGTATAATAATGAGATTATGAAATTTACCCTTACCTTAGGTCTGATTTCCTTGAAATGTATGAGAAATCCTTGTATAATGGTTTCAAGAACGTTAGTAATTTATAAAATAACAATATTTATATTTATGATTTCATATATGATTCTCTTATATCTTATTATCACCTGTTTTTTAATAATATTCCATTGTATCTATTTTTTGTGTGTTAACTGCATTATTTTTGTCTATGTGTTTTATTGTATAAGTCCCAGTTTTTATACATAGGATATTGTTATGTAATCATAATCATGATATTAAGGTCATATATCTCATATCTATTAATTATATTGGTTTATATAATCATTCATTAATAGTGATCATGGATAAGGAATCACATTTTGTCATGGAGATAGTAGGTCGTACGTACGCATGAGCAATGATATCATTACATTAATGGTGAACTTGTAAGGAATTGTATGGTATTTTTTCCAAAAATCACTATAATTTTATAATTATCATATTAGTATTATTTTGATCATCATATCAATCCAAATAAAGTGGTGATGAAAAACATATTACACCATGATGTGGAGATGGTAAGAAGTACGTACACATGCGTATTAATATTGTTTCTCATAACATTAATAAAATATGGAATATTGTTGTTTTATAATAATAAAACATCATAATATAGTTGATACTTGATTAATTAATTTATAGCGAAAATAAAAAATAAATAAGAATTCGAAGAAGAAAAATATTCGAAGAATCTCTAGAGAAAATTACCTCTTATCAAACATTCATTTTATCTCCTCTTACATACACTAGGATTTTACTATTGAGAAGATAAGAACCTATAGGATGTTTTTAGGGATGTTTTTAATATAAATTGGATGGGTATGGTTAATATTTTATAATCAATGTTATGTGAATAAGTAAGGGAGTAGGTGCCCTGTTATAATTGAGATGAGAGACACTTTTGGAATTTCTAAAAACGTTAATTTATAATAATTTAAATCTCAAAAAAAATGCCTAAAATTTTACATGTATTAAAATATATTAATATATAAATCTTTAATATCATAAAACAATATATTTTATAAAGGATTTGGTATTATTTTGAACCTTATCATTTTGATTAACCATTATTTATACTATTTTAATTATAAATAATATAAGAAATGTTTCAATATTAAAAGGTTTTAATTTCTACTTATGTTAAGAAAATTAGACCAAAAAACAAGAATTTATAAAATTTTCGACCATATTATAATTATTTTTTATTCTTAAAAGAGTTTTATAATTTTTAAATAATTTAATAAAATATTATTCTGATAAAATATATTTAGTGTTAATTTTGTTACTATTCATTATTTGGACTTTCAAAAATATCAAGACAACAAGTTAACATTAAAAATAATATTTAGTTATATCCTTGAGTGGGAAAATTCATCAAGACAATTCATTTACCACATTAAGTATCTAAAATTATTTTTATTTTAATATTTCCAAAAACATTTATTTGAAATTTCAATTAAGAAAATACTTACTTCTTCAACGTTTTATAAATATATAATATGATTCTTTTTTAAATAAAAATTTAGAATAAAATATCACGATTAAGATAAATATTATACATTTTAGAATAATGTTTATATTCTATTATATATTTTGGTAAATCTCTGTTAAAAATTATACAGTATTTAAAACATGAATGTTATATCTTCAAATTTTTATTAAATAAAATATTATAAATATCAAAATCTCATCTATGTGGACCAAAAATTCAAAAATAAATAAATAAAGTTCAAATAATCATTAATATTCGTTCATAACAAAAAATTCTCCCTTGTGGACACATAAGGGGGATTTAAGACAAAGAAAATAACATTTTGTGTCTTTCTTTTATTTAAATATTATATTAGTGTTTTTCCAAGAAATTATTCCATTAAATGACATTATTTTAGTACTTAGGTGTTAACGAAAAAATTAGATTCATCTAATAAAATTTGGGCATGTGTTATGGATATTTGATAATTTTATTTTTAACCTAAATTACCCAATTTACACTTTACCATTGTAAAAATATTTACCTTGGTTACTGTTCATATTGAAAAAATAATAAAAGGGATCTATTCACTAAATTTAGACCTTATGAATCTTTATTTTTGCGTACATTTTTTGAAATATAAAATTCCATGAAAAACATTTTAAAACAAATTTCCTTTTAAAACATAAAATAATTTTATAATAAACTCATGTATAAAATACATTAAAACCACAATTATATTAATCCAAAGACAAATAAAATAATAAATATTTAAAGATATGAAAAAAAACAATTGACATAATAAATACATTAAAATTAAATACAGTTTTCAATAAAAATCAATATAATCAATATTACATGAATGTTTTATAAAAATTATAAAAAATTAATTTTCTGATAATTTTCGAATTTTGAATTAAAAAATGAAATTAATTTTTTGAAATAAATCTTATAGAAACTTAAAAATTAATATTCACTCTTAAAAATAGGTAAACGAATTTTTTAACAAAACTTATATTTTTGAATAACTAAAATGATTTTACAAAAAACATGTGATCATTTTATAAGAACATTCCAACACATTCATATTTAAATAAACCGTTATATTTATTTTATAAATTATTTGTTATTATTTTTTCCCACAAAATTAATGGCTAGTTTAGAATAGAAATTAATATTTTCACAGTTACTTTAAACTCAGTGTTGTGTGCAACACAAGATAATGAAGAATAAAAAATTATTTAAAGAGAAATATTTAATAAAATGTCAGGGTGTTACATTATACCCCCATTAAAATGATTTTCACACTTGAAATTATTCACATGGATAAAAAAATATGAGGATACCTCTTCTTCATCACACACTCAGGTTCCCACATAGCTTTCTCAAATTTGTTGTTATGCTATAAAACTTAACATAGAAAGTTAAATTATTTTTTAGACCATTATTTATATAATCTAGAATCACTATAAAATTTTCATTATAAAAAAGATCTTACTCCAATGCTGTAACTTATTATTTTACTATATGTTAAGGATTAGGTATGTAATTTATTAAGAGATATACATGGAACACATCAAGAACATACGATAGATTCAGTAGAAGTTACAATATATAAGATACCTTCCAAACCCAATCAATAATTTTAAAAGGATCAATATAACTAGGTCTTAAAATGTCGGTATTTCCAAATATCATTACTCTCTTCTAGAGAGATATTAATATAAATACATTATCACTTTATTCAAACTCTATGTCTTTTCATCGATTATCATCATAAATTTTTTTCGACTTTGGACTGCTCTTATGTGGTGTCAAATAGATCTATCCTTATCATTCATTTCAAAAAAATATCCTGTCCTAATAGCTTGTATTCCCCGACTTCAATCCAGCATGATGGATTTCTTTACTTCTTACAATAAAGGAATTCATAATGAGACATATAAATATGGGATTGAATATTATTTTTTTGTGAATATTCTACCAAATACAGGTGTCTATCCCAGCCACCTATGAAATCAATATAGAAAGATCTCAACATGTCTTATAGGTTTTTAGTTTCCCTCTTAGATTGACCATATTTTTAAGGATGATAATGAGTGCTGAAACATAAATATATACAGAGATCCTGCTAAATACTTCTCTAGAACATTGAGGTAAACCTCAGGTATCGATTAGATATAATGGAAATTGTTACTAAATTAAATCTCACCACTTCCCTAATATATATTACGGAAATATGATCAAGAGAAAATATTATTTTGTAGAAATAAAGAGTGAGGACTTCCTATGGTGATCAACTATAACCCATATATAATTATGGACTTTAGATGTTTTGTGATGTCTGAATACAAACCTGTGGTTATGTTTTCCCATTTCTATACTAGTATGGGTAATTTTTGTAGCATTCCCTTAGACGTTCTATCTCTTAGCCACAATGTTTTAACAAACCAAGAACTATGAATCATATTCTATAAAATTTAACTTCTTGATATCCCACTAGAAATACTATTTCAGGTGCCTATAAATATTTTTTCTTGCATGATGAATAGAGAATGATAAACTATGAGCCTCATCCAATATCCCCTTATTTAATTATAGTATGAGAGGAATAAAAACATGATTCTTGAACCTTATTATTCCATCAGAATTAAGGTTGAACTCTAGAAAAGTTTTCACCTTCTTTTCTAGTTATACATCATCATTTTTCACCTTTTTAATCTCCACTTGTATAGATGGTTAAAAATTCATTTCAAAATAAAATATTTCCCCCATTCCTTTAAATTTCCATGTTTTAACCTTTTAACATTAGTAAATATCGGATCTTTTTTACCCTCATCATTGATAGGATACGACGGTATTTTCAACTCAAAGCATCTTCAATCTTGTTCACTTTCCCATCGCTCGTATTGTATTGAGTATTTGTAATATTTAATAAACTCCTACCATCTCTATTGATTCATATTTAGCTCATTTTGAGTGAAAATATACTTTAAAATTTTATAATCAGTATAAATATCACACCATTCACCATAAAGATAATTAATCCATATGATTAATGATTATATTACCTTAGTTAACCCCAAACAAATAATTGGGTAACTTTTCTCATGGTTGTTCAATTGTCATGTGGAATAAGAAACCAATATATCATTTTTCATGGGAAAACATCTCATCCACTTTTTGGATTCATTACAATACTTAAGAAAACATTCTCCACTCTAGGGTAGTGTGAGAACCTGTGAAGTGACTAAACTTCTTTTCCACTCATTGCAATTCTTATAACATTCGTCCATTTGTATGAACTTAACTACATTCTAAGGAAACATGGTCATTTGATTAGATAATCATGAAAAATCATTCACAAAATGTTGATAATATCCCAAAATACTATAAATACATAATATATTAGTCACTATTGATTTTCTAGGACAATATTAAATAACAAATATCCCCTCTCTTGAGATTATGTTACCCAAAAAATCTTTTGGAATCCAAAATTCAAACTTGGTAAATATTTTATAAGGCGTCTCTATTCTCAAGGAATTTAGTAAAATCTTTAGGTGGTCTTCATGTTCTTCCTTAATCATTGAATGTACATAAATAAGTTCAACAAAGACTACCACAATCTGATCGACATAGTCTCTAAAGACTCTATTCATTAAATCCACGAAGATAGCTAGGAATTAGTAAGACTAAAAGGCATCAGTATAAATTCATCGTCTCCATAACATCAATAGAATGTTTTCTTGAATATATCCCCCTTCTTGACCCTTAATTGATGATATAGATAATGTTGATTAATCTTATTAAATTATTGAGCTCCATGATATTGATCAAATAAGTCATCAATATGGGGGAGAGGTTATTTATCTTGATATTGATCATGTTAAGCTCTAAATAATCATGACCTTGAGAGATATTCAGTGGAAGTTCAAACCTATAATATACCTTCCAAACATAATAAATAATTTCAAAAGGACTGATATACCTAGGTCTTAACATGTCATTCTTTAAATTATCATTACTCTCTTCTAGGGATATACTCATAAAAATACATTATCAAATGATTAAAACTCTACTGATTTTCATAGATTGTCTTCATATTTTTTTTGACATTGGGCTGCTCATACATGTTGTTGAATGGATCTATCCTTATCATTCATTTCCACAAAAACATCAAGTCCTAATACCTTGTATTCCCCCACTTCAATCTAGCATTTTGGATTTATATACTTCTTACCATAGAGGGATTATTAAGAATCCATATAAATACTAGATTGAATGAAATTTTTTATAAACTTTATACCAAATATACATGTTGATACCAACCACATTTGAAATCAAGAGAGAAAGATCTCAATATGTCTTATAGATTTTGAATTTTCTTCTTAGAGTGAACATATTTTTGAGGATGATATGTTTTGCTGAAACATAAATATATACCCAGATCCTCCTCAAAACTTCTTCAGAACTTTGAGGTAAACCTCATCTATCGATCAGATATAATAGAAAGTGTTACTCCATTAAATCTCACAACTTCTTTAAAATATATTATAGAAATATGATCAAGAAAAAATTATTATCTGGTAAAAATGAAGTGTGAGGACTTCCTATGGTGATCAACTATAACCCATATATAATTATGGACTTTTGATGTTTTGGGATGTCCGAATACAATGCTAGTGGTTATGTTTTCCCATTTCTATTCGGGTATGGGGTTTTTTGTACATTCCCTTACACTTTCAATCTCTTATCCTTAACTTTTTGACAATCCAAGCTCCATGAATCTTATTCTATAATATCTCTCTTCATGCTATCCCACTATAAATAATCTTTCAGATGCCTATACATATTTTTTCTTACATGATGAAAAGAGAATGATAAACTATGAGCCTCATCCAACATCCCCTTATTTAATTATAATTTGAGTGTAATAAAAACACGATTCTTGAATAATATTATTCCATCATTATTAATGTTGAACTCTAGAACATTTCTCACCTTCTTTTCCAGTTATACATCATCATTCTTCAACTTTTTAATCTTCACTTTTATAGATAGGTAAAATTCATTTGAAAATAAAGTATTTCCCCCATTCCTTTAAAATTTCCCGTCTTATCCTTTGATAATCCATAAATATTGGATATTGTCTATCCTCATCATAGATAGGCTAGCATGGTCCTTTCAACTCAAAGCATCTTCCACCTTGTTCACATTTCCAGGGTTGGTATTGATTGAGTTTTCGTAATCTGTAATCAACTCCAACCATCTCCATTGATGAATATTTAGCTCATTTTGTGTGAAAATATACTTTTAATATTTATGATCAGTATAAATATCACACCATTCACAGTAAAGATAATTCATCTATATCGTTAATGATAATATTACATTAGATAACTCCAAACCAATAGTTGGGTAATTTTTCTCATGGATTTTCAATTTTCATGATGCATAAGCTACCACTATATTGTTTTTCATGAGAAAACATCTCATCCACTTATTGGATTCATCCATATAGATAAGAAAACAGTCTTCACTCTAGTATAGTGAATGAACATGTGTGGTGACTAAACTTATTTTCAACTCTTTGAAATTCCCATCACATTGCTCCATCTGTATGAACATAACTCCATTCTGAGGCAATTTTGTGATTAGATTAGATAATCATGAAAAAACATTCACAAAACGTTCATAATATCACAAAAACCAAGAATTCTTTATATATAAATCACTATCGATGGTCTAGAACAACAATAAATAACATATCTCCCCTCTCTTGAGATTATGTGACCCAAAAAATCTTTTGGAAGCCAAAACTCATACTTGGTAAATATTTCATAAGGCATCTCCATTCTCCAGGAATTTAGTAAAATCTTCAGGTGGTCTTCATATTCTTCTTTAATCTAGGAATATACAAGAATACGATAAATAAAGACTACCTCAATCTGATCGACATAGTATCTAAAGACTGTTCATTAAATCCATGAAGATAGTGGGGGAATTAGTAACACTAAAAGGCATCACTATAGATTCATAGTGTCTATACAATCTTTAAAATATTTTCTTCGATATATCCCCATTCTTGACCCATAATTAATGATATACAGAATACAGATTAATCTTATAAAATATTTGATCTTTATGAAATTGATCAAATAAGTAATCAATCTGGGGGGAGGGGATATTTTTCTTGATATTGATCATGTTAAGATCTAAATAATAAATATAGTGTCTCATTAATCCATAATTATTATTTAAAACAAAACAGATTCACCCCAAAGTGATGCACTAGGGAATATGAATCCCTTATCAAGATTCTCTCAGTGTTTCTTCTGCAATTATTGAAACTCAATTGGGTCTATTCTATATGGTGTCTTTGAAATAGCCATAGCACCTGGTATGAGTTCTATTGAAAACTCAACTTCACGATTTGGGGGAAGACTTGTAAATTATTATGAAAAAATATCATTAAAATTATACATAATATGTGTACCTATAATAGATATTTTCTCCCCAAACATATAGGATAGATAACATTCATTTATAGGTATTAAAACCCACAAGATAGAATTTATTACCAATAGATGTTAATATCAATCCTTCAATCGAAAAATGATAATAGATTCATTCAAAATATTAAATCTGACTTACTTTAGTCAAAAATTAATATGAAGTCCATGTAGAGAAATCCAATCCATGAATATAATGATATCGAATTCAACTAATGGAAGGATCACAAAATTTTCTAGAAGTAATTTCCCAAAAACATTAACTCGAGTGGTACACTACTACAAAATTGGCCTTTAACAATGTTGGACATTATCAGTACTTGAAAAAAAGACATGATAAAGGGTACCCCTTACAAATGCTGATTTTTTTAACACAGATAAAGGGGTTCTTTATCTGTGATTTTTAGCGATTATAATGGCCGGAATAAAATGAAATAATTATAAAAAGCATGATTTTATTTAATAAGATATCAATCTTTTTATTTATTACATAATTTTTTATAAAAATAAAAATTTTAATTATAAAATATATAAATTATAAATAAAAATATATATTATATACTATATATATAGATATATGTAAAATAAAAATAAAACAAATAAAAAATAGAAAATAAGTAAATTGAGAAAAATATAAAAAATATTGTTAATTAAATAATTATTCATAATGTCAAAGAATAGTATATATTTGATATATATATATATATATGAATGTATATAAATATGATTAACATAATAAATACAAAATATTTATACCATACAATAAATAGTAATATATTTAGTGAGGAAGATTTTCTAGTTTAAAATTAATATGAATTAGAAATACTGACTAATTGCATCGATAAATTTACATAAATGAATGTTGTATGATTTTTCAATTTAAAATAGTTCAAAATTTTGTTATACTGACTTCATATATACATAATTAATTCATTTTTATATACAACACACACACGAATAGTTTTTTGTGTGAATTTAAACAATTTCTATTATTCATTTTATATGTATTTATTTTCTATGTTTTATTATTTTCAATATGTATTCATATTTATTTAAATATATATATCATTATTATTATTTATAATTTATATTTAATTAAAAAAATTATTCATTTTTCATTATTGTTAAATTATACCCTCTTTTAATTCAATTTCACTGATTTTTAATATGAATGGACATAAGATTAAATATTTATTAATAATGTTAAAAATATATTTGTAAAAATATATAACTATAATATATATATTTATTTATTTACTATTTTAATAATTTATATATTTATAAAAATAATAAATATTTTCTTAAACGTATTCATATAATTATAAATTATAATTTTATATATTTAAATTTTTATAAAATTATTATAAATTTATTTAAGTAATGAATATATTTACTATATTATATATATATATAATTAGATATATGTAATGATTTAAATATTATTTTTTAATAGAATTTATATAATTTTAAATAAATATTAACATATTTAAACTTATATGTAATTATATTAAATATATTTAAATAAGGAATACGTTTACTCTATTTATATTTACATATATTTATTAACTATACATATACTTATATAAAAATATTTACAACTTTTTAATTATAATTATAAATACTGTATGTGTGATAAATTTATTAAACCTGATCAAGGTCATATTATCCATGATTTTTTAGTGCAGATAAAGCTCTATTTTAATCAGGGCTAAAAAATCACAGATAAAAGGGATCATTATCAGCACTTTTTTGTAAGTGCTGATAAAAGTGTCCCAATCTATTTACATAATCTTAACTAGTCGTGGACTCATTGTGATATCTGAAACATTCTACAAATTCCACCAACTACAGGTGATCCTCCTCATTGATTCCAATTTCGAATAAAGGATTGAATTAAGGCTCAAACACTTTCAAGACTCAAATCCATGGCTCGAATGATTCACTGTTTGAATGAATCTAGGGCTCCAATAGTTTCCTTTTTTAATATATTTACTTTCTCTTGGATGATTAATAGATTTAATCCAAGGAATATTATTTTATCCTCCTCCCTATCACCCACTGATTACTTGTTTGTCAGTACATATTTTAATATTTCTATCATCATTATTTTTTTACCTTTCGCATATCCCTATTGTCAGTAATGTTTATTGGGGATGTTTTGTTGAAAGCTGATAGGTATATCATTCCATGCACTCCCCTACCCTCATAACCTATAGATTCTTTGAATCCCACCCAACCCAACACCACTAAATCCTACTTCATGAGATCACTTATACCTTAAAATTTTCCATGATTTTAAAACAGAAGAAATCACATCTACAATGCTCACTCCTTCAACACATGACCCCCCCCCCCCCCCTCATGTGCTTCCCAGTGCAGGCAAAGGTGACCACTGCCACCCTTCCACACAGAGATGAAAAAACAAATTATCTTTCTATTAGACTCGATCATAGGGTTTATGGGATGAAATCCAAGTGCATGCCCACCTCACCTAACACATATCAACATAATGATATATATATATATAATGGAAAATTTAAAATATAATTATATTAACATACACACAAAGACCCACATAAATGTTTATAAATACATTTATATTTATGTACATCAATATATATATGTGTGTGTATATAATATATATATATATATGTTTATATATATATATATATATAAATTTTTTATTACATTGAATTAACAAATTAAAAAAATTAAAATGTTTAATATTTATATATTCATATGTATAAATTTGTGAAATACTAATATATAAAAATTGAAGATATATATTTAAGTTATATGTTATATATTTATATATTACACATATATATATATACACACACACTTTTATATTTTAAAAATATAAATATATATATATATATTATTGATATATATTATATAAATACATTATGAAATATATATATTAGACAAATAAAAATATATATTGAACTATACAAATATGCATTATGAAAATATATTATACCAATATATTATACCAATATAATATGTAAATGTACTATATAAATATATTATACAATTATATTGAAAAAATTTATATTTTACAAATATATATTAAATAATTATGTTATATAAATATATATTACAGACATAAATATAAATGTAAATATATTTACACATAAATACAAAAATATATTTTATAAAATTATATATTATACAAATATATTATACAAATATATTATACAAATATATTATAATGATAGTTTATTAAAATATATTATACAAATATATTTCAATAGAGTTTGTTCAACGGTTGAAATTCATCATCAAATATTACTTATGATGATTCGCTTCATATAAAAACTATTTTTGTAAGAGTTGGTCATCTCTAATTTAAGGAAAGACCTCTATATCTCCATAACTACTATTATTTATTTCATCATGACTGAAATTTTTTAATATTCATCCAAAATCAACATATAACACATAATTGCCAAGAAAATGAAATGTTTTTACAAATCCCACTATTTTTCTGTTTGAAAATAATTTCTCTTTTAAACATTTCTAGACATAATTATTTACTAAATTTATCAACTAGGAATTTTTTTAATGTTAAATACCTTTTTCATTATTAGGTATATTCTTTTCCTAGAATTATTTGTTCCATTGCTTATGGATTTTTAATTGAAATTATAAATTTGAGATGTTTTGAAATATTTGATTCAACATTAATATTGAATGTAATAATCCCGTAGGTTGTCACATACCTTGTTCAAAACAATATAGTGGAGGTTATCAATTTTTATATATGTTGGAATAATTATTAAAAATTATTTTTAGGTAATCAATATTTTTGGTCTACAAGTATTGGTTCCACCCGTAGGAATTTCAAATTACCATCCATGTATATCAAATAACTCTTTATTTATTAAAATTTATTAACAATACATTTTTATATCTTATAGTTGATCAAATAATAGTTTATTATTCCTTTTTATCATATTTGGTTTTATTATTAGTTCTAGTGGTGTAATTCTCACAAATGTGAGGCATCATCCCTTTTAGAGAACACATCGTAATAAAAATTTCATCCCCATCAGTTTCATCCAAAAAATAGTTATTATAATTTGATTCATGAGACTCATCCCCCATTTCATTTATGTTTCTTGTACTACTATGAGAATTAGTCATACCATTTATGGCTATTACATGGAGTATTTAAAACAACAAATTGAAATGATAATCGTTTGAGAGATTTGTTGACGAGGATGATGGTTGTATATAGCCTTCACCTTTTATTGAATTCAGAGGATAACACCTACCATTGTCGAGAAATTACTTTCTCCAAATTAATTACCAATTTCATTCAAAGCATATTAAACATCATTGAAACAATCAAATGTTGGTTTTCCTCTATTAGAATTATCTATAACATTCACTTTTGTAATGAATATCTTTTTCCTATTTATTTATTTATTTCAAAAAATTAATACTTTATGAACCCAATAAGATGGATATGTGTATAAAATGGATTCATGTTAATCATTTTACAATAGAGTGTAAATATAGAGTTAAAATTATTGTCAATTTTGCAATAGATCATCCATACGGCCCATATCAAATACTTTATTTTTTTACCATGTTGAAATTAATGATAAATTAGTCTGGAATAGTTTCTAGAACATTTGATTTTTCAAATAATAGATTGGAGTTATAAATGATGGACTAAACATGGGAAAACTGGCCGTATATGCTGATTGGGATGATAGTATAATTTTCAGATCATTTGATATGAATATTAGTGTATATGATGATGGATATCACATGGAAGAAATGACAATGAAAATTTATGATGAAATTAGTTATGGTACAAATTTTTTGGAGAAGTAAAATAGTTGTTCTAAGAGACTATTGCATACTGGTTATACAAAATACACAATATTTTCATCTATATTGAAGTTATATAATTTGAAACATGGAGATGAATGGAGTGACAACATCTTTACATAACTACATGGTCTCCTGAAAGACGTGACATTGGAAGAAATTGAACTACCATTACAAACATATTGCAATAAAAGAATACTACATTAAATGGAAATAAAATCTAAAAAGATACATTCTTTTCCAAATAATTTCATACTGTTTCTTGAGGATCATGAATCACTCATAAAATTCCCTAAGTGTGGTGATGATTGACCCAAGAAAAATGAATCATGTCCTTTGAAATTTGTACAGTGCATTCATATTGTTACATGGTTTTGAAGACTCTATGGATATCAGGAAATCATTAGATAATTTCCCTGGAATGTAGATACATGAATTAAATATGGGCTTCTTTGTCCTCCAACATATTATACCTAGTGGAAGAAAATTATTTACGAGTGTTGTGAATTTAGAAATGAGTTGATAAGAATTCATCAACTGTCGCCTATAGAGGGAATAAATCCTTTTGGAGTATAGATTAGTACTCATATTACATGACCTGTCATGTTGGTAAATTTTAACATGCAACCATGGTTATGCATAAAGTGAAAAGATATTATCTTTTCTCTTCATATATTTGGACCAAAGTAACCCAATAATGATATTTATGTTTATTTGGATCCATTGATAGAATATCTGAAATTGATGTTTGATATAGGTTTCACAATGTATGATGCTCATAAAAGTAATGAATTCAAATTGAGGGAAATGTTGTATAGAATAATAAATGAATTCCCTAATTATGGAAATTTATCATGCTATTGAATTAAAGGAATGTTCTAGAGTCTCATTTGGGAGAAACACACACACACTGTTCAATTGAAATATACCTCAAATACTGTGTTTTTAGGACAATAATTTTTTTTACCTCGATGATATAAATAATAATATTTGATGATAAAATTCAATGGGAATATCAAACAAGGTACCCCAATATCTCCAATATTGAGTGACTAACTCTTTGATAGAATAAAATATATTAACACTATTTTTGGTAATCCATTATTGAAAAATCATACAAAATAAGAATGGAATAGGAGATTAATTTCTTATTAATTACAATATTGGGTTCATTTTTATGTCAGAAATTGTCTTGATGTCATGAATGTAGAAAAAAAATTATAGTTTTATTTGAATGTTACTAAATTTTTCCTAGAAAAATGAAATATGGCCTCATGGCTAAGTATGAAATGTATGACATAGGGATAAGTAAAATTTTGCATCGATGAAGCATAAAGGTCCTTATTTATTCCTCCAGCCTCTTACACTCTATCCAGAAAGGAAAACTTGCAATTTATTCTTTTCCTTACTAGTATAAATGTTGTAGAGGAGAATTCACTAAATATCTAGAATGTCATGTCAGGAGATAATATGAATTTACAAAGACAAGAATAAAATGATAGGAATATTTTGATATAAGATTTGATACATGTTTAATTATTTTTAATTCTACCTCAAAATATATGGCCTAAATTAATTGGACTCAATTTCTTTTTAAAATCCCTATCTTGTAAATTCATAGACACAATGAAGTTTTCAGTCATTACTAATGAGGTTGCAGTCATATTTTTTTGAATTAGAGATATTTTTTCAACCATAATTTTTTGATATAGTGATCCACCTAATGATTTATATGGTTAGAGATGTTCAATGATCATTTATAGTCCATTTTATATGTATTTACCCCCATTGAATGGTATATGATTATTTTAAAAGGTTATATGAAGAATCGGAGTCCCCTAGATGGTTGTATTGTAGAATGATATATTTTTTTAGGATGCCTTTGATTTATATAATAACTACTTTTGAAATATTGACACCATCGGTCCCCCAAAGTCTCATCATAGAGGAAACCTTATGGGATAATGGGTTTCCAAAATAGATGTTGTTACAATTACCTTAACAGAGAGGGAACAAAAATACATTTAAATTTTAAATAATATCAAAGGTGGTAGTCCATAAATTGAATCCCACAAATAAATTATTATAAAATTTAAACCATTAAGGGATGAAGGATGGATATTAAATACACATAATCAATAGTTAACATGATGGTTCGTAGATCATGTTTATTTGGTGTTATCCGAAAATCTGAATTCAATTGTCAAAAGACTTCAATGGTTAGCTAGGGGACCAAAAGAAAATTTTATATTTAACATTGGTATTTTTATTAGTGGTTATATGTTCTATAAAACCGTATCTTATGACTATAGTATAATATAAAATAGTGGTTTGAAGATTTTGGTGGAGGTGATGCTCAAATATGGTTCCAAGGATTTAAATCCAATTCATTCAAATATGTCTTATTTTTAAATTATTAAATATATATAGAATTATGAATAAACAAAATTTTATGTGTATTTTTTCCATTAAAATTGTATGACAATATGACCGTAGTGAAAGATCATGAAATGGGTTTCATGAAAGTTAATTTCAGTGTGAAAGGGTAAAAGAGATGAGCTATTTATAATGGAATTACAAGTAGTGAAAGTATTTTATGTCTCAGATCCCAAAAATAATAATTGGTTGAATTGTTTTGTTGTTTACTAAAACAAATGTTGGGTTGGATGAAAATTCAATAATTGTGACCCTTTCATTGAGAGATTACCATCAGTTCATGTTGATTAAAATGTAGAAAATGTATTCTAAATTATAGGGTACCATGAAGATGGAATTTGGATTCTTAATAGAGGAATCAAATCATTAATACCATTAAAAAGGAAATAAAATTCAATGAGAATGTAATATTGTTTTTTAATATACAATGTTTTCATATTAATATTATAAATTTTCTACTTCATTAACATAATATAAATTAAATGTTTTACCACCCTTGAAAAAAATGTAGTTTTTACATGATGATGTTACCAATCCCTCATAAGAACAAACTATAATAAAGGAAACCCTTAAGGAAGATGTAAATGTAATTTTATGATATACATTATTTATATTACCAAAAACTTATATAATGAATAGTTGACTTCATTATCATCATTCCTTATATATTTCATTAATTTTACGATTTTTTTCTATATTTCAAGCCTTTCTACACTGAAACATTAATATAATTATTCTCCCTCAAACAATATTCACCCCTTCAGTGTTGGAATTCATCACTTTCTATCATTTTACATATATTGCCTTTACAAGAAGAGAAATGATGCTACTTATGTTTAGAAACAAAGGAAATATTGACATTTTCAATGTAAAATAATTATCTATAAGATTAATATATTTTTTATTTTATTTCTCTTTATTATTACTCACATAAGAATTTTTTTCTGATACAGGTGTTTTTTTATTTTATATGGGTTGTTTTGTCCATATTTTATGTCTTTCTACACTAAAAATTTCAAAAACTTCTTCTCCTACAAAACCTTTTCACCCCAATAGTGTTTCCATTTATCACGTTACTTCATGTCCCCTCCACTATAATTTCCAGAAAAAGAACAACACAACCTTTAATCAATCACAGTGGTGATTTTGATGAATTCACAATAAAAACATTGTCCATTTAATTAATGTATTATTCCATATATAATTATAATTTATTTATTTTTAGTATTAATCATATATGAATTGTTTTATTATATAGGTGGATCATTTTTTGAAATTGGGGTAGTATGTCTATCATTAATGGAGTTTTCACCAAAACATACATCAAAATATCCTCCCTAAAAAATTTCACCATTGTTGTGATGGTTTGATAACTTCCCTTAAATTTCCCTCCACATCTCAATCAAAGAGGTAATCTTGATGTTTCAACTTTAAAATCATGTTCCATAAAATTAATATATTCTTTTGTATTTATGTTTAATTTATTACATTTTATTATTAATCATATAATAACTATTTTCTTATATAGCTAGATTATTCTGTTAGAGTTGCGTTTGTTTGTTCAAATATTCTCATGATCATGATAGATTGAAATTAGAGGATAAAATAGGGATAATAACAACAATGAAATGTGTTAAAAATGCATGCAACCTACATGAAAAGGTGAATTCCTACTACTTATTTAATTAATTTTGTCATCAATTTATCTACTATTTATAAGTTATTTTCCATATCATTTATATCTAATATTTCTTTTTTCATATATACTTTGAGAATTCATATTCTTCTTTCAACTATCTATAAATAGACACAAAAGAGATAAAATATTCCTTTCTGACAATTTTACCATGTTATCCATTGTCCTTAATTTTTTAACTCCTATAACTATATATTGATCCAGTGTTATTAGTTGAAAAGACTTCATCATTGAAAAAAAATAAGAGAAAAGGAAGATAATGTTACCATTATGATAAATTCTCATGATATAATGGGCACATGAGCTTCCTATACTCTTCGAGATTTCAATAATGAGAATGGTATTTTGGGTAAGAACATTGAGTCAATATGGAATATTGGTTGTTTGAGAAAAATTGTTAATGTAAATCATAGTAAAATTGGTATTTAAGATTGATTTGAGACTTTAGAATATGTATAAATCTACCTCACTTCAATCGAACACCTCGTGGGACCAATATGAATCTAAGTAGTTTTTTCTATTTAAAATTGAGATTAATTGTATTAAAAACGGAAACTAACATACCCAAAATGATGAAAATTTATTAATATTGTTTAGATACATTAATAAAATGATCCATAAGTCATTTTTGATATGTAGGAATCAGCCACCACTTTATATTATACATGATGTCCCTGGTATAACTCAAATTGTATGTTATGAATTTAAAATTAAATTTTCAGATCATAAATTTCAATCATTGAAAACCTGGAAAACACACTCAAATTTTATTGATAATTTAGTACATTGATTCATAAATAATTTATTATATGTAGGATTATATCTCATATAAAACCAGTAAACGATGTGATCGGTATGAATCAAAGTACAAGTTTCATGTTTAAAATGGAATTTTAGTAAAAAAGACAAGTGACATACAGAAAACTGAGAAAATGAATATAGATTGATTTGATACTTTAGGGGAAAAAATTAATATATCATCCACGATGGGTTTAAATCATCCACACCTAAAACTAATTCATTACATGACCGGTATAAAAATACGCACGTCTTTATTTAAAATTTTCATTGATTTTAGTTAAATAAAAAAACAAAAATAATAAAAACCAAGAAAACATTTTATATTTTTTGATACTTTAATGATAATGATTGATAAGTTATTTTGGACCTGTAAGAACCATTAAAATCACAATCTACGACATGGTGTGGTCGGTATGACTCAAAGTGTCCGTTATCAATTTGAATTTTACATTTTAGTTCAAAAACTATAAATCATTGAAAACTAAAAAAATGGGCATGGATCAACTTAATAATTTATGAAGTAGATTCCAAAATAATTTATAATGTTTAGGAATTAGTCTCACATCAAACCAATCCATGATGTGATCGGTATGATTCAACATTCATGTTTCTAGTTTAAAGATACATTTGATTAAAGAAACATGTGATGTACTTAAAACTACGAAAACATGTCCAGATTATTTTGATACTTTTTTAAAAATATCCATACATATTTTGAGACATTTATTAATTATCTACAGCTTTATATTATGCATAGTGTGACAAGTATAACTCCAAGTGAATCTTTTTATTTAAAGTTGACAATAATTTTTTAGAAAGGGTAATTAACCAACTCAACATTGAGAAAAGACATTCGAATTATTTTTATACATTTGGAAAATGATCCATAAGTTATTTTTATTTTTAGGAATCATCTAATATTCATTCTGACGCATGATATTCCCGATATGACTCATAGTTTTGGTTATTATTTTAAACATGATATTTTAGTTCAAAAAGATTCACACATTGAAAAATAAGAAAACGTGCTCAAATTATATTGATAATTGAAGTAAATGATTTATAATTAATTTTTATGTGTAGGAATATTTCCTACATAAAACAAATATAGGATGTGATTTATATGATTCATAATGCATTTTTATAGTTTAAAATAGAGATTTTTTTTAAAAAAAAGAAAATTTTTGTACTCAACACTGTGAGAATGCCTTTAAATTGTTTTGGTAGTTTTTTAAAATTGTGCATAAGTCATTTAAGATGTTGCTCAATCATCCACCGTTCAATACAATACATTGAGTTTTTCATTAATTTTAGTAAAAATAGAATTTTGTCTACTTAAATTATTACAAACACATTATGATTATTTTGATACATTAGTAAAATGATCCATAAGTCATCCTTTATGAATAAGAATAATCCTCACATAAACCTAATTCCTGATGTTCTTGGTATGGATCAAAGTGACCGTTATCAGTTTAAAATTTAATTTCAGTTCAAAAAGTGTCACTTTCTAAAAGACAGGCATAGACGCTATGATTTTCTTGATAATTTGTGAAATAAATTCATAATTTATTTTTGATGTTTATCAATTAGTATCCTATAAAATTGACACTCTACGTGATCAGTATGAGTAAAAATTCATGGTTCCAGTTTAAAATGACATTTTAGTAAAAAAGGAGAAGGAATTACTCAACACTGAGAAAACACATTCAGATTGTTTTGATACTTTATGAAAATGATCCATAATTCATTTGATAGATGTACGAGTCATCTGTACCTAAATTCAAGACATGTTGTGACTGTTATGACTCCATATGTATCTTTGAAATATATTAGTTTCACTTTTCTTTAAACGTGCATCACATCACCCAAACTGAGAAAATGAGCCTTTATTTTTTTCTCATCATTATATCCTCTATTACTTAATTGATTTCATTATTATTTTTATATTATACTTATTTATATTAAATAGGTTAGTGGAGGTGAAATAAAAATATGAAAACCTGCCTGAATGTTCCTTGGGATTCTTGAAATCGAGACCTCTCAAACACCACCCTAGGATGAAAAAACTAGGTTGCATGTAAAAACCCAGTTCTTACATAGAGTTATGGTATAATTTTATTTGTTTTCCATTGAGTTGTTTTTTATAAAACAAGGGAAAACTAGACAATTAGTGGAATTGTGTTGTCACACAAGCTGATTCAGGGTTATATGCCATGTAATTCTGAGTACACATTGTGTAGTTTGTTTGTGTATGATGGGAATACATGTCATGTGGGCATGTCGGCCAAAAAAAGTGAAAAAAAATCAACTACATGACTTATAATTTTTACTACACGCCGTTTAGTCATGTCAGTAGGTCTTGTAAAGTAATTCAGTGGAAAACGGCCCCCAAATGAATAGTAAAATGATATACATGCCATGTATATGTTATTACACAATGTGTATATGTGTTTTCTCACATAGAATGGGCATAAGCCCCTCATTTTAGTGGAATGGAAAGAGGTTTCGCCGAGTTGAAGAACAATCCTAGCAGGAACTTCAACCTTTTCCCAAATCTTTGTTAAGAATCTGATTCAATCGTCATCGATTGCGTTTGAACCATATTGGTAATATCTTGGATAAACATGATATGTTCTTCTTAATTATTGTTATATAGAAAGTTATTTAATTTTCAATGATTATACTTGTTTTGAATATCTATACCAACCTAGAGTGAATTGGAAGTTGATGCTAGATGAGGATAGTTATAATATGATGAGGTAGGTGGTCTCGGGCTAATTGTTTAATGGAAAGTTGTCTATATGTACCATTGTGTCGCACACCCCTGATTATAGTGTCTCTTGATTGAGAATTTGACACATGATGATACTTAATGACATTAGGTAATTGAATAAATTAATTAAATCATGTTTAGACTTATTTGGTAGGATTAAGGGCCACCTTGTGGGTGTGTTTCCCTTGGATGACCACTGTTTAGCCATTAATATTAGGATGTTGATAGGACTACCTTTTTCCCTTTAAAGGTTTGTTTTGGAATAAAATTTGTTAAAAAAATGTTTCCATGTGAATATGATTATTAAATCTTCGTTTTAGTTTAATTCACTTGTTAGTCTTGTTATATAATTTTTCCCACATTCGTTGATTATTGAAAACCATGTAATAGTGTAATTTACAAGTGTGGATTTTAATACACTGAAATGATAATATATTAGGGTGGTCTTTGAACATGCATAAATGTTGATACACTGGGGTTGTCCCTGATTTTAATATGTTGAAATGATGATACACTAGGATTGAACCTGAATTGAATATACTGAACTTTTTATACATAGGACATGGCCCTGGGACACATTGAAATGAAATGACTTGTGATTTTTCTTCCAAGCCAAATCAAAGGCTTGGATTTAATCTACACTTCTATTTTTAGATAGACGACTGAGGTATCTGTTGTGTTTACTTTATTTTGGGGATTGATAGGTTTAAGATGTATCCCGAGACTTATATAATTTAATGAATTTCAATTCATTAAAGGAAATGAAATTAATGAAAATGAATGAAAATACTTGTAGGATTGTTTACTTTTGAGTACCTTCTATTTTACTACATTTCAATATTATTCACTACTATTTCATATACTCACTAACAGATTGGTACTGACCTTTGGTGGTTTCCTACTAGGATTTATTTCTCACACACTGTTTGTGTAATGTTTTTGGGACCAACCTAACTATATTGATTCATGGTTTGATAGGGTGAAGGCTCATTATATATGTTCTAGATTGCTACTTAGGAGTAGGAGAGCATGAGACAAAGCCACAGCTTGCGATGATTCAGATTTTTATTTTCTATTAATGTACCTTGGTATTGTATTTTACTTGATTTTAGTGTATCATATTTCACTATTTTCATTAAACATGTCACATGCCGCATCAATTTGATATTACATTCCTTCTTATTATTATTATCTTGAAATATTCATTATTTACATCAGTTGCATAATTTTTACCACTTCCACTGGTGTTATTATTTATTTCGGTCAGTTACACACTACCATAAAGGGAATAGTTTCCCCATTATCACACCATAGGCCATCACTACTAGTCGGTAGCCTTTGGAATTTGGGAAAATGTGCTTGAGGCCATGTAGAAAACTGAGTATGGAGCACCTTTTAGTGGATCTCGGATCCGGGATGTTACAAAGTGGTATTAGAGAAGTTATTTTCTATTTTTCTTTATTATTTTGTGATGATATAAAGAATATAGAATTTGGAAATTATCTATTCTTGGGAGTACCTACCTCGTGTACATGGAAAATAAAAATTTCTTGGAATTAAATTGTTCTTTTCGATTTTGAGCTATTACAGTTGATTTGATTTCACCATTGGGTGATTCACTTGTTTTATTCTGTTATTATTGAGATTATTGTGGTTCTATTTTGTTTCAACCAGATGATATTAGGGTATGCCATATCATTCATCATATAGACACTTTTTAGTATCACATGCCATGAATTATTCTATGACATCTAGGATGCATTAGATAATTCATGATGTAGTGATAGATACCATGCTATAGATTCTTGTTGTTGTTATATTACCTTGATAGATATACCTACTATTATGACTGGGATTGAAATTTGGAATCCCATTGGTTGGATTTTCTACAGAATAGGGATCATCAAGTAATCGGGATATTTTTTCTTGAAAAAACTAGTATACATGGCATACAGATTAGCCTAACACACCATGTGTATTCTTGTTTATTGAAGAAGGTGTTCCATGTCTTTAAGAGGAACATACCATGTATCAGGAATGAACTCCATGTTGTATCTGACCATTTAATGGGTTGTATGAGAGAAAACCCAAGCCACGGATTTTGGATCAGAATACACTATGTATTTCTTATACACACCGTGCAGTCTACCCAGGTAGAACGCATATAGAACTGGATGTGTGTGAGTACATGGCCCGGAGGACGGGCCTATATACACATCATGTTTTGGTGGAACACGCCATGTACCTAGAGTGGATACATGCCCAGACCGGTGGTACAGAAGACCATATGATGATATAAGGGTACATGCTGTTTATTCTTGATACACATCATGTAGTCCCTTTTTTCCAAATTTTTTAGGCTGTTTTCTTGTTTTTTTCATGTCACATTTGAATGAAAAACCTTGAAATTAAGTTTTAACTAAGGCATGTTCTTGAACTTGAAGAGTTGGGCCACCATGAAGACCATGGGCTGAATTCCAGGAGAGTGGTGATGAACATACTCATGAAATGGTAGGTCTTGAGCTACCGATGGATCCTCCAGTTGTGCCATCTATAGTACTAGATATTATACCGAACATAGGTTCATATGCGCAATTCTGTGAAGGCTTTGTGATGTTCATGTAGACCTTTTAGAGAATAACTGTAGGCTACCACATCTATGGAATAAGTGATATGTATATTCCAACAGAAGCATCCACCTACTTTTTTCTAGGTATGGAAAACCACAAGATGTGGAATCATGGTTGGAATTAGTGTTGATTATCTTCGAGCATCTAGATATTCCTCTTGAGAAGAGGGTCAAGATCGTGGGATATATGTTACGTGATTCTGCCAAGAGATGGTGGGATGTTATCACTCAGGCATGGAGTCATCAGGATAGAGAATGGAAAGACTTTCAGGTTGCCTTATATGATTATTAGTTTCCCTATATGTTTATGTATGAACGATCCTAGGATTTCAGGATTCTAGAGTAGGGCACACTGTCATTTATGGATTATTCTTACCAGTTTGTTGAGCTTCAGCGATTCGAACCTATTCTGATGCGCGATGACATATCAAAATCTAGAAGATTTGAGGATAGTCTTAGGTTTTACATCTGATCACAGTTGAATGTCTTCATGTTTCCTTCTGACTCTAATATTGTGAATTAGGTGATGATTACAAAGAACAACCTACCAGAATCTAGCGGTTCATGCAAGGGTAGTTCGGAATTGAGATCTGATGCTATCTAAACCGGAATCATGAATCATCGTATAAATAATTCATACGGGGGTACCAGCAGTCAGAAATTTTCTTTCAATATCTATGTGAGATGATACCAGTGCAGAAGGATTGGGCATACTAAAATTCATTTCTCAATGGACCTAGTAGAATGCTGAACTCACAGCAATATGGGCCATTTATAGCAGTTTTTAGGACGTTTCCACCAACATCTAGTGAGATAAGGTCTTCAAAAACTCTACATTCAGGTATGGGATCAACAGTATATCACCAGTCAAAGAACTGAAATATGTCAGGTTGTTTAGGCCAAGGTGGAGTTTGTGGCTGTGGTAGCCAGATCCCAGGATATCAGTGACAGTAGGGTGGGTCAAATTAGGGTATCCAAGTAGTTTCTCAGGGTACAGTACATTTCAGACTTATGTGGTGCAACAGACCTAGAAATAGTAGAATCTCAAACCTTCTAATGTCTGGGGCACTATTTTAGTTTCATCTTTTTTATATTTTGTAATTTTTTATACTGGTACTACACGTATTTTTTTATATGTAGCAATTGTGGAAATCCCTCATCTCTCTGTTTATACAACTTATGATGTTATGACTCTAGAAACTCCATTAAGGATTTGAACGGAATGTGTGCATTAGTTTAAGGAGTTCCCCCTTGAGATTGGACGATTTCACTTTCTATGTATCTTCTATGTATTAGAGATGACATGCATTGATGTCATTCTCAAAATGGACTAGTTGGTTTACTTTCGAGCCTTTTTTTCTATCACTGTAGGGTGAGTTTAAATTCATTAGAGGGTAGTGAGTTTCTACATAAGGAAGAATGGGATGTCCAAATGAGCAGATATGGACCCGAGTATCATGGATTAAGAAGGACGACATCCTAGAATGTGAGTTTACCTCTGGATGACTAGGGAACATGTTTGGTTGGCATCCCTCAAGTGGTAGATCATTTAAGGTACATTTTCAAAAATGACTTTTTAGGATTACCACTGGTCAGAGAGGTGGATTTCACTATCTATCTAGTTCCAGGAGCAACATCAGTATCTATTCCTCATTACAAGATGGCTATGACGGAGTTCCAAGAGCTCAAGAGGCAGTTGAAAGATATAAAACTTAAGGGTTTTATCTGAACTAGTACTTCTCATTGGGGTTCATCAGTACTTTCCACAAAAAAGGAAGATGGTACCCTTAGGAAATATTGGTAATGTTGGAAACTGAACTAATTGAATGTTAAAAATAAGTATCCCTTCCCATAGATATATGATCTTTTTGATCAACTTCGAGGATCTCGGGTGTTGTTGAACATTGACTTGAGGTCTGGATATCAGCAGGTATGAGTTTGATCTATAAACATACCTCGTAAAACCTTTTGTAGCAGGTATGGTCTCTATGATTACTTTGTTAGGCCATTTGGTCTCACAAATGAACTAATCCTTTTCATGGCATTGATGAACCAAGTGTTCCATCCTTACCTAGATTATTTTTTGGTGGTTTTTGTGGATGATATCATAGTGTATTATCACAATATTCATGACTATGAAATCATTTTCAGATCATTTTGAGTACACTGAGAGATAATTAGTTATATTATAATCCTCAAAATGCAACTTCTGGATGGATCAGATTCACTACCTCAGCCATTCCATCTCAAAGACTATAGTATCAGTGGACCTAGAGAAGTAATAGTTGTAGTTACCTGGGAGTATCCCAAGAACATTTTTGAGGCGCGAAGTTTCTTGGGTCTATCTGGATACTACATGCATTTTATACCAGACATATTATGATTAGCGGTGTCGATGATAGTCTTGATTAAGAAAGAAATGAAGATTGAGTGATCATATTCTTCTGACGCAGCATTTTAGGAGTTGAAGGGGTGTTTGACTTCAGCGCTGATACTGATATTTCCAGAGCCTGGTAAGAGGTACATTTTATACTCTGATGCATCAATTATTGGCTTTGGAGTAGTGCTTATGAAGGGAGATCAAGTTGTTGTATATAGGTATCAGTAGTTGAGTCCCCCTGAGAAAAATTACCCGATGCATGATCTCGAGATAGATGTGGTTGTTCATTCATTGCATTGTTGGAGACATTATTGACTGAGAGATCATTTTGTGGTGTACATGGACCACAAAAGTCTCAAATACATATTTACTATAACATCCCAAGTAAGTAATGAATAATAGATATTTTTATCTATGTTTATTAATGATTAAGATAGTGTTTTAGAGGCTTAAAATGAAAATAAATCCAATCTTAAGCATGAAATACACTAATATTCTTAAAAGATTGTTTTATTGCCTTATGATGGAATACCCTTTTTAAATCTATCTTTTGACAATTTTATAAACTATCTTTGTCAAAATAAACTTATTCTTTATGATTGGGACATCAAAATTTACTTTGTGTGAATTTTTGATATTTTTCTGACAATGTTCATTTTTTAATGAATAGTGAAAAATACTGCATTTTACATCAAAACTGCTTTTTAATCTAATTTATTTATATGATTAGATTATCTTTTGAATTGGTCTTAATGTGTAATATGAATATATTTTTACCATTTAATCCAATGGTGGTCATGGGAATAAATTTCACTTTGAAATTGGACTCAAACTAGTGTCAATCTTTTGATACTTATTGTTTCATAAAAACACGCTATTTGCTCTGACAGCGGAAATTAATATTTAAATTAATTAATGTGACTTATATGTTTTGAATTTTTTAAAATAGACTTCATTTTTGAATTCGGAATATCAAATATAGCTTATGGTGAATTTTTGGTAATTTTCTGAAAAACTTCAATTTTTGATGAATAGTGAAACCACTAAGTAGTACTTATAAAGACTGATTTTCCGTTTAAATGAAATTTTGCCATCATTGTGTTTTGAATTTCAAAAATCCGACATACATGGTTGTCATTAAAAAGTAAAATGTGGTTCAATGAGATTAAAATAATTTTTTGGTGAATAGTAACTTATTAATTTTTTAATCGCGATTAGTGGTAATTAGTGTAGTTTAATGTAAAAATAATGCTTTAATAAAATAAAATGAGCTTGACACATGTCCTACCCTCATTGGTTGTGTCATGGCCGACCAAGAAAATCCATGGGTCAACTTGGGGACCCCATGGAGCCACTTTGGTTGGAAAATGACATAAATACCTTTTATTTAATGTTAATGTAAAAAATGACACAAACATGATATGTTTTACTAAAACAATTTTTAAGTGGGGTTATACAAGTCAGAGATTTGATTATAAATAGTAATTGGAAAGCTAAAAAGATTTCCTACATCATAGTATTTTTTTTATAATTTTTAGTCTTTAAATAAATTAATTTATTTATGACATCATGATGATGCAGCGATGACCTCATTATTTAACGATTTAAATAAAATGGAAATATAATGTAAAATATATCAACTAAACATGTCCAAAACTTATTGTATGGGTGTATTTAGAACCCTTATCACCTTATCCACGAATTATATCAGTGTGGGATCTTTTAAAACCGAAACACATTTTAAAATAATGTAATATTTCTTTACTTTTCAAAAGTGCCCCTCCTCTCCTCTTATAAAAGGCCCCCACCTCTACCACCTTACACACACTCCTCAAGCCTTTGGCTCGGCCAACCCCTGCCCAATTACTCTCTCCACATCCCTCTCCTAATCTTAGTGGATTCCCTTTGGGCAGAATCCTTTCAAAGGAAGCCTTTAGGCTCAAATAAAAAGGAGTTACAGTTTTAAAGGTAATTCATTCTCTCTTGTTCATTGGTTTTATTTTTCTTCTCCAACCCTCTAAACTCTTTTTATTTACTTCTTTTGTAACAAAACCAGTATCTTAAATATAATAAGATGTTGTTATAAGATTTATTCGAGCTACACTCTCACACAACTACATCAAATGGTTAAAGAACATACGGTTTCCGTGGATGGAAAAATTATGCCTCCTGAAACGATGATTGTTCAATACTCATTTAACACCTTCAAAGGTGGCCATTATGATGTCACTATTTTTATATATGATATATAATATGTGTATGGTTTCTTTAAGCTTCTGTATTTTTCATTTTGGGCACACCTTTATGGTTTCCATTATGGGTAAACACGATATCTTCATTTAAGGAAGTGCGGACTACCGCCCCCTGAAACTGATTTGATTCGTTAATACCATATGTGGGATGTGTAAAGGATAAAGTTAATGATATTATATTTGTTATTATACTGGAATTATAATATACTTATATATCATTATGATTCCATTCTAGAAAATACGAAATAGAAATGGAAGTAGCGTTCATGCGTACGTACGGCTTACCGTCTCCATGAACGGTGCATTTCATTTCTTATCCCCAAATGTAATGTACTATTAAAAGTACATGTATATAATGGATATATATAATTAATGATATATATAAATGATGAGTATAATTCTGGAATTAAAATATACATACCTCTCATTTAGTTTTAATTCCATTAATATGACAAAGAAATGAAAGTAGCGTTCATGTGTACGTACGGCTTACCGTCTCCATGAACGGTGCATTTCATTTCTTACCTATAAATGATTATGTAATATTATAAATACATGTATATTCTGGATATATATGATACATATTATATCCAAATCGGGAATTTCATTCTGGATATAAAGAACCTTTGACCACACGAACAACATGTAATTGTAAGAAATCCACTTTCGACTTAAGAACCAAATATTGAGAAAACAAACATTATTAACATAAATGGATACATAATGTTTATAACATGGAAATAAGTGATATAAAAGGAATAATGAACTTTAAAAAGGTTCTTAATCAAGTATAAATTAACTCAAGCTTATTATTCAGGACGTTAAAGAACGATCGAGTCAAGTCGGACCCGAGGTAAGGGACTTCGTCTCAATCTCCTTTCATTGAGGCATATTTCGTTTTATACACAACTTTATTTTATACGGTGTATAAACCACTTTTACTTTTACTTTTATACAAAAGGAATCTTTTTCTACGAAGCATTTTACAAAACGACAAAAAGGAATGTTTGTTTTAACGTACGTGGTGACAACGACCTTTTCCACCGCCGCGAGTATTATTTGGTCTTTGGCTTCCTCAACAAGACGTAATGTTTTTAAAATAATATAAATACCATATACTCTTTTATGTATTTTGGTATTGAAAATGGTTTTGATAAAGGATTCTATTATGATATATTGTGATTGAAATGTGGAAATGTTATCATTCCATTATATTGGTTTTATGTTTTATGATTTTATATTGGTACTTGGACATTTGACGGGTGGTTACGTGATAAACCATATGACGGGTGGTGCCGTGAATACCAGGACGGGTGGTTACGTTATAACCTCCAATGCATTGGGTATGGAAGTCGGCCGTATGGCTATTCCATTAAGTATGTATGGAAATTGGTCGTATGGCTATTCCATTAAGTGATGTGTGGAAGTCGACCGTATGGTTATTCCACTTAAGTATGTTTATGTCCCAAGTTACCTTTATATATGCTATGTGTTCTTTATATGGGTTTTATGGTAATCCTTTGGTTACAAAAAGGTAAGTAATGATACTTTATTCAGTGAAGAGTTTTTACTAATTCATGAAGGTGAAGGTATTACTTTGATAGAGTATACATGGTTTACTTGATGTTTGAAAAACTAACAGTTTTCATTCTTTGTGTATCCCTTACTGAGCTTTTTGTGTTCATCCCAAGTTTTTTTGAAATGTTTTTCACAGGTCAAGGGAAAGGTACATGATATGATGATAGTGTCAAAGAAGTTTCAAGAAAGAATCCATGTTTATTTTAAATATGTTTCCATTGATGGGAATAAAGAATACTATCTTTATGTAACCAATTTGTTTATAGGTGGAATGTAATGCATGTTTTATGATCTAATTCTCTAAAACTCTAATCCTGAAAAGATCCTCAACGTGTAATCTTGTGATAACTCAAGATTATGTAAGGTTTAAGGCCAGGGCCTTATACTTACTCAGCATGATTTCAATTTGAGATGATGAAGGTGTGTGGAATAAAATTATTCATTCGATTTCGAGCTTGCCTATACGATTTGAAATGGAAATGCAGTGGCTGATGCACTATGTCAGAGGACTAAAATACAGGCAGTGCAGAAGGGCACTAGTGAGTGGAAGCTTATTCTCTTGTTATATGATATGAATTAATAGGTGGATGATAGTTACATAAAAGAATATCATTCATATTTGGATATTACCTCTTCCTTAATGGATAGAGTAAGGATGAGGCTACTATGTGATTACGAAATCCTAGTTCTATCGGAGAGTGTAATGGGTGATTACCATCATCCTGTATGGATGATAGCCGATGATGAAGTTCTTTGTATCCATGTATGTGTGTGGGTTCTAAGGGATATACAATAGGATATAATTTGGGAGATTCTTTCTTTAACTTGGAATGTTCATCCTAGAGTCACCAATATGCAACTTGACTTACGCCGCTAGTACTGGTGAAATGGCATGAAGCAAGAGATAGTTGTTTTAGTTACAAGGTGTTCCACCTATCAATAGGTGAATGAGTAACATCAGCGTCCATCTAGACTCTTACAAAAGATACCCATTTCTATGTGGATGTGGGATGAGGTAACAATGGATTTTGTGATGGGGTTACCGAGGTCGCCTAGTTGCAATGATGTTGTGTGGGTCGAAGCTCACACACTTCTTGTCGATCAAGGAGACCATTGGTGTTGATGATCTCATAAAACTATATATATGAGAGGTGGTACAACTTTGTGGGGTTCCTCGTTCTATTGTTTTAGATAGGGACTCACACTTTATATCTCTTTTCTAGAAGTGTTTTCAGATGGTGTTGGATACACAGGTGCATCTGAGAAAAGCATACCACCCTGAGACCAATGGCCAGTCAGAGCATATGATACAAGTTCTAGAGGACATATTTCATGCATGTGTTCTAAAATTTGGACGATCATGGGAGAAAAATATACCCCTGGTTGAGTTCTCTTATAGTAATAGCTATTAGAATACTATTCAGATGGCATCATATAAGGATTTATAAGAGAGCCAATGTCGATCACCCTGTTGATGGATGTAGGTAGGAGTGGTAGCTATGTTGGTACATCGTCTTGTCCAAGAGACGACAGAGCATGTCCATTTGATTTATAAGAGGATGTCTACAGTAATGTATCATTAGAAATCTTGTGCTGATTATCGTAGAAGACCTTTGGAGTTTGATTTCTGGGATGGAGTTTTTCTATGTGTCACACCGAGGCTGGGAAGGAAGAGGATTATGAGATATAGTAACAATTAAATGAGATATGTCGGGCCATTTG
The DNA here is from genome assembly GCA_963277665.1 of Viscum album. Classification (NCBI taxonomy): domain Eukaryota; kingdom Viridiplantae; phylum Streptophyta; class Magnoliopsida; order Santalales; family Viscaceae; genus Viscum; species Viscum album. The sequence goes on along the minus strand of OY728140.1, from coordinate 1,709,772,347 downwards.
AGATTCTAGATCTAGTCGGGTCAGATTCTTATTGGTTAAAATTACCTCATAGGTACCGATCCATGCACAGAGTGTTCCATGTATCTCAGTTATGCCACTATCACTCAGACCCATTTCACATTTTTCAGCCCAAGGAGGGTGAGCTTCAAGATGATGCATCCTTTAAAGAGAATGTGATTCATGTAGTTGACAATAGCATGAAGGTTATATGAGTTCGGTCATTTGTTCTTGTATGGGTGCTATGGTATTACCACTGAGTACATGATGAGACATGGGATAGGGAGGCAAACGAATGTGCTTAGTACCTGTAGTTGTTCTCAGATATTGATTCACCACCCTTGGAAGGGAAATTTAGGGAAGAATTGCTTTAAGGGGGGATGTTTGTAAGAACTTGGTTCTTACATTGAGGTAAATTTTTGTTTTATTCTTTTCACATTGAGTTTTTTTAGAAAAAACTGAAAAACTAGACAAGTACTAGAATCATATTATCACATGGGTTGATTCAGGGTTACACAACAAGTAATTATAAGTACAATCTATGTAGTTGGGCTGTGTATGAGGGGAATACATAGCGTGAGGGCATGTCATCAAGAAATAATATGAAAAACCAACTACACACCATGTATATCTTAGTACACACCCTTTAGTCATGTATGTATGTCCTTGAAAGTAAGTCGATGGAAAAATCACTAAATGGACACTAAAATGATATATACTCAATGTATATGTTATTATACATCATGTATATGTTTTTTCTCACTTAATATGGGTAGAAACATCACCTTTTGTCAGAACGGATAGAGGGCTCACTGAGTTGAATAATAATCCCCATTAGTTTTTTAACCTTCTCTCAAATCCTCATATGGACTCTGATTCGATCTTTGTTGGTTGCGCTTCAATTGTATCAGTAATCTCTCTATTAAAACTGAACTATTCTTACTAATTCATCTTATAGAATAATTTGTTTATGAATTAATGATTGTCTTTGTTTTTTATATCTATACCATTATAGCTTGAATTGGAATTTGAAGCTAGATGAGTAGAGTTATAATACAAGGAGGTAGGTGGTCTCGTCCTAATTTTGTAATATCAACTTTTCTATATGTACCTTTTTTCCTCAAGACCATGTTTAGGGTGTCTCTTGATTGAGATTTTGACCCAAGTTGACACCTAATGACATTAGGTAATTGATTAAATTAATTGAATCATTTTTAGGCATAATTGGTTGGATTAAGGGCCACCCCATTGGTGTGTTTCCCTTGGATGACCATTTTTTATCTGATCGATTTAGGATACTAATGGGAATACCTTTTTTTCTCTTCAAATGTTTTTTTAGAATGAAATTCATTAAATAAATGTTGACATGTGAATATGATTGCAAAATCATGGTGATAGATTAATTCACATATTAATATTGTTATATAAATTATCCCACGTGAGTTGATTACTGAAAAAAATGTAATAATGTAATTTACATATGTTGATTTGAATATGCTAAAATGATAATATTCTGGGCTTATCCATGAACATGCTGAAATGATGATACATTGGTCTTGTCTCTGATTTTAATATTCTGAATTTCTCACACAGCGGCCTTGACACTAAATTTAATTTTCTGAAATTCTTATACATCGGGATTGGACTTGATAAATATTGAAATGGAATTACTTATGACGTGTCTGCCACGCCAAAGAAAAATCTTGGATTCTGTCTACACTTCTTTTTTTAGATAGCCGGATGAGGTATATGTTTTGTTTACTTTAAATAAGGTATTGAAGGGTTTAGGCCATATCTGAGACATATATAATTTTATGAATTATAATTTATTAAAGGAAATAAAGTGAATGAAAATAAATGAAAGTAATTATAGTATTTTTTTTTTAATTTTGAGTACCTACTAGATTAATGAATTTCACTATTCTACACTAATGATTCATATACTCTCGGATAGATTGGCACTGACCATTAGTTGTTTCCTGCTGGGATTTATTTACCACACCCTCTTTGGCTAAAGTTTTTGGGCACAAACCAAATATATTGCTGTAGGGGTTGAATAGGGAACTAATCCTTATACAGGATATTGATTTCTTATTAAGAAAAAGAGAGAATGGGACCATCCATAGCTTCTGATGTTTCTGAGTTTCATTTTTTGTTACTGTTTCATGGTATTGTTTTGTACTTGATTGCAATGTATCCTGTTTCGATGTTTTCTTAATACATGTGACATGACACATGAATTTGATATTACATTCATTCTATTTATATTTATCTCTTATTATTCATATCTTTAAATCAATTGCACATTGTTTACTACATCCACTATTCTTATTATTCATTCTGTTGTGTTACACTCTTCAAATGAGGGAATAGATTCCCCACTATCACGCCCAAAGCCCTTTCATCTAGTCAGTAGCCTCTAGTTTTTGGGGAAATTCTCTTGATGCCATGTGTCCAACCGGAAACAGGGAACCTTGTAGTGGCTCCTAGATATGGGATATTATATTGATCCGGTGGGGATTTATCTTATACTTTTATAATTAATATTCACATAGATAATGCTTTAATATGAAAAATAAATGGTGCGACGTGGAAGAAACAACCACAACTAAATCTCATGCACATTTTTTCTTGTATGACACATAGATTAGTTTAAAATTAACACTTTCTATTAATTTATTTCTTTATATTATTATTGACAAAATAATTTCTTTCTTATATAGGTGAGTAAATTTAATTGAGCTGGGGTGGTTTATTTGGTAATAGCATGAGTCGGAGTTATTTTCAAATGAAAAAGGGACATTGTTTTTTTGAATGTATGTAATAATTTATAATTATGTAATTATATAAATAAATATTTGAACATTCTTATAATTTTGTGTTATTTTATTTTATTTTTGTTTTAAATTTCATTTAATTTAAAAAAAATTAATTTTAATTGAATTTGTTGATATATTTCGGTTCCTCTAGTGCTGCGGTGTACTGTTATAGCACATTTCACCGGTGCTATAGTGTGATGTTACGACACCCTATAGTATGCCCTTCTATATGCACTTTTAAAAGCACTGATAAATGTGTTCATAATTTGAGCATTTACATACACTGATAAGGGTACCATTTATTAGTACTCTTATAAGTGCTGATAAATATACCATTTATCAATGCTAAATAAAATAACTGATGAATTTTTCTTTTATCTATGCTTTTTATCACTTATAAATGAAAGGATTTAAATGTCACTTTGGTAGTCAGTTCTTATCTAGCATTGATAAATTTCATTTTTCACACAGTTAAAAGAATATTTTATATAAGTTTAATTAAAAACTTGTGATGTGACCATTTACCCATTAATATTTTTAAAACCAAACACAACATGTAATTATTGATTTAATACAGTGATACCCTTTGAAAATTATTTTGATTTAAAAGAGTCGGTGGATCTAGAACCAAATATAAAATTATCTACATTAGATTGGACTGTAAGTTACCCTTTTAGTAATTCAATTTTGTTCTCTACATAACAAATTGTGATCACATGTGATCTGCCTTTATTAGTGGCCTTAAGAGGTTTCTGATAACGATCATCTTCAATAACCCTTAGATTTCTGCATTGGTTAGAATAATGACCATTTTCCTTTCACATGAACAATTAATCTATGGGAGGTTCATTATGTGCATCCTTTTCTCTATTATAATTATTAGTTAACTCTTTTTTCATCACTTTGGTAGTCAATTTCTTGGTTAATTTATTTCCCACACTTAAAATAGTTACTCATGGCCTCATGAAAATTTCTTCCATGATTATTTCCCAACTTTTATAATAAAGTAAAACTCATCATATTTTCACTACGGTCATTATATTTTCCCTTAAATTTAATTTTTCTATTATTATAAAACCCATAAGATTGAGGGGTTACTCCAATATTTATCTCAACATTGAGAGAACCTCAGAGGATACCCTCATAGATTCTAACGACCCATATGGCTAACACACTTAGGAGACATGATTTTAATCCCCTGAAGAATCAATCCAACTTACTCTTAGGTTGTATGATAATACCATAATCATACCTTGAATGACTAGTAAAGGTTTATTCATAGGTACCAATATGTTAATCAAATATTTAACTAAGTTCAAGTAATTATTTCTCCATATTAATTTGAAGAATATGTGCAAATTAATTATTGTAAAATAATTTATTCAACCCATCCCCTTTTATAGATTTAATTTCATCTCGTTTCCCTTTATTCTTGATAATATTTCACTATTGATACACTTTACCTTCCAAATGATAAACATCCAAAATTCATTTTTCATTTTTGAAACATTATAGAATTGAAATTATCTTTTCAATGGTATAGGTCCAATATTAATCAATTAGTGGATTATAAGAACCATAGAAAGAATATGAACACTGCATCATGAAAGAATTAGAAAAATGTTGTTACCTAATTTCTAGTTTGGAAGTCCTACATGATTCATAGCTTGATAATTGTTTTTGATAATAGTAATAAGTTTTTTTATTCTAACTTCCATTACATTATGTTTCTCAAAAGGACAATCACTTAATTATCCATCACATTCGGTATTACCTTAATACCTTTAGGTTCCAACCATTGACTAAAACCAAACAAAAAGTGTTAGAAACACTAATAATAATGGTAAAACCACATAATAATTTGAAATTACACAAATAAGTTTAATTTGGGACACCTTAGGTATTATCCTAGGGTAATTATTACCATTTACAAGGCTCTAGGATGGTATCCTACACATAGACTTATCCTTATGGTTCTTACTATGATTTTCTCATCCTAGATTTTCATGGTTTAGTAAACCTTACTCTGATAAAAAATATAATGTTCCATAAATTTTCAGACATATATATTACAAATTAATAGAATAATATTCAGTATGTAATAGAACAAAACAATTCTATAATTGTATCGATTTAGTTTCTTTTGAAATAGTGAAACATAAAAAACATAATTCTTAAAGCCTCAACATCGTCTCCTTCTTATTCATTCATAACTATAATCCCTTCTAAAATAGCTTCCTTAATATATTTCTTCATATGATGGTAAAAAGAAACATAGTAAACGGTGTGATCAGATTCTCATTTAGGGTAATCAAGGTAGATTACACAATAATAAGGTCATAAAAACAAGAAAATAACTTTTGAAAATAATATCCTGCATATCAGAGATCCTGATTTCATATCGTGGAATAAATCATAGAAGTTTATAAATATACAAGGAACATATTCCATGAGAGAATAATGTAATACATGAAATTTTAGAATACACATAAGTAAATATAATTATTTCTATATTATTCATGACTCCCTTCCAAGACCATCATAGTGAAAAAATTCCCTTACTGAACCAAGTTAACTCCTTGTTTCATCCATGTATTATTGAACCATGATTACTACCCATTACAATAATGTCTATATAATGAGGTATAAATCCCTACATAATTCATTATAGCTAGATATTGGTTTACCTATAACATAATAAAAACTATACATATATGTTCCACAAAAATAGAAGTCATTCATCAAATCAGAACCCATGGGATAAATTGAGATTCATAAAATCAGTCCATCATAAAATAACCGATTAACAAGAAATGAGTTTCAAAAAGTTAATTCCAAATAAAAATAAAATATCCTTATAATTAATTGGTACAATATCCTTTAAAAATATCCCCAATAAAACATATTTAAAATTAAATAATTTCATCATAGATGTAAAAAAATGTCACTTTAAAATTATTCTTCAGAAAAATATCTTTTTTGATTTGAAAAAGTATTATTTTCTAAAAATACTGATAAAATTTAAAAGAAAACAATTTCCTTGAAGAATAAATTTGAAGATATAAGGGAAGCTTCAACATAACAAGATAACATGAAAGTGGAAAATTTTGTTCGTTATATAAAAGTTAAAAAAACATACCTATGATAATTTTTCTAGAAAGTCACAAAGTTTTTCATTTGGAAAATGACAAAAAGATTAATTTCAAACCATTTTGTAAAAATTTAACACATTGGTAAAAATTAAATTAAAAAATTATATAAGAATATTAAAACTATTTTATAAATCCTTTTTAATAAAAATGGACATAGAGGATAAATATTCCCTAATAGATATGTATAAACAATTAAAAATAATAATGAGATTGTAAATTTGACCATTACCTTAAGTCTTATTTCCTTCATACATATCTGAAAATCATATATAATGGTTTAAATAATGTAATTAATTTATTATATAATGATATTTATTGATTATATCATTTTTGATCCTCTTATATTACCTTATCACTCATTTTTTAAAATATTTCATCATTTTCCTTCTTTTGGGTGTTAAGTGCTTCATTTTCCTATGATTTTGTTGTCTTATAAGTATAAGTTCTTATACATAGGATATAGTTCTGTATTATACCTAAATATATTAAGGTAATATATATCATACTTATTCATTATATATATTTATATAATCATTATTTTATTGTAATCAAGAAGAAAGAATCACATCTTGTTGTGGAGATGGTAGGTCGTACGTATGCACGAGTGATGATATCATTCCTTTAATGGTGAAATAGTAAGGAGATAGATTGTTTTTTTATTTCCATAATAAATATAGTTTTATAATTATCATATCTAAATATAATTTTTCCATCATTCAATCTATTTAAATAACGTGGTGATCAAAAATAGATTACACCATGACGTGGAGATGGTAAGTTGTAAACACGCACAGGTGGTGATTTTGTTTTTCATATGATGAATTAAATGTGGAATATGGTTGTTTCATAATAATAACATCTCAACATATAGGTGATATTTTAGTTATTACTTTAAAATGTAATCAACACAAGAAGATGAATTAGAAGAAGAAATAATCTTGAAAGAGACGATAAAGACGACTACATGCCTTTTTTTGGGAACTTTCATTAGAAATCCTCTTAGGGACACTGGGGTGGGTAATTTGAGAAGGAAAAACATCTATAATGTGTATAAGTAAGTTTATAAGATAAATATTTATGAAATTTTCTTTCTTTAAGGCTCACTTTTATGTGAAGAAGTGAGGGAGGAGTTGCCCTTTTACAATTGAGGTAAAGGTATCTTTGGGAATCTCCAAAAATATTATTTTATAATAAATAGAAGTTCAATAAAAACACCTCAAAAAGCCATATATTATAATATAATATGATAAAATGTTTTAATCTCAAAAGAAATATATTTTATACAAGTTTTATTATTATTCAAAACCTTATAATTTGGATTAACCTTTCGTTAACCTATTTTAATTTTTATTAGGGAAGAAGTTTATCAATTTTAAAATATTTCAATATTTACTTATGGGATGTAAATTACACCATAAGGGAAAAAATTAAAAAAAATCCATTTTAAAATTAGTTTTTATTTTAAAAAATGTTTTATTATTTTTAAATAATTTAATACAATATAATTTGGATAAAATTTTATTATTTTCGTTTTTGACAGAAAAATTCATTTGGAATTTTAAAAATATCGAGATAAAAAAGCTATCCTCAAAAGAAATATTTTTTCACATACATCATATGTCAAGATCATCTATATAATTATTTTATTATTTTAATTATATCAAATTTTATTTATTTTAATATTTTTAATATCATTTATTTGATAAATGCATCTGTAAAATAGTTACTACATCAATGTTGTATAAATATTTAATATAAATAATTTTCACTAAAAATTAAAATTATCAAACCATTATTAATATTAATATTATATATTTTTTTAAAATATTACAGTCGAATATTTATTTTTGGTAATATTATATTAAAAATGACATATTATTTTAAACATCAATGTGACATATTTGAATTTTTATTAAATAAAATATTTTTAATATCAAGATCACATATAACTGGACAAAAAACTAAAAAGATATTAATTTATATGATTAATTTTTTAATTAATATCAATTTTTATATTAATATTCATTCATAACATGTCCTTTTCATTATGGACACATAATGGATATATAATACAAAGAAAGTGACATATGTGTCTTACTTTAATTTAAATATTATATAAGTATTTTTTATGTAAAAGTGTCTATTTAACAACTTAATTTAGATAATTATGTATTGAGGGTATTATTAAATTCATCCAATAAATTTTGAACATGTGTTATGGTCATTTATTATTTTTTTTAACCTAAATTATCTAATTTACCTTTTACAGTGTTAACATAATTTATTGGGGTTACTATTCATGTTGGAATAAAAATAAAAGGGACATATTCACAATATTCGAACCTTATGAATCAAAATTTGGAATCAATTTCAAAACATATAATTTTAAAAGATTAATTTAAAATAAAACCATTAAAATCCCATGAATGTTTTTTTTCATAAAAATCTCTTTTTAAAACAGCAGATGTTTTTATAATAAATTTTTGTATAAAATTCTTCTAAAACCCCATTATTAGATTATTTTAAATAAAAAATGAACTAATTAAAATATAATGAAAATCCATAACATAATTTTACCTTGTGAATAAATAAAAATAAAATACATATTTCAATACAAATCAGTATTTTTACAATTCCTTTGATGTTTTCAAAAAATTATAAAAAATTATTTTAATATAATATGGACAATATGAAATCAAAAATTTAAATTCATTTTTGAAAATAAATCTTTTGTAACTTTTAAAATTTTATATTCACGCATAAAAATAAGATAAACTCATTTTTTATGAAAAATTATTTTTTGAAGACTAAAATTATTTTAACAAAAATTCCGTGATCATTTTGTAAGAACTTTCGAATGAATTCAAATTGAGTTGGAATGTTATATTTTTTAACCAATATGTTGTTTGTATTTATTCCTTGAAATTTAACATCTAGGTTATAGATGACATATAATATTTATGTGGTTAGTTTGAACTCACGATTGCATTCAATGCAATCTATTGGAGAATTAGAATTATTTAAAAAAAGTAATATTTGTTAAAATATAGTGGATGGGAGAAAATAATGAATTCTGGGAGGGATTAATGAGATTTAAAGGGGTATCTCATATCATGGAAATAGTAAGGTTAGTAATTGGGATATTTATAAACCTAATACAACATGACAAATTTGGAATTAAATGGTAATAGGGAAAAGGGTACTTGAATAAAAAAATTTAAGGGAAAATCACTCAATAATTTGTAAATCATAACAAGGTACATAATCAGTCATGAGAGGGATTAATTATAGTGAAATTTATCTCTAATAACATTTAAATAATAAGTTATTTTACAAGGATTTGGAAAATAATATCATGTCAATAAAAATTGGATGATAAAAGGATTTACATAAACGAACTGCTTGAATAAAGGCAAGAAGTAGAGGATACATTACATTAAGAGGGTGTCTCCAAAGTCCTCGATAGAGGATCTTTACATCTTGGGGGAACCTTTTTAGGGCTGTATAGAGGAAATTTCTTATTATAGTCATTCTCTAATGGTTTCTAGTGAAGAGGAATGTGATCATGGGTGAGTTTATATAAAAAATAGATGGGAGTTCTTTATTATTATCCAAATTTATGTTTCGGACTCTATACAATGAAATAATAATAAGAATCCCTTCCAATTTTTTCCCATGTTATCTACCACAAAGGATTGGATTTCATTATTTTAAATTTCCATTAATGATTCATATTAAAATAATACCCATGGTGATGTCGAAGTAAGTCATGTTTACCAAGAATTCATTTTACAACCATAAAATATAATATAAGTTTAGAGGATTTATTAAGGGTTTATAAAATTAATATAAAACACATTAAAACACATTAATTAAAATATAAATATATAATTTTTATTTTATTTCTTTAAATTAATATATTACATCACATTTGGGTAACTATGATGTCATAAAACATAGAGTATTTATTTTTTACCTGAAATATTCAGTGTCTCATAAAATTTTGAAAAAATCCTCATTGTATTATTTATATGTTCTGATTCAAAAAATATTATTTATTTTATCCAAAAAAATCACTACTTGTGAGAAAATATACATTTAAATTAAATCATTGCATATTGAAAAATATTGGCTATTTGACAATAACTATTTTCTGACTGTTATAAGGAATACATTTTCACATAATAATAATATATTATCAATTATATTTAATATATGACTTTTAATAATAATATTTTATTATAATATCATTTATTTCAAAGATTAATTAATTATATAAAAGGTATTTCTTTATTGAAAGTTCATGTTACCCAAAAATACAATTCGAGTATTTTCATTTAAAGATTTAATTTTTATCATACTCATTACTTAATGATTTATAAATAAAAAATGATAATGAGTAAATATAAAAATTATTTTATTTAAATGAAAATTTATATATTTATATTGTTAGGGTCAAGATACATAACATGTTAACACATGTGTGAGTTCCCTAATGATATGGTTTGATATGGGGATATTCTTATTAGATGGTTCATAGAAGATAGTTTGTTTTGTGACTTCTATGAGCTTGAAAATCTAAAATAATGAGTTTATCTCATGATTTAGTTTTCTAATATAATCATGGCCCTGGTAGTGGGTAAATCCTACTGATTATATCTCCCATGGAAGATCTTATAAATGGGATATATAGGGTATGATCCTACTAGTCGGGCCATCGATTCTTTTTTCAATATTAATATGACTTTATAATAAAAATTTCTATATTATATTAATATAATCAATGTTTAACACATTTATTATTAATGTTCATGATGCTTAACTATCTTTCAAATATTATAGGATATAACCAAATAAATTTTTTATTTTTATTTTCACAATAATTTTTATTCAACCATAAATTGAATTTAATTATAAAAGTTAGAGTTTTTTCATAAATCTCATTTTTAGAAATTTCACCATTGAAATATTCATTTCAAATAATAAAATATATTTGGGTACTTTTGGAATTTACTTTATCAAGGGGTATACATGAAACATATCATTTTATTAAGATAGTTTGGGTAGGAGTGATAGTCTATAGGCCACTCTTCTGAAGCAATCTGGATATCAAAGGGGCAAACATATTTAGGATTAAGGTTTCCCCTCATCTCAAACCTCATGTATTTATTTCATATATATATTGGATGGTACTCTTTATTTCCAACCTTAAACTGTAGGTTTCGTTGATGGTTGTATACATATAATTTATATCTACTTTGTTAGTATTTCGTGTGATGTAGAATGGTTAGAAAAATTTCTATCACTTATTGGATAATATCAAGTCCCATCATCATCCCCTCTCCAACTTAAATCCATCATGTCATAATCCAGCACCTCATCCCACATAGATCATCATAATGTTCCTAGTGAATGTTGGAATGGAAACTATTGTTGCGTGAGACATCACCTAGCGGTAGATGATGATCCCAACATCCTTAGTAATCCTCTAAACATGATCTTAGGTTGTTATATAGGGTTTGAATGGTCATTTTAAACTGGTCGTCTATCTGAGGGTGATAACTAGTTATCAATCATTGTTCTGTATTCAACACATATTGATGTCTTCTCAAAAACCTTATGGCAATCCTTGTATCTTTTCATATAAAATGGAGAGTGGAACTCCATCAACTCTTACAACTTCTTTTATGTATATCATAGTGAGTTTTACAGGGGATAAATCATCATTCATTGTAATGAATTGAATTAACTTGGTATATCGATCGACTACGACCAAGATGATGTTGTTTCCTTTAGTATTCCTAGGGAGTCCTATGACAAAATATATGTTAAGGCTATAATATTCCAATACTTTTATGTGAAACTCTCACATACAACCCTCAGACTTCTTTTATTTCACTTTAGTTTACTAGTATACCACGAATCATGATAAAAAATCTATATTATATTTTTTCAGGTCATCCGAGTAAAAACATTCATTCAAAACTCTAAAAATCATAGTTCTTACTAGAGGAATAAATAATGATGAGATATGTGCATCATCCCAAATTTACCACATTATTTTTGGTTTTCATGGGACACTTATCATAGATTCAAAACATGTAAATTTTTATGTAAAGTTGATCTCTGGAATATTCACGATCTTATTCTCTAAAAACTCATAAACTTTCTTAACCTCTTTTATCCTCTCAAGAGTTAATGGTTGATAAGTAATTTAAGAAAGGAAGAATGATGATCCTTTTATTTATACCATATCAATCCTTTTCATGTCCAAGATGATTGGATCACATGAAATATTCATCATATATAGAGTCATAAATATTTTTTTAACATAGATCATCTTCCAATTTTTTCAACTTCATAGGGTGGTAATGAATTTAAAAATTATAATTCTTGATCCCCAAATACCAACTCTATTCTTTCATTTGAACCACCTTTTTTGGAAAATATACATATGGATTTTTTAATTTGTTATATTCCACACTTCTCCCTGTATTGATAATGTCACCATATATTAACTAAAATGATCACTATAAGACAAATATAGATCATGAGTTGGGATGTTCTTTTCATGGAACTTTAGTTTGTATGAGGCACATGCTATATGATTGTGATTTTTCAAGAGAACACAACTATATATTTTTTTAGAAGAACCACTATATATCACAAATCCATTTCTATTGGTCAGTAATGTGATCCCACGTAAAGTGATAGGTATCTTACCAATATCATTAAAAAAAATTCTCACATGCATCATTTTAGAAAATCTCTATACATAATTGAGTTATCTTGGTTATTGGGTTGTACATCCATGATAAGTATCTTAAAAATCAAGAATAGTAAAAAGATAATCCAATTAAACTAAAAAATTTCATATGAGAGGTTACTCTAGGACACCCTTCAATCATATATTTTTTTTAAGAATCCACATATATATATATCCTCATGATGACATGCCTTAGGAATGATACATAGTTAAAGTATACGTTTCATTAAGAATTCAACCTCTCATCTAGGAAGAAGATGACAGAAATCCTTAGGAAACACATCAGTGAATTAACATATTAGGGGATTGTCACCAATGATGATATTTTACTTAGTTTTAATCATTTTAGATAGCTATTATTTCTTATAAGGTAGTACTACCCATTTATTATAGGATTATACCAAAGAATATTCATCCATCTCCTTACAGTTGTATATAATTAGACGGTGATTCAAGATACAAAGGGTAGTTTATTTCTCTCAACAATTTGTATTGCCTTTATAAAAATTAAAACCATTACATAAATAGGATACCATTAAATTGTAATAAAGGGATATTGATATTACATTAATGAAAAAATTCACACAATACTAAAATTAAGATAAAATAATCCTATAAGTTTTCCCCCAATGATATCAAATAATTTTAGGTTGTGACTCGATGTTCTTAAAAACCCAAAAGACATGATAATGCGGCATGAATTGAGATAGAAAATGACCTACACAACTCTAATTTAGTGTTTATATTTGCATCAGTCATCATGATCCATCTAACCATACTTATTCATACCATGTTCTTGGATATTTTTAGTGCTCAATATTCTTGTTAGGCCTTGGAATATAAAATTGGATCGGATAATGCATAAATTCTACCCATTTATGGTATAGAGCATTATATAGTTCCATATATTGACCATTATTTCCCTAAATCTCATTATTCCTTTTTACTTGGAAAATATACCCTTTATTTCCTATTTTTCACACATAAAACATCTCATATTTTCTTTTTGTTTCTGTTGGTTTCCCTTTAAACATTTTTTACAGAACTGAAATTGGGGCCTTTTCTCATTTATCAGATTTATCATATGAACATATTTGAGATGAGATCTTCCTCATATTTGAATGTTTTTTGAAATTAATCTATATAAAAATCATTAGAGATATTTTTTTATAGATGGATTTGTATAATAACAATATGTATAACATAATCTACCATTATGTTAGTCATATCATTTGGGTGGTCATATTGTTCTCCCACACATAGTCTGTTGACTCGGTTCTTCCTATTGCAATACCTCGACTAGAGTAAATAGAAATTTATTGTTGATTGTTTGTTAAAAATTAAAAACATATAATGTAAAATATGAAAATTAAATGGATAACTTATAATTAACATATATTCATTAACTTATGAATTTTTGGCTTTACCTTAAGTTATCCATGATCTATTTCCAAATATAAAATACTATGATTATTTTTTCCCTTAATAATGGTCTATAATAAACATGTGAATTCACCAATGCATATCCCATGGGAGTTTCAAAATAAGAGTGTAGTAATGGCTATTTTCATGCACAAATTTATGATAGTCTTGATAAATATGCTATTTTCAGGGTTGTTATCCCTATTTACATCTGTGCAAGATCCACATCCACTTATAGGTATCTATAATGTAATATATTTTCCTGGAAACCACTTAATATTTAATTTACAAAAATGTAGGGATGGTTTGAAATATTTTATCTTATTCCTAAAGATTAAATAGTGCTTTATAATAATAATCTCAAAAAATAACTTTAATTTCCTTTGATTCCAACTATGAAAACTTGTATCATTAATACACTTAATTTCATGATTTATAACATAAAAAAATTATTACAACTCATAATATCATGAAGCCTAGTGTATTTGGTAAATTTTAAAAAATAACATCAACTTGATACTTGTATAAAAATATATTATTGGAAACATCCTTAACAAAATTATAATATTTTATAGCTTTTAAAATATCATATGGTAATAATGGGCTTACCAAAGAAAGGCGTGAGATGTAAATCCTAGTGAAGAAATAAACAAGTAATAACATGATGAAATTGTTAAATGATAGTCAATAGATATTTCAATGGGATATTAAATGGGTTATAAACCCAATCTTGAAATACTATTCATGATACAAAAAGATAACAAAAAGACCACATAGGAATGTTGAAAAAATATTAAACATGCAATCATAGACATAGGTCAAGTATTAGAGTGAATAAATTATAAAAAGAAGGAAAAAACTGCGATAATTTAATGGGGTTTCTCTATAACCCCATAAATTATGTCTCAAGAGAAAAAAAAATTATCTAATGAATTGGAATGATATATAATTTTGGGTGCACCCGTCACTTTTATATCATGTACATGCATAAGTTTTCAACATCAATCATTCCACATAAGATCATATTTAATCACATATAATGCCAAAGTTAAATATTGTGGAATTAATAAATGAAATTACCAAATAATATAATTATAGGTATTTCTATATGAATAAATATTAGTGGAAATGGCAATGGTATTCACAATTCATAGGTATGGAATCCAAAATTCATCGCATAATTTCGAAAACATAACGTGGGTTGATAATGAATCATGGTAGGGATTAATGATAGTGAAAGTTGGGTATAATACCCTATAAATAATAATTTTATTAACATTACATGTAATAACATAATAAAACATAACCAACTATTAATTAAAAGGAAAAATAGAGAATGTTTATTGAATAAAAGTAGGGCATGGAAGAATCAGAATATAATTTTGGAAGTATAACAACGGTACATATTGAATCATGGTAAATCTTAATGGGAGTGAAAAGGGTATGTAATAAATTAAAAATAAATTAATATTAATGGTTATTTGTAAATAATATTACTTAAATTGAAATTAAAAGATAAAAAAGCATCACATAAATAAACTTCTTTAATAAAGAAGAAAATCAAGGATCCATAACCTTGAGAGGGTGGTTCCAAAATCGTGGGAAAAGCTTCTTTAGAGATTGGGGAATAATGATAGGGGAAAATAAAGGAAATTAAATAGTATAGTCATGATAAAATGTTTTCTAGTGAAGAGTAATGGGATATTGAGTGGTTTTATATAGTAAAATATAGGTTATTTATTTAATATATTCCAAATTTTTTTTGGGTGGCTATACAATAATGTAATAAAATTCAAAAACCTTACAAAGGTTTTTCTAATTGTTTCTAATGAGAATGTGTGGTTTTAATAATTTTATTAGTCCATGAACTATGTACATTAGAATAATACCTTTTGTGATGTGTACGTGAGTCACGTTTGTAAATAATTGATTTTAAAACCCTAAAATATAATATAAGTTTTAGAGGAATAATAAAAGGTTTATAAAATAAATAAAATAACATAAAAACAAATTATTTTAATAGATAAATATATATTTGGTGATTTATTCTTTTTATTAATTTTATTACATCACTTTTGGGTCTTTATGATGTCATAATAAATATCATATATTTACAACAAAATTAATTTCTACGTGAAAATTTGACTATCTCAGAAAATTATGAAAGAATAATCATTTGATAAGTTTTATATAATCATTAAAAAAATAATATATATTTTAACCAGAAAAAAATTAAGTATGAGAAATTATAATTTTAAATTAAAATTCGTATTTATTAAAAAATATATTTTTTCGTTATAATAGTTTTCTAAACCTTATAACAAATATATTTTCAGTCCATAATATTATATTATAATTTATATTTAATAAAAAATATTTAATAAAAATATTTTATTATAGTATAATTTATTTTAAAAATTAATTAATTCCTAAAATGTATTTCTTAATTGATATTTCATATTACACATAAAATAAAATTTGAGTTTTGTCGTATTAATATTCAATTTTTATCGAACTCATTACTTAATAATATATAAATTATAAACAATAATGAATTAATATAATAATTAATTTATTTAAAAGAAATTATATATATTCCTTAAAAATGGATTGAGAAACATAACCACTTATTACACTAATGGACTACCTAAGGGTATGGTCCACAATGGTGAGATTCTCAATGGGTGGTTCGACTAACATGATTAGGGTAATGATATCGATGACATTGAAATTATCCTATAAAATATTTTTATCATTCTTTAGTTATTTAATCTCATCTTGGGAATGGTTAGGGGAAATCCCGGTGATGCTATCCCCCTTGGAATATATGATAAATGGGCATCATTGGGTGAGATCTAACTAGTCGAAGCTATTGGTTCTTTTGTCGATGTCAACAGGACTTTATCATAATCCAGAATATATACTAATCAAATGAGCACTTATCAATAAATTTATTACCAATGATCATGATTCACAATAATATTTGAAATCTTACATGATATAACTAAATAATTTCATGTGATTTCTATTATAATATTACATAATGGGGAATTTATTTCAATCAAAAATGGTGTTTCATTATAAAATTTCATGTCATTAAATTACATTAACTGATTTCACAATTAACCTAACCTCCATATTTTTCATTGGTGTTTTAATAGTTATACTATACATGCATGATTTGAAAAAAATATGTAGAACTAGAATAAATTTTTTTTTCTTTATTCTTGAATAAAAAACTAGCATACCGATTACCACATTATTTTCTTGATCAACTGATGAAGATGTAATAACATATTCTCAACCTTTATCTCAAGACCTAAAGGTTTTTGTCATTGGTTATCTTTAGTAACCCATTATATAGTCATTTTTTTATAATTTAAACATTCCATATAGATAAAACATTATAATTTATGCTAATGATTAATTTGGAAATTCTTATATTAAATCACATTAGGGGTATCTCTCTTATCACTTTTATATTTCTCAGCTTTATTTTCAAAAATGTTTCACTTGAAATATTTCCATGCCCCTTGAGAATGTTTCCAGTATTCTTCTTTACACACTTTTGATACATGAGAGTTGGGTTATCTTACATCCATAATATTTATATGATGATCCACAAATTTAATCTTAGTTATATGTATCTTTTCTCTAATTATAGGAGACCAATATGAATCTCCCGTTTCCATATCAACTTTGAGAGAAAATCTAGAAACTTATTCCTAATTTTAGATGACTAAAATTTCAAAATATCTTAATATAATTGTCCTCATTCCACTGAAGAAGTGATCGATCCAATAATCATTCTTATTGAAAAAAACTAGAGGTGAATAATGAAATCTTTGTGAAATTTTTATTTTATGATTCAATTGATTATTCCACATTTTTTGTGAATTTAAGGTACTCCCAATCTACTTCAATATAGAGAGTGTGTGAGAAATATTTACTAATAAATAACATCCTGAATTCATCAAACACCATATATTCTATATATTATATTAGATTTGTATTCATGATCATTTTCCACAACTAATTAGCTTTTACCACATGGTTATTAACATATAGTGTTGCCTTCTCTTATTCATGGAATTAATGTATAGAGAATATCATCTCAACTGGTGTAATCCATCATGATGTGATTATGGTATGAGAAGATCCACTAAAACATGGAGGTCTCAAACACATAAAAGACTAAACTATAACATTATCTATAACATGTAATTCCACATAATTTAAGTTATTATATAAAACAAGATTTAGTTTTGACATTAATTCTAAGGGTTTCACAGTTCTACTTCCCTTCAAATTAGGCATTTTGTTAGGGAAATCATTAATTTTTACATTTCCACATTATTGACATTATTTTTATTTCTTTATTATTTTTTATTAATTAAATGATACATATGGATGGTAATACAATGAATAATGAAAGTATAAAATATAAACCATAAACTAAGATTAAGTTACTCAAATATATTTCACAGAACCTAACATACGAATTTATACATCACAATCTACGTTATCCATGGTCATTTTCCTATTATTTTTTCTAAATTAATTAACATCCACAAAAAAAAATTCCAATACTTCATATTTTTTAATGATATTTTATATTAAACAAAAAAATATCCCCTTAGAGTGCATAGAAATTTTTTTAGGCATATTTTTTATACACTTACTCTCAATAGATTTAATACCCAATGCATTTTATTTATTTTTATTACCCTTTGGTAAAACTATGTTTGAGGCTCTAGACACTTTTTATTATATATTCAAGGATTTATTTTCTTGTAAAACCAACCAACTCTACCTTACCATAAAATTAGGATATTATATTATGCTTAGCATTATCCTTTAGGATTGTCCCTGGGGTTTTCACTAATGGTTTTGTCATCCTAATATCACAAAAAAATACCTTTCTCTTATAATAGGTATAGTATCCAAATCCATAAACACATATTATTTCATGATTCTTAACTTATTTTTAGAAAAATAAAATCAAGGGATCATAGGTCTAGTTTCTTTGGATAACTAGATACATAAATAAATCATCGTATAAATTACATGATATCTTTATTTAATACTCTAAATAGTTCTCCTAACTCCCATAGATCTTAAAAAAATATAAAAGATACAATGAGGAAAAAAATTGGGTGTTGGAATTCATAATAAGGGAATAAACATGAAAATATTGAATAAAATGAGAGTAAATAGGAATAACATAATATCATAAAGAAAATGATCGTAAGAAAAAAGAACATTGAATAAGAAAATGAAATAAAAAAATCATGGAATCATGGAATATGTGTAAATAACATATGACCTGACATCATAAATAGAAGTCAATGGTCACTCATAAGACAATTATGATATAGTGGATAATGTCCCATAGTGGATTCAGTTCACTCTACATTCCCATAAATGTAGTGGGAACGGTACCATGGTGGATTAGGTTCATACTAGAATACATTATTTAACATTTCATGATATATAAAGCTTTACCCAAATCATTGTAGGGATATATAATTCTAATCCCACCCATCATAGAAAATAGTGTGATTAGGATAACCGCACATACACCATACATGATAACACATGAGATGAAAACATTTCCCAATTAATTGAAGGTATATATAATTCAATACTTCCTATTAAATTATTAAAATCATAAATATGTATCGAAAATCAGGAAAATAAACCATATATAAATCTTATGAATGATCAATCCCATGAGAAAGAATATGATTTCTCAATTATTATTAAAGGCATAACTGACAGATAAATTATAAGAATTCCCCATAAAAGAGTAAGCTAAATCAGTTTGAATATTAATAATTGAAATCGTACATTGTTCTTGAACATTGAGTTAAAATTTAAAAAATAATTAGCATGAATTTGGATAAAAATTAATAAAAACAAACCACTTGGGTGGTGATTTTTAAAATTAGTAAGGATATCTTTAAATAATGAAAGAGAATTTTATTTTCCATGAAAAAATAATAGTAAAAATAGGATTATAAATAAAATAATAAAATTTCTAAAATTTATTCATTTTATAATTTCATTGATGGATTGATTATTGAAATGTGACAAGAAATAAAAAATTCCCCCTAAATTGGGTTAACATAGAAGTGGAAATTTTGAAAGGACCCAAAAACATATATAACCCTAGAAATAAAAAGAAAATTTTCATATGTATATTTGTAAGAGAAATATATAGAAATGGATAATAATTTCACAAGAAAAATATTTCATCATATGAATAAAAAAATTCAGAACTATTAACAAATAAGTAATGAGGGTGGTGAAAAATATCCATTACCTCATGTCTGAATGCGGTATGCACTTGTAATTAACCTCATTTCCTTTGCAAGTTATCCCTTAAAAAACTCTTTATTAATAATCATCTTGGTCCTTTATTGATTCAAAGGATTAAAATTCATGTTAATGATGTTTAGGGTAGATTAGAGTAGAGTTTTGGTTGAGCCAAAGCTTTGGAATGGTGGGATAAAAGGATCGGAGGTTGTCCTCTTTTATATGTGATGAAAAGGTAAATTTAGTGAAACCTCATTATTTTGGAATAATATCACACAATTATTAATGGAAAAAATGCTCAAAAAGATAATAATTCTTTATGGTGGTATATAAGTTTTATCCTCCCTCCACCGCTAAATAACACAAATTTTTTCAATGTGTTATAACTACATATACAGTGCTTACCCCTTTTTACATTAATTTACCCTTACAAGGGAAAACCCAATTCACCATTGGAAAGAAATCATAACGAACAAATATTAAATTTTTTTAATCTAATAATTTAAAAATTCTAATATTAATTACAGAAATAATTCTATTAAATAATATTTCTAAGAGTAAGAGAAATTAATTTTTTATGTTGGCATTGAAGACGTGTAAAAAATGTTTCACATAAAATAATCATTTAGGATTAAAAATAAATCATGATAGAATATTATAAATGTTTCTATTTAAAATTCATAAATTATTTTATAATAAAAAAATTAAATTTTATGTGGAATTCTAATGATTTAATTTTTTTTAAACAATTGTAAATTAATTTAAATGACCAATTATAGTTTTTTAATTAGATTTAAAATGTAAATTTTTTATAAGGTTAAAAATATGTATTTAAATTTAAAAAATATTACTTAAAACATATTATATTATTTTCTATGTACATATTTTATCAATTAAAATATATTCTCACTTATATATTGTTAAAATTTAATATTTTGTAAAAACTATAATTTTTATAAAAACCGAATAATTTAGAAAACCCCTAAAAAAAGTCCATGATTATTTTTATATAATGATTTCAAAAATGAATTTTTTTTATTATATTCAACATCTATATGTAACTATATATATTTATACATATAATTCTTTAATATGAATTTTTTTAGTATAATATATATATATATTATTACTTTGCAAAAGGATATATTTTTATCCAAAAGGAAATATTATAATAAAATTTTATTCCCAATAAATGATATAATGGTGTTTGGTTTTATTATATTTATTACCAAATATTGCTTGCATATATTAATAATTAAAAATTTATATATAATTTCTCTTATGTTGGATAAATGGGCCTTTAAGTCCAAAATATAAAACCATTTCTGCAACAAATCTTCTAGAACCAATCATGAATCACTAGTTTTTTTTAAATCATTTTTTTTAGATTCACTTTAAAATAAATCATCTATTTATTTGAAAACAAACCCTTCAAACATGGGATTATTAATTTGGATTAAAAAAGGCCAAGAATGTTTATATAAACCTCAAATTTTTTTAAAAGTGCCTTTATAGAATTTTCAAAAACACTTGTTATTAATTATCATTAAATTAACAATGAATTATAAAAAAACTATTGAAATACATTATACTAAGTATATGATACATTGAAAAATATTTAAAAACCATTTCATGGTATCATATATATATATATATATATACAATACTTCTTAAGAAATAATTTTAGAAACACAAGATCATTTTGTGACATGATGAATAATGGAATTGTAGAAAAACAAATACCTCAGTCCAAGAATAAATAATTCACATTTGATACCAAGGATAAAATCTCCATCTATAATCACTAATGAACCAAATACCTATGTTTATATGAATCCTAGAAAATAATATTTCTTTCAAATTTATTATGGTTTGTAAAAATAATGAAATCTTTGGGGAAGTGGAGGAAGGTAGAGGAGGATAAAAAGGAAGGAGGGATTCACCTTAGAAAACCACTTGAAATATATAGGGAGAAGTATTATAAGTAAGGAGGAAGATGGTAAAATATCTTAATGGATATCTTATGGTTTAAACACATAAGAAGGGGAAGAAAAGTAGGATATGGCCACTTAAAACTAGAGAGGTGTAGTGATAGAAAAAACATAAAAGAAAATATTGTATGCATCAGGTTGTGGGGATACCTCACCTATCACAACATAATAGGACTCCCCTTAAGAATAATTTAATTGTGGGATAACTATCTAGGATTATGTATTTTTTTAAAACCTACCATCATGACATGAAACAACCACATATAACTATTCACATAATGAATATCACCCATGGATCCCACATATATAGTGAATCATTCACCTATCCCATTATGAGAGTTAAAAACTGATCTAGCTCATGGTGTAACTATTCTTTATAGTAAAAAATCCATTTTCAAAGCACAGACATCCCCTATATAAAAAAAATAACAAGGGAAAAGTCTAACACCAGTCAGGACATGAATGACATAGAAATGTTAGGGAATGACCTAATCCTTAATAAAATAAAATAAAAGGTAAAAAAATTACATAGAGGTATCAACACACCCATCATAGTGAAAACCACCAATGATTTAGTGTGAACATTCCGCGGTCTAAAAATGAAGAACAATAAAAACACTACAAATTCCAAATAAATTCAAAAAAATCCATATATATATATGTAGTATAATTTGAAATTGACATGGGTGTGTCATAATTATATCTACTATGCCACTTTCTACCACTATAAATTCAGATTTAAAAGTATAATTAATGAAAATTTAAATCATCCATTTAATCCATGAAAGTGGTGGTTGGATTGAGTAGGATAAATTAAGAAGTGTCTAATAAGAAGGGAAAAACCAGAAAACTCCTCGAGAGAGAAAATTAACAATTCAAAAACTTCATTAGAAATATTAATCATAATATAAATAGTAATCATGTAACATGATACTTAAACATCAAAAATACCTTCAAGAGGTATCCATACCATTTCTAATTAATCTATAATAAGGAGATAACATCAAAATACACCTATAATAGGGATATCAATAAAAAATTGTTCCCTCAAATGAATTTTTGAAATGATAATTCTTTTGTAACCATATAAATGTTTTGAAGAACTAGTTTAATATTATAAAAGGGATTACCAACAATAATAAAGATAACAAAAAGCCTATAATTAGGTCCAATCAATCCATAAACACTATATAATATTATAATAAACTAATAGATCTATATGAAAACATGCCTCAACATGAAATAACATGTGCTAAATCCTAGAGAAATAAATATGAAATAGGTCTCCATTAGCCTCACTCATAGAACACCCATCCATGGAGAACCTAAAAAACAAAAACAGAACATTTTATAAAATCATGTACCTACCAAAGTATAATATACACTAGTAAAACACTCATTGCAGTCACCCAATCCCATACCGGAGGATCCCGATGATAAATTCATCACAATCCAAATATCATCACATATATAATCTCATTTACCAATCTCGATACACATAAAAAAATAATGATGCATGAATATAATGTAAAAAATAATCACCAGTTAAAAATAGTAATTGTGGTAATAACCTAATAATACATGAATGTATATTTAAATAAAATCCCAACATCAATAAAATTAATCATGAATAAATACCAAAATTGATGATCACCTATGTCCTAGATTTTTGTAAGACCATACTCAACCACACTCTATTATTAAACTATCCAGAAATTATATATATTGATTTGAGGCCTAGATTAGAACCACTCTCTAGAATTGATATTATATAAATAAAAAGTAAACTAGATTGGGTGAAATAAAAAAATCTAAAAAAATAATTTGACATTATCCTTCACCACTTTCTCACAATTATGAAGGATAATAGACCAAATCACATTAAAAACAAATTTCCTTGGGTTTTTCAGTGAATTGATGTTTGTGTCAATTCTATATTACCACTTCATCACCTTATAATAATTTTTTTACCATATATTCACTACTAGAAATTCGGGATATAGCCACTATTTTAAATCGTGGTTATAGGTCCTCAAACTGTGGTTATAGGTAATAGCCACGGTCTGTTGAACCATGGCTATGTTTGGTGTGGCTACAGGCCTTGACCTATAGCCACGGTTTCTAACTGTGGATAAAGACCTATAGCCACAGTTCAAAATGTGTCTATACACCTAAATCCGTAGTTTGAAATTGTAGCAGCAACTTAAGGCACATAGGGCTATAGCCACGGTTCAAACTGTGCCTATAGGTCTATATGCATGGTTTAAAATTGTGGCTATAGGGATTCCCATTTCATAAAAAACCCCACCTAGATCCTGAATAGACCCATTCCCCAAGACAGACCCTGCACACCCCCCAAACCCTGGACACTAGCCTAGAAAAACCATGGACACCGCCTAGATAGACCCCTCAAAACCTGGACAGACCCCCAGACCCTGGACACCCCCTAGACAGACCTTGCACACCCCCCACCATAGACACCCCCAGATAGATCCACCCCAAACTCTGGACAGATCCTCCATACCCTATACACCCCCCTGAACAGACCCCCCCATACCATGGACAGACCCCCCCTCCCCCCCAGTTCAAACCCTGGACACCCCCTCCCCCTTAGATAGACCCGCCCAGACCCAGGACACCCCCCCAGACAAACCACCCAGACCCTGGACCCCACCCCCACCAAACAGAACCCTCAGACCCTAGACAGACCCCCCCCCCCAAGGACAGATCCTGGACACCCCTCCCCCAGACCCTAGACTACCCCTCCCTCTTGGACCACTACCCCCTGCAGCAGCCCTTCTCTCATGCAAAGGCCCCCCATCCACTCCTCTCTAGACACCCACTACACATCCCCCTCCCTGTTGCACCCCCTACCCTAAATACCCTCACCCCCAGTACACCCCTTGCCCCAACACCCCCCCCCCCCCAGACCCTGGACAGACCGCCCCCTGGACATTCCCTGAACAACCCCTTGGACAGACCTTAGACACCCCCTAAATAGACCCCCCCCCCCCCAAACAGACCCCCAAGACGATGGATAGACCCCCCTCCCCCCTTGAAAGATCCTGGACACCCCTCCCCCAGACCATAGACACCCCCTCCCTCCTGGACCCCCACCCCCTGAATCATCCCTTCCCACATGGTAAGCCCCCCCCCCCCCCCGCCATAGAAATTTTCATTTTAATCAATTCATATGATGAAGGAATATAGCTTCCAATATGGTAGTGATCCATACATCAATTTACAAAGGGAAAGATAACCAAAAAATTTTTGAGAATGAAATTTCAAAAAAAATTGTGTAAGGAAGAAACAAACAAATTGGAGATTAACACAAAAGGGATCAAAGTGAATACATGTAAGAAGGGAAGGATTGAGTAACAGCTAGGTAGAGTATTAGTAAGAAGTTAGAGCTGGAAGGGGAATTTTCAAGATTGAAAAGAAGAGTGAAGATCTACTTTCAACAGTTTTTTAAACCCATTTGTTTATATCTTATTTTAATTTCTAACATTTTGGTGTCATAAGATATTTTTAATATATAAATTTAAAATTTATTTTAGATAATCTAATTTGATCACCCAACTATTGATGTTCTCTACTACCTTGTAGACCACCCTGATGACCCCCCTGCCCCTCCCACCATGCACCCTCTAGCCGACTAGTTTTTCCTCCCCCCATTACCCCTTGCACACGTTGCCCTAAAGACCCCCCTGCAGACCACCACCATCTCCCCCTTGCATCCCACCTGCCCCCTTCTCCTCCCACTTTCCCTATAGAACCCCCTGCAGGCCAACCCCCAATGCCCTACAGACCTCCCCACTCCCCCATCCCCTCCCCACTCCACCCACAACCTCCCCCCGCCCCCTTCCTACAGACCTCCACCTACCCCCTGCCCCCAACCCCCCTCCACCGTCCTCCCTGCCAGTCCCCCCTCCCCCCCTCCACCACCACCCCCTTACATTTGATGCCCAACGATAATAATATTTTATATTATGAAGAAGAATTAATTAATCATTGTTTCATCAAATTTTTTTGAAACATTACTTCAAGCCCATTGTGTTAGGATACACTAGGATGGTCATGATCCTTGTCTCACATGCCTAATTTTTTAAGGCAATCAGCATGACACCACAAGATTGACGATTATGGAAGCTTTCATTGAAATGGGAGGATGGGAGATTGAAACATTTCTTTATGGTTTTCATTTCCCAGTCCATATTTCACTTATATATTTAAACCATACCCATGAATCATGTTCTTGATTCCATCTCCATGTGGACATCGGTTAATAATTTCACTTGATTCATTATCAAGCTGAAAACCTAATTATCAAATTTGACTTGAATTTAAATTACATTGTATATTTAAATAATCCCATAAATGTATTTCTCATTTCTGGAAGTGAGGGGTTCTTATGCCTGCCACATATAAGAAAATGATGGATCTTCAGTTATGATCTTGGCATGGAGGCTGTTATCTCTTTTTCTATCAAGCCATATAGACAGCTTAGGCTCATAATCTAAGAAATACTATTCTCACAACCTATATAATCCTAGATTAATCACCAAAGTCATCATCGGTTAGTCACCTTATGTATTTTATGCTCATCACCTAATGATCTCTAGGCTCATCACCTAAAGAATTTCGTGTTCATCACATGATGAAGGATGAGATTATAATGCTTTAGGAAAAGTGAATCATCCTATTCTTATCACATAATAAAACTTATACATTTCATACAGGGAAAGGTAGGGTCCTCTTATGCACATAAAAAAATTAGTCATCATTTTAGGTCTAGCGGGGACTAGTCTCTTTATGCTCATCACATAAGTTTTGTCACGATTTAAATTATAGTGGGAACTATTCCTCTTATGCTCCTCACATAAGACAAGTAATGGTTTATTGACCAGTGGAGACTACTATGAGATTTAGAGTACTCTTGGAAGATGGTCAAGAATCAGATATATTACCTCAATAGTGGTTGACGTGATGGTGGTGATATTAGGATGATGTGGATTAACAATGAAGAGTTATAATATGTATCCTGTTTTAACAAGAATGAAAACCCGCATAGTCTGATGTACATAATTTATTTTCATATGAGAGGATAATCGATATTGTTTTACATAATGCGGTAAAGATGATTTTTTGTGAAATAAGTGACAATGTGTGTTGTGTTAGTGATACACATTAGTTTTTTCATGTCTGTTTCAATGTGTTATGTGGCCCAGGTGTAGGAAGGTTGTGGGGTGTACACCAAGTATGACACCCATATGGAGGTATGGATCATCCATATCTCTCAATAATTTTTGAATTTTTATATTTTGGGGACTTTTGGGACTCATGTGGTCAATGATGAACTATATATTCCTATAAACAAACATTTTACATATCAAAATTGTGCAGCTAGCAGGAATAGATAAGATAATAGTTATAAGGACTCTGTAGAATGGTTATACACCTTGGATTACCTGAGAGTATCACATTCTTCAATGTCTATAGGAAAAAATATAGAGTAAAAAATAAAGAAATTATGGAAACAAGTTTTTAAACTAATTAGGAAATTATAGAATTCAATTTAAAGGTTTGGGAAGAGAGACCTACCGCAACCTCAGGATGTGTTTCTTTGGACGACGACAACTCGAATCTTTCTTTTTTCCACTTGCATTGATATGCAACAATCATCATTTCAATCTTTCTTGATATTTGGAAGAAATATGTGAAGAATTTACAGTGTATGAATTATAAGCAAGGATATAAGTGTCTATATGAAAATAATAGTGTCATTGAAAAATGATATACATATTGACACCATGTCATAGGCTATACTAAAATCATGATTTCAACGAAGTACATGCCACAAAAATGCCTTCAGATGTGGAGGATGTTATTCAAGAAGAGTGAGATGTTTTTCATGTCTTCAAGAAGAAATGCTACAAATATAAGGATACAATGTAACAAGTATGGTGGATCATTAATGTTTAGGAAATGAAACCATGAGATATTCATGCAATAATTATATAAACACCACAACATCTACCAAACATTAACATCGTTATATGGTAGAATTAAATGTATAAACCAATAATAAATTTATATCTAAAATGTACCTCAATATCAGTATCACCAAAACCATCACAAACCTCATCAACTCTTTCAAAAACACCAACATCATTATCTCCTCCTCTCATACCACCATAATCATCAACATCTTCATTGGCATATTCACCTAAATCAATGGTAAGAGCAGTAGAATCTTCATAAACTAAAATCAAATAAATTGGAACACGTTTAATTAGTGAATACATAAAACTTTTATCACTAAAATCAACAAATCAATCCATATTTATTTTAATACTATAAAATCATACAAAATGTGTAAATATAGAAATTAAAGGGATATTAATGGAATTTGAGAGAATAAAACAATGAATTCTATATAAAAAATTTATGAAATTTTTATTTCGATCACTCCCTCCAATTTTAGAAAACCACTTATTGAATGAGTAACATATATAGGAAAAAAATGATGCCTAGGGGAGCTAGCCATGGAGGGTGTTGTCTAGAAAGGACACATGGTTTGATTAGAGCATGAAGATAAATTATTTTTATGCATTACTGATGATGAATAACTGAGGAGGATCTGTAACACCATGGGTTAGGCTTATATGATTTTGGATGATGGGATAAGGTAACTGTTCATTTGAAGTGTTATATGTGTCATGAATTTAAATTAAACAAATAATATAAAAAATTACAGGATATTGTAGTTACAGATGGCATAAAATGAACAATATTCAAGGAAATGTAAGAAAACATCACCAAATGACAAATGAAAATTACAAAAGTAAAACAAACACTGAATATTAAACCAAAATATTGGCCTGAATTTCAGCATAAATGGGCTCCATAACATAATTTTTTGAAATCATCACTGAGAAAATATTGAACTTTTTTCATGCAAAATAAATTATTATAACAACTGGAAAATGATATATTCAGGACAACTTCTATCCATGATTTTTACATAGCTTAAAATTATCTCCATAAACACACAATAAAATGCTATTAAGAAGTTACAAAATGCATCATTGACTAAGAAGTTGTGACAAGATAAAAATTGCACTATTGGAAGTGAAAAGATTGTCGTGATATGAGCATCCTTGACCATAAATGTGAATCTAAACCTCTTATGATCACATGTTATTTTTTTAATGTTATTTACCAAATTTTTATATTCCATAAATTCTAGGTGATGAAAACCATAATATTTCGATTTCATAGGGTCTCTTAATCCATCTTTATCTTTTCATCACAACTCCATCTAGTTATCAAAGGAAATTATAACATTAAAAATTATATATGTTTTTAAACTATCATTTAGTGTAAATGTTTCATTCATTGGTTTCTTGAAAATATTCCTTTAACCACTAACCATTAATCTTTATTTAGCACATTCAAAATTCATTACATTAACTAAATTTTAGAACTAAATAATAAAGTTCTTCAATAATTTCACTTCCTTCCATATTGGAAAAAAATGGTTACGAAAACCCATAAGATTCTATTGACATATTTTATTCAATGTATGCAATTGAAGCGTATATTATATGCAATAGTAGTGCTTTAATGATTTTCATTGGAGATTGATATTGAATATGACAATGTGTTAGATAATAGAAGACCATATTAAGTATATGGAACATAAAAATGTATTCATAATAGGAATGTTTAGGATATGTATATTGAAAATTAAGTGTCTATTTTGTGCATTGAAATATACACATGTTTCACATTGTACACCTAGTATATGCATAAAAAGTATAGACTTGGTGAATCGGTAAATATTACAAGATTAGAAATTAAATATATGTGACAGGGGGGTACTAATTTATATATTTGTTTCAATAATATTCAATGGGGAGCTGGATGGTGAGATTTGAATGAATGATCGAGCGGGTAGATTAAATTATGGTAGAAGGATGGGATAAATCATTGGGGATGAATGGAGGGGGTGTGCGAATGGGAAGCATAGTACATAAAGTATAATTTGACAACATAGAGTGACCACAAAAATCACCGAACAACAAAAGGTTGAGCCCACGAGGTGGGATGTTTATTGTGATCAAAGTTGGTTGAATCAAAATTTCGAACACTATCCGTCGAAGATGGTGGTAGAGGAGGCTAGGGATTGCATGATCAAAAATGAAGGTGGGGAGAAAAATAGAGATTCGCAATGAAATCTGATGTCACATTAATTATTCAGTGAAGGCTGAAAGCCCTATAGGCCGGAGGTGATCAATGGTTGATGGTTGAGGGATGAGGGAATGTAGAGGTGATAAAATGGACTGAAATTTGTGCATGGTGTTATGAGAGAGACAGTCATCGTGGATGGGAGAGATAGTTGCAGAAGATTCAGAGCCAGAGATTGAGGTGGATGTGGAGGCCGGATGAAGTATGGGAGGGGGAAAGAAGGGAGAGCAATGCCGAAGAGGTGAAGCCGGGGATGGAGTCCTCATGGTGGGGACGTCGGGATGGGTTTGTGGGAGGAGAGATGGGAGAGAAATAAAGGAAGACAGAAGGGGGTTCAGAGATGTTGTGGGAGACAGATACACGCAATGGAGTATCATTGTGGATCAGACACATTGAGGAATGGGGGACACTTTAGTATATTTAATCAAAATTCATGTTTTACCAAAATAGGTCATGTTTCATGGGTAGGTTATATAGTTTGGTAAATCATGCACTAATTGTGCAGTTTCAAGTTGACACCCACAGAGGAATCACATGGTTTGGTTTTATGGTTACTCCATACTAAATTCCAAAAATGTAGGTAACCCTTATGAATAGAATGATCCACACATGTTTTTGGAAAGTACTGCCTAGTTTAGAGAATCAATTTCCCACCATGTAAAACCACTTTATCAAAATAGAAACACCACTCTCATTTTTTCCATAGAGTTACTTCCAATTATAAGAAAACTATAAAACATAAAAAAGATCCCAAATTTATAAATCAAAGTAATTTTTTACAAAATATCATGATAAATAAAAATGGAAGAAACCTTACATGAATCTGATGTCAAACTCACTGCCTTTGATGGCGGTGTATTGAACTGACATCATCATAAGAAACCACCTGTATAGAAATAATGGGAAAAGAAGTGAGATATAAAGACTTCTAAAATATATGTTATTGGTGTGTCAATTGTACATGATAAATGATACATGACTCCAATACCAACATGATAACAAGGATAATATTAATGATTACACAAACATAATATAATCCAAATGATCAAGAGAATTATTAATATAAAGGGAACCTACATCAAACAACAATCCATAAATAGATCTTAAGATTTTACCAACCAACAATGATCGTTATACCCCCTTTATAATCCATGAATACATATGAATCAAAAAAAACATTTTAAAATTATAACTACAATTGGTATAATTTATGTTATACTCATCGGGTAATATACATCACTCAGACAACAAGCCATGTGTGGGGTCCACTCTAGACACCCACACAAAACTAATAAACTCAAAAAATAAAAATTATCAACCCCAAACAACTTAAATTTTCATTAAACATCATGAACAACCATAAATAAATCCCATGAGTAGTACACCTAACCTTAAATGACATGTAATAATGATAATTCCAGATTTTTAAGTATCCTTTATATGTCTCACATGAAATCTCAATCATATAGAAGTGATAACACACTTTTTTTAAACAACCATAAAATCACGATTTTAATTAAACCCATGGCTATAAACTAAGCTATAGCCACATACCAATCTTTGGCTTGGTTCATTTTAGTGGTATAGGGAGACATGAGTTGTCTTTATTTGATTAAGGTAGTGATTTTCCTTTCATCATGGAAATGATACCTGTGGGATCATGGGTGATTAGTTATTTTTAGTATACAAATAATGGATCATCCAAAATATTGGTAGTGTGTCTTTTAGTTTTAAGGTTGGAAAATGGAAATAATATAAGGCTCACCCCACCCTCATCTTCACCCCCTCCTGCAACCCCACTACCCCCTGCACCCCTCACCTGCAACCCAACTTCCCACTGCACACCACCCCCACCTGCACCCCCCCACCTATACCCCCACTCCTCCCTACCTAAACTAAAATGATATATAATAATGATATTTCATGATTTCTATGTCTCCTCTATATACTGGACATGAAATCCCCATCATATAGAAGTGATCCCACCATGGGTTTAAACAACAATACAACCACAATTTTAATTAAACATGTGCCTATAAACTAAGCTATATCCAAATACCTATCATTGGTTTGGTTTTTTTAGTGGTATAGGGAGACATGATTTTTCATTATTTGATTAAGGTATTGATTTGTCTTTCAACATGGAAATGATACCTATGGGATCATGGGTGATTATGTATTATTCAGTATACACCTAATGAATCATCCAAAATGTTGGGAGTAAGTCTTTTATTTTGAAGTTTGGAATGTTGAAAAAATATAAGGCTCACACCCCCACCCCACCCCCCACATCTACCCCCTACACCCTCCCCCCACCACATAAAACCCCAATGAACACCCCCCAACTGCACCCCCCACCCCACCTGCACCCCCACTCCCCCCACATACACCCTCACTGCCCCCAACACCCCATTAATAAGGATAAATATTCATTCACTTTTAATAATAGTATTGATTAAGTAAATGATGGAACTATAAAAACCATACCTTCTATGAATTTCAAAAATATAACTCCATTTTATGGAATCAAAAGACTTTGAGATATCAATACTTAGTTAAATGTTCCCATTCCTACCATTGTTCTTCATAATGTCGATACATTTTGAGGAAGTGAATACCTAATTTTGGATTCCTCTTCTAGTTATAATTCCAAATTGATTTGATTATATGATTCCTCAAGAAATACATCATATACTAAAGAAATGACTTTGCTAATAATTTTTTGAATTGTGTTCCCAATGGAAATTGGATTGAAGTCTTTAATATGCACTACATTATCCGTTTTTTTAATCAAATTAATAAAATTGGAATTTATTCCATAAAGTATAGAAGAATGATTAAAGAATTATCTCATAGAATTATGTAAATAAACATGGACAATAACAAAGTAATCCATAAAAAATTTGTTTCTGAACCCACCAGGCCTGACCACACTCTCAATATTTAAGTAAAATATTGAAGTATTTACCTCCTTATCATCACAAGATTTAGTTAAACATGTGTTTTTATTATTACCAACAACACAAGTAATTTTATTCATCATCTTTAATGTAAAATCTTCTTCTTTATGTGAAAATAGTCTTCTAAAATAGTCAACCATAACATTAAAAAATTGATTTTATGAGTTATATAAAGACCCATCGATTTTATGGATAGTGACTCCTCTCTCAATCCGGTTTTCCTTTTGTATATAATGAAAAAATATAGGTTTTATATCTCCTACCTACATCCATATTATATTATATTAGTTCTAGACTAGACCTTCTTTCAGAAATGGGTTTTCATAAAGCTGAGACAAGGTTTTGATCTCATCGTTTGAAGGATCATTCTGATTCTGGTTGATATTATGAAATTGTAGTAAGGATTTCTCATGCTCTTTGATATCATTATCCATATAATAAAAATATACCTAGTTACAAAAATGAATCATTATTTTAAAATTATTCAACCTTTTTTACTTGATTTTAAGAGGGATTTCATAAATTTCCATGTTCCATGTAATGATGATAATCTCCCTACAACCAGGAACAAAAATTCAGGCATTGTTGAATTCAAATAAAATGGGAAATTATGTCAGTTTATTTGTGAAAATATCCACCATAAAAGGATTGTGATCATAGTAACATTTTTGGAGAGCCAGACCTGATACATCAATAATATAATTATTTTCATCAATATCAACAAAAATATATCCAATTTGGTGGCTTGTAATACATTGATGGTGTATCTACACGAGTTATAGTAACCACCCACAATTGTAACTTAAACCATGCTATATTTATCAAAATAGGATAGAAATTTAGAATCTTCGATCACATTCATGTGTGAAATAGTTTTTTCCTCATGCCTTAGAATAGTGTTAAAACCCTTCAGAATCACCCAACTATATAAACACTAAGAAATTACCCCATCGATATTATCCAAGATATCTATTTTTTCATGTAAAATCTTGAGGAATAAACAAAATACAATGATATTACAATTCCTTGGATAATAATATAAACTAAAAAATCCTGTTGATATTTTGTACATGAATGTAGGCTGATACTATTATACATTAAAATACAGAGATTCTCAGAGACATTCTCACTTTCTTTTTTTGATACATAAGAATATCCATGGGAAGACCATTTAAACTCAATCCATGTATCAAACTCCATATTAGTTTTAGCTAAACTAATCATCATAGGTTTTTTTACCATAATAAAGTATCTCGGGGATGTCATTGTGGGAGAGTTCCCACTACCTTGAAAATTAAAAAAGATAATCTTCACTTATGAAGGGATTCAATAGATCTTGTTTTGAAGAACAAAAGGAAAAATAAGAAATCAAATAAATTTCAAAACCTATTATCAATACCTAAAACCAATTGATCAAGATGAGTCGGCTCGGCTAGGGCACTGCAGTTCAAAATTTCCCCGAAACTCTAAAACTCGACATTGAAATCCATTTCAAATTTTCAGAAAATTTCACATATTCATGAGAAACTAAGTATGCAGGAAACGAAAAAACAAAATGTACAATCATCATACATGATAGAATCTGTGACCATTCGGTCTCTAGAGGAATGTCAAGGGAGGAGGAACAGCGAGGGAGAAAGAGTATTCATCGGGGGAGATAGTCAAGGGTGGGAGGAAATAGTCAAGCGCGAGGGTGGGGAGGCCTTCGCGAAACACCAATGGCCTAGAAATGTAGAAGAGACGTCTGGGAGGAGTGGGCAGAGAGCAGGTCCAGGTCAAGGGTTTGAGGAGTCGTGGACAGTGGGGAGGGGGAGCATGCGAATTGCGGGAGGAGATGAGGAGAGTGTCGTAGAGAGAGTCATCTAGATTGGGTAGGAGGAGCTCGTTGATTAGGGGAGGATAGAATGAGAGTGTTACAGAGAGCGTTGTGGAGAGTGGAGAGGAGGAGCTCGCAGATTGGGGGAGGAGAGGAGATCGTTGCAGACTGGAGAGGAGGACCCCGATATATAGTTAAAAAAACATAGCTACATATTTTTTTAATTTGTGGCAATAAATTATGATATATCCACAGTTATAATAGAACTCTTTCCATAAACTAAGCTATATACATAGACTTATAAAACCGTGGATATAGCCATGTTTTCTAGTAGTTATGGTAGATAGTTTATGAAACATGAATTCCAAGAATATACAATGTTTTGACTTTGACACTATATTTCGAGTATGGATAGGTAAAACAACAAGAACAAATACACCTATAATACATGCAGAATCACCTTATGGTTTAACCATATAAACATATAACTATGCTCAGCTGAGACCACTCTATCAGGGATATCTAAATAAAAAAACATGAAACCAATAAACTTATGCTTCCCAAATAAAAAAAAAACAATCCCAATAACAACCTAGGGATAAATCTAAAAGAACCAATTCACCAAAATAAGCATAGAATAAGAAATATATATTTTTAAAATAACATAGTTTGAATAAGATTCTAAAAAAGAATTTTACAAAATAATGAAAAATTATAAAATGTTAAAAATTATTCAAAAACTAAATGGAACATGTTTCAAACCATTTTCAAGAATCAAAATACCACCTCCCATACTTGGGAATCCAAAATTGTTATAAAATCTACATTCATTTCATATAATTTTTTCAAATTATCTAATGAAATCAAACATTTTTTTAAATAATTCATTAAAAGAAAAAATCATTTTAAAGTAATCCTTAATGAAACATTTAAAATTTAAGCATCTATGGAATTATTTTTTTTAACAAACTACCAAAACAAGTCTTAAAGTTAAAAAAATCACTAAAAATTACATTTCGCACAAAACAGGATTTCCAAACACAATGCTAAAGAATTACCACACTTCACAAAAACCTCTATGAAATATCTTCAATGAGTAAAAACCAAAAACGAGAAATTATAAATAAAAAGAGGTTAAAACACTAATTACAAGAGGGGTTCATAACTAGTAATGATTTGTAGTTATGGTTTGGTAAATAGTGTGTCGATCATGTGATAGTAGATAAGTTGTTTCCTATACTATGTGCACATGGTCCGCTTCATTTTCTAGACCATCTGAGCTAAAGATATAACTTGGTTTCTAATTTCAACCCCACACTCAATTAATACCCCTAAAGTATCTGAAATAACTCAATGGAGATCAAAATATTTAGGAAATATATCCAAAGACAATAATCTAATTTTTACTGACCATGGTGACTCAGGTTTAATCATGAAAGGTGGTAATGATTCCCCAAATCGTGGCGTACCTCATAAGTTACAAATATTTTATCCTTATACTTCAAAAATCACCCAAATAACTAGAGGATTCATTGATACCATTTTTAAATGAACTAGCGAGGATCAGCTTGACATGTCACCTTTTCGATTATATTACATGTCCTAGAGAGTGTTCTATATGTTGAGAGGGATAGAAACTAGTGTTGAGTTATCACAAAATATGAATAATGGGCATAATTTCACCCTTTAATCATAATAAATAAGTAGATAAAATTATTGAAAATCTAGTGTGGTAAATATATAAATTTTACTTCCATGCACATTAATAAACATATTAAAATATATAAATAGTATAAACATGGAATTTAAAAAGGAAATATAAAATAAAATGTAATCAATATTACTTTATTCTAAGAATATATAAGTAATAAAAAACAAAAAATCGTTAGCAACATAAAAAAATAAAAAAAATGAATATGAACAAAAAATACATTTAGTCAAATGAGATAATGTATAAATGCCCCAAAATGAACCACAAAAGAAAACATTATAGAATTATGCATGTGCTCACACACAAGTGTTTGTGAAAGGTATGAGCTAAACAAGCATAGTAGGATTCTATAAAAGATATTATTCAATTCTACTTATTTATTTATTGTAATTTTTATTTTTAAAATATATATAATATAGGTTTTAATGTAATGAAATGTAAATAAAATAAGTACAATATTCTTATTCTTTCTATGAATGGTTCATACTTATTAAAAAATGATGTTTATAAAACCCAGTTCTCTTCTAAAGTTTATTCCATAATATAAAACTTTTTAAACCCACTAATTTTCTTGTGTTATACTATGATGAAGTGGTTAAATAATTATGAAACATGTGTCTTCTCTATAGGTTATGATATGATGAAATTTTTGTGAAACCAATTTTATATAAAGGGTTATGATATAATGAATGTTTTATAATATTTTGGCTTACATACATGTGACATTAATTATGTGATGGGATCAACCTATATCTCTATCTAATGCATTGGGTAATGATTTATATCTCAAGGGATAGACATGATTAGAAAAAGGGATTGAACACATTTTATTAATGGACTTTGTACTCTATTCTGCTATTGGGGGTTAACATTAACTAGTATTATGGTTCTGGGAGTGAACCTATTTCAGTTTTATATCCTTGGTGGTGAGAAATTACTACAATTGAAATTATTTTATATACTAGTGTGAATGAAAAAAATATGTGTCTTATACCAATATTAATCTCTTATGGATAATGTTTATTGATTTCAACCACATTTTTTTCTTATAAACTACTAATATTTAGTCCATGACCCAATATTATGATCTTTTATTTATAGGGAATGTTTTTAAAATGTTATACTCATGTTATGATACAATTTTTCAAGTTATTATTATGTATCTCCAATTTTTACAATATCTAAACATCTGATCTCACCCTTTTGTATCTTTCCATTCCTAGGTTATGAGTTACGGTTTTAGCTAGGATATGATTGTGAAGAGTATGAAATGGGGATATATTTTTGGGAGACATTGTGGAACACTTAATTAATAATATAATGTTACAATTATTCAAAGTTACTAAACCATTATAGTCTTGAGGTGTTTTTTGTGTAAGTTAATGAATATTCATCTAAAAAGATATAATATCCATGTATTACAATCCTAGATCATTGTAGTTTGTATAATAAGAAAGGTTTTTATTCTTTTTAAACATGGATTAGAAAACATTAACATGATCCCAAGGGGTATTTAAAAGGATATTTTTAGGTATATGTATATGTATAATTATAAGGTTGGGTCAAAGTATAGGAAACATTCTTAGAATTTCACTTAAGGATGTAGAAAGTTGTTTATGAGAAATTGCACCCATGTAAGGATACTAAAAGTATATATGGATCATGAATAAAGGTAAATTGGGGTAATATATCAAAAAAAGGGTTCATTTGGCTAGACATGATCATCACATAGTTCAAGACAATTGACCTATTCTGCACACCTACTTTGACACTCCTGGGTGATACAATTTGAAAATTAAAAATTCTTTTTGAGCCATCAGGAAAAATCTAAATAGATAATGACTATGAATGATGTATTATAATCCTAATTTGTTATATATTAAAAAACATTTCATGATTTAGTCATCCTATAATTGATTTTCATGATTATTTGGTTTATTTATATGATTATCATTGCTCACAGTATGCTTTTTGGTTTTAG
Source organism: Viscum album (assembly GCA_963277665.1). Taxonomy (NCBI): domain Eukaryota; kingdom Viridiplantae; phylum Streptophyta; class Magnoliopsida; order Santalales; family Viscaceae; genus Viscum; species Viscum album. Next base: position 1,709,733,164 of record OY728140.1, on the reverse strand, counting down.
TAAATGGAGGGAACTGGAAGGAACTAGGTAAACATTGAATTTGATAGAAAATTTGCTGGTGATAAGCCAAATGAGATGATAACTAGAGAAAAGACTATTGTGATTATTCCTAAACAGTTATCATGATATATGATTAAAAATTTGCTACATATCCATCTCTCAAATTCACCAAATAAGTGAAGGAAATATTTCACTAAGAGTCCAGGTTATGGAGACCATGAAGGAATGAATATTCAGTTTCCTATATGTTGAGAATCTTAAAAAAAGAACTCAAGGGAATGTCTTAGGGGAACAATAATATTTTTTTATTTGGAATAGAAATAAATAATAACGAAAATGAAAAGTAAAAAAGATAAGTTTGGTGTACAAAATGGATGTGAATAATGGTACATCTAAGGTATCATTGATTTTTGAATATTTTAAATAGGGAATTTATGGGAATTATGAAAATCAATGTTGTAATGGGAATTATAATGAAGAGCGGGGAAAATTATGAGTAATGGTTTTTTTATCGATGATAAAGCTACTACATGTTACATATTAAAGGAAATAGATATTAATGAAATTATTTGATGAATCCTAGTTAATGGTATCAAAATGAAGTGGGATGATTGATGTTTTTATGCATTGTAATTCAATAATTTTTTTTGGAAAAATCAAAAAATATATAATTATTATTTACTATAATTTTTTGATTAAATATATTCAGTATAGATATAATTGAAATGATATATTATATGAAAAACATATTATTAAGGGATAGTAACCCTTAATTTGTTTCAGATGTTGAGATAATGATGTTGGGATAATGATATGTAGTATTTGAATAACTAAATTCAATAGTACTGATTACCTAGGAACTGATTAATGATTTTTTGAAAAAGTGGGTTATACGGTCATTGATAAACATTACATTATTTTTTGATTTAAGGAATATATCCAATAATCTATTCTTTATGTATGGAATTATGAAGCCTGTATTTTTTCGATATGTTTTTAGGAAAATTCATGTTATTACCATGTTTTAAGAGAATATTTGATGAAATTATTCACATGATTGGTATATGAAAATCAAGGGCTACTTAATATTATATGGGAGATTAATGTTACGTTAATTTTTATAAATTTATTAAACATATTAATAAATTTTGAATTTTGGAAGGGTTATAAGGATTACTATGTATGGAATGGTTTAATTTAAACATTGGATGAGTTTTTAGGGATTAACCTATAACTCCAACATATGAACATTTATACACATTGGATAACAAGTGGTAAAATGTTTAACAAGATATATAAGGAATGATATATAATTATATTATGGATCATGTGATCCATTATTACACCAAGAATAAAAAAAGTAAACTCTTATAGTATGATATGATGTGTAAATTGATCAAAGAAAAACTAGAGGATGATAATTTTCTTTTGATATAATGGAAATATATGACATAGTTATATCGGTCCATTTGAAATTCATGGTCATATTTGGATGGTAACCTATAAATTGGTGCATCCAAAAAACCACTCTTTGGTTCAATATGTATTCCATGTATCTCTACTTAGGATTTTTATACATGATTCATCACATGAACTGAAATTATACATCATATTATTGGAACAATATATTCCATATGAGGATAAGTATATAGAGATTCTTGATTTGTTAAAATTCTAAAAATCAAGGACACTAACCTGTTCAACATTTTGTAGAGAGACCACTTACTTAAGGGTGTTATATGGGAGAAAAATGATGTAATGTGTCATAAGTAACCTCATTTTATGGTACTAAAGGATGCATTTGTTGTGAAAATTTATTTTTAAGGGCGGTAAAATGTCATATCCCAAGATTAATTTAAATAAATTTTTAGTAGAAATTTAATCATTATAATATTTTTTTCCTCGCATAGTATACATAGTTTATCTTATGTTATATGCAACACTGTGTGTAGTTTTCATTACTTATAACACTGAGTTTAAACAAAACATGGCTTTCTATTAAGAAATAATTATTTAATATTATAATTATCACCTATCCATTGGAATGGTGGTTATGAATAGAATTAAATTATTTATGAAAATATATGATTTAATTAGACTAAAAATAAAATTCAATTGTACATGGAATGAATTCTATAGTGACCAATTAATTAAAAATGAATATCAAAACTAATTGAAAATAATGGAAATCATTTTCTGGAAAAAAATTTCATTCTAACAAAAACAATTTACATTAATAATTTAAATAAATAAATTTTGATTAATTCATTTACTTTTAATTATATATTTTATATCAAATAAAATTTTTAAAATTCATGTTATGTTTTTTCTAGAAAATAGAAAATAACAAATACAATTTTACGCTGAAAACTATATTTTTTTCTAAAAAGTTGTTTTGTCCCCATTTTCGTACTTATTTTAAAACAAATTTTTTTAATTTTTATAAAATTAATTTCAAAAAAAATGTTCATTTTTGAAACTAGCATGTCAAAATTATATTAGGGTGATGTTTTGGGTGTTTTTTGAAAAGAATAATTATTTGATGAATAATGAAAATCCCAAATTTTAATTTGAAACTATCATTTTATTGAAATTATTTATAAAGATAAAATAAATGTTAAATATTTTTTAATGTAATATTATTTTAAATTTATATCTATTAATACAATCAATTTCATTTTAACCAATTAAATGATGAATTGGTTTTTAAAGATTTGTAAACTTTTGGCCTTTTTTCCTTTGAAAACCAGCATTCTCCTCACATCCACGGGATTAATATTAAATTAAATTCTAACACATATGGAAATTGAATTCGGAAAAATGGATTCAATAATTTTAATAAAAATAATTTATATTATATAATAATTTATAATTAATTTTTTACGTAAATTAATAGTAAAAATAAAAAAAATTACTTACCGCTGTTACGGTAAAAATTGGACTACTTGAGGTGAAACTAAAAAATACAATTGTTAAAATGACCAAAAAACATCTCCAAAATAAATTATATAGAAATATTTATAACTTATAATTTCTAATTATAGATAATAGTCCATTTTGGATCATTTTCAGGATAAAAACCATTGTACACATTTTCTTTTTCAAACATTATAAGTATACCACTAATCTCACTTATAAAAGGCCACCCCCTATCCTCTCTTCAACATATATTAATACCCTTATGGATCAGATAATACCTCTAAAAATCAAATACAAATTCCATATCTCTTTCTATAATCCTTATTTTGGGATCAAATCTAATATAGGAATTATTTTGGTGCAATCCTCGGGATGATAACCAATGAAGATGTAACATTCTTCAATGTGCGCTTTTATTTTATTTCATCCTACAACACATTGAATTATTATTAAACCCATTTGATATAATAAGCTCAGTACATTAAATATACAAATTCTTTTTTATGTTAAATTTATTACCTAGAAACACCTCCTCATACATTAAATGGATTATGAAATCATCGTTCGTGTTTACCGTGGACTAGCACATCACAAACTGAAGTCATTATCTTTTCAATTACCACCAACCATGGTTGGAAATGATGATAGATATAAATTATTTATATTATATTTATAATTTTATTATACTTATGGATTCATTATATCATATATACCTTTTTTACTTCCCATTATGTATATGATATGATGTCATTCATCTGTCTGGCAGACTACCGCCACACGAAACGATGCGATTAGATTTTAATAAAAATTTATATGGAAGCGAATGATGATATATTTTATAAAAATGTTTGTTATAAATGAATTAATTATAATACTAATATAATACATATTATTCTAAAAATATAATATATCATTTTCTTTCATACTTGTTAACTCACTGAAAGATGATAACATTATTCATGTATGTGTTGACTACTACCTTCAGAAAATGTTATGACTCTCTCTTTTCATCACCGCACCAAATATATGATATGTATAAGTATATTTAAAAATATGATATTTTATTTATTATATAATAACCATTAAAGTAATATAGAATTTACATACCTCCTTTCCACTACGATCATTTAAAAATTCATAGTTAACTCATGTGTATGTATGACCAACCATTTCCATGATCGTAACATACTTCATTAAACAAAAAAATATTTTCTGAATGGTAATAAATGTATAATTGGTTTATAAATATGATAATTATTTCATGATTATTATTATACATATGATTTAACCATGATCATTATAAGAGGACCAAAAATAAAAAATCAAATCATATAATTAAAATAGATTGGTTATTACTCGAAACATGATTTTTTCAAGGAATTATTAATAAACTGGTAGTAAAGTGAAATATGTAAATAATACCTCGTATGATATATAAATTTATTATTTTTTAATAAATTTTTAATAAATCTATATTTATTATATATCTGGTTCAAACAAGTTAGGTAGACGTCAAGACTTATGGTAAGGGATTTCAATCTCACATCTTACTTTTGTGAGACACATTCAATATTCAAAACTTATTTAATTTATGTGGCGTGTATAATTTCCATAAATAAATTTTATGCTGCTTCCCAAAACAATTATTTTTATTTAAATATAAATTTTAGTATCTCTATTTTTTTAGGTTTATGGTTCAAAAGATACCAAATGAGTAAGGAATTTTTCTCAATTTTCCTTCAATGATACATATGATTATGTTATAGACCAATCTTATTACACCAACTATATATTCAAACCCTTTTAAATGTAACATAATGAATTCATTTTTCCTTGGAATATTTTAGGTTTAATTTAATGGTATTCCTTCATGGGGTTTACATTCTAATGCTAAAAATGTATTAAATATTTTATGTTATTGTCTGATCATTTATTGGGATTATTTATAATCATGTTTTTGATGATAGAATATTATGACATATATATATAAATAAAATCATGAGATTTATTCACATATTTTTATTCTCGGATAATACATGTTTTCCATTCATTTTCCTATCTTTATGTACTCAATAATTCAAAAATAATGTTTTTATGAAAAATAATCATTTCATTCGAAAACCCTCTTTCTTCCAAAACAATGTCTTCTAAAAATGAATTTAACATTATTCATGTGATTATTAATGAACTTTTTATCCATGTATTACATTTTAATAAAGATAAATGGAATCTACATGTCATTTTCCAGACAATTCACATTTGGATTTTCAAAAATATTTGAATAGAATGGTCATTTTTAACATACACGACATGAACATTATATCTCGTTATCCTCACCACTCAAAGATTTTAATAATACCATACAATTTTCCAAATTTCTTCTCAAAAAAGTTATTTCATTATTATTTGGAATATTTTTAGTATTTAAATAAATTATATTATAAAAAAGAGATTTTAAAAATGTTTTCGAAGAAGAAAGGATCTTTTCCTCAAGAAAGTTTTTAAATGAATATTCAAGTATATTTTATTATTTTTAAGGGTAAATTTAAAATAAAATGATTTCAAAATTTTTATATTTTAAGAAATGTTTTTTAATTTTGGAAGGCTATTATCATCTATAAATTTCCCTAGTGATATTTCAAAATCATTTTCCGTTTAAGATGATATCATTTTATGTAAATTATGAATTATTTAGGATACAATAAAAAACTACCTTTCTTATTATATATCTAAATGGTTTATTTTTATTATTACCAAACTTTTATGAAACCCAATTCTGTTACACATGTTATGCCATGATATAAATATTATGACCCCCACTTCTTTTCATCGTTAATCCTATGATGAAATTAATAAATGACTATGAAATCAGAACCTTTTCCACATGTTATGATATGTTGAAATATTTATGAAACCATATCATATCATGGGTTATGATATTATTATTTCTTTGATCTTGTGCCACATGGTATGAATTTTATTGTGTGAGGGAGGGACCAATATCTCCTTCCAATGTTATGAGTAAATAATTATATCTTAGGAGATAGACATGGCTAGAATTGGGGGTGAACCCAGTTTAGTAAGGGAATTTTTCGAATATGATGGTTTTGGGAGTAGACATTGACTACTATGATGGTTTAGGAAGTAATCATATTTCATTCTTATATCCATGTCTATGATCCATATTTACTATGGAAATTAGTTTTTATGTTATTTGTATGCCACAAAACATTAACTTATGCTAATTTTATGCTCTCTTGGTTTAGGTTAATTGATTTCCATATCATTTATATCCTATTAAGTGAAAATTTTAATACCAAGAGTCAATGTTAAGTTTTCTAATATGTAGGGTATGGTTTTCTAATGTTATGCTCGTGTTCTCATACACTTATTCTCATGTTATTCTTATGTATCCCCCTCATTTACCATCATTAAGCATTTTGTATCACCATTTATTGTGTTTAAATTCCCTAGAATATGAATAGAGTTTTTAAGTATGTATGTTTGTGAAGAGTATTAAATGGTTTTATCTTAATTGGAGACATTTAATATCATTCCTTAATTAAAAAGATTATGTTCAAAGTTTGAAAAGTAACTAAACTATTATGGTCCTCAGGCATGTATCTGTGTAATATAATGAATGTTCATCTAAAAAGATGCAATATTCATCTATGAGAAGCCTGGGTCAGAATAAAAAACTTATTTGAAGATCATTTATCCTCGGTAGGGTTTTTTTATAAACAAAATTATAAATCATCTATCTATATGGATTCATTTTAAGTGTTATATGACTGAATATTTTGACCATCATTAGGTTTAATTGATACAAGTGAAAAAACCTTATGTGGAGCACATTTTGTTGTCATAAATCACATATAAAGTTCAATTAATTAGAAAATGGACGATTTTGACCAAAAATCAATTAAATTGATGAAAACCCGGGAGATTTAAAAATGGGGATCATTTATTACTGAAAGTATCTCTATGGATGGGAGAATAAAGGTATGATGACAAGGAAAAATTATTCCCAAAAATTTTGGTTCTTTTGATATATTGGAATGGATTTATGATGTTGATTACCAATTATAATTTGTATTATTTCATATGGAAATTAATGGAATTTTACACATTTCATAATTAAAAAATTATTTTCTAGGTGGTACCCATGTTTCGGATTTTGATATGATCTTACTAAAATGTGAAGTGTCTTATTTGGAAATACTAATTTAGATTATATAATGGTATGAAAATACTTTTATTTTACACAATAGTCCATTAGTTATATAATTATGGTAACATGCAGAGATTCAAGAGGAAAAATTGTAAAAACAAGATCACATGTTAATGTAATTACTAAATATTTTAGCAATAAACATATTAAGTGATTTATTTGGGATTAAAATACCTATGGGTGGGTGAGGATTATAAAAATAATTTTTTTATGTAAATTTAATGATATATATGATAAATTTAGTTCACTTATTAAAGTGATATTGATATAGTAATGTGATGAAATTTAATTATTTAAATATGAGATAATACTATGGTTTTCATGTGATTGACAAGATTTTTTAAATTAATAAAACATGGAGGATTTTTTTGGGGAAATTAATAGGGATATTTTATTTTTTAATGATTTAATTGGAGATTAGTATTGTTTAATTTGAATAATTAATGGTGTAAAATTGAAATTATGTGGTGGCGATCCAAAGAGATCTTGTAATGGGTAATCATGATTTTTCAATGGATTTGTTCAGATTAAGGGATTAATTATTTTGGAAGAATTCTTTTGAATTGAATTTAATATATAAAGTAATTGAGTTCAATGGAAATTTAGAGAATTTAAATTTGGTTAATTAATGGTGATTTTCATTTATATATTTATAATTAATATAGATAGCTTAATTTATTAATAAGAGGAATTCATTGTTATGTTCTCTTCTTTTGAGACCTTTTGTTTTTATTCCAATGAAATTTTAATTACAGCTATATTAAGATTGATTAATGGATATAGTTTTTTTATATCAATAAGTAATTTATAATATTTTTTTCTCTATATTTTATATAAATTATTCATAGATTTTAATTATGTCTAATGACTTTGAATCCCTATTTTTTTTGTTCTCTCATTGGTGGAATTAAAAAGTTCGATAAAAATAGAAAATAATTGAAATATATAGTCATCACCATTAACAATGTAACATGAATTCAAAATATTTGATCACTATTAAAATTTTATAATTAAATGAGGGTGAAATCGGAGTTCATGAATCATATAATAATCCTAGAAAATGTTCTTGAGAAAAATAAACCATCTCCTAGCCCTAAAAATTTAATCCAACATATCAACATTAATATTTCATGAATAAAATATATTATTTTTATATTTTGGTGACCATATAAATATAAATGGGAAATCCCAGAATCATATCTACATCATACATAATCAACCACATTTCTATTATAATTTCATCAAAACCAATTCCACGTTTCTAGAGCCATAACATCACGCCCACATGATCACAAGATTTTCTCATCGATTTTTTCTATAATTAAGATACATCAAACATAAAATAAATTATGTAACCTTTATCCATAACAACCTAGGAATATATATATATGTTATAACCATGATACATTACAGCCTATAATGGATTGCACATGTGACATATTTTTGGCATTATAGACTATATATTTATATATACATTCATGACAACATAATCTATTACAACCCATATATATATGTAAGTGTATATCAAAACATTAATCCATTATAGTTTATAAAGTTATACATACAATAACCATGATTCAGTTAAACCTATGTATATATTCACTATTATTTAATCCACTATATCCCACACATGTATTTGTATAACTAAAATCCATTAAAACCAACATGAATAGTATATAGGGATCAAAATAAAACGAGAATATAAGATATCATTAAAAACCCAATAACCAAATAGTAAAATAGTAAAAGAAAAAAATGATAATAACTAAGGAAACATCACAAGAAATCATGTGAAACAACATCAATACAAAAGATTATAAAATTAAAATAGGAATCAATAACCTGATTATCATCATTTTAACAAACATGATATTACTACTATGTATTATTATAAACACCATTCTAGATTCATATATTACCCCTCAATTATACAGTTACTATATTCTAATTATTTATTTATTTATTTTTATAAAACAACATGTTTATGAATAACTACTATATAACCACAAGATAACATTTCAACCTCACACATCACTTATTAAGAAGCAGTAATCAACACTAAAGGCCACATATAACCATAAAACAAACATATAGAACAAAACCACAATCTCTAATCACTATGAATTACCCAAATAATTTAATAATAAACAAACATAACCTCTTTATTATATTACTGACCTTAACCTAAAACTGTATTAATGGAATTTCCTAGGGAAGGAACACCTGACCCCTCTGATATTCTATGACATCCCACTATCCAACCAAAAATATCGAGGCATAATTATACTATAGTATAAATACAAGAAACACTAGGACTTCTTTTAATAGACAAAGTACAAAACCAGCCATCAAATATAAATATATTAATTATCCCTTAGATAAACTAACCTTCCAGGAATATTGGGCAGGGGAAAACAATCCCTTAATAAAACAGACCTCAAATATATATCAAGAGAATAATCATTAACCAAAAATAAGCCTATTTTACTAAATAAAAACTCTTAACCCCTCAAGAACCTTGGATGCACTATTTAAATCATTATTTGGTTCTTTAAAACATAATTCTAGGGTTATATTTTATTATCATCATTTTAAAATTCATAAATAACCATGAATTTACATATATTATTATCCATAAAATCATTAAAATAATATAATAGAATATTTTAATTATATATTTTATAATTTTAAAATGATGAATCCAATTTAATACCTTTATATTTCATTATTTCTCCATATTTATTCATATTTTAGTTTCAATTAAATTTTTCAATTACATTTCATTTAACATGGGATTATACTTAGTATAAACATGTTATAAATATATATATATATTAATCATTATAACAGCATCGCATAATGACAATTCCATTCAAGGTAATAAAATTAATAATGATAGAAAACGAATATAAAAACAATAAATGAAAAAACTAAAAAAAATAAATGTCATATGAAAGAATAAATATTTAATATCACTTTCCCCTAAACCAAACTCACTATATCATGCCTGAAAAAGGGAGAGACAAATTGAATAAATTAATACATATAATAAACCCTTACTATGACTCAAATGATAAAAATGAGGCAAATGGATGGTTTGGAACATACCTTATTAGAGAATAATCTAAAAAGCAAGATAAATGGATAGATAATATAAGGATAGAGTTTTAAAAAAAGATTAATGACATCTGTAATTCAAAGGTAAGGGTTATAATAAAAATTTATGGTAGTAAACAAGCTTAAAGGGACAAATGATTATAATTCTAGTGGTTATATTTGAAGTGTTAACAATTGAAATTTTTATGGAATAGAAAATTAAATTTAAAATATTTAACAACATTATAAGAAAACCATATTATTCCAAAAGATATAAAAAATGCATATAAATACCTTATCTTTATAGAGACAAGAAATTAAATGTTATGATGACTAAATGAAGGCATCAATAAATCCATGAGATTCTATTACCATGTTTTTTAGTGCTAATTCACTTTATAAAATCACAAAAAAAATAAACACTTCTTTATCCTTTTGGGAATAATGAAAAAATATAAATAAAAAAATAGGGAGAAAAATAATTTAAATAAACATTATAGTGATCATATAAACCATATGGTCATATAACTTCTATAAAAAACTTGATCCACCCAAATATATATAAAGAACTCATAGAGTTTAGGATAACTAAAAAATATTTATCCAAATATGGGTGGATAAAAATTTATAATGATAATTCGGATACAGATAATTACGACGTGACACAAAGAATCATGGTCTGACGAGGTCAGTCAAAATATGTATTTATGGATCATGAAGTTATTGTCCTAGGTTTACCCACTTTTAAAACATGGAAAACATTTATAATTTTTATAAAACTATTTGTAGTCATGAAAAAATAAAAATAACAAAACTACAAAATTGGTGATCCTAAGAACCATGACGTAACATTTGCAACACTATGTAATGATCCCCAAGAAGACAAAATAATGAAATTATGATAACCATATTTTCATTTTTAAATATCTATAATAGTTATGATATTGAACACCATATGAGATTAAACCAACAATAATTGTACAAACTATTTAACCCACTATGAGACAGTTATTTTAATAATCTTAAATCTTGTCTAAATGTGTTTATATATATTTAATAATGTCTACATATGTTAATATATGATTATTTATGGTTTACTATTGACCTGAAAGTGTTCTGGATTGACCAGACACTTTGTGAGGATTTCATGTTTTTGACTCACCGTTTGTTATTCTCGTAAGTTACCGTAGGTCGCACCGATGAGAATGGTTGCACCGATGAGAACAGTCACACCGATGAGAACGGTCGCACCAAAGAGAATAGTCGCACCGATGAGAACCGTCGCACCAATGAGAATGGTCGCACCAATGAGAACAGTCCCACCGATGAGAATGGTCACACTGATGAGAACGGTCACACCGATGAGAACGGTCGCACCGATGAGAACGGTCGCACCAATGAGAACAGTCGTACCGATGAGAATGGTCGTACCGATGCTGATCAAATGACCTACCGATACCGATGCTGACTAAATGACATATCTATACCGATCCTGATCAAATGACCTACCGATACCCATGCTGATCAAATGACCTACAGATACCGATGCTGATCAAATGACCTACTGATACAGATGCTGATCAAATGACCTACCGATACTGATGCAGATAAAATGACCTACTAATGTCGATGCTGATCAAATGACCTACCGATACCCATGCTGATCAAATGTCCTATCGATACTGATGTTGATCAAATGACCTACTGATACAGATGTTGATCAAATGACCTACCGATACTGATGCTGATCAAATGACCTACTGATACTGATGCTGATCGAATGACCTACTGATACCGATGCTGATCAAATGACCTACCGATACCAATGCTGATCAAATGACCTACCGATACTGATGCTGATCAAATGACCTACGGATACCGATGCTAATCAAATGACCGACCGATACTGATGCTGATCAAATGACCTACCGATACCGATGCAGATTCAAGTGACTCGTCGATCTCATGACACGCTAATAGTCAGGAAAACTGTTTGAACTTTATTGTAAATCTTTTATTTGCTCTCTTGTATCCCTTGTCTTAACATTCTGAGCAGTGTGTGTGTGTATCTATCTATTTCTTAGACACACATTGACTCCTGATCTGAACTGGAGGATACTAAATCCTCACCTCAATCTTTCATCACCTTCTGGTATCCCACTGTAAGTTGTGGAAGAGTTCAAGTATGACCTAGACATCCTGAGAGCTGCTGCTATTGTTTGTCCCATGTAAAACTGTGGTAGAGGTTTGTGGACCTGAACAGTCTAATTACTGTTGTCAAAACCTCGATCCAGGGTGTGGATCATATTTTATATGAACTGTTTGAGGGGACTAAGTTTTATCTTGAGACTGAACCTCTTTTTTTACAAATTTTTGTTCTTATTATCTTTGTTAAAACCTATTTTGAATATTCCTCTCCTAAGAACTTTAAATATAAATCTGTTTTAGTGTACCTCTGGTAGTTGAACTAGAAAGTTTTTGTACTTATTGTGAACCAGTTAGTTAGTTTCAAAAGCTAATTTGATCTTCTGATTAAATTGACTGAGACCTAATCAATATTTGAGAAACTAATTGGACACTTACAATCTATATAAATTCACTACAGTTTAACTTAGTTTTTAAACAAGCAGATTTTAATAGAAATATTTTCAACAGAAATTTTAATTAGAACTCAATTCACCCCCTATCGAGTATCCACTCCAACCAACATTTGGTATCAGAGGTTTGTTATTTATAAAGTATTTCCAAATACTCTATTTTTCAACTATGATTTTAGTTTCATCTTAAAGATCATAAATTACTGTTAGTTCTAAATTTTATCTCTTTAAAAATATTTTCTAAAATCTAATTATGGATAATGGATTAGAAGGTGATGCAACCAACAGACCACCTTTCATTAATGGTACAAATTATGGCCAGTGGAAGCTGAAAATGAAAATTAATTTAGAAAGTATGGGATTTGACATTTGGACTGCTATAGAGACTTAGTATAAGATTTCAAAAACTGATAGAAATACTTGGGGTAAACCTACTAAACCTGGATACAATAATAACTATAAATCAATGAATGCCTTATATTATGCTTTAAGAGATAAATAATTTAATCGCATATCTACTTGTAAAAATGATTATGAAATTTGGGATACTATGGGTGTTTCTCATGAGGGAAAAACCAATGTTAAGGACATGCAATTGAATACCTATACTATTAAGTATGATAATTTTAAAATGAAGTCTGATGAACCTATTTCTGACATGTATCTGAGGTTCAATGATATTGTCAAAACTATGATCTCACTTGGACAATTTTTTCCTGCAAAAGAATAGATCATGAGGATATTAAGATGTTTACCAGAAAAATGGAGATGCATGTCTGTTTCAATTAGAGAGTCATGTTATATTGGTGCTTTACCTATTAAGAAATTAATTGGTAATCTTCTGATGTATGAAGAAGAACATAAAGTAAATAAGGAATAAGATGATGAACCAAGGAAGAAGTCAGTAGCCTTCAATACATCTGCTTCAAAGAGCATGGATAAGGAGAAATTTTACATACCTACTGAAAGATCAACAAGTGAAAGTTCATATTCTTATAGTGATGCTGAAATAGCTCAAATAGCCAAGAGATTTAAGATGTTCTACAGGAAGAATAAATTCTTCATAAAACCAAATTATAAAGGAAAATAAGACAACAAAGGTCATTGGAAGAAGGATTGGAAAAATTATGATAAGAGTGTTGATATTTTCTGTTATGAATGCAAAAGTAAAGGACATGTGAAAGTAGATTGTCCAAAATTGAAGTTCAAGAAGAGACATGACTACAAGGACAATAAGTACAAGAAATCTATGAAAGAAACTTGGAGTGCATCAGAAGATAGTTCAAGTGATTCTGATTCTAATCAGGATGAGAAATCTCAAAAATCTAACATGTGTTTTATGGAAAATACATCTGGGGTAACATTGGATACTCCTACTTTAAATTCATATTATTCTAGACTTGATTCTGATTATGAATCTGATAACATGACAAGTGAAGAGTTGTTTTAATATTATAATATGCTAGAAGAATCCTATAATAAATTGAAGGACAAGTATAAGACCTTCAAGAAATAGTATTCTGTGACCAGCTCTATTAAATCTACTCTTGATATAGAAAAGGAAAAGAATGCTCAATTACGTAAGGAAAATACTGATCTGAAACTATCTGATGATCAATTAAGGAAGGACTTATAGAAATTCACGAATGGAAATAATACTCTAACTCAAATGTTAGGTAAACAATTGGCACCAAAATATATCGCTGGTATAGGCTATCAGCTTGGAAAGAGATAGATGACTAAAAATTGATTTATTCCTTAATCTAGAAAGAATGCTGCTAGATCCAGTTATTGAAATATGTATACTTCAACTATTTAATCACATGGCTATAGATCAAATTAAGTTTATATTTAAAAATCCTTTGAATCTATTGATTGTATGAGACCCATTAGATAAATTTTGGTACCAAAAGTTTTGCTTGCTAACCTATCTAGACCCTAGAGAATCTGGGTACCAAACTCATTTTCTGATTAAACCTGTTTTGTAGGAAACTTTCTTGAAAAGTTCCCATTAGAAGGTATGGTACATGGATAGTGGATGTTCAAGGCATATGAATAATGATTACTCATGATTCAAGACTTTAATCAAAGTTGATAGAGGCCATTTCACCTTTGGTGATAATTCAAAAGGAAAAATCATCAGCCTAGGCCAGATTGGTAACACTGATTCAGTTTTAATTTCCAACATTTTATTTTTTGACGGACCTAAGTATATCATGTTAAGCATTTCTCAATTGTGTGATGATGGTTTCAAAGTTAAATTTGAAAATTATTCATGTAATATTTTTAATTCTAAAAATATTCTCGTATTTTCTTCTTTGAGAAATGAAAATGTTTATGTTGTTGATTTGAATTATTTGGATAAACAAAATATTACTTGTTTAAATGATTTTCATAAAGATTCTTGGATATGGAATAGAATATTAGGACACTACAACATTCAATCACATAGAAAACTGACTAGCAAAAACATAGTTAGATACCTACCTAAACTTTAATTCTCAACTGATAATGTTTGTAATCCCTGTCAAAGAGGAAAGCAACATAAAGTTTCTTTTAAATCAATTAATGATGTTTCTACTTCTCAACCTCTCGAGTTGGTTCACACAGATTTGTTTGGACCTTCTAGAATTTTTAGTTAAAATGGGAAGCACTATGTCTATGTCTTAATAGATGACCTTTATAGATATACTTGGGTATAATTTTTAGTTCACAAAACTGGAGCTTGTTCTAACATTATTAAATATTCAAAGGCTGTAGAAAACCTTAGTGGACTTAATATTAAGACCTTGAGAAGTGATCGTGGTTGTGAGTTTGAAAATCATGAGTTTGGATCTTACTACTCACACAATGGATATAGTCATAATTTCTCTGCCCCTAGAACACCTCAGCAGAATGGTGTAGTAGAAAAAAGAAATAGAACCCATCATTAAATTGCATGAACTATGCTAAATGAGTATGACTTGACTGTTTAATTTTGGGTTGAAGCTATAAAAATAGATTGTCGTATTATAAATAGAGTCCTTGTTAGACTTTTTCTCAAGAAGACCCCTTATAAATTGTAGTATAATAGAATGCCTAAGGTTACTTACTTCAGGGTTTTTGGTTACAAAGTCTTTATTCTCAATACTAAGGATAATCTTGACAAGTTTTCTTCTAAATGTGATGAAGTAATTTCTCGATGTTATTCATTAACTAGCAAGGCTTATATAGATTTTAATAAAATAACCAAATGTGTGGAAGAATATCTTCACGTCAAGTTTGATGAAACGGATGCACATGAACCTAATTATTTTATTCAAAATCATGAAGAAGATATGCCTATCCTGGACCTTAATGATAAAATCATTGAACCTGTTGTAAAGACATACAGTTCTGGAAACTTTCCAGAACCTATTTCTGTAGAGCCTAAAATTTCTAGTCCTAGCATTACAATATCAACTAGGATTCTAAATAATCATCCTTTCGATGCTGTTGTTGGAAATCTTGATAGAGGGACACAGACTAGAGCTTCTCTAAGAAACCATGTTGAACATCAAGCCTTTCATTCATAGTTAGAACCTAAAAATATCAATGATACAATCAATGATGAATTTTGGGTAATGGCTATGCAAGAAGAATTAAATCAATTTGAAATAAAAAAATAGTTTGGGAATTAGTTGAAAGACCTAAGGACGCTTTGGAAATAGACACTAAATGGGGTTTTATAAATAAAGTTGATGAATCATGAAATATAGTTAGAAACAATGCTTGGTTAATTGTACGAGGGTATAGTAAAGAAGAAGGAATGGACTATGAGGGAACCATTGCACCTATAGCTCGATTAAAAGATATTAAGATTCTACTTGTGTATGCTGCTCATATGAATTTCATGTTATATCAAATGGATGTTAAAAGTGCTTTTCTAAATGGTTTTATAATTGAATATGTTTTTGTTGAACAACCACTTGGTTTTACAATCTCCCATTTTAAAAATCACGTTTTTAAACTTTCTAAAGCTTTATATGGTCTAAAACAGGATCCAAGAGCTTGGTATGATAGACTAACAATTTTTCTTATCTCAAAAAGTTTTACTAAAGGAATTGTAGATCCCACTAAATTTATTAAAAGAATAACTAAAGATATTTTGATTGTAAAAATCTATGGTGATGATATTATCTTTGGATCTACTGAAAATTATTTATGAACTGAATTTTCAAAAATAATGAAAAATGAATTTGAAATGAGTTTAATGGGAGAAGTCAAGTATTTTCTTGGTTTACAAATTTTTCAAAAGAAAGATTGTATTATTTTAAATCAAAGTAAATATACAAAGAATATTTTAAAACGTTTTGGTTTGGATAGTAAAAAGGGAAGTGACACACCTATGAGTACCACCTTAAAATTGGATAATGATGAAACTGGGAAACCAGTTGATCAAACCAATTATAGAGGTATTATTGAAAGTTTACTTTATCGTACTTCTAGTCCACCAGATATTATGTTTAGTGTATGCATGTGTGCAAGATTTCAAGCTAATCCTAAAGAATCTCATTTAGTTTCTATTAAAAGGATTTTCAAATATCTTAAACATAATACCAATTTAGGGTTGTTTTATCCAAAAGGAAAATCCTTTGACTTAATAAGTTATTCAGATAATGACTTTGCTGATTGCAAGTTAGATAGAAAGAGAACGTCTGGAACATGTCATCTTTTGGGAAAGTCGCTGGTATCTTGGTGTAGTAAGAAACAGAACTCTGTTTCACTGTCCACTACTGAAGCAGAATACATTGTAGCTGGTAGCTATTGTGCATAGATTCTTTGGATGAAATACACTTTATTGGACAATGGATATCAATTTAGACATGTGTCAATAAATTGTGATAACACTAGTGCGATTAACATCTCCATGAATCATGTGTCACACTCTAGGACAAGTCACATCTATGTTAGACATCACTTCTTGATAGATCATTATAAAAAAGGTGATATTTCTCTGGAATTTATTGACTGTGAACATCAATTAGCTGATATCTTCACCAAACCCTTGAGCTTATAAAGGTTAAATTTTATTAATAAAGGGTTAGGTATGATCGATCAGTGAAACCGATCAGTGAAACCAATCAGTGAAATCGTTCAGTGAAATCGATCCGTGAAACCGATCAGTGAAACCGATCAATGAAACTGATTAGTGAAATTGATCTTTGCTACCATTTATGTTTTACAGTTTATAAAACTATTACTATTTTTCAAAATGACGTGGTTTTACTTAATCATTCTTATTGATTATTACTGTAACCCTAAATGATAATATTTATGACGCACAACTATTTCTTTCCCTAAAAACTGTTAACCGTCCATCTCCCGCCGAACTCTTCTTTTTTCTGAATCCCGAACCTTTTTTAACTTTTTCAACCGCTCAAAATTCTCGAATCTCCAAATGGGAAAGAAAAAGTGATAAATCAATGAGTCTGAAGGTTCCTCTCCTATGAAATGACAACGAGAGGAATATAGCAGCACGAATCAAAGGTTATTGAACCCGGAGTTGGAAGCTCAGGTGGTCACCGCAGAAAAGGATGTGAGTTCTGAATGGGTGTTAACCAGTAAGTATTCTCTTTTATAAGTATTGGAGATGCAAAGATGGAAAGACTAGTTCTGTGATAATAACTGAGTCTACTTACCAAATCCTTTGCACGAGTTTTATCTGAACTTAACTATTGTATTAGATGGAGCAAAATCTGAAAGACTATCTTCAGTGGTCAAAGGAAAAATGATAACTTTTTCTTCGAAGAAATGGGCTGAGTGTTTGGGAGTGCCTCATAAAGGTAGATATAAAGACTATTCTGGTAACATTCCTCCTACCACTAAATCTTTTTCTTATGATATTTCTCTAGAGATGCTAACTGGAAAGTCTGAGTCCAGAAGAATAACAGCCGTAGAGTTAGATGGTGAAAGTAGAAATTTGTTTAAGTTTATTCAGCACCAAATCTGTCCCAGAAAAGGTGATTTTTCTGCTTTAAAGTATCAAGATGTTTTAGTGTTATTTTTATTGCTAAATGGTGAGAAGATAAACTTATGTAGGTATATTACTATTCATATTGCTGAGATGGTGAAGCCTTCCAAGAAAGCTACAACCTTGTTCTAATCTAAGAAAATCTCGGTTATGTTAATGTTTTTGGGATTTGTTGAAGATGGAGATGAGTGTTTCTCATCAATTAGTAGCTTCTGTATTTACAAGGATATCTAAAAAAGAATGAAAATTAATCGGAATACATGGAAGAATTCATGGGTTGCACATGAAGACAAGTTGTACGACTCCTTTAATCCTTCTAATCATTCTAATAGACCAAAGGGGATGAGAGATCCCAGTTTAAAACCTAATGTGGAGGTTGTTTACTTTGATGAGGAAGAAGAAACAGAAGTTCCTAAAAAACTAGAGAGTCCAGTAAAAACGGAACATGGGAAGCTGAGGATGATGATGATGTGGATACTGAAAAGGAACCGGAGTCACCTCCTGATGATAGAAGTGATCCTGATACTGTAAGTCCTAAGAAAAGAAGAATGGAATTTGGAACAGCTGGCCCACCTCTTCAGTTACCATAGTCAGAACCCCTTCTAGGTGAAGAATAAGAATCTGACACTGAGGAATCTGATTCTGATCAGTATGAATTCAGTAGCAAAGATAGTACCGATGAAACATCAGTCAATAATAATAGAAATGAAAATGGTGATGATGATGATGGAAATGATGATGATGATAATAATGATGATGGTGGTGATAATGATACTGATACTTTCCCAGTAGATGGTCAAAATTTGATCCAAGATGATCCACAACCACAACAATTTGAAGAAGAAGATCTTCCTGAGGCTGAAAGAACAATGGATGCAGAGATTGATGTAGGTGAGGAAGTCTCACATTAAAATTCTCGAAAAGCTGATTTTGTAAAGCCTCAGTATACCTCTTGTAAAGCTGCATGGTAGAAACAACCAGGTTTTGAAGTTCTTGGTTTGGATTATTTAGAGTAAGAGGAAGAATAAGTGAATAT
The DNA here is from genome assembly GCA_963277665.1 of Viscum album. Classification (NCBI taxonomy): domain Eukaryota; kingdom Viridiplantae; phylum Streptophyta; class Magnoliopsida; order Santalales; family Viscaceae; genus Viscum; species Viscum album. Next base: position 1,709,713,293 of record OY728140.1, on the reverse strand, counting down.
TACAAAGGCAAACCGTTTAGTTAAGCCTATACCAGTTGGTGAGAATTTTCAAGTGACAGCAGGAAGGCTAGGTCTTTAGTTTCTTGATCTGATTTGGATAAATTTAAAGATGAGTTTCTTCATACAGTTAGAGAGACAGTGAAAGAGGAATTATCTAATGCTCCTACTCCTATGACATTATCTGAGGCTGCAATGGATGCTTTAACGCAAAGAGTGGTAAGTATTATTAAGTCGGACATGTTAAATACTGGTGAGATGATTGGCAGGAACATTACCTCTCTAAATCATGCACTTAAGGATTTAGGAAATGAATTAGTTTCTCTGTCAGGTGAATTTAGATCAACCATCACTAGTATGATGGAAGTTTTGAGAAATTTGATAGAACACCTGAAGAAATCTGGTTTAAGAAAGTTTAAGGCCGAGATTACTCATAATCTTACTCAAGCTAGCTCCTCAAAAGTGTCCAACATTACTAGCCATGAGATCAATGCTTTAAAAGAAGTTATAAAATAAGATTTATCAGCTCTTGGGAAGATTTTGGATTTAGAATCATTGAAAAAGATGAATGAAAACAGTGATCATATTCACAATATGGTCAAGCTTTATTCAACTGATGCTACAAATGCTCAGAAATAGATAAAAGGAAAAGTGGATAACTGTTTTTCTATAATCTATACCATACATGAGTTGAACCATCAGTTTAAAGTCTTGGATGAGAATTTGTGTCTTCCTCTAGTCACTCAAGACTTTAAAGCTCAGGTACAACAGTTGAAAGATTTTACTCCCACTCATGAATGTTTTATGCAGAACAAAGATGATTTGGAGAAGGCCATGAAATATGGTGGAGAATTCATTCGGGATTTTATCAATCTACACAAACCATTTCTTCTTGTGCCAGCTAAGGAAATTGTTTTTCCTACTACTGAGCCTCTCAGTCCATCTAATGTTGCAATTGGTCAGCTATCAGTTTCTGAGGCTCTCTCTAATATTAGGCCAATCATTTAGCAACCACCTTCTGAAAGATCTTCTACTCAACCACAATTTACCCTAGTACCCACTATCCTTCCATCCCGAGTTGTGCTACAACCTCTCTCCATCCAGTCAGATCAACCTTCGACCAAGACACCCTCTGGCCCATCCATTCCTCCATATGCTAAAGGAAAATCACCTCTGCACCCCACGAATTAGTTGTGCCTGTCATTTTTGATAGGGCAGTTGTGCCTATCATTTTTTTATTCCTTTTTTAGTGGTTGTTTTAATCGAACATTCTTCTTTTTTACTCTCTCTACTCTCTTGTTCTTTTTTATAATCCTAAAGGGGGAGAAATGATGTCTGCTTAAATTATTCCTACTTATCTACATGAATACATAGATAAAGGGGAGAAAATGACATATATATATATATATATTGGGAGACATGACTACCTATATAAATGAATACATAATAAAATACCTTATATGTAATAATGAGCTCTCTATAATCTGATGATCTGTTTATCTTTAGTTATATATTTTTTTTACATAGGGGGAGCATACTGACTATTATATACTCTCCTCCCTCTTCGTTTATGCCACATATTTGTGATTATAAAAAAGTGGGAGATTGTTGAACCCTCTATGAGATGGTTATTTTAATAATCATAAATCTTATCTAAATGTGTTTATATATGTTTATTCATGTCTATATATGTTTATCTATAATCATTTATGGTTTACTATTGACCTGAAAGTGTTCTGGATTGACCAGAAATATTTTGAGGATTTCATGTTTTTGACTCACCATTTGTTATTCTCGTAAGTCACCGTAGGTCGCACCGATGATAACGGTCGCACTTATGAGAAGGGTCACACCGATGAGAATGGTCGCACCGATGAGAATGGTTGCACCGATGAGAACAGTCACACTGATGAGAACGGTTGCACCGACGAGAACAGTCACACCGAGGAGAAAGGTCGCACAGATGAGAACGATCGCACTCATGAGAATGGTCGCACTGATGAGAACGGTCGCACTGATGAGAACGGTCACACCGATGAGAAAAGTCGCACTGATGAGAATGGTTGTACCGATGCTGATCAAATGACCTACCGATACCGATGCTGATCAAATGACCTACCGATACTAATGCTGATCAAATGACCTACCGAGACTGATGCGGATCAAATGACCTACCGATACCGATGTTGATCAAATGACCTACTGATATTGATGTTGATCAAATGACCTACCGATACCGATGCAGATTCAAGTGACTCGCTGATCTCATCACTCACTGATAGTCATGAAATTTTTTTGAACTTTCTACTAACCCTTTTAATTCAAACAGTCATATTTGCTTAGTTAAATGAACCTATTATTAATTAATGTTGGTTTTTGGATGTCAGGAAACTGTACCTCTTACCTATAAAAAGCTAATCATTCATTTTTCCATATCTCAAGGAATAAAAAAGAAGATCTGTAGAAAAAAGAAATGATCTGAAAGAGGAAAAAACACACTAAAGATAGTGCAAGTGAGTGAAGACCCATTGAACACAAGAAGGACTTGGAGAACTCCTGTAAAAACCAGAAATCCTGAAGGAGATCTCTCACCTGGAACAAACATAAAGATGAGTAGCTATGCCTTACTGAAAATCATATGCACACGTCTAAACAGTTGTAACTGAGAATAACAATGATACTCTCTTTTGAGTCATCCGTACCAGAAAGGTCTTGACTTCCATCTGAAACATCAAAACGAAGTCCAGAGTTCATCTGCAATTACACAGAGCATTCTAAACATTTTTATTTCCTCTATTGTATCCCTTTACTTAACATTCTGATCAGTGTGTGTGTATCTGTCAATTTCATAGACACACACTGACTCATGAGCTGAACTGGAGGACACTAAATCCTCACACAAAAATTTCTTCACCTTATTGTATCCCATTGTGAGTTGTGGAAGGGGTCAAGTGTGACCTGGATAGCTTGAGAGTTGTTGTTATTGTCTGTCCCGTGTAGAACTTTGGTAGAGGTCTGTGGACCTGAACAGTCTGAGTATTGTTGTGAAAACCTCGATCCAGGGTGTGTATTATAGTTTATATAATATGTTTGAGAAAACTATGTCTCAGCATGAGAATAAACCTCTTTTTTACAAATTTCTATGCTTCTTATCTTTGTTAAACCATATTTTGAATATTCCACTGCTAAGTACTTTAAATATAAATCCGTTTTAGAATAACCATGATAGTTGAACTTGCAATGTTTGTACTTATTGTGAACTAGTAAGTTAGTTTCAAAAGCTAATTTGATCTTCTAATTAAATTAATTGAGACCTAATCAATCTTTTAGAAACAAATTGAACACTTACAATCTGTATAAATTCACTACAGTTTAACTTAGTTTTTAAACTGGGGGATTTTAATAGAAATCTTTTTAACAAAAATTTTAATTGGAACTCAATTCACCCCCCTCTTGAGTATCCACTCCGACCAACACAAACACACATTGAAAAAAACCATCCAAACTATAATAAAATAATACAATATCATAGGGATATATCATTAAATCAGATGGGCTTCCAATTTTTAATACCCCTATCTAAAATAATAAATGAATCAATGAAAAATAATGTTTTACCTCTATAATAAATATATATCACTTACATACCATAGAATTACTCACAGTTACTTTAATGACGAATCTAATATAATAAATTTTTCCAAAAGTGATGTTTTCAAGATGATACATAAGTTTTTCCTCTATAATTGGGTTTATATGTAAGGGTTACTTATTTAAATGTTAACATATGAATATTTAATAAATAATATATTTCTATTTTAAAAATTATAATATATAATAGAATATTCCATTATACTCTTCAAATAAAAGGGTTACCTTATATATAAGTGTAAACCCATATTTTCCCAAAAAATAACACTTCCAACTAACTCTTCATGGTGTTAAATTTATGGCCACATTGAGTACCAACACTGCACAATGTAACACATGAAGATGACTATTTATCATGCAACATGACAACACATCACACCATAACCAATAAATATTTTCTATACAGAGTGAATCATAACTCTTATATCCTTAACCCAAGTATATAAGAAAACTATCTTGGTCTAATTAAATCTTCTTAGCTTGATAAAAAACCATAGCTAGAACATCAACTCTCCAAACCGTGACCAACACCAATGGACATGTTCAACACCTAAGAAATAATGAATTAAAGTTCCATGAAATTTAACATCCTTCTATTTTTACTTTGTAATTTATAATTTTAATTCATTATTATAACTTATTTAAAAATTAATTTAACATTGAATTAATATTTTTCTCTTAATAATTAATTTTATTAAATTAGTGACACAAAATATATTTCTATAGTAAATAATTTTAAAAGATTTAACTATGTATTATGATTCTTATAACGGATGTAACCATGAATTAATAGAATTGAAAATGAAATTGAATTTTTTAGAACATTAATTTTCATTTTAAAACAAATGACTAACAATTTATTATTTTTAATATAAATTTAAAATATAATTTTATAGTATATTATTACAAAATTGTACTTAATTTATTTTATCAAAATGAAAACATAAAATATACTAAATGATAATTATTTATTTTAAAAATTATTTTAATTTAATGTTAATTACATTTATTTGATTCACACTATTTGAATATATTAAATGTATTTACTTATTTTGGAAACGAGTAGAAATTTTAAATTTTATTTTATCAAATAGGTTACATATGCCAATTGTTTTCAAGATTAAATTTATACATTCAATATTTTTGAATTTTTTGTTTTATAATATGTACTTTTTTAGTGTTTAGTATGATAAAACCATATTATTATTCAACATAATTGGTTTTTAATTTTTTATATAGTTTCCCTTACTTGTGATAATTGTGTCTTCATTCCATAAATGTTGTCATATTTTCATATTTCCTATCGTTTTATTTTAATTGTCTTCATTTTTTTATTGATAAATTTCATAAATTATTTTCTAAGGATGAATTGAAATAATTTTAAAATAATGATATATAATCATTTTGTAATACATTTTTTATATTCTATCCAAATAAGATCTTTTTCTAATATTAATACCATTGTTTAGTCATCTGATCCATGAATAAATAATTTCAAATTATTTTATACATTTTGATATTTTAATATCAATCAATCCATCAACATAATTATTGACTCTTTAAGCCTAAATTGGACAGTGACGATACATGTTCTTATTTAGAGATTATGTATTTTGACGAAAAATAATGATTATGTGTACAAATGAGGGTTAGATTTAAGGTGATGATTGACAACATGAATATCTTTTCTTATCTCATTTTAGTGTTAAATCATTATGTTATTATATTATTTATGACACCAAAATATGTTTATCACTTTTTCAATCACTATATTATCATTTCCTTTTCATTTTTCAGTAGTTAAGTAAATTTTTTCTAATAACCTGATAAATATAAATTGGGTAACAATGTTTCTAAATAAAACTAAACTATTTTCTTATTTAAAAATAAATGAAGAAATATATAATTCTCATAGATTCAATTTAAGAAATAATTTCATCTAGATTAATTATGAAATATATTAATGAATTGACTAAAAATATAAAATAATTATGTCACTAAAATATTTTCCTATAGAAATAAATTCCAATGTAACATAATAAAAAATTTAAAAAAAAAATTCATTCCATTTATTTTAATTTCATCATTTTATATCTTTTTACTTTCAGTAACATGTTTCATTATTTTTTTATTTTTTTCATATTTATTTTTTATTATTTAAGTAAATAATTGAGTAATTTGATCCAATTTTCCCATTTTTCATTTATAAATTTTATATTAGATGAAATATTCAAAATAATAGTCTAAAAAATATATATTATAGATATTTACTGTATCAACAATTATTTTTAATTATTTATAAGTTCAGGGTATGATAAACCTAACTAATGAATGATAGAAACTCAATTTTTTTATTGTATGTTTATTTGAAATAATTGTGCGGAGTGAGTGGTCATAAAATGGATATATCCATATGATATTATAATGTGCTTTTAGAATGTGTAACTTTATTTAATGGCATGAAATAAAATTTATTTAGAAATTTTACATTTTTGTAGAGTGAAGTTTTTATAGGAAATTTTTTATCATATGTGAACTAATAAGAATTTTATTTTTTAAATTCATACAGTTGTTATATCGATTTATATTTTTCTACACTCTATAATATGTAAATGGTTATCCTTAGGTGTATGGGAGTGGATAATTAATAATTAATATATATAAATATATTAAGTAGTTTTTATATATTAATTTGTTTTATTTAGATTAAAAATTTTATAATATTAATATATTGGTTTCAAAATCATAGTAATTTTCATGGTTATTTTATTTAAAACATTATATGGTAATTTTGGTTTTGATTTAGTGAATACATTATATTTTATTCGTCTGTATATATATTCTTTGTTGAACTATTTTATTAGTGTTATCATCATCACCATCCTGACTGATGTAGAACAATTAACCACCGTTGACATGGTCTAGACCTCTGCCATAATCATCGTCCCAATTTCACACCTATCACTAGAAATAAATAGGTATCATATTTTTTAATTGATCGTCGTCACCATCACCTCCCGAGGATTCCCACTCAAAATCACTTCCCAAAGAACTATGAAGACCACTGTGCAATTCCAACATGGAGAGAACGGTGGAATATTGGATCCCATGAAGATATAAAATGGGATTTTGTTGGAAGAAAAAGTGTAAATACCATCTTCGACAAGGATACCTCAAACTAGGGAACATGAAAAACTAGAAAAGACTTGAACAAATATGTCCATGAAATCAAACTTTCCAAGAAGCCATGTTGATGCGACCCTCATCAAAAGCCCCAAGCCATAGAAATTTTGGCAGACCCCAAACAGAATCCCCCAAAACCCACCAACACTGTGAGATGAGACTCATCTGGGAGGAACACGTCCAAAAAAAAACAAAGCCACTAAATAATCCAAAATAAGGAAGAACATGTATAGTCTATAACCAGTTGACACCCTCCTTCATTTATTCCATTCATAACCCATCACAAAATCCTCCCTTTGTAAACACTACATCCAACGTCAAACTAGCAACAGAAAATCAAAAACCCTCCAACAAATTACAACCCTAAATCACTAAGAGCATGTTAAAAAGATCGATATTGGAACCCAAAGATAAAACAGGAAAAAAGAGACCTAGGATGAGACCCTAGAAGGGGACTGGGGGCTGAAACCACGAAGGATGAAGTCCAGAAGTGCTGAGAGGATCCTCAATCGCCAAACCACTTCCCAAAACCAATGTGTACCCTCCACTATAGATCAAACATGGATAAGAGGGTTGCAACTCGAGGCAAGAGCTCAGTAAGGTGCCTATGTAAAAGTATTCCCGAAGTTGGGGTAGGAGAAACAAGGAGAGGAAAGTAGTAGAATGGGAGAAACACTGAGAGGGAGGGTAATAAGGTGGAGAGACAAGAGCAATGCGAGAACCAGAGGGATGTGGATCCATCTCACACAAGGAACATATCGCTATATCAAAAAATTTAATAATATAACATTAAATGTATGGAATATGCATGGCCCATTAATCTATATGTTCCAATATTTATGCATGTAATGCTACAACCTTTCCATTCGGGGCTAAGAGTACTATATTATAAAAATCATAAATCATTAAAAGTATAATGTGAGCCCTTAAACCAAGGTAAAATCATAATCAATGGTCATGCTAAATTTCATGAAAAATAGTCCAATTCCTCCCTAATTATCCTATTCCCCAAGAATTGGGTGATCACTCCCAGGCATAATGATTTTCCAAGAACCAACACATTCCTAGTCCCTTTATACCAACAAAAAAATTTAAAACAAACAAAATTAAAATTCTATCATACCACTGGTAGAATCCCAACTCACGATCTAATTAGAATGGTTCCCCGAGCTAGTTATCCATAGGGCCTTAGGCACACCTACCCATACACTGGAGATTTCTGACCAGTAGCAAGTGTCTAATGGTGGTGTGGTGTAGAGACTATATCCTCATAATCAGAGTATCACAATGGTATGACAATATATACACCAATATGTAGTGGAAATATTGTAAATAAGTGATAGAGTATCTAGATATACTGATAACTAAAAATATTTTCAATTCTAAATATACAACTAAGCATGCATATCCAGATTAGGTGACATAACTAAATAAGTAAACCTAAATTAGGTGATAAAAAACATTAAATCTATAAAAAATGAATAATATATCTAAGGCTTCCTACATGATCATCTTGAGCTCTAACTTAGTCCTCTTCTCTTATCTCCCACAAACAAATAAAAAAACAATCATAATCCAAAAATCTTAACTAACAAACATGAAGTCTATTCTAGTACCCAAATTCAATTGTAGCCTGAACAGGTAGTGAGATATACTCAGTAGGACATAACATAGGATATATATAGAAATCTAGTCTTTGAATATAGAATAGTGTAGTGTGTAGGTGTATAAATAATGTAGTACATGAATAAATGTAAACTAGTCGAACTTATGTTCCTCAAGGACACAAGGAAGACCATACCTACTTCAGTCTATGCAATAATACCTCTGACCAAGTGTAACCATAAACACACGAACACATATAAATATATATATTTGTGTGTGTGTGTGTGTGCAAGAATGTATATATGTGTGTTGACTTCAAATATAGGAGCATGTTTAGCCATATATATAGTTATGTAACAATAGAAAAGATACAAGTAATAACTTAGGCATCCATACATAAACAACATAATCATGGGTTTTGGATAAGGGATTTCATGCCAAGGAATCTATATTAATGTTAAGGGTAAATATTTTGAATAACGTGAATAAGACCAAACATATAATCAAAGTATTTAGTGTGCCACATCCAAATTCCAAATAAGAAATTACACCTAAATAATGTAATAAATAAGGATGAATATTATAATTGATACATCTTATGAGCCTGTGCAAGGATTCCAATAATGAGGGACACGAGTATTGCCCAATAAGTCATGTAATAATGTTAATTGATGTGTTCTTCCATATAATTCCATAAATAGGAAACCCAATTATCACTTAAAACATCTGACTACACTACGATACGATCGATGGTGTTTTGTAAAAAGGAAACCCATGTATCGATCCAAGTGTGTAAAAAATTATGGCCTATAAACCCATCCAAAGAATTTCATAAATTTGTAACCCATGTATCGCTCAATGTATAATTTAATATGAGTTACCACTGAGCCTATAAAAGGTGTTCCATTTATGGAACCAAAGTATCTCTTATGGTATATATAATCCCAATAGCCTATGAGAATGTATAAGGATTTTCATAATGAGGAACCCAAGTATCATTCGAGGAATAAAAAAATATATCAAATCCTTCAAATTTAATTAATAAAGAGACAAGGTCTATAATTATACCATATCATAATTTAAATATAAAATAGGATCATTCTATATTAGTACGTAATCATGTAGGTCATGAGAAAAATCTATTCTAGTTGTCATTTTTCATAACCAAGATAATTAAAATAAATATTTTTTTACTTCAGAATCACTCTATTTAATTATTTGGTAATGTCCATGTTTATTTCATTTCCCTAAGTATCACACTAAATTCTAATAATCCATTTATTTTATAGAAATTTATGTTGAAAATAAAAAAATGTGATTTTAAACCCCTCTTAATGTTTAAGGGTCATCTCGTATAGTAAATGCACCCAATCGGTGGATCGAGTTGAGGTGATAGACATCAAACAATTCAAATTAGATACACTATAGTTAAGTAATTCAACTAATTAGATTTGACATAATTCATTTTACATTTTATGGTAAATTCTTTTAAATTTTAACATGAAACATATCTGTATAATTTATAAAATGGAAATACATTATGTGAAAAACTATTGACCTCCTACCTTGTACTTAGGACAACCCACATGTCCAATATCGAGTTTTTATTTACGCTAGTTTGAGGGAAAATAGATATATATAAAAATTCCTAGAAAATATGTTGAATTATTTTGAACCAATATCACAATTATAATAAAAAATAAATGAAGAAAAGAGGAAGGTTGATTTGTAGACTCATCAATACACTTCCAACATGAAGAATGATACTTTAAATGTAGTTTGGCCAGAAGATATTTCCCCACTAAAGGTTGAGAGGAGGAGGAAATATATCGGTCATCCCCTACCATGTGTGTTGAGAATAAAAATAGTGGGGTGGTGGAATTAATTGTGGAATGAAAGAAACAACATTTTCCCCTATTTTAGATCATTCACAGTTGGGAAAATTGTGTGATAACTGTGCGCACTTACTACCTAAGGGGAAGGCCCCTCGCATGACTAGATACACGGTTTGAAAAACAATATGAATCCCATGTATTAGACATTATCCAAAATATATCCCCTACCATGGCTAGTAGAACAACATTTCAATCTATTCCCAACCCATAAAGTGGCCAATTTTCACCATGGAACATCCCACATGGTTAGCCTCACAATTTAACAAACCATGTGCTACACCTAAGTGACTACTTATTCATCTCCCAAAAATAATTTTTTGAAACCCAATGGTCCCAAAAATAATGATGGATTCTAAGACACCATTTGGGCCTTAACCCAAATATGAAAAACACATTCATGTGTTCCAAAACTCATAATTACATTATATGGCTCATTTTGAAAATTGGAACATCCACCAACTTAATATTACAAATTCCCCTTAGAAGATTCCTCAATGTCAAAATCACAGGACGTTATGGTTTTAGAGGACTATTCATAGTTTAATGAGATTTATTTTGAGGATAAATTTATACTATTATTATGTATTATACAATATACATTTTCCATTCTATAACATCCTAAATCTAATAAAAATTATTTCAATTGTGAAAAAGTCATATTTTTTAATGGTGAAATTAATGATATACCATATACCAAACAACCTAATGAATTATAAGATTGATTTATGTTTAAAAACCATAAATTTAAGAAACTATGAGTATTTAATAACCTGTACATCAAGGTGTCTTGTATAAATTTACTAGTCCTTATTTATAGATGAATTTTGTTTGTAAATAACAATAAAAAGTTGTTTTATGAAATTTTACACTCAAATAATGAATTGGTTTTCCATATAAATTTTTAGAATGATGAATTAATTATTTGGTATTAAATAAAAATAAAAAACAAGATCATTATCTCCTTATATTATGGTACGTACACTTGAAATTACTAAGTAAATTTTGGTGAAAAAGTGTCAAATAATATCAATTTTCTAATTTCAAAAAGAATAAATATTTATAAATATGGTATAAGTACAAAATATATAGGAATAAAATTTATATAACTCATTTGATGTATCTTGTTCTTATAATCATTGAGTATTTTTATAGTTAATTGAATTATATTTTTTGATCATTTATAAATATTCACTAAAAGTGCCACAATGGATTATATAAAATACGATTTTACATTATATAGAAGGAACTAATGAGTTTGTAATTTATCTAATTAATGAAAATATGTTTTTTACAAAGTTGTCGATATAAATTTAAATTTAAAAATTTATAACTGTGAATTGACTTCTAGTGGTGAATTCATAATAAAAAATATATTTTTTAATTCAAATAAAGAAGATGACGTGATATTCGGTACTAATGATATCGAATATGTTTTTCTAATAGAATAAACAAAATAGTTAATAGCAATGAAAACTCAGTTTTATGATCTAAAGGTTTAAGTGATGATTTCATTTATCATGATATGTTCTAATCTAAGTGTTTTTTATATATAAAATAACATGGTATAATAATAACAAAAACACCTAAAAACATATATTATTTAATTGAGGACTAAATCAAAAAATAACTCATGAATATGGAATTCTTTTTACAAAAATGCATATTTAACATGTTTTAATATAAATGATAATAAATTAATATTTTTATATTAGAATTTTTATAATATAAATTCAATTTTCACTTATATATATTCTTCAATTAAATTATAGAGATTTTTAAATAAAAACTTAATGAGAGTTTGTTTATAATTTTATAAATTTTTAGATATTTTGACATGGTCATTTTTTTATATATTATTATATTATTACAAACATGGAATAGGCATTATTTTATTATAATACAAGTATTTAACTATTGGTAGAGTTTTAAAGAATGATCGATTGATTATTTAACAAATATTGTGATGTTAAACTTTTACTCTTATGTCACATAATATGTTCTCTCACATAAATGTATGTATAATTAATTATTATTTTATTTTGGGGACATATATTGATTTTAAACAAATTACTTGCTTTATTTCAATTTGTTTCAATGTAAATTTACTATCATTGGTTCTTATCACAATTATTATTAATGGTAAATTTATTTTTGAACTAAATTTATTTTATTAAAAAGTATGATATTTTACTATCTACATAGTTGGTTTCATAGATGAGTTAGTGTGTGTTGAAATATAATTATTAAAGAGTATTTTGAAAAATTAAAAAGCGAGTAATTATGTTCACATTTATGTGAATGAAAAATTTGACCCGAGGATGAATAAAAAGAAGCTCGATAATAAAAATAAGTTGATAAGTGAATAATAATTATATTTTAATCGACAAATAATAAAAGAATAAATTAAAATATAAGTAAAATAAGTTAATTATCATGTATAAGAAGTCGATAGAAGAGGAATAAAAGTATTGGTTTATGAGAAAGAAGAAATTACATTGTAACTAAATCCATGGTTCCCATGATGTGACTATGGTGTATAGAGAGGTAATGAGAAGTGGGTTTTATAGTTTTGATGAAATTAAAATAAATTATTTAAAAATAAAAGTTATCTATTTAAAATTATTTTATGGTTTGATTCATTATTTGATAAAAAACTACAATGAATCTTCTATTGCACAGAACATTTAAAGGAATTTATATTACTAGATTACTAAATGATGTAACATTATAAGTGAGGAAACACCATGATGAATCATGTGGTTTAAATAGAAAAATGGAAATTGTTTTTTGAATAAGAATGATATAATAATGAAGAATCATTTATAAATTAATTTTTTATACTATTTTTAGATAAATTTTTATTTATTTAAATTAATATGTCATAGAAAATACCATCATGGAATTAATTAATGAACCATAGTCCAATGTGATTACTTACTAACATGGATAGAGTAATTCCCAATGGCTAGGTTAGACATCATATTTGAAATAGTTTTTAATTAATATTATAGATTCAATGAATGAGAATAAATAAGAGTTATTTAGTTGTTATATATAGGATAGTTAAAGAAAACCCTTAAATCGGAGGTACCCTGTCAACTTATGGGAACCTCATGATATGAAAGTAGATTTCAATAATTCGTGGAGGACATGTCTTAAGCCTGGATATAATTAGACATCAATATCCTAACAAGATATAAACATAAAAAAATCTCTCTAACATCAATAATATACAATGAATGACATATTAATGTGTCCTGTCACTAAAAAAACCCCTCTTTGTTTAGTATTAATGATGAGTTACACCCCATAACCATCCTCTAATAGACCACAATTTGGTGAGTAGCGTTGAGTGTATAATAAACATAGTAAGGAAGATATTATCCAATATAATATCTAGTAAAAGAATTAAAACCATCAATATATGACATATCAAAAATTAAAAAAAAATCTAAAAAACCCTCAATAATAGATTGTAATGCATTTAATTTCATTTTATACAAAAGTACCATATTGAAAATTTAATAATAAAAAATATATTTCTCCTATAAAAGAAATAGAATCCAATAATCCCAAAAAGTCACCAAATCATGATTTAGTATGGTTCAATTCATTTTGTATCAATATCCATATAATCTAGAAACATCATTTATAATACATGGTGAGTATACAAGTATAATATATATGTTTCTCCTAAGAAACATTCATTTTAGTATTGAAGAAACATTCTAATGATTCAGTGAATTAATAGTGATACAAATTCATGTTATATACATTGTCAACTATAACCTAACTCACTACATTCCCACACTAAAAATCCATATAATATATATATATAATAAATCATAAAATTATGACAATAAAGATACCCCACTTCTACTTCCCCTATAATATAGTCACCTTCACGTCTCAATGACATATATCCTTTCACTCCCATCTCTTACCATATCCACATACCCCATCTAAAATCTATGTCCAAATACCGTATCGACATACTAAAACCTCAAACCATAGACATATATAATTTCCTCATTACTTATATAATTTTATTACATACAATAATGAAAACCATTATAACATAATTGCACATTTACTATGAGGAAGAATGGGGGAGGGGTATTTTTTTATCATCTCTATCACCCAAATCCTTGATGTTGGGGGTTCACTCATTACCGAAAACCTCATATAAACATAAATCTGGATATGTAGATTGGGTGATGATTCAAAAGAAATAAAAAATAAAATAATGATATATAATAATAAAAAAATCCCATCATAGGACTCACTTTTTATCAATCTACCATTATAACCACTTCAAAACACATGTCAACACTGTTAATCAAATATCTCCACCACAAATAAAGATAAAAACAACACATATCAACCATATAAATCAAGATAATGTTTACTTCCCACTTCATCCCATTGTTAAATATTTAATTTTAATCTAGTCATTCTATTCTACAATTAAAAATTAGATTCCTCTCATTATTAATTCATTTCAAACACCACACTTTAACTCGTTTATCCATGTTATACATTAATTTCAATAATTTCCCACATTATTTTCAATTTACTAATCACAACCCCCATAGTTTATCATTAACATTACTTCACCCTTTAAAATTTCATTTACCGTATAAAATAATATTATCTATATAAAAAATTAATTCAACGCATCACTTATTTATGAAATTTACAACAAATACTCTACCCCATTCCCATTATTTAATTTTTTTACATTTATTTCATGTTAATATCATTGGAAACATTAAAAAATATCCATACCATCCTTTCAAAATAATTGTGTTAAAAATTTTACAATAAATCCTCATCTATTATAACATTCAAATATCAATTATTATAAAAAAATGATAATTAAACTCATAATACTTCAAAAACCTTAATAATTCAATTATAATTAATTTTCAAATTCTTCATCATATTTTAATTTTTTTCAATCACACTAACATTTAATTATATAATATATAAAAAACAATAATATTACAAATGAATAATATATATATATATATATATATATATAACTCACATAACAATAAGTTCGTAACCCTCATTTAATTTTATTTGTCATTATTAATGTGGTTAGTTATTATTATTTAACAACAAAACCTAAATCATTTCAATTATATATTAAAAGTATTAATAATAAATATAGTTTTCAAAATTAGTAACCTCCAATGAAGCTTTAATCATCATGATACCATGTAGGGATGTTTTTTTATGATAAAAATCCAATATCAAACAAGGATTCTCCAATGTATATAGATTATATCACCCACACATCAGTCCTAAATCATTAAGACAGGATAATCACTACCTATAAAACCTTGTAGTGAAAGAAAACTAATTGAGAATAAATTCAATACCAAGGATCATGGTGATTGAATCACATCAGGTTTGGAACCCAATGATCTAATAAAGAACTAAAAACCTATAAAGGGAAGTTTAATTTATCTGGGGTCAAAATAAGAAGTAATAAAATTGAATAAAGAAATAATTAAAACCCAAATATATATATGAATTTTTGTGGAGCAAACAATGTTTTTGGTTCCTAAAAACCAACATTGTTTATTGTAATCTAAAACAATCCAAAAATCATACAAAATTAAAACATGAACCCCTAATATAATCAGAAAAACATTTTACAGTAAATTCTCACATGATTTTTTCAATGATATTGGGGTGTTTAATTAAAGAATTTAATTATTTTAAAAATCTCTTGAAAAAATTATCATCACTGGTAAATATGATTATAAACATGTTATCTTTTGACCATTATTTTTCAAAATAATGATTTTTCAAAATAATAATTTCCCAACCCCACATTTTATAAATTAATTTATTTAATAAAAAGTCATGTATGATCATAAATACTCACAAAACTATATTACCACAGAGAACATAGAGATTTAAAATGGTGATTATTAAAAAAATTACAAAAAAAAATTAGTGTGGAATGGTATTATCCATTTCTATAACATCCAATAGTATCAACCCATAATTATAATGAGAATAGTTTATCATTGAACATATGTTAATACAAATTTCTCTTTACATGATAGATTCTAAATAAAATATAACTCTAAAAGATGTAATATGATATAGATATTAAACCTATAAAAAATGATTCCAAATATTGTTGATACATTATTTCACAATATTCATTAATTTAACCAATGAAACTATAAAATTAAGTAAAATATTATTATAGATCACCAAAAATAATCACTCTTACTATTATATAGAGTGATTTTGATATGTATACTTGTCTTTGGTAATAAAAAAACATTAGTTCCATCTTATCTAACCAAATTAATTAATCATATCTTCTAGTAATCCTTAAATATCCACATTCTAATAATTTATAATTTTTGAGTTTCATTAAATGAAAAAATATATTTAATTTTAACTTCCTTATGGATATTCACTTCTCTATATCCTCTTATTCTCCCCATTACTCCATTAGTATTATTAATTTATATATCCTCCACACAATATTTTTTTTTTGAATTTTTGAATTAAATGTTATAAATAAAACATCCATATTAACATCATTGTTCTCCCACATCATTCATGGATTTTAGATCACATAGAAACATTAAGTCACCATTTATATTTTAATGGGATATTTATGGTTTATATTTATTATCTCACATAATTTATAGAAATCCACATAATTCAAACAAATTAGATCCATATTTTTGAATAAACCAAGACATATTGACCTGGAATATTATTTTTTTTCCAAAAAAAATAATCAAAAAAATAAATTTATAATTGAAACACTATGAATATTTTAGATTTAAAAAATCATTGTATATAGTTATTGTAAATAAATTATGGGAACTATGATCATTATCATCAAATTTTTTGGAAAACAAAAATTCTTTTTAAAAAAATAAACGACATTAATAGATAAACCATTAACAAGTGATCTACCTTTTTTCTACCCCATATAGAAACCATGAGAGCCTCCTCATTAACTATAATGTGTTACATAACTAACATTATATATACTTTATACATGAGTGTTTTCTATATTTCTATAACCAAAACCATTCAAATATAGAGTGGTTTGATTCCATGTTCTATCCATCAAATTTTATAAAATTATACTAAAAACATGACTTTATAACACCCATTTTCGCAATGTTTTCATAAACAATTTTATTAATATATGGACCACAACATAATTTTCTAAACACCAAGTCATTTTATGCTCATCTCCACCTCAAACAGCTTCAAACACAAATCTTCATTCTATTCTTCTTTGTCCACTTCAACTTACACTTAATATATATCAAAATACTCTTCCACAAAAAATATTTATTTGATTTAATTTAAAAATTAAGGTTAATTTTGTTGTTACAATAAAAAAATTCTATTTTCACTCCAGTTCTCTAAAAATAAATTAAAAAATAATCACCCCATTATAAAAAACACTTCTTAGGGTATACTA
This sequence comes from Viscum album, assembly GCA_963277665.1. Lineage (NCBI taxonomy): Eukaryota > Viridiplantae > Streptophyta > Magnoliopsida > Santalales > Viscaceae > Viscum > Viscum album. The sequence goes on along the minus strand of OY728140.1, from coordinate 1,709,695,482 downwards.
ATATTACCAAATATCAATCACCATATTTGGTCTAAAAAAATAATTATACTTTTTCATCTTTATAATATAAATAACTATAAAACATAGAAATAAACTGATAATTAATTATTCAATGTTCATTTTCTATATAGAAAACAAGAATTCTGAATAATAATTACTATTCTATTTATACGATTAACTCGTATTCACTTCCCAAAATCCTCTCAAACTTTTTTTATAATCACTTCCCATAAAAACAATCTTTGTATATATTAAAATCTTATCCATGAAAACGCACTAAATAAAAATGATATAATGGTTTATAAACCAATCGGCACACACAATGGAATTATAGGTTCATATACACACCACATGTGTATCATAAACTCAAATTTTCCCCATTTTGATAAATTAAACCTAAAAATGTTCTCTTATTAATCAAGATATTTATCCAATTCGAGGACAATATATAAAATTGAATTAGTATTTCTCTATGCCCCTGCATTTTTGAATAATTATTCAAACAGAAACTGTGATAGGTGATAAAAAACCAAACCTTGTTCTTGGTAATGGTGAGGTTGAACTCCCATTTTCAACCTTAATTTGTGAAATGTATCATTATGAAATGGTTTCGTAAAGGAATCCACCACTTTATACTTTATAAGAATATAATAAATATTCAAAAATATTTCTTATGGATATTAATTGTATTAAATCAAGAATATTTAATTGTATTTCATAAAATATTAATGAAATTTTTATTACAAACCCACCAACAAGTTCAAATTCACTTCAACCTTAAGATCCTTGCGTTGTATATTCATGAAAATTAGTTTTATTATTTCAGGGGAATTATACATATTTTATCCTCCCTATGTTCTTTGTTTAAAAATATTTTATTACTTTGTGTTATATGTTTTCCCCCAATCACTTGTAGAAGAACTATATTGGAAGTGGACTTACTATCAACAACACATTAATCCCAATTCAAATTATTATATCTCAAATGTTCAAGAGTTTAGTTTCTATTATATATAAACCTATAAATTATAGTGTATTTAATTTAACTTATACTTCTATTCACTATAATAAAATGATATTACTTTGGTGCACTTAATTCCTTTCATTAAATATAAATAAATAGATTACATCTGATCTTGAAGATGTCAAATCAAGGAAACTCATAATAAAATTTTTAAACTCCTTTTAATAAAAAAATCTATATTCAATTGTTTAGAGTTTTATTTTACATAAATTATAGTAGAAACTATCTTCATATTCACAATTGAGAAATTTTATGTTTCAAGAAATATATTTTTCCTTCCAAAATTGATATCTCAAACATACCCCTTATAGAAAAGTAAAATTATATCTAAAAACAAAACTATTTATAAAAAATATAATTTAATTAATATATAACATAAAACTAATTGATTTTACTTTAATTTATTTGATTTTAATGTTTCCACAAATTTAATTTTTTATGATTTTCAATTAATTAATATACGAGTCATGTTTCGGATATATTGAATTTAATTCATTTTGTAACCCATATATACCTTTATTAAATTTATAAACACATATTTTATTTTCTACAAGTAAAAAACCATTCTTTATAATCAATAAAAACTAAATATTCTAGTATAACATTAAGTTATAGTGACTTGATATACATTTTGAAAGAAAAATCATCTTCTTGGTGAAATTTTCACAATAAATATATTTATGTTTACAAAACTAGGAACTAGAAAAAAAAGGTTCTCATTATAGTTTACACCTTAAACATGAGAATACCCTTTTCATTCAAGATTTTTTTTCCTTTTCACTTAAAAAATATAATTCAATATTTTTCAAAACACCCACGGGTTTTACTAGAAATTAATCATTAATATGGGTGAGTGGATGATAATAAAAATATAAAAAAATAATCCCACCTAAAAAAAAGATTAATTTTGATGGAAATTTTAATGTATTTGAGAATAGAAGAAGGGCCTACTTTAGTGATAAACCAAGAGGTTTTTTGGATACGATGGATTGTTATCAAATTGTATGTGATGTGAACTCCATGACCAATGAATATATTTTGGTGAACATTAACATAAGAGAACCTTAATCCCTTAGAGGATATTTTTACATTAATTTTTTTATAAATTATCAAGATTAGAAAATGTTCACCTAATCTTAGGAACATTCTCTGAAGATTATGTGGGTCTTGTGAGAACTCTTTTCCATATTAACTTTGTTTTATAAGGATAATACAAGTGTATAATCCCTCTAGCAGTGATCTGTATGCACTCATTTAAAATCAGAACAATAACTAATGGAACATTAGGTTCTAGCGTGACAGATCAATCATCTTGTTTTGTTTGTATTGATCAATAAAATATCATTTGACCTTGAAGGATTCACAAATGATATTATCACTATTTAAAGAAGGAGAGAGAAATTAATACATGATAGAAGCTTGTTGTGAAAATTGATTCCCAATTCATGGCTAAACCTACATAATAGACAAAAGCATCTATTTATATATTTGGGGTTTATGTTAAAATATTATTCAATTTCATACCAACACAAAAATTAATATTATAATCTTTATAAAACCACATTCTATATAAAAATAATAGTAATATCATTATCATATCATTTCCACTAAATTGTATATTGAAAGATATTATATTATTAACATGTAAATTAATATTTATTACTAGAAACTATCTTGGTCCACTCAAACTCCATGAAATTTACTCAATACGTGAATAAATATTTTATTCATAAATATATACATTATCCAGTAACCATTTAATTTATATTTCTTAAATAATCAATATATATTTATGATCAATAAAATATTTAAAAAATTAACTATCGGTCATCAGAATAATATATATTCCATTAATTAAATTCTAATATAATTTAGTATAGATAAATAAAAAATATAATGAGTGAAGCTCAAGGATTTTTTATTGATTAAATTATGTATGATTGACTAAATCCCAAGATTAATTTATAGTAATGAGTCAATGAACACAAGGGAAAGAATTTAATGTAACATTATCGACTACCACATAGGAACGCCTATTTTTTAATATAATATATTTTGATTTAGAATCTCATCAAGATGATTGAACAAATATTTCATCTACGTATATATTGGATACTTCGTTATTTGATTTTTAGAAATAATCACATTATTATGTCAGGAAAATTAAATTAAACTTTATGGTTCTATTACAATAAATGTGATGATATATTAAATTTAAAAAATCTGTAAGGGAAAAATACTTCCTTGAATTATCCATTAATAACATGTCATTCATAACACACCCAACATAACCTATATTCTTTTGAACATATGACATCATGGTTTTGGTTGGTAAATCCAATTTCATAAGTCATGAAAAGAATTAATGATTATATTAAATTATAAGGATGATTAAATACACTCATATATAGGAATATTCAATGGAAACAAAACATGTATAATTCATACTTGCAGGTCTGTTCTCCAAATCACCAATATTTGAGATTTCCAAGTGAAAACATTAGGAGAAAAAGCCTCATCCAATTATGAGTACTCACACAAAACAATATACATAGTATTTTTTCTATCATAGAATGTTTTCTATCTATAGAACTATATTTAAGAATTTCAACTTGACACGTTATGTTTCTCATAATAGTAGTGAACTTCTATGACCATATCAATGCAACATATTCTATATGACATTATTATATCAAGTTCACATGAACAAAGAAAAATATATACTGAGATATTATATTAATATTGAAATATTTGGATTTAAATTAAATTAGTGTATAAATAGTCGGTTGTATAACACAAATTCCAATAAACCCTCACTTGAACTACAGCCAACTGCTTATGACTTTCAGATCATTATACCTCAAATGATGATCATCTTTCTGTAGAGTCAAAGAATTACTAAAGGGGTGTTTTACATTATCTTATATGTATATTCTACTCACTATCACTTCAACACTCTATGAAAAATCTCCTTATAGATGATACTTATTATGTATATGCTTCCTCTCTTGATGTGACTTTATCTCTTTAATAAGGGCCACTTTTTCAAAATCATCACAATAGAGAATGATTTTTTTTACTACTAGAAACCACATAAAACATCTGGACAATGATTCATACAATAATACTTCTTTAGATGCATTAAAATCAGAAATATACTAATGAAGTTATATAAAATATTCATCTAGAGACTTCTGTGAGCACTCTTTTCTCCAAACACCTCCATTAAGATTAAAAATGTTCCCCGTATATGATTTTAGATCATATTGATCTATTTGGAAACTAGAAAATACTTATCTTCTAATATCCAGCTTCTCATACCCTCATAGAGAAAGATCATATCCTTATTACCCCATATATATTTAAGGATAGTCTTGACTACCATCCAATAATAGTCAGTTAGGTCATATTGAGATATTCCAACCATACTCAAGGCATAGGAAATATCAATACAATTATAGGTCATAACATACATGGTTGATAAAATCATAGAGGCATATGGAATATTTTCTATCTTCTATATTTCTTAATATGTCTAAGAACACATTTTCTTCAAAAGATGGCTTTCATGTGACATTGTAAATAATATACTCGTGGATTGTTCCATACTTAATCTATATTTTATCTTGTCAATATATATATCTTGTCATATGTTAATTAGCCTCATGGATCTATCATAATAGATCTTAGTTATATGAATTTATGCTTATTAATATTAGTCCTTTATAGAAATGAACTTATTAAATAAGGATTTAATAGACTATAAGACTGGTATTTTGTTTCCTATAAGTAATAATTCCTCAAAATATACAATTTTAAAAATGATTTATGTCCCAATAAACTGTTATTAGAACAAGGATCTCATTTTTTAATTATGAAAATAATTCCAATATAGCTTCATCAAACAGAATTTTCTATGACCTAGATGCTTGATTTAATCAAAAAATACATTATTACAATTTCCATACCATTTTGGAATTATTTGGATTCAAAAAATCTTTGAGTTGTGTTATATATACATCTTCATTAAGGATCAAAATATGGAAAACTATTTTAACGTCATTTTTTCAAATCTCATAATCATGGAAAGACATAGTGGACACTACTGGAAAACCAAACTATACCAACGGTTTGGAACTGTTGGTATAGGCCTCCAAACCGTTGGTATAGCCTATACCAACGGTTTGGAGAATCGTGGCGAAGTAAGCCGTTGTGATAGGTCTATACCAACGGTTCTGGAAAAACCGTTGGTATAGACCTATACCAACGGTTTTGAAAACCATTGGTACAATTAATATGAAATACATATACCAACGGTTATAAAACCGTTGGTATATGTATTTCAAAAAAAACCATTCGGTGGGATTTGATCCCAGGAACCCCGTTTATAATTGAAAGACTTAACCACTAACCTAACATGACTTTTGTAAACATAATTTCATAAATATATATATGTATTATCATGATTATTTAAAATTTTGATTTATATAATGTTCTCGAGTAGTAGATCTGGAAACAAATCAAAGCACCTATCCCAACGGTTCTCAAAACTGTTGGGATAGACCTATCCCAATGGTTCTAAAAACCGTTGGGATATGTGAGAATTGTTTTTGGGCAAATGTTGATTTGGGGACACCCTTTCCCAACGGTTTGGGCAAACCATTGGGAAAGGTCCACTCTTTCCCAACGGTTAGACCAAACCGTTGAGAAAGATGCCTCAAAACACACCCTTTCCCAACGGTTTGGGCCAACCGTTGGGAAAGAGTGGACCTTTCCCAACTGTTTTCCGAAACTGTTGGGAAAGATGCCTCAAAACACACCCTTTCCCAACGGTTTGCCCAAACCGTTGGGAAAGATGCCTCAAAACACACCCTTTCCCAACGGTTTGGCCAAACCGTTGGGAAAGATGCCTCAAAACACACCATTTCCTAACGGTTTGCCCAAACCTTTGGGAAAAGGTACCTATACCAACGGTTTTTACAAACAGTTGGTATAGAAGTGTTGGGAAAGGTCCAATTTCCAGTAGTGGGAAAGTCGAATTATGATGATTTTTTGTAGTTCATTTGCTGAAAAGGTTTATGGGTAGTATATGTATTGATTTTGTTTTAACCCTTTTGCAACTAGTTGTGCCTTATAATTAGTGACACTTCTTCACAATACTATTTTCTTCTTGAATTCATATTTATAGCCAACGGTAATTACATACTTGGTGGGATATAATAAATTCTAGACTTGGTTTTGATATATAGAATCCATTTCATAACTCCTAGATGATATCCACTTTGAATCATATTTTTTGATTACCATTACATTATAAGCTAAAGGATCGTTATTATTAAATACTAATGAGTCACAATAGTTAGTGAAATGAAAATCATATCATTTCGGTTGTATAACATCTCTTATAAACCAACAAAATATTTTTTTCTCCCAAAAAAATTCCTCAATAGGGCTTTATAGAATTTTCCATATGAAAAACATTGTATAACATTATGATGTACATCATCAATGTCTATCTATCTCTCAATATCTTTTCTAGATATTTTTGTACTCACGTAATATGGGGTGTCTTTCCACTATAAATTTTATTTATAAGGGTTCGTGTATGTAATATCCATTGTTCTTTATGGTATCATATAAAGGTACACAACATGCCTTGATCCTATGAAGGTACACTTCATTCTTTAGGGTATATGCTTTTTACTAGAAGGGGCCTTGAAAAACTCTTCATCGTCCCATACATATAAATTCAATAACATGTATTTTATTCGATGCCAAAGTTCTTATGGAATACAATTTAACAGTTTAGTTAGAATATTAATAGTATATGTGATGTCTCCAATAATGTGTATCCAGAAAAGGTTACTGGAAGACTCTCATGACTCATAATTGTTCTCATTATGACTAAAAAGGTGGGGTTTCTCACTTCTCTTAAACTGTTACATTGAGCTGTATAAGCTCTAGTGATTTATACTAAAATCCAAAACAACCTTAAATAATATATAATGCCTTGAATAAGATATTTTCCACTAAGTTATGAGTGGAGTTTCTTAATAATTTTTCCATGTTGGCTCTCAAATTCATTCATATATTGCAAGATTAATTCAAATGAATCTAAAGTATAACTCAAAAGTAAACATATTCATATCTGTTAAAACCATTATAAAAATAAATATGAGTACCCAACCATTTCATCAATTTGATATTTTACACAAAAACATTTATGAAATAATTCAAGAAGCTTCATGGCCCTTTTAACATTTCCACTAAATGGGTATTTAGTCATTTTCCCTTACAAACATGGATGAAATTTTCTGGGTGGTTTTATTCAAATGAATCTAAATATTACTCCTTGTGTAATTTAGTCAAATTATTTTTTTTACATTACCTAGTTAGTGATTTCATAGTTTCATGTGCTTTGAGTCATGTGATGTTGTTTAATTATAAATTAACGTAACATTGTTTATATAATCCAGTTCATAAAGGCCATTATTTAAATTTACATCCTATAAAAAACGATATCATAATAAAATAATAAACACTTATTTCCTACCATGAATTTAAATTAATAAATATAAAGACTAAATAATGAAATAATGTTTTTGGTAACCAATTGTAGATAATATTACTCTTTAACACCATGATCATTACCATCAGAAATGTGAGTTAGTACTCCCTAATATCCATAATAATATGTTTTTCTCTATTATCTTTCCATATATCTACCTTCCATCAGTCAGTATTTCTATATGTAACTGGTAATAGTATTTAAATACATAGGTGAGAACCAAAAGCTATATCTAAAACCCAATTTGTAGAAATATATAAACTGCACTCACCACCTAACAAACCGAAATCTTCCCATTTTTTCTTTCCTTGTGTGTATTTTTACTTTTTATGGCCCTCGTTTTCACATGAAATATATACATAATAATATTCCATTGGTTTCCCCTTGATCATTATATTTATAGAATATAATTTTGATGTAGTTGTGTGCATAGAGCTCTTCTCATGGAATTTCTTTTTATTCACCAAAATTTTCAAAGGCTTTTCACATTTTGTCTCCTTATAAACAAGGAGATGAGGATTGATTAGATATGGTAGAAACTTCTGAATGATTTTCATGTTGATGTTATCAAAAAATAGAAAATATCTAAGGGAGTGATGTCATAATTTGAATGGTGCACATTTCATATATGACTTTAAATCATGGATCCTCTAGGTTCTAATTATTTAAAATGAGTTTGGAAATGTGAATCCCAAATTTTTCACACTTTTAAATTTTTCTCTAAAATAACACCTTGTAGATCTCAAAATATTCTTTCCATGATCTCTCCTAGTAAAGACCAAAAATATTGTAGATAATTCTATAAGAATTCATGTTTTCATAAGCCTTTAATACTTAAATATACATAGTTTAAAGCCGAAATAATTTGATGTTACCCATGTTTCTCATGTTTTTTTATTGTAAAAAACACTCTACCAATCATGTCCTTATTAAGAACATTAAGTAATAAAAAATATATAACATATGATTTATATTCATGATTCAACATAACCAGAAGGAATTTGAACCATTTCAAATATTTATTTATATTAAGGAGGTGGCCTTTCTTTAAAATCGATCGCAAGGATAATTTGGATGATGAAATTACAATTTTTCAACAATTATAAAACAGTATATTATTATTACTTATTTTGATTACATATTATTTGAGAAATAATAATTATTAATTTTATTAAGTCTCACAATATTTTCTCATTCCCCAATATCCCTAAACATTAGAAATAAAATATCTAGGATATAGGGAATTCTTTGAGAAAAGATACATATTCCTATCACATAACCACAATGATGGTTTGTCAAGATATATGAAGGAATTTTGATTCGGAGATGTTTTCCAACCATGGACCTACAACTCCATGATATATTGGGTGGACTTCATATTCTAGACATCCTAACATGGATTTCATCAACAGAAGCCTATAACTTACATTTATTCTATATATAGATACATCACTTGATATAATGTGGTTAATTCAACACAAATCCTCCATAATAACTCTTTGATAAAAGTGTATGTCCAAATGGGGGTTGGTTAGACACTTGGTTATATCTATTTAAATATTAATCAAGTAATGGAATGTTAATATTGACTTAACATTATATTGAATGGAAATTTTGAATTAATTTATTATATGTAAAATTTATCATGTTTTATCCTTTACATGTATTTTTAATATTAAGAGGCTTTTACATAAGTAATTACCGTTTTTTGGTAAAACAATTTATGCATAAGTCATAAATTTATATCCCATATTTTCATGTTAGTTCATTTATTTATCTTTTCTTAATCCTTAATCCATAAAAAAAATAATGTATAAGGAAAAAATAAAAATATAAATGTCCCCACCAAGATTATATCTATTTGTTGATTTATTTATCAGGCAACTAATCAGCCTATCAAATAAGGGGAACTAATCGTTCCAGTTTGGAAATTATTTTTAGAATTCTAAATATCCCCAGGTGTATCACCTAGGTCGGCATCATCCGAGTTTCATATTTAATTGTCCATATTTTCCATGACATTCTCCATTTATTATGTTTATTTATAACTCGGACATAGGTGATGGGAACCAATGGATTGATTTAGTGGAATTCCATATATAACATTGGACACAAATATCGTACATAATAAAGGAGATAGAGATGACTTATAAGCCATTATATTTAACTTAATAATTAATAATTACTCATCCATGTAATAAATTAAATTAAATAAAACCAATGCATACAAAAGTCTTGGTCAAACTCATGAAAAACCATACACATACAGTGAATAAGTAAAATTAAACTGGATAACATTCATTTCTATTGTTTTTTTCTAACATAAAGGCTCTTACATTAATCAATAAATTCATGTTAATCATAATTACCATACCAATTTTCTTATTAATATCAACCATAAATGATTTTATACCAAATAAATAGTAAGAATAGTAATTATAGATAGTTGCAATAAATTAACACATCATTTTTTAAATTTGTTTAAAAAATTATTAAATTCTAAAACAAATATGGTACTGATAAATTTAATTAGGTTTTAATGTTTTAATTATTAATATAATTTTATATAATTTTTTTCTTTATTGGAAGACTACATGATGCGCACATAAAAGTTGTATGTTGTGTTCCTAAAATTTCATGTACACAGGATACATACCTATGGATTTTGAATGTACCTCAGTCTTGGGAATACCATTAATTCCAATAATTAATTAAAAATATATATTAATCAAAATAAATGGAATCACATAGTATGTGACCCTCTAGGACTCTTTCTCTTTGGAATAAAGTGTGCTTGCCTAAAGTAAAATAATATTATCTAGTAATGGGTAAACAAATCCAAGAGAAAGAGATTAATGTTGCAACATCATCAACCATATATGAATACTCACTATGTAATATAATACATTTGTTTTAGTATCTAATATTTACATCATGGAAGAAAAAATTCATTGTCTCTAGAATAAGCTAGTGTGAGAGGTTTGGGAAGGTCATTCCCTTTGGGAATGTTCATTCTAGGGAAATATGGACCTGAACTTGGGGATCTAAGGGGTAATGTTTTGGGATTACTTCATCATCTTAACGGGAATCTCTTAGTTCTTAATAATCACTGTCGGTGGATTTTTGGTTGTAGGGAGATAAATATTTGGTCTCACAATTGGAGTGGGACTCCCCTTAGATTCCTTGGCTGTCCTACGCTAGCCATTTCATTAGAAAAGGAATTGGATAATCCTTACTTCATTCCATCCGTTCTCAGAAATTAGTAACATGATGTCTTTAACACCATTAAGACCTCTTTAGATATGGATCGATTTATTTTCATGAACTCCCATTTAGGGGAGTTCTCTACCAAAGTAATCAAAATTTTCCTTATTCCTATCAATTAAATCTAGAATGGAGGATTCATGACTCATTGAAATGATATTCTCATAAACATTAACTTCTTGTTCTAAAGAATTAGAAACCACTTTATTCTCATGGATGATGTAGTTCGTAAAAATGGAGTGAATATCTTATTGAAATAATCAAGTCATCGGTATTCCATCATGGAAATGGTGGATAATATATTCTATGAAAGTGAATGGGAGAATGCTGTTTTGAGGTATTTGGTGATTTCTTTGAGATCAACTATGAACCCAGAACTTCTGTGGTATTCCTTCATAATGGGATTTATAACAATAACTTGATCATGTTAGAATTCAAGGTGATGAGTAATGTGATGACCTCATGATGTAATTCTATATGGAATACCAAAAACAATGCACGTATTATTGGAAAATGCATCAGGTCCTGAGCTATGAATGATAAATCTAAGAGCCTTGTGATCGAACTTGATCATGTGGTGATGTGGTGAGATTATATTTTTTTTTTGAGAAACATAATAGTCGGTATCGTGACTCTTCTCTCCTCCAATGTTCACAAACAAGGAAAATAGTTCTGTTGGAATCCACTAGAGTGATGTATCAAGGTCAACATTAAGGGTTTGTGTAATCAAGTCCTAATGTGTGGATGGGGCATGGTCTGAGATGATTCAAGATCGATCGTTTGGAATATTAATTCCTTATATGATATTGGGGACTCTATTGTAATGGACACCAATGATTTACTCAATGGATTAAAGAATTGCGTTGATCAAAAAAATGTACTATGACAATTGAAACAGACTCAATGTTTATCCAAAACTCCATGAAAGGGATAAGAGAAACCCCATGGGTTGTCACTTATCACATCAAATGGTGACTAAGAAGAGTAACTAATGACATTATCTTACTGCACACTTGGCATGAAGGCAACACGGATAAATATTTTCTTGCTACCCCCAATGAACAAGATAACCCTCATATGATATTTAAAAGCATTGGGTCTCTTTGACCTATGTTTTTTAACTAGTTTCGATCCTACACACTCAGTTTACATTACATTAGACCCCCTTGATCCCCTTTCCACTTGTGTATTTCATGTTATCTAATTTTTTCTATATTTTTATATGTGTTGCTTCCTTTGTTTTTTCTTCATGTTCATTTAATAAAATAAAAATAACACTCAATCATTATCTAATCAAGTTGGTTTCATATTTATGTCTTCAAACTATATGATTGATACATATTTCATTGTCTATCTAAAATTTACACATTGTTAAACCATGTCCATAATATTTAAGGTGATAGTTTTATTCCAATAAAAGGGTTGTGATATCAACATAAATAAAGATGGAAGGGGCAAATCATTCCTCGGTTTATCCATTAATAACATATCATTCATGATACAGCAAACATACCCTACATCCTGTTAGAATATTGCGTCAAAATTATGGTTAGTAAATCTTAGTGTGAGAGTCGTGACATGAATTAATGATAATATTAATGTCTAAATAATTTTACCCATATTCATATATATAAATATTTGATGTAACAAAAACATTGAAATTCCTACTAGAATACCTATTATCATAATCTATTGTCTTTGTGATTACTAAATTATAACTTCATGAGAATAATCTCCATCCAATTATGAGTACTTTCACCTTACTGGCTACGTACTATGTGTCCAATCATAGTATGGTATCTAATAGTATAACAATATTTAAGAGTATCATATTGTCACTTTAAGTAATACATAATAGAATTGAAATACTATGACCTTATCAATATTATAGATACCCTAGGACATTATTTCATCAAATTCATATGAACAAATTAACAATATATAATAATTTATTTTATTAATATTTTGATTTTTAATGTATAATTAATCGATGTAAAAAAATTTGGATCTAGAACACAGACTCTAACACTATACCCTTTCACAATAATCTTATAGAGATGGTGAACATGCGTAACAATTTATGGAAAGGAAATAGAATAAAATAATTAATATGGAAGATTAATATGCTCTAAATTGACACTAAACAGATATAACTATGAACAAAATATAAAATGGAAAGTATAGAATTCAAATAATTCCTTAGGTCATCAGATGAATAGTCAAGAACAACCCTAAATGTGTACTTGGAATGGATATACTATTTCTTATCCCAAAAATTTCTTTTAGTTTAAACAAAAGTGGTAAGTGGGTTAATACTATAATTTTTAAATATTTGGTTTCAATATAAAAACTATTTAATCAAAAGATAAAAATTATAAGAACATATCTGAAGAGTTTCTTTAATAAATACATGGAAATAATAAGTCCTTATCCAAGGATTTCTTTGATTAATTATAATTGAAATTTTATGTAAATGATTAAAACAAAAACATCTGAATCCCTGAAAATAAAATAAAAAATAGATGAACATTAAAGAAATTGAAAATGATGATGTAAGCGTCTCTCATGATTTATAATAATCAATTGTGAATCACATTTATAATTTTATTTCTCTTGAATTTTTTATTGGTATCTATTTATTTATGTTAGAAATAAAAATATTTCTATGAATATTAGTCATGTAACTATTATCAAATTGATTTAGTTAATATTCAATGATTTACTTGTATTTATACTTGGATGAAATTTTGAGATGTTTAATATGAGAATGATTTAGATAGTGGGAGTATTCAAATAATAAATGTTTAGATAAAATATTTTATATAAAATAGTTTAAAAAAATAATATTTTTTATAAATATGTTAAAGAGTATTTGGATTCATCTAAATAAGCACCTAGAAGATGCAATTTATAAAATAAAAAAATATCTATTTTAAAAATTATAATAAATGATTTTAAAATAAATATATTTAAGAGTAAAAAATAATTAATAACAATCATAATAGAAAAAATCACACCACCTAAAACTACTTCCCCTCAAAATATATTCAATTACTATGGTTATATTTGTTCACCTATTTTATTCATAAAAATAAAAAAAATTAATGACTATAAAACAAATATAATAAAATGAATATATATTTTGTTTTTAAAAAATATAAATTTATAAAATTTAAAATTGTAATTTTAGATTTAAGGTCTTCCTAAACATGCTAAATCAATATATAAATATATTTATTCTATTATTCCTGAATATTAATATTCCATTCAAGAATATCATTCTACACTTAAAGATCTTTTACTTATATCATTATGTCCATATAGTTTAATTTCGTATAAGCTAATTGGAATTCCTTATATTCCATGAATTAAACCATTTTCATGGTTTTCAATTTTTCATAACAATCATATTTGAAATTGAACATATTTTAACTAATTGGGAAATTTTTGTTAAGAATTTTACTTCTAGATTTATGTTTTTCTTTAGCTTTGTTATCATTTTTTCTGAAACTCACAAATGTGCTTATTTATGAAGGGAAAAAAGTTTGATTAATTAATATATTCTATATTATGATTATTAATATAATTTCATTATCAAATTTCATTTGTCTTATAGAGAATATAATTTTATAAAACACTTTTAATCTAATCTATTCTAATTTTAGTGAAGGTATTTTTGAGTTACTCTACTTTACAATCTCATCAACTCTCTCATTTACTCTTTTTTAGGATAAGGATTATTTTAACAAAAAATTATTGGTGTTTATAATCCATTTTATATGAACTCATAATATGATCTCAAAAATATTTCATACACTTCCATATCCAATAGTCCCTTTTCCTCTAATATAATTTCATCATCTTTATTTAATTTTTCTAATGATCGTTGAATTTATATTGAAACCTATTTCTCAGTTTTTTTCTCATAAGTCATAGATGTAATAAAATATTTCCTAGATATATCTGTTTTCAAAGTGGAAAATTTTGAATTTATTTTTATTCTCAAGAAGAGTATATAAAAGAGGAAAGTAATGATTAATGTCTCCTATAGGAATAATATGTGATTGGTTTTGATGTTACTTTTTGTTTTTTATAATTCTTGGAATTATTTATTTTTTTAAATAATGAAATGGTAGTGTCAAATGATGATTAATCATTGACATGTGTACATTTTTCTTTTTTCTTTTTAGATGTGGTTTTTGTGAACTAATTTTTATATTTATTTAATAAAACTTATTCATGTACTTCTCCCTCGATATTGACTAGTGGGTGAAAACCCCATGTGGAATTGATTTCAAATATTTTTTCTACATTTCATTCTCAACAGGATTTTTTTCTCATCACCTATTTTTTCTTATCAGCCTCATATTTTTTTCCCCATGGTAAACCATCTTCTTCACAAGATTTTAATTATCCTTTTCTATCCCAATTTATTTCTTCCCTAAACTAGATTTTTGTTTTTCTTCCTTTTTTTATTCCATTATTTTCACAATATACTCTATAATGTACTCTTTATACATTGTTATTTTTTATTAACCATTTATTTTATTTTTTGGGGTGTTTTTATTTCATTATCTTAGTGGTCTCATATTCTATAGCTTTCATATTCTTTGAAAATTTCATTATAACTATGGTTCCAAACCCTTTATGGTTTTCTTGTGTTTTTTATTATTCCATGGTCCTCTGATTAAACGATTCAAAATATTTTCTATTTATTTATTCATATTATTCTTACTCTAATTCCTGATTATTCATATAGTTGCCTCCATTTTATTATCATCTAAAAACGTGACATTAACAAATTTGGTTCCTTAATGAATTCATTATATTATTATTCAATAGTATAATTTTTCTAGAAATATGATAGAATATATTCTTGAGGATAAATGAATCATCATTCCTTTTTTTCACATTCAAGTTCTATCTTACTAATAGTTTCTGTATTTACAATATTACATTTAATCATTATAATCTTTCTTAGATCTTCATTCCCTACTTTCAATTACATTTTAGTCATGATTATATTAATTATTGGATAATAAATAAGAATATTAAGATTTCCACTTTAGAAGAAATATCCTATATTAAATCCCATATGAAATAAATAAGATAAAACTTGTACGTTCTAAAAAATCAAAAAATATAGATATATTATACATTCAATATTTCTAATTCACACTGTCTGGTAGTTTAAAATAATATATCTATTTAAATAAAATTCATTACCTCAGTCCTAAATTTCCTTTCATATGTGATTTTTATTTATCAACAAATAGATTAATTATTTATTCCTCCGAAACAAAACATCTAACCTTTTTCGTTATATTTTGATAATATAATGGAGATTCATTTAGTAACAAAAGTAATATTGAATCTGCAAGATAACCTAGTGTCCTGATGAATTCAAGATATTCTCTAAAATATATGCTCTATTTATAAACATCTAAACTTCTTATTGTAAACTAGAATAATAATAACATTCCATTAGTTTTTAAATTGATATATTTTCATACAAGGTAAAGATATAATTTCCCACATATATAATTTAATATTCAATTACAATAAAATCTCATAATTATTTTACTATTTTGTGTCTATTTCCCTTACATAACTAATATAAAAATAAATCATCTGTATTTTGAAGTTTTTTACAATCATATAGATTGTGTTGTAAGCTGAAAATTATGGTATCACATAGATCATGATAAATATTGAAGAAACTAAACTCTAGAAACATGAAACAGATAGGGATAAAGTTAAATTGAAAGATCATAATAGAAATTTATACATATTAAATTTGGGGTAGTGGTCAATTACTCATTATATAGAAAATATGAATGAATGTATAAAAATTATCTGAAATGATAGAAATTGATAAATATCTCCCTCCCCTAAGAATTTAGATTAAAAATTTTATTTTTTTTATATTTAATAAATTTCAAGATAAGATATTTACCTCTAGTATTTCATAATGAAAGTAATATAAATGGGATAAAGAATTATTACATTGATGATAAAAAATTTAATACATTTTAAATAAATTATTCCTTTAATATATTTTCATAAAAATTAGTAAATCATAAATTTATATTTGAGATTAATTATTTCAACGATTGATACCGAAAAACGTAAGTATAATATATATAAATATTCAATATTCCTTTCATGATAAATTTTTCAATAAAGAAGTCAAATAAAGAAATTTTAATTTTGATTAATTTTAATAAATAATTACAATATTCAACGTTATATATTATAAAAAATAAAAATGTGAAATTTTAATGAACGTATCAAAAATATGATTTTTAGTTGTGATTAATTTGAAAAAATATCTAATTGTTTTGGTATGATCAGGAAGAAAGTGTTGTCTTACATCTATTTGTTTGGATCATGTGTGAGGTTCCAGATTATTATATAAGTAAACATAACTAGAGATAAAATACATTATTATTTTTTGAGTAAAACACTTTCTAAAAATAGAGAGTTTGTATTAAATCCACAATAATTGAGTTAAACTATTGACATAAATATATTTTACTTCAATAGTAGAAAGAGATATTGATTGTTGATTATGATGAACCCAAAAAACTAAATACTCATTTAATATATGATATTTTATAAAATTAATTGTCATATCCTTTCTAAATCCTCTAAAATATATACCAGAAAGTGTTTTTATTATAAATTTACATCAAAGTGGATATAAAAGACTATGTTGTTGAGTAACTAAAATATAATAGAAGAACTAATTTACTTATTTAAAATTGTATTCTTTTATATTGGATTAAAAAATTGTATAAATATATAAAGAAAAATTATAGGTGGTAAAATAGAAGTTAAAAATAAAATTATTTTGATTATTATTTTGTAATTTTTTTAACCAACTGGTTTCCAAGAGTTATCCAGATCAAGTATATAAGATGTGCTAACCAGAGTACTTATACTAGTGAATTTTAAAAAGACAGATATTTTTTCAATCATTCATATACTTTTTCTAAGATAACTTTACTCAATAACTATTCTTGAAAATTTAGAATGGAATAAATAATATTTGTTCACCAATCATAATTTTCTAAAAAACATTTTATGTAATTTTCATAAAAGTTACTGAAAGTGATTTTGTGGTGGATCAAAAAATAAAATAAACAATATATAATTTTATTATAACAGTGTAATTAAATAAATTATTTATTAAAGGAGTTATATCTTCCAATAACTCTTTATTTTTTTAAATAAAAAATCTAGATAAATGATTATACCAAGATATCATTATTTCAGTCCATAATGTTCTTTATTATGTTTAAATTTATGAAATAATATTGTATATTATCAAAACTAGGATACTCTTAATAAAATTATTCCTATACCCTATTCACTCTATAGTAGTCATATTAGTTTTTTATTTCACCTCACAAATGACTCCCCAATATTTCATAGCTACTTGAAAAGTAAAGATGGTCTAAGGTGATATAGTGTGGAGACTGTAACCTCATATAAGCGTACTGGACCCAAACTTAAGTCTCATTTTTTTGCCATAGTTTTGTACAAAATTTATAAATTATTTGAAAGAGAGTGATCATTTATAAAACATATAGTATATTTAATATATGTATATACTACCCATTCTAGTATTATAAAGTGATGAAAAAATCTTAAAAGATAAAAAATTCATATCTAGAAGTAATGATCATGATTTATGCTTGAACAAGAAGAAATATCTAGTAGAATATCTATATTATTTGAACATACTAAGATGAAGGAAGTATTTCATGATGTTCGTAACTCATTCGATAGTGTTTCATCATTTAAATAATAGGTGGAGATATGTAGATAACTAATGTCATATTGAAGGATGAATGTAGAATAATGATTCAACTGTATAATTATTGTCATGTATATGAAGTTTCACATGATTATATATTTTTTGGAATACATTTACTTTTCCCACATATCAATAAGTTGGTAACATATAGATTTTTTGATGAAATAAGATAAATTCTACAGTATGGATCACAAATAACAAATTAGAATTATAAAAGTGTAACTTAATGTCACATCACTTCCTAGTGTTTTAAAATATATTAGGTGAACAATTATGGAGTGAGATGAAATTTTCATAAAATTAATTTTCAGTAAGATAGAGATTTATTTTTTAAAAAAATCATGAGTTTTTCAAAAGATGGATCTTTGTGTTAATGTTTTGTAGTTTTGTGAAATAATATTTCTTGAAGAAGGTGAAAGATTTTTTTGAAATGTATAATGACTCATGAATGATCAATTTTCAGGGAAATTTATATGTTGTTGAATCAACTAAGACATATTTTTTAGAATTATAGAGCTCCAATAATTGATTTATATTACTAAATCTAAGGATTCATGAAACTTAGAAATTTGGAAGGGGAAAATATCATGAATAAATAATGATAGAGAATAATTTATTAAATGATGTTAGACAAAGTAAATGATTACCAATTTTATAAAGGGTCAATATTTTCCTATAAATACAAAATACCTAATGTATAATGAAGAAGAAGAGAGAGAAATAGCTTTGGGATATTCTTTATACAAAAATTATTTGAATTAACTGAAGTCTGATGTTTCCTAAAAGAGTATTGTGAACCAGTAAGTTCCACGAGCTAACATCGGTGAATAATTGTGTTTTATAAACCCACTATTTTCCAGAAAAAAAATTTGGAATAAAGTTTCAAAATTTATTAAATAATATTCATAAGGATGTTTCATAGAGTTTCATGAAAACAACAATTTTAAAAATGAATAAGTTAAATGAATATTATAAATTGATAATCGTTTTATACAGAAAAAAATATTCAGAGGGCATACTATTAAAACGATGATGAAATTGAAGACTTTTTTTAATCAAGGAAATTTTATTATGATTCCAATATATTTAATAAGACAGAAAAGTCTATAAATTGTGGAAGTAATTTCATTAATGTAATTGAAATAGGTGGTGAGGAGGTAGTATTCCTTTGATGAGGGGTATCTAAAGAACATATACTATAGAGTAATTATTTGTGTCATGATGTGACCATTGTCGGATCATTTTTATACATAAAACTAGTGATACTCAATGGATTATGGTATGACTGACACAAAATTGGCATATACGCATTGGACGATCCCTTTTAAGGAACCTAGTAAAAACCCTATTTCATGTGGTTGTTTTACTTACTTACATACCTATTTATCACTCTTTGAGATTTAGAGTAAATAGTAATCAAGTGAAAAGTATAACATGGTTCCATCCAATATAACAAAAATCATAAAATAATGTCTAATAGACAACATAGGTATGTTTGAATTTATCTATAACCCTAATTCAACCACCACCCATGTTGTATCTTGTAAGAACAAGTGGTATCTTAGCATAATGGTTTATAATTTGTTATTGAATTTAGAAGTAGTGATATATTTTTTCACCTATACTCTTTGATGAAGCCTATATTTCATTACGTAGATGACATTGATGGATGAAAAAATGGAATGATTGGATTTTTGCATTCTTTTGTTGAAGTGTTTCAGGAGTATTTATGAAGAGATACTAACTTGAGAAAGTACATTGACAAAATTAGAAATGTAAAATATAGAAAACGTCCTGAAAATAACCTTGTCTAATAATGTTTATAAAATACTACTCATTATCCTAATACTTGTGAAATTGAAATACATTGTAAAATTTTTATATAAAATATATAATGGAGTAACCTATGAAACATTATTATGAAGAGTTGACTTTCATAAAAGTAAAATGATGTAAAATAATAACAATATGACTCTTGATAAATTAGAAAAATAAATCTAGGTTAATGATTCTGATTTAGTTATTTCACATGATTATAATAATGTTGTACAAGTTTATAATAGAAATGGAGGTTTCTATTCCCCCATTGAAGAGATAACACTGAATGTCATTGTTTGACCACATGTACACCATTATGTTTCCCTTAATTAACTATAAATTCAAAGATAGAAAAATTGAAAGGTTAAGGGTTTTTTTGAAATAATATTGATAACATGAAAATGTTCATGAAGATGAAATTGATAGACTCGGAATGGAGTTAATTTATAAAGTAAATATTTAATATTTATTGAATCTTATGGTGAAGATTGTAGTGAAATACATGGATATATAGATTTTGAAATATTCTTCTAAAGAATAAGTGAAGGTGGAATGGTGGGAAATTATAGAATAAGTGGACTATGTAACCATTGAATATTTTTTCATATATAATAAGAGATAGAAAATAGAATATGCGGTGAGAAATGAAAAAATAATTTTAATATCCCATGTAAATAAAGAATATGACATTTTCATATTTATTAATATTTCTAAATTAATAATTAATTTTACTTTAAAGTGTATTCTTTGTTCGATGGCTTACCTGATTCGCAACAACGCGTTTCTTTGAAATCTTACGTTTCACACTAATAGTACAATATTATTATTTTAAATGGTAGGTAAAGCTGATCTGTTGTATTTGTGGGAATGAATAGAACTAACTAAAATATTATTATACATGTTTTTTAAATGTTTTTACATTTATCCAATAAAATTTAGGGGATTAAAATATGAATGAATCTAATTTGAAACATAAATACTCTAATATTCACTAAAAGTGGATTTACCGCCTTTTGATGGGGAACAATCTTTAAATCTATTTTTGGTTATTTTTATATCTTATATTTGAAAATATAAAATACTTATTTATATTTGGGACATCAAAATTTACTTTGGGTAAATTTTTGGTATTTTTCTAATAAAGTACATTTTTTAATGAATAGTGAAAATATTGTATTTTAATTCAAAAGTGTATTTTAATCTAATTTATTAATATGGTTATTTTTTTAAATTGGTTATAAAGTTTAATTAGAATATATTTTTACCATTTAATCTAATTTTTATCATTTTATATAATTTCACTTTGAAATTGGACGTAAACAAGTATCAATATTTTGATAGTTATTATTTCTTAAAAACCCACTATTTGTTTTGACAAATGGAATTAATTTTAAATTTATTAATGAAACTTCTATGTTTTCAATTTGGTAAGATAGAAATCATTTTTTAATTCAGAATATCAAATATATCTTAGGCTGAATTTTTTGTATTTATCTGAAAAACTTCAATTTTTGATGAATAGTGAAACCACTTAGTAGTAGTTATAATACTGACTTTTTCATTTAAATGAAATTTCACCACTTCTATAAATTGAATTTTAAAAATCTGAAATACATGGTTGTTATTATCAAGTAAAATTTGGTTCAATAAGATGAATATAATTTTAGGTGAATGGTATCTTTTGACTTTTATTTAGTCTGGTAAAAGGTGAATAGGGAAATGCAAGGTAAAAAGAATATTATAATAATACAAAATTACCTTGAAACTTGTATTAACCTTATTTTTTGAGTCATGGATTACCATGGTCATCCATGGGTCAATATTGGGACCCCATGGAACCACTTATAAGTGATAATGACACTTTATTTTAATTAACGTAAAGTAATGAAAAAAATGACATAAAAAAATATATTCTAGTAAATTAATTTTTCAATGGGGATATGTAAGTTATATTTTGGGCTATAAATATTATTTGTAAATATAAAAATATTTCCTACATCATGGTATTTTTTATAATTTTTAGACATCAAATAAACTAAATTATTTATGACACAAAAATGATGTAGTATTTACCTCATTAAATATGATTTAAATAAATATGATAATAAATATTAAAATAACTTCTAGAACCTGTCAAATTATTATTTATTGAATTTATTTATATCGTTAGTAATTATATTTTCTACCTTAAAGAGTTTTGTACAATTAGAAACCGGAAATCATCATATAATAAAATAATATTTTCACACTTTCCTAAAGAACCCTTCCTCCCCCTTTATAAAAAGCCCTCACTTCTAACCCATTTTTCACACCTCTCAGGCCCCTTGATTCATCCAACCCCTGCCCAAATAAGATCTAAATATCCATATCTTTCTCCTAGAATCCTTACCTTATAATTAAGGCACTTCAAAAAGTCTTTTTGGTTCAAACCAAAGGTAGTTACACAAATTAAAGGTAAGAGTTTCTCTTAAATTCTTTTCTTTTATTTTACTTCTCCAACCGCTAAACTCTTTTCATTACCTTATTTTTTAACAACACCAGTATCCTAAATATACTATGATTTTTTTATGAGAAGTATTCTAACTACACTTACACACACATTCATCTAATGAGTAAAGAACATACTGTTATTATCGATGGAAAATTGACGCCTCACGAAACGATGATTGTTCAATTATATCCTATCACCTCTTATGGTGGCCATTATTATTACATTGTAGTTATATATGATATATATTATGTTTATGTTTTTTTATTCTTCTTTATTTTATATTTATATCATATTCTTACGGTTTCCATTATGGGTTAACGCGATAATTTCACTTGAGGAAGTGGGGACTACCACCCCCTCAAAGTGATATGACTCGTTAATGCCATATGTGGAACATATAAAGGATAGAGTTAATGGTATTATATATGATATTATTCAGGAAATATAATATATCTATGTATTATTATCTTTTAATTCCATTAAAATATGAAATAGAAATGAAATTAGCATTCATGCATACGTACGGCTTATTATCTCCACGAACGGTGCATTTCGTTTCGTATCTCCAAATGATATGTACTATTATAAATAAATATATATACTGGATATATATGATATATATGATATCTGAATAATTAATATCATTCTTGAGATAATGGACTATTGACCACTTGGACAACTTGTAAATATAAGGTGTTCATTGTTCACTCAAGTACCAAATATCGACAAAACGCCCGTTATTAACTTAATTGATTGCATAATGGTTATAATATGATAATAAGTGATATAAAAGGACTAATAAACTTGAAGAATTTTCTTAAGATGGTATAAATTATCTTTAGTTTATTATTTAGGAAGAAAATGGGACATATGGGTCAAGTCGGACTTGAGGTAAGGGATTTCTTATATCACTTTTAATTCCCTGAGATTTCCATTGTTTGTCACTTATTTGTTGCATGTGGTGTATTGTGTACTGCCATTTGATATATAATATCATGATTCACTTTATATTTTTGGTATACTAGGATTAATTTGGGGGTTATTAACTTATGGTTTTACGACTCGATTGAATTACAACGTGGTAAGGGGTTTTCATCTCACTTTGTATTCCCGTGAGATTCATGCAATATTTGCCACTATTTCCTTTTGTGTGGCATATGTATTTTCTATGAATGTATTCCTTGGGGAATATACATTAATTTATGGTTATTTAAATCTTCAATGTATGTTCTGTCTTTCATGGGGCGTATGTTTTGTAAGTTTCCAAATTGGTAAGGAAACCTTTCACCCTCCGCTTTTTAAAAGACTTTTTTTGTAATGTCTTTTAATTTACATCTTCTTGTGTTGAGATATGTTCTTCTATGTACTTATTTCTCTAAATTTTATGTCTATGTGATGATATGCCCTTTTATATCTCATCAATTCATTTTCTAAATTTTAAAGTGACGTTGTTAGGCTTTCAAATTTTTGTGGGAACTTCTTCACCCAATTTCAATTCTTTGGGTTAAAGTTATACTTATTGATTATGTCGTACTATTAATATGTGTGAATAACCTCTGATTATTTCACACTTAATATCCTATTATATTTAGTGTATTATTATTTTTCACACATTATTATGTAATTGATTTATCCTTAATCTATTATTATAGTTTTTATAAGTGATTTCTTCTCAATTTAGATTCCATTGAGACTTCATTGTTGTTATGCACCAATTCACTCTTATGTGGTGTATATAATTGTAACATCCCAAGTAAGTAATGAATAATAGTTATTTTTATCTATGTCTATTAATGAATTATATAGTGTTTTAGAGGCTTAAAATGAAAATAAATCCAATCTTAAGGATGGAATACACTAATATTCCTAAAAGATTGTTTTACTGCCTTTTGATGGCAAACCCTTTTTAAATCAATATTTTGACAATTTTATAATATATATTTGTCAAAATAAACATATTCATTATTATTGGGACATTGAATTTTAAATTGGATAAATTTTAGGTATTTTTCTGACAATGTTCATTTTTTAATGAATAGTGAAAAATACTGCATTTTACATCAAGACTGTTTTTTCATTTAATTTAATTATATGGTTATATTATATTTTTAATTGGTCTTAAAGTGTAATCTGAATATAATTTTACAATTTAATCCAATGGTGGTCATTATGATTAATTTCACTTTGGAATTGGTCATAAACTAATGCCAAACTTTTCATGGATATTGTTTCAAAAAACCCGCTATTTGTCATGACAGCGGGAATTAATTATTAAATTAATTACTGTAAATTATATTATTTGAATTTTTTAAAATAGACATAATTTTTTAATTCTGAATTTCAAATATATCTTAGGGTGAATTTTTGGTAATTTCCTGAAAAACTTTAATTTTTGATGAATAGTGAAACCACTAGGTGGTACTTATAAAAACTGACTTTTCCATTTAAATGAAATTTTGCCATCATTGTGTTTTGAATTTCAAAAATCTGACATATATGGTTGTAATTAAGAAGTAAAATGTGGTTCAATGGGATTAAAATAATTTTTTGGTGAATAGTAACTTATTATGTTCTTAATCGCGATTAGTGGAAATTAATGTAGTTTAAGGTAAAAATAATGTTTTAATAGTATGAGATGAGCTTGACACATGTCTTACCCTCATTGGATGTGTCATGGCCGACCAAGACAAGCCATGGGTCATCTTGGGGACCCCATAGAGGCACTTTGGTTGGGAAATGACATAAATAAATTTTTATTTAATGTTAAAGTAAAAAATGACACAAACATGAGTTATGTTACAAAAACAGTTTTTATATGGGGTTATAGAAGTCATATTATTGACTATAAATATTCATTAGAAAGATAAAAATATTTCCTACATCATAGTATTTTTTATATAATTTTTAAAAATTAAATAAATTAAATTATTTATGACATCATGATGACGCAGCGATGACCTCATTATTTAACGATTTAAATAAAATGGAAAGATAATGTAAGATCTAAGACCTACACAAGGCCAAAACCAATTGGATGAGTGGATTTAGAAACCTTATCACCTTATACTCTAATTATATCAATGTGGGACCTTTTTAATCCGAAACTCATTTTAAAATAAAGTAACTTATCTTTACTTTCCAAGAGTGCCCCTCCTCTCCTCTTATAAAAGGCCCCCACCTCTACCTCCTTACCCACATTCCCAAAGCCTTTGGCTCGGCCAACCCCTGCCCATTTAGTCTATCCACTTCCCTATATTACTTCTTGAAGCCTAACGTTGGGCATAAGTCTTCCCAAGGTAGCCTTTGAGCTCAAACCAAAGGGAGTTACCCGATTTTAAGGTAATGTCTTCTTTTGAGTCCTTTTGTTATATTTTGCTTCTCCAACCCCCTAAACTCTTTTTATTATTTTATTTTTTAAAAACTCCAGTATCCTCAATATACTAGGATGTTGTTATAATATGTATTCGAGCTACACTTACACACACCTACATCTAATGGTTAACGAACATACTGTTTCCGTGGATGGTGAATGTATGCCTCCCGAAACGATGATTGTTCAACATTATTTTAGCACCTTAAAAGGTGTCCATTAAGATTTAAATATATTTATATATGATATATAATATGTTTATGTTTTCCTTAAGCTTCTGTTTTTTTCTTTTTGGTCATACCTTTTTGGTTTCCATTATGGGTAAACGCGATATCTTCATTTAAGGAAGTGCGGACTACCGCCCCCTCAAAGTGATTTGATTCGTTAAATACCATATGTGGGACGTATAAAGGATAGAACTATGATATTATATATGATATTATACTATAATTATAATATACCTTTATATCATTATGATTCCATTCTATAAAATACGAAATAGAAATGAAAGTAGCGTTCATGCGTACGTACTGCTTACCGTCTCCATGAATGGTGCATTTCATTTCTTACCTATAAATGATTATGTAATATTATAAATGCATGTATATACTGGATATATATGATATATACATAATGATTATAATTCTGGATATAATTGATACATGAACAACATGTAATTATAAAGGGTTTATTTTTTACTCAAGTACCAATGATCATTAAAATGACTGTTATTAACTTAAATAATTACATAGTGTTCATGACATGGAAATAAGTGATATAAAAGGAATAATGAACTTGAAAAAGGTTCTCAATGAAGTAGAAATTAACTCAATTTTATTATTCAGGACATTAAAGAACGATCAAGTCAAGTCGGACCCGAGGTATGGGACTTCGTCTCAATCTCCTTTCATTGAGGCATATTTTGTTTTATACACAACCTTCTTTTATACGGTGTATAAACCCCTTTGACAGTTACATTTATTCAAAAGGAATATTTTTTATATGAAGTATTTACTAAATGACAAAAGGGAATTTTTTTGTCGTACTTATGCGGCGACAACGACTTCTCCGCCCCCGTGACCACTATTTGAGTTTTGGCTTCCTCTACAAGCCATGCCTTCTTTTTAAAAGAAAAATAAATACCATGTTTTACTTTTCTTTTATTTTGGTATTCAAAATGGTTTTCATAATGTTTTTATATCAATGTGTTGTATTGATATCTTGTGATTGAAAGGTGGAAATGTTATGTTTCCTTTATTCATGTTTTTTGTGATACGATTATGTTGAGGTTCTTGGGCATTATTATGAAGACGGGTGGTTCCGTGATAAACTAAGGGTGGGTGAGCCCGATATAGCTCTCTAATGAATTGGGTAACGCGAAGGAGTGAAACATTAAGGTTTCTCTGAAGATATTTAGGGAATATACTGTGATGGGTATTCCAAATGTAACCAAGAGGGTTACTCCCTACGTAATAATGTTATGAATGCCTCAAGTTACCTTTATGTCTTATGATTTCTATGATTTATTCATGATTTGATGAGGTATGTTAAAGTGCATATGTTTTATGGGTAAAGTATGATTTCATTCTTATGTATACATGTACCCATGTTTCCATTCCATATTTTTATATCCCTTACTGAGCTTTTTATGCTCATCCCAAGTTTTTTGAAATGTTTTTCACAGGTCAAGGGAAAGGTACATGATATGATGATAGTGTCAAGGAAGTGTCAAGAAAGAATCCATGTTTTATTTTAAATATGTTTCCATTGATGGGAAAGAAGAATACTATCTTTATGTAACCACTTTGTTTATATGTGGAATGTAATGCATGTTTTATGATATAATTCTATAAAACTCTAAACCCGAAAAGATCCTCAATGTGTAATCTTGTAATAACTCAAGATTAAGTAAGGTTTAAGGCTGGGGCCTTATAGTTGGTATCAAAGGTCGGTTTAGATAACTTTAGGAGTTAGAATTCTATTAAATGATTATCCAAAAATATTTTTTTTGAAATGATATAGCATTTGAAGATTACCATGTTGCTTCATCTAAGACATGTTTGTTCAGAATGGTTCTCTGTATAGGAAACAGGGAAGCAGTGCTAGGAAGGCATACAGAAGGAAATAACCTTCTGAATCAGCATCCTGAGATGGTCGGAATTGGAAATGAACAGTTTGTTGCAGTAATGTCTCAGTTGACTCAAGAGATAAATGGCGGTGGTATCCATACATGAGATCAGCCAGATCAACCGCAGAGGAACATGTCAGTGGTGGAACATTTCATGAGGCAACATCCCCTATCATTCAGAGGATCATCTGACCCTGTGCTAGCTAAATGGTGGATTAAATCACTGGAGAAGATTTTTGATGTCATGGGGTGTTCAGACAATCAAAAGGTTAGTCTTGCTATTTACCGTTTGGAGGGTGAGGCAGATCAGTGGTGGTCTATGGTTAAAAATATCAGGGACGCCAAAGAGATTGATGCTCTTGACTAGGATGAATTCAAAGGTATGTTTCTTGAGAAGTATTTTCCTAAGGCTATTTGACTTAGGATGGAAAATCAATTCTTGGAATTGAGGCAAGAGTAAGACTTAATGGCTACCTATGAAGAAAGGTTCACTCGATTGGCAAGGTATGCTCCAAATTTTATCCGAGACCTTGATAATAAAATCAATAGTTTTTACTCAGGATTAAAGCCAAAATATCGAAGGGCATTAGCTTCTCGTGAGTTTAAAAGTTATGAAAAGCTTGTTCGATGTGCTGAGAAGGTGGAAATGGTGTTTTCCGATGATCAAGTGTTCTATAACAACCAACAAAAGAAGAGACTGAGGTGGTAGGAGAAAGGTAAGAATTCTTCAAAAAAGTCTGATGGTAAGAAAACTAAGTTTCCAGTTTGTGATATATGTGGCAAAAGGCATGCTGGGGAATGTCTTCTGAATTCTGGAAAGTGCTAATGATGTGGTAAGATGGGACATAAGGCTCGTGATTGCACTGAAAAGGATCAAGGTGAAGGTAAGACCAAATTTGATTTTAAGTTAGTGAAATGTTATAAGTGCAATGAGATGGGTCACTATGCAAACGAGTGTCCGACAAAGAGCTTGAGTGATGGGAAGCAGTTAGACTACAAGAAGAAAGGGGTGGTGAAATCCTTTGCAACTACTTCAGTAGATGTCGGGCCATCAAATGAAGTTGTATCAGGTACTTTGTTTGTTTTTTCAGATTATGCCAATGTGTTGTTTGATTCGGGGTCTACACATTCTTTCATCTCTGAAACCTTTTCTAGTAAAATGGGAATACCATCTCAAGAAATGACTCCTGAACTATTGGTAAAAAAACTGGGGGAATGTTGAGGAAAAAAGAATTTATAAAAATCTTCCTATCCTTATTTGTGGAAAGAACCTAATTGCAAACCTTATTGTTCTACCTCTAGTAGAGTTTGATGTTATCGTGGGTATGGATTGGCTCTCTATTTACCATGCTAAGATTGACTGTAGAGCTAAAGAAGTTTCTTTTCAAAAAGACTTTCAGTTTGTGTACAAGAATGAACCCTTACTGTTGATAACTTATCAAGAGTCCGAGAAACTTGTAAAAGATGGAAATGAATGTTACCTTGCACACATCGTTGAAAATAAAGAACTGTTCATATTAATGATGTGCCAGTGGTAAATGAGTATCCTGATGTTTTTCTTGATGAGTTGCCAGGAATAATACCAGATCGGGAAGTTGAATTTACTATTGACTTAGTTCCTGATGCTAATCCAATTTCAAAACCCCCTTACCGAATGGCTCAAATTAAACTTTTAGAGTTGAAGGAGAAATTGCAAGATTTATTAGAGAAAGGTTTCATTCGACCTAGCACATCACCATGGGGTGCTCCTGTTTTATTTGTTAAAAAAATATGGTTCAATGAGACTTTGCATTGATTATAGATCCTTGAATAACATCACTATTAAGAACAAATATCCTTTGCCTCATATTGATGATTTGTTTGATCAGATCCAGGTAGCTCAGTATTTTTCGAAGATTGACTTGAGATCGGGGTACCATCAGCTGAAGGTAAAGGAAGAGGATGTTCCGAAGACTGCGTTCCGTACAAGATATGGCCACTATGAATTTTTAGTAATGCCTTTTGGGCTAACCAATGCACCTTCTATATTCATGGACTTAATGAATAGAATTTCCCATGAGTTCTTGGATAAGTTTGTGGTGGTTTTTATTGATGATATTTTGGTGTTTTCTAAAAGTAAAGAAGAGCATGAAAGACATTTAAGGGTTATCTTGCAAAGCTTAAAAGAAAAGAAATTGTATGGGAAATTCAGCAAGTGTGAGTTTTGGTTGCAACAAATTTCTTTCCTTGGTCACATTGTTTCTAAAGATGGGATAACTGTTGATCCTGCAAAAACAAAAGTTCTGGAAGACTGGCCAAGACCCACAAATGTAACTGATATTCGTAGCTTCCTTGGTTTGGCAGGCTATTACCGAAATTTTGTTAGAAATTTTTCACGGTTATCTAGTCCAATGACTAAGATAACTCGGAAGGGTGTTAAGTTTATATGGAAAAAAGAATATGATGATTGTTTTCAGGAATTGAAAAAAAGATTGGTGAATTCTCTAGTTTTGGCACTACCTTCCAGGAATGGTGAGTTTGTTATATACAGTGATGATTCATTGAAAGTACTTGGTTGCGTCCTAATGCAGAATGATCAGGTAATTGCTTATGCTTCACGACAGTTGAAAACTCATGAGGTAAATTACCCTACACATGATTTGGAATTAGCTGCTCTTGTTTTTGCTTTAAAAATTTGGAGGCATAATTTGTATGGAGTAAAGTGTGAAATATATACCGATCACAAAAGTTTAAAGTATATATGCACTCAGAAAGAATTGAACATGAGACAAAGGAGATGGCTAGAATTAATCAAGGATTATGATTGTACAATTCATTACCATCCGGGAAAATCATATAAAGTGGCTGATGCTTTGATTCGAAAAATTAATGCTTCATTTGCAATGTTGTGTTTGGAACGTGATCCTTTGGTAAAGGATTTGATGAACTTTGTCATAGAAGTTGTGGGTGCAGGAAGTTCTTCTGTTTTTTTCATGTATCAGTGAGATCATCTCTATCAGATAGAATCAAGCAAGCACAGAAGCAAGACAGTGAGTTGTAGAAAAAGGTAGAGCTGGTTCAGAAAGGTAAGTTCCCTGAATTCAAAATTGATAATGATTGCGTTTTGATATTTGGGAAGAGATTGTGTGTGCCTTGTGATTCACAGTTGAAGAGAGAGTTGTTATGTGAAGCTCATAGTTCTCCGTTTTCAGTTCATCCTGGCAGTACTAAGATGTATAGAGATCTGCGGGAGTATTACTGGTGGGATGGAATGAAAAGAGATATTGCTGATTTTACTATGAAGTGTTTGACTTGTCAGTAGGTTAAAGCAGAGCGGCAGTTACCGAAAGGGATGCTTCAGCCTTTACCAGTGCCAGAGTGGAAATGGGAGAATATATCCATGGACTTTGTTGTGGGATTACCGAAGACATCTCGAGGTAATAATGCAATCTGGGTTATTGTTGATCGCTTGACTAAATCTGCTCATTTCCTTGCTATACTAGATACTGTTTCCCTAGATCAACTTTACCGTTTGTATCTTAAAGAGATAGTCAGGTTACATGGAGTTCCTCTCTCCATTGTATCTGCTCGTGATCCCAGGTTCACTTCTAACTTTTGGAAAGGCCTTCAGAAGGCGTTGGGTACTGAATTAAAATTTAGTATAGCTTTTCATCCTCAATCAGATGGGCAGTCAGAACGAACAATTCAGACATTGGAGGATATGCTATGTTCTTGCTCTATGGATTATCAGGGAAGTTGGGACCAACATCTTTCTTTGGTTGAATTTTCATATAATAACAGTTTTCATTCCAGTATACAGATGGCACCATTTCAGGCATTATATGGGAAGCGGTGTCGAACTCCAGCTTTCTAGGATGAAGTGGGTGAAAGGAAGTTGATGGGACCAGAATTGGTAGAAGAGATGGCAGAAAAAGTTCAGCTGATTCAGAAGCACATGAGAAGAGCTCAGAGCAGGCAGAAGAGTTATGCGGATAACCGGAGGAAGGATCTATCTTTCGAGGTAGGTGATCATGTTTCTCTCAAGGTTTATCCTTGGAAAAGTGTGATGAGATTTGGTAAGAAAGGAAAGATGAGTTCAAGGTTTATTGGACCATATGAAATTCTGGAGAGAGTTGGATCAGTTGCCTACCGGGTGGCTTTACCTCCGATTTTATCTCAGGTACACAATGTTTTTCACATTTCGATGTTGAGAAAGTATATGCCAGATCCATCTCATGTTTTGAGTCCAAAGGTAGTTCAGCTGAAAGAGAACCTATCTTATGAGGAAAAACCGGTCCAGATTATTGACCACAGGGAGCAAGTGTTACGGAATAAGATGATTAATAAGGTAAAGGTTTTTTTGGAAAAACCACATGATGGAAGAGGCAACATGAAAATCTGAAAATGCAATGAGGGATAAGTACCCCCATTTATTTGATAAATAAATAAATTGTGGGGACGCAATTTTCTAAAGGGGGGAAGGATGTAACATCCCAAGTAAGTAATGAATAAAAGATATTTTTATCTATGTCTATTAATGAATTATATAGTGTTTTAGAGGCTCAAAATGAAAATAAATCCAATCTTAAGCATGGAATACACTAATATTCTTAAAAGATTGTTTTACTGCCTTTTGATGGCAAACCATTTTTAAATCAATATTTTGACAATTTTATAATCTATATTTGTCGAAATAAACATATTCATTATGATTGGGACATTGAATTTTACATTGGATAAATTTTTGGTATTTTTCTGACAATGTTCATTTTTTAATGAATAGTGAAAAATACTGCATTTTACATCAAAACTGCTTTTTCATTTAATTTAATTATATGGTTAGATTATATTTTTAATTGGTCATAAAGTGTAATCTGAATATAATTTTACCATTTAATCCAATGGTGGTCATTAGTATTAATTTCACTTCGAAATTGGTCATAAACTAATGCCAAACTTTTCATAGTTATTGTTTCAAAAAACCCGCTATTTGTCATGACAATGGGAATTAATTATTAAATTAATTAATGTAACTTATATGATTTGAATTTTGTAAAATAGACATCATTTTTTAATTCGGAATATCAAATATAACTTAGGGTGAATTTTTGGTAATTTTCTGAAAAACATCAATTTTTGATGAATAGTGAAACTACTAAGTGGTACTTAGAAAAACTGATTTTTCCGTTTAAATGAAATTTTGCCATCATTGTGTTTTGAATTTCAAAAATCCGACATACATGGTTTTCATTAAGAAGTAAAATTTGGTTCAATGGGATTAAAATAATTTTTTGGTGAATAGTAACTTATTAAGTTCTTAATCGTGATTAGTGGTAATTAGTGTAGTTTAAGGTAAAAATAATGTTTTAATAGTATGAGATGAGCTTGACACATGTCCTACCCTCATTGGATGTGTCATGGCCGACCAAGAAAAGCCATCGGTCAACTTGGGGACCCCATGGAGCCACTTTGGGTTGGAAATGACATAAATAACTTTTTATTTAATGTTAAAGTAAAAATGACACAAACATGAGTTATGTTACTAAAACAATTTTTATATGGGGTTATACAAGTCAGATTTTTGACTATAAATATTCATTAGGAATCTAAAAGGATTTCCTACATCATATTAATTTTTTTATAATTTTTAGACATTAAATAAATTAAATTATTTATGACATCATGATAATGCAGGGATGACCTCATTATTTAACGATTTAAATAAAATGGAAAGATAATGTAAAATCTAAGACCTACACATGGCCAAAACCAATTGGATGAGTGGATTTAGAACCCTTATCACCTTATCATCGAATTATATCAATGTGGGACCTTTTTAATCCGAAAATCATTTTAAAATAAAGTAACTTATCTTTACTTTCCAAGAGTGCCCCCCCTCACCTATTATAAAAGGCCCCCACCTCTATCTCCTTACACACACTCCCAAAGCCTTTGGCTCGGCCAAACCCTGCCCATTTTGTCTCTAAAATTCCCTATCTTACTCCTTGAAGCCTCACTTTTGGCAGAAGTCTTCCCAAGGAAGCCTTTGAGCTCAAATCAAAGGGAGTTACCCGATTTTAAGGTAATGTCTCCTTTTGAGTCCTTTTGTTTTATCTTGCTTCTCCAACCCCCTAAACTCTTTTTATTCTTTTCTTTTGTAACAACTCCAGTATCCTCAATATACTAGGATGTTGTTATAATATGTATTCGAGCTACACTTACACACACCTACATCTAATGGTTAACGAACATACTATTTCCGTGGATGGTGAATTTATGCCTCCCGAAACGATGATTGTTCAACATTATTTTAACACCATCAAAGGTGGCCATTAAGATTTCAATATATTTATATATGATATATAATATGTTTATATTTTCCTTAAGATTCTGTTTTTTTCTTTTTGGTCATACCTTTATGGTTTCCATTATGGGTAAACGTGATATCTTCATTTAAGGAAGTGCGGACTACCGCCCCCTCAAAGTGATTTGATTCGTTAAATACCATATGTGGGATGTATAAATGATGGAACTATGATATTATATATGATATTATACTGTAATTATAATATGCCTTTATATAATTATGATTCTATTCTATAAAATATGAAATACAAATGAATGTAGCGTTCATGCGTACGTACGGCTTACCGTCTCCATGAACGGTGCATTTAATTTATTAACTCTAAATTATTATGTAATATTATAAATGAATGTCTATACTTGATATATATTATATATAAATAATGATTATAATTCTGGATATAATGGATACATGAACAACATGTAATTATAAAGGGTTTATTTTTGACTCAAGTACCAATGATCGTTAAAACGACCGTTATTAACTTAAATAATTACATAGTGTTCATGACATGGCAATAACTGATATAAAAGGAATAATGAACTTGAAAAACGTTCATAAAGAAGTAGAAATTAACTCAAGTTTATTATTCAGGACATTAAAGAATGATCGAGTCAAGTCGGACCCGAGGTATGGGACTTCGTCTCAATCTCCTTTCATTGAGGCATATTTTGTTTTATACACAACCTTCTTTTATACGGTGTATAAAACCCTTTGAATTTTACATTTATTCAAAAGGAATATTTTTTATACGAAGCATTTACTAAATGACAAAAGGGAATGTTTTTGTCATATGTATGCGGCGACAACGACTTCTCCGCCGCCGTGACCATTATTTGAGTTTCGGCTTCCTCTACAAGTCATACCTTCTTTTTAAAAGAAAAATAAATACCATGTTTTACTTTTCTTTTATTTTGGTATTGAAAATTGTTTTCATAATGTTTTTATATCAATGTGTTGTATTGATATCTTGTGATTGAAATGTGGAAATGTTATGTTTCGTTTATGCATGTTTTATGTGATACGATTATGTTGAGGTTCTTGGGCATTATTATGAAGACGGGTGGTTCCGTGATAAACTATGGGCAGGTGAGCCCGATATAGCTCTCCAATGCATTGGGTAATGTGAAGGATTGAAACGTTAAGGTTTCTCCGAAGACATTTAGGGAATATACTGTTATGGGTATTCCAAACGTAACCAAGAGGGTTACTCCCTATGTAAGAATGTTATGAATGCCTCAAGTTTCCTTTATGTCTTATGATTTCTATGATTTATTCATGATTTGATGAGGTATGTTAAAGTGCATATTTTTTATGGGTAAAGTATGATTTCATTCTTATGTATATATGTACCCATGTTTCCTTTCCATATTTTTATATCCCTTATTGATCTTTTTATGCTCATCCCATGTTTTTTGAAATGTTTTTCACAGGTCAAGGGAAAGGTACATGATATGATGATAGTGTCAAGGAAGTGTCAAGAAATAATCTATGTTTTATTTTAAATATGTTTCCATTGATGGGAAAGAAGAATATTATCTTTATGTAACCACTTTGTTTATATGTGGAATGTAATGCAGGTTTTATGATCTAATTCTCTAAAACTCTAAACCCGAAAAGATCCTCAATGTGTAATCTTGTAATAACACAAGATTATGTAAGGTTTAAGGATGGATCCTTATAATAATGACATTTGTAATAACATATAATGAATCCATTTATTCTCATTATATTATAAAGTTCTGATTAAATGTTATTCTTCAATTATTTGTATTCAAGAGTCTCTCTTTTTGTTAAAAACTCCTTAACTAAAATATCGTTTTAAATGTTTCAAAATTGATTCTTCTAAATATTTATCACTAATTAATATGTTTTCAAAATGGTTTTTAGGATTTATTTATATGAACATTAATTTCTTAAACTGATAATTCATTTAAAATCTTTAATGTGGTATGGAACACTTTAATACAAAAAATCACTTTATTAAATGTTTTAACTGGTTTTAAAAATATTTTGTTAAAGCATTGATTATGTAAATATATTCAAATGATATATTGGGATTTAAATGTGGAAATGTTATCTTTCATTTATGCTTGTTCTATGTGTTATGGATATGTTATGGTTATTGGGCATTATTTACGTATACGGGTGGTTCTGTGATAAACCTTGGGCGGGTGAGCCCGAGATAGTTCTCTAATGCATTGGGTAACGTGACATAGCTAAATGTTAAGTTTTCTCCTAAGATAATTAGGGAATATACTATGATGGGTATTCAAAATGTGACTCCCTATGTAGCTATGATAGCTACAATCTAGGTATGTTATTAATTCCATAAGTTACCTTCATGATTTATGATTTCTATGTGTTATTCATAAATCTTATGATTTCGTAAGGTATGTTATGATTGAAAAGTATTGGTTTCATTGATTTGTATTTATTTATGGGATAATGTTTTCCTTCCTTATTGTATAACCCTTACGGAGCTTTTTAGGATCATCCCAAGGTTTTGAAATGATTTCCACAGGACTTAAAGATGAATAAGTTCAAGGATGATATTAAGGAAAAGTCATGATGTCTAAAACATGGAACTAGTCATGTATTTTTTAAGAGTTTTTATTTTATGAAAAATGGATACTGGGTAGTAGTGTATACTTGTAATATTCATGTTGTTGTGTAAAAGTTATGGCCTAATTCTCCAAAACTCTAAACCTGAAAAGATCCTCAATGTGAAGTTTTGACATAATTAAAGAATATGTAATGTTTAAGGTCAGGTCCTTATAGTTGGTATCATAGTTTGGTTTAGATAAATTTAGAGGATAGGATGTAAGTTAATAATAAGTGACATAACCATAATTGTTATCATATTATAAAGAGTCATAGTTATTTTAGAGGTGATAAATGGTTATTATATTTTGGGGTGAAAAATGAAAGGTATTAGATAACCTTTGAGGATAAATTATGTTATGGTTATTTTTGAAAAGTTTTTCTTTTTATTGAAATGTTATGAAATTTTATAGTTTTTTAAAAAGGACAACATGCAGACCATGTGAAAACTCGTCGCATCAGACAAAGCTGTGGGAACCAAACCCACAGCCAATGTGCGATTGGGATTTATCGCCTACCACTAGACTACGTGAAGTCTCTAGTTAGTATGACTAATTATTTTTAGTTAAATGATTTTATTGATCAAGAATAAGTTAATTTTGGATTATATTTTTTATCAAATGGATATTCTTAGTATAGGAAAATGATTTGGTGATTAAGTGATAAAGGATATTTTGGAAGACATTCTCTCTTTTGGGAACATTATATGCTTAAGGAAAATAGAATACCTTTTGATTTAAATTGTGGAGTAATGGTTGAAATATTCTTTTGGGAGAATATATGTGTTTATTGTGGACATAAGGTGATTTGGGTTATTTATGAAAATTATTAACCTATCATAAAGAATATGTGATAAGGTTAATTACACTTCAGTATGAGACTTTAAGAGTAGTTGATGTTTTTTGAGATAAATATTATGATTTACTTTAGAAGACTATGTGATTTAAATCCTTCTGAGTTTTGGGCTTCAATATTAGTTTTTATTATTTTGAATACTTTTAAGGACAATTGTGTATTGAATGGTCTTTCTAGTACTTTGGATACTTTTTGTTGAATTTTGGAGATTAATAGTAGTATTTATTTTTATAAAGGATTTTCTTTTTGGGGGATTATATGAACTCGTACTAACCATTTTAATTTTTGATAATTCCTAAAGACAAGAGAAATATATAGTTCATCTTTTAGGGATTATGTTATTCTCTCTAAGTTGATTATAGAACTTTTAATGTGAACAATTCATCCCGAATACACATAGTTTGGAGAAAATATGAGTTTGTGTTAGAAATCTAGTAAAGGATGAAAGTCTACATTAAAAGTATGTATGTTTACTTATGTTTTTTAGTTAATCTGATAAATATATTCCTCAATGAAAAGTAAATTAATAAAAGTTGTCTGTTAATTTTTCCTACTACGGAATCAAGGACTGTTTAACCCATCACAAGTTTGTGATTTTCTGGTGGTTAACTTTCTTCTAATCTTGTTTTCTATCACTCCCCATCAGAACATGATGGTTTTTTTTCTCCTCCATATCCATGTTTTCATGGAATCCAAGTATTGGTTATCATGTATGACCTTTGTACATATATTTCTTTCTTTTAAAGTGGTTGTTTTATTTACTCTTTTTTCGATGTGGTACTTTCAATGAAGTTTTCAAGCCCAATTTTGATATTGCGAGGACGCAATTCCCAAAATGGGGGAAAGATATAACATCCCAGGTAAATAAATAATATGACATTTTAATATTTATTAATATTTTTAAATTAATTATTAAGTTTCCTTTAAAGGGGGTTCTATTTTTGATGGCTTACCTGATACGCAACAATGGGTTTCTTTGAAATCTTACATTGCACACTAATAATATAATATTATTATTTTAAATAGTAGTTAACGTCTATCTGTTGTATTGGAAGGAATGAATATAACTAACTAAAATATGATTATACATGTTTGTTAAATGTTTTTACATTTATCCAAATAATGTTAAGGGCTTAAAACATGAATGAATCTAATTTTAAGCATAAATACTCTAATACTCACTAAAAGGTCGATTTACCGCCTTTTGATGGCGAACACTCATTAAATCTAGTTTTCATTATTTTAATATGTTCTATTTGACAAAATACAATTCTTATATAGATTCTAGACATAAAAATTTTACTTTCAATAAATTTTGGATATTTTATTGATAAAGTTCATTTTTTAATTAATAGTGAAAAATACTGTATTTTAATTCAAAAGTTTCCTTTAGTCTAATTTATTTATATGGTTTTATTATTTTTTAAATTAGTTTTAAAGTTTAATGAGAATATATTTTTACCATTTAATTCTATTTTCATCATTGTAATTAATTTCACTTTGAAATTGGACATAAATAAGTATCAATCTTTTGATAGTTATTGTTTCTTAAAAACATGCTATTTGTTTTAACAACGGGAATTAATTTTAAATTAGTCAATTCAACTTCTATGTTTTGAATTTTTAAAAATAGACATCATTTTTAATTCAGAATATCACATATATATTAGGCTGAATTTTTGTTATTTTTTTGAAAAACTTCAATTTTTTATGAATAGTTAAACCACTTAGTAGTAATTAAAAAACTGAAATTTTCATTTAAATGAAATTTTACCACTTCTATAAATTGAATATCAAAAATATGACATACATGGTTGTTATTAGTAAATAAAATTTGGTTCAATAAGGTGAAAATAATTTTTATTGAATAGTACCTTTTGACTTTATTTTACCGCGGTAAAAAGTAAATAGGGTAATTCAATTTAAAAAGAATATTATAATAAAAAAAAATTACCTTAACACTAGTCTTAACCTTATTTGTTTAGTCATGGATGACCATGGGAATCCTTGGGTCAATTTTGGGACCCATATATCCACATAAGAGTGATAATTACACTTTATTTTAATTAACATAATGTAAAGACAAAAATGACATAAACAAATATATTTTAGTAAATTAATTTTTACATGGAGTTATATAATTTATATATTAGAATATAAATATTATTTTTGTATAAAAAATGATTTCCTACGTCATGGTATTTTTCTATAATTTTTAGACATCAAATAAATTAAATTATTTCTGACACAAAAATGAAAAAGAATTTACATCATTAATAAATGATTTAAATAAATAAGATTATAGATATTAAAATAACTTCAAAAACCTCTCCAATTATTATTAGATTAATTTATATAGACCATTATTCATCTTATCTTAAACCTTTAAGAGTTTATGACCTTTAGAAACCGAAAATCATTATATGATAAAATAATATTTTCCCACTTTCCTAAAGAAACCATCCTCCCCCTTTAAACAAATCCCTAACTTCTAACCCATTCTTCACACATATCAATCCCTTTGTCTCATCCAAAAAATTCCCAAATAAGCTCTAAATATCGCTATCATCCTCCTATAATCCTTACCTTATGAATAAGGCACTTTAATAAGTCATTTTGGTTCAAACCAAAGGGAGTTACCTGAGTTAAAAGTAACGGTTTCTCTTCAATTCTTTTATTTTATTTTAGTACTCCAACCCCTGAACTCTATTCATTACTTTATTTTATAACAAAAATAGTATCCTATATATAATATGATGTTGTTATGAGAATTATTCTTACTACACTTACACACACCTCCATCTAATGGGTAAAAAACATATTGTTTCTGTGGATGGAAAACTAACGCCTCACGAAACGATGATTGCTTAATTATCACCTAACACCTCTTATGGTGGACATTGTGATAACAATATATTTATATATTATATATATTATTTTTATGTTTTATTTATTCTTCTGTATTTTTCATTTATATGATACCTTTATGGTTTCCATTATGGGTAAACACGATAATTTCATTGGAGGAAGTGCGGACTACTACCCCCTCAATGTGATATAACTCGTTAATGCCATATGTGGAACATATAAAGGATAGATTTAATGATAATATATATGATATTATACTGTAATTATAATATACCTATGTATTATTATCATTCAATTCCATTAAAATATGAAATAGAAATGAAAGTAGCGTTCATGCATACGCACAACTTACAGTCTCCATGAATGGTGCATTTCATTTCTTGTCTTCAGAAGATATGTAATATTATAAAAACATATATATACTAGATATATATTATATATATTATATCTGAATAATGAATATCATTCTCGAGATAATGGACTATTGACCACATGGACAACTTGTAA
The DNA here is from genome assembly GCA_963277665.1 of Viscum album. Lineage (NCBI taxonomy): Eukaryota > Viridiplantae > Streptophyta > Magnoliopsida > Santalales > Viscaceae > Viscum > Viscum album. Next base: position 1,709,653,820 of record OY728140.1, on the reverse strand, counting down.
ATATAAGGTGTTCATTTTTGACTCAAGTACCAAATATCGACAAAATGACAGTTATTAACATTTGCATAAGGGTTATAACATGGTAATAAGTGATATAAAAGGAAAAATAAACATGAAAAAGGTTCTTAAGAATTTATAAATTAACTTTATTTTATTATTCATGAAGAACACATAACAAACGAGTCAAGTCGGACATGAGGTAAGGGATTTATTATCTTACTTTTAATTCTGTGAGATTTCCATTGTTCACCACTTATTTATTGAATGTGGTGTATTGTGTACTTCCATTTGATATATAATATCATGATTCTCTTTATATTCATGGTATTATATGATTAATTTGGTGGTTATTAGCTTTTTGTCATACGAATCGATTGAATTACAACGTGGAAAGGGGTTTTTATCTCCCTTTGTATTCCTGTGATATTCATACTACATTTGCCACTATTTCCTTTTGTGTGGTGTGTGTACTACCCGTGATTGTATTCCATGTGTAATATACTTTAATTTATGGGTTTTTACATCTTCATTGTATGATCCATCTTTCATGGGGTGTATGTTTCATAATTTACCAAATCGGTAAGGGAAACTTTCACCCTCCTCTTTTTGAAAGACTTCTTTTTTTTTATGCCATTTAATTTGCATATTATTATGTTGGGATATGTTCTCATATATCATTATCTTTGTAAATTTTATGTCCATGTGATGATATACCCTTTTATATCTCATCAATTAATTTTCTTAATTTTAAAGAGATGTCGTTAGGCTGTCAAATTTCTCTAAAGGAACTTCTTTACCCAATTTCAATTACTTGGGTTAAAGTTCTACTTCCTGATTATGTCATTCTATGAATATGTGTGAATTAGAACATATTTTTTCACACTTAATATCCACTTATATTGAGTGTATTATTATTTTTCACACATTATTATGTAATTTATTTATCCTTAATCTAAGGATATAGTTTTTATAAGGGATTTCATCTCAATTTACATTCCTTTGAGACTTCATTGTTGTTATACACCAATTCACTCTTATGTAGTGAATATAATTTCATTTGGAATAATATATCATGAATCCATTTATTCTCATGATATTTTAAAGTTCTTATTAAATGTTATTCCTCGATTATTTGTATTCAAGCATCTCTCTTTTTTTAAAACTCTTTAACTAAAATATTATTTTAAATGTTTTAAAGATTTATTATTCTAAATATTTATCATTAATTTCCAATGTTTTACAAATGGTTTTTAGGATTTATTTATATGTACATTAATGTTTTTAAATGATAATTCATTTAAAATATTCAAAGTGGTATGGGACACTTTGACTCAAAAATATCTTTATTAAATGTTTTAAATGGTTTTAAAAATGGTTTGATAAAGAATTGATTATATCAATATCTTGAAATGATATATTTTGATTAAAATGTGAAAATATTATCTTTCTTTTGTGAATGTTTTATGTGTTATGGATATGTTATGGTTATTGGGAATTGTTTACGTATACGGGTGGTTCCATGATAAACATAGGGCGGGTGAGCCCGAGATAGCTCTCCAATGCATTGGGTAACATGATAGAGGTAAACGTTAATGTTTCTCCTAATAGATTTAGGGAATATACTGTGATGGGTATTCCAAATGTTAATCCCTCTGTAGTTTTGATAGCTACAATTTAAGTATTTTATCAATGCAATAAGTTACCTTTATGATTTATGATTTCTGTGTGTTATACATAAATCTTAGGATTTTATAAGGTATGTTATTATTGAAATGTATTGGTTTCATTGATTTGTATTTATTTATGGGATAATGTTGTCCTTTCTTATTTTATAACCCTTACTGAGCTTTTTATGCTCATCCCATGTTTTTGAAATGTTTTCCAGAATACTTAAATATGATTTGGGTCAAGGATTCTATCAAAGAAATTTCATGTTGTCTAAAACATGGAACTAGACATTTATTTGTTTAAGATTATTTATTTTATGAAAAATAGATACTGGGTAGTAGTGTCTACTTGTAATATTCAAGTTCTTATGTAAAAGTTATGGCCTAATTCTCTAAAACTCTAAACCTGAACAGATCCTCAATATGAAGTCTTGACATAATTAAGGATTATGTAATGTTTAAGGTTGGTTCCTTATAATACTTCATATGGGTTATTATATGAAGTAATAGAATGAATCTATTAAAGAAATTTCTTATGATCTCAAAAATAAAATGGTCATGGAAAAGGATTTGAAAAAGAGTGAAATCCCCCAACACGATTCTTTAAAGAAAAAGAAAATTAGAGAATATATATATATCTATATATTAAAGGGTTTGAATTCACAACTAATTTATAAATATAATAACATCATAGATATTGAAGAAAATATTATTCTATCTATAGGAAAGAAGAAGTTTGAGTTTCTATCCATAGCAGCACCAATGATTGGAGTATACATGGATCTGAATTAGAAATCTATATATCAAAGGAAGTTATGTAAAGAAATGAATTTAATTTCTCCCAAAATAAATTATCCATGAAATGATACTACTGAGTAAGACTTGGAAGCACTGTGATTAGCTGTCTAGAATCGAAATGGATCAGTTTCAAAATGAGAACACTAACTTCACATACATCTCAAATGATGTGTGATGATACAAGGTATGTGTTCATTAGAAGATGTTTTATTTGTAATCACATAGTTCATGTTTAAATTTAACGTAGGTTTAATAATACATGGAATGAAAAACCCAATATAAAAATGTCCCCTACTCATGTTTCATTCAAAGAAAGAACTAATAATTGAAATAAAATTATTGAGCCTGAAAAAAGGTAAATTGTACTAGAGGAAAAAAAAGATGTTAAATGTTTGGTGTATAAATCACCAATAATGATTGAATCATAGAGACCCTCTTAAAGAGAGGGGAGGAAATTATGAGAAATGAAGGTGGATACTACTATAGTAATGAGAAGGAAGGGTTGACACCGAAATAAATACTCACCTCAAACGAAAAAGGGTGAGGTTTCAAACATGGTCACTTAAAAGAAATAATAAAAATAAATCCCTGATGAACTCATAAGAAATATATCAAGATGATAAATGAAGGATAATATAAGATATCTCTTGTGGATTAATAAATGTGATCATCAGACCATTGGTAAGATTAATACTCTAAGGTATAATCATATAAAATGGTAAAAATGTGGTGTGTTGGAGAAATAAATACATTTGAGTCGGTTTGAATCCACAACAATGGAAAGGAAAAATCCAAAAGCACGTAAATATATAATGAATACTATTAATGGTGGTAAATAATGTATAATTATATGGCCTAAATCATTTTATTTGATTAGGGAGATAAAATAAATAAAATACGAGTGCAATATTTTTCAAGATAAGATCAAACGCTTGGTCCATTAGTGTCAACCACAATCCTTTTTTTATGATTCCAAATATATTAATTTTATTTTTTCGAACATATGTATGAAATATTATATTACTAATGATGATAGATGATGTATGAGGTGTATATGTATGAAAAGGGGTCAGTTGAGTAAGTTAAATGAACATAAATTACATAATAAAATTAGAATACCTGAAATCTCTCTATGGTTTTATGTTAAATAAGTGGTGTTAAACAACCACTATGTTATTCAAATATGTACATGCATGTAGTGTGTTGTATAAATGGAAGAAAAATGATAAAGAAATTGATGTGAAATTGATGATCTATCAATGATATATTTTAATGGTCTAGAGGTTCAAAGTCCTATTATTTATTTAACTTCTGTCATCATACCATAGTGGAAGTGGTATTTAACCGCTATGCAACTGTATGTAGGTAGAGAATAAGTAACCTTCATATATTTAATGTTTATCTATTTAATTTCTGATAATTTTTTATTATATAATTATTTTATGGATACTAATATGATTCAAGAAAATTTATAGTGATCCCATCAAATATTCTATGGGTTTTAAAGTGGAGTTAATTAATTTGAAACATCTTAATTATTTGTATGAATAAGTGGTTTTATTGTAATTAAAGATATATTCATGGATATTTGGTGATAATAACTATATTATTTTCAACATTATTTGAAATTAGAGTCTTATTATGAATTATTTATCATGAATAACATGTGTCACCATGATTTTATCTTTAACAAGTTGTTCAAATTGGTTTAACATGTGGTTTGTCTCAGATCGTTGAACATAATATCTTATTCATTTGATATTTCGTGTCAGTTTGTTTGAGATCATAGGATGTTCTTTTATAGAAATAAATTTATGCCTTTAGAATCTACTAAATTAAGGTAATGACATTGGACAACATGGGTGTGTGTTGGAATAATCTCTTATCTCCAGTAAAGAGTTTTCAATCATTATGCTTGGAATATTTAACAATGAATCAATGAAATGAGGTAATTTAATACACTAAAAATCTATAAAAAGTGTTTTCCTATAATAAAAAAAAGTCTTCTATGTTGAATGGATGTATAAAGAGAAATTGTCTCTATAATAAATTTATAGATGGTGTCAAAAATTAAAGATATAGCTAAAAGTCAGAGAAAAAACTCTCTATATTGGTTTCTTTCATAGTTAGAAGAGAACTGTGTTCCCCCCAAGATTTTAACACACATTGGAAATCCATTTAATGGAGATTATTGATAAGTGGGAGTAATTTATTTATTTATAAATCACCCTTGGACTTTAGAGTGAAAGGAAGAGGATAAATAAGGTAAATTTTGGTTCAATTCATCCTTTTTAGTCTAAATGTCAATGCGGGTATGACATAAAATGAATCTATAATGACCCTAAGGGGTAGATTACATGAAAAATAAATCAGTAATCATATTTCATTTTTCATTTTTATTTCAACAAGGTAGATAAAATTCATTTGGGAAGAATATGAGGGATCATAAATCCAAATTCATGAAATTTTTGGATTATCTGGCATAGGATGGATTTGTGAAAATATAAAGAAAAAATAAGCAGGGGTTAAATGTTGGACCCAAACCTATGTTTGGAGTTTGATATTCTTTTCAATCAAAACATCATACATATTGAATATATAATTTTAATTATAAATAGGATTCTATGAATTGGGAAGATATTAATGACATATAAATATTACTCGGTCCAGAATAATGAAGTCTAAAAGAATTTATGTATGATATCAATTACATACCTAGAAGTTATGATCAAGAGTTACTCTTGAGTAGGAATAGAGGTCATCTTTAATGACTATATTTTTTTGAAGATAACGAGTTAAGGGAATTTAATTGTGAATTTCACCATTCAATATATCATGACTAATCATTTTTGGCATTGGTAATGATGTGTAGAGAAGTAATATAAAATCTGGATGTTGAAGGATGAATATAAAAAAACGATTTTAGTGTAGAATTATTCTAAATAGGATGATGTTTCCAATTTTTTTATGTTTTTTGGAATACAAGAACATAACCCTTACCTCATTCAATTGGTTTGATTTGTATTTGATGAAAAAATGAGATAACATCTAAAAAGTGAATAACTAATCATGAATTTATAGTCATATAAGAGAAACAAAATATTACATTATTTCCAAATGTTATTCCAAATTTTGAGTGAAAATTTATAAAGGGATATCATTGTTTTAGGAAATTCATTGTCCATGATATATATAATTATTTCATTGAAAAGACATGAGGTTTACAAAATATGGTAATCTGTGTAAATTAGTGAATGTTTTGAAAATTAATGTTGCATGAATATGAAAAAATATATTTTGTAAAAGTATGAAGAGTTGTGAAACATAAAGTTTCTCGAATAAGTATATATTAAAAAAATAAACGTGATATGGTTTCCAGTAATTATATAGTTTTGTGAATATATTTAGGTTGATAAATCAAATTCGATGTGGAATTGGAATGTTTAGTATGGAAAATGTCCACAAATGGATATTGATGGAGAATGTTTCCCGAATTGATGTTACATGATGTCAATGTTATCATGTTTTGTTAAGGGTTAATCTTTTCATATAAATTACTTATCCTAGAAGGATAATGTATAATAAGAGAGATATAATTGGTTTAGGTAGATTCTGAAGAGGGAAATGTTGTGAATTTTTTAATGCCAAAATATATGTGAATGAGTTTTGTGAGCATCCAAGTTCAATGAACGAACTTCAGGGAATCATTGAGTTCCACAAACACACTATTTTCATAAAAATTATATTTGAATGACTCTTTAGAAATCATGAGATAATATCCTTAATAATGGGTTATGTGGTATAAATTTCAATATCATTGTTATTTAAATGGATTTTTTTGATAATAAGAGTTTCATTGAAGAAGCAGTTACCAAAACATGACATTTTCATCATAAATTTTAAGTGAATAATGAATTTAGTGAGAATAAAATCAAGAATATGTTGCAATAAAAGATTCTTTCTAACTTGGTAAAAATCCTTATGATTCTAATATATTGAGTATGATGTATTATTAAATAAACTATACAAGTTCCATCATCAATATTTTGGGAATAGGTGGAGAAGAGGCAATGTGCCTTCGGTGAGGAGTGTCTACAACTTATATCTTGTAAAGAAGATGTTCTTTAAACATAGTGTACATTTTTAAATAATTTATATCCCCATACTAGGAAAATTTAGTCTCTTATAGTATGAATAACCAAACATCATAATAGTCTCCTTATACTATCACATTATGTTGAACTAGGTAAAAATCAATATGTCCCATGGATTTTTTTAATTTCCTACAGATTAGTATTTTACTCCATGAGGCTGAGGGGAAGGATTAATCAAGTAAAAAGATAAAAAGAACATCCTTCCAATGTCATAATTTGATACAAAAAATACTTAACCAGACCATGGTTAAAATTTTAAATTTATCTATAACCCGGATTCTCCCTCTCTCACGGTGAATATTATCTTAACAATGAGTAACACATCTGATATAAATATCATGTAATCTATTATCATTATATTCCTAAGAATAAATAATAAACATAACCCAACCCACTAGAAATAAATAATAAAACCATGTTATAAAAAGTAAACTATCTTAATGTCACAAGAGTTTAGAAGACATCACTAAGATCTCTCTTGGGTGGATCATATATAGAATAAATGAAAAAGAATAAAAATAAAAAATAATAACAACATGATTCCAAGTCATAATTTGGTCCTGCATTCTCACACTATCTATGCTATCTTACTCAAAAATAAAATACCAAGCCAATTTCCTACCTGTAACAATTATCATTATGTATTCTAAGGTAACAATGTCCTAGGGATTCCTAAACATGGTGTGATAGTTTTCCACAAATAATGATATTCTAAACATAAATAATAAATATAATGTGTATATACATTAATATAATCAATTTAATAAAAATATAATGAAACATAATAAAACAAATTAATATAAATCCTAAGCTTTTATGGTGATACATGGGGTTGACTACATCGATATTGTCTATATATGGTTGTCTCTGAGCATAAATACATCAATAAAACCTTATATGAAGGAATCCACTCCCTATAACCATATCAATAGCTTCAAAATCAAGTAGAAAAGTTTCCCCAGCCAATAAGTATTTATTATAACATAATATGGGGAAATTAAATTCCATGGAATCTCAAAATAACATAATTCATGGGTACAAAGTCTCCCCAAAACCTCATATATCACACACATTGGGAGAAATGAAACCCATCCCTATAACCATATCAAATCAAGGGATAATTAAACCCCAACATAGAGTCACTCACCATAATATAATTTGGGGGAATAACACCCCTCCATGGAAACATATATCATGTCATCATAAAGGAATAGTTCTCATCCATGGAAACATATATCAAACCATCAAGGAAAATCAGGCCCCTCTATGAAAATTTAAGTTATCTCATCATAGGGTTATAATTCCCCTACATATAAACATATATCACATCATATGGGGGGAATTGAACCCCTCTTTTAAATCATATATCATTTCATTGAGTTGGGAAGAACCATTATTTAAAAACATGTATCATATATCTGAAGACATTCTCTCTCCCTAGAACCTCATATTTATGTGTGTGTGAGAGAGAGTGTGTGATACTTACCTGGGTTTCCCACTCACATTATGATAGTTCAATTTTCCTTGTTTAGCCTCTTCATCTCTCAACCAATACCAACTATTGTATGTATACTTGGATTAAACCACTTTAGGCTTTATTATTTATTCCACTCTATACTAAACACATGACTAAGAACCCACTATTGTTCTTATGTCATGTAAAGCTTTAAAAACCCCACACAAGTTCCTTTATCTTAATATCCACTCTATATTTAGATCCTATCACTTAAATATCACAAAATCGCACAATAATATCGTGATCACACCTCAGAATAATTTCGAAGACTAGAAATATAATATAAGAATCACACAAAAGAGATGTTATTATAACAAACAATATTTTTAATATGCCTTAATTAAGGATTTATTATGTATAGTTAAACATAATTTATTATATAATGATTGTTAAGACTAGTGTTTTTAGGAAATTTTGTATATATTACATTAAATTAATACATGGATAAATGAAAATTATTGAATTTTTTTTAACATTACCTTAAAATTCCATTTCCATTTTAAAACTTCACAAGAAAACGAAAGAATGCTCATAAAAAAGGGGTGAGATATAAATACCAGTAAAAAAATATAAAAATTATAAAATAAGGTAAATAAATATATGTGAGACAATAAGCAAATCAATGTATCATAAGTGGCGTGATAATCATAATATTGAACAATGAGGTAGGATAAAACATGATATCATAAAGAAAACCCAGGAATCTGGTGAAAACATTAAACATAAAATCATAAACATAGGTCAAGACCATCCTCTAAGACATCATAAAAATGTTTAAAATTCTATTAACAGATTATATTTACTCCCCAATCCAATACATGGAATCTAATGAGACTAAACAACTACCCAATACATTGAAGAACTATCTCGGTGAACCCATCATTTTTATATCATGTGCATTCATAATTGTGCCATATAAATCATGATAAATATAGATTATTTTAATCAATTTTAATCCCAATATCATGGATTATATGTCATTTACATGTAATTACATAATCAATAAATGTTACAAAAATCAAAGTGAATAGTATTGATTGAAAATAAAGATGGATTTTCACAACAAAAAATTTTATCATGGAAAAATTGAATGATAATTCTGGAAGCATAATGATGCTATTTAAACATTCATGGGAGTTCTTAATGAGAGTGAAAGTTTAATATAATATCTTCTAATCATATGTTCAGTAAGAGGGATGTGTAAAATCACATCCCAACATAAAAAACTAGAAAATGAAGTGAATAATATGAAGGTGGTGCATGAATAAAGAGGAGATAGAGAGGATACCTTACCATAAAAGGGTTCTTCTAGAAGATTCAGAGGAGCTTCTTAAAAGATTTTGGGAACATTAGGTTGACTCTATATAGGGATGGGTGGAGTAAATTATTTCTCTAAGGGTTTTGAGTAAATAGGCATACGATTATGGGAGGGTTTGTAATGAAAAATGAGGAGAATTATTTATTAATTCCCAAACATAGGTTTTTTACTATATATGATAATGTAATCAAAACCATGAACATTCCCATGGTTTTTACCATTTTATTTATCAAATTGAAGTTTATTTCATTATTTTACTTGTTTAATAACAGATGTCACCAACATAATACCCTTGGTTATGTTTAATTGAATCATGTTTTTGAAGAAATGATTTTAAAATCATAAAATATTATATTTATTTTCATGGATTCATTAAGGGTATATAAAAATAATAAAATAACCCCAAAACAAAATATTTTAAATTGAAAATTTATATTTAGATGAGTATGACTTTTATGGAATATATTTCATCAATTTTGGGTTGTTATGATATCATAATACATATTTTATATTTGTACCTTAGTTAATTTTTTCATAAATGAAATTTATAAAAAATCACCACTAGAAAATTTTCACTGTCCTATTTAAAAAAAATAAAATCTACTCTATAAAAATAATACTTTAAATATGATAATTTTTAATTTTAATGCAAAATATGAATTTTCTTAACAATACTAGTTTTTTGAAAATATCAGTTCTTTGAACCTTATAAGAATTACATTTAATTTTATAAATTTTTATAATCAATTATATTCGATTAATATAACTAAATAATAGTTTCTTATTAAAATATTATTTTTTTCAAAAAAAAATTCAAATTAATACACTAGAGTGTCTTGGTTGAAACTATACATTTCCCAAAAATACTATTTTTGTTTCATCATATAAAAAGATTATTTTTATTAAACTAATAATATAATCATTTAAAATGTTTAAATAAAAGTGATAAATATTTTAATTTTCCATTAAATGAAAAATATAAAAATTCTTAGTGTTAGGGACAAGAAACCTGGCCCTTTATTAGACTGGAAAATTCTCTAATAGTAAGTTGTGTAATAGTGTAGTTTTCGTGTGGTAGTTCAGTATACATGGTTTGGGTTGTGATCTTGATGAGCTCAAAATTCTCATGTAAATAGATTCATTCATGTCTTTGTTATTAAATCTCATCTTGGGGATGATCAATTTAAAATCTATAAGATTATTTCTCCCTTAGATGATCTAACAAATTGGCATCATAGGGTATGATCCTACTTGTCAAAGTTATTTCTTATTATGTCTGTATCAATTGAAAATTATCATAACCCTGAATATACTAATATTATTGGTCACTATAAAATTGATATATTATTAATATTTATAATGAAAAATTATATTTTAAATTTGGAAGACTATATAACTGTTCAAAATATGAAAATTAGTGAATGTTTTTTTATAACATCATTACTTTAAAATGAATTTAATCCTTCAAAACGTGGTAATTTTATTTGTAAAAGTTTAGTTCATTATATTATTCACCCATTAAAAAATTTATCCCTAGAAAATTTCAGTTAAAAATTTAAAACATATTGGGTTACTTCTATTTCATCACCACTTTTGTTTCCCTTTTTTCTTCCTCAAAAATGTGGTTCCACCAAATCACTTGGACTAGGTGAGTTGTATTGTTTCATATATCTATTTCTCTACGATATAAGATCTTCACTAGTTGATCCTTATATTAATAATTATTCTCTTATCATATAACCATTGGATTATGTACATGTGAGAGGTATATAATGTACTTCTTATGAGGGATACATGGAACACATCATGTACTTGAGATAGGTTAGGTGGGAGTTATAGTTGATAGGACACTTCTCTGATGTGACCATGGATCTTAAAGTGGATGATATATATATAGGTAAAATATTCCCCTTCTTCTAAAACCTCATGAATATTATCCATGTTGACATATAAAGGAACAACATCACTCTAACATCAAAATCTACGTCTCACTAACGATTGTCTGTACATCTTTTCTATCAACTTTTCACTAATTTAATTTTTCAGAAAATGGATTGAACCTTCATTGTTATCTCTTGGATAATATCAAGTCCCATCATCTTTCTGTCTCCAAAATCATCCTAGAATATCATTTTATGATACCACTTACATAAAGAGCCTCATAATGTACCATTTTAATGCCATAAAATAAACCATTATTGTATGAGAACTCCAATTGGGGAAATTGTTGGTCTCAACATCATTGAAAATAAATTGAACATGATCTCAAAATATTAAATAGAGTTTAAATGTATAATTCAGAATGACCACCCATCTATGGGTGGTATGAAGTATTGATGCTCGGTTCTGTAATCTATGTTTCTTGAAGTATTCTCCAACAACTCAAGCTAAACCTCATATCTCGATCAGATACTATAGAGATATGAAATCCTCGCAGTATTACTACTTCCCTTGTGTATATCTAGATGATTTTGTTAAGAGATTAATCTTCCTTGATATAAATTAATATGAAAAATTTGTAAGGTTATCAATCACTACCAAGGTGGGGTTACTTACTTTAGCTGTTATTGGGTGTCCAACTATGAAATCTATAGTTATGATATTCCATTCCCATATTTGTATGGTAAATGGATTCTTCACATCATTAGAATTTTGTATTCTTTATTGAATTTTTGAAAAACCAAGAATTGAGATACAAAATCTACAATATCCCACTTCATGTTAACCAAATTAAATTTTTTCTTCAATTATATATACATATTAGTGCTTCCATGATGAAAAGAAAATTATCAGATATGCAAATCATCTAGAAGTTCCCTATTTAGTTCTGTTTTTGTTGGGACACATATCTATTTTACCAAACTTATAGCTCTATATTCAGCAATGATGAAGTCTAGAATATTCTCTACCTTCTTTTTTAGTAACTCTTCATTTTTTCTATCCTATTAGTTACACTCAACATATATTCTTGATAAATTATTTGAGATACATATGATGATGATCCTTTTATTATTATTATGTCCATCCTTTTCATGTTCATGAAGATTGGTTCCCTTAAAATACTCATCATGGATTTGGTTATGGGATCCTTCCTAAATAGGGCATAAAACACTTTCTTTACATTCCCTGTATGGTAATGAATTGAACAGTCAGAACCCCTTATGATCACTAAAATATCTTTTTGACACATAATAACCTCATTTGGTGTGAATATATACATGAGGATATTAAGGTTAGTTTATATGTTCCACTTCTCCTCATACAGATAGAACTAAAAAATATTCAATGTGAAGATCAATATTACCAATTCTAGATCACGATTTGTATATTTTATCTCATGGGTCTTTGATTGGAGGGAGTCATTTTCTACCACTTTTTCATCTTTCTAGAGTATAAAACCAATCCCTTTTTAGATATATCACAGTAGATCAAAAATACTTCCCCACCTTTTGTTAATATGAGAACTATGTCTGGATAATCCTCTTATTAAACTTTTTAAATAGTTTATCACATTCATAATTCAAGAAAAAATTGACTCCATTTTGAGTATTCCTAGTTAGTGGGGTTGAAAATCATGAGAAGATTCTAATAAATCAATGACATTACCCAGATAGTCAATGTAAACTAATGATTTTCATCATATAATTTGGATATTACATCCTTCAATTGCCTCAATTATTGAAGGGTGCATAGGTATCCCTTTACTGGTGATAATATTTCTCAAAATCCATACATTTTTCAACCATAAATCACATTTACTATTCTTCACGTACATCTTTTATTACCTTAAGTTCTTTAGTATAGTATTCAATTCCTCCCCATGTTCCCCTTTATTTTGGAGTAAATGAAAATATCCTCTATAAATTCTACCAAAAACATATTATAGAAATATATAAATATGCTATTCATCATGTCCATGAATATATTTATAGAAACAGTGAGTCAAAATAGAATTACTATGAACTCATAGTGACCTTACCTTATATGAAAATTATCCTTAGGGATATTATAATTCTTAAACTTTACTTGATAATACACCGATTTAAAATCAACCATAAAGAAGCCTTGGTATCCATTAATCTTATATAAAAATTCATCAATTAATGATAGATGATATTTTTTCTTTATCGTATCCTTTTTGAGATGGTGATAATTCATGTAGAGGCACATTGACCCATTCTACTTCTTGTAAAAGAGGACTGGTTCACCACATATGTAAGAAATTGGGTAGATAAATCTTTTATTTGGATACACTATTACTTATTTCATCATATCCTCATGTTCAAAAACTTTTATTCTATATGGTGTCTTGGATATTTTCAAATATCCATGTATGATATTGATTGAGTACTCAAAGTCAAAGCTAGAGGATGACCAATATGTTCTTTGAGAAACTAATTAGACAATTCCCTTACAATGGGAATGGATTCAATAAAGATTTTTTATTTAATTTAAATCACTTTATCTTCATACATGTTCTCACAAGGATAAAAAATTTACTCTTGAGATATTGGTACTAATGGATATTTATTTTCCTTAATTCACTTGTATAGAACATTAGGGGGATTCACGATATAGAGGGTGATTTCCTTCTCTTGAAAATTTGTGTTGTCTCTATGTACAGAATGCCAATACATACCAATATTTTTTTCAAATTCTAATAAAGGGAGTAAAACCTGGTCTATAGGTAAATTAATCCCTTAATTTTGGATAGCTTTTGAGTTATATACTTGAGATGCTGTAATTTACACATTTTCCATTTTCATTTATTTCATTACATCTACTCTTTTTAGTGGTGATTTAATAGTTATAAGAAACTTGTGAGATACAAAAGAATACATAGAACCATAATAAAAAAGTATGTTCTCTATCTTTTAATTAATAACTCAATTACTTTCCCCCACTTCATTTACTATGATATACCATAGTAGTTGTGATTGAATAAGATTTACATTATGTCCTCAGAGGTTTTTAGCATTGATATTCTTCGAAAACCCTAGTCATAGATAATTGTCTTGCATATTTCCAAGGTTCCTTTCAATTGATATTTTGTACTACTAGTTGAGGGTTGAATGGAGCACTCTCTTTTTCTATAACATTGTTCGTTTTTTATCATAAATATGTGGCTAGGTTTCCTTCAGTACCAACCTTAAGTATTTCCACATCCCCCTTAGTAGAATTCAAAGATCCTTCTTCCCAAATTTTTTACAAGTTGGTTTTTTAAATTTCATTCCACTATTATATTTTCCCATCATACCACTGAATGAAGCACCGTTTTCTACTTCTTATCCTAATAAACATGATAATTTCTAATCTCCATTTTTTACATTGAGGGAAATTTTGATAATTTTCTTAGATTTTTCAAAGTCCCAAATGCATAAGTCTACTTATATACTAAGCTTTAGACCACCAAATAAGCATTGAAATTTAATCCTCGGGTAATAAAAAATAAAAAGGTGTATCATGAAATTCTTGTGATTTTTTTCCTTATATGCCCTAATGGATTCATAAAATATTTTATTTAGGTTTGTGATATCCCTCTCCATTTTTAGTTAAAGAATGTGAAGAAAAACTTTTCTAAGAATCGTTTCCAGAATTCCATCCACTCCATAGCTTTAATTTCAACCTTAGTCTTCATATATTTGACCACATTTCGCCATTTATCACCCAGTCACTCCATATGAATAAAAAACATCAAAAACATATCATTATCAAAAAATTCAATGATAGAGAAGATCTTTTCAATAGAATTGATCCATTTCTCTATGATTAAGGGGTCATTATATATATTGAATGTTGGAGGCCTTAATAGCATAATGGCCTCAATAGAAACTGGATCCTTCTTTGGGAGAATTATTTATTCCTCAAAATTCATGTTTTAGTTTAAAACATTATTCAATTGAGAAATTATTACCAAAAAGTCCATTATTCCTACTCTAATCGGGTTTGTTTTCACATTTGGGAATTCATCCAATTTCTCATCACATTGGTTGTTGACTCAGTTACTCTCATTTCCAGCCATTGACTATAATTAATGAAAATTAGGGAATATAATCATAAATTTATTATAAATATAGATAATAATCCACAAACATTAAAGGGATAATTCATTAATGGCATATATTCCTTAACAAATGAATTTCTTGGTTTAAATAAAATTTCCCCATGATCTATTTCTTAACATAAAATCTTGTGGGAATTTTTGTTCTCTTAACAATGGTTAATAATAATCTACTAAAATTACCAAAGTATATCCCTAGTGATATTCAAACCAATCATGAATCAAGGATCATTATTGTTCACCAGGTGACAATCGTGTCTAACTTAATCTTCCCTTTTGGGGTAATTACCCATATGCGCATCTATGGTATAGCCATATCCACTTGTAGTATATATTCATGGATGTATTTTTTTTAAATCCCAAAGTATATACCTTACCAATATTTAGAATTTTTTTCCTATTTTTAGTCTTTTCACTATGGATTTCACAATATTTTTTGAATCTTAATTCAAATAATAACTACACTTTTTTTCTTATACCATTTATGCCAACTCATATCTTTAATTCACCTAAATTCATGTTTATAACATAAAGGTATGAAAAATAAATTCTGAAAAGATGATGTCTCCAATTATATTTAGAAAATTAGTTAAATAGTATATCAACATGATACATATATAAAACAACATTATTGGAAATTTTCTTACCAAGATCCAAAAATTCCACTTCTCTTTTAAAACTGCACAGGATAACTTTTGGAAATATATATAAATGGGTGTGATATAAATCACATTAATGGAAAAATAATAATAATATAATGTAAGTAATTATATGTGATCCAAGAAGAATATCAAGGTAACATAATGTTGATATAACCATAATATTGAACAATGAGGAATTATATAATATGATATCATTATACAAAATAAGAATGCAGGGACAACATTAAACATTAAATCAAAAAAAACTATTTAGGCCTAACCACCATGAAATAACAACATGGTGAATATTTCCTAAAATTAATTAGGTTTTCACACTAATCAAATACATGATGTCTCATGACACTAAAATTTTACCAAATTTATTGTAGTGTTATCTTGGAGCACCCATCATCTTCATATCATGTAAATACATAAGTGTTTCACATGAATGGAACTGCATAAAGAATCATTTTAAAAAAATTAATACCCAAAACAATGAGTGTAGTTTATATTAATATAATTACTTAATTTGTTAAGTATTGTCAAATCTTATTGAATACACTTGAGTGGAAATAAGGATGGGTATTCACAACCAAAAAACATTTCATTGAAAAATCACTGGATAATTTTGGAATCATAATGAGGGTATGAAATGGTTGATGGAAGTGATTAATGATTGTGAAAGGGGTCTACAATCACTTGTAAATAATAATTTTCTAAAGATATATGGGCGAAATAATATCCCAGAATGAACAATAGGAAAAATAACATAATATGTAAGAGTTTCTTGAATAAAGAAAAGATGGAGAGGATCTCATACCTAGAGTGGGTGATTTTAAAAGATTGAGAGGAGATTCATAAGATTTTGAGGGAACCATATGGGGAATATAGAGAGGTAATTTGAGATTAATATCATGATACAATGTTTTTTAGTGAAAATTAATGGGTGTTTGAGTGGGTTTATAATAAAAAAGAGAGGATAATTATTTATTAATTTATAAAAATAGGTTTTGGACACTTTGTGATAATGTAATCAAAACCAAAAAAACATACAATATTTTTCTCCAATTATTTATACCAACTTGATGTATTTTTAATTATTTTAAATTTTTAATAACTGTGATTGTTTAAATAATACCCTTGGGGATGTGGAAGTGAGTTAGGATTACAAAGAATTAATTTAAAAAACATAAAATATAATATCGGTTTAGGAGAATTCATTAATGGTTCATAAAAAAAATAACCAGAAAAACAATTTACTAGAATGTTGAAATATATATTTTTACATGGGTTAATTTAATGTAAAATACTACATCACTTTGGGTCATTATGATATATTAATACATAATATATTTAATTTTCACTGAAAATTTCTAATATCATAGAAAAAAATGAAAAAAATCACTATGGGATAATTTTGACGAACTGATTTCAGAAATATTATACATTTTAACAAAATATATATATAAATACAAATATTTAAACTTTTAAAACAAAATACCCATTTATTGAAAAATACTTGTTTTTTTATAATAAAAATTTCTTGAATCTTATAACAATTACATTTGACATAAAAATATTATATTATAATATATATCAAATGAATATTATTTAATAGTAGTATTTTAATAATATATAATTCATTTAAAAAATTATTTAATTCATTAAAATATTGTGTCATGATTGAAATTGTACCTTTCCCATAAATAGAATTTGTGTTTAATCGCATCAAAATTTATTTTTCTATCAAACCCATCATCTAATAATTTAAAAAGTAATATTAAAAAGTGAAAAATATAATAATTGTTTAATTAAAATAAAAATATAAAAATTTCACACTATCACGGTCCAGATACATATTTTTTTATTACACCAGCAAATTTTATAAGGGTAACATGTGTGATGGTGAAATTTTCTTAGTGTGATACAACCTACATGGTTTTTGTTGTGATCTTGATGAGTTGAAATTATCTCCTAAATTGTTTTATTAAATATTTAGTTATTAAATATTAGCTTGGGATTGATCACGGGAAAACCCGGTGATACAATATCCCTTGAAAACTCCAAAAAAAAATTCATAGGTTATGATCCTACCAGGAGGAGCCATCTTTTCTTTCATCTATATCATTTGGATTTTATAATAACCCTTAATGTACAAATATTAATGGTAATTATAAAATTATATTTGTTATTAATAATTATTATGTGTAATGATATTCAAAATTTTACAAACGTTATAATTGCTTAAGATAGCCAAAGTAGTGCATTTTTTTAACTTAATCTCTTGATAATGAATTTATTCATTCAAAAAAGAGGAATGTTTATTTGTAAATGTTTATGAAGTTATAGTAATACCTCTCATATCTATACCAAAGTCTAGTTGGGATATTTACCTTACATATATATATATATAATCCTTAAATTTATGTCTCTACTAGGATACAGACACATACTAGTGGAGGAATATCTCTTAACTCCTCAAATCATCATCTTGTCAATATTCAATATGATATATCAAATTTCCACCTGACCTACCCTAGACCATCCACTATAGATATATCAATTTCCATTAAATAGAGAATCTAATGGAACATATTTTAAGGTATACTACAGCTCATTATTTATATTTAAATCCATCAAGAATAATTATATCTCATAATAAATTTTTTATATTTTAACCCTATTCCATCAATAGTGATGGAATCAAGCTAGTGTAAAAGGGTCCATAGAGGACCAATAAATATTGTTTTATTTTCATGGGTTTTAAAAAAAATAACAATTCATTTTTATTTTAATGATCAATTTCTCACAAGTGATGAGACAACATGTCACATGATTTATAAAAATTCATAATGTTTACAGATTTATTAGGGACAACCAAACTCAATCAGATATATTACCTTTAAGAAATCTTGACACCACCACCTATGTTTTTATACGCTCAATTAGACATCACCTATCAAAATAATTCCCTAGATCCATCATATTAATCCGAATTAATTATAAATCAATTATAATAAATTTAGGAATTAAAAAAAATAATTTTAGAATTATGAATGGCATTAAGGATAATATAATGATGTTAAAACCTCATGCAACATTATGAAAATCACTCCAAACTCACCCTCAATCCCATCACTGAAAAAATATTTAACACCAGGAGCCAAATTAATTTTTTTTTGACTATAATTTAAAGAAAACCCAAAAATAACATAACTAAATGTTTAACCTAAATGAAAAAAGCATTAAACTTGTGGTGTTCATCCTCCCCGGTACTACTATATAAAATCCAAGAGAAATTAATATCATATTAGTTCAATTATTATATACTCCATTGGAATAATCCTCCAACCCCGACCTAGAGAATTAAAATCAATGATTAGGAAAAGGAAGGTAGGACATGTGATGATAGAGTAAGGAACCCACCTCAACTATCAAAAAATCAATTAAGGATCACCATTTATAAAAGGGAAAATATTGAGGGAATGTTCTTGGTCTCCCCTAATTTCATAATATAAAATAAAAAAATCTTAAAGGGGTTTAATATTTTATATGTTCAAAAAATACTAACCATATCCTTTAAAAAACATCCCTATAGTCATTTGATAACCCTCATAGTCATGATTTGATGCATTAACACATGGTCCTCATCACTGCACAAAATTTTGGGGACTTTGTGTGATATCTCACCCTAATGAAGAAGGACCAACCCTATTGACCATCATAATGGTATAAATACTTTTGTTTATGGTCTGACTATCCGTATATAAAGGGACCAAACCTATTCAACCCAAAATCACAACATTACCCATTTGGAAATGGTGTGTCACTTTACCATATAGAAGAAAAAAATACACATTCCAAAAATTCATAATTTTTCATTTACTCTTTATTCCATTAAACTTACCTTTAGTCCATACATCATGTCATGAGATAGGGTTCAGGACATTACCACATTTCTCCTCAATAATATTATAAGGGAAATAAAAAAAAATTCTAAAATTATACATAATGATTTTCTAATGAAATGTATGATTCTTCAAATATATTATCTATCGGTACCCATCATTGAATGATTCATTAATATCCTCCATGAAAACTATAGGAATTATACTTTCCATTGAAAAAAATACAAACAGAATAGTAATTCATGGGGTGACACACGTACTCTAGAATAACCCTCTTTCATATAGTTATTTCTTAGTAAAAACATCACTAAAATCCACTACATTTTAGTACTTAGTTGTACCCATGTGACCAGATAGCTCCATAACCTGGTGCCTCTGAAGCAATGACATAATCCCATAATAATCCACTCATCATGATGTGACCCATTACCATGAAAATTTTATGAGCAATCTATAACCAAAAATTTCAAAATAACACATCTTGACCATACCCCAAAACTCACCTATGTACCTGATACACCTCTCAACCTCTGATCACATTTAAAAACACTTCTTATAGATTATCCAATTCTATTGATCCTATTCTATGTCCCAATTCATGGAATGTCCCATGCCCCATAACCAAATATTTAAATTTCCTTTGATTTTGATAACCTGTAACAATGAAAATTTTGACAAAAAAAACCCTCCTCTCAAACATATCCATTAAATAAGAAAATCATAACACTTAGTTGAAATAAAAAAACGGAGTGGAAGAAAAACTAAAATTTTGATAAAACCAATTCATTTAATGGAACTAAAAGTTGCATCATATTTTATGATTTCTTCATGATTAAAACTTTTTTCAACTAGTATAATATTATTTCAAACATGGCACAATTTTCATAAAATTTATTTTAAAAGGAACAAATAATTCCTATAATTTTAATGTTCTTATAATATCTTCTACTGATTAGGCTTTATTCAATTCCAAATGATAGATTTCTTCATTCAGATCCATTATCGAACTATCATCATCCAAGGAATATTCTACCATTTTAGGTTCAAATTTAGACAGGAATTATAAAAATTTACACACATTTTGTGACAAATTTTAGTATTTCCCAAGTTTTTCAACATCGCCAGTAATATTAATAATAATATAGTACATAACCATTGTTACATTTCTTGAAAAATTGGTAGGTTTTTACATATCTTTTACACTATCATATCAAAAAATTTATAATTATTTTTTAATTACATCAAAATAACATGGTTAAACTATCATATATAAAATGGTGATGGTTTTAAAAACAACATCAAAATCACAAGCATAATTCAAATTTTTAGAAAATTATTTTTCAAAAGGATTGGTTTTAGAAAACATCACATGTACCATTTCAATAATAAATTATGACCATTTATTGAAAATCCAATAATCTGTACTAATAATAGAGTAACTAATAAATATTTATATAATATATTTCAGATATAATTTATAAAGATTTTTTATTAACCTTAATTACTACTAAGCATGAAAAAAATCAAGTTACTAATTTTTGGTATATTAATATTCTACAGTTCATAATTTTTTTCTTCAAAATAGAACAATGAAAACTAAAATTTATAGTTTCACAAGTAGTATCAATAGGTTCAAAATAATAAATATATAACTAATCCATATTCAAATAAAATATATTGAGTAACATATTGAATATTTCTTTATTTTGGAAACTCCATTTTATTATAGTATTCCATCTGTTGAAAAGATATGTTTATTTCCATTCTCACTATAAAATCATTGAAAATAAAATTTTTCAAGATATCCTTCACAATTACTCTAGAGTGTTATTATAATATAGTTTTTAACTTTATTAATAAAATATTATGGATTTTTAGAAATCATGAGTTACACTAATTTATTTTAGAGAAATAAACCAAAAGTATTTATTTTATAATCATAAAATATGTCATTAAAAAAATTAATTCCTTTAATACCTAGAGTCTGTTTGTGTTTAAAAAGATCCATATTAACAAACTATATAAGTAAAAATATTGATTCATCACCCTAAATTTTAAATCCAAAACATTGTGTCATAGCATATAAAAAATTATTACATCTTATAAAGGAATTAAACATAAATTCTAAATTGTCATGGACAACATACTTCAAGTAATGTTTAGTTGGAGTCCAAATATTACATTGTTCTAGGCTTAAAATAAAATGTCAAGATATTAATCAATTACACTAAGTCATGGAATGTTTTAATTTGCAATATATTCTTATTATATTATAAAAACATCATCATTATTGTTGGTATATAATTTTTAAACTCTTTGAGACCTAGTTATGTTTAATTTTTCAGTCTCAAACTGCACGGAGTAAGGATCATCACATAATTTACATATACATATAGGTTTTTTATAATTTCCAATTTCAAAAGGAATATTCAATATTAATGTCTCAAAATGGATGGGTACCTAAACTACACACATTATATGAAATAATATATTGTTTCAAAAAATATCATGTCCACCATCACTTTTTAACATGTTTTAGATGTTGGACCTTTCCCTATAATCTATTTGAAGATACTTCTATCCATATACCAAATGTTTCTTTCTTTTTTTCGTAAAAAATTACCCTAAATTTTAATAACATTGAATTTTGATACTCAAATGTTCTTATATTAAAAAAATTAGCAAAGAAAATTTTAAAACCCAAGACCTCCCAACTCATTAGTGAATAAATATACCTATAAACATATGCTCTAACTATTATGAAAGGTTGGGTATTTATTAAGGAGTATTTATCACTCCAACATCGACTAGTTTGGTAAAAATTATAGATTTTTAAAATCTATATATTAAATTAGTCTCATTGAAAATTTTTCATCCCTATATAAGTATATCCAACTCCTAAAATATCCTTCTATGGGTTCTATAAGTCTCGAATTTTATCAATTGTTTACCTTCCTACCATAATTTTTGACATTCCTTCTTTATGATTATATTTTTTAGTTTGAGTTTAACAAACTCATTCTAATATTTTGTATGAACATAAATTTAAATTGGTTTGTAATTATTTTACAATGTTATTTTAAAATTATGTTAATTATATTTATAAAGGTCTACATGAACATGACTATATTATATTAGAAATTTTTTATAGAAAGTTTCTATGTTAGTCATATGTTAATTAATTTCTTCAATTGTTAAGAAAAACATACTCTTTATCAAATATGGAACAAAAACAATCTGACTAATTAGTAGATTTAGATTTATTATAGTTAGGATTGAAGAATATTTCATCTTTATAAATAGATATATAATTGATTTCTAAAAATTTCTTATAATTACTAATTTTTAGGAAACTTTTTCTTATTTAATTTTAAAATTTATAATATCACAGAAACATTAAACTTTATCTATGACCTATTTTTATCTTCTTTGATGTGTCTCGGTTTAATTAATTTTTAAAATATTATATAATTGGGATATTTTAATTATTCTCTCTTTATGAATCTCTTATATCTATGGATTATTTATTTGCTATTATTGTTTTAATGAAATTATTTCAATCAATACATTCTTCCCAAATGCATAACAAGCTATGAAGATGTATCCTTACTATGTTTAACATAAAATTCATCTAAACAATCTTTTGTTTTATTTTTAGAAATTATAATTTTAATGGAAACTCTTATCTTGTTTTTCATATTCTCTATATATCTATTAATGTAATTTTCAAACAACATAAAAAATATGATAAACTCATCTACTTCTAAACCCATAATATTATTATAAACAATTAATTTTATAGTATTTAATTCCCTTATTTTATAAGGATATCTATGATCTTTTTTACCATATATGTATCAATAATATCATGTTCACATATTAATCTCAAACTATTTACAATTTTCATGGAAATTTGTGACATTTGTGAAAACTTTTCACATGTAAGTAAATTTAAATATCTATTATCATGTATAAACATGGGCTTCTTAGTTTCATAATCATTTTATGTTCATAAATATGTGATGTCCAATTCCATTTATAAACCATTATTTATTTTACATGATGATATCAAACATTAGATATTATTATAAATTTTATACAGTGGAGTATTCCAAACATTAATGTTTAGATAAAATTATACCTTATCTCATAATTACAATTTTGAATGACTTCATCAAAAATATTGTATTTAGTAACCCTTATTTGTATATTAACAAGTTTTATGTTGATATTATTTTTCTTCAATCTATCTCTCCAATATTTATCATCCACACAATCAATGATTGGTTTTCGATTCATATTATGATTCAAAAAAGATTAAACCTAAATATTCTCCACTATAAATGACATTTCTAAATTATTATGTTAACTTAATGAAACTATAGGTACTTGTTGGAATACCAAATTTTTTCTGAAAAATGAAACTTTAATAAGAGTGATTTGATGGAATTAAAAAATCTTATAAAATAATCCCCCCTAAATAAATAATTTGAATAGGCCATACATTATCACATCAAATAAATATTAGTGTAGAACTATGTTAAAAAACTATAGCAGTGTTGTGGGAAATAAAAATTAATATAGAAGATAAAGAAACTATAAATTGATAGTAAATAAAAGAAACTATTAAATGGAAATAAAATTGAATGTAAAAAAATAAAATATTATAATGATTTTGGATGAAAAATCCAATAGACAAATAAACATTTATTAAGAAATAATATACCGAGTCTTATCCAAAAAATCAGGTCACTATTACCCAAATAAAATAAGAGGATCAAAAAATTGATCTAAATACAATTATTTTTCTGATAAAACCTCTTCTATCAACTTATT
The DNA here is from genome assembly GCA_963277665.1 of Viscum album. Lineage (NCBI taxonomy): Eukaryota > Viridiplantae > Streptophyta > Magnoliopsida > Santalales > Viscaceae > Viscum > Viscum album. Next base: position 1,709,628,921 of record OY728140.1, on the reverse strand, counting down.
ATATGTAAAATATTATATCCCCAATGCTTAATTGAAAAATAAATCAAATCTACAAGTCCTTATGGTAAAATTTCATCCATCATCATTGATTGGTATGTTAGGTAAAATATGAAAAAAAATAAAAATCTAGAGCCTTTATAATAAAAATATATATACGAACATAGAAATAACTAAAACCAAAATGGAAGAAAAAATGTGCTCATGCTTGATTACATAGATTTTTAATCATAGTTGTAATATATTTTAATGGGAGCAATCTCTCCTATTTGTTTATAGGAATATTATATAACAAACTATAAAAAAAATTCGTTCATATAATAATTTATACATTCAGAGGATGTGCAATATTTCCACTCTAAATTCACATGGTTGTTATTTAAACATGTTCCGGTATTATTACTATTCAAAGAGTGAGAGTGTTTATATAAAAATGATCAATTAGATACTTATATTAAAATATAGGTAAAAAATATAATTAATCATTATAATAATAGTTAATGTTTTCTTATTCATTTAAATAAGGATTTAGATTATTTAATTAAATAAATTTATCAACACTAATTAGACACATTGAAATAATTATTTATTAGTTCAAGAAATATCACCAAAGTGTTGATCATTTTAATATGATTCCATTCTCATTTACAATAGGTATCCATTATTATCCATTTGATGTTTTATTCCAAATCTTTGGTTTGATGTGGGGAAATAATGGTATGTGGGATACTACCCTCATATACCTCCTTGTTTGACTTAATTATCCATGATCATGAAATATCATATAAACATGAATGTTATTCTTCAAAATTGTATAAATGGGATATATTTATACACAAGATTTGGGAAATGGTGAATAATAAGTTTTTCATTCGCAAAATTTGAATCATCCAGATTATAATATTTTAATTTTTTCCTTCCCACAAATCATAATTTAAGTAAAATTTAGATATAGTTAATTGGTGTTCACAGCCGTTAAAGGGGTATTTTATCACCTTCAAATTAGAACTGTTGGAAAAATTTTCAAATTTCTTAGTGTACACATATATTCAATTTTTATTTTGTGGATATCGAAGTCTCATTTTATTAAATACACTTTAATTAATCTAACTAAAATTTCCGCCCTCCACTTTGATGATACGTGTGCTACCAAATTTTATAAAATACTTTATTCGTATTATATATCTTATAAGAAGACATATCAATGTTTTATGATATAAAAACTAATTTTCAAATATGAACCACTATATGAGTAGAATATATAAAAAATTAATTAGAATTTATTTTTCCTTATAACATTATTTAATCCATACCAATAAAAAATTTATTTCTTCTATCAACAATACAATTTTATGGGGTATATCTTAAACTGTACACATAAAAAACTTATTTCATCTCATAACGTACTAAAATTGGTTCACATTTATATTAAACTAAACTATACAAAAAATGAATAAACACATTTCAATTTAATACTTCTCATGAAAATCTTTGTTCTAATTATTAATTCAAATTTAGGCCTCATGAAAATGATGCCTATAATCTAAGAAAGGTAATCAATGAACGAGATAAAATTATTTATATTTCTTTTATTTCATATACACCAGTATAAATGAATCATTACTAATGGATGTTTTCTTTAAATATCAACACCATTTTTTTAAATAATTCGTCATTTTTTCTTCTAACATGAAAAATAATACCATTTTCACTCATTCTCTCCAACAATGACACATCACTTATATTTACACCATGAGATAACATATGAATTTATTTTTAACCAAGGTGGTTAATGATTCTATAAAACAAAAATATTCTCTCCCATTATCCTCATGTGATTGGAATTTTTAGCTTTTCCCATATAAAATAGATTTTTTAGTCCATTGAAGCTGCCTAAATCCACACTCCCAAGTCTAGTTATAATAACTTATTCTTTAGACATTAATTCTGAAACAATGGGATATGAACCAAAAACAATTATTTAATTTTAGATATTATCCAATAATTTAATCATCATAATTTAATATAATCACACAATCCTAGAACCCATTGGTTTAGTGTCTTTTGAAATTGGCAACATAAAATTTTTATTTCATATAATTAATTAAAAATATACCATAATATATATATATATATAAGTCTTCTATATAAACATAGTCTTTAACATAATTCCCTAGGAAAAATGGAAAAAATATGGGATGATCTTAAAAGCTTCATAATGGAAAATATGGTCAAATGGTCATATAAGGATAAATCATGAGCGAATGATAAAACGTTATCATGATTCAAATATTTATATTTAATGATTAATGAGTTCATAATATTTTTCTATATGTCATGAAAGAAGAATATATAACCTTAAAATATTGAAAATATACCATGGAATAAGAATTCAAATACATGAAACAACAATTCTGGTCTATGTAGCATGACATAAGCATATGGAATAAAATAGAGATATGGAATGAATGTGAACCAAGAATATCATACAATATTAAATATTGAGGTTTTCATAACATAATGGCATAGGTTACCCACCTCCCTATAATATAGTTATCTTGGGACAACAAATGTTGTATCTTATTAGCTATGGATAACTACTTCTTCACCCTCTTGGGTTCGAGCTAACAACCAATGAACCTTATTGGGATTTGGTTAATAAAAAATGTACCCTCTTAGGCTTTGGATAAAAATACATTTACCATCATAAGATCATGAGATATATAACTTTACCCAATTAATGAGAGGGTTATATCTAACTCACATACCACATAATGATAAACCAAAAATAATTGTGACATAAGAACATAAAAATATTCATAATTTTATCATAACCTAATTAACATGTTTTGAATAAATGAGTATCATGAAGACATCGAAAAGACATTATCATTAGATATGATATGAATAAAAATTGATGATATTATTATATAATCTCACCAATTAATAATAAAGAACAATAATGGATATTGGAATTATTGAAAAGAATATTTTTTATAGAGATTTATAAAATTGACATTAAAATAATAAACATCTTTTTCCTTGGATATTTTTTTTCAAAAAAAGAAAATAAATAAAATTGAATATATATTACCCTATAAAATAAAATTAAAATCTGGTGAGGTATATTTATTAAGAAAAATATTCATAAATGTTAAAAGATGCCTTCATATGGAATGAATTTAAAAAATATGATTTTCATAATTTTTTTAAATAAATTCATTTTAATGAATTCATTAATAATATCCAAAATTATTTTCCAGAATATTACCAAATAGATTTTTAAAACATATTTTGGAAGGATATCTTTCAAAATTGGAATATTAAAATTATATAAGTATAAATAAGATGATTTATGGAGCCAAAGATAAAATATCAAACAACTACACTAATCATATTTAATAAAACCTAAATTATTATAAATAATGGTAAATAGTTTTTTTGGAGAATTTATAAATTGAATTATGGGTATCTCACGAGAAATTATATAATTAAGTATCAAAATAATATTGTAAATAATATAAAATGAAATAATATTGATATAGAGGAGAAATATTCCTAACAAAAATGATGATATATGGTCCAATACTATTTATAAACATTATTTTGGTTTGAATTTGAACCAAAGGGAGGTGAAAGGGAAATAAAATTTTTAAACCCTAGAAATATATAGAAGAAAATAAAATATATTGGGCTTAAAAGATAATGAATAAACCATTTTCAAATATATAAGATGAGACATAAATAATAATGATTTAAATATAATATTGGATATAGTCCCATATTGCTTTGGTAACACTCATAAAAAATCATTAAAAGAGAGAAATTAAAATAGAAAATTAAATAAAAAGAATATATATAGAATAATTATATAATATGACAAAGGTTTATCATATTGGCTATATAAAATAATATAGTTTTATAATAAAAAAATGTCTTATGTTAGTTAAATTGAGTTAAAAACTTGAAAATTTTATCACTACTTCCATGAATGTGCTTTAACAGCTTAGCGGGCTCAATTTTTCTCTTCAAAAAACTCTTAATAATAGAGAATTCAAACAAGTTATTATAATAAGGGGTTACCAAATGTAGATAAAGGCTCTAGTGGAGGTAAAATGGTTCTAGTTTCAAGTGGAATTATAAGGGGTATATTAGTTTAAAGATGGGGTTAATCAAATCCTTTTATAAGTGAAAAGTGAGATATTTATTTGGAACCTTAATTTAGTTGAGGGTAAAATATTGAATCACTTGGGTGTTAGTTTAGTATACTAAGACAATGTGTGTTGGAAATGTCGGGTTAACATTCCTACCTAATAAATGTCTTTTAGAATTTGGAAACATGATGTTGATGTGAAAATGTTTAAACCACTTTGAAGTTCTCCCTTTTTATCCTCATTATCCTTGATTAAATATTTTCCATGGTAATATTTTTTTTCTAAAAATATAATATGACCCTCATACCAAATTTTTATATGATGATTCTAAATTTACACTCAATTTAACATAATTTTATTTTTATATATAATAAAATTAATATTTAAATATAAATAAACGATTTAGGGAGATATATATTTTTGTATAAAAAATCATTTTATATATTTAGACCTTTTAATTATATTTCATATTAATTGTAAATTAAATTTGTTTTAATATAATCTTATATATTTTTAAAAATTATACTAGAATAATTATTCTACATATATTAATATAATATATTTAGATAAAAAAAGAACAATTTTTATAATAACAATTCATGGAAAATAACCATTTTACCATTATTATTGTATTTAACTTTAACCTCAATAAGTTATTTTTATGTCAAAAAATAAAATTTCACTTGTAAAATGATTTTAATATATATATATTCAAAATATAAGAAACATTTTTTTAGATTTAACTATTTTTGGTTATAAAAATTAACTTCACCAAAGGCATTCAGAATGCATTAAATAATATTTAGAAAATATCTTTTTAAACAGAAAATGAATGTATGCTAACTACATTTCTAGTAATAAATATTGTATAAATATTAATTTATTTTATTTTATATATTATGAATGAATTTAATTTAAAATAACACTATAGTAGTTAATTATTTTATTAAGATAAATATTGACAGTACATAAAAAACTATTTTTTGATAAACTGCACTTTCAAAATAACTTTACTACATATCAATAATCAATTATGTCCTAAAATTATAATTTTATCAATTCATTAATTTTAAAATGTTTCATTTAATTTTAAAAATATATTATATCATATTTCAATAATAATAAGAATTAACACAAATATATAGTTTGATAAATATATATTAAAATTAAAAATTATATATCTATTTCATTTTTTTATTTCGGCATTATATCATTTTAAAATTTTTACTAGTAACAAAATACATAATTATATATATGGGACACATTTATATCTAACTAATATATTTCTAATTACCATTTTTCTAATGATTAAATTTCAAATGACTATATTTCCCATTACAATGGCAAACTTTCAATGATTACATCCCAAAAATTCATTCTATTCTAACCTCTTAAATTACATTTCTAATTCCATAAATTTTTTCATATAATATCCATAATGATTTATCCTTTCATGATATTACTTCTCATTATTTGTTTACTTATAATAATGATGAAGATAATTTATATGGTTGGATGGTTTTAAAGACATTACTATTTTTTTATTTGGTGTCCCATTTTAATTTATGAACTTTTAATTAAATAATATTCCATGATATATAATAATATAGTATATGAAATAAATGGGTTCGTTTAATTTTGTTGTAATGTTACATTATGAACAAATAAAGAGTTGTTAGATTAATTCATATCTGGTTTGAATTATTTTCTACTCAACATCAAATATTACAATAGAACTGAAAAATTATATTTTATAATGACATACATTATTTACAAGAAAATAAAATTATTCCCAAAACCTCAGGTGTTTCATTCTCCCCTATTAAATAAATCTCAACCATATAATCGTTAATTATCACCCATTCATGAAAATTACTAATGAAATCTGTAATATTGACATGAATCAAAATATAATTTTATATGAGAATAAATCAAACAATATTAAGTACAATTTGGAAACTATTTCTCTAACATGTGTTTTATTAAGAGTGTCTTGTGACACACCTATCACAAATTCATTTTCATAATCCACATTCCAAAAAAAATGATAAATCTAAAATGGTTACTACACTATTCAGTAAAATCAAAGTAAATGATGCTATAAATATTACAAAAAATCATATGATTTATTCTACTATTTCACATTAATTTAAAACTATGATACTTTTAATAACTATGGTGTAATTGGATCAACCTATCACTATTTTATTTTAACCTAGGTTTTCTATGACCATTTTTACGATCAAATATAAAAATTTATATATTACATAATCAAATTTTATTCAAATCTTTCATATTGGTTTGTAAATACTATAAATATAACAACCCTTATTTCCAAGAGTCGGTGGTTACTTTATTACATTTTCACTAGGTTAAAGATATCTCATCACGAAGGATGAAGTATTTTATTAGTCTTGGTAAACTAGATATATATATATATTAATATCACATTTCAATTAATAACATAAAATAGAAAATAGTGTTTTTAGTGCACTATTTTTCACGTAAAATATCCTTGTATATCAGTCATAATAAACTCCTTCCATCCTGAGGAATGGAAAAATAATAATTAGGTGAGCTAAAATTCTCGATAAGGGTATGTGTACAGTGGAATATATCATTAATACATAAGGCTTAATTAATAGGTAATGATATATAACTAGAAAAAAATTTCATTTACTTAATAACAAGATAAAAACCAATAATATGGAATAAATAAATGATGATCAAAAAAATTGATATATATAATCATATGAGCATAAACCATATCCATGAATATTCTTACTAATCAAATAATCCCATGGGAATAAATAACTAATATAATAATGAGGGAATGAGTAATACCAAACAACATAAACATTCCATCAAGGCCTCATGAAATACATCTTCCTTAAAGGAGTAAGAACTCATCCAAATACATAAACTAGTTTGTCTCATGATACATACAGATGCATAATGGGGATATAATTTTCCCCACCTATCACTTACTAAGTACAATGCATTCATTATATGAATTGGGAGAAACAAAATCATGTAAACATTAACATTGAAAAACTAGTATAATAATGTTAATAGAATATCCAATTAATAAACAAAATCAATGTAATAATTAATATATGAAACTAGCATTTGAAATGTTAATAAATTCTCTAATAAATAAACACAATCATAAATCATCAAATTTAATATAGATAATGGTATAAAATAGTACATCCCCAGTAAAATAGACCATAAACCTATGGATAAATAATAAGGATGGTATCAATAAAATATTTCATATATGGTGAATAAGTAAAATGAGGGTTTCTGTCATTGATAAATATAAATAAAAATATGTTTAAAAAAATCTTGGGGAAAATATCATTTTCACATTGAAATTTTATTTTTAAAACTAAAAAATCCATAATATTACAAATACTATTTTCATTTAAAATAATTAGGGAAACATTTAAAGTAAGTTTTAAAGAAATTAGTGGTCTTAAGGGTTAGAAAATATATTCCTATGGAGTATGTTAAAAAAATATTCCTATCAAATTTTTGATAAAAAGTCAAATATTACAATGTACATAAAATGAAAAGAAGAATTATTTTTAAAAAAAAATTAAAAATTGTTAAAAATGTATTTAATAAATTATTTTAAGAATTTTAACTAGATTTTTCAAAATATTTTTAGAAAATATGGATATGGAATAAAAATTATTTTTAACTGAAAATAGAAATAAAGTCTGATTTTATTTACATAATTTTTTCAATTATTTTAACTACATAGATATGAAAATGATATTATTACCTAGAAATTTCATGAATTAAAAGTGGATAAGAAATTATATTTTGTTTAAGATAGAAAGATCAAATAATCCCCCCAGTGGAGACTTAAACATAAATAGTCTCAAATAATTATGATATTATGAAATAAACTCTAACTATTCTCATAAATATTGAATCATAACCCCTGTGATATAAATAACATAATATGAAGCTTTAAATTCCATGAATATAAAGTGATTAATTATATAAAATTTAAAAGGGGAACTATAAACACTAGGAATGAAAATAGATAAGTTCAGGATATGACATATGTATCATAGAAGTATAACTGAGATGAGAAACCCTTATTACTTTCATAACTTTTAAACTATATCCAACATGAATAAAGTAACATAAAATGAAACATTAAATAAAATTAATATAAATAGATTCATGATATAAAATTTCAAAAGGGTAGTATATACACTACATAAAATAAATAAATGGTGAATATGGAATAGGTCTCGTAGAACTGAAATTGAGATAATAAAAAATTAATAAATTAGTAAATGTTATATCAAAACCCCCATAAAATAAATAAAATAAAATGAAACATTTATTACCATTATAATAATTATATTCATGATATAACATATCAATGGGATTAAATAAACCAAACAAAATAAATAAGTGGTAAATATGAAATATGCCTCACGGAAGTAAAAGTGAGACAAAAACCCCTTATCTCTTGTCCGATTTCTTTCTTCAGCAATAAAAAATAATTTATAATAAATAAATAATTTTTTAAATTTTTTTAAAAATTAGTTATAATATATATCTTATAATATATCATTTATATATATAATTTTATCACCAACTTATTAAAAAACATTTATATATATAATTTTATCCATCATATTAATATCATATATTTTATTATATATATTTTTTATATTATTATATAAATGTTAGATATATAAAAATTAATTAAACCGTTCAAGGAGATGGTATGATGTACGTAAGCATGAACATAGTTTTCACTTTTGGACAGATGGACAAAACGAAATGTTAAAAATAATTCACCACTAAAGAATATTTATTATATCATATAAATCAAAAAAATTCCTCAAATAGTTTTATTATTACAAACAATTTTTAAATAAAATGTAAAAAACCACATCTCTTCGTGGTGGCGGTTGTCGACAAGTACAGACGAGCAACGATAACATTTTCCAACGGATTAGAATGTAATAATGTAGATATGATGTTGTAATTTATGAAGTATAATTTTTTCATAAATATAATATATGTGTGTTTGTGTGATTTTTTTGTAAAATAAATAATTATATCCATCCGTGAGAGGTGTTGATCGAAAAAGAATTACATCGGTTCCTGAGGCGGTAGTCTGCGAAACACATGATCGACCATTTCTTTTCCAGTTTTATGGAAGAGGATATTGATATATGATATTCCATTATAATAATAAGATATCAGTATATGGTAGATATTGGTGTTACTTTTTTAATGTATTTGAAGAATATTTTTAGTTAAAGAAGAAATAAAACAAAAATGTGTGGTTAATAATTATATCTCCTCATCATAAATTTTTTTTATATTTATGACTAAAGCCACTATAAAATGGTTTTAATATAAAAAAGGGAATCTATTGAATGGTAAGTGACTTAATGAAACTATTTTGGTAGGTATTTTCTGATATAAGGGTCCGGGGAAGTTTAAAGGGGAGAGGAGTGGGGCATCATTTTATTAATGGGGGAAGGGCAGAAATGAAATTTTTCAAAATAATAAATTATTACCACATTTTTCCCATACCGTAAGGATTAAAATGGATAATTTGTGAAAAGTAGAAAATATATAGCAGAAATATGAAAATTCAATAAGAATTGAACAATAGTTGAGGTTATTGTGACCCTTATCAATTTAGTTTAACCCATAGTAAACTTGTTTTAATCTTTTATAAGGTAAGTAATTTATACTGTTTTTACTAGAAACTATGAAAAAAAATTAAGTTGAACATTTTTAATAATATTAATTATGATTATGAAAAATATTTAATCCACTTTTGAAAACTCATATCCGAGAAGTGATAGAATTTTAGTTAAAATTAAACTTGTAAGCGGGAAAAAACGTTTTCTAATAAAATATTTTCTTAAGTATAAAAGTTTATTGTATCCAATGACCTTAATTAGATTAATAACAAAAAAAATAGAATAATTTTACATTAAATCATATTAAAACAAAATTCAACTTTCTAAATTATTTGAAAAAAGGTAGTTTTCAAAAAAATCATTATTTTTCATTATTCATCGAAAAACTAAACATTCATTAAATTATCAAAATTCTAACTAATATATTTTTTACAAAATGATTTGAAAAATGAAGTTCATTTTTTCAAATACATTTTCCATTATTTTTAAAAATTAATTTTAAAATATTCTTAGAAAATATGATAGAACTAACTTTTTTAAAAAAAATGTTTTCTTGAAAAAAACATTATTTTTCTTTCAAAATTTTACTATTATTAATTAGTAGGAATTGATAACCAATAGATATATTTATAAATGTTTCAACAATATAATTTTAATAATTTATATAGTCATGTTCCTGTCCACCAATTTAATTACTATTTGGTAAAGATAATATATAAATAATATATTTAATGGGTCTCTTATGCTCGATTTTGATTGTCGTATACTCTATCGAACCTAATGCTCATATTTTCAAATATATATTTGTTACATTATACCCCTAAAACAAATTTATAACATAATGTTATAATTTTTTTCCTAGTATGATTAACATTTTCTGAGAACACAAACCTTAAATAGGGTTAATAAAACTTCTTTTAATGAGAGAGAAATAGATGTATGAAGGAAATTTAAAATAACAAATAACTAGGATTCCACATAGTAAACAATTAGTGGGCATTTAAAATATTAACATGGAGAGAATACTATCACCAAAGAATAATTAGAGAGTAAATTAAAACATGATCATGAGAATTTTAACAACCATAAAAAATGAATAAATGATGGAAGTAAAGATAAGAGGATAAAATTTTTATTTCATGATCCTTTTACAAAATGTAAGGGATTATTTTAATAAATTTATGTAGAAAAATATTATATACACATACTTAATATATTTTTTATTTTATAAGAAAAATTTTATCCTTTGGTTATTATTTGATAAATTCCCACTTAATTATTACTCCATTAAATGAATATCCAAGTTTATTTTTTAATTCTATAAGCACAAATATTTAATTAAAATAAACCATAATGTGTATAAAAGAGTGACAATCCCTTACATATATCTCTAAATATTTACCAAAACAAAAGTGGTTAACAGTATTTATCCAATGTAATAAATTAATCTCCAAAACCTCAATAGGAAACCAAATGTTATACTAAATCCATTCCATAAATAGTTTACATTTAGACTCCTCAAAAAATACATCTGATCAAATTAAAGTCCAAAAAATTTAAATTATTTTGTTAAGAATTTATTAAAAAAGAAAAATAATTTTTTTATAATGTCACAAACCAATCGTGTTAATTCGTCACCAACAATCATGTACCCAAATGGTGCCGGTTCTTGCATGAAATCCAAAAGACCCAGGGTCAAATCCAGGTAGGGGAATATTTCTGGGCAATGTAGCAGAGCTATAACATGGCTTGTAACAGTACTATAGCAGTGGTGGAACTGTAGTAGCAGTGGCATTGTAGCAGCGAAGGCACTGTGGCAGGTACTGTATCGACAGCGGTGCTATAGCATGTACAATAGCAGTGTGGGTACTGTAGCAGTATTGTTCACTAAGGGGTTGTTTGGGCCAAAAATGGGCTTTTAGGCCTTGTATTCTGGCCACATGGCCTTGGAACTTCGAGCTATATAATGGGTCTCCCTCTACCAAGACAAAAAAAGGTCTTTTAATTTATAATTAATTAAGGTTTTGACCCTAACCTTTAAAAAAACATGTTAATTCATTAATCGTATATTCTCTTGAAACATGGTACTAACTTTATTTAATAGAAAACATTAATGAAATCATGAGCTATTGATTATATTCTATGAATCCTTAAATGTTCCAAACTCTATCATAAATTACATTCTCACCAAATCCCTAAAAAATTTCAAGGTCACTAATACCATACCATTTAACTTTTAAATTTATACATTTTCCTTTCCAAAAGAAAACATCATTAATTTAGCATCAAAAAAATATTAATGTTTTTATTTCCATTAATCAAGTAATCTATAAAAATATCACATGGACACTAAATTTCTTTTCTGGTTATATATACCATTAAACAAATTCTTTTAAATCATTAATGAAAAACTAATATATTCAAATCCTTTATATGTTTCAGGTTTCTTATAACATGGATATCGTTAATAACGTACTTATACAACATAATTCCAAAACATAAATACCCATATATTTTATTCCAATTTTACTATAATTATAACATAAGATTAACCTGGATCCCTTAACTTCTTATGAGGTACATTCCCTTGAATATTAAGGAATTAAGTTGTGTGGTTCCCAATCCATTATAGTGGAAACACTAACAATTAGAAGTCTCATTATTACCCTTTAATTCAGGTTCTTTATGGCCTTTTTCTCCAAAAAAGAATCAAAATACCATTCACTTAAATAAAGTACCATAGTTTTTTTCCATAATCATCACATGTGGGAAAATAATTCTTTCTCTTTTTCCCATTTTAAATATTTTATCTTCCATCCCATTTTTATATTATATTACTTAAAATGTATAATTATTGAATAATTTCTTATCTGTATTGATATAACAAGATATTGTATCCTAATATGATGAGAACATTGAGGAGAATAGTACCCACTGAATGATCATATTTATCCAGTCAAAGAAACTATTTATATTACTTTTTCGATTATATATATATTCCACTATGGAGCTTTCTCAAGATGTAATGTTAGATTCATATATAGAACCATTTTCTTTATCCATTGTTTTTAGGCTCAAGAAATTTTTATCCATATCTAGTAGTTTTTTTAGGGAAATAATTTTCCAATTAAAGTTCCATAAAATTAATCCATTATATGATCACTATTTCTTACTCATAATTGTTTTTTAGAGTTAATTATCAACATTTATCTGAATCTCCTAAGAGATGATAAACAAGAATTAAAAACATTTCCCTTTCATAACTTCCCAAAGAGAGAAATAACTTATGTAAGGAACATATTCATTACACAGCTAAAAGTAGATTTGTATTCCCATTAAATGATAAAGGTTTTCGATGCATGGATCCATCTAAAATTGTTAAACCATATTTTAGATCATTCAGTTGCTCTAAATGGGCATTATTATTGGTTATTACATGATTAAACAACCCCCATATAGTTATAATTTTTTAATCTCATGCTATTACTCCAGATCCATATTTATTATCATACATGGATATAAATCCCTATATGGATTTTGTGAATTGATATGATTACCAATACTTATACTAGAATCCATTTTTCTACAATTAAATACAATTGATAAGATCATCATATTAATTATCGTAATGTATAATCACAAAACTAGTGATACACTTAACATAAATTGAAAAAATTATTCATAGATAAACTCTTAGACATAAATACTGTTCAATTATGAAATTTTTAAATCATAAAAATGTAAAAAGGAAAGGTAATGATTGACTAAATTATTTTCAAATTCATTAATATTAATTATATAGTTATATTAGTTGTAAAAATATTTTTTAATTTTGTAAATAAAAATTAAATAGTTTTAACTAAAATGTTTTATTATAACCTTTTATTTATAATATTAATTTAAATTTTTTATAATTTTAATTTTAAAATAAAAAAACTACTTTTTAAATCATAATAACAAAATTTTTCATTGTATAAATTTTTTAATTTTTTAGAAAATATTTATTTTATGTTGAATAGTAATAAATACTGATTATTGAAAAAAAAAATCTTTTATTCTCAATAATATATGTTTTCAAAATGTAAAAATACGTTTTAAATATGATTTTATGTATCCTATGAATTATTTACTTATATTTAATCCACTAAATTACTTTTTAATCAACTTTATATTGGTTTTTAGTATAAGATCATTTTTTGGTGTAAAAATGGTATTTCTAAAACTATTTTAAACTGAAATTTTTTTATCAATTTTAGTTAATTAAAATAATATCAAATAAGGAATTTTATATATTATATTTTTATATTATAAATAATTAAATATTAATTTAGTTTAATATAATGTTTATTATTATTCATTATGTTAACATAAAATCATATTTTTCTTATAATACTCATCTTTAAAACTGACTTTTTTGTCACGTCTGTGAGTTTTGTTTTGAATTAAGTTTATCAAAATATGTAAATTGAATTTTTTAAAATGGATTAAATATTTTTATTAATGGTAATTTATAATTTATAAAATGTTTTACTTAATTTTTTAACAAAGTGAACATTGGAAATAGGAAAATTTAGTTACTACGAATAAAGTAAAAATCGATTTGCAATGGGATTAAACAAAAATGGTAATGGTTAAAATGACCTAAAAATTGCCTAAAATATATTTTATAGACATATTTATACCATATACCTTATATTAATGATAATAGTATATTTTTCATCGTTGTTGTAGGGAAATAATGTAGGTGGAATTCATTCTTTTCAAAAATTACATGTGTGTCACTCACCTCACATATAAAAGGCCACCCCCTTTTATCCTCTCTTTATACATTCAAAACCCTTTGGTCTAGCAATTAACTTCTCAAATATCTTCTATAAGTTCCTAATATTATCCTAGAAATTTTATTTTGGACATAAATACAACCATGAAATGCCTTTGGTGCAAAACAAAAAGAACTTACCCGAAAAAGATATAATGTTCTTCAACAAGATTTGTTATTTTATTTATTCTGACCCCTAATATATTATTATTAAACCATTATTATGGAGTAAAATATATATATTACATATAATTAGAAGTTATTATGATAATGTAATAATCTAAATCATTCCCTTATTCTATCAAATGGATTATAAAATCATCTTCCATGTGTACGGTGGACTACCACCTAAGAAATCAATGTCATTTGTTTTCCAATTACCAAAACTAATAATTTGGTATGATAATGTATATAAAGTATATAAATGATATTTATCACATTGTTATACCTTTGGAGTCATTATTTAATTTATATATATTTTTAAATTTCATTATATAGGGGATATGATAACGTCGCTCGTGTGTATAATGGACTACTATCTTACGAAGCGATGTGATTCGTTTTTTCCAAATAAATTTCATGGAATGTTTAAAGGGTAATGGTAATAATTATTTTGATATAATTAACAAAAATATTATATTAATTACATATTTATAATTTTTATAATTAAATATATCATTTTATTTCATATTTTTAACTCGAAACAAAATGATAATGTTGTTCGTGTACTTGTGGACTACCTGTTTCACAAAGCGATGTGACTATATTTTCATCACCATATCACATTAATGAAATATAATAGTATATTTAAATAAATAATAGTTTATATATTATATTATTATAATTATTTATAGATAAATTTTACTTATATCTATTACATAATTATCATTAAAAAAAGGAAACATTACTCATGCATATAAATAGCCTACCGTCTTCATCATTATAACAGACTAAATTTCTCAAAACAAATAGTAATGATTGGTACTTAAAAAATAATTTAAATATAAATATGCTAAATATTTCATGATTATTATTAAATATTTTTTAAAATAATTAATACTTTTACCATAGTAAGCCTACAAAAGTCTTTTTTGACACATAATGAGAATATAGAAAAAAATGATGTAAATATTTTATATAATTTAATTTTATATAACATAGTATTAAGGGTAATAAAATTAATAATAAACATTAACAAAGTTCACAATAATGTAATTAATTAATATTTGTTATTATTCAGTAATTTAAAGGCACATGTGACAAATCATACTCGAGGTAAGGGACCTCGTCTCAGTTTCCTTTTATGGATGCCTATTTTGATGTTAGACACCAATACTATTTTGTGAGGTGTATATAAAACCCCTTTAAAATTTTATATCATTAATTTGTCTATTTTTATGGTATTTATAGTTTTTTAATGTTATTATTTCATGTTTATTTCGATTCAAATATTTTCTAAGAAAAATGGGTATTTTATTAAAAAAAATATTCATTAATGTTTTCCTTCCAACTCATTATTTTCCATGTCCATGATTGTAAAATGATTTTATAAAAAACAAATATGGACACAAATGATTTATAAAGTACATTTTATGTCCCTTTATACTTTATTTTCAAGGGTTTTCAAAATTTATATTTTTACATGTTTTATACAAAATGTTTTCATAAATGAAAAAAAGAAATGTTCTATTCTTAAGGTATATGATGGAAATTCCTTTTTCCACAACCTTTTCCATTATGTTATTTTTTTATTCCTTTTTAATGTTTCATTATTCCATCAATTAGAAAAACATTTCCCATGGTTTTGGGTATTTTGGTATTGAAATTGGTTTTTTAAATGAAAATACTATTTTTTTTATTCGAATGTTATTTTCATATGAGTTTAAAAGAGTTTTTCAAACATTTTATGATGAAAACGTGAAGGCAAAAGATATTTTATTTATGTTCTATGTCTTTAATTTTATATAAAATGGTTGTTCCCAAATAGTGTTGTGAAATACTGTTATATCTAATATGATAGGTGCAACCAGATAGTTCTCCAATGCATTGGGTATTGATTTTGTTATCTAAAAAATTATATTAGACGTCGGTCATATGGTTATTACCATTTGGATGTGTTTTGTAATGGTTTTATAATTTTTCTATGAGATCATGTCCCAAAGAAATTACATGTATTTTCTAGGCATTATAATATGTTTTCAAGGAATTTTTTTGTTCAAATTGTAATATAAATACTCCTTTTAAATTAATGATAATTCCTTTTTTTGAGTAAAATTTTATCTTTCACGAAATGATTATTCATGGGTTTACATGTTTTTCACTGTAATAATGGTTTTATTCATTTTATTTCCCTTCTTGATCTCTTTTTTTTATCCCTTTTTTTTAAATAATTGGATTCAAGGATGGGTGAGAGAAATGAAAAAGGTTAAGTTAAAATTTGTGAATAGTTTTCATCAAAATATATCATGTTTTGTTTTAAAAAGTTTATATATTAGGAAATAAATATTAATTGAAAGTTTCCACTTTGAATCATATGGTTTTTTGTGAATTCGTTCTGACTTAATTCTATGAAACTATAAACCTGAAAATATACTCAAATATAAGATAATTAATTTATAACATAAATAAAATGATTATGTAATTTTTATGTTTGGGTCCTTATAATTAGTATAATTTGTCAGTTTAGATAACCTTAGTGGTTATGATAATGTTAAAAGAATTCCCCAAAAATATTTTAGCATATGGGTAAGTTGAAATGATAATTAATTTTAGGATTACCATGTCGATTAATCAAGACTAAGTTTTTTCAAAATGGAATTCTTAAGAGGAATAATATAAGCTATTGTGGTATGGAACCCAAAGGAAAGTATCCTTCTAGATTGGAATATTATGATGGTTGTAATAGGAACATAATAATAGTTTTATTTATGGATCCTTTGATAGATAACGTAAATTGTGGGGGTGTCTATGCAAGAGAAGAACCTGGTCTACAATGAAGAAACATGTTTATTGTAGAGAATTTCATGAAACAACATCCCCCATAATTCATTAGATCATCTAACTTAGTGGAAAATAAAGGATGAATTAATTCCCTGCAGAAGATATTTGATGTCATGGGATGTTAATAACTTCAAAAGGTAACTCTTGTTGTTTATCACTTTGAAGGTAATGTTGATTGATGGTGGTATTTTGTTAAGAATACGAGACAGAAATATGATCTTGATTCCATGGAATATGAAACATTTAAGTATCTTTTACTTGGTAATTATTTCATTATGGATGATTTTCTCTAAATAGAAAAACAATTCCTGGGATTAAGGAAAAAATGTAAAGATTATGTGGCCACATATGAATCTAATTTTATAAGAATAGTTTAGTACGTATCAGATTTTGTTCAGGAAATTTATTGTAATAATACTTGATTTTACTCAACATTGAAACTAATTTTTTGAATATATTTGGATACTAAATAATTTAAAATATATGAGAATACTTTGTTTGTCTCAAAAAATATTTGATAAATTTTTTTGACCCTTAAGTGCATCGTGATGATGAAATTAAAAAGAGTTCATAATGGAAGGTGAGAGGAGAACATAAAAAAAAATTGAGTTTATAAAATGAAGTCTCAATCTTGTGTTATGTGGGGTAAAAAATATCCTTGAAACAATTCTTATTAAATAATTTATGTGTTGCCGATTAGGAATGTTTTTACATATAGCCTATGATTGAATGGAAAAGAATAATGGATGATGAATGAATGGGGAAGTCGATATCCATACAATTTTGTAGCGTTTTAGATACAATTAGTTGGGTCATTATGATAATTTAGTATTGAAGATAGTAACTCGGGGTGGAAAAAACAATATCATAAGAAAAAGGGTTTGGAAAAATCTTTTTCTACTACTATGGTTGATGTTGGGCAATAAAATTTAGAGGTGATATGTATGTTACATGTGTACTCAAATTATTACAGCACCCTGTTTGAATTGAAAGAAACACATTAGTTTATTTCTAATAAATTATAAAGTAAATTTGGAATATCATCGCATGAAATTAAGATATATGTTTTGCTGAAAACTTATGGTGGATGTATTACAACAATAGAGATTTATTGGAATCTTCTAGTTGTTTTTAGTGGGATGTTCTATCTTGAAAATATTATTAAACTACATATATTAGAGTTTGAAATCATTTTTGGTATGGATTGAATTATAGTTTTTCATAATAAAAAATATTTCATTTATAGAAATTTTTTATTCATTGAATTCATACCTTTAAAAACATACCATGACGCTAAAAAAATTGTTAGAGAAGGAAGTTAAAGTTTAATAGATCACGTGGTTGAAATGAATTTAACTACTCAAATAAGTGATGTTTCAATAATTAGTGAATACATAGATTCTTTTTTGGAATATTTTCATGGTGTTATTCATTATTAGTAGGTTCAGTTTACTGTTGACGATGTATCTAATTCTCATCCTATTTCTAAACCTCCTAATCGAATATCTCAAGTGGAATGTTTAGAATTGAAAAATCAATTGCAGGATTTATTAGATAAAGGTTCCATATAACATAACACATCACCATGGGGTTCCCCTATTTTCTTTGTTAAAAAAATATGTTTCCATGAGACATTGTATTGACTATAGATTATTGAATAACATCAGTAATAATAGCAGGTATCATTTTCCATTTATTGATGATTTGATTGATTATCTCTTAGGAGAATAGAATTTCTCAAAGGTTGATCTTAGATCTAGGTACCCTCAGTAGAAGGTGAATGTGGATAACATTATAAAGACTATATTTATGACAATATATGTACAAAATATGTTTTTTATATTCCATTTTGTTTATCCAATGCACCTTATGTATTTATGGACCATATAAATAGAGTTTTTCATGATTTCAAAGACATGATTATGGTTATGTTTATTAATGAAATTTTGGCATATTCTAAAATATATGAGGAATAGGAAAGACACATAACGGTTCTTTTAAAACCCTTAAAAGAAAATATACTATTTGGGAAATATTAAAAGTGTTATTTTTGGTTGAAAAATAATTATTTCTTTGGAAATTATTTTAATAAATATTGAATAACCATTGACCATACTGAAAATATTGTTGAATAAAGTTGAATAACCACAAATATCATAGATATTCCTAGTTTTTATGGAGTAGTGGGTTACCATTGATGGTTTTTTTAAAACCATTCATGGTTTTATATCCCACGGAGTATGTTAACTCAAAAATATGTTAAATACATCTAGAAAAATTAATTTCACGATTATTTTCAAGAACTAAAAAATAACATTGGTGAATTATATAGTTTTGGACTTCTATTCAAGAAATGGAAAAATTTTCATCTATAATGATTCTTCTCTGAAAGGACTGGTTGTTTAATAACATAGAATTATTAGGTAATTTATTATTCATCAAGTCAATTGAAACCACATGAGTTAAATTATTCTATAATGAACTATAATTAGCTACTATTAAGTTTTCATTAAAAATTTGGATGCCTCATATGTATGGATTAAAGTGTACAATATATACAAATCACAAAATATTGAAGTAGATATTCACCTAGAGATAATTAACCATGAGACTGAGAATATGGATGGAACTAATCAAGGATTCAGACTGTATTACTTGTTACCATCCAGGAAAAGAAAACAATGTGGATAAATCATTTATTTGAAAAATAATGCTACATTTACCATGAAATGTTTGTAATATAACCCTTGGGTTAATTATTTGATAATTGTTTGCCTATAAGTAATGGATTTAGGGTAATCCTTTATTCTCATTCGGCTTTCAGTGCAGTCTAATTTGTTTGAAATTATTAATCCAGCTCGAAAGCAGGTTCCATATTTATAGTTAATAGTAGAATCCATTATGAATTCAAAGTTTATAGTTTTTAATATTTATAAGAAAGTTGTTTTATAATTTTTAAAATGATTATTCTTTCCTTGTGATTCCTAGTTAAAGAAATATTTATTATATGATGCCCATAGTTGTTCAATTTTTGTTCATATGGGAATCACTAAAATATGAAGAGACCTTCAAGATTATTTCTAATGGGATGGAATGAAAATATATATTTATAAATTCACCATGGAGTGTTTTAATTGTTATCAGGTTAAAGTAGAATGATATTTAAAGCAGGGTACGCTTCAACCATTTCAAGTTTTGGAGTGTAAATGAAAAAAGATAATAATTGATTTGGTGGTAGGATTTGAAAAAAGACTTCTTAATGTAATAATAATATTTGTTTTATTGTTTATATTTTATCTAATATTCACATTTCCATACCATTATACACACAATTTATTTAGATCACCTTTCCTGGATATATATAATGAAGATATTTAGGTTACATTGAGAGGCACTCTCCATTGTATTAGACTGTGATCAAATATTTATATATTATTTTTTGAAAGGAATTAAAATGTCATTGGGTACTGAATTAAATTACCTTAAAGATTTTTATCATTGGTTTAATGGATAGTAAAAGTGAAAAAATAAAACCATGGATGATATGATTCATTTTTGGCTAAATTTATTCTTAGGAAAGTTGGGATCAACATCTTTACTTGGTTATGTTTTTTATAAAACAGTTTTCATTCTAGTATAAAGATGGAACTATTTAAGGAATTATAAGGAAAGAGGATTAAAATCCTATATATTTTGGATTATGTAGGATAAATGATGTTGAATAAACTAGATTTAGTATAGAAAATATCGGAGAAGGTTTAGTTGATTCAGTAACATATGAGGATGTCTAACAGTAGGGAAAAAATTATACAGATAACTGGAGTAAAGAAATATCCTTCCAGGTAGGTGATTATGTATTTCACAATGTTTCTCTATAGATATGTTTTATGTGTATTGGTAAGAATGGGAAGATGTGTCCATTGTTCATTGAACTATAATAAATACTTGAGAAAGGTACACCCGTTTCCTACTGAGTTTATTACCTCCATGATTATCCAAGGTACACAAGGTATTTCATGTTAATGTTAAGGAAATATGGGCGAGATTCATCAGATGTTTTTACCCTAGAATAATTTCATTTAGAAGAAAATATTTCAAATAAGGAACAACTTATTCATATTCTTGAAATATAGAAAATTGATTATGGAATTAGGAGATTCACTAGGTCAGGGGTTTATATAACATTCATATGGTTGAATAGGAAACATGGAAATCAGAAAGTTATATGAGGGAAATATCTACCCACTTATTGAATGAGGGAATAAAAATTTGAGGACTCAATTTGTAAAATATGGGATGATTGTAACATCCTTGGTAATGATAGAATAAATTGTTTTCATATTTATTAATATGAATTAGATATTTACATTAGTTATAAAAATATTAAGTAATCTTTTAAATCCACATAGAAATAATATTAACTAAAATAATTTCTTATAAGGATTTATTTAAAAGTTTACTTTCTAAATTTTAGTATTTTAATTTGAAACTATTACTATCATTTTTGGATTCATAACATAAAAATTTAACTTTCATGTAATTTTTGGATTTTTTTTGAAAATATTGATTTTTTTAATGAATAGTAAAAAATATCAAATTTAAAAGTCTTTTCTTTCCAATAATTTATGTCTCATAAAAAAACCAATATGTTTTTAATACTAATTTACGTTACATAAGTATACTGTTTTTATATTTAATCCATTTATTTTCTTTTTAGTCATCTATAAATTGGATTTCTGTATAAGTTTCTTTTTTTGAGAAATGGTGTTTTCTGAATTTTTTTAAAAATGAATAATGATTCTCCAATGTAATTAATTAAAATAATAACTAATGGATAATTTTTTAAATGGAATTTATATATTATAAATCATTAAATATTTGTCACGACCTGTCCCTCGTGGCCCGTGACGTGGCCATCCCACACCCGCTTTCCAAAATCCAGGGTTTGGAGACTAACAGCGAAAAGGAATATACCTAAATGATAGGAAGTCATTTCTTTTAAACCTACAAACACACAGACCAGGTACACAACAAGAACAAACCACATTGTATAACATCTGAATGTAAATGTGTGAGTTGAAGCAAAATGGGCCAGAATACAAACCCAACTGAAAGAAAATACAGCAAAAAGGGAAAATAGCTCATAAATTCATCCTACTAGGATCCTACCTAAAGGGTAGGTACAGCTCAACACTGTGAATATCCACATCAACTGGTAACCTATGTGCACTATCTAGTCATGGATCACTAACCTCGGTCAAAGTTGTCTGTTGTCAGCCCAAGACACAATAAGGTGCGGATGAAGCCCGTATAGGGTTGAGTATACAATACCCAGTAGGGACCCCGAGACCCCCAAAGGTCTCCCAGGATTCCAAAAAAGAAAAACTTAAAAGCATGATCTCAATCCCAAAGCACAACAAAAGACTCCTCTCAAACCATTTTTATAGCATAAGGTGCATAAATAAAGATGATTAGTCATAAAGCTAGATCATATTATTATGTCGAGTGGCTTTTTCTTCCAGAACGCACAAGGGATATAGGTAATGATCCATAGAATATTTCTAGGTGCGAACCCACAGAGTATTTCTAGGTGATAACCCAAAAAGGATTTCTAAGTATTGGCCCATAGAAGATCACTAGGTACTGACCCACTTAGAGGACCGTTGGGTTCTTACCCACTCAGAGGATCGTTCAGTGCTTACCCATAGAGAATTGCTAGGTGATGACCCACTTAGAGGATCTCTAGGTGATGACCCACTCAGAGGATTGTAGGTGCTGACCCACAGAGGATACCTAGGTGCATACCCACTCATAGGATCCCTAGGTTCTGACCTACAGAGGATCACAATTCTTATTTCACGTCACAACTAACCACTAGACTCCTGCACTATGCATGCTTGATTTAAAATGGATCCTCTCCACAATACATTGGATATATTTAAACTACTAATAAGTAACTCTTAGAAGTAACACAAAATACCAACTTGTTGTAAGGTTTTCAACTTGACATATGCCACGTCAATCGGACGCCTGGTCTATACGTTATTGGAATTTTAGTACCGAGGGCCCGGTTGGATTCGAGCCTGATCCAACCCGGCCATACCCTAACCTTCTCCAACATCCAGGTGGAGTATTTAAAATGTATCACCTAGTCTTAAGTCTTCCAATTCCATAGATGTTTCATCAAATGGACGTCGAGTTTAAATGATATGGCCCTTTAAGCATAACTGGGTCACACGGGGTCTGGTTCTGGTCCAACCCAGTTGGACCAACATGACCTGGGTCTAACCCAACCCAGGCTGACCTGGACGAGACTGGCTAGGCCCTGTATGGTCTGATGGAAGGGCGTGACCTCCATATAGGCATTGTCCCATCGCCCAACTGAATAGAGAAAGTTTGTTCAGTCTTCAACCGGCGGTGCCTAGCTGGCACTTCCCCTTCAGTTGACTAGTTTGGTGGAAAATCTTGGGAAGAACCCATGGAGCAGGCCTTCCACCACTACAGCCAGAGCCACGGTTTCTTCTCCATGGTGTGCTACCGCACCGATGGTTCCGTGCCGGCGGCACTTCTTCAAACCACCGGTGAAGCATTAGTGGTACGATCTTCTTGCAGTCTGCATCTACAGGCCTCATGGGACACCACCTTCACTGTGTGGCCCACAGTTTTTCATTTCCATCAACTTGAACATTCTCCCATGAAGGATGCATCATATACAAGAGTGGAGGAAGGTTTGGACCTTGTTTAGATTGTCCCACACCCTCCGTGTTAGCGTTGTGTCATGGGAAGAAGTATAATAATCATTAAAACCCCATAATGGAAACCCTGCATCAACCTCCCACAAATTCAAGTGAATCGCGGATCAACCCACTAGTCGGTTAATCTGCATTCATCTCATTATTCCAGAATGAGGTACGATGAATCTTTAAACACATAGATAGATTAATTCCCCTACACTGACTAAGTTGGAAGATGATCCGGATAAGGAAGAGTGGGTCACATTTGATGGCGTTCGTCAGCATTCGTGGATATCTATATTGAATCCTCAACGGCATTGTCGAATCTCCATTCTTCATTGGACAAATTCCTCGCCAACAATTCATCAAGAGTCCTCCCATGGGTTCCTAAAAACCTACGCCAACGATTTGATTAAATAAAAGATCCCACATTGGTTCATTATTATGATTCATTACTGAATAATATTTAATGAGGTTAATAAACTAAAAGAATTTTGGTTACAAAATGAGAGGTTAAAGTCATTAAATGACCCAAATTTATTTCCTAACATTACAGTGCAGTCCCACCATTCACTTCTCAACATGTTTCAAATAAGAATAAAATAACATATTTTTTTATTTTTTTATTTTTTTTGAATGTACAAAAAGTTAGGATTTATATCTGACTTTTTCGGAAAAATGTTAAGCATCCCTTAAGAGAATCCTGGAACTGTAATTCCAAAAGTGTCTTTGGATTTTTAATCTGATTACCGGTTCAAAAGACAAGAATTTTCACCCACACGTATACTGAACGTACCTTAAAAAAGTTCGTAAGTTAATTTATGGCTCTCCAGACCTCGTAATCACGTGCCATAATTTTTCACAGACTTGTAATAATTCCATATAATTAATAAAAAAATATACTTAACTTTTAGGTCTTTACATTCTCTCCACCTGAGGTATTCACATCCCCAAAACCTATAAAAAATATGAGTATCCAAATAGGGGTACTGAGCATGAATATGAGCCTCCCGCTCCCATGTGATCTAATGGAGGTTCATGTTATGCCACCAAAATTTCACCAGAGGGATCGGCTATCCACGAAGGACCCTCTCTTGTTGATCCTCTATCTCTATGAATGTTTCCCCATCATCAATGTCCATCTCACCCAATTTAAGAACATATGATGGATCATGCACGTACATCCTCAGCTGTGACACATAGAAAACATCATTCACCCTATGCATCTGTGGGGGAAAATTGAGGTTGTATGCCACCTCACAAGCTCTACTAAGAATATGGAAAGATCCTATGAACTTTAAGGATAACATGTCACCACAACCAAATAATCACAATCCTCATCGATTTGAGACCTGTAAGAAGATGAGGTCTTCCTCCTCAAACTCTAAGGGTCTTAGTCTCTTTTCGGCATATGACTTATGTCTTCTCTGGGCATTCTTCATCCTCTTCTAGACGATCTCCACCTTCTCATTGGTAGCCTATACCAACATTGGACCCATAAGTGCTGACTCCGCTAGGTTTTTTCTACATATAATTAATCTGCATGGTCCCCCGTACAAGACCTCAAATGGTGTCATGCCGATGGTGGAGTGATATCTGTTGTATTAAAACTCCACTAAGAGAAATTGATCCTCCCAATAGTAGCCAAAATCAAGGACACATGCATGAAACATTTCCTCAAGCTCTTGTATGGTCCGCTCTATCTAATCATCTGTCTAAGGATGAAAGGTGGTGCTCAAATATAGGTGACTCTCAAATGCCTCCTACAGTCCCTTCCACAACTGGGATGTGAAACGAGAATCATGATCTGAAATGATCATCGATTAAACCCCATGAACCCATAATATCTTCTATACTTAGCGGCATCCCTAACCCTTTACCTATCATTACACTCAGATGGGTAGGAAGTGGACCGACATGGTGACTCGGTCAATGATCACCCAGTTAGAATCTTGGGATATAACGTACATGGTAGCCCTGTCACAATGTCCATGGAGATATCATCCCACTTCCATTCTATCACCTCATGTGGATGTTCTAATCTTACTGGAACCTAATGCTCGGCATTCACTTGCGGACAAGTGAGGCATCGTGAAATGAACTCTACCACTGCTCTCTTGATCCCTGGCCACTACTACTAACACTAGTGGTCCTGGTAAATCTATTCCACACTAGGATGTACTTATAAAGGGGATGTGTGGAATTCCCACAACACCACCTCTCATAGAATCACTTGTACCACGGTACATCCTTTAAAAAGGATGAAGTTCTCACCACCTTTATAAAATCCTTTAGGAGCCCGTCCTGAGGATATCTAAGCACATCAGGACTTCCATTCAATCTCCCCATGTTATGCCTCCTTGACTCACAGAATGAAAAGAGGTATGACATTCATACACTGGAGGTTAAATGCTCTATCACTATCCATAAAGGATATTTGCAGTGTGGTGAGATGCTCTGAAGCCACACTTAGCAGCTATAAACCAGACCTTCTACTGAGTGTGTCAGCTACTATGTTCCCCTTTCGAGGAGTGTACAAAATATATATGTCATAGTCTTGGAGGAACTTCATCCACTACTATTGTCTCAAGTTCAAGTCTTTCTATGAGAATATATACCTGAGACTCTTGTGATCAGAGTAGATGGTAAATTGTTCACCCATCAAGTAGTGATGCTACATATTGAAGGCAAAGACCACGACTTCTAACTCCATGTAATGGGTATCATTGTTTTTCTTGTGTTTCCTCATATGTCGTGAGATTTAGGGGATCACTTCTTTCTCTGACATCAGGACACATCAAAATTCGGTTCCAGATGCGTTGTAGTAGACTACATACTCAATGCCTTATTTTTGTAGCCTCGTGCTAGGGGCACTTGTCAGTCTCCTCCTCAGCTCCTCAAAACTCTAATGTCATCTCTCTGTCCACGAGAATATATGTCCCTTCTTTTTAAAAACTGACCAGGGTGATACTACTTTGGAAATGTTAGGTACAAATCTCTAGTAGTACCCAACCACCCCCAGGAAACCCCACACCTCGATCAGACTCTAGGGATGCTCCCAAGAAATAACTTCCTCTATCTTTGTTGGATCCACTACAACTCTTGCCTCAGAGATAACGTGTCCCATAAAGTGTACTTCTCATATCTAGAACTAGAACTTCAATAGATTTCCAAAATTTTGGTGCTCTCAGAGTGTATCTAGAACTATTTTTAGATGTGTTGCATGAGCATATTCCGACACTGAGTACATCAAGATTTCGTTAATGAAGACCACAACAAAGCGATAGAGGTAAGCCAGTAGGATCATGTTCTTGAGCCTCATGAACTAATGATAGTCTAACCTAAGGTCTATCTTGGAAAACCATCATTCTCCCTTAATCTGGTCTAATAGATCATCAATCCTTGGTAGAGGATACTTGTTTTTCACGGTCACCTAATTTAGGCACTGATATTCCATGAAAAGCCTCAAACATCTATCTGCCTTATTGATGAAGAAAATTGGTATTTCCCATGGAAATACACTGGTTTTTGTGAACCCCTTTCTTTGTATGTCCTCCAACTATACCCTCAACTCACAAAGCTCTACGAGAGGCCCCCGATATGGTGGTGTAGATATCAGTTTCTTCTTGGGGTACATGTCTATGTATAAGTCTACCTATCTATAAGTAGGTAGTCCTAGAACATCCTTAGGAATGACATCAGCATACTAGTCCACCACTATAAGATGGATTATACACCTCTTGTCAACTGCTCTGAGGGTAAGGCTATCCAACTGATGTGTGATCGGTTGCACCATACGCTGAGAAATTCTATCCTGAGCTGCAAAGGTTCCCTTCTCAATGGAGAAGGAAAACCTAGTCTCATCCTCAAACACACACCACAATTTGTGCCTAAAATAGTCAATTTGAGCATGGACTGTGGATAGTCAGTCCATACCAAATATTATGTTGTATGTCCTAGATGCAGCTACTAGGAGACCCCAGCCGAATCTATGGCCTCCAAGAGAGATCTCACACTTCCTAAACTAGTGCATAATCATCAAATACTCTCCAGTAGAAGTCACTAATTTTATGGATTGATCCAAAGCATCCATCAGAATCTCTGAGCTTCGAATGAGATTCGTGGCAATGAAAGAGTGACTAGAACCTGTGTCTAAATGAACTAAAGCTAGGGTGCAGTAGAAACAGATCGCTCCTAGAATCACTTTAGATATCCATAGTCATAGGCCTTAGCTTCTTGTAGCTATGATCTTCCATGTACTCCTACTCCCTGTGGTTGGGGTGGACCACCTGGTGGTGATGGCGGTAAAACATCAAATTTCCACCCACTGCCTCCAGCACGGCCAGCTCCTCTTCCACGTCTGATGCCCTATGAACCTCCTCGCTCAAACCTCTATCATTATCTGGATGGTCCCTAGACCATCTATTGATTGTCTACATGGTGATTCAAGTAGTCGAGAGGCATGCGTCTCTATCCTCTGCATGAGTAACAGACTCTCGAACTCAGAGGACCTCCTCTATCTTGCAAGCTCCGTACCTCCGGCCTTGCATCCTGGGGTCAACCTTCGGAAGGTCTGGCCTAATTAGACGTCTATGTCATCTGCTTATTGCCTACTGTAGATGAATCAAATACATGTTATCTGGTGGAGGCTCTCACCATCAAGGCTTGGTAATCTAGGAATCTCTCTACTGATAGCACTCACTCAAGCACTTGACCTTGTGTCGGGATATTGAGCGATATCATGGATGATATGATCCCTCGTCAGAGACCCTGTTCGAAGGTCTGGTCCTTTAAAAACGGGTCTCATACCATGTTGATGGATTATTAGAATAATTCATTGAATCTCTCGGAGTACTGGGCCTCTTTTAGGCTTCCCTACTATAAGTTTAGTAGCTCTTGAATACACACAGAGCATAAAATTGTCGGTATGAACTCCATCCTGAAAAGGCTCTCGAAGTCCAACAAGGAGAGATTCACCTCCTCATGTGTTTTCTATATCAGGATCCACCAGCTCTATGGTGTTCCCTGTAAGAGGTTAGCAGCTAGGATCACCAACTAGTCTGCTAGTGTCTCTTCCAAGCGGGAAACCCGTGCCACAGCCTCCAGCCAGTTCTCTGCTACCGAGGGATTTCTCTCGCCTCGGAACCTCAGAGGCCTCTGTATTTGGAACTCGTCCAATGTGGTCATTAATCCTAAATGTTCTGTTTGTGGGGCTAGTATAATCTTCTAACCTTTGGTTAGTGGTTCTACAAGTACAACACTTGAAGGTACCATCTTTGTATGAGGACTATGTATCGAATACTCATCGCTCAGTGGGCCGTCATCGTATTCTCTCATTGGAATCCTGGATGGTTCTCTAAGCGGTGGCATCTGGTAAAGAAACAAAATGTTTCATATTCAATAAGATATACTTGATGAGATGACTCAAAATGTTCAAAATTAAAACAATATTTTCAAAACACACACAAATATTGTTTTCATGTACTGAGTTAGAAATCAAAATACATGGTCCTAGTGTTTGGATACGTTGGTTGTCGCACAAATATTGGACTTACTGTACTAAATACAAACTCAAGATATTTTACCCTATTAACCCATTGAAAGGATTATAATCTTAATTCTTCGGTAGTACTAAACGCCCTTTGATACAACTTTGACACAAACCATCCCACGGGGCCCGTTCCGTGACTACCCTAAGCCTACCTTCCAAAGGCCAGGGGTTTCTGACTAGCACCGGAAGGGAATATAAATAAAAAATGGGAATTCATTGACGTTAAACCTACAATCACATCAACCAGATACACAAAACAAACAAACCACGTAGTATAACTGCTAAAAGTAAATGTGTGATATGAAACATAATGGGCCCTAATACAAACCCAACTAAAAGAAAATACAGAAAAAAGGGAAAACAACACACAAATATTTCTGCCAATGATCCAACCAGAAGGGTGTGTACAAATCATCACTACGGCTCTCCACAGCAACCATTCACCTCAGTGCATCGTCTACTCCTTACTACCAAACCTCAGTTAAAGTTGTCTGTCATATGTACAAGACACAAAAAGGTGCGGGAGATGCTCATCTAGGGGTGAGTATAACAATACCCAGTAGGGACCTTGAGACCCCAGAAGGTCTCCCAGAATTCCACAAATAATAAACCACAAAGTATGATCCCATTCACAAAGCACAAGAAAAGTCTCAACTCAAACCAGGTGTACAACATACGATACTTAAATAAATATGACTAGTTATAAAGCTAGATCATTTTATTCTATTGAGTGGATTTTGCATCTAGAACATTCAAGGTCGCTAGGTGCTGACCCATAGATGATCACTAGGTGTGGACCCAAAGAGGATCACTAGGTGCTGACCCACACAGGATTACTAGGTGTTGACCCACTCAGAGGATCGCTGGGTGCTGACCCACTCAGTGGATCTCTCATTTCTAACCCACAAAGAATTGATTGGTGCTGACCCACTCAGAGGATCAATCTATGCGGACCCGCTCAAATGATTTCTAGGTGACTAACCACATATTATCTCCAGGTAATGACACATTCATAAGTTCTATTTGTACTAACTCACCAAGGATCGCAATTCTATCATCACATCAAAGCCAGCCACTGGATTACTGCACTAAGCACGGTTGATTTCTAGTGGGTCCTCTCCAAAATCCATTGACAAAATTTCAACCACCACTAAGTCCCAAATATAAGTAACTCAAAGGACTATCTTATTGTAAGGTTCCAATGTCATAGACGGTGCTTCAATCAGACACTCGTTCTGTATGTTATAGGAATTTTAGTCTCGAGAGCCCTACTGGATTTGAGTCCAATTCTACATGGCCATACTCCAAATTTTCCCAAAACCCATGTGGATTATCTCAAATGAACTACCTCATCTTAAGGGTTCCAACGCTCTAAACAGTTCAAAAAATGGATGATCGATTGAGAAGATATTTCCCTCTAAGCATAACTAGATCAAACTGGGATTGGGTCTGGTCCGACCCGGTCTGGGCTGACCCAACCCGACCCGGATCTGACCTAGTTCTAACCTAACCTGGGCTGACACGGACCATTGTGCCCAGCCTTAAAATGTTGTACACGGTTCAGTCTACTAGCTAGGTTGGCTCCGCCCCTTTGGTTGACCGGTCCGGTGGACTGGGCTAGTGTGGGACCCGTGGGGCGAGTCTTCCACCACCGTGACCAAAATCGCGGCATCTCCTCCACGGCATGTCGTCCGCCCCTGAAGTAGCCAACGTCTGTTGTCCATGCCCTTTCTGTCGTGGTGCTAATGGGAACTGCCACATTATTGTGGCTAGCGAGATCCAGGTTCCATCGCCATTGGTACCACACCGGTGGCACTTCCACGCGGCATCGCCGCAATGGTGGTGTCGCACAAGCGGCACATCCGTGGGCCACCGTTAAAGCTCAGATGGTCCAAACTTCTTTCCATCTTCACCTATGGGCCTCTCGAGATACCATCTTCACTATGCAGCCCTCAGTTTCACGTTTCTCTCAATTTGAAAATTATCCAATGAAGAACGCATCAAAATCGTGAGTGGTGGAGGGTCTAAGTCTTATTTTTATTGGCCCATACCCTCTGCGTTAGTGTTGTATCATTGGAAAAAGTATAATAATAATTAAAACCCCATAATGGAAACCCTGCATCAACCTCCTACAAATTCACGTAAATCACAGATCTACGCGTTAGTCAGTTGATCAGTGTTCGGTACATTATTCAAGAATGAGGTACAATGAATCTTTCAACACTTGTAAAGATTAATTCCTTACCTTGAACTCATTGGATGGCACTACAAATGACGATTAAGGGTTTGCCTTTGAAGGTGTTTTTTGGGGTTCCTAGATCTCTAAATTTAATCCTCAATGCTGTCATTGAATCTTTTTTCTTAGTTGGAGAAAGATGTCACCAACACTTCATCAAGCGTCCTCTTGTGGGTTCCCAAAAACCCATGCTAACTATTTGATTAAATAAAAGATCCCGCATTGGTTCATTATTATAATTCATTAATGAAAAGTAATTGATGAACATAATAAACCACAAGTGTTGTGGTTACACAACAAGAGGTTCATGTCAATAAATGACCCACGTTTATTGCTTGACATTATACTGTGGTCCCACCATTCTCTTCTCAACTATTGAAAAAAAAACATTTTATTTATTTTATTATTTTTTCGAAAGTCCAAAAAATTAACCTTTCCATATGACTTTTTTTGAACAAATTTGAGCTTCTCTTAAGGGAATCTTTAAGCTACAAGACCAATGGTGTATTTGGAATTTTAATCTGATAAATGGTTCAAAAGATAGAAATTATTTCCTGCATATTTATTCAATATACCTTAAAAAAGTTCAAAATTTCATTTCGAGCACTCCGGGCCTAGGAATCACGTGCCGTCAATTTTCGCAAACTCGTAACAATTACACTTAATTAAAAAAATTATACAGATTTTATGGGTATTTACAATATTAATTTAGTTTCATCCAATGATTATTATAGTCATTTGAGTTATTAAAAATTCATATTTTTCTCAAAAAAATACTCAATATTAAAACCCACTTTTTATTCACGTCTCTAGGTTTGATTTTAAATTAAATTTTCTACTCATGTGAATATATTTTTGGTAAAATGGATTTCCTATTTTCATCCAGAATAATTTTTATTTTCTAATATAGTGAACTTTATTTTTGATGAAAATGAATAGTGAAGACATAAAAATTTAATTACCTCGGTTATGGTAAAAATGGATTTACTGGGGGTTAAACTAAAAAGATAAGGGATAAAATGGACTAAAAAATATATAAAATATATTTTTATGGAGATATATATACATTATCCATTATTATATCAAGAATGGTACATTATTTCATCTTTGTGACATGAAAAAAACGTGAGTGAAATTCATTATTTTCACAAATTCCAAGTGTGACACTCAACACACTTATAAAAATACACCCCTCTCCTCCTATCTTCACACAAGAAAACCCAATTTTTTCAAAAAATAACTACCCAAATCACTTCTATACTTCTATATGATCATTCTAAAAGACTTATTTTGAGTGTAAATCTAACCATGGAAGGCCTCTGGTGAAAACCAAAAGAAGTTACCTAGAGAAGAGGTAATGTTATTCAAGAATAATTTTTATTTTATTTTTATAAAATCACCGTAAGAAATCTTAAAATGATTATATAAAAAATAATTATACAAAATATAATTAAATGTTATTATGTTAATTTCATAACCTAAATAATTCCTTTATTCCATCTAATGGTTTATGAAATCATCATTTTTGTGTACGGAGAAACACCGCCCTGTGAACCAATATCATTCATTTTTCTATTTCAACCCTCTAACAATTTGGTATGATGTTGTATATAAATTATATATATAATAATTTTAATATAAGTTTACAATTAGATTCATTTTATTAGATATAAATTTTTACATTTAATTCAATATAGGATATGATAACATCATTCGTGTGTACAACAAACAACTGCATGTTGGAGATATGTAATTTTTTTCACTAACTCATTACATTGAAGGTAATAAGCATAATAATAATTAATATATGTGATATAAATGAACTAATTGTAATATTAATTACATATCTATAATTATGAAAATATAATATATCATTCACTTTATTACATTTTTAAACACTTATAAATGATAATATAGTTCCTGTTTGTGTGGACTACAACCTTCATGAAGTGATGTGACTCTATTTTATCACCACACAACATGGACGATATATATTAGTATATTTAAATTAAAAATATGCTTTATATGATATTATGATAATTATTTAATGATAAAATATTACTTACCTCATTTTTATAGTGATCATTTAAAAATGGAAACATTACTCAAATGTACATACGACCTACTGTATCTTTGATTGTAATGTACTTTATTTATCAAAACCATATTTAATTATTAGTATTAAAATTATAATTTATGTATAAATATGATAAACATGTCATGATTATTACTTTTTTATATGTATAAATAAAGTCCTTTTTTCCATATTAAACCTACCAATGTAATTTTCTACATATAACATGAACTTGGTCAAAACATCTGAAATAAAATTAATAGTTTAAGTAGTTGAATATAACATGGTAATAAGTGAAATAAAATTAAAAAACATAAAAAATTTCCCAAAATAATAAATATATGAAATATGTTTATTATTCAGGGATAAAAAGTATCACATGACTTGTCAACCTCAAGGGAATGGACTTTGTCTCAAATTCTTTACATTGAGTCATGTTTTGATGTTATACAACTATAATCTTTTATGAAGTGTATATACGTCTCATTTGTAACAACCCACAATTTTATCAATGAAATTATTATTCTTATAATATTCTTATATATTATAAAACACATTAATTACATAGAGAACTTAACAAAAACATTTCTCTCATAAATAATAATGAAATAAGTGGTATTAATAGAAATTATGGAATTTATACAGGTGAAATAGTAACATGACATTTTTAATAGTAACATGACTATTCGAAATAGTAATATATCCAATGAAATATTAAAATAACATATAAATTTATAACTATAATTTAGGTATCTTATTAAATGAAAATACTATGTATTTATGTTATGGTATTTGTAAATAAATGTTTTAAATTTGATAAATTAAGTGTTGGTATTTTTGTAATATATAAATTTTTACTAACAATTTTATAATTATATTAATTATTTAGATGAATATTTATTTTCATAAAATATGATATTAAATTTATATTTTTCTCTTATGATTATAATATAATTTTTTGACACCTAAACTAATTTCTCAAAGTGTCAAAAAACCTGTTATAAAATTAAAATAGATATTTTTCAAATAAATGATGAGTATAATTAAAAATTAAATTTAACTTATTAAGGAAAAAAATTGCTAAAATTGCGTATATTTTTTAAATATACATGTTGAAAATTATTGGTGTGAATTTTTGGAATTTATCAAAAATAGTTGAATTTTTGTTAAATAGGGAAATATGGTAATCTACGTTCTTTAAAAATATAAATAAATAAATGAATTTTTTTTATTCAAGGTTGAGTCTCTAATAGTGTATGTTCACATATTATCAAACTAATATTATCTAATTATAGTTTTTAATCACAAAAATCTACACTATTGATTGTCTTGAACCAAAATAATAAACAAATGAATAAAATAATCAGAAACACTCCTCTCCTATCACTATAAATACCACCTCTTCTCCTCACACCTTATAAAATTTCGATCTTAATTTTATTCAACATAATTCCTCTCTGAAACCTCTTCCCTGCTTATTTTTTCTGGTCTTTCCAAAAGACTAAACCCAAGTTCCTTAAAGAGGTTCTCAATTTGATGACATTCAAGAGGTAAAATCCTCCACCATGCTCTTTTGAATCATTTATTTTTTTAATCATCCATTCATCTACTATCCAAATTGGAATGAAACCTCAATTATCATACATGAAGTTTTATTTTATTACATTAATGAAATATCCATCATCAAGTCTTTTGTCTTTTACCTTTTTAAATAAAATTGAACACATCATTTGTGTGGTGTCGATTCACCATCTTTGTGGACAGTGAGTTTTCGTTTTTCATTACCACCTTTGAGGATGATAATAAAACCATTTGTATTGTTAACTAAGATTATAATATTTTTACTATAACTTATTTAATGTAATGAAACCATAGTATAATCTTAGAATTAAATAAAATGATAATAGTCTGTGATGGTTATAATAACCGCCAAAATAAACCAATCATTCTTACTATCATTTTATAAAATGAACCATCCTCATATAAATAAAGAAATTGAGCTATGGGGATATTTAATTTTTTTTTATGTGAATTAATACCATATAATTTCACTTATGGATAATTATTCAAATTTTACAAGAACTTTCATAATTATACATAAGAAAATGATCATGAAATCATGAAATGAATGCACCCAGAACTCTATATTAAACATTATAACCGATTGAAATAGTCATAAATGAATTAATAAAATTATAAAAATCAAATAAAGGTGTCATAATTTATTAATTAGTTAACTAATTGATCTAATTTTATTATCCTAGATAATAAGTGCACGTTAAGTAAACTTTCTAACATAGGGTAATGGATTCTCTTTGAACCCCCATTTTTGCTTTGAGTTTTGCTTTCCCTCTCTTTACCATAATTTAATTATAAATTATTATTATTTAATCTCCCTACATTCTATGTGTATTATAAAAACATATTTATTGATCTCAATTATTCTTTCTTTTATGGGTAAATAAATGTTTTCTAAGGTTTCATTTTCAATTCCTTCATATGAGAAAAACCTAATTAAAAGGAACTTCCCAATTTCATACCTGTTTACATGTAAATTCAATAATCTATTTTAATACACAAATATTTATCTGGAATAAATATTTTTGTAATGAAATAATATATTAGTTCATTTATGGTTTTAATCAAACAATTATTCTTTTATCCTCATTAAAGACTCTTATATTTTCCCTTAAATCGCACCAGGGTGGATAATTTAAAAAGATTCTTAAAAAATGTTTAAATGATTTCAATTTATTTTGACCTAATTTTTTATTATAAATGACTAATTTCCTATTTTAATTTCCATGACTAGTTTAAATCTATTCATTCATGGAAATCATTATGATACACCCATTGTTTATGCCTTATGATATGATTATGATACCCATTTATTTCCAAGGGAAACCGTTATTTTTATACATTATGTTTGATTACTCATATTCCACACATATGAATGAACATTTTATAGTACGTGAGTCTAGATAGCACTCTAATTAAATGGGTAATTTACAGTCTCATGTGATTTCATATGAGGATCAAGAGTAACCCGAATTCCATTATGGTACATTTTCAACCTATGATATAGTAATGGAAGTTATCCTTGACTCATTTTTATGTTGTGTTGTATGTTGCTTCCAAATTACTATGTTTATATGATTACATGATACCATTTTCTATATTTTATGGTTCCATTTGTTTATTATTTTTTAATTCATTTTATGTCATCATTCTATTCCTTCTAACATATGTTAAAATCTTTATTCCTATGTTTATTCCATTACTATGATTTTTATATCATCTCTTTGTCCATGTATTACCCAGGTAATCCTATAAATATGTAAAATAAAAATCTATTTAAGGATCTCATTTTTTTAATTTAAATAAAATATTTTTTATTTTGTTTTTTAAGAACCTATAGTTTCAAATACAAAAATCTTTAAAATCCTTGGTCTATATTTAATTGTTATTTACACTTAGAATCATTTAATAATATTTGTAAAAGGCTAGGTTCATTATACCCTTTGAAAATTTATATCATTAATTTTTCTATTATCATGGTATTTATAGTTTTTCTAATTATATTATTTCATGGGGGTTATGATTGAAATATTTTCAAAGTGATAAGTGAGTTTAATTTAAAAAATTCTTTTAATTGTTTCCTTCCAACTCTTTATTTTATATGACCATGTTTTTAAAATAATTATATGAAACATTTTAAATGGACATAAATGATTTATAAAGTACATTATAATTCTATTTTTAATTTATTTTCAAAGGTTTTAAAAATAAATATATTTACCTTTTTTGTGAAGAATGTTTTGACAGATGAAAAAATAAATGTTTTGTTCTCAACATACATGATGGAAACAAATTTTTCTAGAACCATGACCATTATTTGATTTATGGATTATTTCAAAGTATTTATATTTCCTTAAATAAAATCCAACATTTAACCTTTTTTTATTAATTGTTATCTAAAATGGGTTTTTAAAAGAAATGGTATTTTTTTCATCTAAAAGATATTTTCATACGAGTTTAAAAGTTTTTTTCCAAAAAAATGATGAAAAAGTGATAGTATAAAAAAATTTATTCATGTTGTTGTTATTGGACATTATATATTATGTTTACTCCCATATAGATTCATTTAACTCCATAATAGAAAATAATATGGGTGCACCTAGATAGTGGTCTAATTTAATGCCCCGACCATAGTTACCCAGAGTCGGTGCGTTATTACATAACATTGGAATGATCATGAAAGACCATGTCTCGAAATAACTATTAATTTAGTAGCCTTGGAAGTACTAGATCCATACATAAGTTGTAAATTAAATTATGAAATGGAAAAACAAAAACCTTTTTACCCATTTTAACACACTAATATCCCATAGCCTATCCCTTCAGGTAAATCATAATATACTTCTTTACATGCTCGGAAAAATAAAATAGAAGAAAGGGGTGATCTCTGATGACTAGTAAGGATAAAAATAGAGTAGAAACTATCATAAATTAGCATAACATTTAAGGAAATATATAAGACTAAAACAAAAGCCTTTTAAACATAATCTTCAACATAAGATGGAAAATATTAATCAAATAATATCAAATAGTAATTCACATGGATATTCTACCAGTCGAATAATAACATGTAATATCAATAGCCGATTTCATAATAATGGAATGCATAATGTCAGACGTCATAACAGCATAGTCAAGGCCTCTTTCCATGAATACAAATAATATTTTATCAAGGCCTTGTTCTAAGACCCTATTTTGTCTCATGAGACCTACCAATGCATCGAGTTGCTATAGCAGGATCCACTTGTCACTTGCTAAGTCCAATTCATTCCTCATATGAAAATATTGAAACATAACATAAACATTCGTATTAAAACTAGAACACGAAATTTTTATACATTAACCATAAACCATGAATGGTATAAAAATAACCCATCCACAGTCAGACATATAAAAATACATTCAATACAATATGTAAGATTGTATCATAATAAATAAACTTCAAACAAGTGTAAAATCCATAAAATAATGTTGACAAAGATGAAATCCAAACTATTTGAGAGAAATTTTGAAATCATTTAAAAGTTACATAATTATAAAAGAGAACATTTATTTAAAAATATTCTTAAAATCTTGTAATAGAATCTTAGAAGGTTTTATAATGGTGGAAAATATATGTACCCACAATATAAGTTAGAAAACATTCCTACCTTAATTTGTCAAAAAGGTCATAAATTACCTTGCTTGAATAATGACTAAAAGATTACTTTATAAACATTTTATAAAGTCAAACAATGGTATAAATGACTTTAACCCATATTCTATGTAATAGTTAAAATTTTTTGAAATACATTTTTAAGAAACAAAAATGTAGATGATAAATAAGTTCTAGTAGATAATTTTGTAAAAACCGCCTCAGATAATAAAGAGATTATAAAATTAACACATACCTAGTACTTTTCCTTGGTCGAGGGTATGTCAACCTCATGTATAATAGTTCAATAATTGTTAATAAATTATAAAACATCCACATACATAAATATTATACGATATACGATCTTCTAATATTCCTTTGTTAATAATATTTTAGTAGTATAATTCTTTCAGGTGTTAACTAATTTGTTTTACTTTATATTCTTTTTTATGTAAGACATTTTTTTCTTGATAGAGTGTATTTGATTAATATCCATAAGGATATGACGTTCTTAAAAATTATTTGTAATCATAAAATTAAAATTATTCTTGAATGGTTACAATGAGAATGAATCCAATCGTGTTTGTGGATATGGTAATCCGTTCGTACGCACGAGAGACAATATCATTCAATTGATGATAAAATCATATGTAATTTGATTTTATATCATATATAAAGAATATTTAACATGTTATATTTATTATTTAAATAATTTATACACATTATTATACCAATCCAAATAATTAAGTGTTGAATAACAAACTACACCACAACGTGGAGACGGTAA
The DNA here is from genome assembly GCA_963277665.1 of Viscum album. Classification (NCBI taxonomy): domain Eukaryota; kingdom Viridiplantae; phylum Streptophyta; class Magnoliopsida; order Santalales; family Viscaceae; genus Viscum; species Viscum album. Next base: position 1,709,588,664 of record OY728140.1, on the reverse strand, counting down.
GCCCTATGTACGCAGGTATGGTGACTTATTCATTGATAGGATGGATAGTAAAATGAATGTGGTTATACCATATTTATAATAAAATCATAGTATGTAGAAATTACTAAAGTTATTACTTTGGTATTTAAACAACAAATAAAGAGGAAGTGGAAGAAGAAAAGAACTTTGAAATATGTGATTAAATTATTATCTCTTATTTGGGTGCTTCCTTTTGATTTGATCAAAAGGGCTCGATAATACGACTTTCTAATAAAATTAATGCCTCTATGTTTAAATCACAATAGTTTTAAGGATATTATAGTAAGTTTTGTCCAATCCAAATGGATTAGGAGGTGTGATTTTGAGAGAAGGAAATGCACCCTTTTATAAGAGAGGTGAGGGTCACTTTAGGAAAAGCTTGAAATATTACTTTATTATAAAATCATTTTCAGTTTCTAATATCTCCAAATGAATTTATGTCGAGGATAAGATGGGTTTGAGTCAAAATAATCTCAAACAATATGTTTTGGAAATGGTTAGGTTACCATAGTAACCTTATCTTTTAGATTTAACTCTTAGTAAAATAGTTTAACTTTTACAATGTCTTCTTGAATATTTATATCACATGGTTAATAAAATTACAATAAAATGATAAGAGAACCCCAATTTGTTTATTAATGAAATTTATATCATTATATAAGTCCTTTGGACAAATTTTATATTTTTAGAAATATTATTTCATTTAAAATATAGTATTTGTTTTTAAAAAACCCATTTATGTCAATTTTGACACTCTTTAGTATTTGGTTTTTGTGAAAGTCATAACAAAATTATCACTAAGAAAAAAATTTATTTAATCAATCTCAACATGTCATATTAACCTATAAAATTATTTTAATGTATCAAAAGTCTCAATTACATTTATTTTGATATTTATAATATTAATTATTTTATTCTTCCCATAAAAAGGTAATTACTGCATCCTCATTGTGTCATAAAAAATTTAATTATATAATGTATAAAAATTATAAATAAAATAACATGATTTAGGAAATAGTTTTTATTTATAAATAATATTTTTAGTTGAATTTATCTTATATATAACCCCATATTAAAAATGGTTTGGTTATTAACATTTGAATTTAAAGCATTCAACTTTTCTTTAAAAAAATAATAATAAATGCTCTAATCTAATCCAAGCAGCTAAAATAAGATCATATTTTATTCATAAGGATTATTATGTTCAAAATCCACTTATCCAATAGAATTAGGACATGTGTTAGGGTAATTATTATATCATTTTTACCTTTAATTACCCTATTTACTTTTAATCGTGGTAAATAAAATTTAAAAGTTACTATTAACAAAAAAATTATTTTAATCCTATTGAACCAAATTTTACATAACGATGTCAGTCTTGTCTCTCAGGATTTTTAAATTAAACTCACAGAAGTGGTGAAATTAAATTTATGCAAATTTGCAAATGTGCCAAGAAGGTGGGTAAAAGACATTAAAACGTTCAATAAAATTTTATATATCTAATCTTATTATAAAATGACTGAAATTAAATAAATTGGACTAATATAATTATTATTTATCTATTTTTCTTTAAAATAAATTTAAATAATAATAATAATTATTTAAATAAGAGTTGGTTTTTAAATTATAACGTTGTGTTTTTCATTATTCATCAAAAATTGAAAGTTTTCATAAAAATACCAAAAATTCAGCCTAAGATAATTTTGGTATTACAAATTAAAAACTGATGTATATTCTACCAAATTTAAAACATGGAAGTTTTATTAATTAATTTAAAATTAATTCCCATTTTCAAAACCAGAAAGCGAGTGTTTAAGAAGCAAAAACTATCAAAAGATTGACAAGTTTTTTCTGCCGAATTTAATTGTGAAATTATCTACAATGACATAAATTATATTTAATGATAAAAATATAATCTCATTATAATATAAAACCACTAAAATTAATAATTTAACACTATAAACTATTTTGATTAAAAAAGTTGTTTTAAATTAAAATTTAGTATTTTTTACTATTTATCAAAATTTAAAAGTTAACAAAAAAGTACCAAAAATTTATCCAAACTAAATTTTTATGCCATGATCCAAAAGAAGAATTTGATTTCATTAAATTTAGTATATAAAAGTGTCAAATATGGTATTTAAAAAGGGTTTGAAATTAAAAGGCAGAAATACTACATTTTGGAAAAATACTTTATTTATTTGAAAAAATGAATTTGTCCTTATATAATGTATAAGAAACAAAAAAGATGAATTTTAAAAATATATATGAAGTATATAAAATTTAAAATGTGGTTAATAATATTCATAACTATTTTTTAAATGGCTAGTTTGATAGGTCGTAATGCGCTTGAACTCAGTGTTGCTTGTAGCGCAAGCTGCTGAATTATTTTAAAGAGATAACGTACTATGAAATCTTTGGGTGTTAAATTGTCCCCTCCATCAATAAATTTAGTCCTCTCAATTTGAAATTTTTCTTCAAAAATAAATTGATAAAAATATAAAATACCTTTGTTGAAAACCCATATCATAAATAGGGTTAATAAATTTTAGTCTTAATAAATGGAAAAGCGAAATGAAAAATTCACAACCAAAATAGGATTTTGAATAAAAGAACACTGGTTAAAATTTGAGACACATAATTATAGGAGAAATATAAATATTAATAGGTATTGATTGAGGTCATCAATCACAAATAGGGGAACAATAAATAGAAAATTGAGAGCCACAAAGTCATAAATCTATGATGACTTAAAATATTAATGGTTCATCAAAACATAAGGTATTAGGGTAACAAATTTTTGGTTTTAAAATCCTTTACCTAATTTTTAGGAATTAATTTATTAATATAATAAAAAATTTATTGACAATTATAGTACTATCCTTTAACTAAATTCTACCACAAAATCATCTTTTACACCAACAGATAATATAACTAAAAAATATTTCATGTATTTTAATTGTATAGGGTTTCAAAAAAATGAATTTATAATTCATCTCTCATATCATTTAAAAATACTAAATTATTCAAACAAGTACATCACATAGGAAAATGGTAGGTGATGCACCATGGTCACCCTTCGATTGCGGGTTCAAGTCTTGTGGCCTTGCTGAATGTGATGGGTTGTCACTCGACCTTCAGGTTGTCCGTTTTATAATATTAAGAAATGTTTTAACCTTAAACCAATGTATCCAATGTACAACATAATCAATTATAACCTTTATACTTATCCAAAATACTTTTTTCCAAACTCATAGTCCAAAAATTTATAAATAATGTCAACATAACATAATGAAGATCACTTTTTTCCAAATAATAACATGTGAGTACCTTCATCATGTATTTTCTTAAAACATGGTAACACCTTGATTTACCATATAACCTTATTGATTACATTTATGCTCCCATAACACTATATATATTCCTTATATACAAAAATTATGAATACTCCAAAAAAGATGGAATAAACTAACCACTAATCAGTTCCATGGTAGTCAAGAATATACAATATAATTTTTTTCAAATCAACCATCTCTTAATCCAAACCACTTCATCAGTATCCAGACCATATTAAGGTGTATCTTTCCTTCAACCATGTATTTTAAAAAAATTAACTTGTTGTTGATTCACTTTTCTTAGTACCATATAATCTCAAATCCTCAATGAAATAATACTATAGTATATTCCTAATTAATTTCTATAATTAATATAGCTAGTACATCATTGATACAACACTAAAATGACATAATTCATCAATAAAAAAATACAAGAACACAAATTATTACTCTTCATCTGTGGTAGTATCATAACTTGATTATTATCCAATAGAATCTTTCGGGGTATCCATTGATGATTGGGATATTGATTCGCATAGGGTCCCAACTCCCTCCATATAAGTCATTGTATATTGGAAACCTTTTTCTTACCCTTGAAATCACATACCTGGTGTCCATTTTCTCCACACTAGTAACAAATACCTATTCCCTTCAAACATTTACTAAGTCTTTTCTTTCCATAGTTATCATATATGGGAAAATCATTCTTTCCCTTCTTCCCTTTATCTATCTTTCTCTCTATGATGTTTTTCTTCTCTGGATTCCCTCTAAAGCCATAGGAAACAGAGAATTCTTTACATATCTTATTAACACAGGATACTATTTCTCCATATGATGAGAATACGTTGGAGACTATTTCAATTCTAAATGTTGGCTTAATACCATGAAAGATACGATCATTCTTACTCTTTGGATCATGAGTATTACTGTAGATCTCATTCCTTATACTGGGAACCATTTCTAAACAATGGAGTACACTAGGTTAGTATATGAATCGCAGTGCATAATTCAAAACTTTTAAAATACCTAAAATAAATTTAAATGTTTATGCTTGTAATATATAGCCATAAAAATGTTTTATTTCCGGAATTATTTAGTCATAAATCCTTCATAATGGTTTATAAAGAAAATGTGAATTATCCTAAGCATATCCTCCAGGAGTGTCGTGACCAAGAGTGTAGAAAGGCTCGATGTCGTGCACCAATTCTCATTCAAGTCAAGATAAAAGTTTTGTTTTCAGTTTTTACCACTAGATACATCTATGTCAGAGCTGCCTCTACCTACTCGTATCCAGATAGGGATGTATTTCTTGGAAAATTCAAAAAAAACACTACACTGCCAAAATTCTATGAAGTTCTTCTATACAAATTCTCAAAGATTATCTTAGGGTAATGTTCCCTAATCAGAGTTTTTCAAAATCTAGTTTTCAAGTTTTGTACTAAAAATTCTCTTATACCAACTATAATGCTCTGACCCTAGTTACCCAAAGTTATTTCATTATTACATTACATTTTAATGATCACAAAAGATCAAGTCTCGAAAGATCGATTAGTTTAGTACCCTTAGAAGTAATAGATACATACGTAAGTTTTACGTTACATTATTAATTGGAAAAAAACAAAAACATTGTTTCCCCTTTGAACACACTCATATCTTATAGCCTATACCAATAGGTCAGTCATAATATACTTCTTTTCATCTTGGAAAAAATAAAACATAAGAAAGGGGTGAGCTCAGATGCTCAGAAAGGATAACAATATAGCGGAAACTATCATAAATAAGCATAAACGTTTAAGGCAATGTATAAGACTCAAACACAAGTCTTTTAAACATAAACTTAAGCATAATATGGGAAAGATAAAAAAAATAATTCCATTTACTTATTCACATGGATATTCTACTCATTAAATAATCACTTGTAATATCAATAGCCAATTTCATAATGATGGAATGCATAATGTTGGACATCAAAACCACATAGTCAAAGCATCGTTACAAGACTAAAAATAATATTTTTTCAAGGCCTTGTTCCAAGACACTAGATTGTCTCATGATACATACTGATTCAATTAGGAGATATAGCGGGCTACACCCGTAATTACTATGTCCAATTAATTTCTTATATGAAAATATTGAAACATAACCAAAACATTCGTATCAAAACTATCATACGAAATGTTAATACTTTAACCATAAAACATAAATGGTATAAATTTAACACATCCACAGTCAAACATATCAAAAAATATTCAATACAATATTGAATATTTTTATCATAATAAATCAACTTCAAACAAGTGTAAAATCCATCAAAGGATATTGACATAGATGAAACCAAAACTATTTGAGATAAATTTTGAAATCATTTAAAAGTCACATAATTATAAAAGAAAAAATTATTTTGAAAATATTCTTATAAGATTATAAGGTAATATTCAATGGTTTTATAATGGTGTAAAATAGTTGTACCCACCGTATAAGTGAAAAAACATTCTTACCTTAATTTGTCAAAAATGCCATAAAGTACCTTGTATGGAAAACAATAGAAATACTACTTTCAAAACATTTTATAAAAATCACAATAATAGTATAAATTAAGTTAACCGATATTCGAGGAAATAGTAAAAAATGCTTTGAAATACATTTTTATGAAACATGGATGTGGATGATAAAGAATTCTTAGTAGATACTTTTATAAAAACAACCCCAGATAATAAAGAGATTATAAAATTAACCCTTAACTTGTACTTTTCCTTGGTCGAGGGTGCATTAAATTCATATATAATAGTTCAATAATTGTTAATAAATTATACAAGGACCACATACATAAATATTATATCATATATGATCCTCTAATATTGCTCTATTAATTTTATTTAAGTAGTATCATTGTTTCGGGTGTTAACTGCTTTGTTTTTCTTTATATGTTTTGTTACATAAGTCATGTTTGTTATGGATAGGATGTATTTGATTCATATACAGAATGATATTAAGTTCATAAACATTATTTTAAATCATAAAATAAAAATTATTCTTGACTGGTTACGATGGGAATGAATCTCATCGCGTTTGTGGAGACGGTAATATGTACGTACACATGAGAGACAATATCATTCTATTTATGGTAAAATCATATGTAATTGGATGATATAACATATATACAGAATAATTTATATGTTTTATTTATTATTTAGATCAATTATACTCATTATTATACCCATACAAATAATTAAGTGTTGAATAAGAAACTACAACGAGATGTGGAGACGATAAGCCGTACGTATGAACATATGGTGACTTTTTCATTCATAGGATGCATAGAATAATGAATGTGGTTGTTCTGTAATTATAATAACATCAAAGTATTTAGAAGGTACTAGAGTTATTAATATGGTATTTAAACAAAAAATAAATAGGATGTGGAAGAAGAAAAGAACTTTGAAAGAGGTGATGAAATTAGCACCTGTTCTTTGGGTGCTTCCTTTTGATTTGATCAAAAGGGATCCATATAATGGATTTCTATTCAAAGGAAGGAATCTTGGTTGAAGTTAGTGTAGTTGGGATGATATGTTATAAGGTTTTTCCCAAGACAAATAGCTCTGTAGGTGTGATTTGAAGATAATGGGATACCCTTTTTTATAAGAGAGGTGAGAGTAACTTTAGGAAAATATTGAAATATTATTTTATTATAAAATCATTTTCAGTTTATAAAAAATAAAAATGTATTTATATCAATTATAAGGTGGGGATTGATCTCATTACTCCCAAAAAATAGGTTTTAGACAAGTTTAGGTCACCATATTTACTTTAACTTTAGATTTAACTCTTATTTAAATAGTTTAACTTTTACAATATCTTCTTGTATTTTTATATCAAATGGTTAATAAACGTACTATAAATTGACAAGAGAACACCAAGTGCTTCATTAATAACATATATATCATTATATAAGTATTTTTATTGAAACTTATATTTTTAATAATATTATATCATTTAATAATATAGTATTTGTTTCAAAAACTCATTAATGTCAATTTTGGCACTATTTTGTATTTGATTTTGTGAATGTCAAAAAAAATTATCACTTAGAAAAAAATTATTTAATCAACCTTAACATGTCATATAAACCTATAAAATTCGTGTAATGCATCAAAAGTATCAATTTACATTTATTTGGATATTTATAATATCAATTATTTTAATCTTTCTTTAATAAGGTAATTGCTACATCATCATTGTGTCATAAATAAATTTAATAATTTAATGTCTAAAATTTATAAATAAAATAACATGATGTATTAAATCTTTTTATATTTCTAATGAATATTTATAGTAAAATTTATCTTATGTATAACACTATATTAAAAATGGTTTAGTTATTAATATTTGAATTAAAAACATTTAACTCTTCTTTAAATAATATAATAATAAATGTCTTAATCTAATACAAGTAGATCAAGTAGGATCATATTTAATTAATAAAGTTGATTATGGTTGAAAAACACTTATCCAATAAAATTAGGACATGTTTTAGGGTAATTATAATATCATTTTTACCTTTAATTACCCTATTTACATTTAACCATGGTAAATAAAATTAAAAAGTTACTATTCAACAAAAATTATTTTCATCCAATTGAACCACATATTACATACTGATTTCAACCATGTCTCTTGGATTTTTGAAATTCAATTCACATAAGCGGTAAATTTACATTTTATGCAAATTTTCAAATTGCCTAGAAGGTGGGTAAAAACAGTAAAAAGTTCAATAAAATTTTATATATCGAATATTATTATAAATTGAATCAAATGAATTACATTGGACTAATATCGGTATTATGTATCTATTTTTCATTTAAAATAAATTTTAATAAAAATAATTATTATTATTTAAATAAAAGTTGTTTTTTAAACAATAACACAGTGTTGTTCACTATTCATCAAAAATTGAATTTTTCAGAAAAGTACCAAAACTTCACCCTATGGTAATTTTGATATTACTAATTAAAAAATGATGTGTATTTTACCAAATTTAAAACATTTAAGTTTCAATAATTAATTTAAATTTCATTCTCGTTGTCAAAACTAGAAAGCGAGTGTTTAAGAAGTAAAACCTATGAAACGATTTCCAGGTGTTTATGTCCAATTTAATTGTGAAATTATTTAAAACGACCTAAATTATATTAAATTATAATAATTTAATCTAATTATACTTTAAAACCAATCAATTCATAATTTAACACTATAAACTATTTTGATTAAAAAAGATGTTTTCAATTAAAATTTAGTATTTTTTACTTTTCATCAACTTATGAATGTTATCAGAAAAGTACCAAAATTCTATCCAAACTAAATTTATATGTCCGTATTATAAAAAATATTTTAACTTCATTAAATTTAAAATATAAAATGTCAAATATTTGATTTAAAAATGGTTTTCCATTAAATGGCTGAAAACTGCATTTTTTAAAAATACTTATTTTATCTGAAAAAATAAATTTTTTCTTATATTATGTCGAAAAAAATGATGACCATTATAATTATATAGGATATTTATAAAATTAAAAATTTGGTCAATTCTATTCATAACCGCTTTTTAAAATGGCTATTTTTAAAGGTATTGATGTACTTGAACTTACTGTTATGTGTAGCGCAAGCTATTGAATTTCTTTAAAGAGATAATGTACAACGAATTCTTAGGGTGTTACATTCTCCCATCCTTTAATAAATTTCTTCCTCACAATTTGAAATTTTTCTTCAAAAGTAAAAGTTTAAAAATAGAAAATACCTTTTTGGAAAACCAACATTAGAAATAGGGTTAATAAAATTTAGTCTTAATAAGAGGGAAAGGGAAATGAAAAAGTCCCTACCAAATTATGATTTTGAATAAGAGAACATTGGTGGAAATTTGAGACCCATATTTAGAGAAAAAACATAAATATTTACTAGTATTAATTAAGGTCATCAATCACAAATAGGTTAACAATGAATAGAAAATTGAGGTCCTCAAAGCCATAAATTAATGATGACTTAAAATATTATCCGTTCATCAAAACATAAGGTATTTGGATAACACATTTTTGGTTTTAAGATCCTTTCCCTAATTTTTAATAATTAATTTCTTCATATAATAAGAAAAAAATACTTGACAAGTAGAGTTTCATCCTTTAACTAATTTCTACCACAGACTCATCTTTCACTCTAAAAAATAATAGAACTCAAAAATATTCAATTTATACTAATCGTATAGAGTTTCAAGAAAATTTAATTTTAAATTCATCTATGAGATCATTTAAAAATACTACATTATAAAAACCAAGACATCATATCGGCCAGTGGTAAGTGATGCACCCTAGTCTTTTTTCAGTAGTGGGTTCAAGTCTTGTGGCCTTACTGGACGCGACGGGCTATCTCCTAACCTTTGGGTTGTCATTTTTATAATATTAAGAAATGTGTTAACCTTAAACAATATTATCCAATGTCCAACTTAATCAATTCGAACCTTTAAACTTATCCAAAATAATTGTGTCTAAACTCATAGCCCAAAAATTTTTAAGGAAGGTCAACATAACATAATAAAGATCTCTTTTTCTACATAATAACATGTGAGTACCTTCATCATATATTCTCTTAAAATACAGTAACACCTTGATTTTCCCATAAAATGGTATTGATTACATTCATTCTTTTTTGACATTATATATATTCCTTATATCCAAAAATTTTGAATACTCCAACAATGATAGAATAAAAAAACAACTATTCTGTTCCAAGGGAGTCAATAATATCCAATATAATTTATCCAAATCAACCTTCTCTTATTCCAAAATCACTACCTCGGTATCATGACTATATTAAGGTTTGTCTTTCCTTCAACCATGTATTTTAAAATAAGTTTAACTTGTTGTATATTCACTTTTCTTAGTACCATATAATCTAAAATACTCAATGAAATTGTATTGCAGAACAGTCCTTATTTATTTCAATAATTAATATAACCAGTAAATCATTGATAAAACACTAAAATAACATAATTAATTAATAAACAAAATAAGAAAAATAATTATTCTTATTTATCTACGGTAGTATCATAACTTTATTATTATCGAATAGCATCATTTGGGGTATACTTTGATGAATGGGAAATGGATTCACGTAGTTTCCCAACCCCTTGAAGATAAGGCATTGTACATTTGAAACCATTTTATTACCCTTGCAATCTCATACAAGGTGTCCATTTTATCCACACATATAACAAAATCACATTCCCTTCAAGAATTTACCATAGCGATTCTTTCTATTATTATCATATATGGTAGAATCATTCTTTCCCTTATTCCCTTTATCTATCTTTCTCTCTACGATCCTTTTATTCTCTGTAATACCTTCAATTACATTGTACTCAATGAATTATTTACCTATCATATTAAAACATGATAATATTTCTCTAGATGATGAAAAATCATGAGAGAATATTTCCCTTTTAAATTTTTTATTAAGACCATGAAATATGTGTTCCTTCTTACTCTTTGGATCATGCATATTGCTAGAGTTATCATTCCTTCTACTAGGCACCATTTCGAAACAAATCCATACACTAGGTTAGTTTATGAATAATTGTTCATAATTACAATCTTTTAAAATACCTAACTTAAATTGAAAAGTTTATGCATATAATCCATAATAATAAAAATGTTTTCTTTGAGGAATTATTTTCTCATAAATCCTTTATAATTTTTTGTAAGGAAAATGTTAATTATCCTAAGAATATCTCCTGGGAGTTTCGTATCCAGGAATGCAACAGGGAATGTCGTCATGCACCCGTTCCAATTTGAGTCTAGCTCAATGTGGTGTATTCGGGATTTACCCCTAGATACATATTTTCTAGAGTTTCCTCTACCTATTCGTATCTAGACAGTGATTTATTTCTTGGAAAATCCACAAAATCTCTATACTACCAAAATTATCAGAGGTTCTTCTATACTAATCCTAAAAGTTTATCTTAGGGTAATAGACTCTAATCAGAGTTTTTCTAAATATATTTTTCATGGTTTGTACTAAACATCCTCTGATTCCAAATGTAATGCACTGACACATGTTACCCAGAGTCGGTGCATTATTACATTACATGGGCATGTTCACAAGAGATCAAGTCTCGAAAGACCGATTAGTTTTGTAGCCTTGGATGTAATAGATACATATATAACTTTTACATTACATTATGAAATGGAAAAACAAAAACATTTTGTTCCCCTTGAACACAATCATATCCCATTTCCTATCATTATAGGTCAATAATAATATAATTCTTCACATCCTAGGAAAAATAAAACATAAGAAAACAGTGAGTTCAGATGCTTAGTAAGGATAACTATTTAGAAAAAACTATCATAAAATAGCATAAACATTTAAGGAAATGTATAGGACTAAAATACAAACCTTTTAAACATAAAATTCATCATAATATGGAAAAGATAGATCAAATAATTTCATTTACTTATTCACATTGATATTATATGAGTCAGATAATCACATGTAATATCAATAGCCAATTTCATAATGATAGAATGAATAATGTCGGACATCATAACCACGTATTCAATGCCTCGTGCCAAAACTAAAAATAATATTTTGTCAAGGCCCTATTCTATGACACTTGTTTGTCTCATGAGACCTACCGGTGCATCGAGAATCTATAGTGGGATCCATCCATCACTTATTAAGTCCAATGCATTCCTTATATGAAAATATTGAAACATAACATAAACAATCGTATTTAAACTAACATACTAAATGTGAATACTTTAACAATAAACCATGAAAGTTATAAAAATAACATATCCACATTCAAACATATCAAAAATACTTCAATAAAATATGTAAGATTATATCATAATAAATAAACTTCAAACAAGTGTAAAATCCATCAATGGATGTTGACAAAAATGAAATCAAAATTATTTGAGAGAAATTGCGAAATCATTTAAAAGTCACATAATTATAAAAGAAAATATTTATTTTGAGAATATTCTTATAATATTTTAAGGGAAGCTTTTATGGTTTTATAACAGAGGAAAATATCTACAACATCCATATAAGTTAAAAAACATTCTTACCATAATTTGTTGAAAAGGTCATAAATTACCTTGTTTGGAAAATGATGGAAATATTACTTTCAAAATATTTTATAAAATTTCCAACAATGGTATAAATGAAATTAACCCATATTATAGGAAATAGTAAAGATGTTCTGAAAAACATATTTTAAAAACATGGATGTGGGTGATAAAGAAGTCTCATTAGATACATTCATAAAAACAACCTCAGATAATAATGAGATTGTAAAATTAGCCCTTACCTTGTACTTTTCCTGGGTAGAGGCTAACTGAACCTTATGTATAATAGTTAAATAATTTTTATTAAATTATAAAATAACCACATACATAAATATGATATCATATATGATCCTCAAATATTTCCCTCTTAATAATATTTTAGTTGTACATTGTTTCAGGTGTTAAACGATTCGTTTTCCTTTATATATTTTCTTATGTAAGCCATGTTTGTTATGGATAAGATGTTTTTGATTCATATCCAGAATTATATTAATTTCCTAAACCTTATTTTAAATCCTAAAATGAAAATTATTCTTGAATGGTTATGATGGGAGTGAATCTCACCACGTTTGGGGAGACGGTAATCAGTACATACGCACGACCAACAATATCCTTCTATTGATGGAAAAATTGTATGTAATTGGATGTTATATCATATATACAGATTAATTAACATGTTATATTTATTATTTTTATAAATTATACTTATTATTATACCCATACAAATAATGAATTGTTGAATAAAAAACTACACCGCGATGTGGATATGGTAAACCGTACGTACGCACTTATGGGGACTTTTTCATTCATAGGATGGATATAATATTGAATGTGGTCATACCATATTTATGATAACATCATAGTATGTATATTTTACTGGATTTATTACTTTTTTATGGAAACAACAAAGAAAGAGGAAGTGGAAGAACAAAAGAACTTTGAAAGAGATGATGAAATTATTACCTCTTCTTTGGGTGATTTCTTTTCATTTGATCAAAAGGGCTCCTTACATTGGAATTTTGATCAAATTTAGGCCTCTAGGTTGATTTGAGGGTAGCTATAATAATATTGGACTAGGGGTGTTTCGATCCAAATGGATTTGGAAGTGTGATTTTGAGAGAAGGGGACGTACCCTTTCATAAGAGAGGTAATGTTCACTTCAGGAAAATCTTGAAATATTATTTTATTATAAAATAGTTTTCAGTTATTAATGGCCCAAAATGTATTTATTTCGAGGTTAATGTGGGTATGGGTCTAAATAATCTCAACCAAAAGGTTTTAGACATGTTTAAGTTACCATATTAACCTTATCGTATAGATATAACTCTTAGTTAAATAGTTTAACTTTTACAATGTATTCTTGTATTTTTATATAACATGGTTCATAAACATACTATAAAAATCCAAGTGAACCCCAAGTGGTTCATTAATTACATATCTATCATTATATAAGCCCTTTGACCGATCCTTGGAATTTTAAGAATGTTATATCATTTAATAATATAGTATTTGTTTTAAAAACTAATTTATGTCAATTTTGACACAATTTAGTATTTGGTTTTTATGAAAGTCATAAAAACTTTATCATTTTGAAAAAAAAAATATTTAATCAGCCCAAACATGTCATTTTATCCTATAAAATTCATGTAATTCATCCAAAGTCTCAACTTACATTTTTTTTATATTTATAATATCAATTATTTTAATCTTTCATTAATAAGGTAATTACTACCTCGCCATTTTTTCATAAATAAATATAATTATTTCATGAATAAAATTTATAAATAAAATACCATGATGTAAGAAATATTGTTTTTGTTTTAATAAATATTTACAGTAGAATTTATCTTATGTATAACACTATATCAAAAATGTTTTAGTTTTAAAGTTTGGAATTTAACACTTTTAACTCTTCTATAAATAAATTAATAATAATGTCGTAATCTAATCAAAGTGAATCAAATAGTATTTTATTTTATTCAAAAGGTTTATTTTGGTCGAAAAAACTTATCCAATAGAATTAGGAATTGCTTTAGGGTAATTATGATATCATTTTTACCTTTAATTACCCAATTTAATTTTAATCGTTGAAAATAAAATTCAAAAGTTACTATTCAGAAAAAATTACTTTCATCCTATTAAACAACATTTTACATATTAATGTCAACCGTGTCTCCCAGATTTTCTAAATTCAATTCACAGAAGTGGTGAAATTATCTTTTAGGCAAATTTGCAAATGTGCCTAGAAGGTGGGTAAAAGAAGTTAAAATTTTAAATAAAATTTTATATAAAAAATCTTATTATAAAATGGCTCCAATGAATTAAATTAGACTAATATAGGTATTTGTTATATATTTTTAATTTAAAATATATTTAAATAAAATATATTTATTTAAATAAATGTCAGTTTTTAAATAATATCTTATTGTTTTTTCCAATTTATCAAAAAATTGATTGTTTTCCGAAAAATACCAAAAATTCACCCTAAGATAATATTGATATTACAAATCAAAAAAATTATTTCTATTTTAAAAAATTTTAAACTTATATGTTTCATTAATAAATTTAAAATTAATTCATGGTGTCAAAACCAGAAAACTGATTTTTAAGAAGTAAAAATTATCAAAATATTGACTTCTGTTTATGTGAAATTTAATTATAAAATTACTTAAAATTACATAAATTATATTAAATGATAAAAACATAATCTAATT
Organism: Viscum album; assembly: GCA_963277665.1. Classification (NCBI taxonomy): domain Eukaryota; kingdom Viridiplantae; phylum Streptophyta; class Magnoliopsida; order Santalales; family Viscaceae; genus Viscum; species Viscum album. The sequence goes on along the minus strand of OY728140.1, from coordinate 1,709,573,478 downwards.
ATACATTAAAACCACTAAAATTCATAATTTAACACTATAAATTATTTCGATTAAAAAAATCAATTAAAATTTAGTATTTTTTATTATTCATCAAAATATAAAAGTTATCAGAAAAGTACCCAAAGTTTATCCAAACTAAATTGATATTTACTACTTCTAAAGAATAATTTAATTAAATTAAATTCAATATATAAGTATCAAATGTTGGATTTAAAATGTTTTTTTCATTAAAAGGTGGAAAAACTTCATCTTTTCAAAGATACCTCCTTTGTATAAAAATTTAAATTTTGACAATATATTATGTCTAAAAACACACAAGATGAATGTTAAAATTATTTAGGATATATATAAAATTAAAATTTTGGTTAATACTACACATAAAAACTTTTTAAACTGCTATTTTAATAGGTCGTGAAGCTCTTGAACTTGATGTTGCGTGTAGAAAACGCTACTGAATTAATTTTGAGAGATAACATACTATTAAATCTTAGGATGCTGCATTCAATGGATTGGGAAATGTTTATATTCTCTTGATAATTATATTGGAATTTGGTTGTATGGTTATTCGAATTTGTAATAGTTCTGTAAAGGTGATATGAGATTATTTCCTAATGTACCTACATGGATTTTCTATGCTAGCTAATGAGTTTTCATTAAAATAATTTTTTCAAATAGTAATATAAATGATGTTTTAAAATGACTGATTATTCCAATTCTAGGTAAAACATAAGTTTTTAAGAAAAAAATCAAAGGTTTTAATTTTTTTCATTAGACTGACAGTATTATTTATTTTATATCCCTTACTAAGCTTTTACTACTCATACCACATTTTAAAAATATCGTCACATGTTTTAAGGAAGTGTAAGAGAATGAAAGAAGTAATTTTGAAATTCATAAAGAGTTTTCAAAAAATGAAATTGTATTTTATTTTAAAATAAATTATATGGTTGGAAAAATGGATGATAATCTTGATTATACACTTTTATCATATTTTATTATGTCTGATTTATAACCTAATTCTATAAAACTATAAACCTGAAAAGAACCTCAGATACAAGAGAATGAATTCTTGTCTTCAAACTCAAAAATTTGTGGTGTTTCAAATTAGTTCCTCATAAAAAAGTATTTACAAATGGTTCATAAAGTTTTATAAAGAATGTATTAACTATCCCAAGAAAATACTCTAAGATTGTCAAAGATGGAGTGCCACAAGGGTTAATGTCATGAACCAGGTGACGATCAAGTGAAATCCCATTATTCACTTTTTAATGTTTTTATCCCTAGGTACCATTATGTTAGAGCAACATCCACTGACAGTATCGTGACATGGTTTTATTACTAGTAAATCCACATAATCACTAACTTAACAAAACTTTTGGATATTATCATATTCTTAGATGTATTGTCAAAGTCATTCATATAACTAAGTTTTCTAATCTATTTTTTCCTAAATTTTATTCGCAAAGTTTCTATTAATGTTCCTATGTTACCAACAACAGTGGTCCTAACCATAGTATCCTAGATTTAGGGGCTACTTTATAACATTTGCAATAGATACAAGGAATTACATCCCTGAGGAACAACTAGTTTAGTAGTTTTGGAAAATGTGATACATACTTCAATCTCATATTATAATTGAAAATATAAAAAATAGTATTTTATTGAGAACACCATAATTTTCTTTAGTATATTCGTGTATATCAGTGAAAATACACCTCATTGAATCCTATATAAAAGAAACACAATAAAGGAGTGAGATCTGATGCTTTGTAATAGTATTTATACTGTGAAATATATCATTAATTCATAATACATAATCAATATAGAAAGTTAAATAACAAGAAAGACAAGAAATTTAAACAACAATCTCGTGAATAATAATATGTAAGTAACAAAATATTACCAAATAACACTAAATAAATAATCACATGATCCTAAAACTTATTGATGAATGTTCCAAATAATAGAATAATCACATGGATATTAATTACTATTATCTTAAAGAGGTAATTAATAGCTAAAAAATCATATTTTTAACATCAATGACTCTTCACAAGACATATTATATAATTTTTTTTTGCCCCATCCAAACAACTAAACTAGTTTGTATTCTGATATATACCATTGCATCGAGGGGATATAACATGCCCCTCTTATCACTTACTAAGTCTATTGAAATTCACATATAAAAATGGGATAATAATAATCACATAAAATTTCTTATTGAAAAATTATATTAATTTTTTTTATAATTTACCCAATAAATATACAAAATCCACATAAACATTTTTATTGGAAATTACCATAAAAATGATAATAATAACCACAATAAATAAATATAATCACAAACCATCTTGCATAACATGGGGAATTGTATCAAAATAGTTTATCCCCATTCAAACTAGTTAGGAACCATAATTATAAATAATAAAGATGGTATCATTAGAACGTATTATTAATAAATCATAAGTGAAATGTGTGTTTTTATCATTTATAAATATAAATACCAAAAAATTCAATTAAATATATTGTTGAAGATAATATCTGTTTCACTTTGAAAACCAATTTTTGAATTTTTAAAATTCCTTAATTTTAGGAAAAAATAATTTTAGAAGAATCACGGAAGCATCTAAATGAAACCATAATGTAATGAGTGTTTAAGATGGTTGAAAAATCAGTCCATATCGATTAAGTTAAAATTAATAATCCTTTTAGTTTTTTTGGTAAAAATTAAAAGTTATGTCATTCATAAAATGATAAAAAGGATCTTTTTAAAAAAATATTAAAAAATATTTACAACTTTCATTAATAATTTAATTTTAAAATTTTGAAAACAATTTTTTAAAAAAAATTAGAAAACATGGATATGGAAGAAAAAACTTTTTGACTGAAATGATAAATAAAGATATATTTTTATAAAAATGGTTTCTCAATATTTTTAATTAAAAAATAAAGGAAAATGGTTCTAAGAATTTTAAATTTATTGAATAACAATAGAATTTGAAAATATATTGTGTTTATGATATAAATATCAAATAATTCTCCTACTGGAGACTTAAAAATAAATAATCCAAAATAATGATGAGATTGTGAAAAAATCTGTTTCTAATGTGGTAACTTTTGAATCATGAAACTCATGAAATAAATAAAATAAAATTTAATATTAAATAATATTATTATAAATATATTAATGATATAACATTTAAAATATTCAATATATACACCACATAAGAGAAATTAGTGGGTATATAGCATATGTCTCACGAATGTATAAGTGAGACGATAAACCCTTACCACTTTTTAAAATTTTGAATCATACCCCAATGAATGACATAAATACAAATGAAATATTTAATAACATTAATATAATTTTATTCATGATTTAAAATATCAAAGGGTCAGCATATACACAACACAACATAAATTAGTAGTGAATTTGGAATATTTCACATGGAAGTAAAAGTGAGATGAGAAACTCGTACCACTTTGGTAACTTTTGAATCATAACCCACATGAAATAAATAAATTAAAATGAATCTTTTAATAACATGAAGGTATGATTTTTCATAATATAAAATTTAAAATTCTAATTATATACAACACATAAAATAAATAAGTGGTGAATATGCCATATATCTCACAGAAGTAAAAGTGAGATGAGAAACTCTTACATGAGGTCCAATTTCCTTCACACATGTTCCAAAATCATGTATCATAAATATATAATTATTATTTATATATTATATACCCCTAATAATATATATCATACCATATATGTTTTTAAATATAATCTTCTATTTCTTGTTTATCAAAAATTCCTTACTAAAATCAACGTTCTGAGTAATATCTTCTTTGTTTTTCATAATTTTTCTGGTTCGGTATATTTTTTCATTGTAAATTCATTATCATTACATCATATAAAAAATTATAATCATTATAATAAAATAATAAATTTTCATTTTATATGTTTTTATAGTAATACATAAAATTAAGAGATAAGAAATTTATTACAACATTCATAGAGATGGCAGGCTGTACGTAAGCATAAATGTTATTTTTACTTTTAAAAAATGTAAAAAAAAAGAAATTTTAATAATAAATTACCTTTACATAATTATTATTATTTCATATAAATAATATATGTTCACAGAATCAATCCTTATTAACATCCATGAAAAAAATGAAAAATGAATCATATCTCTTCGTAGAGGCGGTAGTCCACACATACGCACAAGCGATGTTATCATTTTCCAATGGATTTTAAGGTAATAAGATATATGTAATATTATAATTATAGAAGTATAAAAATGTAATAAACATCATATATATATATATAACTTAAATCCTTTATTATATTCATCTGTGAGAGGTTGTTATGGAAAACAAATTATAACGGTATGTTAGGCGATAGTTTTCTGTATAGATGATCAACAATTTTATTTCAGATTTGATGGAAAATGAGATGAATATAGGTTTTTAAATTAACATAATAGAATCTAATTTTATAATATATAATTTTTTTACAAATTTATCATTTTTTAATAACATTTTATATAATTATACGAATAAATAAAATAAAAATTCATTATTAAGAACTATGCTTCTTCTTTGGACAAACAATTTATATTCATTCCTAAATCCTTCCTAAAATGGTTTTTTGATAACTAAATTAACTAAATAGTAGGTTGGGATGTAAAAAATGGATTTATTAATGTTTTAACTGAACCATAGGGATTTAAAAGTGTGAAGGGGAGAGGAGAGGGGATATACTTTTATAAGTATGTAGGACACACTTAGAAATTTTTAAAAGAATAAATTATACCCATGTTTCTCACATGCCTCAGGTCTCCAATATAGATCATTATCAAACCATTGATGAGATATGGCCAAATTATATATTTTAAATGATAATTCATTATTTTTAGGTCATTTCCATTATCTTTTTAGTTTCATCCGAGGTAAACTTATTTTCTCTTTAGTAGTAGTAATTATTTTTTACTATTTTTAATATTAATTATGAGAAATAATATGTTGGAAATATAAAAAAACATTAAATATTATTATTCAAAATATAGAATAATTTTTCTCAATTCAATTACATTGATTAGAAAAAATTAATATAAAATTGAACTCATAAGTGCGATGAAAAAATGTTTTCTAATGAAAATTTTTCATAAATATAAAATGTTTTACATACAAATTCTACTTCAAATTGATTCACATGACCTAAATTTTATTAATAATATTATTATTGAACTAATTTTTATTTTAAATCATTTTTTAATAAACTGGATATTTTTAAATAATTTAAAAGAAAGTGTAATTTTCTATAAATAAAAATATTTTTCAATATTCATCAAAAAAATCATCCTTCCCGAAAACTGTAAAAAATTAACCCTAAGATAATTTTTAAATTTTTTTTTCAAATTTACTTATTTTATCATAATAGGTTTTCGATGAGTGATAATTTTTTTTAAAAAATGATGAACAAAACATGATGAAACCACTCATTAGAAAAAATATATATAGTTTTTTAGAAAAAATTATTTCCTTTTTTATTTAAAATTATTTTTATTTATATTTTCTTTCAATTGATGAAAAATTACTTTTTTTATACATGGGTAAATATTATAATTTTAAAAAAATACACTTATTCACATACGCTAATTTATTGGATAGGTTATATGGTAAAATTTTAATAATATATTTTATGGGTCGTTTAAGATCGATGTTGTGTATCGTATACAAATTCAAACCTATTTTTATTATTTTAAAATGATAGGTTGTTACAAATTAAATTTGATTCAAATAAACATATATCGCGTGAGTGTAAAACTAGTAGCCTATTTAGGCCTATTAGTTATGGACTGAGTGAATAATGAATTAACACTCAAACAACCTTTTTTAGGGTTATTAATCCAATGTTAAACTGAGCTAGATCCTGAAACCAATTCATTTCATATAGTTAGGGACATCATTTCTAGGAAACCAAACACTCTCTACTTTACTGATATTTTAATAATTTTTCTAGTAATTATACTTATCCTGTGTATTTTGTCAATTTTTTTCGTTTCCTAATCCAAAAAAATAACTAAACTCCTTTCTGATACCTATTCAAGCATTGTAGACCTGCACTCCTTAGCATGGTGCTAAAAATAAATTACTTAAACATTTCCTATGATAAAATGTGAGATTTATTAAAAAACTAACATCATTGTAGATATAATCTTAGAATTTAATCATTACATGTCACAATAATCATATAATCCAAGAACCAAAAGTTTTACTATCTTTGAATATTAGATACATAAAAATTTTATTTCAAGTAATTATTTAAATATATCCCATAAAATATCTCTATGAGGATTCATTAGAGACATAGTATTTCCCATAATTCCCTAGGTAAAGGTAATTAAATGGTGGTGTGATCACATACATTCAGTAATAGGAAATCATATCGATGATTTAGAATGGTTAAATCAACAATAAATGAGTAATCAAGAGAATGGGAGAAATATATGATTAAATAGAACAAGGGGAAATAATAGTTATTTATATTTTATGATAGGAAAAATATATACTTGAAATATGTAACATATATAATAGATTAATAATTTAATAAACCAAGGGAAATTATATAGCCTAAAATTATATTAAAAAAATATGGCTAGAATATGAGCATAAAACATGCATAAATTTTAGCTTTTGAGACAATCATCTTGTAATGGGATTGTTTAACCAAATTCTTGTAATATGGTAGGCTTTGGGTAATAATTGATATATTTTTTTTATTCACAGGATAACCACCCATGTACCCTATTAGGCATTGTTTAACTACCCATGTAACCTCTTGTTCTTGGGATAAAACCCATGTTATAATTTCCCCAACCCAAATACACATATCTAATGCTAGGAATGTAACATCCTGGCTGGACTAGATATTAAACCAGTAATCAGACCTGTAGCCATGTCGCCTCAAGCACACCTCCTCATACTCCAAAGGCTGCTAACTAGCAACGATGGTATAATAATAGTATGATAGGTAGACTATACCCTCATGATCAGAGTAGCACCACGGAATATCAAAAAGCAAATAACATACAGTAGTAGAAACATAATAAGTAAATAAGAACAAGTAGAGGGAGACAACTATGATATCTTAATAAGGGTAAATGGATAATGCCAATACATATAAAATACAAGCATGTCCTTAATATTCTAAAAAATAAAATTAGTATGATACATTAAAAGAAAGATTTTAAAGTATAAATCCATGAGAATCCTAAGTTCTAGCTCAGTCCTATCCTCCCTAGCACCCAGGTATACAGTACAACACAAGTAATCAATCTATGAACCTACAACCATGAATATTTGTTCTGGTACCCCATTGCAAGGGTATCCTGATCAGGGTGAGATATATTCTTGGTAGGTCACCACCAATGGTTTCTAGATCAATTCAGTCTGTGAATTATTAAAAAATAGGAATTGTTCTAGTAGGGGTAAATAAAAGGTGATAAAAAATAAATATATAACAATTCTGTTCATGTTCTAAAATGGATAATCATCTAATTCTACCTACATCAGCTTATACAGAAGGTTTGAACCAAGGGAAACTTATAGACATAATATGGTAATGAACATGGAATCAAATATGAAATAATAGAAGCGGGTCGACCCCAGGTCTTTTCTTTGTCTTGAAGATCATTCTCTTAGGGAATCATCCAAGAATTTTAAAAATCACTTTGAATTCATAAGAATAATAATAATAATAATAATAATAATAATCATAATAATAATCATAATAACAATAATAATAATAAGATACCATAAGTAAACCATACAAGGTATCCATCAAATATAGTAATGGAAACCTGATACCATCCAAGGAGATCCGTAATGGAATCCCCTAAGTTAGTACCGGAAGAATCGATATATCCAGTACCACCATGTATGTATAAGGAGAATCGAATTGGCATCACTCATATCACTCATGGTATGGTAACATTTGTACCATGTATGTCACATAGGAGACTAGGTATCAACTGAGGCATGGTGTACCTATCATGAAAACGATTCTTCTGGTAGTTTTTTCCCTAAATAATCGATGTCACTCACAATTGTGAATAATATTTCTAGAGAGTCAGTACCTAGAAATACAAGGTATCCCTCCCAATGCATCATGTAGATCTGAACTGGACATGGCGATTCCGTCAATGACATCCTTAAATCGGGACTCATGTTATCTCTCAGCCCGTTATAGGTGAGTCATAGCGACCAAGTCACATATCACATGACATGATTAGTCGTGGAAATATCTCATTCCAAACAATATAGACCAAAAATAACATCCAACTCTAGACAATAAACTGTGGCGGAAGAAAACATGCAAAATTTACTAAGAAATCCATAAGTACTAGGCTACAAGTCATTCACAAATGGATTTAAACATGATCAAAAGAAATTCAAAACAACAATTAAGTGTAGAGGACTTGTTATGGAATAATATCAAGGCATAAACAAGGAGGTACAAGTAAAAATATATAATAAATGCCTAAGTCACAATGTATAACCATTTAACAATGAGCATATGATATATGGAAAATGGATTAGGGCTTGAGATGTATGTATGAAAAATTGAACCAGAAGCATAAAAAACGTATAAGACATATTCATAAATAATTAATCATTACATTAGAGTATCTAAACAAATTTAATTAATTAATTACATTCAATTAGTCCATACATGGCATGAATCCTTAAGCTTAAGGGATTAACTCTTGGTCAACCATTTGTCTTAATACATTTCATTAATTAAAGGTGTTTATTAAAGGTTCAACACATCCTCAAGGGTGTTTAAACTAATTATGTATCAATTTATAAGTGTCATAAGGATGAAGCACAACCATAGATGTGGATAAAGTCATGGAGTTCACCCAATGTGGTGATTCTACTCTCACAAGTGTTGTACCGGATATAAAAAAGGGTCCAATTTAATTTATTTAAAAAGGAGGAGGAGTAGAATAAGTACAGTGTAGGAAAAAACACGCACCAAAATAAAATAAAATAAACTCTGATAAATAATCTAGACCACTAAACATATACCACAAAAGACTCACTTGCCCTACATCATGATTTTATTTGGTCTGGTTTAAGAGAAATCAAAGAAATAGACATCCACCCTAGAAATTAAGAAAATGAGATCACACCATAATGACTTGTTTGAGAAGATATTAAATAAAGGCTCAAGAACAACATAAAACTTACTTATAGAAATATGTAAGGACCAACAGGGATTGAATATGAATTTTAATGAAGGAGATATATCTATATCTATAATAGGAGAAGACGAATCCACAGAGAATTTTTTTCATGTAGAGGATGAATAAGAAATGTTAGAGGAAGAGTGAAAAAAGAATGAGTGGTAATAGTGAAATTTCACCCCATTACATAGGCACACGGTTTGGCTAACAGTTTTCCAAACTCTGTGCCAGTAGTGAATAAGCTACTACTTAAGAGTAGAGGATTACACAACCTTTGTCATACATTTAGCCAAACCATGCATCAACCATGTGATGAATTGTGAGTGCACACTACCTAAATCGAACTCAAAATGATGGTAGGCACAATGTTTGGTAAATCGTGCACAAGCCATGGGGGTCACTCTTGCTCACCTGTAGGTGTGGCATGGTATTTTCTGATGGGATTTATGGTTTTACACAAACAGTGTGCCCTTACCAATCCACCCAAAACATTAAATATCAGGGCCCGATGGTCCTAAAACTCAATGAAACAACTGACAGACAACTCGATCCATGAATCACATCTTAAAAACACATTTATGTGTTACAACTATTTTAATTAATTTCAAAATCTTGGTTTACAAAATGGAACATACAAAAAAGAAAAAAAATTCAAATTACATTGGATTTTCATGAAGTCTACAAATACAAGACACTACAAAATTCACACCTTAAAACTTATCTTATCCGAGAATCCTTATAGAAATGAATATAACATCAATCCACATACTCAATCCATGATGTCTTATTCATATTGTCATGTTACATTTCCAAACACTCAATTCTCTTTCGGGTGTCACCTTGAGATACGGTACAAGATCTGTACAAACTCTAGCCAATGATTGTTTTTTCTAGACTAGAACACTGATACAACACCTATGTGAGCACATCTCACCCAATATATGATCACAAAATCTTCCCCTTGACAATAAAGTTATAAAATGTTGGGAAAAATTTTGAATCATGGTATCTCTACTATCACAATTTTCTTTCAAGATGTACTCATATAATTCCAACGATGCTCGTGACATGTGACATGAACCAATTGAAAGGTCTTATCCACACCGACCTCATTTTAATTGATCGTTCCAAATCTTCCAAGAAAATATGCATCCAACACAAAAATTGAACCAATATTACCCAATAATGTTTCATTGTGTAGCTCCTCACTAACCACATACAATAATAGTTAGGGGTATCAAGCTACACCACCCTTGGTCGACTCCCCTCAAGGCACCTGGCTTAGGAGGGAGATGAATTTCTAAAACTAGACTTGATTCCTTTAGACGGAGCACCTTATGAATTCTATGAGCATACTCACTAAATATTGTAGCCCTCTTTGGGTTATTTCTAGGGATAAAATATTCATTTGTACTATCATTACTCTATACTAAAATAGGAACATTATTGATTCGGTACATTTGGATCGTCATGGTTAAAACACCCCTTTTGAGCCCAACTAAATTTTGAAGTCACCTCAAAATCAAAAACAGGTGCTCATGGAGATCATATAGGGAAAACTATAAATGATTATTACAAGGAATATATAGGTACAAAGAAAAACATCCACACATAAGGAATGGTGATTGACCCCAAAAAGGCATCTTCCTGGTCATAAAGCCAAAAAAATGAATGGTGACCATGAGCTCGCCCATGGCATTCCTACTTGGTAACCTAGGTATCAGTCAAGACAAACCCTGCTTCTAGAGATAACCATTCCATATAGAGTTAACTCTATCAGAAATCACCCAAACAATCCCAATTGCATTTACAATTTTATTGTGTCTTAATACCAACACTCTCTCAGTGTACATAGAAGATGCCAAGATAAAGAGTATTGTCTTATTTAAGCCAAGAGGGCACTAAGGGGGTTTTAACAGTACCCAAAATGGACCTGATACACTTCAATTAATAAGGGAACAAAATATTAATTGTGGTTTCAAAAAAACCTTTACAACTATAGAATTAATGAAACAATGAACCATTATTGGGTGACTTCATTTAGAGAATCCTCAGATTCACCTGCCAACACTTCATTGACCCGACCACGAAACCTTCACCACCCAAGGAATAAAATGGTCACTCAAACACTATCATCACAGTATACCCATGAATAATAGAATTTTAAAATGCTTCATAAACCAACAACCTTGACATCATTGTGCTATCACGCAAGCACTAACTTAAGATAGGATATTACATCCACAAGGGAATTTCAATGTGACTAACCATTTACAAAAGTTCATTCCATGGTTGTTCTCCCTCTACCTGTAAAGACCATTGAAAATTGAATTGAAGAAATTGTCCCCACTATAAGAGTTCCATTAACATTGGATTTATAGATAAAGGTATATAAAAGCACACTTTAGTGAGAATTAAAAAAAGGGAGATAAGCTAGCCGCTTGCAGGAGTGCCAGAATAGATTCAAATCTGGCGTACATGTGTAACATCTCCAAATTCATGTTCACATGTTCCATGAAATGATATATTATGAATAAAATCCCAATAAACCTAATTAGTTTTACAAAACCTAATCCTCTATATGATTTCATACAAAGCATTGGATTAACTCGACATCTCATAGCCAGGTCAATCTACCAAATAGGTGACCTGTGAATGAAGTAGCACAACTCAAGACTTAAACGGGTATCACAGAACTCCTTTGGTTTCTTTTACAACCTAATAAGAAAAAGGGTATAACGTGTATCAACTCATACTACCTTGAGGTTTCAAATTCAGAATGTTACATCTGTGACTCTATACATAGGCTCAATTGGCCATATGCATTCAAGTGTCTCTTGTCCCGTGTGAAGAACTAAATCTGATCTGAATTACTCTATAAGAATGTTCAACAGGATAATGACCTGTTGAGTAACGCAACACATAAAAGGAAAAAAAATAAGGGTCACAAAACCTACTAAGAGGACATCCTTTCTCTTGGTATTCATATTCCTCTAGAACTGAAAATTTCAGAATGATTACACTCACAGAAAGGTTTAAAAAATATACAACCACCCATCAAAATAAAGTGTCATTTTAGAAACTAAGAGTCTTACAAGGGACTGGGGATCCTGAATAGTACCATATAATAGAAACTTCTCATAATCATCAAGAATGGGTTCTAAAGTTTTAAGGGTGCTACCAATAACGGAAAGCCCCTTATCAAAGTAAAAAATCATTGACCCAAAATGAGGTCATGCCTACAAAAGGTCACTAGGATTAAATTAATATCATTTATATTCATAATTAGGAAACAAAAATCCTACAAAAATATCATGTTCTGTTTCAAGGAAAAACTCAAGAGACATCTAAACTACCCTTACATGATTTGTGAAGTCAATAACAACACTTAGCGTCTAATTTTAAAGAATTATACTAAACATTATCTAATATTTTATGTAATTAAAATCCTCAAACTAAAATCACCTAACACCTAGGAAAAAAGTTATATGGGGCACCTCATTTAAAAAATTTCACAATAAAAAACAAGAAAGTTGTATTAAATTTCTTTTTCAAAACTATTTATTTATTAACATCACATTATAATTAGGTCATTTCACCACATAACCTCATTTTTAATAACATTAAATCATTTATAAGGCATCATTCAATTTAAAATTTAAAATTTATTTAAATTAATTATATTAATTAAAGGGGTATTAGTGAAAAATAAATCCATCTTACATTTACTTGAAAACTCATATAGGTGGTTACGACCACTTTGGAAATTTTCTCAACACATAGCACAAGCACACCCCACCTTTGGGGTTATGAACTAAGGCGTACCAAGGAAAAAAATTGACATATGAGGGACCCATTAAAACATCTCGAGTTCAAGTAAATGAAACCCCAATGTTTAAAAAATTAGACTTATAAGACCTTAATGGGTTTACTTCTTAATAAAAATGCCCAAACTAACCTACATGGGTCCAATAGTTTATTTCCAAAACTTGTTTACATGGGTCTTTATGCCCAAGAAAACGAGTTTCATTCCTTATAAAGGAAACCAAAACATTTAATGTCACATATTAACAACCTTTACATTTACCATAGATTTTAAGAAGAAGGCTCACAATATATTATTCATTTTTATGGGTTACCACCATTCACTATACAAAGTTCACATACACTTTACAAGTTGTTGGAAAATCCTATCTAAACGTATCAATTTTTATCTAGGATAATAGAAAATTTATAAACCATAATGTTTATGAAATAAAATTAATTTATGTATAAGTTTTGACTATAATGGTTTGGTTATATTATACACCATGTTCCAATTCATAAAGCACCCATACAGTTAAAAAATTGTATAAAGTGGATCTCATTTAATCACAACCAGTTTGTTTAGAATAAAATAGAAATAAACCAGTTTTAAAATTTATACAATAGTCTTTAACTATAATAAGTACATCGATAACATTTAGATTATATTGAGTTTTAGTTCCCAATTTATAAGGCACTCATAAAACAAACAATTTTCAACCTGACTCTCATTTAATCTCAATAAACATGTTTTAGCCCATGATAAACATGTATAGAATCCGGGAAAACTACCATGATAGAAGAAAATAAAATCAAACAAGGAATATAGAAAAATAATATTAATTTAAATCATAGAATCATGTTAATCAATTACCTAAATAGGTGAAAGATAATCATGTTATTGAAATTTATAACATTACATATTAAAAAGGCATGATAATAAGGCACATAAAAAAATTTAATCAACCTACTAATGGAATATTTATGCCATGTAATATGCATGGTATGTGAATCCCAACATGCCTAAAATTATGCATGTAATGATACACCTTTCAACATCATGCCAACTAAAATGATATAAATATCATAAATATGTAAGTAGTGGAAAGTAATCTAAAAAGACAAGGTAAAATCAAAATCAATTGTAATAACATATAATATGGAAAATAATCCCATCCCTGACAATATAAAGATTTATCTGTATCTGGATCGATTACTCTTTGGAAAAACTATTTACAAATCATCAACACATTCCTAGTATCCTGTCTTCTAGCCAAAAAATTAAAGAAAAAGGAAAAAATTATCTTATACAACTTTGTAATGCCTCGTCTTGACCTACCACTAAATTGTTATCCTGACTGGTATCAACATTACATCAAGCGTGCCCCCCCCCCCATACGCTAGAGGCTGGAAACTAGTAGCCGTGGTATAATGATGTTATGGTGGGGAGACCATACCCTCATGATCAAAGTATCAATGTGGTATATCATAATGTAAATTACATACAGATGTTGAAATGTTATAAGTAAATAAGACCATGTATTGGAAGAAAATTAGGATATCTGAATAAAAGTAAATACCCAATGTCAATACATAAAAAATGAATGTTGAGATGATACTAAAAATTAAAGGAGTAAAATATAATAAAATTAAATATATTAATGAATTAATCCAAGATCAACTTGAGTATTAGCTCATTCTTGTGCTCCCTAGCTCCCAAGAACATAGTGTATCACAATCAATCAATCTATGATCCTACCACCATGAATACTTTCTCAGATACCCTAGTAAATTAGAGGTCTGAATAGGGTGTGAGATATAATCCTAATTGGACACCACCAATGATGTTTAACAAAATCTAGTTAATTCACTATTAAAAATGGATAGTGTTATAGAAAGGGTAAATACAATGTGATAAACAAATAAATAAATAACACTTCAGTTAAGATTCTGAAATGGATAACCATCTGATTCTACCATCTTCGACCTAAACCATATTTTTGAACCAAGGTAAACCCATAGACATAATATTGTAATGTATAAGGAATCATATATTAAATAATATAAGTGATTTAACCACATGTTTATTCTTTAGAATGGTGTTCACGCCCCTAGGACATCATCCAATCATATTAAACATCACATTGAGTTCATAACACAAACAATAATAATATGCTCTTACAAGTAAACCACACAAGGTGTCTTTAAAACCCATTAGTGTAAAATTGATCCCATCAAAGGAAATATGTAATAGAATCCCTTGGGTCACTATAGGTACCCTCGACATAACCAATACCATTGATTCTGTCTGAGGAGACCCACATCATCGTCCGTCATTTCACACATGGTTTGGTAAACTCTCAATCCGTGCCAAGTATCTCACAAAGGGGACCTGGTAATACCTAAGGCATGGATTATCTATATTACTAACAAGTACATCCACTTTTTATCCCCTAGGGAACTGGTGTCACTCACAAATATAAATAATCCCCCCCTCGAGATCCCATACATGGCAAGCTAGGGTATCGCTCCCAGCTCTTCATATAGATCTGAACTAAACACGGTGAGTCAATATATAGAGTCCTTAAACTGGGACTCATGTTCTCTCATGACACACAATTGGTGAGTCATAGAAACCATATCAGATATCACATGAAATTAAAAGGAATGGAAATAACTCATGAAAACAAGATGTCCTTTGTATAACATCCAACTCCGGCCAATCAACTGTGGTGGAAAACAATATGCACAAGCCACTGTGAATACCATAAGAATTGGGCTATAAGGCATCCATAGATGGCTTTAAAAATGATTACAATCAATGAAATATATGAAGTATGTGTAGAGAACATGGTATGGAATAATCTCAAGGAATGAAAAATAATTCCCAAAGAAAAATATATAAGAAAGGTCCATCGTACAACACATAAAGATTTTACAACTTGCATAGGATGTATAGAAAATGGCGTAGGTAATGAGTAATATATATGATAAAATGAATCATAAGCATGATAATAAAGGTATAATCCATATGCATAATGTATTAACCATTACATCATAGTCATTAAAACATTTTAATCAATTCATTACATTCAAGGTGTCCAACCATGGAATGAAGACTTAAGATTAATGTTCTAACTCTTATTGAACCATTTATCTTAATTCATTTCATTAATGTAAGGCATTTATTAAAGTTTCAGCACACCCTCAAGGGTGTTTCAACTAATTATGTCTTAAGGGAGAACTTCTAAAATGAAAGATCACACCCATCGTAGTGGATAAAGTCATGAAGATCACCCAAAGTAGTGATTTTCTGCTCACAAGTGTCATACTGGACACAAAAAAAGGGTTCCATTTAATTTATTTAACTAAAATTATGTTTTTCTGGTATAATATGGTATGTGAAATGATGGACCACCATAATAAAAGCCAAAAAACCTCGAGATAGAAGCTATACCACAAACATTAAACTATTGATGACTCACATATCTAATATCAATCCTTGATTTGGTTCATTTTGAGAAAAATTGAAGAAACTGACATCCACCCTGAATATAGGGAAAATTAACTCACACCACAATAACTTGGTCAAGAGGATACAATATAGGGAACTTATCAAGAAGAAATTATATTTTACCAATATTAATCCATGGGTACTGATAGCACTGGAATTTGAATTGAAATGAATGAGATCTCTCCATCCTAGGAACAGGGGAAGAAGAACCCATGGAGGAGCTACTACACGTGGAATAGGAAAAAGAAAAGAGGGTGGAAAATGAAATAATTAAGAGGGTAAAAAGAGTAATTTCACCAATTTAAATAGGCACATGGTTTGGAAACACAATTTGCTGAACTATAAGAAAACCATGCATAATTTAATGCCAAATATGAGAGGGTTGCACAGTCTTGGTTGCATGATTATCCAAACTATAAGCCAACCGAGCGACAAACAGTGCACACGCACTGCCTAATTGGCTCTAAGCATGCGGTCTAGGTGTGATTTTTTTGAAACCATGCATATATCGTAGGGTTCACTCCTCCTCACCTCTAGGTTCCACATGGTTTTCACTGGTGTGCCACAAATAGATTTATCAGTTGATCTAAAAATTACATCATCAACATTAATATCGACTAATAAAATATTAGAGATTATAGTATTCTTAAATAGTGTTGGATCTTCCATTCCAACAGTAAAATCATTTTTCAAAAGAAAAGAGTTTAATCTTTCATACCAAGCTCTAGGTGCTTGTTTATGGCCATAAAGAGCTTTAGTATATTTAAAAATAGAATCTTCTTTTTTTGAATTTTCAAAACTAGGATGTTTCTCAACATAAACATCCTCCATTAAATAACCATTTAAAAAGGAAGACCTAACATCCATCTAAAATAATTTAAAGTTCATATGAGATGCATAGGCTAAAAGGATTCTAATGGCTTCTAATCTAGCTGTAGTTGAAAAGGTCTCATCATAATCTATTCCATCTTCCTAATTATATCCTTTAGCTACTCTTATTGATTTATTCCTAGTTATTATTCCTTGATCATATTATTTATTTCTAAAGACCCATTTTGTTTCTATAATTGGTTAATTCTTTAGTCTTTCAACTAATTTTGAGACTTCATTTCTTTTGAACTGGGTTAGTTCTTCTTGCATTTCTATCATCCAACATTCATTATCTAAATCTTCTCTTATAGACTTGGGTTCTAATTGGGACAAAAAGGGAGACAACTCAACAAGATTTCCTATGTTCCTTCTAGTTTTTATTCTTATTTCTAAGTATCCTATTACAGTTTCTAAAGGGTGATTCTTTAGGGTCCTTGACTGTTTAGGTAGTATACTTATAGGTTCTCAAGTGTCATGTTTTTCTGGACAGGACTGAATTTTATTTATATCTTTTTCAAAATCATCTTTTAGGTTCTCAATTATCATGTTATCATTAGAATCATGTTCATCTATTTGATCACTTCTTTTCTCAAAGGGATCAGATTCATCAAATTTCACATGAACTGATTCTTCAATAATCCTTGACTTTTTATTAAAAATTCTATAAACTTTGGAAGTAGCAGAATATCCTATGAAAATTCCTTCATAAGATTTCGTATCAAACATACCAAGATTTTTTTTGGTTTTTAAGGTGTAAACCATGCATCCAGAAACTTTGAAGTAATTTACATTAGGTTTTATATTATTCCAGAGTTTATAGGGTGTCTTTTTAAAAATTGGTCTAATTAAAACTCTATTTATTATATATCAGGTTGTACTTCCAGATTCTTCCCAAAAATAAGTAGGAAGACTATATTCATTTATTATAGTCCTAGAGATTCCTTGAATAATCATATTTCTTCTTTCAACAATTGCATTTTTTTGAGGTGTTCTTGTTGTAGAGAAGGTGTGTTTTATACCCATTTTTAAGAAAAAGGAATTGAATTCTAGATTTTCAAATTCTCCACTGTGATCACCTTTTAATGAAATTATTTTAAAACCTTTGTTAGTTTGAACAGCTTTGAAAAAACATTCAAATAATGTAAAGGCTTCATTTTTTATATTTAAAAAGAAAATCCATGTAAATCAAGAATAGTCATCAACTAAAACATGTACATATAATTTACTATCCAAGATTTCTACCCTTTAAGGTCCAAAGAAGTCCATTTGGATAGGTTCTAGAGGTTTATATGTACGAATTTTGTTAATATATTTGAAAGATGATTTGTGCGGCTTACCCAGTTGACATGCATTAAAAAATCTATCATTTTCAAACTTGAGACTAGGTAAATCAGAAACTAGCTATTTCTTAGATAACTTATTTAAAGCATATATATTGCAATGTCCAAGTATTCTATGCCAGATCCAGGATTCATTTATCTTAGCAGTTGAGCAATTTACATTTTCTTTACACAAGGAATTTAAATCCAGTGTGTACACATTATCAGTTCGAGGTGCTCTAAATTTAAGAAATTTATTTTTGAAAACAGAACAGCAATTGTTAGAGAAATCAACAACATAACCATCATCACAGAGTTGAGAGATACTTATCAATTTTTGTTTCAATCATTTTACATAAAGTACTTTATTGATTGATACAGCTTCTGGATCTTCAAGTATTCTAATTCCAATTATCTTTCCTTTGGCATTGTCACCAAAAGTGACTATTCCACTATCTTTTTGAGTTAGTTTAGTGAAATTAGATAAGCTTCCACTAATATTCCTTGAGAAGCCACTATCTATATACCATATGGCCATTTTTCTTATGTGACCTGCTTCCTGCAAAGGCCTTTAAACACATTTCTTTGGTACCCATATTCTGTTGGGTCTAAGTGTGTTAAATAGCAATGATCTTGGAATCCAGACTTGCTTAGATTTTATAAATTCAGTAGAATAAAATAAATTATTTGATACAAAATATTTCTTAATACAACTTATTTGAGGTTGTCTTAAGAAACATTTTTTTGAAATATGACCCTCTGTCCCACAGTAACTGCAATTTAATATTTTTGTTCTTGGAACTAAATAATTCTTGTACATATTAGGTTTTTCACCTTTACTACATATTCCAAATCTTTATTTCTTAATAATTGTTTTCCCAAGAATTTAATTCAAAGAGTTTTCTTCTTTGGTAGAAAATGGGTTGTAGTTTTATAGGTTTCTACTTCATTTTGCAGTGTTTTTACCTTTGATTCGTAATCTGAATAGTTAGTGTTAATTGGATTATACTTACCAGTTAACTCCTGAAGTTTTTTCAGTATTGTATCTCTTTCATATGAAACACCCATGTGAATGTTTTTTAAAGAATTATGCTTCTTAAAAATAGAATCATATTTTTTCTTCAAGCATGTTGTAGTAGGCTCCAAGTTTTTCATTAGAATAGATTGTTTCAGAACTAGAGTAGGCATTAGAATCTAAAGAGTAGTATGATTGTACCTCATCTGTTTCTGCCATAAAGAACATGTTGGCTTTCAGATTTACTTCTTATTTCTCTGAGTCTAATTCTAAAGAGCTGTGGGAGTCTTCAGACACACTCCATATAGTTTTCATTGATTCCTTATCTTTTTTCTCATAATCATTTCTTTTGAAGAACTTCTTCTTCTTGTATTATTTTAACTGAGGATAGTCAGGTCTGATGTGCCCCATTTTCTTGAACTCATAACATCTAACTTTCTTTTCATCGTTTTTGAAAGTTTTTAGAAGCCTTTCATCTTTCTGTATAATCTACTATACTTTATAGCTAGCTGAGTCGGTTCTAAATCAGAATTTTATGAATCATAACTTTTTAATTTCACCTTTACTTTATTTTTCTTTATCTTTTTTCCTTTACTTTGTGATTAAACTTTTAAGGCAGTTTCATCTTTCTTGATAAAAACCTTATGCTCATTTGCTTTATTTTTCATCTTGGATTCATACATCATAAGTGTTCCAATCATCTCTCTCACGGTTATGTCTTTGATAGGTGTTGACTGTATGATTTTAATAGAGATTCCATTCCATTTAGTTGGTAGTACTCTCAGTACTTTTAAACATTAATCTTTTTGTTTGATTGGTTCTCCCAAAGTAGTTATATTTTTGACAATTTCTATCAATATTCCATTCATTTGATTAATTCTTTCACCTTCAAACATTCTGAATGTTTCATATTTAAGTTTAGTAGTAGCATATCTCATTTTTCTGACATTTTTAGTTTCTTCATAAACAATAGAAAAAGTTTTTCACATCTCATATGATGTCAGGCATTAAGATACTATGTTGAATTCATCAGGTCCTAGACCACATATAATTGCATCCATTTCCTTTAAGTTCATATCATATTCTGTTTCAGTAGTTGCACTCCATGTTTCAGGTGTATCTGGTATTTCATATGGATTCAGAATCTTATAATATACTCTGTATCCAAGATTTTTCAGATAAATTATCATTCTCGAATTCCAGCATCCATAATTTTCTCCATTGATGTATGGTGCTTTGAACATAGACATTCCCTCTCTTGTATCAGTCATCCTGCTCTGTGTATAATCCTTAACCACTTTCACCTTATTAAGGATTTATCAGAAAGATCCTCCTTTGATACCAATTGTTGTATCGGGTTATACCAAATAAACACAAAAGGGTGGGTGAATCGTATTTTTTATAAATTCTTCGCGAGATCGTGTTCTGGCCATTAATTTTAATTAGATAGGTTAATATAGCATAAATTTAAATAGCAAGGACACACGATGTATAATGGTTCGGGGAACAAAATTCCCCTTGTCCACTCCACCAACGCTCAACTCCACGAGCTTGGTGATTTTCACTATCTAGTCCTCTTATCAACAGACCATTCCACAACTGAGTACAGACAGTTGAAACTTTTACAATCTAAGGAAGAGCAGAGCCTTCTGGTTCAATCACATAACCTACCCAACTTTGTACAAGAAGGAAGTAACTCAAGATAAAATTAAGTATTTGTTCTTTGAAAATAATTTCCTATTATTCTTCATAATTGTAACAGAATTCAATTGACAGTAGATAGATCATCGTCTTCAGAAATAATGATATTCAAGTGTGATTATTTCTGAGTCGATCTAGTTTTATTAGATATATAAAAATAATTTTCAACATCAGCAGTAGTAGATTCACAATAGATTTGTGATGTCGAATGAGTGGATCTTCTATTGTGTTTCTTCTTCTTCAATAAATAGAGCTTTGTCACTATTCATAATAGCAGATCTTTAAGTCTCAATTATCTCAATTATCTCTCTATATAAAAAATGATACAGCTATATAAAGTTGAGCATTCTCATTTTAAATTTAGATCCACAAAAGTCGACTTTAAAATCACAATATTAAAAAAAATAACAGAGCATTCATAACTCCCCAGAAAATTCTGCCTGAAAAGATCCTTTTAATTTTATCCTTTGAATCATAGATAAACGGATTTGAATCAGTCAAAGGCACGCTTTAAAATCATCTTTTAATCTGGCTTGAAATCAACATAATAATTCACTAGAAGACCATTTCATAATAATATCATCTTTAATTTGCCGATGCCAAATGTAAGGTTGAACTGTATAGCATGCATCTTCTGAACATAAGGTAGATCACAAACATAAAGTTGATGATGCAGGGTTGACCAAAAACGTAGGGTTGATCATCTATACTTTTCTTTTAAACATTAAAGTGTATGATAAATGATTAATACTTTTATAAGCTTCCAAACGTAAGGTACATGATGCATACTTTTTGATAAAATGTAAGTTTGTTCACAAAAGTAAGGTTGATGAACCATACTTTTGAGAAACAAACGTAACGTTCAAAACTTACGTACGGTTTTTCTTCCATACTATTCCAATATCCCAAAAGTAGGGTTACATCATAATGTAGGGTTCTTCTTCCATACTTTTCTGATAATGTATGGTTGTTTAAACATACTTTTCTTATATCTCATAAATTATACACAGCATTCCATCCTTAGACTATGCTTCTCCACATAGGGTATGAACAGTGTTTCTAGAACACGCTTACAAAATTCCCAAATATGTAGAACATGAGCAGTGTTTCCAGAACATGCTAATGCCAATACTTTAGCAATTAATTCTCATTTTTCAAAAACATAAATATTTCTTCTAGTACTAAAAATATAATTAATAATAAATTCCTAAAATACACATAAAATAAAATCATTAGAAAACAATTAAGGGAATTTGTGAGCATAAAAATCATCATAAACAAATAGAGTATTGTTCTCAACAATCACCCCCCTTTTAATAAAAATATTATGTATTTTTGAAAACAATACTTTCTCAACAGATCTTACTGGATAATCTATTTTTCTTAATCATTGTGTTTATAAAATATTTTTTAAGTTAAAAGTAGTAGGTCAGAGATATGGCTAGATATTAATATTTTTTGGGTTTTTAAGATCTATTTGGGATTCACGTTTTCTTCTACATTTATCCTTTGGTACATGTAGTTTACAGTTTAATTTTTAAACAATTTTATAAAATTTTATTTTTACACATGGTATTTCAATATATATATATATATATATATGTTCAGGTTTTGATTGGTGTATCTATCATATCTATCTTTTATATATATTCTCTTATAGGGTAATGCCTCTAATACAAAAGCTTATTATACCCTCAGAGCTAGTCACCAACCTAAGGACTACTAGAGGTGGGACCCAGGCACTCGTTATCTCCCTACCCACTTTGATGGACCAAGAGGACTATACTTTTGGGGGACAGGTTCATGACATGATGGATGAGTCTCAAATTTAATAGCAATCTAATGAATTGGGTAATTTTTTAGTCTCATGAGACTTCAAATATGAGATTATATAGTGAACCAAATCCATTTTGGGAATCTATCCACCGTGTGATGTTGTCTTAATGTTTAGTCTAGACTTTTTTTTGTCATGTTTTATATTTCTAACACATTTACTATTATTACATGATCATATGATACTATTTTTATTATGTTATACTCCCATTTAGTTAATCAGGATCCCTATCTTTTTATGATATTGAGTTATACTTTTTCTAACAAGTTATTCTTCCTTATCATGTTTATTCACATACTAGACCTTTTTTATCATCCAATTTTTCTATATATTCCTTGTGTTATCCCATCTAGTTTTGGTAGATAAAAAGAATTTATAATGATATAATAAATAGTAAAATAAATATGTTTTATTTTATTATCACTTTGATATATTATAAACCTATTCATCCAAATACACTAGGAATCATAATATTTGTCTTGTAATTAATAGATGTTTTTGTAAAAAATTACTGTTTTAATAAGTGTTAAAGGTTTGTGTCATTGTAGTTAGTACAAAAGAAAAGGATTAGTTATCCTTTGAAAACTAAGGTGAGAAAACTTTACTGATAACACTACAGATATTTCAATGGATATGTTTAAGTATAAAAATATATACTATAAATTTAGTGAAAGAGAAAGTGATTAGTTTCCATAAAAATAAATCCATGTATGGATAATACAAGTGGTTGTGGCTCTGGAAAAATTAAACCTAGGGGTAATACCTCTAAAAGAATACATTTATCTGGCATCGGTCATCACTTGGTGCATGATAATGGAAAATATTTTTACACCTATTTTGATACTCTTAGGGGATATTCTTTTGAAATTCACAAACTCTTTATGAACCATTATGAAGAACTTGAAAAAATTAGGCTTCAAAAAATATTAGGAAAAATTACCTAAGATGACCTATATTGAAATATAGAGACTCATAAGTCATTATATAACTCTAATTTTTTAGTTATTCCTCAAAATATTATAAGTTTCAGTTTTGTGCATTTTTTTATTCTCATCTTTTTTTATTATATTTGATAATTTCAAAAAATAGGGGAAAGCATGCCAAAAAACGATATTTTGGGAAACGTAATGATTTTACTAATAAGATTCAAAACCAAATGAGAATGGAAATTAGACATGTTATTATCATAAAAAATTTGAAAAAAATTATTATGTTTTAAAACTATAATATATTTGAAATTAAAAACACACAAAAGAATGTAATGATTTCATCTCATTAAAAGTTCATCTATTAATGATGATAAAAGAATGAAGATTCAATTTTTTATATAACAAAAATATGGGAAGAGGCACCGTGAAAAATTACATAAGGGAACTGGAAGATTCTTTATGTGTGGAAAAGGAGGATATAAAGAAGATAATTTCTTAAGAAAAATAAAAAGTTCAGTTAACAAGATAGAGGAAAATAATTTTCGACCTAAGGCATCGCTAACAGTTCAATGTCCTATATGAGGGGAACATGGTCATTATCTAATCCATTTCCCTAATCCAAGTATTAATTTCTATGGTCTAATGTTATGAAAAAAATTGAAGTGGAATGATTCGCAGTTTTAGGTATTTTAATTTTACAATCATGTTGTGGAAGTGTTTTTTTAATGGTATTCTATTTATAAGAATCATGAAATTTCAAAGAACATTTCCATATAATATTTTCTTTATGTATTTTTTAAAATTTTTTGAATGGAACTAACGACTTAGAAAGTTTATTTAATGGTAAGGTGATATTTTTTTTGAAAAAATGATTGATAAACATATAATATTTGATATGTAATTTACATTTTAGTAATTATAGTAAATTCTGATTACTTTAGTTATTGAAATAAATTATGTTCTGTAAAATACATTAGTGTTAAAAACAGATTTTATGATTAATTTTATTTTTATTATTTTCATCATATTTCTGATAATGTTATATGAATTATATAGATATATTTTTTTAAAAAGAACAAATTATATTTTGGGTGATAACTAACCATATCTAGAAAGGACATGAGGATTGATCCAACATCCTAAGGGAGATAAGAGTTAAGTCCCTACCACAATCCTATGTAATGAACTGGTTAATATGACAATGTATTAACCTAATGGATTTGGTAAATAAATTTTATATTTATTTTCGGAAACCTTTTAGAAGATTAAATATTTTTTAAGATTTAGTATTTTGAGGTGATTAATGGTATTTTGGGAAAATTTTAATTAGGTGAAGATATATAAATAACCTTTATGATTAAACTAAATGATTATTTGGGAATAATATTTTTATGTTTTTTGAGATGTAAGATAAAGGTTATGATATATCCATATAAGTTAAATTATTATTTCATATTGAGTTTATTGGAATTATTTAGAATATATGATTGTTTATTTATAGAATTTTCGATGTAATACATTTAGTTATATTTTTTAATTTTAGATATTTATTATTCATATTAATTTTGGGTATTTTCATTCATTTTTGTAACAATTTTGGTTTTAAGAAAGATTAGTGGGATAGCTTGTTACACATCGATGGATCTTATTATATGTTAAAATTTAATTTATTTCTTCAAGAACAAAAATATCATATTTTATATTCATTTGAGAGTGTAATATGTGATGTGTAAATTGATCAAATCATAATGAAGGGATGAATTTTTTTATAAAATGAAAACATATCAATAAAGTAATTTTTTGTGTTCTCTATATTACTAGAAAAATAATCCGTCAACTATAGGGAAAAGGATATTGAAAAAATATCATATTACCTGTATATCTAAAGAGTATATGGTCTTTAAATTAACTGTAGATGTATTCATTCAATCTTGACAACTTCCACTTGATCATTCACTTTCTTATGATCAATTATCTCTATCACTCTACAAATATTTTGTTCCTACCATGTCCATAATTTCACTTCCCACCAACATTCTCCTACTTCAAAACCTATTCATGTGTTATTCTATATAATCTTCACATTTCCCTTTGCCACTTTTAAGAGGAAGCTTTATTAACCCTTATTAAAATGTTCTTTTTCCACATTAGAAATTTTCAAATTTACAACACTTGATTATTGAGCACATATTAAAATTTTGAGGACAAAATTTATTTAATAGGGATACAATGTAACACCCTTATATTTTAAAATTACACTATATTAAATTGTGTGTACCACATGAAATAGTGAGATTAAATAAACCACGATATATTATAAAAATATTTCTATTTAAATACAATCATTATAACATACCTATTAAATTTGTGGGTATGAATATGAATAACTTATATAAAAGATAGATATAAATATTAAAATAAATATAAATTTATTTATTAAAGTATAGGAAATATGCACTCAAATTTCAATAAAGAAATTTAATCTCAAAAAAATATGTTTTATAAAAAACACATTTTATTAATTTTTGTGAGAAAATATTATAATTAATTTTTCATCTATTTGAAATGTTATTTTATAAAATTTACATCATTTTAAAATAAGAAAACATATATTATCTAGTGGTTAAATTTGAGGATTTTTTATAAAAATATATATTCTTTAGTTAGTTTTAAAAAATAGTTATTTCTATAAAATTTTTATTTCTTTTAATAAATTAATTGAAATAAATATCACATTATTCATTTTTTTATTTAAGATAAGTATTAATTAGTTTTATATAGTCCATTTATTTACTCTTAAATCATATTTATACGAAATTTTATTGTAAGTTAATTCTTGGGCTTTAAAATATATTTTTTTAGGAAAACATTATTAAAGTTCATAATATTTCTCCATTTTAATTAATTAAAATAACCTATAATGAGGAATAATTTAAATTAAATTTAAAATATATATATTCATAAGTTTAGATTTATATAATGGTGATTTCTATTAGTACAGTTAATAAAAGGTCATATTTTCTATGAAAAATTCTTTTGTCAGAAACTTATTTTTCATCTAGCTTAATTATCTTATTTTTAATTAATATTTGAAAATTATTTTATTTTAATTTTATAAAATTTATTTCATATTTTTAATTTTAATAATTAATATTATATAATAATTTCATCTTAATTTTGGGTCATATTGAATAATAATAACAGTAAAATAATAGTTAATGTGGTAAAAAAATTAAAATGGTAAAAGTGAATAACCTTAGTGGTGGAAATGATAACATTTTTAATTTTTTTGTAATAGAGGTGTTTCTGCGATATATATCTCATCCACTCTCTTATTTTTAAATATTTTTGGCACTTCTCAAGATAGTAACTTTCCATTATTGAATCATTTTAGGTATTTGTAAAAATTTCACCCCTCTTCAATAATAAAAGGCAACCTTCCCCACAATTCATTAATTTAATCTTGCCATTTGGAACAATAAAACACTACCAAAATATATCTTAAAAATACTTAAACACATTATAAATATTATTTTCTTCCCGAAAGGCCAACATTTTAGTCCTTAATAAGAGATCCACGGTATTTTTTTTAAGCGAAGGTAATCATCTTCATCGGGCTCTTTATTTTTACTTCATTTTATCCACCATAAATTATTTATTATCAATTAAATCATAGAAAAACTAGTATATAATATATCATTAGATGTTTTTGTGTTTATTTAATAAAATTTATATTTCTTTACTTCCATAAAATGGGAAACAAAGTCTTCGTTTGTGTGTATGGTGGACTACCACCTCGCAAACTGATGTAATTTGTTTTCAATAATCACATCCCATGGATATAAATTATAATGAATTTAATGTTTTTATATTATCTTCCTGACATATTAATCACTCTATTAATATAACATATCATACACTTTCTTACCACACCACCCATTACAAAACTGATAACATTGTTCGTGTGTATGGAGGACTACCGCATTATGATGAGATGTGATTCATTTTTTATTACCTCGTAACATGTATGCTATATATAATGGTATATAAAGAAATAATATAATATTTATTTAATTATTAATATTATTGTAATATAGTATATCACTTATGTTCTTTCCATCTTGATTATTGAAAAATGGAATCATTACACATGTGTATGTATGGCCTACCATCTGTATGACTATAATGTAGATCAATTTTCATCACCATATTTCATGTTTTGTTTTAAAAAGTGTAATTAATGTAAAAATTGATAATTATTTCATTATTATTATTATATAGATGAAGGAAAAATTACCCCTTTTACTATAGTCAACACACAGCTGTCATTTTAAAATTATGAACCGAGATACTTCAAAACAACCGACTTAGATATAACTGAATAAAAAATTATTTATGTTTTTAAAATAAATGAATTATATCATTTTATAATAAGGTATTAAAAATAGAAAAAAAAATGACAAAAAAAATTGATATAATTTTATTATATAGGAGATAAAATACATACACAACAATGTGTTGACTTGAGGTTAGGGTTTCGTCACAAAACAATCTTCTTTGAGACCCATGATCTTTTATGGACCTAATTTATTTTTTAATTTTTATATAGTGAAACTTTATTTATTATATACTGATTCCTCAATACTTCATGGTATTTTAAATTTCATTTCATTAACTACATTCATGGGAGTTATGATTCAAAAGTTACCAAATTGGTAAGGATTTATGTTTCAATCTCATTTTAATCAAAATTGTTTGTGGTTGAATTTTCATTGTAAGAAATTATTTCATCATTGAAAAATAAAACCGTTTAAAATTCTTATCTTATGTTTATTCCACAAATTTTCACTTATTTTTACCACTTTTCTCACTTTGTTTATTAAAATGATTAATAAAATGGTTTTAATAAAAGTTTACTTCATTTCTCTCTTAGTTTTGAAATCCATTTCTACCATATCAATGTTTTCTAAAAATCATTTCAAGAATATTTTTAACATCATCAGAATTATTTTTTAATGAAGTTATTAATACATTTTTGACTTTTTACTAAATTGTTTGAAAGGAATATTGTTCTTATTTTCTGTATGAGAGAACTTTTAACATTTTTACATTGATATAAAAAGAATTTTATTAACTTATACATCATGTAAGAAATTTCCCCCCATCATGAATACCCAATTCATTAAATATTACGTTTATATGTAACCAATATTATTTTAAAATAAATGGATTTTGAAAATATTTTTTGATGTTTTTCAAAAGTTATTTTCAAATTTGTAAATTTATTTACATCAATATTGATTTTATCTTTTTAAATTTATTTTTGATTCATCAAATACAGTAAACTTTAATGTTATAGAATGCCTCTAAACTATGTATATGTGTCTCTTAAATATATAACTAGCTCAATATATCTTACTCTATTGGGTTAATGCATTTCTCATTATCATTTCTCAAATTAATTCTTAAGAAATCAATTATTAATATGATATAAGACAATATTATTCAACCAATTTTATTTCCATTATTAATTATTATTTTTATGAATGTAGATTGTTTACCGTATGTGGAACACATATACATGTAAATTATATAAATTTTATTGGTAGGACTTGAATTATATCTTCATCTAATGAATTGGGTAATTTTTTAGTCACAAGAGATGTCATGTATAGGATTATATAGTGGATTTAATCCATTTATGGACTATGTCCACCATTTTATGGTACCTCGATGATTCTCATTTTATTTTTTTATATCATTATTTATATTTCCTCCATATTTACTATGATTCCATGATTTTATGAAACCATTTTATTTATTTTTTCTAACATTGAATTATTTTGAACCAAGTCTCCCTAATACACTATGCCTCATGATCTTTGGGTTTTAATTAATGGATGTTTCTTTTAAAAGTAATGAAATAATGTGTATAAAATTATATACTTTCTATATAAATTCTATTTATTTTATAATTAATTATCTATTAATTAATTAAATTTAGTGATTGAATTACAATTGACATAGACATTACATAACAATCAAAATTCCTAACATTTGATGATGTAAATAAGATTTAACTAACTAATAAATTTATAACAAATAATTATAGTGGAATATAATAAAGGTAATATATTTGAATAAAATTCAGAAATAATTCATAAATATAGTTATTTTTATTATATATAAATTTAATGTGAATTCATGGAAGTTGAGAATAATGATAAGGGGTTTTCTGCAATTGATTTTCATTCTTTGAGACTTATGCTATATTGAAAAATAAAATTATTTTGTTTAGTATATTTAGTACTCATTGATTCCTTATTATAATATTATTAATTAAATTTAAGGTATTTATATATCAATATAATGTTTTATACTTCAAGGGTTTTTATCTATTGGTTACCAAATCCATAAAATTTTTAAATCTATGCTTCCATTATCTGAGACATGGTTTATATTATGCACAAATATTCATCTATAAGGTGTATATACTGGATCATTAAAATAATATATATTTATTCTCTATTTATTCATGGTATTTAAATTTTCATTAATTTTTTCCTTTTAATAGGGTTTTTGTTTAAAAGGTATTAAATTCATAAGGATTTTTACAGATTCAATGTCCATTTATTCAGTCTTAAATTACCATTGTAGACCACGATCATCTAGGATACTTTTATTATTATATTTCACTAGACTATATGTTATTTTCTATTTCAATCTGAGAAAATTTATACTTTTCATTAAAAAATTCTTCATTGGTGGATTTCTTTTTCTTCAAATTGTGACATTGCTAAGAATGATTATAATCCATTTTAATGGATCATTCTCTTACATTTTCATATTTATTCTTATGGAAAATGTTATACTTTCTTTTTTGGATATATAAATATGTATTCTTTCTTATTGTATTCATATTTATCTTTATCTTGTTTTAGGATTATGATTTATTACTCTTTTATGGATATGGGTTTCAACAAAGGGTTGTTTTCATGATTATATATTTTGTCTTCCAGTGCACATTTATTCACTTAAATATCATTTCTAATCAAAGTTCCATTGTTGTGATTTATATCTAAATTATGATTGATAAATTTAATTATTTTAACTTCTAATAATTATATTTTTTAATTAACTCATAGCTTTATCTTTTTCAATAATTTAAGAATTATTTTAATAAACAAATTTTATAGTTTAATATCTATTTTTCTCATAATCTCTAAAGGTTCTATCTGCTATGGAGTCATGTTTTATGTATCACCTTATAAATACATTTATAAAATAAACTATTTGATTTATTTATGGTTTTGTATCAATCAATCTTATTGATCCTATCATTTTATGTGATAATATTTAGAAATGTTACGAAACCCATTTCTTTCCAGGGGCTACTTATAATGTGATGATGGTTGATTTTTTATGGAACACATACGTATGTATATTGATGTGTGGGGTCCTATATCACCCTCAAATACATTGGTTATGTTTTTATACCTCTTGAGATAATGTATCATGGATATACATGGATTCATTTACAAATTAATGGGTAGGCCTTCTTGAATATGATCACAGCATAAAGGTTGGGCCTTCTAGGATACTCACAAAATGTAATGATTCTTTGTGACTATATTTTGCTGATATTTACTTTTAATTATTTATATACATGATATGCCACATTTTTATGCTATATTCCTTTTAAAATTTTCCATGTATCTGGTTTATTATATCACATCTCTATACTCTTATTCCATTTTTTATTTTCTTCTATTTGAGATTACATGTCCCTTTATCAAGACTTATAGAAAATTCTATCAATTTCAAGATATTTTAATTATATATTTCTCACATGGTCATGCTTTATCGTATTTTTGTGCTCCAAAACTTTTTTAAACATTGATTAGTTATAAATTATTTAGTGTTTGAGATCTCCCTATATTTTGTTTCCCTTTCCACCAAAAAATATATGCATGATTATGTATATAAGTGAGTACATTATAGTGTTTATTGTGGGATTTTTTAATCTAATATTGTGTAATAAGTTGATGATTTTAACCAATATCCAAGATGCAAATGGTTTCGGTTCTTTTTTTTTGAGATAATTGTTGTTATGTAATGTTTAAATAATGTAAATGATGTTAAATATATTCATGATTAGATTGGTTTATCTCACAGAGCATTATATTTCTCATCAAATAAAAAAATTTATTACATTATTAAATAAAGAACATGTTTTATGAAACGAAAACTATATTTACCCCACTTAACATTATGTTATATGAATACTTATTGTCGGGAGAACCACTTAACATTGCATTAAATTATTAACATAATAAAGAGTAGAAGGTGTTTCTTACATTAAACACATAACATAATATATTTTTCTGCTAGTGAAAAACATATAATTAGAATTCTAGGTTATTTATAAATTCTTACTATGAATTTTTAAGATATGGTTCTTCTCGGTCCAAAAAAGTTATTAAGTAAAAGAAAAATTCATTCAAACACACAATACTTGGATTATATTTTTTGGTACGTAATATAAACTATTGGTTGTGTAAAATGATTGACAATAATTTGGGGTGAACACATTATTTGGTGGGTGGAATATGGATTCCAAAACTAAATTTTTAGAATTATTCATGAAGAAAACAAGAAAACATGAGAAGATAATGATTCCACTTGTTTCATTACTTTTTCATGGATTTCTATTTTGGTTACACTAGTAGTGAAAACCTAACAAATTGAATATAATGGGAATAGAGGTGGGTTTAAAGATATGATGGATTGGACAATATGGTGTCCCCTAAACTATTTGTGCTTCCAAAATTGGATATGATTGACAATTTTTGTCCACCATATATAGTCATGGATTATTTATGTCAACAAACTAGTGCAAGCCATGATGGAATATGTATCTTGGATCACTAAATGGGTATGATATATAGTGTCGGCATTTTTAAGTGAGAATTAAATCTTAAAAATTAATTGATGAAAAGATATAAAACATGATATACACTCACTGATTTGTATTTGTTATAAATTATGGAATACTTCTTGATCATTATATCTAGAACACATTTAGGTATGAACTATAAAAAAGTTCATTATTTTTATCTAGGAATTAGATGTTTTCATAAGGAGAACCATTTTGAATCTATAAATGTGAATATTATAGAGTTTAATTTCTCTAAATCATACTCATGGGTATTAGATTTTGGGTTTGTTACACATTTGTCTTAATAATCACAGATTTAAAGATAGAAGGTAATTTGGAATGGGAGAAGTAGATCAACATATCAGTAACGGAGTAAGAGTTACTATATTATATCTGTAGACTTATGATATATGTTTAAATAGTAAAGTAACCCTATAATTGTATAATGGTTATCATATTACCTTGATTAACATGAATTTTATTTCCTTATATTTTTTGAACAAGATAGAATTTTCATTCACTATTAAGAACAATTGTTTTTCTATATATATAATATTAAAAATATTTATGACATTAAAAATATTCTAAATAGTTTATACATTCTAACTATAGATAATTGTGTTAATAACATTAAAAATAAGATTTTTAGGGTCATTATGATCATAGATAACATTATCCTTGTTTTTTTGTCATAAAAATGTGAAACATATTAAATGAAATCATAGATATGGATTTTTGTAATCATTTGATTATAAATAATTTTAGAATTAAGAATCTTGTTTAACAAGAAAAATTGGAGAGCTGAATTTTTATAGAAAATATGGAAGGGCTATTGGACTTTTGGATCTCATACATAGTGATGTATTTGAACAAGTGATAAAAATTGTGATTTGTAGTTTTAGGTATTATATTAGCTTTACTGATGAATTTTGGTTCGAACATTATGATTTTTAAAAAAACTGAGTTTGAAACTATTAAACCATTCAAACAAATTCATAATGAAGTACAGAATCAACTGGAAATTAGTGGTATGATTCTCTGATCAAATCATGCTTTTAAAGACTTAAGGAAAGTATTCATATATCATTTGAGACATTGTTGAATTGATTCACTTATCACTCCAATTGATACACCAGAATGAAATGGTGGGTTTAAAATGAGGAATTTTACATTGTTGGACATAGTTCTATCGAAGATGAGTCTATGTGTGATTCTGATTAAATTTTGGGGTTATAATATGGATATAGTTGCATTCATAATAACTAAAAAATATATATTAATCAGTAATAAATGTAACATATGAGATATGGTTTGGGAATCATAAAATATGAATTTCATGAATATTTGGTGTGGTGAAGCATATGTAAAACATATTCTTATAATAAACATGACCAAAAATCTGGTAGATGATTATTTTTATTGTCTAAATAATCCTTGGAATACTAATTTTATAATCATATTGAACATAAAGTTTGTATGACTCAGTTTTGTGTCTTCCAGGAAATGGAAAACATGATTTGACCAGTTACTGGGAGGATAGTTAAAATCAGGGAAGTTAATAACAAATAAACAAGAATTTCTGTAAATATAATTTTTTACTAGGTCCTAAAAAGAGTTTTGGAATAAAAATTGACTCATGCTAGACATGAACCTCAAATTTCTAGTAGGATACATTGGGAACCCAATAGATATAGATTTATCATGGAAATTATGAAAAACTAATTATAAGAAGAGAAGAATCTATATCCTACAAAGAGGCCATTGAGACATCTAATTTCCTGAAATTTTTAAAATCTATAAAATCTGAGTTGGACAATGTATACACTTATCAGGTTTTATGGATGGTAAATTCTCTTAAATGTGTGTGACCCATAAGATGAAAATGAATTTTCTATAAGAAAACTAACATGGATTGTAGAGTGTCTACCTATAAAGTATTCATGATGGAAAAGGGTTAAAAATAATGTTATTGACTATGAATAAAGCTTCTCACCAATATTAATTATAAATTCCACTCATATTTTTCATTCCATAGAAGATCATTACGATTATTAGATATGTCAAATGAATGTAAAAATCCACATTCCAACGTAAATTTAGTTGAGGATGTGTATATGATATAGACTAATGGTTTTAATGTACCAAATGACATTGTCAAGGTGTACAGGTTACAAAAACCCATTTAAGGATTGAAGGAATCTTCTCGCAATTGAAATATTTGGTTTAATGATGCAATCAAAAATCATGGTTTCATCCAAAAAATTGATGATTATAATTTGTATATGTGGATTTGTTAGAGTATCATGGTGTTTATTAAATTCTATTTAAATGATATACTGCTTATCATAAATAATATCTTAACTCTTCATTTTAAGAAAATTAGGTTTGTAAAAAGGTTCTCGATAAACATCATGGGTGATTTATCATACATATTAGGTATGAAAATTTATAGAGATAGATATAAGTGGTTTCCTGGGCTTATTCGGGACACGGTCATATGTAATGTGATTAAGCATTGTAACATGGAGAACTCTAAGAAGAGGTCATTACATGTATTATATGGAATAAATCATAGGAAGATTAAAGATCCTTGTAATGAGTTAGAAAGAATTTATAGAGTTTCTTATGCATCCCTGATGTGGTATTTAATTCATTAGTTTTTCACATCTTTTTTTGTGAATTTTTTCTATATCTAAATAATATTATTTCTTCTAATGTTTGACTATAATTTTGTGGTTATTTTATAATGAAATTCCAAACTATATATAATTATTATTGTTTTTTTCCTTAAAGTTAAATCATAATTTTTTAATTCCTTGAATTATTCATTTATTTTATTTCTAATTTTATTTTTTTTATTTCATTTTTTTTGTTAATTAATGTGTACATTTTTTGAATAATAATTTCTTTGATTTTATTGTCAATTAATTATTTAATTAATTTAAGATTAATTTAATTAAAAATATTGTAATTTAAAATATGTAATTTATTTCATTTTAAATTTACCATTTAATATTATATGTTGTATATTATATAAATTAATTAATTAATTAATTAAATCTTTTAAGACTATTTTAATTTTATCTTTTATTAATTAATTTTATGAATTTCACATTCTATAATTTCTAAATTTTAATAATGTTCTAATTTGTTCTTAATATTTTAATTTTAAATATTTATTTTTTGAGTAATATTATTGTAAATTAAATTTAAAAATGGTGATTTTTAATATACAGCAGCAACATGTAAATTTTTAATGTCCAAGATCAGCTTTAGAATTTTGGGATGTTTTAAAAATGGCTTGGACCGTGCAATAAGGAGATCGACCACACTTCACCGTTTCTTTTTGACTGTGTGAGTTGTATCCCACGAAGAGCCCTAAGCTGCTACTATATCTTAACACCATCATACTTGGATAACCATGGATGAAGACCACTCATACCCTGGCCGACTGCCTCCTCGTCTAGATAAGATGAGTTAAGCCGCACTAAAGAATTCACTAAAAAAATTGACGCATGGGAGTGGCTTCTTTTATCAACGCTAAATAGAAAGCACTCATAAGAATCCCTTTTATCAGTGCTAGCTAACAACGCTAAAAAATGTTGATCTTTATTAATTCTATTCTTAGCATTAATATTAAAAAATTAATTAAAATTATTATTAATATACATAAAATTATTATATTTATATTTTAAATTTAATTTTCTTTAATATACATTAATTAAAAAATGCATGTTTATAATAAATATAAATATTATATATTGACATATATTTTTTAATAATTCAAATATATATATAATGGTTTTAAATAAGTATTTATAAAATTAAAAATAGGTAAATACATATTTAAATAATTATAAAATTATAATAAATTGATTTAAATAATAAATATTTTTATTATATATATATTTATATATATTTATATATTAATAAATATATATATATATAATTATATAAATATATTTAAATATATTTAAATATTTATATACATATAAAATTATAAATATACTTATATATAATTGGAATTATAATTAAATATATATATTGAAATAATTATAAAACTATAATAATTATATTTCAATAATATATATTTATTATATTTATAGTTCTATATACTTATGTATTAATAAATATATATAATTATATTTATATATATAAATTATAAAAAAAATTAATTATAATTATAATTATAATTATGTAAATATATATTTTTATATTTGAAAATAATTTTATATAAAAAATTATCAAATTTATATAATTCAAAATTTTGAAAAGTTTATTTATAAATGTTTGTTAAAAAATGTGTATATAATTAAAATAAATATAACATATTGATATTTCATTTAAAAAATTATATAATATATAAATGAATATATATATTTAAATATATATCTATATTGATATTAAATAATTTAAAATATATGTACATGTATAACTAAATGTATGTATGTGTATGTGTGTATATACATGTCGGTGTATACATGTGTGGGTCGATGTGTGTGTGTGTACATATGGATGTTTGTAAATAAAGTAAATATTACAAATTCACTTTTTTATATTTTTTAATTTATTTAATTTAATTTACCCATTTATTGTTACACATTCATTAATAATGTTAATAAAATTTTTAAAAATTCTCTAATAATATTTTCTACATATATTTACTTACTATATACATGTAATAGTTTTAATATATTATAAATTTTTATGAATAATATTTATTATTTTTTATTTTTAAGTTTTAACAATTAATTTTTTTTATTTTATATTATTAACATATTTAAATGATACTTATAATTATTTTTTAATTTAAATATTTAATTAAACAATTGTAAATATATTTAGTTTTATAAAAAATGAAATTATTAAATTATAAATAAATATATATATATATATATAATTATAATTATAAAATTATAATAAATTTATTTAAATAATAAATATATTTATTATATTTTTTAATTTATAATTATATATTAATAAATATATATTTATGTAAATATATTTATAATTATACACAAATACTTTTTATATATATTTATTTGAAATTATAATTATAAACAAATAAATATGTATTTAAATAATTATAAATTTATAATAAATTTATTTAATTAATAAATATATTCATTATATTTATAATTTTATGTTTCTAATTATATATAATTATTTTTAGATATATTTATTTATAATTATAATAATATATATTTAAAAAGTTATAAAAGTATAATACATACTTTTAAATAATTAATATAGTTTTTATATTTATAAATATATGTATTTATATATTTATATAAATATACTAAAGTAGTGCGTACTGAATCATATTGATGGTGAAAAAATATTACTTAGGCTGACGTGACAGAGAATAATGATTGCACATTGGAGAAAGTGGTTTCCTCTAGGTAGTCTGACATTGAGGATTTTGTACAAATGGCTATTGATCATGATTTGAGTCATGATACAATTTGTGTCACTGAAAATAAGGGTAAAATGAAGATTTTTTATGAAGAGGGTTTTCAATTGGTTCTTCTAAGGAAAACCATAGCTCCCTCAACCTTTTTTTATCAATCATCGGTTATGCAGCCTGATGAGTGTGTAAAAAAGTTGTTTCAGATAGATGGTCCTAGAACTGGGATAGGGGATGGTATTAAAAATATTTAGGTAGTTGTTGAAGAGGATGTCACTACCCATCTGGTCTCTTATAAGAGAGTTAGTCTGACTGATACATTATGTAGATCTCAAATAAAATAAGTGTTTCAAGAGGAATCAGACAACCTGGAGGATGGTTCTGATTTGGTTCCAATCAATGTTTTAATTATTGATTAGGACACAGTATCCTTGGTGAAGGATGATGAATTGTCAAGTATGGATGAAAATACTAATGATTGATAATATCCTAAGTAATGCAAAAGAGGAAGGAACCCAAGTAGTAGAGGTGGATCCCAATGAAGGGAATTATACTAAAAAGATGATGATCTTTTGTTTGGTGGTGATTGTGGTGTCACATTTTTTATTAATGCTCCCTTTCTCATATTATTTTCTTCTACTTTCTTTTATTAATAAATTATCTGGGACCATTGGTTCACCCATGGTTCACACTGTTTGGATAAATTTATATTTATTTTATTTATTTTATTTATAATTTTATAAATAAATTTAATTATATAAATATATTTATAAATATAAAAAAATATTTTTAAATACTTTTATTTATACTATAATTATAAATATTTATTTATTTATTTATTTATTATATATATTATTATATAAATATATATAATATTATAAATAAATTATTAATATTCTATCTTTATCAGTTCTAATAACGAAACTTGTTTATCAGTGATAAAACGTTTATGATAAAACTACTCTATATAATCGATATAATTTTACTACTAAAAAAATATGTTTTTAGAACTCTTTTAACACTGGGACAGAGTTTTTTTATCAGTGCGCTCTATTTTAGATCTTATAAAACTACTCTTTATCAGTGCATTTTGGAAAGAACTGATAAAATCCTTACCCAATTATTTAAAATAACCCTAACCAAAGGCTTCTCTCTCACACCATCAAGCTCTCGTGGAACCCTACTGTTGTAATTTCTCTCACTGAACCCTATTGTCACTGCATCTCTGGATCTTC
The DNA here is from genome assembly GCA_963277665.1 of Viscum album. Taxonomy (NCBI): domain Eukaryota; kingdom Viridiplantae; phylum Streptophyta; class Magnoliopsida; order Santalales; family Viscaceae; genus Viscum; species Viscum album. The sequence continues at coordinate 1,709,533,652 of OY728140.1, read as the reverse complement.
AGAAACTTTCCACTTGAATCGTTCCTCTCCAAATCTATGTTATGTGATAAATCTATACACCAAATCAAAACCCTTATCCACTTCTCACCACCCCTTTCACTACACTAATCTCTTAACCACATCACACCCCTTCACCGCATCGCATCACCCCTACACGACATTGCACCACCCCTACTTACCAATTTCCAAGATGAAAACTGTACCGCGAGAGAAGGTGGGTGCTCCATGCGAGTTCCAAAAACTGTGGGAGGGCCCCATCATCAAAAAATAGATAGAGTTTATTTGTGAAGTATTAGGGATAGTAAATCATGTAACTATTTTATCAGATAACAAGATTAAGATACAATGGGTGATCTCAAAAGTATAGGTTTTTTCAGCGATTACATGGATGGAATGAGATCACGTGATCGCACAACTGAGGAATGTAGTAAATGATTCCTAATTCCTATCATCCCTCAGCCCATATATTTTTTATATAGATTTATTACTTTTTTGTATATTGATTTATTATATGAAATTAAGTGATGTATAAAAATTTTAGTATTAACGGATTAAATTGAATTTACAATTTCATAATTTTTTAATGAATGAAAAGAATTTTTGTGATGTAAAATTTAGTTTGATTTCACAATATGTGTTTGATATAAAACATTGAAAATAGAAAAATTGTAAATCTAACAAAATATATGCCTTTTTATACATTTATATTTATTTTTAACCATCAATTTAATAAGTTGTGTTTAAATTTTCAATTATATATTTTTAAAATGTATTTTTTAAAATATTTCTAAAATTTTGAAATAAAAGTTATTGTTGGGTACTTACATTAATGAATTTAATAGATTTTTATCATATTAAATATATGAACAATATATAAAAAATTTCTACTGAAATAAAATAACATTAATTTTCATATAATATGTTTTTTAATGTAACTCTTAAATAAATTTTGAAATCAATTATAAAATTATATTTTTTATTCAAATGATTTTTTTGATTTATCAATAAATCAATTTATATATTTCTAAAAATTATAGGATGAATATTATTATTTAATTATATTTAAAAGGATTGAAATAAAATTTTAGTAATATAAAATTCAATGAAACGTCATTTTATTTTACTTAAAAAGTTAATTGATAAAGGAAAATCTTGCTAACTTTTAAAAACAAACATTATTATTGATTTATAAATTCTTGTTAATTTTTATTAATATATGAAAATAATTATTAAACTAAAATTCGATTAGATCCTCCATGGTAGTTTTTCTAAAATATCAATCATATATTAAGAATGAGACCCCTTTACATTTTTTCATCACGGTATGGACACCAATTAATGGTGTCGTTGACTCTTCACCTAAAATAGTAATGGGAAAAACCATATACATCTCCCTTGAATCATTAAAATGAATCTTATGTATCATAAATTATTCGTGGAAATAACTCGTGCATACCACTCGATGAACATTATGTAAAGACCATATTAAAGCTTACATATCTCAAAGTGGTTGCATACTTTTCTAATTTTATTCATGTAACACCCCAATGTTTTGAAAATAAATATTGAATGCAAGAAACATTGTGTTCTTACAAAACAATACATTTTATAATCTAGCTTTTAAACACAAATTTGCCTCTTATATGTTTTGAATTTTAAAAAATGGTCATCTATAGTGGTGAACAGTAAGTCATTTGGAGTCTAATAGAATAAATTTGTTTATTGGTGAATAATAGCACACCCTTATGAATAGTAATATGAATAGTAATACGACCCTTATTAATAGTAAATAATGATATTATTTTATTTTCTTAAGGTAATAAGATAATGATATCTTAATTTATTTTTCAATGTGATATAAAACTATTTAAACCATTAAAATTATTATTTTTTGAATTAACTATTATTTTATTTAAAAATTAAATTAATAATATTTATAAAAATATTTTTCAAATATGGAGTTTATTTTTTAAATCTACACATCAAAAAATGGTTGGGTGAATTTTTGGGATTTTTCTAAAATACTTGAATTATTCGTGAATAGTAAACAATCTGTATATTTGTTGACATCATAATGATGTAATAATTAAAAATAAATTCAGGTATACCTTTGTACATTAAAATAAGATATTATTTGTCCCAAATGGGTAATACCATGGGCAAGCCCATGGTTTTACAAAAACCACTAATGAGATGTCCTTTTAAATTAATAAACAATTATCTCTCTTTAACTATAAATAACCACTCATCCATTCATTTTATTTCATTATATATCCATAATATTCGAATCTCTAGTGGTTTTACCTATATATGATTCCTCCCAAGGTGTTCTTAATTCCTCAAGGTTCCAACCTTAATGTTTTAGGAGTTACTCTTCAAGGTAAGGGAACCATTCACCCTCCCCTTTTAGTCAACACTTCTTTTATGTTATCTCTTTAAATTTCTATTATCATATGTTGGGTTTTGATATTTTTTATCCCTTTTACATTCCTTTTTATATCTATATAATGAGATACCCTTTTTCTCTCATCAATTAATTTTATAAAATTTTAAGCGACATTGTTAGGTTGCTGAATTTTCATAAGGGATCTCTCAACTTTTCTTTTATTTTCAAGTTCATCTCTTTTATTTTTTTTTCCTCACCTAAATTTATCAAAATTTTGTTATGACTCTATTACCTTAAATTTACTCAAATTTTTTCATGATAAAATAATAATTCTTCATCATCCCTCCTTTCCTTTTTTATTTACTAAAATGAAAATTCCATATGAGATGTGCTAATTTACCACATTCAAGGACGATGGGTTTTTAATTTCTATCACCATATTAATTTTTTGTCATGAAGTCATTTTTATGTTTGAACAATACTAAAATATATTTATTATAACCTGCTTAATATTCATGAACCAGTATATGTGCATATTATTAAATCATATGGACAAACGCGTTCATAATAATTAAAATACTACTAAAATAATCTAAGTTATTTTTATTATTGTTTAATATAATGATACTTAATCATTCAATTTAACCAAATTATATAAATGACCATTAACACACATAAATTTTAATTTCAATTATGTATTTTTACATCCATTCCACATTAACTCCATTAATTAAAAACAAGTTAACCGATTATGAAAATTAAGAAAACAAATACTCTGGAACAACAGAATTCTATATAATAACTTATCAATAATGACATAAACGAACTAAACAGAATTATGATAAACTATATACATGTATATTAGGTTATGAAATAAGTTATTAATAATTCCAATTTCATATTCCATGTCCTTAAGTTCAAGAGCGGATAACATTCGGACCTAAGGAAAGGGTTTTCCACCCGAACCTCCATTTTCATTCGGGTTACTTTTATTGTCTAATTACCTCAATTAGGTTCTTATGTATTATTTTGTACACCCCATAAATTATGTGTGAGTATTCTATATATTTTTACCAAAAATAATACTTCCTTATTTTATGGATATTTAAAAGTTTTAAATGGAACTTTCAAAATTATTTCTGAAATACAAGCCCTGTTTAAGGGAATTTCTAAAATTCCTACCTATTTTAAAGAGAACTATATAATATTTTTTCACAACCATTACCTTTATAAAATCTCTAATTTTATTATAAAAATACTATCTTATTTCATTTATGGTTTTATAGAAATATGTTTCCAAAATAACTCTTCTTTTCAAAATAAAGGAGTATTTATCTTAAGAATTACTCATCTGTTTTAAAAGAGTATTTTTGTCACTTTCAACACTCTTGTTGATTTTTATGTATTATTTGGATTAATAATTAATTATTTCATATACCATATTTAATTTAATGTTTTATGACTAGTTTTATTTTGAATTTTATATCCTAAAACCATTTACAAAATTTACTCTGAATTGTTAGTTTTTATGTTTTATGTTTGGGGAATGTTAGTTACACTTCATACGATATTTTCAATATGAATATTTATGTTGTTTATGTTTATCAATTCTCATATGAGGAATGAATTGGACTTATTATGTGATTTTTTGGGCCCATTATAGCCCCTCGATCCATCGGTACGTCTCATGAGACAAATAGATTTGGACTTGGCCAAGGACCTGCCCATTTTGAGTTATGGTTTGGGCCAAGGCATTAATCATTTTTAGACTTCATGGCCAAGGCCTTGAAAATATGTTTCATAATGTCAATAATATGCATTTCCCTCTTTATTAAGCTAGTAATGTAAATTTTATGTGGTTATTTGACTAGTACAATACATATGATTATGTTATTTTATGACAACATTTACTCAGCTCATATTCCAGATATATTATGTTCAAGTTTATTTTTAAAGGCATGTGTTTCAAATTATTCACCATGTCTAATATTTATGTTATATTTCTATATATTGATTAATATTACTAAGAATTTGATCTCACCCATTTCTTATGTTTCATTTTCCCACGATGTGAAGATGTAATTTATGAATGACTTGCAAGATTGATCTAGGAGGCATGGATGTTTATAATGGAACAAATTAGTGTTATTTTCCTTTCATGTTATAATGTTGAAATTATTTATATATCTTGCTTCCAAAATCTGGTAAACTACATGGTCCTTCAGGATTAATATTCCTTATTTATATTCCAATGAAATAAAATAAGGCCCCAACTCCTGGAAAATGGGGTCGGGTACTTACAGTTGGTATCAAAGGAAGTTTAATAGAAAACCTAAAAACTATATTTAGAAAACGTAGATTAGGGAACAAATACTTAAGATAGTCTTTGAGGATAAGAATATAAGAACATCCTTGTATTTTCATAAGGAATAGATTATGTGGATATTTCTACCAAATACATCTTTTTCTAGATACAAACAGGTAGAGGTGGTTATGGCACAGATGTACCTAGGAGTGAAAGCTTTGACAATGAGTTTTGGGCTTAAGATAGGGTATCCTAGTACACAAAAATGGTCCTTGATGCACAATTGTTATTGAAACACCTATGGCATATTCTTATAATAATTCACATTTTTATTACAAGCCATTAAGAACGAATGAAATGTAGATTTTTCCTCAAAGAAGCCTTTTTTTTGTGATTACAGGGTTAGTCATGCGTAGGATTTCAATTTATGCTAAGTATTTTGCGAAGCTAAGATTTTGATTCATATCCTAATCTAGTGTATTAAATTATATATAAATGGAACCATGTGGAAGAAATATAAATTGAATGAACACGCATATCCCATGTAGGTATTTCTCTCTGATGCAAGATAACGATGTTGTCTCGGGTGCTATGATTAGTGCAGAGTAGCTTATATCTATATTGGGACAACTTACTTAGGTTATTAACAATAAGCTTACCCGTATGGAGCATCTAGATCCGCCACGTGGATGAGCATCGTTAGATCACTTTATGTGACAACAAAAACCAATATTAAATGGGACTACAAACCCATTTTTATCTGATTAGCGGATTAGTTCCCTATAGAATATATTTCATGCTTTGGGATATAATGAATGAGAGAAGGTCAGCATGTCAGTTTATCTTCTATCGGGAGATATGGACCAGTGTTTGTTGTTGATTCAAAACAGAAAGTAAGAGGAAGAGATTGAAGAGATGAAAAGGAGGGATTTTAAAGAAATATTTCCAGAGAAATATTTTCCTCATGAACAGCGAGCAGATATGGATAGGCAGTTTCTGAGCCTGAATCATAAGGAATATTATAATGATGCAAGGTATGATGATTACTCCACAAGTTTATCAAGACATTTTGTGGACTACATACGAAATCCAAGGAGAAAAATTGATCGATTCTTTGATGGCCTACATCCATTCCTCTTACGGGCACTGGTCTCCCAAAATTTATTATCATTTAAAGATGTAGTTTCATGTGCTATCAAGATGGAAAAAGAATTATCTAAGTATTATGACTTTAAGGGAAAGCAAGATAAGAAGAGGTTTGGTGAAAACTATCAAAGTGTAAATAAGGAAACAGGGAAGAAATTAATAATTGAATATCCACCATGTGATAATTGTGGAAGGAAACACCCTGGTGATTGATTAAAGAGAAAAGTAGTATACTAGAAATGTGGAAAAAAAGACATATTTCTGGTGATTGTAAAGTGAAGTAGGAAGATAATAATTTTCAATGCTATAATTACTGGGAGATGGGATATTATACTAATGATTGTCCAAATCGTCAAGGAAACATGCCACAGAAAAGGCCAAGGGAGAAGCCACAAGATTATGCAATCACAACTACTGATATTAAAGTTCCTAATGAAGTGGTGTAAAGTACTTTAATCGTTTCATCAAACTTATCCAATACTTTATTTAAATCTGGATCATTGAATTCATTTATGTCTTCCTAGTTTTCTAAGAGAATTAGACATGTACAATTTAATTTAACAAAATAGTTATTAGTCAAAACTCCTAGTGAATGTATCATTTCAAAAATGATGTGTTGATTAGTCCCCCTAATGACACGTAAGCGTGCTTTAGTTACAAAATTTATCATCATACTAATGATTTACTTTTATATAATTCTAGGTATGAATTGGATATCAAATTATGATGTGAAGATCTATTTCAAGAAGACGGAAGTTACAATTTATGAGAATGGTGTAGATTCCCTTATCTTTAGAGTATAAACCGCGCCATCAGATTATCAACTAGATCCACCCCATATAGCTCTACTAGATTAAATTATTGGGGAGGAAGGGAATTCAATAACTAGGGGTGAGAAAAAGAATTTTTAAATAGAAGATGTAGCTGTTGTGTAATAATATGTTGACGCCTTCCCAGAGGATTTACCTATACATCTTCCAGTATGGGAAATTGAGTTTTCTATTGACTTAATTCCTGTTTCAAGGCCCATATCAAAGACCCCTTATAGAATAGCCACTATGGAGTTAGTGTAACAAAAGAAAAAACTAGAGTAATTCAGTGATAAATGATTTATTAAACATATTTTTTCTCCATGGGGACCCCATGGCCCCTTTGTTAATAAGAAATAAAGATCCATTAGACTGTGCATTGATTATAGGGAAATCAATGATATTATAATAAATAATAAGTATCCTCTACCATTAATTGATGATTTATTTTATCAACATAATAGAGCCTAATATTAATCTAACATTGATCTTCGATCGGGATATCATAAGTTGCATGTGAGGAAGGAAGAAATTCCAAAAACAGCATTTTGAACCAGGTACGAGCATTACGAGTTTACAGTAATGCCTTTTAGACTAACTAATGAACCATATATTTTTATGGATCTAATGAACATAGTTTTCAAGGAATATCTTAATGAATTTTGTAGTGGTTTTTATTAATGATATCTAGGTATACTCTAAAATCTATGAAGATCATAAAAATCACTTGCAAGCATTTATAAAGTCACATTGAAGAAATGAATTATATGAGAAGTTTAGAAAGTGTGATTTTTTATGCCAATTAATTTCCTTTCTGGGCGACATTGTCATTAAGGATGGAATTTCTATAGATCCTATGAAGAAAAAGGTTGTGAAAGAATGTCCTACTCCAATGAAAATAACTGAGGTTCATTGTTTTGTTGGTTTAGCAGGTTATTATCGGTGTTTCGTGCCGAACTTCACCTGTTTAGACAACCCAATGACCAAGATTGCATGAAAAAGGGTTATGTTCATATAGAAAAGTGAATTTGAAAAATGTTTTAATTATTTGAAGATAAGATTACCAAATGATCCAATCTTTACTCTACCCTCAGGGAATGATGGATTTGTGATCTTTAGCGATGCATCAAAGAAAGGACTTGGTTGTTTCCTTATGCAGAATGATATAGTGATTGCATATGCATCTAGGTAGCTAAAAATTCATGAACAAAACTATACAACTCATGATCTTAAATTATTAGTTGTAATATTTTTTCTGAATATTTGTAGTCATTACCTCTATGGAGAAAAATGTGTGATATATATAGATCATAAGAGTTTGAAATATATCTTCTCACAAAATGAACTAAACATGAGACAAAAGAGATAGATTGAGATACTCAAGGATTATGATTGCATAATACACTACCACCTTGGGAAGTAAAATAAGGTGGCAGATTATTTGAGTACAAAGGACTACAAACTTTTGAATATGATGAGAGTTGAAATGGATCCTTTGTTCATGGATCTAGTAAATATGGATATGGGAATTATCAATGATGGTAACAAATTACTACTTTTTTAAATGGTTACCAAATGTTATTTACTCAAAAGGATAAAATGTTCTCAGGATGATGATGAGGTGTTTCAAAAGAAAATTAAAGGTGTAAATGATGGTAAGTTTATGGACTTCATATAAGAAGGTGGAATTTTGAAATTCAGAAAGAGGCTTTGTGTTCCCACTATTCCTGAGCTAAAGAGGGGACTATTGGATGAAGATCATAGATCTAATTTCTATATAAAACCTCGTAGAACCATGAAGTATAAGGATCTAAAGGAACATTTTTGGTGGGAAAACATGAATATGGAGATTTCTGATTATGTGTCAAGATGTTTGGTGTATGAATAGGTGAAGGTTGGAAAAAAACTTCTTGAAGGAGTCATCAGTCCCCTTCCTATTCCTATGTGGAAATGGAATGTTATTACAATGGACCGTGTCATGTGGCTACTAAGGACTCCAAGAAATAATGATGTGATATGGGTCATTATTGATTGTCTTACCAAATCAACACATTTTCTTTCTATAAGAAAAGATTTACCACTTGAATGTTTAGAAAGACTATATATTAATGAAGTTGTAAGACTTCATGGTGTACCCTTATCAATTGTTTCTGATTGTGATCCCATTTTACATCACAATTCTAGAAAACTCTTTAGAAGTCCGAATATATTGATCTTTTTTTAAGCACTACCTACCACCAACAAACTGATGGAAAATCAGAACGGACTATTCAAACATTTGAAGGCATGTTGAGGTCTTATTCACTGGACATTAAGGGTATGTAGGATTAGTATTCACCTCTCATTGAATTTATCAATAACAATATCTTCCATTCATGTATTCATATGGAACTATATGAAGTGCTATATGGAAAGAGACGCCACACACCAACTTGTAGGGATGATTTTGGTGAAAGAAAGCTTGTAGGCCCAGAACTTGTTGAGGAAACAATGGATAAGGTGAAGAGTATCGAAACCCTTATCAAAACAGCTCAAAGTAGGCAAAAGAGATATTCTAATAAAGAAAGAAAAGATTAATAATTTCAATAAGGATATCATGTTTTCTTAATGGTATCTCCATAGAAGGGTATTATACGATTCGGTAAAAAGGGAAAATAAAGTCCCAGGTACATCGGGCCTTTTGAAATTCTTGACTGAATTAGAGACGTAGCTTACCATTTGGAAATTCCACCAAGTCTCTCCAAACATTACAATGTGTTCCACATATCAATGTTAAGGAAATACATGCCAGACTCAACACATGTACTCACCTATAAAGAAAAATAACTTGAGCCTTATCTTTGTTATTATGAAGATCCAATCAATATTCTTGATACCATAGAACAATTATTGAGAAATAAGACTAATCACCTGGTAAAGGTTCTTTGGAGGAACCATAAGATGGAGGAAGCAACATGGGATCCAAAGGAGCTTATGTTGAAGACATACCCAAATCCTTTTAGGTAACATTTTGTGAATTTGAGGATGAAATTTTTGTAAAGAGGTGAGAATGTGACACCCCAAGGTTTTTAAAATAAATATTGAATGCATGAAACAATATTTCCCTAAAAAATATACATTTTATAAAATAGCGGTCAAACACACCTTTTCCTCTTCTATGTTTTGAATTTCAAAAAACAGTCATCTAGAGTTTTGATCAGTAAGTCATTTGGAGACTAATTGAATATACTTGATTTTTTGTGAATAGTAACATACCCTTATGAATGGTAATATGAATAGCTATATGACATTTATGAATAGTATATAATGATATTATTTTCTTTTCTTAAGGTAATAAGATAATGATATCTTAATTGATTTTTCAATGTGATATAAACCTATTTATACATTTAGAATTATTATTTTTCAAATTAACTATGATTTTCTTTAAAAAATTAATAAAATTTAGAAAAATATTTTTATAATATGGAGTTTTTTTAAATCTACACATTTAAAATGGTTAGAGGGAATTTTTGAGATTTTTCTAAAATACATGACATTTTTGTGAATAGTAAAAATACAGTTTTGAGTTTTCGGTATATTTTATGACATCATAATGATGTAAAAATTAATAAAAAAATCATGGTCTACATGTGTATAGTACAATAATATGTTATGTGTCCCAAGTGGATAATACCATGGGCAAGCTCATGGTTTTACAAAAGCCATTAATGAGGTGTCCTTTTAAATTAATAAATAATTCTCTCTTTTACTATAAATACCCACTCATCCATTCATTTTATTTCATTCCAAATCCCACATCCTCAAAGCTTTGGTGTTCTTACCTCCCTAGGAGTCCGTACAAGGTGTCCTTATGCCCCTCATGTCCCATTTGTCATGTTCTATGAGTAACTCTTCGAGTTAAGGGAACTTTTCCCCATCCTCTTTTAGTCAACACTTCTTTTATGTTATCTCTATGAATTTCCATTCTCATATGTTGGGTTTTGATATTTTTTATCCCTCTTAAAATCCTTTTTATGTCCATATGATGAGATAACATTTTGGCCTCATCAATTTATTTTATGAAATTTTAAACGACGACGGTAGGTTGTGGAATTTTCCTAAGAGATCTCTCAACTTTTCTTTTATTTTCAGGTTAATCTCATTTATTTTTCTTTCCTAACCTCTTTTTATTCAATTTTTTTGATTTCTCGATTACCTTACATATAATGGAATTTTTTAATGATAAAGGAATAATTATAAATCATCTCTCCTTTCCTTTTTTTATGTACTAAAATAAAAATACCATCTGAGATGTCTTAATTTACCACATTCAAATTTCAATTTCAATCACCATCTCAAATTCTCATCATGAAACCATTTTTATGGTTTAAATGACTAAAATATATGTATTATAACATAATTAATATTCAGGAACCAATATGTGTGCATATAATTAAATCATATGACCCAACTAATTCTTAATAATCCAAATACCGCTAAAATAATCTAAGTGATTACCATTAATGTTTGATATAATGATCCTTCATCATTCCATGTAACCAAATGATATAAATTACCATTAACTCCAAAAATATTTAATTTAAATTTTTTTTACATACATTCCACACATACTCTATTACTTAAAAACAAGTGAACCGATTATGAAAATCAAGAAAATAAACACTCTGGAACGAAAAAATTCAATATAATAACTTATCAATAAGGACATAATTGAACTAAACAGAATTATGATAAACTAAATACATTTATATTAGGTTCTGAAATAATTTATTAATATTTCTAATTTCATATTCCATGACCCTATGTTCAAGATCATAACACATTTAGACTAAAGTTAAGGTTTTTCCACCACAACCTCCATTTTCATTAGGGTTACTTTTATTTTTTAATTACCTCAATGAGGATCTTATGTATTATTGTGTACTCGTAATTAATTATTTTTTAGTGTTCTATTTATGTTTACCAACTAGAATCCTTCCTTATTTTATGGAGAGTTACATGTTTTAAATGGAACTTTTATAATTATTTTCAAAATACAAGACATATTCAAGTGAATTTATCAAATTCTTACTTATTTTAAAGGGAACATTATAATATATTTTTAGAAACCATCACCTTTCTAAAATATATCATTCTATTATAAAAATACTATCATACTTCAGTTCGGGTTTTATACAAATTGTTTTCCAAAATAACTATTCTTTTCAAAATAAAACAGCATTTATCACAAGAATTACTCACCGATTTCAAAAGAGTATTTCCACCTATTTCAACACTCTTGTTGATTCATATGTATTATTGGGATTATTAATTTATAATGTAATCTACCATATTTAATTAGATGATTTATGAATAGTTTGATTTTGGATGTTCTATCCTAAAACCATTCACCAAATTTACATTGAATGGTTAGTTTTTATATTTAATATTTGGGGAAAGTTAGTTACATTTTATATGATAGTTTCAACATGAATATATATGTTGTTTATGTTTATCACCACTCATATGAGTAATAAATTAGACTTATGATGTGATGTATCTGCCCCTCTATAGACCCTTGATGCATCAGTAAGTCTCATGATCCAAATAAACTTATACTTGGCTGAGGCCTTGCCCAATTTGAGTTATGGTTTTGGCCAAGGCCTTAATCATTTTTAGACATCTTGTCTGAGGCCTTGAAAATATGTTTTAGAATGTATGTAATATGCACTTACCTCTTCATGAAGCTTATAATTGAAATTTCATGTGGTTATTCAACTATTAGAATACACATGATTATGTTATATTATGACAATATTTACTCAGTTCATATACTTATCGTATTATGTTCAATTTTTTTTAAAGGAATGTGTTTTCAATTATTCACCATGTCTAATATTTATGTTATCTTTCACTGTATTGGTTACTCTAACTAATCATTTGAGCTCACCCCTTAATTATGTTTCATTTTTCCATGATATGAAGAATCTAATTATGAATGACTTGCAAGATTAATCTAAGATGCATGGATGTTTCTAATCGAAAAAATTAGTGTTGTTTTCCTTTCAAGTTGAAATGTTGATCTTATTTATGTGTCTTGTTTCCAAAATCTACTAGACTACTTGGTCCATTAGGATAAATATTCCTTGTTTACATGCCAATGTAATAAAATAAGGCACCAGATCCTGAAAACTGGGGTCGGGTCGTTACAATTCATTTATGAATTTATATACTTATAAAATAATTATATTATATCAAATTTACTGATATAGTTTAATTATAAAATTTTATTAATTATATATATACTTATATAAATTATCATAATTTTATACTTTCATAAATTTTATTTTTATATATTATAATTTTATATTTTTATAAATTATTAAAACTCTATACTTCACTAAATTATGTATACTTTTATAACATATATGTACTTTTATGTAGTTTTATAAATTTAAATACATATATAAATTATGTATATATATATTTAAAATATATATTCTTTTATAAATTATATATAATTTTATACTTATATACACATCAATAATATTCTATACTTATATTAATATAAATACATTTGTAGTTTATACTTTTATACTTGTATACATTTTTAAATTTTTCAATAGTTTAATACATTTATAGTTTCATAAATTTTATTTATATAAATTATACATTTATATTTTTATGATCTTTTAATGTGATTATTGGTTTTTCAAAAATTCATTTTGAAAATTCTGATTTACTTTATTATATTAAATATTTTATGTTTTAAATCATAACAGATAGAAGTTGGAGGTATGATTTTAATTAAGTGTTGAATGAGTATCAAAATTAGATTTCATTTTAAATATTGTATCTATAGGAGAACTTATTCAATTACTTTTTATAATTGCATTAGTAGGTCCTGTTGTACTCATAAATAAGTAATTTATCATTTCACTAGAGTTGGATTTCGAACTAACAATGAGGTATGAAACCATAATAGAAAAATAGTTCAAAAACTAGAGAATGTTGGTAAATCTGAGAGGTGTTATGTGAGAGATATGATAGTTGATCAGTTTTTTATTCATTAACAATCTAAGGATGAACATAATGACTGGAAATTCAATGTCAATGTTGAAAATATTTTAAAAATAATAATAATTTTTTTCTTTTCATTTGTAAAACAATTATTATATTCAATAGTTATATTTTCTATTATTAAAATGGTTTTCAAATAATATTTATTTTACTCTAGTTTTTCTAATATTACATTTAATAGCCATAATTTCGTCAGGATTTTATAATGTAAATGTGACTTTAAGGGTAAATGATTGGTATTAATGTTAATGAATTAGATTTATATGATGTTTCAGAATGAAGATGATATTTTTTATTTCAGTGATGATCTAAATAAATGTTCTTTTAAATTTCACAATGACATTAAATTGATGGTTTGTGATGTGAAAATGGATTCATCAGTTTTTTTATAATGTAGTATTCTCTATCAACGGGATGAGTGGTATCTATATTTACAAATCAAAACTTGTGTAAAGACACATGGTGATATCTATATGTATATGATCATATTAACATTCATAAACCTTCTAGATACAAATAATCTCACCTCCTACATAATATTGATTTACAATAACACCATGAAAATGGAATTTCACTAACTCTATCCAAATCATATTATATCTATCATGACCCCACTTCTCGCAAAAGTTGAATTATTTTTTAATCCCATTGAAACTCCTAAAACTAATTTTAATCCAACAGAACATGCATGTTTTATGTTAGGGGAGCCCTCCACAACTACATATTTACTTTTATATGGTTTTAGGTTTTAAGGGAATATGTCTTAAGAAAAAAAAATTTATAATAAATATCATCCTCACCAGCTTCATCTATTAAACATTCATTAATTAATTTTGTTTCCTGAGACTCAACCCCCACCACTTTTGGATATTTTCCAATTTTTCTTGAACTACTCTGAGTAGTTGTCATCCCATACCAAGTATTGGTGAACATTATAAATTAATTCACAGGGTAACACCTACCACCAGTGGAGTAATTATTTTCTTAAATTCAATTAACCATTTCATTCAAAAATTATCAAATTATTTGAAACATTAAAATATTGGGTTTACCTTATTTAAAATTCCCCATTTTTGTATCTATCTATTTTGTAAAATTTTAATAATACCAAATAAAATAGGAATGGTATGAATATAAAATGAATGTATTATAGTAATATGTAAAAAGATTATGAAGATGGGGTGAAAGAGTTAATCAAGTTTGAAAAAGTTCATCCACATGAATCATCTAAAATAAATTTCCCTTGTTTAAGTTGTTGTTATTCATGACTAATTAGTCTAGATGATTTAGAATATCACTTGATATGTCATGGAATATATTGAAGTTATAAATGTTTGAATAAAAATGGTGAAAAAGAAAATATAGCTGGTGAATAGGATAGAACTATATTTTACGGATCATCTAATATGATTACAAGTGTGGACAATAAAAAAGACCATATAGAATATGTGATTACATATGTGGATCATTATGAAGATCGTAGTGAGGAAATTACAATGTAATTTGAATATTAACTTCATGATTATCAAAAAATTGTTTGAGACATTAAAGAGTTGTCAAAAGAAGTCATTATATCCTAGTTGCACTAATTATATAAAATTTTGATATGTACTGAATCTATAGAATTTAAAATATGGAAATAGATAGAGTGACTCTAATTTTAATGAACTACTTTCTCTATTTAATGATATTCTTCTAGAATCTAGTGAGCTTCCTAGTTAAAAATACGACGTTAAATGAACACTACGTTTAATGGATATAATTTGTGAAAGAATACATTCCTATGAAAATTCATATTTACTATTTCACAAGCACCACAATTCACTTTAAGAATTCCCAAAGTTTTCCTATTCTTGATAAAATAATGGTGAATAGGTTCATATGAAATATTTGTAATAATTTCTAATCATTCCAAGGTTTAGGTGCCTATATGGAAGTGATGAGACTACAAGGCAATTTATGTGGCATATAGAAATGAGAAATAAATATAAAAAATGTCATCACCTGATAGACTCTCCTCAATTGAAGATAATTGATCATGAGTATCGTGAATTTGGAAACGAGATGAGAATACTTCATATAAATCTATCTTCAAATGGAGTGAATCCATTTGGTTTTCAAAGAATCGCTCACAGTACATTGTCAGTTATGTTATTATTTTATATCTTTCCACCGTATTTATGCATGAACCAAAAGAACATTATGTTATCTATACTTATATAAAGACAAAAAATTGGGTAATGATATTGATGTTTATTTGGTTTCATTGATCTAATAATTGAAATTATTGTTGGATTCAGGTGTTACATTGAATGATTTTTATAAAAATGAAGTTTCCACATTGAGATCCATGTTTTATGAGATAATAAATGACTATATTACCCATGTAAATTATTCAGGATATAACATTAAATAAACTCAAGGTTGTCCAATTAGTGGACAAGGTATACATTCACCTTGGTTGAAACATTTATAAAAAAAATATGTATCTAGGACATCATAGGATTCTACTCTAAGGATGTAACACCCCGAGATTTTATGAGAACTATTATTTTTAATTTCTTTGATGTCTTGTGTTGTAAGCTACACCATAATTAGCTTGTGATATATGAGACACCATATTATCTTGTATTATATGCAAATACTATTCTTGGCTTATGTTTCACGCAAGAGATACCTTCCTCAATAGCGTGTGTTGTATGCAATACCGAGTTTCACTAAACAATGATATATTGTTATAATATTATTATGAACTAGAAATTATGAATATTTTTAATCACATTTTTAATTTTATAACATTATAATTCATCATACACATTATCTAGAACATGGTATGAGAACAAAATAAATTTTTCAGGTAAAATAAGTATTTTTCAAAAAATGCAGTTTTGCCGCCATTTAATGGCGTACCCACTGTAAATCTAGTTTTAGACATGTTTATAAGTTAAATGTGACAAATTAAACTTATTCTTTTGAATCGGGATAAAAAAATTACATTGGATAAATTTTTGACATTATTCTGATAACCTTCATATTTCGATGAATAGTAAAAATATGCTACATTTTAATTAAAAACAACGTTTTCAATCAAGATAATTTATATGGTTTAATTATAATATTAAATTGTTTTGAAGTATAAATAGAATATATTTTTACCATTAAATATAATTTAAGTCATTTTCATTAATTTTACATTGAATTCATAGATAAAAACATTTCAATCTTTTGCAATGTTTTATCTTTAAAAACCCGTTTTCTCAACAGCTGGATTAATTTTAAATTAAATACTGAAACTTATGTATTTTGAATTTGGAAAAATGGATTCCATATTTAGAATCAGTGGGTCCTAATGATGTAAATTGGGTAATTAAGGGTAAAAATAAGATTATAAAATTACCCTAACACCTGCTAAAATGCTATTATATGATTAAAAGTCGACCCATATCACCTTAGAGTCTTAATAGATTCATTTCATGGACTTTTTACCAGGAAAATGATGTAATTATTATAAAACCCAAATAAAGTGACAACATGTCACTCTCTTATATCTTATAAGTGTAATAATTTTAATTTAGTGATAAAATTCATAAAACCTCGAACATAAATAGTCACAAGAAATATAATAAACTTATATACATAATGTTAATTTATTTAGAATTTTTAGGGATTAAATAATTATCATTAATGGTGATACAATGTGATGTAGAAATTATTTTATTGATTGAAATATCAAATAAATGGTTATAAAAATATTAAAATAAATATTATATGAACTATTTAATATGCTCCATGAATTTTCTAGATTAATATGACATGTTATAAATCTATTAAATAATATTTTTTTAATATATCCTACGTGTGGATTTTATTAAAGTTCAAATAAATGAATAGTGTCAAAATTGACACTATTGTTATTTTATAAAAATAACATATTATTAAATTGATTAAAAATCACAAATATATTTAAAAATTATAAATTAAAATTTATATGGTCAAAAATATCATATAGGATCCAATTATGGACAATTAAAAACACATAGGTAATTATTTATAACAATTTAAAATTTATAATATTATTACCACAAATAAAATTAAATAGATTTAATAACGATAAATCAAGTCGATAAGGTTTAAAATAAATTAACAACATGGGTAAATTTTATTGGATGATTATATTACAACCCTATATCATCTCACCTTAAAATATGTGTCATTTTTGACGTTTTTATGTAGTTTTGGATTTATTATAAATTAATATTTTAGATGTTTCCAAAAGTGCCCCTCTCCTCTCTTATAAAAGGGCCCCTCCTCCCTCTCCTCACACAATTTTGAGCCTTAAAGATCGTCCAAACCCTATATATTTCTCTTCTCCACTTCCATAGAAACATACTAGAGGTCCAAGTCTTCTTTAAAGACCAACTTTAGTGACCTAAGAGGAGGTTTAGAAGAGGCGTGTCGAAGAAGAGGTAATATCCTTTACTGATTCATTCAAATTTATTTCCTCTTCTACTTGCTCTTATTTATTTGTTTAATTATAAATTAAAAACGTAATTCTCACTAATATACTGATATGTTATTATAAATTTGAAACAACCTTATTTCACCATATATCCATCCTACGGAAAACGAAATTACCGCGCGTGCATACATATGGAATATCGTCTCCACGCCGTGGTGTAATCTGTTTTTCTACCACCACCTTACTTGGATGGGTATAATGGTGGAAATAATAAATATATATGATTATTACAACATAATAATAATTATGATATATTATATCATCCACTTAAATTACATTTAATAATTATGGGAATGATATCATCGCTCGAGCGTACGTACGGATTACCGTCTCCACGATGCGATGAGATTCATTCTCCATGTTAACCATTCAAAAATGATTATAAAGTATATATAATAAGTAATAATGAAATATATGACATAATAATTCTAATTTATTTATTTATATATATATATATGTCATCTACTTACTTCCATTGAAGTCAATAAGGAAAGGAAAACAACGTTCATCCGTACGTACGACCTACCGTCTCCATGAACTGTGTATTTCATTTCATTTATCTAACTATTACATATAAATATATAATGAATATATATGATATATAAATATTTTTTTACATTATATAAGTATGTAAATCATGATATAAGTAATAATATCAAGAACAACAATTCCAAACACGTACGATAAATGAAATGATTATTACCCAAAATGTTGCTTTAACATGGAATTGACAAATGAACGAATAATATAAAGACCTAAGTGAATCATATATGATATCATAAATATTATTATGGTTCTATTACAAGTTAATAATATTTTTAAACCCACTATACAAGAGTCTCGGACACATACTGAAGAAATTGGACATAAGGTAAGGGATAATTATTCCAATATCTTTCTTATCCGAGATTATTTATTCGTAAGTATTTACTGGGGTTATGTTTATCATCCATGTCCACGTTTTCTCAAAATGTTTTCATAAATTGTTTACTATTATTCCATGTATGTTTAAAGTCATTTTTACCCTTTTTTGACTTTTACCACATTGTATGGAAGGAATATTATTTTTGTTTACCATACAAGGTACTTTTTGACTTTTCCGACAAAAGTACAAGGAGAATGTTTTTTTAACGTATACAGCATGAATGGATTTTTACGGTTTCATAATGACTTATATACATGAAGCTTATTCCAAAATATTTCAGGATTATTTTCAACAAAATTCTTTTGTTTTAATATTACATGGAATTTGGAGAAAAGAAAATGATTTAGAAGAAGAAAGGTTATTTTCCTTAAGAATTCATTTCAAGTGTTTTATCAAAACTATTTTCCATATAAGATGACATTATTTAGTATGTTTATGTTTCAAGTATAATGTCTATATTTTTTACATGGGTTGATTTTTCTTATGATGAAATGATATCCATTTGTTTTATATGGATTATGTTATGATGGGATGATGTTTATTAAACCCATTTTATTATTTGGGTTTTGATGAATGATTTATGTTTATTTTGTGAAACATATAAGAATGATTTCATTATGAGATGGGTGGGACCTATATCTCCCCCGAATTAATTTGGTAAAGATTTATATGTCATGAGATAAACATGGCTGGAATGGAAAGTAAATATGATTCAGTAATACAGGGTAGTAACGGCAAGTAAACCTGGTTTATTAATGGACTTTGTCCACTATGATAGTCTTGGATGAAATTCCTTGGCTACTACGGAAATCATATCATGTGATTAATGGTTTTCCACAATTTCATGTTCTATTACCATGATATTTTATCATGATTAATGTTCCTTTCTGATCTATGCCTTATGTACTGCCAAGATTTATGTCATTACTCATTTTTATGTTCATGTTTTTACGTTCAAATGTTTATGGATTGTTTTATGTTCTCCATGTTTACCCTTACTAAGAATTTGAGCTCACCCTTTTTATGTTTTCTTTTCTTTGGGATATAAAGAAAGGTTTTAGGTTAGAAAACAAAAGGGGAAGATCTTTATGGGATATCTTGAAGATCTTTCACTATGATTACAAGATTCTTTTCTGAGTTTCCAAAGACACTTAACTATTACGGTCCTTGGGTGTGAGTTTTTGTTATGTATTACGTATTACGAAAAATTAATGTAATGTACATGAATGTCAAGATTTGGTATCTATATTTGGTATCAGAGGAAAGGTTTAGTTAACCTTTAGAAACTAGGATACGAAATCTTTAGTGAGATCCCTAAAGATATTTCTAAGTAATGTCTAGAGATGTCTATAAGGTTCAGTATAAGTATAGGTTACAGTCCTAGAATTATGATAACGATCATGAATAACCTTAGATTAAACCTATGATATTAGATATTGAAAGTACTATTTTTTATTATATTGTTTTCCTTGTATGATTTTTTCCTCTCACACTATTTGTTTTGGGTTTTAGATAATGGCTAGAACCCGAAGAAACCCTGTTAATGATCAATTCAATAGGCAATGTAATGATTTTCCTCTTGAACAACCAAATGTTATGGGAAATGGAGTTCAAAATCTTATTTCTATAATTACACAAGCTATGAATCATTCTGGAATTCCAAATGAGCAGATAAGGGAACAATATTCTATTGAGTCCTTCATGAGGCAACGTCCACCTTCTTTCAGTGGGTCTTCTGATCCACTTGTTGTTGAATAATGGGTTGGTACCATTGAAAAGATATTTTCCATAATTCGCTATTTAAAACATGAAAAATTCATTTTGGTTTTTTACCATTTAGAAGGTGATGCAGACCAGTGGTGAATTCTAATTAAGAATACAAGGCCCCAAGATGAAATTGAATTCATGGAATGGGACGAGTTCAAGAACTTTTTTTTTCAATAAGTACTTCCCTTGTATTATTCGAACAAAGATAGAAAAGTATTTCCTTGAGCTTAAGAAAAATGATGATGAATCTATTGGTATATACGAGGAAAATTTTACAAGGCTTGAAAGGTATGCATATGTCTTTCTCATCCAACCTGAATGTAAAGTTGATCGATTCTTCGGTGGCATAAAACCAAGTCTTCAAAGGGAATTAGCTATAAGAGACTTCAGTAGGTATGAAGAAATTGTGCATTGTGCTATCAATGTAGAACTGGAAGTTGGTGTTAAATTTCCATCTCATGGTTTTGACAAGAAATGAAAGATGGATTTCAAGGAAAAATCTCAAAACAATGGTGAAAAGAAGACGAATGTTTCATTATTCTCAAAGTGTGGAAAGAAGAATGGTGGAGATTGTCTTAAAGGGACTAGAAAATGTTTTAAGTGTGGAAAAGAAGGTCATCGAGCATCTGTGTGTTGAATTAATGGTAAAAAGGTAGCTAATGATGTGAATAGAGAAAAGACTATAGAGAACACACCACCAACACTTCAATGCTACAAGTGCAAGGAAATGGGGCATTATGATAACCAATGCCCTAATCCAAGGGTTAATGATAATCTACATCAACAACCTCTTAAGTAAAAGGACTACAGGAAGTCACATGTGATCACTATTAGTGACTTTGAATATGAAAACAAAGTGGTGGAATAATTAAGTGTATATTTAATAGGATAGTGTTGTGGAATCTCATTTATAATATTATAGAATTTTGGAATATCTATGTATTGGTTTTCAATAATTGTATGGTACCAGTAACCATGAAAATTGATTGAAATATTTTTGGAAAGAATATGATATGCGCATAATGGAGGGATATAGAGAAAATGATATGTTTGATAGTATTAATGAGCTCGTGACTGATATAAGGACAAAGTGACATCATGGTTTGAGTATATATAAATTTTGGGATTTTGGTATGTGGAAATAATTAACTTTTGACAGCATTCATGTTTTCACTAAGGTTCTATGGTAATTCATGTTTCAATATAATACATGATTAAGGTATTCACATGTCTAGAATATAACCAACAAGATATATCTTATGATATATGGGGGATAAATGATGGTAATTACATGCTTTGTATATGACCCCTCTAGTAATCTTATTCTTTATACCATGAGATTGGATAGAAGTATTTTGGATAATCCTAAAGATTGGAATAGATTGAGTTAGACATCAGACAGTGTTGTTTAAGGCTAGAGCTTTTTGATATTATTTCTGAAATGTTATAATAGTATAGTTTTAGAAAAAGGACAACTCGTAGGACGGGCGACAACCCGTCACTTCGGACAAGGATGCGGGAATCAAACCCACAACTAAAGTGTGGCAGGCCTTTATCGCCTACCACAGGCCTACATGAAGTCCCTGGTTAGTGTAAATTAGTTTTATTTTATTAAGTGGTATGATAGTTTAAGTATAAGTCCGTTTTTGGAATCATATACGTTTATTCTCACCATAGATAGACCTATGTATGTTTAATAACTTTTGCTATCTTTTTGAGATAGATGGAATAACCTATCATTCTA
The DNA here is from genome assembly GCA_963277665.1 of Viscum album. Lineage (NCBI taxonomy): Eukaryota > Viridiplantae > Streptophyta > Magnoliopsida > Santalales > Viscaceae > Viscum > Viscum album. Next base: position 1,709,510,989 of record OY728140.1, on the reverse strand, counting down.
TTGAATGATCTACTAACATTTCAAGAAGGACATATTCATCTTCATTTCTTTAAATAAGATATGAACTAGAAATTTTTCATGGAATGACCAAGGATGATATTACACTGAAATCAAGTAAATATTTATCCTTATGCAAAAATTCATCAACTTTAGGGAAATGATCTTGAAAACCAAAAATGTTGTCATAGTACCCTCATATCTGATTAATCAGATGGTACCTTAGATCATCACAAATTTATGGCTTTGTGATTGTTGGATTTTTCATAGCCATGTTCTCTACCACTCTTCATCAGAACTTTATGGATATATTTCTCTTCTATATCCATATTTTCACATATGTTCTCCTATGTGGAAACCCAGTGATGAATTAATTTGGGTAACCATTACGTTTCATACTATATTTTTTAAAATTATGTTTTAGTATTCCTTTTTATGATGTGGGTTTCTATGAAAGAAACTTTCAAATAGTAAAACATTTATAACCCCGATGAACTTTGAGGGTGAAATTCATTTTAAGGGGGGTAGAATGTAACACCTCAAGATTTTATGAGAAATATTATTTTCAATTTCATTGATGTCTTGTGTTGTATGCTACAAAAAAATTATCCTGCGTAATATGCAACATCGTATTAGCTTGTATTATATGCAAATACAATTCTCAGATTATGTTTCAAGCAAGAGATACCTTCCTCAATAGCGTGTGTTGTACACAATACCGAGTTTTACTAAACAACGATATATTGTTATAATATTATTATGAACTAGCCATTATGAATAGTATTAACTAAATTTTGAATTTTATATCATTATCATTCGTCTAACACATTATCTAGAACATGGTATGAGAACGAAATAAATTTTTCGTGTAAAATAAGTATTTTTCAAAAAATGCAGTTTTGCCGCCTTTTGATGGCACACCCACTGCAAATCTAGTTTTTGACATGTTTATAAGTTAAATTTGACAAATTAAACTTTTTCTTTTGAATCCAGATAAAAAATTTTACATTGGATAAATTTTTGACATCATTCTGATAACCTTCATATTTTGATGAATAATAAAAATACGCTAAATTTTAATTAAAAACAACTTTTTTAATCAAGATAATTTATATGGTTAAATTATAATATTAAATGGTTTTAAAGTATAAATATAATATATTTTTACCATTTAATATAATTTAAGTCATTTTCATTAATTTTACATTGAACTGATAGGTAAAAACATTTCGATCTTTTGCAATGTTTTAACTTTAAACCCCTGTTTTCACAACAACGGGATTAATTTTAAATTAAATACTGCAACTTCTGTGTTTTGAATTTGGAAAAATTTATTCCATATTTTGAATTATTGGTTCCAAATTATGTTAATAGGATACTTTTTTTAGACATTATGAATAGTAATTATGGTAAATTTTATTTACTACAGTTAAAGGTAAATCGGGTAATTAAGGGTAAAAATAAGATTATAAAATTACCCTAACACATGAAAAAATGATATTGGATGAATAAAACACTACCCATATCACCTAAGGGTCTTAATAGGTTCATTTCATGGAATTTTGACCCTAGAAAAGAAGGAAATTATTATTTAAACCAAAAAAAGTGACAACATGTCACTCTCTTATATCTTATAAGTGTAATAATTTTAGTTTAGTGATAAAATTCATTAAACATCGAACATAAATAGTCACCAGAAAGATAATAATATTATCTACATCATGATAATTTATTTATAATTTTTAGTTATTTAATAATTATGATTAATGGTGACACAATAGTGATGTAGAAATTATTTTATTCATTGAAATATCAAATAAATGGTTTCAAAAATACTAAAATAAATATTATATGAACTATTTAATGTGCTCCACGAATTTTCTAGATAAATATGCCATGTTTTAAATCTATTAAATATTTTTTTTCTAATATATCCTTTGTTTGGATTTTATTTAAATTCAAATAAATGAATAGTTTCAAAATTGACACTATTGTTATTTTATAGAAATAACATATTATTAAATTGTTTAAAAATCACAATAATATTTAACAATTATAAATTGAAATTTATATGGTCTAAAATGTCTTTAAGGATCCAATTATGAACAATTCACAAAAAATATGTAATTATTTATATCCATTTAAAATTTAAAATATTATTACCACAAATAAATTTAAATAGATTAAATAAGAATAAATCAAGTTTATAAGGATTAAAATAAATTCTCAACATGTCTAAATTTTATTTTCTGATGAGATTATAAATCTATATCATATAATATTCTATTTTGAGTCATTTTGGAAGTTTTTAAGTAGCCTATGGGTTTATTATAAATTAATATTTTAGAGGTTTCCAAAAGTGCCCCTCTCCTCTCTTATAAAAGGGCACCTCCTCCCTCTCCTCCTCACATTGTTTTCATCCTTCATGATCAGCCAAACCCTATACATTTCTCTTCTACACTTCCATAGAAACATACTATAGGTCCTGGTATTCTTCAAAGTCCACATTTAGTTCCCTAAGAGAAGGTTTAGAAGACGCGCGTTGAAGAAGAGGTAATATCCTTTACCGAATCATTCAAATTTATTTATTCTTATAATCCCTCTTCTTTATTTGTTTAATTATAAAGTAATAACATTAGTATAAATAATATACTTATATGTTATTATAAATATGAAACAACCCCATTTCACCTTCTATCCATCTTACAGAAAATGAAATCACCATGCATGTGTACGTACAGAATACTGTTTCCACGCCGTGGTGTAATCTATTTTTCCACCACCACCTTACATGGATGGGTATAATGGTGGAAATAATAACTATATATGATTATTATAAAATAATAATAATTATAAGATATTATATCATCCAATCTAATTCCATTCAATAATTATGGGAATGATATCATCGCTCGTGCGTACGTATGGATTACCGTCTCCACAATACGATGAGATTCATTCTCCATGTTAACCATTCAAGAATGATTATAAAGTATATATAATAAGTAATCATGAAATATATGACATAATAATTCTACTAGATTTATGTATATATATATATATATATTTCATCTACTTCCATTCAAGTCAATAAGGAAATGAAAACAGCATTCATGAGTACGTACGGCCTACCGTCTCCATGAATGGTGTATTTCATTTCATTTTTCTATCTATTATAAATATATATATATATACTGAATATATATGATATAGAAATCATGTTTTACATTCTATAATTAATTAAATCATTATACAAGTAATAATATCAAGAATAACAAGTCCAAACACGTACGATAAATGAAACGAGTATTACCCAAAACGTTGCTTTAACATGGAATTGAAAAATGAACGAATAATATAAAGACCTAAGTGAATCATATATGATATCATAAATATTATTATGATTCTATTAAAATTTAATAACATGTTTAAGCCCACTATACAGGATTCTCATACACATACCGAAGAAATTGGACATAAGGTAAGGGATAATTATTCAAATCTCGTTCTTATCTGAGATTGTTTATTAGTAAGTATTTACTGGGGTTATGTTTATCATCCATGTCCATGTTTTCTCAAAATGTTTTCATAAAGTGTTTATTATTCTTCTATGTATGTTTAAAGTCATTTTTACCCTTTTTTGACTTTTACCACATTGTATGTAAGGAATCTTTTTTTTTACCATCAAATGTACTTTTTGAATTTTTCGGAAAAAGTATGAGGAGAATGTTTTCTAACTTATATGGCATGAATGGATTTTTACAGTTTAATAATGCCTTATTTACATGAATCTTATTCCAAAATAATTCATGATTATTTTCAAAAAAAATCTTTTCTTTTAAAATATCACAGCATTTGGAGAATAGAAAATGATTTAAAAGAAAAAGGCTATTTTCCTCAAGAATTCATTTCAAGTGTTTTATCAAAACTATTTTCCATCTAAGATGACATTATTTAGTATGTTTTTGTTTCAAGTATAATTTCTCTATTATTTACATGGTTTTATTTTTCATATCATGAAATGATATCCATTTTTTTTATATGGACTATGTTATGATGGGATGATGTTTACGAAACCCATTTTATTCTTTGGGTTATGATGAATAATTTAAGTTTATTTTGTGGCATATGGAATAATGATTTCGTTATGAGATGGGTGGGACCTATATCTCTCTACAATGAATTGGGTAATGATTTATATCTCATGAGATAAACATGGCTGGAAAGGAAAGTAAATCTGGTTCAGTAATACAGGGCTAGAACGGCATGTAAACCCGATCCAGTAATGGACTTTTTCCACTATGATAGTCTTGGAAGAAATGCCTTTGATACTATGAAAATAATATAATGTGATTAATGGTTTGCCAAAATTTCATGTTTTATTCCCATGATATTTTATCATGATTAATGTTACTTTCTGATATATTCCTTTTGTACTGCATTACTCATGTTTTATATTCATGTTTTTATGTTCAAATGTTTATGGATTGTTTTATCTTCACCATGTTTACCCTTACTGAGCATTTTATCTCACCCTTTTTATGTTTTCTTTTCCCCAAGATATAAATAAATGTTTTAGGTAAGAAAACAAAAGGGGAAGATCTTCCACCATGATTAGAAGATTATGTTATGAGTTTCCAAAGACACTAAACTATTACGGTCCTTGGGTGTCAGTTTTTGTTATGTATTAATTATTCCGAAAAAGTAATGTAATGTCTATGAATGTTAAGCTTGGGTATCTACAGATGACATAAGTACTGATCTTAGATGAAATATTTCAATGGGAGTTAAGAATAACCTACAACATTGCCTCTGATAAAATATGATCAAATATTTTTGGAAAGTAAAATATATAGTCACTGCTCTTAGAATCCCTTTTTTTTAAATCCTTATGAAAACCAATTGGAAAAAAAGATCAGTTTTTTTATTACCATACAATAATTATCTGAACATTATGCATTTTCTTGATGTAATTAATTTTCAAAAAAATGTACGTTATAGTGTCATCAGAACATTACTAAATGCATCTATTAAAGAAAATGATGAAATTTTGGCTAGATTGGATGTGATTAACAGAGGAATACTGGAGTATTTGGTTCTAGTGATTGGAAAAAAATACATTTCTTACTCCAACTACTTTCACACTTTTTAGGATGAAGAGATATTAGTTTTTAAACTTCTTGAATGATGTAAAGGTTAAATAGGGGTATTAATTGAATATTAATAATATCATTTTAATAACTAATTTAAAGTTAAAGGGTGTGAAATCACATGGATTTCATGATTTTATGTGATATCTAATGTCTGTAGCTTTATATAGCATTTTTTCAAAGAATTTCCATTATACATTAACCAAGCTTTATTTATTTTTCAGAGATATATTTAGAAAACTTATAAACATTGGGAAATTTCTAAATATGGAAAATTAAATTTCCATCATATTATGTTAATTGGAAATATTTATCCTACCAGAATTCATTGGTATGATGGTTCAATTAATGGTTCACCTGGTGATAGAGATTTTACGGTATGGTCATATAAATTATAGATAGATGTTCCCCCATTGAATGGTATTTGATGATATTAAGAGGGTTTGTAAAAACAATCAGTAAAAGGGTTGTATTGCAAAGTAATACATTGTTAAGGAATCCATTGAATTCTATATTGACTACCTTTTCAATGTGGAAATCATTGGTCTAAAAATTATCATCACACTAGGTGGATATTGGGTGAATGAATTTATAAAATATATCATTTAATAGTCAGTATTACAGATTAGAAATAGGACCACCATTACATTTTTCATAACAATTTAGAGATTTCCCCATATGTTGAAACCCACTAAGAAATTATTTGTTATTTGAATCCATCAAGGGATGAAATAAGGATATAAAATAAACATAATAAATAGTTTGCAGTATGGTTTTGTGAAAATATTTTTAAGGAGTAAGTTGATAATTTGGATTCAATTTCATAATGACTTCGATGGCTGGAAATATAGACAAATTTTTATTTATTATCTTATAATGTTTTTCTAATTAATGGTTTTAATTTATATAAAAACGATCATGATGAATTAAATAGCTTGTAAAATAGTGTGGTTACACTTGTTATTTAACATATGTATGTATATCACACCATGGGAATAAATATAATTTATGAAAATATGTCATACTTTGGCATCATCAATCAAATATGGGACTTGGATTATAAAATATTCCAAGTGATGATTTTTCAATGCAAGTGGTTTGATAATAGGAGTACTATTAAAATAGATGAATTGTGATTCATGAAAGTGTATTTCGGTATAGAATGGTAAAATATTGAAAATTTTATAATGGAATCACAGGTAGTGTAATTATTTTATGTTATAGATCCTTCAAAATAAAAGATTTCAATTGTTCTCTTATTGACCAAAACCACTGAAGGGTTAAATGAAAATTCAACTAGGGTTGACCCCTTCATCGAGGCATCACAATCTTTTCATAGTGGTCCAAATGTAGATAGGGTATTTTATATCATAGGAGACCACAATTAAGGCATTTCGATACTTGATAGAGTGTTAAAATCCCATCAATAATTAAAAAAAATAGAGTTCAAGAATCAGGTTATATTTTTTTGTAATATACATAATGTTACCTCATATTATTATCTATTCAGTAATAAATTTATTTAATATAATTAAATTTTGAACCACTTATATGGATAATGGATTTCTTATGTGATGTTTTTCTTAATCATAAGGGACAATAGGTTTATCAACCTACTATTTCTCCTTGTGTAGAGGAAGAACAACCTTCTGCACATGTCGATGATACTAATCCAGAGAAACAACATATTGATGATGCTGAACCTGAAGAAATAGTAGATGATGAAGATCCAATTTCCCATAATAAAATTATTGTCTTAGAATGATGATGCTAGAATGAATTATTAAGTATAAAGTAAAAGGTATAAAATTTAAGGTTAGATGGAATGTTCTTGGTGAGCTTATTAATCCCAAAAAGGCCATATTCAGTAGTTTCATTGGGGTCATCCCACAACAGTATTTGTCGATCGATGTATCTATAGGGCACAATGTTGTGACCCCTATTAAGATGATAATTTTAGATAGATTATGGAAACATTATGATATCCTTTATTTATTTTACAAAAAAATAAAATAATAAAACATTGACTTACTCTTCATTATCCCTTGAATAGTGAATTTATAGTAGATAAATCACACAAATTTTTTATTATTTATTGATGGAATGGATCATAGAAAATTTCACACCATTTTAATAAAATTTCATCTAATGTATGGAAAAGGGAAAATAAAACTTCACCCACCACATATTTATGCACACCAGATAAGCCAATAATAGTGGGGTGCATTTACTAGTCGTCATGAGAAGATATATTTTCATGTGCATTATGGATGGTAATAAATTGTTTGAAAATAATTATATTAATCACTTTAATTAATATATTTTACTTTATGAAATAGAAATTTAGTGCCAAAAATAAGGAATGGGTAGAAGATCCAATGTACCCCTAACAAAAAGTAAGGATGGGGTATGCTTCACTTAAAAGAAATTGGTATGTATATTAAATATATTATAGGGATTTTATGTGAAATGAAAAAATAATATAATTATTTTTCTTTGTTTTTATAAATATTAATGAATCTAAATCCAATTCCACTTTCCATATCATGTCATGTGTTATTCAAGGAGGCATGTGTAAATAAATATGGCATACTAATAGATGATAAAAAAGTATAAAAATCATGTATACATATGACATGAAAAAAAATATATTTAAATGAATATTAAATAACAATGATTATTTATTTTCCTATAGTTTATATCATAAATAGGCACATGAATCATCAAAATTTGTACAAAATGAACACCTACTATCATTGTCTTTGAAAAGGCCAAAATAGTATGGTCACATCAGAGGTGTGGTTTTTGGGGTGACACCCCAAACATATTTTGATAAAATAAAAGAATATGGGGATAAAGATAAAAAATGGATGAGATTTAGGAATGATTAGCTTCCCTTGAAGAAAAAATTCATTATAAATATGAGTTTATAGATAATTTTATGGTGTTAAGCAAAGAGAATAAAATACTCAAGAATAACAACTGCATTAAGATCCCCCAACCACCCCCACCAACATTGAGGTGAGACATTCCCCTCAAAGGGTTGTCTTAGGTGAGATAATAAATATTCTCATAATTGATTATCCAAAATTTGAATTATGAATACACTTATATCATTATTGTTTTGATATTCTATATGGTTAAAATGAATATAATTTACATATACCAATACTCACCCATCAACTTTTTGTGAGGGATAACATGTTCAATGTCCAAGAACACACTATACATAGTTGAAAACTTCCAATAGGTTATGAGAGGGGGGGATTATGATAGATCATGATTTGAGTGTTGACATGCCTATTCCACTTGATGAAACAAATATTCATACGATCTATCAAGTTAGTTGAACATTCAAAGCATGGCCACCATATCTTGTAAAAAACATGTCAACAAGGAGGTATTGATTTCTAATTTATTTTTCATCCCAAACCATTATCAATTAATGAATAGAGGATTGAACCAATGAATATTATTACATAAGGAAAAGGTTAAGGGATGAAATGAAAGGTGAAATAAAACCATCTAAAGGGTCAAATAATTGATCAAAAATATCTTTATAAATCACCTTTAACAATCCCATTTTATATATGCATTTACTAATATTGAAGGTTCATGCAGATACAAGGATACATAGTTTTATTAATCAAGTAGTTTATTATGAAGAAAAAATTTATATACATGCCATTACATATTACATTTCTCTTGAGAATTTAAATTAAATCCTCAAATATGAATGAATTTGAGTCTAAGTTGTAAATGTATGCATGCGGTGTGTTTTCCAGAATTTTTTTCCAATCAGTTATCTACTAGGTTAACTATGAATAAATACAATTCATACTTTTTATAGGTGTATATATAAATAATAATTTAATATATTACCCCCATGAATATAAATTTGTACTCATTAGTCATCACATCAATTTTACATATCGAACTAAAATGGAATTAGTTAAAATTGATGAAATGGTGGAAGAAATGGCTGCATCATTTGAAAGACATACGAATAACATTCTCTCCTTAATACCAATGATGCGTGAGTAAAAATATAAAATTTAATAATATAAAATATATTTTCATATCATTCATTACTTATTAATCTTTGTTTTTGAGGAAAAATTGGGTACCCATTGTGGTTAATTTAGATACTCCAAAGATTTATTTTTTTTGATTTACTGCATGGATACCCAAAAAATGAACCAAACACGATGAAATTTGTCAATTTTTAATACACTAAATCCAAAAATTTAGAAATAAAATTCATGTTATGTATTTTATATTATGTTTTAATGATACTTTTTTTATGATTAGGTGGTGTTAAAATAGTTAAAATCGTGGAATAAGGATAGAACATGCACTCAAGGAGGCTATTGGTTTCTACAAGTGGATAAATATAAAGGTGTATATAATAAGATTTCACTACCTAAACACATTAATTATTTTTATCAATGTTTCATCAGTGTATGAAACTAACAAATTAAAAATACTATGTTTGTTATTTTTGTAAATTTATGAGAGATGTCATATATCATGAATAAACTGACATCCATGAAGACGTATTTTCAAAGATAATTACAATTTAATTTAAAATATTTATTGATCCTCTATGTAATTATATTTTTCTAGTACTAATATGACTGTCGAATATATTCATATTCATAGGATTAAATATATTTGTTTAAAAATGAATAGGTAGCATACCTGATGTCATAATGTACACATATATTGTTTCGATTTAAAAGTGACATTTTATTAATGTATTGTTTCATATTTATGTTAAATTTATTTATTTATAGTATTACTAATATAATAATTATGTTCTTATATAGGTGGATTATTTTTCCAGGGTTGGGGAGGTTGTTTTGAAGATGCTCATGCTCTTCTGATGCTTGACTATAAAGCTACAACAAAAATAAAGGCAATAAGGAAATGGGTCAAGAATGTATACAACCATCATGAAAAGTTATATCCCTAATAATATTTAATATGTTTTTTCATAATTTTATCTAATAATTGTAAGTTATTTTTATTATCATTTGTATCTAATAATTAATTAGTTTTTTCATACATATTTTCTAAAAATTATATATTTCTTTATAATATCTATAAAAATCCTAAAAGAAGTCATAAATTTTCCTTTATATTGGAATAGGAAACCCCATGATTCTTGAAATGTGAAGTGTTTTAGAGATCAGGGGTTTACTCATCCATTAGAATGTAACATGTCCTCTCTTTTCTAGATTTCTTTAGGTTGTTTAAAGAAAAACACTTATCACACACTCAATTAGAGACACCTCAATCTGAAAAAAAGTGGGCTTGGTTTGAATTGGGTTGTATGTTATTAGTTTATAGTTTATGTTTTAGTTCAAAAAACACATCATATACTCAAAAATTATAAAACACATTAATATTATTTTGATACTTTATCATATCAACATATAAGTCATTTTTTATATTTAGAAATCAGCCACACCTCAATCTGGTTCATGGTGTGACCAGTATGACTCCATGTGTGCCTTCCAATTTAAAATTGGAAATAATTTTATTAAAAAGAACAAGTAAAATACTAAATACTAGTAAAGTGAATTCATATTATTTTTTGATAATTTAGTAAAATGATTCATATGTCATTTGAGACATCTAAGAATCAACTGAACCTCAATCTAACATGTAGTGTGACCGATATGACTCTAAGTGTGTTTTTTTATTTAAGATTGACGTTAGTTTTAGTAAAAAGAATAAGTGACATAATAAAAACCAATAAAAAAGTATTCTTATTATTTTAATACATTATAAAAATTTTCAATAAGTGATTTTTTATGTGTAGGAATCAACCACGCCTTAATTTGATGCACGGTATGACTAGTATGACTCAAAGTGTCCATTTATCAATTTAAAATTTATGTTTAAGTTCAAAACATTGTAACTCATTGAAATAAATGAAAAAAGGATCTGATTGTCTTGATAATTTACATAAATTATTAATAATACATTTGATATGTATAGGAATAAATCTTGCATAAAACCAATATACTATGTGACGGGTATGATTCGAAGTGCGTATTTCTAGTTTGAAAAGACATTTTAGTAAAAACAAATTGACATACTCAAAACCATGATAAAGAATTCATATTATTTTGATACTTTTATAAAATGATCCGTATGTAATTTGTGACATGTAGGAATCAACCCCACCTCTATCTGACACATGTTGGGAATGATATGACTCTAAACATGAATTTTTATTTAAAATTGACATTAATTTTAGTAAGAAAAACAAGTGACATATTGAAAACTGAAAAAATGTATTCAGATTGTTTTGATACTTTAATAAAATAATCAATAAGTCATTTTTTATTTGTGATAAACAATTTCACCTCAATCGAATGCATGGTGTGGTCTATATAACTCCAAGTGTGTCCTTTTATTTAAAATTGACATTACATTTGGTAAAAAAATCAATTTCTAGCTAAACACTAAGAAAATGAATTTGAATTATTTTGATACTTTTTAAAATTGATCCATAATTCATATTTAATCTGTATGAATCAACTGCATATCAATATGATACATGGTGTGATCGATATGACTCCTTGTGTGTTTTTTTATTTAAAATTGGCATCGGTTTCAGTGAAAAGAACAAGTGAAATACTAAAAACAAATAAAACTCATTCTAATAATTTTTATACAGTATGAAAATGATTTATAATTCATTTTTGATTTTTAGGAATCAAATAACCCACAATATGATCAATGGTGTGACTGTTATAACTCCATGTCTATCTTTTTATTTAAAATTAACATTAATATTAGTTAAAAGAACTAGTAACATATTGAAAACCAGAAAAACTCTTTTATATTTTTTTGATACATTAGAAAAATGATCCATAAGTCATTTGTATGTATAGGATCAACAGTACCTCAATTTGATGCATTGTGTGACTGATATGAGTCCAACTGTGCCTTTTTAATTAAAATTAAAATTAATATTTGTAAAAAAATAAAGTGACATACTGAAAACCAATAAAATGAATTTGTATTTCTAATAATTTATAAAAACAATCCATATGTGATTTCTGACATGTATTAATCAACTTTATCTCAATTCAATGCATGGTGTGACCAATGTAACTCCAAGTACTTATTTTTATTTAAAATTGACTTTAATTTTAGTAAAAAGAATATGTGACCTATAGAAAAATTGTAATACACATACAAATTGTTTTGATACATTAGTAAAATTATCCATAATTCATTTTTGACTTGTAGGAATGAAAATCACAACAATATGATGTACATTGTGACCGATAAGACTCCAAGTGTGTATTTTTATTTAAAATTGACATTAATTTTAGTAAAAAAGACAAGTTACATTCCAAAAAACTGATCAAAAAGCATTCAGATTGTTTTTAGACTTTATGAAAATACTTCATAAGTCTTTTTTTACCTATAGGAATCAGCCAAACCTCAATATGACACACATTGCGACCAGTATAACTCTAAGTGTGGTTTTTATTTAAAATTGAAATTAATTTTAGTAAAAAGAACAATTGACATATTGAAAACTTAAAAAAAAAATTATTATTTTGATACATTAGTAAAATGTTCCATAAGTAATTCCTGACCTTTAAGAACACACCCTATATCGATTTGATGAATAGAATGACTTTTAGGACTCCAGGTCTGCTGTTTTATTTAAAATTGTCATTAATTTTATTAAAAATAACAAGTTTCATAGATAAAACCATTAAAATACCTTTGGATTTTTTATACCTTATAAAAATTATCCATAGGTTTTTTAAAATATAAGAATAAACTGAATCTGAATTTGATGCACGGTGTGACTGGTATGATGGAAAGTTTTTATTATTAATTTTAAATTAACATTTTCTTTCAAAACATGTTTAAATCACTAAAAACCAATAAAAACACTCTAGTTTTCATGGAAATTTATTCAAAAAATTCACAAGTAATTTATTACATGTAAAAAGTAGTCTCACATCAAACCAATAGATGATATGACTTGTATGACTCAAAGTTTGCGTTTCCAATTTCAAATGACATTTTAGTAAAAAAATCAAAATTCTAAAAATGATAAAACACATTTAGAATGTTTCTATACTTCAGTAGAATTATCCATAATTCATTTTTGATAGGTAGGAATCTTTCACACCTCAATATGATGCAAAATTTGACCGATAGGACTCATATTGTGTCTTTATATTTTAATTTTACATTAATTACAGTGAAAATAGTATATAACATATTGAAAACTAAGAAAACTCATTTGCATTGTTTGGATACCTTAGAAAAGTGACCCATAATTTTTTTTTGACTTGTATAAATTATAATCACTTTAATCTGATGCACGATATGGATCATATATCTCCATGTATGACTTTTTATTTAAAATTAACATTAATTATAGCAAAAAGAATAAGTGACATATTGAAAACTGAGAAAACACAGTTGGAATATCTTGATACTTTTTTATTATGATCCATAAGTAATTTTTGATTTTTAGGAATCAGCTTCACACAATTGAACACATAGTGTGACCTACATGAAGCTAAGTGTGTCTTTTTATTTAAAATTGACATTAATTTTAGTAAAAAAAGTGACATACTGAAAACTGAGAGAACACATTAGGATTTTTTTGATATTTTAGTAAAATTCTTCATATTATATTTTTTACATGTAGGAATCAATTATAACTCAATTTTATGCATTGTGTGAATGTTATGACTCCATGTTTGCCTTTTTTTAAATGAAATTTATTTTCGTATAAAGAACAAGTGACATACTGAAAACCACGAAAAAACATTCAGATTTTATTATACCTTGGGAAAATATTCCATAAGTTTTATTTTTACATGTATTAATTAACCCCACCACAATCTGATTCATGTTGTGACCGGTATGACTTTAAGTATCCATTATCAGTTTAAAATTATCATTTTAGTACAAAATGTGTGTTACTCACTGAAATCCAAGATAACGTGCAATAATTGTCTTTATAATTTAGAAAAATGATAAATTATTCATTTCTAATGTGTAGAAAGTTGACTCATTTCAAACTAACAGATGATATGATTGTTATGACTCAAAATGTATGATTCCATTTTGAAATGATAATTTTGTAACAACAACAAGTAACATACTCAAAATGTAGAAAATACATTTGGATTGTTTTTATACTTTAGGAAAACAATCCATAAGTCAATTTTGATGTATAAGAGTCATTCACACCTTAATATGATGCACAGTGTGACTGATATGAATCCAAGTGTGACTTTTTATTTAAAATTTACATAAATTTTATTAAAAAGAACAAGTGACATACTGAAAACCGAGGAAACGCATTCAGAATGTTTTGATACATTGGTAAAAAAATCAATAAGTCATTTTTGTTGAAATTAACCCAATCTCAATATGATGCAAGATGTGAATAGTATAACTTCAAATCCAGGTGGAGACATTATTTCCGGGGGCACTGTAGTAGTACTGTAGCAGTACTGTAGCAGGTACTGTAGCGGGAACTGTGCATCACTGTAGCAGGTACTGCAGTGGGAACTGTAGCTGCTACTATTTGGCACTGTAGCATATGGGAATATGCCCCCGTTTGGGCCTTCGGGCCACCGATTTAGTCGCAGAGTCCTTTAAGTCTTTCGGGCCACCCAGGCCTTTGGGTCAGTAAGGCCTTCAAGCCACCTCAAGGCCTTCAGGACACCTTAAGTGCAGATTCAAACCAGATGACCTACGAGGAACAAGCTCTACAAGGAAGATGAGCAAAGGAGCTTTCACCATAGCAGAAGCTAAACAGATTGCAATAATAAGAGGGTATGGCATCTTCCATCAGGATAAAACTATGCAAGCATGAGAATTCCTAGCCGAACATCCATGCGAAGGTGGAGAGCTGATTTCACGATGAAGATGCTGGGGAGGATCAGTTCCAAGTAGTTTCTCTGGGTTGTATGTAATGTTTGAAGCCTACAGGAAAATTAATTCCTCTAAGGCCTATGGGCCATGTAATACTTACGCCTATCGGCCTTTTAAGGGTTCCACCTCACCCCTTGAAAGGTGGATTATCAAAAATCAATAAAAATTGAAGGCCTTCGGTCCATTGGATAGACAAGTGGTGTAATGGAAACTAAGAAAACACATTTAGAACATTTTAATACTCTAGGAAAACGATCTATAAGTCATTTTTAACATGTAAGAATAAACCAAAACTCATTCCAAAGCATATGTGACTGATATGAATTAATATGTGTCTTTTAATTTATAATTGACATTAAATTTGATAAAAAGAACCATTGACATCTTCAAAACTAATAAATGCATTTTTCTTGTTTTTATACTTTAGGAAAACAATCCATAAGTCATTTTTTACCTATAGTAGTAAAACAACCATTAATCAGACACGTACTATGACTGATATGACCCAAAGTGTCTATTATGAGTTTTAGAAAGATTTTTTATTTAAAAACATGTTCCACTCACTAATAATCAAGTAAACATTCATTAGTAGTCTTAATAATTTAAGAAAATGATTCATATGTAGTTTTTCATCTATAGGACGAATTTTCACATCAAACCAATACACCATGTGATTAGTATGACTCAAAATGCATGTTTTCATTTTGAAATAAAATTTTAATAGAAAATTTATATACTCAAAACTAAATAAACATATTAAAATTTTTTTGTACTTTATGAAAACAATACATAAGTCATTTGTGATGTGTAGAAATCAACTACTCTATATTTTAATGCCCAATGTGACTGATTTGACTCCAATTGTGTCTTTTTATTTCAAATTGTCATTAATTTTAGTAAATAAAACAATTGGCATACTTAAAACCATGAAAATGAATTCGTATGGTTTTGATAATTTGGTACAATGATCCACATGTCAACTGTGACATGTATGAATTGACACCAGCGAAATCTGAGGCACAATGTGACTAGTTTGAATCCAACTGTTTACTTTTATTTAAAATTGTATGTTTTATTTATTTCTTTATAGTATTAAAAATATAATATTTTTTCTTATATTTGTGGATTCATTTTTATTGGATTGGAGTGTTTTGTTCGAAAACTAATACCTTGGTCAGGTTTTTCTGAGAGGGGGTCATGGGTGTTTCAACAACGATGAAACATTAATGTTTTTAAATTTTTTTCAATAGTAATTTAAAATTAAATTAGATAAAAAAAAATTTAAATGTATATAGTAATTTTTTCTTTGTATTTTTTATGTAAAATTTATTTTAATTAAATTATGTATTTACATATAGATATATTTGCATACATGTTACATGTTTATTTTCTTCAGTGTGTTGTTATTCAAATGGAACACTATAGTAGTTAGTCCTTTATTAGCACTATTTCTAGCACTAATAATGTTGGATTTATCAGTGACATTGAATGTGTTGATAAAGCGGTCTTGTATCAGTTCTAAATTAGCTCTAATAAAGCAGGGGGATTATCGGCACTTCTATTAGCACTGATAACGGTCCCACTTTATCTTTACTTGTTTATCAAAGATAAAACCTCCCCCATTAACATCATGTAGGACAACATCACTATTAAATCCCTTTTTTCATACTATTAATGTGGAAAACTATGGTAGTGAATAGAACATCATCTAATCCAATTATACCCAATCCATCATTGAACAAGATCTGATTATGAGATGAAATCGACATATAGAGATTGACAGATGGACTGTTCTTGTTGAAGACCAAAGTGGAAGTGAATAATTATTTTCTTTCAGAAGTACCACCAATGAATTTGGGGAAAACCAACATCCTAATGAAGTCAACTAACTAGAACATGGGTTCTCTGATGAAGATGAGATGATATCTAGATATGATCGAGTCATGAAAATGAACGAGTCTTAGATCAAGCGAGGGTTAGGGTGTATCTTGGAAGAAGATGAAATTATGGAGGCCAATTATTTAGAAAATTATACCAGTTGAGCCTAAGTATTTCCCTTTAATAGTTCTATTGAAAATTAGAGATATTAGATTCATTGACCTAAAATGAAATTGCACTCATATATACTGAGGCTTTAAAGAGGTGGTATCTATAGCTAAATGGAAAATGTTGATACTCCTTAAGATACTAAAGATTCAATTCGAGAAGGTATATGAGTTCTGCTTAAACTAAAATGAAAATTCTCAAAGAGGCATTCAAATTAGTGTAAATTGAAATCAAACTAAACCAAAATATTAATACTTAGATGCATAGGTTTTAAGAAGAAATCATCAAGAATTTATGTGAACTAGTAAAGAGGTGGATTCAATACTGATTTTATCCATAAATGATAATGTTGGTTTGGAAATTTTCTAAATCTACAGATTCTGAGCTCCTACTATTTGAATATTATTTTAGAACTTTTCAAAGTTGATGAAGCACAGTGAGGAAAATAGGCTCGGAGGTTTATGATGATCAAAATAGACTGAAGAAATTTTTTTACATGTTGGATTATTTGTTGTTCCTGGTGAATAAAATCAATTTCCAGTTTTAAGGAAGACAAACCATGCTTGTTGTTGCCTGAGTTGAGTCTTTTTATTCATAATCTATAATGGGGATTATGTCATCAACTTTGAAGGGATAAACCATAGTTCATACGATTATTATAGTTGTAATGTTGAATGTTTTAAGGAGTTATAAGCTAGAAAATTATAAATCAGGTATGTACATATGATTATTGATGGATAGTAAGTTATTTTCAGGGAAGGATCATTGGATCTTGAATTTTGTTATAGGGAGTTATTGAGAAATTCAATGTTAGAGGGATAAAAAATGCATAAATCTTGAACTGATTTCAGGTCAGTTTAAAATAGATCACATGTGAGTCATTGTAGTTCTTATATGAGGATTTCTTATAGCATCCCTCAATCAAGTACTCCCTCACATGGCCAAAATAGGTTGGATATGAGACCCCATGTAAAGTTACCCATACACGAGAGGCATCAGACTAGTAGTGGGGTTGTGATGTGTATAGTGGGGAGATTATACACGCTAGTTATAGAGGTGAAACATAGTAGAATAATATTATAACAATAATAAACAAATATTAGAGTGGATATAAATTCTGGAAATGATATAATACAGTGAAAAACCAAACAATAAATTTCTACTGAATAGCCTAATAAAATAATCAAAAAAAATTTAATTATTTGCTAGAATGTAACTAAATTTCTTTCTAAAAAATAATACAAACAAAATACTAGAAGAATAAAATAAAAACTCAATGTACCTAATTCTAAACCCTCTATCCCATCTCAAAACCTCAGTCCATCCAATAAGCGCAAAAATAAAAAGTAAGGCCCTTTTCCCATATCTAATCCTAGATCCATGTAATTTTATCATGTACCAAATGAAGGCCTGAATAGGGTGGGAGTCAAACTCATTTAGTCAGAACCACCATGACTAAACATAACTTTTCTGATAATAATTGAATGAAATAATGCAATAAACAAGTGAATTAAATAATTAAACAATTAAAATATTAACACATCAACCTACTCTGACACCATATCGGATTATCTCTGAGTATGTATCACAACCATGTAAACCCAAACCGTACGACCATGGTAAAACATAACCTACCTTGGTTCCATGTCGGGTTGTCTTTGAGGAGGCCCCACAACCATGCTAACCATTACTTTATAACCAAGTTATAAATCACACAAATTTGGGTCAAAATCCACTATATAAGTATTTCAATAATAAATCAGGGTTGATCCCATTATATTAAAATTTATAAATGTCTCAGGGCCAAGACTAGTATATAATAAATTCAACATCCCTCAGGGCCAAGTCTAGTATATAATAATTTTAGCATGTATCAGGTACAAGATTGGAAAATATGAATTTAAACTATTTTCACTTTATATAGCCCACTATTTTATCATTTTAGTAGATAAATTGGGCCAAAAACCCATCTAATAATTTAAACAATCAACATGGGAAAATTACTCATATAAGAATTATAGCATAAAAATCGTAACACATGTCATAGAAGAATGGATATCATAATATCACATCATGAGGATCAATGTTTAATTAAGAAAATTATCATTTATCTTTCAATTACAAATTTAATTTTTAAATTTTTCATAACCAATAAAATTTTAGTTGTAACAGCCCAAGATTTTATAAAAAATATTCTTTTTAATTTTATTAATGTCTTGTGTTGTACGCTACACCAAAAGGATCTTGCACAACACGCATCCTTGACTTGCCTTGCATTACACGCAATCGCAACCTTCCTCGATAGCGTGTGTGGTACGTAATCCTGAGTTTCACGAAACAATGATATGCTATTAAAATATTATTAAAACTAGCCGTTATGAATAGTAATAACCACTTTTTAAATTTTAGAAATTTTAACTCTCAAAATGGACTTCATTTTTGGATTCGGAGTATCAAATTTAGCCTAAGGTGAAATTTTGGTACTTTTCGGATAACTTTCATATTCTGATAAATAGTGAAAATTACTAAATTATAATTAAAAACATCTTTTTTAATCGAAATAATTAATAGTGATAAATCATTAATTTGAGTGGTTTTAAAGTATATTTAGAATATATTTTTACAATTTAATACAATGTTGGTCATTGGATGTAATTTCACATTTAAACTAGACATAAACAAGTGTCAATCTTTTGATAGATATTGTTTCTTAAAAACACGCTATTTGTTTTAACAGCGGGATTTAATTATAAAATTAATTAATGCAACTTTTATGTTATGAATTTGGTAAAATAGACTTCATTTTTGAATTCGGAATATGAAATATAGCTTGGGATAAAATTTTGGCATTGTTCTGGAAAACATCAATTTTTGATGAATAGTGAAACTACTAAGTGGTAGGTTAAAAACTGAATTTTGCATAAAACTTAATTTTACCGCTTCTATGAATGGAATTTCGAAAATCCGAGAGACACGGTTAATATCAAGGACTAAAATGTGGTTCAATGAGATGAAAATAATTTTTTAGTGAATAGTAACTTTTAACTTTTTTTACCACGGTTAATAGTAAATAGGGTAACTAAGGGTAAATATGTTATTAATATTACCCTAACACATGTCCTAATTCTATTGGACAAGTGTAATTCGACCGAAAACAAACTTAGGAATAAAATATGACCATTTAGGCCCACTTGGATTAGATTAGGACATTTATTATTAATTTATTTAAAGAAGGGTTAAAATAGTTAAAATCAAAGTTTAATAAGTAAATCATTTTTAATATGGGGTTATACATAAGATAAATTCGATTATAAATATTCATTAGAAAGCTAAAAAGATTTCCTACATTATGGTATTTTATTTGTAATTTGTAGACATCAAATAATATAATTTATTTATAACACAAAGATGATGCAGTAATTATCTTATTAATGAAATATTGACATAATTGATAATATAAATACCAAAATAAATGTAATTTAAGACTTTTTATGAATTACACTAATTTTCTAGGTTACTATGATATATTAGTGTTGATTTAATCAACTTGGTTCGAACATATAATTCTGTTATGACTTTCACAAAAATCATATATCAAATAGTGTCAAAATTGACACAAAATAGTTTTTAAATCAAATATTATATTATTAATTGTTATTTTATTCCTAAAAATCTAATGTTCGGCCAAATGACTTAGATAAGGATATATGTATTAATAATATACAATTTGGGGTTCGTTTGGCATGTTATAGTAAGTTTATTTACCATATAGTGAAAGAAAACAAAAAGACACGGTAAAAGTTAAATTATTTAACTTAGAGTTAAATCTAATTGATAAGGTTAAAATAATACCCTAAACTTGTCTAAATCCTATTGGTTGATAGGATTTCGACCCATCCCCACTTTAGCTTCGAAATAAGACCCTTTGGAACCATTATAAACCGATTTTAACTTTAATATAAAATAATATTTTGAGGTATTCCTAAGGTGCCCCTCTCCTCCCTTATAAAAGGACACCTCCTCCCCTTCCTCCTCACACCAATTTGAGCACTCAAGATCGGCCAACCCCTGCCAATTTCTCCTCTCCACTTCCCTAGAAACATCCTAGAGGTTCTGTTCTTCCTCAAAGACCAATTTTAGTGCCCTAAGAGGAGGTCTCAAAGAGGCACTTCAAAGAAGAGGAGGTTCGGACACTTACAAAGCAAGTCGGACCTAAGGTAAGGGAAATATCACAATCTCATTTTTATCCGAGATTGTTTATTCATAAGTATTTACTGGGGTGTATTTTATCATCCACATCCATGTTTCATCAATATGTAATATTATTTCCATCCACCTACAATTGTTTAAATCCATTTTTACCCTTCGGTGAGTTTTTAGTAATATCTATGAAAGGAATCTTTTGTCATACGAGGTACTTTTTTACTTTTCCGACAAAAGTACAAAGAATGTTTTTTTTAACTTATACGACACGAACGGATTTCTACTGTTTTATAAAGCCTTATTTTCATGAAGCTTCCTCTAAAAGATTTCATGACTATTTTCAATAAAATCTCTTTTTTTTTTAAATTGCATGATGTTTTGTGAAAAGAAATTGATTTTGAAGAAGAAAGGATATTTTCCTCAAGAATTCAATTCAAGTGTTTTATCAAAATTATTTTCCATCTAATATAATAAAGGGTTCTGTTTCTATCCATATTTTTTACATTGATTTGACTATGTTGTGATGGAATTATGTTTATGAATTCCTTTATCTTATATGAATTGATTTATGATGTCATGATGTTTCAAGAATCCCATTTTTGTTACATGTGTTATGCGATGATGTATGTTTTATGATTATGTGGCACACATAAGAAAGGATTCATTATAAGATGGGTGGGACCTATATCTCCCTCCAATGCATTGGGTAATGATTTTATATCTCATGAGATAGACATGGCTGGAACGGAAGGTTATTTCGGTTCAGTGATACAGGACTGAAACGAGGAGTGAACTCGGTTCAGAAATGGACTTTTTCCACTAAGATAGTCTTGGCAATGAGTCATGACTAACAAGAAATGATTTTCCATGATTATGTGTGCATGCCACAAAGTTTCAAGTTTTATGTTATGATTATGGGGATCTCATTTTCACTTCTATGATTTATCCCATGTTATGATATTATGAGCTCTTTTGGAGGTTAAGATTTCCAAAAGCTATGTTCTTATGTATATGATGTGATTGATATTTCTTTTGTTTACCCTTACTGAGCATTTGAGCTCACCCTTTTATGTTTTCTTTTCCCCAGGATATAAAGAATGGTTTTAGGTAAAAAAAAGGAAGATCTTTATGGGAGATGTTGAAGATCTTTCCCCACGATTAGAAGATTTTATTCTGAGATTCCAAAGACACTAAACTGTTACGATCCTTGTGTGTGTGTTTTTGTTATGTACTAAGTATTCAGCAAAAGTAATGTAACGTCCATGTATGTCAAGATACGGGTCTCTACAGTTGGTATCAGAGGAAAGGTTTAGTCAACCTTTGGAAACTAGGATGCGAGAACTTTAGTGAGATCCCTAGAGATATTTCTAAGGTATGTCTAGGGATGTCCCTAAGGTTAAGTATACGTAAAGGTTATAGTCCTAGAATTGCTCTAACGATCTTATAATTTAACCTAAGATGTTAGATATTGAGGGTACTACCCCTTTATTATGTTGTTTTCTCTAGCATGATTTTTGCCTCTCACACTATTCTTTTGGGGTTTTAGACGATGGCTGGAACCCGAAGGAACCGTGTTGATCAATGCAATGGACAATGCAATGATTGTCCCCCTGAGCAACCAAACGATATGGGAGCTGGAATGAAAAATCTTGTAGCCATGCTCACACAACTTTCTCAAGCTATGAATCATGCAGGACTTCCAAACGAGCAAAGGAAGGAGCAACATTTTGTTGAATCCTTCATGAGGCAGCGTCCGCCTTCTTTCAGTGGGTCTACTGATCCATTAGTTGCTGAACAATGGATTAGTACTACTGAAAAGATATTTTCAGTTCTTCAATGTTCTGAACATGATAAAGTCATCTTAGCAGTATATCGTTTGGAAGGTGAAGCTGATCAATGGTGGAATATTATCAAGAATACGAGGCCAAGAGATGAAATTGATTCCATGGAATGGGACGAGTTCAAGAACTTGTTTTTCAGTAAGTACTTCCCTCGTATTCTCCGAAAAAAGATGGAGAAGGAGTTTCTTGAACTAAAGCAAAAGGATGATGAATCTGTTGGTACCTATGAAGCAAATTTTACAAGACTTGCAAGGTATGCTTCTGGAATTATCATCCAACCTGAAAGTAAAGTTGATCGATTTTTCAGTGGCTTAAAACCAAGTCTTCGAAGGGCATTAGCTATAAGAGACTTCAGTAGCTATGAAGAAATTGTGCGTTGTGCTATCAAGGTAGAAATGGAAGTTGGTGTTACATATCCATCTCATGGTTTTGACAAGAAATGAAAGATGGAGTTCAAGGAGAAATCTCAGAATAATGGTGAAAAGAAGATGAATGTTTCCTTATGCACAAAGTGTGGAAAGAAGCATGGTGGAGATTGTCTTAAAGGGACTAGAAAATGTTTTAAGTGTGGAAAAGAAGGTCATCGAGCAGCTGAGTGTCGAAGTAATGGAAAAAGGGTTTCTAATGATGTGAATAAAGTAAACACTGCAGAGAACGCACCACCAACACTTCAATGCTTCAAGTGCAAGGAAATGGGGCATTATGCTAATAATTTCCCTAATCCAAGGGTCAGTGATGATCAACATGAGCAACCACTGAAGGCAAAGGACAAAGGGAAATCACATGCGATCACTATTGGCAATGTTGAATATGACAACGATGTGGTGGAATGATTAAGTGTTTATGTAATGGGATTCCAAAATAATGTTGTATCATTGAGTATTGCAATATTTATTGATGTGGTATTCAAAGTGATTGAGATATTTTTTTGGAAATAAGATGATATGCGCATAATGAAGACGAGAAAATGAAATGTTTAATAGTATTCATGAGCTCATGATTGATATAAGGACTAAGTGATATCATGGTGTTAGTATATAGAATTTTGAGGATTTTGGTATGTGGAAAGAGTTAACTTTTAATAGAATTTGTGTTTTCAATAAGGTTCAATGGGTATTCAAGAGAGTACAAGATTAAGGCCTTTGAATGTTTGGAATGTGACCAACATAACATATCTTATGATATATGGGGATCAACGATGGTATTAAATCTCTGGTAATCGTTTCCACTATGTTATGAGAATGGACTGCAGTATTATGGATAAGCCTAAAGATTGTAATGGATTATGTTGGACATAAGTTAGTATTGTATAAGGATAGAAGTTTTTTCGATATTATTGATGGGATGTTATAGTAATATAGTTTTATAAAAAGGACAACCTGCAGGACGGGCGACAGCCCATCGCTTCGGACAAGGCTGTAGGAATCGAACCCACAACCGAAGTGCGACTGGCCTTTATCGCCTACCACTGACCTACAGGAAGTCCCTGTTTAGTAGAAACTAGTTTTATTATATTAAGAAGTATGATATATAAAGTATAAGTCCATTTTAGGAACTATATATGATTAATCTCACTATAGATCGACTTATGTATATAATTTTTGCTAACCTTTTGTTTGAGACAGATGGAATGACCCGTCATTCAATCACATGATCTGCTAACACTTCACGAATAACAAATTAAACTTCATTTAAGAGATGAAGTGGAAATTGTTCTAGGCACGAACAATAGTGAGATTGTACCAAAATAAAGAAAGTATTTATTCCAATTCAAATTTTCAACTTTAGGGAAATGATCTTGAAAACCAAAAATGTTGTCCTAGTGATCTTATACCTGATGAATCGGATGGTACCTTAGATCGTCACAAATTTATGGATTTGTGATTATTGGCTTTTCCATAGCCATGTTCTCTACCACTCTCCATCAGAACATGATGGTTAGATTTCTCTTCCATATCCATATTTTCACCCATGTGGAAACCCAATGATTAGTTTATTTGGGTAACCGTTACGTTTCATACTTTTGTTTTTAAAGATTGGTTTTGATATTCCTTTTTACGATGTGGGTTTCTATTAAAGAAACTTTCAAATAGTAAACCATTTATAACCCCGACGAATTTCGAGGGCGAAATTCATTTTAAGGGGGGTAGAATGTAACAGCCCAAGATTTTATAAAAAATATTCTTTTTAATTTTATTAATGTCTTGTGTTGTACGCTACACCAAAAGGAGCTTGCACAACATGCATCCTTGACTTGCCTTGCATTACACGCAATCGCAACCTTCCTCGATAGCGTGTGTGGTACGTAATCCTGAGTTTCACGAAACAATGATATGCTATTAAAATATTATTAAAACTAGCCGTTATGAATAGTAATAACCACTTTTTAAATTTTAGAAATTTTAACTCTCAAAATGGACTTCATTTTTGGATTCGGAGTATCGAATTTAGCCTAAGGTGAAATTTTGGTACTTTTCGGATAACTTTCATATTCTGATAAATAGTGAAAATTACTAAATTATAATTAAAAACAACTTTTTTAATCGAAATAATTAATAGTGATAAATCATTAATTTGAGTGGTTTTAAAGTATATTTAGAATATATTTTTACAATTTAATACAATGTTGGTCATTGGATGTAATTTCACATTTAAACTAGACATAAACAAGTGTCAATCTTTTGATAGATATTGTTTCTTAAAAACACGCTATTTGTTTTAACAGCGGGATTTAATTATAAAATTAATTAATGCAACTTTTATGTTATGAATTTGGTAAAATAGACTTCATTTTTGAATTCAGAATATGAAATATATCTTGGGATTAAATTTTGGCATTGTTCTGAAAAACATCAATTTTTGATGAATAGTGAAACTACTAAGTGGTAGGTTAAAAACTGAATTTTGCATAAAACTTAATTTTACCGCTTCTGTGAATGGAATTTCGAAAATCCGAGAGACACGGTTAATATCAAGGACTAAAATGTGGTTCAATGAGATGAAAATAATTTTTTGGTGAATAGTAACTTTTTACTTTTTTTACCACGGTTAATAGTAAATAGGGTAACTAAGGGTAAATATGATATTAATATTACGCTAACACATGTCCTAATTCTATTGGACAAGTGTAATTCGACCAAAAACAAACTTAGGAATAAAATATGACCATTTAGGCCCACTTGGATTAGATTAGGACATTTATTATTAATTTATTTAAAGAAGGGTTAAAATAGTTAAAATCAAAGTTTAATAAGTAAATCATTTTTAATATGGGGTTATACATAAGATAAATTAGATTATAAATATTCATTAGAAAGATAAAAAGCTTTCCTACATGATGGTATTTTATTTGTAATTTTTAGACATCAAATAATATAATTTATTTATAACACAAAGATGATGCAGTAATTATCTTATTAATGAAATATTGACATAATTGATAATATAAATACCAAAATAAATGTAATTTAAGACTTTTTATGAATTCCACTAATTTTCTAGGTTACTATGATATATTAGTGTTGATTTAATCAACTTGGTTCGAACATATAATTCTGTTATGACTTTCACAAAAATCATATATCAAATAGTGTCAAAATTGACACAAAATAGTTTTTAAATCAAATATTATATTATTAATTGTTATTTTATTCCTAAAAATCTAAGGTTCGGCCAAATGACTTAGATAAGGATATATGTATTAATAATATACAATTTGGGGTTCGTTTGGCATGTTATAGTAAGTTTATTGACCATATAGTGAAAGAAAACAAAAAGACACGGTAAAAGTTAAATTATTTAACTTAGAGTTAAATCTAATTGATAAGGTTTTAATAATACCCTAAACTTGTCTAAATCCTATTGGTTGATAGGATTTCGACCCATCCCCATATTAGCTTCGAAATAAGACCCTTTGGAACCATTATAAACCGATTTTAACTTTAATATAAAATAATATTTTGAGGTATTCCTAAGGTGCCCCTCTCCTCCCTTATAAAAGGACACCTCCTCCCCTTCCTCCTCACACCAATTTGAGCACTCAAGCTCGGCCAACCCCTGCCAATTTCTCCTCTCCACTTTCCTAGAAACATCCTAGAGGTTCTGGTCTTCCTCAAAGACCAATTTTAGTGCCCTAAGAGGAGGTCTCAAAGAGGCACTTCAAAGAAGAGGAGGTTCGGACACTTACAAAGCAAGTCGGACCTAAGGTAAGGGAAATATCACAATCTCATTTTTATCCGAGATTGTTTATTCATAATTATTTACTGGGGTGTATTTTATCATCCACATCCATGTTTCATCAATATGTAATATTATTTCCATCCACCTACAATTGTTTAAATCCATTTTTACCCTTCGGTGAGTTTTTAGTAATATCTATGAAAGGAATCTTTTGTCATACGAGGTACTTTTTGACTTTTCCGACAAAAGTACAAAGAATGTTTTTTTTAACTTATACGGCACGAACGGATTTCTACTGTTTTATAAAGCCTTATTTTCATGAAGCTTCCTCTAAAAGATTTCATGACTATTTTCAATAAAATCTCTTTTTTTTTAAATTGCATGATGTTTTGTGAAAAGAAATTGATTTTGAAGAAGAAAGGATATTTTCCTCAAGAATTCAATTCAAGTGTTTTATCAAAATTATTTTACATCTAAGATAATAAAGGGTTCTGTTTCTATCCATATTTTTTACATTGATTTGACTATGTTGTGATGGAATTATGTTTATGAATTCCTTTATCTTATATGAATTGATTTATGATGTCATGATGTTTCAAGAATCCCATTTTTGTTACATGTGTTATGCGATGATGTATGTTTTATGATTATGTGGCACACATAAGAAAGGATTCATTATAAGATGTGTGGGACCTATATCTCCCTCCAATGCATTGGGTAATGATTTTATATCTCATGAGATAGACATGGCTGGAACGGAAGGTTATTTCGGTTCAGTGATACAGGACTGAAACGAGGAGTGAACTCGGTTCAGAAAGGGACTTTGTCCACTAAGATAGTCTTGGAAATGAGTCATGACTAACAAGAAATGATTTTCCATGATTATGTGTGCATGCCACAAAGTTTCAAGTTTTATGTTATGATTATGGGGATCTCATTTTCACTTCTATGATTTATCCCATGTTATGATATTATGAGCTCTTTTGCAGGTTAAGATTTCCAAAAGCTATGTTCTTATGTATATGATGTGATTGATATTTCTTTTGTTTACCCTTACTGAGCATTTGAGCTCACCCTTTTAGGTTTTCTTTTCCCCAGGATATAAAGAAAGGTTTTAGGTAAAAAAAAGGAAGATCTTTATGGGAGATGTTGAAGATCTTTCCCCACGATTAGAAGATTTTATTCCGAGTTTCCAAAGACACTAAACTATTACGATCCTTGTGTGTGTGTTTTTGTTATGTACTAAGTATTCCGCAAAAGTAATGTAACGTCCATGTACGTCAAGATACGGGTCTCTACATTAGTTATCTTAATAAACAAGACAATATAAGGTGAAAATATATTATGTAATCTTCCAAAATAAATGTCATACTAATCACACTTTAAGACATTAAACAAATAATTTATAATCAATGGTTATCTCACCCGAAAAGTTTCTCCAAGCTAGTTTGATAAATAATTGGATCCAAATGGATTCCAAGGAATAATATAATTCATTATTTAATTTATTCACTACATGGTATGTTAAAGTGATTGAAATATTGCACATACTTCACAAAAATAAAACCATAGGGTTATATTTTAGACCATATACCTTTAACTGATGATAAAAAATGATTCCAATAGGATTCTTCATAAGGACAATGGAATGGATGATCACAAGAATGTTCCCAAATTATAATTGATGAAAATATAAATAGAAAATGATCATGATTAAGATATTACCTCACATCATTTGGTGATACAAGGGAGGAAAGGGAAAACCAGACCAAAACCCCTACCAGGGATTAGAAATAATATTGGCATGTCTAGAATCAAGCGAGTTGCTACAACATCACCTAGATTCTACCCTAGGTTTTAGAGGAGGAAGTTGAATGAGAGGGAATGAGATCAATATCACAAATGGCAACTTTTGAAATTATGCTCAGGAAATTACATGACATGTAATTCAGTTGCACATCATTTATTTCATTTTAGAGTGATACGCCAAAAAACACATTGCCTATGGTTATTTTTGACACTTACTAAAAACTACACAATGTGTAATAAATTCATGGTGTGTATTCATTTCACTACATAAATATAGATATTTTATTATTACAGTAAATAGTTACATGTCTTGTAACTTCATTATAGGGTGTGTAATTGCTATGCAGACAGCCTTCATCCTGTTTCCCAAGGAAAAAACCAAACACCTATGAAGGCATCCAATGCATTGAAAACTCTCATAAACCCATTTAACACATTTATACCTAGAATCTGTTATTTCAAACAACAAACAGCCCTGAACTTTAATCCATTTTTCTTGACAAAGTCTCTCTCTCTCTTTCTCTAAACAAGTTTCAACCACAAAGGATCAATTAAAAAACTCATGGAGGGACATACTTGGAAAAATATTGGATCTTAAAACCTCCTCGCCATATAATATATCATTCCCAAGCTACTCTAGAAATCACTGTGGATCTCAGAAAAAAATTCAAGACACCATGATTTCATATCATAATCCCTCTCCCATGTCTCCTCCTAAACTCACCCATGTTGCCACTGCACTCAAAACAAAGTAATCTACCTACCCCATAGATACCTCTTACTATAGTCTGAAATCCATATAGGATTCTCCAGAAAGAACTCATCAACACTAATATCATTATTTGATACATGTATCGCATGAGAAGGGTTAGAATAATATCATAGAATCAGCGATATATGAAACATGTCATACATGGAACTATATTGATATGGAATGGATAACCAGTACACCACTATACCAACCCTATCCACTATATCAAAAATCCCAAACAATTTTGGTGATAACTTCCTCTATTTTTTGATAATTAATTTCCCCAACCATTGCAACACTGAAAGGAAAACATGATGACCAACCTTGAACTCTAGAGGTCATCTTCAGTAGTTAGTGTGTAATTTATGCCTCCTCTGTGCGATCACCAATTGTTTCCTAATAAACTAAATCTAATTAGGTGTCTTCTGCATTATATGTGGCCTAATAAGTTCTAAATACCATATCACTAGTCAAAAAAGTGTTTAACTACAATTATATTCATACAAAACCTCTAAAGGATCCATATAGATAGATTCGTAGAATCTAGTGTTTTTTAAAAACTACCTAAGTGCCATTTGTAGCTCCGATGAACCACCAAAATCTAGAACACATGCACATAACATGTCCTCGAGAACATGAATAGTCTACTCAGATTCACTATCAGTTTGATGCTAATAATCTATACTCAAAATAACATTCGGTCTCACAGATCTCTAAAGACCCTTCAATAAAAACTATTTGAAAAGAGGATCTCTATCATAAATGATACTCTATGGAACACAATGCAGCCAAACTACCTCGAGAACATAGAGACTGCATAGATAATAAACTATCCCGGATAGAAAATAAGTGGGATACCTTCATTAATAGATCCAAAATCTCCCATAAAACATAATTATTATGTGTTTTCATGGGTAATCCTGTCAAAAAATTCATAGTCACATCATCCCATTTAAACTTAGGAATAAGAAAAGGCTACAATATCCTAGCTGGACTCTAAAGCTCAACTTTCACCTACTGAAAAGTGAAATATATCTCAACAAATACTATAATCTCCTTCTTCATTCCTAACCACCATTACTACCCATAGAGATCATGATACATCTTGTTCAAACTAGGATGTACCGCCCATCTAGAATCATGAAACTTGTTGATCAACTCATTGTGCAAGCTTGTATGAACCCATAATTTTCCTTAGAAAAAAAATATTTTCCACTACCCACATACTATCTTGATGGTGTCTCCCCACCATAAACCATCTTTTATAACTAATCGCTCTGGATCAAATAACTTTCGAGTCCATATTAAGTCCAAAAGAAAAGTTATAATAGATGTCGAAGTCAGAGCTACTCATCTCTGATACTCTTGAACTTCTAGATACATACCTGAAAAAGGTATGTAACCTATAAATCATAAAAATTCTCTTTTAATACCACTTTATAAATATTTAGGTTGAATTCATTAGCAAAATAGCATCCCTTTACTGGTGCATAAGTAAAATTGATGCAACATATTGTAGATACCTGACCCAAATCCCCATCCAAAGTTTCTGGTCTCACTTAGAAAAGATGTACCTTGGTCTCTTGAAGTCTATGTACACTATATACTACTCACCCATGATATAATGTATCCCACATTCCAGGGCCTGTACTACTACTTCTAACTCCAGATCATCTGCAGGGGAATTCTTCTCACGCGGTCTTAGCTATCTATATCTATAAGGACCAAATCGATTATCCTGTATTAGAACTACTCTAAGTCCAAATCCAGATTCATCATAGTACATGGAATAATCACTACCCAATATAGGTAAAGTGATGATAGTTGTTAAGGTCAACTTGTGGTTAAATCCTAAAAATCTCTCTTGCAAGAATCTGACCAAACAAAATTTAGCCCTTTATTGGCCAGACCATATATCGGTGCTTCCCAATAAAATATGTCATGGATAAAGAACTGATAAAAACCTAATCAACCCAAAGAGATCTGAATATCAAATATAGTCTTATAATTCTCCCAATATACCATGTCTACAGAATTCTCTGGGTCAACTTACACTCCTTCCTCTGAGATGGAACGACCCAATAAGTTCACATTATCAAATTGGAAACTTCATTTGATAATATTGGAGTAAAGATGATGCTCTCTCAATGTCCCCAGAATGATGTCAAGATTTTTATAATGATCATCTGTTAATTGGAAGTACACTAAGACATCTTTAGGAAAAAAATTACACAAACTGGTCCAGAAAAGGATTAATAATCTAATTCATCATGGCCATGAATACTGCCAGTGCATTAGTAAAACCAAGAAACATCACTATGAACTCATGGAATACATACATTCTTTTAAAAGTTGTATGATATATTTTTGAAGTTCTCACCCTGAAATGGTGATATCTATATTATAAATAGATTTTGAATAATATCTTAGTAACTCTCTTCTGATCAAATAGATCGTTGATGCATGGAAGAAGATATCGGTTCTTTATTATCATCTAGTTCAGTATCCCTTAATCCATACACAAGTGTAAAGTCCCATCAGCCTTCTTTAAAAATAATACTATAGAACCACAAGGATATGTACTAGGATATATGAAACTTTTAGTTTCTAGATCTTCCAAATGAACAATCAAATATCTAAGCTCGGTTGTTTCCATTTTATAAGGTGGAACAAAAATTGGCTTTAATCCAACCACCAACATGATCATAAGATCAATCTCTCACTCAGGAGGTAATCTATAAAACTATTCAATAAATATATCCTAAAAATGTTGTAACACTAGAGGAAAATTATATTGTTACACTCCACCATAATCTAGATCTAACCATCTATTTGAGTTGTGAGACAATATAATCTGCACTAAATTGGTCCTCCATGACAAGCCTGAAGATCTCACTAACCTTGGTGAGAATAGTTTCATCCTTTTGGAGATAAAAATGTAACTATCTTCCAGTAACAATTTTTATGAACCTAGTATAAAACTAACCAATCCATACCAAGAATAAATTTAAAACTTATCATTTCTAGCATGAATGGTTCCCAAAATATATGGTAAGCATAAATCTCTAGAGAATAAACCTTGATAAATTTTATTTTCTCTGATCACACTCTCAATATTGTCAAGATTTTTAAAATACCATAAAATATTTCCACATACAATACCAAACTATTTATATGTCACACCCCTATCTAGGAATTTCTTTTATTTCATTCTTTTCTTGGACTTGGATCTTTTGGTTGAAGTTAGGGTCAAGTTATCGATTTAAATTTTTGAAGTTTGAAAGTTCCCAGGTTGTTCCCATGTTCGTTACATATTTTCCGATGGAGTTTTTGGTAAAGATTGAGGTTTCTGGGCTTGATAGTAGGTGTTTCATGATTGTCACATGGTAAAGGGAAATTGTGTTCCCTCCCCCAAGAAACCATGCGCCAAATGTTGATTTTGGATAGTAGAGACCATATAGTTTTTGCACATTTTGTAAAACCAAGAAAGGTAACCATGAGTCATGTTACACTTAGATGGTGAGGGATGTATAGATGTCGTAAAGTTTATAAAACTATGTTTGAAAACCGTATAACGTATCCAAGTATTTCAAATTTTGAATTCCAATCATTCGCCTCTTCTATTTTAAACCCAACTCAAAATCTTCCTCCACTATTTGACCTAGTCAAACCATGGGGGCCTCCAAGCTCCTACTATATTTTCCTCATTCTTCCATGGGTTCTTCTTGAAGTCCCTAAGACAAGTTTATTTAGATTTTCATCCAGTTTTATCTTCTTTTCTTCATCATCTCTTGAGTTATTTGTTTCTCTTGCTGGGGTTTTAGCTTTGTAGAACCCTTCAGTTTGGGGTTGATGTGTGGTTCAATTTCTTTGATATTAGGGTGTGGGATTGTTTCTTGGGGTGAATTATTTCTCCTCAAAAAGTTTCATCATATTCTCACATCATTGATGAAGGTTTTTCTATTTATTTTCTTTTTGACATATTCTGTTGATGCCTGAGCTTTTTTTTAATGTTTTACAAATTTTATATCCTTACTTTTGATGAATTAGAGTAAATTTATTTAGTGTTTTCATAATGGTAAATTGGTATTAAATGGTTTTCAAATGGCATCATTAACTATGATTGTATATATATGCAAACAATGTTTTTGATAAAATATCAATTGGTATTTTAACATGGAATTGGGATATTTTGGTGGTGTTTTTACTTAATTTTGTTTTGTTAAGGTGTAAAGGTTGTGAATTGGGTGTTGTATATGGGAATTAGTGGCCCTTATAGTTCTATGATTATGTGTGGCATGTGGTGTTTGTTGGTAAAACAAGTTCTATTTTTTTAAGAATGGTTCTTCTCAGCTAATATTATTTTTATAATAATTAGAAGTGTGTGTGTGTGTTGAAAGATGGATTTCAAAATTAAGTTGCTTTTGTTTTATGTGTATCTATTTATTGTACCCTATAAATTTCTTCACTGGATTGTCTGATGTAGAATAAGTGTGTTTTAAAATGTTTTTCAGGTAAAAATGTGATGATGGCTGGTTTTCCAAGGAAAATGGTTTTTTTTCATGTGATATTATTTGTTATGTTTCTTAAATGATTTATATAAATTGTTAAAGTGGCATGAAGCAAATTTTAATACAGGTTTGGTGTTCATAAATATATGAAATATAATTTTACAACGGAAATGGTTGGATTTTATGTTCTGTTTTCTTATTATGTTAAAATGTAATTTTATGAATTGTGAAATTATTGTGAAATGGGTTTCCAAATAGCCTTGGTTATTTTATTGAAGTTAAATATGATTTTAGATGTATTTTTTAAAGAATGGCCTATTTGGAATTGTGGGATATTATTTGGTTAAAAATTGGTATAATGGCATATTCTATTTGTCACTTTAAATCACACTTGGAAATTAAATGGTGTAAAAAGACCATCTGATATTTTTGTGTTATTTCATGTTTTCAATTTACCTTGGGAATGGTTTTGGTTTTCAAATATAAATGCATGTTTAGAATTATGCACATGAAAGTAGTGTTTTATATTAACATTGGAAATATTGTAGAAATGTATTTGTAAATATATTTGAATTAGAATTGTTAAAGGGTTGGTTGGGATCTTCGTGTTCTCATTTAAAATAGAGTTTTATGTGATGTGATGTGAAAGCCTGTTGGCATATTGGTATGTTTTGGAAATATTATTAAATGATTGGGTGACTTGAAGGCCAAGTTAGAATTTAATATTGTTTTTGGAATGTGGTTTGAAAAATTAAATGAAGTAAAGAATGGTAGGAACTTGTGTATGGATTGTTGTAATATGTGCACCTCTATGTAGGATTCCCCCAAATGAGGGGAATCACATAATTGGGGTTTATGTATGGGGTTAGAAATTATGGTGTTGATGGGTTTAATTGCAACACACATATGAAGTCCTTCCCCATTCACTGTGTATTATTATCATGGGATTCATAAGAATTTTCTAGAAGCCTGAGTGATAGTTTTTTGTCATCCCCTATTAGTTGGATTATATCCCCCTAGAATTGTTGACAGGCCTGATGGGATGTGCCACTGGTGAGTCCAGTTTGGAGAATCCAGTTAGTTATAGAATTTGGAGTAGCACCATAGTCCATAAGGTGAGTCCAAACTAGGTATCTCCCTGAATTTCCTCGAGAGATGTTCATGAAATGTTCATGATCTACTATATGTATGTTATTTGTTTCTAATTCCTATAGGATATGGGATTTTCTACTTTTTACTTCTTGTTCTATTTCCATTACATTATGAACAACCCATTATTTTTTGTCACTTGGTATGGAGTTGCATTTGGGATTTTGTTTTGAACTTGGTTGTGAAAAGTGAAACTGTTTTCAAAAAGGAAAGTTGTGTGTGTGTTTTTTTCAAGGAAAATTTTGGAAATAATTGTTTGGTGGTTTAAAATTATTAAAAATCTATTTTTATAAATTTTTTTGAACTATTATTTGTTGGATATTGTTTGTAAAGTATATTAATATATTATGTAGTTATTACCAACTAATCTATTTATTATCACACCCTACTAATTCCACTCAGCATTAGTAGACCGGATCTATTTTATAAGTTTAGGTTTCTAGATTAGTTTTTCCTTTATAGAAGGTTGGTCTTGTGGTTTGTGGTGACCAAGAGGTCATGTAGAGATCATGTTACTATAGTTCAGTCACAGTTTTTTATTTAGTTTTTTTTCATCTATTTTATCAAGATCAGTTGTGTATATTTAGATATATAGTTATTATTGGTTTAATGTCTAGGATTATATTTGGATTATTTTATCCTTGTTTTATTTGGACCAAATAGGTACCATTAGATTATTTTATTCATAACACTAGTTCCCAGTCCGTGGGGATCAGGAACACCCTTCAGGCCATGTCTTCATCTGGTTTGAGTGTCGAGTTAGATGGAATCTCGGATTGGTTTATGAAAAAATTCCATCATAGTAGGCCCTTGTTATTTTTTATTTCATGTATATTAGAGAATATGACTACCGAGACTCAATTGGTAGGTATGGGGAGGACATCATGAATGCCTTCTCGTTCTGTTCCTCAAGTTTCAAGGGGTAGTCTAAGATTTGAGTCTTTTTTTGTTTTTTTAGTGGATGGGGAATGAAAATAGAAGTTAGTTGGTTTCATGTTTTGATCTCATATATATTAGTGACCCATTTGGAATATGATTACATGGATCAAGGTCCTCTTAGTGGGTTGTTCTTTCTTGGGGAATCGTCCTCAAATCATTTCATCATGTTATTCATGACTACTGGTTCCACATTTTCATTATGTGATGTAATTTGTGTGTTGGTTTTGTTCTTTTTTCTGTGAGTGGGTTTCCATAGGAAAATTTGTATTTAGGGTGGAAAACATGTTTTTGAAAAGAAAATTATTTTTACAATTGGTTTCAGATTTAAAATTGAAATGATTTTTTAAAAGGGAATGTGATCAATAATTTCAAAAAGTTTGGGAAAAATGTGGAGGAAATGTTGATTTTGAATTTGGTAAATGTTTGGGTTTGATGATAAAGTGTTATTTTTTAGCCTTGGTATTCCTCAAGTACATTCACATATGTGTGGGTATGTGTGGAATTTGAATGATGGAATGTTTTAATGGATGATATAAGTGGATATATTATAGACACATATGTGATAATTTGTAGGATGCTATAGGTGAGTATATAAAATCACAGTTTTGGCTTGGTTTTTGCAAATATTATTTTTGAAAGGGAAAATGATTACATAATTTTTTTTCTTTAAAAAGTGGGTTATGGTTTTGTGAAAAATTGATTTCAATATTTGTATAGTGGCCTTGGAATAAGAAGTGTTTGAAAATTGAAGTGAAATAGTGGTTTTTGAAAAGAGGATTTTTTTTGTTTATGATGTTTGGATTGTAAGACTATACTTTGGATTGATATATTCCTTTTGGTTATGTTTTTAATTGATGTTGATTTTAGTTATATGTTTCTCTTATGCTCAGAATATGCTGCCTATAAAGCTCCGTAATGTTCCTGGTGGGTGTTTTTCAGTTTATTGTTTCTATCGGTTATTAAATTTCTTCTATGGTGACAGAGGTATGTTATAGGATATAAAATTTCTTGAGGATGTTGAGAGTTGCGCATGTTGATAATTTCCTCAGATTGTTGGAAACTCTTTAATCTTTGATAGTGTGTATTATTCTAGGTTTTTTTAGGGTGTAGCATTGGATAAATGGATTGTGATTTCTCCATCATCACTAAAAGTTGAGATTACATGGGAGGTTTTCAATACCACTTTAATAATTTTTATTGAAGAGGAGAGCACAAAGAAAGTAGAATACCATATGATTATTCAACAAGGCCAGTGGATAGTGAAGTCAAATGTCGGACACTTCAAGGAGATGGTTTCCTTTTATCTAGAGGTAGTATCTTAGGATCTACTGAAATCTACTATTTACTTTTGTGGTCTTTATCCAGAGATCAAGGAGTGTTACTTATCCTACAAGGACCTTTTCTTTTAGAAGTTGGTGGTTGAATCATTTCTGTCTGAGGTGTATTCAGTGGTGGTTTGTGAACTAGTTTCTCTCAATTCTCATGATGGCTTCCCATATGGATAAAGGTGTATGTGAGAGGAACCTATTTCAAATAATACTCCCTTCTTGGTCCTGGATTCTCATTCAACATACCATTCACTCATATACTTCATGTGTGGCTAGTTCAGGCATTCGAAGACATCTTGTCACAATCCTTCATGGGTGTTCCATCATTTTAGATGTTTGGGTCATTTGGAGAAGTTTGGTAAGAAGAATTGACAAAAGAAGAAGCCCTGGTCAGAGGATATTAGATCATAACTATGGGGTAGTAAATGCTTTAGACATCAGATATCTATCCATAGGCCCTTGAGTGAATATTTTTACATATTTAGGAATTTTCATGGGCGTGGGAAACCATGGCCCAGCTTTTGTCTCCAATGTTAGAGTGGAGATGGTTGAAGTTATTTTTTTAGTTTTCATTACTGTTTTTAGTTCCTTGTTTTTGTAAGAATATTTGTGGTTTCATTTTTTTAAACTGAAATAGTAGTGATTTTTTATGTGAGTTTTTGATTATTAGTTTATTCTTGTGTGTACTTAGCCTTTTTTGGGCTAGTTATGGTTTCTATTTGTGTTTATTTTAAATATTTTTGGATTTTATTTGAAATAGTGAATTTTGGTTCTATTATTTGTTTGGTCTCAATATCTTCTGTGTGTTTTCCATTTTAGTTTGGGGGGATTTTGATTCTTGTTTAGAATTATTATTTTGGTTGGCCCTTGGTGGAATTGTGGAGAATGCTTTATTCTGATGGTGGAATTGTCAATATTTCGCAAATAAGTATTGGTAAGTTTATGTTAGGAGTTCCCACATTGGGCCGATTTGAAGTATCTCCACGGTGATATTCAGGTTCGTGGGTTGGGGAGAACCCTCCTATTTTTCGTGAACCTTTCTATTATGGTTTCTCAGGGGACTGGTCGGGTGTAACTTTTAGAGTTAAAATTCACCCCGAGGATCATAGTTTCATTCAACACTGTCCATGTTTTTTATGGATCCTTGTTCCTCATGTGTCTGGGTGACATTATGGGGGAATAAACTGTTTGTGGTGGGGAGAATTTCCATATCCTTATCTTGGATTTAATTTTTATTTTTTCTTGGACATGGATCCTTTGGATAATGTTTGGGTTTAGTTACCGGTTTGAATTTTTTAATTCCCAATGCTCTCGGGTTGGTACTGTTTTTGTTCATTAGATTCCCCAATCATTTTTGGTGAACAATGAGGATTTTGGGCTTGATATCAGGTGAAAATGATTATTTTTAACTATGGAACCTTTCCTTAGATACCATATAGAAAATGTTGATTTTGAATAGTGGAAACCACGTAATTTTTGTAATGTTTTTCTAACCATGTGGTGTAACTGTGTGGCATGTTCCTCTTGGACAATGATGGATGCATAGTTTCTACATAGTTTGGAAAACCATGCACCCTACCCAAGTTATTAAAATGGTGAAATTCCAATCATTCCCCTCAATTTTTTACACCAAATTGATATTTTCCTCCCCCATTCGACCTAGGGGCACTTAGGGGCCTCCAAGATCCTCCATTGTTTTCCTCTTTCCCATATGTATGCTTCTTGAAAGTTTTAATGTGAGCTCCGTTGGATTTTCAGACAATTTCATCTTCTCTTATTCTTCCACTCTCTGATTTCTTGGTTTCTATTGGTTGAGTTTCACCTTGGTCTAACCCTAGGGGTTAGGGATGATGCATTGATTAATTTATTTGATTTTGGGGTGTGTAGATTATCTCTTGTGGTGTATTATTACCCCTCCCAAAGATTCATTGCATTCTCATATAATTGACGTAGGTGTTTTTTCCATTTTTTATATAGAATGTTCCATAGATAATTCAGCTTTTTTTAATGCTTTGAAAATATTATATTCCTACTTGTGTAGTGTTAGCATAAATTTTTTTGGTGTTTTCAAGATGTTAAATTGGAGAGAACTTATTTTTAAATGAGTTGTTTAACTATGTTTTTATTTTTATGAACACAAGGTGTTTGATAAAATTTCAATTGATATTTTAATGTGGAATTGGGTACTTTGGGGTTTTTTCCTAAATTTTATTTTAATAACATGGTTGGGTTTTGAATTGGGTTTCATATATGGGAATTATTGACTCTTGTTTTTTTACGCTTATATGTGGATAATGTTCATTAGTGTTAAAACAATTAGTGTTTCTCTATGAATGGTTATTTCATTTTAATAATATTTTCATAGTAATTTGCAGTTTGTATGTGTTGAAAAATGGATTTCAAAAATATGTTGTTTGGGTTTTATGTGTACCTCTTTTTAGTAATTTATAATTGTGTTCAATGGATTGTGTGAAAGAGAAGAAGTGTGTCTTAAAATGGTTTTCAAGTAAGAATTTGATGAAGTATTATTTTCCAAATAAAATGGGTTTTTTTGCAAGTGAGATTCTTTAATATGTTTTTAAATGAATGATATGAATTGTACAAGTATTGCGAAGAATAGTTTAAAATGGGTTTGTTGTGCGTGTGGATTTGAAGGAAACTTTTCATATGAAAATGGTTGTATTTCATGTGTTCTTTTCATGTTATGTTAAAATGTGGTTTTATGAATTGTGAAGGTGTTTTGAAATGGGTTTCCGAATGGACTTGTTTCTTTGAATGAATTTAAATGTGTTTTCAAATGTGTTTTTAAAAGCCTAGCTAGTTTGGGATTTTAGGATATGATTTGGTGATGAATTAGTATAATGGCATGTTTAGAACTCCAAGAAACACTTGGTAAATATATTTTTTAAAAGGAATGTTTAGAATTTTTCATGTTATTTCATGTTTTTACATTATCTTGGGAATGGTTTTGGTTTTTAAATATAAAGGCTCATTTGGTATTGTTCATGTGAAATTGGTGTGTTATATTAACTTTGGAAATGGTGTGGAAATAGCTTTGTAAATTTATTTGAATTGGATATGTTAAAGGCCCTATTGGAGCTTCATGTTCTCATTATGAGGTTTATTTTATGAGATGTGATGTGAAAGCTCGGTTGGAACCTTGGAATGTTTTGGAATGTTGATTGAAATATTGGGTGACTTGAATGCCTATCTATAATTTTATAATGTTTTTGGAATGTGGTTTGAAAATGAAATGAAGTAAATCCCTTATTAGAACTTGTGTATGACTTTTTGGGAGATGGACACCTCTAAAGAGGATTCCCCCAAGTGAGGGGAATCACATAGGAGGTGTTGGTGTTTTGGTAGGCAAGTATAGTGGTGGTGGATTATATTAATCCATACATGTGCGGTCCTTCACCTTTCACCATGTACTATTATTATGGGATTCTGAAGTGTTATCTAGAGGATCAAGTGGCATTTGTTTGTTGACCCTAATTAGACTGGTTGTATCACCCAAGGTTTTCTGAGAGTCCAGGTGGAAAAAACCACTAGTGAGGCTAATTTTGACAATATAGTTTGTTATAGACTATGTAGCCTCACCATACTCCGACATGTTACTCCGACTTAAGTACAGCTAGTTATTTCCACTAGATATGTTCAAGAAATTATCATGATATACTATATGTATTTTATGATTATTTCTACTACATGTAGAATACTGTCTCTAATATATTTTCTTACTTGTTCTATTTCATTTACTTCAGGCACAACCCCATAATTGTTTTAAATGGTATGGAGGTGTATTTAGGCATTGGTTTTGAACTTATATGTGAAAGGTAGAACTATTTTTGAAAAGGAAACTTGTCTGTGTTTTTCTAAAAAGGAAAATTGTGGAATGTTGTGTTTGGATGTATAAAATGATTAAAACCCTATTTTCTGAATGTTTTTCAAACTAGGGTTTTTTTTACTATTTTGGGAAAAGAAATGTATGGATTATTTGGTAATTAACTACTGTGTTGTTCAAGATCACACCCTATATGTGCCACTTGGTATCGGTAGACCCGATAAGATTTGTAGGTTTAGGTTTCTGGTTTAGTTATTCCTTTGGAGAAGGTTATTTTTGGTTGGTGGTGACTAAGAGGTCATGTGGAGTTCATTTTAGCATTTTTTAGTATCATTTTTGTATTTTGCATCAATTTTTTCAGTTTTTGATTCCAGATTAGTTGGGTATATTTTGATTTCAAGTAATTATTGGTTTATTTATATGAGCTCTATTTGGTTTATTTGATCCTGGTTTTAAATGGACTAAATCATTCGTGTTTGATTATTTTATGGAAATCACTAGTTTCTAGCATGTGGGGATTGGAAACATACATCGGGTCATGTCTCCAACTGGGTCACGTGTCAGGTTGGATGACATCCCTACTTTTTTTGTAACATTACAAAAAAAAAGTGAAGATAAAAAAGGAATTTGATTCGCTTTTATCAAATAAAGCACAAGAAAAGGTGGATGATATAACAATTATACCTATGATAGTAGATGGTCCTTCATCCACAATAGTCGGTGTAGTCTGCATAATATGCAGCTAATAAACCCCTCTTCCCTGGGCTCCAGTCTTACACCCATGACCTATACCCTCTTTCATGTAATGGTGTTCCTCCATGAGGGTACCATATTCCATACCCCAACCAAAACAACCCATGGAACTCTAACTGCCTACCTACTGAGGAGTAGATAAGTCCTTCACAAACTCTAGAACCAAAATTGTTCTCCTACCACATTCTATTGTTTCATTCCCCTATAAAACATCTGTAGATGGCTCATTATACTGCATTTGTGATACTAAAAAGTGGGGTATGGACAGTAAGTTAATTTGTGGCCCAACCTGCCACATCGATATCAGTACAACAGAACAAGGTCTTGAGATGGTTGTCTACTTACCATACTAATCTGACCACTACATACCTATTGAAAACTATCATAGCGATGCTTCCTTATACTATAATAAGAGATCATATTTTTCCCTACTCAAACAACATTTTGTTTCTCGGGGCCTCTCTCAGATTCCATTTGGTGATGAGTTCCTAAATCACCACATCTATAAAACATATTAGATGCAACATGTTCGCCTATGATCTAATCTCATAGTTAATATAATCATTAAAATGTATCTCTCTAGATATCTCATCAGTTTTGAATGATGGTGAAAAGTAATGTACGTCGGTGAAACATTCATCATATTCAAAAATAAGAATTCCATCTTGTGTTGGTGCATGAACTTAGGAGAATTATCATCGATCAATGTCTCAAGATAGAAATCTCCAAGGAACTTTATCTTGAATTATTCCCAAGAAAAATTCTCCTAATTCCCATCCTGCTCCCAAATTTCCCACCAAAACATGGCTGGTCCATGAATCATATATACATACAGCTTCACCCTCATATCTATGGGTGTCTCATGATGATTAAAGAACATATATAATGAAAAAACATGAAACTCAACTACCTAGGGAACTCCATCCCTAGTGAACATAGTCAGATTCTATAAATGGAAATCTCTCTTCACCTAAGACATTGAATTTATAGTGTGAATATTCATCTTTCCATGGATCACATGACCCTCAAAAGGCTTTCATGAAGCTGAGCATCCATCTAGTCCAAAAGAACTATTGGGAACTTTGGATCGGTTGTGTTCAGATTGTGATGCTTTCCACTCTCCTAATTCTCAAATAAAATATTATGAGGATTCATTTTCTTTACAAAAGAAACACACTCCTTAGAAAAATATATAAAATAAATTCAACCTCAACAGGTGAAAACAATATAGAACCACTGACTCTTATAGTCTCTAAACATGTATTAAAAGTTTTTTAGCTTGAAATAATTGTTCATTTATTTTACTTCTCAGATATAACATGTTACTAAAATCATATTTCAAATATGAAGCATATATCACATGCAATAACTATGTCTATATCATAAGTAATGCATGTCGATATATATTACTATGTTCCTATCATGCTACATGAATACTAATCTCATTCCATACTGAGAAATGATTATACATCTCAAGAACCAATAACATCTGGAAATAATAACCTCACACAACATATGAATCACATAGGGTGAAATAACATCAACTGCAATAAGAAAATTGTATAAACAATAATCCACCCTTGGGCACTCGGATTTCCCCCATAAATGGGTTAACTACACCCATGCACAAGCTCATTATCATGTCCTAACATATCCTAGTCTCCTTTATACATATCCCAAATGGTAAATAAATATAAAAGAAACATGGTTTCCTATGATACCACTTTGTAACATTCCATGATATGACACTCTCTCACATGGCTGAAAGGGTTTGGATATGAGACCTCAAGTGTGCATCCTTATATGCCATAGGCTACAGACTAGTAGCGGGGGTGTGATATGTATTGTTCATAGACTATACCTCCTAGTTAAAATGTTAAAATATATTATAATAATCATAAAAAAATAATAAATAAATGGAAGAGTTTGTAAAAATACTAGAACGGATAAAATACATTAAAAAACCAAATAATAAATTCTAACTAGATAACCAAATAAAATAAGAAGGAAATTATATAATGAAATTCTAGAATGTAACTAAATGTCATTCTAGATGTAATAAAAACAAATGAATATTAGACTCGAATAAAGACTCAATGTCCGGGGTTCTAAACCACATGCCGGCCCCATCCCCAAACTCAATCCCACCCAACAAGCACGCAAATCCATAGAAAGTTCCTTTTACCTTTACCAAACATGTATCCATGTAATCTTCTTGAGTGTCAAAAGGAGTCTTGAAGAGGGTGTGGGAAAAACAAATTTTTTCAACACCACCATATCTAAACATAACCATTTTGATAATAAATTCATGCACTAATGTAATAAAAAATGTATTAATTAATAAAACAGTTAAATTAATATCATATAAACTT
Source organism: Viscum album (assembly GCA_963277665.1). Lineage (NCBI taxonomy): Eukaryota > Viridiplantae > Streptophyta > Magnoliopsida > Santalales > Viscaceae > Viscum > Viscum album. The sequence continues at coordinate 1,709,466,178 of OY728140.1, read as the reverse complement.
GATTTAAAACCATGTCATATTTTTTGTGAGCATGTATCACAACCTTTCCAACTAGATTAATATAACCATGGTAAAACATAACATATTTCAATGCCATTTTATAATGTCTATGAGCATGTCTCACAACCATGACAACCATAACCTTATAAAAATGGTATACATCACAAAAATTTGGGTGAAATCCTTCTATATAAGCATTCCAGCAATAAATCAGGGATGATCCTAGTTTATAATCATTTCATCATGTGTTAGGGCCAAGATCATTATGTAATAAATTCAGCATGTCTTAGTGCCAAGATCAGTATAAAAGAATTTGAGCATGCCTCAGGGCCAAGTTCGGTATATAATATTTTCACCAAATCTCACAGGACATATCCCACTATATAATAATTTCAACATATAAACAAGTCCAACACCTCATATAATCATTTCAAAAATCAAATTTGGCCAACGCCCAATATTAGAATTATGGCATCTAAATCAAAACACATGTCATGGAAACAAGGAAATCAAAATATAACATCATAAGTATCAATGGTTAATTATGAAAATTCACATTTATCTCTCAATTACCCTTTTAATTTATTAAAGGGTAATAACCAATAACATTCTAGTTATCATAATAAATAATACAAACCAAGTTGAATCTATATCAAAAAAATTACCCAAAATCCATGTCATGATAAACACACTTTAAGACATTAATCAATTCATTTATAATCAAGGGTTAACTCACCAAAATGGTAGCCCCAAGATAGGTTAATAAAAAATTAGATCCAAAGGTATTTCGAGGAATAATTCAATTTATCATTTAATTTATTCAGCACACAATATGTTGGAGCAATAGCAATATTTCACGTACTTGAAAGAAGTCAAACCATAGGGTTATGGTTTATACCCTCTTTATTAAACTGATGGTCAACCAACACTATCAGCAAGACTATCCACATGGAAAAAGGTATAAATGGTCATAATAAGGTTCCTATATCATAATAGATCAAGATATAAACCAAAAAATATCATGGTAAAGAGATTACACCGCAATGGACGGAGATAAAAGGGATAGAAGGGAAAACCTAACAAAAACCACTTACTAGGGCTCATATGATGATTAGTATTTCAAGAATCAAGAGTGGTGCTCCAAAATCACCCAAATTCTGCATAAGGTTGAGAGGAAAAAGTTCCATATAAGTGAATGATGTCAATATCACACATGGAACCTTTTAAAATTCTTCTCTTAAAATTACATGATGTGTAATTCAGTTACACGCCAGGTATTTTCTTCTAGATGGATACACCAAAAACGTGTCACCTCGGGTGATTTTGAACACTTCCCAAACACTACATGATGTGTAATGACTTAATGGAATGTATTTATTTCACTTCATAAACCAATATCATAGATTATTCCTTGAAATAGTTATAATTCGTTTAAATTCATTACATGGAAGTTAATTTCTCTACAGAAAGCCTTCAGGCTACTTCCCATGGAAAAACTCAAACCATATCTATTGCTATACAAAGCATGGGAGACTCTCATAAATCAATTTAATAAATTTATACCTAGAATCCATTAATTCAAAAAACATACATAACATGACATTAAGTAATTTTCACTAACAAAGGACCTCTATATTCAAATAAGATTTGAATGCCCATGCTCAATTGAAAAACTTAAGGAGAAAATATCCTAGAAAATATGGGATCATACATTACTTAAATCACATTTAAGGGATAAAATATTATGATTTGATACATGTTCTTAGTTATATGGAGAAGAAAAAGTTGATATAATGTATTATTATTATGAAAAATAGAATGGATGAGGATGACCACTGAATTGTATAATTTTAAGAGAGTGATAGAAAGAACTATGAGGCATGAACTAGGAACGAGAAGGGATGCATGATTTAGAAAACAAGATCTTTGATAGAGAAGATTCATTCCACTTAATTTTCTCTTCTTTTTTTGAATGTTATGTGTTATTTTGAAACTAAAAATCAGAAAATGTTTTGTGGCTAAAAAATTTTAGGGGGTGAAATTATACAGGTTAAATCTATAAATCCTCATTCATAAAAATTTATATGGATTTATATTCATTGTTTAAAATTATCTAATAAATTTATAATAAATTAACTCAATAATATATGAAAATTTTTCTCTATTTATTGCATTCAAAAACTTCTTATACATTTTCAACATTCGAACATGAGGTTACTCATGATAATGAAACAACATGATTAATTTACTAATTGATTATGTTGAAAAATTATTTAATCATTTTCATTATTTATTAATACTATAGTTATTAAACTAGAGAATCGCATCAGTCACTGGTTAACCTAATGAAAATTCTTGTTAACTTCTAATAAATCTCAGTTCTAGTAAATTTATTTTTAAATAGTGAAGAAACATCTTTTTATCTCATCAATTGGATTCCCTTACATAATAATTGTTTCATCTCCCTGCCTATAAACATCGCATCTCTTTTTTGTTACTCCTATTTTTTTATTGTTCTTATAATTCTACTGTTTTTACTATTTTCTTGTTACAAATTTTTTTCAAGGGTTTTTGAGTTATTTATCTTATTCTATACATATAAATTATACTTTATTATTGTTTAAAACTCTATCACCAATGTCTAATTTGTTTGAGGTTTTATTTTTTGTGTAATTTAATGTTAATATGACTAGTTTTTAGTGTTGTTCCAATGGAAGGCATGGGTGACCATAAGAATTATTTTTAAAAAACCCTCAATAAATCTCTAAAAATTCAAAAACAAAATAAAAACTATAAAATAAATATAAAATATATATTAAAACATAACCTTAAAAACAAAAAAAAAATCTGATAAATCCTCGTACATTAAAAATTTGTTAAATATATTTTTTTATGCACACTAGATCAATGGGTGAAAAATTGGAAACAATTATATTTGAAATCAATATTCATTGCATAACTATTAAAATGATAAAAAAGGTCAAAATGGAATGAAATATAAAAAATATAAATAATAATCTAAATGAATATCTAATTCCACAACCTATAAGAAATCAATATCTGGAGAGAGTGGTCCTTAGGGAGTTTCATTTACCTAATGTCTCTTGTAATCTCTATTATACTAGGCACACCCCTAGCATTCAAAAAATGAGATAATGAAATCCCATCTTACATGGATCCATCATAATTTTACCATCATAATGAGGATTGTTTGGACTTCATCATGGAATTTTATTGTGTGGTGTGGAAACTTTTTTTTATGAAACTTAGTGAATAAGAGATAAAACATAGAAATATCCATTTATATATAAAAATATATTCAAGGGAAATGCTTAAATATTTGGATGGGATGATTTTTGATACTTGGGATAAATTGGTTAATTTCATTGTAATAAAAAAAATTCATGGAAAAAGATAAATGAGATTAGGAATAATATTGTTGTATTATTGTAAGATAATGGTGAGCTTTTTGGAAAGGAATGGAAAATATTTAGGTGACTTATTTGACAATTTCCAAACATAATGTGTACTCATCAGTTCCTCATGGTCACCTATTTGACTATCTTAACCCCGTACCACTCAAACTGAGTTGATCAATCTTTTGGAGGAGATTTTATTAATAAAACTACTAAATAATGTAACAAAATTTTAATACAATTGCACAGAACTATCAAAAAAATTGTTTCTAGAATAATAAAAATATTTTTAAAATATATTAACCTTTTTCATCAAGATAATTTAAATTATGATGTATATTATAATGATAATGATCAAAACTCACATAGGTGGAAATGCCACCACCATGGAATATTTGGTTATTACAACTCTTACTACCCTTCTTTTGATATGCCTACCTAATAACCTAATAAATAAAATTATCTTGGTTATGAACATAAGTTATAACCAAGTAATTACCCCTTTTATAATAATTACAAACAAATTTATTAAAATAATTCTATTCATTCTTGAAATTATCATGGGGTTTTCAGACTGATTGTTTCCGCTCATTTCCTATATAAATCTAGACAGACATACCAAAACTAGGCAAGGGAAATTCATTCTAATTATCATGGGAACATTGAGGGAAATTTTTTTTCTAATATTGACCAAATTTTGAATAGGATTTATTGTTAAGATAAAAATTTCAAGAGTCAATTTAATAAAAAATTAGCCCAATATGATTTTAATAAAATTCAATATGATACTAGGATGAAAAATATGTAAATTCAAATGGGTCAAATAGATAGGGGAATGAATAAAATGAGAAAATGGCTATTTCAATAATCAACTAAAGTTAATAAAAGGGAAAATATTATGTCCATCACTACTAGGATTGGCCTTTAGACTCACTGAGAAGCCCCTAGGGAACCTAAACCTATGGAAACTAAAATTCAGGTAGAAAATAATAACAAAAATATTAAAATCTTTTAATCTAAAAAATTGGATAGCCCCATTGATATTTTTTTACAACCTATTGAACTACCTATTAAGAAAGATGAAAAGGATTTGAATATCAAGAAAAATACATCAAAATAACCAATTTATAATGATCCTGAATGGATGGCTACACTTTTAAGCAAATTTTCTATGCATATTATTTTTCCTTAGATAATTATGAATAATAATCATGAAAATGAGCTTATTGAATTTCTTGAGTTTTTCAAAAAAATATTCACATAATATCCCATTCCTAAAATCTTCTGTTCAGGTTTGATAATTTCATAAAATGACTAAACAATTAATTAAAATAATATAACTATTTAATATTTTTCCTCTTTTTATGTTAATGTGGAGTGTTGTGTTTTAGTTAAGAATAAAAAACCACATAATCTCAATGATCCTGATAGTTTTATAATTCCATGTTCCTTTTTAAATAGTGTAGGGTTAAAATACCTTTGTATCATTGGGGATAGTATCAACCATATTCCTTACTCATAATTTATATAGTTGAGATTGGCATATCTGTTTCCTACTAATATTTTCTTGTAGTTGGTTGGTATATCCAATACCCATCCTATAATAACAGTATATAATTTGCTATTAGTTGTTGGGAGACTATTTTTATTTATTTTTTCATTATACTTCCTAGATCCATTACCCACACTTAAGAATAAAACTTTTTAGAATGAAAATTGTGATCATTGAGTTATGAAATTTGATGTATCGAGTATTACTTAATATATACCACCATCAAAAACTCAAATATCTCCATAATTTGGCTTTAAAATTTAATGAAAATATATTTTTAATTTTCATAAAAATATAATATCTTTATAATAGATGATAATAATTTGAGATACATCCATGATTTATTTTATATAGAGGTTACTGGACACTCTTCATGTTATGAATTCTAAAAAAATTAATCGTTGGCCATGCATCAAAAAAACATGCTCTTACATATTTTTGAAAAAATATTTTCCCTTATTAGACCCATAAACACTTATTTCATCATATTTACTCACAATTTCATCTAGATTCTCAATATACACCTCCTTTTACACTTTACCATTCACAAATGTTGATTTGATGTCAACCTTGACAATATTGTATCACTTTTGAGAAGTAATATATAAATATATCTTTATAAAATAATTTCTAGAATCTAAAGAAAGCAAATATATAAATTTATTTCCTATTATATGATATTCTCTATTCAATATTCTCCTTTTGTTGTCCATCGTCACTTATCAATTATTATTGAACTTATTCAAGGGTGCCAATTTTTTCAATAATATTATTATTCATTCAATTTGGAACTAACTCCAAGTTATTTTTTCTTGAGATACTATAAAAGAAGAAAATGAAATTCATTTTTTCCCATAAGCTATGTTTGATTTGGTCATAGAGTACCTATATCCATACTCAAAATGAACGTTTATGTATGGAACATATGGTTACCATAAACCTATAATAACCGATGAATATGGCTATAAGGTAGTCCTTTTTATTTAAATATATAATTAGAATAATATTTATTTATTTATTAAAATATGAAATAAATTATATTTGTTCAAGGAAGTGATCCAAGACTCAACCCTAAAAATTTACTTAATATAAGAAACATTAGTAATGTAGTGATAATCAGGTTAGATTTAAGAACCCAACCTTTTATGGATTTCTCTTAAGCATTTCTATAGGTAATCTTATGCCACATTTTGAGTAATATTTGTTTGGGTTAATTCTTGGGTAGTTTTTGAAAGAAATTTGAGAAATTTTGATGTATGAATGCTAGTCCATGCTTGGCTTATGGTATTCCAAAACCATGCACCCCAGCCAAGATAACCATGAAAACCCAAATAGAGGGTATTCACATGGTTGGATCACAGTTTTTCAAACCATGAAAACCTCTTGTTGAGGTGCACGGTTTAGGAAGACGATTTATTAAACCGTGTTCCTCGGCCTAGTAAACTATATGATGCTTCTTATTTAATCTAGAAATTAGTTTTCAAATTTCCCAAACCCGCAAAACATACAAAAATTGACCCTCACTCAACCCCTGAAATTTATTCTCGGTTTTGAAGGCTCCCATATGGATTCAAGCCCCTTTGACCTCCATTTTTTGTGATTCGAAGCCTGGATCAAAGATTAACACACCTCTCGATAAAAGTACATCATTTTTAATGGATTCTAGTCTCTTTAGCATCCATATTCCATCTATTGAAGGGATGTTTTCCTCCATTATATTAAGATATAGATCAAGGTTTAATATATCTTCTTTCATTTGATCATGGAACTAGGATTTAAATCAAGATCTCGATCTTTGACATGATTAGGGTTATTCTACTGAAATTGGGGATATCCATTGGGGTTTGTTTTTCATAAATCTCGTGGTAGGTGGTCTATCATTCAAATCCCATAGTCATGATTTTAATTAAATGTATGTAATTATTGTATTTCTAAGGGTTTTTTAGCAATTGAATTTACTAATTGAATTAATTAATTTTTTAAATTATTTAATTAAGGGATTGTGGAATTGGGTATAATTAATTATTGATTCAATTATCAAAATAATTAAATTATGGTATTTGGGGATATTTTATTGTTGAAATAATTATTAGAATATCGAAATTGTTTGAATTGGGGAATAATTAATTTTTTAGTAAATTATTGGAATATTGAATTGTGAGTTGGAATAATCAATTGTTGAGTTAATTATGAGATATTGATATTGTTGGATTTTATTAATTAATTGTTTAATTAATTAACAAAAATGATGTGATTAATTTATTTCTAAATTATTTAATGATATAGAAGGGATTAATAAATTACTGAAATAATTAATGTGATTGTGGTGATTAATTAATTGTTGAAATTATTAATGAATAATGTGAATACACAAATGATGAATTTGATTAATTAATTTTTGAATTACTTAATTTTTATATTTTTATATTTTTAAAATCATGATATTGTGGTATATGAAATGATGAATGGTAAAAATTACTTCCATTTGTGAAAATAATTTATGAATGGTAACAATGGAATTCATATGTGACTTGAAATGATGAATTATAACAATGGCATTCATATGTGAAAATAAATGATGAATGGTAAAAATGGAATTCATATGTGAAAAAAATTATGAATGGAAACAATGAAATTTATTTGAAACTTAAACGGTTGAATGGTAATAATGGCATTCATATGTTTCAGTGTCCATGGGAACCCAAGGGATATGTGGTTAAATAAAGTGTAATTAAATAAATGTAATTTTTTAAAATTATCGATTATAACTTATTATTAATAAATAAAAATAAACTATTATTGATTGGATATTGGTTTATAAACTTTTTTTGGTGTCCTAATGAGTTGTACTAACACCCTGCTTTGGCTACCTGATCAGAACCTAAAAATATTTCATAGTTTCATGATAGGTCAGGGGAAAATACATTGTGTTAGATGGAATAAATCGAAAGAATCATAGTTAAGGGAACTATACATTATTCAGGACCCACATGGAAGTTTTTAAGGTCTTTATTTATTTTGTGTTTTGAATTTTAACACATGACACAAATTAGCATGACATGTCTATTGTTTAGTTTTGGATATTGTATTTTCTGTTTTGGTCATCATGTGATATTGAGGTTATTCTTGATTTGGTTTTATTATTTGGTTACTCAATTTTTTCTCCTGTGGTATCAATCAAATAAAGATGGCATACTCTCCGATGATTGATATTAGACCCTCACTTCTAGTCATCATCCTCTGGTATATGGGGAGGCACGCTTCAGGTCACGTAGCAAAGAGGGTTAACGAATCGGTGTGTGGTACCCGGGTCGGTACATAACAAACTAGTATCATAGGGAATTTTATTTTGTTTTGTTTTGTTTTACTGCTTAGGACAGGTATAGACTATTAAGAGTTAGGCCATGGTTATGAGATCATTCTTGGGAGTAGCTAACACATGTACGATGTAATGTCCTGGCCCAACTAACCACTAAGAAGATATCTAAACTAGTGGATCACATGTCCTCAAGAGTATCTCCCCCTATGCCAGAGGCTTCCAACTAGCAGCAAGGGTAAATGGAGGTAACATTGGGGAAACTATACACTCATATCAGAGTAAAAAATTGTATAATAGATAATAAATAATGGATAATAGTTGAAGAATTAATAAGTAAAAGACAGAGTAAAAGAAGAATAATATAAATTTAATATAAAATATAGACAAAGACAATATATTATAATACATGCATGTCAAGATGTTGATATACGTAAATTTAATAGTATATATACACCATAAAATAGTATAGAGTAAAATACATGAGTAAAGAAAAGAATAAAATCCCTAATAGAAATTTCTCTGAGCATCCTGAGTTATATTTCAGTCATGTGCTCCTAACTCCCAGGCACAAGCATGAAGCATTAAGAAAAATTCCATGGTCCCACGAACATAAGGTCTACTCAAGTACCCCAGTGTAATGGTGTCCTGATAAGGGTGTGATAAATAAATACAAGTAGGTTACCACCCATGTTTTTTACGAATGAATCCTCTCTAAGAATATAAATAAAATCAGTGTGCAGGTATATGCAGTATTACAATAAGTAGTGTTAAATAATAAATAAAAACCAGTTGATCCAGGTTCCCACAAAACACCTATCTAACTCTACCTACTTATTCAAATGGTCCCAAAAAAATTTTGATCCATAAACATATGAATATAATAATAATATATACATATTATATTTATATATTTCATCCACCTATATGAACCAAGTTTGTACGGACATAAGTGGATATATACCTAGAATTCTAGGTGTTGGATGGACCATGGAATAACTCAAGCATCAATAACTTGTCTAAAGGAACATATAAGCTCTAGAAATAGGGTGAATTATCAACATCTCATAATGAGTAAGATATTTTATACTCTTCACTAAATATAGTGAGTGTTCCATCATGTTAACACTTGGATATAGGTGATTGTTCTGTCATGTCAACTCTCCCAAGTGATGTGGTGCACCATGCATACATTCCAATATTATCACTGGTGTGAGACGTCATGCTCAACACCTGATGTAAGGGATTGGGATACTTCCATTCTCAACATAACCCTTACCATTGTTCCATATCCCATAACAAGGTGTAATCATGTGAGGATGATAATAATATGATCCATGAAAAATTACCTCTCATTCTCTATATTCACTAATCCCATTATATATAAGGGAATTCCATTTTATTAAAATTTGAATTAAGAATTTACTAAGCATGAAATAAATGTTGTGTCCATTCCACCCTTTACATATAATATCAATTAAACCATTTAATTAATTCATGTAAGTAAATCCATCATGTCAAGTTATCCTATTTATATCAAACATCTCATTTTTAATAAATACCCTTAATTGATAATCTATGTAAATTAACACATTCCATTGAATCTAAAAATGCATGGAAATTCATTTATCAAGGTTCAAAGAGGTACTTAGAAATTACCATGGTCTAATTGGTAGATTTCCTTCATGGGTAATACCATTAATTAAAAAATCCAAACCCATGGGTGGATCTTGGTTCATTGGTCATTTGGATATTATTTAGAAAAACCATGCACTTAGAAGGTGAAATGGTTTCATTTAACATTAATAGACAGAGGGAAACCCCATTTAAAATAACATGAGAGGCCACATACCAAACATTCTTTATGACTAACATTGACATCAAGCATAGAGAAAAAACTAATGTGACAAGATAAGAATGATTTATATATCTAATCAATACATTTTAATTTTAAATAGAGTACACCTCATTAGAGGGGTTTTATTATAAAAGTTTGACATTGTTTATCAAACAATTCAATCATTTTAATTTGAAATCACATGAAAAATTCATTACTCAAATCACATGGAATAATTTTTTTATAAAAAACTGCCAAACAAGTAAATTCATTTCAAAAATTTCTAAATGGGATTTAATAGGTTCCATTATCATTTAAGCAAGTACCCTATAAGAGAAATTCCATTATTCATCCAATATCATCACTTCGATGGTGATCTAGGAAATGATTTAATTAATTATAATAGGTAAATATAAGATAGATCACCCATAGGGGTGTCCCTGATCAAGGTAGACATCCTAAAACTATATAATAATGATCAATAAGATTATATTACAGTGTGAAAACTAATTTAAGATAATGAAAACAATGTTAAGGAAATGATTGACAATGTTCATTTCACGACACAAGGGAAACATTCATAAATCAATAGAAAATTTGGTAAAATACATAAACTACCTACCTCACACTTAGAAATATCCAGTCATCCTATATCAAGCTCTGATTTGATCTGTTTTAGAAGAAAATAAAAAATATACATTTTCTCATAAAATTTGGAAAATTATCTCACACCAAAATAGCACAATATATGGGATGAATGACTTGAAATATATTATAGAGTATCAAATAAATTATCATTGTGGATCTTTAATGACTGTCGATGATAGAATCAGATGACAAATTAAGGAGATGAATCAAAGCCTAGAATAGGCTTGGGAGAAGCAATCCCACATCTCAATGAGGGCCTCACATAGTTGTAGGAGGAAGAATGAAAAAAAGAAGATAAACCTAAATTCATTAGTGTAATTTTTGTCATTTTACCCTTAAAAATTGGGTCGAATGGTTTGGAGAAACCGCGGGCCAACCATGTGGTGAATAGTTCATAGGTACTAGCTAAGTGACACTAACAGTGTGGGCTAGGGACATGGTTTGGGTAAACCGTGAACATCCCATGTGGGAATATTCTCCTCCTCTGACCAGGCCATACATTTTTCTACAGGAGTCCTCACATTTTTAGTGAAACCATTCTCCCTATACATACCACCCAAAAATGGCGTTTTTAGGGCCTAGCACTTCCAAACTTCAAGGTGAAACCTGAGGGACCCCTCGATCCACTACCCAAGTAAATAAACAACATGAAAAAGTTTCGTAAATATTAAAATATTTTATAGAATATTTTTTTAAATAATAGCCAATCCAATAAATTCCAAAATTCAAATTGCCTTGGAATTTCACCTAGGATCAGAAATATGGGTCGTTACAATCTCCCCACCATAGAACATCTTGTCACCGAGAAGCCTTTGGGAACTAAGAAAACAACACCCAACCTACAAGAGCTGTGAAGTCTTATTCAAACTATCTTGTTGTGTTTCCAAACACTCAATGCACCTCAAAGCATTACCTTAAGCACACAGAACATAATCCACCAAGACCTGAGAAAATTCTTATTTTCCAACGGAATCACAGAAACAGAGCTTACCAGATCTTCTTTATCTAGATACATGATCACATTTCCATATATTTGTACATCTGGAAGATGTTTCTCCCCACCATAGTTCTTGACTCTATAAGGGTCCATTTCCAATCCATAGTATGCCACACCATCAATTTTCTTAAAAATCATTCCCCTAAACATTCTTGAAATACTCCTCGCGTGATTCCTTTAACTAGGATAACCAAATTACTTCCATGGAATTAATAGAGACATCACTAAAAGGAACACTCAAATCCCAATATACCTAACTAAAAACTGGTCACACAATCATTCCTCAAAATAAACCACTGACCCTAAAACCACACCCACCATAACCTAGACATGTTCTGGAAAGTGTCTTCACTCAATCATATTCATCGCACAAGAAGAATCGTGATTTGAGTCCCTCTGACCAAATATTATCAAGAAGATCGGCTTAGACAGCCAGTGTACAACAAACTAAACCAAAAAGCCTTCTTCAAAGGCATCTTTATTTTACAAGAGTGTGTCCACTAAAGTACACACCTGACTTCCAATGACATTCCTTCGTCAAACCATCACCTGACCATCCATTTTGTCATGCCTTTTCATGAACAAGGGTGTAAACTAGATCCATAACACTGGAATCATCACCCCTTAAACACCACCTATGATCCTAACACACATCTATGTTAACCTTGGATTCATTAAATTGGAGTCCATGGAACTAATCCCAGGTGGTCCATACTACATGTTCACAAGTGATACATTGGTACTAAACCAAGATTCCCATATAAGATTATGGAAGAAGCCCATAGCGGTATCCAGCTAGTGGTCAAGTAAGAGGAAAATGGTTGGGGTCTAAGATTCCATCCAAGTGGTTCTTACATGGCTAACCATTCTTCGATAAGAACCATGCATCTAGAACAGACTCGGATTAAACACCCAAATAAGCCCAAAATATTTTAAATCATTAACGTGGTGTAAGACGAATGATTTATTGGTATATCAAGGATGAAATCAAGGTAGGGTACATTATCTTTTCTAATAAAGATCACACTATGATGATTTGAATGGTTTCTATCCAACCGCACCCAACCACTGGAAAGAATAATGGTCAAACCACAACTGTAAAACGTTCTTTGAAGAAGCTCGGCTTCACCTGCCAACACACTGACCCACACCGATCACAAGACATTACCACCTGAGGCATCCATGATCATTAAATATTGAAAACCAAAGTCCATCCATGACCAACAGAATTTCCAAAAGTCTCATACATATCCAAACACATGAATGTCACACTGTCGAGCAAAAACTAACATGATTTAAAGCTCACCATCCCCAAAAAAATTTAAGCAAGATCGACCATTTGAAAATGTCATCTTTCATTATGTTTATTATTCTTAAAAGGAAACTAACCAAAACCAAAAAGACACACCCTGGATTAGGATTGTCCTAGACAAAAAAAGAAGATACATACTATGCACTCATAAGCATGCTAGATCAAATTCAATTTAATCACAGATGTGATGCTCCTGTAAGACATGCTCAAATAGGTAATATCATATGAAATAAAAACCAAACCCAACATAACTAGTGTGCCAAAACACTCGGTTATATTGGATGTCATCCCAAGCATTGGAAAGAACTCGATTCCTTTAACTCCGTGGTCACTCTACTATGGATATGACCTAATAATATACTCAATATCCCAAGGATAAATGATTCCACCAAACTCAACCAGTTTATTCAATCATTTATAAACTCTAAGGGTACCACATATATCAATGAATACTACCCTAAAATTACATGAGTATCTAGAACATCCTAAATACTCTCTATAAAGTTTCTACCCTATACCTCCAAGGATCCAATTTCCTACACACAAAAACTGGTTCAAATTCATTATATCTCATACGACTGTAAAATAGATTAATGACCTCCCAAGTCTTCCATGGAATGAGAACCGAGTCATGATACCTACCATGTGGCTAACCATGCCCTTGGAATGTGTAACCCGCTGAAACAAAGCATTAATTGATGCTCACACCCATAACAAGGGTCATGGATTCTATGATCACCCATCCGAAAAAAGGTGCCATATAAAGGATAAGAGTCTTAGATGGGACAATGGAACTCAAACAACCCCAAACATCTGAAAAGTCACTAAATTATCGAATAATGTAAGATTTATGGGTGATACCTACCACATGATATCCCCTTACAAAGCACGAGAGTCATACCTATCACTAGGCCACACTAAATAGATTTCACTAGGCTCTATAACAACCACTTAAGGCCATTCTAAAAAGGGAAAAGGCCAATGTAAAACACTCACACTTCTAATCCAAGACAACTCAAAGAGAGGTTTTACCTACCCTTACACGAGTGTTAAACTAATGACACTACTTTAGGTTCCATTATTTTATAAAAAATCACTAATTTACATTCAATTATTAATCATTTAATATATTTAAATTGGGAATCATGTACCATTTATAAAAAACGCTTTGAAATAGATAAAGAGACCTTTGAGGGTCCCATTTAACTGACCTTGGTTCATCCAAATGAAAACTAGCCGCATTTTCTTAGTTACTAAGGTTTCAACACACCCATAGCGGGTTATCTCATAAGAAACATGCCCCAAATGACATTCATGGGTGTAACTGTTCATTTATGAAGTTTATCACATGATCTCCATTCCCATGTGATAGAGTCATATTCTTTTATAAAGTTAGCGAATTAATTTCAAATTAAAATTAAATAGATTTCACATTTAAAATAATTTCGTAATATAACATGCTCATATATAATGGTTTAGTTATATGGGTGTCCTTCTACCTATCCGTAAATTTCACATACACTTTATAGGATGGAATTTGACACACTTTAATGGAATCCAATTTTACATTACAATATTAACTTTAGAATTTTCACATTTAAAAAAAATCTAAACATGTTTAAAGCTCAATGATGGTTCAAGAATACGGGTTACCTTTTCCCAATTACAAGGTACACATACACATTACAACTCAAAATTGTCCATAGTTTAACCACATCCATTAAATTATGCCTATGAAACCAATTACATATCAAAAACCAAACTAGGAATGTTATTACAAGATATTAACACAGAAATAATTCCAATAAGAACAGGAGATTGATCAGTGGAATAACATACTAAATAAAAAGACAACATGGAATTTAATAACCTAAACATTGTAGCAGATTAACATTCAAATTAAATCAAACAAAAATTTCATATAAACATGAATGATATACAAATAGAAAAATATGAATAGAATTAATAATGTCCTTAAAATACCTAGAATTTCATAATATAGTAATTATAATAAACAAAATCATGGAATAACACTCAAGGAACATAATCAAAATTACTAGGAACCCTAAAAAATGCAACTACATGGTATGGAATATGCATGACATATGAACCTCTATGTTCCTATGATGATGCATGTAATGCTACATCCTTGCCATACCAGGCCAAGGGAAAAATTAAACAATTTCATAAATCAATAATAAGAGTAAATTTAACCAATTTGATAAGGATAAATAATAATCAACTATAATCGCAAACATCATGAACAATAATCTCAGCCCTAGCCACTTGGACATTCTCCCATGGGTGGGTTGATCAGTCCCATACACAACTATTTACCAAGCACCAAAATATTCATAGTATCCTTTATACCATCACAAAATATTAAGAATATGGAAAAAAGAAGGCACTAATACTACTTTTTAATGTCGCAACTCGATTGAACACTATGTTAGTAGCCAGACTAGTGGTTCACATGGCCTCAAGCACATCTCCCTGCATTCCAGAGGATGACGATTAGCAGTGAGGGTTTGTGGTGGTGATAGTGGGGAGAATATACTATCATATTAGAGTAACACAGCAGTATATCAAGATAGGGAAATGGAAGAATAATATAAACTAAATTTAAAAGACGATGAATGCCAATATATTAAAATGAATACATGTTCAGAAGATGATATACAGAAACTAAATAGTATACACACAACAGGATATAGTATATAGTACAATACATGAATAATGAAAACAATCAAAATACCCAAGGGAAATCATCATGGTCATCATGAGGTCCAGATATGTATTTTTCTCCAAACTCAAAGTCATAACCATATGGTAATAAGAAAAATTCCATGGTTATATGAACACAAGGTCTACTCAGGTACCCCGGTGCAATGGTAGCCTAAATTGGGTGTGAGATATAAATCTCAACAGGTTTCCACCCATTGTGTCTATAACTGAATCCATTCCAAGAATATAAAGTAAATCAGTGTTCAGGTATAAGAAATATAACAATAAGAATTGTTGAATAATAAATAAAAACCAATCGGCCAGGTTATAATAGAACACTAGGCCCACTCTACCTGCTTCATCACATGGCGGAAATGAATTTGGGATTAGTAACCATATTTATATAGTAATAATATATAAATAGTATAGTTATTTATTACATCCA
Organism: Viscum album; assembly: GCA_963277665.1. Taxonomy (NCBI): domain Eukaryota; kingdom Viridiplantae; phylum Streptophyta; class Magnoliopsida; order Santalales; family Viscaceae; genus Viscum; species Viscum album. Next base: position 1,709,449,931 of record OY728140.1, on the reverse strand, counting down.
CTTATATGAACCAAGTACATTCGGATGTAAGTGGCTATATACCTGGAATACTATGTGTTGGCTAGACCGGGGAATAACTCAGACATCCATAACCAGTCCAAATGAGCATATAAGCACTAGAAATAAGGTATATTTCCTATATTTCATAATGAGTGACATTATAATCGTCACTCGATATGGTGACTTTTTCATGTCAAAACTCTAATAGAAGTTAGTAAACCATCATGTCAATACTCGTAAGAGATGTAATGTGCCATACCCACCATCAAATAGCATCACTAGTGTGAGACATCATGATCAACACCTGATGTAAGGGATTTGGATACCACCATGATCAACAAAACTATTAACATCATTCAATATCCTTTAACAATACATAATCATGTAATTTTTATAATAATTGGATCCACGGTTCATTACCTCTCATGCACTATAATCACTAATCCCATTATATAAAAGGGCATTCCATTTAATTACAATTTCAAATAATCATGTACTTAAGCATGATATATACATCATTTCCATGCAATCCATTACATTTCATTTCAATTAAACCATTTAATTCATTTAAGGAAGGAAATTCACCATGTCAATCAATTCCATTAATATCAAACATGTAATTTTTAAGAAATAAACATCATGAATAAATTTTCTAAAAACACATTCCATTAAATATAACAAAACATGGAAATTCATATATAAATGTTCAAATATGTACTTATAAGGTGTCATTGTCTAATTGGGAAATTACATACCTGGGAAATCTCATTTATTAAGCAATTCAATCCCTTATGAGGATCTTGGTTCATTGATAATTTAGATAGGAGTGGTATAAACCATGAAATTATAAGGTAAAATGGTTCCATTTAACATTTATAGATATAGGGAACCCACATTTAAAATAATGAGAAAGGTGACATAACAAAAATTTCATACGACTAAAATTGACATCAAGCATAGATAAAACCCAATGCAACGAGATAAGAATAATTTATATCACTAATAAATACTTTTAATTTTTAAGATAGTGCACCTCATCCAAGGGGTTTTATTCTAAAACCATGACATTGTTTATCAAACAATTCAAATAGCATAATTAGATATCATAGTCAAAATTCACAACTCAAATCACATGGAATAATCATTTTAGGAAAAAACTACCCAACATGGTAATTCATTTCATAAAGTTCCAAATGGAATTTAGGATATTTGATTATCATTTAAGAAAGTACCCTATGAGGAAATTCCATTATCCATCCAAATCAAAATCATATACAGCATCCTATTAATTTAGTGAATTAATTATAATATGGAAATATAATCCAGTGCACCAAAGGGGTGTTCGTGATCGAAGTCGGCATCCTCAAACTATATAACAATGATCTGTGGGAGTACATTATGGTGTAGAAACTAATTTAAGACAAAGAATACAATTTTAAGGTGATTATTAGTAATGGCTAGTGCATGGAATAATGGAACCATTAATAAATCAACATAAAGTTTAGAAAAAAAATCATAGACCACCTACCTCATACTTAGGATGATCCAATCATCCAATATAAAGCCCTGATTTGGTTTGGTTTGTAAGAAAACCTAAAAATGAACATTTTCCATGAAAATAGGGTAAAATGTCTTTCACCAAAATAGAAAAATATATGGTATGATGGATATAAAATATATTATATGGGATCAAAGAGCTTACCGATGTAGATCTATAGATATCGATGATGATTGAATCGGATGAAGGATGAAGGAGAGAAATCAAAGCCTAGAATAGCCTTTGGAAAAAGAAACTCACTTTTCATGGTGGAACTCATGTAGATGGGGGAGATAAATGAAATAAAAAAAGACAAAATTAATATTTTTAAGGTAATTTTAATCATTTTACCCTTAAAAACATGGTCACAAGGTTTGGATGCATAGTTTTCCCAAACCATGTGTCAACTGTGTGATGAATAGTGCATTTTTACTACCTATTTTGCACTAACCGTGAAGGATAGGAACACAGTTTGGGAAAACCCTATGCATCCCGTATAGGAAACCTCTTCTCCTCTAACCAGGCCACATGGATTACTGTTGGGGGTGGTATGGTTTTAGACAAACTGTGTTCCCAGTGCAAACCACCCAAACTTGGGGTTTTTGGGGCTTGACACTTCTGAACCTGAATGATACACCCAAGGGACCCCTCAGGCCTTTACCTAAGTCTAAAAACAAAAATTTTAAGTGTTCTAACTCTTTGGATTACATTTCAAATATTGGCTCAAAGAATAGCTCATCTAATAAATTCCGAAATTCAAATTCCCTTGGAATTTCACCTTTTCTCAAAAATAAGGTTCATTACATGTGGGGGAGTACCCAAGTACCAATGTTAGGATTATTGTTATTGTTATTTTTAGTTTCATTTGAATGGAATTCCTCCTTGGGTGATGCACTTGTTGTGTGATATGATAAATGTTTTTGAGATTTATCAAGATTTGAATCATGGTATGGGATGTTACGAGAGTTGAGTATACATTCATCAATCTAGGTGCTCATGATTATTAGGGGACATGTATCATTTTAGACATTCTAGGTAAAATGGGTTTTAGGTGAATTGTTGGAATTTAACTATTATTCCTTGATTGTCAAATTAAACTGAAAATGATGCCTATTGTGAACTTAAAACTAGAAAAGGATTCAAAATATCAATAAATTGGTGTCTAATGTGGAACATCAATAATGAGAATGATTATACCATATTTTAACCATGACCAAGATTTAAGATGGTTAATGGTAGTGATATCACCCTAGTCTTGACTGTGTGGCGGGGTGTGTGGGAATGACTTGTTATGGCTTATTTTGAATCCCTCTTATGTAAATGTGTAAATGTTATGTTATGTTTCTCAAGGCATATTTTTGGAATTATAGAGATATTCCTCCATGATGATTCTTATTGAGAGGAATATAGGAGAACATAGATGGATATGCTCCTCTAGTAGTGGAACCTGAGGCACCGGTAGTGCTGGGTGAGGATGTTGGAGAAAAGTTCTGAGATAACATTGATCATTTCAAGTAATTCATGGAAAGAGACATAGAGAGGGTTGTCAAAATAATTTTGATCCTTTTGCAGGAGATTCAGTTATAGAACACGCTGACATTTACTAGAGAGGTTGGACCTGAGGTGGTAGATATATAGATTGATTCCATCTAGACTATACATGAAAGTATAGATAATCCTACTAATAAGAGTGTCAAGATGGATGCATATATGTTATGATAATGAAAAAATCATTGGTGGTACATTCATGTTTGGACTGGACATGATAACAGTATGTTATAGAAGTTAATTTTGGATATTTCTTTGGATACCTTTATCTAGAGACATTAAGATGGGATAGAGAAGCTGAGTTCTTGTGATTGACTCGGGGTAGCATGTCTATAATGGACTATACTGGTCATTTTATAGACCTATAGAACTTTTATCTAGCATTGGAAGGATACAAGACAACTATGGAAAGATTATTCCAATATGGGATTAAATGAGAGATTAACTCCTAGGTGTATATATTTTGGTTAATGAAGTTTAATGAGGTGGTGGATCAGAATCTCAAAGCTAATGGGAACCTGGTGGAGGCTACAAAATGAGAACCAGTGTCCACTATAATATGATTTGTAGGTATGAATTCCAAGAGAACAAAGAGACACTTTGAGAGTTTTACCTTAGGGTATAGTAGTAAGAGTGGCCATGGGTAACGGTCGGTCATGCAGGACCTTACCAGGAATATCTTTCATCGGTTCAGAAGGTCAAGCCACTATCATAGACATTATCCATGATCACCAATATAATTCTAATCTTGTAGAAATATGGTACATCTATAATGGTTCTGTAGGAACCTGTGATAGATGGGTGGTGTCCAAGGATCTAGACAGAACTAGAGTGCTGGAAGGGGATCTTATGTACCATATCATTCTAGAAGATAGAGTTATACTGCCCATGGTGGGAAAGGTAGTGCATGAGGTACATCATGGAAATAGATAACATATATACGAAGTGGTGTAACTCAAGGATCTCAGTAAATATCACATCGAAGAGGGGAAATATAGTTTCATGTATTTCAACCTACACTGGTAGGTAGTGAGGCTTGACCATCGATAGTGAGAGGTACTATTCTTGAAGATTAGATACTAGCTACTTCCTTTTTTATACTAGTTCCACCCATTATGTTATTTTTCACAACTTTTGAATGTTTTGATCCTAGTAGTAGACTTTGTGAGTTGGGTTTTGATGATAGATACACTATTGGGAGTATGGTCAATAAATATCTATTTATGCAAAGTATGTTATATCATGGTTGGGGAGTATCATTTTTTTGTGGGATCTATACATCATATACATGTCATGATTTAAACTAATCTTGGGTATAGACAACTTAGTATCATACCAAGCCCACACATATTTTTACCATAGGAAAGTGACCTTTCCATATCTTAAGGTTGAAAATTACGTCCATCATGGGGATTTGGATATCCAGGTAGTTTGTACAGGTCAAGTGCATCAACAACAAGGGGATCTTACCACCCAGGTTGTAAATCTTTTGTTGGATGATGGGTGTGTAAGGAATGACGTATTTCCTCCACTAGTGGAATGTTTTCATTATTTATTTCCTGAATACTTCTCTAGGATGTGCCCTACGAGAGATCTAGAATTTACTATTGAGCTCATGTCAGGGGTTAATCCAGTTTCTAATTCATCATACTGAATGTTACAAAAAGATATTCAAGATCATAAGACTTAGCTGGAATATTTGGATGATATGGGATTTATCCATATGAGTAGATTTCCTTTCAGTTTATAAGTGTTTTTTGTTAAGAAGGATTATGAGACTTTGTACTTATATATTGACTAGTAAGAATTTGAACCTAATGTCTGTGAATAATCGGTATCAACTTCCTCCAATCGATGAAATTTTTGAGAAGTTGAAGGAATATTGTGTTTTTTCAAAGATTGACATGAGATTAGGGTATCATCAGTTGAGAGTTAGACATTTTAACATTCCAAAGACTTATTTCAAAATAAGGTATTTCCTATATGAGTTCAATGTAATTTTATTTAGGATGAGGAACACACTTTCAATGTTTATATACATGATGAACTGAGTATTTTATATGTACCTAGATCAATTTGTGGATGTTTTTGTCGATGACATCTTGGTGTATTCCAAGACTCATGACTATAATGTCCACCATCTTGACATCATCCTTTTTGAATTGAGAGAGTATTTCCTATATGACAATCTATATAAGTTTTAGTTGTGGATTGATCAGGCACACTTCTTGGGTCACATCATCTCAAAGGAATGTGTGTCAGTAGACCCAACGTAAGTTTAAAAAGTGTTATCATGGGAGAATCCTAAGAACAATTTTAATATTTTTATCATGTTGAAATTATCTAGATATTATCAGATGTTCATTTGAAACTTTTCTAGTATGACATTTTTACATTCATGACTAACCAAGATGGGGATAAAGTTTTAATAGAGAAAAGCATGCGATAATTACTTCTAGGAGTTGAATAATTTTTTTAAATCGGAAGTAATATTGATCTATCAAGAGCATGGTGAGGAGTATAGGGTTTATTTGGACGCATCTGGAGTTGGTATTAGAGTAGTTTTGATGTATAAAGATGGAGTTATGGAGTATGGGTCACATTAGTTGTGGAAACGTGAATTGAACTACCATACACACGATCTCAAGTTAACTGCAGTTGTCTATGTCTTATGTGTTGGTGACATTCCTTATTGGGAAAAAAAGTTTATATTCTATATTGATCACAAGATTTTAAAGTATATCATTATGCAGTGATATTTGAATCTCTGAAAATGGAAGTGGATTGAGAATATACATTCTTTCAACTTCGAGATAGAGTAAACACCAAAAAAGGGAAAAAGTGTTGTTGGCACTTTGAAAATGAACACACCGACTCAGGCAGTTTAGAAGTCATGTGATAAGTGGGAGATGATGAATTTGTTGGATGAGATGCATTTTGTGTTTCAAGAGAGTTAGAAGAAGATGAATCTCGTATTAGTTTCAGTGGAGTATACACTCTAGAGGAAGATCAGAGAAAATAAGTATGAGGATCTAGAATTTTTATCCTTGAGGGAATGACTTGAAGGTGGGTAGACACCTTTATATTGGTCTATAGATAAGGATGAGATCATCTATGTCAAGGATTGAGTTGTTTTTACTAGGAGTATGTGGGAGGAGTTAATGCATGAATTTCATGCCTCAAAGTGGGCGGTGAATCTAGGTGTGACCAAAGTGTATTGTGACCTATGAGGATTGTTTTTGTGCCCAAGCCGGAAAAAAGACATATCCGGGCTTGTGACATGATGCTACACATTTCATCAGGTGAAAGTCGAGCATCAACGACTGGGTGGATTACTACAGCCATTACCCATTCCATACAGAAATTGGGATGATGTGACTATGTATTTTGTGGTGGTTCTTCTCAGGACACCTTGTAAGAATGATGATATTTTGGTTATTGTGAAATATTTGAAAAATTATTTCATTGCTTACCTATACAGGTGACTTTCTTAGTGGAGTAGTTTGGGGACTTGTATGTTTGAGAGATAGATTGTTTTCGTGGGGTTCTATAGACTATTACTTCAGACCATGACTCATGATTTACTTTTCACTTTTGGAAGGGCTAGCAGAAGGTTCTTTGTACACAGGTTTTTCTAATTAATGCATTCCTCCAAAACATTGATGGGTAGTCAGAGAATACTATACATGTTATTGAGGATATTTTTCTGTATTGTGTCCTAAATTTTGGAAGATATTGGGAGAATCACCTAGCTTTGGTGGAGTTTTCCTATAAAATAGTTATCAAGTGAATATTCAGATGGAACTATATTGGCTTCATTAAGCTAGGACATTTAGATCACCTCTATATTGGATGGAGATAGGTGAGTCAGAGTGGTTGGCACCGAGTCTTGAGAAGGAAACATCAGAGCAGGTTTTGTTGATTCATAAGTGTATGGATATGGATTAGAGTTGATAGAATCCATATGTTGATAAAAATCAATGAACCCTAGAGTTTTCAGAGGGTGATCATGTATTCTTTCGGGTGTCTCCAAGGTTTAGTCTCTAGAAAATTTGTAGGCATGCAAAGCTAGCACCCAATTTCGTTGGACCATTTGATATATTAGAGAGAATCAGTCTAGTGGTGTACCTATTGTCTCTTCCGTAGAGTTATGTTTCTATTCATATTTTTTTTCCATGTGTCACAACTTTGGTTGTATCACCCCGAAACTTTTCATGTGATCGATGTGGATGATGTTGAGATTGAGATGGATGTGTCTGTTGAGGAAAATATAATACAGTGTTAGATTGTAGTGAAAAAGTGTTTGGGGGAAAGACCAAATTCATAGTTCATGTATTGTGGAAACATTGGTGTGTTCAGGAGAAAACATGGGAGAGGGAAGTAGATATGAGAGATCAGTGGACAAATCTTTTGGACACATGATCCTAGGGATGGTTGGGAGTATAGCTCAAGGATGATATGTTATAAGGTGGGGAGATTGAAAGAACCCAACATTTTCTAGATATTTTTTTATCATGTTTATAAGTACACTTTTTCTTAGTCTGGAGTACTTTATTTTGGGTTAATTATTGGAAATCTTTTGGTGAAATTTGAGAAATTTTGAAGAAATAAGGGAAGTGCATAGTTGTCACATGGTTTTCCCAAACTATGCACCCCAACCCAGCTAACTGCATGAACCCAAATAAAGGGGATTCGCATGGCTGGTGCATGGTTTGTCTGACTCTACACCCTATTAAGGGAAACCATGAAATCCCCTATATGAGGTTCACAGTTATAGCACACGGTTTAGAAAATTTTCCATTAGTATTTAATTAATCTGGAAATTAGTTTTAAAATTTATTAAACCAATTAAACTCACCAAAATAAACCCCCACTTGAACCCTAACATTTTTTATCAATTTTGGAGGCTCCTAGAAATATATAAACCCCTTATAATCACCATTATTACTGATTCAAAGCCTGTATGGAAGATCTACACCCCTCTTGGTAAGGGGACATCATGCCAAATAAATTCACTTCCCTTTCCTATTATTTTCCATATGTTGACGGGATGTATTTCCTTACTAAATTTAGATACAGATCTCGGTTTAATAAATTTTGTTTTGTTTTATCTTGGATATAGGTTTTAAATTAAGATCTCAATATTCAATGTTATTAGGGTTATTCCTCTAAAATTAGGGATATCTAATGGAAACTGTTCTTCATAAATCTTGAGGTAGGTGAAATATTATTCAAATCCCATAATCATGATTTCTATTACATCTTTATAATTATTAAATTTCAAGGGTTTGTTTAGAAATTGAATTTCTTAAAATAATTAATTAATTTGGTGATTTAATTAATTAAAGGACTGTGGAATTGGGGACAATTAATTATGGAGTTAAATATCAGAATATTGAAATTGAGGGATTTTGGGATACCTATTTATTGAATTAATTATCAAAATATTGAAATTGTGTGAATTGGGGAATAATTAATTGTAAAGTTAATTGTTGGAATATTGAATTTTTATTTGGAATAAACAATTGTTGATTTAATTATAGTATATTGAGATTTTCAGATTATATTAATTATTATTCAATTAATAAGTATAATTGATTTGATTAATTAATTATTGAATTAATTAATTAGATATATGTGATTAATTATTTTTTTAATTAATTAATAAGATAGATTTGATTTGTTCCTTATTGAATTAATTAATGAATAATTTGAATATGCAATGATTTAATTTGATTAAATAATTGGTGAATTAATGAATTTGTATATTTTGATATTGTGACAATCATGATATTGTGGTATATAAATTGATGAATGGTAACTATGGAATTCATATGTGACTTGAAATGATGAATTGTAATAATAGAATTCATTTGTGAAAAGAAATGATGAATGGTAACAATAGAATTCATATGTGAAAAGAAATGATGAATGGTAACAAGGTAATTCAAATTTAACATGAAATGATGAATGGTAACAATTCCATTTATATCATTAGGTGTCCATGGGAAGCCTAGGATTATGTAGTTAAATAAAAAGTAATTGAATAAATGTAATTTGTTTACTTTATTGCTTCAACTTTCTTATTTAAAAAACTGCATACATAGTTATTGATGAGATATTGTTTTTGATACCATTAGTGGTGGCCTACTGAGTTATACTCACACACTAATAGGCTTCTTGATCAGTACCCAAATATATTTCATGGTTTCTTGATAAGTATATGGAAAAGGCCCTATGTTAGGCGGCTGATATGGGAAGGAGCATGATTGAGGGAACCAGAGATGATTTTAGACCTGATTGGGAGTTTTCAGCATCTTCATATTTTTTTGGGTTTTTCATATCAACACATGACATGTATTATCATGATATATTTGTTTTTCAGTTTTGGATATTGTATTTCAAGTTTCGTTGATCATGTGATGTTGGTGTTATTATAGTTTTTCTTATATTATTTCGTTATTCTATTTTATTTCTTCTATGGTATTACTCTGATAAAGAGGTTATAGTATCCCCAAGATCAATAATAGACCCTTGCTACTAGTCAATAGCCTCTGGAATACGAGGAGGTATGGTTTTGGTCATGTACCAAACTAGCTTGAGGAACTCATATTTGGAACTCAGTTCGGGATGTTACATTAGATGATTATAAACATTATCTCTAACAATATAGTGATGAAAATGTAAGATTAATTCAATATAGTAAATAAAAAAATAAAGAACCGTTTTTATGACTTTTTTTAAAATATAACAATCCTCCATATTTATGTCCCTCTAAATGTAAGAGATCATAATTTTCATGTATTTAATCTTGTTAATTCATTAACACCAAGTGATGTAGAGTTTTAATGAAACATGTGTCAAATTACTATTCACTAGGATAACAACTATCTTTGAGTAACTCTCTATCAAGAGTTTGGTCCATCCAAATTGTTTAAATAAATGAATAGAAAATAAAACATCACATATAGAGATTCCAAAACAAATGAGATACAAAATATTGAATGAATATACTAGTAGAAAACCATATATGTATATAAATATTAAACCATGGATTGAGGGACCTTGTGCACCATGAGCCACATCATAAATGTTATCCATAACCCATTATGTCATTACAGGTATCCATATGATAAAATTATACTTGTTTATCATATGTGGAGAAATGATCACCCAATGATATATGGGTATAAGGATATCATTGATAATGATGTTGGAAACACCTTCTTATGATTTTTAATATGACTAAATATCCCTATAAATGAAAGTATAAGTAGATCTATAGGTATTTTTATTCTCTTCAAACCATATTTCATTAATTTACCTCTAAATGTAGTGGAAAAAAGTAGTAATATCCGCCAATATAAGATTAGAAACCTTCTCACTAAGATATAAATCACTAAGGTAAATCATGATACTATTAATATTATTAGAAGTTGGAAGAGTACTCCCGAATTGACCTAGAATAAATAACCAAATAAATTTAGAAAATAAAAACTTAGAAAAATATGTTGTTTCAATTTTACTGTTATTCATAAAAAATATAGAAAGATTAAGTCATTTCATAACTAGAAACTTAGATTCTATCATCAATAGGCATCCAATTATTTATAATTTTCCCAATATCTATTTGTCTACTAGGTTGTAATAATTGGTTTTTGAATGACTATAACCACATAGGTGGTCAAACCAAACCACCAAAGAAGAACATATATAAGATCATAAAGTTGATAAATCCCATCCAATAAGGCCTCTATAAACATAATTCATTCTCCATAATATTATAACATTGGATATTTTATGCAAAATCATCCAAAATAGAACCAAATAATTATTATAGTATGTTGAGGGGACTTTTATCCTATTACGAATATCATGAACATTAAAAATGGGTGATTAAGTACACTTATAAGACTGAAATATGGTTTTTGACTATATTTATTTAATCTATTTGATATTTAAGTAAATTGATATATATGAGCTCCTATGAGAATGTTAGATGGAAATCTCATGTAAAAATGATTATATTTTTTCAACTAACTGATAATTCATATTGTTAAAATATAGTAAATATAATTTATATTTAATAGAGGGTTGTAATATAACATTCAATAAGATATAAATTGAAATGTACAAGTTTCTTAATACCTACGTCCCCATGATCAGTGGGTTTAATACACTTTCCCCATGAAGTAGTTATAATTTTATCATCATGAATTCCATTAGTCTATATGATGTTTCTATTGTGTTTTAATATTATCTTACATAAATATATTATTCATTTTTATAAATGGAAGGTATAGAAAACATATTGGTCATTATATAATTAAGTATGCATATCCTTTAGGTGGGTGGGATAACTTTTCCTTTACAACTGGCTAGATGAAGTAAATTCTTAAAATTGTATTCATGCAAGGAAGTATTCACACTCATGATTAAGAGATGGATATAAAGACTATTAAATTAGTTTTAATTTTGATTTATCCTAATCATAATTGGAATATTCTTTATTTAATAATATGTTAAGGATTTTCTAAAAATGATTGTTCTTTTCTCTCAGATAATAGATTCCCCCAAAAACTGTTAATATTGGTTAAATATATCCATGAATATCTTGAATAATTTTTCATAAATTTATTAAATTATTAAAATTAAATCATTAGAAATATTATGAGTGAGGGAATTCAAGTAACTAGATTCGTTGATAGTGAGGATTCTTTCATGATTAAATGCTTTGAAAATGCATTTTCTAAGGTAGTCCCTAAAAATTAAATTGGTCATGGTTGAGAGAGGACCACCCAACCTTACACCTCTTGAGTAACCAATATATTCTCAATGTGATCCATTAATATCCACTAATAACCTATCAATTAGAAAAAAAATGATATTGATAAACCTAATTAACAATGCTAGGAATACACATTTAAAAAGGATATTTGAAATGAGTCCCATATAAGATGGTCAATAGAATTTGTGATATGAATATTGTTGTCTATACTATCATTCATAGGTTTCATTTATAAGTGATTATCAAATTCACATGGAATGAAAAAAATATTGGGTCTTCCTCCCCAGGATAAAGATGAATTGATTAAAAGAGACAATCAAAATATATATTCCCCCAAGCCATAATGAAATCAGCTTTAAAATAATTTTTGGAAATGTTTTTCGGAAAATAATTGGCCATAAAATCGTAATTTCAAGATCTTGTTTAACATTTTGAATGTGATTAATAAATTGAGAATTATCCACACTATGGAATAACATAAATCTCAATAATTAATAAATATTCTGAAAATTTTCAGACTAGGTCAAATCCCAAAATTACAGGGAGTATATATTGGTAATTCTATCTATCCCTGAAATACATTTATTATTCAGAGAGAAATTAGTATCATTGATATTTTAATTAAGGTTAATTGTATTAAGGTAGGAATTATTAATATTTTTAAAATAGTTATAGATAACAATCATCAAAGACATGTTTTATTGATAGTTCCAATAATAATTAAATAGATAAGAAAAATACACAACTATATATTTTGAAATACCTTATTAATCTTTATCTTTTACAAATTAATAACTAAGGAGGAGATACGTGTCTTTTATTTCCTATATTTATTCATGATATAGTATTTTTTTATTTCTTATCACAATAATTTAGTCATTTCATAAAACGATTCTCTTTGATTTGTCTGTTCTTATTATCAATAATATTTTTCATGATTCTTAACATCTAAGATTGTTAATTGTAGTAAGAAAGTATATTATAATATTCAAGTATGTCCCTTAAATTCTTATTAATATAATTATTAAATCTTATAAAATAGATTTACACCTATTTTTTAATGCAACCATAATCTTCTTGAGTTTCAAAAAAAGTTTCTTAAAATCAGTCTCATTAAAGAACTTGGATAACACTTACTGAAAATTAATTTTATAATCCTAAATTTCAAGACAAGAATCATTAATTTAAAGGGTATTATATGGGATCATTTAACATTATCAGGGAGTGAACCCGTATGTATATTTTTATAAAAATTGATCGTAAGGAGAAATAAACATGAAAAGTTGAAAGTTAACTTATCTGTATATAAGGAAAATTCCTCATTCTAATTTAATATATTTAGTTACATTGATGGTATATATCTACCTAGTAAAATTAGTACATTGGAGTCTAATTTAATTAATATATATGTACTCAATGAACATTTAAATTTCACTTGTAGTAGAATTCATAGAATTGGGACCTATTTTTTCAAAGGGGTTGAGTGTAGTGTTATTAACCCCAAGAAAAATCAACTTATGGTTATTATTTAATGGGATACAAGGGATATCACCCAATAGTTCATTTAATAATGTATAGGGACTAATATTACAAATAAATTAAATCAATCTAGAGTGATTGAATGAGTAAAAATTAATAATAATGTTTTATGTCTCACTTTAAAGAAGGCAGCCTTCCTCCCAGTTTTAAGGAAAATACAATGTGTCTCTACATCTACTTTTTTTATATTTAAAGGAGAAAAAATCATAACTAAGGCCATTAAATAATGGATAATAAATTTATCTATTTAAACCATAGGTTCAAAAATGCTAAAAAAATCATGGATTATTTATTTTTATGAATTTAACTTGGGTTTTGAATCATATTTATTGTTAAACTCCTGTAAATTATAGGGAAGGAAATCCATATTTAGGTTTGAAGGGCTTAAGTTTTTGTTCTAATAGTATTTTACAAATATTTATTTCCTCTATATCATACCTTTTCTGTGAGTTGGTCATGGTTTTATCTTTTCTTGATTCATATTTCTAATGCACCTCATCAAACTCATCAACTTAAACTTTCCTATGGGATAATAGGTTGAAGTTATTACTTAGGGTGAGTCATATATCTTTATAATTTACACTATTCCTTTTAGATGTGTTCCTAGATTGAACATGAGAGAAGGGAGCCTTCTAATAATTAAATTTAGTTTAGATTAATTACCTTAGAAAATTGTAGGAGGTTCATTTAAACCCTCACCCCCAAGCTCAATATTATTTTTTTAATTTAACCGTTTTAGGTTTCACATTCAAGGTGGCACTATCATGAGATTCATGAGTGCCTTCGGAACTAGTGTTTTAGTGGGTTGGTAAATACATTATGATATATCTTGGATAGTCATCTTTTAATCATAGTATTATTAATTACTAATTATTAATCAGTTAATATTATTGATTTTTAAATTACTAGTTATTTATTATTAATGAATTCTAAATATGTGATTATTTAACAATTAATAATTATTATTTAATATCTACAATAAAAGTATTTATGTAATATTTTTTAGTTATTTGTTATAATTATTTGTTAATTATTACTATTATTAATTAATTATTATTTTATATAATAAATTAATAATTATTATAATTTATTTTTTATTTAATAATAATTAATTATAAATTTTAATTTTTTTTAATAAAAATTGGAAATAAATTTATTATATATACTATTAAAAATTAATTAATTTATAATTATCAATTATTAATTTATATGTGATATAATTTTAATTTTGAATTAATTAATTTTAAATTATTATTAAATAAAAAATATTTCTGAAATTAAAAAAAATCAATTATTATTTCTTAATTATTTTTTATTTAGTATTAATAATTTATTAATGCTTTTTTCATTATTATTTTATTATTTAACAATTTATAACTAAATAATTAAAATTTATTGTTAATAAATGATAATAATTAATTATAAAATATGTTTTTAAAATTATATTTATTGATTATTTGTATAGTAATTTTTTTATAAAATAAGTAAAATTAAATGTATTAACAAATTATTAAATGAGAACTCATTTGGTGTAGTGGTTAGTACATATAATTTTTAGAGATACTGGGTTGGAGTAATAGCGATCTTATCTAATTCATTATTCATGACATAAATCCACTCTTTATACTTCAATGAATCATCCACACACATCCACTCAAAAAGTGAAAATAAATGAGGAATATAAAATTTTCATGAATGATATCCTCATTTGAATTGATTATCGATTTTTTAATAATAATTCTTTAAACTTCCACTTTCTTCTTTAACCTTTTATGAACTAAATTTAGTAATTCTTCATGATTAGAGATAATCAAATTAGTCTCTTGTATAAGAAAATTTATAGTGTCTTAATGCATTGTGAATAGACACCTAAGAGGGGGT
Source organism: Viscum album (assembly GCA_963277665.1). NCBI lineage: Eukaryota > Viridiplantae > Streptophyta > Magnoliopsida > Santalales > Viscaceae > Viscum > Viscum album. Next base: position 1,709,434,638 of record OY728140.1, on the reverse strand, counting down.
GAGTTTGGTGTTACATCTTTTACCAAATTATAAATCTTCTTTTAAGATTCCCACTTTTGAATTTGAAACCCTTATATCTATTAGAATATAGTTGGATATTTTAGGTTTTATCTTATAGGCCACAACCACAAGAAATACAGAAATAAAAAAATAATATTAGTAAGAATTATTTTTACATGATTTGATCATGATGTGGGAACCCTACTCATTTTCATGTCAAATTTCATTTAGTCATGAATTCTTCTCAACATCCAAATCATTATTTATAATGGCTTACAAATATCATTGGGAAATCAATTCCACCACATTATATAAATGGGGGAATCATATTAAATAGGTAAAATTTATGTAATATAAGGTAAATTTATATGACATACCAATATCTTCAACTCTCATTGGTATTTTGTACTATTCGTATTTATGAAGTACATCACCACTCTTTCCAAGTATGTATCTACACCCAACAAATGATTATCTACATCCTCAACTTGGATTTTTATTAGATTCTAGAATATATTCATAAAACAAACTATAAAATCAATGTCTTATCTTTACATGGCATTCAATTCTTCACTAAAAATATTGTTGGAAACTCAAATATGTTCTCAAAGACTGATAGAATCAACACAAAATATCGATACATTCATTGTATGACATTCTCCCATCTATTAAACTTTCTTATTTTTTAAAACCAAAAAAAATGCACAGGATCGGATCACTCTTACTTCTCTTCACTATAGGTTTTAGGGATTCTTTCCAATTTACTTCCTCACAACTAGTTGCAGTAGATACGCCTCCTTCATCTTCATGAGTTTGTCATTCTCTCAGCTACTCATCACTTCATATTCACACAGTGGTGACTTTTTCATTTTCTTATTTTATAGATATATGGATTCATCAACTCTAGAATCGTTGAGATCCACACTTATCATGTGCATGGTTGGTAGGATTAAATATTTTATTTATTTTATTATTCCCATAATTGGTATGTCAATGGGGGAAAGTTCATAGTTGTACAAAATACCTATAACAGAATAGCTATTTTGGGTTCTCATTAATTTTCATGTGTTTCTTTTTCAATTCAATGAGTACACCAATTATATTATCAATAAATACTCATAATTTTTAAACACTAAATATTGAACGTATTATTATATTATTCACCAAGATCATATTATTCCTTATCTTTAACTCAATATATCTCCATTGAAACATTCTAAACAAGATTCATAGTGTTCAAACATTTACAATACACACATCTGTGGCATGGAACTCAACTTGTGAAGCAAAAAATTCTCTAAACCCGTATTATAATTCCATTATTCTTCTCAAATTACTCACTTAATAAATGAAATAATTCTTGAAGAAAGAGTATTGATTTGATGTAGATGCATCTTAATTTTTCTTGAAAATTATTGAATTTTTTCTCTTTTTAGATTAAAAAAATTAATGAACTCTGATATCATTATTCTCAAATCATTAATTTTTCTCAATTTCATCTTGTATCATTCCTCTCTAAATATTCATGATTTTTTAATAATTTGATAATTTCTTCATCATCATCGTACTTAACAATCAAAAGAGTCTAATAATTTTTTAAACCTAATTTTTTAGTTTATAGAAAATTATTATTTTTACTAAGTCATTCCTCTTATGAGAAGATAGTTTCTATTTCACATAAATGAATTATTTTATGTTAGTTGAATTTTATATTCACATAAATTGATTATATTATACAGATCTCAATTATCTTAAGGGGTTTGAAATCAATTTTTAATTTTTCAAACTTATAGATGAATTTACATACTCATGGGAACACATGGCTATATTATATTATATGTACATGACAAAAATTTTCTATTTTACAAACTCATGTGAATATTTTTACTTATCTATTATAAAACCATTCTTTGTGTAACACAATTCACATTCAATGTGTCCCTATAATATAAATCTCATTGATAATTTCTACATGCTTATAGGAATTATCACACAGGTAACTGACATAGAATGAATTTTATTTCCCTTAATCAGAATTATAGTTTGATTACATTGATTCGATATCTTCTTCAAATCAACTCCAGTTATCTTAAAATCATCACAATTAAATCCCTATTCAACTCAAATAATAACAAAACATCTTCAAATAACTATGATAATTATTTAAATAATACCAATATTCTTCAAGCATATATTCAAGGTATTCCATCATATAAGATTCTCAATTTGTAGTATTCCAATTAAATACTTCTCCATATTTAGTGAAACTGTTCATAAGTCAATAATTCCACATATCTAATAAATTTATTTTTACATCATCCTTTAAAACATCAAACCTGTTAAAATTATTATAAATATAGATTCTTCAAGTTGTCTTATATAGGTACAGAGTTTAGATAATTATCTTATCTCAACTATTCAATTTTGGATGAGACTATTATAGAATATTTTTCTTCATTATTTGGAACCTTTACCCGATATGATGATTAGTTTAAAAATTTTCAGACGTAGTTGGTCCGAAAAATCTATGCTTCTATCTCTTTCAAAGAACTTTTTTCTCCTAATTTTTTATGAAAACACAATGGTAGTATCTATATCTCTTTTATATGTGGATGCACACTTCTTATCCAAAACCATATCATTATTTTGAGTTCTTATCATTTACTTGATATTTTATTTACTTTTTATTTGATAATAAATACAAGAGAAACTCCCGATTTTGTCTTGACCATTGATAATAAATACAAAAAAAATACGAAATTTGACCATAAAAATATCACTATTTATATTGATTATAAAATATTTTCATATTTCAAACAAGAAAAAATAATATTAATTCAACTTAAATATAATAAATGAAAAGGGTAATATACTCTACCCATTTTGATATAGTAGGTCTTATGTTTTAGTTTCTTCACCTACTTTAAATATTTATATCACATGTAGTATAAAGTTAGTTTCTCAATCAAAATCATCTCAATTTTATAATTTTTATCTAATAGGATGTCAATAAAAATATATCCCCCTTATTTTCATCATGATTGGTCAAGTTTATTTCCCTATAAACCATTATATATTTACAAAACTCATCTTTTATCCATGTACATTATCATATTATGATAAGAGTGTCATTTTCTAATACAAATTGTTGATACCACTTGTAATTTACAACGCACTGATACCATGAGAGAGAGATTTTTATATTATCAAATACTTAACAACTTCTAGTGATTATAAATACTTAGAAAAAAATCGACTAGAATTCCATGACATCACATTGATCTTTGAAAAGTTACATAAATTAAAAAACTCTATGTCTTCATGATCTAACCTTCTATAGAAAATAGTAGTGATCAATTTATATAACAAGGTTGTCTTCATTTTAACAACATATGATACTAGGTTCTATTTTTCACAATTTGGGGGTCCATATAAAGTTATTAATGAATTTATAAAAACATGGACACGTTAGAATAGACACATAAAAAAATTCAAATTCCAATAGTAGTAAAATGGGCTTTAACATCGGTATTTTAACATCAGTTCATCAATATAGATGTTAAAAGTCACTTTTTGGTGTCATGTTTTCAAATAACTAATGTTAAAACTCAAATCCAAGTTGTATCTCATTTTTAAAGCTTCAATTTGATAGGTTTTGGATAAAAAACGTACTTACATATCAAAATTTATGGACATCTAAAGTTTAACATTATAAGACTTGATTTTTCACATCCATTTTTTTTAATAACCGACATTAAAAGTCACTTTTTGGCATTGGTTTTTTAAATAACTGAGGAAAAAACAAATCCAAGATGTATCTCATTTAAAAAATTTTAATTTTATAGTTTTTGGAGAAAAAAATGGCTTTCAGATCAAAATTTATGGATGTTGGAAGTTTAATAATATAAGAATTTGTTTTTAACGTTGTTTTTTTCAATAAACAACATTAAAAGTCTCTTTTTGGCATTTTATTTTCAAATAAATTACATTGAAACTAAAAACCATATTTAATCTCATTTCTCAAGCTTCAATTTTTCTGGTTTTGGAGAGAACAAAGACTTACAGACCAAAAGTTATAGATGTCGAATGTTAAAATTTATAAGACGTTATTTTTAACGTCAGTTTTTTTCAATATTCGATGTTAAAATTCACTTTTTGGCATTCATTTTTTTCAATAAATAAGGTTAAAAATAAAATAAAATTTGTATATAATTTTTCAAGATTCGATTTGACAGGTCGTCGAGCTAAAACAGACATACGGACCAAATGTTATGGTTTCCAGAAGTTTAATATTATAAGACTTGACTTTTATTGTCAGTTTTATTAGTAATTATTGTTAAAAGTCCCTTTTGGCATCATTTTTTCTAATAACCAATGCTAAATGTCACTATTAGCATCATTTTTCCAATAAACGATGTTAAAACCCCAACAGGAAAATATTTTTAACATTGGTTGTATATTTAGCTGATGTTAAAAGTAAAATTTTAGATACACGGGTTTAGTATTTCAATTTTTTCACAACGCGCATTTCTATATTCAAAATCCCAAATAAATTTTATTCCATCCCTACCATAACAATTTTCATTTAAAATATATAAAACCTAATCCTATTTTCTTCATTATTTTTGACATCTTATATACAATCAATATTTCAATAATTCTTCAGTTGACGATTTGTACAAGGTATTTATTTTCATCATTTAATTTCATCATTATTGTTTTTTTTATCACTATAAAACAGGATATTTTTATTATAATGATGAAATATTCATCCAATTTAGATAAAAAATAAAACTTCCACATGAGATTCATTAGTTGTGGTGAAAAATTATTTATCAGACACCATTTTCATTACTTCATGAGTTCGATCTTATAAATAAGTGATATAATGGAAAATAACATATCGATATGAATAAAACCAATAAAAGAATTAAAATTAATTTAATTATTTCAGTTTATTATCTTTTATCTTTGTTTGTATTATACATTTTGATTCTTTTTTCTCATGTTTTCATTGAATCCTACTTTATCTATCAAATCATAAAGAGGTACAACTTATAATGACCATAACCTTTTATCCCTAAATCCGTTTTGGCTCCATAACCAGTCAAATAGAAGCCTAGGAAACAATTTTTATTCTAATATTAATATTTTTAATGTTTTAACATCGGTTTTTACCAAAATCTATGTAATTTTTTTTTCAAAAACATATTTTTCAATTCTGTTTTTATCCAAAACTGACTTAAAAACTCGGGTAGAAGACAAATATAGATGTAGGATTTCTAAAAAAACTAATACCAAAGACTATTGAGGCCTGAATTTTGGTATCATTTTATATGAAAACTAATTCCAAAGACCCCTAGGGGCCTATTTTTTACATCAGTTTATAAAAACTAGTGTTAAAACATAAATGTTTTATGTCTCCTTTATAGACATCATTTAAAAACTGACATCCAAATATAAAAAAACTGATATCAAAATTCATTTTTATACTAGCGTTATTGTTCTTATGAATTTGGTTATATAATCACTATACCATGATAAACATACTATATAAATTATATGAATATAATAGTATAATGATATCATATCTCATCCTTCATATTTTTAATGTTATTTCTAGATTTATGGATTCAAACGAACATTTTAAAACTATGGTATCTTCCCACATTTGGAACCCCCCAACCCTAAAGGAAGCCTTACAACCATATTCACCAATAGTTATCAACTATAAACCACAACCATAAACATTTTATAAATTAATTGGATTCTCTAGCTGCATCTCTTCTTAGAAAATTGATCATAGGATGATATCTCAACCTAGAAAATCATTTTATTTATGGTATAAAGGTATATAATTCATTATTCATTCCCTGTATTTGGATTTCAAAATACAAACATCGCAAGGAAGAATGGGATACATCCCATTTTCAACTATATTCATAGATGGGATTGTCTTATCTACTTGATAAATAATAAAAATGTGATTTTTTTAAGTCTTCTATAATCTTCTAGCCTCTTTTAACTACTTATAACATTTCATTAAGATATCATTATGATATTTATAATTTTTCTCTTTATGTGTGTACTACTATCTATCAAAAAAAATTCCATACTTGACCTACCAATGCTTTCCCTTTCCCTTTCATCAATCAATGAATTATAATCATACTTCTAATAACATATTTTCCTTCTAAGTTTCTCCTCCCACACATCAATTTATTAACTTCTTCAAATCCAATCCTATGGAGCCTCTTAATTTATTAATATGAAGTGTGAACAACCATGCCAGTTTGGATATCAGTTTATTTAATTGGTTCCCTTTTTGTTTCCAAATTACTCCATTTTTTATATTATTTTATGTCCATCTATCAATAGTCCCTAATGTGGCCTCTCTTACCGCAATAAAGAACTTATTTTCCATAGTTCATGCATCATATTTCCCTTTATTCATTGAATTGTTAGGAATGTTTTTTAAAAATTCCTTTTTATAGATTCTTCTCCCAAGGAAAAACATGTGCCTTCTTTAACTACTTATAATTCTTTGGTGATTCATTATTTTCATTATAAAATGGATGATACCTAGATGAATTAAAACAATATTCATCATAAAAATGACCTCCAATATAAAAAAATCACAAAATTTCCTTATTGATTCAAATATGTTCCTTGTCAATATATTCCTCTACATATAGAGAGTCTGATTTCTTTCAATAGGTTTCCTTATAAATTAAACAATACATCTTCTTATAGAAAGAATTTTTTGAATTGAAAACACTTAAATATTATTTCAATAATCAATTTACATGTACCTAGGCCTCTTGTAGAACCAAAACCATTCAATAAGTCTTATTACTTTTTACTTCAGGTACAATATGTATAACATGACATGTCTCCAGTTTTTGGGATAAAACCAAAAACTTGTGGAATTAATTAAGGGAAAATTTTGTTACGACGTGATAACTTCAAACCATGATGATGTGGTTGGTTTCATATAATTTTTATACTTTCAATTTTTTATAATTTTTTTATGCATTTTTAGAAGAATAAAAAACAGATTCGATATTAATTGATTCAACTATACAATTGGTTACCTTTTTCAATGAGCATGAGGTAGTGGTTTATATAGATTTACTCAATCTCTATTTACCACCCTTTTTATTCTTCTTAAAAGAAATAATATTCATTAATTAATTTTAAATCTCTATAAATTTTAGGTTGAATGTTTTATTTTCATCTTCCATTGATCTCATCTGGTCTAACCAATCACTCATAAACTTTTATATTTGATCATCATGAAATTTAATTTTCTATAATAAATAATTATCTAAATATTTAATCATTCTTATTTAACACCTTTTTGGGTAGACATAAAATATATTAAGTATTAATGAATCTTATACAATTAATAGAACATCTTTTTATCAAAATTTCTTAAATACATCTTTCATACAAACAACTCTTATCAACTCTTCATCAATGAAAGAAACTCATTCATTGGAATGTGTGGTAGAATTATCCGTAGATTTTTCAAGAATTGTGATAGGGATATAGGAACTCATTTTCTTTACAAATGATTCTTCCATTTTATTAGCTTCTTCCTCCAGTTGTGAATTTTCATCAATCAATACCATGATATATAAGAACATATATATAGAAGCATATCTAGGGACCCTGTTCATATAATTCATAATTTTAGAATAAAAATCATTGAGCAAATCATTCAAATAATATTTTTCACTACATGAGTAAGATTCACTAAGGGAATATTCTTTATCAGATTTAATAAAACTCTTACAACTATAATTACAATTATCTATTCAGTGTTCCTCTTTCTTCCTTTTTCTCTTTCTCTAAATCATTTCTTATCTATTCTTCCAATATTTCATAGTTCTTGAGGAGAAATATAAATCGGCACAAACATATATGGGAACAAAGTCTTTAATATGCAGAACTTATTTATCAATATGAAACTAACACTTCATATTAATTAGATAAAAAATCTAGAATATTTATTTAAATCATTTTTTAGGGGTCCTTATGCTTCTATTTCTATTTATGATGATTCAATAAAGATCTAATCAAAGGTAACAACACTATGATTATAAGGCCCCAGCCCTAAACATTACATAATCATTAGTTTAGTCAATAACTTACTTGATTTCTCATTGATAATATTTGTAGGTTTATAGTTTTATAGAATTAGTCTGGAACTATTACATAATAGACCCATACATTACATGTGGAAAGTCACACTACGTATCTACTTTTTCCACCGAAGTAACCCCTTTTAAAATAAATCATGATTTATTTTTCTTGATAAAAATCCTCTTGAATTCTTATGTTCTCTTACCCATCCTTATATCAAATGGAAAACATTCCAAAAACATGGGATGAGTTCAGGAATATTAGTAACGAATATAAATCAAATAATGAAACTTTTAGTCAGTGAATATTTTAAAATCAATAAAACATTTTCACAAAATCATACCTTTCACCCAGAAAAACATAAACTCTTTAACATACCTCATTAAATCATAAGATTCCTGAAATTAATTCTTATCAATGATAAATAATAAAGGTAACTTGTGGAATTTATATCATATAAACATTTTAGCATTCACAACTACATAGGGAGTAACCTTCGTGGTTATGTTTAGAATACTCATTACTGTATATTCCCTAAATCTCTTAGGAGAAGCCTTCTTGTTTAAATATATCTCATTAACCAATGCATTAGAGAGATATAACAGGCTCACCCACCCTTGGTTTATCATAAAACCTTGTGTATAAATAATTAATTCCCAGGAACCAAAACATAAACACAACACATAAATCATGCATTAATGAAAAATAAAATTCCCACATTGTAATCACAAGATATGATTTCAAGATATTGACATAATCAATCCCATATAAAAACCATTTTTAATACCAAAATGCATGAAAATGTAATATAGTTTTTATTTTTCTTTTAAAAACATTAAGGATTATAGAGGAAGTTAGATATCAAATAACAGTTATGGCGTCAAATAGGTCATTGTCACCATATACATTAAAAAACATTAATTTTGTCATTTTGTACTAAAAATAAAACACTCCATATAAAAAGATTCCTTTTAAAAAAATAATTAATTAAATTAATGATGTAAATATAAAGGTATATTTTCAAAATTCATTTCACAAATAATATTTTAACGACAAAATCAATACATATAACTTTAACCCAAATAATGAAAATTGGGTTAAGAAATTACATAACCTCAAGACTAAGTTGTCTCGTTTGTTCTTTGTCTTTCTGAATAATAAACATAGGTTAATTTATACTTTACTGATAACATTTTTTAATTTTATTATTCATTTTATATCACTTCATAATATGTTATAACAAATATATAATTATTTATGTTTATGTCATACATTTAGTCGATATTCGGTACTTGATTCGAAAATGAACTTGGTATGATGTCAATAGTCCATGTGGTCATAAGTAAATTATCACTAGAATATGAAACATGATATAAATTTATTATATATTCATTATATAAGTATTTATAATAATATTTTAAGAAAAACTAAAAACACCATTCATGGAGACGGTAGGTCGAACATACGCATGAATGCTATTTTTGTTTTTCCTAATGTATTGAAAGAGAAAAATTAAATGAAATGTATATAAGTATGTATACATATATAATATCATTATAGTAAAATTAATATGTCATTTTATAATTTTTTTTACTAAAACAATCCTTAATATATTCCATGTATTGTGTGAATGAATCACGTCATTTTGAGGAGGCGATAGTCGACACGTCCCAAACAAATTTATCGATGAATAATAACCCAAATCTCATTGTTATCTAGAGAATTATTCAGTAATCCCACTATGAAATCCATGCATATATTTTACCATTTCCACTCTGGCACTGGAAAAGGCTGAAGCATCCCCTTTGTAAATTTTTATTCTTCTTTAAACTATTGAAAATTCAAACACTTCATATAAAAGTAAGCAATATCTCTTTTCATTTTATCCCACCAGTAAAACTCTTTAAGATCTATGTGCATCATAGTACTACTAGAATGAACTAAATATGAGAACTATGAGCTTACCATATCAAATATTTCTTCAATTATTGATTAAAAGGCACAAACAATATCATCCCAAATTTCAAAGAAAAATATTTATCAATGTAAACTTTAGGTAACTTACTCTTCTGAACCAATTATACCTTTTTCTATACTCACAGTCTTCCTTATGAGCTCTCTTAATTTGGTATGGTAGATTTAATTACACTGAAACATGAAAATAATAGGAATTTCTTGCTCCAATAACTTCCATGCCAAATTTCATCAAATCATTAACCAAAGTATCACATTCCGATTGAATCACGATTAATGTATCATTACTTTTTCAACTCAAAGTATTATATACTTTATTTTCTCTTCCAGGATAGTAATGAATTGTTGAATCATAATCCTTAATTAATTCCATCCATATCCTATGTCTTGTGTTATGTTATTTATGAGTGAATATATACTACAAACTTTTGTGGTGAGTATATATTTCACATTTTACTAACTACAGATTATTCCTCTAAATTTTTAAAGAAAAAACAACAATATATCATTCCAAATCATATATATGGTAATTTAACTCATTAGTTTTTAACTTATGTGAAGCATAAGAAATTACCAGATCATTATTCACTATAACACAACCAAGAACTTTCAATAAATAATCACTATAGATAACAAACTCACTATTTTTGGAAGGTAATTATAATATTTGATCATTCACCAATGTTCTTTTCAATTCCTGAAAAAAAAAATCAGATTATTTTGTCCAGATAAACTTCAATCCTTTTTTAGTTAACTTAGTCAGTAGGATAGATAACCATGAAATATTTTCAACAAAAATCCCTTTATATCCTACTAAATCAAGAAAACTAAGAATCTCGATTATATTTGTGGGTCTTGTCCATTATTCAACCACATTCATTTTGGCAGGATCAACAGTTATTCCATCTTTAGAAACAATGTGACCAAGGAATGAAATTTTTTATAACCAAATCTAAAACTTTCTTAATTTCCCATATAGTTTCTATTTTTATGTTTTTCAAATAAATCCTTAAATGAACTTTTTAATCCTATTTACTTTTATAATATACCAAAATGTCATCAATAAACACAACCACAAACATATTTAAGAACTCATAAAATATTACATTCATAAGATCCATGAGTACAGTTGGTGCATTATTTAACCCAAATAGCATGATTAAAAATTCATAATGGCCATATCTTGTATAAAATGTGGTCTTCATAATGTCTTCTTCCTTTAGTTTTAATTGATGGTACTGCAACCTCAAGCTAACCTTCAGAAAATATTGCACTCCCTAGAGCTGATCAAACAAATCATCAATATCTAGAAAATGATATTTTTCTTAATAGTGATGTTATTCAAGGATATATAATCATTGGAAAGTTTCATTGAATCTTCTTTATTTTTAAAAAACAAGACATGATCACCACATGGTGATTTCCAGGTCAAATTAAACGTTAATCAAATAACTCCTGCAATTGCTGCATCAACTCTAAAAGCTCAATTTGACCCATTCGATAAGGGTGTTTTGAAATTTTCTTAGCATCATTGACTATGTTAACAATAAATTTAACTTCTCTATTAGGTATAATATAATGAAACTCATGAATAAATACATCAAGATACTCATTTACCATTGAAATGTCATTAATATGAACAGGTCATTTGTTTTCATCAATATGTACAAGATAACATTCATTTCCATCTTTTAATAGTTTCACAACATATTGATATTTAATTAATGGTAAGTCTTCATTCTTGTATAAAAACATAAATTCTTTTTAAAAAGAAACTTCTTTATTTTACATTCAATCTTAGCATGGTAAACAGAAAGCTAATACATACCAAGAATAATATCAAACTCTACTAGATGCAGAACAATAAGGGTTTCAAGTAAATTATTCCCACGGATAAGGATAGAAAGATTATTATAATTTAATTTTTACTCATCATTTCCCCCCATGTGTTTTTACCATAAGTTATGAATTCATTTATTGAGGTGGAATTTTCAATTTACCGGAAAATTTATCAGAAATGAAAGAATGTGTTGACCCTGAATCAAATAACACATTGGAATAATCCAAGTAAAAAAAATTTACCTTATTCCACTTCATTTGATGGACCAACATCTATTAAATTATTTTTAAAGGAATTCACCACACATTTTCTGCTTATATTCTAGCAGTTTCCCTTCAATCAAGTCCTTCATCGGACACTCGTTTGCATAATGACCAATCCCATTGCACATAGAAAATTTAACTAATAGTAAATTATATTTTTCCTTACCACTACCATTATATTTTTTAGTGAAGTTATGAGCCTTATGCCCCATTTTACCACAATGTAAGTACTTACCAGAATTCATAATTCATTATCCAATGTGTTTTTTACCACAATTTTCACAAGCTGTAAATAGAGTTTCTTACCATTAGACTTTTTTGATGAATTATTCCCATTCACCTACCACCTATACCTCTTATTCAAATATTTTTCAAAGAACTCATGATCATTTTCAAGATCCATTTCCACCTTCTCTGCACTTCAACCAATTTTTTCATAACTTATGAACTCATGAAAAGCCAATGCCATTCGATAAATTGGATTTAATCCTGTGTAATAATGATTGATTTTACTATCAAGATCCTTAATAAAAATTTGGATCATACCATTCTAGTTGAGTGAATTTTTTTTATAAGCAGCCATTGAGTCATCCTCTTGTGTCATTTCCAAGAATTATCTTTTCATCCTAAGTCGAACTCAAATAGGAAAATATTTCTCAACAAACATACCATTGAATTCATCCCAATCAAGAGCATAACTCTCCTCATTATCTCTGATATTCTTATCCATCGACCACCACTGATTGGATTAACCTTTACAATAGTAAATAGCAAGACTATCATTTTGATTGTCTAAACATCCCATGACATCAAAAATCATTTCTAGTGATTTAATCTGCCCTTTTTCTAGAATAGGGTCAGATGATCCTCTAATTGATGATGGATGTTTCTTCATAAAGTGTTCCACTACCGACATGTTCTTATTTGTTTGGTCGGGATGATCTCGGGCATAGATACCACCACCGTTTGTCACCTAAGTCAACTGAGCCATCACTATAACAAACTGTTCATTTTTTATTCTGACCATCTCAAGTTGCTGATTTGGATGGTTGTTTTCCTCAAGATGTCATCCTAGAACTACTTCCCTATTTCCTCTCGAGAAAAATATTCTGAATAGACATAACATAGATGAATAAACATGGTAATCACAAAATTCTATATCTTTTTATTTTACCATAAGGTGAAAACCATTTATGGATATTCTATTCATAGTATCCTAAACCCTAAATCTATCTAAACCAACCTCTAATAACAACTATAAGGCCTCAGACTTAAACATTACATAATCATGATTCTAGTGAAGAATTTACATTATTTTAAATTAAAGATCTATTTAGGATTATAGTTTTAGATAATTAGGCCAAAACTATTACATAATATACCCATACATTACATGTGCTAAGTCACACTCAGTATCCACTTTTTCTACCAAAGGAAAGCCTTTTAAAATAAAACGTCATTTATTTTTCATGATAAAAATCTTCTTGACATCTTCTTTTCCCTAACACATCCTTCTACCATGTGGAAAAAATTTCAAAAAATTTCAATGAGAATAAAAATATCATTAAGGAATATAAAATAATTAATGAAATTGTTAGTCTAGGAATATTTTAAACTCAACAAATCATTATAAAAAATCATACTTTTCACCCATAAAAACAAAAGTTATTTAAATTCCTCATGAAATAATAATATTAATAAAAATAATTATTATAAATCATAAATCATAACAGGTAACTTTTGTAATCTATATCATACTTACATTGTATTTTTCATAACTATATAAGGAGTAACCTACATGGTTACGTTTGGAATACCCATCACAATATATTTCCTAAATCACTAAGGATATAATTTATTATTTAACTTTTTCTTGTTACCCAATTCATTGGAGTTCTATTATGGTCTCAACTGATCTCATTTTATCATAGAACCACCTATATATATAAGAAATTCACAAGAAACAAAACATAAACACAACACATAAGTCATGCAAAAAGGAAAACTAACATTTCCACATTACCATCACATGATTTCATTTCATGATATTGACATAATCATCCCTTATCAAAACCATTTTCAATAAAAAAATACATGAATATGGAATTTGGTATTTATATCCCTTCTAAAAACATTAATCCTCAAAGAGTAAGACAAATATCAAATAATGGTTATGGTGGAAAAGAAGTCATTGTTGTTGTACACACTAAACACATTCCTTTTGTTGTTTCGTACGGAAAGTAAAAAACTCCATATAAAAATATTTATTTTAAAAAAACATTCATAAAATTAAATATATAAATAAAATATAATGTATTAAAAATTAATTTCACACATAAGATTTTAACGACATAATGAATAAGTAGAAGCTTAACCCCAAAAATGGAAATTGGGTTAAAAAATTCTCTTACCTCGAGTCTGACATATCTCATACATTCTTTATCATATGAAATAATAATTATATGATAATTTATAATTTTATAAGAAAATTTTTCATGTTAATTATTCATTTTATATCACTTATTACAATGTTATAACAATTACATAATTATTTAAGTTCTTATCAGACGTTCTGTTGATATTCGGTACTTGAGTCAAAAATGAACTTGGTATGATGTCAATGGTCTATGTGGTCATAAGTCCATTATATCTAAAATATAAAACATGATATAAATATCTTATATATTAATTAGATAATTATTTATAATAATATTTTAGTATAAACTAAAAACATCATTCGTGGAGATGATTGGTCGTGCGTAAGCATGAATGCTATTTTCATTTTTCATGTCGTATTGAAAGAGAAAAATTAAATGAAATGTGTATAAATATGTATAAATATATAATATCATTACATTAACATTAATATTTAATTTATATCCTATATTTTTTATATAAAAACAATCCTTAATACATTCCATGTGATGTGTGAACAAATCACATCATTTTGAGGAGGGGGTAGTCCACACATCCCCAAATGAAGTTATCTTATAACAACAATATGGAAAGCATGAAGTTATGTTTAATATCACATTTCCAAAATATTAAATAGGTTATAATAGACATATTTAAATATTATTTAACATTAAAAATAGTTTTAACACTATCCATGAAGGCATTAATAGAAAAAAGAAGAAAAAAATTATTCACAGAGGGGAATAAACGACATAGCTTGGATAATAGTTTCATTTATTTGAATTAGAGGGGGTGAGAAATGAAATGGATATTATATATTAAATTATAAACATAAAACTCTATTATATACATGATTATGGAGTTTTTATTCATTTATGGATGAATTAGGTGAGGATAAAGTTGAAAAATGGAAGAAATTAAGAGAGGTGATTTGAGAAAACTACCTCTTGAATAACCCCTCCTTGAAAGACCCTTGGGGACCTTAGATTTGGTATTTTGGTGAAACCAGAAAACCATGGAAGAGGGGATTGTGTGGAGGAAAGGTTTTCTCATATATTTGAGGAGATACAATGATATTTGGGTCGAAATACGGTGGTGTGAAGGTGGTATTCATACTTGGGGAGAGGTGGGTTCAGGTGATTAATTTATTGATTATTTTATATTAAAAGATAACCATGTAAAGGCTGCATAAAATTCCATGACATTGTTTTGTAATTAATGTTTTATAGGATGGTTAAGATATATAAACACCTCAATCATCCTTTAAATGATGTATGATATGTTCTTAAATTTAATTTTAACCTTTGTCAAAATTTTACATTTACTGTGGTAAATAATTTTTCTACCACGATAACATTTTTATACCTGTTCAACCACTAAGGTGGCGTGTTTATGGGGGATGTAGAAATGGAACAATTATAATAATCACCTATCACTTTTTCCATAGATATGGGTTTCTATCGAGTTTACCACACCTTCATTTCAACCCATTCAGCATCATTATCCCTTAAAGAAGGTTGAATTAACCCTATAGGGGACTCTTGGTCCCAACGGGTGATTGCGTGGGGGGTAAAGCACTCATGAAATCTATCCTTCTCAAATATAACTTCCTCAGATGATCTCCAAAGAGTTTAATCTTGGATCCAAGAATTCTCAACATCCTTGGTATCCATGATTCATGGACCTACATTCCAAAGGCAGGAACTCGTCTGCTGAAGATTTGGCCAATGACACTTGAGGACTCCATTGGTCGAGAGGGTGGGAGGTCAGGCCTACCACACCCTTCTGGGGGAGGAATTTTGCCTATTATGGGACTCTCTTAAAGATTAAATCTTGTTCATATTTTTAGGAATCCTTGGTTTATTCCCAAAGAGTGTGTTTATGGGATACCTTTGGTTTGCAAAATCGTCGTAAGTATGCATAAATTGGATTCTATGGAGGTGATGCTGACTTTTACATATTATAAGGCACTATAAAGTTTATCATAATCGAGGTTTATAGAAGGATACTTGATGTTAGGATCGGGCCCACAAGTAGGGCTTCCTATATATCCTTGGGAGAGGAATCAGAACCCACATAGTTCAAATTGTGAGGGGATTACGCAGGGAAGCTGCCCTTTTGACCCACATGATTGGGTAGACTCGTTTGTATGGGAACCCTTTGAAGCTCAGACCTTCTGGTAGGCATCCTACATATCCTAATTTGGTTAGGAATCAATATTCTCATAGTTCATGTTGTGTGGGGCTTGCGCATGGAAGCTTCCAATTTAACACACACGATTGGGTGGACCCTTTTGGAATGGGAACCCTTTTGAGCTCGGGCCTTCTGGTAGGCATCCTATGTATCCTGATTCTGTAAGAAATCAGATTTATCATAGTTCATATTGTGTGGGGATTATTCATGGAATCTACCCATTTGACACACATGATTGAGTGGACCCTTTTGGAATGGGCACCCTTTTGAGATCGGGCCTTCTGGTAGTTGTCCTACGTATCCTGATTTGGTCAGGAATCAGGGTTCTCATAGTTCAGATTGTGTGGGGAATATGCATTGAAGCTGTCCATTTGACACACATGATTTGGTGGAACCTTTTGGAATAGGCACCCTTTTGAGCTCAGGCCTTCTGGTAGGTGTTTTGTGTATCCTGATTTGTTCAGGAATCAGAGTTCTCGTGGTTCAGATTGTGTGGGGCATATGCATGG
This sequence comes from Viscum album, assembly GCA_963277665.1. Lineage (NCBI taxonomy): Eukaryota > Viridiplantae > Streptophyta > Magnoliopsida > Santalales > Viscaceae > Viscum > Viscum album. The sequence goes on along the minus strand of OY728140.1, from coordinate 1,709,417,296 downwards.
AAGCTACCCATTTGACACAAATGATTGGGTGGAACCTTTTGGAATGGGAACCCTTTTGATCTCAGGCCTTCTATTAGGTATCCTAGGTATCCTGATTCAGTTAGGAATCAGATTTCCCATAAATCATATTGTGTGGGGATTATGCATGGAAGCTTCCCATTAGACACAAATTATTGGGTGGACCCTTTTGGAATGGGAACACTTTTGAGATCAGGGATTCCAGTAGGCATCCTACGTATCCTGATTTGGTCAGGAATCGGAGTTCTCATAATTCATATTTTTTTGGGCTTACGCATGGAAGCTACCCATTTAACACACATGATTGGGTTGAACCTTTTGGAATGGGCACCCTTTTGTGCTCGAGCCTTCTAGTAGGTGTCCTACATATCATGATTTGGTCAGGAATCAGAGTTCTAGTAGTTTAGATGATTTGAGCTGATGTTTTAATCCTCACAAACCTCTAAGCCCACATGAGTCATACTCGGTGTGAGAAACAAGAGGATTTGAAAGATTCCACAATGCACATGCCTCCTCCCATGTTGTTGGGGGAGGGAGAGCCCACATCGAAAGAGGCCAGAGTGATGAAACTTTCCATGCGAAATGGCATAAATGGTCATACAGTCCTACCTCGAAAGATTGGGGACTTACCTCAGTGGGAGGGCTTCGGAGCATGTTCTGTGAAGGGGAAGAGTTTCGTCCTCATCAGGGGGGGGCAAACATAACGCCTTCGACTGATCATTGTTCCTAATTAAATGGAAATGAAAGTGATCACCCATAATCCCGAGAATGGGGAGTTTTATTTTGGAATCCCAATGTTCGACTATAGGTTACCATGGGAATGTAGCCTTACAGTAATTCCTGAAGTCTGTACCTTTTTTGGGTGGGCCTTCATGACTCTACTTACTATGGGTATGTAGACCCAATAAGGCCCGCTGATGCACTCAATGGTCTGATCATATGAGTCTGGTGGCTTTGTAGGAGGATTTAGCCTAGCACCGAAGGACTGGTTAGAGAAGTTATTATGGGGGAATGAATGGTAATGGATGGGTGAGGTTGGAACCGGAAGGAACAATACCTGAAAACACCCCATACCGCATACTGGTTTCTCATGTGGGATGGGGAAGGCTCCCCATACTATAGCGGTATGCGGGTAGGAGGGCCATCCTCGTACCAGTGTGGTATGCGGACATGGGTATCACCAACCACGTACCAAAGTAGTATGTGGCTCATCAAGTTTCTTTGGGTTACATCTGCATACCGATTGGGTAGGTGGTGTCGGGTCCCATCCACGTAGTGGTACGCTATATGAAGCACCATACTAAAGGAAGGTCGGGGGGATTAACATTCATGGTAATTTCATCCACGAGAAATCTTTGGTTTTTAGTTTAAGATTTGGGTTCGCAGTTCTATTATTATTATTCAATTCCCCTATTTTTATGGTTCAGGGCTGGCTATACCTGCGGAGGAATTGTTTCATGGTTTGTGATTCGCTGATGAAATAAGACGGAAGCCAGAGTGAATCCTCTGAGTTTCCCCCAATCATTCTTCACTTGTCCTTCCTTCTATTTGTATCTTCTCTACATGTCCTTTATTCTTATGATGTGTTTCTTTTATGTAGAATCAGAGTGATCATTTCTACTGTGCATGCATCACCATTTGCAGAGGCCCATTGAAGCAATTTTCTAACCGGTGCAAAACTTGGTAAACTAGGGTTCATAGAGAATTTGGTTCGTGATAATGGATTGTGTAACCCAGCCTGTCTATATAATCTATGAACTGAGGGTTTCGTGTCATGGTACATAGATGGTATTCCGCACATAACTCCTTCATTTGATGTAGTTCGTGGTTTCCCTACTCGTTGGCCATTGTTTCGAGAGCCAGTGGTTCGTAGAACATCCCGCATACCTGGCGGTTCGTGATCCATATTCTTTGTGTACCATTACCGATGATGGTATGCGAGCCATTTGAAAACCTGAATTCCTTCATGTTCTTTCAAATAAATGAAACTCAATTTGAGTCCCTTCACCTTGATAAACTTATAGAATTTCTTGATTCCTTCTGAAAACTAATTACGATGTTATTTCTTCTCCTTGCCGGAATTTTTAGCACCCTATAAATTCCCCCATTGGAATGGTGTCTGTTCGGAACAAAAAGGGGACTATTTTGGTGTAGAAGTAGTCCTGAACTGAAATGGTTTGCGGTAGAACAGGTAGACCCAATAGGTGGGGTCCACACCTATATATTGGGGAACATGTAATTTGTCTTTTACCATTTCTCACAATTAAAAGTTCTCCCATTTCTTCAGTATCCATCGCATTCATGTATCATGCTCCTTATAAAAACCATGTTTGTGAACTACTTTGTACATTTCGTGAACCGATTTTCTTGCTGTTTCCCCATCCACGTACCACATTTTGGTTTCCGTGAATAGGACTGTGGAAATTTAAAACATAAAATCTGTATTCCATGTGGAAGAAAACTAAATGGATGACTTGTTTTCATACCAAAATTGAATCAGAAAATCGAACCTTAAAAACTATTAATATAGACATAAATTTTAATCCACAACTTCTGAATAAAAACTTAACCGAGGCCGAAGATCACCGATTTTACATTCTGCGGATCATTTTTTCCTTCGGCCAATTGTTCGTGGGCCTACGCCTCATAGCCATTCAGTGTACCAAGGTTTTACGCGGTGAATTTCATCCTCATACCATAGAAGTAAGCGGAGTATCTTCCACATGATATATTGTACAAAGAAATCTCTTTCCGTGTAACACTTTTAGGAAGAGCACACAGATCATTTTGCAGACATGTTTTAAGTCCTTATAACCATTCTTTTCTTCATAGCCTTTTCCCAACAATTCTTATCAGACTGACTTCCCATCAGCTTCTGGATCTTCCTATGCATATTATAATGGCTGACTCACAGGCTGCTGATAACGCCAATGCTTTTTCTAAGGATAATATTACTGCTCCTCTTTATGTTGTTGATGAATGATCGAGGAATATGTCAGCCTTGTTTGACGACAAGACTATGGTCACTCCATTTCAGTAATCCCTTACGAATTTACTCATATAGGGTCAATGGGAGTACCTGGTCTCAGATAGGATTCATTATTATGGGTTTGGCCTTTTTTCCGACACATTGATCTTGACGCCAAACCTGACCGATCAGCCCTCTACCTGGATAATTAAAAATTTTATTCTGAAGGCCTTGATCTCTTCCAAGGTAAGGTACCTTTAGAGAGACACCACTTCTGGCCCCTTGCCGCATTATTCGCCTCAAACCTTAGAAGGGGTGCAACAGAAACATGATCAGATGTCCCACTGTTATCATAGCATCACAAGGAAGGCTATAAATAATATGTAGCATGGTTGGTCATCTCGACGGGACCTTCTCCCTAGATGCTCGTTTGGCTTGGATTGGGGGTGACCCTTTTTGGTTCACCAGAGTTGTGAAGAATTTCAAGCTAAGCTATAGCTTGTGGAACTGTACGAGGCCTCCTCGGTTTCCTAAACATATACACATCATCCTACCACCCTTATTTCATATCTTTTAAGCAGGTAGAGTCTAGACACCAACACTTTCTATTTAACCCATGATGAGGTTGAAATCATCTTTTGGGACATTCGGATAATTTTGGGATTCCCTATCATTGGGTACATATACAATGAATTTCTCCCCCATCTTCTATTTGGGATTAGGAGGAAAGAACCCCCCTGGGTCCAGAAACTCATCATCCAAGAGAAAACACTTTTGAATGAAAGTGATCCCTATGTGAAACAGGACGTTCCATTTGAGGACTGGTTTGGTGCATTTTCTAAGCATACTGGTCTCAAGACTGATCCATGGAGACCTATGGATTGTCCTACCAAATCCACCAACATGTGAGGAGGTAATTACTATCCCACCTTAGAAGCGGTGGATTTTAGGAAATGGGGATGGGGTATCATCCTTGACACCGATTGGTTATTTCGACTGGCATCTTTCTTGTCCATGTTCCTGAGCAGGTGGCTTCTACTAGTGATAGAATCTGGTGGTTTAAGAGCCCCAACCTTTATCATGGCTGCTCAGTTGGCCAATAGTAAATGAACCAATTTGTTTATCCCCATGTTGGCCAAGATATAACACTTACTGGGTAACATTATTGAAGGGATCACCCTGCTGTATGGTTAGCCCTTTTAAAATTCTTTGGGGATGGATGGTATCCCACATAGGGGGTTATTAATTCATCAATCACTTAACAATATTGTATTTGACCCATCGACTGTACCTTCAGAGCACTAGCAGGGTTATAGCAGTGGCTTGGGCCTCACAGGATAAGTATGAGGTATAGACAGAAAGGAACGAGCAAGACTTAATGTCTTGCCTCAACGTTTATGAACATTTTTTATACCAAACTTATGATTCCCTGACTTGTACCATTACGAAAAAATGCATCAAAATACTTTTTCAATCAAGGTTATTTCTTTTCATTGTGAGAATTCATTTTGGTTGCTCGTATAGGGGGATAAATCATGTGCGAGGGATATGAACCCTGCAGTTTTCACCGGTAATTCAATTGCGTTCAGAATTTATGCCCTCTTGCTCTTAACAGCACTCACTAGGAGAAACATCTTATGATATCTCACCAATTATGGCTAATGTTCACCCGAGAGGACACCCAGATCTAGGAAAAACTTTCAGATTCTATGGATTATGTGACCTTCCTTACAAAGAATTATGTTGATGCCTGGGTTAGGTCATATCCTGATGGCTAATTGACCGACTTGATGCCCATTGTGGTGACTTCTTGGGAATCCAAGGTGAAGGAAAAGGGGAAGTAAAAGTAAGTGGGTGAGCACCCTCGACCTAGAAATGTTCTTCAAAGGTCCCTTAACTCCCTCCCCAGGAATGTTGTGAAAGATGTGGTTATGACTTTATGGGCATTCAAACAAGATTCTAGAGATGCTTCCAGGAGTCCATCATCCATTCCCTCAGAGGAAAATTTTCCAGTAGCCTAGAGGCAATGAGACCTTTTAAAATGTCATCCATCTTCTCATGGATGATCCTCTTATGACTTATGGAAACTCCCCCAAACTAGGAAAGCATCCTTTACTGAAATTGGTTTAGTGTCAACACCGACTGACGTTTCATTCAATGAGGATCCAAATGATGTGGGATTCTACTTTAAGCACCTCGAGACTATTATCCACTCCCAAAGTGTTCACTGTAGGTACTCGCATCAGGTACTTTCCATGCTACAACTAGAAATAACCAATGAGTATGACGATTTTGTTGTCCTACCTACTACGGACTCCACGAAAAAGTTTCTTCTTTTCCCCCATAATCTCATAAACACTCTTCTTCTCTAGGTCTTGAGTTTATAGGGACACCTAGGAAATTTTTACAGTTGTCTAAGCCTACCCCGCTTCCTCTTATTAACCCCTCAGTGTTGGTCATCCCAATTACGGCTTCATTTCTAGAAGCATGAAGAGTCGGGGATGAAATGAGGGTGAGTGCCTCAGATGAAGATATATGGAGACTTCTTCAGAAGGAATGCTTTGATATTCTAGGTTTTGGGGGATCCATCACTCCTACCTATATTTCAGATGATGAAGAGCCTAATGAGGTGGATGCTTACCTAACTGAAATGGACAAGTGCCTTCATGCCCCTTCAGATAGACATTGCTGGTCAAACCGCATGGAATTGATGGAAGTATTCCCATGGCTGATGGGAGAGGTATTTTCTATAGCCTTTGGTATTAAATTAATTTATTGAGAAGATGATGAAAGCTTCCCCCTCCCCTTATTATTTCTTTTGGGGGCTTCCGGGTTATAGGAGAACTCTTTTTCCCTGACTTATTCTCCCAGAGGTATTGTAGTTGGGGAGTATGCCCCCTCACTGGTAGGGGTACTCATGAAGGATCTCCTGAAGCCGAAGAGCAAATGGAGGCAGTGGTTTCTGACCCTTCTAGGGTGTTTCCTCCTCCAGATCCTCTCAGTGATCTTATTCGATAGCCATATCCCCAACAGTCAAATAAAAGTAAGAAAGATTCCCAGCTATTGAAGCACATTCGAAGGGTGTCACAAGTAAGTGTCTGCTCACCTGGTGAGTGAACCAAATATCCTTACCTTGTTGACTCACTGTTATGTATATGTTCTTTGATTCTGGGCCCATTAGTGATCAAGAGACGATTGCCCAGGCATCTATAGCCCCTATCCCTTTTAGGGTAGAGAAAGAATCACCATATTTTACAGATGATAAAAACATGGAAGTAACACCTTTTGAGGAGACTAGGGGTGTTGGTGACCCCTCGGATGTGCCTTCCCCTACACAAACAAAATTCACCCCAATAGTGTAAGTTCATCCAGAATTCGAGGGATAATTTGATCATGCTAAACCAATTCTCATGGAGATGGACAAGGTGGTCTTTGTAACGAGAGATAAGTCCAGCGACAAGCACCAAGTTTTGCCAGATTTTAGAGGGGATTCAAATATTGTTGAGCCAGTGAACATCAACCAAGCATATTTTGTCCATACAGATGGAATTGATTCAAAATTCGATACTTTGCATGCTTATGGTGGCCCAAAGAAATTCATGGTCGAGGAGGCTAACATCTCGTCCCCTAAAAATCTAGAGAGGGATATCGTGCCATTTTTTCCAGTTCTGAAGGGTGTTATGTTTTCTATCCCCAGTATTCCGAGACCAATTTCCTTATCTATAATTATTATCCCCACAAGTCTTATACTGACCAACGACATTTTTAGGGACATCTTGTGGATTTCTGTTCCAACCAATCATGGTTCTGGTTCCTCATCACTCTCTCATATCAATGGAGTGAGGCTAATGATTGAAGATGTAGTGCCACCTATTTTGGGCAGCGGTGCTGCATTGGGGTGGTAGGTATTGTCATTTCCTCTCTGTCCTCGGAATGACAACCACAAGCATTGGAAATAGTGGACATCTCTACATTTCCATATATTTTGATTAATAGAGATGATTCTATTGCAGAGTCAAGCCATGTTGTAGTTTCCAAACCATGTCCCTCTCTAGTGATGTTCATTCCTGACTACATTTCATCATCAGGGAGTGATTCTGAGACCAACCATGAAATCCTAGATGAATTTCATCCTACTCAGCAAGAATCATGGGGGAACATCTGAGGATTAATCTCTATGACTCCATTATAATATATGCCCGAAAAATTTCCATGGTTACACAGCCAATTTATAGTCCTGGGTTTCTGTGGATTTAATTATCATGGAATTTATAATATAATAATCCAAGTGGTTGTTGCTCAGGAAGCAATGAGTGAACTTGAGTCTCGACTCTATATGGAAGAGTCGACGACTTATCTAGAAGCTACATGAAATATCCTTATTGACAAAGCTGCAACTGATGTTGGGATAGTTGTGAAGTTGCAAAACTAATTCATGAAGTAAGTGTCTCTGATGGAGCATCTTGACTCGGAAGTGGAGCAACAAATCCATAAAACTAAAATGGATCAAACAAGAGCAAGCTCTATCCACAGAGGTAGTTGAGGAAGGGCGATGTAAAATGTGGGAGGGAGAGAGAATCGCCCTTCAAGACATGAGATAAGTGAAGGTGTTGCGAGTGAGTGCTGAAGCCGAGACTGTGAACTTATTGAAGCTTCGCCAAGCCAATGAGGAATCTCACCAATCGTTGATGTATCTTTGTGACTCCACTGAATGTCTCCTGTAAAGGTCTTATCTTATTCTAAAATAGAGGCTCTAGGTTGCAGATTCCCACCATATATTTTATGGAATATGATTGAACTAATTTACCTCTAAATTCCCTCTCTTAGCCTTTTCCTATCAACATCACTTCAATCAAGTGTTAATTTTAAACCATAAATGGAAATTAGTAAAGTGAGATAACCAAATCAATCTCTAATTCTTCCTTGATCCAAGGGACTCAGCGAGAAAATTTCATCTATTGTTGAGGTTGACTGAAATACCTCATGAGATTTTATGTTTTTTCATTATTACACTAATTTTTTTTCCTAATCCCGCTTGACATGGGCTTAGCGGGAATAATTTTCCTTTTTCTTAGGCCTCCAATTGTGGGTTTCCAACCTAACAGTATTTGAACATTTTCTAATGTATCAATGCATTGTTTTAGTAAACTTATACTCAACTTTTACCCAGAGGTTATTTTGGAAAATTTTTCCAATATCAAGCATAACATCTCCCTTTTTTTGCACTAATTTCGCAGTCCTACCAATTAAAGTTAATAATGATGTTTTAGGTCAAACAACTTTGACCAAATTTAACAGGGTGAGGCCCCAACTCAAGACTGTTATTAGGTAATGTTCTAGTATCCTCCATACATGGGTTAGGGATTTTTATTAACCATGTATTTGTGGATTCTGGACATGAATAACGATCAAGAGCTTCTTTAGGTGTACATAGGTAGTAAATTACTCTCCTAGAGATGAATTTTCAATTGATTGATAGCCATTTTTGTGTGAGACATTTGTAGAGCCACTAGGGCATGATGTGTGTAGTTAATGAAAGGTTTCCATAGGACACTGGCCTTCCATCCCCGATGGCTGGTGGGATTTACCACATTTTGGATTTGTCTTGATGTTGGGATCCACAATAGGTGGCTGTATTGAGTAGTGTTATCTGAGAACATTAGGAAAATTCATATCGATGTTGAGTGGGAAATTATTCCCGCACATTTTTTACTTGCGTGAGGGAGAGCTGGTAAATGGTCACTCTAATTAAGAGTATTTTTTATGTCAGGGGAACTTGGGAAGAAGGTGGTGCATAATCCATCATCTTGAAGTTTTCCGAATTTGGGGGTGTCACAAGACGTGAATGTCATTTGAGCGTATGAAGGCTGGAAAAGACTCTCCTAGGGATGTATTTTCCATTTATTGATAACCATTTTTTTGGGCAACGTATTCAGAGCCACCAAGGTGTGATATGCATATTCAAGAAAAGGTGTCCACATAACACTAGACTTCCCCCTCTGATGCCCTTTGAGGACTATGGAGATTGGTAACTTTCTGAATGAGGTGTGTGACCTTCGACTACGGGTTCCCCTAATCAGAAAAGGAGGATTTTTTGCTAAACTTATTCAGGGAAACCTAGAAGCAACTGGGGGAACTCTTCCTCCGCATGAGGATCAACATCACACATGCAGATAGGATATCTTTTAGAAACCTCAAAAGAGACCAGAGGTGAACTGAGCCCATATGTTATGATATATCCAGGAAGTGTGAAAGGAGGAAAATGTAAACCATGACATTGAGGGCCCTTGAATCAAGAGGGATGGAATAAGTCTTGGAATCTATTGGTTGTACTAAGATAGGAGAGGAATCTCTTGGGGACGAATTTTCCATTGATTGATGAGCATTTTTGTGGGCGACGTATGTAGAGCCACTAGGGTATGATTTTCATAGTCAATAAAAGGTGTCCTCAGGACACTGGCCTTCTATCCCAGATGGCCTTGGAGGGTTATGGGGATTCAAGATCACTAAAATCATTGAGTTTGGAATATAGTAGGGGTATACTAGGAAATATTGGGTACATTTGGGTTATAACTTACTTAAGGAATAGTGTCCCTTATGTTGATATGACCCATACGTAGGGTGAGGTGTTCATTATATCTTTAGGATACCTGATTGTTTAACATCACTTGTCCAGGACACTGAATTCCTCTCGGGGGAGGGAACCATGACATGCCTTTTAGGGTTGTACTGCTAGGAACAAATTCCTGGGAAATTTTTCCATAATATCACAGTGGATATCTTACTAAGATCCCTAATCTCATGTGATCTATGCTCAGTGTGAGAAATAAGGGATCACAAGGGTTCCATGTCACCATCTATGAATAGTGAATTCAACATTTGGGGGAACTTTTAAGCTAAATACATTTCCTTGCAGTTTAATGTCGTGCGGTGAAGATGAGTTTGGCCTTGTCTTTTAACGTCGTGAGGTGAGGAAGATTTTGGGCCTTGTAGTTTAACATCATGTAGTGAGGACGATTTTGGGCCTTGCAGTTTATTGTCCTACGGTGAGGACAATTTTGGGCCTCGTAGTTTAACGTCATCAGTGAGGATGATTTCGGGCCTTGTAGTTTAACATCATGCATTGTGTATTATTGTGGGTTGTGCAGTTTAACATCATGAGGTGAGGACAATTTTGGTCCTTACAGTTGAACATCGTGCATTGAGGACGATTTTGGGCTTCTAGTTTATCATTGTGTAGTAAGGATGATTTTTCCATGCAGTTTATCATCATGTGGTGAGAATGATTTTGTCCTTGCATTTGAACATAGTGCAGTGAAGATTATTTTTGCCTTGAAGAGGTCTTTAATTGTTTCAGGTCAATCGTAGTCAGGGTGATTCGGCATTCCTTAGACATGATTGATGATAGAAGGTGTAAACCATAGTCTCGGGGGTGACTTGAATCAATATGGATGACATGGAGCTAGAAAGCCATTGGGAGTAATGAGGTAGGAGACGAATCTCCTAGAGAGGAATATTACTTTTATTGATGGTGATTTTGGGGTGTGACATATACAGAACCACCGGGGCATAATGTGAATAGTCAATCAAAGGTGTTTGTAGGACACTGGTCATCCATCCCAGATGGCCTTTGATGATTATGAGGATCCAATTTTTCCTGAGGTATGGAGTGTGAAAAATGTGAAAGGTGTTTCTGGGAAAGTGAGAATAACTAGACCATGATTAACCAAGAACTTTGTGGAGCTTCCACATTGTTCTGACCTGCACATGAGGGAAAAAGAGAATGTTTTGTTAGTGGTTGGGCCAGGATGACAAATCTAAGCATCACTATGTATCCTATGAGAGCAGGAATCAAGACATACGTAGTTTTGGATGTTCCCTACTAATTCTTGTTCTTTGTGTTAGGAAAACTAGAGGGAACTTTTTTTTACTTGATACGGGTGTCCGGCCAACCATACTCCCCTATGGTTTATTTTTGTAAGAGAATCCCTACCACCGGTCCTATGCTTACACAATTTATAATCGATGTGAGAAACAAGGAGTGCTTACAGAGTCTCTTGTTCAAGTGTGAGGAGACGGAGAATATGATGGGGCATTTTTATTTTCTTTTTAAGTGGGGATGGGCCATTATCAAAGATCAAGGCATCTCTACGTATCCCGCGAGGGCAGGAATCTAGATATACGTAGTTTTGTGCATTCCCCGTACTAGTTTGGCTCAGTCCAAAGGGTAGGTGTGTTTTCATTCTACCCATCACGGTTGCCAGGTTTTCCATGTTACCCCATAGTTAACCTTCATAGGATAATCTCTGTCACCATTCCTAATCTCTCAGGATTTTTACTTGGTGTGAGAAATAAAGAGTGATGAGGGTCTCCTTTACGAATATGGGTATATAGGGGGTGTGATGGTGTAATTTTTTAAATTTATGGGGGCTGGGCCAGGATCGAATATCGAGTTGTCTCTATGTATTCTATGAGGGCAGGAATCAAACTACACATAGTTCTGTGAAAGACCATTTAGTTTATTGTAATGAAATTAGGACGTTTTATGCTATGTAGTTTAACGTCTTACGGTGAGGACATGTTCTTTACATTTTAATGTCGTGTGGAAAGGATGATGAATCATAGTTTAAGGTCTTAGAGTTTGGACCATTTTAAATCATAGTTTAATGTCTTAGAGTTTTGACTTTGGAATTGGAGGGTATTTTTACTCATAGTTTAGGGTCGTAGAGCTCAGACCATAACATTGGGGGAATTTTTTTTAACTCATAGTTCAAGGTCTTAGAGCTTGGACCTTAACATGGGAGAATTTTTATGTTACTCATAGTTTAAGGTCTTAGATCTTGGACCTTAAAATCAGATAATTTTTAACACATAGTTAAATGTCTTAGATTTTGGACCTTAACATGGGAGCATTTTTATGACTTGTAGTTTATGGTCTTATAGTTTGGACCCTCATATGGGGGCCATTTTTTTTACTCATAGTTTATGGTCTTAGAGATCAGACCTTAACATTGGGGGAATTTTTTATGACTCATAGTTTAGGGTTTTAGAGCTGGGAATTATGCGTAGGGGTAATATAACTCATAGTTTAGGGTCATTGATTTTGGACCAATGCATAATGGAATTTTTATGTGAAGTATTTCTTCAAGAAATTTTCATTTGTGGGAGACGTGATGAGTTATCTGTCCATTTATATTATGTCATATGCTCCATTGGAATAGACCCTATATATGACATATGGTCCTTACCACTTTAGTTCAAGCTTCGGGGGCTTCTTCCTTAGTATCATCGGGGTTATGAGGACTAACACCATTTCTCATTTGAGGAAAGATTGAAGGCAAACATTTTTTTTGAATGCATATGCAGTCTGATTATGGTAGATTTCCAAATGGTGTAAAGTGTGCAACCTTTCTTCGTCTAACTTCTCCAATTCGTCAAACCATCTCTAAGATTGCTCGTATGTAGATAGTTCATTTCAAATGACCACACGAAGTGATGACACTTGGATTTTGATAGGTAAAACCACCTCTTCCCCATATACTATTGAGTACGTTGTTACCTGAGAGGTGGTTCGGGTTGTGGTCCGGTGAGCCCACAAAGCATGAAATAGTTTGTCTAGAAAATATTTCTTATCCTTGTCCACCATATTTTGAAGTATATTGGACATGGTATTGTTGAAATCCTTTATCATCCCATTGGCCACTGCATGGTAGTGGGATGACTGTTCGGCCTTGATTCCATATTCCTATTACAGCTTATCCATCTCATCAAAGTAGAAGTTGGTGTCGTTTTACGTTAGTATTTTTTGAGGGACACCAAATATGGTGATGATGTTGGCCTTCACAAAAATGGTGATGTTTTTCTCCTAGAATTACTTAAGGGGTATAACATCAACTCATTTAGAAAAGAATTCAGTTTATGTGTGTATAAACTTGAATTTCCTTTTGGTAGTTGGAGGATATGGTCTCACAACACCCTTCCCCCAGAAGATGAATGAAAAATAGTATTTATCTACATGAAGAAACTATGGGGGGGGGGTGTAAAAAATTAGTATGAACTTACAGGGAATGGAACTTCATATTTAATATGGTGAAATCATGTATCATGGTGGTCCAGAAATAACCAAGCCTCTGGATTTGGTGAGAGAGTTTGTTTTATCACTGGTGTACTATACAAGCTCCGACATGCACTTATTTCATGATAGAATCAGTCTCTTCTCCATCAATGAACCTAATAAGGACTCCATCAAGGCCTCATTTTTAGATAACATTCTCTTGATTCACCCCATTTTACAGGGTAAAATGGACTACCCATCATCGGACCTGCTCCCATTCATCCCTAACTGGTGGGAGTTCCCCATTCTGAAGGTAGTTTGTGATGGGTATCATCCAACTGGTGGTATGAACATGAGGTTCAAGAACGGGGATAATTTCATCAATTTCCTCTGTATTTTTCTAGATGAACGGCAAGACCATCTGACGGTGAGAAATTCTAATGACTATTTCATCCCAGTCGGGATCGTCCAAGGTTGTGGTTGCATTTTCCAAAGCGTCTACTTGAGAATTCTGTGACCGAGGGACATGAGTCAACATTGGTTCTGATGGTAATTCTTCCATCAGTGCTCGAACATGGTTCATCAAGGGAACCAATAATTTTTTCATGATAGCATAGTCACCATTTACATGTTTGATGACTTTCTCCAAATCACCCTTTATTTTTAAGTGTTTGGATTGCACATAGAGTGTCAATTCTAGGCCCACAATGAGGTCATGATACACTGCTTCATTGTTTGTACACCCTTCCGAAAGCAGGAATGAGTAAGGCAAGATGGCCTTTTGGAGGATATGAGTATGAAACCTATACCCACTTTGTTGAGCTTTGGATCTTCCATCATTTTCCCTATCGGGCTTCAGGAAGCACCATCGATGTACATTTCCCACATCTGGGGGTTCTCCTAGATGGAAAACACTTCTTCATCCAGAAGTTTGGCATCCAATGGTGTTGTTTCTTCTAAGGCGTGCTTGGACAGGAAGTCTACTAATGACTGGCCTTTGATGGCCTTCTGGGGAACTTACCATATGTCAATCTATTGCAGGATGATCGTCCATCGTTATAGGTTCCCATTTATCATGGGACAGTTGAGGATATACTTGAGTGGGTTGTAGGGGGATACCAGGTAGACCTCATGGTACTGCAAGTAATTTCTGAGCTTCTAAACTGCTAATATTAGGGCTAAGAAGTTTTTTTTTAATCTTTAAATACCGAGTTTCGGCATCTTTCATTGTCTAGATGAGGTATTAGATTTTTTTTTCTCACTGCCGAAATCATTTTTCTATGCGGGGAAGGCGCCTAATGGTCGTTCCAAGGCAGTTATGTATAAAATGAGAGGTTTCCCCTAAACTAGACACATGAGAACCGACGGTCTTAGGATATATGTTTTGAGGATGTTAAATGATTATTGGTAATCTTTATCCCATCCATACATAACTTCTTTCTTCATGAGCTTGGTGAAAGGTAAACATTTACCTGCTAGGTTGGATATGAAGCACCGAATATAGGCGAGGTGCCCCTAGAAACCTCTCGAATCGGTGAGTTTGCGAGGTGGGGATATGCCAAGAATGAATTTCATCTTCTCTAGGTTGATATTTATGCCACGATGGTGTACGATGAAGTCGAGAAATTTTCCAGAGGTAATTCCAGAGGCGCATTTTAGGGGATTCATCTTTAAACTATGTTGCCTTAATTTGTTGAAGACATTTTCATGGTCGGCTAGGTGGTTCAAATGATTTCGTGACTTAACCACTAGGTTTTCGACATAACACTCAATGAATTTTCCCAAAAAATGTTTGAAGATGCGATGCATGGTGTGTTGATATGTGGTGCAGGTATTCTTTAGACCAAATGGAATCACTATATAATAGAACACTTCCTAAGAGGGCCTAAAAGCGGTAGCTTCTTTGTCTCCTCCAGCCATTGAGATTTGATTGTATCCAGAATAGTTATCCATGAAGGAGAGGGCTTCATATCCATCTATTGCACTAATCAACAATTCTGTGATCGGTATTGGGAGGTCGTCTTTTGGGAAATCCCAATTAAGATCCCTAAAATCAATACAGATTATAATCTATCCATTATTCTCTTTGATAGGGACAATTTTGGACATCTAGATTAGATATTGGACCACCTGTATGAAGTTTTCTTTGAACATTTTTTCAACTCCATCCTCTATTTTGGTAGCATGCATCGGCTGGGTCCTTCTAGATGCTTGTTTATATCCTCAATGATCTTCTGGTAAGCCCAGATGATGGGTGGAAACTTCAGGATCGAGGCCTAGAATCTCTGTGTAATTACAGGTGAACACATCTCAATTCTTCTTTAGGAAGGAGGCATATGCCCCCTGTTCCTCAACAAGCATGGCCACACTGATTAAAGTCAGACACGGGTCGTTTTCATTGCCCAGATTTATCTTTTTATGTTCATCGATGGTGGTGGAAACACCTTCTTCAAATGATGAATGGGAATCTTTGAGGTCTTCTTCCTCTTCTTCTTCTTCATCTTGATCATCTTCCCCTTCTGATGGATAATGTATTTCTGAGATAACTTCTCCAATATTGGGAAAGAAATTGTCTTTTTTCCTTATTGTATAAGGCAAGGGTAGTATGATGTCCCAAGGATGGGCCAAGAGAATCTTTAGCAGGGCTTTTCCTGACAACATGGGTGTTAGCCCATTCTTCTATGTCTTTAGACTTGGTGGTTGTAACAGAGACCATGCAAAAAACTGAGTCTTTGTCCATACTTGTACATACACATTTAACTTGGTTTATGGGTAGTATGTACTCTTCCCCAAGCTGTTGGAAGGGGTTAATGGGAGCCATCTCCAATAAGTTTGGGGTATTGATCCAATCAATGTTGTCGACTGAAAGATGTTTTTCCTTCGACTCATAAAACCCTATGTTGAGGTAATATGACTCAAAGAACTCAAACGAGTATTAATCGGTGTGAAACATCCCATTTTTTCCATTATTGAAATATTTAATACACTGATGGTATGAGGATGGGATTGGAGCATGCTGATGCAGCCAAGGCCTCCCTAACAGGACGTTGAAGTTCGTACTTTGTCGTACCACCAGGAACTCAGAACTTGATATGAGATCTCTGAGCCATGATTTAATCTTGATTCTTCCAAATAGTTCATGCTCACTATTTTCATATCCCAATAGAGTTTTAGTGTAGGGTGTTAAGATATCTTCATCGTATCTGAGTTGATGAAGCATTCTCAGTGGGAGGAGGTTAACTCTAAATCAGTTGTTGATGAAGATCTTCCGAACATCAATTCCATTTTATCTTGATAGACACATCTAAGTGTTTTATGTTCTTTTTAATGATGGAGTCTTCATCCCTATCTGTGAAGGATATGACGACGTGAAATTCTTCAGGACTTGTCTCTATTCGGTAGACTTAAACCACTGCTACTTCAAACTCGAACTCCTAGGGTCATAACAAGGCTTCGATGAGTGCCTCCCTAAGATCTGAAGACAAAATCAACGTGTCCAGGATTGATTGATTTGCTGATACTGAAGCCAGATGCTTTAAAATGTTATATGTATTATCTAAAGTTCGGTTCTTCTCTACTCGGGTTTTCTCTTTTACAGATACTTTAGGGGTTTGAGCTTTGGACATAGATGGTTCGGCCTCTGTAGTAGAAGTTGGTGGTGCTGCAGTTCTTTACACATTTGGTCGGACTGGACTACCTGTATACCTTGGTCAGTTCAGTACTTGTTCTTCCCCTGATAAATACTCCAAGATAACTGATCTTGGATTTCCTTCAACAGGGGAGGAAGATCAATCTAGTTCTTCTTGCATCTGTCAGAGGTTTCTTCATTGTGTTTCCACAATGTTAACGATCTGACTTGTGGTGTGGATGGTAATTTGACACCTGCCATGATCATGCCTTCTAGGAAACCTACAGTCTTTGCGGACTCTTCCTCCATCTCTCTTAGTTGGGCATGAGTAATTTGGGTTCGAGTCCATAATCTTTATCAGAGAAGGGTCCCATCAAACGAATGAAATTAATGGAGTCGAAGATCAGTTCTAGATATGATATTATTCTTGTATGACTGCCTCTTTCTAATGGTATGATTTTGGAGGTGGTTCCCGTTGTACTATTTGGCGGGGCGGTTCTCGTTGTACTGTTCGGTGGGGTGGTGCTTGTTCTAAATTTTGGTGGGGTGGTTCCCATTGTACTATTTGGCAGGGCAGGGATCGTTGTACCAAGACTATTAGCATGAAGTCTGAAAGTGTCAATATTGATTTCGTCTTTAGTACCAGCTCATCTTTTTCTCTTTATTTCTGCCCTTTTGGCCTTTAGAGGACCGTGGGGCTGAGGAGGATAGATGTTCTATATTTGGATCTTCTGGGGGAATAGTAGGTTGTTTCAACAATTCCTGAAGGATGTCATGGACTCAATTGATGGTCTTTTGGGTTATGTAGTTATCAAACATTTTCTCCTTTCTGGTAAATGTTTTCCACTCTTCTTCCTCTCTTGAGTCGGATGTGGAAGCATATGCCACTTGTTCTAGTGGTAGGCCCAGCTTGACTTTCCTAGAATCCACCATATTTTTAGGGAGATCCTTGAAAACAAAGCATTCTTCGATGGAGTGTCTTAGTATCCTGTGATATGGGAAATAATATGGATGGTTTTTGAGAACCACTTCATCGGCTCTCTTTGACTCTGGCAGGCGGAGCAGATTTCAATTCTTATCGACTATTAAATAGGCTCGGTCCTGGTCATCTTGGAAAGAATAAACTTTATTTATTTGTTCTTTGAACTAATCTATTTTAGCACCTCTTTTACCATCTTGCCGGGGTGGGGGTTGTTGTGGGCATCCAAGGGGTTCTACATGGTTTGGTGGGGGCCTTGCAACTAGGGCTGGTGCCAGGGGTGGCTTACGTGTGTGAGAAGATGCTTTATCTTTTCTCATTCATTTCTCAATGGTGGTTTGGGATACTCAGGACTTAATATTTTTCCTTTTCAAAGAGTCTTCTATGCATTGGGAAATGGAAAAGAAGTCTCTAAACCCACTGGTGTACTTTACTAAGATGAGCGGTGTTCGCAATTCATCCTGATAGTTATCGACGCCCATGGAGAGATTCTCATCCTAGGGGAGTGGTCGGTTCAGGGAATGTGTCAAGACTTTCGATCTAACAATGAAGTATGAGACTTTTTTGTTCTCTCGCTTCTTTTAGTTCATGAGATCACTAACTATCATCTTGGGTAGCATCGAACTTATCTGGAAGAGAAACTGTCACTGAAGGTCCTCCAGCCTGTGATTTAATTCGCTAACATGCTAGTATACCATACGAAAGTCAAGACTTGAAGGGATCATCTGAATCACATAAGTTTTATGGCTTATTGATACTCTGGAGTGCCCATAATGGGGTCATAGTAAGAGGCATAGTGAATCAAATACTATTTTGGGTTCTCTAATCCATTGAATACTAAGAATACGGGCTTCCCAAAGATTGGTGGTGCCAGAAAATTACTCACCCACTCAGGGTAGGGTTTGTGCTTACGTTGTATCAAAGTGTGCCACTCCTCCATAGCTTCCAGTAGAGTTGTTAGCTACTTGAAAGTGTTTAAGATCCCTTTATACATATTATTTCGGGATTGAGCTCGAGCTGGTGCGGCATGGTCCAAGATTGTGTGTTCTAGTGCTACTGGAATTTGGGGTGGATACCCAGCTAGGGGCATCATTTGTGGGTTTACCTAGCTATATTTCAGCTACCTTACCAATCGGGGGAAGTCTTGATGTCCTTCCAGGTCTTGGTTGAATGGCCCTCTGAACTTGGCTTCTTTCACTGGAATGAGTGCATGTGGTATGGGCACCTCTTCTGGGAGCATCTGTTGATGTTCCATAGAGGGAACACATTTGGCGAGATAACTCCCTCGACGTATCTCGACATTAATTCATCTGAGCTATTTCATCTCTTCCTCCTACTTAGTGAACCTTTCCTTGAGGGTTAGGGATGCACTCTCATTGGGAGGAGGAGTCAGGTCATAGACGACCTTGGATTTATTTTTCTCTTTGTTAAAGTTTCGTGGGGGAGGTAATGTTGGATTGACTGAGGGGGTACCCATATTTAGAACTGCCCTCTATCTTTGGGTATGAAAACCATCAGGATCGATGTGGAATGCCTCTAAGAGGAAACCATCTTCCATTTCATCTTCTCCCCCTACATTATTTCCTATGAGATCTATGGGGTTTATGCTCACCACATTCCCTGAGGCATACTGCATTGGGGGTGGTTTACCCAGTGCTGAATGGTAGGAATGATTCTTTCACCCTTTATTTGACTTTATCTTTCCATTCTACGGTATTCTTCGGGCTTCTTGATGAATATTGACCGGATGGGATCCCTGGTCTGACATCGTAATTTGCATTTGTCTTAGAGGGTTTGAACCACGAGAAGGGGTGGAATAGGTAACTCCCCTATCCACAGTTCTTCCTAGATGATGGAAGACATACATCTGATGTGTGGGGATTTGAAGTAAAAATTCCCCCAGCCCAGCGGGATGGGTTGTTCCCATTCACCGATTGAGGCGCTATAGCCTAGATTTTTCTGTCTTATAGGGTAATTTTGATTTAAAAATTCCCCTATCCCTATGGGCTGGGATTGTTCCAGTATCACGGTGGTATCAACTACTATTTCCACCCTTTCAATTTCAAACACTCTCGTGTGGGTGTAATCCATGTATAGAATTGGAACTTCACAGAGTCTATGGTCTTTTGAAGGCATGAGAAATGCTTGTTGGTTGGCTTCCCTTAGGCAATAATCCTACCAGATGTTTCTAGTCGCCTAACTCAGATGTTTTTCAATGGATTGATCTCTTTGGCCCTGACACTTTTGAGACTTACTATGGGTAGTTTTTTTGAGTACCCCATCTTTCCTGAGCAGGCGTTTCATTTGATTGTTTCCTCTAGTTGATGGAATTGCGGGATGTTGTTTCTATTGGGGGCTACTGGATGGGACGAGGGGTGAATTGTAAAGCTTCATCTCTCCCCACCCCCAAATGTGAACTCCAGCCGTGGCATTTCCAAAGAGGAGATGCAATTTATGCAGTGCATGGAGGAAATCTGATTCAGGATTTTTCTTTCTCCTTTCTGATTGTGGATTCCATGTGGACGGGAGGTATTCCATGTCGATCAGATGGTGAGGCTACCCTATCGTGCTGGCATGGTCCGCGTACCATTCATAGGGTAGGAATTTTTCATTCAGCTTTCAAATAGTTGCCCATATATTAAGGTGAATTTCATGTGTGCATTCCATAGACAATTCCCCTGGTATTTCTAAGTGAGAAGTGGTCGTAGGACAATATATAACTGGTAAATTATCCCTAGCTAGTTGTATTCTCACAAGAAACATATCATGATGTTGTTCTTTTGGAGGCTCCCCTACTTGATATGCCCATCTCGACTGCTTCTTGAAGATTTCATTCCAAGAAACCAGGTTGGTGGGAACCTTATCAATTTGCGGATGTCATAGGGGGGTGGGGCTCAGAAGATGAGCGTGGCCCCAGTACATCCTCTGGTTGAGAAAGAATATCACACGTTATAGACGGAGTTCCCGATGTGTATGAATCCTTTTCGAGCGCCTCTACATAGGATGGATTTATCATATTTGTTCTGGTAAAGGGAGGACCTTCTTGACACCATGTATTTTGGTTGAGAGGAGGACCTTCACAAGTGGTATTGTGATGGTGAGGACTACCATGGCAACTTGATGCACGCCTGCGAGAATTTTCCTGACGGCGTGTACCCTGGAGAGGACCTTCAGGGTGGGATATAGTAATGGGAGGACCTTCTTGCTTCTTGACGTCACTATGGGGAGGTCCTTCATAGCAACTGTCATTATAGTGAGGGCCTTCGCAATGACAGTCATCATGGTGAGGACTACCATCATGACTTGATAAAATGCTACATGGAGAACTTCTACAGTGTACATCCATGGGAGGACCTTCAGGGTGTACCGCAATGATGAGAGGACCCTTATAGTAACTTTCCTTGTTTGAAGGGCCTTCACAATGACCATCATCATGGAGAGGACTACCATCATGACTTGATGTTTGACTACAGGGAGAAGCATATCTGCAGCATATACCTTGGGGAGGACCATTAGGGTGGACAAAATCATGGTTAGGACCTTCATTTTAACTGATCTTCAGGTCAAGGGGAGGGTTACCCCAACGCACATCAAGAGATAGGCTCTTGTGGTCAATCACTCTTGACCCATAAAGTAAGCCCTCGTGGGTGCTCTATGGAGAAACATCAGAGCTGCTGGTAGCGACATTACAGGGAGTACATTTGCAACTTATACTACCACATCCATAATTTGGTAATAGAATAAAAGAGTCTTGAGACTTTATTGATATATGTTCAAGGTCTTCAAGAACCCTAGCTTCCAACAGAGTTGGATCTTGTATGTGCCCTTCATTTTCCAGTTTCCTTTGGCGCTTTTCATTTTTGGGAACTCTCTTATGGGTAACTGGGGCCATCTGTTATTGGTAATGGCCTTCATATATGGGTCCCCATCTTTTTGAGTCTCATGATTTCATTGTGATACACTAGCAATCATCTTGAGTTATGGAAGAGATATATGTCTGCCCTAGATCATCCACCATGTTAGACCGACATCCCCCAGCTGGAACGGGTATTTGTTCCCAATCCGATTGTCTGTATGTTGTGGGACATTTTCTTTGACCCTCCTATATTGGAGTAGGGATGCATAAATTCTCTAGAGTGACTAACTCATTTTGTGAGTGAGTCATTCCATTCGAGGAAATCTAGTCGTGGATCATGGACAGGATGTGTTGAGATACATATTTGGATTGAATGGGTATGAAGGCCCATTCCAATGTCAGAGCAGAAGTTTGTTCCTGCTCTAATCCTCCGTGAGTTTCAAGTAGATATTGGCAGTTCTCCTATACCAGGACAGAGGAATGAGTCTGCTGTCAGTGGTCTTCTCCATTTTCCACTGCATTTGACAGGATGACTTCATATTCACGAGAAGATATTTTCATATTCTCTCTTGCCATTGTATTTGTCTCATGGGATTTTTATTCATCTTTATGAATTTGACTATGCTCATATTTGGATGCTTCCCTATTTGGATGGTGGGATTGATATGCATCAGAAGGTATTTGTGCCTATGTATAGCATGTTTCTTCCCTATTTAGATGGCAGTATTGAAATGCGTTAGTAGGTGTTTTTGTATGTGTAAAGATGAGTGTCTAACTATTTGGATGGCGGGCTTCTTGTGCATTATCAGGTATTTGTGCCTGCGTATAGCCAGTTTCCACCAGGTTTTGACAGAGGGATTTTTGTGCATCGGCAGATATTTTCATCTGCCTATAGCTTGCCGCTCTGTCTGCACGGTGGGACTGGAGAGCACTAGCAGAAATGTGCATGTTCTCATTATTGTTCCACCCTATTTATGTGGTGGGCTTGAGTGGAGAGGGTAGATTTGTGTGTCTTCCTATTGAACTCCTTAATGTTATTATGGTAGAGATACTCCTCAGAAACCAAGGTGATAGTGTGTACCAGGTTATATATTTTCCGCCCTTGGTAGGCAGCCCGAGGGGTCTGAGTCTCCTTGAATTTGGTAGGTGTCCTTGGCATAAGGTCCTCCTTAGTGGGAGGAGTTCTGGTTGTCCGGTGTCTGCGGAAATGCTCTCTGGCGGGAGCTTGTGGGTAGGGACCCTATGCAGCGGGGATGGAGTTATCATTATTGAATTCATCTGCCTCCAAAAGATAAGGGAGGTAGTTGTTGTAACATTCTAAGGACAGGCTCCTGAAATGGTTTGAGACGACCCCCAAGGCTGCCATGTGTTGAGGTACCGACAGTGGCTGAAGAGGCAACTGGCGGACCTTTGCAGACTAGAGGTCTTGTCTTGTAGCCTCCAGAATGGGGAGTGTACCATTTCAATGGTACTCTTTGATCAACATATTGGACACCCATTATTGAAGATATTGGGTAGGTGAAGGGATCCTTCTCTTCGTTGAGGCCCCGGCCGCCCACAGGATCTCTGATGCGTGCATCTTCATGGATCGTGGGGATTCCATTTGGATCGAAGGTCGCTATACAGGAACTTGCAATGCATGTATGACATACAGACCACTGAACATCATCAATGTAGACTTCCTTTAAACACATTCATATTTAGAGATTCATCTTGGCCCCCTTCCCCTTTTCTTTTAATGTGGGGCGAAGGGGGCTAAGTAAGGTGATATTGTCACCTTGGTTAAGGATTCACGTCGGGTTCACCATTTTTGTTCCACCTCCAAGGTAGCGCGTTTTGCGTGTACCAAGGAGAAAAAAATGATTTGACGTGTAGTTCCATTTTTTCTTTTATCATTTTGGGTTTAACTACCACCTTGGTCAAGGATTCACGTCAGGTTTACCATTTCTGTTCCACCTCTGAGGTGGTGCATTTTACATGCACTGGGTTGAAAAAAATGGTCCAACGTGCGGTGTCCTTTTTTCTTTTATCATTGGGGTAGAACCGCCACCTTGGTTATGGATTCACATCAGGTTCACCATTTTTTTTCTACCTCCAAGGTGGCACATTTTTTGGGGATGCAAAAATGTCATGACAAGGATCATCACCCATCCTTTTTTCCACATAGATGGGTTTCTGTCGAGTTTACCACTCTTTGGTTTCAACCCGTTCAACATCATTATCCATTAAAGAAGGTTTAATTGACCCTGTGGGGAACTATTCGTCCCAGTGGGTGATTGCATGGAGATCATGCACTCATTAAATCAGTACTTCTAAGATATAACTTCCTCAGATGGTTTCCAATGGGTATATTCGTGGATCCAAGAATGCCCAACGACCCTAGTATCCATGATTCATGGACCTGATTTCCAAAGGCAATCACTCTTCGGTTGAAAATTTGGTCAACGACACTTGAGGACTCCATTGGTCGAGAGGATGGGAGGTCAAGCTCACCGCACCCTTCCAGGGGAAGATTGTTGCATGTTACAAGACTCTCTTATAAATTTAAGTTGTTTTTATATGCTCGTGAATACTTAGTTCATTCCCAAAGAGTGTTTCCATGGGCTACCCTTGGTTTTCAAAATCATCGTAAGCATGCATAAATTTGATGATACAGAGGTGATGCTGATGTGGGCATATTAAAAGGCTCTCTGGAGTTTATCTTCATCTAGGGGGAAAAGCTGACTTGATTTTGGGATCGGGGTCACAAGGTGGGATTTCTACGTATCCTTGGTAGAGGAATCAAAACCCACATAGTTCAGATTGTGTGGGGATTACGCATGGAAGATTACCATTTGACACACATGATTGGGTAGACCCTTTTGGAATGGGAACCCTTTTGAGCTCAGGCCTTTTGGTAGGTGTCCTACGTTTCCTGATTTTTCAGGAGTCAGAGTTCTCGTAGTTCATATTTTGTGGTGCTTACACATGGATGATTCCCATTTGACACGCATGATTGGGTGGAACCTTTTGGAATGGGCACCCTGTTGAGCTCTGGCCTTCTGGTAGGGGTCATGTATACCCTGATTTGGTCAGGAATTAGAGTTCTCGTAGTTCAGATTGGGTGGTAACTTATGAATACAAGCTGTCCATTTGACACACATGATTGGATGGACCCTTTTTGAATGGACCCCTTTTGAGCTTAGGCCTTCTCGTAGGTATCCTATGTACCCTGATTTGGGCAGGAATCAGAGTTCTCATAGTTCAGATTATGTGGGGATTATGCATGGAAACTTCTCATTAAAACACATGATTGGGTGGAACCTTTGGGAATGGGAACCCTTTTGAGCTTGGGCCTTTTGGTAGGCATCCTACATATCCTAATTTTGTCTAGAATCAGATTTCTCATAGTTAAGATTGTATGGGGATTATGCATGGAAGCTACCCATTTTATAGACATGATTGGGTGGACCCTTTTGGAATGGGCAGCCTTTTGAGATCGGTCCTTTTGTAGGCGTCCAACGTATCCTGATTTGGTCAGGAATCAGAGTTCTCATAGTTCATATTGTGTGGGGATTACACATGAAAACTGCCTAGTTGACACACATTATTTGGTGGACCCTTTTGGAATGGGCACCCTTTTGTGTCACGACCCGTCCTCGGGGCCCGCGCCGTGACTACCCCAAGCCCGCCTTCCATAGTCCAGGGGCTGCAGACAAGCACCAAGGCGTAAATCCTGATAAAAAAGGGAATTCATTGCCTTTATAAAGTAAACAACACCATAGAGTAAGCAAGCAGAAGAAAACACTAAGTAAAACTGGGTACAATAGTAGTGCGGAAAAGTAAGTGGGCCAGAATACAAACCCAAACTGAAAGTAAAGTACAACTGGAAGAAAGTACAACAACTAAAAATTAAATAAGCAACGTCGAGTCGTCCACTGGAGGTCCTACCTGAAGGGTGGGTACAGATAGCCTCCTCAGCTCCTTAGGTCCAGCCGTCCGCTCCGAGTACGTTCCGCCCAGTGGTCCACCTCCAGGTACCGACTTGATCCACAAGCCTCAACCACAATCAGCGATGTCCATCGTTTGCAACCAACACAACGTAGTGCGGTCATAGCCCATGTAGGGGTGAGTATACGCTACTCAGTAGGGACCCCGAGACCCCTGAAGGTCTCCCAAAATCCATAAAGGACAATCCACAAAGGAAAGATACAATCACGAAGTAACATCCAACACTACTTAGGTATATGCCCAGACATATACCTAAGTCATCAATTTCCATTCGGCTCCAGCATCCATGCCCAAGTTCGATCACGTCCACATAGGAGTAAAACCCAATCCACACAAGATAACACAACTCAATCCACATAGGAAGGCAAGTCAATCATATCGAACATATTTATTGAAGTCAAGACTCAGCTCACACATGTATACTTCTTCATAAGACGATAGAGATGATCATATGTAGCCACTGATTCATCTAAGCCGTCAGACCCACACAGGATCGATAGGTACTAACCCCCGCAATGACCCACATAGGATTGATAGGTACTAACCACAGCAATGACCCACACAGGATCTGACCCACACAGGATCGATATGTTCTGGCCCACACAGGACCGCTGAGCGCTGTCCCACATAGGATCGGTAAGCACTGATCCACACAGGATCGCTGAGTTCTGCAGTCGTCGTTGTCGAACCCACGGAGGATTTCTTTACAGTCGTCATCGTCGTCGTAGTCGTAGCCAGCTCTAGGGTTCCCGCACACAGCAAGCTCGTTTTGGGAGGGTTCACTCCATGAGTCGAGGGGCTGATACATCAACTGACACTAAGTCTGGAGTTGATGTATCCCAATGTTCTGTATCGTCAAAAGGAACTCAACATGACAGACGACACGTCGATCGGATGCCCGGTCTGAGAGTTATTGGCTTTTTCGTTCCAGGGGCCCGGTTGGTTTTTAAGTCAAAACCAACCCAACCGCACTCCATCTACATCCAAACCTCTAGCGGAGTAAGCCAAAAGGTACATCTCACTAATATGAATCTAACAAAGTCGACGGCACGTCAATCGGACGTCCGGATCTCAAGTTATAAGCGTTTCCGCTCCGAGGGCCCGATTGGTTTCATGTTCGAACCAACCCGGCCAAACCCAAAGTTCTCCGAAACCTTGAGTGTAATATACTGAAACGACTATATAAATAGAAGGATATAATTGCAAATGACGGTACATCGATCAGAGGTCTGTATCCCAAGTTATGGGCATTTGAACGGATCTGTCCGAAAGTAGGGGGTTCGGGCCCGGTCTGACCCGGCCCGATACCCCCCGGGTCGAGCCGACCCGGGTCCGAGTCCAGCCCAATAGGGCGCGGCCCGGCCCGGTGGGCGTGGCCCGGCCCAGCCAGTGCGGCCCGGCCCGGCATGGGCAGGCGCGGCCCGCGTGGCCTGACAGATCGGCTCGGCCGAGCTGTCGCGGAAGAGGGGGGGGGCGATGCCCCCCTGATTGACAACCCCCCCCCCCACGTTGGGGACGCTCTTCCTTCTAGTCAGGGGTTATAACCCCCAGTCTCCCCTTAGTCTCGCGCGCCCGCGGGACTGGACGCCTGCCGCCGCGGCTTCAGCCACGGCGGTCCCTCCTGGCGGCGCGTCGGGATGCTGTCGGCGACCCGCGCCAGCAGGGTCTTCTACGGACCACCGGACGTGCTCCGGTGGTCCGTTTTTCTTGTTGTCTTCACCAGTAGTGCTCCCGGGACCATCTATTCACTAAGAAGTCTTCAAAACACCTCTGCGGACCGTTCCGTCATCGCCCGTTGATCCGCACATCAAATAACAATGCGGCCTCTTCGTGGTTTTCCGGTGCGGCGCGATGGCGCCGCGGCTTTGTTCGGCCTCCACGGCGCGGCGCAACGGCACCGTGCTTCTTCGCCCGTTCTTCTTTGTTTCCGCACGGTGTGATGGCACTATGTCACCTTCATTCGAGCCACAACGAGTATAACAGCAAGGGGGGAGGAGGGTCGGCCGTGTTTGTGCTGTCCGACCTCCTCCCGTTATAATGATAGAAAACAGCCAACAATTATCAAAAAATTTCATTAAATAAAACTTGAGCGAAGATTAAACCCCTACCTCGATAATGAGTTGACGATCGAAGAGCATCGTGGAAATGGCGTCGGGAGGTAAAGTTCCGTATGCGCTTGACGTAGATCGTCCGAGGTGGAGCAGCGTCTCACACCGGCTGCGGAGAGGAGTAGAAAGGCACGTCGTCTTTCTTTGGTGTCAGTGTTCTTCATTGGAGAGTGGCATTCTTCACGTTCTTCAATGAGGAAGATGAACTTCTTCAGAGGAAAGATCGCTTCCTCTCTCAAAAACCCAACACAACAAAACAACCCCCAAAATAAAATAAGTGTTATGCTTATTTTATTATAACTTTCCATGCATTTAAATTTTTAAAATTCAAACGCATAACTCTAAATTAAAATAAGCATTGGCATGATTTAATGTGAAGGGAAGTCACATCATTTAATACAAGGGGGTTTTAAGGGGGAGAGTTAAGGGGGTTAGGGAATTTGAAGGGGTGGGGTTCGTGTGGGCCCCACCTCACCTTTATTCTCACTTGGTTATTTCCCAAACTTCCACACATGGTTAGAAGTAAAATTTGTTCCACAAATTTTATTTACTTCACAATTAAACCTCAAAATTTAATCAACTCATTCTGAGCAAACACACCATCGGAAAAGGTGTTCCTAAACAATTATCGGCGCTGCAGTTTCGTCGGTGCCCTTGGATTTCGATTCCGAGCACTGGTTCAAAAGTTAGGAAAACCCACTCATTCATTCACTGAACATACCCGAGCCAAACTTCGGAACATGATTCCGGGCACACCGGGCCTCAGAATCAGGTGCCGTTAGAAACTGCGTTCTTGAAAAATCCCAAAGAAAATTAAGAAAAAATTTACCTTGAATTTTACGGGTCTTTACATTACTCCCACCTCAGAGCTTTACGTCCCCGTAAAGATACATCATAAACTAAGGGAACAAATGTGGGTACTGTGAACACATCTGAGCCTCCCGCTCCCAAGTTCTCTTCTGAGGTTCTCGTGCTACCATCTGATGCACACTAATGGAATCGACCGTCCACGTAGGACCTTCTCTTGTCGATCCTCGATCTCCACCGGGACCTCTACAAAAGTCGCCTAATCATCAATGTCCAGCTCCCCATGGTTGATGATATGCGTCGGGTAATGCACGTATCTCCTCAGCTGAGATACGTGGAAGACGACGTGCACCCGGTGTAACTGAGGTGGTAGAGCCAGGCGATAAGCCACCTCGCCTATCCTGATGAGGACCTGGAATGGTCCGATGAAAGGCGGAGATAACTTTCTGCCCCAGCCAAATCTCTGTAATCCACGTCGAGGTGACACCCGCAAGAAGACGTGGTCTCCATCCTCGAACTCCAGTGGCCTCCACCTTCTGTAAGCATAAGACTTCTTCCATCTCTGAGTTGTCCTCATCCGCTCTTGGATGACTTGAACCTTCTCTGTCATGGCCCGGACCATCTCTGGTCCCACAAGTGCTGACTCCCCAGGGTCTATCTAGCACAAAGTTGATCTGTAAGGTCAGTCGTACAATTCCTTGTATGGTTCCATCACGATGGTGGAGTGGTAGCTATTGTTGTATGCGAACTCCACCAAGGGTAGGTGGTCCTCCTAGCTGTGACCAAAGTCAAGGACACATGCACGGAGCATGTCCTCGAGATTCTGAATGGTCCTCTCCATCTGACCATCCATCTGAGGGTTAAAGGCGGTGCTCAGATGTAGTTGTGTCCCAAATACCTCCTGCAACCCCTTCCAAAGCCGGGAAGTAAAGCGAGTATCTCGATCGGAGACGATAGATGATGGCACACCATGAAGCTGTACGATCTCCTAAACATAGAGGCGTCCCAAGCTCTCCACTGAGTCCTGCTCTCTGATGGGTAAGAAGTGAGCCGACTTGGTGAGTTGGTCGACAATCACCCAAATGGAGTCGTGACCTCTGGAAGTACATGGAAGTTCATTCACAAAATCCATAGATATCCCATCCCACTTCCACTCTGGGACCTCCAAAGGCTGTACCAATCCTGATGGTACCTGGTGATCTGCCTTCACCTACTGGCAAGTGAGGCATTGAGAAACGAACTCTGCCACAACCTTCTTCATACCCGGCCACCAGTGCTTTTTTCTGAGATCCGGGTACATCTTCGCCACTCCTGGATATACTGCTAAAGGGGAAGTGTGAAACTCCCACAGTACCTCCTCCTGTAAAGCAAATGGTACCATGGTACGTCCTCTGAATAGGACGACGTGCTCTCCTCCTATAGATAATCCATCAGGTGCATGCCCTGAATATATCTGCGCACGCCGCGTCTCACAGTCAGTGTCCCCACGCTGTACCTCTCTGACCCGCTGCAGTAGTGGAGGAGTGACTGTGAGTGACTGAAAAAG
This sequence comes from Viscum album, assembly GCA_963277665.1. NCBI lineage: Eukaryota > Viridiplantae > Streptophyta > Magnoliopsida > Santalales > Viscaceae > Viscum > Viscum album. The sequence goes on along the minus strand of OY728140.1, from coordinate 1,709,387,342 downwards.
GCTGCTCCATCTCTATCCACGAAGGATATCTGCAAAGCAGATAGCTGCTCCGTCGCCTCACCGAGTAGCTGAATGCCCGTCCTCTTACTGAGGGCATTGGCTACTACGTTCCCCTTTCTAGGAGTATAGACTATCTCAAAGTCATAATATTGGAGGAACTCAAGTCATCGCCATTGTCTCAGATTCAGGTCATTCTGCAGGAGGATGTACCTGATACTCTGGTGGTCAGAGTAGACTGTAACGCGCTCACCCATCAGATAGTGTCGCCACATCTTTAGAGAGATGACCACTACTGCTAACTCCAGGTCATGGGTAGCATAGTTCTTCTCATGCTGCCTCAACTGAAATGATCCATAGGCGATCACGGACCACTCCTACATCAGGACACATCCGAGTCCTGTCCCTGATGCATCGCAGTAGACTACGTACCCTACTCCCGCCTCTGGTAGCCTCAAGATAGGCGCACTGGTCAATCTCTGTCTCAGCTCCTGGAAGCTCTGTTGACATATGTCTGACCACATGAAGGTTTTCCCCTTCTTCGTCAAAGATGAGAGTGGTGCCGCAAATCTGAAGAAGTCTGGCACAAACCTCCGGTAGTACCCAGCTATCCCCAAGAAACTCCGCACCTCCGTCACGCTCCTGGGTGGATACCAAGCTATCACTACCTCGATCTTCGCAGGATCCACCACAACTCCCTCCTCATAGATGACATGTCCCAAGAAGGGGACCTCATGTAACCAGAACTGACACTTAGAGAGCTTACCATAAATCTGGTGCTCTCGGAGTTTGTCTAGTACAACCCGCAAGTGGTAAGCATGCTCCTCCTCAGTGGTCGAGTATATCAAAATGTCATCGATGAAGACCATGACAAATTGATCGAGTTATGGCTGAAAGATCCTTCTCATGAGACCCATGAATACTTCTGGAGCATTGGTTATGCCGAAAGGCATAACCAATAACTCATAGTGGCCATACTGACATCTGAAGGTCGTCTTCTGCATGTCCTCATCTCGAACTCTGAGCTGATGATAACCTGATCTAAGGTCTATCTTCGAAAACCACCATGCTCCCTTGAGCTGATCGAAGAGGTCGTCAATCCTCGATAGTGGATACTTGTTCCTCATGGTCACCTGGTTCAGGCGACGATAGTCGACACAAAGTCGCAAGCTCCCGTCCACCTTCTTGGAGAACAATATCAGGGAATCCCGGGGTGAAACACTGGGTCGGATGAATCCCTTGCCCTGTAAGTCCTCCAACTGTACCCATAGCTCTCAAATCTCATTGGGGGCCATCTGATATGCTGGAGTGGATATCGGGGCTGTCCCGGGGTACAGGTCAATATAAAATTCTACCTCTCTAGGAGGAGGTAGTCCTGGAACGTTGTCAGGGAAAACGTCGGCATACTGATCCACCACTACAGGAAAACTAGGACTATGTACATCAACTGCTCCTAGGATGAGGCTAGACAACTGATGAGTGATGGATTGTCCTCTCCTCTGCGTGAGTCTATCCTGTGCTGCAAAGGCTCCCTTCTCGCCGGTGAAGGTGACCCTGCTCCTGTCGGTGCGTACACACCACACCTTGCGCCTAATACAGTCAATATGAGCATGGACTGTAGATAACCAATCCATGCCCAAGATGACGTCTTAAGGCCTCGACGCCGCTACGAGAAGATCCCAGCTGAATCTATCACCTCCTAGAGTAATCTCACACTGTCGGCACCAGTGCGTAATCATCGAGTCTGCTCCCATAGGAGTCTCTAGCCATAAGGATCGAGCCAACGGCTCTGTCGGAATCTCCGAGCTCCGAACAAGGGCAGCGGCAATAAAGGAAAGACTCGCCCATGTGTCTATAAGAACTGTAGCAAGGGTGGAGTAGACACAGATAGTACCTCGAATCATCTATGGCGTGCCGTGGTCATAGGCCTCCGCTGCCTGAAGCTGAGCCTATCTCTGCCCACCAGCTCCCTTTGGTCGAGGTAGACCTCCTGGTGGTGGTGGTGGTAAAGCCTCAAAGAGTCACCCACCACCTGCTGCTCGGCCAGCTCCCCTGCCTCGTCCGCCTTCTCTCGACGGACCACCACGGTCGACCCTCTTCCTCTGCCTGGGTGATCCCTCAACCATCTTCTACTCCTCTGTACAGTGGGTCGGGCAGTCACGAGCCATGTGGCCCTACCCGCCACATGCGTAGCACTGTCTTCCCCTCGTAAGACTGGCTCTGCGATGTGTGCCCCGCACCTCTAAGCCAGTGTCTTGAGGTCGTCTGCCTGATGGTCCAGTCCGCCTGGACCCCTGTGACATCCGTCGACTGCCAGCTGCAGACGACTCTGCTACGTGTCGCCCTGAGGTAGGTCTCACTACTAGCGTAGGCTTGGCAAGAAAGCTCTCTATGAGAAGAGCTCTCTCTAGTACTTATGCCTGTGTCGAAATGATGAGGGAGATCATTGATTCCCTAATCTCATGCCTCAGTCCCTGCTCGAAGGTCCAGGCCCGGAAGAATGGGTCTCGTACCATGTCTGTCAAATAGCACGAGAGGTCGGTAAATCTCACCGAGTACTTGGCGACTATCATGCTGCCCTGCCGCAGCTGTAAAAGCTCCTAGATGTGCACCGCACGGAGGGTGGCTGGGATGAACTCCAAGCGGAAGAGGCTCTCAAAGTCCGTCCAGAGGAGTGATGCCTCGTTGTGCACCTAGATCATCAAGCTCCACTATCTGCCTGCTGCCGCGTGCAGGAGGCTTGCTGCGAGGATCACCAGGAGGTCAGCTGGTGTACCCGCTAACCTGAAAACTCGCACAACAACCTCCAACCAATCCTCGGCTACCTGAGGGTCCGTCTCCCCGCAGAACCTGGGCGGTATCTGACGCTGAAATTTGTGTAGAGCACTAAGGCGACGTGCACTATCAGCGGGTGGGGCTGGTAGCATCGGTGGCTCAGTGGGTAGAGGTACCGTCGGTGCCTCCGTTGTCAAAGGGCCCTGCACCAAGGCCCCGTCGCTCGGTGGGCTGTCGTCTCGCACAACGTTCAGAACCCTAGCTGGCTGCCGTCGTGGGGCCATTCTGAAAAGAAACAGGTGCGCCACAGTCAAAACAGTATACTTGATGAGCTGACACAAAGTAATCACAAAGAAAACTTTTGAAACACACATGTAATCAATGTTTTCGTGCATTGAGTCGAAAATTAGAAGTCAGGGTCCTAGTGTATGGATACTTCGGCCGCCGCACCAACACTGGACTCCCTGGACTGATAACCACACTCAATACCCTTAACATTATTGCTTCACAAAGAAGAAAGATCAGAGTCCTAAGTTCTGTGGTAGAACTGAACTCCTCTGATAACAATTTGTCATGACCCGTCCTCGGGGCCCGTGCCGTGACTACCCCAAGCCCACATTCCATAGGCTAGGGGCTGGCGACTAGCACCAAGGCGTAAATCCCGATAAAAAGGGAAGGCATTGCCTTTATAAACAACACCACAGAGTAATCAAGAAGAAGTAAACACTAGGTAAAACTGGGTACAATAGTAGTGCGGAAAAGTAAGTGGGCCAGAATACAAGCCCAAACTGAAAGTAAAGTACAACTGGAAAAAAGTACAGCAACTGAAAAGTAAAGCAGCAACATCGATCTGTCCACTGGAAGTCCCACCTGAAGGGTGGGTACAGATAGCCTCCTCGGCTCCTCGGGTCCAGCCGTCCGCTCCGAGTACGTTCCGCCCAGTGGTCCACCTCCATGTACCGACTTGCTCCACAAGCCTCAACCACAATCAGCGTTGTCCATCGTCTACAACCAACACAACGTAGTGCGGCAAAGCCCTGGCAGGGGTGAGTATACACTACTCAGTAGGGACCCCGAGACCCCCGAAGGTCTCCCAAAATCAACAAAGGATAATCCACAAAGGAAAGATACAATCACGAAGTAACATCAAACACTACTTAGGTATATTCCCATACATATACCTAAGTCATCAATTTCCGTTCAGCTCCAGCATCCATACCCAAGTTTGATCACATCCACATAGGAGTAAAACCCAATCCACACAGGATAACACAACCCAATCCACATAGGAAAGAAAGTCAATCATATTGAAGATATTGATTGAATTCAAGACTCATATCACACATTTATACTTCTTCGTAAGATGATATAGATGATCATATGTAGCCACTGATTCATCTAAGACGTCAGACCCACACATGATCGATAGGTACTAACCCCCGCAATGACCCACATCGGATCGAGAGGTACTAACCCCCGCAATGACCCACACAGGATCTGACCCACACAGGATCGGTATGTGTTGGCCCACACAGGACCGCTGAGCGCTGAACCACATAGGATCGGTAAGCGCTGATCCAAATAGGATCGTTGAGTGCTGTAGTCGTCGTTGTCGAACCCACGGAGGATTTTTGTACAGTCGTCATCATCGTCGTAGTCGCAGCCAGCTCTAAGGTTCCCGCACACAGCATTCATTTCAGGAGGGTCCGCTCCACAAGCCGAGGGGCTGATACATCAACTGACACGAAGTCCAGAGTTGATGTATCCCAAAGTTCTGCATCGTCAAAAGGAACTCAACGTGACAGACGGCGCGTCAATCAGACGCCCGGTCTGAGAGTTATTGGCTTTTTCGTTCTAGGGTCCCGGTTGGTTTTTAAGTCAAAACCAACCCGAACGCACTCCATCTATGTCCAAACCTCAAGTGGAGTAAGCCAAAAGGTCTGTCTCACTAAGAGGAATCCAACAATGTCGATGGCACATCAATCGGACGTTCGGAGCTCAAGTTATAATTGTTTCAGCTCTGAGGGCCTGGTTGGTTTCGTGTTCGAACCAACCCGGCCGAACCCAAAGTTCTCCTAAACCCTCAGTGTAATATAACTAAATGACTATATTGATTCAAGGATCACATTGCAACTGACAGTGCGTCAATCAGAGGTTCGTAGAACAAGTTATGGGCGTTTGAACGGATCTGTCCAAAAGTAGGGGGTTCGGGCCCGGTCCGACCCGGCCCGATACCCACCAGGGTTGGCCCGAGCCGGGTCGACCCAACCCGGGTCCGGGTCTAGCCCAATAGGGCGAGGTCCAGCCCGGGGGGCGCGGCCCGGCCCAGCCGGCGCGGCCCGACCCGGCCTGTGCGGGCGTGGACCGCGTGGCCTAACAGCTCGGCTTGGCCGAGCTGTCGCGGAAGGGGGGGGGGGGCGCTGCCCCCCTGATTGACAACCCCCCCCCCCCCCAAGTGGGGACCGCTCTTCCTTCCAGCAGGGGGTTACGACCCCCGGTCTCCCTCGGGTCCCGCGCGGACGCGGGACCGGACGCCTGCCATCGCGGCTTCAGCCGCGGCGGTCCCTCCTGGCGACGCACCGGGACACCGCCGCATCCGGGCGGCCTGCTGGTGCCGGTCGCCGCACCAGCGACCAGCGCCGGCAGGGTCTTCCGCGGACCACCGGACGCACTTCGGTGGTCCGTTTTGCCTACTGTCTTCGCCAGCGGTCCTCCTGGGACCAGCTCTTCACTACGAAGTCTTCAAAATTCATCTGCGGCCCGTTCTGTCATTGCTCGTCGATCCACACGTCAAATAACAAACCACGGACTCTTCGTGGTTTTCCGGAGCAGCGCGACGGCACCGCGGCTTTGTTCGGCCTCCACGGTGTGGCTCGATGGCACCGCGCTTCTTCGCCCGTTCTTCTTTGTTTCCGCGTCGTGTGATGGCACTACGTCACCTTCGTTCGAGCCGCAATGAGTATGACAGAAAGGGGGGGAGGGTCGGTCGTGTTTGTGCGGTCTGACCTCCTCCCGTTATAATGATAGCAAGCGGCCAACAATTATCAACGAAGTTCATTAAATAAAACATGATCAAAGATTAAACCCCTACCTCGATAATGAGTTGACGATCGAAGAGCGTCACGGAAACGGCCTCGCGAGGTAAGGCTCTGTATTCGCTTGACGGAGATCGTTCAAGGTGGAGCGGCGTCTCACACCGGCTACGGAGAGGAGTATAAAGGCACTTTGTCTTTCTTTGGTGTCGGTGTTCTTCGTTGGAGAGCGGCGTTCTTCGCGTTCTTCAACGAGGAAGATGCACTTCTTCATAGGAAAGATCGCTTCCTCTCTCAAAAACCCAACATAACAAAACAACCCCCAAAATAAAATAAGTGTTATGCTTATTTTATTATAACTTGCATGCATTTAAATTTTTAAAATTCAAATGCATAACTCTCAATTTAAATAAGCATTGGCATGATTTAATGTGAAAGTAACTCACATCATTTAATACAAGGGGTTTTAAGGGGAAGAGTCATGGGGGTTAGGGAATTTGAAGGGGTGGGGTTCGTGTGGGCCCCACCTTACCTTTATTATCACTTGGTTAGTTCCCCAACTTCCACACATGGTTAGAAGTAAAATTTGTTCCAAAAATTTTATTTACTTCACAATTAAACCTCAAAATTTAATCAACTCCTTCCGAGCAAATGCACCATCGGAAAAGGTGTTCCTAAGAAATTATCGGCACTATGGTTTCATCGGTGCCCTCGGATTTCGATTCCGAGCACCGGTTCAAAAGTTAGGAAAACCCGCTCATTCATTCACTGAACGTACCTGAGCCAAACTTCAGAACATGATTCTGGGCTCACCAGGCCTCGGAATCAGGTGCCGTCAGAAACTGCGTTCTTGTAAAATCCCAATGAAAATTAAGAAAAAATTTCCCTTTAATTTTATAGGTCTTTACATTTTGAGCTCAGAACTTCTGGTAAGAATCCTATATATCCTAATTTAGTCAAGAATTAGAGTTATCATAGTTTATATTGTGTGGGTATTATGCATGGAATCTTTCCATTTGACACACATGATTGGGTGGACCCTTTTGGAATGTGCACCCTTTTGAGCTTAGACCTTTTGGTAGGCGTCCTATGTATCCAGATTTGGTCAAGAATCAGAGTTCTCATAGTTCAAGTGATGTGTGCTGATGTTGTAATCCTCACAAACCTATAATCCCACATGTGTCATACTGAGTGTGAGAAACAAGATGATTTTAATGATTCAAAAATGAACATGCCTCCTCCCCTATAGGTGGGGGAGGGAGAGCTCGCGGCGGAAGAGGCCGGAGTGACGGTGCTCGAGGGCCCGGAGAGATGAACCTTTCAATGTGAAATGGAATTAAATTTCATGTGGTCCTACCTCAAAATCTTGGGGACTTACCTCAGTGAGAGGTCCCCTGAGTATGTTCTAGTAAGGGGAGGAGTTTCATCCTCATCAAAGGGGGGAGAAAACATAACCACTTCAACTGATCACTCTTCATCATTGAATGGAAAAGAAAGTGATCACCCCTAATCCTGAGAATGGGGAGGTTCATGTCGGTATCCTAAGGTTGGAATCCTGGTTACCATGGGAATGTAGCCTTATATAAATTCCAGAAGCCCGCACCTTTTTTAGGAGGACCTTTGTGACTCTTCTTACCGTGGGTATGTAGACTCAATAGGGCACGTTGATGCCCCCCGATGGTCTGATCATACAGGTCTGGTGACATTGGAGGAGGATTTATCCTAGTGTCTTAGGAGTGGTTAGTAGAGGGATTATGGAGGACAGGATGGTAATAGAAGGGTGAGGTTGGAACCAGAAGGAACAACACCCGAAAACACCACATTCTATATAATAGTTTCTCATGAGGGATAGGGAAGGCTCTATATATCGTAGTGGTATGTGGGAAGGAGGTCCATCCACATACCGGTGTGGTACAAGGGAATGGTTATCACCAACCATGTACCAATTTGTTATGTGGCTCACCATGATGCTTTGGGTTATATCTTCATACTTATTCAGTACAAAATGTCAGGTCCCGTCCACGTAGTGGTACGCTAGGTGAAGCACCATATTGAAGGAAGGTCAAGGGGATTACCATTCATGGGAAATTCATCCATGAGAAGTATTTGGTTCATGATTTACCATTTGGGTTCTTGGTTATATTATTATTTTTGAATTTACACATTTTTATGGTTCGTGGTAGGATGTAACTGTGGAGGAAGTGGTTAGCGGTTCGTTCTTCGCCGATGAAACAAGACAGAAGCCAGAGTGCAACCTCTAAGTTTCCCTCAAGATTTCATCGCACATCCTTCCCTCTATCAATATCCTCTCTACCTTACCTTTTTATTTCTATTGTTATCCTTTTATATATAATTATAATGATCATATCCACTGGGCACGCTGAACCATTTAGAGAGGCCCATTGAAGCAATTTTTTAACCCACGGAAGACACAGTCAACTGGGGTTTGTGGAGACTTTGGTTTGCAATACTGGTTCATGGAACCCCAGTTGTCTTCTTAATCCACTTACGAAGGGGTTTTCATCACGTTACAAATATGGTCTTCAGGGTAGAACTCTTTCTCTTGACGCGGTTCGCGGTTTGCCCTGCTCGCTTTCCATCATTTGGTGGGCCAGTAGTTTGCAGACTGTTCCGCATACCTGGCATTTCATGATCCATCTTCTTCGCATACATTTCCTAGTGATGGTACATGGACCATTTGAAAACATGAATTCCTTCAAGTTCTTTCAAATAAATTCAACTCAATTTGAGTCCCTTCGCCTTGATAAACCTATAGAAGTGCTTGGTACCTTCTGCATAGCGATTACGGGGGTATTTCTTATCCTTGGCGGAATTTTCGGGACCCTACAATACCTAAATATGAAATTGATTGTACATATAATTTGTAACTTATTATTAAAAATATGGAATCTATTTTACATAATTTAATTCCCAAAATTGGGAAATTTTGATATAAAATTAATTCAGTTGACAAAACTAAAAAATGTGTTTTTAAAGTGAAACGTTCAAAAGTTTGAAATGTTTTTATATCTAATTTAAATTTTAAATTGATTAAAATGACCAAAATTGGATTAAATGATAAAAACACAATATAAATATAGTTTAAAATCAATTAAAATTATAATCTAACAATTTAAATAAATTTTATGGAAAATCAATTTTGAACTAAAATGCAGTATTTTTCCATATTCATTAAAATATGAAAGTTATCAAAAAAATTACATAAAATTAACCAAACTAAATTTTAATATTTAAATTTCAAATAATAAGATCATTTTATCAATTATAATTTATAAAGGTGTCTAAACTAGATTTAAAATGTTTTTTCTGTTAAAACACGGTAAAAAATTAGAGATTTTATGCCACAATTGGATTTATGCTTATTTTGGTCCATAAAGTTTTTTGGAAGAAAGTAAAAACAATTAATAAACATGTGTAAACACAATATAGTTAGTTTTTTCCATTTCCACTAATATTATTTCTAGGAGATATATGCCATTTAGAATAATAATATTAATAATGTATTAATTTTCAGTATAACTCGGCCTTGTGTGCAACCTAAGATTTAAGATAAACCCATTGTTGTGGGACGGGTATGCTATCAGATATAGAATTACCATTAAAGTAAAATGAATATATAATTCATAAATATTAATAAATATGAAAATATCTTATTCTATAATTACTAGGGATGTTACAGTGATACCACTTTTAGTGTCCTAGTGGATGATACAAACTCACCTATGTGTGGGTGTGAATCATGTGGGAAACATTTAACCAAGTTCCAAATATTCGTTTAACTAATTATTGTTAGTATTTTTACTACTAATATTTTTTAGGATGTAAAGTTATTTTTTTAAAAATTACTAAATAATACACAACCACATACAATGAATACATGTAAACAAAAGATCATTAAAAAGTATTTTTATAAGGACATACCCTGACGTAGTAAACCTGCTCCATGCCATGTCAACTCCCCTTACGTCATGGATTCTGTATTATATTTGAATCACCAGTTAAAATGGATTTTCTAGGATTATACTAAAACCACATCCACCATATAACACAATTGGGGTCAACATATTACATAGTTGATATGTTTCCACTATATTACAAAAGTTATGTCGTCTTTATACTTATTTTTCTAGTATTCATCGCTGGATAGTATTTTTTTTCCTTTCCCATTCTCAAATTGATTAAAAATTTGTCTAGGTATCTCTATAAACCCAAAAAAACAGTGATCTATATCATCAACTCTTGGTGTCATTTTCTAATTGAATTTCTTTAAATAAACATGCAACTTGGCATGTTCTATGTTCAATTATTTCTATTTTTTATAAAACTATTTCAATAAACTCAACTATGTTCTCAACCAATGAATGTATAGAAACCAATTATCAAGACTTACGCTATAGGTTGGTCTCTCTATTATTATTCATTTTTCTTTGAATCCCAGCTTCTTTCTCATGGTCAGCTCACTCGTATTTTTCATCACAAAAAGATGCACTGAATCTTTATTATTTCTTTCATTGATAACAGTTTTAGAGGATATATATTATTATTCTTAAAGTGTTATTTTTATCTCACCTACTAAGCTCTTAACATTCATACAACATCATCTTTTTCTTAAATTAATTTTATGGAATAATCAATATTTCATCTCTAGTCTTCTTGAGATCCACAATTCTCACATGCATGGATGTAGTATTTAATGAGTTATTTATTTTCTCATTTGCATAAATTCTATGTTGAGGGGAAAAGTGGCTTCTAGTAAAAAGGAACCATAATAGAATACCCATTTTGTTATCTAACTTACTCTTTTAACTAAATATTAATTCCAAGAACTCTATTAATATATTCTCCTCATTTTAGAAACACGGCTGAATAAAAATATTATTTTATAATTCTTGATGATTAGAATATTTTTCTTCTTCAACTCGAGATATTTCCAAAAAAATCTTCATTTTAGTCTTGATAGTTCTTTTAAAATATACAACACCCATATCCTTAGTGTGAAACTCATCATGTGAACCAAGGCTTCTCAAAACTATAAATATAATATCATTACACTTCTCAAACATTTCACTTCATAAAATATATAATAATTAAATAATTATTAGATATTTAATGTAATCACATTTTCAATATTCTTAAAAAAAAATATTTTCTTCTTTACTTCTAAGAATCTAGGATTCAATCAAAAATGATTTCCTCAGTCACTTTTCTCATTCTTAACATATATCATGACTCTCAAAATATTAATAATATTTTAATTTCTTGACCATATATTCAATGTCATCATATTATTTATTCTTAAGAATATAGAAAATCTAGAAACTAGATTTTTTTTATCTATAATATCTTCTAATTTTCAATAAGTATTTTCTCTTACAAGAAGATAGTTTCTCTTCTTCATAAATTAATTATATTACATTGGTCTAATTTCATATTCTCAAAAATAAATTATTTTTAAAAAACACTTTTCCCTTACATGGTGTGATATTAATTTCCCATTTTTTAAACTCATATATGAAATTACTTATAAACTATCTCAAATAACTAAATTATCTTATGGGAAGAGAAAATAAATTTTCTATTTTTCAAAGAAATGTGCCTCATGTTACTTAAACGATGGAAAAACATTCTGCTTGTAAATCAATTTACATACATAGTTTATCTATAAGATAAATAACTCTTACAATTTTATCCTCTATATATGAATTATCTTATACTATATCACATAGAAAGAATTCCTTTTCCAATTATCAGAATTACAGATTGAGTATAATTATTTTTAATCTTCTTCAAATAAACTCTGAGAGTCTTCCAATAAATTTTTCAGGCTTCTTCATTCACCCAAAAATCCGGATAGAACAACGTAAAATATTTATTTTTATTTTAAAAATAACCCCAAACTTATTCAATCATATGGTGTTTCAATATAAAATATACTCAAATAAAAGTATTCTAATGAACTCCACTTCCATACCAGGTTTAACTCTTATTAAATTAATATTGATCGTTCTCTATTATACTCATCTCTACTTAATATTTTATAATATTAAAAACTATTAAATTATTAATAAATATATATTATTTAAGATAATAATATAGGTACAATGTATGGATATTTATCAGTAGTATGATTTTAGATGTGATTGTTGTGGTCAGTGCTTATCTAAGAATTGGATGATGTCATTGACATGATGATCATTTAAACAATCATCAGAAATAGTTTCTAAATAGAATCACTATACCCAATAATTCCATTGACCTTTGTTCTCATCCTTATCCTTGAAAATATACTTTAACATATCCCTTTATTTCATTGGGGGATAAATACTTCTTAACCAAAAAAAATTTCATTGAGCCTTTATCATTAAAATGATCTTTTATTGAATTGATCTTTGAAAAAAATATATATATATAAGCACAACCTTTGTATAATTTAACATTGATAATAAAATAAAATAAACACAACCACTAGAAAAACAACATCACTTATATATTACACACTTAAATAATTTCTATATTTCTATATATTTTGTTGTTAATCTTCTCTATCAGATTTAAGAATTGTTCCTTTTGGTTCACATGAGTACTCATAAACCTTACGATTAGAAATATAAAAAATATTTTTTAAATACTTTTTATAAAATTTATATTCTATTACATTTTTCTCATATCTGATAGAAATTATTTCAATTATTATTTAATAAAACTTTATCAATTTTAAACATAGAAATATAATGGTATAAGGAATGTTAAACACGCAAATCTAGCCTTTATTAGTACCAGAAAAAAGGATTTATCAGCCCTATAGAAGCGTTGATAATGTAAGTGATGTTAAAGTGTTAACTTTAAAAGCACTTGTAAAGAGCCCTAATAAGGTCCTTTTATCAGTGTTTTTATAACACTGTTAAAGGACACCTTTACCATTGCTTTTTTTAATGCTATTAAATGTCCCCTTTATCAATGCTTTTTAGTGCTGTTAAATCCCACTTTTAACAGTGCAAAAAAAAATTCAGATAAATTCCCTGCCGATAAATGTTCTAATATTTTTCACCCCACTATTAGTGCTTCCTCCACCCATTTATCAGTTCTTTAAATAATCCCACCCCTAGATCACACCACTTCCTCTAGCGAGTTTCATACCTCATACCTCCAACTTATACACCAACACACTTTCCACTCCCCTACACTATTTTTCTTTACATTTTTTTTCATATATCAATATATTTAAAAATATTTAGTTATATTTCATGATTCGTATATTTAAATATTTATATATATTTTTTTCATTATATATTAATATATATTATTTAAATAAATATTTATTTATAAATATTTTTTAAAATTTATATTAACACTGAATCCCTTAAAACACATAAAAATGTCAAAAATCTCTAAAAACCCTAAAACCCCTAAAAACAATGAAGTAACCATAACATGTGATATAGAATTCCATATTTGCTCCACCACCAGAAAAATAAAATCTCATGAAATGAGAATCAATATGATATGTGGTATGGGATGAACGTATACTAGTATCAGAAGTTATAGCCATTTGAATTTTAGGAAATCGGGGTTAGTGATAAAAAAACACAATTTTGGAGGCCTTTTGGGCCGTTTGGGGTTAAAAACTAGAAATATCTCTTAAACCTTATTTTTAGACCATATGTTTTGAATATATCATATTGGGCTTCAATTTTATATGTGGTAGATCCGAAATAGACACCAAAATCAAAATTTGTGGTCGTTTGAAGTTCAAGTTCGATTTCTGATTTTTGTGAAACTGTAATATATTTTATTCCTTTGATTATAGCATGATTTAAATCCCATGTGGCTTTAAAATGTTTAAAAATATTCTATTTGACTCTTTATTTAGTAGAAATGGACTCTTGAATCTAAGGTTATGATCTTTTTTGGTTTATTATGGTTTTTATGGTTTTTAGGGGTTTTAAGGATTTTTCACATTTCACGACCTTTCAAATGTCCATGAATTCTGAAAAAGGTGTCTGTTTTGGATATAACATATATAAAATAAAATATTGAAACATGATATATGCCTCGGTGATCCAAAAGAACCATCGATTACCTCCATTGAGGCAAAAAAAGGCCCAGAAGGCCTCCAAATAGCCATAAATTCTACTATGGGTGTCTGTTAATGAATTTTTTTTCAAATATACATTTTATCAATGCTAGTAAAAAAGTTATAATAAAGTTGTGTGTATTTTTTACTAGTACTGATAAGGGGGGATTTATCAGTTATTTTTTACAAGCGATGATAAATTTTCCTCTTTAAAATCACATTTTTTCACTATTAAGTACCCTCTTTAATAATTCTTTTTCTGGCCCTGAGAAAGGGTGTTTTTAAGAGCCCTTTTAGCTAGCGTTGTTAAAACTCTAGTGATAGATAAACCCATTTTTGTAGTCATCCAACCGTAGATACATAAATCATGGGGTATTCCTATAAAATTACACTACATGACCAACTAAGACCCAATATATTATGGTTGTAGTGTGCCACCCAAATAATACCTCCAATTAGCCAGAGGTTGTAAAATAGCACAAAAAAGACATATCTAACAATGAAGGTCGTAGCCTAAGGAATACAGGTATGGAAAAATATACCTCTAAAATAATATTTTAATAATAATTACAAAATACATAAATAATAATCAACTATGATATAATATTCATATGACTACTACAAAAATCAAAATAGAATAAAAAATTAAACACCAAGTAATAGTGTGAAAAATATAATTTCCCAATACACTAAAATGGAAAAGGTTTAAATGACCTGTATCATTACCAGTCACTAAAATTTTTATAAAATTTGAATTTTTCCACTGGATGTAGGTTTGAATTAGTAATTTTTATTTCAATTGGAATTTTATGCATTTTAACCCCTCTATCTCATGTTTATTCATGTATCTCGAGGCTTATGAGGATAGTCGGGTGTTCCTTGGAATAAAATATATGGTTATGAATTGCAAAATAGTTGTAGTTTTTATTGTGTACCAAGTATGGAAAAATTTTATTCTTAATGGTTTTTATATAAAGAATGTTTCCCATATATTAGTACTTGAAGGCCGACTAAACTCTATGGGGTGGTAGTTGCCTCATCGTGTACTTGGTGATTCCAAACCAAGCACCAAGTGGGTTCTAGGTGTGTTAATTTTATTATGGGTGGGATAAAATTTTTAGGATCCCCACTTAATTTTTTACAATTTTAGTGCAATTTATTGGATTTTTTTATCCTAAAACACCCAAAAATATTATGGTATGTATTTTTTAAAAGTTAATTTTTTTGATATCATACATTGCATGCAAAAATCATCTTAAAAGAACAATGAAATATTTGTATAACCTAGATGTTAAATTGGTGGAAATTAATAATATTAAAATAAATTATAAAATTTATATATTATATGTTCAATATAATTTTTCACATTCATCTTTTGTGTTTTCTAGACATGATATAAAAATAAATCCAGTATTACGCATAGAAAGATATATTTTTCTAAATGCAGTTTTTCTCCCTTTTAATGGCACGCTTTTTTTAAAATTAAATTTTGACACTTTTATAAATTCTATTTGAAAAAATAAAAAATATTTTTTAAATATGAATATCAAAATATACTTTGGTTGAATTTTTTCTATTTTTTGATATGTTTCATTTTTCAAAGAATAGTAAAAAAAATACTGCATTTTTATTGAAAACTAGATTTTTATATAAATAATTTATGATGATAAATTATATTTTAAAATGGTTTTATTGAATCATTATATAAATAATACATATATTAATTTAATTAAGTTCATTTTAATATTTTTTTATATTATATTTGTATATAAAAACATTTTAATCTTTTAAACATTTATACTTTAAAAACCGCTTTCACGCCCCGTCTATGGAATTAATTTTGAATTAATTTTGTCCACTTATAAGTTATTAATTTTTAAAAATAAAATATATATTTGGAATCATAAGTCACAAATTTATTAAATTGGTCCCTTTTATTTTTGGACAACATGAATAGTAAACCTAGTAATTTTAATGACCAAGGTTAAGTGTAAATTGAGTAATTAAGGGTAAAAATAATATTATAAATATTAAAAAATTATCCTAAAAGTTTTCCTAACTTTATTGGATGAGTTATTTTCAATAAAAATCAAAATTTGGTCAATTAAATGATATCTTGGAGACACATGGATGACTTTAATACATTTATAGTATTTTATTTTAATGAAAAGTCAAAATGTCATACTTTTGTTTTTAACAAGTAAAATATTTTAATATGGGGTTATCTAGGAGATATATTAAACTATAAATAGTCTTATTTAACATAAAACTTCTTCATGTAAATATTTTATGGTATGGATATTTTTAAATTTAATGTCTTTGACAGCATATGTCGCACATAACGCCAAGTTTAAACAAACCGCAATATACTATTAAATATTTTTATTTTAAAACTATTTGTTAGATTGGAGGTTGTAAATGGTATTAACTAAATTTTGAAAATATATTTTAAACATGTATGTATAAATTTTTGACCAATTAATTATAAATTAATGTTAAATCATTTTTAAAATAAAAGGAATTTGTTTTGAGAAAAAAAAATTAATGTGCAGAAGTGTGTTTTATACCAATAAAAAAATCACTATTTTTTGGACTATATTAAAGAAATATATATATAATATATTAAATATAATGATTCAAATTAATATTAAGTGTTTTATAGAAATGATATAGGAAAAAAATCTAATTTTACACCAAGAATTATTATTTTTTGAAAAAAGATAGTTTTAACGCCTTCTAGTGGAGAAGCTATTTTAAATCCAATTTTTGACACTTTAATATATTTTATTTTAAAAAATAATAATATTATTTTAAATTTTAATATATATTTTACTTTGGTTTGATTGTTGGTATTAATCTGATTAGTTTTATGTTTCGATGAATATTGATAAAATATTGCTTTTTATTTAAAAAAATATAAATTTTTTAAATAATTTATTGAGTTAAATTATATTTTAAATTGTTTTAAAAGTATATTTAGATAAAAAATTTATCATTTAATATAATTTATTCCCTTTAAAATTATTTCTCATTGAATTTTTATATAAAAACAATTCAACATTTTGAACATTTTTACTTTAAAAACTCATTATGTTGTTTCGTCAAGGGGATTAATTTCAAATTAATTTTTAAAAATTATGTATTTTTAATTTTGTAAAAAGGATTCCTTATTTGGAATAATAATTAAAAAATTTAGTAATTAGGTCCCTTTAATTTTTGGACAAAATATGAATAGTAACTATAATATATTATTTAATTATCATAGGTAAGAGTAAATCAGGTAATTAAGGGTATAAATAATATTATAAGTTTTATAAAATTATACTAATAGTTATCCTAATTTTATTGGATTATTTAGTGTTAAAAAAAATTTTGTGAAAATTTTATGGCCTCTTAGTGCCACTAGATATACTTTAATCCATTTATAGTATTTTATTCAAACAAAAGTCAATTTTATCATACTTTTTAGTTTAACAAGTTAAACATTTTTAATATGGATTTTATAGAGGATATCTTCCGCAATAATAATTCATTAGAAATATAAAATTTTTATCTTCATAATGTAATTTTTTTTTTAATTTTAGGGAGTAAATAATTAAATTAAATACCTCAATAATGATAATGTGGTAATAGTTAAATTAATAGACACATCAAATAAATTATATTAACAACATTAAAATAGATATAATTTGATATAATTTATGACCGACACGGATTATCTAAACTAAATACATGTTAGGGATTTATTAAGGTTTTTTTCAAATTAAAATTATCTATTGATATTTTTTAAAAAGTCATGAAATGAATAGTGTAAAAATTTTCATTAATGATATTTTAAAATAAATAAAATTTTATTAAATGATATAAAATTTAAAAAAAAATTATACTTCATAAAAATTATTGTGAAAAGGTTTAAAATTTCATACCTAACTCATTTATGGTCCATTTAGCATCTTATAGTAACTATATTAAACCTCAAATAGTAAAAAGTCGTGTTGTCCGAGTACGAGTTAAAGGGTTTAACTAAGGGTTAAATCCAAATGATAAAGGTATTAATGTGGCCTAAGATTGTATAAAACTTATTTCCATAGATTATTTATACCCAAACTTATCTTATATTTTAATGTAATCAATGTTTATCTATTTGGAATTGAAAATTAGTTTATATTAATTTAATACATTGAGAGTTTCTAAAAGTGCCCATATCCTCAATTATAAAAGGGAACCTCCTCCATCACTTCCCCACACCACATTGAGCCTTATATATCCACCATAACCTACCCAAATATGCTCACAACTCCCCCCCCCCCATCCTGTAATCTTATCTTTGGGAATGAAGATAACCATGGAATTCTTTTAGAATAAATCAAAAGGAGATAACCAAAGAAAAGGTAACATTCATCAACAGACATTTTTGTGTTATTTCATCCTTAAAGCCCTAAAATTAATTTTTTTTTAAGTTTATATAATACACTCAATATACTAAATATACTTATATATTTTTATATTAAGTTTTCTACCTACAAATATAACCACTTTCACTAAATGGGTAATGAAAGTACTATTCGTGTACAACAAACTACCGCCTCTCAAAATGATGTTGTTCAATTTTTCCATTACCACATCTCATGGATGGGAATTATTATTAAAAACTATTTTTATATTATATATATGAAATTTATTTTGTATTAATACTTCTGGAATTTTTTATATAATATATACCTTCATGCCTTCCATTTTGTGGGAATATGATAACATCATTTGTAAATGTGTGAACTATCGCCTCATCATAGCTATGTCAATTTTTTAACTTTATACATAGAATCTATTATAGATTATTTTAATAAGAATATATGACATATATAAAATAAATATGTTACTAAAATTACAATATACTTACATATCATTTACTTGTTATTCGTTTAATACAAATAAATGGATGTAGTGTGCATGCGTGCGTATGACCTACCATCTCTATAAACGGTGCATTTCATTTTCTATCTCCAAATTTAATGGATTGTTATATATACATATAAAATAAATATATATGATATTTAAATAATATTTTACATTTTTGATATGATAAAATAATTATCTAATTAAAAGAAACAACAAGTAACAAGTCAAAACATACTTGAAAAACAAGGAAATTAACACCCAAAATAGTGAAAATAATTTAATATTGTTAACAAACAGGTAATGAGATATTACAAGAGGTTAATATATGATGTTAAAAATATTATTATGGTCTTAGTGAAAGTTAATAAAATACATAAAACCATTATACTAGAGGTTAAATGATATTAACCCAAATGAAAATTAGAGATAAGTGTTTTTCTCATCTCAAATTTATTTCTATGGGACACATTCCTTATACACAACTTATTTCTTCTGCATAGTGTATACAATACCCATGAATTTCATCTATTAGTATTATCCCAAATAATATGGTATTTTCATATCCAAATAATTTTATTTATTTCATGGGACATATGATTCTTATTATTATAAATTTGTAAGGATTTATTTCATAATCTCATATTTATTCAGGATTGTTATTGTTTAAATCTATACTAGGGAATATTTCTTGTCCATGTTATGAGTTCTCTAAAAATGTTTTAAAAAATGATTTATTATTCTCCAATGATTGTTTAAAGTCATTTTTACTCATTTTTTACTTTTTAATAAATGATTTAAAATAAATCTTCCCTTGGTTTTCCAAAAGATTTTACTTTATAACATTTCTTAAAAAAGTAAAAGGAATATTTTTATAAATGTATACGACCTGAAAAAAATTACCTTCCATCATAAGCCCCTAAATTTTTAAGATTCTTTTACAATTTTAAAATATTATTTTCAAAGTAAATATTTTATTTAATAAATTCTTGGCCTTTTAAATAAATGTTACAAAGTGGTAAGCGATTTCCAGCTCACTTTTTACATCTATGATATAAATTTCATATTCACCGCATTCTTATTTTATATGTTGTATATACTTCCCCTTTTGATATATCATATCATGAATATATTTATCATATTGGTATTAAAATGTTTCAAAGTCTTATGGGATACATTGATTTAAAAATTTCGTTTTAAATTGATTATTCATTATATGAGGAATGCCTTGGAAATGCAATATATGTATTGGGGGCCATTTAATTTAATCCCTTAAATGCATTGGTATTATCAAGAGATAAATTATTTGGCTAAATTAGTATATTTTAAACTTTCTTGAGAATAAATATTGATGCTTAAGGTATCATGTGGCTAGAAAACATGACATCCAATAATTTAGAATTTCTTTTATTAATAATTCAGTTATTATTATTATCCATGATATTTTTTTAGGAATATATATGGAGGCATTTAATTCTAATTTTATTGATTAAATGGAAGGTATTTCAGTTATCTACCATACCATATTGGTTATTCCTTATCTATATATTTATATGATATGTGTTCTCTGTTATTTACCTTGATATAATGATTATACTAATTGATTAATTATTTCTTCCAATGTACTTACACTTATTAAGTATTATAGATCAACCTTATTATGTTTCATTTCCCTATGTTATGAAGAGGTATCCTATGAATAAATTATAGTGATTTTGTGCTTTTATTTTCATTATTATTTATTTATTTTTCCTAATTTATTATGGGTATCATGTATGTAATATAGACTTCCAAAACTACTAAACTGTTTGGTTCTTTAGGATGTGATTTACTTGTATCTATAACAATGTAATAAAGTACTACACCAACTCTAGGCTTTGGGGGTCGGGGCGTTACACTTGGTATCATATAAATTATAGTGGAAACCATTGAAACTAGATTTAGAAAACATAAATTAGTGAACCTATCGCTATGATAGAACTTAAGGATAAATATAAATGGACAACTTAAGGATTCAGTTAGATAGAGATTATAAGGTTTTTCTAGCCACATATCCCTGTCTAGATGATACAACTTGACATGGTTCTAGAATAGATTTACCTAGGGGTAACAACTTAGAAAAGGTGTGTCCGTCTTGACTTGTGCATAAATAGGTACATAAAAATGGGTCTTACATTGAACCTAGTTTGATATATAAACCCTGATTTTATTACACATTTAAACAATATTTATTACATAATTTCAACATAATAAAAATCATAATTTTGATAGGTATAGTGTATTTGAGGACTATCAAGATTAAATAAAAACTTAAAACATAAAATAAAATATCTTTATTGAAAAATTCTTTTACATGACCACAACATTCCTTCATACTTAACATTGCATGGGATAACCTCAAAACATATATAAGAAAAAGGTAATATATAAATCCTAGAAAGGTAATAAACATGGAATAATATTTGGAAGACAATACATTTTATTTAATAGGAATATAAATGGAGCATAAAAGAAACATGAACTTAAATGCATGACATAGCATGATAATCATAACATGGAAATGTGGAAACAACATACAACTTGATATTAGCTTGATTTAAAGCTCATTGGACATGCATTAACACAAGTAAACCCTCATTGTACATGAATAGACATGAGTAAACCCTAATTTCATAGGATTTATCAAGATAATAAACATTACCCAATGCATTGGATCGCTATCAGGGTGTACCCTTTATAAACATTTCATTTCTTGTATAAGTGTACCAAATAGATCATATAATATGGAATCATTCAACATCATAAGTTATTCCATGATCAAGGAATATAGAAAAAATTAATTTCTCTAATAAATAAGTACATGATCATAAGGTGAATACCTTATGTGGAGAAATGGGTATGGTGTTCACTACACGTTGATTTTGGCATGGAAATCGTAGTGTAATCTCGACAACATAACATCATCAAATAGAAATTCATAAAATGTGTTGATGAAAGAGAAAAGGGTATCTCATCATTTTTTCCTGAAATTTACAGTGATTTGGATAGGTATGAACATATCCCAACTTAAGAAATTTTAAAATTAAAATTCATATCATAAATGAGGTTCTAAATAAAAAAGGAGAGAGAGAAATCCCTTATGGAATTTCGTTATAGTAATGGCTTAGGTAAGGGTCCAAATAGGGGAGGATAAATGATTCCTTATTGAAATAAAATAAAATAGAAAGTAAGTAATTGATTATAAAATTATTAAAATATAACCAACCTAAATTAAAAGGCAAATTTCAAACAAGGTTCTTGAATTTAAAGCAAGATAGGAGGGTGAGGATCCCCTACAAAATTTTGGCATGGCAAAGGGTTTATATAATGGATCATGGATGGATTAATGAGACTGGAAATAAATATATAATTATTTATAAATCAATGGATTGTAAGGGGAGTATGTATGAACATATCCCAATATTTGAAAATTAAAATTAGAAGACATATCATAAAAGGAGTCCTTGATAAAAGAGGAGAGTGAAAGATCCCTTACATGGATGTGTGGAACCAAAGGCTTTGGAGAGGATTCTTAAGAGATTTGGGGAACCTTGGGAGGACTCTAGGGATAAAGGGGAATATGTTGGTAGAGATTAAAATATTTTGAGTGAATATAAATGGTAGATTTGGTGGGTTTATATATGAAATGAGGGAGATTTTTTTATTATTTTGGTTTTAGACACTACACAATAAAATATTTTAAAAAAAATCAACCCATGGTTTTTGCCCATCATTTCCGAAAAAGGGGTATAGAATAAGTTATTTTATAAGGTAAAGGTCTGAATAGATTAAAATACTTCCCCTACTTATGTACAGGTCATTCATACTTTCAAAAAAATGACTTTAAAATCTTAAAATATTTTATATGTTTTGGAGGATTCACTAAAGATTTGTAAAATAAATAAATAAAATATAAAATCAAATTATATTAAATTTAAAAAATTTATTTGGCTGAATACCAATTTTATATTATTTATTACATCACTATTGGGTCATTATGATGTCATAACACACAATATATTTTTACAGTATTTAATTTTTACCCAAATATTCAACTGTCTCAGAAAATTATAAAAAATCATTGTTAGATAATTCTGAATTCTTGATTCCAAGAATAATATTAATTTTATCTAAATAATTTTATAAATATGTGAATTTTACCTTTTCAAATAAAAACTAACATTTATTGAAAATTTACGGGGTTTGACAGAAATAATTTTTAAACATTAATAAATATTACTTTGGACTTCATTAAAATTATATGATGATTTATATTTAATAAAAGTAATTTAATAATAATATATAATTGGAATATTATTTATTTAAAAAATCTGTTAATTAATTATAAATATATTTCTTAATTGAAATTGAATATCAACCAAAAATATTATTAATGCTTTAAAAATAATTTACAAAGTAATAATAACAGAATGAAATTATATTCATTATTTTCTAAAAAATAATGCACATAACCATAATGATAGGGTCTTGTTACATTTCCCTCTGTTACACCAGAATATTCTCTTAGAATAAGGTGTGTGGTGGGGGGGATTTCATGGGGTTGTTCAGTGAACGTGGTTTTCATTGTGATCTCGATGAGCTTGAACTTCTCTTGTAAATAGTTTTTCTTAGGTTTAAATTGTTCAATATAGGATTGGTATTGGTCTAGGTAAAAGAAAAAAAAATCACTCTACTTCAAAAATCTCTAATAAATGGGATTCATAGGGAACGATCTTACTAGTTAAGGTCATCACTTACTTTGTCTATGTTAAAAGGGTTTTTTAAAACCTCATATTTATATTAGTCATGTGATCAATGTTCAACTTCTATAAAATCAAATGTAATGATACTTAATAGTAATTTAAATACAATTGGATATAACAAAATAAGTTCACATGTCTTCTAAAATCTTAAGACCTTTAATTAAAATAAATATAATTTTTTTTATAAATGTTTAGGTTGTTATGTTGACACTCATGGGGGATACTCTTAGGATAATTCACATCTTATTTAAAAACATTAAGAATGATATGAATATATAATGAAAATGAAATACCGAGTATAAACTCTAGACCATAGAAGAAACTACGAGGAAATAAATTGATGAAATATTTATGTATTTTGTTTTTATTGAAAACCTTACTTAAAATGAAATTTAGTGATCAACTGTAACATCCCAAGTAAGTAATGAATAATAGATATTTTTATCTATGTCTATTAATGATTAGGATAGTGTTATAGAGGCTTAAAATGAAAATAAATACAATCTTATGCATGGAATACACTAATATTCTTAAAAGATTGTTTTAGTGCCTTTTGATGGAAAACAATTTTTGAATCTATATTTTTACAATTTTATAAACTATGTTTGTCAAAATAAACTTATTCTTTATGATTGGGAGATCAAAATGTACCTTGTGTGAATTTTTGGTATTTTTCTGACAATGTTCATTTTTTTAATGAATAGTGAAAAATACTGCATTTTACATCAAAACTGCTTTTTAACCTAATTTATTTATATGATTAGATTATGTTTTGAATTGTTTTTTGAAGTGAAATTAGAATATATTTTTACCATTTTATCCAATGGTGGTCATTGGAATCAATTTCACTTTGAAATTAGACTTAAACTGGTGTCAATCTTTTGATACTTATTGTTTTGTAAAAACACGTTTTTGATCTGGCAGTGGGAATTAATTATTAAATTAATTAATGTGACTTATATAATTTGAATTTTGTAAAATAGACTTCATTTTTGAATTCTGAATATCAAATATAGCTTAGGGTGAATTTTTGGTAATTTTCTGAAAAACTTCAATTTTTGATGAATAGTGAAACCACTAAGTGGTAATCAAGCAAACTGATTTTTCAGTTAAATGAAAGTTTACCACTAATGTGTATTGAATTTTGAAAATCCAACATACATGGTTGTCATTAAGAAGTAAAATGTGGTTCAATGAGATTAAAATAATTTTTTGGTGAATAGTAACTTATTAAGTTTTTAATCGCGATTAGTGGTAATTAGTGTAGTTTAAGGTATAAATAATGCTTTAATAATATGAAATGACCTAGAAACATGTCCCAACCTTATTGGTTGTGTCATGGCTGACCAAGAAAAGCCATGGGTCAACTTTGGGACCCCATGGAGACATTTTGGTTGGGAAATGACATAAATAACTTTTTATTTAATGTAAAAGTAAAAATGACACAAACATAATATGTTTTACGAAAAAACATTTTACATGGGGTTATAAAGATCAGATATTTGATTATAAAAAGTAATTGGAAAGCTAAAAATCTTTCCTACATCATAGTATTTTTTTTATGATTTTTAGACATTAAATAAATTAAATTATTTATGACATAATAATGATGCAGCGATGACATCATTATTTGACGATTTAAATAAAATGGAAAGATAATGTAAAATCTATGAACTACACATGGACAAAACCAATTGGATGAGTGTATTTCGAACCCTAATCACCTTATCCATGAATTATATCAATGTGGGACCTTTTGAAACCGAAACACATTTTCAAATAAAGTAATATTTCTTTACTTTCCAAAAGTGCCCCTCCTCTCCTCTTATAAAAGGCCCCCACCTCTACCTCATTTCACACACTTCTCAAGCCTTTGGCTCGGCCAACCCCTACCAATTTACTCTCTCCACATCCCTATCCTCATCCTAGAGGATTCCCTTTGGGCATAATCCTTTCAAAGGAAGCCTTTAGGCTCAAATCAAAAGGAGTTACACTTTTAAAGGTAATTCATTCTCTCATGTTCATTTGTTTTATTTTGCTTTTCCAACCCCCTAAACTCTTTTTATTTACTTATTTTGTAACAACACCAGTATATTCAATATACAAGGATGTTGTTATAAGATTTATTTGAGCTACACTCTCACACAACTGCATCAAATGGTTAAAGAACATACGGTTTCCGTGGATGGCGAAATTCTGCCTCCCGAAACGATGATTGTTCAATACTCATTTAACACCTTCAAAGGTGGCCATTATGATGTCACTATTTTTATATATGATATATAATATGTTTATGTTTTCCTTAAGCTTCTGTTTTTTTCATTTTGGTCATACCTTTATGGTATCCATTATGGGTAAACACGATATCTTCATTTTAGAAAGTGCGGACTACCGCCCCCTCAAAGTGATTTGATTCGTTAAATACCATATGTGGGACATATAAAGGATGGAACTATGATATTATATATGATATTATACTGGAATTATAATATACCTTTATATCATTATGATTCCATTCTATAAAATACGAAATAGAAATGAAAGTAGCGATCATGCGTACGTACGGCTTACCGTCTCCATGAACGGTGCATTTCATTTCTTACCTCTAAATGATTATGTAATATTATAAATGCATGTATGTACTGGATATATATGAAATATATGATATCTACATCATTAATAACATTCTGGATATAATGAACCTTTGACGAAATTAACAACATGTAAGTGTAAGAAGTCTATTTTTGACTTAAGAACCAAATACCGACAAAATGAACATTATTAACTTAACTGATTACATGATGTTCATAACATGGTATAAAAGGAATAATGAACTTGAAAAAGATTCATAAGCAAGTAGATATTAACTCAAGTTTATTATTCAGGAGATTAAAGAACGGTCGGGTCAAGTCGGATACGAGGTATGGGACTTCGTCTCAATCTCCTTTCGTTGAGGCATATTTTATTTTATACACAACTTTCTTTTATACGGTGTATAAACCCCTTTGACTTTTATGTTTATTCAAAAGGAATCTTTTTTTTATGAAGCATTTAATAAACGACAAAAGGGAATGTTTTTGTCGTACGTATGCGGCGACAACGACTTCTCCGCCGTCGTGACCGTTATTTGAGTTTCGGCTTCCTCTACAAGCCATACCTTCTTTTTAAAATAAAAATAAGTACCATGTTTTACTTTTCTTTTATTTTAGTATTGAAAATGGTTTTCATAATGTTTTTATATCAATGTGTTGTATTGATATCTCGTGATTGAAATGTGGATATTTTATGTTTCCTTTATGCATGTTTTATGTGATATGATTATGTTATGGTTCTTGGGCATTATTATGAAGACGGGTGGTTCCGTGATAAACTAAGGGTGGGTGAGCCTGTGATAGCTCTCCAATGCATTGGGTAACACGAAGGAGTGAAACGTTAAGGTTTCTCCGAAGAGATTTTAGGGAATATACTGTGATGGGTATTCCAAACGTAACCAAGAGGGTTACTCCCTACGTAAGAATGTTATGAATGCCTCAAGTTACCTTTATGTCTTATGATTTCTATGATTTATTCATGATTTTATGAGGTATGTTAAAGTGCCTATGTTTTATGGGTAAATTATTATTTCATTCTTATGTATATATGAACTCATGTTTCCTTTCCATGTTTTTTTTTATAACCCATACTGAGTTTTTATGCTCATCCCAAGTTTTTGAAATATTTTTCACAGGTCAAGGGAAAGGTATATGATAAGATGATAGAGTCAAGGATTTGTCAAGAAATAATCCATGTTTTATTTTAAATGTGTTTCCATTGATGGGAATGAAGAATACTATCTTTATGTAACCACTTTGTTTATATGTGGAATGTAATGCAAGTTTTATGATCTAATTCTCTAAAACTCTAAACCTGAAAAGATCCTCAATGTGTAATCTTGTAATAACTCAAGATTAAGTAAGGTTTAAGGCTGGGGCCTTATAGTTGGTATCAAAGGTCGGTTTAGATAACTTTAGGAGTTAGAATTATATTAAATGATTATCCAAAAAATATTTTTTTTTTAAATGGTATAGCATTTAAAGATTACCATGTTGCTTCATCTAAGACATGTTTTTTCAGAATGGTTTTCCGCAGAGGAAACAGGGAAGCAGTGCTAGGAAGGCATACAGAAGGAAATAACCTTCCGAATCAGCATCCTGAGATGGTTGGAATTGGAACTGAACAGTTTGTTGCAGTAATGGCGCAATTGACTCAAGCAATAAATGGCGGTGGTATCCATGCACGAGATCATCCAGATCAACCGCAGAGGAACATGTCAGTGGTGGAACATTTCATGAGGCAACATCCACCATCATTCAAAGGATCATCTGACCCTGTGCTAGCTGAAGGGTGGATTAAAGCACTGGAGAAGATTTTTGATGTCATGGGGTGTTCAGACAATCAAAAGGTTAGTCTTGCTATTTACCATTTGGAGGGTGAAGCAGATCAGTGGTGGTCTATGGTTAGAAATATCAGGGACGCCGATGAGATTGATGCTCTTGACTGGGATGAATTCAAAGGTATGTTTCTTGAGAAGTATTTTCCTAAGGTTGTTCGACTTAGGATGGAAAAGAAATTCTTGGAATTGAGGCAAGAGGAAGACTTAGTGGCTGCCTATGAAGAAAGGTTCACTCGATTGGCAAGGTATGCTCCAAATTTTATCCGGGACCTTGATAGTAAAATCAATCGTTTCTACTCAGGATTAAATCCAAAGTATCGAAGGGCATTAGCTTCTCGTGAGTTTAAAAGTTATGAAAAGCTTGTTCGATGTGCTGAGAAGGTGGAAATGGAGTTTGCCGATGACCAAGTTTTCTATAACAACCAGCAGAAGAAGAGACCGAGGTGGCAGGAGAAAGGTAAGAATTCTTCAAAAAACTCTGATGATAAGAGAACTAAGTTTCCAGTTTGTGATAAATGTGGAAAAAGGCATGCTGAGGAATGTCTTCTGAATTCTGGGAAGTGCTACCGATGTGGTAAGATAGGACATAAGGCTCGTGATTGCACTGAAAAGGATCAAGGTGAAGGTAAGAACAAATTTGATTTACAGTTAGTGAAATGTTATAAGTGCAATGAGATGGGTCACTATGCAAACGAGTGTCCGAAAAAGAGCTTGAGTGATGGGAAGCAGTTAGACTACAAGCAGAAAGGGGTGGTGAAATCCTTTGCAACTACTTCAGCAGATGTCGGGCCATCAAATGAAGTTGTATCAGGTACTTTGTTTGTTTTCTCAGATTATGCCAGTGTGTTGTTTGATTCGGGGTCTACACATTCTTTCATCTCTGAAACCTTTTCTAGTAAAATGGGAATACCATCTCAAGAAATGACTCCTAAACTTTTGGTAAAAACACCTGGGGGAAATGTTGAGGCAAAAAGAATTTATAAGAATCTTCTTATCCTTATCTGTGGAAAGAACCTACTTGCAAACCTTATTGTTCTACCTCTAGTAGAGTTTGATGTTATCCTGGGTATGGATTGGCTCTCTATTTACCATGCTAAGATTGACTATAGAGCTAAAGAAGTTTCTTTTCAGAAAGACTTTCAGTTTTTTTACAAGAATGAACCCTTAATTTTGATAACATATCAAGAGGCCGAGAAACTTGTAAAAG
This sequence comes from Viscum album, assembly GCA_963277665.1. NCBI lineage: Eukaryota > Viridiplantae > Streptophyta > Magnoliopsida > Santalales > Viscaceae > Viscum > Viscum album. The sequence continues at coordinate 1,709,358,106 of OY728140.1, read as the reverse complement.
ATGGAAATGAATGTTACCTTGCACACGTCGTTGAAAAATAAAGGAACTGTTCAGATTAATGATGTTCTAGTGGTAAATGAGTATCCTGATGTTTTTCTTGATGAGTTGCCTGGAATAATACCAGATCGGGAAGTTGAGTTTACTGTTGACTTAGTTCCTGATGCTAAGCCAATTTCAAAACCCCCTTATCGAATGGCACAAATTGAACTTTTAGAGTTGAAGGAGCAATTGCAAGATTTATTAGAGAAAGGTTTCATTAGACCTAGCACATCACCATGGGGTGCTCCTGTTTTATTTGTTAAAAAGAAAGATGGTTCTATGAGACTTTGCATTGATTATAGAGCCTTGAATAATATCACTGTTAAGAACAAATATCCTTTGCCTCATATCGATGATTTGTTTGATCATCTCCAGGGAGCTCAGTTTTTTTCAAAGATTGACTTGAGATCGGGGTACCATCAGCTGAAGGTAAAGGAGGCAGATATTCCGAAGACCGTTTTCCGTACAAGATATGGCCATTATGAATTTGTAGTAATGCCTTCTGGGCTAACCAATGCACCTGCTGTATTCATGGACTTAATGAATAGAATTTTCCATGAGTTCTTGGATAAGTTTGTGGTGGTTTTCATTGATGATATTTTGGTGTTTTCTAAAAGTAAAGAGGACCATGAAAAACATTTAAGGGTTATCTTGAAAACCTTAAAAGAAAATAAATTGTATGGGAAATTCAGCAAGTGTGAGTTTTGGTTGCAACAAATTTCTTTCCTTGGTCACATTGTTTCTAAAGATGGAATAACTGTTGATCCTACAAAAACAAAAGTTGTGGAAGAATGGCCAAGACCCACAAATGTAACCGAGATTCGTAGCTTCCTTGGTTTGGCGGGCTATTACCGAAGGTTTGTTAGAAATTTTTCACAGTTATCTAGTCCAATGACTAAGCTAACTCGGAAGGGTGTTAAGTTTATCTGGACAAAAGAATGTGATGATTGTTTTCAGGAATTGAAAAGAAGATTGGTGAATGCTCCAGTTTTGGCACTACCTTCCAGGAATGGTGAGTTTGTTATATACAGTGATGATTCATTGAAAGGACTTGGTTGCGTCCTAATGCAGAATGATCAGGTAATTGCTTATGCTTCACGACAGTTGAAAACTCATGAGGAAAATTACCCTACACATGAATTGGAATTAGCTGCTGTTGTTTTTGCTTTAAAAATTTGGAGGCATCATTTGTATGGAGTAAAGTGTGAAATATATACCGATCACAAAAGTTTAAAGTATATATTCACTCAGAAAGAGTTAAACATGATACAAAGGAGATGGCTGGAATTAATCAAGGATTATGATTGTACAATTCATTACCATCCGGGAAAAGCAAATAAAGTGGCTGATGCTTTGAGTCGAAAAAGTAATGCTTCATTAACAATGTTGCGTTTAGAACGTGATCCTTTGGTTAAGGATTTGATGAAATTTGGCATAGAAGTTGGTGGTGCAGGAAGTCCTTCTGTTTTGTTTCAGGTATCAGTGAGATCATCTCTATCAGATAGAATCAAGCAAGCACAGAAGCAAGATTGTGAGTTGCAGAAAAAGGTAGAGCTGGTTCAGAAAGGTAAGTTGCCTGAATTCAACATTGATAATGATTGTGTTTTGAGATTTGGGAAGAGATTTTGTGTGCCTTGTGATTCACAGTTGAAGAGAGAGTTGTTATGTGAATCTCATAGTTCTCCGTTTTCAGTTCATCCGGGCAGTACTAAGATGTATAGAGATCTGCGGGAGTATTACTGGTGGGATGGAATGAAAAGAGATATTGCTGATTTTACTGTGAAGTGTTTGACTTGTCAGCAGGTTAAAGCAGAGCGGCAGTTACTGAAAGGGATGCTTCAGCCTTTACCAGTGCCAGAGTGGAAATGGGAGAATATATCCATGGACTTTGTTGTTGGATTACCGAAGACATCTCGAGGTAATAATGCAATCTGGGTTATTGTTGATCGCTTGACCAAATCTGCTCATTTACTTTCTATACGAGATACTTTCTCTCTTGATCAACTTTCCCGTTTGTATCTTAAAGAGATAGTCAGGTTGCATGGAGTTCCTCTCTCCATTGTATCGGATCGTGATCCCAGGTTTACTTCTAACTTTTGGAAAGGCCTTCAGAAGTCATTGGGTACTGAATTAAATTTTAGTACAGCTTTTCATCCTCAATCAGATGGGCAGTCAGAACGAACAATTCAGACATTGGAGGATATGCTACGAGCTTGTTCTATGGATTATCAGGGAATTTGGGACCAACATCTTTCTTTGGTTGATTTTTCATATAATAACAGTTTTCATTCTAGTATACAGATGGCACCATTTCAGGCATTATATGGGAAGCGGTGTCGAACTCCAGATTTCTGAGATGAAGTGGGTGAAAGAAAGTTGATGGGACCAGAATTGGTAGAAGAGATGGCAGAAAAAGTTCAGCTGATTCAGAAACACATGAGAACAACTCAGAGCAGGCAGAAGAGTTATGCGGATAACCGGAGGAAGGATCTATCTTTCGAGGTAGGTGATCATGTTTTTCTCAAGGTTTCTCCTTGGAAAAGTGTGATGAGATTTGGTAATAAAGGAAAGTTGAGTCCAAGGTTCATTGGACCATACGAAATTCTGGAGAGAATTGGATCAGTTTCATACCGAGTGGCTTTACCTCCGAGTTTATCTCAGGTACACAATGTTTTTCACATTTCGATGTTGAGAAAGTATATGCCAGATCCATCTCATGTTTTGAGTCCATAGGTAGTTCAGCTGGAAGAGAACCTATCTTATGAGGAACAACCGGTCCAGATTCTTGACCACAGGGAGCAATTGTTACGGAATAAGGTGATTCATCAGGTAAAGGTTTTGTGGAAAAACCACATGATTGAAGAGGCAACATGGGAATCTGAAAATGCAATGAGGGATAAGTACCCCCATTTATTCAATAAGTAAATAAATTGCGGGGATGCAATTTTCTAAAGGGGGGAAGGATGTAACATCCCAAGCAAGTAATGAACAATAGATATTTTTATCTATGTCTATTAATGATTAGGATAGTGTTATAGAGGCTTAAAATGAAAATAAATACAATCTTATGCATTGAATACACTAATATTCTTAAAAGATTGTTTTAGTGCATTTTGATGGCAAACCATTTTTGAATCTATATTTTGACAATTTTATAAACTATGTTTGTCAAAATAAACTTATTCTTTATGATTGGTACATCAAAATTTACCTTGTGTTAATTTTTGGTATTTTTCTGACAATGTTCATTTTTTTAATGAATAGTGAAAAATACTGCATTTTACATCAAAACTGCTTTTTAACCTAATTTATTTATATGATTAGATTATGTTTTGAATTTTTTTTGAAGTTAAATTAGAATATATTTTTACCATTTTATCCAATGGTGGTCATTGTAATCAATTTCACTTTGAAATTAGACTTAAACTGGTGTCAATCTTTTGATACTTATTGTTTTGTAAAAACACGTTTTTGCTCTGGCAACGGGAATTAATTATTAAATTAATTAATTTGAATTATATGATTTAAATTTCGTAAAATAGACTTCATTTTTGAATTCAGAATATCAAATATAGCTTAGGGTTAATTTTTGGTAATTTTCTGAAAGACTTCAATTTTTGATGAATAGTGAAACCACTAAGTGGTAATCAAGCAAACTAATTTTTCAGTTAAATGAAAGTTTACCACTAATGTGTATTGAATTTTGAAAATCCGACATACATGGTTGTCATTAAGAAGTAAAATGTGGTTCAATGAGATTAAAATAATTTTTTGGTGAATAGTAACTTATTAAGTTTTTAATCGCGATTAGTGGTAATTAGTGTAGTTTAAGGTATAAATAATGCTTTAATAATATGAAATGACCTAGACACATGTCCCAACCTTATTGGTTGTGTCATGGCCGACCAAGACAAGCCATGGGTCAACTTGGGGACCCCATGGAGACATTTTGGTTGGGAAATGACATAAATAACTTTTAATTTAATGTAAAAGTAAAAATGACACAAACATAATATGTTTTACAAAAACAATTTTTACATGGGGTTATAAAGATAAGATATTTGATTATAAATAGTCATTGGAAATCTAAAAAGATTTCCTACATCATAGTATTTTTTTATGATTTTTAGACATTAAATAAATTAAATTATTTATGACATAATAATGATGCAGCGATGACATCATTATTTGACGATTTAAATAAAATGGAAAGATAATGTAAAATCTATGAACTACACATAGCCAAAACCAATTGTATGAGTGGATTTCGAACCCTTATCACCTTATCCACAAATTATATAAATGTGGGACCTTTTGAAACCGAAACACATTTTCAAATAAAGTAATATTTCTTTACTTTCCAAAAGTGCCCCTCCTCTCCTCTTATAAAAGGCCCCCACCTCTACCTCATTTCACACACATCTCAAGCCTTTGACTCGTCCAACCCCTGCCCATTTACTCTCTCCACATCCCTCTCCTCATCCTAGAGGATTCCCTTTGGGCAGAATCCTTTCAAAGGAAGCCTTTAGGCTCAAATCAAAAGGAGTTACACTTTTAAAGGTAATTCATTCTCTCATGTTCATTTGTTTTATTTTGCTTCTCCAACCCCCTAAACTCTTTTTATTTACTTATTTTGTAACAAAACCAGTATCTTCAATATACAAGGATGTTTTTATAAGATTTATTTGAGCTACACTCTCACACAACTGCATAAAATGGTTAAAGAACATGCGGTTTCCGTGGATGGCGAAATTCTGCCTCCCGAAACGATGATTGTTCAATACTCATTTAACACCTTCAAAGGTGGCCATTATGATGTCAATATTTTTATATATGATATATAATATGTTTATGTTTTCCTTAAGCTTCTGTGTTTTTCATTTTGGGCATACCTTTATGGTTTCCATTATGGGTAAACACGATATCTTCATTTTAGGAAGTGCGGACTACCGCCCCCTCAAAGTGATTTGATTCGTTAAATACCATATGTGGGACATATAAAGGATGGAACTATGATATTATATATGATATTATACTAGAATTATAATATACCTTTATATAATTATGATTCCATTCTATAAAATACGAAATAGAAATGAAAGTATCGATCATGCGTACGTACGGCTTACCGTCTCCATGAACGGTGCATTTCATTTCTTACCTCTAAATGATTATGTAATATTATAAATTCATGTATGTAATGGATATATATGAAATATATGATATCTAAATCATGAATAACATTCTGGATATAATGAACCTTTTACCAAATTAACAACATGTAAGTGTAAGAAGTCTATTTTTGACTTAAGAACCAAATACCGACAAAATGAACATTATTAACTTAACCGATTACATGATGTTCATAACATGGTATAAAAGGAATAATGAACTTGAAAAAGATTCATAAGCAAGTAGAGATTAACTCAAGTTTATTATTCAGGAGATTAAAGAACGGTCGGGTCAAGTCGGATACGAGGTATGGGACTTCATCTCAATCTCCTTTCGTTGAGGCATATTTTATTTTATACACAACTTTCTTTTATATGGTGTATAAACCCCTTTGACTTTTAAGTTTATTCAAAAGGAATCTTTTTTTTTACGAAGCGTTTAATAAACGACAAAAGGGAATGTTTTTGTCGTACGTATGCGGCGACAACGACTTCTCCGTCGTCGTGACCGTTATTTGAGTTTCGGCTTCCTCTACAAGCCATACCTTCTTTTTAAAAGAAAAATATGTACCATGTTTTACTTTTCTTTTATTTTAGTATTGAAAATGGTTTTCATAATGTTTTTATATCAATGTGTTGTATTGATATCTCGTGATTGAAATGTGGAAATTTTATGTTTCCTTTATGCATGTTTTATGTGATATGATTATGTTATGGTTCTTGGGCATTATTATGAAGACAGGTGGTTCCGTGATAAACTAAGGGCGGGTGAGCCCGTTATAGCTCTCCAATGCATTGGGTAACGCGAAGGAGTGAAATGTTAAGGTTTCTCCGAAGAGATTTTAGGGAATATACTGTGATGGGTATTCCAAACGTAACCAAGAGGGTTACTCCCTACGTAAGAATGTTATGAATGCCTCAAGTTACCTTTATGTCTTATGATTTCTATGATTTATTCATGATTTTATGAGGTATGTTAAAGTGCCTATGTTTTATGGGTAAAGTATGATTTCATTCTTATGTATATATGAACTCATGTTTCCTTTCCATGTTTTGTTTTATAACCCATACTGAGTTTTTATGCTCATCCCAAGTTTTTGAAATGTTTTTCACAGGTCAAGGGAAAGGTACATGATAAGATGATAGAGTCAAGGATTTGTCAAGAAATAATCCATGTTTTATTTTAAATGTGTTTCCATTGATGGGAATGAAGAATAATATCTTTATGTAACCACTTTGTTTATATGTGGAATGTAATGCAACTTTTATGATCTAATTCTCTAAAACTCTAAACCCGAAAAGATCCTCAATGTGTAATCTTGAAATAACTCAAGATTAAGTAAGGTTTAAGGCTGGGGCCTTATATCAACATTATTTAAAATATTTATATCATATTTATTTTGGAAGTCATATTAATATGGTTTTTGAAAGGTAAAAAAAATATGATGGGTGAAAACCTGTCACATATGGAAAGGTCATAGGGTTTAAACCCACAACTAAAGGGTGACAATAGTGCAATGCCTACCACTAGCCTACTTGATATTCTGGATATAATGATTTTTTTAATTTAAAATATCTACTGTATAAATGTTATTTTTATTTTAAGGATATTTTTTATCAAATATAAAACCTTGGGATTGGAAATTATTTTCTGAATAATGTTATTTTGGGAGACATTCTCTATTTTGGTAATATTATAAGATTAAGTAAATATAATATTTTAAAAAATAAAATTTCAATTCTATTTTGGAGTCAAATATGATTTTATTGTGAATGTATTGTGATTTAGTTTATTTATGGAAATGGTTAGAATATATTGGATATCAAATTTGTTTTTAAATATATAAAGGTTTCTAATTTTTGGGGAATCTGGAGTTAAGATTTATTTTTAAAATTTAGAGACCTTTTTGGATTGTGATTTTGGACAGAAGTATTTTGGATGAGTCTAATGTTTGGAATGGATTAAGTTGAACATTGGATGTTATTTTTTGAGGTTAACTATGATTTATTGGATACTTTGTGCCAAAAATTTTGGTTTTAGTATATATTTAAACATTTAAGGAATGATCGGTATATCTTATGATTCATTAAAGTGATTTAGGTGTGAAAATATTATCTTGAATATCCATTTATCGGCATTAGAAATTAAGTGAAAATATATTTGAGAATAACCAAAGGGTAAGATCATGATGATAACATGAAAAGAAATCAATTAATATTATTTTCTAAAGTGCTTGTCTGAATAGTAAAATAATCCATCAATTATCAAAAATGAATTTGGAATAAAAACTCTATTTTTTTAATTTTATTACTGAGAAATAAATGCCCTCTTTGCCTTTTAACCCATCATATATTTATGGTTTTGTGATGATAGAAATTATGATGACCATATTCTCTAATACTCACCATCAGAACATGCTGATTTAATTTCTATTTCTTGTCCCATCTTTCAATTTTAAATAATGTTATCAAATTCAAAGGCCTTATTTTGTGGTAACCATTTCATTTCCCTTACCCTCTTATTAAGAAAATGTTTTATTAACCGTATTTCCGATTTGGGTTTCCCACAAAGGAATTTTCAAGTATTAACCTTTGATTTTTGATGTGCAATTTAAAATTTTATGGATGAATTTTATTTAAGTATGGGATAATTTAACACTCTAATGTTTTATGGTATGTGCCTTTTTAAATTTAAACTCTTCGATAACTTATGCCTCACGCAACACCGAGCTTAAATTAACCATGAGATATTGTTAAATATTATTATTTTTACACTAGATGTTAAGTCAGAGGTTGTGAATATGATTAAATAAGTTATAGAAAATATATTTTACATATGTATAAATAATTCTTTGAGCAATTAATTATAAATGAGTGTAAAACCCTTTTTAAAATAAAAGGGAATATTTTTCTGAAAAACTATTTAAATTTGCACAAGTGTATTTTATACCAATAAAGAAACAAATCAGTATTATTGTATTTTATTAATGATATATATATACATATATATATATATATTATTCAATGTAATTTTTAAAATTCAACTTATTTTTTTATAGACATGATATATAAACAAATCCAATTTTACGCATAAAAGAAGTATTTTTCTAAAAAGATAGTTTTACCTCAATTTAATGGAAAACCAATTTTAAATCAAATTTTAACACTTTTATATGTTTTATTTTGAAAAATAAACTTATTATTTTAAATAATAACATAAAAAATTCTTTGGTTTAATTCTTGATATTCTTCTAATAATTTTTATCTTTTTATGAATAGTGATTAAATATTGCATTTTAATTTAAACAACTTTTTCATATAAATAATTTATAGTGTTAAATTATAATTTTAATTGGATTTAAAGTATAATTAGATATTTTTTATCATTTAATCTAATTTACGTCGTTGGAATAAATTTCATATTGAACTTTGATATAAAATCATTTCAATATTTTGAATGTTTTTACATTAAAAACAATTTCTCTCGTTCCACCAATAGGATTAAATTTAAATTAATGTTATCCAATTTTGTATTTTGAATTTTGAAAAATGGATTCCATATTTGAAATCATATGGTAATAATTATTTAATTAAGTCTTTTTATATTTTGGAAAAAATTTCAAAAGTATCTTTAGTTTTTTATTTAATTACCACAGTTAAGAGTAAATCGGGTAATTAAGGGTAAAAATAATATTATAATTATTGTAAAATTATAATAACACTTTTAATAATTTTATTGGATATGTTATTTTTTACCAAAATCATCCTTGGGTAGATTTTTTTCCCCATTGGATCCACTTGTACGACTTTAATCCATTTATTTTATTTTATTTAAAGAAAAGTCAAGTTTATCATACTATTGTTTTTAATAAGTAAAATATTTTTAATATGGATTTATATATGGGATATTTTGGACTATAAAATTTAATTAGATATATAAATTTATTTCTTCATAATGATAATTTAATTTTAATTTTTAGGTAAGAAATATTTAAATTAAGGGCTTGCATAATGATGATGTAGATATTCTTTAATTAATGGACACATCAAGTAAATGTTATAAAAAATATTAAAATAATTATAATTTCATATAATTGATGTACTAAATTAATTTTATAAATTAAATAGTCATATTAGGGATGTTTAATTGTTTTTTTTAATTTACCTTTTTTATTTATATTTTTTAAAATGTCAATAAATGAATACTCTCAAAATTGAAATTATTGATTTTTTAAAATAAATAATATTTTATTATTTGATAAAAAATCATAAAAATATATAATTCTAAAAAACGATTATGATAATGATTTAAAAGTAATCCATGAATCATTTATGGTTTTTTTGGCATCTCATAATAACAATATTAACCCTGAAATACTAAAAATCCAAATTTCCATGGTAACCGTTAAAGTGCTTAACTTAGGTTTAAAGGCAAAAGATAAGGGTAAAAATGTAACCTAAAATTGTCTAAAAATTACTATTTGAGATTATATATACCCATAATCATATTATATTATAAATAACTTACTTTTTAGACATTTGGAATTGAAAATTAATTTATATTAATTTAATATATTGTGAGTTTTCAACAGTACCCTTCACCTCAATTATAAAAGGGAACAACCTCCCTCAATTTTGAACACCAATTTTAGCCTTCTATCTCAACCAAAACCTAAAAAAATAATCCTCAATCTTCTCTCCTGTCATCTTGAATCATCCACTTTTAAGTAAATCTAATCAAGGGAGTCATTTTCTATAAATTTATAGGAGATACCCAGAGAAGAGGTAATGTTCACAAGGAATGTTTTTGGTTTATTTCTTCCTTAAACCACTAAATAAATTTTTAATTAATTATTATATAATAAAATAAGTATTATAAACATACTTATATGTTGTTATATTAATTTTTTTTACCTGCATATACACACACTTCCATCAAATGGGTAACGAAATTACCATTCATGTACGGAAGACTATCGCCTCACGAAACGATATTGTTCGTTTTTCCATTACCACCTCTCATGGTTGAGAATTAGAATGAAAGCCCTATTTTTATATAATATATATGATATTTATATTGTATTAATACTTATATAATTTTTATATTACACATACCTTCATGCCTTATATTTCGTGGGAACACAATAACATCGTTTGTAGACTTGTGGACTACCGCCTCCTCAAAGCGATGTGATTCGTTCACACTATACATGAAGTGTATTAAGAATGATTTTAATGAAAAGAATTACATATATTATTTAAATATGATAATAAAATTATAACATAAATATATATCATTTATGTTTTATTCTTTTAATACAAAGAAATGGAAGAGGCGTTCATGCGTTCGTATGACCTACCATCTCCATGAACGGTGCATTTCATTTCTTATCCCCAAATTTTATTAATTATTATAAATACATATATATTGAATATATATTTTACTTACATAATGGTTTAATTTTTTTATATTATTAATTCATGATCTAATTAATAGGAACAATAGGTATCAAGTCCAAACATACACGAAAAACTAGGCAATTAACACCAGAAATAGTGAAAATAATGGAAAATTATTAACAAATGGGTAATGAGATATTATAAGAAGTTAATATATAATATTATAAATATTAATATGGTTCCATTTTAATTTAATAAAATACCAAAAAAAATATAATTGAGCTTAAAGTACTTTCACTCAAAAGGAAATGCAAGGTATGGTTTTTTCTCGTCTAGCTTCTGTTTCTGTGAGACAAATGCCTTATACACTAATTATTTATTCTGTGTGGTGTATATACTACCAATGAATGTATTTTATGAGTCTTATACTGAATATTATGATTTTGTTATATCCATATAATATTATTTCTTTCATTGGAATACAATTCTACTGATTATAATGTTGTAACGTTTTATTTCATAATATCATCGTTATTCAGGATTGTTTTTGTCTAAGCCTCCACCAAGGAATATTTATCATCCATGTTATGAGTTTTCTGAAAATGTTTTCAAAAATGTTTTAATATTATACAAGGATTTTTTAAAGTCATATCTACCACTTTTATACATTTTAAAAAATTATTTAAAAGGAATCTTCATGTCTCTTTCCAAAACAATGTACTTTATGAGTTTTCTTACAAAAGTAAAAGGATTGTGTTTATTACTTATACTCCAAGAAAATAATTTCCTAATATCATGATTCCCTGATGTTGTGAACCTTACTTTATAATTTTACAAGTTTATTTTCAATGAAAATATTTTCTTTTATAAAGGTGTGTCCTTTTAAATAAATGTTAAAAAATAGTAAGGGTTTTTCATCTTACTTTTTTCTTTTATGAGATAAATGTAATATTCACCACATAATTATTTTTTGTTATGTATCTACTTTACCTTTTGATAAATCATATCAATAATACTTTTATATGTGGGGTATTCAAATATTTCAAATTGGGATGGGACACTTTGGTTTAAAAATCTATTTTTAATTTGATTATTCAATATATGAGGAATGCCTTGGACATAGACTATATGGGTTGGGAATCATTCAATGCAATCCCCTATATGAATTTATATTCTTTTGAGATGAATAAGTTTTCCAAATAAAATATTTTAAACTATCTTGAGAATAATTCTTTATTTTAAAAGAATCATGTTCCTGGGAAACAGGACTTCAAATAATTAAGCATTTTCATTATTGAGATTTTAGTTATTATTATTATCCATTAATTTTTTTTTATTTGACATATCTATGGATGCATTAAATTCTCAGTTTATTTATTTAATGTAATATGTTTTAATAATATATCATAGTAGTTATTCCTTATCAATATATATATATATCATGTGTACTCAGTTATTTACCATTTAATGATGATTATACTCATTGATTCATTATTTCTTCTATTTTACTTAACCTTACTGATAATTTGAGCACACACTTATTATGTCTCTTTTCCCTAGGTTATGAAGATGAATCCTTTGAATGAGTTTTAAATATTTTGAGATTTTAATTTCATTTCGCCTTATTTTCTTTTCCCAACATATTATGGGTATCATGTATGCAATCCGGTATTTGAAAACTAATAAACGGTTTCCTCTTTTAGGATGGAAATTACTTGTATATATTCCAATGTAATGAAGTATTGAATCGACTCTAAGACTCTGGTGTTGACACATTAAAATAATATTTATCTTCATTATGGTAATTTAACTTTAATTTTTAGGTAAAAAATAATTACCTTAAAGGCTTGCACAGTTATGATGCGGTAATTTTTTAATTAAGGGAAATATCAAAAAATTGATATTAAAAATATTAAAATAAATATAATTTGAGACACTTATTATCAACCATGAATTTTATATATTAAACTAACATGTTAGGGATGTATTAAAAGAGTTAGTTCAAATATATCTTGTTTCATTGATATTTTTAATAATCAATGTAATTAATAGTGTCAAAATGACATTAATAATATTTTAAAATAAATAATATTTTATTCTACGATATAAAATTCTTAAAAATATTATATTTTTTCACATTATTGGTATAAGGTTTAAAATGTCATCAATGATATATTTATGGGTATTTTGAAATTTTATAGTAACTATATTAAACCTTAAATAGTAAAAAATTAATGTTATCAAGGTAAGAGTCAAAGGGGTTAAATAAGGGTTAAAACCAAAAGATAAGGTTACAACCATGGCCTAAACATATCCAGAAATTATTGGATGAATAGGATTCAACCATTTCTCCTTTATATTTAATTTTATTTGTTTATTAGACAGTATTCCATGAAAATAACTTATAAATTATTTAAATCAAATATATTTACAAATTGTCACTTTCTTTATACTTAATAACTTTTATGTGTCCACATAAGGACAAAATCAATGTCAAAATGGAAATAAATGTATATTTTGATATTAATTAATTTTTTAACTATATAAATTTATTTTTTATTTTTATAAATTATATAATTACCATAAAATATTCTACGATTCTAATACATCATTTATTTAATTATCAAGAAAAATAAAATAATTAATTTTTAAAGTATTAATTATAATATGTTTGGGATATGTTAAAATTTATAAATAATATTATAGATATATATGATATATTTTAGATTTTTTAAATTATTATACTTGAATTACCACTTTTCCATGCTATATTAGAATTCAAATTAAATTAATAGTATCAAATTTGACATTAATGATATTTTATTGAATTAAAATTTTACTAAATTATTTAAAAATCAAAAAAAATGTTAAATAATTTAAAATAGGATAACATATGTTCTAAAATTTCTTCCATTATTCATTTATATTCTATTTATATGTCTTTTTCTCTATAATGGACTTATTATATTTTAATATTTTGAGAATTTCTAAAAGTGCCCCTATGTAACACCCCGAGCTTCCACGATACGCTTCTCATTCAATAATGCAATAGCTTGCATTGTACGCAACTTCGAGTTCTAAAACACCGCGACTAATCAAAGTAGCCGTTATGAATAGTAATAACCACTTTTTAAAATTATAGAATTTTTATATTTCAAAATGGACTTCATTTTGGGATTCGGAATATCGAAATTATCCTAAGTTGAGTTTTTTGTAATTTTCTGAGAACTTTCAATTTTTTATGAATAGTGAAAAATACTTAAAACAACTTTTTTAATCAAAATAATTTATAGTGATAAATTATACTATTTAGTGGTTTTAAAGTATAATTATAATATATTTTTACCATTTTATCCAATGGTGGTCATTAGAATTAATTTAACATTGAAATTGGACATAAACAATTGTCAATCTTTTGATATAAATTGTTTCTTAAAAACACGCTATTTGTTGTGACAGTGGGAATTAATTATAAAATTAATTAATGCAACTTATATGTTTGTAATTTTGTAAAATAGACATCATTTTTGAATTCAGAATATCAATTATAGCTTAGGGTGAAATTTTGGCATTGTTCTGAAAAACTTCAATTTTTGATGAATAGTGAAACCACTGAGTGGTAGTTAAATAACTGATTTTTCGTTTAAATGAAATATTACCACTTCTGTGTTTTGATTTTCAAAAATCCGACATACACGGTTGTCATTAAGAAGTAAAATTTGGTTCAATGAGATTAAAATAATTTTTGGTGAATAGTAACTTTTAAGTTCTTAATCGCGATTAGAGGTAATTAGTGTAGTTTAAGGTAAAAATAATGTTTTAATAATATGAGATGATCTTGACACATGTCTTACCCTCATTGGATGTGTCATGGACGACCAAGACAATCCATGGGTCAACTTGGGAACCCCATGGAGCCACTTTAGTTGGAAAATGACATAAATACCTTTTATTTAATGTTAAAGTAAAAAATGACACAAACATGAAATGTTTTACTAAAACAATTTTTACATGGGGTTATACAAGTCATATTTTTGACTATAAATAGTAATTGGAAAGCTAAAAATATTTCCTACATCTTAGTATTTTTTTTATAATTTTTAGACATTAGATAAATTAAATTATTTATGACATCATTATGATGCAGTGATGACCTCATTATTTAATGATTTTAATAAAATGAAAAGATAATGTAAAATACAAGGTTTAAACTTGTCCAAAGACTATTGGATGGGTAGATTTATAACCCTTATCACCTTATCCTCAAATTATATAAGTGTGGGACCTTTATTATCCGAAAATCATTGTATAATAATGTAAAATTTCCTTACTTTCCAAGAGTGTCCCTCCTCTCCTCTTATAAAAGGACCCCACCTCTACCACCTAATTCACACTTTCAAACCATTTGGATCGGCCAACCTCTTCCATAATACTCTTCCAACTTTTCCCCCTTACTCCTAGAAGCCTAACTTTGGGCATAACTCTTCCCAAGGAAACCTTTGGCTTGAATCAAAAAGAGTTACCCGATTTTGAGGTAATGTCTTCTCTAATGTTGTTTTGTTTTATTTTTCTTCTCCAACCCCCTAAACACTTTTTATTAATTTCTTTTGTAACAAAAACAGTATCATCAATATACTAGGATGTTTTTATAATAAGGATTCGAGATACACATACACACACCTACATCTAATGGTTAAAGAACATACGGTTTCTGTGGATGGCGAATTTCTGCCTCACAAAACGATGACTGTTCAACACTCATAAAACACCTTCAAAGGTGTCCATTAAGATGTAACTCTATTTATAAATGATATATAATATGTTTATATTTTAATTAAGGTTCTGTATTTTGATTTATTGCATACCTTTATTATTTCCATTATGGGTAAACGTGATATTTTCATTTTAGGAAGTGCAGACTACCGCCCCCTCAAAGTGATTTGAATCGTTAATACCATATGTGGGATGTATAAAGGATGTAGTAAATGATATTATATATGATGTTATACTGGAATTATAATATACCTTTATATCATTATGATTTCATTAAATACGAAATAGAAATGAAAGTAGTGTTCATGCATACGTACGGCTTACCGTCTCCATGAATGGTGCATTTCATTTCTTACCTCTAAACGTTATGGAATATTATAAATGCATGTATATACTGGATATATATGAGATATATTATATCTATATCATGACTATAATTCTGGATATAATGGATATATCACCACATGAACAACTTGTAATTATAATAATTTTATTTTTGACTCAAGTACCTAAGATCGACAAAATGACCGTTATAAACTTTAATAACTACATAATGTTCATAACATGATAATAAGGGATATAAAATGAATAATTACCATGAAAAAGTTTCTTAAGTAAATATAAATTAACTCTAGTTTATTATTTAGGAGGTTAAAGAATGGTCGAATCAAGTCGGACACAAGGTAAGGGAATTTCTTAACCCAACTTCCATTCTTTGGGTTAATCTCCTACTTTCAAATTATGTCATGATATTATTATGTCCTATTTTGTATTTTTACCTTATTTATGTGTGCCTATAGTGAATACACATAATAGATCTATTTTATTTTAAAAATGATCTTTTTAAGGACTTCTTCTCAATCCCATTTCATTGAGGCATATTTGGTTTTATACACAACTTTCTTTTATACGGTGTATAAACCCCTTTGACTTTTATGTTTATTCAAAAGGAATCTTTTTTATACGAAGCGTTTTACTAAACGACAAAAAGGGAATGTTTTTATTTCTGTACTTAAGCGGCGACAACGACTTCTCCGCCGCCGTGACCATTATTTGAGTTTCGGCTTCCTCTACAAGCCATCATTTTTCTAATGAAAAATAAATACAATGTTTTAACTTTATTTTATTTTGGTATTGAAAATGGTTTTGAAAGCATTTTTATTATATCAATGTGCTGTATTGATATCTTGTGATTGAAATGTGGAAATGTTATTTTTCCTTTATGCATGTTTTATGTGATACGGTTATGTTATGGTTTATGATATGTTTAAACCTATTCATATGAGGAATGCATTGGACTTAACAAGTGACGGGTGGAGCCCGCTATAGCTCCTCGATGCATCGGTAGGTCTCATGAGACAACTAGACGTGGAATTGGCCAAGGCCCTTTCCCAATTTGATTTATGGTTTTGGCCGAGGCCTTAATCATTTTAGACGTCTTGGCCGAGGCCTTGACAAAATGTTTCAGAATGTCTGGCATTATGCATTCCATCATTATGAAAGTGGTTATTGATATTGCATATGATTATTCGACTAGTAGAATATCCATGTGAGTAAGTAAACAGAATTATTTAATTTTATTTTTGTCATATTATGCTAAATTTCAAGTTTTAAAAAGGCTTTGGTTTTAGTTATACATTGCCTTAAATGTTAATGTTTATTTATGAAAGCTTCCACAATATTGTTATCCTTACTGAGCATCTGAGCTCACCCCTTCCAATGTTTTAATATTTTCCAGGATGTGAAGAAGTATTTTATGAATGACCTGCAGGGATAGTCAGAAGAGGATATGATTGTAGACTATGAATACTTTGTTATTAGTTTTTCACTTTATGATGTAATGTAACATTTATGAATGTATCTAGTGTTTCCAAGGCTACTAAACTAATCGGTCTTTCGAGACTTGATCTTTTGTGATCATGCCAATGTTATGAAGTAATGCACCGACTCTGGGTAGCTGGGGTCGGGGCGTTACAGTTGGTATCAGAGGTAGTTTAGTACTAACTTTGGAAGCTAGATTTAGATAAACTCTTATTAGAGCACATAGCCCGAAGATAGACTTTGAGGATTAGTATAGAAGAACTTCCTAGAATTTTGGTATTGTAGAGATGTTGTGAGTTTTCCGAGTAATACATCCCTGTCTGGATACGAGCAGGTAGAGGTGGCTCTGGAACAGATGTACCTAGGGGTAAAACCCAAAAACACCGCTTTGAGCTAGACTCGAATGGGAACCGGTGCATGACAACGGGCCTTGCTGCACTCTTGGTTACGACACTCCTAGGGGATATGCTTTGGATAATTCTCATTTTCTTTATAAACCACTATAAAGGGTTATGAGTATATACTTTCTCAAAGAAAACATTTTTATGGATTATATCCATAAATAGTTCAATTTATGTTAAGTATCTTACAAGTATGGAATTATGTATTTTGATTCATAAACTAATCTAGTTTATGCCATTTTATAGAAATGGTGCCTAGTGGAAGGAATGGAAACCGTATCAATGTACGCACTCCGTGTAGGGATTTCCCTCCTGCTCAAGATAATTATTGTGGATCTGGAGATACAACTGGTGCTGATCAACTTATTACCATACTGGGGCAACTCACTCAAGTTATGAATAATAACCTTACTCATATGGATCACCCTGATCCACAACGTGGAGGATCAATGTTAGACCGCTTCATGAGGCAACAACCACCAACATTTAATGGGGGTACAAATCCATTAGTAGCTGAGCAATGGATAAACTCCTTAGAGAAAATATTCCATGCCTTGGGGAGTAGTGAAAGGGAGAAGGTTGTCATGGCAGTCTACCGCCTCACTGGAGATGCCGATCAATGGTGGTCATTGATTCAAAATACAAAGGAAGATGATGATGTATCGAATATGGAATGGAGGGAGTTCAAATATCTTTTCTTAGAAAAATACTATCCTCGTGACCATCGAGCAGATATGGAAAGACAATTTTTGAGTTTGAGACAAAAGGAGGATGAGAATGTCGCAAAGTATGAGGCCAACTTTACAAGGTTAGCGAGGCATGCTGCAGATTATATACGTAACCCAAGAGGTAATATTGATCATTTCTTTGATGGGTTAAAACCATTTCTCTGTCGAGCTTTAGTATCACAATCTTTCTCAACATATGAAGATATTGTCTCATGTGCTATAAAGACAGAAAAGGAATTATCTAAGTCTTGTGACAAAAAAGTAAAGAAAGAGAAGAAGAGAACGGTGGAACAAGAGACAGATAAAGGGAAAAAGGGAAAGAAGGATTTTCCATTATGTGATAATTGTGGGAAGAATCACCCTGGTACTTACCTAAAAGGAATGGGAGTTTATTATAAATGTGGAGAAAAAGGTCACCAGGCACGTGATTGCAAGGGAAAGAAAGAGGCTATCAATGTTGAATGCTACAATTGTAGGGAAATGGGGCATTATGAAAATGAATGTCCTAAGCATTAGGGAAACTTACCTCAGAAAAGGCCAAGGGATCAAAGACAATCTTATGCTGTTACTATAGTTGAAGCAGAATAACTAATGTATTGGTGCTTTTGGACTCATGGATTATATTCTGGTTATTAGAATAATGTGATATATATATAAGGATTGTACTGTAGTACTTGTTGATTTCAGTAATGTTTTAATATGATGAAGGTAATTATATTTTTAGTATGTGACAATAATAGAAACTTTAATTTGTTTGGGAAATCTGATAAATTGATTTTGGAATTAAGAGACCTTTTAGAGAAAGTCTGGACAGAGGTATTTTGGATAACTATAAAGGTTAGAGTGGATTAAGTTGATCTTTGGATAGTATTTTTTAAGGTTAAAAAATTTATGAAGATTATTTTTGGAATATTATAATACTATAGTTTTAGGAAAAGGACAACCTGCAGGGTGGGGCATAACCCATCGCGTCGGACAAAGCTGCAGGAATCGAACCCACAACCATAGTGCGACAGGACTTTATTTCCTACCACTAGCCTACAGGAAGCCCCTGGTTATTACAAAATAATTTTACTAATCTAAATGGTATGTGTTAAAATTTGGAACCTTATACAATTAGGATAAATAGAATATTTTTGAGTTCTATTACCTTTTAGAGTGAAAGATGGGTTTTTGGTAAAAATTTATTAAAGAATGAAAGTCTATATGACAAGTATGTATATTCCCTTACGTTCTTAGTAAATCTCCTAAATAAATTCTTTAACTTTATAAAAGGTAACTTAAAACAAAAATGTTGCCGGTTAACTTTTCCAAATGGGGATTCAATGACCGTTTAACCAATCACAAGTTTGTGATTTTCTTATTGTTAACTTTCTCCTAATCCAGTTTTCTACAACTCTCTATCAGACCTTGATGGTTTGTTTTTCTTCCATATCCATATTTTCATAGAATCTTAGTATGGGATATCTCGGAAGACCTTTGTACTTATCTTTCTTTATTTTAAAGTTATATTTTTATTAACCTTGTTTCTGATGTGGGTTTTCTACAAAGGTATTTTCTATTTTCAACCTTTTATTTTCCAAGAAAAATTTCAAATTGCGAGGACGCAATTTATTGAAGGAGGGGAGAATGTAACGCCCCGAGCTTCCACGATACGCTTCTCATTCAATAATGCAATAGCTTGCATTGTACGTAACTTCGAGTTCTAAAACACCGCGACTAATCAAAGTAGCCGTTATGAATAGTAATAACCACTTTTTAAAATTATAGA
The DNA here is from genome assembly GCA_963277665.1 of Viscum album. NCBI lineage: Eukaryota > Viridiplantae > Streptophyta > Magnoliopsida > Santalales > Viscaceae > Viscum > Viscum album. The sequence continues at coordinate 1,709,338,002 of OY728140.1, read as the reverse complement.
AATTTTATATTTCAAAATGGACTTCATTTTTGGATTCGGAATATCGAAATTATCCTAAGTTGAGTTTTTTGTAATTTTCTGAGAACTTTCAATTTTTTATGAATAGTGAAAAATACTTAAAACAACTTTTTTAATCAAAATAATTTATAGTGATAAATTATACTATTTAGTGGTTTTAAAGTATAATTATAATATATTTTTACCATTTTATCCAATGGTGATCATTAGAATTAATTTAACATTGAAATTGGACATAAACAATTGTCAATCTTTTGATATAAATTGTTTCTTAAAAACACGCTATTTGTTGTGACAGCAGGAATTAATTATAAAATTAATTAATTAAACTTATATGTTTGGAATTTTGTAAAATAGACATCATTTTTTAATTCGGAATATCAATTATAGCTTAGGGTGAAATTTTGGCATTGTTCTGAAAAACTTCAATTTTTGATGAATAGTGAAACCACTAAGTGGTAGTTAAATAACTGATTTTTCATTTAAATGAAATATTACCACTTATGTGTTTTGATTTTCAAAAATCTGACATACATGGTTGTCATTAAGAAGTAAAATGTGGTTCAATGTGATTAAAATAATTTTTGGTGAATAGTAACTTTTAAGTTCTTAATCGCGATTAGAGGTAAATAGTGTAGTTTAAGGTAAAAATAATGTTTTAATAATATGAGATGATCTTGACACATGTCCTACCCTCATTGTATGTGCCATGGCCGACCAAGACAATCCATGGGTCAACTTAGGGAGCCCATGGAGCCACTTTAGTTGAAAAATGACAAAAATACCTTTTATTTAATGTTAAAGTAAAAAATGACACAAACATGAAATGTTTTACTAAAACAATTTTTACATAGGGTCATACAAGTCATATTTTTGACTATAAATAGTAATTGGAAAGCTAAAAATATTTCCTAAATCATAGTATTTTTTTATAATTTTTAGACATTAAATAAATTAAATTATTTATGACATCATTAAGATGCAGCGATGACCTCATTATTTAATGATTTTAATAAAATGAAAAGATAATGTAAAATCCAAGGCTTACACTTGTCCAAAGACTATTTGATGGGTAGATTTAGAACCCTTATCACCTTAGCCTCTAATTATATAAGTGTTGGACCTTTAGAATCCGAAAATCATTGTATAAAAATGTAAAATTTCCTTACTTTCCAAGAGTGCCCCTCCACTCCTCTTATAAAAGGCCCCCACCTCTACCACCTCATTCACACTTTCAAGCCATTTGGCTCGGAAAACCTCTGCCCAAATACTCTCCCAACTTTCCCCCCTTACTTCTAGAAGCCTCACTTTGGGCAGAACTCTTCCCAAGGAAGCCTTTGGCTCAAATCAAAAAGAGTTACCCGATTTTGAGGTAATGTCTTCTCTAATGTTGTTTTGTTTTATTTTTCTTCTCCAACCCTCTAAACACTTTTTATTCATTTCTTTTGTAACAACAACAGTATCCTAAATATACTAGGATATTGTTATAAGAATTATTAGAGCTGCACTGACACACACCTACATCTAATGGTTAAAGAACATACAGTTTCTGTGGATGGCGAATTTCTGCCTCACGAAACGATGATTGTTCAACACTCATAAAACACCTTCAAAGGTGGCCATTAAGATGTCACTCTATTTATAAATGATATATAATATGTTTATGTTTTACTTAAGGTTCTGTATTTTCATTTATTGCATACCTTTATTATTTCCATTATGGTTAAACGTGATATTTTCATTTTAGGAAGTGCGGACTACCGCCCCCTCAAAGTGATTTGAATCGTTAATACCATATGTGGGATGTATAAAGGATGGAGTAAATGATATTATATATGATGTTATACTGGAATTATAATATACCTTTATATCATTATGATTTTATTAAATACGAAATATAAATGAAAGTAGTGTTCATGCGTACGTACGGCTTACCGTCTCCATGAATGGTGCATTTCATTTCTTACCTCTAAACGTTATGGAATATTATAAATGCATGTATATACTGGATATATATGAGATATATGATATCTATATCATGACTATAATTCTGGATATAATGGATATATCACCACATGAACAACTTGTAATTATAAGGATTTTATTTTTGACTCAAGTACCTAAGATCGACAAAATGACCATTATAAACTTTAATAATTACATAATGTTCATAACTTGGTATGTAACAGCCCAAGATTTTATAAAGAAATATTCTTTTTAATTTTATTAATGTCTTGTGTTGTACGCTACACCAAAAGGAGCTTGCACAACACGCATCCTTGTCTTGCCTTGCATTACACGCAATCGCGACCTTCCTCGATAGCGTGTGTAATACGCAATACCGAGTTTCACTAAACAACGATGTGCTATTAAAATATTATTAAAACTAGCTGTTATGAATAGTAATAACCACTTTTTAAAATTCTGTAAATCTTATTTTTCAAAATGAACTTCATTCTTGGATTCAGAGTATCGAATTTAGCCTAAGGTGAAATTTTGGTACTTTTCGGATAACTTTCATATTCTGATGAATAGTAAAAAATTACTAAATTATAATTAAAAACAACTTTTTTAATCGAAATAATTAATAGTGATAAATTATTAATTTGAGTGGTTTTAAAGTATATTTAGAATATATTTTTACAATTTAATACAATGTTGGTCATTGGTTGTAATTTCACATTTAAACCAGACATAATCAAGTGTCAATCTTTTGATATATATTGTTTCCTAAAAACACGCTATTTATTTTAACAGCGGGATTTAATTATAAAATTAATTAATGCAACTTCTATGTTATGAATTTGGTAAAATAGATTTCATTTTTGAATTCGGAATATGAAATATAGCTTAGGATGAAATTTTGGCATTGTTCTGGAAAACATCAATTTTTGATGAATAGTGAAACTACTAAGTGGTAGTTAAAAAAACTGAATTTTTCATAAAACTTAATTTTGCCGCTTCTGTGAATGGAATTTCGAAAATCCGAGAGACACGGTTAATATCAAGGACTAAAATGTGGTTCAATGAGATGAAAATAATTTTTGGTGAATAGTAACTTTTTACTTTTTTTTTACCGCGGTTAATAGTAAATAGGGTAACTAAGGGTAAATATGATATCAATATTACCCTAACACATGTCCTAATTCTATTGGACAAGTGTAATTCGACCAAAAACAAACTTAGGAATAAAATATGACCATTTAGGCCCACTTGGATTAGATTAGGACATTTATTATTATTTAATTCAAAGAAGAGTTAAAAGAGTTAAAATCATAGTTTATTTACTAAAACATTTTTAATATGGGGTTATACATAAGATAAATTCGATTGTAAATATTAATTAGAAAGCTAAAAAGATTTACTACATGATGGTATTTTATTTGTAATTTTTAGACATCAAATAATATAATTTATTTATGACACAATGTTGATGCAGTAATTATCTTATTAATGAAATATTGACATAATTGATGTTATAAATACCAAAATAAATGTAATTTAAGACTTTTTATGAATTCCACTAATTTTCTAGGTTACTATGATATATTAGTGTTTATTTAATCAACTTGGTTCGAACATATAATTCTGTTATGACTTTCACAAAAATCATATATCAAATAGTGTCAAAATTGACACAAAATAGTTTTTAAATCAAATATTATATTATAAATTGTTATTTTATTCCTAAAAATCTAAGGTTCCGCCAAATGACTTAGATAAGGATATATATATTAATAATAAACAATTTGGGGTTCGTTTGGCATGTTATAGTAAGTGTATTAACCATATAGTGAAAGAAAACAAAAAGACACGGTAAAAGTTAAATTATTTAACTTAGAGTTAAATCTAATTGATAAGGTTAAAATAATACCCTAAACTTGTCTAAATCTTATTGGTTGATAGGATTTCGACCCATCCCCACTTTATCTTCGAAATAAGACCCTTTGGAACCATTATAAACCGATTTTGACTTTAATATAAAATAATATTTTGAGATATTCCTAAGGTACCCCTCTCCTCCCTTATAAAAGGACACCTCCTCCCCCTCCTCCTCACACCAATTTGAGCACTCAAGCTCGGCCAAACCCTGCCAAAATCTCTTCTCCACTTCCCTAGAAACATCCTAGAGGTTCTGGTCTTCCTCAAAGACCAATTTTAGTTCCCTAAGAGGAGGTCTCAAAGAGGCACTTCAAAGAAGAGGTAATTACCGTTACCAATTCTTTCATCTTTATTTCTTATTCCACTTCTTCTTCTTAGGTTGTTTCATTATGAAGTAATAACATCAGTATCACTCATATACTGATATGTTATTATAAGTATGAAACAACCCTATTTCACCATCTATCCATCCTACGGAAAAAGAAATCACCGCGCGTGCGTACGTACGGAATACCGTCTCCACACCGTGGTGTAATCTATTTTCCACCACCACCTTACATGGATGGGTATAATGGTGTAAAGAATAACTATACATAGTTATTACAACATCATATTGATTCTGATATATTCTATAATCCACTCCAATTAAATTCAATATTTATGGAAATGATATCATCGCTCGTGCGTACGTACGGACTACCGTCTCCACGACGCGATGAGATTCATTCTTAATGATTAACCATTCATGAATGATTATAAAGTATATATAATAAGTACTAATGAAATATATGACATAATAATGATACTGGATTTATGTATATATATATATGTATGTCATCTACTTACTTCCATTCAAGACAATAAGGAAAGAAAAACAGCGTTCATGCGTACGTACGGACTACCGTCTCCATGAACGGTGTTTTTCATTTAATTTATCTATATATTATATATATATATATACTGAATATATATGATATATAAATCAAATTTTATATTCTGGAAGTAAGTAAATCATGATATAAGTAATAATAATGTTAAGAACAACAAGTCAAAACACCTACGATAAATGAAACGATTTTACCCAAAACGCTTCTTTAACATGGAATTTACAAAAGAACGGGTAATATAATGTCATAAGTGAACCATATATGATATAATAACAATGAATATGATTCTTTAATAAGTCAATGACATTATTTAAATCATTATACAGGAGGTTCGGACACATACGAAGCAAATTGGACCTAAGGTAAGGGAAATATCACAATCTCATTTTTATCCGAGATTGTTTATTCGTAAGTATTTACTGGGGTGTATTTTATCATCCACATCCATGTTCCCTCAATATGTAATATTGTTTCCATCCACTTACAATAGTTTAAATCCAATTTTACCCTTCGGTGAGTTTTTAGTAAAGAATATGAAAGGAATCTTTTGTCGCTTTTTCATACGAGGTACTTTTTGACTTTTCCGACAAAAGTACGAAGAATGTTTTTTTTAACTTAAACGGCATGAACGGATTTTTACGGTTTTATAAAACCTTATTTTCATGAAGCTTCCTCCAAAATATTTCATGACTATTTTTAATAAAATCTCTTTCTTTTAAAATTGCATGATGTTTTGTGAAAAGAAATTGATTTTGAAGAAGAAAGGATATTTTCCTCAAGAATTCATTTCAAGTGTTTTATCAAAATTATTTTCCATCTAAGATAATAAAGGGTTCTGTTTCTATCAATATTTTTACATTGATTTGACTATGTTGTGATGGAATTATGTTTATGAATTCCTTTATCTTATATGAATGGTTTTATGATGTCATGTTGTTTTAAGAATCCCATTTTTATTACATGGGTTATGAAATGATGTATGATTTATGATTTTGTGGAACACATAAGAATGGTATCATTATGAGATGGGTGGGACCTATATCTCCCTCCAATGCATTGGGTAAAGATTTTATATCTCATGAGATAGACATGGCTGAAATGGTAGGTTATACCGGTTCAGTGAAACAGGACTGAAAAGAGGGTTACTCGATTCAGAAAGGGACTTTGTCCACTAAGATAGTCTTGGAAATGAGTCTTGACTAACAAGAAATGATTTTCTATGATTATGTGTGTATGCCACAAAGTTTCATGTTTTAAGTTATGATTATTGGGATTACATTTCACTTCTATGATATATCCCATGTTATGATATTATGAGCTCTTTTGCAGGTTAAGATTTCCAAAAGCTATGTATATGATGTGATTGATTTTTCTTTTGTTTACCCTTACTGAGCATTTGAGCTCACCCTTTTATGTTTTCTTTTCCCCAGGATATAAAGAAAGGTTTTAGGTATAAAAAAAAAGAAGATCTTTATGGGATATGTTGAAGATCTTTCACCACGATTAGAAGATTATATTCCGAGTTTCCAAAGACACTAAACTATTACGATCCTTGTGTGTGTGTTTTTGTTATGTAATAAGTATTCCGCAAATGTAATGTAATGTCAATGTACGTCAGGCTACGGGTCTCTACTGTTGGTATCAGAGGAAAGGTTTAGTCAACCTTTGGAAACTAGGATGCGAAAACGTTAGTGAGATTCCTAGAGATATTTCTAAGGTATGTCTAGGGATGTCCCTAAGGATAAGTATACGTATAGGATATATTCCTAGAACTATGGTAATGATATTAGATTAAACCTAAGAAGTTAGGTATTGAGGATACTTTCCCTTTACTATGTTGTTTTCTCTAGCATGATTTTTGATTCTCACAAAATTATTTTTGTGTTTTAGTTAATGGAGGGAACCAAAAGGAATTCAGTTAACATTGAATACAATGGACAAATTGGTGACTATGAGCAACAAAATTGTGTAATGCCTAGAGAGAAAGATGTTGTGATTATGCCGAATCAATCATCGCGATATATGATTAACAAGGTGAAATTTAGTGGTATGCCTAATTCTTCAAAGAAGAGGAAGATAGACTATTATGCATGTTCGCATGTTGAGGAGCATAAAGAAAGGAAGATTGAGATTTCTAAAGAAGGGGAGAAGAACCTTGAGGAATACCTCAAATGGAGGGACCGATGTTATCTGTGTGGAGAAAAGGGTCATAGAGTGACAGACTGTTATGGAGTTCAATGTCTTATTTGTGGAGAACATGGGCATTACCCAACTCAATGCCCTGACCTAAAAAGTTACTTCTAAATCAAGGAAGGACTTATTCCAGGATAATCATTGATGTGGATGGACTGAAGTGTTTTGGTATTCAAGAATAATGTTGTTGAGGTACTTTTATGGTGTATTGAAATATTTAAGTATTGGTCTATTGTGGTTTTCAAAAATTTTAAGGTACCAATAACTATGAAAAGTGATTCAAATATTTTGGAAAGTAGATGATAAGTGCATAATGAAAGGATAAGAAGATAATGAGATGTTTGATTGTATTCATGAGCTCATGATTGATATAAGGACTAAGTGATATCATGGTTTGAGTATAAATAATTTTAAGGATTTTGGTATGTGTAAAGTGTTAACTTTTAACTGCATTCAAGTTTTCACTAAGGTTCAATGGGTATTCAAGAGTATACATGATTAAGGACTTTGAATGTTTGGAATGTGACCAACAAAACATATCTTATGATATATGGGGATCAACGATGATATTAAATCTCTGGTAATTGTTTTCACTATGTTATGAGAGTGGACTGCAGTATTATGGATAAGCCTAAAGATTGGAATGGATTGTGTTGGATGTAAGTTAGTATTGTTTAAGGATAGAAATTTTTTTTTTCGATATTACTGATGGGATGTTATAGTAATATAGTTTTGGAAAAAGGACAACCTGCAGGACGGGCGACAGCCCATCGCTTCGGACAAGGCTGTGGGAATCGAACCCACAACCGAAGTGCGACTGGCCTTTATCGCCTACCACTGACCTACAGGAAGTCCCTGTTTAGTAGAAACTAGTTTTATTATATTAAGCTATATGACATATGATGTATAAGTCCATTTTAGGAACCATATGTGATTAATCTCACTATAGATCGACTTATGTATATAATCTTTTTTGCTAACCTTTTGTTTGAGACAGATGGAATGACCCGTCATTCTATCACATGATCTGCTAACACTTCACGAATAACAAATTCAACTTCATTTATTTAAGAGATGAAGTGGAAATTGTTAAAGGCACGAACAACAGTGAGATTGTACCAAAATAAAGTAATTATTTATTCTAATTTAAATTATTTAACTTTAGGGAAACGATCTTGCAAACCAAATATGTTGTCCTAGTGATCTTATATCTGATGAATCAGATGGTACCTTAGATCGTCACAAATTTATGGCTTTGTGATTGCTGGCTTTTCCATAGCCATGTTCTCTACCACTCTCCATCAGAACATGATGGTTAGATTTCTCTTCCATATCCATATTTTCACCTATGTGGAAACCCAGTGATTAGTTTATTTGGGTAATCGTTACATTTCATACTTTAGTTTTTAAAGCCAAGTTTTGGTAATTTTTTTACGATGTGGGTTTCTATTAAAGAAACTTTCGAATAGTAAACCATTTATAACCCCGACGAATTTCGAGGGCGAAATTCATTTTAAGGGGGGTAGAATGTAACAGCCCAAGATTTTATAAAGAAATATTCTTTTTAATTTTATTAATGTCTTGTGTTGTACGCTACACCAAAAGGAGCTTGCACAACACGCATCCTTGTCTTGCCTTGCATTACACGCAATCGCGACCTTCCTCGATAGCGTGTGTAATACGCAATACCGAGTTTCACTAAACAACGATGTGCTATTAAAATATTATTAAAACTAGCTGTTATGAATAGTAATAACCACTTTTTAAAATTCTGTAAATCTTATTTTTCAAAATGAACTTCATTCTTGGATTCGGAGTATCGAATTTAGCCTAAGGTGAAATTTTGGTACTTTTCGGATAACTTTCATATTCTGATGAATAGTAAAAAATTACTAAATTATAATTAAAAACAACTTTTTTAATCGAAATAATTAATAGTGATAAATTATTAATTTGAGTGGTTTTAAAGTATATTTAGAATATATTTTTACAATTCAATACAATGTTGGTCATTGGTTGTAATTTCACATTTAAACCAGACATAATCAAGTGTCAATCTTTTGATATATATTGTTTCCTAAAAACACGCTATTTATTTTAACAGCGGGATTTAATTATAAAATTAATTAATGCAACTTCTATGTTATGAATTTGGTAAAATATATTTCATTTTTGAATTCGGAATATGAAATATAGCTTAGGATGAAATTTTGGCATTGTTCTGAAAAACATCAATTTTTGATGAATAGTGAAACTACTAAGTGGTAGTTAAAAAAACTGAATTTTTCATAAAACTTAATTTTGCCGCTTCTGTGAATGTAATTTCGAAAATCCGAGAGACACGGTTAATATCAAAGACTAAAATGTGGTTCAATGAGATGAAAATAATTTTTGGTGAATAGTAACTTTTTACTTTTTTTTACCGCGGTTAATAGTAAATAGGGTAACTAAGGGTAAATATGATATCAATATTACCCTAACACATGTCCTAATTCTATTGGACAAGTGTAATTCGACCAAAAACAAACTTAGGAATAAAATATGACCATTTAGGCCCACTTGGATTAGATTAGGACATTTATTATTATTTAATTCAAAGAAGAGTTAAAAGAGTTAAAATCATAGTTTATTTACTAAAACATTTTTAATTTGGGGTTATACATAAGATAAATTCGATTGTAAATATTCATTAGAAATCTAAAAAGATTTCCTACATGATGGTATTTTATTTGTAATTTTTAGACATCAAATAATATAATTTATTTATGACACAATGATGATGGAGTAATTATCTTATTAATGAAATATTGACATAATTGATGTTATAAATACCAAAATAAATGTAATTTAAGACTTTTTATGAATTCCACTAATTTTCTAGGTTACTATGATATATTAGTGTTTATTTAATCAACTTGTTTCGAACATATAAATCTGTTATGACTTTCACAAAAATCATATATCAAATAGTGTCAAAATTGACACAAAATAGTTTTTAAATAAAATATTATATTATAAATTGTTATTTTATTCCTAAAAATCTAAGGTTCGGCCAAATGACTTAGATAAGGATATATATATTAATAATAAACAATTTTGGGTTCGTTTGGCATGTTATAGTAATTGTATTAACCATATAGTGAAAGAAAACAAAAAGACACGGTAAAAGTTAAATTATTTAACTTAGAGTTAAATCTAATTGATAAGGTTAAAATAATACCCTAAACTTGTCTAAATATTATTGGTTGATAGGATTTCGACCCATCCCCACTTTAGCTTCGAAATAAGACCCTTTGGAACCATTATAAACCGATTTTGACTTTAATATAAAATAATATTTTGAGATATTCCTAAGGTACCCCTCTCCTCCCTTATAAAAGGACACCTCCTCCCCCCCCCCCCCCCCTCCTCACACCAATTTGAGCACTCAAGCTCGGCCAACCCCTGCAAAAATCTCTTCTCCACTTCCCTAGCAACATCCTAGAGGTTCTGGTCTTCCTCAAAGACCAATTTTAGTTCCCTAAGAGGAGGTCTCAAAGAGGCACTTCAAAGAAGAGGTAATTACCGTTACCAATTCTTTCATCTTTATTTCTTCTTCCACTTCTTCTTCTTAGGTTGTTTCATTATGAAGTAATAACATCTGTATCACTCATATACTGATATGTTATTATAAGTATGAAACAACCCTATTTCACCATCTATCCATCCTACAGAAAAAGAAATCACCGCGCGTGCGTACGTACGGAATACCGTCTCCACGCCGTGGTGTAATCTATTTTCCACCACCACCTTACATGGATGGGTATAATGGTGTAAAGAATAACTATACATGGTTATTAAAACATCATATTGATTCTGATATATTGTATAATCCACTCCAATTCAATTCAATATTTATGGAAATGATATCATCGCTCGTGCGTACGTACGGACTACCGTCTCCACGACGCGATGAGATTCATTCTTAATGATTAACCATTCATGAATGATTATAAAGTATATATAATAAGTACTAATGAAATATATGACATAATAATGATACTGGATTTATGTATATATATATATATATGTATGTCATCTACTTACTTCCATTCAAGACAATAAGGAAAGAAAAACAGCGTTCATGCGTACGTACGGACTACCGTCTCCATGAACGGTGTTTTTCATTTAATTTATCTATATATTATATATATATATATATACTGAATATATATGATATATAAATCAAATTTTATATTCTGGAAGTAAGTAAATCATGATATAAGTAATAATAATGTCAAGAACAACAAGTCAAAACACCTACGATAAATGAAACGATTTTACCCAAAACGCTTCTTTAACATGGAATTTACAAAAGAACGGGTAATATAATGTCATAAGTGAACCATATATGATATAATAACAATGAATATGATTCTGTAATAAGTCAATGACATTATTTAAATCATTATACAGGAGGTTCGGACACATACGAAGCAAATTGGACCTAAGGTAAGGGAAATATCACAATCTCATTTTTATCCGAGATTGTTTATTCGTAAGTATTTACTGGGGTGTATTTTATCATCCACATCCATGTTCCCTCAATATGTAATATTGTTTCCATACACTTACAATAGTTTAAATCCAATTTTACCCTTCGGTGAGTTTTTAGTAAAGAATATGAAAGGAATCTTTTGTCGCTTTTTCATACGAGGTACTTTTTGACTTTTCCGACAAAAGTACGAAGAATGTTTTTTTTAACTTAAACGGCATGAACGGATTTTTACGGTTTTATAAAACCTTATTTTCATGAAGCTTACTCCAAAATATTTCATGACTATTTTTAATAAAATCTCTTTCTTTTAAAATTGCATGATGTTTTGTGAAAAGAAATTGATTTTGAAGAAGAAAGGATATTTTCCTCAAGAATTCATTTCAAGTGTTTTATCAAAATTATTTTCCATCTAAGATAATAAAGGGTTCTGTTTCTATACATATTTTTACATTGATTTGACTATGTTGTGATGGAATTATGTTTATGAATTCCTTTATCTTATATGAATGGTTTTATGATGTCATGTTGTTTTAAGAATCCCATTTTTATTACATGGGTTATGAAATGATGTATGATTTATGATTTTGTGGCACACATAAGAATGGTATCATTATGAGATGGGTGGGACCTATATCTCCCTCCAATGCATTGGGTAAAGATTTTATATCTCATGAGATAGACATGGATGAAATGGTAGGTTATACCAGTTCAGTGAAATAGGACTGAAAAGAGGGTTACTCGATTCAGAAAGGGACTTTGTCCACTAAGATAGTCTTGGCAATGAGTCTTGACTAACAAGAAATGATTTTCTATGATTATGTGTGTATGCCACAAAGTTTCATGTTTTAAGTTATGATTATTGGGATTACATTTCACTTCTATGATATATCTCATGTTATGATATTATGAGCTCTTTTGCAGGTTAAGATTTCCAAAAGCTATGTATATGATGTGATTGATTTTTCTTTTGTTTACCCTTACTGAGCATTTGATCTCACCCTTTTATGTTTTCTTTTCCCCAGGATATAAAGAAAGGTTTTAGGTATAAAAAAAAGAAGATCTTTATGGGAGATGTTGAAGATCTTTCACCACGATTAGAAGATTATATTCCGAGTTTCCAAAGACACTAAACTATTACGATCATTGTGTGTGTGTTTTTGTTATGTACTAAGTATTCCGAAAATGTAATGTAATGTCAATGTACGTCAGGCTATGGGTCTCTACATGGTAATAAGGGATATAAAAGGAATAATGAACATGAAAAAGGTTCTTAAGTAAATAGAAATTAACTCTAGTTTATTATTCAGGAGGTTAAATAATGGTCGAATCAAGTCGGACACAAGTAAGGGAATTTCATAACCCAACTTCCATTCTTTGGGTTAATCTCCTACTTTCAAATTATGTCATGATATTATTATGTCCTATTTTGTATTTTTACTTTATTTATGTGTGCCTATAGTGAATACACATAATAGATCTATTTTATTTTAAAAATGATCTTTTTAAGGACTTCGTCTCAATCCCCTTTCATTGAGGCATATTTAGTTTTATACACAACTTTCTTTTATACGGTGTATAAACCCCTTGGACTTTTACATTTATTCAAAAGTAATCTTTTTTATACGAAGCGTTTTACTAAACGACAAAAAGGGAATGTTTTTCTTTCCGTACTTATGCGGCGACAACGACTTCTCCGCCGCCGTGACCATTATTTGAGTTTCGGCTTCCTCTACAAGCCATCATTTTTTTTAATGAAAAATAGATACAAAGTTTTAACTTTTTTTTATTTTGGTATTGAAAATGGTTTTGAAAGCATTTTTATTATATCAATGTTTTGTATTGATATCTTGTGATTGAAATGTGGAAATGTTATGTTTCCTTTATGCATGTTTTATGTGATACGATTATGTTATGGTTTATGATATGTTTAAACCTATTCATATGAGGAATGCATTGGACTTAATAAGTGATGGGTGGAGACTGTTATAGCTCCTCAATGCATTGGTAGGTCTCATGAGACAACTAGACGTGGAATTGGTCGAGGCCCTTTCCCAATTTGATTTATGGTTTTGGCCGAGGCCTTAATCATTTTAGACGTCTTGGCCGAGGCCTTGACAAAATGTTTCAGAATGTCTGGCATTATGCATTCCATCATTATGAAAGTGGTTATTGATATTTCATGTGATTATTCAACTAGTAGAATATCCATGTGAGTAAGTAAACGGGATTATTTAATTTTATTTTTGTCATATTATGCTAAATTTCAAGTTTTAAAAAGGCTTTGGTTTTAGTTATACATTGCCTTAAATGTTAATATTTATTTATAAAAGCTTCTGAAATATTGTTATCCTTACTGAGCATCTGAGCTCACCCCTTCCAATGTTTTAATATTTTCCAGGATGTGAAAAAAGTATTTTATGAATGACCTGTAGGGATAGTCAGAAGAGGATATGAGTGTGGACTATGAAGACTTTGTTATTAGTTTTTCACTTTATGATGAAATGTAACATTTATGAATGTATCTAGTGTTTCCAAGGCTACTAAACTAATCGGTCTTTCGAGACTTGATATTTTGTGATCATGCCAATGTTAAGTAATGCACCGACTCTGGGTAGCTGGGGTCGGGGAGTTACAGTGCCCCTCACATTAATTATCAAAAGTCACCTCCTTCCTCACTTCTTCACAACAAATTTAGCCTTATAGAACGACCAATTCCTACCAATTTCTCTTCAAAAAATATTTATCTATGCTCTGGAAGCTCTATTTCTTCCACAATACCTACCCTAGGTCTCTTAAGATAAGTTATGAAGGAAGTCCACCAAAGAAGAGGTAATTGTATTTACAGAATCTCTCATGTTTATTTACTCTTCCACTTCCTCTTTAAGAGTTTTCCAAATATAAAGTATTACCTAAAGTATAATATATATGGATATATTTTACTATGATAATGGAACAACCATATTCTACCATTTATCCATGCTATGAAAAATAAAATTACAACATGTATGTACATACGACTTACGTTCTTCGCGTCATGGTGTAATCTATTTTTCATCAGCACATTACCTGGATGGGTATAATGATGAAAATAATGTATATATTTAATAAATATGACATTATATTTATTCTTTAAAAATTAATATAACATACACTTTGTTACCATTTTACTCATTAATAGAATGATATCATCGCTCGTGCGTATGAACGACCTATCATCTCCACGACGCAATACTAGTCATATTCCATATACACCATTCAAGAAATTATATAAAAATGTATTTAATTATTAAATATGATATTTATAGCATTAATATAATTTTTTATATTTTTTATCTATATCTTTTGAAAAATAACAACGACATTCATGAAAAAATATGTAATGGAAAATGAAGTAGTTAACACCCAAAACATGGGTAATAACGAAATATTACAAAAAATTGGTGATAAAACAATAAAGAATATCATATATGATGTCATAAATATGAAGAATTTTTTTATATATGCTAATAGAATTCTTAAAACAGTTATATATGAGGTTAAATCATGTTCTACTAAAGGAAGAGTAAGTTAAGAAATTTTCCTCTAACTTTTATATCTATGGGATACATGCCTTATTCACCAATTATTTATTTTATATGGTATATATACTTCTACTATAATATAATATCATGAATAAAAATATATTTATTTATTTTTAAGTTTCATTTTATGTTATGGTGAATATAATTCAACCGATTACAATGTATTAAGGGTTTTTCCACAATCTCATCGTTATTTGAGATTATTTTGATTAAGTCTCCACTAAGTAATATTTCCCCTCCATGTGCATGTTTCCTAAAATTGTTTACAAAAATTTTATTAATATTATCCAATGGTTTTTTAATTTAATTTTATTACTTTTTTACTGTTTACAAAATGATTTAAAAGGTTATTCTTTTTGTTTTCTAAACAAGTTTCTTTGAGACTTATGAAGCAAAAATACAGAAGGAATGTTTTTTTATATTTTATGGTGTGAGATTATTTTCCCACTGTCATAATACCTTAATTATTTTTAACTTCCTTTAAAAAATTTCTTAATTATTTCTAAAGAATATTTTTCCTTTTATAATTGCACGGTGTTTTAAAAATAAGAGATTTTCAAAGTGAAAATGGGTATTTTACTCAATAATTTTTCAATGTTTTAATTAAAGTATTTTCATATATATTAACACCATTTGTGAATTATTCTACTTAATTAAGTTTAATATCTTATGATTTCATTTATCATATTTTTTTTGACTTTTTTTATGATCTGTTTGACTATAGATGTGCTATTTTTTTACCATTCATGATTTATGGTTAAAGTATTCATATTTTGTATGATAGTTTTTAATATGAATGCTTATTTTTATTATGTTTCACCCATTTCATATGAGTAATGTTTTGTACCTAGTAAGTGAAGTTTGGGGATCACTATAGCCCCTTGATCTATCAGGATGTCTCATAAGAAAAATTAGTTAGCCAAGCCTAATTAGTTTGTGCCAGGTAGTTTTCAAACTATCTTATAAAGATTCTTAACAGTTGACATGAAGTTGGGAAATCCAAATTGGTTTGTACCAAGTAATTTTAAATCATATTTTGAAAGGTCTTGATGATATTGGTTCATATTCTATATAAAATAAGTCTATTAATTAACAATTATCTGCATTCATAATTCTCTAATTATCATCCATGAGATTTTCACTATGAAAAAATCTTTGTATTCATTTTTTTAGTTTATTGATTAAATTGCATGTGAATTAAGTTATTTACCTTACTATATTGATTATTATAGTTGATTTATAACACATTACTCTATAATTAACCCTTGCTAGGAATTTGAGCTCACCCATTTCTTATGATTTATTTTCTTTCAAAATCCATGAAGTGTAAAATGATTGTTATGTAAGGATATCCTAGAGGGAATACAGTTATTCATGAAAAATAAAAAAATGTCATAATTTCAGTTTTAAAATTTATATGAAAATTATGTATGTATTTAGTTTACCCAGACAACTAAACTATTCGGTCCTTTAGAATGTGATTTATTATATCTTATTCCAGTGAAATGATGTAAAGAACCGACTTTGTACTACTTTGGTCGAAGTATTTGTAGTTGGTATCATAGAATGTTTGGTAGAAATATTGGAAACTAGATTTAAGAAAACATATATTAGATAACATAACCATGTGAATGAATTTGAGGATAAGATAAAGTATAGGATATCGAAATATTGATTTGGTAAAGGAAATTGATAAAGTAGGTTAAACCTAAGGATTCATAGGTTAATAAAGTGTCATGATTTAGACATATTATAAGTTTTTTTTATGAATATATCACTATAATTAGTGTTTCTCACATTATGGTTTGTTTCTTTTTCAATTTTTAGAATCATTAAGGTTATACAAGTAATGGTTATACTGTTGATGATGAAGAGACTACAAAATTAAAATGAAAGGAATGGGGAATTAATAAAGAATATGATGAAGAATGGCTAATGGTTTAATTAAAAATTAGAATGATTAATGTTTTTTTTGTATTTGGATTCATGAATTATTTCATTAATAGATCTTTGGTTATGAGAATACTGAGATACAAAAGGATTTTACTACAATACATCTTTAATTATTTGGAAGCATTAAATTATTCATTAAGGATTTTAAGGTGATCAAATCATTGGTTTATGAAAATAATATTTATATTACATTGTTTGGGGAATATAATGTTAAGATTATTTTGTAAATTTAGTGTTCTTTCTTGTAAATTTTTTGACTTTATATTGGGAAAGAAATATTTTGAATGAGTCTTAAGGTAACTAATATTGGAATGGAATAAGTATTTTATTATTATAGGTTAAAGTATGATTTATCATATTAGATAGCATGTTCTAACCATTTTGGTTCTGATAATATTTAAAGGTTGAAGGAATAACTTAGGGATCTTTTGATAAAGGTTTTTCAATACTAAAATAATTCTTGAATATCCATATCTTGGTTTATGAAATGAAGTATAAATAAATCAAAGCGCAACCAAAGGATGATATTATGAAATGGGAAAAATTCAATTAGGTTTACTTGAGTGATTTATATAGATATTAAAATAATCTCCCAAATCTAGGAAAATTATTTTCAAACAAAATATTTTTCCATTTACTTTTCATTATGAGAAATCAGTGGTCCTCTAACCAATCACAAATTTATTGTTTTGTAATGGTTAACTTTCTAATTACCATGTTCTCTATCACTATTCATCTGAAATTGACAGTTATATTTATCTTCTAAGTTCTTGTTCTCACTTACAGTTAATGTTTTCCAATTCAAAAGCCCAATTTTGTGGTAACATTCACATTTTTCTTTCTCTCTTATTAAGATGATATTTTATTAACCCCATTTTTTATGTGGATTTCCACAAATGTATATTCAAGTACCAACCTTTGATTTTTATAGTGTAATTTCAAATTTTGAGGACTCAATTTTTTGAAGTAGGTTAGAATGTAACAGCCAAATATTTTATGGAATGTCTTTTTTTAATGTAAATATTTTTGACTCTTATGTTGCATGCAACACCCGGCAAAAAATAACAATGAAATATTATTATCACCTGACTATTAAATTAGAGGCAATGAATAATATTAAAAAAATTATGATACATATATATTATATGTTAAATATAATGTATAATATTTATGTTTTTTGTTTTTTATACATGATATAAATACAAATTCAATATTAGACCTAAAAATCTATGTTTTTCTAAAGTTAGTTTTGATGATTTTTAATGGCATCTTTATTTTAAAAATATATTTTGACACTTTAATAAATTATATTTGAAAAATAAACTTCATTTTTAAATTCGAATATAAAAACTTAATATGGTTGAATTTTTGATATTTTTCTAATATGAATGATTTTTTGATGAATAGTACAAAAAATACTACATTTTAATTAAAACTATTTTTTCATATAAATAATTTATAATGATAAATTATATTTTAAATTTGTTTTATTGAAAAATTAAATCAATAATACATTTATAAACTGAATTAAGGTCATCTAATTATATTTATATTTAATTTGGATATAAAAACATTTCAATATTTTGAACATTCTTACTTTAAAACCCCACTTTCACGCCCCGTGTATGGGATTAATTTTAAATTAATTTTTTTCAATTTTTTGTTTTTAATTTTGAAAATTTGATTCCATATTTTGAATCAAAATACCCATATTTATTAAATAGATAAATTTTATTTTTGGAATATATGAATAGTAATCCTTGTAATTTTAATTACTACTATTAAGGGTAAATCCGGTAATTAAGGGTAAAAATAATATTATAAATATTATAAAATTAATCTAAAAATTGTACAAATTTTATTGGATGTGTTTTTTAGACCAAAACCATCGGACCTATTTTATGGTCTCTTGGATCCACTATTAGGACTTTCATCCATTTATAGTATTTTATTTTAAATAGAAGTCATTGTTTTCATACTTTTGTTTTTAACAAATTAAATATTTTAATATGAAGTTATCTATGGTATATATTAAACTATAAATAGTGTTTCTAAAGATAAAATAGTTATATTCATCATGGTACTTTATTTTTAATTTTTAGGTAATAAATAATTACCTTAAAGGCTTGTATAATGATGATGTGTTAATTGTTTGATTAATGGATATATCAAATAAATTATATTAAAAAAATTAAAATAAATATAATTTGAGATAAATAATATAAAAAATAAATTATTTAGATTAAATTTACATGTTATAGATGTATTAATATTGTTTTTTACATATATGTTGTTTTATTAATATTTTTAAAAATCAAAGTAATTAATAGTGTCAAAATAAACTGTAATTATATTTCAAAATAAATTATGTTTTATTAAGTGATATAAAATTCTGAAAAATATTAAATTCGTAAAAATTGTATTTATAAGGTTTAATATGTAATAAATGATACATTAATGGGTCGTCTGAAATTTTACAGTAACAATATTAGCCCTCAAAGTGTAAACATTCATGTTCTCATGGTAAGAGTCAAAGGGGTTAAATAATGGTTAAAACCAGAAGATATGGTTATAATAATGACCTAAACTTTTCCAAAAATTAATGTATGAATAATATTAGACCCTCAACACATTTATATATATAATATTAGTTTTTTAATTGAAAATGACTCATGAAAATAACTTATATATTATTTAAATGAACGATAGTTACAAAATGTCACTCTCTTTGTATTTAATATCTTTAATATGTCCACATAGATACAAAATAAAGATATGAATAGATGTAAATGAAAATTTTGATCTTAATAAAAAATAATATATAATGGTTTTTAATTTTTATAAATTATATAATTACTTTAAATTTGTTTTCAATGTTAATACAATATTTATTTAAATAATAGAAAAATAGAATAATTGATTTAAAAAGTTTTAATTTTTATATATTTGGGATCAGTTAATGTGTATAATGAATTTTATAGATCTATAGAATATATTAAATATGTTTTAAATTATTATATTTTAATTAGTAATTATTCTTGGTGTATTTTAGGTCAACATAATTGAATAGAATAAAATTTGAAAATAATGACATTTTATTAAATTAAAATTTTATTAAATTATTTTAAAAAATGTTAAATAATAATAAAAGTGAAAATATATGGTTTAAAATGTATTATCCTATTAATTTCTAGTCCATTTTTAAGTATTTTCCTCTATAATAGCCTTATTATATTTTAATATTTTGAGAATTTCTGAAAGTGCCTATCACCTCAATAACAAAAGAACACATCATTTCACACTTCTTCACAACACTTTTATCCTTATATTTTGATCATGTCCTACCAATTTCCATTAAAAATATCATTATATAAGTTATTTAGGTTGTGGTTCTTCTTAAATACCTACCCTAGGCCTCTTAATATATGTTATAAAGGAAGCCCGCTGAAGAAGAGGTAATCATCTTTCTTGAATATTTCTTGTTTACTTAATCTTATAATTCTTATTCATGTTTTATTTCAATTATAAAGTATTAAATCCCATATAATATATATTTTTATATGTTATTATTATTATGGAAAAATCAATTTTATCTTTTATTCATCCTATAGAAACTGAAAGCACAACTACTGTGTACGTACGACTTACCCTCTTCACGCAATGGTGTAATCATTTTTTTCATCATCAATTAACATGGATTGGTATAATGATATAAATAATGGATATATATAATAATTTTAAAATTATTATGATTTTTGAAAAAATAATATATCATACGCTTCCTTATCCTTTCACTCATTAAGGGAATGATATCGTCACTTGTGCGTACGTACGCCTTGTTGTCTCCACAACGCGATGCGATTTATTTTCCATATAAAACATTCAAGAATAACTCTAAAAATAAATTTAATGATTAAATATGATATACATAACATTAATATCATTCTAGATATTTTTAATATGTATTCTATGAAAAATAACTGAGACATTCATAACAAAATATGCATAGGAAATTAAAGTAGTTAACACCTGAAACACATGTAATAATGAAATATTATCAACAAACAAGTGATAAATTAGTATATGAAGAAAATATATGATATAATAAATATTAATAATATTATTATATAAGTTAATAACATGCTAAAATCCATTATATATGAGGTTAAATCATGTTTGACTAAAGGATTCTTAAGGTAAGGTATTTTCGTCTCACTTTTATTTTTCTGGGATACATGCCCTATTCACCACTTATTTATTTTTGTGGTGAATATACTACCCATATAATATAATATCAAGAATATATATATACATATATATATATATATATATATATATTCCTGGTATTTAAAGTTTCATTTGATGTTATGGGCATATGAGTCAACTGATTACAAAGTGGTCATCATTTATTTCAAAATCCCATTGTTATTCGAGATTATTTTTGTTTAAGTCTCCACTAGAGAATATTTCTAGTCTGGGTCCATGTTTTCTGAAAATGTATTCAAAAATGTTTTTATTATTATCCAATGATTGATTAATTTCATTTTTACCCTTATTTAATTTTTCTAAAAATTCTTTAATATGTATATTTACCGTCTTCAAAACAAGGTTCTTTATGACTTTTTTGACAAAAATATGGAAGGAATGTTTTTTTAACTTATATATCATGAGTGTATTTTACCAACGTGATGATTCATTAATGATTTATAACATCCTTTAAAAATTTTCTTAATTAGTTTTAAATAAAACAATTTCTTTTATAATTACACTACAGTTAAAAAATAAGTGATTTCCAAAGTGAAAAAGGGTATTTTCTTCAACAAATTTTTAATGATTTTATTGGAGTATTTTCATCTATCTCAACACACCCTGTTAAGTCTTATACATAATTTAGGATGATCTATTATGATATCATTTACCATATTTTATTGAATTTTTTATGATTATATTGACTATGTAGGTGCTATTTGGATACCTTTCATGATTTATGGTCAAAGTATTCATATTTCACATGATAGTTTTTAATAAGAATGTTCATGTTGTTTATGTTTAACCCCTTCCATATGAGGAACACATTATAATTAATAAGTGATAGTTGGGACCAACTATATCCCCTCGATACATAGGTAGGTCTCGTAAGACAAATCAGTTATCGAAGCCAAATTGGTTTGTACCCGGTAATTTTTAGATTGTCTTATAAAAGGTCTTGACAACAGAGATAAAGTTGGACAAACCTAATTGGATTGTACCTAGATATTTTAAACTACATTTTGAAAGGTATTTATGGTATTGGTCCATGTATCATGTACGTGAAATCTATTAATTAATCATTTCCTTCATTCATAATTTAGTAATTATCTTTGGGTAGATTTTATCTTTTAAAAAATCTAAGAATACATTTTGTTTTAAGATTATTGATTAAATTTCATGTGAATTTAAATATTTATATTTAGGTATTGATTATTATTCTGGATTCATAATAGATTACAATATACTTATCCCTTACTAATCTTTTAATATTAACCCTTTCATATGTTTTGTTTTCCTAAGGAGTCCACGAAGTATACTATGATTGTTAGGCAAGGATATGCTAAATACCATATGATTTTCTAAAAAAATTATAATTTGTTTTTTTAAATGTTTCTAAAAAGAATGCATGTATCTAGTTTACCAAGACTAATATACTATTTGGTACTCTGGGATGTGATTTCTTGTATATTATTCCAATGAAATAAAGTAAGTCACTGGCTCTGTGATATGGGTCGGGGTATTTACAATTGGTTTCAGATAAAGTTTAGTAGAAACCATAGAAAATAGATTTCAGAAAACATAGATTAGAGTGTATAACCATATGAATGAATTTTAGGATAAGCATGGGTATAGGGTAGCATCCTATTGATTTCGTAATTATAATGTATTACCTTGGTTAAACCTAAGGATTCAAAAATTGAGAAAGTGACAAGATTTATACATCTTATAAATGATTCTTCATGAATATATAACTTTTACTAATACAAAATAGATCTTTAACAATGTTAGAATAGGCCTTTATTAGTGACAAAAAAGCATTTACAACCACAACACTGATAAAAACCCTTGGATTTTATCAGTGCTATAAAATCACTAATAAAAGGCACAATGTATCAGCACTTTTATTTAGTGATAATAATATGGCATACTAAAATGTGTTGTAATAGCACACTGTCGCACCAGCGATAACTCCACAAATTAGAAAATTTATATTCAAATACGTAAATTAAAGGAAATAAAATTTACGACCCAAATACAAGAAAAAATACTATTATAGAGAAAAATAATACACCTGCATAAAAGAAAAAACCACCCCAACTCAAGTAAAATAACACACTTATATATGAATTTTTTATTTTAGTAATAATACGAAGAAATAAATTAAATATTGAGTGTTGATTTTAAACTAAACTTTTTGTCATACCAGGAACACTAGGTATAAAATGTAGTTGTAGTAAATTCTTCCACACCCCACCAATAATTGTTCATCTTTAATAATTATCTATGTGAAAATTAAATAAATAAGTATAATATAAAAATGATAAGTAAATTAATTCATTAATATCAAATAGAATGATTAGAAAACAATATAAGCATATTTTCTTGGTTTTGGGGATGTGTAGTGTCTTTTAAACTAAAATGAAACTTATATGATAAAAAGTTTCACGTGGAGTCATACCAATCACACTATATATTGGATTGAGGTGAGGATAATTTATATATCTCTTATGTACCTTATGGATAATTTTCCTAAATTATAAAAATAATATTAATCTGGTTCCTCTATTTTGAGTACATTATATGCGTTTTTTTACAAAAATGTCATTTTAAATTGGAAATGTGAACTTTGAGTCATACAAGTTACATCGTGTGTGGTTTTGATGTGAGACTAATTAATACACATAAATGATTAATTATTAATCATTTTAATAAATTATAAAGACAATCAGAGTGTGTTTTCTTAGTTTATAGTGAGTGACACTTTTTGAACTAAAATGTCACCTTTAAATTGATAACAAAGACTTTGAGTCATGTTGGGGACATAATTCATTTAATTTAGGTGAGTTTTATTCCAACGTGTTATAAATTACTTATGGATTATTTTCCTAATGTATCAAAATAATCTGAATGCATTTTATCTATTTTGAGTATGTTAGTTTTATTTTTTTCTAAAATTGGTGTCAATTTGAAATAAAATGAAACAATTGGAGTCATTTCAGTCACACTTTTTGTAGGATTGTGGTGAGGCTTATTCATACACATCAAAAATGACTTGAGGTTCATTTTTCTAGAGTATAAAAAAATTAATTCATTTCTTTGGTTTTTATTATGCCACTCATTTTTTTACTGAAATGTAATTTTAAATGGGAACACACACTTTGAGTCATACATGTCATATTGTGTGTGGGTTTTATGTGAGACCGGACCATACATTCCATTAATGAATTAAAAATAATTTTCCTAAATTATCAACATAATCCAATCATGTTTTTTTTCAAATAGTGACACTTTTGAACTAAAATGTTGATTTTAAATAAATAATGGAGGCTTTGAGTCATTCCTAGAACATCATATATTAGATTTATGTGAATATAATTCCTAAAAGTAAAAAATAAATTATAGATATTTTTTATAAAGTATTAAAGAAATTTGAATCTGTTTGTTTCGTTTTTGAGTATGTTGGATGTCTATTATTCTAAAATCAATGTCAATTTTAAATAAAAAGATGAACTTTGAGTCATACCAGTCACAAAATGTTTCATATTAAGGTAAATATGATTCTTAAACATCCTAAATGACATAGGTATCACATTCCTAAATTATATAAATAATATTAATTTTGTTGATCGATTCTTAGTATGGACTTATGTTTTTTTACTAAAATGTCATTTTAAACTAAAAACATGAACTTTGATTCATACTGGTCACATAGTGTGTGGTTTTGATGTGAGAATGGTTCCAAAAAATCAAAAAATAATTATGAATAATTTTCCTAAATTATCAAGAAAATACAAGGAGGATTCCTTTGTTTTTATTGAGTGACACTTTTTAAAGAAAAATGTCAATTTTAAATTGACATCGAAGACTTTGAGTCGTACCGTGCACATCATGTACTCGATTCAGGTGTGGCTAATTCCTATACATCACAAATTAATTATTTATAATTTTATTAAAGTATAAAAGAAAATATTAATGAATTTTATCAGTTTTGAATATGTCAGTTGTCTTTTTCACTAAATTCAATGTAAATTTTAAATGAAAAAATGCATTTGGAGTCATACCAGTCACATTGTGCATCGGATTGAGATGAGGATTATTCCAACACATCCTAAATTATTTATAGATCATTTTAATAAATTATAATAATAATATGAATCTTTTTTATTGGTTTTGAGTACCTCGTTTTTGTTTTTTTACTAAAATATTATTTTATACTGGAAATAGACACTTTAAGTTATATTGGTCACATCATTTCTAGGTTTGAAGTGAGACTAATTCCTACAAATAAAAAAATAAATTATTAATCATTCTAATAAATTATCATTTTAATAAAATGGAATTTTTTTCATTTTCAGCATGTGAAAATTTTTGAACTAAAATATCAATTTTAAATCAATAATGGAGACTTAGAGTCATACCGGGCACATTGTGAATCATATTGAGGTGTGTTTGATTCCTACATGTCAAAAATGACTTATAGATCATTTTAATAATTT
The DNA here is from genome assembly GCA_963277665.1 of Viscum album. Classification (NCBI taxonomy): domain Eukaryota; kingdom Viridiplantae; phylum Streptophyta; class Magnoliopsida; order Santalales; family Viscaceae; genus Viscum; species Viscum album. The sequence goes on along the minus strand of OY728140.1, from coordinate 1,709,312,204 downwards.
ATCAAGAAAATATTAATGTTTTTTCTTGGTTTTGAGTATGTCAATTGTCTTTTTTACTAAAATTAATGTAAATTTTAAATAAAAATACACACTTTGAGTCATACCTGTCATACTATACATTGGATTGAGATACAGATGATTCATAAACATCCTAAATTAATTATGGATTGTTTTCCAAAATTATAAAAACAATATGAATTTGTTTTATTACTTTTGAGTATTCCACCTGCGTTTTTTATGAAAATAATTTTTTAAACTGTAAAAACAAACTTGGAGCCATACCAGACACATTATCTGTGGATTTTATGTGAAACAAATTCATTCACATCCAAAATTAATTACAATTTTTTTTCAAAAATTATCCAGATATTTTGAGCTCATTTTCTTAGTTTTTAATAACTGACAATTATTGAATTGAAATGATAGATTTAAATTGATAACAGTGACGTTGAGTCACACCGGACACATCGTGTATCAGATTACGGTGAGGATAATTTATAAAAATCAAAAATGACTTATGGATCATTTTCATAAAGTATAAAAATAATTCAATTGTGTTTGTTTGGTTTTTTAGTATGTTAGTTGTTTTTTTACTAAAAATAATATCAATTTGAAGTAAAATGATGCACTTAGATTCATACTGGTCACACCATGCATCGGATTGAGGTGTGTATGATTATTAAACGTACCAAATGACTAATAGATCATTGTAATAATGTATCAAAAAATATGAATGTGTTTTCTCAATTAAGATTATGTGATGTGTATTTTGAACTAAAATATAAATTATAAACTAAAAACATATTGTTTGAGTCATATTAGTCACACAATGTGTCAGATTTAGGTACAGATAATTGAGTATGTGATGTGTTTTATTCATTCAACCATTTTTACGAATCCATAAAATAAATAAATGCATAATTTGGATAGAAGAGGATACCCCATGATACATGAAACAACTCATCAAAAAAACCATGTTCTCTCTTTTAAATATTGTTTCATACAACTAAAGAAAAAATGTGACTTCACAAAAGATCTATGGAAGAAAATTAGATGAAAATGATAAGAAAATTTACTTAAAAATATTAGACAAAATGGTGAAAATTTAACTAAATAAGTAGTAGGTTTTCTCTTTTTTATGATGGTTGTATAAATTATTGACCCATTTTTTTATTGTTGTTATCTCAATTGGAGCCTCAAATTACTATATCTCTGGAGCATGAGTAGCTTTGAACAAACCACCCAAAATTGTGAAGAATAATCCACTTATATAATAAAAAAAACATATATTAGTAATACTATGAAGAAATAAATGAAAAATAAATACAAAACAACACATTAATGAAATGTCAATTTTAAACTAAAACCACACATGTTTAGTCATACCGAGTACACTGCATATTTATTTGAAGTATGGTTGATTTAACCATGTATTTTTATCCTATAGTGAATTCAAATCTTTGGTTCCTCTAACAATATTGTAGTTAAATAACACAAAATTTGTAATTCATTGGAGAATAAAACAAAAATAGAATAACTATGAGTGAATCATCCTTATTAAGTGCATTATCATAGTATAGGAGTGACTCATCCTTGTTGATGAAGTCATTTATTCCTAGAAAACATTAAACATTAGTGTAAACATACCAAAATTTATTGATTGAAATAAAATAAATATTTACAAACCATATTTTATAGAAAATAATTAATTCTATCTTACCCTTTCACCATAATAGAGAGTAAAAATGCCATGATAAAACATTTACCTTATTTGATGGAAAAAACATCAATTTTACCCATTCTGTATTTTCATAAGACACAAAATTCCCTAATAAATTGTTTACCCCTTTTGATAATATTAATCCTTAGTATATCCCGATATAGAATCCAAATGAAACTAAAATATAGTGAATATATTAAGTCTTCTTGGATTGTTATATATATTAGTATACACTTTTCAATATTCTGGGTGATGATAAACTGTAACATAACATTATAATTATTTTTTCATGAAAATTGTAATATAGCTATTCTGATGTATATTTTTTTGATAATGATGACTAATTTTTTATAAATGGACTTATGAACATCGATCATTTTACATAATGAATTTGCACATGCATAATGAATGTTAATTTTATGGATTTCTCAAAAAATTGTGATATTATATCGTGAATATAATTGATAATCAAATGTAAAAAATAATTCTACTACCCACCAAAGTGAAATAATTTTATTCTTCTTTTATAAAAATTTAAAATTCAATCGATGAAATTATATTTTTTAGAGGTTTTGTATCAAGCTACTAGCATGTTATTTAAAAGGGTCTTCATTTGGATTTTTTGTGATTTGTGATTTCATTTTCAGTGGGTTTTTCATTTTTAGGGAATTATTTATAAGGTTGTTTCTTTTCATTTTATGTCATGTTTCCTTTGACACCATCCCTCCTCGATGACCACAATAATTCAATATTAGTTTTCCTCCAATAGTTTGTCCACACACATCTAGGCTTTGGTGGGTGATTACACACACATTTATTCAAATATTTGAGTTTGATTATATACTTGTTTGTTGATTGGATTTTTGTTTTATGACTCTCAAGTGACCATTAAATCCATTAACAAATCCTTCCTTTGGGTTTTATAGAAGTCAAGGGCAAGCAACTACATATGTTTTTTTGAGTTTTTTAAGTTTTTTTGGGTGATGGGTTTCTTTCACAATTTAGGATTATTTGATTTTACTTAGAATGTGATAGTAGAAATTGTATCCTATGATAATTATTTTGAAAAAATAAGTGGTGTTTTCTTACTTTCTAAAAAAACACCTCCACTTAAATTCTTGTATAAAATCACTTAAACAAGTGGTGAAAAATGTTTTTTAATAAGCCTGTTGAAACACTTTCACAATGGGTTTTATCTTACATGGAAATTATTGTGCACAATTTTCAACAATTATTCTCAAAAGAAACCTTTGTATGATCCACATTCTACTTCATTTACCAACAATTTTATTATTTGCAAGACAAATCTTCATCTCCTCTTCTCCCTCAATATCTACCATAGTCTCTTCCTTTTCCTCCTCGTTCAACTTGATCTCTGACTCCAAATCCACCTCCACCATAGCTCTATCATTTAACAATAATTTTATTGTTTGTAGGTTAGTTCTTCTAAACAAATTTATTTCCTCAATTATAATTATCCCTGACAAATAGATAAAAATAATATATATAAATTATGATACTAATTCTTTACACCCCAAATTTATTTCTAAGGTAATATCTCATACTAGATCACAAACATAACAGGTAATCACCTAAATTTTTTCACTAAATAATATCACAACATTTACTCTTCCCACTCATATATAGTAAAATTAGTTCTTATTTTGAGTACAAAGGTTGTCATAAATCTAGATAGTAATGAGAAAATATAGACAAACAAATGATTATAAAACAAAATTTAATGAAATTTTAATTAATTTTGAAATTTATCTATTAGGGGATACTGGACTTTTCATGCTTTAGGATAAATCTCACAAATTTGAAAATATAATATCCACAATCATTGTCATTATCTTACTTCATACACTATAGAAACATTGACCAAATTTTGTAAATTATTTTTAAATATTTTTTTATAGTTAAATCATTCTATATATACTTTAATCTATTTCGATTTTTAGTAATTGAGAGGATTTATCTATTTATACATTGATTTTATTTGTGATTTATCCTATACCAAGTTACTTTCCTATCATAAAAAATTCTTGTTAAAACACAAAATGAAACATATAATTCTATGTTTATTTATAAAATGTTGACTACAGTGTATTACAAATTTGTAATACACATAATGTGTGGCAATTTTGTGGGATATCCATGGATTGTATCCAAAATAAATAAATATTTTGTGTATCTAGATTTACTGCGATCAGCATCTAGTGCTACTTAAAAGAAACAAAAAAAAATTAATGCAAGACTTAAAAATTTATTTTAGGTGATTAGATTTTAGAGTATTGCTTCTGTATTCTAGGCATCAAAAAGATATTTTTGCATAATATTTTTTCTCAAACACTCTTAGTAGATTATATTTCTTCTTCTCAATTTCTTCCATATCCAAAGTGTTTTTTATGTTGAAATGGTATAGGGATTAATGAATCCAAATCATATTTTACATAGGTTTCCCATTATATAGTAGTAATAAAAATTCCTTTTGAAAAATATGAATAGTTATTAAATTTAATAAAAATATTATATCACTATTTATAAAGACGTATTATGAAAATCTAACTTATTTATTTATTCACAGAAGATACACCCATCCATTCAGGCTTGTAAATCTCATTTATAGTCTCAAGAAAAATTTCATGTCTTAAAAGTACCATATATTACTTTTTCAAATGAAATGTATGACATATTCACATATTTAAATGTGGTCTCTACGTGAATTTGTAATGATAATAAATATTTCTCTGTAAATGTAGGGTAGAAGGTACTCTCATAAGGTCATTTTGATTTCTTGGTTGATTCATTAGATTTCCTTGATCTGACCATCCTTTTCCCCATCACTTTATCCATCTGTAATATCATGCCTCACTTCAGACAATTTTTCATCAACTATTATAGGTTTTTTATATATAAAAATTTGTTAAATACATACCTCATGCATCTCTATAAGATTATATGGTCTTTCTATGAAAGTTCTAATAGCACTATGGACCATTGTAATATTCTAATCATCAAGTGGAAGAATAAAATATATATTCGACTCTTGAGCAACTCAATCCCTGCTCTCATGTGATATTTTGGGAGTTATTTATGTTATATCTTTTCTTATAGGATATTATAAATTTTACCCCTTGTAACAAGGAGGTATGTGGGTGTTGATAGATACAAATCACATACAAATTTACCCAAAATAACATTAGAAATATAAAGTTATCGAAATTTGTTTCATTCACATTTAGGATAATAGGTAATGAAAAAAATTATTACCTCAGGTAAGGTATGTGGTTTGGGGGATGACTAGACTCAAATATAGTGGGGTCATTTGGTTTATGCATGGATCATTGTTCCCCCACCTATTTGAGTTAATCCTTTCTCGTACATTGGTTTACCAAACTAGACCAGAAAATAACATCTTGCAGTGATTCTATTTGTGTCTTTAATCATTTCACCATATTATATATATATCTTCATGTGGTTTAATCTTCTCGAAATATGTTTGATGAGACACTATAAAACCTAATCCTATAACATTCCCATATTGTTCTGACTACTTCAAATCTACTGAATGTAGTTTTTATTGTTGTATTGTCACTACTGATTCTTATTTCTAAACCGTATAAAAAATATGAACATAAATTGATATTTTTGTATAATATTGTTATAAAGAATATGGAATTACTATTATGTCCTACATACACATGTTTCCCATTTTCTTTTTTTCATCAACTAATTTATCCTCGTTATTTACACAAGCCTACTTCCAAATAAAATGACTTGGGATGGAAGCGGCATTAGATTTTGATTCATCAATATATATATAAACAAAGTACCATATATATTTTCATATCATAGAAAAATTTTATTATTGATTTAAAATATATACAAATTTATTCTCTAGTGATGTATACCCCATCATTGATTTATGATATGGGTACATTTGTTTTAATGCATGTTATTTATTTTCAACACTCTTTTTTTGTTTTATAAATTAACTATTTCAACTAAAAATGGATAAAATAAATAATTTCAAATAATATAATATCGATTGTAATGCACCTGAAATTATTTCTCATTGTGATGATTAATTAAATAAGTCGATGTTTCCAGCTTCATAATATGTACATAAATAAATGGTGGTTAGGGCTTTACCTTCCCCTCAACATCCCTAAGACAAAACATAGTATGAAATATCTGAAAACCTATACGGGATTTTCCAATTTCCATTAAGAGAAATTTATTACTAAAATATCCTAAAATAAACTAACATTACAAGAAATAATGAAAATTAAATCAATATTTCATTATATAATTTTTTTGTAAAATAGAGAAAGTATATTGTAACATTACCATTATATCTTTCGAAAGGGTTTATTTCATTACAGGTTATACAAGTATCCATGAATAAATATCAATAAAAACATTCATCCTCATTATAACCCTAACATAACTAATGAACATTGAATTTTGGGGGTCAATAGTTTGGCCGCATTGATTCCATAAAACCTCAAATTTATCCTATAACTTTTTTCCTTAATAATTGTATTCAACATTGTGATGATGTGTCATGGTTTTTATTTTCACCAAAATTATACTGATACCCTAATAATTTTACTATTTCACCATCAATAGTTTTTCCTTTTTGAGGGTAGGTTACATCATCATGTGTAGAAGACATTTTCTATATGAGTAGTCAAAAATTTATTTTTTCATGAATAATTACAATGTAAACGTGAAAAAAGTATTTTATATGTTTTGTATGCATGCTCTATTTCAAACATGATTAACTCTTTAACTACATCTATGTACTATATTTTAAAAAAATTAGCTTGCATCCATTTTGATGGAAATGGGTAATTTAATTTAAGAAAAAAATTACTCAACTATGATATGTGTTATCCTCTGAATTCATCCATAGATGAAACTTATAGATAATTTTCATCCTGATCAAATTCATATCTTGAATAGTTATTACTGAATTTTGTTGCCTGAGACTCATAATCCCTCTATTTTGGCCATGAACCTATGTTTCTTGAACTACTCTAAGCATTATTCATCCTATACTAGGTACCATTTATCATTTTGGTTAACTGCTACTCTGGTTATTTTGAGCAACATAAAAAATATGGTTAATGATCCTTAAGTAATAAAATTCAATAATAATTTTTTGGGAGATGAATATACTGAGGATGATGATTGTTTCCATAAAAAAAATTTAAATTAACACATACTAATTTAAATTTTCAAATCACATCTCATAATGGTAAAAGTTCCCTAACACTACCATGAGAACATCAACCCATCCCCACTGAGTTACACCAACTCAAATCTATGTTTCTAGTCCTCTTCCCTCATATGTATCTCAAATATAAGCTCTCTATATCCACTCAGGTTCATTTTTAGAGTGTAAGTACAAAAAAAATGTAAAAAGTAACAGGGCCATTAAAAGGTACAATAATGTATATATTTTAGTATATGTTCAAATAAGTAACACTAAAAATACACATGTAAGAAAATTCATTGTGTACTAACCAGGACACCATGATAATCAAATGTACCAACTTCATTTCATACTAATGAATTATATTAATCATTCCATAAGTTTATAACATGGTTGTTTTATTAAATTCAAATCATTTAACTTATATATGTTTAACATTTAAATCATATTATGGGGAAATTATTTATCTACCTCTGTAAATAACCACATCACATGTACCATGAGATTCAACCTTAGACCCTTGGCATCCAAAAATTTCCCTTAGAGATGATCATCACATGTACTTATTTCATTAAAATCATGAAATGGTTATAAAATAGCCATTTATTTTTGGAAGTGCATTTGAAATATGGGAAATTCTTAACACAATCGGTTTCCTTAGGAAAAAATCACACAATGGGTTTTATAATACATTAGTTAAACCTAACTTTTAAAAAAAATATAAAGTAGAATAAACAACAACACAAATTTCCCATAACCCTCACCATAGCCCTCAGTGAATCACCAATGTGTCTATAGTAACATACATTCTAATGAATCAATAATATCATCATATTCCCTATTCTATACATCGGTTTGGATTACCATTCCAAATACAAAATATATCTATTCATAGGTCCCCCAATGAGGTCATTTACTAAAAAAATTATTCATATTATAATCTATATAATATTTTCCACATCCATGAGCACAATATTAATCATGTAGTATATTTATAAAAAAAATCACCCATTAAAAAATTATTTAAATAAATCAATAAATAAATCATTTCAACTAATTTATAGTATTTCATAATAATTAATGCCACTAAAAACCATTACTAAAAATATATTGAATATTAAACATCATATATATAGTAAAATAAAATGTTTAAAATTTCAATTTGAGAAATAAATATTTACCACATATGTTGTAATATATTCTTTTTTATTTCACAAAATAGTTTGAATAAAGAGAAACTATCTAAACAAAAAAGGTAATGAGAAATTCATTTATTTCTAATAGACTTTTATAAAGTAGTAAATGATTGAGTTGAAAACACATTTTAGTGATTAATATATCCCATATTGTAAATAATAACCTAAATCATGTGGAATATAAAAATTCACCACAAATTAAACAATTACTCATAGAAATAATCATGGAAGAATAATTAATTTTATATAGTGGGTCCTTATATCAATTTATTATAGACCAGGGTATTAACTCAAGGGATATGATAGTTTTCATGATTTATTGATTAAGGTATGAGAAAGTAATCATAATTGTATACTATTTATTTGAATAATAATATTAATGATTCTTATTTATTAAGAGTATAATGCTGATGGATTAAGTAGAATTGATTGAACTGAAGTAATTTATGAAAATATATCATAATAAATATTTTCCCTCTACTCATTAGAGTAAGATAAAGAGAGAATTGTCAATGCTCATGAACAAGGCAGATAAATATATTGTAATACAAGTGAAAAAAATCATAAATCATTAATGTTACTCCTTTGACATTTTCATCTACCTTGTTAGAAAAATATATAGTTTTCTTTTTTTCGAAACCATATTTCTATGAATCTCTAGTAATTCAAGACATTGGAAATTATGATGATGTATTATACAATTCTTCTAATGTACAGATGAAATTTAGAGAATGGTCTCATGTGTGTTGGGATATGAAATTAATTATAAAGTCACTCACGAGATCAAATAATAAAGGACATGGTGGGAAAAATATACAACTACCCATATATCAAATATGTTGTTTGATGGACCTGATAAGCATTCCTAATGAAACAAATAATTGGTTAAAGTGTGATATAAGATGGAATATAGTTTATGAATATTTAAAGGACATAATAAGACTACTCTATACAGCATATAAAATTAAAAAATCACTCATAGCACCACACACAATTCAATGGTTGTATTATAAAGAACATGGGAATAATGTGAGATAATAAACTCAACTAATTTCCTTTGAGAAAACCAATATCAAAATGAAACTAAGTTATATAAACAACGATGGTATTGTGAAAAGGTAAATTAGGATCCATAAAGGTCATGTGAAGTCAAATGGGTAGTGATAATGGATCATTTTGTATTGGTCACTTTATTGGACTTCCAATTCTACTATGAAAAATGGGGAGCCCCTTATGGTGAGGTTTGGCACCCATTAATGAAAATACCAAATTTAAGAAGTATAAGAAATCACTGTTTTCCAGTGAAGACGTAGGGTACATCATGGTTTAAAATTGTGTAAAATTTTAAACTATGTAACCCAATCAGTAAATCAATGGGAGAAGAAAAGGATAATATGACATACCTTAGATTCTAGCCTGGATTCATCTGAGAGAACATGGAAGAGGATCACCGACATCAGGGGAGTTCTGTGAGAGATTGAGAATCATAACTGAATAATACATGGTTAGGGTTATTTTAAATATATCGAGGATACTATTATTAGTGCTTACAAAAAGCACTGATAAAAATACCTTTTATTAGTGCTAATAAAGATCGAGATTTATCAGTGCTAAAATTCCCTAAAAAATCCATATTTATCGGCAATAATGTTTTTTTTTTAAAAGGTTGGGGCCGAAGCCTCATTTTTATTAATAAAGCAAAGCAAAGACCTCTTTTTTAACTGGGTAGAGGGAGACCCATTACATAGCCCGAAGACCCTGTGGGATAGTAGCCCATTACATAGCCCTTAGGCCCAAATTTTTTCCCAAATTCCTATTCTGTGAATAGTAACCCGGCTGCTACAGTACCGCCGCCGCTACAGTGCCCTGCCGCCGCTACAGTACCGCCGATCAACAGTACCGCCACTGCTACAATACCCGCTACAGTACTGCTACAGTACCTACGCCCAATGGGTTTTGAACCCCCATTTTTCATGTAGTATTACGGGGTGCTTACCACTAAGCCAAACCCCAACTACATTTATCGGCAATAATGTTTTAGCACTGATAAAGGATTTATAATAATTATTATAAATAAAAGATGTGTAAATATATTTATAAAATTATATATTTTTATATTGTAATTTTATAATTATTTAAATATTAAATTATTTATGAATAATTATATAACTACTTTTTAAAAAAAATAATTTTTTTATTTATACATTTATAGATATATTTATTATTATTTATATATAATTATAAATATATTTATATCATTATAAATATTTATATAATTATTTATATAATTTTATATATAATTAATAAATATATATATAGTAAATATATTCATTATTTAAATATATTTATTGTAATTTTTTAATTTTTTAAATATATAATTATTTACTTATAAATATATGAATACTTAAAAAAATATTTATATATCAATATCATTATATACTTTTATATAATTATATATATATACCCTAGGGTGCAGCTTAGTGGTAACTACCCCTATGAGTCTCAGTGAGATCTCGAGTTCGAGTCTCATTGAGTACATCCCTACATTGTAAGTTGTCTACTTTTCTTTGTAATGTATCCCCTTTCCCTAAATAAACTGAGGCTTCAACCACAACTTACATATAAATATATATATATATATATATATTATTCATTGTTTAAATAAATTTATTATAATTTTATAATTATTTAAATATGTATAATTTTTGTTTATAATTATCTAAAATCTTCGTAAAAAATATTTATTTATTTATAATAATTATAAATATATAAATTTATTAATATAGTAAATATATATTTATAAATATATTTATTTAAAAATATTAATTCACAAATATATTTTTAACACTATTAAGGAATATATAATCTTAAAAACATACCTTTTAAAAATTAGTGAAATTGAATATTTAAAAATGAGTACACTTTAAAAATATTTAAAAAAATAAATAATTTTTATTAATTAAATATAAATTATTAAAAAAATTGGATATATATTGAATTAAAGATGAATAGATATTGAAAATATTAAAACATAGTAAATTTATATATATATAAATAAATAAATAATGGAAAATGATTAAATTGAAAATAAAATATTAAAAATGAATAAATAATATCTAACTATAATAATATTATGAATGAATAATTAAAATTGACTGTTTAAAAACATAATATAATTAATGTCTCATGTTATAATAAAATTTTAAAATATACTAAAATTTGAATAAATTGTATAAATATTAGGTTTGTGTTTCTATATAAGAATTCATTAATTTTATAAATATTTGTGTGTGTTGTATATAAAAATTAATTAATTGCATATATATATGTGAAATCAATGTTACTCACATTTGATATGTGATAAATTGAAAAATAAAATAGCATTAAAAATGAATAAGACAGTAATATGTTTTTTATTGTTACATTTTTTAATTTTCTATATATTAATATTTTAGGTATATTATTTATTACTATTTATAATTAATATATATATATATATATTAGTCTTTTTCAATTTTCTTAATAATTATTTCATTAGAAAGATTTAATAATTTTTTAATTTTTTTTAATTATTTTAATTTAATAATTTTATATATTTATATTTAATATATTAAATTTTTTAATATTTATAATATATATTGGTATATTAAATTTATTCATTTTTATCAATAATTATTTAATTCATAAAATGTTTAGTTTTTTTCTTTATTTACTCATTTTTTAATTTTTATTTCTTTAATTGTATCATTTTATTCAATTTATTTTTCTATATATTTAATATATACTATTTAATAATATTTATTATTTATATATATGTATATTCAATTTATTTTTTTTTATCAATAATTATTTAATTTATAAAATTGTTGATTTTTTTTTAAAATTATTTGTTTAATTATTTCATTTTATTTTGGACCTTTATCTGTGTAAAAAATAAGGTGTTAATAAAGGTGATAGCTATTCAAGTTCTATTTTTTAGTAGTTCATGATTAGTTTTTCTCACATTGTGCTTAGGTTTTGGTCAACATTTAGAATCACCAATGTTATACAAGTAATGGTTATACTGTTAATAGTGAAGAGACTACAAAAAAATGAAAGGAATGGGGATTTAAGGAATATGATGATGTATCATAGTAAATGGTTTAATAATGAATTTGAATGATTGATGTTCTTGTTTATTAGGATTCAAGAATTTTTTTCATCGATGGTTCTCTAGTTATAAGAATCATGAGATATAAAAGGATTGTACTACAATACTTCTTCATTAAATATTTGGAAGAATGAATGTTTTCAATATGGTTTTTAAGGTGATAAAATATTATATTTGTGACAATAATAGATACATTATGTTTTTGGGGTGATCTAATGTTCAGTTGATTTTGGAAATTTAACGACCTTCCATCAAAAAATTTGGACATTGAATTTGGACAGAAGTATTTTGAATTAGTCTTAAGGTAACTACTTATTGAATACTAAGGATATTATTTTTTGAGGTTAAAGTATGGTTTATCATGTTGGAAAACATGGGATAACTATTTTGGGTTTGATAATATTTAAAGGTCCAAGGAATGACTTATGGATATTTTGATAAATGTTCTGCGAGCATAAAGTATATCAAGAATATACATCTCTTAGTTTAAGAAATGAAGTGGAAATAGATCAAAGCATGACCAAGGGATATGATTATTATATGGAAATAAATAAATTATTTTTTATATAGTTCTTTATATAGATAGTAAAAGAGACCCCCAACTCAAGGAAAATGATTTTTCAATAAAAACTTTTTTTGTTTACCTTTTTTTTAAGAAATCAATGATCTTTTAACCGATCACAAATATACAGTTTTGTGATGGTTGACATTTTAATGAATTTGTTCTCTATCACTATACATCAGAAATTTATGGTTATATTTTTCTTCCAAATCCATGTTTTCACTTCCCACTAATGTTATCCTACTTAAAATCTTAATTTTGTAGTGACATTCACATTTCTCATTCCCTCTTATTAAGAGGATATTTTATTAACCCTATTTCTAATGTGGGTTTCCCACAAAGGAATTTTCAAGTATCAACTTATGATTTTTTAAGTTCAATTTTAAATTATGAGGATTAAATTTATTTATGTAGGTTAGAATGTAACACCCAATGATTTTATGGTTTCTCTATTTTTAAATTTAATAATTTTCATATCTAATGTTATACGTAACACCCAACATAAATAAAAAATGAAATATTATTATAAAAAAACTATAAAATTGGTGGGAATAAATAATATTAACCAAATTATGAAATTTATATATTATATGTTCAATATAATCTTCAAAATTCATCTTATGGGTTTTCTAAACATGATATAAAAATAAATTAAATTTTACACATAAAAAGATACATTTTTCAATGGTAGTTTTGCTGAATTTTAATGAAGGACTTATTTAAATTTTTTTAAAACCAAAAGATAAGGGTATAACCATGACCAAAACATATAAAAAATTATTGGATGAATATTATTTGACTCTTATCACCTTAATATGTAATTTTATTTATTTAATGGAAGAATATCTAGAAAAATAAATTATATATAATTTAAATAAAATATAGTTACTAAATGTCACTCTCTTTGTATTTTATATCTTTTGTGGGTCTATATAGGGACAAAATAAAGATATTACCACACTGAAATATTTATTTTGAACTTAAAAAAAATCATTTTAATTTTTTTTAATTTTTATTAATTATATAATTAGCTTAAATGCTTCTGTATTACTAATGAAGTATTTATTTAATTCAGAAAAAAAATGATTTTAAAAGTAATAATTTTGATATATTTGGGGTGATTTGATGTGTCTGAAGAATTTTATATATTCTTAGTATATATTAGAGATGTGTTAAATCTTTATATTCTAATTCCCACTTTGTATTTGTGTATTTGATGTCAAATTAAATTAATACTTTCAAATTTGACAATAATGAAATTTTTTTGAATTAATACATTATTAAATTATTTACAAATAAAAATTTTTAAATAATAAAAAATGGGATAATATATATTCTACCATATTTTCCTATATTCATTTATATTCTATTTTGATGTCCCTGTCTCTAGAATATCCTTATTATATTTTACTATTTTGATAATTTCGGAAAGTGCCCCTCACTTCAATTATAAAAGAAACCTTCTTCCTCACTTCATCACAAATCGTTGAGCCTTCTAGATTGACCAAAAACTATCCATTTATCTTCCCAAAATCCTTATCTAATTTTTTGATATTCTATTTACTCAAAATGACTTACACTAGTTCCCTTAAGAGAATTTATAAAAGAATCCCACTAAATAAGAGGTAAATGTCTTTGCCGACTCTTTAATGATTATTTATTCTTATACACCCTATTAATATTTTGTTTCCATTATAAATTAATAAATAAAGTATAATATATATTTTGATATCTTATTATGATTATGTGACAACCATATTCTACCTTTTATCCATCCTATGAAAATGAATGCATCGTATGTGTGTTTGTACGACTTACCATCTCCACGACGTCTTGTAATCTATTTTTCATTACCACTTTACTTTAATTGTTATAATTATGGAAACAATGGATTTATATAATAAATATGATATGATATTTATTATTTAAAAATTAATATACCATACACTACCTTATCTATTCGTTCATTGAGGGAATGATATCGTTGCTTGTGCGTATGTATGGTCTACCATCTCCACGACGTGATGCAATTATTTTTTCATATAAAACATTCAATAATGGATATAAAAAATATTTAATAGTTAAATATGATATATAAAACATTAATATCATTCTTTATATGTTTAATATATATCCTATGTAAAATAATCGAGACATAAATGACAAAACATGCATAGGAAAATGAAGCAGTTAACAAAAAAACAAGGGTAATAATGAAATATTATCAACAAAATAGTGATGAAATAATATATGAAGATCATATATGACATAATAAATATAAATAATGTTATTATATAGTTTAATAACAAACGTAAAACCATTATACATGAGGTTAAATCACATTCCACTAAAAGAAGCGTAATGTAAGGGATTTTCATCTCACTTTTATTTCTATAGCATACATGCCTTATTCACCCCTTAGTTTTTTTACATGGTTTAAATACTACCTCTTTAGAATAATGTAATTAATATTCATATATTCATGTTATTTAATGTTTTATTTTATCTATGAAATTGATTACAAAGTGTTGTTTTATTTCAAAATCTCATCATTATTCAGGATTATTTTTGTTTAATTATCCATTAGAAAATATATATCCTCCATGTCCATGTTTATACAATTTTTTTAAAAAATGTTTTTAATATTTTCCAATTATTTTTAATTTCATATTAACCCTTGTGGTATTTTTAAAAAATGATATAAAAGTTCTATTATTTTCTTTTTCTAAACAAGGTTCTTTGAGACTTTTCTGAAAAAAAAAGGATGGAATGTATTTTTTATCTTATATGGATTGAGGGAGTTTTACCTTCATCATGATGCCATAATTATTTATAAATTAATTTAATATTTTACTTAATTATTTTAAAAGAAAATTTTTTATTTTATAATTTCACAACACATTAATTAAAAATAAGTGATTTCCAAAGTGAAAATTTGAATTTTACTTAATAAATTTTCAATGATTTTATTATAGTATTTTCATATATGTCAACACCCACTATTTAGTCTTACTCTTAATTGAGGGTGACCTCTTCTGATATCATTAACCTTATTTTATTGATTATTTTATGATCAGTTTTACTATGGATGGGCTATTTTGATACCATTCATGATTTATGGTCAAGGTATTCATATTTCATATACTAGTTCTTAATACCAGTGTGTATGTTGTTTATATTTCATATGATTCATATGAGGAATGGATTGGACATAGTAAGAGATGGATAGGGCCCAATATATCCAATTGATGCATTTGTAGTTCTCAAGAGACAAATCAGTTAAACAAGCCTAATTGTTTTTTACCCATTAGTTTTTAAACTACTGTGTAAAAGGTCTTGATAATAGAGATGAAGTTGGACAAATATAATTAGTTTATACCCAGAAATTTGAAGCCTTCAATTGAAATTTATTGGTGGAAATGTTTCATGTTCTAGATACATTATTTCCATTAATTAAGCATTTTCCGGCATTCAAAATTCAGTTATTATCATCTAAGAGATTCTCTTTATTACAAAATATATGGATTCATTTCGTTTTTAGTTTATAGATTAAATTTCATGTGAAATAAACTATTTACCATTCCATATTTATTATTATTATTGATTCATAATTTATTCTACATCACTTAACCCTTAAAAAGAATTTTATCTCACCCATTTCTTATGTTTTATTTTCTTTAGGAATCCATGAAGTGTAATATGACTGTTATGAAAGGATATGCTAGTGGAAATAATGTTTTTCTCAAAAAAACAATTTATTTTGAGTTTTCAAATTTATGTGAAAATAATGTATGAATCTGGTTTAACATGACTACAAAATTATTAATTCCTTTGGGATGTGATTTCTTGTATCTTATTCCAATGACATGAATTAAGGCACTGACTCCATGTTATTGGGTTTAGGGTCTTTACAAAACCTCTCCCCTTGTTTCACTTCTATGGATCCCTATTTGATATCACATGATTCATATAATATCAAGGAATACTTTAATGAATCATATCTATATAATCACCTATTTCTCACCATTTTATTCTTCCTCATCATCCTACCTCGGATTTTTTTTATTGGTTAGGTTATTATTCATGATTAATGGAAGAATAATCATGATTACAAGGCATTTAGCATGTGAGTGATGAGAATACAGAGTGGTGTTGAAAACACATCATCTTTCATAGCTTTAGTTGACTATTTTCAACTTATATGTTCATTCAGATTTTTTAATTAAATTAAAGTAAATATTTGGATAATTCAATGTTTAATATTATAGTTTTTTCTTTTAGTAGAGTCAATGATACATCATAATCCATCCATGTGTGACTGGATGTACTTTTGGTGTCATGGTCTAGATCTATGAGTTTCTACAGGTTATAATAGTTTAGTTAAAAAAATTATTAGTTATAAACATTTTTAATTAACTAAAGTTATTTCATGATATAGGGTATTTAGAGTTTATGTCTAATTTAAAGAGTATGGTCAAGGTTTGGCAGGAAGAGCTTAAAGGGGTTAACTCCTTATCAATATAAGGGTTCTCTATAATACCTAATCATATTTCTATTTATATATGATTGAGAATTGGTATATATAATATGGTTTTTGGTAAATGTAATAGGGATCATTAGTTTTCTATGTGAATGAATTAGGTTTTTCAAATCCCCTCAGGATTCGAGTGACTGATCTTGTACATTTTAAGTGAATTGTGATCACTTGATGACTTTTTCACCATGGGGAGAAAATGCTAGTTGAGTTCCAAGGGGGTAATTCTAGGTTATGGTAATGGTATAAGTTTCAATATCCTAGGTTGAATATCATATGTATAGTGTGAAAATAATTTTAAGGCTTGGAACTAGTTATGATATCATGATGTTTGTTCATCTCTCCTGTAGTTGGGTATAGACCCCCTAAAGGTGGTTTATTCTCATTTTACTTTAGGTGAGCCTGATAAGTCCTTCATGGTTTTTTGGGTGGTCATCATATATGGTTACCTCTATGTGGTTTTATTTTGAATACTCTTTGAGAGGTGTGTGAGGGAGATCTTATCATGGGTTTTAGGGATGGATTCTGATGACAATGTGGGATGGTTCGTCCAGGCATGATCAAAGGGTTGGGTTGTGGGGGTTAGTTATGGCATAAGGAATATAAGGTCATAGTGAATCATTATTTTTAACATGGTATTTCCTTAGGAAAATTTCTTATGGTGACTGGTCAAAGTAGTTTATAGGAGTGTTGTGTATGGTCATTAAGCTATATGAGGTATAGTTAATGGTCATATCTTAGATCAATTAAGGAGTGTTTTGGAGGTTAGCATATTATAATTTATGGGATATTTGATGCTATAACATGAGGTATATCAATGTTGATAGTCCATGGGATGATTATTGTTTTAAATGTGGTAGTTATTATTAATAATGTATGATACTAGACCTTGAAAGAGAGTGAATTATTTAAAACATGGTTTGAGAATCTACCTTCACTGATAGTTTTTACATCATGGTTTAGATGTAAGACCCAATTGAGTAAGATTGGAGACATCATGGTTTAGTATAGGGACCTATCCTGAGTGAGATGTTAGAGGTAATAGTATTGTATGAGTACCTACCCCATGTGAGAGGGTACAAGACATTTTATGGTATGATTAAATATGTAAAGTGGGAGAGAATATGTCATATCATGATGTGACGACCTACCCAGGGTGAGAGGGAAAATTTCATGGTTTTTTTATAAAGTAATATCCTATGTTAAAGGGTAATGGTTGTGATTTATTACCAGGGAATACCCTTGGTAAGAGGGTCGTACTTATGGTCAATGTGAGACCATACCTTTTTTGATAGGTTATAGGTTAATAATTTACAAAATGGGGTGGAGGTTCAGTATATACCCTAGTTTTCATAAGAGGGTAGAGGATGAAATTTGGTATGACACCTCACCCCAAGCACAAAGGTAAGGTTAAGGATTTGTGAAAGGAGGAGAATATTTCTTTTAAAATATTCCAATAAAAGTTTGGTTGGGTTTTATTGTGACATGGTTATCACATGATGACCTAATGTGTGTGATTGTGTACTATGTATTATGTTATTTATTTTAATTATTGATTAATATATATATATATATATATGATGTTATATATTATGGTCCCTTGGTGATAAAAAACTAAAATTTACTTTTCATATCCTGAATGGGAAACCAAATACACATTCCAACATCAAATTTAATAAACAAGACTAATAAAAATTTGCATAGTGGATATGGTGGGTGTGTCTCAACAGTATTTTTAAATAGGGAAATATTGAGGCCTGAGGTTATGGTATATTAGTTTTTATCTATTTCTTTATGTTATTTTTATATATATTAATTTCCTTATGAGTGATCCTTTGGGACATATAACTCTGTGAATGGAAAAACAGATTATCATAGCCTGGTTTTTTTTATTTTTTATGGTTTTATTATTCTATAATTCTATATATTTTCACTATGATATGTGGTTGTGGATGATGTTTTGTTTTTTTATTATTTATGGTTGTGATATAGAGTGAATAATCTCCCTTACAATTATTATATACTATTTCTACTAGTAGAAAACCACTAGTATACAAGGAGGCGCACATGAGATCATGTGGTGACCCTAAATAGAGTACTATTTAGAAAATTTTATCCAAGGAATTGAAAATGGTATCAAATAATTTTATATTTTTTCATACTATTTGAGGATTGGTAGTTGAATATAGTAATTTTTCTTATCTTGTTATGGATAGTATGTTAGCGATTCGTTTACACCTTTCCATTATGACGTTCATATTATAAGAGTTATTTGGTTTTTATTATTGGTCTTCACTATTATATATGATATATTTATTCATGATTGATGTGTTGTATTGAAATTCTTATTTATGATTTTTATCATGGGTCATGGTGGGAATATGTGTATATATATTCATCAAACATGGCATAGAATAAAAAAATAATATTTTTGTTCTTATGTGTGATTGATTATTGGTTATGATAGAGGGTTAACTTTTTAAAAGTTTCAAAAACATATTATCTAGTGTTTTTCTATTTAAATTTTTGGCAGAATTATACATTTATGTACCATAATTTTTTATCATAGGTTATATGGATCATGTTAAGGTACATCTCTTAGTTATGATTTCATATTATGTATATATAGATGGTTCATGGATACCTTGGGTGTGTATAATGGGTCTTAAATGCCTTATGGGTTCTTTGATATATGTGGGGTATACCATAGATGAATTTTGTAATGTTTATGGGTTGCATTTATGAATTAGATAACCTTAAGTTGCGAGAGTATTTCTTATTGAATGTCTCTATATTTTTTTATGAAAAGTTGTTAGAGTGTCTTAATATCCTGGTTATGTGTGGATAGTAAGACTAGTTGGGTGCCTATCCCAGTTGGATTCTAGTGTGCCTTTGGAAGGGATATTTCCTGGTGATCATAGATGATCAGTTCTAGCATGGGTAGAGTGTAGTTAAAATCTTGTGGTTCTGGGACAATTCTTGAGTGGTGGGTGATTGTTTGGTTCACCTAGGCATGGGTTAGATTCTAGGGTTTTTTTAAATAGAGAATAGAGACTGATTTTAAGATTTCATACTAACATTATAGGAATTCATGGATAGTTTATTATGTTATTGAACCTTAGTCTGATGAGATAAAACTCATGGGATCTTGATTCTAGTTGAATTATTGGGTGATAGTAAAGAATAGACTTATTTGACATGGATGACATCGAGTTGGTTAAAGGGATTAGAATAATTCAGATTCATCTTAATGGTGTTCACTCTTCCTTGGGAACATGATAGTGTTTTTTGTGGTGTATATTCTAAAAGAAATATATATGTGTAATAAAATTAGTTTGTTAGTTACATGTAATGAATAATATTCATATAAATCCTTTGTGAACTCTATTAGTCTCTAATCCTGATGAGAGATCTTTGTTAGAGAAATAAAATTAATTGTGTTCTGTAAGATACCCATGGTTTGGATGGATTCAGGTTTGGTGGTAATTAGAGCTATTACATATGTGATGTGATGGGAAATCAATGAGTGTTTGTAATGTCATGGAATTGAAAAATTTCCACTGTGGGTGGATGTGACATAATTTTTATAGTAATTAAATTCTATTAGTTCATATCATGTTTGTATAAGTTTCATAACAAATTAATTTATCAATGGTGTTCCTGGATGTCCATGGGTTAGAGAACCATGAAATTGTGGATATTGGCATATTGCATGGTATGGTTTTAATAGAATATATAATCATGTATCATGATGATTGATAAGTGAGTAATGATGATACATTTAAAGTGTAGTGCTCACAAATTATTACAAGTCATCTAGTGGGGTGTATAGAATTGAATGGTTGATGGTTTTGAACTTATCTCAATTGAGTTTTGGAGGACATTGATGACAACATACCAAATTATCCTTTAATGGGTGGTTGTTATTATTTCTTATTGGTACTGGTATATGAAATACGGGTTATTTATAATAATTATAATCAAAATTCTATTGTACATGAGTTTTAGAGATCTATTTTTCAAGTTCAATTAGAATATAATGATGATACTCCGATAATGGGGATTATATCATCAGTGATTTCTTGTATTATACTTATATAAAAGGCATCTTTGGTGGAGTGTAACATTTAGGTGAGTGGCTAAAATAATTCCAGAGTATTAGAGTGATGGTAAGTGAATTATATCTAGTTTTTTGGTTAATTGAATAATTGAAATTTAGTTTACACTTGGGTAGAGTAAGTGCTTGTGATGGAAGACTCTTGTAGAGATGTTATGTTTTATATAAGAGGAACTGATATTAATGTCACAATAGTGGTCACATGAGATCATGATGGTGTTTCTAGAAATTTAAGGATCCAAATTTTGAATTAAATTTGACATCAATCCCATACTATAGACCTAGTTGTTCGGTTGTATCAGTGATTAATGAAATAATTTATAGATCCTTTATTAGAATGAGGTGATGGGTCACCAGTATAAGATCCCAGGTGATTTTTGGAAGGGTTAGTTAGTGGAAGAAAAATTTGTATTTTTTGTTATAATTGGATATAGAGAGTTGGAAATGAAATTTGGTGAGTTTTATTGGATGTGTTTATAGTGTTTCAAGGGTTAAACACAAGGTTTATAGATAAATGATGGTATAATTGTGGATAATGTATTAATGGTGGAACTAGATATAGTTTAGTTTATAGTCTAGAATAAGGAGAGTAATTGGATTATAAATTATGAATTATATATTGGTAAATGTTATAAGATTAATTCTAGAGATAAGAATCCATATGTTTGAGATATTTTAATGATACAATTCATTACATATAAGTGAAATTTAGAGAAATGTTTTTTTTTTGGTCTCAGTGTAGGGGTTAATTGGGAATACATATTTGGATTAGAATTCTGGTTGTTTTAAAATCTATAAGGATTATTAGTCATTTTTAATGGTTTAGAATTATATTCATGGCTTTAAGGGATGGATGGGGAGGGTACTAAAATGTATCATTGCTACATATGCTGTTCAGTTCCATATAGGGGGATAACTAGTTTTCAATTTTATTGGTAGAGGGGCAATGGACTCTAGAGTTCTATCTGGTGGGTAATGGAACTCCACCATGCATTTGGTGCCTCACCTGGTTCCCAATTATGGTTGATCAGGTACACAATGGGTTCTTAGTGTGTTTTTTATTAAGTTTAGACCCATAATTTTAGAGTTTTACACCCTTTGATTTTAATTTTATAGGCTCCTAAGAGAGGGAATTTTTTCCAACACCCTCCCCCTTGCTTATTCCCCATGGATACCTATTGGACCCCCCTTGGTTCATGGTTTTCCAGGTCTTATATCGATATGTTTGATCAATGAAATCACCTTCCTTTGTCTATATTATTATAATTATTTTTATCTCCTCTAATTTTATATGTTTCTAGTTAGGTTATTGTTGATGATTCTATAAAATCATAGTTAAATCATCCTGATCCATTAGGATTTTTCATGTGGTAAAAAATGGTTATAAATAGGAAATAAATATAGATAACCATTTAATATTTCAACTGAGGTATTTAATCCATCATATATACAGAGGGATTTTAATTAAATTAAATTCAATGGGTGAATAGTCAGATGTTTTATATTGGGGTTATTTCTCATAGAGTTGTTGAGGGCATGTTATAGACACTCTATGTGGGATTGTTCATTGTTTTGGTTTTTCATGATGGTTTAATGATTTTATAACATTTACACCGCTTTGGTTAAATTTTTATTTTAATATATGTTATCATTAATAATTTTTGGGTTTTTATGGATTGATACAGGGGATCAGGTGTGTAAGAAGCTTCACATATTCTGGGTTAAGGCTTAGTAATCATGGCTTCAAGGTGTCAACTACATGTTTATGTAAGATGTCCAAATAATAATTATTCATATTTTTATTTAATTTTGATTGTGTATTCTAGTATGATAATTTGGATTTAGGCCAATTAGATAGTTATTATGAGTTTCCCATGTGGAGGTATTAGGTGCATAATAGCTTCTTTAGAATGTGTTGGGTTCTTCACTTCATGTTAACAAAAATATATTTTCTCAAGGACTTCATCTCCATGAAGATATGATAATGGATGAGTGTTAAGGGTCACATGAGAGGTATTATGATCAATATTTTATTAGATAACCTAGTTTTGATCTGTAAGGGCTAGTGAAATATGTATAGTAGGTCTTGGATATAGTTTTTATAGTGAGATTACCATCCATATCTCCTAGCACAAGAGCCTCAGCCCAGTTGGTGAGGACTCTCTAGGTGCATCCAAGAGACCGGAGATCAAATCTGGGTGTAGGCATATTTTTGGGTACTGTAGCAGTATTGTAGCAGGAACTGTTCGGTACTGTAGCAATCGTAACTATTCATCCATCTCGGCCTTCGAGCCACCGGTTTGGTCCTCAGGTTCTGCAAGGCTTTCGGGCCACCCAAGGCCTTTGGGATAGTTTATTCTCAAGGCCTTAGAGCCACCTTAAGGCCTTAGGGCCACCCCAACGCCTTCGGCCCACATGAATACAAGCCCCAGACACACTACAAAAAAGAAGCAGCCCCAGAAGAGGATTCAGAGCAAGTTCACTCACCAGGGCAGAGCAAAATGGATTGTCAGAATCAGAGGGTATGGTTATGCCATTGGTACCAGCTTGTGCTTGCATGGTAAGCCTAGCCAGAGGGTAATGCAAAGGTGGATAGCTACTATCAAGATGCAGATGTTGGGGAGGGGCAGTTCCTTGTAGATAGTCTGGTTGAATTCCCAAATACCTTCGGGTCATTTAATCTCCTAAGCCTACAGGCCATATAATCTCTGAGCCTACGGGCCTTGTAATGGTTCCCCCTCATCTCTTGAAATGGGGGTTATAAAAAAATCAATAAAAATAAAGGCCTTCGGTCCATTAAGGCATCCATGTCTCCTATGGTAGGGAATACCCCCACTAGAGGTGGGTAGCGACCTTAATGATTGAGTTTTACATGATAATTCTTTCAAGGATTGTCATACTATGGAAAGGAGGGTTCCCTTATAATAGTTTATTTTTCATCACTCTTTTGGTTGCATGATGGGGACTTAAACAAGGGTTGTGGGAATGCCTTATGACAACATGGTGGGATAGTTTAGATGAGTGTGACAAGTGGGACAAGTAGTTTCACTTGGTTATGGACAAAGGTATATGAGTTATAATGAGTAGTTTTTTTTAACTATAGCCCATCTTTAGGATGATAATGTATTAAATCTAGTTAATATTGTTCTATGAAGTGATGAATATGGGATTCGTACTATCCTAGAGCTATAGTGCAGTCAATATTTCTTTATTTGAGTAGAGGTTCAGGATCAAGTATGGTCACTTGTGATGGTTAGGGTGGGTGAATTTGATATGTGGGTCCCAAGTTTGTGGAAATACCTTTTGATGATTTATTCATTGAATGTGATGGTTTTTAGGAATTAGGTAGGATACCTCAACCAGAGTGGGATGACGGGGGTTTAAAAATGAAATAAGTTCCCACAATAAGTGATCAGGGAGAAGGAATTGTTTGGTATGAGGGTCTACCCTATGTAAAAAATCATAGGTCATTGTTGTGTTAGAGTAACAACCCTTATTTAGAGAGAAGAGGTCCTGGTTTGGTATGATGATTTACCCTAGGTGAGAGGACCATGGTTTTGATTTGGTATAGGACCTACCTTGAGTGAAGAGGCAGAGGTCATGAATTGATATGACAACTTGGATTATGTAAGTGGGTAAAGTTCATAGTTCTATGTTAGGGAATACCTTGGATCAGAGAGTATAATTAATTTTTTAGAATGCTGGCTTACCTTTATTGGGAGGAATCATAATGAGGTCGGTGTATGTACATACCCTAAGTGAGAGGGTGGATGTCAAGACTTCATTAGGATATGGTCATATTTTGAAATATACCCTAACATGAATGGGTGGGTAAAGGTTATGAAATAGAAGGAAACCTTACCCTAGGAACTAGGGTATATATTGGGGTTTTTGACATGAGGTGATTAATTCATTCATCATAATACAAGCCTATTATAGTTGGGTGTCATGGAATCCTTGTTATCATAATATGAAATGACATGTTTTATTTCATATTAAATGAACTGTTATTTATTTTCCCCATGCATTCAAAATAATATGATACCACACATTATGGGAACTTTTAATTTTGGTATGTTTTCCTCACACCCAACATGCTTCCCTAGTGTACATATAGACCTCATGTTTGGTATGCATTGAAGATCACATGTTGTATAATGGATCATGTTGGTGTGTCCTAATAGGATTTGGAGATGTTATAAAACCAATATTGATTCAATTTATGTTGATTTCAACCAAAAAGATATATCATCAGGTTTATATGGTTCATCTAGCACTGTGTAGGCTGATATGAAGGGTGTCTTTCTATAGTAGTTTGTGGTTTGAGATATCGGGTCACTTTAAAATATAGGGAAAGCGGTACATGTGTTAGGGATTATCTAAGAAGTTTTTTTTGGTAAAGTATGAAGTAAAAGTAGATATAATGGAATTGAATGTTATGATAAGTAATGAAACATTGTATAGGAAATCATTTTCAATCAATGGATAGATTCTAATTAATTACAGATGATAGTGTTAATGGATGATTAGTTGGGGCCTACTATAAATTAGGTGTGGGATCTCTTAAAAAAAATTCTTGTGATGTGGATCAAAGAAATCTAATATTTTAATTTAAAAATTGATATTTTAAAACATTTTATCTTATATGAAATAAAAAAAATTCAGCTCTCTTCCATGGATATAGGACGTAATGTCTAAACCACATAATACATTTTTGATTCTTCACATGTTTGGTTTCCAAATAATTTAAATTTATTTTATGTTTATGTTTAATGAATTATGCTCAAGTTTTGACTTATTTTTGTTAGTAGGGTTCTCAAGTTTCCCCTATTTTGGTAAACTAAACTTGGTATAAGAATACCACTTCATAAGGATTATCATTTGATGTGTCTTGTGCCTTATACTGAAGTAATCTTCCCTGAATAAAGTTTGTGTATTTTTAATCATATTTTCTTCTATACCAATAAGTGTTATTAGATATTGTTGTTAACTTACTCTCTCCATGTGATTGATATCAAACATAAGTGTCCTAGCACACTTTCTATAACATTATTTCATTTCTAGTATTATTTTGCTACTAGGAGAATGTGTGATATTAGAAGTGACGGTTTCAGGTGCAGCGAAAGCATGTGATAGTTCATGTCCAACATTTCTTTTTGTCATGATCAATGATAACTATAAGATATACATGACAATAAACAACATGATAAATGGAATCGAATCAATGAAAATATATAATGGGTAAAATTATAGAATGAGAGAGAGGATAATTACATATTATTTATAATTTATTTAATTAAATAAAAGAATTACCTTGCAAGAATATTATCTTTATTGATGGATATTACAATATATTTTCATTTTACCATTGTTATTTTGTAGAAATAGAGAAAATATTTCCTTTAGAAGTGATCCACACATGTTCCAAAAAACATTAAATGTCACTATAAGAATCTCTGGGTGTTATCCTGCTAGATCCTATCACTTTCATCATTCTCCCCTGATCACCATGAGAATCACTTCCAAAGAAATTCTTCTTGATCTATCTAGACTCGAGAGTGGGAGGTGGTGGAAGATTTCTTTCCGTTCTTAGGAGAGTTCTTGGGGAGGGAATTATGTATGCCTTGATAGGATTCTCTCTAGTTTTCATAGTGCATAACACAAATCAATTGAATCTCCTGGAATAAAACTATAATTGTGTTTAAATAATACAAGGGTTAAGAAATAAATATTTCATCAAGTGACCTTAAATATTTATTTAATCCCTTGGGCTACCCCATGTGTAAAATAATAATAATAATATTTTTTCTTAGACATGTTCTTAACTTGAAAATTAAATTAAATATTATTTAATAAAATGGTATTCAATATATATTATTTATCACCAGACCCAAAAACTCATTAAAACATTTCTCCACAATATTTATCCATCCTTGAGTAATCACTCTTTATTTGATACATAAATATCACTGCATTATTCACCAATAAATAAATAAATATTATATTCACTAAATATAAAATAAATATTTATTAAATATTCCACTCACGTAATATTATCTTGAATAACTGGTGAAAAAATATATACAATCAAGTATACATGAATAATCACTAAACCACATATGGTAATAATATTTACTCAACTTGTTAAAAAATAAATATTAATATATTACTTAACTCAGATTATTTATTCAATTATTTTGAGAACCTCTAGGACTATTTCTAAGTGGCATTAGGTGAAGCCATCTAAAGTACAAGGTTAGTATATAGAAACATGTCATGTAACCCATATAGAAATAAGTTAATGTTTCAAGGACATAATACCTCATACAGATGCTCAATGTGTAATATAATCTTATTATCATGATATCTCTAATCAAAAAGGTTGCACACTAGTACCATTAACCAATGTGCTTGATGTCTCTTTATTTGACTTTTCAGAAATCAAACATACCTATAGAACACCATAGAACTAGATTTATTTAGGATATATCATTTTCATCAATGGACTTGATATATCAACATTTTTTAAATAGAATAAGGGACAAACCCTTTCTTTCATTATTCATTAATGAAATATTACTCATGACAAAAATAATGTATAATTCCTCGTCATAAACATATATTATCACATTTTACATCAATAAATCAAATTATACGACTTATAATATTCATTTATAATAATACTGAAGTCTAAGTATCAATACAAATATCCACATAAAGGAACAACCAATGTAAATTATGAATGTAGATTTCCTACTAAAGGGTCCTATTCTAATAATATCCTACACTAGATATTTCCAACGGTGTACACCATGATAAGGTGTCTCAAATCCTTATGATTATTCACCCTATATAGCAAGTATCTTTTTGGTCCCTCAAATGATATAATATGAATATAGAACATATATTTCATAATAATGTCATAGAACTTATGGGTTCTCATTATAGCATGAAACTGTTATGCCCTTTTAGTGTGACAACTACTCTTAATACATTATCACATACTATGTTACGTCAAAGAATATCATGATGTGATAATGTGTTTGTTAATAATAAAAACTATGAACACAAGTTATCATAAATTACACATATTTTTTTTCTAGGGAACCAACTCCAAGAGAAGCCAACTTGCACTAGAGACAACTTCTAACAACATTCAGTTCTCTATCTCTCACATGATACTCATACTTCTGTTGAGATAGGCCTTTATTAAAAGGGTCTTATGAATTCTATTACAAGGGAACTCTACCTAATTCAACTTCTCCCCATTAATAAAAATGCCTCAAGAGGTGATACATCCAAAGTATAGTCTTTTTCTGTTGGTGTGACCTTGGTTCTTTTATAAGAGCCACCGCTATAGTATTTTCAAAATACAATGTGATACGGTCATTACTACAAGGTACCAAATCAATCTCTTGGAAAAAGTTTTGTATCTAAATGGATCTCTTTGATCTATTTGGATACACTATATTCTCATACTCCACTGTAGAATCATTTACCACGTGCTTCTTTGAACTCTTCTGTCTCACATATCATCCATTGAGACAAAAATAATATCCTAATTTTGACTTCATATCATTATGACCTATTTGAATACTAGAATCAGTATAACCCCTAATGACTAGCTCATAATCTCCTCTATACATTAGGAACATACCCTTATTTCTTCTCAGATACTTAAGGATAGGCTTAATAGTTGACCAATTTTGTTCTCTTGGATCAACTTGATATCTTCTTACCATGCTCAATGCCTAGTAAACAGCTTGTTAAGTTTATAAAATGGCATACATGATTGATCCTATTGCTGAACCATATGGTATCTTACTCATTCTCTCTTTATTTGGTTATTTATGAGGACACATTTTGTTTTAAATATTTAAACCTTGTGACAGTGGAAAAAATCCCCTCTTGTATTGTTCTATACTAAATATCTTTACAATATGGTCAATATATGTAATTTGACTTGACCCAAGAAGCCTATTGGATCTATCCCGAATGATCATGATCCTTGTAATATATGTTTCTTCTCCATAGTCCATCAAGGATAAACATTTTTTTGACTAGACCTTGACAAACTATAAGACTAGTATGTCATTTATAATAAGTAATATGTCCTTAACATATACTACTAGGATAACGATTGTATTCCCACTAAACCTACTATAAACACATTGCTCACATTCTTCCATAATAATATAAAATTATTTTATTGCTTCATCGAATTGAATTTTCCATGAACTAGATGCTTTCTTCAATCCATAACTGGATCTATGGAACTTTAAAATCCTTTTGGCATCACTTTAAGCCACAAAACCTTGTGGTTGTATTATATATACATCTTCCTGATGGTTCCAATTAAGGAAAGTAGTTTTGACATACATTTTCCAAATTTCACAGTCGAGGTAAGCTTATATAAGAAGTAGAATTATGATGGACATAAACATGGAAACTATTGAAACATTTCATCATAGTCAATTCATTGACACTGTTTAAACCCTTTATCCATTATCCTTTCTTTATAGGTATTTACATTACCTTACATTACCTTATATGTCCATTTTTCTCTTGAATACCAATTTTCACCCTATAGCATTTACATCAACTAGTGAATTTACCATAACCCTAACATGGTTCTAATACATGGAACCTATTTTAGAATTCATGGATTCATACCATCTTGTAGATTCTAAGCTCTATACTTACACTTTTTAGTAAAGAAGTTCATCATTACTAACTATTAATGATCCACCATCCTTATTGATAAGAAAATCATATCTCTCTAGTTCTCTTACCTCTCCTGTCCTCCTACTCAGTACTTGTGTTTGAGAAAGAATTTATTCCATCTGGACTTGGGGAATCTATTCATGTACCAAATCTTATGTATTTTGAGCATCAACAATATCAAAATCTATGTTTCTCCCACTATACTTTTTTAGGATGTGATCCCTCTCAAGAAAGATGGATTTTATAGTGGTAGTCAATTCCTTGTTTGATTGGTATTATAATTAGTATCTATTTGTTTCCTTAGAAAACCCTATAAAGATACACATTGTACATCAGGATACTAGTTTGTTTCTTGAGAATCCCTTAACAAATGCCTCACAACCACATACACATGTATAAGATAAAATGGGTTTATTTCCAATCCATATCTTTAAGGGAATATCATTTTCCACTTTAGTTGGTACATGGTTTAGTGTGTATACTGTAGTTTGTAATGCATTTCCCTAAAAGTATAATGGATGATTTGCATGAATCATCATAGAACTTACCATGTCTAAAAAGGTACACTTACTCCTTTCACTAATACCATTCCACTATGGTTTATAAGTTGGATTGAGTTGTGATATATTCCAAAACTCTTGTAAAAAGTTGATAAACTCTTGGTTAAGATATTCACCCCCCTCGATCCGATTGAATCATATATATATTCTTTCCATGTTGATTCTCTACTTAATTCTTGAATTCCATAAATTTATTAATGGACTCAGACTTATACCTCATCAAGTAGATATAATCATATCTAATCATGTAATCAGTAAAAGTTATAAAGTAAAAATACCCACATCTAGCTTCTATTGAAAATATTCCACACACACCCGTTTGTACCAATTATTTAAGATCTATGTCAATTTCACCCTGTCTATCGAATGGAGGTTTGTTCATTTTTCATTGTAAACAATCATGACATCTTTAAAGTGGTTTTAGCTCAAAATAGTCTAAATAACCCTCTTGATAGAACTTTTTCAAACGCTTCTTGTTTACATGAAAAAGATGATGATCCCATATTTGGGTCGTGTGAACATGATTCATTATCAACATCCAATATTTGGTTTTTGTAATTTAATACATAAAGACCGTTATTTAAATTTCCCATACCATAACATATGAAACCTTTATAAAAGAAACAAAATTCATTTTCAAATGTTAAAATAAACCCATATGTATCAAGTAATGATACAGAAAATATGTTCTTGGTAATATTAGGTAGATAATAAAAATATTTTAACACCAAATAATTATCACTAGAAATAAAAATTGGTAGTCACCAATGGATAATTCAGTCATCCTTGCACCATTAGCAGCTCTCAAATCCACCTCTCTAACAATATTTCAAAATCTACTTGGTTCTAGTAGTTGGATACAGATGTTAGCACCACAAGATGTATCTAATACCCAATGTGTAGATATTGAAATATTGCACTTGATGATTAATACACCTATAGCTTCCCCTTTCTTTGGGTTCATTTCTTCTTACAGTAGCCTTCCTTTCCACATGAAAAACATACTCCATATTTTTCCTTGCCCTACCTCTGGTTCAAATTCTTCTTAGAAGGATGGTGATCGAGAGATTTAGACTTCTTATTAGTCTTGGTCCCCTTCTACTCGTTCTTCCTATTCTTATTAACCATAAAGCCCATGGTTTTATCACACCCTATATCCTTATCCATTATAGAATCGAATTAAGTAGTTATAAAATACTCTTCTCATTATTTATCATATAGTAATTAATAGAAACACAAGATATGGTCTTGGTAAATGGTGAAATTCTAAGATCAATTCACAACTCTTTTGTTGATTTATTCCCTAAAATGTCTAAGCATTAAATGTAGCCAATAAAATTCACTATATAAAGACTAGATGGCATAGACTCTCCATGAATAATTTTAAAGAAAGAATTAGAGATCTTCTATTTATCTTGTATTGCGTTCTCCTAATAGTGACCCTAAATATGAGAGATCATGCTATGTGAATCCATGACCTCATGTTGCTTCAAAAGATCATTGGTCATGGATGATAGAATAAAACATTTATTTTTTTTAGCATCATTCAAATGATTCTCATACAGAGATAACTCTTCATAACTATCCTCATTTCCATGAACAATAAGAATTTGTTCTTCCAACATATATAATTTCCTTTCATGGCGAATGATAACGTGTAAGGGCCTTTTCCACTCTTAGAAATGTGTGCTTGTGATAAGGTTACTATTCTCAAGTATGGATTGTAGGGATATGATTGAGTTTATTATATTGATTTTTCTACAAATAATATTAGTATAATTTTAGTACGTAATCTAATAAAATTTATATAAATAATTATATATTATATTTATTATTCTTCCACTATTTCATCGAAACCCAATATCCATCGCCATTGGATTTAGAATATCCTTTTTCTTGGAAATTATACTGGAAAGGATCCATATTCCCCTTATCATTGCCCCACCTTTGGGTGGACATAAAAGTTAAATGGTTTTAGGTTGGAATTCCAAATTTCAACTACATTAACTCATAGTTCCTTGATCTATTGAGTGGACTCTCTAATCCTAAAATCCTTAAATTATATTTCCTCAACCATTTCTTATCAGTTACCCAAAGTCCTACTTTGGAAGTCAACCCTTGATGTGAACTATGTTATGTAAACCCAAAAATTCATGTAATAATTTCCAAATAATTAAATGTACCCCAACTTTGGATGGTCAATAACATTTAACTATTGTTCTATTTTTACTGATGTAGTGGAAGGCTATTCCAACTTAATATGTATTATCAATGGATTATATCCTTTTATGAATAAACTTCCAATTATTATCTTTATCACATTATTGTTAATATTAATTGAATTTACATAAGTGATTAACCATGAATTAGAGAATATTTATGAATAATACATCTTGTTATAGTTCTATATTATATGCTTGTTAGTTCATTAAGTCACATGATCATGATAAAAACCAAAAATGAAATAACAATCAAACTTTAAAGAAATAAAATAATAATGTGGTATAATCATCAACAATTAATAGTGGATATTTTATCAAATAGTTTATAAACTATTAATTGACCCAGGAGAAAACACCTTAAACCAATTAAGGATTGTGTTACAGCTTTCCACTAATCCACATTTGTATCTCTCTTGGATTTGTTTTGCCTCGACTCTAAACTTGAACTGCTTTCACTAGCTTAGAAGATCCATCAATTACATACACTTTTAATCACACATAGTTGAGGGCAATAGGGTTTACATAAAAGAAACCATGGGCACACATTACCTTACATAATAAGAGGAGAGAAGGTGTATATGCCAACAATTTAGTTTAATAATAAATTAAATGAAACCAATCACATAAAAATGTGTAGTCTATTCTCATGATCATCCACATGCTGGTAACAAATTATTAATTTAATAAAACTAGCACTCAATTATTAATCATTCTTATTTAAGATAAATCATGCTTGAATAAATTAATTATTTTATTCAATTAATCAATTATTTTATCTTAATTCTCATCAAAATTTCCTTGAGATTCTCATCTATCATAATTTTATATAATTTAAATAAATTTATTTAAAAGTAACTATGTACATAAATGTACCTTGGATGGAACATGGTGAATACTTGTCTAAATCAACCCAACATATATTATAATTGAATAATGTTTACTCTTGTGACATATTGCATACAATAATTATCATGTACTTTCATGTTGTGTATAAATAGCTTAATGATTTCATGAATTATGTGATTTTTCTATAACGTGTTATGCATCAAGGCATATAGAGTAATATCTATATAATGACTCATACAAGATATGAAGATATTAAAATCACACAGAAATTAATTAAACATTTATATATATATATATTAAAACCCATCACATAGAATGTCATATCAACACAATGGCCACATGCAAGGACATGTCAATAAGGTTTACATATAATAATAAATTAATTTTAATTCTATATAATTTGGCAAAAGTACATGGAATGAAAAAGGGATCTACATGGTGTGTACTCCCCTCACTATCTATATTAGGAACATGCATAGGGAGTCGGTGTGTAAATTGTGCCTTAGAAAAATTAGAGTACATTGCGTGTACAAGGGCCACATGAAGTGTGGTCTTTGAGTTACGCAATCACAAGTTAGGTAGCCCATTCAAGAGCATACATGGCCCATCTATGACTTAAAAAACTACACACTATTTCATTGGGTTACATGGTGTGTACTCTGGTTGAGCGTGCACCAGGATGGCCCGATCAACACACGTTGTAAGAAATTAAATGCACATTTTATATTGAATGCACATTGTTTGAATTAATTCAGAATGAATTCCTAGTGTATTAAAAACCAGTAAAGAGTGTATAACTCTGGTTACATGGTGTGTAATCTTGTGTTATCTGGCCAGAATCCTCAAAACCGTTGGATGAGATATTTGATTTTATTTTATTCATAAAATTAATCAATCTGATCAGATATATGAGAAATGAAATAGGAAGAATAAGATCTTGAAATTCACATTCAATAATTCTTAAACTTGAATTAAAAACTAAATTATAAACGCATAAATAAAAAAATAGTTTTCAAATAATTATAAATAATTATGTGACCACTCTAATACCACATAAAGGATCAAAGAATAGTTGAAGTGTGCAATGATCCATGCCCAACTGTTCTTTTTTATCTTGATCATTGGTAAATTTGAGATCTACATGATGATAAACACTATGATCAATGGAATTTAATAAAATAAAACTAAAAATGGATAAAATGATGGAACAAGAGAGAGGATCATAATATATTATTTATAATTAATTTAATAAACTAAAAGAATTTTCTTAGGAGAATTTTCTTAGGTGAAATTTAACACATATGAATGTGGATTTCCTACTAAAAGGTATTGTTATCATAATTTCTTACACTGGATATTACTAAGGGCGTATAATATGAGAAGGTGTCTCAATGTCCTATGAGTCTTCCCCCCTATATCTTGTATCATTTTTTTCCCTAAAGTGATATTATCTGGATATATAACATATATTTAAGAATAATTTCATAGCACGTTTTGGTACTCATCATATAGGGGAACTACTATGATGTTTCAGAGTAATAGTTACTCTTAAAACATGTTCACATACTATGTTACGTATAATAAAAATCATGATGTGATAATGTGTTAGTTAATATTCAAAACTATGTATAAAGTTTCTCATAATGTTCATAGAATTTGGGTCTAGGGAAACAATTAAAATAAGAAAAAGGTAATAATTTTTGTTGATATGTTCGATGAAACAAACTATTGCTTCTGAAGGATGATGATGAAATGTTATCTCATCAAAAAGGACCTGAAAATTCAGTTGTTTTAGTTTAACTATAATTTATGAAAAAGTGTGAATGGGAAAGGTTGGATAAGAAAGCAATAGTTTATGTGAGGTAGTCACTATCTTATAATACAACCTTAAATATATGTAAGAATAAAACTATATAAGAGTTGATGGAATCACTAGAAGACACGAATAATAAGTCGGTGTATATTAATTAAATGTTCCTAATATGGTGGTTGTCTAGTATAATGTTATTGGAAGGTATGCCAGTGGTAGATTATGTGAAAGATTATAACATTATTTGGATCCAAATTGAATTGTTGAAGGTAACTTTCATAGATGATGTTTTGGACATTTTACTATTTTCTTCATCACATGAATCATCAGATATAATTTTAACATTATATTGTTATCCAAGAAGAAATATTTAATTTATAATATAGGATGACTAAAATGTGATTATCAAAGAATAACTCCATAGGCTGGAGGTTCAAGCACCATCCGGTATAGCATTAAATGATGAAGGAAGAAAAAACTCTCCTAAAAGTGAAGATTGGAAGAATAAATCAAAATATATATCAGGAGACATAATTCTATGAATGTTGACTGGCTCTTGTCATATATGTTATATTTTTGGTAAATGTGGGAATATCAATAAGGATTATACAATTCATAAATAATTACCTAAAAGGACATCTTATAAAGGTATAAATTTCTTGAGTACATTTTAGGGAATTAAAAATATGATAGTATGCCTCAATGTTCTAGTGGAATCATGGGTTGTATATACTGGTTCATCATTCCATTGAATAACATAGAATTTTTTTTCGATATTTTTATTTCAATGAATCACTTATTTTTTATTTTATAAATACCCATGTGTATTTATATGAAAACGATCTAACTTGATGTTGTTGTTTAATTTTTAATTCTTATACCAAATGAACTTCATATAATTGAAATACCATTTTTATGAAACATTTTTTATAAAATATAGTAATTTGAATATCCTTGATAATATTATTTCCATAATATCTATAAGAATTATAGATGTTCTGATATAACTCATCTGTAGATG
This sequence comes from Viscum album, assembly GCA_963277665.1. Classification (NCBI taxonomy): domain Eukaryota; kingdom Viridiplantae; phylum Streptophyta; class Magnoliopsida; order Santalales; family Viscaceae; genus Viscum; species Viscum album. The sequence goes on along the minus strand of OY728140.1, from coordinate 1,709,275,518 downwards.
AAGAATCATATTGAATTCATCGGTGGATGAAAAAGTTTATGCTAATATAGTTACAACTAAATCTAAATTTTGTATAATTTTAAATTTTATGTTTGTTAAAACATTTCTTAAAATAAATTCACACCTCAAACATAAAAATTAAAATAATAAGGAAAAATAATTTTTAATATTAGTGTCATATGGAATATTTTAATTTTCTTCTCACATAGAGAACATTTGATTAGTTAAATTTTTCCTTATGATCAATTTTTCTAAGAGATATTTTTCTATGATATTTTTCTTGCAAATATATTATTAATTATATTATTATTGTTTTATACCAATATTTTTTTATAGATTCTTTTTAGGGATAGAAATATAGAGTTTATTCTTAGCATAAAATCAAGGGATTATATAGCTAGGAAAACAGAGCTAAATTACATGTGGTGTATAAAAATGAGATATTATTGATGTGTTTATTTAAGGGATTATAGGGATAGGAAGACTTAACTTTTAATTTCTATAAAATTAGGGATACCTTACAACAGGTTAAAATTCATGGATGCCTCAGATCAAGTTTATAGATCTAACATTTATATTACTTAAAAATGATATTTTAATAATATCATTTTAAAATAATACTTGGTTTTCTAACCAATACATAATGTCTCATTTTAAACATTTATTGTATTTTTTATTCAATTACCATTGATTTAATTATTTTATTACTTTCTATAATAAAATTAGTCAAAATTTCCATTGTGTAATCTTTTTCATAAATAATTGATAAATTCTTGTCTAGATTTTTTGTATTATAAAAATTTTATTTCAATATAGTATATAGTTATTTTTCTCGAATCATTGACAATAATCGTAATTTTAAAAAATGATCAAATTAATACATAAATAGGATTAAAATTGTAAGTCTATTTTATAATTGAAATTACACAACCCCTTCATGTATTTTATTTTCCATCATACATTGGGACAATATATTTTTCTAGAGTAGTAATTACATTGATTATGAGAGTAAGATTTCTGGTTTTAATCTATTTTTTATTTCTATTTGTCAATATAATTTTCAACTCAGTTTCATTACACTAATCTTGCCGATAGATGAAATATATTTTTTGATGGTTAAAGTACCAATTGAAACACTCAAAAATTTAAATCCAATTAGAAAACAAATTTCTGATGGAGATGATTATTATTACTATAGTGATCATATAAATTCATATTTTATTAATACAGGATTCAATAACTTTATCATACAAAAAGATTAATTTTACGGTTTAAATAAGGATATCATTTAATTTTATAATGAGGAAAAACTATAAATATCAGGTAAATCATAATTTATGAAATATATTATTATTTTTTATAACCAGGAACATATATATTCACATACCATCATGTGTAATGGATAATGAAATTTTAAAGAACATGGAGAATACACCTTTAGAAAATTATATAGTTTTATTAACTCGTAGCTATATTCATAGTAATGAATTTTATGTATTTTATTTTCTTCCTGGAGAAATTTTAACCCAAATTCATCTGTGCATTATTACAATAGAAAAGCATTTACAATCCTTGTGTGAAAAATATATATGCATGAAGATAAAATCATTAAATTATACCTAAATAATGGGAGTCAATGAAGGAAAAAATTGATGACATTAAACATTTCACATTGTGAATTCTAGATGAATTAATTGGAGAATTAATAAAATATGAGTGTAGACTTAGATGACATTCTAAAAAATAGAAAATAAAAAATGGAGTATCATTCACTAATACTTTAGGAAACCTTAAATATATTACCATTATTAAATCTTGAAACACTTTTATATATTCTATTTCAAAAATGAAAAGTAATCATCTATATAAAATTTCTTTAGTATATAGAAACAATGAACATTATAAAATTAAAATAAGGGTGAATAATCTTTTCAATAATAAAAATTTTTGAAATGTTCATTTGAATGACATGAAAGATAGAAAATACAGGGAGTATTTAGAATTAATATGTTATTATTTCATGAAAGAAGTTCATATTAGACTAGACTACCCAAAATTAATGAATAAAAGTAGAAACCCAAGAATAAATTCTTATTTGAAAGTAAAAAAATCATCAAACACATGGATAACTATTGATCCTATGAAAGTGACACATCTTCATATAGAAAATTAGAAGAAAGTGAAAATCAAATCCAAAAATTAGTTTGAGTCAATGGAAATATTACATTAAATGAAAAATGCTTCATAATAATAGTAATTGATGAATCCCTTAAAAATTTAATTATTGATTCTAAATTTAATTATTATATTAAACATGATTATTCAAATTTATCAGAATATAAAAAATATTATACATCAGAATTTGAAAAATACAATTCATCAGAAGATGAAGAAACATTAACTACTATAACTAAAATAGATAGAGATGTAACCATTGTAAATCAAGTAAATACTAAAATGAATATTACTCATGAGTTTACTAAAGAAAAACATATTAATGCTAACAAAATAATTTTCAAATTAACAAAAGAAATTTCAAAACATTCAAATTAATTAGATTAAAAAAAAGTATAATAATTATTTTTATATGAATTTAGTTGATTGTAAATATGATAAAAATTTTAATTTAATTTTTTAACATAAATCTGATGTTTTATTTAAATAAAAGTTTTCTTAAATTCACCTCTAGTAATGAAAATTTTGTTAAAATGTATAAAAAATTAGGGACTTCTAGAACATCATGTGGAATAGGTTTTACCTATGATAAAAAATATTTTAAAAAAACTATTATATACCTTAAAGTGATCCTTTTTTTTGAATGTTAAAGAAGAGGTCACTAGTGTAATTATTGTTATCTAAATAATGTTCAGTCTTTTATTTTAAAAAAAATATTTTAGAAAATCTAGAAAATGCATAACATAAATGGGCTGGATAAATGTAGGTTCCTGAAATTTTATTTTCTAATTCTTTGAGACCTAAACATGTGTGGGTACCCAAAAAAATAATATTATCTTTTTCAAGAAAAAAAATTGGGTACTAACAGTTGAAAAAAATGGTACATGGAAAGTCGTTCTTCTCAGTATATGAATGGAAAAAATTAAAAAATTCAAAATTCAAATAAATTAAGAGGAGAAAATTGTACTTTTAGAGACAATACATAGGGTAAAATCATTAGAATAAGTTATATTTATTTTCATGGAAAAAATAAAATTTCCAATGTTTTTTATGTTTTAGGAATTAAGTGTATCCTTATTATCATAAATCAGTTATGTAATGGGATCTGTGAACTTCATTAATGGAAAAGGTAATGGTCATTGTTCAAAAATATTTTAATTTTATTTATCGATAATAATGAAAATGTTTACACACTCTAATTTAATGAATTTATTCATCAAATTTTTCCATTATTCAGTTTAATAAAAGACTTATCTTGGTCATGGGATAGAAAAATAGGACACTATAACCTTAGGACATTAACAAAACATTATGAGAATGGATATTTCATAGATCTACCAAGTCATAATTTTAATTCAACTATATTATATGATATTTGTCAATTTGTTATGAAATATAAGTCATTTTTTAAATATACAAATCTTATCTCAACTATAAAAGTTTTATGGTTAGTTCGCATAGATTTTTTTAGTCTTATAAAAACTAGAAATATTGGAGGAAGATATTATGTATATGTCTTGGTAGATTATTACACAATATTTACATTGGTTTATTTTATCCTTTGAATACCAAAATCTTGTAACCATTTTAAGGAATTTCATGATTCCATTAAAAATGAGAAAAAAATGGCATTTGGTTATTATCCAAAGTGATCATTATGTTAAATTGTTAACCCTAAATTTGAAAAAAAAAATGTTATAAAAAAGGTATTACTCATAAATTTTTCTCACCTAGAACAACACATAAAAATGTAATAGTAGAATAAAGTAATATTATTCTTTAGAAATTTGTTCAACCATTTCTATGTGAGTATTCCATCATTATAAATATGTATGTTGAGGTTGTGAGAATTACTTGATATACTATGAACTGAGTTTTAAATAGAACTTTCTTAAGTAAAACTATTTATGAGTTTTGAACCATAAGAAATCCAAAATTTTCATACATAACAATTTTTCATTGTAAGGTATTCATCCTGAATAAAAAATATTAGTTTTTTAATTTTGACCCAGAAAACTGATGATGTTATTTTTTGTGATATTATTCAACAAGTAAGGCTTCTAAATTTTTCAATAAAATAACTAATGTTTTTGAGGAAATTATTCAAGTAATGTTTTATGAATCTGGTCCTTATTTTTGTAAATCCATCTTAAAATACAAAATACCAATGATGTTTTAAAAAATTACTTCTATTAATTCACCATAAGATAATTTTAAACTACCAATTATAAATCATCCAGAAGTTAGACCATAAAATTTAAAACTTCAATAATCTAATTCAATAGAATATTTTAATTATTTATTTGAATATAATTATATCTATTTACCCAAAAATATATATGAAGGAATCATGATTCTAATTATGTTATTAGAGATGTAAGTCAGTCGATTAAAACTTAATGTTCCTTAAGAAATCATTTTGGACATCATGCATTCCTTCCCCAAATTGTACCTAAAATAGAAAATGATACTTTATTTGTTGAAAGTATGATAAGTTAAATGCATGTAGATATTTTTTAATTTTAGTATTACTATATCTAGACCTTAGTTTAACATCTTAAAAATCTACTAGAAATTGAAATAATATGGGTCTTTAGAAAAAAAAGTGATAGATTTTGAATTATTTTTTGAAATAAATCATTACTTATTTATAAACTCAATTTTCAAGAAAAAGGCATAGAAGATGGTGAAAAAATTTAACTGATAGTTAGAAAATAATCTATCGGGATCATATTATCCTTTTTTATTCATCTGGATTTTATTAAATTCTTATGGATGTGAAAAGTTTTTCGCTTAATGTTAATGTTTAAGAGGAAGTTTATGTTGTTCATCCCCATAGTTTTTAAGATTCTAAATTTCTATAAAATGTATATAAACTTTCTAAATAAATAAATGTACATAAATAATCCACCATAACTTAGTATGATATACTTTCCTAATATTTACGTAAAAATAATTTTGTTATATTATGTTATGGTTCAACCCTTTTCATCATGAAAATTTTAAAAATTATCATATTTGTTAAAATTTATATTGATTCCATTTTTTCCAAATCCAATTTATATTTATTATAGTTTTTATCAACTTAGGAAAAATGACTTTTAAATGGAAATGATAGTAAATCTCAACTTTTATACTTATTTTTTAGGTTTTACAATAAATGGAATGAATTTTTTTTAACTCAACAAAAATACATTAATGACTTACACAAAAGTATAGGTTTTGACAATACATCAAACATAATTACTCTTATATTAACTTCTATTAGTCATGATATTGTTGACACTTGTATATCGATTAATCAAAAACATTATAGAAGTATGATCACAATTTTACTGTTTTATTTTGAATGTCGAAAAAACATAGTGTTTTTAGTATGGTTATGTGTGATATTTCAAGGAAGTCTAAAATAATTTCATTTTAAAGAAGTAAAAAATATTTTTAGATACCATAAAATAACTTTAGAACATTGAATATTTTATTATTTGGAAAATTATTTTGTTTTAAAATATTACTCGTATGTTAACTTTTTTGTCTTTAGGTTAGGTACAAAATCTACTTCTAAAAAATCTTATTTATTAAGAGAATATTTACACCCTTGGTCTAGTTAGGAACAAAATTTTGTATTACTTTCCACTATTACAGTAAAATATTTTGTATCCAGAAGCTATAGTGCTTAATTATTATAGATGCAATATACAGTCATAGATTTTGGATTTAGTTTTACTAACTTTAATTATTTGTGATAATACTAGTTTCATTTTATTATCTATAAACTTATCGCATCACTCATATTATTTCATATATATTTAAGAAATAACTTACTAAGATATTACACAAAAAAGAGATATTATCCTTGGCTTTATCAAAATATAAAATCATCTTGTTGGTGTTTTTAAAAAATCACTTACTTTCAAAATATTCTATTTTTTAGAGAGAATTTTTAAATGGTTAATTTTGCGTGACATTCAATTAATTTATTAATTCATTTATATCATTATATTAAAACCACTCAAAAGGATTAAATTAAACTTAATTTAAAATTTTCTTATTAGTAAATTTATTTTTTTAAAACCATTCAGTTTTTCAACATTCTTTTATTTATCAATAATTTCTATTTATAATTTTTTGAAAAATATTTATTTATTTTTTTGCTAAAATAATTCTCGAACCATCCTTGAAAATGGAATATATACCATTAAAATATAAATTCAATATGTTATGATCTTTTTAATATTTTTATTAACTGTTTCTTTGTTATTTATGTTTAAAATATGGGAAGATATTCAATTTTACATAATATTTTCCCGATTAATTTTTATAGGGGTATTTTTTACTAATTATAAAAAATGAGAACTTTTTTTTCTATTATAAGAAATTTTATTATTAATTCCTAAAAGTATATATATGCTCTATGTTTTGTACATTAATTTTTTATTAAAGTCTTTGAGAACTTTTCATATATAAAAGTATATATATTGGATGATGACAATCTCAAATTCCTATATAAGGATTGAATTCATAAATCCATTTCAGATTCATTTTTTCTTATTTCTGTTTTCTTATGATATTTTTCCCATCATAATCATCTCTCTATAATTTTTTCCAAAAAATATTAGAGGACTATTTATGAAGCATTATGTTTTCCTTACTAAAATGGTAAGATCCCAACACATATCTAAAGAACACTCTCTGATTATTGGGAATGAAAGAGAGGTTTAAATTTTGATAATTCATAATCAAATCATTTTTTATACGAAGACTCCTGATAAGATCCATTCAACTAGAGGATAAAGTAAATTTCAACTTAGAATCACATTATAAGATTAACTAGAAAGATAGAAAAGTATGGTCAAAATAAAATTGATATAGAAAATTTCAATTACATCAATCAGGATAAAATGATTTCCAGGAATACCTAAAGAGATATAAGTGTTCCAATATCATCTAAAACATATAATTATAAAATTCTCAAATAGAAATAAATTTCTTATTCTTGGTTATATTTTCTCATTATTATACATTAATTTTTAGAAATAACAAAGGGGTTAAATTTAATAAAAAAAATTATTTGTTTTTTATATTTTATATTATTTGATTAAAACTAAATGGGGTGTAATTTCCTACTAAATATTGGTCTCAAAATAAATTGGTAGAAATTCTCCATCTAGAATATTTATGGAGATTTATTTTTAATTCCTATTAATCTCTTTAAATTTTCATGTTTATTTTTTTCCCAAAAGGAGGAAGATTTATAGGTATATTTTTCAGTCAATGACTAATTAATTTATTTATTATGGAAATAAAAATATAGTTTATTTGAAAATAATATATCTTCATATTTTTTATTATTTTTTTATGCTTAAGAAAAATGAACTTCTAGTAACTGAAATACCAAAGTGTTAAAACTATTATACAATAAATATAGTAATCTAAAGAACCTTCCACAATCACTTCTATTATATTTATAAGCATTGTAGAATTGTTTATATAATACATTGGTAAATGAAGAAACATATTGAGATCATAAATATATGAATATGTTATTATTGATACAATTAAAATAGAATCTTATTTTTATGGAATTTAACTGTTTAAGTTTGTTTCCACATTTCCAATCAATAAATATGCACTTCAAGGGTTAGAAGTGCACTAATAAAGAGAAATCATTCAGAAATTTATTGTCCTTCATAAATATTTATAATTTTTTATGGCTAAGAGTTATCCTAATCAGGATAATTTTTCATTCTATGATATTTCTTCAAGAGCTAACTATGTGTGAGGTTTTCCTTATAAATCATTTGTTGTTTTTGTTATAATTATTTTTAAAATTACCTCGTATACTTGGGAACTTCTGGGAAAATAAAGATAGAGGTTCATCCAATCATATGATCAAGGTTTTTAATGGAAATGAAGATAGAGCTCAGGTACTTCTAGTTTTAGTAATTGAGATGTTACTGATAGGTTTAGTTAAAGTCTTCCACATAAAGTAAGATATACCTTCTGATGGGCATAATATTTGATATAACTTACAAAAATTTGAAATACGTTAGTACCTGACGTCAATTTTACATATCATCATTTCACTATGGTTTAAAATTAAATTTTTACTAATATCCTTTTAATGGATTATTTGGTTTAAAAACAAATATTACATGTTTAGTTTTAATTTTTTCTAGTATTATTTCAAAAATTACCATTGAGTTAATTAATGTATTTGATTCTGTAATACGGTTAGTTTAAATTTATGTTGTGTTAATTTTTTATCACAAATTTATAAATTATTAATTACATTATTTCCACTTTTTAAATTTAAATTCAATGAATTATATAATTTTATTAATTTTATTATTCACTTGAATAGTAATTCAAAATATCGATCAACTTAATACTTTAATAGAATAAAAATTATAAGTTTTTTTCGAAATAAAATTCACCCTATACTATTTTTTATTTTTCCTTATTCATTAAGAACACATAATGATATATTTTTAGTTAGGAATTTGGAATATTAGGTATCTTACACTTGTTTGATAAGTATTATTTTAAAATAGTGTGAAAAGGGAATGTAAACATGCAGATGAAGAATTATGGATTTTTGAGAATCAAGGAAGTTTAAATAGTCAGATCAATAAGATAGGTTATGGAATAATCTTTTCCAATTGGGTTTATAAATTTACATGAGGATCTATAGTGGTGGTTTGAAAGTAAAATGATGTGGATATTTATCTAATAGGATGATTATATGAAGATAAAATTGTTCAAAGTATATATTCTGAATATTTAGAGTTACGGAATTGAAAGTATGGACAACTAATTTTTAAAAACATAAATATATTAATAAAGAAATTCATATAAAAGATATGTCTTGCTGACATCATAATATGTAAGATCAATGTGTTATAATAAAAAAATATTGTCTAGTTCAACTTGATTGGCTAGAAGCCAATGATCCTATAGTTGGAGCTAGTTTATTCTAATTTTTGGGGACCTTCCCAAGTTCATTCCCATATAATTTCACTCTACTTGATTATAATCATCATTGATAAAACAATTAAGGTTTGGTTTAACATACTTTTGAAAAAATATGATGTTTTTAGCGCCTTTGTTTAGTGTAAATCTATAGAGATAATAGATTCCAGTAAGAAATTATAATGATTAAGATCCAAAAATAGTACTGAGTACAATGGTAAAATATTTTGTAAATTTTATCAGAAAATTGGATCATTCTAGAGAATACAATGCCTAGAATATTGTATTAGAATCATGTAGTGTAATGGATGAATTAGAACTTGATATAGAAATCTCAAATCATGTATCTACACTCAAGTATTCCCAAGTAATTTTGGGATAAGGAATTTTCATCGAAAACATATCTCATCATCTAAATTCCATTTTATTCATTTTGTTGAGAACTTATTCATTAGAATTGGTCTTGTAAATATATATAAGTGTTTTACCTCAGATCCTTTAGAAAACATTCTTATTCTAATGTCGATGTGAAGGATAGGTTCAAGCTATAGGAAAATTTCAAATCTTGTTTACTTATGGGATATCAAAATTTATAATTTGGATTTCAGTTGTGTCACGACCCCCTCCCCACAAAGAGTACCCCTCCTGGGACGACAATGTGTGAAGGGAGATAATGACCCCTGAGTCCCGCCTCCAGTAGGCCCGGGTTGGCGACTAACACCGAGGGTATAGAAAACACACAAATGGGACACATTACACTCTATGAGAACACATGTGGAAGAGAGAGATAATATAGACACCAATCAACTTCAACTCAACCAGTAAGATAAAATAAATTCCAAGTACACATATGAAATGTCATGAAAAACTACTAAAACTGAAAGGGGAAAAACTGAAAGTACCCAAAACAAAGTAAAACAGCAGCAACCACAAGCCCGAACAGCTCCTGCAACCACAAGCTAGTAGTAACCGGCCTGATCTCCAACCTTCTCTAAGTGACCTGAAAAAAATTTATATATACATAGGGTGAATATAATAGTATACTCAGTAGGATCCTCCCTGAAGCCTCTTGTGCAAAAGTAAAGAAAGCATGCTAAAGCACAGTGAACAACAAGTGAAACTAACTCTTCACCTAAATAGGTATACTAAGTTCCCAACCTCACCATGGATACTCTCACCAAGTAACACATACAAGAATATATCATATAATAAAGAATATCAAGGGTACCCCTCTACTACTTCCCCACTGGTTTGCCGCTTTTCCCCAACGTCACATGTCCTGATCATCTCTCTCCCAAAAGGCTTTCCCGCAGACACCTGGGAGAAGCACCACAACATAAACCTCATGCAAAAAAACCACCACGTCCATGTAAGAAAAGTAACCAAATAGCTTATGGGATCCACCACATCTCGCATAACATGTATCATGCATCAGGTATTATACCTCAAGCCATTACAACCCATACACCGAGTAAGGATCCTCAAGCTATCACAACCTATACACATTACACCTATAGTAGTCCATAGGAAACTATATCCAAAATATATGTGTACGAATAACCACAAACCATTACAGCCCTCTACACACATATATGGGGAAAACTAACCGATGTGTCTACCATCACAAGTAACTACCAAGAGAATAGAGTGGGGCCAAAGGGGGTAGTCATCCATCCATCCTCCCACCGGAATGTTAGGGAAAACACCCCTCCAGGGCTCAGAATCCCCAGGATTTTAGTTTCCCTTACTGACAAGGTGGATTAGCATATAGAAACAAAAAAAGTACATAATATATTATACCTCACAACCACACTATGGGCATAACCTAGTCTTAGACTCAACTACAGCTAACATCTCTCGGACACCAGGACGTTACTTCTAAGACTAGGTATCCTATAAGCACACAACCATTTAAAGAGATTTAATACGTTGTTTCATTCCATTTTTATCAGTTTCACTTTATGTTAATTAATCCTTTAAACATTAATTAACCAATAAAAATTCCACATTAAATTTCATTTGCATCACACCCAAAGTCCATTGTCCCTTTCAAATTAAAAACTCATCATTATGTTCCAGCAAACTCCAACCCCATGGGTTAACATTATTTATTCAATTATTCATTACAGAATTACTTTCCCATATTCCCAGGCATTCTAGAAAAACAATCTATGATACTGAACACAAAGGGGCTCAACACGATGAGTAGATGTACTACCAGTCGAGTCTTTTCCGCTTATAGCAAGAGCATATACCCATCCTCCCTTGAGAAGCTAAACACGGAAAGAACGTGGCATACCTCACACGTCTTCGCCTCTTTCGAAATAAGGATAAGTAAGAACAGCTGCCTTGAGCAGTGGGGAAAAGTAAAGTAGATAATCAACCAATAAGAAACAGCAAGCATCCAACAATCACATCCATCTCGTTCCATCATCCCTGGTGTCCTCCCCGACACCCTCATGCATAAACCGATGCATCTCACCACTCTAGGCATCATATGCTGCCACAACCAAAAGGCCTCAATTCCCCTATATATCAAAATAGCCATCTAAGATCACATCACAACACAAGCAGCAGGAAAACAAACATTTTAACAGTTGGGATCTTGGCCCTTTAACAAACAATAGGGTAACTCCGAACCCAACAAGGATTTATCTTGTATCGATCAATCAGTTCTTTAAACCATATTATATTAACCGATTATTATTCCTAGGTTCCAAATTTGGAAAACCTAATCAGTAAGCTATAACAAATAATTAAACATGCCTATTGCGCCAATGTGATTAACATCAAATTACAACAAGGAGAACCAGATTCATTTACATGCCTCTTTATCTTATAACAAAACAATTATCAATTAATTGTTGTTTACATTCATTACCAATTTGTATCAAGAACGAATAGCTAAACAAAGAAATAATAGAAATCACACTATCTAGAAAAACAAGAGGCAATTACATATGATCGATATCAATTTATTTAACCGGTTAAAATATTTATTATGACAATTATATTGTGATCTAGTGGGATAAAACATGATAACTATACAGCTGCACATAAAATTAAAGAGAGGGAATGAATCCCCTGCCTCAAATTGTTATTGATGTTCTTTATAAAATAATAGTCCACACAATGGGTCGCAATCCTCCTCTCGCGACAAATGCATCCACCCGAGGATGCCATGGTACGACTGCACCAATCAAAACCCAAGAAAACTCTATTAGAATCATGGAGATCACATTCTATAATATGGAAAGGAGAAACAAGATAAGATGAACCCCAAAATTATGATGATAAAACATACCTTTTATCGAAGATTGATCGATACAGCTTGGTTGCATAAAAACAGAGCGGAACCAATCCGAGGAGGAAAGTTTGATAGTGCTACTCCTACAGAATAGAATGAAAGGTTCTAGAGTCTCATAGCCAAGAACAAAGAGGAAGAATTATAGAGGAAGATATCTCATCCCTTTTGAAGATTTAATGGAGTGACAGTTTAAGATACGCTTGATTTTCTGTTAAAAGTGGATCGCATTAAACCATGTGGTTTGACCAAGTAAAAACATCCCGAGCCTTAGGAATAATTAATATAGGAGTTATGTCCTTTGAATCAGACTTAGAGTCCTTAAAACGATGCTTTAAATACATTTTATGTCAAAGTAAAATGCTAAAGGGGTGAAACTGTAAGAAGTTGGAAACACTGTTCACGAACTCAAAATTTGGCAAAGGAAAAACACTATTCATGAACCTCACTATTAGAACCTCACTGATAGAACAGTGTTCATGAACCTCACCAATAGAACACTGTTCATGAACCTCATCGATAGAACATTGTTCATGAACCTCACTGATAGAACACTGTTCATGAATCTCACCGTTAGAACCTCACTAATAGAACATTGTTCATGAACCTCACCCAAAATCACTATTCATGAACCTCACTGTTAAAACCTCACCGATAGAACACTATTCATGGAACTCACCGATAGAACACTATTCATGAACCTCACCGATAGAACACTGCACATGTTCTAGAAACACTGTACGCCTACCATTATGGAAACACTGTACACCTACCGTTCTGGAAACACTATTTACAGAACTCAAATTTTGGCAAAGGAAAAAGTGGTTACTGTTTTAGGTTACTGATAGAACTGTTCATAGAATAGGAAATTTGGAAAAGGAAATAGAGGTTACCGATAGAGGTTACCGATAGAACTATTCGCCGATAGAACTGTTCCTATAATTAGAAATTTGGTAAAGGAAAGAGAGGTTATCGTTAGTGGTTACCGATAGAACTGTTCACCTATAAAACTGTTCATAGAACTGGAAATTTTGCAAAGGAAATAGAGGTTGCTGTTAAAGGTTACCAATTGACTGTTCACTAATGGAAATATTCATAGAATTAGAAATTTGGCAAAGTAAATAGAGGTTACCGATAGAGGTTACCAATAGAACTATTCACTTATGGAACTGTTCATAAAATTGGAAATTTGGAAAAGGAAAGAGAGTTTACCGTTAGACCTCACCAATAGAACTGTTCACTGATGGAACTATTCATATAAGGTTAACGATGACACTATTCACCATTGTCTATTGTTGGAAATGTTCACTGAGGGTCACCGATGCTACTGTTCACAGAAGGGAAAATTGGCAAAGTGTAGGGGTAAGTCACCTTGACATCTCGGAACACCTCAAACACCATATTTTCACAAAGTAATGGACTAGAGAGGTTCGGGCCATTACATCAGATACCTCTCAAAACATTCTCATCCTCAAGAATTTAAATACCACCTAAAGTGACAAATGAAACGAGATTCGAAAAATGACCCATCAAGATACCTCTAAAAAGAGAGAAAGCCACAAGAAGCAACAAAGGAAATTCATATTATAAACATGAAAGGTCTAACCACAAAGGGGACATCGTTACATGAAAAGAGTTAAAAATCAAACAACTCTGGGTACTGATCACGTATCTATGACTCACGTTCCCAGGTACTCTTCTCCATGCCACTGCGTCACCACAAGACATGAACCAAGGGGATAGAATGACAGCGCAACACCTTCTCCTTGCAGTCTTGGATCTCCACAGGTCACTCCTCAAAGGTCGCATCATCATCAACATCCATCTCTCCCCATCGATGATGTGAGAGTCATCATGAAGATAACGACGGTGTTGTGATATATGGAAAACATCATGTATCTGACTCGTCTGTGGGGGAAGTACTACATGATACGCCAAAGCTCTAACACAATCTAACACCTTGAAAGGCCTAACAAACCGGGGAGAAAGCTTACTCCCATGACCAAACCTTCACTGCCCTTGATGGGGACTCACCTTCAGAAACATGTGATCCCCAACATTAAACACTAAGGGTCTCCTCCTTTGATCAGTATATGATTTCTGACGATCTTGCACTGTCTCCATCCTCTCATGAATCACCTGAACTATCTCTATTGTATTCTACACTAGTTCCAATCCAAGAATTTCTGACTTTCCGATCCCAGTCCAGCACAGCGGAGAATGGAAAGGTTTGCCATACAAGGCTTAAAATGGAACCATATCGATGGTGGAGTGAATACTATTATTGTAATTGAACTCCTCCAAGGGTAAGTACCTCATCCATAAACCTCCAAAATCAAGAACACGAGAATGTAACATGTATTCAAGAGTCTGTATGGTTCACTCTGTCTGAACATCTATTTGAGGATGAAAATCATTGCTAAGGCATAGTTGAGAACCGAAAGAATGTTGGAGACCTCTCCACACCCTGAAGGTAAAATGAGTATCTTGATCAGAAATGATCATCCTTGGGACTCCATGAAGTCTCACCACCTCCTCCAGATACTTCTTGGACAAAACTTCCATTGATCTCGACTCCTTTATCGCTATGAAGTGGGTCGATTTTTTTAAACGATCCACTTCCACCCAAATAGCAACATATCCTCCCGGAGCTCAAGGTAAACCAGTAACGAAGTCCATTGAGATGTCCTCCCACTACCACTGAGGAATCTCTAATGGCTGGAGAATACCATCAGGAACATGGTGTTTGTCCTTCACCTTTTGGCAGACCAAACATCGAGACACAAACTCTGCAACCGCATGCTTCAGCCCCGACCACCAAAACTGGCTCCTCAAGGCTCGGAACATCTTTGTCACGCCAGGATGCACTGCTAAAGGTGAACTATGAAACTCTTTGAGAACCATCTTGTGAATTGTAAAAGGAACAAAAATTCTTCTATGATATAACACACGTGTTGTCCATACTCAGACCACCCATTAGGGGCCTCGCTGCAAACAACTCAGTCTCTCCAGACCTCCACCTCTAGATCCCCCAATTGGGACTCATACAACTTCTTCACTAGGGATGAGTGTAACATCATCTAAAAAAGACAACCTCTGCCCCCAACTTCTCCCATATCAAGATGTAATTTTGAAAGTTCTTCTATTACTCTCCAGGAATCACCAGATTCACGCACAACATCACTACATGACTTTCGACTCAGCGCATTAGCTAAAACATTCCCCTTTCCAGGTGTATATAATATCTCAAAGTCATGTTCCTATAAGAACTCCATCCATTGACATTTTTGTAAGTTCAAGTCACGCGGGGAGAAAACATATCTCAAACTCCTATGATCGTTGAAAACAACAAAGCACTCGCCAATGAGGTAATGTCTCCACAACTTCAGAGAAAACACTATAGTTTCCAACTCAAGATCATGGGTGGCATATTTATGCTCATGGGGATGAAACTACTAATACCCATAAGAAACAACTGATCTCTACTATATCAAAACACAGCCTAACCCCAGATGTGAAACATCACCGAAAACATCAAACTGAACCACCTCAGCTGGAAGACAAAGAACTAGAGAACTTACTAACTTCTTCTTTAGATACTCGAAAGTTGTCTGACACTGGTCAGTCCATATGAACTCCTGATCCTTCCTAATCAAAGATTTCATAGGAGTCATAACTCGTGATAATAGGGTATGAACCTCCTGTAGTATCATGTGAGACCAAGGAAACTTCGCACCTTTGACACTGTCTTGGGGGCTACCCAAGACACAACTGCTTCTATATTAAATGGATCCATAGCTACTCCCTATTAGGACATAACATTCCCCAAGAAATGGACTTCTCGAGCCCAAAACTCACTCTTTGAAAACTTCCCAAAAAACTAATGTTGACGAAGAACTCTCAAAACAGCATGTAGATACTCTTCATGATCCTCCTCGGATGTGGAGTACACAAGGTTGTCTTCAATGAAAACCACCACGAACTTGTCCAGGAACTCACGGAACATAGCATTCATCAATCCCATGAAGTCAACTGGAGCATTTTTCACACCGAACGGCATCACAATGAACTCATAATGCCCATTATGACAACAGAAAGAAGTCTTCAAGATATCCTCATTCTTTACACACATATGATGATATCCTGACCACAATTCGATATTTGAGAACCATCTTTCACCCTGAAGTTGATCAAATAAATCATCAATCCTCAGAAGAGGATAGTGATTCTTTATTTTCAATTTGTTTAAGCAATGTTAATCGACACACAACTGCAAACTGTCATCATCCTTCTTCACGAACAAAATCGGTGCACCCCATGGTGACACACTTGCCCGATCAAAACCGCACTGTAATAGACCATCAAGTTTTATATGTATCTCTCGTAACTCAGAAGAAGTCATCCTATATAGAGACATTGAGATAGGAGACGCTCATGTTTGTAGCTCGATCCCAATCTCAATATCTTTTTGAGGGGGTAATGCTACAACCTCTTCTAGAAAGACATCAGGGTACCCTTTTACGACCCTAGTAAATGCCAACTGCTGAACCTATGAATAACTCAAAATCATCTCATCCATCATGGATGATAAGGATGGAACAAACCTATAAACCATCTGAGGATCTCACTTGCCAACAAACACCACCATCTCTCCATCTACACCAAAGAAAACGACCTTCTTCCTGAATCAATCCATGATAGCCTACACTGAATAAAACTAATCCATGCTGAGGATGACATCATATGGTTGTATTCATAAACATAGGAAATCTCCCCAAGAGTGGTGTTTCCCCAAAACAAGCTCACAATCTCTACATACTTCAAACAAGTCATCTCGACCTCCAACTGGCATAGTCAACTCCAAGGGCACTGGAAGCCTCTCTACCTCATGTCCCAAAGCATGGACAAGGGAAGGTGATAAGAAGGATCATGTCACTCCTAAATCAAACAAGGAATACACCAAGGTATAAAACAAGAAAAGGGTACCTCGAACGACGTCTCGCTCACCTGGAGCTGGCAATGCTAGAGCATGAAGCGGACCACGACATCATCCACGGCCTCTCTGACCCTGATGATGACCACCACCATGGCTGCACTCTGCTCTCTGAGGATGGAGAGTTTCATGGGGTTGTCCTCTTCCTGTCCCATCTACTCTCTACTGATCTAAAGCTGGTGCAACCTGGTGCTGCTGCCTCAACTGGAACTACCTAAACAGAGGAACCTAGATCATAGCACCTAGTGCACGATGACTTCTCTGAAAGGTCGGGCACTCCTGTTGTTGATGGTCATGACCACCACAGAAAAAACAAGTGTCTGATCCCTTGGAATAGGCCTGAGAGTTGCTGCCTTTGGATAAATAAGATGTGAAGGGCTAGGACCTACCCCCGGTTGAACGGAAACACTTTTTCCCTGAAAACTGGGAACCCTGAACCACAGATCTGCTTCATGAGGAATCACGATGACTTCCCTCTCATGATGATCTAGTTCTGGCCAAAGTCCTCTCAACAACATCTACCCTTTCCAGCACCTCAAGATATGTCTTAAGCATAAATGGGGTGACCTGGCGTTGGATCTCTAGATGCAAAGCCTCCTCAAAATGCCTCACCATGGCCTCCTCATCTAGAAACAGGTCTGAAGCATATCATAAAAGTTTCCTGGAACAGATTCCAAACTCTCGCACACTAGATCTCCCCTGTTGAAGGGTAAGAAGCTCTTGGAGACTAGATGCCTTTGTGGTCGAAGAAATAAACTTGACTCTAAACTTGTCTCGGAACTCCTCCCATGAGATCGTTGACTCCCCATGATACCTGAGGAACAAGAACAACCACTACCTTGTTACTCCATGCAGCATCGTCACAACCAAGGACACTCAGTACTCTTTCCAAGCATAGATCAAACTGAAGCTAATCTCAACCTCCTCTAACCAGTCTTTTGTGACTACATTTGAAATGGTGCCCTCGTACTTATGCAGACTCTGGTACTGAAACTCTCAGAGTGTCTTCCTCTGAGTGTCATCGTCGTCAATCTCTATCCAGTGGCGATCTACTGGCACAGCCTGTTGGACATCTTCTATGCGATCCTGACAAGTACATTGAACTGGAGCCATACCTGAAAAATAACAAATAGTTAGATCTCCTAAACCTAGAATATGGAAGACTCAACATTAATTAATTAATTATTTTCTTTCATTGATTTTAGGTTAACCTATCCTAAGGTCTTCCAATTCAAACATAGGAAAAAAGAAGAATGATGCATGATCCTTTCCTAGGTCTCTACCCTGCAACTAGTATCACCTTGTTTAGTAGCCATTGTAAACTTTAAGGTTCGTACATCAGATCATAGGGGGCCCTAAACGCCTATTTCTCAGTCGGTATCCAGTGTTTACATCACTTGCTAAACATGAATGACATTGTTTCCCTACCAACCCATGCAAACTCACCTATTCCTAACTCCAAAATCCATCCTATCTCTCAACCAGACCTCTGATACCACTCTTTCATGACCCCCTCCCCACAAAGAGTACCCCTCATAGGCCGAAAATGTGATAAGGGAGATAATGACCCCAGATTCCCGCCTCCAGTAGGCCCTAGGTTGGCGACTAGCACTGAGAGTATAGAAAACGCACAAATGGAAGGCATTACCCTCTATGAGAACACATGCGGAAGAGAGAGATAAGATATACACCAACCAACTTCAACTCAACCTATAAGATAAAAGAAATCCCAAGTACACATATGAAATTTCATGCAAAACTACTAAAAATAAAAGGTGAAAAACTGAAAGTACCTAAAATAAAGTAAAACAGAAGCATCCACAAGCCCGAACAGCTCCTGCAAACACAAGATAATAGTAACCAGTCTGATCTCCAACCTACTCCCAGTGACCTGAAAAATGGTTTATATATACATAGGGTGAGTATAATAGTATACTCAGTAGGATCCTCCCCGGAGCCTCTTGTGCAAAAGTAAAGAAAGTATTCTAAAGTGCAATGAACAACAACTGAAACTAACTCGTCACCTAACGGGTATACTAAGTTCCCAACCACACCATGGATACTCTCATCAAGTAAAGCATACAAGAATATATCCTATAATAAAGAATATTAAGGTTACCACGCTACTAATTCCCCAATGGTTTGCTACATTTCCCCAATGCCGCACATCCTGAGATTTCTCTTCAAAAATTCTTGCCCGCAGTCACCTGGGCGAAGCACTGCAACATGAACCTCATGCAAAAAAAACCACAACTTTTACGTAAGAAAAGTAACTAGGTCGTTTCTAGGATCCACCATAGCTCACATAACGTGTATCATACATCAGGTATTATACCTCAAGACATTACAACCCATACACCGAGTAAGGATCCTCAAACCATCACAACCTATACACGTTACACCTATAGTAGTCCATAGGAAACTATATCCAGAATATATGTGTGTGAATAACCACAAACCATTACATCCCTCTACACACATATATGGGGAAAACTAATCGTTGTGCCTACCAGCACAAGTAACTACCAAGAGAAGAGATTGGGGCCACAGGGGGTAGTCAGTCATTCATCCTCCCACCATAATGTTGGGAAAAACACCCCCCCCCACCCAGGGCTTAGAATCCCAGGGGTGTCAGTTTCCCTTACTGACATGGTGGATTAGTGAATAGAAACACAAAAAGTACAGAATATACTATACCTCACAACCACACTATGGGTATAGCCTAGTCTTAGACTCAACTACAGCTAACATCTCTCGGACTCTGGGCTGCTACTTCTAAGACTAGGTACCCTATAAGCACACAACCACTTAAAGAGCTTTAATACATTATTTCATTCCATTTTTATTAGTTTCACTTTATGTTAATTAATTATTTATACATTAATTAACCAATAACGACTCCACATTAAATTTCATTCGCATCACACCCAAAGTCCACTATCCCTTTAAAATTACAACCTCATCACTATGTTCTAGCAAACTCCAACCCCATGGTTTAACCTCATTTATTCAATTATTCATTACGGAATTACTTTCTCATATTCCCAGGCATTCTAGAAAAACAATCTATGCTACTAAACACAAGGGGGCTCAACACGGTGAGTAGATGTACTACCTGTCGAGTCTTTTCCACTTATAGCAAGAGCATAGACCCATCCTCAATTGAGAATCTAAACACGGAAATCATGTGGCATTCCCCGTGCATCTTCACCTCTTTTGGAAGAAGGGTAAGTAAGACCAGATTCCTTGATTAGTGAGGAAAAGTAAAGCAGATAATCAACCAATAAAAAACAACAATCATCCAACAATCACATCCATCTTGTTTCATCATCCTTAGTGTCCTCCCTGACACCCACATGTATAAACTGATGAATCTCGCCACTCTAGGTGTCATCTGCTACCACAACCCAAAGGCCTCTATGCCCCAACATATCACAATAGCCATCCAGGCTCACATCACAACACAAGCATCCAGAAAACAAACATTTTAAGAGTTGGGCTCTTGTCCCTTTAACAAACAATAGGGTAACTCAGAACCCAACAAGAAGTTATCTTTTATCGATCAACCGGTTCTTTAATCCATATTATATTAACCAATTATTTTTAATAGGTTCCAAATTTAGTAAACCAAATCGGTTAGCTATCATAAATAATTAAACATGCTTACTATGCCAATTTGATTAACATCAACTTACAACAAGGAGAACCAGATTCATTTACATGCCTCTTTATCTTCTAACCAAACAATAATCAATTAATTTTTGTTTACGTTCATTACCAATTTCCATCAATAATGAACAACTAAACAAATAAATCATGGATATCACACTATCTAGCAAAACAAGAGGCAATAACATATCATCAATATCAAATTATTTATCTGGTTCAAATATTTATTATATCAATTCTATTGTGAAATAGTGGGATAAAACATTCTAACTATACAGTTTCACATAAAATTCAAGAAAAGAATTGAATCCCCTAACTCAAATAGTTATTGATGTTCTTTATACAAGAACAGTCCACACAATGGGTCATGATCCTCCTCTCGTGACAAATGCATCCACCCGAGGATGGCACGGTACAATCGCACCAACCAAAACCCAAGAAAACTCCATTAGAAGCATGGAGATCACATGCTATAATATGTAAAGGATAAACAGAAGAATATGAACCCCAAAAGAATGATGATAAAACCTACCTTATATCGAAGATTGATCGATACAGCTTGGTTTCATCAAAACAGAGTGAAACCAATCCAAGGAGGAAAGTTTGATTGTGTAACTCCTATGGAATATAAAGAAAGGTTCTAGCCTCTCATAGCTAAGAACAAAGAGGAAGGATTATAGAGGAATATATCCCGTCCCTTAAGAAGATTTATTGGAGTGGAAGTTTAAGATACGCATGATTTCCTATTAAAAGTGGATCGCATTAAATCATGTGGTTTGACCAAGTAAAAATATCCTGAGCCTTAGGAATAATTAATAAAGGAGTTTTGGCCTTTGAATTGGCCATAGAGTCCTTAAAATGAGTCTTTAAATGCATTTTACGTCAAAGGAAAATGCTAAAAGGGCAAAACCGTAGGAAGCAAGAAACATTGTTCACAAACTCAAAATTTTCCAAAGGAAAAACACTTTTCATGAACCTCACTATTAGAACCTCACCGATATAACATTGCTCATGAACCTCACCAATAGAACACTGTTTATGAACCTCACTGATAGAACACTGTTCATGAACCTCACCGCTAGAACACTATTCATGAACCTCAACGTTTGAACCCCACCGATAGAACATGGTTCATGAACCTTACCATTAGAACCTCACCGATGGAACACTGTACATGTTCTGGAAACACTGTACACCTACCGTTATGGAAATATTGTACACCTACCATTCTGGAAACACTGTTTAAAGAACTCAAAATTTGGCGAAGGAAAAAAAAGGTTACCGTTAGAGGTTACCAATAGAACTATTCATCGATAGAACAGTTCATAGAATTGGAAATTTGGTAAAGGAAATAGAGGTTACCAATAGAGGTTACCGATAGAACTGTTCACCGATAGAACTGTTCATAGAATTAGAAATTTGGTAAAGAAAAGAGAGGTTACCATTAGTGGTTACGGATTGAATAGTTCACCGATGGAACTGTTCATAGAATTGGAAATTTGGAAAAGGAAATAGAGGTTACCGTTAGAGGTTACCGATAGAACTGTTCATAGAATTGTAAATTTGGAAATGAAAAAAGAGGTTACCGATAGAGGTTACCGGTAGAACGGTTCACCGATGGAACTATTCATAGAATTGGAATTTTGGAAAAGCAAAGAGAGTTTATCATTAGACCTCACCGATAGAAATGTTCACCGATGGAACTGTTCATAGAAGGTTACTGATGACACTATTCCTCACTGTCTACCGTTGGAACTATTCACTGAGGGTCACCGATGTTATTATTCACAGAAGGAAAAATTGGAAAATTGTTGGGGTAAGTCACCTTGACATCTCGAAACACCTCAAACACTATATTTTCACAAAGGAATGGACCTGAGAGGTCCGGGCCATTACATGTTGTGGGATAATGACAAGTGATAAGTAATCAGATATAGATATTTCCTCTATAAGGAGGATGTTTCCTGGAAGGACTAAAACTTTTTGGAATCTATAGTTGAAAGAAAAGAATAAAATACTAAATTTAAATATAATCATAATGGGGTCACAAAAATAAATCAAGTTTCAGTATATTTAGATGTAAACATATATTTTCTATAAATATAGACTATTGGAATATGTACCATAATTTTTTTTATTTTCTGATCTCTAAAGGAATGATTTAAAAGATATATTATTAGAATTTAATGCTATAAATGATAGAGAAGTTGAAAATGAATTATTTAAAATATTTTTTCCTTAGTTTTAGCTGAGGAGATATTCCAAAGTCATGATAGTTTAGAGGTTTGGAGTATAAATTAATTTCTTACTTCTAACAGATGTTTCACAACCCAAATGACCAAAAGGAATACAAATACTCATCTACTATAAATTGTGGGATTCAATGATAATGTAAAAAATATATTCCTAAGAGTTTAATGAAACATATAATCTGACTGATCATCCATTAAGGAAAAATGAACATGAGAATAAATAGGCCATTATTTTAAAGGATGAAGCTGACAGATAAGAGCTATATAACATATAGCTGGTAGTGAATGGTTTTAAAAAAATAGTAATATATTATTTAATAAAAATAAAATTTATTTAAGAAAAATTCCATCTAGACGATGCTAAAATGGTAGATTATGATGATCCAAATCATTAATAGATTGATGTAAAAATAGATTTCATAAATTTGTATTTTGATGAAGAGAATTACATGAAGTAAAATAAAGGATTCAAGGATCGTCAGAATGAATGTCTTGTATCTTAATTGAGGCAAAGGCTTTTTTTTCTTTATGTTGGTTCCTAGAAAATGGAATCATAATTTTTATGGTTTCATGGTTGAAAAATGTTTCACAAGGAGAAATGTAGAACATGATTTCTATCGAATGGTGTGAGATGATGGATGTTAAATTTTCCTTCTTCAATACTTGAATGAATTATTACATTCCAGAAATAAAATTACATGGATTCGAGAGATTAAACCTGATTTTTCTGTAATGATATAGATAAATTATCCCACATAGTCCAATAATGTACTATGAGTGAGAATTGATAGAGATAGAAAGGCACAAAATTTATTTTATACTAGAAGGGATACATCCAAAAATTAATCAAGAGGTTTAGGATAGCTAGATATAATCCCATCTCAAATCAATTGGATTATATTTACAGGTCGTTCAAGGAATATTCACCAACAATAAAAGATGATTTTTGGTAAATGGACAATTTTTTGTTTCCATCGCTTATTGGAAGATTATTTTATGTGATTATTTTTACATGGTTAAGTATTTTATTGGGAGTGGGATTTATGAGTTTTTTCATGTTAAATTTGGGAATGGGACACTATAAGGGTGTGAAATAGATCATCCAATACATAATATGATTTTTAAGATAAAATATTTTTATTTTGGAATGATGTTGCACTATAGGGTTTTGTTGACATGAATTTTGTAGATATTTAGATACTCATAAGTGAACAATAGGATTCTTGTTTACCTGTGGAGAGATGGAGATCAGTTTGATATCATAGTTTCAACCAATGGTCACCCTTTCTACCGTGGAATGTAAATATATATCCTCCTTAGAAGAAGAAAATTAATTGGTTTGGTTTATGTGTTTTATTTGGTTTATGATGGAATAGATAAGATTCCAGGGGTGGGAGTACCCTACTATGATAGTTGCAGTACCATTCAACTAGTTCAGAATTTGGATTTTAATGCAATGATGAAATACATTATACTTAAATTCAAATTCATTAAAATATATATAGAAGACAAGTTGTTGGAGGTATGGATGTTTTATAGGAAATAAAATATGTATTATATGTTCATAAAGGTTCTTTTTTAAGAAATTAGGAGTCAAAATTATGCCTCAATGGGAAAAAATTAATTGATCAGAAGGAGAATAATGTGTGCTATAAAAGGGAGAAAGTATGATTATGATTTCTAGTGTTTTTTGTTGCCATGATATTACTTAAAATGGTATTAAAGTGTTATAATTTTAATGATTAAAGGATTTTTTAATTTTTTCCAGTTCAATAATAAGGGTGGATCATAATATGATAGGGATATGTAGATAGTTCAACTACTGGTAGCAGAAAAATATAATGGTTGGTAGGATCATCGGAAGAGTGTCTTCATATGGCTGTGTATGAATTGTAGTGGTGGTTAAATTCATTGGAATATGAATGATGTAAATATTTTGAGGATCAATTTATAATTTTTTTTAAAAAAAGTATGAAGTTTAAAGAGATTTATTAGATGTGGTGGTTAGACTAAAAAATCATCAGTGCATTGATAGTCACATTCATTCAATGGATGGATGCCTATGAATTTCAGAATATTGGTTTGGTCGGATGACTAGCTTGGCCCCCTTATAAATCTCGGGTGGGACCCCTTGCATATGAGTTTTTTATGTGTATAAAATCATACTAGTAATATACCTTAATTATTTATATAGTAACCATTGTGTATTTTCCATAATTAAATGTTTTACGGTGTTCCCTAATAGATGTAGGACTTAATATCCAAACCACATAAATAATTATTATCTTATTTTCTTATTTATTCCAAATATTTTAATGTTGTGTGATGTATGATTTAAATGGAGTGTGTGGGAGGTTAAACATGGTGTGGTTAGTAAAATTATTAGTCTTTCTATTTATTTGTAAATTATACATGGTAGGAGAAGACCTCTTTTAAAGGATCAGCTTCCACCACATAACATGTCTAGCAGTAAAGTAACATCCAATAAATGAAGTTAGGATGAGTCTGATAGTGGTTTCTATTCCCCCAACAAGTTATGGGAATTAGGTGACGTTCATGGTTTTAGTGGAGCCTTTTTATATATATTATTATTTTAATTATTATTTTATATGGTAATGGCCTAGTGTATGATCTGTTTCAATGTATGAATACTTTATTACATGACTCATTTGTTATAGAATGATGCATAATTATTTTCAAATAAATTCATTCAATAATAATTTTATACATGTGTGCTATAATATGCATTTTTGGTTGACATGTAGTCATTTAATTATTATTTATTACTATGATATAGATATTAGTCTCTAAAATGTTTATCATAGACTCTCTTTGTTGTTTGATAAAATTAGGAATATTGGGAGGAGAGCCTAGGGGTGACCGAGACTAGACTAATGTTTAGTTGGGATGTTATAAAATAATTCAAATGGATGATATGATAAACTTCATTCTATAAAAAATCCGGACATGGCCACCATCAACCAACAACTTTAGGCACGAGTATGTTACAGATTCACCATCACCACATCCATCAAAGTCACCTTCATATAAATTTTTGTCTTCATATACACATAAGGTGGGGGGAAATTCTTGTGTAGGGGTGATTATAATCATACCTAGTAGGAATCCATAATAAATTTATGTGATGATATAATATTATATCATAAATAGGATAATAATATAAGTCTTTAAAGAAACAAGTAAAATAATAATAAAATTGATACCCAGTACTCAATGTTCTACTCATAGAGTATATATACCAAATGAAATCAAGAATTCCTAGAGTATTGAAAAAAAACTGGTGGCCCATAAAAATATAATGAACAAGTCTTGAGGGGGTTATTATAACTTTAAAAAATTAAGAAAATAATCAAATTAGAGTAGCAACGTAATAAGTATAGATAGCTAGTTCAATTTAAAATAATATTCAAGTAAATGAAATAGTATGAGTAATTAAATATAGATAATATATTCTTTGAACAATGTAACCCAGTGGAAAATAAAAAAACAATTTATTTTTACAGTCATCTAGTTCAATGAGATTATATGTCTACTATTCAATTCTCTCTTCTCTATGAGAGAAATGACACTCACTAAACAAACCCACACTTTTAAAAAGAAAACAAACTTAACTTTTAAATGAGAGTCACAACCTAAAAATAAAAACCTTTTATAGTGTAGGTATAAAAAAAGAAGACATTCATTTTAAATATAGAATATTAACACAATAGATAAAGCATAAATAAAATTATTTAGTATTACAACTCAAAAAAATTTACCGATGAAATAGAATGTTGATGCAGCTTGATCAATTAAACAATAGAGCATTATATTGTAATTACTTGATTGTAATCACATAAAATTAATAGTAGTCACATTATTATTTATTATAAACCTAGATAACTCTTACAACCATATCTCATAAACCTTATATCAATTTCATGTATCATTTCTTATATATATCATCTACTCCATCAGGTTCTTTCTAACATAATACATAAAATAAATCTATATTGGTTTTCTCAGGATATCCATGATCTTTAATATGTGTTAGTTTCTATATTCCAATCCACCCTATGAATCATTAAATGAGATTCCAATAATTAAAACTTCAATAATTATTTAAAAACTACATGAGAAAAAAAATAAAGTGAAAAACATAACAATATAAAAAACTAAAAAAATCCTCAAAATATTACAAGAATCCTATTCTCAACATTAATGAATCAGTTCATAATTTCTAAAATAATTTTAACATCAATGTATGAAATAGTTTGAAAATATATGTTTCATAAATATATTCAGTAAGATAAGAAATATCATAATATATAGAAAATGTGTAACATATATTTTATTAAGAATAATTTTTATAAGAAATAGTTTCATATGAAATATAAATAACTATCAAACATTTTACATTAAAAATAAAACATTGCGTAAGAATTTAAAATCATAAAATTATGAAAATGAAAAAGAATTTTTTTCAATATCCACATATTAGTAAAACTCATTTATGATTCAACTCATGTATGAGTCATCATATGAGTAGATTTATGTATGGTTTATTATAATATAACCATATACAAGTCATTTTATAGGAAGTATAGTATTCATTTTAAAAACAATGTATGGGTCACATTAGAAAACCATACGAGTCATGTCTTCTATTTATGTTTTATTTATCACATATAAATGTTTTAGTTAGAAAACTATGAAATCAAGTTTCA
This sequence comes from Viscum album, assembly GCA_963277665.1. NCBI lineage: Eukaryota > Viridiplantae > Streptophyta > Magnoliopsida > Santalales > Viscaceae > Viscum > Viscum album. Next base: position 1,709,247,426 of record OY728140.1, on the reverse strand, counting down.
TATAAACGTTTTTCAACATTGAATAAAAGAAGTCATTCATATGTAATCATCTTGTTGTAAGAAATTAATTTTAAAGGCACAAAATATTTATAAAAAAACTCAAACACATCAAAAAATGTAATAGTTAAATAATTTAATAATAAATGAACAAAAATATAATTATTATGGGTAAATAATGATTTTTGAAATTATAATTATCCAATATTAAAATATTGAGGTATTATAATATTAAAAACATAAAAAAATAGAAAAAACATCAACAATAACAATCAAACTACTTTATGAAACAAAAAATCTCTCATGTTAAAAAATTAAAAAACTAAACAAAAATTCAGAAAAAAAAATCTTTCACTTTTTGAGTTTTATGTAAAAAAATATTTAAAAATATCCTCTTTCTTAAATAACATAACATGCTGAAGTAAATAGTACAAATTGGAAAAACAATCATCCTAAAAAATATAAACTATTATAACACCCCATAAAGAAAATAATTATAATTAATTATAAAAAACCTAATTATAAAAAGAATAAAATCATATAAATTAAGAAGAATAAGAAAATAAAAAACAACTTTTCAAATATTTTCTCATAAACAGATTAAATAAAATAGTACAATTATAAACATTAAACTATAATAATCAAATAATACAATAGATGTCAAAATATAATCTTCATCATACCAAGTATACATATCCTCTCAAACTACACTACATCCAAATGTTTAGTTAAAATATTTTCCAATTGATCATCAGTTGAAACAAATTCTGAAACAATATATCCTTTAGCAATGTCATCTTTAATAAAATGAAATATATTGTCTATTTTCTTATTTAATTTATTTGATAATAGATGCATTTAAATTTAAATGGATTAATAATTATCCAAATAAATAGGTATATAATCAAAATAAACCAAAAAATTAAGAAAGTTTTCATAATACATAAACCTTGAGAACGATAACTACTAGGATCTATATACATAGCCATAGTTATGGATAAAGCAACTGATGATTGTTTATTTAAACTCCATCGTATTAAAATTAATCAAAAAATTATATATACTATAATTATTCAATCTCTAAAACTTAAAATCTCAAAATTGGAATCAAAATAAGATATTGAATCAATGTAGTACTACCTAGAATAATATAGAAAATAATTTATGGTTCTTTTAATATATTAAATGATTCTTGTAATTGTTTTAAAATTAAATTCTCTAGTATATGATTGAAATATAGAACACATGTATATAATAAACAAAATATCGTGTCTAGTATCTATCAAATAAAGTAATCTACATATCACTCCTCTAAAGAGTTTAATATTTATTTCTTTTCCAGATTCATCTATATCTAATTTATTACTGGTAATAATTGGGGTTTTAAAAGTTTTACTAACAACAAGACCATATCTTTTAACTAATAATTTATCATACACACTTTGATTAAAATCTATTTGATCATGTATTTAAAAAACTTGAAGACCCTCACATAATTTTAACTCCACCATTAAACACATATAAAATTCAGAAGTAATCAATATAGAAAATTAATTAAAATGAAAATCACTATATAAACTAATGAAAAAATGATCAACATAAATTTTTACAATTAAAATATCATTAAAACCTTTCTTAATAAATAAAATAGGATATACTTTACCTTTAATAAAAAATGTATTCAATAAAAAAAATATTTTATTTCATTCCATTATCTTAGAGCTTAACTAATTCCATATAAATATTTTTATAATTTTAAACATGATTAAGAAGTTTATGCAGTTCAAAACCAAGTCGTTTATTAACATTACTTCTTCAAAAAATTAAACCACATTATAAATAAATTTTACAATATATTTTATATAATTAAAAATCATGAAAAGATGAAAAATATAATAGAATATTAATATGTTAAATCTAAGAAATATTTGAATATGGTTCACTAAAATTTATACCTTCTTCTTGAAATAAACATTTGGAGAGTAATTTAACTTTATTTCTTTTAATATGTCTCGATTCATCCATTTTATTTAAATATATCAATTTACTTCCAATAATATCTTTATCATTAAAGGGACTAACCAATGTCTAAATATTATTCTTATTAAATTTATATTTTTCATGTTTCATAGAAATAATCTAATTATAATGTTTTAGAGATTCATTATTATTATTACAAAATAAATCAATAATAAAAGTAGAATTATCGCAATAAGTCCAAATAGATCTCTTAAAATTTATTCCAGAATCAGAATTAAAATTTAGATTATCAATAGGTTGTATATTATGATATTTGAAGTTTTCTTGGATCATATTGAAAAGTGATATCCCCCCAAAAAGATAAATTATTTTTAGGTTCATCTTCAAAAAAAATTAAGCACTGAAAATTATTTTTCAAATTGATCTAAGTTTTAATTTTATTTCACATTTTTTCATCAAATATGACATGAAAAGGTTATTTTACAATCATTTTAATTTTAATATAACCTCTATAAGGTTTATTAATATTATAATAACCTATAAAAATTTATTCAACACTTTCATAGTAATATTTATATAAAATATCCTCACTATTAAAAATAAAAACTTTACATGAAAAAACTCTAAAATAGACAACCTTAGGATTCATTCCTTTATACAATTAACAATTAAATTTCATTAATAAAGTCCTAATAAAATAAATATTTATTATATAATATGTTGTATTTATACATTTATCCTGAAATAATTTAGATAGATTATATTAGTTTAACATTGTCCCAAAAAATTCTAAAACAGTTCTATTTTCATTTATAAAAAACATTTTTTTTGTATTTTTTGGGAATAAAATAATTAAAATAACTATTTTATTAACATAATATCTCAAATTACATATTAATATATTCACCAAATCTATCGGTTTTAATTTAAATAAACAGGAAACCCTTTTTATTTTGAACTAATTTATAAAAAGATACATTTTTTTCTAAAGTTTTGTCCTTATGAGACCAAAAATAAGCTTATGTAAACCTACTAATATCATAAATAATCTAAAAAACATATATATTTCCACCCAAACTAGTGGGTTATAAATAACTAATAAATCAAAATTAATATGTTCAGGAGGCCTTAAATATTTAAATTTATTAAAATATCTAAATCTTTCTTTATGTTTTTTTTATTTTAAATATGAATAAAAATAAACTATTTACATACTTTAAGCACGAGAAGTTGAAAAAATTATTCTTGGATAGATTTTTTTTAGAAATTAAAAAAAAGTCTTTATTTCATAATTTAATATCTATTTATATAGCACTAATACACTTAACATTCTAATTAGTTAGCTTAGAAAAATCATTAGGTTACATATCATATTTTCTATTAGATTAAAATAGAAAATAATAATTCATCAGAATCAAACACTTATTATTTTTAAATTTAACAATCATTCAATATTGAAATAATTGTAAAGTAAAAATTATATTATGTTTTTAGCATTCAAAAATATAATATTTTTGAATGAAAAATGTATTTTTAACTAATAAGTTCAAAAATACTATAACCATTATTGTTAAGTTGTATATGAAAATAACAGAGACTCTATCACAATAATTAAAAGATATAAATATTGACGGATCACAAATCATTTTTTTAGAGTAGCCATTTCTATATATCATGCGTCTTTCACACTCATAAGGGTGATTTCATAAGAAAAAAATATCAAAGAGTTTTAGTACCCATGTTATATGTTGTCCAATAGGATTAGTAATTGAATTATTAGATGCCCAAATATATTTTAGATATTTACTATTATGTAATAATTCAGGCAAATTATTATAAATAAAAGTATTCATATGAGCTCAATATTGAGTAAATATCAATGAATGTTAATTAGAATAATGAACATTTATACTACATGTAAATCATGTATCATGAAAAACATTTCAATTTGAACAATTAACAACTAAAATACTATATAAATTAAGTATTAAAATATTATTTCCAAAATAAGTTATTTAATTTTTTTCTTTATATCTATTATCTTATCATGATTCCCATTTCCTTTACCAAAAGTACATAAAGTTTCCTTGAACCTAAAAATTCCATTCCCAAGATTCTAATTCTATTTTTATGAAATATTTTAATTTTAACCCTGGCCTTTTGGATGTAGGATTACATTTTTTATCACTTAGGCCCCATCCCAACTATAGATATGATGCGGGTAGGTGGTGACACAGGCATGATGATGGCCTGGTGACGTAGTAAGGATGATAATAGAATGATGGTTCATTGGGCCTTCGGGCCATGTTCATGGTCCACTTGGTCTTGGGCCTACATGTTTTGCAATTGGTCTTCCTATACCCCGATTGAAAGAGGTATTTTATGTCATAATAAAAAGATGATTCACCCCAACTTAAAAAAACTATAAACATTTTAATTTGAATAACAAACTGTATTTATATGATTATCATTTTCTTGAACTAGTATCATATTTTGTTTAACTAGTTTCTTATTTTATCTTTTTAACTCTTGGAATAAATCAGCTTCCCTATAAGCATATTTTTATAAGATTTCATTTCCTTCCTTCAATTTTTAACATTATTTCCTTCACAGTATAAAATAATTACTTAAATTAAAAATATAATAACTAAAAAACCAGTATCAATATAGAACACTATAAATACAAGTTAGTCAATTCCCTTTTACCTAAATAATTATCACATGAGTATAATTCTTCTATATAGATCAATACAGATTCTAGAGATTGATTCTACCTCTTTTATTATTTATTTCCTTTTCTTTAATGATTTTTTGGTCAATATATATTATTGTATCCCTTTATTATAATCATGTAACATGTTAGTTCTAGAACATAATTATATTTACTAGTATTCCATTTATAATTTTCCATTCAATCATACATCTCATAATATTTTTTGCATTCCTAATTAGATACTATCCTTATTTTAATTAAATTTTAAATGCCTTTATTAAAGTGAGATATTTTTCCTTTCTCACTTTCATATTACTCATAATAATAATATTTAGAAGAAAAAAATTTATTCAATTTAAAATAAATGGCTCTATTTTTATATGTTTCTTTATCTAAAATATTTTTAGCATATGTTCACATACTAAAAGTAAAACATTATGTTCATATGATGCATACTCATGGGAATTTTTATTCACATCTATATAAATCTTATTTTCATGGAAATTATTTTGTAATAATCATAGTACTCATTCAACCATCATTGTGTTTTCTAATACATCTCTTAGCTCACTCATCCCATTTATTATTCTAATGAATATATGAATCATTTGTCATGTGTATTGTTATTCATACAAATTAATGTATTATTATTCCACACATAACATTAAAAGTGTTTTCTAATTGATAATTTATATTATATAGTGTATGACTAATACCATCCTTCAAATATTTTGAGCTATCATATAATATAATACATAGATAAACACATTTTTACTAAAAATACAATTAAATATATTCAAAAATTTATAGTTTAAAACATAAATTAACACATCATTAACCATATGTTTATCTTCATCTGATTTAAGTATTTTATATGGTTTTACTATTACAATTATTTCTACTTATATATTTAAGGTATGCTTCCAAAATGGATTCCCAGTAACCTTAATAATTACCCTCAAAATATGGAATTTTTTAAATGTTATAACCATCATTAGAAATCATTCATGACATATCAAAATGACTCTTTCCTGCTAAAGTTAATTCTAGGAGTTGGTTATCACCTGATAAATCAGTTTAATATGGATTGATAGAATAATTACAATTCTCTAAAGGTGAAATCACTTGTAACAATTGTTATCCAATAAATAGATATCGAATAAGTCATGAGGGGGAGTGAATAGAACATTAAAAAAATAAAAAAATAATCAAAATATAATATAATGAATATAAGTATAGATAGATAATACAATTTTGAATAATATTCACATTCATGAAATAATATTAATGATGCAACATAAAAAATCATTAGTTGTGAAAAATGTAATGCAGTGGAAAATAAAACAACAACACCAAATATTTATATCAAATAGAATCAACATTATTATATTTATACTATTCAAATATATATTATACATGAGATAAATAGATCTCACTAGACAGACCCTCGCTTTTGGAAGGGTATGATAAAATTTTACAACACACACTACCTTAGATGAACCCAAAGGAACAACAAAAAACAAGAAGTCCTAAATTTTATATAGGATTCCCAACATAAAAAAAACATTCTTTTATAGTAAATTTATAAAAAATAAAAACCTTTGTTTAAAGGGAAAAGCATAAATAGATAAATAAATCATATATAAAAATATATAGTAATAAAACTACAAAACTAGAAAGACCATAGTGTACAAATAACGTCAATGCAAATTAATCACATCAACAATACATTTGTACAATTTAATTTCTTATTAGTGACTGTAGAAGAGTAATAGCAGTCATAGAAGTTTTCATTCAATGTATCTTATATCTATCACATGTATCAGGTCCCAAATATCTCATCTAATCCACCAGATTCATTCATTCAAAATTTATAAACAAATTTTTCTAATATTCATCTCATGATCTCCATGATCATTATCCTATAAATGTATATAAATTTTATCCACTTATTGAATATTTAAAGTTAACTTAAAACATTTCAACATAAATATGTATTTGAAACACTTGTGAGAAAATATAAACATGGAGAGAAACATTATAAAATGAAATAAATTTTTAGCTATTATCATAGCATTGTAAAAATAATATTTTTGAATTCGAAATAATTAATTGATAATTTATAAATAATTTGATATTAAATTTAGGAAACATTTAGAAGATCTACATAAGTTATATATATTTTGTAAGATAATATATCTTGTAAGATATAAAAAAATTCTAAAATAAATTTCTATTATATACATTTTCACAAGAAATAGAAATTTGTAAGATAAGTTTTAATTTTCATTAAAAAAAATTTGTACGAAGATGAAATCATAAGATACAAAAACTGTGAATTAGTCTTTTGAATATCCACATATGAAAAAAATGAAATATGATTCATCTCAAGTATGATTAATTATATGGTTTGATTCATGTATAAGTCATTATAATAGAACTATGTATATGTAATTTTATAAACAATGTGTGAGTATTTTTATAGACACTATATGACTGATTTTAGAAAACCATACCAGGAATGTGTTTTTTGTATAAGTAATTTACCGCATAGAATTTTTTTAATTAAAAATATTTTTATGAAAGCTTGTTGCATATGAATGATTTTCTTGTTCATATGAAAATAATTCATTCATATGTACTCTCTCATTTTAAAAAAATCTATTTTGATGGTATAAGTTTTTTTTCAAAAATAAAACACATAAAATATTATAATATTCAAAAACATAAATAATAAATAGAAAAATAATAATGGGTTAAGGTCAAATAAAAATGTTAGGATTTATAATTATACAAAATTTAAATTTTGAATTATCTTAATATTAAATATATGAAAACTAACATTCAAAAATCATAACTAACAATAAATCTTCGTACTAAAATTAAAAAACACCCATATATCCAAGAATTCAAATATTTGACCTCCCCTCTCTATATTGTTAATGGAGGATCCATTACTCCCCATGGTGTGTATATTTTCCAATCATGTTCTGACCCCTATGGAGGACTCAGAAAGTATAGAAAAAAATAGTGTGTCAATAAAGGGAGTGATGAATTCATAAATTGTGGACCTTATCCCAACTCATGGGTGAGTAATTACTCAAAGTATCTTATAGGGATGCATGAATAATGGAAAAAAATGGATTAATAAACTCATTTCCATATCCAGATATCTCAAAAACATTACTTCCTCATATTTAATAAGCTATGGAACAATATCTACCCAATATTACTTGGAATAAACTCCTAATGGAATAAAAATATACACCATCACATTATACATTTAAAAACACTTAGAATATATCCTTTATTTACCAATGTTTAAAATCAAGTTAGATCACATGGATGGAAGCCAGATGATACCCAGTATATAAAATATACTAAAATATATAGGGGTTTAAAATCATTATAGTAACTGAAAAGTGCCATTGTATCCTAGTTCAAGTTATTTTAAGATGTAAGTCATGTAAAGGTAGGGTATATACTATGTGGTACCTTCAGTCTAGATGAAATATATTATGGCCCTCATAGCATGTGGGGTTAGGTATTAGTCAGAAATTTTCTCAAGTATACATTTATGTGTGGATTCTACTATACATAGTATGTGACCCAATGTTACACACTATGTGACATTTATATATATATATATATATATATATATATATATTAAAAATGTTGCATCATAAGGAAAATGACTCATGATGTGTGCCCAAATTGATACATATTGTGTAGTCATGTTTTCTTCTTCAAAATTAATCTTACTAGATCCATAATTTATACAACAAAAACCATCAATTCTACTACCACTAAACATGAATTAACCACTTTTTACGATCAATTCCCCCTAAGGTGACCATTATTCCCATTTATGGTATTTGTTAAAAAATATATCATCACTGCAATTAAATTGAACAACACATATTCCCTTATTCAATAATATTCCCAAAACCTCCAAAAATAATCACCATTATCAAAGCCCAACATGAGCCCGAATCTCCAAACACTACACATTATTTCATTATTCTAAAAAATTATTAGATTTATCATTTTTATCCCCTCATCACTCACTATTATGAATCTCTATTGTAAAGCCACTAAATATTCAGATGGATGAGAGTGATAATTCTTTACATAAAGGGTGAAATGAGGGATAATTTAAAACTATTCTATGGTAGGAAAATATATATTCTGAAAATTTTTATTCCTCAATGATGAAGGAAACCCCTACAAAAGTGTATAAGGTAAATGAGTCTGAAAATTTTGAAAATCATATTTAGAAGTTAATTATAAAATATTTAGATAATCGATGGGAAGTTAATGTCAAAAAAATTGTTAATCAAACATGATTCAATAATCTAGAATCAATAAATCAATCAATAAAAATAAATTTGATGTAAATTTAAAATTAATAGAGAATAAAAAATGTGGTATGGGAATTAAAATATAAATATTTGACAAAACTGATCATGGTATTACTTTTTAATGTCAAACAATCTAACATGAGTAACATGGTGTTTTAAAATTATGAATGAGGAAATTTTAGCCTAGAGTTTCTATACATATAGTCATTTACATCATAGTTTCAATAACCCCACATTATTTCATTATCATTATTCATGCCACTATGAATAACGTTCCATTGAATAATGAAGTAAAAAATTAAATTTTCAATTAAATCTACATTCACTAGAACATTTTGATCCTAGTATTTATAGATTAAAGAATATTTATATAAAATAATTATGGTTAAGAGTTTGATTTTAGTTTTTTAAATAAATTCTAAAAACAGTCCCCTACTCTTCCAAAATCCAATTGAATATAACACCACTTCGATAAAAACCACCCATTTTAGAAAAATAATCTAATGTTAAAATTTTTATTTGGTGATATATTCAAGATATATTATATTCTCTCATGTATGAAATTTTAAAAAAACATATTTAATGTATTATATTTTTTCAAAGGCCAACATCACTTTTAAAGTAAAGGCAGGGTTGTGTACACCCTTTAAAATTTTTATTAAAATTATTATAAAGGGTTTATTATTAAAATTCAAGTCACTAAATCCTCCCCACCTTCATGGGTTTTTAACCTAAAAGTTAAAATCACTTAGCGATATGAAACTAGATATCCTTCATATAATTATAGAATTCACACAATATCTCCTCAAAATTATCATGCTTCTAAGATACGCGAACCACACGGATTTCTCACTGATGAAGGATATTTTCTCATCAATTCATAATATCCACTGTGTAATATGAAAAGGTGTTTTATTACATAATTCCCATATTACCCAAATAAATAATTAAATATGACTAATTCACATAGAACCTCGTATATAACACATCGAAAACATTTTAAACTCTATCTATATTCAGGAGTAATGTTAGGTGATAATAAACCATGGCTACTTTGATATGAATTTGAAATGGGTTAGTGAAGTTCAATGATATGATGCTTCTCCAAACAAATATATAGATGTTTCCCCATTTTTTGACCTTTATGAACATAAGGCCTCCCTTTTTAAACACCAAGGGACTCCATTATCAATCAAAATTGGGAATCTATATATTTTTCCTCTCTTTATAAAATCTTAAATCACTTGAGAATTCATTTTCATCAACCACACTAGCTTGATCCCTATATTAAATAAATTTAAAAATATATATCTATTAAATTAATGATGTTATAGGTCCTTAGAGGTTTCACACTAATGGAGGAGTAGTGGTTGTTGTTATAAAATGTATCCAATGAGGGAAAGTGATCAAACATAATCTATCACAGAGGTATAAAATATATCATAGATAACATGAATGGTTATCTAATTATAGTAATATTTATGGGAGTGAAGTTTCATAATCACTCAAAAATATATCCCAAAAACATCCTATAAAACTCTCTACATATGAAACATCAATTGATGATCATGGTTGGATACAATCATTGAATGGAACCCATCTTATAACATAGGCACATAAATGTTCATGCATCTTAAACACTCTATTGAACTCTACTCGTATATATATATGAAGGTTGTGGGATATTTTTGTTATTCAGTCAATGATCACATATAAAGTATCATGTCCCTTCACCAATCATTTTTATCCATTAATAATTTTCATTGGAATAATATTTCACATTCATGTTTAAATCTTAAGGGGTTGAATCCAACAAAAGAGAACATATGGTTCAACCATAACCTACTGATAAATGAGGCACCATGATATAAACTCAAGGACAAGATTCTTCATACCAGGACACTAGAACTAATTCTCAATATATGGTTACATATTCTAGATATTTAGATGTACAACTATAGGGTATTTTTGAAACTCCCTCAGTACCTATTTATGATGTGCTATAGGAACCACTGTCTTCCCCTAGAATATGATAATGTTTTTCCCACCTTCAAAAATATATCATTAAATTTATTTAAAATATATGAGACACCCAAATACCCATATACCCATATCTAAAGATAAGAAAATATATTACATCCATACTGGCACTAATAAAAACTAAGAAACCAAAATTTTAACCATCCATAAATTCAATAACAATATCCAACATTAAGTCACTTGAATAGCAAAGACCTTTTAGGTTTGTTATTTTAAATAATTTTTAAAAACATTTATAAATATAAAATCCATGTTTATATATTAAAATTGATATTTTCCTATTATACATAGATTCTCTTCTTCCATCAGTATACATCAACATCACCCAAAAATTTATCAACACATGATACCCTTCTAGCAATGTATTATATTATATCATTCTTCATAACGCATGGAAGTTTAAACATAATAAAGGGTGAGCTCATATACTCAGTAAGGGTGGAAATAGTAGATATTAATCGATGTTTAAATATAAATATAAGATAAGAATTAATTTTATGAGAACAAGATTATTAATTTCACAATTCATACCCAATCATTCATAGATATTAAATCATGAATCATGGAATAATGGTTTTTCTTAACAAGATACATGAGGAATGTGTGTGTGGAATAAATAATAATAAATCATTATCCATGAGTGTATATCATCAATATAATACAAAAGTTTATGGAATACACATAAGCATAAAAAAATTCATGAGTCCTGGATAACTATAACATCATGGATAAGTGGTATGCTCTTTTTCATGTTTTATATATTGTTATTTTGGATTAGTGGGGGAAAGGATTTGTTTTGAGAGTTTATACAGAACCTGGGATAGTTTTAGTCTATAAGATGCATTTATAGTTTGAATTTAAAATTTATTATATAAATATTCAACTGGGAATAATCTTTGAAAATGGTTTTGCATTGTGAATAAATTTACATTGTAAATCAGCTTTTTAGGTCTTAAATATGCCGCTCATGATAGAATAATCCAAGGTTATATATTTTGAGATGTACATAAATTATGGGGATTTTATTCAATAAATCACTAATTTTCAATGTAAACCCATCATCTTCATTAGGTTTTATGTTCTATAATCTTGAATATTAATTTATTTATATTTCCTTCTTCTTTACCTAGATCCATAGGCCCATCTAGATAATTTTGGGTCTCTCCTCCTTTCTGGAGATCCTATATTCTACAATCAATCTATATATTTTTTTCTTTCCTCTCAATGGGTTAGCACCCTTTCCACTTTTTTTCTTATTGTTTTTTATATTGAGATGTATTTATGGAATCAATCGATCATACAATGATTCATGATTTACCCTTCCAATTATTTTGTGTAATCCTCTCATAGAGGAAAACCTTATGTTATTTGTGGTGTGTAATGTGAGTTCTTTGAGAAATGTTTTGATCCATTCCCTCGTCAGATTGGTTTTTTTATGAAATCTATTCAATGATGTGGTAATCATTTCTATGGCCCCCATTTTTTGTCTCTTCATTCTTTCTAGTATTAGTAGACCCCTTTTTTTGTATTATTTTTACCCAAGATTGAAGTAGGTGGTTTAGTATCTAGACTATGTTGTATGAACTATAAATTTTATGGTTTAAAAAATTATAAAAAATGGAATGATTTATTTATTGTTTGTGTGTAAATGGGTTTTTGAGAAAATATTATTTCTATTATTTTTCATAAAGGAAATATATTTTTAAATAATTTTGAAGTGTATTTTTTAAAATTATTTTCAAAGTATGGTTTTTCTGAATTGATTTGTAAAATGTAGAGCTTGAGAGGTATTTGGTACTTAGGGTGATGGTGTAGTAATAGTTATTATCTATTTATACTCTCTGGGGGTTCAATCATGGGGTGTTCCTATTCTCCTTAGGCCAAGTGTCCTAGGGACTTCTTAGTCATTAATGGGTGGTCCACTTTCTAGGGTTTTCTTATACTCCCTATATTTGATGCATATGTCTATGGACTTGATGAAGATACTTGTCTATGTTAGGTTATGAGTGTTCTAGAAATCTTAAACTATTGTGATTGTTTTTATGATTTATATGCTCTTTGTTTTTGTAATGTTTTCGTTTTGATTACCATATATCATAAATGTGATATGATTTTAAATTATTTTACCATGATAGATTTAGAATTATAGGGAAATATAGATTTATTTACCATGATTTTGATATGAAACTATTTAACTAGTTATTAATCCTTCCTTTATTTATAGTTGACCATGTTTGGATTTTTGTACAGATACTTGATATGGAAAAACTAGGTGGATCCTATGGACCCTATTTAGATCACACCATGCACACCCCTTAGTTGGTATGTAGACCTTGTATTGTCTTCTAATATAGGAAACTGAAAGGTGATACAGTAAGGTGGTGATTATCATGCCAACTGGATATTGGTAGATGGTTGTGATATAGTGGCATGTTCCCTACATAGAGTATCCTTTATTGGTTTATTTTTCCATTATAGTTTTTTTTTCAGACACATACCTTTGGTTTTATCTAAATATTGAATTTTATCACTGCTAATGTTTTCTTTTGGTTATGGAATATATCTATTCTATGTTCTTTATTCTACTTATTACAACTATATATATATATATATATATATATCATGTATCATTTTTTAGATTGGTTGAAATCATTACCTCTTGTTTTTTATTTGTTTCTGAGGTTCTATATTCCATCCCATGGGGATTGAGAACACCTCTCAAGTATTTGGGAGATCATTTGAGGTTCCAGTTTTGGGAGGTATCGTAGGAAAATTCATTAAAAATTGATATTGTAGATAGTTGTTCCAAAAGTGTCTTTATCTTGGGATGTATATTATATGGAAAATAGGTTTTTCTGGACTTCATAGATAGGTTATTGTGAGTTTCTAGCCAACTCTTATCATGATGTGCCTTAAGTTACCCTGGGATGTTGGTATGTTCTTCTCTTATATTTATTTTTTACCGTAATTTCAATTTTTCTTATGGGTTTTCTACTTTAAATAGATATTATTATATTTTTTGACCATTTTTCTTTTTTTGGAATGTATTAATATGCCATTGAGACATATTTCATGAGTTCCATCAGAGGACGTAACAAGAGATTCTTCATAAGGTAATCCTCCTTTAAATTAGAATCATATAGAGGCTGTTGTGATGGTATTTAGTTCCATGGATGAGAATTTACCATGATTTTATTAACTATACATTGAGGTACATCCAAGAGTGGGATAATTCATACATCGATCATGAGAGTTATTATGTGAGAATAACCTATCTTTTAAATTTAATAATCAACCCCAATAGGTGGAGGACTAACTATAAAAGATTGATTTAAACTTTTGAATTCCTAGAGACACATGAGGTTATCATGGTCAAGTGCATGACATTTAGATTTAAGGGTCCCAACAAGCGGTGGTTGGATTCCTTAGTAAAATAAGAGGAGCACATGAAATTACATTGGAAGGTTATCAAGGCCCTTTTCTTCCATAAAATATTCCCATAGTCTATAATGATGTATAATCCTTTGGAGTTACTCTATATGCATCAATAAGAGTTCTCAGAGTCAAAATACCCTAATAAATTTGTAGAGATGGTTTCTTTTTCTCTATAAATGGTGATGAATGATCAGTTGAATTCTTATAAGTACCTGAAGGGTTTGTAGCTAGATATTTGATCATAGGTTCGCCTTTTAATGATTTTTACCTATACTAACACATTTTAAATTCTAGGATGGAAGAGATGGATATGATGGGAAAATTTGGTCACCTTCCCCTTCTCTTCCCACTAGTGATAGTTTTAGTGGAACATAGGGGATAAGACAAAGTGGACTGATAATTACAGTATTAGTGGGGGGTTCACAATATTTGACCACCTAGGAACCACCATCATTATTTATTAGTGTTCCCCTAACCTATTATCAATGTTGCAATGTTGTTAACAACATGCATACTATCCTGCACCCCCAAATATATGAAATACTTGGGGATAATATAACCAACTACAATGTTCTTATAAGGGTTGTCTCTTCCCTATTATGATTAGGGTTCTTCAACTAAAAATGTTGATATAGTGAAGTTATATTATTTTAATAATATAGGGATCTATCCACATGAATCAATAGTGAAGCGTGTTCATGTAGTTTATGTGTTTCTGGTGGAGGATGGAACAGGCCCAGTTATAGTGAGAGGTACCCTTTTTCCTTCTTATATATTTACTTATTTATCTTATTATAGTACCTACCAATCATTTATATCCTACCACTTTGATGATGTTATTAAATATCTAATGTAGATCATATACTTTTTTTATGGAGTTAGTGATGCATCACAAAAAGAGGAAGTAACAAGGGTTTTGGTGTCTATCTTATTCTCTATCAGTAGTTGAAACATAATTAGGTTGTTATTTCATGGTTCTCAATATTGATCTATTCAAATTCATCATTGGTATGTATTGGATATTTTTTTCACCTTAATAAAATTGATTTTTAAGATAGAGTGTTTTGTTATTTTCTTTTGATGGGAGCTCTCAAGTGTTTTGTGGAGAGTGAGATATGAGGTCTGGTCATGAAATACCTTCCCAACCAGAGCTCATGAGTTTTTTATTTTCCATTATTGTTACTCTTAATAACATTTCATTTATTGGTGATCTTCGTATAGTTGTCTTAGACTTTACTGATGTCTTCCTAGATGAATTGTTCATTATTCCTCCAGAGTGGGAGGTGGATTCTATGATTGAAATAATATCGGTTATGTAGCTAATCTGAATACACTATTATCATATGGAACCTACTTATATGAATGATCTCAAGTATTATATGGGAAATCCACTTGATAAGGGCATTATCCAACCCATTTTTTCACTGTGGTCACCCCCATGCTCTTTTCTAAGAGGGCTAATGGTTCACTTTGATTGTGTGTAGACTATAAAAATTTGAACCAGGTTATGCTTAAAAATAAGTAACATTTTCCCTATTTGGATGAATTTTTATATTAGTTAAAGGGGGAAAGTGGTTTTCAAAAAGTAATCTTAGATTGGGATTTCATCAGCATATGGATAGTGTGATGGATATTATGAAGACCTAATTGAAGAGAAGGTATTACCATTATGAATATAGTGAGATTCATCTTAGACTGACTAATTATGTTGTACTTTTTATGTATTCTATTAATTAGATATTTTTTCAATATATTGACACATGTCTTTTGGTGTTTGTGGATAATATATTGGTTTATTAGAGATCTGAATTCTAGCATGATCACCATCTGAATCTGGTTTTGAAAATCTTGAGAAACCACTCACTTTATGGAAAATTTTTAAATTGTTGTTTCTAGATTTAGGAAGTGATGTTCTAGGTTTATGTGATTTCTAAGTGTGTGTTATCAGTCAATCCTAGGAAGGATATGACTATATTTTCTTGAAAATAACCCAAGAAAATTTTTATGATATAGATAATTCTTGGTATTTCTAGATACTATCAGATATTTTTCAAGGATTTCGTGAATATAGAATCAAATGTGAACACTCATACTAATAAAGGGGTGAAGTTAACAAGGTATGAAAAATGTTATAATTATTTTGATGATTTGAAATGACTTTCGACATTATCTGCTATTTTGATCTTATCTAAGATAGGTAAGTGATATGTTTTATACTATGATGGTTATGGTGTTGTTTTAGGTTGTTTTATTATATAGAAAAATCATGTATTGTAATATAGATCATGACATGTTTTCACATATGGGAATAATTACTTCACTCATTATTTGAAGATTTTCACAGTTACGCATGTGATTAAGTGTTTCTGGCACTATTTTTTTGGGGATAGGTTCATGGGTTTTTATAATAATTAGACTCTCAGCTATATCTTTTCTTATAAGGACTTGAATATCATGAAGTGATTATGGTTGGAATACCTTAATATTTTTTATATCGATATCACATACACCCTAGGGAAGTGGAATGTCATCGCTGCCAATCTTATTCAAAAATTCCTAACTTAGGCTATATTAGAATTAAATTAATAGTGGGACCTGATGGGACTCTTTACAATATAATATTAGGATTCTCAGGGGTTGATTTAGTTATGGTACTAACTGGTTTTCAGTTATCATCAAATATCTTTTTGTATATTATACATATTCAGTAGTATGGCTATAAGTTCAAAGGAATCAGGGGAACCTTAAATGATGGGTAGACCATTTCTAGTTGATATTTTCATTATAATGGTATTCTTTACTTTGATAATTAGTTTTTCATCTTATAAAATGTGAGAAAATTAGTATTCCGTGTCTATCTAGTTATTCACGGTGCATTCATCCTATAAATAAAAAGATATATTATTACATGATATGAATTTTTTGGTGTCTAGTTATAATGCTTGAAATCACTAATTTAGTTTCCCAATGTTACATCTACCAGAAGATAAATTTGGAGCATCTAAAACCTTATGGATTATTGTATCCTCTTCTGGTGTCTAACTAGAAATGGGAAGAGATTACCATGGACATTTTTTTTGGATTACCATAGACTCGCTATGGGAAGAATTCTATATAGGTAGTGGCTCATTAGTGGGAAAAATATTCTAATTTTATTCAAAATAGGGACACCACAAAAGATGATGATTTCAGTAAGTGGTACATATAGGGTATCATGAGGTTATATTGGGTTCTATCTTCAATTATTTTAGATAGGTATCCAAGGTTCACCTCTAGATTATGGAATACATTCTAGGAGGCGATGGAGAATTATGTTCACTTAGGTAATGATTATAATCCATATACAGGTGTTCAAATAGATCATTCTATTTATATCATGGAGGATATACTCTATGCCTATGTCATGGATTTTTTGGATCATGAAAAAACTATATAGAAGAGGTCAAGTATACATATAACTAGAGTTATCAGTTTTTGATCTAAATGGAACCATTCAAGGAATTTTATGGTCCCTATGTATATCAACTCTTTTCTTGGAATAGGTGGGAAAGGACTCTCTTATGGGACTAAGTATAATTCAGGATATGTTTGATATGATTCAATATATAAATCTATTCATTGTTACATATCAGAGTCAGATGAAGTTGTATGAGGATCATCAAAATCATACTTTGGAGTTTTCTATTGGTGATTGAGTTCTATTGTTGGTTTCTCCTCAATTTGGTCACCATAGGCATGGGAAATAATTAATGTTGGATCCAAGATATGTTGGACTATTTTATGTCCCTAAGATTATTGGGAAGGTTTCATAACAATTAACATTATAGGCCCAACTGAAAGGTACCCATGATGTTTTCCACATCTCATATCAGGAAGTACCATCCTGATCACTTTCCTATTCTAATTTTGGAGTAAATTGATTTAGAACTATATTCATTTTTTGGAGTACTCAGTGAAAATAATTGATTCTACATTGAAATTATTATGTTGGAAGTCCATTTTAATGTTAGAGTGGTATGGAAACATAGATTGGAATTTCGAGAGACTTGGGATTTTGAATCATCAGTTAGGTAGTTGTGTCTTTACTTCTATCCCAAGCACCATTTTTTCACATGAAATCCTAGGGATGAAAATTCATATGCTTGGTTGATGTAATGGATAAAAAGATATGAAATTTTTCATGTTTTGAAGCATGATCATTGGGTTCATATGGGAAAAGTTTTATATTGAGAGTTTATTTAGAAACATGTATATTTGTATCCTGCATGGAACATTTACAACATAAATGTGTAATTTATAGTATAAATATGCCATTGGGAATGATTCATAAAAATAGTCTATGGAAAAAATCAATTTACACTGTAAATAAACTTTTTTACATCGTAAATATATCACCCATGATTAATTAACCCCATGAAATGTAATTATTGGTATACATGAAATATAGAGGGTTTACACTATAAATCAATTATTTATAACAAAATCCCCTCATTCATAGTATATTTTGTGCACTAAAATCCTAAATCCAAATTTATTCAGTTTTTGTTCTTCGCTTCCTTGAAATTTAGGTCATTCTATGAAATTTTTGTGTCTCCTCATCTCTTGAGATCCTCCGTTAAACTCTTGATCTATAACATGGTTATGTTACTTGTATTTGGGTAAGATACCTTAATTATTCTTCATTTCCCTTATTATGGTTTTGGAATTGGACTGTGTTTATAAAATCAATTGATCATATAATGATTTCTGATAGATCCTTCTAGATCCGTTGCGTGATATTAATCTAGAGTATAGCCCTTGTGTTGGTTGTGGTGTGGTGTGTAAGTTCCTTAAGGTATGTTTTGATCTATTCTCTTCACCAATAGTTTTATTTATGAAATCTATTATACGATGTGGTAATTGTTACTAGTGAATCCATTTTTTGTCTCTATGTTCCTTCTAATACTGATGGATCCCATTATGGGTAGTATTTTATCTTGAGTTTGAGGTAGATTTTTTTTTCTCTAGCCAATTCTAGATAAACATTGAATGAACTGGTTTTAGAAATTGTTTTATAAATTAATTTGTGGGATTTATTGATTCTATACTTGTAAATAAGTTTTTATAAAATTTGATTCTCCCATTATTTTAGAAGAATAATAGGTATTTTCAAATAATTATTAAATTTATTTTATGTAATATTTTTCAATTCATGGTTTTGAGTAAATTATTTGTGAAATATACCACATGGTAATCCTTTGGTACTTAGGTTTAAGGTGTATAAATATGCCTCTTTTATTGATACCATTAGGAGGTTTACTCGTGGGGTGTTCCTCTTATCCCTATTCCTTAGGCCCCGGCTAAAATTTAGAAATTATTGGGTGGTTCACTTTATGGGGAGATCCACTTCTCCCTAGGTTTAATAAATATATCTTGGGACTTGATATGCACACTAATGTATGTTGGGTTACAAGTGTTATAACAAGAATGACCTATAGTGATCCTTTGAATTATTTACTCATGCTTTTTTTCAATTGTTTCTCTTTGATTATCTACATTGATAATTTTTATATGCTTTAAGACTGTTTTACATGGTTGGTTTAAGAACTGTGGAAAAAAAGGGGGAATTAATTACCATGCTTTTCATTTTAAAATTCTTAACTGGTTATCATACCTTGCGTTGTTTAATGTTGAGAAAATTTAGATTATTATATAGAGACATGAAATGGAACACATGGTTGGGATCATATAGAGACAGTTTACCTCACACCTCGAACATCCCTTCAGTGTTTTGTTGAACATTAATTTTTTTGATGTAGGAAAATTTAAGTCACTGCTATGAGGTGGTGAGGTTCATGTTAGATGGGTATGGGTAGCTAGTATTGAGATGGTGGGGCGTTTCCCACATATCATAATAAGTAATGGTAGTTGGTTTAGATTTTTATTCTATTTTTTTTAGATACATACCTTTAAATTTATCTGTATTTTGAGTTATATCATCACTACTATTTTAATTTTGTCATGGAATATATCCCTTTTGGTTTCCCTTCACTATTTAATTCATTTATATTTATATATATATATAATGTATATTATTTTAGGTTGGGTGAAATTTTTCCCTATTATTTGTGTTTGATGCTCAATTTCTAGTTGCAAGTCCATGGGGATCAGGAATTCACTTTTGGTATGGGGGGATTAGGTCAGGTACCATTTTTGGGTGGTATCTTGGGTTGGTTCATGACAATAACTATGAATATTATAAAAATGAAATAGGTTTACTTCCTATTCCCATCATTTTTTTAGTTAAATCCCACTACCAAGACTATCAGAGTGGACAAATTCACTTACTAAATTGGGTTCACTACCCATTCAACTTAGTATTGCCTCATGAGATATCATTCATTACCCAATGAATTAGAGAGATTTATAATTATAGGAAAACCCATCACATAATTAAAACCATAAATAAGTCTTCTATATGATCAAAAAAATTAATTATTTATCCATAGCATAATTAACATTTGGGAAATAAAAAAATTATCATAAATATTTCATCATATATTAATTAACCCATGGTGAGGTAATGGGTTTTATAGATTAATCATTAAAACATCATCATAATTATACATACAAAGAAATAAAGTGGATGGTATCATAATATCATATCACTATTGAATAATAAAAATCCCTAAAGGATGTTGACATAGATGAAAAAACAATTTTTTAAAATAATTCAAATCTTCTTTGAAAATCAAGA
Source organism: Viscum album (assembly GCA_963277665.1). Taxonomy (NCBI): domain Eukaryota; kingdom Viridiplantae; phylum Streptophyta; class Magnoliopsida; order Santalales; family Viscaceae; genus Viscum; species Viscum album. The sequence goes on along the minus strand of OY728140.1, from coordinate 1,709,226,164 downwards.
GAAAACATACCATTTATTTTAGTAACAATTAAAAAAATTAAATTCCTATAAAAATAAAAATATAATTTTCTTTTTAAAACCTTTAATAATTATAAAGTAATCTTAACCGACAATGAATTACATGTCGGTAGGAAAATTCTTCCATGTTGTATATGGTAAAAGATGACATTCTGTTCTCACTTTTGAAAAAAGTCAAAAACATCTTGTTCGGATAAATTTTAAAAATATTCCATTCAAAACATTATAAATAATTTTAATGTTAGTGAAAATGACCTCTGAAAAAATCATGTATAGGTAAAAACTTCTATAAATTAATTTTAACAACCTATATATGAAAGGAAAATATTTTTTTTCCCAAAAAGAAGAAATATGGTTAAATTTTCTTAAAAACATATTATTTAGCGTTTTACATACTAAAGAATGGAAAATGAATGAAAAAATGGAAAACCTAAAAATAAAAAATTGATACAAATAATATATGGGGCCTAAAATATAAGGATATAATAATTTCCCTCAGTTTAAATTTACTATTGAAAATCCATAAAAATAAGATTATAACATTAATCGTTACGAATTTAGTAACATTCAAATCAAAATACCTAAAAATTTATTACATGATATAGTTATATAAATCCCATGAATTACATGAAATAATATGACACAACATATCCATGGGTCAATAAGTACACCGTATAAAATAAAGCATACTCTATAACATTAAACATGCCTCAAGGAATCAAAATTGAGGGTAGGAATTCTTATATATTTTATAGAAATTCAATCAAAACCTCTTGAAATTGATAAATTGAAATTGATATTTAATTAACATTATTAAAAAGTTTTTTATGATATAATATTAAAAATATTCAGTATATACATCGCATAATTAAAAATAGGTACCTCATAGAAAATATGTCTCAATGAAGGAAATTTGTGATGAAACCCTTATAGTTTTTTTGTAATATCTGGATCAAAACATCATAAAGGAGAGAACCGTAGATGGATTTTTAAATCACTATAATTTTAAATAAAATAATCATAAATATATTAAAATTTAAGACAAACACCATATAAAATAAACAAGTGGGTAATATTATATATGTCACATAGAAATAGTGTGAGATGCGAAACCCTTACCTTAAGTCATGTCTTTCTCCATATGCATTCACATTTAATATATAATAAATATAGATATATTGTATATCTATTCCATAAAATTATTAATTTATATATTACTATGTCACAATTCATTATAATTTCTTATTAACTTTTTATTAATAATTTTTCATTATAATCATTTTTTGGAGAAAACTTGTTTGTTTTTCATCTATGTTTTAGTTCAATGGTCCTGGTCATTGAAACATGGTCGTGGTTTCATCATCTAAAAAATATTAATAATTCCATAAATATAATATTTATTCATTATATATACTCTTATACCCATCCATATAGGGTGATGATGAAAAATTAATTACAACACTTCGTGGAGACGATAGTTTGTGGCTACGTGAGAGTGATGTTTCCATTTTTCAATGGATAGAACAAAGTAAATTTAAATAATAATATAAATTTATGGAATAATAATTAGGAAATATGTATTAATTAAATATATCATTATTACTATCCATGAAAGGAGTAAATGAAAAATGAATTACATCTCTTCATAGAGGTGGTAGTCCACATGTACACATGAGTGATGTTATCATTTTCCAACATATGAAAGGGTAATAAGTTGGATTATATATTATATTTAAATAATTATAATTATGTTATAAAAAACATATATATCCATTTTATTCAACTATATAATCATCTAAGTGATACAGTTATGAAAACTAAAATGCATTGATTTGTGGTGGTGGTAGTCCACAAGCATGCACAAATTATATTTTCAAACTAATTGATGTTCTCTACCAGGATGGTCGAGAATCAATTAACTTTATGCTCTCTCATATCAAATTCCAAAAAAAAGATAACCCCTTTAATTAAAAAATAAAATAAAATAACTCACACCCCAAATTTTTCATCTTTCAAAACTATATTCAATATACATGCCTCATAGATATTATTTAATCAGAGTGTTGGCTACCATATAAATACTTTCTCCCAGTTAATCATAGCACACTTCCCATGTAATATTATCCATCTCTTCCCACATAAGAAACTCTATTGAACAACCCCAACAATGTGTTCATGCTCTTCTAGTTTTACATTCAATATCTCCACACTGTAAGGTTTTCAATATTCATATATTAAGTAATGAACCTCCTCCTTAGGTAGATCACAATCTTGAACTACATATGTTAAAACCAATGAATAGATTTAATCAACTATTTTAGCATAACCCTCACCTATTTTCACCTACACACCTACACCATTATGAAGATTAAAATTTCATTAGTACTATATATTTTAATAGTTAGCCTAATTTTCACATCTCTAAAAATATTTTTTGTGGTCCAAACACATTGATATTAGATTCACTTTATTTGAGAAGTTATTGAATTAGAAATAATATGTTTCAATGAGACACATACTAACAACAATCCAACATATAGTTTGACTAAGGCTGTGACATGTTGCAAATTTATCCATTGTTTACATATTATGAATTTGGTTTCAATTCACTAGAATTATGTGAATGAAAATTACTGATTATATATGTAAATTATAGATTTTTTTTAATCATGATTTACTTATTAAAATTTCCTTTTAATATGAATTTTTTCATTATCCAATTTTTTATCTTCCATGAAATTTATTCCCATGATAAAATTTTGATAAAGTTTAGGATAATTTGTGTAGTCTTGATTCTATATAGGATATGATTCTCATCTTGGCATGTGTATGTTGGTTACGGGTCTACTAGCCTTTCCACCTCTCCAATGTTCATTTTTTGAAATGTTCTTATCTCAGGCATTGATCACTCCAACTTTTTTGCTTTATCTATCCATCCACATAGATATACCTCACTCCATAGGTCATTAAAACAAACCAAATGACTTTTTATGGGTTTCTAGGGTAGTTTCACCACTTTTTCACTCTATATGCCTGTCATGATAATTGATTACCCCCGTAGTACCATCCTATCATGAAATCCATTAATTCAGATGCCCATGATTTTTATGTCATTTGGTTTAGAAAAACATAATTATTTTGGTGTTAAATCATTATGATAAATCAGAATAAGAATGTTTTCCTTCTCTCGGGCTGCTTTTGATAAGATCATAACTTCATGTCAGTGATGCTTATAACATATCAATTTAGAAATGCATGTGAAGTAACTAGGGTATGTGCTACATTAATGCATGATTTCTTATTCTAAAGCATCTATTATTCTACAAATGCAATTGTTGAGAAGGATAGCCTGATAATGGTAATTTATCCAACACTATAAGAAATAAATCTTCATTAAGCTTTTAGATTTAGTGTTTAATGTTATTTTATTATATCATTATTTTTGGATTTTTCTTTGTATCCTTTTTGTTTTGTGATATTAATAAAACACATGAGTGGGATTTGTTCTTATCATGGAAATATTAACAAAATTGGTTGTAAGTTCCAAAATACTTTCATTCATTTACTACATTCATCATTATTTTTTCTTGCAACTTTTTATCTTTCATATTTTAGGTTTCTCCATATATTTATTCTCATAAATTTTTAACTTTATTGTGACTATGTTCTTTGTTATCATATTTCCCTCTTCTATTTCGAATAGCTTTTAGAATATGATTGCATATATGATTGTCCATGAAATTTCTTAGGAAATTTACTTATAATGTCGCCCCTAAGAAATTGGTATTGGAGACTCAGAATAATCAATAAAATATTATAGGTATGAAATTACAAAAATTCATGTTGACAATGATGTCAATATTTTTAAAATAAATATGATCACCCAACTCATTGAGTAGGGTCGCATTGATGCATTTCATAGCCCTATGAATCCTGTTATTACCTAGTATGATGATTTCTAAACCAATACTACCTATAAATATATATATGTATTTGTTATAGTAATTAAATAGCTTATTTTTGTTGTTCCTATATGATAATATTCATAGGGAGGTATATTATAAGTATTCACCTACTGAAATTTGGTTTAAACATGAGAAATTATGCATGGATTCTTCAATAGTTTGTCAACTTTATAAAAAAACGTATAATCTTAACCATTAATATGTGTTATTGTATGTCAATAAAATCACATTTTGATATATTTAAAAATAATAATTCCTAACCTTACAAATATTTTTATTTCTATTGATAGTAAAGATTAATCTATGATCTAACGCATTTCTCTTGATAATATTTTACACACTTTAGTTGAAACAATGATGTATGTTCTTAACTCTTTAACCATAAATGATGTTAAATCCGTGTTGTTTTATAATTTAGGTCCACTAGGCTAGATACCATGATAGGGGGTGAATCAGGGTATGACAGATTAAAACAACTGCCCCTTTTGATCTTGTTTTGTTGTTAGACAAAACACTCTTCTCTCTCCTTCCCGTTGTAGAGTATTCATAAACCTTAAAGCATGCACAGGACACATAAATTTTTACTTGTTTTACCCTCATTGGGCTACGTCCAAGGAGCATACACCTTCAGTTTTTTGATGTACCAATTCCACTATAAGTGCACTGCTGTTTACAAGTTTGGAGCAGACTCACTGTCCCTCCTAGTTTACAACCACTTACAATATGAAAGCTCATAGCTCTCTAAACTAAAGTGTGCTCATTTATTCTTCATAAGATCCACTCACAGTTTATAGACCTATAGGTCTATTCATTATCACTAATGAAATCTACATCTTTAACTGTTGGTAGATGCTCTATTGATGTACAACTTTCACCCGCAGATGAATCTCACTTTGAACCGGGTGTACCGGGAAACCCCAATTTTTACGCGCAGCCCTTACTGCACCTTGCATGCAATTCCTTTGCCTTGTGAGAAATAAAAAAAATTCACAACACCTCTTTTATGCACAACCACCAAATTTTATGTGCATCCTCTACACTGCCTTGCGCATAATTTTCTGCTTTTGCACGAAATCCACTTTTCACGCAACACCACTTTTACGCGCAACTACCAATTTTATGCGCAACTGTTTCTTCTATGCGCAACCTTTTCATTATGCACAAATACATCTTTTATGTGAAACTCCTATATTTTATGCGCAACGTTTTCTTTTCGCGCAACCACTGGTTTTACACGCAGCCTTATCTTTTCACGCATCACCAGACTTTACGCGCAAATTTAATGTTTACGTGCAACTCCCTTGCGAAATTAAATTTCATGCACCACTTCTTGGGTATTATCTATGTCTTGAGCTACACCGAATGAGGGGGGTCATTTTATATTTATAGGAAAAATTGACCCATGTGCAAAAACCCTCCTTCCGCACGTAATCCTCATTGAGCGCGAAAAAAACATCTTCTGTGCCACGCCATATTTCTCGCCATGCTCCAATTTTTTGTGTACCTCATGACTTTGAAAATTTTTGACCTTCTGATCTTGAAACACCTCTTGCGTGAAAAACATCGATCCTCTATTTCACGCACCACGCCAATTTTTTGCGCACTATATTATTTTTTGCGCACCACACTAATTTTTAACGCACCACATCATTTTTCATGCATGACGCTAATTTTCCGTGCACCTCAATCCTTTTTCACACACCACGCAAATATTTTTCTCCCCAATTTTCTTTTTTATGCACCACTTGATTTTACACACATGTCCCTTTTCCAAAATTTCATCTCTCCATTTTCTGATTTTCAGGGAAAAAAATTTGGCAAACACTGGAAAACAGAGCCACCTTGTATCTGTTCTTTTGTACCACCTCTAGATTTTCCATTCCTTCTTAGGGGTTCTTTAATCAAAAATGGACAGCCAAAAATATGTCTTGAACCCAAAAAATAACCTTGTAAACCCCCTTTGTCAGCAAATAAAATAGTGTGGTCTATTTTGTGAACAAACACAACACGGAGGACCACATTGTCAACAAACACAATCACCACTAAAATGATTCAATGTTGCCTTGAGGTATTTTTTTCCCAAAAATCTCCCCCTTTGGGTTTTTTGACAACTCTTTTCATAATGATATTCTTCACTTTGATACATCATTAAAGTTTCTTCCAACCTTTACCACCATTCGCATCTTGTGATACAGATAGCGATCCAAGATTTACTCAATATATACTCTAAGCCCACATGAGCAATGCTCGGTGTGAGAGACAAGAGTAAATGAAAAGTTAATCAATGAATCACTTCATTTCTAACACCAGTTGTTGACACCAAACTAATACCAATTTCCAAACTAATACTAATTGTTGATACCACTCTAAAACCAATTGGTGATAGCTGGAAATCTTCTGACACTATTCCAAAACCACTCTTCTGATTTTATCACGATCATCAGCTGTTGTGATATCTATTCTTTGATCGATCACCTCTAGCATCGTTAGATGTATACTCTATCCATATCTCATCGCTCTCCCCCTATCTTACTGATCCACCTGTCAGCTTCTCACAGTGTCTTTGACTAAGACATTTTTTCCCTTCCTTAGCGACAGTTTCTCCCACTAGAAGAGTCACTATTTCTCCTCCTTTGTCAATGAACCCAAAGTTCACCCCTTTGTGGTCTGCAATAGTGGAAAGAAAACTATTAGTGAATGAGAGAAAAAAACACAATACCTCAGGGAGAGGGGGTCCCACATACACACTTTTCAGGTGTGGGGAGTCGATTGGACTCCCAAATCCAGTCGATACCTCTCAAAATCTTCCTTGGGTAAGGCTTTCTTCATAATGTCTGCAGGCTGTAGTTTTGTAGGCACATACTCCAACTTCACTATTCCCTGATCAACCTTCTCCTTGATAAAATGATACTTTATCTCGATGTTCTTTTTCCTTGAGTGATGGACTGGATTTTTTCTGTGATTGATAGCACTTGAGTTGTCTCACTGGATTCCGATCAGAGACATCACTTCAACTCCCATATCATCAAGCTGGTGCTTCATCCACAATAACTATGTGCATGCTTGAGTGGCCACAATGTACTCAGATTTTGTGGTGATTAATGAAATGAAATATTGCTTATTGCTTATCCAAGCAATACATAGTCCACCAAGATAGAATGCACCTCCTGACGTTGATTTCCAGTCATCTGCTGAACCAGCCCAATATGCATTAGTATATCCCAATAACTCTGTCTGAGATTTCTCATTATAGATCAATCTGAAGTCCACCATGCCCTTGATATCCCAAAGTATTCTTTTCACTGTAATCATGTGGGTTTCCTTGGGATTTCTTTGATATCATGCTGCTTGGTATGTGGCGAAAATAATATCAGGTCTCATCACTATCAGGTATAGTAAACTCGCAATAATCTGCCTATATTCTGTGATATAAACTTCCTTTCCATTATCATCTTTCGATAATTTCATATGGGTAGCAATTGGAGCCTTCATCTCCTTGGAATTTTCCATTCCAAATCTTTTCAAAACTTCCTTGGCATATTTATATTGAGAAATGAACGTTCCATTCCTTCCTTGTGTCACCTGTAGACCAAGGAAAAATATTAACTCTCCAATCATTAACGTTTCAAACTCACTTTTCATGAATTTGGAAAACTGTCTGCACTGAGCTTCATCTAATCCTCCAAATATTATGTCATCGACATAAACCAAGACCATCATCCTTTGATTATTGTTGTTGTTAAAATGGAGATTGTAATCAACTTCCCCACGCTGAAAACAAAGCTTCTTCAAGTACTGATCAAGCCTTGAGTACCATGCTCTTGGTGCTTGTTTCAGCCCATACAACGCCTTCTTTAGTCTGAAAACCTTGTTCTCATTCTCATGAATGAGAAAGCCATCTGGTTACTCGATATACACTTCTTCCTCCAGAACCCCATTCAAAAATGCAGATTTGACGTCTATCTAAAAAACTATGAACTTCTGTTTCACTACAATGGCTAGAAATAATCTGGTTGTCTCTAGTCTCGCAACCAGTGAAAATGTCTCATCAACATCTATTCCATCTATATGGGAGTATCCTTTTCACACCAATCGTGATTTGTTACGAATAACTGTGCCATCTTCATTCATCTTGTTGCGATAGACCCATTTAGTCCTGGTGATATTCTTATCTGTGGGCCTCAAAACAATCTCCCAGGTTTGATTCTTCTCAATCTGATCAAGCTCTTCATTCATTTCCTAAACCCAGTTTTCATCTTCAGCTGCATCAACAAAGCATTTCGGATCAACCTGAGATAGGAAGGATGTATGATGTAGTTATTTCATTCTTCTTGTCTGAACTGGAGCTGACTGGTCACCAATGATATTTTTCCTATCAATTTCATCTTGACTCCTTCGTTTTTGTGATGATACAGATTTTACTTCCTCATGCTCATCATTAGTATCTTCTTCTGAATCAACCTCATCCTATTCTTCTCCCCCTGCGTTGTTTTTTTCCTTATCACTCTCATCAGGAAATTGTTTACTACGCTGTTGAATGATCTCCTCATTCTCCATGATAGTGACATCATTGCTCTCAACTACTTTTCCCAGCCTTTTGTTAAAGCATTTATATGCCTTACTTTTTCCTGAGTTTCCAAGGAATATCCCTTCATCTCATCGTGACTCATACTTCCTATGTTTTTCCTTGTTGAGGATAAAGCACTTACTTCCAAATATTCAAAAGTATTTCACTGTTAGCTTCTTTCCATACCACATCTCGTATGGAGTCTTTCCTTTCATCGGATACAACAGAGCCCTATTAGAAATGTAGACCGACGTCAAAACTACTTCCTTCCAAAATTTCTCGGGTAGGTCTTTTTCAATGAGCATCATTCTGGACATGTTGTTGATGATCTGATTTCTCTTTTCAACCACTCCATTCTATTGGGTAGTTCTTACTAAGGAAACATGATACCTTATTCCATGTTTCTCAAGATAGCCTTCCACCTAACTATTTGTGAATTCCGTACCATTGTCAGTACAAAGCTTCAAAATTCTCTGTCCAAGCATCCTTTCACACTCCCTCTAGTACTTTTTTAAGCAGCTAAACACATCTGACTTATGGGAAATAACAAATACCCAGGCCATTCTGCTATATTCATCAATGAAAAGAACATAGTACCTCTTTCTGTCAATTTCTCTTGGTGTGATAGGACCATAAACATCAGCATGCACCAATTCAAGAACTCTCGTTGACTTCTTTTACTTTGCCTTATACATCTTTCTAATGAGATTCTATTGTAGGCATGCATTGCACGTGTGAGTATGATCACGTGATAGCTTAGGGAGGTCTCTTACTGCATCACACTTTACTAGATCTTCTAGGGATGGTTGGAAAACTTAACCAATTCATTTATGCCACAACTTCTTTTCTTCCTCTCTGGACAGAAAACACATATCTTTTTATCCACTTACCAGATATAGATTTCCCTTTGTTTTTTCCCTATAGAACCAATGCCCTGTCTCTTTCTTTTATGACAAACATCTTCTTAGTAAACCTCATAGAATGTCCTGAGTCACATAGCTGTCTAATGCTGGTCAAATTGTGATTGAGGCCTCCTACTACTAAGACATCAGCACATCTCTTCTCTTTGACCCCAAACTTGGCCTTTACTGAGCCAATAATCTTCTAGCCTTCATCATTTCCAAACTTTACAACTCCTTCTTTTCCATATTTTATGCCTGTAATAAGATCCTTATTACCTGTCATGTGAGATGTGCAACCACTATCAAGGATCCACACACCAGAGCGATCTGATGCCTTAAGGGCAATTTCTTCCACCACGGCCTTCTCATCCTTCTTCTTCTTGGTCCATATTTTTTCCTTCACACTTGGCATGGATTGAGACTTCTGTTCTTTCTCAGAGTATGATAGACCAGCTTCATCATGCACAGGTGAAAATCTATTTTGCGTTTTTAACTCACCTATTGGTTCATTGATCTGCTTCTTATGATCATTTTGGTTCTACTTTGGCACATTCCTATGTATGGTTGAAGTTTAGTACGTAGCCATGTGCCCAAATATTCCTCACCAAAAATAGTGTCCTTAAAAATATGTTATGGAGAATCGTTCTCTGTTTGGCTGCTACCTTTGTTCTTCTGCCCTTTGATATCTCTTGGATATGGAACACACATACTGTGAATGTCCCATCTTTACACAATAATAACACCTGATTTAAGGTGCATCCATTCGTGTTACTTCTGTACTGCGAGTTTCTCCGTGGGATCATTGAATATTTTGATTCTTCTTTGTTCCCAAATCAACCTTCAATCTCAGAATGGTTACTTGTGGTCTGACTTCAATTTTCACAGCTTTTTGTTTTTGATCAATCCCCCCATCGTCCCTAACATCTGAACATAATTGATGCTTCCTTTCAACTGAACCAATATTCTCCACTTTTAGCTTCTCTATTTTCTGAGTGAACTTCTTTTCTGATGTCCCAACAGGATTCAAGAGTTTTTCTTGATCCTTGACCTTTTTACGAAAACCGACAACTTTTCTTTTAAGTTCTTCAATACGCTTGATTTGATCTTTTCTTATATTATTCAAGCCATTGATCTCCCTTTTCTATTCTTCAATATTGATTTTATACTTACTAATAGACATTGATACCTCTGGTGTTGATGACTTGAGATTTTGAATTTCATCTATCAACTCAGAATTCTCCTCTTCCTACTGCTGTATATAGAGTTTGGCATCATGAACTACATTGTTGGATTTCTTTGTTTTGGCTCTCAAAACATCTATCTCCTCAATAGTAGCCTATAACTCAGCTTGTATATTTATTCTTCCATCAACTCCTCCTTCTTCTTCTTCAGCTTCGGTTTCATCCTTCGGAGAACTACCGACAACTTCCACCATATAATTTTCTCCACAATCTCTATAGTTCTCTATCTATTCAACCTCATCAGCCTCATACTCATCTGAACCGTCACATTATTTTGAAAGAAGGTTCTTCTTCTTAAAGAAATTTCTATTGAACTGTTTCTTTCCTTTCCCATAGGCTGAAGACTTTTTCCTGTGAATTTTTATTTCATCGACATCATCATCCTCTTGGAACTTTTTGGGGACCATGCCGCAATATGTCCAACCTTTCCACATCAAAAAAAAAAGCAAGTGGAGGTTTCCCTTTAAACTTTCCTTTTCCTATTTGAATATTTGAGTAGGGGAATGAAATAAAATCATCTATCTCTTCTTCTTCCTGAGAATATTCAATAGTGATCTTCTTCGTGTCTTTGAATTCCACCTCTTTGTATATCCCCTTTTCCACAGCATTGTTATCATCATTTCTCATTTCATATGCAACAAGGGTGTAGTGCAGTTTATCCAATGTCTGCTCTTTCGGGTCTTTATCTTCCAATACTGAAACATTCAGATTGAACTAAGGTGGAAGTTTCCTCAAGATGTGCTTCACCATCTTTATGTCTTCAATATCTTCTCCAAGACCTCGCATTTCCTCCACTACAACATTTACCCTGTCAAAGAATGCATCACCAGATTCATTCGGGTTCATTCTCAGATCTTAATACTTATTCCACGGCACTTTCAGCTTCACTTCTCTAACCTTTGTATCTATTTCATATATATTTAACAGCTTTTCCCACATGGCATGTGAGGTTTTTCATGACATCACCTTTGTATAGATATAATTGGATATGGATCCCCCTAAAGCATTGATTACCATTGTGTTAGCATCCAATTCTCTTCACTCAGCCTTTGATAATTCACCACTATTAATATCAGTTGTGATACCGTGCATTTCTGCTGTAAACACATCCATTCCCAAAGATCAGAAGTACTGTTGCATCTGATTCTTCTATATATGGAAATTGTTCCCATAAAAGATTGGAATCCCTTTATGATTGATGACCTCTATTTGAGAGAGAAACTGATATCAACCTTTCCCTCTGATACCAATTGTTAGGTCTACTAGGCTTGATACCCTGAGTGGGGGGTGAATTAGGGTATGACAGATTAAAACAACTGCCCCTTTTGATCTTTTTTTGTTGTTAGAAAAAACCATCTTCTCCCTCCTTCCCATTGCAGAGTATGAATAAACCTTAAATCATCCATAGGACACACAAAATTTTACTTGGTTCACCCTCACTGGGCTATGTACAAGGAGCATACACAGGCAGTGTGCCGATGTACCAATTCCACTATAAGTGCATTGTTGTTTACAAGTTTGGAGTGGACTCGTTGTCCCTCCTGGTTTACAACCACTTACAATATAAAATCTCACTGCTCTCTCAACTGAAGTGTGCTCACAGCTTCTTCATAAGATACACTCATAGTTTATATACATGTAGGTCTCTTTATTATCACTAATGAAATATGCATCTTCAACTATTTGTAGATGCTCTATTGACGTACAACTTTCACCCGCAGATGAATCTCACTTTGCACCGGGTGTACTGGGCAACCCCAATTTTTGCGTGCAGCCCTTACTGCACTTTGCGTGTAATTCCTTTGCCTTGAGAAAAATAAAATTTTTGCACAACACATATTTTATGCACAACCACCAAATTTTATGTGCATCCTCTACACTGCCTTGCACGTAATTTTCTGCTTTTGCACGAAATCCACTTTTCACGCAACACCACTTTTACGCGCAACTACCAATTTTATGTACAACTATTTCTTTTATGTGCAACCTTTGATTTACATGCGAAGATAGATTTTACATGCAACTCCTATCTTTTATGCACAACGTTTTCTTTTCACGCAACCACTGTTTTTACACGCGACCTTAACTTTTCGCGCAACACTAGACTTTACATGCAAACTTAATGTTTATGCACAACTCCCTTGCGAACTTCAATTTTGCGCACCACTGCTCGGGTATTCTCTATGTCCTGAGCTAAACTGAATGAGGGGGGTCACTTTATGTTTATAGGAAAAATTGACCCCTGTGCAAAAACCCTCCTTCCGTGCATAATCCTCATTGAGCGTGAAAAACACATCTTCCATGCCACACCGCATTTCGCACCTTGAAACAATTTTTCACTCACCTCATGCCTTTTCCAATTTTTTAGCTTCTGATCTTGAGACACCTCTTCCATGAAAAAAACCAATCCTCTATTTCATGCACCACGCCAATTTTTCATGCACCATATTATTTTTCATGAATCGCGCTAATTTTTCGTGCACTACATCATTATCATGCATGACGCTAATTTTCCATACACCACAATCCGTTTTCGTGCACCACGAAAATATTTCGTGCCCCACTTTTCTTTTTCATGCACCACTTGATTTTACGCACACGTCCCTTTTCCAAAAATGCATCTCTCCATTTTCTGATTTTCAGGCCAAATGATTTGGCAAACACTGGAAAATAGCGCCACCTTGTATGTGTTCTTTTGTACCGCCTCCAGATTATCCATTCCTTTGTCAAGGTTCTTTAATCAAACATTTATAGCCAACAATATCTCTTGAACCCGAAAAATAACCTTGTAAACCCCTTTGTCAACAAATAAAATAGTGTGGTCTGTTTTGTGAACAAATACAGCATGGAGGCCCACATTTTCAACAAACACAATCACCTCAAAAATGCTTCAATGATACCTTGAGGGATTTTTTCTCAACATCTAATGTGTTTCACAGTAAACCCAAGATTAAGAGTGATGTAGTGATTTTACTCACTTGGAAAGATCATAGAATCAAATAAAAATAAAAATAATATAAAGGGTATTCAAAAAGAATAATAAGTAACCTAGACATAATATATCTAAATCTGATTATAATAATGTTAACTGTTGTAATTTTGGAAACCCAAAAAAGAAAATAATTTAAAACTTGATTTACTTGTAAATAAATATTTTGTTGTCGATGCTCGTTATAATAATGCTTAGCTAATTAATGTGTCTGCACATTCCCGATCTAGTCATTGGGTCCTTGAATTTTGTTGTTCCTTCCATATGATACCTTATGAGACTTTTCAAGATTAGACTTAGAGAGAATAATTATATGTTATTCTTAGAAATGATCAAAGGCATAGGGTCTGGGGTAGATATTATTTTTAAATATATATTTATGAGAATTATTTTTTCACCTTTATTTTTAAATGGTTGTCCCTATCCTACATTGGGATTTAATATATTTCAGTGTTTTAAACTAGAATGGATATGTCTTCACTTCTGAATCACTTTTTTAATATCTATACAATATCTAGAACAATTATTTGATGATATCTTGTGAGTGGGATCTATATTATTAATGTAATAACTCATAGTGGTAGTTAAGTAGTAGTGATTTTACTAATACTTATATTACTATGATTTGGCATATAAATATGGGAAATTTTATCTAAAGGGACTTGATGAGATATCACACTAAACATTCTTCCATTTTTTTAAAGATTGGGTTCAAGGAAGAGATAAAAGTGTTTATTTTAATAGGCCATATTTTAAGTCTAATAATTCATTATAATTCATCCATCTTGATTTATTAGGTCCTTATAGAATAGCAACACATGGTGGAAATGAATATTTTTTTACCCTCATAGATGAATTTTCAAGAAAATAATGGATTTATATTCATCATAACCAAACTGATGTCTTCAAAACAAATAAATCTTTGAAATACCTAGTTATAAATCAAACTTGAAGAAAAATTTAGGTTATGATAACATATAATAGTTTATAATATTATCATCTATCTTTATATACTTTTTTGAGCATGAGGGGTTACTTATCCACCTTACTATTAGGGGAAAACCCCAATAGAATGTCTTGGATGAAAAAATGAACCACACTATATTAAAGTACGTAGCATGATTGTATGCTTGTGATTTCCCATATTATTTGGTGTCGAGGATAATTACTACTAAATTATAACATGTTAAAATATTTCCTTCTACTTATAATAAATCCAAGAATCCTGAAGAATTATGGTGTAATTGAAACCCCTCTTATGTCTACTTGAGATTTTTTAGGTGTACGGTTATTTTCCATCTCAAAACTAATAATATTTAACCAATATCTCTCAAATTTGTATTTAATGGTTATCCCAAAGGGGATAAAGGTTATTGGTTGAGGGTTAATAAACCCAGTTACCAAAAATTTATAATTATTTAAGATATTGTTTTCCATTATTCTATTTCCCCTAAAACTTAGTATCTCACTGATGATAGTTATTACACAACCCAAACTGAGAGTGTTGGGACTATCAATATGGCCTAGTTAAAGGATTCTATTGAGTCTTCTCCATCTAAACCTTAGTCTGAAACCAAACCTAAATCTAGATCATAAACCGAGCCTGGTAGCAAGCCTTCCAATTCTCATAGTGACTACAATCTAATAAGAGACATAGCTAAGATGGTCATGAAGCCTCATGCTCAGTTCGGCCAGTATGATATGGCTTCCTTTTCTTTACACATTTCCCAGGATATAGAAATTGAGAATCCATATACCAATAAGAAAATTATTAATGATAGATATTCAAATAACTTTATATCTTTAATTGATGATGAAATGAATTCCCTAAAATAGAATGACACTTCTCTTACAGTAAACAAACCTATGACAATCAATGTAATTGGATGTAAGTGGATATTCAAAATATTTTGAGGATAGTAATATAGATAAAAAATATTGTGTATAAGGGAAAAACTTTTAGATAAGTGTTTACTTTAATATCCATCAACAATGGTTTTCAAATATCTCATCACATGGATATTCAAGTGGCAAGGATCTATATCCCCTTTCTCACATCCTAGAAATATACTGAAAAAGGTATTAAAGGTATTTTGGTAGACATAAATTTCCAACTACATTAACTAATAGCTCCTTGATCCATTGAGAGGATTCACCAATACTAAAATCATAGACATTGATTTCCTCAACACTTAACTACTAACTTCAATAAGTCTCATAGAAAAGATCAAACCTTAATGAGAACTAGGACAAGTCTAACCAAGAGTCATGTTATAAATTCCCGAATAATTTAAATTACCAGAACAATTATTGGTCAAGAACATTAAACTATGGTTTGACTTCAACCCATGTATTGGAAGGCTATACCAGCATAATATTCTGATTTGATGGATTTTATATAGTATGTGTACACTTGCCATTTTATCTTATTACATTCATGTTAATATTTTGTATATTTTACATAAATGGTCAACCATGTGTCAATAAAATTACAAATAATCCCACTTATTTTTATTCCATATTTTATTCTTGTTAATTCATTAATTTCTATGATTATTACAAAAAAATTATAAAGAAATTAACAATTCCACATGATTGAAATAAAATAATAAAAGTGGTGTAATCCTGGGCCTTTCCAAATGGTTATTTTATCTAGTATATGATAAAATCACACTCAACCATTGGGGAAAACACATTGAAATGTAACTTGGTTCATGTTGTAGTATACCATATCTCCATCTATGTATCTCCTGGATTGGTTTCATCTCAACTACAAACATCAACCACCTCCAAATTGTTGGTAGAAATTTTCTTACATAAGCATTACTCACATGAATATTAGGGGAACCAAATTCTTGGTTCAAACGTTTACATAAAATAAATAATAGGCACTCAATAATTTATATAATGAGAGGATGGGATGACTTGTATTCCATCATTTAATTTAACAATAATAAATTAAATAAACCACTAACATACATAGGTCTTGTGTTAGGTCATGGTCACCTAAAAACATGCAACATATATATTTGTGATCTAGATAGTATTTGGTTCTATTAGTTATATAATTAATATAAAACACCTCAAATTAATAAAATTAATTATTTTATTAATAAATGAATAAATATTATATTAATTATTTCCAAACCATCCTATAAATTTCCATTATCCATAATTCTATAAAAATTCAATTAAGTAATTTTATTTAATATTATTAAAGTACATATTTGCGCTTAGAGGAAAGGGAATATACCCATCCTAACTATCCAACATGGTCCTTGTAGTTCATAAATTAATAAAGAAATGAATTTAATGTATAATTAATTAACCAACAACCTGGTGTGTACTATCACTAAATAAAACATAGACATGTGTTAAAAATTTTTAATTAAATCATTAATTTTAATTCCATATAAAATTAATTATGTGAGGTATATTTGATTACATGGATAGTACTATGGTTGCAAGATATGTAATGTATTATTCTCATATACATGAAATGTTCATGAGGATATAACAAGTCTGTTAAACATATATTTTTATATGGTATATAGTGTTTATGCTAAAAAAATATCACATGATCTAAAAATTTCCAGACTGAGAGTCACATGTTTCATGAGGTAAACACATGATATTTTATTTACTATGAATTTTTTTCCATGAAAAGTATGGACTACAAAATGTGTATTAAGGTCTCACAGAATGTTGTCTATCATGTCATGTTCTAGCTTTAACATTAAATACATAGGGTGTATTTAATGTATTCTACATATACTTATACCACAATGACCCAAATTTCTCATGACAGGTCTTGGAGTAATGAACATAGGTATGTGCAATGTACCATTTAGTTATAAACCAATAGTCTTGTATTTTCCAGTCATAACACTTAGAGCCTCGTGATGAAGTAATCAAATGTTCTTCATGTAAATTGAACCTATTATTATTTATGCGATTGAAAATAAAGAAGAATAATGGATGATTTTGACATTCGGATTTAAAGAATGAATAATCCAAAAATAAAAACTAACATCAATTACATGTCATCAATCAAAGACTAATAAATAATTTTAAATTAATGATGTGTCCACTATGATACCAATTAAATTTTCTATACATAGTTGAAGATCATTTGGTTCATAACCAACTCGTATATTTGTCGTAATCAATGAATAATATAAGAATTACATGTATAAGAACATCATGACCAATAGAATTGAATTAACGATTAATTGATTATTCACGAAACAAGGATACAATATCATCACATAAAAATTATAATTATCTTATTTTTATAATAAGTACCATATGTTGACATTATTTCTTTATCGATGATTTGGTAGACCACTTCTTATCATTGAATTGGTATGGTGAGGTTCATGTATAAAATACATATGGAAATGATCCACACATGCACTGTAAAGATCTAAAAGTCCCCATAAAAATATTTGGGTGCTAGCACATATGATTCTTACACTTACAATATTCATTTATAATGGCTACAAGAATTAATTTTGTTGGAAGTACTCTTTTTTTTTCTCTCTGGAATTGAGTGATTGGTGGATAAGGATAAATTTTTATTCTTAAGAGCATTCTGGGAGAATATCTTTCTAGGGTTTGACATAATTCTATATAGACTCTTATTATTGAAAACCGCTATTAGGTTTTGAAATGAAATAATTGGGTTTATATAAATCAGGGGTTAGACAAATAATAATTTCACCCATATACTTATTAATTTTCTAAATCCAAGAAAAACCCCAGGCCTAAAATAAAAAAAATCATTAATTACTTGAAATGATAAAATGTCATGGATAATATAATTATTATCTTTAATGAATATATAATTCCATATTTATTCAAATAATATTTAAAATATCTTTTTATCATCATTATATTGACTCAGTATGCATCCTCCTTAGTATTTATGGGACTTTAAATAATGACTATTTATTTAAATAAATAGATATCACTACATTATTCACATATAAACAAATAATTTTTATATTCACTAATATAGAAAATATAAATTTATGAAATATTCAACTCAAATATATATTTTATCAAATAATTTAGGATTGAATATTTTCGATCAATCACACATGAATAATTATTAAACCATATATAATTATAATATTTATTAAACATTTTAAATTTATATAAGAATTAACTAAGGGTCTGAATACACTTAGTGTGTGATCCTCTAGGACCCTTTCTCATTGGAATTAAGTTTTTGCATCTAGTTTCCAAGGTTATGAATCTATAGATATTTCATAAAACCCATATAGAATGAAGTTAAATGATGAAATTACATTAACCACATATTGACACACATTGTGTATCATAATACATTAATCACGATATCTCTAAGAAATCTATTTGGATACCAGTGTCATAACCCTATGTACTCAATGTCACATTAATTTAATTTATAGAATTGAACCTAAATAAAAAATGTCATGGACATGGACATAATCTGGTAGTTCAATTTCCATAAAATTTCCTAGTATATCATCATATATTAAAGAATATAAGGGGAAATACTTTATCACATTATTAATTAATGAAATATAAATTATGAAGCCCCTAATGTATTATACATTTTATAAAGCATATATCATCACAGTTTTCATCAACACATAAATTTTTCTAACTCATGAAATCCATTAAAAATAATCTTAATGTCTAAAGACCATGAATCGTGTTTTAAAATAGGAAAAAACAAGGACGCATATTAATGGGGGTTTCCTAGTCATAGGTCATGTTATTATAACCTATAACTCTGAATGTTAACAAAGGATTACACCATGATAATGGATCTAAAAATACCTTGAGTCTTCACCCATTGAATATTATATTATTTTAATATCATAAAATTATTTCATCTATCTATATAACATATATTTAAGAATAATTTTGTGGCAATTCTAGGTTCTCATCAGAGAGGGGGCTATTATAACCTTTCAATGTAATAATAACCCTTAGTATATTATCACATACTATGTAATGTAGAAAAACAATAATGATGGGATAATAAATTTATTAATTTTAAAACATTAGTACAAGTAGTCATGATGTAAAAATAAATTGGGTCCAATGCATAAACCAAAACAAATTAAACATAGAAACATTTCCTTAGAAGGCCATTACATTGTGGTGTTTATCAGGAAAGGGGGGAAGAGGATATAATAGAAATTGTGTCTATAAAAGAGGTAAAAAAATATCATGAGTATGTGTTTAGAACTCAAGAATGAACATCTTCTTCATTGAAGGTTCTTATAGTAGATGTTATTATGCATCCATGTTTTAATTTTGAAATCATTCTATTATCCCCCAAAGGGAGATGATTAAATGGTTAAGGGGTGGTGAATTAAACACATAAAATATTTTAAGGAAATTATTTTAAAGTAAATATAATTATCCAATGGAAATAAAAAGATATGTGTATATATATAGTTTTTTTGTAGAAGTTTGGATCAAATTGATCCAATATCTATTATTCACTTCACTCAAATACATAAATAAATGACACCCACTATAATGGACTCTATGAATTTTAATAGGGCTTCAAAAACCTTTAAAATGCCTTTTTTGTCCCTATACACACAACCCAAGACATCCTTTTTCACCCCTAGAGGCATAATAAAGATATATTCCTTTTGAGGTGGTGGAAGAAACCAACCCCAACTTTTTCCAGACAAGGGCACAATTTAATACCCTTTATTTTTACTAGTTATTAAATAATTTGTATGTACCTTTTTTTTGGGGTGGTGTAACCCAACAAATTATACCTTTTAAAGGGTAGTATAATTCACACATGGTTACATATGGAAAAGGAAAATATATAGGAAGGAACCAAAGAATCATTTGAACAATGGTAGTGGTGAGTTTCACATAAGTAAGTTTATTTCTAGTTGTAAAGGATAAAAATGATATAGTATATCCAACAGTATTGTAGTGATGATCGCAAATGTGTGTAGCATATTAAAATTTGAAAGTATTCTCAGCCTCCACATTTGGCCACACATTACATGGATTTTATAAAAATCTTTATATTGAGTTTATTTATACACAAAAAATTCAAAAATTATAATCTATTTCATTTCATCTCTTTCCAAATCAATACACTCATGTCACTTCAATGAACTACATTATAATTATTTGATGTTCTTTTTCTATAAATGGTTTCAGATGTATTCCTCATTTAATGTGCATGAAAAAAAACATGTGGATTATCTTTAGTATAATATAAATTAAATGAATCTATAAAACCCTAATTAATTCTATGAAATATTTTTATTTAAATAAATTGATTTCTTTGATAGCTTGTGTGACACATAATGGTGTGTTTAGATAAATCATGTAATATTATTAAAATATTTTGTGTCTATTATCACGTAATTGTTGTATTAGAGGATATGAATAGTAATAAATAAATTATGAAAAATATATGGTCTAAACATTTATAAAATGAATTCATTATTTATCAAATTATTATAATTAAAAAAATTGTAAATGAATGTTGTGATTTATTTGGGAATTTTTTTTCTACGCGCATTTTATTTTATATATAAAAAATAAATTAATAATTATTGGTGAATTATTTTATTTCAATTTATATATTATTTACTTGATCAAATCTTTTAAAAATTCCAAAAATATATTTCATGGAATAGTATAAGAATAAATCCATTTTTATCCTTACAAATTTATTTTTCTAAAAGGCATTTTTGTCACATCTTGTGCATTTAAATTAAAATTAATTTATTACATTTAAATTTATTTAATTTTATAAAATTAATTACATGATTTAAATCATGATTTTAAAATTTGGTAAATAGGATCCATTTATTTTTGTTCAATAAGAATTGTAACTGTTGTAAAATTTATCACATCGGTAAAGGGTAAATTAGGTTAATCTAGGTTAAAAATAAGTTATAAGGACATAATTATTAATACTAATTATTCATGGATTAAGCTAATTATACAATTATCACATTAGGTAATAATTTTATTATTTTAATGGACACTTTAAAAAAAATATACATTATTTAAATCAATGAAAGTTACAGAATGTCACTCTCTTAGATTAAAATATCATTTCTATGTTTACATAGGGGAAAAACATGCTAAGAATGAAAATTATTATTAATTTTGTGAAAAATAAAACTATATTCAGGTTGGTAATTTATTTATATTTTTTAGATATTATATAATTATATTAAATGCTTATATAAAGGGAAAAAGTATTTATTCAATTATTAAGAAATTAAAATAAATGATTTTTAAAATATTAAAAGTGCGAAAACATCAATAAGTTATAGTTTTCTGTAATTTTTATAGGTGAATAATAAATATTGGTGTTTTTTTAATATTATTTTCAAATTCAAACACTTTTTATGTCATTTAAGTCAAAATAATTGAATAGTGTCAAAATAAACAATAATGATATTTTATAAAAATAATATTTTTCTAAATTATTTAAAAATAATTAAATATTTAAATAATTTAAAGATTATTTTATATGGTCTAAAATTTAATAAATATTCCATTTATATCACATTTTCACCTTATAAGTAAAAATTATAATCTTTAATATTGAAAAACAAATTATCGTAATCAAAATTAAAATTGGTTAACTAGGGGTTAATCAAAATGATAAGGTTTCAAAAAGATAATAAAACTTATATAAATTATATATTATGATGGTATTAAAAACCTATAAGAGATTATATTTTAATAAATATCCATTTGGAGTCTTTTGGATTGAGAATGAAATTATTATAATTTAATCCTTTGAGAAATTCCAAAAGTTCCCCTCACCTAAATTATAAATGGACACCTCCTCCCTCACTTATTTACACCAAATTGCGCCCTATATATTGAACATCCTATTAAAAAATCACTTATAAACATCATAATACACATTCTCTAGGAACTTTTCTTTCCCAAATACCAACTCTGGAGCCCTTGATATGAGATCTAAAAGAATCATTTCAAACAAGAGGTAATCACCTTAACCGATCTATTTATTTTATAATCCACTCTACCTTCTATAAATCTATGGTATTTAGCATAAAATAAAAAATTAAGTATATAAAATATGATAAAATTTTATTATGATTATTAAAACACAATTATACACCTTCTTTCACATCAAATGAGAAGTGAAAGTATTGCTCATGTATATGTATGGTTATCGTCTCCACACGGCGATACAGTTCACTTTTCATCCCTATATTTTTTGGATGTTAATTATGATGTTTTTAATATTTATATATGGAATTGATGAAAAAAATTTACTTATTTAGTGATAATATCATCCCTACCATAAAACCATCAAATTATTTGGTAAAGTATAATTTCACTCTTGCATACATGAGGACTACCACCACCACAAAGTAACGTAATTTGTTTTTCATTTATATTTTACATGGAGAGTAATGATGATTAATTTATAAAAAATATATGATATAAATTATATTATAATTATATTATAATGGTGAATTTATATTTCCCATTATTTTATTTCATCCATCAAAAAATGAAAACGATATTCATTTGTATATACAGCATACCATCTCTATAAATGGTGAAATTCATTTTTCTATCTCTATATTTTCTGTATGACTATAAATATGAATATAATTAATATATATTATATTTATATCAATATTAATATTATTTTTATAATGGAACCATGATAAATATACATGAACCGAAACTACAGAGTTCAAATACTTAGGATAAATGAAATAGTAAACAGCTGGAAATGATGATTTTAATAAATAATTATTGATAAATAGGGTTGGTAAAATTTTATAAAGGTATATTATATGATATTATAATTATGTAAATGAATCTATTATATAATTATAATAAGTTTATGTTTTTTATACATTAGGTTAGAGAGCTTTCGAAATAAGGATAACTCAAGGTAAGAGTATTATGTCATAATCTCATTATTTATCCTGACTGATTATGTTAACGCCTCTAATGATGAGATTTTATGTTCTATCTCCCAAGAAACATATTAATTTTCTTCTAATATATTGATTTATTTTAAAAAAATTCATTTTAATTTTCCTCAACTTATATACTTTGGATTCTGAAAATATTTTTTAAGGAAAATCGATATAATTTCACTCTTCTGTCAAAAAACATTTTATTTAGTATCCATGATTTGTAAAAAAAACATTTAAAGAATGTTTTTACTATTATAGTGTGACTTTTTAAATTAATTTTTACCAATTTTTTAATTTTTAAAAAATTTAATAAAAGGAATCTTCTTGCCTTTTTTCAAATGTGGTACTTTGTGACTTTGCCAACAAAAGTATGGAAGAAATGCTTTTTTAACTTAGATGGAATTAACATATTTTCCCACCTTCATGAATAATTGTTTTATTTGAATATTCCATTACATATTTAAATGTTTTTATTCAAAGAAATATTTTTCCTTTATAATTGATCAGTTTTTTTAAATTATTTATTTCAAAAATTGAAAGTTTGTTTTCCTCAATAAAATATTAATGATATTTTTATGATATATCTATTCATAAATAAAAAACCTTTATGTTTCTTATGATTTATTAGGTGTAACATCCCATTACATGTTTAAATTATTTCATGACCCTAGTATTGATCTCCTTTTGGTTGGTTCTTGTTTTGGGTTGTTTTGGGTGCAATTTGGAGAATTCTGGATGCCTTTTGGTTGTGCATAGTTGGAACATGATTAGGAAAAACTGTGTGGTTTGGACCATAAAATAGTGTTCCCTTTTATGGTGGTATTAATGGGATTCATGATTTCTCCAAACCATGTGGTCAAAAAATCCAAACCTTTGTGCCCAATATGGGGTAATTTTCATGGTTGAGGTATGATTAATCAACTCATATTCCCACTAAGGATAAAAAATGAACACTAGACATTAAGGGTGTATGGTTGGGGTGCACAATTTGATTAACCATGTATCCATTCCCGGCCAACAATGTGAATTGGTTTTTATTCTGTTGAAATCTTATTTAAAAATCTTGAACCCCCCCCCTCCCATTTAAGACCCATAATCCCTCTATTCAAACATAATATGATTTACTGGGTTTGAGGCTCTCAAGAAGAGGTTTTGCCTCCTAAAACCCCTTATCATGGACGATTAAATCATGGGTTATCTCATTTAATCTCTTTTAGGTAAGTTGATCTTCTCTCATATGGTTTCATTTGATCCCTCTTTCTCTCATCATTAGAGTTTTATAGATAATCATGTAATTTATAGATCTAAATACCATTTAATTGTATCATGATTCTAGGTTTCCTTTCTCATTATTTGACATCTTCATTCTTTATTGGAAAATCTCATTGTGGTTGTTGATTCTTGATATTTTATTAAAGGTAGGTGGTTCCATTTGAGATTTTCCATGTAATTGAAACCTTTATTTTCTTGATTTGTTTGGAATAGATTTTAATTGATTAAAAAACCCTATTTTATATTATTTTAAATAGTAAATTGAAATGGTAGGTTTTTTTGAGAAAAAACCCCCAATTCTAAGGGAATTGTAATTTAGGGGTGAATTTCAAAAATGATGGAATTGATTAAATGATTTGATAATTGTTTTAAGAAAAATGGATTAAATTAAAATAATGATAACCTTTTATTGTTTTTTTATTTAAAATGTATGAAATGATTAAAATCCCATGTTTTGGTTTTGTAAATGGAATTGGTATATTGAAACTAAAAATTTAGTCAATTGAATTTTAAATGATGTTTGATAAGAAATGAGATGATTTTTCCATTATTTATTGATTGATTGAACACATGTGAGCTTGGTTAGTTAGTGGGTTACTTGGGATAATTATCCAAGTATATTAATCCCTTAGAAATGGATTTATGATTACAACTCTAAAAAAACCTAGATTAACATGATTATCATTGATTAGATGTTGAAAATTCATATTTAGCTTGAGTTTGAGGGTTTTGTGCACACATGTTTAGCCATGATCACTGATTTGAGAAGTGTGGGGATCTTTTATCCAAAACTAACATACTTTAAGTTATATGACCATGGTGATTTGTGTGTATGTTTTGATTATATATTCCATTGATTATTGAACTGTTTTACTCATTATAAATGATTTATATAAATTCTTTTATATAAAATTATTATTTAAGACAAGTCTGAAATGTTTTTCATTTATTGAAATGAAATCATGTTTTGTTTCAAATATGAAAAATGATATGATATTTCATTCACTCTTTTATTTAAATTTGAATCTTAAATGGTTTTTTATAATATAATCTATTATAGAACACTTGGTGAGATCATATGGGGATTTATAGATTACACCATACCTTTCCTTCAATCATTTGTATATATTATTATGCCATGTCTGAGAAAAGGGCATGTGCCACTTGGAGGTGGTCTATGTTCTTGGTCCTTTGGATGTAGAGTGGAGTTGACCAGTGGAGATGTTTTACACTTTTTTCATGGGATGTATGGGTTTTATCTTTATAGATACTAAGTACTTAGGGATGTACTAATTTGGGTTTTTTTATAACTATTTGGTTTTTGGTACTTTCTCCATTTGGAGGGTTGATCATACTAACTTGTAAATATGTTATCTTCCACTTTTGTAGGAAAATTCATTCCCTCTTGATATTTTTTGATGCCAAGTTATAGTATCTAATTTGTGGGGATCGGGAATGTCCTTCAGGACTTGTAAGAGATGGATCAGTTATCATGGTACCAAGGTATCTGGGTTGGTTTGTGACAAAGTGGTATCAGAGGTAGATTAATCATGTTTCCTTGATTTCATTATGCAGTTTGGGATGTATTTTCAGGACATAGGAGGTAGTTACAGGTGTGTTCATGGACATCTATCATCATAACAATCCTTAACTCACCATTGGTGGTTCAAGAAGTGCCCCTTAATGAATAATTGGTCTTATTCTAGTTTTTCCCTTGATTTTTATTTGGATAGGTTGAGATCCAAATCTTGATATCTTATCTGATAGTATTGATATTCTCATCGATCTTATTTGAGTGATTGATTTGAGTAATCTTTTTATTTCTTAATTATTGTTTCTTAATTTTTTTTAGAATCATGCCATTGATAAGATATTTTAATAGGATCTAGGAGGAAGAATTTGGTGAGTCATAGAAAGAAGATACTTCCATGGACTAGAATCATGTTGAGGTTATTATGCATATTATCCAAGATCTAGGATAGGAAACTACACCCATTCCTATTAAAAATCCAGTTGTGTAACCTTAAAGGGATGAATCTTGGAATAATGCTCATGATTTTATTCACCAGAAGCAACCAGAATTACATGTCCCTAATGATCCTCAAGAGTCTGAGGATTGGTTAAGAAAGGTAGAGCTTTTATATGATTTGTTGGAAATTTCTGATTTGATTAAGGTTAAATGTGATAGATTTGAGATATAGGGACTTAAAATTAGATGATGGGATGCGATGGTAATGTTGAAAAATAAAGAGGGTTTATAGTGTAAGGAATTTAGATTTATTTTCACTTATTAGTTATATACAAAATCTATGGTATTGGATAAGGACATAGAGTTTTTCAATCTCTGTAAGTCATACAGGACCATGACAGAGTATGCTATCCTCTTTGATGATCTTTTATAGTCTTCACCTAAGATATTATCGAATGATAAAATGAGTACTCGATGGTTCAATATGATTCATTGACCCAAAATCCATTCACAAGTCCCATTAATGAATATCTCTTCTTATGTTGACATACATGATAGGGCATTGATGGTTGAGCTTGACCCGGATGGTAAGTCATGGTTGATGGGAGTTTCTTTTTCTCCTATTGTAGGCTCTATTAGATCCTTTAAAGGGAAGAGTAAATGTGATGAGTCTCATCATGGATCTTGATAACAATGATCTTAAAGACCTCCTATAGTTCCTAGTAGAGGCCATTTGACTTCCTTCTAATATGGAAAGTAAAGACTTTCAAAATAAGTTTGCACTTAGGTGCCCAAGATATATAGTTCTTGCATATGTTCAAGTCACTTGTAGAAATTCGGTTATATATTTTCTACTCCACATAGTGGAAAAGGATCCTCGATAGCTAAAAGTAATATTGTTAAATCAAATTATTGAATAATAAATGGGTTTTATCCATAGGTATTTAGAATTAATATTCCTCACACAGTGGAAGATTCTATAAAGGAAGTTGACATGGGTTCGGTGACCGTGAGAGGTACTATCACTATAGCTTTATCCTTAGTGATTATTTAATACCAGTGAATCTCCCTCATTCATATCATCTCATTTTTTTATTTTCTAACCCTTCATAAAGATAATTTATCTTATGTGATGAATATTACTATGCCCCTTATAATGAATAGGTAGAAGGGGTTCCATTGTCCTTCTTGTTTTTTCTCTTTATCAAATATTGAGCATACCTAGAACATTATAGTTCCTTATATAAAGTCTCCTGACATCATAATAAGGATAGATTGATTGATCGCTCATTAGGATTGGGTTGACAATTATTTTTGACAAGTCTTCTTTACCACAACTAATGGGGTGGTCCATGTATTTCAAGGAGAATGGGACCCAAGATGAAGTAGATGTGGTCCTTATTTTATATAGTTGTAAATCATAATATTAATTTTTTCTTTTGTATTATAGAAATAATATTTTAATATCCTTCTAATTATCACCAAGTTTCTCAACATTTTTCCTTTTGATTTCTCTGTTTTTACACTAATAATAGAGTTTGAGTTTTCTATTGATTTATTACATGGTACTCATGTGGTATTTATTACTTATTACTATATGGAATTAGAAAAACTAGAATAGTTTAAGACTTAGATGTAATATTTTAGTGAGAAAGGTTTTATATACCTATGTGTCAGCTTGGGCAGCACTTTTTCTCTTTGAAGAAAAATGTTAATGGTGCACTTCGCCTACATGTTAATTTCCAAAAAATCAACTGATTTATGGTAAAGATCAAGTATTTTTTGGCATAGATATATGATCTATTTAACCAATTGAAATTGGTGTATTGGTTCTCAGATATTGATCTTTAGTCTAGTTACCACCAATTTCAAATTAACGAATCTGACATTCAAAAAACTGCCTTTAGGAGTTAGTATGGCCACTATGAGTATCTTGTTATGCATTTCAGTCTAACTAATGATCTAGTTGTTTTCACGATTTTGATGAATAGTATTTTCCATGATTACCTCAACACATTCATTATATTCTTTTTGGATCTCATCCTATTTTATTCAAAAAATAAGAAGGATCATGTGCGTCATATGAAGATACTGCTAAAAATTTTGAGATATCACTGACATTATGCTAAGATTTGAAATTTTGTCTCTAGATTTAGAAAGATATTTTATTGAGACATAAGGTCTTGAAACATTGTATTTAGTTAGATCATGAGAATGTGAGAGTTGTTATGACATCGGAACAACAGTAAAATGTTTTTGAGATTCCGAGCTTCTTAGTTTTAGAGGCATATTACTGTTAGTTCATCAAGGATTTATCAAATTTGGAATCCCCAATAACCGCCCTCACTCAAAAAAGAGTGAAGTTTGTTTGTGATGATAAATTTTTGAGCAATTTTGTTGAGATGAAATTTATTTTTACTTTTGAACCTATTTTGACTCTTCTAGAGGTTAGGTAGGGTTATGTGGTCTTTTGTGACACATTAGGTTCGGGTTTGGGTTGTGTTCTTATGTAGGGTGATCAATTAATTTCCTATGGATATAGATAGATTAGACCACACAAGAAGAAATATCTAACCCATGATCTTGAACTCACAACCATGATTCATTCTATTATAGTTTGGTGGCATTAGCTTCTTGGATAAAGGTTTACCGTTTGTTCTAATCATAAAATCATAATTTATATCTTCTCTCGAAAAAAATTTAACCTTTGGAAGAGGTTTTTGTTGGAGTATCTACAGTCCTTTGACTTATAAATTCCTCATACCCTGAGAATGGGGAATGTAATTTCTGAATAATTAAGTAGGAAACTTTCGACATATTACATGAAGGAATCATTATATGAGTGGAATTTGATGGATCTCTTTGCACAGTTGCATTTAGAAGTATAGGATAATGATTCTAAGGCTGTGATGGGAGAATTTCATAGTTGTCAGTATAAATTATACTTAGGTACCATATAGATGTTCTATGATATGTGGTGATGATTTTAGTGGCTAGGTATGAGATGGGACATCGCTGACTTTGTATCACGTTGATATACTTTCTAACTTGAAAAGGTTGAGCACTAGAAACCCTTAGGTTTTCTTCATCCCATTCCAGTTCTAAATTGGAAGGGGATGATATTTTTATAGACTTCATGGTGGGTTTTCCTCATATCCCTTAGAAGAATAATGTGATATGGGTTGTGATCAATCGGATAACCAAATAGGCTCACTTTATACCCATCCATGATAAAAATAATGTTGAGGACTTGGGAATCCTATACATATAAGAGGACATTATGTTTTATAGTGTTCCATATGTGATTTTATATAAGAGAGATACATGTCTCACTTATCATTTTTAGAGAGGAATCCATGAGATAATGGGAATCACGTGATCTTGAGCATGGAATATCATCCATAGATGGATTTCCAGACGAAATGTCCTATATAGATTCTAGAAGACATGATACATGCATGCATACTCAATTTTGGGGGAGCTTAGGACATACATTTTCTACTGGTTGAGTTTTATTACAATAACAGTTACCAGTTTCAAATCTGGATGGATCCTTTTGAGTCCTTGTAAAGCTGTCCATGAAAATCTTTATTATGTTGGTCGAAGATTGCTTAATGTTATTTGGTTGGACCAATTGGGTATAAGATATGATAGTAAATATTTAGTTGATTCATTAGAGAATTTTAACAGTGCAGAACCATTATAAGTCCTATTTTGATCATCTACATAGACCATTGGAGTTCTTTTTTGGTGACTAGGTATTCTTGATAGTTTCTCCCTGTTTGGGTCATTGATGTCTTCATAGGAAAGGGAATATTTCTACTCATTTTGTGGGACCTTTTGAGGTTTTTGAAAAGGTGGGAAAAGTGGATTACTGTTTATAACTTCCACTATAGTTGAGATCAATACATAACATGTTTCATGCATCGTAGCTTTGAATGTATCTTTCTGACCCATCTCATGTCTTGAGTTAGGAGGATTTTTATGTTGAGCCTGAGTTTTTCATGAATAAGCATATAGTTAGGATATTTTATTTTTGTGATGGATGTACTTAATGAGAGGAATATACCTTTAGACTATGTTCTGTGGAATATTGGTTCTGATTCTCATGAGACTTGCGAGTGTGAGGCATTATTGAGAGAGTAGTGGCCTCATATATTTGATATGGAAACTTCTTGATAGAATTTCTGGAGATAGAATATTTTTATGGTGAGGATATTATAACATCCCATTACTGTTTTTAGGTATTCATTGAACCTAGTTTTTATCTCCTTTTAGTTGGGTCTTGTTTCTAGTTGTTTCGAGTTTATTCAAGTGAAATTTGGATAATTATAGAGGTTGTGTTGGGATGTTCATGGTTGGTGCATGGTTAGGGAAAATAGTGTGTTTTGACCTAGCTAATTGTGTTCCCTTTGATAGTGCTTTGGAGGAGTGCATGGGTTGTCCAAATCATGTGGCCAGACCCTCCAAATAGTGTGACCCTAGGTATGGGTATTTTCATGGTTGGAATAAGGCTAATCAAACCATGCACCAACCCAGGAGAAACCATGAACCCCAAAAAATAGGGGCACATGATTTGATTAACCATGCATAAATACCTAGAAAACCATGAACACGGGTTTTTATTCCTCTAAAATTTTATAAAAAAATCACAACCCCCCCCCCTAGTTAAAGACCCATAATCCCTCCATTCATCCATAATATAATTTCCTTCATTTTGGAGGCTATCAAAAAGTGTTTTTGGATCTTTAAACTACTTCTCTTAGTGGATCAAAGCATGGGTGGTCTCATTTAACCTCTTCCGAGTAATTGGATTTTCCTTTGTGTGGTTTCTTCTAATCCCTCTTTCTGTACTCATTATAGTTTTATAGATCATCATGTAATTGATGGATCTAAACTCTATTTAATTTGATTATTATTCTAGGATTGATTTCTTGGACTCTAATTAATTCATTCATTATTAGTATATCCCATTCTAGGGGTTAATTCTTGATCTTTGATTAAAGGAAGGTGGTTTCATTTAAGATTTTCCATGTAATTGAAACCTTCATTTGATTAATTTTTTTAAATAGATTTTAATTGATTTATAAAATTATTATTTGATATGATTTGAATTTGGAAATTTAAAATGGAAATGATTTTGATAAAAGTCTCTAATTCTAATAGAATTATATTTTAGGGGTTAATTTTTAAAATTATGGAATTGATGAAATGATTTGACAATTATTCTGTGAAAAATGGCTTAAATTGAAATGATGAAAACCATTGATTGGTTTTGTATCGAAAATTCAGGAAATGATGAAAATACCATGTTTTGGTTTTGGAAATTGAATTAGAATATTGAAATTGAAAATTTTGGTGATTGAATTGGAAATGATGTTTTATTTTAAATGAGATGATTTTCTCATTATTTTATAACTAATTGAGAACTTGAAATCCTAGTTAGTTAGTGGATTATTTGGGAAATGAATGCTGGGATATTGATACCCTAGAAATTTATTGACAATTACAACTCTAAAAAGCATATTTTGACATGATTATCCCCAATGTGATGTTTATGAGTCATATTCAGCCTAAGCCTAAGGGACATGTGTACACATGTTTAGTTGTGATATATAATTTGAGAAGTGTGAGGATCCTATAGCCAGAATCCGACATACATTAGGGAAGATGACCATTGTACTTGTTTTGTATGTTTTATTATATATTCCATTTATTATAGAAAATTTTTACTCATTATAAATTATTTATAAAAATTATATTATATAAAATGTTTATTTATTCCATGTTTTAAATTTTTTCCATATATTTAAATAAAATAATTTTTTTTTAAATATGAAAATTATATGATATGTGAGGCCTTGTTTTATTTAAATTGGAATCATGATTGGGTTTTTTATGATGGAATCTATTATAGAACACTTGGTGGGAACCTGATAGGATTTATAGCTCACACCTTACCATTACCTTTGAGATGTTGTAGATTTTATTATACCAGGCCTGACAAAAGATAAATCACCACTTGTAGGTGGTATATTTTCTTGATAATTTATACTATGGAGTTTAGGCTACTAGTAGAGATATTATCCAATTTTTTCGTGGGATGTTTATGTTTTGACTTTTTAGATACTGAGTACTTGATGATATACTAATTTGGGGTTTTTTATACATGTTTGGTACCTATTAGTTTCTCCATTTTGAGTGTCAAGCATACATAATTGTAAAATTTTATCTTACATTGTTTTGTGGAAAATTTATCCCTCCTGATCTTGTGTGATTCCAGGTGCTAGTCGCTGGCCCATGATGATCTAGAACTCCATTTGGTCCATGTCAAAGTTGGCCTATTTATCATGGTACTAGGGAATCTGGGTTGGTTCATGACACTAGGGATACAACCATAGGATTCCATCCTTATTCTATCTCTATATGGTTTATGTTTATGATAGATTTTTGTTTATGAAACCACTTAATTTTTCTTGGGGTCTGTTGTGATGAAATGATAAAATGTTTATGAAACCCATTTTGTTTTCTATGGATTATGTTATTATGAAATTTTTATGTAACCCAATTCATTTCCTGGGTTCTGATATGATTAATTCTTTATGATATTATGGAACAAATATGTATTATTTTCATTATGTGAACTTTGGGGCCTATATCTCCCTTTAATGTATTGAGAAAATATTGATATCTCATGAGATAAATAGGACAGAAATTGGGAGTGAATCCTAATTAGTAAGGCACTCTGTCCAATATGATAATATTTGGAGTGATCCTTCATAACTTTGATAGTTTTGGGAGTGAAAGCATTCCACTATGATTTCTTTGGTAATGGACCTTGACTACTAATGAAATTATTTTTATGCTTACATGTATACCATAATTCTATGTATTATTCAAATTTTATGCTCTCTTGGATCAGGTTATTTGACTCCATTATGATTCATATATTAAACTACCAATATTGATTCCATAACTCAATATTATGATCTATGATATGTAGGTTTTGGTTTTCAAATGATACACTCATACCCTTATACCCATTTTCTCATTTTTCGATTATATGATCATTTTTATCTCCCTTCACTACTGGAAAACTAACCTTTACCAACGGTTTGGAACCGTTGGTATAGGCCTCCAAACCGTTGGTATATCCTATACCAACAGTTTGGAAAACCATAGCCAAGTAAGCCTTTGGGATAGGTCTATACCAACGGTTTTCCAAAAACCGTTGGTATAGACCTATGCCAACGGTTTTGGAAACCGTTGGTATAGGTAATATGAAATCTATACCAATGGTAATGGAACTGTTGGTATATAAATTCCAAAAATAAAACATCCACTGGGATTTGATCCCAGGACCCCTCATTTATCATTGAACAACTCAACCACTAACCTAACATGACTTTTGTGATCATAATTACATAAATATATATATTTATTCTCATAAATATTTTAAATTTTGATTTATATAATGTTCTCGGTACGAAGGTCTGATAAAAAATGAAAGTACATATACGAATGGTTGTTAAAACCGTTGATATAGACCTATACCAACGGTTTTAACAACCGTTGGTATAGGTATTTTGTTGATATTTTCATTCTGTAAAGGATGTTGAATTTTGTCCCACTTTTCCCAACGGTTTGGCCAAACCGTTGGGATAGGTCTACCTTTCCCAATGGTTTGGCCAAACCATTGGGAAAATTGGCCAATTTGGGGGCCTTTCCCAATGGTTTGGCCAAACCGTTGGGAAAGGGGACCTATACCAACGGTTTTTGCAAACCGTTGGTATAGAAGCGTTTGGAAAGATCTAATTTCCAGTAGTGCTTGTTTACACTTACTAAGCATCAAACCTCACCCTTTATTAGGTTTTATTTTCCATGTTATAAATAAAGTCATTATGTATGATATGTCTAAGAAATTTGATTCCTTTGAATACCTAAGTGGAATATTACATAGAACTATTATGAACTAGTTAATTTTGTTTCTATGTTTCGAATGATAATATATCTATATGACTCTAGAATTGATAGTAATGTTATATACATTGTATTAATCTATTTAGATGTAATATTTATATCTAAAAATCCTAGGTCACTATAGTTGATATCAGAGTAAGGTTTAGGTAACCATTAGAAATTAGAATGAAAAAACTATAGTAGGAACCCTGGGGATATGTAATACCCTATAATTCCATGTAAAGTTTTTGAAAATTAAATGGTAATTTTTTCAAGACCAGGCACTGAGACGGAACGTGATTCTGAGGCCTAGAATGGTTGGAATTTATTTTCGAACTATTTTTTAAAAGTTCATTAATTTATCATGCAATCGGGTTTTATAACTTTTAGACTAGTGCCCATATAAAAAATACAAGGCTATAGTTGAACTCAATGCATCAGGATTATCCTAGAAAGGGCCTAACATTGGATTGTGCAGGCCAATAGTGGAAAGAAGTTTTTGGACATAAATAAAATAATTATGAAATGATTATTTTATTTTCAAATCCTTATAAATCCTAAACAATAACTCAGATTGGAAATTCGAGAGTACCATTGAGATTGGGAGGGAATGTTACCCTTAGGCAGATCCTAACCTCTACTGGCACGGGTTGAGGGTGATTTTCAATTTTCAGACTTTTCAGGAAAAAAATAACTTAAAACGTTATATTATTTGATTTTCTTCTTTGTTATGAAGTGACTCAACAGCGTTGCGGTGCAATGAAGATGAAACGCTGATTCCTATTAAAGAAACTCATTAATGAAGCAGGTTGGTGATGCTTCAATGCACACACATCTTCTATCTTTATTAAACAAGGAATTCAGTGTTTATGAAAAACCCTTGCATTCTTATTATGAATGACAAAGGAATCCTCTCCAACGATGAATTCTGGAAAATCAGAAAATGTCGTCGATAACCTTGGACGGATGATTTGGGACTGGAGATCGATGGCCGACAATGAATGATCATCCTCAAGCAATCTCATTTTCTATGTAGGGGTTTGATTCTTTTTTGTGTGAATTCCTTTTCTTCATTCATTCATTTAAACAACGAATGTGGTTTAACTCACGAACAAGTTAACCCATGGATTGATTGTTTGTACAGGATGGTTAATGATGCAAGATAAATGTGATATCTATCATAGTTATTATTCCACCTTATTTTGGTTCTCTGTGATCCTGATAACAAGAACGCTTCCTGGTAAACACAAAAAAGGACCCAAATCATTATTTCAGTGTTCTTATGTGTGACTCCTTCCCCTATCCTCTTCTAGATTTCTTCTTGTTCTTTGTGGTGTAATAATTTTGGTAGTGACATTATCTGAGGTCTAGACAGGACCACGGTGGTGCATCGGTGCATCGGCCCTCGGTAGGAGGCCACGATAGATGGTGACATCATGTGGGAAGGGCCACAACAATTTGGGTTGTGGCATTGGAAATAGGTCATGGCGTAAGGTCACCACAGCGATAGGAGACCACAGCATAAGGTCGTAATGGCGGCATGAATCTGCAGTGGTGGAACAATGCCACGAAACCCAGGTTATGGTAGTAGCAGGAGCCGCTGGTAGGCAGGAGGTGGTGTGTGGGCAGTGCACCACGCTGGAGATGGGCCACAGTAGACAGGTGACCCGTGGCACCACTGCAGGTCACTACTAGCCATGCGGACCGACCATGTGGTATGCAGGTCAACCGCGTTTGTCCAGTGGGTATACCCCCACAGTAGCCGGCCATAGGGATTAGGTCAACGCAGCTTTGGGACTCATTGACTTGGAAGGGTGACACAGTCATCGACTTCATCCTCCTGGTTGGAGAAGAGTTTTACGCTCAAGAGGATGACTGGAGAGATCGGACCGGCTCGTACAACGAGCCAGGATGGAGAGGCAGGCCGAACCCAGCATCAGGCCGGGTCAGTGGTTCGAACTGGGCCGCTAAGGGACTCGATGGTCTGGACATGTGAACTTGTAGCCTAGGTCCAGCAAGTCCCAATTGGCCTGGAAAATGGTCCAGGATGGACCGGGTTAGCCCAAACCCATTTGGGTTAGGTCGGGTCGACCAAAACAGCCCGGGTCATGTGGGACCTCTCAGGCCAAGTTGGTCGGGTCGGTCTGACCAAGTCGGACCAGGTCCAAACAGAACCGTCTATTTTTTGTAAAACACCAATATCTTTCAGACGAGGCATCTGATTGACGAATCATCTATGGTGTTGGGACCCTTGTGAGGAGACGGTCCTTTGGGTATAAACTAAGTGAGTTTTCATGGAATTAGAGTTATGACCAATGTATTGAGGAGTAGATTCTCCTATAATCAATCGTACTACGAGCAGGAATCCTACGATTCTCTGTGAAATGAAGGATATGCCAAGCAGACCTCATTGGTCTAGTGGAGGAGCAGACCACAGTGGTCCAGGAGATGAGTATACCTCAGTGGTCCAATAGACGAGCGGACCTCAATGGTCCAGCATTGGAGTGGACCACAGTTGTCCAGCAAACGAGGAGACCTCAGTGGTCCAGCAGACGAGTGGACCTCAGTGGTCCATCACAAGAACGGACCTCAATGGTCTAGCAGTCTAGTGGAATTCAGTGGTCCCGTAGAGGAGAGAACATCAATGGTCTAGTAACTGAATGAACCTAGGTGACTCATCAGGGATGAGTCACTCAGTAGTACTAGATGATTCATCTCTACGAATGATAATCTTACTTTCTATACTTTGAGTTATACCTGGTGTGAGCTATCCTTTATTCATGGTCTTACTATATGGTCTTGCTTTGTGATCATTCCTTTGTGGTTTGGGGTCCCTATTAATTATTGTGTTACTCACCCTTGCATGGGCATCACCCATATGTGTCATGTCTTGTGTGGCTGATCGACGCATCGACAAATACCTTAGTGGTTCGGGACCAAGTGATAACTAGTGAGACAAGATGTATGGGACATACTTCTACGGCTACAAAAACCTACCATACACCTATCATTTATGTAGGGTTTGATTAGACGGACCTCGGTGGCTATACTTTCTGTTGTGGTTTTGGGATTGTATTCTAGATACTTTGTACATTCAGTTTGTACTTTAATATCAATAGTTGTCTCAATGATAGCTGTGGCTTACCTTATTTTTTTACTTTCCAAAGTTTTTTCTTTGTGCATGTGTACAGGTTTAATTACAAATGCCTTCCCTATTTTGGGATATTCCTACTCGGTGCTAGTCGTCATCCCCTAGCCCATGGAAGGCGGGCTTGGGGTTGTCACGTCATGGTCCCTAGGGGACAGGTCATGATAAAGTGGTATCAAAGGGCAGTTGGTTCTACCAAAAGAACTAAGAGTATGTAAATCTATATGGATCAATAGTGTTAAGTGTTTCGAGTTTGGATTTCATGATAGGGACTCCAGTATTTTTTTGGTTTCCAATGTATCAATGCAATAGGACCCTAAATTCTACTTTCTGACTCAGCATATGAAAACTCTGGTTGCATACATCTTTGATTGTTTTCTCATAATATTTTTGAGTCAGAGTCAGCTAACCAGGTATAATCTATTGATCGTGGTTCATCTTGATCTTTTTCATGATACCTCTACACAGACAGCCAGCTAGGATTCAAGTGTGCGACCACGAGGATTTTCAACATAGTGATGAGGCTTTAGTACAGGTATAGTTTCCCAATATAGTACCTTTGGGTGGTTTCCCAAATATACCACCACCTGTGGGTCAGTAGTTACTACCTGCACTACTCGTAGAGCACGCACGTAGGCTCAATGCCTTACAAGAGTTCCAGAGATTGAGATCTCCCAGGTTTAAGGAAGAGAAAGATCCTCAGGTTTCTGAATATTGGCTGGATGCGATGATGTGAGTCTTCCACTTAGTGAAAGTGCCACTTAACTAAATGTAGGTTCTAGCCACAAGCCTTCTATAGGACCCGGTGGGGTGATGATGGAGTTTGACCATACATACTCCTGAAGAGGTGAGCCTCACCTGGTCTATATTTGAGAGACTTTTCAAGGAGGAGTTCTTCCCCACGAACTTATACTCTGTACACATACAGAATTTTATTCACTTATAGAAGGGTAGTATGATAGTGGCTGAATACTATATGAGGTTTACAGACCTCTCCTATTACTCTATGGATTTAGTGCGGGACCATTTCTTTAGGGCCCAGACATTTGAGAAGGGTCTTTGATAGGATATCAAGGCATCAATGATTTCCCTCAACATCCTTACATAGGTTGGGGTGTTGGATTGAGATCTAATAGTAGAGATCTCCCTCGTTGAGCAATAAATGATGGTGGGAGCTACTACCGAGAAAAGAGTGGTCAATTCATCCATGGTGGGTAGCTAACAGATGACTCAGAGGCCCAAACGAGTCAAACCATTCAGAGGAAAACCCTCAGACTCAATGTTGGTGGTATGAGGCTCCCTGGGAAGAGGGGTTCATTAGGGGATCATAGTATGCTATGCTTGCGGTGGGTAGTAGAACATGGCTTGGGATTGCCTGATTCTCCATAGATAAATCAATATACTATTGAGGGACTGAAGAGGAAGCAGGAGAGACAGAAACAGGGTGGTCCTCCAAGCGGTGGATGTGGTAGAGGAGTGGGACAAGCATCAGGAGGTGGTATTAGGTATGAGGTACTACCACCACCACCCCTAGGTGGTCCACCATAGGCTTCAACAGCAAGTGGATGGGGGTGGGATCAGCTTCAGGCAGTCGAGTCCTACGAACCTGACGTCCCAAAGATGATAGGAGGTAAAATCTGTGTATTCTATAATTTATATGTTGTTCTTATAGACACAGTATTTAGTCACTATTTCCTTTCCATGGACCCTGTTTGGAGCTCATAGATTCTAATTGAGTTGTTGGA
Organism: Viscum album; assembly: GCA_963277665.1. Classification (NCBI taxonomy): domain Eukaryota; kingdom Viridiplantae; phylum Streptophyta; class Magnoliopsida; order Santalales; family Viscaceae; genus Viscum; species Viscum album. Next base: position 1,709,186,424 of record OY728140.1, on the reverse strand, counting down.
TCGCTCCTTAAAATTAGATATTTCTACCAGAAGGGATTAGATGATCACAAACTAGTGCTAGCAGTGTGAGCTTACTCTGGGAGGCAAGAGCTTTGGCTGGGATATCCTAGTAGTGGAATCAAAGCCTTATGACGTCATTATGGGTATGGACTATTTATCCAGAGTCCATTCTCATATTTGTTTTTTTAGGAACATAGTGTGGTTTGTCCATATGGATGGGACCCATTTTTCCTTCACTGACGAGAAGGGATCTCTTCGGTGCGGTATGGGTTTAGATATAATAGGGTGAAGCCAACCACTCATCAGTTGACTAGCATGACTCCTGGTGCAGTATATGAGATGAGTCCACAGTTTCTTACAGTGGTGGATAAGTACAAGGATGTATGTCTAGAGGATGTTCCAAGACTACCTCCTCACAGAGAGGTAGACTTATCCATTGATATATGCCAAGGGAATACACTGATATCTACACCTACATATCGGATAGCTCCCATAGAGCTCTAGGATATGAGGGTATAGTTTAAGGACATGTAGAGGAAGGGGTTTTTAATTCCTAGTGATTCACCATGGATAGCCCTAGTTTTGTTTTTTTTTCAAGGAGGTAGATGAAATCTTGATGTAATGCATGGACTTGTGACACCTTATCCAGGTGATCGTGAAGAACATTTATCCTCTACCGAGGACTGATTACCTCTTCGATCAGCTAAGGGGAGCGATATGGTTCTTGAAGATAGACCTTATATCATGATATCACCATCTTCGAGTATGAGATGAGTACATCTCGAAGACAGATTTCAGATGTCGTTATGGCCACTACAAGTACATAGTGATGTCATTTGGCATGACGGACAACCCAACAGTGTTTATGGGACTCATGAAAAGGATCTTTCATCCATACATAGACCGGTTTTTAGTGGTATTCCTTGATGGAATCTTAGTGTATTTAGCGTTTTAGATGGATCACATGATACACCTGATGATAAATTGGACACACTCCAAGAGAACCATCTTTACAAAAAGTTCTCAAAGTGTGAGTTCTGAATATGAAAGGTCCACTTCCTGAGACATATCATCTCAAAGGCTAGAGTTACAGTGGATCTAGTGAAAATCGAGGCGGTTCTTTCTTGGGAGCCACCCAAGAGCATTAATGAGGTGTATAGTTTCCTTAAGTTGGTTAGGTATTATCAAATCTTTTTACCCAACTTCTTTATAGAAGCATCACCCATGAAGACATTGACAAAAAAAGGGAAAATATTTCATGTGGATAGAAGGATGTAGACTAATCTTTCAACATCTAAGGTAGATCTTGATGAGTTATTCTATCTTGAAGTTTCCAGAGGAGGGAACCTACTATGTGGTGTTCTGTGATGCGTCAAGAATTGGACTTGGTTGTTTCTTAATATAGATGTAAGTAGTGATTTCTTATGGATGACGATAGTTGAGATTGCATGAGAAAAAATACATGACTCATGTCCCTGAGTTGGTAGTTGTAGTCTTCGCACTAAAGATGTGGTGACACTACCTTATAGCCAAATGATTCATCATCTACTTTGACCACAAGAGTCTCAAGTATATTCTTTCTTAGAAGAATATAAACCTGAGATAGTGGTGTTGGCTAGGGTTTCTCTAGGACTATGGCTTAGAGATATTCTATACTCCTGGGAATGGGAACACGGTGGAAGATGATCTCAGTAGAAGATCGAGTTCATATCTATTGAACGAGGCCTCAGAGAAGTTGGACTCACTTTAGATATCCTTTGTGGATAGAGATAAGGCAGTTTATCTTTATTCTATGGTAGTTTCCACTCCACTCATACAGCGAGTCAGGGAGGTAAAACTCAGAGATGATAGTTACAAGACTACAAGTTCCCATATGTCTACAAGGTATTACCCTAATGGATATTCTAAAGGAGGGGATCATGTCGTCCTTTTAAGAGGAAGCACCATAGTACCACTGGTGTTGTAAGAGAAGGTTTTGACAGAGTTCCATAAATCCCCTTTGGTAGTACATTCAACTATGGTGAAGATGTACCAGGAACCCCAAAGTCAGTACTGGTGGATGGAGATTAAGAATGAAGTGGCAGAGATTATATTGAGATGCCTCACTTGTCAGCAAAGTGAAGGTTGGCCTCCAAATTCCAAGAAATTTGACACAACTCCTCGAGGTACCAGAGTGGAAGTGGGATGGGATATCGATGGAATTCATGAAGGGCTTACAACGTATGTCCAGGGGGCACGATGTGATCTGGGTGATCGTAGACCGAATAACCAAGTTGGACCACTTACTACCCATTCAAGAGTTGGGTTCAGTATAGATCATGGGAAGCCTCTATGTGTGTAGGATATAGTTTGACTCTAGAGAGTCCCATATATGATAGTCTCAGACCATGATTCATGTTTTAAATACAGATTGTGGAAGGGATTTGAGGAGGAATTTGGGACTCACATACACTTGAGAACAACCTTTCACCCATAGACTGATGGTCAGACATATCTTACTATACAGACCTTGGAGGACATGATTTGTGCTTGTGTTCTTGATTTTGGTCATAGTTGGGGGGACCACCTACCATTGGTGGAGTTTGCGTACAGCCACATCTACCACTCCACTATTAGTATGGAACCATTTTAGGCACTGTACGGACAACCATGTAGGTCACTTTTATGCTAGACAGACCCAGGGGAGTCAGCATTCATGGGTCTAGAGATAGTACAGGCTACCATTGAGAAGGTACAAGTCATCTGAGAGTGGATGAAGGTTACACAGAGCTGACAGAAGTCCTATACTGATAGGCGATGGAGACCATTGGACTTTGATGATGGGGACCACGTATTCCAATGGGTCTCTCCTCGATGATGGATACATAGATTGGACTGGGGTGGTAACTTATCTCTGAGGATAATTGGACCTTTCCTGATACTACATAGAGTGGGTGAGGTGGCATACCACTTGGATCTACCACCGTAGTTAGAGAGGGTGAAGAACATCTTCCACATATCCTAGCTGAGGAGATATGTGCATGAACCTTATCATGTCATCGACCATGGAAAGTTGGAGATTTATGACAAGGTGACATTCATGGAGTAACTGGTGGAGATAAAGGATCGATATGAGAGGATCCTTCATGTATGGTCAATTCCTCTAGTGTGTGTTCATTGGAAGCATGGGAATCTCAAGAAGAGTATGTGGTACCAGGAGGCTCATATTCATGCTCAGTATCCCCATTTGTTTGATTATCCCTTATTTTGGCTTATGAGGACATAAATCCCTAAACGGGGGAGTAATACAATACACCGTAATTCTATGTAATTTTTTTGAAAATGAAATGGAATTTTTTTCAAGACTAGGCTCTAAGACAGCACATGATTCTGAGGCCTGGATTGCCTGGAATGTATTTTAAAACATTTTTTTAAAGTTTGTAAAATTATCATGTGAGAGGGTTTTTCTATATTTTAAATAGGTGCACAGATCGAAAATATGAGGGAACCATTGAACTCAAAGCATCTAGATTCACCTAGAAAGGTCATATCACTGGCTGGTGTGGACCAACAATGGAAAGAAGTGTTTGGACGTAAATAAAATAATTTAGTAATGATTATTATATTTTCAAATACTTATAACTCTTATACGGTAACTAGGATTGGTAATCCGAGAGTACCATTGAACATGTGAGGGAGTTCTTCCATTAGGCAGAGTCTAAACTCAATCGGCATGGGTCAAGGGCGAAAGTTAATTTTCAGAAATTTCAGAATAAAAATAAAATAAGTTTTTAAGTTATTTTATTAGATTTTCTACTTCGTTACATAGTGACTCTTTGACATTGTGGTGAAATGATGAGGTGACACTTAATCCCATTAATGAACCTCATTATTGGTGTAGGGTGGTGACACTGCAACATGCATGTGTTTTCCTTCTTTAATTAAATAGGGAAATCAGGGCTGATGAATAACAATGGAATTCCTATGAATAATGATGAAGGAAACCTCTCCAACGACAAACACCAGCAAATCAGATGATGGATTCAACAACCTTGGAGAGAGGATTTTGGACTAGAGATTGACGGACGATAATGAATGATGATCCTTGAGCAATCTCCTTTTCTAGGTTGGAGTTTGATGATTTTTTTGTGTGAATTGATTTTCCCTATTATTTCTTTTAAATGATGAACGTGTGTTAACTCATGAACAATTTTACCCATGGATAGATCGTTCATGAAGGATGGTTAATGGTGTATGATAAATGGATATATATCTTAGTGATTATTCTAACTTATTTTGGTTCTTCATGATTCTGCTAACAAGAACATGTCCAAGTTAACACGAACAAGGACCTAGATCATTTTTTTCTATTATTTTGTACGAATCATTCCCATATCCTCTTCTTGTGTTCTTCCCATTCTTCATGGTGCAATGATTTTGGCGGTGATGGTATATGTGGTCCAGATGGGGCTGCAACAGTGCATCGGTGCATCATCCCATGGTAGTAGGCCACAGGAGATGGTGGAATCAAGCGGGAAGGGTTGCGGCCAGGAGGTCCATGACTTTTCCAAGAGGAAGTGGTAGGAGAAGGTGGCACAAGGTTGTGGCACCCAGGCCACAACACCCAGGCCGCAGCAGTAGCAGGAGTCACTGGTACCAAGGTAGGTGGAAGGTAGTGTGATGGCAGTACACTACGGAAGCGATGGGTCCCAATGAATTGGTGACCCGCAGCAGTGCTGCAGGTTGGTACCAGCCATGCAGATCAGTCATGTGGCATGGGCGGAGGTCACATTCGTCTGGTGGGAAAACCCCTATGACTGTTGGCCATGGGGAGTAGGTCAACGTGGCTTTGTGTCAAGTTAACTGGGAAGGGCAACACAGTTATCAACCACATCATCTTAGTTGGATAAGAGTTGGGTGCTCAAGTGGCTAGTTAGAGTGATCGTACGGGCCCTCCAAGTGGGTCGGGTTGGAGTGGCAGGCCGGACCCAACATCAGGTCAGGCGGGTAATTCAGACCGGGCCGCTGAGTGGCTCGGTGAGATGGACCTGTCGGGTAATGCGGGACCCCTGGGCGGGTTGGTCAGGTCGGTTCGACCAAGTTCGATTGGGCCCAGATGTAATTGGATGCTATTTAATAAAACTCTAATATCTTTCAAACCGGGCATCTGATTGATGCACAGTCGGCGGTGATGGGGGCCTTGTGATGAGACAATTTTTTGGGTATACTCTCTGTGTGTTTTAGTGGTATCTGAGTTATGACTGATGGCTTGAGGATTATATTCTATCGGAATCAAGCGCGCTATGATCTGTAATTCTACGACTGGATGTGACATGAAGGATGTGATGAGCAGATATCAGTGGTCCAGTAGTGGAGTAGACCTCAGTGGTCTAGTAGTGGAGCATACCTCGGTGGTCCAATAGACGAGCAAACATCAATGGTCCTGTAGTCGAGCGGAACTCAGTGGTTCAGCAGGCGAGCAGAACTCAGTGGTCAACAGCGGAGCTGATCTCAATGGTCCAGTAGCTGAATGAACCCCAATGACTCATCAGGGATGAGGCACTCAGTAGTACAATATGATTAAACTCTATGACTGATAGTCTTATTTTATATACTTTGAGTTATACTTGGTGTGAGTTATCTTTGTTGTGTAGTCTTGTTGTGTGGTCTTGATTTGTGATCATTCCTTTGTGGTTTGGGATCCCTAATGAGTATTGTGTCACTCACCCCTGCACAAGATTCACCTCCATGTTTCATATCTTTTGTGGGTGATCAACGCTTTGAAAAAGTCCTTGGTGGTCCAGGACTAGGTGGTGCCCAGTGATATGGGATAGAAAGGATGTACTTCTATTGTTAGAGACATCTACCCTCCACCAACCATTCAGGTGGGGTTTTAGTAGATGGACCTTGGAAAATATACTATCCTTTGTGGTTTTGGTCTTGTATGTTGGCCCCTTTGTACTTTTAGTTTGTACTTTACTCTCAGTAGCTATATCAGTGAAAGTTGTGGATTATGTTTTGTTTAAATTCCATAGTTGGTGCTTTGTGCATGTGTATAGGTTTAAAATAAAATGCATTCCCTTTTTGGTATATTCCTACTCGGTGCTAGTCGATAGCCCTTGCCCTATGGAAGGCGAGCTTGGGGTAGTCACATCATGGGGCCTGGGGGACGGGATGGGACATGACAATACTATGTATTGGATAAAATCTTAAAGTTTTGGTAATGATCATGAATGAAAAAGGATAAACCTAAGTGGTCAAAGAAAAATGTTTCATTATTTTAAAATCCAATAAATGATTTTTCATGATTTTATTGTTTCCCATTATCTTTGTTATTTATCACGCTATTCTTTTTTGTTTTAGTCAATATATGGAAACTGAATGAATTATGTTAATTAAAAATATAATGTAAAATGGAATATTTTCCCTCCTAATAAACATAATTTTATTTGAGATATAATGAAAACTATTATTGTTATGGTAACACAACATTCTCAAGCTATAAATATAACTGAGCTTTCGAACAATAAAATGGGGGAACAATATATAATTGAGTCCTTCATGAGGCAACATCTACCTTATTTTAGTAGATCCACTGATTCACTAGTTACTGAGAAATGGATCATTTCCATTAGAAATATATATTTTTTCTTTAGTGTTTAAAACATTATAAATTTATTCTAGGGTTTTGTCATTTGTAAGGAGAAGTAGATTAGGGGTGGACTCTTATTAAGAAAACAAGAGAATAAGAAAAACTGAATATATGTAGTGGGAATATTTAAAAAACATTTTTTATAAATAATTAATTTTATTGTATTCTTTTTTAGAAAATAGGGAAATAATAAATTCAATTAAATAAGAAGGATGATGAATTTTTCAGTAATTATGAGGCAAAATTCACAATAATTGTGAGGTATGCTTCTAGTATTATCATCCAACCTAGAAGTAAGGTTGATCAATTTTTCAATGGCATAAAACCAAGTCTCCAAATGGAATTAGCCATAATAAACATCATTATCTATGAATAATGTTTTTAATGTGAACTCATGGTGGATATAGATATTTTAATTACCCATCAATCTTGTGGTTTTGAAAATAAAAGAAATATATAATTCAATGTAAAATATAAAAACCATATAGAGAAGAATATGAGCCTTCCATTATGGTCAATGTGTGGAATGAATCATAGGGGAAAATTTCTTAAAGGAACTAGTAAATGTTTCAAGTTTGGAAAGGAAGGTCATCAAGAAATCAAATGATGATATGAAGGGAAGAAGTTATCAAATTGTCATAATAGATATAAATCTCCATACAATGCACCATACACACTTTAGTGTTTTAAATATAAGGAGTGTTGTAATTATGCTAACTAGTGCCTAAATATGAAGTTTAATGATGATGATCGATGTCAAAAACTGCTTAGTCATAAATACAAAGGTAAATCTCATACGATCACTATTTTGAATGACGGTTATGATAATGATGTGGTGAAATGTGCACCTAAAATTCACTCTAGAACTTCTTATTTCTTTTTTAATTCTAGATCTGCCCACTTTTTTATATATAAAATATTTTCTATGGGAATCATAATACCACCTCAAAAATTATATATTGAGTTAGAATTAAGAATCCAAAATCATACGATAATTGTATCCCAAGTGTATGATTCTTCTCTAGTTGAAGATTAAGGGAATTTGTGTTTTTAAAATTTTGTTATTCGTCCTCTTGTTAACATAGTGGTTATTTTTAAAATAAATTTAATTTATTTAAAAAAATACCACATTAATTATGGAGTAAGGAAGGAAAAATTTTATATTTTGAAACAACCTATGATTATTTATCCATGTGATGAAAAAAATTGTCTTAGGATGGAAATTACATCAATTTTATGGATCATGATTATTGTTAAAGGGGGAATTTATATCATATGGTTAGGTAAAAACTCAAAATTGATGATATTACTATTGTTCATGAGTTTTTTGTTGTTATTCTGAAATAATTTTTTGATCTTCCATAAAATAGTGAAGTTGAGTTTTAAATAGAATTCATACCTGGTGCTTCACCTATTTCAAATACTCTGTATAGAATGTCCCTAATTGTTTTTCATGTATTCAAGAAGAAAATCTTAGAGAATCATAAAAATGGATTCATTCGGTTATGTGAACCACCTTGTGGTGCACCTATTCTTTTTATTATGAATAAAGATGGATCAATGCGACTTTTTATTGATTATCAAGAACTTAATGAGATCCCTATCAAAAACAAGTATCATCTACCTTATATTGATGACTTGTTTGATAAACTCTATGGATAAAAATAATTTTCCAAGATTTAACTTCATTATATATATCATAAATTGAGTTTAAAGAAGATGATATACCTAGGATTACCATATTTATAAGGTATGAATACCATGAATTTATATTGATTCCTTTTGGTCTTACTAATTCCCCCTTTATCTTCATGGATTTAATGAATAATGACATTAGAGATTACCTTGATTAATTTGTGGTAATATTTATAGATTATATTCTTATTTATTCAAAGGGAAATGAATATCATGTATATCATTTGAGAGTTGATATTAATAGCCTAATGAAGGATAATATTTATGACAAATTTACCAAGAGTGGATTTTTTTCTTTTGAAAGTTTCATTCTTGGGTCATATAATCTCATGTGAGGGTATATCAGTAGGCCCTTCAAATACATAAGTTACTGAACATTGGACTAGACTAATCACTACAGCTAATATCGTTATTTTTCTTGGTTTAGACGAATATTATCAACATGTTATGGATAATGTTTCATGGATATCAAATCCACTCATAAAGTTAACTCATTAGGGTTCCATGGTCCATTGGATTAATGAACATGAAGAACTTTTTAAATAATTGAATAGAAGGATAGTCATTGTACTAGTACTTACACTAACCTATAGTGAATAAGGGTTTTTAATCTATATTAATGCATAAAATAAGGTATTGGGATTCATACTTATGAATAATTACATGTTTATAGCTTATGCCTCAAAAAAATGAATGTCATTGAGAAAAATTACCTATCTCTCGATTTGGAGTTAGTTGTGGTTATTTTTGTATTAAATATATGGAAGCATTGTATTTATATTTAATGTAGTGACTTATATACTAATATCAAAATTTTAAAGTGTATTTTCACTAAAAAATATATGAACATGCACCAAAGAATATGATTAGAGCTAATTAATGATTATGAGTTCTCAATACATTACCACCATGGGAAAGAGAACAAGGTAGGAAATGATTTTATTTGAAATGATTGTAATAGATTGTATATAATGAGTAAAATAAAATATCTAATATTTCTAGACATGAAAAGTCTGGATATTGAAATCATGAAGGAAGGGAGAAATTTTATCTTTCTAAAATGAGCTTTCAACTTTCTATTCATGTGAAGATTAAAGAGGCACAGAATGAAGATGTATAGATTAAAATAAAGATGATAAATGATCCTATTTCTAACCATTATGATGATATAATTATATGAATCAAGAACCATGTATGTTCTCTATTTGTACCAAATTTTAAAAAGGATATAATGAATGAATCTCATAGTTCTTCATTCTCTATTCATCTTGGAAATAGGAATATTTATAGAGATTTTAAAGATTATTTATAATGGGATGGCATAAAGAGAGATATTTAATAGTATGTTTATTTTTTCTCAATATTTCATTAAGTTAATGTTGAGATATTTATGTATAAGGTGATGTTATAACTGTTACCCATACTGGAATGGAAATGGGAAAATATCACCATGGAGTCATTCATCAGACTCCCCAAAACTTCTATAGGGAATAATTCCACATGGGTTGTAGATGATCGCCTTAAAAATTCATCACATTTCATTTACCTTAGATAATATTTCTATTTTTATCGACATACATGGTTATATATTTTTTAAGTTAAAAGATTTCATGGTGTACAACTATCAATTGTATCTGGTTGGGATCTGAGGTTTACCTCAATATTTTGATGAACCCTTCAGTAGGCTCTGTTTATAAAGTTATATTTCATCACCAATTATCTTAATAATAAAGTTGATCAGTATTATGGGAAAATTAAAAATCTATAAGATGTTTTTAGATCTTTATCTATGAGTTTCAAAGGTGGTTGGTATCAACATCTTCATTTTAGTTGAATTTTTTTTGCAACAATAGATTTCACTCCAGTATTCATATGGATCCATATAAATCTCTCGATTGTAAGAAGAGAATAAATATAACATGATAAAATGAAGTACATGATATATATATATATATATTGGGACCTATTATAGATAAGAAAATTTCATAAAATGTTAGAGCCATTCAACAGCACATAAGAGCAGCTCATAGTCGCTAAAAATGTTGTGTTGATAATGATCGAAAAGATCTGGTGTTTGAAGTTAGAGAAAAGGTATTACTACGAATATCTCCAAGTAAGGGGATGATGAGATTTTGAATAATGGGAAAGTTAATCCCTATGTATATCATTCCTATTGAAGTTCATGATCATACCAGGATGGTAGCTTATTAATTGGGACTTCCACTGAATATCTCTCAAGTTCATGATGTGTTTCATGTATCTCTCAAGATAAAGTACATAATTGATCCTTCACATGTACTTAAATCAGATATCATACCACTAGGGGATGATAATTCTTATGGACTACCACTAGTAGAGATTTTGCGTCAGAGAGATAATGTTTTATAAGACCACTCACATGGTCAATGTTTTGTGTCCAAACCACTAATTTGAGGGAGCTATGTGGTAACCTAAAGTTGTGATGAGATAGAAGTATCCTTTTCTATTGATATCAAAGTGATGAATTTCAAGGGAAAAAGTCATTTTAATGGGGTATATTGTAACACCCTATTAATTTTATGCAATATTTCTCTTTAAATAAATTTATTTCTTCAATATCTTGTTTTACACACAATATCATGTTTAGATAAATGACATAGCTTTGTAAACATATTATGTTTCCATTAATGTATATTCATTGGATTGACGAGTATATATTATGAAAACTAAAATTTTAAAAATATAAAGTCCAAAAATTTATAAAATGAATTCATTATTTATCAAATGATTAGAATTAAAAAAAACTATTTGAAAATAGATGTGATGATTTATAAAAAAATAGTTTTCAGGCACACAATGTATTTTATATCAATAAATTAAATAAATACTTATTTGTGAATAATTTTAATGAAATTTATATATAATTTACATCATAAAATGTTTTAAACATTGAATAAATACTTTTGAGGTATGAGATAAGAATAAATCCAGTTTTATGTTTAATAATGTATTTTTTTCTAAAAAGTCGTTCTCTCGCATTTTGTGTAGTGACATTAAAATTAATTTTTACTATTTATATATATTTAATTAGATAAAATAAATTACATATTTATAATCATGAGCTTTAAATTTGGTAAATATTCCCCTTTTATTTTTTTTAATATGAATAGTATCCTTGGTAAAAAATTTCACCTTGTTATGGCTAAATCGTGATAGTCTGGGTTAAAAAAAGTGATAATTCCATAATTATTTATCATAATTCTTATTATATGATGGTAATTAGAAACTTATCACCTTATTCTTGTAATTTATTATTTTAATGGACACTTTTACCTGAAAATGATTTATATATTATTTAAATAAATAAAAGTTAAAAAAATTTGACTCTCTTAGTTTTAAATATCCTTTAAGTATCCACATAGGGAAAAAAAATTGTATGGATAAATCCTAATAGTTATTTTTTTATAATGAAATTTTATTTATAATGGTAATATATTTCTAATTTTTAGGTATTATATAATTACCTTATATTCTTACACAACACCAAAACATTATTTATTCAATTAATAAAAAAATAAAAATACTGATTTTGAAAATTTTAAATGTGATATAATTTGAGTAAGATATAGTTTTCCACGAATTTTATATATGAATATGAAATATTGGTGTTGTGTTAGAATATTAAATTCGAATTAAAACTTTTTATTTATGTCTTTTAAGTCAAACTAAATGAATAGTGTAAAAATTGACAATAATGATATTTTATCACAATAATATTTTATTAAATTATTTAAAAAACATAAAAAAATTAAATATGAAAATGTGTATATGATATGCTCCAAAATTCCATAAAATTATCATGTATGTTCCAATTTACACCTTATAATTTATAATTACAACCTTTAATATTGAAAAAGTTGTTAGTATAGTTAAAATTAAAATTAGTTTACTAAGGTTTAATCAAAATGATGAGGTTTAGAAACTCACAAAAACATGTATAAATTTTATTGGTTCATGGTATTACATCCCAATTCAACATTAGATTTAAAACCATCACTATTTTGAGTCATTTTTATCAAGAATTAATTAATTATTATTTAATCAATTGAGAAATTACAAAAGTGTCAATCACCTCAATTATAAAATTACACATCCTCCATCCCTTATTTACAACACATTGAGCCTTCTAGATCAAGTGAACTATAAAAAAATATATTATGAACTTACCTATAAATATTCAAGAGGTTTTTTTCTTCCAAAAAGACCAACCCTATAGCCATTTATAGGAGATCTAAAGGAATTGTTTCGAAGAAGGTAATCTCATTAACAGATCACTTTATTTTCAACTATTCTATACCTCTAATAAATCGATGGTATTTATCAAAAAATAAAATATTTAGTACCCTTAATATTATAAAATTTTATTATGATCATTAAGAACCATTATTCATCCTATTTCCCATAAAATGGGATGTGAAAGTATCGCTCATGCGTATGTATGGCTTATCATCTCTATATAAAGATACAATTAATTTTTTCATCACCAACTATTATAGATAGTTATTATGATAGATTTAATATTTATATAATATATTTATTACGCAACTATACTTATGAAATGATAATATCATTTTAAATTTATTTTCTTCTAATCTTTTGGGAAAAGATAACGTCGACCATGCATACGTGTGGACTACCACATCCGAGAAGCGATGCTATTAATTTTTCATTTATATTTTACTTTAATGGTAATTAGGATTAATTTGATGAATATTTATGATATATATGATATTTTAATGATATTTTAATGTTGAATTAATATTTTCCATTCTTTCTTTAAATCATTTGAAAATTTAAAATAGTGTTCATGTGTATGTATGGTCTATCGTTGCCACAAACAATGTAATTCATTTTTCTATCTCAAAATTTTAGGGGTGATTATAAATATGTATATAAAGAATATATATGATATTTATATCATAATTAATATTATGTACATTAAGAACCCAATATTAACGGACAAGGATTGGAACTACTGAGCTGAAATACTCATGATAAACAAAACATTTAACACCCAAAAATAACAATTTTAATAAAGAATTATTAATAATAATGGGTGTTGTAATGTTATAATGGGATAATATGTGATATTAAAATTATGAAAATTAACCTAGAATAAAATTATAATAAATTTATATTTATTATATTTGATATTATAGTTCATTCGAATCATGGTGACCTAGAGGTAAGGGTTTTATGTCAAAATCTCTTTGTTTATAGAGATTGATTGTGACTACTCCTTCAATGATGAAATATTATAATTTATATCTAAATAAAATTATATTTTTTTTATACTATAGTTATTTATTTAAAATAACTATTTTCTTTTCATTTCTCTCATATTATGAACTCATGATACTGAAAATATTTTATAAGGAAAGCCAATGTCATTTCACTCTTCATTCAAAAAAAAGTATTCCTTATCCATGTTTTCTAAAAATGTGTTATAGAATGTTTTTTTTATTCTCTTATAATTTTTTAAATAAATCTTAATCCATGTTTTACTTTTTTAATAACAATTTGAAAGGATTATTCTTTTCATTTCACAAATGAGGTAATTTGAAACTTTTCTGAAAAAAGTATGGAAGGAATGTTTTTTTAACTTATATGGAATTAATAAATTTTCTCACCTTAATAGCTAATATTATATTTGAATATTACTTTACAATTTTATAAGATTTTTTTTAAAGAAAATCATTTCCTGTATAATTTCGTAGTTTTTTTATATAATTGATTTCAAAAATGGAAAGATATTTTCCTAAATAGCATTCTTAATGATATTTTTATATTATTTTCATTCATCAATAACAACAATGTTTGATTTGGATTATGATTTACTAGGGATATGGTCCACATTTACAAACATTATTATTTCTCTAGATGGTTTAAGTTTATTATGGCATGATGTTTATGGGAACACGTTCCTTTTCCATGGGCTATTCTATGATGAAATGTTGAAAAGTTAATGAAACCCATTTCTTATCCATTGATTATGCTATGATGAGATGTTTATAAAAATTATTTATTTTCATGGGTTCTGATATGATAAATTAATTATGATATTTTGGTACACATATGTATTATTTTCATTATGTGATGTTTGGGGCCTATATATACCTATAATGAAATGGGTAAAGATTGATATCTCATGAGATAAGTAGGACTTGAATGGAGGGAGAACCAAGTTAATTAAGTGACACTATCCACTAGGATAGTATTGTGAGTGAAACTTGTCTACTCCTATGGTTTGGGGAGTGATTCTAGTCCACTATTATAACCTTGGAAATGAGTATTTTCTACTAAGAAAATGATTTTCTATGCTTATTTTTATGCCACAATTCCATGTCTTATTCCAATACTATGCGTTAGGGATCATGTTCATTTATTATATTATTATTCATGTCTTAAAAACTACCATGATATTTTCCATGACTCAATAATATGATTTATGATCTACATGGTATAATTTTCAAATGTTATGATCATATCCTCATACCATCTTTTCTTAGGTTATGATTTTATGGTCATTGATGTCTCTATTGTCTACCCTTACTGAGCATCATAGTTTTCCCATTCTTATGTCTCATTTCTCAGGTTATGAAGAAAGGTTTTATATATGAAACATCTAAAAACAGTGATAGTTATAAAGATCTTTGTGGGTGATGATGTAAAACTATCATCAACCAATTTTTTATGTTTCAATGTTTCTAATGATACTAGATCTATATGATTCTAGTGTGGATTTTTATGTTATGTAATGAATGTTCATCTATTTAGATGTAATTTCTATGTATGAAAATTAAGGGTCACTATAAAATCTACACAAAAAAAACTAATTCGATTAATTAGAAAAATAGTAATTATTCAATAATATTAAATATATTTTTTGGAATAATCCTATAAAAATATGATAAAAACTTTTCATATTCCTAATATATCAAATTTGAAACTTGTAATTTTCTATGAATGAAACGTGAATATTTATCCCACATGAACCTCATTTAATTTTTCATGATTCAATATGAAATTATTTTTTCTATCATGGAAATAATTAGTATTAAATTATGGAACAATTAAATCAATAAAAATAATCATCATAAAGTTAAATAAATCAATATTCAAATGTATAATAAAAAATCATATTTCTTTATTTTGAAAAAATAATTATCGATCATGTGTCATTCTTCATTCTCTATGTATGTGTCATTTTCCCAAAGCATATTTCAATACTAAAGATCTACCATTTATCATTGCTAGAATTTATGTTTATTAATTATAATAAAGTGATGATGTTGAAAGCATCCTTGACAACCTATAAAGACCGACCCACCATGTCCTACATGGCTAGTGAAATAATATTCTTCCGCAACCCTAAGCCCACCTCTATAGGCCAGGGGCTAGTCACAAGCACTGAGAAGGAGTAACTAAAATTGGAGGCCTTTTCCTTAAGTACTTGTACACACGCACCCAACCATATCCATGCAGATGTGTAGAGGAATAAAAATAAAGGACACTGAAATATAGAGTTTAAAAATAATGAATGTAATAACCTCTATGTAAAAAAGTATGATAGTTTAATCTAAAAAGTAAAGGGACAAAATACACTCCCAACCATAAAATATGTCTCAACCCGAAAATAACTATAAAATAAAGAAAGCTGAGAGATCCTAACTCTTGATTTCCATGTCTGATCACCATACATGGTCTATGAACCTGAGTATCCCTATACTTCTCTGAAATCACTGCTAACCTATCTTCCATCTTTATAAGATATAAAACATGCGAGAAAAACCCATGTAGGGGTGATTATATACATAACGAGTAAGTCACCCTAAAAACTGAAGAGGGATAAATAGAAGACATGATATAAGTAGTCATCTCAACAAAAATAAAGAGTGAAATGAAACCCAACAATAAATACATATATATATATATACTATTAAGAGAATCCCAGAGCAGAAAAAAAAAAGGGGGATCTCTATCTCACATCTCAACCCAGGGCGATGAGTCTTCCTACAGCTTTTCAGGTCCATTGTCAATGCCCAATATCTCGCATGTTGGTCTGAAGTAGTTAAGAGGAGGGCCCGAACATCACCACTACTCAACAGTCTGAAGAAGCATAATCTCCAAAAGATAGAGGACTCATGCTCTGGTACAATAGGTAAGTATCATCTATATATTTTTTCACAGAATATGGAGGACCAAAACCCTGGTATGAAAAGGGAGTATCATCTCCATCGATAGAGGACTCATGTCTAGGTGCGACATGGGAGTGCCTTCTATGTATTTGTACAATGATTATGGAGGAATTGTTCCATTTTGTGACATTGGAGTACTGTCTCTATGGATAGAGGATCCATTATCTAGTGAGATGGGGGAGTTTCACCTATGTATCTGTAGAACGAGTATAGAGGACCCGCACCTTGGTGCGATAGGTGATTATTATATCCACTAATAAAGTACCTTCTCCTTAGTGTGATACAGGATATTTGCCTCTATATCTGTATAATCAGTATGGAGGGCTCGTGCCCTGGTGCAACAGGGGAGTGCCATCTCTGTGGATAAAGGATTATCTCCTTAGTGCAATTGGGTAGTTCCACCTATATATCTCAAAATGATTATGGAGATCCACAACCTAGTTTAATAGGGGTACCATCTCTATGGATAAAGGTCATGCACCCTGGTGTAATAGGGGAGATACCCCTTGGTATTTTAACTCCCCAATGATCCTTCCAGATCACTAAAATTTTCTAGAATCACCTAAGAAAGTTTCATGATCGGAATATCTTGCATATTATCTAAAAAAGAACTGTAGTGGACACCATTACATTCTCTGTGGAAAAAACACTTATTATAGGATACGCATAGACCAAAATCTTAGTCAAAATAGAGATATGATAGGTATAAGTTTTAAAAAGTACATGACGTGTAAGGGGGGAACTTGGCGTGTGAGTTTACCTGGACTCCTATCCATTTCCTTGATATTACATAGTTATTGTACATGTATTACTACATAGAATGTAATGGTACTATATGGATTTTCATGGCCTCTTGATGTTGATCTATGTGCTCCTGGCCATGTACCCAGCCATGCTCGGCTATCAGCCCATGCCCATGTACGCCTAGAGTACATGGCGTGTCCTCTCGCAAGAGTTCCTTGGTGTGTGAAGTTGGCACATGGTCTGGATACCCAAGGAGGGTCACTCAACATGTGGCATAGCCACATGACATGTTATCATTATTTTTTTCCCAAAACCCTATCGACCAGAGCTGGGTGACTACATAGTGTGTGTTATTCCGAGTACGCGACGTGTAGTCAGGATTTTTGAAAAACTCCAGATCCATCACACGACTTACAAATACATCAATCCTACCACTAAACCCACCTAGATCCACCTTTAATATTTCTGAAAATTAGGATAATTATTCTTACCATTTATTTCCTAACCTCTGATGGCTGTAAATTGGAATTCGGCCACCCGTGGGAATCTTGTAGCACACCCCACACTCCACCCATGTTGCTACCATCTCCACCTTAGATCCTGGATCCACGAATCCATCACCTCTACAATTAATTAATCCCACTCTTAACAAAAAACACTAATTTAGTCGTATATCCACTGTGAATTTAGGGGTTCAATTTCACTCAGAGCCGCCTGACAATGTCGAACCATGGCCCCATATACCAACGACAAAGAATGTGAAGAAAATATGTGGGAATGAAACAAGAACGATGGTGCATCAATCATTTTAGAATTTTTCTTGGCCAATGATCATAGATCAATGATATTTAAGGTGATAAACATGTAATAATTAAGAATAAAGTGAATAATAAATTTTAATTCAATGTATGAGCTATTGAGAATAATTAAATTAATCACATATCAAATAATATAAGAAAATTCTTAATATTTTAATCAAGGGAGGAAACCAAAATTGATGATTCATACCTCAATATTGGATCATTCATTGGTTAAGAACATGTTCTCCAACATTGGGGAAGATTCACTGCAATTGTTTTCTATCAATTCACATTGATCAAATCATTGAGCATCGTTTGATTTTGATTTACCAACAAAGGTACTCATAGAACCTCTCAAAAACCTCCCAATGTTATGAGACTAACCCTGGAGAAATGTTATAATGAAATATTTATAAAGGATTTTATTAAGGATATTTAAATTAAAATAAATAAATAAATCATTTCTTTTAATTTAGATTCACACCTCAACGGATTCCTCATCTGAATGTTCGATGGAACCAACATTAGGTTATACCTAGGGTAAACCCCTCACTCTGGATTCAACCATGGTCTCATATTTTAAATCTGAGACTCTATTTATGAGATATTCCATTATTTCTGAAAAACTATGTGTATGTGATATAAAATTTATTTAATATTTTAATAAAATTAATTTCTAGATCACCAGGACTTGAAATGACATGTCATCTCATCACTAGGCTCTGAAACAATTCCATAATATATTTTAAAGTATTGAAGGAAAAAAATAGAGTCTCAAAATTATTACCTTCTTCAATTATTTTCATCCCTAAAAAGAACAAATAAAGGAAAAAATATGGGGATGCTAAGATAGCTTCTAGATCTTCCACTACCAGGAGATATCTAGAATGTTCCAATGATACCATAGCACACAAACCAAGGGAATAGTTTATCCATGCAGGATCTACTCCTACCAATCCTTGATCACCACTAGGTACTTCACAAAGGTGGATACATACTCTATGTCCATCTCTCCCCAATAAATAATGTGTGTAATATCATGCATGTATCCCCTTAGCTATGATACATAGAATATTTCATGCACCCGCTCCCACCATGGGGGTAAGGTTTGGTGGTAAGAAACTATACTAACCCTCTATAGGATCTCAAATGGCCAAATGAACTTAAGGGGTAGCTTTACTTCATGGATGAATCTCTGTAATCATCATCATTTGGAGACTCTCAAGAAAACATGGTCTACAAACTTGAACTCTAAGGGCCTATGATATCAATATGCATATGATTTATATTAGCTCTGAACTATCCTCATCTACTCACAGATCACCTGGACCTTCCCTGCCATTGTCTGTACTATCTCTGGCCAAATAAGAGATGCCTCTCCGATATTAGTCTGGCATAAGGGTGACCTGAAGGGTATCCCATACAAGTCCTTTAATGGTATCATGATGATGGTATAATGATGGATGTTATTATAAGAAAACTTTATCAAAGGTAATTTCTCATCACATCTATGACTAAATTCTATCAAGAAATCCCACAACATATCCTCTGACATTTAGATAGTACACTCATTCTTCTCATCTGTCTGGGGGTGAAAAGTTATACTCATCCTCAACTAAGTCCCATGTGCCTCCTACAGCCTCTCCAAAACCATGATTTCAATCATGTATCATGGTCAAAGATAATATTCGAGGGTACCATATGAAGTTATATGATATCCTACCCATAAAACTTCCAAAAACTCTCTATATAACTCTACTCTATGATATTAAGGAAGTGCACAGACATGGTAATTAGGTCAACTATAACCTATATGGAATCATTTACTCTTAATTTCAATGGAATATGTGTCTCAAATTCCATGGATATTTCACCCCATTTCTACTTTGTGATCTCAATAGGATACAACAAACCTATCAGATTCTAGTGCTTGGCCTTCACCTACTGACATGTGAGACACTAAGAGACAAACTCAGCAACACTCTGCCTCATTCCAGCCAATCAAAACTATCATTGAAGGTCCATTTACATCTTCCCCACATCGTTATGTACAACCAAAGGAGAAGTGAAAATTTCAATCATCACCTCCTCTTGGAATGTGACCAGAACCACCATCCATCCCTGGAAAAGGATGATATGATTCCCTCCTTCATAGAATCCATCTGTTGAATCTCGTAAGGATACATAGTCCCATAGGACCTCACAGTCTATGTAACCCCACGAATCCTCCCTCACACAAAGGATAAGAAGTGGATTCAACACCATCGATTGAAGATAATCTGAATCCTTCTCCTCCACAAGAGAAGTTACAAGGAATCCAACTTCTCAAACACCTCCTCTACTAGATGATAATGGGTTTTCCTATTTAGCTCATCTACCACCACATTGCACTTCCTAGGAGTATAGACATTATCAAAGTCATAATCTTATAGGAACTATAGCTAGAACCTATATATAAAGTTAATATATCTCTACATACATACATAATTGAGACTCTAATGGTATGAGTAAACAAAAAAGCACTATCTTAGAAGATATTGCCTCCATATCCTCAAATAAAATACTACCACTGATAAATCTAGGTCATGAGTCACATAGTTGTTTTTTGTGGGGTCTCAACTAACTCAAGCCATGTGTCATCACGACATTCGTTTTCATCAACACATAGTCAATCCCAACTCTAGAGGTGTCATAATACACTACGAACACCACACCCTACTTTGGTGGTCTCAATATAGGTGAACTATTCAGCAACAGGCTCAAATCCTAAATGCATATCTAATACTACTCAATATATGTAAATGGATACCCTTTTTGTGTCAGGGATTTCAAATGGGCCACTATCTTGGATAAGTATATCACAAACCTCCTATAGTACCCCACCAATCTAAGAAAAAACCACACCACAAACATGCTCTCGGGTGGCTCCCAGGAAAACACCGCTTCAATCTTCTATAGTTCCACTACTAATTGATGATCATAAATGAAATTCCTAGAAATTGAACCTCATGGATATATAACTACCATGATCATACCATAAAACTGGTGCTCCCAAAGAAAATCTTGAGCCATCATCAAGTGATATGAATGATCCTACTCTATCAGAGAGTATATGTGTATTTCATCAATGAAGACAACAACAAATTGGTCCATATAACGACCCATAATTTACATACATTGTTAATAATTTAAAATTTAAGCATACTTATTACAACATATAACAAAACCATGAAAGGACCATATAGGTATAGTGTCTTTAGAAACTGGGAAACATAAACAACTGGTTCATAAAGCATCTACACTGTCTCCCATTTATTTCATCATATCTATAGTCCCTTTTGGCATATCTTACTTAATAACCTTCTTCCTGACCTGGGGAAAGAAAACATACAAAAGGGTGAGCTCAAATGCTCAGTAAGGGTAAACAAAAGAAATATCAATCACATCATATTCATAAGAACATAACTTTTGGAAATCTTAACCTGCAAAAGAGAGCATAATTTCATAACATGGGATAAATCATAGTAGTGAAATGGAATCCCAATAATCATAACATAAAACATAAAAATTAGTGGCATACACACATAATCATAGAGAATCATTTATTATTAGTCAAGACTCATTTCTAAGACTATCTTAGTGGACAAATTCCATTTCTGAACCGATTTCACTCCTCGTTTCAGTCCTGTTTCACTGAACCGGTATAACCTACCGTTCCAGCCATGTCTATCTCATGAGATATAAAATCTTTACCCAATTCATTGGAGGGAGATATAGGTCCCACCCATCTCATAATGATACCATTATTATGTGTTCCATGAAATCATAAATCATACATCATTGCATAACCCATTTAATAAAAATGGGAATCTTAAACATCGTGACATCATCAAACAATTCATATAAGATAAAGGAATTCATAAAAATAATTCCATCACAACATAATCAAATCAATGTAATAATTGGGATATAAATAGAATCCTATATTATCTTAGATGGAAAATAATTTTGATAAAACACTTGAACTCCATTCTTGAGGAAAATATCCTTTCTACTTCAAAAACATTTTCCTTTCTTAACATGTCATACAATTTTAAACTAAAAGAATTTGTTTAAAAATAAACTTGAAAACTTGTAAAGGAAGCTTATTTGAAATAATGTTTTAAAAATACATTCATGTCGTATAAGTTAAAAAAACATTCTTCTCGTACTTTTGTCAGAAAAGTCAAAAAGTACCTCGTATGAAAAATAACAAAATATTCCCTTCATATCTTTTACTAAAAACTCAACGAAGGGTAAAATTGGATATAAACTATTGTAGAAGGATATAAATATTACATATTGAGGAAACATGGATGTGTATGATAAAATAAACCCCACTAAATACCAAAGTATAAACAATCTCGGATAAAAATGAGATTATGATATTTCCCTTACCTTAGGTCTGATTTACTTCGTAAGTGTCTGAACCTCCTGTATAATGATTTAAATAATGTTATTGACTTATTCAAGAATCATAATTATTTTTATGATATCATATATGGTCATATTCCTAGCTTCTTATTAGTAATATTTCATTACTACTTATTATTCGGGTGTTTATTAATTTTTGTTCTTATGCGTGTTTTGTCGAATAAATTCTTATTCTTATCTTTAGGTTATAGATACCTAATTTCCAGAATGTTATTAGTGTAATATATATCATATTAATTAATTCAATTCATTTATATAATCATTATGAAATGAAGATCATGTATAACGAGTCGCATCACATCGTGGAGACGGTATTCCGTACGTACGCACGAGTGATGATATCGTTCCTATGATCGTGGAATTGTATTGGAGTGTATGTATACTATTTTAGAATCAATATAACTTTATAATAGTCATATATAGTCATTATTTACACCATTATACCCATTCAAGTAAGGTTGTGGTGGAAAATAGATTACACCACGGCGTGGAGACGGTATTCCGTATGTACGCACGCGCGGTGATTTCTTTTTCCGTAGGATGGATAGATGGTGAAATAGGGTTGTTTCATACTTATAATAACATATAAGTATATGAGTGATACTGATGTTATTACTTCATAATTAAACAACTAAATAAGAATAAGTGGAAGAAGAAATAAAGATGAAAGAATCGGTAACGGACATTACCTCTTCTTTGAAGTGCTTCTTTGAGACCTCCTTTTAGGGCACTAAAATAGGTCTTTGAAGAATACCAGAACCTATAGGATGTTTCTAGGGAAGTGGAGAGGAGAAATTGTCAGGGTTTGGCTGAGATTGAAGGCTCAAAGTGGTGTGAGGAAGAGGGGGAGGAGGTTCCCTTTTATAAGGGAGGAGAGGGGCTCCTTTGGGAAAACTAAAAATATTATTATATTATAAAGTCAAGTTCGGTTTTAAATAGCTCCAAATTGATATATTTTGAAGCTAAGGTTGGGATGGGTCGAAATACTCTCATCAAATAGAATTTAGACAAGTTTAGGTTCCTATTTTAACCTTATCATTTAGATTTAACATTAAGTTAAATAATTTTACTTTTATCATGTCTTCTTGTGTTCTTATACTATAAGGTTAATAAACTTACTATAAGCAGCCAAAAAAACCCCAAGTTGTTTATTATTAATATATATATAACTTTATCTAAGTCATTTGGCCGAACCTTAGATTTTTAGGAATAAAATAACAATTAATAATATAATATTTGTCTTAAAAACTATTTTATGTCAATTTTGACACTATTTAGTAATTGATTTT
Organism: Viscum album; assembly: GCA_963277665.1. Classification (NCBI taxonomy): domain Eukaryota; kingdom Viridiplantae; phylum Streptophyta; class Magnoliopsida; order Santalales; family Viscaceae; genus Viscum; species Viscum album. Next base: position 1,709,162,555 of record OY728140.1, on the reverse strand, counting down.
TGTGAAAATCATAACAGAATGATTAGTTCTAACCAAGTTACTTAAATCAATACTAACATGTCATATTAACCTAGAAAATTAGTGTAATTCATAAAAAGTCTCAAATTACATTTATTTGGGTATTTATAACATTAATTATTTCAATATTTCATTAATAAGATAATTACTGCATTATCATTGTGTCATAAATAAATTAAATTACTTAATGTCTAAAAATTACAAATAAAATACCATTATATATTATATCTTGTTATCTTTCTAATGAATATTTATAGTCGAATTTATCTTATGTATAACCCCATATTAAAAATGATTTACTTATTAAACTTTGATTTTAACTATTTTAACCCTTCTTTAAATAAATTAATAATAAATGTCCTAATCTAATCCAAGTGGGACTAAATGGTCATATTTTATTCCTAAGTTTGTTTTTGGTCGAATTAAACTTGTCCAATAGAATTAGGACATGTGGTAGGGTAATAATAATATCATTTTTACCCTTAATTGCCCTATTTACTTTTAACCGTGGTAAAAAAAAGTAAAAAGTTACTATTCACCAAAAAATTATTTTCATCTCATTGAACCACATTTTACTTACTGACATCAACCGTGTCTCTAGGATTTTTGAAATTCCACTCACAGAAGCGGTAAAATTAAGTTTTATGAAAAATTCAGTTTTTTAACTACCACTTAGTGGTTTCACTATTCATCAAAAATTGAAAGTTTTCAGAAAAATACCAAAATTTCACCCTAGGATAATTTTGATATTCTGAATCCAAAAATGAAGTCCATTTTGAAAAATAAAATTTATAAAATTTCAAAAAGTGGTTATTACTATTCATAATGGCTAGTTTTAATAATATTTTAATAGCATATCATTGTTTAGTGAAACTCGGTATTGCGTACGACACAAGTTATCGAGGAAGGCCGTGGTTGCGTGTAAAGCAAGCCAAGCTAGTGTTGTGTATAGTGAAAGATTCCTTTGATTATTTATATAACATAAAAACAAAATATTTCACATAAAAGTCTCAGGTGTTACATTCTACCCCCCTTAAAATGAATTTCGCCCTCGAAATTCGTCACTTTGTAACAAATAGATGAGGATACCTCTCCCTCATCATATCCTCAAGCTCCCATGTAGCTTCTTCTAATTGGTGGTTCCTCCATAAAACTTTCACCAAGAGAGTGGTCTTGTTTCGTAGGACTTTTTCTCTACGATCCAGAATCTCTATCGGTTGTTCTTCATAAGAAAGATCTTGCTCCAGCGGTACAGCTTCTGAGCTGAGTACATGTGAAGAATCAGGTATGTACTTTCTAAGGAGAGATACATGGAACACATCGTGTACTTGAGATAGATTCGGTGGAAGCACCAATCGGTAAGCTACCTTCCCGGCACGATCCAGTATTTCGAAAGTATCGATATATCTAGGGCTCAACTTCCCCTTCTTTCCAAATCTCATGACTCTCTTCTATGGAGATATTCGTAAGAAAACTTTATCACCTACTTCAAACTCTAGGTCTTTTCTTCGGTTTTCGGCATAACTTTTCTGTCGACTCTGAGCTGCTCTTATGTGTTGTTGAACAGATCTGACCTTTTCTACCATTTCATCAACGAGATCAGGTCCTAATAGTTTTCTTTCCCCAACTTCATCCCAGCAAGTTGGAGTCATGCATTTCTTTCCATAGAGAGCCTCATAAGGAGCCATCTGAATACTGGAGTGAAAGATATTATTATAAGAAAATTCCACCAATGGTAGGTGTTGATCCCAACCACCTTTGAAATCCATAGAGCAAGCTCTCAACATATCTTCTAGAGTTTGAATTGTTCTCTCAGACTGACCATCTTTCTGAGGATCATAAGCAGTGTTGAAACTCAACTCTGTATCCAAAGTATGCTGAAGACTTCTCCAGAACTTCGAGGAAAATCTCAGATCCCGATCAGATATAATAGAAAGTGGTACTCCATGCAATCTTACCACTTCCTTTACATATATCCTGGCAAGCTGATCCAGAGAGAAATCCTCTCTAATAGCAATGAAGTGTGCAGACTTTGTAAGACGATCAACTATGACCCAGATAGCATTATTGCCTTTGGATGTTTTAGGAAGTCCTAAGACAAAGTCCATAGTGATGTTTTCCCATTTCCATTCGGGTATGGGTAATGGTTGTAACATCCCCTTAGACTTCTGTCTCTCAGCTTTAACTTGTTGACAAACCAAGCATCGAGAGACATATTCAGCAACATCTCTTTTCATGCCATCCCACCAGAAGTACTCTTTCAGGTCCCTATACATCTTCGTGCTTCCAGGATGAATAGAGAATGAAGAACTATGAGCCTCATCCAGCAGCTCCTTCTTTAATTTGGGGATGGGGGAACACAAACCCGATTTCTGGACTTTATTATCCCATCACAATCAAGGTTGAATTCAGGAACATTTCTCACCTTCTTTTGTAACTCGACATCTTCTTTCTGTGCCTCTTTAATCTTCACATGTATAGATGGTTGAACATTCATTTGAGAAAGATAAGATTTTTCCCCTTCCATTATAATTGCAAGATCCATCCTTTTTAAATCCATAAATATTGGATCTTTTTTGATCCTCATCATGGATAAAATGGCATGGTCTTGTCGACTTAATGCATCTGCCACCTTGTTTTCTTTCCCATGGTGGTAATGGATTGAGCAGTCATAATCCTTAATCAGCTCCAACCATCTTCTTTGACGCATATTCATCTCCTTTTGTGTGAAAATATACTTTAAACATTTATGATCAGTATAAATGTCACACCTTTCTCCATAAAGATAATGCCTCCAAATCTTTAATGCAAAGATGACCGCAGCTAACTCCAAATCATGTGTTGGGTAATTTTGCTCATGGATTTTCAACTGTCGTGAGGCATAAGATATCACCATATTATTTTTCATAATAACACACCCCAATCCTTTCTTGGATGCATCACTATAGATCACAAACCTTTCTCCACTACAAGTCAGTGTGAGCACAGGTGCACTAGATAACCTTCTTTTCAACTCCTTGAAATTCTCTTCACATTCTTCCGTCCAAACAAACTTAACTCCTTTCCAAGTCAACTTGGTGAGTGGATTAGATAATCGTGAAAAATATTTCACAAAACGTCGATAATATCCAGCCAAACCAAGAAAACTTCGGATCTTAGTTACTATTGTTGGTCTCGACCATCTTTCGATAACCTCTGTTTTTGCTGGATCCACAGATATCCCCTCTTTTGAGATTATGTGACCCAAAAATGAAACTTTTTGAAGCCAAAATTCACACTTGGTAAATTTGGCATAAAGCTTCTCCTTTATCAGGGTCTTAAATATAATTCTTAAGTGATGTTCATGTTCTTCCTTGCTCTTTGAATAGACAAGAATATCATCTATAAAGACTACCACAAATTGATCAAGATAGTCTCTAAAGACTCTATTCATCAGATCCATGAAGATATAAGGGGCATTAGTAAGACCAAATGGAATCACTATAAATTCATAGTGTCCATACCTTGTACGGAAAGCAGTCGTTGGTATATCCTCCCTTTTGACCCTTAATTGATGATACCCTGAACGAAGATCAATCTTGGAAAAGTATTGAGCTCCGTGTAGTTGGTCAAATAAGTCTTCAATGCTTGGGAGAGGATATTTGTTCTTGATAGTGATCTTGTTAAGTTCTCGATAATCAATGCAGAGTCGCATTGATCCATCTTTATTCTTAACAAATAGAACAGATGCTCCCCAATTTGACGCACTAGGGTGTATGAATCCCTTATCAATATTCTCTTGGAGTTGCTTCTTCAATTCCTGCAACTCAATTGGGTCCATTCTATAAGGTGTCTTTGAAATAGGCAAAGCACCCAGTACGAGTTCTATTGAAAACTCAACTTCACGATTTGGTGGAAGACCCAGTAATTCTTCCGGAAAGACATCATCAAACTACCATACAATGGGCATATTCTTAATCGTGATTTTCTCACCAACCATTTGAGATAAATAACCTTCATTTAGTATAATCAAGACCCATAAGGTAGAATAAATTTCCACTGGAAGGTTATGTTCATCCTTGCATTGATAGACGATCATAGATTGATCTGGAATATGAAATGTGACTTCCCTTCTTTGGAAATTGATATGAGCTCTATATAAAGAAAGTCAATCCATGCCAAGAATCACATCAAATTCCACTATAGGAAGGATCACAAGATTTGCAAGAAGCACTTTCCCACAAACTTCGATCGGAGAAGAATTATAAACTTTTGATGTGACTGTTGTTCCATTAGGTGTTGTCACAGCTAACTCAACATCTAATTGTTGAGGTAATACGGTGATACCCTTAGAAAATTCTTTAGAAATAAAAGAGTGGGTGGATCCAGAATCAAATAAAACATTTGCTACTTTAGAGTGGATGGTAAGTGTACCTTTCACCACATCATTATCGTACTCCACATCACTGATAGAAATTTCATGTGACTTTCCTTTGTCTTTAGCCTTAAGAGTTTGTTGACGTCGACCATCATCATCAACCCTCGGATTAGGGCATTTATTGGCATAATGTCCCATCTCCTTGCACTTGAAACATTGAAGTGTAGTAGGTTCATTATGTGTATCTTTTCCTTTGTTTGCATCATTAGACATCTTCTTCCCATCATCGCGGCATTCAAATGCCCGATGACCTTCCTTTCCACACTTGAAACATTTACTTGTCCTTTTAAGACAACTCCCTCCATGTTTCTTTCCACACTTTGAGCATAAGGTAAAGCTCATCTTCTTTTCAGTGTGCTCTTTAGATTTTCCTTTGAATTACATTTTCCTCTTCTTATCAAACCCATATGACTAATGAGTTACTCCAATCTCCATCTCAACTTTAAGAGCACATCGAACTATTTTCTCATAGCTATTGAAGTCCCTTATGGATAAGGCCCTTCGAAGACTTGGTTTTAAGACACTAAAGAATCAATCGATCATACTCTCAGGTTGGATAATAATACCAGAAGTGTACCTTGAAAGTCTTGTAAAATTTGCTTCATAGGTACCAACAGATTCATCATCCTTTTTCTTCAGTTCAAGAAACTCTTTCTCCATCTTTGTTTGGAGAATATGAGGGAAGTACTTATTGAAAAATAATTTCTTGAACTCGTCCCATTCCATGGACTCAATTTCATCCCTTTTCCTCGTATTCTTAATAAGATTCCACCATTGATCAGCATCAACTTCCAAACGATACACTGCTAAGATGACTTTATCATGCTCAGAACATTTAAGAACTGAAAATATCTTTTCAGTAGTACTAATCCATTGTTCAGCAACTAATGGATCAGTAGACCTGCTGAATGAAGGTGGACGTTGTCTCATGAAGGATTCAACAGAATGTTGCTCCTTCCTTTTCTCGTTTGGAAGTCCTGCATGATTCATAGCTTGAGAAAGTTGTGTGATCATGGCTACAAGATTTTTCATTCCAGCTCCCATAACGTTTGGTTGCTCAGGGGTACAATCATTTCATTTCCCGTCGCATTCCACATTAACACGGTTCCTTCGGGTTCCAGCCATTGACTAAAACCAAGAAGAATAGTGTGAGCAACACTAATTATAATAGAAAAACCACATAATCAAGAATAAAATTTCACACTTAAGATCTTATCCTAGGTTATTCATGGCCATTTCTAAAACACTAAGATTGTGTTCTATGCTTAGACTTATCCTTAGGGTTCTTACTAAGGATTTCACATCCTAGTTTCCAAAGGTTGACTATACCTTTCCTCTGATACCAACTATAATGACCCATACTTTACATACATTGTTAATAATTCAAAATTGAAGCATACTTATTACAACATATAACAAAACCACAAAAGGACCGTATAGGTATAGTGTCTTTAGAAACTGGGAAACATAAACAACTGGTTCATAAAGCTTCTACACTGTCTCTCATTTATTTCATCATATCTATAGTCCCTTTTGGCATATCTTACTTAATAACCTTATTCCTGACCTGGGGAAAGAAAATATACAAAAGGGTGAGCTCAAATGCTCAGTAAGGGTAAACAAAAGAAATATCAATCACATCATATTCATAAGAACATAACTTTTGGAAATCTTAACCTGTAAAAGAGAGAATAATTTCATAACATGGGATAAATCATAGTAGTGAAATGGAATCCCAATAATCATAACATAAAACATGAAAATTTGTGGCATACACACATAATCATAGAGAATCATTTCTTATTAGTGAAGACTCATTTCCAAGACTATCTTAGTGGACAAAGTCTATTTCTGAACCGAGTTCACTCCTCGTTTCAGTCCTGTTTCACTGAACCGGTATAACCTACCGTTCCAGCCATGTCTATCTCATGAGATATAAAATCTTTACCCAATGAATTGAAGGGAGATATAGGTCCCACCCATCTTATAATTATACAATTCTTATGTGTTCCATGAAATCATAAATCATACATCATTGCATAACCCATGTAATAAAAATGGGAATCTTAAACATCGTGACATCATCAAACAATTCATATAAGATAAAGGAATTCATAAAAATAATTCCATCACAACATAATCAAATCAATTTAATAATAGGTATATAAATATAACCCTATATTATCTTAGATGGAAAATAATTTTGATAAAACACTTGAACTCCATTCTTGAGGAAAATATCCTTTCTACTTCAAAAACATTTTCCTTTCTTAACATGTCATACAATTTTAAACTAAAAGAAGTTGTTTAAAAATAAACTTGAAAACTTGTAAAGGAATCTTATTAGAAATAATTTTTTAAAAATCCATTCATGCCGTATAAGTTAAAAAAACATTCTTCTCGTACTTTTGACAGAAAAGTCAAAAAGTGCCTCGTATGAAAAACGACAAAAGATTCCCTTCATATATTTTACTAAAAACTCAACGAAGGGTAAAATTGGATATAAACTATTTTATAAGGATATAAATATTACATATTGAGGAAACATGGATGTGGATGATAAAATACACCCCAGTAAATACCAAAGTATAAACAATCTCGGATAAAAATGAGATTGTGATATTTCCCTTACCTTAGGTCCGATTTGCTTCGTAAGTGTCCGAACCTCCTGTATAATGATTTAAATAATGTTATTGACTTATTCCAGAATCATACTTATTGTTATGATATCATATATGGTCATATTCTTAGCTTCTTATTAGTAATATTTCATTACTACTTGTTATTCGGGTGTTTATTACTTTTTGTTCTTATGCGTGTTTTGTCGAATAAATTCTTATTATTCTCTTTAGGTTATAGATAACTCATTTACATAATGGTATTAGTGTAATATATATCATATTCATTCATTCAATTCATTTATATAATCATTATGGAATGAAGATCATGAAGAACGAGTCGCATCACATCATGGAGACGGTATTCCGTACGTACGCACGAGTGATGATATCATTCCTATGATCGTGGAATTGTATTGGAGTGTATGTATACTATTTAAGAATCAATATCACTTTATAATAGTCATATATAGTCATTATTTACACCATTATACCCATTCAAGTAAGGTGGTGGTGGAAAATAGATTACACCACGGCGTAGAGACGGTATTCCATACGTACGCACGCGTGGTGATTTCTTTTTCTGTAGGATGGATAGATGGTGAAATAGGGTTGTTTCATACTTATAATAACATATAATTATATTATTTATACTTATGTTATTACTTCATAATGAAACAACTAAAGAAGAATAAGTGGAAGAAGAAATAAAGATGAAAGAATCGGTAACGGACATTACCTCTTTTTTGAAGTGCTTCTTTGAGACCTCCTTTTAGGGCACTAAAATAGGTCTTTAAAGAAGAACAGAACCTCTAGGATGTTTCTAGGGAAGTGAAGAGGATAAATTTTCAGGTTTTGGCCGAGCTTGAAGGCTCAAAGTGGTGTGAGGAAGAGGGGGAGGAGGTACCCTTTTATAAGGGAGGAGAGGGGCTCCTTTGGGAAAACTAAAAATATTATTTTATTATAAAGTCAAGTTCGGTTATAAATAGCTCCAAATTGATATATTTCGAAGATAAGGTGGGTATGGGTCGAAATCCTCTCATCTAATAGAATTTATACAAGTTTAGGTTCCTTTTTTAACCTTATTATTTAGATTTAACATTAAGTTAAATAATTTTACTTTTACTGTGTCTTCTTGTGTTCTTATACTATAAGGTTAATAAACTTACTATAAGCAGCCAAACAAACCCCAAGTTGTTTATTATTAATATATATATAAACTTATCTAAGTCATTTGGCCGAACCTTATATTTTTAGGAATAAAATAACAATTAATAATATAATATTTGTTTTAAAAACTATTTTATGTCAATTTTGACACTATTTAGTAATTGATTTTTGTGAAAATAATAACAGAATGATTAGTTCAAACCAAGTTACATAAATCAATACTAACATTTCATATTAACCTATAAAATTAGTTTAATTCATAAAAAGTATCAAATTACATTTATTTGGGTATTTATAACATTAATTATGTCAATATTTCATTAATAAGATAATTACTACATCATCATTGTGTCATAAATAAATTAAATTATTTAATGTCCAAAAATTAAAAAAAAATCCATTATGTATGAAATATTGTTATATTTCTATTGAATATTTATAGTCGAATTTATCTTATGTATAACCCCATATTAAAAATGATTTACTTATTAAACTTTGATTTTAACTATTTTAACCCTTCTTTAAATAAATTAATAATAAATGTCCTAATCTAATCCAAGTGAGACTAAATGGTCATATTTTATTCCTAAGGTTGTTTTTGGTCGAATTACACTTGTCCAATAGAATTAGTAAATTTTTTAGGGTAATAATAATATCATTTTTACCCTTAATTACCCTATTTACTTTTAACCGTGGTAAAAAAAAGTAAAAAGTTACTATTCACCAAAAAAATTATTTTCATCTCATTGAACCACATTTTACTTACTGACATCAACCGTGTCTCTCAGAATTTCGAAATGCCACTCACAAAAGCGGTAAAATTAAGTTTTATGAAAAATTCAGTTTTTTAACTACCACTTAATGGTTTCACTATTCATCGAAAATTGAAAGTTTTTAGAAAAATACCAAAATTTCACCCTAGGATAATTTCGATATTCCGAATCCAAAAATTAATTCCATTTTGAAAAATAAAATTTATAAAATTTCAAAAAGTGGTTATTACTATTCATAACGGCTAGTTTTAATAATATTTTAATAGCATATCATTGTTTAGTGAAACTCGGTATTGCGTACGACACAAGCTATCGAGGAAGGTCGCGGTTGCGTGTAAAGCAAGCCAAGCTAGTGTTGTGTGTAGTGAAATATTCCTTTGATGATTTATATAACATAAAAACAAAATATTTCACATAAAAGTCTCGGGTGTTACAGTCCAAGTATGGATGGAATATTAGATTCCTAAAATACATAAACATAGTGGGGAATTGATCAAAGCAAAAGGAATCACAAGGAACTCATAGTGTCCATAGCAACATCATAATGCCAGCTTCATAATACCATACATGTGAACTCTCAAATGGAGGTATCCGGACCTGAGATCGATCTTCAAGAACCATCTCTCACCTCACAATTTATCAAAGATGTCATCAATCCTCGACAAGGGGTGATTTTTCTTTATCATGTTCTAATTCAAGAAATGATAATCAACATAGATCCGCAAGCTCTCATATGCCTTTTTCACAATCAAAACCAGAGATTCCCAATAGGAAACGCTGGGTTTTATAAAACCCTACTCTCGAAGTTCGTCTAACTGCACCCTCGGGTCCTAGAGCTCAGTGGGGGACAACCAATATACTACCGAATATGTCGATGTGGTACCAGGGTGAATTTTTTTAAAACAATCCATCTATCACCATAGAGGTATCCCCAAAATCACCCCGAGGAATGCATCAATATAATCCTCCTTGACTGGAGGAAACTAGATGCCTAAAGATTCCAATGTTCTAGGGTATAAACATTCCAACTAATTGGTGATGGGTTTTAGCTTTCTGGTTTAAAGGTTTTCTTGCTTCTCTATGAGATATCTCTCTCTCCTATAAAGGAGAACCTCATCTCATTTGTCTAAAGGCATATGACTCATCTGCAGTGATAGTCGATCTGGTCTCAGATCATGGAAAACCAGTCCATACCCAAGATGATGGAATATAGTCCCTTATTGATGACTAAGAGGTCTCATAAGGAAATATCTCAACCAAGTAATAGATTTCACTTCCAAAAAATAAGCAATATCGAAGTATTGTTCCTTGTAGGAACCTCAATACAAAGTTGTTGGGAAAAAGTGTCAATTGGGAGCTCTAGATCTCTCACAAAGAATAAAGATATGAAAGACTAACTCGTAATAATTCCTACTAGTGTTGAAGAAGGAGTACAATAAATACAAATCATACCTCTAATAATCTTATGATTTATCAGGCCATAAGCCTCCAAAGCCTATGGCTGATTGTGAACTTGATTTTCAGATCCCTGAGCCTAATGTGGGACAACTGAGGGTGGTGGCAGATGAAGCATATCATAAAATCATTCACCACTAATAGCTCATTCCATCATAGCTATGCCTACTCCTCTTCCAGAACTACCTACCTAGGGGATACCTTGGTCACACCTAGGATAATCTTGATCACAGCGTTGGCTATACCATAGAACTCCATTGGCTATCATCCTTCCCTCCATAGCACGTTGGGTTAGGAAATCACATTCCATGTGACCTTTCCCATCACATACATAGCATCACCCCTCTTTGGGCTTCCCTGGTCCTATATGTTGTCACTCTACCACCTGACCACAAGCCTGAGTTCGAGCATGGGTAGCACTCTTATGTCTTGACACCTGTTATCTGCCAGCTGCTACAAAAGACTCAGCCATGGGATGCTTACTGATAGAACCAGATGTATGGAGTCCCTCAGATAGGAATCTCTTCATCACTAGTGACCACTCCAATACTCTTGAATATGTGTGAATGCACATGGGTACCACACTACCATGAAAATACTATATGGAAAAGACTAGCTACCAGCACGACTATATGATCAGTCAGGATCTGCACAAGTCTTAGAACATGCATCACCAACTCAAGTCAATCATCAGCTGATCAAGGATCTAGATAACAGTGGATCTTCAATGGAATCTAGTGTTGGAACTCATGATGTGAGGTATGCCTATGTTCATCCTAATACTACTCTACCTGTATAATTTTCTGCTCAAAGGGTGGGGGGATTCTACCTCCCCTCCTATAAGAAATGTCTCACGTGATGACCCATAAACTGAGGCCTCATTACTCATAGGGTCATCATCATGATCCAAAATCATTATCCTGTCTATCATTCCTCATGGAGGCATCCTAAAAAATAAAGTCGTATCACAGTTAGATGAGCATATATATATATGGGGATATTACTCAAGAAGAAAATTCAAAGGACTCAATCCAATATGATGCATGTACCAATGTTCCTTGCAACTAATATCTCAGTACGTTGAGTCGAAAAATAGGTAGTTAGATTCATGATGAATGGATAAATTAGTTTTCACGCCAACATTGAGGTCTATTTCCCAAAAGATAGACTCGAGACACTTTAACATTGTTTCCCTAAATTCCAAACAAAACATCATAAGTGAAAAAAATGCCAAACACCATCTCGAGGATGAACCACCACCGATACTAATCTGTAATGACCCAACCCACTAGGGTCCACCTATCCCGAGGAAGACATGGCTGTCAGACCCCAAGTTTTCCTCCTTAGGCTAAGGGTTGGTGAAAAGTTCTGAAAAGTAATAACAAAATGGGGTTCTTTTTTCATAAAGTACATGTATGAAAAAACCCAACCATCTTCACGATGAAATTGAAAGGAATAAAAATAAAATAAAATAACATCTAGAGTATAAAAAATCATGAATTTAATAACCTCTAGGGAATAAAAAAGAGTAAGACAACACAATCTAAAAATTAAAAGGGAAAAATACATTCCTAACAAGAATTGTTGTCCCAACCTGACAATAATAGAAAAATATGGAAAGCTGAGAGATACCACCTCCTGGTCTCTATGTCCGACCACCGTACACAGTCTATTCACTGGAGTATCTCTATGATCCTCTAAAATCATAACCGACCTATCCATCATCTACATAAGACATGATAAGTGTGTGAAAAGACCATACATGGGTGAGTATATACATGCCCAGTAAGACATCCTAAAAACTAAAGAGGGGGAAATATAGGACATGATATAAGTAGTTATCTCAAACCAAATGAAGAGGGAAATAAAATCCAACAACAAATATACATATATATATATATATATATATTCTCTTAAAATATTTCCAAAAAAGAGACAAAAAGGGGGATCCCTATCTCCTAATCCATCCTAGGATAATGAGTCTGTCTTCAGCTTCACAGGTTCATCATTGATGCCCAGCATCTCACGTATTTTTCAGAATAACTCAAGAGGAGGGATTACACATTTCCATTTCTCCACAAATTTAGGAATCATAATCTCCAAAAGGTATAGGTCTCATGCCCTGGTATGATAGGGAAGTAACATATCAGTATCTATACTCAGAATATGAATGAACTTTACTAAATAACGATAGGGGAGTACTAGTATCGCCCAAATTTACCCAAGTTTTAAGGGTCAAGCTGTCGCTTGCAGTGTAGCTTGGGTTATCGAATCCTCAGAGACCTAAGAAGAAACTTTACACGCTCAATAAAAAGAGATAGATTTTTAGCTATGAAGTGGCCAACATGGGTTGATTATAGATGGTTTTAAAAGAGCACTAAAAGATCTATGTGAATTCAAATTATGAGAAAATGAGTTGGTCCTAGGTTATTGCTCAGGGTGGATTGAATGAATTCCTTTTTTTATGATTTTAATTTCATTAACTCGAGAAGGATTCATGAAATGAATTAAAAATAACCTCATCACTTACTGATTAAACACCTTCACAAAACATTCTAATCACCTATACACTTGTAGGATCATTTTCATGAGCACTCCAAGCTAAAGTATATAATTAGCACATGAAAGTGGGGTGAATAAATTCAATAAGGAAGAGGAAGAATAGAAATCATTGAATGAAAGAAACTCAATTAAAAGAAATTAATAACATTTAGAGAGTGAGAAATAACATTCAATACAGCCCCTTACTACTCCCTTGGATCAACCCATAAAAGATCTAACCCTCCATTGATGACAAGTTTTCAACGGAAGCGGAAAGTAGAGTTACGAGGGTGGAATTGAAGAAGTAAAAACAACAAAAAAATGATCACTCCACCATTGTGTGAACAAAATCACAAGGTTTGGTGTGAAAAAGTTCACACCTTGAGGCAAAGGTGTCAAGGTGATATGAATAAGAACATAAAAAAGAGAATAAGAAGGACTTTTATTAAAAACTAAGGTGATTCGAACAACTTACATGGGAAGGAAAAATGCTACAAAGACAATTTGGCATAATAACATTACAATCAAAACAAAGCTCCAAGATCCATAAATCCTCCACAAATACTGCCTTAAATTGGAGAAAATGAAGCTTTGGCCGAGCCCTCAACATCCCATGTGCCTTTAATTAATTGTTTTGGGGAAAGGTGGTTGTAACATTAATGTAGAGATACTTTTCCACTTCTTGCCCCGAAGTTGCAGCCAGATTGCATCTACCAGAAAGACGCGCCGAATGGACCTTCTAGAAGGCCGAATTTGAGTGGAACCTAGAAGACATAAATTAATACCCGGATGTCCCCTAACAACCTGTAAAATTTAATCCCAAAATAATAATCCTTTCGTGAGATATGATATAAATAGTTGGTTGTTTTTCTGGGCCGCAGAATCTGGCCCAGAATTGAATCTTCAACTTGGGTCGCATTAATCACCACCATTTAGGACGAATTAGCACTGGCCTGAGAATAATTATTTGTTCCTATATATGTCTTCTATCCTCCCATTAATTTTGGACTTAATTGGGCCTTTATTGCGGGCCCCACATTTCCATCAGTGGGATGATATCCAATCTGCCTTCTCCAGAATTGTTTCCTTTCATTGCAAAATATCTCCATCATCCTTTATGAATCCTCCATTGATCCCTGAATGAAAAATGTTAATATTTAAGTTTATATACATTTCTCAAAATATTAAATTAAAATATGGATAATTACATTCTTTAAAATCAGCATAAACATTGGGCCTAAATTAGTGCATATTAGGCATGAAGTGCAAAAATGATGAGAATGGATGTTCAAAATTAAAATCCACTAACTCAGGCCCATAAGATCAAAAATGAACATTTAATACCATTAAAATTTAATCAAAATATTTGTTTTTATTGGCTAATCACACCCCCCAACTTAATTTTTGCTAGTCCCGAGCAAAATATATCTCACAAAAATGAAATTCGAATGACCTTTTCCAAAAACATTTTAATACACATTTCTCACCCAAAGATCTCATACCAAAAAATTATGAAACTCATCAAAATCATTTAAAACAATATATTTCCGTAGGAATATCTCATGCCCAAGCCCATTCCTTTGTTCAAATTCATCTCCATATTTCATCCAAATTCAATTAAGCATGATGAAGTGTTATGCGTCACAATAGACATGGGGGTTCATTTTCATTCGAGGGAGAAAAGATGGAAGCGCTAGGAGAAATCAAATTTTATTAATAAGATGAGTACTCATTTTTTTTTGGATTTTTCTTTCCAATTTTTCCATGGTAATTGAAATTGAACTCAATCGAGTCAACCCATGTAGCAAGACTTTGCTGATGACTCCCAGGATCAAAGACCTTAGGGCACCAATTGAAGCTCACATACTCGGGCATCATCTCGAGTTAACTCAGTCAAAAACAACTTCAAATTACAAAAAATAGAGATAAAATGCCAAACTCTGGGCCAGACAACTATGGAGTCACAATCCCCAAGTGCCAAAAGCCACACATTAGGTCCATTCATTTCTCTACATGCAATTGATTTTTTTTTGAATACTCGTGTTAAAATTAAAATGATCACCAACCCTATGTCATGTATTATGGACCCCAAGAACTCAAACTAATACCCCGCAATCTAAAGCACATGCATTGTGTTTTTTTTAAATAATTGGATGAAAATATAATGGTGAAAAATCACATCGGACAACCGCACTTTCCAATATCTATGCACATGAACATAAACTTGCATTAAAATCAGAATCAAGGCATGAAAAATTATTTGATATCTAATTTCAGAGTTTGGAATGTGTGTTATCATGTTCAAGGTTAATGACATTTTTCCTTCCACGCATTTTCATCTCCCCCCCAACTTAGAATAACATTGTCCCCACTATTTAAAGAATTTAAACATAGAAGGGGTAGGATAGAAGTTCAACAAATACATTTCAAATGAAAATTATGGAATGAATTCACCTGGTGGTTGATGTTGAAAATGCATTCCCATGTCTCCCTTCAGTTCTGGTTTGTCTCCCAATGGCTTGGACGGTTGTGACCAGTTTTTCCCAATGGCCTATGACATGCCTTTAATTTTGTTTTAATATAGACTCGAGACACTTTAACATTGTTTCCCTAAATTCCAAACAAAACATCATAAGTGAAAAAACGCCCAACACCATCTCGAGGATGAACCACCACCGATACTAATCTGTAATGACCCAACCCACTAGGGTCCACCTATCCCAAGGAAGACATGGCTGTCAGACCCCAAGTCCTCCTCCTTAGTCCAAGGGTTGGTGAAAAGTTCTGAAAAGTAATAACAAAAATGGGGTCCTTTTTTCATAAAGTACATGCATGCAAAAACCCAACCATCTTCACGATGAAGTTGAAAGGAATAAAAATAAAATAAAATAACATCTAGAGTATAAAAAATCATGAATTTAATAACCTCTAGGGAATAAAAAAGAGTAAGACAACATAATCTAAAAAGTAAAAGGGGAAAAATACATTCCTAACAAGAATTGTTGTCCCAACCTGAAAATAATAGAAAAATATGGAAAGCTGAGAGAGACCAACTCCTGGTCTCTATGCCCGACCACCGTACACAGTCTATTCACTGGAGTATCTCTATGATCCTCTAAAATCCTAACCGACCTATCCATCATCTACATAAGACATGATAAGTATGTGAAAAGACCATACATGGGTGAGTATATACATGCCCAGTAAGACATCCTAAAAACTAAAGAGGGGGAAATATAGGACATGATATAAGTAGTTATCTCAAACCAAATGAAGAGGGAAATAAAATCCAACAACAAATATACATATATATATATATATTCTCTTAAAATATTCCCAAAAAAGAGAGAAAAAAAGGGTATCCCTATCTCCCCATCCATCCCAGGATAATGAGTCTGTCTGCAGCTTCACAGGTTCATCATTGATGCCCAGCATCTCACGTATTTTTCTAAAGAAATCAAGAGGAGGGATTACACATTACCATTTCTCCACAAATTGAGGAAGCATAATCTCCAAAAGATAGAGGTCCCATGCCCTGGTATGATAGGGAAGTAACGTATCAGTATCTATACTTAGAATATGAATGAACTTTACTACAGAACGATAGGGGAGTACTAGTATCACCCAAATTTACCCAAGTTTTAAGGGTCAAGTGGTCACTTGCAGTGTAGCTTGGGTTATCGAATCCTCAGAGACCTAAGAAGAAACTTTAGACACTCAATAAAAAGAGATAGATTTTTGCCTATGAAGTGGCCAACTTGGGTTGATTATAGATGGTTTTAAAAGAGCATTAAAAGATCTATGTGAATTCAAATTATGAGAAAATGAGTTGGTCCTAGGTTATTGCTCGGGGTGGATAGAATGAATTCCTTTTTTTACGATTTTAATTTCATTAACTCGAGAAGGATTCATGCAATGAATTAAAACTAACCTCATAACTTATTGATTAAACACCTTCACAACACATTCTAATAACCTATACACTTGTAGGATCATTTTCATGAGCACTCCAAGGTAAAGGATATAATTAGCACATGAAAGTGGGGTGAATAAATTCAATAAGGAAGAGGAAGAATAGAAATCATTGAATGAAAGAAACTCAATTAAAAGAAATTAATAAAATTTAGAGAGTGAGAAATAACATTCAATCCAGCCCCTTGCTACTCCCTTGGATCAACCAATAAATAATCTATCCCTCCATTAATGACAAGTTTTCAACAGAAGTGGAAAGTAGAGTTATGAGGGTGGAATTGAAGAAGTAAAAACAACAAAAAAACGATCACTCCACCATTGTGTGAACAAAATCACAAGGTTTGGTGTGAAAAAGTTCACACCTTGAGGAAACGGTGTCAAGGTGATATGAATAAGAACATAACAATAGAATAAGAAGAACTTTTATTAAAAACTAAGGTGATTCGAACAACTTACATGGGAAGGAAAAATGCTACAAAGACAATTTGGCATAATAACATTACAATCAAAACAAAGATCCAAGATCCCTAAATCCTCCACCACTACTGCCTTAAATAGGAAACAATGAATCCTTGGCCGAGCCCTCAACATCCCATGTGACTTTAATTAATTGTGTTGGGGAAAGGTGGGTGTAACATTAATGTAGAGATACTTTTCCACTTCTTGCCCCGAAGTTGCATCCAGATTGCATCTACCGGAAATACGCACCGAATAGACCTTCTATAAGGCCGAATTTGAGTGGGACCTAGAAGAAATAAATGAATACCTGGATGTCTCCTAACAATCTGTAAAATATAAGCCCAAAATAATAATCCTTTCGCGAGATATGATATAAATAGTGGGATGTTTTTCTGGGCCGCAGAATCTGGCCTATAATTGAATCTTCAACTTGGGTCACCTTAATCACCACTATTTAGGACGAATTAGCACTGGCCCGAGAAGAATTATGTGTTCCTATATATGTATTATATTCTCCCATTAATTTTGGTCTTCATTGGGACTTTATTGCAGGCCCCACATTTCCATCAGTGGGATGATATCCAATCTGCCTTCTCCATAATTTTTTCCTTTCATTGCAAAATATCTTCATCATCCTTTATGAATCCTCCATTGATCCCTAAATGAAAAATTTTAATATTTAAGTTTATATCCATTTCCCAAAATATAAAATTAAAATATGGATAATTACATTCTTTAAAATCAGCTGAAACATTGGGCCTAAATTGGTGCATATTAGGCATGAAGTGCAAAAATGATGAGAATGGATGTTCAAAATTAAAATCCACTAACTCAGGACCATAACATCAAAAATGAACATTTAATAACATTAAAATATAATCAAAATATGTTTTTTTATTGGCTAATCACACCCCCCCAACTTAATTTTTTCTAGTCCTGAGCAAAATATATCTCACAAAAATGAAATTCGAATGACCTTTTCCAAAAACATTTTAATACACATTTCTCACCCAAAGCTCTCATACCAAAAAATTATGAAACCCATCAAAATCATTTAAAACAAGCTATGTCCATAGGAATATCTCATGCCCAAGCCCATTCCTTTGTTCAAATTCATCGCCATATTTCATCCAAATTCAATTAAGCATGATGAAGTGTTGTGCGTCACAATAGACATGGGGGTTCATTTTCATTCGAGGCAGAAAAGATGGAAGTGCTAGGAGAAATCAAATTTTAATAATAAGATGAGTACTCATTTTTTTACTTTATTTGGTTTTTTTTTTCTGGATTTTTTTTTCAATTTTTCCATGGTAATTGAAATTGAGCTCAATCGAGTCAACCCATGTAGTAAGACTTTGTCGATGACTCCCAGGCTCAAAGACCTTAGGGCACCAAGTGAAGCTCACATACTCGGGCATCATCTTGAGTTAAATAAATCAAAAACAAATTCAAATTACCAAAAATAGAGATAAAATGCCAAACTCTGGGCCAGAAAACTATGGAGTCACGATCCCCAAGTGCCAAAAGCCACACATTAGGTCAATTCATTGCTCTACGCGCAATTGATTTTTTTTGAATACTCATGTTAAAATTAAAATGATCACCAACCCTATGCCATGTATTATGGACCCCAAGAACTCAAACTAATACCCCAAAATCTAAAGGATGTGCATTGTGTTTTTTTTAAATAATTGGATGAAAATATAACGGTGAAAAATCACATCGGACAACCACACTTTCCAATATCTATGCACATGAATATAAACTTGCATTAAAATCAGAATCAAGGCATGAAAAATTATTTGATATCCAATTTCAGAGTTTGCATGTGTGTTATCATGTTCAAGGTTAATGACATTTTTCCTTCCACACATTTTCATCTCCCCCCCAAACTTAGAATAACATTGTCCCCAGTGTTTAAATAATTGAAACATAGAAGGGGTAGGATAGAAGTTCAACGAAGACATTGAAAATGAAAATTATGGAATGAAGTCACCTAGTGGTTGATGTTGAAAATGCATTCCCATGCCTCCCTTCAGTTCTGGTTTGTCTCCCAATGGCTTGGAAGGTTGTGACCATCTTTTCCCAATGACCTATGACATGCCTTTAATTTTTTTTAATATAAATATTTTTTTGTATTTTTATTATTATTTTAACCTAAAAAAACATAAAAATAACATAAACTGATGGTACATTGTCTTCTCTTAAATTTATGGGTAATTTATTGCTCAAGAATCACACCGCATGACACAGATGAATACAGTGATCCCCTTTCATACCCATCCTTACTCATAAAAGAAGAATAGGTCAACAATCTATTTTTTTAAAATACCTAAATAAAATAAAATAAAATAAAATAAACTGATGATACATTGTCTTCTTTATATTTTCTGGGTAAGGTATTACTTTGGGATCACACCGCGTGACACGGATGAATATGGTGCTCCCCTTTCATACCCATCCTTACTCATAAAAGAAGAACAGGACAACAGTCTATATTTTTTTCTTTAAAATACCTACAAAAACATAAAATAAAAATAAATTGATGATACATTGTCTTCTTTATATTTTCTAGGTATGGTATTACTCAGGGATCACACCGCGTGACACGGATGAATACGGTGCCCCCCTTTAATAACCATCCTTACTCATAAAAGAAGAACAGGTCAACAGTCTATATTTTTTTAAAAATAACAAAATGAAGAAGAAAGAAAAAAAAGATGATTCAGAATGATTAGAAACATGAAAACCACGGGTTGCCTCCCGTGCAGTGCTTTTTTTTAATGTCGTTAGCCCGACATGGATCCTAAATCTATCAATTTTTTCTTGGTTCATAGGTTGGATCTGTTAACTCTACCTCTATTTCATTTTTACTGAATGATTCAATGAATGGTTTTAACCTATGACCATTGACCTTAAAAATGTTACCACTTGTGGGATCCTGAATCTCTACTACCCCATGAGGGTACACATGATGCACTATGAATGGACCTGACCATCTAGACCTTAACTTTCCCGGGTGTAAATGAAGTTTTGAACTATACAAGAGCACAGATTTTCCCCTTTCAAATTGTTTGAATTTGATATTCCTAGATTGGTAGGCTTGAACTCTAGATTTATTTATCCTTAAATTTTCATAATCCTCCATTCTGAGTCCTCAAGTTCATTAAGATCTAATTTCCTCTTTTCTTCGGCTAAAGAAATGTCGAAATTCATTTTTTTGATTTCCCAAAATGCCTTATGCTCAATTTCAACAGGTAAATGGCATGCCTTTCCATAAACCAAACTATTTGGTGACATTCCTAGGATGGTTTTGAATGTTGTACGATATTCCCAAAGAGCATCCAAGAGTTTCTCAGACCAATCTTTCCTAGAGGGGTTGACATTTTTTTAAGAATTTGCTTAATCTCCCTATTTTCTAAATCAGCTTAACCATTGGTTTGAGGATGGTACGCAGTGGAAACTTTATGAGAAATTCCATACTTATACATGAGTGAAGAGAATGGGAGATTATAGAAATTGGTTCCACGATCACTGATTATAGCCCTCAGAATTCCAAATCTAGAAAAGACATGCTCTTTTAGGAATCGGATCACAACTTGATGATCATTAGTCTTGGTGGGAATGGCCTCAACCCATTTTGAGAAGTAATCAACAGCTAAGAGGATGTATAGGTATCCCTTAGAGTTTGGAAAGGGTCCCATGAAATAAATTCCCCAACAATCAAAGATTTCAACGACCATAATGGGAGTGAGGGGCATTTGATTCCTTTTGGAAATGGATCCTAATTGCTGACACTGAGTACAAATTTTGTAGAATTGGAAGGAATACTTAGTGAGGTTAGGCCAGTAGAAACCACTTTGGAGGACCTTTGCAGTGGTTTTCTTTGTAGAAAAGTAGCCTCCACATGCCTCTCCATGACAAAATTTTAGAATGGAATCTTGCTCAGACTCGGGAACACATCTCCTGATGATTTGATCAGGACATAACATGAAGAGGTAAGGATCATCAAACACATAGTGTTTGACATCAAAAAGGAATTTCCTATTAGCTTGGGTCCCCATAAATTTTGGAATGTCACTCGTCACCAAATGGTTTTCTATGTCAGCATACCAAGGGAAATCACTCACTGAATAGAGGTGCTCGTCGGGAAATGAATCAGACACAGAGAGGTGGTGTGAGTTGTCTTTGAATTCCATCCTAGAGAGTTGATCAGCTACAACATTTTCAACACCCTTTTTATCCTTAATTGTTAAATCAAACTCTTGAAGAAGAAGGACCCACCTAATCAATCTAGCCTTGGCATCTTGTTTTTGGAAAAGGTATTTTAGGTCTGAATGGTCATTGAAGACAATGATGGATGATCCTAAGAGATAAGACCTGAATTTCTCTAAGTCAAAGACAATATCAAGAAACTCTTTCTCAGTGGTGGTGTAGTTTATTTGTGCATCATTTAATGATTTGCTTGCATAATCAATGACACATGGAGTTTTCTCACACCATTTTCCTAAGACTGCTCCTACAGTGAAGTCACTTGCATCACACGTGAGCTCGAAAGGAAGTTTCCAATTTGGATATTTCATGATAGGTGGAGATATAAGAGTTGACTTGAGTGTAGAGAATGATTCCTCACAGCTTTATGTCCATAAAAATGGAGCATCTTTTACCAATAGAGCACAAAGTGGTTGAGAAATAGAGCTGAAATTACTAATGAACCTTCTATAAAAACCAGCATGTCCTAAGAAGGACCTCACTTCCTTAATAGTTTTAGGAGAGGGAAGGTGAAGAATGATGTCAACCTTAGCTTTATAAACTTCAATCCCTCTACCAGATACCAGATGACCTAGAACAAGTCCTTCCCTTACCATGAAATGGAATTTTTCCCAATTTAGTATGATATTCTTATCCTTGCACCTTGAAAAAACATTTTCAAAATTTAGAAGGAATCCCTCAAAAGTATCCCCAAAGATGGAGAAGTCATTCATGAAGACCTCTAAACAATTCCCCATGATATCCGAGAATATTCCCATCATGCACCATTGGAAGGTACCAGGGGCATTACATAACCCAAAGGGCATGTGCTTAAAGGAAAAAGTGTCGAATGGAAAAGTGAAGGTTGTTTTTCCTTGATCCTCTAAGGAGGCTTCAATTTGATTATAACCTGAGAATACATCTAGGAAACAATAGAATTGATGACCTGCCACTTGCTCTAGGACTTGATCAATAAAGGGTAAGGGGAAATGGTCATTCTTGGTACAATAGTTGAGCTTCCTATAGTCAATACAGACTCTCCATCCACTACTGACCCTTGTTGGAAGCATCTCTCCATCCTTGTAAGTTATTACAATGATTCCATCCATCTTTGGAACCACATGGATTGGGCTAACCCACTCACTCTTAACTATAGGATAGATGATACCAGCTTTTAACAATTTCAAAAGTTCTTTTCTCACTACTTCCATGAGATTAGAATTGATTCACTACTGAGGTTGATGACATGGCTTTGAATCGGATTCTAGAACAATTATATGAGTCCCGATAAGTGGGCTAATCCCAGGAATATTAGATAGGGTCCATCCAATGGCTTTCTTGTGTCTCCTAAGGACATCTAGAATCATCCTCTCATGATCGGCTTCAAGAGAGGAAGAAATGAAAACAAGAAAGGATTTATTGTCCCCTAAGAATGCATACCTGAGTGATGAAGGTAAAACCTTAAATTCAAGATCAGAGCGGTTATAACTTTCCAAGAAAGGATGAGACTTTGTATTGAACTCAGTTTCTTTGTTCAGATTTTTTGACAAAATTGGTTCCTTGTGAAAAGAATTTTCATCCACTAAATTAGCTAGAGTAGTTTCATAAATGGGTATGGACTCGATGTTATTGATTTCACCCAAGTTATCATTGATTGTTGATTCGAGAAAATCATCAATAGATCTATCTAAAAGAGATTCAATACAAGGAGACAAATTTCCCTCATGTGAACAAAGAAAATCAATCTCTTCTTGACTTAAACATCCTTTGGTAATTCCTTGATGTTCCTTGAGTTCACTATCAACACTACCTATCCAATTAACCTCATGGATCTCTTTATCATCCCCAATTTTAGAGTTTTCATTGTAGATGTTCAAGTATAGACTCATGTTTTCAAAGTTGATGGTCATGTTCCCATTTCAGACTCAGATAACAGAGTTGATTGTTTCAAGGAAGGGACGACCAAGGATGATTGGGGTTTTCTCCCTAGGACCTAAGCTTAGGTGATTGTCAAGAATAATGAAGTCGGTTGGTTAAATAAAATTTTCAACATTCACCAAAACATCCTTTAAGATCCCCTTTGGAACCCTAATACTACGATCAGAAAGTTGAAGTGTGACAGATGTTGGTTGGAGCTCTTCTAGGACTAATTGGCAGTACACAGCATAGGGGATGAGATTGACACTAGCACCTAGGTCACATAAGGCCTTGACAACTTTTCTCTCTCCTAGTTCAACATTGATGTAAGGGCAACCTGGGTCTTTCAACTTAGGAGGAATGGTCCCTTGAATGGTGGTACTCACATTAGCAGCCAAAAGGACTTGTTTTTTATGTGAAAATTTTCTTTTAAAATTGCACAAGTCCTTAAGGTACTTTGAGTATGCAGGAATGGTTTTAATTGCATCAAGGATTGGAATGTTCAACTTGACTTGTGAGAATATTTCCCTCAATGTTTCACTCAATTTAGGCCTAGTTTTCCCCCTCATGCGTTGAGGAAATGGTGCGGGTTGTGGGGTTGTTTTTTGAAGGGTTGTTTATTTGATAATGTTATCATGTTTTTCAGTTTGATCATGTGGTTCATTTGAATTTTCATTAGTGTTTGAAGCTTTAGATGGTTTTTGAATTATTTTTTCAAGTTTCTCAATTGATTTCCCACTTCTTAGAACGGTCACAACCTTTTTTTTCATGAGTTGTTTGAGTGCAACTTAACTCTCCCCTTATTTTTTGTTGTAGAATGGATTTTGTAGGCATGGGTGGATTTCCAGTTTTGATGGTTTGAAGTTCTTGTTTCAGGTAAGATACTTCTGAGTTCATCCTTTCCATTTGTTTTCACAGTTGTTCAAGGATTGGGAGAGGTACAGATTGGGAAGGGGCTTGTGTTGGTTGGGTTATCCCAGGGGGGATACTTTGGTTGATGGTATTGGACTAGAGGATGTTGGTATTGGACTGGTTGTGGTTGTAATTGGTTATGGTTTTGAAAATTTTGTGTAGGGTATGGGTTTGGTCCTTCTGGTTGGCTAGGTTATTGGTTATCTTTCCATCGGAAGCTTGGGTGGTCATTATACCTTGGGTTGAAAGTGTTTGGGTGTTGGGGCTTTTGAAAGTTTAGGGCATTGACTTCAGCAGGTGGTCCTCTTAAAATAACATCCTTGATGGATGGAATGGTTGTGCAGTTGTCTGTTTTGTGGTCATGTTTGTCACAGATTGTGCAAACAAGGTCTACAGTTTGGATTTCATGGATTTTCCTATGGTCTATCTCTTCAGCCTTCCTAGAGAGTGCTGCAAGTTTCACCCTAAGGCTTTCCTCTTCTCTAAGTGTATACATTCCAGTAGTTCTTTGGGGATTTTCAGAATAAGGTGATGTTCCCCATGTTTGGTTTTGTTCAGCAAGGATTTCTAGATACTCGTAAGCATCATTTGAAGATTTGTTTTTAAAAGTCCCATTACACATCATGTCAATGAATTGTTTGTTCCCTAGGCCCAAACCTTCATAGAAAATTATCACTTGTTCGTGAATAGAAAAACCATGGTGTGGAACCATGTTTAGGGTGTCTTTGAACCTCACCCACATTTCATAAAATGACTCTCCCTCTTTTTCAAAAAAGTTTTGGATGCTCTTTTTTAGTGCAATGGTTTTGTGATGGGGGAAGTATTTTTTGTAAAATTCTCTTTGCAGTTGGTCCCAAGTGTGGATTGATGAAGGTCTCATATTATTTAACTAGTTCTTTGCTCGATCCTTAGGTGAGAAAGGAAAGAGCCTCATCTTAGCTGACTCAAGTTGATGTGGTGAGCCCATGGTTTCAACAATGTCATTGAACTCCTTGACATGAAGGTAAGGCATTTCTGACTCCATCCCATGGAAGTTTGGAAGGTGGTTTAGGAAATGAGGTTTAAAGAAATAGTGGGAATATCCTAGGGAAACATGCCTAATGCAAGAGGGTTCATTGGTCCAGGTAGGTGTAAGGTATTCATGGTTTGATCGACTGCATTCCCCAAATTTGGGGCTACCTCATTTGGATTTCCATTTTGGTTCCCACCCGGGTTTATGAGTTAGTTTCTTTGAAGACTCTCCATTGAAATTGATTCAACCTTTGACTCTGGGGTATTATGAAGATTAGGATCCAATGGTGTACTTTACTCCCCTGTCCTATGACTTTCCACCCTAACTAATCTGTTTGAGTTATCGCGGGTGTAGGCGGACATGCGCCAAAAGAAAAAAAACCAAGAAAGGGAAAAGATAAGAGATCTTGGGTGAGAATAGAATAATGGTGGTGAGGAAATATGGTTTTGGTCTAAGGAACTTACTTGGTCCCCATAAATGACACCAAAATTTGGTATCGCCCAAATTTACCCAAGTTTTAAGGGTCAAGCAGTCACTTGCAGTGTAGCTTGGGTTGTCGAATCCTCAGAGACCTAAGAAGAACCTTTAGACACTCAATAAAAAGAGATAGATTTTTTTCTATGAAGTGTCCAACTTGGGTTGATTATAAATGGTTTTAAAATAGAACTAAAAGATCTATATGAATTCAAATTATGATAAAATGAGTTGATCCTAGGTTATTGCTCGGGGTGGATTGAATGAATTCCTTTTTTTACGATTTTAATTTCATTAACTCGAGAAGGATTCATACAATGAATTAAAACTAACCTCATAACTTAATGATTAAACACCTTCAAAACACATTCTAATCACCTATACACTTTTAGGATCATTTTCATGAGCACTCCAAGGTAAAGGATATAATTAGCACATGAAAGTGGGGTGAATAAATTCAATAAGGAAGAGGAAGAATAGAAATCATTGAATGAAAGAAACTCAATTAAAAGAAATTAATAACATTTAGAGATTGAGAAATAAAATTCAATCCATCACCTTTATACTCACTTGGATCAACCCATAAAATATTTAGCCCTTCATTGATGACAAGTTCTTAATGGAAGCGGAAAGTAGACTTATGAGGGTGGAATTGAAGAAGTAAAAACAACAACAAAACGATCACTCAACCGTTGTGTGAACAAACTCACAAGGTTTGGTGTGAAAAAGTTCACACCTTGAGGCAACAGTATCAAGGTGATATGATAAATAATATAAAAATAGAATAAGAAAAACTTTTATTAAAAACTAAGGTGATTCAAACAACTTACATGGGAAGGAAAAATGCTACAAAGACAATTTGGCATAATAACATTACAATCAAAACAAAGCTCCAATATCCATAAATCCTCCACTACTACTGCCTTAAATAGGAAAAAATGAAGTCTTGGCCGAGCCCCCAACATCCCATGTGCCTTTAATTAATTGTGTTGTGGAAAGGTGGGTGGAACATTAATGTAGAGAGACTTTTCCACTTCTTGCCCCGAAGTTGTTGTCAGCTTGCATCCACCGGAAAGATGCACCGAAAGGATATTCTAGAAGGACGAATTTGAGTGGGACATATAAGAATTAAATGTATATCCGGATGTCCCCTAAAATCCTGTAAATTATCAGCCCATAATAATTATCCGTTAGCGAGATATGATATAAATAGTGGGTTATTTTTCTGGGCCACAGAATCTGGACCAGAATTGAATCTTCAACTTGGGCCGCCTTAATCACCACCATTTAGGATGAATTAGCACTGGCCCCAGAATAATTACTTGTTTCTATATATCTCTTCTATCCTATCATGAATTTTGGGCTTCATTGGGCCTGTATTGCGGGCCCCACATTCCCATCAGTGGGAAAATATCCAATCTGCCTTCTCCAGAATTGTTTCCTTTCATTGACAAATATCTCCATCATACTTTATGAATCCTCCATTGATCCCTGAATGAAAAATGTTCATATTTAAGTTTATATACATTTCCCAAAATATAAAATTAAAATATGGATAATTACATTCTTTAAAATCAGATGAAATATTGGGCCTAAATTGGTGCATATTAGGCGTGAAGTGTACAAATGATGAGAATAGATGTTCAAAATTAAAATCCACTAACTTAGGACCATAAGATTAAAAATGATCATTTAATACCATTAAAATGTAATAAAAATATTTGTTTTTATTGGATAATCAATTACCATGTATGCGGATAGAGGACACACATCCTAGTTCCACAAGGGAGTGTTTCCTTTTTATATGTACTATGAGTTCATAGGGCTCACACCCTAGTGTGACAGGGGAGTACCGTCTCTATGGACAGATGAACCGTTCCCTAGTATGACAAGGAAGTACCACCTTTGTATTTGTACAATGAGTATGGAGTACCCGCGACCAGGTGCAACAGGGGAGTAATGTCCCTATGGATATAGGATTCTTTCCCTAGTATGATAGGGGAGTTCCATATATGTATCTATACAATGAGTATGGAGGAATCACACCCTGAAACGATATGGGAGTACCATATCCATATATAGAGGACCTAAACCTTGGTGTGATAGGGGAGTGTTGTCTCTATATTTGTACAATGTGTATAGAGGTCCTGCGCCCTGGTGCAAAAGGGGAGTACCGTCACCATGGATGGAGGACCTACACCCTGGTGGGACAGGGGAGTGCCACCTCTATATTTTAACTCTCTGATGATCTTGTTTGATCACTGTCATCATCAAGAGTCACCTAAGGAAGCATCACACTTGGAACATCTCAAATCATATCTCAAAATCCACTACCAATCCCATCATCACATTTGATATGTAAAAACCCTCAGGATAGGCTACCTATGGTCCAAAATCTAAGTCAAAATTTTAGATATATGAGAGGTAGAAGTTTCATAAGGAAGTATATGTCGTGTAAGGTGGGTCACATGGCGTGTGACCTCACCTGGCCTCTTGGTCATTTCCCTGACGGTGCACAGATTGTTGTCCATGTAGTACTATGTGGCATGTAAGGGTGATACATGTGCTTCGGGCCATGTACCATGTCATGCATGGGCTCAATACATGTGACCATGTCATGCTCGGGGTCATTATATGTGACCTCACCTAGCCTCTTGGGGTCGATACATGTGCTTCAGTCCATGTACCATGTCATGATCAGGTACCAGCCCATGACTATGTACTCCTAGAGTATACGGCGTGTCCTCCCACATAGGGTCCTAGGCATGTGAAGTTGGTATACTTCCTGACTACCCAGGGAGGGTCACATAGTGCATGGCGTAGCCACATGGTGTGTGATATTTATTTATTTTTTCAAAACCCTATCTACCACAGCTAGGTGACTACATGATGTGTGTTCATTCCAATACACATCGTGCAGTTGGGATTTTTTCAGAACTATAGATTTGCCACACGACTTCTAGATCCATCACTCTTGAAACTGAATCTACCTAATTCTGTCATGACCCAACCCATACTAGGGCTCGAACCGCAACTACCCCAAGCTCTCCTCCATAGGCCAGGGGCTGGCGACTAGCGCCGAAGGCACAACAAACTCGGGGAGGCCTTTTCCTAAAAACCTGTACATACACACGCAACTAACTCAATGCAAAAGTGCAGAGAAAAAGAAGAAAGCAAGGTTCCACACTACTATAAAAAGAGAACCAAACAAAAATGCATCGACCTCTAACAGTACAAGTACAAGAAAAGTAAAGTTGAATGGGAAAGGGGAAATAATACACATCCAACTAGAAAAGTGCCACAACCCGGCAACAGGTGAAAAAAGTAAAACAGCTGGAAGAGTCCCGCTCCTAAATCTCAAGCTACGACCACTGCACGCAGTCCAAGCACCCCGTATCCCGAAGCTCCTCTGATGTCACGATCAACTTGTTCGTCGTCTGCAAGGGCACGCCAAATGCGGGCAAAGCCCAAGCAAGGGTGAGTATAAGAATACTCAGTTGGATGCCCCGAAGGCTCGAGGGAGCAACAATAGATGTACTGAAGAGGAGAGCAGTAAGAGAGAACAAGGTACAACAAGAGTGAACAAAAAGAGTACAGCTCCACCCAATAATAGATATGATCGCTCAAAGAAACCCAAACGATGGAGTAAGGGGATCTTCATCTCACAGCTCACACCAGGTATATGCCCATAAAAATACCCATGGAAACCATATATACTCATAACTCATACCCGTAGTCTATAGACAAGTCACACAACTACATACCTATGCTAGGGATCCGGTACGAAGATTCCACAAAGTACTCGTTCCGGGAGAACACACTCCACGAGTCTGATAGCTCTGATGACGTCCGTCCAAGAAGTGTCGTTCATCGGGAAATGTCATGAGAGGTGGTTACACTCATTACGGGAGACACACTCCTAAGTGGGAAGATCACGATAGATAGAAGCACTCATTACGGGAGACACACTCCTAAGTGGGAAAGATCACGATACACAGATGAGGATCACTGCCAGGGCCATGGCGGATACCGCAACTCATCCGGATTCATCAGCTAGGTGATTCACCAGCTAGGTGGAGGATCAACACCCGGTATAGTTGGTCACGTCGATTCCTGACTCTACCTAGGGTCAGGAATGGATAGAGGATCTCGCTCTGGGCCTCTCGAAGGGATGCTGACTCTATCACAGAAAGTCCTGCTGAAGGGATCATACTCCTGTAGAAGGAAACGATGCCTGACCTTCAGGGGAATGAGAAGAAGGGGCACTAACCCAAACGAAAGATTTCCAAGATACGGTGGTCAAGAAGATCAAGTCATGTACTGAAAAGTACACGGCGTGTAGAAAGGTTACACGCCGTGTCCTTTGACCTCGGGTACTACCCGTGTACAACGGCCCGTGTCGCAAGGATGGTCGTGTAAAACGCAACTACACAACATGTAGAAAGGATCACTCATCGTGTCAAAGTATCTGGGGTCCACTCCTTGTATGCTGGCCATGTGCCCATACATGACCTCAACCCCATGTATGTCAACCCGTGAAATTCGATACACGGGGTGACCCGCGTTACTGGCCTCGTCTGGCCGTGTGGTGGAGTATCGACTCCAAAGATAGGAAAAACATCTCAGAGGAAAATGAACCCGCACTCATGAGGTGGGGAGACCCATCTCTACTGGAGTAGAGGAGTAAGGAATGCTCACGCCTTGAGTCATCAAGGGAATAGTCATCCTAGCTCTCACTAAAAGAAACACCCTGGTTCTGCTCCTCAGGTTATCGGTCATACCTCAACCGCCACGAAGTTCCACAAGGGAACAACCCGATTGACCGCCATGTCATAAGGGTTCCAACACGACAGACGGTGCATCAATATGACGCATAGTCTGTAAGTTATAGGCATTTTAGTGTCGAGGGCCCGGTTAGATTCATGTTCGATCCAACCCGGTCGTACTTCAAACGACACCGATTAACCAAACTGGTCACACCGTTGTGATCCATATGGAAAAGCACACGAG
The DNA here is from genome assembly GCA_963277665.1 of Viscum album. Lineage (NCBI taxonomy): Eukaryota > Viridiplantae > Streptophyta > Magnoliopsida > Santalales > Viscaceae > Viscum > Viscum album. Next base: position 1,709,131,556 of record OY728140.1, on the reverse strand, counting down.
ATGGACTACCCATTTGTCCAAAACGGACAGCCGGTGAAAAAGTTGCATTTCACCGCAACACGTGCGAACCGGGCCTCGTGGGGCCCACTCCTTGACCTCGACGTAAATATCCATAATTAGTCTTGAAACATCCGTCTTAATTCTAGGGTCACAACGCCGCAGACAGTTCGTCATTCCGACACCGTATGAGGGAGATATTTCAGATACAAGATCCCGTAATAATAATAATATTATTATTATTCGGTGTTTCGTGGACCCGAGTCTTGAACCAGAATTTAGTATCCAACATTAGATTTGAATCGACCGTATTAATGAGGGGATTACATCGCCACTGACGGCAAGCCAATCAGGCGTTGCACACATGAGTTATGGCGGGTCGAAGATTTAATAATAATATTAAATCTATTATTTTCTGAGCGCTTCAGATACCCGACCCAAAAACCCGAAAAATATATCCAATATTGAACTCATAAATTTCGTCTTGAAGTCAAGGTCGCACTGCCGCTAACGGTTCGTGGAACCAAGATATCACGAAGAAGTTACGGACAAAAGGGTGTTTTGTCAACAAAAATAATAATGTAATTATTATATTATTATTTTTAATTGATTTATTTCAACCACCCCATGACACCCACCACCATATCACCAATTTGGTGCGCATCACTCCATTTAAGACCTCCCTTCTTCATGCATCGCCATTCCTTCTCTCTCTTTTTTCATTTGATTTTATTCCCATTAATATCGTATAATCGTTATTATAAGATATAATAATAATGACTTACAAAAATATCCTCCTCAATACCACGCCACCACCAAAAGTGGCGCCTCCTTGCTCCATGATTGATTTCTTTTTTTTCTTTTATTATTTCTCAATTTTTGTTATGTCATTATCTCTCCAATCTTCATTCTACTTACCCAATTCACGTTTCATTCCCCTCCAAACTTCACGCGGCCCTCGCCTACCGGGAACCGCTGCGCCTTTGCCTCGCACATAGCCTGCTTCCGTCGCGCCGCCTACTCGCACTACACTAGCCGCCTTGGTCGCTTGCTCGCCCAACCGAACCATCGCCTTGGACCGCCGGAACCCTCGTTGCACCTGCACCACGAGATCCCTCCGCGCGCCATGCTGACTTCGATTTAAATAGAAAAAAAGAGACGAAAGTGGTTCGGTGATTCTCGGGTCGAGATCTCTGCGTCCATAAGTCGCGCTCAACGAAGCATTGTGTAAAGACCCGTAAATTTAAAGAGAAATTTTTTTCTTAATTTTCTTTAGGATTCTACGAGTACGCAGTTTCTGACGGCACCTGATTCTGAGGCCCGGTGTGCCCGGAATCAATTTCCGAAGTTTGGCTCGGGTACGTTCAGTGAACGAACGAGCGGGTTTTTCTAACTTTTGAACCGGTCCTCGGAATCGAAATCTGAGGGCACCATTGAAACCGCAACGCCGGTAATTGGTTAGGAAAACCCTTTCTGGAGTTGTGTTTGCTCGGGTGGTGTTGTTAAATAATTGGGTTAACTAAAGAGTGAAATAAAATTTGCGCCACAATTTTATTTCTAATCTAAATAGTTATAACCTATACATGGGAGTTGAGTGGGACCCACTACATCCTAACCACTTGGTAGGATATTTGTGAGGTGGGTCCCACACGAGCCCCACCCCTTCAAATTCCCTAAACTCCCCTCTTTATTTTGGCAACACCCCATAAATGTGTAACACACCCACCTCCCCTCTTTATGACATGTCAACTCTCACAATTAAATTGATTGTTTAATTCCATTCGATTAATTTAATTTTGAGTTTGAATTTTGGAGTTTCGAAAACGCATGGCGTGTGTTAATAAAATAAGCCTTCCTTATTTTATTTGGGGGTTGGAGGTTGTGTGTTGATATTTTGGGGAATAAAATACTCCAAGGTTGAAGAACTTCATCTCCTTCGCGAAAAACGCCGAGTCTACGACGAAGAACTCCATCACCACAAGGGGAGATCGTCGTGCCGTCTTCTCTCCTCTCCGCAGCCGGTGAGTGATTCCTTTTCCGGAGAACGACGACGTGCCGCATCCTTCATCGGGCGAGCACCGACGACATTTATGGAGCCTCGTTCAGCGACGTCAATTTCCCACGACAATCCTCGTTCGACGACTTCTTCGAAGTGGGGGTTTGATTTAAGTTCGTGTTTATTTTTGTGTTCCTTGTTAAATTTAAAGCCACCTGTTATCAAGATAACGGGAGGAGGTCGGACCGCACGAACACGACCGAACCTCCTCCCCTTTTTGTTGTTGAATATTATGCGGCTCGAACGAAGGTGGCGCGGTGCATTTCGCGCGGGATCCAAGAGAGCTGCGAAGGTGGTGCGCGGCGCTGTCGCGCCGCGCCGAAGAACTCGAGGGAATGACGCAGCCGAAGAGGGCCGCGACGGAGTGGCGCCGTGCCGACGCGCCACGCCAGTCGAAGAAGGGCCACGGCGGTCACCAACTGGGGGCGGCCGGACTTTCCGACCACTGGAGCATCAAGAACCGCGGCCCTTTGGCCGCGGCGGAAGACCTGAGGGCGTCCGGATCCGCCGTCCGTCGGCGTTTCGGAGGGGCGGGACCGCGGGGTCCCGCGGCGGCGGCACCGGCCGGCCAACCGGGTTGGTCGTTCGGAAGGTCAGGGGTCGTAACCCCCGACGGCAGACAGGGTGGCCCCCTCCACGTAGGGGGGGGGGGCGTTTTCTTCAATCAAGGGGGCAGCGCCCCCCCCCCCCTTCGCGCTGCTCGGTCACGGACCGAGCGCCCATCCAAGCCGGGCCGCTCGCACTGGGTCGGGGAGCCCAGCCGAACCGGGACAGGCTGCCCGCTGGGCTGGGCCGCGCCGCTGGGCCGGACCCGGACCCGGTTCGGGCCGACCTAGTGGGTCTTGGGCCGGGTCGGTCTGGGCCCAAAACCCCCTAAGAAAACGGACAGCTTCATTCAAAGTCCCATAACTTGGGCTACGAACCTTCGATCGACGCACCGTTAGTTGTGATGCGATTCTTAGATCAATACGGTCGTTTTAGTATATTACACTCAGGGTTTCTGAGAACTTTGGGTATGGCCGGGTTGGTTCGAACACGAAACCAACCGGGCCCTCAGAGCGGAAATGCTTATAACTTGAGCTCTGGACGTCCGATTGACGTGTCGTAGACTTTGTTTGTTTCCTCTTGGTGAGACAGTCCTATTGGATTACTCCTCTTGAGGTTTGGATGCAGTTGGAGTATGGTCGGGTTGGTTTTGACTTAAAAACCAACCGGGCCCCTGTGACGAAAAAGCCAATAACTCTCAGACCGGATGTCCAATTGACGCGTTGTCTGTCACGTTGTGTTCCTATTGACGTGACAAAACTTTGCGATACATCAACTCTCTTCTATGTGACAGTTGATGTATCGACCTCTTGGCTCGTGGAGCGGACCCTCCCGGAACGAGCGTGCTGTGTGCGGGAACCCTAGAGCTGGCTGAGACTTGACGACTGCTGATCGATCGACTCGGAGTGTTTCGGATAGGCCAGTGGGGAGCGCTTGGTTATAGCGGCAGATCCACAGCAGAGGAGCGCTTGATTGTAGCGGCAGACCCGCGGTACTCAACAGAAGGAGTACCTCTGTAGGCTATGAGGGGGATCGCTTAGTTGTAGCGGCAGACCCATGGTGGGAAGCGCTTGGTTATAGCAGCAGACCCACAGTACTCGACAGGTGGAGTACTACAGCAGTCCAAGGTTAGTGGGAAGCGCTTGGTTGTAGCGGCAGGCCCACTGTACTCGATAGAGGAGGAGTTCCCCAACGGTGATGGTTTCGACATCATGATTAAAATCCTAGTTTGAGCTGAGTCTTGACTTTCAATCATTATCTTCGATGTGATTGACTTGATATCATATGTGGATTGGATCATGTTTTCCTGTGTGGATTATGTTATGCTTTCCTGCGTGGATTGGATCGTACTTTCCTGTGTGGATTAAGTTATACTTTCCTGAGTGGACTGGGTTGTACATGAGCTCATGAGTTGGAGCTGAACTGGATTGATGAATTAGGTATATGTATGGGCATATACCTAAGTAGTGTTGGATGATACTTCGTGATAGTATCTTTTTCTTGTGGTTTATCCTTTGTGGATTCAGGGAGACCTTCGGGGGTCTCGGGGTCCCTACTGAGTATCGTATACTCACCCATGCACGGGCTTCGCCCGCACTACGTTGTGTTGGTTGCAGATGACGGACAGCGCTGATCGTGGATGAGGCTTGAGGAGCGGGACTGTACCTGGAGGTGGACCTCACGACGAGTCAGTACCGGAGGTGGACTTCACGACGAGACGGTACCCAGAGGGGACAGACGGACGTGGAGAGCTAAGGTGGCCATCTGTACCTACCCTTCAAGTAGGAACCCGGAGGACGATCTAGGAGCAGCTCGACACCTTCCAGCTGTTGTACTTTCGTTCAGTTGTAGATTTACTTTTCAGTTGGGTTTGTATTCTGACCCATTTACCTTTCAGTGCTTTCTTTTGTACTTAGTATTGCTTCTGCTTATACTCTGTGGTGTTTGTTACTTTTATAAAGACAATGCCTTCCCTTTTTATAGAGATTTACGCCTTTGGTTCTAGTCTCCAGCCCCTGGCCTATGGAAGGCGGGCTTGGGGTAGTCACGGCACGGGCCCCGAGGACGGGTCGTGACAAATTGGTATCAATGGAGTTCGGTTCTACCGCAGAACTCAGGACTCTGATCTTTCTTCTATGTGAAGCAATAATGTTAAGGGTATTGAGTGAGGTTATCAGTTCAAGGACTCCAGTGTTGGTGCAGCGGCCGACATATCCATATACCAGGACTCTGACTTCTGATTTCTGACTCAGTGCACGAAAACATTGATTTCATGTGTGTTTAAAAAGTTTTCTTTGTGATTACTTTGTGTCATCTCACCAGGTATATTGTTTTGACCGTGGCGCACCTGTTTCTTTTCAGGATGGCCCCACGACGGCAGCCAGCTAGGGTTCTGAGCTTTGTGCGAGATGACAGCCCAACGAGCAACGAGGCCTCGGTGCAGGGCCCCATTATAGCGGAGGCACTGGCGGTACCTCTATCCGCCAAGCCACCGATGCCACCAGCCCCAGCCGCTGAGAGTGCGCGTCGCCTTAATGCACTGCACGAGTTTCAACGTCAGAGACCGCCCAGGTTCCACGGGGAGATGGATCCTCAGGCAGCCGAGGATTGGCTGGAGGCTGTTGTTCGAGTTTTTAGATTAGTAGGGACGCCAGCAGACTTTATGGTGATCCTTGCTGCCAGCCTCCTTCAGGCAGCAGCAGACAGATGGTGGAGCCTGATGCTCCAGGTGCACGACGAGGCATCACTTCTGTGGGCAGACTTCGAGAGCCTGTTCCGGGCAGAGTTTATACCTGCCACCCTTCGAGCGGTGCGCATACAGGAGTTACTTCATCTTCAGCAGGGTAGCATGACGGTGGTGCAGTATTCAGCGAGGTTCACCGATCTCTCACGCTACTCCACAGATATGGTACGAGACCCGTTCTTCAGGGCCCGAACCTTCGAGCAGGGGCTCAGGTGAGATATTAGAGCTTCAGTTGTTTCTCACAGCATCCCGACACAGACAGGGGTGTTGGAGCAAGCCCTCTTAGTGGAGAGTTTCCTTACTGAGCAGTCTCTACCAGCAGGACCCACCACTAGCTGGCATGTGGCAGAGTCTTCTGCAGCGGGCAGTAGATAGATGACGTAGAGGTCCAAGAGGACCAGACCTACAGGTGGTCAACCGCATGACACAGGATCGTGTGTGCGAGGCACCCGGGGTGGAGAACGACTTACCAGGAGCGGACAGTGTTACTCCTGCGGTGGGGTTGGTCACATGGAACATGACTGTCTGACCCGCCATACAGATGACCAGAAGATAAACGAAGGACCTCCCAGGTAGAGGTAGAGGTTCGATCGGGGCAGATCGCAAGGAGAAGGAGACCGAGGCAGGGGAGTTGGTCGTACAGCTGGAGGTGGACGACGCTTCGAGGTGTTGCCACCACCACCACTAGGAGGTCCACCCCGACCGCAGGGAACATGTGGACATGGGAGAGCTCAGCTTCTGGCAGCTGAGGCTTACGACCATGGAGCTCCGAGAGCATATGGACAGGAGCGGGACTAGTTCCAGGCATGGTACCTTTGATCTTGGTGCTTCTAGTTTCCTTGTTGTCTTTGTTGTGTGTCTTTGTTCTTGAGCTGCAATAATAAAAGACACTTTTCCTTGTGATGTTTGCTTCCTCTCTTTTTGTGTACTAAGAGGTTCCGGTTAAAACTGTTGACTTGACCCTCACTTTTGAGATACCTACTGGAGGAGACCCAGTGACTACACACTGATGCCGACAGTGTGACTCAACCCTTGGAGGCGAGAGTAACGGTTAGATCTCTTGGTAGTAGAGTCGAGGCCTTACGACGTCATCCTTGGTATGGATTAGTATCATCCATGTCGGGATTGACTATATTAGGCAAAGAACGTGGTTCATCCAGGGGACGAGACCAAATTTCTCTTATCGGCAAAGAAGAAATCTTAGCAGCTCTTGTAGGACCAGAGAAGGTCCAGGTCATCCAGGAGCGGGTGAGGACAGCTCAGAGCCGACAGAAGTCTTATGCTGACAGGAGGCAGAGACCACTTGAGTTGGAGGATGGCGACCACATTTTCTTACGGGTCTCACCTCGACGTGGTTTACGGAGTTTTGGCCCGGTTAGCAAGTTATCTCTGAGGTTCAACGGACACTTCTAGGTCCTCAACAGGGTAGGCAAGGTGGCTTATCGTCTGGCTCTACCACCACAGTTGCACCGGGTGCACGACGTTTTCCACGTATCTCAGCTGAGGAGATACGTGAACAACCCGACACATATCATCGACCATGGGGAGCTGAACATCAATGACAGGGCGACTTTTGCGGAGGTCCCGGTGGAGATCGAGGATCGACAGGAGTGGGTCCTATGTGGACAGTTGATTCCTCTAGTGCGCATCATATGGCAGCACGGGAACCTCCAGGAGAGCACATAAGAGCGGGAGGCTCAGATGCGTGCACAGTACCCCCCTTTTGTTTCCCTAGTTTTTGATGTAGCTTTACGGGGATGTAAAGCCCTGAGGTGGGAGTAATGTAAAGACCCGTAAATTTCAAGGAATTTTTTTTTATTAATTTTATTTGGGATTCTACGAGTACGCAGTTTCTAACGGCACCTGATTTCGTGGCCTGGTGTGCCCGGAATCAATTTCCGAAGTTTGGCTCGGGTATGTTCAGTGAATGAATGAGCGGGTTTTTCTAACTTTTGAACCGGTCCTCGGAATTGAAATCTGAGGGCACCGTTGAAACCGCAACGTCGATAATTGCTTAAGAAGACCCTTTCTGGAGTTGCGTTTTCTTGGGTGGTGTTGTTAAATAATTGGGTTAACTAAAGAGTGAAATAAAATTTGTGCCACAATTTTATTTCTAATCTAAATAGTTATAACCTATGCATGAGAGTTGAGTGGGACCCACTACATCCTAACCACTTGATAGGATATTTGTGAGGTGGGGCCCACATGATCCCCACCCCTTCAAATTCCCTAAACCCCCCTCTTTATTTTGGCAACCCCCCGTAAATGTGTAACACACCCACCTCCCCTCTTTATGACATGTCAACTCTCACAATTAAATTGATTGTTTAATGCCATTCGATTAATTTAATTTTGAGTTTGAATTTTGGAGTTTTGAAAACGCATGGCGTGTGTTAATAAAATAAGCCTTCCTTATTTTATTTGGGGGTGGGAGGTTGTGTGTTGAGATTTTGGAGAAGAAAATACTCTAAGGTTGAAGAACTTCATCTCCTTCGCGAAGAACGCCGAGTCTACGACGAAGAACTCCGTCACCGCAAGGGGAGATCGTCGTGTCGTCTCCTCTCCTCTCCGAAGCCGGTGAGTGAAGCCTTTTTCGGAGAATGACGACGCGCCGCATCCTTCATCGGGCGAGCACCGACGACGTTTACGGAGCCTCGTTCCACGACGCCGTCTTCTGCGACGTCAATTTCCCGCGACGATCCTCGTTCGACGACTTCTTCGAAGTAGGGGTTTGAATTAGGTTTGTGTTTATTTTGGAGTTTCTTGTTAAATTTAAAGTCACCTGTTATCAAGATAACAGGAGGAGGTCGGACCACACGAACACAGCCGAACCTCCTCCCCTTTTTGTTGTTGAATATTATGTGGCTCGAACGAAGGTGGTGCGGTGCATTTCACGCGGGATCGAAGAGAGCTGCGAAGGTGGTGCGCGGCGCCGTCACGCCGCGCCGGAGAACTCGAGGGAATTCCGCAGTCGAAGCGGGTCGTGAAGGAGGGGCGCGGCGCCGACGCGCCGCGCCGGTCGAAGAAGGGTCACGGCCTAAGGCCGCGGCGGTCACCAACAAGGGGCGGCCGGACTTTCCGACCGCCGGAGTATCAAGAGCCGTAGCCCTTTGGCCACGGTGGAAGACCTGAGGTCGGCTGGATCCGCCGGTCGTCGGTGCTTTGGAGGGGAGGGACCGCGGGGTCCCGCGGCGGCGGCACTGGCCGGCCAACGGGGCCGGCCGTTCGGGAGGCAGGGGGTCGTAACCCCTGGCGGCAGATAGGGTGGCCCCCCTCCACGTGGGGAGGCCGTTTTCTTCAATCAAGGGGGGAAACCCCCCCCCCCCTCCCCCGTCGCGCTGCTCGGTCACATACTGAGCGCCCAGCCGAGTCGGGCCGCTCGCGCTGGGATGGGGCGCCCCGCCGAACCGGGCCGACCCAGGGGGTCTTGGGCCGGGTCGGTCTGGGCCCAAAACCCCCTAAAAAACGGACAGCTTCGTTCAAAGTCTCATAACAAGGGCTACGAACCTCCGATCGACGCACCGTCAGTTGCGATGCGATCCTTGGATCGAGACGGTCATTTTGGTATATTAAAATCAGGGTTTTGGAGAACTTTGTGTATGTCCGGATTGGTTTGAACACGAAACCAACCGGGCCCTCGGAGCGGAAACGCTTATAACTTGAACTCCGGACGTTTGATTGACGTGCCGTTGACTTTTTTGGTTTCCTCTTAGTGAGGCGGTCCTATTGGATTACTCTGCTCGAGATTTGGATGCAGTTGGAGTACAGTCGGGTTGGTTTTGACTTAAAAACCAACCGGGCCCCTATGACGAAAAAGCTAATAACTCTCAGACCAGGCATCCGATTGACGCGTCGTCTATCACGTTGTGTTCCTATTGACATAACGAAAGTTTGTGATGCATCAACTCTGGTCTACGTGACAGTTGATGTATCGACCTCTTGGCTCGTGGAGCGGACCCTCCTGGAACGAGCGTGCTTTGTGCGGGAACCCTAGAGCTGGCTGAGACTTGACGACTGCTGATCGATCGACTCGGAGTGTTTCGGATAGCCCAGTGGGGAGCGCTTGGTTGTAGTGGCAGACCCACGGCGGAGGAGCGTTTGGTTGTAGCGGCAGACCTGCGGTACTCAACAGAAGGAGTACCTTTATAGGCTGTGAGGGGGAGTGCTTGGTTGTAGCGGCAGACCCATGTTGGGAAGTGCTTGGTTGTAGCAGCAGGCTCACAGTACTCGACAGGTGGAGTACTACAACAGTCCAAGGTTAGTGGGAAGCGCTTGGTTGTACCGGCAGGCCCACTGTACTCGATAGAGGAGGAGTTCCCTAGCGGTGATGGTTTCGACATCATGATTAAAATCCTGGTTTGAGCTGAGTCTTGACTTTCAATCATTATCTTCGATGTGATTGACTTGATATCCTATGTGGATTGGATCATGTTTTCCTGTGTGGATTAAGTTATGCTTTCCTGTGTGGATTGGATCGTACTTTCCTGTGTGGATTAAGTTATACTTTCCTGAGTGGACTGGGTTGTACATGAGCTCGTGAGTTGGAGCTGAACTGGATTGATGACTTAGGTATATGTATGGGCATATACCTAAGTAGTGTTGGATGATACTTCGTGATAGTATCTTTTCTTTTTGGTTTATCCTTTGTGGATTCAGGGAGACCTTCGGGGGTCTCGGGGTCCCTACTGAGTATCGTATACTCACCCCTGCACGGGCTTCGCCCGTACTACGTTGTGTTGGTTGCAGATGACGGACAGCGCTGATCGTGGATGAGGCTTGAGGAGCGGGACTGTACCTGGAGGTGGACCTCACAATGAGTCAGTACTGGAGGTGGAATTCACGACGAGACGGTACCCGGAGGGGACAGACGTATGTGGAGAGCTGAGGTGGCCATCTGTACCTACCCTTCAGGTAGGAACCCGGAGGACGATCTAGGAGCAGCTCGACACCTTCCAGTTGTTGTACTTTTATTCAGTTGTAGCTTTACTTTTCATTTGAGTTTGTATTCTGGCTCATTTACCTTTCAACACTTTCTTTTGTACTTAGTGTTGCTTCTGCTTATACTCTATGGTGTTTGTTACTTTTATAAAGGCAATGTCTTCCCTTTTTATCGGGATTTACGCCTTTGGTGCTAGTCGCCAGCCTCTGGCCTATGGAAGGCAGGCTTGGGGTAGTCACGACACGGGCCCCGAGGACGGGTCGTGACACATTGAGTTTTTGGCATGCTTAATAATTTGGGGATGCAGAACACACGAAGAATGCGCGGACAATGAATAAGGAAAGATCACAGTCAAAGTGAGGATCAATAGCCGTGTTAGTTTGACCATCATTTTTGAGAATCAAGAACATGGGGGATTGGAAATTAAATATTTATCATGCTTCAAGAATCTCAAATCTAAGATAAAAAATAAGAAAATTAATTCAATCAATTGTTTATCAATCCGCGAATTAATTTATTTAATTCGCGTTCATCATGAGAAATTAAACCGAGGTAAGGAATCCACAAAGATAAATCCTACCTCAAGTTTGGATCGATCGTTGGTGAAGATCGCATTCATCAAGATCCACTCATTGTTGATGAAGATCGCACTTGCACAACAATGATAAGAAGATGTTGCGTTCGTCGCCCTTCGATTCGCTTAGATCTGAGGCTTCGTTGTTCTTCGTTCGTCGTTCATCAACGAGGAGAGGAGAAGAGGAGAGGAAGGGGGGGGGGGTTTACCGTCGTTGGCCAAAATGAATTATGAGGCCAACCCCCTCTAAACAAGGAATTTATAACCTCTTTCTAGGTTAAAAGAAATAAATTAAATAACTAAATAAACAATTATTTAATTATTTAATTATTCTCTCGTGATGGCATATATGCCAAACACCCGATGCGGACAAAGGTTATACCTTTCTTAGGGTAAAACCTACGTTCTGAGCTCATCGGAGGCCTCAGATTTTTCATCTGAGTCCATGTTCTAGAGATATTCAGGTTTGAGATATTAAATGAATAAATTAATTATTTAATTTATCCATCTAATACACCGCTAACGAGCAAGGGGTCCGAACATCCCGCGCTGACTTATTTTATGTCGCGCCTATGGGAAACACTACGTTCCGGACCCAACCGTGGTCTCAGATTTCCAATCCGATCAACCGTTTAAGAGATATCTCATTTTCTTTAGTTAACCATGGGTGAGTAATATAAAAACACTTAACATTTTTATAAAATTAATTTCGGGCACACCGGGCCTCGGAATTGCACGCCGTCTCAGCGACCATCTTTGGAAATATTCTTAGAAATATTTCAAAGTCTTATTAGGACAAAAAAATGGGTCTCTACAAATTCCACCTAAAATATCACCGAAAATGAAGATAATGACACCAGTCGTCGATTTCCTGGCCTTCAGTGGCTGAAAATCAAAATCCATCCACTCATGGGAACCCCGTATTGCATCCCACACGCCTCTCATGTCACTGTATTCTCTGCCTTAGATCCCCGGTCCATGAATCCATCATAGCTACCCATAATTTATCCTGATCTATTCGCAAAACACTGATCTGGCCGTTGTGTTCATATCAACCATGAATCCAGGGGTCCGATCACGATCAGACTCGCCCAACAATGTCAAACTGTGGCCCCATAAGCCAATGATGAAGAACGTGAAAAATAGTTGGGGAAAAGGCACAAGAACAAAGGTGAATCAATCATTTTCCAATCATTCTTAGCCAACTATCGATGATTAGTGATATTCGGGGTGAGAATCATGGCATATTCATGAATAAATCGAAAAAACAATTAAATTTCATACACAAGCTCATGTGAATGATTAAATTAATCACAGATCAAAAAATATAGAATAAGAAATGCTTAATATTTTAATCAACGGTGGAAACCACAATTGATGAGACATACCTCAATATAGGATCAATTTTTGTTAAAGAATGCATTCACCAGTGATGGGGAAGATCAACTGTGTTCTCTATCTGTCGATTCACCTTGATCTGATCACCAAGCATCATCCAATTTTGATACGCCAAAGAACGTCATCAGAGCTCCTCTAAAAAACCTCACAGGGACATGCGACTGACCCTAGTGAAATATCATAATGAAAGATTTATAGAGGATTAGATTTAGGCCATTTAAATTAAAATAAACAAATAAATTATTTATTTTAATCTAAACACACATGCCAATGGTTGTCTCATCAGAATGTCTGACGCCAACTAACTTTAAGTGACACCTTGGGTAAACCTTGCTCTATGTATTCAACTACGGTCTCATATTCCTGATCAAAGAATTTGTTTAGGATATATTTCATTATTTTTGAAAAACTTTTTGTTTGTAATATAAAATATATTTAATATTTTTATAAAACTAATTTTGGACTCACCGTGCCTCGTTATTGCGTTCCGTCTCAACGTATAACTTCAAAAATATTCCTTAATATATTTAAAAATTTTACAAGGCAAAATCAGAGTTTCCAAACAACTAGCCACTTTTATCACCGCTAGAAAAAACACTAATAAATGGAGATTGTATCAACACTAAAAAAATAACCGATAAATGTGGAATTTATCTACGCTTCTGTTAACACTAATAAAACTAGGGTTTATCAGTGTTCAAAAAAATTCAATGCTCCCCTCTCACCACCTATCCACCATCGCTCACATACACCTCTCCCGTTTCACCAATATGGGCTTTATAAGAATTTCCTCATCTGCCCATCCACCCTGCCTTTATCAATGCTCATCCCACCATGTTGTTCAATACCACTTGTGTGCGCACACACATACACAGATATATATATATACAAATTCATGTTTATCTATATATAAAATTAAATTTATTAATATTTTTTTACATATATTATATATTAACAATTATTTACATATATTATAATATATACAGAAAAATTATATTTTTTTAAGACACTCGCACCCCCCATATATTTATATATAAACATTATATATACATTTTTACAGGTATATACATATTCATATTATTATATTTTAAATAAAATGGATAACTATTTTCTATTTACATATGGTTTATATATATATAGATATTTTATATCCAAATATGTTTAATTATTTATTAATTCAATTAATTTTTTATATGTAAATATATAAAAATATGTGTATATGTATGTATATATTTAATTACAAAAGACAAAAATTGAAGAAAAAAAAAAGAATTTTCACACCATAACATCCATATGAATGACAACCCAAGGAATAAATTTAGATTCCATTTAAAAAATACAAGAATAACATCTTAAATGAAGCTAAAATTCCATCGAATGCATAGAAATTTAGGTATTCAAACTAAAAAGTATGTTTTATAGGCCTTCCAAACCTTTTTTTTTTTCTAACAAAAAAAATAAGGATCAAGATACCCCTAGTTCAGACGACATAGATCTCTCCGCAAGATTTGATTTGACATCTAGTAAAGTCCAAACTGACACGTGGATCAAAAGTTATAGGTGTTTAATGTTAGTCATGAATTCAACTTATCCTAATAAACTAATTAAAATATTGATTTTTTTCTATCACCAAAATGTTATTAAAAGTCATTTACTCAAAATTGATTAGTAAATTTTTAATGAATATTAATTTCCAGTTATTTTTTAAATCATATTTCACTAAATCTATTATATAATGTGTAAATAAAAATTAATCATTATATAAATAATATTTAAGAATATATATATATATATATTAAAATATGATTTTTCATAATATATAATTTTTTAAGAATGAAACCTTTTATCAACACTAAAAAAGTGTTGATAAAGACGATCTTTATCATTTCTAAAGAAATCACTAATAAATTTTGTCTTTAATCAATGTTTTTAGCGATGATAAATATGCATTTATCAAGTATTTTTAGCTAGCGTTGATGAATAAATACCTTTAATCAATGCTTTTCTTAGTACTGGAAAATGATAGTGCTAAATAAGTCTGATTGTATAGTAGTGTGTCATCTAGCCTCAACATATGTGTCTGTAGTAATCCATTTTCCATATATGCATAAGTGTGATTTTTCACACGATGTATGTGTCATTCTACTTCAACGTATGTGTGATTCAATCCAGCATATTTCACTTTTAGTTCAGCGTAGTTGGCAATTGATTTTAGCGTATGCACAATTCAACAATTAGACATACTACATAATTTATAAAATAAGTCATGGTATCCATAATAAATAACGATAAAGGAAAAGAGTAACAAAATAATAACCACAACTAGAAGTATTTAATCAATTATTAATATATTTTTATGAGAATTTATAATTATCCAATTTTGAAATTGTATTGATCCTGAAATTTCCGGGTCAAGACTTGGGCCATCCAAGGGGTAAAATGGTAATTTTTCCTAAGAACATTTAGGATATTTCTAAGATGTATTTTGGGATGAGTTGTTGGGTCGGCATGGAAGCCTCGAAAATGATATAACAAAAATATTGTATAATAATTTTTGAAGAAGTAATTGTGTCTCATAAAGTAGACATCAGATTGAGAATCTAAAATCATAGAAGAGTAAAAAATGTGGTGTTTACCCAAGATGAGATATATGTTTTGATCGTGCCAGGTCCAACGATGGTTTTCAGTCAAGGACCGAGTCAGAGGAATAAATTTAATAATTAATTCATTAATTTTATTAATTATTAGAGCTAACAAATTCCATTATTTAAACAATATTTATAGAATTCTACAAGGGTTAACCACCTTCGTTGTGGACATAAACCTTAATAGATGAGTGGATGGAAATGCATGATGACGACAAGGATGAGGGATCGAGGTGATGGGATCAGATTGGCGGCAACATCAATGATCGTAATCACATCAATCACATCGCACACAATTGATTGAAGAACAAATGTTTCCCCATTTTGTTATTTTGATTATGCCATAAATCTTCGACAATGACTTGAATAAGATTTTAAAATTTTAAATTGGTTAAAAAAAGAAGCAAAATCCAGAAAACGTGGGGTGGAGGCTCTGTGGGCGGCGATGTACTGCCGGTGCGAAGGTAGTCAATGGCGGCTGGCTACCGCCAGGTGGCGGTGCCCTACACACCGCTTCTACGATCCTGATAGGGAGGGGTTCATCAACTAGGGTTTTCCCTCTCCCTTTTTGCACAGATAAAAAAATAAATAAAAATAACGAATGGAGAGATTATAACGCCTAGAATTATAGAGGGAAATGTACTATTAAAACAACGAATGGAGGTTCACTGTATAAAGAAAATAAAATTAGAAAAACAGAAATATAGAAGAAATTGTACAATTAAAACAACGAAAGGAGGTTCACTGTATAAAAAAAATAAAATTAGAAAAACAGAAATATTAGAGGGAGTGGGGTGAGGTGGTGCCCAGATGAATCCACACCCAAGTAATTTCTTTTATATATATAGATTGATATTATTCTTATTCTTATTCTTATTATCAAAAAAATTGTCTTTGTTATAACGTTACATCGAGACCTCTGATTGATCAACCATATATGGCACCATGATCCTGACATTGAGATGAGCATTCCATGACCAATATATGATATATAATTCTTACTTGAAAAATATTTTATATTAATAGTAATAATGATAATAATAATAATATTAACTGGTATCCCTACCCATGAATTTTCATGAGACCTAGTAATGCTAGTAATAAATAAATAACCATAGTTTATAAAAGTATATAGTCTGTTACAAAACAAAAAGACGAGAGAATGTGGTAATACAAATTAATTAATGAAAATGTAACTAACTACATTGAGTTTGAGTTAATTGAAGAGGTGTTTCCTCCTAAGTGATAAAAAATAATACAGGGGTGCACATGAAGATAAAAAAATGATATTCAATCATATTTATCCTTCTTTGATTTCTCAAGGATGTTTTCTAAAGTGAATTGTTTTTTAATCTCATGGCATGTCGATGTTCCTTGCTTGAAATAAGTGACATCATTATCTCTTTATGGAATACTTTATCAAAAGCATGTTTTAGATCACCATACAAATAATATATTAAACAATTTGTGAGACGTGATACATGCAACACCGCTGGTTATAGGTACAATACGCTTATTTTGTGTATTTTGAGCTTATATAATAATTGGTTTATTTCATTGGGGAGTTTCTCGTGAGTTTTGAAGGAGTTTTTGGAGATGCATGGTTTAAGCTTGGTTAGTAGAAACCATGCACCCTTTCCAGGAAACCGTTCAAGTGAGGATGAGACTCACTAGTCAAGCACATGATTAGTGCACGGTTTGACCAATCCATGTGAATGCCCAGGGGTTACCGTATGATAAGAGACCAAATAAAAACCGTAGTTAGCACACCATTTTTCAAACCATGCAGCCAATCATGTGAGGTATTGTCCTTGAGTGAGTAGCACTACGCGATTGACACACGCTTTACCAAACTAAGTGGCCAAACCGTCTAACCCTCTATAACATGTCATGTAGCACATGTTCTGTTAGTGCATGATTTGATAAACCATGCAAAATATAGTTATTGTTATGAAAATAATTGTTTAATTCGTATTTAGGCCTCGAGACCCACATTTTTCCTATTTTCTTCTTGGGCCTAAAACTCCTCTTCCAACCTAGGCACCCAAGAAAATTTATATTTAAACAGAAGTGATTCTTTTCCGAATTAATGTGTGTTGGTGATCAAGAATTGTTGATAAGTTATTTTATTTCCCTTTTTTCTTAGACAGACTGTTTTCCTCTCTCTCAAATCCATTGATCTAGTTTGTTATAAATAGATCTGTGTGCTTTGATGTGAATTGTGATGACATCTTCTTGGTGTTAGAGTCGGTGTTCTAGAACAAACTATTTGTACGTTGTATTACATTTATATTTGAATATTTGAATAGTAATTGAATATCTTATTACATATTGTTCATTGTTATGAATGACTTTATTATTCCAATGTCCTATAGTATCTATTGCATTGATAAGGTCACAATAGTTCCCTGTTATAATGAGAAACTTGAAATGCCATGATGATATTCTTAAATATAGTTTTGTTGTTAGTTAATGTTCTATGATAAGACACATTGTCTATAGACTGTCAGGTATGAGTATTCATTAGAGGATAATAATTTTCCTTATAAATCTCACACTTGGTAATATCTAATATGAGAGATTTTGAGAACATAAACTCCAGTATGAATTATGCATGTTTTGTATCATTAGATATTCCTATCTGTGAGTGTGTATAATAGTCTTTAGACTATAATTATTATTAATGCATGTTACAACTCATGCAATTAGATGTATTTCATAAACCATGATGTATATAGTTCATGTAGAAGATGGATATGTTGGCTGCATCATCATTAACATGTTATTAATTAATACATCACAGAAGAATTTGTCTCTTCCATCTTTATGGAAGTTGATATCTTAACCCTTTTATTGTAATTGAACCGTTACATTTGACCATGGTGTAATGGTGTGTTTATTTCATAAAGATAAATAAAGACATATCAAGTATATAAGATTATGATATACATTTGTGACTTGCTTGATGGGATATTGAGACAAATGGATAATATTATACAGTGAGCATTCGTATGTGGTTTTCAGCATTGTGACATAAAGGTATTTCAATTTTCACTTCCACAAATGCAAGAAAAGGAAACACTTGGGTTTTATCAGCACAAATCATAAAGCGTAGATAAATGAGGGACTTTTATCAGTGCTGGAAAAAAGCAATGATAAATAAACCCTTTATCCGCGCAAATATTAGCATTGATAAAGTCCCCCTTTATCTGTGCTAACAAAAACGCTGATAAAAAGGAGATTTTATCAGCGCTATTAATAGCACTGATAAAAAATTTTAATAGAAAAAATTATTAATTTATATAAAAATATTTTAATTATATTCAAAAATAATTTTTATATGTATACATTAAATAAAAAATGCATGTTTATTATGTTTATTATGTTTATGTTTCATTTATGTTTATTATGTTTATTAGTTTTAGTTATATCGTTATTATATATTTATTATACTATATGTTTATAATATTATATATAAATACTTTTTAATATATATATACTTATTAAATATATATATATATATATTTCCAAATGAATGTGTCAATTGATATGTACATTCATATTCTCAAGAATATGTTCATTGTTTACCCTAATGTTGGCCATATATACTATAGTACTATATATACTTGGTGTATTCATTCATTTTCTATATATATGAAGCTTTATCTTCTCATAAATACTTAAAATCATGATAAATATATTTAAATAAACAATAAATGTATTTATTATATTTAAAAATATAAATATTTAGGTATATATAATTATACACCTTCAAAATATATTATACATAATTATAATAATATATAACTAATTAAATATAAATATGTTTAAATAATTAAAAAATTACAAAATATTTTTTTCTAAATGATAAATATATATTTATGAATACCTTTTGAATATATTTATTTATAAATATATGTCTTTAATGAATATATACACAGACACAGACACAGACACACACATTTAAATACTTATGAAATTAAAATTAAAATTAACATATCAATTTATATTTATATATTTATATATATTTAATTATAATTTAAATTATAAAATTATATATATATATATATATTTAATTATAATTTACACACAAACACAAACATAAATATATATATATATATAGTTATAATTTAAATTATTAAATTATAATAAATATATTATTTAAATATATTTATAAAATTATATATGTAATACATATATTGGTTATAATTTTATAATTATGAATAAATGGTATGTTTTATCAAAAAGTGCTGATAAAGGCATGTTTAATCAACGCTTTCAATTTAAGCGCTGATAAAACATACTTTTATCAACGCTTTTTATCTAGCACTGATAAAAGTGTCGTCAGGTTTTATAAATAAACCCAAACATTCTCCTCCATCCTCACACACCTCAAGCTTTCATGGAAGTCGATCCCTGCTGCCACCGCCACTGCCTCCTCTCTTCCCGCCTCTCTTGCCTCTTATCCTACCTCCTTCTCCACCTCGGCTGTTGACTCCTCCACCGTTGTGAATAGAGTTGCGTCACGTGTCTCTCCTTTGTCGCACTTCTCTTACACTAGTGGATCTCCTATACCACACCTCTCCTTCGCCGCGACTCTCCTCCGCCATTACCTCTCCTCCGCCGCGCTCTCCACCACCACGCCTCTCCTCCGCCACGCCTCTCCTCCGCCACGCCTCTCCTCCACCGCGCCTCTCCTACACCGCGAATGCACCTTCTATTCATGTTGAACCACACATCCACAGTTAGTTTTCTACTCTTTCTCATTGTATTATATTATTACAATTTGATATTGATGGTGATGTTGTGAATTTTACAGGCTAAATGCCCCACTGAAAATTGTGGTCGTGGTGGTCCTTGTTTGCACACTAAATGAAAATATGATATATTATATCGTTACTTAATTCTTCATTCATGGTATTCTATGTTATGTTTCATGACCATTCTCCTTCAAGAGTTATGATTTATATGATTTATGACCCATAAGGATTTATTTTCAAAATCCTTCCAAAAAGTGAGACCTCTCAAATGTGATATACAATATGGGGAATTAGATTTCTCTTTAATTGTAAATACTCTAGAATTATTTTCTCCTCTAGGTATATTTGGTAAAATTCAATTTTCCTATACCATATTTTGAATTGTTTGATTTAAAAATCTTCATTTCAATGTGGTTTTTCATCATGGTTATTTAAAAAAAATCAAAATGTTTTTCTATATATTCAAAAATAATTTTTTTATTATCCAATCCTTTTTTTCTTATTACTCTTATTTATTTTTCATGATTATATTGTTAAATATTAATTTGAAAATTAAATGTCTTCAAAGTGTTTCCACTTCTTTTATAGAAAACATTTTGTATTTTTTATATTTTTATTATAAAAATTATTTTTAAAAATAAAATTCTTCAAAGAATTTCAACTTCATTTACTAAAAACGTTATACATTTCTCAAGTTTACATTATAAATGAATGTTTTTAAATGTAAAATTTATCAATATATTTTTACTTCATTTATTTAATACATTATGTCTTTTTAAAGTTTGAATTATTAAGGATTCTATTAAAATTAAACATTTATAAAGTATTTTTACGTCTCATTTTTAAAATTTTTGTGTCTATTTAATAACCTTTTATTAGAAGCTATTTATAATAATGTTTTCAATAGTAATCTATTTCCCAAAAAAAATTAAATATAATTTTCACTTCAATGTTTTAAAAAAGTTATTGGGAAAAGAATTGTATTTTCACTTGTATTTATCATCATAGGATTGTTTTTCATGTAGTGATATTCTAGTCACAATTTATATCTTATTATGATATAATTTATTTTGGAAAATTAGAATTATAATATTCTATGATTTCTTAACTTCTTGTTATGTGATTTTTTTGAATTATTTATGGAAGAAATTATTTTTCCATTTCAAGCATTCTTCCCACTCTTTCTTCTTTATCTCCCCCATCCCTCATCTCTTCTCTATTTCCCATAGGTTTCTCCTTCTCCAATGAACTAAAATTATTTTTTTCATGAGGATTTAGGGATTTAGGTTTTTTGAGTGTTTTCCATAGAAGGTGACATGTTGTGTATTGGATACCATTCAGTTTACAGTTGGTGTTTCTTTTATCATCCTTTATTTTATAGTTCATGGAATGTGTATACTTTATAAATTTAGTTTCAATTAAGGTATAGTAATGTATGGGTTCTTGGGTGAAATTATAATTTTCATTCTTAAATTGTAGGCTTGGGATAAATGGTTTTCATAAGAGTTTCATGTACTATTTTTAAATCAGATAAATTCTCATAAAAAAGAATATTTGAAAAGGTTTATAGGGTCATTTTAATGTTTTTTATAGTAAATTTATGTCTTATTCCTTTTTTGGTTTTTCAATGTAATTTTCCATGTTCTTAGAGAATGTTTTAGAAAGAAAAAGGGATTTTTTTCAAGTGATTCCAAAATTATTGAAATGATGAGACTTTAAAGAAGGGGATTGAGACTCTACATACTAAGTGGGTTTTCAGATAAAGACCCATTTTTCACATTAAAACGTAAATGGTTTACGTCTCATGTGACCCTCAATGATTTACCCTATACTTGTTTCACCAGTTATGGGTTATTGAAATTTATATGATGGATTTATGATGTGAAAAGGGGATGTTATATGTGATGGTGTTGTAGGCGAGGTGTGAGACATTTTTTTGGTAATTATCTTGATTTATTTCTCACCTCCATTGTTTCTTGTTTATGGTAACTTGGGTGTCTTGGTGGGAGGTCTTGAGTCATGATACCCTAGTTGGTACACACACATCTATAGCCCCCCTAGTTGTGTTTAAGACATGGCTAGTGGGATGGTTTCATTATGATGAGTTATGTATGGTTTAATTGGGAGGATCATGTTATTGTTGGATGAAACATATATCAGATGTGTGTCCATGTATTTTTAGTTCCCTTTTAGATCGTTACACACTAGTACCTAGGGTATATCCCATGGAATTTTGTTCCTTGATCGGTGGTTCTATATAGATGATTAAATTATTATATTGATTTCATCCCCCTTATTATTGTTTTATTAGTGTAACTATTAATACTGGTTTTCTTGAATATTATATTTTTCCTTGATCACATGGTTCCCTTCTTCAATTTTGTCACAACCTATCCCCCGGGGCCCATGCCGTGACTACCCCAAACTAGCCTTCCATAGGCCAGGGGCTGGCGACTAGCACCGAAAGGTGTTTTCCCTAAAACTGGGAAGGCATTGACTTTATAACCTACAAACTCACGTAACCAAACACATAGCAAGATATGAACACAAGTAAACTGTATAACCAAAAGAGTACTGAAAGTAAAGGGGGCCGGAAATACAAGCCACACAGTAAAGGTACAAGAAACTAAAAGTACAAGTACAACTGAAGGAAAAGGAAAACAACTACTGGGTCGTCCTCCAAGATTCCTACCTGAAGGGTAGGTACAGATAACCTCCTCAGTGCTCCATATTTGTCTGTCTCCTCTGTGTACCGACTCGTCATAAGGTCCACCTCCAGGCACCGTCCAGTCCTGATACCCTCAGTGTCGATCAACGCTCTATGTCGTCTGCAACAAACACAACGATGTGCGGGCATAGCCCATGCAGGGGTGAGTATAACGATACTTAGTAGGGACCCTGAGACCATTAAGGTCTCACAAAATCCTCCAAGTATCAGTCAAAAAAGGAGAAAACAACTGATAACCCTACTTAGGTATATGCCCAAACATATACCTAAGTTATCAAGTAAACGCATCTCAATCATGAAGAAACATAGAGGTTATGAATCATCTCACACCAAGATTTATTCTAAGGGTAGTAAAAAGTAACATCCCTAGTCACATTTCTAAACACATTAGCTTCCGTAGATCCCCTCCTCTATCAAGTATAGTGGGCATGTCGCATTACACAGAGGCACTTCCTACAAACCTTGGACTGCTGAGGTACTCCTCCTGTCGAGTACCGTGGGTATGCCGCGTCACACAGAGACTCTCCCCACCATGGGTCTATCACGTCACATAGAGGCGCTCCCCCTCGTGACTTGTTGAGGTACTCCTCCTGTCGAGTATCGTGGGTCTGTCGCATCACACAAAGACGCTCCCCACTGTGGCCTACTGAGGTACTCCTCCCGTCATGTATCGTGGGTCTGCCGCGTCACACAGAGGCGCTCCCCACCATGGCCTGTTGAGGTACTCCTCCCATCGTGTACCATGGGTCTTCCGCATCACAAAAAGGCTCTCCCCACTATGGGTCTGCTGCGTCACACAGAGGTGCTCCCCACTAGGCCTGTCAAGTCACTCCAAGTCAAAAAAGGTGAGTAGTCGTCAAATCTCATCTAGCTATTGGGTTCCTGCACTATGGTCACTCGTCTCCAGGAGGATCCACTCCACGAGCTACTGGTCGATATACCAATTGCCACGATGTCCCAAAAAGAAGCATCTCAAAGCTCTGTCATGTCATAGGGGTCTCAATGCAACAGACGGTGCGTCAATCGGACGTCCGGTCTATGAGTTATTAACCTTTTAGTCCCAGGGGCCCGGTTGGATTCATGCTCGATCCAAACTGACCATTCCCCATCTTAATCCAAAACTCTAGTGGGGTAAACTTAAAGGGACCGACTCACTCTAATATTTCCAGCGCTGCTGACGGTTCGTCAAACGGACGTCTAGTGCCAAAGTTATGGCCAAAAGAAAGTAAGTGGGTCCTAGTGGGCCTGGGTTCGGTCCAACCCGGTCGGACTGACCCGGAACGACCTGGATTGGGTCGACCTTTTTCATGTTGACCCGGTCTGGCCTGACAGGCTGTGAGGGTGCCGCGAGGGCGGCTCGGCCGCAAAGGGTGTCGCGGGGGCGGCTCGGCCGTAGAGGGGCTCGACTGCGGGGTGGCTCGGTCGGGGTGGCTCGCAAGGCTGTGGGTGGCACAACTAGGGAGGCTTGAAGGGGAGCGACGAGGGAAGTTCATCTCGGAGTGGCACGACGAGGGCGTTTCAGCTCGGAGCGGCGTGACAAGGGCGGTTCGGCCGGAGCTGCGCGGTGAGGGGCGGTTCGGCCCGGGGTGGCGCACCGAGGGCGGTTCGGCTGGAGCGACACAGCGAGGGCCGTTCGGCCCGGAGCGGCGCGGTGAGTGCCATTTGGCTAGAGCGGCGCGACGAGGTGTGGTTCGGCCTGGGGCGGCGCGGTGAGGGCGGTTCGGCTGGAGCGACTCGCAGGGTCGCAGGCGGCTCGACTAGGCCGCTGGCGGCGGCTCGGCCTGGGCAGCGGCGACTCAGACGCGGGTCGGCTCAGATGCGGACGGTGCAGAGCAGCGGAGGCCGCGGGGCGGCACAGGGCGGTGTGGGGCGCGGAGGCCGTGGGTGGCGGCGTCATTGCCTTCGTCGCGTTCAACACCACAAATCATCACAAGATTCGCGAAGGGGTCGGGCCATGTTTGTTTGGATCGTACCCTCAGCGTTAGGGTTGTAGCAAGCGGCTCATCAAGAACACGAACACTGAATGTCAAATCCAATCCTCCCCACAATGATTGTTCCCAACTCACAAAAGAAATCATCCGCATTATTTTTTTTAAAAAGGAAAGAACATGGGAATATAATCATACACAAATTAAACCCCTACCTTGGATTGTTCGTTAACGTTGGCGTGAGAAGGAAGATGAAGTTGTCGACGTTCATCTCATCTGCCACACACCTCCAATCTCAGGCTTGTGCATTGGTTCTTCGTAGTCGAAGATGTTCCTCGTTGGAGGGTGTCCTGAGGAAGAATTCAAAGTTTGGTGTTCTTCTTTGGAGGAGTATTCTTCGTGGATGAAGTGTAATCCTCCAAGGGTTCTCCTCTCTCAATTCCACCCAACAAAATGAAAGAGGTGCCAATATAATTTACTTAAGAAGAAATTATGTTGGCACACCCAAGTTGGCGTAATTAATGTACCGCGTTGACACAATTAATTGGCCCAATTTAATGGCTCAATTTAATGGGAGGGGTGGAATATTGGGGAGTTGGGAGGTTTCTCCCCATTAAGAGGGGTCGGGTGGTCCCCGCCTCTAAAATTCAAAATGGGGGTTTAGGTTCGGGTGGTCCCCACCACCATAACCTCACAAGGGAGGTTTAGTTCCGGTGGACCCCACCTCTTAACCTTCAAATGGTGTTTTAGTTCTGGTGGTCCCCACCTCCCAACATCCACATGGGTGTTTACAATAAAAATAAAATGTGATAATTTTATTTTATTATTTCCACAAAAAACCCCTAAATTAACTTTCACCCTTGACCAACTGCTGTCAAGGTGAAAGTCTTATTAAGTGAATACCAGTGCTGTGAGTTCATCGGTGCCCTCAGATTTCAATTCTGAGCACCGATTCAAAATTTAGAATAACCTGATCGCACATTTACTAAACGTACCCAAACAAAAGTTCTGAAATTCATTTCGGGCACTTCGGGCCTCAGAATCACACGCAGTAAATTTTTGAAGACTCGTAAAATTCCCATATATTAAAAAAATTACATGGAAATTCCAGGTCTTTACATTATCCCCACCTCAGGGCTTTACTTCCCCATAAGCCACAACTCAAACTATGGGAAAAAAGTGGATGTACTGAGCACGCATATGAGCCTCCCACTCCCATGTGCTCTCCTGGAGGTTCCCGTGCTGCCAGCGAACACGCACTAGAGGTATCGACCATCCATGAAGGAACCGCTTCTATCGATCCTCAATCTCTACTGGAACCTCCGTAAAAGTCTCTCCATCATCGACATACAACTCTCTATGTTCAATGATATGAGAAGGGTCATGCACGTATCTCCTCAGCTGGGATACGTGGAAGACATTGTGCACCCATTGCAAATGAGGTGGAAGAGCTAAGCGGTAAGACACCTCACCAATTCTACTGAGGATCTGAAAATGTCTGATGAATCTCGAAGATAAATTGTCGTCTCGGCCAAATTATTGCAAACCTCATCGAGGTGAGACTCGTAGAAAGACGTGGTCACTATCCTCGAAATCCAGAGGTCTCCTTCTCCTATTGGAATACAATTTATACCTGCTCTATGCAGTCTTCATCCACTCCTGGATGATCTGAAACTTCTCCGTGGTAGCTCGTACCATCTCTAGTCCCACTAGTGCAGACTCCCCTGGGTCAGTCTAGCTTAAAGGTGATCTGTAAGGTCGCTCATACAACACCTCTAAAGGTGACATTTCAATGGTGGAGTGATAACTGTTGTTGTATGGAAACTCCGCCAAAGGTAAATGATCCTCCCAACTGTAACTGAAGTTGAGGACACAAGCATGCAACATATCCTTGAGGGTCTGAATGGTCCGCTCAGTCTGGCCATCCGTCTAAGGATGGAAGACAGTGCTCAAATTAAGCTACATCCTGAAAGCCTCTTGCAACCCCTTCCATAGCCAGGAAGTAAAACGTGCATCATGATCAGAGACAATCATCGAGGGTACTCCATGTATCCATACAACATTCTGCACATAGAGGCGTCCCAAGCTCTCTACTGAACTCTTCTCTCTAATCAGTAGGAAGTGGGCCGACTTGGTGAGTCGGTCAAAGATCACCCAAATCGAGTCATGACCTCTAGATGTACATGGAAGTCCTGTCACAAATTCCATGTATATCCTATCCCACTTCCACTTTGGGACCTCCAAAGGCTAAACCAAGCCTGCTGGTACCTGATGCTCTGCCTTAACTTGCTTATAAGTGAGGCATCGAGAAACAAACTCTGCTACTACTTTCTTTATTTCCGGCCACCAATGATTTCATTAGAGATCCTGGTACATCTTCACCACTCCTGGATGTACCGCTAGAGGAGAAGTGTGGAACTCCCTCAACAATTCCTCCTAAAGTGACATTGGTACCATGGTACCTCCTCTAAGGAGGATGAGGTGCTCCCCACCTTCAAAAAATCCATCAGGTGCCTGCCCTATGGATATCTGAGCACATCGAGCCTCACAGTCAGCGTCCCCACGCTGTGCCTCCCTGACTCACTGAATAAGTGGGTGAGTGACTGTAAGAGACTGAAAAAAGATTCTCCATCTATATCCACAAAGGATATCTATAAAGCAGCCAGCTGCTCCGTCACGTCGCCTAACAGCTATATACCAAATCTCCTACTGAGTGCATCTGCAACAACGTTCCCCTTACCAGGTTTATAGACTATCTCAAAGTCATAGTCCTAGAGGAACTCAAGCCAACATCACTGTCTCAGGTTCAGGTCCTTCTAATAGAAGATATACCTAAGACTCTTGTGATCAGATTAGACTATAAAACGTTCTCCCATCAGATAGTGTCACCACATCTTCATGGTGAAGACCACTACTACTAACTCTAGGTCATGGGTAGCGTAGTTCTTCTCATGATATCTCATCTGTCGAGAACCATATGCGATCACCGCTCTCTCCTTCATTAGGACACATTTGAGACTGGTCCCTGATGCATCGTAGTAGACTACGTACCCTACACCCTCCTCTAGAAGCCTCAAGATGGGGGCACTAGTCAGCCTCTGCCTCAACTTCTGAAAACTCTACTGGTATCTCTTCAACCACATGAAGGGTTTCCCCTTCTTCGTCAAGGCTGATAGTGGTGCTGCAACTCTGAAGAAATCTGGCACCAATCTCTGGTAGTATTCATCCAAACCCAGGAAACTCCATACCTCTGTCACACTCTTGGGTGGCTCCCAAGCAAGTACCGCCTCAATCTTTGCTGGATCCACTGAAACTCCAGCCTCTGATATGACATGTCCCAGAAAGTGAACCTCTCGAATCTAGAACTGACACTTCGAGAGCTTACCATAAATATGGTTCTCTCAGAGTGTGTATAGTACTACCCACAAATGATAAGCATTCTCCTCCTCAGTAGTCGAGTAGATCAGAATGTCGTCGATGAAGACTACTACAAAGCGATCAAGGTATGGCTGAAATATCCTGTTCATGAGTCCCATGAACACTGCTGGAGTGTTGGTTACACCAAATGACATAACCAAGAACTCTTAATGGTCATACCGACAATTGAAGGCCATCTTCTGCACATCCTCATCTCGTACTCTAAGCTGGTGATAGCCTGATCAGAGGTCTATCTTTGAGAACCACCATGCTCCCTTTAGCTGATCAAAGAGGTCGTCAATCCTTGGGAGTTGGTACTTGTTCTTCACGGTCACCTGGTTTAGGCGTCGATAGTCAACACAAAGCCTCAAGCTCCCATACACCTTCTTGGCCAACAAAATTGGGGCTGTACATGGGGAAACACTGGTCCGGATGAATCCCTTCCTCTACAAGTCCTCTAGTTGTACCCGCATCTCGCGAAGCTCCGTAGGAGCCATCCGATACACTGGTGAAGATATCGGTTCCATCCTGGGGTATAATTCAATGTAAAAGTACACCTCTCTGCGAGGAGGTAGACCCAAAACATCATCAGGGAAGACATCCATGTACTGGTCCACCACTACAGGATAATTCAGAATCTCCACATTAACTGCTTTGAGGATAAGGCTAGCCAACTGATGTGTACTCGGCTGCACCCTCCTTCGGGTAAGTCCATCCTACGCTGTAAAGGCTCCCTTCTCGCCGATAAAGGTAAACCTGGTCCCATCCATGCGGACACACCACACATTGCGCCTAATATAGTCAATCTGAGCATGGACTGTAGATAACTAGTCCATACCCAAGATGATGTCATAAGGCCTCGAGGTTGCTACTAGGAGATCCCAGCTGAAGCTCTCGCCTCCTGGAGTAAGCTCACACTACCACCAGCAGTGCGTAATCATCGAATTTTCTCTCGTAGGAGTCTCTATCCATAAGGATCGATCCAACAGCTCCGTCGGAATCTCCGAGCTCCGAACGAGGGTAGGGGAAATAAAAGAATGATTGACACCTATGCCTATAAGCACTGCAGCTAAGGTGGATTAGACATAGATTGTACCTCATATCATCTCCGAAGCGCCATGATCGTAAGCCTCAACTGTCTAGAGATGAGATATCCTCTATCCACCTACTCCTTGTGGTCAGGGTGGACCTCCTGGTGGTGGTGGCAGTGACATCTCAAATCGTCGCCCACCGACAGCTGCACAACCAGCTCCTCTGCCACGTCCACCTGCACCCTGCAGACCACCTTGATCGAACCTCTGTCTCTGGATAGGTGGTCCCTCGACCATCTGCTGATTATCCTTATGACGGGTCGAACAATCATGAGCCATGTGAACCTACCCGCCGCATGAGTAACACTGCATAATCCTTGCCTGACTAGTTCTGCCTCGGGTGCCATGCACAACCGATCCTGAGTCATGCGGTCATCCACCTGTAGGTCTGGTCCTCTTGGACCTTTGTGACATCTGTCTGCTACCATCTACAGAAGACTTCGCTATATGATTACTCGTGGTGGGTCTCGTTGCTGGTGACTGCTCAGCAAGGAAACTCTCCACTAAGAGGGCTCTCTCTAACACCCCCGCCTACGTCGGGATGCTGAGTGATATCATCGAAGCCCTGATCTTCTGTATGATCCCCTGCTCAAAGGTCCAGGACCTGGAGAATGGGTCCCATACCATATCTGTGGAGTAGCGTACGAGTTCAGTGAACCTCGCTGAGTACCAAGCCACAGTCATGTTGCCCTGTTGCAGATGAAGTCGCTCCTGAATACGCACTACGTGACTAGTCGCTGGAACAAACTCTACCCAAAACAGACTCTCAAATTCTACCCAGAGAAGAATCACCTCATCGTGAACTTGGAGCATCAAGCTCCACCATCTGCCTATTGCTTCCTATAGAAGGCTGGCGACAAGGATCACCATGAGATCAGCTGGTGTCCCTATGAGTCAGAAGACTCTCACCACAACCTCCAACCAATCCTCAGCCGCCTATGGGTCCGTATCAACCTTGAACCTGGGTGGCCTCTGGTACTGGAACTCATGTAATGCGCTCAAGCAGCGTGCACTCTCTCCTGCTGGGGCTGGTGGCATCGGTGGCCCAATGGGTAATGGTACCGCTGGTTCCTCCGCTAGTGCCTCTACTGAAAGAGGGCCCTGCACTGAGGCCTCGTCGCTCAGTGGGCTATCAGTGCGTACAACTCTCGGAACCCTAGATGGTTGTCTACATGGAGGCATCCTGAAAAGAAACAAGTGAAACACGGTCAATAAGTTATACTTGGTGAGATGACATAAGAGATAACAAAGAAAACTCTTGGAAAGACACACGTAATTAGTGTTTTTGTGCACTGAGTCAGAAATCAGAAGTCATGGTCCTGGTGTATGGATACGTCGGCCGCTACACCAATACTGGACTCCCTGAACTGAAAAACGCATTCATTACCCTTAACACTATTTATTTATAGAAAAGATCAGAGTACTAGTTCTTCAGTAGAACTGACTCCTCTAATACCAATCTATCATGACCTGTCCCCCGGGGCTCGTGTCGTGACTACCCCAAGCTCGACTTCCATAGGTTAGGGTCTGGCGACTAGCACCGAAAGACATTTTCCCTAAAACTGGGAAGACATTGCCTTTATAACCTGAAAACTCATGTAACCATGTACACAACAAGATATGAACACAATCAAACTGTATAACCAAAAGAGTGCTGAAAGTAAAGGGGGCCAGAAATACAAGCCCAACAGTAAAGGTACATGAAACTGAAAGTAAAAGTACAACTGAAGGAAAAGGAAAATGGCTACTAGATCATCCTCCAAGATTCCTACCTAAAGGGTATGTACAGATCACCTCCTCAGTGCTCCATGTTTGTCCATTTCTTCCGTGTACCGACTCGTCGTAAGGTCCACCTCCGGGCACCGTCCAGTCCTGGTACCCTCAGTCTCGATCAACATTGTCAGTCATCTGTACCAAACACAACAAAGTGCGGGCATAACCCATGCATGGGTGAGTATAACGATACTCATTAGGGACCCTGATACCCTGAAGGTCTCACAAAGTCCTCCAAGGATCAATCACAAAAGGAGAAAACAACTGAAAACCCTACTTAGGTATATTCCCATACATATACATAAGTTATCAAGTAAACACATCTCAATCATGAAGAAACATAGAGGTTCTGACTCTGCTCACACCAAGATTTATTCTAGGGGTAGTAACAAGTAACATCTCCAGTCACATCATCGAACACCTCGGCTGTCGGAGATCCCCTCCTCTATCGAGTATAGTGGGCTTGTCGCGTCACATAGAGGCGCTTCCCACAAACCTTGGACTACTGAGGAACTCCTCCTGTCGAGTACCGTGGGTCTGCCGCGTCACACAGTGGCACTCCCCACCATGGTTCTGCCGCATCACACATTGGCACTCCCCCTCGTGACTTGCTGAGGTACTCCTCCTGTCTAGTACCGTGGGTCTGC
Organism: Viscum album; assembly: GCA_963277665.1. Classification (NCBI taxonomy): domain Eukaryota; kingdom Viridiplantae; phylum Streptophyta; class Magnoliopsida; order Santalales; family Viscaceae; genus Viscum; species Viscum album. The sequence goes on along the minus strand of OY728140.1, from coordinate 1,709,100,314 downwards.
CGCGTCACATAGAGGAACTCCCCATCATGGCCTACTGAGGTACTCCTCCTATTGTGTACTATGGTTCTATGATGTCACATAGAGGCACTTCCCACCGTGGGTCTGCCGCATCATATAGAGGTTCTCTCCACTGGGCCTATCAAGTCACTCTAAGTCAAAAAAGGTCAGCAATCGTCAAGTCGGAGCCAGCTACTGGGTTTCTGCACTATGCCCCCTCGTCTCCAGGAGGATCCGATCCATGAGCATCTGGTCGATACTCTAATTGACACGATGTCCCACGAAGAAGAATCTCAAAGGTCCACCATGTTATAGGGGTCTCAACGCAACAGACGACGCGTCAATCAGATGCCCGATCTGTGAGTTATCAACCTTTTTGTCCCGGGGGCCCGGTTGGATTCATGCTCAATCCAACCTGACCATTCCCCATATTAATCCAAAACTTCAGTGGGGTATACCCAAAGGTACCGAATCGCTCTAAGATTTACAACGCCACTGACGGTTCGTCAAACGGACATCTGGTGCCAAAGGTATGGCCAAAAGAAAGTAATTGGGTCATAGTGGGCCCAGGTCTGGTCCAACCCGGTCGGACTGACCCAGCTTGGGCCGACCCATTTCAGGTTGACCCAGCCTAACCCGCTGGGTCCCTCCCAGCCCACTGGTCAGCCCGGACCATTGGTTTCTGCCCGGCCCGCTGGGCGGATCGGCCCGCGGGGCCCGGCCCGGCAGGCCGCGAGGGTGCCACGAGGGCGGCTCTACCACGGAGTCTAACAACCCATACTTTAAATACATTGTTATTACTTCAAAATTGAAGCACACTTATTACAACATATAACAAAACCATGGTAGGACCGTATAGGTATAGTGTCTTTAGAAACCGGGAAACATAAACAACAGGTTCATATAGCATCTACATTGTCTCCCATTTATTTCATAATATCTAGAGTCCCTTTTGGCATATCCTACTTAATAACCTTCTTCCCGACCTGGGGAAAGAAAACATACAAAAGGGTGAGCTCAAATGCTCAGTAAGGGTAAACAAAAGAAATATCAATCATAAGAACATAACATTTTGGAAATCTTAACCTGCAAAAGAGATCATAATTTCATAACATGGGATAAATCATAGTAGTGAAATGTAATCCCACTAATCATAACATAAAACATGAAACTTTGTGACATACACACATAATCATACAGAATCATTTTATAGTAGTCAAGACTCATTTCCAAGACTATCTTAGTGGACAAAGTCCATTTCTGAACAGAGTTCACTCCTCGTTTCAGTCCTGTATCACTGAACCGGTTTAACTTGCCGTTCCAGCCATGTATATCTCATGAGATATAAAATCTTTACCCAATGTATTGGAGGGAGATATAGGTCCCACCGATCTCATAATGATACCATTCTTATGTGTGCCACAAAATCATAAATCATACATCATAGCATAACCCATGTAATAAAAATGGGATTCTTAAACATCATTCCATCATAACATAATCCATATAAGATAAAAGGACATCATAAAAATAATTCCATCATAACATAATCAAAACAATGTAAAAATAGGGATAGAAATAGAACCCTATATTATCTTAGATGGAAAATAATTTTGATAAAACACTTGAACTTCATTCTTGAGGAAAATATCCTTTCTACTTCAATTTTTTTTTCCTTTCTTAACATGTCATATAATTTTAAACCAAAATAAGTTGATTAAAAATAAACTTTAAAACTTGTAAAGGAAGCTTCATGGAAATAATGTTCTAAAAATCCATTCATGCCGTATAAGTTAAAAAAACATTCTTCTCGTACTTTTTCCAGAAAAGTCAAAAAGTACCTCGTACGAAAAATGACAAAATATTCCTTTCTTATCTTTTACTAAAAACTCACCGAAGGGTAAAATTGGATTTAAAAAATTTTAGGTGGATGGAAATAATATTACATACTGAGGAAACATGGATGTGGATGATAAATATTCCCCAGTAAATTCTGAAGTATAAACAATCTCAGATAAAAATTGAGATTGCGAGATTTTCCCTTACCTTAGGTCCGATATGCTTTCTACATGTCCGAACCTCTTGTATAATTATTTAAATAATGTCATTGACTTATTACAGAATCATATTCATTGTTATGATATCATATATGGTCATATTCTTAGCTTCTTATTAGTAATATTTCTTTTCTACTTGTTATTCGGGTGTTTATTGCTTTATGTTCTTATGCGTGTTTTGTCGAATAAATTCTTATTCCTCTTTATAGGATATAAATACATCATTTACATAATGGTATCAGTGTAATATATATCATATTCATTCATTCAATTCATTTATATTATCATTATTCAATGAAGATCATATAGAACGAGTCGTATCACATCGTGGAGACGGTAGGCCGTACGTACGCACAAGTGATGATATCGTTCCCATGATCGTGGAATTGTATTTAAGTGTATGTATAATATTTCAGAATCAATATCACTTTACAATAATCATATATAGTTATTATTTACACCATTATACCGATCCAAGTAAGGTGGTGGTGGAAAACAGATTACACCACGGCGTGGAGATGGTATTCCGTACGTACGCACGCGCGGTGATTTCGTTTTCCATAGGATGGATAAGAGGTGAAATAAGGTTGTTTCATATCAGTATATGAGGGATACTGATTTTATTACCTCATAATGAAACAACTAAAGAAGAGGGAGTAGAAGAAGAATGGAACTTGAAGAAAACGGTAGAAGGTATTACCTCTTTCTCGAAGTGCCTCCTTTAAACTTTCTCTTAAGGCACTAGAGTTGGTCTTTTGAGAAGACCAGTAACTCTAGTAGGTTTATAAGGAAGTGGGGAAGTGAAATGGGCAGGGTTTGGCCGATCTTTAAGGCTCAAATTGGTGTGAGGAAGAGAGGGAGGAGGTGCCCTTTTATAAGGGAGGAGAGGGGCACCTTTGAAAATATAAGAAATATTAGTTTATATTAAATCCCAACCCCACTTAAAAACTTCAAAAATGACTCATATACAAATATTAGATGATATAGGGTTGTAATATCATCATCAAATAAAATTTAGACATTTTAGGAATTTATTTTAAACATTATCAACTTGATTTATCCTTATTTATCAATTTTATTTTATTTGTGGTAATAATATTCTAAATTTTAAATTATTATAAATAATTACATATGTGTTGTGAATTTCCCATAATTTGACACTTTATGAAATTGTAGACCATATAAATTTTAATTTATAAATTTTAAATATTTTTTGGATTTTTAAACACTTTTATAATATGTCATTTCTATAAATCAACAATAGTGTCAATTTTGACACTATTCATTTATTTGAGTTTAAATAAAATATATACAGAATATATGTTCGAACTAAAATATTTAATAGATTCATAACATGTCATTTTTATCTAGAAAATTAGTGGAGCTCATTAAATAGTTCATATAATATTTATTTTAATACTTTTAATATCATTTATTTGATATTTCAATCAATAAAATAATTTCAACATCACTATTGTGTCGTAATTAATGGTAATTATTTAATCCCTAAAAATTATTAATAAATTAATATGATATATATAATTTTATTAGATTTTTTTAGACTATTCATGTTCGAAGTTTCATGAAGTTTATCACTAAATTAAAATTATTAGACTTATAAGATTTAAGAGAGTGACATGTTGTCACTTTCTTTGGTTTTAATAATAATTATATTATTTCATGGTCAAAAGTCCATGAAATGAATCTAGTATGACTATTAGGTGATATGGGTCGACTTTTATTCATCCAATAGGAATTTAGAAAGTGTTAGGGTAATTTTATAATCTTATATTTACCCTTAATTACCCGATTTACCTTTAACTACAGTAAATAAAAATTACCGTAGTTACTATTCATAATCTCAAAAAAAAAATAAAAGTATCCTATTAACATAATTTGGACCCAATAAATCCAAATATGGAATCTATTTTTAAAAATTCAAAACACAGAAGTTACAGTAATTAATTTAAAATTAATCCCGTTGTTAAGCAAACGGGTTTTTAAAAGTTAAAACATTGCCAAAGATTAAAATGTTTTTACCTATGAATTCAATGTAAAATTAATGCTAATGACATACATTATATTAAATGGTAAAAATGTATTCTATTTATTCTTTAAAAAAATTAAATATTATAATTTAACCATATAAATTATTGCGATGAAAAAAGTTATTTTTAATTAAAATATAGTGTGTTTTTACTATTTATTAAAATATGAAAGTTATCAGAATAATATGAAAAATTTATCCAAAATAAATTTTTATATCCTGATTCTAAAGAAGAATTTTATTTTTCAAATTGAACTTATACACTTGTCAAAAACTAGCTTTAAAGTGGGTGCGCCATCAAAAGGCGGTAAAACTGCTTTTTTTGAAAAATACTTCTTTTATCCAAAAAATTGATTTTTTTTCACACCTCATTCTAGAAAATGTATAAGATGAATTATAATGTTATAAAATTCAAAATTCAGTAAATACTATTCATAATGGCTAGTTTATAATATTATAATAATATATCGTTGTTTAATGAAACTCAGTATTGCGTACTACACACGCTATCGAGGAAGGTTGCGATTGCTTGTAACGCAAGCCAAGCTAGTGTTGTGTGTAGTGAAAGATTTCTTTGCATATAACATATTACATAAAAAAAATATACTTCTCATAAAATATCAGGGTGTTACATTCTACCCCCCTTGAAATGAATTTCTCCCTCGAAATTCATCACTTCGTAACGAACAGATGAGGATACCTCTCCCTCATTATATCATCAAGTTCCCATGTAGCTTCTTCTAATTGGTGGTTCCTCCATAAAACTTTAACCAAGAGAGTGGTCTTGTTTTGCAGAAATTTTTCTCTACGATCCATAATCTCTATCGGCTGTTCTTTATAGGAAAGATCTTGCTCCAGTGGTACAAATTCTGAGCTTGGTACATGTGAAGGATCAGGTATGTACTTTCTCAGGAGAGATACATGGAACACATCGTGAACTTGAGAGAGATTCGGTGGAATCACCAATTGGTAAGCTACCTTCCCAACATGATCTAGTATTTCAAAAGGACCGATATACCTAGGGCTCAGCTTTCCCTTCTTTCCAAATCTCATTACTCTCTTCCAAGGAGATATTCGTAAGAACACTTTATCACCCACTTCAAACTCTAGGTCTTTTCTTCAATTTTCAGCACAACTTTTTTGTCGACTCTGAGCTGCTCTTATGTGTTGTTGAATAGATCTGACCTTTTCTGCCATCTCATCAACAAGATCAGGTCCTAATAGCTTTCTTTCCCCAACTTCATCCCAACAAGTTGGAGATCAACATTTCTTTCCACAGAGAGCTTCATAAGGATCCATCTGAATGTTGGAGTGAAAGATATTATTATACAAAAATTCCACCAAAGGTAGGTATTGATCCCAGCCACCTTTGAAATCCATATAGTAAGCTCTTAACATGTCTTCTAGAGTTTGAATTTTCCTCTCAGACTGACCTTCTGTTTGAGGACGATAAGCAGTGCTGAAACTCAACTCTGTATCTAGAGTATGCTGAAGACTTCGCCAGAACTTCGAGGTAAACCTCGGATCCCGATCAGATATAATGGAAAGTGGTACTCCATGAAATATTACCACTTCCTTTACATATATCCTGACAAGCTGATCAAGAGATAAATCCTCTCTAATAGCAATGAAGTGTGCCGACTTTGTAAGATGATCAACTATGACCCATATAGCATTATTACCCTTGGATGTTTTAGAAAGTCCAGTAACAAAGTCCATAGTGATGTTTTTCTATTTCCATTTAGGTATGGGTAATGGTTGTAACATCCCCTTAGACTTCTGTCTCTAAGCTTTAACTTGCTGACAAACCAAGCATCGAGAAACATATTCAGCAACATCTCTTTTCATGCCATCCCACCAGAAGTACTCTTTCTGGTCTCTATACATCTTCGTGCTTCCAGGATGAATAGAGAATGAAGAACTATGAGCCTCATCCAGAAGCTCCTTCTTTAATTCTGGGATGGGAGGAACACAAACCTGATTCCTGAACCTTATTATCCTACCACAATCAAGGTTGAATTCAGGAATATTTCTCACCTTCTTTTGTAACTCCACATCTTCTTTTTGTGCCTCTTTAATCTTCACATGTATAGATGGTTGAACATTCATTTGAGAAAGATAAGATTTTCCCCCTTCCATTATAATTCCAAGATCCATACTTTGTAAATCCATAAATATTGGATCTTTTTTGATCCTCATCATGGATAAGCTGTCTTGTCGACTTAATGCATCTGCCACCTTATTTGCTTTCCCAGGGTGATAATGAATTGAGCAGTTGTAATCCTTAATCAGTTCCAACCATCTTCTTTGACGCATATTCAGATCCTTTTGTTTTAAAATATACTTTAAAATTTTATGATTAGTATAAATATCACACCTTTCTCCATAAAGATAATGCCTCCAAATATTTAATGCAAAGATTACCGCAACTAACTCCAAATCATGAGTTGGGTAATTTTGCTCATGGATTTTCAACTGTCGTGAGGCATAAGCTATCACCATATCGTTATGCATGAGAACACACCCCAATCCCTTCTTGGATGCATCACTGTAGATCACAAACCTTTCTCCACTATAAGGCAGTGTGAGTACAGGTGCACTGGATAACCTTCTTTTCAACTCCTTGAAATTCTCTTCACACTCCTCCGTCCACACGAACTTAACTCCTTTTCGAGTCAACTTGGTGAGTGGATTGGATAATCATGAAAAATCTTTCACAAAACGTCGATAATATCCATCCAGACCAAGAAAACTTCGGATCTTAGTTATTATTGTTGGTCTCGACCATCTTTCGATAACCTCTGTTTTTGCTGGATCCACAGATATCCCCTCTTTTGAGATTATGTGACCCAAAAATGCAACTTTTTGAAGCCAAAATTCACACTTGGTAAATTTGTCATAAATATTATCCTTTCTCAAGGTCTTCATTACAATTTTCAAGTGATCTTCATGTTCTTCCTTTCTCTTTGAATAGACAAGAATATCATCTATAAAGACTACCCAAAACTGATCAAGATAGTCTCTAAAGACTCTATTAATTAGATCCATGAAGATAGCATGGGAATTAGTAAGACCAAATGGAATCACTATAAATTCATAATGTCCATACCTTGTACGGAAAGTCGTCTTTGGTATATCCTCCCTTTTGACCCTTAATTGATGATACCCTAAACGAAGATCAATCTTGGAAAAGTATTGAGCTCCACGTAGTTGGTCAAAGAAGTCATCATTGCGTGGGAGAGGATATTTGTTCTTGATAGTGATCTTGTTAAGTTCTTGATAATCAATGCATAGTCTCATTGATCCATCTTTCTTCTTAACAAACAGAACATGTGCTCCCCAAGGTGACACACTAGGGCGTATGAATCCCTTATCAAGATTATCTTGGAGTTGCTTCTTCAATTCCTGCAACTCAATTGGGGCCATTCTATAAGGTGTCTTTGAAATAGGTAAAGCACCTGATACGAGTTCTATTGAAAACTCAACTTCACGATTTAGTGGAAGACCAGGAAATTCCTCCAGAAAGACATCATCAAACTCCCGTACAATGGGAATATTCTTAATCGTGAGTTTCTCACCAACCATTTGAGATAAATAACCTTAATTTAGTGGAATCAAGACCCATAGGATGGATGATATTTCCACCGGAAGGTTATGTTCATCCTTGCATCGATAGACAATCATAGATTGATCTGGAATATGAAATGTGAATTCCCTTATTTGGAAATTTATATGAGCTCCATATAAAGAAAGCTATTCCATGCCAAGAATCACATCAAATTACACTATAGGAAGGATCACAAGATTTGATGGAAGCACTTTCCCACAAACTTCAATCAGAGAATAATTATAAACTTTTGATGCGACCGTTGTTCCATTAGGGATTGTCACAGCTAACTCAACATCTAATTGTTGAGGTAAAACAGCGATACCCTTAGAAAATTATTCAGAAATAAAAGAGTGGGTGGATCCAGAATCAAATAAAACATTTTCTACTTTAGAGTGGATGGTAAGTGTACCTTTCACCACTTCGTTATCATACTCCACATCACTGATAGAAATTGCATGTGACTTTCCTTTGACTTTAGCCTTAAGAGTTTTTTGACGTCGATCATCATCAACAACCCTTGGATTAGGGAATTGATTAGCATAATGCCCCATTTCCTTGAACTTGTAACATTGAAGTGTATGAGGTGCACTCTGTGTATCCTTTTCTTTGTTCGCATCACTAGACATCTTCTTCCCATTATTGTGACATTCAAATGCCCGATGACCTTCCTTTACACATTTGAAACATTTACTTATCCCTTTAAGACAACTCCCTCCATGTTTCTTTCCACACTTTGAGCATAAGGGAAGACTCATCTTCTTTTCAGTGTGGTCTTTAGATTTCCCTTTGAATTCCATTTTCCTCTTCTTATCAAACGAATATGACTGATGGGTTACTCTAATCTCCATCTCAGCCTTGAGAGCATATCGAACGATTTCCTCTTAGCTATTGAAGTCCCTTATGGATAATGCCCTTCAAAGACTTGGTTTTATGCCACTAAAGAATCGATCAATCTTAATTTCAGGTTGGATAATAATCCCAGAAGCATACCTTGCAAGCCTTGTAAAATTTTCTTCATACGTACCAACAGATTCATCATCCTTTTGCTTCAGTTCAAGAAACTCCTTCTCCATCTTTGTTCAAAGAATATGAGGGAAGTACTTATTGAAAAATAAGTTCTTGAACTCGTCCCATTCCATGGATTCAATTTCATCTCTTTGCCTCATATTCTTGATAAGATTCCACCATTGATCAACATCACCTTCCAAATGATACACTGCTAAGATGACTTTGTCATGTTTAGAACATTGAAGAACTGAAAATATATTTTCAGTAGTACTGATCCATTGTTCAGCAACTAATGGATCAGTAGACCCGCTGAATGAGGGTGGACGCTGCCTCATGAAGGATTCAACAGAATGCTTCTACTTCCTTTGCTCATTTGGAAATCCTGCATGATTCATAGCTTGATAAAGTTGTGTGAGAATTACTACAAGATTTTTCATTCCATCTCCCATATCGTTTGGTTGCTCAGTGGGACAATCATTGCATTGCCCGTCGCAGTCCGCATTAACACGGTTCCTTCGGGTTCCAGCCATTGACTAAAACCAAGAAGAATAGTGTGAGGAACACTAATTAGAAAAGTAAAACCACATAATCAAGAACAAAATTTTACACTTAAGGTCTTATCATAGGTTGTTCATGGAAATTTATAAAACACTAAGATTGTGTTCTATGCTTAGACTTATCCTTAGGGTTCTTACTAAGGCTTTCACATCCTAGTTTCCAAAGGTTGATTATACCTTTCCTCTGATACCAACTCTAACAACCCATACTTTAAATCCATTGTTATTACTTTAAAATTGAATCACACTTATTACAACATATAACAAAACCATGGTAGGATCGTATAGGTATAGTGTCTTTAGAAACTGGGAAACATAAACAACTGGTTCATATAACATCTACATTGTCTCCCATTTATCTCATCATATCTAGAGTCCCTTTTGAAATATCCTACTTAATAACCTTCTTCTTGACCTGGGGAAAGAAAACATACAAAAGGGTGAGCTCAAATGATCAGTAAGGGTAAACAAAAGAAATATCAATCATAAGAACATAACATTTTGGAAATCTTAACCTGTAAAAGAGATCATAATTTCATAACATGGGATAAATCATAGTAGTGAAATGTAATCCCAATAATCATAACTTAAAACATGAAACTTTGTGGTATACACACATAATCATAGAGAATCATTTCTTAGTAGTCAAGACTCATTTCCAAGACTAACTTAGCAGACAAAGTCCATTTCTGAACCGAGTTCACTCCTCGTTTCAGTCATGTATCACTGAACTGGTTTAACTTTACGTTCCAGCCATGTCTATCTCATGAGATATAAAATATTTACCCAATGTATTGGAGGGATATATAGGTCCCACCCATCTCATAATGATACCATTCTTATGTGTGCCACAAAATCATAAATCATACATCATAGCATAACCCATGTAATAAAAATGGGATTCTTAAACATCATGCCATCATAACATAATCCATATAAGATAAAAGGACATAATAAAAATAATTCCATCATAACATAATAAAAAAAATGTAAAAATAGGGATATAAACAGAACCCTATATTATCTTATATGGAAAATAATTTTGATAAAACACTTGATCTCCATTCTCGAGGAAAATATCCTTTCTACTTCAAAAACATTTTCCTTTCTTAACATGTCATATAATTTTAAACCAAAAGAAGTTGATTAAAAATAAACTTGAAAACTTGTAAAGGAAGCTTCATGGAAATAATGTTCTAAAAATCCATTCATGCCGTATAAGTTAAAAAAAACATTCTTCTCGTACTTTTGCCGGAAAAGTCAAAAAGTACAAAAAACGAAAAAATATTCCTTTCTTATCTTTTACTAAAAACTCACCGAAGGGTAAAATTGGATTTAAACAATTTTAGGTGGATGGAAATAATATTACATGCTGAGGAAACATGGATGTGGATGATAAATATTCCCCAGTAAATTCTGAAGTATAAACAACCTCGGGTAAAAATTGAGATTGCGATATTTTCCCTTACCTTAGGTCCGATATGATTTGTACGTGTCTGAACCTCCTGTATAATGATTTAAATAATGTCATTGACTTATTACATAATTATATTCATTGTTATGATATCATATATGGTCATATTCTTAGCTTCTTATTAGTAATATTTCATTGCTACTTGTTATTCGGGTGTTCATTGCTTTATGTTCTTATGCGTGTTTTGTCAAATAAATTCTTATTCCTCTTTATAGGATATAGATAAATCATTTAAAGAATGATATTAGTGTAATATATATCATATTAATTCATTCAATTCATTTATATAATCATTATTCAATGAAGATCATATATAACGAGTCGTATCACATCATGGAGACGGTAGGCCGTACGTACGCACAAGCGATGATATCTTTCCCATGATCGTGGAATTGTATTGAAGTGTATGTATACTATTTAAAAATCAATATCACTTTACAATAATCATATATAGTTATTATTTATACCATTATACCCATCCAAGTAAGGTGGTGGTGGAAAATAGATTACACCACGAAGTGGAGACGGTATTCCGTACGTACGCACGCGCGGTGATTTCGTTTTTCGTAGGATGGATAAGAGGTGAAATAGGGTTGTTTCATATCAGTATATGAGGGATACTGATGTTATTACCTCATAATGAAACAACTAAAGAATAGGTAGTATAAGAAGAATGGAACTTGAAGAAAACGGTAGAAGGTATTACCTCTTTCTCGAAGTGCATCCTTTAAACTTTCTCTTAAGGCACTAGAGTTGGTCTTTTGAGAAGACCAGTACCTCTAGTATGTTTCTAAGGAAGTGGATAAGTGAAATGGGCAGGGGTTGGCCGAGATTGAAGGCTCAAATTGGTGTGAGGAAGAGAGGGAGGAGGTGCCCTTTTATAAGGGAGGAGAGGGGCACCTTTGGAAATATAAGAAATATAAGTTTATATTAAATCCCAACCCCATTTAAAAACTTCCAAAATGACTCATATCCAAAGATTAGATGAGATGGGGTTGTAATATCATCATCCAATAAAATTTAGACATGTTAGGAATTTATTTTAAACATTATCAACTTGATTTATCCTTATTTATCAATTTAATTTTATTTGTGGTAATAATATTCTAAATTTTAAATTATTATAAATAATTACATATGTGTTGTGAATTTTCCATAATTTGACACTTTATGACATTTTAGACCATATAAATTTTAATTTATAATTTTTAAATATTTTTTTGATTTTTAAACAATTTTATAATATGTCGTTTCTATAAATCAACAATAGTGTCAATTTTGACACTATTAATTTATTTGAGTTTAAATAAAATATATACAGAATATATGTTCGAACTAAAATATTTAATAGATTCATAACATGTAATTTTTATCTATAAAATTAGTGGAGCTCATTAAATAGTTCATATAATATTTATTTTAATACTTTTAATATCATTTATTTGATATTTCAATCAAAAAAATAATTTCAACATCACTATTGTGTCATAATTAATGGTAATTATTTAATCCCTAAAAATTATAAATAAATTTATATGATATAGATAATTTTTGTTAGATTTCTTAAGACTATTCATGTTTGAAGTTTCATTAAGTTTATCACTAAATTAAAATTATTACACTTATAAGATTTAAGAGAGTGACATGTTGTCACTTTCTTTGGTTTTAATAATAATTATATTATTTCATGGTCAAAAGTTCATGAAATGAATCTAGTCCGACCCTTAGGTGATATGAGTCGACTTTTATTCATCCAATAGGATTTTGGAAAGTGTTAGGGTAATTTTATAATCTTATATTTACCCTTAATTACTCGATTTATCTTTAACTGCAGTAAATAAAAATTACCGTAGTTACTATTCATAATCTCAAAAAAATTAAAGTATCCTATTAACATAATTTGGACCCACTGAATCCAAATATGGAATCTATTTTTCAAAATTCAAAAACAAAAGTTGCAGTAATTAATTTAAAATTAATCATGTTGTTAAGCAAACGGGTTTTTAAAAGTTAAAACATTGCCAAAGATTGAAATGTTTTTACCTATGAATTCAATGTAAATGTAAAGACCCGTAAAATTCAAGGGAAATTTTTTCTTAATTTTCTTTGGAATTTTACAAGAGCGCGGTTTCTGACGGCACCTAATTCTGAGGCCCGGTGTGCCCGGAATCAATTTCCGAAGTTTGGCTCGGGTACGTTCAGTGAACGAACGAGCGGGTTTTTCTAACTTTTGAACCGGTGCCCGGAATCGAATTCCGAGGGCACCGATGGAACCGTAGCGCTGGTAAACGCTTAGGAACTCCTGTTCTGGAGTTGCATTCATGTGAGTGTTGATAATAAAAATTGTGGATGTTTACTTTGTAATTACACTACAATTTTTATTATTTTACTCTAAGTGATATCTCTTGTTGGAAGTTGGGTAACCACCCAACCTCCCTTGGGAGGTTATGAGGGTGGTGGGGCCCACACGAACCCCACCTCTTCATATCCTCTAAAACCCCTCAACTCCCTCATAAGTTATGATATCTTAAGTTATAACTTTAGACTTAAATAAGGTGAGTTGTGTGTGTGTCTTGAATTTCAAACTCTTGAAATTCTAGTGTGTTGTTGTGTTAATAAAATAATATAGAGTCTTATTTTATAGTTTTGGTCTCCTTGAGAGAGTTGGGAAGGTTCTTCTTGTTTCTTAATCTTCTTCAACCTCGACGAAGAACACGAAGAACGCCGTTCTTCAACGAAGAACTTCTTCGCCGAAGAACACGGTTCTTCCGCGACGCCATATCCGCGACGTGACTTTCTTCTTCCGCATCATCTCTTCCACGACAGTTTTCCGCGACGAACGCCATCGACAACGACTCTTCCTCCGACGTCAAAGGAATCGATACCGATATTCCACGACTACGTCAACGTGCGACTATCGAGAATGCTCAACTTGACGAAGAACGCCGCTCCGCTCTTCTTCGTCTTTACGTGTCAACGAGAGGGAACGCCGCTTCCTCCTCGGACTCCCTTCGTCGACATAAGAAGTTTCGCCAACGACGTGCCTCTTCGGACGCACCTCTTCGTCATCGAATTTGACGAACGACTACCGTGATGCCCGACCTCCGCGACGTTGTCTTCCAGGGGACGTTGTCAAATCTTCGAACCTATACCCAAGGTAGGGGTTGTTGATTTTTGTTTAATTTTTATTCTTGTTCGTGGTTCTAGTATGATTAACGAAAGGATATTTAAATTGTGTTATCTTTTAACGTGAGGGGGCTGGACCGCATGAACACGGCCGAACCCCCTCCATCGTTCTTGTTGTTTTATCTTGCGGGTGGAAGCAAAGTGGCGTGGTGCCGTCGCACCACGCGGATAATCGTTTGATTAAATTGCGCGGCGCCGTCGCGCCGCGCCATGGAAGAATCATCAAGAACGCGACGCCGTCGCGCCGCGTCGAAGGAAATCAAATGCGCGGTGAAGGGGCGCGGTGCCATCGCACCGCGCCGGACGACGAACACCGCGGCTGGTTCCGGGCCGCGGCGGGACGAGGAGATCGGCGGTCGGGCCGCCGGCGTCGGAAGTCGGAAAGGGGACCGGAATTTCCGGTCCCGTTGGAGAAAACCGACCGGCAGTTGGCCGGCCGGAAGGTCAAAGGCCGGGGGAAATAAATTCCCTCGGCCAGCTCAAAACCCCCCCTCATTTAAGAGGGGGGCGGTTTCTTTTGGGGGGGGGGGGCAGGAGGCCCCCCCGGTTTATTTTAGCTGGCCCCCGCAAGGGGGGGGGGGGCGTTTTCCACAAGGCGCGGCATTATGCCGCGCCGCCGCCTCCAAGAAAGCGGGGGCTTTTCCCCCCGCATGCCGCCTCCGTGCGGTGCCATGCAGCCGCGCCGCCGCCTCTAAGAAAGCGGGGGCTTTGCCCCCCGCATGCCGCCTCCGTGCGGTGCCAGGCAGCCGCGCCGCCAGGCTGCCGCGCCGCCGCCGCCAGGCCGCCACGCCGTCGCGCCGCCGGCCGGCCGGCCGGGCCGGGTTCAGCCGACCGGGTCGGTCCGACCCGGTTCGGTTCGGACCCGGGTCGGGTCGACCCGGTTCGGGTCAGACCAGGGGGGGTCGGGCCGGGTCGGCCCGGACCCGGACCCCCCGTTTCGAATCTTTTTCGGTCTTTTGGCCATATCTTGAGCCACGGACCTCCGATCGACGAACCGTCTATGGAAACGCGATTCTTGAATCGAGACGGTCGTTTCGGTATATCGCACTCAAGGTTTCGAATTACTTTGAGTTCGGCCGGGTTGGTTCGTTCACGAAACCAACCGGGCCTTCGGAGCGGAAACGCTCATATCTTGAGCTACGGGCGTCCTATTGACGTGTCGTCATCTGTGTTGTGTTCCTCTTAGTGAGAGGGATCTTTTGGCATACTCCGCCCGAGGTTTGGACGTAGGTGGAGTACGGTCTGGTTGGTTTTTCCTTAAAAACCAACCGGGTCCCGGGGACGAAAATGCCAATAACTCTCAGACCGGGCGTCCGATCGACGCGCCGTCAGTTGCGTTGAGTTCCTGTTGACGATACGGAACTTTTGGATACATCAACTCTGGTCTTTGTGACAGTTGATGTATCAGCCTCTCGGCTCGTGGAGCGGACCCTCCGAACGAGCTTGCTATGTGCGAGAACCCTAGTGCTGGCTGCGACTGTTACTGTGACTACTACTGCTACTACTGCTACTGTGACTGCGACGACGACAGTACAGAGATCCTGTGTGGATTCGACGACGACGACTTCAGCACTCAGCGATCCTACGTGGATCAGTGCTACAGGTCCTGTGTGGGCCTGATCCTGTGTGGGTCCGATCCTGTGTGGGTCCTTGCGCTCAGCGGTCCTGTGTGAACCAGCGCCTACAGGTCCTGTGTGGGCCCGATCCTATGTGGGTCTTTTGCGGGGGGTTAGTTACCTATCGATCCTTCGTGGGTCCGACGACTTAGATGGACCAGTGATCATCTTTATCGTCTTTTGAAGAAGTATACCTGTGTGATCTGAAACCTATTGCTTTCCTGTGTGGATTGTGTTGTGCAATCCTGTGTGGATTATGTTTTGCTTTCCTGTGTGGATTGTGTTGTGCAATCCTGTGTGGATTACGTTTTTCTTTCCTGTGTGGATTGTGTTGTGCAATCCTGTGTGGATTACGTTTTTCTTTCCTGTGTGGATTGTGTTGTGCAATCCTGTGTGGATTACGTTTTTCTTTCCTGTGTGGATTGTGTTGTGCAATCCTGTGTGGATTACGTTTTGCTTTCCTGTGTGGATTGTGTTGTGCTATCCTGTGTGGATTACGTTTTGCTTTCCTGTGTGGAATACGTTTACTTTCCTGTGTGGACTGAGTTGTACTTGGGCTCGGAGGTTGGAGCGTATTGAAATTGATGACTTAGGTATATGTATGGGCATATACCTAAGCAGTGTCGGTTGTTACTTCGTGATTGTACCTTTCTTTGTGGTTTATCCTTTGTGGATTTTGAGAGACCTTCAGGGGTCTCGGGGTCCTTACTGAGTAGCTTATACTCACCCCTGCACGGGCTTTGCCCGCACTACGTTGTGTTGGTTGCAGACGACGGACAACGCTGAGCTTAGCTGAGGCTTGCAGAGCAGGACGGTACCTGGAGGTGGACCATTGGGCGGGATGTGCTCGGAGCGGACGACGGGACCCGTGGAGCAGTGGAGCTATCTGTACCAACCCTTCAGGTGGGATTTCCAGTGGACAGTTCGGTATAGCGGCTTTTACTTTTCAGTTGTTGTTTTCCCTTTCGAGTTGTACATTACCTTCAGTTTGGGTTTGTATACTGGCCCATTTACTTTTTCGCACTTTCAGTTGTACTCTGCTTTTGCTTAGTGTTTACTTTCCGCTTGCTTACTCTGTGGTGTTTTTTTTACTTTACAAAGGCAATGCCTTCCCTTTTTACCGGGATTTACGCCTTGGTGCTAGTCGCCAGCCCCTGGCCTATGGAAGGCGGGCTTGGGGTAGTCACGGCACGGACCCCGAGGGCGGGTCGTGACAAATTGGTATCAGAGGAGTTCGGTTCTACTGCGAACTCTGATCTTTTCTCTATGAAGCAATAATGTTTAGCGTATTGAGTGTGGTTATCAGTCCAGGGAGTCCAGTGTTGGTGCGGCGGCCGACGTATCCGTACACTAGGACCCTGACTTCTGATTTCCGACTTAATGCACGAAAACATTGATTGCGTGTGTGTTTCAAAGTTTTCTTTGTGATTACTTATATCATCTCACCAGGTCTACTGTTTGACCGTGGCACACCTGTTTCCTATTCAGGATGGCCCCACGACGGCAGCCAGCTAGTGTTCCGAGAGTCGAGTGTGATGACAGCTCACCGAGCGACGAGGCCTCGGTGCATGGCCCTTTGTCAGCAGTGGCACCGGCGGTAGCTCTACCCGCCGAGCCCCCGACGCTTCCAGCGCCAGCCGCTGACGATGCACGTCGCCTCAGCGCACTGCATGAGTTTCAGCTCCAGCGACCGCCCAGGTTTCGCGGGGAGACGGATCCCCAGGCAGCAGAGGACTGGCTGGAGGCAGTAGTACGAGTGTTTAGGCTAGTGAGGACACCAGCAGACCTCATGGTGATCCTCGCTGCGAGCCTACTACACGCAGCAGCAGGACGATGGTGGAGATTGATGCTCCAGGTGCACGATGAGGCATCTCTACTATGGACGGACTTTGAGAGCCTCTTCCGCTCGGAGTTCGTCCCAGCCACCCTTCGTGCGGTGCGCATCCAGGAGCTTCTTCAGCTGCGGCAGGGCAGCATGACGGTCACTCAGTACTCGGCGAGATTCACCGACCTTTCTCGGTACTCGACAGACATGGTACGAGACCCCTTCTTCCGGGCCCGGACCTTCGAGCAGGGATTGAGACACGAGATCAGGGAATCACTGATCTCCCTCAGCATCCCGACCCAGGCAGGAGTGCTGGAGCGGGCCCTTCTGATCGAGAGCTTCCTTGCTGAGTCTACACCAGCACAGCGACCCACCGCAGGGCGGCACGTGGCAGAGTCATCTGCACCAGGCAGTCGACGGATGACTCAGGGGTCCAGGCAGACCAGATCTTCAGGCAGACGACCTCAGGGCACTGGCTCAGCAGTGCAGGGCACACAGCGCGGAGCCAGTCTTTCGAGTGGAAGACAGTGCTATGCATGCGGCGGGCAAGGCCACATGGCTCGTGACTGCCCGACCCGCCATGCAGAGGAGCAGCAGACGGTTGAGGAACCACCTAGGCAGAGGCAGAGGTTCGACCGTGGCGGTCCGCAGGGAGGAGGCGGACGAGGCAGAGGAGCTGGCCGAGCAGCAGGTGGTGGGCGACGTTTTGAGGCTCTACCACCACCACCACCAGGAGGTCCACCCCGACCACAGGGAGTAGGTGAACATGCGAGAGCTCAACTTCAGGCAGCCGAGGCCTTCGATCATGGAGCTCTGGGAGCCGATGGACAGGAGCAGAACTAGTGGATACATCCTTTGTACTTCTGGTTCCTTGTTGCATTTGTGTAGCGTCTTGTATTATGAGCTGCAATAATAAAAGACGCATACCTTTGTGATATTTCGTTCCTGTTCTTTTTCGTGATGTTACTAAGAGGTTCCAGTTTTGGCTGTTGACTTGACCCTCACTTGTGAGACATCTACTGGAGGAGACCCAGTTACCACACACTGATGCCGACAGTGTGACTCAACCCTTGGAGGCGAGAGTAACGGTTGGATCTCTTAGTAGTAGCGTCGAGGCCTTACGACGTCATCCTTGGTATGGATTAGTGTCATCCATGTTAGGATTGACTGTATTAGGTGAAGAATGTGGTTCATCCAGGGGATGAGACCAGATTTCTCTTATCGGCAAAGAAGAAATCTTGCAGCTCTTGTGGGACCTGAGATGGTCCAGGTCATCCAGGGGCGGATGAGTACAACTCAGAGCCGGCAGAAGCCTTATGCTGACAGGAGGCGGAGGCCACTGGAGTTCGAGGGTGGTGACCACGTCTTCTTGCGGGTCTCACCTCGACATGGTATTCGGAGATTTGGCCGAGGCGGCAAGTTATCTCCGCGCTTCATCGGACCCTTCCAGATTCTCAGCAGGATTGGTGAGGTGGCTTATCGCCTGGCTCTACCACCTCAGTTGCACCGGGTGCACGACGTCTTCCACCTGTCTCAGCTGAGGAGATACGTGCACGACCCGACGCACATCATTGACCATGGGGAGCTTGACGTTGACGATGGGGCGACTTTTACGGAGGTCCCGGTGGAGATAGAGGATCGACAAGAGCGGGTCCTGCGTGGGCGACCGATTCCTCTTGTGCGCATCAGATGGCAGCACGGGAATCTCCAGGAGAGCACATGGGAGCGGAAGGCTCAGTTGCGTGCTCAGTACCCTCATTTGTTTCCCTAATTTTTGATGTATCTTTACGGGGACGTAAAGCCCTGAGGTGGGAGTAATGTAAAGACCCGTAAAATTCAAGGGAAATTTTTTCTTAATTTTCTTTGGAATTTTACAAGAGCGCGGTTTCTGACGGCACCTAATTCCGAGGCCCAGTGTGCCCGGAATCAATTTCCGAAGTTTGGCTCGGGTACGTTCAGTGAACGAACGAGCGGGTTTTTCTAACTTTTGAACCGGTGCCCGGAATCGAATTCCGAGGGCACCGATGGAACCGTAGCGCCGGTAAACGCTTAGGAACTCCTGTTTTGGAGTTGCGTTCATGCGAGTGTTGATAATAAAAATTGTGGATGTTTACTTTGTAATTACACTACAATTTTTATTATTTTACTCTAAGTGATATCTCTTGTTGGAAGTTGGGTAACCACCCAACCTCCCTTGGGAGGTTATGAGGGTGGTGGGGCCCACACAAACCCCACCTCTTCATATCCTCTAAAACCCCTCAACTCCCTCATAAGTTATGATATCTTAAGTTATAACTTTAGACTTAAATAAGGTGAGTTGTGTGTGTGTTTTGAATTTCAAACTCTTGAAATTCTAGTGTGTTGTTGTGTTAATAAAATAAGATAGAGTCTTATTTTATAGTTTTGGTCTCCTTGAGAGAGTTGGGAAGGTTCTTCTTGTTTCTTCATCTTCTTCAACCTCGACGAAGAACACGAAGAACTCCGTTCTTCAACAAAGAACTTCTTCGCCGAAGAACACGGTTCTTCCGCGACGCCATATCCGCGATGTGACTTTCTTCTTCCGCATCATCTCTTCCGCGATGGTTTTCCGCGACGAACTCCATCGACAACGACTCTTCCTACGATGTCAAAGGAATCGATACCGATATTCCACGACTACGTCAACGTGCGACTATCGAGAACGCTCAACTTGACGAAGAACGCCGCTCCGCTCTTCTTCGTCTTTACGTGTCAACGAGAGGGAACGCCGCTTCCTCCTCAGACTCCCTTCGTCGACATAAGAAGTTTCACCAACGACGTGCCTCTTCGAACGCACCTCTTCGTCATCGAATTTGACGAACGACTACCGCGACGCCCGACCTCCGTGACGTTGTCTTCCGCGGGACGTTGTCAAATCTTCGAACCTATACCCAAGGTAGGGGTTGTTGATTTTTGTTTAATTTTTATTCTTGTTCGTGGTTCTAGTATGATTAAAGAAAGGATATTTAAATTGTGTTATCTTTTAACGTGAGGGGGCTGGACCGCATGAACACGGCCGAACCCCCTCCATCGTTCTTGTTGTTTTATCTTGCGGGTGGAAGCAAAGTGGCGTGGTGCCGTCGCACCATGCGGATAATCGTTTGATTAAATTGCGCGGCGCCGTCGCGCCGCGCCATGGAAGAATCATCAAGAACGCGACGCCGTCGCGCCGCGTCGAAGGAAATCAAATGCGCGGCGAAGGGGCGCGGTGCCATCGCACCGCGCCGGACGACGAACACCGCGGCCGGTTCCGGGCCACGGCGGGACGAGGAGCCCGGCGGCCGGGCCGCCGGCGTCGGAAGCCGGAAAGGGGACCGGAATTTCCGGTCTCGTTGGAGAAAACCGGCCGGCAGTTGGCCGACCGGAAGGTCAAAGGCCGGGGGAAATAAATTCCCCCGGCCAGCTCAAAACCCCCCCTCATTTAAGAGGGGGGCGGTTTCTTTTGGGGGGGGGGCAGGCGGCCCCCCCCGGTTTATTTTAGCTGGCCCCCGCAAGGGGGGGCCGTTTTCCACAAGGCGCGGCATTATGCCGCGCCGCCGCCTCCAAGAAAGCGGGGGCTTTGCCCCCCGCATGTCGCCTCCGTGCGGTGCCAGGCAGCCGCGCCGCCGCCTCCAAGAAAGCGGGGGCTTTGCCCCCCACATGCCGCCTCCGTGCGGTGCCAGGCAGCCGCGCCGCCAGGCCGCCGCGCCGCCGCGCCGTCGCGCCGCCGGCCAGCCGGCCGGGCCGGGTTCAGCGGACCGGGTCGGTCCGACCCGGTTCGGTTTGGATCCGGGTCGGGTCGACCCGGTTCGGGTCAGACCAGGGGGGATCGGGCCGGGTCGGCCCAGACCCGGACCCCCCCGTTTCGAATCGTTTTCGGTCTTTTGGCCATATCTTGAGCCACGGACCTCCGATCGACGAACCGTCTGCGGCAACGCGATCCTTGAATCGAGACGGTCGTTTCGGTATATCGCACTCAAGGTTTCGAATTACTTTGAGTTCGGCCGGGTTGGTTCGTTCACGAAACCAACCGGGCCTTCGGAGCGGAAACACTCATATCTTGAGCTACGGACGTCCGATTGACGTGCCGTCAGCTGTGTTGTGTTCCTCTTAGTGAGACGGATCTTTTGGCATACTCCGCCCGAGGTTTGGACGCAGGTGGAGTACGGTCGGGTTGGTTTTGCCTTAAAAACCAACCGGGTCCCGGGGACGAAAATGCCAATAACTCTCAGACCGGGCGTCCGATCGACGCGCCGTCAGTTGCGTTGAGTTCCTGTTGACGATACGGAACTTTTGTATACATCAAATCTGGTCTTTGTGACAGTTGATGTATCAGCCTCTCGGCTCGTGGAGCGGACCCTCCGAACGAGCTTGCTATGTGCGGGAACCCTAGTGCTGGTTGCGACTGTTACTGTGACTACTACTGCTACTACTGCTACTGTGACTGCGACGACGACAGTACAGAGATCCTGTGTGGATTCGACGACGACGACTTCAGCACTCAGCGATCCTACATGGATCAGTGCTACAGGTCCTCTGTGGGCCTGATCCTGTGTGGGTCCGATCCTGTGTGGGTCCTTGCGCTCAGCGGTCCTGTGTGAACCAGCGCCTACAGGTCCTGTGTGGGCCCGATCCTGTGTGGGTCTTTTGCGGGGGGTTAGTTACCTATCGATCCTTCGTGGGTCCGACGACTTAGATGGATCAGTGATCATCTTTATCGTCTTTTGAAAAAGTATACCTGTGTGAGCTGAAACCTATTGCTTTCCTGTGTGGATTGTGTTGTGCAATCCTGTGTGGATTACGTTTTGCTTTCCTGTGTGGATTGTGTTGTGCAATCCTGTGTGGATTACGTTTTTCTTTCCTGTGTGGATTGTGTTGTGCAATCCTGTGTGGATTACGTTTTGCTTTCCTGTGTGGATTGTGTTGTGCAATCCTGTGTGGATTACGTTTTGCTTTCCTGTGTGGATTGTGTTGTGCTATCCTGTGTGGATTACGTTTTGCTTTCCTGTGTGGAATACGTTTACTTTCATGTGTGTACTGAGTTGTACTTGGGCTCGGAGGTTGGAGCGTATTGAAATTGATGACTTAGGTATATGTATGGGCATATACCTAAGCAGTGTCGGTTGTTACTTCGTGATTGTACCTTTCATTGTGGTTTATCCTTTGTAGATTTTGAGAGACCTTCAGGGGTCTCGGGGTCCCTACTGAGTAGCTTATACTCACCCCTGCACGGGCTTTGCCCGCACTACGTTGTGTTGGTTGCAGACGACGGACAACGCTGACCTTAGCTGAGGCTTGCAGAGCAGGACGGTACCTGGAGGTGGACCATTGGGCGGGACGTGCTCGGAGCGGACGGCGGGACCCGTGGAGCAGTGGAGCTATCTGTACCCACCCTTCAGGTGGGATTTCCAGTGGACAGTTCGGTGTAACGGCTTTTACTTTTCAGTTGCTGTTTTCCCTTTCGAGTTGTACATTACCTTCAGTTTGGGTTTGTATACTGGCCCATTTACTTTTTCGCACTTTCAGTTGTACTCTGCTTTTTCTTAGTGTTTACTTTCCTCTTGCTTACTCTGTGGTGTTTGTTTACTTTACAAAGGAAATGCCTTCCCTTTTTACCGGGATTTACGCCTTGGTGCTAGTCGCCAGCCCCTGGCCTATGGAAGGCGGGCTTGGGGTAGTCACGGCACGGACCCCGAGGGCGGGTCGTGACAGTAAAATTAATGCTAATGACATACATTATATTAAATGGTAAAACTATATTCTATTTATACTTTAAAAAAATTCAATATTATAATTTAACCATATAAAGTATTGTGATGAAAAAAGTTGTTTTTAATTAAAATATAGCGTGTTTTTACTATTCATTAAAATATGAAAGTTATCAGAATAATATGAAACATTTTTCCAAAGTAAATTTTTATATCCTGATTCCAAAGTAGAATTTTATTTTTTCAAATTGAACTTATAAACTTGTCAACAACTAGATTTAAAGTGGGTGCGCCATCAAAAGGCGGTAAAACTGCATTTTTTGAAAAATACTTCCTTTATCCAAAAAACTGATTTTGTTTTCATACCTCATTCTAGAAAATGTATAAGATGAATTATAATGTTATAAAATTCAAAATTCAGTTAATAATATTCATTACGACTAGTTTATAATATTATAATAATATATCGTTGTTTAATGAAACTCAGTATTGCGTACTAGACACGCTATCGAGGAAGGTCGCGATTGTGTGTAACGCAAGGCAAACTAGTGTTGTGTGTAGTGGATGATTCCTTTGCGTATAACATATTACATAAAAAAAATATACTTCTCATAAAATATCAGGGTGTTACACGGAGGGTGCTGCGGGGGTGGCTCGGCCGTAGAGGGGCTCGATTGCAGGCCAACTATGCCGTGGATGGTGCGAGGCCATGGGGTGGCTTGGCCGGGGTGTAATTAATGTACCGTGTTGGCACAATTAATTAGATCAATTAATTGGCCCAATTTAATGGCTCAATTTAATGGGAGGGGTGGAATATTGGGGAGTTGGGAGGTTTCTCCCCATTAAGAGGGGTCAGGTGGTCCCCATCTCTAATATTCAAAATGGGGGTTTAGGTTCGAGTGGTCCCCACCACCATAACCTCACAAGGGAGGTTTAATTCTGGAGTACCCCACGTCTTAACATTCAAAGGGTGGTTTAGTTCTCGTGGTCCCCACCTCCCAACATCTACATGGGTGTTTACAACAAAAATAAAATGTGATAATTTTATTTTATTATTTCCATGAAAATTCCCTAAATTAACTTTCACCCTCGACTAACTTCCATCGAGGTGAAAGTCTTCTTAAGCGAATACCGGCGCTGCGAGTTCAATAGTGCCCTCAGATTTCAATTCTGAGCACCGGTTCAAAAGTTAGAAAAACCCGCTCGCACGTTTAGTGAACATACCTGAAAAAAGTTTAGAAATTCATTACGGGCACTCCGGGCCTCAGAATCACGCGCCGTAATTTTTTGTGGACTCATAAAATTTTCATATATTAATAAAAAATTTACATGGAAATTCCGGGTCTTTACAATTGTGACTTTATTTTCTCCATTTGATATGTGTTCTTTATGAGATAATGAATGTTTGATTTTCAAGTGGAAAACAAATTTATTTATTTTGATACGGGTAGTACCTATATATCCCACAAATGAATTGGGTAAAAGATTATATATCATGATATATAAATGTTATGTGAATAGGTTAGTAAGTCTATAGGTTCAAAAAGGGTGAGTGTGATTGTGTTAAGCTCTACTCATATTAATACATGTGAATAAGTTATCAAGATGATATTTTCACAGGTGAGTGTGATGGTGTTAATATCTAATCATAAATTAAAATGTGAATATGGTTTTGAGTAGCTAGTTAGGGGTTGAAACACTAGAAAAGGAGTTCACCCACCAATGATGGGTTGGACAGTCCATAAGGTTGATGGGAGGAACACTAAAAACTAGTGATTAGAGCTAGATAGGGGGTGTAAAGAGACATATAAGGCATGAGGCCATCAATAATTTGCATTGTCTAGAGGATTTTTTTTGTAAATGTTTGGTTTTTTAATGGTATTTCAAATATAATTTTATAAATAGTTTTAAAAGGATATTTAAAGTCTATAATTTTTTTAGCCTTGGTAAATTTTTATATCAGCATTTTATGTATTTATTTTGTTAAATATTAATATCATCGAATCCAATAGGATGGATATGAATAAATAATTATGACACTATGGTGACACACTCTCCCGGTCACCCGCTCACGGTGAAATAGGGTTTCTCTCTATTCCATTTCTGAAAATGACCTTGATCCTATTTGGTTTTGGATCTGTGTTTTTTGCCGCCCTGTCTTTATAGGCCTCTTCTCGTCCATCACGGAGGAGTATATATTTTCATTCCTGCTTCCTCCATCAAATCCATTTCCACTCGATTCATTGTTTCTGTCAACGTCGGTCTCGTTCGCATTCCCGGATCTTTTTTTTATCTAAGCTTCTTCCACCTGATTCGATGAACCTGTGTGTTCATAGGTGATGGTGGTTCATCTGGTGGTAAGAAGTGGTTTAGGGTGGTTTTTTCGGATGATGGCTGGGGCCGTTCAATGGTCTCTGGTGCTGCACTCTCTTAATAGCGATGGTATGATGAATTGTGTAGATCTCTGTTTTCGGATCTGAGGTGTCATTTTCATCCTTGGTGGCTTGGTTTCTTCATGACTCTTTCACATTTCTTCCTTATAACTCTCGGTCTCCATGACTTATACATCTGCGGCCTTCACCAGTTTGGAACATCATGGACCTTTCATCACATCCTACTACTCTTTTCGAAGGTTTGGGGGTCTTGCACCTCCACACTCTTAGATATTTCTGGTCAGAGTCCTCTGGATGGGTTTGATTGTTGCGGGAGGGTACTTATTCCTATGACCTTGTTGGAGGTGTGGAGAAGTAGGATATGATTAAAAATCATCACTGGGTTTCCTCTTCCCCGGATCCAATCCGTGCATCTCATGACGGACCGACCCTCGTGTGGGGGGTGCAATAGTGATTGGTTTTTCATGATGGTCATTCATTGGGGCTTGTTTGTCTGGTGACTCTCACAGGTGATGAAATGGTCTCCTTGTGGAAAATGGATCCTTCTTGCGATGGTGTCTTTGGATCATGTGGTTGCTTTCCTGATGAACTGGTGATATTTGGAAACTTTAGAAGTTGGATTTTTGACTGATCCTTGTTGGTCCTCTTGGAACTAGTTGATGGATGCCGAAATGGATTGATGAATTATTTTGTGAGGTATGATTTACTTTGTGCATCTTTATTAGTGGTTCATGTTTATTTTTTTATGTGTGGTTGATGAATTGTTGATGGATTTAAGGGATGGGAATTTTTTTTCATCACATTTGGATACAATTCTTTTTGGTACTATTGGGAGGGTGGCCTCAAAAGAGGGATGGGTGTGTTTCCATCCATCATCAGTCAATCTCTCCTTGTTTGACATATGGATTCCTTAATTTATTTTGTCTCGTGTTTTTGGTCTTGAGTTGTGTTGCATAAGGTTAAATTTCTATGATTTCTTCACCAACATTGTCTGGTGGGTGGCTCTAAAGAGAGATAGAGGTGATGGATCTATCATCCAGTTCTCCCTCTACATTTTATGTGTGTTGGAGGAATTCCCTACCTTATTGTACCACCATCACGGTACAATCTCTTTGAAGGGAGGGAGGGGGGGGGGAGGGGTGACACTCCTCTTTGAACAATCACTTTGTCACACTTTCTTTTAGGGGGAGATAAAACTCTTTCTTTCTTTTCTTCCATCTGCTCTTCATTAATCACCTTGTCCATCCTTCGAATTTTTTATTAGATTCTTCCATCCTTTTGAAATAGGTTACCTCTTACCCCAGTTATCAAAAGAGGATTCTAGGATTTATTATCAATTAAGGGGGCTCCCACCTCATCTTTTAAAAAAAATGGATAGATTCCAATCATCTGATAAAAGAGTATATAGATTGATTGAAAGAGTTTATCATGTTTTCAAAAGATCATGCATATGATCCTTCTCAAATCCTTTTTACTTATTTATGCTATTTTTATTAAAGACAAGTTAGTCCAACAGAGTTGGAGGAAAACTTAATCTATCACATAATCGATCGAAGTTATAAATACGGGATTAAACATGGGGAAAATATAATGTAGCTAGTGACTAGGATAACACTATGTTTTATGGATCATTTGATATGATTACATGTGTGGAAAATGATGAAGACCATATCAAGGACAAGATTACATATGTGCATGATGATGAATATCATATTAAGGAAATGACAAGGATAGTTGAAGATGAACTTCGTGATTGCCCTAATTTTTTTTAGCAGTTAAAGAGTTGTGAAAAGAATCCATTTTATGGTGCTTCCACTAAATTTACATCATTTTCAGCCGTATTTACGTTGTTTAACATGAAATCTGGCAAAAAATGCAGTGATTCTAGTTTTATGGAATTAATTTCTATCTTGAATGACATGTTCCCATAATATAATGAGCTCTAGAGACAAACATACGGCTCCAAAAGAATTATAAGCTCGATGGGTATGATCTCTAAAAGAATACGCACTTGCTCGAATGACTGTATACTATTTCACAAAGACCAAAAATCACTTAGAGAATTCCCAAAGTGTGGTGATTCTCGATACAAGAAAGATGAATCCGGTCCTATGAAAGTTTCATGGTACTTTCCAATCATTCTAAGGTTTAAGTGCCTATAGAGAAGTGAGGAGACTATAGGGAAATTGACGTGGCATGTAGATTGAAGAAATAAATATGGGAAACTATGAAACCTAGAAGACTCTCCTTAGGGGAAGGGAATTGATCACAAGTATCCTGACTTTGGAAAACATGCCGAAAAACCTTTGTCTTTCATTATTTACAGATGGAGTGAATCCTTTTGGTTTTCAAAGCAGCACTCACAATACATGGCTGGTTATGATGGTAAATTATAACCTGCCATCGTGGTTATGTATGAAAAAAACCCAACATGTTATATGTGCTTATATCAAGAAAAAAATATCCAGGTAATGATATTGATGTTTATTTGGCTCCATTGATAAAGGATTTCAAATTATTGTGGAATTCAGGTGTTACGATGTATGATGTTTACAGAAATAAAGATTTCATGTTGTGAGCTATGTTGTATGGGACGATAAATGAAATTACTTCTTATGGAATTTTTTCTGGATATAACATTAAAGGAACTCTTGGGTGTCCCATCTACGAACAAGGTACACAATCAATTAGGTTGGAAAATTCATCAAAAACATTGTTTCTATGACATCACTGTTGGAATCACCTGTTTTGATAATCCCAAATCATGTTTTGATATTCCCAAATCATGTTTTGATAATCCCAAATCATGTTTCAATCATGTTTTCATTCTATGTTAATTATGTTTCATTAATGTTTCTTGTTTATGTAGAGTAATATTCATATACTTTCAATCTCACTGCTTGATTGGTTAAGCTTACAGTTCAGAATTTATCTAAGTACAAGGTCACCATTACAAGGTCACCGGTACAAGGTCACTGCTACAAGGTCACCGCTACAAGGTCACCGCTACAAGGTCACCACTACAAGGTCATTGTTACAAGGTCATTTCCACAAGGTCACCGCTAAAATGTCACCATTACAAGGTCACCGATATAAGGTCACTGATACAAGCCTACTACTGAAGGTTACCGCTGAAGGTTACCGATGAAAGGTTACAGTTGGAGGTTGCTGATATACACCTGCTGATTAAAGCCTACCGATGTGAAGGCTACCATTACTAGTCTACCACACTCTTCTACTCCATACTTTTTCAAATTCTTATGGTTATTTTAACGTTCATATTTTTCTAACTCTAATGCTTCTGACTTAATTAATGCTTATTATAGACATATCAGGAGACCATATCTTGACAGTATGAGGTATGAGAAAGATTGAACATGATGTACTTACTCCTATTTTCGGACCTCAAATATGAAAGAAAAAGACCGAGGAAGAAAAGATATATAACAAGGCACAAAGAAAAACATAGACATAGATATATATGAGAAGGAGTTCAGAAGTTAAATGCACAAGGAAAAAACTACTAAAGAACAAGGAATAACCATTCGAGCACCTTCACTGTAAACCCCAAGAACTTCAAGAAGATAATTTTTGGGAAAAAAACTTGAGGCTACCTCTTGTGTCTCGTAAACTTTCAATCAACTCAAGAAGCAAAACATTAAATTCCTGAAAGCTAGTACCTAGAGTTGTGACACTCTGTTTTGGAGACAGCTTCCAGAGATAGACTCAAACATCAAATTCCTCAATTTAAGGAGACAAGAGCTGAAATGAAAACACATAGAGCCTTATAAACTCTATCTCATCCTAATCTCTCTATTGTGTTTCTTTCATTTTCACATTTCTGAGAAGTGTGTGTGTCTGTCTGTCTCATACACTGTCTCCTGTGCTTAAACTGGAGGATACTGAATATCCTCACACCAAACTTCATCTACATCTGTTTCCCATGTATAATTTTGGAAGAGACTGTGTGTGGTCTTTATTTTTTGTCTTTCCCATGAAGAACAGTGGTAGAGGGTGTGAGCCCTGGACAGTTTGTGAAAACTGTTGTAAATCCCGATACAGGCTGTGTGTCAAGTTTGTTTCTAATATAAAATATTTGGTGGCAGGTGATCACCAAGTGGAGAGGATTACGTCTTGGATTGAGACTGAACCTCTTATTTTACTTCATTGTGCACTATATTGTGTTATACTCTGTTTTATCAATTTTTCACTGCTTACATTATCTAAAACATAAAACTGTTTTGCTTTCACTTTGATAATTAGTTTTGGTTAGTGTGTATATTTTTTTAATTCAGTAAGCTTGTTTTAAAAGTTGAAGTAGTGTTACTCACTAATTCAACTGAGGACTAATCACCCTTTGAGAAACCTATTGACCAATTATACATCTATATCTCTACTTCCATAATTAATTGGGCCATTTTTAAAATATGGGGGATTTTATAATAAATTTTTTAATAGAAATTTTAAGTAGGAACTCAATTCACCCCCTCTTGAGATTCCACTCCGACCAACATTCAGTATCAGAGGTTTATTTATCCAGTGTTCAAATTCTTTAACTGTGATTTTATTTGTATCTTAAAGATCTTAAAATTTCTGTCATATCTAAATTTTCACTTCTTTAATTTCTAATTAACAATAGATAATAGAGTTGAGGGTGCTGCTACTAACCGACCTCATTTCTTTAATGGTAATAACTATGCTTAGTGGAAATTAAAAATGAAATTGTATTTAGAGATCATGGGACCTGAAATTTGGGACACAATTAAAGAACAACATGTATTTCCTGCTACTTCTAGGGACACATGGTCTCAGTTTATTAAAGCTACATATAATAATAACTGTAAATAAATTAATGCCTTATACTATTCTCTAGGTGATGATGAATTCAATAGAATATCTACTTGTAAAACTGCATATGAAATTTGGGATACTTTACCTATTTCACATGAGGGAACAACCAATGTTAAAGAAATGAGATTAAATAAATATACTATTAAATATGATAATTTTAAAATGAAGCTTGATGAAATCATTTCTGAAATGTATCTCAAGTTCAATGAAATAGTGAATACCATGAGTCTTCTTGGAAAACAAGTAGACATCAAGGACCAAATCATGAGACTGCTTCAATGCCTACCTGACAGATGAAGGGGAACTTCTATTTCCATTCGAGAATCATGTGACATACGAAAGCTACCAGTAAAGGAGCTAATTGGAAAACTTATGATGTATGAGGAATAGCTTAAGGTGAATCAAGAAGTAGGAGAAGAACCAAGGAAGAAGTTAGTAGTATTCTAGACTTCAACCTCAAAGATCAAAGACAAAGAAAAAGTTCAAGTTCCTGTAGACAGTTCCACTAGTGAAGAGTCAGATTCAGACCGTGATGAAGAGATGGATCATCTTACTAGAAGGTTCAAAAAGTTCTACCGAAAGAAGAAATTATTTAAGAAGTCAAACTAAAAGGGAAAGTAATTTAGTAAAGGACAATGGAAGAAAGACAAAAAATTGAATGACAAATTAAATGAAATAATCTGCTATGAGTGCAAACGAAAAGGTCATGTGAAGGAAGACTGCCCCAAGCTGAAATTTAAGAAGAAATATGAAGATAAGGTCAAGGGTTATAAAAAGGATATGAAAGCTACTTGGAGTTCTTTAGAAGAAAACTCCAGTGGATTTGATGCTTCTAATAGTGAACAGAACAATCATGCCAACTTATGTTTCATGAAAGAAACAACTGAGTTAACACTTAATTCTCCTATACATAATGCCTATTATTCTGGTAATAAGAGTGAGTCACATAATGATGAAGATATAAATAAGGATGAATTATTTTAATTATGTGAAATGATTAAGGATACATTTAATGAGATCAAGTACAAATCTAAATCATTAAAGAGACAATATGATTTAAATGAAAATTATAAGTCAACTCTGGATATTGAAAAAGAGAAATCCTCCCAACTGTTAAAATAAAATACAGAATTAAAATTATCCAATGAGAAATTAAGAAAATATCTTGAGAATTTAAATACCGGTAGTGATACCTTGACTCAGTTTCTAGGAAAAAAGATTGCCCCAAAATATACAACAGGTCTAGGATATCAACCAGGACAGAGAAAAATTAGCAAAACCAAATTTGTTCCAAAATCTAGACAGTTCACTACTAGTTCCAGTTCTGCAAAATCATTTGAGAGACAATTTTATAAAGGACCTAACAAATTATTTATGCCTATGAATATGTATGTTGATGTTAAGAAACCTATAAATCAAATATGGGTTCCCAAAATTTTACTTTCTAACCTGTCTGGACCCAAGACAATATGGGTACAAATGTTACCCCATGCCTAATCTATTTTGTAGGGAAGTTGCCTAAAGAGTTCCTATAAAACTATATGGTACTTGGATAGTGTATGTTCAAGAAATATGACCAGAGAATACTCATTCTTAAAAATCCTAATTAAAGTTGATAGATGATATGTCACATTTGGTGATAATGCTAAAGAAAATATTATCATATTAGTCCATATTGGTAACCCTAACGTTGTATTAATTTCAAAATTACTTTTTGTTGATGGGTTAAAATAAAATCTGTTAAGTATCTCTCAGTTGTGTGATGATGGATTCAATGTTAAATTTGAAAATGATGCATGTAATGTTTTTAATTCTAAAAATGATTTAATATTTAATTCTCTTAGAAATGAGAATGTATATGCTGTTGATTAAGATTCTTTAGCTAAGAAAAATGCTTCTTGTTTAAATGTGTTTCATAAGGAATCCTGGTTGTGGCACAGAAGATTAGGACACTGCAATGTGCACTCACTTAGGAAACTGACTAAAAAAGGTTTAGTTATAGAATTACCTAAATTAGAATTCCCTCTTAACAAATTTTTTAATCCCTGTCAAAAGGGAAAAAAAGACAAAGTTTCTTTCAAACCAAAGAAAGAAGTTTCTAATTCTCAACCGCTTGAGTTGGTTCACATGGATTTGTTTGGACCATCAAGAGTTTCAAGTTTAAATGGGAAGCACTATGTTTATGTTCTTCTAGATGATTTTTCTAGGTACACTTGGGTATACTTTCTGGCTCATAGAAGTAAAGCTTGTTCTTATTTTATCAAATACTCTAAGTTTGTAGAAAATCTTAGTGGACTTAGAATTAAGACCTTGAGAAGTGATCATGGCCGTGAGTTTGAAAATCAAGAATTTGAATCCTTTTGCTCACATAATGGATATACTCACAATTTCTCTTCTCCTAGAACACCTCAACAAAATGGAGTTGTAGAAAGAATAAATAGGACACTTCAAGAGATTGCCCAGACTATGCTCAATGAGTTAATCTACCTATTTATTTTTGGGCTGAAGTTATTAATAAAACTTGTTATATTATCAATATAGTCTTGATTAGACCTGTTCTTAAGAAGAACCCTTATGTGATATTGAATAATAGGAAGCCTAAGGTTAATTAATTTAGAGTTTTTGGTTGTAAAGTCTTTATCCTTAACACTTAGGACAATCTTGAAAAGCTTGCCTCCAAAAGTGATGAAGGAATTTTCCTAGGTTACTCAATCTTTAGTAAAGATTATAGAGTATTTAATAAGAGAACCAAATGTGGGGAAGAATATTTTCATGTAAAATTTGATGAGACTGATCCACATGAACCTAAAACCTCTCTTGAACATCTTGAGGAAGATATGTCAATTATGGACATTAATGATAATGATAGTGAACCCCATGTAAAAGTAACCAGTTCTGGGAATCTTCCAAAATCTGCACCTGTTGAGTCTAAACCTGTAGAAAACCATGAGGATTCTATTTAAACTATTTCTAGAGGTATTATAACTCTCAAGAATCATCCTTTAGATACTGTAGTAGGTGATTTAAATAGAGGGACATAAACTAGAACTTCTATGAGTAACCTGGTTGAACATCAAGATTTTCTTTCACAGCTTGAACCTGAAAATATCAATGATGTAATTAGTGATGAACTTTGGGTGATATCTATGAAAGAATAATTGAATCAGTTTGAAAGAAACAAAGTTTAGGAATTAGTGGATAGAACAAAATACACCTTGACCATAGGCACTAAATGGGTTTTTTGAAATAATGTTGATGAATCTGGAAACATAGTTAGAAACAAGGCTAGATTAGTTGCACAAGGATATAGTAAAGAAGAAGGGGTAGACTATGATGAAACATTTGCTCCTGTTTCTAGACTAGAATCCATTAGGATACTACTTGCTTATGCAGCTCATCTGAATTTCAAACTTTATCAAATGGATTTCAAAAGTGCATTTTTAAATGGGTACATAGTTGAAGATGTATTTGTTTAACAACCCCCTAGTTTTACAAATCCCCATTTTCCAAATTGTGTTTTTAAACTATCAAAATCCTTATATGGTCTGAAACAAGCTCTAAGGGCTTGGTATGACAGACTTAGTTCTTTCTGTATTTCAAAAATATTTACTAAATGAATAGATGATCCTACTTTGTTTATTAAAATGAAATAAAAAGATGTTTTAATAGTATAAATTTATGTAGATGATATAATTTTTAGATCCTCTAAAAACTCTTTTTGTACTGATTTTTCAAAAATGATGCAAGATGAGTTTGAAGTGAGTTTAATGGGGGAACTTAAAATTTTCCCTAAATTTCAAATTTTCCAAAAAAAAATGGTATTATTCTAAATCAAACTAAATATACTAAGGATATTTTGAAACGTTTTGTTTTGGATAGTAATTAAGGTAGTGTTACACCTATGAGTACCACTTATAAGTTGGATGCTGATGAAACTAGTAAACCAATGGATCAAACCAATTACTGAGGTATGATTGAGAGTCTACTATACCTTACTACTAGTAGACCTGAAATTATGTTCAGTTTATGAATGTGTTCTCATTTTCAAGATAATCCCAAATAATCTCATTTAATTTCTATTAAAAGTATTTTTAAATATCTCAAGTTTACTATAAATCTAGGACTGTTTTATCCAAGAGGAAAAACATTTGATTTAATAAGTTATTCAAATGCTGACCTTTCTAGTTGTAAGTTAGATAGAAAAATAACCTCTAGAACATGTCACATGTTAGGAAAGTCACTAATATCATGGTGTATTAAGAAACAGAATTCTATTGCATTATCTACTACCGAAGCAAGATATATTGTTTCTGGTAGCTGTTGGGCTCAAATTCTATGGATGAAACACACTTTACTAGAATATGGATATCAACTCAACCATGTATCTATAAACTATGACAACACAAGTGTTATCAACATATCTAAAAATCTAGTATCTCATGCTAGGACAAAACATATTGATGTAATACATCACTTCTTAAGAGATCATTATCAAAGAGGAGATATCACTCTTGAATTCATTGGTACTGAACACCAATTGGCAGATATATTCACAAATCCTTTGAATTATGAGAGGTTAAATTACATCAAACATGAGTTAGGTATGATAAATTGTTGAGTTAGAGACCTCACCGTTATATACCCCACCGTTAGAGACCTCACCATTAGAGACCTTACCGATAAAGACCTCACCGTTAGAGACCTTACCGAAAGGACCTCACCATTAGAACTTAGTGATAGAACCTCACCATTAAACCTTACTGATAGAAACTCACTATTAGACCTTACCAATAGCACCTCACCGTTAGACCTTACCGATAAGGCCTCACCATTAGAGACCTTACCTATAGGAGCTCACCATTAGACCTTACCGATAGAACCTCACCGTTAGAGACCTCACTGATAGAACCTCACCATTAGAGACCTTACTGATATGACCTCACTATTTGACCTTACTAATAGATACTCACCGTTAGAGACCTTACCGATAGGACCTCACCGTTAGACCTTAACGATACCTCCTTACCGATAGAAGACTTGAGTTTGGGGCTTTTTTTTTCTCAGCCAGAATCTGAAACGTTTTCTATATATTACTTATTTATTTTATCTGTTTAATTTTTTCGATCCCTAAATGATAAAAATAAAACACAAATCACATTTTTATCCACATCAAACCCTCTCCCAAACCTTTTTCTCCCCAATCTCAGAACCTAAACCTCTACTGAAACCTTGAACCAGTCCAGATCGATGGAAAGAGTCAAAAGGCCATTAGTTTCTGATGAAAGAGATGAGCCTAATACTAGGAGACCTAGATCCAAGTCGAGTAGTGGAAGCTAGGTAGTGGCAAAGGTGATTACCCGCATTTATCGAAGAGGGAAATAGTGGTTGAGAAGGATTTAAGTTCAGAATGGCTGATGTCGAGCTGGTCTTTAATACTAAAGGCACTCAAAGCTCAGGGATGGGTTGAGTGTTTTTAAAACAATAATGGAACCTATTACCCAAAGTTAGTGAAGTAATTTTATGAGTATATCAAGTTTGAGCAGTCTATGGATGAGCACCGGATGACTTCCAGAGTAAATGGAGTAAGTGTGAGTTTCTCCTCTGCTAAGTGAGCTAACTACTTGAGGGTCCAACACGAAGGAATTTATGATTATTACTCAAAAGTGCTGCCTCCCACTAGTGAGTTCATCTACTATGAAAAATAATTAGCTGAATTGATAGGGAATGGAATTCCTAGGAAATTCATTGCTGCTGAGATGGAAGGAGAAGACAAGCTACTGTTTAAGTTTGTCCAGCATGTTTTGAGTCCCAAGAGAGGGGACTTTGCACCTTTAAAGTATCAGGATGTTTTTATCTTGTATCTGTTAAAGCATGAATAGAATATCAACTTATGTAGGCTGTTGATGATTCAACTAGAAGATATGACCAAGACCAGTTCCAAATCCATTGAACTATTTCATGCTAAGTTGATATCCCTTATGCTGAAAGGGAAAGGAGTTCCTTGATCTAAAGAAGAAATTGTTGTTGTGAAAGATAACCATTGCATCACCAAAGTGATCTACAAGTTGATGAAGATTAATTGGAATCCATGGTTGAGGATATGGGTGAATTATTAGGCTAAGGTATATGAAGAGTTTCACCCTATGACTCATCCCACTAGGCCTAAGAATAAGAGAGACCCAAGTCTTAAGCCTGATGAAGTTGAGCTTGCCTATTCAGATGAAGAAGGAGAGGAAGTTGCTGTTGTGTAAGAAAGATAGGTGACACATGCCTATTGTGGGGTGTGGCAAAAACAAATATAACCTAAGTTAAAATGTATTATAGTGGGTTTCCTAGGTTGTCTCCAGAGAGGAGTGCTCAACAATAGTGTTTGTCACTTAAAATAAGATAAAGAAGCGATGTTGTTTTTTAATTTTTTTTGATTTGGAAAATAAAAGAAAGAAACTGAATAAAGTAAAGAAATTAAGTGAAAGTTTTAAAACAAATTGAAAAATGATGTGATTTAAATCAGTGATATGAAATGGTGATTAGGTTAGGGTTGGTTTTCTAATTGTAATTCTATCATAGTTCATTTTACCCAATTCTCTTCTGCTAAATCGTTAAGAGTGAGAATCCACAATCGTTTCTTCTCACTCCCTTGGACAATTAAAAATGTGAGAATAAACCTTAATAAAATCTTAGGTTGGTCTAATATCCTTCAAATGTGTAATAGAGTTGTATAAAATACCCCCAATTATCTTTGACAATTCTCAATCAGGTCTTGTTTACCCCAAGTAATCAAGAACATTAACTACTCCTCACACACGTACCGGTGATCACCGAGTACTTCACCACTAAGTCTTGGTCTATTCCATCATTTATAAACCATAACCTAGTGGAGGGAGATATTTATCATTGAACAAAAATAAATGAACAACAGAATCTAAAATCAGATACAATCGTACATGATAATAAAAACTATTATAAGAAATTAAAACTGATTCACATAAGAGAAAAGAGGATTTTAAAAAATTAATAGAAGGAACTCATGAAATACAACATGTAAAACCTCTCCTTCCCCAATCACACATAATTTTACCCCACCATGGTAAGGGTAATTGTGACTAAGGGGAAAGAATAATTCATTACAAAACTAAGATGAACAAAAGAGAGAAAACAAAGAACATAAAATTTGATGCTCCAGAATATTTCCTCCAGAAGTTTGCCTCTGTTATGCCCACTAGACGGCCTAAACTCCTAGATGTCCCTTCTTATAGAATGTTGTAAATGAAGTTGGATATCTACACAAAAAATTGGAGAGTCATTGGAGAGGTTTAAAGAAATATATGGCCAAATCAATGACCATTACTTTTCTGGATGCCAAAAACTTTTTACTCACTCCACTTGGACACGCCAAAAGGTTGCCTTAATGAGCTACATAATTTATGAAATTTAATGTGAACCTTCCTTTTGAAGTCCTATATCGACACTAGCTAGAAGTACCTCATTATAAGGTTGGATGAAGGAGATATTCCATATTTAATGCAGTGGGGTCCATTCTGCCTGCCAAACTGATTTCTCAAATTTATTGATTTTTCTGTACCATTGGGTTTCGAATTGAGTCTTGGTACAGAAGACAAATTTTAAACCACAATCATAAGAAGAATAAAAAAAGGATTCACTTCAATTGGACCAATATTTTAAAATCTATTCCTGAAAAACAGAAGCTATATAAAACTGTCAATTTTACAGAATTACCTCATTTTCATATTTAAGCCCAAAATATACTAAAAACACATAAATGATGAAAATACACTCAAATTGAATAATTGAGAAGGATTAAATCATTGAAAAC
The DNA here is from genome assembly GCA_963277665.1 of Viscum album. NCBI lineage: Eukaryota > Viridiplantae > Streptophyta > Magnoliopsida > Santalales > Viscaceae > Viscum > Viscum album. The sequence goes on along the minus strand of OY728140.1, from coordinate 1,709,062,154 downwards.
ATATTAATAATATTGAAAATATTAACTCTATCAATTACCCCACACTTATCACTTGGGATCCTAGACAAGTCAGTATCAAAAAAAAATCTAAGTAAATTCAAAACACATATCCATGAGATCCACCGATTTGAAAACAAGAAACAAAATATATCATGCCCCCTCAAATTATATTATTTAGTGTTCTTAATTTAAGATCATTCAATATATTTACTCTTCATTTCTCATCCCATGAACACAAAACACTTACCTAACTTTCATTATCTCTCATCACACAAATTTTCAATTTTTTAGCAATGTCTTTCTCATCCAAACTCATAAAAGGGTCACCATAGGCTTGATAAATTCCTACATCTCCACCCGTTGTGAGTCAAAGATATATGTTTATCATGAGGAATTTTGAAGGTTGTTCTGTGGCTTTAGATTGGTAGGATTTAGATGTGAAAATTCTGAGGCTGAATGAAGATGGATTGGCTCTTTTTGAAGAAAAATTGCATTACTCTAATTTTCACACAAGTATGGTCTCCTATTTACTCCCCTTAGTAGAAAATAATCTCCTTCTTCATGGAATATCAAGGAATGTTATCACAGTTCATCATTTTAGCAGAAAACATTTCAATCTTCTCAAATATAATATTTATTGAAAGCTCCATAAAAGGCACAACTTTCTTTCTTCTTTAAAAGCTTCAGAAAGGCACAACTTCTCTCATTGTGAAAGCTCCAGAAAAGGTACAACTTTCAGCAGCATGATTTTTTCTCTCATAGAAATAGCATCTCTTCAGTATTTTATTTTGCACCCATAGTTTCAGAAAATGAGATACCACAACACAAGACATCTTCCCCCACAATTAATTTCAACTAGATCATGCAATTTCACTTCAAGAGTAGGTTGGATAGGGAACATTGGCTTGTAATGTGGCTAACCTAACTAGATGTTCATGGCTTATATGGGCTAAAAGGATTAAATTTACAAGGTAGGCTAGAATTAAAGGGATTATCTTGAAAAGGGGGATTTCAAACCAAAGAAATGCCTCAATCATTTAAAACACATGTACCCCAAACCCTCAAGTTTTGAAAGGAATAAATCAAATTTTGGTTAAAACAAGCATGGTTTGGTTCTCTCAAGAAGTGAGGTGAATGTAAAGAATATGAAAATAATAGGTTCAGAAGCCTCACAGGAATGTGATTTCAAATATAAAGACAGTGATATGTGGCATGGGATTCAAAAAATAGAGTATTTTTTATGAAATTCCCAAAGAATTGAACTTGAAACAATATCATTTTCATCATTCATTTAAGATCAGTTTCAAGGAATAAATTGGTTCACTCAATGAAATGGGTTTCAAAAATATCAATGATAATCATTTCAGCTCAAAATTTTCAAAAACACACAAAAATTGAAAAATAAACACACTAAATTTTAAACACACACATGTTTTTTTAAAACAAATAGGAAAACAAACAACACATAAAAATCCTAAACTACAAAGGTTACCTCCCCCACACTTAAATGATGTAGTGTCTACAATGCATTCAAATGTATTTAACATGTAATAATATTGGAAATTAAATCAAATAATTCATGAAAATATAAAGGAGAGGTATGACCTAATGGAGTTTATTGATAAACAGGTTGGAGGAGTGTGATCTCCTCCATTGGCTCTGATGGCATGGTCCCAAGGAATTTCTTCAACCTGTGCCCATTAACATTGAATGGATCCTTCACTCCATCCTTCACAATCTGCACAGCACCAAATGAATATACATGAGTAACTATAAATGGACCTTCCCACCTGGAACAAAGTTTACCTGGCATCATCTTGAGTCTTGAATTTAATAACAACACTTTGTCTCCTGGATGAAAGTCTTTTAGTTGGATCAGTTTGTCATGAGCCACTCTTGTTCTCTCTTTTTAAATCCTAGAATTTTCAAATGCTTCCCTCCGAATTTCTTCTAGCTCATGTAACTACAATATTCTCTCTTTCCCAGCACTTTCAAGATCTAGATTCATCTTCCTCATAGCCCAGTATGCCTTGTGTTCCAATTCCACAGGTAGGTCACAACTTTTCCCATAAATCAACCTATAGGGACTCATTCCAATTGAGGTTTTGTAGGTTTTCCTGTAATCCCATAATGTGTCTTCTAACCTTTGGCTCCAATCCTTCCTATTTGGATTAACAGTCTTTTCTAAAATTCCTTTGATTTTCCTATTAGACACTTCAGATTTCCCATTATTCTGTGGATTATAGGGAGTTGATGTTTTATGATGCACCCCATAATTTTTCAACAAATCTGCCATTCTCCAAATACAAAAGTGAGTCCTTTGATCACTAATGATGTCTCTAGTAACTCCAAACCTACAAAATATGTTATCCCTGACAAAATCACAAACAACTTTAGCATCGTCAGTTCTGGTGGCGTTTGCTTCCACCCATTTGGAAACATAATCAACAGCAAGAAGAATATAAGAATTTCCAAATGACATTGGTAAAGGGCCCATAAAATCTATCCCCCAAATTTCAAATATTTCACAAAAATTAAGTGGCTTTTGGGGAATTTTTTATCACTTTGAAATATTTCCTGTAAATTGACATTTTTCACACCGTTTGCAAAATTCATGAGAATCTTTGAAAAGTGTTGGACAATAAAGTCCAGATTCTAAAACCTTCCTCACTACCCTTTGAGGTTCAAATTGGCCTCCACAAGATAATGTGTGACAAAACCTAAAGACTGATTCAATTTCATTTTTAGGCAAAAATCTTATGATCATTTGGTCATTGCAAATCTTCCAAATAAATGGATCATCTCAGATGTAATATTTAGATTTAGATTTTAATTTGTGAATTTTGTGAGAATTTAAATGAGATGGGACCTGATATGTTACCAGATAATTGACCATGTCGGTATACCAAGGTACTTCTCCTTCAATCAAGTACAACTGCTCTCCTGGAAGGTGATCATTTAGTGGTTTAGTGTCTGGAATTTCAACTTCAGCAGTGTTAGGCAGTCTACTTAAGTGATCAGACACTTGGTTCTCAGATCCCTTTTTATCTTTGATTTCTATGTTGAACTCCTGTAGTAATAGAATCCATCTTACAAGCCTTGGTTTTTCTTCAGCCTTCTTCATCAAGTACCTAAGAGCTACATGATCAGAAAACACAATGACTCTAGTTCCAAGCAGATATGATCTAAATCTTTCTAAAGAAAAAACAACTACTAAAAACTCTTTTTTGTTGTTGTGTAGTTGAATTGGGCTGCATCTAAGGTTTTTTAGAAATATGAAATGACTTGTGGCCTACCCTCAATTCTCTGAGAAAGTACTACTTCAACTGCTTGGTTTGAAGAATCACAAAGTATCTCGAATGGTTCTTCCCAATTGAGTGGTTGCATTATTGGTGGTGTAATCAATCTCATTTTCAACTCATCAAAGGCTTCCATACATGAACCATTGAAATCGAAATCAGTATCCTTCAAAAGTAATCTAAAGAGAGAGAGAGAAATCTTACTGAAATCTTTGATAAACCTCCTGTAGAATCCTGCATGTCCTAAAAATGATCTAACATGTTTCACACAAGTTGGGTAAGGCAAAGAATTTATCACTTAAATTTTTGATTTATCAACTTTAATGATTTTATGAGAAATGACATTCCCAAGGAAAATTCCTCTCTCAACCATAAAATGAAACTTTTCAAAATTCAAAACAAGGTTTTTTTCAATGCAAGTTTTCAAAAAAAATTCAAGATTTTTCAAACAATGGTCAAAAGAATTTCCAAAAACTGTGAAATCATCCAAGAAAACCTCCAAGAAATCTTCAATGTGATCAGAAAATATACTTACTATACACCTCTGAAATGTACCTAGTGCATTACACAATCCAAATGGCATCCTTTTGTATGCAAAAGTACCGAAAGTACAAGTAAAGGTAGTCTTCTCTTGATCCTCGGGAGCAATGGGTACCTGAAAATAACCTGAAAATCTATCCATTAAGCAATAATGATTTCTACCTGCCAAACTCTCTAGCATCTGGTCAATTAAAGGGATAGGGAAATGGTCTTTTTGAGTGACCTAATTCAACTTACTAAAATCTATGCATACTCTCCAGCTATTCTGAATTCTCACAGGGATTAATTCATTCTTTTCATTCCTCACAATGGTTAGGCCAATTTTCTTTGGGACTACATGGATGGGGTTAACCCATTGTGAATCTGATCTGGGATAGATGATCCCATCTTCTAATAGCTTCTCAATCTCTTTTTTCACAACCTCCATCAGGGTGGGGTTCATCCTCCTTTGGGGTTGTCTGACAGGTTTAGAATATCCCTCAAGAAAAAATCTATGTGAGCAAATTTTTGGGTTTATTCCTTGGATATCACCTAATATCCACCCTATTGCTTGGAAATTATCTCTCAAAATATTCATCAATGATTTTTATTGAGTTTTAGATAGATTATTAGCAAATATTACTGGTAATTTCTCTCCCTCCATAAGGTAAACATATTTTAAATTAGTGGGGAGTGGTTTTAATTCTAGATCAGAAGGATGCTCAAGGGATGAAACTAAATTGAGTTTCTCCTCCAATGGTTTGACATCATGAACACAAGAAATCATATCATCTTCATCATAATTTAACAAATTATCAAAGAAATCATATTTTACCTCTTCTTCCAATAGGAAATCAGAATCTCCAAGAGTTTGTTCATCCATATGTTCAGTGATATTTTTAATGGAAAAATTCTCTCCTAATGATAAAAATTCATGAAACATACATTATTCTTCAATTGGTTCTATACCATCTTCATGGGAGAGTGAGAAGAGTGAATGATCATCTGATGGGTGCCTCATGGATTCAAAAATATTGAAGTGGATGATGCTGTCTCCAATCTCCATGGTAAGTGTCCCTTCATAAAAATTGATGATGGTTTTGGATGTATTCAAGAAAGGTCTCCCCAAAATGATGGGTGAGTGTGATGGGATCCTATCATCTTCCATATTCAACACATAAAAGTAAGTAGGGAATAAAAGGTCTTTGACTTTTACTAGGACATCCTCCAGAACTCCTGCTGGGAAAACTGTTGATCTGTTTGCAAGCTGGAACACCACTCTTGTAGGATTCAAGTCTCCCATATGCAAAGAATTATATACTGAGTGAGGAAATACATTAATTGATTCACCTAAATCGCACAAAGCATTAGATAAATTTAATGAACCAATGGTGCATGGAATAGAAAACATCCCTAGATCTTGACATTTGGTTGGAAATTGTGGTGTGATAAGGGCTGAGACACTTCTTCCCAAATTAATCCTCTCATTACCTTGAAGTATCCTTTTCTTGGTGAAAATATCCTTCAAAAATTTACCATACTTTGGATTTTTTTGGAGTGCTTCAAGTAGAGGTATGTTGATTTCCACTTTCTGGAAGGTGTCCAGAATTTCTTTTTGCAGTGTTTCTTCTTGCAACCTCTTTGATTCAATCATACTTGATGGAAATGGTGGTGAATATCTTTCTTATCCCTTTTTTCCTTTGAAATGGTGTTACTTGTTTCTTCCTTCTTGGCCTATCATTATCATCCTCCTCTTTCTTATCTTCTTCCCAATGCATTTTCATATAATTCTCATCATTTCTAACTTCATTCTCACCCAGATCAGTTTTTCTTGTTTCAGGTTCAATGGTGGATGGTGGTTAGAGTTCTTTTCCACTTCTTGTAGTTATAATACTAACATTATATTTTGGGTTTGGGACTATTTGGTAAGGGAGTTTACCTGTATTTTTGGTTAGAAAGTCCATGAGACTTTCAAAATTGTTGGAAAAATCTTTAACAGTGTATTTCAGTCCTTCAAACTCAGATTTTTTTTTGGTTTTGAATCGGAGGTTGTGCACTGGTGGATGGTCTCTCATAGGGTCTTTAGAGATTTTTTTGGTTTTTGGTATAAAGGCTGGTTATAAGGATGATTTTTTTGAAATGGTGGTGGGTTCTGGAATTGATTCTGGAATGGTGGTTGGTTTTAAAACTGGTTTTGGTATGGGGGTCTACCTTAATTCTACTGATTTCCAAACCCATATTGGACTTGGCTAGGATCTCTCCATCCTTGATTTTGTTGGAACTGTCTTGGCTGAAAGGCTACTGAACATGTTTCCATTCCCTGTATTTTAGAACATTGGTCAGTAAAATGACCAGGTGATGAGCATAAACCACATACCTTAGTTGGAGCTTGTTGGTCACTAACTTTCTTCAAGGCCATCTGTCTCACAAAACTAGTAAGATCTTCGATCTTAGTTTCTAATAAGGGTGATGGATGAGAAGTTTGTACCTCATGAATACCTCTTGTTCCAATACCTCTTGTTCCAAATTGCTGCGAATTTTGGGAAATCTTCTCAATCAAGCCCTTGGCTTCTTCTGGTGATTTTTCAATCAGTGCACCTCCAGATGATGCATCAAGAAGGTTTCTGTCATTGTTCAGTAGTCCTTGATAGAAGAAGACAAAAAGTGATGTTCCTAAATGGCTTGATGCGGAAAAATGGCACATAGCTTCTTAAATCTCTCCCAATACTCGTTAAGGGTTTCTCTATATGATTGTTATATGATGTAGATTTCCTTCTAAATGGATGTGCTTGTAGAGGTGAGGAAGAATATTTGCATAAAACATCTTATCAGGTCATTCCAGTCATTCAAATCTCCTGGTTTTAGGCCCTACAACCATTCTTTTGTAGCCCCATCCAATGAAAATGGAAATTCCTTCCACTTTACCTGCTCCTCAGTAATTCCACGGGGTCTGAAAGTAGATCACACATGTGTGAACTCTTTAATGTGTTTGTTTGGATCTTCCCCTTCCAAACCATGAAACCTTGGAAGCAAAGGAATCATGTTAGGTTTCATTTACAAATCATTTTTTTAATACTGGCATGACAATTTGATTGTTTTGATTAAGGAATTGTGGTGCACAGAGGTCTTTAAGTGTTTGGTTTTGATTTTCATCCATGATGACAGGCTCAGAGTGAACACTATAAGTTTCACTTGAGTCTGCAAGGGTAACTTCCTCAAATTTGGATTCCAAATTAATGTTTCTAAGTCTATTCAACAAGGTTCTTTCAATTTAGAGATCTATTGGTAAAATTTCAATTTTTGTGGTTCTATTCATGCAATTTTGAAGAGAAAAGATGAAAAGATAAAGGAAAGAAAAGAAAAGAAAACGTTGGAACTACCTCCCTGGAAACAGCGCCAAGTTTTGACACATGCCTGTCGTGGGGTGTGGAAAAAACAAATATAACCTAAGTTAAAATGTATTATAGTGGTTTTCCTAAGTTTTCTCCAGAGAGGAGTGATCAACAATAGTGTTTGTCACTTAAAATAATAGAAAGAAGTGATGTTGTTATTGAAATTTTTTTGATTTGGAAAATACAAGAAAGAAACTAAATAAAGTAAAGATATTAAGTGAAAGATTTAAAAAAAATTGACAAATGATGTGATTTAAATCAGTGATATGAAATGGTGATCAGGTTAGGGTTGGTTTTCCAATTGTAATTCTATCATAGTTTATTTTACCCAATTCTCTTTTGCTAAATCGTTAAGGGTGAGAATCCACAATCATTTCTTCTCACTCCCTTGTCCAATTAAAAATATGAGAATAAACCTTACTAAAATATTAGGTTGGTCTAATCTCTTTTAGATGTGTAATAGAGTTGTAGAAAATACCCCCAATTATCTTAGGCAATTCCCAATCAGGTCTTGTTTATCCCAAGTAATCAAGAACATTCACTACTCCCCACACACATACCGGTGATCACCGAGTACTTCAACACTAAGTCCTGGTATATTCCATCGTTTATAAACCATAACCCAGTTGAGGGAGATATTGATAATTTACCAAATATAAATGAACAACAGAATTTAAAATCAGATACAATCATACATGATAATAAAAACTGTTATAAAAAATTGAAACTGATTCACAGAAGAGAAAAGAGGATTTTAAAACATTAATAGAAGGAACTCATGAAATACAACATGGAAAACCTATCCTTCCCCAATTACACAGAAGTTTAACCCACCATGGTAAGTGTAATTATGACTAAGTTTAAAGAATAATTCATTACAAAACTAAGAAGAACAAAAGAGATAAAACAAAGAACAGAAAATTTGATGCTCCAGAATTTGTCCTTCATAATTTTTCCTCTGTTCTACCCTCCAGACGGCCGAAAATCCCAGATGTCCCTTCTTATAGAATGTTTAAAATGAAGTTGTATATCGACCCTAAAAATTATAGAGTCATTGGACAAGTGTAAAGAAAGATATGGCCGAATCAATGACCATTACTTTTCTGGCCTCCAAACACTATTTCACCCACTCCACTTGGACGTGCCAAAAGGATGCCTTAATGAGCTTTATAATTTATGAAATTTAATTTGAACCATAATTTTGAAGTCCTCTGTCGAGACCATCTAGAAGCACCTCATTATAAGGTCGGATGAAGGAGATATTCCATATTTAATACAGTGGGGTCCATTCTGCCTTCCAAACTGATTTCTCAAATTGATTGATTTTTCTGTACCATTGGGTTTCGAATTGGGTCTTGGTACAAAAGAAAATTTTTAAGAAAAAGAGCATAAGAATCCTAAAAAAAAGGATTCAATTAAATTGGACCAATATTTTAAAAGTTATTCCCGAAAAACATAAGCTATATAAAACTGTCAATTTTACAGAATTACCCCATTTTCATATTTAAGCCCAAAATATACCAAAAACACATAAATGATGAAAATACACTCAAATTGAATAATTGAGAGGGATTAAATCATTGAAAACATATTAATAATATTGAAAATATTAACTCTATCAATAGGATTCTCCTATAGATGACAGGACTGATCCTGACCTTCCCTCAAATCCTCGTGTTAATACTGTATCCTTTGGTGAGCCTATCCAACCAAAGAGATTTACTGGAAGGGATAATGTCCTAATGGACATTGAAGAGGAAACCAGTGATAAATAAGGATCTGAAAATGTCTTAAGAGACATTATAAATACCTTAGATGAGGATGAGGAATCTGAGTCAAGTCATGCTGACTTTGAAATAGCTACTGATTAAAGTGAAGAGGAATGTTTAAGTCTCAGTCCTTTAATAGGACATACAAAAAGGGTAGAAAGTATAGATGAAGAAGTTGATGATTCAGTTGAAGCTGGACTTGTTTTAGAAGTTGTTGAATATTTTGTTGAGGAAGTGGCAGTAGACCTTCCTATTGATGAAGTCAATCAAGGAGGTCAGATGGAGATAGATGTGGCTGTTTAGAAGAATGCTCCAAGTGAGGGGGAGGAACTTGTTACTACAGGATCAGTTGTTGTTGCTCATGAGATAGGGGACTGGATAGAATCTCCCGACTTTGTGGCTTTAGGCCTAAATTATGGAGATTCTGAAGATGACCAGCCTATAAGAAGTCCTCCAATTGCTACTGTCTCAGAAACTCTCATTATGCAGCTAATGGTTCTGTTACCTCGAGACTATGTAAATAAGGATGAATTGGATTCTTTGAAATTAGAACTAAAGAGGCATATTGATGAGAAAACCACTGAGATAGAAATAACAATAACTCTCAATCAAGAAACCATGACATCTACAGTGGAAATGATAGTCTCTACCTCTCACTTAGCCGTGTTACATGAGGTCACAGAATGTCAGAATTAGGTAAGAACTTTGGAAGAGTCTATGGAATCAGTGAAACATTCTATTTCAAGCTTAGATGCATATGTGGCTTTAAGAGATCAGGTGTAAAGAGACCTTATATATGTTAAATGTGTGGTTTAGAAAATTGTCACAATGTTTTAGGATTTTAAGAAGACCATGGAAACACATGTGAAAGTCCAATATGATGATGTAAAAAGGATGATCAATGGGCTAACCAAGTCATTTAAGGAGATTGTGGATTTCTCTTTGGCACCTCTAGGTGCATCTACTTCCACTTCAACCTCTCCTCCAGTTGACATTGAAGCCTTCAGGACCGTTGTTATAGAAGAAGTGGAAAAGTTCTCTAGTGCTAGTACCTCAAACTCTTAGGTCATTTCCATTACCAGGAAAATTCATAACCTTGTGGGAAATTATTTAAGGGAAGATGCTCAATATAAGAAGGCCATCAAGGAACAAGTTGACTTTTATTACAAAGGAGTATACACTAAGCATCATATGGATGGCCACTTTAAGTTTCTGTTGGAGAACTTGAGGATTCCACCTGTCACTTAGGCATTTAAGGATCAAGTGAGCAAGCTTCGAGAACTGACTCCTACTTTGGAGAAATTTATGGAGAATAAAGATGATTTCATTTAGGCTATGGAAAGAGGAGGTAGTATTATTATGGATTTTATAAATCTTATGTTACCCTTTCTCCATGTGGACTGCACTCCCATCATTGTTCCTCCAGCCTTTCCCTCTACCTCAGGTGCCTCAAGATCTGCCAGTGTTTCTCCTATGATGACTCCTACCCAGGCCATCAAAAGATAGACCCCACCATTCCTTAGAGATATACTCACTAAAGGTCTACTGATACTTCTGTTTCCACTCCTCTTACACTGCTAACAACCATCCCTCGGCCTATCCCTCCACCTTCAAAACCTGCATCCTCAGCTTCCAAGGGAAAATATTCAATGGACATCTCTGATGTGGATTGAGTGTGGATGATCTTAGCTGATTTGGATTGGTGTATTTCTTTTAGTATATTTTACTATTGTTTTATTAATAAAAATAATCTCTTTTCTCTATTTTTGTTATCTACTCTTTTTGTTAATCACAAAGAAGGATAAAATATTTCAACTTGTACTCTCTCTATTGCCCAAAAGGGGAGAAGTGTTTATATTTGTTATATATGTTCTGGTCTAAATGTAGTGTTCACCATAAAATTTGTGTATGCTCACATCACTCATGAAATTATCAGATGTGTTTAACCTTGATTCAAAACTCTTAAACTTAAAGATTCAATGACATAATTTGTGATTATCAAAAAGGAAGAGATTTTTGGACTCACCTATTTTGATAATCCCAAATCATGTTTTGATAATCCCAAATAATGTTTTGATAATCCAAAATCATGTTTCAATCATGTTTTTATTCTATGTTAATTATGTTTCATTAGTGTTTCTTGTTTCTATAGAGTAATATTCATATACTCTCAATCTCACTGCTTGATTGGTTAAGCTTACAGTTCAGAATTTATCTAAGTACAAGGTCACCGTTACAAGGTCACTGCTACAAGGTCACCACTACAAGGTCACCGCTACAAGGTCACCGTTACAAGGTCACCGTTATAAGGTCACCATTACAAGGTCACCATTACAAGGTCACCGCTACAAGGTCACCTCTATAAGGTCACCGTTACAAGGTCAATGATACAAGGTCACTGATACAAGCCTACTGCTGAAGGTTACCACTGAAGGTTACCGATGAAAGGTTATAGTTGGAGGTTACAGATTTACACCTGCTGATTAAATTCTACTGATGTGAAGGATACCGTTACCAGTCTACCATACTCTTTTACTCCATACTTTTTCAAATTCTAATGATTATTTTAATGGTAATATTTTTCTAACTCTAATTCTTCTGAATTAATTAATGCTTATTGTAGACATATTAGGAGACCATATCTTGACAATACGCGGTACAAGAAAGATTGAACGTGATGTACTTACTCCTATTTTCAGAACTCAAATATGAAAGAAAATGACCGAGGAAGAAAATATATATAACAAGGCACATAGAAGAACTAAGACATATATATATATATATATGAGAAAGTGTTCAAAAGTTAAATGCACAAGGAAGAAACTACTGAAGAATAAGGAAGAACCATTCGAGCACCTTCACTACGAACCCCAAGAAATTCAAGAAGATCATTTTTGGGAAAACAACTTGAGGCTACCTCCTGTGTCTCATAACTCAAGAAGAAGAACATTAAATTCCTGAAAGCTAGTACCTAGAGTTGTGACACTCTGTTTTGGAGACAACTTCCAGAGATAGACTCAAACTTCAAATTCCTCACTTCAAGGAGTCAAGAGTTGAACTACAAACACATAGAGCCTTCTAAACTCTATCTCATCCTAATCAATCTATTGTGTTTCTTTCATTTTTACATTTATGAGAAGTGTGTGTGTGTCTGTCTCACAACACACTGTATCCTGTGCTTAAACTGGAGTATACTGAATATCCTTACATAAAACTTCATCTATATTTGTTTCCCACGTATAACTATGGAAGAGACCATGTGTGGTATGTATTGTTTGTCTTTACCACAAAGAATAGTGGTAGATGGTGTGAACCCTAGACAATTTGTGAAAACTATTATAAAGCCCGATACAGGTTGTGTATCAAGTTTATTGCTAATATAAACTGCTTGGTGGCAGGTGATCACCAAGTGGAGAGGATTAAGTCTCGGCTTGAGATTGAACCTCTTGTTTTACTTCACTGTGCACTATATTGTGTTATACTCTGTTTTATCTATTTTTCGCTGCTTACATTAGCTAAAACATAAAACTATTTTTCTTTCACTTTGATAGTTAGTTTTGGTTAGTGTGTATATTTGTTTAATTCAGTAAACTTGTTTCAAAAGATTAAGTAGTGTTACTCAATAATTTAATTGAGGAATAATCACCCTTTGATAAACCTATTGACCAATTAGACATATATATCTCTACTACCTTAATTAACTGGGTTGTTTTCAAAATATAGGGGATCTTTATAATAAAGTTTTTAACAAAAATTTTAAGTAGGAACTTAATTCACCCCCCTCTTGAGATTCCACTCCGACCAATAATAACATATTTCTACCCTAAATACATTCGTACTAATTTTAGAGAACATAATTCAATGGAAGTTTAGAGTAACATACACAATTATATCCAATAATAGGTGATCAAATGTGTGATAAAGTTAAATATGTGCACACAAATTTTGGTAAACCATTTTTGAAAACCCTTAAGAAAACCTATTGGAAAAAGAATTCAGTTTTTTTGAATTACCATATTGGAATTGTCTGAACATCAGACATTTTATTGATGTTATGCATGTTGAAAAAAATGTATGTGATAGTGTCTTTGACATTTTTATAAATGCACTCGAAAAAAAAGTATGGAATTAAGGCTAGGTTGGACATGGTTGACATAAGAATATGAGAAGAGTTGGCACTAGTGAAGGGTGAAAAACAAACATTTCTTCCTCTTACTACTTACATTCTTTCTAGGAAGGATAGATATCAGTTTTTCAACTACTTTAATGATGTATAGGTTCTAGAGGGGTATTCATCGAATATCAAGAACATTGTGTCAATGCATGATTTAAAGTTAAAAGGTCTAAAATCACATGTCATCCATGTTTTGATGCAAGATCTAATTCCTATAACTTTATGTTTCATTTTTTCCAATAATTTCTGCCATACATTAACAAAACCAGGTTTCTTCTTCAATGATATATGTAGAAAAGTTATAGACCCTATGAAATTTCTGATTATAGATAGAGAAATTATCATTATATTATGTGAATTTGAAATATTATTTTTTCCAACATTCATTTATATTATGGTTCATTAGATAGTTCAATTGGTGAGAGAGATTCTACTATGTGTTCATGTGCCATATAGATTTTTGTACACTATTTAATGGTATATGAATATTTTGAAAGGGTATGTAAAAAATCAAAGTCATCTGGAGGGTTGAAGAAATATATTATTGAGGAAGCCTTTGAATTCTATACTGAATACCTTTCTAGTGTGCAAATCATTGGTCTAACAAAATATCATCACACTGGGTGACTTTCTGGTGAATGAATTTCTGGAATGGAGGTTGTCACAATAAATATTATAGATTATTAGTAGTCCCAACTTTATGTTTTGATTAATAGTTTTGATGTTGAACCATATATTGAAATCCACAAATAAATTCTGAGGCATTTGAATCCATCAAGGGATGAAAAATGAATATCAAATAATCATAATTAATAAATTATAGGATGGTTTCAAGGCCATATTTTTTAGGAGTCAAATGAAAATCCAAACTCATTTTTAGAACGACATTGATGGCTAGCCAAAGGACCAAGTGTGTACGTATAATCTTACAATGCTTATGTAATTAATGTTTATACATTCTATACTAATGAACTTGATGATGATAGTACTAGAAATAATATTTGAGTTACATTTGTGGCTGAAGCGATTCATGTTTCTAGTTGTAAGGACATAAATTCAATTTATGTGAATAAGTCATATTTTGGAATCATCAAAAAAATATGGGAGTTGTATTATACAATATTCCAAGTGCCTATTTTTTAATGCAAGTGGGTTGATAATAGAAGTTATGTTAAAATAGATGAGTTTTTATTTGTGAAAGTTGATTTCAATAAGGAAGGGTACAAAGAAAAACTGTTTATAATGTCATCACAGGTAGTATAAGTATTTTATGTTCCAGATCCCATAAACCAAAACTCGTCAATTATTCTGTTATCAACAAAAACCATTGAAGAGTCAGATAAAAATTCAACATAGGATGAGCCTTTCATTAGGACGTCGCAATCATTTTGTAGTGGTCCTAGTGTAGATGGTGTTTTATATTGTAGAGGAGACCACAATGAATGGATTTGTATCGTCGATAGAGGGGTCACATCCCATCAAACTTTTAAAAAATGAGAGTTCAATAATCAGGTTATATTTTTTTCTAATATACATTGTGTTACTTTATGTTAATATTAGTTCACTATTGATTTTATGTTATCTAAATTAAATGTTAAAAAACTTTTGAAGATAATGACATCTACACGTGATGATGCTCCCAATTCCCAGGCACAATAGGTTTATCAATTTGTTGCTACTTTCAGTGCCAACAAACAATAGTTTTCTCAACCTATTGCCTTATGTTAATATCTGTTTGTTTTTTCTTTTATGTTATCTAAATTAAATGATAAACCAATTTTGTAGATAATGAATTCTTCACATGATGATGCTCCCAATTCCTAGACACAATAAGTTTCTCAACTTGTTGCTACTCGCATTTGAGACGAACAATAGGTTTCTCAACTTGTTGTTGCTCCAAGTGTAGAGGTACAACCACCATCTGCACATGATGATGTTATCCCTCCAGAGCTATAGGAACGTATTTTATTACGGTGAATCTGATAAATGAAAGGTGATGAAACACTGATGGAGTAGAAAAAATAGAAGCATCGTAGTTTGACGGTATTACGAAAGATCATTAAGGCTAAAGAGAAAGGAATCAAATACGAGAATATATGGAATAAGTAGGGACAACATGTTAACCCTAACAAGGCCATATTTAGTAGTTACATTGGAATCGCCACTCGAAAACGTGTGGAAATTGATTTCACTTCATGGAACCATTTTGTGGCTGAGATTAAGACACTGATGTGAGGATATATTACTATAACATTATGATATATTTTTTAATTTACTAAAAATTAAATAATTAAACATTTAAATACACTTAATAATCTCTTGTAGAGTGAATTTATAGTAGATGAATCTCACAAAGACTATGTCCTAAGGGTTGCAGGAAGGATTCATATGGGTTTTTTCACACACTTTTAACAAAATATCATCTTAAAGATGCTGAAGGGAAAATAAAACTGCACCCACCTCTTATTTATGAACACTTGATAACCCAAGCATTGTGGGATGCATTTACTGGCCATTGTGCGAAGCAGTCTTTTTAGGTACATTGTGTTTGGTAATACGTTGTTTGATGGTACATGTATTCATCATTTTGATAGACAATGTTTTATTTATGAAATAACAACTGAGTGATGAAAATAAACAATATTAAACAAAACCAGCATACCCATAATGTAAAGAAAGGATGGGGTGCACATCACTTGAAAAAAATTGGTATGTATTTTAAATAAAATTTTATTTGAGATAAAAAAACCCAATAATTATGTTCTTTTGTTTATATGTTGCTTGAAGATTCAAAATCCACAACCACTTTCATACCACGTCCTGTTCTATGGAAGGAGGAACGTTTAACTAAAGATGAAAAACTAATAGATAAAAACACACAAAAAGTGTTGAAACATGTGCAAGTATGAAATAATAAAAATCTATATTGCTTTAAATAAATTTTACATTACAATGATTACTTATTTTCCTATAATTTATAGCTTACATGGTCACAAAAATCAACAACACCCACACTATATGAAGACATACATTCGGTGGCCTTGAATCATCGAGAAAAGTTTGGCTGCGTCAGGGGTGCAGGTTTTGGGGTGAAACACCAAAAATATTTTGAGAAAAAAACAAACGAAGGATAAAACTGAGGAAATTAAAAATATGACAAAAACATTATCTATGTTTCAAGAATAATTAAAATACCAGAGATAGATGATGTAATGTTTGATTGGGGGGAGGCAAAGAGAAGAAAAAACTCAAGAACAACCCATGGGTGAAGATCCTACCCCACCCTCACTAGTTTTGATGTGATCCATTCTGCTCAAAAACAATTCTTAACTAAGGTAGTAAATTTTCTAATAATGGTTTCTGTAAACTGTGAATCAGATAGATACTAGACACTAATACATTTCATAAATTGATATTCTATAGGGATAAAATGATTGTGATTTATATCTATCAATCCCACCCATCACCTTGTAGCTAGGGATACCATATTAAATATTTAGAACGAAATGATACACAAAAGACCACTTCCAATTGGTCATGTTAGAGTGTCTATTACTATAGTCCTAGATCTGAGCCTCGAGTTACCTGTTCCAATTTATGATGCAGATATTCATACTATTGAACAAGCTCTTGGAAAATTTATCACATGGACGTCACATCTTGTCAAAAAACATGTCGACAAGGAGGTATTCATGTGAAATTTTATTTTCAAGACAAACCTTAAACATTTAATGAAAAAAGTTCTAAACCAATGCATGTTATTATTGAGAGACAAAGGGAAGGGGTTGAAACGAAAGACTGGTTCAAAACTATCCCAAGGATAAACCAACCAATCAAAACGATCTACCTAAAGCATCCTAACCCCCATTATATATCCACATTTATTATCATTGAAGGCTCATGTGGATGTGAATTTGAAAGATGATGGTACTCACATAATTGATTTTGAAGAAAATATGTATGGAGTGGAAGATCAAGACTTCATTGGTGTTGAGAGTGCGACTGAAATCTTAGACTATGAATGGTCAGGTAGCTCAGTTGTAAATGTCTACATGAGGTATGTTTTCATGATTTGATTATTCAAAAATGATATACTATGATAATTATGACTAAATACATTTCATATTTTTCGCAGTCATATATATGAAAAAAACTGAATGGATTTCCCTATTAATTGTTTTGGACTCATTAGTCCTCACATCACCTCTACAACACTGATAGATATAAATTCTAAGATTGATGGTGAAATAGTGGTGGGTCTGCTCAAATAGTTTAACAAAAAATTACGGATGAAAGAATATTATTAATTCCAACAATTAAGGGGTAACACTTTACAATTTAATCTTATCAAATGTATTTTATTTTATTTCGTTACTTATTCCTTTTTGTGTTTTAGGAAGTATTGGATATTCATTTCGGACAATTTAGATAGTCCATATATTTATTTATTGGATTAAATGCATGGATATATAAAAAAACCAACCACAAATGATGGAATTATTCAATTTGTAATACAATATATCCAAAATTTTATAACTAAACATCTAGTTATATAATTTATATTATATTTTAATTAGTATTATGTTATGATAGGCCAGTGCGTGACTATCATCTACATCATGGAATGAGGATAGTGGAAAAGGAAAAGAAACATGACAAGTAATATGACTAGATAAAAATCAAGGTATATATAATAATATTTCACTATCCAAACACAAAAAAAATTAATTATTTTTCTCAATGTTTTTGCAATGCCTGAAACAAACAAACAATAAAGACTGTGGTTATTATGTTTGTAAATTTATGAAAGAGATCATATTCCAGGAACAAATTAGCATCCCTTAAGAGGTATTTTCGATGATTATTACTAGTTTATTTAAAATACTTATTAATTCTTTGTGTATTTATATTTTTTAGTACTATCATGACTATCGAAAATGATCATATTCACCAGATGATATAGATATTCTTAGAAATAAATGGGTAACATACCCGAAGGAAGAATGTAAAAAAATAGATTGAAGGTGGTAAAATTCTCAAATAATTTTGACTTTAATAATCTTGTATGCCTTATATTTCTCTTTGTTTGATAGACAAAAAAAGATAATGTGTATCCATAATGGGTTTCCTCATCCCTTTAGTTTGTTGTGAAATCTTGAGACATAACAGGCATAGTATCTTACACCACTTTTCTAGTTTTCAACAATGAGAATTGTTTTTCTCCAAAAAAACATCAATTAAATCTTCAAAATTGACATTTACCTTCTTTAGTCGACCTAATGAAGAACCAACTATCATATATTAATTCAGAGGTCCTGAATATGTGACAGTTGGTTATTCACTAGACTGACTAAAGATATACTGAAGAAGGAGGATGTTATTCCATGTCAACCGTACATGGATCAATGGGTTTTCCATAATCCTTCTAAATTGGTTAGATTGAGCATATTGAGTAGGACAGGTGTCTTTTTTAGGTTTCAAAGGAAAGAGTGCATTGATTTTAAGGTAGAGAAATGTACGTAATTTTTTTGATACATTAGGATAATGATATTTGAGTCATTTGTGACGTGTAGGAATAAACCTCACCTCAATCTGATGCACAATGTCATTAGTATGACTCCAAATGTTTCTTTATTTAAAATTGACATTAATTTAAGTAAAAAAACACAAATAACATATTGAAAACTGAGGAAATTATTTCTGATTGTTTTTATACTTTATGAAAATGATCTATCAGTCATTTATGATGTATAGGAATCAACCACACCTCAATCCGACATACGGTGTCACCGATATAACTGAAAATGTGTCTAGTTATTTAAAATTGATATTAATTCAAGTAGAAAACCACAACTTACATAATGATAACCGAGAAAATGCATTCGAATTGTTTTGATATTGTAGGAAAATGATCCCTGAGTCAGTTTTGATATGTTGGAGTCAACCCCACCTCAATCCAATGAACGGTGTAAAATATATGACTAAAAGATTCCGCTATGAGTTTAAGATTGACATTTTAGTTCAAAATGTGTCACTCAATAAAAACAAATAAAACGCGCTAAAATTGTATTAAAAATTATGAAAAACAATTTGTAAGTCTATTGCGACATGTATAAATCAGTCTCACATAAGACCGACGCACGATGCGACTGGTATGACTCAAATGACATGTTTTTGGATTGAAATGACATTTTTGTAAAAAAACACAACTGACATACTAAAAACTAAGTAAATGAATTATAATTGTTTTTATACTTTAGTAGAATGATCTATATTTTATTTGTGATGTGTAGGAATCAATCTAACCTCAATACGATGCATGGTGTGACTGGTATAACTCTATATGTGTCTTGTTATTTAAAATTGACATTAAATCAAGTAAAAAACACAAATGACATACTAAAAATAGAGTAAACACATTCTTATTGTTTTGATACATTAGGAAAACAATCCATGAGTCTGTTGTGATAGGTAGGAATCAACCCCACTTTAATCTGATGCATTGTGTGATCAATATGACTAAAAGTGTCTGTTATGTGTTTAAAATTGACATTTTAGTTCAAAAACATGTTACTCACTGAAAAAAATAAAACTCTCTCCAATTGTCTTCTAAATTAAGGACATAGATTCGTAATTCCTCTATGACATGCATCAAGAATTCCCATATTAAATCGATGTATGATGATACTGATATGACTAAAATTGCAAATTTTCAGTTTTAAATGACATTTTAGAAAAAAACACAACTGACACATTGAAAAATAATGAAATTCATTTCGATTGTTTTAATACTTTAGGAAAATGATCTATCAATAAATTTTGATGTATAGGACTAATCTGAACCTCAATTATATGCATGATGTCACTGATATAACTCCAAATGTATCTTGTTATTTAAAATTGACATTAATTCAAGTAATAAAGCACAAATCACATACTAAAAACCCAGAAAATGCATTCTAATTGTTTTGATATTTTAGGAAAATGATCCATGAGTCAGTTGTTACATGAAAGAATCAACCCCACCTCAGTCTGACAAATGGTGTGATCGGTATGACTAAAAGTGTCTTATATTAGTTTAAAATCTATATTTTAACTCAAAATGTGTCACTCACTAAAAACCAATCAAACACACTATGATAGTATTCCAAATTAAGGACATTAATTTTAAGTAATTTGTGACATGTATGAAGCATTATCACATTAAACTGATGCACAATACGACTGGTATGGCTCAGATTGCATGTTTTTTTATTTCAAATGACATCAGTAAAAAACACAACTGGCATACTGAAAATCGAGGAAATGATTTCCGATTGTTTTGATATTTTTGTAAAATGATCCATCAATCATTTTTGATTTGTAGAAATCAAACCCACCTCAATATTACACATAGTGTGATCAGTATAACTCCAAATTTGTCTTGTTATTTAAAATTGACATTAATTCAAGTAAAAAAAACACAACTGACATACTGAAAACCAAAGAAACCCATTAGGATTGTTTTGATACTTTAGGAAATTAATCCATGAGTCAATTATGACATGTAGGAAACAATCCCACTAGAATCCGATGCACCGTGTGATCATTATGACTAAAAGTTCCCATTATGAGTTTAAAATTGACATTTTAGTTCAAAACATGTCACTAAAAGAAAACAAAGCAAACACACTCTGATTATCTTCCAAATTAAGGAAAAAGATTTGTAAGTACATTGTGACGGGTATCAAGAAGTCTCATGTCAAACCGATGCACGATGCGATCGGTATGACTAATTTCATATTTTCAATTTGAAACGACATTTTAGTAAAAAAACACAACTGAAATACTGAAAATTGAGGAAATGATTTTCAATTGTTTTGATATTTTATGAAAATGATCCATCAATTACTTGTGATGTGTAAGAATCAACCAAACCTCAATCTAACACACGATTCCACTAGTATGAATCTAAATGTGTATTTTTTTTAATTGAAATTAATTCAAGTGAAAAACACAACTGACATACTAAAAACTGATAAAATGCATTCATATTGTTTAGATATTTTAGGAAAACGATCCATGAGTTATTTTTAATGTGTAGGAATCAACACCACCTCAATCTGATGAATGGTGTGACTGGTATGACTAAAAGTGTCCGCTATTAGTTTAAAATTGATAGTTTAACTCAAAATGGGTCACTCACTAAAAACCAAGAAAACACACTACATTTTTCTTCCAAATTAAGGAAAACAACTCATAAGTTAATTGTGACGTGTATGAAGTAGTCTCACATCAATACGATGCATGATGCCACCGATATGACTCAAATTTCATGTTATCGGTTTGAAATGACATTTTTGTAAAATAACACAGCCAACATAATGAAAACCAAGGAAATGCATTATGATTGTTTTGATACTTTTGGAAAACAATCCTTCAGTCATTTTTGAAGTGTAGGAATGAACCCCACCTCAATATAATGCATAGTGTGATTGGTATAACTCCAAATGTGTCTTGTTATTTAAAATTAACATTAATTCAAGTAAAAAAACACAAATGACATACTGAAAACTAAGAAAATCCATTCAGATTGTTTTCATACTTTAGGAAAATAATACATGTGTCAGTTGAGGAATCTAGGAATCAACCCCACCTCAATCCAATGCACCGTGTAATCAGTATGACTAAAAGTGTCCATTACAAGTTTAAAATTGAAATTTTAGTTTAAAACATGTCACTTACTGAAAACAAAGCATACACTCTCTAATTTTCTTCCAAATTAAGGAAAATGATTTGAAAGTTCTTTGTGACATGTATCAAGTAGTTTCATGTCAAAACAATGCACGATGCGACTGACATGACTCAAATTTCTTGTTTCTGGTTTGAAATGGAATTTTAGTGAAAAACATAACTAACATATTGAAAACTGAAGAAATGCATTTGGATTGTTTTTATACTTCAATAAAATGATACATCAGTCATTTGAGACATTTTTTAATCAACCGCACCTAAATCTGACACACGGTGTCACTGTTCTGACTCAAAATGTGTATTTTTATTCAAAAATGACATCAATTCATGTAAAAAATCTAACATACTAAAAATCGAGAAAAAATATTCAAATTGATTTGATATTTTAGGAAAATGATGAATGAGTCAGTTGGGACATGTAGGAATCAACCCCACCTCAATCTGATGAATGGTGCGATGGAAATGACAAAAATTGTCCACTATAAGTTTAAAATTTACATTTTAACTCAAAATGTTTCACTCACTAAAATACAAGAAAACACACTCCAATTGTCTTCTGAATTAAGTACAGAAATTTTTAAGTCGATTGTGATGTGTGTGAAGCTGTATCATGTCAAACAAATGTACGATGCGACCGATATGACTCAAATTGCATGTTTTCAGTTTGAAATGGCATGTTAGTAAAAAACACAGAATAAACATAGTAAAAATAGAGGAAATGAATTAATATTGTTTTGATACTTTAGGAAAATTATCTATCATTCATTTGTGACATATAGGAATCAACCCCACCTCAATACTACGTAGGGTGTGATCGATAAAACTCCAAATGTGTCTTTTTTATTAAAAATTGACATTTTTTTGTATTCTTCATATTAATGTTTTATTTATTTATTTATAGTATTACTAATGTAATATTAGTTTTCTAATATAGGGGGAACCACTTTCTTAAGTTGGTATTATTTTTTTGTAAAATATTACCATTAGAGGAAATTTTTTAGAGGGTCTATATACGTCAAAAGAGAAAACATTAATGTTTTTAACTATTTGTTGGATATTTGTAAATGTACTTTTATAAAACATTGTTCAAAATGTATATAGAAGTGTTTTTTGGTATATGGATTAAGTTAATATTTAGGTATTAATGATGTTAATTAAATTTATATAGAATTTTTTTTCAAAGCTTTGTGTGCCCTACTTTTTTTTCATCATTTTCATCGTGTATGTGGTTATTTTGTATATACTATGAGTGGTTATTTTTTAGTAGGTTTTTGCTGGTTTGTGCAAGTTATTTTTGCTGGTTTGGTTATTTTGGTTTGTTGTTTGGGTGATGTTTATTTTTTTTCGAGGTTTCTAGGTGTGATTTTATATAAATAGCATGCCCA
The DNA here is from genome assembly GCA_963277665.1 of Viscum album. Taxonomy (NCBI): domain Eukaryota; kingdom Viridiplantae; phylum Streptophyta; class Magnoliopsida; order Santalales; family Viscaceae; genus Viscum; species Viscum album. The sequence continues at coordinate 1,709,038,883 of OY728140.1, read as the reverse complement.
GATAGGGAAACCTTTATCAGCGCTTCAAATAACATTGATAAATGGGGACTTTATTAGCTCATTGAATAGTGATAATAAAGGAGGGACTTTATCAGTACTTTTCTGAGTGCTGATAAAGGGGAACCCCATTTTAATAGAGACTCTATTAACAATACTTTTTTAGCATATATAAATTTCATTTTAAGTGCTGATAGAAGCCTATTTTTTGGTAGTGTTGGTACCTTGACCCGTTGCTAGAGAGTCATACTGGACTTTGTAAGAACCCAATTTTTTCTATGAGGTACAAATCCTTTAATTTTCAGTTTAATGCCTTGGTTTTGGCTAAATATGGAGATCTTGTGAGGCTATAGAAGAAATAAGGGTGTTTAGGGCTTGTTCAAAGCCCAAAACCCTGAATAGTGGAAGAAATCATGGGGCTGCATGGTTAGTAGAAAGAGTATTGCCCATCCCACACGGTCTCTCCAAGAAATTCAGGGCATTTCAGTGAGAAGAATAGGGCACATGATTTTCCCTAATTGTGCTCCAAGCACCATATGCCTATGTATATTCTCAATATTTTTTAACAAATAAATATTGTATATTTTTCACATGGTCTTCCAAACCATGCACTTGAACTGTGCGACTCCTATATTTTGGGTGAATTTACTATTTTTCCCTTAATTTTTGTATAACCTAACCCTTTTCTCCTTTATTAATTCCAATGGAATAGAGGCTCCCTTTTCACCCATATGAACTCCCAAGATTCCTCTTCTAGTATTTGATCTCATTTCTTCATCAGAGCTCATATATGACAACCCTGCTTTTTATTACAACTTAAACATGCTTTATTACATAAAAATTCCCTTGATCCAACAAAGAAGATCGAGAGGTTTAGTGTCTTTGGGGCTTAGGATCATTACATAAAAACTTTAAACTTGAAATACAAAATCCTTATTGAAAACTTCCTTTACATGACCACTACATTCCTTCGTACTTAGCATTGCATGGGATAACCTGAGGACATGCATAAGAAAAGGGTGAGCTATAAAGCCCAATAAGGGAGTAAACAATGAATAACATGAGGAGTGAAATACATGTTAGGAAATAGGCATATCAATAGAGCATAATAGAAACATGAACATAAAGGCATGATAAAGCATGATAATCATAGTATGGGAATGTGGCAACAACACTTAACATTGAATTAGCATGAGCCAAGGCTCATTGCACATGGAGCATGAGTAAACCCTCATTGCACTTGAAGAAAGAGTAAACCCTCGTTGCACTTGAATTAGAATGAGTCAACACTCATTGCACATGACGTATCATGATACTATACTTTACCCAATGCATTGGAGCGCTATAAAGGGCGCACCCTTCTTAAACATTTCATTTCATGCATAAGTGTGCCACATGGATCATAAAACATGGATTCATAAAACATAATCATTTATTCCACGATAAAGGAATGTGGAATTCATACATGAAACTTTACAATCAATAAGTAAATGTGCATAAAGGTGAATACCCTTGATGGAGAAATGGGCATGGTATTCACTACACAATGACATTGGCTTAGAAAATCGGTGTGATTTCGACAGCGTAACGGCGTGACATAAGAACTCATAAAAAAGGTTGATGAGAGAGAAAGGGGTTCCTCATCATATTTACATGTAATGGACAGTAAGAAGTTCATATAGATACATGTCCCAACAATTTAAAAGGAATTTAGATTCATGATACAAAAGTATTGCTTGAATATAAAAGAGGAGAAAAAGGTTCCTTTCGGAATTTCGGCATAGTAACGGGTGTACATGGGAGGCATTTAATGATAGAGAAAGGGGTCTCCCATAATTCAAAAAATTAATAGGGAAGTATGGGGGAGGTGCGAAACCATACCCCAACATTCATAATTGAAATTAAAAGGGCAATACAACTTAAGGAAAATTGACAAAAATGAGAAAGGATGAAAAAAAACCCTTACTTGGAAGTGTGCTTCCAAAGGCTAGAGAGAGGCTTGTGAGAGGCTTCTTGGGAGCTTGGGGCACCTTGGGAGGATTCTAGAGAGATTAGGGCAGAGTTTGGACGAACTTCAAGGGCTTTTAGTGAGTTGGAAGTGGGAGCTTGGGTGGGTTTATATAGGAAAGGTGAGAGAATTCTTTATTATTTAGGTTTGGGACCCCTTATATTAAAATAATCCAAACCAAAAACCATCCCATGGTATTTGCCCATGGTTTCTGGAAAAGGAAAGAGGAAAACAATATTTTACAAGTCCAAGGTCCGAAGTTATTAAAAAAATAGGGTTGCTTATGTGGAGGTGAGTCACACTCCCATGGAAATTAATTTAAAAAGGCAAAGTGTTGAATAAGTCTTGAGGGATCCATTAATGCTTTGAAAAGTAAGTCAAACAAACCCAAAACCTCATTATTTTAATGATAAAACACATATTGGCCGAACATAAGGATTATGGTATTTTATTACATCACCATTGGGTCATTATGATGTCATAAAACACATTATATATTTAAATGGTATTTAATTTTTACCCAAAAATTTGACTGTCTCAGAAAATTATGAAAAATTCACCGTTGGATAATTTCGACGTCCTGATTCCAAAAATAATATTTATTTTATCTAAATAATTTTCTAAATATGTTAATTTTCACTTTTAAAATAAAAACCGACATTTATAAAAAAATTTACGGGTTTTGACAGAAATGGCTTTCAAACCTTAATAAAAATTTTAATTGCATTCATAAAATTATAAGATCATTTATATTTAATAAAAATTAATTTAATATTAATAATAATATTTTATTAAAATATTATTTAATTCAAAAATACTTTAATTTAATAAAATATAATTCATAATTAAATAATAACTAAAAACACCATTTGTACATTAAAAACTAATTACAATGTATCAAAAAAAAAATATTCATTATTATACACAAAAAATAATGTACATGAACATGGTGCTACTTATTTGTTACATAACCCCTTAAAATAGACGCATAAGACCTAAGGGTATGGTGCGCGATGGTGACAGACTCTTGGGGCTGCTCGGATAACATCGCTCGAGTGGTAATCTCTATCAACTTCCATTTTTCCCGTAGACGATCACGTTCGAGCTTGACTTGATGAAGCTCAGCTTGGGCTTGGTCAAGGGAAAAGCCCAAAGACGCCACCTCTTTTCCGAGCTCCGACAAATGGGCTTCGTAAGGGGAAATTCTACTGGATGAGGCCATCGCTTCCTTTGTCTGAGTAGAAATGGTTTCGTTAAAGCCTTATATTTATACTACTCAGATGATCACTGTTCAACGGCTATAAAAGTAACGGTCACAAATCTTAACATAAAACTAAAGAAGTTTACATCTTATAAAAACATTTTTCATAAAGAGACATTTAACTGGATCAAGAGGGATTTTCCATTAATGAAACTTTGGGTCATTACAACATTCCCCCCTTAAGAAATTTCACCCTCGAAATTTTCCTTTTACCACACTAAAACAAATGTGGGTAACTCAGCTTCATCATATCCTCCGACTCCCAAGTTGCTTCTTCAAACTTGTGGTTTCTCCACAACACCTTGATGAGGGGCATTGTCTTATTTCGTAGAACTTTTTCTCTACGATCTAATATCTTCACTGGTTTCTCCTCATAAGAAAGATCGTCTTCTAATTGTACCACCTCAGAAGAGAGTACATGTGAAGGGTCTCGTATGTACTTCCTTAAGAGGGATACATGGAAGACATCATGCACCTTGGCCATAGTAGGTGGAAGTGCTAGTCGATAGGCCACATCCCCAACACGATCAAGAATCTCGAAGGGGACGATGTACCTTGGACTTAACTTCCCTTTCTTTCCAAACCTCATGACATTCTTCCACGGAGATATGCGTAAAAACACCATGTCTCTGACTTTAAACTCAAGGTCTCATCGACAATTATCTGCATAACTCTTCTGTCGACTTTGGGCTGCCTTGATATGCTGCTGAATGGTTTTCACCTTCTCCACCATTTCTTCGACCATTTCTGGTCCAAGTAGCTTACGTTCACCGACCTCATTCCAACATGCCGGTGTTCTACACCTTTTCCCATACAGGGCTTCATATGGTGCCATTTGGATGCTCGAGTGGAAACTATTATTATAAGAGAACTCAACTAGAGGAAGATGTTGATCCCATCCTCCTTTAAAGTCCATTTAGCACGCTCTCAACATATCCTCAAGTGTTTGGATAGTCCGCTCGGATTGGCCATCAGTTTGAGGATGATAGGCCGTACTGAAGTTCAGTTCAGTATTCAGAGCATGTTGAAGACTCTTCCAAAACTTAGAGGTAAATCTTGGATCTCGGTCAGACACAATAGATAGTGGTACTCCATGCAACCGTACCACTTCCCTGATATATATCCGTGCCAGTTGATCCAAAGAGAAATCCTATCGAATATCAATGAAGTGTGCAGTCTTTTTAAGACGATCCACAACAACCCAGATTGCATTGTTGCCTTTGGATGTCCTTGGAAGTCCAGTGACGAAGTCCATGGTGATGTTCTCCCATTTCCATTCTGGTATGGGCAATGGTTGCATCATCCCCTTAGACTTCTGCCTCTCTGCCTTCACTTGCTGACACACCAGGCACTTTGATGTATATTCGGCGATCTCCTTCTTCATATTATCCCACCAAAAGTTTTCTCGGAGATCTCGATACATCTTTGTGCTCCCTGGGTGAATAGAGAAATTTGAACTATGTGCTTCATCCAAAAGTTCCTTCTTCAGCTCTGAACTTGATGGGACACATAGTCTTTTCCCAAACCGCACAATTCCTTCTTCATTAACATTAAACTCTGAGGATTTTCCCTTTTTGATAGCTTCCACTTTTTCTTGGATTCTCGCATCATCCTTTTGAGCATCCTTTAACCTTTCCAAAAGAGATGGTTGAGCAATCATTTGTGAAAGGATTGATGATGTTCCCTTCTTTATGATTCCCACGTCCATCTTCATCAAGTATAAGAAGATTGGATCCTTCTCAATTCTCATCATTGATAGAATTGCTGGATCCTTTCTACTTAGGGCATCCGCCACCTTGTTCGCCTTCCCAGGGTGGTAATGTATTGAACAGTCATAATCCTTTATGAGCTCTATCCATCTTCTCTGGCGCATATTAAGCTCTTTCTGTGTGAATATATATTTAAGACTCTTGTGGTCAGTATATATCTCACATTTCTCTCCATAGAGATAATGCCGCCAGATTTTCAAGGCAAAGATCACCGCCGCCAACTCCAGATCATGCGTTGGATAGTTTCGCTCATGGATTTTCAACTGTCTTGAGGCATAGGATATCACTTTATCATTCTGCATCAGCACACATCCTAAGCCCTTCTTCGAAGCATCACTGAATACCACAAAAAGCTCCCCACTTGTGGGTAAAGTGAGCACAGGTGCAGTGATAAGCCTCCTTTTCAACTCCTTGAAGATTTCTTCGCATTCATCACTCCAAGAAAACTTTACTCCCTTTCGAGTTAGCTTGGTAAGAGGGTTGGACAATCGTGAGAAGTTTCTCACAAATCATCGATAATATCCAGCTAACCCCAAGAATCTACGAATATCAGTTACCGATGTTGGCCTCGGCCATCCCTCAATTGAATCTGTTTTGGAGGGGTCCACAGATATCCCATTGCTTGTGATGATATGGCCCAAGAATGATACCTCCTTCAACCAGAACTCACACTTGCTGTACTTGGCATAGAGCTTCTCCTTGCGCAAAGTCTCCAGTATAGTTCTTAAATGCTCCTCATGGTCCTCCTTGGTTTTGGAGTATATTAGAATATCATCTATAAAGACTACCACAAATTTATCTAGGTAATCTCTAAAGACTCTATTCATCAAGTCCATGAATATTTCTGGAGCATTGGTGAGTCCAAAAGTCATTACTATGAATTCATAGTGCCCGTACCTTGTACGAAAAGCAGTCTTGGGGATATCTTCCTTCTTCACCCTTACTTGATAATATCCCGACCGCAAGTCGACCTTGGAGAAGTATTGTGCTCCACGCAGCTGATCAAACAAGTCATTGATTCTTGGGAGAGGATACTTGTTCTTTATCGTGATTTTGTTAAGTTCACGATAATCGATGCAAAGCCGCATTGACCCATCCTTCTTCTTGACGAAGAGGACTGGTGCACCCCATGGTGATGCACTTGGGCGTATAAACCCTTTATCCAGATTCTCCTGTAGTTGTTTCTTCAGTTCTTCAAGCTCAACCACAGCCATTCTATATGGAGTCTTGGATATTGGTAGCGCCCCAGGTATAAGTTCAATTGAGAACTCAACATCTCTTCTTGGAGGAAGACCAGGAAGTTCCTCGGGAAATACTTCAGCGAATTCCCTCACAATAGGCATTTCTTCAAGGGTGGTTTCTTCCTTGGACTCAATCATCTGAGCCAGATATGCATGCTCATAAGGCAGTAATATCCATGCTTGAGATGATGGAGCTAAAGGAGATTCATCTTCCTCCTGACACTTGTAAAGAATCGTGGGTCGATTCTCCATATGGAGTGTGATTTACCACTCCCGACAATTTATGTTGGCTCTATATAAGGAAAGCCAATCCATGCCAAGAATTGCATCAAATTCCACCAAAGGAAGTATGACGAGATTTTCTGGGAAATTCAATCCACAGATTATAACAGGGGAGGACTTATACTCATGGGATGCAATGATTGCCCCATTTTCCGTACTCACCGACATCTTTACTTCCATGATTTGTGGTGGTGCAGAGATTGTTCTACTAAACTTTTGATATATAAAAGAATGCGTAGAACCTGAATCAAAAAGTACGTTTTCTATTCTTGAATGAATAACTAGCGTACCTATCACCACTTCGTTGTCGGGGTTCAATTCAGCAGAAGTGATGGAAAAGTTTCTTCCTTGCTGTCTTGGAGGTTGCTGGTTGCCTCCGATAACCCTTGGATTAGGGCACTGATTCGCAAAATGACCCGGTTCTTTGCATTTGAAGCATTGAACAACGCGTTGAGGTTCGAACGGAGTGTTCCTCCCCTCTGTCGCAGCCGCGGGTCCTTCTTGCTGACAGTTAATAGCTAGGTGCCCTTCTCTTCCACACTTGAAGCATTTTCTTGTCCCCCTAAGGCAATTTCCAGGGTGCTTCTTTCCACACTTTTGGAAAGTGGGGTGCTGGAACTTCTTAGCGCCGTTGGATTTATCCATCGGACCACCAGCATTGAAGTCCACCTTACGCTTCTTGTCCCCATGATACCCCTGAGATTCTCCGATCTCCATTTCAACCTTGAGGGCACATCGGACAATTTCCTCATAGCTTTCGAAGTCACGGATCGCTAATGCTTTCCGCAAGCTAGGCTTCAGCCCACCAAAGAAGCGGTCAACCTTGCATTCGGGGGTAACGACAAAGCCGGAAGTGTATCATGCAAGCCTTGTGAAGTTTTCCTCGTACGCTCCCATAGATTCTTCATCTTTCTGCTTGAGGGAAAGGAAGTCCCTTTCCATCTTAAGACGGAGGGTGCGTGGAAAATATTTATCGAAAAACATCTTCCGGAATACCTTCCATTCCAAAGCCTCGATCTCCTCCTCAGGCTTCGTATTTTTGATCAACGTCCACCATTGATCAGCTTCACCCTCCATACGATAAGCCGCCAGGAGAAACTTCTCTTTTTCAGAGCATTGGAGGATGGAGAATATCTTTTCAATGGAGTTGATCCATTGTTCAGCAATCGTGGGATCGGATGATCCACTAAAAGTAGGAGGCCTTTGTCTCATGAAGCTTTCAATAGCGACTTGTTCTTTCTTAGGGGGGGGTTGAACGTTCCTCTTGACCAGTGTTTCTATTCAAAACTTGAGTTAGCTGAGAGAGAAGCGTGACAAAGTTCGCGATTCCCGCTCCCATTGGATTGGGCATCTCATAAGTACAATCATCACACTGATCTTCACAACGGTTGTTAGCCCGAGTTCTCCTATTACCGGCCATTGGCTGGAATAAAAGAAAGTTAGGGGTAACACATAAAGGGTAATCCAAAGACAAAAGTTGATGACTTATAAATAAACTTTAATCTCTTTAACTCATGAGTCTATAGGATTCAATCCAGGATTTTCATGATCTTTCTTCTAACATATATCCTTAGGGGCATTTTTCCCTTAATAAGGGTTCATACTAAGATTGTGAATTTATCAAAACATATCCCCCGGGAGTGTCGTAACCAAGAGTGCAGCAAGGCCCGTTGTCGTGCACCAGTTCCTGTTCGAGTCTAGCTCAAAGCGGTGTTTTCGGGTTTTACCCCTAGGATACATCTGTGCCAGAGCCGCCTCTACCTGCTCGTATCCAGACAGGGATGTATTTGTTTGATAAACCACTTACTTAGTATTTACCAAAACTTAGGTATGTTTTTGTTATGCTTAGTCTTGTATCTAAGGCTTTACTAGGGTTTCCTAATCCCAAAAATAACTAAACCTATCCTCTGATACCAACTATGACAACCCTGCTTTTTATTACAACTTAAACATGCTTTATTACATAAAAATTCACTTGATCCAACAAAGAAGATTGAGAGGTTTAGCGTCTTTGGGGCTTAGGATCATTACATAAAAACTTTAAACTTGAAATACAAAATCCTTATTGAAAACTTCCTTTACATGACCACTACATTCCTTCGTACTTAGCATTGCATGGGATAACCTGAGGACATGCATAAGAAAAGGGTGAGCTATAAAGCCCAATAAGGGAGTAAACAATGAATAACATGAGGAGTGAAATACATGTTAGGCAATAGGCATATCAATAGAGCATAATAGAAACATGAACATAAAGTCATGATAAAGCATGATAATCATAGCATGGGAATGTGGCAACAACACTTAACATTGAATTAGCATGAGCCAAGGCTCATTGCACATGGAGCATGAGTAAACCCTCATTGCACTTGAAGCACGAGTAAACCCTCGTTGCACTTGAATTATCATGATTCAACACTCATTGCACATGACGTATCATGATACTATACTTTACCCAATGCATTGGAGCGCTATAAAGGGCGCACCCTTCTAAAACATTTCATTTCATGCATAAGTGTGCCACATGGATCATAAAACATGGATTCATAAAACATAATCATTTATTCCACGATAAAGGAATGTGGAATTAATACATGAAACTTTACAATCAATAAGTAAATGTGCATAAAGGTGAATACCCTTGATGGAGAAATGGGCATGGTATTCACTACACAATGACATTGGCTTAGAAAATCGGTGTGATTTCGGCAGCGTAACGGCGTGACATAAGAACTCATAAAAAAGGTTGATGAGAGAGAAAGGGGTTCCTCATCATATTTACATGTAATGGACAGTAAGAAGGTCATATAGATACATGTCCCAACAATTGAAAAGGAACTTAGATTCATGATACAAAAGTATTGCTTGAATATAAAAGAGGAGAAAAAGGTTCCTTTCGGAATTTCGGCATAGTAACGGGTGTACATGGGAGGCATTTAATGATAGAGAAAGGGGTCTCGCATCATTCAAAAAATTAAGAGGGCAGTATGGGGGAGGTGCGAAACCATACCCCAACATTCATAATTGAAATTAAAAGGGAAATACAACTTAAGGAAAATTGACAAAAATGAGAAAGGATGAAAAAAAAACCCTTACTTGGAAGTGTGCTTCCAAAGGCTAGAGAGAGGCTTGTGAGAGGCTTATTGGGAGCTTGGGGAACCTTGGGAGGATTATAGAGAGAGTAGGGCAGAGGTTGGACGAACTTAAAGGGCTTTGAGTGAGGAGGAAGTGGGAGCTTGGGTGGGTTTATATAGGAAAGGTGAGAGAATTCTTTATTATTTAGGTTTGGGACCCCTTATATTAAAATAATCCAAACCAAAAACCATCCCATGGTATTTGCCCATGGTTTCTGGAAAAGGAAAGAGGAAAACAATATTTTAAAAGTCCAAGGTCCGAAGTTATTAAAAAAATAGGGTTGCTTATGTGAAGGTGAGTCACACTCCCATGGAAATTAATTTAAAAAGGCAAAGTGTTGAATAAGTCTTGAGGGATCCATTAATGCTTTGAAAAGTAAGTCAAACAAACCCAAAACCTCATTATTTTAATGATAAAACACATATTGGCCGAACATAAGGATTATGGTATTTTATTACATCACCATTGGGTCATTATGATGTCATAAAACACATTATATATTTAAATGGTATTTAATTTTTACCCAAACATTTGACTGTCTCAGAAAATTATGAAAAATTCACCGTTGGATAATTTCGACGTCCTGATTCCAAAAATAATATTTATTTTATCTAAATAATTTTCTAAATATGTTAATTTTCACTTTTAAAATAAAAACAGACATTTATAAAAAACTTTACGGGTTTTGACAGAAATGGCTTTCAAACCTTAATAAAAATTTTAATTGCATTCATAAAATTATAAGATCATTTATATTTAATAAAAATTAATTTAATATTAATAATAATATTTTATTAAAATATTATTTAATTAAAAAATCCTTTAATTTAATAAAATATAATTCATAATTAAATAATAACTAAAAACACCATTTGTACATTAAAAACTAATTACAATGTATCAAAAAAAAATATATTCATTATTATACACAAAAAATAATGTACATGAACATGGTGCTACTTATTTGTTACATAACCCCTTAAAATAGCTGCATAAGACCTAAGGGTAAGGTGCACGATGGTGACAGACTCTTGGGGCTGCTCGGATAACATCGCTCGAGTGGTAATCTCTATCAACTTCCATTTTTCCCGTAGACGATCACGTTCGAGCTTGACTTGATGAAGCTCAGCTTGGGCTTGGTCAAGGGCAAAGCCCAAAGACGCCACCTATTTTCCGAGCTCCGACAAATGGGCTTCGTAAGGGGCAATTCTACTGGATGAGGCCATCGCTTCCTTTGTCTGAGTAGAAATGGTTTCGTTAAAGCCTTATATTTATACTACTCAGATGATCACTGTTCAACGGCTATAAAAGTAACGGTCACAAATCTTAACATAAAACTAAAGAAGTTGACATCTTATAAAAACATTTTTCATAAAGAGACATTTAACTGGATCAAGAGGGATTTTCCATTAATGAAACTTTGGGTCGTTACATCATATTTTAGATCTGGTTTTCTCTTTGGATAAACATCATTATATGCTCCAGTCCTTATTCTTATTTTCCCATTCATCTTCACATCGATAGTGCTATTTTTATATAGGTTCATATACTCTATATATTTAGGGAGTTGATCCATTATTCAGTTTTCTTCTGATCAATTCCAAACTAAGGGATCATATTGGATGAGGAGAGTTTTACAGGAATAAGGCAGCTGGTCTATGACTTTTCCCTAAAAGTATCATCGTTGATAAATTGCCGTTTTTGTGAAAATGTCGGTATCACTAGGAATTTCTTATTAAATTCATATTAATTTATTAAAATAATTGAAAATTTATTATATAACATTAATTAAACATGTTATTCATGCTGTTGGAGGTTAATACCTCAATTTCTTTCACCCCAAGTAGGTTGTGTTCTTGTTATTCCCTTAGTAACCATGTTGGGTTCATCTGTGTCACTGTTTAGGTGATCCTAAGTTGGCCTTTATTAAGGTATATTTTTTAAATTAATAAATGAATTCAAATTGTTAAATAGAAATTATATTATTATAGATTTAACTTTTCCTAGTGGAATTATAATTGAAAGGAATTGAAATTTTTTTCATGTACTATCTATAATGAACCTACTAAATATTAATGAATTAAAGTGATAAATGGTTGTATGTCCTTAATGAACCTTTCCACATTGATGAAAGGTAATGGAATGAACCTAATGTATTATTAAATGAAATGAGTATTACATGGCCTAAATTGAATAATGATATATATGTATAAGTTTACTATTGTATATGGTAACTTTTTATATTTATAGGAATACTTATACATGAGCCAGCCTTGGATTCCTGAGGGAATGCATTGAGCACTCAGAGGATTCTATTCTGATTCAAGGATTCAGTTATAAAGGGATATACCCACCTTGGAACATGGTCTCTATTTACTAGAATATTCCTAAGATGATTTCATAGGATCAATTAAACATCTCACTATATATTAGAATTCCTTGGATACACTCCTTTGATTTAGCTTGATATCTTTGGACACATGAGGCCATGGATTCACCATATTGGGTTCAGTCATGCTTAGCCCATGATTACTATAGATGAGATACATAGAATAAATTATACTCATTTATAATGGAATTACATGGGAGATCCCCTTGAATTATACTAAGACCCTTTTATTGCCATACTACATGAGTTACGACTATGATTTGGCAGACCCTTGAGGCCAAGGATGCCTTGCATTGACCTTGTTAGTCAGTAGACTCTAGTGTATGGCAATGTGTGCTTATGGCCATGTGTCCAACCAAGTCTGGGGCACCTTTTAATGACACAAATATTGGGATTTCACAATGTGGTATCAGAGATTTTTTTTATGTTTATTATAGAAAGGGAATATAGACAGGATATTAGGAACATGGTTGGAACATGGTTATAATCTATGCCTGAGAGTAGCTAACACACATTCAAGGTAAGTACCAAGTTTATTGGGAGTGGGAAATTATTGTTGTGTATTTTTATTATTAAAATTTCTATAATTTTACCATTGGGTGATGAAAATGAATTGGGGTATTTGATATGCTTTATGGATATTTACCTTGGCCTGGTATGACAAGGGGAATGGTTACATGCATCATTATAGGCACATGGAATTCTCATCCCATTCAAATTTCATTCCCTATAGGTTCATTTTATTTCTTGTATTTCCTTTGGTTATTGAGAGATCTATGGTTGTTATATATATATTTCTATGATACTAACATCTTCTATAAGGAAAGGTAATTGGTTGTTTAAAATTTCATCCCCAAAATAAATAGTGTTTTTTTGTATATATTAATGGTGAAATATTAATTATCCATTTCAACCCTTATAGGCTATGTGCCCCTGGTTACAAGATTTGGTCTTTGGATACGATCACATGGTTACCAATTTCAATTATAAGGTATATGGCCCCTTATGATTTGGAAAGGGTAATTCAATGAGTCAATCCATCATGTTTATCTATTATATTATGAGATCAACTATACGGAGGGCTAATCAGAATAAAATGGGTGTCGATTTTAGTTGTAAATTGTATGAGACTTTTTTTAAAGGGAAATTATGAACCATTTAATCAAACCTTGTGATATTTATATAAGAATGTAAAAACATAAAATGTAAATTTTGACTAATAAATGAAATGGTTTCCAATAAATGGAGAGGAAAACTGTAATTTAAAGAGTTTTTTACTCCTTAAATTACAATTGAACCATTTTATATACCAAAACCCCTATAAATTTAACTCAAGCAGTTACCAATACCCTAGCCTTCTATACAGATTATTGGGGGTATTATACCATGGACAATGATCCCTTTTTCTTATAATCTTCTTTCAATATTCTTTATTTGTGCCTAAAATTTTCTTCTGAGGTGTGTGATTGGAATTTGTATAGCTATTACACCATGACATCCCTGAGTCATTCACTAGGAGGGTGGTGAAAACTATGATCTAGAGATGGTGGGACCTATCCACAAGTCTTACAACTAGGAGATCCACCTGAGTCACCACCTAATATTCCCGAACTCATCACTAAAACTATGCTTTTGGAGGGTTTCCGACATCCGATGCAGTATTTACAGGGTGATCCATAACCTTCACCTAAAAATTTCTGATCTAACTCGTGATTTCTTGTAGCAGGATCCTCCCATATTTTTGGTGGATGTTGGTCCTCATGCCACTGATTCTTGGCTAGATTATATCTTATTAATAATTGATCATTTGGAGACACCTCCAAAGTTTATGGTAAATCATTATACCTACATGCCATGTGATTCTTCTAAGAACTTCTCGGATGTGATTTCTCAGGCTGGTCATCATCAGGGAATGGTTTGGTCAGACATCCAAACTATGTTATATGACTACATTTACCATTGACACTAAGAGTTGACCGAGCTAGTGAGGTCATGAACCTAGAGTAGGGTTCTATTTATTTCATGGACTATTTAGCACATTTCAACGAGTTTCATTACTTTTCACCACTTCTAGCTATTGATGAGATATCACAAGAGTGGAGTTTCAAGGATGGGATCAAGTATGTCATCCACTCATAGGTGGATATATTTCACCTATATACCTTTTCTGAGATTGTTAATCAGGTTCTTATCACTGAGAGAAACTTGAGAGAAGCTGATAATGACAGGAATAAATATTTAATGATGAGATAGGGAAGTAGTTCTTTCACTTGCTGAAAGCATAGCCTTAAGGATTCTCATTAGAGTAGTGATAGCTAGAGTATATGCACTAGAAACTCTATTATATTCCATAAGTGTGGACAGTAGGGGAATTCTAAGCCTCATTGTGATAGAGACAATCTTGAGTTCCATTATTGTAGCCGTATGGGTCATCTTCAGAGATTTTTCAATACCATTACACCTACTTTGAGTGGAAGAGGATCATACCTAGCTCTACCTTCAGGGGTAGGATCAGTTATGTCATTTAGCGATGAGAGTTGGAGAACCAGCAGGAAAAGTTTAAGAGGAGTTCATGGACATGATATGAAAACTTCTTATTATCAATGCCAGCATATCAGGTCTGCTCAGGGTAGTCCATCTAGAGTAATATCCTACAAATTAGGCAAGTTTCATGCTTTACAACTGATACTCAAGGATCAGAGTACATGACCATATAAAATATGAGGTACTATTCTAGGAGCCACTAATAAAGTATATACTTTATTCAATATAGGTTCATATCACTCCTTTATATCTTTATCCACTATAAAAAGTATTGGGCTTTAAATTCAATACTTATGGGTGTGATGACACTGGATACACCATTGGGTATGAGTTGAATGGGTATACACCAATTCAAGTATTGTCCCCTTAAGGTAGCCAATTGTGTTTTCTTATGGGACCTCTTCATCCTCAGGATCATGGGATTCAATGAAATTATAAGGATGGATTTTTTGGTTCCCTATCAAGCCTATGTGGACTGATATAACCATAGGTTATTGTTTACATCACTAGAGGGTAGAAGTTGTCTTCATAAGGGTGAGTGGGATGTCAACTCCAGTAGAGCTGGACTAGTGCACCATGGTCAAGGTGGAGTGACTACCCAGATTTCTATCTTTTTTATGGAGGAGCAGGGTTTACATCTGGAAAGAATTTCTCTGATAGTAGATTATTTCAGGGATGTATTTTCCAATGATTTTTTGGATTACCACATGAGAAAGAGGTGGAGATTACAATAAAGATAGAAATAGGAGTATCACCAGTTTCTATTCCCTTATATAGTATGACACCTAATGATCTCCGGGATCTCAAGGGATAACTGGAGGATTTAGAATCAAAGTGTTTTATCTAACCCAATACTTCATCATGAGGTTCTCTTGTGATTTTGACCAAGAAGGCCGATGGTAACCTTCATTTATGCATGGATTACCAATGGATGAACCCACTTATAGTCAAGAGCCATTATCCACTGCATCAAATAGATGATCTATTTGACCTACTCTGAGTATGTAGAGAGTTTTTGAAGATTGACCTGAGGCTGGAATATCATCAAGTGTGAGTCAATAATTTATATATACAACATACATAATTCCATAGTTGGTATATTTTAGATGAGTATCTATTTATGTGGTTTGGTCTCACAAACACACCCATTATTTTATGGCTATAATGAATAGGGGTTTCCACCCTTATCTGGATTCCATTGTTATGGTTTTCATGGATGAAATCTTGGTGTATTCTCATACTCGAAGAGTCCATGATAAATATATTGAGTTTGTTTTGAATACACTGATAGATCATAAATTATATGATAATATTTATATTTCCACTTATATATAAACAATGTCCACTTCTTTGTTCACATTATCTTAGAATTAGGAGTATTAGTTGACCCAGAGATGGTGAGTGTAGTGGTTTCCTGAGAGAAGCCCAAGAACGTGTTTGATATATGATGTTTCTTGGGGATGGATGCATATTAAAAACATTTCATACATGATTTATCATTCCATTGGCATATATTACTAGTCTGATGAAGAAGGGTGTGAATATCTCATGGTTTGAAGTGTGTGAGAATGACTTTCAGAAGTTGAAATTATGGTTACCTTGACACCAATTCAAATTCTACGAGATCTTGGTAGAGGATAAACAGTATTCTCTGATACAACATGCATCAGTTTGGGTGTAGTACTAATGAAAGATAATAGATTTGTTTCATATGTATCTCATCATTTGAGACCTCAAGATTTTAATTACATGATGCATGAACTTGATCTAGCATTAGTTTTCTATAACTTACACTATTGGAGAAATTATCTGATGAGAGAGTGATTTGTGGTGTATACAGACCATAATATACTCAAATATATCTTTGTCCAACATGAATCTATTCTCATACAATGAATATGGATCAAATACCTTCATTCCTTTGACTTTGACCTCACCTATATACCTAGAAAGGGAAATGTAGTTACTAATGTGTTGAGTTGGAAAACTCAGGTACAAGCCATACTGGATGTCAGATTTGAATGGAAATTGATGGACCTTATTTCTAATATAAATCTAGAGTTTCAATAGATGTGTTAGAAACCATTTATTGTAGCCTTGATAGTTACCTATTCACTCCTTTGAGTGAAGATAAGGTAGTCTTCAGAACCATATGGGTTGGTCCTATGAGAGAGTACTTAAGGTGAGGACCCACATTCAGATTGGTATGTCGATGGAGACAAAATCCTATGTATACATGGGCATATCTTGGTTCTTATGGATTTGAGAGAGGAACTACTGCAAGATTCCTACACTTTATAGTGAAAATTTCATCTAGGAATCTTCAAGATTTATCGTGATATGCATCGTTAGTATTGGTGGCCTGGGATGGAATGCCATTTAGTTGGTTTTATCACTATGTGTTCCACCTATTAGTAGGTGAAGATGGAACACTAGTAGTCTATAGGATTTTTACACCCGTTACTGATCTCATAATCAAAATGGGATGATGTTGCGATGGATTTTGTCATAGGATTACTGAGGTCGCCTCAAGGTAGAGACATGGTTTGGTTAGTCATGTATTGACTGATAATGGTATCCCACTTCCTTCGTATCTAGAACTTCCACATCACAACATCAATATGAATATCATTCCAAGGAATAAATTTCATTTCCATTGAAAAAAGAAAAGAAAAACCTATTAAACTAATATAAAAATCCATCGAATGTTCAAAAATTTAGGTATTCAAACTAAAAAGTATGTTTTATAGGACTTTCAGACCTTTTTTGAATAACAAAAAATAAGTATTGAGGTACCCCTAGTACATAAGACATAGATATCTCTACAAGATTTGATTTGAAATCTAGTATAGGACAAATATACACATGAATCAAAAGTTATAGGTGTTTAAATTTCAAGTAATGCATTCAACTTATCTTAACAAAATAGTTAACTTATTGATTTAAACTATCACCAAAATGTTATTAAAAGTAATTTACTCAGTTTTGATTAGTTAATTTTTAATAAATATTAATTTCTAGTTATTTTTTAAACAATATTTCACTAAATCTATTACATAATTTGTAAATAAAAATTATGTATTATGTAAATCATATTTAAGAAAATATTATATATATATATATATATTAAAATATGATTTTTTATAATATATAATTTTTTATATGAAAGAAATGTTTTATCATCACTAAAAAGTGTTGATAAAGAAGATCTTTATCATTTCTTAAGAAAGCATTGATTTTTTTTCTTTAATCAATGTCTTTTAGAACTGATAAATATACATTTATCAAACACTTTTAGCTAACATTGATAAAGAAATCCCATTTATCAATGCCTTTATTAGCATTGGAATATGATATTACTAAATAAGTCTGATTTTGGAGTAGTGTGTGTCACCTAGCATCAACATATGTGTCATTCTATAGTAATCCATTTTTCATATACACATAAGTGTGAATTTTCACTCAATGTATGTGTCACTCTACTTCAACGTATGTGTGATTCAATCCAACATATTTCACTTTTAGCTTAGCATAGTTGCAATTGATTCTAGCATATGCACAATTCAACAATTATAAATACTTCACAATTTATAAAATAAGTCATGGTATCCAAAATGAATAACAATAAAGGAAAATAGTAACAAAATAATAACCATAACAACAATGTATTAATAAATTATTAATTTATTTTTATGATAAATTATAATTATACAATTTTTAAATTGTAGTGATCTGAAAATTTCTTGGTTGAGACTTACATTTTCAAAGTCTTGGATCTTACAAGGTGTAAAATGGTAAATTTTTCCATGGAAACTTTAGGATATTTATAAGATGCATTTTGGGATGAGTTGTTGGGTCATCATGGAAAAGAGTGAATTGCAAAGCCTCAAAAATGATATAATAAAAATATTATATTATATTTTTTATGAAATAATTGAATCTCTTAAACGAGACCTCATATAGAGAATCTAATATCATAGAAGAGTAAAAAATAAGGTTTTTACCCAAGATGCGATATAAGTTTGGATTGTGCTAGGTCCCATGATTGTTTTTCATCTGAATTTGGATGAACAAGAGGGTATGACAATAGCCACTAGTACCAGGCCCATATGACCCTGCATGGGACAACTAGCTAAGCAGCCATACGAAGGCGGATTCTTGATTTAACGATGTTGCTATTGGGTAGGTGTAGCTTCTAATAGTCTCAATTTTGATGTCTTTTCCTTTTTAATGGTTTTATTTGGATGAAATTGTTAGGGTTTAGACATAGATTTAAATGTGTTAGTTAAAAATTCAAAAAAAATAGATTTGAGTTAGATGAATTAATTGAATAATTAATTATTTAATTTTATTGATTATTTGACCTAAAAAATTCCATTATTTAAAAAAAAAAATTAGAAAAAGGTTAACCAATGATCTTAATCACATCAATGATCACAATCTCATAAATGATCGCAATCACATCAATAAAAATACACACAATTTATTGAATAATAAATGTTTCTCCATTTTTTTATTTTAATTATGCCATAAATCATCTATAATGACTTCAATATGTGTTTAAAATTTTAAATTTATTATAAAAAAGATTCAGAATCCTAACAATGTGGGGTGGAGGCTCTGTGGGTGACTATGTGATGTCAGCATGAAGGCGGTCAATGATGTCCAACTATAGCTAGGTGATGGTGTCTTACACAACGCTTCCATGATCTTGATAGGGTAGGGTTCATCAACAAGGGTTTTCCCTATCCTAGTTTCTATTGATAAAAAAAATATTGAAATAAATAATCCAATCAAATGGGGTTATGTGGTGCAGGGTTCAGTGGAGGAGGTGGCATGCGTATCTATGGGAAGAAGACATGGTAATGAGGAGAGATTATAACACCTAGAATTATAAAAGGAAAAATACTATTAAAAAAATGAAGGAAGTTTCACTGTACAATGAAAATAAAATAATATAAATATAAATATTATAGGGAGTGTGGTGAGGTGGTTCCCAGATTAATTCCCACCCATGTAATTTCATTTATATATATTGATTAATAATAATAATATTATTATTATTCTTATTATCAATAAAATTGTCTCAGTTATAACGTTTCACTGAGACCTCTGATAGATAAACCATTTATGACACCACAATCCTAGAATTGAGATGAGCATTCCATGACCAATATATGATATATAATTCTTACTTAGGAAAAATTTTATATTAACAGTAATAATTATAATAATAATATTAACGATTATCCCAACCCATGAATTATCACGAGACATAGTAATTCTAGTAATAAAAAAAATAACCTTAGATTATAAAATTATATAGTATGTTAAAATATAAAAAGAGGAGAGAATGTTCTAATATGAATGAATTAATTAAAATGTAACTAAATTCATTGAGTTTGAGTTAATTGAATTGATGTTTCCTTGTAAGTGAGAAAAATAATATAGGGATTCACATGAAGATAAAAAAGTCTTCTCAATCATATTTTTCTTTCTTTGATTTTGTAATATTATTTTCTAAAGTGAATTATTTTTGAATCTTATCAGATGTTGATGTACCTAGTTTGAAATAACTGACATCGTTATCTATTTCTAGAATAATTTATCAAAAACATGTTTTAGATCACTATACAAATAATATATTAAACAATTTATGAGATCTGATACATTTGACACCCCCGACTATAGGTACATTATGCTTATTTTGTGTATTTTTAGATTATATAATAATTGGTTTATTTTTTGGGAGTTTACTGAGAGTTTTGGAGGATTTTATGGAGATTAATGGTTTGATCATGGTTAGTATAAACCATGCTCCATTTTCAAGAAACCATCCAAGAATGAGAATCACTTGTCAGACGCATGGTTGACACTCGATTTGGCCAATCCATGTGAATGACCAGGGGTTACCGTATGATAGAAGACAAAATTAAAATTACTTTTGGCTCACCATTTGTCAAACCATGCAAGAAAACCATGTGAGGTGTTTTTCTTGACTGAGTAACACTACACGATTGGCACACAGTTTTCCAAACTATGTGGAAAAACTGTGAAACCCTCTATAACTTTTCAAGTAATCTATGTGTGATTGGTGCATGGTTTGAAAAACTATGAAATGTATATTTATTTATCTCAAAATATTTTTTTAATTATTATTTGGGCCTCGAGCCCATCATTTTCCCTATATTCTTCTGGGGCCTTAAACTCCTTTTCCTCCCTAGGCCCCAAGAAAATTTACATCTATTCCAAAGTGATTTTTTCTAGATACAAGTGTGTTGGTGATCAGGAATCTTTGGTAAGTTATTTTATTTCAATGAATTCATAGATCCACTCTTCTCCACTCTCTCAATTCCATAGATATAGTCTTTTATAATTAGATCAATGTTCTTTGATGTGAATCACGATGAAATCATGTTATTGTTCTAGAACCATCTGTTTGTACATTATATTACGTTTATATTTGAATATTTGAATATTAATAAAATATATTATTACATATTGTTCATTGTTATACTTGAAGTTATTGTAACAATGTATTAAAGTATCTTTCATATTGATATGGTCACAATAGTTCCCTGGTATTATAAGAACCTTGAAATTACATGATGATATTTTAAAAAATGGCTACATGGTCAGTTAATGTACTATGATAAGACACAAGATATATAGATTTTCATGCGCACATACACATTAGAGGATGATGAGTTTTCTTATAATTTTTTCACTTAATAATCTATATGATGAGAGATTATGAGAACAAATCCACCAAGATGAATTCTGTATGTTTTATGTCATTGGATACTCTTATTTGTGATCATGTATAACAGTCTTTAGACACTATGATTATTATTAATTCATGTTACAACTTTCACAATTATATGTATTTCATAATCCATGATGTAAATAATTCAATTAGAATATGAATATGTTGGGTGCCTCATGAGTAACATGTTATTAATTAATATTTCAAGTAAGTATTGGTCCATTCCATATTTATGGAACCTGATATCTCATCCCTTTAATTGGAATTAAACTATTATTTTAAATTCCTTGACCATGGTGTAATGATGTGTTTATTTCATATACTTAAATAAAGACATATCAAGTATATAAAATGACGATATAGATTTGTGACCTACATGATGCGATATTGAGACAAAGGGATTATATTATAT
Source organism: Viscum album (assembly GCA_963277665.1). Lineage (NCBI taxonomy): Eukaryota > Viridiplantae > Streptophyta > Magnoliopsida > Santalales > Viscaceae > Viscum > Viscum album. The sequence goes on along the minus strand of OY728140.1, from coordinate 1,709,017,079 downwards.
AGTGAGTATTCATTAATGGTTGTCATCATTATGACATAAAATTCATTCTCTTGGGTGCCTTACCTATTTCTAGATAGTAATCTTGGACTTTGTAAGAACCATATTTTTCCTATGAGGTAATAATCCTTTAATTTTCAGTTTAATACCTTAGTATTGACCAAATACAGATACCTAGTGAGGATATAGAGAAAAAAAGGGTGTCAGGGGCTTGTTAAGAGCCCAGAACCCCGACCGGTGGAAGAAATCCCTGGGCTGTATAGTAAGTAGAAACTCTGCATCCCATAACGAGCAGTCACTCCTAGCAGTATAGAGAATTTTAGTGAGTAAAATAGGGTGCATAGTTTTCCCTAACTGCACGCCCAGTTCCACATGCCTATGTATATTCTCTTTAGTTTTTAATATAGGAATATTTCATATTTTGTGCATGGTTTTTCAAACCATGCGCACAAACCATGTGACATACCTTGATAGATAGAGCTTGGCACATGATTGGTACATGGATTGGCCAAACGCGTGACCAAACTGTGTGAATCCTATATTTTGGGTGAATTTACTATTTTCCACTTAATTTTATTAGAACCTAAACCTCTTTCTCATTTATTAATTCTAATGGACATGAGGCCCCCTTTTCACATAGAAGATCTAACAATATTCCTCTTCTTTATTTTTATAATATTTTATCATACAAGCTTGTATTCGAGGTCTGATCATCACGTTGGATAGACATTAGTAAGTTCTTCATCTATTAGGCTTGTTTCATTATTCTTATTCGTATCCACAATGCTATTTAGATATAGGCTCATATGCCCTATTTTCAAGGCATTGAACCATTCTTCATTTTTATTCTAATCAAATCCAAAATAAGAGATGATATTGGATGAGAAGAGTGCTACATGCATATGGTAGGTGGTCTATGAATTTTCCATAAATTTCTAATTGCTTATAAATTTCCATTTTTGTGCACACTTTGATATCACCAGGAGTTTCTTTTAACATTCATATGCCTTTATTATAATCATTCAACTCATATTATAAAGCACTAATTAAACATTTTCGTCATGTCTAATTGCTTATTTTCAATTTTTGTGCACACTCTGATATCATGAATATGGTAGGTGGTCTATTTTCAAGGCATTGGAGGTTGATACCTGAACGCCTTTCACCCCAAGTATGGTGTGTTCTTATTATTCTCTTAGTTCCTATTTTTGGTTCATCTATGTCACTGTTTGGGTGCTCCTAACTTGAAATTTGTTAAGTTAAGTGTTTTAAATTAATAAATTAATAAAAATAGTTAAATGGAAAGTATATTCCTATAGATATAACTTGTCCTAGTTGAATTATAATTTAAAATAATTGGAATTGGTTGCATGTCCTCTATGGAATGAACCTATTAAATGCTAATAAATTAAAGTGAAAAATGGTTGCATGTCCTTGATTAAACTTATCACATCAATGAAAAGTAATGGAATGAACCTAATGAATTATTACATGGAATGACTATTACATGGATTAAATTGAAAATTTTTTTATATATATATATATATATAAGTTTCTTATTGCATATATACCTTTTAATAATTATAGGAATCATCAAACTAGAGCAATCCTTGAACTTCTAAGGGAATTACTTGAGCACTCAGAGGACGTTATTCAGATTTAAGGAGTAGATTGCCAAGGGAGAAACCCACCATGGGACAAGGTCCCTACCTACTAAAAGGTTCCTAATATGATGTTGTAGGTCCCTTCACTATCTCTCTTGATATTACAATTCCTTGGATACACTCCTTGGATTAAGATTATTGTCTTCGGACACGCAGTGCCATGGATTCACCCCATTGGGTCCAATAATGATTAGTATGTGATTACTATAGATGAGATCCATAGAATCAGTTAGAGTCATTTATAGTGGAATTATATGGAAGAGCCCCTTATATTACACTCATACCCCTTATTACCAGACAAAATGAGTAAGTACTATGACTTGGATGACAACTAAGGTCAAGGATGCATCAGTTTCACCTTGAATCATACTTTATTATTATTATTATGATCTATTGAGGCACCATTGACACTTTCACATGATTTTTATATTTAAACTAAATTCTAATTAATTAAAAGGATTCATGTTTATATATACTACCAGCTAAGTTTGATTAAGGTATGAGTTATTTATTATCACATTGATTTATATTTATATACCTAAACAATGTCAGTTTATATTCACAGACTAGATTGTATAGATGTTGTTGGTGTTAAACTACTTATATTTATCTCACACTTTATACAGGAAATTATTGGTACCTAGGAAGATTATGTGATTGTAGGTATGGACAAGAGGAAACATCTCACCTTGGATTCCTAACTCGATTTCATGCTTTAGGATATATTTTTGTAGCGGATGACTAACCCAGAGCTCAGTATACCTGGATTGTTTTTCCCTTTTTTATTCTTATGTACAACCTATATTGTACTGATTTCCTATTTCCATGTATACCTACTTTATAGAGACATTAAATTACATAAACATTTGTATATGATATAGTTCAATTTTTGAGTTGTTTATTTTTTATATTATTGAATATGTTTATCTTTTAATTATAGTAATATTGATTACTATATAGTATCCACTGTTGTTTATCCATATGTTATTATATCCTCTATGATCCACTCAGACATGAGGGCATAGTCTCCCCATATAAATTACCTAGGCCCTCACTACTAGTTATCAGCCTTTGGTGTAGGGGGAAGCACACTTGCGGCCATGTGGCCAACTGAGTATGGGGTACCTTTGAGTTACACCCAGGTTGGGAAATCACAAATTGGTATCGAAGAATTTTCTTTTATTTTGTATTATTGTTTGGAAATATTGATAGGAGATTAGAAACATGGTTGGAACTTTTTTATAATCCATGCTTGGGAGAAGTTGATCCATGTTTGAGGTAAATAACATGTTTCCTGAGAACATGAAATTATTGTTCAATATTTTTCTTATTACAATTGATATACTTTAACTGTTAGGTAATTCACATGAATTGTGGTATTTTATATTCTATATGGATATTTACCAGGGCTTGGTATGATAAGGGGCATTGTTACATGCATCATCATAGACACCTAAAATTTCCATCCCATGCATATTCCATGCCATATAGTGAATTTTATCATTTTCATTGCCTGTGATTATTTAGTGATCCATGATTGTTATATATATTCCCATTCTACTAACATCCTTTTCAAGGAAATGAAATTGGCTGTTTAAAATATCATCACCAACCTAAATAGTGTTTTTCTATATTTGTTGTTAATGACATCTTATATATTCATTTCAACCATTATAACCTATGCACCCCTAGTTACATGAGTTGAGATTTTTCTAGGATAAAATGGTTACCAATTTCAATTATAAATTGAATGGGACCTTATGAATTGGAAAGGGTAATTCAATTAGTCAAGCCATCATTTTTATCTATGACATTCTAAGGGAAAATATAAATAAAGATAATAAGATATAAATGGGTGTCAATTTCATTTCTGAAGTATTTATGCCTTTATTAAATGGGAATGGAGATCCATTTAATTGAACCTTTTTATATGTGTATAAGCACATACAAATATAAAATGTAAATTCTGACTAATAAATGAAATGGTTGATAGTAAATGGAGAGGGAAACTATAATTTAAAGAGTTTTTTACTCCTTAAATTGTAATTGACCCTCCCATATACTGAAACTCCTATAAAATTAACTCAAGCACTTACCAATACCCTATCCTTCTAATCAGGTAGTTAGGGGTTGTATACCATGGGTATTGATCCATTTTCTTTATGACCTAATTCTGCTAGTGTTTCTTTGTACTTAAAATCACATTCTATGTCTTGTTCTGGGAATTTATAGAGATATTCCACCACGATGTCCTTGAGTCATATGCCAGGAGGGTGTTGATGACCATGCTCTATAAATATTGGGACCAAAGACGCTGGTATTTCCACTAGGAGTATCACATGAGTTACCACTCTTTATTATTGACCTGGGCAATGATTCTTAGCTTAGTGAGGGTTTCCTACGTCTGATGTAGTCTATGCAAGGTGTTCCATGACTTGTACCTATAATGTTTGATCTAAATCATGATTTCTGGTAGCATCATCCTCCCATATTTTTGGGGGATTCAAGTCCTTAGGGTAAAGAGACTTATCGAGTGGTCATCTTATATATACTCTAGAATATGAAGATACCTATAGAGAGGAGGTTTAATCTTAGACCCTACATGCTAGGTGATTTTTCCAAGAACTGGTGGGATGTGATTACTCATACTAGTCATCATCAGGGAATGGTATGGGAAGACTTCCAAACTACCTTCTATGAATACCATTTATCTCAGATGCTGAGAGCTGACCAAGCTAGAGAGTTCCTGAACATGGAGCAGAGTGTAGTGTCCATCATAGACTATCCAACAAGTTTCACAGAGTTGAATCACTTTTCACTACTTCTAGTAGGTGATGATCTATTTTGAGCAAGATGTTTTATGGATAGGCTTAAGTATGAAATTTGGTCATAGGTGAATGTATTTCAACTATAAACCTTTTCTGAGATTCTTAATAAGGATCTTATCACTGAGTCCAACCTAAGAGAAGATGATAGTTCTAGGAATAGAGGTTTAGTGTCGAGATAGGGAAGTAGTTCTTCCGATAGTAGGAATTAGATCCTTGAGGATTCTCATTAGAGTAGTTGTAGCCAAAGTATCTGCACTAGAAACTCCGTTATGTGACATCAGTTTGGATGGCAGGGGAATCTGAAGACTTATTGTGATTGAGAACCATTTGAGTTTCAGGCTTGAATTAATATGGGTTGTCTTTAGATATTATACAGGACCTTTCCAATTTCTTTGAGTGGAAGAGGATATGTGCTATCTCTACTATTAGGGGTTGGATCAATTACAACACTTCATGCTGGGAGTTAGAGTAGAACTGATAGGACAAGAGTGCAAGACCATCTATTGTGCGTAGTTTTATTCAAGTAGTCTCGACTATTGTATCTGCTTTATTTGATACAGGTACCTATAACTCCTTTATTTATTTATCGATTGTGGAAATTCATGGACATTAAATTTAGTACTTATGTGGTGTGAGGAAAATGTACACACCATTGGGTATGCGATTAGAGGGTATACACCAATTCAAATACTTTCCCCTTGAGGTAGGAAATTGTCTTTTTTTATGGTACCTCTTCATTATTGAGATGACATGTTTCAATTTCATTTTTGGGATGGATTTTTTAGTTCCATATCATGCCTATGTGGACTCATATCACTGTAGTGTATAGTTTACATCACCAGAGGGTGGAAGTTATTTTTATAAGTGTGAGTGGGATGTCCAAGCCAGTAGAGCTGGACTACTGCATCGCGGGAAAGGTGGATTGACCACCTAGATTTCTATCCTTTTTTAGAGGAGTAGGGTTTACATTAGGATCACTATTATCTTATAGTATATTATTTTAGGGATTTAATTCCCGATGATTTTTTAGATTATCGAATGAGATATATGTAATATTTACAATAGAGATTATTATAGTAGTATCTTAAAAATATATTCCTCCATACAAGATGACACCTACAGATCTCTAGGAGCTCAAGAGACAGTTGGAGGATTTTGAATCAAAGGGATTTATCTGATCCGATACTTCATGTTTGGGTTCACCCATGCTTTTCACTAAGAAGGATAATGGGACCCTTCGTTAATGAATAGATTATGGATGGTTTAACCATATTATTGTTATGAAACAATATATATTTCCTCAAATAGATGATCCCTTTGACTAGATATGAGGAGTTAGAGTGTTTTTAAAGATCTACCTAAGATAAGGCTATCATAATGTATGAGTCAGGACTTCATATAAACCACATATGAATTTCCATATTTGATATAGTTTATATGAGTATCTGGTTTTGCCATTCGGTCTCACAAACATGCCCAGAGTTTTTATGGCCTTGATGAATAGGATTTTCCATCACTATCTAGATTCATTTATTATAGTTTTCATGGTTGACATAATGGGGTATTTCCAAACTCAAAGTGACCATGATAAACATATTGAGATCATTTTTAACACACTAAGAGAGAATTAGTTAGATTCTATACTTTTTACGTGCCACATATGGATAAAAAATGTTCACTTCTTATGTCAAATTATCCTGAAACTAGGAGCATCAGTTGACCCAAAGAAGGTGAGTTATGTGGTTTCTTAGGAGCATCCCAAGAACATGTTTAATATATAAAGTTTCTTGGGGATGGATAAATATTACAAGAATTTAATGCAATACATCATATTCATTTTTTCACATCTTAATAGTCTGATTAAGATGGGTGTGAAGTTCTTGTGGTATGAAACGTGTGAGAATGTCTTTCAGGAGTTGAAAGAATGGTTTAACTCAACACTAATTATGATTCTTCAAGAGCCTGATAGAGGTTATATAGTGTTCTTTGATTCCTTAGGCATTGATATGGGTTAATTACTAATACAGGACAGAGTCATTGCGTATGGGTCTCACCTGTTGAGACCTCAAGAGAATAATTACGTGATGCACAACCTTGATTTAGTAGCAGTTATACATTCCTTACACTAATGGATATATTATCTCATAGTAGAAATTTTTGTGGTGTATAAAGACCATAAGAGCCTAAAATATAACTTTATGTAGTGTGAATTGAATCTTATATAGTGAATATGGTTCGAATACCTTCATTACATTGACTTTGAGCTTGACTATATTCCTGAAAATAGAAATTTAGTTGCTGATGCATTGAGCTAGAACATACAGGCACAACCCATATAAGAATTATGTGATGAATGGAAATTTATGGCCCTTATTTCTAATATGAGTATAGATTTTCAATACAATCATGATAATTCTTTTCTTATAGACTTGATGGTTATGTATTCACTCCTTGATAAGATTAAGTGAAGGTAGATTTTCGACCTAGAGGAGTTGGTCCTATGAGAGAGTATTTCAGGTCAGGACCTACCTCTAGATTGGTATATTGATAGAGACAAAATCCAACATATACATGGGAGTATCTGGGTTATTTTGAATATGATATAGGAACTGATGTAAGAGTTACATGCTTCTCAGGGGTCATTTTATCTAGGAATCTTCAAGATGTATCATGATATGCATCACTAGTATTGGTGGACTGGGATGAAATGTAAGATAGTAGGTTTTATCACAAGTTGTTCCACTTGTTATGAGTTAAATATAGAACACCAAAGACCTTCTAGATTATTATATTCATTACCAGCCCCGAAATGGAAATGGGTGGATGTTGCAAGTTTTTTTGTTGTCGGCTTACCGAGGTAACCACAAGGTAGCGACATGATTTGGGTATTTGTGGATCAAATGATAAAGGTAACACATATTGTATCTAGGTTACTTTTTCATTTGATTAATTGGGAAGGCTATATGTACATTAGATTATATGGCTAAATGGGGTCCTAGGTACTATAATTTCAGACAGGGATTCTCATTTTACATTGAGGACATAGTATGGGTTATATAAAGATATGGGTACATAGGTTCTTCTAAGAAAAAACTACCACAATTAGAACAATGGCCAGTTATAATAGACAATATATGTGTTAGAGGACATGTTCCGAGCATGTTTCCCAGATTTAGGTAGTTCTTGGAAAAACATATCCCTATCTTAATGTCTTCTTATAATAATAGTTATCAGATGATGATTCATATGGATTTGTAGGAGGGCTTGTATGGTAGGCCATACCATTCACCCCTGTATTGGTTGGAGGCTATAGAGGCAGTGCCACTAGGTCCTTGTCTCATGCAGGAGACTTCAGAGAGGGTGCAGTTTATTAGAAAATGCATGTATACCACTCATTATAGATAGAAATATTCTGTTGATCATCATCAATGGCCTCTATAATTCATGTTTTGGGATCATTGTTTCCTACGTTAATCACCCAATCTTGGGAATATATGGAAATAGAGGCAAGGGAAGCTATAGACTTTCTTTTTCAATCCTAATGAGATATTGGATTGAGCCATGCTAGTATACTATCAGTTTCTATTACCTAATAGGTATTGCTCCATGCAAAATTTCTTACACATTTCATGGAATTTATATTATCATGCTAACCCATCTCATACTTTTGATCCTAAGGATGTTGAGTTGGATGATGATTCTTTCTTTGAGAAATAGCCCATACACATTGTTGATCAGAGCATGATGGATATCCAAAGATAGTATGAACCTTTAGTATGGGTGCTATAGAAGAAAAGTTGAGTATAAGATGATACTTGGGAGAGAGATGCTGAAGTACATAATCAGTGGTTGGATTTGTTCTCAGATAGAATTCCACCACCCTTGGAAGGGAAACTTAGGGACAAGTATCATTAAGGATGGTAGACTGTAAGAACCCAATTTTTCATAGGAGTTACACAATATTTAATATTTAGTTTAATAACTTGGTTTTGACCTAATATGGATACCTAGTAAGGAAATGTATGAAATGAGGGTGTATAGGGTGTTTTCGGATTCCAGAACCCCAATTAGTGGAAAAAAGCCCTGGGTTGCACAGTTAGTAAAAACTATATAACCCATCCCGCATGCTATCTCTTAACTATGTGGGAAATTTTCATGATTATAATTAGGTTCATGTTTTTTCCTAACTATGTGACTAGGGTTTCATTCCCATATAGATTCTATATAGTATTTAATAGATGCATATTTCATGGTTTGCACACGGTTTTCCAAAAAATTTGCAAGAACTGTGCGACACCCCTCTATGGGTAGATCCTGGTGCATGGCTGGTGCGTAGTTTGGAATTACATGTGAAAGAATCATGAAACTTCTATTTATTGGGTGAATTTAATTTTTTGAACTTAATTTTCTTATAACCTAAATGTCACACCCGAACATTGCACCGAGGTATGTCTATTTATTATTATTATTATTTTTATTTTTTTTATTTTTATTACGTGAGTTTAGTTGCCTTTTTATAATTTTCTTTTCATTGGAAAGCGGGGTGAGCATGAAACTAGTATGCGCATCTACGTTGATAAATGAACGCTGCCTTGACAATGCCCGATGAGCGGGCAGGGCACAGGTAAAGCCACACAGCCTCCCTGGTGTGCGGGTGGACCTTCTTATCATTAACTTTTTTTTAAAACGTGTTTTTTTATTCATTAAAACCGTTATTATTATTATTATTATTATCATTATTAGTTTAGGTTAGATTTTCTTTTTAGGTTTTAATTAACTTATTCATTTTCCATCCCATTATTCTTATTTTATTTTATTCCTCCTCTACTTCAATTCTTATTACCTTATCTTCTTTTATTTTTATTTATCTTTTATTTTATTTTATTTTATCCTTTCCTTTCTATTTTCTTTTATTTATTTTTTTTCTTTTTTCCCCCACTTTTTCTCTCTTTATCTCCCGCGGGTTACTGTTCATACACCTCCCACCTTGTGCCGCGTCGAACCCTAGCCTCGTCACACTTCTCCTCTTTCAGACCGGCTGTAGCTTCCTTCTCTCGGCCTGCTTGCCCCGCCGCCGGATCCCCGTCGCGCTGCACCCCATCCATTCCCCCCTTTCTTCATTTTTGTTTTCTTTCCTTCTTCTCCCTGTGTGGCGCATCCCGCTGGTTTCCCCTCCATGCAGCCTCCCCTTCTCTCCTTGCGGCCTCCTCTTTCCAACTGCCCCGGCCGCCGCTCCGTCTCCCTCTCCGGTGAACCCGAACCGCCGCCCCCTATTCCGTCCGGCGTCACACCGCCTGTCCGACCCCCCCACTAGCCGCTGCGCGAATGTGACGCATTCCATCCCTCTCTTCCTACCCGGCCATCAGACTCCCTTATTCCCGATGAACCCCCCCACTCTCCTCTTCCAGATCACCTGTTCTGGTCGTCGGACCCCTCACCTGCACTTCTCCCTTCTGGAAGCCTCCCCCTCTCGGCCTAGTCGAGGAGCAACCCTCCCTGCCCTATCCACTATAGGCCGTCACCTCTACTCCCCGTCGCGCCGTCGCACCAAGCCCCCTCCCCATGTAGCAGCGACCTCTCCTACTGGATCCCAAGTCCAGCGCCGCCCCCTGCTCCCGGCCTGCGTTTCCCCTTGAGCCCTCCTCACCTGCACCATTCGACAGACAAACCACCGACCCCCTGTTTCCAGCTCGAAACCACGCCAGAGCTCCCCTCCGATGCCCCTTCCGGTGACCGTCGCTATCCACCAGCCCTCCAGTTAAGCCAATCCTTATTTTGATTATTATTATTATTATTATTATTATTATTATTGCATTTATTACTATTTATTTCTTTCCTTCTTTGAGTTTTGTTGTTCTGGTTTGTTTTTCCGACGGATATAAGGTCCGATTATATGGTTCTAACTTGAAGTTTTTGTTAAATTCGTGTTTTGGGTTTGCGCGAGGTCCTTTGAGGTGTGATGGTCGTGCGACGGGTGTTTTGCGCCGAGCTCGCAATGTTTTGGTTCACCTCGATCCATCCGCCACTGTCTCGAGGTAGGTGGTTCCATGACTTTGCATCATTTAGATAATTTAATTTGTTTGTTTAGTTTAATTTAATATGTTCTATGAATTAACTTCATGGTGCAATCTATGTTTATAATGTGTTGGCGCGTTCGTTTGATGAAAATTGGGTTTCCGAAATAGTATGTGTTTGTTGTCTATATGTGTGTTGTTGTATAAGTGATTTGTTGGGTTTAATGGGTTGTACGAAATGCATTTTAAAATTTGTTTGACATGTGTTCGTAATGAAAATCTCACTTTCTTTATAAATGATAATGTTTTTTTTTCATTTTGACCTTATTGGGGTAAGTCCTAAAATTGTTTAATCAATTGTTTATATGGTGAAAATGTGGTTTTAGAATAATTGAGTGTGAAATTGATTTTAAAGTGGTCTTTGCACCTACAAATATGTGTTGTTTTGGTGCAATGCTTTCAAGTTGGGTTCTAGGTGATGTTTGGTTGGTGCGAACTTAGGTTTTAAGGGTAATTGAGTTTTGTGTGTCTAAATGTGGATTTTTAATGTGTAGCGAATCATTTTAAGCGTGTTGTCTTGGTTTTGTTTTTTTTGTTTTTTTGTTTTTTTTAAATGGTGTCTTGTAAACAATGGTGGCTTCTTCAAAGCGGTTTTTGGTGTTTTACAAGAGGTGCAGATGGTTCAGATAATTGTGTAGTTGGTTTGAAACTAGTTTTAAGGACAAATTATTAAGAAAGTGGTTTTAACGACTCCCTTCTTTTTAATTGGGTGTGTTTATTTGTGTCATCCCTTGTTGTGTTATTAAAAATAATTCTTTCTAAGTTGTGCAAATTGTTTATGTTCTTGTTTGAGTGTTTCCAAATGGGGTTTTTGCGAAATGATTAGGTAACGACAAATATATTTTTTAGAAAGGTATTTTTGGCGTGCGTGAGTTTTTGAAATGTTGTTTGGGTGTGAAAATGGTGACTTTTGTGTGAAATATCTCGTTTGGCATGCGATATAAGAAATAAATATACTATGTGAATGTGAAACTTGTTTGAGCACATGGGAAAACCCTGGGTATCTAGGTGGGCGGACTAGAACTAGTGCGCTAGTGGAACGAATGGGTTTCGTCCCTGTTTCACTTAGCTGGATTGATGATTGCAACACTAACTAAACATATGATATCTGAGGGTCGTGGCCTTCTAAGCCACGTGTTCTGAGGGTCGTGGCCTTCTAAGACACGTTTTCTGAGGGTCGTGGCCTTCTAAGCCACGTTTCACCGAGACACGAGGTTCTAGGGTCCCACTCGAGTTAGATGAACCTTAGGGGATTTAACCACAGTGCTCTACCATAGATGGCGTGGTGCTTTCCATCGGTATATGGAGGACCACCTGTGTGTGTGTGCGTGTGTGTGTGTGAGTGTGTGTGTGTGTGAGTATGTGTGTGTGTGTGTGCCCATAATGAACCTTCCTCTTCCTCTTTAAAAATCGTGTTGGTGAAATGAGTTCCTTTTTAGTGTTTTCTTTAGCAGTTAGCCTGTAAATGTTTTCTTTAAAAGAATTTTGAAAGTATAATTCTGAATAAGAACTTTTAATTGTCTTTTGATGTTGTGGCGTGGAACCTTTTTCCTCGGTGGCATCCTACTGGGCTTTTAGCTCACACCCTACATACACCCTTGGGTGTATGTAGTTTCTGTTTCTTCTGTGTTCCAGGTTGTGACTTCGTGCTTAGTGTTGGTGGTTCGAGTTGTTAGTGGACTTCTCATGCAGGTTGGTGTTGTGGCGTGCGGATGCTACACCACTCTTGTCGCTTGGAGGTTTGAGTTATAGTTTTAGTCCCTTTTGTTATCGTTTTTTTTGGACATTGGTTCTAGTTGTAAACCTTTAAATTTTGATTTCAGTTTTATGGTCTCTTTGGTTTTCGATTCCAAGTTTCATTTTTATTATATTGTTAGTGTTTGTTATTACCATTTCGGGTAAACCGTTCCCACAGGATACTCTTGATACCCGGGCACTTGTGCCAGCCCATGGGGATCGGGAACGCCCTTCGGGCCTTGCCACGGACCAGGTCGGGCGCTGGGTCGGATGGAAACCCAGCCTGGTTCGTGACAAAATGGTATCAGAGGGCAAGGTTTGCTCTCTTGGGTTGTTTTCTTTTGGGATAGAGTCACAGTTGACTTGAGTTAAGGTTGTCGGGACTCGACGTCCTGGCTACGAGTAATGTGCCTGGCCAGCACACCTCGTGGTGGGACTCGAGTTACCAAAGTGTGTTGAGGTTTGTCTGAGTTTTTGGTCCTTGCAGATGATCGTGTCTAAGGGAAATGAAAAGGGAGTAAGGTCAGTGGTCATAGTGAGCTCGTAGGGTCTGGTAAGCCTTGTGGAGCTGGGGAAACTGTCCTAAAATACTCTCTGTGGCCAGTGGTGTGATTGGCGTATGGCCGCCAACCATATTTTCCAATCACCCACTGTCCCTAGTTTCTTCCTGCTTTGTTTCTCATCTCCTTGGTTTGGATTCGTGGGAATTTGGTTTTTATGTAAAAATGTTTTCGTCTTGGACAATATTTTCAAATGAAACGCTTTAAAAATAAAATGATGTGAAGGTTTTGGAAAGTGTGGTTTGGATGTTTTTGGTTTTGAAAAAAAATGGAAATCTTTGGTTTTTATCCTTGGAGCTCTTATGGGCAACCGCATGCATGAGTGTATACGAAAAGGGAAATGGTTAACGGCACGAGCGGATGAGTGCCTAGATGGACACGAGGTGTGTGCCAGTGCGGCATGAGAACATGCATGTGCGAGGCTCATGGGACGCTATTGGTGTTTGTGCAACCCACTAGCTTTGCTTATTTTTAAAATGTTTTGTTAAAGGAAAAGTTTGGTGTTTTAGTAAATGGTGTTTGTGTGGCGTGTCCTTGTGTTTTTGAGATGTTGGATGTGTGGCATTTTGAACTGAGTATTCTTTCTGAATGGTTTGTGTCCCAAGTTTGAGTTCTTATTTGTAAGTTGGTATGCAAGCATGTGGTTAGTAAATTCCTTTGAAGAGTACATCTGGGATCCCTTGCAGTGGTTTCCCCTGCACGTTTGGTGTTTGCTTGAGGTATGTCTTGACTGTTGGACCAGTTTGGTTGGGTCCATAGTTTTATTTCTTGACTAGTGTATGCCCCCCCATAAAGCGTTGTCATGTGATTGAAGTACGACTATAGGGAATTCCCCGTTGGACGACACTCCAGTTGATTGAAGGACTCTCTTTTTGAATTCTAGAATTGAACCCACCTATCCTTTTTACAACTAAGTGGATCCTCTCGCAGCGGGACGATAGATGTGAGGGGAGTTGAATGGAGTTTTGGTTTCTTTAAGTTGTCTGAGTCGTCGGAGATGAAATTTGACGTCATTGCATTTGAAGGTTTTCCCTAGAAACGGTGAAAGGAAATCCAGCGGGGAAGGGTGAAGGCGATTCAGAATTTTCAGGGTTGACCAGTGTCTTGAGGGGCTTGTAGTATTTTCATCGGTTGCAAGGGTCATGTTCGGCGATGTCTTGCAGTGTAAGTTCTCTTTGATTGTCAAGGGTGAAGTTTGACCTCATTAATTTGAAAGTTATGTTTGGAAATGGTGAAGGAGATTCCAGTGGGGATAGGTGGAAGAAACCCTAAGTTGTTAGTGCGGTCTATCGTTTTAAATGACCTGTGGTCTTTGGTTTGTTTCGTTTAAGGAAGGGTTCGTGTTAGGCTACTATTTGGGAAGACCCGGTTGTATGATGCTACTATGGTCGTCTGCAAGAACCACATGTTGTTCAAGATGCGGTTTAAAGTATTTCTCAGCGTAATGTTCCTCTCAAAAACAACGGTCATGCTCGGGGACAATTTGTGATGTCATGTTCTCATTAAGTGTGATGAAGGGTGATGCGCATGCACCATTTCAGCCCTTGTGATGGTAAATGTTCCATGTATGATCAGTGAGATGTTGTAATGTGTTCTGTTTCTGGTGTTGTCTCAGTTGTAGTGAGGTTGCGTGTGACACCAAAAAGAGAACCTTCGCACAGGAGTCCTCAATACCTGACTGTGAGGCAGGAGATGCTTGAAATATCAAGGCTCCAGCCATAGGCCTCGGAATGAAGCTGGCGCATGGTCAGGAACCCCGAGAGTTTATGGGACCCCAACATTATTTCTGTCATCAATGTTAAAATTAGAGTTGGTTTAAATTGTTCCTACGGTTGTTCCGCTCTGAATGAGCTGTCTGGTTGCGTATGGTTTTCGTGTCTACGTGGAGGCGTGTTCATCTCGCGCCTTAAAGTCTTGGGGGTTGCATTCCACTGGATGTAGTCACTTTAGTGGTCCTTATGAGAGTCTATTGGGTAACTCAGTCTCAAATCTGAATGGTGTTCATCCAGGAAATTTTGAGATGTTGGTTGTGGCCGGCCGTGGTTTTGATGCCTAGTGGTCGGGGCCCTCCCTCCCTGCCCCTTGTGGTTGGGTGTTTGTTCACCATCGAGTTTTTTTTCAAAGTTCTATGTATCCTCTATTCGTTCTAATGGCGGCGAGAACCATGATGGGTCTCGCACAAAGGTCTCTAGAATAAATCGGTGTTGGCCATTCCTTAATGGTGGGGAGTCCGCTCGGACCTCCCCATGTTGGTTTTCTATTCTCGCCTTGGGCGTTGGTAGGTTCTTAATGGTGCGGAGACCCAAATTGGGTCTCACACGAATGTCTCTAGAATGAATCAGTGCTGGAATTTTCTTTAATGCCGGGGAGTCCGCTTGAACCTCCCCATGTTGGTTTTCCAATCTCATCTCGAGCGACAGTGAGTTCTTAATGGTAGCGAGCCCTTCGGGCTTCCCCATGTTGACCTTTTGGTTCTGTTTCTAAAGATGAGTTGGTGATAGGCGATAAGAGTGATCCTTGGACGTGTTTGGTCTTGTTTGTTCATTCCAGTCAAATGACGTGGTCTTCATTCAATGGTGTTTGTGATGTTTCATGTTGTAAATTTGGTTCTTGTGAGTGCGATATTTCCTTTCCTTGATTAATCAACTGGAGTTGTTTCACCTCTTTGGGGCGGGCGACGCATATCAGAAGGTCTTTTACAAGTTTCTTGAGGCTGTCTTTTTAGTCACCTCCTCTGAGCACGATGTGTTTTCCTCCTTTCGCTCGTTTTCATAGAGATCCTATTTAAACCTTAAGGGGTTGTCATTTCTTACTTTTGGTCTCAGCCTTAGTTGTGGCTTTCCGGGGACGGAAAGATTTATGGTGGGGAGAATTGTCACACTCGGACATCGCACCGAGGTATGTCTATTTATTATTATTATTATTATTTTTTTTTATTTTTATTATGTGAGTTTAGTTGCCTTTTTATAATTTTCTTTTCATTGGAAAGCGGGGTGAGAATGAAACTAGTGTGCGCATCTACGTTGATAAATGAACGTTGCCTTGACAATGCCCGATGAGCGGGCATGGCACAGGTAAAGCCGCGAAGCCTCCCTGGTGTGCGGGTGGACCTTCTTATCATTAACTTTTTTTTAAAACCTGTTTTTTTATTCATTAACACCGTTATTATTATTATTATTATTATTATTATTTTTATTATCATTATTAGTTTAGGTTAGATTTTCTTTTTAGGTTTTAATTAACTTATTCATTTTCTATCCCATTATTCTTATTTTATTTTATCCCTCTACTTCTATTCTTATTACCTTATCTTATTTTATTTTTATTTATCTTTTAATTTATTTTATTTTATCCTTTCCTTTCTATTTTCTTTTATTTTTTTTTTCTGTTTTCCCCCACTTTTTCTCTCTTTATCTCCTGCGGGTTACTGTTCATTCGCCTCCCACCTTGTGCCACGTCGAACCCTAGCCGCCTCACACTTCTCCTCTTTCAGACCGGCTGTAGCTTCCTTCTCTCGGCCTGCTTGCCCCACCGCCGGATCCCCGTCGCGCCGCACCCCATCCATTCCCCCCTTTCTTCATTTTTTTTCTTTCCTTCTTCTCCCTGTGTGGCGCATCCCGCTGGTTTCCCCTCCATGCAGCCTCCCCTTCTCTCCTTGCGGCCTCCTCTTTCCAGCTGCCCCGACCGCCGCTCTGTCTCCCTCTCCGGTGAACCCGAACCGCCGCCCCCTGTTTCGTCCGGCGTCGCACTGCCTATCCGACCCCCCCACTAGCTGCTGCCCGAATGTGCCGCACCCCATCCCTCTCCTCCTACCCGGCCGTCGGACTCCCTTATTCCCGACGAAACCCCCCCACTCTCCTATTCCAAATCACCTTTTCTAGTTGTCGGATCCCTCGCCTTCACTTCTCCCTTCTGGCGGCCTCCCCCTCTCGGCCCAGTCGAGGAGCAACCCTCCCTTCCCTATCCGCTACAGGCCGTCAACTCTGCTCCCCATCGCACCGTCGCACCAAGCCCCCTCCCCATGTAGCAGCGACCCCTCCTACTGGCTCCCAAGTCCAGCGCCGCCCCCTGCTCCCGGCCTGCGTTTCCCCTTGAGCCCTCTTCACCTACACCGTTCGACAGAACAACCGCCAAACCCCCTGTTTCCAGCTCGGAACCACGCCAGAGCTCCCCTCCGATGCCCCTTCCAGTGACCGTTGCTGTCCACCGACCCTCTAGTTAAGCCAATCCTTATTATTATTATTATTATTATTATTATTATTGCATTTATTACTATTTATTTCTTTCTTTCTTTGAGTTTTGTTGTTATGGTTTGTTTTTCCGACGGATATAAGGTCCGATTATATGGTTCTAACTTGAAGTTTTTGTTAAATTTGTGTTTTGGGTTTGCGCGAGGTCCTTTGAGGTGCGATGGTCGTGCGGCGGGTGTTTCTCACCGAGCTCGCAATGTTTTGGTTCACCTCGATCCATCCGCCACTGTCTCAAGGTAGGTGGTTCCATGCCTTTGCATCATTTAGATAATTTAATTTGTTTGTTTAGTTTAATTTAATATGTTCTATGATTTAACTACATGGTGCAATCTATGTTTATAATGTGTTGGCGTGTTCGTTTGATGAAAATTGGGTTTCCGAAATAGTATGTGTTTGTTGTCTATATGTGTGTTGTTGTATAAGTGATTTGTTGGGTTTAATGGGTTGTGCGAAAGGCGTTTTAAAATTTGTTTGACATGTGTGCGTAATGAAAATCTCACTTTCTTTATAAATGATAATGTTTTTTTTTCATTTTGACCTTATTGGGGTAAGTCCTAAAATTGTTTAATCATTTGTTTATATGGTGCAAATGTGGTTTTAGAATAATTGAGTGAGAAATTGATTTTAAAGTGGTATTTTCACCTAAAAATATGTGTTGTTTTGGTGAAATGCTTTCAATTTGGGTTCTAGGTGATGTTTGGTTGGTGCGAACTTAGTTTTTAAGGGTAATTGAGTTTTGTGTGTCTAAATGTGGATTTTTAATGTGTAGCAAATCATTTTAAGCGTGTTGTCTTGGTTTGTTTTTTTTTGTTTTTTTGTTTTTTTTAAATGGTGTCTTGTAAAATATGGTGGCTTCTTCAAAGCGGTTTTTGGTGTTTTACAAGAGGTGCAGATGGTTCAGATAATTGTGTAGTTGGTTTGAAACTAGTTTTAAGGACAAATTATTATGAAAGTGGTTTGAATGACTCCCGTCTTTGTAATTGGGTGTGTTTATTTGTGTCAGCCCTTGTTGTGTTATTAAAAATAATTCTTTCTAAGTTGTGCAAATTGTTTATGTTCTTGTTTGAGTGTTTCCAAATGGGGTTTTTGCGAAATGATTAGGTAACGACAAATATATTTTTTAGAAAGGTATTTTTGGCGTGCGTGAGTTTTTGAAATGTTGTTTGGGTGTGAAAATGGTGACTTTTGTGTGAAATATCTCGTTTGGCTTGCGATATAAGAAAGAAATATACTATGTGAATGTGAAACTTTTTTGAGCACACGGGAAAACCCTAGGTATCTAGGTGGGAGGACTAGAACTAGTGCGCTAGTGGACCGGATGGGTTTCGTCCCTGTTTCACTTAGCTGGATTGACGATTACAACACTAACGAAACATATGATATTTGAGGGTCGTGGCCTTCTAGGCCACATGTTCTGAGGGTCGTGGACTTCTAAGCCACATTTTCTGAGGGTCGTGGCCTTCTAAGCCACGTTTCACCGAGACACGAGGTTCTAGGGTCCCACTCGAGTTAGATGAACCTTAGGGGATTTACCCACAGTGCTCTACCATCAATGGCATGGTGCTTTCTGTCGGCATATGGAGGACCACCTGTGTGTGTGTGCGTGTGTGTGTGTGTGTGAGTGTGTGTGTGTGTGTGAGTATGTGTGTGTGTGTGTGCACCCATAATGAACCTTCCTCTTCCTCTTTAAAAATCATGTTGGTGAAATGAGTTCCTTTTTAGTGTTTTCTTTAGCAGTTAGCCTGTAAATGTTTTCTTTAAAAGCAGTTTGAAAGTATAATTATGAATAAGCACTTTGAATTGTCTTTTGATGTTGTGGAATGGAACCTTTTTCCTCAGTGGCATCCTACTGGGCTTTTAGCTCACACCCTACATACCCCCTGGGTGTATGTAGTTTCTATTTCTTCTGTGTTCTAGGTTGTGACTTCGTGCTCAGTGTTGGTGGTTCGAGTTGTTAGTGGACTTCTCATGCAGGTTGGTGTTGTGGCGTGCGGATGCTACACCACTCTTGTCACTTGGAGGTTTGAGTTATAGTTTTAGTCCCTTTTGTTGTCGTTTTTTTTGGACATTGGTTCTAGTTGTAAACCTTTAAATTTTGATTTCAGTTTTATGGTCTCTTTGGTTGTCGATTCCAAGTTTCATTTTTATTATCTTGTTAGTGTTTGTTATTACCATTTTGGGTAAACCGTTCCCACAGGTTACTCTTGATACCCGGGAACTTGTGCCAGCCCGTGGGGATCGGGAACGCCCTTCGGGCCTTGCCACGGACCAGGTCGGGCACCGGGTCGGATGGCGACCCGGCCTGGTTCATGACACTAAACCTACCTCTCTTTTCATCATTCCAGTGGACAGAAGGCCCCTTTTCACTCAGATGAGCTCCCAAGCTTCCTATCCTATATGTTGGTCACATTTCATCATCTGATCTCATATTCAAAATTTGATCATCTCATTTGATAGCCATCAATAAGTGTTTTATTCCTTAGTCTTGTTTCTTCATTATTCATTGCATCGACGTCGCTATTTTGATGAAATCTCATATCTATTTTTTTCAGGGTGTAGATCCATTCTTCAATTTTATTATGATCCATAAAAAACCAAGTATAGATACTAGGTGAGGAGAGTTATATAAGAATAAGTTAGGTGATATTTTTCTTTTCCCTAAAAGTTTCATCATTTATAAATATTATTTTTTATATACAAGCTAGTATCGCTAGGAATTGCTTCTAAAATTAATATTCCTTTACTATGAAAATTAAACACATATTATGGATCTTTAATTAAACATGGTTTTCATTCCATTGGAGGTTGTGACCAAAGTTCCTTTCACCCAAATTTGTATTTGTTCTTTTTATGTCATTAATTCCCATGTTAGGTTCATTTTCATCACCATTTGGGTGATCCTGACTAGAACCTTTTTAAGGTAAGTGTTTTAAATTAATAAATGGATTCAAAAAAATTAAATGGAAGGTATATGATTATAAATATGACTTTACCTAGTTGAATTATAATTGAAATTATTTGTAATTGGTTTCATGTCCTCTCTGGAATGAACCTATGAAATGTAAATAAATTAAAGTGATAAATGGTTATATATCCTTGATTAACCCTGTCACATTGATGAAAGGTAATTGAATTAACCTAATGATTTATTACATGGACTAAATTGAATAATGATATATATTTATAATGTGACTATTGCATATGGACATTTTTATCTTTATATGAATGGCCATAATTAATCCAGACTTTGATTCCCAAGGGAATACCTTGACAAATTGGAAGATGCTGTTCCAATTCAAGGAGCTAGTTTCCAAGGGAGATAACCACCATGGAACATGGTCCTTATCTACTAGTGGATTCCCATCACGATTTCATTGGATACATTCACTATCTCTCCAGATACTAGAATATCTTAGATACACTCCCTGGATTTTTCTTGATGTCTTCAGACACGTGGTGCCATAGACTCACCTAGTCATGCATACCCCATGATTACTATGGATGATATCAATAGACTTGGTTAGAAAAATTCATAGTGAAATTTCTTGGGTGATACCGGTGTATTACACTCAGACCCCTTATTTCTAGACTACATGAGTTATTACTAATAGTTTTCCAACCCATGAGGTCAAGGATGCCTTATTTTAACCTTGGATCCTTATTTATTACTATTATGATCTATTTATGAATTGTTGACACTTTCACATGATTTATATATATAAACTAAATCATAATTAATGGTTTCATGTTCAGAGATACTACTAGCTGAGGCTGAAGTAGTTATGATTTATTTATTATAGCATTGATTTACATTTACATACATAAAAACCATCAGTTTATATTCACAGACTGTATTTTATCAATTTCGTTGGTAGTGGCCTAATGAGATTTATCTCACACCCTATCTGAGATACTGTTGGTACCTGGGTAGATTTTATGATCACATGTATGTAAAATGGGAAGAATACTTCCTTGGACACCTCACTTGATTTGCATGCTTTAGGATGGAGATTGGTAGAAGATGGCCGAGATGGAGTAAGGGATGCTTGAATAGTTTGTTTACCTTTATTATTATTTTGTACAACATGTATTATACTAATTTACTACAACCATATATGCCTTATTTTCCTTTTATATAGACCTGAAATTACACATTCTTTTGTACATGATACAGTTCAGTTATTGAGATGTTGATTTTTATATGATTTAATATGTTTATCTTACCCTTCCAGTCTTATTGATTTATATACTTCTTCTATTATTGGTTATCCATCTATTATTATATCCATTATGCTCCACACTGACATGAGGGAATAGTCTCCTCCTAGATACACCATAGGCCCTCGCTACAATTTGGAAACCTCAGGCATACGGGGAGGCATTCTTGAGGCCATGGGGCCAACTGAGTCAGGGGAACCTTTGAGTGACACTTGGGTTGAGACGTCATAAAATTTAGACAAGAATGACTAATGAAAATAAGAAGGTATCCTAGAGGGATACAAAATAATTTCATCTGTTGATTTCAATTAAATTCAATTTGAATTAGAATATTGAAAGAAATATTATTCTCATGACTGAGGAATAATTTTATTAATTTATTATTGATTTATAATATTCACAAGGTATTAATTTTTTTAATAATTATTAAATAATTTATAAAACTATGTGAGTATTTAATAAATATTTATTTTCTGTATTGTGGTTAAAACATATATTTTTATTTATTTAATATTTAGTAAACATTTTTTGATGGATTTGATGAGTAGTAAAATGTGGTTTAACACTGTGGATGGTGCTCTAATTCCTTAATAAGGCCCCTATATTCAATACTCTATCCTTGGTGACTTGAGAATTCCATCATATTATTCCACAATTTGAGGGGCTTCAAAAGCCAAGAATGGATTTACCCACTTCATTGCATAGATCATGGTAGATAGGTTTAAATAAAATCTCATTGACTTTATGAAGGCCATTCTGATTGGAAAACATCTGAATTACTCTCCAATTTTAGGGGTTTGGGTAGTGGTTGAGGCCCTCACTATTGAAGAAAATCTAGAAGAGGTGATCCACTCATTACAGACCCTAACCATGTTCAAGAAAATTCAAGAATTCTAGAGGTTGTAGTGTATCCAATATCATTTGAGGGGCCCTAAAATGAGTCCAATAATTGATCCTAAAATATAATAAAGAAAGGGGAACCTGCCTTTATCAATGTGAACCATGAAATTATTTCACACAAAATTATTTAATGTAAGAGCTCTATTATTTAAAATTTATCATTTCTATCTCAATATAATGGATGGATAATTTCTAAGCTTGGGAAACATCTTCATGAAATTTGGGGGTTCGATATCTTGAGAATCACTTCCTTATGAAAGGGGGTTTTCCACACTGCCTTCCCAATAGATGATATGAATTCCAAATCACAGGGATACGTCATTGTGAATTTGATTCCTATATTCCTCTAGATTCAAGACTGATATCTATCCTTTAATACACTGTCTCAAAAAATTTCAATCACTTAGATCTAGGTTAAAATCAGAGGACTAATTTGATCCCATGGCACCCAAAAATTCTATGGGAAATTGATTTGGAAATATGAATCCCTATAAATATGTATAATATAAACACCAATGCTTTTTAGACATAAATATTACATATTTTTAGATGAATATTCAATATATTTCATAAACACACACCCAAAGAACATAATAGTTTAGTGTATTTTGAGAATAGAAAAAAATATTATTATTTCATGAATGATATTTAAGAACTCCCATAAATATCTTCTCATATAGTACTCCCCATAGACATACCATACCAAACACATTCTTCATAATCTAGGGAAGGAAACATAAGAAAGTGTGAGATTAGATGATCAATAAGGGTAAACATAATATATTTTAATCTATTACCATATGAAAGAATAAGATAAGAAAAAGGTTATGTGATCATAAACAAAACTTAGTAAGTTCATACCCAACCATTCATAGGTCATAAACATTATTCATGGAATAAAACATTATCAATTCATAAAACATGACCCATTAGAATGAGAAATCATTATAAATCAACCATGAAACATAATCTCATGTCATAAAAGTGTGTCCCCATCATAAATATACAAAACCATTTCATATATCAAGTTTAACCAATAGGACCATATACAAAGTGGACCATGAATTGTCACATGTTTCTAATTGTTGATTATGATGCACCTATTTCTCATAGAGGATCAGGATTCAACTATTTCAAATAGTGGATTAGTCCTGTTGAATAGTCACCCATTTTTATCACATGATATATAAATATTTACCTAATAAATTGGAGGAATATATAGGTCCCAAAGAATAAAAACTGAGACAAAAACCCCTTACCGCATTGGTAACATTGAAACCATAATTACTATTAAAGATAGATATGAAAATTTAAATGTAAATCTTTATAATTTTTAGGATAATAATCATAAAATAAATTCATGGGTGTTATATACAGCACGTAAAACAAATAAGTGGTGAATATGACATTTTTCTCACAGAGAATAAACGCGAGAAGGAAATATCCTACACTAATTCTTGAATTAATTAATTCATGTTCAGAAAATATTTATAAATATAATTTTATTATATATTAATTAAAGAATAATAATTAAATATATCATACCATATATTATTTACTTATTACCTTTTGTTACATGTTTATTAACAATTCCTTGTTAAAATCACATTTCAGGTAATAAATGCTTTATTTTTCGTGTAAGTTTTGAATTTTTATTATCGTTACTATTAGATTTATCATTGTTACATAATATAAAAAATATTAACCAAGATATAAATATCATATATATTCATTATATATTTACTTAGAGTAATCCATAAAATTTTGAGATAGAAAATGAAATACATCTCTCATGTTGTTGGTATGTCGTATATACACATGATGGCTTCTTCCAATTTCTCGATGGATGAAATTAATGAAAGGTAAATAATATATTACCATTAAAAATAATTTATATTTCATATATATCACATATATTCATTAAATTTACCCTAATTACCTTCCATGAAAAGCATCAGTGAAAATCGAATCACATTGCTTCGTGAGGCGGTAATATGCCGTACACACGAACAATGTTACTGTATCCCCCAAAGAATAGAATGAAGAATATATATATGATATAATAATTAAATAAGTATAATTATTTCAAAAATATCATATATATTCATTTAATCTATCCTTATTATCATTCATGTAATGCAGAAATGAAAAATACTTCAAATCGGTTCACGAGGCACTAGTCCTCCGTACACATGAGCGACGTTATTGTTTTCAAATGGGTTGGGATCTAAGAATATATATATGGTATTATAATAAAAAAGTTATAATAATATCATATATATCATATATTAATATTAAAAACATCATTATATATGTCTGTGAGAGGTGGTGATGGAAAACGAATAACATCATTTCGCAAAGCAGTACTCCACCGTACACACGAATGATGATTTCGTATATCATTTAATATAAGAGGAGATATATTTAGGTTATTAAATTAACATAATATTATTTTATAATATCATATATAATGTTGATATTATATAATCATAATTTATAAATATTTTATGAATTTTTAATAGTAAGTAAAACAAAAATGCATAGTTTACAACTTTACCCCTTCGTAAGAAAACCTCTTAAGGTTTAACCAAAATACTTACTAGATTGGATTTATGATATAACCAAGGAATATAGGATATTTTTAGGTATTTAAGGAAGAAATTTTGATAGGTATTTGCTGATAAAAATGGATTTTGAGGTGTGAATATAGGAGGATATGGGGTGACCTTATATAAGTGAGGTGAGTGACACACTTGTAATTTTCGAAAAGAAAAAGGTGTAACCTCATTTTTCTGAGGACACAATGCTAAAAAATGGTCCATTATAAAATATTATTGGATATAAGGTATACATATGGCTATAAAATGGGTTTTGGACAAATTTATATTTCATTTTACTCATTAACATTTAAGTTTAACCACTAGTAAAACCTCTTAACCTTATCCATGATAATTAATTTTTATTGTATTTAATATTAATTTTGGTTAAAAATTAACTTTAACATATTTGTTAATATAAATTATGATTATTACAAATTTGAAATACATTTTTAAAAATTCCATTTACATAATAATTAAATTTAAATTTAAAATAAATCCTATAAATGTGACGAAAAAGCGTTTTTTGAAAGAGAAAAGTTTCAAAAGTTTAAAAAGTTAATATATCAGAATTAAATATGAAATTGATTCCAATAACCTAAATTGGATTAAATAATATATAATATAATTAATTTAAATTTTTAATATCATCTAATAATAATTTTTAATTTTTAAAATTCTAAGAATGATATAACAATTATAATAAAAACCATTATTTTTACTATTCATTGAAAGTTTATCCTTTTATAAAATTCTCAAAAAATTAACTACAATATAATTTTTAAATGATAATTTTCAAAATTAATTTTATTTTTTCTATTTAATTTCTAATATTGGCAATAATTAATTTTAATATAAGTTTGAAAAATGTGCCAAACTGGTTTTTAGAAAAATACATTTTTAGCATAAAAATGGATTTATTGTTATCCCTTGTCTAATAAACCCATAAGATGAATTTTAAACATTTTAATGAATATATAATATATAAATTTTAATAAAATAATTCACCTAAAGTGTTTTGTTTAATTTATTTAGATAAACCACATTATTATGTATAAAAATATTTTTTCATAAAAAGATTTTATTTGTTTTAAATTGGGTTTTATTTTAATTTATAATTAATTGGTCACTAATTAATTATTTTTATATACATGTGAAAACCATATATTTTTCTAATATTGTTAATACTATCCATACCTTCCATTCCAATGACTAGAAAATAACTATTATATTAAATAATAATATTTTAATAGTATGTCATTTTTTGTTTAAACTTAGTATTGTATGTAACACAAGATAAACTAAGTGTTTTATGTAATTATTTATAAACTAAGTGTTTTATTTAATTTGAAATATCAATAATGTTAAATTTATTTTTAAAAACATTTAACAAAATCTCAGGGTGTTATAAATAAGGAAATTGAAAAAGGCCATATATGGCCACTTTGTAAGGATATTAGTGGTGGTTGACCACAAAACTCAATTTTTCAAAATATTGGTGTTAACTACCATTTAATTTCAGTTTGAATAGCTTTTTGAATATGAAAAAAGTTCTGATATTGGCTTAGGATATCATAATATTGGACATAAATATGCTAGCTATCGAAACAGGACTGTCTTCAATTATTTCTGGTTAAAAGTACACAATGCAGAAAGGTGATCGAGAAATGATTCTTATGAATATAAGGGTGATACTAATAAACACTTAAGAGATGAGCCGGCTAGAGTGGGCCGATCTGATCACAAAGCTGCTAATTTATGGTTACAAATGGATCCTAAGAAGGTCACATCTTTCCAATGTGATCCTGAAGATGGATAGTCTAATTTGGACTTGGTATTTCAAGATGAGAAACATGTTGAACCTATTATTCATGACTCAATGGCTTTTGTGAAGGGTAGGGATCAGTAATGAGACCTTGAGGTGTCTTAACAATTAAATGTTGGGTTGATCACTATATTTGGAAATAATTTTTCTTCTTTTTCCAGAAATAATAATGAGGATTTCACCACACCTTGTAAGTATTTTTCCTATAAATGAGATATTAAATTAGATAAGGACAATATATAGGAAGACCAATACCATATTTGTGGTAGTATCAAAGGGAAATCCATGAATTCACCCCTTGTAACTAAGTAAAAATGAGATGGATTTTATGGGTAAAAGGTTGACCATAGAAAAATGGTGGACAATATGGGTGATCTACTAGAGAATTCTATATGTCTTGGTGAGAATGAAGTCATCATGGTAATGGAAATAATGGAAAGTGATGTAAAAGTCACACCACCTACTACTTAGTAGAATATTGTTAGCAGTGCTACTGCTGGTAAGGGGATGGAGGATCAAGTAAAGGTTGTTGTAGACAATATCTTAATAAAGTAATTGGGTTATGTTACCCCAGTGCTAGATGATGAGGGTCTACAATAGATTTATGGTGGTGGTGTAGGTGATGTTGTTACAAGGAGGTTCCCGATATGGAAATGAGACTAGAGGTGTCTTCAAGCTATGCTATAAGACCTTGAAATGGATAGCATTTTAGGACATAAGATGTTAAGAGATACATCTCTTTTAAATGTGTAACTTTAACTAGAAACTATATTGTTCTACTTGAATATATTCCATCTTATTCTATCATGGATGATTGTACCCATTTTAGGGATGCTCAAACTTAGAATTCTGAAACCCTGGTATGTGAATGGAATGTTTCTAACATCACTCCCCTTACCCATAAGAGGGAGTTTTCCAAAGTGTTGGGTGTAATGGACCATGGTGAATCATCTTCAGTTGAATGTCAAGATCCTTGACAAGGAGAAAAGACATGGATGCGAGGATGATACCCATATGTATGAGGAAACCCTCATTATTGGGGTTATTAGTCATGCATCATACTTGATCCTAAGTTGTTTAATAGGGCTATTATTTCTCCATTCTTTGGGAATTTTATTGATTGTGTATTTTGACACTGCTTATTTTCAATGAGGGCTATCTGATATGTCTGACCCCATATTCAATGTTACGTTTTTTTCTTTTAGTAAATAGAATAGGGCCTTTGAGCCTTATCCCAGAACTTATAAAATTTAAATAAATAATTATTCACTTAATTGTGGATAAAATAATTTTTTATGAATAAAATATTTAATTAAATATTTATTTAGGAATTCAATTAAAACTGATGAATTATAGTAGACCAAACTCATTTGTAGTGATAAATATTAATTTACAAGGTTGTAAATTGATTTTTATCATTACACAAGTTATCACACACCATAAAATAATAATAATAATAATAATAATAATAATATTTTATGTAATGGGGTTTATTAAGGTTTATAATATTATTTAGTGTCCAGTACTCAAGAATATAATTTATAAATCTAAACCCTATCTCTATAAATGTATTTTTATTTCAATTGTATAGGTTTAATCATGAATTTATAATTGTTGTGAAAAAAATTTATCTCTCAAATTCTTCCTATCATAAGCTGAAAAATGTGAAGAACTCATTCAATATCAATGGATCAACCAGCAATCAATGTAAAAAATGAATGATGATTGATTCACCAATCTAGCACCTAAAAATCAATGGGTATTATTTGGAGGTAAAAGGAGAATCTGTGGATCCCCACTAGAGGTATTCAACACTTGGATCCTTATAGTGCAATGAATGTAATCCAAAGAGTTTTTTGATGATCAACATCATATTAGAAGAAAGTTCATATGACTAGGTAACCTTTTCTATTGATCATAAATATATTAATGATTAATTTAATGTGAAAAAAATCCTTTTTGGGTTTTAAGTTTTCCTCTATGTCAATATTTAAGGAATAAATTTCATTGGTCATTGCATTCATGTTATATAAAATATTTTTAATGATCCATAAAATTGAAAAAAACCATTTTTATTTTTCTACCACTAAGGATCTTATGTTGTCCCCAAAAACCATAAATTGGAGTCCGAGTGGTAATTTTTTAAATTTATAATTATTTATTTTATTGTTGATCTATATGCACACTAGTGGTAAGATATTTCATTTTATAATTATTTATTATTCAAGAAAATGATTTATTAACATGAATTAAACAATTTAATTAATATGTTCAAGTTTTATATCTTCTTTGAAGTAAAAAAACACTTGAATAATTACTGGAGATTCCATCAGGAAATTCCAAGTATTTTTGGATAGTAAGATAGTGTTACACATTCTGTAGTCAGAGTATACGATATACACCAAAGTTCACTACACTAGGACATAGTGCAGGATACACAACATGCTAGAAATTAACTACACATAGTGAATTCATTACACACCATGTGTAGACAAAAACAATTTGGCACACAACTTATCAGATTATAAGGCATGTAGCTGGCGTACATGTCATGTAGTCTATATGGTTTAGCAGAGATATTCATGAAAAATGAGTGGTAAAATACATAGTAAAAACTACATGAGGTTGATATATTGAAGAAATAATGAAATACATGATGTGTAGCTGGTGTACACGGTGTTTAGTTCATTATTTCTCTCATCTAATGTACACATTGATCCATTTATTTAGTCAAGATAACACATGACTAGCAGAACACACAACATGTATTTGGAGTATACATCATGTGATACTGTATATAAAGTACATGATGAGTCCTTCATAGGAATTTTAAGATACATGAAAAGTGTTATATATGACATGTAGCTAGATAGTACATGCAGTGTAGTCCAAATGAGGTAAATACTGAAACCCTATGTGTTTATTCCATCTATACGAAATTCAAGGTACATAGTGTGTTACTTTTAAGTAGACTCTATGTAGTCTACCAATAAAGAAAATAATTAAATTATATTAAAAACTAATGAAAAAAATATAAAACTTATTATATTAATTTTCACTTGATGTGTTAGACAATTTA
Organism: Viscum album; assembly: GCA_963277665.1. Classification (NCBI taxonomy): domain Eukaryota; kingdom Viridiplantae; phylum Streptophyta; class Magnoliopsida; order Santalales; family Viscaceae; genus Viscum; species Viscum album. The sequence goes on along the minus strand of OY728140.1, from coordinate 1,708,987,350 downwards.
ATAATGGTTTAAAATAATTATTAAATGATCAATTAATTCATTATAATTATCTATGATTATTGGTCCTTTCATTTTTTCCATTAATAAATTTATGATGGGTATCTCTATGAGAATTCATATGGTCATTAATATAAAAATATTTAATTAATTAATTAATTAATGAAATCATGTTTATCATATTAATTAATAATGAATAGAAATTAATTTTTTCCAATGTATGTTTTTGTAACTGTTTCATGGGTGTCATCTATCATGATCTTTACCAACACATGTGTAATAATTGGTTTAATTTAAATTAATTTATTCATGTTTTTTGTAATTTTTAATTATTAAATTAAATATGATGGTCTACGAATCATACCACCATCCATTATTATGTAGTACATGTGTTTCAATGGTTATTTATATAATCCCACTTAGCCAATCCTTTAGTTCTTATAACAACCCTTCATTTTGTTACACACATAAACATGATTTATTACAAAAAATCTTCTCTAGATAAAACATAGAATATTGAGTGGTCCATTGTATTTGGAGATTAGTATCATTACATAAAAACTTAAAACATAAAATACAACATATTTATTGAAAACATATTTTACATGACCTCAACATTCCTTCGTACATAACATTGCATGGGATAATCTGAGGACATGCATACGAAAGGGGTTAGATATAAAGCCCAGTAATAGAATAAACATGGAATAAAATGAGGAATAAAATACATTTTAGACAATATTCATGTCAATAGAGCACAAGGAATAAAATACATTTTAGACAATATTCATGTCAACAGAGTACAAAAACATTTTTTTACGTCACCATTTTTCACGTCGATTTTTTAGAACCGACGTGAAAATATCTAAAAATCGATTTTTCACGTCGGTTATTATATAACCGATGTAAAAATACATTTTCTCCAATTTTTCACGTCGGTTATATAAGAACCGACGTTAAAAATCCATTTTATTTGATTTTTCACGACGGTTATTATATAAACGACGTTAAAAATCAATGTACATCACTTTTCCACATTGGTTATTAAATAACCGACGTGAAAAATCCTTTTCCAGGATAATATATTCAAATTTTCACTTATTTTTCACGTCGGTTATTAAATAACCGACGTGAAAAATCAATTTTCGTGACTTTTTCACGTCGGTTATTTAATAACCGACGTTAAAAGGTGATTTTCACGTCAGTTATTTCATAACCAACGTGAAAAATGTTTAAAAAAATGCATTTCATTTCTCAAGCTTTAATTTGACATGTCACGAAGCTCAAACGGAGTTACGGATTAAAAGTTATGGCCTTCAGAAGTTGATTATCTCTAAACGATGTCTTAAGGATGTCCAACTTCTGAAGGCCATAACTTTTAATCCGTAACTCCGTTTGAGCTCTGTGACCTGTCAAATTAAAGCTTGAGAAATGAAATACATTTTTGAAAACATTTTTCACGTCGGTTATGAAATAACCGATGTGAAAATCACCTTTTAACGTCGGTTATTAAATAACCGACGTGAAAAAGTCACGAAAATTGATTTTTCACATCGGTTATTTAATAACTGACGTTACAAGGTATTTTTCACGTCGGTTATTTCATAAACGACGTTAAAAATGTTTAAAAAAATTTAGTTCATTTATAAAGCTTTAATTTGACAGGTCACAGAGCTCAAACGGAGTTACGGATTAAAAGTTATGGCCTTCAGAAGTTGATCATCTCTAAACGATGTCTTATGGATGTCAAACTTCAGAAGGCCATAACTTTTAATCCGAAACTCTGTTTGAGCTCCGTGACCTGTCAAATTAAATCTTGAGAAATGATCTACATTTTTTTAAATACTTTTCACGTCGGTTATGAAATAACCAACATGAAAAATACCTTTTAATGTCGGTTATTAAATAACCGACGTGAAAAAGTCATGAAAATTGATTTTTCACGTCGGTTATTTAATAACAGACGTGAAAGAGTGACGAAGATTGATTTTTCACATCGGTTTTATAATAACCGATGTGAAAAATAAGTGAAAATTTTAATATCTTTTCACGTCGGTTATCATAAAACCGACGTGAATGAAAATTTTAATATCCCGCGAACGCGAAATTTCAATTTTTTTTACTGCGCGACATTGAAATTTTGAATTGCCGCCTAAAATTTTTAATACCATGTTTTCTCATAGAATATCAATTATATGTTTCCATTATACACCCATCTTAATTTTACAATCATTTATTTCAACCATTATCGTTCCCCCAAATTGACTCTTTTTCTCTCAAACGCGAATAAATTATTTCTTCTTTCTGTGATCTCGTCAAGGTTTATTTAATCATACATCCATGGTTTATGTTTTTTATGATTTGTTTTCTTAAATGACATACCATTTTACGATTATTTCATTCAACCATCATAGTTCCACTGAATCAACTTGTTTTATCTTCAACGTGAATCAACAATTTCTTATTTCCGCGACCTCATCAAGGTATTTGTAATTATTTTCCCATGATTTATATTTTCTATGAGTAGTTTTCTTAATTGATATACCATTTAACGATTGTTAATTTATTATAATGATGGATTATTCTTTATATCATGATAAAACTACAAATCCTCCTACGGATTCAAAAATTCTTTCTAATATGAAGCTACGGTTGGCTCATTCAATCTTTCCTCGAAAAAAATATCAAACTTCTGATGGTCATAACTTTTGATCCGTAAATCTGTTTGAGCTCTATGACCTGTCAAATGAAAGCTTAGAAAAGTTTCTACAATACTGTAAACATTTTTTACGTCGGTTATTAAATAACCGACGTTAAAATTAACTTTTAACGTTGGTTATTAAATAACCAATGTAAAAAATGACTTATAACGTCGGTTTTTTCAAAAACCGACGTAAAAAATGGCTTCTTATCGCCATTTATAGAATGTATTTTACATCGGTTTTTTAAAAACCGACGTTAAAAACTATATTACCCCATTTTTTACGTCGGTTATTAAATAACTGATGTAAAAAATCATATTTTTAACGTCGCTCGCAATAACGTCGCCTAAAAATTGACTTTAAAAAGCAAAAAAACCAACGTAAAAAATGGTTTTTGTACTAGTGATGGAATTATCATGAGCCAGTACTCATTGCACATGGAGCTTGAGTAAACCCTCATTGCAAATGAAGAATTAGTAAACCCTCACTGCACTTGAATTAGCATGATTCAACACTCCTTGCACATGACATATCATGATACTATACTTTACCCAATGCATTGAAGCACTTTTAGGGTGCACCCTTCATAATCATTTCATTTCATGCATAAGTGTGCCACATAGATCATACAACATGGATTCATTAACATCATAATTAATTACATTAATAACAGATGTGGAATACATAAATGTAAGTTCTAAATCAAAAATTAAATGTTCATAATGGTGAATAACCATGATAGAGGAGTGGGTATGGTATTCACTACACAATGATTTTGGCTTGGAAATTTTGGTGTAATTTCGGCAGCTTAACGACATCAAATAGAAATTTGTAAAAATGGGTTGAGGAGAGTGAAAGGGGTATCTCATCATTTATACATTAAATGTACAGTAAAGGGATAATGATACACAATATACCAACATATGGAATGGAATTTAGATGCATAATATAAAATAATTGCTTGAATGTAAATGAGGAGAGAGAAATTCCTTACAGAATTTCAACATGGTAATAGGTGTAAATGGGAGGACTTAATGAGAGAGAAAATGAGTATCTAATCATTAAAACATTAATAGTTCAGTATAATGTAGATGATAAATCATAACCCAAAATTTTTAATTGAAAATAAAAGGGCATAACAACATAATGAAATTTGGACAAAAATGAGAAAGGAAGAAATCCCTTACTTGGAAGTGTGATCCCAAAGACTTGGGAGGGGATTGAGAGAGGTTTGTTGGGAGATTGGGGCACCTTGGGAGGATTCTGGAGATATGAGGGAAGAAGTTTTATGAATTAAAAATCCTTTTAGTAAAGAGTAAGTGGGAGCTTGTGTAGGTTTATATAGGAAAGGAGGGGGAATTCTTTATTATTTAGGTTTGGGACACCACACATTAAACTAATCAAAACCACAAACCAGACCATGGTTTTTGCCCATGGTTTTTTCCAAAGGGGAGTGGAAAACAATATTTTATAAGTCCAATGTCCTAACTTCTTAAAATAATATGTTTGCTTATGTGGAGGTGAGTCACACTCTCAAGGAAATCAATTTAAAAAGCTAAAATGATTTATAAGTCTTGGAGGGTCCACTAAGGCTTTGTAAAATAAATAAATAAAACCTAAAATCACATTATTTTAATGGTAAAACATATATAGGCTGAAAATAATGTTTATAGTATTTTATTAAATAACTATTGGGTCATTATGATGTCATTAAACACATTATATATTTAAACGGTATTCAATTTTTACCCAAAAATTCGAGTGTCTCAGAAAATTATGAAAAATTTACCATTGGATAATTTCGACATCGTGATTCCAAAAATAATATTTATTTTTTCCAAAAAAATTTCTAAATATTTGAATTTTCACTTTTAAAATAAAAACTGACATTTATAAAAAATTCATCGGTTTTGACAAAAACAGCTTTCATACCTTAATAAATATTACAATTGTATTCATTAAAATTATTCAACAATTTATAATTAAAAAATTAATTTAATAATAATAATAATTTATTAATATATTATTTAATTCAAAAATCCATTAATTTATCAAAATATATTTCTTTGTTGAATATTAACTAAAAATACTATTTGTGTGTTAAAAACTATTTACAAAGTAACATCAATAATAAAATGAATGTATATTATTTATTATATACAAAAATAATGCACATAATCATAGTGCTTATGTCTTGTTACATAAAACCTTATAACACCTGCATAAAACCTTTGGGTAAGGTGCATTATGGTGAAAGACTCTTGGGGTGGCTCGGATAACATTACTCAAGTGGTAAAATATATAAACTTACACTTATCCCATAGGTGGTTCTGTTCAAGCTTAACACGTTGAAGCTCAATATGGTCTTGTTTAAGAGAGAAGACCAGTGATACCAACTCCTTTCCGAGCTCTGAAAAATGAGCTTCATACAGGGAAAGTCTATTGGATGAGGCCATAACTTCCTTTGTTTGAGTAAATTGGATTTGGTAAAGCCTTATATTTATACCAATCATGTGATCACTATTCAACAACTATATTAACAATGGTCACAATTCTTAACGGTATTTTAAAAATCCAAAAACATAAAACCAAAGATGTGCATATTTTATATAACCATTTTACATAATTATACATTTAATTAGATCAAGTGGAATTTTCATTAATGAAAGTTTGTGTCGTTACAATCTTCCCCCCTTATGAAATTTCATCCTGGAAATTTCCTTTTCCCACACTAAAAGAGATGCGGGTAACTCTGATTCATCCCTTCCTCTGATTCCCACATTGCCTCTTAAAACTTGTGGTTTCACCACAACACCTTGATGAGGGGAATTATCTAATTTTGTAGAACATTTTCTCTACGATCTAATATCTTAACTGGTTTTTCCTCGTAAGAAAGATCACCCACTAACTGTACTAACTCTAAAGAGTGTACATGTGATGGGCCTGGTATGTACTTCCTTAATAGGGATACATTAAAGACATCATGTACTTTGGCCATAGTAGGTGGTAGTGCTAGTAGATAGGCCATATCCCCGACACGATCAATAATCATGAACAGGCTGATGTACCTAGGACATAACTTTACTTTCTTTCCAAACCTCATGAAATTATTCCACAAAGATATGCATAGAAATACTATGTATCCAACATTGAATTCAAGGTCTCATCGACGATTGTCTTCATAACTCTTCTATAGAATTTGGGATGCCTTGATATGCTACTGAATGGTTTTTACCTTCTCTACCATTTCTTTGACCATTTCAGGTCCTAGTAGCTTACGCTTTCCAAGTTCATCCCAACACATAGATGTTACACACCTTTTCCCATAAGGGTCTTTATATGGTTCCATTCAGATACTAAAGTGGTAACTATTATTATAGGAGAATTCAACCAGTGGAAGATGTTGTTCCCATCCTCCTTTGAAGTCCATAGAACATGATATGAACATATCTTCTAGTGTCTGAATAGTTCATTCAGATTGTCCATCAGTTTGAGAATGATATACCGCACTAAAGTTTAGTTTAGTGCTTAGAGCATGTTGGATAATTTTCTAGAACTTCGAGCTGAATCTTGGACCACAATCAAATATAATAGATAGTGGTACTCCATGCATCCTTACCAATTATTTGATATAAATCTATTCAAGTTGATCCAATGAGAAGTCCTCCTGAATCGCGATAAAGTGAGTTGTCTTCGTAAGATGGTACAAAACGACCCATATAGCATTGTTTCCTCTCGATGTCCTTGGAAGTCTAGTGAGAAAGTCCATGGTAATGTTTTCCCACTTCCATGTTGATATGGGTAGTGGTTGCATCATCCACTTATACATTTTCCTATCATCATTCACTTTCTGACATACCAGGTACTTTGATGTATATTCAGCAATCTCCTTTTTCATATTGTCCCACCAAAATTTTTCTTGGAGATCTCGATACATATTTGTTCTCCACTAGTGAATAGAGAAGGTTGAGATTTGTACATCATTCAGAAGATCCTTCTTTATCTATAGATCAGATGGTACACATAATCATGACCAAATTTTCACAATTCCTTCCTTGTCAACCATGAACTCTAAGGATTTCCCATTTCTAATAGCTTCCACCTTTTTTATAAATTCCACATCCTTTCTTTGAGCATCCTTTATTTTCTATAATAGGGATAGTTGAGAAATCATTTGAGAAAGGATTAATGATGTTCCTCCTTTAACAATTCCAATGTCCATCCTTTGAAAATATAAGAAAATTGGATCCTTCTCAGTTCTCATAAATGACAGAATTTTTGTATCCTTTATACTTAGAGCATCCGCCACCTTGTTCGCTTTCCCAGGGTGGTAATGGATTGAGTAGTCATAATCCTTGATGAGTTCTGTACATCTTCATTGGCACATATTAATCTCTTTATGTGTGAATGTATATTTAAGGATCATGTGATTAGTATATATCTCACACTTCTGACCATAGAGATAATGGTTCCAGATTTTCCACATAAAGATGATTGCCGCCAACTCCAGATCATGCATGGGATAGTTTTTCTCAGGGATTTTCGGTAGCCTTGAGGCGTAGGATATCACTTAATCATTATGAATCAACACATAACCCATTCCCTTCTTCAAATCATCACTAAATACCTCAAAAAGTTCTCCACTCGTGGGTAATGTGAGAAAGGGCATAGTGATAAGACTCCTTTTCAACTCCTTGAAGCTATCTTTGCATTCATCACTCCAAGAACACTTTACCCCCTTCCATGTTAGCTTGGTAAGGGGGTTGGACAATAGTGAGAAATTTATCACAAATCGGCGATAATATCCAGCTAACCCCAAGAAGATTTTGATATCCGTTACCGATTTTGGTCTCGTCCATCCCTCAATTGTAGCTGTCATTGAGGGATCCACTGATATACCATTGCTTGTGATGATATGACCCAATAATGAGACCCCCTTTAACCAAAACTCACACTTTCTGTACTTTTCATAGAGCTTCTTATTTTGTAAGGTCTCTAGTACAATTCTTAGATGCTTCTCATGATCCTCATTGGTTTTGGGGTATATTAGAATATCATCTATAAATACTACCACAAATTTGTAAAGGTAATATCCAAAGACTCTATTCATCAAGTCCAGGAATATTATTGGATAATTTGTGAGTCTGAAAGGAATTACTATGAATTCATAGTGCCCATACCTTGTATGAAAAGCAGTCTTAGGGCTATCCTCCTTATACACCCTTACTTGTTAATATCCCAACTACAAATCCACCTTAGAAAAGTATTGTTCTCCACATAGCTGATCGAACAAGTCATCAATTCATGGTAGAGGATACATGTTCTTTATCGTGATTTTTTTGAGCTCATAATAATTGATGCAAAGGCACATTGACCCATCCTTTTTCTTGACAAAGAGGACTGGTGCACCCCATAGTGAAGCACTTAGGCATATAAACCCTTTATCTAGATTCTCCTATAGTTTTTTCTTTAACTCCTTAAGCTTCACAACATCTATTCTGTACAGAGTCTTGGATATTGGAAACTCCCCATGTATATGGTCAATTTGGAATTCAACATCTCTTGTAGGAGGAAGACCAGAAAATTCCTCAAGAAAAAATTCAGCAAATTCCCTCACAATAGGCATGTCTTCAAGGAAGGGTGCTTCCTTATACTCAAGAATCTGAGCTAGATACACATGCTCATAGGGTAGTAATATCCATTCTTGAGATGATGGTGCTAAAAAAGATTCATCTTCCTCCTTGCACTTGTATAGAATCGGGGGTCGATTCTCTATATGGAGAGTGATTTCCCTCTCACATAAATTTATGTTGGCTATATACAGGGAAATCCAATCCATGCCAATAATTGCATCAAATTACACTAGAGGGAGTATGAAGAGGTTCACCGAGAAGTTCAATCCACAAATTATGATAGGGGAGGAGTTAAATTCATGGGATGCAATGATTTACCCATTTTCTATACTCACTAAAATCTTTACTTCCATGATTTTTGGTGGTGTTGGGATTGTTATACTAAACTTTTAGGATATAAAAGAATGCGTAGAACCAAAATAAAAAAGTACATTTTCTATTCTTGAATGAATAATAAGAATACCTATCACAACTTCATTGTCGGGGTTAACTTCAGTGGTAGTGATGGAAAAAGGTCACCCTTGCTACCTTGGAGGTTGTTGGTTTCCTAAAAAACCCCTTGGTTTAGGGAACTTATTTTCAAGGTGACCTAGTTCTTTGAAGTTGAAGAAAGGAACAATGCATGGAGAGTCGAACAGATCATTCCTCTCCTCTATTGCAGCTGTGGTTTTTTCTTGTCATCATTTAATGGCTAGGTTCCCTTCTTTTCCACAGCTAAAGCATCTCATCGTCCCCTTCAGGCAATTTCCAAGATTCTTCTTTCCACACCTTTGGAAAGTGGGGTGCTAGATTTTCTTAGCACCATTGGATTTATCCATCAGACTACCATAATTGAATTCCACTTGATGCTTCTTATCCCCATGATACCCCTAAGATTCACCGATCTCCATTTTGACCTTGAAGGCACATTGAACAATTTACCCATAGCTTTCAAAGTCACCGATCACTAGGGCTTTCCGTATGCTAGGTTTCATCCCAAAAAAGAAGCAGTCAACCTTGCATTAGGAGGTAAAGACAAAGTCAGAGGTGTATCTTTAAAGCCTTCTAAAGTTCGCCTCATACGATAAGATTCCATAAGAACCTTCTCTTGTTTAGAACATTGAAGGATGGATAATATATTTTCAATGGAGTTGATCATTTGTTTGGCGATTGAGGGATTAGATGATCCATTTAAAGTAAGAGGCCTTTGTCTCATGAAGCTCTCGATAGCGACTTATTATTTCTTAGGGGGTGTTGAACGTTCCTCTTGAACCATGTTTCTTTTAAAATCTTGAGTTAACTGAGAGATAATCATGATAAAGTTCACGATTCCCACTCCCATAGGATTGGGAATCTCATTAGAACAATCATCACATTGGTCTTTGCGTCGGTTGTTAGCCTGAGTCCTCCTATTACCGGCCATTGGCTGGAATAAAAGAAAATTTTGGGGTAACACATAAAGGGTAAACCAAGGATAAAACATATGACTTATAAATTAATTTTATTTCCTTAACTTATGAATCTATAGGCTTAAATATATGTTATCCACGATATACTTTCTAACATATATTCTTAGGGTAATTTTTTTAAATTATTTTAATAACAATTCATACTAAGCTTGTGAATTTACCAAATCATATCCTCAGAGAGTGTCATAACCAAGAGGGTAGAAAGGCCCATTGTCAATTACCAGGATACCCCGAGTCAATCCCGAAACTCCTTGCCATAGTTTTCACTTCTAAGTACATCTGTACCGAAGCCGCCTCTACCTACTCATATACATACATGGATGTATTTTATTGATAAAACACTTACTCAATACTCAAAAAAACATATAGATCTTTTTTATTATACTTATTCTAGTCTCTAAGGCTTCACTAGGGTTTTCTAATCCAAATCACAAAAATAACTAAACCTATCCTTTAATACCAACTATAATAACCCTTCTTTTTGTTTCACACTTAAACTTGATTTATTACATAACAAATTTTTTGGATACAAAATAGAAGATCAAGAGGTCTAATGTATTTGGGGAATAAGATCATTATATAACAACTTCAAACATGAAATATAACATATTTATGGAAAACATTCTTTACATGACCACAACATTCTTTCGTACTTAACATTGCATGAGTTAACCTGAGGACATACATAAGAAAGGGGTGAGCTATAAATCCCAGTAAGGGAATAAACATGGAATAAAATGAGGAATAAAATACATGTTAGACAATAGGCATGTCAATGGAGCACAAGTTAAACATGAACATAAAGGCCTGATAAAGCTTGATTATCATAACATGGAGATGTGGCAACAAGACTTAACATGGAATTAACCGGAGCCAAGTCTCATTGCACATGGAGCATGAGTAAACCCTCATTGCACATGAAGCATGAGTAAACCCTATTTGCACTTGAATTATCATGAGTCAACACCCATTGCACATGACATATCATGATACTATACTTTACCCAATGCATTATATCCCTATTAGGTCACACCATTCATAATTATTTCATTTCATGCATAAGTGTGCCACACAGATCATACAACGTGGATTCATTAACATCATAATTCTTTCCATAAATAAGAGATGTGGAATACATAAATTTAAGCCCTAAATAAACAAGTACATGTGCATAAAGGTGAATACCATTGATAGAGAAGTGGGTTTGATATTCACTACACAATGATTTTGGCATGGAAATTTTGGTGTAATTTCGGCAGTATAACAACGTCAAATAGAAATTTGTAAAAATGGGTTGATGAGAGTGAAAGGGGTATCTCATAATTTATACATTAAATAGACAGTAAGGGGATTGTGGGACATAATATACCAGCATATTTAATGTAATTTAGATTCATAATATAAAATAATTTCGTGAATGTAAATGAGGAGAGAGAAATTCCTTATGGAATTTCGTCTTGGTAGCGGGTGTACATGGGAGGCATTAATGAGAGAGAAAAGGGGTCTCTCATCATTCAAAAATTAACAGGGATTTATGGAGGAGGTTCGAAAATAGACCCCAACATTTGTAATTGAAAATAAAATGGCCTAACAACATAATGAAATTTGGAAAAAAATGAGAAAGGAAGAAATCATTTACATGGAAGTGTGATCCCAAAGGCATGGGAGGGGCTTGGGAGAGGCTTCTTGGGAAGATTATAGAGAGAGGAGGGAAAATATTTGAAGAACTCCAAATGCTTTGAGTGAAGTAGAAGTAGGATCTTGGGTGTGTTTATATAGTAAAGGAGGGAGAATTCTTTATTATTTAGGTTTGGGACACCACACATTAAACTAATCAAAACCACAAACCAACCCATGGTTTCTTACAAAGGGGAGTGGAAAAAAATATTTTATAAGTCCAATGGCATAAATTCTTAAAATAATAGGGTTTCTTATGTGAAGGTGAGTCACACTCTCAAGAAAATCAATTTAAAAAGATAAAATGTTTTATAAGTCTTGGAGGGTCCACTAAGGCTTTGTAAAATAAATCAAAAAAACATAAAATCACATTATTTTAATGGTAAAACATATATTGTCTGAACATAATGTTTATAGTATTTTATTAAATCACTATTGGGTCATTATGATGTCATAAACACGTTTTATATTTAAATGGTATTCAATTACCCAAAAATTTGACTGTCTTGGAAAATTATGAAAAATTTACCATTGGATAATTTTGACATCCTAATTCCAAAAAATTTATTTATTTTATCCAAATAATTTTCTAAATATGCGAATTTTCACTTTTAAAATAAAAACCGTTTATCGAAAATTCATGGGTTTTGAAAGAAACAGCTTTTGAAACCGTAATAAAAATTATACGATCATTTATACTTAATAAAGTGTAATTTAATAATAATAACATTTTATTAAAATATTATTTGATTCAAAAATCCATTAATTTATCAAAATAGATTTCTTAGTTGAATATTAACTAAAAATACTATTTGTGCTTTAAAAACTATTTACAAAGTAACAAAAATAATAAAATGAATGTATATTATTTATTGTATTAAAAAATAATGCACATAATCACAGTGTTAAGGTCTTGTTACATAACCCCTTATAACACCCGCATATGACCATAGAGTAAGGTGTGCGATGGTGACAAACTCTTGGGGTGGTTCAGATAACATCGCTTGGGTGGTAATCTCTATCAACTTCCAGTTCTCCCGTAGGTGATTTTGTTCAAGCTTAAAATGTTGAATCTTGTCTTGGTCTTGGTTAGGTTTGAAGCCCAATGATTCCACATCCTTTTTGAGCTCTGAAAAAATGGTCTTGAAACAGGGAAAGTCTATTGAATGAGTCCATCTCTTCCTTTGTTTGAGTAAATTGGATTTGTTAATGCCCTATATTTATACTAATCATGTGATCACTATTCAATGGATATATTAGAAATAGTCACAATTCTTAATGGTATTTTAAAAATCCAAAATCATAGATCCAAATAAGTGCATATTTTAAATAACTATTTTACATAATAAGACATTTAACCAGATCAAATGGAATTTTCATTAATGATTTTTTGGGTCATTACAGTTCCCCTCACATTTTTGTGATTTATAAATAAATATAATAAATGGAGTATCTAGGGGAGCATATAATAAGTTCAAGACATAATCTAAATGATTCTAACCCAGATGATAAATAGGTGGGTAGGTGGAATACTACAACTTGTGCCAATAATGACACAATGTGTTCCCCCAGTTCATATATTGATTTATTGTCCACTCAATAAAGCAACCATTAGATAAATCCCATGAATAGGTCATTTATATATTTATTTATTAATATATTATTCATTATTTATTTTATGCAGGAGAAACAATGATCATAAAAATTAATAATCTAATGTAATAATATAGAAAATAAATAAATGGATTATGCATAATAGTTTTATAGAGACATGGTTAATCACTTCATTAAAATATAATTCATAATACGAAGGCATGTAAAGGGATAAAGAAAGAAATTTATTACACATAATAAAAAAATACCTCAATTTATTATGAAATCATTAAGCCTTCCATCATCTGAATTAAGATAAACCAATAGTTATAGTGTCTTTTCGGCCTATATTGGAGCAATTTTATTTATTGGGAAGTTTTAACTATGATAATGGTCCACATAAACATTATATGTATTCAGTTTAATTTTCTAAATCTATCCAATTTTTAAGGAATGTGTTGAAAATTTGAGGTAAGGGTTTTTAGATAGGGGAGTCTACTCAATAGAACAAGAAGTTATAAGCCCAAAACTGTCCATACCACATACCTAAAAACTTTCTTATAATTTTTATGGACTATATCTATAATTGAAGAAATAAAATATGGATCATTTCCAAAATAATTCCTTACATGATGAGACATTCCAAGTTTAATGGTGAGGGTCATTGAGATTTAATAAAATAGTGGGAGATTTAATAGAATAGAAATTCATATCATGTCACAAATAATTCGTAATCAAGAAAAATTCTAATAATCCTCCCTTTAAAATTGTATAATAAATGGAATGTTCAATCATACACAATATACCTATAATAAATTTTGGAGAAAGAATATATCATTATTGGCAGTATCTTCTAGGATTGGTTTAGACACCATCGAGTTATGTTAATCTATGAACAGTAAATTTATATACTACAACCATCATTACATGATCTACCTACAAAGGAGGAGAGTGATGAAGAGCTCATTGTCAATGAAAGACAATTTAATGATAAAGTCAAATATCAATGGTTAATGATTTTTTCTATTTCTAGTGAACTCATGGAGTATCACCAAAACAATGTATCTTAAACCATGCTCGAGCATATCAATGGTCAATACCAGGAGAGAGTAATAGAAGAAAAATTTGAGATATACAGGGATCCATTTCAAAGTCATATTGGATAGGGTGTGCGGATTTGGTCTCATGTAGTTATGTTCATTTGTTTCATTGTGTGCCTATAGTTTCTATGGTATACATTATTTGAAAAGCTATGCTCTGATCGTATTATTGAATCAATCACTTAGAGAATATCCAACTTTGTTGTATGTTTTAATTTGAAAAACATTGAAAATTATCTTCCAAATAAAATCACTCTTCTTCACCAATTAGATTAGAAGATGAAGTGGGAAAACCCATCTATCCTTATGGTGAATAAAAGGAAAATATAATTTAAGAGTTGTAAGACCATGGATTATTCATAAAACTCACAAAAGAGGATAATGATAATAGGATAAGAAAGGAGACATGATTCTGTATGTTTTTTATGAGGGATGAAGGGCCACTAGAAGATAAACTAAACCCAACCAAAAAAGATAGGGGATGTCACACCCTGAACTTTAATTCATTTTTTATTTATTTAATTATTGGCTCCGGGTTATCGTGCCAAGGTCCGGGCTGGGTCCCGACTTAAAATTTTTGTTGTTTATTATTTTTTGTGGGTTTCAAAACCATGCGCAGTGACCGCACCATGGGAGGTAGCCGCGTCGTTAGCCCGGTTTCCCACACAAATGTCTAACGACTGAAATAAATAATTTTTTATATAAATAAAGTGAGGGGAATGTCTAATTTGTAATAATAATGATGTTATTATTTAATTAATAATATTATTATTAATGAGGTGTTATTATTAATATTATGTTTATTATTATTATGTTTATTTTAATTATTATTATTTTAATTATTATAGATTTTATTATTATTATCTTTATCATCGTTATTTTAATTATTATTGTTATACTTAAATTTTTATTTTCATTAATTTTTATTTATAATATTATCTTAATTATTATAATTTTTATTAGTATTATTTTTGGGTTTTATTATTATTATTATTATTATTACTATTATGAAATGAAAAAAAATAAGAAACCCTAGTTCTACCCGCACTCGGCGCCCCCACTTTCTCTTCTTCCCCTACCCACGGTGCACCCCCCTCTATGTGAACCCCTAGTCCAGCCTCCTTTAACCGACCTCCCACTCACTGTCCTGCCCTCTAGCCTTCTTCCCAGATCTCTCGCTCACCGCCCCGCGCTCTGCCCCTCCCTCTGCCCTCAAGGTGCTGCAGTCGCCTCGCCCCCCTCGGCTCACCCAAGCCCTCAGCCTCCCTCTCACACTAGGCCCTCCTTCTCCGGCTCCCGATCACACCCCACCTCCTTCGCCCCCTACCTCATGCCGGTCTTGTCCAAGCCAACAGTCGTCCTCCGTCCTTCCATGCTCCAGCAGGCAGCAACACACTCGACCCTCGTCAGCTCCCTCCCCCTCGTCTCCCAGCAACCGTGATCTGACATCCCCTTCATCGATGAGCGGCCCTCCAGCACACCTTCCAGGCACATGCATCACGGACATCCAACCCCCTACCTTGTCGGCATCCTCCCAGCTCCGGCCGTAGTGTTTGTTTTATTAATTTTTGTGTTTTTCTTCATTTTTTCCTGACCCTAAATCCCTGGTTGGTGTGCGACTCATTATCTTGGGGTTTTAGGGATTGTGGATCATTGCAAGGTGTTTTCCTCCCTTCCGATGAGGTTTTGTTGCATTTTCACTCAATCAGTAATTGTTTCTATGGATTATTTTATTTAGATGTTCTTAATATGCTAGTGTGGCTTTATAAATTTGTTCCACGGATTTATTGTGTGGTGTGAATTGTGTTACGGAAGTATTTTTTTTGGCACGCTTAAGTAGGGTAAATGGTTTTCATAAGGGACAATTACTATGTTTTGATTGTGTTTTGGTTTAACTTCTATGTGCGTAGAGTCATAAAAGAGGTTTTTGAACAGGTTTCGGTGTGTGTAAACAGGAAAGTGGTTTGTTATAAAAAGCGGTGATTTCCCGGTATGTTTGTAATGTCTGGCTTGTGGATTTGAAAATTGGTGTGTATGATGGAAAGAAGGGATTTTGAGATGGTTTTGTGTTTGTAAAGCAATGGTATACTTATCAAAATAGATTTATAAACTTTTAAATTATTTATTAAATTATGTGGATGTTGCAAGTCTGGGTTTGAAAAAGTGTTGAGTCGCGCATGCCTTTAAATGTATTTTTCAATGTACCGTGTGCTTTTTTCAGGTTGTGCACTCTACTTGTTTTCTTGAAATGGCCCGATGGCTCTTTAAAATGATTAGTGAGTTATTTTGAGGGTTGTGTGGTTTTTGTAAACACTTTGTAGATTTCAAAGGGGTTCAGTAAATACTGTTGATGGTGTGAGTTATGTTTTGAAAGTAGGTCAAGGTGGTTCTTTTGTTTTATCTGTTTCATTTGAATTGTTTAAAATCCATGTTTATGTATTTTAGTTATCTTTTTGCTTGCAGTGCGTTGGAAAGGTTTTTCTGTGATATTGCGGTTGTCAGCAGGTTGTACGTACTTGTGTACGAGTGTGAGACATGTCGTGTCTTTGTAACCGAGCTGCAAGTCGAGGTAGTTCCCCCAATGCACTCACCTTTAAATTCAGAAGTTATTAATTGCTTGATATTTTATTAATTTTAATAAATGATAAATAATATAAGATAATTAATTTTAAAATGATTATTTGGTGTAAAAAGAGCCATTTATTTTATACACGACACTTTAAATATTTTCTTGATGAGCGGACACCCAGTAGTGAAAGAATGCCCGTTTGAATTTTAAACATAATTCACGGAATTTCAAATGTAGTTATAGTTTATTGATAAATGATTATTTTGAAGCGTGAGCAAGCATTTTGGTTCTCTTGAAAAATGAGGATTTTCTTTAAAATTGGTGAAGGCCCATTTGACACTTTAATAAAATAAATTATTTTGGAAAACTCTCTTTGGGGTGACTTAGAGGTGATATTTGGTGTACGTTGACTGCATGATTTGTGTATGATTTTTGTGATACTTGATTGACTTAGTTGACTCAACCCTTTCCTATTTATTATACATGTTGTCAAGAGAACTTGGCATAGTAAGTGAATATTCTGAGAATGATTTTCCGCACTAGTTTAGATTACACACTGGCTAGTAGCCCCTAGTATGGATGACACTCTACTAGGGGATTGGGCCCCTCGGTTAGGCCATGTAGGGAAACACCGGGCGTTAGGGAGTTATGACGTCATTGAGAGTAGGCATGACTTCAGGATGAGTCACATGTATAGTACATTTTGGATTTTTCACGATCTCCTAGGTTCGACCCATGTTTTCTTTAGTGTTTATATTTATTTTGTGGATGATTGAGAGGTCTAGTTCGGTTGTTGGCCCTTGTGTTCCACTTCTTTTCCATTACCCTTAGTGTGGGTTGTCTGTTGTGTGTGGTTTTCCCTTTGACTAACAGCTGAAATATGAATTTCTAACTTGTTCACAGAAATGTTTTAAAATGAAATGCACCTGTTCCATTCAAACAATAAACTTTTTTTTAAATTAAAAAGGGCATTGGACTGTTACTTGTCTTAGAAATTGAATTGTGTTTGTGGAAACCCATATTTTGTATAATTTATTTCAAACATAGAATTAGTAAATTTCATTATTTAAAGGTAGTGAATTGGGAATAGTTTGTTGGGAACGCCTAATGAGTTTTAATACTCACGCCTATAGTGTTTTCCTATGTTTAGTTTTGTTATAGGTTTGACTTGAGCTTGATCACCGTGGGCGAGAGTTGGTTATGGACTGGTGAGCGACTCTCGGAGTCGTGAGGAGTTTTGGTCGTGGTCATGTTAGTTTTCCATTGTTTGTTGTTCCTCCTTTTTCGTGTCATTTATTTGCCTTGCGTTATTGAAAGAGAAAATTTACATGCATATTTTTTATCAAATAATGAGTATTTTTTAATGCTTTTCAATGATAAAACCCATGTATTTCACTGCTTTATTAAAATAATGGGTAATTTTAATTTTAGAATGAAAATGAGTAACAGATATACAATTTGGTCTCCAAAGCTACAATTTTGGTGATTCACCTGGATATGGAAGAGGACTCATAGGCACTCTCACCCATTAAATTCCATGGAGTTTTACAGCCATTAATGTGGATATTGTCACTATACATTTAAAGGAATCTTCCTAGAAATTTAGACTAGAAAACATCCTATTCAATGAAAATTCGATAACTCCTTCATCTGAGTTCCAAATGCGCTCAAATTTAGAGGGTGAACGGAAAAAACAATTATGAACAACATTGAAGAAAGGGTCTACGCGTGAATCTACCATTAGGGGTCCAAACAGGCGCAATATTTTGGGGCACAAATCTGCCTATAAAAGGAGGCCCTCGCCTCCTTCTCAAATCATCAGCTTGACACCCAAAGCCAAGGAGGGATCCCAGCATGGCACGGGCCACTACTGATCCACTCCCCCCATCATTTATTCTTTTATTTTTTATTTTTTTATTTTAGTTTTGTCATAGTTTAATTTCAATTGTAATTCAAATTTCAGTTTTATTAATCCTTGCATTCCTGTTTCTCCATCCATCCCACAATTCTTTTTTCTTAACTTTATTATTTTAATAGTAAATATTATTATCATTATTATTAGTATTAATATTAATACTAATATTATTATTAATATTAATATTATTTTAATTATCATTATTATAATTATCAAATTCTTATTTTGAAGCTATATTATTTTCTCCCTCTCTGTTTTCAAAATCTATTGTCATAATTGTAACAATAATATTATTAATTAATAATAATATTATTATAATTTTAACAACCATTATAAATTATTTATTCTACTTTCTATCTCTCCTCTCTCTCTCTCTCTTTCCATCCATCCACCATTGTGATCTTCTACTCTCGGAAATGAGAGGCTAACCCCGAGACTTGGCTCGGGGGGGAGGTCTAAGTGTTCTTGAAATTTCTTTAAATTTTATTTTATGTTTGTGGTAGATTTGAGTAGCACTCATTGGTGAGGTGAATTTCCCCAATCGGGTGATGGTCTATAATTAAATTAAACTCAAACTATTTCTATTCTGGAAAATAATAGTGATTCAAACATGAGATTTCATGTTTGGATTATCAAACTAAAATCATACACATAAAGGAAAATAATGATTGAATCTAAGAATGAACCTCCAAACCAAGTTCTTTCTTCATCAACTCATTTTGTTTTCATTGCATGATAGTTTATATTTTTTATATCAAAAACACAAAAAATATTGTTATCGCTTTCATTTAAATACAAAACAACAAAAAGAGATAGATTAAGTGATATAGAATAAGGTAAGTGAACCACATTGAGAAGGCTCCTCAAGAGAGATGACTTTGGTCAGCCACTATGATGCAATAGGAAAAATATAATTGTTTTTGTCCACACCCCATGACAGGCGTGCGTCAAAACTAGCACCATTGCCGGGGAGCCAATCATTAGTCCATTTACCTTTTCTATTTTCACATCTTAGTTAGATTTCATTTTTTTTAAAATAAAACTAAAAAAATATTTCCATGATGAATTCAAATGATTATTATTCTACATGGACTGAAAATTACTCATAGGTGCAAGAACAAAAAACAGAATACACTGAGGAGGCCCTTCAATGAAGAACTGATGCGCTTATGATAATGGTAAAGTAGAAAGAAAGAGGCATATCAACATGGATCTCACCAGAAGATTTTATGTCCATGGTCGATGAACTCCTAGATGACTTAAAAAGATTAGAGGCCAAGAAGAAAGTGTCACTAGTATTTCCAGATTCCACTAAAGACATCCATGAAGTTGAGTAAAAACTCAAAATGGAGGATCCTGACTACCTACCTCCATCCTGTGATGATCAACTCCACGACGAACTTTCCATCGAAGAAGAGATTCAAGCTGAACCAACTCAGGGAGATGATACATTCTTGAACTCAAATTCTTTTAATTTTTTTGAAATTAATTTGAGTATAACTCCCAATTGTTTCGAATTTTCAAAATTAGATGACTCCTATTATGCCCTGGAGGATGAAGAGACAAAAAAAGATGCACCTATTGAGGAATATTTAGAGATCCCTGGAGATGTTGAACATTTACTAGAGAGAGCACAATAAGGGAAAGTGAATGTTGCACAAGTAGCAAAAAATAAGGAGGAGGTTCTATACTTCATCCTACCCCCACCATGCAAGTTGTACCAAATTTTTAAGGGGGTGGATCTAGTGTACTCTATCCATGGAGTCTTCCCCAACAAGAAAGAAGAAGTGGATTCTAAGAAAAACCACATGTGGTGTTTCATGTCAAAGAAGCCCCAACCACCACCAAACTTTGGATAATAGCTGGTACTGCCCTCTAGAGACAGTAAAAGAATCCAGGTCCCACTTGGGAGATCATACCATGATTTATCTTTATATGCTTTCTAGGATTTTAGATTTCAATTTCATTTCTTTGGAAGTAGTCTAGCATACATCCCCCTACCTCCTATCTTTTTGAGCTTAAAAGACATGATCCTTATGCTTAATTGTGTAATTCTATTTTGTAGGTTCATAATGGAAGAAGTAATCCCCAGAAATTGAAGGGGAAGGACCAAGTTTCATGAAAAAAAATGGAGTTCAATTTTAGTGTTTTTTTAAACTCTCCACATTTTATTCCACAACATGTTTTGAGCTTTAATGAAAAAATTTCATGCCCACACTTGAATTAATGTTTTACTTGACTTATCTAGGAGACATGAGTTTCTTAGGAACCTAGTGATTCCATGTTTTAAATTTCAATGTTTATATGATTAAATGATTGAAATGCAGAATTGAATTTTTAAATATGATGCATACATATTGAAATGATGACTCATGATTTGAAGGAATTAATTAATTCATGTAAATGAAATTTCCCTATAATCTTTTATGCTTTGAATTTATGAAATTTATGTGAATTGATTTATTATTATTAGTCATTCTATGAGTGATTGTCCAATGTTATATTTCTCATTCCCAAGAGAATTTATAGACCAAGTACTTCCTATTTATTCTTGAGCATATTTCTTGAGTGATATTGGGACATGTAACCGACCAGAACTTGTATTGAAACTTTTGAAAGCTATGACTGTGCAAAAACACATTTAAAATGATAGAGTAATCCTTTGAAAAGCCACTTATCCTTAAAATACCACCTTTACATCAATCCATCTTTTAACACATAGAGACCATGAATGACCTTTTTAGGGATGATCCATGTTTCAATCCATTTTTATCCATTACTACCCTACTCTTGGTATTTACATGATATTTTAAATTTGAAGTGTGGGGGTAAATAAAATCATGGTAGATGGGATGATACGTATTGTAAGGAAGAAGTGTGGGGGTGTTATTATGGAAATTTTAAAAGCTTGTGAGGTCATTTATTATACTCTATTGTTTTCCCATATTAAATTGAAAAAAATTACAAAAAAGATCAAAAAGATCAAAAAAATAGAAAAATAGGTTGTGATTTGGGAGAACCAAAAATCACCATTTTACAGACCGACGATCTTCTGATCATATGTGGTTAGGTGATGTATGTGAGGTTTGATCTAATCATAACTTTCAAAAAATGAAAAACAAAATTACAAAAGCAAAAAAATAATATTCAAGAGGGTGAACAAATCATTCATTATGCATAATTTGATCATATCCTTTTCTTTGAGTTTTGGGAAGTGGGTGTTGGTACTTTGAAGGGGATAATTTCATTACACTTTTACTTTTGATATCATGAATTGTACTTAAGAGATTAGCCTCCTCCTTGAGCCATAATTTTTAAAGCATCAAATCATACCAACCATAAGCCTCAGATTCATTTGAACCTTTATTGTAAGTCATCATGATTTTATGTGTCTTTTGTTTTTACAAAGTGGAGAATTTAGTTCATTTATAAGCCTATGGATAAGAAGCATGTTCTCATGATATGAGCATAACTCTACTTGAATTGTATCATGAGTGATGAGAGAAAAAAAGTGAGGTAAATCATGACATGGCATGTTTAATAATGATGAATCAAGGATCTTGAATGAATTAAAGGATAAGTTCCATCAATTTTCAAAGGGGAAAAGTAAAATATGTGAATTATTTGTTTATTTGAAAAATGGGAAGTTAAATTGATATTTTATGCAGATTTTTGAAAGTTTTATTTCACATTGAAAATTGTTTGATTTTATTGCATTGGAATTTGAATATTGGTAACATTGGTGTCCTCTAATTTCCATGTTGAGATTTTATGCTTGAGGACAAGCATTGTTTAAGTGTGGGGGTATTTGACAGAGCAAATTTATGTGTATATTTTTTTATCAAATATTGAGTATTTTTTAATTTTTTTCAATGATAAAACCAAAGTATTTCATTATTTTATTAAAATAATGGGTAATTTGAATTTTATAATGAAAATGAGCAAAATTTTGAAAAATGCATAATTCTGGGTTTTGGACAGATTTTGACCACAAGGGTACTTTTGCCATTTCTTAAAAAATTTAATTCTAAATTATGTGATTATTTTTTTTAGAATCCTGATTTTATTTCCTATTACTTTCTCTTAAGGACCTAGAGCTGATTCGAAAATCTACTAGCCCAAAATCATTGAAGTTGGAAACTTTTTCCGGGCGGGCAGCGTGGAACCTACCACCGTAACAGATGCACAATTCGGTCTCCATAGCTAAAATTTTGGTGATTCTACCTGGATAGGGAATAATACTAATCGGATATCTCACCCATTAAATTCCATGGAGTTTTTCATCCATTAAGGTGGATATTGATCATTATAAATTAAAAAAAAAGCTTCCTGGAAATTCCGGTCATAAAAAGTCATATTCAATGAAAATTCTATAAATTCTTTATCCGGGGTCCAAATGTACTGAAATTTGGAGGGTGAATATATAACACATTTCTGAACAACATTGAAGAAGGGGTCCACATGTGAATCGTCCAGTTAAGGGTTAAACCACGCACAAGATTTTAGGGGGAAGAAATATGCCTTTAAAAAGAGGCCATCACCCCCTTCTCAAATCATAAGCTCAACACCCAAAGCCAAGGAGGGATCCCACCAGGGCACATGCCACTTCTGATTATCTATTCCCCCCTCATTTCTTATTTTTTTTATTTTAGTTTTGTGTTAGTTTAATTTCAATTGTAATTCAAATTTCAGTTTTATTAATCCATGCATTCATGTTTCTCCATCCATACCACAATTCTTTTTCTTAATTTTCTTATTTTAAAATTTAGTATTATTATCATTATTATTAGTATTAATATTAATAATAATTTTATTATTAATATTAATATTATTTTAATTATCATTTTTATAATTATCAAATTCTTATTTTAAAGCTATTTTATTTTCTCCCTCTCTGTTTTCAAAAACTATTGTCTTAATTATAATAATAATGTTATTAATTAAAAATAATATTTTTATAATTTTAAAAACCATTATAAATTATTTATTATACTTTATCTCTCTCATCTCTCTCTCTCTCTCTTTTCATCCATCCCCCATTGTGATCTTCTACTCTCGGAAATGAGAGGCTAACCCCGAGACTTGGCTCGGGGGGAGGTCAAGGTGTTCTTGAAATTTCTTTAAAGTTTATTTTATGTTTGTGGTTGATTTGAGTATCATTCATTAGTGAGGAAAATGTCCCTAATTGGGTAACGGTCCGCAATGAAATGAAACTCAAACTATTTCTATTCTGGAAAAGAATAGTGATTCAAACATGAGATTTCATGTTTGGATTATCAAACTAAAATCAAACACATAAATGAAAATAATGATTGAATCCAAGACTGAACCCCCAAACCAAATTCTTTCTTCATCAACTCATTTTGTTTCCATTGCATGATAGTTTATATTTTTCATATAAAAAACACAAAAAATATTACTTTCGCTTTCATTTAAATACAAAACAACAAAAAGAGATAGATTAAGTGATATAGAATAAAGTAAGTGAACCACATTGAGAAGGATCCTCAATAGAGACGACCTTGGTCAGCCACTGTGCAACACTAGAAAAAATATAATTGTTTTTGTCCATGCTTGGAGATAGGCATACGTCAGTTATTCTAATTTTTCCACTACTTTACTTCTCTTTCATTTATGGGACAAATCGTTCCCTCTTGTTTAGTTTTGATGCCCAAAACTAGTTTCCAACATGTGGGGAACGAGAATGCCTCTCGAGCCTTGCCACGGGCCGGCTCAGTGACCAGTTCAGGGTTGACCCAGGTTGGTTCATGACAAAATGGTATCAGAGGGAGACCCTTTTTATTTGGGATGTCTGGTAGATGAATATTAGGACTGTTGGGGCTCGAGAAGTAGGTACAAGGTGGACGTCATGAACCCTCTCCCATTCCGAACCTCGAGTCTCCAGGGGTAGTCTAGGAATTGAGTCCCTGTTTCATTCTGGTTTTTTTGATTGAGTGATGACAACAAAGGAAAGTTGATGTCATGTTGTGATTTCACATGGAGTAGTGACCCATGTGGAGTCCGAGTACATGGTTTAACTTCCTCCTAGTTGTTGGTTCCTACATAGGACATGGACCACTACCATGTCGTCAGGGTAAGCATGACTACTAGTCCCTCACTCTTGTAGTTTAATGCAAGTTGTGTGTTGTCTTGGTTCTTGTGGGTGTAAGTACACTTTTGAAAATGAAAATAAGGGTTTTTGAAATGATAACGATTTCTTTTAAAGGGATTTAAATTTGTGAAATGGATTTGTTTTAAAATTGAAAGTTATTGGTCTAAAAATCCGGTGTTTGCTTGGAACTGGTAGATATATGGTTTGAGTGCAACCTCAAGTACTCTTTATGAACATTTGAACATGTGTGGTAATGCATGGGAAGTGTGTGTTGGTGTGTTTGGATGGAAGCAGATGAAGACATGTGCAATAGTTCATGGGATTATTGGGGTGTGGACTAGGAATTAAAGGCTTGACCTTGTTTTTCTAAAGTTATTTTTATAAAGGGAATATGATTTTTGGAAATTGAAATTGGTTTGAAAAGTGGGTTTGGTATTTGGAAAATGGCCTTCAAAGAAGTCGGTTTTGAAATCTAAAATAAAAATGGGTTTTAATGTTGTGTTGGTATTTGTTTGGTTTTTTAGTTGGATGTTTTTGGATGAAAATTCTTTCAATGATATTGCTTCAGCTTGATATTGGTTTTGGTTCTGTGTTTTATATGTTGTTTAGAAAATTCCACCCAAAAAGGTCCCCAGAGTTTCGGATAAGTCATTCCCAATTTTTTTTCCTTCTCAGACATTGTTTATACTTACTGGTGATCGGGGTCCATTAAAGGTAGTTATGTGGTTTGAAGAGGTCGAGTGTGCTTTTAGGATGCTGGGAACTCCCGAATCTATCAGAGTGTGTGTTCTTTTGGGACTGTTTGAAGGTCCATCTCTTGATGTACAGAAGTTACTCACCCCACCTTCAATGCAAGTTGGGATAAGGTGGGATGTATTAAAATATGTCTTTGTCTGATGGTTTATACCTGAAGAGGTTAATATGAAGAAAAGGGAATAACTTATGTGCATTCAACAAGGCCAATGGACGGTGAAGGCATATGTTGACCATTTCAAGGAACTTGTGTCCTTTTATCTAGAGGTAGAATCATAGGATTTGATGAAGACATATCTCTTCATCAGGGGTCTTCGTCTAGAGATTAAGAAGTGGGTCCTCCCTTCTAGGGACCATCATTTCAAGAAGTTGGTGGATGATGAAATTTTAGCTGAGTTGGTCTCCGGAGCGCGGATGGTTGGAAATCCAGCGCATCCAGCTGCTTGTGAAGGTTCCCCATCTGGCAAGCAGGGTGTGCCAGAGGGACCTATTTCTAAAGAGTCCTATGTAGTGGGTCTGGCTTCCTGTTCGCCGGACCATTCAGTTGTGTTCCATCGGTGTGGCCACTTTGGGCATGTGAGGTCGTCATGTCTCTTCCCTTCGAAGACGTGATATCGTTGCAGATGTCTGGGCCATCACGGGAAGTTTTGCAGGAAGCGTCGCCTAAAGAAGACGCTGTGAATGTAGGATTATAATGCCTTAGTGTGAGGCAAGAGATGCTTCAGCCATCAGAGCCCCAGCCACAGGTCTTGGGGTGACGCTCGTGCGCAGTCAGAAGTTGCTGGGGGTGTGAAGCCTCGGTTCGGGTTTTGTGTTCCGTGTTGGCAGTGGAACATTTAAATTCTTTCCATTCTTGTTTTTTTGTTGTTAAAGTTTTAACGTTGTAAGTTCATTGTTTTGTCGTGGTGTTATGACAGACATGTTCTATTGTAATCTAGACAATTTTTTTGTCTGATCATAGTTTTTTGAATCAAGCTCTTTTCTTAAAAATGTGTTTGGCCCTTGTCTGGTTTGATTTGGTTTGGATGTGCTTGTTTCTAGGTGTAACTACCTATGAAGAGATGATGTTTGTAGTTATGCTTGAGTTTACTGCTTGGGTTAAGTTCTACTCGGATGTTTTTCTCTAGTGTTCAGGCTTTCTTTGGTCTGAGTCTAGAGTTCTAAGTTTCAGCAGAGGTGTTGTTTTTCTCGTGCTATAAAGGTTAGTCTGGATCAGTTGGGAGTTCCCGCGTCACCCCCTCTTTCCAGGGTGCCGTGTTTGAGTGTTAATTTTCTGCATTAGTTGAATTATTATGGTAGGGAGAACCCTATCATGTTCTCCTGTTCTCTTGTGGTGTGGTTCCTTTCAGTTTTAGTTGGGCATGGACTCTTGTTTTGTCTATTGTTCGGTCATGTGACTTTATGGGGGTAGAAAGTGTCTGTGGTGGGGATAATTGTCACACCCAGACCTTTAATTCATTTTTTTATTTATTTAATTCTATGCTCTGGGTTCTCACGCCAAGGTTCGGGCTGGGTCCCGACTTAAAATTTTGGTCGTTTAATATTTTTTGTGGGTTTCGAAACCGTGCGCAGTCACCACACCTTCAGCAGTAGCCGCATCGTTAGCCCGATTGCCCGCGCAAATGTCTAACTACTGAAATAAATAATATTTTTTATGTAAATAAAGTGAGGTGAATTTATAATTTGTAATAATAATAATGTTATTATGTAATTAATAATAATATTATTAATGAGGATTTATTACTAATATTATGTTTATTATTATTATTATTTATTTTAATTATTATTATTTTTATTAGTAAAGCTTTTATTATTATTATATTTATCATCATTATTTTAATTATTATTGTTACACTTATAATTTTTGTTTTCATTAATTATTATTATTATTATTATCTTAATTATTGTAATTTTTATTAGTATTATTTTCGGGTATTATTATTATTATTATTATTATTATTATTATTATTATTACTATTTTGAAATAAAAAATAATAAGAAACCCTAGTTCTACCCGCACCCGGTGCCCCCACTTTCCCCTCTTCCCCTACCCACGACATACCCCCCTCTGTGCGAACCCCTTGTCCAGCCTCCTTCACCCAGCCTCCCACTCGCCGTCATGCCCTTCAGCCTCATTCCCAGGTCTCTCGCTCGCCACCAGTGCTCCGCCCCTCCCTCCGCCCTCAAGCTCCTACAGCCGCCTCGCCCCCTTCGGCTCACCCAGGCCCTCAGCCTCCCACTCACGGTAGGACCTCTTCCACCGGCTCCTGATCGCACCCCACCTCCCTCGCCCCCTGCCTCATGACGGTATTGTCCGAGCCAACAACCGGCCTCCAACCTTCCATGCTTCAGTAGGCAGTAACGCACTCGACCCTCACCAGCTCCCTCCACCCTCGTCCCCCAGCAGCCGTGATCCGACCTCCCCTCATTCGACAAGCAACCCTCCGACACACCTTCCGGGCCCACACATCTCAGACAGCTGACCCCTACCTTTCCGGAGTCCTCCCCACTATGGCCGTAGTGTTTGTTTTATTAATTTTTGTGGTTTTCTTCATTTTGGTCGGACCCTAAATCTCTGATTGGTGGATGACTCGTTTTCTTGGGGTTTTAGGGATTACGGATCGTTGTGGGGTATTTTCCTCCCTTCCGGCAAGGTTTTTTTTTGCATTTTCACTCAATTAGTAATTGTTTCCGTGGCTTATTTTATTTAGATGTTCTTAATATGCTCATGTGGCTTTATAAATGTGTTCCATGGATTTATTTTGTGGTGCGAATTGTGTTACGAAAGTATTTTTTTGGCATACTTACATAGTGGAAATGGTTTTCATAAGGGATAATGACTATGTTTTGATTGTGTTTTGGTTTAACTTCTATTTACATAGAGTCATAAAAGAGGTTTTTGAACAAGTTTTGGTGTATGTAAACTGGAAAGTGGTTTGTTATAAAAAGCAGTGATTTCCTGGTATATTTTTAATGTCTGGATTTAGGATTTGAAAATTGGTGTGTATGATGAAAAGAAGGGATTTTGAGATAGTTTGATGTTTGTAATGATATGGTATACTTCTCAGACTAGATTTATAAAATTTTAAATTATTTATTAAATTATGTGGTTGCTGCAAGTCTGGGTTTGAAAAAGTGTTGAGCCGTGCATGCTTTTAAATGTACTTTTCAATGTACCATGTGCTTTTGTCATGTTGTGTACTCCACTTGTTTTCTTGAAATGTCTTGGTGGATATTTAAAATGATTGATGAGTTATTTTTAGTGTTGTGTGGTTTTTTTAAACACTTTGTGGATTTTAAAGGGGTTTAGTAAATAGTGTTGATGGTGTGAGTTATGTTTTAAAAGTAGATCGAGGTGGTTATTTTGCGCTGTTTGTTTGTTTGAATTGTTTAAAATCCATGTTTATGTATTTTAGTTATCTTTGAGTTTGCAGTGCGTTGGCAAGGTTTCTACATGATATTGCAGTCGTCAGCAGGTTGCGTGTACTTTTGTGTGAGTGTGAGACGTGCTGTGTCTTTGTAACCGAGATGCAAGTCGAGGTAGGTCCCCCACTACACTCACCTTTAAATTCAGAATTTATTAATTTATTGATATTTTATTAATTTTAATAAATGAGAAATAATATAAGATAATTAATTTTAAAATGATTATTTGATGTAAAAAGAGATGTTTATTTTATACAGGACACTTGAAATATTTTCTTAATGAGCGGACACCTAGTAGTGAATGAATGCCTATTTGGATTTTAAACATAATTCCCAAAATTTCAAATGTAGTTCTGGTTTATTGATAAATGATTTCTTTTGATGCGCGAGCAAGCGTTTTGGATCTCTTGAGAAATGGGGATTTTCATTAAAATTGGTGAAGGCCCGTTTGACACTTTAATAAAAATAATTATTTTGGAAAACTCTATTTAGGTTGACTTAGAGGTGATATTTGGTGTACGTTGACTATATGATTTGTGTGTGATGTTTTTGCTACTTTATTGACTTTGTTGACTCACCCCTTTCATGTTTATTATACGTGTTGACATTGGAACTTGGAATAGTAAGTGAATCTTCTGAGAACGATTTTTGCACTAGTTTATATTACACACTGGATAGTGGCCTCTAGTATGGATGAAACTCTGCTAGGGGATTGGGCCCCTCGGTTAGGCCATGTAGGGAAACATCGGACATTAAAGCATTATGATGTCATCAAGAGTAGGCATGCCTTCCAGATGAGTCACATGTATAGTACGTTCTGGATTGTTCACGAGCTCCTAGGTTTGACCCATGTTTTCTTTAGTGTTTATTTTTATTTGGAAGACGATTGAGAGGTCTTGTTAGGTTGTAGGCCCCTATGTGCCACTTCTTTTCCATTGCCCTTAGTGTGTGTTGTGTGTTGTGTGTGGTTTTCCCTTTGACTAGCAGCTGAAATTTGAATTTATAACTTGTTCGCAGAAATGTTTTAAAATGCAATGCACCTATTCGACTCAAACATTAAACTTGTTTTTAAATTAAAAAGGGGAATGGATTGTTACTTGTCTTATAAATGGAAGTGTGTGTGTGGAAACCCATATTTTTTATAATTTAGTTCAAACCTAGAATTAGTAAATTTCATTGTTTAAAGGTAGTGCATTGGTAATAGTTTGTTGGGAATGGATACTATGTTTTAATACTCACGCCTATAGTGTTTTCTTGTTCTTTGTTTTTTTGCAGGTTTGACTTGAGCTTGCTCGCCATGGGTGAGAGTTGGTTGTGGACTGGTGAGCGACTCTCAGAGCTGTGAAAAGTTTTGGTCATGGTCAGGTTAGTTTTCCATTGTTGGTTGTTCCTCCTTTTTCATGTCATTTATTTGCCTTGCGTTATTATACTTTTTCTGCTGCTTTACTTGTCTTTCATTTATGGGCCAAATAATTCCCTCTTGTTTAGTTTTGATGCCCGACACTAGTTTCCAGCCCGTGGGGATCGGGAACGCCCCTCGGGCCTTACCGCGGGCTAACTCGGGTGACTAGTTCAGGGTCGACCCAGGTTGGTTCGTGATAGGGGAAGCATAAAATACATTTTTATTGAGTTCAATTTATCTATTTCTATAAATTAGGTGTTAGATATAACTTATTTTTTGTCACATATGTATTCAATCACATGATCCAAGCTGATTCAGAATGATTGATTGAGGGGATATAGATCTACAAGAAACCAATGGAGTAAAATTTGATACAGTAGCTATTAAAAATTATGAACTCATGTTTCCAATGAAAATGTTCTTTGATTATAATGTTTTTTATTATCTATAATTGGTCACCAAAAAAATTATTTTAATATCCATACTTGATACTGATGGGTTTATTTTTAATTCTAGGAATAAATATTGTTTCTTTTATAATGAAATAATTTGATATGGTATTAAAAATTTATATAACAGTCTTTATGTGTTAGATTACATAAACCAAGTAACTAAAATAGATAATTAAACTACATTACATGACTCGTACATAAATTAAATTTTGTATCACGAGATTGGATATATAAATGGAAAGTGTTTAAATAAATTTCACTATTATGGATATTTAGATTTCGTTGAACTAAATCCACTTCTTTTATGTCATGCATGTTTACAAGGAAAAATGACCAAATCCCCATTGTGTGAACAAGGTGAAATATTTAAGGAGATTATTGAATGAGTTCATACCAATGTGTGTGCACTATTTTAAATTAACGAAATGGGTGGGTAATCATACATCATAACTTTTAATTATGATTTTAGTAGATATAGATATGTCTACTTGAAGAGAAGCATGATAATTTTCATTAAGAGATTCATGGAATATAAGAATGAATTTGATAATTATATTGGAAATAAGATTAAGAAACTTAACTCAGACCTTGGTGGATATTAACTCAGTCAATACATCATTTATTATTTATGAGCGTTTGGGATTCTATCTCAAATCACTCATGTATATACAAATTAATGGAATGATGTAATAGAAAGGAGTAACCACAAATTATTATACATGGTGAGGTCAATAATGATTCTTTAAAGTATTATATTATAATTTTGGAAACACGTGTTACAAATAGTAGTATATATACTAATTGATTTCTGACTAAATTGAAAAATGGAATTCGACGCCAATTTTGGAGTGGAAAGAAACCTATGTTGTTGAACTTACATGTGTAGGGATGTGATATTTTTTGAACGATTATTCATTTAACACACATTCTCCTAGAGGAACAATGTTTATCATAATAGGATTTTCTAAGGAAATAATTGGATAATGCCTATATAATCCTTTAGATAAAATGGTGATGGTTTAATGAAGTCCCACATTCCCTTTGAATAATCACATTTCTAAAAGAGATAGTGGGAGTGAGATTGACATTGACTAGGTCCAAGATCAAGATACACAAGAGTTGGAAAAGAAAAATTTCTATAAATCCCCATGGAATAATATATTCTAGGTACATATGTATTGAATAGGAGTATATGTGATGTTAGAGAACAAAAAATCTAGGGTTTTCTTGTCCCTGAGAATGGTGACTAGTTATTACTTAATAATAACGATCCTATAATTTAATTTTAAATAGTATGTGGAAAATATGTTTCTAAGTGTAAAAAACTATGAATTATGAATTGGATTCTATGTACCAAAACTATGCATAGATTTTGATAGATACTCTAGTGGATGTAAATTTTGTTGGTTGAGAATGGGTATTTAAGAAGAGACTTGAAAGGGATAGGAGAGTAATTACCTATAAGGCATGACTAGATGAAAAGGGTTTAAATAGTATCAATAAATTGACTATATTTAATCCTTTTCACCAATTTATATACTAAAACCCACTAGAATTATACTTTACATTGCAGCTTTCCATGGATATGAGATTTGGAAAATGGATAAAAAAACTATTTTTATTAATAGGAAACTTATGGAAGATGTTTATATAACACAACTTGAAGGGTTTGTAACTCCAAAGGATTTTAAAAAGTATAAAAATTGAAAAAACCCATTTATAGATTAAATAAAACAGTCATGTCATAGAGAATTTGGTTTGATGTGTCCATAATAGAATTTGGTTTCAAAATGATTGATTATAATCCTTGTGTTTTTAATCATTTTAGTGGAAGTTTATTCATTTTCTTAATTGTATATGTTGATGACATATTACTTATTGGAAATGATATACAAGTCTTAAATTATTTTAAAGCCTAGTTAAATAAATAATTCTCCATGATAGACAAAGGTGATGCAACATATATTCTTGGGATCAATATCGATTGTTTTATATCCAATATATTACTTATCCTATGTCAATATATATATTTTTACAAGAAAATAATGAGGTTTAGTATAAATCAATCATTGATAGTATTATTTCCAATATCCCATGGATTTCATATTTCTAGTAAAATGTTACCTCAAACCCATGGGGATAAACATAGAATGGAAAGGATTTTATATGAATAACTGATTGGGTTAGTCATGTATTATATAATTTGTACTAGGAAAGATGTTTACTTCATATTAATTTTTGTAGGATGATATCATGCTAACCTAGGTTACCACCACCTTATAGATTTCAAGACTTTCCTTAAGTAACTAAGGCATACTAAGGATTTGTTTAATATTTATAAAGGAGAAGAGGAACTAGTCGTCAAAGGATAAGTATATGCTAGTTTCCAAAAGTATCAAGATGATATAAAATCACAAAAAACATACATATTCACTATCAATTTAGGTTTTGTGGCATAGAAGAGCTCAAAGAATTATCTGGTCATAGATTTTATAGTAGAGACTGAGTTTATTGTGGATTATATGGAAACTAATGAAACTTTTTGGATACAATACTTCAACCATGTGATTAAAATCATATATTTTTTCTAAATATCCTATTAAACTCTATTATGATAATACTGTAGTTGTATTTCTCACAATGAATCCAGGATCACATTATCAGATGAATCACATACTATAAAATCTCAATATTTCGAGGGTTTTTTCTCAAAGAGATTATGTCATGTCAAGAATAATATCCATGAAAGACAACATGGAATACACCATGACTAAAACCTGGGCTTAGAAGAAACACAGTCATTATGAAAGGTCCAACAAATTGAAATTCATAAGGTAGATTGGTATAGTCCTTGTTAGAGTTTGTTGGAGTTAGTATTTTATAAGAAAATCTTTTTTACTTTTGATTACATGTATTTAAAAATATATTAATATTAATAAAATATCTTATAACATATTGTTCATTTTTTTAAATTAACTTAAAGTAATAATATCCTAGAGTTTATGTCACATTGATATGGTTATAGTAGTTTCCCACTATGATGAGAACCTTGAAATTGAATAATGAATTTTTTAAATATAGTTCTATGGTAGGATAATGTACTATGATATAAAACATAGTATGTAGTCTCTCAGGTGAGAGTACCCATAAGTGGATGAGATATATTCTCTTGATGTTCTCACTTGGAAATCTCTAATATGGTAGATTATGATAAGTGAACCTCCATTTGGAATTCAACATGTTTTCTTCATCATATATTCTTATATGAGAATTTTTGTTATGGTCTATATACTTTAAGATAAATATTATTTCATGTTATGAATCACATACATTGATGTATTCTGTAAACCATGATGTATACAATTTCTAAAGAATACGGATATTTTGGGTGTATCATGAGTAACATGTCATTAATGGATATGTCAAGAAAGTATTTGTCCCTTATATCTTTATAAAATTTTATATCTTTCCACCTTGATTGGAATAGAACTATCACATTAAATTCAATGGCCTCGGTGCAAGGATGAGTTTATTTTAGAAAGTCAAATAAATATGTCTCAAGCACAGAGGTTGATGACACATATTCACAACCTTTTTGGTGAGATATTTATACAATGAGATTATATTACACAGTGAGCATTCACATGTGGTTGTCAATGTTAGAACATTATGTTCTTTTTCTTGGGTGCCAAGACCCGTTGAAATAATATAATCTTATACTTTAGGCAAGCCCTTCTATTTTCAAAGAGGAAGAATCCTAAAGGGTAACACAGTAAGTTTTTTACTTTGATCTTGATAAAATAATATTTGAATTTGATTATAGGATTATATATTATTCACTTGACCATGTAATAGTTTTATTCAATTTTTATTAATCACTGATATTTTTAAGGTAATAAATAATTATTTTGTACCTAATAAATAATTTATTTAATTATGTGAATATTTAAAAAATATTTATTCATTGGATTGTGGGAAAAATATTTATTTTATTTATGGAATAATTAATAAATATTTATTCACTAGATTTTGAATTATATATATATATATATTTTAATAAAATATTGATTTAAATATTTATTCAGGTATTCAATTAATACTGAGGAGTTTGAGTGGATCAATACTATGTTCAGCGATAAATATTAATTTACAGATTGTAAAATAAATTGTATCATTGTAAAAGTTTGTGCATTACAAATAATAATAATAATAATAATAATAATATACATCATGGGGTTTTTAAGAATTATAATATTATTTAACCAATGATAAACAATTAAATAATTTTTAAATATAATCCCTAACTCTAAAAATATATGGTTATATCTATTGGGTAGGGTTCATCAAGAATTGAGAGTCATTTAACACTACAAACTTCTCTCTCAAATTATTCCTCTCTTAATCTCAAAAATGATAAGAACACCTTTATGCCCAAATAATCATGAATAGATCATAACGAATAATGAAATATGATTTATTCACTACGGTAGCACTTAAAAATCAATCAGTGTCACTCGTGGTCTAAGGAGCACTCGTCATTCACTGTTTGAGGGATTCAACATTTTGATCCTTAAAGTTCTATGTAGGTAATAGGGAAGGGGTTTTTAGATGATCAAAATCTTTATTAGAGAAATTTCTTATGAAAAGGTAACATTTTATATTAATAATAAATAATTGAAAAATAAATTTAACATGAAAAGATAATATTTGGTTTCTAGATTTTCCTTTGTGTCGTTATTTGGTGAAATGTTTCATTGGTCATGGAATTCATGTCATTTACAATATTGAGAATAATCCATCAAATTAGTAAAAAAACTATTATATTTATTCTCCCACCATGGGAAATTCAATGGGACCATATCTTTTTGTTTGATCTATTTGTGGTAATGTGTTGTGATCCTAGATCTAGAAGATCTAAGGGCTATTCATCATTTTTTCATCTATCAAGAGGTAGGTGGATTCTCTCTAATTTCCACTATTCTAGACCATTAAGGATTAGTTTGTTTTAATGTTTTTTTTATTTTTTATGTATTATTTGAGTGATTACATGATGGAAACCCATTTTTGTTTGTGTTTTGGAATCATGAAAATTGGAATTGAAAAGGCAAAAAATACTTTTTAAGAACTAAAATGCTTTCAAATAGGACTCCCTTGGGTATAGTTTTGTCTCCATAAATATTCATGTCATTAATATGTATCATCTTTAGATCGTCAAGTATGAAAACATCCACATACTCTCATGAAATAAAAAATCACAAAGTATTTCAATCTCTTTCAACATTCAGAGCTGTAATGTTTCTATCTCTTTTTTGTATGCTTCCACATCATACATAAGGAGAAGGGAATTATGGAGAGAAATTGAGTTAGTCTATGAAAACATAAATCATAAATGGATGATTATAGGGTATTTCAAAAAGTTATTTAATCCTGAAGAAAAAACCATATCAAATTTTAGCAGGGTGACCTCCATGTAATTATCCTTTTATATTAATCAATGAAATCTTACTGAAGTGCCAATTTCTTGAGCTTAATTTACTTAGTGTTGTTACAAAATGAATGGAAGGTAAGAAAGTAAGATTTATGGATGTTTTTTTCAAATTAATGACATGAGTGTTGTCACTGGGGTCTCAGGATACACCCTCTCCAAACATCATTCAGATCATAACCCCATCATTGATGAGATATCCATCCACATTGTAAGGTCATTCCCTCTCCCATTTAGATTCAACAATGGGTATCTTGTTATTCCTTATTGCTGGGAGATTATTCTTTAAGTAATAAGTATAGAATCCATTGGAATACCACTTCATACAATTGATGTAAAATTAAATAATTTCAAATGAATCTTAGGATAATTGTGAAAAAACTCCTTTTCAATGCTTGATCTTGATATGCAGCCCAACGAAGAACAATATACAAGTTATCCAAATGGCCCAAAGGCCTTCATTTTTATTTATTTTTGATAACCCCTCTTTCAAGGGATGAGGGGGAACCCTTACAAGGCCCGTAGGATCAGAGATTACATGGCCCGTAGGATTAAGATATTACATGACCTGAAGGTCTTAGAGAATTCAACTAGACTACCTACAAGGAACTACCCCTCCCCCGCATCTGCATCATGATAGTAGCTATCCACCTTCACATTTCTGTCTAGCTAGGCTTCCCATGAAAGCACAGGATGGTCCCGATGGTATAGAAAAACCCTCACATTCTAAAAAATCCATCTGGCTCTGCTCTGGTGAGTGAACCTACTCTGAATCCTCTTCTGGAGATGCTCCTTTTTTGTAGAGTCTGTCTGGGGAAACTAAATGTGGCCCAAAGGCCTTGAGGTGATCCGAAGGCCTTAAAAGTGGCCCGAGAGCCCTACGTACCCGAAGTCTTGGTTGGACCAAAAGCCTTAAGGACTCCAAGATCAAACCGGTGGCCCAAGGTGAATAGTTCCAACTGATAGAGTACCAAACAATACCTGTTACAGTTCCTATTACAGTACCCGCACAGTGTAAAATTCTACTACAGTACCTGTACAATGTACAGTTTTGCTACAGTACGTGCAGTGTACAGTCTGCTATTGTACTGCTACAGTACCTGCTACAACACTGTTATAGTACCCCCTAAAATATGCCTCTACCTAGTTTTGAACCTGGGTATTGTGGATGAACTTAATTATTAGAGAAAGTATAGAATGAAACTAAGTGAATGTAAAATAGTTGAATGATGGTGATAAGAACTCATAGTTCTTTCATAGGATGCATAAGGAAAAAGGGTAAAGAAGGGACCAATTACATCATAATCAATGGATGTATTCACACCTTTGAGAATAAAATATCAAATACACTATTGAAATACTTTAATGGTATTTATTATGATGATGGGTCGGAAAAAAATACCAAACGATTGATAAAATACTTCCATGAATTGAGAATCATCAAAATCGAGCTCTCATCATGGTCCCTTCTAAAGAGGATGTCATTGAAACTCTTTTCTCTCTCAACATGAAGAGTACAACTAGATCAGATGGATTTGTGAAAAAATTCTTCATGTTTTACTAGGAAATTCTATAGGATAAAATTATTGATAAAATATTGAAATTATTTAGTCATTCCTATATGACTTATGGGATCAAATCAAATTTCATTGACCTGATACCCACGAAGGATAATGAAAATGACATTAATGATTTCAGGATGGTTTATATTTGGAACACTACTTCTAAAGTCACGAGTAAAAACATTTGTGACTAGGATGGGAGGAATAATTAAGTAGTCCATCACCCCAAACTTGATTAGGTTCATTCCTGGTAGCATTCAAAACTTCTTATTCGATGCATAAAAAAGTGTAAATATAATGAAAAGGAAATATAATAAAGGGTTTTTTTTCTCTCCAAATTGAAATTTGTAAGGATTTTGACAGACTAAAATCATATTTCATCTTTTCTTTCCTTAGAATGTATGGGTTCTTAAATGAATTTATCAGATTAATTAAAACCGTCCTCAAATATACAAGGCTTTCCATCCTCATTAATAGACCCCCAGAGGATTCATCCAATTCACTAGGGGTGTTAGAAAAGGGGACCTTCTTCCAGGACTCCTATTTTCTATTGATAAAGACTACATGAGTAGATGCATTAATAAACTTGGTCAGATTGTAATTTAAAGAAAATTAAAGCATATAGTGACAATTTAACTCTATCAAACCGTTTTTATACTGATTACATCATCCTCCTTGGGTAATATTCAAGGACAAACATTTATGATTTTAAAGACTTCTTTTCACATTATGAGGAAGTGGTTAGTCAGTACACAATTTGTAAAAAATCATTTATTGTTTTTGGTGGTGGAATAACTGTTAAAAATAAAATAGGATCATTATAACCCTTGGATTGAAGAGGGGATCCATTTTATTCAACCGTCATGGTGTCACCATGTTTTGGGGAAAGGTGAAAATCTAATATCTTGGGGGAATATACCCTGGAATCATCAACCAATTGGATAGGTGGAAAAGGAAATCTATTCCCCAAGTTGGAAGGGTGTTCTTAATCAATGCAATTATTACATCTAAATTTGGGTACTCATTTTATCTCTATAGATGGCCAAGAATCCTCATAAGTGATCTTCAATGAAATATTAGGATCTTCATTTGGATAGGGTCATTTCATGAAAGGATTCTAATAAATCTCACTTGGAATTAATGTATCAAACCCCATGAAATGGGGGGCCTTGTAATCATGGACCTTAATATATTCAATGATGGTATTATTAATAAATTCACAGGGAATCTTCATGCTTCTAATGATTATCCCATTTATTTTTTATCAAGTTGTTTTAGAATGATGTTAAAGAATGGGTACATGTACTATTTTGTATAATCTATTTGGCCCTATATCAAGCACTCCTTCATTGATAATATTCAAAATTCAAAATGGATGGTTAGTAGATAATACAATCTTAAATGTTAGAGAACACTGTCATTGGAAAACACTCTCAATACCATGAATTTCTCTTCAAGAATGCTCGAAATGTCTATTACCAATCTCATACCATTAAAAAATTGTCTTGATTATATTATTATCCATCAAGATAAAATATAAATCCATAACTACACCTTCATTTATTCTTAAACCCTAATTTAGAGACCCAAAAGAAATAGTAAGTTTAATGTTAAAGAATAATACTTCCTAGAATGTGATGGATCCATATTACCACCATCATGGATGCTGAAATTAAAGGTAGATTTCATATAACCCTAAATATTTTTTTATGGAGTATTTGAGAAAATAGATTTCCCACACATGTGAAAATGTTGAGGAATAGGAAAAAATTATTTTCAACATGTATCATATTCTTGAGGGTTGAGGAGACTGTCCAGAACCTCTTTATGGGATATGGAATTTCCCAAGATCTCTAGAGGTATACTGGAAACCATTTCAGCATTGATTTATGTACATGAAGACATCTGAATGATTTCATGGTGTTCATTTATAAATATGGATAGTGTGAAAATATTTAGAATCATCTTCTTGTTTCTACAAAATCTATTTTTCCTATAACCAGACAACAATGAATAAAAAATTGTTTAACAAAAAGATTCACTCCATTAATTTTGGTATCTGTGCCATGCACAAGGAAGTGAATGATGATATAAATGTTTAAATGGTTCAAATGAATAATAGTATCATTTATCTCAACATCCCTATAATCCTGGGTGTTCTAAGAATTAACAGGAAGCCTCTAGTGATGGAATCCATTACCTAGATCCCACCAAGATTATCATGGATGAAGATAAATGTTGATGGTGTAGACTCTAACATTACAGGATCCTCAGGTTTTGGAGGTTTCTTTCATAGCCATCATGTATTTTTCAAAGGTTTTTTCATTACATTATTTGACCATGAATTGCATAAGAGGCTGAGTTATGAGCCATGATATATTCCATCAAGCATGTTGTCCTTCAAAATTAGAATCCCATATGGATTGAATTATATTATGTACTTGATGTTAATGATAATTAAACAAGGACCATAAATGTGCCTTAGATAATCCTACCTCATTGGAATGGATATATAAATTGGGACAATCACCTCAACTTTATTGTACCACATGTATACAGAGACTAAAATCAAGTGGTAGACACATTGCTGAAGAGAGAGATCATGGAAATGAGTATTATTTTGTCATTTAGGACTTCTGATTACTATGAACTTATGGTGTATAAAGATATGTATGGATATATCCACTTATATATTTGAAAATCCCATTGTAATTCTTAATCTTCCTTTTTCCTTTTTATGTAAAAAATTTTAGGTTTGGCTTTTCCTGGATCTTAAATCTTCTTGGTAAATTGTCATGATATTTGGTATATTTTGTTGGAATGTGTTCAAGTGAAAAATTAAGGTCAGAAGTTCCCCTATCAAGTTAGTATGGATTATGTCCATGGATTACCACCAATAATGGTAACACTAAGCTTGATTTTATGGTTTTGTGTATGTGGATTTCTATTTGAGTTTGAAAATGTGAAAATTTATGCCAAATGGCAATTGATGGAATTATTCTTATTAATGGGTTTAACTCATGTATTTCTTTTACAGATTTAAATAAACTTATTTTTTTCTACTTTTAGACTATTTTATATTAAATTTTATAACCATATATTTATCATAGTGGCATGTGTTAGGAAGTCTTTAGGGATTTCCTACTGAGTTTATACTCACCCCATGCTTGGCCACATTGGTG
Organism: Viscum album; assembly: GCA_963277665.1. NCBI lineage: Eukaryota > Viridiplantae > Streptophyta > Magnoliopsida > Santalales > Viscaceae > Viscum > Viscum album. The sequence goes on along the minus strand of OY728140.1, from coordinate 1,708,946,342 downwards.
TATTTATAGATTTCATATACTAGGACATAGGAAACATTAAGATAACTTATTTATCAAGTGATATATCTTGATTCTTTGGGAATGGAAGGTGGAGTTGGAACTTGGATCTTGGTTAGGTGTTACTGGGGATCATTTCACTGGATGTCTTTGATTCATGTTTTCTTTTGGGTTTGTCAGCTATTTTAACATATTTTTTCATCACTATAATATAGTTTTATGTTATAATTTGGTTTGGGTTTTATATTTTAGATGATGAGTTTCTCATATAATGAATCATTTGTGACACTTCCCACCATGATTGAATTATTCATTTTGAGGTTAATGCCTTATGAAAATGGTTAAAATGGGTGATTTTTAAAAAAGAATGGTTATTTCTTGAAACTTTTGGTGATTTGGAAGTTTTTTTATCCTTATGTTTCTAATGTGTGATGAAAAAATGGATTCTTTTCTAGTTATAGATAATGAAAAAGTGTAGACATATTAAGAATCATCAAGAAAAAATTATTGATAATGGGGATGTAGTTGAGCCAAAGGTGAACCAAAAATTGGTCTAAAGAGTCTTTTAGGATTTTCAAGATATATAATGGTGAAATAAGTATCATGAGCCTAAATATTTGGAAAAAATCATCTAGTTTTGAAATAATAATCCACCCATCATTTAGGGGGATTCCGAGCTTGAAAAAGTAGAGGTGTGGCAGAATCAGATGAACCAAATAATTGAAATCATGGGTACACTATCAAAGTTTAAAATTAAGTTGAAACTTATTTTATAGAAGATATTTCATAAAAATGGTGGGATTTATTTGTTCAATAAAATTTTCCAATTTCATATCTTGTAATGACATTAAATAATTATTCAACAAAAAATTCTATCCTCCCATGTTTAGTATAATAGAAAAATTAATTTATTTTATTTAAAAAAAGAATCTACCAATCAAAGAGTATGTATATATGATCATGAACTTTTTTTCATTTCCTGAGAATTTGTTTCTATTTCTTCATTGAAGGAATGCATTTTTGAGAATGGACTGTTATAATAAATTTTATCTAATATAATTATACTATGTATAACATACTATATGAAAATGGTAAATAGAGAAATAGTGGAGGAAAGATATATTTCAATAAATATTAATGGATTAAGTTTGTTTATCACTATGGGAATAGGTGAGAACTCAAACATTGATAATAAGTGGAAGAGGGAAACATACATCCATGATTTTGGAACATCTCAAAATGAGAAAAATATTAGTCAATTTACCTCCATGACCCAAAGTAAATCATTTTTATTTCCTATGTGGTTCTAATTATCAGAAGAAATTAGATTTATGACACCACCATTACCATGTTATAATAGTAATCATATTGGAAACCTTTAGTGTTATTGTCATAGTGCTTTGAAGACTGGCACGAGATATGTATCTCATGTTTATAAGGAATCCTATAATTAAATGGGATAATTTCATAAAAAATTATCATCCTCAGAAATGAGGAATTAAATGGGATTATATGAACACCACAACTCCTCAGGTTATGAAACCCGATCAAGGAATCAAGGACCATAGAGGAGCTACTAAGCATCTTTATAGTGCCAAGACGATGATCATATATGATCAATATAGAACTTCAATGGTGTGAGGTATGATTATTTTAAATTATTATCTTATTTAATCCCTATTTGATAAAATTTTATTGCACACCTTTATCACTTCTTGTGTGGTGGATTATATGGGTTTACATGTCAAAATGATGCCTTTTGTTTTAAAACATCAAAACTCCTCTTGGTTAACAAGAGTGTTGAGACTTTAAGTGTTCAACGTGTTCTAGAAATATTGATGGAGTTAAGTATATTTTTGATGTCCTTATTATCTAGTGGATATCTATGGCCTTATTTTGAGAATGGATTAGTTGATGAACCTTAAGGCCTATATTTGTTGTTATGAATTAGAAGTAAGTTTCAAATCATCAGATGGTGTTAACTATCTCTTCAATGGAGATGGGGTGGTGAATACAATAAGATAAAGACCATTAGTACTAATTATTGGAATTATATCTAATAATTTGGTAGTAGTTACCTTTTCATCTATGGATTAAATTGGAGAATGGGATTTTCCATCCATATTTGAACAATTTTCAATTGTTTTACCAGAAAAATTATCAAGGTTTCCACCTAAAAGAAAAGTGGAATATATGATTTACCTCTTACAAGGAACTATTATAATTTAACTTTAATCTTATAGAAAAACATAAACATAATTAAGGTAATTGAATTTGCAACCGAAATAGTTGGAAAGTAAATCATTCGTCTGACCTAGAACATCACCATGGGTAGCATCAATTCTTGTAAATAAGGCTCATGAAATTCTTAGGATTTATTTGGAAAATAATATGATAAAGAAGGATATGATAATGAATTGATATACTCTTCTATGAATTGATGATCTGTTTGATAAGTTAAGGGGAGCCCAGTGGATCTCCAAAATTGTCCTATAATCAGGGTATCACAAGATGTGAATTTAAAAGAATTATATTACAAATATAGACATCATAAGATGATATTACCATTATGAATATTTTGTATTCCCCTTGGTATTATGAATGAACCATACATAGTTATGGAATTGAGGAATAATATATTAAAAATAATCTTTATTCCATTACAATGGTGTTCATTAATGTTATTATGGAGTATTCTTGGACAAATACCGATCGTGAAAAACACTTGGATGAAGTGTAGTTTATCTTGTGGGAATATCATATGTATGATATGTTTTCAAAGTTTGTTTTTAGAAATAAGAAGTACGTTTCCTTAGGCATTTAATTTCTAAAAAATGGGTTTTATTAGATCCTAAAATGATAAAAGATGTTATATCTTGGAAGGAGCTAAATATTATTTTTGAGATACATAGTTTTTTTGGATTATTAGGGTACTACCAATGATTTATTCATGATTTTCCAAATATTACCTCACCTATGAAATAATTGAAAAGGAAAGGTATTCATTTTTAATGGAATAATGAGTTGGAGAAATATTTTAAGGATATTAATGTTTGGATTACATCAACACCTATCTAAATAATGCAAGAGTCGGGACAAGGTTATATTGTCTATTATAATGCATTGGGATATATTTTGGGTTGTGTTCTTATGTAGGGATACCGTGTTGTTTATTAGGGATCATAATAGTTATAGTTGCATGAGAATAACTACCCAATACATGATTTGGAATTTTTTTTATAGAACATTACTTAAAGAATTGAAATCATTATCATATTTTGAGAAATATATGGTGTTCATAGAATATAATGTCCTGAAACATATTTTTTCTAGAATGATTAGGAAACAAGATTCAAAATTCGGGATGGATCAGATAAAAAATTTCACTCACTTCATCCCTATTCATGAATATAAAATGGTGGAAGATTTTTTCAAACACTATATTTAGGATGTTGTAAATATGAATGGAATTATAGATTCAATTATATCTAAATGTGACCCTGTATTTATATCTCTTATTTTGATTTCATTGTATAAGGCCCTAGAAACCCAATTAACCATGATTATAACTTATCATCATAAAAAAGATGTTCAATCCAAATGTATAATCCCAATGTTGAAAGATAAACATAAATATATTTTGATGGATTTCAGAAGATCATGGGAGGATCACATACTCTTAGTGGAGTTATCATATAATATCAACTATTGGGCCTCTATAAAAATTTAAACTTTAGAATTATTGTTTCTAAGTCATTTTAATTTTCCACTAGGTTGGGTGAAAATAGGACAAACTTCCTTAAAAGAACTATCCTAATACAAGAAACAATAAATAATATTCAGATGATCTATAAGGGGATGGAGATGACTCATATTCTTCAGAAATTTTATGTGGATCATCATCAATGACCATTAACATTTGAGGTGTTTGATCATCTTTTCTTGAGAATCTACCCAAGTTTAGGGAATCGCCAGTTTGTTAGGAAAGGGAGTATATCTCAATGATACATTGGCCCATTTATTATATTTGAACAAGTTATATATGTGGATTAATGATTGTATTTACCACCAAGGTTCAGTTTTGTGCATAATATGTTTCATGTATCTCCCTTGTTGAAGTAACATCCTGATCCTTACCATTTTATGTGATGAGACCGTGATTATCTTGAACTATATCCTATATTTATTCATGTGATAATATGAATTTTGGATAGGAAATAAAATATCTTTCAGGGGAATTTAATCAATTTAGTATGGTTTTTATTGCAACAAGTTCAGATTTAGGAAGAGACATGGGATCATGAAAGGGAAACGTTTGAACAGTTTTCAGAGCACTCCTAAAACAAAATCATTTTTATAATTTCTAAGGATGTAATGTCCAATGGTGGGGAGAACGTATCACCCCATAATTTATTTAATATACTCTTATTTTATTTATATTTAGAATATATTATTATTGGGATATGTTTCTGGAGTGTTTTGATGTGTTTTGGAGACGTTTCTTATGGTTCATGGTTTGATAATGGTTAGTAGAAATCATGAAGCATCTCTAAAAATACATGACATTAGGCATGAGAGTCACTTATTATGGGAAGATTTGGTTTACGGTTTGACCAAACCGTATGAGTGGAAAATAGAAACCATGTAATAGAAGATAGAGGGAAAATCATGATTGGAGCATGGTTTTTCAAATCATGTAATCTAACCTGGAAAGGTGTTGGCCTTTAGATAGTGACACTGCACTGTTGATGCATGGTTTGTTAAATCATTGGCCTAACCTTGTGACTCTGAGGATCAATTTGAGAAGCACATGCATGGTTGGTGCATAGTTGGTTAAAACATATGACCTAACCATGCGACATATAGCTAATTCTTTGAAAATATTTGTTTAATTCATATTAAGGCCCTAAGACCCTCATTTTTTCCCTATTCTTCTTGGTCCACAAAATATCCTTTTCCACAGGCTTCCAATATATATATATTGATCCATATATGATGTTTGTCTAATTCAATGTTCATTGAAGATATGAAATCGTTGGGAGGTGAATGTTCTTACTTTTTTTGATCTACTCTTCTAATCACCCTCATATCCATAGATCTATATTTTATGAATAGATCTATGGAATTTGACATAAATCATGATTACATATTTTTAGATTTATTTTATGTAAAATTTTGTGAGCCCAAATCTAGAATATCTAAGTGTCGTTCTTTATTGACATCATCTTATGAGAGGTATGGGGCTTCTCTATCAGCTCAGATATTTCATAACATGAATTCTTAGTCTATTTAAAAGGGTTTTCCTATATTTGTTTTATAGAGATATTGTGTGATTTCAAGAAGGAAACCCTTTTTGGTTTGTGCTATGGAAACATGGAAAATTTTATGGCTTTTAGAAAACCCACTTTTCTTATAATTTTAAAATGGTTATTTTAATATTATGTTTCAGTTTTGAATTTTTAAAAGTGTTAGATGAAATTATTTTAAAGTAATTATTATTTTAAATAAATTTATTGGAATGAGATTTGGCACAATTTGTTTGGAGTTTTTTCAAGCGGATGGGTAAGGTTAAAAGTGCCTCTATCAAGGTAGGACAAGTTATGGTCATGGTGTACAAACTTGGATGGTTACACTGAGATTGAGAACATGGTTGTGTGTATGTGGATGGGTGTATGAGTTATCATAGGATAGTTTACACAAAATTTGAATTGAAGGAAATTTGTTTTAGGGTTTTCACAAATGGATTTATCTTAGGGATTTATATAAACTATTTATATATTTTTAAATAGTTTTCTAAAACTGTTTATAACTAGTTATTATACTAGTGTCATGTTTTAGGAATTATTTGGGGATTTACTACTAATTTTAAACTCACCACCACTTCGAAACTATAAAACCCTAAGATTTATTTTTTCAAATACATTTAATTTCTTTGAAATCTTTCATTACACACAACATCAAGGTTAAACGAACCAAGATATAATATTAAAATATTATTATGTTATAGTTATCACCTAGCCATTGGATTGAGGGTATGAATAAGACTAACTAAATTAGGAGAAGTATATGGATTTATTTTTTGTAAAATAAAGTCATTGGTTATCAATTTACTAGAAATTTCAATATAATCATTTTAAAGTAAAAGAAATGTTTCTATGAAAAAACACCCTTATGAGCATAATGTGTTCTCATAAAAAACTAAATTAATCACTATTGTAGAACGATTATAATTGATTTAATATAATATACACTCAATCAAATGTTTTATCATTAATCTAATATTTATTCTAATAATTAGATAAGAATAAATCTAGTTTTATATCAATAAATTATATTTTCCCTAAAAAGAGATTTTATAGTGTTTTTCACACATATAATGTAAATAAATTTCCCCAAATTTTAGAAAATGTTTTTATAAAATGATTATCATTTTTAAAATCCTAATTTCAAAAATATATTAGTGGTTTTTTGAGAATTTAATGAGTAGAATAATTTTTTGATGAAGTGTGTTTTTTATTAATATTAAAAATTGAATTTTTGTTTAAATAATTTAAAAATTTAAATTTTATTTTAAAGTGGTTTTAAAATTAAATTAGAGGAATTGTCTATGCATTCGCCCGATGTTCACGGCTCTCTTATCGCCCCTTCTTCTTCCCCTTCCACCTAGGGTTTTGTGCAATTCCGTCCGGCGCGATGGCGCTCCTACATGGTCGTGATTCGATTTCTCCTCCTCGCCTCTTTTATTTATACCCCTTATTGACTTGGTTGTTTACTGGTATGGATTTTGGATGGCCCTCACCACCCCTCTTTCATCCTGCCATTGCTCATCGGACCTCTATGCTAGGCCTGGTTGCTGGTGGCGTCCGGTGTTCATTCTTCTCCTCTTCATTTATTGACCAAACCATAATGCTTGAACCCATCATGGTCTATCTCGATGAAGGGTTCAGTTTATCATGGGATGGTGTTGTAGGTGGGCTGGTGGCGGTATCGTTCTTGTCCTCTGTTGTTGATGGCTTCTTTTCTCCAATCATTTCTTTTTTCTTCTGTTGTTCATGGAAGTATCTTCTGGATATGATTTTATCTTGTTACTTTGTGATATTTTGGTATTTGGATGATGTTTTTACAGTGATCCCTTTGGTTCTCTTCCTTGAAAATGAAGTTGTAGCTTCAGATTCTGTTGAAATCATCTGATGGAGATGATGTTCCTGGATTTTTGGTTCAGCATAATGTTTCTCTACCTTTGGGTTCTGTTGGGATTGAGCTTTGTGATGATTGTGGTGATTCGTTGACTGGTTTTTCTCATGGCTTTTGTGGGGTGTTGTTTGGAGATTCCTCAGTGGTGAAGTTGGATTACAGTCGTTGCTCTAGATGTCTGTTTGGTGTGACAGAGGTACGCTGCAGGTCATGGGTGCACGATACGAGGAGACTCATCTACCAAGGCGATCATGATGTGTTCTTGTTTAAAAGTTTGAAATTTGAAAATTGAAAGTTATCTACCAAGGCAGTGATGATGGATGCGCGGCGTGGATGTTGGGTTCGCATGCCCAGGCAGTAGGCTCGAGGAGGTGAGATGAATCTCATTTGAATTTTGTTTTAGGGTGTGGTATGTCTATTCGTGGTGCGATGTTGATCTTTTTGGTATTTTTTAAATTTGAATCATGGAATGTGAATGTTGTGGATTTTATATAGGTTCCCTATTTTCCTGAATGTGGCTTTCCAAGAAAATTAAAAAAAATGTATTTGTGGTGGTTTTAAAATTAAAATTACATTAATTATACTATGTTTAGTCCAATTTTGAGCATTGGAATAAATTTTATTTTGAATTCTTATATGAAATATTTTTATACCTAAGAAAACATTTCTTTTGAAAACCATTTGTCATCATATTTGTGGGTTTAAATTTAAATTATATTCATATAGTCTTTTATCATAATTTGGTAAAATGAATTTAATAATCAAATTCATCATAAATAATATTAAGAAATAAAATCCAGATATTTTTTTGGTTATTATGAATAGTAAAAAAGTAAAAATATATCACCTTGGTTAATGTTATCATATGTTTATCGGGGGATGGGGGTTAAACTAAAATTATAAGCATTAAAACTACCTAATTACATGATGAAACACTAATTTTATGTTTTATTTTATCCCTAAACTTATAACCTAGGAATATGAACCATTTTGGATTCTTTTTCTATGCAAGTGACTTCAAATTATTTTAAAACATTTAATAACTACAAGTGTCCCACACACATCAATTATAAATGGACACCTCCTCTTCTATCCTATCCACACATAAAGAGCCTTTTAGTTAAAAAAGGACCTTCAAAAATACCTTCCGTAAATCCATAAACATGACATATAGTCCCTATTTTTATCATAAAACCAATATAGGAATGCTTTAGTTATAAACATAAATAGGTTGTCTGAAGAAGAGTTATAGTTCTTAACAATGCATTATTTATTTATTTACCTTCTTAAAATATTATTCAACTTTTGTAAAATAATAAAACTAATATCTTTGATATAGTAAGATGTTATTATGAAAATGAATAACCTATAACCATATCTTATTCTATCAAAGGGAATTGAAATTGTCAATTGTGTATACCGAAACTATCATTTCGTGAACCAATGTAATTTTTTTCCTTGATCCCCTATAACGACTGGATATAATGATATATTTAATATATATATTATATTTTATTAGATAATTATACTTATATAATTTTAATGTCATATATACCTTCTTACCTTCCAATTCATTGGAATAAGAGAACGTCACTCATGCATGGACTACCTCCATGAAGCGATGTGAATCATATTTTATTTCAGTTTTACATGAATGATAATAAAGATGTATTAGATTAAAATATATGATTTATATAATATAATAATTATTATTTTATGGTTAATTATTAATAACATTTATTTCATTCCATCTATCAAAAAATGAAAACAACATTCATGTGTACGTACAACCTGCAGTCTCCATGAACGATATAATTAATTTTTCTATATCTACCACTTATGGATGACCCTAAATATATTTATAATGAACATATATTATATTTTTATAATTAATTTAATTATATAGATGATACAACTAGGATCAAACTCTATGTACTGAAAATACTGAACTGAAAAATGTATGAAAAATGAAGCAGTTATCACCCAAAAGAGTGATTTTAATAACAAATTGTCAATAAATGGGTGATAATATGTCATATATAAATCATAAATTGTTTTATATATAATATTATGGTTTTTAATACATGTATAATAATTATATATTTATTTCATAGTAGGTATGAATTTTTATGAGGAAATATATTTCTTAAGCTAAGGGATTTTTAGTCTCACTTTTATTTCATTGAAACATATGTCATATTCACCACTTGTTTCATTTGTGAAATGTATATAAATAACATGAATTTATTTTATGATTATTTTCATGATAATTATGGGGTATACAGATCCATATAAGTTTATTTATTTAACAAGGCTTATGATTCAATTATTACTAAAGTGGTAAGAGATTTTTGTTTCAATCCAATATTTAATCTCAATTGTTTATGCTTAAGTTTATATTGAAGAAATTATATAATTTTTATATGATAAATCTCATTAATTTTTTTATCCTATAGTTATTTATCTATAATAAATTTTTTACTTTTACTTTCATCAATTTAAGTACTCAAGATACTAAATGAATGTTTTTAAGGAAAACTTTCTATATTTTACTATTCAGTTAAAAATATTTCTCTTACAAGTCCCTATTTTATAAAAATGTTTCAAGAATGATTTTAATATTCTTTAATTATAGTTTTAATTAATTTTTATCCTTGTTTTACCATTTAAAAAAAATTAAATTGAATCTTCTTGTCATTTTGTAAATGAGGTACTTTTTCACTTTTTTACAATAATGTGAAACAAATGTTTTCTTTTAACTTGTACGACATGAATGTAATTTTTAATTATCATGAACAATAAATTATTTGATACTACCTTTATATATTTCCATAGTTCTTTTTAAATAAATTTTATTCCATAATATATTGGATATATTTATATTTTAAATATTTTATTTCAAAATGGAAATGTTATAATCCTAAAAAATTCATTTAATGATATTTTTATAGTGTTTATATTCATAAATATCAACAAACTTTAGTTTTTATTATGGTTTAATATAGATATGATCCCATAGTACCATATTTATTCTTTTTATGGGTGGTTTGTGATTATGATGATGAAATGATTATGAAACCCATTTATTTTTCTTTAGGTTATGCTCTGATAGATTGATGAAACATGTTTTCTTTTCATGGGTTTTGATATGATGATATGATAAATGATATTATGGAACAAAAATGTATTATTTTAATTATTTGATTGGGGGACTAGAATTATATACCCCTCTAATGCATTGGTAAATATTTATATCTCATGATATTATTATGCGATGCAAGTTGATGTTCTTGATCCACTATGGGAAACAACTCAATGTTATTTATCCACTATGGGATGCAAGTGATGATTCTTGATAAATTTTGATATAGGAAACAAGTAGGTTTTTTGGATCCCCTAAAATTTGATGGTCTTAATAGTTAACCATAACATATCAAATGGTTTCTACACTTATGATGGTTCCACACTTTTATTCCATGAATATACAATTGATAATTGATTTTTAATATTTATCACTATTATGATACAATTCATTTTAAATGAAAATGTTTCGTTCCATGAATTATATTTATGATCCATGATAGATTGGATATGAACATTATAAGTTATATTAATGATTTCGTAACCTTATTCTTATCTTATTTTTTCATATGATCATCGATTTATATATTTAATTTTTACCCTTACTACGAATCTTAGCTCCCCCTTTTATATTTTCCTTTTCCATAGGTTATAATGAAATGTTTATGTAGGGTATATCTATGAAGTGTACTAGATGGTATGATCTTTGTGGGAGATGTTGAAGATATTTAATGAAATACGAATATTATGTATCTAGTATCCTTATAACCTAAACCTTTACAATCCTCAAGCCTTTATTTGTAAATTTTATTGAATATTCATCTAAAATTATGTAATATTTATGTGTGAAGAGACTAGGATATTGTAGTTGGTATCAGAGACAGGATTAGTAAATATTTAAATATTATGGGATGAAAATACTAGAGAAATCTTTGGAGACAAGTATTTGTATAGGATAACATCCTAAAACCATGGTAAGGAAGAGATTATTTGTTATTCATTACAATACATACATATATGGATACTATAAGTGGATGTGGGTTTTACATAGATGATGTCACGACCCCCTCCCCACAAAGTGTACCCCTCCTGGTCTGGTAATGTGATAAGGGATATAATGACCCCCCAAGTCCCGCCTCTAGTAGGCCTCGGGGTGGTGACTAGCACCGAGGGTATAGTAAACACACAATTGGGAGACATTACCCTCTAAGAGAACACATGCGAAAGATAGATAAGATAGACACCAACTAACTCCAACTCAACCAGTAAGATAAAAGAAATTCCAAGTACACATATGAAATGTCATGCAAAACTACTACAACTGAAAGAGGAAAAACTGCAAGTACCCAAAAAGGAAGTAAAATAGCAGCAACCACAAGCCCGAACAGCTCCTGCAACCGCAAGCTTGTAGTAACCAGCATGATCTCCAACCTACTCCATGTGACCTAAAAAGAAGTTTATATATACATAGGGTGAGTATAATAGTATACTCATTAGGATCCTCCCCGAAGCCTCTCGTGCAAAAGTAAAGAAAGCATGCTAAAGAACAGTGAACAATAAGTGAAACTAACTCGTCACCTAAATAGGTATACAAAGTTCCCAACCTCACCATGGATACTCTCACCAAGTAATGAATACAAGAATATATCATATAATAAATAATATAAAGGGTACCCCACTACTACTTCCCCACTGGTTTGTCACTTTTCCCCAACATCACACGTCCTGAGCATCTCTCTCCAAAAAGGCTTGCCCGCAGTCACCTGGGCGAATCACCACAACATGTACCTCGTGCAACAAAACCACCATGTCCATATAAGAAAAGTAACCAGATAGTTTCTGGAAGCCACCACAACCCTCATAATGTGTATCATTCGTCGGGTATTATTCCTCTAGCCATTACAGCCCCTACACCGAGTAAGGATTCTCAAGCCATCACAGCCTATACATGTTACACCTATAGTAGTCCATATGAAACTATATCCAGAATATATATGTGTGTGAATATCCACAAGCCATTACTGCCCTCTACACACATATATGGGGAAAACTAACTGATGCGCCTACCAGCACAGGTAACTACCAAGAGAAGAGAGAGAGACCAAAGGGGGTAATTAGCCATTCATCCTCCCACCATAATGTTGGGGAAAACACCCCCCAGGGCTCAGAATCCCTGGGGTGTCAGTCGCCCTTACTGATAGGGTGGAGTAGAGTATAGAAACACAAAAAGTACAGAATATACTATAGCTCACAACCACACATGGGCATAACCTAGTCTTAGACTCAACTGCAGCTAACGTCTCTCGGACTCTGGGCTGCCACTTCTAAGGCTAGGTATCCTATATTCACAAAACCATTTAAAGAGATTTAATACATTATTTCATTCCCTTTTTATCAGTTGTACTTTACGCTAATTAATTCTTTAAACATTAATTAACCAATAACAATTCCACATAAAATTTAATTAGCATCACACCCAAAGTACACTGTTCCTTCAAATCAAAACCTCAACATTGCACCCCAACATGCTCCAAACCCCATGGGTTGACATCATTTATTAAATTATTTATTTACAAAATTACTTTCCCATATTCTTGGGCATTCTAGAAAAACATTCTATGTTACTAAACACAAGGGGGATTAACATAGTGAGTAGATGAACTACCTGTCGAGTATTTGCCGCCTATAGAAAGAGTGTAGACCCATTCTCCCTTGAGAATCTAAACATGGAAATCACATGGAATACCTTGTGCATCTTCTCCCCTTTCAGAAGAAGGGTAAGTAAGACCATCTCCCTTGAGTAGTGGGGAGAATTAAAGAAAATAAAGAACCAATAAGAATCAGAAAGCATCCAAACATTCACATCCAACACGTTCCATCATCCCTTGTATCATCCCGGACACCCACATGCATAAACTGATGCATCTTTCCACTCTAGGCATCAAATGCTACCATAATCAATAGGCCTCCCTGCCCCCCACATATCACAATAGCCATCCAGGCTCACACCACAACACAAACAGCAGGAAAAACAAACATCATATCAAATGGGCTCTTGGCCCTTAAATAGTTGAGAGGGTAACTCTGAACCCTATAATGGATTATCTTTTATCAAACCACTAGTTCTTTAATCCATATTGGATTAACTGATTTAATAATCATAGGTTCCAAAATTGGGAACCCTAAACAGTAAGCTATCACAAATAATTAAACATGCTTACTGCACCATTTTGATTAACATCAAATTACAACAAGAAGAACCAGATTCACTTACATGCCTCTTTATCTTTAGCCAAACCATTATATATTAATTCTAGTTTACGTTATTTACCAGTTTACATTAAGAATGAATTACTATATGAAGCAAGTATAGATATTACACTATCTAGCAAAACAAGAGGCAATGACATATGGTTGATATCAATTTATTTTTCGGTTCAAATATTTATTATGTTAATTCCATTTCTATTTAGTGGGATGAAACATGATAACTATACAGTTACACATAAAATAAAAGAGAAGCAATGAATCCCCTACCTCAAATTGTAACGCCCCGACCCCAGTTACCCAGAGTCGGTGCATTATTACATAACATCGGCATGATCACGAGAAAGATCAAATCTCAAAAGACCGATTGGTTTAGTAGCCTTGGAAACACTAGATATATTAATAAAGTTTTACATTACATCAATAAGTGAAAATCTACAACAATATATTGTCTCCATATTCCACACTCATATCCCCACATACTATCCCTGCAGGTCATTCATAAATTACTTCTTCACATCCTGGGAAAAATAAAACATAGAAAAGGGGTGAGATCAAATGCCCAGTAAGGATAACAATAATGTAGAAAATTTCATAAATAAGAATAAAAATTTAAGGCAATGTATAACTAAAACAAAAGCCTTTTAAACTTGAACTTCAACATAGTATGGAAAAAGTAAAATGAAATAATTCCATTTACTTATTCACATGGATATTCTACTAATTGAATAATCACATGCAATATCAATAACCACTTTCATAATGATGGAATGAATAATGCTAGACTATCATAACCACATTGCCAAGGCCTTGTGCCAAGACTACAAATAAGATTTTTCCAAGGCCTTGTGCCAAGACACTAGTTTGTCTCATGAGACCTACCGATGCATCGAGGAGCTATAGCGGGCTCCACCCATCACATATTAATTCCAATGCATTCCCATATGAAAAAGGCTTAAACATAACATAAACATTCGTATTAAAACTAGCATACGAAATGTCAATATTTTCACCATAAACCATGAATGGTATAAAAATAGAACATCCACAGTAAAACATATCACAAAACCTTCAATATAATATAAAAGTTTTGTATCATAATAAATCAACTTCAAATAAGCTTAAAATCCATCAAAGGATGTTTACATAGATGAAATCAAAACTATTTGAGAGAAATATCTCTTTTCTCGAAATCATTGAAAAGTCACACATTTATAAAGGAAGTAATTTAAAAGAGATTTTTGAATCAAAGTGTCCCATACCACTTTGAAACTTTTGAAAAGAAATATCATTTCAAAACCTTCATGTCCATATAAATAAATCCTTAAAATCATTTTGAAAACATGGACATTAATTAAAAATATTTAGAAACATAAATCTTTAAAACATTTAAAATTATGTTCTTGATAAAGAGTACCTTTCAAAAATTCTTAAAATATTCATTTTGAAATCATTTAAAAGTCACATAATTATAAAATAAAACATTTACTTTGAAAATATTCTTATAATCTTGTAAGGGAAGCTTTGATGATTTTATAACAGTGGTAAATAGCCGCACCTACTGTATAAGATAAAAAAACATTCTTACCTTAAATTTGTCGAAAGGTAAAAAGTGCCTTCTTTGGAAAACGACAGAAATATTCCTTTAAAAACACATAAGGGTATAAATGACTTTAACCCATATTCTTTTTAAATAGTAAAAATGTTTTGAAATACATTTCGAAGAAACATGAATGTGGATGATAAAGAGATCCCAGTAGATAATTGCGTATAAACAACCTCGGATAATGAAGAGATTGTGAAATAAACCCTTACCTTGTACTTTTCCTTGGTTGAGGGTAGGTTAACCTCCTGTATAATGGTGAAATAATTGTTATTAAATTATAAAAGAATCATATATATTAATATGATATCATATATGATCTTTTAACATTTCTTTGTTAATAATATCTTAGTATTATCGTCGTTTCGGGTGTTAACTTACTCGTTTTCTTTTATATGTTTTGTTACGTAAGCCATGTTTGTAATGGATAGGTTGTATCTTTTTCATATTCAGAATGATATCAAGTCCTTAAACATTATTTTTAAATCATAAAATTATAATTATACTTGAATGGATATGATAGATAATGAATCTCATCGCGTTCGTGGAGACGGTAGTCCGTACGTACGCACGAGCGACAATATCATTCTTTTGATATTAAAATAATATATAATTGGATAGTATATAATATATACAGAATCATTATCATGTTAAATTTATTATTTACATGAGTTACACATCATTATTATACCCATCCAAATAATAATATATTGAATAACAATTACACCACGACGTAGAGACGGTAAGCCGTACATACGCACGTATGGTGACATGTTATTCAAAGGGTGGATAGAATAATGAATATGGTTGTACCACATTTATAATAACATCATAGTATATATATGATACTGGAGTTATTATTTTAGAATGGTAATAACAAAGAAAGAAGAAGTGGAAGAAGAAATGAATTTGAAAAAGGGTGGTGAAAACATTACCTCTTCTTCGAGTTATTCCTTTTGATTTGATCAAAAGGTCTCCTTAGGTTGGATTTCTGATAAAACTAAGGCCTCTAAGTTGTAGTGAGGGAATTTTAGAGAGTATTTGGGCAGAGTTTGTCCAAACCGAAAGGCTTTGAAGGTGTGAAGTAATGAGAAGGGGGAGTTCCCTTTTATAAGAGGGGTGAGGGGAACCTTTGGAAAAGCTAGAAATATTAATTTATAATAAATTCATATTAGGTTTATAATGGATACAAAGTTTATTATTCAAAGGTTAAGGTTGGGATAGGTCTAAAACCATTCAACCAATAGAATTTAGACAGGTATGGGGTACAATATTAACCATATCATTTAGTTTTAACTCTTAGTTAATTAGTTTGACATTTACCATGTCACTTTGTATTTTTATATTATATAGTTAATAAACTTACTATATACATCCAAGAAACCCCCAAGTGGTCAATTAATGATACAAATATCATGATATAAGTCTCTTGGCCGAACCTTAGTTTTTTAGGAATTTAATATCAATTAATAATATAATATTTGTTTTAAAAACTCTTTTATGTCAATTTTGACACTATTCAATAGTTGATTTTTGTGAAACTTATAACAGAATTATTACTTCGAACAAAGTCAATTAAATCAATCCTAATATGTCATATTATTTTATAAAATTAGTGTAATTCATTAAAAGTCTCAAATTATATTTATTTGGGTATTTATAATATCAAATATTTTAATTTTTCACTATTATGGTAATTACTGCATCATCATTGTGTCATAAATAAATTAAATTATTTAACGTTTAAAAATTATAAACAAAATATCATTATGTAGGGAATCTTATTATCTTTATAATTAATATTTACAATCAAATTTATATTGTGTATAACTATATATTAAAAATGTTTTAGTAAATAAACTTTGATTTTACCTCTTTTAACTCTTCTTTGAATTAAATAATAATAAATGTCCTAATCTAATCCAAGTGGAACTAAATGATAATATTTTATTCCTAAGGTTGTTTTTGGTCGAGATACACTTGTCCAATAGAATTAGGACATGTGTTAGGGTAATATTAATATCATTTCTACCCTTAATTACCCTATTTACTTTTAACCGTGGTAAATAAAATAAAAAGTTACTATTCACCAAAATTATTTTAATCTCATTGAACCACATTTTACTTCTTGATATTAACTGTGTCTCTCAGATTTTCGAAATTCCATTCATAGAAGCAGTAAAATTAAGTTTTATGAAAAATTCAGTTTTTTAACTACCACTTAGTAGTTTCACTATTCATCAAAAATTGAAGTGTTTCAAAAAGTACGAAAATTTCACCCTAGGCTAATTTTGATATTCAGAATCCAAAAAATGAAGTCCATTTTGAAAGATAGAATTTATAAAATTTCAAAAATTAGGTATTACTATTCATAACGGCTAGTTTGGTAAGTCATGGTGCGCTTTAACTCGGTGTTGCGTGTAGTGCAAGTTGTTGAATTATTTTGAAGAAATAACACACTATGAAATCTTGGGGTGTTACAAAAATGGTTCTTGTCATTATTTATACAAGAACGATCCACACAAAGAATCACTATCGCCTCCTCCCGTGACAACTGTATCCACCTGAAGATGCTGCTGTACGACCACACCAACAGAAACCAAAGAAAACACCATTAGTATTATAGAGATCACATACCATAACAAGGCAAGGATAAACAAAAGGAGATGAACCCAAAATAATTGTGATAGATCATACCTTATACCAAAGATTGATCGATACTTCTTGATTGCATCAAAGCAGAGAGGAACCAATCCTAGGAGGAAAGTTTAATTGCACAACCCCTACGGAATAGAAAGAAAGGTTCTAGAATCTCATAGCCAAGAACAAGGAGGAAGAACTAGGGAGGAAGACATCCTGTCCATTTAGAATATTTAACAGAGAGGTGGTTTAAGATACGCTATGTTTTCCATTAAAAGAGGATCGCATTAAACCATGTGGTTTGACCAAGTAAAAATGTCCCGAGCCTTAGGATAAATTAATATAGGAGTTATGGCCTTGGAATCGTCCTTAGAGCCCTTAAATTAAGGTTTTAAATGCATTTTATGTCGAAGGAAACGTTATAGTGGCGAATTGTCGGAAGATGGAAACACTGTTCATGAACTCAAAATTTGGCAAAGGAAATAGAGGTTACCGATAGACCTCATCGTTCTGGAAATACTGTTCATGAACTTAGAATTTGGAAAAGGAAAATAGAAGTTACCGATAGACCTCACCATTCTGGAAACACTGTTCACGATATCAAAATTTGGAAAAGGAAAATAAAGGTTACTGATAGACCTCACCATTCTGGATTTACTGTTCATGAACACAAAATTTGGCTAAGGAAAGAGAGGTTACCATTAGAAGTTACTAATAGAATTGTTCAACGATGGAACTGTTCATAGAATTGGAAATTTGGCAAAGGAAAGGGAGGTTACCGTTAGAGGTTACTGATAGAACAGTTCACCGATGGAACTGTTCATAGAATTGTAAATTTGGAAAAGGAAAGAGAGGTTACCGATAGAACTGTTCACCGATGGAACTGTTCATAGAATTGGAAATTTGGAAAAGGAAAGAGAGGTTACTGTTAGACCTCACCGATATGGGATTGTTCATAGAAGGTTACTGTTGCACTGTTCACAACTCTCTACCATTAGAACTATTCATCGAACTGGAAAATTGGAAAAGTGTTGGGGATAAGTCACCTTGACCTCCCAAATCACCTCATATTCCCGATTTTCGCAAAGGAATGGACCATAGAGGTCTGGGACATTAAATCAAATAACTCTCAAAACATTCTCATCCTAGAGAATTCAAAACCCACCTAAAGGGAAAACGAAACAGGATCGAACAACCACCCATAGAGATACCTCTCAAAAGAGAGGAAGCCACAAGAAGTAACAAAATAAATCTATACAATAAACACAAAAGGTCTATAACCACAAAGGGGACATTGTTACATGAAAAGAGTTAAACATCAAACAACTCTGTGTACTGAGCACGTATCTATGACTCACATTCCCAGGTACTCTCCTCCATGCCACCGTATCACCACAAGACACGAACCAAGGGGATATAATGCCCACTCAACACCTTCTCTTTGTGGTCTTGGATCTCCACAGGTCACTCCTCGAATGTCGCATCATCATCAACATCGATATCTCCCCAATCGATGACATGAGAGTCATCATGAAGATAATGATAGAGCTATGATAAATGGAAAAATCATGTATCTGACTCATCTATGGGGGAAGTGCTACTTGATACACCACAACTCCAAAACGAGCTAACCCCTCGAAAGGACCAACAAAACGGGGAGAAAGCTTACTCCTATGACCAAAATTTTGCTTCACATGATGGGGAGTCACCTTCAGAAACACATGATCCCAATATCAAACTCTAAGGATATTCTACTTTGATCGGCATATGATTTCTGATTCTCTTGCGTTGTCTTCATCCTCTCATGAATCACCTGAATCATCTCTGTTGTATTCTGCACCAGTTACGGTATGAGAATTGCTAACTCTCCAACCCAAGTCCAACACAATAGAGAACGACAAGGTCGTCCATACAAGGCTTAAAATGGTTCCATACTAATGGAGTGAAAACTATTGTTGTAAGAAAACTCTACCAAGGGTAAGTGCCTTATCCATGAACCTCCAAAATCCAGGCCACAAGAGCGTAACATGTCTTCAAGAGTCTGGATGGTTTTCTTTGTCTGACCATCTATTTGAGGATGAAAATCAGTTCTAAGGATAGCTGTGAACCAAAGGAATACTGGAGATCTCTCTATTACCTAGAGGTAAAATGAGGATCATGATAAAAAATGATCATCCTTGGGACTCTGTGAAGTCTCACCACCTCCTCCAGATACTACCTCGACAAAACTTCTACTGATCTTGACTTATTGATTGCTATGAAGTGGGATGATTTTGTTAAACGATCAACTACCACACAAATAACATCATGTCCTCCCTGATCTTGACGTAAAACAGTAACAATGTCCATTGAAATGTCCTCCCACTTCCACTGAGGAATAACCAATGGCTAGAGAAAACCACCGGGGACATGGTACTCAACCTTCACCTTCTGGCAGACCAAACATCGGGACACAAACTCTGGAACTGCACACTTCATCCCATGCTATCAAAAATGACTCCTCAAGGCTCAATACATCATTGTCAAGCGAGGTTGCACCGCTAAAGTAGAACTATGGAACTCTCTGAGAACCGTCTTGCGTATCCTCAAAGTAACAAAAAGTCTTCCATGATACAACACTCGGTGTTGTTTATCCCCCGACCAACCATCAGGGGCCTCACCACAAACAACTCGGTCTCTCCAGACATCCACCTCTAGATCCACCAACTGGGACTCTTCCACCATCCGCACCAGATATGACTGTATGTCATCTGAAAAAGACAAACTCTACCCCCAACTTCTCCCATATCAAGATGTAATGATGACAGTTCTTCCATTACTCTCCAGGAATCACCTGATTCACTCGAAACATCACTACGTGAATTTTGACTCAGCGTATCAGCTATAACATTCCACTTTCATGGTGTATATGATATCTCGAAGTCATATTCCTATAAGAACTCCATCCACCGACGCCGTCATAAGTTCAAGTCACACTGGGAGAAAACATACCTCAAACTCTTATGATCGCTGAAAACCACAAAGTGCTCACCAATGAGGTAATGTCTTCACAAGTTCAGATAAAACACCACGTATGCAAACTAAAGATCGTGAGTGGAATAGTTAAGTTAATGGGGATGTAACTGTCGAAAACCATAAGAAACACTTGATATTTTCTGCATTAGAACACAACCCAACCCCAGATGCGAAGAATCACAGAAAACATCAAAATGAACTCCCTCAGTTGGAAGACAATGAACTAGAGCACTTACTAACTTCTCCTTTAGATACTCAAAAGCTTCTTGACACTGATCATTCCATATAAATGCCTGATCCTTCCATGTCAAAGCTGTCAGAGGAGTCACAACTTGTGAGAAATCAGCTATGAACCTCCTACAGTATCCTACAAGACCAATGAAATTTCACACCTCTGAAACTTTCTTGGGGACTACCCAAGACACAACTGCTTCTATATTTGAAGGATCCACATCTACTCCCTGTTGGGACACAAGATTTCCCAAGAAACGAACTTCTCAAGCCCAAAACTCACACTTCGACAACTTCCCAAACAACTGACGTTGATGAAGAACTCCCAAAATAGAACATAGATGTTTTTCATGCTATTCCCCAGACGTAGAGTACACAAGGATGACGTCGATAAAAACCACCATGAACTTGTCCAAGAACTCATGGAACACAGTGTTCATCAATCCCATGAACACAGCTGGAGCATTTTTCACTCCGAACGACATTACAATGAACTCATAAAGCCCATGACGACAACAGAAAGCAGTCTTCGGGATATCCTCATCCTTCACACGCATCTGATGATGTCCTGGCCACAAGTCGATATTTGAGAACCGACTTACACCCTTCAGTTGATCAAATAAATCATCAATATGCAGAAGAGGATAGAGATTATTTACTGTCATTTTGTTTAAGCGATGATAATCGACACACAACCACAAACTAATGCCAGCCTTATTTACGAACAAAACTGGTGCACCCCATGGTGACACACTTGGCTGAACAAAGATGCACTATAACAGACCATAAATCTGTATAAGTATCTCTCACAATTCATAATGGGATATCCTATATAGAGACATAGAGATAAGAGATGATCCTGGTTGTAGCTTGATCCCAAACTCGATCTCTTTCCGAGGGGGTAATGATACAATCTCTTCTGAAAAAACATTAGGGTACTCTTCTATGACCCTAGGAAACACCAACTTTTTAACCTCTGAAGAACTCAACATTAGCTCAAACATCATGGATGATAAGGATGTAACACGCCTTTGACCTATCTGAGGGTCTTTCTCGCCAACAAACACCACCGACTCTCCATCCGCATAAAAGAAAATAACCTTCTTTCTGAATAAATCCATGATATCCTGCACTGAATACAACCAATACATGATGAGGATTGCATCATATGGTTGTATTCGTAAACATAAGAAATCTCCCCAAGAGTGGTGCTACCCCGACACTAGCTGACAGTCTCTACATACTTCAATCAAGTCAGCTCGATCTCTTACTGGCGTAGTCAACGCCAAAGGCACTGGAAGCCTCTCTACCCCAAGTCCCAAAGCATGGAAAAGGGTAGGTGATATGGAGGAGTTTGTCGCTCCTAAATCAAACAAGGAATACACCAAGGTAGAAAAAAATCAAAGGGTACCTCAAACGACGTATGGCTCGCCTGGCACTGGAAACTCTAAAGCATGAAGTTGACCACGACCACCTCTATGGCCTCTTTGATCCTGATGAAAACCACCACCATGGTCGCGATTTTCTCTCTGAGGACGGGGAGAATAACGGGACTGTCCTCCGCCTGCCCCATCTACCCTCTACTGATCTATAGCCGGTGAAACCTGCTATTGCTGCCTCAACTGGAACTACTTCAACGGAGGAACCTGGAGTGGAAAACTTGGTGCACAATGACTTATCTGGAAGGTAGGGAACTCATGCTACTGATGACCTCAACCACCACAAGAAAAACAAGCACCTGATCCCTTAGAATAGGCTTGAGAGTTGCTGCCTCCAGAGAAATGAGATGTGAAGGGATGGGACCTACCCCCAACTGAACGGAAACTCTTTTGCCCTGAAAACCGAGAACCCCAGACCATGGATCTGATTTGTGAGGAATCACGATGACTCCCCTCTTGTGATGATCCGGTTTTGGCCAAAGTCCTCTTGACAAATTCTTCCCTTGGAAACAGCTCAAGATATGTCTTCAGCATAAATGGGGTGACCTGGTGTTGGATCTCTGGACTTAAAGCCTCCTCAAAATGCCTCTCTATAGACTCCTCATCTGGAAACAGGTCTAAAGAATATCGTAAAAGGTTCCTAAAATAGATTCCAAACTCTCACACACTAGATCTACCATGTCTAAGGGTAAGAATCTCCTGGCGACTGGATGCCTTCGCGGTCGAAGAATGAAACTCGACTCTAAACTTGTCTCGGAACTCCTCCCTTGAGATCGTTGACTCCTTGCAATCCCTAAGGAACAAGAATCACCACTTCCTCACTACTCCATGAAACATAATCACAAAAAGGACACCCAGTGCTCCTTTTGAGAATAGATTTAACTGTAGCTGATCTCGACCTCCTTTAACCAGTCTTCCGTGACTGCATCTGAAACAGAGCCCTCGTACTTCTGCAGACTCCGGCACTGAAACTCTCAGAGTCTCTTCCTCCAAGTGTCATCGTCATTAACTTATACCCTGCGATGATCTACTGGAACATCCTACTGGAAATCTTCTATGTGATCCTAATGAGGACGTCAACCTGGAGCCATACCAATAAAATAACAAATAGTTAGGGATCCTAAACCTGGAATATATAATACTCAACATTAATTAATTAATTTTTTTCTTTTATTCATTTTATATTAACCTATACAAGGTATACCCATTCAAACATAGGCACAAAGAAGAATGATGCATGATCCTTTCCTAGGTCTCTACCCTGCAACTAGTATCACCTCGTTTAGTAGCCATTGTAAACATAAAGGTCCATACATCAGATCATAGGGGGACCTAAATGCCTATGTCTCAATCGGTCTCCAGTGTTTACATCACTTGATAAACATAAATGACACCATTGCCCTACCAACCCATTCACCCTCACCTGTGCCCAACTCCAAAGTCTATCCTATCCCTCAACCTAACCTCCAATACCACTCTGTCATGACCCCCTCCCCACAAAGTGTACCCCTCCTAGGCGACAATGTGAGAAGAGAGATAATGACCCCCAAGTATCGCCTCCAGTAGGACCTGGGTAGGTGACTAGCATCGAGGGTATAGTAAACACACAAATTGGAGGCATTACCATCTAAGAGAACACATGAAGAAGATAGATAAGATAGTTACCCAAAAACTATAACTCAACCAGTAATATGAAAGAAATTCCAAGTACACATATGAAATTTCATGCAAAACTACTACAACTGAAAGGGGAAAAATTGCTAGTACCCAAAAAGGAAGTAAAACAGCAGTAACCACAAGCCCAAATAGCTCCTGCAACCACAAGATAGTAGTAACCAGTCTAATCTCCAACCTGCTCCAAGTGACCTAAAAATAAGTTTATATATACATAGGGTGAGTATAACAGTATACTCAGTAGGATCCTCCTCGAAGCCTCTCGTGAAAATGTAAATAAAGAATGCTAAAACACAGAAAAAAAGTGAAATTGACTCGTCACCTAAAAAAGTATACTAAGTTACTAAAATCACCATGGATACTCTCACCAAGTAACGAATACAAGAATATATCATATAATAATGAATATCAAGGGTACCCCGCTACTACTTCCCCACTGGTTTTCTGCTTTCCCCAATGTCGCACATCCTGAGCATCTCTCTCCAAAAAGGCTTACTTGAAGACACCTGGGAGAAGCACCACAACATGCACCTCATGCAACCAAACCACCATGTCCACGTAAGAAAAGTAACTAGGTAGTTTCTAGGAGCCACCACATCCCACATAACATGTATCATATGTCGGGTATTATAATTCAAGCCATTACAGCCCATACACCGAGTAAGGTTCCTCAAGCCATCACAACCTATACACGTTACACCTATAGTAGTCCATAGGAAACTATATCTAGAATATATGTGTGTGAATAACCACAAGCCATTACATCCCTCTACACACATATATGGGGAAAACTAACCGCTGCACCTACCAGCACAAGTAACTACCAAGAGAAGAGAGCGGAGCCAAAGGGGGTAGTCAGCCATTCATCCTCCCACCAGAATGTTGGGGAAAACACCCCCCAGGGCTCAGAATCCCTAGGGTGTTAGTTGTTCTTAATGACAGGGAGGAGTAGTGTATAGAAACACAAAAAGTACAGAGTATACTATAGCTCACAACCACACTATGGGAATAACCTAGCCTTAGACTCAACTGTAGCTAACGTCTCTCAGACTTCGGGATTCCACTTATAAGACTAGGTATCCTATAAGCACACAACCATTTAAATAGCTTCAATACATTATTTAATTAACTTTTTATCCATTTCACTTTACGTTAATTAATTCTTTAAACATTAATTTACTAATAACAATTCCACATTAAATTTCATTATTATCACTCCCAAAGTATACTATTCCTTCAAATCACAACCTCAACATTGCGCCCCAGCAAGCTCCAAACCCCATGGGTTAACATAGTTTATTCAATTATTTATTTACAGCATTAATTTCCCATATTCCCATGCATTATAGAAAAACATTCTATGCTACTAAACACAAGGGGGTTCTACCCGGTGAGTAGATGAATAACCCGTCGAGTCTTTTCCGCCTATAGCAAGAGCGTAGACCCATTACCCCTTGAGAAGCTAAACATGAAAAGCACATGGAATATGCCATGAATATTCACCCCTTTCAGAAGAAGGGTAAGTAAGACCAGCTTCCTTGAGCAGTGGGGAGAAGTAAAGCACATAAACAACCAACAAGAATAAGCAAGCATCCAAACATTCACATCCAACCCATTACATCATCCCTTGTGTCCTCCCTGACACCACATTCATAAAATAATGCATCTCACCACTCTAGGCATCAACTACTGCCACAATCAATAAGACTACCTACCCCCCACATATCACAATAGCCATCTAGTCTCACACCACAACACAAGCAGTAGGAAAAAACATCATATCAAATGGGCTCTAGGCCCTTAAACAACTAGGAGAGTAACTCTGAACCCTACAAGGGATTATCTTTTATCACACCACCTATTCATTAGTCCATCTTGGATTAACCAATTTATTAATCATGGGTTCCAAAATTCAGAAACCTAAATAGTAAGCTATCAAAAATAATTAAACATGCTCACTGCACCATTTTTATTAAAATCAAATTACAACAAGAAGAACTAGATTCACTTACATACCTCTTTATCTTTAGCCAAACCATTATCAATTAATTCCAGTTTACATTGTTTACCAATTTCCATCAAGAATGAACAACTATATGAAGTAAGCATAGATATCACACTATCTAGAAAAACAAGAGGAAATAACATATGATTGATATCAATTTATTTTCTGGTTAAAATATTTATTATGTCAATTCCATTGCCATACAGTGGGATAAAACATGAAAACTATACAGTTTCACATAAAATAAAATATAAGCAACAAATCCCCTACCTCAAATAGTTCTTGTCGTTCTTTATACAAGAATGATCCACACAAAGGATCACGATCGCCTCCTCCCATGACAACTGTACCACCTGAGGATGCTGCAGTATGACCGCACCAATGGAAACCCAATAAAACTCCATTAGTCTTATAGAGATCACATACCATAATAGGGAAAGGATAAATAGAAGGAGACGAACCCAAAAGAATGGTGATAGATCATACCTTATACCGAAGATTGATCGATACTACTTGATTGCATCAAAATAGAGCGGAACCAATCCTAGGAGGAAAGTTTGATTGCACAACCCCTATGGAATAGAATGAAAGGTTCTAGAGTCTCATAGCCAAGAATAAGGAGGAAGAACTAGGGAGGAATATATCTTGTCCCTTTAGAAAATTTAATGAAGTGGTGGTTTAAGATATGCTAGGTTTTCCATTAAAAGCATATCGCATTAAACCATGTGGTTTGACTAAGTAAAAACGTCCCGAGTCTTAAGATAAATTAATATAGGAGTTATGTCATTTTAATCTGACTTAGAATCCTTAAAATAATGTTTTAAATGCATTTACATCAAAGGAAATGTTAAAGGGGCGAATTGTAGGAAGCTGTAACCACTGTTCATGAACTCAAAATTTGGGAAAGGAAATAGAGGTTACCGATAGACCTCACCATTCTGGAATCACTGTTCACAAACTCAAAATTTGGAAAAGGAAAATAGAGGATACCGATAGAGGTTACAGATATAGGTTACTAATAGAGTTTACTGATACACCTTACCGTTCTGTAAACACTGTTCACAAACTCAAAATTTGGAAAAGGAAAATAGAGGTTATCGATAGACCCCACCATTCTGGAAACACTGTTCATGAACTCAAAATTTGGTAATGGAAAGAGAGGTTATTGATATAACTGTTCACCGATGGAACTATTCATAGAATTGGAAATTTGGCAAAGGAAAGAGAGGTTACCGATAGAACTGTTCACTGATGGAACTGTTCATATAATTGAACATTTGGAAAAGGAAAGAGAGGTTACTATTAGAGGTTACCGATAGAACTGTTCACTGATGAAACTATTCATAGAATTGGAAATTTGGGAAAGGAAAGATATGTTACCGATAGAACTATTCACCGATGGAACTGTTCACAAAATTGAAAATTTGTAAAAGGAAAGAGAGGTTACCGATAGAACTATTCACCGATGGAATTGTTGATAGAATTGGAAATTGGGAAAAGGAAAGAGATGTTACCATTAGACCTCACAGATAGAACTGTTCACCAATGGAACTGTTCATAGAAGGTTACCGTTGCACCATTCACAACTGTCTACCATTGGAACTGTTCACTGAACTGGAAAATTGGAAAAGTGTTGGGGATAAGTCACATTGACATCCTAAATCACCTCATACACCTGATTTTCACAAAGGAATAGACCAGATAGGTCCAGGCCATTACAGATGCATCTTAGGGTTACAACCCCAAAAAGAGTTGGTTGGGTATATCTCGACCATCATTCTAGTGCACAGTGAGTATACCCTTACTACACACCTGGTTTGATACTCCCATGGGATACGATTAGTTTACATAAAATTTTCTATATAATACATTATGAATTATTTGAATAAATTACGACCATGGATGACCTCAGTTAAATATTGGGTTTCATAGGTTGAATATAAGGTATAATGATTTAGACATCCAAAAAAATGTTTTTGATCATGAGGTTTCCCAGTATGATTATTGTATTTCATGCTGTTGTTTTTGGTTTTAGTAAATGGATAAAATAATAAGACATCATTTAAACAATTAATGTGATGGAAAATGAAATGATATTCCACTTAAGAAACCAAATGATACGAGAGATAGAATGAAGAATCTTGTTGTTATTCAAATGAAAATTTATTAGGGCATGAATATTACTCAGCTTCTAAACGATCAATGGAGTGAACAGATTAATATTGATTCCTTCATGAGGAAATATCTTCTATATTTTATTGGGTATTATGATCTAATAGTAGTTTAGAGATAGATATGCACCACTGAGAAGATATTTTTTATTATCCAGTTCTTGGAACATGGAAACATTGTCCAAGTGGTCTATCATTTGGAAGAAGATGTATATTAATGGTGGATCCTTATTAAGAATATGAAAAAATACTATGAAATTTAATTTATTGAATGGAATGACTTTAAGCTATTATTTTTAAGTATGAAATTCCCTTTTATTATACTTACAATGGTGGAGAAATAATTCCTTGAGCTTAAGAAAAAGTACGATGAATCCAATGGTACACCCAACAGAATTTTTACAAGATACCCATGGTAGGCATCTGGTTTAATCATTATCCCTAAAAGAATAATTGTTAAATTATTTGTGGATTAAAACTATGTCTCTAAGAGGAGTTATATATAATAAACTTTAGTATTTTTGAATAAATCATTTGATGTGCACTCATGGTTGAAATGGAAATTTGATATTCCTATAATTCCTATGGTTTTTATAAGAGAAAAAGGATTGAGTATCATGAAAATATGAATAAATCACATGGTGAAATGAAATTAGATCCATTTATATTAAAAAAATATAGGAATAAACATCTAGGTAATTTCATGAATGCATTTTGGAGGTAACATAAATGTGTAAATGTGGGTCATAAATATTGTGAATTTCAAAATGCGATTGATGGTATGCTTAATACAATGTAAGTGAAGAAGATAAAAAATAACACACCACCCACTATTAAATGTCTAAAATGAAATTTTTATGTGAATTATTCCAACCATTTCATGAATATGAATAATTTTTATGATGATCCATGTCATTAACCTCTTAATATCAAAGAAAGAGGGAAATATAATGTGATCATGACTATCGAAGTGGGTTATGAGAATGACATGGGGAAAGGTACACTTATTATCCACTCTAGAACTACTAATACCTTATTCGATAGTTGATCTACCTACTCTTTTATATATATGTTTTTTTCTAATGGTATTTAATTACTAGATCAATGATTTGATATTGAGTTAGCAGTGAACAATCTTCATGGTATGATGGGTGTATCTCAAGTCCATAGTTTCTATCCAATTGACTTTTTTGGGAACTCGATTACTAAAAATCTTGAGATTCACCATTTATTCAAATTTAATGCGTTTTTAGGACAATATTTGATGCCTTTATATGTATCTCATATCAATTATTGAGGAAGGGAAACACATTTCATATTCCAAATAAACTCATGTTCAATTGTTGGTTCTTGGTATTGCATCATGTTAAGGTTAAGAGAAAAAAGTCTAAGGGGTTGTTATAGTCATTACCCATACCAGAATGGAAATGTGAAAACGTCCCTATGGAATTTGTCCTCAGATACAATAAAATAACTATAATCCATAATTATTTTTGGGCAGTAGTCGATCACCTTATGAAGTTAACAAACTTAATTTCTATTGGAGAAGGCTTATCCCTTGATGAGATTTAAAAAACATACATTAAATAATTGTTAAGGTTTCATGGAGTACCACATTCTATTGTATCTAATCGAGATCCGAGGTTTAAGTTAATATTATGGTGAAGTACTCAGTAGGCTCTGAATATGGAGTTATGTTTCAGCACTTCTTATCATCCTTAGACATATGGACATTCTAATTGATCCATTAAAACCCTAGAGGATATGCTGAGAAATTTTTCTCCAGAATTTAATGATGTTTGAGATCAATACCTTCCACTAGTCATGATTGTTTACAAAAAAAAACTATCACTATAATAATCAGATGAATCCTTATGAATCACTCTATAGATAAACATATATAACTCCAACATTATAGAATGAAGTTAGTGAATGATATTATTTTTGAACTAAGATACCTGAAAAAGTGTAAGATAATGTTAGATCCATTTATTAACACAAAATATAAACACATAGTTGATAGAAAAGTTATACAACTAATCATCGGCGAGATGCAAAGTTCATAAATAGTGAAAAGGTGCACCTAAGAATTTCTCCATAGAATAAGGTTATGAAATTTTGGAATAAAGGAAATATGAATGTAAGGTATATTGAACTATTTTATATTCTTTATTTTTTTGATGGTATCTTATCATTTAGAAATTCTACTGAAACTCTCTCATGTTCACAATTTATTCTATGTATCACTACTGAGAAATTACATACCTCATCCTTCACACATAATAAACATATAAGTCATAATACATGAGAAATAATACTCTTATAAGGGATAATTGATGGAGATTATGAATCTTGGATAGAAATTTCTATGAAATAATACCACTCACCTGGTCATTATTGTGTAGTGAAACCACCAATTTGATGGATAAATGTATGAACCTAAGGATACAATGAGGGATAAGTATCCTTTGTTATTTTCACAAAAGTAATGTAATTTTAGCAAAAAATTATTTTTAAGGGTAGTTTAAATATTACACCCCAAGATATTATGAAAACTTTGTTTTCCAAATAAATTTAATTTCATTGAAATTGTTTGTTACACGCAACACCGAGCTTAACAAAACTATAGTATATTACTAAAATATAATTATTTTGTCAATTACCTCCTCAACATTGGATTAAAGTTTATGAATAAAAATAAATAAACTATGAAATTTCTACGGTTTAAATGTGTATAATATAGATTCATTGGTTATCAATTTTTTAGAAACTTAAATAAAACCATTTTACAGTGGAATAAATGTTTTTATTAAAAATAATATTTATGCTCACAATGTGTTATTATATTATTAAAATGAACTAATCAATATTGGGGAATCATTTTAATTTAAATTATATACTATATATTCAATAAAATGATTAATCATTCATCTCATATTTTTCTATGCAAGGGATAATAATAAATCTAGTTTAAAACATAGAAACTATATTTTTCTAAAAAATGATTTCTTTGTGTTTGATGAATATATTATATAACTATTTTATTGAAATTTTAGACATTTTTTTGAAAAATTAAATTTATTTTTTAAATCAACATATAAATATCATCTTAGAGTTAATTTTTGATAATTTTCTTAAAAGCTTAATTTTCCGATAAATAGTAAAAATACTAGTTTTTATTAAAAACTATATTTTTGATTTAAGATTAATAATGTACTATTTTGTTTTAAAATAGTCTTAAAAGAATATTTGTTTTTAAACAATATTAAGATAAATTAAATTTAGGTCATTTTAATAAATTTTATGTAATTTTTTTATATAAAATCTTCTTATACAAAAGAAAATATTTTCTATGGAAAACCTCCCTTTGTCGCATTTGTGGGTTTAATATTGAATTATATTCTCAAAATTAGTTGAATTGAATTCAATAAAATGGACTACATATTTGGAATCATAATAATAATAATTAGTTAATATTTTTAACTTAATTTTTTGTTATAATGAATAGTAAAAATATGTTACCATGGTTGAGGTTAGAACTATTTTATCAGGGTGTGAAACTAAAAATATAAGGGTTAAAATAAACGAAAAACTTTATCAAACCACATTTATTAGTTTATTTATTATTTTCCATTAATTAATCAAAATATTATCAATTTTTGAGTCTTCTCTATAATAAATTTAGTGGACATTATTTTAAAACATTGACGAATTTCAAGTGTGGTACTCACCTCAATCATTAAACGACAACTACTCTCCTCTCCTATCAACACATCATGATTTTTTATCTTAAAATAAATACCCAAATACCTTCCTTACTTTCCACCCATAGAATATAATTCCTATTATTTTATAAAAATATCCTAGTAAGGCTTTATGTATACACTTAAAGAGGATGTCTAAAAAAGAGGTATAGTTCTTAACCATACATTTTTTTTTATTTTTTATTTTACCACATACAAATATTATTAAACTATAATGAAATAATAACAAAAATATATTAAAAATATTTATATGTTATTATTTTAATTTAATAATCTATATAAATTTCCAATTCCTTCAAATGGTGAATAAAACCATTTATCATTTGTATGACATACTACTTCCTCGCAAAAAGATGCATTTTGTTTTCCATTAGTTCCTCTCACAAATGGATATAATGGTAAATTTAATATATATATATATATATATAAATTATTTTCAACATAATTATAATTTTATAATTATAATATCTCATCTAAATTCTTCTTTTTCAATCCATTTAAAAATGATGATGTCGCTTGTGCGTACTATTTAACTACCACCTCCACAAAGAGATGTGATTTATTTTCCATTTACATTTTAAATGGATTGTAATAAGTTTTTATTTAACAAAAATAAATTATTTATAAGATATTATAATGATTCTAGGATGGTGAATTATTATTTACCTTTATTTTTTTCCATCTATTGAAAATTGAAAACAACATTCATGCATACGTACAACCTACCATCTTCATGGATGGTTTAATGTAATTTTCTATCAATTAAATTAATTGATGGATTTTTTTTATAATGAATATATATGCTATTTATTTCATGAATAAAATTTTAGAGATGATGAAACCATTGTCAATGAACAAGGATTGAGACTACTGAACCAAAACATTCATGAAAAATAAAGCAATTATCACCCAGAACAAATATTTTAATAATTTTTTTAATAAACTATTAATAATATTTCATAAGTAAAAAATAAATAGTATTATAGATATGAGTATGGTTCTTTAATATATTTATAATAAAATTGTATATATTATATTGGTTATTTGAAAAGGTATAAATAATTTTTATACTTGAGGGAAGATATTTCTAGTCTATATTTTTTTTGTGAGACTTATTACATATTCACCACTTACTTAATTTTTCTAGGGTATATAATAATCATGAATATATTTTATAATGATTTTAATGATAATTATGGGATTTAAATATCCATATATTATTCTTTATTTCTTGTGTATTATGATTCAAAAGATACTAAAATGGTAAGGGATTTATGTTTTCAATCGTATTTTTAATGAGGAACGTTTATTCCTGAATTTAAGTTTAGGAAACTACAAAATCATAATATGATAAATAACTTATTTTTCTTATCCTATTTTAATTTATTTAGAATAAATATTTTCATTTCATTTTCCTAAATTTAATAACTCAAGAGATTGAAAGAATGATTTAAGGAAAACTGACTATGTTTTACAATTCAGTATAAAATATTTCTCATCAGATTCCTTATTTTATATTTTTTAAGAATTATTTTAATATTCCCCAATTAATATTTAAAGTCATTTTAACCATGTTTTACCTTATAAAAATTATTTAAAATTAATATCATTATCATTTTTTGAATGAGGGATTTTTTTAATTTTATTAGAATGCGAATCAAATGTTTTATTTTAACTTATAAAACAGACAAAATTAATCTTATTCATTTATACTCAATTATTTAATGACTTAGTTAAAGTATACATAGTTATATTAAAATAAAATTTTCTCTATAATATTTCAAAATTTTTTATATTTTAAAGAATTTATTTCAAAATGGAAAAGATATATTCCTCAATAATATTTTTATTGATATTTTTCTAGTATTTCTATTCATAAATGATAAGAAACATTGGTGTTTCACTTGTTTTACTAGGGATATAATAATACAGTACCATCCATATTATTTATCTGTAAATTCTATGATTATGATATTGATAGGTTTATTAAAACCAATTATTTTATTTAGTTTATGGTATGATGATTTGATGATGTGTTTATAAAACCTGTTTTCATTACTTGGGGCTATGATATTGTGATATGATTAATGATATTATGGTACAAATATGTATAGTCTTAATTATGTTACATGTTGGCCTAGAATTTTATATCCCATAAAGAATTTGTAAAATCTTTATATATCATGAGATAATTTTGGGATTCATGTACATGTGCTTGATCCAATATAGGAAACATATCAATGTGCTTGATCCAATTTGGGAGAAAGGTGGTGATTAATAATATGTTATTAAATGGGAATCATGTAGGGATTCTAGATCCACAATGATTTTATGGTCTCATTAGTTAACCTTGAAATATTAAATTGATTCTATACATTTGATGGTTCCACACTATAATGACATGAACTTAGGGTTCATTATTGATTTATAATGATTCATCACTATTATGATACATGTATTTTGAAATTATAATGTTTTATACTATGAATTATGTTT
Organism: Viscum album; assembly: GCA_963277665.1. Taxonomy (NCBI): domain Eukaryota; kingdom Viridiplantae; phylum Streptophyta; class Magnoliopsida; order Santalales; family Viscaceae; genus Viscum; species Viscum album. The sequence goes on along the minus strand of OY728140.1, from coordinate 1,708,911,765 downwards.
ATGATCTATGATATATGGTGTATGAACTTTTGGAGTTGTATTCATGATCTTATACCCTTATTCTTATTATATTATTCCACATGATCATCAATTTTTATCTTTCATATTTACCCTTTCCGAGCATCTAAGGTCACCCATTATTATATTTCCATTCTATAGGCAATGAATAAAGTTTTAATTATGATATGCCTGTTAAGAGTATTAAATGGGAATATCATTATAGGATATATTGAATATCATTAATGAAATAATATGATCATATATATAGTATCCAATGACACTAAATAGTTACAATCCTTAAGAATGTATTTGTAAAATATATTGAATATTCATCTTAAATGATTTAATATTTATGTGTGAAGATAACAAGTCATTATACAAATCTTGGTGCATTTTCAGATGTTATATACAGAGACATATGAAATTGTATGTTATCTTATTTATTTAGTGATGCACCATTACACCTTGGGCATGAATGGTAGAGATATAGCTTGGATCTAAGTCGGGTGGAACATGGGATCATGTATTTGGATGTCTTTGAGTCTTGCTATAATTTGGTTTGATCTGATTTTATACCATGTTCCACTATGAAACTGATATTTTAGTTCTATTAGACTATAGATTGGGCTTTATAGTTTATATTCATTCTTAATATAAGAGGATTTTATTTTTAAATTTTATGTTGTCATGTTGATTTATTTTTTGGGGAAATTTCCCCCTAAATGTTCCAAGGCCAATATAAGTAAATAATTTTCTATCCCTTTTTTTCAATAGAAAAATGTAAAACAGAAAATTTTAAATATCTTTTTTTATACTAACATCTTTAGGATATATTTTTATAGTAGATGTTACATCTCAAAGTCCCCCTATAGTTCTATAACAGACCAACCTAAGTTTACGGGACAAGCCACCCGAGCCAGCCCATTATGCTGGTGAGGTACGACAGGATAACATAATCAAGTCATGAATATAACCAAATAAAGGGCTATAAATAGAGTGAAAAGTGATATAAGGTACAATTAGATCCATAAAAACAAAGAAAAATAGGCTAACACATAAAAAGTATGGATTGTATAGGACCATAAGTATCTGTGTGACCAGTAGTCACCTCCAAACCAACCCAAACCTAATCTAACAAAAAAGATAAGATGACAAGCCACATGATGACCTTACCTTTACATGGATCCTAAAATTCAACATCTACAACCTCCCAAAGGAAAACGTATAGTGTAATAAAATATACCAATAGGATACCACCAATGATTTTATACAATTTCTAATGTCAAGAATGCAATAATTATAGTTTTTTTAAAAAAATAGTTTTATAAAGGATTTTTATAAATAAAAACCATTTATAAATCATTTTCCCTTTGGGTTTCATAATAACCCTTTATATTCTCAAACCAAAAATATTAATAGTTTTAGTGATAAAATCGGTATTCCAATCTATACGTCAATACCTAAGTAGGCAAAAACATATCCATGAAATAACCTATATGTGATACCATGTGATACAACCTCATTTAAAAATATATGAGCAATAATCCATTGTAAAAACAATCATGCAATAAATAACCATAAATAAAAAAGCACCTTGTATTAGTCCATAGACTATGGGAATACATACTAGAAATTAAAGAGTATAAAAATCTATAACATTGGATCCAAAAAATATTGAGTCTTCCAATAGTCCAACGATATCCCAAAGGTTACCTCCTAATGGTTCCACATACACTATGGATACCCATGTCTATTTCCTAATGCACCCAAGGTTTAAAATGTTACGATTTTCAAAAAAATAATTCAAAACCATGATCATAATTTTATAAAACATTTTTAAAGCCATTATAATCCACATAAGTACTTGAAAAATAATTTCCATATCAAAAACAGAACACCTGAATTTAAGCAAACACATGGTGTGAAAAAAAAATATTTTTAAAGAAAAACAATTTAAGAAAATTTATCTTTCAAAATTCAATTAAATTCAATGAACAGAACAAAGGAATTTATCAATAATGATAATAAATTTATATAATTAACCCATTTTATAGAATAACCTACCTAAAAATAGTATAAACCTATACACCTTGAATAAAGGTGGCTGGAAACCAATATACCATGTTTTGAAAGAAATGTTATGATAAGAAAAATTAAAGGATCAATAAAAACAATATATGACCATGAATATAAACCATAAATGCATCCAATGTATAAGCATGAACCAAAGTAATGATTACCCAGAAGGAACTATTATACTGAGTGGTGCACCACAATAGCCCTGATGATCAATCAACAAACAAATGATCTGGATGATGTAGAGATCTCTAAAATCACCTAGGGTGAGCTCTAAGCCATGAGAGGGAAAGATGTCGTAAATATAAAAAATAAACCATCCAACCCACACCTAAAAGATATAGTCTATGATATTTACATTGATTTTAATCCAATAACATTTCATGTATTCCATGAATGTTGAAAACAATGAAAAATTCATTGACTTTTCATAATAAAATGTTTTTTCCTTTACTTATTGTGAACCCTGTACATAGAGTGTAAACATTTCATGACCTGAACCTATTTCATTGAATATTCCTGGAAACCATTACTCAACATGTAATCTATTTAGATGTAATATAATCTCTCAGTAGATAGAAAGTATCCCCGTTTCCAATATAAAAATACCAAAGAACCCCTGGCGTTCTCCTGACATGAGGAGATTCCTTCATATCCTATTAACACATTTACATGTGGAATCCAATAATTCAAACAAATATTCATCCCCAAAATTTACTTCATTTCCCCATAACAGTCTCTTTATCCCCTAGAAGCTCACAACACCCCCAAATAAGGGTGATAAACAAAACATAGACAAAGGAGTACCTAAAAAGTGTAACAAGGTGCTACAACATCCCCACCATAAATTCCATCAATCCCTAGAATTTTCTTAGATTCATAGACATGAAAAAATTGAAGGCCACTACTACCTCATCAACAATTCCATATCCTACATCTTATACCTATCCCATCCATATAGCCATAGTACCTAGACCAAATTAATTAGTTTACCACACAATACATTCTCCCCATAATCCATAATTTTGATTGGATACTCAACCACAATGGTGTCAGTCTCAATATCAACAACCTTCCATCCAATAAATTGGGAAGGATATAGTATGTACATCCTTAACTAGGAATCATTAAACACATTATAATTATATTTAAAACGATATGGAAAGTGCTACTTATAGGCCACCTTTTTCATTCTCTAAATGATCTAAAAGGGGCCTACAAACCTTGGTGTATCTTACCCAAAATACCAAATCAATGATGTCCTAAGAGATTTGAAACTCTAAGTTAAAATTTATCACTAACATAAAAATCTAATGGCCGATGATGACAGTACATATAATATTTATGATGAATCTATTTCGTGTTCAATATCATTAAGATAAACTACAACATTTATCTTGTATTCTAAATAAAACTAGGCCCAACCAAGGAACTCCCTCCCAATTATACCCATCATAAGGGTGATCTACATGGCCTCCCATATAGAGCCTCAAAGGGTTCAATCTTAATAGAGTTCTCAAAACTATTATTACAATAATACTCAACTAGAGGAAAAATATTTTCCTAAGATCCACCATTATTAAGCACAAAATCTCAAATAATACTTTCAAGAACATGGATAAGTTTCTATATCTATCAATCCATCTATGGATGATAAGACATGTTCAATATATTTTGGGAGCCTAGTGCCTCCTGAAAAACATTCCAGAACCTGAATTTAATCCTTGGTTCCCTTTCAAAAACAACCACATAGGGAACCCCATGAAGTCTCACAATCTCTTAGAGATATAAGTTTCCAAGATATCCCACCTTCATCATCTAGTTAATAAGGAGGAAATGTAATTATTTCATAAGTAGATCAATAGTAACCCAAATTTCATCCTTCCCACTAGAAGTCTGTGGAAAACCAATGATGAAATCCAAGGAAAACTCATCCCACTTCTATACTAGAATGGGGAAAGGCCTGTAACAAACTAGCAGGTATATGGTGTTCAAAATTAATTATATGAAACGTAAGACACCATGATAAAAAATATGAAATCAACTACCTTATACCTTGCCACTAATATTGACATCTCAAGTCATGATAAATCTTGGCATCCTAAGGTGAACTCCCCAACAAGACTAATGTCCACTGTCAATCTACTATTTCCTCAAGGAAAATAGGTCAACCAACCTACTACATAGCAAAAAGTGCCACTAAGAGACTAATACCACACATCAGAGGTATAACCACCATATATTCTTTCACTAAAGCATTATAACTTGGTGTCTATGACCTACCCAAGCTGAAATCACTCATCCAAAGATGAGTCATCTTTCATCAATGCCAAGAACACATAACCACCAACCTCTTCTATTTACAATATCATCTTTGCAAAAAAACCCATAAAATACCACTCCTAAACTAATTTCTTTAAGGATTGTGTTGGTAATTTTCTTCTCAATTCATCAGAAACAACATTACATTTCCCAGAAGTATAATAAATATCAAAATCAAAAGTTTAAAGACACTATACCCAACATCTCTATCACAATTTTCAACCCCTCTTAGTAAAAATGTATTTCATGATCTTATAATCAGAATACACTGTAAACCATTCCCAAAAGATATAGTGACACTGCATTTTCAGTACATGCATAATAATTTTGAACTCATGATCATGATTAGGGTAGTTAATCTCATGAGTTCATAACTGGTGAGATCCATAGGCCACCACCTATTTACCCTGCATCAATACACAGCCCAAACCTGTAACAGAATCATCAAAAAAACATCATTACCCAAAAATATTTCTAGAATAATGGAAAATGGTGTTGAAGTCAACCTCACATTCATCACCACAAAAGATCTCTGACAATTTTCATTCCATTAAAATTTAAACCCTTATGGGTTAAAGAATTCATCAAATATGAGATCATGGATGTATCATGAACAAACCAACAATAGTGTCCAATTAAATCCCAGAGGCTTTGAATCTCAAACACATTTCTGGGATAATCCTAGGAAATAAATTTATATACCTTTTTAGGATCCACCAACACTCCCCTCTCAAATATCACATGCCCTAAAAATTTCACTTCCTTGATAAAAAAAATCAAATTTGGAAAGCTTACCATGTAGACTAAGAACCATCATGGTTTGAAGAATGACATCTAAATGGTCACTATACTCTCACTCTAACCTGTTGTACACTAATAAAACATATAGGAATATAACAATAAAAGAATCTAATAACTAAAAAAATATCTACTTCATCAAATAAAAAAATACCGCAAGAGAGTTAGTGATAAAAATGACATAACTAGAAACAAAAACAATACCCATACCAGATCCTAAATGTTATCTTCGTTATATCATCTTCTCGAACTAGCAACTGGTGGTACCCTAACTAAAGGACAAACTTTGAAAACCAAAAAGCCCCTTGATGTTGGTTAAAAATGTCATCAATCCAAGGAAATGGATATTTGTTTTTAACAGCCAACCCATTTATCTTCTAATAGTCAATACAAAATATGAGGCTATTGTCTACTTTCTTATAAATGAGGATAGATGAAGGTCACTATGAAACACTAGGATGAATAAATCCCTTATCCTCTAGGTCCTCAATCTGGACCTTATGTTCCTCTAACACAATAAGTTCCATTAAATAAGATGGAATAGAAACGAGAACCGTAATAGGGAGCATGTCAATAGAAAATTTGAACTCTCTCTATGGATATAAACAAATAATATCATCTGGAAAGATCATTCGGAATGAACACACCACTGTTAGAATTATACCACCCAAACAAGGGTCAAATTTTTCTAGAAACATATTTGAAAACTAGAATGAGATTACCCCAGCATAAGGAACAACATGCCCCTCCATTTTTGATCTAGAGTCCCATTATCCTTAAAAAATGAGTGACTTATCAGTAGGTAAGAACTATACTCAATGGAAGTAAAATTCTATCTGGGACTTAATACTAATCATCCAATACATTATGATAATCATGTCCAAGTTTTCATGATCGATTACTAAGAATTCCAACTCTAATATAAGGTCAGGGACACATAAATCCTTATTCAGAACACTTTACCAAATGAATTGAAAGGTCCAACAAGTAAGGAATAAGTAAAAAATGTAATCCCAACACATCAACTAAATTTTGTGATATAAAATAATTATTTTCATCTATATCAAAAAAATATCACCATAAAAGACAAAATAAACATTATACCTCTAACATTAGCTATAATTACTTCAGTTTTCTATGGTGCATACTCCACAACAAAAAGATGTCCAGTCTAAGATCCTACATGATCTTTCATAGCCACATGAACATTCCACTTCGCCTGATGATAGTTCCATCCACCCTTTGACACATCTGCATAAGCCTATGAACCCTTGGTTAATGTGGATTCTACCTTACATCCCTGAGATATCCTATTAAAAAACATTCCATATGGATGGATCGTCTGTAGAGATGATAAGTATTGGGAGCCTCGACACAATTAGGATTGTTATGATCATGCCTTCCACCCTGATAATAGAAACAATTCTACTTGCTTAACTAAACCCATGAAAATATTCAAGAAGAAAATTGACCACCCATGCACTTCCTCTTCTAGAAAAAATATAAACCCTGGATAACTACTAAAATAAATGATGATTCACCTAAACCCATATTTTTAGCTATGTCCAGTTCATACAAAGATTATTTTTCAACTACCTCCATAAATCTAAGAAGGAACATGATAATAAATATTGATCAAATATTAGGCCTCATTCCCAAATCAACCCTCTAAGTCTTGAAGTACTCAATAATGAAAATCTATAGTGTCAGATGCACCAACTTAGAAAAAAGAGTAGAATACTCTAGAATGGTATGATCCCCCTTCTCCAAGGTTAGAAACTCTTGGGTACATTCCACAAACAAAATCTCATGGTAAAAATAATGATTAAATAATTTCTCAAAAGATGGACATGTAAGATCCTTTTGCAACATATCTTGGAAAATATAGTCCCACCACCTATTTCTTGATCCCTAGATCATGTATGTGGGAAAAACCATATTAGAGTCTTTAGGAGTCTTTATTAAGTTGAAGATACTCTCAATATTCTCAATAAACTCCTCGAATTCCGGTGGTACTTTGTCACCAAAGAATATGGGTATATGATGCTCAGTGAAATAAGATCCATGATCCACCACACATCCTAGGTTTTTGACACCAATTTGACAAAGAGTATGAACAACGTAGATAATAGATTCTACTAAAGAAGGTTCCACTAGAGGATTCACCAATTAAAACTATCATGTAGCTTCCTCAATCAAATTTTTAAGAGTTATCCTCAAATAAATTATCTAATAAACAAAATACAATAACCAATTAGATCATGATAACACTCTAAAGACATAAGACCACTTCGAAAATTCAATCCAATGATTTAAAATAAAAATAATTTAAAGAAAATTTGAGTTATACTAATAAGAAAAACATAACATAAAAAGTAATAGGTTAATTTAAAAAATTTCTCATAAATTTCATTCAAATGAACAAAAAATCCAAGTCTCAGACCCGGTAAAAGTCCCTAAACACAATTGGTAACTCTGGTTCAGTAATGAAAATGAGCTGGCTATACCTCTTTTCTTCACTTACTAACCAAATTATGACGGCCCTAACACCAATCTACCTATGACATAAAACCAAACTGATGAATTGTTAATAAAATTTTGGCTGAGAATACCTTTGATACCAAATTGTAATAGACCAAACCAAGTCCACTAGAAAATACACCCAATCTAACTCATTACGGTGGTCAGGTACAATAGGATGATAGAACAAAGTATTTAATTTAAAAAAAACAAGACATATAAATATAGTGAAAAACAAAAAAAAGGAGATACAACTAGATCCATAAAAACCAAACCGAAAAGGCTAAACCAGAAAAAGTATAAATTAGAAAAGACCACAAGTATTCATTTGAAAAATAGTCAACTCCAAACCTACTTAAACCAATGAAAAAAATAGAAGCCAAAATTCTAAATCATGCCCCTCCCTTTTCCAATATCCTAAAATAAAACATCTACACCTACCCAAAGGAAAAAGTATGGCGTGATCACTAATCCATGTACTATACCACTATAGAGTCTATACAAGGTCTAATATCAAGAATGAAACAATTATATCTTTAAAAAAATTTAAATACAATTTTCATGAATCCAAACCATTTGTAAATAATTTTAGACTTGGTTTTCATAAAATCTTATCATATTATCAAACATGAAATATGACATGTCAAAATGAAAAAATAGTTATGAGAATCCATAAATCAAGATGTAATCATGTAAACACATATCCATGAAATAAAATATCATGCTACACAAAGTGATAAAAGCTCATATAAAAACATGTAACCAAAAATCCATGATAAAAACAATCTTGCAATAAATAACCATAAATGTTAAGGAACCTTGTATTGTGCCCTAGAATATGGGAATATATAATATATATTAAAGATTTTAAACAATCATAACATTTTATCCAAATACTATTGACTGCTACCATAGTCCATCAATATCCCAAAGGTTACCCCCAAGAGGTGCCACACCTAATAAGGCTACCCTAGTCTATTTCCTAATGTACCGAAGGTTCCCAATGTGAAAATTGTCAAAAATAAATTTCATAACCATGATAAACATTTTATAAAACATTTTTCAAGATAATATAATCATATTTGGTATTTTAAAACCTATTTTTATATCAAAACACCACACAAGAATTTAAAAAAACACTTTGTGTGAAAGAAAACTAATTTTTAAAGTAAAACCCTTAAAAAAATTTATTGTTCAAAAATCACATAAATTCAATAAAAAAACCAAAATAATCTATCAAGAATGATAATAAATTAATATAATTTACCCAGTGTATAGAAATAATTACCTCAAAATTGTATAAACCAAGCCGCCTTCGACAACAGTGATTGGAAACTAAGAGACAAGAATTTAAAATACATGGCATGAAAATAAACTACAAAGGATCAATATAAAGCACTATATGATCCTAAATATGAACAATAAAAGTATCTAAAATAGTATCCATGACCAAAGGAATGAATATATAGAAGGAATTATTACTTATAGAGGTGAACCATAATAACCCTGACGATCTATCATCGAATGAACAATCTAAAATGAGTGGAGATCTCCAAAATCACATAGGGTGAGATCTGGGTCACGAGTGAGAAGGATGTAGGTGGAATGAAAAATAAATTATAAGACCGTAATATAAAACCTATAGGAAATGGGATTTACATAGTGTGTAATCCAATTAAACATCATGTATTCCATGAAGGATGAAAGATGCCAAAAAAAACACATCAGGTTTTCATAAAAAAACCCGATTTCTTTCATTACACAACGTGGACCCAATACACAGGGTGTAAAACATTCATGACCTGAAACTATTTCACAAAATATTCATGGTGACCATTAAATGGAATTTAATCCCTTTATATAGTGTTATATATCCCAATAGATAACAAACAACCTAGTTTCCACTAGAAAAACAACAAATCACCCGGAATATTCTCCAAAAATTAGGGAGAACTCCTCTAGACCTATTAACAGATTTATACCTATACTAAATTAATTCAAAGAAACTTACATTACCTAAATATTAGTAATTTTACCTATAAAAGTCTCTCAATCCCTTAGATTCCCATAATATACCCAAACAAAGACCATAAATAAAGCATGGACAAATGAGTACCTAAAAAGCATAAAAATGGTTACAAGTTCAAACAATACTTTCAAGATTGTGTCAAAATTATTATATTGTTTTATATTTAACAAAACAACAAAAATATAAAAAACCAGAATATTCATACCTATGGATAAAACCATTATATGATCAATAACTTAAATGTAAGAGAAAAATAAATAAAAATAGAAGCATAGAAAGTTAGAGAGTGAAAATCCACATTGCATTAAGGAGTATATCTATGCATTTATAAACAAAGGAAGATCATGTGACCATAAAGTATAAAGTATATAAGGGTAATATTATCAAATACATCAATGAAATAAATCAAGAATTGATGTTGAGTTATGGATTTGAAAATCCGATACAAAATATCTTCATGGCATTAACTATAATGATCTTCAACTACAATTGATTTTGAATTTGAAAAATAACTATACTTAAATTGAAATATACTTGGTGAAATAATAATTTTATCCTAAAAATATTCTATTAAAACATGAATTTTTTTCACTTATACTTATAAAATTATTATATAATAGTAAAGATAAAGGCATGAATCTTTACCGACCACATGTCTGCAATGCTAAAAATATATTATGACTAAATCAAATTTTTCTTAATATCATATAAAGAATTTATTATTCAAAAATAAAATTTTAATAACAAAAATAAAATCCAATATACAAAAAAATAAATCACTTGGACTTGTCCCTTAAAAAAATTTACTCCTTGTGTTAAAATTGCTGATTGTAAATATGATTGACCAGAAAGATGAAATGTGAATAAATAAATAAATAAATATATATATATATATATATATATATATATATATATAAGATCCCATCACCATTACCCCCTTACAGAGTATATCTTTTTATGTTTCCATGTTCCCTACCATAGAGAAAAACAAACAATGGATAATGTATTTCACAGGTTGATATAATGTCTTAGGATATCAAGGGAACAATTCTGTAATGATTAACCTAAAAAATGATTCTATCACAACAGATTCAAATGATCCTATAGGGAAATAGTAATGATTAGACATATACATATTCATAACATATTTAAATCCATTTAAGATGTTTGGATATGAAAAAAAATTCAATATTGATTATGATAATGATTCATTTAAAAGTAATAGAAATAATTATAAAAATATAATAGTATTTCACTTTCAAAAAGAAGAATATAAGAGGATAGAAATGAATTAATGTAAGAATATTTGATAGAATAAACACATAACATAAGAAACTATATCAACATAACAATATTTTTAGTAATATTCCCCTATAACCAAATTTAAATATATTTTTAGTAAGAGTACCTTGCATCTAACCTTAAGAAGATAGTTTGGTGTCATAGATTTATATTTTTACTACCTATAAATATGTAAATGTTAAAAAAAATGATGAAAAGAGACAATTACATTTATAAAACTAAAATTATAGTTTTAAAATTAAATATTTTCATGAAAAATTAAATGTTTTCATCATTTTCATTCTATTAATTAGTTAATTAATAAAATAAAGATGGTCAAAATCATATATGACATATCTAATATATGAATTTTGTTATAGATATTCTAATCATTCCTCCTCAGTGAAAGACCAAATAATAGCACAATATTAATGAATATATTTTTGTAAGTGAAATTAATTTTCCTAAATGATAGTAGCAATATATAAAATGGGGTCTATGTGTTAGGAAATAAAGGTTGTAAGTTTTAAAAAATATTTTGGAGTACCTATATAAAAAGTGATGATTTCATATTTCATGAATGAATTCATCCAATACATATTCATTGAGGTTGGGAGTAGTAGGTGGAGCTTTTTTAGAAAAAGATATTGGATACAAACCTTAAAGAAAAATAATTTAAATATTTTTTTAAAGGTGGATGATGACCTGTAAGGGATAGAACATGAAATCATAATGAAAAAACTTATAATTTTTTTGACATCATCATGTTTTATATTTTTAACCCTACGATAATTACCAATTATTAAAATATATAATAACAAAAATCTAATGTAAATTGAATGAAATTAATAGAATATTAGATTTCAAAAACTTATAGTGAAAAAATATTGAAAAATGGTATTAATGTAATGAATTAATAATCACTTCAAGCATGATATTAAAATTCAAAATGGATGCATATGATTTAAAAAGTATTAAACCCAAATATTTTTTATTGTATAATAAATCTATATACAATATGACTATATAGTGTATTTATATAGATTACACACAAAGTAAATGCTAACTCATGATCAATGAGAATAAAATATGATTATTGAAAAAATGCATATTGATTTTTCACAAATGGGATAATTACCAGTCCAAATATAAAAGGGAAAAATATCTGAAGGCGAATTGAAAAGTTAAAATGTCATTGATTAATGAGCTTAGTGAATTTTGAATCCATCAGTGTGTATAAAATATTTTCATAGAGAAAATTCATACAGATTATACACAAATGATCTAGTTTCAAATACAGTGATGAAGGAGAAATTACCTTAGAAGGAAAATTAATAATTACAATTGTCATTTTTTAATGAGATTAGTGAATATTGAATCCATTAAAGATTTGAATGAAAATTATTTAGGTTCTCATCTACCAAAAAACTAAAACTATGTTAAAATGAATGTGAAATATACATTAATAGAAGTTAACAATTATTTTAATTATAATTGTACTAAAAATAAAGGGTAAAAGAGAAAATCAATAGAACAATTTATCATCAATTCTAATAATGTAATTTTATTTAGAATTTGTTTGTTATGATTTTTATAATACATTGGATTAATGAAATAATCATTGGGTAATTAGTTCATAAGAACTACAAGAAATATATTAACCTAGAATAAGGGAGGGAATTTAAATGAGTATATATTTAAACGAAAAATATAAAAATTAATTGAATTTGAAAAAAAAATATATATGATATAAGAAAAAAATTCAATCCAAACCATAACTTTATTTGTAGATAGTAGTTCCTTGTCCATGGTCATATGATAAAGTGAGTGTAAATATATATATTAGTGACATGAAACTAATAATTGTATCACCCTTGGTTTCATGTAAGTAACCCTTTAATTATAATTTTCTATGTATGAAAAGTGTTTGGGTGATGTTTGGGAGATTTTTAGAACTTTTGTAGTGTTTTGGGGATTTTCTATTGGTGAATAGTTTGTATAAAATATGGGTAAACACTATAACAATAATATAAAACCAATCATAGTGAGATATATGAAAAAGGTAAGGTGTACGGGTGGTGCATGAGTTTCCCAAACTGTATATCCACCACAGGGAAACCGTGCACCTTGGAAAAGTGGATTTTTATTTTTGAGAAATTTTCTTTGGAATGATTGGCGCATGGTATGGAAACCATGAGAGATTAAAATTTGAGGTTCATACTTGAGGTATTTTTCAATGAAAGGTTAGTGCATGATTTTATAAACTGGGCAACTAAAACATGTGTCACAAAGAAACTAGATCCTAAAAAAGTGGATCTAAGTCAGCCTTGTGTTTTAATTCAAATGTTTCCCCAAAATACCCCTATCTAGGGATTTCCCTACCTCAAAGGTTTATGACCCTCTCACCATCATTTTGAAAGTGATACATAAGCTTTTCTTTGTGATTTGAAGCCATATTCTTAAGGTAACGCTTCGTTCTTAGTTGTTCTTGGTAGTTTTTTAATATCTACTTCTCCCACAATCCTAGTTTCTTATATCTACACACTATGTGGGTGTATATAATGTTATGTATGATCAATATGATTATATTTGTTTATTTTTGATATAATAAAATATCGAAGGTGGTTTTTTGGAGATTCAACCTGGTTTTGGGACATTTTTCTTGCAGTTTATCATTTTCTCCAAAATAATCAAGGTAGGTGGATTCACTCTCAACTCCTATATATATAATAATATAAATTTAATCCAAATTGATTATTTTTTAATAAAATTATTATGAATTTTATATTAAATTATTGTTGAGAACCCTCTTGTGTGATGGTTTTTGGAAACATGGAAATTGGGTGTTTTGAAAAAAGTTCTTTGGTTCTTGATTTTAAAATAGATTTTCTAGAATTGTGGTAAGTCTATTAACAAATATGTTTTCAATGGAAGGATAGTTTTATTGAAATGAATGGGATTGGTTGTTTTGAATTGTGTTTTTAAAGGTTTTCAATAAAATTACATTTTTATTGAAATGGTTGAAATCAAGGTATTGGCATAATGGTTGTGTGTGTGTATGTAAATTCAAGATAGATAAGGGTAAGGAGTATCCCTCATCATTAGTGGGATGGATAATTATTAGTGCTCTCCCTCACCAAATGGTTCATGAGGTTAAGACTTAGTGAAAGGATGACTCACCACTCATGAGTATAGGGAGGTCCAGGTAACATGCATGGTTGGTTGGGTGGATATGTGGAATGGAATGGATTTTTCCAAATAGAAATTTTCAAATGGTTTTAAAGTCTTGTTTGGTTGCTTACTTTGAAAAAATGGCTTTCTTTGGAAATTTTTTGATATAGAACTTTTTTATATTTTGATATAAACTATTTTTAGAAATTGTTTTATATAAACTATTTTTATAAAAATGTTGCTAACATGTTTTATCCTAGTGGAGTGAGTAAGGAAGCCGTTAGGGAAAAATATACTAAGTTTCATTAGTCACCCATTCTTTGGTACATTGGTGATTTTGCAAATGTTGCTTACTAGGACATGGGAAAATGTAAGGTATCACACATCTTCATTAGTACTTCTTTATACATGGGGTTACAGTGGAGTTGGGGCATGGAGCATGTTGAGATTTGGAGTTATTTAATAATCTTTTAGTTTTGATAGTTTTGTCATCCACTTTGTACTTGGTTGGTTTATAGTCTTTTATTGTGATACTCTTGGTTGGTTTTGATATAAATGAAATTTTTTTATTCATCTTTCATTTAAATCATGCATCATGTAGTAGTTTATTAGATATGATATGTTTAGCTAGTTGTTCTATTTTAAAAAGGAAAATAATCCCCCAAATATATTGAATCCCATCAGCATTTATTTCTAACCTTTGGCATCTTGGAGATATCGCTTAAGGCCCAGTGAAAATTCTACCTCGACTCAAGACAATGAGGTGGTGTGGGATGTTACAAATGGTATCAATTTTTCTCAGCCCAATGTCTATTTGTAAAAAATGGTATTAGTTTTTTTTTCAGTCCAAAGTATGTTTGAGACAAGTGGTTTCATAATGTTCAGTTATTTCCCAATAAGTGGTCTTCTGTTCTTGGTCCTAGAGTTGATTGTCATTCAGTTTTATTTATTATGTCAAGTTGGTATAAGGAGTAGGATGCTAGAAACTTTAAATATAGATAATAAAAATACATAGCTAACCTTTTTGTGTGGAACCTCGTGTTACCAGGGAGTTGGGTACATAAGTGTTTTGGAGACACTTACAAGATTCAAAATCTCATTATCATGGGTTTAGCCAGTGAGATGACATGACATGCATTAGAGGAATGAATTACCACTAGTATTTCATATCTCATTTTTAGTAATGATATATGATTTTTTACACTCTGATTTTTTTAGAAAAATTTTAACTTTTTTTTAAAATTAAGAGTTAAAAAAGGAGAATGATTGCAGTATTTTGAAAATAATTTTATTTTTAAAATCAAGTATAGATTTTTTAAAAATGGTTAAAAATGGTAAATGTTTATTTTGGAAATAATTGTTGTGATATTTCGATGTGATAGAATTTGAAATTCTAATCCATCAGTTACTAGAGAGTGAGACTTATGAAATTTGTTGTTTCTTTAGAAAATGTCACCCGATAGGTGTTGTAGAAACCAAATGGATAAGGATACATAGAATATGGTGGAATCTGAGCCATAGGTTAACTAACATCTGGGTTAGGGTATCATCCATGTATTTTAGGATATTTACACAGGGAACTAGAGGGATGATCCAAGGCAAGTGGATCATTTTGTCTAGTTTTAGTAGAAAAATCCATCCATCTTTCGGGGTGATTCTAAACCATAAAAGGAAGAGGTGTGGTTGAAAAGGATGAATCATATCTTCTATTTCACCGGCACACCATAAGAGATTAAAGTAATCATATAGACATATATGCTAGAGGATCTTGCATTCCAGTGGTGGGATCTAGCTGTGTAGGGTAAAGTGGATCAATACCTCAGATGGTAGGATTTTTAGGAATTGTTCAACATAAATTTATATCCTCACACATTAATATTTCATAGAATTATGGAATTATTCTTCCTGAAGTAAGGAAATATCTATTTTATTGAGTATGTGACAAAATTCATGAATTTAGTACACTTTTCACCCCAATGTGACGCTAGTGCATCCTTAAAGGAACACATCTTTGAATTGAGGCTACGATAGGAGATTATCTCAAAGATAGATGTGATCTGTTTTATAGGTTATACAGAAATAGGGAATAGAGTGATAGTGTCAGAACGATACATCGTGGAAGATAAGGTTGGAAGAAGTATATTGATACCCGCAGGAAATGGTGGGAACTCTAAGGTTGTAGGAAAGCGGAAAAAGGATACCAATTTCCATGGTGGGAGCAGGAATCAGAATCAAATTGCTGGAGTGATGAAAATTCCTCCACAACCAAAGAGACAACATGTATGTTTACAATGTGGATCCTTCGACCACCTTAATCAAGAGTGTACAATACCACTAAGAGAATTTCATATTTTCCACAATATGGGGCATCTTCAGCACTATTGTCATAGTGCTCTAAGGTAAGGTGCTCAGGACACTTCTCATGTATCAAAAACATCATATACTTCGATGATACGAGGGTCATAGAATACCTATCATCATCAAAACAGATCTATCTATAGTGATTTTAGGAATAACATGACTCCTCAGGAAGGGAAATCTCAATCGGGCTACAAAGAGAAAAGTGGTGCGATGAAGCAATAATATTTAGCTTAATAAGTGATTGTGGATGATTAGGCTAGACCATCTATGGTGTGAGCCACAATTCTATTGAATTATACCCTTGTGAATGTTTTTGTTGACACTGGTGCATCTCATTGCTTTATTGCTTCTCGTGTTGTTAATTCGTTGAGTTTAAATGTTGAGATGATTCCTTAATTGATAAAACACCAAACTCCTTTGGATTAAAGAGAATGTTTATCCCTTGTGAGTAGAGTATGTTCTATAAAAATTGATAGATCTGAGATGAAATGGGATTTCTCTATGTTAGAGATTGATATCTATGATGTAATCATGTGTATGGATTGGTTTAAAGCATTCAAATCTCACATCCATTGTTATAGTAGAATAGTTAGTTTTGTGACTAAGGATGGGGTCAATCATATCTTTCGAGGAGACCAGTGTGAAATGATAGGAACAATGAGTTTGTTTGTACTGGAAGTTGGAACAATCTCATATCAGTTGGCAGTGTTGTATTTATCATCGATGGAAGAGATCAACAACAAAATTTTTTCAGCAGTAGTGGATTAGTTTCTAGATTTTTTTCCCAAAAAATTATCAGGGTTACCACCTGTAAGGGAAGTGGAGTTTACAATTGATCTTATCCTAGAGACTAGTCCTATATCACATTCATATTATAGCATAGAACCAACTAAATTAATTACATTGAAAGTGTAGTTTGAAGAGCTGAAGAGCAAAGGGTTCATTTGGACTAGAATGTCTTTGTGGCCATAACCAGTACTGTTTGTGAAAAAGAAAGATATAACTATAAGGTAGTGAGTGGATTATCATAATATTAACCATGCTATGATAATAAACTAGTATAAACTTCCACAGATTAATTATCTGTTTGATCAGTTTAGGGGATCTCAGTGGTTATCCAAAATTTATTTTCAATCAAGATATCACAAATTTTCAGTTCAAATGGAGGATATCCCAAAGAAAGATTTCAGAAATAGATATGACCATTATGAGTACGTGTTAATACCATTTAGTATTACAAATGGAATAATGGTCTATATGGAATTGATGAATTTAATATTTCAAATGTATCTTAATTTTTTGTGTGGTGGTGTTTGTGTATGACATACTGGTGTATTCAAGGAAAATGGATGAGCATGAGAAACACTTGGTGAAAGTGTTGGAAATCTTGAGGAATCATGGTTTGTATGCCAAATAATCAATGTGTGATTTTTAGATACAATAGGTACATTTTCTTTTCCATTTAATTTCTAAAAGATATAATTCTATCGATCTTTAAAGATAGAATTTGTAATCTCTTGGAAACCAGAAAAGAACATCTCTAAGATATGGAGTTTCCTTAGCCTAGTTGGTTATTACCAATGCTTTGTGTGTGAATTATTATGACTAGATTCACATATGAATGATTTAAAAAAGTAGAATGTTCCATTTCAATGGGATGAGGAATACCATAAATCAATTTAAGAGCTAAAGGTTTTCCATACATCCACAGTAATCCTGATTTTATCATAATTAGGACAAGGGTGTGTGGTGTATTGTGATTATTTAGGATTAGGTTTGGGATATGTTGTCATGAAAGGAGATATTGTTGTTTCGATATGGATCAACGAAGTTATAGGTTCATGAGATGAACTAACCAACACATGAATTGGTGTTAGATTCCATAGTTCATGCTTTAAAAACATGGTGTCATTATCTATTTGGTGATAAATTTACCATGTTCATAGATCATAAGATATTGAAACATATTTTCTCACAAGAGGATTTGAATCCAAGACAAATAAGATGGATGGAGTATCCCTAAATGTTAAACTTTTACTTGATGTATACACCAGGTAAGGTCAATTTGGTTGTAGATGCATTATGTATAAATTTATATGCTCAGTTGAAAAAAAAGCTTTAGATGAGTGGGAGTTTATGTCAATCCTAGCCAACATGCATGTGGAATGTGAATACAGAGGTGATGTTGTAGTTTTCTTCCCTGTTTTGGTGATTCCTCACATGGTAAATATGGTTAAACAGGAATAAATGTATGATTCATAATTTCTTATGATGATTTAAAAACTAAATGGTGGGGATACCATTGAGTGATGGAAGCTATGAGAGAGTTCATTTTTGTGGTTCAATAATAGGATGGTTGTACCTGTGTCTTGTCAGGAACAACTTATTTATGCTTAACACCATTCAAGATGGGTTGTTCATTCGGGAATACCAAAGATGTATAAGGTGTTTAAAGAACAGTTTTGGTTGATCAGTATGAAAAGGAAAGTGGATGAGTTTGTTTTGAGATGATTAACTTGTCAGTAAGTTATAGAAGAGCATTAGTGACCAACAAGTATGTTGTAGTCCTTACCTATTTCAATGTAGAAATGAGAGCAGATAATTATACATTTTTTAACAGGTCTCCCAAGAATGGTTCAGAAACATAATTCCATATGGGTGATAGTGGATCAACTCATAAAGCTGGATCATTACATCCATATTCATGGATCTCATATGGTGGATGAATTTTCAAAATTCTATATTTGAGAGGAGGTAACCAAGCATTGCATACCGGTTTCAATCATATAAGACAAATATTAAAGGTTTATGTCTCATTTTTGGATACTCTTATATATATATCCATTGGGACTCAGTTGACTATGAGTATGTTTTATCTTCATCAGATAGATGGGAAATCTTAAAGAATGATATAAGTGTCAAAAGACATGTTTTGGGATTATGAAATAGATTTTGGTTGCTCATGGGAAGAGCACATTCCATTAGTGGAGTTATTGTATAACAATAAATATCAGACCATGATATATATGGATCAGTTTGAAGCATTTTATAGGTTTAAATTTCTTTCCCCACTTTTCTAGGTAGAAATTGGTGAAATATCACTACTTAGGATGAGCCTTATCCAAGAAAAAACAAAGAAGATTCAGTTGATTTGAAAGAGGTTGGAGATGGCTCAGAGTCGCCATAAATTGTAAGTGGATTTTCATCGATGACCGTTGACGTTCTCTAGGAGTGATCATTTTTCATGACGATCTCTCCAAGGATTAGACATCGATGTTTTAGGAAGAAGGTAAATTTATCTCCTCAATATATAGGCCATTTTGAGATAATTTAATGGGTTGGAGAGATGGAATATCGGCTGACATTTCCACCATGGTTCAGTGTGGTACCTAATGTGTTTCATGTATCTCATATTAAAAAGTATAAGACTTATCTAGACTATGTGATCAGATAGGTCACATTGACCTAGAGATGAATTCTTAATTAGAGCACATTCCAGTGTGGGTTTTGGATAGGAAAGAGAAAGTATTTCATGGAAACAACATCAATCTAGTGTGGGTTTTGTGAAAAAATGGTCAGATTCAAGAGGTGACTTGGGAACATGAGAAAGAAATGAAAGAGAAATGGATGAATATATTTCATTTAATCAATGGTATTATACATTCTTGGGACAGAAATACCAATGGTAGGGATATTGTAACTCCCCTGATTTCAAGAAAATAACACTATAATTAATCTTTTTATGTATGTAAAGTGTTAGAATGATGATAGGGAGAGTATGAAGAACTTTTTTTTTACTGTTTTAAAGGATTTTTTATAGTTACCCAGTTGGTGCACGATTTGGGAAAACTATGAAACACCTACAGGAAACCATGAATAGTGAGATAGTGGAAAAAGGGTAGGTGCAAGAGTAACGCATGATTTTCCCAAACTGTGTGTCCACCAAGAAGAAATTGTTTTCTTTGGAAAATTAGCTTTTTATTTTTGAAATAGTGGCTTCTGCACGGTTGGCACATAGTTTGGGAACCATCCAAGACAACCTTGTGAGGTTCATCCCTGAGGGAGTGTTTAATGCATGGTTAGTGAACGATTTTACTAACCGTGTAACTAAACCATACGAAGAAAAGAAACTTGATCATAAAAAGTAGATCTAGGTTGACCCTCTCTTTTAATGCCTCATTTTCCTCAAAATGTCCCTAAATCATGAATTTCCCTCGAAAAGGCCATATAACTTCTCCCCATCTTTTTGGAAGTGATATAGAATATTATCTTTGTGATTTTAAAGCTAGATTCTTGCAGTTAGATTTGTTTTTTGTTGTTCTTGGTAGTTTTGTTAGATCTACTTCACCCTCTCTCTTATCTTCTTAGATATATGTCTATTATGGGTATATCTAAGGTTATGGATTCTAGATATGATTATATATGGCTTGGTATTTCATTGGGGAAGATATATAAGGGATGTTCGTGGAGATTCAACCTAGTTTTGTGACATTTTTCATAATGTTTATCATTTTCTCCAAAAATAATGATGTTGGGGGGATTCACTTATTAATCCTCTATTTAGAAAATGATGACCTGAATTCAAATTTTTTATTTTCTGTAAAATTTATTTTGAATTTTCTTATAAATTATTTTAGGAAAACCTCTTGAGTGACAGTTTGTAGAAACATGGAAATTGGGTGTTTTGTAAAAAGTGATTTGGTTCTCAATTTTAAAAACAATTTTAAAATATAGATTTTCTAGAATTGTGGTAAATGGATTAACAAAGATGTTTTCAATGAAAGGATAGATTTTTTTAAATGAATGGGATTGGTTATATTGAATTGGTTGTTGAATGATTTTTAATAAAAGAACAATTTTATTGTAATGGTTGAAATAGAGGTTTTTTCATTGGTTTTTTGCATAATGGTTATCTGTGATCTGGTGAATTAGAGACATATAAGGGAAAGAAGTATCACCCATTATTAGTGGGATGGATAAGGGTCAAGACTCTCCCTCATAAAATGGTTCACTAGGTGACAGCTTAGTGAAAGGATGACTCACCACTCACGAGTATGGGAGGTCTAGGTAGCATGAATGGCTGGTTGGGTGGATATATATATTGGAATAGATTATTCTAAAAGGAACTTATGAAATGGCTTTAAAACATTTTTTAGTCTCTTACATTGGAAAAATATATTTCTTTGGAGATTTTTTGATATGGAACTTGTTTATATTTTGATATAACATGTTTTTTTATAAATTGTGTTATATAAATTGTTTTTATAAATTTTTTTCTAACATGTTTTATCCTAGTGGAGTGAGTAAGGAAGTCATTAGAGAACATATACTAAGTTTAATTACTCAACCATGCTTTGGAACTATAGTGCTTTTACATATGTTGTTTACATGGACATTTGATAATGTAAATTATCACACATCTTTATTAGTAATTCATGATACTTGGACCATTGTAGGATTTTGAGCATGGGGCATGTGGAGAATTGGATTTATTTGGTCATCTATAGGTTTGATAGTTTTGTATTCTACTATGTACGTGCTTTGATTATAGTCTTCCTCTGTTGTAGTCTTGGTTGGTTTTAATATAAATGAAATGTTTTAGTGGTATTTCATTGATATCATGCATCATGTAGTAGTTTATTAGTTATGATACATTTGGTTTGTTGTCTTATTTTCAAATGGAATGTTTTCCCCCATGTATATTGAAGCCCTTCAATATTTATTTCCAAACTTTGGCATCTTAGAGATGTCACCTAAGGCCATGTAGCAATTCCTCCTTGACTCAAACCAATGAGGAGGGGCAAGATGTTACAAGAGTAATACATGAATATCATGCCTTATATAGTAGAGATCTAAGTCCATGAATAATAATGAGTAACTAATTCAAATAATTGAGTAAACAATTAGAATATAAATAACTGTCATGTGAAATTATATAATAAATAACTAACTAAAATAGATTTTATTTAAATCTATAGAGTAAAAATAATGAAATTAAAATTATTATAACAAAAAATATCAATTAAATAGTAGTCTAATTCCTAGCTAAAATATATTTATAAATAGTGCATGGAAAACAAGATTTCCTATAGGTACTATAAATAAACTTTCAAACAGATTATGGATCACATACCTAAAACTAAATAGCATGTAACACCGTGATACTTTATGAAATATATTTTTCCAAATAAATTAAATTTATTCGACAGTTTTAACTATACGCAACATTGATTTTTAACAAACCATAATATAATATTAATATCATTATTTAAAAAATAAAATTAAAAGGAAACGATTGAACAAGAAAGTATTAAAAGGAATAATAACATTATGAAAATAAAATATAATGGTTTTATATAAATAAAATATTTTTATAGATAAGTACTTAATATTTAGTAATGTTATTATATGCTTCAAGAATAATTTTATTTAAAAGAAATAGATTTTTACTAATTTTTTCTACTCTTAGAAAAATATATTTGAAAAAATAAAAATAATTTTTGAAATCAAATTTCAAAACTATATTTTATTTATTTATTTATTTTTGAATTTTCTGAAAATATAAATATTTCAATGAATAGTGAGTAACAAATATTTTTGTTGAAAACTTCCTTTTTTTAAAAATAATTTACAAAGTTCCATTTTTCTAAAATTATTTTTTAATAAAAATTATTTCTATTATATTATGATAAATCCAATTTATTTGATTTTAATAAATTTTTGGTTTATTTTTTATATATATTTTTTATGTGAGAAAACATTTTATTGAAAAACTGGATTTTCATCGAGCATTTTAGTTTAATTTTAAATTAAAATTTTCCATTTCTATGAATTGAATTTGAAAAAAATTGATTCCACTTTTAGAATAAATGTAAATAGTATTATTTAATATAGCCAAATTAGGTTTTTAGTCATAATTAATATTAAAAATAGAATTTTTTTACCGTGGTTAATTTTAAAATATGTGTACTGGGGGGGGGGGGGTAAAAAGAAAGATGATGGAATGTTTATGAATAAAAGTTTTCAAAATTATATTGAATGGAAAACTTTCAACCTTATCCTATCCAAAAATCATATCTATGGTCATTGAAAATCATTTTCCTTGGAAAAAAATTATCAATTTTTAGTCTTTTGGTAAATTTCTATGTAGTTTCCATGTGGTTTCTTTCCCCCACATATAAAGGGATATCCCCACTACTCTCCTCTTCACACATACAAATCCTTTTATATGAGATAATAACTACCCAAATCCCTTCCTCAATTAAATTTTCACATCCTATTTCCTAGTTTTTCATATAAAAAAATCCTATGCAGGCTTTTGGTGTAAACCTAAAGTGGTTCTTCAAAGAATATGTGTAGTCCAAAACCGTGCATTTTTGTTTGATTTCTCCTTCCCACTAATTCATATATTCTTCAAATATGTTGATATAACAACATAATTACCTAACGTATAATGATATGTAATTATGTTAGTGGAATAACCTACACTAATATCATCTTCTATCAAATGGGAAACAAACACAACTAGAATTAGAGGTATTTACGATGGGATCCCGTCGCAAATAGGCTTTAGTGACGGGGCCCTGTCGTAAAAAGCCTGTTGCAGAAAACGACGTCATAAATTCTAGTTTTTGTGATGTTCCCATCATAAAAAATAGTATTTGTGACGAGAAAGTTTCGCGTCGCAAATAAGTCACCAATTATATACATTATATATAAATAGTATTTGAGGTGGGGAAGTTTACTGTCGCAAATAAGACTATAATTATATTGTATATAAAAGTCTTTTATGATGGGCCTATTGCAAATAGTATTGGCGACAAGTCCGTAGTCCCGTCACAAATACTTTTATTAAAAATTTATATCTAAAATATTTGTGATGGGAGCCCGTCGCAAAAGGTCCCGTCGTAAATATGAAACATAAAAAAAATATTTAATAAAATAATGATTAATGAAAAAATTATATTAATATTATTAAAATAATAAAAAAATAAAATATATTTTAATTCTCAATATTCTCAAAAAAATAAAAAAATCATCAAATATTATTATTATTATTATTAGTAAAATAAATAAACATTAAAAAATAAACTACTAATAAAATATATTTAATAAAATTATGATTAATTAAAAATTAATGTTAATATTACTAAAATAATAAAAAAATAAAAAAGTTATTAAAATTCTTGATATTTACAAAAGAATATAAAAAAATTATAAAAAATTATTATTATTATTAGTAAAATAAACAAATATTAAAAAGTATAATACAAATAATAAATAATAAAACATTAAAAATAAAAAAAATTAAATTATGGAATTTTTGCACCAATATAAAAGACATAAACTATAAATTGTTCATATTACAAAAAATCTTGAATTCAAATGTTTTTAACATAAAAAAATCACTGGGGGCGGGGTAGTCTTCTGGAGGAGGCGGATGAGCTATAGGAGATGGTGGAGGAAACTCCATTCCTAAACTACGAGTCAGACGACACATGTACTCCATCTTCTCGTGCTGCTGTTGCTGCTACTGCCCTCGACACATATCCTCCTCGTGCTACTGCTGTTGCTGTTACTGCCACCGACACATCTCTTCATGCTGCTTCTGAAAAATCTCTATAAGCTCAGTCTGAGTTTGCAACTGCTCCTGATATTGTGAGGTAGAAGATGATGCCTCTCCACAAGCTCCTATCAAGCTGGATTCCAACATCGCAGTAGTACCATAATAAGTACCACGAGTTAAATGAGATCCGATATCAACTACTCAGCCCTTCTCAAAGCCATACTGCATTGCCTGCATCCATGCCACCTCATCGAAATGGTGTGCAATGGTATGATCAGTCGTCTCGTCCTAACCACTTACCAGTGTCTAAGAGGTCACAACCTCATATGACTCCTTTAATTTCAATTTGAAATTAAAATTGTAAAAATATTATATACAATTAATTTTCAAACTGAACAAAATAGTACTAACCAAAATCTAATGCTAGCGATCACCTCTAATATCTAAAGTGGCTGGATCACTGTACATCCTCTTATAAACATTATACTCCGTAAAATTGGGATGCTCGACTACCTACAGAAATATAAAATAAACTGTTTATATTTAAAGTTATATAAAATATTAAAAAATATACTTATAAGATGCTCTCTATGAATACTGAATGTACGACTACCAGCTCGATGCGTCACCTCCTATCTCCCCCGGTTCTACCAACCCACTGAAGATCTTCTCTGAAATCCACCACATAAAAAGTCTAATCATAATCCATCCCAAAAGTGAGATGAAATGTAATCTCATTAGTGGGCTCTGCGCGACTCATCAAATTCCTTCACTCCTACTTTCTTAGTGGCTGTTCTTCTCAAATTTTACAAAAAACTGACGGAAAGGGTCACACATAGACACCTTCCATGCCACGTGGATAGTGTCACACATGCTATCATCAATGGGATACCATAAAATCTACAAATAATTTATAATATCAAGTTATTAATAAAATAAATTTCAAAATAAATATTATATATTTATTTACCAGCTAATGATTGAACATGTCGAGCCGTACATCAATGGGAATCTATTCCCATGAGATCCATGGCTGAGAAAAATAATTGCGCAAGATAGCACTCTGCTATCCAAAAACTACATGTGTAAAACTATGAAAAAGGAATAAATAATCAAACAATTATTATATATATAAATAGATTAATGAAAGATAACTAAAATATACAGGTTATCATACCTCCGTGAGCGTGGATCGATGCCAAGACATGGACATCGCTCGGGGATAGGGTTAGGAATCATCAGTCATGCAAGACTGATCCCCCTCCATGTACCCCCTGAACTTCCAGTAGGCTGAGGGTCAGATGATCCAAAATCCCCCTCATCCAAAGGTAGTTTTTTAAAAAATTAGGTATAACCACAAAAGAGGCACAAGACACAAAGAAAAAAATTATAGTAAATCTCAAGCCCAGGGACTTGACCCCGTGACCTGCGCTTCAACCCACCCAAGCCCTTACCACCCCACCACCAACGGTGGGGCGCCCCATCTAAAGGTAGTTCAGCCTCCAGTAACTCACGAAATAGATCAGGGTCCATCTAAAACACAAAATGGTTTTTGTTAGAAGATAGTTGAAAATAACTATTATATATAGATATATATATTAGTTATGATTATAACCAACATTTAACTGTGTCAATGCCCATCTTCTTCCTCATCTATATAGCTGTCAATGTCAATGCCTTCGTCTTCCTCCTCAACATCATTAATATCCATATGAGTTCTAGTTTCATCATCTCTTGTAATTTAAAATTAATTTTTAACATCATTAATATCTTCATCATCATCAATCTTTAATTATGGGGGTGTCATCATCAATATTGTGAAAAATATGGATTTTGAGCCGTCTCTTAAAAAATTTCAATTCCTTCCACTTCAGTAGAACCACATTCAGTTTGAGTAAACTGATTTCCCCAATATTTCATTTTTATCATTCTCCACAAATCACTCAAGTTTCATGAAGTAGTACAATACTTTGCATAATAAATTTTATGTGCCTGTTGATCCAGTAAAAATAGTTCATTTACTGTAAGAAGACTTTTATATTTAATATTGATGATTCAATGAGTTGGATGAACACGCAATACTCTCCTAGTATCTAACCACTGACATTTAAAAATATTTATGTAATTATATCCTAGATAAAACAGCTCAATAATTTCATCCAGAATTCCATAAAATTCTACTACAGTTTCTCTATGATGCAATCCTCTCAAGAAAACTGCATTCTTCATTGTTTTTTTTGATTCCCCATATGCACGTGCATGAAATCAAAAACCATTCACCACATATGCATTATAATATTTAACCATTTTGGATAGTGGGTTACTCAATATACATAGTCTCTTATCAATTTTATCAGCATGTTGAGACACCTGAAAATTTGTAAAACAATTACCAATATAATAAATAATAAAAGGAATTGATATTAAACCATCAATAATTTATGTTACCAGTTTTTGAAACCATTGGGAATTTTCTTTGTCTGCGTTCTTCAAGAGAAGCTGCTGTAATTTGGAGAAGTTTTTTCTTGATGTGATTATCATATAACCTACAAATAAAATAAGTTTACATAATGTAACATAAATTATAGAATAAGTGATAGAAGCACTCACAGTACAAACGATGTCATTTCTTCACAATTGAGAAGAACATATGTATGAGCTCTGTGATGTTCATCATATGAAATCCATCATTCATAAACTCCACCAATGCCAAGATTTGGATGATTAAAAACTGATAATTTATTTTCCATTTCATCATTAAAATTACGATAGTTTCATCCCATGTGATTGTGTTTTGAGGGATATTCAGATTCAAAATAATAAGAGCAGAAAAAAGAAATTTCCTCTTGCAAATAAGCTTCAGCAATTGAGAATTCAACTGATGCTTTGTTACGTACCTTTTTCTTCAATTTCTGCATGCATCTCTCGAATGGGTACATTCATTGAAACTGTACTGGACCACCAAATTTATCTTCATGTGGAAAATGTAATATCATATGTTTCATTCAGTCAAAGAAATCTGGCAGAAAGATTTTTTCCAGTTTACATATAATTATAACAACATCTTCTTCCAGTTTTCTTAGCGCATCGTAGTTTTTTGTCACTGCACGAATGTCTCGAAAAAATATGATATGTCTATTATCGAATCCCAAATCATAGAATTCAACAAACCTTTAAATCCAATCAGCATAATTCTTTCCATTATAACATGACAATCATGACTTTTTAATTCGGTAATATAATCATTCTTAACACATCTACCCAAATTAGAAGTATATCCATCTGGACGTCTCAAATCTACAATCCACTGACAAAATAATAATAGACTCTCTTTGGATAGTGTATAAGATTCTTTTGGCTTCATTAACCTATGTGATCTGAAATTTTCAAATAGTTTAAGTTCTGGTCGTCTGAAAATTTGGGCAAGATATAATCGTGCCTTTAGAGTATTTTTGGTCTTACCTGGTGTATCTAAAACTATATGAAATAAATTATCAAAATAGTTCTCCTCAATATGAATGACATTCAACATGTGGCGGACCAACAAATCAGACCAATAAGGAAGATCCCAAAAAATGATTCATTTTATCCAATTATGTTATTTCCCAAAGCTATGAATTTTGTATTGGTTTACTGTTGGACCAAATGTGATGAGAGGTAATGAAAATACAACTGATTTTAACTCTGTACCTGAAATCATTTTTGGAGGTCCATTCCTTTCAATTGTACCTTTTCTGAAATGAGATTTGTTTCTCCAAAAAGGGTGATCGGTTTGAAGAAATATGCGATGACTGTCAAAATAGCAAGGTTTTTTCCATTGACAAGAATAAAGGCTTTGTTGTCTTTCATACATTAAGGAAATGATTTTCGGACCATGTGTACTCCATCCAAATAACATGCCATATGCCAGAAAGTCACTAATCGTCCACATCAATGCATCTTTTAATATGAAATTTTTTTTCGCAGTAACATCATATGTACTAACATCATCACTCTATAATTCATTTAGTTCATCAATCAATTATTTCAAGTAAACATCAATATTGTTTTTCGGATGTCCTAGGATTAATAAGGGAAAAAAGTTATTGGGCTCCTTCATCAACATCCATGGAGGTAAATTGTACGAAGTTATAAAGATAGGCCAACATGAATACTGACTACCATAAGAACCAAAAGGACAAAAACCATCAGTAGAAAGACCCAATCGCACGTTTCAGGCTTCTAAATCAAAAGACAAATGCAGACGGTCAAAATGTTTCCATAAATCACCATCAAATAGATGATTTGAGATTTTATTAATTGAAATATAGGTTTTGTTCCATGACATCATTGAGGATGTGTTCTGAGACATAAATAAACACTACAACCTGGGTGTAAGGGGAAAATATCTCAACTGTTTTACTGGAATTGATCCAGACTTCCCTGGATGAGCTTCTTTATACCTCAATTTTCCACATGTGGGACAACTATCCAATGAATCATTTTCACCAGAATATAATATGTGGTCATTTAGACATGCATGAATCTTCCAATAACTAAGGCCCAGATTATGAACCAGCCTCTTTCTCTCATAGTAATTTGTAGGAAACACATTTCCTTTAGGTAATAGTGTTTTAATCAAATAAAATATCTGATCAAAATATTTTTTTGACATTGCATTATCTGATTTAATAGCCATAAATTTTGCAACAAATTCTAATTTTCTTGTCTAGCAACAAGGATATAATGCATCATTTGCAGACCTCAACAACTCATAAAATTCGAATGGTGCTAAATCAGGAGTTAAATCAATATCATCTTGAGTTTCAGTTTGTTGAACAAATGGACCTGCAACATCATGTACTAAATTTCAAAACCGCGATGTGTCCAGAATCAAGTTATTAATATCTTCTTTGGATCTGTGTTCACCATGTTGATACCAAAAATCATAATCTGGTTGAAAACCAAAGCGCAAGAGATGTTCCCCAACCTTGTCAAATGTGTCAAACGTTCTCAGAGCACATTTTTTTACAAGGACACTTTATTATGCCTTCTAAAAAATATTCTAGTTTTAATGATGCAAATGATAAGAAAGCTTCTACAACCTCAATATATATAGGATTTAAACCAGAACCATTTGGATTTCTATACTGATTTATCCAAGCACGAACATCTAATAATGACTGTTGTCGACTTCCTTATTCTATATTTTTCTACAAAATATAAAATCATTACTGTTTTTGAATAATTTGAAATTATAAAAAAACTATCTGAAAAAAGGATAAATAATTACAACAACTACTTAATAATTACCATTACTTACGGGCGACACAGTTTCTAGTGGATTGACGGCTACTCTTTTGTCTGATGGATCATTTACTTGTAACTTTCTCACACATAAATCACAATGAAGAATCTACTCGGAAGCATGTATATCCATTTGTTTCAAGTAAACGAGTCGTCAGACAAAAGAGCCCCCTTTTCGTTGATGAATCATCCTCTTGCAACTGTCACCACCTGAATACATTTTTAAACATGTGGTCCTACAAATGCATATTGAAACTCGTTCATACGAGATTGGATATGAATACATAGAAGCATACTTTTTATTATGTTTTTAGTCGTTGAAAGTTTAAAGGAGAAGATTCATCATGCAAAAGGAGTGCAGTCAATCCACTAAAAAGTGTGCCAAGTTACTACAAGTTATTAAAATTTATTACAATTGATTTTCTTCCAAATTGTTCTTAATTGTTCTTATTACTAATTATTATTATTTACTACTAATTATTACTAATTATTACTAATTATTACTAATTGTTACTAATTATTACTAATTATTACTAATTATTACTTTTTACTACTATTTAGTACTATTTATTACTATTTATTACTATTTATTACTAATTATTACTAATTATTACTAATTATTACTAATTATTACTAATTATTAATATTTATTACTATTTATTACTTTTTATTACTAGTTATTACTAATTATTACTAATTATTACCAATTATTACCAATTATTACCAATTATTACTAATTATTACTAATTATTACTAATTATTACTAATTATTACTCATTATTACTAATTATTACTAATTATTACTATTTATTACTATTTATTACTATTTATTACTATTTATTACTAATTATTAATATTTATAACTAATTATTACTATTTATTACTAATTATTACTATTTATTACTAATTATTACTAATTATTACTAATTATTACTATTTATTACTATTTATGACCAATTATTACTATTTATTACTGATTATTACTAACTATTACTAATTATTACTAATTATTACTAATTATTACTAATTATTCCAAATTATTCCCAATTATTCTGAATTATTCTTAATTATTCCTAAATATTCTTAATTATTCCTAATTATTCCTAATGATTCTTAATTATTCCTAATTATTCCAAATTATTTCTATTTATTCCAAATTATTCCAAATTATTCTTATTAATTCCTATTTATTACTAATTATTCGTATTTATTTCTAATTATTCCTAATTTATTACTAATTATTCCTATTTATTGCTAATTATTCCAATTTATTACTAATTATTACTATTTTTTACTAATTATTGTTAATTATTCCTAATTATTCCAAATTATTCCGAATTATTCCTAATTATTCCTAAGTATTCTTAATTATTATTATTTATTACTATTTATTCGAAATTATTCCCATTTTTTACTAATTATTCCTAATTATTACTAATTATTACAATTTTTTACTAATTATTCCTATTTATTACTAATTATTCCTATTTATAACTAATTATTCCTATTTATTACAGATTATTCTTATTTATTACTAATTATTCCTATATATTACTAATTATTCTTATTTGTTACTAATTATTCCTATTTATTAGTATTTATTCCTATTTGTTACTATTTATTCCTATTTATTCCTATTTATTACTAATTATTCATATTTATTACTATTTATTCCTATTTATTACTATTTATTCCTATTCATTACTATTTATAACTAATTATTCCTATTTATTACTAATTATTCCAATTTATTACAAATTATATCTATTTATTACTAATTATTCCTTTTTATTACTAATTATTAATATTTATTACTAATTACCCTTAATTATTACTAATTACTCGTAATTATTACTAATTACCCGTAATTATTACTAATTACCCGTAATTATTACTAATTACCCGTAATTATTACTAATTACCCGTAATTATTACTAATTACCCGTAATTATAACTAATTACACGTAATTTTTACTACTTAACCGTAATTATTACTAATTATGAGTAATTATTACTAATTAAACATAACTATTACTAATTGGCGTTAATTGATATTTATAACTACAATTTACAACTATGAATTACAATTACAAGTAATTATTTATATACAACAATAATTTTCGTTAATAAATATTAATTATTACTAATTATTACTAATTATTAAAAATTAGTACTAATAATTTCAATTTATTATTAAAAATAAATACTGATAACAAAATAATTTAAATCTAATTTAATTACAACTAATCAACAATAATTAAAATTAACATAAAGAAAATGAAATAAAGACTAAATTAAATAAAATATAAAAACCTTTAAACTTGATCTCCTATTGATGTAAACAACTTCACAAATTCTCCGTAAAAAAAACTAACTCAGAAAAATTCTCACTTAAAAAATAGAGTTTAGAGAGAGAGAGGAAATAAGAATTGAGATGAAGAGAAAGAAAAACGGAGGGGGGGGGGGGGGGGTAGATATAGGTTATATTAGTTGCGACATGACTATTTACGACAAAACCCATCGCAAATACCTTTTCCCACATTAATTAATGTCGGCAGTTAAAAAGGTATTTGCGACAGAACTTGTCGCAAAAAAATGTCACGCTGACACACTTTTGGGGACGAGGCAACATCCGATTGCAACAAACCCATTTACCGCTGTCGATATTTGCGATGAGACCCGTCACAAAAAGTGTCCCGCCAACACACTTTCTGCGACGGGACAACATCCTGTTGGAAAAACCCATTTACCACCGCCGCTTTTTACGACGGGACCCATCGCAAATACTCTTCAACGGACTCACTATTTGTGACGAGGATATTTTTCAGTCACAAATAACCTTCCCGCACTTCGGTGCACAACCTGTACCAAAGCGTGCATTACCTTTTGTGACGGGACCCCAAATCCCGTTGTAAAAAACAAGTTATTTGCGACGGGACAAACCCCCATCGTAAATAACCTCCAAGATGGACTATTTGTGATGAGAATTAATCCCGTCGCAAATAGCCCGTCACAAAAGCCTATTTTTCCCATAGTGAAAATCATCTATCAGGTGTACGATGGACTACCGCTTCACGAACAGATGGAATATGTTTTCCATAAATGCATCACACAGCTGGATATAATTATTTATTTAATATATTTATATGATTTTTATGAAATAATTGTAATTCTTTAATTATATTATCACATAAAACTTTTTACCTTCCAATTTGTTTGAAAAAAATAACATCGCTCGTGCGTACATGTGGATTATCGCCACAACAAAGCGACGTGATATGTTTTTAATTTTAATCTGACATGGATTCTAATTAGTATATATTTTGGGAATATATATTATATTTATTTCATTATAAAAATTTTGTATATGTTGTAATCATAATAAATGTACACTGACTAAAACCACTAAACCAAAACATACATGGAAGGGAGGCAGTTATCAGACGGAAGAGTGATTTTAATAAATAATTGTTAATAAATTGGTGTTAAAATTCTATTTTTAAATCATATGTGGTTATATATATATGAATATTGTTTTTTAATATATTTATAATAATTCTATATTTTTTATACATGAGGTTCGAATTCATACGATTGAAGATGAGATGTGGGATAAGGGATTTTCATCTCACTTTTATTTCTATTGGGACTAAAGCTATATTCACCACATGTTTTTTAGTGTATATAATACAAATGAATGTATTTTTAATTTCCCTTAATCAAAAACTCTCTCACATGGGAATGTATGTTTGGTTATGGAACCTGAAGTGTGCCTCCATATATTCCAGACGCTGCCGACTAAGAGCAGGAGTGTAAATAGCATTGTGGGGAGACTATACCCCTTGGTACAAAGATGTAATTCAATATAAGCAAATGATATAATAAATATTAGAGTAACAGATATAGTATAAATAGTAAAACAAACAATTGGAAATTAAAGGGGAAACCAATAAATCAAATACCAGTGAACCGTGTAATGTCATGTTGAAATGTAACTAAATGACACTATGGAACTCAAAAAAATAAAATAACACGCTAACAAAAATAAATCAAATACCCTAGTTCGAGACCCCGTGTTGTTCCCACTAATATTATCCAACCCATCCAGTAAGAAACAATAAATAATAAGGTCCTTTTCCCTTTTCCAATCCTATATCCATGTAATCTTCTCTGTTACCAAATGATGACTTGAATAGGGTGTGGGTAAAACACTGTAGATCAACACCACCATGTCTAATAAAAATCATTATGATTATAAGTGCATGTAATAAAATAATAAATTGGTTTATTAATTTAAAATTAATATTATATAATAATCAACCTTCTTTGATACCATATTGAAATATCTTTGGGATTCTAGAAAAATCATGCCAACCATGATCATAATCCATGGAATAATCACATAACTAGAAAAATCCCAACGTATAATCATTACAGTATAACTAGGCTAGGACCTATACTCATTACAACATAATTAGAGCAAGACCTATAAGATTTATAACATAAATAGGTCGAGCCCTCTATATAATAATTTTAGCATCTCGGATAAACCTTCTATATAATCATTTCTACATCTAGGACAATCCCTCTATATAATAATTTCAGCATCTAGGACAAGCCCTGTATAAAATAATTTCAGCATCAATCAGAACCCAAATCATCACCGCAAAAAAACCCCAACATTATATCGTAATACATAATGTTTAATTCTACTAATTACCATTTTCCTTTCAATTACCCATTTATTAATTAACTTATATATTAATTCATTTCCATGACAATTTTAAACCCATTCTATATCAAATCACTATCATCCATTTCATTAATTAATTAATCCTTTTCACAAGGTGAATCCATCACAAGTAATCAGCATTGTATCATGCCTTGATGGTCAAACATTCTTCCATTATCCAATTCAATACAATTCAAGGGAAGGATCACCCAATGGGTAGCCACAAGCTAGGTCTCCACATTATTGAATACAAAGGGATCCAATTAATAGCCAAATAAAATAGTTATCATCATCCATTGATCAATTAATTAATGTGCATGTTATATTTGTACAATCAAAATATTTTACATATATAAATAATTAAACAGACCACATGGGTTGGTTATATAACATAAATCTTTATCTAGGGATTAACCAACACTTCCAATAGATAATTCTAAAAAGAGTGATGGAGAAGAAGATTGATAGAATAAATTAGATATTGAGCACTTTTTCTGGATTTTTAGAAGGATGGATGCACTCCAAAATCACCTGGAAATTACCTTGGGCTCGAGATAGGGGGATGTGCATGGATGGAGAATGAAATAATATGTGAATAATGGATTTAAAACCATTTATCCCAAGAAATAATCTTTGTGTAACATTTACGTGATTTGTAATTCTTTATATATGAGTTATGCTGAAAAATGTGTCACCTCAGGTTAAAATAGCCTGAATCAAACAATACACAACATGAACTAGTTTCACTACATGTAGTAATTTCATGTCATGAACCTATTTTGTGAAATATTCCTAGATACCATTACACATTATGTATCATATATAATATATATAAATGTCTTGTAAGATTCATTAACACCAGATTCTATAGAAGGGATTGAATCACATCTTAAGCCTTTCAAACTTAAATAAAACCCTAGCAAGACCCTTTAAAATTCTTAAACCTATAATCACTTAATTCAAACAAAACTAAATCCAAAAACCTAAATTCATTTTCTCTAGAAAATTCTCTCAATATCCAAATGATACTCAGACACCATGGTTTAAAGAGGATGGAAAACCCAACAGAAAAGAGGTAAGGTGATAAAATCCAAGAGGGACGTACCTAAAAAAAGAAGGTATCTTATAACCTCCCCACCATATAACAACTCATCCATGAGATGCTCCAATAATCACTATGGAGGCATAAAAAACAATTCCATCCACTGTGCTTATGTATTAGAGTTCCTTTCCCAAGTCTCCTCCTGAACAATCCCATGCTTCCACTATACTCAAACTAGAGGTACAATCTTTCCCCAAAGATACTATTTATGTCACGACCCGACCTCGGGGCCCGTGCCGTGACTACCCCAAGCCCGCCTTCCATAGGCCAGGGGCTGGCGACTAGCACCAATGGCGTAAATCCCGATAACTGGGAAGGCATTGCCATTACAAAAGCAAACAAACACCACAGAGTAAGCAAGCGGAAAAGTAAACACAAGCGAAGAAAAGTAAAAGGGCCGGAAATACAAGCCCAACTGTAAAGTAAAACTCAAAAGGGAAAAACAGCAGCTGGAAGAACGAAGCGGCTCCTGGGTCGTCCTCCTCGATTCCTACCTGAAGGGTAGGTACAGATGGCTCAGCTCCTGGATCGTCCACCACGGATCCTACCTGAAGGGTAGGTACAGATAGCTCCTCTACTCTTCGGGTCCCGTCGTCTACTCCAGGTACGTCCGCCCAGTGGTCCTCCTCCGGGTACCGACCTGCTCCGCAAGCCTCAACTACGATCTGCGCTGTCCATCGTCTGCAACCAACACAACGAAGTGCGGGCATAGCCCGTGCATGGGTGAGTATAAGCTACTCAGTAGGGACCCCGAGACCCTTAAGGTCTCACTAAATCCAACATGGAAATCCACAAAGTAAAGATAGCAATCACGAAGTAACATCAGACTCTACTTAGGTATATGCCCATACATATACCTAAGTCATCAAGTAACCCATCCAATCACAAGGATACACAAAAATCATGAAATCAACGGATAACCATCACCCAGGTATATGCCCATACATATACCTAAGTTATCAAGCGACCCATCTCAATCATGAGGAAACGCAAAGATTCATTGACTCAGCTCAAACCAGGATTTTCATTATCGAAACCGTAACTACTGAGGAGCTCCCTCTCTAGAGTGTATAGTGGTCCTGTCACGACTCCGAGGTACTGCTCACTAACCTAAGACTGCTGAGGTACTCCTCCTGTCGAGTACTGCGGGTTTGCGGCCAACTACCGGGCGCTCCGTCCGCTGAGGGTCTGTCGCCAAATACCGGGCGCTCACCCAAATAGCCTACTGAGGTACTCCTCCTGTCGAGTACCGCGGGTTTGCTGCCAACTACCAGGCGCTCCGTCCGTCGTGGGTCTGCCGCCAAATACCGGGCGCTCCGTTCACTGGGCTAGTCGACTCACTCCAAGTCGAGTCGGTCAAGCAGTCGTCAGGTCTCAGTCGGCTACACGGTCTCCGTACTCTGCACGCTCGTCTGCGGGAGGGTCCGCTCCACGAGCTACTGGTCGATACTCCAAGTATCACAAAGTCCCACAAATAAGTGTCTCAAAGGACCGCCTCATCATAGGGGTCTCAACGCAACAGACGGCGCGTCAATCGGACGCCCGGTCTGTGAGTTATTAGCCTTTTCGTCCCGGGGGCCTGGTTGGTTTCGTGAGCAAACCAAACCCGGCCATATCTCAACTGTACCCCGAACACTCATAGGGTAAGCACATAGGGACCGTTTCTCAACGTGATCACCAACGCCGTTGATGGTTCGTCGAACGGACGTCCTGGCTGAAAGATATCAGCTTTTCCGTTCCAGGGGCCCGGTTGGATTTCGGGTACAATCCAATCCGGCCATACTCCGACTGCATCCAAAACTCGGGAGGAGTATGTCAAAAGTTCCGTCTCATCAAGAGGAAGTCAACGAAACAGACGGCGCGTCAATCGGACGCCCGGTCTGTGAGTTATTGGCTTTTTCGTTCCGGGGACCCGGTTGGTTTCGTGTACGAACCGACCCGACCGTACTCCGTCGGCATCCAAACCTCGAGCAGAGTAAGCCAAAAGTTCCGTCTCACTGAGAGGAATTCAACAAAGCTGACGGTACGTCATTCGGACGTCCAGAGCTCAAGATATGTGAATTTGACCGAAATGGTCCGAAAACGGGGGGGGGGGGGGGGGTGGGGGGGTCCGGGTCCGGGCCGACCCGGCCCGACCCCCCTGGGTCGGCCCGAACCGGGTCCGAACCGGTTGGCCCGGCCCCGCCCGGCCAGGGCCGGTCCGGCTCGGCTCGCCCGAGCGGCCTGACAACCCCGCGGCACCCGCGGGGTGTCGCGCTGGACACCCGCGGGGTGTCGCGCTGGACACCCGCGGGGTGCCGCCTGACAACCCCGCGGCACCCGCGGGGTGTCGCGCTGGACACCCGCGGGGTGTCGCCTGACAACCCCGCGGCACCCGCGGGGTGTCGCGCTGGACACCCGCGGGGTGTCGCCAGACAACCCCGCGGCACCCGCGGGGTGCCACCTGGACACCCGCGGGGTGCCACCCTGGACACCCGCGGGGTGCCGCCGCCTCCGGCCGCCGGTGCCGCCGCCTCCGGCCGCCGGTGCCGCCGCCTCCGGCCGCCGGTGCCGCCGCGCCGGCGACCCGCGCCGCCGCCGGCTTCCGCGGGCCACCGGAGACGCTCCGGTGGTCCGATTTGCTTCCCGTCTGCGCCTACGGTCATCCCGGGACCCGAACTTCACTGCGGAGGCCTCAAAATTAACTTGCGGCCTCTTTTGTCGTCGCCCGTCAATCTGCGCTCAAGAACAAAATAAAATTAATTTAATCTGCGGCCTCTTTGGCGCGGCGTGACGACGTCGCGTGCTTGATCGACTTCTCGGTGTGGCGCGAAGGCGTCTCGATCTTGTTTGATTTCGTTCCACAGCGCGGCACGACGGCGCCGCTCAATAGTTGCCGTACGATTCCCGCGTGGTGCGACGGCACCACGCCATATCGCTCCATCCACAAGAAACAACAAGAATAAAGGAGGGGGGGGGGGGGGGGGGTTCGGCCGTGTTTGTGCGGCCCGACCCCCCTCGCATTAGATTGATAACAATCGGCCTTTCTAGAATGATAATCCATCACAATCTTTTTAAAAATAAATAAAAAGATTCGGAAACAAGGGCCGACAAAAAAAAAGAACCTTCAAGATCGAATGAAAGATCAACAACTTTAAAAAGGTTTAAAACCCCTACCTCAAGCGTTGTCGCTCGCGAGTTCGTCGCGGAAGAGGACGATCGTCGCGGAAGAAACGTCGCCGGAGAAACGTCGTTGATTCCGTTGTCGTCGAGGTGCGTCTGAAGGGAGAACGTCGCTTGGAAAGGAACGATCGTCGCGGAAGAAACGTCGCGGAAGAAGCGTCGTTGATTTCCGCGGTTTCGGCGTTCTTCGCCGGAGGCCGGCGTTCTTCGCGTTCTTCGCCGAAGAAGAACGCTCTCCTCCAAATTCTCCCCACGCCACAAGCTTCCACCCAAAATAAAATAAGAGTAATCTTATTTTATTAACGCACAAGCAACGATTAAAAAAAAGAAACGAACAATTAATTCCAAGAATTAATTTACCAAAGAAACCGCCCAATTAATTGGACGAAAGAAACAACCCAATTTAATGGTCTGTTAAGAAACTAAGAAACCGCGTCAGTTGACTTTCAGTTTCTTTGACGGGTTTTCGCGGGTGCGTTACTTAGCGGAAGAAACGGCGGGGCTCATGCGGGCCCCACCCACAAATATCCTATCAAGAGGATAGGATATTTCAGTTGCACCCTATCCGCTTCAACTAAGCCTAACCAGCTTAATGTGTCTTTCAAGTGGCTTCAAGTGAAATAAAAATAAAGTTGTCGTAACAACTTTATTTTATTTCTTAACCTTAAGTCCCAAAATTTAAAAACCACACCTGAGCAAACACAAATCCGGAAGAGGCGTTTCTAGGCAAAACCCGGCGCTGCGATTTCATCGGTGCCCTCAGAATTCGATTCCGGGCACCAGTTCAAAAGTTAGAAAAACCCGCTCGTCCGTTCACTGAACGTACCCGAGCCAAAACTTCGGAAAATGATTCCGGGCACACCGGGCCTCGGAATCAGGTGCCGTCAGAAACTGCGTTCTTGTAAAATTCCAAAGAAAATTAAGAAAAAAATTTCCTTGAAATTTACGGGTCTTTACATTACTCCCACCACAGGGCTTTACGTCCCCGTAAAGCTTCACCACAGACTTAGGGAAACAAAGCGGTACTGAGCACGCATCTGAGCCTTCCGCTCCCATGTGCTCACCTGGAGGTTACCGCGCTGCCAAAGAAAGTGCACAAGAGGAATCGACCATCCTCCTAGGATCCGCTCCTGTCGATCGTCGATCCCCACAGGAACCTCCGTATAAGACACTCATCGCCACAGTCTAGCTCCTCATGGTCGATGATATGCGAAGGGGTCGAGCACGTATCTCCTCAGTTGGGATACGTGGAAAACGTCGTGCACCTAGTGCAACTGAAGTGGTAGGGTCAAGCGGTAAACCTCCTCGCCTACCCTGTTAAAGACCAGAAGGTCCGTCGAACATCGGAAGTAACTTGCCTCCCATGCCACATCTCCATAAACCTCGTCGAGGTGAGACCCGTAAGAAGACGTGGTCGTCATCCTCGAACTCCAGAGGTATCCATTTCTGTTAGAACTGAAACTCAAAACGACTGCTGCTATGAGGGTAAGGTTGACCGACTCAAGAGTGATCGGTCGCACCCTCCTGTGCAAGAGTTACCCTGCACTGCCTGGGGTTTCCTTTTTCGCCGACCAAGGAAAACCCATCCCAACATTTGCCTAAAACCGTCAATTTGAGTATGAACAGTTATTGCCCATTCCATACTCAA
Organism: Viscum album; assembly: GCA_963277665.1. Lineage (NCBI taxonomy): Eukaryota > Viridiplantae > Streptophyta > Magnoliopsida > Santalales > Viscaceae > Viscum > Viscum album. The sequence goes on along the minus strand of OY728140.1, from coordinate 1,708,870,711 downwards.
ACTAACGTCGTAAGGCCTCGACGCTGCCACCAAGAGATTCCAACCAGAACTCTCGCCTTGAGGGTCTGACCACACCGTCGGCGTAAGTGTGATTATCGAGTCTCCTCCCAAGGTATCTCCAGACGTGAGGGTCAAGTCCACGGCTTACCGGAAACTCTAGGTCTGGAACAAGATTTGTGGAAGCGAGGAATGATTCATATCGACGTCTGATACTACAACATCTAGTAGTGGACATAGACTGTCCCTTGAATCATTTCTAGAGCCATTGGGTCACACTCCTTGACCGCATGCAGCCGCACTCTTCCTCCGCCCTCCAGCTCCCTGAGCCTGGCGGGAATAACTAAGGCGGGTGGTTGTAACATGTTGAGATGTACACCACCACCTGCTGCTCTCAAGGCCCCACTTCCACGTCTGCTACTCTGCAGATTCATCTGTCCTTTACGCTTCCTCTTCTTGAAACATTTAACACGCCCGAGTCTCTAAGACTGGCACTGGTTTCCTGTTTCTTACTGCACTGTGCAGTCTTCATCCGCTCCTGGATGAACTGCACCTCCTTTGCATATGATCTGGAAGAGCTGCTAAAATTTCTCCTTTGCCTAAAAGAGAAACCTGGTCTCATCCCCTCTCTAGATGAACCACGCCCATTGCCTAATACAGTCAATCCTGGCATGAAGGATGCATTCATGCCATGGATGACGTCATAAGGCCTCGACGTAACTACTAAGAGATCCAACTGTCACTCTCGCCTCCAAGGGTCGAGTCACACTGTCAGCATCAGTGTGAGGTCACTGGGTCTGCTCCAGTTGAAATCTCGAAAGTGAGGGTCAAGTCAACAGTTTAACCGGGACCACTCAGTAACATCACAAAAGAGGACAGGAAGGCAAACATCACAAGAGATAAGTGTCTTCTTTATTATTGCAGCTCATAATACAAAGACACGAATACAACGTCAAACATGGAACTAGAAGTACAAGAGACGTATCCACTAGTTCCGCTCCTGTCCACCTGCTCCAAGAGTTCTACTGTTGCTCAAACATTTGTCGCTGCCTCTATCTCGGTGGCTCCCCCAAAGCCTGCGGATCGGGAGTCGGACAGTCACGTGCCAGATGACCCTTTCCGCGGCATGAGTAACACAACCTGCTCCTTGCACGGCTAGCTCTGTTCCCACTCCGGGTGCCCTGCACCACCGGTCCTAAAACCTGAGATCACCCAACTGCTGGTCTGGTCTTTCTGGGCCACTGCATTATCTGTCTACTGCCCACAGATGACTCGGCTTCTGATCGAGAAGCACGCGACAAAGGCAGCAGCTCCCGAACACGCTCGGGGTGTAGAGCTACTGGCACATACTCCAACCTGAAGGAGGTCTCGAAGTCTTCCCAAGAGAAGGCCATCCCACGGCAAAACTGGAACAAGTGGCTCCACCACCTGCCTGCTGCTGCCTGAAGAAGGCTAGCCGCAAAGATCGCCATAAAGTCCGATGGCGTCCCCACTAGCCTGAAGACTCCCACCACAGCCTCCAGCCAAACCTCAGCCGCCTGCGGGTCCGTCTCTCCCCTGAACCTGGGTGGCCTCTGGCGCTGGAACTCATGCAGCGCACTCAAGCGTCGTGCATCGCCTACTGCTGGGGCTGGTGGCATCGGTGGCCCAACGTATGGTAGTACCGCTGGTGCCTCTGCTGGTGCCTCGACTGCAAGAGGGCCCTGAACCGAAGCCTCGTCGGTCGGCAGACTGTCAGTACGCACATCCCTCTGGGCTAAAGCTGGTCGTCCGAGAAAAGACATCCTGAAAGAAACAACGTAACACGATCAAACGATTATACCTGGTGAGCTGACCTGGTTTGAGATGTTTTAAGGGGGGAAACCTTTGAAAACACACACGCAATCAGTGTTTTCGTACACAAAGTCGGAAATCAGTTGTCAGGGTCCTGGTGTATGGATACGTCGGCCGCCCGCACCAACACTGGACTCCCTGAACTGGAAACCACACTCGGTACCCTTAACACTATTGCTTCACAGAAAGAAAGATCAGAATCGGCGGTAGAACCGACCACCTCTGATACCAATCTATCACGACCCGACCTCAGGGCCCGTGCCGTGACTACCCCAAGCCCGCCTTCCATAGGCCAGGGGCTGGCGACTAGCACCAATGGCGTAAATCCCGATAACTGGGAAGGCATTGCCATTACAAAAGCAAACAAACACCACAGAGTAAGCAAGCGGAAAAGTAAACACAAGCGAAGAAAAGTAAAAGGGCCGGAAATACAAGCCCAACTGTAAAGTACAACTCGAAAGGGAAAAACAGCAGCTGGAAGAACGAAGCGGCTCCTGGGTCGTCCTCCTCGATTCCTACCTGAAGGGTAGGTACAGATGGCTCAGCTCCTGGATCGTCCACCACGGATCCTACCTGAAGGGTAGGTACAGATAGCTCCTCTACTCTTCGGGTCCCGTCGTCTACTCCGGGTACGTCCGCCCAGTGGTCCTCCTCCGGGTACCGACCTGCTCCGCAAGCCTCAACTGCGATCTGCGCTGTCCGTCGTCTGCAACCAACACAACGAAGTGCGGGCATAGCCCGTGCAGGGGTGAGTATAAGCTACTCAGTAGGGACCCCGAGACCCTTAAGGTCTCACTAAATCCAACATGGATATCCACAAAGTAAAGATAGCAATCACGAAGTAACATGAGACTCTACTTAGGTATATGCCCATACATATACCTAAGTCATCAAGTAACCCATCCAATCACAAGGATACACAAAAATCATGAAATCAACAGATAACCATCACCCAGGTATATGCCCATACATATACCTAAGTTATCAAGCGACCCATCTCAATCATGAGGAAACGCAAAGATTCATTGACTCAGCTCAAACCAGGATTTTCATTATCGAAACCGTAACTACTGAGGAGCTCCGTCTCTAGAGTGTACAGTGGTCCTGTCACGACTCCGAGGTACTGCTCACTAACCTAAGACTGCTGAGGTACTCCTCCTGTCGAGTACTGCGGGTTTGCGGCCAACTACCGGGCGCTCCGTCCGCTGAGGGTCTGTCACCAAATACCGGGCGCTCACCCAAATAGCCTACTGAGGTACTCCTCCTGTCGAGTACCGCGGGTTTGCTGCCAACTACCAGGCGCTCCGTCCGTCGTGGGTCTGCCGCCAAATACCGGGCGCTCCGTCCACTGGGCTAGTCGACTCACTCCAAGTCGAGTCGGTCAAGCAGTCGTCAGGTCTCAGTCGGCTACACGGTCTCCGTACTTTGCACGCTCGTCTCCGGGAGGGTCCGCTCCACGAGCTACTGGTCGATACTCCAAGTATCACAAAGTCCCACAAAGAAGTGTCTCAAAGGACCGCCTCATCATAGGGGTCTCAACGCAACAGACGGCGCGTCAATCGGACGCCCGGTCTGTGAGTTATTAGCCTTTTCGTCCCGGGGGCCTGGTTGGTTTCGTGAGCAAACCAAACCCGGCCATATCTCAACTGTACCCCGAACTCTCATAAGGTAAGCACATAGGGACCGTTTCTCAACGTGATCACCAACGCCGTTGACGGTTCGTCGAACGGACGTCCTGGCTGAAAGATATCAGCTTTTCCGTTCCAGGGGCCCGGTTGGATTTCAGGTACAATCCAATCCGGCCATACTCCGACTGCATCCAAAACTCGGGAGGAGTATGTCAAAAGTTCCGTCTCATCAAGAGGAAGTCAACGAAACAGACGGCGCGTCAATCGGACGCCCGGTCTGTGAGTTATTGGCTTTTTCGTTCCAGGGGCCCGGTTGGTTTCGTGTACGAACCGACCCGACCGTACTCCGTCGGCATCCAAACCTCGAGCAGAGTAAGCCAAAAGTTCCGTCTCACTGAGAGGAATTCAACAAAGCTGACGGTACGTCATTCGGACGTCTAGAGCTCAAGATATGTGAATTTGACCGAAATGGTCCGAAAACGGGGGGGGGGGGGGGGGTCCGGGTCCGGGCCGACCCGGTTGGCCCGGCCCCGCCCGGCCAGGGCCGGTCCGGCTCGGCTCGGCCGAGCGGCCTGACAACCCCGCGGTACCCGCGGTGTGTCGCGTTGGACACCCGCGGGGTGCCGCCTGACAGCCCCGCGGCACCCGCGGGGTGTCGCGCTGGACACCCGCAGGGTGCTGCCTGACAACCCCGCGGCACCCGCGGGGTGTCGCGCTGGACACCCGCGGGGTGCTGCCTGACAAACCCGCGGCACCCGCGGGGTGTCGCGCTGGACACCCGCGGGGTGTCGCGCTGGACACCCGCGGGGTGTCGCCAGACAACCCCGCGGCACCCGCGGGGTGCCACCCTGGACACCCGCAGGGTGTCGCCAGACAACCCCGCGGCACCCGCGGGGTGCCACCATGGACACCCGCGGGGTGCCGCCGCCTCCCGCGCCGCCGCCGGCTTCCGCAGGCCACCGGAGACGCTCCGGTGGTCCGATTTGCTTCCCGTCTGCGCCTACGGTCATCCCGGGACCCGACCTTCACTGCGGAGGCCTCAAAATTAACTTGCGGCCTCGTTTGTCGTCGCCCGTCAATCTGCGCTCAAGAACAAAATAAAATTAATTTAATCTGCGGCCTCTTTGGCGCGGCGCGACGACGTCGCGTGCTTGATCGACTTCTCGGCGTGGCGCGAAGGCGTCTCGATCTTGTTTGATTTCGTTCCACAGCGCGGCACGACGGCGCCACTCAATAGTTGCCGTATGATTCCCGCGTGGTGCGACGGCACCACGCCATCTCGCTTCATCCACAAGAAACAACAAGAATAAAGGAGGGGGGGGGGGGGGGGTTCGGCCGTGTTTGTGCGGCCCGACCCCCCTCGCATTAGATTGATAACAATCGGCCTTTCTAGAACGATAATCCATCACAATCTTTTTAAAAATAAATAAAAAGATTCGGAAACAAGGGCCGACAAAAAAAAAGAACCTTCAAGATCGAAGGAAAGATCAACAACTTTAAAAAGATTTAAAACCCCTACCTCAAGCGTTGTCGCTCGCGAGTTCGTCGCGGAAGAGGACGATCGTCGCGAAAGAAACGTCGCCGGAGAAACGTCGTTGATTCCGTTGTCGTTGAGGTGCGTCTGAAGGGAGAACGTCGCTTGGAAAGGAACGATCGTCGCGGAAGAAACGTCGCGGAAGAAGCATCGTTGATTTCCGCGGTTTCGGCGTTCTTCGCCGGAGGCCGGCGTTCTTCGCGTTCTTCGCCGAAGAAGAACGCTCTCCTCCAAATTCTCCCCACGCCACAAGCTTCCACCCAAAATAAAATAAGAGTAATCTTATTTTATTAACGCACAAGCAACGATTAAAAAAAAGAAACGAACAATTAATTCCAAGAATTAATTTACCAAAGAAACCGCCCAATTAATTGGACGAAAGAAACAGCCCAATTTAATGGTCTGTTAAGAAACTAAGAAACCGCGTCAGTTGACTTTCAGTTTCTTTGACGGCTTTTCGCGGGTGCGTTACTTAGCGGAAGAAACGGCGGGGCTCGTGCGGGCCCCACCCACAAATATCCTATCAAGAGGATAGGATATTTCAGTTGCACCCTATCCGCTTCAACTAAGCCTAACCAGCTTAATGTGGCTTTCAAGTGGCTTCAAGTAGAATAAAAATAAAGTTGTCGTAACAACTTTATTTTATTTCTTAACCTTAAGTCCAAAAATTTAAAAACCACACCTGAGCAAACACAACTCCGGAAGAGGCGTTTCTAGGCAAAACCCGGCGCTGCGATTTCATCGGTGCCCTCAGAATTCGATTCCGGGCACCGGTTCAAAAGTTAGAAAAACCCGCTCGTCCATTCACTGAACGTACCCGAGCCAAAACTTCGGAAAATGATTCCGGGCACACCGGGCCTCGGAATCAGGTGCCGTCAGAAACTGCGTTCTTGTAAAATTCCAAAGAAAAATAAGAAAAAAATTTCCTTGAAATTTACGGGTCTTTACAATTTACTATGCTCAACAATTCATATCATATTCTACTCAAATTACTCATCTATAAAAATATCAACATAGTCAACTTCTACCACATGAGAAGGGTCTATTTGATATCATCAAATACATGAAATGTGAAACATATCATTCATGAAACTATAGCATCATGGAAGGTCTAATCAGTACACCAGTAGACTGACCCTTTGGACTGACCCTTTGGACCATCTAAAACAGAACAACAAACTTGGGCTTTAACTTTCCCTATTTCCTGATATAGAATTTCCCCAACCTAGGAAAAACTTGAAGGAAAATATGATGACCAACCTCAAACTCTGGATGAAATATCTGATGGTTAGAGTAAGATTTATGCTTACTCTACATGGTTACTAATCGCCTCTAGATTAAATAAACCTTGTCAAATGTCTCTTTTATGAGAGATGGTCCAACAAGTAGTAAATAACCCACCTATAATCAACAAAGGTGAATAACATGACATTCTATAAAAACCTCTAAAGGTTCCATTTGAATCAATTCCTATAAGTTTTTATTATAGAAAATCTCCACATGTTCTATATGCTACCCCCCAAAACCACTAGAATCTAAAATATTGGCTAATAAAATATCCCCCAAAACCAGAATATTCCACTTAGATTGACCATCAGTATGTTGATGATTTGATGTACTCATATTAACCTATGAAACCAAATCTTTATTAAGACCTTTCCAAAAATGATATGTGAAACAAGGATATTGATTAGAAATGATACTCCTCAAAACACCATGCAACCGAAATATATCTCACATTTATAGACTACATAGTTCATTAATGGTGAAGGTATCCCTGATAGAAAATAAGTTAAAAACCTTCAATAGTATACCTATGATCCCCCATAATTTATATCTCTTGTATGGTGTCTTGGGTAATCCTATCAAAAAATACATTTTTAAATCATTCCATTTCCATTCAGGAATGTGCAGAGGCTACAAAAGCCTTGAAGGCCTTCGATTCTCACCTTTCACCTATTGACATGTAAACAATATTACCACAATTCCAACTACCTTCTTCTTTATTCCTAGACACCTGTATTGTATATGGAGGTCATGATACATATTTTTCAAACCAGGATGTACCTACAATCTTGAATCATGAAACTCTCTTATCATCTCCTCACACAAGACTATATGAACCATTACCCATCCCCAAAAAAGTAGAGAATTTATACTACCAAGATACCATCCAACTATTGGATACCTACCATAGATGTTTCATCTCTGAACTAATCCCTATGGATTATATAAATACCATGTATTGACTCATTCAAGAATCCCTAGTATGATATATGTCTAAGTTAGAGCTACTCATCAATGAGAATCTAGAACATCTAGATGTATGCCTACAAAAAGTGTCATCATCTACCACTCATCACAAGACTACTAAACTATATCTATATGAATCTTTGGCTTAAGGAATAGATAATGAATTTTCCCATTCTAAATGTAAAATCAAACTAAAATTCAAATGACTACAAATACTCGACCTCCCTCCTCTACTGAAGGTTCAGGTCCCACTGAGTAAAGATGTATATGAGGATCTTGTGGTATATGTATACCAAAAAATAATCAACCATAATATAATTTCATCAAAATATCAGGGAATTCACTACCAAGGATAACTCCATATCATGATTTGGGAAATTCCTCTCATGCAGTCTTATCTGTATAGATCCATAAGCAACCACTCGATCCTCCTACATCAAAACTGTTTTAAGTTCAACTCTGTATGCATCACAATACATAGTATATTCCTTACTTGTTATAGGTATTGTGAGGATATGTTATAAGGCCAACTTAAACTTATGTTCCTAAAAATATATCTCATAATAATATGACCAAACAAACATCATCCCCTTCTTGGTCATCCCAGACATCAGAGCATGCATATAGGAGAAGTATTGGATAAAGAACTGATAATACACTGATAAACCCAAAAACCTATGAATCTCAAATACATTATTGGGTATCAATCAAGATATGATTAATAAAAATTTTTATGGGTCCATTGACACTCTAGCTTATGAGATGACATGACTCAATATGTGTAGTTTATCAATTCAGAAACCTCATTTGGTTAGTATGGTGTAAAGTTGATGCTTTCTCAATATACTCACAATGATGTCAAGATATTGGGAATGATCATCCACTAAATGGTTGTACACTATGATGTAATTGAAAAAAAAAACACCTAAAAATGATCCAAAAATGGATGAAAGATCATAATCATGAAGTCCATGAATACAACCAATGAATTTTTTAAACCAAATAACATCACTACAAACTTATAAAATCCATACCTGCCTCTAAAAGAAGTATGAGGTATGTTCGATGGTCTCACCTGCAACTGATGGTATCATAATCTCAAATAGATCTTGTATAAAATCTTATCACCTCTCAGATGATTGATGATATCATTGATGTGTGGAAGGGTATACTAATTCTTGACCATCATCCAGTTCAATCTCCAAGAATCCACACATAAGAAAAAATTTCCATCAGCCTTCTTGGAGAAAAGAACTAGAGAAACCCATGGAGACATAATATTTCATATAAAACCATTATCTTCTAGATATTACAACTATAATTTCAACTCTCAAAGATATATTGGATCCACCCCATACTGAAGAAAAGAAACCGGATCTGCTCCCAACACCAACTGGATTGCAAACTTGATCTCCCACTTGTGTGGTAAGTTGTGAGATTCATCAGGAAAGACATCCTGAAAATGGTATACTACTGTAGCAAAGAAATATTGATAAATTCCACCATCATCTATAAAAATACCTTCAATCTAATCCATAAGTCAATCCAATATTCTCTAAATTGGTTCAACATGACCAGCCTGAAGATCCCACTCACCTGGGTGAAAATAACTATCTCTTTCTATAGATCAAAAAGTAACACTCATACGGTAACAATTGATATGATCTTCGTATAGACATAGTTACTGAATACACAGAATAAAATTGAAAACTATCATTTCTATCACAAATGGTTCCTGAAAAAAACTATAAACACAATTTTAAAGAAAAAATTCTTTACAATGATTGATATTATATGACCACACTCCCATCAATGTGACGATGGTTAAGACCCCATCTATTATCTCCACAGAAAATCCCAAAAATATTGAAAAAAGAGAAAACATAAAGAAATGTGAAACTCATGTATCAGACAAAACACAAGAAAGGGTAGATGATACATGAATCATTCCTCTAACATTATAAGGTCTTGCATCCACACTTGATAGAGTCGACTACATAATGTACGACTGAATTTCCCTTCTGCTCTGGGATCTAGTCTAATTCCAAAGAGATATTCCATATTCCCGGTACTACATCTCCAACACTGGGGTACCAAATCTTTTAACTTGAATTGAAAATATATTGGAATCTACATAGTCGACTATAGTGTCCTTTCTAGAATCTGGTGTCCGTCCTTATCCCTTACCACTGCTATACTACTTCAAAACCCTATAAAACCTCTACAAGTTTCTAAGACCACTATAATAATGAAACTCTAAATAAGGGTACATGCACTGAGGCTACCTATGTCCTAACTAGACACACTAATATAACTCCAATGGAAGATGGTCCTGATATGGCTATCTACTGCCCTAACTACTTTTCCCACAATTTCCTTGGTGATAATTGTAATTTCAATGCTTATTTTCACCAAAATAGATCTCCCAGTTTCCCTATTGAATCATCTTATCCACAGCTTGGGGACACTATTAGAATACCTTTCATGATGTGGGATTGATTTCTAACATTTTAAAAGCTAATTAAGCGTAAGATAATCGCCTCTGAACTGATCTCATAGTGAATCAAATCTTGAAAGAATATCACCTTAGAGATCTCATAAACCAATAAAGATGGGAAAAATCACTATAATTTAGTAAAATGAACAACATAGTCCATTAATGACATGCACTTCTGTATCAGCTTCATGAACTTGTGAGACTTCCCATCCATCAATGTCTCTAGATAGAAGTGTATGAGAAACTTCATCTCTAGTTTCTTCCAAGATAACTCCTCCATCTTCCCATATTTCTCTAGAACATCCCACAAATGCTTGGCAATTACATGAAGTTTGTATGTAGTAAGCTTTACCATCATATATGAGGGTGTATTGAGGTGATTGGATATTGTCAAGACTGACTTGAACCAATACTTAGTTTCCTAGGGGATTCCCTCCCCAATAAATGTAGGGGATTTTTTAGCTTAAACTCTCTTATCATCTCAGACATTGAAGGTATGGAGAAATAAATCTCCCTTTCTATGGATCTCAGGACCCTCAAGAATCTACTATGAAGATGAAAACCATTGTGATCCTCAAAATCTACAGGAAGCTTTGGATTAGCCCCATTAGGAGTTTATTGATTTCCAATCTCATGATGCTAAATTTAGAGATAAGAAGGAATACTTTTCTCTACAAGACAAACACACTCCATAGAGAACTGGATAAAAACAAGGCCATCCTCAATTGGTGAAACAATAGAGAACCACTGGCTCATAGTCACTATAAACAAGGATTAAAATTGTTTTAGAATTACATAATGATTCTTTAATTTCATTTATCAGATATAATATGTATCTCATTTTACATTTCATATGGGAAAATATCACCTGACATAAATATGTTTATATCCTGAACAATTCATGTTAGGATATATCCTTATGTGCCTAACATGATGCATGCATACACATCTCATGTCGTACCAGACCACTAGTATAAATCTTAGTAAACAATAATTTCAAACAACATGTGAATCCCCCAAGGTGAAATAACATAAACTCATAACAATATAACATCATGAAAAACAATCCCATCCCTAGGCACTCATATTTTCCCCATACATGGTTTAGCCACTTCGATACACAAGATCACTACCAAGTCCCAACACATCCTAATCTCATTTCTACCTTTCCCAAATAATAAAGAAATAGAAATGAAAATAAAACCCTCTCTAACACCACTTTATAATATCCCTCAACCTAGAACACTCTCACATGTCCAAATTAGGCTGGTAACGAGACCTCAAGTGTATCTCCCTATACACCTTAGGCTGCCAACTAAAAGCGAGGTGTGTAAAGAGCATAGTGGGGAGACTCTACCCCATGGTATAGAGTTGTAATACAATGGAAGTAAATGATTGAATAAAAATCATAGTAAATAATATAGTAGAAACATTAGAACATACTATTGGAATGTTAAGGGGAAACTAATAAATCAAATAATAGTGAACAACATAATTTCAGGATGAAATGTAACTAAATGACATGGTATAAGTCAAAAGAATAAATGAACAGAAAAATAATAATTTAAATACCCCATTCCTGAACCCCATGTTAGTATTTCCTCTTTGGTCCAACTCATTCAGTAAGAAAAAATAAACAATAAGGTCCCTCACCCTTTTCCAAACCTATATCTATGTGATTTTCTTGGGTACCAAATAAGATCCTAGATAGGATTTGAGTAAAAAATAGTTTTTTGAAACCACAATGTCTAAGAAAGAAATCTAACAATAATTTCATGAAATAAAGTAATAAAAATGTGTATTAATTAAAAAATTAATTCAAAAAATTAATAAACCTACTTAGACACCATTGTAGAATATAACTAAGCATGTAGCATAACCATACCATTAATGATAACAGTCCAGTGAATAATCACATAACTAGGTAAAGATCTTAATATAAGAATTACATCTTAACTGGGTGAATACCTATAATAATTATATAATTACTGGGCCAAGCACTATAATAATTACAGCATAACCTAGCCAAGCCTTATATATGTGCATTTCAACATCTAGGAAAATACCTATATATATATGCATTTTAAAATCCTGGCCAATCCATATGTAATAATTTTAGAATCCATTCCAATATCTCTATATCATCATTTCAACATCAATCATAACCCAAGTCATAATGGAAAGAAAAGAAAAACATCATATCATAAGCCACAATGGTTAATTATACCAATTACCATTTGTCTTTGAATTACCAATTTATTCACTAACTTATATCTTAATCCATTACCATGATAATTGAATACCCATTTTATATCATGTCATCATCAGCCTTTTCATTAATCAATTAATCCTTTTTTTTCCAGGTGAATCTTACACAAGCAATCAACTGAGTCTCACGTCATGGTAATCATGATTTAATCTATTATCTAATTGATTATTATTCTAGGGTAGGCTCACCCAATGGGTAGCCACAATCTAGTTCTATAAATAATTAAATTCAAAGGGATACAAAAAATAATCCAACACAATAGTTATCATCATCCATTAATCAATTAATTAACGAGCAAGTTGTGTCATCCCTATCGCAATATTAAAACATAATTAAACAATTAAATTATGACAACTCTGGACTTTTATTACACAATTAAACTTAATTTATTACATAAAATTCACTTGATACAACAATGAATATTGAGAGGTCTAGTGTAAGTGGGTCTTAGGATCATTACATAACAACTTAAAACATATCTTTATTGAAAACTTCCTTTACATGACCACTACATTCCCTCGTACTTAGCATTGAATGGGATAACCTGAGGACATGCATAAGAAAAGGGTGAGCTATAAAGCCCAGTAAGGGAATAATCATGGAATAACATGAGGAAAACAATATAAGTTAGATAATAGTCATATCAATAGAGAATAATAGAAGAATAAACATAAAGTCATGATAAAGAATGATAATCAAAACATGGAAATGTGGCAACAACACTTAAAATGAAATTAGCATGAGCCAAGGCTCATTGCACATGAAGCATGAGTAAATCCTCATTGCACATGAAGCATGAGTAAAACCTCATTGCACTTGAATTAGTATGATTTGACACCCATTGTACATGATGTATCATGATACTATACTTTACCCAATGCATTGGAGCACTATAAGGGCGTACCCTTCTTAAACATTTCATTCCATGCATTAGTGTGCCACATGGATCATATAACATGGATTCATAAAACATCATAATTTATTCCACAACAAAGGAATGTGTAATTCAGACATGAAATTTATAATCATTAAGTAAATGTGTATAAATGTGAATACACTTGATAGAAAATGGGCATGGTATTCACTACACAATGGCATTGGCTTGGAAAATCAGTGCAATTTCGGCATCGTAACAGCGTGACATAAGAATTCATAAAAATGGTTGATGAGAGAGAAAGGGGTGTATCATCATATTTACATGAAATGGAAAGTAATGGGGTAATATAGATACATTACCCAACAAATGTAATGTAAATTAGATTCATGATACAAAAGAATAGCTTGAATGTAAATGAGGAGAGAGAAATTTCTTTCGAAATTTCGGCATAGTAATAGGTGTACATGGAAGGATTTTAATAAGAGAGAAAGGGGTATCCCATAATCCCAAAATAAATAGGGAAGTATGGGGGAGGTGATAAATGATATCCCAACATTTATAATTGAAATTAAAAGGGCATAACAACATTAAGAAAATTGGACAAAAATGAGAAAGGAAGAAAAACCCTTACTTGGAAGTGTGCTTCCAAAGGCTTGGGAGAGTCTTGAGAGAGGATTCTTGGGAGCTTGGGGCACCTTGGGAGGATTATAGAGAGATTAGGTCAGAGTTTGGACGAAATATAAAGGCTTTGAGTGAGTAGGAAGTGGGATCTTGGTTGGGTTTATATAGGAAAGGTGAGGGAATTCTTTATTATTTAGGTTTGGGAGACCTCACATTAAACTAATCCAAACCACAAACCATCCCATGGTTTTTCCCATGGTTTTTGGAAAATAGAAGTGTAAAACAATATTTTATAATTCAAAAGTAAGAAATTCTTAAAATAATTGGGTTTCTTATGTGAAGGTGAGTCACACTCCCAATGAAATCAATTTAAAAAGACATGATGTTTAATAAGTCTTGAAGGGTCCATTAATGTTTTTTCAAATAAGTAAAAAAAACCCAAAATCAAATTATTTTAATTGTAAAACATATATTGGCCAAACATAAGGCTTATAGTATTTCATTACATCACTATTGGGTCATTAGGATGTCTTAAAACACATTATATATTTAATAGGTATTTAATTTTTACCCAAAAATTTGAGTGTCTCAAAAAATTATGAAAAATTCACTGTCGGATAATTTCAACCTCATGATTCCAGAAATAATAATCATTTTATCTAAATAGTTTTCTAAATATGATAATTTTCACTTTTAAAATAAAAACTGACATTTATCGAAAATTCATGGGTTTTGACAAAAATGGATTTCAAACCTTAATAAAAATTACAATTACATTCATAAAATTATATGATCATTTATATTTAATAAAAATTAATTTAATAATAATAATACTATTTTATTAAAATATTATTTAATTAAAAAATCCATTAATTCATCAAAATACATTTCCTAGTTGAATGTTAACTAAAAATACTATTTGTGCTTTAAAACCCTTATACATCGTAACAATAATAAAATGAAGGTATATTCATTATTATATAAAAAAATTATGTACATAATCATAGTGCTAATTTCTTGTTAAATAACCCCTTATAACACCCTCATAAGATCGACAGGTAAGGTGTGCGATGGTGACCGACTCTTGGGGTGGCTTGGATAACATTACTCAGGTGGTAATCTCTATCAACTTACACTTCTCTAATAGGAGGTTCTGCTCGAGCTTAACATATTCAAGCTCAGCTTGGGCTTGGTTAAGAGAAAATCCCAAAGATGCAACCTCCTTTTTGAGCTCTGACAAATGGGCTTTGTATGGGGAACATTTACTGAATGAGGCTATTCCTTCCTTTGTCTGAGTAAATTGGATTTGTTAAAACCCTATATTTATACTAATCATGTGATAACTGTTCAACCACTATATTAGCAATAGTCACCATTCTTAACATAAAACCAAAGAAGTTGAAATTTTATATAAACATTTTACATAAAGAGACATTTAATTTAATCAAGAGGGATTTCCATTAATGAAAGTTTGGGTCGTTACAATCTTTCCCCCTTATGAAATTTCACCCTCGAAATTTCCTTTTCCCACACTAAAACAGATGTGGATAACTTTGCTTCATCATTTCCTCCGATTCCCATGTTGCTTCTTCAAACTTATGGTTTCGCCACAACACCTTGATGAAGGGCATTGTCTTGTTCCATAGAACTTTTTCTCTACGATCTAAGATCTTCACTGGTTGCTCCTCATAAGAAAGATCGTCCTCTAACTGCACCACCTCTAAAGAGAGTACATGTGAAGGGTCTGGTATGTACTTTCTTAAGAGGGATACATGAAAGAAATCATGTACTTTGGCCATGGTAGGTGGAAGTTCTAGTTGATTTGCCATGGCCCCAACACGATCAAGAATCTTGAAGGGTCCAATGTACCCTGGAATTAAATTCCCTTTCTTTACAAACCTCATGACCTTATTATATAGAGATATGTGTAGAAATACCATGTCTCCAACCTTAAACTCAAGGTCTCGTTGACGGTTATCTGCATAACTCTTCTGTCGATTCTGGACTTCCTTGATATGCTACTGAATGGTTTTCACCTTCTCCACCATTTCTTCGACCATATCTAGTCCAAGCAGCTTACGCTCACCGAACTCATCCCAACATGCTGGTGTTCTTTACCTTTTCCCATAAATGGATTCATATGGTGCCATTTGGATGCTCGAGTGGAAACTGTTATTATAAGAGAACTCCAGCAGAGGAAGATGTTGATCCCATCCACTTTTAAAGTCCATTGAGCATGCTATCAACATTTCCTCAAGTGTTTGGATAGTCTGCTCGGATTGGCCATTATTTTGAATTTGATAGGCCGTACTGATGTTTAGTTCAGTATTCAAAGAATGTTGAAGATTCTTACAAAACTTAGAGGTGAATCTTAGATCTCGATCAGACATAATAGATAGTGGTACTCCATGCAGCCTTACCACTTCCCTGATATATATCCGTACAAGTTGATCTAATGAGAAATCCTTCTGAATTGCAATGAAGTGTGCAACCTTTGCAAGATGATCCACCACAACCCAAATTTCATTATTTCCTTTGGATGTCTTCAGAAGTCTGGTGACAAAGTCCATGATGATGTTCTCCCATTTCCATTCTGGTATAGGCAATGGTGGCATCATCCCCTTAGACTTCTGCCTCTCTGACTTTAGTTGATGACACACCAGACACTTTGATGTATATTCAATGATCTCCTTCTTCATATTATCCCACCAATAATGCTCTCAGATATCTCGATACATCTTTGTGTTTCCTGGGTGAAAAGAGAAATTTGAACTATGTGCATCATCCAAAAGTTCCTTCTTCAGCTCTAGACTTCATGGAACACATAGTCTTTTCCCAAATCTCACAATTCCTTCTTCATTAACATTAAACTTTGAGGATTTCCCTTTTCTGATAGCTTTCAATTTTTCCTGAATTCCCACATCATCCTTTTGAGAATCTTTAATCCTTTCCAAAAGTGACGGTTGGGCAATCATTTGTGAAAGGATTGAGGATGTTCCCTTGTTTATGATTCCCATGGCCATCTTCATCAAGTCTAAGAAGATTGGATCCTTTTCAATTCTCACCAATGTTAGAATTGCTGGGTCCTTTCTACTTAGGGAATCCGCCAACTTGTTCTCTTTCCCATGGTGGTAATGGATTGAGAAGTCATAGACTTTGATCAGATCTAACCATCTTCGTTGGTGCATGTTCAACTCTTTCTATGTGAATATATACTTGAGGATTTTGTGGTCCTTATAAATTTCATACTTCTCCCCAAAGAGATAATGTCGCCAAATTTTCAAAGCTAAGATCACTACAGCCAACTCGAGGTCATGTATTGGATAGTTCTGTTCATGAACTTTCAATTTACTTGATGCATAGGCAATGACTTTATCATTTTGCATCAACACACATCCTAGTCCCTTCTTTGAATCATTACTGAATACCACAAAAATTTCTCCACTTGTGGGTAATGTGAGCACGAGTGCAGTGATAAACCTCCTTTTCAACTCCTTGAAGATTTATTGACATTCATCACTCCAAGAAAACTTTACTCCCTTACGAGTTAGTTTGGTAAGAGGGTTGGACAATCGTGATAAATTTCTCACAAATCATCGATAATATCCAGATAACCCCAAGAAGCTATGGATATCCGTTACTGATGTTGGCCTCATCCATACCTTAATTGAATATATTTTGGAGGGATCCACATATATCCCATTGATTGTGATGATATGGCCCAAGAATGAGACTTTCTTCAACTAGAACTCACACTTGCTGTACTTTTCATAGATATTATCCCTCCGCAAGTTCTCTAGTACAGTTCGTAGATTCTCCTCATAATCCTACTTGGTTTTGGAGTATATCAAAATATAATATATAAAGACTACCAAAAATTTGTTGAGGTAATCTCTAAAGACTCTATTCATTAATTCCATGAAGATTTCGGGAGTATTAGTGAGTCTAAAAGGAATTACTATGAATTCATAGTCCCCGTATGTTGTACAAAAAGTAGTCTTGGGGATATCTTCTTTCTTCACCCTTACTTGATAATATCCTGACCAGAAATCCACCTTGGAGAAGTATTGTGCTCCCCGTAGCTTATCGAACAAGTCACCAATTCGTGGGAGAGGATACTTGTTCTTTATCATGATTTTTTGAGCTCATGATAATCGATGAAAAGGCACATTGAACCATCATTCTTTTTGATGAAGAGGACTAGTTCACCCCATGGTGAAGCACTTGGGACTATAAACCCTTTACCTAGATTCTCATGTAGTTGTTTCTTTAGCTCCTCAAGCTCCACAACAGCCATTATATACAGAGTCTTGGATATTGGAAACGCCCCAGGTATAATATCAATTGATAATTCAACATCTCTTCTTGGAGCAAGACTAGGAAATTCCTTGGGAAACACTTGAGTGAATTCCCACACAATAGGCATTTCTTCAAGGATGGTTTCTTCCTTGGAATCAATCATTTGATACAGATATGCGTGCTCATAGGGAAGTAATATCCACGCTTGAGATGATGGAGAAAAAGTTGGTTCATCTTCCTCCTTGAAATTGTAAATAATCGGGGGTCGATTCTCCACATGGAGAGTGATTTTCCTCTCATGACAATTTATGTTGGCTCTATATATGGATAGCCAATCCATGCCAAGAATTGGATCAAAGTTCACCAGAGGGAGAATGAAGAGGTTCTACAAGAAGTTCAATCCATAGATTATGACAAGGGAGGAGTTATATTCATGGGATGCGATGATTACAACATTTTCCATACTCACCAACATCTTCAATTCCATGATTTTTGGTGGTGATGGGATTGTTCTACTAAACTTCCAAGATATAAAATAATGCATAGAACATGAATCAAAAAGTATGTTTGCTATTATTGAATGAATAACTATCATACTTATCACCATTTCTTTATTGGGGTTCACTTCAACAGTAGTGATGGAAAAATATCGCCCTTACTCCCTTGGAGGTTGTTGGTTGCCTAAAAAAACCCTTGGCTTAGGGCACTGATTTTCAAGATTCCCTAGTTCTTTGTAGTTGTAGCAATGAACCACACGTTGAGGTTCGAACAGAGTGTTCCTTTCCTCTTTCGCAACTGCTGATCTTTCTTGCCAACAGTTGACATCTAGGTTCCCTTATCTTCCACTCCCAAAGAATTTGCTCGTCCCCTTCAGGAAATTTCTGGGGTGCTTCTTTCCGCACCTTTGGAAAGTGGGGTGCTGGTTCTTCTTAGCACCATTGGATTTATCCATCGGACCACTAACATTGAAGTCCACCTTAAGCTTCTTATCCCCATGATACCCCTGAGATTCTCCAATATCCATTTCTACCTTGAGGGAACATCATAAAATTTCATCATAGCTATTGAAGTCACAAATCGCCAGCGCTTTCCACATGCTAGGTTTTCTCCCACCAAAGAAGTAGTCAACCTTGCATTCGAGGGTAACAACAAAGCTGGAAGCGTATCATGAAAGACTTGTGAAGTTTTCCTCATACGCTCCAATAGATTCTTCATCTATATTCTTGATGGCAAGGAAGTCCCTTTCCATCTTAAGCCGAAGGGTGCGCGGAAAATATTTATCAAAAAACATCTTTCAGAAATCATTCCATTCCAATGCCTCGATCTCCTCCTCAGGCTTCATAGTTTTGATCAACGTGCACCATTGATCAGCTTCACCCTCCATATGATAAGTAGCCAAGAGAACCTTATCTTGTTCAGAACATTGAATGATGGATAAGATCTTTTCAATGGAGTTGATCCATTGTTCAACGATTGAGGGATTGGATGATCCATTAAAAGTAGGATGCCTTTGTCTCACGAAGCTCTTGATAGTGACTTGTTCTTTCTTGGGGGGGGGGGGGGTTGAATGTTCTTCTTAACCCATGATTTTATTAAAATCTTGAGTGAGATGAGAAAGAAGCGTGACAAAGTTTGCGATTCCCACTCCCATTGGATTGGGCATCTCATTAGTACAGTCATCACATTGATCTTCACATCGGTTGTTAGCCCGAGTCCTCCTATTACCGGCCATTGGCTGGAATAAAAGGAAAGTTAGGGGTAACACATAAAGGGTCATCCCAAGACAAAATCTAATGACTTATAAATAACTTTTATTTCTTTAACTTATGAATCTGTAGGCTTCAATCTATGCTATCCATGATCTACTTTTAACATATATTCTTGGGGGCATTTTTTTTAATTCCCTTAATAAGGGTTCATACTAAGCTTGTGAATTTACCAAAGCATATCCCCCGGGAGTGTCATAACCAAGAGTGCATCAAGTCCCATTTTCATGTACCTAGATACCCTGGTTCAAGCCCAAAACTCCTTGTTGGGGTTTTCACCCCTAGGTACATCTCCGCCAGAGCCGCCTCTACCTACTCATATCCAGACATGGATGTATTTTCTTGATAAAACACTTACTCAATACTTAAAAAAAATTAGGGATGTTTTTATTATACATAGTCTTGTATCTAAGGAATTACTAGGGTTTTCTAATCCTAATCCCAAAAATAACTAAACCTATCCCCTGATACCAACTATGAAAACCCGGATCTTTTATTACACAATTAAATATAATTTATTACATAAACTTCACTTGATACAACAAAAAATATTGAGAGGTCTAGTTTCTTTGGGGATTAGGATCATTACATTACAACTTCAAACATGAAATACAACATCTTTATTGAAAACTACCTTTACATGACCACTATATTTCCTCGTACATAACATTGCATGGGATAACCTAAGGAAATGCATAAGAAAAGGGCGAGCTATGAAGCCCAGTAAGTGAATAATAATGGAATAACATGAGGAATACAATAAATGTTAGACAATATACATATCAATAGATCATAATATAAGCATAAACATAAAGTCATGCTAAAGCATGATAATCATAACATGGAAATGTGGCAACAACACTTAACATGGAATTAGCATGAGCCAAGGCTCATTGCACATGGAGCATGAGTAAATCCTAATTGCACATGAAGCACGAGTGAAACCTTATTGCACTTGAATTAGCATGATTCAACACACATTTCACCTGAATTATCATGATACTATACTTTACCTAATGCATTGGAGTGCTATAAGGACACACCCTTCGTAAAAATTTCATTTCATGCATAAGTGTGCCACATGGATCATATAACATTGATTCATAAAACGTCATCATTTATTCCACGATAAAGGAATGTGGAATTAATTAATGAAACTTTAAAATAAATAAGTAAATGTTCATAAAGATGAATACCCTTGATATAGAAATGGGCATGGTATTCACTACACAATGGAATTGGCTTGGAAAATCGGTGCAATTTCGGTATCGTAACAGCGTGACATAAGAGTTCATAAAAATGGTTGATGACAGAGAAAGGGGTGTCTCATAATATTTACATGACATGGAAAGTAAGGGGGTCATATAGATACATGTCCCAAAAAATTTAATGGAAATTAGATTCATGATACAAAATAATAGCTTGAATGTAAATGAGGAGAGATAAATTCCTTTCGAAATTTCGGCATAGTAACGGGTGTACATGGGAGGCTTTTAATGAGAGAGAAAGGGATATAACATCATTCCAAAATAAATAGGGAAGTATGGTTGAGGTTAGAAATGATACCCCAACATTTATAATTGAAATTAAAAGGGCATAACAACATTAAGAAAATTGGACAAAAATGAGAAAGGAAGAAAAACCCTTACTTTGAAGTGTGCTTCCAAAGGCTTGGGAGAGGCTTCTTGGGAGCTTGGGGCACCTTGGAAGGATTCTATAGAGAGTATGGTAGACTTTTTACGAACTACAAATGCTTTGAGTGAGGTGTAAGTGTAATATTGTGTGGGTTTATATAGGAAAGGTGAGGGAATTCTTTATTATTTAGGTTTGGGACATCACACATTAAACTAATCCAAACCACAAACCATACCATGATTTTTGCACATGGTTTTTGGAAAAGGGAAGTATAAAAAAATATTTTATAAGGCCAAAATCTGAAATTCTTAAAATAATGGGGTTGTTTATGTGGAGGTGAGTCACACTCTCAAGGAAAGCAATTTAAAAAGACAAGATGTTTAATAAGTCTGGAATGGTCCATTAATATTTTGTAAAATAACTCAAACAAACCCAAAATCATATTATTTTAATGGTAAAGAATATATTGGCCAAACCTAAGGCTTATAGTATTTTATTACATCACTATTGGGTCATTATGATGTCATAAAACACCTTATATTTTTAATCGGTATTTAATTTTTACCCAAAACTTTGACTGTCGCATAAAATTATGAAAAATTATCCATTGGATAATTTCAATGTCCTGATTCTAGAAATAATATTCATTTTATCTGAATAGATTCCTAAATATGATAAATTTCACTTTTAAAATAAAAACCGATATTTATCGAAAATTCATGGGTTTTGACAAAAATGGCTTTCAAACCTTAATAAAAATTACAATTGCATTCATAAAATTATACAATCATTTATATTTAAAAAAATTAATTTAATAATAATAATATTTTATTAAAATATTATTTAATTCAAAAATCCATTAATTCATTAAAATATATTTCTTAGTTGATTATTAACTAAAAATACTATTTGTGCTTTAAAAACCTTCTACAAGGTAACAATAATAAAATGAAGGTATATTAATTATTATATAAAAAAATAATGTACATGACAATAGTGCTAATTTCTTGTTACATAACCCCTTATAAAACCCTCATAAGACTGAAGGGTAAGGTGTGTGATGGTGACCGACTCTTGGGGTGGCTCGGATAATATTCCTCAGGTGGTAATCTCTATCAACTTCCACTTCTCTCATAGGAGGTTCCACTTGAGCTTAACATATTCAAGCTCAGCTTGGGATTGGTCAAGAGAATAGCCCAAATACGCAACCTCCTTTATGAGCTCTGAAAAATGGGCTTCGTAGGGGGAATGTCTACTAAATGAGGCCATTGCTTCCTTTTTCTGAGTAAATTGGATTTGTTAAAACCCTATATTTATACTAATCATGTGATCACTGTTCAACGACTAAATTAGCAACGATCAACATTCTTAACATAAAACCAAATAAGTTGAAATTTTATATAAAAATTTTACATAAAGAGACATTAAATTTGATCAAGAGGGATTTCCATTAATGAATGTTTGGATCGTTACATAAATAGATAATAGGGTTTGTTTTGACACAACCTACCTTTATCTTGAAATCAACCAATAATCCTAACAGATAACACTAACAAGAGTGAGGGAAAAAAGATCGCAATATGAAATCAATAACTGATCACTTGTTTGGGATGTTTGGAAGGAAGAAGGAACCCTAAAATCACTTGTACATATACTAGGCCTTGAGTGAGGAGGCTGTACAAGAATGAAAAAAGAAATCGTATGCACATCATTTATTTAAAACCACTGAGCCCAATAAATACACGGTGTGTGACATTTACACAAAATGTAATTCTCAATTTATGAATTACATCAAAAAATGAATTTCCTTGGGTTAAAATTACATTTCTCAAACAATACGTGTTGTGAACTAGTTTCATAGCATGAATTAAATTCAGTTACTAAACCAATTTCATAACTTATTCCTAGTGGTAGTTTTAGGTCATATAATATATTCACAATGCATAAATTTCCCATAGGCTTATGTAATCCCATATTTTATAGAAGGGGCCAAACCACATCTGAAGACTTTCAAACTCAAAGGGAACCCTCTTAGTACCCATTATCTGTTTATATTTGGACTCCATTAATTAAGACAAACATACATCTCCAAAAATTAGGTTATTTACCCAATACATTCTATCTATATTCAAATGAGATTCAACCACCATGGTTTAAAGAAAAAGTAAAACCCAACAGAAAAGGGGTTAGATGAAAAAATCAAAGAGGGATATGCTTGGAAAAATATGGGATCTTATGGTATTTCATTACACTTATTATTGAAATTATGAGGATTTTAATATGAATATAACTTTATTTCTTTCATTTGTCTTATGATTTAATAGATATAAATATGGAAAAAGTTTTATTTTACAATATCATTGTTTTTTGGGATTGTTTATGATTAAGTTTAGGATTTTGAAATATGAAAATATATCTCCAGTTAAACTCATGAATATTCTTCTTCTGTACTTATTACTGGATCATACATTTTTCAATTTCATTTTCTAATATTTAATAAACTCAATAGATATAAAAAATGTTTTTAAGAAATAATGAATTTATTTTTCTCTTCCGTCAAATATCATTAATCGGCCATGTCCATGTATTATAAAATTGTTTTAATGATATTTTTACTATTATAAAATGATTTTTTAAAGTCATATTTACCATTTTTAATTTTTTTGAAAATGTTTTAAAAACAATATTCTTTTCATTTTTAGAGACCCGATCCCAAGCTACCGAAATCAACCCTTGAAAATGATGTGTATATTTTTTAAAAAAAAAGAAACATAATAAATACATAAAATTTAATTTTCATATAAATATATTTTTCCGGCTCAAGTTCTGGGTAATTATAATCCCAAAATACATTCAAATAAAATTGTACAAAACTTATAAATCATTAAATAAAAAATCATTTATGCACCACCCCACATTACATATTTGTCATAGAATGACTTCTAAACCAATAAGAATCATTTTGATACATGGGGTGAGCACAAATATGACTAATAATGGGGTTTAAACAACTAATATGTTCCTTAAAAACTTCATGAAAATGAATATACGAACATAAAAATAGATTTTCAAAAATACCTGAATATATATAAGAAAATAATATTTCACAAAATAATTGTACTTGAAATGCCATTGAGAATTATCAGGTGAAAATATTAACTTTATGTGGGTCATTAATGGTTCTTGGAAGACCATGTATAATATCCATACATAAGGCCACTTTTCAACTATTAGACTTACAGGTTCACTCCACACAACTCAACTTATTTCACCAGTGCTAAATTTTTCAAAAACATTTTCCCATGGCTTACTTTTATCATCTCTTTATCAAAAAATTTATAAAGTACTCACACAATACCAATTTTTTAAAAATAAATAAAAACCTTCCCATGTCCCTAACATACTCTAAAAGTTTATAAAGTCATTTAAGAGAGAATCTCATGCTTGAAAACCATTTAATAATTAAGAACTATAGTTTCTTGATGCATGGTTTAAATGCGTGCATGTTCTCATAATGTTGATATTGTCCTATATGGACTAGATTATGGCCATACCTATCTATGAATTACATGGTAGGTGACATAGATGCAATTACACACATGAAATGATACTTTGATACATAATTTCATATAAAATGATAAGATTTATCTCATACAGTTGAAAAAAAGTTTTTATAATAGTTTAAAATCACTAATCATTAGTTTGGAGGTTGATAAATACCATTCCAAAATAATAGAGAAAGAACATCTATACTTAAGTTGGTTATAATTAAATTCTTATATATGTGTATATATAAGTATATATATATACTTATATAAGTGTCTGTGGTTTGTATATAAAAAACTCTTTCAACATTTTAAATCAAGAACCCTTCCATATGAACACAGACCAAGAAAAAGTTGGTAAATAAATGAAAATGTTTTTACTTCCTCCAATGGCCCGAAGGCTTTCATTTTTTATTGATTTTTGATAATACACCTTTCAAGGGATATGGTGGAACCCTTACAAGGTCCGTATGTGTAAGTATTACATAGCCCGTAGGCCTTAGAGGAATTCATTGCCCGTAGGCCTTAAACATTACATACAACCCAGACTTACTACATGGAATTGATCTTCCCCCGCATCTTCATCATGAAATCAGATCTCCACCTTCGCATGGTTATTTGACTAGGATTTCCCATGCATGAACAGAGTTGTCCCGACGGTAGGTGCCATACCTTCTCATTATTGCAATCTGTTTATCTTCTGCTATGGTGAAAGCTCCTTTCTCATGACGGTGGAAAACATAGTGTCACAGTAAAGAAGGGATAAAGAGGGGATGACTTCTACAAGGTTGGATGGGGATTGATTTAGCTCAATGAGGAAGAATAATGGTGAACGAATGGAAATATCATATTAAGTTTGATATGATCAAAGGGATAGAATTAAATCTTAAAATTGTCAACAAAGGGATTCATGTGGCAATGGAACTGACAAATAGGATGAAGTTGCATGTCTAATCAGAGGACTCAGGTAGATCCACACATTTTAAATGGGATGAACGAATGAGATTAAATCAGGTGATATCAAATATATACAGGCATACACATGATTTTAAATAGGCTGAACGGTCTAGATCAATCGGAGCCAGATCAGATAGTCTGCAAAAATGCACAGTGATAAACCATGACACTGGGACTCGAGCGGGTTATCAATGTGGATGACCTAGATCTAACATGGCGATATTTCATACCCTGAAGAAAAATGCTTCCCACATCAAAACAACACAACATCTAGGGTTTCCTTATAAGGTTCAGTGTGCAGTGACATATCTCAATGACACAAACTCACACACACAAGTGGTCCTTATACACATGACCCCACCATAGGTTCTCATCCCACCCTCTTCTCATTGTGGACTATGTCTCTATACATGGGTCCGTGCGTGAATTTCCCCAACTATTCTTTCTTGGTTCTCATGCTCCTCAAGCCTCCTTTGGCATGGGTAGACAGCTCTTTGTTGGGGTTGATGGGGTCTGCCAAAATATTTTAGGTGTCCCCTTAGCTTAGGGATGGTTCCAATTTTATTAATACTTAAAAGAAATTAAAATAAAATAAAAATTAATAAATTATTTATTCCTCATTGTTTAGTTCCCTTTTTAACTTATTTGATAAAATATCTTCTCCAATACAAAATATTTCTTAAAAACTATCTTCAAAACCATAAAATTTTAATTTTAAAATTTCAATAGACTAATACACATAACATAATAATATTTAGTACCCATGTTATTAATTTAAAACAATAATTTCATTTATCCAATAATATTATTTTAGAACAATTAAACACACCCAATGGCTATAAAATCCAACGATCACTTGAAAACCCCAACTGCTATTTATAACATATATTTTATGCCGTATAAATACCCATTCATGGTATTCAAAGAAAATTTCTTGTTTTTAAGAGGATGGTTATTCATATTTCATTGACTCTTAGTGTTATTTATTTACTTCTTGTTATAATGTTTTTTTTGTTACGACTGATCCAAGGGATGTCAACTACACCACCAGCCTTCTTGTATTCTTAGTGGTTTACCGTTTATTTTTCTAGGTCATGCAATGAGTTTTCTCGAGTAGTTATAATCTCTTTTATTAATGTAATATTTTAGTGATTGAATAAAATATTTCTCATTTTCTTTTGGGTATTTGTATTAAATATCACCATTAATCATAAAATAAGACCAAAATAACACCAATTTTTTTCAAAAACCTAATTATTATAGTTATAATTAAGTTCATGGTATATATATTCTCCCCCACTTAACAGAATTTCACCATCGTAATTATATTATACTCTTACACTCCCACTAGCACCACCCTTCAGACATCATCCTCGATGTACCTACAAAACAAATTTATTATTATTAGTATTAATTTACACAATTTAAATGAAAATCATTTAATTTATATCTTCACTAGCTCCACCATCATTATAGGATTTCTTGGTATATCCTTCCACTAGGGTTGATCCCCCGATCATTATTAAATTCATAAATTTAATCTACCCAAATGCACCCCAAAAATCTAGGGTCAAACACATGCAAAAATCAATAGGACCTCAAGAGAGTGGCATGAGAGGTGTAATGATAAGAGATATTGGAATGGACTTGATTCTGATAAAATAGTCGGACAACATTGTTTTCTAAAAACCAGATGTCATAAAGTCTACCAATCATGCCAAAGCTCAGAACATGAAACATATAGAATACACCAGGGTCACCCACCTCTGCAAATTCTTTATATTTTTCTAAGGATAGATAAGTCTTAGACTGGGTGAAACATTTGAAAATACATTCATAGTACTTTCCTTTATGCGTATAATATGAAAGTTGTGAATATGACCTAATGTGATAGAAATGTTTTGTTTCTTGGTATAATTAAGAACATTTGGGTTTCTTGACACCTAGTATAGGTGTTTATAGGATAAAAAAAGGGTTTTCAAAGGCTGGTAAGCATCTGAACATGATTTGACAATTACAGTCTCAAGTATCTTAGTAGGAAGAGACAAGAAGTTAGTTGGTGAACTCTCTCCTTCTATCTAAAAATTTAAGAAAGGTATTTAACTTAAGAAAACATTCTTAAATTAGTATTTTAATTCTAATTTTCCAAAGTTTACTAGGTCATTATTCTAATACCAACTATAGAGACACGGTCCCTTGTTACCAGACTCATGCCTTGAAAATAATGTGTATATTTTTTATGAAAAGAAAATTAATAAATGCACAACATTTAATTTGAATATTAGGATATTTTACCTACCCAATTTCTCAAGAAATAGAATGAAAAAATACATTAAAATAAAATTATAAAAAATGTAAAAATAATTAAACAACAAATCATTAGTGCGCCACACCAACTTTAGAAATTTATCATAGCACAATGGGTACACCTGTAAGAATCATTTTGATACATCGGGTGAGCACAAAAATGCCCAGTTTGGGGGTTTAAAATAACCAATAAGTTCCTTAATCACTTCTTGCAAATTATTATACATACTTAAAAATAAATTTTCACAAATACCTAAATATATATATGAAAAATTTATTTCACAAAATAATTATACTTGGAAATCCCTAGGGAAATCTCTTGGGGAAATATTAATTCTTGTGGGTCATTAAAATTACTTGGGATACCATGTCTAAAATCCATACATAAGGCCACCATTCAATTCATAGAATTATCGGTTCACTCCCCAAAATGTCACTTATTTCACTAGTGCTGAATTTTTCAAAAACATTTTTACATAGCCTTCTTTTCTAATCTCTTTCCCAAAATATTTCTAAAGAAATTAATTAGTACTAAATAATTTTAAAAGAATAAAAACCTTCCTATCTCACCCTCGTACTATTAAATATTATAAATTCATTTAATAAAGAATCCCATTCCTGAAAACCTTTTAATAATTATGAACCATAATTGCTTGATACTTGGTTTAAATGCATGCATATTCTCATAATATTGATATTTTCATGTATGGACTAGACGATGGACATCCCTATCTATGTATGAATTGGTAGATGATGAAGATGAATTTGTGCACATGAAATGATACTTTGTTTCAGAATTTCACATAAAATGATAAGATTTATCTGGTGTAGTTGAGAAAAAACGTGTATGTAAGAGTATAAAATCACAAATCATTAGTTTAAAGGTTGATAAATACCATTTATTATTAATATAAAAAGAACATATATACTTAAGTTGGTTATAATTAAATTCTTATATATGTATATATATATATAATAAATATATATACTTATATAAGTTTATGTGGTTTCAATACATAAAACATATTCAAAATTTTAAATCAAGAACCATCCCATATCAACACTCAATAAGAAAAAGTTGATAAATAAACGTAAATTTGTTTACTTGCAAGTAAGATTACACACATACTCAAATATACATATATAACCCTTATAAGAATAAATTTTGAAACTAAGTTAATACATAAGTTTCTAAAAATAAGATTCATGGCGAAGCAACACATAAAATATATACATATATATTTTGAAAATATTAAGCTATATATGTATATATACGCATGTATATACACATATATATGTAATTTTTGGTAAAAAGAACTTAATTGGTAATGATGTTTCATTCTTAAAACCATAATACTTTAAATATTGATCTTATAAATTGATAAAAAATTTCATATATACCATTCTAGTTAAAAGGATATGGCATACAAAAATATATATCTAGATACCTATATATATGTACAAATATTAGTTACACATAAAGAAATAATAAAATCCCCTAACATGAATCATATCATGATAGGGATGAGGGTTCTTGATTGGACAGATAGAAAGAGATTGAGAGTGAAAATTTTTGAGTGGCACTTGGGTGTGCAAAGTGAGGTTTTTCTAAAAATCCAAAGTTTCAAATACTGATCCAAATATACTAAATACAATCAAAGAAAAATGTTTATTAGAGAAAATTCAACATGAAACAGGGTTAATTGACACCCTAAAAATATAAAAATGAATCCATGTGGGAGATCTGAGTCTGGGATGGAGATTTTTATCTTAAAATAATCACACTCCTTATAAAAAATTGATGAGATCACAATGAGGGTGAAAAAGATGGTGTCCCGAGAAAGAAGGGATGAAGAGGGGCCGAATGCAACAATATTGGATGGGGACTTGTTTAGATTAATGAAAAATAAGAAGGGAAAAATAATGGATGGCTCAAATTATGTCTGATCCAATGTAATAATTAAAATTAACCTTAAAAATTTTCAACTAATGGATTCATGTGGCAATGGAATAAATGACTAAGATACAACCATGGGTCTGATAGAACGACTCCAAATGATCCATACTTTTTAAATTGGATGAACGATTGAGATTAGATTAGGTGAGATCAGACACCTATTGGAATACACATGATTTTAAATAGGATGAATGATCCGGATTAGGCAGATCTAGATCAGACGGTCTGTAAAAACGTGAGGCGATAAACCGCAGTATTGGGAATCAAACAAGGTATCAATGTAGACGACATGGATCTCGCATGGAAAGATTGGATGGCTGAGATCGCATACCCTGAAAAAAATGACCCCATATCAAAACGATGCAGCATCCAGGGATTCCTTATAAGGTCCAACATGCAGTGCCATATCTCGATGAAACAGACGCACACACACAAGGGGTCCTTATACTTGGTAACCCATTGCGGGCACTAAAACCACCCTCTAGTCACTCTTAACTAGGTCCCTATACATGGCTCTATGTTCGGATTTCCTCCACTATGCTAACATGGCTCACCTTCTACTCAAGCCTTCTTAGGTGTGGGTATATTCATCCTTGTTGGGTTTATCGGGTCCCCCATCATAGTTGAGGTGTCCTCTTAGCTTAAGGATGGTTCCAATTTTTTAATACTTAAATATATTTACAATAAAATAAAAATGAATAAGGTTTTTCCCTCATTTTTTAATCCCTTTTTTGACTTCTTCGATTAAATAATTTCCCCTAATACACAATATTACTTAAAAACTATATTTAGAACCAGACCATATTAATTTGAAAATTTTAACACAGTAATACAAATAAAATACTAATGTTTAATACCCATGTTATTAATTTAAAACCATAATTTATTTTAAACAAAAATATTATGTTAAAACATTTAAACACACCAAATTTCTGTAAAACCCAAAAGTCACTTTAAAACCCCAACAACTACTTATAAATTTCATTTTAAGATGTATAAATACCCATTCAAGGTAGTCAAATATCATTTATTGTTTCTAAGAGGGTGGTTCTCAAAATTTATTTGATGTTTAGCGTTCATAAATTACTTCTTGTCATAACATTTTTATTATGGAATATCCAATAGATGTAAACTACACCATCAACCTTTTTTTTGTGCTTTGTGGTTTACCATTTATGTTTCTAGGTCTTGTAATGAGTTTTCTTGAGTAGTTATAATCTCTTGTATTAATTTAATACTTCAGTGTTTGATTAAAATGTTTCTCACTATCTTTTGTCTATTTTTTATTAAATAACACCATTAAAAATAACATAAAACCATAATAACAATAACTTTTTTTAAAAAATAACAATATTATTATATTTATAATTAATTTCGG
This sequence comes from Viscum album, assembly GCA_963277665.1. Classification (NCBI taxonomy): domain Eukaryota; kingdom Viridiplantae; phylum Streptophyta; class Magnoliopsida; order Santalales; family Viscaceae; genus Viscum; species Viscum album. The sequence continues at coordinate 1,708,839,358 of OY728140.1, read as the reverse complement.
GGCATTACATCATTTTCAAAACAAGGAAATTTTGACTTATTACAAAAAATGTGAAATTAACTCATGTTTTAACTTGTACAGCATGAAAAATGTTTCCCTATGTCATCAATACTAAATGATATAAATATTATATTACATGTTACCAAGGTATTTTAAAATTAAATATTTACTTTAATATTATATTAATTTTTATATTTTAGAATGATATTTAAAATGAAAATAATATTTTACTCAAGTCTGTTATAATGACATTTTTATATTATTTATATTCATCCTAGATAACAAAAATTGGTGATTCTTTTGTTTTACTAAGGATAAGATCCAATGGTACCATCCTCATTATTTGTTTGGATAGTTTATGAATTTTATGATGAGATGTTTATAAAACCCACTTTTTTTCCCTGGGTTATTCTATAATGTGTTGATAAAATGATTATGATTTTTTTTCATTTCATGGGATATTCAATGATGGTATATTTAATGTTATATGATCTTGTGACACACATATAAATATTGTTCTCAATATCCAATGGATAGTCCCAAAATTATATATCGTTGCAATGTTTTGGATAAATTTTCTTATATCTCATGAAATATTTATTGGAAAAATATGACATGATTGATCCTATATGGGAAAAAAGATGAAATTCTTGATCCACTATGAAAAAAAGGATGATATACTTGATAAGTTATGGGATACACGTCGACGTGCTGCATCCGCTATGAGATGAAGGTTCTGATTCCACATTCCTTGTAATATGGGCAATCGGTACAGATGTATGATCTATTATGACATGATGGTATGAATAATTAACCTAGAAATATGAAATGGTTTTTATAACTATGATGGTTCAACAATTATATAACATGAAATCATAGTTCGTGATTGAGTTATGATGATTTCTCTCTCTTATGCCTCATGAATTTGGAAATTATAATGTTTTATTCCATGAAACCTTCTTACGATCCATGATAGATTAGGTTTGAAAATTTTAGGTTATATTGATGATCACATATCATTATTATTATATTATGATTTCTTATATTCATCGATGAATATCTACCATGTTTATTCTTACTGAGTATCTGAGAACACACATTATTATGTTTCTTTAACATAAATAATGATGAATGATGTTAAGTAGGGTATTTTTATGAAGAGACAAAATATGATGATTTTTACATGAGATGTTGAATATCTTTCATGAAATGATATGATTTTGTATTTGGTCTCTTTATAAAATAAACCATTATGGTCCTTAGGTGTTTTTTTGTGAAATATATTGAATATTCATCTAATAAGATGTAATATTTATATATGAAATGACTAGTTCATTGTGGTTGTTATTACAACATAAATTTAATTAACATTTGTAACAAGGATGAGAAAACATTTGGGAGAACCCTAGGGATAATTCAATTTAATAGAAAATGTATTTGAATTTTGGTGAAGGTTGGAGTTATTAGTTTCAAAGAAATTACATCCCTATCTGGATAATACAAGTGGATTTGGATCTAGAAAAGTTATACATTGTGTAATAAATCGAAAAATTGTGAATTGGAAATTGACTCGATCATCACCTACTGAATGACAATGGGCTATGCTGCACACTTGGTTTGACATTCTTGAGCTATATGTTTTTGAAATTCCAAAACACATCATGAATCATCATGTATGATTTAAATAGATTATAACTATGAATTTACAAGGTTAAACTTAAGGTTACATATATTCAAATAGAATATGTCAATATTTATACATCTTGTAAATTATTTTTCATGATTATGTGGTTTCTGACTATGATGATCATTTTTCACACTATGGTTTTTTGTTTTAGTCAATGGATAGAACCTGAAGGAACCATATTTTTACTGAATTTAATAAAAAATAAAATTATTTTCTTCTTATGAAACCATATGTTATGGGAGATAGAATGAAAAAAATCATAGATATTCTTATAAAACATTATCAAAATATGAATCATGGTGAAATTACAAATGCTAAAATGATGGAAAAATTTTCTGTTGAGTCCTTCATGAGGAAAATCCCATTTTATTTTATTATTTATAAAAATCCACTAGTTTATAAAATATTGATAAATACCACTAAAAAAAATATTTTATGTTATCCAATTTTTTGGTCCTAAATAATTATGTTTAGCTATTTATTGATTGGAAGGAAAAATAGATTAGTTATGTAATCTTATCAAGAACACTAGGTAACAGGAAGAAATTATCTCTACATAGTGGGATGAGTTTAAGAGAATATTTTTTAAGAATTTATTTAATTATATTATTATTTCAAAAATGGATAAAAAAATTCCCTGAGAAAACAGAAAAGGATAATGATTCTATTTTTACATATGAGAAAGATTTTAAAATACATGTAAGTAAAACTTCTGGTATTATCATTTAACTTGATAATATAGTTGATTGATTCTTTATTGGTCTAACACTATGTCTCCAAAATTTATAAGATATAAGAGAATTTATTAGATATGGAAAAAGAGTTCGATGTGAAATCAAGGTATAAATATATATTGGGTATTCCCACAACTCCCATGGGTTTGATTGGAAATGGATGATCATGTCTGTTGAAAACTCAAATAAATCACATGATGGAATTATATTCCATCCATATACATGCTATAAATTTTGGAAGAAACATAAATGAAATTACTTGAATAGAACTCAAAGGTTATTTAAATATGGAAGGAAAGGTCACAAATCCTTGAATATACTAAGTTAATGAATGGTCTATTTATTGTAATGTAAGAGAAGAAATTCCCAAAAATGAACAACATACACTCTAATGATTCAAATTCAATTAGTATGGGAATTATGCTAACTAGTTCTCAAATCCAAAGGATAATGATGATGATCGATCTTAGAAACCAATTAAGCTAAGAGACAAAGGGAAATATCCTATGATCATTATTTTTAATGAGGGGTAAGATAGTTTCAGGGTGAAAGCTACACTTTCAATCCACTATAGAACTACTAATATGTTATTCGAATCTAGATCTACCAACTATTTTACATACAAATAATTTTATAAGTGTATAAAAATGAAACCCTAACAATTATTATAACAACCCTACTCTTTATTTCACACTTAAACTTAATTTATTACATAAAATATTCACTGGATATAACATAGAAGATCATGTGGTCTAGTGTCTTTTAGGATTAAGAACATTACATAACAATATAAAATATTAAATACACATCTTTATTGAAAACTTATTTTACAAGACCACACACATTCCTTCTAATTAGTATTGTAAGGGATAACCTGAGTACATATATAAGAAAATGACGAGTTATAAGCCCATTAAGGGAGTAAAAATTCATAACATAAAAAATACAGTACATTTTAGGAATTAGTCCTATCAATGGATCATAAGAGAAACATGAACATAAAGAAATTATATAACATGATTATCATAACATAGAAATGTGGCATCAACATTTAACATGATATTAGCAAGATCCAAGGCTCGTTGAATAAGGAGAATGAGTAAACCGTTATTGAACTTGAATTATCATGATTAAACCCTTATTTAACTTGATGTATCATTAAAATAATCTTTACTCAATGAATTGGAGTGCAACCAGGGTACACCCTTCTAAATCATTTCATTTCATGCATAAGTGTGCCACATGGATCATATAACATGGATTCATTAAACATCATCATTTATTTCATGATAAAGGAATGTTGAATTCATAAATTAAACTATATAATCAATAAGTAAATGTTCAGAAAGATGAATACCCTTGATAAAGAAATGGGTATGGTATTCACTACACAATGACTTTGGCTGGGAAAATGGCAGTGCAATTTCAGCAGCATAATATCATGACATAAGAATTCATAAAAATGGATGATGAGAGAGAAAGGGGAATCTCATAATATTTAGATGAAATTTATAGTAAGGGGGTTATATAGATACATGTCCCCACATATTTAATGGAATATAGATGTATAATATAAAAGAATTTATAGAATGTAAATAAGAAGAGAGAAATTCCTTACGGAATTTCATCATGGTAACAGGTGTACATGGGAGTAATTAATGAGAGATAAAGAGGTCTATCATCATCAAAAAATAAGGAGGGAAGTATTGGGGAGGTGAAAAATCAAACCCCAATATTTTTAATTGAAAATACAAAGGTATAGCAATATAAGGGATCATGGACAAAAATGAGAATGGAAGAAATATCTTACATGGAAGTGTGATCCCAAAGGCATGATTGGGGTTTGAGAGAGGAATATTTGGAGCTTGGGGGAACCTTGGGAAGTTTTACAGAGAGGAGGTAATGGTAGGGACATGATACAAGGGTTTTGAGTGAAGAGAAGTGGGAGCATGGGTGGTTATATATAGGAAAACAGAGAGGGAATTCATTATTATTTAGGTTTCAGACACCACATATTAAACTAAGCAAAACCACAAATCAAACCTTGGGGTTTTCAAATGGTTTTTTACAGAGGAGAGGGAAAAAAATTATTTTATAATTCCAATTTTCTAACTTCTTAATATATTAGGCTTAATTATGTGGAAGCGAGTCACACTCTCAAGGAAATCATTTTAAAAGTTAAAATGTTCTATAAGTCTTGGAGGGTCCACTATGACACCATAAAATTAATAAAACAAATCAAAAATCACATTATTTTAAAGGTAAAAAATATATTGGCCTAAAATACAATTTATAGTATTTTATTACATCACTATTGGGTCATTATGATGTCATAAAACACATTATATTATTAAAAGATATTTAATTTTTACCCAAAAATTTGACTATCTCCGAAAATTATGAAAAATTATTTATTAGATAATTTTGATTTCCTGAATCCAAAAATGATATTAATTTTATCTAAATAATTTTATAAATATGTGAATTCTTACTTGTAAAATAAAAACCAACATTTATAAAAAATTCATGGGTTTTGAAAAAAATAGCTTTCAAACCATAATAAAAATTACAATTGTATTCATAAAAATTATACAATCATTTATGTTTAATAAAAATTAATTTAGTAATAATATTTGAATAAAATATTATTTAATTAAAAAATCCATTGATTCATCAAAATAGATTTCTCAATTGAATATTAACCAAAAATACTATTTTTCTTTAAAAACTATTTACAAAGTAACAATACTAAAATGAATGTATATTCTCTATATAAAAATAATTTAAATAATCATATTTCTAGGGTATTCTTACATAACCCCTTATATAACCCTCATAATACAAAATGGTAAGGTGTGCGATGGTGACAAACTCTTGGGAAGGCTCAGATAACATTACTCGGGTGGTAATCTCTATTAATTTCCACTTCTCCCGTATGCGGTTCCACTCAAGCTTAATGTGTTGAAGCTCAGGTTTTCCATGGTCAAAGGTGAAGCCCAGTGGTTCCACCTCCTTTCCGAGCTCTGAAAAATGGGCTTTGTACCGATAAATTCTACTAGATTAGGCCATCACTTCCTTTTTCTTAGTAAATTGAATTCGTTAAAGCCCTATATTTATACTAATCAGGTGATCACTATTCAACGATAATATTATCAATAGTTACAATTATAAATGATATTTTAAAATCCAAAAACATAAAACCATGGATGCCCATATGTTATATAACTATTTTAGATAATAAGACATTTAATTAAAACAAGAATAATTTTCATTAATAAATGTTTAGGTCGTTACAATCTTCCCCACTTAAGAAATTTCACCCTCAAAATTTCCTTTTCCCAAACTAAAATAGATGCGGGTAAATATTCTTCATCACTTCCTCTGATTTCCACATTTCTTCTTCAAACTTGTCGTTTCATCATAACTCCTTGACAATGGGGCATTTCCTTGTTTTTTAGAATTTTTTTCTAATAATCTATGATCTTCACTAGATTCTCTTCATAAGAGAGGTCATTCTCCGATGGTACCACCTTTGGATTAAGAAAATGTGATAATTTAGGTAGTTACTTTCTCAATAGTGATACATAGAACACATCATGTACATGAGATTGGTTTGGTGGGAGTTCTAGTCAATAGGCCACTGCTCAAATGCGATTAAGGATCTCAAAAGGGATGATGTACCTTGGACTAAGATTTCTATTCTTCCCAAATATCTTAATTCTCTTCCACAAGGATATGTGGAGGAATACAATGTCTCCAACATCAAAATCTAGGTATCATCGACGATTATCATTATAGATATTTTTTCGACACTTAGAAGATTTAATGTGATGATGTATATTGTTAACTTTATCCACCATTTCTTCGACTATTTTTATACCTAGGAGTTTTCACTCACCAACTTCATCCCAACATGCTGGTGTTCTGCACCTATTCCAATAAAGTGATTCATAATGAGTAATTTTGATGCTTGAGTGGAAACTGTTATTGTAAGAGAACTCAACCAGAGGAAGATTTTGATTCCATCCTCCTTTTAATTCCACTGAGCATTCTATTAACATGTCCTCAAGTGTTTGGATAGTTTGCTCAGATTATCCATCAGTTTGAGGATGATAATCCATACTGAAGTTCAACTAAGTATTCAGAGCATGTTGAAGACTCTTCTAGAACATAAAGGTGAATCTTGGATCTCGATCGGATAAAATAGATAGTTGTACTCCATCAAGCCTTATTAATTATCTGATATATATTCATGCCAGTTGATCAAATGAGAAATCCTCTTGAATTGAAATGAAGTGTGTAGTCTTTTTAAGACGATCCAGAAAAACCCAGATAACATTGTTTCCTTTGGATGTCATCAGAAGTCTGGTGAAAAATTCCATAATAATGTTCTCTAATTTCAATGATGGTCTATGTAATGGTTGCATCATCTCCTTAGAATTCTACCTCTTAGCCTTCACTTGATGACATACCAGGCACCTTGATGTATAATCAGCGATCTCCTTCTTCATGTTATGCCACCAATAATGATCTCAAAGATCTTGCTACATATTTTTTTTCCTAGGTGAATAGAGAAATTAGAACTATGTGAATCATCCAAAAGTTATTTCTTTAACTCCAGATTTGATGGAACAAATAGTTTTGACCCAAAACTCACAATTCCTACTTCATCAACATTGATCTCTGAGGATTTCCCCTTTTTGATAGTTACCACTTTTTTTCTTAATTCCTACGTTATCCTTTTGATCATACTTTAACCTTTATAAAAGAGAAGGTTGAGTAATAATTTGTGAAAGGATTGATGATGTTACATTCTTTATGATTCTCTTGTCCATATTCATCAAATAAATGAAGATTGGATCCTTTTCAATTCTCATCACTGATAGAATCGTTTGGTCCTTTCTATATAGAGAATCTTCCAACTTGTTCGCTTTCCCAAGGTGGTAATGGATTGAGTAGTCATAGTCTTTGATCAGCTCTAACCATCGTCGTTGGAGTATATTCAACTCCTTCTATGTGAGTATATAATTGAGGCTTTTGTGATACGTATATATTTCATACTTCTCCCTAAAAAGGTAATGCTGCCAAATCCTAAAAGCAAGGATTAATGCAGCCCACTCTAAATAATGTGTTGGATAGTTTTTATCATGAACTTTCAACTGCCTTGTATCATAGGAAATTAATTTTTCATAAATTTCATCAATACATAGCCCATGACCTTCTTCGAAGCATCACTGAATACCACAAATGTTCCCCACTTGTGAGTAGTATGAGCACAGGTGGAGTTATAAGCCTTATTTTCCACTCCTTCATTATCTCTTCACATTCATCACTTCAAAAAAATTTTACTACCTTTTGATGTAGCTTGGTAAGAGGGTTGAAAAATTGTGATAAATTAATCACAAATCAGAGATAATATCCAGCTAACCACTGGAAGCTATGGGTATCCGTTACCGATGCTGGCCTCATCCATCCCTCGATTTAAGCTGTCTTAGAGGGATCTATACATATCCCATTTCTTGTGAATATATGACCCAAGAATGATACCCCCTTCAACCATAACACACACTTTTTGTAATTTTCATAGATTATCTCTTTTTACAAGGTATCTAGTACAGTTCTTAGATTCTCCTCATGCTCCACCTTAGTTTTAGAGTATATTAGGATATCGTCTATAAAGACAACCACAAAATTTTCAAGTTAATCTCCAAAGACTATATTCATTAATTCCCTGAATATTTCTAGATAATTAGTGAGTCCAAAAGGAATTAATATGATATCATAGTGCCCATACCATGTATGAAAAGAAGTCTTGGGTATATCCTCTTTCTTCACCCTTACTTGGTAATATCCCAACCACAAATCCACCTTGGAGAAGTATTGTGTTCCACAAAGATGATCGAACAAGTCATCAATTCATGGAAGAGGATACATGTTCATTTTCATGATTTTGTTGATCTCAGGAAAAACTATGCAAAGTCACATTGACCCACCTTCTTCTTGAAAAAGTTGACTGGTGCACCCCATAGTAAAGCACTTGGGCGTATAAACCTTTTACCAAGGTTCTCTTGTAGTTGTTTATTAAGCTCCTAAAGATCCAAAATATCCATTCTATAAAAAGTCTTGGATATTGGAAATTCCCCAAGTATAAGATCAATTGACAATTCAACATCTGTTCTAGGAGGAAGACCATGAAATTCCTCATGAAATTCTTCATCGAATTCTGTCACAATAGGCATGTCTTCAAGGATGGTTGCTTCCTTGAACTCAATAATCTGAGCAAGATACAAGTGCACATAGGGTAGTAATATCCATGCATTATCAGATGGTACTGAATAAGATTCATCCTCCTCCTAGCATTTTTACATAATCTATGGTCGATTCTCTATATGGAGCATGATTTCCCTCTCACGACAATTTATGTTGGCTCTAAATACGGAAAGCCAATCCATGCCAAGAATTACATCAAATTACACTAGATGAAGTATGAAGAGGTTTTCTAGGATGTTGAATCCACAAATTGTGATATGGGAGGAGTGATATTCATGGGTCTCAATGATTTCCCCATTGATCGTTCTCACCGAAATCATTAATTCCATGATTTTTTGTGGTGTTGGGATTATTATACACAAATTTCATGAGATAAAAGAATGCGTAGAACCAGAATCAAAAAGTAAATTCACTATTATTGAATGAATAACTAGATTAATTGTCACCACTTTGTTTTCAGGGTTCTCTTCGGTGGTAGTGATGGAAAAAGCTCACCCTTTCTACCTTGGAGGTTGTTTGTGACACCTAAAACCCTTGGCTTAAGGCACTAGTTTGCAAAGTGCCCTGATTATTTAATGTTGAAGCAATAAACAATGCTTTGAGGGTCAAACTGAGAATTAATATCCTCTATCATAGCCGTATGTTATTCTTGTTGGCAGTTAATGACTAGGTTCCATTCTCTTCCACCACTAAATCATCTACTCATCCCCTTCAGGAAATTTCTTGGGTGCTTCTTTCCGCACCCTTGGAAAGTGGGGTGCTGGATTTTCTAAGCACCATTGGATTTATCCATCAGACAGGCAGAAATAAAGTCCACCTTATTCTTCTTATCCCCATGATACCCATGATATTATTTAATCTTCATTTCGACTTTGAGAGAACATCCAACAATTTCCACATAGCTCTCTAAGTCATAGATCACTAGGTATTTCCTTAGGCTTGTTTTTTTCCCACCAAAGAAGCGGTCAACCTTGTATTCGGGGGTAACGAAAAAGAAAAAGTTCTATCATGCCATCCTTATGAATTTTTCCTCATATAATATGATAGATTCTTCATATTTTTTCTTGAGGTCAAGGAAGTCCCTTTCCATCTAAAATCGAAGTGTGTGAGGAAAATATTTGTCGAAAAACATTTTCTGAAAATCCTACCATTCCAACGTCTTGATATCCTCCTCAAGATTCTTATTTTGGTTAAATTTACACCATTGATCAGATTCACCCTCCATATGTTAAGCATCCACAATAACCTTCTGTTTTTTGGAAAATTGAAGGATGGAGAATATATTTTCCAAGGGTTTGATCCAATGTTCGACAATTGAGGGATCATATGATCTGTTAAAAGTATGAGGCCTTTATCTCATGAATCTATCGATTGAAAATTTTTCTTTATTTGTGGGGGGGGGGTTTAATTTTCTTATTGACTCATGTTTCTATTAAAAAATTGAGTTAACTAAGAGAGTACCATGAAAAAGTTCGCGATTCCTACTCCAATCAGATTGGGAAACTCATTAGAATAATCATAATGTTGATCTTTGTATCAGTTGTTAGGCCGAGTCCTTCTATTACCTGCCATTGGCTGGAATAAAAGAAATGTTTGGTGTAAAACATAAAGTGTAATCCAAATACAAAAAATGATGATTTATAAATTACTTTTATTTACATAACATATGAATTTATAGTATTCAATCTATGTTATCCATGATCTACTTCCCAAAAAATATTCTTAGGGGAATTTTTTATTCCCGAAAAATTGGTTCATAATAATCTCATCAATTTACCAATTCATATCCCCCGAGAGTGTCATAACCAAGAGTGAAGCAAGACCCATTTTCGTGCACCAGTTCTCATTCATGTCTAGCTCAAAGCTGTGGTTTTTAGTTTTACCCCTAGATACATCTGTGCCAGAGCCGCCTCTACCTACTCGTATCCACACAAGAATGTATTTTCATTATATACCACATAATAATTAATCACCAAAATTGAAAGATGTTTTTATTATACTTACTATTATCCCTAAGGCTTTTACATGGTTTTGATAATCTTAATCTCAAAAATAACTAAACCCAACCTTTGGTACCAACTATAACTACCCTGCTATTTATTTTACACTTAAACATAAATTATTTCGTAAAATAATCACTTGATAAAACATAGAATACTGATAGGTCTAGTGTATTTTGGGATTAGTAACATTATATAACAACTTAAAACATGAAATACACATTTTTATTGAAAAATTATTTTACATGACCAGACACATTCCTTCGTAGTTTACATTACATGAGATAACCTGAGGACATATATGAGAAAAAGGTGAGCTATAAAGCTCAGTAATAGTGTAAAAAAACATAACATGAAGAATTATGTACATGTTAGGCAATTTTAATATCAATGGATCATATAAGAAACATAAACATAAAGGCATGATATAGCATGATTATCATAACATGGAAGTGTGACATCAATAATTAACATGATATTAGCATGATCCAAGGCTCATTGCACATGAAGAATGAGTAAACCCTCATTTCACTTTAATTAGAATGTGTAAACCATAATTTAACATTAATTATCCTGATTAAACCCTTATTTAACTTGATGTATCATGTTACTAATCTTTACCCAATGCATTGGAGCACTATCATGGCACACCCTTCCTAATCATTTCATTTCATGCATAAGTATGCCACATGGATCATATAACACGGATACATTAAACATAATCATTTATTCCATGATAAAGGAATGTGAAATTCATACATGAAACTCCATAATCAATAAGTAAATGTGTAAAAAGGGGAATATACTTGATATATAAATGGGAATGGTATTCACTACACAAATGACTTTGGCTTTGGAAATCACAGTGGAATTTTGAAAACATAATGGCGTGGCATAAGAATTAATAAAAATTGTTGATGAGTGAGAAAGGGGTATATCATCATATATACATGAAATGGACAGTAAGGGGGTCATATAGATAAATGTACCAACATATGTAATGGAATTTATATTCATAATATAAAATAATTTCTTGAATGTAAATGAGAAGAAAGAAATTCCTTACAGAATTTCGGCATGGTAACGATTTTACATGGGAGGAATTAATTAGAGAGAACGAGTTATTTCATAAATAAAAAAAGGAGGGATGTATGGTGGATGTGATAAATAATTCCACAACATTTGTAATTAAAAAAACCAAGGTATAGAAATATAATGAAATATGGAAAAAATGAGAAAAGAAGAAATCCCTTACTTGGAAGTGTGATCCCAAAGGCTTGGGAGGGGATTGAGGGAGGATTATTAGGAGGTTATGGCACCTTGTGAGGATTTTAGAGAGAGTATAGTAGGTTAAGGACGTTATACAAGGGTTTTTAGTGAGGATAAGTGGTATCTTGGGTGGTTTTATATTGGAAAAGAGAGTGAATTCATTATTATTTAGGTTTTGGATACCACACATTAAAATAATCAAAACCACAAACCAAGACATGGTTTTTTCCCATGGTTTTTTCAAAAGGGTAGTGGAAACAATTATTTTATTATGAAAATAGAAAAAATTATTAAAATATTAGGCTTTATTATGTGGAGGTGAGTCACACTCTCAAGAAAACGATTTTAAAAGGTAAAATGATTGATAAGTCTTGGTGGGTCCACTAAGGCACCATAAAATTAATTGAAAAAAATATAAAATCACATTATTTTAAAGGTAAAACATATATTGGACGAACATACCATTTATTTTATTTTATTACATCACTATTGGGTCATTATGATGTCATAAAACACTTTATATAAATAAACGGTATTAAATTTTTACCCAAAAATTTGACTGTCACATAAATTTATGAAAAATTTACCGTTAGATAATTTTGATGTCTTGAATCAAAAAATGATATTAATTTTATTTAAATAATTTTTTAAATATGTGAATTTTTTCTTTTAAAATTAAAACTAACATTTATAAAAAATTTATGGGTTTTTACAAAAAAATATTTCAAACATTAATGAAATTATAATTTTATTCATAAATATTATATGATAAATTATATTTAATAAAAATTAATTTAGTAATAATATTTCATTAAAATATAATTTAACTAAAAAATCCATTAATTCATCAAAATGGATTTTTTAATCGAATATTAACTAAAAATACTATTTTTTCATTAAATACTATTTACAAAGTAACAATACTGAAATGATCGTATATTCTCTATACAAAAATAATGTACATAATCATTCTGTTAGGGTCTTGTTACATAACCCCTTATAAAACCCGCATAAGACTGCATGGTAAGGTTTTCAATTATGAAAAACTCTTGGGGAGGTTCAGATAACATCGCTCAGTTGGTAATCTCTATTAACATCCACTTCTCCTGTAGGCGGTTCTGCTCATGCATCACGTGTTGAAGCTCGACTTGGGATTGGTCTTGGGTGTAGCCCAATGATGCCACCTCCTTTCCGAGCTCTAACAAATGGGATTAGTATGGAGCAATTATATTAAATGAGGACATCACTTCCTTTTTTTTGAGTAAATTGGATTTTCTAAAGCCCTATATTTATACTAATCATGTGATCACTGTTTGATATCTATATTAGCAATAGTCACAATTCATAACAGTATTTTAAAATTCAAAATCATAAAACCAAGTAAGTGAATATGTTATGTAACCTTTTTACATAATAAGACATTTAATTAGATCAATATCAATTTTCATCAACAAATGTTTGGGTCATTACAATTATATGTTGAATTAGAAGTGAAAACACCTAATAATATGAAGATTGCATCACACGTATATGATTCTATGCCAAGTTTATGTTTGTGGGAATGTGATTCATCTAAATCCTATTATTCTACCTCAAGTTGAATTTGATGTTATCTTAAGCATGGATTATATTTCTATAAATTATTCCTATATCAATTTATGTTGAGGGAAAATCACATTTTATATTCCAAATAAACCTAAGATCATCTATCAATGTGATGATAAATATGAACATTAAATGGAACTCACATTCATAGTATGGGTCATGATTCCAATTCAAAAGGGATATACATCTCAAATGGTTAGGGTGAAACTAAACAATAATGATATTATTATTTTTTGGGAGTTTTTTGATGTATTTTTAGAATATATGATGAGTCTTCCATCGAATCTTGAAGTTGAGTTTCCAAAATAACTCATACATGGTGTTAAACCAATTTCAAACACTGTTATATAATGTCCATGTAAATACACAAACTTCTAATACATAGATGTTAAATCTTAATATATGAATATTTATTTAATCTAAAAAAACACACATGAGGCTTGTAAAGGTTTATTGTCTTTGGAAACATGGATACATAAAATAATTGGTTTATAAGTGAACTATATATTCCCCCTATATGTTATTTATAACTACAAATCTTCATAGACACATAAAATATAATACCTTTATTCATAACCTAATAAAGGAAACAAAATAAAGTTTCATTTCAAGTTCTTAGAAAGGGTAAGCAAGGGATATATCAATATAAAATGAGAATATGGTTCTAAGAACATGATAATAAAATTTGAAAACCATAACACACATATCATAGATAAAAAAATTAGTTGTGGAATGAATTTTAGTTGTTAATATGGAATTAATCTAAAAGGAATGAAAGATAATAAGCCATGGGAATACAACATTGTCATGAGACATATATTTTTTAAATACACATAATCATAGAATATTAATTGTCATGGATACCCACCAAGAAATTCATAACTTATTACGATTTGGATAACCACTCTTACACATTTTTTGGGCATGGAATAATGTCTCTTGTACCCTCTATTGGTCTTGGAATAACCTCAGATGTACACTCTTTTTTTGTGCATGGGATACCCTCATATCTAACCTTTTTTTAGGAATGGGATACCTCGCATTAATACACTTGTTTTGTGTTGGGGATAAACTCTATTTTACCCTCTTGTTTCATGTTTGGGTTAACCACCCATGTAACCTGTAATTTTGGGCTTGGGATAACCTCCCATGTACCATTTGATCTCATATAAAATTAATCTTTACCCAATTAATTAGATATCTATAACGTACTCACCCAGCCTCATTTTATAATGTAAACACTCATATTTTATTATAACATAACCACAATCCTTAGTTATAAAATATACACTATCCTTGGTTTATAATGGAACCACCAATCACATATTGAAAAATATATATATTTTTTCCATAATATAACAAATCGTTCATCACATCCTCCCATCCTAACCTTTAAAAAAAACTGGTTTCATAATCATTTCATCAAGTCATTATTTCATAACCCAATAATATAAATGGGTTTCATAGACATATCATCATCATAATTATAAAAAATCCAGAGAAAAAATAAAGATAGTACCATTAGATCATAACCCATGTAAAAAAAATAAAAAACACTAATGTTTTTTGTTTTTGATTAATATAAATTCCATAAAAATACCATTAGATCATTCTTCATGAAAATATATTTTTTATTTTGAGACCACCTCTTTAAAATATAAAAATTTACCAAAAAAGAAGAAAACATTTCTATTGTAAATAACCTTTGAAAATTTTAAGGGATGTTTTAAATGATTCATTGGTTATGATAGTGTAAAATATTGTTCATATCATTCATGTCAAAAATAAATGTATCTTTTAACATTTTTGTTAAAATCTAAAAAGTACTTGGTTTAGGAAAATGAAAAGAATATTAATTTTAATTTTTTTTAAAATGAATAAATTGTTAAAACTATCTTTAATAAGTCTTTTTATAATATTAAAAACATTTTTTAAATAATTTTTTTGAAAAAACAGGCATGGAAGAGAAAATAATTTCTCCCTAATAGAGAGATATAATAAATTTTTCTTAAAAAAGTTATTTTCGAATCCTTAATATTTAAAGAGAATAAAACGAGTGGAAAATAATTATTATTAATAAATAATAATAGTATAAAAAATTCATTCATTTTTTGATATACAGATTAAAATATTTCATTATCATAAAATTTATTATAAACAATCCTGATAAATAATGATAGTGTAAAATAAAAACATTATCACTTTGGTAACTTTTAAAGCATAAGACCCAAGAAATAAAGAAACATATATGGATATTTATATCACATAATTTAAAGAGAACAATCATAAAATAGATTCATGGGAATTATATATACTCAACACAAAATAAACAATTGGTGTAGAAGACATGTGTCCCACAAATATAAAAATGAGATGAAAATCCATTACATCAAGTCTAAAATTTTCACGCACATTATAACCTAATGTATAATAAATATCAGTTTATTATATACCTATTAAATAAATATAATCACATATATCATAACATATACAATTAAATTATGGCATTTTATTATCAATTTTTGGTTTAAATTATGTTTTAGGTAATAACTCCTTATTTTTGTCATGTTTGTTTTGGATTATTTTTTTGGGTACTCATAAATTTATAACAGTTAAATAAAATATAGATTTTTATCATTATAAAAATTTAATATATATTCATTGTATAATTATATCATTTAATTCATAAAATATAGTGATAAAAAATGAATTACACCATTCATGGAGACAGTAGGCTATACATACACATGAACACTGCTCTATTTTATCAATGGATGGAATAAAAGATAGGTAAATAATAAATCATATTTAAAAAATATTATTTATTTCATATATGTAATTAATTTTCATTAAATATATCTTTATTTAAATCCATGTCTAAATAAAATAGAAAAGAAATAACACTGCTTCATGGAGGTGGTATTCCACACATATGCACAAGAAACATTATCATTTTATAATCACTAATGGAAAATAGACCTATCCCCATGGTTTTCCCTAAAACCGTGGGGATAGGTACCCCTATGCAAAAGGTAGTTATGGGAAATGAAATACATCAGTTCATGAGGCGGTAGTCCTCCATACGCATGATCGATGGTTTCGTCCCCCATATGATCGAAGAGGAGATGGATGTGGGTTATTAAACTAATATAATAACATATCAGTATATTTTATAAAATTATTTTGTTATATTATAATTATTTAAGAGGATTATTATTATTTTTATGAATAAATAACAATAAAACACTAGGTTAAGAACAATATCTCTTGTTTAGATAATATCCTTAGGTTAGAACCAAAAAATATTAGACGTGGGTTATCTAATCCAAATATAAACTCTATGATATGGAAATGTAAGAAAGGAGGGGATATGGGGAGGTATTTTATTAATCAAAATTCTTTTGAAGTGTGAAGTGGAGAGGAGAGGGGTTCCCTATTATAAGTGGGGGAGAGGACACACTTGAAAAACTATGAAAAGAAAAAGTTATAACTATATTTTAAAAGATACATAAGGCTCCAAAATTTTTAATTGTAAAAACTTAGATGAGATAAGGTTTATATATGGCCATAAAATAGTAATTTTAGGTGTTTTGTGGATATTTTGATCCTTATATTTTTAGTTTAACCCCTAGCAAAACCTGTTTTAAACTTAAATGCAATAATTATTTTCTACTATTTTACTATTCATTAGGAAAAAAATATTAAGTTGAAAATAATATATAATATTTACCATGATAATTTTAAATATGTAATCAATATTTTAAAATTAAATTCATATAATATGCATAAATTAATTTAAAATTATATCGTAAGATGTGATGAAAAACAGTTTTCCAAAGAGAAAATTTTCATAAGTATAAACTGTTTTATTATAAAAATACATTATTTAATAGATTTTAAAGAAATAAATTAGATATATAATAATATTATTTAGAAAATTTTACTTTTAAATTATCTAATAATAAAATGTAACTTTTAAAATTCTTTAAATGAAGAGGCATTATGCAATAAATATAAACATTTTTTCACTATTGAATAAAACTTTAATCACTAAAAAAAGGATAAAAAATTAAACCTAAGATAAATTTTAATTTTTAATTAAATAATGATGTTTATTTTTTAAAATATATTTTATAAAAGTGAAAAAATTAAATTTATTATTTGTTCAAAAAAATATTTAAAATCATTTTTGGAGAAGAAATGTATCTTCAAAGTATATAAAGACTTTAACAAAATTAACTACATATTTATCAATATATTTTCATTATCTAAAACCATTATAATTAATTATTCATTTGTTTATTCCAATTTATATGTCCTTGTTTAACATCATGGGTATAATGGACTTGTTTAAGAAATATTTTAACTAGTATATTGTGTTTCGTTAAAACATGGTGTTGTGTGTAGAAAAATATACTAAAAAAATTAAATTTATTTGAAAAAAATATAAAATATCAGTTTGCTAAATTCTACCCCCATTAAAATGAATTTCACCCTCAATTTTTTTGACTATGATATAAAATGATTACACTTATGACTCATCATATCCTCAGGTTCCTATGTAGCATCATCAATTTGGTGGTTTCACCATGAAACATTTACCCAGTGAATGGTCTTGTTTTTTAGCACAATATCTCTATGATTCAGAATCTCTACTTGTTTTTAAGCATAAGATACTTATTTCACTTTTTGTATGACCTCTGATTTCATTACATGGTAAGGTTAAAACATGTAATTCCTCAATAGAGATACTTAGAACTAACCATGAACTTAAGAGATGTTTGGTGGAAGCGTCAAGTGATAAGAAACCATCCATACTAGATTAAGAGTTAGGATAGGGAGAGTATAACTAGGGCTAAAAATTATTTTATTTTTGAATCTCATAACCTTCATTCATTGAAAAATTCGTAGAAAAACCTTTTCACCACCTTAAAATTCTAGATTATGTTGAGGATTATTAGAATAAATTTTCTGTTAACTTTATGCTATGATTATGTATTGAGAAACAGATCCAACCTTGTATACCATTTATTCATATTTTTTTTATAATCCTAATAACATTATTTCTCTAACTTTATCCCATGGTATTGGAGTTCTAAACTTCTATCTTTATAGGGAATCAAAAGTATCCATCTGAATGCTCGTGTGAATGCTATTTTTGTAATAAAACTTGACTAGAGGATGGTGATTTCCCTAAAATACTTTAAAATCCTTAGAAAAGATCTAAATATATTCTATATGGTTTTAATGGTTCTATTAGACTAACAATATGTCTTAGGATGATATGTTGTACTGAACCTATACTCAGTATCAAGTGCTTAAAGAATAATTTATCAGAAAATTGAGGTAATCCTTGGATACCAATCTAATATAATAGAATGTGGAACACCATGAAACCATAGAACTTAATTAATGTATATTTTATAAATAATATCAATAGATAAATACTCCTTAATATCAATGAAGTATGCATACTTTATATAGTGATCGATTGTAACCCATATAACATTGTTCCCTTTATATGATTTTTGGAGTCCAATAAAAAAATTCATGGTAATGTTTTCCCATTTCCATTATGGTATGGGTAATTATTGTAACATGCACTTATTATTTTTTCTCATATCCTTAAATTTATTACATACAATGCACCAAGATATAGACTTTGTAATACCTCTCTTCATGTCATCCCACTAAAAATAATCATTTAGATCTATATACATCATTGTTATTCAAGGATGAATAGGGAATAAATAACTATGCACTTCCTAAAACAAATCCTTCATCAACACTGGTATGGATGAAACACATAAATCTTTCCAAAACCTTATCATTATAACATGTCATGGTTGAAATCATAAACATTCATAACCTTATTCTATAGCTCTATGTTTTCCTTCCTTTCCTCCTTAATCATTACTTGCATAGATGGTTGAACACTTATTTAAGAAATATAATAATTTTCCTCATACATCAAAATTTCAATATAAATATGTTCAAAATCCATAAATATTGTATCTTTTTTGATCCCCATCCTAGAAAAAAGAGAATGATCATTTCGACTGAAATCATTGACCACCTTATTTATTTCATAATGTTGTAATGTATTGTGGATTCATAATATTTAATTAGCACCAATAGTCTTATCTAGTGCAAATTCAAAACTTTTTTTTGTGATAATATAATATAATATTTTATGATTAGTATATATATAACACTTTTCATAATATAGATAATGTCTCCATATCTTTGATGTAAAAATTAATGAAGCTAACTCCAAATCATTAGTTGGCTAATTTTTATCTTGAAACTTAAATTTTCATAATGCATAAGTTATCACTATGTAATTATGAATTATTATGAATCCCAATACATTCTTTGAAGATTCAATATATATTTTGTACGCTTATCCAATGCAAGGTATTTTAAGAACATGTTCACTAACTGGCCTTTAATTTAGTTCCTTGAAATTTTTTATCACATTCATTTTTCTAAAGGATCATGGATCCCTTCCATGTTAACATGGTGAGTGAATTATATATTCATGATAAATTCAAAAAAAAAACATTTATAATATCCATAAAAATCTAGAAAAATTAAAATATCAGTCATAGTGGTTGTTTTAGGAAGATGTTCAAAAACACTATCCTTTGATGGATCCTTACACATACCCTCTGTTTAGATTATATGAAAGAAAAAACGAAACCTTTTGTTGCAAAAATCAACACTTTATATATTTTTCATAATAATTTTATTTCCTCATGGTATTTACGACAATTCATAAGTGATCTTTATTCTATAAATTTCTCTTTGAATATATAATAATATCATTTAAAACACCATAAAAAACAGATCATGGTAATCTATAAAGACTTTATTTATTAAATTCATGAACATAGTGGGAGAATTATTAAGACCATATGGAATTACTATATACTCATGGTGTCTAAACCATGTACAAAATATTGTATCGGGTATATCCTCATTCTTAGCACTTAATTGATGATATCTAGAAAGAGGTCAATCTTAGAAAAGTTTGATCTCCTTATAGTTGAACAAACAAGTAATCAATTTACGGTAGAGGATACATGTTCTTAATTATGATTTTTTTTTCATTTTCTTATATTTAATGTAGTCTCATCAATCCATCTTTGTTAATGATAAAATTAACTATTGAGATCCATGGTGAAAAAAATTTCTTAATAAATCCTTAGTGAAGATTCTATGGAGGTTACTTATTCAATTACTTCAACTCAATAGGGGACATTATTTTAGGGGTATTTTAATATTTATAGTACCATTTATGAGTTTTATTGAGAAGTCAACTTCATTATGGCATCCCTCCTTTTTATTACAAAACTCTACCTAACATTTTACAAACATAAGATCTTTAAAAGTTTAGTGTATTGGAAATATGGTACATAATAAATGAAAACATAAAAAATTCTTATATTACACTTGAAAGGAATCATAAAGGTTCATCCTAAGTACATTTATTTCATCTCATAACTTAGGGATATAACTTAATGAAATGGGTGAGTAGAAGGCCCAATAATGGTGAACAAGGTAAACAATTTACTTGTGATCTTGAGAAATATCAGTAATAACCTTATGAAATAAACAAAGTCAAGAGAAAGAGGAATATAATAATAATAAGAAAAGGAATGATAATGTGTAAATATGGATAAAAAATTTTATTGATTCATTCATAATCATATCACCAAGGTTTATCACCGAGCTGTCAGAAAAATTACCAAGGTTATTCACCAAGGTATCATAAAACTTGTCATCTATAGAGATTAAATTATTTAGCAAATGAATTGGAGTGCTATCAGGGTTCACCATTCATATGTATTAATTAATTTTATCCCCAAATATAATGATAAAAAATTTCAAAAATAACCCATGGAGAATAAAATAAATGAGTTTCATATCAAAATCACGGTGATTTAGAATGTACTTAAAACTAAGATACTTTTTTCATTTTAAAACCCACAGAAAAGGAGAGTGGGTTTCATATATGTTAATACTAGAATTAAATAGATCATTTTTAAATCTAGGTGAATACCTCTATTTAATAATTAATTTTTGGTATTCAAAAAATAATATAAATGAATTTTTTGATAAAAATAAATATATTTTGAGATGAAAATCCGGTAGTATAACGGTTATGAAACATGGTTTTAGTAAACATTAAAAAGAGAGGTGACACGGGTCTCCCTTTCATAAATTAGTCATAATATAGTAAATTTATAGAAGAAAATTTATATAATAAAATGGTATCGATATTTTAAATAAAAATCACATAAAAATAAAACATGAAAGGAAAAGAGAAGTTAAGAGTTCCCTTACGCAATTTCAGCAACTTAACAGCATCACATAAAATTTGATAAAATGTGTTGATGAGAGAAAATAATATCTCATAATTTTTACATAATATATATAGTAATGGTGATATGTAATAACATATCCCAACAAAAGTAAATGGAAATTAAAAGGCATAACAAAAAAATGAGTGCTTGATTAAAAGAGGAGGGTGGTAGATTCCCATACCTTGAATAGTGACACATAAAACTCAATGATCAGGACCTTGGGGGATTCAGGAAAACTTGGTAGAAATAATTTTTTGGTAAAAATTTCAATTATTCATGGAGGAGGAATTTTTAATGACAAAAAAATTTAAATGAGTGGGTATTTATAGAAAAATTGACGGAGTTTTTTATTAATTTTTGAGGACACCTCAGTAGTGGTATTTATAAAACCATGGGCTTCCCCATGGTAGTTTTCCATGGTATTGGCCAATTAGGAAACAAATTGAGTAAATTTAACACATATTAGTCTAAAATAATTTTAAATTAATCATTACAT
Source organism: Viscum album (assembly GCA_963277665.1). NCBI lineage: Eukaryota > Viridiplantae > Streptophyta > Magnoliopsida > Santalales > Viscaceae > Viscum > Viscum album. The sequence goes on along the minus strand of OY728140.1, from coordinate 1,708,816,928 downwards.
CATTATGAAATAACTATGATGTCATTAAACATACCAAAAAACTCAATCTTTATTTTTACTATTCATGAAAAAATAAAGTATTTTATAAAATTATCATAAATTCCACCTAAACTAAGATCAATATCCCAAATTAAAAAATAATGTTTTTATCATAATAAATCCTTAAATATGAAAAACTTATCTTTTAACTATAAAAATAATTATTTATTAAAAATAACAGCATACATAAAATGCATAATAAAATTGCATGGTGAAATTTCTAAGACTTGAAAAACTAAAATTATTTTTTAATTTATAATTAAAAATGAAAATTTTTATAATGCTATTTAATTACCATAAAAATTATTTATAATAACCCATTTTATTATAATAATTATATATTTCCATAAAAAATAAAATTCCTTCCCAAAAAATAAATATATCAAAAGTCATCTCAATTTTAATAAGATAAAATATTCTTAAAATACAAAAGATGGAACAAAAATTTTATTAATACAAAGTGTTTTACTTTACGTAACTAATTATTTGAAACATAACCCCTTATAACACCAGTGTATGACCTAATGGTAAGGTGTGAGATGGTGATGGAATCTTTGGGCGACTAAGATAACATCGCCTGAGTGGTAATATCCACTAACTTGACCTCTACCATAGGTGATTTCATTCATGATTAGAATGTTGAAGCTCTTATTGAGATTGGTCAAGAGAAAAGACCAAATATGATACCTCCCTGCCAAGATATGATAATTTGGATTTGTATGTCACGATTCTACTAGATGAGGCCATTGAATATTCTTTCTACAATAATTAACCTTTATTATTTCTATTTATAACAATAATTATAATGTAAAAAGTATTGTTTTTGATGGTCATTTTGAGTAATGTCCATAATTGTCCAATGGTCATATCACGGTCAAATCCCAAAGGACAAATTTCAATTATACACACTTCATTATTAAAGGGATATAGTTTTGTTGAGTACAAAATTATATAACATAAATTTTGAGGAAGAGATTATCATTCAAAAAGTTTGGGTAGTTACATTCTTCCCTCCATAAAGAATTTCATCCCTGAAATTTCAACTCCTTATCTAAGTTGAAAATATTTGAGGGTACATCTACACCATTGTTTCATTTGGTTCCCACGTCGCTTATTCACATTTTTGGTTCATCTAAAACACTTTAACAAGGTGGGTATTCTTGTTGTATAGAAAAGCTTCTATACAGTACAAGATATCCACTGGTTTCTCCTCATAAGAGAGGTAATGTTCCAGTTGTACCACCTTCAGATTAAGTATATGGGAAGGGTTAGGAATTTAATTTCTCAAGAGATATATGTAGAAATTTTTTTGAACTTGGGATATATTTGGAGGAAGTACGAGCCGATAGGGCATTACTTCTATTCGATAAAGGATTTCATAGGGGACAATATACATGGGGATAAGCTTCCCTTTCATCCAAAATTACATGACCCTCTTCCATGGTAAAATAATAAGGAAGAATTTTTTTCCAACATCAAACTCCAACTCCCTTAAATGGTTGTCAGCATAACACAATTTTTGACACTAAGAATCCTTAATGAGTTTTTGGATGACATGAACCTTTTCTATCATCTCTTGTCTAAGAACCGGACCAAGAAGAATTCTCTTAGTAGATTCATCCCAAAAAGTTGTAGTTCCACATATCTTCCCATATATATCTTCATACGGTTCCATTTGAAAAATTGAATTGAAGCTGTTGTTGTATGAGAACTTAACTAATGGGAGATGTTGATCCCATCCACTTTTAAATTCCATTGATCATGTTCTCAGCATGTCCTCAAGTGTCTGAAGAGTCCTATCATATTTTACATCAATTTTAGTGGTATAGTCTATATTGAAATTCAATTCGGTACCAATATCATGCTAAAGACTTCTACAGAATTTTGATTTGAACCTTGGATCACAATCAAATATGATAGAAAGTGAAATTCCATACAGCCTTACCACTTCCTTCATGTATATCTTGGCATGTTTTTCAAGAGTGAAATATTCCCGAATAACACTAAAATGGGGTGTCTTTGTTAGAAGGTCCACTATAACCCATATCGCATTGTTCCTATTGGAAGTTATCAGGAGACTGGTGAAAAATACCATAGTGATATTATCCCACTTCCATGCTGGTATGGGTAGTGGGTGTAATACCTCTTTAGTATTTTTTTCACTCAACCTTCATTTTTTGGCAAACCATGAACCCTGTAGTGTAGTTAGCAATATCCCTTTTCTTTTTATCCCACCAATAATGACCATGAAGGTCCCTATTCATTTTAGTGATTCTAGTATATATATATATATAATGTAGAGATATGATATTCATCCATTAGATCCTTCTTTATTTTTTTAATAGATGGAACTCATGGTTTTGTAAAAAAAATTAGTACACCTTCTTGATAAATATTGAACTCCAAAAACTTCCCATTATTCATAGCCTCTATCTTTTTCTATAATAAAGGATCATCTCATTGAGATTTATTGAACTTCTCTAGTAATGATGGATGAGAAATAATTTGTGATAGGTCTAATGATGTCCCTTCCATTATAATTCATATGTCCAGTTTTACTAGGACTATGATCCAAGGATCTCCGTGAATCCTCATCATTGAAAAAACCGTATGGTCCTTCATACTTAATGCATAAGTGTCTTTGTTTTCTCTTTTGGGGTGATAATGAATTGAACCATCATAATCTTTAAGAAGCCTACACCATACCCTCTATCTCTTGATCTATTAGTTTTTCATGAAAATATACTTCAAACTTTGGTGGTATTTGAATATGTAAAATTTCACCCCATAAAGACCATTCTTTAATATCTTCAGAGAAAAAACTACAACTAGATCAAAATCATGTGTAGGATAATTCTGTTCATTAGACTTCAACTATTGATATGTATAAGCAATCATGTTTTTAGTTTGAATTAAGACATACCCAATCCCTTTCATAAATTCATTATTAAAAAATGAATCCATTTCTAATATAGGGTAGAGTTAACATGGGTGAAGTAACCAATCTATTCTTTAGCTCTTGGAAACATTCCTCACACTCATTTTTCTATATGAACTTAACCCATTTTCGTGTTAACTTGTTTAGTGGATTAGAATATCTTGAAATGTTTTTCCCAAACATCATATAATATCATGATAAACCACATAAACTATGTGTCTCAGTTACTATTCATGGATAAGGCTACTCCTCAAAATCCTTTGTCATTGTAGGGTCAAATGATATTCCTTCACTGGTTACAATGTGCCTCAAGATAGGAACTTGTTGTAACCAAAACTCAAACTTGATGAACTTTCCAAATAACCTATCCTTACTCAGAGTTCTTAGTGTCACCCTTATATGATCCTCATGTTCCTAATGACTTTTAAAATATATGAAAATATTTTCAATAAAAAATACCACAGTGATATAAAGGTAGTCCTTAGAGACTCTATTCATCAAATACACATAGATAGAAGGTGAATTAGTCTAATCTAAGGGCATAAAATCAAACTCATAATGACTATATATTGATTAGAAGGCATAATTTGGCTTATATTCCTTCTTCACCCTCAATTAATGATAACCAGATCAGATATCAATCTTGGAGAATCCCATGAAGTTGGTCAAATAAATCATCAATTCTTGGAAGAGGGTACTTGTTCTTTATTATGATCCTATTATGTCCTTTATAATAAATAAATTACTTCATTGATCCATCCTTCTTCTTTACGAAGAGAACATGTTCCCCCTAAGAAGACATACCTTTCCAAATAAACCCTTTCTCCAAAAGATTTTGGAGTTTCTTCTTTAATTACTCCAACTTCACATTTTCCATTCTATACCGAGTTTTTGATATCATCTTGGAACCAAGTATAAGTTCAATGCAGAACTCTACCTCTATTTATAAGGGAGTTCCATGTAAATCCTTAGTAAATACGTCAATGTATTCTTGAATGGTAGGAAAATTTTCTATTCTAATACTTTCTCCCCTTATTCATCTTCACCGATCAACTCCATAGAGAATTCTATGGGTGGTGCTTCACAAAAAAGCTTATTTCAAGATATGTGTCATTTAAAAAAAAACTATTGTATGTACATTCAAGACTATTGTTATTTCCATTCTTATGTATTTGATATTAGCATTATACTTTGATAGCTAGTACATTTCTAGTATAATGTCGACTTCCAGCATGGGAATGACTACTGGATTTGCGGTGAGATTATGCTCGCCAAAGTGAATATTAGAGTTTTTAAAAACTTTTTACTCTTGGATAATCCCTCCATGAATCTTGAATAATAAATCTACTTTTTGAAGATCATGGATTGATTATAGATTCTTTGAAACTTGGAGAAAATAAAGGAATGTGTAGAACAAGAATAAAAAATTACTTTCTATCTTTGAGAGAACACCGAGACTACCTTCCACAACATACTTTGAAGATTCAACTTCAACTGTCATGATATAAAAATAATAACATTTCTCCCTTGGACTATACTAATGTTGTTGGTGATTCCCCTATACTATACTCAAATTTGGACATTGATCAGAAAAGTGCCCAAGGTGTATACACAGGAAGCATTGGACTTCATGTAGTGCCTAAACCATATTTCTTTTTTTTGTTTATGTTTAGAGGTTGAGAGTTATTCACTATAATAATTCTAATATAAATGGCCATCTATTCCACACTTTTAACACTTCCCAATTCCGAGCAGGCAGTTCCCTAAAATTTTCTTCCCATATTTATTTCATGTGGAATGTTTCAATTTATTTTCATATCTTCTATGATCACAAATCCTCCACAAGTTTGGCTCTAGTTATCTCTTATTTTCATTCAATTTTTGATACCACTATGTCTCACTGAACTCCAGTTCAACATTCATAACACACCACATGATTTCTACATAGCTTTCATAGTCTCGGTTGGATAAATTATTCTATAGATGATGTCTTATTCCACCAAAGAATATATCAACCATCCCATTAGGATCCATGAATAAGATAAAGGTATTAAGGGAAAGTCTTATGAAGTTCATCTCATAGCTTCCAAAAGATTCATTCTCCCTCTACTTCAGTTTGAGGGATTCCTTATCCATTTTTGTTCTCATCAAATGAGGGAAATAATTATTAAATAAGATTCCCACTATGTATTAACACTAAATAGCTTCAATATCACATCTTGGACTCATGTTTTTAATCATTTCTGACCATTTATTAGCTTCTCCCTCTAGATGGAACACATTAAGAGTGAGTTTCTCTTGTTAAAAACAATTAGGTACAAAAAAAATCTTTTCTATAGATCTTGTCCACCTTTCCTCAATTAATGGGTCAATATATCCATTGAATGTTAGTGTATGTTGATTCATAAATGAATCAATGTAATGTTATTCCCTTCATGGTGAAACTAGTCTCTCATCATGATTCTAATTAGTTCCCACCAGATGAGTTATTTGATTTATCATTCTCACCAAGGATTCCATTCTGGCTTCGATCAGAGGGTCGTCAACACATGGTCCAGTGTGCTCACCATTTAAATGCTTCCTAATATTTCCAAACATTTTATAAAAGAAGATAATCTTAGAGAGAATTTTGTTTCTTTTGTTAATATTATAACTCTACAATAATTTTAGGTCTTAAAACATCATGCTTAAATTTTTTATTAATTAACGACAATTTCAATTTCTATAAATATTTCAAAATAGTTCATAAAACGCTTGTGATTAACCAAACATATCCCTTGGGATTGTAAAACTAGGAGTACATTAGGGCCTATTGTCATGCACTAGTTCCTATTTGAGTTTATATCAAAGTGGTGTGTTCATGTTTTACCCCTTGATACATCTCTTCTAGAGCCACATCCACTTTTTCATATCCATACAAAGATTCCATTGTCCAGAAACCTATTAATATATATTTCAAAAAAAATACTAGGATGTCATCCTATATTTGAAATATTCTATATGGTTCTTCCTAAAGTTTTAAAATTCTTATTTCCAAAAATAATTTAACCATACTTTTATACCAACTATGGCATCGTGCCTTTTTATTACAAAAATGAACATAGAATTTTACAAAGAGAGGATCTTTAAAAATGTAGTGTCTTATAAATAATATACATAATAAATGAAAACATAAAAAACTATTCCATTACAATTGAAAGGATTATTCAAGTTTAATCCTAATTACATTTATTTCATCTCATTACCTAGGGACATACTTCAAAGGAAAGGGTAATAAGAAGTCCCAGTAAGGCTGAACAAGGGAAATAGTTTACGTGTGATCTTGAGGAATATCAGTAAGAACCTGATGAATTAAATATAGGCATTAAAAATAGGAATATAATAATAATATTAACATTAATTATAACATTAAAATGTTTATAAAACATTTAATTGAGTTATTCATAATCATATCACTATGGTTTAGAATCGAGGTGTCCTAAAAATTTCTATGGTTATTCACCCCAGTATCATAAAAATTGTCATATATAGAGATTAAATTCCTTAAGAAATGAATTAGAGAAATATTAAGACACAAAATTAATATTTATTAATTAATGCGAGATATAAATATCATAATAACATATTTTATTAATAAACTGTGTAGAAAAAAAGAAACGGGTTTGGTATCAAAACCATTGTGTTTTAGAAAGTGCTTAAAAATAAGACCCTTTTGTCATTTTAAAACCCATGAAAAAATAAGGGGGTTACATCTATGTTAATCCTAGAATTAAATATATAATTTTTAAATATATGTGAATACCTCTAGAGAAGAAATATTTTTAGGTATTCTAAAAAAATAATTTCTTGATAAAAAGAGAGAAATTTTCTGATGAAAATACGACAATATAACAAGTATGAAACATGGTTTCACTAAACATTAAAAAGAGAGGGGAAAATGGACTCCCATTAATAAATGAAACATAATACATCAGTGGTATATAATAATATGAACAGAATAACATGGTATGGAAATTTTAAATACATACCACATAAAAAGGAAGAATGGAAGGAAAATAGAAGTTGGGAGTTCTCTTATGAAATTTTGGCAGCCTAACGATGTCACTTAAAAATTCATAAAATGTGTTGATGAGTAAAAAGGGTATATAATCATTTTTAAATAATATTTATAGTAAGGTGGATATAGAAGAAATTATTCCAACACTATAAAATGAAAATTAAAATGATTAACATAAAACAGAGTTCATGATTAAAAGACAAGGGTGGTAGATCTCCATACCTTGAATAGTGACTCAAAAAACTCAAATATTGTGACCTGGGGGGCTTGAGGAAACATTGGGAGGAATTATTGGGTGGTAAAACTATCATATATTCTTATATTATGGATTTAAAATGAAAGGAAATGAATAAATGGTCGGGTATTTATAGAAATAATTAGATAGTTTTTATTAATTTCTGAGGACACCTCAATTATGGTATTTTAAAACCATGGGCTTGACCATGATATTTTACAATTTTACTGGACACATGGGACATATATTGAGTTAAGTTAACACATAATATTCAACCATAATTTTAAATCAATCACTAAATCATTATGATATAGCTATTATTTCATTAAACTTACTTAAAAACTCAAACTCATTTTTTAATATTCCTGAAAAACTAAAGTATTTTATAAATTATAATAAATTACCCACAACCTAATATTGATATTATTAATTTAAAAATGAAATTTATTTTATCATAATAAATCTATAAATATGATAAATTTTAATTTTTACTAAAAAAATTCTTATTTATTTAAAATAATAGGAGACAAAAAATGCATATTAAAATTGCATAGTTAAATTTATGATACATGAAAAACTAAAATTACTTTATCATTAATAATTAAAAATTATTGTTTTTATAAAAAAATTTAATTACAATAAACATTATTGAAAATTCACTAGTTTATTATATTAAATATATGTTTCTTGAAAAGTACCATTTTTTTCCAAAAAATAAATTTATCAAAATACATCTCAATTTTAGTAAGCAAAGCTTTTCCTAAAATATAAAAGATAGAACAAAAATTTCATTAATAAAAATGGTTTAAAAATTATGTGAATATGTCCTTGAAATATAACCCCTTATAACACCCACATACAACCTAAGGGTAAGGTGTGCGGTGGTGAAAGAATCATTGGGCGACTAAGATAATATCGCTCGGGTGGTAATCTCCTATAACTTGAACTTCTCCCATAGTTGATTTGCTTCAAGATTAAAATGTTGAATATAATCTTGGGCTTGGTTAAGAGAGAATCCAAAATATGCTACATACCTCCCATGTTATGATAAATGGGATTTCTATGGAATGATTGTACTGGATGGGGCTATTGACACTTCTTTCTGCCTTAATTAACCATAATCATTTCTATTTATAACACTAATTATAATGATAAAAGTTTTATTTGCAAAGGTCATATTGAACGATGTCCATAATTGATAAATTATCATATAATGGTTGATACCCAAAGTTCACATTTCAATTATACTCACTTCATTATTAATGCTATATAGTTTTATTGAGTAAAAAATAATGTAACACACATATTGAGGAAGCAATTATCAATCAAAAGGTTTGGGTCATTACATTCATTATTCAGTGAAATACTAGGAAAAAATTATATAGATATATTGAAAAAATACCTTAAAATATAAATATCATATATGTTAGATTATCCCTAACCATTTTAAATAAACACCCCGTTTTAATATTAATCAAGTTCTATAAAATTTGAACAATTTCTTTTGGAATTTATCATTTATAGTAAAAATGGTATACGATCATAGGTTGGTTTTAAATATAAAATTTGACTTATATGGATCATAAATATATGTGTGATTTATGAATAGAATAGTAATATATTCATAAGATAAGATTAAATTAATCCATATGGAGAATAACATGATTTACTTGAAGCATATTCAACCAAAATTAAACCATAGAGGAATCCTATACTTGAGATCATATCATCAAAAAATTATGGGCTTTCAATACTAATTCCAAAAATACTAATTAAGGATTGGAATTTAAATTACTAGAGTCTTTTCCTGATAGATATAACTAAGATAAAATAAGGTACATCAATATTTCATCATGGATATTACTAGCACAACATCATCATTCTATCTTCATTCACGCACTAAAATTTAAATGGTATACATAACCGTCTTGCATCTTTGGTCAGAGTGATCAATAATTCATAGGATATCAGGGTCATGACACCTTTTTTCAATATATGAAACTGTCAGATTATCCTATATCATTCATGGTCATAATCTGTTTAAATACTTTCTGATGGTTTTTAAAGAGTTTGTAAATTTAAAAAACATATCCCTATAGACACTGAAACCATGTGTACAACAATGCCCTTTTTCATGAACTAGTTTAAGATCGAGTCAAAGACCAATGTTACATTTTCTAATTTATTACCCCTATATAAAATTTTTATATATCTTCACCAACCTATAGTATTCAGACATAGATTTAATTTCATGGAAACCAATCACTATATCCTTGACCAATATTCTAGGACATTTTATTATATATTGACTTATACTTAGACATATCCCTAGGTATATCACTACAGTTTTATAATCCTAGTTTCCAAAATATTACTAAACCTATCCCCTAATACCAAATATAAATACCCAATATTCTCATACATAGATATTAGATCCTAATAGAATAATATTCACTTTATCTTACAAAAACACGTATTAGGATCATATAGGTTTTGTGGTTTTGAAAACATAGACTAAAAAACAGATTCATAAGTGAAATAAATAATCTCCAATTAATTTCTTCATATCTATCTCAAATCATAGGCATATCTTATATAATATCTTTCTTTATAACCTTATAAAGGAAACATAAGAAAGGGTGTTATTAGATGGACTATAAGTGAAAACAAGGGAGATATGAACATAACATGAGAATAAGGGTATATGAACATGAAAATAAAATTTTAAAACCATTTCTTGTATATCATAGATCATTAACCTAATTCAATATATATATATTGTATGTTCATAAGACATGAATTATAATGTAATCAAAGAACATAATCTACAAGAACATAACCTTAGCATAAGACTTAGATTTTTGGAGTACACTTAAGTGTATAAAACATTACATCAAGAATACACCTAATACATTCATAACATGTTAGGATTGGGATAACAACCCATATACTTGTTTTGAGATTGAGATTACATCTTGTGTACGCTCTCTTGGTCTTGGGAAAACCTCTCATTTACCCTACAGTTTTGGGCTCAAGATTACCTCCCATTTACCCTCCTATTTCAGGATTCAGATAACCTCTCGTGTAACCTCTCGTTTCAGGATTGTGATAACCTATTGTGTAACCTATTATTTTGGGATAGGGATAACCACACACGTAGATTTTGAGCTCATAGAACATTAATTTTTATTCAATGCATTGGACAACTATATCATGCTCACCCATCCTCAATTTATAATGTAACCACCCATCCTATTTTATAACGTAACCTCTCTACTTGGTTATCATGTAAACACCATCAATAGTTTATAATGGAACCACCCATCATATAATGAAAACCATATAAATGTGTGACACAGGATCATAAATCATTCATCATACAATCACATCATTACCTGTTAAAAGAAAACAAATTTAATAGAAATTTTATATATTGATTATAGTATAAAAAATGAAAATAAATAGATTTCATATACATATTATCATCATAATCATAAAAACTCTTGAGAAATAATAAGTATTGTACCATTGGATCATATCCACAATAAAAAAATAAATACAAAATTTCATTTTCATTGATGAATTGAAAATCCATAAAAATATCATTGAAACATTCTTGAATAAAATATCCTTTACATTTTTGAAATAACATCTATAAAAACTAAAAATTCACCAAACATTAAAGATTTTTTTTTATTTTAAGATAAACTTGGAAACTAGTAAGGGACGTTTCAAATCACTGAGAGGTCATGACGGGGGAAAATACTATTCTTAACACATGTATTATGACAAAGATTCCATTCAAATTTTTGATAAAAAGTCAAAAGTACCTCATTTTAGAAATATTCAAGAAGATTCCTTTTGAACCATTTTGAAAATTTTAAAATGGATAAAAATTTAATTAAAAAATATTTATATAATAGTAAAAACATTATTTAATTTTTTTAGAAAACATGGACAAGGAATAGAAATTATTTTCAACTAATGTGTGAGATAAAATCACTTTCATTAAAACAATTATTTTGGTATCTTTAAGGATTAATGATAAAAACAATTAATGGAAAACATGAATTAAAATTAAATAACCATATAATGACAAAATTAATGAGTTTATTGATATATAAATCATAATATTTCATCACCATACACTTAATCATAAACAATCCCAATAAAAAATGAGTTTGTAACGTAAAACTTTTACCATATTTGAAACATTTGAGTATTAAGACCTATGAAATAATGAACCATATATGGATATTTAAATACAATAATTTTCCTGAGAATTATTATAAAATTAATTCATATGATGTATATATACACTATATAAATGAAACAAGTGGTTTATATGTCATGTGTCCCATTAAAATAATAGTGACACAAAAATCCCTTACCTCAAGTCTTGACATTATTCGTACATTATAGAACCATTTTATATTATTATTATAAATTTATTTTAAATATTATATAGAATTATAATCATATATATCAAAACATTTATTATTTACTTATGACCTTTTATTACCTGTTAATTGACAATTCAATGATAAAACCATGTCTCAGGAAATAACTGCTTCACTCATCATGTTTGTTTTGGTTTAGTTGTTTCAGTCATTCAACTTTGATCATAGTTACAAAATATCTATAATTTTAACCATGATATAAATATAATATATATTAATTATATATATTTATTAAAATCCATAAATTTTAGAGATGGAAAATTATTTACAATGTTAATGGAGACAGTAGGTCGTATGTACTCTTGAACGATGTTTCCATTTTATTGACATATGGAACAAAAGGAAATTAATAATATATCACCATTAAATATTAATTTTAATTTCATATATATAATTTATATTGATTATATATAACCATATTACCATCCATTTCAAATTTCAATTAAAATGAATCGTATCACATTGTGGAGGCGGTAGTCCACACATAGTACAAGCAATGTTATAATTTTCAAATATATTTTATGGTAAGAAGGTAGATATGATATTATAAATTTAGATGTATAAATATTACATAAATATAATTTATAAACATTTTATCCATCTTTATCTCTAGTCTTAATAAGTTGTAGGAAAAATTACATTTGTTCGTAAGGTGGTAGTCCTCCATACACACAACAGACTTTCTAATTCCCCATTTAAAGAAAGGGGAGATAGATGTGGGTTATACCACTAACATAATAAGATATAATTATCAGAGAGATTATGATGTAAAAATATAAACATATATAAGTAATATTTTAAGGAGTTTAAATAAGAAATAAAATAATAACACTTGGTTAAGAATGATACCAATCCTTCAAACAATCTCCTTATATTAGCACTAAAAAACATCATTGGAGGGTTTCCTAATAAAAATAATGAACCATGGTAATAGGGAGGTAATTAGGGAATGCATTTTTGTGGTTATTGTATGATCCAAAAGGTGTTGGAATTTTGAAAAGTAGAGAAGTGTAGAATCCCTTTTATAAGTGGGGAGAGAACACCATTGGAATATTGAAAAGAAAAAGTTATACCCATGTTTCAAACATGAAAAAGCATAAAAAATGTGTCATTATCAAAAATAATATCGTACATGGTAGAGAAATTATCATAAAATTATTATTTTAAATGTTTTTAGTTTGTTTAACCCTTTTCATTTCATATTAACCTCTAGAAAGCCTATTGTTACCTTAACTATAATGATTAATTTTTACTGTTTTTATTCTTACCTACAGCCAAAAAATTAGATAACCAAATTATATAATATTTTTATTATTTTAATTATAATTATATAATACATTTATCCAAATTAAATTTAAATTAGAGTAGAATTTAATGTATATTAAACCCAAAGTTGTGATAGAAAAACTCTATTCCAAGGAGAAAAAAATATTATGTTTAAAAATTATTTATATAAAAATTTAATACTATTTTGATTCTAATGAACTAAATAAAATTAATTATAATATAAGTGATGTAGTTTTACTTATAAACTACTTTAAAACAAAATAAAAATGTATAACTGCTTTAAATTAAAAAGGTATTTTTCAATAAAAATCAATATTTTTCATAGTTCATTAAAAATTATATCTCTCCAAAAAATTCCCTAAAAACAACCCTAAAATAATTTTTACATATTTAGTAAAAATATTAATTTTACCTTTCCAAATAAATTTTGGCAGAATTTTAAAAATAAACTTTTTTATTTTCTCATAAAAATAAATATATTTTTTTTTTCAGAATAATGTTTTTTTGTAAGAATATAAAGACTTTACCAATATTAAATACTTAGTTATCAATATATTTTATTTATATAAAACCATTATTCATAATTTTTAAAATGTGGTATTTCCAATGCATACCACCATGTCTAGAAACTATGATATAATAGTAATGTTTAAAAAATATTACTCACAATGTATCATTATTTGTTAAAACTCAGTGTAGCATGTAGAGAATGATATTTATGAAATTGAATTTATTTTAAAAACATATATAAAATATCAGGGTGATATAGGACTACATTGAGTTACAAGAAATGAAGAAGAAACTCCAGGAGAATCATGACACATGATTCATTCATCCAAGTGTGTTACATTGGGGGAACCTATTTTTTGTTAAAAAAGAAAGATGAATAGATGTGACTCTACATTGATAATTGGTAACTGAAGAAGATCAAAATAAACCACATGAATCTTATACCATGTATTGGTGACCTATTTGATCAACTACAAGGAGCTCAATATTTTCCCAAGATTGAACATTGTTTTTGATATCATAAATTGAGGGAGAAGAAGGAGGATATACCAAAGACAACATTATGTACAATGAATAGAAACTTTGAATATATAGTTATTCCATTTGGTCTTATTAATGACTTAAACTATATTTATGTATTTAATGAAAATAATTTTTAGATATTTCTTTGATTAATTTTTTTAGTATTTATAGATGTTATTCTTATCTATTTAACAGGAAAGGAATATCATAAAGATAACTTGATAATTGTAACTATGGAAGGATAAAATATATTAAAATTTACTAGGTATGATTTTTTGATGAAAAAGAATTCATGTTTTTGTAATATAATCTCAATATAGGGAATATATTTTTATCCACCAAAGACCAAAGCCATTGAATGTTGGTCCAGACTAACCATTGTGACTAAGATATGATTATTTCTTGGTTTGGATAGATATTATCAATAGTTTACAAATAATTTATCACTAATATCTAATCTAATCAATATGTTAACTTGGAAGAGATCCATGTTCCTATTGATAGATGAATGTGTTGAAAATTTCAAGGAACTAAGTAGATGATTAGTGAGATCACATTTTCTTACATTAGTCTATAGTAGAGAAAAGTTTGGAATATATAGTATTGAATTGAAGAAGAAACTTGGATTTTTTCGTTCATAATGATATAGCTATAGATTATGCCTCATGATAATTGAAGGTTCATAATAAAAATTACCCAAGTCTATAATTGAAGTTAGCTGTAGAAATATTTCTATTAATGATATTGAGGAATTATATTTCTGGAGAAATGTGTAACATATATACTAATAATAAATTATAAATTTATATATTCCCATAAAAAGAGTTAAATATGAACCAAAGAATATGGTTGGAATTGATTAAAGATTATGACAGCTCAACAAATTAAATCCCTGGGAAAGAGCACTAGGTGGACGATGCTTTGATTTGAAAGGATCATCTAAGATTATATATGATGAGGATCACAAAAGATCCAATATTTATGTATTTTAAATGGATGGATATAGAAAAATTAAAATAATGTGGGAGATATTATATTTATCCAATGGTATTCAACCATCTATCCAATTAACTAATAAAGAGGCATAGAAGGTAGATGTAGAGCTATAAAATATGTTTAGAAGTTTTCATGTGTTTAATCATGATTGGGATAGAATTTTAATTTCTCATAACCACATATGTGTTCTATAAATACCTGATTTAAAAAAGGATCTGTTGGAGGAAGCTCATATTTCCTCATTTCTAATTCTTCTAGGATGTATGAAGATGTATAGATATTTGAAATAGTATTTTTAGTGGGATGACATGAAGAGAGTTATTATAGAGTTCATATCTTAGTGATTGGTATGTCCTAATGTTAAGGTTGAGAGAAAAAATTCTAAGATAATTTTATTGTTATTACCCACACCATAATGGAAATGGGAAAAAAAACACCATGAGATTTTTCATCAGAATCCTAAAAAATTATAAAGGGCATAATACTATTTGGGTTATAGTTGATCACAAAATAATGTCAATATAAATCATCTCTATCATAGAAGTGTTATATATTGAAAAGTTTTCTATAATATTCATTAAATATGTTGAATGATTTCATAGAGTACCACATTATATTATATATGATCATGATCTATTGTTTACCTAAAATATTTGGTAAAGTATTCAGTATGAAATTGATATAGAGTTTAGTTTCTTAACTATGTATCATCCTTAGATAGATGGTCAGTCTGATATAACCATTAAAACCCTAGAATATATGTTGATGCCTTTTTTTAATGGATTTCATATCTATTTTGGATCAAAACATTCTTTTTATTGGGTTTTTATATTACACTATCTTTCACTTGAGAATTAATATTTATATTTATGATGAACACTATGTAAAGAAATGTAAAACTACAATTTTATGGGATGAAGTTGTTTAAAGAAATATATTGGGACCTGAGATATCTGAAGAAATTGTAGAGAATGTTAGAGCCATTCAACCGTACATAAAAAAACTCAGAGTTGACCGAAAAGATATGTTGAGAATCATGGGTTTTACATGGAGTAAGATGTTGGAGTTACAATTTTTCTTTTAATTCATCTTAGAAATAAGTTTATGATATTTTGGATGGTAAGCTACTCTCTAGGATTAATGGACCATTTGAGAAGTAGGGATGGTTTTTTATCGCATATAGCTCCCACTGAACCTCTCCAAAGTCCATGATGTGTTCCTTGTATCAATCCTAAGGAAGTATATATCTGATCCTTCACATGAAAAAAATTAGAGTTTATACAACTTTATCATGATATTTCTTATAAATAACTACATTTGGATATTCTGGATCATAGAGAGAATGCGATACGAATCAAGACCACTCATCTGGTCAATGTATTTGGAGAAACAACCAACATAAAAAATCTATGTGGGAAAATGAATATATGATGAGGAATAATTATCCTCAATTATTTATATAAAAGTGATAAAATTTCTATAGTCAAATTCATTTTAAGGGGGTATATTTTTACACACATAGTGTTTATGAAATATATATTTTTTTCAGATATTTTTTTGATATCTTTTGTTACACCCAACAACAAGTTTTAACAAACAACTAGATAATATTAATATTATTAATAAATCATGACAGTTATAACCTATCTATTAAACATAGTCTTATGAGTATGAATAGAATTATTTTAAAAATTAATTATAAAGGTTTTAGATAAATAAAATATATTGATATATAAGTAATATATTTTAGTAAAGTCATTATATGATTAAATTTTTTTTTTCACAAAAGCTTCTTTATATTAACTTTTTTCACATTTAAAAAATGTATTTGAATAAAATAATCATTTTTTTGATATAATATTTTCTGTAACATCCCAGGTTCTTATAAAATAATTTGTTTTCATTATGGAATTAAATAGTTAAATTCATTATAAATGTATAATGAAATAAGTAGTATTAATAGAAATCAATGAATCCATAAAAATAGATTAGTAACATCACATTTTAAAGAATAAATAAAATTTATGTATCTTATAAGTGAATATATGAAATATTTAAATCATTAATAAGTAAATAAATGATTTGAAAATGATAAATTAAGTGTTGGTATTTTTATGAGACATATTTTTTTTACAATTTTATAATTAATATAATGAATTAAAATAAAACTTAACTTCATAAAATAAATTCATAAATTAATATTCTGTTTTATTATGATTTTAAGATAATTTTAACATAACTTAATTAAAATTTCAAAGTGTTATAAAATTGGTTACAATTTTAAAATTTGTATTTTTTGAAGAACTGAATTTTTTAATTAAAAATTAAAATTCTCATTTTTAGAAAACTTTCTTTATAAAATGGAGTTAATTTTTCAAATATACATGTTGAAAAATGTTTAGATTTAATTTTTTGGATTTTTCTAAAATAGTTGAATTTTCGGTGAATAGTGAAATACGACAATTTATAGTATTTAACAAATACAAGAATTATTTAGACTTTATTGATGTATAGATTACATCATCCCATAATATATAACAATACTAATCTATTTACTTTATTTGTCATTTTAATTGAAACTATTCATTTTCTTGTGCTAAAATAATAAACAAATGAATAAAATAAAAAAAAACACCCCTCTCCTCCACTATAAATACCACCCTCACAACCCCTTATTCTCACACCTCTAAAGAATTGTATCTTGTTTAATTTTTTCCCAATTTCCTTTTTAAACATCTTCCACAAATCCAAGACCCACTGGTCTCACAAAAAGTCCCAAAACAAGTGCCGTATGCATGTTCTCAAGTAGAAGAACATAAAGAGGTAAAATCCTCTTTCGTTTTCTTTAAAATTTATTTTCAATTTATTTTCTTTCATTATTATATCCTATAATACCATCATCCAGGTGACTTGATAACTCTATTATCTTACTATTTCTGTAATTTTATTGTTTTAATAGTATATCCATCATCAATCCTCTCCGCTTCTCTGCTTATTCTAAAAAAATTGAAAACATTGTTTTTGTTGTGTCAATTTACCTTCATCATGGGCGATGTATTTTCATTATATTTTACAGCCTTAAAGGATGTTCATAAAACCATTATTAATGTTAAATAATTTTTTATTACACATATTATAAGTTATATATTGTCCTGGAACCAATATATAAACATGATACTAAATAAAATGATATAAGTTCGTGATGGTCATAAAAACCAAAAAACTAAATTAAATCATTTTCATTAGTGTTTTATCTAATGAATCATCCTCATATCAGAAAAAATGATATATTATATAATTAAAAATTATGGAAACATATTAATATATATCTTTCCACTTATAGAGTTTCTCTTCCATTTGAAAAAAAATTCCCTAATGAACCAATCATGGAAACCATGAAATAAATGCATCTGGAACAATGAAAATAACAACATATTATTATCAAATGAATGGGAATATGTTATTAAAATATCATATAAGGAATTTTAAATATAAATATAGTTCTATAATTTATTAATAAAACTCTTTGAACCATTGTACACGAGTTTTGAACACGTTTCAAGTAAGATAAACCCAAGGTAAGGGACGTTTCTTTAAAAATACTTTTTTTAACTTTTTATTTTTAAATAATTCAAAATGAATGTTTTTCTATAATGCATGTATTCATGTTTATGGTTATCTTTTGGTTCTTGAAATTTTTTTATGATTATCGGTGGTAAATATATATCCCTCCATTTTATTGGGTATGATTATGTTGGAAGTTGACCATAATGGTTTTTCTAAGTGTAACTTCCATGGATACATTATAAGGTTGTTGTGAGTGTTACATTGTAAGGTATTCATGTGGGTTACAAATCATATAGTATAAATTAGGTTTAAAATATTAATTAATTAATTCCTTAATTTACATCAATGTTTTATTTATGTTTTTTATGTTTTATGGAAATATCATGTTTTAAAAATTTAAGTATATAATACTTTAAGGGTGAGAAGTATGTCTTTTAAAAATGATTTCATATGTATATAAGTTTATGGACTAATTATTATTTTATTTTATGTCCCTTACTATTTTTTTTTCACCCCACATTTAAAAAAACAATGGATTTATGGATGGTTAATAGAAAAGAATAAGCCAAGATGAATGTTGTGAAGATCTAACATTAAAAGATTTCATTTTTTCTTAGAAACTATTGTATTATGGAAGAAATGGGTACTATTTTTTTTATTACCCACATTTTATTATTTTGGTTTGATATATATGAATTATTTAAAAATTATATAATACAATAAACTAAAAATATCTTTGGGAATATAATAAGTGTAATTATAGTTTAATTAACATGATTGTGTAATGTATAAGGATGGGTCCTTATAGTTGGTATTAGAGCACGATTTAGATAGTATTAGGGGTTATTATGGTGTTAATATAATAATATAATTTTTTTTAAACTTATTTAATGATATATAATTTAAATATTACAAAGTTTCTTAATCTAATATATGTTTGTTCAGAATTTGTTTTTACTAATGAAATATGGAATCAAATGTTAGAAGGTATTGAGAGAACGATATCCTTCCAAATACACTACCTATAATGATGGGAATTAGAAATGACATGTTTTTGATAGTAATTTCTCAGTTGAAATAGGATTTAAATTGTAGTGAAATACATTCAAGATAAAATCCATAACTTCTACAAAAAACATTACAATAATGGAAAATTTTATGAAGAAAAACCCTCCTGTGTTTAGTGGATATTCTGACCCAGTTGTGGCTGAAGGGTGGATTAAATACCTTGAAAGGATATTCAATTTCATGGTGTGTTTAGATAATCAAAATTTTAGAATTTATATTAATCAGTTTAAAGGTGAAGCAGACCAGTGGTGGTCAATGGTCAAGAATATCAGGGATAATGAGGAGATTGATTCTTGTTAATTAGATGGATTTAAGGATCTTTTCCATGAAAAATATTTTCTGAAGCTGGTTCAACCTTGGATAGAAAATAGGTTACTTGAATTGAAACAAAATGTGGAAGATTCAATTGTCGTGTATAAATAAAAATTTACCTGATTGGTAAGGTACACTCTAAATCTTATTCGATAACTTGATAGTAAAATCAATAATTTTTTCTTTGGATTGAATCCCGGATATCAATGAGAATTGGATTATCATGAATTAAAATGTTATGAGAAACTTGTTTGATGTGCTAAGATGGTAGAAATTTGTTTTTTTTATGATCATGTGTAATTTGGAAATAATTAAAAGGAAATGACTAGATGGAAATAAATTGGAAATAATCAATCAAATAAATCTGAAGGTAAGAAAGTCCAGTTTCCAGTTTGTGGGTTATGTGGTAAAAATCACCCTGGGAAATGCCTTAAAAATCCAATAAATGTTTTTGATGTGGTATGTTTGGAAATATTCCTAATTTTTCAATGAAAAATATATTAGTTTTTGTATGATTAATTCTGATAAGAAAACTGTAAAGTATTTCAAATTTGGTGACATGGGGAAATATGAAAATAGCTTCCCAAAGAAATATCTGAATGATGGAAAAAACAAAATTTTAGGTAGAAAGGTGTAGTAAAATACTTTGAAACTAATTTGGTTGATTTTGGGATATCCAATAAAGTGGTATCATATAATTTTTTTTACTCAATATTTTTTAAAATCTTGTTTGATACGGGGTGTACACATTCCATTATTTTAGAGATATTTTTTGGTAAATTGGAAATTTCACCTCAAGAAATGAAATCAGAACATATGGTAAAAACACCATTGGAAATATTAAAGAAATTAACATCATATAAATCTTACTTTTGTTTTATAGAAAAATAAATTACTTGAAAACCTTGTTTTTCTTCCCTTAGAAGAGATTTATGTTATTCTAGGAATGGAATGGCTTCATTTTTATCATGCTAAGTTTGATTATAGATATAAAGAAGTTTTTTAGAAAGAGTTTTAATTTTCTTATAATAATTAACCCATACAATTGATAATATATTAGGACGGAGAGAAACTATTAAAAGATGTAATTGAAATAAATCTTGCACATATAAGTGAAAGAAAGGGAACTATTTCAATTAATGATGAGACAATGGTGAATTAATACCTAAATATTTTTTCTGATGAGTTTAATAGTGTTTTACTTGATCAAGAAGTTTAATTTACCATTGACTTAGTTCCTTATGCTAGTCCAATTTCAAAACCCCATTATCAAACGGATCAAGTAGAACATCTTGAATTGAAAAATAAGTTGCATGATTTTATTGATAAAGGATTCATTCATCCTAGTAATTCCTCATGGTGTACTCTTATTTTATTTATTAAAAAGAAAGATGGTTTCATGAGGATTTGCATTGATTTTGGAGATTAGAATAACATTACTGTTATAAATAAGTATTAATTTCCTAACATCGATAAATTGTTTGATCAGCTCTAGGGAGACCAGTATTTTTCTGAGATTGACTTGACATTCGAGTACCATCAGCTGAAGGTGAAAGATGATGAAATTTTGAAAACAAAATTCCAAACTAGATATGGGCATTATGAGTTTTTTTGTTATTCCCATTGGCTTGAAAAATTACACTACTGTATTTATGGATCTTATGAATAGAATCTTCTATGAATTTTTGGGTAAGTTTGCTGTAGTTTTTATTGATTATATTTTGGTTTATTCAAAATGTTTTTTGTATCATGAAAAACACCTAAGTATTATTATATAAAACTTAAGTAAAAGAAGTTATATAGAAAGTTTAAAAAAATGTGATTTTTGGTTACAATAGATTTATTTTAATGGGAACAATATAAATAAGGATGGAATAACATTTGATCCCACCAAAACAAAAGTGGTTGATGAATGAAAAAGACAGAAAAATGTTAAACATATTTTTATTTTTCTTAGATTTACATGTTATTACCAACAGTTTGTTAAATATATTTCTGGGTTATCTACCCCGCTAACAGTGTTAACATAAAAGGGTTCAAATTTATTTAAACAAAAGACTGTGATGTTTGTTTTTAAGAACAGAAAATAATATTATTTAATGCTTTAGTTTTTGAAAATCCTTATAGAAATGGAGAGTTTGTTATCTACCATAATGATTCATTGAAGCGACTTGGTTTCATTCTGATGCCAAATTATCTGATAATTTCTTATGTTTCAAGACAACTGAAACCTCTTGAGTTTAATTATCCCACACATGATCTGGAATTATCAGTTGTGGTTTTTAATTTAAAAATATGAAGGAATCATTTATATGGATCAAAATGTGAAATATATATTTCCCATAAACGTTTTAGGTGTATATTTAATCAGAATGAATTAAATATAAGGAAAATAATAAATATGGGATTGATAAAGGATTATGATTGCACAATCTATTACCATCCTTGAATGGAAAACTATGTGTTGTATTACTTGAGTTAAAAACATCATGCTACATTTTCCATGTTACATTTGTAACATTATCCTTTTATTAAAGAGTTTATTAATTTTCCATGGAAGTTGTTGGTACAGAAAATTCTTTTGTTTTTAGGTGTTAGTATAGTCATATATCTTTGAAAGAGTTAAGAAAGCTCAGAAAGAATTGTGTGAGTTACAAAAAATGTAGAATTGGTTTAGGTAGGTAAGTTTCTTAAATTTAATGTTGATAAATATTTTGTCATGAGATTTGTAAATATTTTATCTGTTCCTTATGATTACTAGAAAAAGAAATAATTATTAAGAGAAGCTCATATTTCTACATTTTAGTTCACCCTTGAAACACTAAGGTGTACAGCTACCTTCGAGAGTATTAATGGTGTGATGAAATGAAAATAGATATTTCAATTTGTACAATAAAATGTTTGACATGTTAATGGGTTAAATTAGAGTAGAAACTACCAAAGAGGAGGCTTAATTTTTTTCCAATGAAATAGTGTAAATGAAAAAAATATGCCCATAGACTTTGTGGTGGGACTGGCAAATACACATTGAGGTAACAATGTGATTTAGATTATTGTTGATCAACTGAACAAATATACACATTTCCTTCCTATTCGAGATAATATGTCTTTAGATTACCTTTCTCAAATGTACCTCAAAGATATATTAAAGTTACACAGAGTTCCTCTCTCCACTATATGTGATTGTTATCTTAGGTGCTCATATAACTTTTGGAAAGTCCTTCAGAAGTCTTTGGGAACTGAATTAAATTTCATCACAAGATTTTATCCTCAATCTGATGGATAGTCAGAATGAAATATTAAGATATTGGAGGATAGGATTTGATCTTGTGTAGTGGACTACCATGGAAGTTAGGAGGATCATATTTCTTTAGATTATTTTTTTAATAAGAACCATTTTTCATTCATGTATACCAATGGCACCTTTTATGGTTTTATAACAACCCTGCTCTTTATTACACACTTAAACATGATTTTTTTACATAAAATTGCACTTAAGGAAACTCTAAGGATCAAGATGTCTAGTGTATTGGGAAATTAAGAACATTACAAAAAAAACTTAAAACATAAAATAATAAATCTTTATTGAAAATTTGGTTTACATGACCAACTCATTCCTTCGTACTTAACACTACATGGGATAACCTGAGGACATGCATAAGAAAGGGGTGAGCTACAAAGCACAAAAAGGGAGTAAACAAGGCATAAAATGAAGAATACATTACTTGATAGGAAATAGAAATATCAATAGAGCATAAGAAAAAATGAACATAGTGGCATGATATATCACGATTATCATAACATAGAAATGTGGAAACAACGTACAACATGATATTAGCATGAGACAATGATTTTTGAACACGAATTAGCATGATTAAAACCTCATTTCACATTAATTATCATGAGTAAAACCTCATTTCACATGTCTTATCATGATACTAAACATTACCCAATGCATTGGAGTGATATCAGGGCACGCCCTTCATAAAAAATTCAATCTCATGCTTAAGTGTGCCACATAGATCACATAACATGGGTTAATTACACACCATCATTTATTCAATGATAATTTAATATGGAATACATACAAGAAAGTATATAATAAAAATGTTTATGTGCTTAAAAATGAATTCCCTTGATAGATAAATGGGATTGGTATTCACTACATGATTATTTTGGTATAGAAAATCACAGTGAAATTTTGGCAGCCTAATAGCATGACCTAAAAATTCATAAAAATAGTTGATGAGAGAGTAAGGGATTTATCATCATTTATATAATAAATAGATAGTACGGGGATCATGGAACATAATATCCCTACATATGAAATGTAATTTAGATTCATAATATGGGGGAAATACTTGAATGGAAATAAGAAGGGAGAAATATATTATCGAATTTCGGCATGGTAATAGTTGTACAAGGAATCCATTAATGAATGAGAAAGTGGTATCTCATCATTAAAAAATAAAGAGATCATTATGGGTGAGGTATGAAATCATACCCCAACATTTGAATTTGAAAATAAAAGGGTATAACATCATGAAGAAATCTGGGAAAAAATGAAAAAAAAAGAATCCCTTATGTGAATGGCTCCCCCTTGGTCCCCCTGTGAGAATGTTCCCCACACGCCCCCAAGATTTTAAAATTTTCAGACCATTGGAGCCTCTTCTGCTCCCTCACTGGATGCTTCCTAGTCTGTTCGGTCTTGGATCTGGGTATGGCTACTAACGCCCCTCTGGTCCAGGTGATCCCCAAGCACCCAAGTATCTCGCCTACTACTGGCCCTCAGTCGTTTCTCCCATCATTACTCTCAGCCACAATTCAAAAGACATCACTGCCTCCTCTAGTTACCTGATTCTCCTAAATTTCTCCCCTAGGCTCAATTCATTCAAAGATTCCATTTGAGGATCGATTCACCATTCTCCCCGCCCTTTCTTCCTAGAGGTGTCCATCTCAGCCTCATATTTCTCATGTGATGTTGGTTTCCTCTTGATGAAATTCATGATGTCCTCCTTTTCAGAGGTGGAGGCATGCCTTAAGTGGACCCTGGTAGCTCAGTTTGGGTCTGCAAAACCTCCTCTAGTTTTGTTCTGGTAGTTTTTCCTCTCATAGGGTTTACATGCACTAGTAAAGATCTCGATAGTTCACCAGACCTCCTTCTTCCTTGTTATGGGCTCATAATAAGACTTCCTGCAGTTGTGGTGTAGGGTTACTTGTGTTTTTGGATGATTGGGTTACATTATTTCCCACTGGTCCTTGGATGTACATAGGGGAAAGGAAAATCCTCTAGCAGCAGTTTGTATCCTCCTCCCAAGGTTTAAGCTCCTTTTTTAGATTGAAAATTTTATTAAGGCGATATACGATGCTATTGGGGTATTTCTATGTTCAGATAGAATAACCTCAAATTTTGAGGACATTTTAGTGGCCCATATTTTTGTGGAGTTGGACACTTCTTTAACCTCATAGGACAAGCTAATGCTTTGGGTTCAGGATGGCTTCTATAGGAATCAAGATCTTTCTTACCCAATTTTCCCTAGGTTTTTCTCCCACTGCCTTTTCCAGGGGAACTCCCTTAAAGTTTGTAGAAGACGACAACATGGGTATTTGCATTGTACCTCAAAAATATGATACCTAGTGATTGGGAATCCACATAGTTGAGCCCTTTATCTTCTAAAAACACCCAGATGGAATATAGAGATCTTGGTTCCACACTAGTTAATGTACCTACCTCCTCTCTATCCTTAGTTCCTAATTTGTCATCCCCTATGAAAGAAAAAGCAATGATGATCAGTCAGGGTGTTGTTCCCAACACTCCAGTAGGTGTTCATTTTCCTTAGGCTGGCCTTGCTATCCCTCCCCTACTATTCACCTTTCTCTATAAGGGGTTGAGCATGGAGAAGGGATTGCAAAACTTACTATTTATGATGTTACGCCTCTTGAACCTGGAACCCTAGCCCAATTTCACATCCTGCTACCTCTTTGTTGTATCGGGATGTACCTCTGTAGAGGAATGGTCCTCTGAACTGGAATGTACTACTCTATCTTGCCATGGGTTCCATCAGAAACCAATGGTTCTTACCCAATGTCCCAGGAGTCCAAAGTGCACTCCTCTACATGACCTCCCAGTTCGGTTCTTGTCCACTTCCTATACCCCAAGATCAGCATCTCCCCCTAACATGAAGGTGTCCACACAAGAGGGTGTATGTACGTGTTCAAAATCAAGAATCATAAAAGAGAGACCATCCTCCCATTTCATGAAGTCCAAGAACTCTGGATCCAATGCCCAATCCCAGACATTTCAATGATTTATGTTCTCATATGAAACACCCAAGAACATGGTGCATGGGTTAATTCAGATTTTATCGCAACTAAAATTAGAAAGCATAAGGTCTCAATTTTCACCATTATTGAACATAAGAAAAATATTTCTAAAATGATAGTTTTTTCTTGGATGTTTAAACTGCATGGTTTCCTGAATGATGACCCCTCTAACATGCACATTTAGATATACTGGCATTAAAACTACTCTGTTGAGCTGGCCCAGTCTGGGAACCAATTCATCACCACTAATGTGACTAGAGGTGAAATTTCTATCTCCATGACCACTGTCTATAGAATCTATGACCCTAAAAAAATGGAGACTTTATAGAGTGATTTAAATGAATTTGATCCCAGAAATAGGCCTTGATTTTTTGGAGGGGATTTCAACATTGTGGCTAACCCGGAGGAATGGAAATGCAGATGCCCGTCTCAGTGGAAGGAAAACAAATAATTTTATCAGTTTGTAGATGGGAAAGTCTTATGTGATCTCAGTTTCTTAGGGTAATGCTTCACCTGGTGCAACAAATGAATAAGTACTTATATAATCCTGCCTTTTTATCACATAAACTTTCATTACATTTTACAAAACCAATGATCTTTAAGGTTTAGTGTCTTGGAAACCAGGAACATAAAACATGAAAACATAAAACATTCTTCTTAAACACTTGAAAGGATTATCCTTATGTTCATACTAGGTTCATTACTGAATCTCATAACCTGGAGACATACATCAAAAGAAAGGGTGAGCAGAAGACCCAGTAAGGGAAACAAGGGGAAACATTTAACATGCGAACTTGAGATACATCAACAATGTCATGAAAAAAAACTTTAAGGCATGAGAAAGAAATAATTAGGCATATAATAATAAAAATAACGTTTTTCATAACATGAATATGTGGATACAACATTTAATATAGGCAATCATTTCTGTTTCACCAAGGTCCATCCCCAAGGTGTCATTAAAAATTACCAAGGTTATTCACCAAGGCGTCGTTAAAAATAGTCATCTCTAGAGATTAAGTATTTACCCAATTAATTGGAGTGCTATCAGGGCACACCCTTGAAATGTATTTATTATCATGTGAGATACATATATCATCATCAATAATTTCATAAACAACCCATATAGCATAAAAGCAATGGGTTTAATTTCATAATCATAACATTTTAAAAACTGCTTGAAAGACATGATCTTTACGTCACTTTAAACCCACGGAAATGGAAAGAGGGTCTCATGTATGTAAATACCAGAATTTAAATTAGACCAACTTGGTATATATGTGAATACCTCTATAGAATAGATATCTTTGAGTATTCACTTAATAAAATAAAATAAATTTAGAAAAAGAGAGAGACATTTGAGACGGAAATTCTGCAGCATAACGTCTATGTTTCAGGGTTTTAGAAAACATTGAAAAGAGAGGGGACATGAGTCAAACAATCATAAATGACCCATAAAACAGTAGAGGGACCGAATATGAAGGATATATGAACATGGTAAAGAAATTTTGAGGACATAACATTTGAAATGAAAAACATGGAAGGAAGACAAAAATTAGATTTCTCTTATGAAAATTCGGCAGCCTAATGGCGTCACTTAAACTTCAACAAAAATGAATTGAAAAGATCAAATAGGGTCTCTAATAATATGAAAATAAGAGTTCAGTATGATATATATAGATATAATACCCCAACATAATAAAAAGGAACTTGAAAGACTTGACATGAAAGTAGAACTTTGAAAAAGAGAAGGGTGAAAGAATCACTTAAAAATTCGGCAGCCTAACGGCACCACTTAAACATTATTAAAACGAATTGATGAGATAAAGAGGGGGTATCCCACCATATGAACATAAAATGACAGTAATATGAATATAAAATAACATCTTCCAATATAAGAACATGGAGCATAAAATAAATGACATAAAAGACATTACTTGAAAGGAAAGAGAGAGGTCGGATCCCTTACCTTAAAACGTAACTCGTAAAACTCAAAGGTTGGAACCTTGAGGGCTTGGGGGCACGTTGGAAGGACTCCTTGGGAGGTAATGAGACCAGAGCTTTGTTGGGGGAGAGTTGGGAGTATAATAGATGAGAGGATGGCTTGGTATTTATAGGGAAAGTGAGGGGACAAGGCATTAATGGCCAAGGGACACCTCATTAGTGGTTTTGGAAAAACCATGGGCTTTCCCATGGTATTTTCCCATGGTATTGGACACTTGGGACACCTCATACCTTATCTTACTATTCATAAGTCGACCATATTGATTACATACTTAATACACCATTTAATGATGTCATTAAACATTCGTAACTTAAAAACTGTATTTTCACTATTCATCGAAAATTCAACTTTCTCAGAAAAATCCCAAAATTTCACCTTAATAGAATATCGATGCTCGGATTTCAAAAATAAACTCCATTTTATAAAAATAAATTTCTAAATAATTTTAATTTAATTTTTAAATAAATACAATATTCTCTGAAAATTCATTTTTTTTTTCAGAAAAATCCCCAAAAATTACCTTAACATAATATCGATGCTCTGAGTTCAAAAATGAAATCCATTTTATAAAAACAATTTTCTAAATAATTTTAATTAAATTTTAAATTAAAAAACACTATTCACCTAAAAAAACTAATACTTGACTAATAATTTATGAAACCGTTATTTAACCATTTTATTGAATCACATTACTTAATAAAGGTGCCTAGATTATATTAATGCTTTTTTTAAGTGAGATTACTAATCCATTTGGTCACATTACTAATACTAATAATAAAATCACTATTCATAGTTTAATATTCATCAAAAATTAAGTTGATCTTATTAGACTCTAAATTTCGTACTGAACATAATTGTAGAAGACCATTTTTCAAAAATCATTACACATTTTTAATTATTTAAGGTTTACATAAACATTTTTTTAAATATCCATTCTCTAAAATTCACCAAAAATATGCATACTATATTTATCCGGACATTTGAAAATTCATTAACTTCATCATAAGAAGAAATAAAAATTTTTATTTAAAACAAAGGATTACACAAGGAAGTTACGGTCTCCTTACATAGCCTCTTATCACACCAGCATAAGACCTAAGTGTAAGGTATGATAAGGTGAGAGAATCTGAGGGAGGCTCGGCCAACATCGCATGAGTAGTAATTTCTATCAGTTTGAAATTCTCGTGAAGGCGATTCCTTTCTAGCTTCACACGATGAAGTTTAGCTTGGGTTTGGTCTAGAGCAAAGCCCAGTGGTGCTACCTCCTTCCCAAGTTCTGTTAGATGGGCTTCGATTGGTCCAAGAATACTGGGTGAGGCCTTCAAATATTCTTTCTATGTTAATTAATCAAGATCACTTGTATTTAGAGACAAATATCGAAATGTTTAGTTTCCAGCGGTCATATTGACCAATGGTCATATAACAGTCAAAACCCAACAGTCTCATTTTAATTATACTCATTTTATCTAATGAAACGGTTTTGTTGAGTATATAAAAAAATAAAATAACACACAAAAGTAGGAAACAAAATTTATTCAAAATTTCGGGTCGTTACAGTACTCATTGTTCGTGGAGTCGGTTGGATAGATTCTTGGACAACATTTGTGCTACTACTGTGTTCTCTAACACCAATCTAAGTAATTTGGCTTGTGGAATATCTTACGAATCTCACCTTTTAGTTTCAATTTCACGTGGGTAATAACACTAGGAGCGGTTACATTTCTATCAACAATGAGTTCACTCCCTAGGGTACTAGGATGTGGTTCGAGAAATATGGGATACCCCAGTGCAAGGTCATACGTGTGTTGCCATGCATGATAAACTAAGTCATATCAAGATCCACCTCCAGGTGTGGGAGAAATAAATCCCCTCCAGAGATAGTTCCATCATATATGCTATGCCGTAGGTAGATACCCTTCATCTATGAATTGAAAATTCATTGGTTGACCACATTTTCTAGGAGCTCTTAGTTAAGAAGGATACAGTGGCAGAGCTGATCCTGTCCAAAGAATGCATGGAACAAGAATATTCAAGAATTAAATGGATTAGAGAAGGTGACCAAAAGACAGAATTTTTTCAAGCCTATATTAAGGAGAG
The DNA here is from genome assembly GCA_963277665.1 of Viscum album. Lineage (NCBI taxonomy): Eukaryota > Viridiplantae > Streptophyta > Magnoliopsida > Santalales > Viscaceae > Viscum > Viscum album. The sequence goes on along the minus strand of OY728140.1, from coordinate 1,708,786,511 downwards.
AAGGAGATGTATCAAACCAAATTTGATTTTGGATGATAGATCATATACCGATGACAGAGATGTTGTGGGGAATCAGGCACATGATTAATTTAAGGATCTTCTAGCTGACCCTTATTCCCAAATTCCAAACAGGTATACAGGAAGGGAAAATGAGATATCCAAGGTTATACCTTGAACTGTTTCTGATTTTAACAATGATAAGATGAGTTCCATAACTGATGAAATGGATGTCTTTAACTCCATGATGAACCTCCACCCGAATAGTACCCTAGGACCAGATGGGTTCCCGGGCTCCTTTTATTAGGGCCTCATGGGTGGTGGTGAAAGTGAATATTGTCTTGGACATCCAAGAATTCTCAAGTGAGGTAATGTTTTGTGAGTTTCAGGTGTTACAATAATGGTGATCCTTTCTAAAAATAGGAATTCCTCCTCGATGTCGCATTACTGACTATTGAGTCTATGCAATTTTCCTTACAAAAGTTTGGTGAACATCATCAACGCGTGACTATACTACAATATTATAAAGAGGATCTCCATGGAGAAGCATATATTAGTGAAGTTCCATTCAATACAAGGTTCCATTCTTCTTTCCCAAGAAAAGATAAGAGATATTCATCACAAAACCCATGGCCCCAACATCATCATCAAGCTAGAAATGAATAAAGAATACAAACATATGAAGTGGGGTTTCGTTGATAAGGTGATTGAAGGAATGGGTTTCTCACCCCTAGAATATTGATCTGATATTTTTATTTTTTAGATCAACATTGATGTAGATCTCATTCGTGGGAAAATCTTATGGTTTCATCAAGGACACTCATGTTCTGAGGCAAGGTGACCTGATCTCCACAAGTATTTTCGTCTTATCCCAAGACTTCCACAACTGCCTCATCTGTAAGAGGATGAGAAGAGGAGAATATCTGGAATATCAAAGAAGTATGAGACCATAGACCATTTCCCACCTTATATACGCATATGACACCATCATTTTCAGGAATGATAGTAGGTCATTGATTAAAGGACTTAACATGATGCTAGAGGAGTACTACTACTAGAGTGGAAAAGTGATCAACATGGAAAATATCCGATGAAATATATCAAAAAATACAAGCCCATGCAGATCTAGGAGTTTGAGCATACCATCTCTATGAAACAAAGAGACTTACCTATAAAATAACATGGGGCTCCCATCTCTTTCAGCAGACTCCGAATATATGATTTTGATTATCTCAACATCAAAATTTCAAACCCCATCCTTAACTGGAATAAAGGTATCTTTCCTTTGGCGGACACATTTCTCTCATAAGTAGTAGTCTTTTGGACTCTCTGGTCCATACACTATCTACTGTTAAAACTCTGATGGGGGTTATCAACAACACTGAAAATATCATGTATAGATTCCTCTGGGATCCCCTCGTGAAGGGAAAACGACACTGGGATTTAGGGTAGAAGGTTGCTAAGCCCACAAAAAAGGAGGTATTAATGTGTGCTATCTTTAAGACACCCCAAAATTCATGCATGAAAAGCTGGACTAGGAAGTCATGGATCAATGTATGCTTTGGGGAAGAACCATGCATGCACATTATGGGTTACAACCTATGATGGATGCTCGTGGATCTCTGTTCGGGTTATAAATCTCCCAAATTACCTCCGAATTATACCAGCACTCTCAATGGATTACTGGGAGAGGTGATATCTCCTTATGGAACCACAACTGGGCCAAAAGGGTGCATGGGTTCGCGGGGTGTCCTGGCCCTACCCTCACATTTTGGGAAGCCAGTATGCATTCAACCTTCATCAATGAGGTGCTGGATGAGGTGCAACATGAAAACTTTAACCACATTGACTTCTATTCAGATATTAATAGGCATGTGTTCACCCCTCCTCTTTAGGGGATTTTAACTACTGAGACTATCAATGATCATGGGAGGTTACTTATCCTAATGATTGCAGGAATGATATTCTATTTTACAAACCCATACCTTCGAAATACAATTTTCTATTGTGTTTAATTATGAACAAGGCCATCCCAATGGATGAGAATACCAGATGCTGTGGGATCCCAACTGTGTCTCGTTTCTCTTATTTGGTTGCCAGTGATGAGGAGAGTCCTGAACAACTTTTCTTTAGATGTGAATGGGAATGTGAAATATGGAGCTACTTTGGGGAGTCTATAGGCCTTATTGATCACAACATGGTGGAATCTCTTTTCCTGGATAGGTGGTTCCATGGTTCGGGGGGATAGTGGTATAGAGAATGTGGCTCATACCTTGATCCTACACGTAGGGTGTTTGTCTATCTACCAGGCCAGGAATAAGCTATGACACAAAGCTGTTAAATCTTATAATCATTATATTACTATAAAGACAAAGAGTCTCCTCATCAACATGGAATGTCTCTTTAGAAAAATGTGGGATTCCTCCTCCCTTCATTTGATGAACATGCAGCCTCAAGACACCCATCCTAACAAAAACAGTTATGGTGGTCATTGGATTCATTGGGTCCCCCCTCTAGGGAGCTTAAGCTTAATACTGATGGGTCCTCCAGTAGATGGGTCTAGTGTGGTGGTGGCGCTATCCGAGACCCTCAAGGATCTTTCATTCTAGCCTTATACACTAACCTTGTCCATGGTTCCTCACTTCCGGCCAAAGCTAAGGTAATGATGCTGGTTTTGAGCCTTTTCCAACAAAAGGGCATTGTTATCTTAGAGGTGGAAACTGACTCTAAAACCTTCCATGGTTTTTTGCATGAATTCTTTCCAACTCCACATTCAATCTCCTACATTATCAGAAAAGGAAGGAATATGACCGACAATGAAACCAAAGAGACACACTCTTAAAGAGAGGGAAATCAAGTTGCAGATCACCTAGCTTCGCTTGAGGTCATTAGGCCTAATCCGATTTTCTTGAAAAATGTACACACTTTGAAACATGAAGGGGTCAACCTCATTAGAGGGGATTACCTCAGTCTTCACTATCTTAGACCACGTTGGGTTCCTTCCCTTTCATGTGGTCATGTGGAAATGTTTGTTTTATGTTTTGTCTCTTCCTTAATAAAAATTGAAATGATGATTATGATGATGAAGGAATCCATTATGTTAGTGTGTGGCTTCGAAAGATTGAAGAGGGGCTTTGTTGTAACAACCCAATGTTTTTCAATGAAATTTCCCTTCTCATAAGTATGTCATAAAATCACATGAAAACTCAACACAATGAACTACTATGTACTAAGTGACCCCTAAACATAAGTTTGACACTTCTATGTTTGGAATTTCAAAAATCCGGCATACACGGTTGTAATCAGTAAGTTATTTGGAATTCGATAAGGAAAACTTAATTTTTGGTGAATAGTAACCTACCCTAATGAATAGTAACATACCCATATGAATAGTGATATACCGTAATGAATAGTAACATCACTTATGATAGTATAAAAATAATATTCATGTTTGAAGTAAATTATACCTGCATTTTAGAATAAGTTAATGAATGTTTTAAAACTGGTTTTCATACTAAATTGTTATTTTAATTAAATATTAAAATAATAATATTTAGAAAATTATTTTTGAAAAATGGACTTCATTTTTGGATTCTACATGTCAAAAAATGGCTAGGGTGAATTTTTGGGATTTTTTTGAAATACTAGAATTTTTGATGAATAATAAAATATGATAAATTACAATAAATGCTAAATACTACATCATAGGTGATGTATGGCTGATGTAAGACGATAATCTCGAATCATACTTGATTATTTTAGTATATTTGATGATAATTCTCAATTATTCATTTTATTGGCCTTAAATAATAAACTAATACTTAAAATAATGGGAAAAACCTCCCCTCCCTCACTATAAATACCCCCTCTCCTTACCACTTTCCCACACTCCTATCAAGCCTTGTGCCTAGCCCAAATTCTACCCAAAAAATCCTCCCAAGCTCCTTCCCCATGTCCAAGGACTAATGGTCTTACCAAAAGGCCAAAGTAAAAGACCTTAAGAGGGATCTCAAAGAGAGGAGATCAAAGGGTAAGGATCCCCTTTCATTTTCAATTGTTATGTTTTCAATTTCCTTCTTTTCTTATACCCTCTTCCCCTTCACTTACCCAAAAGGCACGATTCTCTAGAATCTCATATATTCTGGATGTTAATAATCACTACTACAAATACGGATTTTATTAGCGCTAAAAATGGCTTTTAACAGTGCTAGAAAAGCGCTGTTGAAGATGGCGTAGATAAAGGGGAGGTCCCCTTTATCAGCACTCCAAAAATCACTAATAAAGACCCCTTTTATCAGCGCTAAAAAAAGCGCTAACAAAAGGGTTCTTTTTTTTTTTCAGCGCTAAAAAAAAGCATAGATAAAAGGTTCCTTTATCAGCACTTTGTTTTAGTGCTGATAAAAGACGCCTATATTAGCGCTTCCTTTATCAGCGATTTCATTTTAGCGTTGATAAAAGGTAAAAAAATTAAAAAAATTAAAAAAATTAAAAAAATTAAAAAAATTAAAAAAATTTAAAAATTTTAAAAAAATATTTCCAATCAAGGGGGGATTTTATAGAACTTGAACCCCCCCTTTTACAGCACTTTTCCGCCCCCCTACAGCGCCCCATGCACCCCCTCCACCCTTTAACAGCGCTTGCTCCAATATTCCCACATGCGCGCGCGCCCCTACCTCCACCAGGATTTGAACTCGAGACCTCTCCCTTGCGCGCCTAAGCTCTTACCACTCCTCTATTTTGATTTTCTTTCCAATTCATGATATCTATATATATATATATTTATATATTTAGTTATATTTATTCTTATTGTAATATATATTTATATTAATATATATAGTTATATTATAATATATATAGTTATATTAATATATATAGTTATATTAATATATGTCTCTCTCTCTCTCTCTATATATATAGTTATATTTATTCGTATAGTAATATATATTTATATTAATTTATATATATAGTAATATTAATATATATATATATAGTCATATTAATATATATATATAGTTATATTAATATATATCTCTATTTATATATATAAATATAGTTATTTTTATTCAGATAGTAATATATATTTATATTAATATATATATATATATATAGTTATATGAATATATATATATTGCTATATTAATATATATATATTGATAGTGATATTAATATATATATTTATAGTGATATTAATATATATATTTATAGTAATATTAATATATATATGTAGTTATATTAATATATATATATATAGTTAGATTAATATATAGGTATATAAATATTCATATATTTTTATTTTAAATAAAATGGATATTAGTTATTATTTAGATAAATATAATATATTTTATATGTAAATATATTTTATTATTTATATTTATAATTAAATTTTTAGGTGTGATTATATAAAAAATATGTACATATAGTTATATATTTGATTATAAATAGCAGTTCAATATAAAAAACGATAAAATTTAAAAGACATAATATCAATATGAATGTAATACCTTGGAATAAATTCAGTTCCCACCCATAAAATCCAATAATACCCCCTTAAACGAGGCTGAAAATCCACAAAATGTTAAAAAATCAGGGTACCCCGACTAAAAACTCATTCTTGGAGGCCTTTTGGGCCTATTTTAGCCTTGAAAAAACCTTGTCCAAGATATCTCCAAATCATAGCGATGTAGAGCTCATCGCAGGCTTTGATTTGATATGTGGTAAAGCTCAAACGGACACGCAGATTAAAAGTTATGGCCGTTTGAAGTTCGAGTTGCGTTTTTAACATATTTTGGATATTTTTTTTTAATTTTTTTAATTTTTTAATCTTAAAATTGTTATTAAATGACTATTAATCCATAATAATTATCAAATTATTAATTAAAAATATTTTTTACATTTTTTATAAGACATTTTCACTAAATATCTTATATATTAAGTATATTATGTGTAAATGTATATTTATACTTATCTAAAATATATTTAAAAATTATATATTATATTTATTTCAATATAAATATATAACTATATTTATATATTTATATATTATTTTTAATTAATTTTTTTTGAAGTTGACCCTTTATCAGCGCTAACAAAAAAGCGCTGATAAAGGGGGTCCCTTTATCAGTGCTAAAAAAAGCGCTGATAAAGGGGTACATTTATCAGCGCTTTTTTTAGCGCTGATAAAGGCACCCCCTTTATCAGGGCTTTTTGTTTAGCGCTGATAAAGGTTGGCACTGGGAAAAACTAATTTTTTTGTAGTGAATGTTTATGGAAAAAATTCAAGCATCATGCTTCTTCTCCTCCCCCTCGCGTTCTAAAATTAAAACATCGTCCGTGATCTACATCGTTGATAATGTGTTTTCAATTTCTTTTATCATCTTTGTTTCTGGTCATGAAACCATTTATTTTATGATTTAACCAAATTATTATATATTTTATATATCCTATTTATGGTTTTTTAATCCTTATACACTCATGATATCAAATAATAATACAAAACAAATTAATTATAGGTAAAATCGCTCAAATTAATTCAAGCGTTTATCATTAATGTCTTATGTCATGGTTCTCTTTCACTCAAATTTAACCAAATGAATTTTGTAACCATATAACCTTCTGGATTCTCACCAATTCTATATAAAATCAATTCCATACAACCAGTTTCATCTTACTTTTTATCCGAACCTAAGTACAAGTGAACTGATCATTAAAACCAAGGAAACAAACGGACCCGAACCACAAAATTGAACCTTATAATCAATCAAAATGGGTATAAATGAACTTAAAAAGGATATAATAAAAATTTTATATGTATATTAGGTTCTGTAACTATTGATTAATAAACCTAATTTTACTATTTAAGTCATTAATATCAAGTGGGGAACACCAACAGACTTAAGGTAAGGGATCCTCCACTTTTTACACTTAATCAAGATTGTTCTCTATGAAATTCCTTTTTGTGTAATACCAAGTGATGGGGTACATTTATACACCTTCCCCATACTGCCCTAATGTTTTACAAGTGATGAGAAACCCCTTATCTCTCTAATCAATCCCTCTTAGTTATACACGATACCATGCCAATAAACCATGATGGATTCTACCCAAACTTCCTTTATTCCTTCGGGTTTCTCTATCATTCATTGGTTGTTGTCTTTTATTTTATGTAGAAATTCAAAATTCTATTTATATGATCTAATATCATGTTCCAAGATCCATCTCTCATTCTATTTCGTGGATATACATGCTTATAAGTGAATCTCTCTTTGGTACTTCCCAAATAAGCACACTTGTTTTAAAGGAACTTCCCAAACATTTATCCAATTTCAAGTGCACTCTATCTTCTATTTTAGGACAAAATTATCTTTTTAAATTATTTATTATTATTATGAAAACCTTATTGGTTCAATTCTGGTTTTATATAAAAAATGTCTTCTCTACTATTTTAAAAAGCTCTATAGTATTTTCCTTAAAACCGCATAAAACTGTTTTAATGCTAATGTTTCTAAAATAAATTTCTCACATGTTGTCACTTATTTTTGACACCACTTACCATGTTATATGCCTATTTTACCCTATGAACGTTCATGTATTTCTAATTATTTCTTTATATGGACACTTTCATGATACGCCCATTGGTTATGATTGCTGTCATGATTGTGGTACCCAATTCTTTTCATGGGTACCCTTATGTTTGTGTATGGTTGATTATGTATGATTGTATATGTGGTAAGAATATTTATGTGGAAAGAATATTCATGAATATGTTGAGATGGGTGTGCCCAGATAGCGCTCCAATGCATTGGGTAAAGTTAATTCTCATGAGATGCGATGTGAAACGAGATTGGCGGTTAGCCTTGACCCTTTACTGAAATGGGAAACGGGATAGGCGGTTAGCCTTGACCCATAATAAAGAAATGCTTCATGATTCTGCCACATTTATATGATTCCATGTTTATATGATCCCATGCTTATATTAAATGATTTGATAAGTTTCATGCTTTGGATATCATTATATCATGCCTCCTAACTCATGTGCTTAAAATGTATCCTTATGTTCATTCCCTTATTTAGATTTTTAGATCATCCTTTTGTTCTCAGGGTACCCTATGCAGATGTAAGGTCTCAAAGTAAGTTAGGAGTTCATTATGGAGATTAAATAAAGAAGTGGTTTTTTAGCCCCATGTTTTGTGTTATATGTACCTAGTCTTCCAAGACACTAGACTTAATTATCCCTGGCTTGTACTCTGATGATGACTTATGTTTAAAATCATGAAATGTTATGTGTAAAAGGATCAGGTCGCTATAGTTAGTATCAGAGGATAGTATAGTAATTTTTGGAGATTAGGAATAGAGAACCTTAGTGAGAACCTTAAGTATGAGACTAAGTATAAGAAAATAGTCATAAATTTTGGTGAGTATTGAGTAAGTGGTTTATCAAGAAAATACATCCCTGTATGGATAAGAGTAGGTAGAGGTGGCTCTAGCACAGATGTAGCTAGGGGTAAAACCCGAAAACACCACTTTGAGCTAGACTCGAATAGGAACTGGTGCATGATAACAGGCCTTGCTGCACTCTTGGTTATAAAACTCCCTGGGGATATGCTTTGGTAGATTCACAAGCTTTGTACAAACCGTTATTAAGGGACAAAAAGAAGCCCATAAGAATATAAGTTAAGAAATATATTAAGGATAACCTAGATATAAACCTAAGGAATAAGAAGTCAGGATATATTTCTTCTTTATAAGTTCATACTTTTATGTTAAAAGTTTTTTTTTATGATCAATATCTAATTATTCAAGACGTCTAATTATACGTTCTTTTTCTTAGTTAATGGAGGGAAATATAAGAACATGTTCCAATAACCAATGTGATAGGAAATGTGAAGATTTTCCAAATGATGTGCCTAATATGATGGGAGAGGTTGCTCAAAAATTCATGACAGTACTTGCCCATCTGGCTTGAGTTATGAATAATAACTTTAATCAGGTAGAACTTCCTCCTCCTACAAGGAAAGAGCAAGTTTCCGTAGAATCCTTCATGCATCAAAGGACTCTCATGTTTAACAAGTCTTCTGATCCCGTCCTCGCAGAACAATGGATTAACTCTATTGAAAAGATATTGTCTATTCTGCAGTGCTTAGAAGAAGAGAAGGTTGTATTGGTGGTCTATCATTTTGATGTGGAAGATGATCAGTGGTGGAAACTGATCAAGAATACAAAGTCCAAAGAGGAAATTAATTCCATGGATTGGGAGGAATTCAATAGGATGTTTTTCAAAAAATATTTTCCTCGAACCCTTTGTCTCAAGATGGAAAGAGAGTTCCTCAGACTCAGGCAGAAGGAAGATGAGTCCATTGGGGGCATATGAAGCAAACTTTACAAGGCTTGAAGGTACGCCTCTGGCTTTGTCATGAACACCGAAATCAATGTGGATCACTTCTTTAGCAGACTAAAACCGAGTCTACAAAAAGTGTTGGCAATTCGAGACTTTGACAATTATGAGGATATTTTCCATTGTTCCCTGAAGGTGGAAATGGAGATTGGAGAATCTCAGTGGTCTCATGGGAATAATGAAAAGAATCAGAAAATGGAGAACAACATGGCTGGTTCATCAAAAAAATCCCATGATGGAATGTAGCCTCACTTTCCCCTTTGCAAAAATTGTGGGAAGAAGCATCCGTGTGACTTTCTCAAGGGAACCAAGAATTGCTTCAAATGCAGAAATTTTGGTCATCTGGACAAGAATTGCCGAAGGGATATGAAAAATCCCACTAATTTTTAAGAATAATGGAAGGTTCAGAACAACACTCAGCCTACAATGCAGTGTTTCAACTGCAAGAAGCTTGGGCATTATGCGAACAATTACCCTAAGCCAAGGGTTGTCAGAGGCAATCAACAACAACCTCCAAGGCAACAAGGAAGGGCTTATACTATCACTACTATTAAGGTGGAACCATAAAATTATGTGGTGATAGGTACACTAATTATTCATTCAAAAATAGCAGACATACTATTTGATTATGGTTCTACACATTCTTTCATATCTTGAAAGTTTAGTAGAACTATTCAAAAACCACCTCAAAATTTGGAGGAAAAGTTATCTATGAAAACATCAAATGGGGTGATCACTGCATCCGTGGTTTATAACTCCTCCCCGGTTAATGTTTATGGATTGAACCTCCCAGAAAATCTCATTATACTTCCTTTAGTGGAGTTTGATGCAATGTTGGGAATTGATTGGCTATCTTTGTACAAATCCAACATAAACTGTCAGGAAAGGGAAATCACTTTTCACATCCCGAAGCATCCACCGATTCTTTACAAATGTAAGGAGGAACATGAGTCTCCTTTAGAATCTTCGTCTCAAGTGTGGATATTGTTTCCTAATGAGAAAGCATATCTAGATCAAATGATTGAGATAAAGGAGAGAATCATGCTTGAAGACATGCCCATCGTGAGGGATTACACTGACATATTCCCTGAAGAGTTTCCTAATCTTCCTCTGGACTGAGAGGTTGAGTTCTTTATTGAACTTATCCCTGGATCTCTGCCTATCTGAAAGACACCTTATAGAATGGCCACTATAGAGCTGGAAGAGCTGAAGAACCTGTTACAGGAGAATATGGAGAAAGGTTTTATATGCCTGAGTGCTTCACCATGGGGTGCTCCAGTCCTCTTCGTCAAGAATAAGGATGGATCAATGCACATTTTCATTGATTATCATGAGATCAATAAAATCACGATAAATAACAAGTATCCTCTTACACGGATAGATGACTTGTTCGATCATATTCATGGGTCCAGTTACTTCTCTAAGGTGGAACTTCTGTCAGGATATCACCAACTAATGGTGAGGAAGGAAGAGATACCCAAGACTGCCTTTCAAAAAAGGTATGGACACTATGAGTTCATAGTTATGCCCTTCAGACTCACTAATTCTCCAGTAAGTTTCATGGATTTAATGAATAGAGTCTTTAGACATTACCTTGACAAATTTTTGGTAGTCTTTATTGATGATATTCTGATATAATCCAAGAGCAAGGAAGAACATGAGGAGCATTTAAAAACCGTGTTAAATACTTTGCGAATAGAGAAGTTGTATGCAAAGTACAGTAAATGGGATTTCTGGATGGAAGAAGTATCATTCCTGGGGCATGTTATCACTAGGAAAGGGATATCAGTGGACCCTTCCAAGACAATGGCAATTGAAGAGTGGCTGAGGCCAACTTCAATAACAGATATCTATAGATTTTTGGGTCTATAAGGGTATTATCAATGACTCATGAAGAAATTTTCATGATTGTCAAACCCAATGACCAAGCTGACACGGAAGGGGGTAAAGTTTGTCTGGACTGAAGAATGTGAGGTAAGCTTCAGGGAGCTAAAGAGAAGGCTGATCACTGCTCTTGTACTCACATTTCCAAAAAGTAGAGACAATTTTGTGATATAAAACGATGCTTCAAAGAAAGGCTTGGGTTGTGTACTCATGAAAAATGATAAAGTGATAGCCTATGCCTCACAACAGTTTAGGATCCATGAGAAAAACTACCCAACGCATGATATAGAGCTGGTGGCTATGATTTGTTCTTGAAAATATAGCGGCACTACCTTTATGGTGAGAAGTGTGATATATACACCGACCACAAGGGTCTAAAGTATATATTCACACAAAAGGAGGTCAATATGAATCAAAGGAGATGGTTAGAGCTAATAAAGGATTACGATTGCTCTATTCACTACCATCCTGGAAAGGTAAACAAGGTAGCTGATTCTCTAAGTAGAAAAGAACCTGCTACTCTATCCATGTTACGGATTGAGAAAGACCCTATCTTCTTGGATATGCAAAGGATGGATTTAGAAATCGTAAGGGCATGGGATACATCCTATCTTTCCAAAATGATTGTGCAACCATCCATCCAAGAGAAGATTAAGGAAGCACAAAGGGATGATGTGGAGTTACAAAATAAGGTCAATACAGTAAAGGAAGGTAAGATGCAAGAGTTCCATATCAACGATGATGGTGAGATTAGGTTTGGAACACGTTTTTGTGTGCCTTCATCACCTGAGATAAAGAAAGATCTATTAGAAAATGCACATAGCTCAACATTCTCTATCCATCCTGGAAGTACCAAGATGTATTGTGATCTCCGTGAACATTTCTGGTGGGACAACATGAAGAAGGAGATTGTGGAATATATATCAAGGTGCTTGGTATGTCAGCAAGTTAAAGCAGAGCGACAAAAGTCCAAAGGGATGATGCAACCATTGCCTATAACCATGTGGAAATGGGAGAATGTCACAATGGTCTTTGTCACGGGTCTCCCAAAGACTTCAAAGGGAAATAATGAGATATGGGTTGTGGTTGACCGAATCACCAAGACCTCCAATTTTATTGCTATTCAGGAAGACCTCTCGCTTAAACAACTTGCAAAAATGTATGTGAAGGATGTGGTGAGACTGCATGGCGTTCCACTATCAATTGTCTTTGATCGTGATCCATGGTTCACATCTAAATTCTGGAGGAGTCTTCAACATGCTTTGGGTACTGAATTAAATTTCAGTATGGCCTATCACCCCCAAACTGATGGCCAATCTGAAAGGACTATTCAGACACATGAAGATATGTTGAGAGCCCACTCTCTAGAATTCAAATGTGGATGTGATCAAAATCTTTTGTTGGTTGAGTTATCATACAACAATAGCTTCCACTCGAGTATTCAGATGGCTCCGTATGAAGCTCTGTATGGAAAGTGATGTAGAACTCCAACCAGTTGGGATGAAGTTGGAGAATGAAAGCTACTTCGACCCGATCTTGTGCAAGAGATGATAGAGAAGGTCCAAGTCATACAGAAAAACATCAAAGCTACTCAGAGTTGGAAAAAGAGCTATTCTGACAACCGGAAAAGGGACTTGGAGTTCAACGTTGGGGATAAATTCTTCCTTCGAATATCACCATGGAAGTGAGTCATGTGATTTGGGAAGAAAGGGAAGCCAAGCCCAAGGTACATTGGCCCCTTTGAGATCCTTGAACGAATCGGAGCGGTGGCCTACCGACTAGCACTCCCACATAACCTATCTCAAGTACAAAATGTATTCCATGTATCCCTCTTGAGAAATTAAATACCAGAACCATCACATGTAGTCAATCTAGAGGTGGTACCATTAGAGAATGATCTTTCTTACGAGGAAAAACCAGTAAAGATCTTAGATCATAGAGACAAAGTTCTACGAAATAAGACAATGCACCTGGTCAAAGTGTTATGGAGAAACCAAAAGTTTGAAGAAGCAACATAGGAATTGGAGGAGGCAATGAGGCAAAGTTACCCTCATCTGTTCTAATGTGGGAAGTGAAAATTTTGAGGGCAAAATTTCATTAGGGGGGAAGAATGTAATGACCCAATGATTTTAAATGAAAGTTCCATTCTCAGAAGTATGTCATAAAATCACATGAAAACTCAGCATAATGAACTACTAAGTACTAAGTGACCCCTAAACATAATTTTGACGCTTCTGTGTTTGGAATTTCAAAAATCTGGCATACACGATTATAATCAATAAGTTATTTGGAGTTCGATAAGGAAAACATAATTTTTGGTGAATAGTAACCTACCCTAATGAATAGTAACATACCCTTATGAATAGTGATATACCCTAATGAATAGTAACATCACCTATGATAGTATAAAAATAATATTCATGTTTGAAGTACAATATACCTGTATTTTAGAATAAGTTAATGAATGTTTTAAAACTGGTTTTCATACTAAATTGTTATTATAATTAAATATTAAAATAATAATATTTAGAAAATTATTTTTGAAAAATGGACTTCATTTTTAGATTCTACATGTCAAAAACTGGTTAGGGTGAATTTTTGGGATTTTTCTGAAATACTTGAATTTTTTATGAATAGTAAAATACGATAAATTACAATAAATGCTAAATACTGCATCATAAGTGATGTATGGCTGATGTAAGATGATAATCTCGAATCATCCATGATTATTTTATTATATATGATGATAATGCTCAATTATTCATAGTCTTGGCCTTAAATAATAAACTAATACTTAAAATAATGGGAAAAACCTCCCCTCCCTCACTATAAATACCCCCTCTCCTTACCTCTTTCCCACACACCTCTCAAGCCTTGTTCCTAGCCCAAATTCTGCCCAAAAAAATCCTCCAAATCTCCTTCCACACATCCAAGGCCTACTGTTCTTACCAAAAGGCCAAAATCAAGGGCCTTAAGAGGGACCTCAAAGAGAGGAGATCAAAGGGTAAGGATCCCCTTTCATTTTCAAGTGTTTTGTTTTGAATTTCCTTCTTTTCTTATACCCTCTTCCCTTTAACTTACCCAAAAGTCATGAGATATCCAGAATCTCGTATATTCTGGATGTTAATAATGTTTATGAAAAAAATTCAAGCATCATGCTTCTTCTCCTCCCCCTCGCGTTCTATAATTAAGACATCGTCCGTGATCGACATCGCGGATAATGTGTTTTCAATTTCATTTATCATCTTTGTTTCTGGTCATGAAACCATTTATGTTATGGTTGAAATATATTATTATATATTTTATATATCCTATTTATGGTTCTATAATCCTTATACACTCATGATATCAAATAATAATACAAAACAAGTTAATTATGGGTCAAATCGCTAAAATTAATTCAAGCATTTATCATTAATGTCTTATGTCATGGTTCTCTTTCACTCCAATTTAACCAAATGAATTTTGTAACCATATAACCATATGGATGCTCACTAATTCTATATAACATTAATTCTGGATGACCACTTTCATCTTACTTTTTATCCAAACCTAAATACAAGTGAACATATCATTAAAACCAAGGAAACAAATAGACCCGAACCATGAAATTGAATCTTATAATCAATCAAAATGGGTATAAATGAACTTAAAAAGGATATACCAAAAATTTTACATGTATATAAGGTTCTGTAAATATTTATTAATAAACCTAATTTGACTATTCAGGTCATTAATATCAAGTGGAGAACACCAACGGACTTAAGGTAAGGGATCCTCCCCTTTTACTCTTAATCAAGATTGTTCTCTATGCTATGCCTTTTTGTGTAATAACAAGTGATGGGGTACATTTATACAATTTACCCATACTGTCCTAATGTTTTAAAAGTGATGAGAAACCCTTTTCTCTCTCATGAATCTATCTTTGTCATACACGATACCATTCCAATAAACCATGATGGATTCTACCCGAACTTCCTTTATTCCTTCGGGTTACTCTATCTTTCTTTGGTTGTTGTCTTTTATTTTATGTATAACTTCAACATTCTGTTTATGTACTCCAATATCATGTTTCAATATCCATATCTCATTCTCTTTTTTGTATATACATGCTTATAAGTTAATATCTCTTCGATACTTCCCAAATAAGCACATTTGTTTTAATGGAACTTCCCAAACTTTTACCCAATTTCAAGTGCACTCTATCTTCTATTTTAGGACAACATTATCTTTTTAAATTATGTATTTTTATTATGAAAACATTCTTGGTTCAATTCTGGTTTTATATAAAATAATGTCTTCTGTACTATTTTAAAAATCTGTATAGTATTTCCCTTTAAACCGCACAAAACTATTTTAATGCTAATGTTTCTAAAATACATTTCTCACATGTTGTCACTTTTGTTTGACACCAATTACCATGTTATATGACTATTTTACCCTATTAATGTCCATGTATTTCTAATTATTTATTTATATGGACACTTTCATGAAACTCCCATTGGTTATGATTGATGTCATGATTGTGGTATCCAATTCTTTTCGTGGGTACCCTTATGTTTGTGTATGGTTGATTATGTATGATTGTATATGTGGTAAGAATATTTATGTGACAAGAATATTAATGAATATGTTGAGATGGGTGCACCCAGATAATGCTCCAATTCATTGGGTAAGCTTAAGTCACATGAGACGTGTTGTGAAACGGTATTGGCAGTTAGCCTTGACCCGTACCGAAATGGGAAATGGGATTGGCGGTTATCCTTGACCCGTACTAAAGAAATGCTTTATGATTCTGCCACATTTATATGATTCCATGTTTATATGATCCCACGCTTATATTAAATGATTTTATAAGTTTCATGCTTTGGATATCATTATGTCATTCCTCCTAACTCATGTGTTTGAAATGTATCCTTATGTTCATTCCCTTATTGAGATTTTTAGCTCATCCCTTTGTTCATGTGTTCCCTAGGGTACCCTTTGCAGTTGTAAGGTCTAAAAGGAAGTTAGGAGCTCATAATGTAGATTAAATAAAGAAGTGTTTTCAGCCCCATGTTTTGTGTTATATTTACCTAGTCTTCCAAGACACTAGACTTAACGATCCTTGGCTTTTACTCTGATGATGAATTATGTTTAAAATCATGAAATGTTATGTGTAAAAGGATCAATTTGCTATATTAGTGAGTGGTTGGGGTTACTTGGGAGGATTATAGAGAGGGTATGACATATTAGGGACATTCTAAAAGGATTTTTAGTGAATAGAAGTGAGAAATTTCCTGGGTTTATTGATGAAATGAGATTGGAATTCTTTAATATTTCACAAACATAGGTTTTGGAACCTATATAATTAAATACTCAAACCCACAAACCATACCATGTATTTTCCAATGTTTTTTCCAATTATAAGTAAAAAAAATAATTTTATAAGTCCAATGGCCGAAAATATTACAATATTATCCTTTCTTATGTGGAGGTGAGTCACATACTTAAAGAAATAAATTTAAAATCATAAAATATATTATACATTTTAGAGGATTCACTATGGATTTATAAAACAATTAAAAAAAATCTAAAATCAAATTATTTTAATGGAAGAACATATATTGGGCGGAGAATACCCAATAGACTATTTATTACATCAATTTGGGGCCATAATGATGTCATAAAACACATATTTTATGTATACAGTATTTAATTTTTAACCAAAAATTTGATTGTCTTAAAAAATTATGAAAAATTCACAAATGTATAATTTTGACATCTCAATTCCAAAAAAAATATTTATTTTATCTAAATAATTTTCTAAATATGTGAATTTTCAAATTTAAAATGAAAACCAACATTTAATAAAAATTTACGGGTTTTGATAAAAACAATTTTCAAAACATAATAAATATTACATTAGACATCATACAAATTATATACTAATTTATTATTCATAAAATAAATTTTATAATAATATTTTATTAAAATATTAATTATTTCAAAAATTAATAATTCATTAAAATAAATTCATTAAAAATACACTTTCTATCTTATCATATATAATATATAACTCTTATCAACCAGATTACCTAATAATTTATAGATAAGGAACCGATATAATCTTCATTTGTAAGAATTTATTTTATAATATTATTAATAAAATCCTTAGTTTAATATAATGATGTATATATTTCTCAATGATACAATTTTTAACTGAAAACTCCCTTTATCAAATTTATAATTCTTTTATGAAAGGATATACTCATAAAGGAATTGATGGAATAATAATTTTAATTATAAAAAAGAATTACCCACATAGTCACTAATAATTTTTTACATAACCCCGTATAACACCAACATAGTTCCTAAGGGTAAGGTGTGTGATGGTGATCGACTGTTGGGACGACTCATATAATATCTCCCAGGTGGTAATCTATATTAACTCGAAATTTTCCCATAGGAGATTACATTCAATCTTAAGATGTTTATGCTCAGCTTGTGCTTGGTCAATTGCTAATCCCAATGACACTACCTCCTTCCCAAGCTCTGAAAAATGTGCTTCATATGACCAGAGTCTATTGGATGAGGCCATCCTCTCCTTTTTATGTGTTGAAATATTTTTTTAAACCTTATATTTATATTATTTGTGTGATCACTATTCAGTAGATATATTATCAAGGGTAATGATACTTAATGGTAATTTAAACTCAATAATAATAATAAAAAAAGTGCATGTGTTTTCTTTATATATAAGTCCTTAAAAGAAATGTAATTTTATTCATAAATGATCGAGTCATTACCAAATTCCTCCCTTAATAAATTTTCCCCTCAAAATTTCCTTTCCCCACACCAAAAAAGATGAGGGTAGCTCTACCTCATCACCTCCTCTGGTTCCCACATTTCTTCTTCAAACTTGTGGTTTCTCCACAACACTTTGGCAAGGGACATTTCTTTATTTGGTATAACTTTTTACCTATAATATATGACCTCCATTAGATTCTCTTAAAAAGATAGGTCAATATACAATGTTACCACCTATGTATTGAATACATGTGATGGGTTTGGTATGTACTTACTCAACAACGATACATGGAATACATCATGTAGTTGAGATAGATTTTGTGGGAGTTCTAGTCAATAGGCCACAGTACTTATACGATCAAGGATCTCAAGATGGTAAATGTACCTTGGACTAAGCTTTACCTTCTTTCCAAATATCATAACTCTCCTTCTTGGAGATATGAAAAGGAAAAACATATCTCCAACATCAAAATCTATGTCTCATCGACGGTTGTCAGCATGGATCTTTTGTCGACTCTGAGTATCTTCAATGCTCTTTTAGATGTTCTTAACCTTATCCACTATTTATTCACCCATTTTAAGACATAGAAGTTTTAGATCCCCAACTTCATCCCAACATGATGGTGTTCTACACCTCTTCCCATTAAGGTCTTCATAAGGATCCATTTGGATGATTAAGTGGAAAATGTTGTTTTAAGAGAAATCAACTAGAGGAATATGTTGATCTCATCCTCCTTTCAAGCCATTGAGAATGATCTCAACATTTCCTCAAATGTTTGGATAGTTCACTCAGATTGGAAATTAGTTTTAGGATGGTAAGCCTTACTGATGTTTAGCTCAGTATTCAGAGCATGTTGGAGACTCTTATAGAATATAGAGGTGAATCTTTGATCTTGATCAGATACAAATGATAGTGGTACTCCATGAATCCTTTCCACTTCTTTGATGTATATATGTTCCAGTTAATCCAATGTTAAATCCCCTCAAATCACAATGAAGAGTGAAATATTTGTAAGAATATCCACAACACCCCAGATATCATTATTTCCTTTGGATGTATTCGGATGTCTAGTCACAAAGTCCATGGTGATTTTTTCCCATTTCCATGTTGATAAGGGTAATGGTTGCATCGTTCCCTTAGAATTATACATATCATCCTTCACTTGATGACATACAAGTCACTTTTATGTATACTCAATTATCTCCTTCCTCATGTTATACCACCAATAATGATCTTAGAGATCTTGATACATCTTTGTGTTTCCTTGGTGAATGGATAAATTCAAACTATGTGCATCATCCAAAAGTTCTTTCTTTTACTCAAGATTTTATGGAACACATAGTATTGACCCAAATATCACAATTCCTTCTTCATTAACATTTAACTCTGAGGTTTTCCCTTTTCTAATAGTTTCCAATTTCTTCTGAATTCCCACATCATCCTTTTTACTATCCTTTAACCTTTCTAAAGGAGACAATTAAGCAATAATTTGTGAAAGGATTGATGATGTTCCCTTCTTTATTATTCCCATTTACATCTTCATCAAATCTATTAAGATTGGATTCTTTTCAATTCTCATCAATGAAAGAGTTCTTATATCCTTTCTACTTAGATCATCTTCTACTTTATTCTCCTTCCCCGGATGGTAGTGAATCGAGTAGTCATAGTATTTGATCAGATCTAAACATCTTAATTGGTGTATATTCAACTCTTTCTGTTTTAATATATACTTGAGGATTTTTTGACCTATATATATTTCACACCTTTCCCTAAATATGTAATGTCGTCAAATTTTTAAAGCGAATATCGCTGCACCTAACTCCAGATCATGTTTTAGATAGTTCTACTCATGAAAATTCAATTTCCTTGAAGCATAGGCAATGAATTTGTCATTTTTCATCAACAAACAACCCTTGTACTTCTTTGAAGCATCACATAATACCACGAAATGTTATCCACTTATGAGTAGTGTGATCCTAAGTGTAGTAATAATCCTCATTTTCAAATACTTGAAGCTCTCTTCATATTCATTATTCCAAAGAATCTTGACACACATCCGAGTTAGTTTGGTAAGAGGTTTTAAGAATTGTTATCAATTTCTCACAAATCAGTGATAATATCCAACTATCCCTTGGAATTTATGGACATCCTTCAATAATTTTGGCCTTTTCCATCCCTCAATTTATTTTTTTGAAGGATCCACATATATCTGTTTTCTTGTGATGATATTCCCCATGAATGAGACTTACTTCAACCAGAACTCACACTTGTTATACTTTTCATAGAGTGTCTACTTTCTCAAGATCACTAGTACAGTGCATTGATGCTCCTAATTATCCTCCTTGGTTTTGTAGTATATTAGAATATCATTTATTAAGACTACCACAAAATTTTCAAGGTAATATCTAAAGACTTTATTCATCAAGTCCATGAATATTGATGTAGAATTAGCGACTCCTAAATGAATTACTATGAATTCTTAGTTATTATACCCGGTACAAAAAGCATTCTTGGGGATATCCTCCTTCTTCATCATTACTTGGTAATATACTGAATGCAAATCCACCATGGAGAAGTAATGTGCTCCATATAGATGATCAAACAAATCATCAATTCATGGAAGAGGATACTTTTTTTATTTTGTGATTTTTTTGAGTTCATGATAATAAATGGAATGATGCATTGACCCATCCTTCTTTTTGACGAAGAGGACTGATGCACCCCATAGTTAATCACTTGGGCGTATAAAATTTTTATCCATATTCTACTGTAGTTTTTTCTCTAGATTCTTGAGCTTCACAAAAACCATTATATAGAGACTATAGGATTTCAGCAAAAGATTAATATACAATTCAACAAATCTTCTATGAGGAAGACTATGAAATTCCTCAGGAAACACATCAGTGAATTCTCTCAAAAAGGAATGTCTTCATGGACGGTTCCTTATTTAGACTCAATCATCTGAGAAAGATATGCATTATCATTGGGATGTAATATCCATGCTTGAGATGATGGTGCTAAAGAATATTCATACTTCTCCTTGAACTTGTATAGAATTAGGGGTTGATTCACCATATAAAGAGTTATTTCCCTCTCATGAAAATTTTTGTTGGATCTATATTGGGAATTCCAATCCATGCCAAAAATTACTTCAAATTACACCATAGGGAGTATAATGAGGTTTTATGGGAAGTTGAATCCACAAATTGTGACAGGGGAGGAGTTATATTCATGGGATTTAATAATTTCCCAAATTTTCATTCTCACTGACATCTCTACTTCCATGATGTTTGGTGGTGATTGGATTTCTCTAATAAAAATTTGAGATATAAAAGAATGCATAGAACCAAAATCAAAAAGTACATTCACTATTCATGAATGAAGAACTAGTGTACCTGTAACCACTTCATTGTTAGGATTCACTTCAGTGGTAGTGATGAAAATGCTCCCCCTTACTTCATTAGAGGTTGTTGGTTTCCTAAAAAAACCTTATCTTAGGGTACTAGTTCACATAGTTCCCTGATTATATGCAGTTGTAGAAATGAACAATGTGTTGAGGGTCGAACGAGGAGTTTCTCTCCTATTTCATAGCAACAAGTCTTTCTTGTCAGAAAGTATTAGAAGGGCACCCTTATATTCCACACCTAAAGCATTTTCTCTCCCCCTTCAGGCAATTTACCGGGTTCTTCTTTCCACACCTTTGGTATGTGGGGTGCTAGAATTTCTTATTACTATTGGATTTATCCATTGGACCCCCATAATTAAATTCCAATTTCTGTTTTGTATACTCATTATACCATTTAGAATCACCAATCTCTATTTCAACTTTGAGGGCACATTGAAAAATTTCCTCATAGCTATCCAAGTCATGGATAACTAGGGCTTTCTGTAGGCTAAGATTTTTCTTAAAAAAGTAGCAGTCAACTATAGATTTGTGGTTAATGATGAATCCAGAGGCATATCGTGCAATCCTTATGAAGTTTTCCTCAAACGCTCTGATGGATTCAACATCTTTTTGCTTGAGGGGAAGGAATTCCCTTTCTATATTAAGTTGGTGGGTGTGGAAAAATATTTATCAAAAAACATCTTCTAGAAATCCTTCCATTCCAACACCTTGATCTCTTCCTTAAGCATCATATTTTTGATCCATGTACACCATTGATCCACTTAACCCCCATATAATAAGAAACCAGAAGAACTTTCTCTGTTTTTGGAACATTGAAGGATGGAGAAGATCTTCTGAATGGTGTTGATCCATTGTTCAGTGATTGAGGGACCCGATGACCTATTGAATGTAGGAGGCATTTTTCTCATAAATCTATCGATTGTAGTTATTTATTTATTATGGGGGTTGGAAGTTCCTATTTCTCTATGTATCAATTAAAAACTTGAGTTAAATAAGAGAGTATCATGATAATGTTTGTGATTATTTCTCCTATCGAATTGGGAATCTCATTAGAACAGTCATCACATTGAACCTCGCATTAGTTGTTAGCTCGAGTACTCCTATTACTGGCCATTGGATAGAATAAAAGGAAAATTAGAGGTAAGAATTTTAAATATTAAACACATAAAGGGGTTCCCATTGACAAAAATAATAACATATAAATTACATTTATCTCCATAAATTATGAATTTCTAAGACTCAATCTATGTTATCTGTGATATATTTCCAAACATATATTCTTATGTGATTATTTTCTTCCTTAATAAAGGTTCATACTAATCTTATGAATTTACATAGAAATATCCCCCATGAGTGTCTAATAAATTGTACAAAAGGTTTGTTTTTGTGCACTAGTTTGCGTTCATGTCTAGATCAAAGCTGTTTTTTTCTTCACCCCTAGATACATCTATTCCAGAGCCACCTCTACTTATTTGTATCTAGAAAGGGATGTATTTTCATGATAAAAAATTTCTCTATTATCACCAAAATTTAGGGAATATTTTCATATACTCAGTCTTATCCCTATGGCATTCATTAGAGTTTTATAACCCTAATCCCAAAAATACCTAAACCTATAACCTGATACCAACTATAACTACCCTTCTCTTTATTACAAACTTAAACATGATTTATTAAAAAAACATTCACTTAATAAAACTCTGAGGATCAAGAGGTATTGTCTATTTTGAAATTAGGAACATTACATAACAACTTAAAACAAAAAATACTATATCTTTATTGAAAACTTAATTTACATGACCAACTCATTCCTTTGTACTTAACACTGTATTGGATAACCTGGGGACATACATAAGAAAGGGATGAGATATAAATCCTAATAAGGGAATAAAAAGGCATAACATGAAGAGTAAAATACATGTTAGGAAATATAAATATCAATGAAGCATAAGATAAACATGAACATAAAGGCATGATATAGAATGATTATCATAACATGTAAATGTGGCAATAACATACAACATTATATTAGCATGATCCAAGGATAATTGCACATGGATTAACACGATTAAAACCTAATTTCACATGAATTAGCATGAGTAAACCCTAATTTCTCATGGTGTATCATGATATTAAACATTACCCAATACATTTCAGTGCTATCAGGGCACACCCTTCATAAATAGTTGAATCTCTAACATAATGGTGCCCCCTAGATCATATAACATGGATTCATTAAAAATAGTCCTTCAATCTAAGATAAATTAATGTAGAATAAATATATGAATTTCTATAATAAATAAGTATATTTTCATAAAGGTGAATACCCTTGACATAGAAATGGTTTTGGTATTCAAAACATAATGATTTTGGTATGTAAAATCATGGTGCAATTTCAGCAGCCTAACGACATGACATAAAAATTCATAAAAATGGTTTATGAGAGATAAAGGGGTATATAATCAATTTATACTTGAAATAGTAAGTAATTGGATCATGTAATATAATATCCCAATATAATAAAGGAATTTAGATGTAAAATATTGGATAAATACTTGAATGGAAATAAGAAGAGATAAATCCCTCACAGAATTTTTACATGGTAACGGGTGTACAAAGAAGGAATTAATGAGAGATAAAGTTGAATATCATCATTAAAACAAAATTAGGGTAGTATGGGGGAGGTGGAAAACCATAACCAAAAATTTTTAATTGAAAATAAAATGGTATAACAACAAGAAGAAACATGGATAAAAATGAAAAAAGAAGGAATCCCTTACTTTAGTGTTTGACATAAAAAGCTTGAAGAGGGGATTTTTTAGATCTTGGGGTTCCTAGGAAGGATTATAAAGAGGTGATGTCAGATTAGTTATGTGATAAAAGGATTTTGAGTAAATATAAGTGGGATATTTTGTGGTTTTATATAGGAAATGATAGGGGAATTCTTTAATATTTCACAAACTTAGGTTTTGGAACCAATATAATTAAATACTCACAACCACAAACCATCAAATGGTTTTTGAACATGTTTTTTTACAAATAGGTGTGGAAGATTATTTATTATATGTCCAATAGACGAACATATTAAAATATTATCCTTGATTATATGTAGGAGAGTCACATTTTTAAAGAAATGAATTTAAAATCATTAAATATATTATACATTTTTGGAGGATTCACTAAGGCTTTATAAAATAAGTAAATCAATTATAAAATAATATTATGTTAATGGGAAAACATATATTGGGCCGATAATACCCATTATTGTTTTTATTACATCATTTTGGGATCATAATGATGTCATAAAACACATATTTTATTTATATGGTATTTAATTTTTACACAAAAATTCCACTGTTAGAAAATTATGAAAAATTCACCATTGTATAATTTTGATGTCCTGATTCCAAAAATAATATTCATTTAATCTAAATAATTATATATATATATGAATTTTCTATTTTAAAATTACAACCAATATTTATTGAAAATTCTTGGTTTTTGACAGAAACAGTTTTGAAACCTTAATAAAAATTACATTCGACTTCCTAAAAATTTTATACTCATTTATTATTCATAAAATTAATTTGATAATAATATTTTATTAAAATATTAATTTTGTAAATATTTATTAATTCCTTAAAATAATTTATTTAAAAATACACTTTTTATTTTATCGTATAAAATATATAACTATTGTTAAACTGATTATCAATTCATTTACAAATAAAAAACTGATATAATTATCATTTATAAGAATTGTTTTTATAATATTATTAATAAAAACCATTGTTTAATATAATGATGTATATATTTCTCAAAGTCACCATTTTTACTTGAAAACTCAATTTATCAAATTTATCATTATTTTAAGAAAGACTAATCTCATAAAAGAATTGATAGAATAAGACTTTTATAAAAAAAAATTACACAAATACTGATTGATTAATTATTACATAACCCCTTAAAACACCTGCATAAAACAGAAGGGTAAGGTGTGTGAGGGTGACAAACTCTTGGGGTGGCTCAGATAACATCACCCAGGTATTAATCTCTATTAACATGAACTTATCCTATAGGTGATTCTATTAAAGCATAAAATTTTGATGGTCTGCTTGGTCTTGGTCAAGAGCGAAGCCCAATTACACTACATACTTCTCAAGCTCCAAAAAATGAGCTTCATACAACTTGTGACTAATAGATGAGGCCACCCTCTTTTTTTGTTCTATGTTGAAATTATTTTTTTAAAACCTTATATTTAAATTAGTTCTGTGATCATTGTTCAAAGAATATATTATCAAGAATGATTATATTTAATATTAATTTATCACAAAAAATAATAATAGAAAAATTCATGTGTTTTCTATATCTATAAGTCCTTAAAATAATTGTAATTTTATTCATAAAAAATCGGGTCGTTATATGTATTATATGGAAATTAGTGTTGAACTCCATCATATTGAGATGAATTCATGGAAGGGATGTTGATGTGAAAAAAATTAGTAAAGGAAGTGGCTGAGAATGTGAATATGATTTGGAAACACATGAGGAAAACTGAGAACAAAAAAAATATTCTAGGTAAAAGTGTGATACATTTTGGTATGAAAGGAAATCTAAGTCCACCGTTTATTGGACCTCATGAAATTCGAAAGAAAGTTGGACCTGTTTCCTATCGAGTTGGTTTGCCTACAAGTTTAGCTCAGGTACACAATGTTTTTCATGTTATGATGATAAGAATGTATGTTCTATATTTATCTCATGTTTTGATCCCAAAAGTAGTTCATTTGGAAGAGAACCATTCTTATGAAAAAAATAATGTTCATATTATTGATCATAGAGAGCACGTATTATGGAATAAGCTAATTCATCTGGTTAAGTTTTCATGGAGAAACCACATGGTAGAAGAAGAAACATGGGTATTTAAAAATTCTACGAGAGAAATGTATCCTCACTTGTTTAATAAGGGAATAAAAATTGTGAGGATAAAATTTCCATAATGGGGATGTAAAAACCCTATTACTTATAAAATAAATTATTTTCACTCTAAAATTAAAAATTTTATTCACTATAAATGTATAATGAAATAATTGGTATTAAAAGAAATAATAAATATATAAAAATAGAATAGTCACCTCACCAATGAAATTATAATAAAAATTTATGTAACTTGTACATTAAAATATGATATATTTATATCATAGAATAAGTAAATAAATATTTGGAAAATGATAAATTAATTTTTGATATTTTTGTGAAACACAATTTTTTAATTATAATTTATAATTAATATATAGATTTAAAATAAGATTTATCTTCAAAAAATATATTCATAAATTAATATATTGTTTCTTTAATATTATAAGTAATTTTATGAGACATTAATTAATATTTCAAAGTATTAAAAAATAGTTATAATTTTAAAAATGGATTTTTTCAAATAAATGATAATTTTAATTTTAAATTAACTTTATCATATTTAGAAAATTATTTTCATTAAATTAAGTTCATTTTTTAATTCTAAATTTTGAAAAATAGTTTGGGTTAATTTTTTGGATATTTCTAAAATAGTTGAATTTACGGTGAATAGTGATATATGGTAATTTATAGTATTTAACAAATATATGAATTGTTGAATCATAGATGATGTATTGATTATGTAATCCCATAATCTCAATAAATACTTATCCCTTTACTGTATTTATAAATGGGAATCAAAACTATTCATAGTCTTGAGGTAAAATAATAAACAAATGAACAGAATAATAAAAAAGACCAGCCTCCTCCACTACAAATTCCACCCTCACCACCTCTTATCCTCACACCTTAAAATCCATTTATCTTTCTTTAATTTATACCTATTTCCCTTCCCTATACTCTTCTCTATATCCTAGACCTTCATTTCTCACCAAAATTCCAAAACCAAGATCCTTAATGAGGTTTCCAAGGAGACGAAGTTAAATAGGTAAAATCCCGTTTTTTTATTTTAAATTTATTTTAAATATATTTTCTTTACTTATTAACTCCTCATATCCCCTTATCCAAGTGAAATAATAAATCTAGTAACTTTCATATACTATAATTTTATTTTTTTAGTGTAAAATACATCATCAAACCTCTCCTCTTCTCCTCTTATTTTAAAAAATGAAATTTTTTTTTGTGATGTGTTGATTTACCGTCATTGTGGATGATGTGTTTTAATTTTTTTTACCACTTTCAAGGATGGTCATAAAACCATTATTCTGGTTAGATAATACTTTATTATACAATTTATATATTATATAATTTTATCGAACTAGTTTATATATATGTTCCTAACAGAAATCATATAAGTTCCCGATGGTCGTAAAAACTACCAAAAATAAATTAAATCAATTTCATTAATGTTTTATGTGATGAATCAAACTTATATAATAAAAAATAGCATATGTTATCATTTAAAATATTATAAACATATTAATACTATTTACTTCCACTTCAATAGTTTTTCTTTTATTTGAGAAGAATATCCCTAATGAGCTAAACATTGAATGCATGAAATAAATGCACATGAAACAATGAAAATAACAAAATATTATTAATAAATAGGTGGAATTTTGTTATAATAAGACTATAATAAGAAATATAGATATTAATATAGTTCTATAATATATTAATAACACTCTTTAGACCATTATATAATAGGTTTGAAAAATTTTATATTTGTCAAACCTAATATAAGGGACTTTTCTTTGAAAAACCACTTTAAAATTTATATTTTTACACAATTAAAAATGAATTATATTTTATGATGTGATTATTAATGTTTTATTATTATTTTTTGGTTATTAGGAATTTTTTATGATGATTCTTGAGACCTATATCTCCCTGAAATGCATTTGGTATGATTTTGTGGGAAGTTGATGGTATTGGTTATTCTAAGTGTAACTGTGATGGTTACATCATAAGGTATGCATGAGGGTTACATTGTAAGGTTTTTATGAGGTTTAAAAATCACTTGGTATATGTGAGGTTTAAAATATTATGCTATTCCCCAAGTTATCTTAATTATATATTTAATTTTTCTATGTTTTATGGAAATATAATATTTTCACATTGTTTCTATTTGATACTTTAAGAGTGAGAAGTATGTATTGTGAAAATGATTTCACTTGCTTATAAGTATTCATGGACTTGAATTTTCTTTTTTTTTATTTCCCTTACTCAGATATTTCTTCTCATCCCATGTTTAAAAACAATTATAGGATTTATTGATGGGTAAGAGAAATGAAGAATCCAAGATGAATGTTGTGAGGATATTTCTTAAAAATATTTCATGTTTTCTTAAAAACTTTTGTATTATGAAATTAGTGGATACTATTTTAGTAATAACCACATTATGTGATTTTTGGTGGATAAGTATGAATTATTTCCTAATTATTTAATGCACTAAACCAAAAAGATCATTGAGAATAGAATGATTGTAATTATAGTTGAATTAACTAGATTATGTAATGTATAAGGTTGGGTAATTATAATGTTAATATTATCTTAGATTTAAATTTTTTATAATTTTAGGAAACAATTAATTTTTCTGATGAATATTAAAAAATATATATTTCTATTGAAAATTACCATTTAATTGAAATAATATTCAAAGTTTCATTTCTTCTAAAATTGTTTTAAAATTAAAATTTGGTCAATTATAGTACGATTAATAAAATATATGCCATTTGAATTAATTTTATATTAATTTTAATATAAAAACATTTTATATTTATTTTAATATAATTTTTTTATATATTTCAGAAAAACATTCATTGGAAAACCCTATTTTTATCATTCTTGAATGTTTAATTTTAAATTAAATTCCCCCACTTATGTTAATTGAATTTTAAAAAAATTTATTCCATATTTTAAACAAATTTAATTTATATTTGGTAATAATTTAATGTTACTTTTTGGTCATAATGAATAAGAATTATAGTAAAAAATAATCAAATGGGTTATGGTTAAAATGGGTTTACCCTAAGGGGTAAACCAAATAAAAAGGGTATGTTTACGGATTAATCATGTGTAAATAATTTTTTATTTCAATATTTAGACCATATCCTAACTAAAAATTAAATATATATCCATTTTAATCATTTTTTGGGTAATTACTTTATCGTTTTGTATTCTTCTTGGAAATTTCATAGTGGTTTCCAAGTGGGAACTTTCCCCAATTATAAAAGTATAGCTCATCTCCTTTACTATTCAAACTTCCAAAGAAAATATATTCATCTAAGACCTGACCAAATATTTTTCCATTCTTACCTTACTATTTACTAGATTATTTTCATTTATTTTTAAACCCTCATATGATGGTTTTAGGTGTAGAGATAAAGAGGTTCTCTAAAGAAGTTGTATATTCCTAAACCATGTATTTTTGTTTTATTTCTTCTTCATCATAATTAAAATATTATTAAACTATGATGATATAATAAAAAATATATCTAATATATACTAATTTTTTTTAATGTTTGTTTAATAACCTACATTTATATGCTTTTCAATAAAATGGGAAACTAAACTATCGATCGTGTGTATAGTAGACTACAACCTCCTGAAATGATGCAATATATTTTTCATCACCTTATATCATGAATGGATATAATTATGGTATAAAATATATATATAATATTTATTACATAATAATACTTCTAGAATTATAATATCTCATCTATCTTCTTACATTCCAATCAATTTGAATAAAATAACATCACCCGTGAGTACGTGTGGACTACCACCTCCACAGATTTTTGTGAGACATTTTCCATTTAATTTTTACATGGATGGTGGTAAAGATATATTTAATGAAAATATAGTATATTTATATTATTATTAAAATTATATATATTATGGAACTACAATCAATGTATATTAACCAAAATCATAGAAAAAACATACATGAATAATGAAATAATTATCACACGTAATGGTGATTTTAAAAATGTATTCTCAATAAACAAGTGATATAAGATTATATGAAAATAATATATGTTATGATATTTATGATTATGGTTCTTGAATAGATATTTAATAAAACTATATTTATTCTATATGAGGTTCAAACGTGTACAAATATAGTTTAGACTTTAGGTAAGGTATTATCAACTCACCTTTATTTATGTGGGACACATTCCATAATCACCACTTCTTTTTGTTGTGTGGTGTATATTTTTTCCAGTGATATCATAAATGATTGTTTTTTTGGAAATTATTAGGAATTACATATACATTAAGGGTTTTTTATATCATGGAGAGTATGATTCTAATGTTACCAATGCATTAAGGGTTTTATGTTATTATCTCATTATTTATAGGGATTGTTCATTATTATGTTTTTGATGATAAAATGTTATGATCTATCTCTAAATAAACTCATGAATGATCATGTGATACAATATTTTCTGGATAATACAATAACAAATTACATTTTAATCTCTTTAAGTAACTCTAGAGACTGAAATAGTTTGTTTAAGGAAAACTGAATTTTTTTCTCTCTTAGGTCAAAAATCATTTATCTTTAATATCAATGTTTTGAGAAATGTTTTTGAGAATGTTTTTACTATTATATAGTTATTTTTTAAAATAATTTTTACCCTTGTTGGAATTTTAATATTTTAGTTTAATAATAATATTTTTTTTGTTTTTTCAAATAGTTTACTTTGTACTTTTTACAAAAAATGTGAAAGGACTCTTTGTTATAACATGTATAGTATAAATCAAATTTCCCAAAATAATGACCACTAAATTATTTTAATCTTCCTTTGTATGTTTCAAAGGTTATTTTAAAATAAATTATTTCTATAATATTTGGTTATTTTTTATATTTAAAATAAGTAATTATAAAACGGAAAGTATATTTTCCTAAAGATTTTTTAATGATAGTTTTATAGAATTTCTATTCATTACAGACAAAAACATTTGGAGATTCTTAGGATTTACTAGGGATATCATGCATTGGTACCATTCTTATTATTTCTATGGATAATTTATGATTATTAAAATGATCTGTTTTTTGAAACTGTTTATTTTCCATGGTTTATGCTATGATTGGTTGATGAAATGTTTATAAAAACCACTCTATATTCACAAGTTAGGAAATGATGATTTGATAAATGTTTTATGATCATGTAGAACATATATCTATGGTTTTAATTTTTTGATAGGTGTGTTTGGAATTATATATTCCTATAATTAATATTTTAACATTTTATATCTAGTGAAATAATTATGGAAACCAAGCCAATATTCTTGATCAATAATGGGGAAAAAATATAATGTTCTTTATTCTCTATGAGAAATAGGTTGATGTGCATGATAATTTATGGGAAATAATTTGATGTTCTTGACCCTCTTAAGGATGATGGCGGTGATTTCTGATCCATTATGATATGGGAAATAGGTGAAGATGCTAATCCACTATGATTTGATGGTCTCAATAGTTAAACTTGAAATATGAAATGGTTTTCATAATAATGATGGTTCCATACATATATTAAATGGTATTATTTTTTATGATTGAGTTATAATGATTTCTAACTCTTATTATTTAACTATTATTAAATTATATTGTTTTACACCATTAATCATGTTTATGATCAATTATAAATTAGGTATGAATGTTGTAAGTTATATTCATGATCTCATAACACTATACTTATCTTATAATTTCATATTCTTATAGATTGATCTTTCCCATGTCTATCCTTACTGAGAATACTATATCAACAATTATAATGTTCCCATTTCTTTTGGTTATGAAGAATTTTTTTAGTAGGGTATATCTATAAAGAGTACTAAACATGAAGATCTATGTGGAAGATGTTAATGATCTTTTATGAAATAATATGATTGCATATCTAGTATCTAAATACACTAATCCTGTAGCGACCCAAAGTTTCATTAATAGAAATCCCTCTTGATCTAATTAAATGTCTCTTTATGTTTATATAAAATGTCAACTTCTTTGGTTTTATGTTAAGAATTTTGACCGTTGCTAATATATCCATTGAAAAGTGATCACATGATTAATATAAATACAGGACTTTAACAAATCCAATTTACTCAGACAAAAGAAGTGATGGCCTCATCCAGTATAATTTCTCCATACGAACCCCATTTTTTGGAGCTCAAAAAAGAGGTGGCGTCCTTGGGATTCGCCCTTGACCAAGCCCAAGCTGAGCTTCATCATGTCAATCTCGAATGAGACCGTCTACAGGAAAATTAGAAGTTGATAGAGATTACCACTCAAGTGATGTTATCTGAGCCACCCCAAGAGTCTGTCACCATCGCACACCTTACCCTTAGGTCTTATGCGGATGTTTTAAGGGGTTATGTAATGAATCTATAATACTATTTTCATATACATTATTCTTTTTATATAATAATGAATATACTTTCTTGTCATTATTGATACATTGTAAATAGTTTTTAAAGTACAAATAATGTTTTTAGTTATTATTTAATTAAGAATTATATTTTATTAAAATAAGGTATTTTTTAATTAAACAATATTTTAATAAAATAGTAATATTATTATTAAATTAATTTTTATTAAATACAAATGATCTTATAATTTTATGAATGCAATTTTAATTTTTATTAAGGTTTGAAAGCCATTTCTGTCAAAACCCGTGAATTTTCGATAAATGTCGGTTTTTATTTTAAAAGTGAAAATTAACATATTTAGAAAATTATTTAGATAAAATAAATGTTATTTATGGAATCAGGACATAAAAATTATCCAACGGTGAATTTTTCATAATTTTCTGAGATAGTCAAATGTTTGGGTAAAAATTAAATACCGTTTAAATATATAATGTGTTTTATGACATCATAATGACCCAATAGTGATATAATAAAATACTAAAATCTTTATGTTCGGACAATATATGTTTTTACATTAAAATAATGTGATTTTGGGTTTGTTTGACTTACTTTTCAAAGCATTAATGGACCCCTAAAGACTTATTAAACACCTTGTCTTTTTAAATTAATTTCCATGGGAGTATGACTCACCTCCACATAAGAAACCCTATTATTTTAAGAATTTAGGACTTTGGCCTTATAAAATATTTTTTTCCTATTCCATTTTCCAAAAACCATAGGCAAAAACCATGGGGTGGTTTTTGGTTTGGATTAATTTAATGTAAGGGGACCCAAACCTAAATAATAAAGAATTCCCTCACCTTTCCAATATAAACCCACCCAAGCTCCCACTTCCTCATCACTAAAAGCCATTGGAGTTAGTACAAACTATGCCCTAATCTCTCTATAATCCTCACAAGGTGTCCCAAGCTCCCAAGAATCCTCTCACAAGCCTCTCTCTAGCCTTTGGAAGCACACTTCCAAGTAAGGGTTTTTTTCTTCCTTTCTTTTTTTGTCAAATTTTCTTTAAGTTGTTTTGCCCTTTTAATTTGAATTATGAATGTTGGGGTATGGTTTCAAACCTCCCTCATACTTCCCTATTTATGTTTGAATTATGGGAGACCCCTTTATCTCTCTTTAAATGCTTCCCATGTACACCCGTTACTATGCTGAAATTCCGAAAGGAACTTCTCTCTCCTCATTTACATTCAAGCAATAATTTTGTATCATGAATCTAAATTCCATTAAAATTGTTGGTACATGTATCTATATGACCTCATTAATTTAAATTACATGTAAATATGATGAGGAAACCATTTCTCTCTCATAAACCATTTTTATGAATTCTTATGTCACGCTGTTACACTGCCGAAATCGCACCGATTTTCTAAGCCAATGCCCTTGTGTAGTGAATACCATGCCCATTTCTCCATCAAGGGTATTCAAATTTATGCACATTTACTTATTGATTATAAAGTTTCATGTATGGATTCAACATTCCTTTATCGTGGAATAAATTATTATGTTTTATGAATCCATGTTTTATGATCCATGTGGCACAGTTATGCATGAAATGAAATGTTTAAGAAGGGTGAGCCCTTATAGCGCTCCAATGCATTGGGTAAAGTATAGTATCATGATACGTCATGTGAAATGAGTGTTGAATCATGCTAATTAAAGTGCAACTAGGGTTTACTCGTTCTTCATGTGAAATGAGGATTTACTCATTCTCCTTGTGCAATGGGCCTTGGCTCATGCTAATTCCATGTTAAGTGTTGTTACCACATTTCTATGTTATAATTATCATGCTTTATCATGACTTTATGTTCATGTGTCTCTTGTTCTATATTGATATGCCTAATTTCTAACATATATTTTACTCCTCATGTTATTCCATGTGTATTCCCTTACTAGGCTTTATAGCTCACCCTTTTCTTATGCATGTCCTCAGGTTATCCCATGCAATGCTAAGTATGAAAGAATGTAGTGGTCATGTAAAGTATGTTTTCAATAAAGATGTTGTATTTCATGTTTCAAGTTTTTATGTAATTATCCTAAGACCCAAATACACTAAACCTCTTGATCTTATTTGTTGCATCAAGTGAATTTTTATGTAATAAATCATGTTTAAATTTTTAATAAAAGCAGGGTTCTCATAAATCCTTTGTGGTCATCTGGTTATTTTTTTGTGAAATGTATTTTATATTCATATAGAAATATGTAATATTTATATATGAAATATATGGGTCTATATAATTACGTCCTTTCAATATGATACCTTTAAGAAGACATGTTCTCCAACATGTAATTCCATGTCCTTCCATTGATTTTTAGTATAGCTTTTTTTGTGCACTCTAAGAAATCTTTATCTGATTATGGAAAAGTATAACCCTCATAGTGATGATGTAAAGGTGTTATAACAAAACTAGAATCATTTTATAAACTTCATATAATTAAAATGGAGTTCAAAATATTTTCCAATATAGGGCCACATAAAATTCTATTGGTATGATTGAATAAAAGCTATTAATGCCTGAAAATTCCACTACTGGTAGGAATTGTTTTAAAGTTTCTCGTATTTCATGTAATCATCACCTAGAAATTCCTCTATGGTGTGTATTTTTTTTTAGATAACCCATTAGTGTGAGGAAAAATCATAGTTCTTAGATATATCTTATTTTTCAAATACTTCTGATAGATTCATTGATATTTTGATGTGAATCATTAGTCATTATTAGATACAATTGATAAGGACAATCCCTTATGTCCCTTAAATTCACATATATTGATCCTTGAAGTTAGTAAAGGTATAAATAGTCCCATATTTCTATTAAATATCCATAATTGGTAATATTATACTCAATGACTAGTATTAACCCTCTTAAATATGTTAGGATGTTGAATAACAATGTATATTATTATATTTTCGCATCCCCACATTGTTTTTGAGGGAGGTTTCATAAAACCCTTTGGATGTTGTCTTTAAACCTTTATATGTTGGTATTATGAATTATTTTACATAGTCTAAAATTAACCACATTAGTTTTACCAACTAATATTTCACTATAGGATACCTACAGATCTTGGTCCTATAAGGGTGCATAAATAATTTTGAGCTATGAGATTTATATAGTAATTACCTCTTTTTATCTGGTGATGATGGTAAATATAGTCTCTTTTTAAACATCAACACACCTTCTTCATAGTTAATGATTTTAAATTTACCCACTTCTATGGAATTAATATTCTTTTACGAACCCTTTTCATGTTATTCAGACCAGTTAATATGTTCCTATAAATTTGATTAGTAAATTACATTTAAAATAACTGATTTTTTCCTTTGTTTATAATTTCTATGTCCAACATCAGTAAATATAAAAATATTAGATTCTTTCCCATCATCATCATTAATAAAAAACCCTAATACTTTTAACTCAATGTATATTCCATCGTGGTTTATATCCTACGATGGTAGTGTATCAAGAAATCATAAACATTGGGTAGTTATATCCATCTCCTTTTCCCTATTTTGAGTTCTTTTTTGAGTGAATATATACTACAACAATTTGTGAGCAATATATATGTCACATCTTTCACTATAAAGATAGTTCCTTCGTATAATTAATGTAAATATTACATTTTCTAGCTAAAGATGATAAGTTGGATTGATTTTCTCATGGTTATTCAATTTCAATGATTCATATTAAACTATTAATTTATTTTTAATAATTACATACCATAGTACATTCCTATATTTAGTCTATATATATAAAAAATCATTCAATTATAGATCGTAAGGTGAATAATATTTCATTGGAAAATATTTTCTGTAATTCCAAAAACTATCCTTCAAACTATTTAGATCATGTGAATTTGACATCTATGCATGTCATATTAGTTAAGAAATTATCTAAATATGGGAAATTTCAAAAAAATTTCCACTAGTAACAAAATTTTCCAAGGAAAATACAAATCTCAGTTATAATTTCCTGTGTTTTCTATTATTATCATTTTTTTCTTCATAGGGAATAATTATATTACATTTATAGAGAAAATATTTCCAATAAAAAAAACCCTAAAGTCAAAATTCACACTTTCTAAATATCACATATTTTTTCTTGTCACTTAATGTATCTGGAACAATATATAAAATCTAATCATTCTCATCATGGAACATAGATTATATATTGTTATATTCAACAAAAAACATAATAAAATAATAATAAAAACTGGGATTACTCTACTTATTAGGTCCAAAATATCACTGAACTATACATCATCTTCACAAACAATGATAGTGACATAAGGTGAAACACTTTCATGCATAAATACTTTATCACCTTACTATTTTAGTTTTTTCATTAATTACACAAGTTCCATTTGATTACTTTTAAAGGGAGACATAGATATGGGAACTGAATTAGTGATAAGATCAATATAGAATTAAATCACATGATATAGTGGACATATAGGAAGTTAGACAAGAAATAAATCAATATAATCCCATATAAGGGACTTTATTTAATATAATTATTTCTTTCTCATTTCTTATTCATTTTATACATGAATTTCTATAATATGAACTAGTTTATTTGTTTCTATATTGGAATTTTGTAATGAAGTCTCTTCTCAAAAAACAAGGGACTCTATTCTAGCATTATAGATTATAGTTCCATTCTTAAAATAAATATTTCTTACATTAGATATTTTTATTTATTCTATCCAAAGAATTATATCAAATTCAACCATTGGTATTACAACCACATTTGATACAAAATAAATACAATGCATTATAATTTATACAAAAAATATAATTTCTTTTCTATAAAATTTCCACCATGAGAATTGATTAAAAACTCTTTATTTAATTCATTGGGAGATGATTCAATGATCACAAGAATTATGAATGTTATAAAAGAGTTTATAGGTCTTGAATAAAATAATCTTTTAGAAAGCCTTATGTTTAGGATCAATGTACCTGTTAAAACATTAGTTGGGACCTAAAAATATACTATTTTAATTTAATAATCCCTACCCCACTCTCTTAACATCTTCTAAGGTATATTAACTGTAGATTTATAATGTTAATTTTAATTTTTTCACATATACCTTCAATTTAATCAATGAAATTTCTTTAATTTTTTATTTCCTTTTCATACATGATATTAATGGACCTCATATGAACTATTCATTAAAACACCCAATAACTTCTACCATACAACATGTTTTTCCAAAATTATTAAATATTGAAAACTGTACCATTTAATTTATTTATACTATCAAATTCCTTTAAATATTGAGCTCTGTATCCCTCTTCATATTAATATTTCAATTAAATCTAAATGACAGGGAGAAATTATTATTAATTTTAATGTCTCTTTACAAATTATCCTTATAATTTTTAAATTATTAAGAGGCTAATTCCATTTTAATACAAAAATATAATTATTCAACATGAGTATTGATCTTGATTTTAGGATTATATACAAAATCAAATGTGTGTATTTCTAACATTGAAATGTTAGCTTCATAATAATCTATAAATTTATCTTCCTTTTATATTATATTCATGAATTTATATTCTATGTTAAAAAAATTATTACATGGAAAATATTTATCTAGGAAAATCAATTAAAAATAATTCCACTTCATACTTTCCATCACATTTTATTTCATTGTGTTTTGAAATAATAACTGCTATTGATTAACATCTATGATTAAATTATATAGAACTAAGATAAAATTCTCACATTCACTAAATCTCAAATCAAGAAATTTTTTTATAGGATTTATCTATTTCCATTCCATTAATCTGTTACTGATTCCATTGAAATATAGAGGTTACTTTTAAATAAAGAGATCAAACATTAATACACTACGATGAGGTGAAATAGGTTGTTACATATATGTAGG
This sequence comes from Viscum album, assembly GCA_963277665.1. NCBI lineage: Eukaryota > Viridiplantae > Streptophyta > Magnoliopsida > Santalales > Viscaceae > Viscum > Viscum album. Next base: position 1,708,747,739 of record OY728140.1, on the reverse strand, counting down.
GTTATTGTTCATAACAGATTTAACTTTGATCATATTTTTATAATATTATCAACTTCAACATCATAATCATTAATATTATTAAGAATGAAATCTCGACACTCCTAGAGGTGATGACACAATTTATATTTCTTCTATAAGAAACCATATCTAGAAAATTTCATGTATTTAATTATGCTATTAATTACACCAAGGATTATAAATCACAGTATCTATTTTATTCGCATTAATTATAAATTCATGTCATTTAATATAGAAATATTTCAAAAATATAATAATGTTTTGTTTTAGGGTTATGTTTTCTAAAATATTTATTAAAGATCTAGTTCCCCTAATGCTTATAATAAACTTTCACTGATATCAACTATAACAAACATGACTCCAATATCCTATATTTTGTGGTTATTTTTATCAAAATGGAATAGAATAACTATTAAAAAATACCCAATAACTAGAAATTTAGTAGTCACTATAAACTAGATATAAAATAGAACATATATTAAAATAAAAACTTTCTGATTCATAAATTGAATACATGAAAATTTAGTTTTTTTATTTGGAAATAAATAAGTCACATATAGTAATCTCCAGGGTTTTCAAAGTAAATGTATAAAAATATTATGGGTTGAGTTCAAATGCTCAGTAAAGGGTAACATAAAAATTGAATCAACCATACAATATCCTATAATAAATAATATTCTAGAAATAAAAAATTCCATATCCAATGGAACTATTAAAATAATATTTCCATGGATTATAGAAGAATAAATAAATTCTTACTTAATTATAACTGATCTTATAGTGATAGAATTCATAATACCATACATTATAAATATACCAGCATGAACTCATAACAACGCATAAAAAATAAATGGGTAATGATTATAGTAAGCAAAAATGTTATTTAGTCTCATGATTCCAATGAATATAACAAAGGTTATATAATTTTCGGATGCACCTATCACATAATTAGTCTAATGAAACAATAATATTAAAAAAATGGTTACAAAAACATTGCTCAATGTTCTCAATGGGACCTCATAAAAAATCATGACTCTCTAATCATTATTTATCAATATATAAATAAATGATATATGGAAACCTAATTTTCCCCATTATGTGGAACAATAATGTTATCTAGGTGATTGCCCAATAGTAAAATCTGAAACTATTTAATATTCAAAATATAAGGGAATATACCTTTAACAATTGAATGATAATCAAATAATCATGTATGGATATAGAATTGGAAAAGCACATAAAAATGAAATAGTCATTGAAGTCAATAGTTTTTAATGGTAAGAGATTGAAGTAATGATAGAAAAATTACCCCCATACACAAACTTCTATATATTGTATAAAATTTATATAAATTAGAAACATAAATTGAAAATATATTATAACACAATTCAAATATATCCAAATCATTAATTATGGGTTTTAAAGATATTATGAATCATCCAACACAAGTCTATTGTGAGTGTCAATGTAGGGGCGCAATTAGTCCCACTTGTAGTGCACCGAGATAAGAATGAGTTGATACCAAACCAACCCTTTTTCATATTTATTACCCAAAGGTTATTCTAATATGTAGTCTTAATTTAAATTTAGTCTCAAATATGGATTTAATTTCTAGTAAACCACACCCACATTACTTTTGAATTTTTTTGGATGTTTTCTTATATTTTGATTTATCCCTATGGATTCCATTAGTTTTTGAGAAATATAAAATAATAGGATTGTATTATAATTACATGGAATGGATATCGATCATTAATAATATCATATGGAATTTATAATAGTGAATAATAAGAAAATTTCATGTTGAAATAGAAATCAATTGGAAATAATTACATAAATAAAGGATAAGTAAGGATTATTGATCCTTACATCTGTATAATAATAGATTTAGAAATGTTATATAACTAGAATTAATTACTAATAACTCCCTAAAAATATTTAAAATGAAAACTAAATGGAATTATATATATAGAAGTAAAATAAAAATAAATTTACAATATATTATAAAAATTAAAATAATTTAAAAGGAAAGAGGAGGATTGAGAACCATTACCATGTGTGGTATATTTTTAATTCATAAGAAAAAATGCATTGTAATAAAAAATCTACTTGGCCAAACTCTAGAGAGGGTGAATAAGAGGAGAACAATTATCACTAATGTTTGAGGGAAGAATAATTTTTGGATGTGTAGGTATTTATAAAACATTAGTCATAATGATTTATCTATTTCAAAAAATATTCTTTTGAATTGTATGTTATGGAAAATGACAAAACATTTTCATACCCATGGTTATGTCACATGATTTTTAACATCAAAGTCCTAGTTTTTAATAAATTAGATATGTAATCCATTATTTTTTATTAATTTACCCATAAAAATAAATCATAAAAACTAAATATTGTTTTTAAAATTTTAATTTCAATTTTAGAGTTCCAACAAAAATTATAGATGTTAAAAACCAATTTAAATCATTAAAATAATTTATAATAATAAAATATTTTTTTTTTCTGTTTTTAGACAGACTTAAATTTGTTATTAAATAATTTTTAAATCATAATTATACCATAATAATTACTATATATTCTTACCATATTATACTATTTACAAAAAAATATTTATTGTCCCATAAAATATTCAAAACTTCACAATTAGATAACTTCAACGTGTTTATTTTAAATTTAATGTTTTTTATAAAATTAATTTCTAATTTATTTGAATTTTATTTTTAAAATAAAACTCTTGTTGTATTAAGAATTCATGTGTTTTTATTTAAAAACACTTATAATCTCTTTCTTACAGAAGATCATAGTTTTCTTCTATTTCATATTTTTGTAATTTTATTACCATTAATTGATTAATAGACTTTTTTTATATTTATTAATAATATTGTTTTCAAAGGATTTTATTCATTTTTTAATACCCTTGATAGAATAAATATTTCATTATTATATAACAAATATATTTTCAATAGTTATATTTAATGTTTAAACTTAATAGAAATAAGGGAACATGTATACCTTATAGATCCATCTATATTCTTCAGAAATAATGCTGGGTTTTCCCCATGTTGAAACACTAGGGTGCACGAATGTATTGTCACAAATTTTTCTATTTATTTATTTAAATCTACCAATTACATTGGATATATTATATACTGATAATTGGATATTGGAATTATATTTTGGATAGGATTGACAAACAATTAATTATCATGATATTGAGGAATTTTGGATATTCCTCATAAAATACATCAAAAAAATCCCTTAAAATATATACATTATTTCTAATAAAATTATCATTATAATTTTTGGATCATTATCACCCTAAAGTTTATAAAGATGAGCAATTAGTGGGGTCTATATACATGAATCAGGTAATTAAGTCTCTTCTATAAAAATGGGACTACATTCCAATATCAGTGTTTATAGTCTCCATCTAATGAAAAAAATTTCTTCTATTATAGATTAATCATTAATTTATACCAAGGATTATATCAATGTTCACAATGGTTATTACCACTATGTTTATAAGTACAGATCCTCCATAACTTTTTTAATCATAGAATAGTATATTTTTATTACAGTTGGAATTACACTAGTTACAGAAACTAATAAATCATTATTTAATGCAATAGGATATGATTAATTTTTCATAGAAAACATTCATGGTATAATATATAGTGCATATATATAATAAAATAATGAGTTATATTACATTGTTTTTTATGATAGATGTACCCACTATAAGATCATTTAAGACCTAAACATCTAACATTGTGATTGCATAATCCCGACATCACTCCCTTGGCCTCTTTTGGGGTAGATTCCTATAATTCATGGGTAATTTATTTAAAAGTTCCCCATCAACATGTAATTGAATCATTGAGAATTTGTGATTTTTTTCTTTAATTTTCATTCCTGAGCTATATTTGCCTTTTCTATATTGTTGAATAAAACATCTAAGATGATCAAGCATACCACAATTTTGTTTATCTTCAAAATAATTACATTTTTGATGTTCAACCATTATATTCTTCTCCTTTTCTAAATTATTTTCAAAATAGATTTCAATCACTTTCGTCATCCCTCTATTACAATTTATAGTAAAATACATAGAGGAATTCTTCTTAGTCTAAATATATGTTATCAAAATCTACTCTTAAGATGAAATCTTTCGAGAGTCTAATACCATTATATGAGTTGACTATAACACATCATAGAAACAATTAAAATTTATTTTAGGATTAAATACATAATTCATTTCATACCTTACTGAACATGTAATGTTACCTTTATTTGAATACAAAACATCCACCACCATTTGTATTATATTCTTGAATTTACTTTACATATTATCTCTTTTGTCACTATAAAAAATTTAACCCTGAATATCACAATTAAACCATTCCACTCTATAAATTATATCTATTCCTTATTATTAGTGTTTTAACCACTATTTTTGATAGTATCTCCACATAAATGATATAAAATCATGATAACCTTTGAAAATTTACTACATCACAAATTAACTAATTCAATTTTTAGAGACATTATTTATTTCTCTTCAATAAATTTATTAGTTGTTCCATTGATAGCTAGGGGTTTTTTCTGAATGAATCGATCGGAAATGTTTACACTGTGATGAGGTGAAATAATTTGTTCAAAAAAATAAAGTCTATTTTTCATAAACAAAGTTAATTTCAACAATATAACCATAATTTTATCATCTCAGTCACTGAGATCATTGATTTTATTTGTAGATAAATTTCTACACTGCTTATTAGTGATGACACAATTTCTATTTATTTTATGAGGGGACATTTATAGACAATGGTATATATTTAATTAGTCCATGAAAAAAACTACAACATACAAATCATATTATACAATTATTATTAAATTATTTTAAATTCATGGTATTTAATCTATTACTATTCAAGAATATCCTTAGGATTTTTCATAAGGTTATGTTATTAATATTGTTCTTATAAATACAGTTCTTAAGGTTTATACTAATAATTAAGTGAAACCATCTCTAAAAAATATTAACTATATTACCCTACATCCAATATTTATTTTATTACAATAGTATATAAAACATTTATAACAATATTTAAGATATTGAAATTTAGTTGTCTTATGAAAGTTGATATATAAATTAACATTACATTATATAGGAATCCTAAGATACTTCAATTGAATTAATCAAAAAATTATATTTATCCTTGGAAATCAATTAGTAACATAGAGAAATAATTATGTATTCCTAGGGAAATGTGAAAAAATTAAATTGGTGAGTATTTATTCTCATCAAGAGGCAGAATACAATGAATTTAATCGTACATAAGCACTGAATAAATAAAACGACAAGAATAAATAAATCTGTAAAAATATAACTATGAGGGTGATATATCAATGTATTACTTAATAATAAATAAATTCATAGATATGAATAGTTGATTACGTAACACATATATATTTCATAGTATGTTATATTTTAAAATAAATTCAATATCTTGTATTGCATGCAACACTAACTAAGAGTGTGTTACACAAAAAATTAAGTTTCTATAAAACAATACTTTTATTATAATTATTTAAACAATATATTTATAAATTATCCATTAAATGTAGTAATATAAATAGTAAAAACAAATTCTAAATTTTATTTATAAGGTTTTAACATAAATAAAACATATTTAAAATTCAATGTATATGTTTAAGTAAAATACTTATATGTTTACAAATACTATTTTCTTAAAGAAACTACTTCTTATGTCATTTTTTGAACAATAAAACAATTTTTTTAGAAACTATTAGAAATAGAATTTGGTAAAATATTATTCATTTTTTAAATTTAAATATCAACATTATCTTTGGGTAAAATTTTGGTCATTTTCTGAAAATATATAATTTTTTATGAATAGTGAAAAATACCACATTGTTGTTTAAAAACCAACATTTTCATTTAAATAATTATTTTACTTTAAATTGATTTTAATGTAACAATAGAAAAAAAATACATATATTAATCCAATTTAATTCATTTTAATCATTTTTATAATAGAATTAGATATATATATTTTACTGATCTTTTGAACGTCTCTTTTACCGACCTTCTAACCACACTAGAGAATTAACATTAAATATAACGTTACTGATTTTGGGAATTGAATTTAAAAAAATAGAAAAATTTGGTTTGTATAAGTAATAAAAATGTGGTCTAATAGGATCAAAATAATTTTTTTTGTGAGTAGTAACTTTTGAATTTTATTTACCATGATTAAAGGTAAATAGGCTAATTAAATATAACAACAACATTATAATATTATAAAATAACCCCAATACTTGTCCTAATATCATTTTATACATATTTTCTATTCAAAATATATCTTAGGGCTAAAATACGATCCTTTTTATTCTACTTGGGTTGTAGGAAATTTATTAAATTTTATTTAGAGAAGAGTTAACAATGTTTTATTCATATTATAATAACAATTTTTTTTAAAAAGGTGTTATACATAAGATAAATTTGACTATAATTATTCATATGAAATATAATAAATTTATATTCCTCATAATAGTTTATTTTTAATTCTTGGAGAATAAATAACTTAATTAAATGCTCAAATATTTAAGATGTAGAAATTTATTAATTAATTGAGATATCAAATAAATGATATTAAAAATATTAAAATAAATAACATTTTACTTCATTAATGACATAAAAAAATTTTATAGATAAATTATAATGTTAGTGATATATTTTAAGTATTGGTTTGATGTTTTCATTTATATATGATATTTTTAAAAATGAAAATATTCAATAGTATCAAATTTGACATAAATGATACTTTAAAATAAATAATATTTGGATAAATGATATAAAATTCAAAAAAATTTATTGTTTAGAAAAATAACTTGGATAATGTTAAATATTTCATAAATTACCCAATTGGGGTTCGTTTGGCATTTTATATTAACTAAATTAAATTTATAGTATAAAAAGACAAGTAGACACTATAAGAGTTAAACTATTTAATCAATGGTTAAATTCAAAAGGTAAGGTTTATTTGGTAACATAACCCTACATAAAAATAACTGGTTGTGATTATTTTTACCCATGATCATATTATCTTCTAAAAAAATCTATTTATAGATATTTTAATTGAATATCATTTTATTATAAATTAATAGTTTTGGAGTTTCCAAAAGTGCCCCTCCCCTCTCTTATAAAAGAGAACCTATTCTTCTCTTTTATTAACACATCTAAAACACATTGGATCAGCCAAAAAATACCCATTTCTTCTCCCAACATCTATTAATTAATAATAGAGGACATAATTTGGGATGAAATCCAACCTATGGAGTCCTTGTGTGCAAATAAAAAGGAGACACTCGAAGAAGAGGTAACTGTTTTACCAACTCTTTCAGAGTTCTATTCTTCTTCTACTTATTTTTCCTAAGTTTATGCAATACTAAAGTAATAAATACAGCATATAATACCTGTTTAATTTTTTCTTTATGATTATGGGATAACCATATTCCTAATTTTTCCAAAAAATATCACCGTGTGTGCTTGCGTACAACTTACCATCTCCACACAGTGTTGTAAACTATTTTTCATATAAAATTTATATTTATGGGTGTAATAATGAATATAATAGGTATAAAAAAAGAATATTACATGAAAAATATTTTGTATAATTAATATACCATCCAATTCCATTAAATTTTACCATTAAAGGAATGACATCGTCACTCGTACGTACGTACGACTTACCATATCTACGAAGCGATAAGATTAGCCTTCCATTAGAACCATTTTAGAATGATTATAAAAATGTATATTCAGAAAAAATTTGAAATAAATTACATAATAATTATACTTTAGTAATATATATATATATAAGTCATTTAATTAATTTATTTCCATACAATAGGAAAACAAGAACAATGTTAATTCATACGTACGGTCTACCATCTCGATAAATGGTGTATTCCATTTAATATATCTATATATATACTAATAATATATATGATATATAAATAATGTTTTTATTTTGTAATTAATTAAATCATTATCTAATTAATATGATAAGACTAACAAGTCATAACACGTATGATAAACAAAGCAATTATTACCCAAAACATTGCTTTAACATGGAATTGTAAATAAACGAGTAATATAAATACACAAAAAAAATCAAATATGATATAATAAGTATTATTATGATTCTGTTATAAGTTAATAATATGATTAAAAAATTATAAAGGATTTTTAGACACATACAGTGTGTATCAAGCCAAAGGTAAGGGAATTCCATATCACTTTTACTTTTCGTGAGATATAAGAAATGTTCACAAACTATTTCTTGTGTGTGATGTATATAATATCCCTATTATATTTTATTACATAAATAGATTTGTATTCATGGAATTTAAAAATTCATTTGATGATATTGGGCTTATTATTTAAATGTTCAAGGTGGTATTGGACGTTTTTAATGTTAAAATAATCAATCCATTCTTCATTTCATTATTCTTGATATTATCATTAATATTTATTTTTATTTATATAAAGTATTATAAATAATATTTTTTTTCTATTTTTAATTTCATTCAAAAGTTTTCAAATGGAATATTTTTAAGGTTTTATATAAGGTAATATTTAACAAAAACATGTTTTTTAAATGTTTTAAAAATTTATTCTTCAAAATATTTACCATTAATATTCATCTTTTCAAAATGGAATTTAGGATTTATTTACACAGACATGAATGTTTTAAAATGTTGATTCATATAAAATATTTCAAAGTGGTATGGGACACATTGATTCCAAAATCTCCTTTTAAATGTCTTCTTTTATAAGGGAATGAATTTTGAAGAAATGGTTTCATATAAAAGAGGTATTTGTATGAAGATATTTCTAATGAGTTTTATAGAGTATTTTAATCTATGTCAAAATACTTTTTTGGATCTTATGATTAATTGAGATGATCTCTTAGGATACCATTTAACATATTTTATTCAAGGATTTATGATCCGTTTCACTATAGATGTTCAATATTTATACCATTCATGGTTTATTGTTAAAGTATTAACATTTCCTAATTTGTTTTAATATTAATGTTTATGTTATTTATGTTTCATCCTTTCATAATAGTAATGAATTTGACTTAGTCAATGATTGTCGAGTCCCACTATATCCCCTAGATAAATCTGTAGGTCTCACAAGAAAAAATACTGTCTTGGCATGAGGCCTTGACTGTATGGTAATGTATATTCTTGGCACGAGGCCTTGACAGTATGGTTATGGTGTTCTACATTATGCATTCAGTCATTATGAGATTAGTAATTGATATTATATGTTAATATTAAACTAGAATAATATCAATGTGAATGTTTAAATAGAATTATTTTATTTATTAATTCCATATTATATTTAAGATTATGTATAAAAGGATTGTGTATTAGTTTTATTCCTTGCCTTTAAAGTTTATGCTTATTTATGAAAGAATATTCTATATTCTTTAACCTTACTAAGCATCTAATCTCACAACTTTCATATATTTTGTTTTCCTAGGATTCAAAAAGTGTTTTATGATTTATATTAAGGGTTAATCATGGAGAATAATATATTTCTCAATGGATTATCTAAGTTATATTTAATGTTTTTAATTGTAATGAAAATTTCATGTATGTAATCTATTTTCCAAGATTACTAAACTGATCGATCCTTCGGGATATAATTCCTTATAATCACGCCAATGTATTAAAATAATGCACCAAATCTAGGCATCTAGTGTCGAGGCATTATAGTTAGTATTGGAGGAAATTTAGAAACACCCTTGAAAATTAGATTTTGAAATAATAAATTAGTGAACATAACCCTAAGATAGACTTTTAGGATAGGTCTAAGTATAAGATATCTTCCTTTAGTTTTGGTAATGGATAAACTAGTTCAATTCTATGAACTTATGAATTGAGAATAAGATGACATCATTTAGAGATCCTATAATAGATTCTTTGTGACTATATCACTCTGATTAATGTTTCTCAATTTGTGCATTGTGTTTTTATCAATAGTTAGAATCAACAAGGTTATATATGAAATGGTTATACTATTGATGATGGAGTGATTAAAAAAGAAAAAATAAATGGAGGATGTATTAAAGAATAAGATGTTTAAGTTTAGTTAATGTTTTAAGAGTGAATTGGAATGATTAATATTTTTTGTACTTAGATTCAATAATTATTACATCAATGGTTCTATGGTTATCAGATTCATGAGATATATAAGTATTGTACTACAATAATTTTTCTCTATGGATTTGGAAGAATAAGAGTTTTCATTAAGGATTTAAAGGTGATCAAATTTTTGGTATGTGACAATAAGAGATACATTATGTTTTTTGGAGAATATGATGTTAAGATTGATTTTGGAAATTTAGAAATGAGTCTTAATGTTAGAATTGAGTAAGTTGAAAATTGGATATTATTGTTTGAGATTAATTTATTTTTTATAGGATATAATGGGCTAACATTATTAGTTTCAAAAAAAATTAGATGATAAATGAAATAAATGTGGGACTTATGATTTATCAAAAGTGTTTCATGAATGAAAATTTCATTTTGATCCTTCATTTCTAGGAGTAAGGGGTGGAGTGAAAATAGATCAAAGAACAAAACAAGCGTGTGATTATTATTATTACATGGAATGAAATAAATTATGTTATTATTTTAAAGTTAAATTAATTCTTAAACTATAGGTAAGGAATCATAAAACTAAAACAAAATTTCCTATTACTTTCTTTTCTAATGAATGAAATAGTCTTTTAGATCATCATTAAATTCTAGCATTGTGATTGTTAACTTTCTCTTGACCATATTCTTTATCACTCCCCATTAGAACATGGTGGTCATTTTTTTATTCATATCCATGTTTTTACATGGAAAACTCATACGTGTTATCTATGGAAACTTTTGTACTTCCCTTTAATTATATTAAATTATAAATCTTATTAACCCTATTTTTTATGTGGGTTTTCCAAAAATATATTTTGTAAGAACCTGGATCTTCGTTTCAGGTACACCTTTCCTTTTTCTGGAGTTTTTAAGAAAAAATGAGTTTCTAGAAAATTTTGAAGTACACGCCGTGTACTTTATGAGTACACACCGTGTACTCTTCTCCGGCTCGAAGCTGTGTGCTGGCTATGCCCGGGCTACACACACGATGTGTAGGGGTGACATGGAGGCCGATTTTGGCGGAGTACAGAAAAAGCTAGTACATGCCCTGTACTTTAAAAGTACAAGCCGTGTACTTTCTTTTTCTTCATTAAATGGACCAGGTTTGTGCCTGACGCACAGAAACCTCTTCTTCTAGGTCCCGTTCGTCCGAGAGCTCTGAGGATCCGCGAATATTCGGCGAGCTCCTGCCTTTCCGTCTATTGTTCAATTAGAGCATGGTCGATTGCATTGGAATCACAGTGGTGAGTTCTTCCTTCTTCTTGAGGCTTGTTTTCCAATTCCCCCTCTTTCTCAAGTTATCGTGGTTTAGGTGTTTTAGACATTTTCTCAGATCTACTACGTTCTAAGAAGAATCTGTCATCACTGTTCATGTATATCGATCTCCTAGGATTGAGGTAGGTGGTTTGTGCCTTTCTGTAGAAAGTCTGAGTATTTTGTGAAATTGCGCAAATTCCCTTGAACGAAAATTGTGTGATTTCTTGTTTTTATCTTGATTTATTTCCTGCTTGCTTGATTTCTATAGTAGAGGTTTACCTTTCTGAATAGAGTAGTTTTTATTGTACTCTGGATGATTTCCATGATTGTTTTTCTTGTTTTGCGTTTTCCAGTTTCCATGCCTAGTTGTAGGATAGTGGAACTATTTCTTTGTTATGCTGTTGAGCCTTTAAATGATAGCCAAGAAGTTTTGTGGTTTACTTGGATGAGACACACACGCAGAGCATGTTTATTTTCACACAGGACTGCGAGAACCTAGTGTAATAGACCATAGGGAGAATTGGTGTAAGGGCTTCTCCAGAGTGTCTTTTAATATGATGCGAGACCGTATGGGGAATTGATGATGAGTGATTCCTCAGAGAGTCTATAGTTCCTCGATGCGGGACACAGGGGTAATGTGATGTTGAGTTCTTCCCCAGAGAGCCTTTAGTATGATACGAGACTATAAGGAGAATTGACGGTGATTGATTCCTTAGAAAGTCTACTCTTAGCTAAACCAGAGGGGTGAGACTGTGTGTTCCTCCTAGATGGTTGCTAGTACTTGTAGGTTGAACCATAGGGGTTAGGCTGTGAGAGCTACCCAGAGGATTACCTATTTTCTACTTGTTGTTGGTTGTTTACTTGTGTACTTTATATGCTAGAACTTTGGATTGTATCGGTTGTGTGCTTTTTTGTTTACTGCTTCCTACAATTTTACTTTCCTTGAATTCATTGACTGTTAGGCACAGATCTTTGGGTGATTGCCTACTGGGATTTTATCTCACACCCTGTTTGGGCCATGCTTTTGGGCCCAAGAAGACTATGTTGTTGCAGGTATAGATAAGGGCAAGCGCCCTTATACTTCATGTTTTTTATTGCACTGGATATAGAGAGCATGGGACCGAGCCGAGGCTTGCGATGCTGACGAGTTGGTCATCTGTTTTTCTTCTACTGTTTCTTTAGTACTTGTGTTCAGTTGTATTTCAACATGTTATTGTGTTTGCTTCATTCCTTAGATACTTGTACCTGCTGCATCATTATCATCATTGCTATATATTTATTATTTCGTTGTTGGTTACAGTTATGTATGTTGTTACTGCTTCTGCTATTGACTATTGTTTTCTTACCTCGTATACCTTTCCAAATGAGGGCATAGTTTCCCAAAGAACTTACCAAGTCCATCCTTGCTAGTCAGCAGCCTCTGGCGTTTGGGGAAATTCCCTTGAGGTCATGTGGCGAACCGGGCACGGGGAACCAGTAGAGGGACTCAGAATCTGGGACATTACAAAGTGGTATCAGAGGGTTTCTTTTCGCATGATTTATTGTTTGGAGCCTTTATCCATGGGTAGGACAAATTTGGTACTTGGTATTTAGCTGTTCTTGGGATTATCTAACCCGTGTATAGGGAAAATCCATACTACCTTGTTAATTTTAGTTTGATGGTTTTGAGATTTTACGGTTGATATGATTTCACCTAGAGTGATTCACATGCTTTGTGTTATTATTGTCTTGACTATTGCGGTTCTATTTCTATCGCAACCTGATGAGATGGGGGTATGCCATCTTATGCATCATATAGGCACTTGTAGAAATCACATGTCATGCATTCTTGCCATGCCATCTAGGGTGCATTAGCGATTTCATGCTGTTGTGATAGACTTTGTGTAGATTTTTCATGTTGTAGTGATAGATGCTTGATAGAATCTCTGCTACCTTGTTAGAGGATTGTTTGTTTTCTACTTTTCTTAAATGAACGCCAAGTTTTGATTCGCGGGGAGTATGGGCCCTCACGAATCGGAATTTGGTACTTCTTTGACTTGTTTTCTGTGTTTTATGTGCTTTTGTGTAGCTTCTGAGCTACTGCCCAGAAAAACCCAGAATACACGGCGTGTATTTTTGACTACATGACTTGTGGTTTTTAGGCCGTGTCCCTAGCCGTGTGAGTAGGGGAACACTGTTGTAGAAATAACTTCAGGAACACACCGTGTAGGGTTGGTACACTCCATGTAGTTCGGAGCCGTGTACCCGACTGTGTCACTAACAACATGGGTCAGGGAAACATGAGTAGAGCACGCCGTGTTGTAAAGGAATACGCTGTGTTGTAAAGGAACACGCCGTGTAGTCCCGTCTAGGTACCTGACCATGTCACGAACAACACGGGTCAGTGTCACCTTCTCTTAGACATGCCGTGTGGTTTTCTGAACATGCCGTGTAGTCTTGTTCAGGTACCCGTCCATATCACGAACAACATGGGACGATGTCACCTTCACCTATACACACCGTGTTTGTTCGGAACATGCCATGTAAGGTCCAGCCATGTAGACGGCCATGTATTTAACAACACGGGATGCCGAATCCTTGTCTGGTACATGCCGTGGTTGTTCAGTACATGCCGTGTAGTCTCGGGTTAATTCGAACCGTGTTGGTTAGTCGTGTTAGGAGACTCGAGCAGGGGAATAGTTTTCAAGTACATGTCATGTGTTGGGTCAACACGTCGTATAATTTGAGGTGTTACATGACCTGTAGGGAAGGGGTACACGCACATGTCAGTGGCTTAGGAAGACACGCCGTGTAGTTTTTATACACGCCGTGTAGTCGTGGTTTGTAAACTTGTGTGTTCTCTTTCCCCTATTCTCGTTTTGGTACTCTTGTGATTCATGTCCTTGTTTTTTTCTAATATAAGGTGTGCTTTTGATATTTCAGAGCTATGGATCCGAGACGTCCTCTGGTTGTACGTCTGTCATCAGGCAGTGATCAGACGCCAGATATGGCTGATCAGGGACTTCCTGTCGACCCTCCAATTGGGCCAGCTTTGGCACCAGCTGTCATACCAGCTGCATGCACTGATGCGCAGTTCAGGGAAGGTTTTATGAGGATGATGCAGAAATTTAAGGGAGCACCGCCTCCTGCCATGACTATGGAAGACTTGACGCGGGTTTTCCAGCCGCAACATCCTCCTACTTTCTCGGGGGAAGGAGGACCTCAAGTTGTAGAGTCCTGGCGGGAAGCCATGCTGACTATCTTCGAGCATCTGGAGACACCTCCAAAGATGAAATTCAAGCTCAATACCTACATGATCCAAGACTCCACCAAGAGGTGGTGGGACATGATCTCATAGGTGGGTCATCAGTAGGTTATGGATTTGGAGGAGTTCTAGAGCGTGTTCAAGGACTACTTCTACCCGGAGACCCTGAGGGCCGACCGAGCTCGGGAGTTCATGAGTTTATAGTAGGGTACTATTTCTGTCATGGAGTATTCCTCTCGTTTCACCAAGCTATAGTGTTCACACCCCTCTGGGATGGGAGTGGGGTGTTCTTAGAAAGGAAGTTTGAGGATGGTATCATGCAGGCGATCCGCTCGCAGGTGAATCTCTTCCAGTTGACTTCCATCACTTCCATCGTCAACCAGGCACTGATTGCGAAGCACAATCTAAGAGACTCTAAAGCTGTGATCCAAGGAAGTTCTGCTTCCAGAGCTAGTTATCCTCCAGATGATAGAAAGAAGCACCACAGGGAGTCTACTCATGGAGATCTGAGGAAGCAAGATGCATCGTCAGGAAGCCAGGTGGTATGCTACTAGTGTGGCTGGTCAGGGAACACACGACCGCAGTGCTAGAGAGACCCTGTGGAGTGCCGATATTGCAGCAAGATGGGTCACCTTTAGCGTTTCTGCCAGGTTTTCTCACCAGAAGCTGGTGACTGGGGTTCTTCCATGACTCCTCGTTCAGGAGCAGCACCACCCGTTTCTCACCAGTCAGGGAACTGTAGTTCTTCCGGTCGTTCGGGCCGTTGTGGAGGTCGAGGCCGTGGTGGTCAACCACCAGTACCTCAGCACTAGCTAGGTGGATCAGCTCAAAGTGGTCAGCCAGGGGCGCAGGGCCACGGTGCAAGCCAGTCTTTCACCATGGAGCAGACCTATCAGGAGCAGGATCTCGACCCTTCTGCAGTTCTAGGTATGATTTCAGTAGCCTCAGTTTTATATTTAGCTCTTTTCGATACTGGTGCTACGCATAGCTTTATATCTATTACTGTTGTGGAGAGCCTTGGGCTCTGCATATTATCTTCTGGCGACTTATTGACACTAGACACACCTTTGGGGAAAAGGACATATAGTGTACATCAGTGTCGAGAGTGCCCTCTCGAGGTTGTAGGGTATCTTTTCTTATGGGAACTCTACGTCCTAATGATGACAGACTATGATGTCATTCTCGGGATAGACTGGTTGGTTCCCTTCCAGGCAATCGTTGACTGTTATCTCCGTAGAGTGAGTTTCGTTTCACCAGAGGGTGAATCTTTTCTTCATAGAGGCGAATGAGATGTCTGGGCGAGTCGAGCAGGACTCGAGCATCATGGGCTAGGAAGGGTGACAGACCAGATTTCTAGTCTTTATCTGGATGATTAGGGGAATTCACAGTTGGACGTTCCTCCAGTGGTGGATCGTTTCAGAGATGTCTTTCTAGAGGAATTTTTGGGTTTTCCTCTAGAGCATGAGGTAGACTTTTCTATTGATCTCGTGCCAGGAGCGACATCAGTGTCCATACCTCCCTATAGGATGGCTACACCTGAGTTGAAGGAGCTCAAGAAGAAGTTGGAGGAGTTGCAGGAAAAGGGTTTCGTCCAACCCAGTACTTCTCCTTGGGGTTTACCTGTCCTATTTGCAAAGAAGGTAGACGGTACCCTTCAGCTGTGTGTGTATTATCGGAAGCTGAACCAGTTGACGGTCAAGAAATGATATCCCTTTCCGAGGATTTATGACTTCTTTGATCAGCTTCGAGGATCCCAGGTGTTCTCGAAGATCGAATTGATGTTCGGTTATCATCAGTTGTTCATTAGACCATCAGATATACCTCTGACAGTCTTCCGGATCAAGTATGGTCTATATGAGTATACAGTCATGCCATTCGGTATCACGAATGCACCTGTAGTTTTCATGGCATTGATGAACCGATTGTTCCATCCTTACTTGGATTCCTTCGTCGTGGTCTTTGTGGACAATATCTTGGTGTACCCTCACACTCGACATGACAATGCTACCGATCTTGATATCGTTTTGAGTACACTGAGAGAGAATCAGATTTATGCTAAACTCTCGAAGTGCCACTTCTAGATTGATCAAATTCACTTTTTGGGTCACGTCATCTCAGAGGAAGGATTATCTGTGGACCCATAGAAAGTGAGAGTTGTAGTTTTCTGGGAGCATCCGAAGAACATTTTTGAGGTACGAAGTTTCCTAGGGCTGGCTGGATACTACAGATGCTTCATTCAGGACTTCTCATGCCTAGCATCACCTTTGATAGGTCTGACCAAGAAGGGAGCGAAGTTCTTATGGTTAGATTCTTGTTAGTCAGCCTTTTAGGAGCTGAAGGGAAGGTTTACGTCAGCACCGATACTAGTATTGCCAGAGCTAGGCAAGAGCTACACTGTTTATTGTAATGATTCAGGTATCGGGCTGGGTGTTGTGCTTATGCAGGGAGATGGAGTCATTGTGTACAAATCTCGGCAGTTGAGGCCAAATGAGAGGAACTACCCTACGCATAATCTGGAGTTGGCAGCTGTTGTTCATGACTTACACTGTTGGAGACACTATCTTCTAGGAGAGCACTTTGTGGTCTTCACTGACCACAAGAGTCTCAAGTATATCTTCACTCAGTGTGATCTAAATATGAGGCAACGTAGGTGGGTAGAGTATCTTCAGTTTTTTGATTTCGAGCTTGCCTATAAGCTGGGAAAGGGAAACGCAATATCAGATGAATTGAGCAGGAGAACTCAGATTCAGGCAGTTCAGATGGCCAACAGTGAGTGAGAGCTTATGGCTCTGTTCTTTGAGATGCATCTAGAGGTGCACGATAGACAGGTACATACTTTTCTATCTTCTATAGCTGTTACCTAAACACTACTTGATCGTGTGCGAATGAGGTGGCTATCAGACTCAGAAGTCTTAGTCCTGTGGGAGAGTGTGTCAGGAGAGGACCCTTATCCTGGATGGACAGTGGGCTAGGATGAGATCTTGCATTTCCAGGGAAGCCTATGGGTGCCAACAGACATACACGAGGAGCTGATGTGGGGTTTTCATTCCTCAGTTTGGGCGGTTCATCTTGGCGTCACCAAGATGTATCAGGATCTTCATCGCCAGTACTGGTGGATAGGTATGAAGAGGGATGTTGCGGGTTTTGTCATGAGATGTTCTACTTGTCAGCAGGTGAATGCGGAGCATCAACAACCAGCAAGCCTTTTACAGAAGTTACCCATTCCGGAGTGGAAGTGGAATGATATCGCAATGGAATTCGTGACCGGATTGCCGAGGACACCCTGAGGTAACGATGCTGTTTGGGTTGTCGTCGATACACTTACAAAGGTTTCTCACTTCTTTCCGATCAAGAAGACCTTTAGTGTCGATGATCTGGAATGACTTTACATCAGAGAGATTGTACATATGCATGGAGTTCCACACTCTATTGTTTCAGACAGGGAAGCGCGCTTTACCTCTCGGTTTTGGCAGGGACTTAAGAAGGCCTTGGGTACACAGGTACTTTTGAGTACAACATACCATCCCAAGATAGATGGTCAGTCTGAGCGTACGATTCAGGTGCTAGAGGATATGCTCTGAGCTTGCATTCTGGACTTCGGCGGTTCTTGGGAGAAGCATATTCCTCTGGTGGAGTTCTCCCATAACAACATTTTTCAGGATACTATTCAAATGGAACCATACAAGGATTTGTACGATAGGCCATGTCGATCACCCTTATGCTGGATAGAGGCAGAAGAGGTAGCTTTGCTGGGACCTCATCTTGTTCAGGAGACTTCAGAGAAGATAGAGCTAATTCGGAAGAGGTTGGCTACAGCACAGTCTCGGCAGAAGTCTTATGTTGATCAGCGGAGATGACCTCTGGAGTTCGAGGTCATGGAACATGTTTTCCTGTGTGTCACACAGAGGGTGGGACACAAGAGGATTCAGAGGCAGGGTAAGCTTTCACCGTGGTACGTCGGGCCGTTTGATGTTTTAGAGAGAGTTGGGCTGGTCACCCATCGGTTTCAGCTACCCCAGAGGTACCGGGCCATGCACGACATCTTTCACGTCTCTTAGCTCCGACGTTACTTTTCAGACCCGTCTCATGTCTTTCAGTCTGAGGAAGTTGAGCTCGAAGAGGATGCATTGTTTGAGGAGTATCCCATCCGGATTGTCGATCACAGTACGAAGGTTCTCCGTGGGTGGTCTGTCCCTCTTATACGGGTGCTATGGTAGTATGGTCGAGTACAGGACAAGACCTGGGAGAGGGAGGCCGATGTACGATCACAGTGGCTGCAGATGTTTGGGGTTTCTTAATCTATGCATCGCTAGGGAAATTTAGGGACGAATTTCTTTAAGGGGAAAGTTTTTAAGAACTCGTATCTTCGTTTCAGGTACACCTATCCTTTTTTTGGAATTTTTAAGAAAAATGGAGTTTCTAGAAAATTTCAAAGTACACCCCATGTAATTTATGAGTACACGCCGTGTACTCTTCTCTAGCTCGAAGCCGTGTGTTGGCCATGCCCGGGCCACACACGTGGTGTGTAGGGGAAAGACCTAGTACATTCCATGTACTCTTAAAGTACACACTGTGTACTTTATTTTTCTTTATTAAATAGAGAGGGGTCACGCCTGACACACAGAAACGTATTCTTATAGGTCCCTTTCATCTGAGAGGGACGAGGATCCGTGAATCTTCCATGAGATTCATCCTTTTCATCCGTTCTCCGATTTGAGCCTGGTCAATTGTGTTGGAATTGAAGCGGTGAGTTCTTCCTTCTGCTTGAGCCTTGTTTTCCAATTCCTTCTCTTTCTCGAGTTATCGTGGTTTAGGTGTTTGAGACGTTTTCTTAGATCTATGACGTTCTAAGAAGAATCTGTCGTCACTGTTCACATATATCGATCTCCTAGGATCGAGGTAGGTTGATTGTGCCTTTCTGTAGAAAGTCTTTGAGTATTTTGTTCAATTGATCCAATTCCCTTGAACGGGAATTGTGTGTTTTCCTATTTTTCTCTTGATTGATTTCTTTCCTGCTTTATTTCTATAGTAGAGGTTGAAATTTGTGAATAGAGTAGTTTTTATTGTACTCTGGATGCTTTCCATGCTTGTTTTTCTTGTTTGGCGTTTTCCAGTTTCCATGCCTAGTTGTATGATAGTGGAACTGTTGCTTTGTTATGCTATTGAGCCTTACAATGATAACCATGTAGTTTTGAGGTTTACTTGGACGAGACACGCGCGTAGAGAATGTTTATTTTCACACAGGACTGTGAGAACCTAGTGTAGTAGACCATAGGGAGAATGGACGTAAGGGCTTCTCTAGAGTGTCTTTTAATACAATGCGAGACCACAGGGGGAATTGAAGATGAGTGCTTCCTCAGAGAGTCTATAGTTCCTCAACGCGGGACACAGGGGGAATGAGATGTTTAGTGCTTCCCTAGAGAGCCTTTAGTAGGATACGAGACTATAAGGGTAATTGACGGTGATTGCTTCTTCAGAAAGTCTACTCTTAGCTGAACCAGATGGGTGAGACTGTGTGTGCCTCCTAGAGGGTTGCTAGTACTTGTAGGTTGAACCATAGGGGTTAGGATGTGAGAGATACCTAGAGGGTTACCTGTTTTATACTTGTTGTTGGTTGTTTACTTGTGTACTTTATATGCAAGAACTGTGGATTGTAGCTGTTGTGTGCTTTTCTGTTTACTGCTTCCTGCACTTTTACTTGCCTTGTATTCATTGACTGTTAGGCATAGATATTTGGGTGATTGTCTATTGGGATTGTATCTCACACCCTGTTTTGTCCCAATCAGACTATGTTTTTGCAGGTATAGATAAGGGAAAGTGCCCTTCTACTTCAGGTTCTTGATTACACTGGAGCTAGAGGGCATGTGACTGATCCAAGGCTTGTGATGCTGAGGAGTTTCTCATTTGTTTTTATTTTGCTGTTTCTTTAGTACTTGTGTTCAGTTGTATTTCATCACGTTGTTGTGTTTGCTGCATTCCTTAGATACTTGTACTTGCTATATCATTATCATCATTGCTATATATTTATTCTTCCGTTGTTGGTTACAATTATGTATGTTGTTACTGCTTCCGCTATTGATTATTGTTTTCTTACCTCATATACCTTACCAAATGATGGAATAGTTTCCCCAATAACTTAACAAGACCCTCACTGCTAGTAAGTAGCCTCTGGCATTTGGGGAAATTCACTTGAGGTCATGTGGTAAACCGGGCACGGGGCACCAGTGGAGGGGCTCCGGATACGGGACGTTACATATTTTCTAGTATCAACCTTTTTTTTCGAAGTGAAATTTCAAATTGCAAGGATGTAATTTATTGAAGGAGTGGATAATTTAACACCTTATAATTTCATATTACTTTATATTTTTAGATAAATTCAATATCTTTTATTTTACTCAACACCGACTATGCTTTTGTGACCTGAAACATTAAGTTTCTATGAAACAACACTTTTTTAGAATTATTTAAATGATATATTTATAAATTATCCATTAAATATAGTAATATGAATAATAATAATAAAAAAAATTTAACTGTTATTTATAATGTTTTCTCATAAATAAAACATATTTATAATGAAATGTAGATGCTTCGGTAAAATAGTTATATGTTAGAAATACTATTTTCTTAAAGAAACTGCTTTTTATATCCTTTAGTGAACAATACTAAAATTAATTTTACACTCTTAGAAATTTTACTTCATAAAACAAGATTCATTTTTGAATTTGGAATAACAAAATTAGCTTAGGGTGAACTTTTTGTAATTTTATAAAAGATTCCATTTTTAATGAATAATGAAAAAATACTTCATTGTTGTTTTAAAACTAACTTTTTCATTTAAATAATTATTTTAGTTTCAATTAATTTTAAAGTTAAATAGATTTTTAATACATATATTAATATTATGTAGGTCATTATAATTATTTTTATAATATAATTACATATAGATGTTTTTATTGAACTTTTGAATGCCTCCTTTACCCGCATTCTAACCACATCTATGGATATGAATTAAACATAATTTCACTACTTCTATGAATTGAATTTAGAAAAATGGACAAACATGGTAGTAATAAGTATGAAAAATGTGGTCTAATGGGATCAAAATATTTTTTTGGAATAGTAACTTTTGAATTTGATTTACCACAATTAATGTTAAATAGGATAATTATAGGTAAAAATAATATTATAATAAAATAAAATTACCCTAAATATTGTCTTAATTTAATTGGATAGGTTTTTTTCGTCCAAAATAATCCTTAGTTATAAAATATGATCTTTTTATGAAATTTGGGTAATATTAGTACATTTATTATATTTTATTTAAAGAAGAGTTAAAAATGTCATATTCAAATTTTGATAACTAAATAATTTTTAATATGGTGTTATACATAAGATAAATTTGACTATAACTATTCTTTTTTAAATATAATAAATTTATCTTCAGCACAATCATTTATATTTAATTTTTAGAGAATAAATAACTTAATTAAAGGCATGAATAATAATGATGCAGAAATTGTTTAATTAAATTAGATATTAAATTAATGATATTAAAAATATTAAAACAATTTTTTTACTTGATTAATTAAATAAAATAATTTTATAGATAACTTAGATATGTTAGTAAAATATTGGTTCAAATTTATCTTGTTGAATTAATAATTTTATAAATGCAAATATTGAATAGTATGAAATTTGACATAAATGATACTTTAAAATAAATTGTATTTTATTAAATGATATAAAAGTCATAAAAATATGAAGTTCAGAAAACTAACTTTAATAGTGTAAAATATTTAATAAATTACCCAATTGGGTTTTTTTTCATTTTATAGTAACTATGTTAACCTTATAGTATAAAAAGAAAAGTAGGCACATTAAGCGATAAAATGTTTAACTACGGGTTAAATCTAAACGAGAAGGTTATTTTTGTGACCTAACTTGTCTAAAAAATTGGTTTTGGGTATTTAAACCCATACTCATATTATCCTTTAAATAAATCACTTTTTATCTATTTGAAATCAAAAATCATTTTATATTAAATTAATTGTTTTAGAGTTTCTAAAAGGGACCATCCCCTCTCTTATAAAATGGCACCTCTCATATTTTATTCAAACCTCTAAAGACCTTTTTCTCTGCCAAAACCTACCCATTTAGCCTCCAAAATTACCTCACATTATCCTAGAGGCATTAATATTGGTATAAAGCCAACCTATGTAGCCCTTTTGTGCAAATCCCAGTGAGACACTTATAGAAGAGGTAATAGTTTTACCAACTCTTTCAATGTTCCTTTCTTCTTATACTTCCTTTTTCTAAGTTGTTTCCATAATAATGTAAAAAATCATGTATCTAATATATGATGATATTTTTGTATGACTATGGGAAAACGATATTCTTCCTTTTAACCATCCTATGAAAAACAATGTCACTATGCATGCGTATGTTCGGTTTACCATCTCCATGCGGTAGTGTAAACTATTTTTTATATAGAATTTATTTAAACGGGTATAATGATGAATACAATGGGTATAAATAATGAATATGAAATGATAATTATTATTTATAATTAATACACCATTAAATTCCATACCATTTAACCATTAAAGAAATTTTATCGTGCTCATGCGTATGTACAACTTACCATCTCCACAACATGATAAGATTTACCCTCCATTAAAAAAATGTCATAATGATTATAAAAATTTATATAATTAATAAATATGAAATATATGACATAATAATGATATTGTAATAATATATATATATATATATATCATTTACTTTCTTCCATTCAATATGATAAGAAAACAGAAATAGCATTCATGCGTACGTACGACTGACCGTCTCGATGAACGGCGTATTCCATTTCATATAACTATCTTATATATATATATAATAAATATATATATGATATATAATTTTTGTTATATATTTTCTGAAATATGTAAATCATTATATAATTAATATGATCAAGAATAACATGTCATAACATGTATGATAAACAAAGGAATTATTACCCAAAACACTACTTTAACCTAGAATTATTTATAAATGAGTAATATAATCCATAAATGAATAAAATATGATATAATAAATATTATTATGATTATTTAATAAGTTAATTATATGTTTAAAAATATTATAGATGAGTTTTAGACAAATACAGAGAGTATCAGACCAAATGTATGGGAATTCACTCTCACATTTATTTTTTTTAAGATATAAGCCATGTTCAAAACCTATTTATTGAGTGTGGTGTATCTACTAGCCCTATTGTATTTTATATCATTAATATATTTATCTTCATGGTATTTATTGATTCATTTGAAGTTATCGAGCTTATTATTTTAATGTTCAAGGTGGTATGAGATTCTTTGAATGTTTAAAGCATTGATCTTTTCTCTATTTAAATTATCTTGATATTATCATACATATTTATTTATATTTATATAAAGAATTAATTAAAAAAATTTATTCTTGTTTTTAATTTCATTCAAATGTTTTCAAAAGTAATATTTTTAAGGTTTTAAGTAATGGACTCTTTAAATAAAACATTGTTTTAAATGTTTTAAAGATTTATTATCCTAATTTTTTCTCATTAGTGTCGATGTTTTCAAAATGGTTTAAAGGAATTATTTATATAGAAATGAATGTTTTAAAATATTTATTCATTCCTTAAGTTTCAAAGTGGTATGGGACACATTTATTCAAATGTCTCTTTTAAAATGTCTTCTTTTATAAGTGCACGCCTTTTGAAGAAATGATTTCATAGACAAAGGGGTATTTGTCTTAAGATATTTTTAATGAGTTTTATAGAGTATTTTAATATATTTCAATATAATTTGATGGATCTTATTCTTAAATGAGGTTTATATGATTTGATATTATTCACCATATTGTATTGAATGATTTGGGATCAGTTTGACTATGGATGTTCAATTTTTATTCCATTCATGGATTATGGTTAAAGTCTTATCATTTCTTAATTAGTATTAATATGAATTTTTTATGTCGGTTATGTTTCACATTTTCATAAGAAGAATGAATTTGACTTAGTAAGTGATGGGTGGGGCCCACTATAACCCCTTCATGTATTGGTAGGTCTCACGAGACAAACTAGGGTCTTGGAACGAAGACTTTATATTATTCTTATGTATGGTCTTGGCTTGTTCCCTTGATGATATGGTTAGGATGTGAAACATTATGCACTCCCTAATTATGATATTTTTTTATTGTTAGAACATGTGAATATTCGACTAGTATAATATCCATGTGAATGTTAAAATGGAATTATTTTATTTTTTCTATTGATATTATACAGAAGATTTTGTTTAAAAGTCCTGTGTTTCAGTTTTAAACATTTCCATAAAAGTTTATTCTTATTTATAACATCTAATGTATTTTTTAACCTTTCATATCATCTAATATCACTCCTTTCATATATTTTATTTTCCCAGTATGCCAAGAAGTGTTTTATGATTTATATATAGGGTTAATATTTTATAATAATGGAATTATCAATTGATTATCTATGTTATATTTTATGTTTTGAATTGTAATATAAAGTTAGTGTATGTAATATATTTTCCAAGACTTATAAAACAATCAGTAATTTGGGTTTTGATTCCTTTCAATCATGTTAATGTATAAAAATAATGCAAATTCTCTAGGAATCTAGGTTCGGGTAATTAA
This sequence comes from Viscum album, assembly GCA_963277665.1. Lineage (NCBI taxonomy): Eukaryota > Viridiplantae > Streptophyta > Magnoliopsida > Santalales > Viscaceae > Viscum > Viscum album. Next base: position 1,708,722,277 of record OY728140.1, on the reverse strand, counting down.
AAATCATATTTTGATGGAATGAAAAATATCACACATCTTATATATTCAATCAAGGCCTCTTGAAAATACATCATTAATAAATCATTAAAGATTACAATAAATAAAAAATATAGTTTTTATCATGAGACATATCAATTCATCAGGGTGATATATATTTATATGCCCAACCTATCACATAATAAGTTAAATGCATCAATAATGTAAAGAGAATGGATAAACAATACATAACTCAATGTTTATTTATGGAACCTCTTATATAATCAAGGCCTTATAATAAATAGGAATCCATGTAGAAATAAAGGATATATGGAATATTGATATTTCCACACTTAATGGAATAATATGGCCATATAGGTTAATGTTTAAAAATTACTTTCAAAAGTATAGTATATTCACAATATAATGAGGAGTACATATAACAAATGGAAGTTTAATTTAATGATTATAGAAGGTAAATTATCTATATATGGATTTCAATAGGAAACATTCATTGAGTTCAATAGTTTTAAATATTTTTAATGTGATTATAAATAATCACATGAATATCTAATATATGTGTAAAACTAGGGGAGAACTTGGACAACATTTTGTGCACTGATTTAATATCATACTTTTAACACCGCACAATTTTATGATATATTCTTCTAATAATTTTTTTTTTCAATACCTTGTGAAACATGAAAAATTGAGTCTAATGGAATAGTATTGTAATATACCATTATAACCTAACTATTAGGTTATAGGGGTTAATATTAATTCCAATATTTTAAAAAATATGTATAACGTATTTAGATAAATCAATTTTATTGACAAATAAGTACTCAATTTTCAGTAAAGTCATTATATGCTTTAGAAATATATTCTGTTTCTAATAAATAGGTTTTATTAATATTTATTGGGAAAAATATAATTAATTTCTATGAATTTTAGAAAATTTATTTGGAAATTGAATTTTTAATTTTAAAATATCATATCAAAATTATCTTAAAGTGAGTATTTTAGAATTATTAAATAATATTGATTTTTTATGGATAGTGAAAAATAAAACTTTTTATTAAAAAATCTCATTTTTTTACAAATTTAAAAAGAACTATTTAATATAAAAAATATTTTAATTGAAATTTTTTTCCATTTATAATATGTGTAATCCATTTGAGTACATTGGAATTGATTTTATTTTAAAAATATTTTTAACTTCTAAGAATGAGTTTTCTGGAAAACTGATTTATATTGTGTTTTGTAGGATTAATCATAAATTAAATTTTAGTATGTTATTGAATTTAATCAAAAAAAAAAATGAAATAAAATTTAGAATTATGAGAGAAAAATTTTGTAAAAAGGTTCCATTTATTTTTTTTTTCATTTTGAATAGTAATTGTGGTAAATATTTATCATATCTCTAAGGGTAAAATGGGTAAATTAGGGATAAAAACATGCTATAATGTCTCAAAATCAACCCAAGACATGAAATTATTTCATTCTATTGGATAAATTAGACCATATAAATCCAAAGTTCTAATATATTACATTTTATTTCCTTTTATCCTCAATAATGACATTAAAATTATTTTATGTAAAGACAATTCCAAAATGTCACTCTCTTGACTTTAATATCTCTAAAATTGTTAAATAAGTGTAAGAAGAGGATATTATTAGTTATAAATTATTATTTAAAAAATTAACACATTTATTTTTTTCTTTGTAATTTTTTTTATTTTCTTATGAAATAAATATATTAAATTCAAAAACAATGTCGACACAATTATTATGCAAGGAGTTGAAAAATTATGTAAATGTTTTTATAGACATTAAAATTAATATTTTTTGGTTGATTTATTGTTAATACAGAACTAAATAGATGAATATAAAATATATTATATTTTGGAGAGTTTTATATTATAATTTAATATGTATTTTCAATCTATTAATTTCAAATTAAATGAAATGTGTCAAAAATGAAATTAATGATATTTTTTGAAAAATAATATTTTACTAATTTATTTAAAATTATAAAAATATTATAAGAGGAAAATTTTGATGTGAAACGGTTGAAAATTTTATCCATTGTCTATTTATGAGCCAACTTTTAAATTATATATAAAATTATAAAAGTAAATATCGAATTTTTTTGACATCATCAAGTTAAAATAGGTTAACAATGGGGATAAATAGAAAATAAGTTTTAAAATGACATAAAAAACACTATAAATTTAATTTTATAATTATATTATGACCATATCCTCATTTTATTCAAATATATTTCCATTTGAAAACATTTTTATTTATAATGACTTTAATATATTTTATTCTTTATATAAATTCCATGTGTGTCCTCTCCACTGATTCTAAAATGAAACCCATCCATTCTCTTCATTATAGCACATTGATCCATCTAGTTCAACCAAAACCATCCCATTTTTCATAAAAAATTCATTGAAAATTTTTAGAGGTACTAGTATTCATAAAATAACATTCCAAGGGTCATTAAGAAATGATTTAAATGAAACATATTGAAGAATATATAATCATCATACATGACCACCTTCAATTTATTTCTTCATATTCCTCCTATAAATATACAATATTTATAATTAATAAAAAAATAACTTTCCTAAACATATTTATATGTTTTTATGATAATGGAACCACTAATATAAACCTATTATTCTATAAAATCGGAAGTGAATGTATCGCTCATGTATGCGTGAAGAATAACACCTCCACATAGTGATAGAATTCATTCTTCATCCCATATTTCATGGATGGGTATAATTATGGGGTTAATGTTTAAACATGATATTTATTAAATTTTTATGATTATAGAAATATAATATCTGATTTATCTTCTTACCTTTCACTTTTTTGGAAAATGGAAACTCTTCCCTTGTGTATGTGTGTACTACCACCTTCATGAAGTGAAGTTATTCTGTAATAACTAGGACCCTTCTGGTCTAGTACTTTGCTAAAAAAAAACTCAGTTCCACCATTATGGTGGCACTGTTCACGATGGAACTGTTACAGAGGAACCATCACTGTCACACATTGAAATAGTGGCACCGATTTATGGTGTCACGCTATACCAATGTCATAGCCATGGAGGCACCGTCATGGTCGCATACCAAAATGGTGGCATCGCTTGTAGTGTCTTTCCGTTACAGTGGCACTGTGTCTTCCCTTTTTGCCTTTTCTTTTTTCTAGTTTCTCGAGTTTTCGCAGTTCTTCCCCTGTAATGTATATTTTGACGTAAGAGTGTTTAAATTCCTCCTTTGAATCCTTTTAGAAGGCCATAAATGATATCTAAAATCCCCCATGATTTGGGAGACCCTTGACTTACCAAAACATGCGGCTTTCCTTGGTGTCACACCTTTACCTGTACTTTCCAATTCCACCCCTGTTGTGCGTTTTCCTCTAATTAAAATAAATCCCATAACTCACAACCGTTATGGCCACCTCTCTAATGAGAATTATTAAATAACAATTAATTACATCATGTGTAACTGTCCCACCGTGTGGTGAAACCATGATCCACCTTTAAATCCATTCAAGATTTCTTATCCCGTAAATTCAGGATCACACCTTTTTATCGCACATGAATTATTTCCTTCTTCTTCTTAAAGGATAGTCTATTTTCCTTCTTCTAATTTGTGAGTTTGGAGCCCCCCTTCTCGAGGCATGTGGTGCGCCGATGCTGGAGCTTTTATGCGCACTCTTGGAGTGCCCAGAGTTCCTACTTTGCAAGTCGTGCATCCCCTTTTCATGGTGCGTGGAGTGAAACTTTGATCGTTGATCATCCATGTAGGGTTCTTCCTTCGTATCTCTTTACTATGTATCATGTGGGGAAGGTATGATAATGTTTATACGGGGATGGATGAGACCAAACCTTAATGAAGATAATAAACAGACTTTTAAAGAATGAAGGGGTGAGTTGATGTTTCTGCTGTACTCTTTTATCCTTGATTATAGGTTATGGATTTTATGGAATTATGTCTACTGAAAATTGTGGCAAATGGTGGTACATCATTGTGAACTAATGATTACCAGTTTTTCTAGTTAATTCTATGATTGAATGGATATTACATAGAAATTGGTTAATCACATAAACCCAGTTGATTAAATGGATGCACAATGAATAAGAATCCTTGTGTGGTCACCCCAGTTACCCAAACGGAAGAAGGAAAACTAATGAAAGATTTGTTTGAATCTGAAAACTCCCTTGTTCTATCTTGGTAATATGCATGGGTGTTCTTCTTGATCATTGTGGGGTGACATGGTTGGGGATGAGATCCCCTATTGTGGTGCAGATTTTGGTTTGTGGTGTCTTATGGTGGGGTTTGGTTTGGTTTTAGTACATTGAGGGATCTCTCAGATCCCTTTTGTTGTTATGACTTTATAAGGGAACCGGGTGTGAATGCTTAGTTTGATTCTTGAATATTTTTCCTTCCTTGGCTTATGGCTATGCCTGTTAGTTGACTATTAGTGAAGAATTGTTTAAGTGGAATCACTTGAATATGTAAGAAAGAACGAGTTCAATGGGAAATTTTTTTCTAGGAATGAGTTATGACTTGGCTATGGGTGGTTTGCTTTTTGTGAATGAATAGTAATGATGGTGTTTATGTATAGGTTTGTTTTGGATCCCCTAGGTTGGGATGAGTTCTTGTTTTCCTATATGTATAATTTAGTTCTTATGTTTTTTATTTAATCCCCACCCAAGTTGAGCACTTCGTGCTAAACACCCACATTTCAATGGGGGAGGCTTTTTTCCCAACACTCCTATGAGTGGCTGGTTATTAGCTCCTTTTTTGCTTAAATTTATTGATTAGCCCAAGGCTCTTTAGACAGGCTGTGACAACCTGAGGTCCATTATAGACCATGATTCTTCAGGCATGGTATGTTGTAGTGGTTGGCCGAAGTGTGTACGAGTAGGTCATTTCCCAAGTGTCTTCGGGATGAGGCCCAGGTGCCTTTGGGAAAGGAAGTACTTGTTCAGGACCAGGTATCTTCGGGCGTGGCTGTAGTTGTTCTGGTATAGGAGTTTTCTGGCGGGGTGAGTGGTTATAGTAACCTAGGTGTGTGCAGGCGGGGTATGTTAGTGGGACTACTGTGAAAATGGTGAGGAATTTCTGAATCATAGGATGTCTTCAATAACTAGTGGGAAATTGGTGTGAGGTACCCAAACATCGATGTGTTATTACTATTACTTTACTTGATTTTCATTATTTGGGGAGTGATACTTGGTGAGGTTTGGGTGGATAGTTTCCTTATTATATTCCTGGTTATCTCCTTCTCTCACGGGGCATTAGAATTCCTCCCCACTAGTGCATGAGATCTTTTGGTTTTCCCTACTGAATATACCTGTATACTCTCTCTATGTATATAAAATTGCTTTCAGGTTTCTAGGAGGACTTCAAGGACCATGCGGGAATGTACTAGTTCGGACGTTGGGATAGTTCTTATGGATGTTTTCTTTTCTTTGATATTTACCTTTGGAGTTTTCTTGTATTGTAGAACTTATTATTGAAACAAGTATATGGGAAAATATTGTTTGGTATTTACTTTTATTCTAGTTTTGGTATTGTTTGGTACTTTCTATCCATCTCTTGATCCTACAAAATAAAAAGGGTAATGACTTCCCTTTTTTTTAGATTCTATACGCTTGGTGCTAGTCTCCATTACATGACCCGTTGGAGGTGGGTCTCGGGGGTCATTATCTCTCATTAAACATGAAGAAGGATGGGTCTGGAAATCAACTGTCCCTTCCCTCATCATGGTGAAGGCGGGTCGTGACAGAATGGTGTCAGAGGAAAGGGTTGAGATATAGGATGGAGCTCAGGGTTATGCACAGTGAGGATTTCATGGGATGGTAGGGAAATAGTGTTAGGAAATCTTGGAACATGAAATAGGTCATGGAAGACCGGCTAGGACATGGGATTTTAACCCCCCTATGATCCGATGCAAGGACTCTGTGCCTATCAAAGGACCAAGTGAGGCCACACCGATTACAGGGTAAAGACACTAGGAATAGTATATGCATTATAATAACTTTTGTTCTTGTGTGTCTTATGTATTTTTGGGTTTTAAAATGAATAAGAAATCTAAGAAAAATTAAAATCAAACTTCTACACTACTTGGGATTAGGAATTCCTTATTTACCTTGCAGCTATGGCACCTGGACGACGACCATGAGTTGTGATGGTGATCGAGGAATAAAAGGTTGATTTGGATGACCGACAGATGGATGACTGAGAGGATGAGGATTATCAGTGGTAGAGGATTCTTCATGCCTTTTAGCGGTAGACCCTCGGGAATTATGAGGGCTGCGTCTTGGATATGGAGATAGAGAGATGGCTTGAAGATCTAGTGATATCATTAATCTTGATTCGGGCTCCAATGGAGTACTGAGTTTCTCTAACTGTAATTTAGATGTGGGGAGCAGCGCGTTAGTGGTGGATGCTCTACCTTGGGTAGATGAGGGAGGTTGAGGTCTCGTGGAATGACTTCAAGAGGGAGTTCCAGGAAGAATTCCTCTCTTCCACGATGAGAAGATCTAGGAGATACTCTCCCATCAGTAGGGGAGTATGTCAGTGAGATATTTTGGGATCAAGTTCAATGATCTCCTTCACATTTCTATGGACCTGTTTACAGATGAGGAGTCTCGGGTTAGATGTTTAGAGGAGGCACTCCAAACTTCTCTTTAGAATACTATTACTCCCTTCACCCTACCGACATACTTGGAGGTCCTGAAGAAGTTTGAAGTGGTAGAGAGGATGCACACACCGGGAGGTGTTCCATGAGAGGGTAGACAGTTGGGCTCATTAAAGGGAACGGTCATCAGTAGTAGGCCTCCAGCCTCACGGTATTCCAGGTTTCATCCTTCGGGAAGCAGGAACCATCAGTTACAGTTTCGATATCTTCTTCCTCGCCCATTCCTTTTGAGCCTAAGACTGAGATGATTTATCTATGGAATCTATGGGCACCTTCGAAATCAGTGCCAAGATTGAGTGTAGTATAGTGGGGGTGGGCCAGTTCATCACCCACCTTAGTTGTAGTAGTTTCCAGCTAGACCCTTTCAGCAACAGCAGTAGAGATAGTGAGCTTACGATCCTCCGAGAACATACATTGCTTGAGGAGGCTGAACTCAGGGCGGTCCTCAGGGACCTCGACCAGGGCATGGTTGGGAAGGCAGCCAATAGCTGAGGGGCAGAGGAACTGGGTGTGGGTAGTTACACGCTGTGGAGGCAGTAATTTGAGTAGGGATAGAAGATGTTCAATGTACGATCAACATCTTTAGTACTCTTCCCTATGTCTTGTTTGATTCAGGAGCTTCACACTTCTTTGTTGCACCCATTCTAGCCCATTATTTGGGTCTAGACATAGAGAGACTTTTTGTACACCTGGTTTTGAGTATGCTAGTTGGAGGTCAGACAAACTTTCTCATGTTTTCCGAGAATGTAGACTGATGTTGGGACCACATCAGTCTATTGGGGCCCTTCTTTTGATGCAGATACAGTTGTATGATGCCATTCTTGGCATCAACTAGCTATTCTTTGTATGTGATGTTATCAAATGCTTTCGAAGAATTATCATATTTTCAGATGTGGGTGGACAATGTGTGACCTTCATCGACGAGCGGGATTACTAGGGGGCAGCCGATGAGTGGAGCCCCTTCTTTCCTTGTTAGTCAAGATGTCAGTAGACTCAGAAGATATGGAGATGGTGGATGTCTCAGGGATTGTTAGTGAGTTCATGAATGTCTTCCCTGAGGAGGTGGTGACTCTACCCCCTCAACTTGACATGGAGTTCAGGATAGACTTACATCTTCGTGCCCATCCAATTTTTATGGCCCCTTATAGGATGTAACCTTCTAAGATGCAGGAGTTATGGATTCAGATTGATGATTTTATGAAGAAAGGTTTTGTTCGACCAAGAGCGTCACCATGGGGCACTCTGGTCTTGTTTGCGAAGAAGGAAGATGGTGGTCTCAGGGTGTTCATAGACTATCAGAGACTGAATCAGGAAACAATCAAGAACTGTTACCCTCTCTTGAGGATATATGACCTCTTTGACCAATTGAAGGGGGCATGATGGTTTTCCAAGATAGAACTATGGTCAGGATATCACCAGTTGAGGGTGTAGGAGGGTGACATCTCGAAGACTACCTTCAGGTGCAGATATGGGAACTCTGAGTTTGTAATCATGTTGATCAGTGTTACAAACATGCCATCCATGTTCATGGGGCTCATTAACTCCATCTTCTGAGAATATCTAGACCGGTTCATAGTCATTTTTATTGACGACATCCTTATCTACTCAAGATCATAGGATGATCATGCTAAGTACTTGAGGATGGTTTTAGATGTCCTCTGATAGCACCATATCTATGGGAAGTTTTCCAATTGTAAGTTATGGACATGAGAAGTGCACTTCCTTGGACACGTGGTGTCCAAGTAGGGGATAACAATGGACCCCTCAAAGGTCTAGGCTATTGTTTCTTAGGAAGAACCTAATAATGTGACGGAGGTTCATAGTTTCATGGGTTTTGAAGGCTATTACCGAAGGTTAGTGTGCAACTTCTCTTGAGTTTTAGATAATATTAAAACATTGGCCAGAAAGGACCAGGCCTTCATGTAGAGTGAACAGTGACATGCGGCCTTTAGTTATATAAAGGGGAAGTTGGTTAGTTCCCCAGTGCTGAGTTTTCCAGAAGAAGGGGTGATGTTTGGGGTGTTCTGTGATTCTTCAAGACAAGGCTTGGGGTGTGTGCTAATGTAGCAGCAGGGGGTGATCTCTTATGGGTCTAGGAAGTTTTGTACCCATGAGTGTAACTATGCCACCCACAACATGGATCTCACAGTGGTTGTGTTCGCACTAAAATTTGGGGCAACACTACCTCATCGGGTAGCGCTTTGTAGTCTTCACTAATCACAAGAGCACGAGGTATATCTTCTCCCAGTATGACCTGAACTTTTAGCAGCATAGGTGGATGGAGTTTCTTCAGGACTAAGACTTTGAAATTTACTACACCTCAGGTAAGGGGAATGTGGTGGCTGATGCCTTGAGTAGGAAGTCACATAAGGATGTGGTTCAAGGGTCGGAAGATTCTTGGAAGGTGATAGAGGAGTGGGGAACCCTACACGTATATGAAAGAGTGGAGGATGGAAGAGGATGTCTGTTCTAGATTATATTAAAGATCTTTCTATTGTGGAAGCTGCAGGAGTCTGATTGGGGGCGACTCAGAGAGTGAAGTGATACGCCATCAGGTTAGCCAAGGAAATGATCTGAAAGGGTGGTCGAAGGATGGTCAGAATTGGATTCTTCTCTGAAGGAAGATTTTATTCCTAGAGGCGATGCACGAGATAGTTCTTGGTGAGTTCCAAAACTCAGCCTTTTAGGTACATCTAGGAGTTTCCAAGATGTACCGATGTTTGAGAGGTCAGTTTTGGTGGCCTGGGGTGAAGCGGGAAATGGCAGAGTTCGTAGCAAAGTTCCTCGTGTGTTAGTAGGTGAAGAATAAACACCACATACTAGGAGGTGTGTTACAACCGTAAGATTTAATTGACTAGAATTAGGACAACATATCGATATATTTTTTCACAGTAATACCCAGCGTTCAAGGGGTTGTGATGGCATCTGGTTAGTGGTGGACCAGATGACAAAATCAGCTCACTTCTAGGAAATAAAGGAGTCGAGTATGGTGGATTCCCTAGAATAGAGGTATGTGGGAGAGGTGGTGCAGTTTCATGGAGTAACAAGGTCTCCAAAGTCTCCAATTTGGATACCAAGTTTACCTCACGAGTCTGGAAAGGATTACAACATGCTTTTCGCACCCAACTTTGCCTCTTCACTGCATTCCACCCCTAGACAGATGGGAAGATATAGAGCACCATCTAGATGTTAGAGAATATGCTAATAGAATGTGTTTTGTACTTTGGGGGACTGTGGATGTGACATTTGATTCTGGTAGAGTTTTCCTACAACAATGGATATCACTCTACCATTGACATGGCTCCGTTCGAAGCATTGTACGGGAGGCCATGTCGCTCACCCGTGTGCTAGATGGGGTCAGGTAAGTAAGTGTTCCTTTCCCGGATGGACTTTAAAGCATGAAAGAGAAGTTTTAGCTTGTACAAGAGAGGATGAAGGCGGCCGAGGATCGACAAAAGTTGTATGCTGATAGTAGGAGTAGACCCTTGGATATCAAAGTCAGGGACCCTGTTTTCTTAAAGGTCACTCCTCAGTGTGGACAACAGAGGTTCAACAGCGAGAGTAAGATTTCTCCCAGGTTTGTCAGACCCTTAGATGTGTTGCGGTGGGTCAAAGAAGTGGCTTTTTAGATGGAGCTACCACTGCCACTACTGAGAGTAGACAACGTCTTCCATGTGTCTCAGCTTCATCGGTATCTATAAGATGATTCACACGTTGCCGACTGGGGAAGGCTGGATATTGAGGATGATGTGACATTTTTAGAAAGACCAGTGAGGGTCGAGGATTGTGAGGAGAATGTACTTCGTGGATGAACCATTCCATTGGTTTGTGTGTTATGGAGGCTTGGTGGCCTTGGGGAGAGTACCTGGGAACGGGAGTCACATATGCACGCTCAGTACCTAGAGATGTTTTGAGTTTTTTTTTCTATTATGTTTTTTAATTGTTTGTGATGTAGTGTATGACCATGTTGACTATGAAATGGAATATTTACCTTGTTCTATGGATGTGTGTGAAGAGTCTTGACTATGGAGAGGGGGGGACCTGATTCCTAATTGAGATGCATTAAGGTGGATGCAATTAAACCCATGCAGGCGAGTCAATGCCACCCAAATAAGATAGCATCCTGACATGGAGGAAAAGAATCCCTAATCCATATGGCTGGATGGTATGACCTTTATAATTTTGTGTAGTTTCTGGAGGAAGAGGTGTTCCTAGATGTTGATGAGGTATACTCTTGGTATGTATCTTTGAGGTGGTTGTTCAGACCTGTCTCTTTTATTCAAGTTTATCCTTGAATTCTCAAGGACGAGAATAGTTTGAGAGGTATCTGATGTAATGGACCTAACCCTCCCTGTACAATACATTAAAAAAAAACTTTGTTCCACCATACTTTTCCACCGGTACGGTGGCACAGGTCATGGTGGCACCATTACGGTGGCAACGTCACGATCCCACACCGATACAATGACAACATATTATGGTGTCTCATCAGACTGGTGGAACCACCACAATGGCACCACCATGGTGGTACCATCATAGTCACACACTGAAACAATGGCACCGCTAGTAGTGAATCACCATTATATTGGAACCATAACTGTGGCACCATGTCTTCCCTTTTTTCCTTTTCTTTTTCCCCAGTTTCCTATGTTTTCCATGTTCCTCCCCTATAATGTATCTTTTGACGTAAGAGTGTTTTAATACCCCTTTAAAAGCCTTTTAAAAGCCTATAAATGATATCTAAAATCCCCCAAGATTCTGGTGACCCTTGAATTACCAAAACGTGTGGCTTTTCCTTGGTGTCACACCTTTACCCATACTTTCCAATTTTCCCCTTTGTGTGTTTTACTCTGATTAAAGAAAATAATTTAACTCATATCCATTATGGACACCTATCTGATGATATTTATTAAATTATAATTGATTACATCTTGTGTAACTATCCAACTGCATGGTGAAATCACGATCGACCTTTAGAGGTGTTCAATATTTTATAACCCATAACTCTAGGATCTCACCTTTTTATGGTACATGAATTATTTCCTTATTATTATTTTTATTCTTCTTCAGGGATAGTCTCATTTACTTTTTCTCCTTGGTGATTTTGGAGCCCCCCTTACCGATGAAAGTGGTGTGCTGGTGCTGGATCATTTTTGCTCACTCTTGGAGTCCCCGAAGTTCCTCGTTTGCAAGTCACACATCCCCAGTTCATGGTGCGTGGAGAGAAACTTTAACCATTGATCATCCAAGTAGGGTTCCTCCTTTTTCTCTCTTTACTGTGTATCATACGAGGTGGGTATGCTAATGTTTCAATGGGGATGGATGAAACCAAACCTTAATAAAGATAATAAACATACTTTTAAAGAATGAAGGGGTGAGTTTATGTTTCAGTTGTACTCGTTTATCCTTGATTATATGTTGTGGATTTTATGGTCTTATGTCCACTGAAAATCATGGATGATGGAGGACATTCCCTGTGCATTAATGATCCTCTATTTTTCTGGTAAATTCTACGATTTAATGGCTCTAACATGGAAATTGGTTAATCACATAAACCCGGTAGATTAAATGGATACCCCGTGAATAAGAATCCTTGTGTGGTTACCCCAATTACCCAAACAAAAGAATAAAAACTAAAAAAATATGTGTTTGAATCTAAATACTCCATTTCTTTATCTTGGTATTATGTTTGGTTGTTTTGATTGATCCTTGTGTGGTGACATAGATGGGGATGAGATCCTTTATTGTGCTTCAGATATTGGTTTGTGGATCTAAGGCCGTGTGGGGCCGTATGGCGGGGCTTGGTTTGAATCTAGTACTTTGAGGGATCTCACAGCTCCCTTTTGTTGTTGTGACTTTACAAGAGATCTGGGTGTGAATTCTTAGTTTGTTGCTTGATTGTTTTTTCCATCATTGGCTTGTGGCTATGCCTATTAGTTTTTGGGCAGTGAAGAATTATTTAAATGGAATCTCTTGAATATAAAAGAATGAACAAGTTAAATGGTAAATTGATTTCTGGGAATGATTTGTGACATGGATTTGGGTGGTGTGATTATTATGAATGAATAGTTACAAGGGTGTATGTGTATAGGCTGGTTTTGGAACCCTTAGGTTGGGATGTGTGCTTGTTTTCCTATGTGTATAATTTATTTCTTATATATCTTATTGATGCCCCACCCAAGTAGGTAACTTCATGCCGAACAACCCCATTTCAATGGGAGAGGGTGTTTTTCCCAACACTCCTATGAGTGGCTCATTATTAGCTTCTTTTCTTCCCCCTTTCCCGAGTAGCCCAAGACTCTTCGAGAAGGCTGTGACGGCCTGGGGTACATTATAGCCCAAGATTCCTCAGGCATGGTACGTTGTGGTGGTTGGACCAGGTGTGTACATGTATGTCATTTCCCATATTTCTTCAGGATGAGGCCCTGGTGTCTTCGGGTATGGAAGTAGTTTTTCGGGCCCATGTGTCTTCAGGCGTGGCGGTAGTTGTTCTGACCTAGGTGTTTGTATGCGGGGTGGGTGGTTGTGGTATCCCAGGTGTGCGCGGGTGTGGTATGGTAGTGGGACTATAGTGAAAATGGCGGGGAAGGTCTAACTCCTAGGATTTCATCAATAACCACTGGGAAAGTGGTGCTGGGTACCCAAACTTTGATGTGTTAATACTATTACATTACTTGACATGCATTATTTGGGGAGTTATCCTTGGTGAGGTTTGGGTTGATAGTTTCCTTATTAGGTGCTTGGTTATCTTCTTTTCTCAAATTTCATCAGAATGCCTCCCCACTTGTGCATGATATCATTTGGTTTTCCCTACTGAGTATTCCTGTATACTCACCCTACGCATATAAAACTACTTTCAGGTTTCTAGGAGGACATCAAAGACCGTGTGATATTGTACTAGTTTGAACATTGGGACATTTGCTGTTGCTGTTTTTTTTCTTTGGTATTTACCTTTAGAGTTTTCTCCTATTGTAGAACATGTTATTGAAACATGCATATGGGAAAGGATTGTTTGGGCTTTACTTTTACTTCTACTTTTGGAGTTGTATGGGAATTACTATCAATCTCCTGATCCTATTAAATAAAATGGGTAATGACTTCCATTATGCATGTGATTCTATACTCTTGGGGAGAGTCTCCACTCTAGTACTTATTGATGGCGGGTCTCGGGGGTCATTATATCTCCTTCAACTTGAAGAAGGAAGAGTCTGGTAATCTGTTGTCCCTTCCCTCATCATGGTGAAGGTGGGTTGTGACAGATTCATTTTAATTTCCATTTTACATGGATGGTAATAAATAAATACTTAATGATTATATATGATATAATAATTATTCTTGAAAATTAAATTATTATTTATGTTTTTTTCATTCCATTTTTAGAAAGTGAAAACATCATTCATTTGTTTATATGGTCTTCCATATCCATGAACTGTGTAATTAAATTTTTTTTCTCTATAATTTATAGTTTAATCTAAATATATAATTATATAAGGATTAGAATTATTGAGATTATGGAATAAAAATCAATTTATAAGGACCAAAACTACTGAATGAAAATTCTCATGAAGAAAGAAATAGATTACACTTGAAAAAGATGATTTTAATTATGGATTAATAATAAATGGGTGTTAAAATGTTATAATAGGATCATATATGATATTTAGATTATTTACAAGATTATAGAATATATTTATAATAAATTTTAATTTATATTGGAGGTTATAAAACTTTTGAATAAAGTAGAACTTTTGGTAATGGTTTTATGTTATAATCCAATTTTTTATCAGGATTGCTTATGATTAAGTATCTGAGGATAATATTTGAGGATTTGACTCTAAATAACGTCATGAATTTTCCTCCATTGTGGTTATTTATGTAAAACAATTTTCTCCCTTTTAGTTTCCCCCCTTTATGTTCTCAAGAGATAGAAAGAATATTTTAAGGAAAAACTGACTTTTTTTCTCCTTTTAGGAAAAAATACTTTTTCTTACACATCCATATTTTCTAAAAATTCTTGCATGAATATTTTTACCATTACATAATGAATTTTAAATTCATTTTAACCCTTATTTCAATTTTTTAAAAATGTTTTAGAATTAATCTTATTTTCAGTTTACAAATGTTTTTATGACTTTTTACAAAAAAAAAGTAAAATCAATATTTGTTTTAACATAAATAAAATGAATATAATTTACCACTGTCATGACCACATTGTGCTTTGAATCTTAAAATACGTATTTATAATTTTATTTTCAAAGATTTTTTATTTATTATTTGGTTATTTTTATTATTTTAAATATGTTATTTTGAAGTGGAAATTTTATTTTCCTCAATAAATGTTTCGAGTGATATTTTAAAATAATTTTCATCTATAATATCTTCATTTGATGTTACTTTATATATACTGAGGATATGAACCACTTATTCCATCATTATTCATTTACTATTTGGTTTATAATTATAATGAAAATATGTTTATAGACCCATTTATTTTCCATGGGTTATGCTATTATGAAATGTTGAAATGTTTATAATGCCTTTTTATTTTCCATGGGTAATGATTCTATGAATGTTTTATCATCTTGTAAAACACATATGTATGGTAATAATTATGCGATTTGTAAAATTAAAATAATATTTCCCTTTAATTTATTGGGGATTGATCATAGTTTAGCAAGGGACTCGGTCTATTGTGATAGTCTTGGGGGAGACCCATGGCTTATGATTTGATGGAATGAGGAGTGAAACCAATTTAATATGCTAGTTCTACCAGTGACCCTTTAATAATGAAATTATTTTCTTTGATCATGTGTATTCCACAAACATATTCCTTATGTTAATGTTATACTCTCATGGATTATGTTCTATGATTCATTTTGGATTCATATTACAAGAATTTCCAAACTTTATGCCCTGAGTGATGCTTATGATCTATGATATTATGTGAATTATTTTTAAATGTCATAATCATGTTCTCATACCTTTAATCTCATGTTATTATAATGTAATAATGGATATATACCTTGTTTATACTTACTAATCATCTTAGCTCACTATTTCTTATGGTTCCCTTCCATAATTTTGGAAGAACTGTTTTATGAAGGGAATTAACAAGATAAGTACTATGTGAGAATATTTTTGTGTGATATTTTGAATATCATTAATGAAATAATAAGACTTTTAATTATGAAATGGAGATGAAATCATGGATGTTTTTGTAAATGTTTTTTTAATGATATTATAAAAAAGGACTGAAATTGATGAGTAAGGAGGATGATTGCGAACCCTTACCATAAATGGTTGATTTTTAATGATTTGGAAGAGAATGTTGGAATCATATAAATTACTTGAAGTGAATATAATGATGAAAAATGACATGATAACAATTCTTATTAATATTTTAGTGAATTTTAATTGGTAGATTTGATAGTGTTCATAGTGAATGAGGGATAAAAATTTAATAATTCGTAAACATAGGACCTTGAAATATAGTTTGTGGATAAAAAAACCATTTTACTAAAAATTGTTTTATCTCATAATTTTTGACAGTAAAGGATTTTTTTAAATTTTTATTTAATAGAATTGATAACCATTATTTTATATTAAATTTTCATTGCTAATATAATTGTCTCACAAAATATTATTATTAATTACTTACTTAAAATTTTAGAATTTTAAAACTAATAATAAGTTTAGAAAAATATATTAATACATTATAATAATAAAATGACTTATTTTTGGTTGTTTATTCATTTATTTCAATGATTGAATCATTTTTAGATTATAATTATGTCATAATAATTAATGTATATGCATACTATATTTTACAATTTATATAAAAAAAATTATTTTATAAGAAAATAAAAAAGAAATATCCATTAGATAAAATCAATATTTTGATTTTAAAATCAATATCCCTTTTATTGAAGTCATTTCTTATATATGATATTTTACGTTTTAATATAAAACTATTATTGTGTTTTAAAATCACATTTTTCAGTTCCAAAAATTTTGAAACTATTTTTATAGTAAATCTTATTTTTATTCAAGGTTTTATGTTTGTTATTATATTACTATTAAAGGATTAATATAAATTTTATTAAATATTTATTTATTATATTATTATAAAATTATTTTATTCATTTTATTATATACTTTCATGAATCACTATGACATTATTTGTAACCATTCTAGATTCCCAATGGTCAAATTCCAACATCCATATTACCACTAACATATATACATCATTGTAACATTATATGACCATAAATATCATTCTATTAATTTATAAAGAATGGATATTTCATTTCATGTTTATTTATTTTTAATAGTAAGGTAACTTATATATTTTATATTTATTTCAGTGTTTGATCCTCCTATTTTCATAAAATGGGGTAGTGCCTTATATTATTATGTGTTTTGTGGTAATTATTACCACTATTATAGTGAAGGTAGTTGTTTAGTTATTTGCTGTATTATTTATTTTACCATTTTGATTAATTATATCAATTTATAGTGTGAAATAATTTTTGTGATGAAATGCTTATTAAATATTTTGTAATTTTTTTGTAATACAATTTAAGTCCTTTTAGTTATTCTCAAAGTAGAAGTGAAGGATGCAGTAAATCAAAAATCGATTCTTATCTTAGATTGATATAATTATTAATAATTTATAAATCTAATGAAAAATTATTTATGATATTTATGAATGGATGTTTACAAATATTTTATTGATGGGATTGCAGTTAGAATTACAATCGAGACTTACCATAAACACATCAAAAACCGTTTGTTGTCAATTCTAAGGGTATTAATGAATTAGGAGTTATTTGAAAAATATAATCTACATGATAATGATGTTGTGTAAATACATACATTCCCTAGAAGAAAAGTGTATTAACATATATAAAGGCTGATGAATTTCACAAGAAGATAATCATCGGGTTCCGTAAAACATATACAAACTCTTTTAAAAACACATGAATGATAATGTTTTTTCATTAATTGAATATGTAATTATTAATATGGAAGATATATATAGACTTGTTGAATCCCTAAATAATGTAAAAAAATAAACAAAATCTTGAAAAAATTATCACCACGGTTTAATCTAAATGAATATGTAGTGGAGGATAAGGATCTAGATTAGTTGTTGTTGAATATAATTAAAATTATATTTATTTAATGTGAGATGAGGAATGATTATAATAAGGATATTTAAATAGGTAATACAGATGAGGTGGAATTCAATGAAATTAAGACTCTTAACATAGATAATTATCCTAATGAAGAAATGGTTGATGATTTTTTTTCATTTCATTCAAAAAATATGAAATTGAAAGAAGGAATGTTTAAATTGAAACTTCTATCCCTATACCTATAATGTGAAATGTTGGATAAATCAAATCATATTTTCCTAATTAGATTTAAGATGATTATGTGGAAAATGAAGTTTAATACTTGAAATATATAACTACTGTGAAATAAATGTGGGGTTCAAAAAATGTCTTATTCAAAAAGAAGGACCATGTTTTAAAATAGGATAATAACCAATAATAAAAATAATTTTAAGTAATTAAGAAGCTTAAAATACTCAAATATTATGTTTGTGGGGATATTATAGTGATCCAATATTATTATACATGGATATTACATATTTTTAGGTGAATATTCATAACTTTTCAAAAAAAAAAACGTCTGAGCACCATAATAGTTTAGTAGTATTGTAAACAAGAAACAAAATATTCTTAATTCATGAAATATCTTTAATTTCTACCATAATGAAAAACCCCATTAGTAGTCTTATATAAAAACCTTATTTATAACCTTGGAAAATGAAACATAAGAAATAGTGATCCAAGATTCTCTATGAGGGTAAAAAAGTGTGATATGTAAGTAGAATATTAGAATAAGGGTATGAGAATGTGAGAATAACATATGAAAACCATACATCGTAAATTAATGATCATAATATTTAGTCATGGTATAAATATTTGTTGTTCATAAGAGATGAATCACAAGGAAATTAAATAACATAATACATGATATAATAACATTGGCTTAAGACATAGAATTTTGGAATAAACATAATAATATAAAATATTATGTCAAGGCTATGTACAATGACATTTATAACATGTCAGGATTGGTAAAGTTACTCATATACCTACTTTATTATTTTGGTATCCTCCTATACACACACTTGTTTTGAGCTTGGGATAATCTCCTTTGTACCCTATTGTTTCAGTCTTGGGATAACCTTTTGTTTACCCTCTTGTTTTAGGATTGCGACAACCTCCCATGTAACCTATTGTTTTGGGCTTGTAGTTAGCTCCCATGTAACTTTTGAGCTCATATAACATTAATCATTACCCAATTAATTATTTGGAGATATATATCCCACCCATATCATAATGAAAATTATTTACATGTGTTCCACAAGATCATAAAACATTCATCATATCATAACCTATGAAATGCAATACATTTCATAATTTTATTAATATCATAACTTGTGGAAAATAGGTAGGTTTCATAATCATTTCATTATTTCATGAAAGAATATCCTATGAAAAAAAGGGTTTCATATGAATTTTTTCATGGTAAAACCCATGGTAATGAAATTGGTTTCACAAAATCATTTACCTAAAAACCCATTTATAGAAAAAAATAATGGTATCCTTGGTTAATATCTCAAAATAATAATAATTTACATCAAAGTATTCTATCTTATATGGAAAATTATTTTGAAAGGTTACATGAAAATTTGATTGAGGGAAAAAAGTTGTTTAATTTTTTTTATAAATTAAAACATTTTTTATATAATTCCATTTGAATATAACATTGAATATGTGTAAGGGAATAATGAAATAATTGAGAAGTCATGATAGTGAGAAATATTATTCATCTGAAGAATGTTAAAAACAAATATTATTTTCACTTTTTTGATAAAATCCAAATGGGAATTTAAAAAAAATGAATATTCCTTTCAATAAATTGTATAAAAAATCAAACATGTGTAAAAATTTATTTAATAAACCATTTTAATAATGTTAAAATATTTTTTAATTTTTCTATAAATCAATTTTTTGGTAGAAAATGTTTTTTTGATTGAATGAACAATTTTCTTAAAAACACATTTTGAAATAATAAGGACATAAATAGAGGAAAATAAAGGTAATGAACGTGTTCTCATGACATTACCATAATAATAGTAATATAATGTATTTATTTGGAGATGAATCATAATATTTCATCATCATAATAACAAATATAAACAACCCTGATAAACAATGTGATTGTATTATAAATCCATTAACAATTTTGTAACACTGAATCATAACCCCCATGAAAGAAAAAAATTAAATTAAACATAAAATATCATTAGATTAAATATATTCATGATATTTAATATCAAATGGGAAGTATATACACTTCAAAAAAGAAGATAGGTGCATAACATAACATATTTCTCAAAAAATGAATATTGAGACAAAACTTCCATACCTCTTTAGTATAATTTGAATCATAAGAACTATGAAAGAGTTTTCCTTAAAGTATATATAGATACCCATAATGTTAATGAAAATAATCATAAAATATATTAATGGATAGTATATACACAATATAAAAGAAATATGTGATGAATATGGATTGTGTCTTATAGAAAATAAAAGTTAGATGTAAATCCCTTACTTCTTTAGAAATATTTTGAATAATAATCCCCAATAAATAATAACATTAAATAAAACATTAAATTTTATGAGAAGATGCATATTCATTATGTAACATGTCAAATGGCCACTAAAAAATCTACTTGTATCTGTGGTTTTTTTGTTTTGGAAGTAGTTCAAACTACTGTCGCATGGTTCTATGATGGTTTTCATAAACTACTACAAAATTTTACATTGAGATCCAACTCATGTTAGTTATATTAATTTAGTAGTGATTTCTAGGAACTGTCATAGAATTGTTTTCTTGTAGCAGTTTCCTCGACCAAAAAATTATAAGGAAATAGCAGCATTTTTAACTGCCGATATCCACCCACAATTTTTTGGATGGTAAACCAAAAATAAAAATTAAAAAAATATTCTAATTTTTTTGACCTCATATAGAAGTGTTTCTAATTTACTCTAAACAACATTCGACCTTATATAGTGGTGGCTTAAATCAACACTATATATCACTTTTCTAAAAAATACAACTATAGAATTTATAGCCCTAGAATAAAAAAACAAAAAATAGGTAGATATGTAAATATACAAAACAAAATAATTAGAACAATAACAATAAAATTATTAGAAAATTATTAGAGGCCATTAACCATGACAACATGTAATCCCTAGGGTTTTGGAACAATTCCTCCTTGCAAATAAAATTTCATCCAATCATCACCCAACCCTTCTCCAATGTTCACCTTAGAACCCAGACAGACATTTGATCCTTCTTCTAGAACCAAAAACAACTTCTTGAGACTTTTAATTCTCAAATTACCAATAAGAGTATTTATTCATGAAAAGATCCATGATTAAGACCAAAGTTCATAATTAAATTAAATTCCACCAATCTGTTGTATTGTGAGTTCTTATATTGACTAGCCAATTGATATCCAATTTATGTTCACAACACAAGAACCAATATAAAACATAACATATACATATAAAAATAAAAGTGTGTATTTATGATGTTCTATAAATATTCCTAATAGGATTTCACTGATTAGCATATGAAATTATGTTTATTAAAAATTTCATAAAATCTACTTTGAACATCATTTAAAAAATTAGGTATTTCAAATGAAATTTATATTCAAAACAAGTCTCATAAAATTTTCATTGTTCATATCTCCATGGTAAAATATTTTTGTTAAAAAGAATAATTATTCATCTTGAAACTCAATATTTCAATATCATGTGAATAAATCAATCATTCCATTGAAACCATTAACTAGAAATCATATGTTTATCAACAAAGGAGTTGATCCACCACATTATAAAATTACACTATAAAGAAATTAAAAGGTAGATATCTAAGTTTAAGAAAAACAAAATAAAAAAAATTATATTTAAAAACAATTAAAAAATTCAATTTTCAAAGACAATTAAAATATAAACCGATTTTTATCAACAAAGTTCAATTTTCAAAACAAATTCAATTTTCCATTGAATTTTCACAAATTAAAATTTTAAAATGAATTAAAATCAACAAAATTTTTTTATCTCTCAATTTTAATAAATGATATAATGTAAACCAAAAAGAAAGAGCATTCATGTAAATATATCATAATAGAAATAAATAATAATAAATAAATAGTTCCACAAAGCTAATATGAGTACAAGGTGATACAAACACTATGTACAATGGGAATCCCAAATATAATATCATAACAATTAATATGCATAATTAGAAACCTGTTAAATTCAAATATTATACAATCTCATACATATAGTTATGGAATAAACTACCATCCTATGTTTAATTACTTAATTATATAAACACATTAATCAATATCATTTAGGGGAATCTCCTAGAAATTGAACAATCTACACTTGGTGGAAAACTAGTTCTTAATCTAATCTAGTATATAATAAACTTGATCTGTCACATAGTTATTTCGACTTACTATGACATAGAAAATGTTGATATGAGAAATAAAAGAAATATTTGATCATCATATAAATCAATAAAAAATAAAACAACTAACCTCATCTCACCTGTAACACCATCTTAATAGATAACATATTTATCTTCATACAGGAATCAAAAAATAATTCAACTCAAAAACTATAAAGTGGAAAATTTCAATATAAAACCTCAAACAAGGGTCTCTAAACAAGGGTGATCAAATAATTAAGAAAGCCCATTTTATATAATTCCATCTAAACTATTGAAATAAAACTGTAATTCACTATTAGACAATCATACAAGAGAAAAAATTATGAATCAACACATTTAAAAATATTAATATATTCAACCATTAGGACTCGATTTAAAACCAAAAATATATTTAAATGAAAAAACCCTGGAAATGGGTTAAATCATTTGGAAATAAAAAATAAAAAAACCCCATATTTTTATTTCAAAATTCCTTAAAAAGTAACTCATTGTATTTCTCACAAATATTTAGAATACACAATATCTAACATAAAAATGAACCCTTAAAATTCATTTGAAATCCCCTTGGGAAGTATGAAATGAATTGAATACATTTCACAACCACATCATAGGTGACATACATAGGTATATCTGAATTAGAAAATATTTTTTTAAACCATTATAATTTCATGAAAAGTAAAAAAATTATTTTAAAAAAAATACCTACCTCAATCAACCAAAAGCCAATCATCTGAAATGGTGGAAGAAAAAACTATTAACGAATCAAATTTTGAATAAATTATTCAACCAATTCTCAGAAATAATATCCTACCATACCCTAAATTCAACCATCATTTCTACTTGGGTTTATAGGGAATCAAAAAATCATGATTAATAGGAAAGAGGAAAGATAAAACATAACTTGATGATCTTATGAATGATTAGTATTAGGTAAACTTTGAAATAAACATTGAAAATGAACCGAGAATGTAGATTTTAATTCAATGTAAGGGAAATATATATATCACTAACATAAACCACAACATGGTTTTTGAAACACAATAATAGTGTTAGTCTCTCAGGATTTTTGTTAAAAATCATCTCTAAATACAAAGAGAACCCTAATCATTACCCTATAAACATTTATCGAAAACATATATATCTCTATATCCACTCCTTGCTACTAGCACTTAAATGAAAATTATGTTGATAATTAAATAATTTGTATATTTAAAATTAAACCTACAAAAAATAAATTTTTGTATACTAAATGATTTTTAATTGTGTAATTAACCTTCTCACTACCATACATCGATGCAAAATCATTATGGATTGATCCATTAATCTTCAGATATAATTCAATTAATGCTTTATATAGAAAAAAACATTTGTATATTACATATTTATATGACCCCATCTTCACTAATTGATATTTTCATTGAAAAAAATCCCTTTGAGAATCTTGAATTAGGGATTGACTATAACCAGGAGTATATGCTACTTCAATACCTAGGGGCATGAAAAATATATTGGATAGTAATGGTACCAAACCCATCCTGCACACTCGTCCAGGATGCTCCTTCCTAAGGACTTGACCAATTGGATCATCCTTAGAGGCCGATATAGACTATATGGTATTGTCATCCCATATTTATTTTATTTTTACCTATAAATAAAATATTAGTCATATTTTAATCAATACATATTATTATATTGACAATTTAAAATAAGTTATAAAAATAAAAAAGGATTTTATACCCTAATTTTTTTGGTGGGCTCATTAACAAAAGTCCCATCAGATCATGTATGGACATTCAAATGAAGTTCTATTAGAGAGACTTGGTGCACTAAATTATTTTACCACATGAAAAAAATATAAATAAAAAATATAATATATGAAATAGAAACTATTATCTCAAAAATATTTAAACTAATTAAAATTTTACCAGAGTTGACCTGTTTCTAGAAAAAATCATTGACTCGATGGTGTGGGTAATGATTTTTTTAAGTAACTTTATGTATTTTTTCTTGAAAAATTATGAAATAAATAACATGTAATTTAATATTAATACATGAAATTTCATATCCTTTTTATATTCATGTATACATGTAAACTGATATTAATATAATAATATTTATTTTAACACCACATGTTTATCTTTAAATGGATGTAAAAAAACCTTCCATTGCCCTATAGGTACCTATTCAGGTACCTTGTAATAAATCTGCGGAGTTTTCAATGAAGAATTTTTTAATTCATTCCATAATCTCCATTTAAAATCCTTCCATTTTTTACCCCAAATTTCAGTTTCCACTTTCATGTGATAACATCTGTAATGGTAATGTGGAATAAAATCTGTACATAGAGATTCATATTTAAAATATTACAATTTAACAACATAATGTAATTAAATTAAACACTATTGTATAAAAATTACTATTATCTAGAAATAAAAGACTTCATTTTTCCAAGATTGTGGAACATGCCACAAATCAGCAAAGGTAATAGACAAGGTAACTAGCTCAATCACTAACCAGCCTTGAATATAGAAAACTAATCCTACAAAATTATTTGTGGGAACCCCTTAATAGCCAATTTGGAAAACAATATTCAATATACATTGATTCCAAACATCTGATATGTTTATATTTATCTCAACATTAAAATTATTTTCATATTTTATAAAAAAATAGTTAGAAGTATAAAAAAGTTCAATAAATTTATTTACATTAAATTTTGTAACTATAACTTTCACCATCCAATATCATCATGATGAAATAGGAGTGAAAACATGTTTCTTAACTTCTAAACCTTATGAATAGAGAGGCTTGATCTCAGATGATGATGGGCTGAATAAGGAGGGTTTTTTATACTCTGATGGAATTGAGGGTGTGAGAGATGCTGAAGGGGGAGATGGAGGGTGTCAAAGATGCTATCAGAGAGGATACCTATGGTCATCATCTATCTATGTGGTCAATGGATCATCAACTAGTAGTAAAATGAGTTCATTTAAATGTTTCCTCCTTAGAATTATTGTATTTTAATCAAATAAAATTAACTTTTGAACATATATTTCAAAAACTTCATGTATAAAAAAATAAGAAATGATAAAAGATACACAAAACTAACAAAAAATATACATAGATATAATAGCGAGTCACTTTAAATATATAAAAAATGGTTGATAAATCAATGGATGACTTTATATACAATAATTGTTTCCTTCAATTGTGTCATTTTCCAGCTTCATAATAACTTCATCTACTACATGCACTCTTGTAAGAAAAATATTTTCAACATAATGGTGGGAAAATAAGTTAGTATATTGTTGCTTGTGAGATTCAATTTTAGATGAAAAATCTTCCACTTCATCACCCTTATCATATAAGTCTCTTTGTTTTATGCAAACAACTATACTCCACTCTTTATCCATGATATCTCCCAAATAATATTCCTTTTTATCTTATGATGATAAGCTATATTGATCATATAATTCATAGTCACTATCATCCATCAAGTGAGATATTTTCACAGATGTAAATTTCATGGAATATCTTTTAATACCCCTCCTAATGTCTACCCAAATGAATTTGAATAAAATAACAAAAGTATTCCCTTTAGTAGTTTAATTCAATAATATCAGTCAATTTCCCATAGTATCCAAATTCAGAAACTATAAATATACCACTATTCTATGTTTCAAACCCTCTTCTTAATCAATTTTATGAAATTTAAATCCATTGAAATCAAAAGAATAAAATTTTATAGCTCTTTTTAGAGGACCTCAAGCGAGAACCTTCAGATCTTCTAACAATATAGCATGAGTATCAATATTTGTTATCTACAAAAATTAATATAAATTATTAGATTTTTAAAATATGTGTCAACCTAATGTACTTATTGATTTAAATATTTAAGAACTTACACAACATGAAAACCATTCTACTATATCTTTACTAACATATTTTGTTATATATTTCTCATTTCATGTTCAACATCTAATATGCTTCTTTTTTATTTTGATCTATTTAATAAATAGAGCTGTAATTTCACTATTCATTAGCACATATATATGATCCTGTAATAATTCCATTTCTATTTGTGTAACATTTGGGATCCCTTCAACTGATTGACCAATAGTAGGAATGATTTTTTATTTCCCATGCAGTTGACACTGAGTCGATGTGTCTTCAACTCATCCAACATAATTGAATCTTGTCTCATTATCATCCAAGTATCTAGAACAAAAGTGAAAAACTCCTTTACCAAATATCCTTTAAAATATACTTTTTTGGTTGAGATTTTTTCTTCACATATGATTTTAAATGTCCAAGATATTTGTAAAATAAATTAAATAAAAATCAATTATTTATTTAATGAATTTATATTAATTGTTTACTTAATATGAAATAAAAATAAATAAAGTACCTATAAAATAGAAACATCTATTGATAATGTAAATGGGCTCCTAATTTAGTTTCATTAAACAAGTTCACAGTTAAATTCTCCGTGAAAGTAAAAAATGATAGAGTAAAGATCATATCCATTTCAAAAAGTTTCAATACAAATCCCTAATAATGGTTTTCAAGATCAAATAGTTGTATATTTTTCTTACGTTGTTGTCTAAATAATGTGTAAAATTATATTACAACTATAGTAACATTTTTTTTCTAATAATGTATGCAATGGTAATGGTATTAACTATTGTATGAAAATATGCTAATCATGACTTTTAAATCTATGTAACATGTGATTAATTAAGTTGAAACAACTTTAATTTTACATGAATACGCATTAGATACATTCACATACAAAATATCTTTTCATTTACAATAAGGGGGGTGGGGGTACAAAGGAACACCACAAGGGGAAAATTACTAAGTACTATGTACAAAGTAAAAAGATCAAATTACAAGAAGATACATCAAGGAGGTCTAATGTAATATAACCCTAGAATATCACCTCTAATAATTTAGACACACTCCACAAAGAGGGATCCAATGATCGTGAAAAATAAATGGAGGAAGTCTGGATCACCCTAGGCCACTAACAAATCAGACACTTTTTTACCATCATGTCGGGAGTAAAGAATACCCATGTCATTATAGACCAGATCACTGTCATTATGGATAAGATACTCAATAGACCTAGGAGTAAGTAAATTTCCCCGTAGGGAGTTATAAATCCCCACAGAGTTAGTTTCAATAAAATTAATGGATATTTTGTGCAAGAGGCAGGTCTCAATCCCATTTATCAACGCATGTGCTTCCGTCATGATCAAAGACCAAATTCCACAAATGATAAGGCCAGAATGGCTGAACCATGATTGTCTCAAATAACACCACCTCACTTCATAAGGCTAAGATCCATCAGATACCTTCACATGATTTAAAATTAAAATGAATTTATCTTTATCCCTATTTTTAATTTAAAAAAATGACATATCATACTCCCCATTCTCATCTGGCTAGAGATCATGCATTCAAGTTCATTATTTGTAATTCCTCCCATGAATTGAGATGGTACTTTAATTTTCCTTGATTATTAAAAAATTTAAATATCAAATTATGACAAAAGTTTTTCTCAATATGAATAACATAAAGATTATTCTATAAAAAATTTAATTCGCACCATGGAATATTTCAGAAAATAATTTTTTTCTTCTATTTTTGTGTTCCAATTTCACTTAATAATGATCTTAGAACTTGTTTCCTACTATACTTGAAATTATGAACCTTAAAAAATTATTTTTCACCATTTAAAAGTAATTTTAATAATTTATAAGCTAAAAAAAACTCTGTAGTTTCTCTACAACCAAAGGAAACATTGAATTTTGACTTGTTGAACCAAAATCTATGAGATGCATATAGAAGTATTTGATGATGCAAGAAGCATAATTTTTTCTATAGGATATTCATTTAGACATAAAATAAAAGTTACAAATTGGAATAGAAAAACTTATGTAAGTGTTCCAAACCAATAAGTTCCCAAGTCTAGGAAAGTCACTAATGGTCTGAATTAGATTAGTGTGAATTTTGAACATTATTCTAGAAGATGCATCATAAGTCTCCACAACATTTCTCTATAAGTCCTATAATAATTCAATTTGAGGTTGAAAGTATACATCAATATCATTTCATGAAATTTGTTTTCCTAGAATAATCATGGATATTATATAAGAAATTTTTTTCATACACATATATAGAGGTAGATTGTAATGGATCAAAAAAACTGACAAAATTATATAACTAGTTCTCAAAGTCCCAAATGGGTTCAATCCATTTGTAGATAGTCCCAATCACACATTCCTAGGATCAGATAATAAATATGTATGTATCAAGTAAAATGTATTCCATGATTTTGAATCTCTTGGATGTCACATTAACCCATAATTGTTACTATCTATAGAATTCATCTTCTTGTGCTTAGTGGTTTTTGATGACATGAATATTCTTTACAATCAATGCTTTAAATGGAAGTAACTCAAAACCATTATTGTGATGCTCTTTTTCTTCTTCTTATTATTATTCTTCATCATCATAATAGTAGTATGTTCATTCATACTTAAATCATCATCCATTAAATACTATCTTGAAGAAGTGAATTTTATCCAATAATCTCTTCTTGAATCATCTCCCCAATAAAGTATACAATCATTGGGAAAAGAAAGCATTTTGGTATAATTCAGACCAAGATTGTTAACAATTTTTTTCATAATATAAGAAGACATGGGTATTTTATCCTTAGAAAATGAATCATAACGAAAATACTAATATCATAGATATATCTTTATTTGTAATTACTCATTTGATATGATACAAATTAAGAGGAAATGAATGTTTTGAATATTTCAAACATTTATTATGAAACTCTCAATTTCCATAATCAACTAAATCATGAAATTAATTTTTCTACTTAGTGTCATTCTCTCATACATTAGCCTCCACATAATCAAGTAGAGGATCCAATGATATGTTACAATCATGATTTGGTTACCATATAGTCTACAAAATAACACTTTTCAA
The DNA here is from genome assembly GCA_963277665.1 of Viscum album. Lineage (NCBI taxonomy): Eukaryota > Viridiplantae > Streptophyta > Magnoliopsida > Santalales > Viscaceae > Viscum > Viscum album. The sequence continues at coordinate 1,708,692,955 of OY728140.1, read as the reverse complement.
GTTATTATTTATAGCAACCTCAACTGGTTGTTATGATATGTTTTGATATTTATATTGTAGTCTTGTAATACTAAAATCACATTTTATAAGATTTTTTAGTTCATTGTCCATTCATAATAATTTTTGGAGCTAATTATATTGATTGAAATGAGTTCCCAATCTTTCTGTAATGTTTGATTCTTCATAAAAAATCCAATACAATATTGAGAAAGTATTTTCTTCAATATAAAGTTTTCATAAACATTATTTCTCCTCAACAACCCTCTAAATTTACATTCTGGATAGGAAAATATTATTTTCCCATAAATGGATCTATTTTAAATAGAAAAATCTGAAAACTCCTCTAAACCCTTAGCATATTCAGGTGTGTTCATTGGTAATGTGTTCCAAATTTTATCTGTATATATCAAAATGTGCCAAAACATTTAAAAAAAAATTAAAACAAATATGTAAAACTAAGTAAGAAAAGAGATAAATGGAAGTGAAAAAAAACGCAACCCAATTTTTATAAAAAGATTCATATAAGTAATAAAATGTCACAGTAAAAAAATGAAATCAATCACCAATTTTATAATGTAAAATAAAAGTAAGAGTAAAATCATAAAATCATCATGAAAACAATATTTATAATATTATTTGAATATAATTTATCAATAAACACATTGAAAACCAATTTAGAAATATAACTACTTCAATAATATCAGTTTTAAATGAAATACACCCCTATTTAATGGAATTCAATTAGTGTCACAAACACATATATCAAGACCAAAATTTCACCTTTTAACAACATTTCATTCCACCATGATACTTATGGTATCAAAACCATTTAAAAATATTAATGTTAAACTACCTTCAACTCCTAAAACATTAATCTAAAACAACATATAAACATTTTAAAGATAAAAGTTGTGTAAAAAACACCATTAAATAGTTAATTATAATTAGAAAATCCACCAGGTATTTTAACAACCACTTGGCATCTGACCTAGATTCACTCCAAGTTATAAAACATGTGGAAACCATTTATAAATAAAAATGGGATTTGATACATGTTCTTAAGTTCATGCTAGGTATATGATATAAAATATCTAAAAATAATGGAATACTATGATAAATTCAAAAAATTCTAAAGGAATTATATAACTGATCATTGATGAATATTAATTGAAATATAAACAATGGATATGAAATTGAATAAACAAAATCCAGGCCATATTAATAGTAATCAATGAAAAGTATATGAGGTAAAATAGAGAACACATGATATAAAGAAATATAGATTACAGGAACATAAAAAGTAAATGATTTATAAGGAATCCATGCATGGTATATAAAAAATATATAATGAACACATGTGAATTTGATAAATATATTTGTAGAGAGAGTGTGTGTAAATTAAAATAAAAATATAATTTTGAGAGATTCTTTTAATATTCAGTCCAAGATCACTTTGGATACTCCCACGTACTTCTAAAAAGATAAATTACTAACTTTATTTTACATTATATAATTATAATTGTGTTTATTTTCATCATTTTATATAAATTGTTAATATATTTTATTTTTTATCTAATTATTTTGGTTTTTCTTTAATTTCTTGATATTATTTAATCAATATTCCCAAAAATGTTTTATAATAATGGAAATATTAAATTATTATTGTCTAATGGATTCATGAGATATATATGAATAATAATTTTAATTTTATATAATTTAATAAATTTTCAGATACTCTAATATATTTTTGAATCATAATGTGTTTCTCATTATGTGTGGTTTACATGTCTAAAAGTGAAATGATTTTTTGTTATTAATACTATTATTATAACATCAATTTTGAAATTTATGAATAAAATATAATAAATTAGTTTATAAAAAAATTTCAATCTATTTATTAAATAAATTTTAAAATATACATGTAGGTGGAAGATAAAGTACTATTTTATTTTTCACTTTGACAATATAATCCTAATATAACGACCTACAGTTTCATTAATGGAAATACCTCTTGATCTAATTAAATGTCTATCTATGTTTATAAAAAATTGAAACTTCTTTGGTTTTATGTTAAGAATTTTTACCATTGCTAATATAAACGTTGAACAGTGATCACCTGATTAGTATAAATATAGGACTTTAACGAATCCAATTTACTCAGACAAAAGAAGTGGTGACCTCATCCATTAGAATTGCTCCATACGATGCCCATTTGTCGGAGCTCAGAAAAGAGGTGGTGTCCTTGGGCTTCGCTCTTGACCAAGAACAAGTTGAGATTCATAATGTCAAGCTTGAACGAGACAGTCTATGGGAAAATTGGAAGTTGATAGAGATTACCACTCGAGCAATGTTATTCGAGCCACCCCAAGAGTCTATCACTATCACACACCTTACCCTTAGGTCTTATGTGGCTATTTTAAGGGGTTATGTAATGAATAGATAGTAATATGTTCGTGTACATTATTTTTTTGTATATAATAATGTATATACTTTCTTGTCATTATTGATACATTGTAAATAGTTTTTAAAGTACAAATATTGTTTTTAGTTATTATTTAATTTAGAAATCTATTTTATTAAATTAAAGGATTTTTGAATTAAAAAATATTTTAATAAAATATTATTATTATTAAATTAATTTTTATTAATTATAAATGATCTTATAATTTTATGAATTTAATTATAATTTTTATTAAGGTTTGAAAGCAATTTTTGTCAAAAGCCGTGAATTTTCGATAAATGTCGGTTTTTATTTTAAAAGTGAAAATTAACTTATTTAGAAAATTATTTAGATAATATAAATGTTATTTATGGAATCAGGATGTTGAAATTATCCAACGGTGAATTTTTCATAATTTTCTGAGACAGTTAAATTTTTGGGTAAACATTAAATACCTTTTAAATATATAAAGTGTTTTATGACATCATAATGACCCAATAGTGATGTAATAAAATATTATAATCTTTATGTTCGGCCAATATATGTTTTACCATTAAAATAATGTGATTTTGGGTTTTTTTGACTTACTTTTCAAAGCATTAATGGACCCCTCAAGACTTATTAAACACCTTCTCTTTTTAAATTGTTTTTCATGGGAGTGTGACTCACCTCCACATAAGAAACCCTATTATTTGAAGAAGTTAGGACTTTGCTCTTATAAAATAATGGTTTCCTCTTCTCTTTTATAAAAACCATGGGCAAAAACCATGGTATGGTTTATGGTTTGGAATAATTTAATATAAGGGGTCCCAAACATAAATAATAAAGAATTCCCTCACCTTTCCTATATAAAACCACCCAAGCTCCCACTTAATCCTCACTCAAAGCCTTTGGAGTTCGTCAAAACTCTGTCCTACTCTCTCTAGAATCCTCCCAAGGTTCCCCAATCTACCAATAATCCTCTCATAGGCCTCGATCTATCCTTTGGAAGCACACTTCCAAGTAAGGGGTTTTTATTCCTTTCGCATTTTTGTCCAATTTTCATTAAGTTGTTTTGACCATTTAATTTCATTTATGAATGTTGGGGTATGGTTTTTCACCTCACTCATACTGCCCTATTTATGTTTGAATAAATGTATACCCCTTTCTCTCTCATTATATGTCTCCCATGTACACCCGTTACTATGCCAAAATTCTGAAATGAACTTCTCTCTCCTCATTTACATTCAAGAAATACTTTTGTATCATGAATTTAAATTCCATTAAAATTATTGGGACATGTATCTATATGACCTCATTACTTCCTATTACATGTGAATATTATGATTAACCCCTTTCCCTCTCATTATATTCCTCCCATGTACAACCGTTACTATCTCGAAATTCTGAAAGGAACTTCTCTCTCCTCATTTACATTCAAGAAATACTTTTGTATCATGAATCTAAATTCCATTAAAATTATTGGGACATGTATCTATATAACCTACTTACTATCCATTACATGTGAGTATTATGAGGATCCCCTTTCTCTCTCATCAACCATTTTTTTATGAATTCTTACGTCACGTTGTTATGCTGCCAAAATCGCACCGATTTTCTAAGAGAATGCCACTGTGTAGTGAATACCATGCCCATTTCTCCATCAAGGGTATTCACCATTATGCACATTTAATTATTGATTATAAAGTTTCATGTATTAATTCCACATTCCTTTATCGTGGAATAATTTATTATGTTTTATGAATCCATGTTTTATGATCCATGTGGCACACTTATGCATGAAATGAAATGTTTAAGAAGGGTGCGCCCTTATAGAGATCCAATGAATTGGGTAAAGTATAGTATCATGATACGTCATTTGAAATGAGTGTTGAATCATTCTAATTCAAGTGCAATGAGGGTTTACTCATGCTTCATGTGCAATAAGGATTTACTCATGCTCCATGTGCAATGAGCCTTGGCTCGTGCTAATTCCATGTTAAGTGTTGTTGCCACATTTACATGTTATGATTATCATGATTTATCATGCCTTTATGTTCATGTTTCTCTTCTACTCAATAGATATGCCTAATGTCTAACATGTATTTTAATCCTAATATTATTCCATTTGTATTCCCTTACTGGGCTTTATAGCTCACCCTTTTCTTATGCATGTCCTCAGGTTATCCCATGCAATGCTAAGTACGAGGGAATGTAGTGGTCATATAAAAAAAGTTTTCAATAAAGATGTTGTATTTCATGTTTCAAGTTTTTATGTAATGATACTAATCCCCAAATACACTAAACCTCTTGATCTTCTTTGTTGTATCAAGTGAAGTTTTATGTAATAAATCATGTTTAAGTTTGTAATAAAAGAAGGGTTGTCATAGTTGGTATCAGAGGATAGGTTTGGTTATTTTGAGGATTAGGATTAGAAAACCCTAGTAAAGCCTTAGAGACAAGACTAAGTATTTTAAAAACATCCCTAAGTTTTGGTAAGTATTGAGTAAGTGGTTTATCAAGCAAATACATCTCTGTCTGGATACGAGCAGGTAGAGGCAGCTCTGGCACAAATGTATCCTAGGGGTAAAACCCGAAAACACCGCTTTGAGCTAGACTCAAACGGAAACTAGTGCACAAAAACGGGCCTTGCTGCACTCATGGTTACGACACTCCCAGGGGATATTTTTTAGTAAATTCACAAGCTTAGTATGAACCCTTATTAAGGGAATAAAAAAAACCCCTAAGAATATATGTTAGAAAGTAAATCATGAAAACCTAGATTGAACCCTATAGACTCATGAGTTTAGGAAATAAAAGTTTATTTATAAGTCATAAACTTTTGCCTTTGGATTACCCTTTATGTGTTACCCCTAACTTTCCTTTTATTCCATCCAATGGATGATAATATGAGGACTCGGGCTAACAACCGTTGTGAAGATCAGTGTGACGAATGTACTAATGAGATGTCCAATCCAATGGGAGCGAGAATCACGAACTTTTTCACGCTTCTCTCTCAGCTAACTAAAGTTTTGAATAGAAACACGGGTCAAGAGGAACGTTCAAACCCCCCTAATAAAGAACAAGTCACTATTGAGAGATTCATGAGACAAGGGCCTCCTACTTTTAGTGGATCATATGATCCCACGATCTCTGAATAATGGATCAACTCCATTGAAATATCTTCTCCATCCTTCAATGTTCTGAACAGCATAAGGTTATCCTGGTGGCTTATCGTATGGAGGGTGAAGCTGATCAATGGTGGAAGTTGATAAAAAATACGAAGCCTGAGGAAGAGATTGAGGTGTTGGAATAAAAGGATTTCCGGAAGATGTTTTTCAATAAATATTTTTCGCGCACCCTCCAGATTAAGATGGAAAGGGACTTCCTTTCCCTCAAGAAAAAAGATGAAGAATATGTTGGAGCGTACGATGAAAACTTCAAAATGCTTGCACAATACGCGTATGGATTTGTTGTTACCCCTGAATGCAAATTTTACCACTTCTTTGGTGGGCTGAAGCCTAGCCTGCAGAAATCATTGATGATCCGTGACTTCGATAGCTATGAGGAAATTGTCTGATGTGCCCTCAAGGTCGAAATGGAGATCGGAGAATCACAGGGGTATCATGGGGATAAGAAGCGTAAGTTGGAATTCAATGCTGGTGGTCCGATGAATAAATCCAATGGTGCTAAGAAGATCCAGCACCCCACTTTCCAAAAGTGCAGAAAGAAGCACCCTGGAAATTGTATCAAGGGGACGAGGAAATGATTTAGGTGTAGAAGAGAAGGGCACCTAGCTGTTAACTGTCGGCAAGAAAGGCCCACAGCTACGAAAAATGAGAGGAATGCTCCGTTCAAACCTCAACGTGTTGTTCAATGCTACAAATGAAAATAATTGAGGAATTTTGGAAATCATTTCACTAATCCAAGGGTTTTTGGAGGCAACTAACAACCTACAAGGCAGCAAGGAAGAGCTTTTTCCATCACTTCTGCCGAAGTGAACCCCGACAATGAAGTGGTGATAGGTACGCTAGTTATTCATTCAAGAATAGCGAATGTACTTTTTGATTCAGGTTCTACGCATTCTTTTATATCTCAAAAGTTTAGTATAACAATCCCAGCACCACCAAAAATCATGGAAGTGAAGATGTCAGTGAGTACAGAAAATGGGTAAATCATTACATCCCATGAATATAAGTCCTCCTCTATTATAATATGTGGATTTAATTTCCCAGAGAACCTCTTCATACTCCCTCTGGTGGAATTTGATGCAATTCTTGGCTTGGATTGGATTTCCTTATATAGATCCAACATAAATTTTCAGGAGAGGGAAATCACACTCCATATGGAGAATAGAACCCCGATTATTTACAAGTGTAAGGAGGAAGATGAATCTCCTTTAGCTCCATCATCTCAAGAATGGATACTACTACCTTATGAGCACGCGTATCTGGCTTAGATGATTGAGTCCAAGGAAGAAATCATCCTTGAAGAAATGCCTATTGTGAGGGAATTCACTGAAGTGTTTCTCGAGGAACTGCCTGGTCATCCTCATAGATGAGATGTTGAATTCTCAATTGAACTTATACCCAGGGCTTTAACAATATCCAAGAATCAATATGGAATATCTTTTTTAGAGCTTGAAGAGTTAAAGAAACAACTACAGGAGAATCTGGATAAAGGGTTTATACACCCAAGTGCAACACCATGGGGTGCACTAGTCCTCTTCATTAAGAAGAATGATGGGTCAATGCGGCTTTTCATCGATTATCATGAAATGAACAAAATCATGATAAAGAACATGTATCCTCTCCCAAGAATTGATGACTTGTTTGATCAGATGTGTGGAGAACAATACTTCTCTAAGGTGGACTTGCGGTCATGATATTATCAAGTAAGGGTGAAGAAGGAAGATATCCCCAAGACTTCTTTTCACACAAGATACGTGCATTATGAATTCATAGTAATGCCTTTCAGACTCAATAATTCTCCAGAAATATTCTTGGACTTAATGAATAGATACTTTATAGATTACCTAGATAAATTTGTGGTAGTCTTTATAGATGATATTCTAATATACTCCAAAACCAAGGAGGATCATGAGAAATATTTAAGAATTGTACTAGAGACTTTGCACAAGGAGAAGCTCTATGCAAAGTATAGGAAGTGTGAGTTCTGGTTGAAGGAGGTCTCATTCATGGTCCATATCATCACAAGCAATGGGATATCTGTGGATCCCTCCAAAAGAAATGAAATTGAGGGATGGACGAGACCAACATCGGTAACAGATATCCATAGCTTCTTGGGGTTAGATGGATATTATCAACAATTTGTGGGGGATTTCTCAGTATTTTCCAACCCTCTTACCAAGCTAACTCGGAAGGGAGTAAAGTTTTCTTGGAGTGATGAATGTGAAGAAAGCTTCAAGGAGTTGAAAAAGGAGGCTTATCACTGCGCCCGTTCTCACTTTACCCACAAGTGGGGAAATTTTTGTGGTATTTAGTGATGCTTCAAAGAAGGGATTAGGTTGTGTGCTGATGCAGAATGATAAAGTGATATCCTATGCCTCAAGGAAGTTGGAAATTTCTGAGCGAAACTATCCAACGCATGATCTGGAGTTAGCGGTAGTGATCTTTTCCTTGAAAATCTTGCGGCATTATCTCTATGGGGAGAAATGTGAGATATATACTGAACGCAAGAGTCTTAAATATATATTCACATAAAAAGAGCTTAATATGCATCAGAGAAGATGGATAGAGCTCATCAAGGATTTTGACTGTTCAATACATTACCACCCTGGGAAAGCGAACAAGGTGGCAGATTTCCTAAGTAGAAAGGACCCAACGATTCTATCAATGATGAGAATTAATAAGGATCCAATCTTCTTAGACTTGATGAAGATGGACATGGGAATCATAAATAAGGGAAAATCATCAATCCTTTCACAAATGATTGCTCAACCATCTCTTTTGGAAAGGTTAAAGGATTATCAAAAGGATGATGTGGGAATTCAGGAAAAGGTGGAAGCTATTGAAAAAGGCAAATCCTTGGAGTTTAATGTTAATGAAGAAGGAATTGTGCAGTTTGGGAAAAGACTATGTGTTCCATCAACTCCGGAGTTGAAGAAGGAACTTTTGGAGGATGAACATAGTTCAAATTTCTCTATTCACCCAGGGAGCACAAAGATGTATCGTGATATCCGAGAAAACTTTTGGTGGAATAATATGTTGAAGGAGATCGTTGAATATACACCAAATTTCCTGGTGTTCCAGCAAGTGAAGGAAGAGAGGAAGAGGTCTAATGGGATGATGCAACCATTGCCCATACCAGAATGGAAATGGGAGAAAGTCACCATGGTCTTTGTCACTGGACTTCCGAGGACATCCAAAGGCAACAATGCAATCTGGGTTGTTGTGGATCATCTTACAAAGACTGCACACTTCATTGCTATTCGGGAGGATTTCTCTTTGGATCAACTGGAACAGATATATATTAGGGAAGTGGTAAGGTTTCATGGAGTACCACTATCTATTGTGTCTGACCGAGATCCAATATTCACCTCTATGTTTTGGAAGAGTCTTCAACATGCTCTGAATACTGAACTGAACTTCAGTACGACCTATCATCCTCAAACTGATGTCCAATCTGAGTGGACTTTCCATACACTTGAGGACATATTGAGAGCATGCTCAATGGACTTTAAAGGAGGATAGGATCAACATCTTCCTCTGGTTGAGTTCTCTTATTATAACAGTTTCCACTCGAGCATCAAAATGGCACCATATGAAGCCCTGTATGGGAAAAGGTGCAGAACACCGACATGTTGGGATTAAGTCAGTGAACGTAAGCTGCTTGGACTAGAAATGGTCCAAGAAATGATGGAGAAGGTGAGAACCATTTAGCAGCATATCATGGAATCCCATAGTTGACAGAAGAGTTATGCTGATAATTGTCGACAAGACCTTGAGTTTAAAGTTAGAGACATTGTTTTTCTACGCATATCTCCATGGAAAAAGGTCATGAGGTTTGGAAAGAAAGGGAAGTTAAGTCCAAGGTACATCGACCCCTTCGAGATTCTTGATCGTGTCAGGGCTGTGGCCTATCAACTAGCAATTCCACCTACCATGGACAATGTACATGATGTCATTCATGTATCCCTCTTAAATAAGTACATACCAGACCCTTCACATGTACTCTCTTTTGAGGTGGTATAGTTGGAAGATGATCTTTCTTATGAGGAGAAACTAGTGAAGATCCTAGATCATATAGAAAACGTTCTATGAAATAAGACAATGCCCCTTGTCAAGGTGTTGTGGAGAAACCACAGGTTTGCAGAAGCGACTTGGGAATCGGAGGAAGTGATGAAGTTGAGTTACCCACATCTATTTTAGTGTGGAAAAAGGAAAAATTTCGAGGGAAAAATTTCTTAAGGGGGGAATATTGTAATGACCCAAAGTTTTATTAATGGAAATCCCTCTTGATCTAATTAAATGTCTCTTTATGTTTATATAAAATTTCAACTTCTTTGGTTTTAGGTTAATAATTTTTACCGTTGCTAATATATCCGTTGAACAGTGATCACATGATTAGTATAAATATAGTCCTTTAACAAATCCAATTTACTCAGACAAAACAAGCGATGACCTCATCCAATAGAATTGCTCCATATGAAGCCCATTTGTTGGAGCTCAGAAAAGAGGTGGCGTCCTTGGGATTCGCTCTTGACCAAGCCCAAGCTGAGCTTCATTATGTCAACCTCAAACGGGTTTGTCTACGGAAAAAGTGTAAGTTGATAGAGATTACCACTCGAGTAATGTTATCCGAGCCACCCCAAGAGTTTGTCACCATCGCACACCTTACCCTTAGGTCTTATGTGGCTGTTTTAAGGGGCTATGTAACGAATCGATAGTTCTATGTTCATGTACATTATTATTTTTATATAATAATGTATATACTTTCTTGTCATTATTGATACATTGTAAATAGTTTTTAAAGTAAAAATAGCGTTTTTAGTTATTATTTAATTAAGAAATATATTTTATTAAATTAACGGATTTTTGAATTAAATAATATTTTAAAAAAATATTAATATTATTAAATTATTTTTTATTAAATATAAATGATATTATAATTTTATGAATGCAATTATAATTTTTATTAAGGTTTGAAATCCATTTTTCTCAAAACACGTGAATTTTCGATAAATGTCGGTTTTTATTTTAAAAGTTAAAATTAACATATTTAGAAAATTATTTAGATAAAATAAATGTTATTTCTGGAATCAGGATATCGAAATTATCCAATGGTGAATTTTTCATAATTTTCTGACACTGTCAAATTTTTAGGTAAAAATTAAATACCGTTTAAATATATAATGTGTTTTATGACATCATAATGACCCAATAATGATGTAATAAAATACTATAATCTTTATGTTCGTCCAATATATGTTTTTCCATTAAAATAATGTGATTTTGGGTTTTTCTGACTTTTAAAATCATTAATAGACCCCTGAAGACTTATTAAACACCTTGTCTTTTTAAATTGATTTTCATGGGAGTGTGACAAACCTCCACATAAGCAACCCTATTATTTTAAGAATTTCGGACTTCGGCCTTATAAAATATTTTTTTCTCTTCCCTTTTCCAAAAACCATGGGCAAAAACCATGGGATGGTTTGTGGTTTGGATTAATTTAATATAAAGGGTCCGAAACCAAAATAATAAAAAATTCCCTCACCTTTCCTATATAAACTCACCCAAGATCTTACTTCCTCCTCACTAAAAGCCTTTGGAGTTCATCCCAACTCTTCCCTATTCTCTCTATAATCCTACCAAGGTGACCCAATCTCCCAAGAAGCCTCTCACAAGTCTCTCTCTAGCCTTTGGAAGCACACTTCCAAGTAAGGAGTTTTTCTTCCTTTCGCATTTTTGTCCAATTTTATTTAAGTTGTTTTGCCAATTTAATTTCATTTATGAATTTTAGGGTATGGTTTTAAACCTCAATCATACTGACCTATTTATGTTTTAATTATGGTATACCCCTTTCTCTCTAATTATATGCCTCCCATGTACACCCGTTACTATGCCGAAATTCCGAAAGGAACTTCTCTCTCCTCATTTACATTCAAGAAATACTTTTGTATCATGAATATAAATTCCATTAAAATTGTCGGGACATGTATCTATATGACCTCCTTACTTCCCATTACACGTTAATATGATGAGGAACCCCTTTCTATCTCATTATATGCCTCCCATGTACACCTGTTACTATGCTGAAATTCCGAAAGGAACTTCTCTCTCCTCATTTACATTCAAGAAATACTTTAGTATCATGAATCTAAATTCCCTTAAAATTGTTGGGAAATGTATCTATATGACCTCCTTACTATCCATTACATGTTAATATGATGAGGAACCCCTTTCTATCTCATCAACATTTTTTTATGAATTCTTATGTCGCGCCATTACGCTGCCGAAATCGCACCGATTTTCTAAGCCAATGCCATTGTGTAGTGAATACCATGCCCATTTCTCCATCAAGGTTATTCACCTTTATGCACATTTAAATATTGATTATAAGATATCATTTATTAATTCCACATTCATTTATCATGTAATAATTTATTATGTTTTATGAATCCATGTTTTATGATCCATGTGGCACACTTATGCATGAAATGAAATGTTTCAGAAGGGTGCACCCTTATAGCACTCCAATGCATTGGGTAAAGTATAGTATCATGATAATCCATGTGAAATTAGTGTTGACTCATGATAATTCAAGTGATATGAGGGTTTACTCGTTCTTCATGTGCAATGAGTATTTACTCATGCTCCATGTGCAATGAGCCTTGGCTCATGCTAATTCCATGTTAAGTGTTGTTGCCAAATTTCCATGTTATGATTATCAGTTTTTATCATGACGTTATTTTCATGTTTCTATTGTGTTCTATTGATATGCCTAATGTCAAACATGTATTGTAATCCACATGTTATTCCATGTGTATTACCTTACTGGGCTTTATAGCTCATCCTTTTCTTGTGCATGTCCTTAGGTTATCCCATTCAATGTTAAGTACGAGGGAATGTAGTGGTCATTTAAAGGAAGTTCTCAATAAAGATGTTGTATTTCATATTTCAAGTTTTTATGTAATGATCCTAATACCCAATTACACCAAAACTATCAATCTTCTTTTTTTTATCATGTGAATTTTTATGTAATAAATCATGTTTAAGTTTGTAATAAAATCACGGTTGTCATACTTAAAATGAGTAATTTTTTTAAGAGGGATAAAAAAAATAATGAATAATGAAAATTTTTATTTAATAATTTTATTAAAAACTATTTACACATTTTATTTATCATTAATAGAGGATAACACATTTTATACAAGGGGTAATAGGAAATGGGAAAATTAAATGATTTACATTTTATAGCGTTACCTAGATTATTCACATGACTCCTTTGGAATGAGACATAGGACTTCTGAGGTGAACCATTTGGATTAACCAAGGCCTTCCAAACATAGATCTGATTATTTTGAGATAGAATATATATAATATTTATTTAATTAGTATTATTTATAGGTGAGAATAACTCAGTGAAGGAGGGTGATATTTATAGATGAATAAGAGTAATTTCATTGAATAAAATATTTATTAAATAATTATTTCCACTCAAGAATATCATTACAACTAATTCCAATGAATATGTATAGTAATTAATGTATGTGAAAATAAAATAAGTCATTATTACAACATCAAGTATGTAATTAATATTTGATCAATATTATAATTCAAAATAATAATGTTTATTATATTCACTATTCAACTCTATATATCACAATTTTAAATAATTAAAAAACATGACCTCTATACAATTTCTGAAATTTTATTCCAAAAGTTAATTAAATTTGAAAAAAAATATTTCTAAAATTTTTAATTCAAATATAAAATTCAAATATTATAATTACTTTTTTATTAAATATTATAAACCATGTTAAAATGAAAATATATACATATAATTAAAATATGTTTCCTAGACAGATCAACCAATTTATGATATTTTGAATTTTTTTTTTCTTATTTTATTAAGTGTAATAAAATAAATTCTTATTAAAAATGTTACCCTAATAGAATTCTTAAAACTAAATTAGACATGTTAGAATATTAATAAGAATGTTACTATTTTAGCAGCTATATATCAAATGGTCATATAATATTTTCATATCATATAATTTTTTTTTGAATCAACCATGTTTCATACAATAAATTTTACCTATTTTTCAGGATAACTCTCTTTAGATATGAGATGAAGAAGGGGGACATTGACTAATTTAATTGTAGCTAATATCTTTAAGTCCTTGGGAAGAAGAGAGATTTCTACCAAAAGATAATATAAACCACCTATCAAGGTATTGGAATTAGGTAAAAACTATTGTCACTTGAAGAGAACAAATCCAGAAAAAACTGTGCTTACCTTAGATTCACCTAATTAACGCCTTTGTAGTTGCAATCATGGAAGGAATCTATGCGATTAGATGATTATATCATCATTGGATTAGGAGAGAAGAAAAAATGAAGTGAATACTGAAATCACATGCCTTAGAATTCATGGGGTTACCTAGCCTAGGTTTTACTCTATGGCCTCCCAGTGGATAGGGATCAAGGGATAAGACACTAAAAATGGCAAGGGAGAGTGAGAGGGCTTGTAGGGATTAGGAGAAATTGTGAAGCTGAGAGAGTGAGTGAGAAAGGGAGTCTTTAGAGAAACTGAAGTGCCCAAGTAGGTGTGGGTGAGGTTTTGAGGGGATCACGTGAAATCAAAACACCAATGATGACTCGAGATCATGGGGTTGGGGGAAATTGGAGTACCGATGAGGGCTTAGGGGGATCAGGGGAAACTGCATTACCAATGTGAGGGGAAACGATCGGAGCACCAAAGAGGGGGGGAAATGCCGCAGTGGAAATGGGTTGGAGTGGGTGATTCTCATGTGATTGTGGGTGGTTCTTGGGTAATAAGGGGGGGGGGGATTAGGATAAGGGGCTAAAGAGAAAGTGTTTTTTAATAAACAGATAAAATTTAGTGGTAAATGTTTTAAACCTGCTATTATATTCTAGAATTTTTTTGTAGAAGAGGATCCATAAACTACTAATAAAACCCCCCTCTAAACTATGAATTTATGGTATTTTTGTAGAATATATATCACACAAAATAAATGAGTGGTGAATTTTCATATGTCTCCAAGAAATAAAATAGCGGTTAGAAATACATTACTTTAACTCTTGACTTCCTTCGTACATGTTCAAACGTACTATATAATAAATATAAGTTTATTATAAATATATTAAAGAACTATATCTACATTATCATACCATATATTTTTTTCTTATGACATTTTATTATCCATTCTTTAATAATTCAATGATAATGTCATGTTGTGGGCAATAACTGCTTAATTTTTTGTTTATATTTTGATTTGTTATTTCTCTGTCATCTTACATTGATCATATTTTCATAAAATAAAAAAAATAATAATGATGAAATAATTATTATATTTATATATAAATTATACGTTTAAGACCTATCATGAAATATGGTATTCATAAATTATGGAAATTATGATCATGGAGATGGTAGATCGTACATACGTGTGAGTAAGGTGTTCATTTTTCAAAAATCATTATGCAAATAAAGTAAGTAATATTTTATCTTCAAATAATTATAATAATATTGTATATAAAAAATTATTCAATTAAATATTCTTATAAATATCATCCATGTGGTTTGGTGATGAAAAGATATAGTCACATCGTGTCGTGAACGAGGTTGTCCACATATACACGAACAATGTTATCATATTTTAGTGAGTGAAAATGTAAGAAAAAATGATATATTTTATTTTCATAAATATAAATATGTAATTAATATCATAATTATTCCATTTATATCACATATATTTATCCTTATTATCTTTCATGTAAATCATTATTGAAAAATGAATCACATTGCTTTGCTAGATGGTAATATGTTGTGTACATGAGTGATGTTATTGTATCCCCTATGAAATGTAAAGTAAAAAAGGTATATATATATATATATGAAATAATTAATATATAGGTATAATTACTTTAAAAATATCATTTATATTCTTTATAACCATCTTCATATCCAATTGCGAGAGGTGGTAATTGAAAAAAAGATGTCATTGGTTCATGAGGCGGTAGTCCGCCGTACACACGAATGATGATTTCATATCCCATTTTCTGAAAGTGTAGATGAATTTAGGTTATAAAATTAACATAAAAACATATAAAAATATGGAATAAACTGAGGATATTATGTCAATATGTTTTACTACTAATTGATTGAGATGCAAAAAAATGCTCGTTGAATAATATTATCTCTTCTTTAGGTAACCTCCTTGGGTTTTCATCAAAAGAATTATTTGGTTTGATTTATGCTCAAAATATGGATAATAGGATGATATGATGGAACTTGGGAAGTTATTTGGGTACTTATTGGATGAAAAGGGGATTTAAGGTTTGTGGAAGAGATGAAGTGGGTGGCCTTTTATAAGCGAGTTGAGCGACACACTTGCAATTTTTGGAAAAGAAAAATGTGTGACCATGTTTTTAACCTGGATAAAGGGTAAAAAATAAATTATTGTCAAGAATATGATATTATAGGGTATAATTGTTTTTATCCAACATATTTTAGACATGTTTTTAATTCATTTTAAGCATTATTATTTTCATTTAACACTTGGTAAACCCATATTTACATTAACCGCTTTAATTATTATTTTTTGTTTTCACTATTAATTTTGGTATAAAATTATGTTTAACGTATTAAATTATATAAATTATTCGGATGTGAAATATTTAATCCATTTTTTAGATTAAATTTAGAAGACTAGAAATTTTTTAATTTAACATTAATCTTATAGACCCGATGAGAATGTGTGTTTCCAATGTGAAAAAATTAAAAAGTTTACAAAGTTTTTATATCCAATTTAAATGTGGAATTGATTCCAATAACCTAAAATGTATTAATATATATATAATTTAAGTAATTTTATTATAAAATATATTTAAAATATAATTTATCTTTATAAATAATTTAAATGAAAAAGAATTTTTCAATTAAAATGAATAATTTTCACAATTCATTAGAAAATTAATATTTTCATAAAATTTTTAAAAATATCTCTTAAGATAACTATTAAATTATTATTTAAAAAACTATGTTAATTTTATAAAATTAATTTTCTAAAATTTTAGAATATGTTTTATTTTTCATAAAAATAATAAAAAAAATATTCATGAGAAAATTGTATTTTTAAAAAATAAAATAACTTTATTGAAACATTAATTACTTTTTAATCAATGTTATTTCTTTATATAAATTCATTAGGAAAAATATTTTAAAATTAGTTATTAAAATTTATATTTCTATTCTAAAATTCTAGGTCATAACGACCGGGTTTGAATAATATTAATAATATATTCTGGTTTTGTAAAAATTTAGTATAGTGTGTAATGCGAGATAACCCAGTGTTGTTTATATCAAAATATTAATGTGGAGTTTTGTTCAATAGAATATATCCTATAAATGTAATTTATTTGAAAAAAATAATACATAAAAACTCGAGATGTTCCATTCTACCCCCATTAAAATGAATTTCTCTCCCAAAATTAGGTACTTTGATTAAAAAAAATGATTATAATTATACCTCATAATTTCTTCAGGTTATCACATAACTTTATAAAATAGGTGGTTTCACCAAAGAACATTTACCATGCGGGTGGTATTTTTTTTATTAATTTCTCAATATGATACAGAATCTTCACTAGTTGTTCCTCATAATAATGATCTTACTTCAACAGTATGACCTTTGAGTTCAGCAAAATTTATGGTTCATGTATGTACATAATTAGGAGAGATACATATAAAACATCATGAACTTTAGATAGATTCCTTTGATGTTCCGAATAATAAGCTATTTTCCTGATATGATCAATTAATTCTAATGGACTTATATACCTATGGCTTAGTTTTCCCTTCATTCTTCCATAGATAAATTCATATAAGAAATGTCTCACCAACATCAAATTCTTGATCACATTGATGATTATCTGTATAAAATTTCTATCAACTTTGGGTGGTCCATGTGTGTTTTTGAATATATTTAAAGTTATCTAACATCTCATTATCTTACACAGGTCCCACAATATTTCTCTATGCAACTTCATTCCTTCATTCCATAAAGGGCTTCATAATGAGCCAATCTGAATACTCAACTGAAATATATTTTCATTTTAATGTTCATCTAGAGTACCTTTGTCATCCTAAGTACCTTTAAAATATAAATATATATATAAACACTTTCTTTAGGGTTTTAAATAGTCACTCAGGCTGACTATCTATCTGATGATGATATGTAGTATTGAAACACATATCCATATCAAGATATTTCTAAAGACTTTTCCAAAACATCAAGGTAAAACATAGATTCCAATTAAATACAATTTAATGAGGTACTCCATTCAACCTTAACACTTACTTATTTTATATTAGGGAAAACATATCTAAATAGAAATATTCTATGATAGTAATGAAGTGTGCGAACTTCATAAGGTTTTTGAATACAACCCATAATTATCTCAACACACAAGATAATATTAACCCTAAAGGTTACTATTACCTTTAATCATATATCAACAAGGGGTAAATGAATTCTTAATAAAATAAAATTTTCACCATATATAAAACCAAAGGGAAAAATTTAGATAAATATCTCTAAATTATCCTTAAATTTGTTACAATTCCATCATATAAAACCTCAAAAGGGGTGTCCAATACATTGAATTTTATGATCAAACATAATTTCGAAAACCCATGATGGTTTCCATAATTCTTAATTCAAACTTACATAGATACTTTTACCCTTCAAAAAGTTTACTCACACGTTATTCCTTATAAAAGACCTTATCTCATAGAAATACATTATCTTTGGAATCTTGGATTTCTCATTGTAATGGTATAATATAAAATGTGATTTCATTATTCCATAATTCTAGTATATGGATATAATCAAATGAAATTTCACTAAAGGATGATCTATAATATTTTTGTAGGTCTCAATAAAAAAATAAAACATGAAATTACCAACTAATTAGGGGAGGATAAGTGTTCCATAGTTAACATGATTCACTTTATCCTTTATGATTGTATAATATTTCAAATTGAAATTTTCCTTCTAAGGTTGTTGTGTCTTATTATAAATATTATCCCTTGGATTGGGTCTTTGATTTTCATAGTTCTTAAACTACTTGAAATTGAAACACTAAAGTTTAGGAGGTGTATTATATGGATATTTATCTATATTTCCATAAATAATTAACTTATTCCAATTAATGTGGCATTATATTCCATAATGTACTTCCCATCCACAGTTAAAACATTTACTAGTTCCCCTTGGTAAATTAACTCAATGTTTCTTCCCACACTTTGAGAATAAATGAAATGATCTTATTCTTCTCTCTATAGTTTTTATATTTTATTTTGAATTAATTTTTTCAGTTCACATCAAAACCATTATATTAATATATAAATCCAAACAAAATTTCTACATTGACATCTCTTCAAAAAATTTCTTCATACCTACTGAAGTATCTTATGGATGACACCCTTTGAAGAATTTTTTTTAATCCATTGAATAATTGATCAACCATTATTTCATGTTGGATGATAATACCTGAAAACTCCCTCACAAGTATTTTAAAATTTTCATCATTTCTACACACATATTCATCATCCTTTTTCATTAGCTCAAGGAAATCATTCTCTATCATTATAAAATGAATATGAGGAAATTAATTGTTAAAAAATAAGATCATCCCAATCCATGGAGTAAATTTCATACTATTGCATCATATTCTTGATGCGATTCCACCATTTATCTAATTTGACTTCAAAATGGTAAATATCCAAAATGTATTTCTAATTATTTGAACACTGGAAGAAATAAAATATATTTTAATGGTGATGATCCATTTCATAGAAATATTTATATCAGAATACCTAATAAAAGAAGTTCTAAGATGTCTCATAATGTATTAAATAGAATTTTATTCCCTCCGTTTTTCATTTAGAAGTCCAGCATAACTCATATATTGAGAATGTAGTATAAGCATAATAGTGAAACTTTTCCTTTTAGATCCCATATCATTATGTTATTTAGGATAAAAAATATTGGATATTCCATCACATTAAATATTATGATGATATATTTATGTTCTCACTATCATATAAAACCAAAATCAATTTGTGATTAAGAGTAATCACTGTAGGAAACCACATAATCATAAAAATATCACATAGAGGATGTATCAGTCAAAAAAATATTTTTTTAATCTATCATACATTTGGATTATGCTATTTAATTCATATTAATCATCTATTTAAATCATTCATGATGGTTTATAATATGTTTGTGAATTTAAAAGAATATCCCATTGGAGTATTAAACTAGGTGTGCATAAAGGCTCATTGTTGTGCCCCATGTGATGATCGACTCCCTCTTAATGCACCTTTTTTGGCATTATTAATCCCAGGAACCTCAATTACAGAACCCCATCTACTTATAGTGTCTATACATGGATTTAATTTATTGTAAACCACTTTCTCTATCCTTTAATAAAATTACAAGAAATTTTCTTACACTTTGTCTTATCATAATAATTATCCTTAGTGACATCCTAATACATATACATACAAATATCCCTAGGGATATCACAAAAGTATTATCATCTTAGATTCCAATGGGAGACTAAAAGTTTCTTATAATAGGAACTATAATGACCCAAGATTATCATACTTGAATATTACATCTTTTTAGATGAATATTCATTAAATTATAAAAACACATGTCATAGAAACATAATTTCTTTGTTCCATTTGAACCATGGAACATAATATTCTTAATTACTGAAATATATTCAATGTACCATATAAATATATTTCCCTTTAGTACTTCTACATAAAACTTTTCTTCATAACCTGGGGAAATGAAACATAAGAAAGGGTGAGCCTTGTGTTCTAGTAAAGGTTATCATGGGAGATACACAAGCATAACATGAGAAATAGGGTATGAGAACATGAGAATAAAATTTGAAAAAAATACCCATCAAATAAAATATCATAATATTAAGTCATGAAATAAACATTCATAGTTCATAAGATAAGAATAAAAAGTAAATAAAAGAAAATGATATGTGAGAGAATAAAATTTTGATAAGACAGAGAATTATGGAATACACATCAGAATAGAAAATCTTATATCAAGACTATCTATCAATACATTAATAACTTGTTATGCTTGAACTCACCATCCATGTACCTACATTGTTATAGGGAAGATCTCCTGAGTAAGCTCTTGTTTTAGGATTGGGATAAAACCTTGTGTAGCCTCTTTTTCTAGGATTAGGAAAAACTCCCATGTACTATAATATTTTATGTCATTAGATAATATCACATCTACCCACTTGTTTTGGGGTTGGGATAAACTTCAATTTACCCTTTGATCTCAAATAATATTACTCTTTTCCCAATTAATTGGATGGAAATATTAGTACCACCCATATCAAAGTGAAAATTATACACATTTGTACTACTAGATCATAAAACAATTAATTATATCATAACACATGAAATGAAATGGGATTCAGAAACATTTCACCATTTCATAACTTTTGGAAATGAGTGAGGTTTTATAATACTTTCATCATTTCACCATATAAAAACCTGTGGAAAAAAGTATGTTTCAAAATAGTTTTATCATAGGATAACCCATAGATGATAAATAGGTTTTGTAAACATATTTTCATCATAAAACATTCATTTAAATAATAATAATAATGGTATAATTGGTTTATGTCCCCATAAAATCAAATGTTACATCAATTAATGTTAGCTTATATAGATAATGGTTTTGAAAGATCACAAGGAACATTTCTTACAGAAAATAAATATTTTTGGAAAATCATTATTTTAAAAAATTAAAACATTTTAAAAATAAATTTTTATGAAAATAAACTTGAAAATATGTAAGTAAGGATTTAAATATTTTATAATCTATTAAAAAATAGATATTTTTCATGAAATTAATGATAAAAAAGTGATTATTTTCACATTTTAGGTTAAAATCCAAATGGGAATTATTTGGAATATGACATGAAGATTGCTTTAATTTATTTTAAAAAGTAAAACATTGGTAAAAATTTCTCAATTTAAAATTTTTAGGAATTTAAAAAGCATTTTTGAAATCATTTTAAGAAGGCATGGTTTTGGAAGAAAAATTATTTTCGACCAAAAATATAATTTTTATTAAAAATTTATTTTGGACTCTTGAGAACATAAAGATTATAAACTTAACAGGAAACATGTGTTATAAATAAATATCTAGAGTAGACTAAAATTCAATATTTTATTGAGATATGGATGATAAAATTTCATTATTCGAAGCTTAAACACAAAAAATATAGATAGACCATACGATTGTACTATAATACCATTACCACTTTGGTAACATTAAATCATAAGAGGAAGGAATGAATAATAATAAGTGAAACAAAGAATATCATGAGAATAAATAAATTTAAGATATTATATATAAAATAGTTTGTATATACACCTTATAAAATAAGGTACGTGCATAACGTAACATATGTATCAAAGAAGAAAAATTATGACAAAAATCCCATACCAATTTTGGTATCTTTTTAGCCATTAAAAGGAATGAAAGAGTTATAATAAAATAGATAAGTAAAATTCTATAATTTTAAGGATAGTAATAATGAAATACATTCAATTTAAGTATATAAACAACAAAAAATAAACTCATGGTGAATATGTCTTATTTCTAATAGAAAATAAAAGTGAGATAGAAATCCCTTACCACTACCATTATTTTGAATCATAATCCCAAATAAATAATAAAACCAAATGAAAAATGGATATTAATTTTGTAACCAATAAAAGTTGAATTATATACACCATATAAAATAAATGAGGGGTGAATTTTCATATATCTCTTAGAAATAAAAGCGAGACAAAAAATCTCTTACCTCAAGTCTTAACTTTTTTCATAAAGGTTAAAACCACATGTATATTAAATATAATTTTATTATTATTATATTAAATAACCATATATATATATCATAAAATATATGATTTTCCTATGACCTTTTATTACCCATTTGACATCAATTCAATTTAAAAGAGATGTGTTGGGAAATAACTGATTTTTTCATGTATGATTTGTTTTTTATTTTCATCCCTCTTACGTTGATCATGGTTACATAATCTATAGAAAAATAATCAGGAAATAATTATCATATTTATACATAAATTATAAATTTAATTACAGTCATGAATGGTGGTTATGATAAATTAATTATGTTACGATCAGAGAGATGGTATGTCGTATGTATGCATGAGTAACATTTCAAATTTTTAAATATACTTACTTAAAGAAGTTAAGAAATATGTTATATTTAAATAATGATAATAATATAATAAATAAAACAATATTAATTTAAATATACTTATAAATATCATCTATGTGGTGGGGTGATGAAAATAGTCAGTCACATTGCTTCGTGAAGGCGATAGTCCACAAAAACAAGAACGATGTTATCATCATTCAGTGAGTGAAAAGTTAAGAAATAAAATGATATATTATATTTTAATAATAAAAAATATATAATTTATTTCATAATTATTTCATTTATATCAAAAATAATTACCATTATTATCTTCCATTTAAATCAATAGTGAAAAACCAATCACATCACTTTGTGTGGTGGTAGTATGCCGTACAAATCAGCAAAGTTAACATATGATATATGAAATGGAAAGTAAAAAAAGGTATATAGGATATTTTGGATCGATAGGTACAATTATGTTATTAATATATTATATATTCTTTATATCCATCATCATAACCATCCATGAGAGGTGGTGATGAAATAATGAATGATATCAGTTTGTAAGGATGTAGTCCGCCTTACACACAAATGATGATTTTGTATCCCATTTCATGGAAGTGAAGATGTTTTTAGGTAAAAACCATAACATAGAAAATTATAAGTATATATAATATAACTATTATATTATATCATATTGTTTTAATAATAATTTAAGATGGTGGAGGAAGAAATAACATAAAAATTCTCATTGAAGATCTTTGCCTCTTCTTTAGGTAACCTCATTAGGTTTGCACCCAAATCATTCTTAGAATGGATTTATTACAAATAAGAGGCTTATATAATGAGTTTAGGAAATTTTTTAAGTTGTTTTGGTATGTATTTTCCATAATAAAATGTTTTTAACCTGTGCGGAAAAAAGGATTGGGGGTGGACTTTTATAAGTGAGGTGAGTGTCACACTTTTAATTTTTGAAAAGAAAAAGGTGTAATCATGTTTTCCTCACCCCAAAGGGGTAAATAATGGATTATGAAATATAATTAGAAATTATATGGTCTAAATACGTCCATAAAATATAATTTAGAAAAATGTTAATGTCATTTTAACCCATACTTTTTCATTATAACTCTCAATAAACCCATTTTAACTTAACTATGGTAATTAGTTTTTTCTGTTTTCACTATTAGTTTTTTTCAAAAATTAATTTGAAAATATTATATAATATAAATTATTATGAAATAAAATATTTAATTTATTTTTAAAAATTCAATTTGAATTATTGAAAATTTTTAATTTAAAATTAATCTCATAAACGCGATGAGATTGTGAGGTTTCAAAGAGAAAATGTTCAAAACTTTACAATGATTTTATATCTAATTAAAATAAAAAATTGATTAAAATTACCAAAGTTTTATTTATAGATATATTATTCAACTAATTTAAACTCCAAATATAATTAAAATATAATTTAAGTTTGAAAAACATTTGAACAAAAATGCAATTTTCAATTAAAATTTTGTATTTTTAACTATTTATTAGAAAATTAATATTTTCATGAAATTATAAAACATTAACCCTAATATAATTTTAACATGAATTTTTAAAAAATGAAGTTTATTTTATCAAATTAATTTTTTGAAATTTAAAAATTTAAAAGTTTTTTTATTCACAAAATGAATAACTTTTTTTTGAGAGAATAATATTTTTGAAAAATATAAAAACGTTACCCAAAAATTATGTTTGTTTTATTAATAATTTATATATATATAAAATAATTTTATATAATATTAAAAATTATTTAATACTATTAACATCACTATTTTCAACAGCTAGTTTATTACGGTCGTGTTTGAATAATATTAATAATATATCACAGTTTTGTTCAAACTCACTATAGTGTGTAACACAAGCTAACCCGATGTTAGATGTAATGAAATATTTACCTTTTTTTATTTAACATAACATATCCATGAAATTTAATTTATTTTAAAAAATAATATATTAAAAATTGGGGTGTTACATCTACTATGGATAAATTTGAGAAAAGGGATGACAAATATGATGATGAATTAGAATATGGAGGGAGAGTTGGTTTCAAAGAAGTGTTAGAGGCTAAAAATGATGAGATAATTTTTTGGAGATCCACGTAAAATAAAAAGTGTAGTGGTTCTTGATAATAAAATATAAATTTAGTAGTAGGTAAATGATAAATTCGATCTAGATGTAGAATTCAAAAAGAATAAATCTGAAAGGAATGCATGCACATGTAAGGTGATAGAGTAAAAACTCAATATCAATGTGTAGTGATTTATTATGAGTTTTTTGGAACAAAAAATGAATTATTTAGTAAAACTAATCAAAGATACTTTGATTTAATTGAAATATTTATGATTTAAAATTGATGATTTGGAGAGATAGATTAATCATGGCATGATATTTGGAAACCTAGCTGAATCAATGATCGAAAAGGTGAAGGAGAAGCATATAGGTCCAACAAGATAGTTATATGATGATTAGTATATGAGAAAGGTAAATTAGAATAAAAAATCTAGAAAGGGAATGATCAAAACCATAAGTAAGTGTGTTTTTATTCCATTCCATAGGTTCCCACTCCAATGGTGAATGTGAATTTCACTATCACTCAAAACTAGAATACATGGAATACACAAAATACCATTAATTCTATAGTAATGATACACTATATTATACCTATATAAGTTTTTTTTGGAAATTTTGGGCATTTTAAAAATGATTTATGTAACATCCCGAGATTACTATATATATATTTTCCTTTATTAATACTTTATTAGACACATTTGTTCACACAAACAAAGAAGATGGTTATGATACATTAATAAATTAAACAAATAAACTATAAAAGAAAACTATGAAAACATATATGTATCTATATATGATATAAAATTTTCAAATTCTTTAAATTATAAATTTGGTAAGAAATTATATTATAAATAAATAATGTTTATGTTGTGAATTTTTTAATAAATGCAGTTTAACCATTTATTTTATATTTTCTTTAAATATTAAATATATAATATTTATTTATATAATATAAAAAATTTATCTTTCTTAGAATTAATAATATCAATATTCACTTAGTATTAGTTTTTGATCACTTATAGAAAATCTCAAATTTTAGTTGAAAATAATATTTTTCGATAATTATAATTTTTATAAATTTATCAATAAATAATAATTACCTAGAATTTCGTAAAAATTTTATCTAAACAAATATTTAATTATTTAATATATATATATATATATATGTATATATACATATATATATTATTTCAAAGTACTATTTTAATATATAAAACCCACAGACATCATTTTTTGGACTAGAGTAAATGGTTACCTAAATAAGGGAAACTGTTTCAAAGATTTTATTTAATTAAATAGTATTTTGATAAAATTTGGTTATGTATTGATTTTAATATCACATAAACATATTTGAATTGACAATAAACCAATATATTTCATAAAAATAATTAATAATAATAATACTCACTCACACAAAAAAATTCTTCTTAAAAACATGCTTATAGTAAAAACTATTTTTAAGTGTTAAGTGTATTTAAATTAAAATAAGATTTCATTGATTAGATTATATTTAAATGATAAAATAAATTTCATATATTTGGATATACTAATAAAATTCTGTCGTAATATCCCAAATATTAAGGGATATTTTAATTCATTATCATAGGCGATAGTAAAAGTTAACTTGGAAAAAAAATTAAAAATTTGTAAAGATAAAATTGAATGTAAAACCACCAAACTCACTCCATTATTTCCTCAACATGAGTTTATGGGTGAATTTTAAGCTATTTTATGACTCATAATACATAATTTCGACATAATTTAATGATTAAACTTGTTTTATGTGTAGAAATAAATTAATAATTTAAGGTAATTCCAACATTATACTTCCCATATCTTATAAAAGTGAGTGCTTCCATTAGTTTAAGGTACACACATTACATTTCTTTCCTAACCAAAAATCATACCATTTAATCCTCCAAAAATAATAACATACTAACCTAAGAATTTGGAATTATTTATATGACATCCTGAACTTAGGTGCCACTCACAGGTGCCTCGAGCCTACCTCATGTGTATCTCCCCAAATTTCAGAGGCCATCGACTAGTAGAAAGGGCTTATGGTGTGTCCGTGTGGAGAATATTCCCTAATTAACTGAGTGTAGCATAGTGAATATATAATAAAATTATTATGTAGAAGAAGTAATATAAATAAAAATATGTAACAACAAAAGAATACAAGAGTAATAAACAACTGAAAAACTTATAATCATATACAAAAGTTGATAATGATATATCATGCTTCTAAAAATATAGAAAAAATGGTTACAAAGTAGTAGAGAAAAAATTATATAAAAAATTAGAAAAAATGAAATTCAAAAAACTATCCAAGCATCCCAAGATCCCAATCATACATCTATTACCCAACTCCATCCTGATGCAAGTAAGAAATCAAGTGTCTAAAGAGGTATACTTCCCTTTTTCAAAAACTATATATATGTAATTTTTCTAGGATTCAATGGCATCCTGGATAGTGTGTGTGATAAATCTCAGTAGGGGACCACCACCAACATCTATAACATCTGTCCCTTCCAATATATATTGAGAAGATTTGAAGAATGCATATATAAAACTAAAGTAGTACATTGATGTAAGTGCATATTTAACAAATTAAGACCTTGGATTGTGACTAAACATGTAGAAAATTCATTAATTATTGATGTTACAATTTATATAGTTAATTCACCTAATGTAAATCCAACACTGAATTCTAGAAATTATAATAATAGTGACAGGATCCAAGATATAATAAGGCATCTATTATGTTTATATTATAGAAGAGGTACCAAGGTAATAACTAAGGAAACAATGACCTCAAGGGTCAATCCAACTCAGGTCATAACTATATCCATGTTATAGGGGTAAGAGTGTAATACAATAAGTATTTTCAAAGGAATCCCACAATAGGGTAAATCTAATTGAGTCCAAGGAATACATCTAAGGTAAAATGAGAGAAGTATTGACAAGGCCCAAGGGCGTATCCAAAGATCCTCATGTATTCAAAACAATGATTGATTCAAGGAGTGTTTCTAAGGAATCCTATAATAATAATGGAGGCATGATTCTATGGTTTCATTCTGATAATCCACTATATAGATGGCTATCAGGTTCCAAGGTTGGTATCACCCTTGGAAGAAACATCCTTGAATCAGAATGAGATTGATGTGTGACCAAGGAATTCCTTTGGGACTCTAATGTGAGCTCATGTTTGACCACTCCTATTATAATTTATTGGTTCGTATTCATTAGGCACCATATAATCAATTCATTTAATTAAAAATCCTTGTAACAATTATTCATATTGATAATTCATTTGGTTTCATCCATTTCCTTTCATTAGCGTGACAAGGATAACTGGGTATGAAACCATTCAATTAACTGATTTATTTCATAAAAAAATAATAAGTCTCACTCTGATACTTTCCATTAGACATATCAATGTGTTCTACGGATGTGTAACAAAGCTATTCAATTATAATTTTTTTAGGACAAGACATATATATATACACACACACACAGAGACACACACACAATATCCTCACTAATTCCATTTATGATTGATTTAAAAAATTAAAGCATTTTCATTAGGTGGTTAAAATTGGAAGAAAACTTGGTACTTGGAAATTAAAAATTAAAAATTTATTTAATTATAGGGGATTAACATTAATAGGGTCAAGCCACACATCTAAATGGTGGAGCAAACAGACATGTAAAAGAACTAAAATCCCAATTATGGAAATCACCCTATATGGTGTGGTTGTCACTATAGAAATAACAACCAATGATGGATACCATATTTAATAAGAGTCTTAGAGTATTATTCTAATGATTATAAGAAAGTCACATTAATTATACAGGTGACACCTGATGAAATTAGTGCACACATATGGAATTTTATTAAGTGACTAAATTTGAGGGATGAGTTATAAACCACCTACATCATACTCATATAACTATCTATATCTAGTATTGGCATCTAGTTTGGGTTGGATTTGAATATATCTAAAGAACCAATCATTGCCCTGAAAATAGGTCATATGGTCTTGCATCTAAATAACATCATTGATGGAAAGAATAACAAAAAAGGGATATAAATGAACTGAGGTATTAGTATTACACATCCAACGTGATAAAATATGATTGAATTAGACAATGGATTAGATCTTGGGATAAAAAGATATATTAGGATTTAGAGGGCTCTAAAATTGGAGATTTGGTGGGTGTTGTTTTCAAGAGTGAGAAAACAAAGATAGAGGATGTTAAAAACATCACATTTATTTGAAATTTCCTAATTTCTCCCAAAATGGGAATCACACGGTTAGGCAACATGGTTTTTCAAACCGTGCACCAACCATATGGAATCTACTATAGGGAGGGGAATTTCACATGGTTAGGCTACATGGTTAAAGAAATCATGTGACAACTGTGCTAAAGACCTCTACAACATGTCTACAAGTTTTAGCATTGTAATGCACCCCAAATTGCATGGTTTTTCTTACCATGTGGCCTATAAGACTACACTATCTAGAATTATATAGTTAGAAATAACCATGTGTCCTTCCCTGCATGGTTTCCACTAATCATGCAATACGATGTTTTCACCCATGAAATTGTGATCTAGATTTAGAACCTTCTTGATACACTCTAGAGACACCTGTGAACTCATTTGGAATCTTTATTAGGTACAAAATAAATAATTTTACCAAATTTAAGATGATTCATACCTGACTCAAAAATCAGGTACATAAATTCTTTCCCCTTTAAAGGAACTCATCCCCAGGTACACATTCTAATAGTGACAAAACTCTATTAGAGAACAACATTGGCCACTAGTATTTGTGCATCGACCTTCAACTCCCAATTCTTATCTTTTAGATGGATGTGCTACCATAACACTAGTTCTATAGGGACACACCATATTCAAAGATAATTATTTTCTCGTTAATTACTCATATATGATAATCCTAAAATTAAACATCGACATATAGCTCAACTTAATTGGGATGAAAATAATGAGATAGGTCGGAATGGTACCAACAATGGTATGAAATGTGTAATACATTATGCATGGCGTTGTATATCTATGTTAGTAACAATCAATAGGATACTGTACTGACTCTCTCTAGAACCTCAAATGGACCTATATAACAAGGATAAAAATTCCCTTACCTATACATACTTCTAGCCTGAGGCTCGGCGATACACATAAGAAAACATGATCCCTGACCTAAAACACCATAAAAAATTGACTGAGATCATAATAATATTTATTTCTAGACTGAGCAGTAGACATATGATTCCTAATTAGCTGAACCAAATTCAAAGTCTTTTCTATTATATGAGGACCTAGCAGGGCTTCCTCTCCATCCATTACCCAACATAAGGGTGAACGACATGACCTACGATACAAGGTTGTAAAATGATCTAAATGAATTGTCTCCTAAATACTATTATTATAAGAAAACTAAATGAAAAGAATATGATTATCTTATTTTTTTTTATTAAAATCAAGGATACATGCCCAAAAAAATTTCTCTAGAATATGTATTGTCTGTTCTGACTATCTATCAGAATAAGGGTGAAAATATGTGCTCAAAAGCACCTGTGTACCCACTATGCTATGAAAACCCTACTAAAACCATGATGTGAAATGAGAAACCCTATATGAAATGATAATATTAGGGTCCTTGTGTATTCAGATGATCTCACATAAATGTAATCTTCTCATCCAATAAACTGGAAAAGACTCTCAAATAGGAAAGAAGTGGGATACTTTTTTTAGTCGTTTAATAACTACCCATACAATATCAGTACTCCTGGGAGACTTAGGTAAACTAACTACAAATTCCATTCAATAATCATCCCATTTCCATTCAGGGACTAAAAGAGGCTGTAACAAGTCTGCATGTCTCTGGATTTTCACCTTTACCTACTGATAGGCAGAACACCTAGTGATAGTGCATGCTATTTGACGTTCCATCCTCGACCATGAATACTAGAGTTGCATATTTTGATACATATTAGAGATACCTAGATGAAATGAAAAATAAGAATCATGGTAATCACCCATCAACTCCTCTATTATCTTTGTAGGAACCCAGAAACATCTATGTACATGCAAGACATCATCTCTTTCTAAAGACCAACATAGAGGTTGGTCATCTCTTGAAACTCTCTTATGGAGAACCAATCCCTTATGATCAGAAACTTTCCTTCTCCTCACATCCTCTTGGAGGGAAGCTATAACTATTAAGGATGAGATGTAAGGTTTCTCATGAATATCATGAAACTCTATATACATCATAGAGAATAGGACCATTAATTTCTATTCATCATTGGCATCTCGTACTTCGTGTTCCTGAGTTTTATGACTCAGAGCATCCTCTATTATATTGCCTTTTAGAATGGTATATATAAGATCAAAATCAAAGTAATGATGTCATTCAAACCATATACTATATTTTTGGTTTAATTTACACTGTGTGAATATATATTTGAGGCTCTTTTTGTATGTATACACCACAAAGAAATTACACATTATATTGTCTCTCTATTAATGTATGGAATGGAAAACTTCTACTTTCTCAAGGCCATTCATTGGGTGATTTATATTGTGAGGTTTCAACTTCTATAATTAATAATCAATGACCCATTCCCCCTACATCAACATTTCTCCTAGTAAAATTATCTATGCATCACAAAACATGGTATATCCTCTATTAGGATTTGGTAGAATCAGAATAGGTGCCGAGGCAAGCCTTAATTTCAACTCATGAAATAATTTCCCATGATCTTTTGACTAAAGGAACTTGAAACCATTATTTGTAATAACAGTAATAGGTGCAATAAGGAATGAGAAATCCTATATGAAATTTCTGTAATATCAATCCATCACCAAGAAACTCTATAAATCAAACATTTTCTTGGGCTGCTCCCAAGAAACCGTAGCACTTCCCTTCTTTGGGTCAATAGAGACACCCGATTCTAAGATTATATTTCCCAAGAAATGAACTTTTATGATCTATAAGTGGATCTTAACAAGATTTTCATAAATATGATGCTCTATCAGGGTACTTAGAATGATCTCAAGGTGCTTAGTGTGGTTGTTACGAGTATAAAAATGCACAAATATTTATCCCACAAATACTATGTTAAAAGAATACAGATAGGGGTAGAACACCCTATTAATCATATCCATGAAAATGGAGGGAAAATTCATAATACCTAAAGACATAACAAGGTACTGATACAGATCATACCTACTATAGAATTCTATACGACGTATGTTTGATAGACTGACTCACACCTAATGATAGCCTAATATCAGGTTGATCTTAGATAAAACCCAAAATCCTTTGAGATTGTTTAAGAGATCATCTGTATGAGGAAATGGATGAAATTTCTTGTCCCTAATCTCATTAAACCATCTGTAATCCAT
This sequence comes from Viscum album, assembly GCA_963277665.1. Classification (NCBI taxonomy): domain Eukaryota; kingdom Viridiplantae; phylum Streptophyta; class Magnoliopsida; order Santalales; family Viscaceae; genus Viscum; species Viscum album. The sequence goes on along the minus strand of OY728140.1, from coordinate 1,708,660,485 downwards.
GCATAAACAATGTGTACCATCTGCCTTTTTTTGAAAATCATGGGGGAACCCCAAGAGGAAGTGTTATGTTGTATGAAACCCTTGGCCTCTAAATACTCCAACAATCGCTTGAGCTCCAGGAGCTCAGTAGGTTCCATCCTGTATGGAGGAATGGACACTAGAGCTTCACCTATAATGAGATCAATTGAAAACTATACCTCTCACCTTGGAGGTAATCTATAAAAATTTTCAGGAAATACATTAGTGAAAAGATATACTACTAGAGTGAACCCAGATTTATGTAAACCCTGATCCTCCATGAAGATACATTAAATCTAGGCGGTCACTCCACCTAGCCCATGATGCTTAGGTCAAACTCTACTGTCATAGACATCCCACTCGACCTTCTGTAGATAAATAATTCTCTTTAGTTAAGTAAATGATACCCTTAAGTGATATAATCCTACAAAAGTGTGATAAAGAACCGACCAACCCATCCCAATAATTACATCAAATCTCATCATATTTAAAACAAAGTGGCCTCACAAGGAAGGGTAACTGACTACCTCAAGGGGATATTCCAAACATGGAATATTAACTTTGATTGTACTCCTAACTATGTATTCAAAGTTATTGAACTATAGTAATATTGTATTTCTAACTTGAGACTTTCCATGATTGATAAATAGATGAAATATTTTAAATCACCTATATCAAATACAAAAGATACTATAGTTAAGGAAATTAGAATAATTTCTCATATTATAGATGATCTTATAGCCTATTCCATGGGTATCAGATGCTGTTCATAAAATTGACCTGATCTATGACCCTATTCCATAGCTAGAGTACCACGATCTTGATCGCTCTTCTCGTGCTACTGGTGATTAGGATATTGGCTACCACAACTCTGACCTCCTTATCAGCTAGTCCTATCAGTTCTTCTCTCACTCCTCACCTGATGTGGCATATAAGAATCTTCCCCTGAAGTTGTATATGGTGTATAACCTCTTCCATTAGATGCAAATAGAATGTTCTCATAGAATCTTAAAAGAATCCCCATTTGGCCACAAGCCTCACATTCTAGAGGATCTCTATCACACTAAGGATTCGGATTCCCATATTGTCCACACTGATTAAACACCATAAAGATACATGTATGGGTACTATAGCTTCTAATTACCTAATGAGAAACCTCAAGGGATCACTTTCTACTTTCGGAAGAACTACTGGACTACCACAACACTAATACTCTATTCTCGACACTATCACCATCCTTTAGGTTGCGCTCAGTGATAATAGCCTAATTTACTATTTCAAAAAAGGTAGGTAAGAGTAAGACATTCACATGAGTAATATGAAATACTAGAACCCATTCTTGAAATGTCTATAATGCGAAATCTCATCATCGATTTGAAGTAGTGAAATTGTAAGAACCCAATTCTTATTCTTGACGTACGAGTTTCTTCTTTTACTATTTCCTTAAGTGTTTTTTAGAAAATAAGGAAAATGGGAAAAAATCCCAAATTTTGTGGGTATACACCATGTAATTTTCCACACACTATGTACTTCGGCCATGTGGGATGAGTACACAGGGCGTGTAGGCCTGTCGGTGATGAAGGGTGTAAAAACTAACTACATTCCATGTAATTAGTATATACATGCCGTGTAATCAGTCAGTAGGTGCCGGGGGAGTAGCCGCCAGCTGAGTGATTGTACACTCCATGTACTTAGTATATTAATGTCGTGTAATCATATTGAAAGATGAATAGTGAGGCAGTTGAAAGTGACTGCTAGAAGAATAGTTAAAAAATGAAAAGTACAGGCCATGTACTTGAGATGACATACCGTGTAATCATGTCGACAGAGGAACAATGAGGTGGTGGAAAGTGGATGCCAGAGGACCAATTTAAAATGAAAATTACATGCCAAGTACTTGAGAGTACACGCCGTGTAGTTGTGTTTTTTTGTTATAAACCGGAAGTAGCCTCCTCTTTCAATTGAGGAATCTTAGAGCACTAGGAATCCTTGGGAGAGACAACCAAACCTTGGAAGAGCTCTCGACCAAGTATCGGGACTCTGATTCATTTTCCAACAATCACATTAGGACCGTACGGGTACACCCTTTCCTCTCTGTGTGTGTTTCCTTCCAATTCTTTCCTGAGGGGAAGTTATTTGAGTTTTAATGGGTGAATGTTTATACCTGATCTATGTCATTCTTGGGTGTTTCGGGAGGCTTTGTTCACATATAATGATTAGAGGAGATCAAGTTAGGTGGTCTAATGTTTAATTCCAAATGTCATGTAGTTTTTGTGTATCATTGTGCTACGCGCCCATGTTTAGGGTGTCTTATGGTAGAGGCCTTGACTAATTAAATACCTAGAACTACATAGGTAATTTAATGAATATGTATAAATTGTTGTTTGTGATTGTTTCCTTGATCCAAGGTCACCCAGTGGGTGCATTTCTCTTGTTTAGATGTTTGGCCAGGATACCCATGGGTATTCCGTGATTATAGAATGCTTCAATTTTTCTTGAGAGAAAATGTATATATAATTTCTTGCTTATGTGTTAGTCTTGGCCTGGTTACATGATTAGACTGAGGGTGTGGTTACTTGATTAGCCTGAGGTTAGTGTTTAGTTTATCCTGAGGGAATCTTTTCTTATGTCTGAGGGAAAGTGTTTGTTTAGCCCGAGGGAAACATTTCATATGCCTGAGGGATATAACTTCCGAACCTAAGGGTCATATCTCATTTTCTTGAGGGAAATAATCATTATGTCTGAGGGAAATCACCTGAGGGTAAGGTTTTGCATGTCTAAGGACTCTATTTACTTTTTATATTCACTGTGGTGACTACACATGTTATACCTGTCACGCTAAAGCATAGGCTTGGTACTGTTTTACCTTCTTCTTATAAGATATCTTGTTTTGGTTTTTTCTACAGCACTATTTAGGATATTTTCTACTGAGTATGAGTCTCAGAAACTTATAATTATATTATATTTAATTGTTAAATAATGAATAAATGAAAATGGAACTAGTAGGAGTATCTGATTTTTAGTACTTCATCTTTTACTTCATTTCATTAATGCACACTATTGTTTCATTGATTCACTAATAGTTGGGCATAGTCCTTTGTTGGTTGCCTACTGGGATTTATTTCTCACACCCTATTTGGGTCATATCTTGGGCCCAAACAGATTATATTGTTATTGGTGTTGATAAGGGAAAGAGTCCCTATACAGGTACTTGATTGTTGTAGAGAAGTAGGAGAATGGGACCCATCTTAGGCTTGCGATGCTGTTGAGTTCTTATTGTGCTGTTTTGTTTTTCTTTGTTGTATTTTTCCCTTATACTATATTGTTTTAGATTGTAGTGTATTATTTTTTGGCTGCTTTCCAAGATTTAGGGACATATTGCATCATTATATATGACTATTGGTCATTTATTTACTTCAGTACTATTTTCCATTTCAGCATTGGTATTATTTACTTCTTCTGCTTTGTATGTTTATATTGTTTCTACTATGCTACACTTTAAAAAACGAGGGAATAGTTTCTCCACTATCAGTTCTTTTCCCTCGTTGCTAGTTAGCAGCCTCTAGCATTTGGGGAAATGCGCTTAAGGTCATGTGAACAACTGGGTTCGGGGTACCCGTTGAGTGGCAACTGGATCCGGGATGTTACAAGTGGTATCATAGTATTTTTATTTTTTCTGAGTTATATTATTTGGAAACGATAGAAATAGATAGACTGTGAAGGGGTTTGATAATAACAATGCCTGGGATTAGCTACCCCGTGTACAGGTAAAGGTCGGATTTCCTTGAATTAAATTGTGATTTTCTGTTTAGGATTATTACAGTTGATTTGATTTTCACTGTTGGGTGACACACTTGTGGTGTGATGTTTATATTTTTATACAGGGTTATATTTAGTTACAAGCCGATGAGATGAGGGTATGCCATCTCATGCATCATTTAGGCACATGTTAGAATCACATGCCATGCATAGTTTCCATGCCATGTAGGCACATTAGATATTGAATGTTGTTGTGATAGATGTTGTGCTAGAAAATGCATTTTGTTCTGATAGATGCTTTGATAAAATACCTTCTATTTGATAGGGTATTTTTATATAAGGTTTTGAGAATGAACCCCTAACTTTGGTTCTTGAAGATTATAGGCCCTCATCAACCAGAATTTGGTGGATCATTGACTTGGTTTACTTTTTATAACATGTATAAGATGCCAAGATTTGATTACCGGGGAGTATGGGCCCTCACGAATCGAAATTTGGCACTTAGGTGTTGGATTTAGTGTTTTTTTGGGCTCCAGAGTAGTTTCTGAGGCTTACTGTCCAGAGAAACCCTGAATACACACCGTATAGTTGTGAATACACGCCATGTACTCTTCTGTTTAGAAAGAAAAGAAATTTTTTTTAGTACACACCGTGTACTGTATGTACACACTGTGTAGTTCCTAACCGTGTCATAGGACGTGTAGGTAGAAGCATGGAATAGAGAAAACTCTAAGGGTACACAACATGTACCATCGTGGTGACCCTATGTCCACCATGTAACTAACAACACGGGCGGAGAAAAACTTCACTTAAGCATGCCGTGTCACTTTAGAACACGCTGTGTAGTTTAATTTGGGAGTCCAGCCGTGTAACTAACAACACGGGTCGGTGTAATCCTTTAGAGTACACACTGGGTTCATATGGAACACGCCGTGTAGTTTTAGCCATGTATCCCGACATTTCTCAAACAACACGGATTGGAAACTCTTGTCTAGTACATGCTATGTACCTGTGGTACACGTTGTGTAGTCTTGACCGATGAGAGGCTGTGTGTATTTTTTTGTGTGGCTGGGGAGACAGGGTGGTGTACACACCGTGTGTGGGTGTAACATGCCATGTATTGTCAGCCGAGTATCCATCCATGTCACTAACAACAGGAGCAGTTGGAATCCAATCCGTACATGCCATGTCTATATGGAACAAGCTGTGTAGTTTGAGCTATGTACCCTGCTATGTCGCGAACAACACGGGTTGGTGAAGCTTGTCTAGTACACGCCGTGTAGACCTTAAACTCTTTGTGTAGTTTTTTTCTAAAGAAAACAATGTGGGGAAGCCATGTAGAAGGAATCAGGAAGGGGAAGAAAATTCAAGTACACGCCATGTGTGTGGATAACACGCCGTGTGTTCGGGGTGTTACATGACCAGTTTTGGAAGAAGTACATGCCCATGTGAAAGAATTAAGGGAACACACCATGTAGTTATTATACACGCCATGTAGTGTTGATTTATAAAACACATATCTTTTAATTCTCCTGTTCCCATCTTACACTCCTTATTTTCATCCCTTGATGATCTTAAACTAAGGCGTTTGTTTGGCCTTGTAGAGTCATGCCACCGAGACGACCACGAGTTATTATCCAAGAGAGTGACAAGGATTATACTCCTGAAACGGTGGTCCATGGGCTATCAATGAATCCTCCAATAGAGCTAGATGCAGCGCCAACTGTTATACCGGACACAGGCGCAGATACACAGTTCCATAAAGGCTTCGTGCGATTCATGCAGATGTTCTAGGGAGCACTGCCAACTGCCACATCTATGGCAGAGCTGACACATATATTCCAGTAGCAGCATCCACCTATGTTTTTAGGGGATGGAGGACCACAGGCTGCGGAGTATTCGATGGGTTCTATGCAGACTATGTTTGAGAATCTTGAGACGCCACCTGGGCCAAGGGTCAAGATCGCTACTTACATGCGACATGATTCTGCCAAGAGATGGTGGGATGTTACCACCTAGTCTAAGCATCACTGAGACATGGCGTGGGAAGATTTTCAGGTAGTATTCTATGACTTTTTCTTTCCAGAGACACTGAGGGAAGATCGAGCTTGAGAGTTCATGAATCTGTAGTAAGACACCATGTTAGTGATGGAATATTATACCCGCTTCAACAAACTACAACGCTTTTCCCCTATTCCAGTGGGTGATGAGACGTTGAGGGCTCGACACTTTGAGGATTGAATTAAATATTACATCCAAGCACTGGTGAACATTTTTCGGTTGCCTACAGTGCATGCTATTGTACACTAGGCACTGATTACTGAGCAGAACTTGCGGGAAGCTAGTGGTGCAGGCCAGGGCGGTTCAGCACCAGTTTCAGGTACTATTTCAACTAGTAGGAGGAAGAGGCAGATTGATTTATCTCACGGTGGCAGTACTAGCCAGAATATTTCTTCAAGTGGCCTGGAAAGGTGCTACCAGTGCGGTAAAGAGGGGAACAAGTGTCCTTAATGTCCACTTGACCTAGTGGAGTGTCGAGCTTGCGGAAAGATAGGTTATCTGTAGCGTTTTTGAATGGTATTTCCACCAGTGGCTTGTGAGAGGGGTTCTGTACAGACTCTTCGTGTAGGAGAAGGTACAATAGCTTCTTACCAGTCAGGGAATTTGAAGACATTAGGACGTTCAGGCTGAGATGGTGGTCCTGGCTATGGTAGCTAGACACCAGGATCTCAGAGACAACAGGGCGGGATAGCTTAGGGTATCCAGGCTATGTCGTAGGGCCTCAATACATGGCAGACATATGTAGTGCAATAGACCCAATAAAAGCTAGATCCTGGACCCTCTACTGTCATAGGTACTATTCTAGATGCTTCTGTTTTATCTACAATACTTTTCAATACTAGTGCTACACATAGTTTTATATTTGTGACCATTGTGAAGTGCCTTGGGCTATGTGTTTCTTCTTCTTCTTCTGATATCATGATGCTAGACACTTCGTTGGGGATTAGAACAGTTGGTGTGAGTCAGTGAAGGGAGTTACCCCTAGAGGTTGGTGGGTGTCACTTTCTATGGGACCTCTATGTATTAGAGATGATGATCTATGACATCATTCTCAGGATGGACTGGTTGGTACCCCTCCGAGAATTTATAGATTGCTATCGTCGTAGTGTGAGTTTCACATCACTAGGGGGCGGGGAGTTTCTATACAAGGGCGAATGGGATGTCCTGGTGAGCTGAGCGGTACCCGAGCATCGTGGATGAGGTGGTGTGATAGCCTAGATTGCGAGTTTATATCTGAATGACCAGGGAACTTTTCAGAAGGATTTCCCTCCAGTAGTTGATCATTTCAGGGATGTCTTCCCAGATAACTTTTCAGGTATAACTCTAGAGTGATAGGTGGACTTCTCTATTAATCTTATTCTAGGAGTAGAACTGGTGTCCATTCCTTCTTATAGGATGGCTACACCAGAGTTGCAAGAGCTCAAGAGGCTATTAGAGGAGTTTTAGGCAAAGGATTTCATCTGAACGAATACTTTTCCTTGGGGTTCTCCTATCCTGTTTGCAAAGAAGGCAGACGGTACCCTCAGACTTTGTGTGGATTATCAGAAGCTGAACCAGTTGATAGTCAAGAACCAATATCCCTTGTCAAGGATTGAAAATATTTTAGATAAACTTCAAGGAGAATGAGTGTTCTCGAATATTGACTTGACATCTGAATATCATTAGTTTCTCATTAGACCATCGGACATACCACTTACAGATTTTTAGAGAAGATATGGTCTATATGGCTACTTGGTTATGCCGTTCAGACTCATGAACACGCAGGTAGTTTTCATGGCTTTGATGAATCGTGTTTTCCATCCTTATCTGGATTCTGTTGTGGTAGTCTTCATGGAAGATCTCTTGGTGTACTCTTACACTCGACCCAACCATGCTACCCATATTGAGATTGTTTTGAGTACACTAAGAGAACATCAGCTATATTCTAAGCTCTCAAAGTGATACTTTTGGATAGACCAAATACACTTCCTGGGTCATATTATCTTAGAGGAAGGAGTTGCGGTATACCTAGAGAATGTGAGAGAATTAGTTTCCTGGGAGCAGCCTAATAACATGTTCGAAATACAGAGTTTCTTGGGGCTGGATGGTTTCTACCGGCCCTTTATATAGGACTTCTCTTGCTTAGCAGCGCTGTTGATGGGTTTGACTAAGAAGGGTGTGATGTTTGTTTGGTCAGAAACTTGTGAGATAGTCGTTCTGGAGCTGAAGGAAAGGTTGGCATCAGCACTAGTACTGATACTTCCAGAGCAAGGGAAAAGCTATATAGTTTACTGTGATGCATCAGGTATTAGGCTGAGAACATTGTTGATGCGAGGCGATTGAGTATTTATGTACGAGTCTCAGCAGTTGAGGCCACATGAGAGGAATTACCCGATGTATTATCCTGAGTGGGATGTAGTTGTTCATGTGTTACGTTATTGGAGACATTATCTCTTGAGAGAGAATTTTGTGGTGTTTACGGACCACAAAAGTCTCAAATATATCTTTACTTAGCATGACCTGAATATGAGATAGCGAAGGTGGGTTGAATACCTTCAGTACTTCGACTTCGAGTTTGCCTATACACCCGGTATGGGTAATTCAGTTGCTGATGCACTAAGTAAGAGGACTCAGATACAGGCAGTGCAGGAGGCCAGTGGTGAGTGTCAGCTTATGGATTTGTTCTCTGAGATGCATTTGGAGGTGCACGATCGTCAGGGTTGGGCCTATCTTTCATCCTTAACTGTGACTTCTACCCTCATGGATAGAGTGAGGATGAGACAACTATCATATTCAGAAGGCCTAGTTCTACGGGAGTCGGTGGCATGTGAGGACCCTACTTCCAGTTGGATGATAGGAGATGATGAGGTATTTCATATCCATGTATGATTGTGGGTTCCAGGTGATATACGCGAGGAGTTGATGTGGTAGTTTCATGCTTCAGCCTGGGTAGTGCATCCCAGAGTTACTAAGATGTACCATGACTTGAGATGTCAGTATTGGTAGCCGAGTATGAAACGAGAGGTAGATAGTTTTGTTACGAGATGTTCCACGTATCAGTAGGTGAAGGCGGAGCATCAGAGGCTAGTCAGACTGTTATAATTGTTACCCATTCCAGAGTGGAAATGGTATGATTTCACGATGGACTTCATGACCGGGTTATCGAGGTCACCTCGAGGCAGTGATTCCATGTGGGTTGTTGTGGGAAGACTTACAAAGGTTGCTCACTTTTTTCCGATCAAGGAGACCTTCGGTGTTGATGAGCTCGAAATGTTGTATATCTCAAAGTTAGTACATCTTCATGGGGTCCCTTGTAATATCATTTCAGATTGTGACGCCCGTTTTACGTCTCGTTTCTGGCAGAGTTTTCAGAGGGCACTGAGTACATAGGTGCTTTTGAGCACAACTTACCACCATCAGATCGATGGACATTCAGAGTGTACAATACAGGTGCTAGAAAACATGCTGCGTTCATGCGTCTTGGACTTTGGGGGCTCTTGGGATAAGCACATACCCCAGGTCGAGTTTGGATACAAATAATTGTTTTCAGGAAACTATTGAGATGGATCTTTACAATGCTTTATATGGTAGGCCATTCCGATCACCTTTGTGCTGGTTGGAGGTAGGTGAGGCAGATTTACTGGGACCACCTCTCATACAGGATACTTCAGAGAAGGTCCAGTTGATTCCGAAGCAGATGGATACTGCACAATATCATCAGAAATCTTATGCTGATTGCCACAGAAGAATTTTGGAGTTCGTGGTTGGGGATCAGGTTTTCTTGCGTGTTTCACCAAGGTTGGGACACAGACAGAACAAGAGATAGGGTAAGCTTTCACCGAGGTATGTGGGAATGTTTGAGATTTTAGAGAGATTCGGGATAGTTTTCTATCGGTTGCAGTTACCACAAAGGTACCAGGCCATGAACGATGTCTTCCACGTATCTCAGTTGCGCCATTATCACTCAGACCCATCTCTTCAATCCAATGCATCCTTTGAGAAGCATCTGATTCGTATTGTTGATAGGAGCACGAAGGTACTCCGAGGCCAGTCATTTTCTCTCATATGAGTGCTATGGTAGCATGGCCAAGTGTAAGACAAAACCTAGGAGTGGGAGGCTGACGTATGAGATCAGTTTTCAGAGTTATTCTGAGCATTATCCTCACCACCCTTGTAAGGGAAATTTGAAGATGAATTGTTTTAAGGGGGGAAGTTCATAAGAACCCGGTTTTTATTCTTGAGGTACAAGTTTATTTTTTTCCTTTTTCATTAAGTGTTTTTGAGAAAATAAGGAAAATGGGGGAAAATACCAAATTTTGTGGGTACACGCTGTGTACTTTTCCACATGCCCTGTACTTTGGCCGTGTGGGATGAGTACATAGGGCGTGTTGGCCTTTCGTCAATGAACGATGTAAAAACTGACTACATGCCGTGTACATAGTATATACACGCTGTGCAATCAATTGGCACATGCGGTGGGAGTAGCCACCAGCTAAGTGATAGTACACACTGTGTAATCATGTCGATAGATAAACATTGAGGCGGTGTAATGCGGCCGCCAGAGGAATAATTAAAAATGAAAATTACATGTCGTGTACTTGAGAGTACATGCCGTGTATTTGTGTTTTTTTGTTATAAACTAGCAGTAGCCTCCTCTTTCAACATAGGAATCATAGAACACCGGGAAGCCAAGGGAGAGACAACCAAACCTTGGTAGATCTCCTGATTGAGTATCGGAACTCCGATTCGTTCACCGAGGATCACGTTAGGACCGCGCGGGTAAGCCCTTTCCTCTCCTTATGTGTTTCCTTCCAATTATTTCTTGAGGAGAAGTTATTTGAGTTTGAATGGGTGATTTTTTATCCCACATCTAAGTCATTTATGGGTGTTTCGGGAGGCGTTGTTCATGTATAATGATTAGAGGAGATCATGGTAGGTGGTCTGATGTTTAATTCCAACTTTCATGTTGTTTTTGTGTACCATTGTGCTACGCACCCATGTTTGAGGTGTCGTATGGCTGAGGCCTTGACTAATTAAATACCTGTAATTGCATAGGTAATTTAATGAATCTATATAAATTGCAGTTTGGGATCATTTCCTTGATCTAGGGCCACCCCATGGGTGCATTTCCCTTGTTTAGCTGTTTGGCCAGGAAAATCGTGGGTATGCCATGATTATAGCATGCTTTGAGTTTTATTGAGAGAAAATGTATATATAATTTCTTTCTTATATGTTGGACTCGGCCTGGTTACTTGATTAGCCTCAGGGTATGGTTACTTGAATAGCCTCAGGGCAGTGTTTAGTTTAGCTTGAGGGAAGATTTTCTTATGCCTTAGGGAAAGTGTTTGTTTAGCTTGAGGTCAACGTTTCATATGCCTGAGGGCAGTAGCTTCCGTTCCTGAGGGCCATATCTCATATTCTTGAGGGAAATACTCGTTATGCCTGAGGGCCATCAGCTGAGGGCTTCAATTCTATTTACCCAAGGGTAAGGTTTTGCATGTCTGAGGAATCTTTTTACATTTTATATTCACTTTGGTTACTTCACATGTTATACCTGCCAAGCTAAAGCACATGCTTGGTATTGTTTTACCTTCTTCTCTTTAGATAGATTATTGTGGTTTTTGTTGCAGCACTGTTTATGAGATTTTTGGCTGAGGCTAAGTCTCAAAAACATATAATTAAATTATATTGAATTGTTAAATATTGAATAAATGAAAATGGAACTAGTAAGAGTAGATTCTTTTGAGTACTTCCTCATTTACTACATTTCATTACCTTACATTGCTTTTGCACAAATTTACTGACAGCTGAGCACAAGCCTTTGGTGGTTGCCTATGTCACGACCCGTCCTCGGGACCCATGCTGTGACTACCCCAAGCCCGCCTTCCATAGGACAGGGGCTAGAGACTGGCACCAAAGGCATAAATCCAGATAAAAAGGGAAGTAATTTCCTTTATAAAGTAAACAAACACCACAGAGTAAGCCAGAAGAAGTAAACACTATGTAAAACTGGGTAAAAAAGTAAGTGCGGAAGAGTAAGTGGGCCAGAATACAAACCCAAACTGAAAGTAAATTACAACTGGAAAGAAAGCACAGCAACTTAAAAGTAAAGAAGCAACATCGAGTCGTCCACTGAAAATCCCACCTGAAGGGTGGGTATAGATAGTCTCCTCAACTCCTCGGGTCCAATCGTCTGCTCCATGTATGTCCTGCCCAGTGGTCCACCTCCAGGTACCGTCTTGCTCCACAAAACTCAACCACGATCAGTGATATCCGTCATCTGCATCCAACACAATGTAGTGCTGGCATAGGCTATGCAGGGGTGAGTATACGCTACTCAGTAGGGACCCCGAGACCCCGAAGGTCTCCCAGAATCCACAAAGTATAATCCACAAAGGAAAGATACAATCAAGAAGTAACAACCAACACTACTTAGGTATATGCCTATACATATACCTAAGTTACCAATTCCAGTTCAGCTCCAACATCTGAGACCAAGTTCGATCTAGTCCACACATGATAGTACAACCAACCCACACAGGATAACACAACCCAATCCACATAGGAAAGCAAGTCGATCATATCGAAGATAAAGATTGAAAGTGAAGACTTAGCTCACACAGGTATACTTCTTCGTAAGGTGATAGAGATGATCAAATGTAACCACTGATTCATCTAAGCTGGGACCCACGTAGGATACTAGACTAGCTAAGCTGTCAGACCCATTTAGGATACAAGACCAGCTACTCTGCCAGACCCACGTAGGATACAAGTACAGAGTCAAATACTGCCATACCCACGTAGGATACAAGAATTGTAGTACTTACGGGCCAATGTAGGATACAAGAACATGAGTCATCACCATCGAACCCATAGAGGATTTTAGTACGGTCATCATCGCAGCTGAACCCATGAAGGATTTCAGTGCAGTCGTCGTCATTACTGAACCCATAGAGGAATTCAGTGTAGTCGTCCTCGTCGTCGCAGCCGCAGCCAGCTCTAGGGTTCCTTCACACAACATGCTCGTTTCTGGGAGGGTCCGCTCCACGAGCCAAGGGGTCGATACATCAACTGACACGTTGTCTAGAGTTGATGTATCCCAAAGTTCTACCTTGTCAATAGGAACTCAACGTGACAGACGGCGCGTCAATCGAACGCCCGGTCTGAGAGTTATTGGCTTTTTCATTCTAGGGGCCTGGTTGGTTTTTAAGTCAAAACCAACCTGACCATACTAAAACTATGTCCAAATATTGATTGGTGTAATCCAAAAGGTCCGTCTCCCTAAACGGAATATAATAAGGTCGACGGCATGTCAATCGGACATCCGGAGCTCAAGTTATAAGCGTTTCTTCTCCGAGGGCCCGGTTGGTTTCGTGTTCGAACCAACCCAGCCGTACCCAAAGTTCTCCGAAACATTTAGTGTAATATAAAGAAATTAACGTCTTGATCCATGGATCACATCGCAACAGACAGTGCATCGATTGGAGGTCCGTAGCCTAAGTTACTGGCATTTAAACGAACCTGTCCAGTTTTAGGGGTGTTTGGGCCCGGACCGACCCGGCCCAGAACCCCCTGGGTCGTCCTGGGCTGGCCCAGTGCGGCCGGTCCAGCCTGGGCGGCTCAGCGCTGGCCGAGAAGATGCGGAAGGGGGGTGGCGCTGTCCCTCCCCGGTCGTCCAGCGAACCGGCATGACTTTAATGCCGCACCGCTCCCCCAAAATCAAGAACGACAAAGCCGTTTCGGTCTGCCGCGGCTCAGCAGCGACGGTCTTCTCCGGAGGCGCGCCGCCACTGCGCCGGGGGGGGGGGGGGGGGGGCGCTGACTCTTTCCGCAGACCACAGGACATGCACCAGTGGTCCGTTTCAGCCACCGTCTGCACCTGGGGTCCTTACGGGACCCCAACTTCACTGCAGAAACTTCAAATTGCCATTGCGGCCCGTTCCATCATAGTCCGTTAATCCGCACATCAACAATCAAACTGCGGTGGGTTGTCGGGCCGTGTTTGTTCGGCCTGATCCCTCTACGTTAGGTGTTATCATTAGGAAAAAAATCAACACATGATTTCAAGACTTAACAAGGAACAAATTTAATCATTTAAATTTGAACTCAAACCCATACCTTGATGAAGTCGTTGAACACGGTTCGTCGTGGGAAAAGGACGTCACGGAAGAGGGCGTCGTGGAAGATGACGCCGTATAAGTCATCGGTGTTCGCCCGAAGAAGGATACGGCACGTCGTCGTTCTCCAAAGAAGGCATCTCTTACCGGCTGCGGAGAGGAGAGGAGACAACGCAACGATTCCCTTACGGTGATGGAGTTCTTTGTCTTAGACTCGGCGTTTTTTTGTTCTTCGATGAGGAAGAAGTTGTTCGTCAGAGTGCAAGAGTCCTCTCCTTGTTTCCGCACAACAAATCAACCCCCCAATAAAATAAAACATTGTCTTATTTTAGTAACACACACGAAAGCCGACATTAAATTTGAAAATCAAAAGATCTCATTCAATTAATTGACTTAATTGAAGAGCGTTTAAAATTCAAATTTAATTTTGATGGTTGACTTTTCATTAAATTTGGGGTGTGGGTGAGTTACAAATTAAATGCATGAGAGGGAGGTTAAATAGAAATGAAGGGGTGGGGATTGTGTGGGCCCCACTTAACTAATATCCTACCTAGTAGTGTTAGGATGTAGTGGGCCCCACTCCAACATCCAAGCATAGGTTTAAACTACTTAGAATAGAAAATAAAAATTGTGGCAAAATTTTGTATTTCATTCTTTAGTTAACCCATTTATTTAATAACCTCACCCGAGCAAACACAACTCCAGAAAAGGTGTTCCTAAGCAATTATTGGCACTAAGATTCCATCTGGGCCCTCAGATTTTGATTTCGAGCACCGGTTCAAAAGTTTGGAAAACCCGCTCGTCCGTTCACTGAACTTACCCGAGCTAAACTTTGGAAAATGATTCCAGGCACACCGGGCATCAGAATCAGGTGCCGTCAGAAACCACGTACTTGTGAAATCCCAAGGAAAATTAAAAAAAAGATTTCCCTTAAAATTTCGGGTCTTTACATTACTCCCACCTCAGGTATTTACGTCCCCATAAAGATACATCGCAAACTAGGGGAACAAATGAGGGTACTGAGCCCACATTTGAGCCTCCCGCTCCCAAGTGCTCTCCTAGAGGTTCTCATGCTGCCACCTGATGTGCACTAGAGGAATTGACTGCCAACGTAGGAACCACTCCTATCGATCCTCGATCTCCACCTAGACCTCCGCAAAATTCGACGCATCATCAATGTCCAGCTCCCCATGGTTGATGATATGCATTGGGTCATGCATGTACCTCCTCAGCTGAGATACGTGGAAGACGTCCTGCACCCGGTGCAACTGAGGTGGTAGAGCCAAGCAATAAGCCACCTCTCCTATCCTGCTGAGAACCTGGAATGGTCCGATGAAGCGTGAAGATAACTTGCCGCCCTGGCCAAATCTCTGTAATCCACATCGAGGTGAGACCCGTAAGAAAACGTGGTCGCCATCCTCGAACTCCAGTGGTCTCCACCTCCTATCAGCATAAGACTTCTGTTGGATCTGAGCTATCCTCATCCACTCTTGGATGACCTGGACCTTCTCTGTCGTGTCCTGGACCATCTCTAGTCCCACAAGTGATGACTCCCCAGGGTCTGTCCCGTACAGAGGTGATCTGAAAGGTCGGCCGTAAATGCCTCTTATGGTGCCATCCCGATGGTGGAGTGGTATCTGTTGTTGTACGCAAATTCCACCAAGGGTAGGTGGTCCTCCCAGCTGTGACCAAAGTCTAGGACACATGCACAGAGCATGTCCTCGAGAGTCTGAATGGTCCTCTCCATCTGACCATCTGTCTGAGGGTGAAAGGCGGTGCACAGACGTAGCTGCATCCCGAATGCCTCCTGCAACCCCTTCCAAAGCCGGGAAGTAAAGCGAGCATCTCGATCAGAGATGATAGATGATGGAACACAATGAAGCTTCAAAATCTCCTAAATGTAGAGGCATCCCAAGCTCTCCACTGAGACCTTCTCTCTGATGGGTAAGAAGTGGGACGACTTGGTGAGTCAGTCGACAATCACCCAAATAGAGTCGTGACCTCTGGATGTATGTGGTAGTCCAGCCACGAAATCCATAGACATCCCATCCCACTTCCACTCCGGGACCTCCAAGGGTTGTACCAAGCCTGCTTGTACCTGGTGCTCTGCCTTCACCTGCTGAAAGGTGAGGCACCGAGAAATGAACTCTGCTACATCCTTCTTCATACCCGGATACCAGTGCTGTCGTCTGAGATCCTGGTACACCTTCGCCACTCCTGGATGTATCGCTAGAGGGGAAGTGTGAAACTCCCTCAACACATCCTCCTGCAAAGAGGCTGGTACCATGGTACGTCCTCTGAAAAGGACGATGTTCTCTCCTCTTACAGAGAATCCATCAGGTTCCTATCATGAGGATATCTGTGCATGACGTGTCTCACAGTCAACATCCCCACGCTGTGCCTCTCTGACCCGATGCAGTAGTGGAGGAGTGACTGTGAGTGACTGAAGAAAGGCTACTCCACCTGTATCCACGAAGGATATCTGCATAGCGGCTAGCTTCTCCTTCGCCTCCCCAAGTAGCTGAATGCCTATCCTCATGCTGAGATAATCGTCTACTACGTTCCCCTTTCCAGGCGTATAGACTATATCAAAGTCATAGTCTTGGAAGAACTCAAGACATCACTGTTGTCTCAGGTTCAGATCCTTTTGTGAGAATATGTACCTGAAACTCTGGTGGTCAGAGTAGACTGTAAAGCGCTTGCCCATCAAATAGTGTTACCACATCTTCAGAGCGAAGACCACTGCTGCTAACTCCAGGTCATGGGTAGCATATTTCTACTCATTCTGCCTCATCTGTCAGGATACATAGGCGATCACTGCCTGCTCCTGCATCAGGACACATCCGAGTCCGGTCCCTGATGCATCGTAGTAGAATACGTACCCTACTCCCTCCTCTGGTATCCTCAAGATAGGTGCACTTGTCAATCTCTGTATCAGCTCTTGGAAGCTCTACTGAAATCTGTCTGACCACACGAAGGGTTTCCCCTTCTTCGTCAAAGCTGGAAGTGGTGCCGAAACTCTGTAGAAGTCTGGAACAAACCTCCGGTAGTATCCAGCTAGCCCCAAGAAAATCCGCACCTCTGTCACACTCCTGGGTGGCTCCCAATCTATCACTACATCGATCTTCATAGGATCCACTGAAAATCCCACCTCAAAGATGAAGTGTCCCAAGAAGTGGACCTAATGCAACCAGAACTGACACTTCAAGAGATAACCATAAAGCTGGTGCTCTTGGAGTGTGTCCAGTACAACCCGCAAGTGGTAGGTGTGCTCCTCCTTAGAAGTTGAGTATATCAAAATGTCATCAATAAAGACCACGACAAATTGATTGAGGTAAGGCTGAAAGATCCTGTTCATGAGGCTCATGAACACTGCTGGAGCATTGTTTATTCCAAAAGGCATAACGAAGAACTCATAGTGGCCATACCGATATCTGAAGGCCGTCTTCTGCACATCCTCGTCCCAAACTCTGAGCTGATGATAGCCTGACCTGAATTCTATCTTTGAGAACCACCGTGCTCACTTGAGCTGATCGAAGAGGTCGTCAGTACTCAGTAGTGGATACTTGTTCCTCACGGTCACCTGATTCAGGCGATGATAATCGACACACAGTCGAAAGCTCCCGTCCGTCTTCTTGGCGAACAAAATCAGGGAAGCCCAAGGTGAAAAACTGGGTCGTATGAATCCCTTGCCCTACGAGTCCTCCAGCTGTACCCGTAGCTCTAGAAGTTCAGCGGGAGCCATCCGATATGCTGGAGTGTATATCGGGGCTGTCCCGGGGTACATGTCAATATAAAAGTCTACCTCTCTACGAGGAGGTAGTCCTGGAACGTCGTCCGGGAAAACATCTGCATACTGATCCACCACTGCAGGAAAACTATGACTCCGCACGTCAACTGCTCCCTGGATGAGGCTAGAGAAATGATGAGTGATCAGCTATCCTCTCCTCTGTGTGAGTCCATCCTTTGCTACTAAGGCTCCCTTTATGCTGGTGAAGGTGAACCTGCTCTCATCGGTGCGAACACACCTCACCTTGCGCCTAATACAGTCGATCTGAGCATGGACTGTAGACAACCAATACATGCCCAAGATGACGTTGTAAGGCCTCAACGCCGCTACAAGAAGATCAGAGTCGAAGCTCTCGCCTCCTAGAGTAAGCTGACACTGTTGGCACCAGTGCGTAATCGTTGAGTCTGCTCCCGTAGGAGTCTCTAGCCGTAAGGATCGAGCCAACGGCTCTGTCGGAATCTCCGAGCTCCGAGCAAGGGCAGCGAAAATGAAAGAATGACTTTCTCCTCTGTCTATAAGAACTGCAGAAAGGGTAGAGTAGACACAGATAGTACCTTGAATCATCTCTAGTGCACCGTGGTCGTAGGCCTCTGCTGCCTAAAGCTGAGCCTGTCTCTGCCCGCAAGCTCCCTGTGGTCGGGGTGGGCCTCATGGTGGTGGTGTTGGTAAAGCCTCAAAGCATAGCCCACCACCTATTGCTCGGCCATATCCTCTGCCTCGTCCACCTGCTCCCTGCAGACCGCCACAGTTGAACCTCTACCTCTTCCTGGGTGGCCCCTCTACCGTCTACTGCTCCTCTGCACGGTGGGTCGGGTAGTCACGAGCCATGTGGCCCAACCTGCCGCATGCATAGCACTATCTACTCCTCGGAAGGCTGGATCTGCGCCGTGTTCCCTGCACCTCTGAACCAGTGTCCTTAGGTCGTCCGCCTGTTGTTCTTGTCCTCCTGGACCCCTATGACATCCGTTGACTGCCAGCTACTGAAGACACTGCTACGTGCCGCCCTGCGTAGGTCTCGCTGATGGAGTAAGCTCAGCAAGAAAGCTCTCTATGAGAAGGGCTCGCTCCAGTACTCCTGCCTATGTAGGAATGCTGAGGGAGACAATCGATGACCTAATCTCATGCCTCAGTCCCTGCTCGAAGGTCCGGGCTTGGAAGAATGGGTCCCATACCATGTCCGTCGAATAGCGCAAGAGATCAGTAAATCTCGCCGAGTACTGGGCTACCGTCATGCTACCCTGCCGCAGATGTAGTAGCTCCTGGATGTGCACCTCATGGAGGGTGGATGGGACGAACTATGAGTGGAAGAGGCTCTCAAAGTCCGTCCAGAGAAGAGATGCCTCGTCGTTCACCTGGAGCATCAATCTCCACCATCTACCTGCTGCCGCGTGCAGGAGGCTCGCTGTAAGGATCACCATGAGGTTAGCTAGTGTCCCCACTAGCCTAAAAACTCAAACTACAGCCTCCAGCCAATCCTCAGATGCCTGAGGTTCTGTCTCTCTACAGAACCTGGGCGGTATCTGAAGCTGGAACTCATGAAGTGCACTAAGGTGACGTGCACTCTCAGTAGCTGGGGTTGGTGGCATCGGTGGCTCGGCGGGTAGAGGTACCGTCGGTGCCTCCACGGAAAAAGGGCCCTGCACCGAGGCCTCTTCGCTCGGTGGGCTGTCATCTCGCACAAAGCTCGTAACCCAAGCTGGCTACCATCGTGGGGTCATCCTAAAAAGAAACAGGTGCCCCATGGTCAAAACAATATGCCTGGTGAGTTGACACAAAGTAATCACAAATAAAACTTTTGAAACACACATGCAATCAATGTTTTTGTACACCGAGTCAGAAATCAGTAGAAGGGTCCTGGTGTATAGATACGTCGGCCACTGCACCAACATTGGACTCCCTAGACTGATAACCACACATAATACCCTTAACAATATTTCTTCACATAGAAGAAAAATTAGAGTCCTGAGTTCCGCGGTAGAACCAAACTCCTTTGATACCAATTTGTCACGACCCATCCTCGGGACCCATGCTGTGACTACCCCAAGCCCACCTTCCATAGGCCAGGGGCTGGTGACTTGCACAAAAAGAATAAATCCTAATAAAAAGGGAAGACATTATCTTTATAAAGTAAACAAACACCACAGAGTAAGCCAACAGAAGTAAACACTAAGTAAAACAAGGTACAAAAGTAAGTGCAGAAGAGTAAGTGGGCCAGAATACAAACCCAAACTGAAAGTAAAGTCAAAATGGAAAGAAATTACAACAACTGAAAAGTAAAGAAGCAACATCGAGTCGTCCAATGAAAATCTCACCTGAAGGGTGGGTATAGATAGTCTCCTCAGCTCCTCGGGTCCAACCGTCTGCTCCGTGTACGTCCCTCCCAGTGGTCCACCTCCAGGTACCGTCTTTCTCCACAAGCCTCAACCACGATTAGCACTGTCCATCGTCTGCATCTAACACAACGTAGTGTGGGCATAGCCCATGCACGGGTGAGTATACGCTACTCAGTAGGGACCCCAAGACCCCGAAGGTCTCCTAGAATCCACAAAGGATAATCCACAAAGGAAAGATACAATCACGAAGTAACAACCAACACTACTTAGGTATATTCCCATACATATACCAAAGTTACCAATTCCAATTCGGCTCTAACATCTGATCCCAAGTTTGATCTAGTCCACACAGGATAGAACAACTAAACCACACAGGATAACACAACCCAATCCACATAGGAAAGAAAGTCTATCATATTGAAGATAAAGATTGAAAGTCAAGACTCAGCTCACACAGGTATACTTATTCGTAAGGTGATAGATATGATCAGATGTAACCACTAATTTATCTATGCTGGGACCCACATAGGATACTAGACCAGCTAAGCTATCATAACCACATAGGATACAAGAACAACTACTCTGTCGGACCCACGTAGGATACAAGTACAGAGTCAAATACTGTCGGACCAACGTAGGATACAAGAACAGTAGTACTGCCAGACCCACGTAGGATACAAGAACAGTAGTCATTGTCGTTGAACCCATATAGGATTTCAGTACGGTCTTCATCGCTGCCGAACCCATGGAGGATTTCAGTGAAGTCGTCGTCGCTGCCAAACCCACAGAGGATTTCAGTGCAGTCGTCATCGTCGTCGCAGTCGCAGCCAGCTCTAGGGTTCCCGCACACAACATGCTCGTTTCCAGGAGGGTCTGCTCCATGAGCCAAGGGGTCGATACATCAACTGACACATAGTCCAGAGTTGATGTATCCCAAAGTTCCACATCATCGATAGGAACTCAACGTGATAGACGGCGAGTCAATCAGACGCCCGGTCTGAGAGTTATTGGCCTTTTCGTTCTAGGGGCCCGGTTGGTTTTTAAGTCAAAACCAACCCGACCATACTCTAAATGCATCCAAACTTTGAGCGGAGTAAGCCAAAAGGTCTATCTCACTAAGAGGAATCCAACAAGGTCGACGACACCTCAATCGGACGTCCGGGGATCAAGTTATAAGCGTTTCCGATCTGAGGGCCCGATTGGTTTCGTGTTCGAACCAACTCGTCCATGCCCAATGTTTTCCGAAACCTTGAGTGTAATATACTGAAACGACCGTCTCGATCCAAGGATCGTACTGATACTGACGGTTCATTGATCGGGGGTCCGTAGCCCAAGTTACTTGCATTTAAACGAACCTTTTCGGTTTTAAGGGGGTTTGGGCCGGACCGACCCGGCCCAGAACCCCCTGGGTCAGCCTGAACCTGGTGGACCCAAACCAGGTCCAGGTCAGGCCCAATAGGGCGCAGCCCGGCCCGCCTGGCGTGGCTCAGCCCAGCCGGCGCGGCCCAGCCCAGCCGACGCGGGCGGCTTGGCCCGGCGCGGGTGGCTCGGCCCGGGGCGGCCGGTTCGGCCGGGGCAGCTCGGCGCTGGCCGAGCGGGGTGGCTCGGCACTGGCTGAGCAAACGCGGAAGGGGGGTGGCACTATCCCCCCCAGTCATCCAACGAACCGGCGCGACTTTAATGCCGCGTCGCTCACCCAAAATCCGGAACGACTATTCTCCGGCGGCGTGTCGCCGCCGCCGGTCGCCGGCACCGCCGCGCCGAGGTGGCGCACCGCTGCCGCTTTCCGCGGACCACCGGATTCGCACCGGTGTTCCGTTTCATCCTCTGTCTATTCCTGGGGTCATTACGGGACCCGAACTTCACTACAGAAACATCGAATTACAATTGCGGCCCGTTCCACCATAGTCTGTCAATCCGCACATAAACAATCAAACTGCGGTGGGTTGTCGGGCCATGTTTGTTCAGCCAGCGCCCTCCGCATTAGGTGTTATCATTTGGCAAAAAATCAACACATGATTTCAAGACTTAACAAGGCACAAATTTAATCAATTAAATTTGAACTCAAACCCCTACCTTGATGAAGTCGTCGAATGGGGTTCGTCACGAGAAAAGGACGTCGCGGAAGACGGCGTCACGGAAGACAGCGCCGCATATGTCATTGTTGTTCGACTGAAGAAGGATGCAACACGTCTTCATTCTCTGAAGAAGGAGTCTCTTACTGGCTGTAGAGAGGAGAGGAGACAGCACGACGATTCCCTTGCAGTGATGGAGTTCTTCGTCGTAGACTCGATGTTCTTCACATTCTTCGAAGAGGAAGAATATGTTCTTCAGAGCGCAAGAGTCCTCTCATTGTATCCGCACAACGAATCAACCCCTAATAAAATAAGACAATATCTTATTTTATTAACACACACGCAAGACAACATTTAATTTGAAAATCAAAAGATCTCATTCAATTAATTTACTTAATTGAAGAGCATTTAAAATTCAAATTTAATTTTGAGGGTTGACTTTCCATTAAATTTGGGGTATGGGTGAGTTAAAAATTAAATGTACGAGAGGGAGGTTAAATAGAAATGAAGGGGTGGGGCTCATGTGGGCCTCACTTCACTAATATCCTACCTGTTGGAGTTAGGATGTAGTGGGCCCCACTCCAACATCCAAGCATAGGTTTAAACTACATAGAATAGAAACTAAAAATTGTGGAACAAATTTTTATTTCATTCTTTAGTTAACCCATTTATTTAATAACCTCACCCGAGCAAACACAATTCTATAAAAGGTGTTCCTAAGAAATTACTGGCACTACGATTCCATCGGCGCCTTCATATTTCGATTCTGAGCACCAGTTCAAAAGTTAGGAAAACCCGCTCGTCCGTTAACTGAACGTACCCGAGCTAAACTTTGGAAAAGGATTCCAGGCATACCGGGCCTTAGAATCAGGTGCCTTCAGAAACCGCATACTCGTAAAATCTCAAGGAAAATTAAGAAAAATATTTCCCTTGAAATTTCAGGTCTTTACAACCTACTAGGATTTATTTCTCACACCCCGTTTGGGTCATGTCTTGGGCCCAAAAAAATTATATTTCTGTAGGTGTTGATACTGGAAATAGTCCCTATATAGGTACTTGATTATTGCAGAGAAGTAGGAGTGCATGGTACCAAGCTTAGGCTTGCGATTCTGCTAAGTTCCTACTGCCCTGTTTTGTTTTTTTTGCTGTATTTGTCCCTTGTACTATATTGTTTCAAATTGCAGTGTATTCTATTATGGCTGCTTTCTTAGGCTTAGGGACATATTTCATCATTATATATGACTGTTGGTTATTTCTTTACTTCTGTATTGTTTTCCAATTCAGTATTTTTATTATTTACTGCTTCTGATTTTGTATGTTTATATTGTTTCCACTACGCTACACTTTGAAAAATGAGGGCATAGTTTCCCCACTATCAGTCCTAGGGAATCGCTGCTAGTCAGAAGCCTCTGGAGTTTGGGAAAACACGCGTGAGGTTATGTGACCAACCAGGTTCGGGGCACCCGTTGAGTGGAACCCAGATCCGGGACATTACAAAAATGCATTGCAACTCAGTGGAATGTGATGAATACTCCATAACTAACATAAAACCCTATATGAGATGCTTGAACTTTCTATCTCGGTAAGCCCCCAGTGTTTGATGAAGAAACTGATCGTAGAAGGTAGTCTGAAAATCCTACCATACCATTTCCTGATAGAGAGCATCCTGGGTAATTATATCCCACCAGATCTTGGATGAATCATACAATATATAAGTAGAAATCCTGACCCCCCCACTATGGAGGCATTGAAAAAAGTTCAAATATTGAAAAGGTGGAATCTATCCAAGTCTCATCATCTTATAGACCACAATTTAGCAAGAAAGTAGTAGGATTCTATTATTTGAACTCATTGGTCAGATAGGCCATTTTAGGTGTAGGTCATGGAGAACCTTGTATGGACTGCATCATGCATAAGAAACTATCACAAAGATAAGCGTTAGTGCCCAGATCAGTTACAAAAGGCAGTGGATCATGTGTAACTCTTAGTGGTAAGACTGGTAGATCAGGTCCCACCCCATCTATTTCATGATCATCACCACCCACCAGGCACATAACACAAGGACTTTATGGTATCATTGGTATGGAAATGACAAGAACATGATTCATAACAAGGTTTTAGCATATATATAACAACACTAGTGGAAGATGAATGTAATGAAAATGATAAATACCCATGGTATACTGACACAACTACCCAATTATATGGCCATATATTTGTAAGTTCCCAGGTTTAAATTATAGGTATTCCAGTAAATTAAAGGCTAAACATACCTTTCCCCATTATTTACTATAAATCATTTATTTCATAAGTCATATTTTAAATATTTAAGATTAATTTTCTTGTTTAAACATATAAAGATTAATTTAAAATGGACAACCATTTCTAATGAATCAGGATTCATACATCTTATTAATGAAATCAAAACCCATTCAAATTAATTTTAATGGATCAACTTAGTAAATTTACCATTCTAACCCCGGAGGTCCCATACACCTGATGAATTGAAACATTAAATTACTGAATCATATAGAAGATAATCACAAAAATATATATACAAAAAGGATCACTCAATAATCATAGGTATATCATGAAAATTCATATTGTGAAATGCACCTATATGACATGGAAATATGCACGAAATGTGACTTATAGTTTCGTACAATGATGTATGTAACAATAATTGTAACATCCTAGGTAAATAAAGAGTAAGAAATTTTCATATTTATAACTATTTGTGAATTAAATATGAATTTTACTTTAAAAGGGATGATATGTTTGATGGCATACCCAATATGCAACAACAAATTTCTTTAAAGTCTTACGTTGCACCAAATGTTGAGTTATATTGAAAAATAATAAAATAATAAAATTATTTTAAATGGTAGTTAACGCATAACCATTGTATTAGTGGGAATGAACAGAACTAACTAAAATATGATTACACATGTTTATTAATTTTTTAAATTTATTCTATAAATTTTATTGGCTTAAAATGTTAATGAATATAATTTTAAGCATAAATACTCTAATATTTTTTAAGGGGCTGATTTACTGCCCTTTGATGGAGAACCCTTTTTAAATCTAGTTTTTGTCACTTTTATATTGTCTATTTGACAAAATAATCTTCTTATTTAGAAAAGGGACATTAAAATTTACTATGGGTAAAATTTTGGTATTTTTCTGATAATGTTCATTTTTAATGAAAAGTGAGAAAAACATCTTTTTAATTCAAAACTATCTTTTAATATAATTTATTTATATGGTTAATTTATATTTTAATTAGTTTTAAAGTGTAATTATATTATATATTTATCATTTAATTCTATGTTTTTCATTTTATGTAATTTAACTTTGAAATTGGATATAAACAAATGTCAATCTTTTGATAGTTATTATTTCATAAAAACACATTTTTTGTTTTGACAATGGGAATTAATTTTAAATTAATTTCTGCCACTTATATTTTTTGAATTTCAAAAAATGAATTCCATATTAAGAATCAGGAGGTTCAAATTGTGTGAATAAGTAACTTTAATTTTTAGAAATTATGAATATTTACTTCACTAAATATTTTATTTACCATGGTTAAAGGGTACATCTGGTAAATAAGGGAAACCAAATATTATTATAATAATATTAAATTACCCTAGCATGTGTCTTATTTATATTGGTTGATACATGTAGAGACCCGTAGCTTAACGTACATAGATATTACATTACTTTTGTGGAATACTTAGTACATAACAAAACACACACACAAGGATCGTAATAGTTTAGTGTCTTTGGAAACTCGGAACGTAATCTTCTAATCGTGGTGAAAGATCTTCAATATCTCCCATAAAGATCTTACCTTTTTTTTACCTAAAACATTTCTTTATATCCTAGGGAAAAGAAAACATAAATGGGTGAGCTCAAATGCTCAGTAAGGGTAAACAAAAGAAAAATCAATCACATCATATACATAAGAACATAGCTTTTGGAAATCTTAACCTGCAAAAGAGATCATAATATCATAACATGGGATAAATCATGGCAGTGAAATGTAATCACAATAATCATAACATAAAACATGAAACTGTGTGGCATACACACATAATCATAGAGAATCATTTCTTGTTAGTCAAGACTCATTTCCAAGACTATCTTAGTGGACAAAGTCCCTTTCTGAATCGAGTAACCCTCGTTTCAGTCCTGTTTCACTGAACCGGTATAACCTACCATTTCTGCCATGTCTATCTCATGAGATATAAAATCTTTACCCAATGCATTGCAGGGAGATATAGTTCCCACCCATCTCATAATGATACCATTCTTATGTGTGCCACAAAATCATAAATCATACATTATTGCATAACCCATGTAATAAAAATGGGAATCTTAAACATCATGACATCATAAAACAATTCATAAAAGATAAAGGAATTCATAAAAATAATTCCATCACAACATGATCAAATCAATGTAATAATAGGTATAAAAATAGAACCCTTTATTATCTTAGATGGAAAATAATTTTGATAAAACACTTGAACTCTATTCTTGAGGAAAATATCCTTTCTTCTTCAAAAACATTTTTCCTTTCATAACATGTCATACGACTTTAAAATAAAAGAAGTTGATTAAAAATAAACTTGAAAACTTGTAAAGGGAGCTTCTTGGAAATAATGTTTTAAAAATCCATTCATGCCGTATAAGTTAAAAAAAACATTCTTCTCGTACTTTTTTCGGAAAAGTCAAAAAGTAACTCGTACGAAAAACGACAAAAGATTCCTTTCATATTCTTTACTAAAAACTCACCGAAGGGTAAAATTTGATTTAAACTATTTTAAGTGGATAGAAAAAATATTAAATATTTAGGGAACATGGATTTGGATGATAAAATACACCCCAGTAAATGACAAAGTAAAAACAATCTCGGATAAAAATGAGATTGTGATATTTTCCTTACCTTAGGTCCGACTTGCTTTGTACGTGTCCGAACCTCCTGTATAATGATTTAAATAATGTTATTGACTTATTAAAGAATCATATTCATTGTTATGATATCATATATGGTTATCTTATGGCTTTATATTACCCAGTCTTTTGTAAATTCATGTTAAAGTAGCATTTTGGGTAAAATCGTCTCATTTGTCGTTCGTGTTTTTAACTTGTAATTATTAATATGATTACTTGGATCATGATTACTTATATCCAGAATGTAAAACATGATTTACATATATTCAGAATATACATATATATATATATATATAATATATTGATAATGGAATGAAATACACCGTTCATGGAGACGGTAGTCCGTACGTACGCATGAACACTGTTTTCGTTTCCATATTGAATTGAATGGAATTAAGTAGATGACATACATATAAATATACATAAATCCAGTATCATTATTATGTCATATATTTTATTAGTACTTATTATATATGCTTTATAATCATTCATGAATGGTTAATGTGGAAAATGAATCTCATCGCGTCATGGAGACGGTATTCCGTACGTACGCACGAGCGATGATATCATTCCCATGGTCGTGGAATTGTGTTAAAGTTTATGAATATTATTTCAGTATCAATATAAATTTATAATAATCATATATAGTTACTCATTACACCATTATAACCATCCTATTAATGTGGTGGCGGAAAATAGATTACACCACGACGTGGAGACGGTATTCCGTACGTACGCACGCGCGGTGATTTCATTTTTCCGTAGGATGGATAGAAGGTGAATTAGGGTTGTTTCATATTTATAATAACATATCAGTATTTAATTAATACTTATGTTATTACTTTGTCATGAAACAACTAAATAAGAAGAAGTTGAAGAAGAAAGAAATTGAAAAGATCGGTAATGGTTATTACCTCTTCTTTGGAACGCCTCTTTGAATCCTCCACTTAGGGAACTAAGATTGGTCTTTGAAGAAGATCAAGACCTCTAGGATTATTCTAGGGAAGTGTAGAAGGGATTTTGGCAGGGGTTGGCCGAGCTTGAGTGCTCAAATTGGTGTGAGGAGGAGGGGGAGGAGGTTCCCTTTTATAAGGGAGGAGAGGGGCACCTTAGGAATATCTCAAAATATTATTTTATATAAAAGTCAAAATCGGTTTATAATGGTTCCAAAGGGTCTTATTTCGAAGCTAAAGTTGGGATGGGTCGAAATACTATCAACCAATAGGATTTAGACAAGTTTAGGTTATTAATTTAACCTTATCAATTAGATTTAACTTTAAGTTAAATAATTTAACTTTTACCGTGTCTTTTTGTTTTCTTACACTATATGGTTAATACACTTACTATAACATGAAAAACGTACCCCAAATTGTTTATTATTAATATATATATCCTTATCTAAGTCATTTGGCCGAACCTTAGATTTTTAGGAATAAAATAACAATTAATAATATAATATTTGATTTAAAAACTATTTTGTGTCAATTTTGAAACTATTTGATATATGATTTTTGTGAAAGTCATAACAGAATTATATGTTCAAACCAAGTTGATTAAATCAACACTAATATATCATAGTAACCTATAAAATTAGTGGAATTCATAAAAAGTCTTAAATTTAATTTATTTTGGTATTTATAATATCAATTATGTCAATATTTCATTAATAATATAATTACTGCATCATCTTTGTGTCATAAATAAATTAAATTATTTGATGTCTAAAAATTACAAATAAAATACCATTATGAAGGAAATATTTTTATCTTTCTAATGAATATTTACAATCGAATTTATCTTATGTATAACCCTATTTTAAAAATGTTTTAGTAAATAAACTTTGATTTTAACTCTTTTAACTCTTCTTTGAATTAAATAATAATAAATGTCCTAATCTAATCCAAGTGGGCCTAAATGATAATATTTTACACTTAAGGTTGTTTTTGGTCGAGATACAGTTGTCCAATAGGATTAGGACATGTGTTAGGGTAATATTAATATCATTGTTACCCTTAATTACCCTATTTACTTTTAACCGTGGTAAATAAAAGTAAAAAGTTACTATTCACCAAAAATTATTTTCATCTCATTGAACCACATTTTACTTACTGACATCAACCGTGTCTCTCGGATTTTTGAAATTCTATTCACAGAAGCGGTAAAATTAAGATTTATGAAGAAATTAATTTTTTTAACTACCACTTAGTAGTTTCACTATTCATCAAAAATTGATGTTTTTCAGAACAATGCCAAAATTTCATCCTAAGCTATATTTCATATTACGAATTAAAAAATGAAGTCTATTTTAACAAATTCATATAATAGAAGTTGCATTAATTAATTTTATAATTAAATCCCGCTGTTAAAACAAATAGCGTGTTTTTAAGAAACAATATCTATCAAAAGACTGACACTTGTTTATGTCTGGTTTAAATGTGAAATGACATCCAATGACCAACATTGTATTAAATTGTAAAAATATATTCTAAATATACTTTAAAACCACTCAAATTAATAATTTATCACTATTAATTATTTTGATTAAAAAAGTTGTTTTTAATTATAATTTAGTAATTTTCACTATTCATCAGAATATGAAAGTTATCCGAAAAGTACCAAAATTTCACCTTAGGCTAAATTCGATACTCCAAATCCAAAAATAAAGTCCATTTTGAAAAATAAAATTTACAAAATTTCAAAAAGTGGTTATTACTATTCATAACAGCTAGTTTTAATAATATTTTAATAGCATATTGCTGTTTAGTGAAACTCGTTATTGCGTGCTACACACACTATCGAGGAAGGTCGCGATTGCGTGTAATGCAAGGAAAGTCAAGGATGCGTGTTGTGCAAGCTCCTTTTGGTGTAGCGTACAACACAAGACATTAGTGAAATTAAAAAGAATATTTTTCATAAAATCTTGGGCTGTTACATTCTACCCCCCCTTAAAATGAATTTCGCCCTCGAAATTCGTCGGGGTTATAAATGGTTTACTATTCGAAAGTTTCTTTAATAAAAACCCACATCGTAAAATGGAATACCAAAACCAATATTTAAAAACAAAAGTATGAAACTTAACGGTTACCCAAATAAACTAATCACTGGGTTTCCACATAGGTGAAAATATGGATATGAAAGAAAAATCTAACCATCATGTTCTGATGGAGAGTGGTAGAGAACATGGCTATGGAAAAGCCAACAATCACAAATCCATAAATTTGTGACGATCTAAGGTACCATCCGATTAATCAGATATAAGATCACTAGGACAACATTTTTTTGGCTTTCAAGATCGTTTCCCTAAAGTTGTAGAATTTGAATTAGAATAAATACTTTATTTTGGTACAGTCGCACTATTGTTCGTGCCTTGAACAATTTCCACTTCATCTCTTAAATAAACGAAGTTGAATTTGTTATTCGTGAAGTGTTAGTAGATCATGTGATAGAATGACGGGTCATTCCATCTGTCTCAAACAAAAGGTTAGCAAAAATTATATACATAAGTCGATCTATAGTGAGATTAATCATATATGGTTCCTAAAATGGACTTATACATCATATATAATACTGGTTAATATAATAAAACTAGTTTCTACTAAACAGGGACTTCCTGTAGGCCAGTGGTAGGCGATAAAGGCCAGTCGCACTTTGGTTGTGGGTTCGATTCCCACAGCCTTGTCCGAAGCGATGGGCTGTCGCCCGTCCTGCAGGTTGTCCTTTTTCTAAAACTACATTACTATAACATCCCATCAATAATATCGGAAAAAAAACTTCAATCCTTAAACAATACTCACTTATGTCCAACATAATCCATTTCAATCTTTAGGCTTATCCATAATACTGCAGTCCACTCTCATCACATAGTGAAAACGATTACCAGAGATTTAATACCATCGTTGATCCCCATATATCATAAGATATGTTTTGTTGGTCACATTCCAAACATTCAAAGGCCTTAATCATGTATTCTCTTGAATACCCATCAAACCTTAGTGAAAACATGAATGTAGTTAAAAGTTAACACTTTCCACGTACCAAAATCCCTAGAATTCTTTATACTCAAACCATGATATCACTTAGTCCTTATATCAATCATGAGCTCATGAATACTGTTAAACATTTCGTTTTCTCGTTTTCCCTTCATTATGCGCATATCATCTTATTTCCAAAAATATCTCAATTAGTTTGAATACCACATTAGACCAATACATAAATATTCCAATACTCCATGATACAATATTATTTTGGAATCCCATTATATAAACACTTAATCATTCCACCACATCGTTGTCATATTCAACATTGCCAATAGTGATTGCATGTGACTTCCCTTTGTCCTTTGCCTTCAGTGGTTGCTCATGTTGATCATCACTAACCCTTGGATTAGGGAATTTATTAGCATAATGCCCCATTTACTTGCACTTGAAGCATTGAAGTTTTGGTGGTTCGTTCTCTGCAGTGTTTGCTTTGTTCACATCATTAGAAACCCTTTTTCCATTACTTCGACACTCAGCTGCTCGATGGCCTTCTTTTCCACACTTAAAACATTTTCTAGTCCCTTTAATACAATCTCCACGATGCTTCTTTCCACACTTTGTGAATAAGGAAACATTCATCTTCTTTTCACCATTATTTTGAGATTTCTTTTTGAACTCCATATTTCGTTTCTTGTCAAAACCATGAGATGGGTATGTAACACCAACTTCCATTTCTACTTTCATAGCACAACGCACAATTTCTTCATAGCTACTGAAGTCTCGTATAGCTAATGCCCTTCTAAGACTTGGTTTTAAGCCACTGAAAAATCGATCAACTTTACTTTCAGGTTGGATGATAATGCCAGATGCATACCTTGCAAGTCTTGTAAAATTCGCTTCGTATATACCAACAGATTCATCATCCTTCTGTTTCAGCTCAAGAAACTCCTTTTCCATCTTCGTTCGAAGAATACGAGGGAAGTACTTACTGAAAAACAAGTTCTTGAACTCATCCCATTCCATGGAATCAATTTCATCTCTTTGCCTCGTATTCTTGATAAGATTCCACCATTGATCAGCTTCACCTTCCAAACGATATACTGCTAAGATGACTTTATCATGTTTAGAACATTGAAGAACTGAAAATATCTTTTCAGTGGTACTGATCCATTGTTCAGCAACCAGTGGATCGGAAGACCCATTAAAAGAAGGTGGACGTTGCCTCATGAAGGACTCAATAGAATATTGTTCCCTTCTCTGCTCATTTGGAAGTCCAGAATGATTCATAGCTTGTGTAAGTATAGCAATAAGATTTTGCACTCCATCTCCCATAACATTTGTTTGTTCATTGCATTGTCCATTGCATTGTCCATTGCATTGATCAACACAGTTCCTTCGGGTTCCAGCCATCGTCTAAAACCCAAAAAGAATAGTGTGAGAGGCAAAAATCATGCTAGGGAAAACAACATTATAAAGGGGGGGTATCCTCAATATCTAACTTCTTAGGTTAAATTCTATGATCGTTACCACAGTTCTAGGACTGTATCTTATACGTATACTTATCCTTTAGGACATCCCTGGACATACCTTAGAAATATCTCTAGGGATCTCACTAACGTTTTCGCATCCTAGTTTCCAAAGGTTGACTAAACCTTTCCTCTGATACCAACTGTAGAGACCCGAAGCTTGACTTACATGGACATTACATTACTTTTGCGGAATACTTAGTACATAACAAAACACACACACAAGGATCGTAATAGTTTAGTGTCTTTGGAAACTCGGAACGTAATCTTCTAATCGTGGTGAAAGATCTTCAATATCTCCCATAAAGATCTTCACTTTTTTTTACCTAAAACATTTCTTTATATCCTGGGGAAAAGAAAACATAAAAGGGTGAGCTCAAATGCTCAGTAAGGGTAAACAAAATAAAAATCAATCACCTCATATACATAAGAACATAACTTTTGGAAATCTTAACCTGCAAAAGAGCTCATAATATCATAACATGGGATAAATCATGGAAGTGAAATGTAATCACAATAATCATAACTTAAAACATGAAACTTTGTGGCATACACACATAATCATAGAGAATCATTTCTTGTTTGTCAAGACTCATTGCCAAGACTATCTTAGTGGACAAAGTCCCTTTCTGAATCGAGTAACCCTCGTTTCAGTCCTGTTTCACTGAACCGGTATAAACTACCATTTCAGCCATGTCTATCTCATGAGATATAAAATCTTTACCCAATGAATTGGAGGGAGATATAGGTCCCACCCATCTCACAATGATACCATTCTTATGTGTGCCACAAAATCATAAATCATACATCATTGCATAACCCATGTAATAAAAATGGGAATCTTAAACATCATGACATCATAAAACAATTCATACAAGATAAAGGAATTCATAAAAATAATTCCATCACAACATGATCAAATCAATGTAATAATAGGTATAAAAATAGAACCCTTTATTATCTTAGATGGAAAATAATTTTGATAAAACACTTGAACTCCATTCTTGAGGAAAATATCCTTTCTTCTTCAAAAACATTTTTACTTTCATAACATGTCATACGACATTAAAATAAAAGAAGTTGATTAAAAATAAACTTGAAAACTTGTAAAGGGAGCTTCTTGGAAATAATTTTTTAAAAATCCATTCATGCCGTATAAGTTAAAAAAAACATTCTTCTCGTACTTTTGTCGGAAAAGTCAAAAAGTACCTCGTACGAAAAATGACAAAAGATTCCTTTCATATTCTTTACTAAAAACTCACCGAAGGGTAAAATTGGATTTAAACTATTGTAAGTGGATAGAAACAATATTAAATATTTAGGGAACATGGATGTGGATGATAAAATACACCCCAGTAAATGCCAAAGTAAAAACAATCTCGGATAAAAATGAGATTGTGATATTTTCCTTACCTTAGGTCCGACTTGCTTTGTACGTGTCCAAACCTCCTGTATAATGATTTAAATAATGTTATTGACTTATTACAGAATCATATTCATTGTTATGATATCATATATGGTTCTCTTATGGCTTTATATTACCCAGTCTTTTGTAAATTCATGTTAAAGTAGCATTTTGGGTAAAATCGTCTCATTTGTCGTTCGTGTTTTTAACTTGTAATTATTAATATGATTACTTGGATCATGATTACTTATATCCAGAATGTAAAACATGATTTATATATATTCAGAATATACATATATATATAATATATTTATAATGGAATGAAATACACCGTTCATGGAGACGGTAGTCCGTACGTATGCATGAACGCTGTTTTCGTTTCCTTATTGAATTGAATGGAATTAAGTAGATGACATACATATAAATATACA
Source organism: Viscum album (assembly GCA_963277665.1). Taxonomy (NCBI): domain Eukaryota; kingdom Viridiplantae; phylum Streptophyta; class Magnoliopsida; order Santalales; family Viscaceae; genus Viscum; species Viscum album. The sequence goes on along the minus strand of OY728140.1, from coordinate 1,708,626,055 downwards.
TAAATCCAGTATCATTATTATGTCATATATTTTATTTGTACTTATTATATATGCTTTATAATCATTCATGAATGGTTAATGTGGAAAATGAATCTCATCGCGTCGTGGAGACGATATTCCGTACGTACGCACGAGCGATGATATCATTCACATGGTCGTGGAATTGTGTTAAAGTGTATGAATATTATTTCAGTATCAATATCAATTTATAATAATCATATATAGTTACTCATTACACCATTATAACCATCCTATTAAGGTGGTGGCGGAAAATAGATTACACCACGGCGTGGAGACGGTATTCCGTACGTACGCACGCGCGGTGATTTCATTTTTCCGTAGGATGGATAGAAGGTGAATTAGGGTTGTTTCATATTTATAATAACATATCAGTATTTAATTAATACTGATGTTATTACTTTGTCATGAAACAACTAAAGAAGAAGAAGTTGAAGAAGAAAGAAATTGAAAAGATCGGTAATGGTTATTACCTCTTCTTTGAAACGCCTCATTGAATCCTCCACTTAGGAAACTAAGATTGGTCTTTGAAGAAGACCAAGACCTCTAGGATTATTCTAGGGAAGTGGAGAACGGATTTTGGCAGGGGTTGGCCGAGCTTGAGTGCTCAAATTGGTGTGAGGAGGAGGGGGAGGAGGTGCCCTTTTATAAGGGAGGAGAGGGGCACCTTAGGAATATCTCAAAATATTATTTTATATTAAAGTAAAAATCGGTTTATAATGGTTCCAAAGGGTCTTATTTAGAAGATAAAGTTGGGATGGGTCGAAATACTATCAACCAATAGGATTTAGACAAGTCTAGGTTATTATTTTAACCTTATCAATTAGATTTAACTTTAAGTTAAATAATTTAACCTTTACCGTGTCTTTTTGTTTTCTTACACTATATTGTTAATACACTTACTATAACATGACAAAAATACCCCAAATTGTTTATTATTAATATATATATCCTTATATAAGTCATTTGGCCGAACCTTAGATTTTTAGGAATAAAATAACAATTAATAATATAATATTTGATTTAAAAACTATTTTGTGTCAATTTTGACACTATTTGATATATGATTTTTTTGAAAGTCATAACAGAATTATATGTTCAAACCAAGTTTATTAAATCAACACTAATATATCATAGTAACCTATAAAATTAGTGTAATTCATAAAAAGTCTTAAATTTAATTTATTTTTGTATTTATAATATCAATTATGTCAATATTTCATTAATAAGATAATTACTGCATCATCTTTGTGTCATAAATAAATTAAATTATTTGATGTCTGAAAATTACAAATAAAATACCATTATGTAGGAAATCATTTTATCTTTCTAAGTAATATTTACAATCGAATTTATCTTATGTATAACTCTATTTGAAAAATGTTTTAGTAAATAAACTTTGATTTTAACTCTTTTAACTCTTCTTTGAATTAAATAATAATAAATGTCCTAATCTAATCCAAGTGGGCCTAAATGATAATATTTTACACTTAAGGTTGTTTTTGGTCGAGATAAAGTTGTCCAATAGGATTAGGATATGTGTTAGGGTAATATTAATATCATTGTTACCCTTAATTACCCTATTTACTTTTAACCGTGGTAAATAAAAGTAAAAAGTTACTATTCACCAAAAATTATTTTCATCTCATTGAACCACATTTTACTTACTGACATCAACCGTGTCTCTCGGATTTTTGAAATTCCATTCACAGAAGCGGTAAAATTAAGATTTATGAAGAAATTAATTTTTTTAACTACCACTTAGTAGTTTCACTATTCATCAAAAATTGATGTTTTTCAGAACAATGCCAAAATTTCATCCTAAGCTATATTTCATATTACGAATTCAAAAATGAAGTCTATTTTATCAAATTCATATCATAGAAGTTTCATTAATTAATTTTATAATTAAATCCCACTGTTAAAACAAATAGCGTGTTTTTAAGAAACAATATCTATCAAAAGACTGACACTTGTTTATGTCTGGTTTAAATGTGAAATTACATCCAATGACCAACATTGTATTAAATTGTAAAAATATATTCTAAATATACTTTAAAACCACTCAAATTAATAATTTATCACTATTAATTATTTTGATTAAAAAAGTTGTTTTTAATTATAATTTAGTAATTTTCACTATTCATCAGAATATGAAAGCTATCTGAAAAGTACCAAAATTTCACCTTAGGCTAAATTCGATACTCCAAATCCAAAAATAAAGTCCATTTTGAAAAATAAAATTTACAAAATTTCAAAAAGTGGTTATTACTATTCATAACAGCTAGTTTTAATAATATTTTAATAGCATATTGCTGTTTAGTGAAACTCGTTATTGCGTACTACACACACTATCGAGGAAGGTCGCGATTGCGTGTAATGCAAGGCAAGTCAAGGATGCGTGTTGTGCAAGCTTTTTTTGGTGTAGCGTACAACACAAGACATTAGTGAAATTAAAAAGAATATTTTTCATAAAATCTTGGGCTGTTACAATACAAGTCTACCCATGGGAAAACATGGGTTTATTTTGGGACCCCATGGATGTAACGACCCGAAATTTTGAATAAATCTTGTTTCCTAATTTCATGTGCTATTTTTTTTATACTCAACAAAATTTTTTTATTTGATAAACATGATTATAATTAAAATGAGATCATTGGGTTCTGACTGTTTTATGACCATCGGTCAATATGACTGCTGTGAACAAAATGTTTTGATTATTGTCTCTAAATACAAGTAATCTTGGTTAATTATTATAGAAAGAAGATTCAATGGCCTCACCTAGTAGTCTTGGACCGATCGAAGCCCATCTAACATAACTTGGGAAGGAGGTAGCACCATTGGGCTTTGCTCTTGACCAAACCCAATCCGAACTTCATCATGTGAAGCCATAACGGAATCGCCTTTGCGAGAAGTTCAAACTGATAGAAACTACTACTCGGGAAGTGTTGGCCGAGCCTCCCTCGAACTCTTTCACCTTAGCACACCTTACACTTAGGTCCTATTATGGTGTGATAAGGGGATATGTAAGAAGACCGTAACTGCCTTGTGTAATCCTTTGTTTTAAATAAAAATTGGGATTTCTTCTTATGATGATGTTTATGGATTTTCAAATGACCAGATAAATATAGTATGCATATTTTTGATGAATTTTAGAAAAAGGATATTTTAAAAATGTTTATGTAAACCTTAAATAATTAAATATGTGTAATGATTTTCAAAAAATGGTCTTCTACGATTATGTTCAGTACAAAATTTGGAGTCTAATAAGATAAACTTGATTTTTGATGAATAGTAAATTATGAATAGTGATTTTATGATATTGATTAGTAATATGACCAAATGGATTAGTAATCTCACTTAAAGAAAGTTTTAAAATAATATAGGCACATTGATTAAGTAATGTGATTCAATAAAATGGTTAAATAATGGTTTCATAAATTATTATTCAAGTATTAGTTTTTTTGGGTGAATAGTGTTTTTTAATTAAAAATTAAATTAAAATTATTTAGAAAATTATTTTTATAAAATGGAGTTCATTTTTGAAATCAGAGCATTGATAGTTGATTAAGATGAAATTTTGGGATCTTTCTGAGAAAGTTGAATTTTCAGTGTATAGTGAAAATACAGTTTTAGGGTTTCGGTATGTTTAATGACATCATAACCGTGTCATGATGATGTCATGAGATATTTTAAGGGTTGGACGTCCAAGGGTGATGAATTATTGTTTTGGGTGCCCCATGTGTCATAACTCCATGGTAAATGCCAAGGGAGAGCACATGGGTTTGAGGAAAGCATATGTGAGGTGTCCGTTGGCCATTAATGCCTTGTCCCCTCACTTTCCCTATAAATAACAAGCCCTCCTCTCATCCATTTGACTCTAGACTCTTCCAAAACGATGTTCTGGTCTCATTACCTCCCAAGGAGTCCTCCCATGGTGCCCCCAAGCCCTCAAGGTCCCATCCTTTGAGGTTTAAGAGTTACATTTTAAGGTAAGGGATCCGACCCCTCTCTTTCTTTTCAAGTGATCTCTTTTATGTCATTCCTTTTATGCTCCATGTTCTTATATTGGAGGATGTTCTTTTATACTCCTCTAACTTCCCTTTTTTATGTTCATATAATGATAGATCCCCTCTTACTCTCATTATTTCGTTTTATGAAGTTTTAAGTGGCACCGTTAGGCTGCCGAAATTTTTGTAACGTACTCTTTCTCCCTTCTCATTTTTCAAGATCTATTTTCATGTAAACTATTTCAAGTTCCTTTTTATTATGTTGGGGTATGATCTCTAAATTTATCGTACTGATATTTTATGATCATATGATGAGAAACCCCATTTGATCTCTTCAATTCAGTATTTTGATGTTTTAAGTGACGCCGTTAGGCTGCCGAATTTTTAAGTGGTTCTTCACCCTTCTTGTTTTGAAGTTCTACTTTCATGTCAATTATTTCAAGTTCATTTTTGTTATGTTGGGGTATTATCTCTATATCTATCATACTGATATTTTATGACCATATGATGAGAGACCCCATTTGATCTCTTCAATTCAGTATTTGGAAGTTTAAGTGGCGTCGTTAGGCTGCTAAATTTTTAAGTGGTCCTTGCACCTTTCTCCCTTTTCAAAGTTCTAATTCCATGTCAAGTCTTGAAAGTTCCTTTCTATTATGTTGGGGTATGATCTCTATATCTATCATACTGTACTCTAATGTTCATATGATGAGAGACCCTATTTTAACTTGTCAATTCATTTTCTGTTGAATATTTTGTGACGCCGTTAGGCTGCCGAATTCTCATAAGAGAAATCTTATTTTTGTCTTCCTTTCATGTTCTTCATTTCATATGGTATATTTTCAAATTTCATTACCATGTTCTTAAATCCCTTATATTTTGTCCCTCTACTGTTTGATGGGTCATTTATGAATGTTTTACCCATGTCCCCTCTCTTCTCAATGTTTTCTAAAACCCTGAAACATAGCCGTTATGCTGCAGAATTTTCGTCTCAAAGTGCCTCTCTCTCTTTTCTCAAAACTATTTTATGTTATAAAGTGAATACTCAAAGCTCTTATTTCTATAGGGGTATTCAAATATATATCAAAATGTTCTATTTTAAATTCTGGGATTTACATACATGAAACCCTCTTTCCCTTTCCGTGGGTTTAAAGTGACATAAAGATCATGTCTTTAAAGCAGTTTTTAAAACGTTATGATTATAGAATGAAACCCATTTCTTTTATGCTATATGGGTTGTTTATGAAATGATTGATGATGATATATTTGGCTCACATGATAATAAAGGAAAATTTAAGGGTGCACCCTGATAGCGCCCCATTGCATTGGATAATGATGTAATCACAAGAGATTACAGTTTAAGGGTGCGCCCAGATAGCGCTCTAATGCATTGGGTAAAGACTTAATCTCTAGAGATGATTTTTAGACTGATACCTTGTTGAATAACCTTGGTAATTTTTAATGACACCTTGGGGATGGACCTTGGTGAAACGAAATGATTGTCAATATTAAATGTTGCAGCCACATCTTCAAGTTATGAAAAATGTTATTTTTATTATGATGTATCTCATGATTACATTATCATTCCTTAAAGTTCTTTTCATGTCCTTATTGAAGTATCTTAAGATCACATGTAAAATGTTTCTCTTTTTTGCCTTACTGGGCCTTCTACTCACCCTTTCCTTTGATGTATGTCCTCAGGTTATGAGATGCAGTAATGAACCTAGGATGAACATAAGGAGAAGCCTTTCAAGTGTTTAAGAAGAATGTTTTTTTGTTTTTTCATGTTTTAAGTTCCTGGTTTCTAAGACACTAATCCTTAAAGATCCGCGGTTTTGTAAAATGTAATGAAAGTTTATGTGATAAAAATGCGGGATGCTATAGTTGGTATCAAAGGATGGTTTAGTTATTTGTGGAAATTAGGATATGAAAACTTTAGGAAGAAGCCTATAGAAAAGTTAAAATATAGGAAATATTCCTGGTATTTTGGTGAGTATTGAGTAAGGGGTTGCCAAGAAAATACATCCCTGTCTGGATACGAGTAGGTAGAGGTGGCTCTGGCATAGATGTACATAGGTGTAAAAACCGAAAACACCGCTTTGAGCTAGACTCGAATGGGAACTGGTACACGACAATGAGCCTTGCTGCACTCTTGGTTACGACACTCCTGGGGGATATGCTTTGGTAAATTCATAAGCTTAGTATGAACCATTGTTAAATGAACAAAGAAAAAATAAAATAAAGATTCACATAAGAATATATGATCATGGATAACCTATATTGGAACCTAGAGGATCACAAGTTAGGGTATAATTTTCTTCTACAAGTTATCCTTATATGATTTCAGTTCCTTTTCATGATTATTGGCGATGTACTTAAGCCCCTAATTATGCTTTCTCTTCTTAGTGAATGGTGGGAAATGGAAGAACATTTCCCAAAAAACAATGTGATAGGAAATGCGACGATTGTCGTATTAATATAATAGGGATGATTAGGGGATTAAAATATGTTTTTTATTTTGGAAGACGTTCACTATTTTGGGGATCCTATATGATCGAGGTAAATAGAATACAACAGTATTTTCATTGAGGAGTAAGGTTGAATTATATTTTGAAGAATCGATGAATTTAAGGTGGACTTATAGTAATTTAGGTTACTTATGGGAATGATTAGCCTATCTTGGGTTAAATATGTTTAGGTTAGATACTTTTGTTATAAGATGTTAGGAGTGGTTGATGTTGTTTGGAGATGAACAATGAAGTTTATTTTGGAAGACTATGTTATCAAATCCTTCTTCTATTTGGGTTTCAATCTTAGTTTGGTTTATTTTGAGGAATTTTAAGGACCGTTGTTTATGGAATGGACTATGATGAACTTTGGGTAGTACCATGGAACTTTGAAGATTTAAAAGTAGTTTCCATTCCTATGGGATTCTTTCTTTTTAAAGAGTTATTTTACCTTACCCTTTCTATTTTTGGGATAATGTTTAAAGATAAAAGAAATAGATAATTAATCTTTTGTGGATTATGTGATTCTCTAGAAGATGATTCTTGTGTTTTGATGAGACCAAGTAGTTTAGAATGCTCATAGTTTGGAGAAACGATTAGTTTTGGGTAGAAACTTATTAAAGGATGAAAATCTACATGAAGGTAGATATATTTCCTTATGTTTTTGTTCTATGTTGTAAATGAATTCCTCAAAGTTGTGGAAAGGAACGTAAAACAAAAACATTGTTGGTTTACGTTTCCTACTAGGTAATCAAAGACCTCTTGCACACATCATAATTTTGGGATTTTCTGGTGGTTAACTTCCTCCTAATCATGTTTTCTATCACTCTCCATTAGGACGTGACCCTTTGTTTTCTCCTCCATGTCCATGTTTCCTACTTGGAATCCTAGTATGAGTAAACTCGGGTGGCCTTTGTACTTCCTTTTCTTTCTTTTAAAGTAATGGTTTCACTGACTCTTTTTTCGATGTGGGACTTTCAATGAAATTTCAAAACCCAATTTTAAAAATTGTGAGGACCTAATTTCTTAAGGGGGGAAGATTGTAACAGAACGAAATTTTGAATAAATCCTGTTTCCTAATTTCATGTGTTATTTTATTTTATTTTTATACTCAACAAAAATGTTTTATTTGATAAACATGATTATAATTAAGGGAGGAGAGGGGTACCTTTGGAATAACTAAAATTGGTCTTTGAGGAAGACCAGAACCTCTAGTATATTTCTAGGAAAGTGTAGAAAAGAATTTGGTAGGGGTTGGCCGATCTTGATGGCTCAATGTTGTGTGAGGAAGAGAGGGAGGAGGTGCCCTTTTATAAGGGAGGAGAGGGGTACCTTTGGAATAACTAAAACTATTATTTTATTATAAAGTGCAATTCAGTTTCAAATAGCTCCAGATTGATTTATTTCAAAGCTAAGGTGGGGATGGGTTGAAATCCTCTCATCCAATATAATTTAGACACGTTTAGGTTCCTATATTAACCTTATCTTCTAGTTTTAACTCTTAGTTAATTAGATTGACATTTACCATGTCACTTTGTATTTTTATATTATATAGTTAATAAACTTACCATATACATCAAAGAGACCCCCAAGTTGTGTTTTATTAATATATATAACCTTATCTAACTCATTTGGCCGAACCATAGATTTTTAGGAATAAAATAACAATTAATAATATAATATTTGTTTTAAAAACTATTTTATGTCAATTTTGACACTATTCAATAGTTTATTTTTTTGAAACTCATAACAAAATTATTACTTCGACCAATGTTAATTAACTTAATCCTAACATGTCATATTAACCTAGACAATTAGTTTAATTCATAAAAAGTCTCAAATTATACTTATTTAGGTATTTATAATATCAATTATGTCGGTATTTCATTAATAAGATAATTACTGCATCATTTTTGTGTTATAAATAAATTAAATTATTTAATGTCTAAAAATTACAAATAAAATACCATTATGAAGGAAATCTTTTTAGATTTCTAATGAATATTTATAGTCGAATTTATCCTATTTATAACCCCATATTAAAAATGATTTACTTATTAAACTTTATTTTAACTATTTTAACCCTTCTTTAAATAAATTAATAATAAATGTCCTAATCTAATCCAAGTGGGCCTAAATGGTCATATTTTATTCCTAAGGTTGTTTTTGGTCTAATTACACTTTTCCAATAGAATAAGGACATGTGTTATGGTAATAATAATATCATTTTTACCCTTAATTACCCTATTTACTTTTAGTTGTGGTAAAAAAAGTAAAAGGTTACTATTCACCAAAAATTATTTTCATCTCATTGAACCACATTTTAGTTCTTGATATTAACCGTGTCTCTCAGATTTTCGAAATTCCACTCACAGAAGCGGTAAAATTAAGTTTAATGAAAAATTCAGTTTTTTTAACTACCACTTAGTGGTTTCACTATTCATCAAAAAATGAAAGTTTCCAAAAAATACCAAAAATTAGATCTAAGATATATTTGATATTATGAATTCAAAAATGATGTCTATTTTATCAAATTCAAAAAATATCAGTTGCATTAATTAATTTAAAAATTAATTCCCGTCGTCAAAACAAATAGCGTGTTCTTAAGAGATAATAACTATCAAAAGATTGACACTTGTTTATGACTGGTTTAAATGTGAAATTACATCCAATTACCAACATTGTATTAAATTGTAAAAATATATTGTAAAAATACTTTAAACCCACTCAAATTAATAATTTATCACTATTAATTATTTCGATTAAAAAAGTTGTTTTTAATTATAATTTAGTAATTTTCACTATTCATCAGAATATGAAAGTTATCCGAAAAGTACCAAAATTTCACCTTAGGCTAAATTTGATACTTTGAATCCAAAAATGAAGTCCATTTTGAGATCTAAAAATTCTAAAATTTTAAAAGGTGGTTATTACTATTCATAACGGCTAGTTTTAATAATATTTTAATAGCATATCGTTGTTTAGTGAAACTCGGTATTGCATACTACACATGCTATCGAGGAAGGTCACGATTGCGTGTAATGCAAGGCAAGTCAAGGATATGTGTTGAGAAAGTTCCTTTTGGTGTAGCGTACAACACAAGACATTAATGAAATTAAAAAGAATATTTCTTTATAAAATATCGGGCTGTTACAATACACATGGCATAATCAAATGATTTTTATCATATTTACTTGGTTTAACTCTATTGGTTCTTAAAAAATGTCATCCTAATGTAACTTATTAAATTAAATGGATCCCCTACTTTATTTACCCATAGTTTTTCAATTTATAGATTCTTGTCACAATTAGACTGATGTTAGCTATCAATTTTCATCACATCTTCTTAGTGACTCGATTAGATCATCCTTGTAGTTTTCCTTACCCCATGCGTATCTGATGTTGGAGATAAGTAGTATGTATATGATCTAAGTGATCACTATATTGAATATTTATATAATCTATTTACACTTATCATAAGATTTATAAGCACAAATTCGATAATCTAAGGCTTCTCTAACAGTATGATTTTCATTTCAAAAGATTGGGTACATGAGTATTTTAATTATGATTTTAAATCAAAGAATCATTGAGAAATCATTCAAATTTAGAAAATTAGGGATATTACATATCAGTAGATTAATATAAATTATATTAATTATCATATACTTGATAAAAAAATATAATTTCTATATTTCAACAAAGTTAAATCATAGTACATTTCAACAAAACTGAGGAAGTCAACATGTGTATTTCCATGCCCTAATTGTGAAAACTCTAATATTATAACACATAATTTTTGAATATTAAATGTGATCTTATTTATTTTATTGACATGGGATACTTACCATAAAAATTATTTCAACACTATATAATTATATTATGTATTAATTATTATATAAAATATTGTCCTATGTATAAGAATTTAGTGAGGAGAATCAACTTATGTATTAATTATTTTTAGATTCAGAAAATTGTAAGATTTTACACGTCACTACATAATTATTATACTTCTTCATAAGTATTAATATCTACCATTGGAAAATAATCTTACATATTACACTTATATAAAAATTCATTAAACTAGAAAAAAGTTACATAGCTCCCATCTTACATGAATTATCTTACATATGGTCTTACAATGAAAATTTCAATACATTTTCATAATTATGAAATTAATATGAAAAATTAGTTTCCAAAATACAAAAAATAAACAAATATGTTTCTTAAGAATTAAAATTATTATTCCTTCCAATAAACCATATTAAAATTATAATCATGGAATAATGAAAGAGTTAACTCTAAATGAAAAAAACCACTAGAAACGTTCACAATATAATATTTCACATAATATTTATAAATATCATCTAAAAAATAATCTTAAGGAAATAATAGGTAATAATATGATTGAATTGATCAATTTAGAAAAAAAATATATTAATAGAAAAATATAAATTATAATTTGTTTATCCTAAAATGATAAATATTCCAAAATTATATATATATTAAACAAAAATACATGAGATATAAGAATTGAAAAATAATGTTATGGAAACATATATCAAAATAATGAATCATAAAATCCTCCAACACATAAGATAATGGTTTTCCTCATGAATTTAATTAAACATATTTTGTGAATTCCATTTAATCTCTAAGGTGAACATATTATAATAATAAAAAATAGGTGGTCTTCTATTGTTTTATCCCCAATAGACTCTTTCATGTAAAGTGATGATTTATATATTAAAAAATTTATTTTCAAGATGATTTTTATTTATTTTGAAAATGATTATTAAATTTCAAAATTTTAAATTGAACTTAAAAACATAATTTTTCATTATATTACTGTCAAAAATTATAATTTTATCTTAGGTGAATTGACACAAACATAATATATAATATAATAATAATAAAAACAATTGAAAGAATAAATTTGAATAATAATTATCAAAAAATCATAATTAAAATCATCAATATATTTTAATATTTAAAGATCATCAGGGAAATATATCTCACTCTCAGAAAATGTGAATAAAATGTTTTTTTCATTTAAATCCGTAAAACATGTTCAAATTGATTGAAAAATATAAAATATATTCTCAAAACATTACTAAAATTACATTTCATTAATAGTTTAATGAAAATATATTAAAAACTTTATTGAAAAAGGAAATTGAAATGATCAATCCACATAAATTAGAAAGGGTGTTACTAAATGTATATGAAATTTACAACAACTGAATGTGAAAAATGATGCTAAAAAAGTAAATTTTAAAAACAATTAGATGGTTTTTATGTGAATATTATGATATATTGTTTAACACCTAATATAACTTCCCCTCATACTATTCCCAATGTTTAAATTCATAGTGGTAGAAAAAATATAAATTTTTTATGTTGATTTTTTTTAATTTTTTTATTTAAAAAAATACTCATATATTCACAATAAATTTATGAAAAAATATTTCAAAAATAAGATAAAACAAATAATAATATAAAAAATATTTCCCAGATATATTCTACTTAAGCATAAATCGAAAGGATGATTTTTTATATAATTATATATAAAATAATTATATTTGAAATGACATTAAAAAAATACATATATGAAAGCAAAAAACCCATAAAATATAACAAAAAATAATAAATTTTTTTGACTCAAAAAATAATAACAAAGTATATATACATGATCTCAATGGAATATCAATTATGTACAATTAAAATAAAAAACATTTATGTTATTTATTTGAAGGAATATAAATATTTATTTATAGTATAAAAATTGGAGAAATAATCCTAACAAATATTTCCCCCTCTACAAATACTTCCTCCATATAATTATAATTTTAATTTATAGAATGATTTAGGTGTAATGATATATCATTTTATTCCCCTAGGGTAGGTAAATTATTCGAAGATTATATATTAAATTATGAAATCCACTAAGTCATTAATCTATAATAGAAAAAGAAAAAAAATATTATATGATTGAAAAATAAAAAAATCTCATTTTTTATGCCTAATGAGAAATAAAATATTTTAATCATGTAAGAAATATACATTTAACACCATGATATTTTATAACATAAAACTATTTTTGAAAGTGTATTCGACCCATAACATCAAGCTTAATCTGCTCTTGATATATATAACAATTATAACCAACCCGTTGAATTGGAGTGTATGAGTAATATTAATTAATTTATGATATATATATATGTATTTCTTTCTCAATATAAATTAATGATATTTTTTTTGTAAATAATTAATAAATTTTTAATAAAGTAATTTTGTTATTTAGAAATACATTTTATTCACAATTGATTTTTATTTTATTTAATGAAAATAAATTATAAATAATTTTTGGAACATTTTGAAAAGGTGTTTCAAAATAATTTTTTTTTAAATCATAATACTGAAATTTACTTTGGGTGAAATTTGGGTTTTTTTTTTGGAAAATGTTGATTTGTTATTGAATAATTAAAATTATAGATTTTTTAGATATGTCCTTTCTTTTCAATAAATTAGTCAATTTAAAATTACAATTATGTTTTGAATATGATTTAATGTAAAATATGTATTACTTATTTAAATTTAATTAACTTAATTTCTTTTTAATCAATATCATATTTGATTTTAGTAGATGCCTATCTTTGGGTTTAATAATGATAATTTTTCGAAAAGTGTTTTAAATGAATAATGTTTCTATTTTTTAATTAATTAATAAAAAAACTAATGGTGAAGGATTTAAATGAAAATTATAAATTATATATAAATAAATATAAATTTACATTCATAAAATGATCATTATTATTCATAGTTAATATAAAATCATATTTTTCTTGAAAAATACACTTCTTAAAAAGCCTCTTTCCCATCACGTATGTGGGTTAAATTTTAATTTAAAAATTTTCATTTCTGTTAATTAAATTTGATAAAATTGATTAAATATTAAATATTATAATAATTTATATTATATAATATTTTAACTTAGTTTTTTATCAATATTAGTGAAAATAGTAAAAATAAATTACAATAGTTAAGGTGAAAACGAGTTTGTCAGGGGGTTAAACAAAACTTTTAAGGGTAAAAATGAATAAAAAACATGTCTAAAAACAATTATATGGCCATATTTAAACCATATAATATCGGATTCTTTACAATGATCCATTTTACAAACATATAGAATGTGAAAAATATGGGTACACCTTTTTTTTTCAAAAATTGCAAGTGTGGCACTGACCACAATTATAAATGGCCACACACTCTCTCTGTTTCACACCTTAAAAAACATTTGGATAGGTAAATATGGGAAAAATAAACTTCAAAACTTCTATAATATCATAACATAATCTTTTTTATGATCATAAATCCTTTCTATTTATACTTTAGGTATATTCTTATAGAGGTGGTTTGAGAAGAGGTAAAATTCCTAATTATACATACTGGTTTTTTTTAATTTTCCACTTCATTAAATTATTTTTAAAAGATGATCATATGATAAAACCATTAACTTATATTTAATAATATGTTATTATTGTAATTTAATAACATTAATCTATTTCATTTTCAATTAAATGGTATATGAAATCATCATTTGTTTATACAGTGGACTATCACCTCACAAACTGATGTAATTCGTTTTCTATTATATCCCCTCACAAATTGATTTAATGATTTATTTAAATTATATATATTATATTTGTAGAAAATTTATACTTTTTTATTAATTATGTCACATATAACTTCTTAATTTCTATTATATAGGGGATATGACAAAGTCGCTCATGTGTCTGACAGACTACCGCCTCATGAAGCGATGTTATTTGTTTTTCACTAATACTTTATATGGAAGTTAATTAAGATAATGTTAAGGAATACATGTGATATAAATGAAATACTAATCTTATTCATTCCATATTTATAAATTTTAAACTATAATATATTATTTTATTTCATTAATTGAAAAATGACAATGTTGTTCGTGTACATTGGGACTACCGACTCTATGTAGTGATGTGATTATTTTTCATCACCACATCAAAATGATGATATATATAAGTGTATTTAAAGAAATAATATGATATTTATGATATTATTATCTTTGTTTTATGTTAAAATAATAAATACCTTCTTTTCATGATGATCATGAAAAATGGAAACCTTACTTATGTGAAAGTATGGGAAATTATCTTTTTGAACATAAAATAGTTCATTTTTAATATCAATTTTCAGGATTAGTATTAAAATTATAATTTATGAATATTAATGATAATTATTTCCTTATTATTATTTTTTATATTTTTAAATAATGACCTCCTTGACTATAATCATCACACTATTCCATTTTTTAAAAAATTAACCAGATGTTCTCAAGACACCAAATGCAAAATTAGTTGATTATGTTTTCAAAATATCATTAAAAATAATTAAAATAAATTATTAATGTGTATGGTTTCAAAAATTTAAATTTTCCTTGGAAAATATATTAATTTATATAATCTTGTTATACAGGAGATAAAGTACATGCATGGAATGTATGGACTAAATGTAATGGTTTTTCTCATTTAACTTTTACTTTCATGAGAAATACAACCCATACATTATATATTTATTTTTGGGGGTGTATATAGTTCACCGTTTTAATTTTATATGAAAAATTAATATATATTATTGGGTTTTTATGTTTTATTTTATGTTATTTCTTTCATGGAGATTATTATTCAAAAATATCCAATGTGGTAAGGGTTATTCTCATATTACTTTTACTAATGTGTGACATACGCCATATACATCACTTATTTATTTTGTGTGGTGTATATAATTACATTTTTTATGTAATAACCTAGATTAATTAATATTAATGGTATTTAATGTTTCATTTAATGTTATTTATTTCACGGGGATTATGATTTAAATGTTACCGAAGTGGAAAATGTTTTTCTCGTATCTCGTTTACTTCTGTGAGACATGGGCCATATTCAACACTTTTTTTTATTATTTTTTGTATATTATATATATTTTAAAAGAAATATTGTAGAGAAAAAATCTTGACATATATGGACATTACATTACTTTTGCATAATATCTAATACATAACAAAAACAGACACCAAAGGACCGTAATAGTTTAGTGTCTTTGGAAACTTGAGATATAATCTTCTAATCTTGGTGAAAGATCTTCAAAATCTCCCATAAAGATCTTCCCCTTTTTATTTTATTACCTAAAACCTATCTTTATATCTTGGGGAAAGGAAAACATATAAAGAGTGAGATCAAATTCTCAGTAAGGTTAAGAATGGAGAAAATAAAACAAACCATATACATTTGAACTTCAAAACATGAACATAAAGTTTACACATCGAAATACTGAGTTGTGAAATAAATCTTGGAAGTACGTAAGGAATAAGTAATAAAGGATCATCCATCATGATAAAATAGAATGGGAATAAAACATTTAATTGTGTAAAAATATTAAGCACATGATATAATTTCAATATTATCCAAGGCATTACTGCTAAGACCATCTTAGTGGACAAAGTCCCTTTCTGAATCAAGTTCACTCCTCGTTTCAGTCCTGTAACACTAAACAAGATTAAATTACCATTCCAACCATGTCTATATCATGAGATATAAATCTTTACCCATTTCATTGGAGAGAGATATAGGTCCCACCCATCTCATAATGAAATCATTCATACTTGTACCACAACATAAACATAAATCATTCATCATAACCCAAAGAATAAAAATGGGTTTCATAAACATCATCCCATCATGACATAATCCATATAAAAAAATGGATATAGTTTAATCATAATAAAAGTGAAACCATGTAAATCATATAGATATTATACTAGCAACATACAGATATGAAATAATGTCATCTTAGATGGAAAATGGTTTTGATAAAACACTTGAAAATAATTTTGAGGAAAATATCATTTCTTCTTAAAAATAATTTTCTTTTCACAAAATGACAGGAAATTTCAAAAGAAAAGGATTTTGTTGGAAATATTCATGAAATATTGTAGAGTAATCTTCATAAAAATAAGGAATTATAAAACCGTAAAAATCTGTTCATGCCGTATAAGCTAAAAAAACATTCTTCTCGTACTTTTGCCGGAAAATTCAAAAAGTACCTCATATGGTAAATAGAATAAAGATTCCATACATACCATGAAGTAAAAGTAAAAAATGGGTAAAAAGAACTTTAATCATACATGGAACCATTTTTAGAAAACAGGGTCATATACGATAAATATAACCCCGGTAAATACTTACCAATAAACAATCTCAGATAAAAACGAGATTGGAAAAGTTATCCCTTACCTTAGGTCTGATATGCTTCATACGTATCCGATCCTCCAGTATAAAAATTTAAATAATTTCATTTACTTATTATGGAATCATATTCATTGTTATTATATCATATATTATTCACCTATGACTTTATATTACCCGTTCTTTTGTAAATTCCATGTTAAAGCAGCGTTTTAGGTAAAATCATTTTATTTATCGTCTATGTTTTGACTTGTAATTATTAATATGATTACTTATATCATGATTACATAATTAAAGAATATAAAACATGATTTATAAATAATATATATTCATAATATACATATATATAATAGATCGATAAATGGAATGAAATACACCGTTCATGGAGACAATAGGTCGTACATACGCATGAACGTTGTTTTTCGTTTCCTTATTGAATTGAATAGAATTAAGTAGATGACATACATATATATATATATATAAATAAATCTAGTAGAATTATTATGTAATATATTTCATG
This sequence comes from Viscum album, assembly GCA_963277665.1. NCBI lineage: Eukaryota > Viridiplantae > Streptophyta > Magnoliopsida > Santalales > Viscaceae > Viscum > Viscum album. The sequence continues at coordinate 1,708,608,717 of OY728140.1, read as the reverse complement.
ATTACCTATTTTATATACTTTATAATCATTCTTGAATTGTAAACATGGAAAATGAATCTCATCACGTCGTGGAGACGACAATCCGTACATACGCACGAGTGATGATATCGTTAACATATTTATTGAATGTAATTGGAGTGGATGATATAATATCTTAGAATCAGTATGATGTTATAATAATCATCTATAGTTATTCTTTACACCATTATACCCATACAAGTAAGGTGGTGGTGGAAAAACTGATTACACCACGGCGTGGAGATGGTATTCCGTACGTACGCATGCACGGTGATTTCATTTTCCGTAGGATGGATAGGAGGTGAAAAAATGTTGTTTCGTATTTATAATAAAATATCATTATATAAGTAATAATTATGTTATTACTATATAATGAAACAACTAAATAAGAAAAATTAGTAGAAGAAAGAAACTTGAAAGAGTCGGTAGAAGAGATTACCTCTTCCCCGATGCACCTCCTTTAAACATCTTCTTAGGGAACTAGAGTTGGTATTTTTAGAATACCAGAACCTCTATGATATAACTAGAGAGGTTTTTAAGAGGAATTTGAAGGGTTTGGATGAGCTTCAAGGCTCAAAAGGGTGTCAAGAGAAGAAGGGGTGCCCTTTTTATAAGGGAGGAGAGTGACACCTTAGGAAAAACATAAAATATTATTTTATAATAAAGTCATATTCAATTTTTAATAGCTCCAATTGATTTATTTAGATGCTAAGGTGGTTATGGGTCGATATAATCCCAAAAAAAAGGTATTAGACAAGTTTAGGTAACTATTTCATCCTTATCATTTAGATTTAAATCTAAGTTAAATAATTTAACTTTTACCGTGTCTTTTTGTTTTATTACACTATATGGTTAATAAACATACTATAAAAACACAAAAGAACCCCAAGTGGTTCATTATTAATATATATATCCTTTTATAAGTCATTTGTAAGAACCTTAGGTTTTTAGGAATAAAATAACAATTAATAATATAATATTTATTTTAAAAACTATTTTATGTCAATTTTGACACTATTTGGTACTTGATTTTTGTGAAAATCATAAAAGCATGATTAGTTTTAAAAAATTTAATCAAATCAATACTAACATGTCATATTAACATAGAAAATTAGTTTAATTCAAAAAAATACTCAAATTACATTTATTTGGGTATTTATAACATCAATTATATTAATATTTCATTAATAAGGTAATTACTGCATCATCATTATGTCATAAATAAATTAAATTATTTAATGTCTAAAAATTATTAATAAAATACCAATATATATGAAATATTTTTTATCTTTCTAATGAATATTTATAGTCTAATTTTTCTTATGTATAACCCTATATTAAAAATGTTTTAGTTATTAAACATTGATTTTAACTGTTTTAACTCTTCTTTAAATAAAATAATAATAATTTTCCTAATCATATCCAAGTGTAATTAAGGGTTTTATTTTATTCATAAGGTTGTTTTTGGTCTAATTACACTTATATAATATAATTATGACATGTGTTAGTGTAATACTAATATCATTTTTACCCTTAATTACCCTATTTACTTTTAACCGTGGTAAATAAAAGTAAAAAATTACTATTCACCAAAAATTATTTTTATCTTATTGAACCAAATTTTACTCCTTGATATTAACTGTGTCTCTCGAATTCTTGAAATTTCACTCACAGAAGCAGTAAAATTATGTTTTATGTAAATTTTTAAATTCTCCGAGGAATTGGGTAAAAGACGGTGAAAAGTTCAATAAATTTTTTATATATCTAAAATTATTATAAAATGATTCAAATGAATTACATTGAACTTATATAGGTATTATGTATCAATTTTTACATAAAATAAATTTAAATAAAATAAATAATTATTTAAATAAAAAGTTGGGTTTTAAATAGTAACCTAGTGTTTTCACTATTCATCAAAAATTGAAAGTTTTCAGAAAAATACCAAAAATTAACCCTAGGCTAATTTCGATATTCCGAATCCAAAAATGAAGTCCATTTTGAAAGATAAAATTTATAAAATTTTTAAACCTGGGTATTAATATTCATAACGGCTAGTTTATATAACATATCGTTGTTTAGTGAAACCCGATATTGCGTACAACACACGCTATCGTGGAAGGTTGCGATTGCATGTAATGCAAGCCAAGTCAATATTTAGGGTTGTGAACGATTCCTTTATTGTTGTGTATAATAGAATCCAACCATATTTCATTTATACAATTAATATATATATATATACACTCAATGTTGCGTAGAATAACTTCTATCAAACTAAATTGAAATTTTGTGTAACATGATCTAAGAATAGTGTTGCATATACTACAAGCTAATACAGTGTTGCGTATAGCGCACGATAATCTTATTGTAGCATACACCATAAGACATCAAATAAATTAAAAATAATACTTCTCATAAAATCTCTGCTTGTTACAAATAACGCGTATCCATTATTAATCATGGTCTTTTATACTAAAATTGGAATTAATTTATCCACAAGAATTGACCTGAATGTTACGATGTATTAAAGAGTTTCTTAATATGATTTAATATCTCTAGGTTTTGAAACATCTTCTTTAACTCCATTATGGAATGAATATGTTTTAAGTGATCACTAAATCATTTTATGATATATTTAAACTATTTTTATGTTTTCACATTTTTGAAACATATTTCCCCATTTATAAACTTTCAATTTAGTGATATGATATTTATAAGGGTTAATCGTCCCAAATTCCTTCTTCAGGACATATGTTTAGGATATAAACATATCATCTTATAAGGTTTATTACAATGACATTTTAGAATGTTATATAATGAATATATTTATTTTCATGATATTAAAATTTTAATTGGAAGTTATTAATTAATGGTGCTTACAATTAAAGGGTTATCAAAGTGGAAAAGGCTTTATTTTACAATCTTCTTTCTTTTGGATTATTCTTGTTCATGTTTTTTTTAGTAAATAATATTATATTATTTTAATTAATAAAATATATTTTACAATCCTTTGTTTATGTATGTGGTTCAATTAATTTAATTTTCATTTCCTCCCTTATTTATTTAGTAAGCATCATAAAATTTGTTTTTAGGTGATACTAATATTGAATTTTATTTAATATCAAGTATATTTCTGTTCCATAACCATTTTTCAAAATTGATATCTAAATAGAGTTTCCTAAAACCAATTATATCCTAATTCTATTCTATATGTAATTTTCCATTATTTTAAAATGTTTTAATTTGAAATTTTTAACATTTTCCAAATGGGTCACTTTTGAATCCATTTTTCAAAATGTTTTGAAATGAATGTTTATTTTTAAAATTTATGACATGAATAGATTTTCCCACATTCATGTCCGTTATTTTACTTTAATTTTACTTTATATATTTCCAATGTTTTTTTCAAAGAAATTTATTTTCACAATATTACTGGTATGTTTATTTTTTAAAAGTTATTTTCAACATGGAAAGGTTACAGTCCTAAAATTAAATTTTAAATATCATTTTTTGGTTTTTTCATTCACCAATGTCAACAACGCTTTAATTTTTACATATGATCTGATGATGATATTTCATAATTATTTCATCAAATTTTTTTTTTGGATTATTATTTTTTAAAGGATATTTAAATGGAACACATTTATTTTCCATGTGTTAATCATGTTCCAAATATATTATTACCAAACCCATTTATTTTCCATGAGTTAATAAGTTTTCAAAGAGATTTTTCTGAAACCTTTTTTATTTTACATTGTTTAATAATGTTCTTATAAGATAAAAGGTTATTTATGGGATTAAATACGACTTATGAGAATTCATATTTTATGATAATGTTATACTTATTAAGAACTAATTATGTTGATGGGTGGTTCTATTATAAACCAAAGATGGGTGGTTATGTTTTTAACCAAGGATGGGTGGTTATATGATAAACCATGGATGGGTGGTAAAATTATTTACCATGGAAGAGTGGGTCAATGATAACCCTCCAATTAATTGGGTACTTTAGATATAGAATTCTTTGATATTGGTTATTCTATTTGTAAGAATTAATGTAAGGATAATGTTTTAAGATACCAATAAGTTTTATCTTTGCTTGTTATGGGTTTCTAATGTTTCTTATGATGAATATTGATATCACATAGATCATTATTATTGGTTCTTATAAATATTTTTTTAAATATTTATGACATGTTTTCATGTTTGATGAACTAGGAATTTATGGGCACAGATATTATTATGTTATACTCATACACTTTTATTATGTCATAATACTCTTATGCTCTTATTATGCCCCAAAATGAAATTCAATTGTTAGTGGTTTTGTTTACCCTTACTATGAATTTGATTTCACCATTCCAATGTTTTATTTTCCATAGGTTATAAAGATTTAGGTTCAATGAATTGTTACTTGAAGTGTTTTTTATGGATGATGTTGATGAAATAATGTGGAATATGAAGATCTGGGTATAGGGGGAGATGATGTTCATGTTTATGAACTAATTTTTTATAAATCCATGATGATGAGGGTTTGACATAGTTTTCTAAAATTATAAACTTACAATGTCCTTTAGAATATAAGTGATCCAATAGTTTAATTTTTTATGTTGTTTGTTTTGGATAGAGAATATTGGGCACCATCATCTATATTAAAGATAGAAATGTAAAGTTCATAAATTTACCACAAGATCATGGAATCCAGGTTTGTGGATTTTATAGTTTAAAGTAGATGAAATGTTTAGATAACTTTTGATAATATTATACTTTCATGTGAGTTTATATTAATAGTTATGGATATAATGTTAGGTCAATAATATTAAGGATGATCATAATCCCATGTTCTTCAACACCCCTATGATGTTTTAAGAGATGAGATCTTAATGTGATTAATGAAATTTTAGGACATTTTTTATTAGGTTGAAGTAAATGTAATGATTTGGTTTAACATGATGTATGAATTTAACCTTTTAATACATATGTTTGATGTTATTGATAACATTTAGGATTTAAATGATCTTTGATATGGAGGTATTTATGGGAGACTAATTTTTATTATATAGATAAACATGAGATTGTAAAGTTATTTTCTAAATAAGTGATTATTTTTATTTAAAAATAATAATGATATATTTTTGTTTGTGTAAGATGAATGTTATGAAATAAAAACTGAGTTTAAAAAAATATTTAATATCTATTTTATTGAGGAACTACTGGAAAAATAATTCTACACCCATAGATCTATTCCTAAGGTTTAGAGAAACCATGCGTATATAGTGTCTACCCAATTATATACCCATGGGTTTTAAAAAACACACGTATAGGTCAAAGTATACCAATAGATTTAAAAAAACCATGGGTATTGCTCTAAAATACGGGAGCCTCACTCGGGATCCATCTCCCCATCCTCATTCGAACCCAACCTCCACTCTCTCAATTGTTATTCGGCATCCCCCCACCACTCCTTCAGAAACATTTGGAATCCCCCCATTCTCTCCTCAGGTTACCCTCCCATCCTTAGGCGACCATCAGCATCCCCCTCCACTCCTTAGACGACCTTCGACACCCACCCTCCCCAGATCTAATTTTCCACTCACCTAAGAAAGAAGTGACCTCTCATATCCTATCTTCTATTTCAATAATTTTTTTCTAAAAGAGGTAAAGATTTATTATCTTGTTTCTATTATATTTATTTCCATTTAGTTTTATTAAATTCTATTTAGTTGAGATTCGTTTGGATATGTTTGGTTTATTTTGTTCTAGTTTGATTTGTTACGAGTTAGTTGATTTAGTACTAGTTAGTTTAGGTCCATGTGATCCATCTTTATTCAAGATAATTTGTTTTTATTCCATTAAATCCTTATCAATTTCAATTTTCTTATCTATGTAAGAATAAAATACAATAATTTTGGTTGTTTATTATTTTAGTTTCAATTTTATTTATTAAATTTTTTAGGGTTTGTTTTTTATTATCTTATAATGTTTTATTTTATTTTATAAGGGTTGATTTAGTTTTAAAATATTCATTTCAAGATAGTTTGTTTCAATTAAAATTCATTATTTTTGGTATTTTTTGGTCAGATCTATTTTTTATGGTTGAGTTTAATCCAACTAAGATCAGTTATATTCAGTTCAATTCGATTTAGTTCAATTTTAGACGATTTAGTAAATTAATATTTTTTAATTAGATTTAGTTTATTTTTTTGTTTCTATATATTCATTGTTATATGAATAAATTCATTTGGATAATATTACCCTTAGTTTGATAATATTTTTATTTTTTCATTTTGATTGAAGTCACATTAACAGGATTTAGTTCACTTATATTATTTCAAATCAACTCAATTAATCTAAGTACATTCCTATATCGATAAAAAAAATTCTAATCTATTCAATTTGAAATTACTCTATTTTTATTACATTTACACTGTTAAATTATATTTTTTTGTTCTATTTTGATTAGTTTGATAGGGAAAAATTAATTTTTTCTTGGTTTAGTTCCATTCAACTACATTTCATTTTATTTTCCTTGACTCAACTTGTTAAGGATTGATCTAGTTTTATTAAGAATGTTTTACGACATTTTCAAAGTATTATAATATAGAACATATTTGTTAAATTTAGGTTATTATCTCACTAAATAAAAAAATAGTTCAAGAGGATGATAAATTGAGTACATTAAAATTTATTCCATTTTTAAATAAAATATCTCTTTTTATAATAATCTTGTTTCAATTATAATTTTATTCATTAAAAATATAAATTAAATCAATTATGTATAATATACAAGGTGTTTTATATAGGTTTAAGGATAACTATATAATCCCATTATCAAATCCACTAATACTAAAAATGAGTATCTTGATTTTGTTTGTAAAATCTTTTGAACAATAAATCTTCACAACTAAGTATAAGAATCAATAACTTAGTATCTACTAAAGACTTGGTATTTTAATAGTTTTTTAAAAAAAAATGAAATTCTCGGGATCTTAATCCCCACACAATTTTCATGTATTGTGTATTTTTGAAAATAAATAATTGAGATAGATGATATTTACATAATGATATTTTGAAATATTCTAAAAACATAATTAAACGAAGGAAACAAATATATCCCCTAGTAAAGCCATAAATTTAATTGATACATATGATTAACAAGTCTTACACATTTGAATCCAATGTTACAAATACATATTTTTCATCACTTATAACATATGTTATTTATTTCATTATCAAAAATTGTAGCAGCTAGTATGCTTTGATGACTTTCATATTAGAATTGGTTGTAATTAATTTTTTAATTATGGTTTACATTATGATACGAACATAATATATTTTTACCTGTAATATAATTTATTGAAGCTATATATATCATACCAATCATATTTCAATTGAGTATCAATAGAATTTGTAATTTTTTTTTTCATATTTTTTCATTTAACAATGCTCCATATAGAGGTTGTAAATAGTGTTAATGCTATAAATGTGTTGGAATAAAATGATTAATCTAGGGAGAAGTTATCTATTATATAAAGAAATCTATATTTCAGAAAAACTATTTTTTTTGGTATCACCATGTAGAGATGACCCAATAGTCTACTATTCATGAACGAAAAGAAAGATGTTTCCTTGAGAATATAATATTTGATCAGTTTCCATATGTGCATCATTATAAGAGTGTGTCATTTAAAGATGGAAATGATATCAATATACACAAGAAAAAGATTGAAGATGATGATATTGAGAGAGTGAAAAATTTAATGGTTGATGCTAGAACACTGGTATATCAATAATGCACTAAAATGACAAAGTAGGAATTTTTTGTATGTCATAATTTTATAAGAACCCGGTTCTTACTTTTGAGGTACGAGTTTCCTCTTTTCTCTTTTCCTTAATTGCTTTTCATAAAATAAGGAAAATGGGGAAAAATCCCAAAATTTTGGAAATACATGTCGTGTACTTTTCTACACGCCATGTACTTTTGGCCGTGTAGGATGAGTACAAAGGGCGTATAGCCATGTCAGTGATGAAGGGTGTAAAGACTGACTACACTCCGTGTAGTCGTCCCTTACACGCCGTGTAGTTAGTAGGCAGGCAAACAGTAAGGCGGTGGCCAGTTGTGTGATAGAACATGCTGTGTACTCAAGGAGACACGCCGTATAGTCATGTCGGTAGATGAACAGTGCCACGCTGGAGGGAAGCCACCAGAGGAACAATTTAAAAATGGGAAGTACACACCATGTACTCGGAATTACACACCATGTACTTTGTTTTTTTCGCTTAAAATGGGAAATAGCCTCCCCTATTCACAGGGAAGGCATCTAACAGGAAGAGGGCTCGAGAGAGGAAGGCCGGAGCTTCGAGGATGTGCCGAGTGCACGTTGGGAATCCGATTCCGCCTCTGTCGATCTCATTGGAACCACACGAGTAATATCTTCCTCCTCCTGGTGTGTCTCTTACCAATTCTTCCTCTAATGGTTGTTATTTAAGTTTAAACGAAGTTTCTTCTACTTCAGATCTATGTCATTATTGGGCGTTTCTAGAATCGACGTTCACGTATATCATTCGTTGGCGTTTAAGGTAGGTGGCTTAGTGTTTATTTCCAACTGTCGTGCGTTTGGTGTGTTTTTGAGCTACGAACCCATATTTGGGGTGTCGTGTGGCTGAGGCCGTGGCTATTTTAAATACCTATAATTGTATAGGTAATTAAATATGATATCAAAATATTGTTTGGGATCATTCCTTGGATCCAGGACCACCCCGGGGGTGCGTTCCTCTGTTTAGACATTTGGCTAGGATACCTGAGGGTATTCCATGTTTAAATTATGCATTACTTTTGCCTTAAAAGATTTTTATGTAAATTGAATTTTTATTTACATATTGGGAATGACCCAGTTACTTGCGCTTGAGGGGAGTGTTTTACTTTTCCGCAGGCGTTGTTTTTCATAGCCTGAGGGTAGTTGTTATCTTATACTGAGGGAAATTTCTTCCGTGCCTGTGGGAAATAGACTCTGTGCCTGAGGGCAACACTACCTACGCCGGAGGGAAAAATCTGTTATGCCTGTGGGTCATTACCTGTGGGTTACGTTTCTGATTACCTGAGGGTAAAGGTTTGCATGTCTGAGGACACTGACTGTTTAATTAGAAATGCACTGTGGTGTTTTCTTATTTTAAATAGAATAAATGAATAATTAAATGGAAATATAACTGTTAAGTTGGTTAATTTTGAGTACACCTTAGTTTACTGCATTCACTACTACACACTGTTGTTTCATTTTTACACCCAGTTGGGCACATGCCTTCGGTGGGTACCTATGAAGATATATTTTTCACACCTTGTTTGGGTCATGATTTTCGACCCAAACATATTACATTTTTGTAGGTGTAGATTAGGGCAAGGGACCCTATACATGTACTTAATTACTGCTGGGGTGTAGGAGTGCATGGGACTGAGCATTAGATCACGATGTCGCTGGATGTTCTGTTTTTCTTTCCTGTACTGGTACTTTAGTAGTATTGTATTGTATTGTAGTGTAACATGTTCTGTATATTTTCATAGAATTGATGCATGTTACTTAATTTTATATACTGGTTGGTTATATCTACTGCATTTGTTAATTTCAGTTGTGTATGGTTTACTACTTCTGTTGTTGCTGTATGTTTATTTTATATTCCGCTGTGCTAAACTTTGACAAATGAGGGCATTGTTTACCCACTATCAGACATGGGCCCTCGCTACTGCTCAGTATCCTCTGGAATTTGGGGAGATGCACTTGAGGTCACATGGAGAACCGGGTTCCAGGTACCTGTGGAGTGGTACCCGGAACCGGGACGTTACAAAGTGGTACCAGAGGAGTTGTTTTCTTTGAATTACTATTTTGAGCTTTAGTCAAGGGTAAGACGAAAACGGTAGTTGGTAATAAGCTATGCCCGGGCGTAGCTAACCCGTGTACAGGGAAAATCCACGTTAACTCATATTGCAATTTTACCAATTTTGCAATTTTACAGTGGATTTGTTTTCACCGAAGGGTTCCGAACTTGTGATTATGCTGTTTATATTTTATCCATGGGTTCTATTTAGTTGCAACCCGATGAGATGAGGGTATGACATATCATGCATCATTTAGGCACATGCTAGAAATCACATGCCAGACATAGTTCCATGCCATGTAGGTGCATTGGAAATTGAAAGTTGTTGTGATAGTTGTTGTCCTAGAAAAGCATGATGTTGTGATGGCTGCTTGATAAATACATGCTATGTGATATGGTATTTTGGTGTGATCTTGTTTATAGAATGGATGCTAAACTTTGGTTTTTGGGGAGTATGGTCCCCCATTTACTGGAATTTGGTGGATCATTGGGTGTTTACCGTATTTCATAACACAGATAAGATGCCAACTTTGATTCATGGGGAGTATGGGCCCTCATGGATCGGAATTGGGCACTTAGGTGTTGTTTTTCAGTAGTTTCTGGGTTCCGAAGTAGTTTCTGAGGCATACTCTCCAGAAACCCAGTATACACACTATGTAGTACTTTAGACACGCCGTGTATGTTCCTCTGTTCGGGAAGAAAAATAAACTTTTTGAGTACACATCGTGTACCCTAAGTACACACCATGTAGTCTCTTCCCTTGTCACAAACCATGTGGGTGGAGACATGAGGAAGGGAAATTCGTGGGGTGAACACGCCGTGTACTAAAAGTACACGCCGTGTAGTGTTGACCTGGAGACCCGACTGTGTAACTAACAAACACAGGCTAGTGTAATCGTTTCTTGAACACACCGTGTCAACGAAGAACACGCTGTGTAGTGTGACCTGGGGACCCGACCGTGTAACTAACAACACGGATCAGGGTGTTCCTTTCTTGTACACACTGTTTGTATATAGAACACTCCGTGTGGGTAGAGCCGTGTATTCGGCCGTGTAACTAACAACACGGGTCGGTAGAGCTCGTCTAGGTACACGCCGTGTACCAGTGGGACACGCCGTGTAGTCTTGTCCGAGGACAGACCGTGTGGAGTTAGCCATGTGGCTGGGGAAATGGGGTTGTTGACACGCCGTGTGCGGGTGTAACAAGCCATGTAGTTTCAATCCGATTAGTCGGACATGTCACAAATGACAGGGGCAGTTGGAAAATTACACCATACACATCGTGTAGCTAATATACACGCCGTGTAGTTTTGTTCAACGGAAGCCATGTAGCTTAGCCGTGTAGAAGGACCCAGGCAGGGAAAGGGAAGTCAAGTACATGCCGTGTAGTCAGTATACACGTAGTGTAGTCTTGTTGTGCAAATTTTGAGTGCCTTCTTCCTCCTGTTCCTTTTTGGGTTTCTTCATTTTTGGTCTTTAAAAATCTTGTTCTAAGGTGTGCATTTGACCTTGTAGTGTCATGCCACCGAGACGACTACGCATTGTTCTCTAGGAGAGAGGCAACAATTATACTCCAGAGATGGTGGGCTAGGGGCTACCAATTGATCTTCCAGCAGTTCCAGCTGTGGCACCGGCCGTTATATCGGACACAGGTGCAGATGCACAATTCCATGAAGGCTTCATGTGGTTCAAGAAGACCTTTCAGGGAGCACCGCAGGCTGCCACATCTATGGCCGAGCAGACACGTATATTACAGAAGCAGCCTCCGCCTATGTTTTCAAGGGATGGCAGACCAAAAGCTGCAGAGTCTTGGCTAGGATCGATGCAGACTATTTTCGAGCATCTTGAGATGCCTCCAGGGTGGAAGGTCAAGCTCACGACATTCATGCTGCGTGATTTCGCCAAGAGGTGGTGGGATCTTACCACCCAGGAAGAGCATCACAAAGACATGGAGTGAGAAGATTTTTAGGTAGTCTTCTATGACTTCTTCTTTCTAGAGACACTGAGGGAAGATAGAGCTTGAGAGTTCATGAATCTGTAGCAGGGTGCTATGTCAGTGATGGATTATTCTGCTCGCTTTACCGAGCTTCAGTGTTTTACACCCATTCGGGAGGGTGATGAGATGTTGAGGGCCAGACGCTTCGAGGATGGTCTCCGATATGAAATCTGGGTGCTGGTGAATATTTTTAGGTTGCCTTCAGTACATGCTATTGTGAACCCAGCACTGATCACGGAGAGGAACCTGTGGGAATCTAGCGGTGTGGGCCAGGGCGGTTCAGCACCAGTTACTGGTACTATTTCGGCTGGCAAGAGGAAGAGACCAATGTAATTCTCTTAGGGCAGTAGTACCAGTCATAAGAATACTTTAGGTGTCCAGGTCATGTGCTACCATTGTGGTAGATAGGGGCACAAGAGACCTTAGTGTCCACGAGTCCTAGTGGAGTGCCGAGCTTGCGGCAAGATGGGTCATCTGTAAGGCTTTTGTAGGGCGTTTCCACCAGTGGCTAGTGAGAGGGGTTATGTGCAGACTCCGTGTGCGGGAGAAGGACCAGTTGCTTCTTACCAGTTAGGGAACTAGAATATATCAGGGCGTGCATGCAGAGATGGTGGTCATGGTCATGGTAGCCAGACACTAGGATCTCAGAGGCATCAGGGTGGGACAACTCAGGGTAGCCAGGCTGTGTCGTCGGGCCACATCAGTAAGCAGGAATATACAGTGCAACAGACCCAACAGAAGCAGGATCCTAGACCTTCTACAGTCAGAGGTACTATTATAGTAGCTTCTGTCTTGTCTTCATTACTTTTCGATTCGGGTGCTACACATAGTTTTATATCTGTACCCGTTGTGGAGAGCCTTGGGCTCTGTGTTTCTACTTCTTCTGATATCATGACACTAGACACTCCATTGGGGACTAGGATTACTGGTGTGTGTCAATCCAACGAGTTCCCCCTTGAGGTTGGTGGGTGTCATTTCCTTTGGGACCTCTAAGTCTTAGAGATGATAACTTATGATGTCATTCTTGGGATGAACTGGTTGGTTCCTGTTCAATCCTTTGTAGACTGCTATCGTCACAGGGTGAGTATCACGTCTCTAGAGGGTGGAGAGTTTCTTTAAAAGGGTGAATAGGATGTTCAGGCGAGTCGAGCTAGACCAGAGCATCATGGGCGAGGTGGAGTCTCAACCTTGATTGCGAGTTTATATCTAGATGACCAGGGGACTTATCAGAAGGATTTCCCTCTAGGGGTTGATCGTTTTAGGGATGTCTTCCCAGATGACTTTTCAGGTCTTCCATTATAGCGTGAGGTGGATTTCTCTATTAAGCTTGTGCCAGGGGAAGCACCAGTGTCCATTCCTCCTTATAGGATGACTAAGCCTGAGTTGCAGGAGCTCAGGAGGCAGTTAGAAGAGTTATAGACAAAGGGTTTCATTCGACCCAGTACTTCTCCGTGGTGTTCTACAGTCCTTTTTGCAAAGAAGGCGGATGGTACCCTCAGACTCTGTGTGGATTATCAGAAGTTGAACCAGTTGACGGTTAAGAACCGATATCCCTTTCCATGGATTAATGATCTTTTTGATCATCTTCGTGGAGCACGAGTGTTCTCGAAGATTGAATTGAGATCGAGATATCATCTGCTGCGCGTTAGGCCATCTGATGTACCTCTCATGGATTTCAGGAGTAGGTATGGTCTATACGAGTATACGGTTATGCCGTTCGGACTCACGAATTCACCAGCAGTTTTCATAGCTCTGATGAATCGTGTGTTCCATCCCTATCTGTATTCTTTTGTGGTAGTATTCGTGGATGAAATCTTGGGGTACTCTCACACTCGACACGACCATGCCACCGATCTTGAGATCATATTGAGTACCCTGAGAGAGCATCGGCTATATGCTAAGCTCTCAAAGTGCCACTTTTGGATGGACCAAATTCACTTCTTGGATCATATCATCTCAGAGGCAGGAGTTGCCGTGGACCCAGAGAAGGTGAGAGAAGTAGTTTCCTTGGAGAATCCCAATAACGTGTTTGAGATATGGAGTTTCTTAGGGCTATATGGTTACTATAGATGCTTCATACGAGAATTCTCCCGCTAAGCAGCACCGTTGACGGGTTTGAATAAGAAGGGTGTGAAGTTCGTATGGTCAGAAGCTTGCGAGACAACCTTTCATGACCCGAAGGGAAGGTTGACATCATCAACAGTCCAGATACTCCCATAGCAAGGGAAGAGCTATACAGTTTACTATGATGAATCCGGTATTGGGCTGGGAGTAGTGTTGATGCACGAAGATCGAGTAGTTGCGTACGGGTCTCAGAAGTTGAGGCCACATTAGAGGAATTACTCGACGCATGATCGCGAGTTGGCTACAGTTGTGCATGCGTTGCACTTTTTGAGACATTACCTATTGGAAGAATTTTTTGTGGACTTCACCGACCACAAAAGTCTTAAGTATATCTTTAATCCGAGTGACTTGAACCTGAGACAACGAAGGTGGGTTGAATACCGTCAGTCCTTCGACTTCGAGCTTGCCTATACACTTGGTAAAGGTAATGCAGTAGTTGATGCATTGAGTAAGAAGACTGAGATACAGACTGTGCAAGAGGCCAGTGATGAGTGGACGCTCATGGATTTGTTCTCTGAGATGCATTTGGAGGTGCATAACGGACATGGGAAAACTTATCTTTCCACTTTAGCTGTGATTTCTACCCTCATGGATAGGGTGAGGATGAGACAACTATATGATTCAGAAGGGCTAGTTCTATGGAATGCAGTGGTAAGTGAAGACCCTCCTCCTGGTTGAATGATAGGCGATGATGAAATTTTACATTTCCATGGAAGAGTGTGGGTTCCAAGGGATATATGTGAGGAGCTGATGCTGGAGTTTCATGCTTTGTCCTGGGCAGTTCATCCTGAAGTTACCAAGATGTATCGTGACTTGAGACGTCAGAACTGGTGGCAGGGTATGAAGAAATATCTGGCTGGTTTTGTTACAAGGTGTTCCACCTGTCAGCAGGTAAAGGTGGAACATCAGAGGCCAGCTGGGATGTTACAATAGTTACCCATCCCGGAGTGGAAATGGGATGATGTCATGATGGACTTCATGACTAGTTTTCCGAGGTCACCTCAAGTCAATGATGTCATGTGGGTTGTTGTGGACAGACTCACAAAGGTATCTCACTTTTTTATGATCAAGGAGACCTTCGGTGTTGACGAACTCAGAGGGTTGTATATCCGAGAGGTCTTACTTATTCATGGGGTCCCTCATTCAATCATTTCAGATAGGGACGCTCGTTTTATGTCTCATTTATGGAATATTTTTCAAAGGGCACTAGGTATACATGTGCTTTTGTGCACGGCTTATCACCCTCAGACATATGGCCTATCCGAGCGTACGATACAGGTGCTAGAGGATATGTTGCGTGCATGCATCCTATACTTTGGGGTCTCTTGGGAGAATCATATTCCCCTAGTCTAGTTTACCTATAATAATAGTTTTCAGGTGACTATTGAGATGGAACCATACGAGGCTATATATGGTAGGCCATGCCGATCACCCTTGTGCTGGTTAGAGGCAGGTGAGGTAGCTTTAATGGGACCCCGTCTCATATAGGAGACATCTAAGCAGGTCCAGTTGATTCAGAAGCAGATGGCTACTACACAGTCTCATCAGAAATCTTATACTGATCGCCACAAATGACATTTGGAGTTCATGGTCGGGGATCAGGTTTTCTTGCATGTTTCTCTGAGGTTGGTACACAGGCAGATCAGGAGACAGGATAAACTTTCACCAAGGTATGTGGGGCCATTTGAGATTATGGGGAGAGTTGGTCCGGTCGCCTATCGGTTGTAGTTACCACAGAGGTACCGGGCCTTGCATGACGTCTTCCATGTATCTCAGTTTCACTGCTATCATTCAGACCTGTCTCACATATTTTAGCCCGAGGAGGTTGAGCATGAGGTTGATGCATCCCTTGTGGAGAATCCAATTCGTATCGTTGATAGGAGCATGAAGGTTCTCAGAGTCCAGTCAGTTCCTCTCATATGAGTGATATGGATGTATGGCCATGTGCAAGACAAAACCTGTGAGAGGGAGACTGATATATGTGCTCAGTGGCCAGAGTTATTTACGGCTATATCTTCGTCACCCTTGGAAGGGATATTCGGGGATGAATTGCTTTAAGGGGGGAAGTTTGTAAGAACTCGGTTCGTAATTTTTAGGTACGAGTTTCTTCTTTTCTTTTTTCCTTAAGTGTTTTTCAAAAAATAAGGAAAATGGGGAAAATACCAAAATTTTGGAAATACATGCCGTGTACTTTTCTACACACCGTGTACTTTTGGCCGTGTGGGATGAGTATGCAGGGCATGAAGCCATGTCGGTGATGAAGGGTGTAAAGACTAACTACACACCATTTAGTGGACCCATACACGATGTGTAGTCAGTAGACATGAGAACAGTAAGGCATTGGCCAGCTGTGTGACAGAAAACAATGTGTAGTCATGTTGGCAGATGAACAGTGCCATGCTGGCGGGATGCTGCCAGAGGAACAGTTTAAAAATGGGAAGTATACACCACTTAATCCGAAGTACACGCCGTGTACTTTGTTTTTTTCACTTAAAATGGGTAGTATCCTCCCCTGTTCGTAGGGAAGGCTTAGAATGGGAAGAGGGCTCAGGAGAGGAAGTCCGGAGCTTCGAGGATCCACCGAGTGCACGTCGGGAATCCAATTCCACCTCCGTCGATCTCGTTGGAACTCCACGGGTAAGAGCTTCCTCCTTCTGGTGTGTCTCTTACAAATTTTTCCTCTAATGGAAGTTAATTAAGTTTGATCGGTGTTTCTTCTATGTTAGATATAGGTCGTTCTTGGGCGTTTCTGGAATCTACTTTCGCGTATATCATTCGTTGGCGTTTAAGGTAATTGGATTGGTGTTTATTTACAACTATCGTGTGTTTTGTGTGTTTTTGAGCTACGAACCCATATTTGGGGTGTCATGTGGCTGAGGCTGTGGATATTTTAAATACCTAGAATTGTATAGGTAATTAAATATGATATCAAAACGCTGTTTGGGATCATTGCTTGGATCCAGGACCACCCTGGGGGTGCATTCCTCTGTTTAGACGTTTGGCGAGGATACCCGAAGGTATGCCATGTTTAAATCATGCATTAATTTTTTCTTGAGATGATTTTTATGGAAATTGCATGTTTATTTACATATTGGGAATGACTCAGTTACTTTCACTTGAGGGCATTGTTTTACTTAGTCGCGGGAGTTGTTTTTCTTAGCCTGAGGGCAGTTGTTAACTTAGCCTGAGGGAAACTTCTTCCATGCCTGTGGGCAATAGACTCTGCGCCTGAGGGTGACACTACCTATGCCTGAGGGAAAAATCTGTTATGCCTCTGGTAAATTACCTGCGGGTTACATTTCTAATTACCTTAGTGTAAAGGTTTTCATGTCTGAGGACACTGACTGTTTACTTAGAAATACACTGTGGTGTTTTCTTATTTTAAATGGAATAAATGAATAATTAAATAGAAATATAACTGTTAAGTTGGTTAATTTTGATTACATATTAGATTATTGCATTCACTACTGCACATTGTTGTTGCATTTTTACACCAAGTTGGGCACGATCCTTTGGTGGGTGCCTACTGAGATATATTTCTTACACCCTATTTGGGTCATGCTTTTTGACCCAAATAGATTACATTTTTGTAGGTGTAGATAAGGGAAAGGGTCCCTATACATGTACTTGATTGCTTCTAGGGTGTAGGAGAGCATGGGATTGATCATTGGCTCATGATGCCGCTGGCTGTTCTGTTTTCCTTTCGTGTACTTGTTCTTCAGTTGTATTATATTGTATAGCAGTGTAACATGTTCTGGCTATTTTCATAGAATTGAGTAATGTTGCATAATTTTATGTACTGTTTTGTTATATATACTGCAGTTGTTAATTTCAGTTGTGTATGGTTTACTACTTTTGCTATTGCTGTTTGTTTATTTTATATTCTGCTGCCCTACACTTTGAAAAATGAGGGCATAGTTTCCCCACTATCAGACCTGGGCCCTCGCTGCTAGTCGGCAGCCTCTGGAGTTTGAGGAGATGCACTTGAGTTCATGTGGTGAACCGGGATCGGGGCTCCCGTAGAGTGGTACCTGGAACCGAGACGTTACAAATATGATGGAAAAACCATGTATGGAATTTCTAATATCACTGTTGATTATATTATTACTCGTTTGAAGGTATTTTTTCAAAATTATGCAAATATTCCATAAAATAATTATAAGTCAGGAAATTTAATTAAGAATCTTGGATTTTCTAAAAATAAATTTCATGATTCTCTAAAATATGGCAGTTTATTTTGAGAGGAAACAACTGACCTTAATGACTATAAATAAAGTGTTACATCTCATTGGAAAGAAAAATTTATATTGAACACCATCTCGTGTGACACAAAAAGTAATGTGGCACCTTCCATTGATACCTAGACTACATAATCTATTAATGTCTTCATAAATATAATCCAATATGAGATGACATAATACAATGGAAATTTAAGGTAATAATGAGTTTTTTATTCTACATATTTATTATCATGGTGATCATTTGATGCACAACAAGATGAGTTTGTAAGTGATGTTCAAAATTCTGGTTCGGTCTATCATATTATGGTTTTAAGATTATTGTTTATATGTTTACTAAACACATCATGTGGATAGTTTTTATTCAAATTTATAATATTCCTTCGTGAATGTGTATAAAAAAAATAATTTCACATTCTTAATTTTACTATTATCCTGACCTTATGATCCTAAAAATGATATAGACGTCTACATGAATCCTTTAGTAATATAGTTGAATAAACTTTAGGATATGGGTGTGGTGAGATTCGATAATTATTTAAAAAATATATTTCAGTTATGTTCTACCTTTATATAGTCTATAAATTATTTCCCTTCTTATTAAATGATGTCTAGTTAGAGAATTAGGAGAAAACTATGATGTATTATTTTTTGGAAAAATACATGATCAAGAAGGCCTAAATATCTTCCTATTTTAAGTTTCATGGAGCATCGATGATTCTTTTCAATGGGTCATCAATATAATAAGATTTTCCCAAGGTTTGATAATACTATTGAAACTGGAAAATAGAATTTTCATATATCAAGAAGTAATGTGATTAATGAATTGAAAGATTTCAATTTTCATTAGGTAAAGGTCATATGGAATCTAAAAAGGGGAATAATTTTGGCATGGGATCCACTAACAATATTAATAAAGAGAAGTATCTTTTTTAAGTTTCCATGTTTTTTTACCAATTTTTTATGTCATTGTTTAGACATAATTTACATTGAAAACAATATATGTTAAATGTTTCATGAAAATTTTCAAAATATCAATGGTAAGATCAAATATGACTTTTGATATAGTCGAGACTTTTGGGATTATTTTATTTGACTAGAACTTCATCCGATGTATATTGGTGAAATAAATGGAATGTTCCTTGTGCCTATTATGTGATGACACCATTAGAGGAAGATCAATTTCTTAAAGTATTGGAGAATATCAATGTTCCTATTGGAAATTCCAGCAATATATATATATATATATACAATTCAATAAAAATGATTTGAAACTAAAATCTCTAATAACTCAAGATTATCACATCCTTCTTCATGAATTGATTTTAATAGAAATTCATCATTTTCTCTCCAATAATATAAAGGTGGTATAGATTTTATTATGACATTTTTAAAGGCCATTATGATAAATGGTATCCTAGTCATTCTTGATACAAATGAAGAAAAATTAACCATTAATTTTTGTGAGTTAACAAAAATTCATTTATCCCCTTTCACCTGCATGTTACATTTAACAGTTAATATTCCAACTGAAACAATTCGTGGAGAACCAATTTCTTTTTATTGGATGAATAATACTGAAATAAATATATGCACAATGAAATAATATGTCTAAAATAATTATTATCCTAATGGTTACATTGTTCGAAGTTGTATGGATCAAGAATGTATAGATTTCTATTAAATGCATTTGTGTGATGTGAGAAAATACGTAATATTTGTAATATTGTTTCTTTTACATTACATATAATGTCATGGTTATATTATTTATAAAAAAAAAATAGGAACTATTAGTTCCACCGGAGTTGATTCCTCATCCTACTAACACGGGTCAAAGCAAGGATGCTCCTAAACCTAGATAGAGTGCATGTCTTACCCATTCCCACAATAACCTAGTAGCGAACACCAAATCTACCACACATTTCCATCCACCTTTTGAGCCTCCATGGATGTTCCCATTCATGCATCCAAAATCATTTCAGTTAGCCTCTTATTCCCATTCCATGTTTATACCCCCTCTATAGATGTTCCCAGTCTTTCCTCCATCATCATATCAGTTACCCTCTGATTCCAAAACCATGTCTACACATCCTTCAATGATGATCCCACCCTTTCCATATCCATATCTACTGATATATCCCCAAGCCTACTACCAATATTAATCCATGTCTATGCCACTTCCATTTACTACCATCTATCCTGTATATGATGGGTTGGTACCTTCAACTTCCTATCTGGTTCATGAGGACCACCTAGATCGTGCATTGAAACTTCCTTCATATTATTTTGGTCTAGAAACACCCATATAGCCATCAATTTCTATTCAGCATCCCGCATCTGGTTTTTTATTATAACCTTGTCAAATTATATCACTTTATTTTTTCCTTGTTCAATCATGACATAATTCTTCTTTTTTATCCCCCTATTAATTTATTCAATGGAATACTCTAGTATGAGATGTGGGCACACTTGTATACAGGAAGACTCAAATCCCAAAACACAAATAATGGCCGATTATAATTAAGAAATCACATGATTGGTAAACGTTATAGGTAGTGTATATATTTCATGGGGATATTATCCATATGCCATGATATCATTCTGGTGGAACCATTATCATGGAGTGATCACATTGACGACATCGAGAAAAAATCATGGGTGAAGATATGGGTAATAATTTTTTTCAATTTATATCTATATTAGAGATGTATTAATATGAATTAACATGTTCATTGAAGAGTTGGTTTAAAATTTCTTGATGGTTAAGCTACTAAGGTTTCAAGGTTTTTAGATCTTGGGGTGTTATGTTAATCATACATGAATGAGGTATATATTGGTTGGAAGAGAATAATTGGTTCTGATTTAGAGGGTTTACCCATTTTTCTTGACTACACAAAAACAAAATATCAAAAAAAGATCTCATATTGGAAAAATTATGAGTTTAAGTTGTTCCTCATCATTAATGGGTTTCATATGAAATATAGTCTTTATTACTTATATTGATTTTCTTATGAATCATCAGAAAAAAACCCAAAACAAATTCAATGACATATCTACACACAGTAAGTCACATTACAATTCTTGAGAATGGGAAGAGTTAGGTACTTTAATCTGATTGGAAATAATTTTTTAATTTATAATGTTACTTATTTAGATTTTCATGCTGAAATTTAATTTGTTTTTTCATTAATCCAATTTATATAGGGATGAAAATAACCTTTTCAAATATACTAATAACCTATAGGCCTAATAGATAATTTCACATTTGTCTTATGTTCCAATTGGCTATCGCACTTATTTTCTAATTGGACATCAGTCCTAGTGGCCAATTATTCTATAGGACTAGAGGACAATTTTCCAATAGGCCTAGTGTCCAATTGACCATTAGTCCTAATGAAAAATTGTACTATTGGCCTAATGTCCAATTGTCCATATAATTAATAATATAGAGTTAATATTATGAAATGAATATAAATTATTCCCATTCAATATTACTGAATGTTCATAATGACTAGGTAAAATTATAAAGTGTTTATGATTAGCTTTTATATATGAATTTTTCATCAACAATTATCACATGTCAAAATTTATGAATTTTTTATTCTTTTAAAAGATACTCCCTTTTATTATTATTCAATATTATAAAATTTTTATATTGTGAATATGTTTATACTAGTTATTATCATTTTTCGCAAGTTTTATTGGGTATTGAATGTTGTGTACCTTAAGAGAAATTATTTTACATGATTTGGTAGAAAAATAATGATAGTGTAGCAAATGCACAAACACTAGAAAATATTTTACAATTTTTATTTATTTAAAACATTTATATTAAAACCAAAAAATAAATATCTTGTTTATATTTTAAAAAGTATTCCATGGAGGCTCTTAATCTTAATGAAGATGAGAAACTCAATCCAAATGATTATTTGAGTTAGGTAATAGTTGAGAAGCACAAGGGGAGATCTAATTTATAATACGGAAAAACCTCATCCCCTCAAGGTATTGGTCCTAATTTGGATCCTCTCAAGCCTCTCATGAGCTTGATCTAAAATGCATTCATGCAGAAGAAATTGAGAAGACAAAATAAGGGGAGTAGGAAGGAAGTGAACAAGAGTGTAAAGGAAGTAATATGATCACCTAAAAATTCCTGAAAGTTATGTTAGTTATAATTCATTTAATTCCATCATAGGATAGTACTACTCTTGATTCATATATGAAATTAATTATATTTTTAAATGATTCCATGATTGAGGCCATTGTGGTGCCTTGTTGTGATCATGCATAAGGTGGTGGTGGTGATGCTGTTAATGATGTTGTTACTCCAAATGATTCAGTTTCTACTCTGGATGATGTTGTTGGGGATGAGGATATTTCTAATAGTTCTAATAGTTATGATAATGTAGATGATGATTATCAGGATATTGGGGATGGGGAAGATATTGATCCCATCCATTTTTGACTTATTAGGAAGGAGACATGTGAAAGTTTCTTAATGAATTGAATTGATGATAGAAAGGTTGTATTTGTATGTTTTAGTATTAAAAATGGTTTGAATACTATTAAAAATAGTCGGCATCATGATAAATATACAATATTTTTATTGCCCTGAATGTATACTATCTATTTTTTTTGATTCACAAGTTCATGATTTGGAGGAATAGCTGGTAGTGCTACTTCTAAATATAGGAAACTACCTATACCCATGGTTCTCCAAACCGCAGGTATAGGTTCTCTGTTGGGATAATCCGTACCCAAAGTTTAAAGAACACTGGGTAGAGATATATACCCATGGGTTTTTTGAAACGATGGGTATGGTATAATCTCTAGGAACTATACCCACATTTTCTATACAAACCGTGGGTATAGGTCAATACTAACACCTCCTTCAACCACCATTTTGAGAACCATGGGAATAGACTATACCCATAGTTTTATGGAATATACCCATAATTTAAAATGGTGGGTATGTGTTTCTTTTATTACAGAGAGGGTATTTGGGATATAACGTTATTTATTTATGTAATGATTTAGTTTTATCTTTTGGTATTACTGTTGAATTTTAGATATTAATGTATTATTTCATCAAATGAAGGTTCATATATTCTTGAAATTATATTACCATGTGCAAACAATTTTTGGGGTTTTATTGTCTAAATATAGTGTGATTAGATTGTTTTTACCTTTTATGGTTATGTGGTCTTTTAATGTTTAATATAGTGCTTTAGGTATGTAAGATTAAGCATGAATACTCACCATTTGGGGAAAAAGATAATATTGTGGTGGAAATTGGATAAAGGAAGAAATTATTTTTTTCAAGTAAGTATATTAAACTATGTTTTCATTTTATATGGTGAAAAATTATGCAACTCCTGTAAAAGGATCGTGAAACAAAAATTTTATCATATTCCCTTATTTTTTTATGAATCGATGGACTTTTCATTAACTACAGATTTATGGTTTTGAGGTCTTGAAATTATATTGATCATGAACTTTAATTTATCAATGATCTCTATTTCTATCCATAATTATTTAATATTTTCATACATGTACAAATATTCCACTGCCACCTAACTTTGCATATTGGAAACAATGTATGGTATATTCTAGATGAACATCATATCTAATTTTCACTCATATTAAAAGGATGTTTTATTAAACCTTTTTATGATTTGGGTTTCCAAAAAATATATTTTAAAATTTAAAATATTTTATTACTAAGATAAAGTTAAAATTTCAAGGATGAAAGTTATTAAATTGGGGGAGGATGTAACACCCTAAAAGTTAAAAAAGGAAATCTATGTTCGATAGTGTATTCGATACACAACATTGAGATTAAATGAATGACAATATATATAACTGTTATAACCTCTTCATAAAATCGGCG
This sequence comes from Viscum album, assembly GCA_963277665.1. Taxonomy (NCBI): domain Eukaryota; kingdom Viridiplantae; phylum Streptophyta; class Magnoliopsida; order Santalales; family Viscaceae; genus Viscum; species Viscum album. The sequence continues at coordinate 1,708,584,584 of OY728140.1, read as the reverse complement.
ATTATGAACACTATTTACTAATTTATGATATATATATATATATGGAAAATATAAATTTTCGAATAACTATAAATTTTTGATAAATGTTTATATAATTATTAATCAATTTTATGTAATCCTTTATATTCTTTAAAAACATGTTTTCTTAAAAAATTATTTGTATTGCTATTCAATCAGACTGGTTTAAACACTCCCTTAATAATGTTTTGTTTTTTATATAACATTGAATCTTAGTTTCTCATATTTTTGGAGAATCTCTGAACTATTTTAAGGAATTCGATTTGGCTAAGTCGTCTTCAATATCCTCAGTAATTTTCCGTAGGGCTCAGAAAAATCACAGTTTCATTACACCCTATTTATTAATTGTTATTAGTATTCAATAGTTTCATTAAATTTTGATTTAAATCCAAATAAAAACTTATAAGTTGAAATGTCATTATTCAATTGGGAACATTGATTTTAGGTGGTGTGGAATCTTTCTTAGGTAATCAATGGATTCAATCAAAAGTGCCCAACCACCCTTGGTTCATGTTTGTGTTCGGGGTACGATGAAGAAATCAATAAGTGATCTTTTATTGAATTACACCAGCCTTAATTTCAATAGAGAATCATCTTTAACCAGATTTTGAACCTCTATATTGATCAGACTCAGATCGAAGTTGGCCTTCACTAATCGGTATCAACACACCCATCTCGGCTTCGATCTTCACAAGTTTAGTTCAATGTGATCATAAAAAACCATTATATCCTGAATCATATGGCTACTAGAAATAGTTGAAAACCTTATTTTTCTGGTAAGAATAAAAAATACATCATCTATATATTTATATAGAATATTCGTCTGTGATTTATAGTTCAACATGGCATCATAACAGGACAGGAAGGGGGGTTCATAACTGTGCTCGATATTTATCTATCATGGAAGTCTCAAACGGTCTTCAGATCTGGATTGAATGGGTCCGTGATTCATATTCATCTATGAGATCAAGATTCAAAATGGAATATATGTTCGTATTTTCTTTTATTCAAGAAACAATATACATTAGATTCTCTCGGATCGACTACATAATCCCCAATCCAAATCAGAAACTTGAGTAGGTCTTGTAGGAAACGGCTACTGTATCTCCTAGAGATTCATCAACCTAAAATCCTTCAAAAATTGGTTATGTGTAGGGTCATTGTATTTTCGGTACCTGGGATCCTATCCCATTTGGATACATAGTAGAAATAGAGAATCCCTTGTGTGTGGAAATGTGTACATTTCATTGAAATATGGATAAAATATGGCTACTGTAAAAACCAATAAAAATTACAGAATTGAAAATTAATAAAATAAGTAATTATTAAATAAATATTATTCAAATATTTAAAAATATATTTTAACATATAAATAAAATAAATTTATAATAAATAATTTGATAAAATACTAAATGATGGTAAACATTGAAAAACCAGTATAAAATAATTAAATAATAATTTTACAAATAGGATAAAAAATTATAAAAGGATCTAATTATAATTTAAATTACAAATTGTTACTTAATTATTTAAAGGAAATTAATTGTTAAACACTAAATTATAAATAAAATCATATTAACAATAAAAACAAAAGGTATTAATTACAAACTATATGAAACAGATAAACAAAATAATGATCAATGAAATGAAAAATGAAAAACAAAATACTGATAAATAAAAACTAGATTAGTAAATAATATAAAGAATGAAACTTTGTTAAATTAATAATTAAAAATTAAAATTAAAATTAATTTTATAAAAATCATAATTTACCTATTCCACCAAAAATTAATCATGAAGTAATTACAAACATAAATATATCATTCCAAGCATTAAATATACCAGAAAAACATCAACAAGGATATGAAAAAAGTCAATGAGTAAATTCCACACCAGCATGTAATATCGGTATCCATATCATTATCAAGCTCTAGAATGCTTTGCGTGGCCTCAATAAGGGCCTTGTAAAGAACCTTTGATTGTTAAATCACATCAAAGATTGAATTTCAATCTTGTATTTGGTGGATCTTTTGTATCATGTTATATATCCATATGAGGATAATATTCATTGTCCTATGATGTTGTTCTCTAATAGGGTGTCTGGATATCATAACTATATAGGATTGGGAAACTTTTTTAGAAACCATGGAATTATATTGTGATTCAGATGACATAATATTGACTAGGACATCATCTAGTAAAATTGGTAATTTAAAAATACTAAATTATATTGGTGTAAAATTCCATTTTTTGATCTTAGATAAATACTTCCCTTTTTTTCTTGGATGTATAGAAATCATTAGCGTTCGTACCCTGGTAGTTATTCTTTTCAGGGGAACATTTTCACTTTGATTGGGAACAACAATGAAAATTGACAAGAGGTGTTAGATGACATGAATTATCAATGATCTTGAATAGAGGTCCAACAACCTGATGTAATTTTTGGTTATATAGTTTAAATTTCAATTAGATAATTCTTGAGGATTCTAATAAGTTATGGGAAATCATCAAAATGAGGATGGTATAAAGACCATAGTTGTGATCATAGACCTATACTTTAAAGAGTAATATTGGTTATCATTATGATATGTAAAACAACACAATTGAGGTTTAGTGCAATACCAAAAAATTCTTGTAATCTATAATATTATTTTATTATAATTTAATGTATTAAAAAATAGAGACAAAATTTTTGGAAGTCTTCTGAAAGTAATAATGTTCAAGAGACAAAAAAATAAAATAAAAATATAGTATCGATGTCACATTGCCCATATTCCCCCAAAAAAATCATTTTAATAATAAAAATATTAATGAATAAAAATAATATGAGACATAGAATAAAAATATAAAGAGAACCTAAAATGAGTGCTAGTATTTATGTGAATGGTTTAGATGAATTTATCGGATGTAAGAGTAAATATGTCCATTGAATTATGGCTATTAGAGATTAAAAATGTTTGGAAATATTAATATTTGTAACTACCATTAAAATTGGAACTTTAGATAATTATATAATATTAGAAATTATGAGATTTAATTATTTCATAAATAATTAAACAAATCCTTAATTAGTGGGAAAATCATGTTTGATTTTCTTTTATCTGAACTTATGAAGGATGTAGAATCGATAGAGTTTTCCTTTCACTAAGACTATTTTGAACTTGAATAACTGAGAATAGAATGAAATGTTATGTGAAAAATTTCATGTTGATGGAAAATTATAATGAATACAAAAACCATATGTCTTATATTGGTCTGAGAAAACAGTTATATATCTAAGGGAGATGTATCATTAAAAGTTAAAACTCATTTAAAAATGATATGGTGGTTACTAAAAAACAAAATTTCTTCTTATATATCATCCCAATTTAAATTATAAAATGTGCATTATTAAAGTATACAATGGATCGTAAATTTTGAATCATACCATCAAAATTATCCTATGGTTAATTTTATAAAATATTTAGAGACAGTTAATCTTTTCGCTAGGAAGTAAAATACGATTAGAATATATGGTAAAATTTTGACATGATGTTGATGATTTTTTTTAATAATTAATATAAGATTATAAATGAATAAAAATAAGTTAATTTATAAATAAAATGTGTTATATTGGATTTAAATGTTTTTCAAAACCCATTAATATCATCCCAAACACTTAAATTGAAATTAACTTATCTAAAAAACAATTTGTAGAGAAATTATATTCATATGTACAAGGAAGTATAAATAAATAGATAAATTATAAAATTATAAAATATAAATAATCATTTTTATGTTCAAAAAACCATGATCTAAAATCATTGGTAAGAAAATGGTTTCATGTTTTCCAAAACCAATATTTGAAAGGCCTATGTTTAGAAATTAATAAACAATTATCCCTCATTTTCTGTAAATACACACATGATATACCAATAATGATAAAAAATACATTGAGAGTGAATTAAATATTATTTTATCTCTCATGAATCTCTCCAAGGAGTATATATGGTTTTTTTGAACTCTTCTCCAGCATTAAGAATCTATATTTCAAGGTAAGTCTTCATAAGCTCTTAACTACCTTTATTTTTAAAATAAATTAATATCGTTTTTTATTGTCAATGATAAATTTTATCATGATTCATTCTTATAAATTAATAATTATATTTTTAGCTAGAGGCCACCATTATCTCTCATTATACTTCTTTCATATGTCATTAATATACTCTTACATTCCTATATATTTAAAACAATCATAAAAGTTCCTGATATTTTCATTGGAATTGCATCCCACATTGGAAAAAACAATGTCGATAAGCTCTCAATAATAGATGAAGATTGGGGAAACAAACTTGAAAAACTTTTATTGGGTAATATCTCGATATTTACTATGTGCAACCTCATTTTTCCTAACAAAAAAACTAGTTTCACACATGTAAGGATATTATTGGGATGATTCACATGATCTTTACAAACCAAATTGAAGTATTTAAATAAATATAGTGCTAAAAAGGAATACTAAATATAAGAAATATAGAAAACCTATATTGGTTCATGTATTCAATTTCATAGGCTATGATTTTTCTAGATGTAGAGCCTAAATGGACTTTCAAATCAATAGTAATTGTCTTTTGAAGTTAGTCTTCTTAGAATATCCAAATTTGATGAATCTAAAAAAATTGTATAATTTCATGAAACACAAAAGATTAATGAACTAATGTTGGATCATTATGAAACTCAGTATCTCATGAAGATGGTAATCCTTCATAAAAATATCATAGTGAATCTAAATCTTTCATTAAATTGTAATCGTTCATGCACCTTATTACTGAGAAACATAGAATTTCATAAAGACTGTATTATTTTGTGAAACATATCATAGGAGTCCTTGGTGCCTATAAATACTGATTTTAAGTTACCATTTCATATTAGACTTTATAAGATATGAAATAATTCAAATTCATGAAACTCTGAATAGTTTCTAAAATTAACATAAGTCATTACTCCCAAGGACTAAATTTTTCCAAATTCCCCAATGAAAACACTTCATGTATGTGTGTGATTTTTGGGGATATTTCACAAAACATCCATCCATGAAGAACAATATTCATGTAAGTTTTCCATGATTCATGGAAAATGAATATATTTGGAACTACAATGTTTTGAAAAATAGTTTAATCCATATTAATTTGGATTCCTTATTTCACTAAAAAATGATTCATGAATGACATTCATCACAAGAAACCTATTTTGTGTAAAAACATTCTCTTGGGTCTCCTACTTTGGCACCCACTGGTCCATATCACATGTCATGAACCCCCACCCTTTCTCAAGATTAGTTATAGTTTATGATCCTAGACCTAAATCCATATCCCTTCACCCCCATCATTAAACCAAATGAAAAATAGACAGTCACATATCAACCCTTATGGGACTGGTTAATGATGTTTTTTGGAGAGACCTATAAATCCCCTATGTACACCCAATATATACCATGGGTAGTGATACCACTCTACACTCCCTGAAATACCAATATTTTATATAATCTTCTTGGGATATTTCATATACCCTGAATTGAGATTCTATTCTATTTCTCCTCAAATACCTCGAGTCCAAACACTCTATATGAAATTCTTGAAACCTCATCACCTGACTCAAATGCAAGGTTAAATAAGAAAGATTCTCTTTATTTTAAGTCCCAAATATTCCATTCTGTGACATCATTAACCTAATTGACCTAGTTACATAATGGTAAACTATATTATACCCAATTTTAAAAGAATTGGATCCCTCATGTGGAAAGTAAGAGATGTCTTATCCATCTAGTATAAGATTCCTCATGCTACAAGCATGAGATGAACACTATAGTCCCACCTAGATGATTCTATATTGAACATAGTTCCATGATGAATGCAAATAAATGGAAATAAACCCAGTAAATGATACAAGAACCTAAAATATACATCAATGGTCCTTGTCACATGAGAATAAAAGATATATCATGTCCCTATATTTGGAACCAAACGATATGGATTCTTATTCCATTTTTAAAGTATACATAGTAATCATTTTGTAGGATCTATTTGTATTCTATAAAACCTTCTACTGTAATGGATGTTAATGAAATCCATGTTTCCTCCATGGGAATACTATTTAGGTGTAAGCTCTAATCGTACTCCTCAAACCATCAGTGAGTCAAGATTCCCTCATGACATGACCTAAGGAATAATGATTAGGTATCTCAATGCTTATTCCACACACACATATTCCTAAATTTATGGTGATAAAATATATTGACTAACATTATAGACATGTAAAATTAAAATGAGGATCACCCTATGCTTAAATCATAGGATTTATTAATTGGAAATACCAAGATTGCTCAAGTGACTAACACACAATGCCTTATAAAATATTTCAAACACGATGGTAATGATACTTTATCCACCAAACTGGGTAACACACTCATGTAATACACAATCATGCCATGGATTAACTATTGCAGCACCTAGGAAACATACTAGTATAATCCACGATCATATGATCATCGATCTACATTAGTACTCAGGAAACACACTCAGGTAAGCCCCACTTATACCATCCCTACTCTTTAGCAGCACCCAGGATGCATACTAAAAAAATCCCCACTCATACCATCACATCATCTTAAGAGAACCCAGTTAGCATAATCATATTATCCCCTCTCAAAACCTCAATAATCCTTATCATCACTAGATCATCACACTCCCGTAATCCTTAGTCATTCCATCATTACTCGTTAGATAATCCTATGAAGAATTTTTATTGTTATCCCAGAACGTACAATATATTCTCCTTAATATCACTCTAAAAGCACATTCCCATAATCCATACATGTACCATCATTTTTGTTCAGTAGAATAAGGTATGCCTACATGGGTATACCTTAATCAAACAATAAATGCACATTAGTTTCACTCAAGAATCTTCTAGGCATAATCAACACTCATAGCATCACTACTCCTTATCGACACCCATGCGGTTTCTTTGAATGAGTCCCACTCAAATAATCACTATACTTTAGTATCACATATCCAACATCAATGTGTAAACCTCACTAATACCAATGCTACTCTTTTGCATCACCTGAGAGACATCCCTTTGTAATACCCAATAATACCAATATTTCTCTTTTTCATCACTTAGGGAACCCCATGTATAAGTCCTAAACCAACATTTATGTTGTAACACATTAAAAGACATAGTACAATGTCCATGTTGCATGAAATTATACGATATGAAAATCCCCAATACATTTAGTTAAACTACATGATTCAACACATGCAATGATCATGGGGTACCATGTATGATCATCAATGGATCCCCATATGAAAATTACAAGATAACTCATAAAATCATAATGATATTACTATTAACCATTTTAGAAACCACTTTCCATAATCCCTAAACCATAAATAATTGTATCTACTTCCAAAAAAAGTGATCTTACAATACATATTAAAACTAAATTGACCATTACTATCATATGGCCTTAAAACATACAGTCAAACTATGTCAATTTTGATCCCTATCCCCTAACAGGATACATGGGAAACCCCCTTGAGTATCAATAAAAATATAAAAACTACCACAAATCCTACGTTCATCAATAGGAAGAATCCTCAGTCTTTATATGAGTAGAAATTAGAAGCTCACCAATCAATTTTATGGCCCCCAATGTACTTCAGCACTGCCATGACATTTTAATCTATATCCAGCCTTGTACGTGATGATAAAATTTGGGAAATTTCTTAATAATACATTAATCATGTGATCCACCAATCTAAGTTGGTTGTATTCTCGATAATCTACACTAAACTCTAAATATCCGAAACACCCTCTCTTGTCTTTAAATATAATACCCCTCCCGAGACATTAGAATATCTACTTCTTGTGATGATCATGAAATACCTTTGGTGATGATTCTATTAAGACTTAAGTGATGGGAATATGTTTCTTAGATTTAAGGGCACTAGATTCCTCACACAACAAGAAATAGATGAGATTCAACCTAGTTTACTAGTAATGGATGCCCGAGGAAATGATCATTGGATGTCTTACACCCCTCATGTGAGTTGATATATAATATATATGGGATGACTTGGGTTTTAGATTGAATAACCATAATAAATGTAATGACATAAATTTAAAATGCGGAAGACTTTATATATTCACAATAAACCCAACACCTTCTAACAATCCTACCAAACTAAATGTCTCAACTAGTTTTAACTATAGGTAGCTTCCATTTCATTAATGAAAGAAAGGTAATTAATTTAAATCTAATAGAATATGAAACAAATAATCTGATTCTTGAACATGTCATAGAACAATGAGGGATACCCAGTCTATTAAAAAAATCCAATGCAGAATCAATGGAAGGAGGAGCCAACATCCTGCCATATCATTACATTTAATGATTCGATATCATCCATGGTGGTAGAGTCCACCTACCTCTGGAAAGGGACATTTCTAGGAAACTACACAATGGTGTCATGACCAGTCCATGGACATGGACCAATCTAGAAAGTGATCAAGCTATGTACCTTGATGGAAGTGTCAATATATATATATATTTTATTTATGGTATGAAAGTTATATCTCTAGAGTTGTCTCTTATAATTGAAAATAAATTTATTTAATTATCCAAACACATTGATCACCATAATATTTACATCCACCAAATAATTATAACTCTTTACTCTCTACTTAATAAAGTTGTTTAATTTAATATTATGAATTTTAATTTTCTCTATATACGAGTCAAGAATATTCACCTAGTTGTACTTATAAATTAATTTCATGAAAAATACTACAGTGATGATCACATAGTAAACTATTATCTATATGAAAATATTAAATGAAAATCCACAATGATAATTGATTTTATTTCTTCTTATAAGTTTCATTCTTGAAAATTATTTTGTAACCATTTAGTATTTGATAAAATGCAATATGATTTTATTTAAGGGATGGGGTCTAAAATTATATACCCCTTCGATGCATTTATAGGTCTCCTAAGAAAACTATGATTGTGTAATTGAAGTATCCTTACTGTTTATGTATGTTTCCTAAAACAAGGCCTTAGTATCATGTTTGTGAAGTCGATAATAATTGATTTCTTGCATTTATTTCATTATGTGATCATTTAATCAGTTATTTACATTTCCCATTAATGGATTCTGTTATGTATATTTTATAATACTAGTGAATTTGTTGTTTATATGTTCCTATTATAATTCTAAATACATGATAACATCCATTATATACTATTAATTACCTAAAATTAGATGTCAATCATTACTTTTTCATCCTAATTTTCTAGGTAATGAAGTGTTATACAATGCATGATCAACCCTATATATTAAACATGAGAATACTGTTTTTTACTCAAATATTGTATTATGTATTGTTGTAATGTAAAATTTATTTATTTAGACTCTCAAGGAAAGGAAAAGAATCAATGGAAAAAAATGTAAAGAGAAATGTTTTAAATGTGTAATGCTCCAACATTAGTATAATAACGCATGATTTTGGAATATATTTCTCTCTAAATTAATGTTACATTCGTTAGTTTGATTCAACTGAAAAACCAAACTAAAACTAGTTGTGAAATTTTAGATGAATATTTTTATAAAATTATTAGAATAATAGAATCAATAATAAATAAATGTAGAGTAATCAACTTTTTTTATTAAATGTAAAGGATAAATAATTAATATGATTTAATATTAGAAAGTATTTTTATTCCTTACATAACTATTATTTTAAATTCTTTCAAGATTTTATCCAAATAAATAGAATTGAATCCATTTAAAATATAATTATAAATAAAATAATATTTGAACATTCTCTAAATTATAATTTAATAAGAAATAATCTAAAGAATACTTAAGGTTGAAAATTGATAACTATCAATAAAATATGATTTTCACTGGATTTTATATTTTCATTTAAAAAATAAGAAAAATTGAAAATTTTATTTTGATGAAAATATCTTCATTTGTGAATTAATAATTTTCAAATTTTATTAAGTTTATTTTTTGGGAAATTTATTAAGTTCATTTTTTTGAATATAAAAAACATTTTTTTTCTAAAACCATTGCATTTATGACTATATCAAAAAATAAGTATACCATAAAATATTAGGAAAAAAATTTATCGATCAAAATTGAATGCAAAGAAAGATACTATGCATTTAAAAATACAATCTCCAATTTATAAAAACCAAGTTCGACATGTTTAATATTATATATTCTTATATTTAAATATAAAATTATTTTATCTCTTTTTTACATTAATTATTGTATCACAAGGTATATTTATATTTTACATATTCTTAAGCTATTGAACTACTTTGAATAATAAACTCATACAATTTATAAACAAACAACAACATTCATAGTTTTATTATATTTTTTTACCATATAATAATGAACCTTTTCTAAAATGGGGGTTTGTGTGTTAAATGTGATAGTGTAAAATTTATTTTTTCTTACATATATATTAATTAAAATAAATGGATTTCACATTTGGAATAATTCAGTTAAAATTATTTAATAAGAGTTATTTTATGTTTAGTGATAAAAAGATAATTAACTAGGAAAAAATAATTTACCACATTAAAAAATAATAAAAGTTAAAAATATGATAGTAAAATACATAATAACATATTTAAAAAATGTTTGAAAATGAATAGTCATGTAATTATCCCGTTACATAATCCTCCCTACATTATTTTTCTCATTGGATCCACACTACAAATGAGAAATGTAACCTTTTTATATTAAGATTTCATATTTATAAAAAGTTCATTCACATCAACATTAAAAGGAACATACCACCAACCCATTTTTAAATACATGATAAATCACAATTTCAATTGAACATATCCTATTAGACCATTCCATCACGCATTTCTATGGTCCATGGTGCTTGGAGGATTCCTAGGGCATTATCAGTTGAGTTTAGGAGATAAAATATAGAACCTAGAGAACATTATGATGTGAACTATTGTTCACAATATGAGACATCTGTTCAAGGGAAAAAATTAAAATTCATGTCTTTTGTAAGGGTGGTTTGTAGGGTGAAATTCATTAAACGAACCCTCCATTCATGATGTGAATGTATGCAGAGTCATATTTCTTGAATCCATAAGTGAAGAATCATGTCAATAACATATAGTTCATAATGTGAATTAATCATAGGATTAGTGTATATGGGAGACATATATTTCAGTTAGTCAAAAACTCGGTTTATTCATCATGTAAAAGTTCTATTCATGGTATAAAATACTATGTTGAACATTGCATATAATTTCGTTCCCACCCTTAGATTTTCTCAAAACCATCAATTCTATCCAAACCCTTGGATACCAAAAGAACATAGTCATGTTTTTTTGAATTCCTTTTTATAGGGGTTGATCCATGGGTTCTTATGTTCGATCCCTGGGGATCATAGGTAGGTTTTACCTCTTATAGATTATTCATTGACCAATTATGTTTCCCTTTATTTATTCATCCCACGCTATAGTGGTTGATAGCTTTTGTTTATATGAATTTTTTTTGAAATTTTATGTCATATTTATGTCTAGATATTATTTAAGGGATGTAGTTACCTTGTAGAATTGGTTATCATAGTTCTTCACTATTTAAACTTTCCCAATCAAATAACAATGGAATATTTTAGGTAGGATATTCATTGATTCTTCAAATATTTTATGTGGAATTATAAGATCCAGGGTTTTCCTATTAGTTACTGATATTTTTTTAATATAAATTCTTTTTATGGATTAATTTGATTTTCCAATGTGGTAATGGGTGTATTGGGGGTGTTTGGGGATTTTCCAAAGCATGAATCCCCAATTTTTAGAAAAACACTAAAGGCTGAACGGTTAATAGTATCTGTATGACATATGATGCATGGTTTGTATTACGATGAGTGGGAATGAATAGTTTGATTTTGGAGCCTGCATGCTTTTTGGAAACCGTGCGGTCCTGACACATTCCCATGCGAATGAATTAGAAATTTCTAACAGAGGATGAGACATGGTTTTCACATGGTTTGTCAAACCATAAGCATGAAACTGTGCAAGGTTACCTTTAACACAAAGGAGGATGCATGTTTGGTGCATAGTTTGGTCAACCATATCGCCAATCTATGTGGAACAATATTTCTTGGGAAATTACTATTTCACCATTAAAATATTTTAAAACCTAAAAATTTTTTGTTCTTACTCCAAATAGTAGATTCACCCTTAATAGATCCTCATTGAATCCAAATTATATTATTGGTTCCCATTGTAGGATCTAGACTCAGATGAAAATATATTTTTTATCATTGGATTCACACTCATATGTTCTTCAATCATTTTGATCCATTCATTGTTTGACTTTATATTGATAGAGTTATTTAGGTGCAAGCTAATATGATTTATTTTTAGGTTCTTTATCTATTCTTTGTTTCTATATGGACCTATAATAAATCAAAGGTTGATAATTTATGAGTGTTCTACTACAAACTTATGGTATGTGGTATATATCTTTCCCTCTTGTTTTAGTGTTTTATATTCATATTTTCAGTTGTGCCTCACATCATAATTTTCAACATTTCCCCTAAAATGAATTGAATAGTTGCATTAAATGAATTTAAACCTATTTTGTTTGTCATTTTGTATTATTGGGATTTTTTATGGTTTTATTCTATAACCTAGGTCACCCATGGGGTAAAACTTTATACATACCTATTATTACACTACCTATGGGGTGTGAGTTAGATTTCCTAGTTAAAGGAAGGCCACTTTATTAATGGAATAGAAAATAATTGAACGATTTTAGAGAGATATATATTCTTTGATATGTTTTGAATTGGTAAGATTTTTAAAAAATTTTGAAATTGAAATTAAAGAAAATAATTTGGGAGAACTCATGTATTGTAAATGATTTGAAATTTGGAATGAGATGAATGATGAATTGAAATGGTTGTGGATGCCTTCGTCGATACTCCATAGATTTTGATTTAATTAGATTCCATCAAAGTTTCTCATAGGGGTATTTATTATAGTAGTGGATGCCTTAGGCATATTTTCACCATGGGTATTGATTCTGTAGGATTACTTGGGCCTTAATACCCCTTGGATTTTTATTTTATGGAATCACTTCAGACATGTGATATTGATAGGATCTTTGGAATCCACCCAAGTCTTCACCGATTTTCCATTGAGAAGCTACTGGGACTCGACATTTATACCTTAGTCTTTTATAACTTGAATTTGGTCATTTTTGTCCTACCAGTTCTGCATACATGGTGTGGCTATTGTAGATGAATATGATTATACAATGAGGCCATGATGGTATTTTATTATGGTAATATAGTGTGGCTGTGATGGATCATTTTTAGTTAATTATTGATATCCCTGGTATGGGTATCTGATTTATGTGGTTAGACCGGACTGTACGACTTATTACTTATACTTTATAGCTTCCCTTGTTTAAGGAAGATTGACTGTTGTTGTAAGGAACATTGTTTGGCTAGACAATATCAATTTAATGTTATTACATTTTCCAAGGTAAATTCACTCGTAAAACTACTATATCCATTTTATATATTTAAAAATTATTTCTATTTTTAGTCACAAAATGTATTTGTGACCCACCATCTCAGGGAACCATTTAGTGGAATTTGGGTTGGGATATTATAAATTGGTATCATAGCCATTCCTTTTATGTCATTATTATTTTAAGACAATAGTTATGGTCTCCTTGAGTTATATTTCTACTCTTTGATAAATGAATTGTTTTGGAAATTAATATACATTTTTGGTACTTAGGGTACCTACCAAAAGCTAAATAGTGTTCTCCATCCATGGATATATGAAAAACCGTAATAATGAAGGTATAACATGTTGAGTGATGAGCTATTGGTCACATAGACTAGAGCATGTTATTTTGTTGATTAAGTGGCTTCCATATTTTGGTTCTTGATGTGTATAAGCCCTTATGAATCAAAAGTGATGATCCATTTGGTTCAACCATTTAAAGGAAATTTTGATAAATGACATTTTATATTGAAATTGAATTAGTGAAATTGAGAAATTGACCTAGACTTGACTTTATAGTGGGTAGTAGGTAGTGTCTCTAGTGATGTTTACAAGTATTTATTTTTACCAAATCCAATATCTATTAAAAGGAGAAGTGGTGTGATGTGTTTATATGAATGATTCCACCAGTCCTATGATTTTATATCTGCAAATTAGTCATTATTGATATTTTATGAGGAATGTGTTTTGAATTAAAGAGACATTCCACCACAAGGACCTCTAGTCATATGCAAGGATGGTGGCGATGACCATGCTCTAGTAGTGGTGGGCCATGGGATAACAATTGATCCACTTATATTAAAATCTAATAATTTTAAAATTTTACTAGACATAGGTGATGAGGCATAGTTCCATGAGGGTTTCTATGCTATATTCATACTTTTCATAGAGCATCACGTCCCTCCTTGTCTATGATTGGGATGGCAGATGTCTTCCTATAGAAGCTTCCTCCTATGTTTATGGGGGATTGAGGTCCATAGGGTACTGATATATTGTATGAGACTATGTTTTTAATCATTGAGAATCAAGAGAAACCAATTGAAAGAAGAGTAAATATTTGACATATATTCGTTGGGATGAAGCAAATTGCTGCTAGGTTGTTTTGAACCAGGATGATATGTTGTGAGATATAATTTGGGGTGATTTTTAAAATAGATTTATAAATACTTTTCCACTAAGTCTATGAGAGAAAAGTAGGCCAATGAGTTTATGTGTCTAGAGTAAGGTGCAATGACTGTTATGAAATATTCATCATTAATTACATTGTTTCATCATATTGAACTGATACACTTTAATGGTGAGCTATCAATGATGAGACACTTCGAGGAAGGTCTCAAACTTGTTTTAAATCATATGTAATCATGTACAGGTTAATTAATATTACTTAAATAGTGAATCAGGTCCCGATTAAAGAGCAGAAACTGAGAAGTTATGGTGGTGAATATCAGGGAAGTAGAGTCCTTTATCCCAATGGTTTAGCTACCAGTGGTAGGATTTGACATTTAGAGGCTTCCCATGAGATGAATACCTTTTATATTGTTTTTGTTGGTAGTGGAGTTTTCTATCATCAATGTGGAAGATGAAGAAACATGATGAATCAGTGTGATTGACACCCATTTGAGTACCGAGCTTATAGTAGGATAAGAAATGTACAATGTTTCTGTAGGAATTTCCCTCCAGCAGTTATTGGAAAGGTATGAGTTCCAACTCTTAATTCAGTAGCAGAATTAACAGCACCATGATAGGATGGGAGTTGGAGTATTATTAGTTCTTCAAGTCATGGTGGGGGTTGTGGATGAGACAGTCATACGTCAGTTGTACCTAGATAGTAGAGTGGGATTAGTCCAGGTATTGAGGTTGGGTCATAGGGCCACGATTCATGACATATATAATCTAAAAAAAAATACACATGTGGATCAGGGTATCGAGCATTCTACGGTTAGAGTTAAAATCTTAGTAGCCTCTATGCTTGTTTTTTTTGTTTTTGATACAGGTGATACACATAGTTTTATATCTATATCTATCATGGAAAGCCTTGGTCTTGTTATTTAGTTTTGAAAGGGTGTTTTGAAACTTTATACTCTATTGGGAATCAGATTGGAGAGTGCGTGCTAGTGCAAGGAGTTACCCATTAATAGGAATGGGTGTCACTTTGTATGATATCTCTTTTACTTGGAGATGATTAGGTTTTGACATCATACTTTGGATGGATTGGATAGTTTCTTATCAAGCCTATATTGACATCTATCACTGGAGGGTGACTTTCACATTACCATAGGGTGTATTTTATATTCACAAGGGTGAATGGTATGTCAGAGTAATCAGAGATAGACCTAAGAATCATGTAATGGGAGGTACAACAACCCATATTGAAAGTTTATATCTGATTGTTAGGGAAAGAATCATGAATATTTACCTCTAGTGTTTGATAATTTCAAGGAAGTATTTCCAGATGAATTTTCTAGTTTACCTCCTAATATAGATAGGCTGAGTTCTCTATCAAGCTAGTTTAGGGAGCTTCACTTATATCTATTCCTACTTAGAGGATGGATACTACAAAGTTCCATGGGATTAAGATGTAGCTATATGAATTTGAGGAAATAGATTTTATACAACCCAATACTTATTCATGGGGGATTCTAGTCCTTTTTGAGAAAAATGGGGATGGTATCCACAATATGAGTGTGGATTACTAATAATTGAACATGTTGAGGGTTAATAACTATTATCACTTGCCACAAATAGATGACCTTTTGATCAGATCTTTGTAACTTGAGTGTTCTAAAATTTTGATTTGAGTAATATATAGCATCAAGTGTGTGTTAGAATTGTAGAAATAACTCATAAAAGTTTTCATTACAGGTATGTTTTATACGAGTATATAGTTATGACATTAGGTCTCAAGAATATACCAACAGTTTTCATGGAACTGATGAATAGATTTTTCCATCTATATCTAAATTAATTTGTGATGGTACTAAAGGGATATATCTTAGTGTATTATCACAATCGACATGAACATACTGAACACTTTAATATCATTTTAGATACACTATGAGAGAATAAATTATATGTCAATATCACAAAGTGCCACTTTAGGTTGGATAAGATTCACATACTGGGTCATATTATCTCAGGGACAAGAGTATTAGTCATCCCATAGAAGGTGAGAGATGTAGTTTTCTAATAGAATCCCATGAAAATATTTTACATAAGGAGTTTAGGAGACATAACTAGATATTATCGGAATTTCATACATGAATTATCACACCTAGAATCACCTTTGATGAGATTGACTAAAAAGGGTGTGAGGTATGATTGGATAGATACCTACGAGATAGCCATTCAGGAGTTGAAAGGGAGACTTACTTCATCATCTGTCCTGATTATGTCAAAGTCGAGTAGGATCTACATTGTGTATTGTGATGCATCACGTATTTGTATAGGAGTAGTTATGATATAGGTATATAGAGTCACGGTGGACGTGTCTCATTATCTGAGGCCACATGAGAGGCATTACCTGATGAACAATCTCAAGTTAGCGGTCATTGTTCATGCTTTGTACTATTGGAGACAATTTTTAAATAGAGAGTGTTTTATTGTGTATAAGGGAAAAAATATTCAATTACATATCTATAGAGAGTGACATAAATTTGAGGTAGAAAATTTGGTTTTAGTACTAATAGTTTTTTGACTTAAATCATTCCCATATAACTAAAAAAGGGAAATGTTTTGGTTTATGTATTGTGTAAGAGGACACAAATACAGGCAGTTCAGTAGTCTTATAGATTGTGGTAGCTCATGGAACTATTTTTAGATATTCACATGGAGGTGTAGTATGGTTTGGGGAATAATTTATTTTCTTCCTTAACTATGTCCCCTACCCTTCTGGACAGTGTGAGGATAGAGAAGCTATCTGATTTTAAGTGGTTATTTCTATGGGAGAGTATGGTGGGTGGGGACCCACCTACTGGTTGAACAGTGGGAGAGAATGAAATTATCCACATTCATAATCATATTTGGGTTCTATTGGATATACGTGAGGAGATGATGTGTGAGTTTCATGCCTCAGTTTGGGTAGTTCATAATGGTATTAAAAATATGTATCATAATTTATGTTTCCAATATTTGTGGTCATGAATGAAACATATAGTAGATAGTTTTATTATGAGATATTCCACCTGTCAGTATGTAACAGAGGAACATTAGTGACTAGATGAGAAATTATATAAGTTACCTAGTCTCAAGTGGAAATAGTTGATGTCTCAAAGGATTTCATGACTGGGTTGCTAAGGTCTCCTGAAGGTAGTTATTCAATTTGGGTTGTTTTCAATAGGATTATAAATGATGATCATTTTATATTTTTCAATGAGACCTTCTTAGTTGATTTTCGTGGGAGTATTTATATCTTCGAGATAGTGTGACTTCACGGAGTCCCTCATACTATCATTTCATATTGTATTTCTCAGTTTATGTATAATTTCTAGAAGAGTTTATAGAGGTATTTGGGTACACAGGTGCCGCTGAGAAGGGAATACCACCCTCTGACTCATGGCCTGCGAAATCATATGACTTAGGTGTGTAAGGATATGGTAAGAGAATGAGTTTTGGATTTCAAGGGCTTAATGGAGAGGAATATACCCACTGCTGATTGCACCTATACTAACTATTATCTGGAAAATATACATATGTAACCTTATGGAAATTTGTACGATATTCTATGCTGATCTCCCATGTGCTGATTAGAGGTAGGTGATGTAGCTAAATTGGGACCTAGTCTCATTCATGAGACTTATGATAAGGTCATATTGATCAAAAAATGATTGATACTACACATTGTGGACAACAATATTACACAGATCACTATCGATGACTAATAGAGTTAGAGGTTAGGGATTGGGTCTTTTTATGTTTATTACCAAGGCTTTAACATATATGGATTAGGAGACCGCGTGAGCATTAAAAACAATATTTTAGTCTATTAGAGATTCTTGAGAGGGTCAAGACGATATCTTATCAGTTAAAGATACCATATAGGTAATGATCCATGCATGAAATCTTCCATCTATCTTAGCTGCACCACTATCAATATGACCCATCTCACACTCTGATGATTGATGAAGTGGAGTTATCGCTATATGTGTCACTTGAAGAGAATCCTATACATGTTAGGACTAGAGAACAAAGGTCCTATGAGGCTAGTTAGTTCCTCTTTTACAACTGATATAGAAGTATGGTCATTTATAGGATGAGGCTTGGGAGTGGGAGGCCAACGTACATGCTTAGTGGCTAGATTTATTCTCACCAGAATCTTAACCACTATTGAGAGGAAAATATATGGATGAATTTTACTAAGGGTGGAAGATCATAAGTTCTAAAGTTTACCTTTGAGGTACATGTTTATTTTTTTTTAAACACATTTAATGAAAAAATGTGAGTGAAAAATTTGATAATGGTTGTATTGGGGGTGTATGAAATTGTTTTGGAGCCAGAAACCGTGCGTTATGAAAAAAAGGCATGCTTCATGGTTAGTTTGTACCATATGGGGTAGGTCTTATAGTTTTTCTAACCATGTGAGGGACTGTAAAGTGGGATTAAAGAGACCTAAGTATTTAGGGAAATCGTGTCAACTAGGTGTAGACATATGGGAGGGGATCTATAATTTTTTTTTAGAGGCAGAGAAACTATGTTTTCATAGTTTATCAAACCATGCACAAGAAGTAGTGTGAGGTTCCGATTAACATAAAATAGGGAGAATTATCGGTGCATGATTTGGAAAAATGTATGGAAAAACCATGAAACCCATTATTTCATGGATAAATTACCATTTTTCCCTTAAGATTTTTTAAAACCTAAATACATTCTTTAATTCTTCTACTAAAATACAGCTTCACCCTTAGGAGATCCTCCTTTAAGACAAATTGTATGTTTGGTTCCCATTTCATGATCTGGACAAAAATTTTAATGTTGTCAGTCTCATTGGATTCTTTATGATATGTTCTTTGATCATATTAATACATTTATCATTTTACTTTATATTGATGGTGTAATTTAGTTGAAATATGATGTTACCTATTTTATTGTTGTTTGTCCGATCTTAATTTTTATCTCTATCTAGAACAAATAAGTGGTTGAAAATAGAGGTTTCCTCTACTAAGGACATATAGTAGGTGGTCTATACCTTTCCCTCATGGTTTCATGTTTTATGTTCCTAGTTTTAGTTGTGCAGCATGCCATAATTTACGACATTTAAAATAAAATTAATTTAATGGTTCAATTTAATGAATTTGAACCACTTTTGGTTTCCTTTGATAACTATTGATATATTTGGAGGTTTTCTCCACAACCAAGGCTATCCATGGGGTGTTCCATTAAATATGCCTATTGTTATACCACTTGTGGGGTGTGAGTAAGATTTTCTAGTTATAGGAACCCTATTTATAATTGTAATTTAATTAAATTTAAAAATTAAGAGATATTTTAAGCATATTTTCCATGTGTTTACTTGTTATAAATTTTTTAACATTTTAAAATGGAAATTGGTTAAAATTAGTTTAAAAAATTATGTATTGTGAATGATTCATTATGTTGAATGAGACATATGATGAATTGAAATGGTAGTGGATACCATGGTCGGTATGTCTTAGATCCTGATTCCATTAGATTACATGGATGTTTTTTCCATGGGGCTTGATTGTGGTAGTGGACCCCTTAGACCCTTTTCTACCTTGGGTCTTAGTTATGTAGGATTACTTGGGCCTTACTACCCCTTGGATCTAGATCTCGTTGACTTGCATTGGACATATTCTATTAGAATGCTCTTTGGACTCGACCCATGACTTTATCGAGTTTCCATTAACATTATCATGGGAGTTGACATTGTCGGATTGGATTTTTATTCCATGAATCCAGCCCTTCATAGTGTAACACTTTTGATTACCTGGCATGGTCATTGTGGATGACTCTGATTATAAAGTGAGTTTGTGATGGCATTACATACTGGGTATACAACATGGCTATGATGAACCTTTTATAATGTAATACAGATATCCCTAGTGTGGATATCAAATTGAAATGGTTATAATGGATTGTATCAACATGTTTATGATGGAACTTTTGTAATGTAATACAGATTCCCTCATGACATGACCTAAGGAATAATGATTAGGTAGCTCAATTATTTTTCCACACACACACATTCCTAACTTTATGATGATAAAATATATTTACTAACATTATTGACATGTAAAATTAAATTGAGGATCACCCTATACTTAAATCATAGGATTTATTAATTGGAAATACCAAGATGCCTCAAGTGACTAACACACAATTCCTTATAAAATATTTCAAACATGATTGTAATGATACTTTATCCACCATACTGGGTAACACACACATGTAATACACACTCATGCCATGGATTCACTTTTGGAGCACCTAGGAAACATACTAGAATAATCCACGATCATATGATCATCGATCTATATTAGTACTTAGGAAACACACTCCGGTAAGCCCCACTTATACCATCCCTACTCTTTAGCGGCACCCAGGAAGCATACTAAAAATTTCCACTCATACCATCACATCATCTTAATATCACCCAGTTAGCATAATAATATTATACCCTCTCAAACCCTCAATAATCCTTATCATCATTACATCATCACAATCCCATAATACTTAGTCATTCCATCGCTACTATTTAGATAATCTAATGAAGATTTTTTTTAGTAATCCCCGCACGTACAATATTTTCTCTTTAATAGCAGTCTAAAAGCACATTCCCCTAATCCCTACATGTACCATCATTTTTATTCAAAATCAAAAGGGATGCCTCCATGGGTATACCCCACTCAAACCATAAATTCACATTAGTATCACTCAAGAATTGTCCAGGCATAATCAACACTCATACCATCACTACTCCTTATCGACACCCATATAATTTATTTGAATAAGACCCACTCAAATCATCACTGTACTGTAGCATCACATATCCATCATCAATGTGTAAACCACACTAATACCAACGCTACTCTTTTGCATCACCTGAGAAACATCCCTATGTAATACCCAATCATACCAATATTTCTCCTTATCATCACTTAGGGAACCCCATGTATAGTCCCTAAACAAACATTTATGTTGTAACACATTAAAATAAATAGTACAATGTCCATGTTGCATGAAATTATACTTTATGAAAACATCCTCAATACATTTAGTTAAACTACATGATTCAACACATGTAATGATCATGGGGTACCATGTATGATCATAAATGGATTCCCCATACGAAAATTACAAGATAACTCATAAAATCATACTGATATTACTATTCCCCATTTTGGAAACCTCTTTCCATAATCCCTAAACCATACAAAATTTTATCTACTTCCACAAAAAAGTGATCTTATAATACATATTTAAACTAAACTGACCATTACTATCATATGGAATTAAAACATACAGAAAAACTATGTCAATTTTGATCCCTATCCCCTAACAGGATACATGGGAAACCCCCTTGAGGATTAATAAAAATATACAAACTACCACAAATCCTACTTTCATCAATAGGAAGAATCCTTAGTCCTTCTATGAGTAGAAATTAGAAGCTCACCAATCAATTTTATGGCCCCCAATGTACTTCAGCACTACCATGACATTTTAATCTATATCCAGCCTAGTACGTGATGAAATTTTTTGGGAAATGTCTTTATAATACATTAATCACGTGATCCCCCAATCTAAGTTGGTTGTATTCTAGATAATCTACACTAGACTCTAAATATCTGAAACACCCTCTGTTGAATTTAAATATAAGACCCCTCCCAAGACATTAGAATCTGCACTTCTTGTGATGATCATGAAATACCTTTGGTGATGATTCTAGTAAGACTTAAGTGATGGGAATATGTTTCCTAGATTTAAGAGCACTGGATTCCTCACACAACAAGAAATAGATGCGATTCAACCTAGTTTTCTTGTAATGGATGCCTGAGGAAATGATCATTTGATGTCTTTCACTCCTCATGTGAGTTGATCTATAATAGATATGGGATTCCTTGTGTTTTACATTGAATGACCCTCATAGATTTAATGACATCAATTTTAAATGTGGAAGACTTTATAAATTCAAAATACACCCAACACCTTCTAACAATCCTACCAAACTAAATGTTGCAACTAGTTTTAACTATAGGTAGCTTCCATTTCATTAATGAAAGAAAGGTAATTAATTTAAATCCAATAAAATATGAAAAAAATAATGTGATTCATGAACATGTCTTAGAACAATGAGGGATACCCGGTTTATTAAAAAAAACTCCAATGCAGAATCAATGGAAGGAGGAGCCAACATCATGCCATATCATTACATTTAATGATTCGATATCATCATCCATTGTGGTAGAGTCCACTTACCTCTGGAAAGGGAGAATTTGAGGAAACTACACGATGGTGTCATGACCAGTCCATGTACATGGACCACTCTAGAAAGTGATCAAGCTATGTTCCTTGATGGAAGTGTCAAAAAAATATATATTTTATTTATGGTATGAAAGTTATATCTCTAGAGTTTTCTCTTATAATTGAAAATAAATTTATTTAATTATCCAAACACCTTGATCACCATATTCTTTACATTGACCAAATAATTATAATTCTTTATTCTCTACTTAATAAAGTTGTTTAATTTAATATTATGAATTCCCATTTTGTCCATATACGAGTCAAGAATATTCACCTAGTTGTACTTATAAATTAATTTCATGAAAAATACTACAGTGATGACCACATAATAAAATATTATCTATATGAAAATATTAAATGAAAATGCAGAATGATAATTGATTTTATTTCTTCTTATATGTTTCATTCTTGAAAATTATTTTGTAACCATTTAGTATTTGATAGAATGTAATATGATTTTATTTAACGGATGGGGTCTGAAATTATATAACCCTTAAATTCATTTATAGGTCTCTTAAGAAAACTATGATTGTTTAATTGAAGTATCCTTACTGTTTATGTATTTTTTCATGGAACAAGGACTTAGTAGAATGTTTGTGAAGTCCATAAAAATTGATTCCTTGATTTTATATCATTACGTGATCATTTAATAAAATATTTCCATTTCCAATTAATGGATTCTGTTATGTATATAATATAATTACTAGTGAATTAGTTGTTTATATGTTCCTATTAAAATTCTAAATGCATGCTAACAACCATTGTATACTATTCATTACCTAGAATTAGATGTCAATCATTACTTTTTCATCCAAATTTTCTAGGTAATGAAGTTTTACACAATGCATGATCAACCCAATATATTAAACCAGAGAATAATTTTTTTACTCAAATGTTGTAATATGTCTTGTTGTAATGGAAAATTTATTTATTTAGACTCTCAAAGAAAGGGAAAGAATCACATGAAGAAAAAGTAAAGAGAAATGTTTTAAATGTGTAATTCTCCAACAGTTGTATAACAACACATGATTTTGGAATATATTTCTCTCTAAATTAATGTTATATTCATTAGTTTGATTCAAATGAAAAACTGAAATAAAACAAGTTGTGAAATATTAGATGAATATTTTTATAAAATTATTAGAATATTAGAATCACTAATTAATAATTATAGAGTAGTCAACTTGTGTTTATTAAATCTAAAGGATAAATAATTTATATGATTTACTATTAGAAAGTATTTTTATTTCTTATATAAATAATATTCTAAATGCTTTCAATATTTTATCCAAATAAATTAAATTAAACCCATTTAAAATATAATAATAAATAAAATAATATTTTAAAATTCAGTAAATTATAAATTGATCAGAAATAATATAAAGAATACTTAAGGTTTAAAATTGTTAATTATCAATAAAATAATATTTTCACTAAATTTTATATTTTCATTTAAAAAATAAAAATAAAAATTTCAAAATTTTATTGTAATGAAAATATATTCATTTGTGAATTAAGAATTTTTAAATTTTATTAAGTTTATTTTTTTTGAAATTTATTAAGTTAATTTTTTTGAATATAAAAACAATTTTTTTTCTAAAACCATTGCATTTATGACTATATAAAAAAATAAGTGTACCTTAAAAAATTAGGAAAAAAGTTTATCGATCAAAATTATATGTAAAGAAAGAAATTATGCATTTAAAAACACTATATCCAATTTAGAAAACCCAAGTTCTACATGTTTAATATTATATATTCTTATATTTAAATAAAAAATTATTTTATCTCTTTTTTTCGTTAATTATTATATCACAAGGTAGATTTATATTTTACATATTATTAAACTATTGAACTACTTACTTTGAATAATAAACTCATACAATTTATAAAAAAACAACAACATTCTTAGTTTTATTCACTTTTTTTACTATATAATAATGCACCTTTACTAAAATGGGGGTTCGTGTGTTAAATGTGATAGTGTAAAATTTATGTTTTCTTACATATATATTAATTAAAATAAACGGATTTCGCATTTGGAATAATTTAATTCAAATTATTTAATAATGGTTATTTTATATTTAGTGATAAAAAGATAATTACCTAGGAAAAAATAAGATACCACATTAAAAAATAGTAAAAGTTAAAAATATGATAGGAAAATACATAATAACATATTTAAAAAATGTTTAAAAATGAATAGTCATGTAATTATCCCCTTACATAATCCTCCATACATTATTTTTATCATTGGATCCACACTCCAAATGAGAAATGTAACTTTTTTATATTAAGATGTCATATTTATAAAAAGTTCATTCACATCACCTTTAAAAGGAGCTTACCACCACCCCATTTTTAAATTCATGATAAATCACTATTTCAGTTGAACATATCCTATTATACCATTCCACCATGCATTTCTATTATACATTGTCATTGGAGGATTTTTAGGGCATTATCAGAGGAGTTTAGGAGATAAAATATAGAACCTAGAGAACATTATGATGTGAACTATTGTTCACAATATGAGACATCTGTTCAAGGGAAAAAAAATTAAAATTCATGTTTCTTGTAAGGGTGGTTTGAAGGGTGAAATTCATTAAACGAACGCTCCATTCATGAAGTGAATGTATGCGCAGTCATATTTCTTGAAACCATAAGCAATGAATCATGTCCAGAACATATAGTTCAGAATTTGAATTAATCATAGGATTAGTGGATATGGGAGACATATATTTCAGTTAGTCAAAAACTCGGGCCATTCATTATGTGAAAGTTCTATTCATGGTATAAAATACTATGTTGAACATTGCATATAAATTCATTCCCACCCTCATATTTTCTCAAAACCATCAATTCTATCTAAACCCTTGGATACCAAAAGAACAAATTCATGTTTTTTTGATTTACTTTTTATAGGGGTTGATCCATGGGTTCTTATGTTCGATCCCTGGGGATCATAGGTAGGTTTTACCTCTAATGGATTATTCCTTGACCAATTATGTTTCCCTTGATTTATTTATCCCCTGCTAGAGTGGTTGATATCTTTTTCTTATATGAAGTTGTTTTGAAAATTTTTGTCATAATTATATCTAGATATTCTTTAAGGGATGTAGTTACCTTGTAGAATAGGTTATCATAGTTCTTCACTATTTAAGCTATCCCAATCAAATAACATTGGAATATTTTAGGTAAGAGTTGCATTGATTCTTCAAATATTTTATATGGAATTATAAGATCCAGGGTTTTCCTATGAGTTACTGATATTTTTTTTTCAATATAATTTTTTATGGCCTAATTTGAGTTTCCAATGTGGTAATCAGTGTATTGGGGGTGTTTGGGGATTTTACAAAGAATGAATCCCCACTTTTTAGAATAAAATTGAAGGTAGAACAGTTAATAGTATTTTTATGACATATGTTTCATGGTTTTTATTACCATGAGTGGGCATGGATAGTTGGATTTAGGAGCCTGCATGATTTTAGGAAACCGTACGGTCCTGACATATTCCAATGCGAAGGGATCTGCAATTTCTGATAAAGAATGAGACATGGTTTTCACATGGTTTTTCAACCCATAAGCATGAAATTGTATGAGTTTACCTTTAACACATATGAGGATTCATGTTTGGTGCATTGTTTGGTCAACCATATAGAAAATATATGTGGCACAATATTTCTTGGGAAATAACTACTTCACAATTAAAATATTTTAATACCTCACACAATTTTTTTCTTCCTCCAAACAGGAGATTCACCCTCAAGAGATCCTTATTGAATCCAAAGTATATTATTGGTTACCATTTCAGGATCTATACTCGTATGAATATATATTTATTATCATTGGATTCACACTCGTATGTTCTTCAATCATCTTGATCCATTCTTTGTTTGACTTCATATTGACCGAGTTATTTAGGTGGAAGCTAATATGATTTATTTTTAGGTTCTTTGTCTATTATTTGTTTCTATATGGACCTATAATAAATCAAAGGTTGATAATTTATGAGTTATCTACTATATACTTATGGTATGTGGTATATAGATTTCCCTCTGGTTTTTTTGTTTTATATTCATATTTTCAGTTTTTCCTCACATCAGACTTTTCAACATTTCCCCTAAAATGAATTGAAACCTATTTTGGTTGTCATTTTGTATTATTGAGATTGTTGTTGGTTTTTTTCTATAACCTAGGATACCCACGGGGTAAAACATTATACATACCTATTATTACACTACCCATGGGGTGTGAGTTAAATTTCCTAGTTAAAAGAATACCACTTTTTTAATGGAATAGAAATTAATTGAATGAATTTCAAGAGAGATATCTTATTTGATAAGTTTTGAATTGTTAAGATTTTTTAAAAATTTTAAAATAGAAATTATAGAAAATGAGTTGGGAGAACTCATGTATTGTGAATGATTGGTAATTTGGAATGAGATGAATGATGAATTGAAATGGTTGTGGAAGCCTTCATCGGTACTCCATAAAGTTTGATTTAATTAGATTCCATCAAAGTTTCTACCAGGGGTATTGATTGTAGTAGTTGATGCCTTTGGAATATTTTCACCATGGGTATTGATTCTGTAGGATTACTTGGGCCTTAATACCCCTTGTATTTTTCTTTCATGGACTCACTTCACACATGTGATTTTGATAGGATCTTTGGAATCCACCCAAGTCTTTACCGATTTTACATTGAGAAGCTACTGGGACTCGATGTTTATACCTTAGTCTTTTATATCTTGAATTTGGTCATTTGTGGAATACCAGTTCTGAATACATGGTGTGGCTATTGCTGATGACTCTGATTATACAATGAGGCCATGATGTTATTTTATTATGGTAAAATATTGTGGCTATGATGGATCATTTTTAGTTAATTATAGATATCCCTGGTATGGGTATCATATTTATGTGGTTATACCGGACTGTATAACTTGTTACTTATACTTTATAGATTACCTTGTTTAAGGAATATTGACTGTTGGTTCAAGGAGCGTTGTTTGTCTAGACAATATCAATTTAATGTTATTATAATTTTCAATGTAATTTCACTCGTACAACTACTATATCCATTTTATATATTTCAAAATTATTTCTATTTTTAGTCACAAAATGGATTTGTTATAGACACCATTTATGGTGGGAAATTGAGTGTTATCTCACACATTGTTAGAGCCACCCTTGGATACATGAAAAGGATTCCTATATCTAGTTAGAGACTGGGGCATGTTCTCCCTGTATGATGCTTGATTGATGGTTCTTTGTTTCATGGGTGCACCTGACCAAAATGTGGCTTGTGATGCTCTCTGGAGATAGTGTTATTTGGGATTTTTTTCATTTTATTAAATCAATTATAATATATTTTTGAATACATATTTTTTTATTTGTGAGACCTGAAATTAAACATAATCTTGTATATGAGATTTTTTTGAATTGTTTATATATTCTTATCTTGGTAGTTTATATTCTCTTTGATTGATATACTACTTTTTCTATTGATTTAAATTTTTGTTCCAATATTTTACACTCCGGCATGAGTGTATAGTCACACCAAAAACACACCCTAGTCCATCCCAGCTAGTCAGAATCCTTTGGAATTTGGGGAGGTGTGATTGAATCTATGTGACCCACCATCTCAGAGCACCGTTTAGTGGAATTTGGGTTGGGATATTACAAATTGGTATCATAGACATTCCTTTTATGTCATTATTATTTTAAGACAATAGTTATGGGATTGGGAAGGTATTGTAATATGTTAATGAGCTATTCTTTGTAGTAGCTAACCAACATATAAAAAATTCCAATTTTCATGGAATATAAATTCACTTTTTTCTGGATTTTTCATATTATAGATGATTTGATTCCATCGTTGGGTTATGCACTTAAATTGTGATGTTATTATGATTCAGTATTTTTCTATTTCCTGATGAATTTATGGTGTGTATCTCATGCATGATTTTTGGAACTTTACATGATTTACAATCAATTTATTATGTCATGCCATATAGGATGAATTTCTTGAATGCATTACACTGTCATTGTTTTCCTTGAGTAATATTTATACTATTTGATAAATGAATTGTTAAGGAAATTAAGATATATTGTTGGTACATAGGGTACCTACCTAAATCTAAATAGTGTTCTCCATCCAAGGATATATAAAAAACCATAATAATTAAGGTATAACATGTTGAGTCATGAGATATTGGTCACATGGACTAGAACATGTTATTTTGTTGATTAAGTGGAAGACATATTTTGGTTCATGATGCGCATGAGCCCTTATGAATCAGAAGTGATGATCCATTTGGTTCAACCATTTAAAGAAAATTTTGATAAATGATAATTTATATTGAAATTGAATTATTGAAATTGATAAATTTACCTAGACTTGACTTTAGAGTGGGTAGTAGGTAGTGTCTCTAGTGATGTTTACAAGTATTTATTTTTACCAAATCCCAGATTTAGTAGAAGGAAAATTGGTGTAATGTGTTTATATGAATTATTCCACTTGTCCTATGATTTTATATCTTCAAATTAGTAGTTATTGATATTTTACGAGGCATGTGTCTTGAATTAGAGAGACATTACAGCACAACGACCTCTAGTCATATACTAGGGAGGTGGTGACGACCACGCTCTAGTGGTGGTGGGCTATGGGATAAAAATAGATCCACTTATAGTAAAATCTAATAAGATAAAATTTTTACTAGACATAGGTGATGAGGCATAGTTCCATGAGGGTTTCTATGATATATGCATACTTTTCATGGAGCATCACCTCCCTCCTTGTCTATGATAGGGCTGACATGTGTGTTCCTATATAAGTATCCACCTATTCTTATGGGGGATTGAGGTCCATAGGTTACTGATATGTTGTATGAGACTATTTTTTTAATCATTGAGCATCAAGAGAAACCAATAGAAAGGAGAGTTAATTTTTTGAGATTTATTCTTTTGGATGAAGCAAATTGCTGCTTGGTTGTTTTGAACTAGGATGATATGTTGTGAGATATGATTTGGGGTGATTTTTAAAAAATATTTATGACTAATTTTCCACTAATTCTATGATAGAAAATTAGTCCAATGAGTTTATGTTTCTAGAGTAGGGTGCGAGGACTGTTATGAAATATTCATCATTAATTTCATTGTTTCATCATATTGAACCGATACACTTTGATAGTGAGCTATCAAGGCTGAGACACTTCGAGGAAGGTCTCAAACTAGATTTAAATCATATGTAATCATATCCAAGTTAATAAATATTCCTGAAATAGTGAAGATGGTTCTGATTAATGAGAAAAAACTGAGAAGTTATGGGGGTGAAGAGCAGGGATGTATAGTATTTTGACCCAATGGTTTAGCTTCGAGTGGTAGGATTTGACATTTTGAGGCTTCCCATGAGATGAGTACCTTCTAGATAGTTATTCTTGGTAGGGGAGTTTTCTATCAACATTGTGGAAGATAAAAAAACATGAGGAATCAGTGTGATTGACACCCATTCGAGTACGAAGCATATAGTAGGATAAGAAATGTACAATGTTTCTATAGTAATTTCCCTCTAGCAGTTAGTGGTAAGGTATCAGCTCCAACTCTTGGTTCAGTAGCAGACTTCACAGCACCATGATAGGATGGGAGTTGGAGTATTATTAGTTCTTCAAGTCATGGTGGTGGTTGTGAATGAGACAGTCCTATGTCAGTTGTACCTAGATAGTAGAGTGGGATTATTCTAAGTATTAAGGTTATGTCATAGGGCCACGATTCATGACATATATAATCTACAAAAATTACACATGAGGATAAAGGGGTCAAGGATTCTACGGTGAGAGGTACAATCTTAGCAGCCCATATTCTTGTTTCTTTTCTTTTTGATATAGTTGATACACATAGTTTCATATCTATATCTATCATGGAATGCCATGGGCTTGTTATTCAGTTTGAAAATGGTGTTTTGAAACTTGATACTCTTTTGGGAATCAGATTGGAGAGTGCATGCTAGTGCAAGGAGTTACCCGTTAATAGGGTTGGGTGTCACTTTGTATGATATCTCTTTTACTTAGAGATGATCAGGTTTTGACATCATACTTTTGATGGATTGGATAGTTTCTTATCAAGACTATATTGACATCTATTACTGGAGGGTGACTTTTACATTACCATAGAGTGTATTGTAAATTCACAAGGGTGAATGGTATGTCCGAGTAATCAAAGATAGACCTAAGAATCATGTAATGGGAGGGACCAAAAAACATATTGAAATTTTATATCTGATTGTTAGGGAAAGAATCATGAATATTTACCTCTAGTGTTTGATCATTTCAAGGAAGTATTTCCAGAGGAATTTTCTAGTTTACCTCCTAATATAGATAGTCTGAGTTCTCTATCAAGCTAGTTTAGGGAGATTCACTTATATCTATTCCTACTTAGAGGATGGATACTACAAAGTTCCATGGGATTAAGATGTAGCTATATGAATTTGAGGAAATAGATTTTATACAACCCAATACTTATTCATGGGGGATTCTAGTCCTTTTTGAGAAAAATGGGGATGGTATCCACAATATGAGTGTGGATTACTAATAATTGAACATGTTGAGGGTTAATAACTGTTATCACTTGCCACAAATAGATGACCTTTTGATAAGATCTTTGGAACTTGAGTGTTCTAAAATTTTTATTTGAGTAATATATAGCATCATGTGTGTGTTAGAATTGTAGAAATAACTCATAAAAAGTTTCATTACAGGTATGTTTTATACGAGTATATAGTTATGACATTAGGTCTCAAGAATGCACCATCAATTTCCATGGAACTGATGACTCGAGTTTTCCATCTATATCTAAATTAGTTTGTGATGGTATTCAGGGGATATATCTTATTGTATTATCACAATCGACATGAACATACTGAACATCTTAATATCATTTTAGATACACTACGAGACAATTAATAATATGTCAATATCACAAAGTGCCACTTCAGGATGGATAAGATTCACATACTGGGTCATATTATCTCAGGGACAAGAGTATTAGTCAACCCATAAAAGGTGAGAGATATAGTTTTCTAATAGAATCCCTTGAAAATATTTTACATAAGGAGTTTCTAAGACATGTCTATATATTATAGGAATTTCATACTTGAACTATCACACCTAGAAGCACCTTTGATGAGATTGACTATGAAGGGTGTGAGGTATGATTGGATAGATACCTGCGAGATAGCCTTTTAGGAGTTGAAAGGGAGACTTAATTCAGCATCGGTCCTGATTATGTCAAAGTCGAGTAGGATCTACATTGTGTATTGTGATGCATCAAGTATTGGTATTGGATTAGTTTTGATATAGGTATATAGAGTCACAGTGCACGTGTCTCATCATCTGAGGCCACACGAGAGGCATTACCTAATGAAAAATCTGAAGTTAGTGGTCATTGTTCAGGCTTTGTACTATTGGAGACAATATTTAAATAGAGAGTGTTTTATTGTGTATAAGGACAAAAAAATATTCAATTACATATCTACAGAGAGTGACATAAATTTGAGGGAGAAAATTTGGTTTGAGTACTGATAGTCCTTTGACTTGTATCATTCCTATACTACTAGAAAGGGAAACGTTTTGGTTGATTTATTTTGTAAGAGAACACAAATACATGCATTTCAGTAGTCTTATAGAGTGTGGTAGCTCATGGAACTATTTTCAGATATTCACTTGGAGGTGTAGTATGGTTTGGGGAAGAATTTATTTTCTTCCTTAACTATGTCCCCTACCCTTCTGGATAGTTTAAAGATGGGGAAGTTATCTGATTTTGAGTGGTTATTTCTATGGGAGAGTATGGAGGGTGAGGACCCGCCTCCTGGTTGAACGGTGGGGGAGAATGAAATTATCCACATTATTAATCACATTTGGGTACTATTGGACATACGTGAGGAGCTGATGTGTGAGTTTCGTGCCTCGGTTTGGGTAGTGCATCATGGAATTGCAAATATGTATCATAATTTATGTTTCCAATATTTGTGGTCATGAATGAAACATGTAGTAGATAGTTTTATTATGAGATATTCCACCTGTCAGTATATAAAAGAGGAACATTAGTGACTGAATGAGACATTATAGAAGGTACCTAGTCTCAAGTGGAAATAGGATGATGTCTCAAAGGATTTCATGACTGGGTTGCTACGGTCTCCTGAAGGTAGTTATTCAATTTTTGTTTTTTTTCAATAGGCTCATAAAGGATGATCATTTTATATTTATCGAGGTGATATTCTTAGTTGATTTTTATGGGAGTATGTATATCTTTGAGATAGTGTGACTTCACGAAGTCCCTCATACTATCATTTCAGATTGGGTTTCTCAGTTTATGTATAATTTATAGAAGAATTTGTAGGGGTATTTGGGTACACAGGTGCCGCTGAGAAGGGAATACCACGCTCTGACTCATGGACTGCCAAATCATATGACTTAGGTGCCTAAGGATATGGTGAGAGAATGAGTTTTGGATTTCAAGGGATTCATGGTGAGTCTTATACCCACTGTTGATTACACCTATAATAACTATTATCATGAAAATATACATATGCAACCTTATGGTAATTTGTATGATATTTTTTACTGATCTCCCATGTACAGATTAGAGGTAGGTGATGTTGCTTAACTAGGACCTCATCTCATTCATGAGACTTATGATAAGGATGAATTGATAAAAAAATGATTGATAATTCACATTGTGGACAAAAATATTACACAGATCACTATCGATGAATTATAGAGTTAGAGGTTACGGATTGGGTCTTTTTATGTTTCTTACCCAGGCTTTGTCATATATGGGTTAGAAGACCCCGTAAGCATTCAAAAAAATATTTTAGTCTGTACGAGATTCTTCAGAGGGTCAAGCCGGTATCTTATCAGTTAAAGATACCTCAGACGTAATGATCCATGCATGAAATCTTCCAAGTATCTTAGCTACACCACTCTCAATATGACCCATCTCACACTCTGATGCTCGATGAAGTAAAGTTATAGGTATATGGGTCATTTGAAGAGAATCCTATACATGTTCAGACCAGAGCATGAAGGTCTAATGAGTCCAGTTAGTTCCTCTTGTATGACTGATATGGAAGTATGGTCATTTATAGGATGAGGCTTGAGAGTGGGAACCCAACATACATTCTCAGTGGCTAGAGTTATTCTCACCAGAATCATGACCACTATTGAGAGGGAAATCAGTTGATGAATTTCAGTAAGGGTGGAAGATCCAATGTTCTAAAGTTTCCCTTTGAGGTACAAGTTTATTTTTTTTGTTTTAAACTATTTTTATGCGAAAATTTGAGTGAAAATTTTGATAATGGTTGTATTGGGGGTGTATGTGGGTTTTTTGGAGCCAGAAACCATGCGTTTTGAAAAAAAGGCATGCCGCATGGTTAGTAGGTACCACGTGGGGTAGTTCGTATAGTTTTTATAACCATGTGAGGTCCTGTAAAGCGGGATTCAATATCCTTAAGTATTTAGTGAAACCGTGTGAACCCGGTGTAGACATATGGGAGGGGATCTACAATTTTTTTACAGAGGCAGAGAAATTGTGTTTTCGTAGTTTATCAAACCATGCACAAAAAGTAGTGTGAGGTTCCCATTAACATAGAAGAGGGAGAATTATTGGTGTATGATTTGGCTAACAATATAGAAAAACCATGAAACCCATTATTTCATGGAGATATTACCATTTTCCATTATGATTTTTTAAAACCTAAATATATTCTTTAATTCGTCCATTAAAATACAGTTTCACCCTTAGAAGATCCTCCTTTAAGCCAAACTGTAGGTTTGGTTCCCATTTCATGATCTGGACACAAATTTGAAAGTTGTCAGTCTCATTGGATTCTCTCTGATATGTTCTTTGATCATCTTAATCCATTTTTTATTTTACTTCATATTGATGGAGTAATTTAGGTGCAATATAATGTTACCTATTTTCTAGTTATTTGTCCGATCTTAATTTTTATCTCTATCTGGAAAAAATCAGTGGTTGATAATAGATGTTTCATCTAATAAGGACATATAGTAGGTGGTCTATATCTTTCCCTCATGGTTTCAGGTTTTATGTGCTATGTTTTAGTTGTGCAGAATGACATAATTTACGACATTTAAACTAAAATTAATTTAATGGTACAATTAAATGAATTGGAACCACTTTTGGCTTCATTTGATAATTATTGATAAATTTGGAGGTTTTTTTCCACATCCAAGGCTATCCATGTGGTGTGCCATTAATTATTCCTATTGTTATACCACCTGTGGAGTGTGAGTAAGATTTTATAGTTATAGGAACCATATTTATAATTGTAATTTAATTAAATTTAATAATTAAGAGATATTTTAAGCATCTTTTCCATGTGTTGACTTGTTATAAATTTTTTAACTTTCTAAAATGGAAATTGGTTAAAATGAGTTAAAAAAATTATGTATTGTGAATTATTCATTATGTTGAATGAGACGAATGATGAATTGAAATGGTATTGGATGCCTTGGTTGGTATGTCTTCGATCCTGATTCCATTAGATTCCATTGATGTTTTTCCCAGGGGGATGGATTGTGGTAGTGGACCCCTTAGACCTTTTTCTACCTTGGGTCTTAATTATGTAGGATTACTTGGGCCTTACTAACCCTTGGATCTAGATCTCTTTGACTTGCATTCGACATTTTCTATTAGAATGCTCTTTGGATTCCACCCATGACTTTATCGAGTTTCCATTAACATTGTCATGTGAGTCGACATGGTTAGATTGGATTTTTATTCCATGAATCTAGCCCTTCATAGTGTAACAATTTTGATTACATGGCATAGACATTGTGGATGACTCTGATTATAAAGTGAGTTTGTGATGGTATTACATACTGGGTATACAACATGGCTATGATGGACCTTTTCTAATGTAATACAGATATCCCTAGTGTGGCTATCAAATTGAAATGGTTATAATGGATTGTATAAATTGATTTTTTATTCTTTACATTTTCTCTTGTTTAATGGAGTATAACTATTATTGTAGGGATACTTATTTGTCAAGAAATTATCAATTTACAGTTAATAGTATTTCCATGTTAATTTCACTTGTACTACTTCTATAATTATTTTATATATTGCAAAATTATTTGGCTCATGATGATAGATGAAGATAGTGATTTTTTGGTCTTTTAGGTATTTTATTACTTGTATTATACTTGATACTTGTATAATTATTCTTCTAATTTGTGGAGACATGAAATTACACATCATTTTGTATATGAAATAACTTTTGGAATTGTCTATATATTCATTTCTCGGATGTTTATCTTCTATCTGATTGATTTATTTTTTCTTCTATTGAGTGTTATTATTATTACACTGTGTTATAATATAAAATTAGGTTATAGTATCCCAATAGACACACCATATACCTTATCTTTTAAACGAAATCATCCGGAGTTCGGGGAGGTGTGCTTGAGGCCTTGTGACCCACTAGCTCAGGGCATAGTTTAGTGTCATTCAGGTTGCAATGTTACAAAAATAAAAAAAATAATAGTGTTTTATCTCTTTTTTACTAGTGGATTTACTCAATATAATGGATTAGTCATAATAATTGAAATAAATGGTTTATGGTCGTAGAATCACATGATTTTTCCTCCCAGAAAATGGGTTTTCTATTGTTTTAATATATTGTTTTATATCTATGTGTATTATTTGATATTTTTTAATTCATGTGTTTATCAAGATAATTTTATGAAAATAGTTAAATAATAAAAATTTGGCAATGTTAATTTTTTAAATAACATGAATCTGGATATGCTTTTGGTTAATAATTTTAAAGTGGCATCTTAGTTATATTGTTCTTATATAATGATTTTTGAAACATAAATTTATGATTGGGAGAATTTTTTTAAAATTTAGAGATTTTATAGATGAGGCCTTAGGATACATGTGGTTGTAACCAATAATAAATGAATCAGTTAATTAAATATGGTAAAGTACCAATTTTTTAATTAACATAAATATTTTGGGTAGAGAGATCTGATTTGTGTGTGCAGGTTGGATGCCTTGTTTTTTAGGCATAGATTTCCTAGTGGATATGTGTTTTTTTCAGTCTTCTATATTTTCTTTGGATTTTATCCTTTCTATATGATATTATATGATCCATGTATAGATGATTATTGATGATATGTGGGAAGGGAGGTCTCAGTTTATGGTAACAGATGATGGGTGTAATATAGGGATGCATAGATATGCATGGGGGTGTTAGGGATTAAATCCATATTGATGAAATGGGGTGAAGTTGGGATTTTATAATTATTGTGATGAATTATGGATGTTTCCACGTTTTTTTTTTCATTTTAGGGTTAGATGGATATGTTACTTTCATTTTTTCAGTTCTATCACAATTGCTTGAGGAAGATAGTTGGGTATGGTTTATGAATCTCTTTTATAAAAGATTATGACTTTTCTTAGAGTACCTGGTATTATGGAATGATAATTATTTATAAGATTTTTAACCCATGGGGTTTGCGATTAATGGAATGGAAATTTTTATAATCCCATGGATTCATGGAATCTTTTGGAGTATAACCAAAGATCATGGACATCAACTAGTTGTCCAAAAATTGTTAATATAATAGTTTTAAATAATATATAACAAATTAATTAATGTAAATTAAAATTATAAAAGGAATGAATTAATTAAATTAATGTATTTTTGAATTCTGGTGTACATATTTGATATCTATACTTTAGCTATAGTAGTCTGGTGCTGTAGTGAAAATAGCTACTGTATATCCTAATACAAGGTTAATTCCAATAGTATTATTGTGAGATTTACTATATCATTTTTATGTGATTTCATACACCATCCCACCTATAAGGACCCAGCCTTAAAAATTACTTAATCGTGAGTTATCTCAGGAATACACGTTGGGGATCTTTTTAGGTATAGAGTTTTAGAGAATTAGATCATAAATCATGCATTACACTCCACATTTAAAAAAAGTGGTTACATAAAAGATAGTACTCATTTTCCCATCATCAGAAACATATTTAAAATAAAACATGGATTCTTTCTTGACACTTCCTTGAAACTATCATCAAATCACGTACCTTTCCCTTGACCTGTGAAAAACATTTCAAAAACATGGGATGAGAATAAAAAGCTCAGTAAGGGATATAAAAGTACGAAATGAAAATATTAGTCCATGTATGAAATCATACATTACTCGTAAAACATAAGCATTTTAGCATACCTCATCAAATAATGAATAAATAATATAAATCATAAGACATAAAGTTAACATGAGGCATTCATAACATTCTTAAATAGGGAGTAACCCTCATGGTTATGTTTGGAATACCCATCATAGTATATTCCCTAAATCTCTTTGGAGAAACCTTAATGTTTAACACCTTCGTGTTACCCAATCCATTGGAGAGCTATATCAGGCTCACCCGCCCTTAGTTTATCACGGAACCACCCATCTTCATAACAATGACCAAGAACCATAACATAATTGTATCACATAAAACATGCATAAAGGAAACATAACATTTCTACTTTTCAATCACAAGATATCAATACAACACATTGATATAAAAACATTATGAAAACCATTTTCAATACCAAAATAACAGAAAAGTAAAACATGGTTTTTATTTTTCATTAAAAAATAGTTATGGCTTGTAGAGGAATCTGAAACTAAAATAATGGTTGCAACATCTAGGGGGTCGGAGAAGCAAAATAAAACAAAATAACACTAGAGAAGACTTTACCTTTAAATCGGGTAACTCTTCTGGGTTTGAAACAAAATGGTTTATTGAAGAGATTTATGCCTAAGGTAAGGCTTCTAGGATGAAGAGAGGGATTTGGAGAGATAAAATGAGCAGAGCTTGGCCGAGCCAAAGGCTTGAGAAGTGTGGGTAAGGTGGTAGAGTTGGGGGCCTTTTATAAGAGGAGAGGAGGGCACTCTTGGAAAGT
Source organism: Viscum album (assembly GCA_963277665.1). Lineage (NCBI taxonomy): Eukaryota > Viridiplantae > Streptophyta > Magnoliopsida > Santalales > Viscaceae > Viscum > Viscum album. The sequence goes on along the minus strand of OY728140.1, from coordinate 1,708,545,468 downwards.
TACAAAATGTTACTTTATATTGAAATGTGTTTCGAATTTAAAAGGTCCCACATTGATGTATTTAGAGGATAAGGTGATAAGGGTTAGAAATATACTCATCCAATAGGTCTTTGATAAGTTTAAGTCTTAGATTTTACATTATCTTTTCATTTTATTTAAATCGTTCATTAATGAGGTAATCGCTGCATCATCATGATGTCCTAAATATTCTAATTTATTTAATGTCTAAAAATTATAAAAAAACTACTATGATGTAGTAAATATTTTTATATTTCCAATGAATATTTATAGTCCAATAGATCATTTATGTAGACAAAATTAAAAATGTTTTACTCAGGTGATACATTATTTGTTATATTTAACTTTCTTTAAAAATAAAAAGATAAAAAGTCATTATCACATAAAAGTGATTCCATGGGGTCCTAAAGTATGGCACAAGGCATACCATGGTAAGAAATGACACAAATAGTAGAATTAGGACACATGTTGGGGTCATTTTATATTATTATGATGTTATTTTATTATCCTTAACTACCCGATTACTAATTAATCAAGATAATTAAAGATAATTACAGTCGTTACTATTCATAATGTCCAAAAAACAAAAGAATATTGATTACATAATTTGGACCTTCTAATTCCAAATAAGTAATCAATTTTACCAAATTCCAAACACAAAAATTTCAATAATTAATTTAAAAATAATTCCCGTTGTCAAAACAAATAGCGTTTTTTTAAAAACAATATCTATGAAAAGTTTGACACTTGTTTATTCCCAATTCCAAAGTGAAATTAATTATAATGACCACCATTGGATTAAATGGTAAAAAAATATTCTAATTAAACTTTTAAACAAATTAAAAAGATAATCTAACCATATAATTATATTAGATGAAAAAGAAGTTTTGATGTAAAATGCAGTATTTTTCACTATTCATTAAAAAATGACCATTGTCAGAAAAATACCAACAATTAACCCAAGGTAAATTTCAATGTCCCAATAATATATAATATGTTTATTTTGACAAATAGAGCTTATAAAATTGTCAAATGTTTGATTTAAAAATGTTTTGCCATAAAAAGGTAGTAAAACAATTGTTTAAAAATATTAGTGTATTCCATGCTTAAGATTGGATTTATTCTCATTTTAAGACTCTAAAACACTATCCAATTCATAAATAGACATAGATATAAATATATATTATTCATTACTTACTTGGGATGTTACATCCTTCCTCCCTTTAGAAAATTGCGTCCCCGCAATTTGTTTACTTAACGAATAATTGGGGGTATTTATCCCTCATTGCATTTTTAGATTCCCAGGTTGCCTCTTCAATCACGTGGTATTTCCACAAAACCATTACTTGATGAATCACCTTATTTCACAACACTTTCTCCCTGTGGTCAAGAATCTAGACAGTTTGTTCCTCATAAGATAAGTTCCCTTCCAACTGAACTACCTATGGACTGAAAATATGAGATGGATCTGGCATGTACTTCCTTAACATTGAAACATGAAAAACATAGTGTACCTGAGATAAACTCGGAGGTAATGCCACTCGGTATGCAACTGATCCAACCCTCTCAAAAATTTCATATGGTCCAATGAACTTTGGACTCAACTTTCCTTTCTTACCAAATCACATCACACTTTTCCATGGTGAGACTTTGAGGAAGACATGATCACCTTCCTCAAAAGGGAGATCCTTCCTCCTGTAATCTGCATAACTCTTCTACCTACTCTGAGCTATTGTCATGTGTGTCTGTATCAGCTGAAATGTTTCGGCTAAATCTTTTACCAATTCTGGTCCCATCAACTTCCTTTCACCCACTTCATCCTAGATAGCTAGAGTTCGACACCGCTTCCCATATAATGCCTCAAATGGTTCCATCTGTATACTAGAATGAAAAATATTATTATAAGAAAACTCAACCAAAGAAAGATGTTGGTCCCAACTTCCCTGATAATCCATCTAACAAGCACGTAGCATATCCTCCAAAGTATGAATTGTTCGTTTTGATTGTCCATCTGATTGAGGATGAAAAGCTGTACTAAAATTTAATTCAGTACCCAATGACTTCTGAAGGACTTTCCAAAAGTTATAAGTGGACCTGGGATCACGGTCAGATACAATGGAGAGAGGAACTCCATGTAATCTGACTATCTCTTAAATATAAAAATGGGAATGTTGATCTAGGGAAAAAGTATCTTGTATAGAAAGGAAGTGAGAAGATTTATTTAAGCGATCAACAATAACCCAGATTGCATTATCACCTCGAGGTGTTTTCAGAAATCCCACAACGAAGTCCATGGATATATTCTCCCATTTCCACTCTGGTACTAGTGAAGGCTGAAGCATCCCTTTCAGTAACTGCTGCTATTCTTTAACCTGTTGACAAGTCAAACACTTCACAGTAAAATCAAAAATATCTCTTTTCATTCCATCCCACCAGTAGTACTCCTGAAAATCTCTATACATCTTAGTACTGCCTGGATGTAATGAAAATGGAGAAATATGAGCTTCACATAACAATTCTCTCTTCAACTATGAATCACAAGGCACACACAATCTCTTCCAAAATCTTAAAACAAAATCATTATCAATGTTTAATTTAGGCAGCTTACCCTTCTAAACCAGCTCTACCTTTTTCTGCAACTCACTGTCTTGCTTCTATGCTTGATTAATTCTGTCTGATAGAGAAGATTTCACTGATACCTGAAACAAAACAGAAATACATCCTGCACCAATATATTCTATGCCAAAGTTCATCAAATTCTTAACCAAATGATCATGTTCCAAACGCAACATTGTTAATGAAGCATTACTTTTTTGACTCAAAGAATCAGCCACTTTATTTTCTTTGCCCGGATGGTAATGAATTGTACAATGATAATCCTTGATTAATTCCAGACATCTCCTCTGAATCATGTTCAATTCTTTCTGAGTGAATATATACTTTAAAATTTTGTGATCGGTATATATTTCTCACTTTACTCGATACAAATTATTCCTCAAAATTTTTAAAGCGAAAACAATAGCTGCTAATTCCAAGTCATGTGTAGGGTAATTTACCTCATGTGTTTTCAACTTTCGTGAAGCATAAGAAATTACCTGATCATTCTGCATTAGGACACAACCAAGTCCTTTCAATGAAGCATCACTTTAGATAACAAACTCACCATTCCTGGAAGGTAGTGCCAAAACTGGAGCATTCACCAATCTTCTTTTAAATTCTTGAAAACAATCATCACATTCTTTTTCCCAGATAAACTTAATACCATTCCGAGTTAGCTTAGTCATTGGACTAGATAACCGTGAAAAATTTCTAAAAAACCTTAGGTAATAGCCTACCAAACCATGGAAGCTACGAATCTCAATTACATTTGTGGGTCTTGGCCATTCTTTAACAACCTTTTTTCTTGCAGGATCAACAGTTATCCCATCTTTAGAAACAATGTGACCAAGGAAAGAAATTTTTTGCAACCAAAACTCACACTTTCTGAATTTCCCATACAATTTCTTTTCTTTTAAGGTTTTCAAAATAACCCTTAAATGTCTTTCATGATCCTATTTACTTTTAGAAAACAACAAAATATCATCAATGAAAACGACCACAAACTTATCCATGAACTCATGGAAAATTCTATTCGTAAGGTCCAGGAATAAAGTAGGTGCATTGGTTATCCCAAAAGGAATTACTAAAAATTCATAATGGCTATATCTTGTACGAAACACGATCTTCTGAATATCTGCTTCCTTTGCCTTCAACTGATGGTACCCCGATCTCAGGTCAATCATTGAAAAAAACTGAGCTCCCTGGAGCTGATCAAACAAATCAACGATATGAGGCAAAGGATATTTGTTCTTAGTAGTGATGTTATTCAAGTCTCTATAATAAATTAAAGGTCTCATTAAACCATCTTTCTTTTTAACAAATAAAACTGTAGCACCCCATGGTGATGTAATATGTCGAATGAAACCTTTCTCTAATAAATCTTGCAATTTCCCCTTCAACTCTAAAAGTTCAATTTGAGCCATTCGATAAGGGGGTTTTGAAATTGGCTTAGCATCATGAACTAAGTCAACAATAAATTCAACTTCCCGATCTAGTATTATTCTAGGAAACTCATCTGTAAAAACATCAGGATACTCATTTACCACTGTCACATCATTAATCTGAACAGTTCCTTTGTTTCAACAATATGTGAAAGTTAACAAGTTTGTCGTCCACTTGATATATTATCAATAGTAAGGGTTCATTCTTGTACACAAACTGAAAGTCTTTCTAAAAAGAAACCTCTTTAGCTCTATAGTCAATATTAGAATGGTAAATAGAGAGAAAATATATACCTAGGATAACATCAAACTCTACTAGAGGTAAAACAAAAAGGTTTGCAAGTAGGTTCATTCCACGGATAAGGATATGAAGATTCTTATAAATTCTTTTTGCCTCAACATTTCTCCCAGGTGTTTTTACCACAAGTTCAGGAGTCATTTCTTGAGATGGTATTCTCATTTTACTAGAAATGTTTTTAGAGATGAAAGAATGTGTAGACCCTGAATCAGATAACACATTGGAATAATCTAAAAAAACAAACAAAGTACCTGATACCACTTCATTTGATGGACCAACATCTGCTGAAGTAGTTTCAAAGGATTTCACTACCCCTTTCTGCTTGTAGTCTAACTGCTTTCCATCACTCAAGCTCTTTGTCGGACACTCGTTTGCATAGTGACCCATCTCATTGCACTTAAAACATTTCACTAACTGTAAATAAAATTTGGTCTTACCATCACCATGATCTCTTTCAGTGCAATAACGAGACTTATGTCCCATCATACCACATCTGTAGCATTTTTTAGAATTCAGAAAACATTCCCCAGCATGCCTTTTACCACATTTATCACAAATTGGAAACTTAGTTTTATTACCATCAGACCTTTTTGAATAATTCTTCCCTTTATCCTGCCAGCTCGGTCTCTTCTTTTGTTGGTTTTTATAGAACACTAGATCATCTAAAAACTCTATTTACACCTTCTCAACACATCGAACAAGATTTTCATAACTTTTGAACTTACGAGAAGCCAATTCCCTTCGATATTTTGGCTTTAATCCTGAGTAAAAATGATTGATTTTACTATCACGTTCTCAGATAAAATTTGGAGCATACCTTTCCAATTGAGTGAACCTCTCTTCATAAGCATCCACTGAGTCGTCCTCTTGCCTCAATTCCAAGAATTGTTTTTCCATCCTAAATCGAACAGCCTTAGGAAAATACTTCTCAAGAAACATACCTTTGAATTAATCCCAGTCAAGAGCATCTATCTCATCAGCATCCCTGATATTTTTAATCATAGACCACCACTGCTATGCTTAACCCTCCAAACGGTAAATAGAATGACTAACCATTTGATTTTCTGAACACCCCACGACATCAAAAATATTCTCCAGTGCTTTAATCCACCCTTCAGCTAGCATAGGGTCAGATGATCTTCTAAATGATGGGGGATATTTCCTTATGAAATGTTCCACCACTGACATGTTCCTCTACGATTGATCTGGCTAATCTCATGCATGGATACCACCACTATTTATCGCTTGAGTCAACTATTCCATTACTACAAAAAAATGTTCAGTTCTAATTCCGACCATCTCAGGATGATGATTCGGAAGGTTATTTCCTTCTGTATGCCTTTCTAGTACTGCTTCCCTGTTTCCTCTGCGAAAAACCATTCTGAACAAACATGTCTCAGATGAATTAACATGGTAATCTTCAAATGCTATATCATTCCAATTTGACCATAATTTTTTTGGATAATCATTTAATTTAATTATAACTCATAAAGTTATCTAAACCGACCTATGATACCAACTATAAGGCCCCAGCCATAAACATTACTTAATCTTGAGTTATTTAAAGAATAAATGTTGGGGATCTTTTAAGGTTTAGAGTTTTAGAGAATTAGATCATAAATCATGCATTGCACTCCACATTTAAACAAAGTTGTTACATAAAATATAATACTAATTTTCCCATAATCGGAAAAATATTTAAAATAAAACCTGGATTCTTTCTTGACACTTCCTTGACACTATCATCACATCATGTAGATTTCCCTTGACCTGTGAAAATCATTTCAAAAACTTGGGATGAGCATAAAAATCTCAGTAAGGGATATAAAAGTACGAAATAAAAACATTAGTCCATGTATGAAATCATACATTACTCATAAAACATAATAATTTTAACATACCTCATCTAATCATGAATAAATCATAGAAATCATAAGACATAAAGGTAACTTAAGGCATTCACAACATTCTTACATAGGGAGTAACCCTCATGGTTACATTTAGAATACCCATCACAGTATATTCCCTAAATCTCTTCATAGAAACCTTAACTTTTAACCCCTTCGCATTACCCAATGCATTGGAGAGCTATATCGGGCTCACCCGCCCTTAGTTTATCACAGAACCACCCGTCTTCATAACAATGCCCAAGAACCATAACATAATCGTATCACATAAAACATGCATAAAGGAAACATAACATTTCCACTTTTCAATCCCAAGATATCAATACAACACATTGATATAAAAACATTATGAAAACCATTTTCAATACCAAAATAAATGAAAAGTAAAACATGGTATTAATTTTTCATTAAAAAAAGAAATGGCTTGTAGAGGAAGCCGAAACTCAAATAATGGTCACGGCGGCAGAGAAGTCGTTGTCGCCACATACGTACGACAAAAAAACCTTCCCTTTTGTCATTTAGTAAATGATTCATATAAAAAATATTACTTTTGAATAAACCAAAAAATAAATGGGGTTTATAGACCATATAAAAGAAAGTTGTGTATAATACAAAATATGCCTCAATGAAAGGAGACTGAGACGAAGTCCCATACCTCGTATCCGACTTGACTCGATCGTTATTTAATCTCCTGAATAATAAACTTGAGTTAATTTCTACTTGCTTAAGAACCTTTTTCAAGTTCATTATTCCTTTTATTTCACTTATTGTCATGTCATGAACACTATTTAATTATTTAAGTTAATAACGGTCGTTTTAACGATCATTGGTACTTGAGTCAAACATAAACTCTTTATAATTACAAGTTGTTCATGTATCCATTATATCCAGAGTTATATTCATGATGTAGATATCATATATATCATATATATATCTAGTATATACATGCATTTATAATATTACATAACATTTAGAGGTAATAAATGAAATGCACCGTTCATGGATACGGTAAGCCGTACGTACGCATGAACGCTACTTTCAATTATATTTCGTATTTTATGGAATGGGATCATAATGATATAAAGTTATATTATAATTCCTGTATAATATCATTAACTCCATCCTTTATACATCTAATATATGGAATTAACGATTCAAATCACTTTGAGGGGGCGGTAGTCCGCACTTCCTAAAATGAAGATATCCCGTTTACCCATAATGGAAACCATAAAGGTATACCAAAAATGAAAAATAAAGAAGCTTAAGGAAAAAATTAACAAATTATATATCATATATAAATATAGTGTCATCTTAATGTCCACCATTGAAGGTTTTATAAGAATATTGAACAATCATCATTTCGTGAGGCAGAAATTCGCCATCCACGGAACCAATATGCTCTTTAACCATTAGATGAAAGTGTGTGTAAGTGTAGCTAGAATCCTTCTTATAAAAACATCCTAGTATATTTAATATACTGGTGTTGTTACAAAAGAAATTAATAAAAAGAGTTTAGGGGGTTGGAGGAGCAAAATAATATAAAAGAACATTAGAGAAGACTTTGCCTTTAAACCAGGTAACTCTTCTTGGTTTGAACCAAAATGGTTTCTTGAAGAGATTTCTGCCTAAAGTAAGGCTTCTAGGATGAATAGAGGGATGTGGAAAGATAAAATGAGAAGATCTTGGCCGAGCCAAAGGCTTGAGATGTTTGGGTAAGGAGGTAAATGTGGGGGCCTTTTATAAGAGGAGAGAATGACACTCTTGGAAAGTTACAAAATGTTACTTTATATTGAAATGTGTTTCAGATTTAAAAGGTCCCACATTGATGTATTTCGAGGATAAGGTGATCAGGGTTCAAAATATACTCATCCAATAGGTCTTTGACTAGTTTAAGTCTTATATTTTACATTATATTTTTATTTTATTTAAATCGTTCATTAATGAGGTAATTGCTGTATCATAATGATTTCACAAATAATTTAATTTATTTAATGTCTAAAAATTATAAAAAAAATACTATGATGTAGGAAATATTTTTATCTCCCCAATGATTATTTATAGTCCAATAGATAATTTATGTAGAAAAAAGTAAAAATGTTTTACTCAGGCGATACATTCTTTGTTATATTTAACTTTCTTTAAAAATAAAAAGATAAAAAGTCATTATCACACAAAAGTGATTCCATGGGGTCCCCATGTTTGGAACAAGGCATACCATAGTCGTCCATGACACAACCAGTATAAGTAGGACACATTTTGGGGTAATTTTTTATTATTATGATATTATTTTATTATCCTTAACTACCCGATTACTAATTAATCAAGATAATTAAAGATAATTACCGTCGTTACTATTCATAATGTCCAAAAACAAAAGAGTCTTGATTACATAATTTAGAACTTCTGATTCAAAATATATAATACATATTATCAAATTACAAACATATAAATTTCAATAATTAATTTAAAAATAATTCCCGTTGTCAAAACAAATAACGGGTTTTTTAGAAACAATATCTATGAAAAGATTGGCACTTGTTTGACCAATTCCAAAGTGAAATTAATTCTAATGACCACCATTGGATTAAATGGTAAAAATTTTTCTAATTACACTTTAATAGAAATTAAAAATATAATCTAACCAAATAATTATATTAGCTGAAAAAGCAGTTTTGATGTAAAATGCAGTATTTCTCACTATTTATTAAAAAATGAACATTGTCAGAAAAATACCAAAAATTAACCCAAGGTAAATTTCAATGTCAAAATCACATATAATATGTTTATTTTAACAAATAGTGATTATAAAATTGTCAAAAGTTTTATTTAAAAATCATTTTCCATCAAAAGGCAGTAAAACAATCTTTTAAAAATATTAGTGTATTCCATGCATAAGATTGGATTTATTCTCATTTTAAGCCTCTAAAACACTATCTAATTCATAAATAGGCATAGATAAAAATATCTATTATTCATTAATTACTTGGGATGTTACACCACCCATGTCTATAGTGAGACTAACACCTATTAGACTCTAATAGTATTTTATTCACATTATCTGGGTTTGCGAGGAATAAACTACTATCTAAACACTATAGACCTAATCTATTATCCAAATAATGTTATGTGCTTGTCTATATGGTGGTTATAATTCACCATATAATATTGTAGAGGTATATAATAGAATTTATTTATTTTATACACATTTATCTTTAGATATAGTATCCTATAGATTAATATAGGAATGCCATGTGTGGAATTTGATGGCCTGAGGTATAATACATGACATTTGAGATGTGGTGGACCCAATAATCTAATAATTGGAGATGTGGAAGGGAATAATAATTTTATTTCATGCATGTGGTGTATGGTATGAAATACGATGATGTGATTCACATGGTTCATATTATGAATCATTAGTCCATGTCTTTGTGTGCTAGATTTATTTTTGAGAGGGATGTATCAGGACATGAGACATTAATGTAGTGTGGAAAACCAGTGGGGAAGTGGTAGAAGGGTACCCTCTTTTGATATTATATGATATGTTCTCATTTATATGATACATGGTGAGAGATATCCATGACTATTCTATGAAGCTACCATATATGTTCTCATTTATATTCACACTACATATATATTAAATGATTTCAGGTTATCATTTATAATTTTTTTATTATGTGGGACATAACTATCTCTTAGAGGTTATTCAAGAGTTGTTTGGGCACCATGTTCACTACCGAGGATATTATTTTTTACTATTATTTTTCATGCAGGTATTCATTTTTATGAAACTAAATACATGAATTTGGGATATTTTAGATTTGTATAGAGAATATGTTCTTGGGAAATTCGTTATTATATCTATAATTTCTCAAAATTTATAGATTAATTCCCCCATTTTTGTGTTTGATACACTCTCATCACATGATTCCAACTTGTGGTAATTAGATTTGTGATTTTGGTTCCATTATTCATTTATCTCATTGAATAACTATGTGGGAAACAATTTAAGGTGGTTACAGGGTCTTGAAAGTGTGACATCAATGGTTTAGGTTTGGAGATATGATGGATTGTTTAGGTAGGAGAATGTGACCACGAAATGGGTTGCTAGATAAATGCTGGTAGGTAAATTTTGAAAGCAATTTTAAAAAAGGAGATTGACTGAGACATCGATATTTAGGGTTCCTTGTGATATTATTCCCATTCATTTAATTTTACTGAGCCTACTATTAATAGTGATACTAATTTCCTTGTAGAGATATTGGAAACGAACATGCATCATTATTCTATATTCCTATGTTAGAATCCTTTTGACTAGGTTGAACCTTAAATAATTAAATAAATCATAAGTGTTTTATATTATAGGTTTATGAGTATCTAATGGTATTTTTGTAATTATGGATCCATTATGGTTTCCCCATCCAACTTACATTGAAGATGTTCGATAGGATATACCAGCAGATCATAGAAGACTGGAGGTCATCAATGGTGAAACATCAAGGTGGAAACTCCAATAGTTTTAGTTGCAGATTCTATATAATTATATTTTGTAAATATCAAACCCAAGGAAAGAGGATTGTTTAGAGGAGGTGGAGAGAACCTTAATTTTAATTTTTTCATAGAAGTAGCACATGGTTTTATTAGTAGTGATGATGTTGCATCGAGAAGTGAGGTGGATGTTCTTGATCCCCATGGATTGTGATGGGTTAGTTGTATCATGAGAGTTTTTATGAGAATATTTCTGAATAGAGTTCATTTTTTTACTTTAAACCCAGTCATTTTCCTAGGGATGCTCAGCCTTTAACACGGGAGCTCCATCATGTGTGAGTTTAAGATCTATTTTCAGGCCCTTAAGAAATATACTTAGAAATATTTCTAGTAGGGGAGGCTAGAGAGAGGAATTTCAAGTTGTATTTGTTTCCAGTGTTCTATCCCTAGGACACCCATTTATTCTACAAATATATATTGAGGCAATGGAAAGAGAAGAGAATTTTGATAGGATGATTGTTATAACGAGATATTCTTAAGGGGAGAGTTTAGGATTCTACACATAATATAATACTCTATGGGGTTCCCAGTTTCCTAAAAAAAAGATATTTCATATCAATAAGGGTAAGTCCTATCCCTAATCAACAAATTTCTCTTTGGATGGAGAATAATAGTACTATTCCATGGGATTCGAGTTATTTTTTTCATGTGGAGGAAAAGGTTATAACTGGTGAAAGTGTATGAATTTTATGAGAGGGTATCATATACTATGTATTCTACTTTAGGTTCCATAGTTGAGGTAATTTTAGCTGAAGTAGTAACACAATATAGATCCATATTTGTACCATATTGTTAGAGATATAGTAGATAGAGGAAAACCCCATAATGATCCCTTTAACCAGATAGAAGAGTGAATTCGTGGTGGTGGTCATCATATAGGTTAGAGAGGTTTTGGATCAGGTTGTGGTTGGCTGAATGCATTAGAGTTTCTAGAACCATGAGATTGAGATGTCATTTGAGGTACACTTTTTTTTCATTATGGTGCATGTTTCTTTTGAATCAGGATCTGTATAATCCTTTATATCACCTTTTATATTTGGTTCAAGGAGACATATGGTTTAGAGACTTCCTTTTCTCAGTGTTTTTACAATTCCATTTGGAGGTTAAGCTTTTCTGTGTGTTTTTTTATAGAGATTATGTGCTCTTATGAGTCCATAATTAATTTTTTTAATACAACCTATGTTTACTGATATAGATTTTAGAAATCCTCCATAGCATAGGATGAATATATTCTATAATGGATATTATGGATTTCTTTAAGAGACAGATTGTGTTCTATGATGCCGATGGGATCCTGCAATGCTGGTTTGTGTGTCTTAACCTAGGATGAGTTAGAGGCATGTTCAATCATTGTCTTCCATGAAATTTGTGATGATATTTATTTTGAAGGAGGGTCAAACAATAGTGTTTCTCATGATTTTGGAAGAGTTCCCTAATGCATTATCTAAGGATGTCATAGTGTTCCACCTCGAAAAAAGATCACGTTTTTGATAGAGATACTGTCATATATTTCTCTGGACATAATGTATCCATATAGGATGGTAGAATTTGAGTTTTAATAGTTTTGGATGTAGATCAATAATTATTTTTAATGAGGGTTTGTTCATTTGGGAATGTCACCATGGGCTACAATAATCCTATTTATGAAAAGTATAATTGAATTCTATTTATCTACATCAATTATCATCACCTATACTAGATTAAAGTGAAGAAACAATGTTATATTACATTTATTGTTGATTTATTTGATCAGCTAAAGGGGTATAGTTAGTTCTAGACCATCGATCTATAGATAAGACATCCTTATATGCTGGTCAAATATAAGAATATAATGTCACGACCCGTCCTCGGGGCCCATGCCATTACTACCCCAAGCTCACCTTCCATAGGCCAGGGGCTGGCGACTAGCACGAAGGCGTAAATCCCGGAAAAAGGGGAAGGCATTGCCTTTGAAAAGTAAACAAGCACCACAGAGTAGGCAAGAGGAAAAGTAAACACTAAGTAAAAACTGTAACAAGCTGTGCTGAAAGTAAAGGGGGCCGGAAATACAAGCCCAACTGTAAAGTACAACTGAAAAGGGGAAAACAACAACTGAAAAGAAAAGCCTCAGTGTTGAGCCGTCCTCTAGAAGTCCCACCCGAAGGGTGGGTACAGATAGCCTCCACTGCTCCTTGGTCCACCTGACCGCTCCGAGTATGTCCTGCCCAGTGGTCCACCTCCAGGTACCGTCCTGCTCCGCAAGCCTCCACCACGATCAGTGCTGTCCATCGTCTGCAACCAACACAACGTAGTGAGGGCATAGCCCGTGTAGGGGTGAGTATAAGCTACTCAGTAGGGACCCCGAGACCCCCGAAGGTCTCTTGAAATCCACAAAGGATAAACCACAAAGGGAAAGATACAATCACGAAGTAACAACCGACCCTGCTTAGGTATATGCCCATACATATACCTAAGTCATCAATTCCCGTTCGGCTCCAAAATCCGAGCCCATGCACAACCCAGTCCACACAGGAAAAAAAAACGTAAATCCACACAGGATAGCACAACGCAATCCACAAAGGAGAGTAAACAGTAAATCCACACAAGATAGTTCAACATAATCCACAAAGGAGAGTAACACAAGATTCAGCTCACACAGGTATACTTATTCGGATGATGATAAATATGATCACTGATCCATCTAAGTCATCAGACCCACAAAGGATCGATAGGTACTAACCCCCGAAAAGACCCACATAGGATCGATAGGTATCTAACCCCCGCAAAGACCCACACAGGATCAGGACCACACCGGACCTGTAGGCGCTGGCTCACACAGAACCATTGAGTGCTGACCCACACAGGATCAGATCCACATAGGATCTGTAGCACTGATCCACGTAGGATCTCTGAGTGCAGTATTCGTCGCATTCCACTGAGGATCTCTGCACAGTCTTCGTCGCAGTCCACTGAGGATCTCTGCACAGTCGTCATCACAGTCACAACCAGCACTAGGGTTCCCGCACACAGCAAGATCGTTCAGGAGGGTCCGCTCCACGAGCTGAGAGGCTGATACATCAACTGACACAAAGTCCGAGGTTGATGTATGCAAAAGTTCCGTATCGTTAACAGGAACTCAACGTCGCAGACGGTGCGTCAATCGGACGCCCGGTCTGAGAGTTATTGGCTTTTTCGTCCTAGGGGCCCGGTTGGTTTTGAAGGCAAAACCAACCCAACCGTACACCACCTGAATCCAAACCTCGGGCGGAGTATGAAAAAAGATCCGTCTCACATAGAGGAATCCACCAAAGCTGACGGCACGTCAATCGGACGTCCGTAGCTCAAGATATGAGTGTTTCCGCTCCGAGGGCCCGGTTGGTTTCGTGTACGAACCAACCTGGCTGAACCCAAAGTATTCCGAAACCTTGAGTGTGATATACCAAAACGACCATCTCGATCCAAGGATCGCATTGCCGCTGACGGCGCATCGTTCAGAGGCCCGTAGCTCTTGTTACGGGCAAAAGAACGAAGACTGTCCGAAGACGGGGGGTCTGGGCCCGGGCCGCCCGACCCGACCCCCCATAGGTCAGCCGAACCGGGTCGACCCGACCCGGTCCAACTCGGCCGGACCCGGTCCGGTCCGGCCTAGGCGTGGCCCGGACGGTCGGACCGTCCTGGCTCGGCTCGGCCGAGCGACCGAGCGTGGCAGCCGCGGGGCGCCGCCCCCGCGGGTTGGAAGAAGCCGCGGCCCTCGAAGGGCCGTGCTGGAGTCAACAGACACGGCATAGCCGCGCCCCATGCGTGAGGGCCGGAACCGCGCAGCCGCGGCTTCAGCCGTGACAGCCCTGTCTGACGGCACGCCGGGGCGCCGCTAGCAGCTTCCGCGGGCCACCGGAGTTGCTCCGGTGGTCCGTTTTCTTTCTCGTCTGCGCCATTGTCCCTCCTGGGTTCCTTTCTTCACTACAGGATCATCAAAATGCCCTTACGTCGCATTTCGTCGTCGCCCGCCAATTCCACACAACCACGAAGAATGATGGAGGGTTGTCGGGCCGTGTTCGTTTGGCCCGCACCCTCCACGTCAGTTAATAACAACGGAAGAAAAATTCAACACATGAAACAACAATTTTAATAAATTAAAATTGTTAATATGAATTTGATTCTTTAATTTAAAAGAAATGTTCATGGGAATATAAAATATTCACAACAACCCCTACCTCGTCAAGTCATCGCACACGCGTTCTTCGCGGAAAGTGGGGATCGTCGCGTCGTCGCGGTATCCAGCGTCACGTCGTCGCGGAAGGGTGTCGCGTCGATGAACTCCGAGGTTCAAGAACAAAATGATTTAATTAATAATAATTAAATCCTTACATTGTTAAAAACCACAAAGGAGTTTTAAAAGAAACCCGAAACTCTCACCTCAACGGATGATCGAGGGTTTTGTTGCGGAGGAAGAGATGTCGCAGAAGAACATTGCAGGAAATGAAACGTCAGCGTCGCGACACACGACGTCGCGTCGTCGATTTCCGCAGGTTCGGCGTTCTTCTTCGGAGGCCGGCGTTCTTCGCGTTCTTCGCGTTTTTCGTGAACAAGGGTGAAGGCATAAGAACTTTTTTCAAACGCCTCTCAACGGGCAATCCTCCAAATGTCGACGTTGGTCTTATTTTATTATTACGCCAACAAATGAAAAAAAGGTAATTAACGACCCGTTAATTTGTAGAATTAATTCAACGAAAGAAACTGCCCATTTAATTCACGAATAAAACCTCCTAATTAAATGGCGCGTTAAGAATTTAAGAAAACGCGTTAGTTGACTTTCATAATGACGGGTTTTCACAGGTGCGTTACTTAGCGGAAAAGAAACGGTGGGGCTCGTGCAGGTCCCATGTCACAAATATCCTACCAAGAGGGTAGAATATTTTTGGATAGCACTCTATTCGCATCAACTCAGCTTAAGACGCTTTAAGCCGATTCAAGTGGCATCCAAGTGGCTTACATGAAATAAAATAAAGTTTGTCGTACAATTATTTTATTTCTTAACTTTAAGCCCGAAAACTAAAAACCACACTCGAGAAAACGCAACTCCGGAAGAGGCATTTCTAAGAAAGTACCGGCGCTGCGATTCCATTGGTGCCCTCAGAATTCTATTCCGGGCACCGGTTCAAAAGTTAAAAAAATCCCACTCGTCCGTTCACTGAACGTACCCGAGCCGAACTTCGGAAAATGATTCTGGGCACATCGGGCCTCGGAATCAGGTGCCATAAAAAACTGCGTTCTTGAAAAATTCCAAAGAAAATTAAGAAAAAAAATTTCCTTGAAATTTACGGGTCTTTACATTACTCCCACCTCAGGGATGTATGTCCCCGTAAAGATACATCATAAACTAGGGAAACAAATGTGGGTACTGAGAACGCATCTGAGCCTCCCTCTCCCAAGTGCTCTCCTGGAGGTTCCCGTGATGCCATCTGATGCACACTAGAGGAATCGATTGTCCATGTAGGACCCACTCCTATCGATCCTCGATCTCCACTGGGACCTCCGCAAAAGTCGCCCCATCATCCATGTCCAGCCCCCCATAGTCAATGATATGCATCGGGTCGTGCACGTATCTCCTCAGCCGAGATACGTGGAAGACGTCGTGCACCCGGTCCAACTGAGGTGGTAGAGCCAGGCGATAAGCCACCTCTCCAATCCTGCTGAGGACCTGGAAAGGTCCGATGAATCGTGGAGACAACTTGCCGCCTCAGCCAAATCTCCGTAATCCACGTCGGGGTGAGACACGCAAGAAGACGTGGTCTCCATCCTCGAACTCTAGTGGCCTCCACCTCCTGTCAGCATAAGACTTCTACAGGCTCTGAGCTGTCCTCATCTGCTCCTGGATGACCTGGACCTTCTCTGTTGTGGCCCAGACCATCTCTGGTCCCACGAGTGCTGACTCCCCAGGGTCTGTCCAGCATAAAGGAGATCTGCAAGGTCTGCCGTACAACGCCTCGTATGGTGCCATCCTGATGCTGGAGTGGTAGCTATTGTTGTACGCGAACTCCACCAAGGGTAGGTGATCCTCCCAGCTACGACCAAAGTCGAGGACACATGCACGGAGCATGTCCTCGAGAGTCTGAATGGTCCTCTCCATCTGACCATCCATCTGAGGGTGAAAGGCAGTGCTCAGACGTAGCCACGTCCCGAACGCCTCCTACAACCCCTTCCAAAGCCGGGAAGTAAAACGAGCATCCCGATCGGAGACGATAGAAGATGGCACACCGTGAAGCCGTACAATATCCTGAACGTAGAGACTCCCCAAGCTCTCCACTGAGCCCTGCTCTCTAATGGGTAAGAAGTGTGCCAACTTGGTGAGTCGGTCAACAATCACCCAAATGGAGTCGTGACCTCTGGAAGTGCGTGGAATTCCAGTCAAGAAGTCCATAGATTTTCCATCCCACTTCCACTCCGGGACCTCCAAGGGCTTTACCAAGACTGCTGGTACCTGATGCTCTGCCTTCACCTACTGGCAGGTGAGGCATCGTGAAATGAACTCTGCCACAACCTTCTTTATGGCCGACCACCAGTGCTGTCGTCTGAGATCCTGGTACATCGTCGCCACTCCAGGATGTACCGCCAAAGGAGAAGTGTGAAACTCTATCAGCACCTCCTCTCGTAAAGCGACTGGTACCAAGGTACGTCCTCCGAAAAGGACGTCGTGCTCTGCTCCAAGTGAGAAACCATCAGGTGCCTGTCCCGAGGATATATGTGCATGCCGTGTCTCACAGTTAGTGTCCCCACGCTGTGCCAATCTGACCCACTGTAGAAGTGGAGGAGAGACTGTGAAAGACTGAAGGAAGGCTTCTCCGTCCCTATCCACGAAGGTTATCTGCAAGGCGGCTAGCTGCTCTTTCGCCTCCTCAGGTAGCTGAATGCCCGTCCTTCTGCTGAGGGTATCATTTACTACGTTCCCGTTCCTAGGAGTATAAACTATCTCGAAGTCATAGTCCTGGAGGAACTCAAGCTATCGCCGCTATCTCAGGTTCAGGTCCTTCTGAGAGAAGATGTACCTGAGACTCTAGTGGTCATAAAAGACTGTAAAGCGCTCTCCCATTAGATAGTGCCGCCATGTCTTCAGAGCGAGGACCACTGCTGCTAACTCCAGGTCATGGGTGGAGTAGTTCTGCTCATGCGGCCTCAACTGACGTGATCCATATGCAATCAAGGCCCGCTCCTGCATCAGGACACATCCGAGTCCAGTCCCTGATGCATCGTAGTAGACTACATATCCAACTCCCTCCTCAGGCAACCTCAAGATAGGTGCACCGGTCAATCTCTGTCTCAGCTTCTGGAAGCTCTGATGACATCTGTCTGACCACAAAAAGGGTTTACCCTTCTTCATCAAAGCTGAGAGTGGCGCTGCAACTCTGGAGAAGTCCGGCACAAATCTCCGATAGTATCCAGCTAGTCCCAAGAAACTCCTCACCTCAGTCAAGCTCCTAGGTGGCTCCCAAGCTAGCACTGCTTCGATCTTCACGGGATCCACTGCAACTCCCGCCTCAGAAATTATGTGCCCCAAGAAGTGGACCTCACGTAATCAGAACTGGAACTTCGAGAGATTTCCATAAAGTTGGTGCTCTCGGAGTGTGTCTAGTACAAACCGCAAGTGGTAGGCGTGCTCCTCCTCCGTAGTCGAGTACACCAAAATTTCGTCGATGAAGACCACAACAAATCGATCGAGGTATGGCTGGAAGATCCTGTTCATGAGGCTGATAAAAACTGCTGGAGCATTGGTTACACTGAATGGAGTAACCAAGAACTCATAGTGGCCATACCGACACCTAAAGGCTGTCTTCTGCACGTCCTTGTCTCTAACTCTGAGCTGATGATAGCCTGACCTGAGGTCTATCTTCGAGAACCACTGTGCTCCCTTGAGCTGATCGAAGAGGTCATCAATCCTCGGTAGTAGATACTGTTTTCTCACTGTCACCTGGTTCAGGCGACGATAGTCGACACACAGTCGCAAGCTCCTGTCCGCCTTCTTGGCGAACAATATCGGGGAAGCACAGGGTGAAACACTGGGTCGGATGAACCCCTTGCCCTGCAAGTCCTCCAACTGTACCCGCAGCTCTCGAAGCTCAGCGGGGTCCATCCGATATGCTGGAGTGGATATCGGGGTTGTCCCGGGGTATAGATCAATATAAAAGTCCACCTCTCTGTGAGGAGGTAGCCCTGGAACATCGTTGGGAAAGACATCCGCGTATTGATCCACCACTTCAGGAAAACTAGGACTCTGTACGTCAACTGCTCCAAGGATGAGGCTAGCTAACTGATGAGTGATGGGCTGCCCTCTCCTCTGCGAGAGTTCCTCCTGTGCTGCAAAGGCTCCCTTCTCGCTGGTGAAGCTTAACCTGCTCCTGTCAGTGTGCACACATCGCACCTTGCGCCTAAAATAGTTAATCTAAGCATGGGCTGTAGATAACCAATCCATGCCCAAGATGACGTCGTAAGGCCTCGAAACCACTACAAGAAGATCCCAGCTGAAGCTCTCACCTCCTAGAGTAAGCTCACACTGCCGGCACCAGTGCGTAATCGTTGAGTCTGCTCCCGTAAGAGTCTCTAGCCGTAAGGATCGAGCCGACGGCTCTGTTGGAATCTCCGAGCTCCGAACAAGGGCAGCGGATATGAAAGAGTGACTCGCTCCTATGTCTATAAGAACTGCAGAAAGGGTGGAATCGACACAGATCATACCCTAAATCATCTCTGGCGCGCCCTGGTCGTAGGCCTCCGCTGCCTGGAGCTGTGCCTGTCTTTGCCTGCCAGCTCCCTGTGGTCGGGGTGGACCACCTGGTGGTGGTGGTGGCAGAGCCTCAAATCGTCGCCCACCACCTGCTAATCGGCCAGCTCCTCTTCCTCGTCCGCCCTCTCCCTACGGACCGCCATGGTCGATCCTCTGCCTCTGCCTGGGTGGCCCCTCCACCATCTGCTGCTCCTCAGCACGGTGGGTCGGGCAATCACGAGCCATGTGGCCCTGCCCGCCGCACGCGTAGCACTGCCTGCCTCTCGAAAGACTGGCTTTGCGCTGTGTGCCCCGCACTGCTGAGCCAGTGTCATGAGGTCTTCTACGAGAGGGTCCGGTCTTCCTGGAACCCTGAGTCATCCGTCAGCTACCTGCTGCCGAAGACTCCACTACCTGCCGCCCTGCGGTAGGTCTCACTGCTGAAGTAGACTCAGCAAGAAAGATCTCGATCAGAAGGGCTCGCTCCAGTACTCCTACCTGGGTCGGGATACTAAGGGAGACCAGTGATGCCCTGATCTCGTGTCTCAAACCATGATCAAAGGTCTGGGCCCGGAAGAAGGGGTCCCGTACCATGTCAGCAGAGTAGCGAGAAAGATCGGTGAATCTCACCAAGTACTGGGCGACCGTCAAGCTGCCCTGTCGCAGCTGAAGAAGCTCCTGGATGCACACCGTACGGAGGGTGGCCGAGATGAACTCTGAGTGGAAGAGGCTCTCGAAGTCCATCCAGATGAGAGAGGCCTCATCGTGCACCTGGATCATCAAGCTCCACCATCGTCCTGCTGCTGCGTGCAGTAGGCTCGCTGTGAGGATCACCATGAGGTCTGCTGGTGTCCTCACTAGCCTGAAAACTCGGTTGACTGCCTCCAGCCAGTCCTCGGCTGCCTGGGGGTCCGTCTCCCCACGACACCTGGGTGGTCGCTGGCGCTGGAACTCGTGCAAAGCTCCTAGGCGTCGTGCATCGTCAGCGGTCAGTGCTAGAGGCATCGGGGGCTCGACGGGTAAAGGTACCGCCGGTACCTCCACTGTCAATGGGCCCTGTACCGAGGCCTCGTCGCTCGGCGGGCTATCGTCACTCTCTACTCTTGGAACCCTAGATGGCTACTGTCGTCGGGACATCCTGAAAAGGAAACAAGTGCGCCATGTTCAGAACAGTATACCTGGTGAGCTGACACAAGTAATCACAGAGAAAACTTGAAACACACATGCAATCAATGTTTTCGCGCATTAAGTCGGAAATCAGAAGTCAGGGTCCTGGTGTACGGATTCGTCAGCCACCGCACCAACACTGGACTCCCTAGACTGATAACCATACTCAATATTCTAAACACTATTGCTTCACATAGAAGAAAGATCAGAGTCTGCGGTAGAACCGACCACCTCTGATACCAATTTGTCACGACCCATCCTCGGGGCCCGTGCCGTGACTACCCCAAGCCCGCCTTCCATAGGCCAGGGGCTGGCGACTAGCACCAAAGCATAAATCCCGAAAAAAGGGGAATGTATTGCCTTTGAAAAGTAAACAAGCACCACAGAGTAGGCAGGTAGAAAAGTAAACACTAAGTAAAAACTGTAACAAGCTGTGCTGAAAGTAAAGGGGGCCGGAAATACAAGCCCAACTATAAAGTACAACTGAAAAGGGGGAAACAGCAACTGAAAAGAAAAGCTGCAACGTCGAGAACTCCTCTGGAAGTCCCACCAGAAGGGTGGGTACAGATAGCTTCCACTACTCCTCGGTCCACCTGACCACTCCGAGTACGTCCCGCCCAGTGGTCCACTTCCTGGTACCGTCCTACTCCGCAAGCCTCCACCACGATCAGCGCTGTCCGTCGTCTGCAACCAACACAACGTAGTGAGGGCATAGCCCGTGCAGGGGTGAGTATCAGCTACTCAGTAGGGACCCCGAGACCCCCAAAGGTCTTCCGAAATCCACAAAGGATAAACCACAATGGAAAGATACAATCACGAAGTAACAACCGACCCTGCTTAGGTATATGCCCATACATATACCTAAGTCATCAATTCCCGTTCGGCTCCAACATCCGAGCCCAAGCACAACCCAGTCCACACAGGAAAGAAAAATGTAAATCCACACAGGATAGCACAACGAAACCCACAAAGGAGAGTAAACAATAAATCCACACATGATTGTTCAACACAATCCACAAAATAGAGTAACAAAAGATTCAACTCACACAGGTATACTTTTTTAGATGACGATAAAGATGATCACTGATCCATCTAAGTCATCGGACCCACAAAGGATCGATAGGTACTAACCCCCACAATGACCCACACGGGATCGATAGGTATCTAACCCCCATAAAGAACCACACAGGATCGGGCCCACACAGGACCTGTAGGCGCTGGCTCACATAGAACCGCTGACTGCTGACCCACACAGGATCAGATCCACACAGGATCTGTAGCACTGATCCACGTAGGAACGCTGAGTGCAGTAGTCATCACAGTCCCCTGAGGATCTCTGCACAGTCGTCGTCGCAGTCCACTGAGGATCTCTGCACAGTCGTCGTTGCAGTCGCAGCCAACACTATGGTTCCCGCACACAGCAAGCTCGTTCAGGAGGGTATGCTCCACGAGCCGAGAGGCTGATACAACAACTGACACAAAGTCCGAGGATGATGTATACAAAAGTTCCGTATCGTTAACAGGAACTCAACGTCGTAGATGACGCGTCAATCGGATGCCCGGTCTGATAGTTATTGGCTTTTTCGTCCCAGGGGCCCGGTTGGTTTTTAAGGCAAAAAAACCCGACCATACACCACCTGCATCCAAACCTTGGGAAGAGTATGCCAAAAGATCCGTCTCACTTAGAGGAATCCACGAAAGCTGACGGTACGTCAATCGGACGTCCGTTGCTCATGTTATGAGTGTTTCTGCTCCAAGGGCCCAGTTGGTTTCGTGTACGAACCAACCCGGCCGAACCCAAAGTATTCCGAAACCTTGAGTGCGATATACCGAAACGACCGTATCGATCCAAGGATCGCATTTCCACTGACGACGTGTCTTTCGGAGGCACATAGATCAAATTACGGGCAAAAGACCGAAAACGGTCTGAAGACGGGGGGTCAGGGCCCGGGCCGACCCGGCCCGACCCCCCTGGGTCGGCCGAACCGGGTCAACCCAACCCGGTCCAACCGGGCCGGACCCGGTCCGGTCCGGCCTGGGCGCGGCCCGGCCGGTCGGACCGGCCTGGCTCGGCTCGGCAGAGCGGCCGAGCACGGCAGCCGCGGGGCACCGCCCCCGCGGTTTGGAAGAAGCCGCGGCCCTCGAAGGGCCGCGCCGGAGTCAACGGACGCGGCATAGCCGCGTCCCGTGCCTGAGGGCCGGACCCGCGCGGTCGAGGGTTTACTAGCCGCCGCCGCCATGGCTTTAGCCGCGACGGCCCTGCCCAGGGGCGCGCTGGAGCGTCGCCACCTCCGGCCGCCGGCGCCGCCGCACCGGCGGCCCGCACCGCCGGCAGCTTACGCGGGCCCCCAGAGTTGCTACAGTGGTCCGTTTTCCTTCTAGTCTGTGCCGTTGTCCCTCCCGCATTCTTTTCTTCACTAAAGGATCATCAAAATGCCCTTCCGTCGCGTTTTGTCGTCGCCCGCCAATTCCGCACAACCACGAAGAACAGCGGAGGGTTGTCGGGCCGTGTTCGTTTGGCCCGCAACCTCCGCATTAGTTAATAACAATAGAAGAAAAATTCAACACATGAAACAACAATTTTAAAAAATTAAAATTGTTTATATGAATCCGATTGTTTAATTTTAAAGAAACGTTCATGGGAATATAAAATATTCACAACAACCCCTACCTCGTCAAGTCGTCGCACGCGCGTTCTTCGTGGAATGTGGGGATCGTCGTGTCGTCGCGGTATCCGGCGGCGCGTCGTCACGGAAGGGTGTCACGTCGACGAACTCCGAGGTTGAAGACCAAAAAGATTTAATTAATAATAATAAAATATGTGCGTTGTTAAAAACCACAAAGGAGTTTTAAAAGAAACCCGAAACTCTCACCTCAACGGATGATCGAGGGTTTTGTTGCAGAGGAAGAGACGTCACAGAAGAACGTTGCAGGAAAGGAAACGTCGGCATCGCGGCACACGGCGTCGCGTCGTCGATTTCCGCAGGTTCGGCGTTCTTCGTTGGATGCCAGAATTCTTTGCGTTCTTCTTATTCTTCGCGAAGAAGGGTGAAGGCACAAGAACTTCTGTCAAAATCCTCTCAACGTGTAATCCTCCAAATGTCGACGTTGGTCTTATTTTATTATTACGCCAACAAACGAAAAAGAGGTAAGTAACGACCCATTAATTCGTAGAATTAATTCAACGAAAGAAACTTCCCATTTAATTCATGAATAAAACCGCCCAATTAAATGGCGCGTTAAGAATTTAAGAAAATGTATCAGTTGACTTTCATAATGACGTGTTTTCGTGGGTGCGTTACTTAGCGGAAAAGAAACGGTGGGGCTCATGCAGGTCCCACCTCACAAATATCCTACCAATATGGTAGGATATTTTTGGATAGCACCCTATCCACATCAACTCCGCTTAAGCCGCTTTAATCGGCTTCAAGTGGCTTCCAAGTGGCTTACGTGAAATAAAATAAAGTTTGTCGTACAATTATTTTATTTCTTAACTTTAAGCCAGAAAATTAAAAACCACACCCGAGCAAAGGAAACTCCGGAAGAGGCGTTTCTAAGCAAGTACCGGAGCTACGATTCCATCGGTGCTCTCAGAATTAGATTCCGGGCACCGGTTCAAAAGTTAAAAAAAACCCGCTCGTCCGTTCACTGAACGTACCCGAGCCAAACTTCGGAAAATGATTCTGGGCAAACCGGGCCTCGGAATCAGGTGCCGTCAGAAACTGCGTTCTTGTAAAATTCCAAAGAAAATTAAGAAAAAAATTTTCCTTGAAATTTACAGGTCTTTACATATAATAAGGCCACATTTTGATATTGTTATGGGAATTTTGAGTCTAATTTGATTTTATTTAGTGTGAATAAATCTATATATCTATTCATGGTATTGATGATCTCAATGTTTGAGTTTTTCAAGATAGATTCATGATGGTTTTCATCGATGAAATACTTGTATACTATGTGTATAATGAGGTGGACAAAGAGAATCAATAATCTATTTTGTGAGTTATTTTTATTATATGATAGTGAAAAAATAGTCAAAGTGTGAGATTTAGGATTTTTATGTTCATATCTTATTGTATGTAATTTCCTATCATGGTTTAGCTCTGGAAACATTGATTATTGAGGCAGTAATATCTTATATAGCCACAAATATAGTTTTAGAGTTAAAAAGTTTCCTTGGACTTCATGGTTATAATAGGAGTCTTTTAGATGATTCATATCTTTTTGGGAATCCCTTGATATAATTTTAAAGAATGGATTGAGCATTACTACGGAATAATTAATGTTAGATTTCTCTTTGAATATGTAATGGATAATTTGGACAGTTCTCAAGTTCTTTGATATTTATAATAGGGGGTTCAATATTTTTGTGATTATTGGCATATTTATATGGGTTCTGTTTTGATAAAAAAATAATTCAATGTGCATTAGAGGTATTTACAATTATGTCCCCATGAGTCTTTGTATTCCACCAAAGATCTAGAATTTTCATCAGTCTAGTTTACATTGATGTTGTGATTACATTACCTCATAAAAAAAATATTTTATGGGTTTTACTAATCAAAAGATTACTAGTTATGTATTATCCTTAGGTGAAATGAACATGAGATAAGAATAGTTGAGAAACATATTATTGGATTATGACATCATGATTTTATATACACTGAGAAAGGGTAATGTTATAGTTGAAGCATTGAGTAGGATATAACACAGTGATGTATTGCATGAGACATGAGTTTCATTGAGTGTAATACAATATATCTCATTGATGCCTATTGACATGGTAGAGGTTTTTATAAGTTTTTTCATTTTCAAATGATATTTTAGTCATTTTTTTTAGAATAGGTGGTGAATCCCTATATGGGGTATTTTGAGGTGGAGGTCTGTAGAGGCCAAGTTGTTTTTAGTGATGGATCATATGGTTTTTCTAATAATGAACAACACCTAGTATTATTCCATGGGATGTGTTTCATCTCATTGGTGATGCATGAAAAAATTACACTTGAGAATCAAAGATCACCATTATAATTACATCCTATAATTAAAAGGACGTACCAATCTCAAATAATTTAGTTTTGGTGACTTGTATTGAAACAATCTTTTGCGGATTTTGTGTCTCAATGTAATTTCTACCAAAAGGAGAATGTTGTGAACCATGTTCATATTGGCTTGATATTTCCATTGTACATTCCTTTTTTGTATTTGGGAAACAAATCAATTGACTTTTTCACTATTTTACCTCAACCTCAGGGTGTATTGTATTCTATATGGGTGAAAATAGACCTTTAGACAAAATATGTCAACATTTTAACAATCAAGTAGTGAATATGATTATTGATTTTTTCTAGGATCTACCTGAAATATGTGTTGAGACTATTTGGATACCCATGGATTATAATCTCTAACCATGATACTTTTTCTACCTTCCAATAGTGGGGAGGTCTCCAACATGACTTTGTCTCTCAATTATTATTTTTCACAAGTTTCGATCCATAGACAAACGATCAGATAAAGGGGTCCATTAATACTCTTAAGGACTTGATTCAAACTTGTGTCCTAGATTTTGGATGTTAATGGACGGAAAACCTATAATTGGATTTGATTTTTATGATAATAGTTTTCAATAGACCCTTAGAATGTAAAATTTTCAATATTTGAATGGATGACCTTTCTAATCTATATTATTCTAGACTGGGGTTAGAGTGTCCACAATTATAAATTCAAATCTAGTACAGAGCATGATAGAGTTGGTTTATGTGATTAATGAAAGGATTAAGGCTGTAAATGATCTTAATATATCCTATTCCATTCATATTAGGGAACCTTTGGAGTTCAAAATTAAACATCACGTGTTCCAGAATGTGATTTTCTTTCATGGGCAGCGAAGGATTGAATATGGGTGTTAGCTTTACGCACATGTTGTTTTTGGACATTTGAGGTTTGGGGTACTATAAGATCCATTTTCTATTAGATAATACTTCTTCTATAAAGGTGCGTGATATGTTATGTATTAAATGTGTCATAGATTTAATTTTTTATACATGATGAATCTCACATCATCGATTAGGATGAGATCAATTTCAATGATGATGTGATCATGATAGAGAGGTTTAATGATATTCAACCCCATTATGGGTAGGTGTTTCATGGTCATTATAATAGTATGGTTTTTTCTAAAAGATTCATTATGGTATGGAGGAGATGAAGTAGGAATTTGAGTCATAAATAGACACTAAATATCCTAATATATTTTATGTTTATTTTTTCTGTTATAAAAACTCATGTTTTGCGGTTGTTAAACATTATCAAGAATATGATACAATGTTTTGGTATTTTATTCATTATTTTTTTCATTTCCCTTTATTGAGATCTATCTCTCTAATTATAGTATATTTGAGTAGGTTATTAGTGTTTTATAGTTTGTGATTTCTTCCACTGAGTGATGTGGTTTAGTTATTATGATGGGAAATTATTGAGAGATACCTCAGAGTGTCACTACTCAAATGAACCCATTTATTTTTTATACCAGTTTTTTCTGTTGAATTATGAAGGATTATAATTTTTTGAGAGATCACTGATGTGAATTCTTAATTCCTTATAGACTATTTCTTTGTGTGTTTCTAAGTTATAGGGTGATCAGAGAAAGAATAGAGAATATTTAATGGATTTTTAGAGTTGGAATCTAGAACCAAGAGTAGTTAATAATGTGAACTATTATTCACAAAATGAGAATTCAATTCGCAGCCTAAATAGATATTTGTAGTTTGAGTGAGGGTGTATTATAGGTTTCATTTTATGGATTGAACCATCGATTCATGATGTGAATGGATGAGGAGTCATATTTAAAGTATCTATATTAGAACTCGTGACATGAATGAGTGTTTAATGAAATTATTTAATCCTAGGATTACTAGATATGGGTGATGTGCTTTTTGGATGGTCATATAGTAGGGAAATTAATGACATGAATGCTCCATTCACATTATGAAAGTATATTTAATATAATTATCGTACATCCTAAATCATCTTCAAATATTATCAAAACCTCAAATTCTCTCCCAACCCCAGACGACCATAGGTTCTTATTCAGGGTGTTTTTATGACCTTTCAAAATGTATTTATCCCAATATCCTAGTGTTTGATATATGGTGATATAGGGTGTGTTTTACATCAGTCTATTATGGTTTCTACTTTGATTATTCTTATTTCTCCCAATTAATTCTTTCAATACTATAGAATGTGAACTCATTTTTTTATAGACTAATTTTTATGTTTGATGTTTAAATTTTGGAATGAAATTCTTGAAGGGATATATTCTCATAATTGGAGAGGAGATTAATGTTCTATGTTGTTCTTATATTCCAAGTAGAAGAATGTTGGAAGCCTTAATTCAAGGGCTTTATTTCCTCCCATAATATTTTATGATTAATCATAATGAAATTATTATTTATCTGTTTAGTTGATGGTTAAATTAAAATTAATTAAAAATAAACTTGAATAAGTAATTTTAATAGACATTTAGTTCATGTGTGTTTTCTACCATGATAAATATTTTCCTATTAATTTATTATATATTATTATATATATGATTATTTTTTGTTAGCATGTTTGTTATCCTTCTATTTATAATGATATTTTAATGTAAATGGTTAAATATTGTGAAACCTACAATTTTGTTTGGCAAAAGAACATGACACTGGAAATGATTTTTGTTGATAATAATAAAAAGACAACTTAACTGAATTGGTCTTCCATAATGTTTTCTAAGAGAGGAAGTTATTCATGAGAGAATTTTTCAATAATTTATATATTTTATAGATAATGAATTAATATTACAATGGTTATAAACTAAGGTAATTGAGTTAGTTAATAATTGATTGAATATAATCATGTTTCATAGAATGATAAATGTTTGGTGCAGAGTGAGTCCATTTACATGAGAAACATGTATAACTTTTTTTTATGTTCCAGATCCTCCATCAACTCTATTTTTTGTTTTATTCCTTTTTTATTTTATATTGATTTGGTCCTTTCTATGTAATGTGATGATAGAAAATGATGAAAGATGGTTAAGGAGACCTTGGTCGAAAAGAATAGGTTTATGGAAATAGTTGAAACCTATGATGGTAGGATTCATGGTGATATTTATGGTGGTGTTAGGGAGGGTACCATGATTTATAGAATGCGTTGAAGATATTAAATAACATTTTTTATGAAAAAAAGTAGTTTATCCTTTGTTAATTTTCTTCTTTTAAGGCTCAATGGGGAAGTTGATTTTTACCCTGAATTATTTTCCCCACTACATGGGACAATTGGTTGTTCTCATTTTATACACCTCTTTTATATTAACTGAATATTTTACCTAGGTTACCTGAAATGTAGGAATAATAATGACTAATACAGGTTTTAACCATTAGTGTTAGTTCTTGATAGAATGAAAATGTAGATAATCTTGTGGAAGCTTGGAATCAGATTGATTATGACTAAAGGCCATTGAAATGATATGTTTATTAATAAAAAAATGAATCAAATAATGTTAAATAATATCTAATGAATTAATTAACATAAATTAAAATGTTAAAATGAAACAAATTAACTTAATGGAATTCTTGTTGACTTATTTTGTTCTTATTGGATATTTAGTATTTTATAGTAACTGGTAGGCCTCTGAGTGATGATAATTGAAATTCATCATAATACTAGTTTAATACTCTTAGTGTTGTTGAAAAATATATTATATATTATATGTTATGTGATTTCATACACTACCCCATCAATTTTGGAAGTAAGACTAAATCCTGATGGACATTAGGAAGGATTTTTCTTCAACATTCATTTTGGAGAGAAACGTATAGTTGATTATCCCCTCTAGACCTACTATCCCCTACTAGAAGTACAATGTAATGATATGAATTGTTTTCATAATTTCCCATATAAGTGTGCATAGGGTTGTAATGGATTATTTTTATTTCATGAAAGTGTATATCTTGACATAGTATCCTTTAGATTATTAAAGGATTGATGTGTATGGGATGCAATGGCCTAAGATTTAATACATGACATTGAAGCTATGGGGTTCAAAGAAACTACTCACTTACTATCTAAAGTTGTGGTATGATATGATGATATGATGTGATTCATGGGGGTGAATGGTATGTGATGATATTATGTGATACCTGGAGTACATGTTATGATACTTTATCCCATGTTTATTTTGGATAACTTGATTATGGAGATAGGTGGACCAGGTTATGTGATGTTGGAGTAGAGAGACAAAATAGAGGGGATGTGGTAGTGTGTTTCCATATTTTGAGATGATATTATATGTTCACTTTTATGTAATAGATTGTGAGAGATATCTATGGTGATCATTTTACCTTATCATACCTATATAGGTGATTAGTTAGCATCACTTGTTATTCACTAGGCATTATCATGAATTCATTATATTTTGAATGAGAGGATTTAGTGTGGATCCAACTGAGTATACATATTAAGATATATATATATATAAACTATTTTTTATGTTAGTAGGAGTAGTATTATTATCTTTCTGATCAGTACTATCTCATGTATCTTATTCCGGTGTAGATTGGGTTTTTTTGGTCACTTAAAAATATATCTTTTGCTATATATTGATTTTATATAGTTTTCATGTTGTATGAAATTATGTAAATGTATTTAGGATCTTTTATTTTATATTTATCATGTTTTATTTGGTGTTTAAATTTTATTTCCCTCATTTCACAGTTCTTAGAGAGAAATTTATCCAATTTTTTATTATGATACACCCTCGATGCTTGTCACCAATTATCTTACAGCCGACATAGTATGTGAACCTTATGGGGGGTCATGAAAAAATATCATGAAAAAAACCCTTCATAGAATCTCTTCATCAATAATACCCCATCCTATAATTATAATTCTTTGTAAAACAAAAAACTAATGAACCTTAATGTGTTACCCAATAGAGAACATCCAATGTGAGATTCAATGTTCTCAATTGAGATCTCTTAGTTATTTTGTTATTATACATTATTAAAATATTTCCATTAAAACAAGTATTATATTATTATAATAATTAGTATTGTCAAATGTAATTATAATATTTGAAAATCAATTTTCTTCAATCATCCAATGCTATTAAGAAAATAAAGATGACATCTTGCATATGCGTGAGCAACTCAATCCAGAAAGGATGTGCTAGATTTTTCCTCAAATAAATAAATGGGTTATTTTAAAATTATATTAATGTTATTAATATGATAATTGTAAAATTTATAATAATATTAAATTATAATCCATTTCCTATCCCCCTCTCGATCTATGTAAAAAGAATGCATTGTCAATTTATATGTGCGGACCATCACACCCATGAAAGTGGCGTATTTTATTTTTCAATCTAGTCATTCATTATTTATACAAATCTCAACAAAAATAATATATATCCTTAAAAAATTAAAAAAATATCAATATTATTCTATAATAATTACATTATTACATTGTAATCCCTTTCTTAAACATACAAACCTATAAATTAAATTTTGTTCTTGTGTGCGTTTGTTTAACAAACCAAATGAACAATGTTATTTATCCTTATCATGGTTTACAAAGGAAACATAAATAATAGATATATAATAAAATATTATGTAACTAATTCATATTTTTTTTAATGATAACTAAAATTACTAACTCGTAATTAAGACACCACCACACATTCGTGAATATTACCAAAACCAGTTTTCCATGAACATTCTTCTCAAAAATCACAAATAAAATAGATATGAAAAAGAATTAAAACAATATAAATCATTGTAAAATATATATCTTAGTTACTTTGTTTATTTAATAATGTTTATATTTGAATCTGCAATCAAGAATCATCATTTCCATTATAAAACTTGAACTAAAATATAGTTGAATCTAATAACATTTGATGATGAGAATAAAATACAATTCTCTAAAATGTTTCTAATGAAATTATATAAATTATGTTCATTATACTTTATAGGTGTGAATAAGGTTTTGAAATTGGTGATTATTATTTTTATATTTTTTATATATGAGGATATAGAACTTTTGGTTACGATAGATTTAAGGGAAGGTTTTTTGGTACCCAAAATTTCATTCATTAAGTTATGAAAGTTATTTTTGAAATTTCTTCATATAAGTTGGTTTTTGTATACCATATAATGTTTTTATAGTGTATAAAATCTTGTTTTTTTATGGTTATTGATTTCTCACTTATAAATTTCCTTTAAAATGATTTTTACTTATAATATATGATGTTTGTTAAGGAATTTCATCTCAATTTATTTTCTTGGAAACATGTTTAGTTTAATGAAACTAATTTCATTAAATCGTGTGTATACAAATTATTTGATATATTATTTACTGAATTATAATTTTTTTGGAATTTAAAGATCAATTTCAACAACTATATTTCAATGGGGTTTTATTATAAAAATATTAAGTTATATTGGATGTTCTTTACTCGCCTTTTTTTTGGGTCATAATGAGTAAATTTTTACAATAGTTATTATTATTTAGTTTTCTTATACAATATTTTAATATTATAATGAATTGAATCTTTATTTTATGGGGAATGAAATTAATGAAAATCATTCTTCATAAAATTTAATGGTTTTGAGAATAATTCTCATTCTATCGAAGTGAAATATTTTTCATCTATATACATATTCAATAATTCGACTCATATTTTCATTTCTTAGTTTAATGTATAAATATCCCTTAATTATTTAATATTTACATGTTTCTATAATTATTTTCAAATTAATTTTTTACCATTATCTTAATGATATTTGTTTCAATGTAGGAATTTTTAAAACAAAAAAATTTTCTTCACTTAAAAATCATATTTTTATGATCCACTTTAAATTTTTGATGTAAATTATATATATCCTCTAAATACACAATTATTTGGATTCATTTTAATGTGGATTTTAAAAAATATCTTTATTTTACCTTTTTGTACATTATATTTAAATATTATTTGTAATTTCATCTCAATATGAGCATATAATAAAATGGCTTCCCAAATTACATTTTCATGTTTTCACTTATATTTTTCACTATAAATATCTCAATCTTATGGAGTTGGGTTATAATAATAACCCGTAAAATTAACTGATGAAATACTCATTTTGGGTAATAGGAATTTTAATTCCAATAGATATAATTTTGATATCATGTTATGTGATACAATTTGGAAATGAATTGAAACCCATTTCAACCCATTTGTTTTCTTAATATGTTGAATGATTGATATCTTATGAAAGACATATGTATGGATAATGTTAGTTTGACTCTATTATCATCATCCAATTCATTTTATAAGGAATTATATCTAAATATATAATGTATCACTATCCTTTTAGGTATTTAAAAAATTAAAAGTATTTCCTTCTTCAATATTCTCACAAACTAATATGTGTGACATTAGGAATATTGTCACAATGTTATGATACCATTTTTATATAGTTGTAAAAATATTGTTTGATATACTATGTGTTAAGGTAATTTTAAATTCACATTCTAAAAAATTATAATTATTTTCTGTGGCTCGTGATTTTTATATCATGATTATATACTACCTTTCAATGGTATATGATTGATCATTTAATATTACATATTTTTCTATCACAAATAATGGAAAAAATATTATAGTGAAATTTTATGTTTAATAATATATTTATAATATATGAATGTTTTCTAATATTCTTATGGTCTAAACCTTAAGGAAATTATAAGTAGTTTCCCTTACTGATGGTATTAGATCACCCCTTTATTATATTTCCATTCCCATAGTTAGGAAGATGAGTATAAGACATGAGGAGTTTATAAGAGAGTGTAGTGTGGTTTTATTATTAAGGAATGTTAACATGTATCATAAAATTAATTTATTCTATAGATTATATTAAAATAAATTAAATGTTTTGTTTTAAAATAAATATGTTCTTCCACTAAGAATATAACTATGAAAAATAAATTTGTTAATTAATAACCCAATTTAAGTAGACATGTGTTAGTGGTTATTCGAATACATTAGAAGATTATAAAAGAGTTTGTGTATCAAGGTTGAAATACTTTATTAGTTATTATAGATAGTACACATTCATTATTGTCACATTACAATAAAAACATGAAATAAAACATTACTTTTTAATGTTTTATTTACTTTAACTTCATTTATATCCCTAAAATCATTCAATGTTATCATAATAGTTTTTGGGGGAAATAAAACATTACAAATAATACGAATAGATTATTAGGAATTGAATGAATGAAGTAGAAGATATAATTTAATATATAAAATATGAATTATTTTGTAGAGATAAAATAAAATCAAATAACCATGTAAATTATATCCTTATATGTGAATATATATATTGATGAAACAAAAACACAAATAACAACATGGAAAAAATATGTACCTTCATAATGATATAATTCATAATACCGGACATCATAATATTTTGATTAAGAACTAATTCAATGAAATCAAACCTAAATATGTAAGGCATACACCAAATACCTAGTCAACTTTGACTCATGATACCTACTGATTCATCAAGGGTTTAAAACATTCCACTCCAATAAGTTACTAATTAAAATGAATTAATATTATGCCAAAAATTAATAACAATTAAATTCATAATAAACATAAAAATTATTTATTAATAACTAGGAAACAAAATGTTAATATTTTCTACAGTTAATAAATAAAACAACAAGATCAATATCAATCCAAAGATATAATATGGATTGAATCATTAGTGTATATCATAATTAAATTATATAAATCATCCAATTTTATTGAAATAGAAGAAAATAACATTAAAATAATATTCAAAACATTCTTTGAAAGGATATAAAACTATCATTTTCATTTTATAAAACATTTAATAAAAAATATTATAATTTATGAAAAAATACCTATCTATGAAAAAATAAATTAAATATTGCAATGGAATAATAAAAAAATATTTTTTATGATGTATGTAGTTTTTTTCATTTGATAAATATTAAAATAATGACCCCTTTCATAGTTTTTGTAAAATTTCAAAACTACAACTTCCAGAAAATAAGAAAAAGATTAAATTTAAAACATGTTAATGAAATTAAAATATAATTTAAAATGAAATTAAATAATCATTGTATCATAACAGAAAAATTCAACAAAATATTATAGTGAAATTAGATATGGAGTAGATATATTCCCTACTATAATAAGAAATAGGTTCAGTTTTCAATGAAAAAATTTTCTTATCCATTTTAAGAACTGAATAGAAGAAAATGAAAGTAAACAAATGTACAATATACATATGACAATAAGAGAATAAAATAAAAGGACTTTAAAAGGTAAATATCATGTAATTCACGTTATTTAATGTTTTAAGAAAAATACTAAATAAAAATGTAATTTTATAATAAACCCCTTCTACAAGTTCAACTTACCAAGTACATAATTGTAATCCTATATAATTAAAATATTCTTATAATCCAATTTATTAAAAAAAATTCAAATATATATTTCCATTTCATAATCCTTTTTATTTTATTTATCATAATGTGTTATATTGTTTGTAAATAGATTAATTTCACATTATATATTTCCGGGTCCTTCAGTTTATAATATCAAAATAACCACAGTATGTTTACTATAGTGGATGAGATCAATGTTACATTATTTACATAGTAACAATCATTAAATTGTTATATTTTTAATAGATTAAATAAAATTTTAGAATCCTTTTTAATGTTATAAATGAAATATTAATCACATCTCTTCATGGAGGTTTCATTCCACACATACACATGACACACACTATCATTTTTTAATTGGGGGTAGGTTAAGAGAGTATATTATATGTAATATATCAAGAATAATAAATATATAATATATATAAGAATTATGTAAAAGATACCCAATTTTAAACATCCATGTAATGTGGTGATGAAAAATGAATTACACAGCTACATGTAGATAATAGACAGTACGTAAGTATGAAAGATGTTTTAATTTTTTAAATGATGTTATAAGAGATACTAAAGGGTTGTGACATAAAAATAATAAAAATATTATTTTATGGGATATAATAAATATCTAATATATGTATGGTTATAAATGTTTTTATGGACGTGGAATGAGAAATAAACTTTAAAACTACCGGTTAAGAGTTACACCAATTCTTGGAGAATCCACCTTGGCTTACATAATAAGCCTTTCTGAAATGGTAATTTATAAAGAATTTCACCTCTAGTTTGTGGTAAGGGATATTAAAAATGTATTTTGGTAGATCATGGTTGAGATAAATGTCTTAATTAGTGTAAATAAGATATGATATGTGGTTCCCTTTAAAAGTGATGTGTGTGGCGCACATGTAATTACTCTTATGTATTGAATAATCAAAGTGTCTTATCTATGTATAAGTGTAAATTAGATTACTAAATTCCAAAGAAATAGTAATAAGGGTTGAAATGATCTCATATAATAAAAAATAAGATCATATTTTATGACCATATAACATGCGTTTAACACTAATTAACACGTTTTACCACTTTTATAATGATTATTTTTTTAAAGATAATATTCAGAATAAAAAATAAATAAATTGAACACATAAAAAAATATAAAAATAAATATTTCAACGATTATATTCTTATTTTGATATTAAATTATTATAATTTTTAGAAATTAATTTTGAAATAATGCACCAAACGCAATGATAAAAAGGTTGTTTCAAAAAAATGGGTTTTTAAATAAAATAAATATTCTTATACCAAAAGAAAATATAATTTTTATTCCTACAGAATTAAATTGATTATATTTAATCAGTGATACATTATGTTACATTTTAAATATATTAGAAACATAACAATAATATTAGATTATATTATTCAGCAAAAATAAATGACAGTTTTATAAATTCAATATTTTTCAATTTTCATTGAAAACTCAATTATTTCAATATAAATAATAAAAAAAACCATAAGATATATTTGATTTTATAAAATAAAAAAATAATTTCCATTTTATCTAATTAAATTTAATAAATTTATAAATTTTACTTAAAAATATTACCATGAACTTATTATTTCATAAGGATTAAATAATAGGATGTTCATTGTGGAATAACCCAGGGATGTCACATTTACCTATTTTAAAATGATCATGGGTATTACATTTTTCTGAAAAATATATAATTTTATCCTAAAATGTGTGAAAAGTTAATTTCATAAATTACAATATGTATTCATCATTCATTTCTTCTTCAACCTCCAATGTTCCATTTATAGTCTTTGATTTATAAAATAAACCATTACCACTTGAGTTTTCCGATTCAGAATCACATTTTTTATACAATCAATAATATATGTAGGCTATATATAGAAATATTAATCTGATTTAAATTTTATTTCCTCATTGGTGAGCACATTAAAGGGGTCTAAAATGTACTTCCTCAATAAATAGATATGTAACACATCAGAAGCACTCAAGAGGATATGTATTATTTCCAAAGGGTAAGACCCAAATATAATTAATTCTTGTTTTAGAAGTAACTATGTACATAAGACATAGATTACCATTATTTTTGAATATTATAAATCCCATACATGGAGACACCTTTAAGAAAACATAACCTACAACATGAAATTCCGAATCCATATTTCTATCATAGACATAACTTCTTTATTTATATTGTGTAACATTAATATGTTTTATTAATTTTGTGTAGATTCACCATTGAATGTTACCTAAGATCTAGGAATATATACTTCCTTCTACCAACATAATCCCAACAGATGATATTTGACCCCTATTTCCATGAAATTCTTTATACATGCTATTTGAATGATTTAAGGTATGATATTATTTTATGCAAATTTTATAAAAGGTAAATAATGATCTGATATACATTTATATTGAATTGAGAATGAGGTCAACCTATCTTTTAATATTTGAATAGTCCTTTTAGAATACCCATTATTCTATGTAGGATTATCCGTAATAAGATATTTTTTTCTGTCAAGATAAGTCTAAGGGATCTTATAGGATTTTGATATAAGCCACAATTCATGATTTGATACAATTGAAAGAGGTAAACCTTGAAGACTCATAACTTCGTTAATATAGATCTACATGAGTTTTTAAGAAGTATATATTCCCTTATAGTGTGGAAATGTGTGGATAGGGTAAGGATATCCATAAAAACCAAGATTGAAAGATTCCATTATAGTATCTTTGTAAGTTTAATGAAAAATTACTTACAAATATTATTCCATTTTCATATAGGGATGAGTAGAATATTAAAGAATATATTTAGATGATTTTTTATATACATTATTTGTTCAAAAATATATCATCTTGATATATAGTATATATTTTTCAATTTTGAATAGAAGGTTCTATCACATCCTAGTTCTTTTTTGTTCTACTATTGTGTATAGAGATATTTTATCAAAAAGCATCATTTAATAATTTTATTTCCAGAACAATAACAGATTTAAAACATAAATATTTCCAAATGTAAATATTTTGTATTCATAGATGAGGTCTACCAATTTTACATCATTTATAACATTTATTTTCTTTTAAATATTTTTCCATTAATCAATGGACCTTTTCTCTTTCCCTAACAATTATAGTTTAGAATAATTTGGAATTTGTGGGATCTTTCCCCCTTTTTATTGATTCCAATATCCACATTTACTAAATACATGAATATATGATGATTTATAATACTTATATTGGTGAAATTAATTGATCCTTAATACTCAATACATCAAAAAAATTATTTTACTTCTAGGTTGGAAATATATTAAGAAATCATAATCCTGAAGTAGTTCTAGCCATCTCATTTTCCTCATGTTGAACAATTTCAATTACTAGAAGTATTTCAAACATTATTTATCTATATATATTCACCATATTTAAACATAAAGGTAATGACTACGAATCATTAATGAAATTAGTATGGATTTCAAATAAATATCATGGGTTGGATAATTCAATGAATGAATATTAAACATTAAATATATATATATATATATATATAACTCTATCATTCTGTATTTGGAAAAATATCTATCTATTATTTGAATCATCACTATATATAACAAAAACATACCTTACCAAGGATAAAGTAAATATTGGTATATTAACAAATATTCTCTTTAATTCATCAAATAATACTTTGCATTCATATGAATATTTGAACATCTCCAATTTATGTGTCAGTAAGGGTAACATGATAGTTAATCTTGGTTTTTTTAATAAATTATTTTTACTAAGAAACCAGTACATTGAAAATACATCCCTTAGTTATATTCGTTATCATTAAATATTCTATAAATTACCCTT
Source organism: Viscum album (assembly GCA_963277665.1). Classification (NCBI taxonomy): domain Eukaryota; kingdom Viridiplantae; phylum Streptophyta; class Magnoliopsida; order Santalales; family Viscaceae; genus Viscum; species Viscum album. The sequence goes on along the minus strand of OY728140.1, from coordinate 1,708,506,371 downwards.
TCATTGAAGTATCAACTCATATTAAATCATAAGAGACAACATAGACAAGAAAAGAATTTTTCTAATTCCAAAATTTTGATTTTACAATTTTTCCATATAACTTATTTTCTATTAGCCTTATGATTTATTTTTAAATGAAACTTATTATCTATGAAAAATTTATATTATATCAAGACCTCATTCATAATCACCACAATAAAATTATTGAGACAATACTTTAATACTTTTTTTCTCATAACCATAAAAATATAGAGTGCATTATTCAATCCAATAGGAATTCATATTAATTCACCAGGAGCATAACTTATAGAAAATGAAAATTTTAGTATATAGACCTTAATTAGTTATAGGTTCTGATACCAAAAATGAATATCAATATTTTAAAAATATTATTTTCCTTGGTGCTGATCCAACAAGTCCTTAATGTGGGGAAGAAGATACTTGTTGTTTATCATAATAGCATTGATTTCTATATAATTGATGAATAATTTAAAATTTCCACATTTATTCTAAACAAAAAGAATATGGGATCCTTATAATTAATTTCTAGATTTTTCAAATACCTTATCACACAACTACTATAGTTGTTTCTTCAGTTCGATAAATTAAAAAGTGGTCATCCTAAAGGATTCTTAGATATAAGTTTCACAATTGGGTTGAGATCAATAGAAAACTCAAATTTAGGCCTAGGTGGATGTTCATTATGTTATTCAGTAAATCCATTAATGTATTTCTAAATAATATATGTATCCTCTATTCTATGATTTATTTCCCTTTCAAAGGGTTCACCTTATCTTATTCTCTATGAATTTCTTGTAGGTTAGCTACTAGAGGTGGATCTAGTCATTCAAATGACTTAGTCACCCCTGTAATTAAAATGGATTCCTCATATAGATTTCAAATCATAATATTATTCTCATTGATATAATTTTCCATATGATAGGTTTAAATAAAATATATACTAGTAAATATATCAAAGGAAACCGTAGGAACAATAATCACTTTTCCAGTCTACTTAAGCTTATGGATCATAATGGGGATTAATTGATAAAACCATATTTTAGTGTTATTTCCATTAGGATTCTTCATTGATAAATACCATCATAATGTTCTTTGGAAATATCTAATTTCATTTGAAATCCCAGAAGATCTGAACGATTGAAAAGATCAAGAATCAAGTTAATCATTATCTAAATTTGATGTTACAATAAGTGCACTAACCACCAAATCATTTGTTACATCAACCATAGTTATTTTTATCACATAAAAACAGTATCTCTATTTTATATTTATAAAAAATTCCCTTATCTCTTTGGAAATTAACAAAAATAGTTCCTCTTCACTATACAATCTAATCATAATCAAGTGGTGACTTCTTTTATTTTCTCTTGAAATCAGGATCTTGATGTGATTTCTTTCCAAACATGAATCAAAATACCATTTAAATTATCTATTTTCCATGGATTCTCTTTCAAAAATTTGAAAAAATTTTAAATTCCACCCATCACTTTATCCATCACTCCAAATTTAATTTTTAGAGTCCTCAACCATTAATATCATTTATTATATTCCCTTAATAACATTAGACTTTGATAATTTATTATCTATATTGATTAAACCGGATACTATATCATAATATATTAAAATAATCTAATTGACTGACAATCATTAAATTTTAGGTTTTATCTCATTAGAGAATCAATGAGTATTACTTCACAAATGGTACAAATAATCTATAACATGAGTTTCTAAAAATATAATTTCATCTCTATATTTGATAATATTTTCACCTTACTTTTCTATAGATTGATGAATTGACTCTCCATATCAAGTCAATGATCATGAGGAATTTATTTTTCAAAGAACATATTTTTTAATTTCTTCCACTCCATACTAAATATTTATCAGACTCCTAAGTGTTTTGGGTCAATGAGAACCACTGATCACCAACTCTTTTAAGATTATTAACTACCATGATAATTTTCACTCTTTCATTACATGATAAAGAGATAAATAACTTCTCTAGTTACATGATACATTTATCATATACTAATGTTTTTTAGTTTCATTTAATTATTATGGTTGATGTATAGTGATATATTCCAAAAGTTTTGTACCATGATTAGGATTTGTAGGCCAATCCATATAGGAATGGTTGTTAGTCATTACATGTGTTAGCGGTCCCAATATAGTTATTATTTATTTATATCCCACACAAGCATCATTGTCTTCCCTTGGATGGGAAATACCAATATATATTACATGCATTTATTGAGTTCCCATTATTTCTTCAAGGTTCCACTTCTAAATACTTAAATATACTGATATATATCATAACATTATAAATTTTAATTAATATTGTATAATTTTAAATAAATTATAAATCATAAAAAAAAATAATCATTTCTATATAGCTAATATCAAAATCATATTATTAATATTTATCAGAATATTTTCATGTTATAAAAATATATCAAAACCATTAATAATAGTTAGTAAAGAGAATTTGAATCAATTAAATCATCTCCCCTAAGCCTTTATATCTAGGTATGTAGTTTTAATCCCACTAATAATATACTATGTGATGATCAAGAATGTTTAGTTGATAAATAAGTCCAATATGTCATTGGTTCTTATCCCTCACCTATTAAAAAGAAACGAACAAAAAGGGGAAACATATTATGTCCCTCTTCATCCTAGACCACAAATTCTATCAATATATATATATATATATATATATATATATATATATATATATCTATATATAATTTCCATTCCACAGTGTAAAACTAATCATAAAATGTGCATGTACCACATTATCTCTTCACAGATGTTTGTATGGACCGATACTGAACCACATACATTAAAGATCTCATTTTCACCAAGAGAAATATTTAGTGATGGATATTTTCCAAAAAATAAATAGAAGTATCAATATGGGTTGAATTTTATCCATTTAATACACTGGATATTTTTTGAAAAACATCTCGACAATTTACATAAATTTTTCTTATTTTATTTAATTAGAATATGTAGTGAAATTTAAAGTGAACACAATAATTTTCATTGTCGACCCTGTAACAATAATCTCTAATTCAACCCCACCAATTCTCTCTTAATGAGCATATTGATTTTCACTAAGGGATACTTTTCTTAGGGATGCCTAAAATTTGGTTAATGTTACTATATCTTATTACAATATAATTTCCATGTCCATTATACAAGAATAACACAAGTACATGGAACACTCAACACCAAAATTTTCTGAAATAAAAAATTATTGAATTTGGTTGTAAAAGTTTATTAAAGTATCATTTAAATACATAAACTAAAAAAGATTCATGAAGATATATTTAGAGTAATAATTTATATTAATCCATTGTGTAGTCATCAAGAATAATATTTAAATATTTTTTTGAGAATATTATGATATAACAATAGTAGATAAATCAAGATTTTTTAAAATAGTTAGACATACTCACAAAAATAGATATATAATATATGTCTCCAATGTGTTTCATTTTAAATACCAAAAAATATAGCATTTAGATCACAAATTCATTCAATATTATGTTTTATACTTATGAAAAATAAATATTAAACTGAAGGTTTCAGATCAACACACACTATAATATATTAATCAACTATATTTACAGATCATGAAAATCACATCACTATAAACAAAGAAAGATTTTCAAAAATAGAAATTTTCTTAACAATTTAATCAAGTGAACACACAAATTATTAATGGTAAAAGAAAAACTAGAATTAAATGGAACAAAAAACTGTTTAGGTAAAAAAAGATTTGAAAAACTCACCAGATAAATCAGGATTTTAAAATTATTAGAATATTTGAAATATAAAATATAAAATATAAAATACATAAAAATCATAACTTCTCTTTGAATTAAAAAACTCATTTTTTTATAATCTAATATTGTCTATAAATTGTATTATCGGGAAATTTATTCCAATGATATCATAATATAAATATCTAAAAAATAGAAATTTTAAATCCCATAGATGATTGGATCTATGTGAGGATCATTCTATGTGAGTATGACTAAAAAACTTTTATCTAATATATAGTTGATTCCAAACATAGAGTTTCATAATGTGGAGTTTAGTGCCAATGTGCAGATCTTAATTTTATTTGTATCACCAAAAGAGGTTACTTATGTTGGGTATATAACTAACATGATGTACCAAGACATGAGTTTCTTTACGAAAGTGGGGTTCCAAACTAAAAAATCCAACAAAAATGTGGGGTTCCAAACTTGTGGTAAGATTCCAATGTCATGTACATCAAAAAAATATGAATAGTAATTCAATAAATCATCTGGATAAAGGAATAATTAGAAAATGGTTATCATACTAAATATTATTTTTAAAACAGAACTGATGTCTTCAAGAATTATAAGAAAATATTTTATTTAATTAAAATTATATATTAGAAATATAGAGACCCATAATTTTCATACATAAATGATATATTTTATTATATTAATATTCATTATATAAAATTATGACCTATGATAGAATGATAATGTTTTAGCATCATTACAAACATGGAGACCTATAATAATTGTTTAAAAACATCTTCAAAATCTCTCACTGAGTTCTTCATGACTAGCACTATTCTTAGACACATAACACATAAAACATTTCTTCACTTAATTTGGAAAAAAAATTATAAAAGAGAAGATCATATTCATAATAATTGTAAAAAAGGAAGATACAAATGATCATTTAAATATAACATGATCATAATGGGTATGAAAACATGATATTATCATTGGAAAACCATTCCCAACAATTATTAGATCATACACATGCATCATGGAATAATCCCTAGTAGTTTATAAGACATGAATCATAATGGGATCCAAGAACAAGATCAATGTAAAAATAAAATAGACATAAGATCATCTAATAAAATAAGGCCATAAAGTCTTGAACCATCATAATTATAGATATCCTACATCAAGTATACTAACCAAGAATTTCATAACAATTTGTGATTTTGAAAAGTACTCACATAACTGCATGATGCTTGGGATAACCTTATATATACCCTCTTTTGGTCATGGGATAACCTCCAGTGTACCCAATGTTGTTCTTAGGGTAACATCCCACGTACCATATTGTTTTGATAATTGGAAAAACCCCCTATATACCCTTTTATCATATATAACATTAATCATTTCCCAATAAATTTGTTTGATACAGAATTATAGGCCCACCAATCATATAATTATATATCTCCTCATATTTATGCTATAAAATATATAAATTCATAATAACATAGCATGATAAAAAAATAATTTCATTAATATTTCATCATAATAACCATAAAACATATAAGGAAATAATAATTATGTTACAATTGAATCTTATTCCTAGTAATTGTTATTTATCATTCAAAGATGTTATCATGGATGAAAAATTATTTTAAAATATTACTAGAATATTTCTGTAGGAAAATATCCTCTATATTTTTAAAACATTTATAAAAATATAAAAAAATCAAAATATTATAGAAAAAATGTTTCTTCTAAATTAAAAGTGGAAAATTGTAAACAATGACTCAATGTTTTGAGTGATAATGATGAAAAAACATTCTTTCTATGTTTTTAATGTTAAAGCAATCATTCCATTCACATTTTTCATAAACAATTCACATATGAATCATTAAAAATGGATAAGAATATTAAACTTAAACTATCATGAATAAATTTAAGAATATTTCTAAATGAAATTAAAAAAATCCTATGATAATAAGAAAAAATTATATTTATTTTCAGAAAAAATGGATGTGGAAGAAAAAGGATTTTTGACTGATATGAGAAATAAAGTCTCATTTACTTAAAAATATTATATCAGTATCTTGATTACATAATGTAAAAAATATGAAAGGAAAACTAGTATTTTAAATAAATTAATATATTAGAAAATAATTAAATGGGTTTTTCATAAAAGGATCCCATAATTTCTTTCAGTGGAAATTAAATCATAGACAATCTATATTAAAATGAGATTAAAACAGAAGTCACTTAATTCCTTGGTAATATATATATCAAATCCCCATGAAAGAGATAAATTTATATGGATTTATAAATCCAAATAATTCCAATTTGAATCGTCATAATATATATTCATGGGTTGTGTATACAAGTCTCAAAAGAAACAATTGGTGAATATGACATACATCTCAATGAAATATATGTGGGACCAAAATCCATTACCTTAAATTTGAAAAGATTTAGTAGAAATTTAAACACTTATATAATAAATTTAAATACATTATTTATCTATAATAGAGTCATTTAACTGCTTATAATATCACATCTGATCCACTTATTTCACATTAACACCCATATATTAATAACTCATTATTGAAATCATCATTTATGAGTGTTCACTATTTTGTTTTTGTATCCTCCTAGATATTTGTAGAATAATAAATTTTCATATCTTAATATTTATAAAATATTAATTTAAAATTAAATGGGACACTTTTTCAGATATCATACTCAATACTTAACAATGGGTTTCTTCGAAATCTTACGTTTCACACAACTTTGAGTTATACAGAAAATTAATATAATTATTTTAAATGGCAGTTAATGCCCAAATGTTTTATTAGATAGAATTAATAGAACTAAATGAAATATTATTATAGTTTCTTGTTAAATGATTTTCTATTTATCCAATAAATTTTAGTGCCTTAAAATGAGAATGAATCCAATTTTAATCATAAAATAATCTAATATTTTTTAAAAAGACATTTTACAAACATTTGATGGTGAAAAACTTTCAAATCAATTTTTACACTTTTTTATGTTCTATTAGAAAAAAAACTTATTAATTATAAGTAGGACATAAAAATCTACTTTGGTTGAACTTTTGGTAGGTTTCTGATAAAATCAACATTTGCATGAATAGTGAAAATTCCTGCATTTTAATAAAAAAATGTCTTTTAATATAATTTATTTATATAGTAATATTGTCTTATTATTTGGTCTATAATTGTAATTGGATATAATTTTTATCATGTAATCCAATTTTGGTCCTTTTAAGTAATTTCACATGGAAATTGGAAATAAACACAGACCAATCTTTTTATAGTTTTTACTTCTTAGAAACACGCTTTATGGTTTTGACAATGAGAAATAATATTAAATTTATTTCTTCCAATTATTTGTTTTGAATTTGAAAAAATTGATTACATATTTTTAATCATAATTTCAAAATTGTGTAAATAGGTACCTTTTATTTTTGGACATTATGAGTACTTCGATAATTTTTTTTATTTACCAATGTTAAAGGGTAAATCAGGTAAATAAGGGTAAAAAATAATATTATAATAATATAAATCTACTATTACACGTGTCCTAATCCTATTTTATGATTCATTATTGACCATAAAAATCTTTGTCTTGACTGTTATGCATTTGGGAGCCACTTGGGTGTGAAAATGACATGTAATAATAATTATAATTAAAGTAAAGGGAAATATGATATAAACATGTATCTTTTTAACAAAACCATTTTAGGGTGGGGTCATATAATTTATATATGTTAATATAAATATTAATTCAAAATCTAAAATTATTTCCTACATAATGGTATTTTATTTATATTTTTTAGACATTAAATAAATATTTGTATTAATGACACAATGATGATAAACTGATTACCTTATTAAGGAATGATTCAAATAAATGATAGTATAAATATTAATATAAATGTAATTTGAATATTTTGATGCCAAAAACAATTATTTTTGGATTATTATGATATATTATCTTTGATTTAATTCTTTGGAATCAAAGTAATCACGTTGTTATGAATTTAACAATAATCCATTATAAATGAGTTTAAAATAAAATATTTTTTTAAGTGATATAAAAGTCCAAAAAATATAATATTCCTAAAAAAGAATAATATAATGTTTAAAATGTTATAATTGATCCACTTTTTATTATATTGTTATTTTCTAGTAACTATAGTAACCATATACTATGAAAATAGAAGAAGACATGGTAAGAGTTAATGTTTTTAATGGAGGGTGTAAGATAAAAGATAAGGTTAATTTTGGGAACTAAACATGTCTCAAACCATTATTTTGAGAGTGTTTATACCCATAATCATATTATCCTTTAAATATATGACTTTGGAACTATTATAATTCGATAATCAATTTTTGAGAAAATAAAATTTCCAGACATTCCTAAATCTCCCTTCCCCCATTTTATAAAATGTCACAACACAAACTAACTTACTCACACCTCTTAGGAAACTTGGATTATATGTAATCAAATAAAATAGTCTCCCAACATCCCCTCCTACCTCCTAGTAGCCTTAACTTGGGCATATGTCAATTCAAGAGAGCCTTTTGGCTCAAATGAAATGAATTTACCGCATTTAGTGGTAACGTCTTCTCTCAATTTCCATTCCTCTATTTTACATTATCCACTACATAAGATATTATTATTCTAGGAATACATAAAAAAACCAGTATCCTCAATATACTATTATTTTTTATGAAGTGTATTCTAAATACACATACAGAAACCTCCATCTAATGAATAAGTGCAATATATTTCTGTGCATGGTGAACTACTGCCTCATGAAACGATTATTGTTCAATTTTCTCCTACCACCTATCATGGTGGAAATTATGATGGAACTACCTTTATGTATGATATAAATTATATTTATATTGTCTCTATGATTCATTAATTTTTATTTTGAACATACCTTTATTTTGTCCATGTTGTATAAATACGATAATTTCATTTGAGGAAGTGTGGACTACTACCCACTCAAAGTGATATGACTTTTTTCCACTATACATGGTATATATAAAGGATTATTTTGTTAAACATATGATAAATAAATGACATTAATATAATAATAGTATTATAACATACTTCTATATCATTTTATTATTATTCTTTTAATATGACAATGAAATGAAAGTAGCGTTCTTACGTACGTACGGTCTGCCATCTCCATGAACGGTTCATTTCATATATTTCTCCAAATATTATGGATATAATAAATAATTATATAATATATTTATATGATATTTAATTCATGAATTATATTCTGGAGATGTTGTAATTTGGACTACAAGGACAATTTACATCAAAACAAGTTGATTTCTGACGCAAGTACCGAATATTGAAAAAACAGCTGATATGAACTTAAATAATTATGTATTTTTTATAAAATGGTAATAATTGATATTAGGAGAATAAAAATCTTGAAAAAGGTTCTCATTAATGTAGAAATTATCCTATTAATATTATTTCAGAATATAAAGAAATAACAAGACAAGTAAGATTCAAGGCAAGGGACTTCGTCTCAATCTCTTTTCATTGTGGAGTATTTTAATTCATACATGACCTTATTTATATGGTGTATAATAAACCCCTTTTACATTTAATTTAATTAAAAACTAATATATTTCTATGAATCAATTTACTAAAGGAAAAATAGAATTTTTTAACATATGCGATGATAATGACTTATCCGCCTCTGTAACCATTATTTGATATTTGGATTCCACTATAAGATTTAATGGGTTTTAAAGGAAAAGAAATTACTTATTTATTTTTTATGTGTAGAGGTATTAAAAAGATAATTCAAATTGGATTGGAAATTTCAATATGGTGATATTATTTTTTTATGATTTTACATTAAATTTTATGCATGAAATGATAACAATTGTAATTATTTATATTTTATGATGATATAATGGTACTTAGACGTTTAATGGGTTGTTAGGTGATAAAAAAATATGAGTGGTTACATGATTAACCAAATAGGGGTGGTTCCATGATAAACTAAGAATGGGTGTTTATGTTATAACCTCAAATGCACTAGGTATGGAAGTTAGTCATATTTCTATTCTATTTAGTGATATGTCTGGAAGTCGACCATATGGTTATACCATTTATGTATTTTTATGTTCCAAGTTACCTTTATATGTTATATTTTGTTTTCTATGGTATTTATTTAATTTTTTGATTACAAAATCTGTAAGTAATGTTCTAAAATTCAATGAAGTATATTTAATAATTCTTAAAGGTGAAAAGTATTTCTTAATGATAATGTATTCATGGTTTACATGTTTTATCAAGACTAAATGTTTTCAATTTCTATATATATATCTTACTGAGATTTGTATTCTCATCCCATGTTATGATAAAAATTTATAAGACCTAAAAAGAATAGACTCAAGGATGGGATCAAGGAAGATTAATACTATTTAAACATGAAACAAACCATGTTTCTTTATTAAAATTATTAGTTTTATGAAAAAATGTATATTGAGTATAAGTGTATACCTGTAATTTTTATGTTGTTATATATGAGTTATGACATAATTCACTAAATCCATAAACCTAAAAAGATATTAAAATTGAATTAATGTCAAATAGTCATCTTATATCAATATTATGTAACATTTAAGGCTGGGGACTTATAGTTAGTATACAAGGTCAGTTTATATAACTTTAGGAGTTAGAATATTGCTATTTGAATGTCCATAAAGTATTTTTTTTCTTTATCGTAAAATGATATAGAATTTGAATATTACAACGTTACTTCATCTAAGATATGTTTGTTCAGAATGGTTTTCCACTGAAGATATAGGGAAACTATGATGGAATGGCATGTAGAGGGAAATAACCTTCCAAATAAACATCTTGAGATGGTCAGAGTCAAAACTGAACACTTTTTTGTAGTGATGGATCACTTGACTCAAGCGATAAATAGTGATGGAGTTCATGTTCAGGATCAACCAGAGTAATCACAGAGGAATATTTCAATCGTAGAAGATTTAATGTGGAAACGTCCCCCAAATTTCATAGTATTATATGACCCTATGTTAGATGAAGGGTGGATTAAAGAATTAGAAGGGATTTTTGATTTAATGGGGGTGTTCAGACTATCAAAATTTTACTATTTCTATTTAACAGTTTGAAGGTGAAGTTGATCAGTGGTGGCCAATGATTAAAAATATCAGAGGAAGTTAAGATATTTATTCCAAGGAATGTGATGAATTTAAAAATATTTTTCTTGAGAAATACTTTCTTAAGGATATTTTAATTAACATGGAAAAGAAATTATATAATTGAAACAAAATGATGCAAATTATATGGCTGTATAAGATGAAAATTTAACTGTTTTTTCATTGTATATCCAAAATTTCATCTGATATATTGATAGTAATACAAGTAAGTTTTAATTTGTATTGAAGTTTAAATATCGACATGAATTAGTTTATCATGAGTTAAAAATCTTTGAGAAACTTTTCTGATGTGTTGAGAAGTTAGAAATGGAATTTTCTCATGATCATGTGTTCAATGAGAGCTATCAAAAGAGTTGATCCAGTTGGAAAGAAATGGGAAAGAAGACATCAAAGTAGTATAGAGGTGAGAAAACAAAATTTCCAACTTGTGAGAGGTGTGGTAAAATGAATAATCGAGAGTACATCTTAAATTCTAGGAATTTCTTCGAATACGGTTAGAATTTCCTTATTGTTCATAACTATAAGTAAGATGATAAATCATTCAAATAAAATATTTTGGCAAGATGTTTTAGTTGCAATGAGTTAGGAAATTATGCCAATGTTTGTCCAAAGTTGATTAGCCATAGTAGAAAGAAACAAGATCAAATGTAGAGGGGAATGGAAAAAAAAATTTCTACTACTACGATTGATGTGGGGGCATCTAATGAAGTGGTGAAAGGTATGATACATGTTTCTCAAAAAATTCCAATACTCTATTTGACATTGGATCATCACATTACTTCATTTTTGGGAGCTTTCCAGGGAAATTGAAAATCGAACCTCATGATTGTGTTACAAAACTTTTTGTAAAGACACTATGTGTAAGTATTAAAGAAACCATGATTTATAAGAATATTCCTATTATCATTAGTGGGATAGTCTTTCCTGTAGATCATGCTGATATTACAATAGGGGAATTTGATATCATTTTGGTTATAGATAGGCTTACAGTTTTTTATGATAAAATATATTGTAAGGTAAGCAATTTTTGTTCATTGATTTTATACCTTCGATAACATATCAAGACTCTAAGATATTGATTAAAGATGGTAGTGAATGTTATATGTCTCATTTGTTGAAAAGAAATAATCTATTTTGATTCATGACATTACAGTAGTGAATGAATTCACATATGTTTTTAATGATGAATATTCTAGTAGTGTTCCCAATCGAGAGGTTGAATTTACTATTGATTTAGTTCCTGATTCTAAATATATTTCTAAATGATTTTATCATATGGATCAAGTAGAACTTGTGGAATAAAAAAATCTGTTGATGGAATTACTTAACAAAAGATTCATTCAACCTTAAACTTCACTATGGGGTGCTCCAGCTTTATTTGTGAATAATAAATATGGTTGTAAGATATAATGTATTAATTAAAGATCCTTGAATTACATCACTATTTAGAAAAAGTTTATTTTTCCTCATATTGATGATTTGTTTGATCAGCTTCTGGGAACTCAATATTTTCTAAAGATTTATTTGAGGCCTGGGTATAATAAGTTGAAGGTAAAGGAGGATGACATTCTAATGATAGCTTTCTGAATGTGTTATGGGCTTTATTTATTTGTAGTTATTCCCTTTAAGTTATCTGGTACACTTTCTTTATTTATGTATCTTAGTAATGTAGTCTTTAATCCTTCTCTAGAACATTTTTTTGTTGTTTATTCAGATTTATATTTGGAATATTTTTAAATCTAGGGGAAACATTAAAGTCACTTAAGGATTTTTTTACAAACTGTAAAATAAAAGAAACTATGTGGAAAGTCTAGTAAGAGTGAATTTGGGTTGCATCAAATTTCATTCCTTGGTCATATTGTTTCTGAAGATGGCATAACTAACGTCTCTTATAAATTAAAATCTATTAAAGAGTGGCCAATACCTACCATTATAATAGATATTCGTAGTTTTCTATGAATAGCGGGTCATTACCAATGTTTTCCTGAATAATTTTATCGGTTGTCTATCCCACTAACTATGCTAACATTTAAGGGAGTTATATTCATTTGGTCAAAAGAATGTGATGATTTTTTTTTTCAGGAAATGAAAATAAGATTGTCAAATGCTCCATTTTTGGACATAATTTCTAGGAATGGTGAATTCAATATCTACAGTGATGCATCAGTTAAATTTACTGGTTGTTTCCAAATGAATAATGACCTTTAAATTTCTTATGCTTCATGTTAGTTGAAACCTCATGAGTTAAATTACCTTACACATGATTAGAAATTAACTACTATTGTTTTTGCATTAAAAATTCAGAGGCATCATTTGTATGGCGTAAAGTATGAAATATATAATGATAAAAAACGTTTGATGTATATATTTACTCAGAAATAATTAACCATGAGAAAGGGGATATGGCCAGAATTAATCCAGGATTATGACATCATGGTTCATTAAAATCCAGGAAATGAAAATAAAGTAGATGATGCTCTAAATCAAAAGAGTAATGCTACATTAACCACATTACATTTGGAACAAGATCCTTTTGTTATAGATGTGATATATTTTATATTGGAAGTCGTTAGTGATGAGAATTCCTCTATTTTTTTCATTTGGGAGTGAAATAATCTCTATTAGATAGAATTAACTAAGCATAGAAAGAAAACAATGAGCTGTAGAAAAAGGAAGAATTGGTTTAGAAGGGTATGTTACCTAAATTTAAAATCGATAAATATTATTTTTGAGGATTTTAAAAAGATTATGTGTTCCTTGTGATTCACTATTGAAGAAAGAGTTATTTTGTAAAGATCATAGTTTTCCATTTTCAGTTCATCCTGGCAATACTAAGATGTACAGAGATCTTCTGGAGTATCATTGGTGGGATGGAATGAAAAGAGATATTTCGGACTTTACTATTAAGTTTTTGAGTTGTCAACAAGTTAAATTAGAATGAAAATTACCAAAAGGGATGCTTTAAACATTAACAGTGCTGAAGTGGAAATGTGAAAATATATTCGTGGATTTCATAGTGGGATTACCAAAGTCTTCTAGAGGTAATAATGAAATCTAGGTTATTGTTGATCGATTGACTAAATCTCCTCATTTTCATACTATTCAAGATAATATATATCTCAATTAACTTTATAGATTTTATATTGAAGAGATAGTCAGGTTACATGGAGTTCCCCTCTCCAGTGTACCTGATTGTGAACCCAGAATAACTTCTATATTTTTGAAAGGCCTTCAGAAGTCATTAGGAACGAAATTTAATTTTAGTACAACTTTTAATCTTCGATCAGTTGGGAAATCAGAATGAATAATTCAGACCATTGAGGATATGCTACACGATCGTTCAATTTATTACCAGAGATGTTGGGATAAACACATTTCATTGGTTGAGTTTTCCTTTAGTAAATGTTTTTATTCCAGTATATGGTTGGTACCATGTGAAGCGTTTTATGGAAAGTGGGGTCTAACTCCATATTTTTGGGATGATGTACGTGAAAGGAATTTGATTGGACCAGAATTTGTAGAATAGAGAGAAAAAAGTTTAGTTGATTTAGATGCACATGAGGACAACTCAGTGGATGTTGAAATGTTAGGAAGATAACTGGAGGAAGGATCTTTCTTTTAACATAAGTGATTATATATTTCTCAATGTTTCTACATGAAAAAGTTTGATGTGTTTTTGTGAGAAGGGAAAGCTGATTCCACAGTTCATTGGGCCCTATAAAATCATAGATAAAGTCAGATTATATTACAATAGGGTTGATTTACATCCAATTTAATCCCAGGTACACCATGTTTTCATGTTTTAATGTTTTGAAAGTATATGTCAGATCAATTTCATGTTTTGAGTCCAGGGAATATTTAGTTGGTAGAGAATCTTTGTTTTGAAGAAAAAACTGTACAAATCGTTGACCATAGATATCAAGTGTTTAGGAATAAGTAGAATAATTAATTAAAGGTTTTGTGAAAAAACCATAAGGTTTAAGAGGTAATATTAGAATCTAAAAATTCTATGAGGGAGAATTATCACCACTTATTAGATAAGTAAATAAAATTACGGAGACACAATTTACAAAAGGGGGGAAGGTTGTAACATCCCATGTATTTAAAGAATAATAATTTCTTATCTCTATCAATATTTATAGGACATTAATTTTACATTAAATTTTATGCTTTAGCCCATATAGTACTTAATATAAAAAAATGGATTTTATTGAAATCTTACATTGCACACAAAATTGAATTATACCGAAAAATAAAATAATTATTTTAAATGGTAGTTAACGCCAAGATATTTTACTGAAAATAATGAACAGAAATAACTACAATATTATTATACATGTTTGTTAAGTAATTTTATATTTATTCAATAAATTTTAGAGGCTTGAAACGAGAATGAATCTAAATTTGATCAAAAAATACTCCAATATTTTTTAAATGGAAATTTCACCACATTTTGATGGGGACCCCCTTTTAAATCTAGTTTCTTTTTCACTTTTATATGTTTTATTTTATATAAAAACATATTTTGTATAATTAGAACATAAAAATTAACTTTGTTTGAAATTTTGGTATTTTTTTGATAAAATACATATTTTCATGAATAGTGAAAAATACAACATTTTAATTAAAAATAATATTTTTATCTAATTTATTTATATAGTTTTATTTTTATTTTATTAGGTTTAAACATGTAATTGGATTTTGTTTTTATCATTTAATCCAATTTTGTTAATTGGAAGTAATCTCACATTGAAATTCGACATAAAAAATTGTCAATCTTTTGATTGTTTTTACTTCTTAAAAACACTCTTTCTGGTTTTGTCAATAGGAATTAATTTTAAATTAACTTATTCTAATTCTGTGTTTTGAATTTTCAAAAAATGGATTCCATATATTTAATAAAAATTTCTAAATTGTTTAAATAGGTACATAATATTTTTGGACATTATAAATAGTAACTTAAGTAATTATTTTAATTTAGAAAGGTTAAAGGGTAAATCAGGTAAATAAGGGTAAAAATAATATTATAATAATATAAAACAACCCTAACACGTGTCATAATCCTATTTCATGATTCATAGTCTTCCAAACCAAACTTTAGACAAAATATTTTTCTTTTGGGAGCTACTTGGTTGTGAAATTGACATGTTATAATAATTAATTTAAAGTAAAAAGAAATATCACATAAATATATTTATTTTTAATAAATAAATTTTATAGTGGGGTTATCTAATTTATATATTTGACTATAAATAGTCATTATAAAGATTAAATGTTTTCCTACATCATGGTATTTTATTTATAATTTTTTCAACTTTATATAAATATATTTATTTACTACAAAATGGTGATGTAGTGATTAGCCTATTAAAAAAAGATTCAAAAAATGATATCATAAATATTCAAATAAATTTAATACGAATATTATTATTTCATACAATAATTTTCATGATTATTATGATATATTATCTTTTATTAAATGATTTTGGTTTGAACGAATCATGTTTTTATGATTAACAAAAATCAATTACGAAATAGTTTCAAAATTGACATAAATGATTTATTAAAAAAATACTATTTTATTGAATGTTATAAAAGTACTAAAAATATAATATTTGAAAAAATGAATTTTAAAATGTTAAAAATTGAATTAATTATCCACTTGTTTCTCTATTTTCATTTTATAGTAACTATAGTAACCAAATATTTTGAAAATACCAAAAGACATGGTAGGATTTAATGTTTTTAACAAAGGGTTAAAGGTAAACAATAATGTTAGTTTTGTGATCTAAAAATGTATAAAAAATATTAGTTTATAGGATTCAGGAACACAATAATCAAAAACATAAAATTTATCACATTGTAGCTACTATAATTTGAAAATCAATTTTTAATAAAATAATATTTCAAGACTTTCCTAAAGTGTCCCTCCTCCCTTTCATAAAAGGCCACCACCACTACCAACTCACTCACACCTCTCAATCCCCTTGTCTCATCATATTTATTCTAAAATAATCTCCCCAAATCCCTCCATTACTCCTATAATCCATAACTTTTTAATACAACAATTGAAGAAAGCCTTTTGGATCCAATCAAATAAAGTTACCTGATTTAGAGGTAACATCTTCTCTCAAGTTCCTTTCGTTTATTTCCCATTATCAACTTCCAAAGATATTATTATTATATTATTACATAGAAATAATTTTATACATAATATACTATGATTTAGGTATTATAAGGCTTTGAAATACACTTATACACTTCTCCATCTAATGGATCTAAACATATTGTTTCCATGTCTGGAGAATTACTGTCTCAAGAAACGATGATTGTTCAATTTTATCCTACCAGATCTCATGGTGTAAATTATGATGGAACTATATTTATATTGTATCTATGATTTTTTAATTTTTATTTAGAACATACCTTTATGCTGTCCATGTTGTGTAATTACGATAATTTTGGTTGAGGAAGTGTGGAATTTCTAACCCTCAAAGTGATATGGCTTGTTTCTGCTATACATGGAACGTATAAAGGATAGATTTATTAAACCTAGGATACATTAATGAAATTAATATAATAATATTATTATAATATACTTTCATCTCATTTGATTATTATTCTTTTAACATGACAAGGAAATGAAGTCAGCATTCATGTGTACGTATGTCCTCCGTCTCCATTAATGATGCATTTAATTTAATATTTCCAACTATTTTGGATATAATAAATAAATATATACTAGTTATATATTATATTTAAATTAGTAATAATATTCTAGTGATGATGGAAATTTGACAAAAAATATAATTTTTATCAAAAGAAGTTTATTTTCGACTCATGTACTGAATATCAATAAAACGTCTGATACAAACTTAAATAATTAGGTATTTTTTATAACATGGTAATAAGTGAAATAAAAGGAATAATAAAAATGAGAATGGTTCTCAATCAAGTAGAAATTTACCTAAGTTTATTATTCAGGAATATAAAGAATGAATGAGAGAAGTCAGATTCATGGTAAATGAATTTTGTCTTAATCTCCTTTCATGAGTCACATTTTAATTTATATATGAACTTCTTTATACATTGTATAATAAACCCCTTTAACATTTAATTTATTATAAAAAGAATATTTTTCTATGAATCATTTTACTGATTGATAAAAATGAATGTTTTTAACGTATTTGGTGATAATGACTTCTCCACCATTGTAACCATTATTTGATATTTGGATTCATCTAGAAGATTTAATGTTTTTTAAAATGAAAGAAGTCAAATATTTTATTTATGGTTTTTTTGGTATTGAAAATGGAATTTAAATTGGATTGAATATTTCAATATCTTGAAACAATTTATTAGGATTTGAAATGAAATTTTATGTGTGAAATGCAGATAATTGAAATTATTAATGTTTTATGATTATATAACCGTACATGGTAATCTAACAGGTGGTTATGTGATAACCTAATGATGATTGGTTACATGATAATCCATAGATGGGTGGTTCTGTGATAATACAAGAATGGGTGGCAACATTTTAACCTCTAATGCGTAGGGTATGTAAGTCGGTCATATAGCTATTCTATTTAGTGATATGTGTGGAAGTTGGCTATAGTTTTATTCCATTTAAGTATGTTTCTGTATAAAGATAATTTATTATATTATATTTTTATTTATATGGGATATTTGGTTATATTTTTATTAAAAATGGGTAAGCTATTTTCTTATATTTAGAGAACTATATTTACTACTTATTAAAGATGAAAATTATTACTTTATGATAAGGTATTCATGGTTTATATGTATTTTCAAGACTAACAGTTTTCATTTTTCATATATTCTTTACTGAGATTTTTATTTTCATCCCATTTTTTGAAATGTTTTTCACAAGACAAAATGAAGAATAGATTCGTGAATGGGATGACAAAAAATTCATTCTGTTTAAACATAAAATGAACCATGATTTTTTATTATGAAAAAATAGACAGTGAGTAGAAGTATCTACTTGTAATATTTAAGATAAACTATAGTAGTGATAACCTAATTCTAAAAATATCTAGACCTTAAAATATCCTCAAAGTGAATTAAACTATAATTGTTTACATATCTCAAGATTATGCAATGTTAAGGGTTGGGGCCTTATAGTTGTTAATGAGAATTTAAGATCGACAGTTCTTATAGTTTTACAAGGATAATGGTTCTATAATCTCTATAATGTTAACCATGATATAAATATAATATATATTAAATACATATAATTCAATTAATCTATATATTTTTTAAATATAAAAATTAATTACACCATTCATGGAGATGATAGTCCATATATACGTATGAACACTATTTTCACTTTTCAATTGATAGAATGAAATAAAGGTAAATAAAAATAATCCTTTATAAAATCATTATTATATCATATATGTTATATATATTGATTAAATCTATCCTTATTACAATCAATATAAATTTTAAATGAAAAAATAATCACATCACTTTGTGGAGGTGATGGTCAACATGTACACATGAACAATGTGATCCTTTTATAAGAGATTAAAGTTTTGAAGGAAGATATGGAACTATATTAATTAAAGAATAATTATATCATAATTATCACATGTACTCATTAGTTAAATATTTATAACTATATGATTAAAATATCAATGAATGATGAATTACACTAATGCATTGAGATGAAAAGATGTAAGTATGCATGACTGATGTTTTCATTTTAATAGAAGGAAAATTTGATGGAAAATAGTTTTTCTCACAATAAAAATAAAATTTAAATATATTTAATATACTATATTTATTTTTTTACGTGGGGTAAAATTGAATTATAAGAACTTTAAGAAGAAATAAATTTGAAAAAGTTTCGGTAAGATGACTACCTCTTCTTTTATAGTCCCCCTTTAGATCAATTATTTAAGACACTTGGAATGATTGTTTATGAAAAAAACCTCTAAATATTGGCTAGAGAATTTTATAACATAATTTCATATGTTTTTGTTATGAAATATGGATCAATGGGGTGTAATTAAAAGAGATAAGGGTTGTAATTTTATAAGGGATATAAAGGGAATACATGATATTATTAAAAATATTTAATTATAATAAATTCATTATCAGGAAAAATGATTCCAAATTGGTATATATTTGAATAAAAAGAGTATAAGGTGGAAATATCTTAATCTAATTAAATTTATATTGGCTTTGGATTCATTTTAAACATTATGTTTTGGTTTACCCCTTTGGTTAATAAACATTAATCTTAACCACAATAACTACTTTATCAAATTCAAGTGATATAATTTTATATTTATGTTGATAATTATCTAATTAATTTCCAAGGTATGACCTTTTAAACCATTTATCTTCATATTTATCCCCTGTAATTATTTTTATGTAATTCCAATAATTTAATAACATATTATTATTCATAAAATATCTTTAACGTATTTATTGTAACTATTAATTAAATTTTCAAATAAAGTCATCAAGATAGTTAGGGAATTAAAATTTAAACCATTAATGATTCCCAAAGAGTAAAATTTAACTAAAAAATAATTAAACACAATAATTCACCCTAACAATATATTTTTTTTAAAATTCTAATCTTTTATTTTATTTTTCTATTAATTTAATAAATACTATGTCAACATTTCAAAAGTATTTACGATAATTATTAAATCACTAAAAGATATAAATAAATAAACAAGATATGAAAATAAATTTATTTTTAAAACAATATTTTATAACCAAACATATAACCCTTTAATTATTATGTAATAATTTTAGGGAAACAATTCAAGGGATAGAATGATTTGCATTTATTATTGTCTTAAATTAATATCAAAGTCATAATAAAAGAGAAATTAAAAAATATGGACTTAAATTTGAGAAATGGTTATACTCTGTCTTAATCCACCCATCAAAAATGATAAAACAACTTTTTGGGTTTATTAAAGACCTCATTTGACGGTTTTAATAATGTTTTACCTAATTTACCATTACCAACTTGATAAATATGTATTGCTATTACTATTCATAATGTCATAAAATTAACCTATTTCAAAAAATTTACATCATGATTCTAATTATTAATTCCATTTTAGGATACAATGCCTATAATTTGAAAATTTTAATTTAAAATTAAACCTGAAAAATGAGATGAAAATACATTTTCCATAAAAATTGTTTTCTGAAGTATGAATGTTTATATATGAATATACAAAATGAATTTAATTATAATTACCATTATTTCATTACAAAAAATATAAATGAACTAATTTTTCTTTTATAATTTAATTAAGAAAATGGAACTTTGTAAATTATTATAAAGAAAATGACGTTTTCAGTAAAAATATGTATTTATCACTATTTAACAAAGAATTAATCTTTTGAAAAAATTATAAAAATTTAATCTAAGATTATTTGGTCATGTTGATTTAAAAAATGTTTATAATGTATTAAAATATAATTTCAAAAAGTGGAAGAAATTAATTATAAATTTATTACACAAAATAAAATAAAAATAATTTTTGAATAGAATAGAATTTTTATGCAGGAAATAAATAGTAAATAATAAGTGATTATTTCCTAATAATTAATAACACTTATTTTATTGATTTGGACCAGTATATATATAAATATTTCATAATTTTTTAAAACATATTAATTCCCATCAACTAAACTACTATGTTATAATGGTCATATATAAATAATAATACTATTATAAGATATATCGGTATTTTTATAGCTCAGTGTCAAGTATTATGAAATATATCATGATTATTATTTATTTAAACTATATTATCTACTTTTTATATTTTCATAACCACTTAAATTTAATTTTACCACTAAATTTTATCATGTTTACAAGAGGACCAATTTTTGAATATACGTTTATTGGAAACCCACATCATAAAAATGGATAATAAAATTTATTTTAAAAAAAAGGCGGGGAACATTATAGTTATGTAAAATATAAATTAATCATATTCCCCAATAAGGTGAACATTGGTGAGATTTTAAATTATATGCATGGAAGTGAAAACTATAATCCGAGGACTAAAAAAGGGAAATATATTATATGTCCATGAGAAAGTTAGTGACCAAAAAATCATAAATCTATAATGGATTAATGGATAATAGATTCATCAAAAATGATTGTTAATGTTTCGAATTTTGAATTGAATATCCATTAACAAAAATTATGTATTATTTTATTTTTAATATTTAGAACAAAATAAGATATAATTTCTTTATTTGTTTCCATATTATAAGAATAATTTTATCTTGTTACTACGATTCAATTAATTTATACATCATATATTACAATATGAAAATAATACTAAGGATGAATTTTTCATACTTGTTGTAATAAAATATATTTCTATAGATTATAATATCCATAAAAAATGATATTCCATTTTTTATATCTCTAGTAATCATTAAAACCAATATAGTCCCCATGATTTATTCAATAAAGATAAAGACAACACATTACTCTTAAAAAATTCCACAATAACAACCAAAGTTGAAATTAAACTATTTTATACATATTTAATGTAATAAAAACATTATAATATGTCTAAAAAATTAAAAACCTAGTAATAAAAATTAATTAATCATTATTTCATTTTTATGATCATCTTTAACAATTTTCCTCATAAAACCTATAATAGCTCATAATGTTAAATACCAAACATGTGAATATATCAATTTTTATAAAATATTTTATGGAAATAAAAATACAATAAAACTCAATAGAAACATATATATTTCAAAAAATTAATTATATTATTATTCCTAAAATAAAATCACAGGTTATTGAATATATTTTATAAATCCAAAAATTCAATAAACTTTATCAATGATGAGTTAAATCACTTTTTCATAAAATCACTATGCAATTTAAAGGATATAAATACTTTACCATTTACTTCATAAATGTTAATTTTTACTAAATCCCTTTTAGAAATTATTAACTAAACACAATGAATATATTAAGGGTTATCTTTCCCGTAATCACCTGTTCTAAAAAAATACTCAATTTTCTCTAAATAAACATTCTTTGGTAATCACTACCATTCAACATATATTTTTAAATTATTTTTGAAAATATATTTTGGAAAACTCATTATATGGATAGTTATTCTTATTAGCCAAAAAACTAACATAACCCTTCGAAAACATATTTCCTGAATCCCAATATGTACACACTTCCACCCCTGTACTTCAATGAATGGAATAGTATTAGTCATAGATTAATTTATGAGTTAAAGCTTGGATTAAGGCACTAAATCCATAAATTTGAAAGTTATATACACATTAGAAAATTAATTTATCAACAATTAAGTTCCATATGATCGTAATTTAAAAATATAACTAATATTTACATTAATTTGGATCATTATCATCGAGGCCACTTCCCATATTCATTATATGATTAAAATTGAACTGCTATTCTACTTTATCCAATAACAAATGAAAAATAAAAAAATTCCATCTTTCTATTAGTATACTCATTTAAAAACTCAATTATGTTTATAGTGTTAATAATATATCATGATGTTTTATTAAGAATAATTATAAGGTTTCACCTTCTAGTATCCATTCCATTTATTTTCTCATGAGGAAAATCATTCCACTATCCCTCACATTCATCATTAACAAGAATCCACCTGGTTCCAACCATTATCTAAAAATAAATCCATAGTTTGATCAACAATAATCAGAGTGGGAGATCATGAAATATAATTTTTATAATATTGAAATGATCACGTGTTATTTCAAATTTATGACACATTATTTTTAACCAATTATATAATAGGTTATAATCTATTAAAAACCTATAAAATGGTTGGTGACGAAAACATTAATTAACCTAAGAATATATTGTGAGATTGTAAAATATGATACATAGTTTGGGGAAAGTCACTAAGAACTAGAATTATGGTAAAAAAATAATTAACTAATTTTTGTAGTGTTATTTCCTCTCGATTCATATGTGCTAAAACAAAAAAAACTTGGGGTATCCAAACATGGATGTTTTTTTCTAGAAAACCCACACTAATTTCTTATTATAAATTTTGATGTTCTCCTATACATAGGATTATCATAATGGTTCTCAATATTGTTTTCTCAATTTATTTCACATAGAAAAATTACACTTTATATGAGACAAACTATTTGGATCCATAATTTAAATATATAAATACTATATCTTATTTGATGAATAGTAATTTCATAACATTATTATCCATGCTAAAACTATAAATGATTATCGTATTTGGAAACATAGATATATAAAAAACTGATTCATAAATTACATACAATTTATAAAACATTATTATTTATAAATAAAACCCATAATAGAAACATTATAAATAAAAAATTTATTCATATATTGGGGAAAATAAATCATAATAACGGGTGATCATAAATTCCCTATAAGGGAAAACAATGGAGAAAAAAATGATAAGGTAAACTCAACATTAGATAATATGTCAAGAAAACCTGAGAATAACCTTTTAAAATCAACCTCAATACTATTTAGATCATAAAATATAGTTTTGAATAAATATTAAGAGTTTATATTTCATGATTCATAGTAGTATCAAATAATATTATCCATAATATCATTTAATTAACATAAGATAATGACATAAATGAGTGGAATAATGTGTTAAATTGTCATAATTATAAAATTAATAGGTCAGTGATACCAACTAAGACATTCATAACATATTTGGATTATGATTACTAACCTTGTAACTTCATGATGTATTGAATAACCTCCCTTATAACATATTTCTTGCTTGGGATAACCTCTCATGTAACATTATTCAGTCTATTTATAACCTCCCATGTGACCTATTTTTTTATCATTGGATAACCTCATGTTCACACTTTAAGGTCGTTGAACATTAATATTTTTCCAATGCATAGGAGGTTCATATAATTTTGGGCCCACCTATAACATTATTATAAATAAATTAATATGTATGCCACAAGATTATAAGAACATTCCTAATAACTAAACCCATGAAAACAACGTGTTGCATTGATATTTTATCATCATGAAAATTAAAAATAAAATAAAATAATAGATTTGGTACCATTGAATCAAATCCCCAATAATTCCTATGTAATATCATTTATTGTTATAATAGATGAAAAATTCTTTTAAAATATAACTAAAATATTTCTTAATGAAAATAAAAATATAATTATTAAATAAAATAATAAAAAATAATAAATTTTAAAATATAATGTAAAAAATTTTCTTTTAAAATAAATATGGAATATATTTATGGATGATTAAAATAACTTATAGGTGATTATGGTATAAAATTCAGTATATGTTATACATTCTAATAAAATGATAAAACTCTAATATATCTAGTTCTAAAAACAAAAATAAAATTCTATTTAATATTTTTTTAAAAATAAAATAGGTTAAAAATTAAGTTAAAAATTCATATGTGACTAGTAAAAACATTATTCTATTTTTTTAGAAAACATGGCTATGACGTAAAATGTTTTTTCAGTCGAAGTGAGAAAAAAAGTCAGTTTTTCTTAAAATTGTTCTTTTCATCAATTGAGTAATTAAAGTGATTGATATGAAAAAAAACCTTTATTATAAATAATTAAAAAGAGGATATAAATATTTAATGATTTTTTTATAATAGGTTCACATATTTCTTTTAGTGGATAGTCAAGCATAAACAATCTCAATTGAAATGAGATTGAAACAAAAATCTGTTACTCTGTTTGAAATATCCATATCAAAACCCGATGAATGATAAAAACATAGATTGATTTAGAAATCCCATTATATT
This sequence comes from Viscum album, assembly GCA_963277665.1. NCBI lineage: Eukaryota > Viridiplantae > Streptophyta > Magnoliopsida > Santalales > Viscaceae > Viscum > Viscum album. The sequence continues at coordinate 1,708,480,481 of OY728140.1, read as the reverse complement.
TTATTAGATATATAATAAATTAAATTAACGGGTTTAGGAACCATATAATAATGTAACAAGTTGTGACAAAAGAATATTCTCCAAATTTATAAACGTGAGACATAAATCTATTAACTAATGATCGAATTTCAGAAAAAGTGATTTAGCATAATATCTAATAATTTTTATTTTATTTTAAATATTTAAAAGAGTCATATACATACTAATAATACCAAATATTATCCCATTACAATATTATATCAAATATTTATTAATAATTTTATTAAAATCAACATTTCTAGGAGTTCCCTATTTTGTTTTTCATTACAATTTAAGATTGGAATATCATTTTCTTATACTTGGATCATGAATCCCTAATATCTATAATGTTAATAATAATATAATAGTAATATATATTAATTATATAAATATATTTTTAGATTCATCAAATAAATATATAATTAGAAAAATAAATTACACCATTTATGGATATGGTCGGATGCAAATATGTAGGAATTTCATTTTAACATTTCAAAGAATAGACCAAATGGATGGTATATAATAATTAAAATATATATAATAATTATTATATGATATATATTATATATATTCATTGAATATATTATTATTAGCATATATGTAAGTTGTATCTAAAAAATGAATGATATTTCTTTGTAGAGGTGTTAGCTCACATGTTCACACAAGTGATGTTATAGTTTATAAATGGATTAGAAGGTAAGAAAGGATATATGATATTATATTTGCAACATAATAATTAAATAATAATTATAACATGTATTAATTAGTTCTATCTTGTTTCTCGTCCAATTAAAATAGTGTGTAAAATGAATTAATAAATCTACACCATCTATCTCAAAAAGTTTGATCATGATAAAATATTGAAAACTAAATAAAACCTTTCACTTTAATAGAAATATTTTCATTTATAACTAGATTCAAAATTCAATATGAAAGAGGATTTTCATCACAAATAAAAAAATATTCTAAATTAGTATAACCAAAATTTAATGAAAAAGCTCTTGTATTATGGAAAAAAATTACATTTTCACCCCTTTTATCTATTATTCAACAACTTCCTCTGTAGAAAATATAGTAAAAATTTCATATTTATTCATTTTTATCTCTATATCTGCATATACATTAGATGGGTCTTTACTTCATCTAAAATTTTGATGACCTCAACATTTTATACGATGCATTAAAACAAAAAATCGACTATTTTTCTAGTTGATTAGATATTGTTGTGATAAGATCATATTCATATCCTTATATTTGAAATTATCTCTCTTAAGAAGAGAACAAGACACATCATTCTCCCAAATGGATAAAAGTTAATCCTTAAGTCTTTATGACTAAATTTCAAAGATTATTTCAATATATATATCGATATAAATTCATATTTATTCCACAAAAAATTAAGAAACATTATTTATATATATTGATGGATAATCAGATTTGATTGGAATAGTACATATACTATAGTTGATTGAATAAAATTTATAAGAACCTTTCTATTAGCCTAGATATCCTTTAAAATCATATTTCTTATTTTACAGGTTCTAAAAGAAAAACATGATGTCTTCTAAAATGAGAAACACATAACCATACAATTTCAAATTTATACTTCAATTATCATCACTAGTGCACCTGAATATCTTGTTCATCTCAATAAATGATATCAAAAATTTCTCATTGACAACATTCAATTAAACTAAATCTTCCACATCATCAAAACTAAAGTGGAAATTTTAAAACAACACCTTAACATAATATATGAATATATACTCCCTCTTACTTCCATAGAAAATCATATCAAATATTTTATAAATAAATATTTTCTTCACCAGTAGATATTTTTCTAAAATCCCATTAAAATTTGTATCCTTTCCTTACAGCACATGATGGTTATAACATGAATCATTCTTATACATTATTGTACCAAGAATGGTTTCATGGTTTCTATTCATATCCACTTTTTTCAAAATAAATTCATGTATTATGGGTCATTTAATAAAGATAATGAATGATCGAAGGTTTTATGAATCATGGGTTAGAAGGTTAAGGAATATAATAGATATTTCTAATGGTTTTAGGTGATTTTTGTGTTTCTCGGGGTGAATTTTAAATGTAATTATTTGAAACTTTAAACAAAAATAGATAGATTATTAAAATTAAAAAATATGATAAAATATTTAAATAATATGAACTAAATTTTTATTAAAAAAATTCAAACAAATAATAAAATTAACACAAATTAATTAAAATAAACTATAACAACATAAAAATTTTACCAACATTTAGATAATTATCATTTAAAATTAAAATATTTAATTATGCATTAATAAAATAAAATTGTGCAGTGGTAGATACCTATAAAAAGTATCTAGAAACTTATATTATGAATTATAGAAATCTGCAGAAATATAACCCTTTTGAACTGGATCTCTTAGAAAATTATAATAAATGTAAATATTCTTAGTTCATGAATGAAATACTTGTTTTTAAGAAATATTTATATCACTATTTTCATCAAATTATATTTTAACATGATAAAAATTATAATATAGTCTAAAATATGAGGTTTCATCCAAAAAACATGTCCAAAAAATATAAAATGTTATATATTCATTCTCAATAGTTTACAATGTATCATGATATTGTTTATTTCTTGAATAAGAAACTATGGATTATTATTAAACGTGATAGGTTCCAGAGTTACTCTTTCTATGTAATGCATAAAATCCAAAACCAGTATCCTAATATGATATTAAATCAAAACATGATATTTTTGGACATAGTAAAAAATTAACTAGTTCCTTTTAAATATCATAAAATTCCATTAAAATCCCTCAAATGATTCTCTTTTTTATTTGAATAAAATATTAAACATTAAAAAATAATAAATATAATATATTTCTTACTAGAATTATGTTATAATAAAATAATCTTCATTCATCACTAAAAAAAACTTTCAAATAGTATAATAGCTTCATATAAATCATGTTTTATATTTTAAAACATTGAAGTTGTATATGGATTATTAGTTATATGTATATATTTTTATAAAATCAATCATTTATTTACGTTGAATGAAATCATTTCAAAAAACATTCTAAAAGTGATGAAATCTATGAAAGAAATTTATTTCCCCCATTATAAAAAAATCAACCACTTGTTGAATATATATTGAAAATTCATTATTATATTTTATTAGCAGAAACCAAAATAACATCACCTATATATATTTATATAAAAATATTTAATAAAAATAAGTTATCATAAAAAGTGGAGGATCAACTAAACTGATAGAAAAACTATTTTTTAAAATAAAAGAACTAAACCATTTATAATGATGCTTTTGTTATTATTGAATCCCATAAAGTGATATAGTAATTTAAAAAAACTGAAATTGAGAATTTTTAAAAAATTGGTGGGTTTAAACATAAAAATATAAAATTAGATTTATATTTTGAAAACTAGATGTGAAACACATTCATTAAATTTTAAAATATGAAAAATATGCATAGTATAAAAGGATTCTAGTTTCAATAAGCCTAAAAATCAGGGAATATGTCTAATTATAGTATATAAATTACTTATAAATATATCCTTTTAGAACTCACCAGACAATTATTCTTGTTAATTACAACTTGATAATATTTATTATTTCTAAAGATCCATTTAGTTTATATTACTAGATGATCTGGTGTCCTATCAACTAAATACCAAACAATATTTCATTTATCTTATTTTATCCTCTTTAATAAACATTACTCACCTATCATCACACTTTAATTCTTCTATAGACATAGGATGAAACCAAGATTAAAAATTACAATAGACAACTAAATTTACAACACTTTATCATATTTTTTACCCATTCATACAGGTATCTTATTATAACATCAGATGGATGGTTCTTCAAAAAACCTAAGTTGTCAAGTAAAGACACTTTCAGGTTCCTTAGTTTCATTCTCTTAAATACTGGATTGATAAATATTATACCTTAATATAATTTCATTATTAATATTAGATGAATCAAGTCACATGTTATTTAATGAATTAGTAACTAAAAGAATTAATTTTATATTATAATCAAATGGTCCACTCTTGTCAAACATCACTTGAACCAATTCTTTAACAATCCATAACAATATATTAAACACTATATAATATTATAATGGAAAAATTAACCAATAAACAGTTGTTCATTATCTGTTGGTTCAAATGTACCAATATTTTACTATGTAATTTGATGACATAGAATTAACCATGTTTATATTTTCAATTATACCATAATTTATAACGTGTCTTCTTTCTAAATTATATAATTTAAACTCAATTTCTAATAACGTATACTGCATTAATAGCATTAGGTAAAATATAATTAGTTGAACTATACTATTTTAATATAGTTATATCCTTTTTATTTATAGTTATATTTTATTATTTTTATCATCCCATTTTTTCGGATGTTCATAGAGAATTAAATGTAAATTTATTACCCAAATTTGAGAGAAAAGCATTAAATTAATGATCCCCAAATTCCCTTCCATGATCACTTGATAATGAAATTATTTTGAAATATTTTTCATTTCGAAAATAATTACAAACACTCATAAAAATTATAAAAGTTTCAAATTCCAATTCCAAATTTATACACATGTAAATATATAAAAGTGCTTAACTAACACCAAAATAAAAAATCATCTAACCAATATTTCTAGTCTATATTGTCAGAAACATAACCAAGTGTATATATTTTTATGATATAGTTGTAGGAACTTTGTTCACTTGCTTAAAAGATGACTTATGATTCTTGACTATTTTACTTGTATCATAATGAATTTTCTCAACAAATTCATGATATGGCAGATTAGTGTCCAACATTTCATAGATAACATAGATAAGAAAATATATTGAAGTGAATAATAATTTTATTAAATATCCAGGATATAGAAAATTATGTATTAAATTTGTTCACATTTGGTTCACATAAGTTATGAAATCCAAATTATAAACCTTCTCTAGTTAAGGTTATCTAAAATTAAGTGGAATATTCATAAAATTAGAACACACATAATTTGAAAAATAAATTGTAAAACCAATATCATTGAGATGAGAAATAATTATCAAATTATTCTTTAACAGTTGAACATGGAGAACCATGTTGATCTGAATTCAAATCTGATCTCCAACTAAATCCACTACAATGATTTTACCATAAGAATTATCAGCAGATCTAACCAAAATTCACTCAATTATAGATCGAAAATGTAAATTTAAAAAATATCCACTCATGTGTTTTGGATAACCACTGTCTATATAAGATATAAAACATCAATCACAAAAGAAATTAATCTAATAAAATATCATGATAAAATTTGTTTTGGTAACTAAAACCCACTTAAAACTGAATTATACCAACAACAAATTTGTATCAGATAATATATCTATTGGTAAAAATGAGTATTTTAAACAATTACATCTCTATATTGATATTTTTTATAAGTATTTATAGAACTTTTTAGTAGAATATATATTTACTAATAATAACTATTTTATACCAACAAACCATTTATTATCCATTAGATTGTATTCTATACCATACACATAACAACAATTATCTTGAAAACAAATGAATATATTTTTGTTATTAATGAAAAATATTCTACAAGTAAATAAAGGTAGTATAATAAATTATTCAATATGAACCAATATTATATTAATGATTAAATATATATTTGTTAATTTTTTATATAAACAAGTCATTTTCCAATAAAAATTTATACTTATATATAGAATATATATATTCACATTTTCATAATTTTCATCAAATTAATATATATATATATATATATATAATTTATAATAATTGATAAATGATTCAAATTTTTGTTCACCATAATGATTTAAATTTAGAAAATATAAAAAATAGGGTAGTGGATGAATATATAATAATTATTTTCCAATAAAAATATAAAGTATTTACTATTATAATTTTTTGTTATATTTATTAAATAAAACCCACACCCCAATTGTCAGCTGCTATAAGGACATTTAAAAATCTTGTGCCTGATGACCATAAAAATAAGGAAAAAATCAATCCAATATTCATCACCACATTATTCATCTTAGTTATTCATGAAAACAGTAATTATTTTAGTTCATTTCCATAACATTAATCCCCATTCAACTCATTAACATAATGGTAATACTTTTTGGTGACCATTCACCCTAGTTTGGTTTTTCTCCACACCATTTGTCTCAATCTATGATTCTACTAATCAACCACTTCTTTTTTCATCGATTCTTCTATATCTCTCTATCTATCTTATTTTAATTACCATTCAATCACACTTTTACTTTGGTAATTTGGGAAAATAATGAATTATATTATGAAGAACATATATAATGTAAAAAATGCAAATTTTCTATTATTATTTCTCAATTCGTGTTTACAAATGTTTAGTGAATCACGCTGTCTTATTTTTCAACAACCACGAATAAAGATTTTATATATTTTTTACGATTTAATAGACTCAATTACATATAAATTCACCCCCAATAATATTAATAGAAATAGTTTCATTTTTAATTATATGAATATTGTTTGTCTATTCAGTATTTGGTTATGGTAGTGTAATGATTGGATGACCTCTTTTATATGTATCATTCCAAATAAAATGCCTATATTAATTAAAATTTAATATTTTCATTTTATAAATTATCGTAAAATGCGTAATCTACAAATGAATCTTAAATATGTAATTGGTGAAGATTGAATTTTTTACATATTTATTCACCCCAATAATAATATTAAAATTATATTCATCCTTAATTTTATGAATAATGTGCACCTTTTTAGTATTTGGTTAGAATTTATTTTTTTATTTGGTATCTAGAATATATAATTGAATTACCTTATCATGATTAATTTGTGATTACGAATCCTTATTATGATTAAATAAAATATATTTATTTTATCATATCTAACTTTTTTATATTACTGAATTCAAAATTTAGTTCCCATATTGTTATGTGATTTTTCAATGCATCCATATAAATTTATCTATATAAAATATATATAATAGATAAAATATATAAGTATTTGAATTTATATTTTGAACTTCACAATAATATATTTTATTGATTATAAAAAAATTAGAGTTTTATATAATTGATTCATAGTATGTCAATATTAAAGCCTCATAATATTTCATTATACCCTAGGTATTATTGATAAAATGACCATGTTGGGTTCCATGGTTTTACTAAAGGTCTTTCCTTAGAATCAGGAGTTCATATTTGGTGGAATTTGATTTGAATCATGTTAAATGATGTGATTGTTGGATTTTCTTGGAATTTTTATTCAATTCAAGTTGTGATGAATTAAATTTGGTAGTTTGATCAAAACAATTGAAAGTGATTTATGTGAGTGAGGAGTTCCACATTTCATGATTTAGTACGTTTAATTTATAGATAGATTGATCAATTTTTCTTTTCATTTTTCATATTGATATATATATATAAAATATAAAATATTATATTGTTTAAATTCTATTAAGTTTATCACATTCAATACATTTAAATTTTTTAAACCATTGTTTTATTGATTCATAAATTTATAAACCCTTTCACAATAACATAATTCTATTTAATTATCATATTATAAAAATAATTAAAATTAAAACAATAAAAAATATTAAAAATTAATTTACTATCTATATACTAACTATTTATTTTACGATTATTTTCATGGAATCCCTCCAAATAAATTATCTTCACTCTTATTTTTTTTGCAGTTATATGAATCTGTATTAGATTTTTTAATGTTTCAATGAGACATTTAATTTTAATTTTTTATAAATTTAATAAAATTCAATAATGTTGTACTTTTAATTTTTATACCTAAACAATGCACTATGAGGTTAATGAACTATTAGTTTACTGAAATTTTATTAAACCAAATATACAATATATTTTTTAACCATTATGTGAAAAATGGTCATTCTATTCTACTATTCATTTTTAAAAATAAAAAATATGAAAATATGAACTCAATAATATTGGAAATATCATTATAATTGTTATTTTTTCATAATTAGTCTAAAAATAATATAATATACTATTTATATATTAATTTACAATTAAAACTACAATTTTTATATATTTATTTACAATATTGGTTATAAAATTATTTTCCCATCCAATAATGTTTTTTATTATAGAAAATATTTATGAAATTCAAAGAAACTACAATTGGCCTTATGATTCATGTAGATATTTTATAAATAATATACAACATCATGATGAAAATGTTTTGAAATAAAATTAAAATATGGATCCATATTGGACAATTTCGTGGTTTAAATCCACAGTTTCATACTATTTAAAGAGATATAAGTGCATCATGTTGTCATGAATTGTATTACTCAAAATTTTTTAGATGGATTTTTTTTCTTTTTCAAAATTCATTATCTTTTCATTTTCTTCTGAAAATATATTCATAGGTAGTATTTTTAGTCATAATTTAATTTTCTTATATATATTTCATATATCTAACCATGCTATTTATATTTATGGTATCTTTTAATTGTTACCAATTTTCTATCATTATTGGAACGTCATGGTACAATTGTGCCATGGTATAATTAATGAGTTTATATATCCATACCATAACCCCTGTGGAATTTACATCTTATTTTTAATTCTTTTATTCACTTCAAATATTATGCACAACATGTATACATAAATATATGCAATGTAATTTTCCAAAATACTCCCTCTTTTGTATAGATTTATATACAAAAACCCTATAAATTCTCAAAGAGTATGATTATTTTTGTAATTAATTCTATATATATTTACATTAATATAAATTTTATCAACCTTTAATAATATTCATGAATTAACAAAAAAATGATATGTAAAATTAACACATAAGGTTGATATAAAGAATAACATATAGGCTAATTATTGTAATATAAAAACCCAAAATATATACCCTTTTTAGAAATTGAAAAACAAATAGAATATAAAATATAACAACTAATATATATATATATATCACTATATGTATATATATGATTATGTATATTAAAATAATAATTTTGACAATAAAACTCATAATTTCCTACAAACATGTTTTTCATTAATAAATTTTCTCCTCTTATGCATCGAATTATTCTAACAAAATAATAAAAGAGACAAATTAAAAAAACTATAATATATACATCCATATAGATATTTAAATATACTTATTTTTATAGTTCTTATTATTCTTCAATTGCAATAAAAAATACAACAATTACATAATAAATATTTCAATGCAAGTACTATTCCATCTTATTTTGTTTATTATCATAAAAATATTAAATACATGAATACCTATTCTTATGCATATGTATATGATAATTATAATTCATATAAATTTACTGAAATATACACAGTTTGAAGCTACTGGTGCATATGTCTATTATTATTCTTAAACACTTACTATAATACATTCACAATTTCAAATTAATAATCTGAATGCCTATGATTATATTTATATCAAGGACTATAAAATTAATATAATAAATATTGAATTTAAAATACAATAATATAAATTAATGTATAAAATAAGGCAATATATAAAGAATAAAAAATGATTTTTTGGGATATTCATATATATAAAAATTATTCTTTACAAGATTATAATGATAGTTATGGTCATTATTACCCTAATGCAAAAATAAAAACATTAATAAAACAAATTTATATTTTTTCAGTTCATAAGATTTTTTATTCTTATAGAGATACAATTATATATTGAAATTTTAAATTTTATAGTTATAATTTTTATTTTTATGCGTCTATAAATTTGAAAATACTTACACATTATCCTAAAATATAATATATGTTTTTTTTAATATATTTCATATATGACATATTTGTTTTATATTTTTTGTGAAGCCCATTTATTTAATCCTTTTTTCCTTATTGGTATCATTAGGAATACATATAATGAGTTCTGGATGGTCTTGATTACATCTGGGGTGTTTTCGGATCTTGGAGGCTCAATTTTTTTTTGGGAAAATATATGAGGCACAAAATTAGTCCATAGTTAGTTATAACCATTCCCCTCAAAATATTCATCCCTAGAGGGTGTCCCATGGTTTTGAAAACCATTAATCATATAATACATGATCTTCAATAATGATTTAGAAATGTTCTAGATGTATTATCCAAGGGTTATGAATGGTTAGTCTAACAATGCACCTAGCCCATTTTTCAGGGTTCCATGAATTGTAAATGTTAAATGGTTGGTTCACGATTTAGCCAATCATGCAACTATACCATTTGAAAACTTCTTAAATTTGAAAAGAAAAAAATTTAATGCCTTCCATATTAAAATATAAAATCCTTTCCCCTTAATTTTTTCATAGCATCCAACTATCGTGTAAGCTCCACCAAGGATTATTCTAATGAATTGATCCCTCTCAACAATTGAACATTCGAATAAAGTTATATCTATCAAATTGTATTTTCAAAAGTATGGGATTCAATATGTAACTTTATTTTCTTGGTTTCTATTTCCTTCTATTGTGTGATCTTCATGGAATCACTTTTTCAAATTTTAAGGTAATTTTTTATTTCTTTTTTTCTCACTTTTTCCATTTTGCATCGGAATCCATTACTGGATAAGTACTTCTGTACCACCATACGTTTTCCCATTTAAAACTATTACCTACGTTATTAAACCATATTAAATTATCACAGTTGTGCTGCATTCCAAACCGTATGTAAATTTATCCTAAAATTAACCAATGTCTTTAATGTGATTCCAATATAGACCCTTGAAGTCATTGGAGGTTTTCAGCCTCAACCTAAACCACCTCTAATGTGGTTTTGTTCAAATTCCCTAATATAAAACCACCCGTTAGGGTGTGAGATCATTCCATCCATTGTGGAATCCAGACATAAATTAAAATTTTTAATTAATGGATTAAATGAAAATATTGTAATGATATAGATGATTATACCTGTTAGTGGACACTAATAGAGCACTTGAATTTTATATTAATAATTTGATTGTTAATATTTCATTATGAAATGAATTGTGATTAACGATATAAAACCAATATTTATTTAAGTATGGGACTGATGAGGGGATTGAGGCATGACAACTTTAACCTCGATATACATTTATATCTCCTAATATTAGGATACCTCAGCTATGGGCCCTGGGTTTTTTGACCATGTAGGTCTACACTATTCCAACGTTTCCTTAGATTAGTTACTTAGTATCGAGAAGGTCACCTAGGTCTTTAGACATAGGACGTGACCCGTGTAGGTTTTATAACATTTGACGTATGAATTATTTGGAAAATATTGTATTTACTTTTACACTATTTCTTTATATACTAATATTCATCAATTATTTCCTCCTCATTGTTATATCCATTGTTTATATACAAGTTAATATCCATCATTTATATTAAATATTTACCTGTTTCAGCAGCACACAACTATAGTTTTTATATAAAATATAGATTGGATATATACATTGTTAGAGGTGATATTCTGAGTATATCTCACACCATATTCAGGCCTCTGATTTGTACGTAGATTGGCATTCAAGATGCAGTTATGGAGTAGGGAATCACCTGATCATGGATTCCTGATTGACTTATATCATTGGTGTTTGGGATAATGGGACCATGCTTTGGCTTATGTTGCTATTAGAGAAATCTTTTTTGGTCTATTTGTATTTTTATTATCTATGTATTATATGTGTTCCTACATCCACTTATGACTTCACTTTTTTAATAACTCCATGAAATACTCATCATTTTTTATATGATGACACTTTTTGCTTGATTATTAATAATTTCCCTGTGATTTATACTAGATTATATATTCTTCCTTTTTTTATTTTAATATATATTTATTTATTATCGCTACTATTATACTCTAATAATAAGCATATAATCACTACAATATAGAACATTAACCCTCTCTACTTGTTGGTAGCATATGATATACAAGGATGCACACATGGGGCCATGTGGCCAACAACGGTTGGTTAATTATGAGTGAAATGGGTTTGGACATTACAAATTATTATCATAGGTGTTTCTTTTCCATTATCATACAGTTTTGGGATGGAAGAAAGGAGACTAGGATATGTATTAATTTATTAATGAATGTGTTCCAAGGTGTATCTAGCCTATTTATAGAGAAAAGACAAATTTTATATAATGGGAAATAATGTTATGGATTATGCTTGTTATAGTTTCATTGATTTTATTATTGTGTGGTACCCATGAGGTGAGGTATTGATTATTACTATTATTGGTAATACTTTATCCTTATCCTTTTTTGGTAAAGAATAAGTGTCCATGCATCATTACATTCAACTTTATGATTTTCATGCCATGCATATTCTTTGAAATGTAGATTTACTTATTTTATTTAATGTTATATTTTATAATTTATTAAGTGATATGTATATTATAAAACTAATATTTCTTCTAAAATAATGGGTTTTCATAATTGAATATTAATGTATCTCCATCAACCTAAATGATTTTATTATAGTTTGATAACGAGACAGTAATTAACCAAATATCACATGTTTTAGTCATGTAGGTACTATTACATAGACCGACACGTTATTTGATTTGAATACACGAATTGCAATTGTAATTTAAAGAGTGCATGTTCCTCTCTAAATTGTGAATGGTTATTCATCTAATAAAATCATCCAAAAATGACTGATTATATTATTCTATAGAATTTAAATTAATGGATATAGTTATTTAAAATACCAATTTTAATTTATAAATCTTATAATTCTATAAATTAAAAATTTTAATTCATTTAATTGGTCTATAATAAAAATTAATTAATTTAAAAATACAAAATGAAATATGGTTACCGTTAAATGGGGACTAAAATTCAATGATAAGGGGTGTTTTCCAATATAACATATAATTAAAACTCTGTATAATAGTTCCCCTAACTAAATCATTTAACATGACCCAAATCCAACCATAAATGTCAGTAGTTGGTAGTGTCTCTTGTGGTTCATTATGGTTCAATAAATCGCCCAATCCTAGATTTTGGAGTAGGAAAAGGGGTGTGGCATACTTAGAGGATGGATTACATCTATCATACTTATATTTTGGTTGTATTTTCGAAATACATCATGATTTTTGGTAATAAAATTTGTAGATATATCCTATCAAGAAGTCCTCGAGTATTTCATGAGTAGGGAGATAACAACAATAATTTGGAGCTGATGGGTCCTGATCCTCCAGTGTTACATCCAGAAGAGAAACATGTAGAACATCCTATTTTTCATAATGTGGGATATGATATATTGTTTTGAGAGGGACTAATATAATTTAAGTAGACTATGTTGGGGGCTCTGTGATCTACCACTTCATTGGAACAATTGAAAAAATATTTTCAGCATCAGTATCCAATTACATTATTGGTGGATAGTTGACTCATGGTTGATGAGTTATAGAGTGAGACTAGTTTGTCTATAATCAAACAGATATATTTTCCTCTATAAATGACTTACAAACTAAATAATCATATACATCTTGGATCAACCAAACATTGGAGAGATATCAAGATCTAGGAATATAAACACTGAAAAATGATATAGAGGGATTTCCAATCAAGATTTTTGACAACTTTTTCCATGAGACGTTGAGGGCTATCCAAGATAGGGAGTTTATGAACATAAAGTAGGGAATTATGTATGTGATGGATTATTTAGATATCTATAGATAGATTCACCATTTTTAACATATATATACCACTTATGATCTATCTTTAGAGTTACTCTTTGATGATGGGAACTAAAATCCAATTTAATATGAGGTGAATGTCTTTTAGTTGAATATTGTGTTTGAATTATTAAACTAGGATCTTATTACCTAATGTAACCAAAAATATTTTGGTGGTACATATCAAAGTGTACGAACTCCTTTACCATGTAGAAAAATATACACCGATAAGAATTATTGATTCAAGACCTAGTATGACGGAATTACCAGTTTGAGTAAACATACTATAATTTTTTATTCTATCAATGGTGTGGAAATAAATGGGAAAAGATAACTTAGTGTGATAGGAATCATGTTCCAGGATTATATATTGAATTTATGGGGAATTTATACTGGTTTTATAGAACCTTACATTATTCATCTTATAAGAAAAGATATTCAATATCTATTGGTCCTGGAGCATGATTAATGGCTCCACACAAAGGAGAGAGCTAGAGCGTGACCCTAAGATTAGGCTGAGGGGGTATTCATGGATAAGGGGACCAAAAACTAGTGGTACAATGCTGTATAAAGACCCTACATAGGGTAGTTATGAAGTTTTATAGGGCCATAGATCATGCTAGATCTATGCAGTAGATCTTGTATCACAGGAGAAGAGTCTCAGTCCTTCTGTAGTTCATGGTATGATTTTAGTATCATCTACCTTGGTATCTATTTTATTTAATATAGGTGGATCCCAATCACTTATATCTATAGAAATTGGGGAAGGAATATAAATGATATTCATTATTTCAACATCCTGATGAATCTCAATACTCTATTGGGAATTTGATCTCTAATTATCATCTAGTGAAATTGAATCCCATTGAGGTAGGTAGATATTGTTTCTTAAGGTAATTATTCATCCTTGAGATAACAGGATTTCATGACATTCTTATAATTTAATAATTATTTACACACCATGAAAATAATGATTTATATCACTAGAGGGTGAGATTTAAAATGCTAGATGGAGATAGTTATATTTACAAGTGTAAATGGGATATCTAGGAAAGTCGATCAGGAATTGAGAAATATGGTTTGGGAAGAGTGACAACCTAGATTTATATCCTTTATATGGTTGATCAAGGATGGTTTCAGGCTTATTTCACTGATGTGTTAGATTGTTTTAGATTCAATTTTTCTGAATAAGTTTCTAGATTTACTCTTAAGTGAGAGGTTTATTTCTCTACTGATACAGTTTTAGGAGCTTCACTATAATCCATTCCTATTTATAGTATAGAAAATACTAAGTTGTAGGAGATCAATATATAGTTATAAGACATTAAAGATAATTTTTTATAAGACCCATTAACTTTCCTTAGGGTTAAACCATGATTTTATCAAAGAAGGTAGATGAGACCACCAGTCTTTGTGTGGAGGATCAAAAATTGAACAAGATTACTATGAAGAAACTCTATCCTTTACCTCATATATATAAACTCTTCAACCAGATCTTGGGAGATAGTTTTTTTTATTGAAGATCAATTTGAATTCAGTTTATAATCATGTACACATCACATCTTTGGACATACCATATACAATTCTCTAATTCATATATGTCCGTTATAATTATAAGGTTATACCATTATTTCTCATCAATGCGACCTCCCTTTTCATGGATATGATGAATCATGTTTTCCACTCATATCTAGATTCATTTGTGTTAGTCTTCATGGAGAATATCATAGTGTATTATCTTTGTCCACATTACTTGGTTACACATCTTGATATCATATTTAATATACTAAGAGAGAACTGACTATATACTATGATCAAAACATGATACTTTTGGGATTATAAATGTCACTACTAGGGTCACGTCATCTTAGAGGAATTAATATTAGTTGACCATGATCTGTTAAGATCTATAGTTTACTAGGAGAAGAACAAGAATGAGTTTTAAATAAAATGGTTCTTATAGATGACAAGATATTATAGGTATTTATTTACGAATTTTAAATCCTTTATAAACCCATCACTTCATTTACTAAGAATGGAAAAAATATATATGCACAAAACTGTGTGAGCCAACCTTTAAGAATATTGAAGGGAGACTGACTTTAACCCCAATCATGATTCATCCAATGTTAGAAACAATATATATATATTATTGTGATGCATTAGGAATCAATATATTGGAAATTATGATATAGAGATTGTGAGTTATGGATTATGGATCTCATTAGTTAATTCCACACAAAAGGAATTACCCAATGCATGATCTCGAGTTGGTACTTACAATACATGATTTTTATTTATTCTGGAATTATTTCCTTAGACAGTAGATTGTGGTTTTTACGGACTATAGAAACTCAAATACATCTCTATATAGTGTGGCATAAATCTCAAGGTAATAAGGTTGGTTGGGTAACTAATGTATTTATAAAATGAGTTTTCCTATAATACCGAAAAGGATAATACTGTAGATAATATTCTGAGTTGGTGGACTCAAACATAGGCAGTTCAAGAGGCCATTAGTCAGTGGTAGTTGATGGCCCTATTTTCTGAGATTCACATAGAGGTATATGAGAATCAAATATAACATATTATTATAGATTTAGTAATGAACTCTTCCCTACTATGGAGAGTTATTATGAGGAAACTTTCAATCCTCGAAGGTCTAGTATCATGGGAGAGTGTTTCAGTTGAGGACATGCCACCAATTTGGGTTGTTAATGAGAATGAGACCTTTCATATTAAGGTATGTGATTGTTTTCCTAAAGACATATTAGAGAATTTTATCCAATAATATCAAGATTCTAGTTGGGGGTGTACCTAGGGAATAAAAATATTTAATGTGATTTACTCAATTTGTTTTGGTGTTTGATGAAGAAAAGGGATATAACTAGATTTTTACATGGTGTTCCACCTCCCGGTAAGTGAAGGCAAAAAACTAGTGTCAATTAGGGATACTACACCAGTTTCCCATTCTAGAGTCAAAGTTGGATGACTTCTCCATATATTTTGTGATTGGATTAACCATATTTCTATTAGTATATGATTCATTATGAGTTATCATTAGCAAGATAAGGATGTTTGGTCACATTTTACCTATTAATGAGTCCTTTATAGTGGACGAGATTAGAAGGATATATGACCATTATATTATATTACTTTATATAGTTCTATGGAATATTATATCTGATATATATTTTCATTCCACTTCTATTTTATGTAATGGATTTAAGATATCATTAGGTTCTAAGTAAATTTTAGTAAAATATATCACCTTCAGTCCGACATGCACACCTATCACATAATACAAACATTAGATGCCATTCCTGGAGAATGTATTTTTTTGATTATGAAGGTCTGTGGGATAAAATATAACTCTAACATAATTTTATTACAATAATAGACTTTAGTAAACAATATGTATGTACCCTTATGGGGTCTTATATGGTAGGTTATACCGATCACCATTATTCTTGTTAGATGTATTGGAGACAGTGTTAATTAGACATCATCTCATTTAGGAGACCGTAGAGAAGTTTCAATTGACTAAAAAGTGAATTGATATGGTCAAATATTGGAAGAAATCATATTACTATCAACATCAATGTCCCCTATTGTTCGAATTTGGGGATCATGTATTCCTTCTTCTTTCGAATTGACTATTGAATCAATGATTTATGAGTATTGGTATGTTTACACCTAATGTATTTGGACCTTTTGTGATTATAGGGAGGGTAAAATCAATATATTATCAGAAAAAACATCCACATAGATACAGATATATGAATGATTTATTTTATTTTTCTCAGTTACGTCAGTTAAATATAGACTCATCTAAAGTTTTCAAGCATAATGATGTTGAACAGGATGATGGTGCTTCTATTGATGAACACTCTATTAGTATAATAGAATAGAACATGATATATCTATGAGGTAGGTATTTTCCTTTATACTGGGTGCTATGGACGCATTCCCATGTATAGGATGAGACCTGGGAGTTAGTGGATGACAAACATGTGCAATGGAATGATCTTTTCTCAAATGATGTATTACCACCCTCAAAAGGAAAACTCGGGGATAATTTTTTTAAGTGGGGGAGTCTCAAACATCCTAGATTTAAATGAGTTATGGAACCATTTTAATTTTATATTATTTCCTTGGTTTTATACTATAGGGTATTTATAATGGGGTTTCGTTAGTTTCAGGTGTATCCGAGGCTTTTTTAGAGACCAAAGCCTTAATTTCTAGAAGACCATATAAGCCGCATGGTTTGTGCTTACTGTGGACAAAAAAATATGCTTCCATAGAGGGTGTCACATTTTTTTTCAAATCATTCACCCTAGAATATATAACCATGAAAAATATTTCATACATGTTATAGAGGTATTTTTCAAGTTTTGTGTACAACTAGTCAAACCATGCACTTAGCACATGTATAGAGGTTATAGTGAAAGATAATTTTATACAACTAGTATATGATTTATAAAATCATGTATCTATACCATGTGGTCCCTTTTTATATGATGAATTTCAAAATTTCACTCTTACACTATTAAAAACAAAACCATTTTGCCCTATTATTTCTTTAGAGAATCCGATCACTATAGAAGATCTTGAATGGTTTATACTTAGGATATTATCCCTATACCATATAGAACATATCAATCATGTGCCATATATGATTGTGGATTTAAAAAAGTAAAATCTTATATCCATTTAATTTTTTGTTGGTTTCTCTGTCCCTAAATTGTGAAATATTCATATAATATCTTTTTCACCTTTTTAGGGATTTTATCAATTTCTTTATTTTACCTTTTTAAAATCCAAATAAGAATAAAAAAAGTATTATTTCTCCACTTCTACCTTAATATATGTCACCCATAATTTTTCCAAAGAAAATTTTAATTATTATGTTGTAACTAATTCCCTTCACATCTAACCTTTCAGGTGTTACTCCTAAAATTATCAAATGTCTTAAATTTAATTTTTGAGCCTCAAATGTGGTTCCCACATAGCACCATTACTTGGTTAGATGTTTTCAAACACAACCCAAACCACCTTATAGGTGGGTTTGTTCAAATTCCCTATAACAAATCCACCATTTGGATGTGGTCTCTTTGCACCCATTCTAGAATCCTTAATTAAATTAAATGAGTTAAAGAATGGATTAAATATGTATGTTGTAATGTTATGTATGATTATACCTTGGAATGGACACTAAAATATAAATTGAATTTTAAATTACTTATTTAATTTTGTACATTTCAGTAAGGTATTGATGATGATTAATAGTATGGAATCAGCCAGGAATATGGTATGACATTAGTTAAGGAATTGAGTTATAGAACCAATGACCCTAATATATATTTCTATTTATATATATTAGGATGGCTCATCCATATTTCGAAGGTTACTTCCCATTTAAGACTAAAATATTCTAATATCACCTTAGATAAGTTCCTTGGGATCGAATAGGTTACATGAGTCATCAGCCTAGGGACCTGGCCCATGTAGTTCTAATACATTTTTACATATGCATAATATACCAAATCCAATAAAAACATTAATATTTATCTATTTTTTCTAATATTGATCAATTATTTCCTCCTCATTGTTACAAAATCTACTCAAGGACATGTTTATATCTATTATTAATATTACATATTTAATATTTTACCTAAATGATGTTATAGTCTTTATAATGTTGGGGGATTTGTTATAAAGACTATTGGTGGTGGGAAATTGAGTATATATCACACCCATTATGGGCCACCAATTGGTACCCGGATATACTTCTTTGATATATTTATGGATATATTAGAGAGTTTTATCAGACATACAGGGTTAACTTATAAAATTGATGTTTTGGAGTATTGCAATAATCATTGGGATATTATGGTATTAGAGACAAACTTTTTGGAATTTTTTTAAATTTTTATCTTTTTATTGTACATGTTCCTTCATCCATGTATGAATGCATTTTTTGTATAGCTATGTAAAATACTCACCATTTTCTATATGAAACCACATTTTATTGATTATTACTATCTTCTAGATGATTTACTTCAAATTTTTTATTTTTTATTTTCATGATTCTAAAATTTATTCATTTATTATCACTATTTTGATACTCTAATCATGGGGGTATATTCTTCCCCTATACCACCTAAGACTTTCACTACTAGTGAGCAGCCACTCTTGTTTTGGGAGGTGTTCCCAATGCCAAATAATTTACATGGTTTTTGATATATTTGAGGTATTAAATAGAGATATTTTAAGAGTAAAATAATGTGTAGGTATATAATGAGAGGGAGTGATATTTTTTAGAGTAGAAAATAGGGTAATAGAGAGAATATTTATGTGTTTTAGTGGATTTTTTTCTTATAATTATTTAATATTTTTATATTATCATTCCTCAAGTACCCCAATTCACCACATAATTTTCATTTTCAAGCTATAATAGATTAATTGATAATTTAAATGATAATACACTATAAGATAGTAACTATGGGTAAATATGTGTCACACACAATAATTTATTATATCATATTAACAAAATTTTACCAAATTTACCAATTTACAAGTTATTATATATTCTATGATAGATTACCATTTTTCACACATTACCAAACTTCAACATCACTACCAAAAAACTGGCAAGGGAAGCACTGCCCTTTATCAGCACTAAACAGAAAGCACTGATAAAGGGGTATTCCTTTATCAGCACTATCTAAAAGCACTGATAAAGGCTACCCCTTTATCAGCTCTTTTTTTTAGCGCTGATAAAAGGTAACATTTATCAATATTTTTTTAGTGCTGATAAAGGTATCTCTTTATTAGCGCTAGAAAAGCACTGATAAATGAATGTTTTATCAGCGCTTTTATTTGATCACTGACAAAACATACCTTGATCTGCGCTTTTAACGAGCGCTGATAAAGGTTCCGTCGGTATTTATATAATAACCCTAACAGGCCATCCTCGGTCACACACGGTCATGCTTTTGCGGAAGCTGAACCAGGCCCCTCGCCGCCACAACCTCGTCGTCCTCCTCCTCCTCCTCCACCTCTTCGTCATCCTTCCTCCTCCTCATCCCCCACAACCTCCTCCACCGTCACTGCCTCCGCCCCTGCTCCCGCTACCGTGACCGTGGCTGCCTCTGCTGCCTGCACCCCTACTGCCGCTACCACCGCCGCCTTTACCCCTGCCTCTGTTTCTGCCTCTACTACTGCCTCTGCCTCTACCACCGCCTCCACCTCATCCACCGCTGCTGCCGACATAGTGGGTGTGTTTAGATGATTTTCTATGTTGGTTCTTCTATTTTTGGTTTTACTTCAGGAAACATGATCGAAGATTGGTTATCTATTGATGTTACCTGTTCAGTTTGAAACTTTTTTTATATCTGGTGCTCTAAGGATTGTGTTTGTATTTTAGAAAAGATTCATCCTCATTTTCCTTATGTTTAGTGCCAAGAGATTGGTAATCAGTACACTCCAAACATTATATAAATGTAGCTTCATGTATATCTTATGGATCATTTGGATGCTCAGTATAATGGTAGCTTATTGAGGGTCATGAGGTTGTAAATTTTGTTATAGCTGGTCATATGCATGTTATGTAGTCTACTATGGCTATTTTAGATTCTTGATCATCTACTTTCAATGGTAAAATTCCAATATCATCTACCCTTTATTTTCTTTTTTATAAAAGAGAATCACATTCATTTTTTCCACTCCTTTTGTGAATGTTTTAGGCTTGGAGGTGTAATTCTTGGATAGTGTTATCACCATCGACACACTATTGGTATTATAGTAAAATAATATCACATGTTTCAAGGAATTATCTCTAGATATTGTTTGTTATAATTTATTTTGTGAACCACCCATGCTTTATATGATAATATTTTATTTCAGTTTTGTTATGGATTATTTTATTTTATAACAATCCAAAATCATTTTTTCCCAGATGAGAGTTACCTTTTTATCTCCAAAATAGACAGTGTTATTTTCACTTGGATGAGAGGAATATTCTATCTGGTCATGTAAAACCAATTCAATCTATATTGAATTTTCCCATCGCTCAAATAGTCAGGCATATTGTAGATGTTTCTAGAATGTTGTAGGATTATTTTTCCCCAATTGTAGTAAATTTTTAGTATGTTTTAACTGATGAGGTATAACATTTACTTCTTAATAAAGAGATAAACTTTATAATCTAGTTTGTTTTGGGAGAAAATTTAGTTTCTATCACGATTTCAAAAATTGCAGCAAAAGAGCATCAGTTGTTTGAATTATAATTTGATGATATAGAATATAATGGTTTCATATGGAATAGTACATTACCATGGGGTTTTATAGTTCTATAAAATTGATGGTTGATTGGTATTTATTCTGTTGTTGGACTATTGGAGATTGAACCTGATGAGAATCATGAATCTGTATCCTCATCCACACATTGATAGTCACATTGATCATCTATGAGGTTCTATGATCTTCTCCAAGATAGATTTGACATTATGATACCATTAGATGAGTTGGACATCGATGGACCTACCATGGACTGCTTTTAGGAGTAGTTATGGCATGTATTAATTTTTAGCGACGATATTTGGTTTAACTAATGCATTGGTTGTATTAATGGACTTGATGAATAGGATATTTCATCCTTTTCTGGATCAGTTTTTAGTAGTTTTTTTCAATTCAATATTTGTGTACTCCCATCCCAGAGTTTATCTTAACCAACATCTTATCATCACCTTCAGTACATTGATATAGCATCATATTTATGACAAGATAACAAAATGTAGTATCTGTATTGATAAAGTGCACTTCTTGGTCTATGTCATCTCAGAAGCTAGATTACTAGTGGTCCCATAGGAAGTTGAAGTTGATGTAGCATGGTAAAATATCAACAATGTATGTGAAATTGTGATATTTTATTGTTTACCTTGTTATTATTTTTACTATATCCATTCTTTATCATAGCTCGTAGCACAGATGTTGTGGATGAACATAAATGGAGTGATGTTTTTTTCTCAAATTCATGTTAGTGATCTTTTTAGGTGATCAATGGAAGGTTGACCTCTACATCTACCCCCACATTACCTATTCATGGTAAATAATAATATTTGTACTAAATTGCATTAGGAATTAGAATCAAAGTAGTTATGATGCAAGATAATTGGTGGTTATCATTTATTTGCATGCATTGTCTTTTGGGGATTGTGGGATGTGGTAAATGGTGTACTCAGTTTTAGATTATTTTATTCTCATGGGCTTCCACTATTTTATGTTTTCTTTTCAGCTGGAAATCTTCTCTGCTGTGCGCCTCTCCTCTTCCACGGACGTACTCTGCCATGTGCCAGACGACACCATCACGGTGAGTTTTCTCCTGTTACTAATTGTTTTCCTCTTGTTCGCATGTTATTAGTATTTGATATTGATGGTTATAATGTCAAATGTACGGGCTAAACGCCTTGCTAAAAATTATATCCATTGGTGGTCCTTGTTTGCGCACTAAATGAATTGAATGTTGGTTGGTTTATGTTGAACATTGGAATATATAAATTGGTAATTTACGTATAATTGACTTATGAATGAACACCCCAGGATGATAAAACTTCAGTGATAACCCCTGAATTAAAAAACAAAATTGAATAAGGGATGCTTTGTAAAATCTTAAATTTTGATTGTTTGGTCTGTATGGTGTTGCGATTGTGATCACGATTGTGTTTTTGTGTGGTGTTGCGATTGTTGGCATAATCTTCTGACTCAAACATGGAATAAGTTTCATTTTAAATATTACATGTCATGTGAACCTAGGTCACACACAATGTATCTCCAAGACATATACATCATCATGAAACCATGAACATTCCATGAAAGAATGGTAGAACAATATGACATGTGGTTTACTTCACTCACACCATGTATAGACACCATAGAGACTTGATGTGTATAGACCATACACCCCTAGTGGTCATGTAAGGACTACACACCGTGTATTCCACAAAAATGTGATTCATATCTGGTGAGGTGACTCAATATGTATCTAAAGTTCATGCCTTTAGCTCAATTTATTCTAAATGTCATGTATTTTCAAAGGCATCATTCAGTCTTCGTAAGACTAACATGGAATAAAGTTGATATATGTGAGATTAAATCAGGTATCTTATACATACACAATGTTCACCCTACTGGACACACCATGTATATGGATTTTACCTATGTTTAAAGGCATTTGTACCATGATTTGTTTTTATAAAACCCAAAAAATTCTACCTGATTAATTAAAACATAATATTAGGAAAGTTCTCGAGATTGAACCCATAAAGATGATTAATATGAATAAAGAATGGATGAATGCCAATCGATTGACAAAAGAGTATGAAGATGACATGAAAGAGTTTATCAAGTTTACAGAAGATCATGCATGTGACCCTTCCCAAATCCTTTGTCCGTGTTTACGCTATTGTTATTCAAGACAAATTAGTCCAGTGGAGTTGGAAAACACCTGATCTGTCAAGGAATAGATCAAAGTTATACATGTTGGAATAAACACGGGGAAAAATTAATGTAGGTAGTGACTCAGATAACCCGACATTTTATAGATCATCTGATATGATTAGAAGTGTGAACAATGAAGATAATGATGATGAAGATCATATTGAGGGTGTGATTACAGATGTGAATGATGATGAAGATCGTATTGAGGAAATGACAAGGATAGCTGAAGATAAACATTGGGATTTCCCAAAATTGATTGAGAAGTTAAAGAGTTTTGAAAAAACGCCATTGTATGATGGTTTCACTAAATATACAGCATTGTCAGCCATATTGAAGCTGTATAATTTGAAAGCAAGAAACGGGTGGAGTGACGCCAGTTTTATGGAAATACTTGCTCTCTTGAATGACATGCACCCCAAAGATAATGAACTCCCAAGCCGAACATAATATTCTAAAGGAATTCTACGATCGATGGGTATGATCTCTGAAAGAAAAAATTCTTTCCCAAATGACTGTATATTGTTTCATAAGGACCAAAATCACTTAAATAATGCCCAAAGTGTGGTTCTTCCCGATACAGGAAAGTTGAATCTAGTCTTACAAAAGTAGTATGGTACTTTCTAACCATTCCTAGGTTTAGATGCCTATATGGAAGGGAGGAGACTGTAGGACAATTGACATGGAATGTAGATACAAGAATTAAATATGGGAAACTATGTCACCCGGCAGACTCTCCACAGTGGAAGAGAATTGATCCCGTGTATCCTGAATTTGGGAATGAGCCGAGAAACCTTCATCTACAGATGGGGTGAATCCTTTTGGTTTTCAAAGTAGCAGTCACAGTACATGGACAGTTATGTTGGTAAAATATAACTTACCACCGTGGTTATGCATGAAATGAAAATACATCATGTTATCTATGCGTATATCAGGACCAAATCAACTGGGTAATGATATTGGTTTTATTTGGCCCCATTGATTGGGGATTTGAAAATATTATGGGATTCAGGTGTTACGTTGTATAATGCTTACAAAAATGAACATTTCCCTTTGAAAGCCATGTTATACAGGACGATAAATGAATTTCCTGCTTATGAAAATTTGTCAGGATATAACATTAAAGGAACTCAACGGTGTCTCATTTGCGAACAAGGTACACAGTCAATTATGTTGAAAAATTCATCAATAACCATGTTTCTAGGACATCATAGATTTCTACCCTGATGACATAAGTACTGATCATGGACGACATCATTCGATGGAAGTTCAGAAGAATGTACAACACTGTCTCCACTAACAGGTGATCAATTGTTTGAGAAAGTAAAATATTTGGACACTACTTTTTGTAAACCGTTTTTGAAAAACCTTACGAAAACTGGTTGGAAAAGAGTTCAGTTTTTTTTGAATTACCATACTGGAATTGTCTTTATGTTAGAAATTTTATTGATGTTATGCATGTTGAAAAAAATGTATGTGATAGTGTCATCGGAACGTTGCTAAATTCACCTGGCAAAAAAATAATGGAATTAAGGTTAGATTGGACATGGTTGAGATGGGAATACGAGAAGAGTTGGCACCAGTGATGGGTGAAAAACAAACATTTCTTCCTCCTATTGCATACACTCTTTCAAGGAAGGTGAGATATCAGTTTTTCAATTTATTGAATGACGTAAAGGTTCCAGAGGGGTATTCATCAAATATCAAGAACATCATGGCAATGGGTGATTTAAAATTAAAGGGTTTGAAATCACATGACTGACGTGTTTCGATGGAAGATCTAATTCCTATTGCTTTACGTTGCATTTTGGCCAAGAATTTCTGGCATACATTAACGAAGCTCTTTTTTTCTTCAAATCTATATGGAGCAAAGTTATAGACCCAGAAAAATTTCCAACTATGGAAAGAGAAATTGCCGTCATATTATGTGAATTGGAAATGTTCTTCCCGCTGACATTTTTTGATATGATGGTTCATTTGATGGTTCATTTGGTGAGAGAGATTAGACTATGTGGTCCTGTACATTATAGATAGATGTACCCCATTGAATGGTATATGAAGATTTTGAAAGGGTATGTCAAAAACCAAAGTCGGCCAGAGGGTTGTATTGTGGAATAATATATTTTTGAGGAAGCTGTTGAATTTTGTATCGAATACCTGTCTGGTGTGGAAATCGTTGGCCTAAGGAAATCTCATCACACTGAGTGGCTTGAGGGTGAAGGAATTTCTGGAAAATAGGTTGTCACAATCAATATTATAGATCAAGAGATGGCCCAACTTTACGTTTTTCATAACAGTTTTGACGTTGACCCATATGTACAAACCCACAATGAAATTCTTAGGCATTTGAATCCTTCTAGGGCTGAAAATGGATATCAGATACACATAATCGATAGTTTATAGGATGGTTTTGTCACAACCATGACTTTTTTTAAATTCATTACTCATTTAATTTTCATTCTCGATTTGTTTTTGGGGTTTACCACTCATTTTGGTGAAAATGGTGGGTTTTGAAAATTTGGGCCAAACCGTGAGACCAAATCCAGATTTAAAAACAAATTTTATTTCTTCTATAACTCCCTCAATTTTTACTATCTTACACTCATTCCACTTCAAAATTGGTATACCCTAATATATTAAAATCACCATATCCCTTTGAACCACATAGAAATCCCAAATCATGATGGATTTGGGTTTTTATTTAAGGTAATGGGCCTGTCCGTAAGCCCATTTCCTGCTTTAAATTATAGATTTAAAATTTCAATATCTAATTCGTTTTTTACTTTTTTTCAGTGATTAAACCTTCCAATCGAAGCCAAAAACCTCACCCTCACCACCTGTTTCGCGTTTCCCTATTTGGAGCTCATATACCCTGCGGATTGGGACAATATTTCTCAATCTTTCTCAAATCGACCTGATTTGATGAGGTAAATTGAATCTTTCATAACTCCTTAAATTTTCATCCTTTTCCCCCATTTAAGTCCCCACATGACCTAGTATGACTCCTTTAGACCTCCATATCAGTTTTTGGTACTTTTAGATTCATATATTGGTGCATTGGGGCTGATTTATTCAAGATATTTCAAGTAAGGGAATTCCTTCTTGGTTCTTTCCATCCTCTTTTAGTTTTTATTCATCTTTATTGAAATTATTCATGTCTAGAAGTTGGGGTTAGATCCTAAGGTTTGATTTGGTATATTTTGGGTCAATTTTTGGTGGTCTAGGTCTGGATTTATATTCCTCTTGGTGCGGTGGTGGTACGCTTAATGTTTCGCACCATGTTTTGAGGGTTTCGACTCAAAAGGTAGGTGATTCCATGTGTAGCCATTTTATGATGAGTTAGATTGTTTGGTTTATTAATTTCGTATGTTTATAATCTGTTTTGTGTGGTGTGAAAGCTGTTTTTGATGAATTTGGTTAAACATTTAATTTTTAGTTGTATTTTAGCTTGAAATTTGGTACTTTTCATGTGTGACTCTTGGGGTAATGTTTGGGTTTAGTTCATAACATATGAAAGTGATTTATTAGTCTTGAAATGGGCTTCCAATTCTGGTTTGTTAATTCCTTATTATCATGTGGTCCTTGAAAAGAGGGTTTTGATTGAGTTTAAGGTGTAAAACTGTGTTGTACTTCTTGAAGGTGATTTATGAAAACGTGTGTTTTTCATGTGTATCTTTGTGGTACTATTTGATGTATTTTAATAACAATTGGGGGATGGTTTAATAATTGTTTTAGGGCTGAAAATTATGTTTTTAATTGTTATTGGTATGATTTTGGTTTTGAATGAGGGGTTTGAAATGGGTTTAGTGTGCAAACAATGGTTATACCTCTTGGGTTTGTTTTATAAAAATTGAAAATGTTTTATTTGGTTAAACAAAGTTGGGAAAGGGTGTATATGTACTGTTTGGGTGAGTATGTTCACCTAATGTGGGTTTTTTAATGGTAAAGTGGTGATTTGAGATGTCAAACATTTTTAGAATGTTTTATAAATTTCCAGAATGTTTTACTAAATTGTGTTTTGTGTGCGAAACACGGGTGTGGGATGTTTCGTGTGAGTTTATTGATAAAATGAATTGTGAAGCTAAGAAGGGTATTATGTAACATGTGTGTGAGCGGTTATGTGAGTTGAATATCTTTTAATGGTTTTATAAAATCGTTGAAAGGATTAGTGGTAGTGTTAAAGAAATTTAAAAAGTGTTGAAGGCAATTTTGGTGTGTGTTTGATTTCAAAATGCATTTGAATGAAAAGTGGAATTTTTGACTTGTGTGATGTACATGGGTCTGTTTGGTTAATGTGTGATGTGGAAGTGATATTTTCATGTGAAAACAATACTTCTTGTATAGTTAAACTTTTTTGAGCACAAAGGGAAAACCCGAGTATCTAGGTGGGTGGACGTGTACTAGTATGCTAGTGAATCCGTGGGGTTTGGCCTTAGTTTCACTTAGAAAGATTAATGCTTATAACTCTAACTAAACTATGATGATGATGATTGGGGACAACTAGGTTATGGGTATGATCCCTACTAGTGGATCGTGCACGAGAACTGATATTTTTTTGTGGTTACTCTCACCGAGATACGAGGTACCTGGGACCCATAGCTAGCTAGTGCCTAGGGGTTATTTCCTATTAATTGTGCTCATTAGATCATTTGTACTTACCGTCAGTATACAGTATTGTTGGCTGGGAAATTCATTAGATTTATTATTTATTTTTAAATTTTTGGTCCTTTAAAATTATCCCACATAAAAACTGTTTTCATTTATTATTGCATCCTTTAGAAAATTGTAACTAGCATTTCTTATTTACAAAACATGCAATGGTTTTTGTCATGAAATGTTAATCACATGGAATCTATTTGACGTGGTATCCTACTGGGTGGTCACTCACACTCTACTTACACGTTTGGGTGTATGTAGACATTCTTATTTTATGTCAGAGGTTTGGGTACAGGTTATATGCCATTGGTTCTGGTTTTTAGCTGTCCATTGGGATGTAGTTTCGTGGAGATGGTTTGAGGGCGGTTCCTCTTTCCATGTGGAGGTTCTTGTATTGTCCTTATTTGGTTTTGTACATTTTTAATGGTCTTTAAACATAGTTTTAACTTATGTATTTCAGTTCTAAATTTTTTTAAAAGATGGTTTTAGTTGAAAAATCCAGATTTTTTTATTGAGTTTGTTTGTTGTTTAATGTTTATAAAATCGGATAAATCATTCCTAATTATCAAGATATGATACCCTAGAACTTGTTCCAGCCCGTGGGGATCGGGAACGCCCTTCGGGCCATGTCACGGGCCGGGTTTTGTGTGAGTTTTGGTGGCGATCAGATTCGATTCGTGACAAAATGGTATCAGAGGAGGTTCTAGTTAACTCTTTGGGTCACATTATTTAGGGAACAGTCGTGATAGTATAAAGTTAGGATTTTTGGGACTTGGTAGTTTGGTTATGGGTAGTGTGCCTGATCACCACACCTCATGACAGGATTCGAGTCACCAGGGGAAGTAGGGATTTATCTAATTCCTTTGGTTTTCTTGGTTTGATGATGATTAGGGGAAATGAAAAGAGAGTTGGGTTAATGGTTTCAGTGAGCTCACAGGGTCTGGAAAGCCATGTGAAGCTGGGGATATTCCCTAGAACACTCTCTGGGACACTAAAGTTATTGGAATATGGCCTCAAACCATATTTCCAAGTCACCCACAGAAACTAGTTTCCTCTCGCTTTGTTTTGTGCTTTAGTTTTGAAATCTTGGCACTTTGGTTTTCAGGTGACTTGGTTTTAATAAGCGTAAAGTTTTTATGAAATGATTTTAAAATAAATAGGGAATGGTTTGGTTTATGAAATAGAGGAACTGAATATTCAGAATTGTTTTGAAATGTAAAATGGTGTTCTTACACCTGTTTGAAAGCAGGAACTATATTGAAGTTGGTTTTGAAAAGTGTTTCCAATAGAGTTTTCTAAACAATCAGAGTGTGTTTTAATGGGATGAGATGTTTTGAAATTGATATGAATATCGTGAAAGTGAGTTATTTTCAAACTGGTTGTGTCTTTCTAAAATTTTTGTAAGATGTGAGTGGGGATTTTGATCACGTGGTTAGCGGTTTTGAGAAAAAAGGATGTGTTGGTTGACCGTTTTGGTTTTGAAAAGTGGAAAGAATTTTTGTTTTAACCTTTGGTATTTTCATGAGCAACCACATGCATGGGTTTATATGGGAATATGTATGGTTTATGACATGAATGGATGAGTGTCGAGATGGATATGAGGAGGGTGCCGGGTGTGGCACAGAAACAAGCATGTGTAAGGCCCATGGGGTACCATTGGTGGATGTGCTAACCATTGAACCATTTGTTTTCAAAGAAATGTTTTTAAAGAGAAACATGAATACTTGATTAATTGTTTGGAATGGTTTATATTATGTGTATTTAGAAAATGTTGATGTTGTGGGATGTTTTGAGTCCAAGAACCCCTCCTGTTCGAACTGTGTTTTGGGTTTGGTTTTGGTCAGTAAGTTGTGTTATAGGGACAATTAGTGGTCTCTTTTGAAAAATGTTTTGGGATGCCTTTATGATGGTTCCCTTCATGTTTTTGGATCTGGTTTGTGGTATATCTTGACTAGTGGACCATCTCGGTTGGGTCCTTGGGTTCAATTTTTGGATAAGGTACACCCCCATTAAAGGTTAGTGCACAACTGAAGTGTAACCAGGATTATTTCTCCGTTTGAAGACCCTCCAGTTGATCAATATAAGGAATATTTTTCTTTAGATTTTTATATTGAGTCTACACCCATTCCTTTCTTTGATTTTTAGATCCTCTTGTAACGGGAGAGTTCTCGTGGAAGGTTGAAAGAGACCATAGATTCTTATGTTTCCTGATTCATCGAAGGTGGATATGGTCTAGGGTTGTTAGTGTGGATGAGTGTCTCGATGGTGTCTAAGAGGGCCTTTGAGGTTCTTCAAAGTTTTTTTGAAGCATGTGTTCATGTTAAACCACCAGTGTGGGAAATATGGTCACTATAGGATATTGTGGCCACTTTCTAGATTTGTGTGTTGTTTGGGGATGTTGTATAAGGTCACTCTCCATGCATTGCTTATATCAGTCGGAATGGCCATGTTCGGTGATGCCTTATGATGTCATGTGCTCGATTGACCATATAGGTGAAAGTCGGGAAATCCTCCGAGAGTCCCTGTTGTGTTGGGTGAATTCCTCCCTTGGAAAAACTTCAAAATCTTCCATTTTAGAGGAAGGTGAGTGTAGGTGTTCTTTACTTCTATTGTTTCTCACCTGAAGATACAAAGTGTGATGTGTGTGTATCTTCTTAGACCTTGTTTCAGTGAAATATCGGGATATGGTAAAGTGAGTATGGAATTTGTTATGTCTGGAAAAAATATCTTGGGTTACGGTGTAGTTGTTGGTGGCACCGAAAGAAGAATTCTCATTCAGTGTGTTTCCGAAGACCAACTGCGAGGCCAAAGATGCTTCAATCATTTGAGCTCAAACCATAGGTCTCAGAGAGAAGCTGGGTCATAGTCAGGGGAAATCATAGGGTCATTTAAACCCTTGTACTAAGTCCTATCCTAAATATGAAATATAGGATGAGTTTAGACCACTGGTATCATTATCATTCTTCTTTTTTTCACGTTTGGTGGAAATAGATGGAGGGCCTTGTACCCATGACATCTCCCAATGTCATTCCCTCCCCCTTTGGTTTCCATTGAGTCTTTAGAGAATGGTTGGAAATTTGGCTAGACATGCTGAGCACATGGTTTGTGAATGATTAAGAGAGACTGTGTGCCTGGAATCCATGCAAGAAGATTGATCAGCATAGTTAATTCATGGTTTCACAAACTGTGCGGACTAACCGTGCGACCTTCCCAAATTGTGATTTTTTTGGGTCTTTCTGTGCCGGCTCATGCTGGTCGATTAAGATAGTTGGTTCTTATGGTGGGGAGAACAACTATAATTTTCATGTATGTTCCTTATGAAATTTTGAATGGAATTCTACCATAGGTACCAGGGATTCAATTCAGGCCTCCCCCTATTAGTGTCCTGATTCTATCTCGGAAAAAAATTTAAGTTGTCTCTTATGGTTGGGGAGCCCATTTGTGTATCCTTGTACCAGTAACTCACTTTTGTACTTGGTATTGGAATGGATGTGGGTATTCTAGTTCGGATCTATATAACCACATACATCTTCCTTGGGTAAACGTTGGGATTGGAGAGTTCCCAATGGTTTAGTTATATCAAGGTAAGTGTAACCTTGTTTGATGTTCTTGATTGTTTGGGTAAATTGCTTGAGCCTTGTTCAGATAGTGTTTGAGGAGTTTTATTTTAGGATAAATCCTAAATGTTCTTGATAATTTCATTAATGAGGTGTATGTTTTGGTTGTGAAGTATTCCTTCCTTAATTGATCACTGGAGGTGTTTTGGCCTTTGGTGGCTAAGCTTAGCAAAGGAGTCCATTTATGCCTTTCGGTTGAGTTTGGTAATTGCTTTGTCCGTGATGTGGATTCCTGAGGGCGGAAAGTTTTATGGTGGGGAGAATTTTCACACCCATGACTTTTTTTTAAATTCATTACTCATTTAATTTCCATTCCCGATTTGTTTCGGGGGTTTAACACTCATTTTGGTGAAAATGGTGGGTTTTGAAAATTTGGGCCAAACCGTGAGCCCAAATCCAGATTTAAAAACAAATATTGATTCTTCTATAAATCCTTCAATTTTTACTGTTTTACACTCATTACACTTCCCAATTGGAATACCCTAATATATTAAAATAAACATATCCCTTTTAACCACATAGAAATCCCAAATCATGATGGATTTGGGTTTTTAATTAAGGTAATGGGCCTGCCCGTAAGCCCATTTGCTGCTTCAAATTATTGTTTTAAAATTTCAATATGTCATTCTTTTTTTACTTTTTTTGGTGATTCAACCTCCCACTCGAAGCCAAAAACCTCAGCCTCACCCCCTGTATCGAGTTTGCCTCTTTGGAGCTCATATACCCCGCGAAGTTGGACGATAGTTCTCAATCTTTCTCAAATCTACCAGATTTGATGAGGTAAAATGAATCTTTCATAAAACCTTAAATTTTCATCCTTTTTCCCCCATTTCAGTCCCCACATGACTTAATATGACTCCTTCGGACCTCCATATCAGTTTTGGGTACTTGAAGATTCATATAATGGTGCATTGGGGCTGATTTCTTCAAGATATTTCATGTAAGGGAATTCCTTCTCGGTTCCTTCCATCATATTTTATTTTTTATTCCTCTTTATTGAATTTACTCATGTCCAGAAGTTGGGGTTAGATCCTAAGGTCTGATTTGGTATCTTTTGGGTCAATATTTGGTGATCTAGGTCTGGATTTATATTCCTTGTGGTGCGGCGATGGTACGCTTAATGTTTCGCACCATGTTTTGAGGGTTTCGACTCAAAAGGTAGGTGATTCCATGTGTAGCCATTTTATGATGAGTTAGCTTATTTGGTTTATTAATTTAGTATGTTTATAATCTTTTTTGTGTGGTGTGAAAACTGTTTTTGATGAATTTGGTTAAACATTTAATTTTTAGTTGTATTTTAGCTTGAAATTTGGTACTTTTCATGTGTGACTCTTGGGGTAATATTTGGGTTTAGTTTATAACATATGAAAGTGATTTATTAGTCTTGAAAGGGGCTTACAATTATGGTTTGGTAATTCCTTATTATCATGTGGTCCTTGAAAATAGGTTTTTGATTGAGTTTAAGGTGTAAAACTGTGTTGTACTTCTTGAAGGTGATTTATGAAAACGTGTGTTTTTCATGTGTATCTTTTTGGTATTATTTGATGTATTTTTATGACACTTGGGGGATGGTTTAATAATTATTTTTGGGCTGAAAATTCTGTTTTTGATTGTTATTGTTATGATTTTGGTTTTGAATGAGGGGTTTGAAATGGGTTTAGTGTGCAAACAATGGTTATACCTCTTGGGTTTGTTTTATAAAAATTGAAAATGTTTTATTTGGTTCAAAAAAGTTGGGAAAGGGTGTATATGTACTATTTGGGTGATTGTGTTCATATAATGTGGGTTTTTAATGGTAAAGTGGTGATTTGAGATGTCAAACATTTTTAGAATGTTTTACAAATTTCCGAAATGTTTTACTAAATTGTGTTTTGTGTGCGAAACACGGGTGTAAGATGTATTGTGTGAGTTTATTGATAAAATGAATTGTGAAGATGAGAAGGGTATTATGTGACATGTGTGTGGGCATTTATGTGAGTTTACTATCTTTTAATGGTTTTATAAAATCATATAAAGTATTTGTGGTAGTGTTAAAGAAATGGGAAAAGTGTTGAAGGCAATTTTGGTGTGAGTTTGATTTTAAAATGCATTTGAATGAAAAGTGAAATTTTTGACTTGTGTGATCTACATGGGGTTGTTTGGTTAATATGGGATGCGGAAGTGATATTTTCATGTGATAACTATACTTCTTTTATTGTTGAACTTGTCTGATCACAAAGGGAAAACCCGGGTATCTAGGTGGGTGGACGTGTACTAGTATGCTAGTGAATCCGTGGGGTTTGGCCTCAGTTTCACTTAGCAAGATTGATGATGAAAACTCTAAATAAACTATGATGATGATGATTGGGGACCACTAGGTTATGTGTATGATCCCTACTATTGGCTCGTGCACGAGAACATATATTTTTTTGTGGTTACTCTCACCGAGATACGAGGTACCTGGGACCCACAGTTAACTAGTGCCTAGGGGTTATTTCCTATTACTTGTGCTCATTAGATCCTTTGTACTTACCATCGTTATACAGTATTGTTGGATGGAAAATTCAGTAGATTTATTATTTATTTAAAAAATTTCGTCCTTTAAAATTATCCCACATGAAAATTGTTTTCATTTATTATTGCATCCTTTAGAAAATTGTAACTAGCATTTCTTATTTACAAAACTTCCAATGCTTTTTGTCATGAAATGTTTATCACATGGAATCTATTTGAGGTGGTATCCTACTGGGATTTCTCTTACACCCTACTTTCACCTTTGGGTGTAAGTAGACATTCTTATTTTATGTCACATGTTTGGGTACAGGTTTTATGCCATTGGTTCAGGTTTTTAGTTGTCCATTGGGATGTAGTGTCGTGGAGATGGCTTGAGGGTGATGCCACTTTCCATGTGGAGGTTCTTGTGCTGTCCTTATTTAGTTTTGTACCTTTTTAATGGTCTTTAAACATAGTTTTAACTTATGTATTTCAGTTCTGAAATTTTGTAAAAGATGGTTTTAGTTGAAAAATCCAGATTTTTTATTGAGTTTGTTTGTTGTTTAATGTTTATAAAATCGGGTAAATCGTTCCCAATTATCATGATATGATACCCGGGCACTTGTGCCAGCCTGTGGGGATCGGTAACTCCCTTAGGGGCTTGTCACAGGCTGGGTTTGGTGCCAATTTTGGTGGCGATCAGATTCGGTTCGTGATAGGTTTTGAGACCATATTTTTAAGCAGTTAGATGAAAATCCAGTCTCAATTTTAGAATGACTTTGATGGCTAGCTGGAGGAGAAAGTGTGTACATATTATCTTACAATGATTATGTAGTTAATGGTCATACATTCTATACTAATGAACATGATGAAGACAGTACCATGCAGAATAGTGGGGTTATACTTGTGGCTGAGGCGATTCATGTTTCCAGTGATAAGGATAAAAAACCTATTTATGCGAACATGTCATAATTTGGCATCATCAAACGAATATGGGAGTTGGATTATATGAAATTCAAAGTGATGATTTTTCAATGCAAGTGGGTTGATAATAGAGGTGTTGTTAAAATAGATGAATTAGGATTCGTGAAAGTTGATTTCAGTAAGGATGGGGAGAAAGATGAACCATTTAAAATGGAATCACAGGCAGTACAATTATTTTATGTTCCAGACCATGCAAATAGAAATTGGTCAATTGTTCAGTTATCGAAAAAAACAACTGAAGGGTCAGATAAAAATTCAATAGTGGTTGAACCTTTTATAGGGACTTCACAATAATTTTATAGTGGTCCCAATGTAGATGTAATTTTGTATGTCAGAGGAGAACACAATGAAGGGATTTACATAGTTGACAAAGGATTCAAATCTCTTCAGACTTTAAAAAAAGAGAGAACAATAATCAGGTTATTTTTTTATTGTAACATAAATTGTGTTAAATTTTGTTATTATCTATTCGCTGCTATTTTTATGTAATCTAAATTAAATATTAAACCACTTCTTCAGATAATGTCTTCTGCACCTGCTGATGCGCCCAATCCCGAGGCACCAAAGGTCTCTCAACCAACAACTGGTGGTCCCACTGAAGAGCAACAATAGGTTTCTCAACCAGATGCTGGTGGTTGCTAGTGTAGAGAAACAACAGGTTTCTCAACATTTTATTTCTGGTCTCAGTGCTAAGGTACAATAGGTTTCTCAACCTCTTGCTGCTGGTCCCATTTCCGATGCTAGGTCTCCGGGGGAAGATATTGATGCAACTTCTGATGAAATTGTAGGAAATGAAACCCTGAAAGCGCAAAAAAATAAGTGCGTTTTAGTTTGGTAGTGTTATCCAAAATCCTAAAGGAAAAAGAAAAAAGAATCAAATTTAGGGTGGGATGGAATAAGCGAGGCCAACATGTTAACCCCAACAGAGCCATCTTTAGTAGCGACATTGGAATCATCACTCGGCAACGCGTGCCGATTGATGTACAGTCGTAGCACCATGTTGTCACTAGGATGAAGACACTAATGTGGGAAGACATTATGAAAACATTATGATATCATTTTTTTAAATTTATTAAAATAAAATAAAATACCAAAAAATTGACAATCTCTTTATCATCCATTGCAGAGTGCGTTTATAGTAGATGACTCACACAATGAAGATGTATTAAGAGTTGCATGAAGGATTCATAGAGGTTTCAACACAATTTTAACGAAATATCATTTTAAAGATATAGAGTGGAAAATCAAGCCGCACCCACCTCCTCTTGAAGCACACTTGATATCCCAAGGAGTGTGGGATGCATTTAAAAACCATCGTGGGGAGTAGAATTTTCAGGTACATTGTGTGGGGTAATACGTTGTTTGATGTTTACTTTTATTCATCACTCTGATTGACAGATTTTTATTTATGAAACAACTACTGACTATTGAAAATAAAAAAATGCAACAGAGCCAACGTACCCTTACCATAAAGCAAGGATGTTGTACGCTGAACTTGAGAAAAAATTGGTACGTCTTTTAAATATACCCTACTAGTATGTGACATAAAACAACACCATAACCATGTTTCTCTGTTTATATGCATATTAATGAATCTAAATCGAAAGCTATATCTATCCCACGCCATGTGACACGGAAGGAGGCTTGTGTAAATAAAGAGGGGATACTAATAGATGAAAACACATAAAAAGTGTGGGAAACATGTGTAAGTATGACATAATATAAATTTGATTTTCTTTAAATCGCTATTACATTACAATAACTACTTATTTATCTATATTTTCTATCTGACATAGTCACATGAATCAACAAAAACCACACCAGTTGCAAACATACTTTTAGTAGCCTTGAAGCAGCCAGAACAGTATGGCCGCGTCAGAGGTGCGGGTTTTGGGGTGACACCCAGAACATATTTTCAAAAACAAAAAAAAGCGGAGGATCAAAATGAAAAATTGTAAAATCTACAAGAACAATTTTTTATTTTTCAAGAAGAATTACAATTCTAGAGAGAGATGATAGAAAAATTAATGGGGGAGAGGGAATGAGAAGAAAAAACTCAACAACAACCCGTGCGTGACAATCCTGCCCCACCCCCACCAGCTTTGAGGTGACCCATTCCCCTAAAAAAATGACTTAGATGATGTAATAAATGTTTTAATATTTTTTTTTGTGAAATTTAATTTACATAGACACTGATACCTTTCTTGTAATAATATTCAATAGGGTGAAAATGACTGTGATTTATATTTATCAACTCCCACCTATCACCTTGTAGCAAGGGATACGGTGTTCAATACGCAAAACGACATGCAACACAACAGACAACTTCCAAAAAATCATATTAGAGTGTCAATTAACGTAGCTAATGATCCACATTCTGAGCTACCTATTTCAAATGATGATGACGACATTCATATGGTTGAACAAGATGTTGGAACATTCATCACATGGCCGAAAGTTCTTGTAAAAAAACATGTTGACAAAAATGTATTCATTTCCAATTTATTTTTCAAGTTGGACCTTTTAACATTTAATGAAAAAAGGGCTGATGAATGTTATTACAGAATGACAAAGACTATTGGGTGAAACGAAATATTAGCTCAAAACTATCTCAAGGATCAACCAATCGATTGAAACGGTCTACTGAGAGCACCATCACCCTGCCCGTTCTATATCCATAGTTAATATCATTGTAGGCTCATGTGGATACAAAGTTGAAATACGGAAATACTCAAATATTTTATTTTGAAAAAGATATGTATGGAGAGGAAACATTATATTTCATTAGTGCTGAAAATGTAAATGAACTCGTCATGCATGAATGGCTAGGCACCTCAGTTGTAAATGTATACATGAGGTAAGTTTTCATGATTTGATTTTACAAAAGCTGATATACTCTGATAATTATGACTAAATACATTTTATATTTGTCGTAGATGTATATATGAAAAAAAATTGAAGGGATTTCCCCATGAACAAAAATTTGGACTCGTTAGTCCTCACACCACCTCTTCAAAAGATGAAATAGATTCTGATAAAGAGGCTGTAATAATGTCATCCATGCTCAAATTGTTTGAAAACAAAATTAAGGATGACAAACTCTTTTTAATACCAACGATGCATGGGTAAAACTCTACAATTTAATCATATAGACTATATTTTCATTTCTTTCTTTACTCATTCCTTTTTGTATTTTTAGGGAGCATTGGATGCTGATTTCAGTCAATTTGGATAGTCCAAAGATTTATTTTTGGGATTCAATGCATGGATATCCAACAAACTGACCATGCATGATGGCGTTTGTTAATTTGTAATACACTAGATCCAAAATTTTAAAAATAAATATATTGTTATATAATTTATGTTATTTTTAATGGGGATTCTGTTATTATAGGGAGGTGCATCAATATCATCTAATGCATGGAATGAATCTAGGGAATAAGGATGAGCACGCATACAAGATCTATAACTCGGAAAGTATCTAGGTATATATAATAACATTGAACTATACAAACAAATATAAAAACAAATTACTTATTGTTGTCGATGTTTCTGAAGTGTCCAAAACAAACAAACAGATAGGAATGTGGTTATTAGGTTTGTAAATTTATGAAAGAGATCATATTTCATCAACAAACTAGCATCCCTGATGAGGTATTTTCAAAAATAATTATGAGTTCATTTAAAATATTTATTAACCCTTTTTATATTTATATTTTTTCAGTACTACCATGACTTTTGCAAAAACTCATATTTAGAAGATGATATACATGTGTTTAGAAACGAATGTGGAACATACATGATGGAAGATTGTACAAAAATAAGATGAAGGTGAATTCCTACTACTTATGTTATTTATATATGATCATTGATTATCCTTAAACCTTCTTTGGTTAATTGAGAATACTCCGATGTATTGAAATCATAATTTATTACTCTATATTTTCTATCCCCGGATTAATATTATTGATCTTTGAACAAATAAATATTCAAGTAAGGCATGATGGTGTGCAGTGTGTATGGGGTGAACGATGAAACCACCAGGGATCAACAAAATCCATTTTCCAACAAACGATGGATAGAAAAAACAAATATGGTCTATATCAACCATTTTCAGTTAGATATAGGGACTAAATATAAATATTGCTGAAATTAAAGTAGAGGGATCAAATTCAGCATGTAGAGATAGTATTTGAGTACATGTGTACCCCTTGGTTCATTTTTAAGAAATTTCAATGTTCTCTATCTCATTTGATTGAACTTGTATTTGAGAACATGTGTTGTTTTTTGACTTGCACAATTATTTCTAGGTAGATGCATGAGATAATCGATATCGTTGAAGGATTTTTTGAACCAAAATATGTGTCCCATGATAATTCAACTAAGGGAAAGGCTGGTTGAGATGAAATCCAAGCTCAAACTACTATCACATCATCAAAAGAATGAACCTTGTGATGAACCATCATGTAGTATCTAGTCCTCGTGATGTTTCGAGGTGTTTATGGAAGGTATGGGGAGTCTAATGAGCCCCATGGCCACCATAAATAATTTTTATAGTTAGATTCACATGTTTTTTGTGCCTCGTGTCTCTTTACATGGATCACGCCATTCACATGGTCCATCTTAGCACGTATGTCCCATTCATCCCATTGCTACTCTTAGAATAACCTGGGAATCTAACAATGCATAAGCCCCAAAAAACCCATAATCATCCTACCAAGAGTATTCCTTGTGTGAAGGGAAGCTAACCATGGGAAATACCCACACCAGACCTCTTTTAAATATATGGGTTTTGATCCTTGTATTCTAAATAGGGTATGTAGGAAGTCTCCATGAGGTTAAATCCCAACCAATGGTAAACCATGGTGACCACCTCACTGGGGTACACCTTCGCTTATTTTCCCTGATGTATTTCCCTTAGTGGCGTCCAAATAAGTCTTCAAAATGAGAAACCTTACCTTTATGGGATTCACCACACATGGGTCAGACCTCATTTGGCGTTCTGATCCATCTATCAGGTAAACTTTCTAGGTTCTCCCTCCTAGAGATGTACCTACCTGATCTACCTTATATAAGTGTTCTGATCCACCCATTACATCTCTTTAAGACATTAAATCATGACCCTCTATCCTTGTGGGATGTTAAAATTGTGGAATTCCTGAAGTTAAACACGGGTTTCCCTTAATATATTCAATATTAATGTTATTCAGTCCTTATTAAAGTGTTGTGGAGGTGTGGTTTTATTTTTTCTAGCATATTTCGGATGATTCCAAGCTTTATGTAGGTGATTATATGCTTTTAAATTATATGATGATTTTATTATGCTGTATTTTCTGGCTATGTGTACTATATGAAATGTTTGTGTGGTTAAAAATGTGTTATCAAAGGAATTTAGGGTGTGTATAGACTTGAATGTTATTTTTAAAATTAATGTAGTTGTATTTCTTGTGGATTTTCATGCTTAAGTCCTCCAAATGTGTTTGAAGAAATGTGAAATTTGTGTGATGGGTGTTTTCAAATGGATTTAATGTGTTTGTGAATCTTAAAGAGGGTTTTCTTATGAGATGTAGAGAGTCTATATATGTGTATTTACATTGAATGAAAGTACATGAGAATGTGTTGATATATATGATATGTATAATGTAAATTGAGCATAATTTCTATACAAGGTATCTAGGTGGGTAGACTATGACATGTACACCAGTTTATTTGGAAGTGTCTTAACCCATATTAATCATTATGGATTTATGATTACAACACTAAAAAATTATGATGATGATTAGAGAATGCTAGAAAATTGGATGAACTCATCTCTAGTGGCTCATGCACGAAAACATTCAGGGTTATGGTTGTTGTACAACAATTCATAGGTATATGAGGATCCTAATGCCTCAATAGTTCTCATACAATTAGGGATTTCCTATGGTGCTTTGTTGATGTTTCTCACACCATTGGCATATGATAGACCTTAATCATATGATAATTAGAAAAGATTATTTCATGAAATACATTTTATTATGTTTTTGGGCTAAAAAATTTTCCATGTTCTTTCATATAATATGAATAGTCAATCTTATTCTAATGATATGGCATGAAATCCCTCTTTTGGGTGTCATCCTACTATCCTCTCACTGATACCGTACATACAGCTTTGTGGGTATGTAGATTTTGTTATGTATGGACTAGATAAAGGAAATATGTAAGATGGTTATAAAGGTGGAACCAAATGTTTGTGTTCTATTTCTTTTAGATGTTGGTGCTGGTGGCATGAAGATGATTGTCCTCTTATTACAAGCAGTTTTTAATATATTGTCCTTGTTCCCATACCATTGTATTACTTTTGGGTTTTTTTTGATGTTTTCAAACATGAAAATGAAAAATGGTGTTCTTTGTTTGGTTATGTTTATTTAGTTTATGTGATTTTTATTAATTTTTTATATTTGTGATTATATAAATTGGTAATATCATTCCCAAACCACCTTGTTAATATCCATTCAATATTTTTCATCCCATGGTGATTCGGAACACCCTTTGTGAAATGTTTTGAACCCAACTTGGTGTCGGGTTATAATAAATCCCATATTGGTTTGTGAAAATTAACATGCTCCATATACATAAATGGATACAATCATATAGGTATGATAGAACAACTACATTAAAAAATATGTAAACCATTTATATATATCTCTAAATAGATCGATCCATGATCTATATGAATCAACCAAGTATATTGATGTACATGCAAAGATACATAGTCTTCCACAAATCTACCTATCTTTGGAATTATAAAGGAAATTCTAATATATCAATGATAAATGAAATTAAAAATTAAAAAGTCCAAAAATGAATAACTAGAGATATCACATTAGATACATATCGATTGATGAAAATATGAGCGGAAATGGGAAATAGGTCTCTAGGGCACCCTTGTAATAATTATAATGAAAATATATATCCAAGGATGTCAGCACAATTATTATATTATTTTAACTTAGGAAATACCACTACATAACTCATAACATTGGTGTAGCACATAAAAAATGAATGTTTTCAATAAAATAAGAAGTCTAGAATAACCCATTTCAAAGTCAGACTAGAATCCCCATCATTGGTATCCAATAGTATCATGATGCTGAGGAATGGAGACCAAAATCCCTAATAGTTGAAACCAATGTTAGGGGAAGAAGGAGAAGAATACAGAGGAGGATAATAGGGTTGAATATATTCCACCACTATTTTAATGTAACTAATTATATTTGATTTATCTCAAAAGTAAGGGAGATATCCGTGGGGGAAGTGAGAATGAGGAGAGTGCGTGTAAAGGATTTTGTTGAGTGGAATGAGGGATATATGAGGGTAACCCACTTTAGTGATTGATAGTGATTTTTTTTAATTCCACTCATTAATTAGGTGAATTATTAGGCATAAGGGTAAAGCAAATCATTATCCAACAATGTGGGAATTAATATACACACACTTCTAATCCGTATAGTTTCATTGAGCGGCTTACAATCCATTATTCAACCATATAGAGATACTTCCCCAAAAACTCATACCTCATACAAGTTCATCACATTATTTGACAAACTATTAACCATAAATGTGAGACCATCATAACCTTAGAACCAAACTGTAGGTTTATCTATTCCCCCTCAAATCATTAAATAGCCCATGTTATACTAAACATTGGGACATATGATTTTTATAGATGATTATCCCTAACCATGCACCAATTTCATTAATTTGTTATTTTATGTTTTGTTCCTTACTAGTATAATTCCATTTAGCAAGCCCATTCTTCATTTCATTATTGTATTACTAACATAATATTAGTTTTATTATCTAGGTGAAATATTTTTCCTTAGTTTGAATGCCTTGTTCGAAAACCACCGCCATGGAAGACATTTTTTTAGAGCGGATTGATGCAAAAAGGATGGAACATAATTGTTTTTTAATTGTTTATTGGAAAAATGTAATTGTAACCAAATTAAATATTGTTTGAAATGTATATAGTAGTGTGTTGTTTTGTATTTCTGATTTCAGGTAAATGTATGTATCATTTTTATTCTTCTATGCTTTGTGTATGGGTATTTTTTGTGCTGTGTGCTAGTGTTGTTTGTGCTCTGTGCAGGTTCTGTAATGTGTGTAGGTGCTGGGCAGGTTCTGGGTTTTGCACAGGATCTTTGGCCTTTATTAGTGCTAGTTAAGCGCTGATAAATCAATGAGAATGTATGTGTTAAACTTATATGCATGGAGATAAAGGATAACCATGGTACTTAATATATATATTCCTAATTACATGACATTAAATTATTTTAGAAGAGTCCTCTATCCATTAATGTTTCACATAAGTTTTTTTTTAACTAAGAGAATGTTGTCACCATCCTAGTGGTATT
Organism: Viscum album; assembly: GCA_963277665.1. Lineage (NCBI taxonomy): Eukaryota > Viridiplantae > Streptophyta > Magnoliopsida > Santalales > Viscaceae > Viscum > Viscum album. Next base: position 1,708,436,072 of record OY728140.1, on the reverse strand, counting down.
CCAAAACATACCAGAAAAGATATAGAAAACAAATGTATACTTTCAATATTTAATATAACCATGAGGATTAAATATATATATTATAGTTTTGAAGATATTCTTTATGTAGGTACATACTGGTTTGGGTGAAAATATTATAGGGATTTATATTTTATTTTAAATATTAAATTGTAAATAAAATATTTCTAATTTCGTACAGGCTTTGACTGTTCATTGAGAAAACAATTCTTTTTATTATACATATAAATATGTAGAAAAAATTTTCAAATAATATATTATTATTATTTTTGTATCTTGAGATATGTTTTGGTGGACAATAGAGTCTCTTCACTTATACACATTATATGCAGTTGATTACACCTAAAACATTACATGGTTTATTTCATGAATTGTTAATAATTATGTTGTATGTTCACTTGATTAAATTCTATTTGGAGTTGATGTTTCATATGTGTGTGTATTCACTATGAGGTTATTGATAAATATATGCCTTTATTTCCAAGTGGATTTATTTTAGCATGTTTCATAGAAATTTTATTTTGCATTCAAGTTAATTGGATTATATTCATATCATCAGTTTTTGTTTTCTATATCTATATAATATCACTTTTTTGGATTAATAAATATATAAATTATGATGTAATAATTTATTAATAACTTCTTGTGTATAGATACTCCATTTGGAATATATGTTTTTACTTAAAAATATTGAATATATCTAATATACAGATGAGATGATTATATGTTTGATAGAATATAAAATTGGAACGTTTTAATGTTGTAAAAGGGTAAATAACTCCACAATGACAAATTAATAAAAATGTTCAAAGTCACCATCCCTACAAGATTTGATAATTCTATTAGGGTCAATAATGATATGGTTTAAGTAAATTGATGAAACAATATATGCAGTTATAATTCATTTAGAGTGGTGTATCAGTTTTCTGGGAATTTATTTTATTATGAAGTGACAGGTGTTTTGATACATGAGATGCAACCCATAAAATCCATACTCTACTTTCTAGGTAAGTTCATATTACCAAGGGATTCACTGTATTCACTAAGAATAATAGGGTTGAATTAAGATTATTCTTATATGGTTTGGGTATAATTTGACACCCTAGAAATTATATTAGTATATGTTTATGGCTGCATGTTTTCCTCACATTCATGAAAATAAAAGGAACCTTATTATAATTAATATATTCCCACTATTATTTGACCTTTTATTTAGTAGGTAAAAATAGAAGATAATATGTTATTAAATAAATATAGAAAATATATGAAATGAAAAAAATGAAGATGAAGTCATCCTTATAATTATCATTTTTCTATTATTAAAAGGATAAAGATTTCATTAGAGTTTTACCTTAGAAAATCATAAGAGAAGTCCTAGCAAGTTTCGCTTGAGATATATTGTTTTCATGAACTGTTCAAGATCAAGGAAATCAATTTGAGATATTTGTTAGCTAAATTTCCATTGGTGACAGCCACTGATTCTTTCTAAACATTAGAAATTTTGTATAAAACATTAAATTTTTTTAATTATAACTTTTTATTATATAAAACTATAATTATTAATGTAACAAATTATGGATTTCATAGAAAACACGTTTCAATTAAATAATATTTTAAATAATGAAATCCGCTAAAATGTAATTGTTTTAATAAACAAATTTACCGATGAAATTTAATTGTTTAATATTAAATAATTAATAAATATTATTGAATTATTTATAAAATCATATAATATCTATTTTAAAATAATTTTATTTTTCATTAGATTATATATATATATATATGGACTAGAATAAATAAGTTTTTCTACAAATAATATTATGAATCATACATTTATAAACAAATAAAATTGGACATAGTTAATTGATAATTGATATTTAATATAAATTTTAATTTCAGAAAATAAACACCATTATTTGAATAATCATTATAATTTTGTCATAGGACAAATTTTTGGTATTTTTTTAATTAATAATTTTTTTATAAATAGTAGACAAAAGGGTTTTTACAAATACTATGACTATTATAAAATCATGAGGATGTAATAGTGTATTAAAAAAATGTATTAATTCATTTTCATAATAAAAAATGAATTTAAAAATTATATTATACATTAAAAAAATGATATTTAATTTATAAAATTATGATTAACATTTTCAACCTATGTATTATTTTTTTAAGAATCTATTTTTTTCGTTAGACACTTCTTATTTTAAAAATAATTAGTAAAATATTTAAATAAATAATATTATTAAATTCCATTAATATTTTCCATAATTATACTAAATTTATTAATTATACGTAAAAATATTTTTTTATCAAAATAAATTACCAAATATGTAAAATTCTTTACCATACAGAATTTTAATTACAGTAAATTTTAAATTAATTGAAAAAGGAAAAAATATCTCAAAATCACATTCCTTAACTTGTTGTTTGAGTGTTGAATAAAATAATAAATGTCCCTTACGCTTTATATTTATCTTCTAGATCAACATTTTTTCATCATTACATGCATTTAACATGTAACTATGAATATTTTCAAAAGTTCTAACCAACTCATATATAAAATGATCCCTTCAATAATCCACTAATCGTGTCAAATAAAGAATTTTTTTTGGATGAAATTCATCCTAAATATATATTCTACACTCTATAAAAATTTAATGATTTACCAGTATTACCAAAATAGCATTCTAAGAATTAATGATGATTTTTCTTGAGGAGTAAGGTGAAAATTGTTAATTAATCCTTTTTAATTTATATTCCCTTATTTCTTTTTCATCCACTACCAAACATATTTTTACCATTATAAAATATTAATCTATTTTTCATTATCAAAATTTAATTTAATTATGTTTATGAAATAATCATTTTATTCCCCCTATCTAAATTATTTTTCAAATTAAAACATTGATCGTACATACATGCATGTTACCACCTCATTGGATGAAAATTTTCATTTTTAATCCCCATCATAACATGATGTCAATAATATTTTAAATATTTAATTATAATAATATTTATTATAATTTTTTTTAATGAATATTTAGAATTTCTACCATAATTTACATCGATTCTTCGAAAAATGAAACCATTGCTCGTGCATACATATTGACTACCGCCTCTATGGGAAATATGTTATTTTCATCACCACCGTACATGGGAGGTTATAAATATTGATTTTATGAATGAATATGATATAATTGAGTAATATATATACTGTTAATATGATTTATTGATTGAAAAATGAATTAACAATCATTCTAAAGTAACCCATTGATATCCCTTAATTACATGAAACAAGCTCTCTATGGATTCCTTTTTCACAAAATATACCCAAGAAATACAAGAAATTCAAATAAAAAATCATAGATCATTGAAACACTAAGACTATAATATCATAAATAATGGAGGAGTATTGAAAATTGTATAATTGAACTTGGTGTGACGTATTCATTCTGAAACAACTAATAAATAATATTAATTTCTAACATCCAATGCAAATAATAAACATTAAATAACATATATATATATATATATTTAGTGAATGAGTATAAATGAAAAATGTAAATTGTAATATATATGAATAAGGTTATTGAATAATTAATTAATATGGTTATTTTTATTATATAGGTGGTAATAAAGAATTCGTAGATGTTATGAGTAGATTGTACATGATATTTACATAAAACATCATTCTCTGAGGCATATTTTGAATTACGCCACTATTTCAATAATATAATATTTATGATAACTCTCTAAAATATTTTATCATGATCACTCTTTTATAATGGTAGTTAATTTTTAGTTTTCTTTTCTATCTTTCATCTGTTTTTTTCAAGTGGTATACACTCTATAAGGATTAAATCACTAAAATTACCTTATTTGAATCATTTTTTATGATAAACCTATATTCATTTATGTGCTTTAGATATAGCCCCTTTTACATATTTTAATAGGAAAATAACTATTCATGATATTAAATGTTCTATTTATGTTTTCCCTTTAAATTTATTTTGATTCAAATGATAACATATATATAAGAGTTTTTTTCCAATATCGTTTCTTTTTCATCAAAAATAATTCTCTTCTATATCAATAATATTATTCCCACTAATGTTATAATTTCTTATCTTGTAATAAAATCAAGTTTAATTTATTTTTCCAATAATATTTCACCTTACATTTTTTGAAAATGTTTTCATATAACTCTTTTATGGAAGTGGGTTTCAGTAAATATATTTTGAAATATTATTCACTTTTATATATTTTATCTGAAAATTCATACATATAGACATAAGCTTTATTACTTTTCAATGTTCAATTTTATTGGTTTTTTTTATTTTTTATTTTTCTATTATTATTTTATTTAATATTATTTTAAAAAGTTAATTTTGAGTTAATTTTCAATTATATTCACTTTCTTTATAAATTTGAATTAAGATTTATTAATATATTTTTTGAGTAAGGTATTTATATATAATATGGTTTTTTATTATGACACAGATGCATTAGTGGTTCTCATGAGGCATTTTTTTTGATTGTTGGTGTATACATATCCAACGTTACTTTTTTATTTTCAAAAAATTTTAAGGGGAATGTGAGAACACTCACAAGATTAAACACCAAAAGTGATTAATGATTTGTTGAAAAATAGTTTGAGATGATTGGAATCCCTCTCCCTAAAAAAATACAGGGAATATAATTTACCTATGATTCAGGGCATCCCTTTATGATACCTTCATACTGATGCGTTATGTTATCCAAAGATATTGTGAATTCCCCCATGTTGATCTTCCCCATATTGGAGCCTCTTAGCAGAATGTGTTCCAATCTATCAGTCCACCCTCCAACCTTCGTTGTGGTGGTCACATGAAGCATTCTTCCCATATTCTTTAGTTCTATTAATTCCATTGATTCTTCAACAATTTCTTTATCTGAGATCATAAGTAGGTCCATGTGTTCCAAAAATAAGGATATATATCTCTGCTGTTCTCATGCGAAGCATGACTCACGTCGATGTCTAAGATCACTCATGTTTATACCAATCTATGGACTGGATGGGAAAAATACCTCCCCACCAACAGACACCATGTCACATGATGTGTTGTCCACTGTATGTAGGTTACTTGTAGTTATAGAAGCACTTTTTGGTAGCTTTCCCTTACTTTCAGATCTAGTGATATGTGGACTAGATATGTTAGAATACTCCTTCCTATGACACGCCCTCCAATTTTTCTTAATAAATCCATCTGAATCGATAGTAGTTTACTTTCATTTCCTTATAGACGATTTGAGATATTCTTCCACAATGACCATTTCCTTCGAGTCGGCAGGGAAGTCCAAATGATCATCAGTATCCTAGTGGGAAGATCCCTTATCCACCAAGTGGTCCTACCCCTATCCAAGTATTCCATCTATCCCATCTCATTCTATACAGGAGTGGCAGTCATTCTCTCCCAACACTACAAACCAATTTTTATCATTCATACTATTTCACCCAGATATAACCTTCTCATCATAAGAAGGGGTTTTGTACAGGGCCGGTATTGGTATCATGATGTCTCCTACCAGATGAAACCCTCATCCCATAAATTTAAAGTGCATTGAGGAATTCCCGAGAGATAAACTCTGAGAGCCCTCACCAGTGTCTTGGTCCTCGCAGACTCCTTCAATCACCTCGGTTAACTTGAATACATTTTTTGAAGCCATCTGGATTTCCAAATCCTCCAAAAGGAACTCCTTCACTCAGAAAATGCTACCACCATGTGAGCCGACTTATAGAAGCATGCATAGGTCATTCACTACCTCTTCACTACAACCTGAAACTGCATTATGCTGGGGTACCACCTCTCCAGCACCAATGTCTGATGTAGAGTCCTTGGTCAATGAAAGTATATTGTATTAGTTAAATTTTTTATGATATTTATGATTTCTATGTTATGTTCTTAATGAGTGATATTATTTCATTCTTGTGGTATTTATGATAATTATATTATCATTACTATAGTCTTGACAAAAGGGTTAATATTTCTAACATTATTCATTCTTTCACTATTAAAATAGTAATTATTATTCATTTGATTGTTTAGATTTATATATTAACTATTGAAATATTTTATGTCAAATTTATTGATTATATTTAACCTCAGTTGATTATTTACTATGATATATTATTTATGACTTTATTATACATGGATTCTTCTTTTATATGCACCACCTTACTAGGATTACGATCTCACATTTTTATTTTATTTCCTTTTAATAGGTAAATAATAAGGGGTCTTTGAATGAAATCAAGGATTTACTAAAAAAAATATTATTTTTAATGATTTATATAATTTTATTTTATAATGATTTCATTTTGATATATAAATATGTATATACATAATATCCTCAGACTATTAAATGGTATGATCCCCTATGATGTGACTCCATTTGCATGTTACTGGAGATGGGTTGTTTAAGTGTATATCAACGAAATATTAAATGAAACATTGGGAACTAGAATTATGAAAACATAGATTAGATAACATAACCTTATGACTATATGTCGGGATCATAATAAGTATATGAAAACCTACAAATTTTTTGTTAACGTTTAGAGTGTTACATTTCCTTAGAATAACATCTATGATTCAATATAAAAAAGATGATTTAGGCTATATAATATAATAAATTAGGGGTAAAAACCATGAAAATGGTAAGATGGGCATTAACATGACTTTCACTCAGTGATATATTAGTGGTAATAACAGCTCACATATTTTAACACTCCTGAGGCACAATCATTTATTGAATCACATCCACTTTATGATCCATTTAAAATAGTAAAAAATATTTTTTTATTTAATTATATATATATGGACACTATGATTTTGACATTGGGATTTCCACTTGTATAAATTCTCATTTTAGGTTATTTTTTTATTATATTAAGTATTATATATTATGATTTTAAATTCACGGTGTTATTCATGAAAATTTAAATTAATTTTGTTAATTAGATATGGATCCTTTCTGAAGAGATTGTGTTAATTATTGATATTTTTAATAAAGGGTTATTTGGATTTCGGAATATAAGTTGAGTATGATACATATACTAAAGGATTTGAAAATTTGTATGTTGATATGGTGTTTCAGGTTATATTAGGAAAATGTTAGTATATTTTGATTATTGGATATTATTATTTTTATGATTTATTGATATGATGTATTTTTAATATATGGATGAAGTAATTGAAATTAATTGGGAAAAACCTATGTGGAATAAAAATTGTTGCAATCAATGAATTTTGGGTATAAATAGTTGTTTATGTGATGTCCTGGTTCTGGAAGCTACCTAGAGGCACCCCGTACCCAGTTGGTCACATGGCCTTAAGCGCATTTCCCCCAATGCCAGAGGCTGCCGAGCAGTAGCAAGGGAATTGGGTGTGATAGTGGGGAATCTATTCAATCATTAGAAAAGTAACACATTAGAAGTAAAATAGATAACAATAACGGAAGTAGTATTCATACCATATAATAGTAAATAGCGGAAGACTAGAAGTAATAACAACTGGGCACATATATATATATGATGCCTGATACATATGTCTACAAAATCATCCAATCAAATTACAATGATGGAATAAAGTACTAAACCAATGTTCAAAAGAAATCAAAGTAAACAACTCTACCATTCTACCTATCTCCACAAGAATCATGTACCTAAAGTAGAAGGGCACTTTCCATTATCCATACCTATAACAATATAAATTTTTTGGGCCCAAAATCATGACCCAAATAGGGTGTGAGACTAAAAATTAGTTGGAAACCAACAAAATATTTGTTCCTAACATCCAATGAATATATATGGAGGGAAATAAAAAATGAAGTAGTAAAAAAGGATGTACACATAGTAACAATCCTACAAATTCAATTGAATTCATTTTCATATATCATGTTAGAAGCTAATCAATACCGGGTAACCCTATTGGATGTACTCACAACCTTAACCCTCTAGTTCAACCAAACAAACACAAGAAACCATCTAGGAAGTAATTATAGTATAACCCCTCTGGTTCATCTTTAGAAAAGACTCTATATAAGCACTCATCATCAATTCCCCCTAATGTCTCATATTGTAACTAATAGGCACTCTAAGGAAGCAATCAACATCCAATTCCCCCTATGGCTCATATCGAGGAAACTAAAGACACCATGAGGGATAAAAAAAATCAATCCCTCATATGGTCTCTCAACGTAACAAAAAAATAGACACTCTGGGGAAGCCCTCAACATCCATTCCCCAAATGGTCTACTACACGAGGTTCCCACAACCTTGTGTAAGTCAATCGTGCACAAATGATACATGGAATCCAATGTAAACCTCATGAACTACTTGGATAAATAATCTACAACATATCATAGCATGTCTAATAATAACCACTCCACCCTAACAATACTAGGGATGGAAATCAAGTGCCTAATAGGAAATCTAGACCAAATGGTCCAAACAAGAAATCATGGGAAATACATCCATATCATAGAAATATTAACCCTATTCACAAACAATTAACCTCAATCCCAACAACTAAGGGATAGCAGGCAATTATAGGGCTAAAAACCATAAACACGCAATACCCCTCCCATGGGTATTGGGAACTTTTGCATATAAAATTCAGTGACTATCTATGGAAAGGAACAAACCACCTACCTTGTAATTGTACATACGATATACATGAACCTCATTTCTTGAATCACCCAAGAACATCGTAGATCTAAAAAATGTTAAAAAATTTCAACTGAGAATATCTCATGAAAGAGGATAAATCAAGATATGATGGTCAAGAATAAAGGAGAACTCACCGATGTGATCGCAATGTCATAGATGGAGGTCGAATCAGAGAATGGATGGTGAGTCGGGGGCTCGATGATGATCTGGCAGTCTCATTCGCTCCTGGATGAGATAGGTCGAGAAGAAGACAGTTCTTCCAATCAGATGTGACTCCAATATGTTTAATGAAATATAAATAAATTATGTGGCATGTAATTTAGAAGTACACATTGTGTACTTTCTTTAGCTGGTCTCCGATTGAGGTGGTCTCGAGGTCACTATACACCACCATGTGCTCGGCCGTAACACAACCCACACAGGGCTACCCGTGGAAACCGAGTACACAACATGTACATATAAGTACATGACATGTAATCCTAAAATTTCTAGAAACTCCTTTTTTTATAGAAAATAACCAGAAAAGAATAAACATACTTGAAAGAAGATCCAGGTTCTTAAAAACATCTCCCTTACAGAAAATTTTCCCTGAATTTCCCATGAAAGGCAACATAGAAGAATAATCCTCGAATAGATTTGACCACTATGATCGTACATTAGCTTCCCTCTCCCAAGTATCATCCTATAATCTCTCATGATTCCATATCACTTGTACCAGAGGAATAAACTGACCACTAATAATCTTCTCACTTCGATAAACTATCCAGATAGGATTCCCCCTGAATAGGGCATCCACTTCTAAATCAACCTCCTTGGGTTGGAAAGCATGAGATGGGTCTGAGAAGTAATGTCGAAGCTGACAAACATGGAATAAATCATGCATATACTGATACCTCTGAGGTAACTACAAGTGATAAGAAACCAACCCGACTCTCCCCAACACCTCAAACAACCAGATTTATCTTGGTAAAAGCTTACCCTGTCTCTTAATCCTCCTGTGTCCGAACTGCATTGTGACTTGCAGGAAAACCTGATCTCTGACCTCAAACTCTAGAGGTCATCTCCATCGATCATAATAAGAGTTCTATTGTGACTGTGCAGTAGCCATCCTCTTTCGAATCAACTTTATATGCTCTGTGTTCTCTTGTACAAGTCGAAGTCCCAACAGAGCTGCCTCTCCTGCCTCCATCCAACATAACGGTTATTGGAAAGGCCTACCACACAAAGCCTCAATAGGTTCCATATAAATACTTTCTTGAAAACTATTATTATAGGAAAACTCCACAATAGGTATGTGCTTCTCCCAAGAGCTTCCAGAATATTAGATGCATGCCCGAAGCATGTCCTCAAGCACCTAAATCATATGCTCGGACTAGCCATCAATCTAGGGGTTGTATGCTTTACTCAAATGTACATATATACCCAAATCCAGCTAAAGACCCTACCAGATCCGAGAAGTACAATGGGCATCCCTTTCTGAAAACATTGACTATGGAACTCCATGTAAATGTACAATATCATGAATGTATAACCTTCCCTTCTCATCAACATTGAAGGTCTCCTGGATCAGCAATAAGTTAGAAAACATCATGAGTCTATCAATGAAAACACATGCCATGATATTCCCTCAGAAATACCTTATCAAACCTATCAAAAAATCCATCATGACATCATTCCACTTCCACTCGGGAATGAGTAACTGTAGAAAAAGCCCTGCTAGTCGATGGTGCCCTGACTTCACATGTTTATAGGTGGAAAACCTCATGTAAAAACCAGAAACATCTTTCTTTATAACTTTCCACCTATACTGACAGTGTATATCTCGATACATCTTGGTGATACTAGGATGAACTGCACAAATTGAGGAATGAATGTTTCACATCATCTCCTCATGTATGTTTCCTGGCACCAACACACGTCTATGGAAATGAAAGATCTCATACTCACCTACTGTCCATATAGAAATAGGTTCCACTCCGAACACACACTCCCATAGGACGAGGCCTTGTGAATCTGATATCTTCCTCATTCTCACTCGATCAATAGGATTAGAGATAATGTCTACAGATGATAGAAACATCTGCCCTTATCTGTCATGCACCTCCAATTACATTTCATATAATAGGGATACAAGTTTCCACTCACTATTGTCCTCTAGAACTTCTTGTACCTCAGTCCTCCTTTTCAATTCATCATTCACTATGTTGGCCTTTCGAGGCATGTAGTCAAGCTCAAAGTCAAAAAACTGAAGGTACTCAACCCACCTTTATTGTCACAAATTCAGATCTTACTGAGTGAATATATACTTGAGAATTTTGTGGTCAGTGAAAACCACTAAATTCTCTCCTAGAAGATAATGTCTCCAATAACATAAATCATGAACAACTGAAGCCAACACGATATCATGATTTAGGTAATTTTCCTCTTGTGGCCTCAGTTACCGAGACCTGTATGCAATGAATTTTTCTCCCGGCATATGCACAACTCTTAGCCCGATACAAAAAGAATCACAAAAAAAACATTTCTCTTGCATAGATCTTGAAATACTAGTATTGGTACTGATGTCGACCTCCCTTTCAGCACTGAAATGCTGACTCACAAGAATCTTATCATGAGTACTTCACACCCTTCTTCGTTCAACTCATGCTAACCAGACCTCAAGTCAATCTTTGAGACCACCCGGTCTCCTCGAAGCCGATCAAAGAGATCATCAATACATGGAAATAGATATTTCTTCTTGACCATCAACTGGTCCAATGCCTGATAATCCACACAATGTCAAAGGCTACTATCCTCCTTCCTCGCAAATAGGACATGCGAAATCCAAGGAGAAGTACTAGTCGGATGAAACCCTATGCATGCATCTCCTACAACTACTTGTTGAGCTCCTGAAACTCTGGTGTAGCCATACTATAATGGGGAATAGACACCAGTGACACTCCTTGCCCAAGATCAATAGAAAAGTCCACCTATCACTTTAGAGTCAAACCTGAAAGGTCCCCTGGAAAGACATCCCTAAAACAATTCACCACTGGAGGACCGACCATCTGTGAAGTACCATGGTCATCCAGATATTTACTAGAAATAGGAGCTATAACTCCTCCCAATCATGATGCTCGGGTCCTGCACTGCTCTCTTGGACATCCCACTCACCCTTATGAAGGAACGATCCACTAGTGAGTGATGTGAAACTCACCCTATGATGATATAAATCGAAAATTTTTTTGAAGGGAACTAACCAGTCTATTATGATAATGACATCATTTCATGTCTTCTCTAGGACATAGGGGTCCCATAAGAAGTTACTCCCACCAACCTCAAGAAGGAACCCCTTTCTCTGACGTAAACTATCCATTATACTCCCCAACAGAGTGCCCAACGTCATGATACCAGTAGAAGAAAAGATACAAATCCCAAGTCTCTCCACAATAGCAGCAGATATAATGCTATGGAGAGCCCCTATATTGAAAATAAAAGATGAAAAAGCTGTGGAAACTAGGATCGTACCTTATACTATAGAGGGTCCTAGATCATACTCCTACTAGTTCTAATCCACTGCAAATGTCTAACCCGCACAACGACCCTATAATCCTACATGACCACCCTAAGCTGATCCAACCTGCTATTGCTCAAAGCCTGGTGACTGGATACCATTGCTGCGACCTCCACCTTATCCTGAACGACCAGTTAAGCTCCAGTTTCTGGACTAATGAGAAACTGGTGGTGCTTCTCCTAAACAAGGAGTCATTGAAGAACCCATTTCACCAGCAACCATTGAGAAAAATTGACAGAAACGCTGAAGGATCCCCATATTACCATAAGATCAGCACTCCACTAGGTCTCTCAATAAATGTGACCTCGTATGCTCGCTCTTCCTACACTGGTAGCACAACAACTGGATACTAAAAGAAGTGTTCTGGATCCTCGGATCCCCACGGGTAGACTCCCTTCAGCACTCACTACTGTTAGTAGGAGGGATACCAACTCTGGATGTCTAACCGCCCTGGATAACCACTCATGAACCCCTCAGATTGTGCTCTATGTTTAGTTCCTGGTTCACTATAGAAGCGATGGAAGTAAACTTAAAGATGATCAACTAAGATAAGATGTTGTACCTAAGACCATACTCAAACATCCTATTTAGGAATAACTCATCACCTCTTGGGATAGGCGTGAGGCGCTTAATCTTTGTGAAATGAGAAGAGTACTCAATGACTGAGAGAGTACCCTACTCCAGACTCAAAAAATCTCAGACTCGATCGACCCTCAAAGTCTCTAGGTATTAGTAGTCATAGAAGGAACACTGGAACTCATCCAAATCCATAACTTGTTGGCATCCCACCGGTGATATCACATCCAAGCATCTCTTGGAAGAGTCTCGTAACATTTACATAGAGAGCTTCACCCTCATATCTGGAGGCATCTCCAAATGGTCAAAGATAGATATCATGGATTCTAACCCTGACTCTACAGCCTAGGGTACTCTATCCCCTGTTATGGTGGGATGATGTGGCTACTAGAAACCTGCGTTAGATCTGCCATAGAAGGGGCATTATGTGGTACTCTTCATAATTACTGCATGAACATCATAAATCACTTTTGGAAATATGTGTCAGCACCAGTTTCCAGAATGATGACCGGTTCCAAGACTGGCATAACTAGAGAATTTTTTGGTAGTCCCTGATTAGCTATATCTGGTGTTTCATCACTGCCCTGTAACTGGTATACAACTGGAGGACGTCTCAGTGGAATGACTCTGTATGGTCAAGTGCACACCTTAGATCAATATTAATAGGGACTGAAAATTATAAGTGTACGAAGGGAGGAAGAGAAAGAAATAATTCTTGTTTTTCAAAACATGGATACACAACGTGTATAATTTCTACATGATGTGATCCCTTAAGCCTTCACATGGGCGTGTAATTTTTCCATCCTAGGTCATGTAACAAACCATACACTTGGTGTGTTGTCCTAATACCTGGTGTGTAATTGAATCCTTTCTCTCTACATGAGTTCTTCTACATGGTTTGGCTACACAGTTTCCCTAGAACTATACTACACAACGTGTTAGTTCCAGACACGTCATGTACTAAACACACTTCACTGACCCGTGTTGTTAGTTACATGACTAGTTACACGGCTGACTCTACACAGCATGTACGTGCTAGAAAAGGCATGTAATAGAAATATTTCACCAACCCGTGTGGTTCATTACATAGAAGAATACATGGGTCACACTACACAACATTTTTAGGCTTAACATGACATTTATAACATATGTTTTATCCATTAGTGTTGTTAGTCACATGGGTGGACACATGGTCTACACAACACGACATGTACAACCGTTACACGACATGCTACCCCAATTATTTACCAATCCCATGTCTCTTCCCACATATCCAGTGACATGGTTAGAGACTACACAACATGTACATGTAGTACACAATGTATACTTAAGAAAAAATAGTTCCTTCCCAAACAGAAGGACACAGAGCATGTATTCATCATTTCACGCCTTGTATTCTGGGTTCTTTTGGATAGTAAGTCTCAGGAACTACTATGGAACCTAGAAAACAATAAAATGACCATTAAGGTTCCATATTCCGATACATGAGGGCCCATACTCTCTGTGAATCAATGATTGAAATCTAATACATGTCAAATAAAATAAAAATAAGGCAAAGATCCACCAAATTCCGATCCATGAGGGTCCATAAAACCTCAAGAACCAATGTTAGCTGTTCATTAAAAAAACTTGATTCAATTAAATACCCTATAAAAATAACGTATTCTATCAAGGCATCTATCCAAATAGCATGCATATCTTACAGAACCAATATCACAACTACATGGAATCGATAATGCACCCAAAATGGCATGTAAAGAATGCATGACATGTGATCTCTAGAAAGTACCAATATGATGCATGAGATGGAATACCCTCATCTCATCAGGTTGCAATAGAAATAGAACATTAATTATATAAAAAATAATAGCACAAAACATGTGAATCACCCAATGGTTAAATCAAATCAACTGTGAAATTAAAAAACAAAAAAATTGTAATAACGAGGTAAATTGGGTTATCCTTATACACGAGTTAGTCACTCAAAGGAATAACTTATTATCAATTACCCATTACTTCTTATCCCTGGATATAGGATCCAAAAAGTAAATCCTGAAGAAAATAATCGCTATGATATAGATTTGTAAGGTCCAAATTTTGGAAGCCGCACAGAGGCTCCCCGTACCATGTTGGTCGCATGGCCTCAAGCACATTTCCCTGAACACCAAAGGCTTCTGACTAGCAGTGAGGTCCTTGGGAGTGATAGTGGTGAAACAATG
Organism: Viscum album; assembly: GCA_963277665.1. NCBI lineage: Eukaryota > Viridiplantae > Streptophyta > Magnoliopsida > Santalales > Viscaceae > Viscum > Viscum album. Next base: position 1,708,420,987 of record OY728140.1, on the reverse strand, counting down.
CCTTAATTTTCAATGTAACACAACATAATTAAAACATATAGAAATAAAGATAGCTATAATTATTCCATACTATATTGTATAGGGGAAGACTAGAAGTAATTACAACTGAGCATATATATATATATATTTATGATGCATAATACATATGTCTAGGGAAGTAGCTAAACAAATCACAATGCTGGAATACAATACAAAAACAATGTACAATAGAAAAGCAAGTAAACAACCCCACAGCATAGCAAGCCTCAGCTTGGTCCCATGATCCCCAGCTCCACAACAATCATGTACCTAAAGTAGTAGGGTGATTTACCTTATCCATACCTATGGTAATATAATCTGTTTGGGCCCAAAGTCATGACACAAATAGGGATTGTGACTAATACTAGTATGAAACCACCCAATGTTATGTTCCCAACAGTCAGTGAATATATATCACATGCAATAAACAAAATGAAGTAGTAAACAATAAATTACACCTAGTAAAATCCTGAAATTCAATTACATTCATTTTAATATATCATGTATGTAGCTTATCAAAAGTGGGTAAAGCTATAGGAAGTACTCTTAGCCTAACCCCACTGGTTCAAACAATTAAACACATAAAACCCTATGGGAAGTCCTTACAGTCTAACCCCTCTGGTTCAGATTTAGCAAAGACTAATTAAGGAAGCAGTCAACGTCAATTCCCCCAATGGTATTGTATCGGTAACTAATAGACAATTTTAGGAAGAACTCTACATAAAATTCCCCCTATGGACTGTATAGAGTAAACTACAGACACTCTGAGGGAGAAAAAATTCCATCCCTCCTATGGCCTCGCAATGTAACAGAAAAACAGACACTCTGGGGAAGCCCTTCATGTCCATTCCCCCTACGGTTTACTACACCCAATTACCACAACCATGTATAAATCAATAATGCAAAAACGATACATGGAAGCCAATGTAAACCTCAATAACTATTTGGAAAAACAATCTACAACATATCATAGCATGTGAAATAATAATCACTCCATCCTAACAATATAATGCATGGAATGCAAGAAACCTAATAGGCAAGCCAGACCAAATGGTCAAAACAAGAAATCATGGATAAAAACATTCATATCATATCAAGGTTTACCCTATTCAAAAATAATTTACCTCTATCCAAATAAACAAGGACTAACAAGAAATAAGAGGGCCAAAAACCATAAACATGAAATACCCTGCTCATGTGTATTATGCACTTTTGCACATAAAATTCAAAGACTATCAACAGAAAGGAACAAACCACCTATGTCGGCATTGTACAGTTGATATATGTGAACCTTAGGCCGTGAATCACCCTATAATTCCACAGATCTACCAAAATATTAAAAAATTTCAACCGATAATATCTCGTGAAAGAGGATAAATCAAGAGATGAAGTTCACTAAGAAAGGAGAACTCACTGATGCGATTCCAACAAAATCTATGGAGGTCTAATTGGAGAACAGATGGTGAGTCAGGGGGAATGGCGAAGATCTAGCGGTCTCGTTATCTCCCAGACAAGATAGGTCAAGAATAAGATGGATCTTTACATCAGATGTGACCCTAGTCCATTTAATGAAATAAAATTAAAGTACACGGTGTGTACTTTAGAAGTACATGGAGGGTACTTTCCTTACCCGACCTCCTCTTTAGGCGGTCTCCAGGTCACCATACATGGCCATGTGCCCAGTCGTTACACGACCATCACACAGCTACCCGTGACAACTGAGTATATGGAGTGTACATGTTTGTACACGATGTGTAGTCTTGAAAGTTTAAGAAACACCTATTTTTCACAAGAACAACTAGAAAAGAAAAAACATACCAGAAAGGAGATCTGGGTTCTTATAATGTAAAAGGATAATACAATTATGTTTCATTTTTAATATTAATTTTTCAATAAGTTATAGTCAAATTAATTTTTTTAGTACATGGATGATAATAAGATCATGAAAATGGTGTTACAATAGATATATCTTTATAAAATTCAAAAACAATGTATCGATGTATATTTTTCATATATAGTTATGATTTTGAAAACCTAGTGATATGTCGATTATTAGTAAAAATATGGGTTTATTAATATTAATAAAATATAATGGTTTACATCTTATTAGAAATTTTAACTTGAGTTCAGAATTTCATATAGACAGCCTTAATTAATTTTCAGTGTTGATTTTTAATTAAAATTACTATGACATGATTTATTTAATGGAGGATAATTTAACTCTTTATAAATTAATATAAATTATGGTTTTTATTTAATTTTTATAAATATCACTGATTGAAAAAATAACAAATTTATAATTAATATATGGTCATTGTAACATAATTATTGAATAAACAGTTATATATTTAATCAACTTTAATGATAAATCAACACAGTAAAGAGATGAAAGGGAATCTTACAGTATAATTATTCTTTATATGGATTATTTTTTAATAATAGAAGGGAGTTGGAAGTTATAGGTTTTTCCCTAGACCAATCCAATTATGAACAATAACAAGTACGACTTGATAGAAACCATTCATGGGAAAAATGAAAGTCCATATATTCAAATATGAGATCCATGCTATATTAATTTCCACCTATGTCAACCACTAATTCCTATTTCATCGATTGGTATTATATAGAGAAATTTATGGCATTTTTAATTTTAATTTTTGAAGATATACACATAAAATTATTAATGTAATAAATTTTCTATTTTTAACGTATGAAATTTATAAAAAATTATTTTAACGAATGAATTGAACTAAAAAATAAAATTTGTTTTTAATAAAAATGTATTAAAGAAATATAATTAATTAATTGTAAAAAGGATATAGATGTTAATTAATTTATAATAAAATCGTGCAATATATATTTATTAAATAATATTGTTTTTCCCTCTATTATTTAATTTTTCCGTAATAAATTATATTAAAACTTTCAAATATAATACTCAAAATTATTTATTATAAAAACAAATATATTAGAAAAAATTTAATTAATAACTGATATTAAATACTATTAATTACAATGAGGGTCCTAAAAATAAAACTTTATATAGAAATAGTTCTCATGACATATTTAAAATTTATAATATAATATTTTTAAAAATTGAGTTATTGTTGTAAAAGTAAATATTTGTAAAAAGTTATATTAATGGTAAAATAGAAATAATTATTACAAACATATCCCTTAATTTTTTTTAAATATTTTTCGACCAACTAATACTATAATTATATATATTATTTATACTTATGGATCTATATGTCATTTACTGTGACATTCATTTGATCAAATATTTGGAGAATATACAGAAGTGCCACACATACCACTTATTAAATGATCCCTTAAACACCAATTTCCTCTAAACATAAAATGCCTCTTCACTCAGTTCAATTATACCACATCATTCCCAAACACTATCATCCATGTTATAGAGGCTTTGTCCGTTATAGAAGAATATCAATAGATGGCTCAACTATTTTTCTTGAGGAGTAAGGGAAAAAATATTAATCAGTAAATTCGCATTTCATTTATTTTATTTTTAATTATACCTTCTCCAATCATATTATACCAATCATAAAATAATAACATATTTATAATTATTTTACAATAATTTTATTATGTTTATGTAATATTTTTTTACCTGTCCCTCCTAATTATTCATAAAATGAAAACGTCACTTGTGTGTACATAAAGACTATCGTCTCTAGGGAAAACATATATCCTATTTATCTCTACCATAAATGGATGGATATAAGAATTTATATAATGAATAAATATGGTTTTATGGCACGTATATTATTCTATAAATAAAAAACATTACTTTACATCCTTATTTTTTATCAATTGACATTTGAAAATGTTTTTTATCTGTTTGGGAAGAATACCACCCCCATGAAAAACAAGTTCAATTTTTCATCACCACCTTATATTGGTGATCATAAAAATATGTTTGATGAATATATTAAATTAATGATTAATATATTTCATTAATATTATTCTCTAAAGATATGATAAGAATTAATTATCAATATAATATAACCTACTCATATCTATAAATTACTCAAAACAAGTTCATCAAAGATTCAATTATCCAAAACAATACTAGAGATTTCAACAGAATAAAAATGGTTATTCATAAATAATTAAAAAAGTAATATAATAATACATTTAATTGCTTAAATATTTTGAAATTTTAATCAAATAATGGGTTTCCGTATCACCAATACTAAAAGTATACAAAACGAACAAAATTACGAATATCAAATGTTGTAAATAAACAATTCAGAAATAATATATGTGTATTGAATGTGTATAATTGTAGAATAAAAAAGGTAATATATATGGATATGTTTATGTAATATGTGATTAATATGTTTTTTATATATAAGGTTCATAACTATTCATGAAAATCTAGAGTAAAAGGTAAAGGCTTATTGTTTAAAACATCCCACTATTAGAAATATTTTGAATTCCACACCAATTTACATTATATCGTTTTTATTCCATATCATTGAAATATTATATATTGATACACTTATTCATATTAATTAATGTTCCATTTCTAGTCCTCCAATTCATAATTTTATAAATCAATGGTAACACAATTCATAATAGTTTTTATCTCAACTTCATTTATTTGAGACACATTTTCTTATAATGCTTCATTTTTTATTTTTATGGTGTATATACCTCCCATATTTATTCTTTAATAATTAATATATTTATTAATATTAATTCTATAGATATATTTTTCTCCTCTATTTTATTTTAATTCAAATTTTATTATAGTTGTAAGTATTTGTTGATATTGTTTCTTATTTTGGGTCAAGAATATTACCCAATATACAAATATTTTTCTAACCACCAATATCCTCCAATAAAATTTTGAAATAAAATATTTATTAATTATAGGATATAAATATTTTTTGTTTCATATTTTCAAAAATAAAATGAATTAAAATATTAATAATGTGGGTTTTGAGGAAGATATTTTGAAATATTATTCACCATTGAAAATTCAATATTCGACACCAATTTTATAGACAAATATTTTATTGTAATTAAAATTAATTTTGTTTATTTCTAAATTTAAATGATATTTTATTAAATCTATTGGTCATCATGATGAAAATATTATTTAAAAGTGTGTCTAGACATAAATTTATATTAACATTATCTTTTTTTAGAAGTTTTGAATAGAATCTCCTCTGAAATGTATCATATTTTAAAATATATCACCACGAAATTCATTAATTTTAATTAAAAAATTTCATATCAATTTTTTAATTATTTTTCAAATAAATTTTAGTTTCCTTTTATTCTATAAAATATATTATACATATGGTATCAAAAATTAACTGTGTAATAAATTTTAATTGTATAAATAAATATTTAATAATCTTATAAATGAATTTTTAACCAATGTCCACATCCTATAAAATATATTATATTTCACTGGGGGAATGATATAATTATTCCATTCACATTATTTTTCTATATTTCATATAATATTTATTTTCTATTAATTGACTAAGGAAAATATTGATATCCTATAATATTTTTTCCATTAAGAATATATTGATAGGTCTCATGACATATGAATGCTTAAGTATTTGCTTTGTGAAAACCTATTAGTTAATAATTTACAATTTTCATTCATAATTGTACTTATTTTGTATTTGTTGTGGTATTGATATGAATTATGATGTCATAGATGTAGTATTTATGATATGAATAATATCTTCTTTGTGGTCTTAATGATTGGTACGATGTCTTGGATATTGTATTAAATATAACATTATGATATATGAAATTATGAGTTCCATTACTAGGAAATGTTTTATTGTTATTAGTGTGATCATTTACATTGATATGTAATGCATAGATTTATTTCAATATCGTGTTATTAATTTTATAGACATTGTATTGATTATTCACTCTAGCATATTTTTTATTTCCGTTTTCTACGTGATCACTTATTTTATATTCAACCCCTTACTAGCCATCAAATATGAACAATTTTTATTGTTTCCTTTCCATAGGGTACCAAGAAGGGATCATTGAATTAATTTATGGATGTACAAAATGGAATATGTTTTTTTATGTTTATACTGTTTTTAATGATGTTTTCAATATAATATTTTAATCATCTATAATATCTAGTCTCTCATGATGGTTAGACTATAAAATCTATTATGATGTGATACCATTTATATTTTAAGAATGTAATAATTTAATCAATTAAACTAGGTTACTATAGTTTGGTTGTAAAATATAATATTATTAAACATTAAAAGTTTTATAATGATTAGTGAAGAAAATATTTTTACATCTATTTATGCATGGTTTAGTATGTAATATTTTTAAATATATAATATTTTTTATAATATTTATAATATATATAAGAAAAAAAATTAAATATTGGAAAAATGTATTTTTTACTAACTACCAACTTTTGGAATATAGAATTAAACACTCTTACTCGATGTATGCATTTTATTTTTACTCATTAATTAATTTTTTAAAATTAAGTCAATAAGAATGTTACAAAATTATAATTTTTTAATATTCAACAAAATAGTTTTTATTTATAAATAATTGATAATTATACATAAAAATTTCATTAATTCTAATAAATAATTATTTCTCTAAAATATAAAAAATAAAATTTTATATTTTTAAATATATTTTTTAAATTCATAGTGATTGTCCTTATCTTTTCATAAAAGTAAAGAAATTTATTTTGGTAGAAATATCTTTTTAATGAATGGGGATTATAAATTTGTTTTAAATTTGAGAATGCTTATTTATTTTAAAAGAGACGAGGAGTGTTGTTCATCAATATTGACTTATAAAATGATTTAGTTTTATGATAGAAAGAGTTTTTTGGAAAATATATTATTTTATGAATTTGGAAATAAAGAAAAATAATGTTTAATATTTTTTAGTAAATGAATTTATTTTGTATCATAGAAATATTGTTTTATAAATATAAGTAAAACAGAAAATGGTTGTTATAGTGGGTATCACCTTGTGTATAGATTTCAATTTATTTTTTAAAATTATTGAACCCTTTTTATATTAGTTCTTTTAGTAGTTAATAAGAACATTTCATAGTGAATTGTCAAACATGAAAATTTTAATTAATCATTTGGATGAATTATAGGGGATTAGATATGTTTATAATTTAGTTAGGTAGAAATATATAATTAGAAGGTATATGGAATATGATGATAAAAATTAGTTTTACCTATAAAGGTTAATAAGTATTATGGTGTGGAGTTTATTATTATCGGAATACTATTAGAATGTTATAAAGATATTTTTTAATTTACTTGTAGAAAATTCAATATAATAACCTTTTGGTTATTTTTTTCTATTGAAATTAGGTTAGAAATATTTTATTTTGAGGTCGAAAGGAGGTATATTTTTCCTTATTTTCTATTATTGACCTATATATTAGGGCACCAGGGTAATCTTCAAGTGAGGTGTTTTATTCAATATTTTAATATGGATGGCACCATTAACCCAATATAGGATAGTTAAATTTTTATTGATATTAATAGAATAGGGGAAGCACTTGGTGGAGGATCAGGTAACTATTTGTAGGTTAGGATTTATGTGATGTCCTAATGTTGATTTTATTATTATAAAATCTTCTGTTATCCTCTCACATAAACTATTATAATGGATTAATATGGGATATTTGGTTCTATTATATTACATTTACATATTTCGAGGGGATGAACACTCCATCCTCTATTATTTCCACATTTTAATTGCACCCTTAATCCAGGGTATCTAATATTGTTTCTTTCCTCCATGAAATTTTAAATATTATATCCTTCTCATGATGGATCTTATTATTCCTTTCATAACAATTTTTTTAGATTTGATGGGATTTTAGAAGAGATATAACTAGGACTTGGTAAAATTAATCTTTTATAATATAGATTATTTACACACAATATATGAGATTCCTATAATAGTCAATTTAATTCTATTGATCAAAGTTGATATTGACATAATTTTACCATTAATTTAGCAATACAAGGATCAAATTATGGTTTTTTAGATTACATAATTTATGATATTTATTATTTTTGTATTTACTTGTGAAAACTATGAGTTAGAGATATGTGATTTATTTAGGTATTAAATATTCATTGGATAAAATATTTTGTTATTATGGTTTTGATTGTAATGTATGTTAGTTTATGATTTATATAATTATTCAAAATTATTAAATGACCAAAATGTAATTCACAGAAAAATTTAATAGGTAGGTGGTCTAAACCCTCTATGACATTTTAATTAATTTATTCATAGTTTTTATATACTAAATGGTTATTAAATCAATAATAATGTATAATTTTTTATTTTAAATCAAAAATGAAATTATTTTCCCATGTATTTTATGATATTCAATTTTTTTTCAATTGTAATGTTTACCAATATTATTCTATGTACATTTTTTCCTCATGGACCTTTTAAACATCATAAATTTTTAAATATTTTTATCAACTTTTAAAAATTACATATAGATTAATATATTTCTTATTGAATTATAATTATCTGAGAAATATAGCTATATTGAATAAAATATTTACATTGATTATTAATATTATAATATATAACTGATATAAACCACAATACGTCAGTTTACATTCCTTTTTCCATTAATTTTCTTTATTACTATATAGAACATTTTTATTATAATTTTCAAGTGACATCATAACACCCCAACATTAATAATCATGTCTGGTCCATAGTACTACATAACATAATTCATGGATCCCTATATATAATAGGATTCCAAGTGGTGTTAAGGGTCTATGTGGTTTCATGGGGAGACTATTCCCTCTTCAATGGACCACCAAAAGAGAATATAAATGATGAAATAATAATAATAATAATAATAATAATAAATTGTAAATCAATAATCCACCAGTCAATAGTATAAACGATATGTGTATCAACCATTATATAATAGTATGACATGTCAATCACTAAATACAAAAAAGGATCCCAAATCAGAGGGTTCAATGTACAAATGTGGGGAAAAATATCTATGTAAGATGCAATAAACCATTTATTACTTGAATCCAATATAAACACCCATCAAACATCCTAAAACATCTTCTAAACAACCAAAAATAAAAACCTTTTCTTGAAAAGGACCACTTATCCAAGAATATACCATCACATTGTGATTCTTAGGAAGGGGGTGAGTATTAAACATAGGAGGACTGCACAAATGGTCCTTGTCATTACTGAAAAAATTACAATATTAAATTACTTGAAAATAATTAATGACCAAGAAAAAATATTTAATCATAAATTTACACAAATTTTGCTTGTCCTTATATAATTATTTCAATTTCACCAGTTCTGTACTATATGTAATGTCACATGTTTTCCCAATGTACTCATCCAACTGAACAAATATACACATCCTCGTGAAGGAAAAATCAAACATTCTCTTACAGGATGTAAAAATTTAGACCCAATTCAAATAATTGTGGTAATCCAGACATCATAGATCAACCAAATATCATTTTTATAGGTAAATCCATCACATCACAAGAAGATCCAATATCAAGGATTTCAGGTATGTAATCGCATTGTCCATAATCTCCTCTAATTGTATGTCAAACCTACATGAATCAACCTATTTAATTAATTAAAAGAGGAAAAGAGAACACACTTTAAATAAATAATAATATTATTACAATGTCTTGTATTTTTAGATTCATAAATATAATAGACATTTATAGGAGAATTATATCAATAATTAGTCTCATGGGGATACACAAGAAAACCACCTAAGATTAATATCAAGAACGAGCATCTCAAGGATACACACACGTACTACAAAATAATTTTTGATAGCCATATCTATAAGGGATATATGATAAGAACATATTATATTTAAATATTCTGATTCAAAACTTCAATATTGTCATGCATTGATACAAAAAAAATACACCATCATTCAAGATGATTAAAACAAACCATCCATGGGTCCCCACAATTCACCATAATGGGATTTTTTGACTAGAATAAGGAGATGATTATAAAGTTTTAGAATCAAGTATACATATAGAAAAACAACCTTCATGGATAGTGGATCCAAATATATTCCAAGGAAGGATAACATATATCTATATGAAATTTTTAATAGAGAAATATGAGGTCATGATCCCCATGAGTCAAAAATAAAAAAACAACCAAGAAGGAATGGATCATCCTACACCATTTATTAGTGTGGGATATCAGTTCAATTGGATTTGAATAATTATTTTGTAAAAAATAGAACTAATTTTGATGTCAATATATGTAGACATGTGATATAAAAGACATCAAGAAAATTTTGAGCGAGGAAACATCAAGCTATACAAAACACAAGTACTTTCATTTTTTGAATAGAAAAAATGGTCAGGACCATAACCTAGTGGGCTTTTCATACAAACCATATCACCTATTTGAAAGGTTTATCCAATATTGGAAAAAAATGAAGGATTAAATGTGTTTATGTGTTATGAAGGGAATCACAACATGTAATACATAGTGGATCCTAGTGTGGTACCTTATCAAAGTGCTGGAGGATTATTCTTATTGGAGTGGTCAGTCTATTAATAAGTGGAAGAGTGATTTCATTATTTCCAATAGGTGCCTGGCTAAGAGAGTGAAAATCAATAGTATTCTACTTAGAATCCATATGGGTGAGTTCCCTATGGTCAATCTAGGCACACCTATATCACCTGGGATGCTTCAGATCTGTGACTTTTCCACACTCTTCACTAAGGTTTCTAATAAAGTTTTTAACTTGAAAAATAAATTCTTGTCCTTTGGAGGATGTATTTCCATGGTGAATAGTGTTCTGGTGGCATCTCTGATCCATGTTCTATCCTCTATTAATGTCTCAAAGGGGGTTATTAAAAGGATCAACAAGATTCTTTCCAATTTTTAATGGGATCCGCTGTCAAAGAGGAAGAGGAAATGGGTTGCCTGAGGGAAAATGGTTCATCCAGTGAATGAAAGAGTTATTGACATTCAAAATCTAGAGGATAACCTTTAATAAATGTATTCTATACCTTCCTGGAGAGTACTGTAATGACATACCATATGGAGGACTACAATGAAGGCATATACGACATGCCTCCGTGACTCGAGAGAGGGGAACCATTATTCCCTTTTATTGGTGTTAGCTCCTATTATTGATATGATCCATCATTTCTCTCTATGGGTGGTGGGGAAGGGTGAACTATCTTATTAGAATCAATGTTGGTGTGGCACAGTACTGGGATTCCCTAAATGCCCTACTATGGATATTTTGTTTAAGGAGTCTAGTCTCCTCCCCATCTTCAACCACCCAGTTTTGGATAAAGAACAACATGAGTGCTTTAAACTCATTGAACTTAATGAAGAGGAGGAAAATGTGTGTTCACAAACTCTTCCTTGGACCTTATAACATCGAAGGATTTTTTTCACATCGATAATAGATAGATATGGGCAGAGAACTGGGATGAGATTCTGTGGGTGAAAAACATCCCCACCAAGATCAATTTTTTCACCTGGAGGATTCGTAATAGGGCCCTTCCGACTGATGAAAATATTTGTAGATGTGGTATCCATATGGAGTTCAGGTGCATCTATTGTAGATTTCTTAATTAGGAGAGCACTTCCCATCTCTTCATCGGTAGTGACGTATCATGAGAGGTGTGGAAAGTCTTGAGGGATTTCAATGCACCCCTTCCCCCAGATAGATCTACCCCCACATTTCTTGTTAAATGGTTACAAGGATCTGAGGGAGGAGGCCCAGATAGGGTTTCCCAAGCGGTAGTGCTTCATGTGAGGTGTTGAACCATCTGGTTGGTGTGAAATAAACTAAAACACGAGTGGGAAGGTGTGTCGACATGTATAATTATTTTTGGGCAAAAAACCTACTACTAGACCTGAACACAACACAAAGTTCATGGAACGATACTATTACTCTCCATTGGTTCCATCGGTCCTCCAATGTGGATTTTTCTCCTAGAATAAGGGAAGAAAACTTGGTATGTTGGTGTCCTCCATCTGTGGTATTTATACTCAATACAGATGGCTCGTTCTTCCATGGGAACTTACAGAGAGTAGAGGGTGTACAGGACCACAACGGTTTGGTTTATATATCTTTATTGGCCAGATTGGGCCACGACTCTTCTCTGTAGGAGTAGGTGAAATAAATTATCACTGGGATCCACCAATGCATGAAAAAGGACCTAGAAATCCATCAAATTAAAATAGACTCCTTATTTGTGCATAACTCTTTGAAAGGGTATGGAAAATCCCCGTGGGCAATTAGATATGTCATTAGAAAATTTAGAAAAATTATGAGTTCCAATGTGAGTATCCTTCACACCTGGAGAGAGGGGAACAAGGTCACAGACCACTTGGCGTCAGTGTACTTTAATAGAATTGTGGAGGCGTTTCTTCACACTATGGGTCCTATCTAACCAAATGGGATTGAATGTATCAATATGGATGATCTCACTCTTCATCATTTCAGACCTCCCTAGATTCCTTCTTGGAAGAGGGACCTTCCCTTGCGTCTTTCCTATTTTTTCCTCTTTTATTTCTATTTTGTTCTCTTTGTACTCTTTCCTTCATTCAATAAAAAATTACAAGTTGATGATGATATTGGGGAAATTAATAAAAACCTCCAATGACCTGTGATATACAGGTCAACAGGGTGGTTGAGGAGTCTCCCTATGTAACATGGGGAATTCCCAAAAATTATTAATGATTGTGGTGCAATGGAAGACTGAATGTGAATAACAAGGAAAATGATATGAAAATGCTACAGTGATCAGTGTGTTGATGAAAAAACAATCAATAATTATTTTCTATGTAGTGGTTAAGGGTGTTCTAATAACAGATTAAATGATTTTGGGAGAAATAATTATGATAATACTTGAATGCTTATTCAATGTCATAATAATGATGGGATTCATTTTGAGTCTATGATTTTAGAAACACTATTAATATTTTTCAGTTGTTATTCAAGTGAAATAAATGATGATTTACTTCACATTCCAAGGGGAAATTATTTAGTAATGATGTAGTAATGTCATGACAAAAATTATTGAAATAATGGGAGTTAGGGATAAGATATGGGATTTTTTTTGATCCAATATCATAGTAGAGAAGTTGAAATTTAATTTCCAAGAATATCATAATATATTTAAGGGAATCCTTCAATAGAAGAAGTGGCATATGAGGGAACACATAATGAAATTTATAAGAGAGAGGGGAGAGACATAGTATTTTTAATTTGAGGTAGATTCCAATCATTAAAAATTGATACATGATTCCATATACATCAATGTGAGAATGTAAGAAGTCATATACTGTAACAATATGAACTATTTTGAATAAAATTCATATTTTTGATTTATAAAATGAAAAAACAAGCACATAATATTTATAATAACCAATTGTATTTAATTGATAATTAATTATCTTTACCATTGCCAGTATAGTCCTTGAACACTCACTCACTCAAAGTTCCATTTTTATTTAAAAGAGAAAGAGAAATAAGGGCAACAAGAGAAACTAGAACAACAAGAAACACATCTGTCCTAAGGAGGCCTGAAATGGTGTAGTCCCAGAGTATCCCCTCTAATAAAAGACATTCCCTCTGAATTGAAGAAATAGATATTTGGAGTTCTGGTGACTTCAAGGCCTAGTTTAGCTTCGGATGTAATATGGTATGCTACCTTATTTCCTTCTCGCCATGTGTGGGTGACCTTTATGCTATGGTAGAGAAGAGCATTGTATTCTTGGATAATGTAAGAAATCAACCATGGTTTTTGAATTTTACCTTGTAAGGAGCTATGGATAATCTTCAAGTCTGTCTCCACTTGAGATATATTGATATTTTTCTGGATGGTCAATTTGATCCCTGTCAATATTGCATTTGCCTCAGCTAGGATTCTTGTTCCATTTCCATAGTGGGCCTCAAAATCCATGATGACACTCCCTCTCTAGTCTCAAACAATTCCACTACTGCGAGAAATAAACTCTTTGCTGGAACAATCCTTGTTCAGCTTAAAGCCTTCATGAGGGGAAAACACCTTACCCAATTCCCCAATACCTTGGTTTAGGATGAAATGGCCACTCTGGATGGAGCACATAGCTACTTCAGAGACAGTTCTTCTTGCCATTTTTTGAAAAAAAGGAATCAAATATGCTAGCATGTTCATGATCCTAGCAACTATAGACCACCCGAACAATGGGATACCCTTGTACTTTGCCCTGTTCCTTACTTTCCATAATCACTAACAAGCTGCATTGAGAAGTATGGAATGAGACAACCTTTCCGAACCCGCATTGTCCATCCCACGAAACCATCTTTCCAAGAAAGTTTCATGTCGGTGGGAATTAAAAAATCCCATTGGAACATAACTAGAATAAATATAGGGTATTAAATTATCCCTTTGGCATAGAAAATGGAAGTGTTGACTTCAACCCATAGCATCATACCCTATAAATCCATTTATTGGACCATTTGAGGGAAATATTATTTCTCCTATTTTCCCTAGAAAAATCCCATGATGAGATCAAAAAAATTAATCATGAGTGAAACCATTTATGGGAGAATTTTTAGCTCATCCAGATCATGAACCAAACCATGTTCACGGAACGAACCCAATAAATCCCCACCATTGTGAACCTTACTCATAGGGAGTATACTGGTGCATTAAATGGATATATACCTTAACCCTAGAAATGGGAATATGTAAATTATTTTTTAATGAATATATTTTCATCATATTACAATATATTTTTCAAATTATATTTAAATCACAAATTTGATTTTTGGTTAATATTCAAATTCAATTAAAAAATATATTTTGTGGAGTTAATGGATTTTGGAAGAAATAATATTTTAATAAAATATTATTATTAAATACATTTTATTGCATATAAATTATCAAATAATTTTTATGAAGTTAAACATAATTTTTTTAGTGTTGAAAAACTATTATTGTAAAAAACTATAAATTTTCAATAAATGTGGGTTTTTATTTTTAAACATGAAAATTAAAATGTTTAGAAAATTATTTTGATAAATTTTATATTATTTTTTAAATAAAGAATAAAAAATTATCTAATGGAGAATTTTTCATAATTTTCTTAGAAAATAAAATTTTTAGTTAAAAAAGAAATACAATATAATTATACGGTGTGTTTTATGACATCCTAATGGACCAATAGGGACATAATAAATAATATTAAGAATATAATAGGAGAAATATATGTTTTTAATTTAAAATAATGTAATTTTATGTTTATTGGATTAATTTTATAAACCCTTAATGAATCTTCCAAGACTTATAATATAATTTAATATTTTAAAATCTTTTCTTTGAGAGTGTGACTCAGCTCCACATAAGATGGGGAATTATTTTATTATCATCAGCCATTTTAATTATAAAATAATTTAAATGACTCTTCTTGGGTATAATCTGTGGGAAAAAATGTGGGAAACAACCATGGGATGGTTTGCGGTTTTTAATATTTTATTATGTAGTGTCCAAAAAAATAATAATAAACAAATCCCACTCCATTACTATATAAGCCCACCGAATATCTCATTTTATCATCTTTAATACTTATTAGAAGATGAACAAACTCTACCCATACTAACTAGTGTCCTCCCAAGGAACCTCGAAACTTTCGAGAAGCCCATTCGAAGCATTTGGAGTCATACATTCATGTAAGAGATTCTCTCTCTTCTTTTTATCAAGAATATCATTTTTGATATGCATTTTAATTTCTATCCCTCTTATGAATCGTTATGTACACTCGTTACTTAGCTGACATTTCATAAGGAATCATCCACCCATATTTTTCATCAAGAATTCCTTTTATGTTATGTATTTTAATGTATTTTTTCCTATATTAATATAAGTTCTTAAATATATGACTTACTGTCCATTTTATTTATATATGATTATATCCCCTTTCACTCTCTTTTAACCCTCATACAAATCTTTATGTACACCCGTTACCTTGAGGAAATTTTATAAGGGTTCATTCCTTTCTCAGATATCTTCATGTTTATTTATTATGATACGACCTCCATTTCTAATTCCTTATGATGGGAAATGACATTACTTGTCCTACTTATTTTCTATTTCATGTATAAATAATCAAATACTCATTTCTCTCTCATCAACCCATTTTATGAAATTCAATTAAATGGAGTTAGGCTACTGAAATCACACCATGATTTTCCATGAAAAAATAATTTTGTAGTGAATACCATACCCATTTATCATTCAAGGGTATTCACCATTATGTAGATATACTTATTGAATAGGGAATTAAATGTATTTATGCCACATTCCATGATCATGGAATAAATAATCATGTTGAATAAATCTATGATATATGATATATGTGGCAAACATAAGCATGAGAATGAAATGATTATGAAGGGTGCACCCCGATAGTGTTAAAATGAATTGGGTAATGTTTAGTAACATGATACATCATGATGGGATAAGGTTGTACCTGATTCATTTTTGGGAATTTTTTCACCAGGAAATCATGGTGGTTTATCCTTGACTTATGTTTATGATGTAGTGTTTTAAGTTGTTTCATCATTTTCCTTATTATGATTATCACATTTTATCATGCCTTATGATTCATGTTATTTTTATGCTAAATTCATATTATCATTGTCTAATGTGTATTGTCCTCCTCATGTTATACCTTTTTTAATCCCTTACTAGGCTTTATATCTCACCCATTTCTTATGTATGTCCTTAGGTTACCCCATACAATGTTAAGTACGAAGGAACATTTTGAAAAAATTAATGATGTTTTCATTAAAGACATTTTTTTATGTTTAAGTTGTTATATAATGTAATTAATTTTGAAAATAAAGTTGATCTATAGATATTATATTTTTTATTTAGTGTAATTTTATTTAATAAAACATATATTAATATACAATAAAGTTAATGGTTCTCATAGTTTCTATCAGAGGATAGCTTTAGTTATTTTTGGGATTAGGATTATAGAATACTAGTAAAAACTATTATGGACAAAACTATGTGTAAGAAAACATCACTAAATTTTGGTAAGTATTGAGTAGATGATTTATGAAAAAATTACACCCCCTATATATACTATAAGTGGACATGGTTCTGGAAGAGATGTACCTAGAAGTACCAACTCCAACAAGGTGTTCCGGGTCTGACTCGGGGTAACATGGTACAATATAATAGGCCTTGCATCACAATTGGTTTGAAACTCCTTGGCGATATGATTTTTTAAGTTCATAAGATAAATAAAATCACTATTAAGTGAAAAAATTCCCATAAAAATATATGTTATGAAATAGATCATTTATAGCATTGATCGAATCTTATAAATTCATTAGTTAAGAAGAAAAATGCAATTTATAAGTTAAAAAATTAATTTTGTCAAATTCCCCCTTACATTATTAATTTTAATATAATCAAACCTAATTATTATTTTATCCAATGGATGAAAATATAAGGATCGTGTTAACAACCCATGCAAAGGGTAGTGTGATGATTTCGCCAACAAGATGCTCAATCTGATAAGAGTGGGAATTACAAACTTTTTCATGATACTCTCTCCACAATCAAAAGTTTTTTACAGAAACCAAGATTAATTGGTGTGCCCAAAATCCAACTAAGACAGAGATATACGCAATTGCGATATTGATGAGAAAAATGATACTTAATTTTATTGGATCATATGATCCCTTAAACAAAGAGTAATGGATCATGTCCACTAAATGGATATTCTTTATCATTCAATATTCTAAATATGATATGGTTCCTCTAGCTGTTTATCATATGGAGGATGAAGAAGGTTAGTGGTGGATATTGATCAAGAATAATATGCTTGAAAACAGATCAAAGAAAATTTTTTGAAGGAATTCTTACTTTTTGGGAAAAAATATATTCCCCACACCCTCTATCTTAAAATGGAAATATAGTTTCTTGCACTCAAGAAAAAGGATGATAAATCTATTAAAGTGTACAAAGAAAACATCACAAGACATTCATGATATGCCTCCAGTTTATACTTTACCCCATAATTCATTGTTGACTACTTCTTTGGTGGGATAAATCCTAGTCTTTGAAAATTCATGGAAATCTATAACATTGATAACTCTGAAGAAATTATGCAATGTTCCCTAAAATAAGAATTGGAAATTAGTGAGTACCAAATGTATTATGGGGATAATAAGTGTTAAGTAGAGTTTAATTCTGGTGGTTATATAGATATATCTAATAGTGCTCAATGTTTCATCGCCCCACTTTGGGAACCAGTGACCAAATAAAATGGTTTTTGGAGGCAACCAATAACCTCCAATGCAGTAAGGGATAAATTTCCGTATCTATAGCTGAAGAAAATCTGGAAAATGAAGTGAAAAAAGGTATGATATTTATTCATTAAAAAATAGTGAACTTACTTTTTTATTCTTTTTCTACACATTCATTTATATCACATAAATTTAGTAGAATAATCCAAACACCCCAATATTATATGGAAGTCGAGATTTTGGTGAAAATGAAAAATGGGGAAATTAATTCATCCTATAGATATCAGTCCTCCCCTTTATACATTTGTGGGATGAAATTACTGACGAATCTCATGACACTCACTTTGGGTGAATTTGATGAAATTGTGGGCATGGATATTCTTCCCCTTTATATAGGCATCATAAATTGATGTGAGAGGGAATTCACTCTCCATAGGGAGAATCAACCACTAATTTTGTACAAGTGCAAGGTGGAGGATGAATCTTATTTAGCAACATCATCTCAATAATGGATTTTATTTACCTTCCAGAAACTGTATGTATCACAAATTATTGAGTTTATGGAAGGGATCAACCTAAAATACATACCTATTGTTGGGGAAGTAACTGATGTATTTCCTAAAGAATGTCCTAGTCTTCCTCCTAATAGGGAGGCTAAATTTTCAATCGAGCTTATACCAGGGGTGTTTCCAATATCCATGAATCCATATAATATAGATGTTGTAGAGATTTAAGCACTAATGAAAAAATATAAGAGAATCTAGAAAAGGTTTTTATACACCCAAATGATTCAACAAAGGGCACACTAGTCCTCTTCATTAAGAATATGGATGGGTCAATGCACATTCAAATTAATTATTGTGAGCTCAACAAGATCATGATAACCAATAAATGTATTTTTCCATGTATTTATGACTTTTTAGATTAGATAGATGGATCAAAATACTTTTCCAGGGTTGATATTTGGTCGTGATATTACCATGTTAGGGTGAAGAAGGTGGGCATCCCTATGACTGGTTTTTGTACTAGGTACATTCACGATGAGTTAAATGTGATGCATTTCAAACTCACTAATACTCCAATAATATTCATGAACATGATGAATTGATTCATTAGATATTTCCTAGATAAAATGGTGGTATTATTTATATATGATATTATAATATACTAAAAAACCAATTGGAATTATGAAGAACATTTGATCACTATTGTAAAAACAATAAAGAATGAGAAGCTCTATGAAAAGTCCATCAAGTGTGGGTTCTGGTTGAAGTAAGTTTTATTTTTTTGGAATATCATCACTATTAATTAGATATATATGTATACTTAAAGTACAAAAGAAATTGAGGGATTTTTGAGGCCAATATATATAATAAATATCTGTAGCATCCTTTAGTTAGCTAGATAATATTTTCGATTTGTGAAAAATTTATTATAACAGTCAAAACATATTAGAATGAAAACTTGGAAGGGGTAAAGTATTCCTCAAATGATGAATTTCAATAAATATTCATGGAGATTAAAAGGTGTCTTATCAGTTCACATATGATCACACAACCAATAAGTGGGTAGAATTTCATAATTTAAAGTGATTCTTAGAAGAAGTTATTGGGATGTGTGTTGATAAAAAGTTAGAAAGTTGTTTCCTACACCTCAATGTTGTTTAAAATACATGAGAAATATTATCCCACAAATTATTTACAGTTAGAAGCGGTTATATTTTATTTGAAAATCTTAGAGAATTATCTCTTTAGGGAGAACTATGTAATATATATGGGTCACAAATTTCTTCAATATATATTCAAATTAATAGAGAAAAATTGAAGACAAAAAAATATTGTTAGATAACATCATGGATTAAAAATACTCAATCCACAACCATACTAGGAAAGTGAACAAAGTTGTAGACACTCTAAGTTGGAATGATCCAAAAAATTTATCATCAATGATAATTGAGAAGGATCTGATCTTATTATATTTTAATAGGACATACATCATAATCATATAGAAATAAATAAAATTAATCCTTTGAAAAATTATTTATCAACAATATCTTATTGAATGGATAATGGATACTAAAAAAAAGTTATAGGAAATAAGAATAAAGTGGAAACAATAAGAAAATGGAAATCCACATAGTTCAGTTTTAATGAATAAGGAATTGTGAGATTTGGGCCAAGACTATGTGTTCTATCAGATCCTTAGTTAATGAGGGAACTATTGGACAACACATGAAGTTATAAATAATCCATTCAACCAGTAAACCCAAATACGTATAGAGAACCCCAAGAGCACAATTGGTTGGAAAAAATGAAGAAGGGGATTTATGAATAAACATCAATGTTCCTGGTATGTCTACAAGTGATGGATAAAAGACAATAGTCTGAGGGGATGATCCAACCATTACCCATACTAACCCGAAAATGGGAAAAAATCCCCAAGGACTTGGTAACCGGAATTCCAAAGACATCTAAGAGAAAAAATTCTATCTAGGTCATTGTAGATTTTCTTACAAAGAATACAAACTTCATTTCAATTCAATAGAATTTCTCACCCGGTCAACTATCATAAATATACATCAGAGAAGTGTTAAGGCTACTTGGAGTACCACTATATAGATCCGAGATTCACCTATATGTTTTTAAAAAGTCTTTATCAAGCTCTAAACACTATGTTGAACATCAATACGACTTATCACCCTCAAACTGATGGCCAATCTGAGTGGAATATCCTATCTCTTGGGGGATATGTGGATATCTTTATCAATGGATATCAAAGGTGGATGTGTAAAATAAATTCCTCTTGTGGAGTTCTCTTAGAAAAATAGTTTACACATAAGAATCATAATGGATCCCTATAAAGACCATTATGAGAATAGGTGCATAACACTAGAAAGTGACAATGAATTATGGGAACAAAAATTCTATTTTTTTAAATTGTTGAAGAAACCGTGGTTAATGTTAAGGCCATTCAGTACCACATCAGTGCTTCTCTGAGTCGACAAGAGATATATGATTACAATAATCGATGAGACTTTTAGTTTGTTGTTAGACACATATAATTCCTCCAAATATATCCCTAGAAAATATTGATGAGATTGTGGAAGAATGGAAAGCTTAGTATTAGGTACATTATCCCTTTTGAGATCCTTGATTGCAATGGGGTAGTGGCATGTTGACTAGTACTACCACCAAAAATATCTCATTGATATGAAATATTCTATATTTCCCTCTTAAGAAAATAAATTCTAGACCCATCATATGTATAAAATCCTAAGGTGGTACTATTTTATAGCAACCTTAATTATGAGGAGAAACCAATATCATATTTGATCATAGAGAAAAGGTCCTATGAAATAAAATAATTATTTCATCGATGTTGGGTAGAGAAACTACAAGATTTAATTAGAAATGTTGGAATTAGAGGAGGTGATGAAGAAGAGTTACCTTTATCTATTTTAGTGTGGCAAAATGAAATTTTGAGGGAAAAATTTCTAAAGAGTGGAAGATTGTAATGATCCAATCTATAAGGAATAAATTTCCCCATTTTTATTTAATTAAGTAAAAAAATGTACCTATTTTGATTTATTATATCTAATTGGATTTAAATATCTGTTATATATCCTTACCAATGATAATATTTTCATTGAATATTGTTCACATGAATAGTATAAATATGGGGCTTTAATAAATCCTTTGGGAACAGACAACGGAAGTGATGGCCTTAACAAGTAGGATCATACCCAATAAAGAACATTTATTGAAACATCTGAATGAGATATCATTAATTGGATTTACCCTAGACCAAGCCCAAGATGAGAACTGTAATCTTAAGAATGAGAGAAACTATTTACAAGAGATGTTCCAGACCATTCAGATCACGACACACACCATGTTCACTAAATGACCACATTATAGACCCACCATCGCACACCTAACTCATAGGATGTATGATGCTTTAATAAAAGTATATTATTCGAGACACTAAAAATTGGAATGTGTACATTATTTTGTAATTTATATATTTTCAACCTATAATTTTAAATTGGTAAATGATTTTTAAGGAACAAATTTTATATTTAGTTAATAATAAATTTCAATTAGAAAATATATTTTGATGATTTAATTGATTTTTTTTAAAATAATAATTTGATAAAATATTATTATTAAATCAATTTTATTGAATATAAATGGTCATATAATTTTTAAGATATCAAATGTAATTATTAGCAAGGATGAAAAACTTTTATTATCAAAATAGGTCAATTAAAAATAAATATCAGTTTCTTAAAAGTAAAAATTCACATATTTAGAATATTATTTAAGTAAAATAAATATTATATTTTTAATGAGGACAAAAAAATTAACTAATGGTAAATTTTTCATAATTTTTTATGATAGTCAATTTTTTGTGTATAATTAAATACTATAATTTTATACAGTGTGTTTTAGGACATCATAAAAGAAAAATAGTTATGTAACAAATACAATAAAAGGTATAATCATCCAAATATATGTTTTTAATTTAATATAATGCAGTTTTATGTTTATTTGATTTATTTTTTAAATCCATAATGAGTCCTCCAAGATTTATAATATCTTTTAGGATTTTAAAATCATTTATTTGAAAGTGTGAATCAACTCCATATAATAAAGGGAATTATTTTATTATATTTTTATCATGTACTAATAAAATAATTTTAAATAATCCCATTTGAAAAAAACCATTGGATATTTTTTGGTTTTAAATATTTTATTTTTTAGCGTCCAAAACAAAATTAGTAAAGAAACCCCCATCTTTTACACTATAAACCCACCCAAGAACCAATTTGTATTCACTAAAACTATTTGGAACATGCAATATCTCTGAAACCTACTCTCTAGCGCCCTCCTATGTAACCCAATGCAATCAAGAAGCCCCTACCATGCCTTTGGAGTCACACATTCAGGTAAGAAATTATCTCTCTCCTCTTTTTATCAAGCATTTCATTTAGGATATGCTTTTTAATTTTTATAAGTTTTTATACATTCATGACTATCCACCTTAATTTAATTTTTATTTTTAAATGATGGTATCCCCATTAAATCTCATTTATCCCTCTAATAAATCCTTATGTACACCCGTTACTATACTGAAATTCCGTATGGAATCTTCCACCCTCGTTTTTTATCAAGCATACCTTGTATGTTATGTCTAATAATTTCTTTTTTCTTATGTTAAGATATTTTATTAAACAACCCCTTACATTAAATATGATTTATATATTACTTGATCCCATTTCCCTCCCATCTAACCCTACTATGAAGCTTTATATACACCTATTACCATGCCAAAATCTTGTATGGGTTATTTCCATTCTCCTATATCTTCATGTTAATTTATTATGATATGAATTATATTTTAAATATTTATGATGGGGAATGTATGTATATGTACCTATTACTTTCATTTCTATATGATTATAGATCTATTTCTCTCTCTTTAACACATTTTATAAAATTATCTGTGATGTTTTTAGACTTCCAAAATTTAACCACAATTTTCCATGCCAAAATTATTGTGTAGTGAAAACCATAATCATTCCCCTTTCAAGGGTATTCATATTTATGGATATATAATTATTGATTGGGTATTTAAATTTATATATTCCAAATTATTTTATCAGAGAATAAATTATTATGATGAATGAATCAATGTTATTTGATTCTTGTGGAACACTTAATCCCAAGAATGAAATTATTATAAAGGGTATGCCTAGATATCAATCCAATGCATTGGATAATGTTTAGAACCATGATAAATCATGATGCGATTGTGGTTTACTTTATTGAATTATGGAAAATTTTCCACCATGTTTTCTTGATGGTTTATCCTTGACTTATATTTATGATGCTGTGTTTTTAGTCATTAAAACATTCCCCATATTATGATTACCATGCTATATCATGCCTTATTATTCATGTTCATTTTATGCTCAATTGATATACCCATTTTCTAACATTTTCTGTATTTTTCATGTTATTCCCTGTTTATTCCCTTAATGGGATTTATATCTCACCCCATTCTAATGTATGTCCTCAGATAATCTCATGCAGTGTTAAGTATAAAGGAACATTTTATTCATGTTAAAAAAGTTTTCATTAATGATGTTACTTTCTATGTTTAAGCATTTATGTAATTTAACTAAATTCTAAAATAAAAAATTCCTCTTGATCTATGGGTTATATTATATTTAATTTTATATAATAATAAATTGTATTAATGTGTAATTAAGAAATGGTTTTTCATTATTGGTATCTAAGGATAGTTTTACTTTTCTTTGATTAGGATTAGAAAACACTATGAAAAACAACAAATGATAAGACTAAGGAAAAGAAAACATCACTAAATGTATGTAAGTAAATAGTAATCGGTTTATCAAGAAAATACATCCCTGTATATATACTACAAGTGGACGTGGTTTTAGCACAGATATACCAAGGTGTAACAACTCTGACAAGGTGTTCTAGGCCTAACTCTGGGTAACCGGGTATAGGAAAAGGAGACTTAATATGAACTTGGATTGATAGTCTAATGGGTTATGTTTTGAAAAATTCACATTCTCAATATGAACCATTGTTAAGGGAACAAAAATTCCTATAACAATGTATGTTAGGAAATAGAGCATGGATAGAATAGATCGAAGACTAGAAATTCATAATTTAATAAGAAAAATGTTGTTAATATGTTATCCCTTTAATCTCATGAGATTAACCTTTTTATTGATTAAATTTAAGATACTCATCCATAATTATTTTGTTAACAAATGTATATAAATAGGATGAATTGTGTTAACAATTAATGCGACAGACAGTTTGATGATTTCCCTAATGAGATTCCCAATTCTATGGGGGCAAGAATAATAAACCTTTTCCTGATACACTATCTTTTATCACAAGTTTTGAATGGATACCTGGATCTAAAGGATCTCTCAAACCACCTAGGATAGAGCAAGTCACAATTTAGATCTTTATAGAAAAAATGACTCCTATTTTAAATGGATTATCTGATCCCCTAATCACATAGTAATGGATAAAATCCATTGAAAATGTATTCCCTATACTTCAATGTTATGAAAAAGATAAGGTTGTCCTATATTTTTATTGTATATATTGTGATGATGATTAGTGGTGGTCATTGATAAAGAAAATTAATATTGATTAAGAGATCATAGCAATGGAGTGGAAGGAATTTCAAAAAAATGTTTTTTGATAAATATTTTCCTCAAACACTCTATCATAAAATGGAAAGAGATTTCATTTCACTTAAGTAAATGGATGAAAAATATATTAAATCATATGAGGAATAATTCTTGAGAGTTTCAAGATACACATCTAATTTTTTCGTAACCTCAAAATGCAAGGTTGACTGCTTCTTTAGTGGGATAAAGCCTAGTCTACGAAAAGACTTGGAAGTCCATTATTTTAATAGCTAATATGAAATTATCCGATGTGCCCTAAAATTCAAAATGGAAATTATAGAATCCAAAGGGACTATGGGGATATTAATAAGAATATGGATTTTAATTCTAGAGGCAAGATGGGTAAATCCAATTGTCCTAAGATGTTTCAGCACCCCACTTGTAAAATGAGTGGAATGAAGAACCCTAAAAATTGTTTACGGGGTACGAGTAAATGATTCTTGTGAGGAATAAAAGAAACCCTACAAGGACCTAATCAACCCAACAATGTAAAAGAAGAATATAATGACCTGATCAAACCTAAAGTTGTTTCTCATTTCATAAACTACAGTGATACAAGGAACATAGAAAACTAGTTCCCTAAGATAAGGTTTTTTGGAGGAAACCAACAACCTCAAATGTATCAAGGGAGAAATGTTTCCATCTATACCACTGATGTGAATTTGGGAAATTAATTGGTTACTGGTATGCTTTATATTCATTGAATAGTAGTGAATATATTTTTTTTTCTATTTCTCCATTTTCCTTTTTATCAAGATTGTTTTGTGGAACAATTCAATCACAGCCACAAAGCATTGTATTAGAGATGTCAGAAAAATAGAAATTGAGTCATTTTTTGCATCACATGTATGTAATTCCACCCTAGTAAATTTTTGTTTGATGAACTTCCCAAATAATCTCATCATACTCCCTTTTGTGGTATTTTATGCAATTATGGGATCATATTAGATTTCCCTATATAAATCCAAAACAAATTTTCATGAGAGGAAAATCATTCTCTAAATAGAGAATCAAAACCGTATTTTATACAAATACAAGGATGTGGAATAATCTTCTTTAGCTCTATCATGTCAAGAATGGATAATATTTCCCTATGAGAAATTTTGTCTTTCACAAATCATCGAGTCGGAGGAAGAGATCATTCTTGAAGACACACATATTGTGATGGATTTTACTAATTTAATTCTTGAGAAATTTCTTGGTCTTTCTCCTAACAGGGAGGCTGAATTTTTAATAGTATAATACATGGGGAATTGGAAATATCCAATACTACGTATAGGATGGATGTTGTAGAATATGAGGATCTAAAGAAACAACTATAATAGAATTAGGATAAAGGGTTTATATGACCATGGGATTCACCTTGGGGTTAACTAGTCCCCTTCGTCAAGAATAAGAATGGGTTGATGTTCATTTTCAATGATTATCATGAGCTCAACTAGATCATGATAAAGGAAAGGAATCCTTTTCCCTATATTTATTATAGATTAAATCAACTACATGAAGAAAAATACCTCTCCATGGTGGATCCACATCCATGATATTACCAATTTAGGGTGAAGAAGGAATATATCACCAAGACTAACTTTTGTACAAGGTACAGGTACTATGAGTTCATAGTGATTCCTTTCAGACATTCTAATGCACAAAAAATATTTATGAACTCATTGAATAGAGTCATTAGTTATTAACTCAACAAATTTGTGGTAGTATTTATATATGATATTTTAATACACTCCAAAACCATATAAGAGCTTTAATAACATCTAAGAATTGTGATAAAGACATTGTGAAATGAGAATCTCTCTGAAAAGTAAAACAAGTGTGAGTTAAGGATGAATAACATATCATTTTTGGGGAATATCATCAAAATAAATGATCTATATGAGGATTTATCAAATAATAAACAATTTAATGATGGTCTAGATCAAAATTTGTGACTGAAATCCATATCTTCCTTGGGATATCTGGATATTATTGCTGAATTGTGAGAAATTTCTCATGACTATCAAACCCTATTACCATGATAAATCCAAAGGGAGTCAAGTTTTCTTATAATGATTAATGTGAAGAAAGATTCAAGGAGTTGAAAAGGAGGCTTATAAATGCCCCTGTTCTCCCACTACCCATAAGTGGGGAGCTTTTCATATTTTTTAGTGATTCCTTCAATGATGGGATTAGGATGTGTGTTGATGAAAAATGACAAAGTCATTTTCTTTTCCTCAAGGTAGTTGGAAATTCAAGAGAAAAACTATCCCATACATGATTTGGAGCTGGAAGTGGTGGTCTTTGCTTTAAAAATTTGGCAGAATTATACCGTTAGGGGAAAGTTTGAAACATATATAGATCAAAAAAGTCATAAATATATATTCAAATTGAAATATATGAATATGAACCAATGAATATGGTCATATATTAGAAAGTATTATGACTTATCAATCCGCTACTATCCTAGGAAAGAAAAAAAGTGGAATATACTATGTGTAAAAAGGATCCAACAATCCTATCATTAATGAGACTTTAGAAGGATTTGATATTCTTAGATTTTAAGAGTATGTACATGATAATCATAAAGAAAGGACATCATCAATCAATTCACAAATTATTTTTCAATAGTCTCTTCTTGTAAGGATAAAGGATGCTCAAAAAGATGATATGAGAATTCATAAGAAAGTTGAAACTATAAGAAAAGAAAAATCCTTTGTTTTTGCTATTAATGAATATTGAATTGTGAGATTTGGGTTTAGAATATGTGTTTTATAAAATCCTGGATTAAAGATGGAAATATTGGAAAATCCACATAGTTCCACTTTCTCAATTAACCCATGAAACACAAAGATGTATCGAGATCTCCGAGATCACTCTTGTAGAGAAAAAATAAAGAAGAAGATTACTGAATATACATCAAAAAGACTGGTATTTTAAAAACTGATAGCTGGAAGGGAAAAATCTATAAGGATGATGGAGACATTGCCCATACCAATAGGGAAATTGAAAAACATCACCATGGAATCCGTCATCAGACTTCCAAAGTTATCTAAGAGAAATAATTATATCTTGGTTATTGTGGAACATCTTACAAATACTATACAATTTCTGCAATTCAAGAGGATTTCACACTACATAAACTAGCATAGATATATGTCCAATACTTTGTAAGGAAAAATGGAGAACCAATATCAAATGTCACTGATCGATGTCCAAGATTCAAGTCCTAGTTTTGGAAATGTCTCTAGAATGCTCTAATCAGTGATTTGAACTTCAAGATGAATTATCACCCCAAAATGATGGAAATCCGATTAGGCTATCAAAACAATTGAGGACTTGTTGGGAGAATTATAAAAGGATTTTAAAAGTGGATGAGTCTAACATATTCATTTGAGGTAGTTATCTTATTAAAATTGTTTACACTCAAGCATAAAAATGGCTCCCTATGAAGCCCTTTGTGGGAAGAGGTGAAAAACACAGACATGTTGGGAAGGAGTTGGGGAATGAAAACATATAGGTATTGAAATGGTCAAATAAATTATGGATAATGTTAATGCCATTATGTAGAACATAAAAGTTTAATATAGTAGATAGAAGATCTGTGATGATAATCTTTAATGAGATGTCGAGTTTAATATTGAAGACATGTTATTCCTTTGCATGTCTCCATAGAAAAGAGTGATGAGATTCAAGAATAAGGGAATGATTAGTCCCAGGTAAATCGACCCTTTTGAGATAATTTACCACTTTGGACTAGTGTCCTATCGACTAACACTCCCTCCATACTTGTCTCAAGTATATGATATATTCTATGTATCCCTCTTAATAAAGTGCATACCATACCCATAACATGTACTCAATCTAAAGGTTGTACCACTGGAGAAGGAGCTTTGATATGACGAACAACCAGGGAAGTTATTAGATAGTTTTGAAAAGTACCTACTAAATAAGACAATTCCCCACGTAAAATTGCTGTGGGGAAACAATATGTTTGAGGAAGTAGCGTGGGAACCAAAGTAGGTGATGAAGCATA
The DNA here is from genome assembly GCA_963277665.1 of Viscum album. Classification (NCBI taxonomy): domain Eukaryota; kingdom Viridiplantae; phylum Streptophyta; class Magnoliopsida; order Santalales; family Viscaceae; genus Viscum; species Viscum album. The sequence goes on along the minus strand of OY728140.1, from coordinate 1,708,391,362 downwards.
GTTACCCTCATCTATTTTAGTGTGGGACAAAGAAATTATGAGGGTGGAATTTCTAAAGGGGGGAAGATTTTAATGACCCAAAATATTATGAATAAACTACCCAATTTATATTTTTTCAATTAGAAAACACATGCACATATATTTTTTTATTATATCAAATAAGATATAAATGACCATTAAGTAACTTTACCATTAATAAAGTAGATGTTGAATAGTTATCACATAACTAGTATAAATATAGGGTTTTAACTAATCTTTTGGCACAAAAATTTAAGTGATTCCCTCAATGAGTAGGATCATACCCTATCAAACCGATTTAATGGAGCTTCCAAGGGAGATGGTATTTCTGGGGTTTTCCCTAGACCAGGCCTATATGGAGATCCAACAACTTTAGCATGAGTGAAACCCATTACATGAAAAGTTCAAGGTTATCTAGATCATGAACCAATCCATGTTCACCAAAGGATCCAATGAAAACCCCAAAATCACTCACCATGCTCATAGGGAATATGCAGGTGTAATAAAGGGATATTCGTCAAGACCCTAGGAATAAAAATATATACATTATTTTTTAATGAATATATTTTCAACATATTATTTTTAATTTGTAAATGATTTTTAAAGCACAAATTGAATTTTTGGTCAATATTCAAATTCAATTAAAAATGTATGTTGGAGAATTAATGGATTTTTGAAATAAATAATATTTTAATAAAATATTATTATTAAAAAAGCTCTATTGAATATGAAGGATCATATAATTTTTATAAAGTCAAATATAATTTTTATTTGGGTTCAAAAAATGTTATTGTCAAAACCCCTCAATTTTAGATAAATGAAATTTTTTATCATAAAATGTGAAGATTCAATTTTCCAAAAATTAATTTAGATAAAATTAATATTACTTTTTGAATCAAGACAAAAAAATTATCTAATAGTGAATTTTTCACAATTTTCCGAGATAGTGGAATATTTGGGTATAAATTAAAATCGTATAAGTATATGGTGTGGTTTAAGACATTATTGAGTCCTGGTAGTGGTTTAATAAATAATTTAAAAGTTATAATCATCAAAATATACTCTTTACTTCATAATATTTTATATTTATTTTAATTTCATTTATTTTATAATGCCTTAATGAATCCTCCAAGACTTATAATACATTTTAAGATTTTAAAATCATTTCTCTAAGGGTGCGAATCACCTCTACATAAGAAAAGGAAATATTTTATTATATTTGGATATTTTCCTTATCAAATAATATAAACCAATTCCATTTGGTAGAAACCATGGGCAAAAACCATTGGATGATTTTTGGTTTTGAATATTTTATTATGTAGTGTCCAAAACCAAATTAATAAAGAAATTCTCTTCAATTCCAACCTAAACCCTCTCAAGCACTAATTTACCTTTACTAAAACTCTTTTAATCACAGAAAAACTTTTCCACTACTCCCTAGAGTCTTCTTAAGGTTCCCCAAGATTTAGATAGGCCCCTCCAAAGCCTTTGGAGTCACACATTCATATAAGCCATTCTCTCTCTCCAATTTCTATCAATCATTTCATTATTGATATGCAATTTAATATTCATTTTCATATGTTGGGATAAATTATTACTAACCCCATTACATTAATTTTTATGTTTAAATTAATTTAACTCATTTATTTTTCATTTATACATCTCATTAACCCTTATGTACACTTATTATAATGCCCAAATTTTATAAGGCCTCCTTTTTCATCCATCATTCATTTTATGTTATGTCATTTAATTTAATTTTTCCTATGATAGGATATTTTCTTTAATATCAACCTAAATTTATATTGTATGTATATATGATGATATTTCATTTCAATATCTTTTATCACTCTTATGAACCTTTATGTACACCCATTAACATGCCGTAATTTTGTAAGGGTTTGTTCATTTCCCCTGTATCATTAAGTTTCATTATTATGTCACACACTTCATTTAAAATTCATTTTGTTTAGAAATATCTTTTTTTATACCTCTTACTTCCAATTCCATATCTAAATTAAAAAAAATACTTCTTTCTCTTTCATTAACCCATTTTATGAAATATTATATGATGCCATTATGATGCTGAAAATAGACCATGATTTTTCATGCCAAAATAATTGTGTAGTGAATACCATAACTATTTCTATATCAAGGGTATTAACCTTGATAAACATATATATAATTATTACGGACTTAAATTTATTTACTCAACATTTCTAGATAGTGTAATAAATCATGATTTTGAATGAATCCATGTTATATGATCTATATAGTGCACTTAAGCTTGGGAATGAAATGATTATAAAGGGTGAACCCTGACAGTGCTCCAATGCGTTGAGTAATGTTTAGTATCATGATACCTCGCATGGGAACATGAGATTACCATATTCCTTTATGGAAATTTTTCCCCCATGAATTCTTGGCAATTAATCCTTGACCTATGTTTATGATAGTGTGTCTCAAGTTGTTTCCACATTTCCCGTGTTATGACTATCATGTTATATGAAGCCTTATTATTCATGTTCCTTTAATGATCCCTTGATAATCTCATTATCTAAAATATATTTTGTTCCTCATGATATAACTAAGTTATTACCTAAATGTGATTTATATCTCACCCCTTTATTATGTATTTCCTTAGGTTATCTCATGTTGTGTTAAGTATGAAGGAACATTTTGTTCATGTTAAATACATTTTCAGTAAAAACGTTCCTTTTAATGTTTAAGTTGTTAAATAATGTACCTATTTTCCCAAATAAACTAGACCAATCAATACAATGGGTTGTATAAACTGTAATTTGATGTAACAATACATATATTAATGTGTAATAAATATAAGTTTCATTATATATGTTATTGAGAATTTTGTTAACATTTTATGAGAACCAGAAACACATCACTTGCTATTGAAGCTTAAGAATAAAGCACTCATATAGACCTAATGATCTATTTGTTTCTAGAGTATGACATCAGTTGTGGGATTTATATATATATATATATATTGATGTTTTATCTTTTAGTGGATTCTAGACATGGTGTGGATATTGTGGAATTTGTGTTGTGATGAATTGATTATACAATTGAGAATCTATGTTTGAAGGAATAATCAACATGGAAAAGAGTAATATTGGATAATTAAACCATGTAAATATCATAACATCAGATCTATCTTTATTTCTACACAATAAGAAAGGTTGATAGATTCTATTTAGTGGATCAACAACCTTCACAATTTCAAAAGGTTGTGTTAAAAATGGTACCACATGTGAATGAAATGGAGGTTCATCGATTCCCCCATACCACTCTCAATGATCCATTAAGATGACTCCTTGCAACATTCACTTTCTATTGAACTCATAGATTCTTATATAGTGGGATTTTAAATGATTCTAATAAATTATAATATGAAACATTTTCATAAAATCAATTTGTAGATGGATGAAAATACATAGAATTCATTTTTAGGTATTTTTTAGAGAATGTTTCCACTCATGTAATAGGTCTTCTAAAAGAAAATATATATTAGAAAAATATAAAATAAGCTATAAATTAAACACAAATGTGATGGAAGTAATGATAAAACATTAGATGGGATTATTTGATGATTTTAGATGTCTTATGATGAATTTATTTGTTTCAATTTCTTATGAGTGAATGGAATATGCAGAAATATTCATAGATTTGGTGAGAAAATTGAAAATATAGTAAATGTGATGAAGTATTTAATAAAAATTTTAGATCAATTTAATCCAAACATATCACCTTTGTAAGATTGATAAGATATTTCATTAGGTTAAAATCATAACATTTTCATAAAATATGAATTTTGAATGGAACTAGTATTCACAATTCTAAATAAGGTAAAAATATTTCATTTAAATCCATTAAAAAATGGATGATAATGTAATTTAATAATATGAAGATTATGATGGTGAGTATGATGAATATTTAGAAAAAATCATCACCATCGTTCTAAAGATACTATTAATGGTTAAATGGAAGAGAAAATAAATGAAATATCTTAGGTGTTTAAAATGAATTGATAATGTTCACAATGAAAAATATTTCATATATAATTAGGTTTTGGAATCCAAATTAGATTAGTATAATGAATGTAAATTTTAGAATAAATGAGATTATAAAATGTAGAATAAGAATTATCTAACTAAAATAATTATATTTTTTTGAAACGATAATGGAAAAAATAAAAAAATTAATAATGAAATCATTATTGATATCCATGTGGGGAAAATAATTCAATCATGAAGAAGTGTTTGTCATGGAGTGGAGTGAACATCACATGAATGGGAACAAATAGGTACACTATAATAATATCATTAGAATATTTCCCAGCTGAAAAAAGATAAGAAAAATGGGGTGAAATAAAAGTATAAAAATGATACTCAAATAAATGCTTCTGAGAAAGAAGAAAAATTTATTTTTATGATAAAAATGAATTTGTATTCAATAACGAATCATCCCATTTTAAGGAAATTAATATCCACTAGTAGAAGATTAAAAAACAAAAAGTTTATTTATCATCTTGATTTTTTTTGTAATTATATAAATATTAATTTATTCAAGAACCAATCTATTTGTGTTTATATTTAAATTTAGTTGAATTCTATAAGATAAGATATCATGAAATACATTAATATTATAAGAGAATATTATCAAATCTATTAAGTGAGAATGTCAATGAAATAAGGTAAGGCTATATTTATTCAGTTAGAAGAAAGAGAAATTTTTCTATAATGTTAAAGGTTTTCAAAGATAATATATTGAAAATAAATCCTAAAAAATATAGGAATAAATAATCATTCCAATGAAACCACAACCCTATAGAAACAAATATTGAGTTGGAAAAAATAATAATATTGTTTATGATTCTAGAATCAATCATGGATATACGAATTCAAATATTACTATTATTGTTGTGTAAGGAATGTAAAAAAATCATATACATATGGGCTGAACATATATTTTCTGGGGACAAGGCATGAACTAAAGGAGTGATTTTTTTGAGGGAATGTGATTGAAAACTCAAACAATGTTGGTTATACTAAAGAAAAAGAAACTGAAGATGTATTAAAAACTGAGTTGATGGAAATTAATACCCACAAAAATGATGAAGTTATTGAATGTAAAGAAATACCAAGGTTTATAGGAAGCTATAAATGCGTGTGTAACACCCCATGTCTTGGACTGGTTGAAATATTCAATGGAATTTGAATATTTGATTGGGTGGACATGAAAAATCTAAAACTGAGTATAATAATTTTATTACTCAAGTTAATAAACATAATTATATTTTTTGTAGAGTGGTTTTAATGAATAATATTTTTATATTCTATTTGGATATGTTTAGGGAACAATGGTCATTGAAAACAATGTTTTTTGGGAAACAAATATAGGGAACATTATTGTTGAATGGTTAGTTATAAACACAAAACCCAAACCATGTTGAATGCTTGTATTGTTAGATATTGTGAGGAAACTAGTTGTCCCTATAGGGGAAACAAGAAAACGTGGTGCTTGTGTTTAAATTTACCACACACAGTTGGGACAGATTTTACTAAACTATGTGTTGTAGCCATATGCAGTGGGTGGTCTTTAGGACGGTAGCATGAGATGATTAGAATATGACTATATAAACCAAGCATCCTATATATATGACTCATAAAGGTTTTGGAAAAATTTACCCTACCTTTTTTATTGTTCCTCTTCCTTTGTCCTACCCTTTCATGCACACCACCCACTTTGTCCACTTGAGCTCTCCCCTCCCTCTTCTTTTAGAATCGAGATATGTCCTTCATCTAGAATCAGAATCTAACATCTTTAGTGAAGATGGATTAAACTCAGTTAGTCTCTCATTAATCTTCCTTCTATTATCCATTTTTTCCTTATATAAGGGATGATATTTCCATGAAATATAATACACTCTATTTTAGGGTATTTATCTATTCATTTAATTTTTCTAGTTATAGATGGAATCAATTTATATTATTAGATGATTGATAATTCCTTGGTAAAATGTGGGTGCTACATACGGAATTACAAAAAATAAGCATTATTTATAAATTTTATCATTGTGTTACACTATAGGCTTTCCTTATGTCACTGAAAAATGTAAAATACCCAAAATTAAGACATTGGATTATAACCATGCCATTCCATAGACACCTCAAATGTTGGAGCATGAAAAACTAAACCCAAAAAACCACATTAGTTGAGTTCTAGTATATTATTAATTCCTACCATCCTTTACTTATAATTTATCCAACACTATGATTTGTTCTTTTAATCCTATATCACATTTAAGAGTTTTTATATAACAAAAAAACCACCCAAAGTTGGGTTGGATTATCAATTGATATTTTAATGGTGATATATTAATGAAATGGTAAATGAAATTAAATATATGGATTTATGAATTTATTAATTACATTATTCTTTATGTATTGTAATATATAAATTATTTACCCATGACCATTATTAAACCATTAAATGGAATGTATATCGTCATGGGACCATTTTTCACTTGTGAGTCTACTGATGAATTAATTTCTAAAGGAAATGACTTAATATTATTAATATATGGTCATGGATATTGCTTTTTTTATATGGTTAATGGATGTGTTATACATTATGATTCACAGTTCATTGATGTGAGATATTGGACATGAAGTTTCACACCATTTATTTGGAACATGGTTATAACATCCCATATCATTCATTTTATATTGTTTGGCATAGTGTCCCATATAATTTATTTTACTACTGGGAAATGAGGGACTGTATCATTTTATTTATGATCACTGGGTATGATTTCCCTTCTCATTTAATTTGAAATAATTTTTAATGAATTCCTTTAATATATAATTTTAGATTATTGGTAATCGTTTTCTTCATTTATCATATGAATCCTTTTATATTGTCCTTATATGGAAACCCAGGTCTTACACCTCAATTTTCTATTGATGAGTGTATATCTTTTTTTATAAAGGAATACATATTTGTATATATATATATACATGAAAGAATATCATTATAGACATTTTGGATTAGGTTGAAGCATTTTTGGTTAGCATGGTGTCTTTTGATGAACCCGATCTCAAAATAAATTCATTTATAATTTATGAATTTATTTATTTAAAAACAAAAATATTTATTTATTTTATATTAATATGTTATATTATATTAGCAACCTTAAATGGTGGCCTACAAAGATTTAACCACACCCATTTTGTGTCACTAATTGGTACTAGGACTATTCTCTTAGTTGTTGGTTTGGTTAGATCATTTTGTATTTTTGTTTTTTCTACAAACTATGACTTTACATGGAGCTAGGGGATGAGAATTTTCTCAATTTTCTACATGGATTTGGGTTTTTAATATTTTTTAATAGGTCCATCTAGTCCAATAGTATGTATTTTCTATTGGTTTATTTCATCTTGATTTTGACTCATCACGTTCTAACACAAATTTTTATATTGGAATTTCTATATTAATGAAGTTTTTTCCTTTTATATCTTACATTGTCCTTATCTAATATTTCTCCCACATTATTTCTTATTGATCCATAGGTTATAGTCTCCCCATTATACCTTCATTAGACCCTCACTTCTATTCATATTCCTCTAGTATATGAAGAGGTGCACTTGTTGCAATGTAGAAAACTGGCTTCCATAATTGTTTTAGTGGCTCCCTATATGGGACATAACATAGAGTGTTACCTCTAAAGTAATAATAGGACCCTCCTTATTCCCTTAATATGGTGTATATTTTGTGAAAACATGAATTAAATTGATTTAGATGTCTGAGGCCGCTACTTATGAACAATATTGAGGATAAAAGTTCATCCCATGAGAGGTACATCATTTGAGAAGTGCAACTTCAAAAAAATAATTTCTAGAAAAATTGGATAAATGTGTAAATTACATTTGAAAATAATTTTTTACACTATTTTTTTGAATATATTCAATATATTTATCAAGGATGCGTGTTGTTTGATCATTATGTGAGAAAAAGAAGGAGTAATCTCATTCTACATGAATGTTTTGATGGAGTATTGGGATTTATAAATGAAATTGAAACTAAATATGTTTAAATAAACCCTAATATAGAAAATATGTGATTTTATAAAAATTTTATCTCATGGTCAGATTTTATGGATAAAATATATAAATATATATTTTTCTCTCTTTTTTCTCAACACAATTTATGACCATATAGACATAGATTATATTATAAAAAGGATATTTTCTAAGGAAATTTGTGATATCATATCTTTTGTTAAAGTGAAAAAAGAAGACATAATATATTTATATAATGATGAGATGATATAATCTCATTATTTTTTCATTAATTTTGATTCTCAATAAGTGGGAGGAGAAATGGGATGGGAATAATATATGAAATAAAAACTAATTCACATATTTAATTACTGATAGTTTTTGATTGTATTGAAAAAAAAACAATGGGGGAGATTTTTGTAGTGATTAGATGAGTTTTTTTTTGTAAATAAGATAAGTATGTTTTTGGGTATGTATTTATGTATATGAGATGAATAATACATTAAATATGATTCTTGATTAAGGTAAGAGAAGGACACACCCTAAAAAAAGTAATTTTCTTTTCAAAATGGTCAAAACAGTCAACAACACACATTAGAGGTCTTTGTGGTGAGATTATAGATCACCAATATATTATATTTCATAGTAAAATGGGAATATAAAGGATGAAGTGGTTGTGTATGAGTGTTTAGAAGGCCTACAAGACTTGTATGGAATGATGTTGCTCAGCATGGTATGATGGTGCCACTCTAATGAAAACTGGAAAGTATACCATGATTTAGTGTTATTCATGGTGGTGTAGAAGTATCCAAGTGTTACATAAATAAATACAAATGGATATATTATGGAACATGGTGTAATGGATGAGTGTATGTTTAAAATGGGAAATATATGAGAATAATTGCTTAGTGTTGGGACTGTTAAGGGGATAATAAATATTCAAGAGTGTGCTATGTTGAATGTGGTGTTGTAAGTTAAAAAGTTTGTTTTGAGACAAATAATTATGATGATTCTTAAATTGTAATTCAATGTCTCTATAATCAGAGAATTTAGATTAATAATTTAATCTAACATTATTTTATGGTGTATTCCGTAGTTTTTTAAGTGAATATAACGGGAATTAAATTCACTCTATAATGGAAAAATATTGATCCATGATGTAGTTATGGATTTAATGAAATGATATAAATAGTGGAAGTTGTGGAGGAGTTTTGTGCATTTTTTAAAACCTATAATTTTTTTGAATAGATGAAAATTAATTGTGAAGAATTTTTTACTCTATTTAGGGGGATCATCTAATAGGATATAGGGTAGATTAAGGAACACTCAAAAAAATTGAGAAGAGAGGGGATAAGTGCATAGTGCGGTGTGTGTGAGAAATATTATTTATATAAATTAGAAATACAAGATACACTATTCTTCATGGTGAGAATGTGAGAGGAGAAAGATCATTGATAATATGGTGGAGGTTTGAATAACAATGGGCATTCATTACCATGATTAGATGATACTGAATAAATTACATGGGAAGAAATACTGATTCAAATGTTACTGAATGAGGAAATTAGTAGAAAAATTTATTATTTTGTTCTTTATTATAATTTAGTTGAACCTTATAGTGGACTCTATAAGGGGAGTTCATTATATTGAATCTCTGTTTTAAGATGTTGATGAAAATATGGAGAAATTTTTTTTGGGAACTAATGAACCTGACAAGGAGTATACATGTGATGCCAAACCCTTTAAATACCATTCTCATTAATCTTTACTTATTTATTCTTATGATTAAAAGTTTAGATATATTTTTTAATGGACTGAAAACCTTCTCCTATTCAATATGAAGAGTTTAAAAAGAAACAAATCATAGAAGAAATAGTATACCTCTGATTCAATACTCCAACTATAATTTATTTAATCCTATTTTTATAGTTTAATAACATCCATACACTACCACCTAACTTTCAAGAGAATAGATCTCTAAATGGGATAAGGAGGATGGTTATCACGGGAGAAATAAATTCAGTACATCTTCAATAACTCCCTCAATTAATTTCTCATTTTTTTCTTTTTTAATTAATGAAATCCATAATAATTAGTGGATGATTCAAAATTTTCAAAATGATAAAATAGCAGTAACCATGGAATGGTGATTCCCAATATGTCTATAATAGAATCAAATACACCATGCCATGTAATACGGACATAATGAACCTCCATGTTTTGGTGTCAAAACCACAATATTATGAACACAACATGAATTCCACCATGGTGTTGTGATGATATTATTAAAATGGTAATCAATGGATTCTCAGTGATACATTCTCAAGACCAAACCCGACCATTGGATATTGGTTCTGCACATTTCACATAGGCAGGTTCAAGGAATAAAATGAACTACAAAACATGTTTTTATGCCAATGGTGTGCTTAAAAATTACTAGTACCCTACGTGTGCCACCATTGAACCTATAATAATTCGTAAACCTAAATAAAACAGTCACATATCTCAAAAAAAAAATTAGTGTATGAAAAAACACAAATTAAAGTACCATGTAAAAATAGGGGTCTAACAAATCTGTCCTTCTAATGAAGTCTCAATGTCGAGAAGTCTTTATAGTATTATTTCTTGAAAGACAAGGTTCATTTGGGACAAATCCCTAATTCACACTCCCTTGTATTTTCATGGATATTACTATAATTCGGTAGTACCTAAACAATAATAAATATCTTTCCTCACATCACCTATATACTTTGGTCAACAATAACCATTTTTTATTCCACTTATGATGAATCTGGTTCAACCTAATCATCCATATAGTTAATCACATGTGTATTATCTATCAATTAGTTTTGAATTTGAGACACATAAAACAAATTATTCATACCTTGGAAATGTGAAGGACGGTCCAATGGATAGGCCATTAACCCTAATGTTTTTAAATTTGGAATGGTCCAACAAACCATAGTTCAAATTATTCTTCCACCATATTTTTAGATTTCCTAATTGGGGAAACACCCATAGGAAGACCCAATCACCAACATAATTATCATATGGTAATATAATTTAGTCTGAATACAATACATTTCTTGTATGACTCATAAATAACCATATTCAAATCAACTTGAATTATTATGAAGTCTCACGTATGATACATGGAACAATAACTAAATTCACACCCACCACAAATATTCATCAAAATCTAATCACCATCTTCATTCCTTGCTTATAAGATAAAGTAAATATAGAATTTATTTTTGAAACTATGATCATGGATACTCCATGAATCCATATAATATATCAAATATAGAGATTTCATGGATCAACACCATTAGTTTCCTGAATCTGTATGAAAATAGTAACATTGGCCAGCCAATCAACAATAACCTAAATAACATCTCATCCCTTCATGATATTAATAAAACCCATAATAAATAACATCATCACATTATCCCACATTCACTTAGTCAAAAAAGTGGATAAAGTTACTCTCTAGACCACTGTTCTCTACTTTTATCGTATGAGAGTTTAAATAGCCCGTGGAACATACTACAATGTATGTCTTCATACAGAACCATCCGAATCATCGTCTGATATCATGAAGCATCTTTTTCGACCCAAAGTGAACTTCTCAAATTAAATTATAGTATTTTATCATAAGGTTCATGCATATAGAAGAAGGAACTGATACTATTCCATTGATATAAATGAATTCAAATCTATCCAAGGTCTATCCAAGAAATAATGTTCTACCTTCAAACATTCACCCATCATGAAACATTATGTAACACACCCATAACTATATTTTAAACACTATAACAAAAAGGTTGGGATCCTTATGGGTGTATATGAAAAAACTACATAATTCTCAGATATGAAAAAATTTCATTCTTCTATAAAGGACACAATCTTCGACTTAGATTTAGAAATTCCCTTTCAATATTTATAAATTTTATAGCTATGAAAATTTGTTAAAACATTCCATTTCCCAATAGAATACACCATTTTCAAATTGAACATATTTATGAACTATACCAAATTTATTTGGTTAATATTAATTTCCTTCTTTGTGAAATTATAAAAAAATATTATGGTTTATATATACAATATTTATCTCACCAAAGAGGTAATATATCTAATAAATATATAAAATAACCAAATAACAAACACACGGTATTAAATATGGTAGTTTTTTATCATAAAGTGGTATTTTTTAGGACCCATAAGTAGCTACACGTTCATTGTATATCAAATCAGATCCCAAGACTATATAGAATAATTGTAATACATTTTGTACCCAATTTTATGTTTAGTAAATATCATCTTCAAAGATAATTTTAACCTTCTTATGAATTCTAAAAAGGATTATTCAGGTTGATATATCAGCTAGGTTTTTACCTCTTTTTATTTAATCCATTTCATAAGTGCTGTCTAATATGAAACATACTATATGAACATCTTGAAGTATATATCCAATCATGTAAATCTCATCATATATAACACATTTATATCACATTCCCATGTAATGATAGACTATTAATTCTATAGATCAATAAAAATTCCGACCTAAGAAATAATATTCTTGAGGAAACACACCTACCAAATCCAAAAGTGACATTTTTAGAGCTTGGCATAAATCCTATGTGCTTGAAGTGCACTCAATACATTCTGTAGGAGGATATAATTTTATTCCAAGGTATTTAAATAAATCAAGATTTCATATATGTAAAAAATGTCAAAATATTACCTGTATAGTTTATTAAATATATACATTATATATATGAATACCACTAAATAATTAATTTTAAAAAATGAATAAAAAGATATTTATACAACCCATATTTCATCCTAAACATTGTATTCTATTGGCCCTTATTCCTGTCTTAAATAAGATAGTTTAATGATCCAGGATCATTCATTAAGAACCACTGGGCACCCCCAAACTGAACAAATTAGAAACTAATCATTTTATGTGTTTTCCTATTTTTTCACATTAATTTGATTCAAATTATTCTATTCCAAATAGAGATGTAAACTACCTTCCAAATTATTTGGTAAAAAAACCAAATAAACTAAACAAGAAGTTATTAGTCATATAAATCTAGTTTCATCATGATCTTCATGACTCACATTATTCCCTTTCATCTCATTAGGATTCCTGTAGTCGGTTGGAATAGATATAAATTTTAAACTATGAGCATGTTGAATTAGAAACTCAATCACATTATCTAGATGTATGTAAAAGAAATATTCTAGAATGAAATATTAGTACAGGTTTACCTCATGAGCGAAAAAGGAGGGATTCACTATCTAGTCTGTTGAAAGGGTTCTTCCATCCACCTTGGATAAAATGGATCAAATCTTACTAGGGCTTGATTCTAGTATGTCTACTTCAATAACATAAATATTCGGATGAAAATAAATATACTATATAGGAATTGTAATGGATTATCATCTCCAATAATAATAAATGTTTTCATGATAACTAGTCAACAATTTGATCTAAAAAATAAAATAAAATAATGACATCTCAAGAATATTGGCATCCCACACATGATCATAAACCAAAATTACTAAATGAAATTATAGGAAATTATGGACACAATATACATTCCATACTAGTAGTATTTAAATAGAGAAAAACATAGGAGAGAATTTTACTAGAATTCAAATCCAATCCATTAACATATATATATATAAACAAATGTGAAGAATCTATAAAAAACAAAACAATAGAGAGTATAAATTTAATATGAAATAGATATCAAACCATTAATGGTCCCTATCCAATATTTGATGGAACCTAGTCATCTACCCATACTCAATATGTGTTAGATCCCTAGCCATGCCCTAGTGATTCATGAGCCGCATGATTTATAAATGGACAAGGATACTACACTTACTACTAAATCTGTAGGCCCACTTATTTCCCAACTCTCATAGATATTTTCCTGAAATACTTCACACCAAACGTCTTAAGGATTCATAACTCTTTACACCAGTGATTTTTTTGGAGGTTTTAGAAAATTACATTTATATCTATAATTGAATCAAAATATAGAACCACCTCCCCATGATTGAGTTGAAAAACCCCTACCATGTCGATATTATCATCCACTTAACTGGTGCATTACCTCTTATTACCTATTCCTTTTACCCAAATAAGAATATTTGGAAACACAGAAATATATACATACTGGTTAACTGAATTATAAAATATGTCCTAGAGAATTATATTCCATTAGTCCCTTTAATATAGTTTGAACATTAAGAAGCATCTGAACATATGTTGTCAAATTAAAATTCCTAGCCCGATGATATAACTCATGTGGAAGACCAATATCAAACATTATAGCATTTTTTACTCATTCCCATCTATGAAATAGGAAAAATAATAAAATTGGTGAATCATGTTGAATAAAAAGATATCAACATCATTCCATTTTTAGGATCCCTGGACTACTGATCATGATCATACTTCACCGTATTAGGTAAGGATTCCCCTATCAAGATTATAATGACCCATATGTAAAATAAATAAATATCACATATTATTAGATGTTCATTATATACAGAACATTATGATCCATTCATGAAAAATATAGCTTTAGTGCCTTTGGAAAACTAGATACATAGAATATAGGCTAATAAAATATCTACATCTTCTTCCACATAGTTAATCAGAACTTGTACCCTTATTAGATACATCATACACAAAATTTTACTTTATTTAACAGGGAAAATAAAATATATTAATGTTTGAGCACGTATAACCAGTATGGGTAAATAAAACAAATAAAAATCATCATTACAAAATAACATGTACATAAGGGGTATGATAACATGAGATTAAACATTCAAAATAATTACAAGAATATTATGGATGATAAAAATGATCCATTGAATAGTTTTTTTCCAGTTTATAAGACATCATTTATAAAAGGATAAATGAGCATGATCAATTGGAACATAATATTCACATATGATCATGTCATAATAGAGTTGTATAAATTTTGGAATTTTCCATATCATATAAATTTTATATCAAGGCTACGCAAAACATCATTCATTACATGTTAGAAATGGGCTAGCTTCTCATTTATAAATATTGGGATTTGAATAACCTCATTTGTACATTCATTAGGGGTTGAGATAACCTCCCATGTATATTTTTTGAGATTGGTCAAACCTCCCATGTACCCACATTCATGCTTGGGATAACTTCCCATATACCCTTTGAGCTCATAGAATATTAATCTTTTCCCAATTCATTGGAGAGATAAAAAAGTATAGCATCACCTATCTTATAATTTAAAATCCATTCAAATTTCTTCTAAAATATCATAAAACAATCAATCATAACTTAAAATATTGAAAATAATATGGGTTTCATTGATATTTCATTATCATACCCATAATACATATAGATAAATAAATAAATATTTTATAATTGAGTGATATCCCTCATAAATCACAACTGACTTCACTGGATGTTATCATCGATTAAAAGAACACTTAATATATAAATGGAACATTTCTGGATGAAAATTTCATTTTAAATTTTATATAATATATTAAAACATAAAATTTTCTCTATTATTAAAAAATAATTTTACATTTAAAAGAAATGTGGATTCTTTTAAATAAATACTCAATGCATTGAGTGTTCATGATAGTGGGAAATTACATTCATGACACATACATGAAAAAAAATATTCCTTAAAAATTTTTAGTCAAAATTCAAAAGTATATCTCTCGATAAATGAAAATAGTATTAAATTTAAGATATTTTGGAAAAAAATAAAAAAAATGGTAAAATTTAATTTGAAAAATTATATGAGAATAGTAAAAGAAATTATTGAGTTTTTTTTCCAAAATATGGATTCAGAATAAAAGGACTTTCATCATATGGGTAAAATAAAGCCTTTTACTTAAAAAATTTCATTCAGCCTCTTTAGTAAAAAAGTCCTGAAAATAAATGAAAAAAAATTATTCTCAATAAATAAAATTATTAAAAGTTATTTAGTGGGTTTTTTGATGGATATATACTAAAATATCATCATCAAAAAAATAATAAAATACCAACCCAATATAAATGAAAATGTAAGATAAATAACTTACAAATTTGGTAAAATTAAAATCCCAATTTCATGACCAAGGTATCCTTATATGTTTATGTAATTACACATAATTATAATTTGAATTATCATTCAATGAATTCATGGGAATTTTCGGTATCATTTAAAAGAAACATGGGGTTAATGTGATATGTGTCTCATAAAAAAAAGTGATATGAAAATCCCTTACCTCAAGTATAACTTGCACCTAAATCACTTTAATCTCATGTATATCAGACTTAAATTTGTTATAAATTTATACCATATAGATGTAAAATTGTATAAAAAATATATGATCATATTATAATACATTAGCACACAATAATTTATACATATATATTAAAATTTTCTTTTTTTGGGTGATAACTGTTTAATTTATCATGAGAATATATATTTGGTAGTTTGGGTCCTAATTCTTAGATCATTGCTAAATTGATTCTATAAAGTAATCCATGATATAAATATTATATATATTCACTATATAATTATTTTTTATTATCATTAAAGGATATAGATTGAAAATTACATTACCCTATTCATAGAGACAATAGGATATACATATGAAAGAATACTATTTTCATTTTTCTGTGGATGGAAATAATTAATAGAAAATAATAAATGAGCATTATTTAATAGTTAATAGTTAATATATAATAAATATGATATATATTCATTAACAATATCATAATTAAAACCCCTATAAATTTAATAAAGGCAAATCACATTGCTTTGTGAAGCTCATAGTCCACACTCACGCATGAGGAACGTTATCGTTTTCTAACAACTAGAAAGCGGGTAATTCAGATCTAAAATAATAATTCTATAAGAATAATTATTTAATAAATATTATATATAAACATTAAACACATAATAAGATCTATCTATGAATGATGGTGTTTTAAAATTAATTATATCATTCGATGGTGGGGGGTAGTCCACATGTACGCATGAGTAATAAATCTAGAACGTATTTGATAGAAAAGTGGGTGAATAACGGTAGTTACATAACCATAATAATGTTTATGTATACTAAGGATGCTTATTATATTAATTTATTTTCAATAAAAAAATATTTATAGTTGATATAAGAGGAAATAAATTGAAATAGGTTAGGTAGAATGATTACCACTTCTTCGATAATCCTCATTTTGATCCCTTATTAATGAAAATTGGAATTGTCTTTAAAGAATACTATAACTAATAATTTTTGTAAAGAATAGAATTTTATTGAGTTTTTTCAATATATGTGTCTTAATTTGTTGTGATAAAATATAGAAGGGTTGTTCTTTTATAAGGGAGTTAAAGGACACACTTGGAATTACAAAAACAATTAAAATATAACTAATTAATTTTTAGTTGAAATGATCCCAAATGTACAAATATTAAAATAAAATAATTATAATGTAGATTAAATATCATTAAATGAAATTTTTATAGTTTTTAGTTTCTTTTAAATACTTATATTTTTGTTTAACTATTTGGTTTCCCAATTTATTTCTTAACCGTGGTAAGGAATTTTTAGTTTTAAAGGGTTTTAATTTTAAATATTAGATAATAATTAAATTATAAATTTTAAAGGGATGAATTTTTTCTAAGGTTTTATCATAAATATCCTATTTAAATATATTTTTTATTATCAAATAATTACATAAAATAATTTAATCATAAAATACTATTAATGTCACATTAAGAACAATTCACATAATTTTACTTTGAAAACAACATGATAAAAAGGGAATTAAAAGGAAGACAAATAAAAATTCCTAAAATATTATATTTATCAATATTTCTTTTTAATTTAGTATATATTTTATTTTTTATCATCAAAATTTATGCTTTGAGGTTAATAATTAACCACAAAATTCACAAGGGATACCTATATGCAATATTCAGAACAAATTTGTAATTTATAAGTAGACACCCAACCCATTGGGTCTTCATGCCACGAGTTACCAATGATACCAAAATTCTTGTTACACATATCCTCCATCATCATACAATCAAACCACCACCATCATCATCATAATCCATCACCAATGAAGCCAGGGACTAGATAAAAAAACAATATATCTGTTTAAATTAATTGTAAAACTTCAAAAATCACCACTGATATCATCATCTTCCATCAACACAGTGGTCACCACCGACCAAAAAATTTTCGTCAGTGGCTGTTGTGGTACATCAAATGCATAAACATGAACATAACCCAACCAAAAATGGAACCATCTCTAAACAATAATCAAAACCTTTCAATGATGAAAGAAATATGAAAAACAAAATCAGATCTAAAGCCAGTGTTGCTATCATCGATGGAAAGTACTTCAAACTACGACCCCATAACCATCTTCATCAAAGATCAATGTAGACCACCACAAATTGGATTGATTATTGGACTCTCCTCTTGGGGCACCATGACCGAATGTGTACACATCCAAAAGCCTCCTTGAATCCTTCACAAGTGTCTGACCTAGAGATTAGAGAAGTCACATGAAACTAGATAAATAATGAGTAAGAGATGGACTCAATAGAGAAGCATCCTCTACTAGACCATCATCCTGAACACAAAAATCCACAACTAATTAAAAGCTAAAAGTAGAACAACATTAATGAAATAACAACCCCCAATAGAATAGAACTACGAAAGATGATGCTGAATGCAATCCATGGAACTATGAAACCCAAAAGAATCGAACCGCACATCCAAAAACATCCCGAGAAGAACTAGTGCACAATTCTAGAGTGGAGTCTAACACACATACAACCATGAAGGAATAGTAGGAGAAGAGCCCCAGAGGGCTCCACTGGGGGATAAGGCTACCATAGGGATCACACGAGAGTGAAGGAGAGGGTAAAAAGAAAAATAAAGGAACATGGGGTATGTCCAAAATTCAACCATCCAGTTTGATGTAGGATTGTTTTGGATTTATTTTTAGGCCTTATCTCATGGTTTTAACCATATTTTACCCAAATCACCATTAATGAGGTGAAAAATATTTACCAAGGATACCTTCCAAAATAGGTAACTATTTCCAAATTTTGAACCTCCGGATTCTAAAAATGGTGCCTACTATTCAAGATACAATATCTATAAGTAGAAATAAAAAATTTTAATTTAAATTACTATAATTCATCAAAATATATGTTTTAGAGAGATGCGTTTATATGTATAAAAAAACCTATCAAAAAATCCGACATATTGATGATTAAATTTAAATTTATTAGATTATTATAAATCTAACGTACCATTTTTCAATTTATGAAAAAAATAAATAATATAATAGTACCTTTAAAAAAATTAATTTAATGATAATAAATTATAGTATTTGAAAAATATGTATTTTTTCACTACTCATTAAAAATTCAATCATTTCATAAAATATTAAAATTTGTCCCTAAGTAAATATTGGTGTGATGATTAAGGAATGACATATTTATTTAAAATAATGTTTATACATTAAAAATAATTATTTATATTATTTTGTTTCTTAAAAATTAATAAAAATAATTTCGAGGGAAAATGTATTTTTTGGATCATATAGAGAAATTACATAAAATTGAGTACTTATTTATCAAAATATTTTATTTATATAATATATTTGAAATTCTTTTTATAATATTTTTATTAATATTCACTCTATAAAATTAACAACTATTTTATAATGGTATAAAACATTATGATTTATTTAGACTCAATTTTGTGTGTATCTCATGAAATATAAGAAAGTAAATTTATTTAAATGGAAATATATCATAAAATATCAAGCTGTTTCATTATACCCCAAATACAAAGAAGCTTTCGATCAAAATTGAATCTCTATGATACTAAAAAATAAGGATATATCTATTTCATCATATCGTTGGGTTCCCATGTAGGTTCATCAAAATTATGATTCCTCTAGAGAACATTAACCATCTACGTATTCATATTTTTAGCACATCGTCTCTATAATGCATGATATATTCTAGTTGTTCTTAAATGGGAAAAACATGTTCTAGAAACTCAACCTCTTATTTCATTAAATGAGAAGGATAATGAATTCACATCCATAGTGGAGAAGCATGTAACAAATTGTGAACTTGAGGGAGGTTCGCTGGAAGTTTCATATGATAAGAAATAACACCTACTCGATCAAGAATCTTGTTGGGGCCAGTGTACTAAGGACTAAATAATCCATACATTCCAATTCATATAACCTCCTTCAAACAGAAATTTTTTAGGAATCCCTTATCACTTAATTCAAATTCCATATTTCACTAATGATTGTAACAATAATTTTTTTTCAAATATGAGAATACATAATGTGAGGATAATTAGATTTGAATTTATCTACCATTTAATAGATTATCTCAGGTCTGAATATCTTTCATTCTCCAACTTTATACCACCAAATTGTAGTTCTAAATTTATTTTCAAAGAGGTTTTCATAATGATCTATATTATTTCTTGAGTGAAATAATTTTCTGTTATAAAACTCAACTAGAGGATAGTGTTGATCCCAACTCGAATTTAACTCTATTGAACTAGATCGTGGCATATATTCTAGGATTTTAATGGTTCTCTCCGATTAAACATCTCTATGAGAATGATAAGAGAATCTAAAAATCAACTCTCTATTAATATCCTTATGAATAATTCTCCTGAACATTTAGGTAATCATAAGAACTTGATAAGATAAAATTTAAAATGGTAATAAATGAATCCTTATCACTTTATTAATGTATTTGTTGACAAGGTAATCAATAGATAAATCTAATTTTATAGAAATGAAGTGTGCCAAATTTTTGAGGTGATTGACTATAAACTAAATAGAATTGGTTATTTTTTATGTTTTAGGGAGTATAATGTTAAAATTCATGGTGATGGTCTCCTATTTCCATTTTAGTCAGGGTAATGGTTTCATCACCCGCTTAGACTTTTTATCTCAGACTTAACTTACTGACTTACCAGGCAATGAGATATATAATCTATAGTATCCATTATCTTTATTTCTAACAAAAAATAATTTTTTAGATCAATATAAATCTTCTAAATTTTATGGTGAATAGATAATGATGAATTACAAACATCATTCAATATCTCATTCTTCAAATTTATATGGATGTAAAAAACAAGTAGTTACAAAATACTATTATTCCATCACAATAATGTTTAATATTAGGTATATTTATATCCATCTTCGATAATTGTACATATATCTTCCTTTCATAATTAATCATCATATAGTTAGAAATTATAATACAAAATTTAGAATGAAAATCTTTCTACCATTCTTTGAATATTTCTATATTCATACAATGGGAAAATATAAATATTGTATCTTTATTATCCTCATTATTGGTAATATATGAAAATTATAGTGACTGAGAGCATCAAAAACATTATTCAGTTTCTAAGTGTGGAAATGTATTGATCATTTATTATATTTAAAAAACTCCATATATCTTCTCTGTTTCATATACAACATTTTTAAATACATATATAAAATAGAAAATTGTTATTAGTGTTATATATATCACACTTTTATCCATACTGATAATTCCTCCACAACATCTATGTAATAATTATAAATGTTTTATATGACTCATGTGTTGGGTATTTTTTCTCATGATCCATCTATTATGACGGGTCATAAGATATCACTATACCATTATTCATGAGGAAGAATCCCAATCCATTACTTTATTAATATTGTTTTGTTTGGTCCAAATGTTAATGACCTCCTTAATTGAATTAGACACTAATATAACTTCACATTAGATTACATTAACTAAGAATAACTAATTTTGTAGCGAAAATTCATTGTACTAATTTTTCACTAAAAATAATCTTTTTATAGGATCTTTATTAAAATCTCTATGTGATCTTTATGCTCTTCATTTCTCATAGAATATATAATAATATCATCTATAAATAAAACCACACATAGATCAATGTACTATAAAAATAAACATTTAAATAAATTCTTTAAGATAATGAATAAATTAGTATGACTAAATGGAATCACTATAAATTCCTAGTGTTCAAACCTCCTATTGAATGCCGTATTGTATATGTATTTACAATTTACCCTCAATTAATAGTTTCCAAATAAAATATCATTCTGGGAAGATATTGATATCCTCATAATTTATATAAAACAATATCAATATTATGATTATGATACTTATTGTTGATTGTGATATTTTTATGTTATGGATAATTTATAAAGAGTGCATAGTTCCGTCTTTCATCTAAAAAAAGTATAGATCCACGCCATAGAACACATTTGGGAAAATAAATCCCTTTTCAAGATTCTATTATAGTTATTTTATCATCTCTTGCAACTAAATATGTGTCACTCTATATGGAGTCCTTAAAATAAGAAAAGAACCGGGAATGAATTCTATAGAAAGGTCAACATTACAATTGGGAGGAAGACTATAAAATTATTTTAAAAAACCTAAAACAATACACTACAATAGTTATATCGTTTATATTGAGTTTCTACCCAACCATTATATATAATAAACCCTTTTAATAGGAATAAATACCCCTTTAATGGATGTTATTTCCAATATAATTTCATATTTATCATAACACTAATAGACGATAATAGGTTAGTTTAGGAATATCGAACATGAATTGGCTTCCTCAAAAATTGATGTTGTAATTATGTAAGGAAATTAATTGAATGCCTAAGATAACATAGATTTTAACTAGAGTGACAATAATTAGATTTTAAGGAATAACATTCAATAAAAAATAAATTAAAATAGAATCATATCCATGATATGAAATCATCGTAACATTGTATATTTTCATTGATAATTCAACATATACTTATTGATGATACTGATTAACATTCCATAAGAAATTTCATGATATAAATTAATTCATATAAATTGTCTCAAAATTGGATACATTAATATTTGAGCTTACCTATCACAACCTCAACATTATCATTCTATCATGAATCCTTTTCTAAAACACAATTGGTTATCATGACCATCATCCATCATAAACCAGAGTGTTAACTCATATAAAAATATATATATTTCATAGGACCTCCATATCTTGAATCCTTATTTTCAATCAATGAAACCTTATCATTAACCATGTTTATCCACGATAAACATATATTAAAATCCATCAGGATGTTTTATAAATAAAATATCAATTAACCCTAACATATCCCTCAATAAAATCATACCAGGTTCATAGTTAGGTCACACTCATCATAATGTGAATTATAGGTTAGATATACTCAACCAACTCATTTTAGGGCTATTACAATAGATGTAACTATGTCGAAACAATAACTTATTATAGTATCCAAAAATGGAATGTTATTATAGGAATCCTATACACATTTCACTATAATAACATAGGATGTTAATCTATATGTTGAATTATCCTATACATTCTCAAAATGATTTATCATCCTAGTTCCCAAAGGTAATTAATCTTTACTCTAATAAAATGTAATGTGATGAGTAATTTATAACCACGAATGTTATATAATATTAGATTAATATTTAATACATAATATTATGATCCTCACCAAAACCATAAAGGTTTAATGTGTTTCCCAACATGGATTCTCAAACTCCTGTTTTATAATATATCTACATTGTCTCACAATTAGTTCCTTATAACTTTAAATCTTCTTATAAACATCTTACCTGAAGCTTTTCTTCATATGTTGGGGAAAATAAAATATAATAAAGGGTGATCTCAGATGCTCAAAATTGATAAAAATGGAGATATCACTGATTATTTCAATATAATATTAGAATAATGGGTATGAGAACACAAGGTTTTCCTTAAAAATTGATTATATAAAACAATTAGATCATAAAAACATTGACTGAAAAATGAATTAGATGTATATATAATATGAATCATAAAAGGCTAAAAGAACATGATCCTTGAGAAAAAAAAATTAAAATTAAACCATGATATAATTGAGTTGAATAAATTGTTCCATAATCATAATTAGAGAATTAATATGTAAAGGATACCCACCAAGGCATTCATAACACATTTGGACTAAGCTAACAACCCATGTACCTACTAATATATTCTGATAACCTTCTGTGCACCCTATTTCTATGATAGGATAACCTCATATGTAACCTCTTTGAAGATTCAGATAACCTGTCATATACCATCATTTGAGATTAATATAACATTCTATTTATCCTCTGATCTCAAATAATATTATTTTTTGACCAATTAATTATTGGGATATATAATTTAATGTCTATCCATAAAATAAACACATATCAATTCATATGTATTCAACATGATCAAAAAAAAATTTATTTTATTTTATCATATAGAAAAGGAAAAAATATTCATTCATATATCATCATAAGAAAAATAAAAAATCATGTTAAAGAATAATGATGGTATTATTGGATAAAATCTCTATAAAATAATATTTAACATCAAATGATATTATCATGGATGAAATGTTCCATTAAAAGAGCTTAGTAATATTTCTTGAATAATATAATATTTTCATTTTAAAATTATATTCATAAAAATAAAAAATTTGAAATATTAGGGAAATCAATTATTTGAAAATATTTATGGAAAAATTTAATATAAGATTCCATTCATTGAGAGATCATGATGGTGAGATATTTCACTCATGCTGTGCACGTTAAAACAATGATTCCTTTCACATTTTTAGTAAAAAGTAAAAATAAATCATCTGAAAAATTAAATGAATATTCCATTTCAAAAATTTTATAAATATTCAAAAATATATAAAAAATAAATTAAACACTCATATGATAATAGTAAAAACATTCTTTAATAAATTTTTAGAAGGCATGTATTTGGACGAAAATGATTTTTCAACCAAAGTAAAATAATTAAATTAGTTTTCCCAAAAAAGGATCTATTTGTCTCTTAAGAACATAAATTTATGGAAATTAATATAAAACATGAATAATAAAAAAATAACCAAGTATAATAATATTTTAATGATTCTTGAGATATAGATCACGTAATTTTACCATTATAAACATAATAAAAACAATATCGATAAATAATGAGATTGTATCATTAATCCCTGAACAATTTTGTAATAGTAAAATAAAACACTAAAGAAAGATAAAAAATTATATAGACATTTAAATACATATATTTTTAATGATAATAATTATAAAATTCAACCATGTATATATTTTAAAATGTATAAAAGAAACAATCATAGAATATGACATGTGTCTTACAAAAATAAAAGTTATACATAAATCCCTTACCCTAAGATAACCAAGATAAATTGTCATTTAAAATAATTTATAGTAATTTTTACTTCATTATAGTTTTTTAATATATTAATTTACAAAATAGAAATATATTATATGAACCACTTATAATATTTCAACACCCATTTATTAATAATCACTTATTGAAATTGACTTTTCCATGTTTTAGCTATTTTATTTTTATGACAATTTCTATTCGATAGTTCCTATAAAATCCCTTGATAATTACTATAACATAAATAAAATTTTATTTAGGATAAAAATTTAAAATTTATGACTAATATACATATTTTTTATTTTCTATAATTCATTGAGATGAAAATATAAAATATACGTTTAATGGAGACAATATGTTGTATATACACCAAAACATTGTTTCCATTTTTCAACAGATGAAATTAAACAATGATAAATAGAAATATAATAATTTAGAATCATTATTATATAAAAAACGTTCTATATATTTATTAAATATATACTTATAACCATCCCTTTAATGTGAAAACCAATAGACAATCATACCACTTTTATGGAGGTGGTTGTTCACACGTACACACGAGAGAGGTTATTTTTTTCCAACAGATTGGGTGATAAGAAAGTAGATATTATAAAAAAAATTCAGAATCATTATTATTTGAAAAATATAATAAATAAAATTTATACTAATAATAATAATAATCCATCAATGTTGGGATAGAAAATTTATTATTTCACTACATAGAGATAATAGTCTACACATACAGATGAGAAATACGTTCACATCCCATTTGATGAAAATGAGGATGGATAATGATATTTAAAAAATATTAATAAAAAACTTAATTATATTTATTATACCAAATATATTATTTTATGGTAAATACCATAGATTTAGATACAATTTTAGAAGAAATAATTTGAACGAGGTCGGGTAAAAAGATTACCTTTTCTTCGATATGCCTCATCTAGATCCCTTCATCATTACATTTGAATAGGCATTCAGGAATTTCATAACCTATAATTAAGATATTGGTATGTCTATAAGTTAATTTTGCAATGTATGGTTGTAATATATGTCATGAAGTGTAGAAAATAAAATATAGAAGTGGCATGCATTTATAAGTGAGGGAATGGAAAAACATGGAATTACTTTAATGTTGTAAATCTAACATTGTCATTTTCAAGAAAACGTATTCCAAATGGGTATAGATTCATTGTAAAATAGTAAATGGTAAAAATATCACAATTAAAAGAATTTTGTTTAGTATTTTGTGTCATTTTAAATAATATTTTTTGTTTAACATCATTGTTAACCACTTTTACCCTTAATCGTGGAAATGTTTTTTTGAGTTATAATTTTACATAGAAAAAAATGGTTATAAATGACCCTGGGTTGAATAAATAATCTATTTATCATCCTACTTATCCTCATAAATTTTTTTATATAATTTAATAAACTATTTTAATTATTAAATACAATATCTGTAATTTTATATCTTTTTACATAATATGAAAATGAAATAAAAATGATAGTAATATAATTAAAAAATAATAGTTTATGAATTAAATTTGGTAAATATGTTATCGACTGTATCATCCTTCTCTAGGTTCCACATACCAGTGCCCCGAGATGGTGGTGACAAGACCTCAAGAATGCCTTCTGGAATTCCAGAGGCTGTCGACTAGTTGTGAGGGCCTATGGTGTTTCCATGGGAGTCAATTCCCTCATAAGTCAAAGTGTGAACAATATAAAATGATTAATAAAAAATAGAATATGAATAAATAAGAAACATATAGTTGTGGAAATAATATATTAGGTCAAACAAAAGAAATAAATATCTTGCAGATGCTGGATTATAGAAATGGATTCAATAATGATTATAATCATGATGCTAACCAAAATGGAGTAGATAAAAAATAGGAAATACGAGCATATAAAATGTTGTAAAAAAATATATAAAAATTAAAACACTGCTACTTCAACCATGTTACGAAATTTCTTAGTCTAGTTCCACTAATATTTATCCTAAATCTAAAAATCAATCATGCATCGAAAGATTCATGCTTCCCTTTATCCATAACTGTGATCATAAAATATTCTTGGTTGTTAAGGGAAGCCCAAATAAGGTTTGAAATACAATGTCAATAGTTCAACAGCCGTAGTTTTTAGTAAAATCCATTTTATGAAGTAAATAATGATTATATTTCCATAAGAATTAATGATGCAATGTGAAAAATAAATAAACAATAAAACCATGGTCCTGGATCCAAAATGGACACCTGAATGATACCACATAAATAAGCCTAAGATGGATATCTCAATCAAGTTATCTATTAAAATGATATGAAATTTAAAAAGTCCACCATGATAATAAAATCAAGAAAGAAATACCCCAAGCTTATGATTTATCATTGTGGTCACATTTCTATGTTGTCAGTCAATCAAGCTCATAAAATAAATAACAAGCTTCACATATGTATAAGAAATCAATATTTCAAATTAAAAGGTGGATCCCTAATACTGTACAAGGAAATAAAAAATAATATTATGGGTTTCTATAGGTGTATCCATTATATGCAATGCCTCTATGTGAGTTCAAGGTGACCCATAAATTCACCCCTAATATCACTCATGGAATGTGGAATCTGTGTCTGTACTAAGTTTCTCACATTGGGGACCAGTTATCACCTAAGGTTTGGAATAGATATCTCTCTAGTGGGTCTATTCTTAGCATACCCCATAGATTATTTATGTCACTCACGAGTAGGTAAATTCCACCTAGAGAGCCTGGATATAAAAATCCAATGTATCACTCATGGGGGGACAAGTATATCTATCTGAACATGGTGAGTCAATAAATGAAGCCCTTAAAATGGGACCCATTTTCTCTCCAAGCACGTTATAGGTGATCAAATAAACCGAGGCTCATAACACATGGAATATCATACAAAATTACATGTCATCAATAAGGCATGAAATATAACACTCTAACATGACATCCATATGATACAATACAAAACATTAAACATTGAAAAAGGCATTAAGAACCAACATATGTTAATTGATCCAATGTATGGTCACTATGAAACACGAAATAAACATAATAAATGGAATAAAATCTGAATCATGGGGATTTAGAATAGAATATATGTAAATAAATGACATAATGCATAATTTATGGGAACTCAACAACTTGAATGTGCAATTTGAACATATAGAACGTGGAATATAAGGTGAATAATCCATCAAGATTTATCAACTATAAAGTACGAGGCATCAAGATGAAAGGAAAATATCATGGCTCCCCATTCAATGATATCCAAATTATTAATTATTTTAAGTGAATGATAATCTATATATAGTGTGAACACCCATAGGAGTGGTCAATGTTGGGGAGAGAAACCCACAAATGGTGTTCACAGTAAGTGAAGGTCAAATAATATGTGGAAAAATCTTTTTATTAATTTATTTATCTAATTCAAAACATCACTGAAAGAGTCTTAAGAGTGGAAAAAATTCGTGTCATTATAAAATTGATGAAATGTGTTAGACGGAACAATAAAACATACCTTGATGTAGTAGCACCTTACTCGTCCGTTATCGATTAATGAAATGAGAAAAAATTGGAAGAAATAGAGAAATTGAAAAACACCTTGAAAATATAAAACAATGGGGTCACAACTAAATAATTAAATATATGTTGGAAAAACCATGAAATATAAGTAAGAGGAATATGAATCTTATAGATTGATTTCAAATGATTTTGATGATGAGTGATTCTGTTTGTTGGTGAAGAAGATAGATCAAGACCTGTTGAGGTGGGAGGAGGAGAGGCCATGTTTGGAGAGGGGAGAAGAAACCTCTAGGAGGTAGGAAGGAAAAAATGGGTTTCAAACTAATCATTTAAGGGGGTTAAAAATATAAATTTACCCTCAGAATAAGGGTGCATGGTTTGGATCCATGGTTGGCCATATTGTGTTCCAAACATGTTCCATTCACTACATCAATGGGGCACCCTTCATGGTTTGGTGAAATTTTTTTCTAAACATGTGAAATCTGTGAAAAAACCATCATAAAGAAACTGAAGATGGGTCTCATGGACTTGCGACTTAGGTTGTATGGTTGCAAACAAACTGTTCTCCCCTAGGTCCCCACTATTTTTATCTAAATGGTTAAGGGAAACTATGCGGGTTGGGTAGCACAGTTTTGACTAACCATGCTGGATAGTCTTCCTCTTTAATTTTCTGGGGCTTTGATCTCCAAAAGTGTCTTGGATGCCACTAGGACCATCTTTAATCCCTTATTCATGAGTAAAATGGGTGTTTTAAGGAATTTAATCCAATAATAAAAGGTTTTTACCTTTTATAAAAGATGGGATGCTACAAACATCCCTCCATAAGAAAAATCATTCCAGACGTACCCTTCTGAGGGAGGAAAAACCTTTTCCGTGAAATGGGAAGGCCACTAAAAACATACATTAAATTCCTTCTTCTAGTTATCGTTCTAAACACATCCATTCTTCCATATCACTTAGACAAAAGGAAATGAACTAACTTAGAGAGGATTCATGATCCAATCAATGATCTGTACCGGATGCTTATCAAAATAGTCATCCACCTCCAGATCGATATTCATGGGGTAAAATAAACGAGATAGGTCCATATGATACTTTCAAAGCTGTAATATGTGAATAATATTGTTCATGGAATGATACCTTTTAGGTAACAATAACTTATAGGATTCAAGCCCAAACATCCCCACTATCTTTAAAGGTACAACATACCGAGTCGATAACATGATCTATCTTATAGTTCATCGATTACCCAATCTATGTGATACACATAGACTGACCCTATGTTCCAATTTAAAATCTAGAGGTATATGAAAACGATAAGTATACAACGTTTTCACAGAATTAGCTGTAGCAATACACTTGTGAATTAGCTGGACATTCTCTAAACACTCCTGAATGATATGAGGAACATGAAGGGATTTTTCACCTCTATCATGCCAGCATAAAGGTAAAAGAAACATTCTACCATAGATTCCCAATAATTTGGCCATATTAATCATTTAATAAAATAATTTATTTTAGGTAAAATAATCTAGAAGAAAATTATTTTCTCATGAACCACCAAAATCAAGGATGCAAGAATGAATCATATCATCTCACACCTGTTTTTCCTACTCAGGTTGCACACCAGTCTTAGGGAGATATGTTGTACTCAAGAGATCATCTGAACCCAACACCTTTTACAAATATTTCCAAAACAATGAGTTTATAATGGAATATATGTTTGAAATAATGGAACGAGATACACCATGAGGTCACACTATCTCCTCGATGTAAATTCTTCAATTCTCATTAACAGAGATGGTATACCAGATTAATAAGAAGTGTAAAACCTTGGTCAACCTATTGAAGATCACACATAATGTATTACTACGTTGGGTGGATTTCAGAAATCCAGTCATGAGATTCGTTGTGATTTGGTTCCATTTTCACTCAGAGATATACAGAGGATATAGAATTCTAGTAGATCGATGGTGCTCTGCCTCCACCTGTTGACCGGTGGATCACCAAGTGATAAAGCGGGTTATAATCCTCTTCCTAA
This sequence comes from Viscum album, assembly GCA_963277665.1. Taxonomy (NCBI): domain Eukaryota; kingdom Viridiplantae; phylum Streptophyta; class Magnoliopsida; order Santalales; family Viscaceae; genus Viscum; species Viscum album. The sequence goes on along the minus strand of OY728140.1, from coordinate 1,708,360,296 downwards.
CTGATAACAAATACTGATGATTTATATCTATGTATATCTTGGTAAGACTAGGATTATCATTACAATTAGATGCATGATATTTTCTCAAAAACTCTTCCCATACATCATAAGGAACTGACACATGACCCAAAAATAGTAGGATCACATTCTCATAAATAACCAATCCAACAGGTGGGTTATCACCTATGATTATCTACATTAGAAAAAATCCCTTGGGGTTATATAATTATATCATTATGACTGAATCTAAAAGGGGGTATTTCTCTACCAAAGGTGATAGGAAATGGTTTCCCATGATCTTATTAAACCTCTAGGTCCATATCAGAAAAAAGATACTTCATCTGTCACTCACCACTGGTATCCTAGATGGATTTCATCGATTTCCTTGGGGTTAAGGAATTAGTAATTACATTTCCATTTCCTGGTGTGTATGTAAGATCCAAATCAAACAATTTCATGTATTCCACCAACCTGGGATACCTCATATTCAAGTCTCGTTGTGTGTTGATGTAATTAAGAAATATATATCCCATGTAAATGATGAAATTCTTACCCTACTGATAGTTCTTCCAATAATACAGTGCTAGAACCAAGAATGTTAGCTTGAGGTTGTGCATCGGGCAGTTCCCCACATGCTGTATAAGTTGGTGGGACCCATATTATACAATATGATCACCCTACATTGTAAATCCACCGATACTAATTCCATGAGCATCATGACATACTACATATCTTATTCTTTGTTCAGTAATAATCATGACTGGTGCAGACATGAGTCTTCACATTAACACTTGAATTTTTTCTCACATTATATAGACCATATGAACTGCACACCCTTCTTATTCAGGGGTATATGAACCATAGATAGGACTGAAAAGCAGTGAATGAATCCCTCATAATATCCATTTATTTGTAAGAATATGTTTACTTAAAACACATTCATGTTCTTCTCCTAGAGATCCAAGAATCTCAACTTCACTAGGTTAAAAGATAAACCTAACTCTGATATGATATGACATAAGAAGTGGACCTTTCTTGTCAAAAGATTAAACTAATAAAAATTTCACATATAAAGTTCTCTCTAGGTTTACAAAATATGATATCATGACGATTGGATGGTATGTAATGGTGTGATAATGTACTATGATGTCTTCTATGAAGACCACCAGAATGGAATCAAGATACGAGTGGAAAACCCATTTTATCAGAGCCATAAAGACTTTTGGAATGTTCATCAGACCAAATTTCATAACATGATACTCATACAAGCCATACCTGCACTAGAACATTGTACATGGTATTCATAATGGTCTCACATTTACCATATGGTATCCGTATCTCTAATCTATCATGGAGAAAATAGATTTCCTCATATATGGTTGAAGAGGTCGTCTATACGAGACAATGGATAAATGATATTAATTTAAAGATGATTCAACCATCTATAATCAATGAAAGGACTAAGGGTATTGTCTTCCTTCCCAAATTAAAGGATGTTTGAACCCATTGGTGATGTGATGGGTTAGATAAAACCCTTAGCCACTAGATCTTTTAGATACTTCTTGAGTTCCTGGAGCTCAACACATGTCATCTTATATGAAAGAATGGACATAGGTTACACACCTATCACCAAATCAATAGTGAACTCAACCTCTCTATTAGGAGGTAAGACATAGAAATCCTATAAGAATACATCACTAAAATGATTCAAATATGGGTAATTCTATTAATTGCATCCCTTGAACAATCATAAAGAGACTCTCCAGTTGGGTTTTCTCTCTACATAGCCAAGTACATTTGGATCAGGCTCAAAATTACTTGATACCCAATTCACCCTTAGGAATATACATTCTCCCCTTAGGTTATGTGGTGGACCCATACTAGTGATATCAATCAACTTGGGTATGATAAGTCAAAATACAATCCCTACCAAGAATGACATCGAATCTGGTCATCCCAAGGATAAAGAAACTCCAAATGAAGAAACAACCACCTTTTTCAAGGGGTAACCATTGACAGTGTTATATTCCCTCTTTTCTAACCCCTAATAGAATGTCGAGAGACATGACACAAAATAATTACTCAATTGAAAGTGAAAGACTATGCACAACAACGATATATATGAAAGGGTATGATGCACCTCTATCGAAAAGAGTAAAAAATAATGTAGAGGTTATTGAATTGTACCATTAACTATATAAGGACCTAGACTCTTCTTTTATAGAACTGGATACACTATATAAATATGTCATGAATTGTTTCCCTATGATGCTACCTAACTAGCTTGAGCAGATCCACTTTACTGATGCTGATGTTTTGTGTTCTGACTACATCAGCCCTAGCCACTATCACATTCATCTAACAAACTAGTAGATGACCAAATCATATTCTTTAATGGAGTTGAAAATCCTATACATGATAAGTGTGTCAATAAGGATCCCCTCTCATTAGGTGCTAGAGGAAAAGACCAGAAGAAATGCTGATGGTAACCCAACTTTCTGCAAGCTAAATATATGATCATATTTTTCATACCCTAAGGATTTTTATTGACTTTCCTACCACATTAGTGAAATACTATAGAACTTATAGTGGGTTTTACCATGCTGGAACCACCCCCATGTGCACCCTCAAATCAGCGCTTTCTAATGACAGAAGAACATGCACCCTACATCTGGAATGAACCACCCTAGATCACACATCAAGCATATATGAGATTTAATTGTCTAATTAGGCCATTTTTTAGTGTATTGGTGATGGTATTAAAACAGAATATGTTCACCTATGAGAAGAAAGAAGACCCAAGAAAATTATTAAAGTACCTCGTAGTCATAAACTCATCATCGATCAGTGATGGAGTGAAATGTTGGAGCTAAATGACGCAAGAAGAATATTCTAGGAAATCTTAGAGGCCTAATGATTATACATGGACTCCCTAGAATGATCCTTTTGTGGATTCTATGAGAATAAGTGTTATTCTTACTAGACTATACCTCGATGACACTCAGCATGATATATGATTTCCCATCATCATTTGGGAGAACCAAACAACATGTATATATCAAGGTTGACACTCCAATCTGGAGTCTTACAAAGATGATCGAAGATAGACACTAGGGATTATAACCATGAATCAGTATCACAGGTTCCACAATCCCTAGATATGGTGGGATGTTGATACCACTTAAAGTCTAAATTTAACTCTTCACTAATAGGGGATAATTGGGGAGAACCCTGAATAGAATCCATGAACCAAAAAAACTATCACATAACTGAGCTACATCACCCAGCGGGATATTATTAGGATGTTCCACATGATGTATTACTGGAGGTACAATGGGTAGCTCAAGGCCCACCACCTATGGAGTGTTCTCATTTGAACAATCTTAGTGTATATCTCATGGAATTCATAATGTAATATATATTCAATTTCCAACAAAACTCCTAAGAAATGATCTATAATAGATAATAAAAAATAAGGAAAATGATAAATAAATATAGGGGTAAAGCATACCTGGAATTATAACACAACTGATAGCCTAGTCCTTGAGCCAGGTCTATGTATGAATGAAAATCTCATAAAGGGGTCACTCAAACACACAGTACTACATGCTTCTATAGTTGGGTCAAGGTCAAGGTCTCACATATCTCATATAAAGTGACCATTTAATTTTAAAGGTGGTATTAATTTTAATTTATTTATGTATATAATCCCCTTTAAAAATTGTTGAACTAGGTGGATCACCATTTCAATTTACAGGGTCCCAAGCACCATATAAGTTGAAATGTTGTATCCAAATAATCCTAACCATAAAAAATTTTATCCATAGAAAAGAATTAGAATATTTAAATTTATATATATCTATAAAAGATGTATATGAAAAATAAATAAAGAACAACCACAATCAGATGAAAATAATCCAATTAACAGTTAATATAGATATGGTGTGCCCTAATACATGACATTTGAATCCAATGATTCCTAGTATTAAGCATGATTTGACACATCCTTACATCATCAAGATAAATTAATATAAATTATACCATCAATAATACAAATATAATAACACCATAAATCAAGTAAATCACCCAATGATGATGTTTTGACAACCAATAATGTAATAATAAATAACTACAATTTCCCAACTCATGTAATTCGGGATTCTCTTATACATGGGTTAGCTACTTCCTTGCATAGGTTCATTTAAAAATTCTAATATCTCAGTCTATTATATAATACCCAATATTAAGGCAAAGGAAAGGATCCCTAACTGTACTTTATAATATCCCTGCCTAAGGTCCACATATCGGTGCCCTGAGAAGGTTTCCACAAGACCTTAAGCATGTATATGCAAATTCTAGAGTTAATGACTAGCAGTAAGGTCCAAGGGTGGGCCCTTGTAGATACAATAACCTCATATATTAAATTGTGAACAAAAGTAAATGATAGAAAACAAGTAACAGAAAAATAAATAAGAAACAAAAAGAAAATGAAATAATGGAATAAAAAACGGAATAAATAACTGGAGGAAGATAAATAACAATAATGTATACTATAGAGATGATGATCATGATTCTAACCAAAATAGGAGTACATGGGGAATAAGAGATATATGTATAAACTGAATGATGGAAAAATATAAAAAAAGAACAAAACTACTACTAAAAGAATATCTTGAATAGGCTCGCTCCTCTTCACCCAATCATGATCCTAAATTTGTAAATCAATCATGCATCGAAAGTCTCATACTTCCCATTATCCTTACCAATGATCATAAAATATGATTGGGTGCCAAGGGTAGCCCAAGAAGGGTGTGGGATACAATCTCCGTAGGACATCACCAAAGGTGTCTAGTCTAATCCATTACATACAAAAAATAATGAGAAGTTTTCCCTAATAATGAATGATTTTGAGTGATAAATAAATAAACAGTAACACCACTTTCTGTGAACATAAATGGAAACTCGACCAATACCACATACTTCGTTTTAAGCCAATTATCTAAACCAAGGTACATGTTCAAATTATATGATATTTACATAGGCCATCATGAATATACAACCATGGAAGAAATACCCCAGGTTTATTTTTTGTAATAGTGGTCACATTTCCATGTAATCACTCAAACGATCTCATAAAATAAATTAGTAGTTTTTTATATGTATAAGAAATAAATCCAAAACATTCAATGCTTGATCCCTGAGCTCTTACAAGGAAATCTAAAATAATCCCAGGGGAATATTTAGGTGCCTTCTATTATAACCAATGCTATATAGTCCATCCAAGGTGACCCATAAATCTATCCCACATAACACTCGTGGCATGGTGACTCTAATTCCATAATAAGTATCTCACATAGGTGACCTGGTATCACCTAAGTAATGACATAGAAATCATGAAAACGAGTCCATCATTGGTCTTTTCCATAGGTAACTAGTGTCACTAATGATTATGTAAAATCATCCTAGAGATACTCTATATGGAATGCCAATCTATCACTGCTAGTGTGTCAAATATATCTCACCAAACACGGAGAGTCTATCCATGATGTCCTTAAAATGGGACATGTGTTATCTTTAGAAATATAGTAGGTGTGCGTAAAAATTAGGGAACATAACACATGTCATAACATATACAAATACATGTCATCAACAATAAATTAAAATATTACATGCTAATAATCTATCAAAACTACAAAATTAAAATCATTTAATAGGGAAAAAGGAATTAACCACAAAATTAAGCTAAAGGATCAAATACTTGTTCACTAGGGAACATTCAATATACATAAGAAATGGAATATAAGTATAATAACAAGGAATTGACATAATATATATGTAAATAAATTACATAAGGCATAAAAAATGGGCACTAATCTACTTTTATGATCAATTCAAACAAATTGAATGTGGTATCTAAAGTGAAGCATCCATCATATGCATTCAATTATAAAGTGTGAGGCATGAGGCCCAATGGCCAGTCTTATGGTTAAAAATTCATTTAATTTAAAATTATAAATTAAGACAAGGTCATGATAATCCATTTAAAGTTGGAACACCCAAAGGTGTGTCCATCATCATGGCTCAAAACCCAAGGATGGTGTTTGTTGTAAGGTAGGGTCGAAAATTACATGGAACACTATTTTTATTAATTTATTTAAGATGAATCACCTGAAGAGTTTGGTGTGAAGAAAAATGATGTATCGTATAAAAATAGGATAAATGAGTAGGATAGACATTGATCACCTACCACAATGAAGTATCACTCCCCTCATCCATTATCAATGTTTGAAAAGAGCTAAACTAGGAGTAAATAGTGAAACCAACTGACAACCTAAAAATAGTGAAAAATGAGTCACACATAAATACGACAACAAATATTTGGCAGAATTTTAAATAGATAGAAGAGGGAGGTGGATCTTAATGAGGGATTTACATCTATCCCATGGTGAGGGATTTTGTTTCTAGATAAATAAGATTGATCAAACCATATAGAAGACGGTGGAGGATATCCCATTAATTGATATGGGTGAAGAAACCCACTAGAGGGATGGTGAAAAAAATGGGGATTTAAAACAAATTGTTTAAGATGGTAAAAATTGTAAATTTACCGTAAAATTAGTGGTGTACATTTAGGTGCATAGTTAGTAAAACTATGCACTTATTGTACCTTATTCAATGCATCAAAGAGGGAAAAATCTTATTTAGAAACACCATTTGTCTAAACATCTGAAAATAATGAGAACACAAATTATCTAAACTCAACATATGGTTTTCACAAACATTCCCCTTTGGTCCCATGGTTGTAAAAAATCATGTGGCCTCCTATGTCCCCACTATCTATAGCAGCGTGGTTTGGGAAACTGTATAGGATGGGGTATATGGTTTCTAATAACCATGTGGAATTGTCTAACTCTTTATGTTTATAGGCCTTTAAGTAATAAACAAGTCACAAACATCCCTGATTCCCCCTTGACTCCCATAAAAATAATTATAAGATTTATTTTAAATAATATTTTTTAAAAAATAAATGGTCATTTCTTTTGAGAAAATACGGCTCATTACATTGTCATCGTGTATTAATTTAATGTAATTAATCAATAAAAAAAAAGCTAAAATAAATTACCATTAAAAATATTACCCTTAAAATAATAATTTAGAATATAATTTATTTTTATTTTATCCTTCTGTAATGTTTTTGATATATTAAATTATAAAGAGGGACATTTTGTATTCATTATTTTCATAAAGTAATATAATGGTATTTATAAAAGAAAAATGGAAGAAAGTGGAAAAATATTTGAAACCATTAAGGAAATTTAAACTCTAAGCTGTTTAAATTAGATTAATTCATGTGTTTTTATGATTTGGAGGCCATATCTCGTGGTTTTACCTTAATATTACCCCTTTAATTTTATTAAGGTGATAAATATTTACCCAGGTAACTATTTGTAGTGATAAAAATAAAATAAAGCTATTGAAAAAATTTTAAGATTTTGATTAAAAATATTGTATCAAATTTTCATGATTTATTCTCAATATTTTTTAGATGTAAATTTTAATAAAAATGTGTAAAACTAAAAGAAAACCTTTTTTAGAAAAATGTATTTCTGGAATAAAACTAACTTATATCCAAATAAAAAAATTTACTAATTAAATTTGAATTAATTTTATTAATCTAGATAAAACGGATAATATGAATTTTTATGAAGAAATTGAAAATATAATTTTTCCTTTAAATTAACTTATTTAATTAAATAATATCATAGTTTTTAAAAAGTAATTATTTTCCAATATTCAATGAAAAAGAAACAAGTTTTGAAAAATAAAAATAACCCCCCTCTATTAATTTTTATATTTTGATTTCAAAAGTGATTTCTATTTTGTTAAAATAATTTTCTAAAAGTTTCCAAAATTATTTATATTACTTTTTAGAAAAAAAGATGTAAAAATAAATATTGAGGATAATGTAATTTTGAAGTGTTAAAATTATTTAATAAAATCTGAGTCCTTATTTATCAATATATATGCATTATTTAAAATAATTATCAATATATTTATAAATATTTTAATTACCATTCTATATTCCAACATAATGAATAGTTTATAAATGTAAACTGCATAATTTGTCATTTACGATCAAGGATTCATGTAATCCAAGCTATCTAAAATATTTAATTTATTAAAAGAGTAATAAATCCTAAAATTTATTGGTGTTATAATGTGGTCCTAAAATTATTCTTGCATAATCCCATCTAATATTCTACCCTAATTAATAATTCCCCATAACCTTGATGACGATCCTTATAGAATAAAAACATCATGTTTCACCCTCTGATCAACCTTACTCTCTACCATGTTGAATAGTCTCTCATTAATGTCTATTTATGAATCTAAAAACTAGGAGACTATAATTAACTATAAGGTATGTGATCATAATGATGAATTTAATGATAATAGTAAAACAATTACACTTTATCTCCTATGCCACCTGTATGAAATAACCAGAAGAGTCTGAGTTGAATCTATACTCTGGAATGGACTTTCTGGGTAACAAAAAGAGCATTTACAACTAAACCATTATATATATAAGGTGTTGAAGTAGGTGAAATAACACATGATGGTTTTGTAGATCATCTTTCTATGGTAGTGCTATAAGCCATATTTGTGGAGGATTTTAGAAAATTCTATAAAAAGTCTTATTAAATCCAAAATAAAACATCAATGAAAACCATTTAACATTCCACAAGATCACTTATTGAAATACTATTAAATACTCATCCTAACAAGATATGAAAAAAACAATGTAAACCAGCATTATTAAAACCCAATGGAAAATCCAAGTTTCCAACGCATTCATATTTTTCACCGGAAAATATACACACAACAATCATTGTTTTCTTAGGTTCATGCGGTTAAATGTAAAAAATAACATACCAATAAGGTAGAAATCATAATTCGAAAATTCTTTAATTTTTTATCACTACATATACTAGTACTATGAATTTCACATGTAAAACTATGTGTCTAATAATGAATCACTAACACACCACTAATCCCATAAATCAGAATACAAACACCTTGTGCACCACCCAAGGTGAAATATATCCATGTTTTCAATGAACATGAAGAACAAAAATCCCACATTTTGTTTAACTGAGAAGTACACTATATTGTTCTAGATGATCATTGACATAATTCACCAACCTGAGTCCCACACATCATATTTCCAATATTCCATGTCCTAAATCAATTTAAAATAAATGGAATAAGAGATAAGTTCTCATTCAATTCTATAACATCCAAAAATAAATCCCAAACTCTATGAATGAGTGTTAAATAACCTCATGAATGATAACCTTTATGCAAGAGGCTTCTGAATAGTGGAAAGACTTTAAGAGTTATTGTGGGGAGGCTATACTCTCGATAATAGATAATTACAATAGAATATAATGGATGAAATATAATCATAATGTCAATAATAAGGGAAATTAAAAATCCTTAAATGAATAATATAATGTAAAATTGTATTATCCCATGCTATAAAAGCATGATATGTTATTCAATCATTAAAAATAAAAATAATGGTACCCCACATTTATCTATTCAATAAACATAATAAAGACAACAAAAACTAAATAACATTTGTAAAATCATATAAGATCCAATTTTTTTGAGGAAATAACCTCACTAATCCTATAACTCATGCTCAACTGTCCAACCAAGGGCTGTTTCTGTTAACTAGTTCCCAGATCATTTAATTGACACTCACACTGATATATCTTTGTAGGGTGAAAATATAAAACCTAGTTGGACATTACAAATTTTCCAAAAAATAAGTGAAAAGTATACTTAATTGAATCCCCAAATAATAATAAATTAAAATTTAAAGAACAAGTAATCTTAGATGTGAAAGGAAATTAAGGATCTATAGAGACCAATTCCTGATATTTTAGATCCTTTCGAGAAGGAATTTCTCATGTGTGCCTCTCATTCTCAGCCAACAGATCATACTTCCACATCTCCTTTTAAAGAATTGTCATTCCCACATATAATCGAATTTCCAATATCCACCCAATTAAATACTCTAGGGAAATAGAAACATGACATCTGGACCTAGTATCATAACTCCAGGGAAGTATGTAACGTCACATGTGGACCCAGTCCCATTGATATATGAAAATATTTCACATTGTACACCCCCCTAAATGGAAGAATATATCCCGCATGGATAAAACTATTTACTCAATTATAATATAATATAGAATACACATGTTAGAAAAAATATATAATGAGACAATAAATAATCATGTCATATCATTAATGAGTCATATAGAAAAAAACATCAAAATAAAAGTCATTCAAGCATAGGTCTTACAAAGAAACCCATACACACTTCATGTGAATCATAAAAAAATGTATCTCATTGGGATATATGACCATGTTATAAAATCATTCCAAAAACCAATATATATATTTACTATAGGATAATGACTTCCATCCTAAAAAACATTGATTAAAGACAACAATATTTTCAACTGTTGATACCCATAAATATACCCACATTCCACAGATTTCAAAACTATAGAACAAGGTTCGTTAGATCAAATCTGAATTCACCATAAAGTTATTCTAGAATATGATTAAATAGATAGAGACAAAAGACTAAAATTAATTCATCTTACACAAAAAAAACTATATATGGTATTTTTATATTTGGTCTAAGAAACATAAATCTTTCAATCTTTGAAAAGGTGGTTGGAATGATAAGAGGTTAAGATCCCCAATATAGTAGATCATGATAGAAAATCATGATGATGATGGGATCACCAAATTCTATTGATAAAAGGAAGAAAATATATAACCCTACACATAAAGAATTTTTATTGGGAAGATAAAAAGATGAGAAGTAGGTTTATGAAGGAATCAATAGAGTTAACAACCTATTAATAAGTCCCCAAATTAGTAACACAAGATTTATTATTTGAAATATTTGAATCTTAACATTTTTGGATATTAAATCACATATTTTATAATTCTGAAGTAGCTTTTACCGTGATGTGGTGATTTTGAATTTGGATGTGGTGGACTTGAACACATTGAGCCTAGACATCACAATATGGTGACCATCCACAAATTGGTGTAAAATTCTTTCCAAATTTTCACTCACAATGGCTTCTCGCATAACATGGTTATGCCACTCTATCCATGGTTTGTTGGGGGATTCAAAAAAATATATACCTCTGACCATGAATATCCTTGAGTGTATTTGTACATCCCATTTTAAAATGGTGGTTCCGATGATAATAAAAACATACAACATGGTGTGGTCCTCCTCACGATGTTCCTCAGAACACCCAAAACCATATTTAATCCATCCACCATATTTTAAATTTTTCCAAACCCAAATTAAATCCTCAATATCATAAAAAACTATTTTATTTTATCTAAAATATAAATTAACATTCCTTGTAAAAATGCGGTTGGCACAAATATTATTTTTTTCTTGATATATTATCCAAATGTTTATTCATAAATATTAATTTAGTAATGTGATTTCGTGGTGGAAACCATGTTTTTTTATATATTTTTAAATAAGAATATTATTTTCCTCGTATCTTATATTTGGGTTTTCTAAATACGTAATATATAACATTTATATTTATCCATTATATGTATATTTTGTTTTTATAATGTAATTTTTGTCCATAAAATATTTATTCCCCTAAATGTGTAATATTTTACTAGGTTTAAAGTAATAAATAGGTTTTAAAAAATCATGATATTATAAACAAAATTTACGTAGAGATATCATTAATTATTTCATTAAATGGTAAAGGGAATTGTTTTTTTATTGAAATAATTTAATTGTAGTCAATGTAGACTCTGATTTTTTTAAAACTAGTTGACTATGAAATTTATTTCTTTAAACTACACATTCAGTTTTTCAATAATAATAGTTTTAGATTTTATCGTATATTTGGTATAAAAATATTTCCTTCTAATATTTTTTTCATAGACCCCAGTTTCATGTTATTTAATATTTTTTTAGAATAAAATTGATTCTTAAATGAAATAATAATTTGAAAAATGAAAATTTCATTTAATTTAATATTTTAATGATCAATGATTGGTTATTTAGTGAATATTATTCCATGTATTCATTTTCATATCCATATTAGTGAAACATCACTATAATTTATGACCAGACCTTATTAAAAATTAAAATTAAACGCTTTACCCAAGTTGAATGGCATTAGTAGTGATACAAAGATTGACTGGATCCATAAAAATTTATGGAATGGATTAGTTTTTATATATTAACATAATTTGTCACGACCTGTCCTTGAGGCCTGTGTCATGACTATCCCAAGACTGCCTTCCATAGGCCAGAGGATGGTGACTAGCACCAAAGGTGAATCTATGATAAAAAGGGAAGGCATTTCCTTTAAACATGTAACTCACGTAGTCTGAACACAAGTAGTAGAAGCAATGAGTACTAAAATAGAAAAAAAGTGTGCTGAAAGTAAATGGGCTAGAATACAAACCCAACTGAACAACAAGTACAAGTATAAGAAAAAAAGGTAGACAACTCCTAGATCATCCACCAGGGAATCCTACCTGATGGGTAGGTACAGAACTCGGACAACTCATCCCTGCGGTGTGTCTCATCTAGTCTAGATCCAAGAAGCCTTCCATTTGTCCCCCTCAGCCTCGATCTCTATTGTCCATTGTCTGAACAGAACACAACATGGTGCGGGTGAAGCCCATGCATGGGTGATTATAATAATACTCAGTAGGGGATCCCGAGACCCCTGAAGGTCTCCCGGAATCCACAAAAGATAAAACACAGAAGAAATATACAATCCAAAAGTATCAACCAAACCTACTTCGGTATATGTCCATACATATATATAAGATATCAATCATAGTCTGACTCCAACTATCGAGCCCAAACACAACCCATTCCACAAAGGATGTAAAGTAAATCATCTCGATGATATTGAATGAATGTCAAGACTCAGCTCACATAGGTATACAAATTTTGTATAGTGATATATATGCTCAGATGTAGTCACAGATTCATCTAAGATGTCGGTCCCACACATGATTCAGGACCATCTAACCCGTTAGACCCACACAGGATCCAGGATCAGCTATTTTGTAGGACCCACATAGGATCTAGGAACTGATGTTAGATCTGTCAGACCCGTAGAGGATCCGGGTACATTAGTCATCGATGTAGAACCCATAGAGAATTCTGGTACAGAAGTCATCGCTTTCGAACCCACAGAGGATTACAGTATAGAAGTCATCACAGTCACAGCCAGCCCTAGGGTTTCCACACACAGCATGCATGATTCCAGGAGGGTCCGCTCCTCAAGCCAAATGTCGACACATAAATTATCACAAAGCCCTGAGTTGATGTATCCCGTAGTTCTGTCTCATCGTAAGGAACCCAACGCGATATACGGTGCATCAATTGGACGCCCGGTTTGTGAGTTATTAGCATTTCTGTTCGAGGGGCCTGGTTGGTTTTTAGGCTCAAACCAACCCGAATATACCCCAACTGCATTCAAACAACATGTGGAGTATGCAAAAATAATTTTCTCACTCCAAGAATTCCATCACCGCACACGGTTCGTTGTTCGGACACCTGTATCCCAAGATGCGGGCTAAAAGGTGTAAATGGCCATATCGGGTCTGGGTCCAGTCCGACCTAGTCAGACTGACCCAGCCCACCCAGGTCCGAACTGGGATCAGACCTGGTCCACGAGTGTGGCCCGACCCGAGTGGCCAGACTGGCCTGAAGGCATGACCGTGACCGAAGGCGCGACCCGGTCAGAGGGTGGCCCGGCACATGGTAGCCCGACCGTGGCGGTCGGGCCAAGGGGCGGCCCGGCCGAGGGGTGGCTCGGACGAGGGGTGGCCTGGCCGTGGCAGGTCAACCAAGGGGCTGCATGGCTATGGCGGCACCTGGCACGGTGTGACGGTGCCGTGATTTTTCCATCCTCCATATCCCACCTAGCCACGATTCTTCTCTGGCACGGTGCGTCTGCACCGCGCCCTTTCGGCTCCCCCCCCATCATCAACCAATCAAGAACAATTAGAGGGTTTTTGGGCCATGTTTGTTCGGCCAGCTCCCTCCGCATTAGGTGATAACAAGTGTCTATCATCGAACCAAAATAAATGATGAGGAATGAGGGTATAATTCATACATTAAAAATAATCAAATCCCCCTACCTTGAAACCAGTGTTCGCTCGTGGAGTCGTGGGAAGGCGGTTCCATTCCGTTGACGTCGGGAGGAGATGACGTTGTTGTTGGAAACGTTATTCGCGGGCGGCGTCTTCCTTATTTTATTCCTGTTGGATAAGGAAGAAGATTTCCAAAAGAAGTCGAAGAATAAAGGATGTCACCGGCATTCTTCACATTCTTCGTTGGAAAAAAAGAGGCGTTCTTCACGGGTGATGGTTCTTCATTGGAGAGGATAATTCTCCGAGAATTCTCCCATGTTTCCACCAAAAAAACTAATCCAAAACAATAGAGTAAGTTCTATATTATTTTTTTGGCACAACGACACAAGAGTTGTCATTAATTAAATGTGACAACTCAATTAATTTAATTCTGAATATTGGATTCAAAATTCAAAGCAATGGAGGTGGAGAGTATCAATTAATGAAGAGGGGTTTGGCACCATTATGAGGGAAGACCAAGAGTTTTCCCCATTAATGGGAAACTCAAGGGGTTAAAGGGGGGTTATGGGGGGTTTGAGATCATGTGGGCCCCACCCCATAATATCCTCCCGTGGGAGGTTATGCGTGGGTGGGCCCCACCTCCATCCTCCCCTTGGATGATTAAACCATCACTCTAATAAAAATATGCTAGAAATATTTTTATTTAATTTATTTAGAAACCCCAAAATTAACTTCTAACCTCGATAAAACGCAACTACCATGAAGGTCTCCTCATGCGAATACCGGAACTGTGAGTTCAATGGTGTCCTTAGATTTCAATTCTGATCATCGGTTCAAATGATATGATATCCCTCATGTACGATTACTGAAATTAGCTGAAGAAAACTTCAGAAATTGATTCCATGCACAACGGGCTTTAGAATTAGGCGCCATCAGAAACTACGGACTCGGAAAATTTGAATTTATTTTAAAAAATTATAATTTAATGGAATTCCTGGGACTTTAAATTCTCCCCATCTCTGGGATTTACATCCCCATAAGCTACAACACACACTAAAGGAATAAATGGGGGGTATTGGACATGCATCTGAGCCTCCCGCTCTCATATGCTCTCTTGGAGGTTCCCGTACTGCCATAGAATGCGCACCAGAGGAATCGACCATCCATGTAGGACCCGCTCTTATCGATCCTCAATCTCCTCTTGAACCTCCGTGAATGTCGCCCCATCATCGATGTCGAGCTCCATGTGGTCATTGATGTGGGACGAGTCATGCACGTATATCCTCAGCTGAGATACGTGAAAGATGTTGTGCACCTGGTGCAACTAAGGTGGAAGAGCCACGCGGTAAGCCACCTCACCTACCCTGGTGAGGACCTGGAAAGGGACGATGAATCGTGAAGATAACTTGCCACCTTTGGACTTCTGCCTTCTCTGTGTAGTCTTCATCCGCTCCTGGATGATCTACACCTTCTCCATCATAGCCTGCACCATATCCGGTCCCATAACTGCTAACTCCCCTACGTCAGTTTGTCATAGTGGCGATTTGCACGGTCGGCCATAAAGTTCCTCAAAAGGTTCAATCCTGATGGTGGAGTGGTAGCTGTTGTTAAACACAAACTCTACCAAGGGTAAGTGATCCTCCCAGCTATGACCAAAGTCAAGGATTATTGCACGGAGCATGGCCTCGAGAGTCTGAATGGTTATCTCAGTCTGACCATCCGTCTAAGGATGGAAGGCGGTTCTCAAGCGAAGTTGCGTCCCAAAAGCCTCCTTCAACCCCTTATATAGCCGGTAAGTGAATCGAGAATCTCGATCGGAGACAATCGTCAATGGAAAACCATGAATACATCTGATCTCTTGTTCGTAGAGGCATCCCAATCTCTCTACTGATCCCTGACCACTGATCGGTTGGAAGCGGGACGACATTGTGTGTCGGTCAACGATCACCTAGATAGAGTCATGTCTTATGGATGTACGTGGATGTCCCATCACGAAATCCATGGATATCCCATCCCACTTCCACTCTGGGATCTCTAAGGGCTGAACCAAGCCTGCTGGAACCTGTTTCTCCACCTTCACTTGCTAACAATTGAGGCATCATTAGACAAACTCTGCTAATTCCTTCTTCATTCCTAGCCACCAGGGCTATCGTCGGAGGTTCTGATACATATTCGCTACTCTTGGATGTACCGCAAATGGAGATGTGTGGAACTCCGTCAACACTTACTCATGAAGTGAAAATGGTACCATGGTCCATCCTCTAAATAAAATGATGTTCTCCGCACCTTCATAAAATCCATCAGGTGCATGCCCTATAGATATCTGAGCACATCACATCTCAGAGTCAGCATCCCCAGGCTGTGCCTCTCTGACTCACTGAAGAAGTTGAAGTGTTACTATGAGAGACTAAAGAAAGGATACTCCATCTCTATCCACAAAGGATATCTACAACGCGGCCAGCTGCTCCATTGCCTCTCCTAGTAGTTTAATCCCTGATCTTCTACTTAGAGAATCTGATAGAACGTTCCCCTTCCCAGGAGAATAGACTATCTCTAATTCATATTCCTGGAGGAACTCGAGCCATTGTCATTGTCTCTGGTTTGGGTTCTTTTGCGAGAAGATGTACTTGAGACTGTGGTGGTCAGAGTAGACTGTAAAATGCTTGCCCATCAGACAGTGCTTCCACATCTTCATGGCGAAGACCACTGCTGCTAACTCCAGGTCATGGGTAGTGTAGTTCTGCTCTTACTGTATCAACTACTGAGATCCATACGTGATCACTACTCACTCCTACATTAGGACACTCCCGAGTTTGGTCCCTGATGCATCACAGTATACTACATATCCTACGTATCCTACGACCTCCTCTGGTAGCCTCAAGTTGGGTGCACTAGTCAACCTCTGTCTCAGCTCTTGAGATCTCTGCTCACATCTCTCTGACCACAAGAAGGGTTTCCCCTTCTTTGTCAATACTGAAAACGGTGTGGTAACTCTGGAGAAGTCTGGAACAAATATCTGATAGTACCCATCTAGTCCTAAAGAACTCCAAACCTTCATCACACTATTGGGTGGATCTTAATTAAGTACTGCCTCAATCATCACTGGATCCACTACAACTCCAACCTCTGAGATGACATGTCCCAGAATGTGTACCTCTCGGATCCAGAACTGGGACTTCAATATCTTTCCATAATGTTGGTTCTCTCAGAGTGTGTCCAGTACTACTCGTAAATGGTAAGCATGATCTTCCTTAGTTATCGAGTAGATTAGTATGTCATCGATGAAAACTACGACAAAGAGATCGAGGTCTGGCTTGAATATCCTATTCATGAGACTCATAAACACTGTTGGAGCGTTGGTTATGCCAAAGGGAATAACCAAGAACTCATAGTGTCCATATCGACAACTGAAGGTCGCCTTCTGGAAATCCTCGTATCAAACTCTAAGATACTGATAGCCCAACCTAAGGTCTATCTTTGAGAACCATCGTGTCCCCTTGAGCTGATCAAAGAGGTCATCAATCCTTAGGAGTGTGTACTTATTCTTCACGGTCACCTGATTCAGGTGAAGGTAGTCAACACATTGTCGGAAGCTCCTATCTTCCTTCTTGGTGAACAAAATCGGAGATGCCCAAGGCAAAACACTTGGTCGGATAAATCGCTTCCCATGAAAGTCATCCAGCTGTACTCGCAGCTCACGAAGCTCGGCGGGAGCCATCCGATATGCGGGAGTAGATATTGGTTCCATCCCGGGGTACATGTCAATTTAGAAGTCTACCTCTCTACAAGGAGTTAGTCCTAGAATGTCGTCGGGGAAAACATCTGCATACTGATCTACCAAAATAGGAAAACATAGACTCCGCACATCAACCACTCTGAGGATGAGACTATCCAACTGATGTGTGATCGGATTCCCTCTCCTCTGTGTAAGTCCATCCTGCCTTGCAAAGTATCCCTTTTCACCGGTGAAGGTGAACCTGCTGCCATTCATGCGGACACACCGTACTTTGCACCTAATACAGTCAATCTGAGCATGAATTGTGGATAACGAGTCCATACCCAAGATGACGTCGTAAGGCCTCAATCCTACTACAGGGAGATCCTAGCTGAAAATATCGCCTCCTAGAGTGAGCTCACACTGCCATCACCAGTGCATAATCATCGAGTCTGCTCCCGTAAGAGTCTCTAGTAGTAAGGATCGAGCCAATGGATCTGTCGGAATATTCGATCTCCAAACGAGGGCAGTGGAAATAAATGAATTACTCACACCTATGTCTATATGTACTTCAGAAAGGGTGTAGTAGACACAGATAGTACCTCGAATCATCTCTGGTGTTCCATGGTCGTAGGCCTCAAATACCCGGAGCTGAGCCCACCTCTGTCCGCCAGCTCCCTGTGGTTGGGGAGGACGTCTTGGGGGTGGTGTTTGTAGGGCCTCGAAATGTGGTCCACCACATGCTGCTCAGCCATCTCCTCTTCCATGTCCACATCCTCCTGGCAGACCAACATGGTTGAACCTCTAACTTTTCTTGGGAGGTCCCTGTACTATTTGTTGCTCATAATCATGGAAGGTAGGGTAGTCATGAGCCATGTGACCCTACCCACCGCATTCATAGCACTGCCTGCTCCACGTATAACTGGCTCTGTCTCATGTTCCCCGCACAACCAAACCTATATCCAGTGGTCGCTCACCTGATGGCCTGGTCCTCTTGGACTTCTTTGACATCTGTCTACTGCCAGATACAGAAGACTCTGCTACGTGTCATCCTATGGTGCGTCTTGCTGCTGGTGACTACTCAGCGAGAAAACTCTCCACTAGAATGGCTCACTCCAGTACCCTCACCAACATCAGGATGCTGGGGGGGGGATCATTGAAGACCCAATCTCATGCCTGAGTCTCATATTGAAGGTCCATGCCCTAATAAACGAGTCTCGTACCATGTCCATGGAGTACCGTGAGAGGTCGGTGAACCTCGCTGAGGACTGATCTACTGTCATGCTGTCGTGCTGCAGATGAAGTAACTCCTGAATTCGCACTGCATGAAGGGTGGTTGGAACAAACTCCAACTAGAAGAGACTCTCATAGTGTTTCCAGAGTAATGATGCCTCGTAATGCACTTGGAGAATCAGGCTCCACCATCTACCTGCTGCTTCATACAGGAGACTCGCGATAAGGATCACCATGAGGTCGACTGGTGTCCCTACCAATCTGAAAACTCTCACGATAGCCTCCAGCCAATCATCAACTGCCTTTGGGTCCATCTATCCCAAGATCCTAGGTGGCCTTTGGATCTGGAATTCGTTCAATGAACTCAGATGACATGCACTCTCTGCTGCTGGAGCTGGTGGTATCGGTGACCCAACAGGTAGTGGTACCGCTGGTACCTCCGCTGTGATGGGGCCCTATACATAGGCCTTGTCGCTCAGTGGGATACCATTTCGTACATAACTTGTAACCCTAGGTGGGTACCTTCATGGGGACATCCTAGAATGAAACAAGTGTTCCATGGTTAAAACAGTATACCTGGTGAGAAAACACAAAGTAATCATGAAGAAAACATTCTCAATGGAATCATACACGCAATCAGTGTTTTCATGCACTGAGTCAGAGATCAGAAGTCAGAGTACTAGTGCATGGATACATCGGCTGCCGCACCAAAAACGGTTTCCCTAAAGTGATAACCGCACCCAAAAAACTTAACATTATTGCCATTAAAAGAATCAGAGTCCAAGTACTACAGTAGAACCAACTCCTATGATACCAATTTGTCAAGACCCGTTCTCGGGGCCAGTGTCGTGACTACCCCAAGCCTGCCTTCCATAGTCCAGTGGCTAGAGACTAGCACCAAAGGCGAATCCCTGCTAAAAATCTAAGGAATTGCCTTTAAATGTGTAAATAATGTAGTTTGAACACAAGAAGTAGAAGCAACGATTACTAAAATTGAAAAAAATGTGTGCTGAAAGTAAGTGGGCCAGAATACAAACCCAACTGAATGACATATATATGTAAAGAAAAAAAAGGTAGGCAGCTCTTGGATTATCCACTGGGGAATCCTACTTAAAGGGTAGGTACAGTACTCGAACAACTCATCCATGTGTTACATATCATCTATTCCAGTTCCGAGAAGCCTTCCATCTGTCACCCTTAGCCTCGATCACTGTTGTCTGTCGTCTGCACAGAACACAACAAGGTGCGGGCGAATCTCGTGCAGGGTTGAGTATAAAAATACTCAGTAGGGGACCCTGAGAAGTCGTGAAGGTCTCCCAGAATCAAAAAAGGATAAAACACATAATAAAGATAAAATCACGAAGTATCAACCAACCCTTCATAGGTATATGCCCATACATATACCTAAGTTATCAATCATAGTCCGGCTCCAACTCTCGAGTCCAAGCACAACCCATTTCACAGAGGATGCAATGTCAATCATCTCGATGGTATCGATTGAAAGTCAAGGATCATCTCACATAGGTATACAACTTTTTTATAGTGTTAGAGATGATCATATGTAATCAATGATTCATCTAAGCTATCCGACCCACATAGGATGCAGGATCAGCTATGCTGTCAGACCAATACAGGATCCATAATTAGCTATTCTGTCAGACCCACACAGGATCCAGGAATAGAATTTAGAACTATTCGAACCATAGAGGATCTCGGTTTAGTAGTCATCACTGTCAAACCCACGGAGGTTTCTGGTACAGAAGTCATAAAAGTCATAGCCAGCCCTAGGGTTCCCGCACACAACACGCTTGATTCTGGGAGGGTCCACTCCTCGAGCCAAGTTTCGATACATCAACTATTACAAAACTCGGAGTTTATGTATCCCGTAGTTCCTTCTCATCATAGGAAACTCAACAGAACAGACTATGCGTCAATCGGACGCCCGGTCTGTGAGTTATTCGCATTTCCGTTCCTGGGGACCGGTAGGTTTTGAGTCTCAAACCAACCCGAACGTACACCAACTGTGTCCGAACCACATGTGGATTATGCCAAGTGAATCGTCTCTCTCCAAGAATTCCATCACCCAGACGGTTCGTCGTTCGGACACCTATAGCTGAAGATGCATGCTAAAAGGTGTAAATGGAAATAGCGGATCTGGGTCTAGTCCGGCCTAGTTGGACAGACCCGGCCCGACCCGGTGAAAACTAGGGTCTGACTCAAACTGCGGGTGCGGCCGGACCCGAGTGGTCAGCCTGGCCCAAAGGGGTGGCCTGACCTGAAGGTGAGGCCCGACCTGAGGGATGCCCAGCCCGTTATGTCCCGGCCATGGCGGCCCGGCCGAGGGGCTGTAGGGTTGTGGTGGCCTATCCGAGGGGCCGCTGGGCCATGGAGGCCCCACCGAGGGGCTTCCCGGAAATGGTGGGCCCTTGGCGTGGCATGACGACATCATGCTGTCTTCGTTCAGTGCGACCCGCATGGCCGCAGACCCCTTCCTCTAGCACAGCGCGATGGCACCACACCTCTTCCATCTACTGCGTCCCGCCTAGCCGCGGTTCTTCTCCGGCGCGGTGTGTTAGCACCACACACTTCTATCTCCGCCTCTATCATCACGCAATCAAGAACCAATCAGAGGTGTGTTGGCCCGTGTTTGTTTGGCCCGCGCCCTCCGCATTATGTGATAATATGTGGAATCATAAAACCCAAACAAAGGACGAGGTAGGAGGGTATAATTCATACATTAAAAATAATAAAATCCCCTAACCTTGTAATTGGAGTTCGCTTGGCAGAGTCGTGGGAAGGCGGAATCATTCAGTTGATGTCAGGAGGGGATGACGTCGTCCTTGGAAACGTTTTTCACGGGCAACGTCTTCCCTCTTTTATTCCGGTAGGAGAAGGAAGAAGTCGTCCAAGGAAGAATTTGAAGAATGAAGGTTGTCGCCAGCATTCTTCACATTATTTTTTGGAGAAAAGAGGTGTTCTTCACGGGTGATGGTTCTTTGTTAGAGAGGATAATTCTCCAAGGATTATCCCAAGTTTCCACCAAAGAAAACGAAGTCAAAATAATAACGGATTTTTTCTGTTATTTTTATGGCACAATGACACAAGAGTTATTGTTAATTAAATGTGACAACTCAATTATTTTAATGCGGAGGAATGGATACAAAATTAAGAACAAGGGAGGTGGAGAGTTTCAATTAATGAAGAGGGGTTTGGCACCATTATGAGGGTAGACCAAGAGTTTTACCCATTAATGGAAAACACAAGGGGTTAAATGAGGGTATAAGGGGGGTTTGAGCTTGTGTTGGCCCCCCCACATAATATCCTCCCATAGGAGGTTATGCACAGGTGAGCCCCACCTCCAACCTCCCCTTGGAGGATTAAACCACAACTCAAATAAAAATATGGTAGACATATTTTTATTTAATTTATTTAGAAACCCCAAAAATAAACTTCCATCCTCAATAAAGAGAAACTGCGGTGAAGGTATCCTTAAGTGAATATCGGCGCTGTGAGTTCAATGGTGTCCTCACATTTCAATTCCGAGCACCGGTTCAAATGGTATAAAAACCGGCACTTACGATTACTGAACTTACCCGAACAAAAGTTCAGAAATTGATTCTTGGCACACCGGGCCTCAGAATTAGGCTCCGTCAGAAACTGCAGACTCGTAAAATCCCCATGTATTTAAAAAAAAATCATATAATTTCTGGGTCTTTATATAATTTCCTGTATAATTTAAATTATTAATCAGATTGAGTTTAAATATTATGCATTATTTTTCGAATATTGGAATAATTAGTAATGATACACTTATATGAATTCCCCTATATAAATAATTTTAGATGTAAATTGATTTCTTGTGATTAAATATATAATTGGTTGATAAAGTTACCATTTTTTATCTGGAAATAATTTTATTTCATAATTTAATCAATAATTTATCAAGAAAACCTGTGTTAACCTTCCATGTCTTCTAAATTTGTTATCCATAATTACCAATGATAGTTCCCAACCTATATAGGTTGGTTAAAATCACTGAGGGTATCACTGAAAACCAATTATATTT
Organism: Viscum album; assembly: GCA_963277665.1. Taxonomy (NCBI): domain Eukaryota; kingdom Viridiplantae; phylum Streptophyta; class Magnoliopsida; order Santalales; family Viscaceae; genus Viscum; species Viscum album. The sequence goes on along the minus strand of OY728140.1, from coordinate 1,708,337,089 downwards.
AATTATACCATAAATATTTAAAATTTACCATCATATTATTATCTAAAGTTTCGTTTGAAATATATATGTATTAGATACCCATGCAATGAATTTGTTTTAAAATGTAACACAACCATTCATGTAATAAAAAAATGAAAATAAATATATATCCAAAACCAAATACAACAAAAGTAAATAAATTGATTCATATCATATAAAAATGTAACATAAAACTAGAATCACTTGTGTGATCATTATAATAGATGTACGAAAAATCACATACCACTTGAAATAATACATGAGAATCTCCATTTATAATGTCGTCACCTCCACATTAAAAATCCATCCAATAATTAGAATATCAATTCTTTTTATCAGATATAGATGTCATTCTATTATTACTTTTATCATGTCATAAATAGTAAATACAAACTTATGTTTGTATAATTGGTGTTAACATAAAATTAATTATCTTATTGGGTTTATGAAATTTCATTTATAATACATTTAATCAATTATTTCATAAACTATAATTAGAAAATTGTTTTTTATTTTCAAGAAAATGGAATTAAAACTAATAACATTTATTTAACAATTTAATTAAAAAAATTCATTTTATATAAACCTATATAAATCATAGTATTTATAAACTTTCATTCAAATTTAGAATAATATACAAAAACATTTACCAAATACAAAAAAGGATAAATTTTTCCTTTGTAATATATTTCATAAATTTTTTTAATAACTAGTTGGAACGAAATATACAAACTAATATAAAGGAATCCTCAAATAAAAACTCTGGTAAAAAACATTTAGTAAATATGGTAATGGTAGAACATTAAATTTTTAGTATAAATATCATTAAATGAAAATAATATTAGATATATAATGAAAAATTAAAAACCTAGTAATGGGTTACAAGTTAGAGTAAAATAATAACAGTTGTATCATCAATCAATGATCACTCTTATAGTGTCCTTGGATTCTGATGATATTTCATAGAATAAGTGAGTAAAAAATTCACATTTCATAGCATAATATATATAAAAAAGAAAAATAGAAATATGAAAGAAAACCTCCAACACTATTTATAGATTATTTCACCATAAAAGTTATATGATGTAATAAAAACTTATGTTGAGACAGTAATACATTCCCCACAATTTTTTTGATAATGGGGAAACAATACTGTTTTCCTAGATAGAGTGAAGATAGACACCAAATAAGGGTTAAATTGATTCCTTTAATAATTTTAAAAATTCTAAAGGCCACTCTTTATGTTATTTAATCTACACTATTATCTTTACATTGATATGTTGAAAAATAAAATATATACAAATACAGTTAGAAACAAAACATTTTTATATTTTTTTCAAGTCCATATGGTCATCCCTTAGAACACACCTCTAAAACATGATGTGAGGTTGGGGATTAATTTATATTACATTTATAGTGAGTGAATAACTGAGTATATGTACTAGATAAATTATACAAGGCTTGTTCTTGGCCACAAGATCCTTTTATCAAGGACATCACCAACAAAATAAAAGTTTGTGAAACTAAAAAAATGTGTCCATGTTTTTTATATATTTCCCAAATACCATTCTAGGGAGGTAAAATACTAGGAAGAGATATATGATGTGTAAAGATCAAAAATATCTTGAGTGAAATGTTGCCTCTACATTTGATTGTAGATGGATACAATAATATAAAAGATTCATTATAGTTTCAAAGTTAATATAACATGATCCTCAATCTATAATGATTTTTAAGGATTGTACATCAATATCGAAATGAATATGAAATTTATAATACCCATGTTTTAGTGATTTTTGACAATTTAAGTGTGATTTAATATCTGATGAATTAAATGTTTATATAGAATATCCAAAACCAAAAACAATAATTATTCTAAATTTTTTCCAATTATATATTTAATTATATTCCCGTAGTCATTCCTGATATAAATTCATAATATCGTTGGGCCAGTAGGTTCACTCGACCAAAACATGAAAATACCATATTTTATTAAATGAACATGAGGTTGAATTGTGATAAAATATCTATAATAGATGTTTAATTATGTTATTTAGTATTTATCTCTATGATATTTTACAAGTATATTGACGTATAAATAGAAATAAAAAATAAGATGTTATTACAATTTGGTAAGAAGGTTATCCTCTTAGTATGCTAATTTTAAATGATTAAATTAATGATCAAAATTTGTTGATCATATAATGAATAAGTCATATAAATTTTGATACCAAAACCATAATGATATTTTATAACTCATATTTATCCTTTAATAACATAATTATATCTATCCTATTATTATTGATATGGAAAACGAGACATACTACACCATGGAGGGTTAGTCTGCACCACACACAAACAAACTATTCTATTTTTCTTTATTTATGAGGAATATGAATATAAAATGACAATAAAATTAATATAGTAACATTATAAAATATAAATAATACTAATATATTTATATTTATGTGGATATAATAACACATAAGGATTAAAATTATGGAAAAATTATAAGTAATTTATAATACTCATGTTAGTGAAAAAACTTTTACTCTTAAGTATCCAAGGAAATGTTGCACATATGCTAAATACCAGTTACTTTAAGAATATGAATGATAGAGTGGGTTCTAAGAAGAGAAATGTGGTAGAGTTTCAAGAGAAAATGATACTTATAGATGTGGCTTAATGTGGTGAATATCATACACTTTTATAAATGAAAGGACAAATAATTTAGTGGGTAACCCTTACAAATTCAATAATGTGCAGTTTTTATTCAATTAAGAAAGTAAAAGAAAATGAAAAAATAGGAGAGGAAAATGACATCTGGTTGAAAATCTCCCGATCAACTCTGTTTGTATCAATTTTGATAGTTTTTGGTAATTTTTGTCTTTTTAACTTTTACCCAAATTTAAATTAACCATGGTAATTAATGTATCTACAAAGTAATTACTTTTAATGAGAAATTAATGAATAAATTATTGTACCTATTTTGATCATTAAAATTTCAAATTTCAAATTATTTTTATTAAATAAAAATTATATATGCATGAAAATTTATCTTTAAAATAAATACACATAATTGGGTAAAAAAGGATTCCTTTGAAATAACATTTTTATGATTTAAATTTTTGTAAATACATACTTATTTTGGGAACTGATATTAATGCCGAAAAATTATTTATTTTAAAAAAATATCATATAACACCTTCAAGTAAATCGAAAACTAAATCTACCTTGATAATAATTGATTTATAGAAAAGAAATAGTGTATTCTTTTCTATTAAAGTACCTTTTTAATTAGTTATAAAATTCTTGGATATGGGATTTATATGTTCAAATTATATATTCTTTACAATTTTTATTCATTAAATTAATATTTAATTTTATGAATTTTTATTATCATTATAATTTATTGATAATTTTTAAAAAAATAAAATTTTCAAGAAAAATGCATTTTTAGACTTGAAACTAATTAAAAAAAACTAAAAATGAATACTTTGTCATTTTTCATATGAGTAAATAAATTATTAAGTCTATATATATTAAATTAAAATTCCAAATTTTATAAATTTATTTTCTAATTAAAATAATAAAATATAATGAATAATCATTTAAATTAGAAAATGATATTTTCAAATAATAACTATTATTTTTATAATTTAATATCATTTAAAACCTAAATTGGTGATAATAAATTATTATTATCAAACATAATTTATAATTAATAATATTTTTGTTGAAATCAAAAAACATACTGAAAAAACAAAACAATTTTTAAAAACAAATATTATAAATAATAAATGATATTAGTAATAATATTTGATAAACTAATTGAATTTCATTGAAATTAAATGTTGGAAATATTTTATTTATACAAATAATTATTAAAAGGTAATTCCTTATAATTTAACAACTGGGTTTTGAATTGTCATAATTATGTATTTATATATTATCTAAATATATTTCAGTTTCATTTATGTTCTTCTTAGAATGTGAAGAATGAAATTGAACAAGTTGGATTATTTAATGGTAATCATATATTAATTTATCATGTTGTTACAATCTCCCCTCAATAAATAAATTGTGTCCTCAAAAGACAAGAGTAATTTATAGAGGGAAAAATTAACATTCTATACAATGTTAAATAGTCATTGGTTTACTTGTGATATGGAATGAGATTTATCGATATAAAAACCACTATAAGAACCACTATAAGAACACTAAAAATAGATCTACTTGTTTCCTAACATCACATATAATTATACTTATGGATGTATACATCCCATAATCTTTGATAATTATTATTATGGTAATCATCAAACTAGGTGTTTTTATTAACAAATAATTATATAGTAGTATCCCAAAAAATATATGGCATATGAAACTACAGAATAGTATGTTAAAACTCAATATCTAATTAAGTATTTTTATTTTCATAAGAGTTTAAAATTTTTAATCTTATTTTGGAAAATATACATCATTATTCAGGTATTGTTACATTGTGGCACATAATTCCCTACTCTCCTAAAAACGAAGAAAGAAAATTATAGCTTCTTTCTTTTTCCTACACAGGTATACCCGATCAACTTATTCAATCCCATATTTCATTACCTATTTCTTAGATTATGGAAATTGAGACTTTCTATGTCATCTTGGTCACATGAATTTTTATAAAAATTTATTATCCTCTTCATTGGTGTGTTTTGGATTTTACCTATGTTCACATTATTAATCATACTTATTTATAGTCAGTTTGAAATGATTAAATTATTACTCGTTGTAGCCCTTATGTTGTTATGTTGTTCCATTGGAATGTTTTTATATTTCTAATGTAATCCATTACAAATGTTTTCCAATTGGGATTAATCAATTACTTTAAGAAAAAAATTATCATGAGTGATATCATTTTTATAAAAATTATAACTGATAACCAAAGAAAAATTTAACATCATTATGGCACACATTATAACACTTTAATGTTATCCTACAGTTCATACAACACAATTCGTATTAGAAATAGTTCATCCTATATCACTCCATGTCTGACATATATAGTTATTGGCTCATCCTTGGATACTTTGATTTAGGATATCTAAATTTTAATAAACTAATCATTTAAATAGAGATACAAAATTATAATGAACATTCATAAAATATTCTAGACCAAATTATCATTTTAAACTTTGTCATCAAAATCCACCTTATCCATCCTAAAACAAAACTAAACATTCCTCTAATTATACACAGACAAACAGAAAAATAAATAGATATATATATATATATATATCATAATAATATTAAATAAATTTAACTCCATTCTTAAACCCTATTTGAATCTCAATAGAAATAGTCTATGCCCGTGATCTTGTTATAGATTGAAGAAGTTATAGCTGCTCCACTAGTTTTCCAATATGTTACACTGTCCAACTGGTGGAGCCTGTGAGATCTGTAGAATTATCTGGATCCCAAAGAACCATATTTTTGAAGCCTCTATCAAGACAATATGGTAATTTGGTAGAAGTAGTTATAATAAAGTGCTACAGGTTAAATGATATAGGAAAATGACTAACCATTTCCGTTCTTAAGAACCAAGTGTGTATACTGATTTTATAGGAAGTTTTTTTAAACCCATCCTCTATTAACATTATCCCATTTTATATACAACTATCAAACTATCCAACTCCAAATACCATAAGATTCCTCTTTGGTGATTTATAGGCCCTTTCCTTATGTTCATCTTGTATGTTGGACTCCTAGACAAAAGATAAATCTACTATTTTCATTTCGATTAGTATATATTTATTCTAGAACATTCCTTATCTCCTCTCATTTGCTAAAACCTATAAGATCAATGTTATTTTGAACAGATATATGGGTTTTTAATTGGTATAACATGTTATTGTTGTTATTTTAGTGAATATTCACCCATTATTTATGGAATTAGCAATTGTGAATTAATCATACATATATTGTTATATGCAAAGAAATATTCTTTATTGTGTTTATATTGACTTACCTTTAGTGTGTGTCTAATAATATTGTATTATCTCTATTTATTTTTTTTAGGTTATAAATGGTTATATGATTTGATAATGTATTAAACATATAAAAAATCCCTATCTATCTATCACTATGTATCTAATGTTGGAAAACATTGACTATAATGCATGTTATAAGAGATCTTGGTCTAACTATTAGCATGCATATGTATCCTAGAGACTTGTGATTGTGTTTCCAACATTTGTTTTGGTATGGTGGTGGTAATTTTCTATTTTGATGTGATTTTTATATCTCACAGATATTTTTTATCATATATCCTAGTCTTCTATCATTCAAATTAGGTGTACATGTAAAAACTTATAGACTATCCCCTATGGGGGATGTTTCAAATTTTTGTTTGACATGAAATGTTTCTATTATTAAAGGGGGTTGTGTATAAAATTTTTATAAAAATTCCCATTGATTTAGATGTTTTTATGTGGCTGATTTGTGTTTCACTAGGAATATATATGAAATACGTATGGCTTGGTAAAGTGGACCCTAAATATATATTGTTCTTGTGGGATATACTTCCCACATATATTTATTTTGATTACTTTATGGGAATTCTCCAATATAAATTATTTTTTCATTTCAAAGAATTTTTTGAATTACATTGGATTATTTCACTCACACTGTACAAGGGGATTTCACTACAATAATATATTCCAATACAATAAATCAAGTGAAGGGAATGTCCCTATAGTGGATTAGTGTGTAGGTCTAGTTGGAAGATTCATACATTATGGGATAGACATATGTCTAGATGATGCTGCTATTACCATTTTCTTCGTTACCTAGTATATTGATACATGACCTATGGTGTTCCCATTTTCATGTTTTGGATATTGGCCTTAACACAAATTATTAATATTTAATATATTCGTAGTTATTGTCTATGATGGTAATATGATGATTTTTTATTTAATCATTTTTTGTTGATTTATTTGTTATCACATAAACTATTATCATATAATGTCAACCAGTTAATAAAAGCATAATATCCCAATTTTTTTCCTTTATGCATCACCATTAGTTGTGAAACTCTTTTATATGGGCAGGTACACATAAGGTGGTGCAGAATTCCAATAAAAACCAAGTGCTTTTAATTGTGGTGTCAAAAATAGTATCAAAGTTGTAAGTTAGCTAAATTATTTCTCTTCATTTCTTAAAATTAGTATATGGTATATAGTATATATGAATATTGATACTCATGCATTAGAATTATTTCACTTATTGTCGAACACTATTTAGTAGTCCTATATGTTTCTAGTATGTTTGAATTGATTTTTTTTATTGTTTGATGTTAAACATTATTTAAATTAACATTAGATGAGAAACATGATACTGGAATACTAATTTATGGTATTTGGTGTTCATTCATGCATAATGTTTAGGTATTTCGGTTCATATTCAATAACCATGTTTCTTAAATTACATAGATCCCAAATAATAAAATTCCTGTGGAAATATTGTATACTATTTAAGTGCCTCAATCATTGTAAAATTTTATTTGAACATGAGTACAATATCCATGAGTTTATGTATATGTATTCTATTAAATCACATGTTCCTGGTGCTTTTCTTGAGATATGTATAGTGATTTTGGGGATATAACTTTCCTTTTTCATATCCTTTTAGGTAAAACTTTGTTGTAGCATACCAGATCCTAGTATCACAGAGCCACTACTTTCTACCATTACCTCGGAAAAGTATATAAGAATTCACATCCCAATGTATGAGTCAGTTTAGTAGTATTTGTAAACATGTTAAATACATGGGTCATACATTACAATTCAAAATAAAAAAATGAAACACTTATTATATGTGAATAACATTATTCCATTTGTTATATCCATGTATATCAGTCATAATAAACTTCTTTTAATTATAAGGAAATGAAAAAAAATATAAGTAATATCGAATTCTTAAAATGGGTTAAGTAAAACAGAATCTATCCTAAATTAATAAGAGTAATCAAAATGGAAAGGTAAATATATGAAAAACCCATCCATTTAATCAAAAAACTAAAAATGAAGTGCATCCAAAGATAATTTTATAGTCAAAATGTATTAGATAATAATAATAACATGAATGAAGGAAATAATTATTTATCAGTTTTCATTTTTCCCAAAAACATGATACCTTTACCGTTAAGATCAATAATCAATATAGTTTAAAAAATACTAGTTAAAAACCCACTCAGTTGAGGATTTTCAACTGATTCTCCCCATGAGACTACCATTTCGTTAAGAGGATTACGTTAATTAGTCCCCATGCTATGTATTTCATGTCAAAATCATTCCTCATATATTGAAAAATCAATTATATTCTTAAACAATGTTCATTATCATCTAATATCCATATTTAGTAAATGAATCCAATTTATCAATATTTCCCCTATTAATTAAATATCTTTAAATGTAATAAACATATATAAAAATTGTCTACTATTTTGGAAATAATCATATCCATGATAAATATTATTTATAATTTTGTGGAATTTAATTTCCATAGGAAAGTTAAGAATTGAAGGTAATGATAATGATAACAATAATTAACCCTGGATGTGAATAACAATACTTTCCTTTGTTAAAATAACCATGGACCATCTAGAGGAAGAGTAAGGATGGTATAAAATTATTCCCATTATATTAATAATAATATTTTTTTTAATTTATGAATATAAATATTATAAAAGGGTCTATGAAAAACATTATTGGGAGAAATAACCCATTTATTTTGATTTTAAAAAAAAAATACTTTTCCTTAGAAACCCAATTTATAAAAAAAAATTAATTAAAAAGGTCCTCATAAACCTGTAAAAGTAGAATCAAATATATGATGGTAATTGTATAAGGTAATTCCATATATTCTGTGAAATTAAAATAATGACATTCCATTTTCTATAAAAAATATTATTAAATATTCTTTTGGAGAAAATATAATGAATATTCAGTTCTCATTTTTGATAAAAGATATATTGGAATTATTTTGAAATGAAATATGATTCCAATGATTTGTTTAAAGAGTTATAATGGATGAAAATTCACAGGATAAATCATTTTGAAAATCATAAAAATATTTTTAAGAACAATTTTATAAAACATGGTTTTCGAATAAAACATATTTCCAAATGAAGAGAGAATGGAATTCATATTTTCATTGAAACATTTAATAAAATATTTTATATAGAAATATGGGTGAAATAGAAATATTACAGGAAAATATCATGAATAACAAGATTAGAGGAAAATTAAATGTTTTATTAATAAATTAATAAGTAAATTCCTTCAACCAATATTCAAGAATATAAAATCTCCAAAATAATGTGATTGTGAAATAAAATCATTAAATGATTTTATTGTTCATGTGAGAATTAATAAATTAATAAATTATGTGTATAAAATTTAAATCGATATAAAAATATTGGAATAAAATATAATATAATAAATCTTCATTACACCCATAATTTTATCATGACATATACAATGATGTATAAGTTTAACCTAATGAGTAGAAATTGAGATATGAAATCCCTTAAAACTTTTTAACTTTTAATTTAAATAATCTTAGATGAAATAATTAAAATTTAGACTAGAAAAATCATTCCAAATGATGTATTCATGATATTACATGTCAAAGGTGTATTATATACACCATATAAATGAAATTAGGTTCACAAAAATACAGTATTCCAAAATTAAATGAAAATGAGATGAAAACCCTATCCTTATGATTCTATTTAGTTGAACAAGAAATAATTCCTTTATATAGGTTCTAAAAATGTTAATAATTTATAATATAATCATGTTAAAATTTATAATATCTATATTTCTCTTTTATAAAATATCATCACCCATTTTTTAACGATATTTCTTTATTTTTATTTTTTTGTATTTATTTTCCTTTTTTCTCATACGTGTTTTTTCATGAGAGATATTGTTCATGAAAATATTGTACAGTTCTATAATATTTATATTAATAATTATAATAATGTTTTTATCATATTTTTTCAAAAATATTAATTTTAAAACAAATCATAAGTTATGGTTATGAAAAATGAAGTATTTTATGAACATGAAGAATGAAGGTCGCACATATGCATGAGTAACATTTCCCATCATTATAGAAAAAATGTAAGTGATATATTAAATTTCTTAAATTATCATGATATAATATATAATAGATAATATACTTATATTTTTCATCCCTGTGGTGTGGTGATGAAAATAGTGTCACATCACTTCGTGAATGTGGTAGCCCACACGAATATGAACAATGTTATATTCTTTATGTGAGTGAAAAGGAATAAAAGAATATGATATATATATTCTTTAAACAATTACTAATCTATTATTAATATAATAATTTTTTAATTTATATCATATTAAATAATTAAATTTATCTTTATGAACATCCATGTGTAACGTAAGTGAAATAATAATCACATATCTTTGCGAGATAGTAGTCTGTCGTGCACATTTGTGATGTTATAATGTCTCCTACAGAATTAATGATAAATAAATATATATATAAATGATAAGATGACTCTATAGGTATTATAATATTTTAAATATAATATATATAATTTATATCCATCATTATACCCAACCTTCAGCGGTGGAAATGAAAAAATGAATTACATTGGTCCGCAAGGGGGTAGTCTTCTATACACCTGAATAATTATTACATAATCCATTTGATGGAAGGGGATCTAGTTTTAGGTAACTAACTTATTATAAAAACATCAAATTATAATTAATATAATTAGTTTTTATATGATCATGGTTTAATTAAAAAATTTTGAGGTGAAGAATGATGCAAAATAAATAATCTCATTGAAGAACATTACCTATTTTTCAAGTATCCTCCTTTGGTTTACATGAAAGCCTTAAAAGACTAGATTTATGGCCAAAATAAGTATTATAAAATTCATTTAGGGATGGTTTTAAGATATTTGGTGACTTATTGACCGAAAAAAGTTGTTTTAATGTGTGAAGTTGAAGGAAGAGGGGGTTACTCTTATAAGTGGTGTGGGTGGCACACTAATATTTTTTTGAACTGTTGAATTACACCAAGATTTATTTCTTATCACCATGTCCCAATAATGTTCCATTATATATTATATAAGTGAAAATTCTTAAATATGGATATAAAATGTCTGTTTAGTAGTGTTAGGTCATTCCTACACATTAAATTCAGAGATTATCAACAAAGTGATCTCATTTTAAACTTAATCATTGTAATCAATTTTTACTGATTCTACCAATAATTATAATAAAGAAGTATTTTGACCTTATTAGATACTATAAATTATTATAATTAAAAATATTGAATCCATTTTCAAATTTTATACTCACACATGTGGAAGAATTTAATTTAAAATAAACCCCTTAGACATTAGAAGAAAGTGAGTTTCTAATGTGAAAATGTTGAAAACCTCACAATTTACTTATTTGAAAATTTAAAATGAAAATTACTATAATGGACTAAATTGGATGAATATATATAGAGTTGAAATATTTCTACATTAAAAGAAATTAAAAATATTTTTTAACATTATGAATTATTTAGATGAAATAACAATTTTATATTACAATATAGAATTCTTTAGTATTTATCAAAAAATTAAACTTCTCAGAAAAATCCCAAAAATTAACCCTAACATAATTTTGTATTCATATTTAACAAATGAAGGGTTTTTTCATATAAATATTATAAATGTGTCATAATTAAATTTAAATTTTTTGTGCAAGGAACGACTAAATCATCCATTATAGGAAATATAGTTTTCAAGAAAAAAATCTATTTAATTTCAAATGATTCTAAATTTATTTGTAATTAACAGATAACTAATAAACATATATAAAATATATATTTTAATATATTATTCATTACAGTTTATTCCTTTCATTATAATTTTTAGGGAATGACTATCATATTAAATAATAATATTAATAGTATATTGTTGTTCTGTAAAACACGGTCATGCATGTAACACATGGTATTAAAGAAAATGTTTATTAAATGTAACACAATTTGTACTAAGTGTTTCATTCATTGAAAGATATATAATTTATTTAATGTTATAATTTATTTAATATATGTTAATGTCTCGGTATGTTATGTTCCCTTTTATGCATGATGTTACATGTCACATTCATAATTGAATAAAAGGTAATTCTTTTTGGATTTTGGGGTGTTACATTCTCTCCACCTTAAATTAATATATTCATCACGATTTAATCCCAATATTGGAAATCTATGTTTTGAAATTTATAAATCACTCTATAGAAAAACCCACATTTTAATAATGGTCTTTATATTATCCTCTTAATTTGATAGATAAGGAAGTACCATGGTCATATGTAATAACTCACAACTAGGATCCTTTGTAAGGGAACATTGATGAAAAGTGATGATATGAACATGAAGGGAAAAGGTTAATATTTATATAGTGTCATTGATGTCCCTAATCACAAGAAATTGAATTATATATGGAATTTCAATGACCCTAAATATATAAATCAATTATCATTCGAAAGACCATCAGTTCACCATAAATGAAGGTATCAAGAAAACATTTTTATTTCAAGACTATTTCCATAATGTTGAGTAATTATTTTACCACCTATTAATATAAGTAAATATAATTAATTGATATATTTATATTTAATGAACACAATTTTATCCATTGGTTGGGCCTCAAACAATTTCCAATTAGGCTTTAAATTCTATAAATAAATATCTAGTAATAAAAATATTTATGCTTAATGCACTAAAATTTACTTTTTATGAATCCTAAGATCTAAAAGTAGTGAAACATATTTTATTCTACCTGTAAATATTTTCCAAAACAATGATTATTATAAAAAATTATCCAGTATAGAAAATTAATCTCTAAACCCCAAAATTAATTGTACTGGTTCACCATTAAAATTTATTCATCAAATTTTTAAACAAAAAACAATGACATATTAACCAGGTAATGTCTTAGAATGGTGGTAGGTATGAAACCCTTACCATCCTTCAGTCGTGGGTTGAAGTCCATCCACATTGTATAACGCGATGGGTTGTCACCATGTATGCCGTTTTTCCCTTTTCTAAATTATATTAACATAATTCCTGTAACATTCCCAAAAAAATGATGATTATCCTTGAAATAATATTAATCATTAAATAACCTTTTTACTATGTTTTTCAATAAATAATATTTTTTAAAAAAATCTAATAATCATATTTGATTATTATTAAATATTCATTAATAATTTCATTAACCCAAAAGGTTTTTAATACCTTTAAACTAAAGTTTATAAAACGTGAAGGAATTATTCCATAAATTATTTTTAGCTATAAAATATTGTTGAAATAAATTTCCCAAATTGTTATTAATCCTGATATTATATCATCAAGTAAAGGAAAAAATGATGTGTTTGAAACTTCTAACATATGATCAATATTAAAATAATTAACCTATGAAGGTATTAAAAAAATATTATAATGATGAAATATATCATTCTAAAACAATCCGAATATGTTTTATGATTCTTATAACAAAAACACTATTGGTAAGAAAACCTCAAAATTTTATTATTTTTAATCATAATACATAAATACTAATTCTGTTTTATTTTGACATAGGTCATTCCATGGTTTGGGTTTTTACATATGTCATTAAATATCTCCATATTTTCAAATCCTTAATAATAGTTTGTAAATAAAACATGAACAATCCAATGCATATACCCCAAGGGTTTCAAAGCATATACGATGCAAGGCCTGCTTTCAAGTACCAGGTAATGTCTAAGTCAATATATACCCACCTTTCAAAGATTTATTACCCCTAGGTACCTCGTTTCCAGATCTACTTCTATTTATACTAACCATACATGGATGTATTTATCGTAATACCTACATGATATGTTCCATAAAAAATATTTATGATGTTATTTTATAATAATCCCCTATGTTTTTTGTAGGGTTATGTTTTCTAATTTATGTATCAACAAATCTAGTTCCCAAGGATTCTAATAAATTTTTTTGATAAAAACATTAGAGACCGTGAACTTAGTATCCCAAATCTAATGCATGATACCATTATATTAGATTAAGATAAAAATAATCACATCTCAAAGGAATCATCATTTTTTAGTCTTTGTCAACTAGAAACATAAATAAGTCTTATATTTCATTTGAAAACACAAAATGCAAAATAATTTTAATGAAAATAACATTTTTTCGTATACCATATCCCTATATATCAGTCCTAGTAATCTTCATGGAATCATATAGAATAGAAAGAAAATAAGGGTTATCTCAACTTATTAGTAAAGTTTAAGTACAATGGATGGTATCACAAATCAATTATAATAATAAACATGAAAAGGTAAATATCTGAAATCACATTCTCTTAAATATAAAAACATAAAATTAAATGCATCAAAAGAATATGTCACAGTGAAAATATCCTTGATAATAATGATAACTAAAATGAAGGAACTTCATAATTATCATATTTCATGTTTCTAAGGAACATGATCCCCTTACCCATTAGATATATCTTTAACCCACTCTAAAACATACTAGGTAAAAATCCAAATATCTAAGACTAGCTTGCTGATTCATCCCATGAGACTATTGATAAATCTAAGGAATAAATTAATGCTTCTATAACCAATTTATTTCATTTCCAAATCATTCCACATATATTTAATAATCTATTTAATAAATAAAAATGTTCCTTTACATAAAATTTATTTTTTGCATAAAAGATTTTGATTTATCAATATTTCCCCAATTAATCAAATAAATGTCAACCTAAAAACCATATGTAAAAAATGTTATCTGTTTTAGGTGATAATCATATCCATTATAAATAATAATTACATTTTATGTAAATTTATTGTCCATAGGAAAGTAAGTAATTAAAGTAAAATTTAATGAAACCAAATATAAATCTAGGAAGTTAATGTGAATAATTTATGCGGTAATAATCATCATAAATCATCTATATTAAGAATAAGGATGATATCAACAAATAGCTAATGGATTAATAATTATTCATTTTTTCATTTATGAATAGAAATACTATAAAATTATCTCTAAAAATAAAATTGTAGAAAATATCATTTTCATTTTGGAAAACCATTTGAAAATAATTTTCTTTTAAAGTCACCTTAAAAAAATATTTTATTTAAATATGTGCATCATAAATTTTAAAGAATTATTGAATTAAATAATGGTCAGGATGGATGGTATCTCTATATATTCTAAAAAATTAAAAAATAAAATTTCTTTTGTAGTGTATAATTGTATGGAATTTCTATGTGTATAAAATTAAAAGAGTATTCCTTTTTCATTTTTAGTAACTCTTACGTGGGAATTGTTTTACAAAAGACACAATATTCGATTCAAATATTTTTATAAATATTAAAAATTTGTTAATTTTTTTTATTAAAAATGATAAAGAAAATTTTAAAACCATTTTTATAAAACATGGTTTGAAAAGAAAACATATTTCTGATCGAAGAGAGAAATAAAGTCAGTTTTTATTAAAAAAATTTATAAAACATTATAAGATCAAGAGATTGGACAAAATGGTACTATTACTTGAAGATATAATTAATAACTAATGTATAAGAAATTTAAATTGTTTATCAATAAATTATCATGTACTTTACTTCAACTAATATATAAGAATAAAAATGATCGATTAAAGTGTGATTGTGAAATAAAATCTTTAAATGACTATAATGTTGAAGTAATAATTGATAAATGGATTTATTAGGATTAGGCACTATATATCAATATAAAATAAGTTTAAATTAAATTTAAAATAATAAAAAGTCATTAAAAATAAAATCATATAATGAAATGACCAAACAAAGTAGACATTTAACCCAATGAATGGAAACTAGATTTAGAAATACCATAAAACATGGTAACATTTAATTTAATTCACATTTGATGAAATAAAACACATATATATTTAAAATAACATGAATAATAAATTATTCATTATATTTTATGCAAAAGGGGTAGTATATATTCCAGATAAAATAAATTGGGTTCATAACTATACAATATGCCTCAATGAAATGAAATTGAGATGAAAACCATAAACTCATGCTCCCTTTTGGTGGAATGTGATTTAAAATTATGTATAGTTATTTCAAACATGTCATAAACCTATAAAAAAATAAAATTAATATTTATTATATCATATATGATCCTTTTATAATATCTTATCACTCCTTTGTTAATGGAATTCCATAATTATCATTATTTTGGTTGTTAATTTCCTTGTTTTATCCTTTGTGTTTCACTGTAAAATATCTATTTATTGTTCATATTATATAGTTATATCACCTCAAGAATGTTACTCATGATTTAATTCTAAAACTTTATATCAAATTTACTATTAAAACTAATAAGTAATAATTCATTGGAAAAATGAAGTGTGTTACGATCATGGAGACGGTGGGCCGTATATATGCATGAGTGATGTTTCTATTTTTAAAAAATAATTATGGAAAGAAGGTATGTAATATATTTATATTCCATAAATATCTTAATATCATATATAGAATATTTTGACCATATATATTTAATCTATTTGGTGTGTTTATGAAAATAGTGTCACAATATTTTGTGAAGCTAGTGGCCCATATGTACACAAACAATGTTATCGTATTTTCATAAGTGAAATGAAAATAAAGAATATGATATATATTATATTTTTAAAATTATATATAATTAATTAATAACATAATTATTCAATTTATATCATAAATAATAATTATCTTTATATTTATTACATTCCATATGAAATATTCGTGAAAGACGAATAACATCACATTGTGAGGTGGTAGTCTGACGTACACATGAATGATGTAATCAGGAATCCAACCTGATAGAAGATAAAATAATTATATATATTATATAATGACACCATAGGTATAATAATATTATATATATCATATATATAATTTATATCCATCATCATACGCATCCTTGAGAGGAGGAAATGGAAAAATAAATGTCATAGGTTCATGAGATGGTAGTATACCGTACACCAGAACAATGATTTCGTAACCCATTTTATGGAAGTGTAGAAGGACATAGGTAATTAACCTATTATAATTTTTTTTAATATATTTATTATACATTGGTATTTATATTATCATATTTTAATATAAATCAAAATAGGGGGAGAACGAAACAAAATAAAGATTCTCGTTGAAGAACATCACCTCTTCCTCAGGTATCCTCTTTAGGTTTTAACTAAAGCCACCAATGAATATAGTTATATTGAAAATAAACATCATAGGATTTGTTAATGGATGTTGGTAAGTAAATTCATTTGTCATTTTCCGAAATAAAGTGGATTTATGGTGTGAAGTGGATAGGGGAGTGGGTGGCCATTTATAAGTAGGGTGTGTGGGACACTTATAAATATTTTGAATGTGTAAATTATACCCATGCCTCTCTCTTGTCAGTAAGCCCCAGTAATCATCCAATATTGAGACTATAAATGACAATGTCATAATATGGCCATAAAATCCATTTCTAATAAATTATGCGTCACTATTGTACCTTATATTCTCTATTTAACCACTATATAATCTTATTTTTACGTTAATCACTCTAATTAATTTTAAACATTTTCATTATTCATAATGGTAAACACTTTTGTAGAACTTTTTAGAAAAAATAAATTATTCTAATTCAAAAAATGGATCCATATTCCCAAATCTAAGTCACATAATTGGTATAATTAAATTTAAAATTAATCTTGCATACATGGCTAGAAAGTGAGTTTTTAAAGTTAAAATGTTCAAAAGCGTAAATTTTATTATATAAAATTTAGTATAAAAATGTTTACAATGTCATAAATTGTATAAATAGATGAATAATTGAAATATTGTTACTTAAAATAAAATTAAAAAATTTATGTCAATAAATTATTCATACAGAAAGAGAGTTGTCTATTAGCATCCTGTATTTTTTACTATTCCTAAAAAAATGAAACTTCCCTAAAAATACCCCCAATTTTATCTCTAATATATCTTTTGTATTCCAATTTCAATAATGATGTTTATTTTTTCATATAAATTTTCTAAAATCATAAAAAAAAATTTAATTTTTTTCAAAAGGTGCAACAAAACCATCATTTTGGAGTAATACAGTTTTTTTCGAAAAAATTTTATTTCCTAGTAAATAATTATTAATTTATTTTGATTCTTTATATAACTAATAAACATTTGTGAACTATATAATTTCATAATTTATTTAATCTTATATATTTACACCATTCTAATTTCTATGCTACAACTAGCATATTAAATAATAATATTAATAATATATTTTTGTTTGGTAAAACTCTGTCTTTAAAAAAACATAAGTTATCAAATAAACTTGTAACTTATTATAAGATAAGTTAAACTCAGTTTTTCATTCACTTCAATCTATATAATGTATATAATTTATTTAAAATAGTATATATAACATAATTTCTGTGAATGTTATATTTCCTTCTACGCTTGGTGTTGCATGTCACATATGTTACTAAATAAAATGTTGTTCTTTTAGAATTTCCAAGTGTTAAATTTTTTGTGAAGCATTGTGTGTACCTATGTTCTATATAGTAATATAGTTTAATTTATTTGATTTATATGTGTATAGTTATATCATATCATGAAATTATTCCTCATAGACATCTTAAACAAATAGTTTTACCACATTTATTCAGGAGGATGGAACAGATCATATTCCCTTTGCTGCTCTAGTGGGTCAAGATATTGTACAAGCCCAACAGATACTCATTCTACTGATGACTAGTCAGATTTGATGATCTCAAATGATAGGGGTGATGATGTTCAATTACCCTATTGACTTATAGATCTATCACATTTCATCTTCCAAATAAATAGAGGTCCCAAAATATAGTGGACTAGATTCATGGAATGATGATAATCAACTACTAGGTGGAGAACATAGAGGGAAAAAGTATATTCTTACAAAAATTATTCATTCTAGTGTTGTTGAAAGATGGTATGAATTCATGTTTTAGGCTAGTAGACATCAAGGGATCACATGGGAGACCTTCATGTATCTTTTTATAGTGAATTTATTTCATTCTACACAAAATTTTGAATATAGTCCGTATTATATAGAGCTCAGTAGGGTATGATTATTTTTTCCTCATATTTGTCTAACTTTACTGAGTTGATTCATTTTTATCTAATTAGTGATGAAATAATGATAATAAGGATTGACTATTCAAGATCAATATCTATAGATTTTAATAGTTACATTTCTAGAACATTGATACGATGACCTATGCTATAGAGTTTCAAATGAAACTGATTATAGAGAAATGCATCGGGGATGAAAAACATGAATGTATCCTCTGAAAGGCTTATGGAATGACTAGAAAAATCATTCATTTAGTTTAAGGTGCTCATTATTGGAACCAAAAGTGGAATTCATAGGATGAATACAATAGTTCTAGTTTACACTCAGATTAGTCAAAAGATACATTACTCATATTTCGATAGATGAAACTTCTCAGTGGTATAACTATGGGAATAATAAATTGCATTTTTATCTCATGAATTTTCATTTGTATATAAGTAATGTTTGTATAAAATGGTTCTATTCTATGGAATAACCTATTCAAACAACAATATTAATCTATGGTGTGGTTATATGACCTTATTTGATTTTTTGACTGGTGAGTACGATATTGACAGAAAAAGATTGGGAAAATACCATCAATAGGTATAAATATTTACAGCATAGTTACCCAGTATAGTTCTTTTAGTAGATTAGAAGGAGAATCCCTCAAATTATCCTTACGTGGTTGACCAATATCAATAAATCTTTCCAAATGATTTCGTAGTGGGTACCTCCAAATATAGATATTGATTTTGGGATCTAGATCATATGTGATGCCTGGCCTATATTAATTCTACCATATTCTAGGGATATATTAATTTTGGAAGAGATTACAGTGTAACTTCATGATCTTTAAGAGAAAGGAATCCTCATACCGTGCACTACACATTGGGGTGCTCTGGTGATTCTTCCAATGATGGAGGATGGTATTATTTGGATTTGTGTTGGAAATTTGAAGTTGAATCAGGTCTATATGAAGTTCAAGTACCCATTCCCTATCATTTATGATTATTTAGATCTATTTAGAGGGGTATTGTGGGTTTGAATGATTGTTATTTTTTTTACACCATAAGTATTGTGTCAAAGTGTAATAAATACCAAAGGCATTGTTTAGGAGAAAGTATAGGTTGTATTAGAATATAGTTATAAACTTTATCTAGAAAACAATGGGTGGTATGATTCACATGGGTGGGGTTTGGGTTAATCATTGTTGGTATTTTAATAAAAATACTTTATATTTTAATCCCTTTTTAATCCTATTCCACTAGTTAATGTGAGTTTATTCTCATGGAGTTTGTTTCTTATCAGATTCTATTTTTCATATATCCTTACAAAATATACACATAAACACGGCTCATTAATTAACAAGGTTCACCACTGAGTAAGAGAATTTTAATCCCTGGTGTGATCTAGTAAATTATTTTGTCACAAAATCCACTATTAAATCCTTGTGAAATTTACACTATTTTCTCCCTATAGTGTGAAGTTTTCATCCCATACATGTGTTTGGTGCATCCCACACCATTTTACATTCCATACCATTAAAATAAAATGCGGGAGAAAAATAATATATTATTCCAATAATATATATTTTTGTCTTATTATTGATGTGTGAACCTCTATATTCTTCCATTACATAGTTCCATGTTTTGTTCCTTTTTTTATATGCACTACACTAAAAAAACACTCTTTCATTTCATGATAATATCAAGTTGACTTGATAAAACTTATTATTCTACTCCATTCATCTTTTATTCTATTTATTCTCATGTATAATGAGTAAAACATAAGTATTTTTTTGATTCTATGAACTTCATGACAAACTCAGATCAGTATAACATATGATAAATCATTCTCAAATGTCATGAACCTTAAATAGATTTTATAATAATAATAATAATAAACTCTATGTTTTTTTTACTTTACATGATATGATTTCCTATATTTTCTTCCTTGGCATCTTCTTCTTAACTTTTTTGCACCTTCAAAGGTGTTATTAATTCATTTAATTATGACAGAATGAAACAAAAATTATAATTTCATTAATTATATATATTATTAAATTTACAATATCCCAATATTAATGTTCCCCAATGTTGAAGGAATCACTGTCATGATTTCATGATATTATTTATTTAAATAATGACTATAATGTATCATCCTAATTAAATTTATATAACTCTCCATTTAGATACACAAATGAATAGGGTATTCTTCAATATTTTAGTAAAAATGGTTTCTCATTTTGAAATATTTTGAAAATCAAAAATACTTTTTCATATGTATCAATTTACACTTCTATTTGTAATATGAGACCTAATCCACCCTTATGTGAATTAATTTTCTATGAAAAAAAATCTTGTACTTCATTGAAAATCAATACATGAATCATTTGGAAATGTATCAACATCCATTTATGTTAATTCAGTTATGTGGATGAATCAGCTTCTGAATCATCTTTGAGACCATCTGACTATGTAATAACACTGTGTAATGATTCGTTTTCATAGATCATAGATTTGAACATTAATCACTTATTCAAATATACACCATACATAAATAACCCCATCTTCCCCATGTATATTCTTTCTTTTTTATTTCAAATAAGAAAAAAGTAAACTTTGAAGTAATCATGATATATTTTATCATGATATTTAATTACTAGAATAGTAGTTGACTTTTCATTGATTTATTTGATTCATGGTTACATAACATACCATTCAACAAATAATATTGACTTCAGTCTTTCTATGATGTGTTATGTTCTCCAATGCATTTGCCTTTTCTTCTCACCCTTCTTTGAGTTGTGAGAATCACAAGGGATACCCATTTACAAGAATCTTTACCCATATACATGTAGTACCCCCAGTTTCTGGTATGTAACCCTTAATTGATTCTTTTCTTGGTTTTAAAGTCAAGGTGTTGAATGGGATATTCTAGAGAACTTGGAATGATGTCTTGAGGTAAAGGGGAAGTCACACGAGCGGTGCACGGTTTTCCTAAACCGTGCGGCCAAACCGTGCGTAATGGGTCTTGGTGGCAGTAGCTCCTGCATAGTCAGTTCATAGTTTGTCTAATCATGCGGCCAGACCATGCGAGAAGGTGGTCGAGGTAGTAGCTAACACACGGTTGGTGCACAATTTGTCAAATTGTGAAAACTAACCTTGCAGGCACTTTAATGAGATCCTTAAATTCTGGATCTCACTCGTTTTTTCCTCTAAATGCCTCGTTTAAGCTTCTAAGAGGTCCTAACTGAGGATTTTGGTTCTCCTTAGGTCAAGGAGGGTTCTCCCATCATTCTGAAGGCGATCCGAATGCTTTTATTGATGAATCGAAGCCAGATTCTTGAGATATATGATCGTTTATGAGCAGTTTCATTTATCTACTGAGATAAAATTATCCTCTTCTCTCGGTTTCATAGATCTATGCCCGTTATGGGTAGATATAAGTATGTGGATTCCAAAGATGATAATATTTGGTCTTGGTTGTGTTAGGAGAAGATATCAAAGGAGTATCCTTGGTGAATCAACTTGGTTTTCTTATGTATACTCCATTTTATAGGTTTTTCGTCAAAACCATCTAGGTAGGAGGCTTCAATCTCAACTTTTCTTGCTAGAATTGATTGACTTAGATTAAAATTGGTTTATTTGAAGAGATTTGATTCTAAAATTCATAGAATAAATCTTCCATATTGATGATTTATGGTTTTGATGATATTGTGAAATCATGGTGAATTGTCCTGCAATGTGATTTGGCTTGTTGAATTTAAAATATTGATTTTTAATTATGGATTTGCTGAAATTGTATATGGTTTGAAGAAAAATGAGTTTTCCATAAAAAGGGTGTTTTATTGAAATGGTTTGAGATTGAAATAATGTTGATGGATTTGGTTTTCAATGAAAAGGGTGTTTTATTTAAATGATTTGAAATTGAAATGGTTAATCATTGAAATTGTTTGAATTGGTTGAACACACTTGGTTTTTTACATGATGGTTGTGTCTGTTCACGATCATGTAGGATAGATAAGGGTTGGGAGTCTCCCCCATTAGAGTTTAGATGGATAAGGGATATGAATCTCCCCCGTCAAACATTCATATTGCATTCGGGACAGATAAGGGCTAGGGGTCTCCCCCATCAGTGTTGGGATAGATAAGGGTTAGGGCTATCCCCGTCAAGAATTCATGTGCATTTGGGTTTGATAAGAGTAAGAAGTCTCCCCCGTCATGGTTGTGATGGATAAGGGTTAGGGCTTCTCCCCTCTTTTAGGTAGCATGCATGGTTGGTTCTAGGATTTTCATGCTGTGGATATGGGGAACCAGATGAATGAACCAAGGCATGTGGATCATACCATCCAGTTCATGAACCATAATCCACCAAACATTCAGGGTGATGCTGAACCTGAAAAGGTGGAGGTGTGGCTAAGTAGGATGAATCATATCTTGGATTTCATCAGCACACCATTAGAGCTCAAGGTCAAGTTGGCGACGTATATGCTCAAGAATCTTTCACGTCAATGGCGGGATTTAGTAGTGCATGCTAAATTGGATGAATGCCTTACATGGGAGGATTTTGAAGAATTGTTCAAAAAAAATTCTATCCTCACACATTCTAGATCTAGAAAATGACTTACATCTTCATCCCGAAATAAGATATTCTCTCTATCATAGATTATGCGGCTAAATTCATAAATTTAGTCCGTTTTGCACTAGAGGTTGCGGCAAGTGTGTCGTTGAAGGAAAACATCATCGAATGAGGGATAAGACAGGAGATTCGATCAAAGATTGAGGTGGTCTGTATTACGGATTATACGGAGATGGTGAACAGAGCCACTGTTGATGAATGTGATATCTAAGGATCTATTGGAGAAGGAATGATGATACCTACGGTAAATGGTGGGAACTCAACCATTGGGAACAAGAGGAAAAGAGATACCTTTTTCCACAGTTCAAGTGCAAATCAGAACCAAACGACGAGATCAGTGAACCTTCCCCCACGACCCCAGAGCAAAGTAGGTTGTTTTTAATGTGGTTTTCTTGACCACAAAAGGCGATATTGTATGGTGCAACATAGAGAATGTCACAATTTCAAGAAGATGGGGAATCTAAAAAGCTATTTTAGGAATGCACCGAGGTCGGGGGCATGTGACACTCCTCCGGCATCGCAAACATCATATGCTTCGACAGGACATGGACAGTAGAATCAGTCTCGTCATCATAACAGAGCAAGTCATGGTGATTCTCGAAATACCATGAATCCTCAACCAGGGAAATCTCAGCAAGGAAACAAAGAGAATAGTGCAGTGATGAAGAAGCTGTATGGAGCTGAGTATATGATGGTCAATGATTAGGCTGAACCATCTACGTTGAGAGGTACAATTCCTTTGAATTCTACCTTTGTGAAAGTACTCATTAATACTAGTGAATCACATTCCTTCATTGCTTCTTATGCCGTTGACTTTCTATGTTTAAAACTAGAAATGATGCCTTCTATTGTGAAACTACAAACTCTTCTTGGTGAAAGAGAACGTCAAGACTTTGTGTGTAGAGTATGTGATTTAACTATTGATGGAGTTGAGTTAAAATGGGACTTCTCGATGTTGGACATGGATGTCTATGACGTAATCCTTGGTATGGATTGCATGAAAATATTTAAGGATCACATTGATTTTTATAAGAGAACAGTTAGTTTCAAGACTGAGGATGACATCGACCATCTCTTCAAAGGAGAGAGGATGGTACAGAAAGATTCAAAGAGCTTATTGGCACCAATGGTGGGAACAGTCACTTAAAAACTAGCAGTGTTGACATTGGCATCAATGGATGAGATTGAGGAAAATAGTTTTCCAACTGTTGTGGATCAATTTCTAGATGTCTTTCCCAATAACTTCTTTGGGTTACCACCTCTAAGGGAAGTTGAGTTTACGATTGATCTCCTTCTTTTGACCAATCCGATTTCCCTTCCATCTTATAGGTTGGAACCAACAGAGTTACGGGAGTTGAAAGTGTAGTTAGAGGAGCTGAAAATAAAGGGTTTCATTCGACCAAGTACTTCTCCATGGCCAGCACTGGTGTTGTTTGTGAGGAATGCATATGGAACTCTTTGGATTTGTGTTTACTATAGTAAGCTTAACCAAGTTATGATAAAGCATAGATGTCCACTTCCACACATTGATGATATGTTCGATCAATTATGGGGAGCTCAATGGTTCTCTAAGATTGACTTATGATTAAGATATCACCAATTGCGAGTTCGGAAAAAGGATATTTCAAAGATAGATTTCATAAGTAGATATGACCACTATGATATGTAGTCATGCCTTTCGGTCTAACAAATGCACCAACATTTTTCTTGTAATTGATGAATCACATATTTTAGTGATATCTAGATTCTTTTGCTGTGGTGTTTGTGGATGATATTTTGGTCTATTAAAAAACAAGGTCTTATCTTGAGGTTCACCTAAAAATAGTGTTAAAAATCATGAGAGATCATCATTTGTATGCCAAATTATCAAATTGTGATTTTTGGATACATGAAGTACGTTTCCTTGGCCATGTCATTTCTGAGAAAGGGATTTATGTTGATCCTGAAAAGATAGAAGCCATTATCTCATGGAAACCACCGAAGAATGTGTTTGAATACGAAGTTTTCTTGGTCTATCTAGTTACTACCGACGCTTTGTGCGTGATTTCTCATGACTAACATCACCAATGACAGCTCTAACAAAGAATAATGCCCCATTCCAATGAACATAAGAATGTCAGAAGTATTTCCAGGAACTAATGGTCCGTCTTACATTGACACCCATCTTGATCTTTCTTGAATCAGGCCAGGGTTATGTGGTGTGTTGTGATGCTTCAGGGATAGGGTTGGATAGTGTTCTCATGAAAGGAAACCATGTGGTTTCTTATGTCTTAAGGCAATTGAGGGTGGATGAGAAAAATTACCCAACACATGATTTGGAGTTGGCTGCAGTCATCCATGCTTTGAAAACATGGAGACATTATCTATTTGGAGTGAAATTTACTGTGTTTACAGATCACGAAATCTTGAATTTTTTTTTCTCACAGTGATATTTGAATATGAGGAAAAGGAGGTCAATAGAGTATCTCTAGATATTTGACTTTGACTTGATGTACACACCAGGAAAAGGGAATTCTGTGGTGGATGTATTGAGTAGATATTCAAATGCTCAGTTAGCAAAATAAGCTTCAAATGAATGTTAGTTGATGTCAGTATCATCCAACATGCATGTGGAATGTGAAGATCGAGGTGATGTTGTTGTTTTATTTTCATCCACACTTGTTCATAATTTAGTAAAGATTATCAAAGAAGAAGAAACATCTGATGTAAAATGTCTGGTTGTAAGTTCAAAACTCAATGGTGGGGAGACCATTGATGGTTAGAAAATTGATGGGGGTTTAGTTTTGTGTTTCATAGATTATATGGTTATACCTATGGTTTGTCAAGAACAACTCATTCATTCTTATCACCGTTCAAGATGGGCTATACACCCAGGTACAGATAAGATGAATAAAGAATTGAAGGCACAGTTTTGGTAGAGAGGCATGAAAAGAAAGGTGGCTGAGTTTATCTAACTGTGCTTAACATGTTAGCAAGTTAAAGCAGAGCATCAGAGACCATCTTGTATGTTACAATCATTACATATCCCAGTATGGAAATGGGATCAAATAGCAATGTATTTTATTATAGGTCTTCCAACCACATTCTGGAAACATGATTCCATTTGGGTGATAGTGGTTCGTCTAACCAAGTCATCCAATTCCATCACTATTCGTGAAACTATTACGATGGAATATCATTAAAAAATATATATCCAAGAAGTGGTAAAGAGACATGGTGTACAAGTTCTTATATTCTCTGATAGAGATCCTAGGATCACATCTCGTTTCTAGAAACCATTACAGTAAGCCCTCAGAACTCAGTTGACTATGTGCACGGTGTACCATCCTCAAACGGATGGGAAATCTATGCGGATGATACAATCTTTGGAAGATATATTGCGGGCTTGTGTAATGGATTTTGGTGGCTGATGGGAGGATCATATACCCTTAGTGTAGTTCTCATACAATAACAACTATCAAGCCTCGATACGCATGGATCTGTTTGTAGCATTGTATGGTTGTCCCTATCATTCACCACTATTCTCAGTGGAAACGGGTGAAACTTCACTAGTCGGGACAATCCTTGTCCAATAGACAATAGATAAGATCCAGTTGATTAGAAATAGGATGGAGACAGCTCAATGTGGTCATAAATCTTATGAAAATCATTGTCAAAGACCGTTGTCATTCATTGTGGGTGATCATGTCCTCTTGAGGCTCTCTCCAAGACATAGACATCATCATTTTTGGAAGAAGAGGAAGTTATCTCCTAGATACATTGTCCCTTTTAAGACACTAGAATAGATTGGAGAGGTGGCATATCGGTTGGCATTACCACCATGGTTTAGTTCGGTGCATAATCTCTTCCATGTATCTCAGTTGAAAAAGTATCAGCCTGATCCTGACCATGTGATCATATGGGATCACATTGACCTAGATCCGGATGCTTCGTTGATATATATCCTCATACGGATTGTTGATAGGAAAGAGAATGTCTTCGATGGAAAAATAATTGGTCTAGTACAGTTATTATGGCAACATGGTCATATTCAAGAAGAGACTTGGGAATGTGAAAGGGAAATGAAAGAGCAGTGGACGAAACTCTTTCAGCTGGATGAAGGTTTTCTACTTTCCGAGGACAAAAAGACCAATAGTTGGGAGAATGCATTACCCCCGGTTTCTAGTATGTTACCCTCACTAATTCTTTTCATGGTTTTAAAGTTAAGGGTGTCGAATGAGAGATTCGGGATAACTTGAAATGATTTTTTGAGGAAAAGGATAAGTTGTACGGGTAGAACACTGTTTATCTAAACTGTGCGGCCAAACCATGCACAGTGGGTCTTGGTGGCAGTAGCTCCCACACAGTTAGCACACAGTTTGTCTAACCATGTGGCCAAACCATGCAAGAAGGGAAGTCGAGGCAGTACCTAACACAGGGTCAGGGCACAGGTTGTCAAACCGTGTGAACTAACCGTACATGCACTTAAATGAGATCCTTAAATTATGGATCTCTTGCGTTTTTGTCTTTAAATGCCTCATTTAATCTCCTAAGTGGCCCTAACTAAGGATTTTTGTTCTCCTATGGTCATGGAGGGTTTTCCCATAATTTCGGAGATGATACGAAGGCTTCTCTTGGCAAATCGAAGCCATATTCTTGTGGTATGTGATTGTTCGTGATTGGTTACTTAGATCTACTTAGATCTACTTCTCCTATTCTCTCAGTTTCTAAGATTTACTCCCATTATGGGTAGATCTAAGTGTGTGTATGACAAATATGACTATATTTGGTCTTGGTTGTTTTAGGAGAATATATCTAAGGAGGATCCTTAGTGAATTGTCCTGGTTTTCTTGTGCGTTCTCGGTTGGTTAGGGTTTTCGTCAAAACCTTTGAAGTAGGAGGCTTCACTCTCAACTACTCTTGCCAGAATTTATTGGATTAGATTCCAATTGGATTATTTTAATGGATTTTATTGTGAAATTCATAGAATAAATCTTCTTTAGTGATGATTTATGGTTTTGATGAGATTGTGAAATCTTGGTAAATTATTGTGCAAAGTGATTTGTCTTGTTGAATTTAAAATGTTGATTTTTAATTATGGATTTGCTGAAATTGTATATGGTTTGATGAAAAAAAAATTTCAATAAAAACGGTGTTTTATTGAAATGTTTTGATATTGAAATGACGTTGATGGATTTGGTTTTCAATAAAAAGAGAGTTTTATTGAAAATATTTGAAATTTAAATGGTTAAGCATTGAAATTGTTGGAATTGGTTGAACACACCTGGTTTTTGAAATGATTGTTGTGTGTGTTCATGGGAATGTGGGACGGATAAGGGTTATAAGTCTCCCCCATCAGTGATGGGATAGATAAGAGTTGGGGATCTCCCCCGTCAAACATTCATATTGCATTCGTGATGTATAAGGGTTAGGGGTCTCCCCTATCAGTGTTGGGATGGATAAGGGTTAGGGATCTCCCCCATCAAGCATTCATATGCATTTGGGTTGGATAAGGGTAAGAAGTATCTGCCATCATGGTTGGGATAGATAAGGGTTAGGGCTTCTCCCCTCTTCCTGGTAGCTTGAATGGTTGGTTGTATGGGTTTGTGTAAATGGTTGGGTATGCCAAAAAAATGTTTGTGAAATGGTTCTTAATCTTGTTTGGTTATTTTTCAGGAAAAATAACTTGCTGGAAAATAGGATTAAATTGCTCTTGGAATGCCTTTGGTTATGAATGGGTTTGTAAACTTGTTAATATTTAGTTATAAAATGATTTTTAGAAAATATTTTATATAACTATTTTTATATAAATGTGGATAACTCTTATATCATAGTAGTGTGAGTTGGGAAGTCATTGGGGAAAAACTACTGAGTTTTATACTCACCCCTAATTTGGAATGTTGGTCCTTTTGCAGATGTCGTATTCGGGGGAACAGGTAAAGTTAAATCATCATGTTGCTAGCGTTTCGTGGTGATGCTTGGGATAAGTGGTGGTTCTTGGAGAATGGAGCTTGGTGTAGAGTTGTGGAGTGTGTCTTGGTCTACTTTGGGTATTTTGTTTACTCTTCTGCATAGCACTCTAATTTTGTGTTGGTTGTTTTGGTCTATGGGTTGTATTGTGGAATAGTGTGTTTCCGTTTTGATAATGGATGATTTGGTTGTTTTGTTGACATGAATCATGTAGTTTTTGTCAGTGGATCCTTTGGTTGGTTAGTTATTTGGTTTATTTCTTAAAGGGTAAATCATCCCCCAACTTGTATTTGAAACCCTTCGACATTTATTGCAAGCCATTTCCATCTTGGGGATATCTCTTAAGCCCTAGTAATGACTCGTTGAGCTCTCAAGCCAATGAGAATTGGTGGGTCATTACAATATAGGTCACAATAATTCATGTATTTAGAATGGGATTACCCTATTATATGTCTCTAGATTGCCTTACACAAGTAATTATTATGTTGGATAGCCATACACAGGCTTTTAGATGTGTTGGAAACCTTTATGCAACCTCACCTTCAACTATATGTGAGCATCCATACCCTAACACATGATTAGATATTGAATCAAATTAATATTATAATAAACGATTCATGTAATTATTAAAAACCCATTAATGTGACACAAAACACAAAACCATCTTCAACACCATTATTGAGATCTTCTCCATTCCACATTCATGATTCACCAATAATAATCATGTGTTATTTGACTCCATACAAGAATTGAAAAAAAAATATTCTATATATATTGAAATCACTATGAAAAGAATTAGAAATTCCATAAATTTTAGTACACAATATACACATTTGTATTTGTTTTTGAATACCTATAATAATGAAATGAACTGTTATTCCTTATATTTTATGAAGATTTGTGCTCAGTGTAGAATAAAATTGGGTTTGATTTATAATATAATTGTTTTCCCTTAATAACATAGTATGGCACTAAATAAAATTAGAACACACTATCTTAATCATGGACTACATAACTACATTATAAGATGATAAACATGATAAATACCAATTTAAATAAAAAACATCATCCTAAAACTAATACAATAAATTCCACATCTAGAATAAAAATATTCAAGTACTGATAATATCATTTGACATTAGCCGTGGAACATTTTTATCTATTAAATTTTCCTATCATTGATAAAAATAATTTTCTCAAACATTGAAATAGAATTTATTTACCATTGATGATAGACAATTAATACAAACCACTTCAATGTTATTTTATTTCATTCACCATCTAGAATATTCATATTCTCATGAGACATGTAGTTTTGGGATCTTGTCCTTCACTTGTCTCTAACTCAATGAAAATAATCCTCAACATCTTCATAATGGTGATTATCTTCAAGAATTAATTTCAACATGTTCCAGTATATAAAATAAAATTGTTCTTAAAATTATAGTTTTCTAGATTTGGAAACATCTAAAACATCACAAATGGTGATACTCTTTAATACACATTGCTCAAGATTACAAATATAATATCAAAACATGATATAATCTTCTTCATCCTTGCTATCCAAAATATTACATAATGATTTCCAACATCACAAAATTTTATCTTGTATCAGATTTTTATTGGAATAAAAATTTATAATTCATTCAATGATAGTTATTTATTCATGTTTTGTATCATGAATTAACAAATACCACTAATTTTAATGTTATTAACATAACCAAATGATTAATATTCAATTTATTATATTAAAATAACAGATTCAATCCATAAAAATTTTGGTTATAAGGAGGTTCGTCTTTTTCCTCAATGTGAATAGAATGGTGGTGATCTTTTTATCTAACATGTTCCTCAACATTATATATTATTCATAACATCACATCAAATCATCACATTTGATTTATCTTTAATAAATTGGATACTTTCAAAACATATATTTCAAATAGTTAAATATTATATGTATATTTAGACACAAAATCATTTGAATCTATTCATTAAATAATTATTATATTCAATTATTCTTATTGTGAAGGAAATGTTATATAAAAACCTTTAGATATTTATCCATATTTTTTTCATCTCTCACAAAAACATCTCTACAACATGTCTTATTATTTGGTGATAACTTCTCCTAGAATTTTCCTTATTCATATACAATATTATTTGTATATTTTTCACTAGACTTTTATTCTTCTTCTTATAGTATTAAATTTTTCCCTAAATCTATTTTCCAAATCATAAGAATGTATTTTGGTACACTAGAAACATTCTTAGAGTTTCCACATGATTTCTCATGATCTTTTCCACATATTACATTTTAGTTGTGACACTCCTCTTCACTATATTCTGGTTATTATTTTGAATCTTTTATTTATTATATTTTTTTTAATGTGGACTTCTTCTAAAACTTATTCAGTGTAATTTTTTACACCACCTTTAGGTATACACATCTATTTGATTATTGAATTTTATAAGATATTTTTTCCTCAATATCCTAGGATTTTTGTTGTGATATATATACATTACGTTTGTGACCACAACCTCTACTGACATTATAGGAATATTTTAGTGTATCAAAATACTAATATAGAAAAATTATTATTATTATGTGAATATTAGTTCATCATTTATAGTTATTCCACTGTAAAAAGAGATTTTCATATGATTTATCACTAATGATAATGTACATAAAATAAAATATTGAATTCCAATATTTATTACAACACACATTTTGACAAAAAAAATTATATTATTTTATTTGTTGTGTTCTATCTTGAACTTCTAGAAAAAATAACGTATTATTTTTTAGGGATTCTAACAACATGTCATGATCAAATATGGGAAATAAATTCTGTACATATTATTTAGACCATGAAAATGATGAAAATATAATCTTTATTTATACTCATACATATTTTTTAAAAAAATTACCTTATCTTGAAATTTTTAATAAATATATTTAGAAGAATTATTTCATTGAGATATATGATACCTCATTCCTCATAGTTGGAGGTAAAAAATAATCCATTAATGTGAAAATATTTTTTTCTATTTGATGTAGTATTTTTTTGGTAAAATTCTCCAAATAATACTCTGTGGTAGAAGATCCACACATATTTGATTGTGATGTCTAAACATGAGACTTTCCACGATTGACCAATATGATACAAATATAGGGCATATAAAACTAATGGAATTCATCTAATCATTAGTAAATTATATTCTATCTTCATAGTATTTCTCAAATTCCCATAATCTATATTATATAATGAAAATTTTTCTTGTAATAGTGATTCAAGCACTTTGATATACTATGATTTGATATCCAATTTTAAATACTTAATCTCAATTCTATTTTTCATTATTACTTCCAATTCATGGATAGTATCCTAAAACTATTTAGTGGAATCATCATTCTCTTGGATTTTGTAAAGCCACACATCTTCAAATTTATATCATCCCACCAAAATTTCTTTATGCACATATTTTTGTTGTATCTTGTTTTGGGATCTCAATACATCAATGGACTCTTTCAATAAAATAATTATACATGTTTTCTATGAAACCATTATGTTATGTTTTCTCTTACTACTTGATATAGAAAATGTCACAAATTAAGGAAAAAACATCTTGAGGAATAGAATTTAGTATATCATTTAATGTTTTAAAAGATGAATTTATTGATAAATGTTTATATTCACTTTATATTTCTTTTTTAGGTTGTTAAAACTTGCTTTTTCACATACCAAGGGATCACATGTTTTTCTTGCTCACTTTTGTGTAGTTATGTTGACAGAATAATTTTTGTTATAATAAATCACATGTTATTATCTTTTTAATATGGGTATGAATTCCATTCTTAGTGAAACTGAACCTCAAACTATTTTGATCAGTGTAATAATATAATTATCATCTTCTTATCATTATTTTTCCTACACAGATTTTTCATTATAGAAATTAATTATTATTTAAAATATAAATAAATTACATAACACCACACTTAATAATAATTTTATAAATTAATCATCAAATTATTAATAATAAAAATTATAGATTCAAAATTAAATGTATGCGAACCCTATCTAATTCCACTTATAGGTTTAAAGGAGGGTTATTGTTGTCAGTTAGATGTGGGTTGGGGGGTGAATCATTTTCAATACATTAAAAACCGAAATTTTATATTTATCCATTTTTCATTTAATTTCATTAATTGGTTAAGGTGAATAGATTAATATATTTAATCAATATTATATGTTTTTCCTTAATACTTACTGCATATCAAAAAAATACAAACACAACAGGCAGAATAATTTAAAAAGTTCGTAACTTAATATTCAATGGTTAATCCTTTGTGTCATCTTGTAAAACTGGAGGTCACATTATCCAATAGTATAACCCTTTGAGAAATAAACTATTATATTCTGATAGTCAATATTGTACATCCTATAACCCTTTGGGTGAATCTAGATATCAAGTACTTCCCATTACTTTATAATTAAATATAGGGGAACCAATAACATATTATTTAATAAATACAGACTCTTTTATTATTATTGATTTTATATCCCTTATTCTTCAACACATTCATAGTGAAAAATATTTTATTATTTCTTGTATTCACATTTCTAAATTTAAAAACTTTTTATATTCTTGAAATTTTAAGAATTATACGATTCTACTCTCTGTTTAACTTATGTATTATTCATTTATTCAAATTATATTATTAATATATGAGTTTACATGTCTTTGGTTTTCTATTTGAACATCATGGATAACATGAAATATTCATCTTCTACTTTTACTTCTTACAAAGAAACAATATTAAAAAGATATCTTATTCTCTTCTCTCTTATTATCTCATT
Organism: Viscum album; assembly: GCA_963277665.1. Taxonomy (NCBI): domain Eukaryota; kingdom Viridiplantae; phylum Streptophyta; class Magnoliopsida; order Santalales; family Viscaceae; genus Viscum; species Viscum album. The sequence goes on along the minus strand of OY728140.1, from coordinate 1,708,302,398 downwards.
ATTAATTAATGAATTAAAGACATCATTATATATATTTTTCATTATTAAAATCTTTATTATAAATCATAATAATTTGTATTTGGGGATTTTTATTCATCTTCAATTCCATAATATATTTATATCTGATTCTCTATTGGATTAATAGATCATGTGATCCCTTGTTCACATACATTGACACCTAGAATATATTTAATATTAATAATAATAAATAAATTTAAAATTTATCCATTACACAATCTTGATTCCAATATTTTCTTCTAAGAGATATTCTTAATAAATACATGAAATAATAAACAAGTTTTTCTTTCATTAAATTCATTATTAATGAAACACGAATGAACATAAAATTAATTTTTTATTTTATTGCCTTTTAATATATTAGAATCTATCTTCACTCATATTTCATGATTAATGATCTGGATACCATTATATTATTTATAAAAATTTTATCTTAATTTAATTTTCTTGATTACAGTTCCATAACTCCTAATTTTAGTACCCCAATGAAGCAAGTGTTATTATATCTTTTTTTTCCAATAGTTTACCCTTATGAAATATGTGGAAATTAAGATATAAATATACATAGTTATCAATCTAACCTTACATGATTAATGGGAGACCTAGTCTAACCTTACATTATGTATTCACCTACAATACACAATATTATTTGTCACTAAAAGGGGCTATGTGGATCTTTTGTATAACTAGTAGTGTTCGGGTACATGAATTTTATTATGTAGATAAATTTTTTATATGAATCATTTATATTACCCTTCCAGCTATGTAATTTTCCTATTTAAATAAATTCTTCTCCATGGACCACCAACATAACCATTCACAACATCTTATATCATACACTATACTTCTCAAACATGATCATCCACATATATATTCCTTCTTTATTATTTCCCAATTTATTGGAGACTTATTTATAGATATCATAATAATTTATATTAGGATATTTTTTCACTTGAAGAGAACATCATTATTTTGTCTAAGGATTTTATCCATGGTAGTTATATATTTTATGTAACTCATAATCAAGGCATCACATAGGCTGAGTCATGATATGTTCTCCTACACCATAAGCTCTTCATCATACCTTCACAGAAGATATGAAGTATATAAGGGTTATAATTACACAAGGCTCTTTACTCTTATTTAGGTGACCAATATACCATTACAAAAAAAGGGCTTATAATTAGGAAGGTCATAAGATAACCATCTAAAAATATATAATTATATTGGACACCCTTACATGAGCACCCAAATGTTTTGGATACCCTTACATATACTGAACTATATCATCATGTGAGTTTTCGTACCCTTAATCATTTATTAATTTGTTCTCAAATTAATCATCTATGACAAGTTTTATGTAATCATAATGAATGCATTAATTTCACACAATACATAAGATAATATATGGATACATGATTCTATTCTCCTTTGTCCACCATCAATGTTTCTTATTCATTATGATTGGGCTATTGAAAATCATAAAACCATTTAATAATTTTCATCAACATATATTGAAATCCAAAATAATTAAATAAAACATCCATAAGATGGACTAAATAAGTGGGTAATGGGTGGATTCATCCTTGATCAATCTGAAGTGTCTCGATAATATCTTCTTTGTGTCTCCCACCAACATAGTTTTTCTCTCCTAGGGAATTATAACCATCCAATTTGGTTAAAAAATTATTAAAAGGATTGGATGATGAATAACTTTTGAGGATCAAAAAATTCTCCCTACTCCCAATGTGGGACTCAATAAATGGTAGCAGATCACACCAGACGACACAATGGCTAGCCTCTATTAATGAATCTAAGGGGAGTCCTACACAAAATTTGGTGAAAAAAATATCCCCCTCATTACTAGATGATCAATTCAAATATTCTGTTTCACTATGATACTATGGGTGGAAAGGGTGCATCCGTTCATGAGAGATTACATGTATAATGAAGTAGTTGATATTAGGTCTACCACCGACACTTATTTTCTCACCCTAGGTCATTACACTCATCTAATACGGAGAGATCCTTTTGGAAGAGGTTAGATCGCTACTATATTATTCGTTTCTTAAGATCCTCCCCAAAAGCCAATGTGGTAATAATGACATACTAATAGGTTACGTCCAATAGTGTGGTAGTGGTGAATTTTTTTGAAATTATATTGTAGTCCCACAAAATCATATGTTTAACACTTTAGATTTATGAATTAACTAATATTGTTGATGGTTATCAAGAAGAACATATTTCACCAATACATTTACTCCATCATTGTTGTGATGTTTTATTAATTAATAAAATATTACAAGATATTAGAATCACATGATAGGATCTTGGAGATAATATTATGAACACCTCAGGAATATCATATTTACAACAAGGATTCAAAATGTCAATTTTGGATACAAGAGGTACACTTTAATGGGCATGTGGAATAGCATTAATGTATATATGTTAATCTATAGATGGTCATTTCTGTTATGTATTGGGAATTATTGAGTAATGTCATCCATATTAGAAGAATCCTCCCATCGGATGGGTATTATATGATGTTCATTTAATAATTCTCTCCAATGAAAGAAATCATTACAAAACTAACCAGGTAGGGATTCATGTTTTAATTGATATAATATTGTGAAAAAGTATTATTATAGGTGAATAATAGGTTCAAATTGATTCTGACCATGATTCTTTCATAGGTTGGAATTTTTTATATAATGTACTGTTATGTGTTATTTATTGTCCAGGGAGCAATTTTTTTGTTGGGTGATATGGGAGTTTCTTATGGGTCATTTCAGATAATACCTATTGAGAAAAAATAATCTACCCAAAACTAATTATTTGACTCTATGGTTGGCATGTTGAAATTATAGTGACACTCTATCTTTGGTGAGTGATTTATCATATATACGGACCATCAGATTATTTATAATATTTTGACCCAATGTGACTTGAATCCTTATCAATGTTGTTTGGTAGAATAAATATAGATTATTGTGTTTGAGAAGGAGAATTATCCTAGTATAAGTGATGTGGATATAGACTCCATGAGTTAGAAGATGCAGGAGTTTGGGGTTAGAATTCATGAAGTTGGGTGAAAGCTCATGTATTTTTTAGTTGACTGGAAGGAAGGTGTAGCTATTGAATGATTTTATTTTTTTGGTTCGACCTTAGAAATCACGCCCTCATTCATGGAATGAGGGAAGGATTTTTATTATATAGATCTATAGCATGTATCAATTCACAAGTGTTTTTCATCTAAGTATCTCTTTCCATGTTGGGATTTAGATGGCTGTGGTGTACTTAGATTTGATTGTAGGGTGGAACATCCTTGTTCCATGATAGTGGTGCTTATGAGAGCCTTTAATTCATCGTAGTTGGTAGTGCAACACGGGAAACCAAAATTTACCTTGTTGTTTTAGGGTAGATCTATTGGACCAATATGAAGAGAGATTTCACAGGCTTCATCTATCATTATTTAAAATGTCAAAAGATCATGTCTGAGATGTAGAGACCTAGGGGGATTCTCTAAAAAACTTCTAGAGTAAGTGTGAATGTGGGATTAGGGGAAAATTGAATTCATTATTGATTTTAGAAGGATATATAATGTTCAAGACATTATTTAGGTTATACTAGATAGGTCTACTAATGTTCCTCAAATCATAGATTTCTAGTTGACCATGTCAGTAGATTATATATGATAATTTTTTTTTTCGAGAGATTATACAGTTACATCGAGTGACATTGATCATGGTATCTAAAAGAGATGTTCAGTTAAAATATTGGGTTTGAAAATTTAAGAAAAAGGAAATCAGGATTCAATTGAACCCCTATAAGACTTGTAATCCTCAGACTGACTGGTAGTTATAGTGATTAATCAGGAAAATATTGGATAATATTCTATTAAATATTATATATTTAAGAGGATTTTAGGGTAATTATATGGATATGTTATAGTTATATTATAGTAAAAACATACATTCCTCAATTCAGATGAGTGCATTTGATGCCCTATATTAGGAAAAAAATATTTGTCACTACTTTCTAGGAATATAATAATTTAATCATCAATTATTATGTCGAGTATGGTTCAAGAGAGCATAGAGTGAGAGGAAATAATTTATAAAAAGCAGGTTACAACATATAATGGGTATAAATCTTATGTTGAAAGAAGGAGACGGCCCTTGGAGTTCTTTGTATGTGATACAGTATTTTTCTGGGTTTCTACTCATTTGGGTAATATGGGTTTTAAATATAATAAATAATGGAACACAAGTATGTTGGACCATAAGATATTATCTAATTCAACAAGTTGGAGGCCTACTAGAAAATCGGCCTGCTCAACTCGATGCATATTGCTATTCGGCTTTCCTCTGCAAACAATTTCTATCGGCTTTGGTCTAGGGGTTCTTGGAGTTTTGGCGGCTGCACGATGAAGGTCTTTAAGTGGTCTCCTTCTTTTGATTGCTTCTCTGAATCACCGCTTGCACCTGTTTGGATAGGATTTCCTGGTTTGCCGATGCATCTTTTCAAGCAAATTGCTTTATTCCCGATTGCTAAGCTCATCGGTAATCCCATTAAGATGGATTCCGCGACTCAGAAGCTCTCAAGGCCTTCGGTTGCCCGCGTGTGTGTGGAGGTTGATATTTCGCAGAAATTGCCCTCTGCTATTTGGATACAGAATGGGGATGTAGGTTTTTTTCAGGAAGTGGTTTATGAATCTTTACCGAGCTACTGCTCCAATTGTATGCAAATTGGCCACTCTCTTAGCGAGTGTGGTTCTGGGAAGGATCCCATGAATAGTCAGAAACATGGGAAACACTTTCCGAATGAAGGGAATTTAGTCTGGATTGAGAAGGATAGGCCTCATGCTGAACAGACTGAGCCTTCTAATTCTAAGGGCCCTCCGGCATCCTGTTCAGCACAGCCGGTTTGCGACAAAAATTCTGCTCCTTCTGGTTTTGTGGACATGGTCAATGAAGTTAAGATGTGCACTGGCACCCCAGGAGTTGTTCCAACCTCTAATGAGCAAGCACAAGAGATGCATTCTGTTTCTGGTGAGTCCAATCATCATGATAGTGAGCAAGCGGATAGAATTGAGGAGGAATACCTGTGCTCAAGTGCCAAAAAAGGTAAGAAAGCTATTGTTGATCCTGATGGTTTTATCACTCAGCACCCTAAGAAGACTCGAAAGCGAATTGATTACTCCAAGTTGGAGAGGACCATTGTTACTAGATCGTCAGGGCCTCGAGTGGAGGAAATTAACATTCCTGCACAGCCGGTTGTCAGCAAGAGTACCTCTGCACCGGAATCCCATAATGAAGGGGACTCCTCCACAGAAGAAGAGGACTCCTACTCTTGGATTGAGGATCGCGCGGATAGAGTTAAGCTTAGAAATTGCACTCGGGTTATTAAGGAAGGATACAAGGAGGATTTCTACACATGGATTGAGGAGCAAGCAAGGTTATCTTATAGAAAATATTGTAAAAAAGAAATATCTGTCGATGATTATCTCATTACGAGGGAGCGTATGTTTGATAGGGTGGAATTTGAGCTCGATCGGAACCCTGAATTTGATTATTCTCAGCTTCGGTGGGAATAGCGCTGTCTCATTATGTTGGATCGCTGCGGATGCACCTGCTGATCTAGTGTAGAGCAGCATTTTTTGTGCTGCTGAAGTTTCAGGAGGTATGAATACCTGGTTGTTGTGCAGAATTTTCAGATTTGAATGCCTATAGTCCTACTGGACTAGCAGCATTGTTAGTTTCATGAGATACAAATACCTGGTTTTTGTGCAGAATTTTCAGATTGGAATTCCTAGAATGAAGGGGAATACTCATTATAGCATTTTGAGTTTCATGCGATACAATACCTGTTTATTGTGCAGAAATTTCAGATCTGAATTTCTCTGGTGAAGCAGCTGCTGTAACATCGGCGGTGGCAGGAGACTAAGGCACGCCTCTCTGAAGGGATTGAGTTTGGACGATGCTGGTTAAAACAAACCCAAAATGGATGGCAGGTGCTTTCTCTTGTTTATCATTTATTTTGTAATCATCTGAATTCCAGTTGGTGCAAAAACATTGCACCTCATGTATTCACCTTGCTGTTGGATTTTTATTTTTAATAAACTTTTGGGGCATGGGTTGGGAAACCAACTCATGCTCGCATCTTTTTGGTATAGGACGTAAAAAGATGGGAAAATTTCTACATCTTCTATTTAGGGAAAATCCCAACTCATATTTTAAATAACTTTATATATTCTCAGTTTGTTAGTTTAGTTATTTGAATCTAATATTTTGGAAAAGGAAATGGGCTATTCCAGTGAGCATGGTATAACATTATGAAGCCACATCAGCTCCATCGGCTGGTGTGCATCCTTTTTTTACATGACCATATAATCTATAAGAACTGAATAATAGATACCATTGTCACATCCTAATATTTAAAAATATATTTTTTATTTATATAAATTTTATGTTTTTGATAGCTGGACTTACATGAAACACCATGTTAATATAAATTGTGATATAGTAAACCATTATAAGTAAGTCATTAAATTGCCATGTTTGAATAGTAATGACTACATTATGAAAAATATTCGAAAAAATATATTGTTAATTTAATCATTAATATATAATTAATAAGTATTCAATTTTATAAAAATTAATTTTATAGTTCAATAAAGATTTTCTTCAGAAGGGCATTATATAATTTTTTTAAACAGAAAATTATAGTAAATTTCATCCAAATTTATAAATTTTATTTGATGTAATTAATATAATTTTTAAAATCATCATGTCAGTATTATTTTATAATGATTTTTTTTTATATTTAAAGAAATATGTTTTTTAGTTAATAGTTAAAAATAAGGATTGTGTAAAAAACTATCATTTATATCATTGTAAAAGTAATTTGTTTCTATTTTATATCAATGTAACTAATGTATAATAATTTATATATATTCTAATTAATTCTATATTAATAAACATAATTATTTATTTCTGTATAGGTCAATTTTTTTAGGCTTAAGAACCCAATTATTTTAAATAATTTTTGTGTTCACAATGTGTTTTTATGGAAATTAGTTTAATTTAAATCAATTTATTAATGGTTTTAATGAAATATATATATTATATGTTAATCAATAGATTATATTATTCATTTGATTATTTTTTTCAAGGAATATAATGTTTGTAAAATCTATTTTATGGATAATGATTAATTTTTCTAAAAGATATCATGTCATTTTATATTAATATTCTTTCAAAACATAATGATACTCTATATAATTGAAGAGTTCTAGTGCCTTTGGAAGCTTCGACACATTGACAATTGTTTCATAAAAGATCTACATTATCTCAAACTATGTTCATCATAACTACAATCCGATTTAAAATTTTCATAAATATTACCATTATTCATAGAATAGGGCAATTAATCATAATAATTATTGAGATCAGGTGCTCATTAATTGTATCCTATGGAGATAACAATTATCACATGATCATAAATTGAACATAAATGTATGATAACATGAACACAATGTTTACAAATCATAACCTGCACATTATAAATCATAATATTGAGTAATTTTAGGAATCATGGAATTTAATAAGACATTAACCAGAAATGAGTCAAAGAAAATGAGACATGATATCATAACATTGGAATAATTGCATAAGATTGTTCCATACGCATATGAAATGAAAATAATTTCCCTAGTAGTAATAGCTTATTGTGAAGACTATAATAGTAGAATGGGATCACTACTAAAACCATCATAGTTGTGAATATTCACTCCCATGACAATCATTTTGTAAAAATTCAATTAATGAACTAGGATCACTCCCCCTTCATGTCTATTTTTTCTCATTACATATCAATATTTATCCAATCCATTAGAGGAGGTATATAATTCTTGTCCCACTCACCACATAATGAAAATCATACATATGTTTTACATAAGATCATAAATATTCATCATATGAGAACACATAAAAATTAATGGGTTTCCTAAAAATTTAATCTTTTCATAAATCATAGAAAGGTAATGGGTTTTATATAGATCATAAAATTTTAGGAAAGTATATACTATAAACAAGAAAAGAATTTTATACACATATTTTCTTGATAAATATCAACAACATATTGAATATATTAGGATGATGTCTTGGGATCATATTACTTGCAAATAATAAGATAATTAAAGGAATTTATCTTTTATTAATATAATTAAAACTAAAATATCCTTATTAATTCTTTAGGGAAATACTCTTTCTATTTTTAAACCACTCATTTAAAATTAAGAAATTTTAAAAATAATAATGATTTTTTTCAATGAAAGTTATCATGGAATGATTTAAAGGATGATTTAAATCATTGAGTTTCCATGATGATAGTAAATTATATTTATATTATATAATTTTAAATTATATTCAATTCACACTTTTGTAATTTTTTAAAAAGTTCCTTATTCAAAAAATGAAAATAACATTTCTTCTAAAAACATAATTAAAAACACATAATTGGATAAAAATAATCTTAAAAATTTATTATATTACATTAAAACTATTTTTTAAACCATTTTTATAAAATTTGGATATCAAAGAAATTTTTTTCAGTGAAGAGGGAAATAAAGATTATTTTCCATAAAAACACATTTTTAATCTCTTACGACTTAAAGAGAGTAAATTAAATGATAAAAAGTATTCTCAAAATATAACCATATTAAAGAAAAATCATTAGTCTGTAGGGTGGTTGGATATAATATTTCATCATGGAAAGCATAATCATGAAAAACCCTTATAAATAGTGAGATAGTAACTAAAAAACCTTATAACTTTGGTTACATTATAATCATAATCCCTATAAAATAAATAACATTACATGAATATGAATGTACAAATTAAATTCGTAATGATAAGATAAATATACATTAATGGGTAGTATATACAACACATAAAATAAATAAGTGGTGAATATGGAACGTGTGTAAACAAATTAAAAGTGAGACAAAAATCCTTTATTATAGGTACAACATCATTTATACATGTTGGAAAATATTATATAATAAATATATATTTATTATAAAACTACTATATAAACATAATTATATATATCATCCCTTATTTTATTTACTAATAAACATTTATCACCATTCTGTTTACATTTCATTATTAAAATCATTTTTGGGTGATATTTGCTTAATTTTTTATATATGTTCTAGTTTGATAGTTTGGCCCTTCTATTTTGATCATGGTTCCATAATTTATAAATTTAAAATAATTACATAAATATAATATTTAATTTTTAAATAAATGTTTAGATTTATACATAAAAGGAAGATATTTGAAAATGAATTCCAGAGTTCAAGGTGACGGTAAGCAGTATGAATGCATGAACAATGTTTCTATTTTTCAACAACTATATTGAAAAAAAGATAAATAGATTTAAAATAGATTTAAAATTTAATATAAAATATATATCGTATATATTGATTATGTACATCTTTATGAAAATCAATCTAATATAGAAATTAAAAATGAATCACATCATTTTGTGGAGGTGGTACTCCACACGTACGCACGATCGACGTTATAATTTTCCTACAGTTTATAAGGTAATAAAAAATATATGATATTGTCCCCACAAAGTATATTTTTTAATAATTATCATATACCAAAATAAAACCCATCAGAATAACCGTCCACAATTGTTTTCATGATAAATGAATTGTATCACTACATTGAGAGAATAAGTCATACGTACACCTGAGTGGTATTTCCACATCCCATTTGATGGAAGGAGGGTGAATACATGTGGTTTAATAATCATAATAACATTAAAATATATATATGATATTGAATTAATTATTTTAAAATAAATTTAATAGATTTAGTATAGTTAAATGAATCATTAAAATGAAATTGATCACGCTAGGCAATTACCTATTTCTTGAAATAACTTATTTGTATACCCTCTGATTGTCTTTAGTGTTGGTTTTATGGTAAATCCAGATCCAATGTAAAGTAAATATGAATTTTTATAATGTATTATTTATGGTATGGTTGATAAACATGGGTCAATGTGTTGTGAAGAAGAGAAATGAGGATTTTCTCATTTACAATTGAGGGGATGTGTACACTTAGGATTTTATAAAACATTAAATTAATATATATAAATTTTGCAGACAATATGGATCCAAATTGATAATATTATAATGTAATATAAAAATTATATGAAATTACCTCATCTAATAAAATTTATAAAGGATTCCATTACATATTGACCCATACATTTTGGTTTTCCCCTTTGCTAACCTCATTGACAATTACCATAATAATAATGTTTTATTCACATTAATAGTTAATAATGACACTATAAATTGAAAAAATACCCCTAAATGAACCATTTATTATATTTAAAACTATATAACATTTATTTTTTTAGATATAAGATTTTTATAAATTTTAAATCATTATATAATATATTACTTATCATAAATATCATAATAGTCATTTTAAAAAAAAAATCAATTATTTTGACTTTAACTACCTCAAGACAAAGGTTTAATTAGAATATAATTATCCAAAACCAACCTAATATTTAAAATTTATCTATTAGATTCTTGGTAAAAGTGAATAATTCAAATTATATTATTTTTTATATATTGTAATAATTTATTTTTTTGATAACTGAATTCATACATTGTTAGAATTGCATGAGAATGTAATGTCATTTTATAATTTATAATTTTTCATAATAAATTTATATGATAAAAATAATTTTATAATTATAAAAATATTTTTTTATATTATTTCATAACATTCTTTTTTCCCTATGTTGACACATAAAAGATATTAAACACTAAGATAGTGACATTTTATACATTACTTGATTTAAATATTATATAGTTCATTTTCATGGACTATTGTCCCCTAAATAATTGAATTTAGATACTAAGGTGAAATTATAAGTATTAAATGAATTAAATAATAATTATAATTATAAATTATGGCCTTATAACTCAGTTTAAACCTTCATTCACCTAATTTACTTATAACTTCCTGGTTTTGGAAGCCTCCCAGAGGTGCCCCGTACCCGATTGGTCACATGTGCTCATGAAAATTTCCCCGAACACCAGAGGCTGCCAGCTAGCAGTAAGGGACTCAGGTGTGATATTGGGGAAACTATGCCCTCATTGGAAGAGTACACAGCAGAATTAAACAATATATAAAAGAGTGGAAGCAGTAATAATGACTTACAGAAGTAACAGTAGGAAACTTAAAGTATAAATTTGAGAACATATATATATATAATGATGCATGATACAAATATCTAGGAAAACAGCCAAAAAAGAAACAATGCTAGAATAAAATAGTTTTAAACCAAAGTGCAAAAGAAACAAGATAAAATCCTCAGCATCGCAATCCATAGCTTGGTCCCATGCTCTCTAGGTCCACAAAAAGTCAAGTACCTGAAGTAGAATGGTGCTTTCCCTTATCTATACCTGCAACAATATAATCAGTTTGGGCCCAAAAGCAAGACCCAAACAGGGTGTGAGACTAAATACCATTAGGAAACCACCCGAAGATCTATGTCTAATAGTCAGTGAGTATATGGAATGTAAACTATATAAATCATTTAACAGGAAAGCACTAAGCAGTAAATAGTCCACAGTTTAAAACATTCAAATCTCCATACAACATGAAACAACTAATCAAATCTGATAAACAAAATAGCTAACCCTCTAGGAAGTACCCACATTATATCCCCTCTAGTCTTAGAAAAACAATAAAGAAGCTAACACAAGGTAACCCTCTGGGAAGTACTCACAGGCTATCCCCTCTGGTCCAACCTTACAAGTACATTCAACCCTTTGCGTTGTACACTCAGTCTAACCCTTATGGTTCAGCTTATGTAAAGAATCCCTAAGGAATCACTCACCGCCAATTCCCCCTATAGTCTCATATCAGTACTAAATGTGCTCTAGGGAATCACTCAATGTATCATTCCCCATGTGGCCCGCATCGAGGAACTACATACACTCTACAGAAGCACTCATCATCAATTCCCCATATGTTCTCGCATCATAAATTATAAAGACACCCAAGAGAATCAATCACCATCTATTCTCCCTATATTCTATACACTAGGTTCTCACGACCACATGGTCCTTAATTATATATCACTATCTGTCAATGGTTTGAGGAAAACCATAGTGTGTAATCTTTAATCAGTGATTGAAATACCATGACCCTGGTTTCTATTATAATAAGGATATATAAGAGACATACCTAAAGATCCACAAAAATACCATGTTTTAACTTTTCCACTTATATTTCATATTCAAATGACATTAAACTAAAATATTTAAATAAACCACATGGTTTTTTATCTCTATTATAAAATGTACTTGTAGGACACCATATAAAGGATAAATGTGATCCTAAAAATATCAATTGCCTCTCTAGATAGAAGAAAGAACTAGTCTTCCTGGTAATATGACTAAAGAATATAAAAATTTACACATTTCTATGTTATAATGAGAAATTGATGAAGAACCTTATATACATACTGATGAAATCATTAATAGAACCACCCATTTAAAGATTGTAGGATTAAAAAACTGATCATTTTTAGTGTAACTGTTCTTATATCGAGATTAGTAAGAGATTCACTAACATATCTTAAATCCATAAGAGAGTCCTAGAAGAAGAAATAATTCCACCCAAATGGGTAAGACGATCCTAAACTCCCATCATCTTAATAAATTCATGTTCCTAAATGATGTTGGGTTTGAATCCCTAAATGACTGATTTCTATTAGAAAAAATGTATGTACCATGTTATGGATGTGAGAACTGTTAGAAGTTTCTATGAAACACAGAAATGTTAAACCATTTGTGAATGCTTTTTAATCCATACATGAACCCCTAATACTCCAACCATACTTTAAAAAAAATATTATGATCATAATGATGGAACATATAATGATAGAATAAATGAAACATTATAGGTACTGGGAATCATGTCTCTAGAGCCCCTGGGTTTACCATACACCCTTTATATATTATGGAAAGCATTTACATTCTCAATGTTTATTACTATTCTAAAAATCATGTTTGGAATAATTTCATGATTTACCACTCTAAAACTTATCCCAAAATGTTGTTCATTTGGATTATTTATGTATTATAATTAGAATTCATTATTATCTTATATCCTTCAATAATTATCCAATACTATAAAAATGTTTGTATAATATGAGTGGTGATCAGTATATGAAATTTTTTCTTCATAACTATATGAAAATTTGTCCTTAGGGTGTCTCACTTTATCAAAATATCATGTGAAACAATAGTTTGTAAAACTGAACTAGTATTAGACTTGGTTAGACCTATATATCTCTTAGTTTTATATATATCATTCTTGGTTACACATAGGTTAATTTTTTTATCTCTAAAAATCACCAACCATATCATGAAAATATATTTTCCTAATTATAATTGATTTTCAATAATTATTTTAATGTCATTTATCATTAAAATTTATTCTCTCAAAATTCAACATAAACATCTTCAAAAAATAGTTGTAAATCCTACAATAACATACACATGTATGTATATACCCTAATCATATATTAACAATAACATATAATTCCAAAAACCTATTTGAATATCTAATATAATAAATCAAGGTGAGATTATGTATTATTATTATTTTACTATTTAACCATGAAATAATATTAAATATGATCTTATAAGGTCAAACTCTAGTCACTATATATAAAAAATCCAAAAAATTATTGAACTTATAAAAAATCATAATTCAATTATCAATATAACTATTACGAGTTTCCATATAAAATACTTTATCAAATAAAACAACCATTTATTTTATCAACATAAACTGTGTATTAATCATGAGATGTATTTATACCTCAATCTTGTTTTCAATAATAGTTACACCAAAATATATAACCTTTTCATAAAATAAAATTTGAAGGATATTAGTATAATTTAATTTTTTTCCCATACCATTAATGAATAACTAATGAAGAAAAATCCTCATATGATTTACATTATCCCCAAAAAATTCAAAATATTCTAAAATATCATTGATATATATAGAAAAAAATGATAACAGCTATGAGTTTTACATTTATAAAAAATAAAAATCTCACTATATGAGGTAAGACTATGAAACTCTCATTTTCATTCATAATTGGGAAAATATATTCTTTCCATTTTATGAATGATCCCTTATTTAATTATAATACATATTGGTTTATAAATACATACTATTTTAGATTCATCATTATGAACTTGTTTCAATAATATACCAAAACCAAAATGGTTATAATAATTTTAAAATAGATAATTTAAAAACAAAAATTTGAACATGTCTTCCCTTATGATGGAATTTTTTTACATATGACACATTTAGGTAAACTTATGACTCTCCTTTTTTTCAACCTTAGTTATCCATGGTATTATTTGGGTTTGGTTCTCTAAATTAATTAGTTAAAAAAATCATAAATCATTCATAATGGGTTGTAAAGAGAATTTGTATAACTGGATTATATCTATAAGTCCACACCCTTAAAAATTAAATAATCATGATTTAAGTCAATAAATTTATATTATTTCATATTGATGATCATTTCAGGTTTAGAGCTTAAGAGAATTATCCCATAACTTATGCATAACAACCTGATTATTCCAAAGTTGAAACTTCTACTTATTATCCATTTTTTTCTTAATACAAAAACATTTTAAAAAGGAACCTGGTTTTAATTGAGGTTTAAACATCCTAAATTTTCCATGATTCCATCTTCTAATATATTCTTCTATAGTATCCTGTGCAACACATTCAAAAATGGGATGAGCATAAAAATATCAGTAAGGGAAACATGAAGAAGGAAAACTATTATTCTTGCAAAAAAATATAAACCATGAATACTTTATTATGAAGTAAATAATTTCACCTTTATGAAGTAGAAAATACTCTTCATTTAATATAAGTTCATTTTATTCTCTTTTTAACCAAAATAATACCATAAATAACATATAAAGAAATATATAACATATAAAGGTAACATAGGTCATAAATATACATACTTGAAATAACCATTCAATCAAATTCAACACATATCACTTACAGGAATATATGTAAGACCAACTTCCATACCCAATTCATTAGAGGTTATAATGGAACCACATGCCCTTAGTATATCAAAGAACAACTAGCCTTTAGTTTATAATCCAACCACTCATATTTGGTTTATCACGTAACCACCTTTCATATTTCCAAGGACTATTATCTAATCATAAAACATAAAATATTTCAATTTTCAACATTTCACACATAAAATTTCTTTTACAATCCCATGAAATAATTTCATGATATTGAAATATTCAATCAATTTCCAAAACCATGTAAAACATTTAATAATGTAACTTTTGAATAAATTTTCCTTATACCACTTTGAAACTATTGAAATAAATTAACATTTTGAAACATTCATGTCCTTATAAATAAATTCATAAATACTATTTTGAAAACATAGACAAGAAATAGAGGGTTTTATAATAATAAATCTTTAAAACATTTAAAATTATGATTTTGTTATAGAGTCCCTTACCACATGAGAAACACATGAATACCAATAATTATGGAATAAAATTAAAAAACACTAAATATCATGAGAATATACTAATTCAGGATATAATGAGTCAAAAGGGTTGTATATATACATTATTGGATAATAAAGGTTCCTAATATCAATATATGCCTCAAGGAAATGAGATTGAGACAAAATCCCTTAAAAAGATCGTATCGTTTGATTAAGGATAAATTATTGCATAAATATTTGTGAAAAAATATAAATACACCCAATATATGTAGATATTTAGTGTAAAATATAGTGATCATTCACACATATTATTGAAAAACCCAATGATATGGATATTTAACTCAATGAATGGAAATTGAGTTACGATTTTCCTTACATTGAGTCCAATTTGTCTCGTTCATTATTTAATTTCAAGAATAATAATATTTGGTCAATTTATACTTGCTACAGAACCTTTTTCAAATTTATCATTAATTTTATATAACTTATTACCATGTTATAATAATTAGTTAATTTTTTGAGTCCATGTCAGACATTTTGTTGGCGTTCAGTACATGAGTGAAAAATCAAATTGTTTTAATGAAAATTGTCCATGTGTTCATAAGTCCATTATCTTTAGAAATATATTCATGATTTAAATATATTATATATCCAATATATATTTATAATAGTCCATGACATTTTTATATAATAAAAAATTCACCATTCATGGAGATAGTAGGCCATACGTACACCGGAACACTACATTCATTTCTTTTTCATAATAAAGGAGTGAAAACTTAATGATACATAGTTATATTATAATTCCATTATTATATTGACATTATATTTGTTAAATATGTTCATTAAATCTGTCCTTTACAGGTTTTATATATGGCATGAATGATTCATATCACTTTCTGGGTGTGGTAGTCCACACTTCCTCAAATTAAATTATTGTATTTTCACATTCTATAAATCATAATATTAGGATTTAAATAGAACATATAGAATCATATAGATAATATAAATAAGACATATATAATATATAAATAAAGTTTCATCATAATTTACACGATGATAGGTGGTAAGAAAAAATTTAACAATCATCATTTTTCTAGGTAATATTTCATTGTACACTGAAATAGTATGTTCTATATCCATTAGATGGAGGTGTTTTCATGTGTAGGTTGAAATCATAGTGTAAAAACATCCCTATATATTGAAGATATTGGTGTTATTATAAAATTATGAAATAAAGATAGGTTAGGATAAGATAAGAAAATCCCCCCAAAAGAATAGACATTTATAAAAAAAGGATACTTTTAATATCAAAAATTAAACACTAATACCCAAATTACAACATAGATCATTCCACAAATAATATTCCCTTAAATTCCTCAAATAATCTAAACTATGATTAAAACTGGAAATTTAGAATTATTCGATCACATTGTCTTTAATTATAAATTTTATAAATTTATATCCAAATAACACCAACCACTCTTAGATTTCATACCAAAATGTTATTTCCTAATTACATATTCTCCACGATAAGTTAATCAGTTCCATAAATAACCCAAATCACTATAAGTCCACAATAAAAGAATGATTCTTCCAAAACAATATAAAACCATTACTATGGAAATAAATTCCCATAGTATTCTATTTTACATAGTCCTATAGAGATTATAGAATAGGGAACATTTTCCCAAATAATATATATCACTTAATCCTCAAATACTTGTCCAATAACAAAGATATCCATTTGATGAAACATAAGTCCTAACCCATCCTCTGAGGACCCTGCTGTGACTATCCCAAGACCATCTACAATAGTCCAGGGGTGAGTGGCTAGTGCCGGGTAGGCCTATCTCTCAAATGGGAGGAATTTCCATTAAACTTGTTTGCACGCACACAACTTTATACCCAAAATGCTAAAAAGTAATCACTGAGAAAACCAATCGAGCCACTAAGAGAACCAATGAGAGAAATATAATGAAAATAAATGTAAAGGGGACTTTATACATGCCCAACAAAAGGAAATTTTTAAAAAAACAAGTTCACCAGTCACTAATAGATCATCTGTAAAAAACCCTACCCGGAGGGTAGGTGAACGGTCGCTACTTGTAGAAATAAAGGTATGATTCAACTATTGGATCTCAATGAGCACCACTTAGTCTAGGATGACCAAGGTCTCTATCAATGTGTCAGTCATCTGCATGAGACATGACATGTGCAGGAAAGGCACTGCAGAGGTGAGTAAAATAATACTCATTAAGGAACCCAAACCAAAAAGGTGATACCACAATGGAAGGGACATAAAGTAAAGTGAATACATTGTATTGTCTTCTCACTTAGGTATAAATGTAAAGTATAAAAAGCAATAATGTTAGACATAATCGTAGTACACCTAATACTATTGAGTCACTTAGACCCACTGAGTCACTTAGATGCGCTGAGTCACTTAGACCCACTGAGTCACATAGACCCCTAAGTCACCTAGACCCTATGATTTAGTTAAAACCATTGAGTCACTTAGACCCACTAGGTCACTTAGTCCCATAGTCGTAGACTTCTCGTCACAGCCAGCCATAAGAGTTTGGTTCATAGCAGGCTTGCTATGGGAGAACATACTCCTCAATCCAAATATATTATGTCAACATATAGAAAAACTGACTTCGATTATCTTAAAAGGACTGCCTCATCATGAGGGTCCTAATGGAGCATTGGATCATCAATCGAATGTACGGTTTGAATTTTAGGGGAAATTATGTGAAAAAAGGTATAGTCTGGTCTCGGTCTAAGTTTGGGGTGACTCTATTGGATAGGCCTGCACTGACCGAGCACCTGACCAGCTTTCTAGACCTGTCACATCTAACCTGAACTTCTCAGTTAACTAGGCTTACTGGGCCCGACCTGATGGACCCGACCAGATGTTCTGGATCATAGTGTCCTTTCCTGATCAACGTAGCTAGCATCTGGTCGGCTACCTCCCCCATATGTGGTCCCATGGACCATGTGGAAACACTCACCCATGGATTATCTATGGGTCTTCCTCCCTAACATGGTTCCCTACTAGGACCACTACTCTGCACCGTCTTGACCTCCGATCACCACTAGTGACTATTGTCGCATGTTCTTCCGCCGTCATCTCTTCTAGTCATATACTTTTACCGATGTCATTACCCTCATGGTAGCAGTTTTTCCCTCCTTGTGTTGCTACGTCCCATAACCTCCTTCTATGGGGTGATATGCCAAAGTGGTACATCCTGGATCGCAGATTTCCATTGTCTCCATCCTTCGATCTGGGTTCCTCTATCGTTACAGCATGAAGAACGAGAGAACACATCAATTCTCAAGTTGGATGGACATGGGTCTTATTCCTCTCGGTCCCAATCCATCCGTGTTATAATTGAAATCAAGGGGTGGGGAAGGATAATAAATTTTAACAATGGATCACATAGAAACATGGATAACCCCTCATTCAAACACCCATAATCTAAAAAATCCCATATACGTGATCGATCATCATGTCAAAGTGTTCATGGGTTGATCCACGTTCGTCACTCAAATCATGAACGTGGGAGTAATGAATTCAGTTATAAATATAAAATCTTTACCAAGGTTTGGATCAATCATTGGTGAAGCACAGAGCCACATTACCATCATTCACCGATCATCGATCAGCAAACCACCATTGTTGGATAAATCCTTTAAAGAGAAGGGTAGTTCAATATTGTTGGCAATTCATTATTTGTATCCTCTTTTTATTCTCCAATGATTTTCTCCAAGTCTTTAGAGAAAACTATTGGATCCTCTCATGATCTCGTATCTCTGTTAATCGATTAATTTGAAGAATGTTTTTTCAACATTTTTGTTATGTGTAGTTTTTACTTTGTTACATTATTTCATTTATGAAATGAAAAAATTTTTTTGTTTCACTTCAGTTGCAGCGTCATTACTCTATTTAATTTATGAGATGAAATTTTTTTCTCGACGTTGAGTTTCCATGAAACATTATTGAGTAAAATAAACATTATAATGTGTATTTTATTTTTCATTAAAATTTCCAAAAATTATCCTTTACCCTTAGCCCACATCGGTTGATGTTAGGTCCTTCGTATGTAAAATTGGACGTTCCAGATATAATAGTTTCTGGGAAACTATTTGAATGTTTACAAAATTGTGTATACGTGCTAAAAAAGTTCAAAAAAAATTATGGGCATCTCAGAACATAGAATCACATACCATATCTGACACTGGATTCAAAATAATCCATGATATTAATAAAAATATACATTGAAAACATAATACATTACATTCTCCCCACCATTTGATTTATGTCCTCGAAATCCAAAATAGGGGATAAACAAAAAAATGTGTATAGTGAGCATGAATTTGAGCCTCCCAATACCAAGTGCTCTCCTATTGATTCTCATCCTTCCACCAAACATACACCAGTGTTATCAGCCATTTACAAAGGACCAACTCCTATCGATATTCTATCTCCACTGGGATGTCCGCAAACATCACCCCATTGTCAGTGTCCAACTCACCTTAGTCGTTTATGTGTGATGGATCATGCACAAACCTCATAAGATGTGACATCTGAAATACATCATACACCTAATGCATCTATGGGGGAAGAGCTAGGTGGTATGCCCCCTTTCTTACTCTATTTAGAATATGGAATTGTTCAATTAAACTCCGATAATACATGTTTCCCCATCCAAATAAATATGACCCCCATTGAGGTGAGCCCCGAAACAAGACATGGTCTCCATCCTAGAACTATATGGTCCTCTATCTCCTGAAATCATGTGATTTATTCCTACTATGTGCATTCCGCATCCACTCCTACATGACTTGTTCCTTCTAGGTGGTAGCATGTACCAACTCTAGACCCATAAGTGCTATCTCCACTGGGTTCATCCTGCATAGTGGTCACCTGCATGGTTTCCCATTCAGTTCCTCTAATGGTTCCATACTAATGGTGGAATGTTAGCTATATTTTTACACAAACTCCACCAGGGGTAGGCAGTCCTACCAACTACGACCAAAGTCCATGATTCAAGCATGAAGCATGTCCTCTAAAACCTAGATAGTCTTCTCCATCTGTCCATGTGTTTGGGGATGAAATTCCATGCTCATGTGAAATTGAGTCCCAAACACCCCATGAAATCCACTCTTTATATGAGATATAATGTGAGCATCATGGTCTCAACTGATCATTAAAGGCACCATGAGATGTCGTACTATCTAATAAACATAGAGGTGTCTAAATACATCTACTGAACCTACTCATGAATGTGTAGGAAGTGGTCCAACATGGTGAGTCATTCTTTGATTACCAGATGGTATTATTCCCCGTTGAAGTGTGTAGAGAACCTATCAATAATTACATTGATATATTATCCCATATCAACTCTGGCACCACAAGAGGCCGATCCAAGCCTACTAGAACCTGATAATCTTTCTTCACCAGATGACAAGTAAGGAACCAAATGACAAACTCCATCACTCTCTTTTACATTCCCAGTCACCAGTACTGACATTAGAGATCCCAGAAAATCTTATCCACTCCTAGACGTACCCCCAAATTGTAGGTGTGGAACTCCCTCAATAACTCATCTCACAATATCACTTGTAAAATAGTCCGCCCTCTAAAAAGATTGACGTGATCCCCACCTATCGAATATTCATCAGGGGATTGCCCTATGGATAACTGACAATGTCAGGTGTCATAGCCGATATACCCTAGTGGTTTTTCCCTCACACGTCACAGTGTTGGAGAGGTAACAACCATCGAATAAAGATATGCTTCTCCATCAACATCCATGAATTATATCTACATCACAACTATCTACTCTGATTCCTCACTCAGAAATTACAAGATGCTTATCTTGCTGAGCAAGTCCGCAACTACATTCCCCTTCATAAAAGAAAAGATAATTTTGAAGTCATAATACAAGAGGAAATATACCCAATACATTTGTCTCATGTTCAAGTCCTTCTGGGAGAATATATAACTAATAATTTTGTGGTCGGAGTAGATGGTAAACATCTCACCCATCTAGTAGTACCAACACATGTTCAAGTTAGAGACAACTGTTTCTAGATCAAGATCATGGGTTACATAGTTCTTTACATGATGCCTCAACTACCATGAAATGTAGGCAATTACCACTAGCCCATACTTTGGGACACAACCCAGTCTTCTTCCTAATGCATTAGAGAACAATATATACCCAAATCCCTCCTCTGGTTGTCTCAATATGAGGGCACTCATCACTCTCCACCTCAACTCTTGGAAATTGGATGGGAACCACTCCATCATCACCAAGGGATTCCCCTATCATGTCAATGATAATAAGGGTTCTTATATCCTGGAAAAATTGTGCTTGAACATATTGTAATATCCAATGAAGACCAAGAAACTCCACACCTAGGTCATGCCCTTGGGTGGATCCCTTGCATGCACCACCACTATATTTGCGGGGTAAACCATATCCGAATCCAAAAAAATGACATGTCCAATGAAGTGGACCTCTTGAATCTAGAACTAACACTTTGAGAGCTTCACATATATCTATTACTCTAAGTGTAAATCCAATACCATCCACAGGTGTGTAGGGTGCTCCTCCTTGAACAATGAGTAGACCATGATATCATCAATGATGACCATGATGAACCGGTCAAGGTAAGACTAGGGGATCCAGTTCATGAGTCACAAGAACTCTATGGGTGAATTCGTCATGCTGAAGGGTATTACCAAGAACCAATAGTTTCCATACCAAAATTTAATGTTGGTATTCTATACATACTTATTCTGTACACAAAGTTGATGATAGCCATACCTAAGGTGTATCTTCGAGAACCACCTCTCTCTTTTCATAATGTAAAAAAGTTAACTGATTTCTTACAGTGAATATTTGTGCTTCCCAGACCCCTGATTCAGGCACCAATAGTCTAAACACATTCTTATGTGTTCTCTCCCCTTCTTGGAAAATACGGTTGGGGCCACCCAAGGTGAAATAACAGGCCTCACATATCCTTTCCTCTATATTTCCATTGGTTTGACCCTCAACTCATGAAACTGTATGGGAACCATCTAATTTGTTGGTTGGGATAACAATGTCATCATGGGGTACATGTCAATGCAGAATTCAACTTCCATGTGAGGAGGTAATCTCAGAACATCCTCAGGGAAGACTTCCTCATACTCATCCTCTACTGTAAGAAATTACATGAACCTATTTTCCACCACACCAAGAATAAGGATAGCCAATTGGGGAGTGTCCAGTTACAACCTCATCTGAGAATGTTTGACCAGCACTACAAGAATTCCATTTTTACTGGTAAAGGAACACCTAGTGCCATCCCTACAGACACACCACACTCTATGGCTAAAATATTCAATCAGACCAAGGACTATGGATAAATAGTCAATACCTAGAATGACATCATAATCCCTCGACATCGCTACTAGGATATCCCAGCTGAAGATCATTCCTCCAAAAGTAATCTCACACTACTGTAAGTAGTGAATGATCATCAAATAATATCATGTGGGAGTCTCTATGTGTAATGAATGAGAAAAATGCTCTACCAGAATTTGTGATTTTTTAATGTGGTCTATAGTAATGAAAGAGTGACTGGATCTTGTGCTTATAAGAACTGTATTTAAGGTGTAGAAGACCCAAATAAAACTTCTAATCATCTCTGGAGAATCAAAATCATAGGCCTCTATCCCATTATGTTGGTCCCTTCCATGTACACTGCCACCTAGAGCCTGTGGTGGGCCACTTGTGGGTGGTGGTAGTACCTTGAGACTACACCCACCACCCACCACTATGCCTTCTCCCCTTCCAAATTCACCACCCTAAAACACACCTTGCTCAACCCTATTCCTCTAGCTCAGAAAACCCATGATTTTCTGCTGATCATCTATGTTGAGAGTCAGGAAATCATGATCATTGTTCCCCTGACTACCACATGAGTAACACACTATTTTGTTCTACTGAATCAATCTAACATAGGAGACTTGTACTAAAAACCCGATTTCCTAGGGCCATCCCCTAGAAGGATATACCCGCTTGGGTCCCTGTGTATGCTACTTTCTACCCACTACTGGGGACTCTTCCACATGAAGTGTACTGGTAACTCCTACTACTGGAACCTCATCTTATGAGAATCCCTCTACATGTAGAGATCTTTCTATCACCCTAGAATGAGTATAAATGCAAAGAGAAATCATGGATTAAATAATCTCACTTCATTGTCCATAGTAAAAATCTTGGGCCCTAATGAATGGGTCACACACCATGTATGTGGAGTATAAATAAAGCTCATAGAATCTTGCTGAGTACTCTGATATTTTCCTACCATCCAGCTATAGTGGTAGTAGCTCCTCTATATGCATTGAGCACCACATCACCAAAAATAACTCCTCCACAAAGAGGTGTCAAATTCCGTCCATTTGAGGGTCACCTCATCATGAGTTTGTATTTTCAAGCTACACCATATCCCCAACGAGCCCTGAGGAAGGCTCATGGCTAAGACTTCCATTTGGTTGAGAGGAATACTCATTAGATAGAAGATTCATGTAAATGCATCATGAAAATCCACCACCACCTTGGGGTCAGTCTTCCCCCTAAACCAAGGAGGTCTCTAACTCTAGGACCCATGTAATGGACTAAGATATCATACATATTCTATTAGTATTAATATTAGAAACTAATGATTGATGGTGAGAGGTAACAATGGTGCACCACCTAGTGGGGATACTTCTTGTACTAGTCCATGTTCTAATGTCTCATCGCTAGGTGTACAATCCTCATAGTCATGAAATAGAATATTAGATGGATGGATACATGTAGGCATCCTGGAACTGATCATGATGGACCTTGGTCAATAGAATATACTTGGTTAGATGACTCAAGAAGGATAAAAAACAGACTAAAAAATCTTATATTATGCATGTACAAATTAATTCCTTACAACCTATGTTTTTATGTACCGAGTCGGAAAAATGTTTTCTAATGTCATGGTGTATGGATACGTTAGCCATCGCAATAACACTGGGGTCTCTAGCCGAAATGAAAAACATGAAACACTTAACAATATTTCACCAATCCAATCTCACAGACACTCGATCCCGATGTGGAATCGACCCACTCTAATATCACTCTATCACGACCTTTCCCCTAGTGCCCATGTTGTGACTACCCCAAGCCCTCCTCTAATAGGCCATAGGCCGGTGACAAGAACTGAGCAGGTCAATATCAAAAATGGAAGGCATTTTTTTTAAACCAGTATTTACCCACACAACTGGAAGCCTACAAATGCTTAAAAGAAAACAATGAGTAAACAATTCATGCCCCTAAGCCAACCACTAATAGTAATAGTACCAAATTGAAGGTATAGGGGCTAGTATACAAGCCCAACAAAAAGAAAGAAATATGAAAATGAGTTTACCAATCATTGATATCTAATCAAACAAAAAACCCTACCTGATGGGTAGGTGAAGGGCCTCATACTGTAGCCATAGAAATATGCCTCATATATTGGATATCACTAAGCACCATCAAGACTTGGACTACCAAGGTCTCTGTTAAATCATTGATTATTGAAAAAAGACATGACATGTATGGAAATGGCCTACAAAGGTGTGGGTAAAACAGTACTCAGTAAGGACCCCAAACTAGAAAGGTGATACCATAAAGGAAATACTACAATGGAAAGTACACAAAAAGTACTGTCAGCTCATATAGGCATAACTATATAGAATGAAAAGAAATACTATGAAATGTATTCATAAAATACCCATTACTATTGAGCCACCTATACACGATGAGTCCCTTAGACCTTTTGTGTCACTAAGAACCACTGAGTCACTTAGACATACTCAGTCAATTATACCCATAGTCATAGTCTTCTCATCAATTCTATCCACATGATTTCCACTCCTATCCTACTATTTTCGGGAGAACGTACTCCTTAAAAAAAGGTTCTGTATCAACTTCCTAAAAAAAGACTACAAGTATCTAAAAAGGGCCTCTTAATCACGAGGATCCCAATGCCACAACGGCTTGTCAATTTGATGTATGGATTGAAAGATAGGGTCCGTTAAGTGAAAAAGGTGTCACTGGGGTCTGAGTCTGGCCTATCCCAGTTGTACAGCCCGACCCGACAAGGCCTGGGGTCCCCTGGCTTCCCCCATCATGTTTGAAACAAACAATTTGGTTGACCCATCCTATAGGGCCTAGATTGAATTTGATGGGTATGTCCTAACTTATTACATAAGCTTGTCCCGATGTGCCGACTTGTTTCACCCAGACACGCCAGCTACCGTGTCCTCCCCAAGTCAATGTGGTCATAAGGTAGTAGGAAACCTCCCCCATAAGAATTTTAATGGACAGAGTGTCGTCGCACAACTATGGTTGAGACATGGGTCTTATGGCCTAACGTGATGCCCCACCAGTGCCACTACTCCACACTGCCACAACTTCCTTGTCCACAGTCTATTGAGTCGATGACCTCTTCCGCTATTATGGCCCGCATGGTTGATAACATCCACCATCACCGCATCACTCTTGTCCATAGTCTTGCATACACATCAAGGACTACATGGCCGCAGCCTTTCCCATATAGTACCCTATCTCTTGCAGCCTCCTACCATAGGCTGATACGTCGCAACAATCCATCTTAGACATCATATTACCGTCACCACCAGACATTGATCCAACTAAATGGATCTTTCCACCATGATGAATGGGAGAAGAAAATAATTCTCAAGATGGATGGATCTGGGACCTATTCATGTCTTCCCTGACCCATATACTTTAGAATTGAAATCAGGGGGGAGGAGTAAGAATATTTATCATGGATCACATGGAAACATAAATAACCCCTAATTCACAATCCCTCAATAAAAACCATAACACATACATGATCAATCTTTGGATCTACCTGTTTATGGGTTGATCCATGTTCATCACTCAAATAATGAATATGGAAGGAAAAGATTCATATAGAAATATAAACCACTTACTTGGGATTAGATTGTTCATTGGAAAAACATGGTGGCCCACCGTCATTATTCATCGATCCCCGATCCACAAAATGTTGTCCATGGGGAAAACATCATAGAGAATGGGGTATTAATTTTTTTTGACTATTTTTTTTGGTCATCACTCTTTATTCTCCTTTGAATTTCCTCTCCTGATTCATGGAAAACTATAGGATCCTCTCCAGATCTCATATCTCTATTAATCAAATAATTGGAGGAAACAAAATTCAGGTATTCTATTATGCTGAGTCTCCATGTCATTAGCTATTTCACTTATGAAATGAAACAAAATTTCTATTAGGCTTGAGTTACATAATCATTACACTGTTTCATTTATGAAATGAAATAAATGCCTTGACGTTTCGTTGCGATGAAACATTTTTGAATAAAAAGAAGTTTCTTATATATATATATATATAATATTTTTCATTAAAAATCTCAAAAATTTAACTTTACCCTATACCCACACTGGTCAAGGTCATCTTTTTCCCAAGTATAAGTAACCATTTTGGATTTAATGGCGCCCTCCAATTTTTAATTTGGTAAACCATTTGTATGTTTCCAAAACTATGTACGTGCACTACAAAAATTCAAACAAAAAAATTATAGGCACTCGGGGCCTCGAAATCACATGTCATCTCCGCACCTGGTTTCAAATTAACACTTATAATTTTAAAAAATTATATGAAAAATATGGGAAAATACAACATAAGTTCCCAAAATCAACTTATTCTTATTCTATCAACTATTTTAACCAAAAACATAAACTCATAATAACCAGGGACTTCAGGTATTCCAATGATAGGAAATTCACCCTTGTCTCCCTTTAGTTGTGGGTTTGATTCATGAGGCCTTTCTATAAATGACAGGTTGTCACCCATTATAGGGGTTTTTTTTTTCTAAGAATATATCATTATTATAACATATTAAAAAATATGATAATTCCCAAAAAAATAACCATAACCTATTTTAACTTCAATAGTAATCTCATACCTTTTATTTTTCTCCCAAAAATTTATAAACATTAATCACCTAAAAAAGATCATATGAACCCTAAAGGTCATCCATTACTTTTATTATTATGTCCACAAAACAAATGATAATTATTCCTCTAATAAAAATTTCACATAACAATCTTCAAGGTTACACATATTAGAAAATAATGTATTCCTAAAGAATCACATCCTCATAATTGCATTAATACTTTTGTACATTTCATCATCCTACAATATACTATAAATTATGAATCTATTATATGGGGACTTCTTCATTATTCTTCATTCTTCATAATCCAATAAATATGAATTTACACATTATTTATTAATACACAATTCTTGCAGATCCAATATCATCAATATTTATAATCATTAATCCAATGATGTATCATTCTTTTTGGATAATAAAATATATCATAACAAGAATCCAGATATTTTATTCTTCTTGATGTGCCCATTCTTTATCCGAATGATCTCTAAATTTCAAAAACTAAACTCTCTCTCTACTTTTGTAATATAACTTTTTGATAGATTTGGACACAATGAGATCTTGAAATAATATAAAAATGATTGCATGACACATAAAATTGTTTTAGAAAATATTAGGTGTTTCATAAATAAATCAATTTCATGAAGGTTAATTGAATATCCAAGATTCTATTAAAATTATTCGAACATGATTTTTCCATAATAGTGATGATCAAATTGTCAGGGAGGGATAAGAAGGTCATGCAAGATATATTTCCTTCCATCCTGAAAAATGATACTTAATCAACTGAAAAGAATCTCCACCTAAACATGAAATAAATTTTTAAAATATGAATTCTCTCTAGGGTAAATATTGCATTAAAAAATTATAATACTCAAAACCATAAACCTTGTATATCTTCCTTGTTTAGGATTTTATCCAATAAACCTAATATAATATAACCCTCCAAATGTTTCGATATGATAATAAACTTCTTGGTTATATGGGATCCTTACCTACACCGAGATAACATCCTAACCTCTAAAGTGGTCTAAATGGACCTTTTATACCAACTATAAGGCCCTAGACTTAAAATTACATAATATGGTGTTAAGCCAATAATTTTAATTTATTTCTCATTGGGGATCTTTTCAGTTGTTAGTGATTAATAGAATTATGTCATCACTTATACATTCTACTTGATTCTTATAAAGTAGAAGCTTCTAATCTATATCTATTTTTCATGAAACTAAATGTTTTAAAAAGAAACATGGTTTATCTTCATGTTTAAGCATCCTAACTTTTTCATGATCCCATACTTTACTTTATTCTATTTTAAAATCCTCTAAACAATTTCAAACATGGGTTGAGCGTAAAAAGATTTATTTGGGATACTCGAAGAAGGAAAACTGTTATCCTTGTGAAAACATATAAAACCTGAAAACATTATCATAAAGTAATACTTTTCACCTTTATAAAGCAATAAATTATCATCATTGAATATATGCTCATTTCTAACCCTTTCTTAACCAAAACAATACCATAAAGCGCATATAAATCAATATATAAAATATTATGGTAACATGGTACCTAAACATACCAAAATTAAAAAACCATATTGTCTAATTCCATAAATATCAGTAAATGGAATAGCCATATGACCAACTTACTTACCCAATTCATTGGAGGTATTAACATAACCACCCATCCTTGGTTTAGCAGAGAACCACTTGTCTTTGGTTTATCACGTTACTACTCATCCTTATTTTATCACATAAACACACATTAAATGACAATGTACCATTAGACAGTCAAAAAAAAAAATATTCCAAAAATCAACATTTCAATCATAAATGTTCATATTCAATCACAATAAGACATTCCAATATATTTAAATTTTCAATCAATTTCCCAAAACATTTAAAAATTTCAATAAAGAAACTTTTTAATCAATGTTTCCCATACAACTTTGAAACCATTGAAAGAAATTATCATTTTCAAATATTCAGGTCCATATAAATAAATTAATAACAACTATTTTCAAAATATGGACATGAAATACAATGTTTTATAAGAATAAAACCATAAAACATTTAAAAAATGTTTCAGTTAAAGAGTCCCTTACCATATGTGAAACACATGAATAAAAATTTCCAAGGAATAACAATAAAAACATATTGAATATCATTAGAATATAATAATTCATAATATAACATGTCAAAATGGTGGTATATACACTTTATAGGATAATAAAGGTACATAACATCAAGATATATATCAATGAATGGATATTGAGGGGAAATCCCTTACAAAGATTATATCATAAGATTATGGAAAAATTAATTACATAAATATGTGTGAAAAATATAAATACACTAAATATAATTAGATATTATGTGTAAAAAATTCAGAGGTTATTCACACTTATTCTTGAAAAAACAAAACCCTTGACATGGACATTTAACTCAATAAATGGAAATTGAGTTAAGATTTCCATTACCTTGAGTCTGACTTGTATCTTTTGTTCTTTAATTTCCTGAATAATAATCTAATGTTAATTTTTACTTAATTCAATAAATTGTTCATTTTTATCATTAATTTTATATCTCTTATTTCCATTTGGTAAAAAATAGTTATTTTTTTAGTTCCTATCAGTGGTTTTGTCGATGTTCGGTACATGAGTCAAAAATGAAATTGTTTTGAAGAAAATTGTCCATTTGGACATAATTTCATTACATAAAGAATGATATTAGTGATTTAAATATCATATATATCCAACAAATATTTATTTATAATAGTCAATAATATTTTTAGATAAGAAATTAAATTCACCATTTATTTGAGATGGTTGGCTATACATACGCATGGAGGCTACATTCAATTCCTTATTATATTAAATGAATGAAAAATAAATTATACATAGGTATATAACAATTATAGTATAATATCTATGTTATATATGTTACATAAGTTCATTAAATCCATCCATTATACCTTCCATGTATAGAATGAATTAGTCATATCAATTTGAATGGGCGGTAGTCCACACTTCCACAAATGAAATTATTGAATTTATACATTATGTAAAGAATAAAGGTATGTTTTAATCAAAAAATAATAATGAATAAAAAATTATAAATATAATATATATCATATATAAATACATTTCCCTCGTAATTTCTACCATGAGAGGTGTTAGTATATAATTTAACAATCATCATTTCGTGAGGCAGTAGTTCGCCGTACAAGGAAATAGTATGTTCTATATCCATTTGATAGAGATTTGTGTAATTATATGTATAAAACATAGAATAAAAACATCATAGTATATTCAAAATACAGGTTTTGTTATATAATAATGTTTTAAAATGATGTTATGGGGATGGAGACGGAAAATAAATTAAAGGGTCTTGAGAGAAGATGTTACCAATAAATCGGGTAACTACTTTTGATTTGAGAAAAAAGAATCATTATGATTCCTTATGACCAAGGTAAGGAATATATAAGAAACTGAGGGATATTGGGAGCTTATATTAAAATAAATTAGGACATCCAAGGGGTTTGAGCGGTGTGAGTAAGTGGGTAGATGTTGTGGCCTTTTATAAGAGGGACGAGGGACCCTTTAGAAAATTCTTGAAATATTATTTTTTTATAAATTTAATTCAAAATTATAACAGATTAAAAGGGATATATTTAGAGTTTAAAATTTGGATGGGTCAAAATCCCCTTATACAATAGGTTTCAGTAAATTTTTTATCACAAAAATTATATTATATTATTACATTAATCCTTATTTAAATAAATTAACTATTATAATGCCTTCTTGTATTTTTACACTATATTGTAAATATAGTTACTATAAAATTCTAAGAGAACATCATGTAAATCATTAATGACATTTTTAACACTATATTTGTCTGTTGGCAGAATCAAATATTTTTATGACTATTATATCATTTAATAAAATGGTATTCATTTTAAAGACTCATTTATGTCAATTATGACACTATTTAGTAGTTGATTTTATTTAAAATAATAAAAACATGATTCATTCAAAAAAACTCCATTAAATAAATGATATAATTTCATAACAATCCAAAAACATTTATGGCCTCAAAAGTTTCAAATGACATTTTTTTAATATTTAAAATATCATTTATTTGAATCATTAATAAAATAGGTAGTCACTACATTATCATCGTGTCCTAAATAAATTCATTTATTTAAATTATAAGAATTATAAATAAAATACCACGATGTAAGAAATATATTTGTCTTATAATGACTATTTATAGTCATAGATATCAATTATATAACACCATATTAATTTTTCTTTGTAAAATTATACATGTTTATGTTATAATTTTCATTACTTTAAATTAATTATTATAACATGTCATTATCACACCCAAGTAGTTCCCAAAAAAAAGAGATACCTATTTACACAATTTGAACATCTGATTCCAAATTTAGAATAATTTTTTGAACATTTAAATGCAAAATATTTTGTAATTAATTTAAAATTAATCCTCGTTGTCAAACACAAAAACATGGTTTTTAATAAGGGAAAACTATCAAAATATAGACATGTTTTTAGGTGTATTTTAAATGTAAAATTACAAAAATGACCAAAATTAGGTTAACGTATAAAAACATAATCCAATTACACTTTTAAACCAATTAAAATTATAATATAACTATATAAATAAATGAGACAAAAAGGAAGTTTTGAATTAAAATACATTATTTTTCACTATTCATTAAAAATAAATTTTAACATAAAAATTAAAAATTTAAAACAAATAAAATTTTGATGTACCACTCATAAATATGAAATTTACTTTTTCAAAAAGAAAATATGAAATTTAGAAAAAAAACTCTATTTAAATAGGAATAACCATCAATAGGTGGTAAAATGACTTTTTAAAAATATTAGAGTATTTTTTGCATAAAATTGGATTCAATCTCATTTTAAGAAGCAAATTTTTTTTGGATAAATGTAAAAAAATTTAACAAATATGTGTAAAAATATTATAGTTAGTTCTATTAATTCCCACCATTACAATGGTAAGGTGTTTACTATCATTTTAAATAATAATATTATTATTGTATAATTTTTTGGTATAACTCAGTGTTATGTGCTATGTAAGATTTCATAAAAACCTGATGTTGTGTTCCAATTATGCTATCAGAAAAATCAGCCCCATTAATGTAAAATTAATATATTATTTATATATATTACTAGATATGAAAATGTCTTATTCGATAATTAACTGTGACGTTACAATATACCCGATGATTATCTATCTTGATGTGCAGACTTAGGCCTATTCACCGTGCACCAGAGAGAAGATTGAGTTAATGATCAAACATTATTTTATGAGTTAATTACACTAAATGCATATATTCCAAAACCTAATACAATTTTTAGTTTCCATACAAGTATGTATTACTTTTAAAATGTCATTCTAAATACATTATCAAGACCTCATGATGTCATTAAATCCACATAATAATTCTTATGATTTTTATTAAAGTACCCCCATCCAAATACTGAAATTATATTTTTATCAATATCAAAATATAAAATCATAAACTATTTCAATGTTTTATCTATTCAATTGAATTTTTTGTCTTCTTTAACTATTTAAATATTACATTGTGCATAATATACATAAAAATATTCAATGTTATCAAAATATTTCCATTGATACCAACTATGATGCATCGAGAACCACCCTCAATGATTCAGTTCCATCAAAACATAAATTAGATACTCAGTTTTATACTGGGTATAAATTCCTAGTTAAAATCATTAATAATTACGAAATCAAAATTTTTATTTAATCTCCAACATCATATATTTTTTTGTTTATAGATTTAGGAAACATAGGCAAACCAAATATGAAAAGAAAAATGTATTTCTCAAATAATGGACATTTTATTCCAACGTATATATGAAACTAATTAATGCATGATAAGTATTGGATATCTTACACAAATTAATCCACATGTGACTTCCTTATAAATATTTTATGTGAAATAGTTTTCTTCATAACTTTTTTAAATGGAAATATATAAAGGGGTGATATCATCCTCTCATCACAGTAAAACATGACATTATAGAAAACATGGAACAATCAAGGAATAAATATTATGGAAGAAATAGGTAAACAATATGAATCCCTCAAAAACAAAAAACTAGTATCATGATATAACCTTCCAAATAAAGGAATCCCAAGATATAAAACATACTAATCTCATTGTTATGGAATTCATAATGTCTAAAAATAGAATTCTACTTTGAATCCCTTATGCTAAGGCATTTAACTATCATTAGGGCCACAACCAAGATAGAATTCTAAATTGGGACCACATAAATTCAAATACCAAAACTTATTTTGTCCCATGATAAATATGAATACATATAAGAGATCTATAATTATTGGAAGCACCCATTACCTGAATAAGTCTTATACATTGATCAGAAGAGTTAGAAATACTTTTCATACTATTACCTAAGGAACAAGTTACTTAATAAAACATGGATCCTCGTATAATAAAACATAAAAAATGTCAATACATGACTAACCTACATAAAAAATAGATAAAAATAATGAATATAAATAATTTACCACATGTTAATAAAATAGGTAACAGGAACATAACCTATACTAAGAAAGAATATTTATGGTCAAACAGCACATGGTTATTGTTTAAATGGCCATCCTTATAGGAAGAAAAACATATATAATGAAAGTAATTACCCCTTGTTAAAATAATAAAATTCATTATAATTGATAAAAATATAATCAGGATTATGTAAAAAATATATTTTAACACTATATAACAAAATGAGTGTGAAATTATATTAATTGTGAAATAACATGGACAAAATCCTCCAATATAAAGAAGGTGGAAGGTTTTAATAGAATATACCATAAAAATTGAGAAATATTTGTATAGAGAATTAGGTTTATTTAATATTTATCCCTAAAAAAGATGATAGAATAAAATATAATATAATCAAAAGATTGAATGTACCTAACTTTTCTGAAATAAGTTCAATGAATGATAATAACATATTGAATGAAAATTTAATTACTGAATATCCTCATTTTTGGGGAAAAAACATTTTCAATCGCCATGTGAATAAGAGAACATAAACAGGATCATAAATCCCATTAAATAAATTTAGTATGATATAAATACATCAATATCTAGTAAATTCACCATAAAAATGAATCATTGTGCACAAAATGTATTAAATATCACTAAACTAGAATTTAAGCTAGGAATATTTGTATCCCTTTAAGAACCTTTGAAAAAACCCCCAAGAAATAGAGGGGTTTAATTTGATTGTAAAATAAAATTATTAAATATAAACCATACATTGATATTTACAATAGGTGGTATATAAGCCTCCAAAATTAAATTAGGTTCATAATATCAAATATGTATTTAATATAGGATTTTGAGACAAAACCCTTACCCATTATCCATAATTCCATGAATTTAAATTATCATCTAATATCATAAATATATAAATCATAATATTTTAATTTATAATATTATTCAATAATATTATAATTTATAATATTCTAAAATAGTCATTCACTACATGAATTAATCTAATTTATCTGATAGTTTTTTTTATAGTCGTGATAGTTTATACTAGTTTCACAATTACAGTTTCCTTGTATATTTATCTATAAAATGTAATTATTAATATATAATTATATTTAGCACTAAGTATGATTTATAATTATTTTCTATTTGTAAAATTCCATTCATGAGCATTTAGATCATTGTCTTTGAACATGAAATCGATAATAATGTTGTTTTGGTGATTCTTGATAATTGAATGGTGCTTGTTTAAATAATAAAATAAATATAGATAAAAAATCCATAGGTCAGATAAATATAATTCAAAATTTTCTATCTTATTATACTAGTAATTATATTCCTATAGTAATTCATTATATAAAATCATATTATCATATATGTAGTAGGTTAAACTGACCAGTACATGAGCATACCATAATTTAATGAATGATCATGAGGAGGATTTCTATTAATATTATTAAAAGATAATCACAACCATATTATTTATTGATTATAATGGAAATATGTTAAATTTTTATTTAATTATAACATAAAATAGATAATATAAAGACAATACACCATTTGAATGAATGATTATACTCTTTTTATAGTTATTTTAAATGATTAAATTAACATTGATCATTTTTTTTTGTGAATATCATTAATATTATCTATAATTTATCATACAATAACCATTAGGATATAATGAAATTAATATTTATCCTTTAATATCATCCTTTGATCAATGCTTGTACGTTGGTGATGTAAAACGAAACACATTTCCTCAAGGAGGAGGTAAACTATACAACACACATACAGTAATTTCATTTTTCTTAATATATTGGGTATATAAATAAACAATGATAATATATTTAATATAGTATCATTAATGTATATAAATTATTATAATATAGTTATAGTAGAGAAGATAAAATGAATTTGACTGATGACAATTTAGGTGAAAACCATTGTAGTTGATAGTACTTGGGTTAGTCTCTTAAATTATCCATGGAATTATCCTAGGAAATGATGAACTAATTATTAATAATTGTGAAAAAAAATCATTTGATCAAGTGATTAGATTATTAGCATTTATAACTAATAGATTTTCAATAGGAACATCAAATTAGTGGTTAGTCTATTAGAGTTGAATATACTACCAATTTATAAGTGAAGGGAATTTTTGTTTTCAGTGAAAACCTATGTTTTCTAAAAAATTTTGTCACAATTGATGTTTACAAGTTCACAAAATTGGAAAAGGTGGATAGAAAAATGGTTGCGTGTAAAAAATCACCTCAACCAATCCATTTTTATAAATTTTTGAGAGTTTTAATTCCCCATATTTTAATTTTTTAGTCTTTCTTTCATTTATTTTTACATTAGTAAATAATTTTTACCTGTAGTAA
The DNA here is from genome assembly GCA_963277665.1 of Viscum album. Classification (NCBI taxonomy): domain Eukaryota; kingdom Viridiplantae; phylum Streptophyta; class Magnoliopsida; order Santalales; family Viscaceae; genus Viscum; species Viscum album. The sequence continues at coordinate 1,708,265,720 of OY728140.1, read as the reverse complement.
TTAATTTTAGTGAAAATGATCACGATTTAACATTATAAATAATTTGATACTATTAATATCATGTTGAAAAATATTTTTATCAAATAATATTTTTATGGCATAAAGTGAGAGATTTAGAGTAAAAACACTTAATAACTTAAAAATATATTGAAGAGAAAAAACATTTTTAATTATTAAATATATATATATATATATAATATAAAAATATTTTGGATACTGATTTTAATGACATAAAATAAATTAGTTAAAACCAATAAATGACGTGAGGTGTTCATGGAAATATGATATCCTATTTCCATTGAAAATAATTAATCAAATGGAATTCCTGAAAGTAGTATTTTTATGTAACATTTTAATTAGTATTAAAAATATTGAAAAATGATTAAAAAGATAAAATAATATTTTTAAATTATTATTTTTATTCTATAAAATCAAATTTTACTACTTTAATGGTTTCCTATATTTCTATATCATTATTATATAATGATAATGTCATATAGATTACTTTTTTGTGAATCTATATTTTTTTACAACCGAAGCATTTAATAAAATGATAAAAAACCTACTCTAACATAAATTAAACTAGATAAACTAAAATATAATCTTTATATTTTATGTATTTCATGTTACAAAATTTAGTAATTAATTTTTTGAATAAAATCATAATATATATTATAAAACCATTTCTATTAGATGTTTAGTTTTTAAAATATTAATTATTATTATTCATATTTAATATAATTTTCAAAATAAATTGTTTTTAAATAATTATTAATATAAAAAATAATGTACCAATAGTCTTATGTTTAATTAAATATATATGAATATCACATAAAATATTTTTTATAGAAAAATACATTTTGAAACAATACATGATCTTATTAGTCATTTTAGGTAAACAATTTGAATTGCAATCATATTAAAAATTTAATTATCTTTATATATACATATAATTCATTAAGATGATACTCATATTTCGTCCTATTAATTTGATAACAGGTATTTTACTGATCAAACATAAATATGTTTATTTGATCTAGATATATTTCAGTTTTGTTTACGTTCAATGTGTTTATGAAGTAATCTTTTGAAAACATGTACACATTTTAATCTAACTTTATATGATGATCATTGGGTGTTACTATGCTGATGTAGAGTATGATGTGTTTTTTTTAAAAGAGATACCCCTATATTGATTACGGGAATGTTGATTGCATGTCTAGTATAATGGAATAGATGTTCCTGAGTTACAAAATGGAAAAGCTGTTGGTGCTTCAAAATGTTGTCAATGACCTCTCAGATTCCTTTTCAGAAGAGCTTGCAAACCTACCCACTAAATAATAGATCATGTTTAGGATAGTGGTATAGTTGGTCATCCCTTTGATATCAATGTCAATATAAAGGATGGCCCATTCAATTTTGAGTGATCAAAGTTTTTAAATTTATGATCTTCTATTAAAGAGATTCATAAGACAAAGTGTGTTACATTAGTGTTCTCTGGTTCTATTTTTGAAAAATACATATGGTTGTCTCCATTTTTGTATTGATTATCTCCAATTTACTCTGGATATTTGGAGGAACCACAACTATCTCCTGTGGATTTATTATCTCTTCTTTTACCTATTGGGATCTTGTTAGTTATCAAATACATTCTATGGTTTGGATTTCCGTTGATATCAATGGATATATCATAATAAAATTTTGGAAAATATTTTTCTCTAAGTTAATTGTTTGTTCAATAGTGTTCTTTCCATGATAACCATAATAAAAAATTCCAAAAAATATTGGTTGAATATTATTTTGAACATTTAGGAATAATAATACCAATAGTAAATTAAAATATTATAATGAAATAGAAATGTATACAAAATATGAAACTAAATAATCAATGTTTTATAAAATTATATTTCAATAATATAATTTGTTTAACATATATTAAAAACATAATTTTTAAGAAAGTAAAAATTTATATTACAAAATGTAAATAATTATTTAGTTAAACAACTTAAAACCAAACTTAGATAAATTTTTAATATATTTATAAAGTAATTTTTTAAGAGAGTATTTTGAAAATATTGATTTTTGTATTGACATAAATTTTGTTTTATTTTTTTCAAATATTTTTCATTAAAATAAATGTATTTATAAATAAAAATAAACCATTTATAAATAAAAATAAACCATTTATAAATATTATTTTATATTTTTTAAACCCATGTTTAATTTTTTTATGTATATTTATTATTTTAATTTCATATCATATATTAAAAATAAATTCTCATCACATATAGAAATTTAATCCACCAAAATTGATTTCTAATTATATATAAAAATTTTCATAATATTTAATAATATCCATTAAATTTTTAGGGATAAAATAATTATTAATTATATTGAGGTTAGTGACCATGATAATGGTAAAACTGTAATTTTCATAGAATTATTTTTTAATATTGTGTAATTTTTATCTAATTAAGTAAATTAATATTTTCAATAAAATTGTTTTAATATAAATCTTAATACCACATATATATATATATTATGTCTCATTAAATTGGTAATCATTAATAAATAATATTATGAACACTTAATGGTCAATACAATAGTTTTCTCCCAAATAATATTCCTGTAAATTATATCATTTCATTTAATATTTGATTACCTCTTATTGAATAAGATTATTTTGGTATAACATTTCACTTCAATACACATAATTTTTTAATGAGGTTAAACCATATATTTCTAATTAAATATAAATTACCATTTTAAAAACTACATACCAAGTCTAAATCAAAATTGGCAAAGTATATAAATGAATTAATAAATGGAATGAAACATGGTTGAAACATGGGATAAAATCAGTGGTGGATGATTTAATGAGATTATATTACACCACACTACATTATTTATAAATTTTAGAACAATTATAAAAATAATTGTTTCATTTAATTATTTAAAAATAATTATTGTTCAAAAAGGTGACAAATTCTTGACATATAAAACTGGACACATACACCCCTTCATTCCATACACATTCCATTGAATTTTCTGATGAAAATAAAAATTATTACTCCTATATTAATCCTTTTATATTATAATATGTATATATCCACAATTAGTAAAAACATTTCCCTCATTTATAATAGGTATTTTATTGGAAATTTCAATGTCCTAATGTGATTTTTACTTACAACTCTTCCAAATATTAATAGACTTTACCTTTGAAAAATACCTCAATATTAGTAATATAATTATATTATTATCATTAATATATATAATTTTTATTATATTTTATGAAAAAAATATATTCATTCCCAAACACTTTTTAATCGAAATATTGATGACCATTCATTTTGAGGATTACAACTTTCACATAATATCATGTTTTTGATTTTTCATCTTGATTTCCAATATTTATATATATAATATAATAACTTGTTCAAAAAAAACTGATTAATATCATTATCATTGTATTATATTTTTATTTTAAACTAACATGACATTAGTAATCCATTGAGTTATTAAGGTCTCTTGTTTGAGTTAGTTTTATTGCCTAACTGAATTATGCTATAAAACCTATCATATTTGAACAAGGGTAGTAAATTACTAACATAGTTATATGTTAGTGAGAAAATAATTTTTTTATAGTTATTAAATATTAATATCAAGTATTTTAGTTATATTTAAAATATTCTCCTTGATCTAAATAATTACGAAATTTTGTTGTCACCATTTTAATTTTCATGGAAAATAATCAATATATGAAAAGTATATATAATAGGATATAATAATATGATAATAGTTATTCAATATTAATTGAATTATATATTAATTAACCATCTAGATATGTTATATAATATTTATAATTTTATTATATATGATGTTAAGAGAAATCACAGGGAATATTAGGACCATGGTAATGGTTTGTTTCTCTTTTTCACTTCATTGGACCATGTTTTATTCTTCAAACCATAATATATTCTATAATTCATTTTAAATAACATATTAAGTACACATAATTTAAATTTATATGAATACAAATTTTTTGGTATTCTTCTTAGCTTTTATTGAATACTAGTTTTTTAGTATTGTAATGGTTTTGGGTTACCCAGTTCTTTTTCACTATGTTATGATTTTTCTTATTGAACTTATTTCACATATATGAACCAAATAATTCTATTTTATTTTATTATATGGTAAAATTAATTTTATTATAATGCATTTAAATTTCATACCCATGAACCCCATTATAAATAATCCTGATTCATGAATTATAACATACATAATGGATTTTGATAAATGAAATTTCAATTATATGAGAAAAATATTATTCTTAATGAATTATTCTTAAAATATTTGATAAATTATCCTATTTCCAGTTTCATAATATATTTCATCATATATATATATGTGTGTGTAAAATTAATCTTCAATATCAAATACTAATTCTTATTTTCATAATGAAATAATGTTTTAATGAAAAAAATATGATATCCTTTAAAGATGGAATTTTATTTCATTACAGCATTTACTATTCCAATTACTATTTTTTGTCTTTATTTTAAAATATAAACATGTTTCAACTTTTTTGACCATATTATTTTCCATTAACACTATTCAAATGGATGTTTTGTTAATCTTTTTAATATGTAGGTTTCCAATAGAGGTATTTTGAAATATAAAATTTTTTTTTCATGCATTATGAATATTATTTTCTATCTTATATTCTAAATAACAAATACTTATATTCAATACTCTATAATGAATGATTATTTTTCAAATTTAATGTTTAAAAAAAGGTCTCAGTTTACCTTTTTTAAACCATTGGGGAATATTTAATGAATACATATTGATGACAATTTTTTGAAATAAATTTATTTAATGTGTTTTCACTTCACCTTTTTGAAACCATTAATTGTTTATGGATACAATATTGAATTTTACTTTTAAAAGTAATTATTGTTCAAAAAAATTTACTTCTCTTTTTTATAAAATCATTTTAAAATTTATTGTAACATCATCTTTTATAGTTATTATAAAATAATTTTATAATTTTTTTTGGATTTGACTACCACTTATTTCTTTATTTATGAAGGCTATATTTCCTTAAAATTTATTTTTTATGAATAACCCCAAAAAATTATTATCATATAGATTTTTTGGGTCATTTAATTTTCTATATGAATCAAACAGTGACCCACTAAAACAAATTATTTATTGTATATAATTTCTATTAGATAAACATTACATATTAAAAAATAATTCCCCAATTTAAAGAAAAAATGGATTAGTGTGTTTGAGTATTAGGTAAATAGTTAACATATTTTTTAAAATTTGTGAATATTTTCCTATAATGGAAACACACTAGAATAAATTCTATACATATCATAAGAGATACTCATCAACATAAAATATGGGAGGGTTCCAAAAAATTGTTTTTAGTTCAAAAATTCATTAAGGTAATGCATGTCAACATGTCACTTAGGGTTAGATGTTAATAGTTTTAAAAAACAAGTGATACAGAAAAATATCATATTAAAAAGAACCAAAAATAAATAATATCCGTATGTACTTCCAAAACATTATTAAATCAGAAAAAATATATACCATGAAAAAAGAGTGTAAAAAATCAAATAATAGACGTGTTAATTGAGAATTACATAAGAATACAACAAAAAATTATAGAATAAAAATATGAATTAGTATTCACAACATTATGAACTCTACTAACCACATCATGTTAATACACATTCTTATGTATTTTGATAATTCACATCACGTTCATTCTTAATATTTTAAATATAGATAATCTATATAATGTCACCTTGTAATCATATACAAATTGATAACCTTGATCATGTTCATGATTAATATTGTGGATATATCTAATCAGCATCATGATCATGCCTATTATTCTTACCCCATATGTTGTAAAACCTAAATTTATTTATATGAGGGTGATATAGGCCCCCTCCCTTTATTATTTGAAAATATTTGTTCCATACAATATAAATCATCCAACATATCATGAAAATCCCTTGTAAATAAAATATGATTCATTTATCAAATCATCAAAAATAAATGAAAATAAAATGGGATTCATAAAACATTTTATTGGAAATATCATATTTTCTATAAAATAAAAAGGCCATGAAAAATAAAATTGGTTTAATAACACATCAATATCGTGTCACTATAAGTGACATAAAACATGTAAATATTAACAGTTAAAACCCAATAAATATAAAATAAAATTTAATAATATTATTTAAAGTGATATTAATGAATATAAACTTCAAGGTAATTTATTCATTTATAGATATAAAGTAAACAATATAGATAAACCATAAAAGTGTTTTTGTATAATTATTGTAATAGCACCTTAAGTGATAAAGTTATGGAGGACAATAAAATGAAATCATTTTTTGAAATGTCACTTCTGAGAAATTAAAAACGCGAATTTAAAAAAATATAATGATGTAGCTATATTATTAATAAACACATTAAAATATATGGTGGGGTCTAAAATATTATGTGAAAATAGTTAAAATATTTTTACATTTTTAAAATATTCATCATTAAAGTATCCTAGAATATTCCAAAATTAGTCCAAAAGGTGATTTTAAATGTCTTTTAAATTATTTGGTAAAAAATTAAATGTTAATAATGGATAAATGAAAATATTTGGTGTTATTAAAGTAATTTTTTATTGGAAAATAAACCATTTTAAAAGAATGGAAATACAATGTATTATATTGAAATAATCTTACTGAAATCCCACATCAAATAAATAATATGAAATTTTTTTTTTCTAAAATATGAGATGTGAAATATAAGGATACATGAGAGAACACATTATATGGTTTTTATTATACATGATAATATTTTTTTTAATAAAAATTATGGACAAGGAGGGGAAACCATCCTTAAATATGATGATAAGTAATATAAATAATGATATAATTTTATAGAATTAAATTAATCAACACAATGATTTTACTAAAAAATAATTTAATTTCCCTGGAAAGATGAATTTTAATATCATCCCATAACAGAAGAAATTAATTTTGATATTCTAGATTAATAAAAAATCATTATGATTGGTAAAATGACTTTATTCTAGAAATACCCATACCTTTTTGGTAGTTTTTGAGTCAATATCCCAATAAATAAGGATCATTGATAATAAAAAAGAATATCATGAAAACTAATATATTATTTATTTAAAAATGTTAATAGGTAGTAAATACACCATTCTAATGAAATCATGGTTTATAATAAGAAAATTTCTAGAAGAGTGAAAATAGTTAAAAGAAACCCTTATTAAATTTTTTACTTCCACTAAATCACTTGATCATTCATAAAAAAACATTATCCATTACATTCCAATCATTTTTGAACACTATATCCTTGAAAAAATTTTATTTATGGAAATTCTCAATATGTATATAACTTAATTATTTTTTATTTTTTTCATGTGGAAGTAATGAAGACATGTTATCTTTTTTTTTTGTAATAGAGGTTTTTTTCTTCATTCAACAAAAATATTTCAGCATTTATAGATCCTAAATGGTACAATAATATAGGATTAATATTTATTTATAATTTTTTAATTTAATTTCATAAGTATTTTAGTCATTATTAAAGATGAATAACTTAGTGATAAACTTGTTTTCATAAATTAAAATTAACAAATAATGTTGCATTAAGTAATTAGGTAAATGTTTATATTACAATTTCATTAAAAAATTAATAATTTACTTAATAATATTTTATTTTATGTTTTCCTGACAACAATTTATTTAAATTTATTTAACTTTCAATTTATGTGGTTGAACCAACACATCGTGAACAAAATAAGACCTCTCAGTGAGTATATTTATAGTTGTTATAATATCACTATAAAATAATTTTAATGAAGTTATTTAAATGTAATTATTTTGATTAATCATAATTGGGTTGAGTTCAAAGATTAATGGAAATAAAAAAGGTGTTTTCAATTATAAAAATTTCTATTTTTTACATGATATATTAATTTTATGTGGTGAGTTTATAAAATGATCATTTATTTATAAAATACCCAATAAAATACCTAATATATATCTACAAAATATAAAACCTATCAAAAATAAAATATATATTCACTAAACATATTTCTATAATAATATTTTATTAATATGTGATGAAGAACAAAATGCATCATTCATGCAGGTGATAATCGAGACACACACATTGGAAACATTTTTGAGTTAGGATTGATTGGGAAGGGAATGGATAATGGTTAAAATATCAATATAATAATATTATTGTATATTATTTTTTGTTGATTTCATAAATTACTTTTTTAGAGTGTGTTTATTAAAAGGTAGATAAAAATAATTAGAAAATAAATCTAAATTTTTAGTAACATGAAGAATGGAGATTTGAATCTTTAATTAAAGTATCCTATGGAAATGAAGAACTTGAGGAACAAAGATGAGGATATGTGATCAGAAATGTGAATATAAATTCTAGAATATATAAATTGGTTAGATTAAATTAATACTTTTATACATAGTTTTGTCTTGTTGTGGCTAGTTGTGAGATCCATTAATAAGTGAAAAGGGAAAAATCATTGGAAAATAATGTTATGTAAGTGGTAAGAATGGAATTAATTTGTTTTCAATGTGTTAAGGGGGAATGTTTATGAAAAAAATTTTGTGACATTCCAAACTAAAAAACCAATTATAGTTGTTAAATGTGATAAATTGTTTTAGACAAATTAGAGAAAACATAACATTTTTAATTTAACATTTATTATAAATGATTACATATTAATAATATAAATAATTTTATATTTAAAATTATACTATGATGCTTCATAAATTTTTTTAACCAACTTAATAATAATTTTTACTCGAATTAATGTGATTCAATATATAAATATGATAAAAATTACTTTTTAAATTGAAATATATAATATTTGGATAAAAGAAATTTTATAAAAACAAAATTATTCCACATTTTTTTGAATGTTATATAACATTGATTAATAATTTAAATGACTATTAATTTATTCTCATATATACTGAGAAATCATTTTGTAGTCTTTATTTTGAAATATTTTCTTTTTAAATCTTGATATTTTGAAAAAGCATCATTGCTTGAAAACTAATTTTTTCACTTCAGTAAATAGTATTTATCTTCTATAATTATTTTATGAATAAAAATTAAATTAAACATAATGTATAATATTAAAATATTTATTTAAAATATGAATTCATTTTTTAAAATTTATAATGGTTAGAAAATTCAATATTAATATTACAACATAAAAACTGTTTTTAAAGAAACCTTTTTTTAATTAAAAAAATTATTTGAATTATAAATTTATCAATTGAATACCATTTTATAACATGAATTAGTTTCTTAAAATATAATAAATTTTCATGTTTCATCTTGTTCAATCCAAAACTAAATATTTCCACTACAGTATATAATTATAATAAAATAATAAATAGGGTTAGGAAATTTGAATAAAATGATATTTGTATTCTAATATAATGAACATAGATTTTATTATATCCCAATTATATTTTAAAATAAATTTTTTTTTGAACTAGGATCCTCTTTTTCAGGTATGTTTTCCCTTTTCTGGTGTTTTTTTGTAAAAAGTGGAGTTTCTTTAATCTTTGAAGTACACACCATGAACTATATAAGTACACGTCATGTACTCTATTACCACAGATATCCGGGTGCTCACCATGTAGCAGCCATGCACTCTGTCGTGTGTGGTGACCAAGAGACTGCCTAATGCATGGAACATTAAAGGAAAGTACATGTTGTGTAATTATAAAGTACAAGACAAGTAGTTTTTTATTAAACGCAGAGGGGTCGCGTCTGAAGGAAAGAACCAACTCCTTCTAGGTTTGTTTCATCTGAGAGTGAGAGAATGACCATGATCTTTCCTCGAGCCACCAAATGAGGGCCTGTTCTCTGAATTTGCCGCTATTGATTACATTTGGATTACCATAGTGAGTCCTCTCTTCTCCCAAATCTTCATTTCTATATTCCTCATCTTTATCAAGTTATCATCAATTGAAAATTTTTGTTGTTTTTTGTAGATCTACAGTGTTCTTGGGTGATTCAAGGCATGAGTTTCACTTATATCGATCCAACAACACCAAGGTTTGTGGTTTTTTCCCTTCCATTGAATTTTTTTGAGTTATATATGCAAAATTTCCGAATACCCTGGAATGGGGTATTGCATGTTTACCATTTTAGCCCTGTTAATTATCTTCTATGCTTCTCTGCTTATGTATAGGACATTTGAATTCAGATATGGTTAATTTCTATGTTTTGGAACTGTTTTCCCATACATGTTTGCTAATTTTGAACTTTTGGTTTAGTTTGCCTATTAGGATGATTTTTAATTTCCATGACTAGTATTATAGGATGATGTTTTGTTTATCATCCAAGTTGTTATGTTTTATACTATTATCTAAGTAGTTCTTGAGGTTTAAATTGGCAGATACGCATTGCTATGCTTGTTTAACTTACACAGGGCCATGAGAACCTGGATTAGTAGACAATAGGGATAATAGACATAAGTACTTCTTCAGAGTGTATGTTATTTTATCACGTTGCAAGACCATATGGGGGATTGACGTTGACTGGTTCCTCAGATGGTCCATAGTTATGTTATGAGGACACAAGAGTAATTGATGTTGAGTTTTTACATAGAGTGCCTGTAGATTCCATTAAAATACTATAGGGGGAATCAATGGTGAGTGCTTCCCCAGAGAGTCATTAATCATTCTTGGATATAAGGGGAATTGATGTTGAGTTCTTTCTTAGAGACCCTTTACAAAAGATGAACCAGAGGGGTTCGACTGTGTGTATGTTCCATAGGGTTTCTTGTGTTTTTTCTATTGGATCAGAGGGGATAAGCTATTAGTACATCCCATAGGGTTACCTATTTGTGATTATTTGTTTACATGCTATGTGAAATAAAATTATTTGATATTTTGGATTTTTTTACTAATGAGTACTTCCTTGTTTTCTTTTTTTTTACTTATTTCCTAATAGATATATTCACTGACTGTTAGACACATATCTTTTGCTGGTTGCCTCCTGGGATTAGTCTCACACCATATTTGGGTCATGCTATTGGACCCAAACAGATTATTTTATTACAGGTATAGATAAGTGAATGTACCCTTCTACATTAGGAACATGATTTCTAAGGAGCTGGTGAGCATGAGACCAAGCTAAGGGTTGAGATGCTGAGGAGTTTATATGTTTTTTTTATTTGGTTTAGTTCTATATTTCAGTATTGTGACATGTTTTTCTACTTTTCTAGACATATGTAAGATGAATCATTTATATATGTGTACTCCAGTTTCTTATTACTTTAAGTCGTTTCACTTTTAATTGTTTTATTCCATTATTACTACATCCTCTATTGTTATATATTTCTTTTCTAATGTGTTACTCTTCCAATGAGAACATAGTTCTTGCACTATCACACCCAAGGACCTTGCTGCTATTTAGCTATATCTGGAATTATGGGAAATGCACTTGAGGCCATGTGATCAACCAATTACAGGGCTCCTTAGGGGAGCTTCTAGAACCGGGATGTTACAAAGTGGTATCAGAGGGATTATTTTCTGTTGAATTACTATTTGGATCCCATAGATAGGGATAGACAAAAAAATTACTTGGTAATAAGTTGTCCCTAGAAGTAGCTAACCCATGTACAAGTAAAATTCAATCTACCTCGTTTATTTCATTTTTTGTGTTTTTCAATTATTAGAGTTTATTTGATTTCACCATGAGTTATTTACATGTTTTGTGCTGTTATTGTTGATATTATTGAGGTTCTATTTTTGTTGAAACCCGATGAGATGAGGGTATTCCATATCATTCATCAAATAGGAACTTGATAGAAATCACATGTCATGAATTCTTTCCATGCCATTTAAGTTGCATTAGAAATATCATGTTGTTGTGATAGATGATGTTCTAGATATGCATGCTGTTGGGATAGATGCCTTGATATGCTTCCTCCTGTGTGATAGGGTTTTGGTTGTGTACGGTTTTGTTTGAATGAATTCCAAATATTAGTTCTTTAGGTGTTATGGGCCCTCATGGATCAATATTTGGTGGATCAATGGTCATTCATACTTTTTTATGACTTTTATAAGATCTAAAACATTGATTCATGGGGAGTATGGGCCCTCACAGATCAGAATGTATCACCTTAATGTTCGTTTTAGTGTTTTTCAGGGCTCCAGAGTAGTTTTTGAGGCTTACTCTTCGAAAAAACCCAGAATACACATTGCGTAACGTTGAAAACATTCCATGTGTTCTTCTGTTAGGGAAGAAACTATTTTTCTTATGTACACATCGTGTACCGTATGTACACAACCTATAGTCTCTAACCGTGTCTTAAATTGTGTGGGAGGTGACACATTTTTTGGAATCATTGGTAGGATAGGCTATGTACCGAATGTACATTTTGTGTTGTAGAACCGTGTAACTGGCCAGGTCACTTACAAACATGGGTTGAAAAAATATTTTTAATACACACCATGTCCAACAAGAACACACCATGTAGTGTGAGCCATGTATTCGGCAATGTCACTAACAACATAGGTTTCTGAATCTCATCTAGTACACATTGTGTCTAGAACAAACACGCCATGTAGTCTCATTCTAGGAGAACTTTGTGGCCTAGCCATGTAAGGGAACTCCGGAAGGGGAATATGATTCAAGTACACATCGTGTGTAAGGACAACATGCCATCCATTGGGTGTTACATGACCAATTTTGGTAGAAGTACACGCCCATGTTAAAGGCTTAAGGGAACACGCCATGTAGGAACAATACACGATGTGTATATTTTTATTTGAAAAACATGAATGGTTTATTTTTTCTATTCCCTTTTTAATCTTCTATTTTTTAGTCCTTGATAATATTGATTTATTGTGTGCACTTGACCTTACAGATTCAGGCCACCAAGTCATCTTCCAGTTTTACACCTATTATAGGGGAATGATCATACACTAGACATGGCTGATCAAGGAATTCTAGCAGATCCTTATGTAGTTCTAGTCTGGTAACCAGCCATCATTCTAGACATAGGTGCTAATGCATATTTCCAAGAGGGATTTTTTGAGGTTTATCTAGACCTTCAGAGGAGTACCACCACCTTCCCTGTCGATGGTAGAATTGACCTGGGTCTTTCAGTAGAAGTATCCTCCCACGTTCACCGAGGAAGGAGGACATCAGGATGTAGTGTCTTGGCTAGAATCCATGCTTACCATCTTTGAGTATCTGAAGATGCCTCCAGAGAGGGGGTTCAAGATTTCTACGTACAAGCTTTGGGATTCCACCAAGAGATGATGGGATGTGATCTCATAAGAGTGATGCCAACCAAATATGGCTTCGGAGGAGTTTCAACATACATTCTACGATTACATCTATCCAAAGACTTTTAGGGATGATCGATCCTGAGAGTTCATGATTTTGGACTGGGGTACTTTATTTGTTATGGAGTACTATTCTCGCTTCACTGAGCGGCAACGCTTTACACACATTCTAGGGGGAGATGGGTTGTTCCCTACAAAGAAGATTGAGGATAGTTTCATACAGTACATTCTTGATTAGGTAAACATATTTAGGTTGACCTTTATATCTTCTATCATCAACCCAAATTTGACCACATTACATAACCTATGGGATTCTAGAGCTATGAGCCAGGGTGGTTCAGTATCCAAAGTTAGTGCTTCTCTTGTTGATTGCATGAAGCGCCATAGAGAGACTACTCGTGGAGATCTGAGTTGACGATACAAACCTTTGGGTAGCCAGGTGTTAAGCTAACCATGTCGGAAGGTCAGGCATATGAGGCCACTTTTCCCAAGAGACCCATTGGAGTTCCGATATAGGGTCCAGATGGGTCATCATAAACATTTCTCTCAGATCTTCTCACCATCACCTGGTGATAGGGGGTCTTCTATGACTAATCATTCAGGAGTAGTGCCACCAGTTTCTCATCAGTCTGGAAACGGGTGTTCTTCCGGCTGTTCTGGCCGAGGTGGAGGTCGAGGACGTGGTAGCCAGTTTTCCATGATTTTAGTGAAAATATGGGGGATAATCATAGAGTGGTTAGGTAGGGTATTAGGGCCATGGTGCAGGTCAGATATTTGTGGTGGAGCAGACCCAGTATGAGCAGGATCTCAGACCATCTACAGTTCATGGTACAATCCTAGTTTCCTTAGTTTTAGCTTTTTCTCTTTCAGATATAGGGGCTTCCCATAGATTTATATTTTTTTCTATTGTGGAGAGCCTTGGGTTTTGTATCATTAGCTATGCTAATGTCAAGACGTCAGACACAACGTTGGGGACTAGAACGGCTAGTGTACATTAGTGTAAGGAGTTCCCTCTTGAGGTTGGTAGGTATCACTTCTTTGGGTATCTTTAGGTCCTAGAGATGACAAGATATGATGTCATTATCAGAATGTAATGGATAGTTCCCTTCTAGGAATATATCTATTTTGATCACCGTAGGGTGAGTTTCACATCACCAAAGAGAGGATTGTTTCTTCATAAGGGCGAATGGGATGTCCAGGATAGCAGAGTGGGACCCGAGTATCAAGGGTTGAGAGAAGTTACAACCTAGATTTCTAGTCTATATCTGGATGACCAGGGGACTTCTTAGATGAACTTTCTCCAAGTGGTGGATCACTTTAGGGACATATTTTAAGATTAATTTTCAGGTTTTCCTCTAGAGAGAGAGGTATACATTTCTATTGAGCTTTTGTCAGGAGTGGCACTAGTGTCCATTCCACCTTATAGGATAGATACACTAGAGTTATAGGATCCCATGAAGAAATTATAGGAGGTGTAGGCATAGGATTTTGTCCAACCCAGTACTTTTCCTTGGGGTTCGTCTGTCCTTTTTGCGAAGAAGGCGGACCGTACTCTCCAACTTTTTGTGGATTATCTGAAACTGAACCAGTTGACGATCAAGAACTGATATCCCTTACCAAGGATTGGTGATCAATTTGGTTATCTTCGAGGAGAACGGGTGTTAGGGACTATTGACTTGATATCCAGTTATAATCAGTTGAATGTTAGAACAATTGATATACCTCTTACAGCATTCCATAGCACGTATGGTCTATACAAGTATGTGGTTATGTCGTCCAGTCTCACGAACACACCGAAAGTTTTCATGGCACAGATGAACTGAGTGTTCCATCCATACATGGATTCATGCATGGTGGATTTTGTGGATGATATCTTGGTGTACTCTCACACTCGACACGACTATGCTACCCATCTTGATATCGTTCTGGGTACTTTGAGAGATCATCAGTTATATTCTAAGATCTCAAAATTCTACTTTTTGATGGATCAAATTTACTTATTAGTTCATGTTATCTTGGAGATAGATGTATTAGTAGACCCATGTAAAGTGAGAACAGTAGCTTACTAGGAGAAGCAGAAGATCGTCTTTGAGGTACGATATTTTCTAGGGATGGCTGGATTCTACAGATTTTTCATACAGATTTTTCAATCTTAGTAGTTCCACTGACGGGCCTGACTAAGACGGATGTGAAGAACTAGTGAACCGATTCTTGTGAGTCAGCCTTTTAGGAGATGAAATGGTGGTTGTATTCATCATTGATACTATTTTTTCAGAGCCGGTCTAGATCTATAATATGTACTATGATGATTCTTGTATTGGTCTGAGAGTTATTCTTATTTAGGAAGAAAAATTCATTGCATACAGGTCTCGGCAGTTGAGGCCACATGAGAGGAATTACCTGACACATGATCTTGATTTGGATGCAGTTGTTTATGCCTTATGTTTTTGGATACATTATCTATTGAGAGAGAATTTTGTGGTTTTCACGGACCAAAAATTACTCAAGTATATCTTCACTCAGCGTGACTTAAATTTGAGACAGCGAAGGTGGGTTGAGTACCTTCAGTATTTTGACTTTGAGCTTGCATATATGCCTTGAAGAGGCAATGTAGTGGCTATTATTTTGAGAAGGTGGACTTAGATACAGGCAGTTCAAGAGGCCAGTAGTGAGTGGTATCTTATGGCTCTGTTCTCTAAGATGAATTTGGAGGTTCACGAAGGGAATGGGTAGACGTTTTTTTCTTCTATAGTTTTGACTTCAACTATTCTTGATCGATTTCGAATGAGGTAGCTATCAGATTCTAAAGGCCCAATCGTATGGGAAAACATGTTAGGAGTAGACCTTATTCTGGGATTGACCTTGGCGATGATTAGATCTTGCATTTTACTGGGTACGTATGGATGTCAGCAGACATATGCGAAGAGATGATGTGGGACTTTCACTCCTCAGCTTGGGTTGTTCATCCTAGAGTCCCTTAGATGTATCGTGATGTACACTGTTAGTATTGGTGGCCAGGTATGAAGGGAGATGTTGCTCGTTTCATTATGATGTGTTCCACCAGTCAGCAGGTGAAGGCATAACATCAACTACTAGTCAGGTTTTTGTAGCAGTTAGCCACTCCCAAGTAGAAGTGGAATGATGTCGCGATGGATTTTGTGACTGGTTTTCCGAGGCCGCCTCTAGGGAATGATGTTATGTGGGTTTTCGTTGACAGAATCACTAAGGTTTCTCACTTATTTCGGATCAAGGATACCTTTAGTGTTGATTAACTATGAAGGTTGTACTTCTGAGAGATTGTACATCTACATGGGGTTCCATAATCTATTGTTTCAGATAGGGATGCACATTTTAATTCTCAGGTCTTGAAGGGGCTTCAGAAGGCATTGGGTACATAGATACTTTTAGATACAACTTACCACCCCCAGACAGATGGCTAGTCCGAGCATACGATTCAGGTGCTTGAGGACATGCTTCTTGTATGAATCCTAGATTTTGGAGGTTCTTGGTAGAAGCACAAACCACTTGTGGAGTTTTCTTACAATAATAGTTTTCAAACAACAAGTCAAATTGAACCTTATGAGGAATTGTACGATAGGCCATACCGGTCACCCTTATGTTGGATGGAGGAATGAGAGGAAACTATGATGGGACCTCATCTTTTTCAGGAGACCACAAAGCAGATAGAATTGAGTCCTAAGAGGATGGATACAACACAGTCTTGATAGAATTCTTATGCTGATTAGTGGAGATGACCTATGGAGTTCAAGGAAAGGGATTAGGTTTTCCTATATGTCACACCAAGGTTGGGACACCAGAGGATTAGAAGATAGGGTAAGCTTTCAACGAGGTACGTTGGTCCATTTGAGGTTTTGGAGAAGGATGGTCTGGTTTCCTATTGGTTGTAGTTACCTTAGAGGTATCAGGCTATGCATGACGTTTTCTACATTTCTCAGTTTCGACGTTACTTCTCAGACCCTTCTCAAGATTTTCAACCTAATGATGTTGAGTTAGAGGTGGACGCCTCATTCACGGAGCATCCTATTTGGATTTTGGATCAGAGTACAAAGGTTCTCCTTGGCCAGCCCGTTCCTCTAGTATGAGTGCTATAGAATCACGTGAGAGTACAAGATGATGCCTGCGAGAGGCAGGGTAATGTAAAATCACAAAGGCCGGAGCTGTTTAAGGATTTTTCTTCTACGCCACCTTGCTAGGGAAATTCGAGGATGAATTTCTTTAAGGGAGGAAGTTTTTAAGAACACAGATCCTCTTTTTCAGGTATGTTTTCTTTTTTATTTTGTTTTTGGGAAAAATATGAATTTATAGATATTTTGTAAGTACACGCCATGTACTTTATGAGTACACATCGTGTACTCGGTTCCCTAGGGTAGCAGGGTGATGGTCATGTAGCAGCCTTGTACATGGATATGTGTAGTAACATGGAGAAAACCTATTGCAGGGGCCGTTGAAGGCAAGTACACACCAAGTACTTATTAATTACACATTGTTTACTTTCATTTTTTCGTTAAACACACCGGGGCCATGTCTGTTGAACTTAACCATATCCTTCTAGGTCTGTTTTATTTGAGAGTAAGAGAACGACTGTGATCTCTCCCTGAGCCCCCCGAGTATGCTTCTGTTAACCGAATCGACCATCATCAATTGCATTGGGATCGCCTCGGTGAGTTCTCACTTCTCCTAGTTCTTCGTTTCCTGATTCCCAATATTTCTAAAGTTATTATCGTTTGAAATTTGTTGATGTTTTTGTAGTTATATGGTGTTCTAGGGTAATTCAAGGCATGAGGTTCACTTATATCGATCCTAAAACCCTGAGGTAGGTGGTTTGTACCTTTCTGATGAGATTATTTGCATTTAATGTGAAAAAATTCCCAATACCCTTGAACAGAGTATCGCGACTTTACCGTTTTAGCCCTGTTAATTTCATAATATGATTTTATGCTTGAGTAGAGGTTAATTGAATAAGGATAGGGTTCATTGTTATGCTTTGGAAGTGTTTTCCCATGCATTTTTGCTTGTTTTGACAGTTTGGTCTAGTTTTCCTATTAGACTGCTATTTACATTCCATGCGTAGTATTGCAGGGTGGAGTTTTTTTATCTTCAATGTTGTCATGTTGTTGACTATTTTCCAAGTAGTTATTGTGGTTTACTTTGGAGGATACACATTTCTATGCTTGTTTTACTTACACAGGGCCGTGAGAACATGGTTTTGTACACAATAGTGGTTACAGACTTAATGGCTTCTCCAAAGTGTCCATTATTTTATCACGCTACGAGACCATGGGGGGGATTGATATTGAGTGCTCCCTTATAGGGTTCATAGTTACGTTATGAGGCCACAAGAGGAATTGATGTTGACTTGTTACTTATAGTGCATATAGTTTCTGTTAAAAGACTATATGTGGAATTGATAGTGAGTGCTTCCTCATAGAGTCTTTAATCATACTTGGCTATAAGGGGAATTGATGTTGAGTGCTTTCTTAGAGAGCCTTTACAAAAGCTGAACCAGAAGGGTTAGATTGTGTGTACTTCCCAGAGGGTTGCTTATGTATTCTAGGTAGGACCAGGGGGGATAGGTTGTGAGTACATCCTAGAGGGTTACCTATTTGTGATTATCTATTTACTTTCTATGTTGAACTGAATTCTTTGAAACTGTGGATTTCTTCACTGGTGAGTACTTCCTTGTTTGCTTCTTTTTTTACTTATTGCTTCGCATATATATTCACTGGCTATTAGGTACAAATATTTTGGTGGTTTCCTCATGGGATCAGTCTCACACCCTATTTGGTTCATGATTTTGGGCTCAAACAGATTATATTGTAGCAGGCATAGATAAGTTCAAGCACCAGTCTACTTCTGGTACATGATTGATGAGGTACTGGAGAGCATGGGACAAAGATGAGGCTTGCGATGATGAGGATTTCATCTTTTTTCTTGTGTACTTTGGTTTAGTTCTGTATTTCAGTATTTTGACTTGTTTGGATACTTTTCTAGACATATTTAACAAGCATCATTTATATATGTGTGCTCTAGTTTCTTATTACATTCATTCTTCCACTATTAACTATTGTATGCCATTATTACTGCTTCTGCTATTGTTATCTGTTTCTTTTCCATCGTGTTACTCTGCCAAAGATGGTATAGTTTCTCCACTATCAAACCTAAGGTGCTGACTACTAGTTGGCAGCCTCTGGCATTAGGGTAAATGTGATTGATGCGATGTGACCAACTGGGTACGGAGCACCTCAGGGCGGCTTCCGGAATAGGGATGATACATTGTTCTACTCTTAAAATAAATATTTATTAAAAATAAATGTTTTATAAACATTTATGTTTTTCTCATATATTGATGAAGCCAAATAAATTTAAATTTTGATAAAACAATACTGTATATTATTCCCTTAAAAAAATAATTTCAATATAAATTCACAAAACTATCCTTTGGATACAATTGATGTGTGGAATTATATATTGAAATTCGAATTAAAAAATAAATATATAATATTTACAATATTTTCTTTCAGATAAAAATTAAATATATAATCAAAATTTATATTTAACAAAAAGCACTTTTAATCATTTAGTGTCTTTATCCTATTTTTATGAATTTTTAGTTCATTATACCATTTTAGTCAACTATATTTTTTATTATTTACAAATTTTATTAATAATTTTCATCTAAAATGTTATGGATCATTATAGACTAGTGTTGGGTGTTGAATAATTATACCGATCATTGAATTAATTTTTAAAATAATATCCCAAAATCATATGGTGTTACAAACCAGCCATATTTATGAGGTACATTTTGGGGTTACCATCTGTTAATTTCACTAATCCCATTTTTCATTCCCTATATTCATAATAATGTGACGAAAGAATTTATTCAAGTGGCACATATATGTATGGTTAAATGATCGTAGGTTTCCAATATCACCCTTTAATTCATAAAAATAGATTATATCAGATGTGGCCAAAATAGTATATTAAAGGAATTATCAAAAGAAAAATTGTTAACCATTTGTTTTATCCTAATCCAAAGGGTTCATATTAGGATTATACGAAGTCCAAGAGGGTATACAAGTGATTATCCTAAACATATTATTTTATGAATATCTTTGGGATAGTTTTCAAATATTAATTCTATTAAACACTTTATGACACAATCTTATATCCCAATCATATGCATATGATTATTCTCATTAATTAATTTTTAATTCCTCTTGATTCCATGATAATTTTCAGTGGTATATGATATCTTATTTGAAATTAAATTTAAATCTCTCATAACTTAAATAAAATTATAAATTTTTAACATTATTTTCGATATATAGTTATCTTTTGCTCATATAATCTCGTATTCTTATTATATAACCATGCATTATATATTAGTGAATTATTTTACATTATTGATTATTTGAGCCCACATTTTTATTTTTTTTTCATCTATCATGTTTTGATGATGAGTGAAACCTATAAATAATTTATAAGTTAGTATAGTGATAATAAATTATGGTGAAATGATTACATGTTTTCTAAAATAACCTGACTATGTAAATGAACATAAAATAAAAATATGAAAATGGATCTCTTATTTTTCTATGATAATTTTGAAATGTAATGTGAAATATGAAATTTCATCATGTTTTTATTGTATAATCTCACCCATTATCAATTTTAATTTGTAAATGTATGTGTTTTTATCCCTGATATTGAGCTTTCAGGTATTGGGATCCATAATATTGGATTTGGATATTTTGGATACTACTTTTAGGTTTAACTATGGATACAATTAGTTTTTCATGATTATTACACCCTAATATTTTTGAATATATTTTTAATTAAATAATGTGATGTGTTTGAAAACATATTATCCACACAACTCCATATTAAAGTAAATAATTTTTTAACAAAAATATAAAATTATAGAAAATAATATATATTAAAATGGTTTGGATAATATTGATGTAAAAATAATGAAATTGCTGACATGGAATATTAGATAAATGGCATGGATTTTTAGTCCAGTAATTCTCGGGTAACTAGATGTGTCTTATTTATTAACAATTATTTAAAATATATGTAGTAATTAAATGATTTTTTATGTATTAAAAATATGTAAATTTTTTTTTAAAGGTGCATATTATTGACTAGTATTTGATAATTTTTTAAAAAAATGTTATGAAATTTAAATTTAATCATTTCAATGTAAAAATATATATTTTAATGAAATAACTTTTTTAAAAAGGAATTTTTTGATTCAAATTAATTATAAAAATACCTATTAATGAATAATTATAATTTAATTTGTATAAAATATATTTAATAAAATTAATTAAAATTTACTAAATGGTAGTAACTGTGTATGTAATAAAGAAATTATTTTTTATACATAAAAATCAAAATTTAAAAAATGGATTTTATGAGTTTTATACATGTATTTAAAATTATTTTCTACATCCTATGATGATATATTTTTTAAAAACCATATCATAAATTAAAATAAATATAATTATTATTAGTTTTTAAGGTCAAAAAAATTTCGATTAATAGTGAATAGTTACCATAGTAAAAATTGATTCCAAATTGTAAGGGTTAAAAGTGTTAAGAAGGGTTAAAACTACGAGATAAGATTTAAAACATCTCAAAAAAATCTATAAATCTAAAATATTTTGGATAAATTAACCTAAAATTGTCCAATATTAAAATATTTTCCAATTTCTTACCACTATCACATGATAATATCTTTATATATTATTTATAATATTTAAAATTTATTCGGGTGCCTCTCCCATAACATAAAAAAGGAAAACTCTTTTACTTATATATTCACACAGAATGAGAACTACGGTTTATAAAATTCATACCTATATCTCACACAAACATTCTTTCCCCCATCATAGAGTACATGATCTCACTAAAAGTCCATTAAAAAAGTATATTTTCCTATGAAAGAAGAAGATACTATAAGAAGATTTAATCATATTAATTGAGTTCATTAATGTTAATATTTTCACATTTTGAAATATATTATATCCAATATAATATAATTATATCAATATAATTTTCATTATTATTATTTTTTTGTTTATGATAAAACCATTATCTATCAGATTTTCATAAAATGTATAATAATATTATCACTCAAGTATAACAATGGATTAGTGCCTCCATGATGTGATGTATTTAGTTTTCTCATTACCTTATCTCATGGAAGAATATATATATTGGTTCAATGAAAATAAATAATATTAATAAAATAATTATGATTAGTATAATATTAAATTTTATCAAATTTACATTCTTATCCTCTATATGTAAATATATGTTTTAGTCATGTGTATATGTGGACTAACGTCTCCATGAAACTATATACATCATTTTCCTTTAACACATCACATGTCTTGTAAAATATATAGAGTTAATGGATATATATAATATTTATGATATAATTTTAAATCTGTAACATTTAATAAGTATTAAATTCATTTCCCTTTCATCAATTGAAATATGAAATCATCACTCATCCAAATGTGTGGATCAACACCTCCACAAATTGATGTAATTATTTTTTGATCAATAAAAAAGTATTTTTTTAATGTTATTTAATAAATAGATATGATATTTAAGAAATTATTATTATTATGAATCAGATGATACCATGAAGATGTTTTTGAACTAAAACCAATAATTAGAAAAATACAGAAAAACAAAATAGTTAAAACTAAAAATAATAATTTTAATAATTAAAAGTTAATAAATGTCAAATTTAAAAATATAATGAAGTTATATTCAATATGATAAATATTAATATGGATATGGATTATATGAATAATAAATTTTAATTTATTTTATATATGATAAAGATTTTATGAAACCTGTATTGATAGTAGTTGAGGGTTTTATCTTCCCCAATTTCCTTTATTGAAATATCTTCTATACACATCACCTTATTTTAATTTAAAAAGATCTATATAATATTCAAGAATTTAATTTGGGGTAATTTTTAAAATATTAGGTGGATTTATAATTCAAAAAATGGTTTTCTCCATGGGCTCTTTATCCATAGATTACCCAATTTATAAGGGATTATGTTGTGACATAAATTTGAACTAGGATTGTACACATTTAAATATCAACTATAGAAACTCGATTCTATATATTTTATGAAATATTTATATTATTCTACTTCATTTATATTTATTTTTTAATATACTCAATCTATTTTCATGCTTCTGTACTCAAAAATCCTGAAAAAAAATTCTAGATAACATTCCCCCTTATTTATCTTCTCATGGTCCATAATAAATTTCCTCAGTTATAATGATATAATAATTATATTATAGATACTCTTATTTATATATGATGTTTTATAAATTAATATTTTAAAACATTTTAATTTACATTCAAATGATCACATGGAATATGTAACACCTAAGATTTTGTGAAATATTTTTCATAGAAATTTTAAATTTAATATATTCTGTACGATAAAAAACACTGATTTTTAGATTGGGTTATAAATAACACTATTTTTAGCATACATTAATAACAACACTCATTTTTAATAGTGTAGCAAACAATACCATGTTTAGCTAGTATTACATCCAACACTGAGTTTAAAAGAAACGTTTCATACTATAAAAATATTATTATATGATTGTGATCACCTATCCATTGAAATAGAGCTTATAAGTAGTATTAACTAAATTATTAAAATATGTTGTTTAGGAATGTATAAATAATGAATTATTTTGTGAAAATTTGTTAAAAAAGAAATTTAAAAACTTTTGATAATATAAGAAATCAATTTTTTAAAAACTTTTTTCATGTACGTAAATGAGTTTCACCTCAAAAAATTATGTAGATCACATTTTATGAATCATTTAAATGAAATATTTGTATTAAATATTCCTTCAAATATATAACATTCATCATATTTTTTTTCTATATAAGATATAAAAATAAATCAAATTTCATGCTTTATAATTTATTTAAAATATTGTTTGGTTGCCTTTGGCATAATTCTTTTCAAATTAGAGTTTAAAGATTTTAGAAAATTTATTTGAAGAAATAAAAATAAATTTTTAGGAAATAAAATTAAAATTATGGTTGTGTTATTTTTTGGTTTTTTTTGAAGAGATTCATTTTTTTATTAATATTAAAAAAACACTGAACTGTTATGGAAATCTGCAGTTTTGATTAATTTATTTATAAAGTTAACATGATTGATAAATATGTTATAAATTATAATTAGTTCAATTATACAGAAATTATCTAATTTTTTTCATTCAAACTAATTTCATATTGATATTTTAATATTAGAACATTGTCACCTTTTAAACATTTTCTCTTTAAAATCCCACTTTCCCATCGCATCAGTGATAGAAATTTTGAAATAAAATTTTCTACATAATTGAATGATATTTATAAAAATGAATTCTATATTTGGAATCAGAATATTTTATATTATATAATATGTTAAATTATATTTTTACCAATATGAATAGTGAATTTACTATAAATTAATTACAATGGATACGATAACATTGGGTTTACAAGGGTGGGATGTCAAACTAAAATATAATTGTAAAGATAAGATATAAAATTATATAAGAACAAATTTTTTGACATATGTATACTATTAAAGAAATGAGGATCCATAATTACCTTTTTTCCCTTGAGACAAATGAAAACATTGTTATCACTCAATTCATTTCAAAAATAACAATTTTGTCATCACCCCCACTTGTAAAAGGACACCACCTCTCATATCTTCTTTAAACCAAAGAAACCTTAATTTTAGGAAATTACATGGAAAAAAATCCCAATATCCCTCATATGATCCTATAATCCTTATATTGGGTTTAAATCCTACAAACGAAGGATTTTAGCACAAACCATAGGTAGCTGCCCTAAGAAGATTCAACATTCATCAACAAAGTTTTTCGTTTTATATCTTGTGACAGGCGCTTAAATTATTATTAAAAAATTATAATATTAATAAATTATTATATTATAAATAATAATATGTATTTACGTTAATTTCATAGCCTAAAACCATATCTACCTCTATAAAATGTATTATTAAATTATTGTTAGTGCATACAGAAGACTACAACCTTGCGATCGAATGTCATTATTTTTTCCATTTCAAAATCTCATTGAAATAAATAAATATTTATTTATTTTTTATATATGATATTTATAACATAATTATTCCTCAATAATTATTATATCACACATATCTTCATGAAATAATATTTTTTTTGTGAATAAAATAACATATCTCATGTGTATAGAGGAATACATCCTCGTGAAGAGATGTGGTAGATTCGTGTATTACATAGAAGGTATTACAGATTATTTAAATGAAAATATGTTATATATATAACATAAAATTTTTTCTTGAATGATTGTAAATAGTTTATATTTCATTATCTTAATCTAAAAATAAAATGAAAACCACATTCATGCGTACATACGACCCACCGTCTCTATAAATGATGTATTTACTATTATATCAATAAATTTTATGGATTA
This sequence comes from Viscum album, assembly GCA_963277665.1. Classification (NCBI taxonomy): domain Eukaryota; kingdom Viridiplantae; phylum Streptophyta; class Magnoliopsida; order Santalales; family Viscaceae; genus Viscum; species Viscum album. Next base: position 1,708,239,747 of record OY728140.1, on the reverse strand, counting down.
ATATAAAAATAGATATAATTATTATATATTATATTTATACCATGGTTATCATTATGGATAATATGGATTTATGAACTAATTAAGAATCCCAAAAATGATACAAATCTAAACATATATAAAAAATAATGATGTTTTTACAAAAAAGGTAACTTTAACATATAATTATAAATTAACATGTAATAAAATGTCCTAAGAAAATAATCAATGGCATGAAAGATATAAATATTTCTATGTAATATATTTATAATAATATTTTATTTACTATATATTAGGTTTTAACATGTACAATATAAGTCAAGACATAAGTTAAGGGATTTTGGTCTCACTTTCTAATTCAGTGATACACATGTCATATTTACCACCTATTTATTTTATATGGTATATATATACCATAAATTTATTTTATGATTCATATAAATAAAACTATGTGGATTAACATAAACATTTTTTTATCGCTCCTTCAGGGGGTTTATGGTTCAGATGTTTATAAATCGATAAGGGATTTGTTTCTGAATTTTCTATCTTTGGGATATAAGTTATGTTATGCACTTTTCATATTCTATAATGTGTATGAAATTCCCCCATTGAAATTTTATATCATGAATATACCAATTTTTATGAAATTTTATGTTTTATTTTATTTTTTTCAATCATGGGGATTATTATTCAATTTTAAGAAAGTGGTATGTGTTTTATGTTACAATCTCACAATTTATTAGGATCGTTTGTAATTATTCTTCTAATGATGAAATACTACAATCTATATCTCATTATACAAATTAATTTTCTTCTCATCAAGTAATTTAACTATAAAAAAAATTCCCTTAATTTCCATAACATTATTTTCACAATATTTAAAACTATATGTTTTACTAAAGGTCATCCCTTGTATTGAAAATATTTTTTCTTACAAAACCATGTTTTATAAATATGTTTTAATAAATTTTTATTTTATATCTTGTGATTTTCAATGTTATTTTTATCCCTTTCTGAATTTTTACAAAAAAATATTTGAATGTAAACAAAATGTATTTTTCCAAACAATTCTCATTATAATTATACCAAAAATGTGAAAGGAATATTTTTCTTCGACAGGAAAGAAACATTGCATCATCAATAAAATTATTTTATTTAACTGTTTCCTTAAAAAATCATTATTATTTAAAAAAAAGATTTGAAAAAATTATTTTTTATAAATTTTTTTTTCAAATATTGAATTATAATTTCCTCAATAAATTATATATTTGAATTTAATACCATTGTTTATATATTTTCAAGAATATTTTAAAATAAAATTATTTCCAAAATATTTTATGAATTTTTAGTCTTAAAAAGTGATTTTTATTGAAGAGTTATTTTCCTCAATAAATGGTTTATGTGTCCTTCCAATATTATTTTCCATCTATGATAAAATCCTTTAATATAAATTATACATTACTGGAGATAAGATTGAATGATACAATCCATATTTTATACCTATATTGTAACTATTCTTATTGATGATATGTTCATGAAACTAATTTTTATTCATGGCTTCTATTATGTTGAGTTGATGAAATGTTTATGTTATCATTTTCAACTAAATGAAACAGGATGTGATGATATTTCAAAAAAAATTTCTAATAGTTTGGAAGATATATGTATATTTTTCTTTATGAGATGGGTGGTACTTATATCTCCCACTAATTAATTAAGTAAATATTTATATATCATGAGATAAAAATGTGAAAAAAGTCAATGGGATTGATCCACTATAAAAAAATGGCATGTTTTGATCCACTATGGGAAACATGTGTTCCCAGATCCATTATATGAAAATAGGTGCTCCCTAATACACTATAAGAAATAGTTGTGTCATGATCCAAAATGAGAAATAAGGTATCATTGTCGATCCACTATCTTGACTATCTTTATAGTTAATCATGATGTTTGTAGTTTTTTTAAATATTAATGATGTTTTCACACTATTAAGACATGATTTTATGGTTCATGAATGATTTTTGATGATTTATCACCATTATAGGATATACATTTTGATATGGTAATGATTCATTCCATAACTTATATTTATGATCAATGGAAGTTGGTTATAAATAGTTAATTTCATGATCCTGATCAATGAACAACATGATTATTTTATGATTTCATGTGACCATAGATTGATATATCCTATTTTTAGCCTTAAAGAGCATTTTAGCTCATCATTTCTTAAATTTCATTTCACAATGTTATAAATAAAGGTTTTATATAGAGTATGTATATGATAGTACTAAATTTAATGATATTTTTAGAAAACCCTAAATATCTTTAACTAGATTAAATTTTATTTCCATGTTTTTAATGCAACTAAGAAATTATGGTCTATAAGAATTTTTTATATATAATATATTTAATATTTATCAAAAAAGATTTAAAATCAATGTATGATAAGCCTTGGTCATTATAGTTGGTATCAAATGATAGGCTTAGTAAATCATTTGAAACATGGATGAGAAATAAATAATGGGATCACAATGTAGATGTATAAAGATAAGACTAAGGATAAGTAAATGTATAAGAGAATGTACTGAAATTTTGGTAATTGTTTGGATAAGTGTTTTCCTATAAATACATCCTTGTGTGGATACTATAAGTGGTTGTGGCTCTAACGTTGATGTACCCAGGTTTAAAAACAATAAAAAATTTATTCATTTAGACATGATCAGGAACTAGTGCATGATAATAGGTCTTTCTTCACAGATGGTTTTACACTCGCTGGGGCATTATTTTAAAATTCAATTTTTTTTAAAAAAAATATGAAGTATTAGAATATATTATGACTAGGAATGAACTAGGATAAACATAATGTGTCATAGATTAATAATGAAGGTGATTTGATCTGGACACACTTTATATTCATGATTTTATGGTTTCCCATTAAGATTAACATTTCAAAAATGGATTTTGGTTTTTCTCAATGACGAGAACAAAAAATAACTTGGTTCAAATTGAATGTGATAAAAAATTTACAAAAGAGAATAAAAATGCGATAATGGGAGGAGTGAAGGATGTTTTGATTATGCCTAATTAGTTTTCATAGAAGAATATTCAAAATTAGTTCGTTATATAAGACTTAGAAAAAATAAAAAGGAGAAAGAAATAGTTTAATGAGAGTTCGGGTAGTGGATACCATAGAGGAAAAAATATTTAATTTCATATCTATCGAAAATATGGGAAGAAACACCTGAGTGGATGTATTTGAGAAAGAAAATGAAATTTTGACCATGTAGAGTAGGGACACATATCATGAAACAACAAATGGAAGGTTAAAATTTTAGTCAACTTGATGAATGATAATAATGGTATCCCAAATATATCGTCGACAATATAATTCTTTAAAATTTTAAATTATGGGAATTATGTAAATTGATTCACTAAACGAAACGATCAAATGAAAATATCTATTGTTTTATGGGTTATGGTTATATTTCAGAAGATAATTATACTAAATTTTAATTACAAAATGAAATATATATTATATAATGGTATGGTGAAACATATTTAATGGTTTGATTGGTATTTGTGGTGAATGATGTATTTATGTGTTGTAATTCATGGATTAGGATATATGAATCATTTAATATATAATTATAGTCTAGAATAAGCTTTTATATAAAGATTTAAAGAATATGTTGAATTATTCAAATGGATTAGAAGAGTGACTTGATGAAATATTGTTATTTTTAATATGATAATGTAATCTTTACAATGTCCATGATATTGAGAAAATATTGTTTAATTTGGGTAAAGAGGAAATTGATGTGGATAAAGTAAATTCGATATATTGATGACTTCAGAAATGATAAAGTTTTTTTATGAAAAATGTTGTTTATATTACCATATATTGACTATAAAACATTATTGGATCTATAAAATATATTAAATAATATGTTTTTTTATTTATGGAATGGGAATGAATGTGTTTTTTCATTGAAATTATATGGAAATTATGGTTTCAGGAGAAATACAGAGGAAAGTATTCACAGGTTTGATATGTAACAATTAATAAATATTTTATACCATTTGGGGGATCTATGATAATTTTTTTTGGAAAATTTATTAACATTTTTTATAATGTTTTCAATTTTAATAATTCATAAGGGTTTTATGGTTATCCTTTTTTAATGGTTTATGATGAACCCATGGAAAGAAAGAGGGTTTCATTTCCTTTCCAAATAGAATATCATTGAATAATATATAAAATTTGATTGATTAATATAATCAATCAACCACCCAAAAATATGTTTTAATTGAGTTATTTATAGTGTGATTTATAAAACATACCACCATCAGAGTCAGATAAATTAAAAAGGAAAATGAAGCTGAAACCAATAATGGATTATTTTGAAAATATTTCATTACATTTTGTAAAAATGATCAATTTTGTATCACTATATGAAATCATTTTAATATTAAATAATTTGTTTTTCAAAACCCCATATTAAAATATATTCCAAAAATCATTCCTCGAAGAAAAGTAAGTATTTTCCATAAAAAATAGATTTATTTACAAATATATTAATAATATTGAGGGTTCCTTTTTATGATTTTAAAATACCTCTACTAAATTCAACACCATAAACCAAGTGATAAGTCCTTATTTTAAGAAAAATAATGATAAATACTATGATTACGATAAATAAAAAATATTGTTGCATTAAAAAACATATATATAATATAAATGAGATGATATAACATGGATATATAATAAAATGTGCTCATTTCAAAAGGATAAGAATTATTCTTATCATTATTATATTTGATGAAGAAATATGTTGATCAATTTAATTTCCTAGAGATGATAGAATAGATGAATTTTAATATCAACAATGAATATAATGAAAACTAATTTTAAGAACCACAGTAAAAAATTAAATCTTTGTTACTAAAGAGATAAAATACTAGTAAAAATTCACATTCCTTATATCCCACATACTTTAACATTCCATAAATCATTGTATAAATATTTTCAATCATAATCACTGATTACACAAACTTATTTGTACTAGTATCCTTTTATAATATTCATTTGTAATTGTTAATAAAAAAATATATTATTTTGATATATTTTATTTTAATCATCAGATCTTATTTTCTTCAATTATTAAATTAATACTTGTTTCATAATGGTGGTGCCGATTATTATTCATAAATTAAATTTTCATAATTTTAGTACATTATTTTCATTTTAAATTACTTTTTATAATGTTTTATTTTTATTTAATATGTTTTTTATGTACAATTCATAATGATTATGTATTTTTCTACTATGTTTTTGTAGTTTTCACAGATGAGGGGTATTATATTAATAATATGTCAGACAATACCATTACCATTTCAAAACAAAAAATATATATCAAATTATTATTTTCCAATATCAGTAATAATATTGTCCTTATATAATAATGATTGATATTTATAGCATTATTAATGTATATGGTTAAATATAACCATATTAGAATAATCTATAATTTATGGGTGAGTACTATTAAAAAATTGAATAATTTTTTAATTACATAATTATTATAGAATCCTAATAGTTTTAAATTTTTATTAATTTGTAAAATCTAATTTGAATATATTGGGATACAAAATACAATACTTTATTAAAGATGAAGTATGTCACATCCAATGGGAATGTTGTCTACCCATATTAAACAGATATGTTTAAATTCCCCATCGATCTAGATGAATATAATTATTTCATATAGTAATGTAATCTTAATATTTTTATAATTAAAATAATATCTATTTACATGTGGTTTTAGAACTATCAATGTATGTTGGTGTTGAAAAAACCAACACACAATTCCTTTAGGTTGTTTTCTGAACATAGGCATGATGACATCTTTATTTTTTGAATGATTTTGGATAATGGTATACAATGTATTTAAATTAGTATAACTAAATTCATATATATTATTAAAATTATTATTATTATAATTTTGTGAATAAAATATGTTTTTAGTGATAGAAGAAGAAAAAAACTATGAGTTATAAGTTGATAACATTACCTCTCTATTTGGATATTCTACCATGGGAAACACCCAAAGATTTTCTTTATTTTTCATATGGGAATAAAAAGAAATTTGGGATGGGGGAGAGTTTATGAGATACTAGTGTATAATTTTTTTGTGGTAATTGTTTCAAATTATTGGTGAAATGTGGTGTGAGTGAGTTAATTTTATAGGTGAGGATAATGAAATTTTTAAAATGAAATTTTATAATATAAATTGGGAAAAAGTTTTTAATTATTGGTTAATCCAATGTGTACAAAAATGTTATAGTGAATGAGGTATGGTGGATCATACCTAATCCATCAATTTGAAAAAAACTTTTAAATATATTTTTTGTCTATTATTCTAATATTTTATGTATTTCCTTTTGTGACTATGAAAATTAATTTTTACCATAGTAATTTACTTTTAATGAAAAATGAAAAATAATTATTTTACATTTTTTAACATTTTTAAACCAAATAAAAAACCATTTTTGATAATATAATTTACATGTGTTGGAAAAATTATCATTCATATTTGTGAATGTATCATATAAAAACCTGTTTTTTGAAAATGCGTACTGTTAATCATAAAAACTATGTATAACATAAAACAAAAAATATATTTAATTTTCAATACATATATTTCATTAAAATATAATGGTTTTTTGGATTTCAAGTAAAGCTAAAACATAATATTTAAATATAATATATATATATAAATGAAAACATAAAAAATATCATTTATGGAAAAAATTAAGAATGTTAAAAAAATGTTAAACCTTATATTTCTTAATCAAATAAAGTATTTTTAAATTAATTATTTGACATAAAAAATTAATTTTTATCATTAAAATGTATTTTATATGTTTTTATGTTATACTTACTTATCTATATAGGAAAAAACACTACAGTTTCAGAAATAATTAAACACTTAACTGTTCAACTAAAAAATTTGTTTTCTTGAATAACACAAAAAATACATCAATTTATTTTTTATTTTAAAAAAATTAATTTAATTTTATCTTATTCACATGTTATATTCAATTTAAATTAATAATTATTATAAAAAAATATGTAGAAAAAATTATTTTCCTGAAAAAATTAATTATTATTATTTTAATATAACCTTTTAAAATGATTCACAAAGTGGTACATAGAAATAATATATTCCAATTTAAAAAATATCACATGATATTTATATTTCAAAATATTATTAAATTATACTATTACAGTTTTTTTGTTTTCCTCTTGCGTGTATGATACACTACTCATCTTGATATCTATTTAATGATAAATTATTTATCAAAATCCCCACTCATTAAATTATACCACCTTAAAAAAATTTCAATATGAAATTTTTTACTATGATTTAAATATGTGGTTATAATCTTCATCATTATATGCTTGGTTTCCCATTAATCTTCCTTAACATATTCTCCCACTATAAAACATTGATCCATTTAGTGGTCTTGTTCCTCTGTATTTTATTTCATTGAATTAGAATCCCCATCAATAGATCCTTATATGGTAGATCATGATTCATTTGTAAATATTTACAATTTATTACATGTGAAGAGATGGGAATGTATTTTATCCAAATTATTACCTAAAATAAAACATGTACTGTATTTTATTTTCAAGGTATATTGAAGAGATACGATACAACCATGACATTGTAAAATATTTTGAAGGGACTTATGTACCTATGTATTAGCATAACTTTATAGAAAATTCACATAAACCACTTCTAAGGAGATATTTTGAGGAATATATATTCATAAATATGAAACTACATATTTCTATGATTATTATCCACATAACAATTATATTGACCATGTGGTTCATTTATATATATTTTTCAAAAGGTTTGGGTAGAAGCCACATTTTATTATTAATGTGAAGAAAAACCTTTTTTGAATACCTAGTGGGAGACCCATCATAGAGCATAATGGCCTAAGGTTATGAAAGCCCAATTTTAGAAAGGTCCCTCTGATGAATAGTACAACTATAGTACCGGAGATGCTACAGTACAATCACTACTACAGTTTCCACTATAGTACCTCTGCCACTACAGTTCTGCCGCTACTTATGTGCTCTGCTATAAAACTGCTACAGTGCCACTAGAATGTCATACCTGTCTGGAATCGATCATGGGTATTTTGGATGCCAAGAAAAAGACTTTAAAACATTGGTATAGTGTCTTTGGAATGTCCTTAATTTATATTATGTTTAATGGTTTGACCATTATCTACCATATCTTGGATAAGATCCAATCCAATCAACTTCATCTCTCTATCTTAATCCCAGTGTGTGGGATTCCTTTTTTTATTCCTATAGAGACCCTTAGATAATGATAACTAAATTATAAAAGAGAAACTATAGTTATATAAAAACACTACCATGGAGAGGTGTTGATCCCAATATCCTTGGAAACCTATTTAAGAAAATTTCAATAGGTTCTCAAGAGTTCAAATTTTTCATTCATACATACCATACTCTTGGGAGTTATAAGCAGTGATTAAGATTATCTATGTATATAATGTTTTCTATTGTCCTCACTAGAACCTTAAGGTAATCATTTTATTTGATACAATATAGAGTTATATTCAATAGATTCTTAAAACCTCTCTTATGTATATATTAGTGATATACTAATCAGCGAAATATAATTTTATGAAAATTAAATGACTATATTTGTAAGGCTATAATCTAAAACCCAAATTTCATTATGAATATTAGATGAATTGGGAAATACTATATGGAAATTTATCATGATTTTTCTCTTTTATATACTATTATGGATAATATTTCAGTCATCCCCTATGAAATTGACTTTAAAAAATTCCCTTTTTCCTATCCCAGAATTGAGATTCATATTCTGGAATTATCTCTTCATTTTATCACATTAAATAATTTTTCCTAGATCTATATAAATCTTTGTGTTTCCTGGATGAAGTTTAAATGATTATCTATTTCTATAATCCAAATTTTCACTCTTTACATCTGGTTTTAAAGAGCACATATCTACATTCCAAATAATATAAAACATTGTAGCACCCTTGACATAAGAAACCTTGAGAACATTCATACTACTATTATATTGAGAAAATATAGAAGGAATCTCATCCCAAATGATTTATCAATTTAGTATACTTGGTAAAATAGATACATACATCATTCTTAAATTACAATTGAATACACAAATTTCTCAATATTTTTTAAGAATTAATTTATTCCAATGAGAATATCTTTGCATATCATTCATTGTATACTTCATGGAATCATGGGTAAATGAAATAGTATAAGGTTGAGTACAAATTCTCATTAAGTGTTAAGTATAGTTGAATAAATATTGAATAAAAAATAATAATAACCATGGAATGTTAAATAACAAAACCCACATTCCATTTAAATAACTATATTAGTAATAATCAATATGAAAAGATAAGTAACATATTATACATTCTATTTAAATAACTAGATAAGGAATAAAAAATATAGAAATATAAATAACAAAAAAACTCATTCCACTTAATAAATATAGAGATAATTAAATTAATCCATTGATTTTGTCATAATGAGAATCCCATGAAAAATAATTATAGAATAATGAATTAAATAAATACTTATTTATTATACTGCATGTTTCCTTGGTATATAGAACATTTACCATTATTTCCTTTCACTTGATAGTTTGGAATATACTCTATAAAACCTCATTTAGTAATGTATTTACAACTAATTCGTCATATGAGACTACTTATTAATTTATGGGCTATGATTAACTAGCATCCACCCATATATTTTTGTCCAAAAAAATCTTATACATAGAATAATTTTTTTTAATTCAGAAAAAACATGCCTTATAAAATTTCAATATTGTGTAATGAATACAATTTTTATTAATATTTCTAGATATAATAAATCTACATTCAATTTTATCACCACGTATAAAAATGTTATATAGTTTATGAAGTAATAATATCAATGATAAATATTGTGTATATTTAGGGTAATTTTAATTTCTAATGATCACATGAACATGAACATTTGAAAAGAAAGTTATGGAATAAAAAATAATTATTGAAATGAATTTGAAAAAATTCCTTAGTTAGAATGATCATAATCCATCTATAGGAATAATAAATATTTTATAAATATAACATATACTAATTAGAGTAGGAATAAATAGTTATTATAATTTTTTAATATAAATACCACAAATATATATATATAAATATTCTTATACATAATACCCATTTAATTTTGATTTTTTTGAAAAAATATTAAATTGAAAATACATTTTAATAAAATCTTTAAAAAGAACCTCATAAAAATGAAAAAGTTGTTTTAATTAAATTACTTCCATGTTGGTAGTTATTTTCACACATTCTATAAAGAAAATTATTTTTTCCTGGTAAAAATGTTAGAAAATATCCTTATTTAGAAACAGATGAGGGTATTCTTTTGAATAATATTTGAAAAACCCAAAATGGGTAAATATTTATATTTATAAATAAATTTTAAAAGGATGAATAAAACATATTAGAAATCATATTTAAGAAAATATGGTTTTTTAAGTAAATGGATTTTTACTGAAGGGAGATATGAAGTCTGATAAAACATTTTATCACAAATTTTAATTACCAAAATGTGAGAAAATGGACAAATTACCTTAAATATATCATGAATAACCAGAAAAGAAGATAATGTAAGGGTATATTAAACAATGGTAAAATAATTTCTTCTATTTTCAATTCGAGTGTAAACAATCCCGAATATATTGAAATTGTAATGAAAACAATTTATAATATAATAACATAGCAGGGGGAAAAAACAAATGAATCAATAATTTGGAGCAAATATATATATAAATAAAACAATTTGAATAAAAAAATGGATAATAAAAAGCCATTATACACAAAATATTAGAATATTAATGATAATGATGATGTAATATAACCCAATGAAAAGAAATTGAGTTATGATATTATTTACTACCTTGTAACTCTTAATTAAAACCCCCTTAGATGAAATAAATAAAATTGAAACCAAAAATACAGTGAATAATGAGTTATTAATTATATTAGCTGTAAAAAGGGATGTATGTACAAAATATAAATGGAATTAGGTGTGTTATAACACAATATGCATCCATGAAATGAGATTGAGATGAAAACCCATGCCTCAAGCTTTTCTTTTGGTGATAATTTATTTAAATAGAGGTATAGTAGTTTTAAAAATTTTATTAACTTATAAAAAAATAATAAAATGTATGATATCATATATGGGATTTTTATAACATATAATTATTCGTTTGTTAATTATCTCTCATTACATTCATTATTTCTGGTGTTAAATGCCTTGTTTTTTCGAGTGTGTTTTTACTTGTTATTTTTTCTTCCTATTAATTAGATAATGATTTTATGAAATAAATAATTTGAACAATGATATCCACATTATATATATTCAGTATAAAAATATATATATTAATCCATTAAATTTTGTGATGGGAAATATAATACACCTTTCATGGAGATGGCAGGTTGTTCTTATGCGTGAACACTATTTCTAATTTATTATAATTTTGAAAGAAATAAATTTAAAAAATATATATATATTATTCTAGTAAACAATTTATTCATTTATATCCTATATTATTTTTATCTTATCTTTATCACATTCCATGTAAAGATTAAATGAATAATATTGCACCATGAGATGGTAGTGTATTGTACACACACACAACATCATCGTATTCCCAAAAAATAGAAATCATGAAGGGACATGTAATATACTAATTAAAAAAGAATAAAAACATAATAAATAAAATATATATCATATATAAACTATAAATTCTTCATTATTCTCATCCATGAAAGGTGGTGATTTAAAAATGAATGATAATGGTTTGTGAGTTGGTATACAGCTGAACACACGAACGAGTATTTTGTAACACATTTGATGAAATTGTGTGAGGTTAATTGTAATAAACCTAACATAAAAAATATTTGAATATATTATATATTTTTGGTTTTATATAGTCATGGTATATTAATAATTGAAGTAGGTGGACAATGGAAAAATTAAAAAGGCTTTTAGAAGAACATTACATCTTCTATGGGTATCCACCTTAGGATTGGGAAAAATCCATCAAATGATGGATTTATGAAAAAAATAATGATTCTAGGATGATAGAATATACTTTTGGGAGTTAATTTGGATGTTATGATCAGAAAAAATGTTTTTTTAATTTGTGAAAAGAGGAGGAGAGGGGTGGCCTTTTTTAAGTGGGGGTGAGCGGCACTCTAGAAAATGTTGAAGATGGTGAATTCCACCCGTGTTTTATTCCATGTTAAGTTCCACCAATAATGGACTTGTGTCACTAATATATGAAATTCCAATATTATTCCATCTAATGCATTTTAGAAGATTTTATAGTTCATTTCTCGCCTTAAGATTAATGTTTAGTCCCATGGAAAACACACTTTTCTCATAATCGATATAATTAATTTTAACTTCCTTAAAAAAAATTTGGTCGAAAATTAATTTTACCTCCATATAAATTATATATTTTATTTATTCCAAATATCTAATCCATTTTTATAAATTCAAACCACATAATTGTCAAAAATTAATTAAAATTAGTCTTGTAGATGTGACGGGAAAGCGTGATTTTAGAGTGAAAAAGTTCAAAAGTTTACAATGATTTAATATCTAAATAAAATATAAAAATTATACCAGAGTTATAAATTATATTTTATGACTTATAATTTAACTATTATTTATTTAAACAAACTCATAATATAATTTAACATTATAAACTATTTATATGAATATGTAGTTTGTAATTTAAATTAAATATTTCATGACTATTCATCAAAAAATGAATTTTTTCATAAAAATATCAAAAAATATACATAAACTAATTTTAATTTAATATATTAAAAATGAAATTTATTTTCTAAAATAAAATATTTAAATAAATAAAAATTATGTTCTAAAACATGTGCACTATTAAAATCCAACAAAATTATCTTAATCAAATATAGATTTTTATGTGTAAAATTAGATATGTTATTTTATTTTTGACTATAAAATATATTGGATTAATGTAAAGAATAGATTAAATATATAATATATATATTTAATTAATATTATTTACTAATAATAATTAATTTAATTTGTTAGGATAAAATACATTTGGGGTATAAATTTTTTTTAAACATTTTATTATATTCAATTCATTTTAAGTATAATTCCAAATTAACTGAAAACAATGAATTAAAATATATATTATAATATGTTAGTTAATCCCATTTATAACCTTCAATTTAATATATGGCTTATAAATTTCATTTTAAATAATGTAAATAGTATTCGGTAAAAATTTCAGTTACATATAATGCGAACTATCAAAGAAAGATAGTTTTGCGCCCAACACAAGCTGCAAAAATATTTTTTGTAGTGAAATCTATAAAAAAAATTCATTTATTTTAAGAAATTAAAATATAAAAAGTTTTTGTGATTTTGTATTAGTTTCTAATCTTTCTGTTGTGTTTCATAAACACTTTCTTATATGATATTCATATTTTATGCATTCGTGGGTTACATTCTTCCCACATTAAATAAACTGTGTCCTAGTAATTTAAACATGATATGGAAAATTAATGTATTAAAATTTGTGAATAACATTGTTGAAAACCCCGCATAATTATAATGTTTGGTAAAACTCATTTTAATAATGGAGAATTGGATTTCTGAATAATATATATAACAACACATAACTAAGTTCCTTGTTTGGAGAAAAATTATGGAAAGTGATGATATGGACATGTCGGAAAATAGTAAATAATTATAGATTGATATTGAGTTCATTGATCAAAATTAAGTTAATGATAAATGTAAAGTTGATGGCCTCAAATCCTTAAATCTAATAGGTTTGAAAAGGTTATTGATATACTCAGAAATGATGGTTATAAAATAATAATATATTTCAACATCCTTTTTCATGGTTGAATAATTATTTAAAAAATAATAATATGAGGACTTATAACTAAATGAAATGATTCTATTTCATAAGAATATTTTCATCTGTTTGTTTTACATCATTAAATTCATTGCTTATTTTAAGAAATAGATAACCAAAAATGAATTTTTTATTCAAGAAGCACTAAAATTTACTTTTAACAGTTCTCAAGATCCATAATATTGGGAAAAGTATTTTCATTTACCTTAAACCAGTTAAAAACCCATTATGGTTAATAAATTAAACACTATACCTAAAAATTAATTCTAATGATTCATTATTAATATTCATTTTTAATTTTTTTAACTAAAAACAATTACATATGAAATAGTACATCACTTAGGCTAGTGGTTGGAAGAAATGCTATCATATTTTGGTTAAGGGATCAAGCCCCACCACCATTCTGTATGTGAGGGTTTTTCACCTTTTATGAGAGTTTTCCTTCAGAAAAACCCATATTAATAGAATTCAACAATGTTCCCTAAATTTTTATTGACATCCTTGATATAATCATTATCATTAAATAACCCCTTTACTAATGTTTTGATAATTTTTTTATTTATCATGTATGATGATTTATAAAATTACATTAATGATAATATTGACCATAATGGTTATAAATACAATTAAAAGTATTTCTATAAAATGTAAAGAAATTTTTCCTAATATACATCTAATTAATAAATCATATTATTGCAAAATATTTCAGAAAAATATCCTTAATCACAGTAGACTCACATCAGATAAAACCAAAAAAGTGGGGTTTATTATTTTTAACATTTGATCACTCTTAAGATAAATAACCCATGATTGTATAAATAACTCTTATGTTAATGAAAACATAATTTCTTTTAAAATATAACATAATATTTAGATATTTCATGATCCTTGTAACAAAATTACTTATAGTAAAATGATTCAACTATTAAATCCATTGATCCCAATACATAAATACTTCATCACTTTTACATCAACATATGTCCTTCCATGTTCGAGGTTTTATCCTAAGTCATTCATTTTAATTATCTATTAAATTCATTCATAATGGTTCTAGAAACCCGACATAATATCTACCTTACAAAAACTTTTGGATGTTCTTATATACTTATCCTCGAATTTTATCATAGGGTTATTTCCATTAATCCATGACTTACTAAATAAAATTCTCAAGGATTCACAAAAATTTATTCTTATACTATATATAGTGAACCTAGCCCTAGAATCCTTGATCTGGTGCCTACTATGATTACATTGGAATAAGGTAAAAAGAATCACATCTCAAAGGAATAATAAATTTAGTAGTCTTGTTAAACTGAATACATACACGAGCCTCACATTATATCAAAGTACAGAAAAAAAATTTTTCCAAGAAGAACATGAATCCATTTATGATATCCCTCCATATCAATCACAGTGCACTTCATGGAATACTGGGGAAGGGAAAAAAATTTGATATGAAATGTGTTGGGTAAAAATACATGAAAGAATCATTGCTGTATTTTTGGGTTGGTTTTGTTTGTTGAAAATGAAGGATTATAGTGTAAATTGTCGTGTTCTTAAACTTTTGTTGACAATATATGCTAAAAAGGAACCACAAAAAAGTAATAGAAGATCCATAATTTGGTACAAAAAGTGTAGATACAAGGTGGTGCCGTTTTGGAGTATTTCCCAATTTTTTGGGTATAAAATTTGGATTTTGGTGAGAATAAAGAAATATGGATTTCCTTAAAGATCTCAAAAAAATATGGAAAAGGAATGAGTTTCATGAAGATGGGATTCTTGATGTGGATTTTGAAAGGACATGAATAATTTTGGCGGTGTTCGTCACGATTCTGATGTGCTCCATGAATGGTAGAGTTAAAGAGCATTACAGTGGCGAAAGAAATTTTGAGTGGAGCTTTGTAGAGAAGGCACGATGGAATTTATGGAATGTACCAGGATTACGATGATCTCCACAATCTGAAATTTTTTGTGGTGCTTTTTGATAAAGAGAATATTTTGATAAATATTTCAGAGCTTTGTGATTTCAGTTAACGTGGCTCTAACTTCACATGTAAGGTTTAAGGGTTAGTGGGATCACTTATAAATATACCTCGACCCCCTTGAGAGTAGTAGATATTTTTTAAAGATAAATCTTTTGTTTTCAAATCATGAAGGTGGATTGCAGAGGTAGTTTTCTTCGTGAAAGAAGGATTTTTGTGGTGTCTAACCATGAAAGTGGTGTGTTCCGGATTGGCTCAGTGAGCTTTGTGAAAGAAGTCACTTTGCAGCGGTATGACCTCTATGATGGAATATGCTCTGCAAAGGCTTGGGCATTGTGATGGTGTGAGATCTATGAAGTAATGTGCACCATGGGGAAGTGAGCTCTGCTATGGTGTGTGCTTCACGAAGAGGCATGAACTTCACGAAGGCTGGTTCTAGAGTCATAAAATTGTGAACTTTGTGAAGGTGGGTTCTTTGTGAATGTATTTTCAATGGGTGTTTCCTAGATATCAGTGGAAAGGAGGTATTCAATAGTGGATACAATTTGGACATCAATATTTCATCTATTTAAAGTAGTGAATTCATTCATTAATGATAATGAAGAGATATAGAGGTCTATAAACTATTAGTGGATCTTATGAAGAATCAGTGAGTTCACATCAGCTGAGAGAGTAGTGAGTTCCCAAATTTTGAGTTTTTTTAAACCCAGAGGGACAACGAGTCCACTCAAAACATGTATACAATAGAGTTCTTATTGAATATTTGGTACATCCACAAATATCCGGTGTATTCTTCTTTAGATATTACCCAGTGAGGGGAACCCAAGTAAAATTATTGTGTCATGTGTGTTATTTAAGATTCATTTATACTCTGTAATGGGAAAGGGACAGAGAAGATGGTTTTTCTAACAACAAAAAACGAACCAAAGGGTCTGTTGTTATAATTTTTCAAACCATGATTCACCCCCCCCCCTCCCAGGGTATATAGCCTATTGGGCCTTATAATTGGTATCATAGAGAAATTTTGATATCGATGTTTCTCTCTCTAATGGAGGTCACTAATCATTAAGGGATTCTGATCTTCGACAGGATCAATTTTCAGTTATGGAAGATTTAGATGAAATAATACATCCAATCCTTGTGAATGGATGTGTTTACAATAGCAATGTATGGAATAACAGTCGATATTAATAGTGGTGCATTATAGGAACCTGAGTGTGGAGAATTGGAAGATGATTCCAATAGAATTAATGCTTTAGGGGGATCCCAATCTAATGAAATCTATACAATGATGATTTTGTAAAAAACATCACATTACATGTGGGAAAATCTATAGAATATATAAAATGGAGATACAAAGGTCAGAGATGCAAAGATGCACGTTCTGTGGAACAAGTATGAAGATTTGAAAATGAACCTGAATGAGTTGATTGATTCATTCTTTTACATGGTAAATATTGTTGAAGATTATATGCATGGTCATGGATAATTCATTGAAGACTTAAAGATCGTAATGCACATATTGAGAAAACATCCGCCTCGATTCAATCCAAAAGTCATAGTTCAGGAAGATAAAGATCCAAAAGAGTGGACACTGGACAATTTGCATAGTATGTTGGTTTCATAGAAGATGCTGAATGATGATAATGAGTCTTTGGATAAGGGGAAATCTAAGGAGGTGTCATTCAAGGCCATGAAGAATCTCACCATTGAAGAACCTATGGAGGATGAAGATATGGATGAGGTGATGTCATTTATTTCATCAAATTTGAATACAGGAAAAGGAATGTTCAAGGGGGAAAACACACTAGATTGTTTTCGATGTAGAAAGGTTGGTAATCTTGCAGCATGGTGTCCCAAAAACATACAGGAAAATGATGACGTCAAGGAAGCTGAAATTCACAGGAATAAGGCTTCATCCTAGTGGAAAGGAAAGAAATAGTTCAAAAGAAATTTATTTAAGAAGAAAAATCTCCATTCAAAATAATGTCATAGTTTAGATAAATCTAAGGCTGAAGAGGTTAAAGAGATAGATAACTGCAATGATTGTGGTGAAAATGCTATGGTAGTGGTTGTCGATAGTACTCAGAAAAAGGAAGAAACCAAAATTGATGAGGATAAAGAATATGAAGGAAGAGTTGATATGCAAGATGCGTTTGAGTCATCCCTTGAAGAGATAAGTCTTAGGAGATAAAAAAAAAATAAATCCAACAATGTTGTCCATAACGCCAAACTCTATATGCATGAGAAAGAAGAATAGAAGTCTGAGTTGATGGAAGAAATTGAAAACTCAAGTCATCAACACCAGATGAATCAGAATCCATTTTGAGTATAAAATCATGATTGAAGAACTTAAAAGGGAGATCGACGACTTGAATAACCCAATGAAAGTTAAGATCAAGTGTATTGATGGAATTAAAGGAAAAGCTTCAGATATGTGACAAACAATTAAGGACTAATAAAAAATTAGGATCACATAATATTATGGAAAAAGAAGATTATTCAGAATACTAAAAAGATGAAGGATGATCCTATTAGTTCTGTAGGAAAGAAAAAGTAATTGAGTTCAAATGCTAAGGCTGATTTTGGGCATGATTAGAAACAAAAAGCAATCAGGTTTGAAGTCAGACCATAATCACCCATTCCATGAGTGAAAATTTATGTGGGTACATAGAAGACCCAGAATAGTCATGGACACAAAGGTAATACTAGCATTGTATATGTGACATGTAGAAATGTGCCTTTAATCATGTGTTATTTCTTTGGAAAGATGGGACACTCAAAAAATGTGTGTTATATAACCAGAAGATACCAAACGAATCAAGAACAGAGGAGGTATCCTAACAAAGAATGGTTCTCTAGAACATTTTTCAAAGTACACTATTTTTTGGTGCAGATTATTTTGGAACATGGCTAGATACTGTAAATCAACTATACATCGGAGTGTGCCATAATAGAATCAAAATGTTCACAAGAAGCAGATCAATAAACCAAACTGTGAGTTGAAAATTATAGATAGATTTGTAATCTTTCAAGATGAAGTCGATCCATCCTAATTTGAGAAAGATCAGAAGTCTCAATATATACTGAGTGTGAATAAAAAAATATGGACCAAGAAGAAGAGAGAAGTAAATGAAGTGGTTGCTGAAATATCCATTAAATCATTAGACCATTGTAGTGTACGGATCCTTGACAGTGGTTATACATATCAAGTTATAGGAATCAAAGATCTGGTTATAGCCATTAATATAAAAAAGAAGGTTTTTCATGTTTGGGAATGATGAAGGCCTGAAGATAATTCGATCGAGAAAGGCCCGGTTAGTAGGAATTCAAATAAGACATGAAAAAGTCTTGGTTGTAGAAGGTCACAGTCACAATTTTCTCAGTGTTTTCTAATTATGTGACTCAAGGATTTCTATAATGTTTACTAAGAAGACATGTATCATCAGTGGACAAGATGATGTAGTGGTTCTACAGGGAATCAAACAAATGGAAATCTCTACCTGGTAAGTGGAGAAGAAGATATATGATTTTTTTCTAGAGATAAAGAGAACAGGTTATGGCATATTCAACTTGATCATCAATGAAAATCATCCCTATATGATTTGGTTAAGTGTGATTCAACTGGAGACCTCCCTAATCTATCATGTGATCATACTCATTCGTGAGATGCATGTATCCGACCAATGTGCAGGGGCCATTGCGTTCGTTGACAAAGGGGGAGAAATAGTAACTCCTCAAGGGGGAGAAACTATGTCTAAGGAAGGGATAAAATGTCTAATTCAAATAAAGACACTGGGAGAAGCTTACAGGTTGATTAATGAGATAAGTGTAGAAATGAAATAGGGGGAGAGTATTAAATATAATGAAGCTATAAGTGGTCGATCAAAGAACATATATCATGACTATTGTAGATCATGATAAAAGTATAAGAGTGATGTTGGAATGTTGTTAGATGGTTTCCATTGAAAAACAATTTTTATTAGTATGGTATCAGTGAATGGTGTCAGAAATGAAATGATTCATTGATAAACATTCCATACTACACCTGTTTCTCACACCGAGCATTGCTCATGTGGGCTTAGAGTATGTGGTGAGTGAATCTTTAGTTGTTATCTGAATTACAAGAGGTAAAGATTGGTAGATGATGGAGGGAGACAAAACGATGTATCAAAGTGTAGAAAATAATTTTGAGAAGAGTTTTCAACCAACCAAAAGGGGGATATTGTTGGGAAAAAATCCATGAAGGTAACATTGCAACATTTTTGGGTTGGATCTGTTTGTTGAAAATGTTGGTTTCCATGGTGAATTGCAATGTTCCCAAGATGTTTTTGAAAATACATTTTGACAAAGAACTGTAACAAAGGAATGGATGATCTAGAGGTGGTACAATAAGAGAAGATATAATGGGGTGCCTTTTTCTAGTGTTTTTGAAATTTTTGGGTTCCAAAATTTACAGTTTGGTGAGCATTGAAAAATATGGATTTCATTGAATATCTCATCAAAATATGGAAAAGGCATGTGTTTAACCATGATGGGATTCTTGATTTAGATTCTACGAAGACATGACGATAGTTGGCAGTGTTCATCATGATTATGATGAGCTTCACAATTGGTAGAGTTCAAGAGCATAGTGACAGAGGAGGGTATTGTGATTGGAGAATCATGGATAAGGCGCGAAGGAATTGATTGAACAATCCATTATTATGATGAGATTTGGGATATGAAAATTGATGTGGTAATTCGCTGTATAGAGAAAATTTCAGAAGATATTTTAGAGGTTTATGATTTGAGCCAATGTGGCACTAACATCATGTAGATGGTTAGAGGGTCAGTGGAATTGCATACAAATGGACCTCGACCCCCAAAAGCGAAGTAAATAGTTTTCCAGGAAAAATTCATTTCCCTCAAATCGAGAAGGAGGTTTACGGAGGTAGTCTTCTTCGCAAAATATGGAGGTTTGTGGTGGCTAACCTAGCTCCATGAAAGTGGTGTGTTCTGCGTTGTCTCGGTGATCTTAGTGAAGGAAGTTAGGTAGTAGTGGATTGAGCTCTAAAATGGCCTAAACTCTACGATGTATTATGATTTGTGAAGATCTGATCTCTATGAAGCAGTTTGCTCCGCAAGGCAGTGAGCTCTACTAACTTGTGTGCTTCGCAAAGATTCAAGAACATTGTGAAGGCTTATTTGTGCTTCACAAAATTGGGAGATTTTCGAGGTAGGGTTCTTTTCAAAGGTATTTCAAAAGGGTGTTTCACAGTGATCAGTGGAAAAGGGTTATTCACAAGTGGATGAAATTTGGACTTCAATAGATAATATAAATATTGTGGAAGATGTATTCAGTAGTGATAATGAAGAGACCTACAGGCCTATAAACAATGAGTGGATCTTATGAAGAAGCATGTAGCTCACTTCAGTTGAGAGAGAAATGAGTTCTCAAATTGTGATTTGTTGTAAACCATAAGGGACAATTATTCCACTTGAATCTTGTAAAAAGTAGTAAACATATAGTGTATTTGGTACATCATCACATCGTTAGTGTGTACTCCTAGGTTGTTACCCAGTGAGGGTGAACCAAGTAAAATTGTTGTGTTTTGTGTTTGCTTTATGATTATTTTTATACTCTACAATAGTAATGAGAGAGAGTATATTGTTTTGTTTAACAACAAAACAAGATCAAAATGGGTTGTTTTTTTAAATTATCATACTCGGATTCACCCCCCCCCCCCTCTTAGGGTATCTAGCTTATTAGAAATAACAATATGCTCAGTAATGGTTAAGTAAAGAGAAAGAAATATTTAATAAATAAGAATTATCAATATGAAGAAAATAAGTTTACACACATTCCATTTAAATGAATAGAGAGGGAATAATCAAAATTTTCTGTAAAACTACTAAAAAAATTCCATTTAAATAACTTGATAAGGAATAATCAATATTAGAAGGTAAATAACTGAAAAATCATGCCATTTAATCCATGAAATAATAATAAAATTAATCCATATATTTTTTTATATTGAAAATTTATTACATAATAATAACTGAATTCTGAATGATAGAAATTTTTAATTATTGGATACCATGTTTCCCAGGCACATGGAACCTTTACCGTTAAGATATTTTACAATACAATTTAAAAAATATATGGTAAAACCATTTAGTTGATACTAACAACTGATTCTTCCTATGATATTACCGATGAATTGAGGGGATATCATTAATAGGCCCCTACTAATGTCTTTAGGTCCAAATCATTCCTTATATATTGAATAGTCAATTTAACTCATAAACAACAACTCTTATCAAATATTTGTATTGAGTAATGAATACAGATTTATCAATATTTCCCTAGATAATTGAATAACATTTAAAGTTAACACAATATGTAAAAATGTTATTTTTTAGGTATTAATAATATCCATGATAAATAATGTGGGCATTTAAGATAAATTTGTTATCTAATGATCAAAGTAAAGTAAAAATTTCAATGGAATTCTATTGAGTAAAAAATATATTTTGGAATTTAATTTCAATAATTTACTTATTCAAAATGATAATAACCCATCTAATGAGTTTATAATAATGTTATCAATATAAAATATATACATTTGATTAATAATGAAGGTTTTTTGACGAATATAAATACCATAAAAAGTTCTTTAAAATTTCCCTTGAAGAAAAATATACTCTTATTTTTAAAATAATCTTGAAAATAATTTCCATTTAAAATATCATTTAGAATATTTTTTTGAACTAAAAAAACATAAACAATAATAGGTATATTCCATTAAATAATGTCCATGTTAGTAGATAATTATATACATTCCATAAGGAATAATCATTTTTCATGGTAAAATGGTTCAAAAAATTCCATTTTATGAAATGGTTTAGGAGATCCCATTAATGAATTTTTTTTAAAATTAAAAATGGAAAACTATATAATTTAATATATATTTATTATAAGTATAATGATAATATTATTGAAAATATTTTTAAAAAACATAATTTTAAAACAAAATGGTGTTCTGACCTAAGGGAAAATGAAGTTCTATGTTATTCAAATATTTTATATATAATTTTAAGTACAAAATATTTAGAAATTGTAACAATTATATGAAAATGATAATGAATAAATAGATCATTATAAAATATAATTGTTTTTTAAATAATGATCAAATAATTTCATTCAATGGGAATTCATGTGTAAGAAATCCCATATAAAATTAGACTTTGAATTAAACCCCTCATATGATCATAATATTTAATTGAGAAAAAATTAATCAATAGATTATGTGTATCAACTACAAATACACATAAAATAATATTAAATAAAAAATATATAGTAAAAATTAATTACACCCATAATCTTATTATATTAATGATAACGAGGAAGTTATATCCCAATGAATTGAAATTGGGTTATGATATTCATTACCACATGGAAAATCTTAATTCAAATCCAATTACATGAAATAATTCAAACTAAAAGTAAAATACCTTGATTAATGAATTATTAATTGAATTATATTTCAAATGTGTTGTATATACATCATATAATTTAAATTATGTACATAACAATATAATAAAACTCAATGTAATGAAATTGAGACGAAAACCCTTACCTCACACTTTTTTTGTAGTACATTCCTTAACCTTATGTATAGTGGGCTTAAACGTTTTATAAACTTATAAAAACCCATATTGCAATTTTTCAATCATATATGATTATATTATAAGATTTTGATAACCATTCAATAATAATCTCTCATTACATTCATTATTTCTGGTGTTAATTACCTTGTTTTATGAGTATGTTTTGACTTGTTAATATTTTTTGATCTAAATTTAATCATGATTATATCATAAAAAAATGTGATACATGATAAAAATATCATATATATTCAATATATATTTATTTATATTAAACCATAAAATATTGTGATAGGAAATTATATGCACGATTCATGGAGATAGTCAGACATATTTACACGTGAACATTATTTCTATTTTCATGTTGTATATAATGAAAGAATATATATATATCTTTTTTATTTTTATTTCATATATGTCCCATATTGTTTTGGACTGATCTTCAATAAATTCCATCTAAATAATGAACAAATTACATTGCTTCGTAAGACAGTAGTCTTCTGTACAAATGAACGATATTATCATATTCTCACAAAATGGAAAGCATGAAGGTATGTGTTATATACTAATATCAGAAGAATAAAAACATTAAAAAAATCATATATATCATATATAAAACTTAAATACATCAATATTCACAACATTGAATGGCGGTAATGGAAAAAACTCCAATATCGGTTTGAGAGGTGGTAGTCTGCCTTAGACACGAAAAATGATTTTTAACACATTTTATGGAAGTATAGGAATTTTTAGATGACACCATTAACATAAAAAATATAATTATATATCAAAACTAATTTTATTATATAAAAATGGTATAATATGAATTCATGGAGTTGGATAAGGAAATAACATTAAAACTATTTTAAAAAATATTGCCTTTTCTTCAGGTATCCTCCTTAGCTTTTCACTAAATCCATTAATTGATAAATTTATGTTGAACCAAATATTTCTAGAATTATCTTCGTTATATTATGAATTTATTTTTTTAGGTATTTTCTTGACCAATTTGTTTTGAATGTTTTTATCAGGGGAGGAGAGGCATGTCCATTTAATAGTTGGGTGGGTGGTACTCTTGTAATTTTTGAAAAGGGTGAACTAAAAAATATTTTTTACATGAAAAATGTATCCATTAATGGATAAAATTCATCCTATAAAGTTTAGAGTCAAGATATAGACATAAAAAATGTTTTTTATAATTTTATTGGTCATTTGGAGCCATATGAATAAATTTTAATCCCTTGTTAAACTCGTTTTTCTCTTAATCACTCTAATTAATATTAACAAATTTCACTAAAAATTTTGGGAAAAAAATAAATCATTCTTATTAGAAATTAGAAATTTTTTTATTCCAAATATTGAATCCATTGTTTTAATTAAAACCACATAATTGGTAAAAATTAATTTATAGTTAATCGTGTATACGTGGTGTGAATGTGGGGTATTAAAATGAAAAGGTTCCAATGTTTTCAATGTTATTATATCTAAATTCAATTTAAAATTTATTCCAATAAACTAATTTTTATTAATAGATATACAATTAATTTTAACAACTTTAAAATCCAATTAAAAATATAATTTATGATTACAAATTTTTTAATTGAAAATGTAGTTTTCAATTATAATTCTATATTTTTTCACTATTCATAATAAAACTAAACATCCACAAAAAATAAAAATAAAAACACTTTAAAGAAATTATGAAAATAATATATTAAAAGTGTGGTTTAGTTCATCAAATATTAATTAAAAAAGTTTCAAAATTAATTTTTAAAACAAGGACGCCATTAAAAGGTGGAAAAGTGCCCTTAAAAATTAAAGCTTGTTCTTCTTAAATTTTGATTTCTTCTTACCTTATGTGTATCAAATCTATTAGAAAAATTTAAAAACAATTGATTTAATAAAAACATATATATTTCATCAATATCATTCAATAATATTTCATGACCCATCCCTCGAGGCCCTTGTTGTGACTACCCCAAGACCTCTACCCGAAGGTCAGGGGATGAAGACTAACACTAAAGGAATCAACCTGCAAGTCGGTACCATTTTACTACGTACTTATATGCACACACATGCCCAACCATGTCACCCAAACTGAAATGGAAAAACAAGTATACTAAACCAAGTTTTGAGTACAAGTATAACTGAAAAAAAACATGTTTTGAATATAAACCTAACAAAAATAACAGAAAATAACTATTTACAAAGGGACTCAGGTAGCCATCTTCTAAAAACCCCACCTGAGGGTATGGGTAGTGTAGTTAATGGAATCCTAATTAGTACATCATGTCCTCATAATCCTACTGGGCCCTACCTTCTCCTAGGACACCAATTCCTCCTTCAAAGCGTCAATCATCTGTACCAGACGCAACACATGAGGGCGAAGCCAGTGCAGGGGTGAGAAACAAAATACTTTTAAGGGACCCAGAAACACAAAGGAACGACAAAAACTAAATCCTTAATACAATCCAGGAATCATAAGAATGAAGAGAAAGACATCTCACTCCATGTATATTCTAGGGTAGTGATAGAAGAATCAGCAGTCACATCATCAAACACCTCGGCTAATACAGAACTCCACCACTATGAGTATTGTGGGCCTGTTGGGTAACACAAAATCCATATACCATAGACCTTGGACTACAATTGTCCTATTTAATTATGTGTACCCTTATTATGTCGAGTCACAGAGTCTCATTCCCAATGTGGGACTATAAAGTAACATAGAGGTGCTTCTGACCTTGGAAAACTGAGGTACTCCTCCCCATTGTGTATTGTGGGTCTGCCAAGACACCCAGTCTCACTCCAACCATGGGCATGAAAATTCACATGGAGTTACTTCCCACTAGTTTATAGTCGAGTTAGATAGAGTTTATTGTTAGTAGTATTTAGTTCTCAACCAATAGTATGGTTTTGTATGTAGCACGATTAGAAGAACTCCTTCTAAAGACAATCCTTTCATATAAAATTGCATTAAAGTATCCTTTCATACCAAAATATACACCTCATAGAGAGGGTCCCAACGCCTCAAATTACTCATCAATTTTAACCCCTAATTTTCAGGTTATTATTATTTTAGTAAATTGGGTCGATTTGCTTTTGGGCCCAGTTTGACCCGGTCGGAGCGACCTGACATACCCATCCCTGGGGTCCCACTTACCCTAGTTTGATTCTACTTGCCCGACCCGACCGAGTTCGAGTCAGGGTTGGCCTATTCTGTCCTGGAAAGTGGCCCAGGCCCAACGGGCATCGTAGGACCCGACCCAATTTGGCTGAGGGTCCAGCCTGCTGAGTTGCTGATGAACCGATCTCGTCCAGCCCAGCCCAAAGGGCTTGGATCCTGCCCGCTAGTGCGGGTCCATCCCACTGGGCACCGGTCTGACCATCTGGGTGTGGTTTTGGCTAACCAGGGCAGGTCCAAACCACGGGCTGGGGACATGACCCTCAATGAGGATCTCGGTTTGCTATGGTCGGACCGGTTGTCTGTACCCGAGATGTGGCAACTACTGCCACATCCCTTACCTACCTCATGGATTATTTTTCAGGGCTCCATCTACCATATTCAAGCCACCACTTTTTGCTAGGGCGGCCCATATGCGGGCCTCAACCTCCATGCCGCTCCAGGCTGGCACCGCCTCTACCGTAGTGGGTGGGTCGCGTCCTCCTCCACCGCAGTGTACATGGGTGCAACACTTCCACTAGTGCTGCCGGAGAGGGCTGACCGACTCATCCAACATGCTACTCCCACGGCAGCGACAAAAACTCCATGAGGTCAGTGAGGGCTGGTCACCGCCGCATGTCAACGACACCACTTCGGTGGCACCTCTCGAGGGCCATCTGGTCCACTCTAATTGTCTGATCTCTGATCCTTCTGTGCCATCAGGCCTCTCAGCTCATCACAAACCCTACCTTGTCCCATGATTCCTCTTTCCAGAACATTAGGATAAGGCCACAAAGTAATAACATATAGATGGACCCCGACCTTATTCATGTCATCCCCTGCCCTCCGCGTTTGCGGTTTAAATCATGGGGAGGTTCTGTGATTATAGTTCAATCAATAAAATGATTATCTAAACCTATATAAAGAAATATAAAAAATCCTCCCTCTTGAAAGAACGCACGATCTGCGGATCAACCTATTTGTGGGTTGATCGACCATCATCATTGAATTTGTGAACAAAAAAACAAACTTAAACACAAGCCCTACCGGGATTGAGGATCTATTGCTAACAAGGTGTGAACTCTCTGTCATTGTCGATATTTGATCCATCAGCTTTAATCGTCATTTATTGATGGCGTTCATCTCCCATCTTCCATGGGTTTCATTGTTATTAATTGGAAAGGTATCCCACTATTGTTTTTGTTAGATAATTTCTAAAGTTTGATTCTCATCCCTCCAAAACACCAACAAATAAAAAAGAAAACATGTCGTATAGTTTTATTTATGCTGTAATGAT
This sequence comes from Viscum album, assembly GCA_963277665.1. NCBI lineage: Eukaryota > Viridiplantae > Streptophyta > Magnoliopsida > Santalales > Viscaceae > Viscum > Viscum album. Next base: position 1,708,211,586 of record OY728140.1, on the reverse strand, counting down.
GCATTGTTAAACATCATTTAATGGGTTTTTATACTATGGGATTTCGATCAATTAATGAGTTCCATTAATTCACCTCATCATCGTCTCGTCACCACATCACTACACCACCATCCACAGCTTAATGGTTGAGAAAAATTATAAAATAACCTTTTAATGTTATCTTATTATTTTATGAAAAGTCCAAAAATATATCTTTCTATCCAACCTTTTGTAGTTGAAGTTTTGTTCTTTCTAGGAGAATACTGGCATTTCGAGTTCAATGGTGTCCTCATATTTTGGATTTGAGCACCAGTTAAAAAGATAGAAAAATCCACTCTCACATTTACTGAACGTTCCTTAAAGAAAGTTCAAAATTCTATTCCAGGATCATTGGGGCTCAAAATAACATGTCGTTATAGGGTGTTGTCTCAAGAATAATTCAATATAATTTTAAAAAAAATTACACTAAAATTATGAGATATTACATTCTTACCACCATAGGGCTTTACATCCTCAAAATTCAAAATAAGGGATAATCAAACAAACGAGGGAACTGAGCATGAATTTGAGCCTCCCACTCTCATGTGATATCCTAGAGATTCCTATGATGCCATCGAATGTAAACTTGAGAAATTAACCTCCCAATCAGGACTAAATCCTGTCGATCCTCTATCTCCACTAGGGAGTTGTCAAACATCACCCAATTGTCAATGTTGAGCTCATTCCAGTCAATAACAAGCAATGGATCATGCACCTATCTCCTCAACTGCAACACATGGAAAACATTAGGCACCTGATACATCTAAAGGAGAAGGGCTAGGTGGTACTCCACCTCTCTAACTCTACTTAGGATCTGAAAATGACTTTTTAATATTAGGGATATCTTGTCGCCCCTTCCAAATCTTAACAATCCTTATCGAAGTGAGACACGAATGAACACATGGTATCCATATTTAAACTACCATGATCTGTTTATCTAGTTGGAATAAGTTTTTTTCTTACTCATTGCAGTCCTCATCTACTCGTAGATGATTATCTCCTTCTTAGTGGTAGCATGTACCATATCAAGACACATGAGTGCCAAATTAGTTGGGTTTTTTCAGAATAGAGGTGATCTACAAGGCTGCTCGTATAAGGCCTCAAATAGTTCCATGCCAAAGGTATAGTGATAGATATTGTTTTATGAAAAATCCACCAGCATCAGGGGGTCCTCCAAACTATGTCCAAAATCAAGTACACAAGCATGAAACTTATATTCTAGGGTTTGTATGGTCTGCTCAGTCTGATAATCAATCTATTGATGAAAAGATGTCCTCAAGCACAGCTCAGTCCCGAACGCCTCCTATAATCCCTTCCATAACCAGGATGTAAAGAGCACATCGTGGTCAGAGATGATTTTCAATTGAACTCCATGGATCCACACTCTCTTCTAGATGTAGAGGCATCTCATTCACTTTATTATCCCCTAATCAAAAATTGGTAGGTAGTGGGATGACATGGTGAGTCATTCAACGATCACCAATATAGAATAATGGCCTCTTGATGTACATGGTAACCCTGTCATGAATTCCATCGAGATTCCATCCCATTTCCACTCCAGTGCCTCAAGTGGCTTAGCCAATACATATGGAACCTCATGCATGACCTTCAATTTCTGAAAAGTGAGGCATCTTGAAATGAACTAAGCCATAGATTTCTTTATTCCTTGCCACCAATAATGATGTTAGAGGTTCGGTACATCTTCCCCACTCATGGATGTACTACTAAAGAGGATGTATAGAACTCCCTCAACACCTCCTCCTTCAACGCCACTAGTACTATGGATCACCCTTTAAAAATGATGACACTTTCCCCACCAATCAAAAATCCATAAGGATCATGCCTTGATGAGAACTGAGAATGTCAGACCTCACTGTCAACATCTATAGGCTATGCCTCTTGGACTCGTTGTATATTTGGGGGAGTAATAGACATTGACTGAAGGTAAGTTTCATAATCAATATCCATGAAGGATATATGCATCACTTCTAGATACTCTATCACCTCACTCAACATGTGAAATCTGGACCTCCTACTAAGAAGGTATGCTACCACATTCCCATTCCCAAGAGTATAGACTATATCAATGTCATAGTATGGGAGAAAATCTAGTCATCGTCATTGTCTATGGTCTAGGTCCTTCTAGGAGAAGATATACCTAAGACTCCTGCTGTTTAATTAAACTATTATAGGATCACCGATCAATAAGTGCCACCACATATTCAAGGAAAATACCACTGGTACTTACTCCAGGTCATGGGTCACATAGTTCTTCTCATGATGAATCAACTAGAATGAGCCATATGTGATATCTGATCACTCTTGCATCTTGAAACAACCTAGACCAGTCCCTGATATATCACAGAAAACTACATACTCAACACCCTCCTCTGGTAGTCTCAAGATGAGGGAACTTGTGAGTATCCACTTCAGCTACTAGAAACCCAACTGGAATTTCTCGATCCACACAATGGTTTATCCCTTTTTTGTAAATGTAGTTAAGGGTGATTTCACAATTGAAAATTTGTGGACAAACCTCCAATAGTATCCATCTAACCCCAAAGAATCTCTACAACTCAGCCAACCCTCTGGGTGGATCCCAAGTGAGCACTGACCCTCTCTATGTTGGATCTATTGTGACTCCATCCACTGAGATGACATGTCCTAGAAAGTGGAACTCTTGAATCCATAACTGGCACATCTAGAGCTTACCATAAAGTTGGTTCTCTCAGAGTGTGTCTAGGACTATCTGAAGGTGTGTAGTGTGATCCTCCTCCAAAGATGAGTACACAACGATTTCATCAATGAACACCACTACAAACTGATCAAGGAAAGGCTGGAAAATCTTATTCATAAGATCCATGAACACTACTGGGGAGTTGGCACTCTGAAAGAGATCACAATGAACTCATAGTGGCCATACTAACATGTGAAGGCTATATTTGGTATGTCCTCCTCTTGTACCCAATGCTGGTTATAGCCTAATCTGAGGTCTATCTTGGAGAACCACCCAACTCCCTTTTATTTATCAAAGTGGTCATCAATTCTCGGTAGTGGATACACCTTCTTCACGGTCACCTATTTCAAGCATTGGAATTCATCAAACAACCTCAAACTACTATCTATATTCACGTAAAAAAGCACTACTGTTTCCCATAGTGATGCGCTAGGCCTTATGAGCCCTTTCTCTTGCAAGTCCACCAGCTGTAGCCTCATCACTTCATGCTCCATGGGAGCCATCCATTATGCCAGTTTGGATATATGTTTTCATACTAGGGTGCATGTCGATGAAAAAATATACCTCATTGTGAAGAGGTAGTCCCATATTATCCTTAGTAAAAACATCCTCATACTTGTCCACCATTATTGGAAATAGTGGAATCATCTCAAACACTATACCAAGTGTGATTTTAGACAACTGGTGAGTGATCGGTTGTACCCTCCTCCAATAATGTTCATCTCATTCTTCAAGGTCTTCCTTCTCACTAATGAAGGAAAACCTAGTCCCATCTCCACAGACATACCACACTGAACGCCTAAAACTATCAATCTAAGTATAGACTATGGATAACCATTCTATACCCAATATGACATTGTAAGGCCTCGATGCCGCTACTTGGAGATCTCAACTAAAGCCCTCGCCTTCTAGAGTAATCTCACACTTCTAGCCCCAGTGTATAATCAATGAATCCCCTCAAGTATGAGTCTCTATACTTTAGGATCGAGCCAATGGCTCCACCAAAATCTCTGAGCTCCGAACTGGAGTCGTGGCAAGAAACGAGTGACTTGAACTCCTATCTTTGGAATTAAGGATAGGTTGGAGAAGACACAAATCGTACCTAGGATCATCTCTGGAGCACCGTGGTAATAATCCTCTACATCCTAAATTTTATCTCTCCCCTATCTTCATTCTCCTCGAGGTCAAGGTGGATAACCTAGGGGATTTTGGCCGCAGTACCTCAAACTGTCACCCACCGATTTCTAAAAAACCTACTCTCCTACCACATCTTCCACAATGAAAACCTAATATCTTAAACCTATGCATATCTCTTAGTGTTACATCGACCATATGATGGTCTTCTGTACGGATGGTTGGTCAGTCACATTTTATGTTTCAATGCCCGCCACACGCGAAGAAAATCCTCACTCCCGACTGACTCCCCCAGGTCTAGTAGCCCTAAAATGCCGACCCTGATTGCAGGGGATAGTTCATTAAGGACATAGCCTACCTGGGCCCTCGTGCCTGATGTATTCTTCCTGCTGAAGAATTTTCTGCCTAGGGTGTGGTGGAAACTCTGGTTTTTAGTGGCTACTCTGGCATGATTCTCTCCACATGAAGGGCTTGCACAAGCACTACGTCCTGGGTAGGGATGTTGAAAAACACCATAGATGCCCTAATATTCTTCCTGAGTCCCTACTCAGAGGCTCGAGCTCTGAAAAAAGGGTCTCAAACCCTGTTTCTAGAGTATCATGAAATCTCCATGAACCATGATGAGTACATAACCACCATTATTCTACCATGTTGAAGGTAGGCTGCTCTTAAATGTTCATTGAGCACAAGGTTGTGGAAAAAAATCCTCCTCGAAAAGTCACTTCAATTCTATCTAGGTGAGGGTAACGTTATCAGGTGTCTAGATCATCAGACTCTACCATATCCCAATCGATCCCTGAAGAAGGCTCGTAGCTAAGATCACCATCAAATAAGGTGATGTCCTCACTAAGGTGATGACCCTCATTATTTCTTCCAGCCAATCCTTAGAAACCTGAGGATCTATCACTCCCCAGAACCTGGGAGGTCTCGGTATCTGTAACTCGTGCAAGGCATGGAGCCTACTTGTTTCCTCTACCAGTACCACTTGTAGTAACTACTGATCAACCAGTGGTAGCAACACCGGTGAATCACCTAGGGGGATCTCTTTAATTGGTCCCTAAACTAACACCTCATCATCAGGAGGTCTATCCACATGATACCGTATAATGATCGTAGATGGTCATCCGCATAGGGGAATAATGAAATAGATCATGATGTACCATGGTCAGAAGGATGTACATGATGAGCCAAATCTTATTAAATAAAAATTATGAGACACTAATGGAAACAAGGGTTTCTTGTTTAGAGACAGAAATTATAATTCATGGTACTGATGTATGGATATGTCGATTTCCACACCAACACTGCACACACCAAATCTAAAATTAAGACTTAAAACATTTAACAGTGTTTCCCAAAAAACAAAACAATAGAATCCCAACCTTAATGGTGGAACCGACCTCCCTCTGATACCACTTTGTCATGATCCATCCCCTAGAGCCCATGCCTTGACAACCCCAAGACCGACAGTTGAAGGAAAGTTGATGGTGACCAATGTTGAAGGTGTCAACCAGCAAGTGGGAGGCATTTTCTTTAGTGCATGTATGCATGCACATGCCCAACCACATCCCCCAATCTATAATGGGAAAACAAGTATACTAAAATAAGTTCTTACTACATATAAAACCGACAACATGTGGGAAATAATACAAAACCAAAAAAAAGGAACTGAAAATGGAAATGTACTAAGGGACTTGGGTATCTATACACTAAAAACCCCACCCGATTTTTAGAGCAGTGTAGCTACAAGAAGATGGAGTTGTATGTCTTGTCTGCCTAATCCAATTGGTCCCCTCCTGCTCGTAGGGAACCAAGTCCTTCGTCAAAGCTTTGATCATCTTCACTGAACATGACACATGTGGGCGAATCCTAGGTAGGGGTTAGTAACAAAATACTTAGTAGGGGACAGTTAAACACAAACAAAATACAAAAAAGAAATCCTCAAAGAAAATCACAAATCATAATCATGATGCACAAGACAACTCACTTTAGGTATATTCATGGTTAGTGATAGAATAATCATCAGTCACATCATCGAACTCCTCAATGCTAGAAAACTCCTCCACTATGAGTACAGTGGGCCAACATGGTCACATAGAAGCCACTTCCCACTATCCTTGGACTAATGTGTCACACATCCCCGATGAGTACAGTGGATATTTTGAGTCACACAGTCTCACTCCCACCATGGTCTTATAATGTCACAAAAAGATAAATCTCTCTTGGTCCAACTAATGACCTCCTCCCCCTCGTGTATCGTTGGTCTATCGATCCACATAGTCTCACTCCAACTATGGGAATACAATGTCACAAAGATGGGCTTCCCAGTGGTCTATAGTCAAGTCACACAGAGTCTCCTATCATCAGTCTTGATGTCCCATCAAACCGTAGGGTTTTGTACATTGCGTGCTTTGGAGAGCTACTCCTGACGCCATTCCTCGCATCTCAACCTCTGTGAAGGTCTCCTTAGTGCATACCAAAAGATCCACCTCATTGATAAGGTCTCAACTCTGTAAACATATCTTTAATAGAACACTTGGATTTCAAGTTATTAGAGTTTTAGTAAACAAGGATCAATTGTGTCTAGTCCTGGTCTGACCAAGTCGGAGAAACCAGACCAACTCGACCCGGGGGACCCCCATACCTCGATTAGATCTGACTAACGCAACCCGACCTTGATCGAGTTAGGGTTGGTTCGGTTGGGGATAGCCAGTAGGAGAGGCCCAATGCGCCTAGCTAGGCCCGACCATATTTAGCCAATTTTATAGATCGCTAGGTTAGCATACAACCCTGCCACGTTCGCCCTGGCCCGTTAGGCATGGGTCATGACTGTCGGTGCTGGTCCAGCCCGCTAGAGCAGGTCTGGCCCACTAGCTGGTGGGCATCCCAAAATCAGTATCCCGGTCCACTAGGGGGGACCTGTGTTGTGCCCCTAAGACATGAAAACCCCCACCACATCCACTACCTACCATTTGGATCGTTCTATGGGGTCTCCTTCTGTCACAACTGAGCAACCATGACATGCCAGGGGGCATAGACATGGTCCGCTGCCGCCACACAATGCCAAGCCACAGCTTGCTCCATTGCAGCATGCATGAACACACTACCTCCTCCTACACGGTTGATGAGGTCTGACCACCACCACTTATTGCTGGATCCACAGTGCCAATATCACTTTCCTTAGGCCATCGGGTCTTCGCTAGTGGTGCGATATTAGATCTATCTAGTCTTTCAAGCCTCTCGGGTCGCCATTATCCCTAGCTTGGCCTCAAATTCATCATTCCTCCAATTGAGGATAAATCCACCAAGAACACACATGCAATGGGAAATGAGCCTTGTTTATGATATCTCACACCCACTGTGTTAGTGTATTAAAACATGGGGAGGCTAAGAGATTGTAGTTCAATCAATCAAATGACAGTCTAAACCCAGATAAAGAAATCTCAAAAATCCACCCTCTATCAAGAATGCATGGTCTACTGATAAACTTGTTCTTGGGATGTTATATGTTCGTTTTTGAATTTAATAATGGAAAAAACATAAACATAACCCCTACTTAGATTGAGGATCTGTTATTAATGAGGGTCGAAGCTCCGAGCCATCATCAATCCTCGATCTGTTAGTATTCACCGTCATATGCCAATAGCATTCATTGTCATTCATCGATGGCATTCGTCTTTCATCATTGGCGAGGAAACCTGTTGGTGATTCGTTAAATAATTTATAATGTTTAATTCCCATCCCACCAATGCTCCAAACAATTAAAAAGAATACACATCGTAGTGTTTTAGTTACACTGCAATGTTGCTTCATTACGCTGCTTCATTTATGTAACATCATAGCTATTACGCGTCATTTAATGTGTTGTTATTATACGGGTTTACAATCCATTAATGATTTCCATTAATATGCCACATCATTGTATCTCAGCGTCTCCATACTCTTCTCAGTAGTTGAGAAAATAATGAAAATAACTCTGTAATGTTATTTTCTGAAAATTTCAAAAAAATAACATTTTCATGTGACCCTTTCAGGTCGACGTTATGTAATTTATATAAAAATACCTGAATTTTCAGTTCAATGGTTCCCTCATATTTACGACCCAAGAACCAGTTCAATAGATAGAAAACCCCTCTCATGTTTACCGAACGCACCTTAAAAAAGGTCAAAATTCGACTCCAGGCTCACCGGGCCTTGAAATCAGGTGTCGTCAAAGTGTGTAGTAATGAAATGGGTTAATAAAATATATAAAAAATTACATAGAAATTATGATACATTACATATGATTAATTAATTTACATTATTAATAGAAAACACTTTTAGCAGTATTAAAATAGTTTTTTAAAAATATCTCATTTACATTCAATTTGTTTTAATTATCAATCTTAAATAATTGGTAAAAATTATTTAAATCATATATTTTCATAAGTTATTTAATCATATCCATAGTCTAAAATTTACCATCTTTGATATTATTTTCATTTTAAATAACATCAATATTATTCGTTAAAACTCATTCATTTTGTATCAAAAGCTATAGAGGAATGTCATTGTTGATTGTAGAATAATCTAACTCAATATTTCATGTATTAAAATATATAGAATATATTGAATTCATTTAGAAAAGTAAATACATCATATTTTAATTGGGGTGTTATATTCCTTTTTATTTTTTATTTCATGTCATACATAGGTTTAAATATGATATTCATATTTTATGCTTCTGTGGTGTTACATTATCTTCACCTTAAATAAATTGGGACATCAAAATCTAAAATTGATCTTTGTAATCAAGGGTTTTTAATTTGAAAATACCGTTATTGAAAACCTATATTGTGGGAAAGGTATGTAAAACGTATTCTTAATATGTCAGAATTGTATGTTGAAAGGTAATATGGAATAACAAATTAATAAGTTCCCATGTGGTAAGCCATTTGTGGTATGTGAAGATATAGACATGAAGAAAAATAATAAATAATTTTAGAGTGTTATTGAGGTCATTGTTCATAAGAAATTGAGTGGTCAATGGTATTTTGATAAACTCCAATTAATAAATATAATAGATGTGAATAAGTCATTGTTATCATAAAAAATGATGGTAATAGGATATCATTTTATTTCAGTATCTCATTTCTAATGTGGAAGAATTATTTTAATATTTATAAATACATATAAATATAATTACATGACACATTTATATTTCTTAAGAACTATTTCATCATTTGGGTTCTCTTAAATCAAATTAATATCTTATTCCAAGAAATAAATATACAAAAAATATTTTCTTATGCCTAATGAAATAAATTATCTTTTAATGGATCATAAGATACAAAAAATAGTGAAAAGTATTTTCATATTTCTCTAACTAGTTATAAAACCATTTTGTTAAAACATTATTTCGTAATCCTCTATTGTAATATTGTTGGTTCATCATTAATTTTTATTCATCATATTTTTTTAGTAAAAACAATTACATATTAACTAGGATATCCCATAGGCCAGTGGTAGGTGTGACATTCTTACAATCTTCTAGTCATTGGTTTAGGCCCCACATTCATTCCAGATGCTATGGGTTGTCACCTTGCATGTGGGATTTCCATTTTTAGAAAACATATTAAAAAAATTATTATAATGTTCCCAAAAATATAATGGAAATCCTTGAAATAAACATAATCATTAAATAATCTTTTATAAAAAATCTCCATATAATTTATTTTTTATCATATTTAAATATTATTACAATATCATTAATGTTCATATCATCCCAAATGTTTATAAATAACTTTAATTTTTTGTCTAAAAATGTAAACGCACTTCTACTCAAATTAATTTTACTAATAGAACATTTTCATGACATAAATTTCTCTAAAATATATTTAATTTTAGTAGAATCTTCACACATGAAACCTAAAAAAGGTTTTTGTGATTTTAAACATATTATAAAACTTAAACTCATTATCTCAATATGGTTTCCATTGATTTTATGTTAATTAATATACATTTTCTTCTAAAATTTATCAGAATCCTTATATGATTAAAGATCATTCAACAAAAATACCATTTGTTAAATGCTTTAATAATTTAATTCTTGAATCAAAATACATAAATAATTCACACATTTTTCATCAAAATACATCCTTACATGGTATATGGATTATCCTTGGGAATTTCTTTTCCTCATATATCATAATCAGTCATAATGGTTTGTAGATTAAATGTGAATTTTCATAAGAATATCCACTAGTAATGTCACACTAGGTGCACAGTAAGAACTATTTTAATGCATTAGGTTTTACTAATGTCTCCAACTGGCCTTTTCATAGTTGTCACCCTAACATCATTTTTTATAGAACCAAATACACTTTTAGTATAAATAGATTGTTCTATTTACATAAAAAACACATAATATATATCTTTCCAAAACTTTAGGATGTCCTTCTATAGTAATCCCAAAATTTTCTCATAAGATTATGTTCCCTAATATATGTTTTACTAAATATAGTTCACAAAGTTTCTACTAAACTAGTTATAATACCATTTTTAATGAACCGAATGAGATAAGCCCGAAGATTTTGTGTGGTACAATTACATTGGAAGATGATACAAGAAATCCCAAACCAAAGGATACTTCAATTTATAATTATTGCTAAACTAGATTCATACATTATTCTTATATTACATTTGAATAAAAAATTACAACATAATTTATTTTTCAATAAGAACTCTATTTTATCTTGTATATCCCTACATATAAGTCATAGTATGCTTCATTTAAATCCTTGGGATGGGAAAAAAAATAATTAAGATACCCAATTCAATGTATGTGATATGTAAATTAATGAAATAATTTTACACTAAGAATAATCAACATAGAAAGGATAATAATTGACCAAAAATTCCACTTAAATAATTGGATAAAGAATAGTAAATATAGAATGGTAAATAATTAATCACATATTCCATTTAAACAACTAGATAAGGTTTAATCTATATGGAAAGGCACATAACTATAAACTCATTCCATTTAATCAATAGACTAAGTATTAAAAAAATACATAGAGTGTATCATAATAAATATCTGATGGACAATAATAAGTAAATTATAAATGATGAAAATACATAATTATTAGATACTATATTTTCAAATAACATGGAACCTTTACCATTAATAGTATTCATAATATATTCTAAAACTAACTGGTTAAAAACACATTTTCTAAGGCATACAAACTAATTCAACCCGTGAGGTGAATGATGAATTAAGGGGATATCTTTTACTCATACCCACCCATGTTTTTAGGTCTAATAATTCCTTCTAAACCAAATAATTGATTTAATTCATAAAAATGTTCCCTATAAAATTTCATAATTGATTAAAGAAATGAAATTAATCAATATCTCCGAAATTAAAAAATAAAATTCAATGTGAAAAATATATGTAAAAATTAAATATAGTTTTGTAAATAATCATATCCATTATAAAATTTGGATATTTATGGGAAATTCAATATCCAAATATCATAGGATAGTTAACATATCAAAATAATGTTATTGATTAGAAAATGAATTAATCCAATATATTTAATTAGTTTCCTTATATAAAATGATCACAAATTATACAGAGTAAGAATACATATGTTTTCAATAGAACATATTCCAATTAGAGTAAGAATAAAGGGCTACTGTCATTGATGAATAAAAATACCATAAAATATATTTAAAAATTTTATTGAGGAAAAGTTATTATTTATTATAAAAAATATTTTTAAAATACATGTTATTGAAAAATAACAATAAAAAATTCATCAAAAATAACTTCATAAACTGGTAATGGAAGATTTGAAGAAATGATGAGCATGTCGGTGAGTAATTTTGTTAAGGCCATAAATAAAAATCTTTTTAAATGATAAAAATGAGAGAAATGTTCCTTTTTATGAAAGAAATAAGGATAATAATTTGAATGAATATTTTTATAAAGGAAAATGGGTAATGATATATTTTACTAAATAATTTTTAAATGGTTAAATAAAAAAATTGAAAACATTTTTAAAAAACATGGTTTTATTAGAGAATATATTTCGGGGCAAAGAGAAAAATGATGTAAGATTTTTTAAAAACATTTTCTCTATAATATTAAGTAAAAATGATTTCAGAAATAAAACAAGTACTTGAAAACAATTATTAAAAACCATAGTAGAAGAGAATATAATAGGTTATTAAACAATGATCAAATAATTTCCTTCAATATAAATTGAAGACTAATCAATCCCGAATGAAATTGGATTGTGATGTAAATCCATTAAAATACAATAAAATTTAATTTATAATATATTAAATAATTAATTATGTGTATGAACATTAAATACATCTAGGAAATATTAAAATAAAAAATCTATATTTAAAATTCACCACACACATAATCATATAATCTTAACGACAATGAGGATGTAATATAACCTAGTGAAAAGGAATTGAGCTATGGAATTCATTACCACTTGGTTAATCTTAATTAAAATCCCGTAAGATAAAATAATTCAAATTAAAATGTAAAATACCATTAATAATGAATTATTAAGGATATTATATTTCAAATCTTCTATATATACAAAATATATAACAAATTAGGAGTATAATAATTCAATATTCTTTAATTAAATGAAATTTAAACAAAAAACCCTTTACTCATGCTTTCATTTTGGTTGTACTTGATTAACCATTGGTATAGTGGTTTTGAACATGTTATTAACTTATAAATGAAAAATATATATATTTATGGTATCATATATTATTATTTTATAACATATTATTATCTATTCATTAATAATATTTCATTATTTTTCATTGTTTCCTGTTTAAAATGGAAAATTTGTTTTGCATGTTTTGACTTGTTATTTTTTCCTCTTACTTTGATGATGATTTTATCATCCCTATAATGTAAAAAATGAAATAAATATAATATATATTTACTATATATGTATATATATAAATCCTTAAAATTTTGTTATAGGAAATGAAATAACCTATTCATGGAGATGATAGGTCATACGTACGCAAGACCAATGTTTCCATTTTCTTGTCTTGTTATAATAATGAAAAGTAAATTATATATATATTATTATAGTATCATTTTTATTTCATATACATATCATATATTTTTGACACATATCCCTAATACATTATATGTAAAGTGTGAATGAATCACATTACTTTGTGAGGCATTAGTCTGTCGTACACAGAAGTGATGTTATCATATTCCAGAAAAATTGATATATTGAAGGTATGTGTAATATACTAAATATAGCGGCATAAAAATATCAAAAATAGAATTTATATCATATATAAACTATAATGAACTATTTATTCCCAACCATGAAATTTGTTAATGAAAAAACAATCAACATTGGATCATGAGGCGGTAGTCCACCATGCACACAAATGATGATTTTGTAACCCATTTGATGGAAGTGTGTCATGTTTTAGGCCATAAAATTAATATAAAAACATATCAGTACATGTAAGATTCATATTTTATTATATAATCATGGTATATTAATATTTTATGTAGGTGGATTAGAAAATAAATTAAAAAATCTTTTAGAAGAACATACCTCTTATTTTGGTATCATCTTTAGGTTTTCACTAAAGAATTTAAAGGTTGTATTTATTCAAAAAATAATGTTTTTAAGTTGATGAAATGGAATTTGCGGGTTTTTTTTAGTTATTTTCTGTGCCAAAGTAGATTTAATGATTGAAGAGAGGAGGGGAGATGGTAGCGTTTTATAATATGGCATTGTGACACTCAAGTAATTTTTGAAAATGGGGAGTTCAAACAATATATTTCAAATTTCACATACAGCGACCCTACTTTTCTATCATGATTATTAAATAATTTAAATATGAACAAAAAAAATACACAATGGGGTTTCAATGGTTTATTTCTTTTGAAAATTTGGACCATACATAACATTTAATACACGGTCATTTATTATATACCTTCTACCCTCTCTTCTTATCATCCCTCATGTAATTTTTACTTCAAGTAATCACTTAAAGATATAATTAATGAAATGAGTGTGCTAAAATACTAGTAATAGGATATATGAGAAAATTATTTAACATATCGAGGTGTAAGAGTAATCATTATCATCATAAAATATTCATATTATCATAATAAAGAAATAAAGAATTAAGAAAAGTCTGGAATGAGGCAATGCATAAAAATGAATCTTTTCGCCTTAGTGGGCAGCTACCACAAAATGTTGTGGAAAATGATAGAACCGTGTTCAGGAATATTTCACTTTTCTCATGGGAATTATCACATTAACCAATAAATTGGAGTGTTATATAATTCTAGGAACACCCATCACATGAAAACATTTACATAGCTCTATGTAATTCTGGGTTCACCCATCATATCATGATGCTTATTATCAAGCATTCCACCTAGAAACTATATCTACCTTGGACATAAAAAAAATTACACATTTAAAGAAATTTATTTAATTTAATAAATTACAAATTTAAAAATTTTTATTTTTCAATATGAAAATGTAATAATCTTCTTAGTAACAATATTAATTGGATAAGAAACAATCACATGGGAAGCAGAAGATATATATTTTTGTAAGAAGAGTTCTTTTGGAAAAAATCTATAAATTTTTCATAAAACAATATTTTTGATATGAATATCCCAGAAAAGAAAAGATTAATTTAGAGAAATTATATATATGTAGAAATAATGTAATATCCATAATGAAAACAGTATCAAAGTGGGAGAACCCCACAAAATAAAGTTGGGTTCTTGAATTCCCCTTACAGTGTGTCTGGATGTTTTCTTCTCATAAATATCATATATAATCACATTATATTAATCAATTAAAATAAAAAAACCCTTTTATAAATAAATTTTATTCATTTTGGTTTTATTATGTTCAATAATATAATTTTTTATGAGTTATAGAGTTTGATTTCATCGTTCGGGAGTGATTATTTTCTTAATTTCCTTGAACAATTCACCTGTATACATGAATGAAAGTACATTTGAAATGAGGATAACTATCCAAAATTTATATTGTATGATATTAATGATATTAAATAATCTAAAATTATCTCATAAATATATTTTTATCTTTTATGAGGATGAATAATTAGATAAATGTAAATAAAGATCGTTTTAAATTAATTTGTGTGATTTTTTTATCACAATGATGTCGCTTTGTTTAATAATTTAGTATTATGTATATATATTAGTTACAAAACATAAATAGCATTGTAAAATAAATTTTTAAATATGTTTATACCATTATAATGTTTTAATTAACATAATTTAAGGGTTTATAGGAAATAGATAGTGTATCTCCCATGATGTCCGTAAATTGACACATCAGGGGCGACAATTTCATTATTAGGATAAAAGATAGAGAGAGAGAAAGTATTTTGATGATGTATAAAAAAATAACATGATATAATTCAACTGAATCAAAAATAATGGAGTTATTATTATATTTTTATAAGATAAGGTTAGAGGAAGAGAAGAAAGGAAATGAAATTTAAAATAAATTAATAGAAAAAGGAATAGGATTTTACCTCTTGGATTTATCCTCCATGAGAACCTCTCTAGGGGAATGTTTTTGGTAATTTTATGAGATCATGAGCTCTTATAATGGGATAAATTCTTGGGGAATGGATTTAGAATAATTTGTACATAGATAAAAGCACAGGAGGTGTGACAAAAAGTGGTTGTGAGGGGTGGTATTTACAGTGGAGGAGAGGGGCGTTTTACCATTATTATAATAATTCATTTATTATTTTGGATCAATACTATGAATAGTTTGATCATTATCACTAGATATATTAAAATAATTAAGGTTAATTCTTCATTATTTTTTTACATCATCCATGACTCAATTAATAGTGTATTTATCTTATAATGTATTTATATCACTAATTACAACATTTTACTATTCATCAAAAATTAAAGTATTTTAGAAAAATCCAAAAAATTAAACCTTACCATTTATTTTAATGTAGAATAAAATATTAACACCGTTTTATGAAAATAATTTTCTAAATAAGAGTTATTTAATTTTTAATTAAAATCATCATTCACTTTGGAAATACAGATTTTAAAATTATAACTAATTTTATAACACTTTCAAAAATTACTTGAGGACTAATAAAATTATCTTAAAATAATAAGACATAAATTATTAATTTATTTATACATATTATGAAGATATATTTTCTTTTAAATTAATAAATTAATAATAAAATTGTAACTAAATATTTATGACATACCAAAATAAAGACACTTAATTAATAATTTTTAAAACATTTATTTACAGAGACTTTTATATAAACATACCATTATTTCATTTATAGTATGAATAAATTTTATTTGTTATTTAAATGTTTATATTACTGTTATATTTGATGATTTACTATTCATTTGGGTCATGTTACTATTCTGAATGTCAGGTTGCAATTCCTTCGGTATAGATTTTTTAAACTCTAGACGTACTTGTTATTTCATTAATTATTCATTTATAAATATTTTATTATGTTAAATAAGTGAACTTATATGATTTATACTATATAGAATTACAATAAGATGGGAGAAATTTCATTCATAAAATTTTTGGGTCGTTGCATTCTTATCCCCTTTGGAAATTTCACCCTCCAAAGTTTGTTTTACAAAAACTGATGAGGATACTTCCCCTTCATCGCCTCCTCCAATTCCCAAGATACTTATTCTTACATATGGTACCTCCACAACAATTTGAAATGGTTAATTTTATTGTTGCATAAAACCTTATCTCTCCGATCTAAAATCTTAACTTATTTCTTCTGTTATAAGAGATCATCCTCTAGTTGAACCACCTATGACTTCTGTACATTGTGGGGATCTGATATGTAATTCATAAGGAGTGATACGTGGAATTCCCCATGAACTTGATCAATACTCAATGGATATTAATGATGATATTCCACATCTTTTATGCGATCAAGGACCTCAAAGGGGCCACTCTCCCTTGGGCTTAGCTTTCGTTTGTTTCTAAACCGAAACACTCTTATCAATTGTGATATTCAAAATAAGACATCATTTCAAATGTAAAAATCCAATTCCATTTGACAGTTTTAAGCATAGATAATTTTTAGACATTGATTGGCTTGGATTGCTTACTGGAAAAATTGTGTAATAACACAGTTAATTATAGAATAAATTGTTTATTAGAATTCTTGAATAAAATATTAATTCCTAAAATAAATAATTTATTGTAAGGTTCTTTATTTAAAACATTAAACATAAAAATATATAATTATAATTTGTAAAAATTAATTTCTTTTCTAAATTTAGTATTTGGAAATTTACTTGGTATTATTTTTTTGAGAATTATATGAAAATGTTTTTTTTGAATAGTTAAAAATTCAGTTTTTTATTTAAAATTTGGTATTATTTTATGACGTCAAGAAGACATAATTATGATATAAGTTTTTTTGAGTTTATTTAATAATTAAATAATTATATGATAATAGTAATATTATATTGAAATAAACATAGAACATGAAAATTATATTTTATTCAAGATAAGTTTAAAAATTCTTTTCATTGTCAATGCAGTGCCTGTGCAACATTTAGAATGTTAGAATTGGTTGTTTGTATAAAAATAGGGTGTAAAAAATTATTTTAAACTCAATTTTATTAATTATTATATATTATTGTTGTTTTTTTGGGAATTTATTAATTTATAGTTATATAACACTAATATTAATGAAATTCACGGCAAAAAACTCTACAGGGCATGAAAAGACAAAATAAAAAATATATGAAGTTGTCTTCACATGTATATTAGTAATTATACATAATGAAAGAATATAGAAATTTAATTTGAACATAATAAATATAGTTTTATAAAAGTAATTTATTTTTAACTTTTATATATTAAATAATTAACATTAATTCGTGGGAAATTCCGAGGAAGTGCTTGTGCAAGTATAAAAAAATAATTTTTTTTCTTAAAATTATACGATTAATTAAATATCCCAAGTTGTTTATAATACATTATACAAATGTAATTTTAGACAATTAATATTTTTTATTTGAATTTGGGACAATTTTGGACCTACATGAATAACTTTAAGGCGTTTCTAATATTTTAATTTAAATGTAAGTCAAGTTTTAACATTATAGTTTTCAATTTTTATAATATTTTAATGTCTAGTTTTCTAGAAGAAATTTTTGATCATAAATCAACTGTTTATATTTAAAAAAATTATCTTCTTCTTCAATTTTTTTATTTTTATGGAATAAGTAAATACCTTAATTGATTGAACAATTATGATGTAGTAATCATTTAATTAATGAACAAATCAAATTAATGATAAAAAAATAAAAAAAATAAACATAATATAAAATTTTAAAGCTAATTTATCATTATAAAAATTTGATATTTCTATGATATAAAAAAAATTCATTTAAATTTTAAACATTGATTTGATGTATATAGTGTCTTAATTATGAATAGTATTTAATTTGACAAAATTATTTTTGATGAATAAAATATTTTAATAAAATATTTTAAAAATAATATATATATAATAATAATTCCAAATGTAATGATTTTTTTTAAATTGTAATACAATTTATTTTTTACCCATTTTTGGATATCTAAAACACCATAATATATTTATTATATTTTAATAATTTTATTAACTCCTGAGTTACCCCTTACCTCAATTTAAAAATTAGGATCCTTAAAAAATTTCATAACAATAAGACTTATTAATAAGATATCCTCTTCCAAAATCCCTCCTCATCATCCCTTTCCAAATTATTGTGCTTCTGGTCTTAAAAAAAGACAACTTCCATGAGCCTTAAGAAGGATCTCAAAGAGAATTTTTCAACATGTAAATTTCTTTTTCTATTTTAAATTCTCAATTATACCTTATCTAGACATCTTAACTAAATTTTCATGAAACATTCCATATCATATATATATTCGAGTGTTTCTTATGATATATTCATGATGAAATATTTAATCTGACCATTATATTAGTAAATAATGAAATCACCATCTATGGTGTCTCAATTCACTACCCTCATGGATGATGATTTTTCATTTCCCTTTTTTCAAAATCACAAAATGTATAAATTCACATATAATTTTATAAAATTAAGCGAAAATGTATATGTTATCACTTATCTTTTATTGTTTCACTTTTAATAGGAATATCAAAAATAAATTGACCTTTGAAACTGTTAAAAGAATGCATCTAAAATTATAAAAATAAGAAAATATTATTAACAAATGGGTGTAAAATGTTATAAGAAGATAATCTAAAGTATTATAAACATGGGTTTAGTTCTATAGTATTTTAACAACACTATTAAAACTATTATACACGAGTATTGGACACATTTTAAGGAAATCAACCCCATGGTAAGGAACTGTTTAACTAAAACATTCTCTTAAATTATTTAATGATTTATTCTTCAAAATCATTATATTTTATGTACATGTTTTCAAAATGATTTTTATGAATGTATATTTATGGTTATTAATGTTTTAATTTATCTTATGTGTTCTAAAAAGTGATCATTTTCATGGGTTATGTATGGTACCTTCTTTTTAAATGTATGTTTTACGAAATTCAAAAGTATTTAATTATATATGACATGAGAGGTTTCTCATGATTTCATAATTATTTATTAATATAATGTTTCATTTACATGTTTTCATAGTTGTTTTTAAATTATTATTTCATTATTATGTCATTTGTTTTATATTGTAAAAGTTTATTGTAATAAAAAATGTTATTTTGATATATGAATGTGTTTTTCTCAAGGTTTTAAATGAGTTATGAAGGATTTAATTCATGATAAGTCCCTTTTAAATTGGTTATTATGGGTTTATTCTACTATAGCTCAATATATTATGGGATTATATATATATATATAATGTTATGTTGGGTGGATCCCATTATAGCTGAAGCTATAATTGGTGAGTGCTATTATAGATCTCAAATGCATTGGGTACTCCAGAGTTGGAAATTGACAGAATGGTTATTCCATTCATAATTTCAAATGTATGAATAATATAGTAAATATGTCCCAAAGAAAATCCATGATGTTTATATGAATGATAATGAGTTTTTATGAAAATGTTTTTAATATTTTTTATTTTTTTCACTGGACTATTGATTTCTATATATATATCCCGTATTGATCTTTTGTGCTCATCATAATATTTGAAAAAAATCACAAGTAATATGGATGGGGAAGATAAAGAAGGAAGTCATGATGAATTTTATTAATATTTGTGTCAAATAAATCATGTTTAATATTTAATTTTTTTTATTTGGTAATAAGTTTTTACTGTTTTAGTAGAATCATCTTTTTATGAATATAGAATGTTATGTATATATTATATCCCAAATCTCTTAAACACTATACTTAAAAAGATTATCAATGTGAGAAATTAATTTTCATGACTAAAATCAAAGATTATGTTATGTTTTATGTATGGTTCCTTATATATTTAACCTTATCTAACATAAATTTTATGAGATCTGGTTGAAGTAGCATACTTTGACAAAATACATCCTAACGGGTTAGAGTTCAAATTATTTTTCCACACAGAGCTTCAATTAAAGCCATGTAAATACCTTAATAGAAGTTATTATTGTATGAGAAATCAAAAAATGGGATATAATGATCCCATTAACCTTTTAATTCTAATTATAAGGGTCATAACATATAGTTGAGTGCATAAATAGTCCATTCAGATTGGTAATTAGTTTAGGTGTGAAAAACTGTGCTGAAATTTAATTTAGTACTCAAAGAATATTGAAGACTCCTTCATAATATAGATGTGAACATGGAATCATGATCATATATAATTGATATTGGAACCCTAGGTAGTTTCACTACTTCATTCACATATATATTTTCAAGTTGTTCAAGTGATAGATCATCCCTAATAGAGATAATGTGGTTAGTCTTTGTATGATAATCCACCACACCCCATATCGAATTATATTCATTGTATGTTTTTGTGAGACTCATGAAAAATTGTATAGTGAAATTCTACCAATTCCACATGTGTATAGCAAATGGTTTCATTATCCATTTGTACTTAAGTTTCTCTACCTTAACTGTATGACATATCAAGAACCATGAGATATAATCCAAAATTATTGTTTTCATGTTTACCAACCAAATGTTCTCTCAAAGATCAAAATACATCTGTTTAATCCAATGATTGATATATAAGGTTAAGCTAAGTGAATTATCAAATAACCCCTTATTTATCCCTGGTGATAGTGGAACAAAATGCCTCATTCCAAACTAAATCGCACCATAATCATCAATATGGGACTCTTGGTTTTCCACTTCTATTACATCATTCATGTTATTTTTTAACTCTGGATCATCAGTCTATGTCTCTTCAATCATCTCTTAGATTGATGGTTGCGAAATAATTTTTTCATGGTAGGATTTATTCCCATTCATTAGGGTTTCCCAATCCATACATTTAATATCCTTGAAGATAGGTTCTTTCTCAATCCACAACATAGATAGGGAAGTAGTTTCATTCCTAATAAGATAATTATTTAACTTTTTCCCTTAATGGGATTATAGTGAATATATACATTTTAGTCCTTTATTATGTCTAACTATATACTTGTATGCATGTTGAGATCCTTTTTGTGAATATATGATTTTTGTCTCTATCGATCAGTGTATTGGTCACACTTCTCAGAATAGACGTAGTGCCATCGGACTTTCAAAGAAGAAATCAATGTTTTTATCTCTAAATCGAGCATCTAGTAGTCCTTCTCATGTAACATCAATTAATATGAGGCATATAATATCAATTTATCATTTTAAATTAGTAAACAACCCAAAACATTCATTGATGCATCACTATATATTACAAAACATTCTCTACATTATGGTAATGTGAGTATAGGTGTAGTGATCAGCCTCTTCTTTCACTCCTTAAAGCATTCCATGTATTATTCCATTTAGACATAATTTACCCCTATTCATTGTTATCATAGTTATTGAGATTAAAAATCATGATAAATTTATAAAAAATTGTCGACAGTACCCTACTAAGATAATAAACCCACATATTTCCAGGAATCTATATGGTCAAGGACATTCCTTAATTTCCTTTGTTTTTGAAGGATCCATAGAAATTTCCCCACATATGTTCACATATACAAAGAATGTGACTTTATTCATCCAAAAGTCATAGTTTATAAACTTTTCATATAAATTATTTTTCCTTAATGTCACCAACACAATCCTAAGATGTTCTTCATGTTCCTCCTTGCACATAGAGTAGATGAGAATATCATCGATAAACACTGCAAAAAAAATTCATGGTTATATTTAAAAAATATATTCATCAAATCCATTAAGACTTTTGGGGAATTAGTAAGTCTGAATGGGATTAACTAAAAATTCATAGTGTTCATACCTTATATGGAAGGAAGTATTTTGAATATCTTCATTCTTCACCTTTAGCTAATGATATATAGAACAAAGATTCACCTTTAAGGAGTAATAAGATCCTATTATCAAATTGAACAAGTAATTAATCCATTGAATTGGATATGAGTTATTTATGGTGATCTTGTTGAGTCCCTGATAATCGATACACATCTTCATTGATATATCATTCTTCTTGAAAAGTAGAATTGGTGCACCACAAGTCGATGCATTAGGCCATATAAACCCTATATCCAAATGATCTTCGAGCATCTTCTTTAAATACTCCAATTGGATAGGATCCATCTTATAGGGACACAATTATATAGGATTAGATCCCGTTATGAGTTCTACTGATAACAATACCTAATGATTTGAGTGAGTTCCGCATAACACTTCAGAAAATACATCACTATATTCCCTCAAAATTGGAATTTCCCATATGATGATACCTTTCATTCACTCAACCACTTGATCAAGTTATGTTTCTTCAGAGGGTAACAACACCCACACCAATGAAGGATATTCTAATTGAGATTCATGATCTTCCTTTAATTTGTAGAGGAGCATGGGATGCTTTATAATATGCCAGGAAATTTCATTTTCATAATATTTTATATGTGTTCTATATAATGAAAGCCAATACATTCCCGTTAGAGAATCAAATTCCACCAAGGGAAGTATCACAAGATTCATTGGAAGAATCTTCCCACGTTTACCAATAGGTGAAGAGTCAAACCCATGGGTTGTATTGATTACACCACTTGGTATCTCTACATATATCTCAACTTAAAGGATTTGGGGATTCAATTAAATTGTTATAATAAAATTAAAAGATATAAAAGATTATATATCACTATAATAAAATAAAAATTTTCCCATTTTATATGTAATTGGAAGTATTCCTTATAAGACTTTTTTTTCTTTCTCTACATAAACTATAGTGATAACATAATCCATTCCCTTCCCCTTAGTATTTTTTGGCTTCTAACATAGATTTCAGTAAATGATCCGTGGTTTAGTGAACTAGATTTTATAAGACCATTCCTCCCCATAGTTTTAGTAATGGACAATGGATGGTTCTCTCCTTTACTCTAGAACATTTCTCGGCTTCCTCATGTATTTTTTACATTCATGGTATTGATGGAATTATCTCCGATACAAGAAGCATTTCCCCATCACTTTGAGTCAGATCCCATGATTCTTCTTCCAATATTGTTTACATGTGGGTGATTGAGGTTTATTTCATTCTTTCTCATCATATCCTCTTACTTGAAACACCATATTTTATTTCTTTTAACCATAGCCATGGGACTATTATATATACTCTGTCTCCACATTGATAGCACATTAAACAACTTCATTAAAACCCTAAATGTCATGAATTGATATAGACTTTTGATGGTGTGGTTTTAATCCACTAAATAATCTTTCGATTTTCCAATCATTGTTAACAAAAAAACAAAAATCATACCTTTATAACCTCGTAAAATTTTCTTTGTAGTCCTTGAATGATTATCTTTCCTTCTAGTTTGATCTATAAATTATCTCTCCATATTTATATATATATTTCAAGGGAATACATTCTATGAAACAATATCATAATGTATTCACACTCCATCTCTTCAATATCATCCTTCAACTTGGTTTACTTAATAAATTCTCACCATTTTTCATCCTCTCCATCTATGTGATAAACGGTAAGAGTCGCCTTCTCCATATCATAATTGAGATTTCTTGATAATATATACTCCAATGAGATGCAACAGTTTTCGATACTAGTGAACATGAAGATCCACTAAACATTAGTGATAATTTCCACATAAAGGACTCGATAAGAATTTTCTCCCTCTTAGGTAAAGGAGGAAGTTCCATATTTTCAGGTTATTGTTTATAACCTAAGTTATTAGGGTAAGCATCACCATGAAATTTTGAAATCCACCTCCCTAGGAATTAGGGATGTCATTTGAGAAATCGTTACATTTTCCCTTGCATGTGTTGTTGGAAATATTTTTCCTAGTTACAAACATTTTTCTAAAATAGAAAATGATAGAACAAAACATAAGTCAAAAGGCTGTGAATAATTACATTATTACTTATGTCATTTAAGTCTAAAGGCCTATCTTGCGGGATCCCTATATTTTGAATTTTCTAAAACAAAGCTTATTGTGTGATTACTTATACATTGTATCATACTAAGGGTATTCGCTAAGGTTATATAATCCTAATTCCTAAATTAAGTAAATTTTTCTATGATACCCACTATTGAAACCCTATATTTCATACATGATTATCATTTAATGATAAACTACATGAGAACATTACAGAACTAGGATCCAAATGTTTAGTAACATGGGAAAAATAGGACCATAAATAACATTTATAAGATAGTAATTTACTTATTTATTTATTATCTAGATTTATATTGGTCCTCGTGTTCTCTTTTCTATATGTAATCACATGAGGATATACATCAAAGAAAGGGGTGAGGAAAAATACTAGTAAAAGGGTTGATAAAACATAAATCAACCTAACAAGGAGAAATTTTAGTCATTATCTTTATAACATAGTAATATGAATACAATAATAATAATAATTATTATTATGATAAGGCTTGGAATATGGAAATGCATAAAAATGATACTTCATGTCTCAGTGTTCGGCTACAACACATAGTTGTAAACAAAGATATCATCATATTCATGCATATTTCACTTTTCCCATGATATGAATCAAAATTCCCATTGAATTTTACTTTTACATAATTCTATCTATACCCATCATATCATTTACATAACAATTTATAATTCTGTGTTCACCATTCGTATTATTACATTTGTTATCATGCATTTCGCATGGTACAAATATCAATGTTGGACATAAAAAAATTTCACATTGAAAAGACTGGTATACTTTTGATAAATCAAATGTTCATAAAAATTGGAGTTCCTAGGATAAAATGGAAATAATATGCTTAGTATAAATCATTATTGAATAAGAAACAAGCACATGAGAAGTAAAAGATTTATTTTTTTTCTAAAAAAGAGTTATTTTTGAAAAATATTATCATTTTTCATAAAATTATATTGTTGAATTGTATTTCCCAGAAAAGATAGTATGAATGTTAAAAATTGATATAAAAGTCATAATAAAAGAATATACCTAATTAAAATGGTCTAAAATATGGGAAACCCAATGAAAGAGAGTTGGTTTTGAGAATTTCTTAAACCTTATGACTAAATGATTAATTTACAGTAGTATAATATATAATCACATTGGATTCATTAATTAAAAAGTATAAAAAAATTATACATTAATTTTTTTCATTAGGATTTTATAAATATCATTTTTATTCATTTCTATGAATTATATTGTTTAATTTTATCATTCAAGACTATTTGTTTTCTTAGTTTCCATGATCGTGTCACTTGTATACATGAATGGAAGTTCATGTAAATGCAGATAAATATCCAGATTTTTTATTAAATTTTCTTAATGAAATTATATAAGTTTAAATTATCATATAAATATTTTATATGGAATGGGGATGGATCATTAGATAAATGTTAATGATGATCATTTTAGGTGAATTTTGGCGGTTTTATATCACAACAAACTCATTTTGTTTTATCATTTAGTATTATCTAAATATGTTAGATACAGAATATAAATAGGGTTGTAACATACATTTTAAAATACTTTTCAACAATTATAATGGATTTATTAACATCCATAAAAGAGTTAAATTAAAAAGGAAGTGCATCACCCATGATGTCGTTAAATTGATACATAATGGGAGATGATGTCATTTTTAGAATAAAATAGAGAGTGGAAAGAATTTGATGATGGATATTCCACTAAACTGATAGAAATATATTTTATAAAAAATAATTAATTTTTAATTCCTTTTGGATGAGATAAGGTGAGAATTATATAAGAAAATAAATTAAATAGAAAATAAATTAAATGAAAAGGGAATATGACTTTACCTCATGGATTCATCCTCATTGAGAACCTCTATAGGGAAAAGTTTTTGCTCATTTGTTGAGACGAAGAGCTCGTAGATATGATATAGGATTTTCAAAAGAGTTTTTAGTGTAATTTGTACAATTCTAAAATTTTGAGAGGTGTGCGGAAAAGATGTGGTGAGGGATGGTATTTATAGTGGAGGATAGGGGTGCTTTCTCTTTATTATATTTGTATATTTTTATTATTTTCATGGAAGAATATGAATAGATTAAGAATAATTAGTAAATATATTAAAATAATGAATGTGAGATCATGATTATGATTCTGAAATAAAATTATGACTCAATGAATATTGTATTTAGCTTATAATGTATATATACCTTAAATTACTGTATTTTACTATTCATCAAAATTTAAGTATTTTAGAAAAATCAAAAAATAACCCAAAAACATTTTTAATGTATATAATTCAAAAATGGATTCAATTTTATGAAAATAGTTTTTAAAATATGAGTAATTTATTTTATAATTAAAAAAATCATTTAGATTTTAAATACATATTTTAAAATTAAAAATTATTTTATGACACATTGGAAAATTAATTAAGGTCTCATTAAATTATCTTAAAATCATACAACATCAATATAATAATTTATGAATATATATTATGAATATAATTTTTTTAAAATTTAAATTATTAATATAATTTAAATTTGATATTTATAAATCGAAAAATTAAAAAACATAATTAATAATTATTAAAACATATATTTACATAGAATATGATATAATTATAAAGTAATTTCATTTATAAGGTACCTAATTTATTTTACTTTCAGAGGTTAAGTGACTATTATATTAGATGATTTAGTATTCATAAGGGTCAGGTTACTATTCTAAAGGTCATATAGTGATTTCTTCAGGATATGTTCTTTAACTTCTAGAATTACATATTATTAAATTAATTCATCATTTATAAATATTTTTATTATGTTATATAAGTTATTTCATGCGATTTATATTATGTGATACTATTATAAAATGGATAAATTCCATTGATAGAGGTTGGGGATATTACATCACATGAATCTAATAATTGAATAATATCATTCTCAATTAGGATAAGGATGTTATATGCCTATAAAATGGGTATTTCACTTATTTAGGGGTCATTTAGCCCCTTATGTGTAATGTTTATTCTCTTGGTAAACTCATTTTTCTTTTAATCACTATAATTAATTTTTACACCTTTCTGTAATCATTTTGATAAAAAACTTAATTTGATATTATTTTAAATTATATATTATTATTATTAAAAATATGAAATAAATTTTCTTATATTAAAACCACAGATGTGGAAAAATTAATAAAAATTTATCCTGTTGAATTGTCAAGAAAGAGTGATTTTAAAGTTAAATTTTTCAAAAGATTACAATGTTTTTAGTTCTAACTTCAATAAAAAAATTATTACAATAACTTATATTAGGTAAATATATCTATAATTGATCTATATTGACATAAAACACTATTAGAAATATAATTTAACATTATAAATTGATTATACAAAGATATAATTTTCAATTACAATTTTTTAGTGTCTATTATTCATCAAAAAATGAAACTTCTCAGAAAACGAAAAAAATATCACTATATGAATATATTGAAATTAAGATATATAATTTTTTTTCAATTTCTCTAATGAGTTTTCAAAATTATAATAATTTTTTTTAGAAGAACTATGCTATTAAAATAAGGAAAATCTACCATCAAAAAAATATAGCTTTTTATGCGTAAAATTAGAGTTGTTCTTCTATTAATACTATAATATATTCTAGATAAATTGAAAAAAAAATTGATTTAATATATAGTATATTAATTTCATTTGTATTATCTAGTAATAATAATTAACTTGATATAAAAGGATAAAAGGCCTTTGACTATATACAGATAGAGTTCTGGAAAACATTTCCTTCAAATATGAATTGATTTTTATGCTGATTCCTAATTAATTGGAAACAAATGAAGTAAAAAAATATATTTTGAAAATATACATAAAATTATACAAGACCTATAATTTAATTAATATTCTATAATTATCATTTTAAATAATAAAAAAATGGATTCTGAAAAACTAGATCTTTGTGTAACACAAGATATCGAAGAAAGTTGTTATGGATTGTGACAAAAGCTAACTCAGTATTTCATTAATTTAAAGATAAATAATAGATTAATTTTTTTAAATATTGTATATATTATATATTCTCAAGATATAATATTCATTTTTTATGATTTCCGTTTCATTTCATACACGTTATCGAATATGATAATCATGTTTTTGTCATTCTGGGTGTTTCACACCCTCTTTATAAAAATTGAACTCTAGAATAGTTAAAAAAATAAATATATCTTTGAAAACCCTTTCTAGTAATAATTTTTCATTTCATGCATGGTTCGTTGAGTAGTAACATGAGTAAGATAATATTTCTCTCTATTCCAATTGATGTTATGATAAAACCTTGTAAAATAAATGCATGTTGGGACTTTTTTAGCCTTTATCAACTACAAGGTATTAGGATCATTGCTCAGAGTATCAACCCCCATATTTTACTTCCCAGTGTCATAAGGTATCACATATTCATAGACTATCATAAATTCCAACCATATAATTTGGTTAATGTTTATATAATTTTGGGAGAATATATATTTAATGATTTTATAGTTTGTATTTAAATATTAAAAAAAATTCACTATAAATATTATGATACTAAATGATTAATTCAATTTTCAATTCTCAAGGCTCCAAATAAAAAATTAGGTAATTTTTCTCAATAATTTTAATTGATGTGTGGAATAATAAATTACATTTTCATTCTTCGTGATGATGTAATTGAATCCAATTAATGAAACATCATTATATGTAACAAAACCTTCCATGATGTAATGTAATATATTTACTAGTGTAATTACTTACATTATCTTTAGTTCAATGAATCATTATTCAAATTACTCATTCCTAAACAACTAAACTCTTTTATTTGTTGCCTTGGTTAGTGGATTTTATAACCTTGATTAAATTATTCCGAATTGTTGATAACATCTACTTACCCTAAGAAAACTTGGGATCTTAGTTATTAAGGTTGTTTTGGGTAAATTTTCAACAACATTTATCATTTAATGATCTATATATATGACCATTATTGGATTACATTTCCCCATTATTAAGATTTCCCTAATAATAATTAAAATTTATAAATTTTCAATAAAATTTATTAAATATGAAATAATTTAGCACAATCCTAAATTTATCATCATTATATTCCAATGATGTTCTAATATACAAGAATTTAATCTATGATAAAAATAAAAAATTGATCAAGGTAGTATCTGATGATAATTAATTTGATCTATATTGATATTATTAGAATTAATAATTCAAAATGAAATAATATAAAATTAATATTCCCAATAAATTATTTAAAAATATGTCCCGCAAATATACTATTATATAACCTATACATGAGGATAAAAATGTCAATTTTAAATCATTCAGATATAGTGATCTCATTTCATTTTATCAAAAAAATCATGGATACCTAGTAGATGATTCATGTTCTTGAATGTGATTTTATTATGCTATCCACATTCTATTAAAAGTCACATTTATCGATACTTATTTTTAATAAATAATACTAGATCACAACATTGATAAGACCTAGGGCCTAAAAAACCTATTTTCATGTTTTCAGGTAGCTTATTTTTTATCTCTTCCTTGTCAATGGGGTCTATTCAATATAGACTATTTAACATAGTCATAGATCATGGTATAAGTTCAACTAAACAATAAATGTGACACTCTATGGTATGTCTATGAAGCTCATCTAGAAATATTTCATTGTATTTCCATAAAATATTCATGTCTCATTTGTGGAAATCCTCCCCAATATAATGAGCTAAAAGTCCTTTATTTCTTGATATCATAGGCTATACTATATATTTTTTTTCAAATTTTGTTCTTGATATTACTTATATTTTTATTTTTTAATAAGGATTTTTATTATTTGAAATAAGATTTAATTAATTAAATATTTTATATACACGTTATATAGGGATTGAAAATCCATAAACAAAATTAAATAAAATTCAATTGATGGAATAAAAATTAGATTCAAAGAAAATATATTCACAAAAAATTTAGTCCTAGAAGATTTATATTTCATATATGACTTAAATATATTAGCTAGTGTTTCAAATATAGTTCAATATAAAAGGATTAATGTGTTGATTAAATATTCCTAGAAAAAAATAATGACACAAAATAATGTGAATAACCAACATCATAAAATGTACTAATAGATATAGAGTGTATAATGAGCCTATATTACCTCACATTATTATAACTATCCACTTAGATTTAATTAAACCATATAATAATCCTTTCTACCTTGGTATATGTGGTTTTTTACCTTATTTTCTTCATTATCTCTGGGGTTAAAGTATTTATTAACATAATTCCTAAAATCATTCCATTTTTGGAATTTATGTTTTTGTGGAAAAATAGATTTTATATTCTTTTTCTTTATCACAATGACTTTCCACATAATTCACTTTAAAAAACAACTAGCTTTGTGAACAATCTTCCCTTGCTAGAAAGACATCCTTTTTCATTAGAGGGCATTATTTTCATGTTTACACCAACATTTTTTACATGTAGGCTATTGAACTTTATCTCCAAAATGTTACATTTTATCATGCCTTCCATGACACTCAGCAAACCATTTTTCTTTCTATATATTAATTAGATTCTCTTGCATCCATGCTCATATTTAGTTCACAACAAGATAATATCTTTATATATTCTTAAGCCTTATAAGGGTAATTCCTCTTACATACTTTATTTCATGAAACTTTTGAATTGATATATTTTACTCTCACAATCAGGTATAAAACTAGTTTCATAATGTGAGATTGTCATGATTTTTTCTACGAATTTTCCAATGGATTTATCCTCCTTTTATTTAAATGACAAGAATTGTCTTTCTATTTTCTAATTTGTAGTTTGGGGAAAATACATAGCGATCATAAATTTTGAAACTCCTCTAATTCATTATATTCCACGTATTCAATATTTGTTTAATCCTAAACTAGATTCTACCATTGGTCAACCATTCTTTCGAAATGTAAAAAAAATATAAAATATTATCTCTTGATTTGAGAACTAGATATTGAAAACTATCTTTTCCTTTATATTTTATAAATTCATTTTTATTAAGTAGATTGGAAGATCCACTGAAGGTGGGTGAATTTGGTCACATGAATGTCTTGATTGCTCGTTTCTCATTCATTGTTGTGTTATGGATCCCAAAATGGTTTTTAGAAATTTTTAATGCTTTGGAATAGTTTATAAATTAAGACGATACATAATTTTAGAAATATAATATTAATATTTTCAATAATATTCTAGAATCATCCAGGTAATATGGTGATGAATAATCAATCAGATAATTTTTTGAGGTGGTAATATGAATGACTGTATGACAACGTCATCATTATTTTTATTTTGGTTTTAGAGGAAGGTAAAGAATGAATATTAAATTAGTATAAAATAATTTAATCTTATTACTAACACTGATGTTTTCATTCATTCATGTATGGATTTTTTTTTGATGTTGTAGTGTAACATCGCAGGTAAATAATGAATATGACATTATCAAATTTATTAATATTTGTAAAATAATTATTAATTTTAAATTAAAGAGGATGATATGTTTGATAGAATACCCAATACACAACAATGGGTTTCTTTGAAATCTTATTTTTCACACAATGTTGAGTCATATTGAAAAAATAATAATATAATATTATTTTAAATGGTAGTTAACACCAAGTTGTTGTATTGGTGGAAATGGATCAAACTAAATAAAATATGAATATACATTTTTGTTAAATTTCTTAGCATTTATCCAACAAATTTTAGAGACTTAAAATAAGAAAAAATTTAATATCAAGCATAAATAGTCTAATATTCTATGAAATATAAATTTACCTCCTTTTAATGGTGAACCCTCCTTAAATATAATTTTGATCACTTTTATATGTTCAATTTGACAAAATAAAATTCTTCCTCATAATCGGGACATCAGAGTGTACTTTGGGAAAATTTTTAGTACTTTTCTGACAAAATTCATTTTTAGTAATAGTGAAAAATACTATATTTTAAATCAAAATTACCTTTTTATATAACTTATTTATATGGATAAATTATCTTTTTATATGGTTTTAAAGTTTAACTAGATTATATTTTTACCATTTAATGCAATTTTGGTCATTGTAATTAATTTTACTATTAAATTGGTCATAAACAAGTATCAATCTTTTGATATTTATTGTTACTTAAAAACATTCTATTTGTTTTGAGAACGAGAATTAATTTTAAATTAATTAATGAAACATTTGTGTTTGAATTTTTCAAAATATACATCATTTTTGAATTTCGAATATCAAATATCGCTTAGGCTGAATTTTTGGTATTCTTCTGGAAAACATCAATTTTTGATGAATAGTGAAACCACTAAGTAGTAGTTAGAAAACTAAATTTTTGATTTAAATAAAATTTCACTAGTTATGTGAATATTATTTTGAAAATACCACATATATGGTTGTTATTATTAAGTAAAATTTGGTTCAATAAAATGAAAATAATTTTTGGTGAATAGTAACTTTTGACTTTTATTTATCGTGATTAAAGGTAAATAGAGTAATTATAGGTAAAAAGAATATTATAATAATACAAATTTACCTTTAAAACCTTTCCAAACGTTATTGGATGAGTCATGGACGACCATGGTCATCATTGGGTCTATTTGGGGACTCCATTAAGCACTTGGGAGTGATAATGACACAATAGATTAATTAATTTAATGTAAAAAACAAAAATGACACTCACAAATATTTTTTTAGTAAATAAATTTTGACATGGGGTAATATAAGTAATCATTTAGACTATCAATATTCATTATAAATATAAAAATATTTCCTACATCATCGTAATATTTTTTATAATTTTTAGACATCAAATAATTTAAATTATTTATGACACAAAAATGATGCAGTATTTACCTCATTAGTAAATTATTTAAATAAATAAGATTATAAATATTAAAATAACATCCAAAACCTGTAAAAGTTTTATTGGATGAATTTATTTCGACAGATATTAATCCTATATTAGACCTTAATGAGTTTTTAACTTTAAAAACTGAAAATCATTATATAATAAAATAATATTTTCATACATTCATAAAGAACCCCTCCCCCCCCCTTATAAAATGCCCTAACTTATAACCCATTCCTTAAACATATCAACCCCCTTGGATCGTCTAAAAACTGCCCAAATAAACTTTCAATATCCCCCTCTTACTCCTATAAGCCGTACCTTTGGCCAAAGGCACTTCAATAGGTCCTTTTGGTTCAAACCAAAGGGAGTTACTCAAATTAAAGGTAACTGTTTCTCTTAAATTTATTTCTTTTATTTTACTTCTGCAACCACTAAACACATTTCATTACTTTATTTTATAATAAAACCAGTATCCTAAATATACTAGTATGTTTTTATGAGCAGGAATCAAACTACACTTACACACACCTCCATTTAATGGGTAAAGAACGTACTATTACCGTAGATGGAAAACTAACGCCTCACGAAACGATTATTGTTCAATTATCTTCTACCTTATCTCATGGTAACCATTAAGATGGAACTATATTTATATATTATATATATTATGTTTATGAATTTTATGCTTTTGTATTTTTATTTTATATCACACCTATATGGTTTCCATTATGGGTAAACGTGATAATTTCACTTGAGAAAGTGCGTACTACCGCCCCTCAAAGTGATATGAATCTTTAATGCCCAATGTGGGACTTATAAAAGATGAATTTAATGATATTAGATATTATATAATACTATAATTATAATATACTTATGTATCATTATGTTTTATTTCCATTAAAAACACATAGAAATGAGTGTAGCATTCTTGCATACGTATGGCTTACCATCTCCATGAATGATGCAGTTCATTTCTTACCTTCCAATGTTATGTACTATTATAAATACATGTATATACTGGATATATATGATATCTAAATCAAAAATATCATTCTGGATGTAATAAAATGTTCACCTTGTGAACAACTTGTAATTATAAGAAGTGCAGTTTTACTCAAGTACCAAATATCAATAAAACGATCGTTATTTACAAAAATGATTGCATATTAATTATAACATTGTAATAAGTGATATAAAAATAATAATAAACTTGAAAAAAGTTCTTAAGAAAATATAAATTAACATTATTTTATTATTCAGGATGAATAAGGAATAAACAAGTCAAGTCAGACACGAGGGAAGGGATTTCTTATCTCACTTTTAATTCTGTGAGATTTCCATTATTTGCCACTAATTTATTGAATGTGGTGTATTGTGTACTACCATTTGATATATATTATCATGATCCTATTTATATTCATGTTATTCTTGTGAATTATTTGGTGGTTATTAAATTGTGGTCAGATGACTCAATTGATCACAACATGGTAACAGATTTTCAACTCACTTTTTATTCCCATGATATTAATGCTAAATTTTCCACTATTTCATTTTGTGGACGATATAAAACCCATTAATGTATTAATTGTGTAATATAATTCAATTTATGAGTATATACATATTTATTTTATGATCCTTCTTTCATGGGATGTATGTTTCATATGTTACCAAATCAGTAAGAGAACCTTTTAACCCAATTTCCATTCCATTGGTTAATATTCTAATTCTTAATTTTGTCATGCTATGACTACGTGTGTCACGACCTTTTCACAGTGCCCATGCCGTGACTACCCCAAGCCCACCTTCTATAGGCCAGGGGCTGGTGACTAGCACCAAAGGTGTAAATCCTGACAAAAAGGGGAAGGCATTTCCTTTATAAAGTAAACAAACACCACAGAGTAAGCCAGCAGAAGCAAACACTAAGTAAACTGAGTACAATAGTATGTGAGGAAAAGTAAGTGGGGAAGAATACAAACCCAAAATGAAAGTAAAGTACAACTAGAAATGAAGTAGAGCAACTAAAAAGTAAAGAAGCAACACCGAGTCGTCCACTGGAAATCCCACCTGAAGGGTGGGTACAAATAGCCTCCTCATCTCCTCGGGTCCTGCCATCCACCCCGTGTATGTCCCGCCCAGTGGTCCACCTCCAGGTACAGACTCGTCGTAAAATCCACCTTCGGGCACCGACTCGATGTGATATTCACCTCCAGGCATTGACTCGTTGTGAGTTACTCCTCTGGGAACTATCCAGCTCTACAATCCTCAACCTCGATCAGTGGTATCCGTCATCTGCATCCAACACAACATAGTGCGGGCATAGCCCGTGCAGGGGTGAGTATACGCTACTTAGTAGGGACCCCGAGACCCATGATGGTCTCAAAGAATCCACAAACGATAATCCAAAAAGGAATGATACAATCACAAAGTAACATCCAACACTACTTAGGTATATGCCCATACATACACCTAAGTAATCAATTCCAGCTCGGCTCCAACATCTGATCCCAAGTTCGATCACGTCCACACTGGATGGTACAACCCAATCCACATAAGAATGAAAGCCAATCATATCGAAGATAATGATTGAAAGTCAGGACTCAGCTCACACAGGTATACATCATTTGTCAAGAAAAAGGAGATGATCGGATGTAGTTACT
Organism: Viscum album; assembly: GCA_963277665.1. Classification (NCBI taxonomy): domain Eukaryota; kingdom Viridiplantae; phylum Streptophyta; class Magnoliopsida; order Santalales; family Viscaceae; genus Viscum; species Viscum album. The sequence goes on along the minus strand of OY728140.1, from coordinate 1,708,175,458 downwards.
AATTCATCTAGCTGGGACCCACATAGGATACTAGACCATCTAAGCTATCGAGCCCACATAGGATACCACAACAAAGGTCAATATTGTCAGACCCACGTGGGATACAGGTACTGTAGTCGTCACCGCCGAACCCACAGAGGATTCCAGTACGTTTTTCATCATCGTCGAACCCACACAGTATTCCAGTACTATAGTCTTCACTGTCGAACCTATGAAGGATTCCAGTATGGTTGTCTTCATCGTCGAACCCACGGAGGATTCTAGTACGAAAGTCTTCACCGTCGAACCCACGGAGGATTCCACTACGGTTGTCATCGTCCTCGAACCCACGGAGGATTCCAGTACGAAATTCTTCATCATCGAACCCACGGAGGATTCCAATACAGTTTTCATTATCGTAGAACCCACGGAGGATTCCAGTACGAAGGTCTTCACCATCGAACCCACGGAGGATTCCAATACGACTGTCATCGTCATCGCAGCCAGCTCTAGGGTTCCCGCACATAGCATGCTCGTTTCCAGGAGGGTCCGCTCCACAAAACAAGGGGTCGATACATCAACTGACACGTAGTCCGGAGTTGATGTATCCCAAAATTCTGTCTCGTCGATAGGAACTCAACACGAAAGACGACGCGTCAATCGGACGCCCGGTCTGAGAGTTATCGGCTTTTTCGTCCCTGGGGCCCGATTGGTTTTTAAGACATAACCAACCCGACCATACTAAAACTATGTCCAAAACTCGAGCAGAGTAATCCAAAAGGTCCGTCTCAATAAGAGGAATCCAACAAAGTCAACGACACGTCGATCAGACGTCCGGAGCTCATGTTATATGTGTTTCCGCTCTGAGGGCCAGGCTGGTTTCTTGTTTGAACCAACCCAATCATACCACATGTTCTCCTAAACCTTGAGTGTAATATACCAAAACGATCGTCTAAATCCAAGGATCACATCTCAACTGACGGTACGTCGATCGGAGGTCTGTAGCTAATGTTACGGGCGTTTCAACAAACCTGCATGTTTTTAGGGGATTTTGGGCCCAGACTGACCCGGCCCGAGACCCCTTGGGTCGGGTCCGGCCCGGTCGGCCTGGACGCCCACTGGCTGAGCGAACGTAGGGGGGTGCTGGTCCCCCTCGTTTGACCGATGGGTGAGACTTTAATGCCGCTCCGCCTCCCCTAAACCCAAAACGACAATGCCGTTCAGATCCGTCGCGGATTAACCGTGGCGGCGCGCCGCTGCTGCTTTCCGCGGACCACCGGACGCGCTCCGGTAGTTCGTTTTTCCTTCCATCTTTGCCAGCGGTCCTCTCGGGACCTGCTCTTCACTGCGATGACCTTCAAACGTCGTTACGGTCCCGTTCTGGCAGCGGCCTCTACGTGGTTCTCCAGCGCGGCACGACGACGCCACGTCCCTCCGCCGCGGCCCCGCTCCGACTGTGGCCTCTTTCTGCCACAACAGTGTGGCGCGACGGTGCTGCGATTCTTCACCGTGTTCTTCCTTGTTCCCACACAATGCCTTTTCACTGCACCGCCTTCGTTCGAGCCGCAACGAACACAACCACAAAGGGGGAGGGGTTTCGGCCGTGTTCGGGAGGTCCGAACTCCTCCTGTTAAATTGATAACAGGTGGCCCAAAGAAAATGTTGATGAATAGAAAATAAAATTCAAGAAAAATATTAGCTCTTACCTCAAATATTTGTTGAACGATGGTTTTTGCAGAGAAAAGGTGTCACGGAAGACGGCGTCACAGAAGACGGCGTCGCGAAATGAGGCTTCGTATACGTCGTCGGTGCATGCTCGATGAAGGATGTGTTGTGTTGTCGTTCTCCGAAGAAGGTGTCTCTCACTGGCTGTGGAGAGGTGAGTAGATGGCATGATGATTCCCTTTAAGTGATAGAGTTATTCATTGTAGACTCGGCGTTATTCGCATTCTTCGACGAGGAAGAAGATGTTCCTCAAGAGCGCTAGAGTCCTCTTCTTGTTTCCACTTAATGAATCAACCCCCCAATAAAATAAGGCACTTTATTATTTTATTAACACTCATGCAAGCCATTAATTTGAAATTCAAAAATATCTCATTCAATTAATTAAATTAATTGAAGAGCGTTAAATATTCAAATTAATCTTTGAGGGATGACTTTCCATTAAATTGGGGGGGTGGGTGAGTTACACAGTTAAGTACTCATGGGAGGTTTAAGGGATTTAAAGGGGTGGGGATCGTGTGGGTCCCACTTCACTAATATCCTACCTAGAGGAGTTAGTATGTAGTGGGTCCCACTCCTACCACCATGCATAGGTTAAAACTACTTAGAATAGAAAATAAAAATTGTAGCACAAATTTTTATTTCATTCCTTAGTTAACCCATTTTTTTTTAAAAACCTCACCTGTGTAAACGCAACTCCAGAAAAGGTGTTCTTAAGAAAATACCGGCGTTGTGGTCTCATCGGTGCCCTCATATTTCGATTCTGAGCACCGGTTCAAATGTTAGGAAAACCCGCTCGTTCGTTCATTGAATGTACCCGAGCTAAATTTCGGAAATTAATTCTGGGCACATCGGACCTTGGAATCAGGTGCCGTCATACACTGCGTACTCTTAAAATTCCAAAGAAATTATGAAAAAAAATTTCCTTGAAATTTTTGGGTCTATAAATTACTCCCACCTCAGGGCTTTACGTCCCCGTAAAGCTATAACACAACTAGGGAAACAAAAGAAGGTACTGAGCATGCATCTGAGCCTCCAGATCCTAAGTGCTCTCCAGGAGGTTCCCATGCTGCCACCTGAGGTGCATTAAAGGAATCGACCTTCCACGTAGGACTCACTCCTGTCAATCCTCGATCTCCACCGTGACCTCCGAAAAAGACGCCCCATCGTCAATGTCCATCTTCTTATGGTCAATGTTATGCGTCGGGTCATGCACGTATCTCCTCGGCTGAGATACGTGGAAGTATTCATGCACCTGGAGCAAATGAGGTGGATGGGTTAAGCAGTAAAGCACCTCGCCTACCCTGTTGAGGACCTAGAAGGGCCCGATGAATCATAGAGATAACTTGATGCCTCGGACAAAAATCTTTAATCCATGTCAAGGTGAGACCCGTAAGAAAACTTGGTCACCATCCTCGAACACTAGTGGTCTCCGCCTCCTGTTGGCAGAAGACTTCTGTCAACACTGAGCTGTCCTCATCCGCTCCTGGATGACCTGAACCTTCTCTGGTCCTACAAGAGCTGCTAAGATTTCTTCTTTGCCTATAAGTGAAATCTGGTCTCATCCCCTGGATGAACCATGTTCTTTTCCTAATAAAGTCAATCCCGACATGGATGATACTAATCCATATCAAGGATGACGTCGTAAGACCTTGATTCTACTACAAAGAGATCTAATCGTTACCGTCGCCTCCATGGGCTGAGTCACACTGTCGGCATCAGTGTGTGGTCCCTGGGTATCCTCCAGTAGGTATCTCAAAAGTGAGGGTCAAGTCAACAGTTTTAAACCGAAACCTCTTAGTATCCACTATATAAAAAGAACAGGGAACCAGACGTCACAAGGACAAGTGTATTTTATTACCGCAGCTCAAGGTACAAAGACACAAAACATCAACAATTATAGAAGAAAAATGAACAAAAGTCCCCATGTCTGGAGCTAGTCCCGCTCCTGTCCATTTGCTCCCAGAGCTCCATGGTCGTAATCCTCAACTGCATGAAGCTGAGCTCTCCCCTGTCCACTAGTTCCTTGCGGTTGGGGTGGTCTCCCTAGTGGTGGTAGTGGTGGTAGGGCCTCAAAGCATCGCCCACCACCCACTGCTCGGCCAGCTCCTTTGCCTCATCTTCCTTCTCCCTATAAACCGCCATGATCAAACCTCTTCCTGGGTAGTCCCTCCTCTGCCTACTACTCATCAGCAGGACGAGTCGGGCAGTCTCGAGCCATGTGACCCTTCCCGCCACACGCGTAACACTGCCTCCTCCTCATGTAGCTAGCTCTCATTCGTGTGCCCTGCACAACCGAATTTGCATCCTGAGATTTCTCATCTGATGGTCTAGCCTTCTTGGACCTCTAATTCACCTGTCTACTACAATCTACAGAATACTATTCTACAGGTCGTCCTTCGGAGGGTCCCGCCGCTGGTGACTGCTTGGCGAGAAAACTCCCCACTAGAAGGGCTCTCTCTAACACCCCTGACTACGTCGGAATGTTGAGGGAGGTCATCGAAGCCCTGATCTCATGCCTTAGTCCCTGCTCGAAGGTCCAGGCCCGAAAAAATGAGTCTCATTCCATGTACATAGAATAGAACGAGAGGTCGGTAAATTTCTCCGAGTACTGGGAGACCGTCATGCTACCCTGTCGTAGCTGTAGTAGCTCTTGAATGCGCACTGCATAGATTGTGGCTGGGACAAACTCCGAGCGGAAGAGTATCTCAAAGTCCGTCGAGAGGATGGATGCCTCGTTGTGCACCCGGAGCATCAAGCTCCACCATCTGCCTACTGCCGTGTGCAGGAGGCTCACTGTAAGGATCACCATGAGGTCAGCTGGTGTCCCCACTAACCTGAAAACTTGCACAACCACCTCCAGCCAATCCTCGGCTGCCTAAGGGTCCGTCTCCCCGCAGAACATGGGAGGTCTCTGATGCTGAAACTCGTGCAGAGCACTAAGGCGACGTGCACTCTCAGAGGCTGGGGCTGGTGGCATCGGTGGCTCAGTGGGTAGAGGTACCGCAGGTGACTCCGCTGTAAAAGGTCCCTACACGGAGGCATCATCGCTCGGTGGGCTGTCATCTCGCACAAAGCTATGAACCCTAGCAGGATTATGTCATGGGGCCATCCTGAAAAGAAACAGGTGGGCCACGGTCAAAACAGTACACCTGGTGAGCTGACACATACTAATCACAATGAAAACTTTTGAAACACACATGCAATCAGTGTTTTCGAGCACTGAGTTGGAAATCAAAAGTCAGGGTCCTGGTGTACGGATACGTCGGCCACCACACCAACACTAGACTTCCTAGACTAATAACCACACTCAATACCCTTAACACTATTGCTTCACATAGAAGAAAGATCAGAGTCCTGAGTTCTACAGTAGAACCAAACTCCTCTGATACCAATTTGTCACGACCCGTCCTCAGGGCCAGTGCCGTGACTACCCCAAGCCCGCCTTCCATAGGCCAGGGGATGTCTACTTGCACCAAAGGCATAAATTCCCACAAAAAGGGGAAGGAATTTTTTTATAAAGTAAAAAACACGAAAAATTAAGCCAGCAGAAGTAAACACTAAGTAAACTAAGTACAATAGTAAGTACAGAAAAGTAAGTGGGCCAGAATACAAACCCCAACTGAAAGTAAAGTACAACTGCAAAGGATGTACAACAACTGAAAAGTAAAGTAGAAATTCTAAGACATCCACTGGAAATAACACCTGAAGGGTGGGTACAGATAGCCTTCTCTGCTCCTCAGATCCGGCCGTCCGCCCCGTATACGTCCCGCCTAGTGGTCCCCCTCTAGGTACTGACTCGTTGTAAAATCCTCCTATGAGCATCGACTCGATGTGATATCCACCTCTGGGCACTGACTCATCATGAGTTCCTCCTCCGAGAACCGTCCATCTCTACAATCCTCAACCTCGATCAGCGGTGTCCATCGTATGCATCTAACACAATGTAGTGCGGGCATAGCCCGTGTAGGGGTGAGTATACACTACTCAGTAGGGACCCTGAGACCCCCGACGGTCTCCCAGAATCCACAAAAGATAACCTAGAAAGGAAAGATACAATCACGAAGTAACATACAACACTACTTAGGTATATATCCATACATATACCTAAGTCAGCAATTCCAGTTAGGCTCCAACATCCGAGCCCAAGTTTGATCACCTCTACACAGGATGCTACAACCCAATCCACATAAGAAAGCAAGCCAATCATATCAGATATAATGATTGAAAGTCAAGAATCTGCTCACACAGGTATACATCATTTTCAAAGCAAAAGGAGATGATCAGATGTAGTTACTGATTCATCTAGCTGGGTCCCACGTACGATACTAGACCAGCTAAGCTGTCGGGCCCATGTAGGATACTACAACAGATGTAAAGACTGTTAGACCCACGTGGGATACAAGTACTGTAGTCATCACCGCCGAACCCATGGAGGATTCCAGTACGGTTGTCGTCATCGTCAAACCCACAGAGGATTCCAGTACGGTAGTCATCATCGTCGAACCCATGGAGGATTCTAGTATGGTTTTCATCATCGTCGAACCCATGGAGGATTCTAGTATAAAAGTCTTCACCGTTGAACCCACGGAGGATTCCAATACGGTTTTCATCATCGTCGAACCCCCAGAGGATTCCAGTACGAAAGTATTCACCGTAGAACCCATAGAGTATTCGAATACAGTTTTCATCATCGTCGAACCCATAGAGGATTCCATTACGAAGGTCTTCACCGTCGAACCCAAGAAGGATTCCAATACGGTTGTCATCGTTGTCACAGCCATCTCTTGGGTTCCCGTACACATCATGCTCATTTCCGGGAGGGTCCGCTCCATGTGCCAAGGGGTCGATACATCAACTGAAACGTATTCCGGAGTTGATGTATCACAAAGTTCCATCTCGTCGATAGGAACTCAACACGATAGATGGCGCATCAAACGGACGCCCGGTCTGTGAGTTTTCGGCTTTTTCGTCCCAGGGGCCCGGTTGGTTTTTAAGTCAAAACCAACCTGAATGTACACCAACTGCATCCAAACCTTGAGAAGAGTAATCTAAAAGGTCCCTCTCACTAATAGGAATCCAACAAAGTCGAAGGCATGTCAATCGAACGTCCAGAGCACAAGTTATAAGTGTTTCCGCTATGAGGGCCCGGTTGGTTTCGTGTTCGAACCAACCCGGTCGTACCCCAAGTTCTCATAAACCATGAGTGTAATATACCGAAACGACCATCTTGATCCGAGAATCGCATCGCAACTAATGGTACATAGATCAGAGGTTCTTAGCCTATGTTACAGTCATTTAAACGAACCTACCTGTTTTTAGGGGGTTTTGAGCCTGGACTGACCTGGCCCGAGACCCCCTGGGTCGGCCCGAACCGGGTCGGGTCTGGCCTGACCCAGCACTGGCGGACCGGCCCGGAGCGGCTGGTCCAACCTGGGTGCCCGCTGGCTGAGCAGACACGGGGGGGGGGGGGGGGGGGTGTTATTCCCCCCTGTTGACCGAAAGTCGTGAGTTTAATGCCACGCCACCTCCACTAAACCCAGAAAGTCAAAGTCGTTCAGGTCCGCCATGGCTTAGTCGCGGCGGATTTTTCTGGTGGCACGCCACTGCTGCCGTTCACCGGCACCGCCACACCGGGGTGGTGCATCGTTTCTGCTTTCCGCGGACCACCAGATGCGCTCTGGTGGTCAGTCTTGCCTGCCGTCTTCGCCAGCGGTCCTCCCGGGACCTGCTCTTCACTGCGACGACCTTCAAACGTCATTGTGGTCCTGTTCCAGCTATGATCTCTACGTGGATCTCTGATGCGGTGCGACAGTACCGTGCCCCTCTGCCGCGACCCCGCTCCTAGAACGGCCTCTTTCAGCCACAGCGGTGCAGTGCGATGACACCGCGCTTCTTCTCCGCGTTCCTCCTTGTTCCCACATGGTGTCGTTGCACCGCGTCGCCTTCATTAGAGCCGTAATGAACACAAACACAAAGGGGGAGGGGGTTCGACTGTGTTCGGGTGGTCTGAACTCCTCCTGTTAAATTGATAACAGGCGGACCAAATAAAATGACGATGAACGGTAATGAAAATTCACAAACAAAATTAACCGCTACCTCAAAGTGTTGTCGAATGATGGTCTTCAAGGAGAAAAGGCATCGCAGAAGACGGTGTCGCGGAAGATGGCGTCACGGAATATCGCATCGCGGAACGAGGATCCGTATACGTCGTCGGTGCACGCCCGATGAAGGATGCGGCGTGTCGTCATTCTCCGAAGAAGGTGTCTCTCACTGGCTGCAGAGAGGTGAGGAGATGGAACGGCGATTCCCTTGCAGTGATGGAGTTCTTCTTCATAGACTCGGCGTTCTTCGTGTTTTTTGACGAGGAAGAAGACATTCCTCAAGAGCACAAGATTCCTCTCCTTGTTTCGGCACAACGAATCAACCCCCCAATAAAATAAGACACTGTTTTATTTTATTAACACTCATGCAAGCCATTAATTTGAAATTCAAAAATATCTCATTCAAATAAATAAAATAATTGAAGAGAAATAAATATTCAAATTAATATTTGATGGTTTACTTTCCATTAAATTGGGTGGTGGGTGAGTTACATAATTAAGTTCTTGGAGGAGGTTTAAGGGATTTTAAGGGGTGGGGCTCGTGTGGGCCCCACTTTACTAATATCCTACCTAGGGGAGTTAGGATGTAGTGGGTCCCACTCCTACCACCATGCATAGGTTAAAACAACTTAGAATAGAAAATAAAAGTTGTAGAACAAAATTTTATTTCATTCCTTAGTTAACCCATTTTTTTTAAAAAAACCTCACCTGAGTAAACACAACTCCAGAAAAGATGTTCTTAAGCAAATACCGGAACTTTAATCGGTGCCCTCATATTTTGATTCCGAGCACTGGTTAAAAAGTTAGGAAAACCCACTCATTCTTTCACTGAAAGTACCTGAGCTAATCTTCGAAAATTGATTCCGGGAACACCGGGCCTCTGAATCAGCTGCTGTCAGAAACTGCGTCCTCGTAAAATTCCAGAGAAATTAAGAAAAAAAATTCCTTGAAATTTCCAGGTCTTTACAATGTGTGGAATCAATATTTATTTATTTATGTTTTAATTTCCAATATCTTTTGTGTGGATATACTTTTGATACTCATAATCACTCCATTGATAAATTCTCAATTCATCAATATGAACTTGATAAGAGTAATTTTAACACAATTTCCATTCATTGAGTTAAAAATCCATGTCATTGGTTTTGTATTAAAAAGAAAATGTGTGGAATTTCTATGATTGATTTACACTAAATATCAAATCATATAGAGTATAATTATATTTGTCAAATATTATTATGTCATTGATTTATCCTTAATCTAAGAATTCTATTTTTATAAGGGATTTCATATCAATTTACATTCCATTGATACTTTATTATTGTTATTCACCAATTAAAATTGTATGGTGTATATACTATCCTTTAGCATATTATATCATGAATCCCTTTATTCTCATGATATTTTGATTTTCTGATTAAATGTTATTCCTCAATTATTTGTATTCAAGCGTCTCTCATTTTGTTAAAAAAGCATTAACAAAAATATCATTTTAAATGTTTTAAAGATTTATTCTTCAAAATTATTATCATTACTATCCATGTTTTAATAATATTTTTTAGGCTTTATGTGAATGGAATATAATTTTTTCAAATGATATTTAATTAAAAGCTTCAATGTGTTATGGGACACTTTAATTCAGAAATCTCTTCATTAAATGTTTTAAATGGTTTTGAAAATTATTTGACAAAGAATTGTTCATTTCAATATCTTGATTTGATATGTTGGAATGTGAAAATGTTATATTTCCATTATACTTGTGTTATGTGTTATGATTATATTATGGTAATTGGTCATTGTTTATGTATACAGGTGGTTCTATGATAAACCTAGTGAGGGTGAGCCTGAGATAGCTCTCTAATGCATTTGGTAATGAGACAGAGGTAAACGTTAATGTTTATCCTAAGATATTTAAGGAATATACTGTGATGGGCATTCCAAATGTGATTCGCTATGTAGTTCTGATAGCTACAATGTCATATTTTCTAAATGACATATGTTATCTTTGTGGTTTATGATTTTTGCATGTTATTCATAAATCTTATATTTTCATGAGTCATGTAACTGAGTTTATGTTTTGTATGTATTGATGGAAAAACTCTTTATTTCTTATTTTATATCACTTAATGAGATTTTTTATTCTCATCCCAAGATTTGTAATGTTTTTAATAGGACTTAAAGATGAATAGGGTCAAGGAATGGATCAATGAAAAGTCATGTTTTCTAAAACATGGAACTAGACATGAATATTTTTTAAGAGTTTTTATTTAATGAAAATAATGGATACTGAGTAGAATTCTCTACATGTAATATTCATGTAGTTATGTAAAAGTTATGACATAATCTATAAAACTCTAAAGCTGGAAGGATCCTCAATGTGAATTATTCATTTCATTAAATATTATGTAATGTTTAAGGCAGGGTCCTTATAGTTGGTATCAGAGCTCAATTTAGACAACATTAGGGATTAAGAGTTTTCTTCAAACACATGGTTAGTCCCTATGTATATTATTTTATTTAAATACTTTTTTTATTTTTCAAATAAAACAATGTCAGTTACAAATGGTAGGAGGAGGATCTCCAATGACATTCCTATCTCTTCCGGATGGCATGTTTCCAGTAATTATTTAAGAGTCATGTTTAGATAATTGTGAAAATTTTACTTGCCTACAATGCACTTTCAAGCATTTGTTTGAGATATCAAACACCTCCACTATACCTTGATATCATTGTGGATCATAGGTTGTATTTAATAAAATCATATTTTCACAATATTCTCATATTTTAATGGTAGGTAAATATTATCAAGGTATTTTCAAATATTTTACCTCATCAAAAGATTTTGAAGCAGATTATGATTTTTAAAAACGTTCAAAAGAAAGAGACCCTTACACAACCTATTGATATTTTCTTTTACTAAATAGTCTCTCTGCACATACTTGTGGTATTTTAAAAGGGCCATTAATTGAATTTATTTACTCAAATTTGGTCTCACTATTTTATAGAAATCATGTTTTATCAGATGTTTTCAAATAATATTTCATACATGATTGTTTTCCAAAACAGTTTTTTTGTGAAAACCCATATGACCCATGTTGTATAAGGTGTATTTTGGTGAAGGAATCAAATGATTTTGAAGGATCTCTAAATCATTATTGTAATGCATGGACCTTCTACCTATGTGACCAAGATGATGATGAAACCAAGTGGACACCATGATCAAGGTATAATGTTCTTTATTTTGAGGATCATTTTATTTTATCATATGGTGGTGAAATAAAAAAAATGAAAATATATGTAAGACTTCAAGAATTAAGATGTTGGGATCATAATGAATTGGGATAAAAACAAGAGTTATAAAGAAACCATTGAGGTTAAAAAATGTTAGGGTTATTTTTGAGTTTTATAAAAAGGAGTACATGTATTCCATGTGACAACCCATCTCATCGGACAAAGTAGTGGGAATCGAACCCACAACCAATGTGTGATTGTGATTTGTTGCCTACCAGTAGACTATGTGAGGTCCCTGGTTAGTATGAATTATTTTTTTAGTTAAGTGATTTTATTGATCAATAATATGATGATTTAGGGTCTTATGTTTTATCAAATGGATATCTTTAGTATAAGAAAATGATTTGGTGAAAAAAGTGATAATAGTGATTTTGGAATATGTCCTCTCTTTTGGGAACACATTATGCTTATGAAAAATAGAATATTATGGGATCACATTTGTGGAGTAATGGTTGAAATTTTATTTTGGAATAATATCTGTTTTATTGTGGACATATAGTGATTTGGGTTATTTATGTAAATGAATAACCAATCATAGGAAATATATGATTTGGTTAATTATGCTTCAGTATTAGACTTTAAGAGTTGTCAATGTTTTTTGAGTTAAATGTAAGGATATATTGTGGAAGACTATGTGATTAAAACATTCTGGTTTTTGGGTTTCAATCTTAGTTTGGATTATTTTGAAGAACCTTATGGAAAATTGTGTATTGAATGTTCTTTCTTGAACTTTGGTTACTTTTTTGAATTTTGGAGATTACTAGTAGTATTTATTTTTATAAAGGATTATCTTTTTGTGGATTATATGATCTCGTACTAACCATTTTGGTTTTAGTTGATGTCAAAAGACTAGGGAAATATATAGTTATTCTTTTGTAGATTATGTGATTCTCTAGAAGATGATTCTTGTGCTTTTGATGTGACCAAGTCTTTTTGAATACCCATTGTTTAGAGAAAAGATATGTTTTTTTAGTAGAAACTTATTATGGGGTGAAACTCTACTTGAAGGTAAATATATTTAATTATGTAATAATTCTATGTAGTAAATGAATTCTTAACAATTAGGAAAAGGAATGCAAATAAAAATGAGGTTGGTTTACATTTTATACTTGGTAATCAAATATCGTTTAACACATCATAAGATTGTGATTTTCTAGTGGTTAACTTTCTCGTAATCAAGTTTCCCATCACCCACCATTCGAATTTGACGGATTGTTTTCTCTTCTATATCCTTGTTTTCCTATAAGGAATCATAGTATGGTTTAACTCAGGTGACCTTGGTAATTGACTTTCTTTATTTTAAAGTGATAGTTTTATTTACTCTTCTTCTGATGTGGGACTTTCAATGAAATTTCTGAGCCCAATTTTAAAAATTGTGAGAACGCAATTCCCAAAAGGCAGGAAGGATGTAACATCCTAGGTAAATAATTAATATGACATTTTTATATTTATTAATATTTGTTAATTAATTATTAATTTTACTTAAAAGAGGATTATATGTTCAATGGTGTACCTGATACATAACAACATGTTTCTTTTAAATCTTATATTGTACACAATGCTGAGTCATATAGAAAAATAATAATATAATATTATTTTAAATGGTAGTTAATGCCTAGCCATTGTATTGGTGGGAATGGACATAACTAACTAAAGTATGAATATACATGTTTGTTAAAGGTTTTTAAATTTATCCAATAAATGTTAGAGGCTTAAAATAATAAAGAATATGATTTAAAGCTTAAATACTCTAATATTCTTTAAAAGGTCGATTTACTACCTTTTGATGGAGAACCATATTTAAATCTAGTTTTGGTAACTTTTATATGTTATATTTGAAATAATTAAATTCTTGTTTAGAATCAGGACATCAAAATTTACTTTTGGAAAATTTTTGGTATTTTTATAAAAAAATTTCATTTTTTATGAATAGTGAAAATACACTATTTTAATTCAAAACTACCTTTTTATCTAATTTATTAGTAAGGTTATATTAACTTTTTAAATGGTTATAAAGTGTAATCAGATTATATTTTTACCATTTAATCTAAATTTGGTCATGGGAACTAATTTCACACTGAAATTGGACATAAACAAGTATCAATCTTTTTATAGTTATTGTTTCATAAAACACGCCATTTGTTTTGACAACCAGAATTAATTTTAAATTAATTAATGCAACATTTTTGTTTTGAATTTGGTAAAATATAAATCTTTTTGAATTCAGAATATCAATGTAAGGACCCAACCCTAGTAACCCAGAGTCAGTGCCTTATTTGATAACATTGGCATACATACAAGGAATATGAATCTCGAAAGACCGAGTAGTTTAGTATTATTGGAAACAAGTTACATAAATAAGTTTATCATTACAACATGAAGGGAAACTGAAACACTATTTTATTCCTCTAGAAACATCACATATCCTAGATTATTCTTGAAAGTCATTCATAAATTACTTCTTCATATCCTGAGAAAATGAAACATAAGAAAGGGGTGAACTCAAATGCTCAGTAAGAGTAAGAAATACAGAGGAAGATAATATAAACATTAGACATGGTGAATAATTGAAAACACATGTCTTTAATAATATATATGAACACATTATTGCAAGAAAATGAGCTGAGTAAATAATGCCATAATAAAACATAGTCATGGGTATTCTAATAGTCGAATAACTACATGAACATTCAATTACTAGCTTCATAATGAGGTAAGTGAATATTCCAGACATTCTAAAACATTTTTTCATGGCCTCATCCAAGACGTCTACTGATTAAGTCCTCAACCAAAATCCATATCACATTGGGAAATTCCTTGGAAAATCCCACGTCTATTTGTCTCATGAGACCAACCGATGCATCAAGTGGCTATAGCGTGTCCCAACCGTCATATAATAAGTCCAATTCATTCCTCATATGAGCAGGGATCAACATAATCAACATATAAATTCATATTGAAAATATCATATGAAATGAAACTAACTTTCCCCAATCATTAAACATAAAACACTAACTATTCCGAGTAATATAGTGAATGGTTTTAGGATAGATCATCCACAACAGAGCTAGTCATAAAAAATTAAATAAAATATGTTATATGACTTCATAAATGATTAAACCCAATAATACCATGGAATCAACAAGAGCATTGAATCAAACAAAAATGCTCTTATAAAATCATTATGCAATATTGAGATAAATACTCTTTTTTTTGAAAAGAAGAGTTCTTTTGTAAAATCTTTGTATAAAACCAGAAATGAAGTAAGATAGAATTTTCATAATATAATGAGTATTTTTAGGAAGATAAATTTTCCCCAAAACAGATTATATAGTGCCCTTGTAAATAGATATGAATTGGAGAAATTCCCTTGAATCAGGCTTGTATTTTGGAAACAATTTTTAAAGTTCCTTTTAAAATGTGTTACAATCCATAAAATAAGGAAGGGTTATGGTTTGTAAAAATATATATTATACTCAGACAGAATATATGATGAAAATAAATAAGATTATCATTGAGGTAATTAGACAATGAAAGTATCCAGAATGAAAGTGGATGTCCATGTGGAAAAACCCTTACCTTCACTCCAAATGTGTTCCGCTCTTGTACATAAGCTCCTGGAATATGAAATTATACTTCTTAATAACTTATTTCAGAACCTATTAGACATGTATTTAGTTACCATAATTCTGGTTACTCCATTTATGTTTTTATTGATATGTTATTGTATTGAATTTCGTCGTTCTGGAGTGTTCGTTTCCTTTATTTTCATATTCGATTCACTTGTTTTTATGTAATAATGTTCGTCTGGAATGGTTATAAATATCCAGGATTGGAATTATATATTATTAATGAACATAAATAATTTATAATGGTCATTTATATCATTTGGTTACATGGAATGGGGATGAATCATTAGATGACCACCACTTCGATTATTCTGCGGTATTTGGAATACTATGTACTACTTTTGTCATATAACTTATTTATATGTACATATTCTGGTTACTGAATATTAATTTGGTTATAACACATATATTATAGTCTAGTTCAACCATGAATATGGTTTCATGACCAGTAATGAAGAAGAAATTGATGAACGAAACTTCGTCGTCCAACAAGGTTATAAATCGGAACCGCTTGGACGTCGATTTCATTTATAAAATAAAAGGGAGGGAGTAATAATATTTATGATTGTTCTTCCATTCACATGATATAAATACAGTATATAGATTTTACTAGAGTTATCATGATCATTTGGACAGAGGAGGTGAGGAGAGGATAAGAAAAGTAGATAAATTGAAATAAAACCAAAAGAGAAAGAAGGGTGCTTTACCTCTTGAAATAACCTTCTTGAGAAACTCTTTAAGGGAAAGAGTTTTGTTCCTTTGTAAAGACTAAGAGATTCATGGTAGTGGGGAGTAACTAGGGAGGGGTAATTGGGAAGAAAATTGAGGAGATTCAATTCATAAAGGAGTGAAGAGAAGTGGCAGTGGTGGGGGTTTTTATAGTGGAGGAGAGGGGTAAATTTTGAATATTTAATTCATTATTTTATTATTTCTCTCAAGACAACCAATATTATTGTTTCATGTGACCCCTAATAGTAAAAATGTAATTTTAGTTCGAACCAAGTGGGCTTACATCATCCTTGAATCACATATGATTTTGTAAATTATGTATTTATCATTTATCGTATTTTATCATATTTTACTATTCATAAAAAATTCTAGAATTTCAAAAAAATCTCAAAAATTCACCACTGCCATTTTTCGATGTGTAGAATTAAAAAGTGAAGTCCATTTTTGAAAAAAAAATTCTAAATATTATTAATTTAACTTTTAATTAAAAGCATACTTAATTAAAAAATTAACATTTCTAATTCTACAACTACTTCTTTATCACAATGAAAAATTAACCAAGATGATATTATCTTTTAGCCTTTAGAAAATAAAATAATTATAAAATTGACTATTCATGAGGGTCATATTACTATTCATATTACTATTCATTAGTGTATGTTACTATTTACAAAAAAAATAATGTCTGTTCTATTAGACTCCAAATGACTTACTAAACACAACTCTAGATGACCATTTTTAAAAATTGAAAACATAGAAGAGGCAAAGTTGGGTTTTAAAGGCTATATTATAAATTTTAATTCTATATTTATTTTAAAAACCTTGGGGTGTTACATTCTACCCTCCTTACAAAAATTTCATCCTCGAAATTCACAGAATATTACCTAAGAATATTTGGGTAAGTTTTTAACATAAGTTTCTTAGGCACCCATGTTGCTTCCTCCATCTTATGCATCCTCCATAGAACATTCACCAGAAGAGTCATCCAATTTCTCAATACTTTCTCTCTAGTATCCAGAATCTTGATAGGCTCTTCATAGTAAGATAGATCGGGCTCAAGTTCCACTTCTTCATAAGTGTGTACATGTGTTGGGTATGGAATGTACTTTTTTATCATTAAAACATGGAAAACATTGTGAACCTTGGAGAGACTTGGTGGCATTGAAAAATGGTAAGATATGTCTCCAATTTTTTCCAGAATTTTAAAAGGTCCGATGTATCTGGGACTTAACTTTCCCTTCTTACTGAATTTTATAATACCCTTCTATAGAGATACCTTTACGAAAACGTGGTCACCTTCTTGTAACTCCAAATCCTTCCTTCGGTTATCAGCATAGCTCTTTTGCCTACTTTGAGGTATTTTGATATGGTTTTGGATAATCTTCACCATTTTTATTGTTTCTTAAACATGTTCTGGGCTCACAAGATCTCTTTCACCAACATCATCCCATCAAGTTGGTGTACAACATAGCCTCCCATATAATGCTTCATAGGATGCCATCTGTATACTTGAATAGAAGATATTATTGTAGGAATATTCTATGAGAGGTAAATACTGATCCCACAAACCTTGAAAATAAAGTGAACAAGAACTCAACATGTCTTCCAATGTTTGAATTGTCCGTTTTGATGGTCCATCAGTTTCTGGGTGGTAGGAAGTGCTAAAACAAAGATCAATATCTAGGGCCTACTAAAGACTTTACAAGAATCTTGATATCTAATGCGGATCACGATCTGAAACAATCGATAGGGGTACTCCATGAAGTCTCATAGCTTCATTAATATATAGTAATGCTAGACGTTCAAGTGGTAGATCTTATCTTATAGAAAGAAAATGTGAAAACATGGTAAGATGATAAAAAATTAACCGTATTGCATTGTTCTTTCTAGGAGTATTTGGTAGTCCCATGACAATGTCTATTGTTATATTATCCCATTTCCACTCAGGTATGGGAAGAGGTTCTAATACTCCTCTAGGCTATTGCCTTTCATCTTTCACTTGGTGACAAACCATACATCCTGACACAAAATCAGCAATCTTCATCTTTATGTTGTCCCACCAAAAATATTCATTCAAATATTTATACATCTTAGTGCTACCATGGTGTATAGAGAAATTGGAACTATGAGCATCATCCAACAATTCCATTTTTAGATCAGGTATACCGGGGATACAATGTCTCTTCCCAAATTTCAAAATTCCATCTTCATATATAAAGTCACTCAATCTCCCATCATTCACAACTTTAATAATCTTTTGAAACTCTTCATCATCAGCCTGAGAACATTTTATCCTTTCTAGTAATGATAGTTTGGAAAAAATCTGAAAATTCATTGATGTTTTACCTTCCATGGTTATTCTCATATCCATCTTTACTAGATCCCTGAAAATAGGATCCATTTTAACTCTAATCTTGTTCAAAACTCCATGATCCCTTCTGCTCAAAGCATCTTCCACCATATTTTCCTTCCCCAGGTGGTACTGTATCATGCAATCATAATCCTTGAGTAGTTAAAGCTATATCCTCTTCGTCATGTTGAGTTCTTTCTATGAGAAAATATACTTCAAAATCTTGTAATAAGTATAAATCTCACATTTTTCACCATAGAGATAATGTCTCCATATCTTCAAAGCAAATATTACACCAGCTAACTCAAGATCATCATTAGGATAGTTTTTCTCATGAATTTTTAGCTATTGTGATGCATAAGCAATAACCCTATCATTTTTCATAGGGACACAACCAAGTCCTTTCATTGAACCATCACTATAAATAACAAACCCATCATTCCTCGATGGTAGATTCAATATAGGAGCATTTACTAATATTCTCTCCAGTTCTTCAAAACATTCTTCAAAATCTTTTGTCCAAATAAATTTAACCCCTTTACATGTGAGCTTTGTTAGCGAGTTAGCCAGTCAGGCACAATTCTGTACGAAACACTGATAATAACCTGTTAATCCAATAAAACTGTGTACCTCAGATATGTTTTTTGGCATGGGCCAATATTGGATTTCCTTTTCCTTCACAGGATCAACTAGGATTCATCCTTAGATACAATATGGAAAAGAAATTAAGTCTCATAAATCCAAAATTCACACTTGCTAAACATCCCATATAATTCATGTCTTCTAAGAGTGTTCAAGATAATGAGCTTGTGATTTTCATGATCTTCTCATCTTTTAGAGTACACAAATATATCATCAATCAATACCACTATAAAATCATCAAGATATTCCTTGAAAAATCTGTTCATTAGATAAATAAAGATAGAGGGTTCATTAGTCAATCCAAAAGGAATCATTGTAAATTTATAATACCCGTACCTAGTTTGAAATGTTGTTTTTGGAATGTATTCCTTCTTCAAACACAACTGATGATATCTAGATCAGAGGTCAATCATTGAAAAGTATTGAGCTCTATAATGTTGGTTAAATAAATCATCAATACGTGGTAGGGGATACTTGTTCTTTATTGTTATAGCATTGATCTCCCAATAGTCGATACATAACCTCATATATCCATGTTTCTTCCTAACAAAAAGGATACGTCCTCCCCATGGAGAAACACTAAGGATGATAAGTCCCTAATTACTCAGTTACTCTAGTTGTTTCTTTAGTTCCACTAAATCCATAGTGGCCATTCTATAAGGGGTCTTCGATATGGGCCTTGAACTAGGAATTAAATCAATGGAAAACTCAATTTCTCATTCTGGAGGATGTCCCAGTAAATATTTTGAAAACACATCAACATATTCTCTCACAATAAGTAAATACTCTATTTGAACATTCCTTTCCCCACCCATAGTTTTTTCATTCTCTTCCTCCCTAATAATTTAATTTAGTTGATCTACTGGAGGTGGATATAAATAATAATCATGTGGTGACGATTCTACTCAAAAGATAAGTTGTTCTTTATCATCATCATCAAAAATCGTAACCTCCTTCTTCTTACAATAATTTTTTGCATCATGATTCGAAAGCCAATCCATACCGAGGAATATATCAAACACGATCATGGGTATGACTATGAGATCATCAGATAAAGAAAATTTATATTCATTAATGGGAACTGATTGATAAAACTTTGTAGCAATGATATTTCCCATAGGATTTTTGACTGACAACTCCCTTGTGAAATCAAATTGGAAATATCTAATTTTCATAGAAAACTGGAAAGATATTAAACAATGTGATGATCTAGAATCAAATAAAGAATTGGATAAACTTAAGGAAACAATTAAAGTACCTTCCCACACATCACTAGGAACTTAAACCTCTACAGTTATGATTGCATAGGCTTGTCCCTGATCCCATGGACTTTTCTGTTCCATATTTCATTGATGTTTTGGACAATCATTAGTAGAGTGTCCCATCTTCTGACCACTACATCATCTAACATCATTGGCTTCCTTCTTCCCCTTGTAATCACCAGAAAGATGGAATCTCTGACCACATTTTTAGCATACTCCTTTTCCTTTTAATCACTCACCAAGGTGTTTCCTTCCACAATTGTCACATGGTGGAAATTCAACTCTTCCCTTCTTCCCTATTTCTTTATTTCCATTCCCAGGGTTTTCAGCAGCACTCTTCTTTTCATGCTTTACCTTAAATTCATAAGACTTTGAGAATTATTTTGCTGTCTTGATGTCACATGAAACTATATCCTCATATGATGAAAAAAATTGGAAGATCAGTTCCCACCAGAGGAATAGCTTTAGGACATCAATGAATCGATCAATTTTTCCCTTTGTATTTTGTATGTAGTCTACATCATGTCTTTCTAAGATTGTGAAGTTAGCTTTGTACCTTGCAACATTCTCATCATCATTCTTCCTCAGATTCAAGAATTGTTTCCCTATATCTGCTCCCTGAACACGAGGGAAATATTTTTCAAATAATATTTCCATAAAATCCTCCATTATATCTCTTCTATCTCTTCCTCCTCCTTTGTGTTTTGGATTAATGACCACCACTGATCTGCATCTCCCGATAGATGATATACTTACATGACAACCTTCTCACTTTCATTACATCCCATGGTGAGAAATATCTTCTCAAGAGAACATATCCACTGCTCTGCTACAAATGGGTTTGTAGTCCCATTGAATGATGGAGGTTGTTGTCACATAAAGCGATCTAGCTTGGCTCCTCCACGTGGTGGATCTAGATGCTCCATACAGTTAAGGTTATTATTCATAACATGAGTAAGTTGTCCCAGTATATTTATGAGTTTCTCAGCACCAGTCACAGCACCAGAGCAAACATCATTATCATACGTATGAGGAAAATCCATACAAGGGAAACATGCATTAGTGCGATTTCCATTCCATCCACTAGGTTCCATATATAGATAATGGCATACACTATATTAGGTTATGAATCATAATGTATAATATTAACTTAAAAATAATGAGAAAAATTGAGATCCTACGCATGGAAAATCCCATATTCACAAAAATGATTTCTTTCAGGAAAATTTACATTAAACTCCTTCATAATGGATTTTAAAGAAAATGTGAATTGTAGTAAGAATATCCCCCGGGAGTGTGGTAACCAAGAGTGCAGCAAGGCCCGTTATTGTGCACCAGTTCCCATTCGAGTCTAGCTCAAAGCTGTGTTTTTGGGTTTTACCCTCAGATACATCTATGCTAGAGCCACCTCTACCTGCTCATATCCAGAAAGGGATGTATTGCTTGAAAGATCCACATAATCTATTCCATACTAAAATACAAGGATGTTATTGTATTTATATCCTCAAAGGCTAACTTAGGGATTATTACCTTATTCTTGGTTTTCTAAATCCGGTTTCCAAGTATTCTACTAAACTTCCTCTGATACCAACTGTAAGGACCCAACCCCAGTTGCCCAGAGCCGGTGCCTTATTTGATTACGTCGGCATAAATACAAGGAATACGAATCTCTAAAGACCGAGTAGTTTAGTATTATTGGAAACAAGTTACATACATATGTTTATCATTACATCATTAAGGGAAACAAAAAAAGTATTTTATTCCACTAGAAACATCATGTCTCATAGATTATGCTTTGAAAGTCATTCATAAATTACTTCTTCATATCCTGAGAAAATGAAACATAAGAAAGGGGTGAGCTCAAACGCTCAATAAGAGTAAGCAAAATATTGGAAGATAATATAAACATTAGACATGGTGAATAATTGAAAACACATTCCTTTAATAATAAATATGAACACATTATGGCAGGAAAATGGGGTGAGTAAATAATTCCATAATAAAACATAATCATTGGTATTCTACTAGTCGAATAACCACATGAACATTCCATTACTCACTTTTTAATGAGAGAAGTGCATATTCCAGACATTCTAAAACATTTTTTCATGTCCTTGTCCATGACTTCTAATGATTAATGCCTCAACCAAAATCCATATCATATTGGGAATGGCCTCGTCTAATTCCACGTCTATTTGTCTCATGAGACCTACCGATGCTTCGAAGGGCTATAGTGGGCCCCACCCATTACATAATAAGTCCAATTCAATCATCGTATGAGTGGGGATCAACATTAACAACATATATATATTCATATTGAAACTATCATAAGAAATGTTACTAACTTTCCCCAATCATTAAACATAAAACACTAACTATTCCGAGTAATATGGTGAATGGTTTTAGGATAAATAATACACAATAGAGTTATTCATAAAAAATTAAATAAAATATGTTATATGACTTCATAAATTATTAAACCCAATAATACCAAAGAATCAACAAGAGCATTGAATCCAAAGAAAATACTCTTATAAAATCATTATGCAATTTTGAGATAAATACTCTTTTATTTTGAAAAGCATATTTCTTTTGGAAAATCATTGTATAAAACTAGAAGTTAAGTAAGATATTATTTTCATAATAAAATGAGAATTTTTAGAATGATAATGGTTAAAAAACAGATTATATAGTTCCCATGTAAATATATAAGAATTGGAGAAATTCCATTGAATGGGGCTTGTATTTTGGAAAATATTTTGGAAGTTCCTTTTAAAATGCGTAACTATCCATAAAATAAGGAAGGTTTATGGTTTGTAAACATATATATGATACTTACACAGAATATTTGATGAGAAAATAACAATATATAATAATTTCATTGTGGCAGTTAGACAATGAAAGTATCCTGAATGAAAGTGGATGTTCGGGTGGAAAAACCCATAGCTTAACTCCAAATGTGTTTTTCTCTTGTACATAAGCTATTGTAATATGAAATTATACTTGTTAATAACTTATTTCATAACATATGAGACATGTATTTAGTTACCATAATTCTGGTTAGTTCATTTATGTATTTATTGATAAGTTATTGTATAGAATTTCGTCATTCCGAAGTGTTTGTTTTCTTTATTTTCATATTTGGTTCAATTGTTCTTATGTAATGAAGTACGTGTGGAATGGTTATAAATATCTAGGATTTGAATTCTATATTATTAATAAACATAAATAATTGATAATGGTAATTTCTATCATTTGGTTAAATGGAATTAGTTTGAATCATTAGATGACCACCACTTCGATTATTCGGCGGTATTTAGAATATTATGAACTAGTTTTGTCATATAACTTAATTATATATACATATTATGGTTCCTGAATATTAATTAGGTTATAACACATATATTATAGTCTGGTTAAACAATGAATGTGGTTTTATGCCATGTAATGAAGAAGAAATTGAAGAACGAAACTTCGTTGTCCATGAAGGTTATAAATCGGATCCTCTTGGATGTCGATTTGGTTTATAAAATAAAAGGGAGGGAGTAAGAATATTTAGGATGGTTCTTCCATTCACATGATATAAATACAGTATATATATTTTAATATAGTTATTGTGATCATTTGGATAGAGGAGGTGAGGAGAGGATAAAAAAAGTAGATAAATTGAAATAAAACCAAAAGAGAAAGAAGGGTGCTTTACCTCTTGAAATAACCTCCTTGAGAAACGCCTTAAGGGAAGGGGTTTTGGTCTTTTGGCTAGAATAATAGCTTACTGGTCATGGGGAGTGACTAGGGAAGGGTAATTTGGAAGAACATTGAGGAGATTCAAGGCTTAGATGAGTGTTGAGAAGAGGTAGTGGTGGTGGTTTTTATAGTGGAGAAGAGGGGTAAAATTGGAATATTTAACTCATTATTTTATTATTTCTCTCAAGAAAACCAATAGTATTGTTTCATGTGACCCCTAATAGTAAAAACCGAATTTATTTTAAACCATGTGGGCTTACATCATCCTTGCATCACCTATGATGCAACAAATCAAGTATTTTTCATTTATCGTATTTTATCGTATTTTACTATTCATAAAAAAATTCTAAAATTTCAGAAAAATCCCAAAAATTCACCCCTATCATTTTATGATTTGTAGAATTCAAAATTGAAGTCCATTTTTAAAAAATAATTTTCTAAATATTATTAGTTAATCTTTTAAATAAAATAATACTTAATTAAAAAATTAACAGTTTTAATTCTACAACTACGTCTTCATCACAATGAAAAATTAACCAAGATGTTATTATCTTCCATCATTAAGAAAATAAAATAATAATAAAATTTACTATTAATTAGGGTCATATTAATATTCATATTACTATTCATATGTGTATGTTACTATTTAATAAAAAATCAAGTTTGTTCTATCATACTCCAAATGACTTACTGGACACAACTCTAGATGACCATTTTTCGAAATTCAAAACATAGAAGAGGAAAAGTTGTGTTTTAATGGATATATTATAAAATTTAATTCTATATTTTTTTTCAATACCTTGGGATGTTACAATCAAATATAGTTTAGGCTGAGCTTTTGGTATTTTTCTGAAAAACTTCAATTTTTGAGGAATAGTGAAACCACTAAGTAGTAGTGAAAAAATAAACTTTTTCATTAAAATGAAATTTTACTAATTCTTTGAATTAGATTTAAAAAATTAAAAAAACATGGTTTTTATTAGTAAGTATAATGTGGTTCAATATGATGAAACTAATTTTTAGTGAATAGTAACTTTTGACTTTTGTTTACAGCGGTTAAAGGTAAATAGGGTAATTCAAGGAAAAAAGAATATTATAATAATAAAAATTTATCTTAACACTTTTCTTAACATTACTTAATGAGTCATGTCCTACCGTGGGAATCCATGAGTCTATTTTGGGACACCATTGAGCCACTTGGGTGTGATAATGGCAATTTAGATTAATTAATTTAATGTAAAAAATGCCACAAACAAATATCTTTTACTAAATTAATTGTTACATGGGGTTATATAAGTTATCATTTAGACTATAAATATTCATTAGAATTATAAAAATATTTCATAAATAATGGAATTTTTTTATAATTTTTAAACATCAAATAAATAAAATTATTTATGACACAAAAATGACATAGTATTTACCTCATTAATAAATGAATTAAAAAATTAAAATTATATATATTAAAATAACATCAAAATAATTTCTAATTATTATTGGATGAATTTATTCATACCATGAATCATATTTTATTATACCTTAATGTGTTTTGGACCTTTAGAAACTGAAAATCACTATATAATAAAATAATAATTTCACACTTTCCTAAAGAACCCCTCCTACCCTTTATGAAAATAAATCACTTCTAACCCATTCCTCACACCTCTCAAGCACATTGGCTCATCCAAAACCTGAAAACAAAAATCTCTCAAGATCCGTTTCTTCCTCCTATAAGACTTACCTTAGGCAAAAGGCACTTCATGAGGTCCTTTTGGTTCAAACCAAAGGGAGTTACCCGAATTAAAGGTAACGATTTCTCCTAAATTCTTTTCTTTTATTTTACTTCTCCAACCCCTAAACTCTTTTACATAATTTATTTTATAACCAAATCATTATCATAAATATAGTAGGATGTTTTAATGAGATGTATTAGAACTACACTTACACACAACTCCATATAATTGGTAAATAACGTACCATTTTTGTGGATGGAAAACTAATGCCTCACAAAATGATGATTGTTTAATTATCTCATACCACCTCACATGGTGCCCATTAAAATGTAACTGTATTTATATATGATATATATTATTTTTATGTTTTCTTTATTCTTCTCTATATTTATTTCATACCATATCTTTATGGTTTCCATTATGGGTAAACACGATAATTTCACTTGAGGAAGTGCGGACAACGATCCCCTCAAAGTGATATGAGTCGTTAATGCCATATGTGGGATGTATAAAGGATGAATTTAATGTTATTATATATGATATTATTCTGGAATTATAATATAACTATATATCATTATGTTTTTATTCCATTAAAATAAGAAATAGGAATGATATTTGTGTCCATGCGTACGTACGGCTTACCGTCTCCATGAATGGTGCATTTCATTTCTTACATAAAAATACTATGTACTACAATAAAAACAAGTATATGCTAGATATATATGTATATATGATATCTAAATCCTTAATATAGTTATGGATATAATTAACTGTTGACCATGTCAACAACTTATAATTATAAAAAATCCATTTTTACTCAAGTACCAAATATCGACAAAACGATCGTTGTTAACACAAATGATTGAATAATAGTTATAAGATGGTAATAAGTGATATAAAAATAATAGTAAACCTGAAAAAGTTTCTTATTCAAGTATAAATTAACTTTATTTTATTATTTATACATAACAAGGATCAAATAAGTCATGTCGAACACGAGGTAAGATATTTCTTATCTCACTTTTAATTATGTGAGATTTCAATTGTTCAAAACTAATTTATTTCATGATGTGTATTGTGTACTACCATTTGATATATATTATCATGTTACTCTTTATATTCATGTTATTTTGTGATTCAATTTTTGGTTATTAACTTTTGGTCATACGACTCGATTAATTACAATGTGGTAAAGGATTTTCATCTCAATTTTTATTCTCGTGAGATTAATGTTATATTTTCCACTATTTCCTTTTGTGTGGTGTATGTACTACCCAAATATGTATTAATTGTGTAATATAAATCAATTTATGTCTATATACATATTTATTTAATGATACGTCTTTCATAGGTTGAATGTTTTGTATGTTACCAAATTGGTAAGGTAACCTTTTAACCCTATTGCCATTCCTTGGGTTAATCATCTAATTCTTAGTTATTTCATGCTACGATTATGTGTTGAGTCACTATTTATTTATTTATGTTGTAATTTCTACTCCCCTTTGTGTGGGTATACTTTTGTTACAGATAATCACTCCATGGATAATTTTTAAAGTCATTGATATGAACTTGATAAGAGTAATTTTAACACAATTTTCCATTCATTGAGTTAAACATCCATGTCCTTGGTTTTTTATTTAAAATAACATTGGTGAATTTATGATGATTGATTTACACTAAATATCCAATCATATTTAGTGTTTTTATATTTTTAACACATTATTATGTAATTTTTTTATCCTTAATCCAAGGATACCAATTTTATAAGGGATTTCATCTCAATTTACATTTTGTTGAGACTTCATTATTGTTATGCACCAATTCAATTTTATATGGTGTATATATTGTCTGTTTTTATATTTTATCATGAATCCATTTTTTCTCATGATAATATAAATTTCTAATTAAATTTCATTCCGTGATTATTTGTATTCAAGCGTCTCTCATTTTGTTAAAAATCCTTTAACTAAAACATCATTTTAAATGTTTTAATGATTTATTCTTCTAAATATTTATCATTAATGTCCATGTTTTAAAAATTATTTTTAGGATTTATATATATAGAATTTTTTTTTCAAATGATAATTCATTAAAAGATTCAAAGTGGTATGGGACACATTGATTCAAAAATCTCTTTATTAAATGTTTTAAATGGTTTTGAAAATGGTTTCATAAATCATTGTTTATTTCAATATCATTATTTGATATATTGGAATGTGGAAATGTTATATTTCCTTTATACTTGTGTTATGTGTATTTATTATGTTATGGTTATTGAGAATTGTTTACATATATGGGTGGTTTCATGATAAACCTATGGTGGGTGAGCCCGAGATAGATCTCCAATGCATTGGGTAATGTGATGGAGGTAAACGTTAATGTTTCTCCTTCGATATTTAAGGAATATACTTTGATGGGTATTCCAATTGTGATTTCCTATGTTTCTGTGATAGCTACAAGGTAAGTATTTTATGAATGCCATAAGTTTGATTTATGATTTACGATTTCTTTCTGTTATTCATAAATCTTTTGTTTTCATGAGGAAAGTAAAAGTGTTTATGTTTTGTATGTATTAATGGATTAATGATTTGTTTCTTATTTTATAACCCTTACTGAGCTTTTTATGCTCTTCCCAAGTTTTAAAATGTTTCTCACAATACATAATGATGAATAGGGTCAAGGATGAGATCATGGAAAATTCAGGTTGTCTAAAACATGAAACTAGATAGGACACTTTTTTTAAGAGTTTTTATTTTATGAAAAAATGTATATTGAGTAGAATTTTCAACATGTAATATTCATGTTGTTATGTAAATGTTATGACCTAATTCTCTAAATCTCTAAACCTGAAAATTTTCCCAATGTGAATTATTTATTTAATTCAAAATTATGTATTTTTTAAGGTTGTTTCCTTATAGGTAGAACCCAAAAATAATTTTTAGAGATCAATTGAGAATATTACATATCGCATTAAATTTTCTATATTGAATAACTTCTTAAGGCTCCTTACATTGGTATTTTCCAATTTCTAAGACTTCTATTATGTGGGTATATAGATGAAGAGTGTATAGAGATGATTTTGGTTATATATAATTATTTATAATGTATAAATCATTTGGTATTAGGGGAGAAACTTTTATAGGTGATGGAAATGAGATTCTTATAAATACATATTCTAAAAATAATGATAGCACATATATCCCCTAGGAAGATAATCCAAAGTAAAAAATATGGTATGGGGATAAAATAATTTTTATATTCCCTCAATAATTAATTTTGAAATTTGTTTTAAATATATTTTTATTTCCATCACTCATAGATATTTCATATTAACTATTATTGGTTTTTATAATGGTAATAAATTTTTAAGTAATTAATTTTATTTTAATGAAAAAATATTAAATTACATTTTACATATTTTAAATCTAATTAATAAAAATATAATATAAATTTTATAAAAATTTATTTTTTAAAAATTATTAACTTTAATATTATGGTATTTTTCACGTAGAGACCAATTTTTAGAAAAAAGTGTAATTTTAAAAACAAACTCTATGTGTCAGAAAAAATTTTAAATGTTTTTTATTTTCAAGAAATAAATTGGTCTATATTAAAATAATTACATTCTATGTTTCATTTAAATAAATAGGTTATCAAATTGTTTTAAAATAATATTTAATTAAATTAAAATACAAAAATAATTCCTTTTATTTAAAAATATTACTTAATTTAATAAAAGGTTAAAAATGGGTTTGTATATTCAAAATAGTATTTTTAAATGCATTATTTCACTCCTTAAACAATATTTTATCTTTAAAAAATATTTTTAATGTTTTCATGGTATGTGTACTTGTTGATATAAAATTAAAAAATATGGCCTTATTAAAAACAATATTTTTTACAATGCGTATAAAAATAAATTATATATGAGAAGTAAAATTCAAATTAATAGGAGGATAATTTTGATAAATGGAATGAAAAAATGAACAGTATTTTTTTTTAATTCATGTTCTATGTTTTATATAAAATAATTTTAATATAAATATGCATATGTGGAAACCCGAAGTGTCACGACCTGTCCCCGGGGACCATGCCATGACTACTCCAAGCCCACCTTCCTTAGGCCCGGGGCTGGTGACTAGCACCAAAGGAATATTCCCTATAACTGGGAAGGCATTGCCTTTATAACCTGTAAGCACATGCAACCGACACACAGCAAGATACGAAATCAACTAAACTGAATAGTAAATAGAGTGAGTGCAGTGAGTAAAAGAGGACAGAATACGAGCCCAACTGGAATGTATAAGTAAACTGGAACAGCTCTTGTGAACACCCGCCAAAGATCCTACCAGAATAGTAGGTACAGATCTTGATCAGACGTTTTTGCAATACACCTCGTCTAAGGTCCACCACAGAGTGACCTCTAGTCCTGGTACTCTCATCCTCATCCAGAGATGTCCATCATCTGAACAAAACACAATGATGTGCGGGCATAAACCGTGCTGGGGTGAGTAAAACGATACTCAATAGGGACCCTGATACCCTCATGGTATCACAAATTCCACAAAGGATAAACCACAAGGAATGAAACAACTGATAACCCTACTTATTTATATGCCCATAAATATACCTATGTTATCATGTAATCCCATCTCGATCATGAGGAAAACACAGAATCCAACTCCAATGCCCCAAATCTCAACTATTCCACAATGGAAGGAATACCACGGTAGAAAATACCAAACTGGTATAACACAAAGAACAATACCACCAAGGTATAACCACAATGGAATGTACCGCTCAGGTAAGAACTCAGCTCACACCAGGTATAACTTAAGTAAAGTAGTAGAGATGATTATATGTAACTACTGAATCATATTACATTGTTAAGAGGTAGACCCACATAGGATCTCTAAGTGCTAACCCACACTGGATCACAAGGTTCTGACCCACATAGGATCGCTAGAAGCTGACCCACAGAGGATCGCTAGGTGCTAACCCACAAAATATCACAATGTGCTGAACCACACAGGTTCTCTAAGAGCTTAACCACACATGATCGCTAGGTGCTGACCCACACAGGATCGGATGGTTATGAACCACATAGGATCTCTCTAAGGGATGGCCCACACATGATCGCTCTACATACTTTACGTCATAGCCTGCTACTGGGTTCCCGCACTAAGCCTAATCATCTCTGGGAGGATCCACATCAAAAGTTAGTGGTTAATACACCAAAATCAATGAAGTCCCATTAAGAAGTATCTAAAAGTTCCTCCATGTCATAGGGGTCTTAATGAAATAGGCAGCCCGTCAATCGGACATCTTGTCAATGAGTTATTAGACTTTTAGTCATGGGGTCCCATTTGGATTCATTCTCGATCAACCCGACCATACCACAAATTTACTCAAAACTTCAGTGGTGACATCAAAGATATTGTCTCACTCCATGGTTTCAATCACTATAGGCGGTTCTTCAATCAAACATATGATGTCAATGTTATGGACAAATTAGCAAAAATGGGTTGTAGTGGGTATGGGTCCTATCCAACCCGGTCAGACCGATCCGTCCCGAACCGGCCTAGGCCAACCAAGCCTGGGATGACACAGTCTGGGTCAACCTGGCCCGACATATTGGGTAAAGACCGGCCCATTGGGCGACACGACCCGTTGTGTTTGGCCCGACCTGGTGGACAGTCCGGCAGGTTGCGAGGGCCGTAAGGGGCCGCGTAGCAGCTCGGTCGTGGGGGTACCGCTAGGGTTCTAGGCTGCAAGGTTGATTGGCCAGAGCGGCTCTGCCGGGAGGGCAGAGGCCACAGGGAGGCTCGACCATGAGGGTGTCGCGAGGGCGGCTCGGTCGCAGGGCGGCTTGGTCAGAGCGACACGAGGTGGTGTAGGGAACCACAGGGCGGCTAGGCTAGTGTGGCGTGGGGTGGTGTGGATAGTCACGGGGTGGATAAGCTTGGGCGGCATGGCCGGAGGTGGCACGATTCTGTGGGGCGGCTCAGCTGAGAGGGTGCCGTGAGGGTAGCTCAGCCGCAGGGCGGCCCGACCAGAGCGGCATAGGACATCACAGACAGCCGCGGGGTGGCTTTGCCGGGGTGGCATGGACAGCTGTGGGGCGACTCAGCTGGGTTTGGTGTGAGTCTGCAGGTTGGCTCGGTCGTGAGTGTGCCGTGAGAGTGGATTGGCTGTGGGGTGGCTCCATCGGAGCGGTGCGAAGCGGCACAGACTGTTGCGGGGCAGCTCGGCAGGGGCGGATCGGCCGGAGCCGTTCGGCCGAGAGAGGCGTGGGGTGGCACAGTGAGACCATAGGTGGCAGAGGCCATGGTTGGCGGAGGTTGAAGGGTGACAGTGGCCATGGATCGGTGACGTTGCGTCTTTTCCTTCATCGTGGCTGATGGTGATGTCGAACGCCGATCTCGTGCCCCTTCGTGGTTGGTCTCTGACCACCTCCATTGCGAAGAACACAAAAAATCATCATAATAAATTTGGATATGATGGTCCATGTTGGATTTATCCACACTATCCACATTAGAGTGGTATAAAGTGGATATAAAACATGAATAAAAAATGTCAAACTCCACAATCTCCCGACATTGATTATTCCCAACCTGTAGAAAAAGAAAACATCTGCTCTTTGATTAGAAGTGAAAAACATGGGAAGTTTAATCATTCATAAATAACCCC
Source organism: Viscum album (assembly GCA_963277665.1). Classification (NCBI taxonomy): domain Eukaryota; kingdom Viridiplantae; phylum Streptophyta; class Magnoliopsida; order Santalales; family Viscaceae; genus Viscum; species Viscum album. The sequence continues at coordinate 1,708,143,580 of OY728140.1, read as the reverse complement.
TATCTAGTTTTATTTGTCGACAGAGGTCGTGGGGAAGGAGAAGACATCGTCGGGGATAAACGGATGTCTGTGACGTCGACGTCTCCTCAATCATGAATGGAGATGTTCCTCGTCAGTGATCCATCAACATAGTTTGGAGAAGCATGCATAGAAGGTGAAGCATTCTTCAATGGTGTTCTTCTTTGAGGATCTTCTCTCCCAAATTACCTTTGCCACCACATTCCCTAATTCCACCAAAAAGAGGGAATAACAAACTTCTTAATTTAAATTAACTAGATTAATAATGTTGGATCAAATTAAATTGGAATGTTGGATTAATTAATTAGCCTAATTAATTTGACAAGATGTGGTAAAGTTAATGTTGGAGGATGTCCAATATTTTTCTCACACTTAGGAGGGGAGTTCATGGAATTCAAAATGGGGGTTTAGACTCAGGTGGTCCCCACCAACATAACCTCTCTTTGGAGGTTAGTATAGTTGGTCCCCACCACCATAACCTCTCATGGGAGGTTTTGTTCTGGTGATCCCCACCTATGAAAAATCCACATTGAATCCCAAACTAATAAAATAAAAACATTACAAGATTTTTATTTTATTTTATCCTTTCACAAAAAACCCATATCTAACATTCACCCCCGACCTACTATGGTCGAGGTGAAGGTATCCTTATGTGAATACCGGCATTGTGAGTTCAATGACACCCTCATATTTCAATTCTGAGCAGTGGTTCAAATGTCAGAAAATCCTGCTCGCACGTTTAAAGAACGTACCAGAAACAATGTTTAGAAAATCATTACGAGCACTCCATGTCTTGGAATCACGTGGCACCAATTTTCACGGACTCGTAAAATTCCCATATATTAAAAAGATTACATGGAATTTCTGGGTCGTTAAATTCTACCATCCTTAGGACTTTATGTCCCCATAATCCATATCACAAACTTGGAAAATAAGAGGGGGGGTATTGAGCACGAATATGAGCCTCCCGCTCCAATGTTCTCTCCTAGAGGTTCTCGTGCTGCCAGCGAACAAACACTAGAGGTATCAACCATCCACGAAGGACCCACTCCTATCGATCCTCAATCTCAATTAGAACCTCCATAAAAGTCACCCCATCATCGATGTCCATCTCACCATGGTCGATGACATTGGAAGGGTCGTGCACATATCCCCTCATCTAGAATATGTGGACGACGTCATGTACCTGATGCAACTGAGCTGGAAGAGCTATGTGGTAAGCCACCTGGCCAACTCGGTTGAGGACCTGAAATGGTCTGATGAACCTCGGAGATAACTTTCCGCCTTGACCCAATCTCCATAATCTTCATCGAGGTGAGACCCCTAGAAAGATGTGGTCGCAATCATCATACTCCATAGGTCTTCGTCTCCTATAGGAATACGACTTCAACCTACTATGTGTAGTCTTCATCCACTTCTGGATGATCTACACCTTCTTTGTGGTAGCCCTATCCATCTCTGGTCCCACTAGTTCTAACTCCCCTGGGTTAGTCCATCACAAAGGTGATTTGCAAGGATTCCCATACAACACTTCAAAAGGCTAAATCCCAAAGGTGGAGTGATAGCTGTTGGTGTATGAAAACTTCACCAAAGGCAAGGGATCCTCCAAACTGTGACTGAAGATGAGGATAGAATCACGCAGCATGTCCTCTACGGTCTGAATTGTCCGCTCAGTCTGGCCATCCATTTGAGGATGGAAGGTGGTGCTCAAACAAAGCCACATCCCAAAAGCCTCCTCTAATCCCTTCTATAATTGGGCAGTAAAATGTGTTTAATAATTGGAGAAAATCGTCGAGGTACTCCATGTAGCCGCACAATCTACTGTACATAGTGGTGTCCCAAACTCCTTACTACACCCTTCTCTCTAATCATTAGGATGTGGGCCAACATGGTGATTCGGTCGAAAATAACCTAGATAGAGTCATGACCTCTGGAGACATCATACAAACAATCGACCATATTTCTATAGTGATAATAATCAATAATGGAACTATAGTGAATCATGAAATCCATTCCAATAATTACATGATACATTTACATGATGGGAAAGAATGAATTATATATAAAGAAACATTTTCCTAACTGATGGGGAAAATAATTCCATGAGTGAACAATCATTGATCAAATAACCAATGAGGTTTGCAGATTCTTAATGACACATAAATACACTATATTAAGGACCAGAATAACTAGAAATGTATCAAATATAACATTGTATGATGCACTTTTGTAAAATAATGTAGAATCTATAGTAGAGGTTACTAGATTAGTACCTCAAACAATAGATGAATTTGAATTATTCTCCCTATCATATGTTAAACGTCATTTAGTTTTCCCATACCATGACTCTATGCTACAACCTGACTATTCTGAGTGGGTTACATTTCATGCACATTAATTCCTGAGTCTAGTATCAACTAGGTCGACTACCACCTTGGCCTCAGTATTATGTGGTATTATATCTACATCCCTACTAAAAATTAAGAGGACCCACATAATAATGTGGAATATGTAAAGATATTATCCCCCTAGGAGGAACTGGTGGAAATTTTTTGAAGATGTGAAAGATATGACCCAAACTCCTATAACCTCTGCATTCAACTAGATACACCGTACGTTGGGAGAAAAGATGTGTATCTTTTCTAAATCTCCTCATATTGTGTTAATGAGTCACCCAAATTATGGAAGAATAGTTGTCTGTCTTCCCTTTAACCATTTTTAGAATATTCTAGGTGACTTCAGTGACCAGAACATGCATATTTGTTTATTCTATTGTTGGGGAATGTGAATGGGCCTGATCTTTTCCTCCATTTCATATAGGTATATACCGATGGTAATCAAGTTAGTGGGAAAGGATATGGGTATTCCCTATATTTTTTTACCAAAATATTCTTGGTTATTTCTTTGAATAATACCCGATTATACCAACAAGCTTTGTAAATGTGGGAAAATGTGTCCTCTTGCTCATAGTTTGCCACCATATTTAGTTAGTGGGATTCATTGGAGGGTATAGATGTAGGTCCATGTTATTGGTTGATTGTTCACTACCCTTAGTGGGTTTTATTGACTACCTAGGTTTGGGAGACTTAGGTCAGACTCCCAAGGTAAACACACACATCATATAGAGGTTTTATTTCTTTGTAGCATTGGTGATGGTGAATGATAGAAGGATCCCTTTGGAGGATCCCTTATGCTATCTAGATGAGTCAATCAGTGACCTCTTGATCAACATTCCTAGATAAGGGAGGAACATGTTTTTTCCTTCCATGGATATGACCATGAAATGGTTTGAGAAGGAAACTATTTACAACAAATTATGTTCCACTAGTCATTGTTGAGTAGACATCTAGTAGGTATTTTTGAGATGAATGGATTTTTTAGCTTCCTCTGAAGATAGAAAGGTACCATTTAGGTGTGATTCCCAAACCTGTGAATTTGAGACCCAATGTTGAGGGTGCAAGGTTGATAATAGAGCCCTAGTTTTAAATGAGGATACAACTTGTGCAGTAGTCGATGCATATGTGTTCTTAATGTAGTAAAATGTCATTTGGATCAAAGGGGGTTTTTGTTGAAAGTTCCAGAATACTTATGAGAAACATTTACAATAAATCCTCATGAAATCAGCATATCAATAAATAAACACATGTATAATAAATTGTATCGGATCCATGTTTGTCCACATTTCATATTTTGAGAGAGAAAATGGAGCCTAACATGTGGGTGACACATGAATTTTGTTTAAGGATCCACGTTAGGTTCACCATTTTTATTTCCACCTACTTTTATTGGTGATTATATGATTTGTATCACATGATTAGGCTAATCCACATTCCCATCATCCTCTTATGTTTGGTCTCTATACTGCCTACTAGGTTCCAATTTATATAACCAGAGAAAAATAAAAAAAGGATCACTCTTTTGTCATCCAAAATCTCAACTACCAATTTAAACACAGGCCTAAATGGTATGATGTATACCACACTCAAGAAATCCAGACATAAAATGAAACATCATAAATCAAAAAAATGCATAGAAGGAAACATGAGAAATTAAGAAAATGTTAGGGCATGGAAATGATTGGTGGAAACTATATTCCATATACAAACCAACTGTTCTCATATTTGTTCAACACATCAACAATACTACTACTCATGGCCCGATGATTCATCGTCACCCTCTCCACCTCCATCTCCACTACCTGCTGCCACCTGTAAGAACATTATATTGAAAATTAAATATTTTTGCATATTTTTAATTAAACTTAAAATCAATAAAACTTTGATAACTAAATGATTTTTATTTTTTGTGATTCACCTACTCACCACTAGTCGATGAACTACCAGTTGGGGAATATCTGCTCATATGATGACGTATTTCAAACAACTCTTTCTAAAAAGAAGATATTTGATCCCCCTGCTGGTGAATGGTGTTTCGTAGAGAAAACATATCCCTCTGAGAATATTCAGGTATAAAATGACTATAACCAGTAGTAGATGCAGCTGGAATCCCTTGTGTCCTACCAAAGATCTCAGATGCTACAGGTCCCAAACCCATCCCGCGCACTCTACCAAGATGCACCTTCCCAAGGACTTTAGCAACTGGGACTTCCTGGGAGACTGAGTAGGACTACCTAGGATTGGATTCCCCTATTTCTTTAATTTTTATCTATATTTCAAATATAAATATATATTAACATAGTAAAAACTGATAATAAGTTATTATAATAAAAAATTGACTTCATACCCCAACTTCTTTGGATTGCTCATTAACAAAACATCCATTTGTTTTTTATGAACATCCAGCCACAGTTCAGTTCGGGATGCATCATGCCCTAAACTCTGTGAATTCATTAAACAAAGTTAAATCAACAATTAAATATGTTAAATTGATAATATTTTCTTATAAATATTTAAACTAATTAAAATAATACCAATGTCATTCGTCTTCTAGAAAAGCTTTTTGAGCCCGCAGTGTGAGGGATGACTTGCTTTGCTAGGTTTGATGCATTCTGCCTTGAGAGATCCTGAAACAAATAAAATTCAATTTAACAGTAATGTATTCAATGTCATCTCTTCATAATATACATGTATAAATGTAAAATGAGGATAATATAATAATATATATTTTAATATCATCTGCTTCTCATCACGATGTCTATCAACAAAAACATTCCACTATTCTTTCAGTACCCCACTGGGTAGCTTCTCATACATTTGCTACACGGTCAATGAAGTATCGTTGACATCACACAACAACCTCAATTTGAAATCTTTCCATTTTTTACCAAGATTTTTCAATGTCCACTTTCATGTTATCACATCAGCAACGGTAAAGTGGAAGAACATATGTATACAAAAATTCATTTTGATCATTTTAGTAACATGATATTCAATTAAACCATAATGTAATAAAATTACCTTTTTCTGAGAATAAAAAACATCATTTTTCCAGTTTGGAGGTATATGCCTCCAATCATCATATTAAATAGGCAGGGAAATGGGCTCCCATGCCAGCTGACCTATAATCCGGCAAAGTAACCCCGCGACGTCATCCTTTGGGACCCCATAAGAATCAAATGGCATGACTATCTTCTCTCCATTCATGTTCCAAACATATGAACTTTTTATGTGTTTTTCCATGGTTTCATTTTTTCATCTTCAATGATGAAACAATTAGTATAAACAAAATTCAATAAATTTATTTAATTAATATTTTTACCTATGACTGTGACCCTCCAGAATGTTCGTGATGAACTGGAAGGGGCGTGTTGCTCTCCACTGCTGAGGCTCCTGTAGGGGGAGTCAATGAAAAATCCTCTAATGAGACACCTACAGATTGTGTCAGAGATGGTGAAGGGGGAGATGGTGCAATGGTGTAGGCTGGTGGCTCAGATGCCGTGGGGACTGATGGATCGTCATCTGTCATTGAACTAGATAAAATAGTGTACCGCTTCTTCCTTTTCCTTCCTATCATTTAATCAAATAAAATTAAGTTCAGAATATATATTTCAATTTTTTTTTTGCAAATTTCTTGTTTAAAAATGATAATAGATGCCCAGTACTAACAAACAAAATATATATATCAATGATAATGAATGACTGCAGAAATGAAACAAGTGACTGCTGAATGAATAAATAATTGTACATACAATCATTTTCCCCTTAAATCATGTTGGTTTCCTACTCCATTGCATAATCCACTTCATTCATCCTTTCTAGACTAATATATTTAATATCATGATTGAAAAATAATTATGCTTCCTGTTGTTGATGAAATTCAATTACAGAGGTCAAATCTTCCACTTCATCACCCATATCATACTAATCTCTTTGTATTATGTGAGTAACTACACTCCACCCTTCATCAACAACATCATTCACATAATATACCATTTTTTCTTGTGATGCTAAGATATATGGATCATTCAGTTCATGATCACCAACATCAATCAAGCGAGAGAAGTTTATAGAAGTAAATTGCATGGAATCAGTTTTAACACCTCTGATAATATCGACCCATTTTCATTTGAATAAAACAACATAAAAATGCCCGTGGATGTTTAATTCAATAATATCATACATCTTTCCATATTATTCCACTTAGTAAAATGTAAATATACCACTATTCCCTATTTTCAAACCCACTTCTCGATCGACTGTACGAAATATAAATCCATTCATATTATAAGTGTCAAACTTTCTAACTTGTTTTATAGGACATCTATCAAGAAACATCAAATCTTCTGAAAAGTCTGCTAGAGTATCAGAATTCATGATCTGAAAAAATAAATATAATTTAATAGATTTACAAATTGTATGTGTCAAACTTATATTTGTATTTATAACAATATTTATAAACATACACGTCGTGCAAACCATTATACTATCTCTTTCTTCACAGCTTCTGTTATATATTTCTCATTTTGTGTTCGGCCTCTAATTCTTCTCTTTGTTTGTATCCTCAACTCTTTAATAAATAGATCTTCAATTTCACTATTCAACAGCACATATCTATGTGCCTGTAAAAATTCCAATTCTGTCAGTGTCACATATGAGGTTCTCCCAACTGATCGGCCTATAGCAAGAAATATTTTTGATTTCTGATGCATTTGAGATTGAGTTGATGTGTCGTCAAAATGTAGAACTCAATTAAATCTTGTCTCAATATCATCCAAATATCTGGAACAAAAGGTGAGACACTCCTTGGCTAAATAGCTGTCAGTAATAGAGCCTTCTGTTTGAGCTTTATTTCTCACGTATGCTTTCAAACAACCAAGATATATGTGAAAAAAATAACGTTATTATGCATTTATTTAATGCCAAATTTTTTTTACATAACTAGAAACATATAAATAAAATACATCTCAATTGGATACATCTATCGATATTGAACGGGGCCTCCTAATTTAGCTTCTTCAACAAAATGCACAGTTAAATGCATCATGATAGTAAAAAATGATGGTGGAAAGATCATCTCTATTTCACAAAGGGTCAATACAAACCTCTCCTGGAGGTTGTCAAGCTGAAATGGATACAGAGCTTTCTCCCATAATTTCCTGAAAAATGTGCAAAATTGGAGTACAACAGCAGTAACTTTTTCAGGTAATAATGTATGCAATGCCAATGGTACTAACTGTTGTAACACAATATGTGAATCGTGACTTTTCAATCCATATAACTTACGATTATTCAAGTCAACACACCTCGAGATGTTACTCGAATACCCATCAGATACCTTCAAATTCTATAATATTCAAAGTAACGTATCTTTATCCATATTTTTCATTGAAAAAATGGCTGGAGCATACTTTTCATTCTCATATGACCAGAGATCACGTTTTATGTTCATTACTTGTAAGTATTTTGCGAGCATTGAGATGATACTTCAACTTTCCAATCTCATTATGTAATGTGAAAATCAAATTATCACATACAATCTTCTCAATATTAATCACATCATGATTGTGGTGCAACAAATTAAATTCCCAATACAGATGTTTGATGAATATACTTTTTTTCCATTGTTGCGTTCTGATTTCACTTGATGATGCACATCACACTCGCTTTCCACTATCATTCAAATGATGAACCTTCCCAAATTCTGTTTTAAAATTTTCAAGCTGTTTCAATATTTCAGAACTGGTTAACAACTTTAGAGGTGGTATACGATCAATGCAACCATTAAATTTTTATTTGTTCAGCCGAAATCTATGAGATGAATCATGAAATATTCAATGGAACAAGAACCACCATTTTCTACTGTGAGGTAGCCGTTTGGGCTCCAAATCAAAGTTACAAACGGGACAATCAAAACACATATAAGTGTTCCAACCAGATAAATTCCCAAGCCCAGGGAAGTCACTAATGGTCCACATTAAAGTATAATGCATTTTGAACATTGTTTTAGAAGAAACATCAAATGTCTCAACACTGTTGCTCCATAACTCCTACAATTCTTAAATCAAAGGCTACAGGTATACATCAATATCATTTCTAGGAATTTTTTTCCAGGAATAATCATCGAAATGATAAAAAATGTTTGTTGCATACACATCAATGGAGGCATATTATAAGGGATCAAAACAACTGAAAAAATGCTATAACTGGTACTCAAAGTCCCAAATGGGTTGAATCCATTGGCAGCCAATCCCAATCGAACATTCCTAGGATCAGCTGAGAAATATGGATGTAATGAATAAAATTTCTTCCATGATTGAGAATCTCATGGATGTCTCATTAACCCATCATTCTTATTATCTACAGAATGCCACATCATATGTTCGACAGTTTTTGATGACATGAATAATCTTTGAAATCGAGGCTTCAAAGGAATGTAAAGCAAAACATTTGCTGGTGTGTTCCTTTTCTTCTTCTCCATGAAATTATGTTCAGTTAGACATCCACCATCACCCTTTGACTACTATCTAGAAGAAGAACATTTATTACTATTCTGTCTACTTGAATCCTCTCCCCAATAAAGCATACAATCATTGGGACACACATGTATTTTTTTATTATTCAGACCAAACTTGTTAACAACTTTTTTCATATCATAAAAAGATTCTGGGATTTTTTCTTTAGGAAATGCATCACAAATCAATTCCAATAACATGGACATTTCCTTATTTGTAATTCCACATAGACATTTGATATGTTAAAACTTTAGCAGAAATGAAAGCTTTGAATATTTCAAACACCCACTATACAACTCTTGATTTCCATCGTCAACTAAATCATGAAACACATTTTCTACTCTAAAGTTTTCCCTTACATTTGGCTCTACAGAATCAAGAGGAGGATCCAATGATATGTTAAAATCTTGATCTTCTTGTGTTACAGTCTCAAAAACATCACTTGTCATGTTGCAATTTGTAGCACCCTCTTTTGGTTGTTCTGATATGTTTTGATGCCCATAGTGGTGTCTTGCAGTGCCGAATGCATCATTTATTAGGTTTTTCATTTCATTTTCCATTGTCGACAAACTTGGGACCTCATTTTGTGGATTAACATCAGTGCTCAATCTTTATGTATTGTTAAATTCTGAGTGCCAAATCCAACACAAATATTTATCAGGGAATTTCTTCAGTTTTAAATTTTCATTAACTTCATCTCTCTTCAACCATGTTCTAAATTTACATTTTGGACATGGACATCTTATTCTCCCTTCAATGGATCAATTAGAAATTTAAAAATATAAAAACTCAATAAAACCCTTAACATATTGAGGTGTGTTCCTCGGTAATGTGATCCAGCTTTTATCCATGTATATCACAATGTGCCTACACAATAATAAAAAAAATTAAAACACATAGTTACTACTAAATAGAGAAAAAGATTCATATATACGATAATGTAAGATTACAAAAACATAATATAATAAAGATGACCAATTTATCATAAATTATGAATAATATAATAAAGATGATACATTGATGACATTTACCACTTACATAGTATGCCCAGACAAACTGAACATGTCTGGTCCCTAGGAGACAGCGTCAACACCTCCTTGAGGACCAGTAATAATATCGGGTTACACACATATCATAACACATTCAGTCACACATTTATGTTGCCTCAAACAACACCCCATTGAATGTGATGTCATTCAACACACCAAGGATGCACGATTTTCATACCATTAGTACAACGACATTACTAGAAATATTTAGCACTTATATGACACCTTTTGAGACTTATCGTATGCTAGCATGGGTACCCGAAGTATGGGTATCCTAGGTCAGTTCATGAAAATTGGTCATGTTTCATCGCTCTTTATGTTTTTCAATATTTTCACTATCTGTTTAAATTTATCCCATTCGTATATGAATTTTTGGAATGAATCTATAGAATGGAAATCATGAATAGAGTTTTGAATAGGGGTTTCAATTCTAAAAAGGTATGAATTACCATGAAATTACACCTCTGTGCATTATACACAAATCATCTCTTGTTTATAGGAATGATATACGATAGGAATGTCATTTCCAAATAGTGGTGTTATTTAAAAATTAGATACACTCACTACCAATATCCATGAGTGTTTTGGAGTGATTAAAATAGTTAATGTATGAAGTGTTTCTTATCTAAATATGATATATAAAAGGTAACTAAAACACTACAGTCTAAATCTATCCAAGGTTAGGGAATTATAGAATATTGAGGGGGAGTGAATGTAGATGATGAATTGTGACTAATACCGATATGGATAGTTTAGGTGTTTCTATATATCCTATAATAATAAGAATCTTGACACATGTAGTTCTTGGTTGAAAATATATTATCATAGTATATATTCAAATATGGAGTGACCCAACATGAATGAGGGTTCTATACACTAAGACAGCTTTTATGGTGATGAAATGTGTTTTTTGGTCCATGTTTAGTGTCTCAAACATAACTATATATCCAGTAATAATCGAAATAAATACACATTTAGTTTCTATAAGGTCTCAAGAAATACATAGATATTGTATATGAGATAAAGGGAGACATGTATGGGTGCCCTGGTGGGAATTGAAAGGTTGAAAACTGATTTGAATTGTTAAAAATATCTTCATTGGGTAAGAATTGGGAAATTAAATGGGAACTACATAATGTCATAGGATGGTAAATTTGTGTGTCACTGTATATCCCATAACAATAAGAATCATGTCACATGTTGTTCTTATAATATATCTTCACAAATCGATCTCTTGTGAAGGTTAAAATGATGTTGTCCAGTGTCAAGCTATATAAAGGCAGGTTTGATGCGAATCCATGAATCCCATATGATATAATCCAAGGAAATAATTGTGGAATTTTATTTTTGCATAGGTTTTTTGAGAAGGAACTCTTTACGGAGGATTATTACATGGATATTTATCTCATGTAAGGAAATTATATTGTATATATTGAATTTATGAAATTGGATTAAATTTAATTTAAGGGGGACCATATGTTATTTAGTTTAACAATATAATTAAAAAATGACTTTTGTGCAATGTAGTATAATGTGGTATGTTGAGGAACTTTATGTCATTCATTTTAAGTCCCTATGACTATGATCAATGTGAAGAAGGCTCTGTGTATATCTGGATTTTATTTAAAATGAAATTCATGAGTCTTAGTGTTGAGTCAATAAGGAAAATTTTATTTGAATAGATGAAGTCATGAATAGTAGGATGGGGTTGATTTTTTATAGGAATTAAATTTGTGGTTTGGTCCAATATAAATGATTTGAAAATAACTATATATATGGACTTAACTTGAATTAATCCACACACAGTTCTTAATGTAGGATTGTTTCATACATGTGTAGGGAAATATGAGGAAACCAGACATGACTGAAAAAACACATAAACTAGGATAATATAAGAGATTATGAATGAAATATATCATTAACCATTATTCATATAAGAGATATGGAAACCACTATGTATCCTATAAGAATAAGAATCAATACATATATAGTTCTAGAAAAGGAGTCTCTATTTAGATCTGGATTATATATATGAGATAATAAAATGGTTTCATCCAAGTGTAAATTTGTTGGTGAAGACCCACTGAAAACATGTAAGCCCTTACACTTAGAACTATTACATAGATATGTGAAATACAAAAGATTAAAGTTCATAAAAAAATATACCCCTCAAGTTATTTTACACTGTTATAGGATGGATCATATGTTATATAAAAATTACATGAATTTTATACATTTTATGGTCCTACCCCAAGGACCTTCGCGTCTTGAAGTTTGTGGTATTATGAATGGAACCATCTATAAGAAGATTAAAGTCATTAAAAATGGACTTTTAAATCCCCATTGTGAAGTTATAAAAAGTATTTCATTGAGAATAATTATTTTTGTGGTAGAAACGATATTCTCTCAATCCATTATAATCATGGAGTATGCATTGTTGGTGTAGAAATTTTTTATTTTATAGGGACCTTCCCATTTTACTCTAGGTTTATAGGTTTCCTCCTAGGAATCAAAGGTTTTCTCGTAGATAATACTAGTTCTCCTTGGATGAATAATCATATTTAGGCCATCTTATGGAATTATCATATAATAATAATATTATTTAACTCAAGGATGTGAAGTGTGTGAAAGTAGTTTTCATTAAATTTCTCCAATTAATCAAGTCAGAGTTGAGATTTCTCATTCCTAAACAACTGATCAAAAATGGAAATTTTAATTGAGGGTAATTAAACCTAAATGAGAAGGACTATCACTACAACATCTCGACCCCAACCTATTGACTTGGGTAGGGACAAAATTCCCCTAAACTTAGGTGCATCCCAAAGACATAAGAGGATGACTATAAATTACAATGGTACATGAAATCACTATGGTGGTTTACACTCAAACACAACATAACCAGAATTAGAATAAACAAAATGTTATAACATAAATATGTTGTATGATAGAAAATCATCCAAACACAATGGATATAACATGACCAAGATAAGATTTTTGATAGTCAATGATATATCAGATAAGTCTGCAAAACCCAATAGCTCATAAAATTAATTATGGTGCCAAAATAAAACCATCCCAAACACCACCCATTAACCATATACAAAAACATAAATGGATACATACCCGGAAAAGATAGGGGTCACCGGAGACGGAGGTTGTGGGGTCGCCGGTGACAGAGGTCGCGCGGTCTCCAGAGACGGAGGTCACGGGGTCGCCGGATGGTTGGGTGTCGCGCGTCACCGGACGGGGTCGCCAGATGGTTGGGGGTCACCGGACGGTTGGGGGTCTCTGGACGGTTTGGGGTCGCTGGGGCTTGGGGGGTTAGGGGAAGAACGGACAGAGCGGGGGTCACTGGGGCCGGGGTGGTTAGTGGAAGAAGGGGTCGCGAGGGTTTTCGGGAAACGTAGGGTGGTTGTAGGGATGGGTCGGGATTTTTAAAAAAAATTATGGGTTTCGTAGAATTTTATTAAAAACCACTACGAAACCTTTCTGCGAAAACTTTTAGAGGTGGTTTTGTGAACCGCCGCCATAATACCGCCGCTAAACCCAGTTTTTATTGTAGTGATCAACGCTGAAATTAGTGTTTCAACTCTAGAGAAATATGGAACAAATCTCTTATAGTATCTGTCCAAACCAAAGAATCTTCATACCTCTGTCATACTCCTGGGTGGATCCCAAGCAATTACTGCCTCAATCTTTGCTGGATCAACTGCAACTCCAGACTTTGATATGACATGCCCAAGAAACTGAACCTCTCGGATCTAGAACTGGCACTTCGAGAGCATACCATAAATCTAGTGCTCTCGGAGTGTGTCCAATACTACCTTTAAATTATAGGCATGCTCCTCCTCAGTAGTCGAGTAGATCATAATGTTGTTGATGAGGGAACTACAAAGAGATTAAGGTATTGTGGAAATATCCTATTCATGAGTCCCATGAACACTGTTGAAGTGTTGGTTACACTAAATGGCATAACCAATAACTCGTAATGGCCATACTGACATCTAAAATTCGTCTACTACACATCCTCATATCATAATCTAAGCTAGTGATAGCCAGATATGAGGTCTATATTCATAAACCATCATGCTCCCTTCAACTAATCAAAGAGGTCGTCAATCCTCAGAAGTGGGTTCTTGTTCTTCACGGTCACCTGGTTCAGGCGCAGATAGTCAAAATAATGTCTCAAGCTCCCATCCTCCTTCATGGAGAACAAAATTGGTGTTTCCCATGGAGAAACACTGGGCCATATGAATCCCTTCCCCTATAAGTACTCAAGCTGTACCCACAGTTCACGAAGCCCCGCAGGAGCCATCTGATATGCTGGTGTAGATATCAGTGTTGTCTCTGGGAACAAGTCAATGTAAAAGTCCACCTCTCTGTGAGGATGTAGACCTGAAACATCATCAGGGAAGACATCCGTGTACTATTCCGCCACTACAAGATAAATCAAACTCTCCACATCAACCATTCTGAGGATAAGGCTAGCCAACAGATTTGTAATCTGTAGCACCCTCAACCGGGTAAGTCCATCCTACAATGCAAAGGCTGCCTTCTCACCGGTGAAGGTAAACCTGGTCCCATCCATGCGGAAACACCGCACATTTCACCAAGTACAGTCTATCTGAGCATTGATTGTAGATAAATAGTCCAAACCCAATATGACATCGTAAGGCCTCAACGCTACTACTAGGAGATCCCAACTGAATCTTTCACTTCTTATAGTAAGATCGCACTACCAGAACTTGTGGGTAATCGTCGAATCTTCACCCGTATGAGTCTCTAGACATAAAGATCGTGCCAACGGCTCCGTTGAAATCTCTGAGCTCTAAAAGAGGGAAGTGGAAATAAAATAATGACTGGAACCTATGTCTATAAGTACTAAAACTAATGTGTAGTATACCTAGATTGTACCTCGTATCCTCTCCGGAGTGTTCTGATCGTGTTCCTCAGCTTCCTGGAGATGGGCTCTCCCCTATCCACCTACTCCCTGAAGTCGAGGTGGAACTCCTAGTGGTAGTGGTGATAACATCTTTAATAGTCTCCCACTACGAGTTGCACATACAGCTCCTCTACCACATCTTCCTACTCCATGCGGAACTCCTCAGTCGAATCTCGGTCTCTCCATGGGCAGTCCTTTGACCATCTTCTGATCATCCGTACGGTGGGATGGACAGTCTCGAGCCATGTGACCCTGCCTGCCGAATGTGTAACACTTCCCAATCCTGGCATGACCAGTTCTTCCTCAGGTTCCCTGCACATCTGACTCTGAATCCTGTAGTCATCCACCTATTGGTCTGTTCCTTTTAGACCTCTGTGTCATCTTTCTACTGCCATCTGTAGAAGACTCCACTACGTGATGACTGGTAGTGTGTCTCGATGCTGGTGACTACTCATTATGGAAACTCTCCACTAAGAGGGCTCACTCTAACACCCCCGCCTGCTTTGGGATACTGAGTGTGATCATCGAAGCCCTGATCTCCCATCTGAGTCCCTGCTTGAATGTCTGTGCCCTAAAAATGGGTCTCCCACCATATCCGTGGAGTAGTGTGAGAAGTCGGTGAACCTTGCTGAGTAATGATCCTCAGTCATGATGCACTGCTGCAGATGAAGAAGCTCTTGTATGCGCACTGCACAAAGAATTTCTGGGAAAAACTCTGCTCGAAACAGGATCTCGAAGTATGCCCAGAGAATTTTCACCTCGTTGTAAACATAAAGCATCAAGCTCCACCATCTTCCTGGTGGTGCCTGTAGAAGGCTGGTGGTATGGATCACCATTAGATCATCTTGTTTCCCTACTAGTTAGATGACTCTCACTACAACCTCCAAGCAATCCTCAACTGCTTATGGGTCCATCTCGCCCCTGGTCCTTGGTGGCCTCTAACACTAGAACATGTGCAACACGCTCAAGTGTCATGCACTCTCCTCTACTAGGGCTTGTGGCATCGGTGGCCCAATAGGAAATGGTACAGCTGGTGCCTCCATTGGAAGAGGACCCTACACCGAAGCCTCATCGTTTGGTGGGCTATCAGTGCTTACTATATCCGGAACCCTAGCTCGCTGTCTGCGTGAAGGAATCCTGAAAAGAAACAGGTGTGCCACGGTCAATATGTTATACCTAGTGAGTTGACTCAAAGTGTTTTGAAAGAAGACTCTTGAAAACACACACTCAATTAATATTTTCATGCACTGATTCGGAAATGATAATTCAGGGTCCTGGTGTATGGATATGTGGGCCGCCGCACCAATAGTGGATTCCTTAAACTGGTAACCACACTCACTAAAATTAATACTATTTCCATTTAAATGATCATAGTCCTATGTTCTATGGTATAAACGACTCCTCAGATACTAATTTGTCACGACCCATCCCCCATGGGCCTGTGCCATGACTACCCCAAGCCCTCCTTCCATAGGCCAGGGGCTAGAGACTAGAACCGAAGTCTTGTACCCTATAACTAGAAAGGCATTGACTTTATAACCTATAAGAACATGCAACCAAGAATAGAGCAAGGCATGAAACTAATCTGAATAGAAAATAGAGTGAGTGCAGTAAGTAAAATGGGATATAATACAAGCAAAACTAGAAAATTAAAGAAACTGATAGTACAAGTAAACTGGAACAACTTTTTTGAACACATTACAAAGATCCTACATGAATGGTAGGTACAGCTCTCGATCAGTCATCTTTGCAGTACACCTCATCTAAGGTCCACCTCTGAGATACCTCCAGTCCTAGTACTCTCATCCTCAGTCAGCACTCTCCGTCATCTTCACCAAACACAACATAGTGCATGCATAACCCATGCAGGGGGGAGTATAACGATACTCAGTAGGGATCCCAAGACCCTCATGGTCTCACATATTCCACAAAGGATAAACCACTAGGAAATAAACAACTGATAACCCTACATATGTATATGCCCATACATATACCTAAATATCATGTAAACCCATCTCGATCATGAGGAAAACATAGAATACAACTCCAAAGCCCCAAATCTCAACTGTTCTACAAAGTAACGAATACCATGAAGGAAACTACCACATAGGTACGCCACACAGAAAAATACCACCAATGTATTACCCTAATGGAAAGTACCGCTCTGGTATGAACTCATCTCACACTAGGTATAACATAAGTTTAGTAGTAGATATGATTAAATTTAACTAGTGAATCATCTCACTCTGTTAAGAGGCAGACCCACATAGGATCACCAGGTGCTGAGCTACATAGGATCTCAAGGTTCTCACCCACACAATATCGCTAGGAGCTGACCCACACAGGATCACTAGGTGATGACCGACATAGGATCGTATGGTGCTGATCCACATAGGATCTCTAGGAGCTTACCCACACATGATCGCTAGGTGATAACCCACATAAGATCATAAGGTGTTGACCCACATAGTATCTCTCTAGGTGATGACCCACACAGGATTGCTCTACATTCTTCATGTCATATCCAGCTACTGGGTTCCTGCACTAAGCATGATCGTCTCTGGGAGGATCTGATTCACAAGTCACTGGTCGATACTCAAACTACTAAATATTCCTAGGAAAAAGTATCTCAATGGTCAGCGACGTTATAGGGGTATCAAGGCAGTAGGCAGCACATCAATCAGACACCCTGTCTATGAGTTATTATCCTCTTAGTCCCGAGGCTCAGTTCGTTTCATGATCGATCCAACCCAACCGTACCTCAACAATACCCAATACTCTAGTGGAGTATACAAAAGGGACTTTCTCACTCCAAAGATTCCATCACCACTTCCATTTCGTCAATCAGTCACCTGGTATCAAATTTGTGGACAAATGAGCATAAATGGGTTGTAGTGGGTTCGAGTCCGGTCTGACCCAGTCGGAACGACCCGTCCTGACCTGCTGGGTCCGGCCCAGCCTGCTGGGTGGACCCACCCGTTGGGTTCAGCTCGGCCTGCTAGGCAGTCCGGCAGGCCACGAGTGCTGCGAGGGGCCACAGAGAAGATTGTTCTTGGGGGGTTCCGCGAGGGCGTGAGGCCATGGGGCGGCTCGACCGTAGCAGCTCGGCCGGGAGGGCAGAGGCCATGGAGTGGATAGACCGCAAGGGAGCCGCGATGGTGGATCAGCCGGTGGGCGGCTCGTTCGGAGCGGTGCGAGGTTGTGTGAACAGTCGTAGGGAGGCTCGGCCTGAGCGGCGAGTAGCGGCGTGGAGAGCCGCAGGGCGGCTCGACCGGGGGTAGCATGAGTCCGCGGGGTGGCATGGTCTCGAGGGTGTCGCGAGGGTTGTTCAGTCGCAGGGTGGTTCGGTTGGTGTGGTGCGGGGCCGTACGGAAAGCCGTAGGGCAGCTCAGCTCGTGAGGCTCGGTGCGGAGAGCCGTGGGGAAGCCCGGTCGGGGGTAGTGCTCGGCCGCAGGGTGGATTGGCCGCGATGGTTCCATGATGGAGGCTCATCCGTGGGGCGGCTCGGCTGGAGCAGTGCAGGGCGGCACAGACAGCCACTGGGCAGCTCGGTTGGGGTAGCTCGGCCGGAGTGGCTTGGCCAAGAGCCGCTCAGTGAGACCGCATGCATCAGTGCCCACAATCGGCAGAGGCTGCAGGGCGGCGATGGCCGTGGAGTAGCACTTTCGCACCATCTCCTTCGTCGCGGCCGGTGGTGGTGTTGGCCGTAAATCTTGTGCACCTTCATGGTTGGTCACAGACAACCTCCATCTCGAAGAACATCACAAATCATCACAAGAAATTCTAAGAGGATGGACCATGTTTGTTTGGCCCACACTCTCCGCATTAGAGTGGTAGCAAGAAGCTATAAAACATGAATCAATAACATCAAACTCCATAATCCCCAGGCTTTGATTATTCCCAACCCGCCGAAAAAGAAGGCATTGAATCTTTGTTTGGAAGTGGAAAACAAGGGAATTTTAATCATTAAAAAATAACCCCTACCTTGTTATATTTGTCAACAGATGTTGTGAGGATGGAGATGACGTTGTTGGGTATAGACGGATGTCAGTGACATCAGAGTCTCCTCGATCATCAGTGGAGATGTTCCTTGTCCGTGAAACTTCAATGGAGATTGGAGAAGAATCTATCGAAGGTGAAGCGTTCTTCATTGGATTCTTTCTTTGAAGAGCTTCTCTCCCAATTTCCCTTTACCACCACATTCCCCAATTCCACCAAAATGAAGTAATATCCATATTATTAATTTAAATCAAGTCAACTAATAATGTTTTCAGAAATTAAATTGGCATGTTGGTTTAATTAATTAGATCAATTAATATGACAAGAGTTGAAAAAGTTAATGTTGTAGGAAGTCCAACAAGTTTCTCACATATAAGAGGGGAGTTTAAGGAATTCAAAATGGTTGTTTAGACTCGGCTAGTCCCCACCACCATAACATCTCATTGAAGGCTAGTTCAAGTGGTCCACACCACCATAACCTCTAATGGGAGGTTTTGTTTAGGTGGTCCCCACCTTTGAAACATCCACATGGAAGCTCCTACAAATAATATAAAAATGTTACAAAATTTTAATTTTATTTTATCACTTCACGAAAAACCAAAAATCTAACTTTCACACCTGACCTACTGCGGTCGAGGTGATGGTCTCATTATGCGAATACCGATACTGCAAGTTCAACAGTGCCCTCAGATTTCAATTCTGAGCACGAGTTCAAATGATAGAAAATGTTGCTCACACGTTTTCTGAAGGTACCCGAAATAATGTTCAGAAATTCATTTCGGGCACTTCGGGCCTCAGAATCATGTGCCATCAATTTTTGCAGACTCAAAAAATTTCCAAATATTAAAAACAATTACATGTTATTTCCATGTCTTTACAAGAAGGAATTTTCTTAATTGAAATTAATATAGTATTAATATACAATTTACATAGTTTTCATAAATATGGTTCTTTATATTTCTAATTCCATATTTAATGACTACATTGTATTAAACATATTTATTAATTTATTTTTTAATGTATCATAGTTTTTATTTTAGTTCGGTGTTGTGTATATGAAAAACTACTCACCATTAAATTTATTTAATGAAGTGTTATTTACTAAATCAGGTTTCAATACAAAAAAATACATCCCAAAACCCACATACACATCTTAGAGGTTTAGGTCTTCCAAAAAAATATAATGAACCCTTAAAGAGTTACTGAATAGTGATTGTCCATAGAATAGGTATATGTTCTCCACAAGCACATCAAGTTTCATCCTTCTTATATAATTTTAAATTAATCTAATACAATGTTTACATAATAAACTCTAAATAAATACTATAGTGATATTTTAATATGTTAATGTAACATTCATCATATTTCTTCAATTCACCAATTGGGAGAAAACATCACTCATGCATTCATGTCGATTACTAGTTCACGGGAAAAAATATTTCATTTTTCATCAATACTACACATAGATGGTTATAAATATGGATATTATGAAATTATATTCTAAATATTAAACATTTATTTTTAATAAAGATAAATATATATCTCTATTTTATGTTTTCCTTCAATTGAAAAAATGTCACTAATGTGTAAATACAGAATATCACATCAATGAATAAAATATTTCATTTTTCATTAACACCATACCCAAAAAGTTTTAAATTAAATTTAAAGAATAAAAATTATATTTTTAACATTAATTATATATTTTAAATTATATATTATTATTTTATAATAGTATGTTTTTACTCATTACAATATTAAACATTTTAGTTTTTTGGATCCATTTTCTATATACATGACAATTGTTATAATGATTATTGATTGAATAAGTAAGGAGTATAATATACTAGAAATATTATGCAATAATGATGAAATAATTATACTTTAGAAATTATTTAATGGTAATATATTATATCTTTTAGAAAAATAGACTCTTTTATTGGAAATAAAAAAAATTAAAATGGATTTTTAATAATTACAAGTGAATCGTCTATTAGTGTTCTAGAGTGCATGGATTGAAACCAAAAAAAATGAAAAATTATTTTAATTTATTTATAATGGATTAAAAAATGAATATTTAAATTAATACTCCATGTTTCACCTTTACTCTCTTTACAAAAGTGAAAATATGTTGTGTTTTCTAAAGAATGATACATGACTGGTTATTCTTATCATCATGATCATTATTCATTATAAATATTCCATTTTATGTGTTTCAAGTTGTTTTATTCTAAATTAAATTATTTTTTTGATAAATTATTAATTTTTAAATAATCTATCAAATGAAAATGGCATTTTCTCTTATTGTTATGTTATATATGAATTTTCATTTAATAAAAAGGTCAAATGAGTTTTATGATTGAATGTGTTAGCTAATATATATTTTGACAACAAAGTGGTTCTTGTATATTATAAATGATTATTGGTCAGGCAATTATATATCCATCTAGTGGATTGGGTTATTATATGTTTCCTAGATAAATGATTAGTTGGATTAACATAATATAATTTTTTATATATGTGTGAGACATGATTGAACATAGTTAATTAATATGATTTCCCAAGAAACCTTAATTTATTTAATATAACTTATATGTGTTTTAATTTATTTACAATAAATGAATTGTTTTAAAAATTTATTATATTTTATAATTAGATCATTGGTTATTTTATTAAAATGGAAAATATTCTTATTTTTTTCGAAGGACTGACTTATTTTTTTATATTTATATGCCTTACTAATTTTTTTTCTTGTCCCGTGGTTTCAAATGTTAGTCACAGTTATTATATATGATTACGTATATTAATAATGTTATTGATTTAGTTTTTATGACACATCATGAATGAAGAAAAAATTTTCACGAAAGAAATAATAGATTAAACAAAAAATATTATTACGGCAATAATTTAAACAAGGTACATGCTTCTAAAATATTATACAATATTGTTTCAAAAAATATAAAACAAAAAATCTAAAGGATCATGGGAACTAAATAAAGAGTCATAATAATGATAAATTATATAATTGTGGGTTGCTTATGTGATGGGTGATAAAATTTTGTATCAAATAAACGAATTAGTTAACATTATAATTTATGGTGTTGTTAGATGTGAGTAATCTAAAATACATCAAACACTACATTGGTAAGTATATTTGTTAGGGATCTCAATATAAATGTCTTTTAAAAGAATAAGGGTTAGTTTTTTTTTATTAATTTTAGTTATTTTATTCATTTGTGAATGAAATAAAAAGTGAAATGATGGACTCAATATTATAGAAATGGTAGTGTTTATTATATTTAAAATATTGTTTATTACAATTTATAAAATCACAATAATCATTTTTAATTTAGTAAATGTTAAAAAACATAATCCCAGTTAAAAATATATTTTTAGAATATTAAAGAGGTTGTATAAATTAGAAACTAAACTGAATAAAGGTTGGAGTGAGGAATATTAAATTTTTACTTTACTAGTCATATCAACTTATAGATAACCATCTGGTCCTATTTGAATTTCCTAACAAAAAAAGTGAAAATGGCGATTCATGTATGTTCATGTGATAGGGTTCCTCTAAAAGAAAATATTAATCATTCTATGTAATAAAAGTGTAGGATGATGTACCAATATAAAAATCTCAATAGAAGAGGAACAATTTTTATATATTTAAAAGGATGGAATAATTGAATAAAATACGAAGAAAAAAATGAAGAGTGATGTTAGAATACTAAAGGGGAACAATGTTCTTCCTAATATATCTCTAACCACTGATTTATTTTAAATCATGGGAATATGAGAAATATGGCTATATATTTTCTAGGATTAATTCATTATAATGGTATAGTAAAAATTGAATGAATAATTATTTAGAAATGTTATTTTTTGTATAGCTAATGAAAAAAGAATCCTTGAATCACATAAAAATGATATGAACCCTTTTAACTATTTAATTTTATTTAAATAGGAATCATGATTATATTAAGATTGATGAAATTTTGGAAATTATATTTTATTGTTGGAGGGAATTATTAAAGAATATTATTTAAACTATTCATAAGATTTCTATAAAAAAAGTTGATTTATTGAAAGGAAATTTTATAGAGTTTTCAAAGATATATTTTAGAGGTATTTTATTTAGGGGTTAACATGTTAAAATATGATAAAAAATTTAAGGTGTAGATATCCCATTGAGGTTATATATGATTCTATCCAAAGGTGATTAGTAATATTTTTTGGAGATAATTATTTGTTATTAGGAATAATACACATATAATGTATAGATATCATTTTAGGTTGATATGTGATTTGATGTTGGTGTAATTAAGAAAATATGTTAGTTGATTTTTTAATATAATTTAAGATAACCAAGAGGAAATAAATGTGAATTCGTGACTAGGTGAGTAAAATTATTTTGGAATAAGTAAACTATATTCTATTTTAATATATTATTGAGGTATTTTTAACCCTTTTTTTTAATATAAGTTACTTTTCAAAGGTTATTTTGGTAATATTTTTATTATATTATTATAGATATGCTATAAAACTATAGTTATGATTTAATGGAAACAATTTCATTAATATAGAGGATTTTATTATTAATTAGTTTTAAGGAGTATAATATTTAGAGAAAATTTTGTGATTAAGGCGGATTACGAAATATAGCCTAATATAGGATTTTTTTTCAAATTTTTTTATATTATTGGATGAATAAATACTTTTAAAAATCAAAGACACATATGTTAAATACTATCCATAGTATTGAAATGTGATTTTATAAAAAGGTGATTCATCCAATTTTAATTGATGTTAACATTTTTTAAAGTGATTTTATATCTTGATTATTGAGGTTTATTCTAGGAATACATAATTTGGAGATGATGTGATTAGAGAATATAATTTTTCATATATAAATTTATTGGTAATTAATGTTTCATACTAATAAATGATTGGGTTTTTATAAGAATACATGATCAAAGATTTAATATTTCTTTGATTTGATTTTATCAATCGAATTTTGATGAATTTGTTTACATATTTACTTATGTAATGATTTAATTTATTTTATGGTACAATTTTTTATAAAACAGTTTAGAATATTAAAAAATGATTTCATTTTATGTTTGTTAATTTGTACTTATGCTAAAAATATTCTCTGTATTAATCTCATATAAATAATATGAACAACTTCACAAATTTTTTGGGATCTCATTATCTATTATTATTTGATTTTTGTGATTTAAGAGTGAAAAATTAGACATCTTTATTCATCGTTGCACAATGAAATGTCACATAGGTGAAAATTGAAAAAAAATAAAACTATAAGTGGAAATTTAAATTATGGTGTAGAAATATATTGTGTAAGAATAATTTCCAAATGATCTCTATGTTAAATCATAATAGAAGATAAAGAAATATAAATTTCGCATTTTGATAAAAAAAATCACTCAAATAACAATATATTCTTTTTTCAGACTCATTTTTAATTATGATCCTTGAAAAAAATATAAATTCATGTTTTATTTAATATTTATAAATGTATATGATTTTTTTGTTAATATAGACAATAATGTTCTTTTCCAAAATAAATGTAATAGAAGTTGATTATTTAAAAACATTCAGAAAGTCAAAAATTTATTTAATTCCACTAACGTATAATTATTCTATAGTCAACATTTCCATTCATAACCTCTATATTATCATTAAATTTCTATAGATCCCTTTAAATAAATTATATTAAATGTCCACTTCCATCCCTTGAAATTAATTCACCAAATTTATTAAACTATTGTTTATTGGACATGATATAAAATTTTTATTACAAAATTTCATAATGGTTTTAAAATACAACACCACAAGATTATAAAATTTAATTTTCTCTAAATTTTTACTTTGAATGATTCTTTATGATACATGCATCACCAAAACCTGTATCCTTATAAATATTAATATTGTATATTATGAGAATAGTATATGAAACATCATTAATAAATTTAAAAGAAGTGTAAAATATAATGCAAATAAAAATATAATAACTAATTTATTCATTTAATGTTATTTTTATTCATATTTAATTTTATTATACCACCAAATGGATTAAATTTAATCATTATATGATAATTAATTTATATTAGATGATTAATATTATTTAATGATAAAAATTAATATTTATTTTTAAAATTTATTATATAGTATAATGTTTTTTAATTTATTAAATTAAATTTATCAATTTAAAAATAATATTATAATTATATATAAAATTTCAATTTATTAAAAAATATATCATATTTCATTTAATTTGTTATTTATTTGAAATAAAATTAAGAATAATTAATATTCAAATATACATTTTTAATAAAAGGAGTTTATAATTAAAATCATATTTATATTAAACATATAGATTAAATGAATTTGAAAATATTAATTTGATGACATTTATAAAATATTTGGATTCATAATTTCAATGTTATATTAGAGTTATTTTTTTTGGGTTTTTTCTAAATATTTTTGATTTGTCGTTGAATTTAAAAAAAGCATATTCTTTAAATAATATAACATTTCTAAACTTATAAAAATATAATAATGATGTGATTGTTTATGAATAAATTTAAATTATATTTATATAATAAAATAAATATTTTTTTAGTATATTATTTTGAATTTAAAAAACCAATGGTTGTTATTGTGAACCCTATGTAATCATTTATTATAATAAAATAACTATTTTAACCATTTTCCAAAACTATGTATTTAAAATATCAAATTAAACATTATATTGGTCCTATATTGAAAAAATATATCAATTTTTATTCAGAAAACAATAAATCTATTGGGTATAAATTATAATTTATTTTTCTTCAAATTACTTGACTTATAAAACAATATTTTAGATAACCTTATTTTGTTTCATTATGCATTTTTATATTAAAAGTTATTTTAAAAAATTATAGAAATTGATTATTTTAATATATATTCTATATTTTTAATTAAAATATATACATTATTTAATATGGTCCTATTTATTTTTTCATTAAAATTTTGTTACCATTGTAAAAGTTAATCCTCGCAATATGTGTTAAAACGGGTAAATATGGGGTTAAATAAAGGGTTAAGTCTTTAAATATCCCTAAATTATTTATAAATATTATTAGTTTATTGTCTCAAAAACATAAAAATTATTATCATTTAAATTGTGATGAATTGGATAAAATTATATTATATATAAATTAATTAAATTTAAAAAGATTAGAGATTTTACCCGAATGTCACTCCTATCAATTATAAAAGGTATAGTAGTCTCCTAAATTATTGACACACATCGAGCTATTTATCATGAACATTATCTATAAACATACCATCCAAAAAACTATAAACTTTTATTAAGGATACAATTCTTCCAAAAATATCAATCAAAGAATACTTATGGTGTTTTTATTGGAGATTATGTAAAGAAGAGGAATATATTCTAACCATGATCATTTATTATTCATTATTTAGAAACCATTTAAAAATATAATATTATCACTATATCATATGAAAATAGTACATAATAGTATATATAAATTTAATAATGTTTATCGAACAATCCAAATCTACATCTATTTTATCCTTTGGAAAATCATAATTTCACTCATTCTAATGTTGGGACTACCACCTCTATTAACAAAAACATCATTTATCATAAATTAATCACATAGATGGATATAAAAACAGAATAAATGAATTAAAATTATATAAATGAAAAAATAATTATTATTTAATGATAAATTAAAATCAACATACCTTGTTTTCCAAGAATTGAAAAATTAAAATGGAATATGTGGGTACGTGTAGATTGCAACCTCCATATATAACATTGTTTAATATTTATTACTGTTATATGTGAATAATTCTATAAATATAATTATTTAATTAATATTAAATCTCTAAAATTAGTAATATTCTATAATATTATAATTATAATTACAGAATAATATGATATTACACTTTAAATCGCTATAACTGTTAATTTATTTAGTAGGTTTTTTAACTTTTTGAAACATTGGGTCATATATTCCATAATTATTGATTAAGTAATTTTATATAATTTTAATTTCATATAATATTTATTAATTTATGACATTTTAATATTATATTATTTTAATATATATTGATATATTTATTTCATAAAAATATATTTTTTATACAATATAAAAATATCAAAAAATAGGTTTTTGATCATTCCATAAATCTCATCAAAAAACACATTATATAATTAGATCTATAAATCTATAATTACAACAAACACATATATGCAATAATCATGAATATTTTCGGGGAGTTTAAACCTTTTCCAATGTGAATGGCATGAATTCATATAATCAATAGATGCAATAGAAACATGACATATAACTTATTAAAATTCAATATAAAAAAGAATTATTAATAAATGGAAAATTAAGAAGTCCTTAAATAATGGTATCTAGAAATAAAAATATAAATATACTTATTATAGAGTTTTATTCTAAATAAAAATTTACAATAAAGGTATTTCATTGAGCATATAACTATGAGGATGTCCATGGAAATGTATTTTTGATTGAAAATATCATCTTAACTGTTTTAATGTTTTCATTAAACTTGTTTTTTATATATACAGACTATTTAAGGATTTTTTAATAAAATGATTTAGTTTATTAATTATATATTACATTTGAATTTATCTATATAGGTTTCAACAGATTTTTTTTAATAGTTACTACCCTTGTTGATTTGTAGCCTTTTTAAAAAATCGAAAAATAAATGTTTTTATAATATTTATCGCATGTTGAGTTATCCTTGAATCATGATCACTATTTATTACATGTAATACCTTTATTGTTTTCTTATTTTTTATGATGTAAATTAATTTCCAATTTTTTTGTGAATTATTTAATTTTTAAAGTTTTATCAATATAAAGTTATATTTTATTAATTTTTTTGATATATTTTAAATCTATTCATATTAAGGGTTTATATGATGTTCGTGATTAAATGAGAGAAAGTGAAATATTTTTTTTAATGTAACAATTCCTAGAAAATATATATGGTGATTGTTTGGACCTATATATAACACAAAAATGCAAGGATTATGGATTTATTTGTAAAGACCCAGAATACCCATGGAATTTTTTTTTAAATACATGGGAATTTTACGAGTCCGCAGTTTCTGATGGCGCTTGATTCCGAGGCCTGGTGTGTCCAGAATCAATTTATGAAGTTTTGTTTGGGTACGTTCAGTAAACATACAAGTGGTTTTAATAACTTTTAACTGGTGCTCAGAATTGAAATCTGAGGGCACCGTTGAGCTCGCAATGTCAGTGATTGCTTAGTGAGACATTCACCACAGTTCTGTTTTATCGAGAGTCGAAGGTAATATTTGGGGTGTTTTAATTAAACTGAATAAAGTAAAAGTTTTAACGTTATTTTATTTTGGTGGTTAAAACCTCCAAGGAGAGGTTAGTGGTGGGGCCCACCCGGAAATAACCTCCCTTGGGAGGATGATATGGTGGTGGGGCCCACCCACACATAACCTCCCTTGGGGGGATTATTAGGTGGGGCCAACATGATATTTAAACCTCCTCTATACCCCCAATTAATTTTGTGAAACTCTTCACCTTCACCATTCATTTAATAATCCAACTCTTCCAATTTAATTAAGTAAAGTATCTTAATTAATTTGGAATCCTTTTTAATTATTGACATCATTATGAGAAAATATAACATGTGATGTATTATTATGGTGGGGGGGTTGGCATAATCCTTGTTGGGAGAATTAAGAAGAGGAATAGCCTTTGGGAGAATTGAGAGGACTTCATTCTCTCAATGAAGAAGGCGAAGAACGCCCGTCACCACAGAAGGATGATGAGCCTCGTCTTCTCCCTCTTCAACCGAAGCAAGTAGAGGAAACACCGCCACCCACGAAGAATGCCGACTCCATCCTCAGATTCTTATTTCCCGAAGTCAAAGAAACGACGCTTCCTTTTCCCATGACTTCATCAATGAACATTCTTCAAGCAAGGTAAGGTTTTGAGATTCCTCATTTCTGTTCTACGTAATTCAATATTTTGGTTTACGTTATGCCGAATGTTATCAACATAACATGGGGGGTTCAGACCGCAACAACAAGGCGGAACCTCCCCCTTTTTGATCTAGTTTGTTGTTGGTGATGGAGGCAGATGACGACGACTAACATCAGGCCGGACGTGAGGAAGCCGGTGGTGCAAGACCGTCGGGTCACCGAAAAGTTGTGACACCGCCATGTCACGTGGAGGAAAGGAGAGTCGCGCCCACGTCGGGCCGGGGTGGAGGCGTGTGGAGCCGTCACGCCGCGCAGAGCGTTGTAGAAGGCTGTGACCAAGGCAGGCCATGACAGAGGGGCGCGGCACCATCGCGCCGCGCCGGTGGTGCAGGATCGCAGCTTGGCCGGGCCGTGGTGGGAGAGCAGGGGCGCAGTGCCATCGTACCCTGCCAGAGAAGACCTGCAGCCTAAGGCCATGGTGGAGAGGGAAGGGCAGCCGGCTCAGCCGGCCGCCGGTGCATGCCAAACGAGACCCTTTAGGTCCCGCGGTTACAAGAGCCAGTGACTTGCGCTGGCCGTTTCAGGAGCCCGGGGGTGTAACACCCTCCTTTACGCGGCCAGCAGGCCACTGATGCCAGCCTGTCGGGCTAGGCCACACGTCCTACTGGGCGCCACACCGCCAGCCAGGCGGGGCCACACAGCCAGTCGGGCCGAGCCACACGAGCAGCTGGGCCAGGCCACACGCCCAGCCGGGCCGGGCCACACGACTATCCAACTGGGCCAGGCCGCGCCTTCGGGTCGGGCCATGCCTTCGGGCCCGACGGTGCTTTCGGGCCTGGCCGCACCTTCGGTCCTGGCCGTGCCTTTGGGTCGGGCCTCGATTTCATGCCAGGCCGTGCTTTTGGGCTGGGACGCGCCTTCGGGCTGGACCATGACTTTGGGCCTGGCCACCCTTTTAGGCCGGGTCAGATGTCGGTCTAGACCCGGGTCAGGTCGGTTCGGTCCGACTAGGTCAGACCGGACCCGGACCCGTCAGACCCGAATACACCAATTTTTCCATAACTAGGACTACGAGCATCCATTTGATGAACCATCAATGAAAATGATATTATTGGGGAATAAATGACCCTCGAGAATACCCCACTGGAGTTCAGGGTATAGTTGAGTTATGGTCTAGTTGGTTCGTACACCAATCCAACCAGACCCCCAGAACTAAAATGCTGATAACTCGGAGACCGTACATATGATAGATGTGCCGTCTGTTGCGTTGAGACCCCTATGACATGGATGTCATTTGAGATACTTCCACATGAGAATTAATGACACTTGGAGTATCAACCAGTAGCTCGTGGAGCGGATCCCCATGGAGACGAGAAGACTGAATGCAGATATCTATTAGCTGACAAACCTAACGACTGCATGAAAGATTTTACTCAGAGTGATTAGACTACCCAACGGGCAGTGCTCGGTATTTGGCGGTAGACCCATGGAAGACGGACCACCTGGTAGTTGGCAGAAGACTCGCAGTACTCGACAGGAGGAGTATCTCTGAAGGCTATTAGGGGCAGTGCCCGGTAGTTGGCGGTAGACCCCCAGAGGACGGAGTGCATCGTATTTGGCAGAAGACCCACGATACTCAATAGGAGGTGTACCTCAGCAGTCTCTGGTTAGTGAGAAGCACCTCTGTGTCACAATATGCCCACTGTACATGATAGAGAAGGAGTTCTCCAGCAGTTGTGGTTTTGATAATATAATTCATGGTTTGAGCTGATTCAATGACCTTTGTGTCTTCTTCATGATTGAGATGTATTACTTGATCACTTAGGTATATGTATGGTCATATACCTAAGTAATGGTTATCCTTTGAAATTAAACATTTTAATTTATCCATGATGGATTTTGTGAGACCTTGAGGGCCTCGGGGTCCCTATTTAGTATCGTGATACTCACCCCTGCACGGTCTATGCCCGCATCTCATTGTGTTGGATGCAGAATATGGATAGCGCTGATCGAGGTGGAGTGTATGAGGACTAGACGGTGCCCAAAGGTGGACCTCATGATGAGTCAGTACCTGGAGGAGACGGACGAGCGAAGAGCACTAAGGAGGCTTTCTGTTTCTACCCTATTGGTAGGATCTGTGGTGGACGATCCAAGAGCTACGAGACACCTTCCATTTATTTGTCTTTTTAGTTGTACCTGTTTGTCCTTTCCTTGAACTTTACTATTGGGCTTCTATTTCCATCCCCTTTACTTTCAGCATACTTATTATATAGTTTTTACTTAGTGTTTTATTCCACTTGTAGTCTAGTTGGGTTTGTTTACAGTTATAAAGGAAATGCCTTCCCAGATATAGGGATTTATGCCTTTGGTTCTAGTCTCCAGTCCCTGGCCTATGGAAGGCGGGTTTGGGGTAGTCACGATACGAGCCCTGGGTACGGGTCGTGACAAATTGGCATCAGAGGAGTCGGTTCAACCGCATAAATCCAGACTCTGATCATTATTTTCTGTGAAGCAATAGTGTTATGGGTACCAAGTGTGGTAATCAGTTTAGGGAGTCCAGTGTTGTTGCGGTGGTCTATGAATCTATACACCAGGACCCTGACTTCTGATTTCTAATTTAGTGCACGAAAACACTGATTGCATGTGTATTTACAAGAGTTTTCATTAAGTCAGCTCAAATTAGGTCAGCACACTAGGTATAGTTTTTTGACCGTGTCACATCTGTTCTTTCCAGATGCTTCACCGTAGATGACCAGTTAGAGCCCCAAGAGTTGTATGTACTAACATCCCACCGAGCGGTGAGGCCCCAGTTTAGGGACCTCTTCTAGTTGAGGCACCATCAGAGGCACCAGCGGTACTACTTCCTATTAGGCCACTGATGCCATGAACCCCAGTAGTAGAGAGTGCATTCCGCTAGAGCGCACTGCATGAGTTCCAGCACCAGAGGCCACCCAGGTTCTAGGGGGAAACAGATGAAGATGTGTTTGAGGATTGTATATAGTCCGTG
The DNA here is from genome assembly GCA_963277665.1 of Viscum album. Classification (NCBI taxonomy): domain Eukaryota; kingdom Viridiplantae; phylum Streptophyta; class Magnoliopsida; order Santalales; family Viscaceae; genus Viscum; species Viscum album. The sequence goes on along the minus strand of OY728140.1, from coordinate 1,708,111,618 downwards.
TTGAAATTTTTCAGGCTAGTCGAGACACCATCCGACTTCATGGTGATCCTTTCTGCCAGCCTCCTTTAGGAAGCAGTAGGTAGATGGTGGAGCCTAGTGCTCCAAATGCATGACGAGGTGAAACTTCTATGGGAAGATTTCAAGAGCCTGTTATGGGCGGAGTTTGTTCCAACAACCCTACGAGCGGTGTAGATACAGGAGCTACTTCATGTGTAGCAGGGAAACATGAGTGTGGCTTAGTACTTGGGGAGGTTCACAGACCTCTCGTACTAATCTACTGATATGGTTCATGAACCATTCTTCAGGGCCCGGACCTTTGAGCAGGGACTCAGGTGAGAGATCAGAGCTTCAGTTATCTCCCACATCATCCTGACGCAGACAGGGGTGTTGGAGCGACCCCTCCTAGTGTAGGGTTTCCTTGCTGAGCAGTCTCCAGCAGCGAGACCCACCACTAGTCGACTTTCAGCAGAGTCTTATGTAGTTGGTAGTAGATATATGACACAGAGGTCCAAAACAACCATACCCATAGGTGGTTGACTGCATGACTCAAGATCGGTTTTTCCGGGTACCCAGAGTGGAGAAAGAGCTAGACATTCCAGGAGCATATAGTGCAACTCTGCGGTAGGCTTGGTCACATGGCTCATGACTGTCTGACCCGCCATTCTGAGAATCAGTAGTCTGTTGAGGGACCTCCCAAGCAAAGGAAAAGGATTGATCAATGCGGTCTACAGAGATCAGGTAGGCATGGTAGAGGAGCCGGTCAAGCAGCTGACGGCGGTCGACGATACGATGTTCTACCGCCACAACCACCAGGAGGTCCACACCTCCGGTAGGGAGTGGGTGGACAGGGGAGAGATTAGCTTCAGGCAGCTGAGGCCTATGACCATGGTGCTCTTGAGATGATACTACATACAATCTATGTCTAATCCACCATAGCTTCAGTTATTATAGACACGGGTGCAAGTCAATCTTTTATTGCCACTGCCCTCGTTCGGAGATCAGAGATTCCGACGGAGCTGTTGGCTCGATCCTTTTAGATAGAGACTCTTGTGGGAGAAGACTCAATGATTACCCACTGGTGCTAGCAGTGTGATATTACTCTTGGAGGCAAGAGCTTCGGTTGGGATCTCCTATTAGTGTCATCGAGGCCTTATGACGTCATCTTGAGTATGGAATGGTTATCTACAGATAATGCTCAGATCGACTGTATTAGGTGAAAAGTGTAGTGTGTCTGCACAGATGGGACAAGTTTCACTTTCACCGGTGAGAAGGGAACCTTTTCAGCCTAGTACGTACATACTTGTAGGAGGTTGCAGCTGATCACTCAATAGATGGCTTTCCTTACCCTCCGAGTTGTAGATGTGGAGAGTCTAACTTATCCTGTAGTGGTGGACCAGTAAGCAGATGTTTTCCTTAACGATGTTCCAGGAATACCTCCTCATAGAGAGGTGGACTTCTATATTGACTGGTACCCCGGGATGGAATCGATATCTACTCCAGCATATCGGATGGCTCCTACTGAGCTTTGGGAGCTAAGGGTACATCTAGAGGACTTACAGGTGAAGGGATTCATCCGGCCCAGTGTTTCTTCCTGGGCATCCCATATTCTATTTGTCAAGAAGGCGGATGGGAGCTTGAGGCACTGTGTCGACTACTGTCTCCTGAACCAGGTGAGCGTGAAGAACAAGTACCCACTCCCGAGGATTGAAGACCTCTTTCATCAGCTCATGGGAGAACGATGGTTCTCGAAGATAGACCTCAGATCAGGCTATCACCAGCTTGGAGTTCTAGACAAGGACGTGCAGAAGATGGCCATCAAGTGTCGTTATGGCCACTACGAGTTCTTGGATATTCCCATCGGCATAATGAATGGTCTAGCAGTTTTCATGAGTCTCCTAAACAGGAACTTCCAACCTTACCTAGATCGCTTTTTCGTGGTCTTCATCGACGACATTTTGATCTACTCAACTACTGAGGAGGAGCATGCCTACCATTTGTAGGTAGTTCTGGACACACTCCGAGAGCACTAGCATTATGGTAAGATCATGAAGTGCCAGTTTTGGATTCAAGGGGTTCATTTCTTGGGACACGTAATCTCAGAGGCTGGATTTGTAGTGGATCCACTGAAGATCGAATTGGTACTTTCTTGGGAGCCACCCATGAGTGTGATGGAGGTATGGAGTTTCCTGGTCTTGGCTGGGTACTACCAGTGATTCATTCCAAACTTCTCCAGAGATTCATCACCACTATCATCCTTGACGAAGAGGGGGAAAACCTTCATGTGGTCGGAGAGATGCCAACAGAGATTTCAAGAGCTGAGGGAGAGGTTTACTGGTGCCCCCATCTTGAGGCTTACAGGGGAGGCCGTAGGGTATGTAGTTTATGATGATGCATCAGGGACCGGACTTGGGTGTGTCCTGATGCAGGAGCGAGAAGTGATCATATATGGTTCTCATCACCAGAGACAACATGAGAAGAACTACTCTACATATGACATGGATTTAGCAATAGTGGTCTTCGCCTTGATAATGTGGAGGAACTATCTGAGGTTCAAAGGTTTTACTGTGTAGTCTTATCAGAAGAGTCTTAGGTATATCTTCTCTCAGAAGAAGCTGAACCTGAGACAATGGTGTTGGATTGAGTTCCTCCAGGTCTATTACTTCGAAATAATCTATACTCTTGGGGAGGGAAACGTTGTTGCAAATGCGCTCACTAGGAGGATTGGTATACTACATCTAAGAGAGGCGTCAGAGTTGGAGCCTCCTTACAGATATCCTTTTTGGATAGGGATGGAGAAGCCTATCTACAGTCTCTTACAGTCACTCCTCCACTTCTTCAGCAAGTCTAGGAGGTGCATCATTGGGACGCTGACTGTGAGACGTGACGTGCTCAAATATCCACAGGGAAAGTACCTGATGGATTTTCTGAAGGTGGGGAGCACGTCTTCCTATTCAGAGGATGTACCATTGTACCAGTTTCACTTCAGGATGAAGTGTTGAGGGAGTTACACACATCCACTCTAGCGGTATATCTAGGACTGGTGAAGATGTATCATGACCTCTGATGACAGCACTGGTGGAAAGGTATGAAGAAGGTGATAGCAGACTTTGTCTCATGATTTCGCACTTGTTAGAAAGTGAAGGTGGAGAACCAGGTACCAGTAGGCTTGGTTTATCCCTTAGAGGTCCGAATGTGGAAGTGGGATGGGATATCCATGGACTTCATGACATGTCTTCTACATATATCAAGGGGTCATGACTCGATTTGGGTGATCATCGACCGACTCACCAAGTCGGCCCACTCCCTACCAAACAGAGAGTAGGGCTTAGTACAGAGTTTGGGACGCCTCAACATGCAGGAGATTGTACGATTACATGGAGTACCATATTCTATTGTCTCCTACCATGATGCACCATTTACTTCTCTGCTATGTAAGGGGTTGTAGGAAGCTTTCTGGACACAGCTTCGCATGATCAGTTACTTCCATCCCCAGATGGATGGTCGGACCTAGAGGACCATCCAGACCCTTGAGGACATGCTACGTGCATGCGTGATCGACTTCAGTCACAGCTGGTATGATCACTTTCCTTTGGTGGAGTTTTCCTACAACAACAGATATCACTCCACCATTGGTATATCACCTTTCGAGGTGTTGTATGGACAACATTACAGATCACCACTGTGCTGGACAGACCCAGGGGAGTCAGAACTAGTGGGACCAGAGATGGTACAAGCTACCGCCGAGAAGGTGCATATCATATAGAAGCAGACGAAGATTGTATAGAGTAGATAGAGGTTGTATGCTGACGGAGGACGAATGCCTCTAGAGTACGTGGATGGAGACCACATCGTCCTATGGGTCTCACCGCAATGAGGTCTGCAGATATTTAGCTGAGGCGGCAAGTTTTCTCCGCGATTCATCGTACCATTCCAAGTCCTCAACAGAGTAGGCGAGGTGGCTTACTGCTTAGCTCTTCCACCTCAATTGCACCGGGTGCACGACATCTTCCATGTATCTCAACTGAGGAGATACGTGCCCGAACCATCTCACATCATCGACCATAGGGATCTACACATCAATGACATGGATACTTTCATGTATGTTCTAGTGGAGATTGAGGATCGACAAGATTGGGTCCTCCGTGGATGGTCGATACTTCTAGTGCGCATTCGCTAGCAGCACATGAACCTCCCGGAGAGCACATGGTAGCAGGAGGCTCAGATGCACACTCAGTACCCCCATTTGTTCCCTTAGTTCGAGTTGTAGCTTATGGGAACCTAAATCCCTGTGGTGGGGAGAATATAATGACCCAAAATTCCTATGGATTTTTTTAAATGCATGGGAATTTTGTGGGTCCATAATTTCTGACGGTGCTTGATTCCGAGGCCCGGTGTCCTTGGAATGAATTTTTGAATTTTTGTTCGGGTACGTTCAGTAAACGCATGACCGGTTTTTTATAACTTTTGAACTGGTTCTCGGAATTGAAATCTGAGGGCACCTTTGAGCTCGCAACGTCGGTGATTGCTTAGTGAGACCTTCACCATAGTTACGTTTTATCGATAGAGGAAGGTAATTTTTGGTGGTTTTTAATTAAATTGAATAACGTCAAAGTTTTAAATTTATTTTATTTTGGTGGTTAAACCCTCCAAGAGGAGGTTAGTAGTGGGGGCCACCACACCATAACCTCCCATGAGAGGTTATGGTGGTGGGGACCACCCGTACATAACCTCCCATTGGAGGATGTTATGGTGGTGGGGGCCACCTGCACATCACCTCCCTTGGGAGGATGTTATGGTGGTGTGGACCACCCCCACATAACCTCCCATGGGATGATTATTAGGGCGAACAAATGAGATTTATACCTCCTATAAACCCCCAATTAATTTGGTAAAACTCTTCACCTTCACCCTTCATTTAATGAGCCAACTCCTGCAATTTAATTAAATAAATTAACTTAATTAATTTGGAATATTTTTGAATTCTTGAATTCCTTATTCCAATATTATAATATGTGATGTATTATTATGGTTTTGGTGGGGGGGGGTTTGGAATAATCCTTTTTGGGTGAATTAAGGAGAGGAAGAGCCATTGGGAGAATTGAGAGGACTTCATTCTCTCAATGAAGAATGTGAAGAACGCCCATCACCACCGAAGGATTACGAGCCCCGTCTTCTCCCTCTTCAACTGAAGCAAGTAGAGGAAACACTGCTGCCCACCAAGAATGCCGATGCCATCCTTGGATTCTTCTTTCCCAAAATCAATGAAATGACACCGCCTTTTCCCGCGACTTCATCAATGAACAATCGTCAAGAAAGTTAGGGGTTTGAGTTGCCTATTTTCTGTTCTACGTTGTTTAATATTTTGTTTTGTGTTATGCCAAATGTTATCAACATAAAATGGGGGGTTCAAAACACACCAACACGGCCGACCCAACCCCTTTTTGATCTTGTTTGTTGTTGATGACGGAAGCGGACAATGGAGGCTGGTCTATGGCTGGCCATGAGGAAACCAGTGGCGCAAGGCCGGTGGGTCACCGGAAAGGTGTGAAACCATTATGCCATACAGAAGAAAGGAGATCCAATTCCACATCAGGACATGGTAGAGCTACACAGTTCATTTGCTCCATGAGGAGGGCAGCAGGAGGCCGTCACCAAGGCAGGACGCGATGGAGGGGCGCGGTGCCGTCTCGCCGCACTGGGGGTGCAGGACAGCGGCCTGGGTGGGCCGTGGCGGGAGAGCAGGGGTACGGCTCCATTGCTCCGCGCCCGAGAAGACCAGTGGCCTAAGGTTGCGGTGGATAGGGGAGGGTGGATGGCTGAGCTGAATACCGGTTCACGCCAGGGGGGACCCTTCGGGTCCCACGGTTACAAGAGCTGGCGCCATGCGACGACCGTTTTGGGAGCCCGGGAGGTGTAACACCCCCTTTTACATGGCCAGCTGGACACCCGGGCCAGCTAGCCGGGCGAGGCCACACGACCAGCTGGGCCAGGCCACACGGCCATCCAACCGGACCGGGCCCTGCCTTCGGGCCAGGTTACCCCTTTGGGCCAGGCCGTGCGTTCGTGACGGGCCGTACCTTTGGGTCGGGCTGCCCCATCGGGCCAGGCCGCACATTTAGGCCGGGCCTCACCTTTGGGTCGGATAGCCCCTTTAGGCTGGGCCACCCCTTCATAATTAGATAGACCCCAGTCCAGACCTGGGTCAGGTTAGGTCGGTCCGACTGGGTCGGACCGGACCCGGACCCTTTAGACCCGAATACACCTATTCGCCCAAAACTCGGGCTACGGGCGTGCGTTTGCTGAACCGTCAGCGACATTGATATTCATGGAGCATAAACATCCCTTGAGAATACCCCTCTGGAGTTCAGGGTATAGTTGAGTTATAGTCAGGTTTGTTTGTACACAAATCCAACCGGGCCCCTGGGACTAAAATGTTAATAACTCACAGACCGAGTGTCTGATTGACACGTCGTCTGTTGTGTTGAGACCCCCATGACATGGATGTCCTTTGAGATACTTCCACATGAGACTTCTTGAATGTCGGAGTATTGACTAGTATCTCATGGAGTGAATCCTACCGGAGACAAGAATATATAGTGTTGAGACCTATTAGCTGATAGACCTGACGACTGCTTGATGGATTCGACTCATAGTGATTCGACTAGCCCAGTGGGGAGCGCCCGAGTTTTGGTGGCAGACCCATGGCAGACGGAGTGCCTGGTAGTTAGCAGCAGAACAATGGTACTTGAGAGGGGGAGTACCTCAGTAGGCTATTAGGGGAGTGCCAGGTATTTGGTGGCAGACCCACATCAAACGGAGCACCCGATATTTGGAAGCAGACCCGCAGTACTCGTCAGGAGGAGTACCTTAGCAGTCCAAGGTTAGTGAGAAGACCGTTGATGTCGCAAAATACCCAGTATACATGACAGAGGAGGAGTTCTCCATCGGCCATGGTTTCGATAATAAAAATCCTAGATTGAGATGAGTCAATGACCATTGTGTTTTCTCATGACTAAGATGGGTTACTTGATATCATAGGTATATGTATGGGAAGATACCTATGTAATGGTTATCCATTGAAATCATACTTTTTGATTTATCCAGGTTGGATTTTGTGACACCATGATGGTCTCGGGGTCCCTGTTGAGTATTGTTATACTCACCCCAACACGGGCTATGCCCGCACCTTGTTGTGTTGGATGCAGATGACGGACAATGCTGACCGAGGCGAAGTGTACGAAGACTGGACGGTACCCAGAGGTGGACCTCACGATGCGTCGAGGCCCGGAGGATATGGATGGATGTAGAGAACTGAGAAGGCTTTCTGTATGTACCCTCAATGTTAGATTTGTGGTGGATGATCCAGGAGCTACTAGACACCATCCAGCTGTTTGTCTTTTTAGTTGTACAAGTTTCTCCTTTCCTTGTACTTTACGGTTGGGCTTGTATTTCCAGTCCCTTTACTTTCAGCCTACTTTTTATATAGTTTTTACTCAGTTTTTTCTTCCGCTTGTACTCTGGTTGGGTTTGTTTACAGTTATAAAGGAAATGCCTTACCAGCAATAGAGATTTACTCTTTGGGTGCTAGTCGCCAGCCCCTGGCCTATGGAAGGCAGGCTTGGGGTAGTCACGATACGAGCCCTAGGGGACGAGTCATGACATTATTATATAGTAAAATAATGATGAGAATTAATTGATTGTAAGATAATTAGTAAGGGGGATTCACTTATGAGTATCTATGACGAATAATATGTCATGAGATACCTTTAGGGGTTTTATGTTTTTTTATTTATATTAAGGGTTTCAAAATTTCATGTATAATTTTAAAGGTGACAATGTGTTGTATGACTTTTATTTTTATTTTTTGAAAAGATAAATACCTTTGTGGATTTTCATATTTTTCAATGGACTTTCTTGTTTCATTTAATATTATTACCCTTAATGAGATTTTTTTCTACATACCTTGTTTTTAAATAATTTTCAGGGAGGTAAAGGATGATTACAAATTGTAACAAAAATATGTTTGGATTATGGTATCTCAGGTTGAATAATGTAAATTATGTCATGAATAAAGCCTAAGTTTGAATATAAAAACATTTTTTTTGAAAAAGAGAACAATGATTGGAAGTGTCCACATTTTTATATAATTAATTTCCAAATTTAATAAATATATAAACCCAAAATATTAATGGTGTGTAAAAAATTAATTCCTTTTAGTTCTACTCATAATTATATATTTTTTATGTTATAGGATGTTATATAAAATGATTAAACATCAAAGGAAACATCACCTCAAACTATTTTGAAAATTCATATAAAATTTAAGGAATTAAGTAAACCATATGAAATGAATTCAAATTTTGATTGTTTCAACACATGAAATAATAATACAGTATAAATTATCCCTATGTATAAAAATGTTATCAAAGTTATTAATTATAAATATAAAATAAATACATCCTAGATTTATAAATAGAATTAAGTATATATTAACCTCTCATTAATATATCCCAATGACTTTTATCAAATAAATAACAAATAAATAACAAATAAACATTAATAAAGATGGAAAAAAATATTTAGAAACTATATGAATTACCTTTTGTCTTCTGAAAGATTATTACTATAAAAATATAATATATGAATTCATTTTTTAAAACATATAGTTTTTATATCTAATAGAGATAACATTAAGAAATTAATGAAACTAATAATGCATATATTGAAAATAAAATTCCATATTTTAAAAAGTTTAAATCATTGACAGTATAAAAATTTATAACAAAAATAAATGTGATGAATCCTAAAAAAATTGTAATTTATATTATATAAAATGAATCTACAATGGTGAAAATTATCTACAAAAAATAGTTTTTATTATATATGTGTATAAATTAATTTCTATATAGTTTAGGTTTCTTTATAATTATATTCATGTCAATTTCGAATTATATTTCCTTCATCAATAACAAATACCTTATGTAAATAATTTTCCTCTTTAGTAAAAATATTAGAAGTGAAATTTTAAGTTTTAACATGAGTTAAAAATTAATGCATTATATCATCATTGAGTGCATAACAATAACTCCACTACAAAACAGACCTTTAACAGTGTTGGCCTTTATCATCACTCGAAACAAAAAAAATAAAGGGTTCCTTTTATTAATGAAAAAAAACAGTGATAAAAGGTACCCTTTATTAGTGTTTTTGCATTGTAGATAATGGAATCTTTTATTAGCACTTTTTTATCCCGGATAAAAAGTATTATTTATCAGTGGCTTCTTAGAATTGATAAAAGGTACCAATTATCAATGTCTTTCTTTAGTACTCATAAGGGGTATCCTTTATCAGTGATTTTTAGCAATGATTAAGGTCCCAAATAAAATAAAATAATTAAACAAATAAAAATTAATTTTGGCCAAATTTAATAAAAATATTACAAAATTAATTTACTAAATAATTATGGATAAAAATGAATGAAATTAATATATATATATATTATAATTATTAATAAATATTTTATATTAAATATATTAATAATTAAAATGAATATAATGAAATAATTTAATAAATAAAAAATAACAAATGTATACATTAAGAAAAATATTAAACATTTTATTAATTAAATAATTAACTATAAAATTTAACAAACGTAATATATATATATATATATATTGTAAATATTGAGAAACAATATATATTAAATGTAGATATATAAAATAAATACATTGTAATAATTAAAAAAATAAATAATATATATAAAATAGAAATAATTTAAAAAACTAAAAAAGAAGAGAAATCTTAAATAAACTATTAATGAAATAATTATTAAGAAATAAGATTATGTTTAATATATATATATATATATTATTTAAAAATTTTAATAAATAATATATATTTAATATAAATTTATAAAATTAATAAAAATGAATAATAAAAAATAAATTAATTCTTTACTCGTTCTAAGTGGTTTTTATACATATGTATTCTTTAACACATTTAATATATAAATATATTCATATATATATATATATATAGCATTTTTAAAAAAATGTGATTCATATAATAAGGAATATTTATTCTTTTTTTAAGGAAGTCAAATATTTAGTGAACAATGGTTTATAAATAAAAATTAATAATAACTAACTTTAAAGACTAATTTAATCGAGTAATGGATATATTGAATTTCTTTTGATTTTCCAATTTAACATTTTTAAAATGTGTGTTATGTTTATTTCATACATACATATACTTAATTAATTAATTTTTATATACAACACACACACATAAATATTTACATAATTGATGAAACTTTATCTAGAAACACATACACCTAATATTAGTGTAATTTATTCAATTTTTTTATTCATTTTAGAATTTTAGTATTACATGATACATTAAATATATTATGTTTTATTTGGTAAATTTTATTTATTTATTAATAATATTATAACATTTATGTACTTTTATTCAATATTAATATTTTTAAATGTTATTTTTTTTAATTTAGTCATTTTATAATATTTGTTTATACATATATATTTATTTACTATGTTTTAATATTTTCAATATGTATTCATTTTTATTTCAACATATTTAAATATTTTTATAGTAATTTATATTTAATTATCAAAACTTATACATTTCTTCCTTATTTTCAATTTTTACTGATTTTTATTAATTTAATTTCACATATTTTTAACATGAATTAATTTTCGATTATATATTCTTTAATAATGTTGAAAATATATTTATAAATAAATATATTTATAAATTTATATTTATAATATTTATAAATTTATAAATTTATTTACATAAATAAATAAATATTATGGTTGAAACCGTGTTTATAAATATATAAAAAAAATTGGAATATATAAATATATATAAATATTTATAGAATTATATTAATTTTATTTGAAAAATATATTTATTTACTAGATTTTTGTCTAAATGAATACTTATATATATTAATAAAATATAAAAAATTAATTATATAAATATATGTTATGATATAAGTATTTTAATAATATTGATTTTTTAAAGTATTTATATAATTTTAATTAAAAAATTATATATGTAAATAATTATAAAATTATAAAAAAAATATTTAAATAATTAATAAATTTATAATATATAGATTTATATAGATTTATAATATATATAAATATATAAATATATAATGATATAAATATATTTATAATTATAAAATTTGGTAAATATATTTAAATAATGAATATATTTACAATATTTCTATTTATATATATTTATTAAATATATATACAATTAAATAAATATATACATAAATATAAGTATATTTATAATTATGAATAAAGAAATATTAATATATATATAAAATATATTGATTTATAAATATATTTATAAATATATATTTAATATACAAATACAATTATATATTTATATTTATAAATGAAAAAGTATTATTTTTTAAACTATTTGTATAATTATAAATAAATAATTATATATTTGAATAATTACATATTTAAATAGTTATAAAATTATAATAAAATATATATTTAAATAAATATACTTACAATTTTTAAATTACAAATCTTATTATAAAAAATTTATTCATGGTAAAATTTTAACCTTGATAATGATTCTTTTTATCATTACATCATTAGTGTTCATAATGATAATGCTTTATCCGTAGGAAAAATGTGCTGATAAATGGTATCATTATCAATGAAAAAACATTTCCACTGATAAAGATGACTTTTATCTATTCTTTTTTATCGATTATAAAACAATATCTTAACTAGTGCTGAAAAAGAACTGATGAAGATATCTTTTAAAAGTTATTAATTAAATAGTGCTAATAAATGGTATCTTTTTTAGTGGTTTTTTGGTGGTGTTGATAAATTTCTCCCCAATATATTGAAAAGAACTCTAGCTGCAACTGATTCAATTGTGATTCTGAAGCTTTTGAGAAACTCAGCTACTGGCACTCCATCTATACGTTGTCTTGGATGAATCAAGGAAAAAAATTCTAAGGTATGTTATTTTCTACTACCCTCACTCATAGAATTTTTAATTGCGTTATACATAATATTTCTTGTGTGATGGTTTCTATTATTCTTTAACGGACTCTTAAAGAATTTATCCACATAATTTAACTCAATTTGGATCTACTCTACACCCTATGTCACATGGAAAATGTAGAAATGTTATCTTATATATTCCTCCATTTTGATTCACTGATAGAATTTGTGATGTGATAGCCTCATTTCCATTTGTATTGTGCTATTATAGATGGGACACCTTCGGTTTTCGATTCTACTAGTATATGTTAAATAATATCACAACCTAGGATCTAGTAAGATTCTAATTATTATTTTTCATTTGATGATATTATCTTAGAGATATCTGCAACACACAATGTTTTTATCCCTTTTTAAATTCGATGGACATGTTGAAAAAATTTACCTTTTCATAATATTATTATACATCATTGTTATTATAGATATCATTTGATCTTTAAGAAAACATTAAATTATGGGTGAGTTTACTTTTTCGTTTTTATTATAATTTTTTATAACAGTTTTCAATGAATAAAATTTACTTTGATATCTTTTCCATATCTCTAATTTTGAATTTTTTATTATTTAAATGTGATTTTAATTTAATATATTTGATTCCATCCATTGGTTTCTAAAAATTGTATTTTGAAGGAATTATTGTATATGATTATTTATTTACATGAGTATAAATATATTGATCTTAATCATGGTTGTATTTTATTTTCCAAAAATGGTGTACCCTGGGATTTTGAAAAGTGATAAAAGTATGATATTTTACTCATTTATACTTTCCTTTTTGAAACAACTTTTTAAAATGTTGTATCATCTATTTTTTGTGAAATGTTTTATAAATGAAATTTAATGGACTATTTAGTAAAATTTTACAAGTCCAATTTGGATAACATAATATATAAACACCTATATGGGAATATATATCTTTAATATTTTCATATATGTTCTGAGTTTATGATATCAATTTGGAGCTCATTTATATAGACTGTTTATAGTCATTTTGATGGAGGTAAGTGACCATGAGTGACATAATGATATTTTAGTGGTGGATTATTTATTAGATTATTTTGGGATGTTCTTTTATTGGAAAATATGGAAATATTCTCCATTTGAATTTTAATTTTCTTTATAAAGAGACTTTATTAGGAATTATTCTAATTTTATATTTAATACGTGATTTTTTGGATATGATTCTTATAAATTATTTGTTATTATTAATTATCTATAACTAATTTTTATATACCTCTGGATTGCTATTGTATATAAAAACCATGTTGTATACTCATAAACATTTACAATTCCTGTTTAATGTTAATTCAAATTTTATATAGATTTCTACCATGCCTTTTTCCCTAAGAAATTGTAAATCAGGAAAAGTAATCAGCTCTTATTAAGGAATTTATCTTGTGATTTGGACAATTAAGCTAAGAATATTCATTAGCAATTATCTCTAAAGAACTATTTTTATTTGATGAGTCTTTCAAAATGGATAATGGACCTCAAAACTCAAGAGGTATGATATGTTTAGGTTATTTACCACTATCTTTTATGATATTAAATGAGTTTACATGATTAATAATGATTATATGTTTAATTGGATTATATTTTTTTTTAATTTTTATATATTTTTTACTGGAGGTGGTAATATTTTTATACCAAATTTTTTCAATCAGATATATTGGTGAATTCATGAGTTTTTGTGTAATATTTAATGAACAATTAAAGGTGAAAACTTTTCATCATATTGTATATGTAATATATTATCCATGTTCATGGTATAGATAAATCATCATATTATGTTATATAGTTGGAACAAGATTCAACAAATCAGGTTGTTAAATCATTCGTGACTCAATATCCCTCATGGATTTTCAGTTTCAACAACTTTTGATTTCAAATATCTCATAATGTTATTTTATTTTTTTAGATGGGAAAAATTGTAATTTTACTGCTCTATTTTTTTACAAGGTGATTTAAAATATTGTTTTCTACATAAATTGAAATTTAAGATTTTGTGGTTTGAAATAGGTTTTTTGGATCATTTAAAAGAATAATTTTTTGGAATGTTTCTGTTTTGAAACAACATGTTATGGTTTCTTATAAACTATTTTGACTAGCATGTCTGGTCTCAAATGTAATGGGTTATAAAATTTAATCTGGGAGGAGTACTGAAATGAAATTTTTTTTTCATATAAATTTTAACAATTACATGGTTGAGAGGTATGCAATTTAAACTCATGAAATATTTTTTAAATTGGTTTTATCATTTTTTATAAATGTTTTCTGATGATTTCCATGCATGATAACTTATTAAAAATGGGTTTTATACATTATATTAAATGATGGTGATCTAAATGAAATGAAATGTCTTGTATGATGGTATTATTCTGGATAAATTTTTTCTGATGTTTGTTCCCATTAAATGTTTGAAAAAAATTGGTCAATTTTCATGTGAAAATAAAAAACGAAATTCAAATGGGGTTTTTAAAATTCAAAAAGCATCATTTTCAATTTTTTAAGAGGTTTAGAGATGAGATTTAAAAATTGAAGTTATGTTGTGGTAATTTTAAATATGTTGGTCTCTTATATAGTTGTTTATAATTATGTCTATTTGAATATGGAATTTTTAAAATTCTCATATCCATAAGATCATTAATTTCTTAATCATTAATATAATTCCATAAACCTAATTTTTGTAGAAGTCATCCTATGATTATTTAATTAATTCTATGAAATATTATATATTAGTTTTATTACATTTATATGAAATATTATCCTTTCTATAGTGTCTAAAATTAGAGGGATGATGAAATCAAGCATGTTATAAGACTTTGAGAGCATATTTTAGTCTTATAGGAAAAATTTTTCTTTTAAAAGGATAGTGGTTTATGTGTACTTCATCCAATGTGATCATGTATCTCAACACAGTGGTAAAAAAATCGGTGTAAAAGTTTAAGGCAACCATGAACATGTATTGAATGATCATATCTTCTCTCAAACCATTGTTTGCTTGAGAAACTTTTTAGCATTAGGAAACAATCTAAGAAATGTGTTCTCGTGCTACACCAAATTCCATATAATAAAAATTTATATTTAAGGGAAAAAATTTAGTATTCATCAACTTTATCTCCCAAATGATTACTATTTAATTTTGTTTCTCGAGACATGCCCCCATATCATCAGGGAATGCATGTATGTTTCTTGAACTACTCTGAGAGGTAGTCATCCAATATCATGTAATGGTGATAATTTTAGATGAATTCAGAGGAAAAAATATACCATAGTGGATGAATTATTTTCATAATTCAATTAAAAATTTCTTCCATAAAGGTATATTTTATTTTAAACAATCAAATATTGGGTTCCCCTTATTATAATTATATATAACATTCTCATTTACTATTTAATATCTTATGTGTATTTATTTCCTTATTTTAAAAAATGAACATTTTATGAACCTTATATGATGTAAATGGACCAGAAATGAATTTATGATAATCATATGACAATAGAGATTGAATATGTTGTTAAATAGTTTATCATGTTGGAAATTATGAATGCATATAGCCCATCTGAAATCCTTTATCTGTGTTTATATTTTTACTATTCATGAAAAATTAGTATGGAAGAGTTGTAAAAACAATTGATTTGTCAAGGAATAGATCAGAGAAATAAATTATGAAATTAATATGGGTAATAACTAATCATGAACGCTAATTGAGAGATTTTTTGGCTTAGGGATCATTTAATATGAATACCAGTGTACATAATGGAAGTGATATCATGGAAGGAATGATAATGGTAATTGAAGATAAACTTCATGATTTTCCAAACTAGTTTTACAAGTTAATTAGATATTATAAAAGACCATTGTATATCAGTTATACTATATACATAAAATATTTAGTTTTATCACTGTTATATAATTTGAATGTTGGTAGCATATGGAGAGACAACAGGTTTACAAAACAACATGGTACCCTAAATGATACGCTACTAGAAGGAAATTAATTTCCATGTAGAATATTTGATTCTAAAGGAATAATATGTTCAATGGGAATGATAAATAAAAAAATACATAATTGTCTAAATTATTTCAAATGGTTTTCCAAATACTATTTATTTATCATAGAATGCTCTGTGTGGTGTGAATTGATATTAGAAAATTGAATCATGTCATTTTAGAGATATATAGTATATTATTATCATTCCATTGATTATAAGAAAATATTGATGTCATGAAACCATGAGGTAATGGTCATGGAATAGTGATACAAGAATTAAATATTGTAACATATGTATTCCATCATATTCACCTCATTGGATGAAAAATGTGTATGAGTATCATAAATATAAAAATGAGCCGAGAAACATTACATTTTTGTTATCTAAAGATAGAATAATTTCATTGTGTACAAATTATCACTCACTGTATATGGACCATCATGTATCCAAATAATAAAATTCCACGATAGTTATGAATGAAGAAAAAAACCACTATTTTGTATCTAGGTGTATCTTGACCAAAGAAAACTGGTTTTGAGTTTGATGTTTATTTGGATACATTGATAGAATATTTGGAATTTATGTGGGATACATATGTTATAATCTATGATCCTCTATGAATTTATGAATTCACATTGAGGGCCACATTGTATGGGATTATAAATCAAAATCCTTCTTATGGAAATTTCGTAGGATATAACATTAATGAAATTTTGGAATATCCCTTTTGTGAAAAAATGCACACACTCATTACCATGGAAGAATTCCTTAAAGACTGTTTCATAAAGATCAATTATTTTACCTCGATGACGTAAATACTGATCATGGATTAAAATATTCTATGGGAATACCGAACAAGGTAAAACATTGTCTCCTCTAAAGGTTGATCAACTATTCGATAAAGTAAAATATATTGACACTATTCTCAGTACACAATTTTCAAAAAATCTAAACAAAATATGTTTTAAAAAGAGATAAATTTTCATTTAATCACCATATTATAAATTTTTTTAAATGAATCTTTTTCTTGATGTGATAAAGGTATATAAAATGTAATTTTTAGTGCCATTGGCACATAAAAAAATTTCATGAAAAATGATTGATTGTATCATGGCTATGTTGGGTATGATTAACATTGGTATAAGGGATGAGTTTTCCCTGGTGAAGGGCATGCAGAATAATGTTCATTATCTATAAACATAAACTTTTTCCAAATAATAAAAATTAGAATTTTTCATTTTATATAATGGTGTAAATATTTTATAGGGGTTTCTATCAAATATAAAAAATTTCATGTCAATGACTAATTTATAGTTATATGGAATAAAATCAAATGAAATTCATGTTTTAATGCAATATTTCATGGCCATTTCATTACATTCATTCCTCTTAAAAAGGTATGGCTTACATTAACTAGACTCTACTTGTTTTTCAAATCCATATGATGTAATGTTACCACATTAGAAATGTTTCCAATAACGAATAATTAGGCTCCCATTATATTAGATGAATTAGATATGTTCTTAGCACCATAATTATTTGATGTAATGGTTCATCATATCATTATATTGGGTAGAGAGGTTTAACTATGTGGTCTATTCGATTACATATGGATGTACCGTAGTGAACGGTATGTGAAGACTTTGAAATTTTATATCAATAATTTAATTTTCCCAAAAGGATATATTGAAGAACAATGAGTTGTTAGGGAAGTCGTTGTATTTTTTTCTAATAAGTTTAAGATATAGAAAGCATCGTTCTCTTTATGTCTCGTCATAGTATACACCTTATGGATGAATGGATTTTTGGAAGGGATATTGTTACTATTACCATCATTATGTGGGATCAATCACAACAATACATTTTTTATAATAGTGATGATGTTGATCCAATTTTTCATACCTTAAAGTAATTACTATATATTTTATTACATAAAGAGTTGGTTGATGGATATAAAATATATATAATCAATTGGTTAAAGGATGGTTCTGATATCAAATTTAAAATGATTTATCTCTAAAATATGAATTCAATTATCGAACGACAATGATGGAAAGACAGGGGATGAAATGAAATAATTATATCTTACACTGGTTTTGTAATCAACAATTATAAATTCTATAGAAATGAAAATGATGACTATAATACAATGAAAAAAATTCATGTTATGTTTGTGGATAAAGTGATGCCTATATTTGGTTCCAAGGAGTGAAATACAATTTAGGTGAATATGCCTTATTTCATCATTATTGAATAGATATATGGGTTGAATTATAAAACATTTAAAGTGTTCATTTTGTCTTCAAAATGGTTGGAAAATAAAATTTTAGTGAAATTTTATTAATTAGGATATGTGAATATGAATTTCAGTGTGGAAGGGAAAATGAAAGATCCATTTATAATGGCATCATAATACGTTCATGTATTTTATGTCTCAGATTTGTAAAATACAAATAGGTCCATTTTTCTATTTGAGACTAAACAACTATAGGTTTAGATGAAAATTCATTTGAGGATTAACCTTCTATAGGCAGATCGTAATTATTTCATGGTGTTCCCAATATATACAAGATTGTGTACATTATAAGGGACCAAAAAGAGGGATTTGTATTCTTAATAGAAGAGAAAAATACTTTGAACGAATAAAAAATTAATATGAGTTCAATGAAAAGGTTAAAGTTTTTTTATTTTATATTATTTTCCTCATAATATTATTTGTTCTCAATTAAATTAATATAATCTAAATTAAATGTAAGACTACTCATGAAAACAATATATTATTCACATGATGATGATACCAATCAAGAGGAAAACATATTATTGATGTTGAAACCATATAATTATTATGGTATCAATGACATGTTGATGGAAAAAACAATTATAAAATGTCTTTACAGTGTTGAATAAAATTAGCAAGGCATTACGTAAGGGTATATTATTTGTGGTAGTTTGGAATCAATGTGACAAACTTATTTACCTTAAAAAGCCAGTGTTCATTAGTTATATTGGGGTCACAATGAGGATGAATGTTCCAATTGATAAATATTGATGGAACGATTTCAAGCCTGTAATGTAAGAATGCATTTTAAAACAAATAAAATTAATTTTACGTTATACATTCTATATTTTATCAAAATCTTATATAATGAAATATTGATATAACTTCCCATATTCTTTATAGAGTTCATTTATTCTAGAATATTATAATAACAAATATATATTAATAGAAACTCAAAAACACCTAAAAACTAGGATACTCTTCATAGCAAGTTACATCTTAGTGATGTTGAGGGATAATTAAATTCCCACCCACCATTTTGTCATGTAGACATTATAAACAAGAAAATCAGAATTATTTCATCTGACTCCATGGTGAAAAAATCATTTTTGGTGAATTGTAGTTGATAATATATTATTTGAAATTATTTATTTTATTCAATTTTAAATAGAATATTTAATTAATAAAACATGAAAAGAATGATGAAAATAATGAATTCTCATTAAAACCAATGTACCAATATCTCAAAACAATGATGTGGTAAGATTCACTAGAGAAGGAATTGGTATGAATTTTAATTCAACAATAAAAATTTTATGCGACATATAACTAAATATATTACTTTGTTTATATGTAGATTGATGAATCCAAGTCTGAAGCCACTTTGTTCCCAGATCATGTTCTATAAAAGGAGGATCGTGTAAATAAGGAGAGAAAAATTATCGATTCAATCAAAAATAAAATATCAGAAAAAGTGTAGGTATGAAAAAAAATAATAAATAGTTATAATTTATAATATTTTTAATAAAAACAATATATTTATTTTCAATGTTTTTTATATAGTTTAGACACAATAATGGACAATGGTGGTACCAAATGAACATCTACTTTAAGTAGTTTTGAAGTGTTCCGAACAATATGGTCTCCTTAGAAGAGTATGTTTTAGTATATCTCCTTGAACATGTTTCAAGTATATAAAACCTCAAAAATATAAAAATAGGATTATGAAATGATTTAAAGAATGAGTATATAATTTGAAAGATATTATTGTCATGTCTTGTTTGGCAGACAAATATATGAGAAAAATCATAGAGAACTGGTGGTGGAACAATGGTCTGTACATGTAGATCTAAATGACCCCTAAAGCTCTGAGGGTATTCATTTCCCTCAACTACATAACTTACCTTATGTAATAAATTTTTTTATTGTAATCCTTCTCCTAAATTTGAATCAAACATCATTTGATAACTTCATATTACTAAAACATTACATGGTAATGTTTTATGACATATCTATTTGTAAGAACCCACTCAAAGCCTTACTGTGAAGAGTATTGTGTATAAAATATATGAAGAAAAGATAAAAAATATATATGTGCAAAAATATCATATTAGAGTCAAGATTTAGGTAGATCAAGATCCATATTTGGAGTTTCATATTCCACTTGGTGATATAAGAACTATAATGGTCAATTGAGAAACTAGGACTTTCATAGATTGATTTTCTAATCTAACATGTTACATGAGGTCTGTATTTAACAATTTTATTTATGAAAAAAATGCAACAGTTGATGAAAAATGGTCTAAAGTGAGTTATGATATTATAGAAAACTAAATTTTTAGGGAAACATATGTTCAAATCAAGACAATCAGTAAATCAAAAAATAAATCAAATGCAACATTTGAGAGTACCTTCTACCCACTAGTTCCACATCAACATTTATTAATAATAAAATATTCTGAATCAACCACATTTAAATATGAAAATATGTATTATATTCTATATGAATAAGAAATATTTGGAACCTTCATTATCGATGTATTTGATCTGAAGTGTATAATTTGAATGAATGAGAGTCTCAGTTGTGAATACATACATAAGGTATATTTTCACAATACATCAATCCTAATATTGATCTAACATGTTCCTCAAAGTAAATAATTATTGATATTTTTTATAGGCATCTATAATATAACTATAAATAGGGAAAACCATGAGAATACTTATTTGAGTTAATTATTCCCTATATCGCTTATATAGAAAAATATATTTGTAGAAGGAAACATTGACAAGAATAAATATGAGATATATAATGCATGTGAGAAAACAATAGTAGCTGATAAACTCTTTCTGATCGACAAAATATTGGGGTAAGAATTTATAATATAATCATGAAAAATATATTTTTATTTAATTCATTACTTATCCGTTTTTATTTTTCAGGAAGCACAGGATGTTGATCGCACTCAATCATGATACCCCAAATATTTATTTTTTGGATCTAATGCAAGGATATCAAGTAAACCAACCTCAACTGATGTGGATTTTGTATTTATAATACATTGAAATCCAAATTTTATAGATAAAATTATAATTTTATGTTTTATTTTATGTTTTACCATAAATTTTTTATGACAAGGTAGTCACTAAATCAATGAACATTCGAGGAATGAAGTTTGTGAATGAATAAGGAAAGCCTATGGATTACTTTAAATTGAAATAAATTATAAAATATATAGATATAATTAAAGATAAAAACATATTTCAAAACAATTTAAATATTTTGGTCAATGTTTCTAAAGTGTTTGAAGCATGATAATGGAATTTATTATAGATATTATAATTGAAATTTATTAGAGAGATCATAATGCAATAAAAGACTAGAATCTTTGAATAGATAATTTCGAAAGGTAATTACAATTTCATTAACAATATTTTTTTAATCATCTGTTTTTATATATTTTTACTATACAACCAAGATTTTCTATAACCCATATACTCAATAGAATAAAAAAATATTCTTAGAGATTATTGGGCAACATACATTGTGTTGGAATGTTTTCTGACAACAAATTTAGGTTATTTCCTGTAATGTTTTTAAGGTAGAATGGGAATTGAACTTAGAATTATATGTTGGGTTTAAATCATTAATATCATAATTCTTACATATTATAATTTATTTATTTCACAATGATAATAATAATGGTGGAAATTAATTTTCCACAAATGAGAAGAAAACATGGTGTTAAAATATATACAATCATCATGAAGAGGTTTCATCCTACAACATTTCAGAAAATTTTATCATTATTTTATCTAGTTTTTTAGTTAATTTACATATCAATTTAATAAAAAAATTATACTAATTCCCCCTCTTGGATTTCATCATGGCTGGTGGTAAATGATCTAAAAAACAATATACCGGTTTCACTTTTTCTTGGGTAGAGAAATTATTTTGTCCCTTCAATAAATATACAAATAAATGATATAATATCAATAAATCTTGTGAAATCAATAAAAGTAACAAATCAAGTTTAAATTACTGAAATGGATTCACTAAAATAGATTCTTCTGAATGAAAATGATGTTTAATTAAATCATCCCCCCATTATATCACATAGAATATCACAATAATTACATTAGTGGTGGTGTTTAGCCTACCCTTGTTATGCATACTTTTTTTCCATCTCTCCATCATAAAATGTCTCCACTGTTTCATCATGAATATTCATTTCCACATTCATTTTTTAAAATTATCCATGTTTATTAGAACAATAAAAAAACACGTCATCTTTCTCAATAAAAAATACATGAGAATATAGATGACCCCATTTGGATGAATAAATAGTGATGAATTTAGGTTATAGTTTATCATCACAAAGAATATTGAAAAGGATATGATATTCTATAGTATTATATATAAAAACATAATACATGCTCTATATTTTTGTTTCATTTGAATTCTATAATGAAATATACTGATATTTAATTCTATCAGAATGAGGTAAAAAATTATAATAGAGTTTAGTGTCTTCTGAAAATACATAATGGTTCACACTGATTTTTTTCCATCCAAGGTGGTAAATGGATTATGTAATATTTTTTACACTATATAATGGTGAAAGGAAAAAAAATATTTTATTATCTTCTTTAAAAACTATAATGTAAATATTTATTTTAGTTCAATCAATGAAAAATTATTGGATTACAATAATGGTTAATGTTTTCTAAGAATAATTAATGGGACACAATAATGTTTAATACAATACAGAAATATATACTTTGTTATTTTAGTTTATTAGAGAAAATAATAAGTAAAATGTTTAAAATGTAGTATTACACAAAACCAAAAGGGAAATAATTTTAGGGGAATTTATTGAAATAATTGAATGTTATGTTATGGTAAAGTAGATTAAAATATCATGTTTTTGAGAATGATATTTTAAATTTTTTTCTTTTAAGGTTATTTTAGATTGACTAAATTCCTTGTATTTTATTTTTTTATGATCAAGAATAATTATTTTATACATTAATGATATAGAAGTAGAATATATTTTCTTTTACTTGATTTTATCATCATTTTTTATTTTTTTAGTTTATTTCTTCTTCATTTTTATCTAATATTATTTTGTTATGTTTCAAAAAGATCATGAAGAAATAACATCATCAACAAGGATGATTTGATCATGTACCACAATCATGTACTCAAGATTGATGATTGAATCCTGATAATGTAATTTTATTTTTTTCTTCATTGTATTCATCATTCCAGGTTATCAAACAATAATATTGTCTGATTCCCCGTAATATTGAATGAACTCTAGGATAAAAAGTCACGACATATGTAGAATGACACAAGTTGTGTTGTTGCAGTTTAAAATAAACATTTTATAAATGTAATATTTCATATTTATGCTAAATTTATATCTTTATTGTATTTGATACATAATAATGGATTTATTGTACAGTTGGATTTTTTTTTCTCAAGTTGGGGTAGTTTTTTTGAAGCTTCTCATGATTGTGTTAGATTGTTATTCTAGGCTAAAACTATGATAAGGAAAAAGTAATTTTTTCATTAATATATACAACCATCATGAAAAAGTGAATTCCTACTACTTATTTAATAAATTTTTTCATAATTTTATCTACAATTTTTAATTAAATTTCTAAATCTTTATTATTTTATACTTATATATTTTTCATAAATTTTATTTTGGGAACTAATATTTTTATTTAAATTATATGAAACAAGCCATAAAATTAAGAGCCCATCCCTTTATAATGGAAGAGAAAACCCTATGATACCTAAAAAAAGAACTGTTTGAGAAACCATGATGTTTACTTTTCTATAAAAATGGAACGTGATCCTTATTTTATATTTTTATTTTTTGATATAGTTAAAATAAAAACATGTATCACATACTCAATTTTTTCACCTCAATACAACACACTATGTGATCAGTATTAATCATACTATATGTTTTTATCATATAATTTACATTATAGTTTAAAACAGACATCCCATAATTAAAACTGATAAATCCAATTAATATTATTTTGGTACATAAGTAAAAAAATTTATTTTTCATTATAATGTGTAAAAAACATCAAACCTAAATTTGACGTACTATATGATTCAAATGAACCCATGTGTATTTTCTTATTTAAAATATACATTAATTTTATAAAAAAGGCCAATGAATTACTGAAAACTGTGAAAAAACTCATATTATTTTGTTACTTTTCGAAAATGATCAACAATTAATTTATGATGTGTAAGAAAAATCAACACATAAATATGATACATGGTGTTCCTGGTATTACTGAAGGTGTCAGTTATCTATTTATACATGAAATTTTAGTACAAAAATTGTCACTCTCTAAAATCCAAGAATACACTCTTACATTTTCAGGGTAATTTAGAAAATGGATTTAAAAGTTATTTTTGACATGTAGGAATAAATCTCACATTTGAAAGACACACGATGTGATCAGTATGATCCAATGTTTGTGTTTCTAGTTTAAAATAACATTTTAGAAAAAAAAGAAGTGACAAACTCAAAAAATGATAAATCAAATTTGGAATGTTATGAAAATTTATTAAAATGATATATTTTTCCTTTTTGATTTGTGCGAATCTTACTCATCTCAATACATCACACGGTGTGTCCAGTATGACTCCAAATGTGCCTTTTTATTTAAAAATCACCATAATTTTATTAAATGGAGACAAATAACATGCTCAATAATATGAAAACAAATTCAGATTGTTTTTATACATTAATAGATTATTCTATTTATCATTTTTGACATGTATGAATCATCCAAACCTCAATTAGATACACAATGTTCCAGGTATGACTCAAAGTGTATGTTATCAGTTTAAAATTTGAATTTTTGTTAAAAACATGTTGTTCACGGAAAAACAAGAAAATTTTCTAAGATTATCTTGATAATTTAGGAAAATTTCTTGAGTAATTTTTAATGTGTATGAATTTTTCTCACACTAAACCAACACATGGTGTCACCTATATTACTCAATGTGCTAGTATCTACTTTAAAATAACAATTTAGTAAAAAAAAAGTGTAAACCACAAAACTATGAAAAAACATTTATATTTTTTTATACATTTTAGAAAATTATCCATATATCATTTTTAAAATTTAGTAATCATATTCACCTCAATATTATGAATGGTGTGCCCTGTTTGACTCCAAGTGTGTCTTTTTATTTATAATTGATATTAATTTTTGTAAAAAAGGTAACTAACATACTCAAAACCAAACAAACAAATTAATATTATTTGGATAAATTATTTAAAAGATCTAGAAGAGATTTTGGTAATAGAGGAATCAAAAAATCTCAATCTTATACAAACTGTTCTTGATATGAGATAATTTTTTCAATTTTCCGTTTAAAATTAACATTTTAGTTGAAAAAGAATCACTCATTTTAAACAACAAAAATCTGCTCCAATTTTTATTATAATTTATAAAGAGGACTAAATATACATTTTTCACATATAGTAATTAGTCTCATTTAAAACCAACACATGAAGTGACCGTTATGACTCAAAAAATGTCTTCTAATTTAAAAAGACATTATCGTAAAAAGCACTAGTGACATGCTCAGAACTGAAGAATTGCATTTTTCTTGGTTTTATACTTTAGGAAAATGATAAATAATTTATTTTTTATATGTAGGAATCAGCCAAACCTCAATACGATGCGCATTTTAACTGCTATGACTATAAGTTTAATGATTTATTTAAAATAGACATTAATTTTAGAATAATAGATTACATAAATACCCAAAACTATGATTACAAATTTTGTATTGTTATGATACAATTGAAAAAAGATACATAAGTAATTTATGAGGTATACGAATTTACCATGCATCAATCCAATAAATGAGTTTCATGTTATAACTTAAATGGTATATTATCAGTTTAAAATAAACATTTTAGTTCATAATGTTCCAGTCACTGAAAACCCATAAAATATACTGAGATTATCGTGATAATTTAGGGAACCCATTTATAATCTATTTTGGATGTGTAGGAATCATTACCTTATGCAACCATCATATGATGTGACAAGTATGGCTCAAAGTTAATGATTCCAATTTAAAATTGAATGTTATTAAAAATTGAAAAGTTACATACCCAAAACCAAGGAATCACATTCATATTATTTTTAATCTTTAGTAAAATGATCCATACATCATTTTTTACATTAAAAACTCATCTAAACCACAATACTGTATTCTAAAAATGTAGAAATTACACACATATTATTTTGATAAATTTAGAATTTTCTTATGTGTAGGAATTTGATACACCTTAATCTAATACATATTGTTTCTGGTATGGATCGAAGTGTCTGTTAATAGTTTAAAATAACCTTTTAGTTCAAAAAACAACACTTTTTGAAAAATGAGAAAAATAACTTGTATTATCATAATAATATATATAAACTATTAATACATAATTTGGGATGTATAAGAATTAGTATCATTTCAAAAAAATAGATGATGTGAGTGGTATTATACAAAGTGTGTGTTTCTTGTTTAAAATAGCATTTTAGTAAAAAACACTAGTGACATAATCAAAACATAAAAAACACATTAATATTGTTTTAATAATTTAGTAAAACAATAAATATGTCATTTATAATTTGTAGTATTTATCCACACATCTACGTCAAAAATGAAATGACATGTATGAATTCAAGAGTTTCTTTTTAATTAAAATTGATATTAATTTTATTAAAAAAACTAAAACTCAAAATAAGGAAAACACATTAGGATTTTTTTGTTATATTATGAAAATAATAAAAAAGACATTTTGGATGAGCATGAATTATCCTCCCATCAATCTAATACAAGATTTTCCTTCTATGAATCAACATTTCTAGTATCAATTTAATATAGATATTTTAGTTCAAAAATCATCACTCAAAAAAACCCAAGAAAGCATTCTTGTATTGTCTTTTTCATTTATGAAAATATTTCATGTGTAATTTTTGACATTTAGGAATCAATATCACATCAAACCAAAACATGATTAGATAGTTATGACTCAAAGTGCATATTTCCATTTTATACTAAATTTTTTGTAAAAAAATGTGAAAAACTAAAATCAGATAAAACACATTTGGATTGTTTTGATACAATAAGAAACAAATCTATTATTTATTTTTTACATGTGACAATCAACCTCACCTCAATATGATGCATTGTGTTACTAGTAATACTCCAAGTCTATCTATTTATTTAAAATTTATTTAATTTTTGTAAAAATTTCAACTAACAAACTAAAAATCATGAAAATATATTTAGATTAATTTTTTATACTTTTCGGAAATAATCCAATATTAATTTTTTAGGTCTAAGAATCCTCATATCATCAATCTAGTACAAGATGTGCCTAGTATGACTCAAAATGTACATAATCAGTTCAAAATTGATATTTTTGTTCAAAAATTCTCACCCATAGAAAATTGAGAAAACACACTTGAATTGTATTAGTAATTAATGGAATTATTGATAAGTCATTTATGACATGTAAAAGTCATTCTCACTTTAAAAAACACCTGATGTTATTTGTATTACTCAAATTGCGTATTTCAATTTTAAAATGACATATTACTAAAAACATAGGTGATATACAAAAAATCGAGAAAATAAATTTGATTTGTATTTATACATTTTTAAAATGAACTATAAGTCATTTGTGATGTGAATGAATTACTCCTACCTTAATATGACACATTTTGTCACTGGTATGACTCCAAATGTTCCTTTCTATTTATAATTGACATTTGTTTTAGTAAAATATTCAAACTAACATACTCAAAAACAATAAAGTGCTTTCTTGTTTTAATAATCCCTTTGGAAAATGATAATGAAGGAAATTTTTTGTGAAAGAATAATCTAAGACTCATTATGAAATAAGATGTTCTTACTAGGAATCAACGAATTTATTGTCTATTCAAAACTGACATTTTATTACCAAAAAAGTGTCACCCACTAAAAAATGTGAAAATAAAATCATATTTTCTTTATAATTTATGAAAATAATTCATGAGTAATTTTTTATGTGAACGAATCAGTCTAATTAAATAACGACACATTGTGTGACCAGTATGACTCAATGTGTGTGTATCCAATTTAAAATGAACTATTAGTATAACAAAAAAGTGATATTGTTAAAACTGATGAAACACATTCATATTGTTTTAATACATTAAAAAATGATTCATAAGTCATTTTTGATGTGTATTAATCATCCACACATTAATCTAATACATGGTGGGGCCGATATGACTCCATGTGCATCAATTTATTTAATAATGACATTAATTTTAGTAAAAGGGACTATTGAAAAAACAAAACCATGAAATATAATTAGTATTGTTTTGATACTTTATGAAAATAATCCATTAGTTATTTTTGATGTGTAGGAATCATCTATACTTCAATCAAATACACGGGTTTCTCAGTATGACAAAAAGTGTTTGTTATTATTTTAAATTTGACATTTTAGTTTAGAAAGTTTCACTCATTGAAAACTGAGAAAACATAATGAGTTTATACTAATAATATAGCAAAATTGATCATATATAATTTTTGGCATGTAGAAATCAGTATCATATCAAACCGACATACGATCATTCCATAAGGACTCACAGTGTGTGTTTTCAGACTAAAATGAAATTTTAGTAAAAAATACATGTGGAATACTCAAAAATGATAAAACACATTCAATTTTTTTTCAATACATTAGAAAAAAGATCCATGATTTATTTGTGACATGTAGGAATCATACATATCTTAATTTAACTTTTGTTGTGATTAGTATGACTCCATGTGTGTCTTTTTATTTAGAATTGACATTAATTTTATTAAAAAAGAAAATTTAGTTATGAAAACCTCAAGAACTGCATTCATATTGTATATATTCTTTAAGAAAATAATTCATAATTCATTTCTGATATGTGGGAATCTACAACAACTCAATTATTTACACAATGTTTCTAGTAAGACTCAATGTTCTAGTTATCAATGTAAAATTAATATTTTTCTTAAAAAGATTTACTCAATGAAAACTGAGAAAACACCCTCATATTTTCATTATAATTTTTGAAAAATTTTCATAATTTATTTTTTATGTTTAGGAATAAATATAATTTCGAATTGATTCATGAAGCGATTGGTATGACTTAATGTGAGGGTTTCTAACATGAACTAAAGGTGTTGTAAAAAACACAAGTGATATAGTTAGAACCAAGAAAACACATTGAAATTATTTTTATACATTAGGAAAATGATCCATAAGTCATTTGGGAATTTTATGAATCAGCAAAACCTCAATTTGATGCATGGTGTGACTAGTATGACTCTGAGTATGTGTTTTCAATACACAATTGCCATTTTAGTTCAAAATTCACATTCGATAACCAAAACTATGAAAATGATATAAGATTGTATTCTCATCATTCTATCTTATATTACATAATTAATTTCCATATAATTTTTATATTATACAGAGTCAATTTTCATAGTGATAATAATTTAAGATGAAAAAGAAATGGTGTGATGTTTAAGAATCAACCACAACACATTAAGATACATAGTGTTTTTATGACTAAAATATTAGTTTAAAATTAAAATTTATTGTTTAATTTCTATATTTATAGTCATGCTAATGTAAATTTTTATCTTTATACAAGTGAATTCTAATTCTAAAAAGATGTTGTTATGTTTGGAAACAACATTGTTGTGGTTAGGGTCCAAAGACAAAGGAACATTGATGTTTTTGAATTTATGTGATAATTTTTACTTACTCGTGTATTTGTATAAACATATTTTTCAAATTTCTATCATATAGTCTCTTTTACTTTAATTTGTTTTTTAAATTATATATCATTTAAAATATATATTTTAACTTGTTTTGTTTTCTCTGTTTCTGGTGATTTATTCGGTGTTTTAGTGTTCTATAAATTTAACTGCTACTATCGTATGCCCCATTATCAGTAGTTTTATAAGAACATATACAATGTCCCTTTATCTGCATTTCTAAATGATCTAATAAATGGTCCCTTAAAACGGGCTTCTAAAATCACATATAAAGGATATCACTGATCAATACTTTAAGAAGTGTTGAAAAAGGAAACCATTACTGAAATTAAGTAAAATAACTGATAAATTGGGTCCTTTATCATCGCTTCTAAAAGTATTAAAAAAGGAACCATTTATCATAAAATTTATATAACTGATAAAAACATAGATATTTTAGTCATTCTCTGGTAGTCAATTATTTTCTAGCACTAATAATGTTATATTTTATTATTGTCAAAGGATTGTTTTTTATTATATAAATTAGATTTTTAAAATTTAGAAATTTAATTTGTATGTTTTTTGGATAAATAATATTTTTCTAAAATAACTAAATATAAATTTTTATGATATATATGGTTTTTATTGGAATTATAAATTTCTTCATTAATTATAATACAATATTGATTCAACACACCAAAATAAATATATAAAAATTTAGTATTAAGATAATATAATAATTTTACTACTTCTGGTTGGACCACAAGACATAGAATAACCATTAAATATAAATTCATGGATTTAGAGTTCTAATGATATTCATTACATGAATTATTAGATAAACTCCATGTATCTATCAAATATTTCATTCCTTTACTTTGGTAATTTAACATTCTAAATGTTGTTTTATATTTAAATTTTAGGTAGTCAGGTTTGGGATTCCCAATCATGTTTAATTCATATCATCTAAAAATCATTGTGTTTTATACTAACGTGGTATTTTATTTTCACCTCTTATACAACATGACAAGCCTTATTTAAATTTCTATAATTTCATATCAAGAATATGATGAATAAGATTCTTAATTTGATGAATCAGAATATTTTTCTTTAATTCTATTAATAATGAACCTTTAAAAAATCATTATATTTCATAAAGAAAATATGATCAATGTATTTTTCATGTATCTAATTATCAAGGAACAATATTTTTATTATAATGTTCTTTAATTTTAGATGTTAAAATGTGGAATTTTCTCTAATAGAATAAGATATTACACTATACTTAGAGATTTTAACATTATTTGAATTTAAGTCTTAATCATGTTCTTCTATAAGATTTCTAAATTAAGAAATATTATTTACAAAATTTTTTATTCTTTCATTAATTTTAGAGATATTTTATACTTTAAAAATCAGGAAGATTTCAAAATTAAATTATTAATAACATCAAATAAATTGGTTAAAATTTTCATTTTATCCATAAGAATGTCTAATTATTTCTGAAAAATCCTAATAGATAAATAATTGAGAAAATATGTTATATAAATCACGTGCTAATTAAAAAATAACATCTCTCATAGATTTGAATTTATTTAATAATTATCATTTTCATCTGAATTCCATGAAATATGATCACTAATAGTGATTTATAAATGGTTAACTAAATTATAATAAAAATTCTATGCAAAACATTCCAAGTAAATAATCATTCTATATTTCAAAAAACTATAATTATGATTATCATAAAATTTCTCTAATCACCAATAAAACGTCTATACCGACAAAAATAGAAATATTTATTTACCTTTTGACATTTCTATCTTGATTTTCAAGGGTTAAAATATAAAACATAAAGGATTAGGAACTTCTAAATCATTATTTCCATGATGGAGTTTTTAAAAATACTCAATAGGTGGAATGAATTATTTCCATTAAAAATATCAAAAATTTTATTGATAGTAGTTTATTTTATTTTTTATCATTCGAAGGATATTTAATACCCAAAATAAAAATAGTGAGAGATGTAGTAACAATATTTTTTTTCAGGGACATGAGACCACATAATAATATATTTGTCCACTCCAATAATATGTGATTTGGAAATGGTGATTTCATTATGACCTTTTCCACTTTACTGTATAAAAAATGAATGAAACGAACACATTGTGCAATGATATTATAGGATAACCAATCCATTTTACCAACTACCAAAAAACATATATACTGGAACTTGAAATATAATCAAAATTGATTGAAAATATTTTATACTTTAACTAAAGAGATTAAGTAGTTACCATTTGGAGTAGATATTGAAAAGATATAGTGTCTGAATGCAATTTTATCTCACATTGATCATTAGAACTGACAATATAATGATTATTAATAAAAACATTAACCATAATGTAGTGTTTGAACATTTTATGTGATCATTTCCCATGATTAATCATCAATGATTGTACAACAACAATAGGAAATGATCATCGACATATCATGATATATCCCCTCTGATTTCTTTCTAACTTATTCATTATTAATTGATAATTTTAAATTGTATTATTATGATAATGATAGAAAATTTAAATTATATAATTTTACATGCATTTATCAATTACAAACCCTCAAATTCGCCACCAAATGTTTCCAAAAAACATATATATGTATAATAATATTTTTATAAATTCGAATTCTATCCCCCCATCATTGACATTTAAAAATAATGACATCAATGCTTTAATATTTTTTTATTTTAAAATAGCAAAGGAATTTTTTATTTACCATAAAAAAGTTATTTAAAATATTATTATAAAGTATATCTTCATATTAATAATTAAATAAAAGTATACATTTATTTTATTATTTAATAGAAATACATTAAAATGTCTATTTAAAATATATGAATCATTCATTAAGATTTATAAACATGACATTAACAAAAAGTTTAAAAACTTTTCTACAATAATCATTATAAAAATAAAATATTTTGAATATTAATTTTAAAAAACATTTCTGAAATTGTAATAATCTATAATAAATAATTCTTGATGTAGTAAGAAATTGTTTTTGAAAAAAAATACATCTGGAAATAATAAAATTAAATAGACTATATAAAAAATTATATTTGTTATTCAAAACATATATTATATAAATAAATATCCCCTATGTATATAATATATTATCCAATAGATATATAAAATAATGTCACACATCACCATTAAAAGTTATAGATATTCCTCTTTGAAAAATCTATTCGTAAGAAATATATCTACTTCTTTTGTTACAAAATATTGAATTCCTTGAATTTTTTGTAACTAAAATAATTTGTATAAATCAAGTATAAAAAATAATAAGATACACAAGATATGATATTGTACTAAATATTCAATATATAAAATGATTATCTACCTACGTTTTAAGACATATTATGTTCAATTAACTTCAGATGATCCATAAAATCTTTTTATATCATTGCCAATATAAATAGTATACTAAAAATTGTGAAATATCGAATTATCTAATATGAAAGTATTTCATCATATAAATAAATTATATACGACATATTATTTTCACAAAGATGAATAATCCAACATAAAATAAAAGTAACACTAGAAAAATATAAAAAAAATAACAATATATAAATAATCAAATATGATAAAGTGATTGTAGATGAGATATATATAAAACATAATAAAGGGTTTTATTAATGATCAGAATAATTATGATGTAGAAAGTATACACTCAAAAAAAATGGTCATTCAAAAATTATGAAATAATAATTTGATTTTTTAAAAGGATATTTTATGTCATGAATGAAAACAACACCAATATGACAACCATTAAATGTCATCCATCAAGGAAAAAATCCATTGAAACATAATTTATTTGAAAAATACACCCAACCAAAACACCAATATAAAAAATAAGTATGTAATAAAATATAAAACTATTTAATACATTCAAAAAACACATAAAATTAATTTTTTAAATGAAAACATGAATTATCAATTTTAAAAATCAAATAAATATTCAAAAAGCTATTTTGATTTCAATAAAATTTTAATATAACTTATATGAATTTTAACAATAATAATTAGTGAATTAAATTTGTTAATGATATATAATTATTGAGTATTATTGAAACAACACTTTATATTACACATGATAAATAAATAAAATATTTGTTTATTTCATTAGTTTTACAAATCACAGAACCTATTGGTGTAATCTTAAAAAAAAGGGTTTATAAATTTTAAACAACACAGGTTATATATAAATAAAGAAAATAGACAAAAAAACTTACAAAATTATGAAAAATTTAAAATCCAATTATAATAAATAACAATTCATTCTTTATCTTCATAACATTTATGATTATATTTTATTAATTCAGGATGATTATAATAATTTATATTATTTTCAAAATAAAAAAATATATTGTTTTATTCAATGTAGTTTATTTTAGATGAAATGAAATGTTAAACTGGAAAGTAAATTTTTTGAGTTTTATAAAATGAATTAATTACTGATATCATAATATAAAATATAAATATTGGTAATTTTGTTTGTTTTTTCTACAATGATTAAGTTTTCATGTAAATAGTTAAAGAATACATATAAGTATTAACAAATGATATATATATTCATATATTTTAAATGTAAATTATATATTATATTATATTAAAGTTAAAATATTCATATTATAATAATTATAATAAAATTTAATCTATATTAATCATCATTATTAATCATTTTGGTAAAAATCATAGGGATAAATATAATAGTTTTTGAAAAATTATTTCTCATTAAATTATTTCTTCTTATATATAATTTTATTGACATTTTATAGACTGATTAATGAAAAATCGATTTCATATTTGAAATACTGTTGAGAAAATATTTTATTGAGTATATCACAATTTTTTTCATTATAAATATACACCTACTTATAAATGTTATCACAATGTTAATTGGTAAAACATGTTAAATATAAAAAATAACTGACAACATAGTATAATCTTTACTTAATTATTTTAAAATGATATTATTTTCAACAGTATCACAATATATTATAAATTAAATTAATTTATCACCACATAACTATGAGAATTACACTTATAATACTTAACAGTTAAGAATCATTTTAAGTGTGCCACTCTCTCTAATTTTATAATTTAAAGTTATTTCCTCACTTATCCATATATAATTATAACATTATATAAAACTATATCTAGTAAAACACATCTCCATTTATTATAGGTTTTTGTAACACCAAATTACCAACCTATAATGATTATGGTATAAGCATATAATGGTTTTCTAAAGAAGAGAAGTAACTATTTACCAAGATCTTTTATCATTATGTTAACTAGTACCCACATAAAACCTATTATTAAATTTGTGATATAATGGAATTATTATATGAAATTTATTATAATGGTATTTTTTATGGTATGAGACATTTTTATCTCATTTCAATCCAATAATAACTAAAAACAACGCATGTCTTTAACTGTAGAGTAGAACCTCTATGAAGTTATGTGTTCCATTTTTTGTAACTACTACAAAGGTATGGTTTTTGTGATTTATTGAGTGTGTGTATATATATATATGACATTTATGAAATCATTATTCTTATATAATGATTATATCATTCTTATATTCTTACCTATTAATCTGTTTGAAAATGATAATGTTGCTCATGTAAACTTAGGAACTACAACCATTATTAAATTATTTTATTCTTTTATTGTTCCAATTGCATAAATTTTAATAAAATTTTGTATAATTTCTCGAAATTATAAATAAATATATAATTAAATTCTTATCATGATGGAAGCATGAGTACTTAGACCGTGGTCAAAATATAAATGTTTTTATGGGAATATGAAATGAACACCAGCAAAACATATGAAATTACTGTAAAGGGTTTAGTAACTATATATGTCATTTTTATAAATTAAATAAAATATATTAGTATAAAAGTAAAACCCAAGAATGGTTTTTGATATTTAAAAATTATTGGAATGTTTTCAAGTAAGAGTTAAAAATGTGAACACCAATTTAGACTTGGGGCATTGGTTTTTTAAAAAAAATTATAAAATCTTTTAATTTTTTTTAGAAGTCACATTTTCCAATATATAAATTCTTCTCATATATATTCTTGATTTTAAATTTTATAGTCAATTTTTTTTTAAATTTTTTTTTTTAATTTTCTATTCTCTGATTATAGCAGATTAGAAAAATCTTTTTAACATTTTCAATGTGGGTTTTTTTCAAAATTTCTAAAAGTAACACCTTTTTAATGTATACTATATTAAAGGAATAAACCTTCCTTATGAAATTTACTATTTAAAAATCTACTAATACATATTTTTATATATTTAAAATATAATATAATATCTTAATCTTTTAAGAAATTTTAATTTGTAGTATTTCCATGAGGAAGGTATGTTGATCCTTATTTTCATCTTACACTTGAAAGTGTTTCTGAATTTTTGGTAAAACAATTTAATTTTTTTCAATTATGGAAATGAAATATTATATTCATTCTACATAATTTATGGTCCTTGAACACTTTTTATGATGATGGGTGAGCCTGATATTTCTCTCTAACAAATTGTGTAATGATTTTTTTTCTCTACATAATTATAATGGAATTAATCATGTTGATTATTCTCAATATAAAGGTTATTTTAAAGGTTAAATGAATACCATGTTCCAATAAACTTACACAACTATTGAAATATTTAAAAATATTTTTTATAGAAATATTTTTCCATTATTATGAAAAGATCCATTATTTTGATATTTTATTGGAAATGTTTAGTAGATAACAGTATATTATTTAAGAATAAAAATTAAGTAACAATGTTTCCATGAATCCCACATGATTATTATTTTACCCTAAATATTTTTTATGAAATGTTTTATGAAAATATAAGTTCAATAAAACTAATTTAATAAGTACCTAAATAAATATTATATCTAATATATTATTATGTAAAAGGGAAAAATATCTTATAGAGTTCATAGTGTTTCAAAAGAGTCATCATTTTATATTCTTTTTAATATCTCTTAATGTGGTTTTGTGATCATATCATGCTTAAATTTATTTTCATATGGCATATACATGAGTTGGATATATAGTATGTTCTATATTTTTTTTGGTTTCATTTTTCTTAAATGAATAAATTTAATGTAAATAAAAATTAAGTATCAACATAAAAATCATTTTTTGAAACAAACACACATTCCTTGAACATTTTCACATTGTAATGTATGTGTATGATATCTAAGATTTCTTCTTAATTATATAAAATTAAAAACCTAAATTTTTATTGTATTATTAAAAATGAATTCCTTTTGAATAAGATAAAAATTATATGATGTTAAAGTCCCAAGTCAATATGAATAATTTTTGGACAATTTTGTTTTTCCCAGACATGAATATAGAAAACGATTTGATAGCTAGACAATCCCCTAAAATAGGAAATCAAAAAATAAATTTCATTAAAAATGGAAGCCCTAGAATGTCATGTAAATTTTATGTAAATAAGAATGATGTATAACAATTTCCTTAGAGAGTGTAATAGGTTGTTATGTTCATACACTAAATAATCACATTGTTTCAATGCGACATCATAATAGAGAATAAATAAAGAGATTTTTATGAATAAGATAAGATCCTATAAAACTCTTGGATTTGGAGAGAGAAATGGGATTCATAATTAATCAATGGATATTTATAAAAATAATTTTATATTAATTTTTTTATTGTGAAGATTTAAGGTTTTAGACTCTACAGAAAACCAATTTGTGTCCAATTTAAAGAGTATTTTTTCAAATGAATGATTTTATCAATTTTATATTATATATTTACATAAAAATTAAGATGTATAAATTATTTTAAAAAATTAAAATAATTTACATGAACGAATTATTTAATCAATCTATTAATCAAGACATAAAATATGAAAACAATTTGAAACCATGGGTTTCACAATTCTCCCCACTAAATTACCTCATTCCCAGTAAAGTCACCATCAATATGAAAATATATAAATATGACCACCTAAATCGTCCCTATAAAATATACAGTTAGCCAAATATTACATAATTATATAATTTATAACAAAAAATCTAATATTATAAAATATCACAATAATTTAATTTAAACAATTCATAATTTTGTAATTTGATGAATTTCAATGATTAATCCATTAGGTATTATATATTACAAAGTACTAAAAGGAAGTCATTTAAAAGGGAGAAACCATATAACACATTGAAATCCTAAACCCCAACTAAATTGGGGAAGCTAATAGGATATATAATTGGGGGGACCTTAGTTGGTGTTCTTGAGAATAATTTCATTATTATTATAACGAAATAATTATTTCATGAGAGGGATTATGATGGTTTTCAAATAATATAACTCTGGTGATGTTGTAGAAGATATGTGTCTAAAAACTATCCATAGTCATTCTTCATATATGGATGACCCAATAATTATAAAAGTGAATCTCTTCATAGTATTTATGTAGTGTTGTATGTGAAGAATGTTCTAAAAGGTGAGAAGATAATGATTGATGATGAGTAAAAGATTTTATGGATATATTTTTGGGGTAATCATAAGGATGTCTAAATTTTCTCATATTAATTAATGTAAGAGATATATCTTTAAAATGATAAACTAATTAAAATGATAGGTTGTGACAATAAATATCTTTTTATGTGGGATGGAAGGATAAAACATTATGGATATGAACTTGAGTATGAGTATGGGATATGGATTTGAGGAAGAGAAACGATATTAAATGGTCATAATTTTTATTAATTTTTTTATTCGTGTCTTGAGGAAAAGTGAAAGTGCTTATGAATGGGTTTTTCTTTATACAATTTTGACGGTTTCTCAGTTAGGATCATGGATGAGGAATTAATTATATTATTTTGTATTTATATCATCATTGGTCATAATGTAAATTATTTTCATATAATGATGTCCTGTGAATTTTAAAAATATTGGTGTTATTCTATATAAACATGAAAGAATAAAGTGTTTTGTTGAAAATGTATATTCAGGATGAAATTTGAATCCCCAATTGTGGCCATTGTAAATATGGTGGGTGGAACATCACTTTTTATATTTACTATTATGGGGATTCATGAATAAGATAAGTCACTACCATTACAAGAGTATAGACATCCATAATCAAGGATATAATCGAACCATAGTAGTAGTAATGAAATTTATATAGACAAAATAAATCACTACTTTTTATTTTTACGATTATGGAAGTCAAACCTTGATATATCATGGCCTTTGATGTAATTGATATAGCCTAAATAAATCCATGTCCATGGTGCAGAATGGGAAATTTCAATTCTAAAAAGTCAAAGAAAGAATAATCGAGCACATGGGTTGATGGCACTAGCATGAAATCCACTTTATTGGAGATATTGAGACAAAGGGATTAAATTAAATGGTAACCATTCACATGAGATGACATATAAATTCAGCGTCAAATTCTTTCTCTTGGGTGCCTTGACCCGTTTCCAGATAGTAATCTTGGACTCTAGGAAAGCCCGCCTAATGCCAATGAGGATTAGTCCTAGAGGGTCACACAATAATTTTATCCATGTATCTCAAGTAGAATAAAGATTATTCCAATACGTGGTTTAATAATTATTCTAGGAAGCCTAAATCGTTTTAATGATGGAGGAAGAAAGGAAACGAAAACAATATAATCATGCTGCATATTAATTATTACACACCGTGTAGTTTTCAGGGAAAACAAGTACACATCGTTTATTAATGATTACAAGCCGTGTAGTTTTTATAGTTGGGATTTTGAGGAAATAATATTATATATTAAATGATATTTATTATAATCAGTGTTGGTGCATGTAAAGGAATTTATCATTCAATATGGGGGTTTTAAATTAGAGTTACTGTAATAAATAAAACATGTAACACGTTTATTTTTTGTAATAACTCTATAACCTCAAACAAGATTATAAAGATCCTCACAACCCCAACACTATTCCATATAGAATTGTTGTTCACAATAATTCTAGATAATTCTCTCAACCCCGAAAGAACTCCTTCCTCAAAGAACTCTCTCAAGACCGAGAGAGAACCTCTTCCATCAGATCAAGGAGATCTAAGGCAGACAATGCCAGCAATGGCTTCTTCATGCTAGCACAAGTATATTCCTTTGCTGACGTCCAGAGATATGTGGATCATGTGTGGATCACCTCTAGAAGAATCCTACACTAGGATTCTACGATGAAACTACGATTCACATCTGATCGTGACCGGAGACATCAATGAAGAAAGAATTCCATCTAGGTAATTCTTTTCAATTAATTAAATTAATTATAACCAACATATGATGATCCTCATTTGTGGATTCCATGATTATTCTTATTCCATGTTTATTTCTTTGATTCAATCCCTAGAGTAAGCAATTTATGGTCGTATAGATCCTGGATTGATCATTTCTAATGAAACCAATCCAACTAGGAATATCCACCCCCGAGCATCCATTGCGCCTAGATCCTACAAGTGGTATCAGAGGAATCATATCATTGATTGTAATTATTTAGTTTTTTTGTTGGTGATTTACGCATTTAATAATTTAGTTGTTTCAATCCAAGAGAATTTTTCTTTATAATCTGAATCTCAAGATATGTTCCTCCCCTTTCGTTTCTCATTCACCATAGAAAAATGAATTTTTCGTTTAATTTTGATTAATATAAAATAAAGTAACTCATATGGAGGTTCCAAAAACTTCTGGTCGTACAACACCAGAATCCACGCCGTGTATTTGGAAGTACACGCCATGTAGTATAGGTTCAATTCATTGAATGATCCACCAAATCAGGCCGTGTATTGGATCTTATCTAAGTCATTTATGACACAGTGTGTGGACCAGGAACAAGTGGCACACAGTTTCCATATTACAAACTTTGTGGTCCAACTGGACAAGGTGTGTAGTCCCTTCGGGTTATGGTTGGGCCGTGTACCCCATACACGGATTGCCCAGCTATAAACCCTATAATGCGGATACTACACAGTGCGTGTTCAATTTTACATGTTGTGAACTCCGAAAACATCCAACGTACAAAAATACACTATGTCCCCAGGTGTGTACTTCAGATGGATGGTGAACAAATGTACACGTCGTATAGTCAGAACTAAATGCCATGTACTTATCCAAATTACGCAGATTTATTAAAATTTATTATTATATTATTCAAACCCTTGAGATGTGTACCATAGTTCATACGTAAAGCTGAGGCACAACTTGTGATAGGTGTTTTATATATATATGTGTGTTTAATTTAATATCTCCAGAAATTCGAATTCATCTGGATTCCTCCAAGGTACAAGTTACAAACAAAGATAATTTAAAATGATTTTATTTGATTAAAATAATGATTGATGATAATCTCAAGGAAATTTAGAAAAAGGGTTCAATATAAAAGGATTGATTAGTTAAATATAATTAATTGATTTGAGCATTATTTATCTTAAACAAGAATGATTATAGAATTGAATTATAGTTTTATTAATGTGTAATGTCGTTGCTTTTATGGATAATCAGGATCCAGACCAAGACCTTTGTATGTGAATGGTTTATTTTCATTTATTTATTTAAATTAAATTTGTTGGCCTGCGAGCCTTCTCCTCATTAATATGTAGGGAATTTGCATCTGAGGTTTTATTTATATGAAAACCCCTTTTTTACCCCTCACCGACATGTGAAATAAATTCATATGTAATGTATAAATCTCCCAAGATAGTGGAGGAGGCTCAAGTCAGGATCCATGGTGAAACCAATCAAAGCAGATACAATGGTGGATAAGTGGAAAGCATTAAACATGAACCCTAATGGTTCATGGTGTTTCACCGCACGGACTTGGGTAAGTTTATCAACTAATAGATAAAGTAACCAATATAACAATATCATGATCAAACAATTTATTTTATTCCATTCATTTTAACAGTTTATTTATTGTGGGTTTGTTTTCACGATCACACAATTAATGAATTAAACAAACATGCAAGATGGAACTAAAATAAGATCGGCTTATGCATAAATATTATCATAGACATGGTTAATCAGTTAATTATATCCCATTTAATATTTACAAGCATGTAATAAAAGATAATAAACTAGAAATTTACATATAAGGATAAAATCCGTCAATGAAATATTATGTCGGTATAGCCTTCCATAATCTTGGTTAGAATTGAACCATAGTTCAAAGTGCTTGACCAACCCTAGTTGTGGTGATTCCTATTATATTGGAATTATAATTCAAGGTTTTGGTTTGAAATAAATTTTTTTTCATCAAGGTATGACATCCACAGCATGAATTGGTTTGACGAAGAGGCAAAGGTTGAGGAAATCCAAAATAAAAGGATTTCAGGATTACAGAGTCCACCCAGCGGATCAAGGAGCTGTGAGTTAATTTAGTTGGACTTTGGAATGCCTACCCAAAAACCATAAAGTTTCATGAACAACCCTAGTTGGGGAAATGCGAAGGGAAATATAGATCCTTTCCACTAGAATATTCAGGAAACAGAATATTCTGAAGTCAATGGTGAGGGCTATTGGATTTCTATAAAATAGTGGGAGACTAATAAGAATTAATTTATATATTTTTATTAGGTTTATAATAAATTACTAAATTTTTAATCATCGTAATTTGTAGAAACGAAAAAAAAATTACATTAAACATATCATTATGAACCATACTCGAGAAGGAAAACCTTCTCACCAACACCAATTTCCTAGAGTGGTAGAGGCGTTTATGCATCAGCCTTCGCCATGAAAAAAAATGTATGTAATGGAAGAGATTGTTCTAGTTGCGCCTGGAAAGGAGGCAATGGATGAGGAAATATCTCTTTATATGAAACATAAGGATGATTCCACATATTTCCAATGTTTCATGCTATCAGCCATGTTTAATGAGCTCTTGAAGAAACATGAAAACATGGACGTGTATAGAATTATGTCTCACATTAAGGATCTCTTCCATGAGATGGTGAGACAAGAGGGATATGAGATCTTCAATTCTTTGTTTACAATAATGATTGGAGAGTATGCGTAAGCTGAGCCTCATATAGTCATGCTTGTTGGCTACATATAACGCTTGGACATCTTACGGA
Organism: Viscum album; assembly: GCA_963277665.1. Taxonomy (NCBI): domain Eukaryota; kingdom Viridiplantae; phylum Streptophyta; class Magnoliopsida; order Santalales; family Viscaceae; genus Viscum; species Viscum album. Next base: position 1,708,068,260 of record OY728140.1, on the reverse strand, counting down.
TTAAGATCCCTGATGAGTTGCGTATAGATCTCATCCTTTCATCACTTCCTAAGACCTTCTCAAGATTTATTGTCAACTACGACATGATCAGTAATTAGAAGAGTCTATCGGAACATCTGACCTTGATTCTCCAGGTAGATAAGGAAATGGGGCTTGACAAACCCGCAGTATTTATGTTGAATAAGAAAAGTAAGGACAAGGAAAATGGGCCAAAGACTTATAAACGGTCTGAATCCCCCGACCACCATCCCTCCAAGAAGGGGAAGATCCAAAGACATGGCAAGGAATGAGAGGCAATATGTTTTTCATTTGGATAGCAAGGCCACTGTAACAGGAACTACACCTAGAAGCATGGGGACGCTAAAGGTTCATTCGTTATCAAGTACAATCTTTCCATTTCTACACATTGGGTATTAGATACATCTTTTGGGGCTCACATCTGTATTCAAATGTAGGAACCGATTAGATTTAGAAGGATTACCAGAGGAGAGGTGGATCTTCTGGCTGCCAATGGCGTGAGGTTGGCTGCATTAGCCATTGGAAATTACCACCTCTCATTGCCGATTGGGATGATTTTGGTTTTATATAACTGTTATAATGTGCCTAGTGTTAGGAAGAACATAATTTCTGTATCATTTTTGGATACAGATGTATTTATTTTCATGCTTGGAAATAAGGGTTGTCTATTTTATAAGAACAACATATGTTATTGTATGTAACATTTCAATAATGGTTTGCATATATTAAGTTATGAAAACCAAGTATTGGGAATCGATAACAAAACAGACTCACATTACTCATACATCACCCAGCTGTGGCATCACTTTCTAGGTCATGTAAACAAGAAGTGCGTGAAAAAGCTCTACCAAGATCATTATTTAGACTATAGTGAGATAAAACAACTTGATAGATGTCACACTTGTTTACATGAAAAAATGACGAAGATTCCTTTAGGTGGACAAGGTGAAAGGGACACAGAGCTTCTAGGATTGGTTCCAATGGATGTCTGTGGACCATTTCTAGTATAATGTAGAGGTTGATATTATTACTTCATTAGTTTTACTGACTATTTGAGTAGATATGGCTATGCCTACATAATTAAGTATATGTTATAAGCCTTATGGAAAATTAATGAATTCATTAATGAAGTATAGAATGAAAATTGTAAGAAGATAAATAAACGTTGATCAGATCGAGGTAGATAATATCTGAGCCAAGAGTTCATCGATCTTATATAGGAGTCTGGGATTCTATCTCAGCTCACTCCTCCTTATACACCATAGTGGGATGGTGTTAGTGAAAAGAGGAACTACACCTTGTTTGACATGGTGAGGTCAATGATGAGTCATACAGATCTTCCATTATCCTTTCGGGGATATGCATTACAAAGTGCAGCATACACATTAAACAGAGTACAAACTAAGGCAGAAAATGGAATTCCCTCTGAGTTATGGAATAGAACGAAACCCATTTTGTCGCATACACGTGTATGGGGAGGCGAGGAATTTGTTAATCACTTATCAGGAAACAAACTAGCACCCCGGGGAACGAGGTGTATCTTTATAGGATATCCCATGGAAAAATGGATATTACCTATATAACCCTCAAGATAAGAAATTAAATGTCCCCAGACAAGATGTCCTTCTTGAGAGGGAGCACATCCTCAAATGGGATAGTGGGATGATGATTGACTTCGATCATGTTGATCCTCAAGATACACAAGAGTTAGTATAGTATCATTTTCTACAAGTCCCCATGGAAAAGGTTCCAAAAACACATGTACTACGGAGGAGTTTAAGAGAGGTAAGGAAACCAGAGAGATTTGGTTTCATCGTCACTAAGGATGGTGAATCATTATTGTTGAAAAATGATGAACCTCTCTCCTACAAGGAAGAAGTCAAAATTTCAGAAGTTTCAATATGGATACATGCTATGAATTCTTTGATAGATTCTATGTATTAGAACCAAGTATGGGTTCTGGTAAATGAGCCAGTTGATGTAAAGCATGTTGGATGCAAATGGGTATTCAAAATAAAAATTTACATGGAAGGTCAAGTTAGAACTTATAAATAAAGGCTAGTGGCTAAAGTATTTAGACAGAATCAATGAATTGACTATGATGAAACCTTCTTTCCAGTTACCATGTTTAAATCCATAAGAATAATAATTGCCATAGAGGCTTACCATGACTATGATAATATGAAAATGGATGTCAAAACAACATCCCATAATAGGATCCTTTAGGAAGATGTCTATATGACACAACAAGAATGGTTTGTGACACCAGGTGTAGCCAAATGGATTTGCAAGTCTCATAAATCCATTTATGGATTAAGTCAAGCATCCAGGTCCTGGAAAATTTGATTTGATGAATCCGTAAAATAATTTGGTTTCATTAAGAACGAATGTGAGCCATGTGTTTTTAAGAAATTTAATGGGAATGCGATTGTTATCCTAGTAGTATATATCGACGACATATTTCTTATTAGAAATGATCTGCCAGACTTAAAGTAAGTTATGGACTTGGTGAACATGTGTTTCTTCATGAAGGACTAGGTTGAAGCAGCCTACATTCTAAGGATCTAAATCATTCGTGATATATCCAAGAGGCTGGATGGACTATGTCAGGGTACATACATTGCCCGGATACTAAAGAGATTTAGTATGGAAAAATCTAAGAGGGGATTGGTTCTACTATCACATGGCCTATATATTTCTAATAAAATGTGTCCTCAGACAGAACAAGAGAAATATAAAATGAGTAAGATCCCATACACTCAGGATATAGGATCCATCATGTATTCCATGTTATGTACCATGATTGATGTTGCCTATACACTGAGCATGGTAGGAGGATATCAAGAAGATCTAGGAGAACAACATTGGACTACTTTTAAGACTATCCTTAAGTTTCAGATATGAACTAAGGATATGTTCCTAGTGTATAGCGAAGACGAGGAACTTGTCATCATAGGGAATATGGATGCTGGTTTTCAAATAGATCAAAATGATCTGAAGTTACAATCTAAATATGTTTTATGTCTCAAAGGAGGGTCTGTGAGCTGGAAGAGTTCAAAGAAGCCATTTACCGTTGATTCTACTATGGATTCTGAATATATAGAAGCTTCTGATGCAGCCAAAGAAGCCGTTTGGATTCAGAATATTTTCCAGGAGATTGATGTGGTTCTTAGTAGTAATGATCCCATAACGTTGTATTGTTATAATACTTTAGCGGTGGATCATGAAAATGAACAACGGTTGCATCAACGAACAAAGTACATACTCCGAAAGTATCACCTCTTGAGGGATTTCTATCAAAGGGTTGATGTTGCAGTGACCAGTGTGTCCAGAGAAGACAATGTGGCAGACCCTATGACTAAAGGCCTATCTCAGTAGAAGCATGAATATCATGTGAGAGCTAGAAGGTTTAAGGTTGTTAGTAGTTGGATCTAGTCCGAGTGGGAGTTTGTTTGAGTTGGTGGCCTAGAACCAACTACTTTGTAGTTTATTCATTAATGAAAACATTGTCACATCTTGATTGTTCTTCTATGTGGCAATGTATGTGATAATGTCCTATGGATAGCTATTGCATTAAAGGGTCATAGAGGATCCCTGCTATGATGAGAACCCAGATGTGCCACAACACTATTCTTGAATATATCTTCTATGGTCAGATGATGTTATTTGAGGGACACAAATAATACAGGCCATTAGGAGTGAGGAATCATAAAACATTGAGGCACCTTCTCATGGTGTGCACCATTGGTAATATGCAAGAGGATATAATAAGAACGAGACCTGCCAGTAGTAAATCCACATTTCATAGTGTCATTGGATGTTCCTATCTATGGACATGTGTATTAGTCCTTATAATTTATGAATATTATTAATTGGTATCAAAACATGCACAATTAGATGTATTTACGAAAACTGTGATGACACACTGTTATCAGCGAGGTAGAATACGTTGGGTGTGTCACGAGTCATACTTCATTAATAGATAAAGCGAGAAAGGATTTGTCCCTTCTATTCCATAACGAAAGTAGATATCTCAGTTCTTTTTTTTGGAATTGATATAGCCAAAATAAATCCATTTCCATGGGGGGAATGAGCATGTCTAATTTCAGAAAGTCAAAGAATGAATAATCGAGCAAATGGGATGATGGCACTAGCATGCAATCTGCTGGATTGGAGATATTGAGATAAAGGGATTAAATTACACAGTAATCGTTCGTATGAGGTGACACATCAATGAAACGTCAACTTCTTTCTCTTGGGTGCATTGACCCATTACTAGAAAGTAATCTTGGAATTTAGGCAAGCCCGCCTAATGCCAATGAGAAAAAGGCATAGAGGGTCACACACTAAGTGTATCCAAGTATCTCATGTAGAATAATGACTATTCTCGTACGTGGTTTAATAATTATTCTATGAATCCAAAATCGTTTTATTGTTGGAGAAATAAAGGAAATGAAAACAATATATACAAGCCGTGTATTTATGATTACAAAATGTGTAGTTTTCATGGAAAACATGTACACGCTGTGTATTAATGATTACATGTCGTGTAGTGCTTCTAGTCTGTGTTTTTAGGAAATAATATCAATTTATTAAATGATATTTATTATAATCAATGAGGGCACATGTAAAGGAATTAATCATTCAACATGGGAGTTTTAAATATTTTTTAAGGAAATAAATTAAACGCTTAATGCATTTATTTATTGTCATAACTCTATAATCTCAGACCTGATTATAAATATCCTCACAACCCCAACACTTTTCCACAGAGAATAGTTGTGAACAACAATTCTGGAGAATTCTCTCAAGTCCAAAATAACTCCTTCCTCCAATAACGCCCTCAAGACCTAGAGAGATCCCCTTCCATCAGATCAAGGCGATCTAAGGTAAATAACACAAACAAAGGCTTATCCACAATGGCACCCGGAGATTCCTTTGGCGACGTCCAGAGATACGTGGAGCTAGTGTGGATCACCGGTAGAGGAATCCTACACATGGATTCTACGATGTAATGATGAGTCACATCAGACCATGACCGGAGACAACAACGAAGAAATAATTCCATCAAGGTAATTCTTTTCAATTAATTAACTTAATTATAACCAACACATGATGATCCTCTTTTGTGGATTCTGGGACTATTCTTCTTCTTTTTCTATTTTTGTGATTCAATCCATGGAGTATACCATCTAACGCCGTATTGATCCCGGATTGATCATTTCTAATGACAAAAATCCAAGTGGACATATCCACCCATGGGCTTCCACTGTGCCCAGATCCAATAGTTTCTCTTTTTCGGTGTAAGTCTGAAAGAGATAGAGGAAAATTTATTTTAATTTATGTGTTAATTTTAGTAATTATTTTTTATATAGAAAAATTTATTTTTTGTGAGTTTATTTTTTTTATAAAAAAAATCTTGAAATAATTAATACATCTAATATTAAATAATTGTGAGGTAGCCAAGAAGGAACTAAATAAAAAATCAATATTTATACTCATTCTCAACAAAAGGAAAATATTATCTTCTAGATGTAAGAGTTTTATATCATACATAACTAAAATATTCAATTTCTTATAAGTATTATTCTCACCTATATAAAAATAATAATAAAACGATCATAAAATATTGTAAATTTCGTTTTATAAAATATATCTGACAAATTTTATAAAAAAATGATGAAAATGAATTAACAGTTCAATCTAATAATAATGATGAATTTTTTAACGGATCAAGATATTATATGTTATTATATTCAAGATAAATTAGTATGTGTATATATGAATTTATAATTACCTAGATATTAGAAAATTAGGGATCTTTAAATTTAAGAAGGATCCATGTGTAATCCAATATTAGACAATATGTGTCTTACATATACATAAATCCATATTATATTTGTTGTCCTTATGGAGGTTATAATTATATCGTAGATAAATAACTCATGGTATCTTTATCAATACTTCAAGATTCTAGTTTCATTGAAGACTATGCCTGAAAATTATAATTTTTCAGTATAATATACATTGATAAAAATCCCATAGTGTTACTATTAGTGAATGGGAATGATTATATGTGTTGATTGAATATGGAAGACATGAATGAGTATAAATTAAAAGTATGATTTTTTATGTTGAAGTATTCTACAAGAATAGATTTCATAATTGAAATCATGAATATTAGTTGATTAAATATATAACTCATTATGTGATGTTGTAGGGTATATTTTTATGATAATCTTATGTATTTAAGTAGGATTATCTGGCTATTCTTAGGGAAAATTCTCCAAGAAAGATATATCAATCACACGTGGAATGGGTTCATAAAACATTATTCATATATTTATTTGGTTAAATATGTTGAGATGATATTATTTGGATGTAACACTGTATTAATTTTTCCATTTGGTCCATTAATTCATATAACCCTAATATTTATTTTATTGTGATTTTTAATAAAATTTCTGTAGAATCTGGGTCTAGTAATCTAAATCCATGATTCATGTAATTTTGGATTATATCATAGGATAACCAATTTCATTATGCCTTTCCACTTACTCGCCCAATTTACCATGAAAATAATTTCAAGTATTTTAAATAATTTCATTATACCTACTTTTGAGTGATAAAAAATATTAATTTCTTCCAATAATAATATAACAAAAATTATTTTCCAAATGAATTAAAAATTTGATGTTACAAAATTGTGTTTATACCCAATCACCCAAAATTTTTATAAATTTTGGTTATTAAAAATTATTCTTTATAGAACATATAATAATGAAAATATTTAGTTGAATTACATTGTTAGAGTGTTATGTACACATTATTAGATCTAATTGATAGAGTAAGACATGTTATAGCTGTCTACTGCATTTAGAATCCCCCTTATATGGGTTGAATAGATCAAAATATGTTATAATGGCATGTTACACCTATATAGAATCATATTTTTATATTCTATAAAGTAAATTATATAATTAAAATTTATTTAATGGGAGCATAAAACTCTAAAAAGGAACAAATTAAAAATTATCAAAGGAAACATGAATCCTTAGAAATATAACAACATATAATTGTTTGGTCAATACCGTTATTCAAAATAAATCTTTAAAAGGTTCTTTTACAATTTTTTACAATATTTATAAAAAAACATTGAACTTCTTCAATTATATGTGGTGTAATTTATTATCTAGTTGTGTTAAATTTTTTATTGTATGAAAAATAGACCAATTGGAAACACTATCAGCCTTCAATATAAAATATAATTCCCCGATCATATGAGGTTTTTTAACAAAATAATTGAATAGTATGAGAAGAGGTGTATAGGAATTAATTTAAATGTTTCATACAATAATTTTACCCATTTTTATAATAGAAAAATCATATAGGCATCAATTTCATTAGGGGAAACTAATAATGGATCAAAAAAATTATATAGTAGTAGAATCTTTACTAGACTATATTTATGACTTCAAAACCTTCCTGATGCCATTAATTTATTAAGATCATATTTCAAGTACCTAAAAAAAATATTTGCTATCCATTTTCCATTGATCCCTTATATTGATAATTCTAATGAGTATCATATATGCAATATTCATTGTAGTTAGCAGATGGATGTGAATAGATTTAAGGATATGGTTAATAGATTTTGGATTAATACCATCTAATTGAATTCATAGGTGGAACACTTGAATTAATTTTAAATATTTAAATATTACATTATTACATGTATGCGAGACTAACTAATCTCAAAAACAATTTTTTAAGTCAATCAAGATGAAATCTATCATCTAGATAGCTTGTTACAGTATCAATGAGATGATGAATCCAATATTTATTATCACTCTATTAAAACATCTATGGGTATTGGAACTGATAGGGGATGAATGTTTTTCTTCAAAGATAAATAGAAAAAATTAAAGTGGCATGGATATGAAAATACAACTTACATTTCATATTATATAAGAATGAAAAAATTTATTCAAACACTCAATATGTTTATTAAGCTTTCCACTTAATCATGTTATATAAGTTTTATAGGGACTATTTCTATATATTATTCCACTAAATTACTCTCAAGTCTACTGCATATATTAAGAGGGTCTTACAATGTATAATATATATATTTCATCAAATTAAACAATTTTCCAAGGTGTGTTGGTGAATGGGACAAATATATGTAGAAATTCCTCTATAAGGAATTAAAAATCAAAGAGTATTTAAAACCTCGTTATGGATTGTGCTTTTGGGAATAATGGTTCTATTTGGGATTTTCATCCCAATTATTGATAAATTATGAACAAATTATTTATTTGGGAACATTTGGATTACATCCATGGAGATTACATTGATAGAGTTACCACTTCCCCTATCAATATAAAAAATCCTAAGGTGATACATCCTAATGGATTAACATAATTTAATCCCTTAATGATGTTTAATTTTTTATAAAAAAAACTTATTTCAAAATATTTGAACCAATGGATTTAAAAACACATCATCCTTAAAATATAATAATAAATCAATGTTTTCTCAATGGTATGGGGATTCATGGAGTGATTGGACAGACTTGTTAAGTGATATCACATCACTAAATAAGATTATTTGGTTCCAAAATTATGGTGAAAACTAAAATAATAGAATAAAATATACATTTATTTTAAATATATAAGTTTTGTGTCTTATGAGTGGACTTACCATCGCCTCATTAATTGGTTATCTTCCTTATGGTTGATAATTTCAATAACTACAATGAGATTCAACATAATCAGGTCTAGGGTGGGTCATTTTCATGGGAACCCACTCTTCACATGAATTTTTTTCATTGATCAAGATTTACTAAACATGAATCTTAATTTTGTTATCTTCAAATATTTGGGTTATTAGTTTTGAGGTTGATGTTGATTCTCTATAATCCACCACTAATTTATCACTGATGATATTTTTTTAACACATAATATAATAGCAATTATATTATAAACATCATAATAATCCTCAAATATTTTGTCAACCTGATAGGTTATTATATAAATGTTAAAAAAATTACTATTTATGTCTCTAACAAGTTCACAATATTAAATTCCAAAACTATTTATGAGATACTTATAATTACTATAGAGAAAATTATAATTTATAATCTTGGGACTCCACTGTCTAATGTAATAATTTCCACCCAACTAATTGATGGAAATTCATTAAAAATAACATGTAAGATCCTAAATTATAAGAACTGGTTTAATTCATTCATAGGTAGTATAACTATGGTGAATAAAATACTTCATTACATTCATATACATGTCTTCTTAGTATGAAGACCACCCATGATAGATAAAATCAACAATGGCCATGCACAAAAAGGATTTATAGTGTAATGTCAAAAAAAGGGATGATATCACTACACCAAAAAGACTATTATTTCAAATATAAATACTAAAATTACTATTGATCTTATAGTAACATGGGAAAAAATGATATCCATGAAATATAAAATATTTTTGGTTTCAATTTTAGAGATTTATATTTAGTTCATATTAAGAAGTAATAAATACTATAACCCTCCTTTGAATTGATCCAAATATTATATCATCTCTCAATTGTGGAACAACCAAAAAGGTAATAATCACATAATCATTGATAGGGAATGAATAATTTTTTTATTTTTGACATTACATTATAGAAGAAAAACTAGGTGGAATATCATATTTTTTATCTTGGGTTTCCAATTAAGTACATTAATTTCATAAAAGTTAGTTCCCATCCCTCATTAATTAAAGTGGTTATTAATGATTTTTATAATTAATTTTATTATAAAATTGTACAATATACTAATCCCATTAATGTATCCCCCACTAATACTCATTTGGGAAATATTAACTACTCATATTAAATAAAAAAATTTAAACAGTGGAAAAAATAAATATATTATGGGCATTAAGATTTGGTGTAGAGATCAACAAATCACAACATCCCTATATGGAATCATAGTAATTGGGCTATACCCACTAAAATAATCATTAAAATCAGAGGTATTCAGTTTTAGACTAAATGTTTATGTTATTATTATCCTAATATATAATAAATTTTGAAATTTTTTCATATAGATAATTATAAAATAAGTGTTTGGGAATACCAATGCGTTATCCTAGGAAGTAATGTCTATTATTATTAGGTGGATATTCTTTAGAAAAAAGTATTATATATATATATATATTTATGTATTTATATTCCCAATGGAAGTATATTCTTATCATAGTAATAAATTAAATATTTGTGGATTTCTGTCATATGATTCACCACCATGACAAAAATCTTATGTAATATCATATTAAATATAAATATCATTACCTTATTTCTTCACTTGGTTGATTGTGCATTAGAGTAATACACCCACTATTTATATAGAAGTTTTCTGAGCCACCATATATATAGGAATGTTCATCATATAGTATTTTATGGATTTTGGGTATGTTATAAGGTTCTAGGGGTTAGATTTAATCTCAAGATGAATGATTATTATATCAAAAAAAATCATGTAAATGGTATCATCTTATATTGGTAGGGCATGAACATCAGGGATTTTGTTTTTATTTTACATGGAGGGAAGATCTATACATATAGATGACCAACCAATTTTGAGTAGTATCATCAATGGTATAAATATATGAATAGTTGAATCCACCGGATCATTTTTAGATTATTCATTAATGGGGAACTCTTCTAGAAACTTGAGTGTTTAATATTCAATCATAACATATAGTAACTTGATTTAATTGGATATAGATATATTACAAAAATTAGGACTGGGGAATATGGTAGTTACACATCTCATATCAAAAGTTGAGTAGACAGAGAGGTAAATTATTTATTTGATTATTAGACTACATTCAATAAACAATATTAGAATTAGATGAGGGTATTAATTAATAAATCACCACAATGTTACATACATACATTTGGTTTATAACCACTTCTACATTCATAAAATTATTTTTAATTTCTAGTTTTTACATTAATTATTATAATAATATAGTTTCTCTATATTTAAAAGATTAATAAATTCTTCAATTTCAAATATAAATAAAATATTTGGCGGGATATCATATTATATCATTATTATCCTATAGATACTCATACTAAATCCACTCTATAAGTGATAGATCACTCTTTCTTCAAGAAAATGGAATAAAATCACTACATGTCCTAGCATATCCTGCTATAATTTCTTCCGTCTCAATATCCTTATTGAACACTTTAATATATAATTTTAGATTAAAAAATTATTATACATCTGTTTGAGAAATATATTAACATATTTTATAAAATAATTTTTTTATGAGTAATTAGAATCCATTTCTATAAAGGTGGGAATAAACTTAGTCAAAACATCATTATATTGCATCACCATTAGATCATATGGGTTGTGACCAAGGTATTAATTTTAATTTATTTTATGTCGACTCTCTTTATAATGGCTCCATACTAGAACAATCATTAAATACAAAGTAAAAATATTATAAATAGGTTGATTATAAAGATTCTATTCCACCATTTATAACTTATTCCCCCAAGAATGATATTTGAAAAATTTAAAGGATAGGTGTTATTAGATTTTAAGTTGAAAAAAATCATTTCAGATTGTCTAATGAAACCATTTTATATTTATTAGCATGATTACCATTAAATCTATGTGATTTATTTTTAAACTATTATAGAATTTTCTTAAATAGAGACATGCCTGGCTATACAACTCAATATAGTTGCTTGTTAGTGTTTACATATTGAAATATTACATCTGGGGTGGTAGAATAACTATTTTTTAAAAATATTAATTAAAAATTATGTAATATATTCACTAACAAATTTACAATAATTATAATTTTAAACAATACATGTACAAAACATAGTGAAAATATACCTTAAAACTAAAAATGAAAATAATAAATAATTTATAATAGAGATAGAATCTATATATATATATATAATAATTTCATTTATTAAAAAACTTTCTCCACATTAATACATGAAAACATTTATTACAGAAATATCACAAATGTATAACTCCAATGTTATATATATATATAAAATCAACTTTCATATCATAACACGTGTTTAAACGTAGAATAATTCATTTTAAATAAAAGAAATGGTACCAAAACCAACTACCATTTACATTAAGATATTGTAATGTATGCATTTAAATTTAAATATAATATATTTAAATTCATGAAATATCATATCTTTAACATTAGATAAAAATCATAATCTTATTTAAATTTTCTTCTTTCTTGCCAATATTAATGGGATTTTTTTAATAAAATAATTTTAGTCACCGTTATAAAAATTTTAAGTAATAAACTATTTATGAAATTTAAAAAAACATAATATCTAATTTTTTTAAATAGAAACCACCCAAAACCATAACATAATTCATATCATCTTAAATATATTACAAAAAAAATCCATATAAAAATTTATGTCTAAGTAACATAACATTGAGATATGTTTTGTTAGTTTTTTATTTTCCCTTACATGACATTACTAAATTAATAGGAATGGGTATAACCTATATGTATAGTTGTAAACTGTCCAAGAAAATATCCAATTTTCATGTGAAGTACAAAAAATATTGCAATGAAAATATAATATGGTGAGTGGTGTAGTGTGGTAAGAGATGATTGAGTAGTGTATAGATGATGTATAATCAATCAATACTGAAATATGAGACAATAATAAATAATGAAACCATTTATGCATCCATTAAGGGAATTTTCAAAATTCATTCATTAAAATTGATATTCCTTTCATTTTAATTAAAATATAATTATGGAACCACGTCAAATAACATTCCAAGGAAACTATTGAGAGGATTTGATCTCCAATATTGTGTTCTATAGTTTTCCCAACATCGAATATACATTGGATGAAATATAAAGACGGGTTTTCACTAAGATCAATGTATATTTGATTTTGGTGTTGTGTTCATTAGTTATAATCTAATTTTCATTTTTATGATAAGATACTTATTTAATGTTTAAAATGATACAATATTTAGGATTATGTTTATATTCTAAATTTTTTAATAAATAATTGATATAATATACTGACATGGAATAACATCCATGCATTTGGAATGAGATAAAAATGTAAAATAATTAAGGTTGATAAATTTATTACCCCTAAAAAGGTTTTATCATTCAATTATAGTCATTTTATGAAAATAGAACAATTAATTTCTGAGAATAATAGAGAAATGTAGAAAAATGTGGAACATGCTTCTCAATTCTTATTTTCCATTTCATGCACTACTTATTAATTGAACCAACCATTTAATGAAATAAATCTATATGTTCCTTGGATAAAAATTTATTAACGTCTAAATTAGTTTTCTTTCATAATGTTTTGTTCCCCCAATTTTGAGATTTGTGGTGCGCTAACTATAGCTCCATAGTCAATCCCGTTAGGTCACCTAGAATCTCTAGTAGTGCATAGAGGTTGTGACAATAATTTTTTTCCTCACTATGTCTCTAACTGAGATCCTCTAATAGATATAGTTGTTACTCTATAATCATTGGTTTTATGAAAGATTTATTCATATTTTATACTTCATCTTTAAGATTCCATGTTCATGAACTGGATGATCCCCCTTTCAATTGGATTTTAGAATTTTATGACTTTCTATATTTATATTCCATTTATTTAGTGACATGAAGTAGATCAGTTGAATTATCAATTACCATCACATTAAATGAAAATGGATAACTTACCTTGAAGATCCCTATCACTTTATAGTAATTGAAATACTAAAGTTTATAAAGGGAGTTTCTACCCTAACATGAGTGATCATATGATAATGATTTTACTTCTTCTAAAAGATTCATATGTATGCCAAATTTCTCAGTAATTGATATTATAAGAATTTTTTGGCCTTATTGGCTTGGAATTCCATCTACAACCATGGTATCCTTGGTCAGTCAGTTCCCCACTAGTTAATATTTCATTAGTCTTGTTTAGTATGATCACTCCTAAAACCAAATTGAATCACATTGTTAATAATGATGTTATTCATGTGAAAATAATATATAGGCTTTTATGGTTTGAAATTCCTTTGAACGACTCAAATATCCTTTACTAAATGGATACATCAGTAATCCTTGCATCTTCACCAATATTTAGTTACAATTTATCACGATCAATTCTTGCATAATTATTCAATTTCACAGCCACAATCATTTGGGAATAATGCAGTAGGTAGGAAAATTTTTATTGTTGTTATTCTAGAATTTTTTTAGTATATTTTGATCATAGAAACTCCAACATTTCTACAATATATCCCTCTTAGTGGTATATCATCATGGAATTCTTGTGTTATATCATCTTCATGGTGTTTCCAATATAACGTACTGAGATTTTTATAAATTTTTTTAATTAATTGATTATTTGTTTTGTACACTAAAAAAATATAAGATTGATAAATATGAAACACATTCTTAGAATGCGATATACACAACTTTGTGATTGGCTATTGTTATATATAATTTTATGTTCTTTTGATAGAATCCATTTCACGCAATACTATGTTTAAGAAAGTTTATATCATAATAAGATCATTATTGATGGATATTATTATTGAAATATATATGTAATATATTCAATCTAATGTTTAAAATTCATGATATATGTTTTATAAACATGATATAAAGACCAATTCAATTTTTTTTGGATAAAAGAATATTTTTCAAAAAATACAGTTTTGTCGCCTTTTGATGGGGCACCAATGTAAAATCTTAATTTTGAAACTTTTATAAGTTCAATTTTGAAAAACAAAATTCTTGTTTGGAATAATAAAATCAAAATTTAATTTTTTTTTATTTTTCTGATAAAATTTATTTTTTAATGAATAGTGAAAAATACTGCATTTTAATTCAAAACTGCTTCTTCTTCTAATTTATTTATATAGTTATATTAATGTTTTAATTGTTTTAATGGTATAACTTGCTTAAAATTTTATCATTTAACAAAATTTTTCCCTTTAGATATTTTTCACATTTTAATTTGATATGAAAACATACAAATCTTTTGATGGTTTCTACTTTAACAGAAAAAACCACTTTGTCATTTTGAAAATGGGAATTAGTTTAAAATTAATTTCGGATGATTATATTATTTTAATATTGAAAAATTGATTCTTTATTTTAAAGAATTTTTCTAAATTATGTTAATAGGTCACTTTTTTTATAAATATAACTAGGGTAATTTTTAATTACCATGGTTAAAGGTAAATCAAGTAATTTTGGGTAACAAACAATATGATAAGGACAAAAAAATTATCTTAACACCTAAAAAAATCCTTTTGGATGAATAAATGTCGTCCCATATCTCCTCAGGATCATAATTGACTCATTTAATGGACTTTGTTCCACAAAAGTGATATAATTAGTATTAAAAGAAATGAATGTGACAACATGTCACCCTCATATCTCTTATAATTATAATAATTGTAATGATGTGAAAAACATGATGAAAATGATAGAAAAAATAGTATCCATAAATATAGTAAAATTATCTACAACATTTAAATTTATTTATAATTTTTATAGATTAAATAATTTTCATAAATACATACCCAATAATGGTACAATAATTATTTTATAATGTGAAATATCAAATAAATGATATTATAAATACTAAAATAAATATAATTTGAGTGAATTAAGGGAATAACCATTTTTTATAGATTAATGTGACATCTTTGGGATCATATAAAGAATTGTTTTCAAACATATCTTTCTATTATGATATTTATAGAATGTCGTCAAATAAAGAGTGTAAAAAATTACACTATTGCTATTCTAAAATATAAAAAAGTTTATTAAATGTTATAAAATTTCTAAAAATATATAATTTAGAAAAATGGGTAGGATAAGTCCAAATAGTTTATAAATATAAATTTTTTGACACTTTTTATATTTTATTTTAATTAAAATTAAATAAAATGTAAATAATAAAATATCATTGTATGAATAAAAAGTGTAAAATAAAGGTTAAAAAAAATAAAAGGGTTAAAAAAATCAAAACGTCTATAATTTTAATTGGATTATGGGACTACAACTGAATGTCATATTATATTTGAAATAAAGTAATTTGAGACCATTATAAACTGAACAAAATTATAATAAATTAGTATTTCAAGACTTTTCTACAGATCCTCTCACATCAATTATAAATGGGACCTCCTCCCTCACCTCTTCACTACACTTTGAGAATTCATGATCAGCCATAACTTTCACATTTCTATGATCTAATTCCTTAGTTTCAATTTAGATATTAGGTTCTTCCTAAAATACCAACTCTATTTCACTAAGAGGAGATTTAAAGGAAGCACATCAATGAAGAGGTAATCTGTCTTACAGATTCTTTAAAACGTCTTCATTCTTCTACTTCAACTTCATGAGTTTTTTAATTATAAATAAATAACACCAGTATTATTTATATACTAATATATTATTATAATTATTAAACAACCATATTACACCTTCTATCTATCATAAGAAAAATGAAATCACCACGCGTGCGTACGTGTGGCTTATCGTCTCCACACCATGGTGTAAACCATTTTTCACCCCCACCATACATGGATAGGTATAATTATGGGTTTAATAACTATATATTAATATTATAAAATTATATTTATTATTAAATATAATACACTATTCACTTCAATATCATTAATCAATTATTGGAATGATATCGTCGCTCGTTTGTATGTATGACTTACCGTCTCCATGATGCGATGTGATTCGTCCAACATGATCTTCATTAAATCATGATTATATAAATTAATTGAATTTATAATTCTGATATATATTATATTAATATCTATATATAAGTGATATAATTATAACCTAAGACATATAACCAGAACTTATTTGAAAAAACATGCATAAGAACGTAAAGTAGTTATTTAATGAATAACGAGTGACAGTTAGATGTTACTAACAAAAGGATGATAATACGATCATATATGATATCATAAAAATGGATGTGATTCTAGGATAAGCCAATAATATTATTTAAATAATTATACAGTTGTTTTGGATACATATGAATCATTTTGTATATAAGTTAAGGGATAATTTTGTAATCTAATTTTTATCATATTTTATTTATTCATAAGTATTTACTGGGGTATATTTATTATCCACATCCATGTTTCCAAAATAAGTATTCAAAAATATTATTTATATCCTTTATCAATTTTTTAATGTTCATTTTACACATTCATGAATTTTTACTTAATGGTATTAAAGTAATGTTTTTTCATTTTTAGTATGAGGTTATTTTTTGACTTTTCCAGCAAAAGTATGGGGAGAATGTTATTTTTAACTTATATGGAATTAATAGATTTTTATGCTTTAATAATTCCTTGTTTCTATGTAGAATCATTTATAATATTTTATTTTTATTTTCAACTGAATTCTTTTCTTTTATGATTTTGGAAATTTTGAGAAAAGAAAATATTTTTGAAGAAGAATGGTTATTTCCCTCAAGAATTAATTATAAGCCTTTTACAAAAACAAATTCAATATAAGGTGAATTTTTTTGAAAATAAGCTAATGTATTACCCCTATTAATCCTATGTCTTGATTATGTTTATGTGATTTAAGAAATATCTTTATTTTTCTTGTATTATGTTATAATGAAATTATTTTTAAGAAACCCATTTTATCCCTTTGGTTGTACTGTGATCCAGGATTTTTGTTTTGGGGGAACAAGTAAGAAAGATTTATTTATGAGATTAGTGGGACCTTTATCTCCTTATAGTTCTTTGATTAAATTTTTATAACTCATGAGGTATGTATGTTATGTGTGAACCAGATTTGATGTTCACAATTCAATGTGTGGACCTAGTTTTCATGAACATAGTTTTATGAGTGGACCTAGTTTCCATGTCCATAGGGTTATGCAAGGGCCTGATTTCATGTCCTTAATTTAATGAGTGAATATATTTCTGTTTATACATGTTTAAAATGTTATAAGTATATGCGTATGCTATTAATTCATGTCTTATGTTATAGTTATTGTCTTATGTATTATGATCCTTGATTTTTCTTTAGGATTCATGTTTCCATTGATATGTAGGGCATTATATTATAATGTTATAATAACATTATCATAAACATTATGAAAATGTTTATCTTTACATATCACGCTTATTTACCCATATTGAGGATCTATGCTCACCCCTTTTTATGTTTCTGTTCCCCAAGGATTTGAAGAAGGGTATTAAGTAATATTTGTCAAAAGAGAGTTCTAGTTAAGAAATATGAAGCAATATATGATTTAGATGTTTTATGAACCATTTGATTATATTTCCCAGTTTCCAAAGGCACTAAACTAATATAGTATATGGGGTGTTTTTGTATAATTTTAATGTATTCTATAATAGTTATGTGATATCCTTGTACATTAAGCATGGGTTGTTAGATCACCTCTTTGTCTTTTGGTCCACTCACATGGTAATTTCATATGGTTGGTTAGTGATTCACCTTTATGGTGATTTCAAAATATGGTTAAAACTTTATGTAGGCATGGTATATTGGCTATTCATATTGTGGTTGATAGGAACTACCCTTATGTAGTGGAAATTTAGCTTTATCTACCTTCAAATCCCTTGAAAAAACCACTAATAAGGTTTCATGTTTATTTGTGAACCCTTCCATGTCCTTAAAAGTATAGTTATCATTATTTAACCAAAAAACAGACATAATTGAACAATTATGAAATTGGACAATTTAAATTGATAAATTTAAAATTAGTCATTGAATATATATATTTCATAAATCAATAATAAAATTTTTATAATGTTTTATCCAAAATAAAATAATCTAACATGAATATATTAATTCAAAAATTCCAATCGCATTACAGCTAACATGAATTTTAACATTAATTAATAATTAATTATGAAATGAATAATCGATCCAATAAACACATTAATGAGACATTTTCGATTATAATTTGGAATAATTACTACTTTGATTTCAAAATTATCAAACCCCAAAATATTATTAAATAAATCTATTAAATATTAATATATATTGATGTGTCTGTGTGTAATAAAAGTGTCATAATAGAAAAAGATAAAACTTCACCATCTATAAATCAATGATATTTCCTAATAAATTTATTCATTAAATTCAATGGAGGTAGAATAATCTTAAAAATTAATGATCAATAAAGACAAAAAAGATATGATTTTGAAAAATATGTTCTTCCCAAATATTTCTCAATGAGAATTATATTATTTCTCTACATGAATGAATATATTTGTCTAATGATTTGTCTATATTTCGAAAAAGTGTTTGATTTTGAAAATTTGGAAATGATATAAACAAATTTCACTATGTATTTAATCGAAAATCCAACAAAAATTTTTATACATGTGAAATGAATCATAAAATTATGTCAAAATAAATATATAAAAATGAAATGGTGGTTATATTTAATAATTAAAAATATTTAATAAATAACTCATCTAAAAATTTCATATTAATAAATAATAAACTGAACTAGGTCTTTCTGTTTATTTGATATCCCATAACAATGTAATGATTCTGATTCTACTATTGAAGAAAATATTTCAAAGAAAATAGTTTAATTTTCATTCCCATGGTTTCACCAAAACCTATTTTTTTAATTGTTAAATATTAAAAATTATATGCGATCATACTATTTGGTAATATAAATTATAAGTCACTCCAATTAGCCAAAATTCATAAAATATAACAAAATTTTAAAACCATTAAAATTAAAATGAAATTATTTAATGAAAATAAATATAGAATCTCTTTATAGGAATTTTTAGATTTTATCAATTACTATAAATTATGAAAATTTAATTATCCCAATCATTCACGTAAAACCAAATGATTTTTCAAATGATAAGTACATGTTTGGGGAAACATAATAGA
Organism: Viscum album; assembly: GCA_963277665.1. Taxonomy (NCBI): domain Eukaryota; kingdom Viridiplantae; phylum Streptophyta; class Magnoliopsida; order Santalales; family Viscaceae; genus Viscum; species Viscum album. Next base: position 1,708,048,266 of record OY728140.1, on the reverse strand, counting down.
TACAATTATTCTTGATAAATTTAAAATCCTGAAGTTGCAATGTATTTTTAAGTATTGCAGGCTAGTTCCAAATAGATGGATTTCACAAATCCATCAGTATTCCAAAAAAATGAAAATAAATTGAATTTTTTTCCTTATGGTTTATATATAATGTTTTTCATTAATGTTTCTTATGAAGATAGTTTATAAAATATTTTATTACAGATTCCACGTTCAATCCTATTATAATGTTTTGAAAAATTACACCACACATAGTTTCATATAGTTATTAGTTATTAAACTGGTTTAAACACTCTTGTACAAAGTCAATTAATAAAAAAAACATGATTTAAATTTCATAAAACATTTATAGTTGGTGAATGATAGTTTATAATAAAAAAAACTACTGACCTCATAAATGAACGTTCCTATTTTATGTTCGAAATTCTTTTTACCTATTTTTTTGAGTAAAATAACATTACTAATCAATATTCAATTCTTATATATTGGAATAAGATAGCATTATATTCCAAAATATGAAGTTAAAAAAACAATTATATGAGTTTGAATGATTTTTTATTCACATTGTTTGATCCAGAAGTTCCATTTTGATTGAATTATATATTTCTTATTCAACAATATAGAGTGAAAGAATAAATAAAATCTTATTATACGGCATGAAACAATATGAATATAACAAAAAAATTATTCTTTAATAAATAAAATTAAAATAAAAAAGTATGAACATTGGTGTAATCCTAGGAATCCCTGAATTGTAATTCATCAGTTAGACTCATTGAAAGGTCAATCATCTACTATAGAGATATAAAAGTCCCATTGAATCTAATGAATTCATTATTTAAAAGATTACCTACTAACTATGTAATTCTAATTCTACTATCTTCTAACCTCCAAAACACTATTTCTAGCACTCTTGTTATAGTGAATAGACTTTAACACCTGAATTTAAATTTTCATGAATCAAAGTTCATCTATTAAAAAACAATTATGGCCTCAATCGTACCATTAAATACAAATTATCATTGATTGATCCATAAAAGGACATAGTCCCCAGTTTTTATATCCTAACATTTTAATTGGACTCCCTTATTATCCCCACTTACTCACTCAACCCCAATAAAAAATTATAACATGATAATATGACATCAATTTTAACTATATGATATCCATATAATAATTATGAAATATTTTAATAGTTAAAAAAATTATTTATAAAATAATAACTTAAGTGTAAAAATTAATATATATGTTTTATGTGATGTCCAGTAGGACCTAAATTCCTTATCCAATATTATAGAATAATAATTCCTTGAGATACTCATTATTTTCTCAAAAAGTTTTCTTAATTATCCATAAAAACCCATTTATAGTTTATTCGATTTAGGGAACCATGTAGTGAAAATTTTATGTCCACACCCATATTTTTCAAGTATGGAATTAAATATTATTTCTAATAATCATATATCATTAATAATAATAATGGAATTTTTACACCTAAATATGTTGAGTAAATTTTTTCTGATGATCCTTACCACATTATTTACATGAATATTTGGTATATCCACAGTATTAATTAATTTATACATGTTATCCACATTCACACAAATATATTCATTTCTATGAAGAGATTTGTATTATCCAAAAAATTCTAATTTACCAAAATAAAAATATTCCACCTAAATAATTCCATTTTGATTAATCCAATGTCTTCTACCATCATTACCCTCTATTTAATATTTATTAAATCCCACTACCAATATCTTAACATCCATGAATGTTTAAGGCCAATATAATCTATATTGAATAATGGTTTGGGAAGTTAATTCTACCCCATAGTGTCCTCCCCACAATGCGGAGTGGAATACTTCTAATATGGAAAGAAATCCTCCAAAGGAATACAACATCTATGTTTTCAATTATCATTTCATTTAATGACTAGTGTTTCATCGAAATTTTTTTAATTCAAATAAAAACTAAATTTATTTTCTTTTTCTTTTACACGGCCTTCAAACATTAATACTTATTCTTGTAAATTAGAAAAATATGCATACTGAGATGCCTTCTTCATTGAAATGAAAAGTTGTTCCAAATCTTGTAAATATGAATTTTTCTCTCTAAGGTTATCATTTTTTGGCATCTAATGGCCATGATTTATGGTCAAACACTACATATTCCTCTTCTTCCTATTATAAATAATTAAAAATAAATTAAAAATGTGGTCCATATCACCACTCTTATGTTTTCATATTTCCTGTGTATCTGGAACGTTAATGAACTCTTATCCTTGAACACTATAAACTTAGCCAAAATCTTGCATTTTCAAAATTTCTAATTGAAATAATGTTAATAGTTATATATATAATAGTGTATCAATTATATGAGAATATCTTATAAAACTAATATCTTAATGAAACACAAGTATCCACTATACAGTTATATTACCAAAAAAATTGTATTATAAGATCACTAGAACCAGTTATTTACTAAATGTGCACTTATAGTGTGGAAGATTGATTATCGGAACTAAAAATACTTTCTCTTTTAAAATATTGAATGAATACAAGAAAAATTCATAAAAAATAAACTATCCTTATATAAGAGGGAGAAAAGGTTCTTTGTTATCATAGAATGGTTGATAATGAATTTTTGGTAGAACCCCACATTCTGGAAAATAATTATAACAAAAATTGACTATAATGGAACATGTTAAACAATGGTTTAGTTTACATCTTCTCATATTCTAATTGTTATATCTCACAAAATGTAACATAAACCATATGACCTAATGTATTTAATTGTAGGACCAATTACATATAGAACATATATAAAACATATTTTGGACATTTTTTTGTAATCATACCACTCTATATCGCTTCTGTACATATCATAATTTACACACTTCTACATATCCTTGGGGAGGAATCATATTAATAGGGTAATCAAAGATGTTGAGAAAGGATAACATAAGTGATAAAAATTAGATGTAATAAATTAGAATGAGAAGTGTATATGTTTATTATCATGAAACATAAGTAAACCATGCCCATGAAATCATATAACATCAGTCATGAGTCATGGTATAAATCATAACATAACATAATATGGGAATCAAAAAAGGTTTGAAATTGCATATAATAAACATGATTCATGAGAGAATAATTTAGGAATAAAAATATGCATAACATTTTAAATAATCATATTAATAAGAAAATAAATCATTTTGAACATATCTTCATGATAATTATACATATACACAAATTTTTGAGCTTATATTGACATCATTTATACCCACACCCATCCTTCTGTTCATAGAAAAACCTCAATTATAACCACACATAACGTTGTAAACATACCCAAACCATGATTATACCCATTAAAAACCTAGTTATAATGGGTATACCACAATAAAATCCATATAGAACCTTGTGAAAATAACATAACCACAATCAAACTTAGGTACAACATTACGATCATAACTAAACAAAAAAATTTTCAAAACAAACAAACATTATCTCATGGCGTATAAAATAATAAAAAATGCATTGGATGGAGATATAGAACACCAATTTTCATCATCCATGTATGTTAGTGATACTTAAAATATAATAATTCATCTTATAATAATCAACCCAAGGGATGGAATTTTTTCTTAATATTTATAATTTATTTCATATAATAAATCATGATAATTTGATTCAAAATACATGATCACCAAAAAAAAGTTTTTAAAAAAGACACAAATAACATGGTTTATGAACCAATTCCTCACTATAGAAAAATCCTTTTCAATATAAAGAAAAATCACAATAATGGTTTTCCCTAAAAAGTGTTTTTTTATATCCTCTTCAAATCAATTATTTATAAGTCACATTTCAAAACCATTTTTTGAATATTAAGTGAAATATTCTTAATAAAATAATTCAAAACATTTTCCAATAAAGTAAAAAGTAGATGAAATAAAAAATATACCAAAAATGAAATATATAAGGAAAGAATATAAAATAAATGGAATGAAAAACATTTTAAATATATTTAAATGACTTTCTTAAAAACCATAACATTAAAATGACAATAATATCTTTTCTAAAAAAATGAATTTGGTAGAATAAAAATAATATTGGAAATTATAAAATCATGTTTCCCTTAGTGATTGAATAAAATTAGTGTTATGTAAAAACATAAACATGGTGTAAAATATATTAATATCAACAAAGAATTTTGCGAACATAAAATAAATTTTACTGCATACATTGCATCATCAAGAATGCATATTTCAGTGTAATAAATGATCTCAATAGACTAGAAGGTGTAAATAAATAAAAACATTATCATGGGTTAAAATATATTATTATTGTTAGATCATTTTAAAATATGATATATTATAATCCTTGGTAAATATTTATTCCATAAAACCCCCTTATTGGTTTTAAATTTTTTGAGTTAAAGCACAATGAGAGAGAGAATAATGAATTGAACATTTAATTTCATGAAATATAAAATAATAATAATTTAAAAATAATAAGTCCCTATAGATACGCCATTCTATTGAAATAATTTTGTTTAATAAATAATATGTCTCATTGGGTGAAAATCGTGGCATGAATCCCTTACCTTTACCCTTAATTTTCATGGGTGTACATTAACATCATGTATTATATTTATAAAAATTAAAATTCCCTACATAAGAAAATTATTCATATACATTTATATTCAGACACTAAATTAATAAAAAATTTCATAATGTAATATATTTTTATAATATCTTTTCAACATTTGGTTTTAATATTCTTTAATGTTTTCAACATGGTTCATAAAGGTGTTGTCAATATTTCTTCCTCTCCTAACGCTAATCATTTACAAAGAAATAACAATTCTATAATTTTAGGGAAAAAATTATGTACATAAATATTATATCATACTAGATTAATTTTCATTATATATAATGATATTCCAATCTAGAACCACTATTGTTTAGTTTATTTAGAAAATTGGATACATAATCAACTAGTGCATAAAAGATCAAAATCATCTGGAATTAATATTCTATAATCTAGAACCATTACTTGAAATATAATACATAAAACTATTCTTCATATGTTATATAAACAAAAACATAATAAAGGGTATGGTCATAATATCAAAAATGGTAAATAAGCAAGATATTAGTCAGCGATCAAATGTATTATTATAATGAGAATAAGGATAAGAGAAAAATATACTATAATTTATAACTCATACCCAAAAATTCATATATCATAATCATGATTCATGGAATAAATAATAGTATTTCATAATAAATAAATAATATAGGAATCAAATAACATGACACGTGAAAGTATAATATTGGCATCAGAGTTTCACAATGGGTGTAATCACCCTTATCATAGCATTATTATTCCAAGGCTACCCACCAAAATATTCATCACATGTGAGGCTTGGAATAAACTCTCATGTACCTATATTGGGTATCAAATAACCTCTAGGTTTCCCTATATTGGGATTTATATTACCTACCATATACCATATTTTGGTCTTGGTATAACCTATCTTGTATCCTTTGATCACATAAAACATTATTCATCAATAAATGCATTGGAGGATATTTATTAATGCACATGAAACATAATCATAGTCCTTTCATATATTATCCCCAATATCATGAAAAAATTTACCATCTCATCATATATTAACAAGATTAAATGAGAATGAGTTTCATAAATCTTTCATGTACAAAATTACAATGAATCCTAATACATATTAAATATGGAAACATTTGACCATATCCTCTATAAATCCTAATAAACACAAATTGATATTGTGATAAATTAAAATACCATTAAATTACCACATGAACCCTTCTTGAGGAATATGCTTGGTTATTTTTTAAATCAATTAATTAAAGTGTAAATTTTTTTAGAAAACTATTGAATTTTATTTATAAGAACCATGGTAACATATAAATGGATACAAAACATGTAATAAACCATAGTTGAAAAACATTGATAATACATAAAACTTTAACTATATTCATTGAAACATATAAGAAATCTATGATAGGATGGTATATGTATAATGTCCATAGAAATTGGGAAACTTAAATAACTCTCTTATAAAAAAATTATACATTGTCTCCCTCTTATTTCATTATAGCTCGACATCTTTTGAAATATCTTACTTAATACCCTTATTCATGATCTTAGAAAAATAAACATATGAAATGGTGTGCTAAAATCCTCATTAAGGGTTAAAAAGGGATATATCAAACATATCATAATCATAAGAAGTAAGAACATAACATTTGGAAGACTCGTCCTACATATGAAATATCATGATATCATGTCATGGGAAAAAAGTTCATAATAATTAATGTACATAATCCCAAATGTCATAACAAAATATGTGAAGTTTTATGGAATACAAATAACTATAGAAAATCATTTCATATTAGTCATGGCTCATTACCAAGACCATTATAACGGATAAAGTCCATTACTAAATTGAGTTCAATCCTAATTCCAAAATTATATTTCTGAACTGGAATTAATTTATGTTCTATTCATGTCGATGTCATGAGATATATATAATTAACCAAATCATTTTAGTGAGATATTTTTCCCACCATCTCATAATTAAATCATTCATACCTATGCCACAAAATCATAAATCATTCATCATAGCATAACCCAACAAATAAAATGGGTTTCTTAAAAATCATTCCATCATAACATAATCCATATGAAATATTATTCCATCATTAATAAAATTAAATCATAGTAATAATAGGGATATAAAAATAACTCTATTTAAGGAGCTCCATCTTTGATAGATTTGTTTTATAAAACACTTCAACTTAATTCTTGAAAAAAATATCCTTTCTTTTACAAAAACATTTTCATCTATCAAAATATTGTGATATTTTAAAATGAAAGAATTTATCTAAAAATAAACATGAAATCATATAAAGGAATCTTCATGGAAATATTGCATAAACATCTTTTCATGCTGTATAATTTTAAAAAATTTCTCATTTTACATTTGTTGGAATAGTCATAAAGTAACTTGTATAGAAAATGAAATAACTATTCCTTCCAAACCATGTAGTAAAAGTAAAATGCTAAAAAATAATATTAAAATAACATATAATTATAGTAAAAATCGATGAATAATTTTTAAAATACATGGAAATTTATGATAAATATACCCCAAAAAATAATTTCACATAAAAAATTTAGGATAATAACGAGATTGGATAATTATTACATACCATAGCTCTGATATCCATTGTATATATATGAACCTCTTGTATAATTATTTAAATAGTTTTATTGAATTATTACATAATGATATTAACTTTTATGATGTTATATATTATTATATTATCCTACGTCTGTAGGTAACATTTAATTGTCACTCGTTATTAAGATATTAACTGCTTTATGTTCTAATGCTATTTTTATCAGATATGTTCATGTTCCACAACTTAGGATATAGTTTTATAATTTACATAATTAAATTAGTATAATAAATATCATATTTATTAATTTGATTCATCTATATAATCATGGTTTAATGAATATCATGTAGAATAATCACATCGCATCATGGAGACGGTAGGTCGTACGTACGCACAAGCGACGATATCATTCCCATAATTAATAATTGTTATTTAATTTGAAGGTGTATAATATTTCAGAATTAATATCATGTTATAATAATCATATATAGTTATTATTTCTATCATTATACCCATAAAAGTAAGGTGGTTGTGAAAAATAGATTACGCTGTGGCGTGGAGACGGTATGTCCTACGTACGCACGCGCGGTGATTTTTTATTTTCATTTGATAGATAGAAGGTGGAATATGGTTATTTAAGAATTATTATATCATATCAGTACACTAGTGATACTAATGTTGTTAAATTATAATGAAATAACTAATGAATATGAATTATAAGATGAAATAATTTTGATTGAATCTGTATAACAGATTACCAATTCATCGATGTGCTTCCTCTAAATCTCTTCTTAGAGAACTTGATTTTGTATTTGAAGATGAACAGAACCTATATTATGTAAATATAGATGTCGATAAGGAAAAATGGTGGGGTATGGCCAATATTGAAGGCTCAAACTGGAGTGATGACTCAGGGGAAGAGGTTCTCTTTTATAATTGAGGTGATGGGACATTTGGAAACTCAATATATAATAACTTAAATTATAATCAAACCCTACCAAAAACCTCAAAAATTACCCAATGTAAAATATAAGATGTGATAGGGTTTTAATATCATCAACCAATACATTTTGTATAGGTATTTAAATCAATTTAAACCTTATCTTTTTAATTAACACTTAGTTATTCTATTTAATTATTAACTAGGGTAACTAATTACTTAATAGTTAAAGGGAGAAATATTTACTTATTTTTTTTAAAATAGATCTTAAATAAAAAATTTATGTAATTATATTCCATATTTTAATTATTAAATATTTTTTATAAATGTTTTTATTATTTTTAAATAATTTAATAAAACATTATTTTGATAAACAATCAATGGTATCAATTTTGACACTATTAAATTCACTGATTTTTAAAATTATTAATATAATAAGATATCTTCAAACCAAAAAATTTATTTATATTCCTAGTAAGTCTTGGTAATCTAGAAAATTCATTAGAAATGATACTTATCCTAAATTATTTTAACTTTAATATTTTTAATATCCTTATTTGACAGTTCTCTTAGTAAAATTATTATGACAATAGTTTTGTATAATTATTTAATATGATTATTTTTTGAATAAAAATTAATAATAAAATAATATGTATAATATAATTCTACTATTTTTAATAATAACACATTTAGCCTAATTTATCTTTTTTAAAATCAAATATTTATTATTTCATACTTATTAAATTATGAGGGTGACAACATTAACATCACCTAAAATAAAATAATGTAAGTGACATAATCTCTTATATAAGACTCCAAATAGACCATAACTCTACCCCTGTATGATTTAGGTTTAAAAAAACTCATCCAATGATATTATGACTAGTGTTATGGAAATTTATTAATTATATTCTTACCCTTAATTTCTAGGATTACACTTTTACTGTATTAATAAAAATTACCAAAGTTACTATTCATGATGCAAAAAAAATAAAATAAATATATTTACATAATTTTTTTCCACTTATTCATAAAATATAATCAATTATTTAAAATTTAAAACACATAAGTTTCAATAAATAATTTAAAATTATTATTGTTGAAAGAAAGAGAGATCTAGTTTTTAAAGTTAAAACATTGCAAAATATTGAAATGTTTTTACATATTAATTCAATGAAAAATTAATAGTAATGAATTAAATTTTATTGAATGATAAATATATTTTATATTTATAATTTAAAACCATTCAACATTGTAATTTATCCAAATAAATTATTTTGATGAAACAAGTTATTTTCACAAAAAATTTAGAATATTTTTACTATTAATCAAAACGTAAATGTTATCAGAAATATATCAGAAATTGATCAAAAGTAAATTTTTATATTACACATAGAAATAAAATTTATATTTCGTGATATATAAATTATTAATCTGTCAAAATATAAATTTAAAATGGCTTCACCATGCAATGGTGTAAAATCACTGTTTAAAAAATATTGGGTTTTATACATCAAATATGGTTTATTCATACCCTATAAATAAAATAATGATTGGATGAATATCAATGATATTATATTAATTATATAAATTATATATCTCATTAATTTCATTAGCAATAGAAATTCACTCCAAAATACAAATATCTACTTGATTGATATTTTTTTAAAAATAATTGATAGCCAGTAAATTCACAATGCATTTTCATAAGTTAGTTATATTTATTCCTGCTAACTTAGTGACTAGGATATAATGGTGATTTTATACTAATGGCACCCCATTGTTCTTTTAAACTCACATTCAATCCAAGCTACTAAAAAATTAAAATTAGTTAAAGAAAATATTTTATAAAAACATCTCGGTGTTACATTCTACCATCCTTAAACTGAATTTATCCCTTGAAATTTGTTACATGAAAAAAACAGATGAGGATACCTCTCCCTCATCATATTCTCAAGTTCCCACATAGATTACTCAAATTGGTGGTACTTCCATAAAATTTTATCCAAGAAAATGACCTTTTTCGTATAACATTTTCTCTACGATCCAGAATCTCTATCAATTGTTCTTCATATGAATGCTCTTTCTCCAGTGGTACGACTTCTGAGTTAATACATGTGAAAGATCTGGAATGTAATTTCACTGGGGATATATATGTTACACATCATGAACATTAGATATATTTGGCAGAAGTTTCAATCGGCAAGCTACCTTTCCAACATGATCTAGAATTTTAAAAGGTCTGATATACCTTGGAATTATCATGATTTTCTTTCCAAATATCACTATACTCTTCAAGGGAGATATTCATAGAAACACTTTTTCACCAAATTCAAACTATATCATATTTATTCAGTTGTCAGTATAAATTTTTTATCAACTATTTGGTGATATTATGAATTGTTTGAATAGATTTGACCTTCTCAGCCATTTCATCAACACGATCAAGTTCTAATATCATTATTTCCTAAAATGCATCCCATAATGTTGGAGTTATAAACTTATTTTCATAGAGGAATTCATAACGATCCAAATTTATATTTTAATTAAAGATATTTTTATTAGAAAATTAAACTGAAGGTAGGTGTTGATTCGAACCACATTTGAAATACATAGAGCAATATCTCAACATTTATTCCCAAGTTTGAATTGTCCCCTCAGAGTGACTGTCTGTCTAAGTATGATAACCAGTGGTGAAACATAACTCTATATCCAGAGCATTCTCATGAAATCCCCATAACATTGAGTTAAACCTCATATCTTGATCAGATATAATAAAATGTTGTACACCATGAAATCTTACCACTTTCTTTACATATATCCTAGAAATTTGATGAAGAAAATAATCCTATTAAATTGCAATGAAGTGTGCCGACTTCGTAAGACAATCAAATATGACCTAGATAGCATTAGTTACTTGTGATTTTTTGGGATGTCTAATAACAAAGTCCCTAGTGATGATTTCCAATTTCCACTTAGGTATTGTAAATGGTTGTAACAACCCCTTAAACTTCTATCTATCAACATTAACTTACTATCTAACCAAGCATCGTCTAATATATTTGGAAACATCTCTTTTCATGACATCCCATGAAAAATAAAATTTCAAGGACTTGTATATCTTTGTGCTTATAGGGTGAAAAGATATTGAAGAACAATGATCCTTATCTAACAGTTCATTCTTTAATTCTAGTATTGGGGGAATACAATCCTAATTCATAAACCTTATTATTTGACCACAATCATTGTTGAATTCATGAACATTTCTCATGTGTTGTAGCTCTACATCTTTCTTTTGTGCCTCCTCAATCTTCACTTATTTTTATTGTTTAATAATAATCTGATAATGATTATATATATCCCCCTCCTTTAAATTTTCAAGATCTAAACCTTTCAAATCCAAAAATATTGGATCTTTTGTGATCCTCATCATAGATAGGCTATCATGGTCTTGTCAACTCAAATCATCTTACACCTTATTCAATTTTCTAAGGTAGTAATATATAGAGTAGTCATAATTTTTAATAAAATATAACTATCTTTTTTGGTGCTTATTCAGATATATTTTGTGAAAATACACTTTAAACATTTATGATTTGTATAAATATCACACCTTTCACCATAAAGATAGTTCCTCCATTTCTTTCATGAAAATATTACCACAGCTAACTCCAAATAATTGGTTAGGTAATTTTTCTCAGTGATTTTCAACTGTCGTGAGGCATAATCCATCATCGTATTGTTTTTTATGAGAACACATCTCATCCCCTTCTTGGATGCATCAATATAGATCACATACCATTCTCCACTACAAGGTAGTGTGAGAATAGGTGCACTGGCAATCCTTTTTTATGTTATTTGAAATTATCTTCACATTTCTTCATCCATATGAACATGACATATTTATGATTCAATATGCTATGTGGATTAGATAATAGTGAAAAATATTTCACAAAACATCGATAATATCAAACCAATGAAGGAATACTTTTAATTCTAGTTATAATTATTGGTCTTAGACAACTTTCAATAACATATGTCTTTTATGATTCTATAGATATACCATCACATGATATTATATGACCCAAAAAAGAATTTTTTAAACCCAAATTCCCACATTGTAAATTTTCCATTAAACTTCTACTTTCTCTGGGTCTTCAGTAAAATTCTCAAGTGGTATTTATTTTCGTAGTTTCTCTTTAAATAGTCATGAATATAAATTATATAGACTACAAAAAACAAATCCAGATATTTTCTAAAGACTCTATTCATTTGAACCATGATGATAGTAGGGGAATTAGTAAGGCCAAAAAGAATCACTATAAATTCATATTGTACATACCTTGTACGGAATATTTCCTTTGGTATATCCTTCTTTTTTACCCTTAATTGATGATATATTAAATGAAGATCAATCATAGAAAAGTACTGATCGCTATATAATTGGTCGAATAAGTCATCAATGTGGGGAAGATGTTATTTATTCTTGATATTCATCTTAATATGTTCTCGATAATCAATTTAGAATCCCAGTGATCGTTAATTCTTCATAAAAAATGGAATATTTTCTCCAAAGGTGTTGCACTAGTGTTTATGAGTACCTTATCAAGATTCTCATGGTGAAGTTTATTCTATTCCTGCAACTCAATTGGGACCATTATATAAGGTTTATTTGAAATAGGCATAGCACTCGGTATGAGTTCTTTTGAAAAACCAAGATCATGATTTTTTGGAAGTGAGGGAAATTACTCTAGAAATAAATCATCAAACATTCATAAAATGGGTGTATTCTTTATCATTAGTTTCTACCCTACCATTTGAGATAAATAACCTTCATTTATATAAATCAAGGCTTATACGTTGGAGTAAATTTTTAATGGAATGTTATATTCATCCTTGCATCAATAGATGATCATAGATTAATCTAGAATATGAAATTTGACATTCCTTTCTTGGAAATTGATAAGAGTAACAAATAGAGAAAGAAAATCGTTGACAAGAATCACATAAAATTACACTATAGGAAGAATCAAAATATTTTTAGGAAGCACTTTCCCAGAAACATCAACCAGATAAGAAATATAAACATTTGATGCGATAGTTGTGACATTAAGAGTTGTCACGGCTAATTGAACATCTAATCATTGAGGTTATATAGAGTTTCCCTTAAAAATATGAAAAAAATAAAAGAGTGGGTGGATACAGAAACAAATAAAACATTTTATACTTTAGAGTGGATGGAATGTATACCTTTCACCACTTCATTATCTGACTCCACATTATCGATAGTGATTATATGTGACCTTCCATTATCTTTGGACATAAGACTTTTCTAAATTCGATCATCCTCAATAACCCTTTGAATATGCATCAATTTCCATAATTTCTCATTTCTTTGGACTTGTATCATTAATGTGTTAGAGGTGTATTATATGTTGCCTTTTCTCTGTTTGCATCATTAGATATATATTTTCCATCACATCGGCATTCAACTACTTGATAACCTTTTTTCCACACTTAAATAATTTATTATTCCCTTAAAGATAAATTTCCCCATGTTTCATACCAGAGATTCATCATAATAAAAAAATCATATTCTTTTCAGTATGGTCATTACATTTTCCTTTGAATTTTATTTTTTTATTCTAATCAGAGCCATATGACTGATAGGTTACTCCAATATACATCCCATACTTCAGAGAAAATTAAATTATTTCCTAATAACTATTAAATTTTATTATGGAATATTCCATTTGGAGACATGGTTTTAATCCACTAAAGAATCGATCAATTTTTCTATCAGGTTGGATAATAATTCAATAAGCTTACTTTGAAAGTCTTATAAAATTTCCTTCATAGGTACCAATAGATTCATCATCCATTTTTATGTTCAAGGAACTCCTTATCCATATTATTTTTAAGAATATGAGTAATTTAGTTTTTGAAATAGGAGTTCTTGAACACGTCACAATCCATGTACTCAATTTCTTCTCTTTTCCTCATATTATGTATTAGACTCTACCACTGATCCGCTACACCTTCCAAAGATAAATTGTTAAGATGTATTTATCATGTTCATAACATTGAAGAACTGAAAATATCTTTTTAGTGTTACCAATCCATCGTTCAGCCACTGATGGATTAGAAATCACACTGAAAGAAGGTGGAAACTTCCTCACGAAGGACATAGCATATTGTTTCTTATCCATTGCTCGTTAAGAAGTCCAACATGATTCATATCATGATTAATTTGTGTGAGAATATCTATAAGGATTTTCATTCCAACTCCCATATAATTTGGTTACTCAGGAGGACAATCATTGCATTTCCCATAGCATTCATCATTAACATGGATCCTTATATAGGTTCTAGGCTAAGTGGATGCAGGGTTGGGATGGCGCCCAATATTAATTTTTTACCATAATCAATGATTACTCTGGGATAAATATTATGGTTAATGGTAGTCTCCACATAATAGAATTAAATATTTACAAAAAGAAGGAAGAGGCCTAAAACCTTTAGATAAGATCTTGCACATCATGTTTATAATTAACTTAATTAATTTCATAATGTAAAGAATGCACGAATCATAAGTATTTTCTTATACAATGATGTTGATCATACAGAATGACCCTTACTTATTATCTCATTGTGCATGCAAGGGTCCATTCTAGAATCCATCTAGTTGTGATCCACATGTTCTCTAATGTCCTCTGATTGACACAACTGATTCCATTGGTTCTAGCGCAGAGAAGTGAGTGTATTGGGTTGGTTTTTCTTGATCAATTGTTCTTCAGCCTTGAAGGACATCTCTCATTCTTAAGAGGGGTGGGAAGAGGATTAGAGAGAGAAATATTTTATCACAACAACTCTCAATTCACTATTCATGTATTTCGGTACATTGCATAGTAGATATTTGTGTCTATTAATCGAAATGAGGATTCAATTACAATATTTTATTTCGTAACAACAATTAAATAGATTAATAACCTTAGAGAAAATCCATGCTTCTAATAATAATACCGCATCATTTTTTATGGTGCTCTGACTTGCATAAAATAGAATTATAAATAAAATTCCCCATTCCAAAATAATAGTTTCATTATTATTATTTTAGTTTGTATGAACTAGTTAAATAATTATTTAATGTCTTGAAAATTTTTATTTTACTATCAGTCCGACCTTGATCTAATCAAACTCTACTTCCATTTATTGAACACTCGAATAAATAAATAAATAAATAATTTATTCTATTAAATAAATATTTTATTTACAAACTAGTAAATAAATATTTATTAAATGTTCAATAAAATAAATAAAAAAATTAACCAACATATAATGAATAATTATTTATTTAATTTATGCAATCAATTTAACTTGAATAAAACTATTTAACAAATTAAATTCAAATATAATTTAACTAATTAAATTCAAATATAATTTAACCGAGACCACCACAAACACTTAGTGTGTGACATTTTAGTATTCCTTTTCATTGGAATTAGTAGATAATTCCTAAAGTCCAAGAGTAATATCTATAAACAAGTTAAGGAACCCAAGTTAACCAATATAAAGTCACAAAAATGACATACAAATATGGAGGCTCACTATGTATTATAATTCCCTTGTCTCAGTATCTCATTAAGATGGTTTCTGGATATTTTCATCAACCTCTATTCTTGATATTTCATTCTTGGATACATGAAATAAACATGTCATTACACCATAGATATTGAATTTTGTGTGACCATTCTATTTTAATAAAATGGGTGATATATCGACTTTCATAAAAGGAAGGGTAAAATCTTTCCTCGACTTATCCATTAATAACATGCCACTCATGACTCACCCAATGTACCATACTTCCCTACAACTATCTGTGTGGTGGATTTCATCAGAAAATCAATGTGAATGACTCATGACATGTATTAATGAGAATATTAAATTATAAGGATCATTACACCTGATCGTAGATAAAAATATATAATGACACCAAAAAATGCAAAATTCTTACTGGTAGTTCTGTTCTCATAATCACTTGCCTTGATGATTACTAAGTAAAAACTACATGAAAGGTAGTCTCATATGCTTACTATTAGTGTCACATGATGTTATAAATACTATTATTCCCATAACAATATGTCATCCAACCACAAAACAATATTTAAGAATATTGTCACAACACTTCAAGGTTCGAATCATTGTGGGGAACTATTATGACCTTGTTAATGCGGAAAATACTCAAAGACATTATTACATTATAGTCATTAAAAACAATGAAAAATATACAATAAATTGTTTCATATTTAAATATATTAGATATTCATTTAATCAAATTACATCCCACTGGTTCAAGAAAACCAAATTTTAATAACTCCCACTTTTCCTATAGACAACTACCTATGACTTTCAATCTGCTAGACCTCACATGATGATAATGTTTTTCCAAAGTCAATGCTTTAGTAAGAAGGTCCACCACATTGTTTTCTATGGAAATACTATTCACTAAAACATCACTAATCTCGATGAAAAATACCTCACGAGTTGATACTTTCAACGTATGTGCTTTATCTATTGAAGTGAATTTGGTTCTATTGTGGGAGCCACCGTGGTAGTATTATCACAGTTCAATGTGATGGGATCTTTACCACTAGTTTTCCAATCCTGCTCCTGGAAAATGATTCGCATCCCAACTGCTTATTTATCTGCATCAGAAGCTATGATATACTCCGACTCTACTATAGAATTTGTGGCCACACGTTTCTTTGAGCTCTTCAAAATCACTAAAACCCCATGAAATGATAATATGTAACCCATTTGTGACTTCATGTTATCTTGATCAGGCTAGAAACTAGCATATGTATATCATCTGATGACTACTTCCTCATATCTAACATAAACCAAGAACATGTTTTTAGTATGCCACTGATACTTTAGGATAATCTTGACTATCATCCAATGGTGGTCATCCATCCAATTACATATCATGGAATACATCACTAACCCAATCGCTGATGTGTATAGAGTCCATACCATTATATTTCTTTCCTCATGTGTCCGAGGACAAATTTTTTTTTGGAAATTAGAATACCATGAGACTATGGAAAGAATACCGTCTTGGATTTTTCTATAATGAATGTCTTTGGTATCCTATTAATGTATGTACTTTGACTTATGCCCATAAATATCTTAGATCTATCACAACAGATCTTGTTCCCAAGAATATATGTTGCCTCACCCAAGTCCTTTATTGAAAAGCATTGACTCAACCATGCCTTCATAGAATATAATACTGGTACCTCATTTACAATATGTAATATGTCATCAACATATACAATTAAGAAAATTAATGCACTCCCACTAAACCATTTGTAGACACAAGGCTCACATTCTTTCTTGATAAAACGAAATTTCATTATAGCTTCATCAAAATGAATGTTTCATGACCTTGATGCTTTCTTTAATCCATAAATGGATTTCTGCCACTTGCATACCTTATTGGAATCCTTTTGTGTCATAACCCCTTCCGGATGCATCATGTAGACAACATCCTCAAGGTTCCCACTAAGGAAGGATATTTTGAAATCCATATTCAAAATCTCATATTCAAGGTAAGTGGTAATGCCCATTAAAATTCTGATGTATTTGAGCATTACAATTGGTGAAAAGGTTTCATCTCATTCAATTCCATGATGGTTCTTGAAACCTTTTACAATCAGTTGTGCCTTATAGGAGCTGACTTATCATTCCATGTCCAGTTTTTTCTTAAATACCCATTTGCAACCAACAATATTTACATCAACTAAAGAATCTACCAAAATCTAGAATTGGTTTTGTACGTGGAATCCTTTTTAGAATATATTGGCTTCATTCCACATAGAAACATCTATGTCGCTTAATGCTTCCATGTAGGTTAGAGTATCATTATTAT
Source organism: Viscum album (assembly GCA_963277665.1). Classification (NCBI taxonomy): domain Eukaryota; kingdom Viridiplantae; phylum Streptophyta; class Magnoliopsida; order Santalales; family Viscaceae; genus Viscum; species Viscum album. The sequence continues at coordinate 1,708,030,161 of OY728140.1, read as the reverse complement.
CAACTAATAATGAGTCACCATCCTTGGATACTAAACAACTATACCGTTCCAGTTCTCTAACCACTCTTGTACTCCTAAGTAGTTATTGTGTCTCTAGAACAGTTCAATCTTCCATGGGGATTTTTGGAATTATTTCTTATACCAACTCTTGTTTACATTGAGCCTCTATTTCATCGAATTCTATCCCACTCCCACATTATATTTAGGATATGTTCTCCCTATTAATAAATATTGTGTTTCTTGCCACTATAAACATTTTTTCATGAGTGGTCGTATAGCTAATATCCCCTTGTTTCCTTGTGGTATCCTATAACGGTGCACTTGAGGTTAATGTTTGTTAACTGAAGAGGCCTAAACAAACACATCACTTCCCCAAACATCTAAATTTGATAACTTGGATTTCTTTCCACTACGACACTCATATGGAATACCATTTATCAATTTAGTTTTTTTACTTGGTTTAGTATGTGCACCACTATTTTTAACACATATCCCCAAATGGATAATAAAATAATTTCACGACACATCATTTATCTCACCATGTCAAATAAGATTGGGTTCTTCCTTTCTCTAAGAACCTTCCACTAGGGCATGTAATGAGGATTGATTTGGGATAAGATACCAAACTCCAATAAGTAATCAATGAAGTCATGATTAGGATATTCTCCACCTCATTCTAAGTAGAGTTTCATAATCACCTTACCAATCTGGTTCTCAACTTAATTTTTGTATTCATTAAACTTATCAAAATATTCCGACATATACCTCATTAAGTCGATATATCCATATCTAATAAAATCATCAGTAAATTTTTTTAAGTATGATTACCTTCCTCTTGATTTAACTGGAAATGGTCTACACACATTGGTATGAACCAATTCACTATGGTCTTTAGAACTTTACCTTTTCCCACTAAATGGGGATATGGTCATTTTTTCTTGTAAACATGAATGACATATGCCATGTTGTTTTAGTTAAAAAGATTATAAATATCAATCTAGGTGTAACATTGTCAAGAATTTCTAATTTAGATGACCTTGCCAGTGATTTCAAATTTTTGTACGGTATGAGTCATGTGAAGTAGTTTTATTATCAATATCCATTACTTGGTTTGTGTAATCCAACACGTAAAGACCATTTTATATGTGTTCCAAAATAGAAAAAATTCAATATTTTTAAAATAAGAAATATTAATTTCCAAACACGTAAAAATCCATTGGTATGTAATCTGGATACAAAAACAAGGTTTTTAGTAAAATACGACACATAATAACAACCCTTTAATACCCCGATCATCCATTTTAGAAATGTGAGATGGTAGTCCTTGAAAGATAAAACAAAGAGTCTAGCTATGTTGGAAACTCATAGATCTACCTTCCCTTGGTTTATCTTCCTTAATATACTTAGTTCATGTATTTGTATACATATATGAGAACCACAAAAAATATCTAAAACCCAGTTTTTAGAAACAGATAGATTACATTAGATAAAAAACAAATCTGAAGCTTCCCCTTTCAATTTTAGGATGGGAGTAGTTCTTATTTTAGTGGCCCTTCTAACCAAATGAGAAACAAAAATATTCTTGTTCCCTTGCCTCCACTTTGATCTTACTTTTCTTGTAAGGGCGTGGAGAAGCTTTGGGATGAAAGATCATCCCTTTTACTTTTCTTTTATTCACCATAGGGACATAATGATTTTCACACTTTATATCTTTGTCCACTTGGAGAATGAGGATAAGAAGATAAGATAGTGACCTCTTAATATTTGTGAAGCTCTGTGGGAGTGATACCTGATTGAGATTGGGGGATAGTTCTTCGAGGATTTCAATCCATAAAACCATCAGGTGCTGAATGTACCCAATGAGATTGACTACATGAGGCCTAGTTGGGTAACCATTTCAAATCATAATCAGAAAGACTTCCTTAGTTATATCAAACCTTTTTGTCTTTATATCTCACGAAAAAGGCCACAAATGTGCTCGAGAATTCTATAAGCATCCATGTTTTCATAAGACTTCATTATCACACTATATATTGATGATAGCATCAAACATAGAATGTTGACCACATCTTTCATATGTTTCTCATAGACTCATAAATCTTCATCACTCACTTCTTTTTTAGGTGGATCAAGTATTACTAACTTCAACATGATAGACTTCTGTTCATGGAATAGGATAACTCAAAGGCATATAAACCATTCCGATTAGTTATTACGAATGAGGATATTTTCATTATACATAATTGATTGCTGGGATAATGTGGTTTAGGATCTTTTCATTTTTATTCTAAAATCAAAATAGTATATATTTAGTACTTTATTGAATACATTTTATGAGAAATAATACATTTATTTTACCAAGTATTCCACTATTTTATCAAGTCTCAATGGCCCTCTCTATTAAACATAGAATGTCAATTTTCTATGAAATTATAGAGGAAACGATCCATATTACCCTTATTATAAACCAAACAAGGGTTGGTCAAACTTATTTCATAGTATTTAGGTAGGTAGGTCTTTTCCAACTATAGGCTTGCAACTACTTGATCTATTGAGTAGACACCCCAATCCTAAAATCCTGTCATTAGATTTCCTAAACACTTTAATCCAATATTACACCATGTCTTTAAAGGGATACTCCTCTTGATATGATATAGTTAACATAAATAGATACCATTAATAAGGTATTCTTGAATAAAATTATGTGTCCCAACAAGAGTTTGTCAAACACATTGTTTTATTGATTTTTTCTCTTAATCAAGTAACTAAAGGCTTGGTCGGAATTTATATTTTAATTTGAGGTATTTTTATCAATTGTACGTGAATTTGTAATTATAATTATCACATTATTGTTTATATTTAGTGGAACCAACTTTAGTGATTATCCACATCTTGATAATAAGTACACATAATACTCATTTATTTTAGATCCATATTGCATCATTTTTACTTCATTAGTTATTCGATCGCGACAACAAATCTATAATGATAAACCATGCATCTATCAAAAATAAAATAAAGAATAGGTAACGAGAATGATCATTTATAATGGTTAGTTTATTTAGTAGTTGATAAACTAACCCAGAACTTGGGGTGAAACACCTTGATCCTTTTCGATTCATGTTTACAGATTTCCATATGTCCATCTCTCTATCTCCTAGGATTGGTTCTGTCTCGGATCTAGCTTAAACCACCTCCACTAGCTTCGAAGTTACATCAATTATATATTATTTTAGACTCACATGAATGTGAGGGGTAAAATGAGGTTATACATAAATGAAACCCTGGGGACACAATCCCTATATATTAATGAGGAGAAGGCTTGCATGGTAAAAAAACTTAATTTAAATTAATTAATTTAAAGAAACTATCCACATACAACAGTACTTTTCTGGCTCATGATCATCCATACATGAAATGATATTTACACATATATAAAACTAGAAATCTATTATTTAATTTTTTTCGGTTCAAGATAGATCACCCTCAAATCATTAAAATATCATATTTAATAATTAAATCATTTTATTTTAAACCATTTCCTGAATTTCCTTGATACCCTCCTCCATAATAATTTTAAACTATTAAATTCATTTAATATTATCTTTGAACATAACATATACCTTGGTGGGATCCTGGTTAATTCTTGTTCATAACGACCCATAGTATAGAAATTGCCATGACCCGTCCGCCGGGGCCCTTGCCATGACTACCCCACGCCTGCCTTCCATAGGCCAGGGGCTGGCAACATGCACCAACGGCGTATTTCCTTAAAACTGGGAATGCATTGCCTTAATAACCTGTAAACACATGCAACTAAACACACAGAAAGATATTAAACACCAAGTAAACTTTATAACAAATGAGGTCTAAAAGTGAAAAGTGGCCGGAATACAAGCTCAACAGTAAAGTACAAGAAACTGAAAGTACAAGTAAAACTGATGAAAAAGGAAAATAGATTTTGGTTTATCCTTCGAGGTTCCTTCTTGAATGGTAGGTACATATCATATCCTCATTACTCCATGTCCATCTGTCTCCTCCATATACCGACAAGCTATATGGTCCACCTCCAAGTACTATCCAGTCCCAGTACTCCCAGCCTCGGTCTGCGTTTTCCATCATCTGTATCCAACACAACACGTTGTGGGCATAGCCTGTGCAGGGGTGAGTATAACGATACTCAGGAAGGACCCTGAGACCCTAAAGGTATCACAAAATAAAACAACGATAAACCACAATGTATGAAATCAATAGATAACCCTAAAATTTATATGCCCATACATAAACCTAAGTTATTAAGTAATCCATATCGATCATGAGGAAAACACAAAATTTCAAACCCATCTGAACTAGGATTTTATTCTAGGGGTAGTATCAAGTAACATCCCAAGTCACTTTTTCAAAACCTTGACTGATGGATAACTCCACCTATATCGAGTACAGAGGGCCAATCATGACACCATTCATGCTCCCCACTAACCTTGGACTACTAAAGTACTCCCCTTATCGAGTACCGTGGATCTGCTGCATCACCAAGAGCGCTCCCCACGGTGGGTCTGCTGCGTCACCAAGCGTGCTCCCCTCATAGCCTGATGCGTTACTCCTCCTATCGAGTATCATTGGTCTAATGAATCACAAAGTGTTCACCTCCACCTTGGGTGTACCATGACACCAAAGCGCTCCCCACTGGGCTAGTAGAGTCACCCCGAGTCAAACGGTCAGTGGTCGTCAGGCCTCAGCCAGCTACTCAGTCTCTGCACTACACTCAATTATATCTGAGAGAATCCACTCCATGAGCCCCTGGTCGATACTCCAACTATCATGATATCGCAAGAATAAGTATCTCAATGGTCTTCCATGTCATAGGGGTCTCAACGCAATAGACGACGTGTCAATCAGACACCTGGTCTGTGAGTTATTAGCCTTTTAGTCTCAGTGGCCCGGTTGGATTTATGATCAATCCATACTGACTGTAACTCAACTCTACCCCAAACATCAGGGGGGGGTCTTCTCAATGTTACAGTCTTCTCCAATATTACATGTGCTGCTGACGGTTCATCAAATGGACATCTGGTGCCAGAGATATGGACAAAAGAAAGTAAAGGGGTCATAGTGGGCCCGAATCCGGTCTGACCCGGTCGTACCAACCTCGCCTGACCCCGTATGGGACAACCCAGTTCGGTTCAACCAGGAAAGACCTGTTGGGTCTTACCGACATGGAGGGGTGGGCTGTGAGGGGTGGATAGGGGACTAACTGGCTATGAGGGCATGGACTTACCGCGAGTCAGCATGAGGGCGGTTCGGACCTGAGGGTGTCGCGTGGGTGGCTCGGCCCGAAGGGCACTGCAAGGTAGGCTTATCCCGGGGCATGGGGCTAGTTCAGCCAGGGTGCCATGAGGGGCACGATCGGCTTGGTACAGCTGGGGTGTCTCGAGGTGCAGGAGTGGCTCAGTTTGGCCGGGGCGCCGCGACAGGCGTAGGCATCTTGGGAGGTTGGGGCTCTGCGAGGGGCTTGGGAGGCTCGAGAGATCGGGGCACCACAAGAGTCATGGGTGGATCTAGAGACCGGGGCACTTTGAGGGTCGTGGGGGGCACAAGAGGCCGGTGTTCCGTGAGGGGCGCGACCAGCTCGAATGTCCGAGTCTCCACAAGGGACGCGAGCGACACAGGAAGTCGGGGCGCCACGAGCGGTGTAAAGAGCTTGGGAGTCCGGGGCACTGTGAGGATCACGGGCGGTGGTGCGGCGTGGCCAGCGGGTGGCGTCGATGGCGGGTGGGGTGGGGTGGGTTCGGCCGGCCGCGGTGCGGGGCCAGTTCAGCCGGCGGCGGCATGGGGCTTATTCAGCCGAGAGGTCAGGACACCGTGTTGGCGGCGCGGGTCACGGTGGCTATGGGTGGCGACACCGTTTCCTACGTCGCCTTCTTCATCCTTGTTGCCTTCCTTCATTCCAAAGAACAACACAAAGAAAAATGGTGGAGGGTTCAAGACAGGTTTCTTTGGCCATCACCATCTGAGTTTATGGTGGTAGCATTTCGCTAAAGCAATGGTTCTTTCACAAACCACAAAAAGAAAACAAGGTAAGTATTATCACGCAGATGAACCCCCTACCTTGCTCTTTGTAGTTTGATGTTAGAACGAGAATTCGAACGTGAATTTTTTGTAGATGAACACATCCTACATCGGGGGAATTTCTGAGAAAGAATGTTGAAATCGAGGTTGAGTTCGTTCTTTGTAGTCGAAGGCATTCCTTGTCGGTAATCTTCGTCAGTGGAGAGTTCTTCATTGGGATCTTTATCCCAGGTTCTTTCTCTCCCCAATTCCACCCAAGTGATTTTGTAGCCAATATAATAGATTGAAATATCTATTAAGTAGTTGGACTACTATACAAAAAGGATTAATTAGTTAATTGATGTGTTTGATCAATTAATTAATGTCTAGGATTTGGCATAATAAATTATGTGTGTTGGCACAAATAAATTGGGGAGGTGTAGAAGAGGCTCCCCCACATTTGTTAGGGAGTTTATGGGTTTTCCCATTTATGTGGGAGTTTCAAGGGGGCTTTCAGGGGGGTTAAACCTGGGTGGTCCCCACCACCTTACCCTCTCATGGGACGTTAAGGTCTGGTGGTCCCCACCACTAACTCCCACATGGAAGTTTAGATCCTGGGGACCCCACCTCCCAACACCCACATGAGTGAAGAAAATAAGAATAAAAATGTCCTACTCTTTTATTTTTATTTAATTTTTACATGAAAAATCAAAAAACTATCTTCCACCATCGACCAACTCTTGTCTAGGTGAAAGTCTTCGTAAGAGAAAACTAGCACTTCAAGTTCAACAGTGCCCCCATATTTCAATTCCGAGCACCAGTTCAAATTTTAGAAAAACCCACTCACACGATTACTGAACATACCAAAAAAATGTTCAGAAATTCTTTTTGGGCACTCCGGGCCATGGAATCATGCGCTGTCAATTTTTGTGGACTCATAAAATTATCATTTATAAAAAAAATTATATGGGAATTATGGGTCATTACATTCTCCACACCTCCGGCCTCTACATCCCTGTAAGACACAACTCAAACTAGGTAAACAAGTGGGGGTACTGAGCAAGCATCTAAGCCTCCCGCTCCTATGTGCTCTCTTAGAGGTTCTCGTCCTGCCAGTGAACACACACCAGAGGTATGAACCCTCCACAAAGGACCCTCTCCTGTCGATCCTAAATCTCTACTGGAACCTCCATAAAATTCTACCCATCATCGACGTCTAGCTCTCCAAGGTCGATTATTTGAAAAGGATCATGCACGTATCTCCACAGCTAGGATACGTGGAATACATCATGCACCCGGTGCAACTGAGGTGGAAGAGCTAAGCTGTAAGACACCTTGCCTACCCTACTGAGCACCTGAAAAGGTCCGATGAACCTCAGAGATAACTTTCCACCTTGGCCAAATCTCCATACAACTCATCGTGATGAGACCCATAGAAATACGTGGTCGCCATCCTAAAACTCGAGAGGTCTCCGTCTCTTGATAGAATACGACTTCTACCTAAAATGTGTAGCCTTAATCTACTCCTCGATGATCTGCACCTTCACTATGGTAGCCCGTACCATCTCTGGTCCCACTAGTGCTGACTCCCTGAGGACAGTCCAACATAAAGTTGATCTACAAGGTCCTCCATACAATGCCTCGAAAGGTGGCATGCCAATTTTGGAGTGATAGCTATTGTTGTATGAAAACTCCACCAGAGGTAAGTGATCCTCCCAGCTGCAACCGAAGTTGAGGACACTAGCACACAGTATGTCCTCTAGGGTTTGAATGGTCTACTTAGTCTGACCATCTGTCTAAGGATGGAAGGTGGTCTTCAAATGAAGTTGCATCCCGAAATCCTCCTGCAACCCCTTCCATATCTAAAAAGTAAAACATGCATCACGTTCAGAAACAATCGTCAAGGGTACTCAATGTATCCATACAATCTCCTGCACGAAGAGGCATCCCAGGATCTCTACTAAACCATTCTCTCTAATCGGTAGGAAGTTGTCCGACTTGGAGAGTTGGTCGACGATAACCCAAATCAAGTCATTAACTCTGGATGTACATGGAAGTCATATCATAAAGATCATGGATATCCCATCCCACTTCCACTCTAGGACCCCTAAAGGTTGAACCAAGCCTACTGGTACATGATGCTCTACCTTCACTGGCTGACAAGTGAGGCACTGAGAGAAAAACTCTGCAACTGCTTTCTTCATTCTCAGCCACCAATGCTAACATCGAAGATCCTGATACATCTTTTTCTCTCCTAGATGTACCTCTAGAGGGGAAGTGTCAAACTCTCTCAACACTTCCTCCCGACGTGACACAGGTACCATGGTACGTCCTCTAAAGATGATAAAGTTCTCCCATCTTCATGAAATCCTTCAGGTGCCTACCCTGTTGATATCTAAGCACATCGAGCATCATAGTCAGTGTAACCACATTGTGCCTCCATGAATCTCTGAGGAATTGAGGGATTAAGAAAAAGAGACTATAGGAATGATTCTCCATCTCTATCCACAAATGATATTTGCAAAGTGGTCAGCTGGTCCGTCACCTCGCATAGCAGTTATATACCAGACCTCCTGCTATGCATCTGCTACAAGGTTCCCCTTCTTAAGAGTATAGACTATATCAAAGTCATAGTACTGGAGGAACTCAAGATAGCATCGTTGTACCAGGTTCAGGTCCTTCTGAGAGAAGATATACTTAAGACTCTTGTGATCAGAGTATAAAGTAAAATGTTCATCCATCAAATAGTGTTTCCACATCTTCAGGGCGAAGACCATGACTACTAACTCCAGGTCATTTGTTGAGTAGTTCTGCTCATGTTGTCTCAGCTGCCAATAACCATAAGCGATAAATGCTCACTCCTGCATCAACACACATTTGTGCCCGGTCTATGATGCGTCGTTGTAAACTATGTACCCTATGCCTCCCTCTAGAAGCCCCATGATGGGGGAACTAGTCATCCTCTGCCTTAGCTCCTGAAAACATTGTTGGCATGTCTCTGACCACACGAAGGGCTACCCCTTCTTTGTCAAGGCTGATAGTGGTGTTGTAACTCTGACGAAGCCTAGCATAATCCATCGGTAATATGCAGCCATAACTAGGAAGCTTCGTACATCCGTCACACTCCTAGGAGGCTCCCAAGACAGTATTGCCTCAATCTTCACTAGATCCATTGCAATTCCAGCCTCCGATAAGACATTCCCCAGAAAGTGAACCTCTTAGATATAGAACTAGAACATCAAGAAATTACCATAAAGATGGTGCTCTCAGAATGTGTCTAGTATTACCTGCTAATGATAGGCATGATTCTTCTCAATAGCTTAGTAGACTAGAATGTTCTCAATGAAGTATAGTACAATGCGATCAAGGTATAGTTGAAAGATCTAATTTGTGAGTCCCATGACCACTTCTGTAGCCTTTGTCATGCTGAATGGAATAACCAGGAACTAGTAATGGTCATACTAACATCTGAAGGTCATCTTCAGCACATCCTCATCTCGTACTCTAAGATGGTGATAGCCTGATCTGAGGTCTATCTTCGAGAACCACCATGATACCTTCAGTTGATCAAAGAGGTCATAAATCCTCATGAGTGGGTAATTATTCTTCACGGTCATCTGGTTCAGGCGTCGATAGTCGACAAAAAGTCTCAATCTCTCATCTGCCTTCTTGGTGAACAAAATCATAGATGCCAAAGGATAAACACTAGGTCGGATGAATCCATTCCCTTGCAAGTCCTCTAGCTATACCCACAGCTCGCGAAGCTCCACAGGAGACATCTGATATGCTGTTGTAGATATCGGTGTCATCCCAGGGTACAAACCAATGTAAAAGTCCACCTATCTGGAAGGAGGAAGACCCGAAACATCATCAGGGAATATATCTATGTACTAATCCACCACTACAGGATAGCTCGGACTATCCACATCAACAGATCCGAGGGTAAGGCTAGCCAACTGATGAGTGATCGGCAAGACTCTTGTCCGGGTAAGTCCATCCTGCGCTGTAAAGGCTCCCTTCTCACCGGTGAAGGTAAACCTAGTCTCATCCGTACAGACACACCGCTCTTTGTGCCTAATATAGTCAATAAGAGCATGGAATGTAGATAACGATTCCATAACCAACATGACGTTGTGAGGCCTCAATGCCGCTACTAGGTGATCCTAGCTGAAGATCTCGCCTCCTAGAGTAAGATCACACTGACGGAACCAGTGTGTATTCATAAAAATTTCACCCGTAGGTGTCTCTAGCCATAAGGATGAAGCCAACGGCTCCGTTGAAATCTCCCTGCTCCGAAAGAAGGCAGTTGAAATGAAATAATGACTAGAACCTGTGTCTATAAGTACTGCAGCTATGGTGGATTAGACACAGTTCGTACCTCGTATCATCTCCGGAGCATAGTTACTGTAGGCCTCAGCTACCTGGAGTTGAGCTCTCCACTATCCACCTTCTCGTTACAGTTGGGGTGGACCTCTTGTTGGTGGTGTCAACAACATCTCAAAATTTTCCCACCACCTACTGCACGGCCTATTCCTCTTCCACATCCACCTACAGCCTGCAGACTTCCTCGATCAAACCTCTGTCTCTACCTAGGTGGTCCTTCGACCATCTTCTGATCTGCCGAATGACTGGTCAGACAGTCACGAGCTATGTGACCCTACCTACCGCATGTGAAACACTACATGCTCATGGCATGTTTGTCTCATCTTTGGTTTCCCCGCACAACTGATCCTGAGTCATGCGATCATCCACCAGTTGTTTTAGTACTCTTGGACCTCTGCGACATCTGTCTACTGCCAGCTGAAGAATACTCTTCCACGTGATGACTAGTTGTGGATCTCATTGCAGGTGTATTCTAAGCAAGGAAACTCTCCACTAAGAGTCCTCTCTCTAACAACTCCGCCTATGTTGGTATATTGAGTTAGATCATTGAAGCCCTAATCTCTCACTTGATCCCTTCTCGATGGTCCTGGACCTAAAGAAAGGGTCCCACACTATATCACTGGAGTAGCATGAGAGGTCAGTGAACCTCACTGAGTATGGAGATACCATCATGTTGCCCTATTGCTGATGAAAAGCTCTAGTATGCGCACTGCATGAAGAGCCATTGGGACAAACTCTACCCGAAATAGGCTCTCAAAGTCTGCCCAGAGAAGCTACACCTTATTGTGGACTTGGGTCATCATGCCCCACCATCTCCCTACTTATGCCTATAGAAGGATGGTAGCAAGAATCACCATGAGATCAGCTGGTGTTCTTACCAGTGAAAGAACTCTCACCATGGCCTCCATCCAATCCTCAGATGTCTATGGGTATGTCTCTCCCCTGAAATGGGGTGGCCTCTGGCACTTGAACTCATGCAACACGCTCATGTGGCGTGCACCGTCTGCTGCTGGGGCTGGTTGCATCTGTGGCCCAATGGGGAGTGGCACCGCTAGTGCCTTCATTGGTTCCTCTACTGGAAGAGGTCCCTACACCGAGGCCTCATCACTCGGTGGGCTATCTGTGCATCCAACACTCAGAACTCTTGCTAGATGTTTGCGTGGAGGCATGGTAAAAAGAAACAGGTGTGTTATGGTTGAAATTTATACCTGGTGGGATTACTTATAGAAAACTTTTTTAAAACAGACATGCAATCAGTGTTTTCGTGCACTAAGTCAGAAATTAGAAGTCAAGGTCTTGGTGTATGGATATGTAGGCTGCTGCACCAACACTGAAATCCATAATAAAACTGCACTCACTACCCTTAACACTATTAATTCACAGAAAAGATCATAATTCTATGTTCTGAGGTAAACCAACTCCTATGATACAAATTTTTCACAAACCTTCCCCTGGGGCCTGTGTCGTGACTACCCAAAGCCTGCCTTCAATAGGCCAGGGTCTGTCGACTAGCATCAAAGGTGTATTTCCCTAAAACTTGAAATTCATTGCATTTATAACCTATAAAAACACACAAATAAACACAAAAAAAGATACAGAACACCATAAAAATTTTATAACAAAGTAGTTCTGAAAGTAAAAAGGGGTCGGAATACAATCCCAGCAGTAAAGAACAAGAAACTGAATGTACAAGTACAACTGAAGAAAAAGGAAAATAGTTGCTGGGTCATCCACCGAGGTTCCTACCTGAAGGGTAGGTACATATCATCTCCTCATCACCCCACGTCCATAAATCTCCACCGTGTACCGACAAGACGTATGGTCCACCTCCGGGTACAGTCCAGTCCTAGTACTCTCAACATCAGTCAGCACTGTCTGTCATCTACATCCAACACAACAAGGTGCAGACATTTCCCATGCAGGGGTGAGTATAACGATACTCAATAGGGACCCCGAGACCCTCAAGGTCTCACAAAATCCAAAAACGATAAACCACAATATGAAATCAATAGATTACCCTACTTAGGTATATACCCATACATATAGCTATGTGATTAAGTAATCCATCTCAATAATGAGGAAAACACAAAAGTACTGACTCAGCTCAACCATGATTTTATTCTAGGGGTAATATCAAGTAACATACCCAATCACTTTTTAATATCCTAAACTACTAGAGAACTCCTCCTCTATCAAGTACAGTGGTCCTACTGTGACACCATGCGTGCTTCCCACTATCCTTGGACTGCTGAGGTACTCCTCCTGTCGAGTAATGTGGATCTGTCGCATCACCAACCACGCTCCCCACCATGGGTCTGCTGCATCACCAAGAGCACTCTCCCTCATATCCGGCTAATGGACTCCTCCTATCGAGTATCGTGGGTCTGTCACATCACTAAGTGCGCTCCTCCAACAAGCATGGGAGGTCGGGGCACGACGAGGGGCGCGGCCGGCTCGGGAGGCTGGGGCACCGCGAGGGGCGTGGGTGGCTTGAGAGGTTGGGGAGCAGCGAGGGGCGTTGGCGGCTCAGGTTGCTGGGGTTCCATGAGGGGCGCGGGCGGTGGAACAGCTGGTTCAGCCGGCAAGGGGTGAATGGATTGTTGCCTCGTGAAGGTGCGGGGCTGGTCGGCCGGGAGGTGGAGGCGTCGCGATGGCGGCTCGGGTCGTAGTGGCCACGTGCGGTGTCACTATTTCCTTTGTCGCCTTCTTCGGCTTCATCACCTCCCTTCATTACGAAGAACACCATAATGAAAAATGGTGCAGGGGATGGGACATGTTGGGTTGGCCCACACCCTTCGCATTTAGGGTGGTAGCATTTGGCTCATGAAACGATTAATTCACCAACCGCGAAAAGAAAACAAGGTAAGTATTATCATGAAAATAAACCCCCTATCTTGCTCATTGTTGGATGATGTTAGCATGAGAAGGAGGATGTCTATTCATTATAGACGAACATGTTTTATGTCAGAGGAAGTTATGAGAAAGAAAGTCGAAGTTGAGGTCGAGGTCGTTCTTCATATTTGAAGGCATTCTTCGTCGACATTCTTCATCGGTGGAGTGTTCGTCATTGGGAGCTTTCCCCCATGTTATTCCTCTCCCCAATTCCACCCAAGTAAATCCATATCCAAAATAATAGATAGAAATATCTATTCAGTCATTGGAATAACATCCAAAAAGGATAAATGTGTTAATTTATGTGTTGGCTCATTTAATTAATCAGGAGGAATTGGCATAATAAATTATGTGCATTGGTAAAAATAAATTGAGGAGGTGTTTAAGAGGCTTCCCTACATTTATTAGGGACTTGAGGGTTTTTCTAATTTATGTGGGAGTTTCAAGCATGGTATTATGGGGGATTAATCCTGGGTGGTCCCCACCACTAACTCCCACATGGAAGTTTAGTTCCAGTGGACCCCACCTCCCAACACCAACTTGGGTATTGAAAATACAAATAAAAATGTCATACACTTTTATTTTTATTTTATTTTTACATGAAAAACCCAAAAAATAACTTTCACCCTCGACCAACTAACATTGAAGTAAAAGTCTTCTTTATTGGAAAACGGTGTTGCGAGTTCAACAGTGCCCTTAGATTTAAATTCTGAGCACCGGTTTGAAAGTTAAAAAACTCACTCAAATGTTTACTGAATGTACTATAAAAAATGTTTAGAAATTCATTTCAGGAACTCCAAGCCACGGAATCATGCACCGTCAATTTTTGCAAACTCCTAAAATTCCCATTTATAAAAAAGATTACATGGAAATTCCAGGTCTCTACAGAAATGAACATTACATATATGTTAAAGTAAACACACATAGATATATATAAAACCTATAATGTGTTGTTCCACATATTTATACCCTCACCATGGTACACATCTTAAGGGTTTCTATAATAATAAATGTTAATAAATCTGCATAATTGGGAAGATTACGCGGTATGTAGTTTCAACTATACGCTGTGTCCTATTGTTCAGCGTCTATCCGAAGTACACACCATGGAATATAGTGTGTATGTGTACTTAATAAATCACCAGAGTATAGGATGTGTCTTGTGGGCCACACACTGTATAGTTTTCATGTTACATGGTCTCCAACCGGGTAATCTGTGTGTGGGTTACATATTCCACCCCTAACCGGAAGGGACTACACACCATGACTAGTGGGTCACATGGCGTGTAATCTGGAAACCACGTGCCTCCTATTCTTGGTTAACACATAGTGTTATTATGACCCAGAACAACTCCAATGACACAACTTGGATTGGAATAATAGACTCGGTTCATTAAAACTTGACAACACGGCGTGTACTGCCAAGTATGCATTGTGTGTTCTGGTGTTTTGTGGCCATGAACCTTTGGAACCTCCATATGTGATCCAATATTTTATTTTAATCAAAAGTAAAAAAATATCATTTAAGTAAGGTGAATGAGAAATGAAAGGGGAGGAATAGATCTCGAGATTCAAATTTGCATAAAGATTAACCAGAAAGAAAAAAACTAAAATATTAAATGCTTAAATTGTCATTGATAATTTTTAAATAATTATAAACTATGATGTAACTGCTCAAATACTACTTTTAGGTTCCTGGTAAAATGGAACCGTGGTTGGGCCAACACCCAACTTTAATTTTTTTTCATTATCAATGATTATTTTGAGATCATTACGATGGTGAACACCAATCTCCACGAAGCAGAATCAGTGTTTTAGATAAAGAGGGATGATGCTTGAAAATTTAAGAGAGGATATTCCACATCATGTTTATAATTAACATAATTAATTTCAAAATGAAAAGAACATCAGGATCTTCGGTACATTCATTGTTGATGATGTTGATCATCCTAAATGAACCTTCCATATTATCTCATTGGGATTGTGAGGATCCAAACTAGAATCCCTCGTGCGGTGATCCACACATGCTCTCATGGCCACTAATCGACACCACTCACTCTTGCGGTGCTAGTATAGAAAATAAAGCGTCTTGTGTCGGTCATTCTTAATAACTTATTCTTCAACCTTGAAGAACATACCTTGTTCTTTAGAGGGGCGGGAAGAGGATTCGAAAGAGAAATTGTTGAGCTCAACAATTTTCAATTCAACTGGCGTGCAATTCAGTACATGGGACAATATATGTATGTTTATATTTATCAAAATGGGGCTTAGGTTACAATATATAATTTCATAACAGAAATTAAATACATTCACAACCATAGATAAAAACCATGATTTTAATTATAATACCATGTCAATATTTATGGTGTGCCAACTTGAACAAAATGGAATTAGAAATAAAACTCGACACCACAAAATATTAGTAGACTTATTATTATTTAAATTTGATCTAACAAGTGAAATAATTATATACCACCATGAAAATAGTAATTTTACTACTGGATTTCCATTGGTCCACTAAAAATCCTCTTCCATTTATTGAACACCCAAATAAATAAATAATAATTTATTCTCTTTAATAATTTTTTTTAAAAACTGGTAAATAAATATTTATTAAAATTTACATACAATAAGGATTATATATTATCCACAATCTAATGAATAAATATTTATTTAATTTATGCATTCAATTTAACATGAATAAAATTATTCCACCAATTACATTCAAATTATATTTAACTAAGACCACCACAAACAATATGCGTGTGACCCTCTAGAATTCATTATTACTGGCATTAGGCAAGATTGCCTAACGTCCAAGAGTACTTTCTAGAAATGGGTTGAGGTACCCAAGAAAAAGAACATAAAGTCTCATCAATGACATACACATACCAACACTCACTAGGTAATATAATCCCTTTGTCTCAATATCTAATCATGATGGTTTCATGATAGTCATCGACCTTATGTTTGATATGACATTCATTGACTACCTGAAATAAACTCATCATTACACCATGGACATGGACTTTCACATGACAGTTCCATTTAAATCATAGAGCCAACATATCAACTTCCATAACTGGAAGGGAAAATCCTTACTCGAATTAGCCATTAAAAACATTCCACCCATGATGCACCCAACGTACCCGACTTCCCTCCTACTTTCTGTGTGATGGTTTTCCTCATTAAATCATTATTCATGAGTTTTGACACATATTAGTGTTAATTTTAATGTCTTTGGATCATTACACATGCTCTCATATTGAAATATCTGATGACACTAAAACTTGTCGAATTATTACATGTGAGTCGGCTCTCATAATCACCCATCTTAAGGATTACCAAGTAAGATCTACATGAGTGGAATTATCATCTACTTATGAATAATCTCACCTAACAGTCTATATATTTTTTGTCCCATTATATTATTTCATACAACTAGAGAACTATATTAGGAATATTTTCACCACACTTCAAGGTTCTCATCCCAATGGGGAACTTATTTGACCTTGTCAATAAGTCAAATACTCAATGAAATGATTACATTATAGTCATTATGAACACTATAAAATATGTAAAAATATGTTTAATATTTAAATATATTAAATATTCAAATAAACAGAGTAAAACTAGTTGGTTCTAGGACACCAAATATTATACCTTCAGGCTCCATCCATTGTCTAAAACCAAGAAGCATAGTGTGTGAAACAATAATAATAACAGGAAAACACATGATCAAGAATAAAATATCAATTTTGGAAACTTTAGGTTTTATCCTAGGTTATTTATGGTCATTTATAAAACACTAGGATTTTATCCTATACATAAGCATATCCTTCGAGTTCTAACTAAGGATTTCTCATACAAGTTTTCATAAGATAACTATACTTTTCCTCTGATACCAAAAATAATGAACCATACATTACATAAATTGATATTACTTCAAAATTGAATTATATTCATTGAAACATATAAAAATTCCATGATATGACCATATAGGTATAATGTATTTAGAGACTGGGAAACATAAACAGCTGGTTCAAAAAACATTTACATTGTCTAAGGCTTATTTATTTACAACTAGACTCCTTATAACGTCTATTTATTTTGGTATAATTGTTTTTATATGGAATTATTTTGAGAAAAAAATTCAATGACACATGATGTCGAGGACAGGAGAGCACAGAAAGGGAGTTAAAACTTTTTATAAGGAACATTCAGTTAACATGCAAGTGGAATTTTCTATCTTTTGAACTGGTGCTTGGATTAAAAATTTGATAGAACCGTTGAATTGGTAACGTCAAGTTTCACCTAGAAATGACTTAAAATTTTCCATCAAGGGTGGATCAAAAAAATTGTATTTCATTCTTTTCGAGAAAAATAAGAAAATAATTAACATGAATTATTTTATTTATTTTCTCACAATTGAGTGTCGGAAAACGATTATACGGGGTAGAAACAAGGATGTGATGATGCACATTGATGAGAATCATTAATGTTTCATTAACTCACAGAGTAATGATGCCTTAATGATGTGTAACAGTTACATTGTTTTATATATAAAATAGTGTAATGATGCGATGTCGTATCAAAATGGGAATGATATGATGTGATTCTATTTATAGTTCGATGTGCTGGGGAAATACTATCTAAAATTTTGGGGGATTTTCGAGAAAACCTATAACATAATTCCAACCCAATGAATAATGACGAATGCTAGTGCATCATCATCATCTTCAACACCTTTCGATGACCAGAAATAGTATGTGACATCAACTTCTTAATCCTTCATGGACAAATGTTGTGGCATCAGACGTCATAAGAGGTAGGGTTTTTTTAATGTTCTTCCGAGACATTTTCAGAAAAATGAAGAACATGGATCAACCAATGAACATGTTGATCTGCGAATAATGTGTAATGTGGTAGGGTGTTTTCATCTTGGGGTTATTTTATTCGTGGTCCAACCTTTGGCATGGAATGATTGAATGGAAACTCCTAGAACCTCCCCCTTTTTTAATCCTCTAATACGAAGTCCTCTGAAAGACAAAAATAAAGCCCGAGTGCCTCCTCATGTGAGTTCATGGTGGTCATACCCTAAAAGTGATTGAAAGGTAGGTTTAGGATTCTTGCAATGAAAAGGGAGTTCCCCAGAGGCCACAGACGCATAGAGATTGAAGAAAGGACAATAGATGTGTTTCTAGTTTTCCACTAAACGCCCGACCAGTGTGTCGTTGACAATAGTTGAAATAGTGGTCACTGGCCTTGCCAGCCACATAGAGTAGGTGGACCGTGCTGGATGGCCACATTTACTAGGTTGTTCTGGCTCACCAGCTGAAGTGGAACACTAGAGGACGCAGCTCCATGTGGTGCACTATGTAGAGGGACGGTCCATGTCTGTGCTGTCTGAATGGCTGGTGAAGCTGAGGTCCATCAACCGCAACTGGTGGAATGGCCCCACACCCATGAGGCCTGCGAGAGACCGACACAGAAGCTAGTCTGCATCCCGTTTGGTCAGCACCACAAGCCGCACCGCGTGGCCAGTCCCTAGCTGGCGGGCCGGACCTGAGCCCAGTTGGCCAGACCATACCGGCTTATCAGACACAGTCCGATAAGAAGGACCTACAATAGCTGGCCAGAACCTTACCTAGTGGAACATACCCACACCGGTAGTCCAGACATGTATCCCCTTTGGGTCGGGTTAGATCAGATTGGGTCGATGGGCAACCGAATGGGTTGGACCCTTAGCCAACCAGGCCTAGTCTAGTTGGACCAATAAGGCCTGGACCAATGGCCAGGACAGACCTAACTGACCTCAATCCACACTAGTTCAGGTCGAGTCTAACATAATGAAATGGAGATTGTGGGATGTTCAGGCTGAGATGGTCGGATCAGTCTGATCAGCCTACACCGGGCCCCGTCACCATCAGTCCCCTAGTTACTAAAATGCTCATATCTTACAAATCACGCATCTAATTGATGAGCTGTATATAGCATTGGGATCATCTCGATGAATAGTATCTTTTAAAATTATATATAGAGACTTTCATGTAAGTTGAGATGTGACTTAAGGCATGTGGATCAGTTCTCCCAAGTGCACTACATATAGAACCATTCGACTAACAAAGTCCAAAAGACTTCTGAGTTTCTACCCATTAGGAAGAACCTCTCTATAACATTATAGGACCATAGTGGGAAGAACCACTTTGTGACATTTCAGTCCCAAAGTATGCGATGAGGAGGAGACTCTCGGTAGACCATGGCTAGTGGGATGCTATTCTCTCTGAATTTTCAGGCCCACGATACATGATGGGGAGGAGTACCTATGATGTCCAAGTATAGTGGAAAGAACCTCTTGATGACTTGGGAGGCCCATTTTACTCTATAGAGGAGTAGCTCTCTAGTAGTTGATGTTTTCAATGATTTGACTGATGATGCAACTATTCCCACCCTGAAATATACCTGTTGTGAGCTATCTTGTGTTTTGTTCATTGCATTGAGAAATTGATGTGTGGTATTTCATTTTTTGTTTTGGGGTCCCTATAGATTACAATGTTACACAATCCTACACAGGATTCTCCTGCACATGTTGTTTCTGGTGCAGATGACTGATTCCATGACAAGGGTGCTCAGGGAGACGGGAATGACAGACGCTGCGATGCTGGACTTGGTGGCCCAGGACCAGGTGGGGCCTAGTAGGATTTGGTGTAAAAGATATAAAACATCAACTTATAGTAGCTTCAATACTCCCACAATCATGTGGGGATTTCTTCAAATGGACATCACAGTTTCCTCTTTAATACGTGCAGATTTCAGTTCCTTATTGGTTTTGTATTCTGGACCACTTAAATTTAGTTGTACTTGCACTCAACCTTATTTTAGTGATATACTTCTCCCCCTTTTTAGTGTGTTGTGATGTGGTTGGTGTGTGAGTGCATACAGGTACTCATGGAAATTCCTACCACTTGAAAGTTTATGCCATCAATAATAGTCGCCAACCCCTATCCTTTGAGTGGTGGACTTGGGGTAGTCACTATGTCGGCCCCAATGAACAGGTCAAGACAGTGTGGTATCAGAGGGAAGTTGATCCCCCTTAAAAGACCAAGAGTTTTTTTTTATATTTTTGAATTAGTGTTAAGTTTCGAGAGTCAGACATTCAGATTTGGGGAGTCCAGTGGTGGTGCAGTGCCCGACATATCCATACACCAAGACCCTGAATTCAATTTTTGGCTCAAAACATAAGCATTTTTTTCATGACTGTCTCCATGCTTTTTGAATAAGAGTTAGAATACCATTTATAACCTTCTAACTGTGGTCCATATTTATCTATACTAGGATTACTCCACATGGATGAGTAGCAAGGATCATGATACGAGATCATGAGGACATCTTGGCTATCGATGAGGTTTCTGTTCAGGGATCAGTTCTAGAGATGGCCCTACCGGGTGGTGCAATAGTGCTACTATTACCTGATTGTCAGCATCTAATATCAATAGTTCTGGAAGAGGAATTTCCTAGGATCGGTGCCCTATATGAGTTTTAGGACAGAGATCTCCTAGGTTTAGGGGAGTGCAGATACTCCAGTCACATAAGATTAGATGAATTATATGACATGAGTCTTCCGCTTAGTAAAGACACCACCTGACCAGATGGTGATCAGGGATATCAGCCTTTTATAGGGATAATCATGGAGAGGGTGGAGTTTAAAAATCCATACTCACTATGAGATGACCCTCACATTGGTTGACTTCGAGAGGCTTTTCAAGGATGAGTTGTTTCCCATGAACTTCTTCTCTGTGCGTATCTTTGAGTTGCTTCACCTACATCGGGAAAACATGACGGTTACCAAGTACTCGGTAACATTCACAGACCATTCCCCATACTCCACAAAAATGGTGTGGGACCCATTCTTTGGGGATCGATCCATTGAGAAGGGACTTGGGTGAGAGATCAGGGCTATAGTGGTGTCTCTTTGCATCCCTACATAGGCTGTAGAGCTAGAGTGATCCATTATGATAGAGAGCATCTTGGAGGAGTAGGTTATGAGAGATAGGGCTTCCAGCAAAACCCATGTGGTAGAGTCCTCTCTAGGAAGTAAACATCAGACCTGTGGGTCCATGTGGGACAGGTATTTCAGAGGTCAACCTGAGGACTCAGGGTCGACAGTGAGAGGCTCCCAAGATAAAGGGAGTTAGAAGAGGGCCAGTATTTTCTACTCATGTGGTGGGTAGTGACACATGGCATGCAACTACCCAACCTTATATACAGATGTCTAGGAGATGGTCGAAGGGGTGTTGAGGCAGTATCAATGGTTCAAACGAGGAGGTCCACATGGTAGTGGATATGGTTGGGGGGATGGTCGATCAGTAGGCAGTGGGTGATGGTTTTAGGTGTTACAACCACCACCCATAGTTTATCAAACATGAACTAACAGAATAGGTGGATAAGGGAAATCTAAGCACTAAAAATTATAGGATTATGACTACGGTGCTCCAAAGATGATCTGAGGTATGATCTGTGTCTTCTCAACCCTAGTTGCAGTACTTATAGACATATTTTCTAGTCAGTCCTTCATTTCCAAGACTCTCATTCTGAGCTCGAAAATTTTGATAGAGCCATTAGCTCTATCCTTACGGCTACAGACTCTTATAGGAAAGGATTCAAGGATTACACACTGGTATCGGTAGTGTGGAATTACTCAATGAGGAATGAGATTCATCCGAGATCTTCTAGTAGCAGTGTTGATTCATTGCGAAATCATCTTGGGTATGGACTGGTTGTCTATAGTCCATTCTCAAATTGATTGTTTAATGCATAGATTGTAGTGTGCCTATAGAGATGGGACAATTTTTTCCTTCACTAGAAAGAAATAAACCTTTGAATCACAAGACAAACTCTCTTAGAGGAGGCTTTAGGTGATCACTCACCAGTTGTCTAGCCTCACCCTCGGTATAGTGGAGGAGTGGAGTCCCATCTTACCTATATCGGTGTACAAAAAGTGTTGTCATGACATGTCAAATTTATAGTGATTTAAAGAAGATTTTTTCGTATAGGGATGTCCCTGGTTCGTCTCTTAAGAAGCGTTGGTATATTTAAAATGTGAATTTGTATTAAGAAGAACAAAAGAGGTGGTGGTTTGAAAACAAATTTATGAAAATGACTTGATTGAAAGAGTTTCTTAGTAGATAAATAAAAGTGGTGTTTTATAATTATGAGATGTGGAGATCACTTCTAGTCAAATAAAAAGATTTTATAGTTCATTATTATGAAAATTTCTCATGGTTTTATTTAATTCATTTGTTGAATGTTTCCATGATCTGGATTCCCCTCTTGCATCTCAAATCATTTAACAAATTACCATCCATTGAACCAACAATCGTTTTTTCATGGTTTGGAATTCAAGAATAGATTAGTGGCTGCCATATAATACTAATATCTTTTTAATTTGTTAGTGAAATAGGATCCTTGTGTTTCCCAATGGTAACATCCAATGTTTCCCACTTGAAAATTTAACTCAATCGGTGTTGAAATGAAAATAATTTCACATAATTAAAGCCAGGAAAATAATTTAGAGGAGATACATGATTAGATAAAAAATAATTGAAATAATACACACAAAAATTATACAAACCCATTATAATATCAGGTTCTATAACTCCATTCCAAGTATGTGTAGCACATTTAAAATGATCGTCCAACGTTTAGCTCGCCATAGAGAGGAGGAGAAGGCTTGGGTTAAACTCTTTCTTTATCGTTGATCCCCTTATGATGATAGGGGGGCACAGAACTTATTGGATGATGATATGACTCTTTTGGTTCTCCAAAATAACAGATTTATCCTCCTGGTCAAAATTACAATTGGTGTTCCCATGGTACCATTTTTTTATAAAAATGGTTTGCTATTTTTGAGGACATAGATTTCTTAAAGAAAATTATAAATTGGGTTTCAACCTCCAGACCATCTTATCATGATTTTGAGAAAATTTAGAAGTTGTATCCACAATAATTTTACTTCTCCTCCAAAAGTATGGCACAATAAGGACAACCAGAGCCCGAGATATGGATAGATCATAACACACCATTTTTTACTTTGTGGTGATCCGGTGTGCTAGACATATCTAGTCAGTTGGGCCAAAAGATGGCCAAATATGTCTTGGGTTTCTTTAAATGCAGTGTATCCCAATGAATTTTGGACCCTCTCACAATATTTCATCCAATTTGGTTTCACAGTTCAAAATCAGTATGGGGATGAGTCCATTTGTGTGCCTGGATCTTGCACAGTTTGACACATTTTCCTTTGACATCATCATGGGTCCTCCAAATCACCTACTCTGGTAATAGAATCATCAAAACAAGAAACATTGAACTTTTTAATTGTTATAAACCGAAAATAAATGATTAAAACCTGTAATGCAATTTGTTATTATTTTTATAATTTTGAATATAAATCTAGTTTAGAACAGTGGTGTGAGGGTGAAAATGAAACAGTGAATTGTGGTGAGATCACACCCCCAACCCTCAATATTTTAACTATAAGGAAAATTCATAATTGCGAAAAATAGGCATGTAGATATTTCAAACATCATAAATATTTAATATTCAATGAAAATTTATTTCCTGGTAGATATTTTATCAAAAAAATATTTCCAGCAATGAGTTATTCTCAATGATCCCTGAAAAAGACGTCTCAAAAATTGTATCCAAATGAAATTTCAATAGATTCATGATGCCAATCAAATAAAATAATTCAAAATGTAATCTTGTCAATATTTCTCCACGTGTGTGTGTGACAACCATTTCATGTTTTTCTTTACACTTTTTATTGAGTAAATATAGGTTATATTAATAATTTTCTACTTTATAAGATCCTTTCCCCTAAACATTCCCCACATCCTTTGAAATAAAATTTCAAGACCCACCCACATAAGAATTCCCAGATGTCAAACCATAAGCTCTAAACCTTTATATACCCATATGTTGTACATTTCATCACTCCCCTAATTTATTAATTTTTTAACACTTTCACTTGGAACAAATATCACACTCTTATCTAAACCCATGATTGATCTCCTCATGACACTAATTGTATAAGATATAATAAAATCAAAGGTTGAAGAAGGGTGTCAATTGTCCTGCCCAATATAGAACCCTATTTTTAGGACGTACATTAGTCAGATAATATGTACACATGCATAGGTTAATCAGGTACAGTAATGAAATTGATCAGATAAGAAATGAAAAAATTGAAAAACGATTTTGGAAATTAAGAAAATTAAACCTAACTTAAATTTTCCATAAATTATTTAAGAAAATTTCACACATCATGGTTGGGTGAAAACAAAGGTGTAGAAAGATTATGTGACACATTTTTCCTTTAAACTTTTCACAAAAAAGGTCACAATTCTTCCCAGAGGTTTCAAAATGATACAACCATTTTTATCATTGAAAAAGAACCAAATTTTAACAGAATGTCACACCATAGAAAATAGTATATAGGTTACCAAATGAATTGATGAATAGTGCCATAAATTCAATGTCCCAAACATAAAAAATGTCAGGGAAGAATAGGGGATTTTGGGGAATCTCATTTCTTTTATATACATTTCACATTCTTTGATAGTGAGGACCTGATTTATAGATGATATAGGCATCCCGAGACAATGTTGGACAAAATAGACTAGAATTGAGGACCATGCGAGCAGTCTGTTGGGGACTAATGTTCCTTCATAAGAAAGAGTGTGGAATAACCTACGAATGGGCTGAAACTAGCTATAATTAATAGATTGCATGTGGAAATGATCACTATATGTGCACCAAAGGTAGGGATCATCCCAAATGTAAAAACGAGAATCGTGTTTTAGACGGTTTTCCATTTTTTTAATCATTAGGAATGAAAGATTTTACCAAATAATTTTCAATTTCAGCATACCAAAGAATATCATCTTGCACTTGATTAAGTTTCTCATCAGGAAACATTTTATT
Source organism: Viscum album (assembly GCA_963277665.1). Classification (NCBI taxonomy): domain Eukaryota; kingdom Viridiplantae; phylum Streptophyta; class Magnoliopsida; order Santalales; family Viscaceae; genus Viscum; species Viscum album. The sequence continues at coordinate 1,708,004,856 of OY728140.1, read as the reverse complement.
TATAAGAATAAAGGGAGATGGGTCAATGTCCAAGGATGGGTGGATCCTACAGATATCGTCAGCCACCACATCATCTACCCCTTTTTATCACCAATTTCTAGATTGAATTACTGAAGGAGGAGCATCCAGCGAATGACGCATGGTTTGGATTTCGGTTTCTTAAGGATATATCGGTGGGCTGAATGGCCAGAGAATACAATGACATTACAGCCAAAAATATATGACCTAAATTTATCAAATGAAAACACTATGGAATAAAATTATATTTGAGTTTCAGTGTAGTTTTCTTGGACAGGGTCCAAAGATCGTGAGGCATAGGCAATGACATGTGGATCTCGATTGACACTTTGTGAGAAGAATTCCCCAATAGTATATTTTATGGCATCATACATGAGCTCAACTGGTAAATCCCACCAAGGTGGTTTGATTAATGAAGGTGACTTGACACTCTATTTTAACTTATTATTATCTTCCTCACATTCTTTATAAAAAAAACCTTTTTCTTTTTGGATTAACCAGGAGAGTGGCAGTGAAATCATACTAGACTCATGAATGAAATGATGGTAAAATCCAAAATGACCTCGGAAAGACAAAAAATCTAGTATATTTTTGGGGAATGATAAGGAATAAATGACATCCAATTTTGATTTATCTAATGGGATACCATCCCTAAAATGAAAATCCCCAAAACTATACGTTGATGCACTATGAAATAGAATTTTTCATAATTTAATACAAGTTTCTTTTCTATACAGTGATGTTTGACTAAACCAGGACAACTCAATCATTCAACAAAAGAGGAACCTTAAACAATGAAATCATCCATGAAAACTTCCATGAAATTATCCAGGTAATCTGAAAAAATAAATATCATACATCGCTGGAAAGTACCCAGAGCATTGCACAGACCAAATGACTTCCTCTTATATGAAAATGTTATGGAGGGGCAAGTGAAGGTTATCGTTTTATGATCCTCTGAGATAATATGGATATAAATGTATCCTAAATACCCATAAAGGAAAAAGTAGTGGGACTCACCCACTATACTCTCTAGAATTTGGTTAATGAATGGAAATGGGATATAGTCCTTCCTAGTTTTTTTGTTTAGTCAGCGTTAGTCTATGCAAACACACCCCCTATTCTTCACTTAAGATAGAACAAATTCATTGTTTTCATTTTTTGTTACTGTACGGCCAACTATTTTAGTAACTTATTGAATGGGACTGACTCACTGGATAATAGATATGGGGTAAATGATTCCATAAGCCAATAATGTTTTACCTATTTTTTTGACAACATCTATGAGGTTTGGGTTTAGTCAATGTTGTGATTACCTCACTAGTTTAGACACATTATTTATTAATATATGTTGTGTACAAATTGATGTTCTTATACTAGGAATGTTAGAAAGTGTCCATCCCAAATCTTGTTTATAATCCCTCAAAAGTTCAACCAGCTACAATTCATTCTCTAAAGGGAGTGAACTAGAAATGATGACAGGTAGCTTGTTTCCATTACCAAGATATAAATATTTTTAATTTTGATGAAATTGCTTTAATTCAAATACAAGGGTATTTTGGATTTATGGGAGTGTCTATGAAAGTGATAGTTCACTGATCTCATCTAACTAATCAATGGTATCATCCTAAGAATAGGAATGATCCTTTTCAAGCTTAGTAGTATCATGGATGGTCATTGGATCCTTAGTGTTCATGAAATCATCAATCAATAAACATGCATGACACTTTTCTAGACCACTAAAAAAATCAATGAATTAATAATTTCATTGAATTTATATCAATTATTTAAAATCATAAATAGGTTTAGGGGAATGAAATGAAGATATTTCACAGGATGGGAGTACATCCATAGAATTCACAGAGAGAGAGAAATGTTCTTCTGAAGGGTGTTCATGGCATCAAGGATATCGATGTGGGAAATGTCACCACCAAACTCCATATATAATGTACCATTGTGGACAATAATTATGGTTTTGGGGGTTCTCAATATGGGTATCCAAAATATTATTGGGGCATGTCTTTTCATCCCATAATCCTCCATTTTAGTCACATAAAATTCAGTAGGAAAAATTAAATTTTGAACCTTCACAAGAACATCCTCTAACACACAATAGGGGTGTACGGTACTCCGGTTATCCGGTGGAAGAGTAATTCTTGTGGGATTCAGTTCCCTATCCTAAAATGTAGCAAAAATGGATTAAGTAATTAAATTTATAGAAGAACTTAAAATCAAGCATAGCGTTAGAAAAATAATACTCCCCTATGGTGCACAGAATTGAGAGTGTTCTGGGATCATTGCACTTGGTGGAAAGTGATGGCTCTATCAATGCTGAAACATTCCTACCCAAGCTCACCTTATCATCACCTCAAAGTCTCCGTCGGTGTATAAACATCTCTTTTATAAACTTGGAATATACTGGATTTTTTTTTCACATAATCAATTAAGGGAATGTTTACCTACAGTTTTTTGAATGTCTCCAAAATTTCCTTATCGAGTTCTATTTTATTTGGTTTTCTAGGATGGTTGTCCCTTTGTTGAAATAGAAAATGGATTTTAGAGATATGTGACTCATCAATAGACACACTCTCTACTTTGGAAGGTATTCTATCATGTTAAGGTTCTACACCATTTGGAGCATTTATAGTAGATAGGATGGTGTTTTGTTTAGGAGGGGATGACACTACTGGATGGGTCATTTGGATTTTTATTTTTCATTCACTCCAAAGGGTGATGGAACTTACATTTACATTATATCTAAGTTTAAGTAATGTTTGAGAAGGTAGTTTACCTAAACCATGGCTCTGGATTTCCCCCACTAAGATATAAAGTTTACCTAATTGGGTTTTTAGGTCTCATATGGCAGTATGGGTGGTTTGTTGGAATTGGATATTATTGGAAGCAATTTGTTTCATCACTTATTCTAAGTAATGATCATTTTTGGGAGGTGTTTATAAGAAATACCTTTTATCATGGTTGATGATTTCTAGGTGGTTGTGGTTGACTACTATGACCCAGTTGGATCCATGGTGGATGAGGTTGGTTTGAATACCCCCCTTTCCTATATGATTGGTTGTCTTTCCACCCATGATTGGATAGATAGTAAAGTTTTTTCCTAAAGGGTTGTATATAGGGGAGTCCTAGAATGATTTCCACAAAACTCTCAGAAGATTCTCTTAGTTGGGGGCATTGATCAGAGTAGTGGGTGTGAGAAGAACATATTCATAAATGGATGGGAGGAGGATATTGGGATTTTCTATGAGGAAGAGAATGTTGTTGAAGAAGGGTACTTAACTTTTTAATCTTTGTGACCACCTTCCTCTTGAATTCAGTACTTTGAACCTCATGGAGACCTCGAATGGGTAAATTACACCTTGATCCAAATTGTTGAGTCTTCTGTGCCATGTTTTCAATTATGGTCCTTATAGTGATTGGGGTTTTATCAAATAGTGCACCACCTACATCAACATCAATCGTATTTCAGTCAATAGGAATTAAACCTTCATAAAAATACTGAATTAAAAGTTGATCACTTATTAAGTGTTGTGGATAGCTTGAACATAACCTTTTAAATCATTCCCAATATTCTTGTAATGATTCCCCTTGATATTTCCTTATACCACATATCTTGTTCCTCATTATTTCAGTTTGAGATGCTGGGAAATATTTGTCAAGAAAAAGGCGTTACATGTCCACCCTACCACAAATTGGTGAATTAACATAGTAATTCTAGTCTTTTGATGTTTCTTCCAATGAAAACAAGAATTCTATGAGGTTTACTTGTTCTTAATCCACATTTTCTGGGTTTAAGGTAGAACACATGGTATTTTTTTTAATATGATTGTGAGGATATTCTCTAGAAAGTCCATGGAATCTTGGTAATAAATGAATTAAACAAGATTTAAGTTCAAAATTGGGTTCCATGCATTGCATTTGAATGTTAGTGGGTTGGATAGCAACATCTTGTGAGGTTAATTATTTTAATGTTCTATAGTTTTCATCCATTTTAAACATGTTAATTTCATGTTTTAATTTGGTTCGAGAAGAATATGTGTTTAGAAATGTCTCAAGTTGTGGTGTGTCCTCCTTCCAAGGGTTGTCATGTGCATCTCAGGGTCGCTGACTTAAGATCCTCTCTAGTTCACGTTTGAAAGGTTGTATGCTTCTCGGAGTATAACACGTCATGCACAGAACCTATATATTAAATAAATAAGTAAAAATATTTATAGGAAAATGTAAAAGATTAAACAAATAAATATTAAATAAAATTACAAAAATCTTATAAAAAGCATGCACTAAACCAAAGTGCTCCCCGACATCAACGCCAAATTTTGAACACGCTGTTGTGACATGTCAAATTGATAGTGATTTAAAGAATATTTTGTAGTATTGATAAGACCCTAGTTCATATCTATAGGAGAGTTGGTGGTTTTATAGTGTGAAATTTTATTAAGAAGACCAAAATAGGGGGTTGTTTTAAAATAGTTTAAAGAAAATGACATCTTTTAAAGAGTTTAATAGTTGATGAATAAAACTGGTCTTTTAGAATTAGGATATAAGGAGATAACGTCAATTTCACTACAAATATTATATAGTTTATTGTTCTGAAAATTTCAAAAGGTTTTGTTTAATTCATTGGATGAGGGTTGTCAAGATCTTGATTCCCCTCATGCCTCTCCAAACGTTGCACAAAGTACCAACCCTTGACACAAAAATAATTTTGTATAGGAATGGACTTACAGATCGGATTAATGGATACCAAAGAAAGCTAATATCTTTTCTATGTTTGAGATAAAGACGATCCTTGTGTTCCCAATCAGAACAACCCATGTTTTCCACTTGAAATTTTTACCCAATAGGTGTTTTAATGAAAAGTAGTTCACTTAATTAAACCCAAGAAATTATATTAGTGGAGATAAATGTTTAGTTAAAACATAAGTTAAATAATCCTCACACAAATTATACCTAACCCTTAGAGAATCACGTTCCAGAACCCCCTCCCAAGGTTTGTGTAGCTCCATAGAAATGATCATCCACCATTTAGCTCGCCATCTAGAGGAGGAGAACACTCTGGCGGAACTCCTTCATCATTGTTCATCCCCCTATGTTGATAGGGGAATCCCGAACATTCTGGATGAGGAGAGGACTCCTTTAGGTCTCAAAAATACCATATCCTTTCATCCTGGTCAAACGTACAAATTGAGAGACCACAGTCCCATTTTACAAGAAAATGGGAAGGTGGTTTTCAGAACACAGATTTCATAAGACCACTTTTCATATGGTTTTTGACCTCTAGATAGCCTTAACTTTCTTTGGATAAATTAAAAAAGTAGTATCCCCAAATCCTGAATATCGCCTCCATATGTTTGGCTCAATTTGGATAACTATGGCCCGAGATATGGATAGATCACAACACATCTCTTTTGACTTAGGGCATATTCGGAGTGCTGGAAATATCTGGTTGGGTGGGACACCAAATGGAGAATTTGTCTTAGATTCATTCAGATGAAATGTATCCTAATGATGTTTGGACCCATCCACAAAATTTCATCCATTTTGGATGCACTGTTTAGGAGAAGTGTGAGGATGAGTCCACTGGTGTGCATGGATCTCGCACAGTTTGGCCCATTTTTCTTAAAAATCATCATGGGACCTTTAAATCACATTTTCCTATAATGAAGTCATAAAAAAATTAACATTTCCCTTTTTAGTAGTGATAAAGAAAATAATAAAGTATTCAAACATCGAATGAAATGTTTTATTTTTTTTATAATTTAAAATAGAAAACAAGTTTGGCATAGTGGTGTAAGGGTTAAAATGAAACTGTGAATCACGGTGCGAGCATGGATGAGTATGAGGATACTTTTTCTGATGACGTTCTAGGGATACATACTCATATATATTTATATTTCTGTATCAAACTGTACCCTGGGGTGACACCGATATCCACACTTTCATATTGTATGTATTCTGTAGAGCTTCACGAGCTGAGGGTACCATGGGAGGACTTGAAAGAGAAGGGGTTTGTAATACCCAGTGTTTCACCATTGGAAGCACCAATTCTTTTTTCCAAGAAGGTATATGGGAGTTTGAGGCTATTTTTTGGCTTCATTAACCTGAACCAGGTGACCATGAAGAAAAATTTCCCACTACCAAGAATTGATGACCTCTTCAACTAGTTGATAGGATTGAAGTGGTTCCCAAAGAAATACCTCAAATCAAGTTATCACTAGCTCAAGGTACAAGATGAGGATGTACTGAAGATAGCCTTCTGGAGTTGGTATGTACACTATATTTTCTTGGTGATGCCTTCTGGAATGACCAACACCCCAACAGTGTTAATGGGCCTCATAAACTAGATCTTCCATATCTACCTCAATCAGATTGTCATGGTCTTCATCGAAGACATATTGGTGTGTTCAACAGTGTAGGAGGAGCATTATGTACACCTAAAGATAGTTTTGGATACAATCTAAGAGAGCCAAAATTATGGTAAGCTCTAAAAGTTTCATTTATGGATTTGGGAGGTCCATTTTTGAGGACACATCATCTCAGTGAATAGTGTTTCAGCAGATCCAGTGAAGATAGAGGCAGTGTTTGATTTGGTGCAACATAAAAGTATGACTAATGTGTGGTGCTTCATGAAGTAGGCTGGTTACTATAGGAGGTTCATTCCTTGACTTTTCCTAGTAAGTAGAACCCTTATCTGTATTGACATGGGATGGAAAACTCTTTGTGTGGATAGAGAAATTCTGGTAGAGTTTGAAGAGCTGAGGAAGAGACTGACGAGTGTCCCCATCTAGAGGCTACTAGTGGAAGGATTTGGGTATGTAGTTAGATACTATGAATTATGTACTGGTCTCAGTTGTGTCCAAATGAAGGGTAAATAAGTGATCACCTACGGCTCACATCTGTTGAGGTAGCATGAGAAGAACTATTTGAACCATGACCTGGAGTTACGTGAAGTGGTATTTTGATTGAAGATGTTTCAGAACTACTTGATGGGTGAGAGGTTCACCTTTTACTCCAACCACAAGTGTATCAGGTATATCTTCTCTTAAAGGGACCTAAACCTGAGATAGCAGTTATTGATGGAGTTCCTCCATGACTATGATTTTGAGATAGTTTATACTCCTAGAAATGGGAATGTGGTGGCAGACACATTCAGCAGAAAAACCAAATTATATATCATGAGTGAGGCGACAGAGCTGTTAGCCGCGATGTAGATATCCTTCATGGATTATAGTGAAGTTTCTTACATTTGTTCAATGACTATTACTCCCCCACTCAGACATCATGTCCGGGAGGCACAGGTGGGGGATGTTGACTATGAGACCTGGTGTGCTCAAATATCATCAGGACGGGTTCTAGATGGATATCTGATAGGTGGGGAGCGTGTCATCCTTTTCATAGGATGCATCATAGTGTCAGTGATGTTATATGATGAGGTGTTTCAGGAGTTCCATACTTCTTCTATTGTGGTACATATTGGTTTTTAAAAGATGTAACAGGACCTCTGACATCAGTATGGGTGTCCAGCGATGAAGAAAGTAGTGGACGAGTTTGTTTCATGATGCCTCACTTGTTAGCAAGGGAAGGCTAAGCACTTGGTTCTAACAGGATTGGATCTTCCACACTAGGTACCAAAATTTAAATGGGATGGTATCTCGATGGACATCAGGATGGGGTTAACACATATGTCTAGAGGGCATGACTCTATCTTGGTTATTTTTGATAGACTCGAAAAGTTAGATCACTTCCTACCCATTAAGAAGTCGGGATCAGTGGAGTGATTAGGATGCCTCTAAGTCTTGGATATAGTGCGGATCCATGGGGTTTTTTTCAATGATCGTCTCGAATCATGACATTCACATTAAATCTCGTTTTTGTAAGTGATTTCATGATATGTTTGAGATGTAGTTATGATTGAATATATATTTTCTTCCTTAGATAGATGGTTATACCTAGAAGACCATAAATACAATAGAGGACATGCTCTCTGCTTACATACTTTACTTTGTCTGTAGTTGGGGGGACCACCTGCCACTGGTGGAGTTTTCATACATCAACAATTATCACTCCACAATTAGAAAGGATTCGTTTGAGACCTTGTATGGGTAGCCTTGTAGATAAATCATTTGTTGGAACGACCAAGGGGAGTCGATACTGATGGGTCAATAGTTGGTTTGGGGTACCATCAAGAAGGTGTAGATCATCCAGGAGCGGATGGGGACTACATAGAGTAAGAAGAAGTCTTATGCTGATCTGAGATTGAGACCCTTGTGTAGGATCGATATGATAGTGATTTTAGTATCGAAATAATAATATTGATACTCAAAATACAAGAGGGGGTGGGGGGGGGTTGAATTGTATTATTTAAAAATTTTGTTAAAAAAATTGGTATAAAAAAATTCACAACACCTCTAATGAGAAATCTCCTTCTTAGGGAAATACAAAGTTCTTATGTATAAAGCTAAAAAAACATTTCTTACAAAGAGATTATACCACAAATCATATATGATCTCTTAAAAATAGAGAAAGAAGTAAGAATGTTTATACCAAAGAAAAACTCCTAACATTTACAAAGCAGTGAAAATTTAAAATCATCTTTTAACCAAAAGAGAAGAGTATCCAACATCCTTCGATAAAGGTTTCTTGTTTTATACATATAAGAATGTCTGTCTTACCCAAACCCAGGGAATACCACAATCCTATTATCAGTATCTTTCTTGCTATCCCCACAAGCCCTCGATTTGTAAAGAAATCACTACCTATGACTTCAGAACACGACGTCTCTGATTTAATGGAAATCACACCTCTGCACGAAGAAATTCTGCACAAAGCAAAGTTTGAACAAGCTGTTCAATATTTCTACAAAAAGCCTTAGAGTTTATAAGAGCCTCTCACTCTAGAGGAATTTTATTTTAGAGAGATGAACTCCAAAATGAAAACATGTGAATGAATTTACTGGTCTAGATCTCATCATCTGAGGTCCTATTTATAGCTTTCAAAATCTACTGGTTGGTTCCACTCCAACCGTCATATTTCCTTAAATCTCAGAGGGACCAGTACACATGGCAAACATATAGTGGTTAGGATATAACTGAATCAATGACATTTTTTTATTATACTAAACATGAATATAATGATCTTACACCATAAGTGTAAGGAACTTGGAATCCGATAAAATTGAAATGATATAAGATAAATTGTAAGGTTTTCAACTATATGGAATTAAATCTTTGAATAATATATACTGGAATTATAAATTTCAGAACGGGTTTTCATAAAATTGGTACGACTAAAGTATAAGGAAATTCTCAGTACCGATAACTAATTCTCTAGTATCAGTATCATAAGAAATGTTATCAATGTCTATAACATAAATGGTATTAAGAAAATATTCTTTAGAAATGAACAATGGAATTTTCCGTTATAGAACATTCAGCTTTGAAAAAATTGGCATTTAAAGATGTATAAAATTAAAATTTTTGGTATAGAAAATCTCAGTATAAGAAATTTGAAATTGAAAAAAATCGAATAAGGATTTAGGTATTTGAATTTCTGGTATCGTTATGACAAATATGTCTTAAGGAACTTCTATACTGATAACCAGGAAGTCAGAGTTTGAGAACATTAGAAAACCGAGTCACTAGAAATCTATGTATAAGGAAAATATGACACTAGATTTCATTCTAGATGGAAATCATCATCGTAGTGAAAATAGAGAACATGAAATGGTGTCTTAAGGAATTTCGGTATGGTATAACGATGAACCAATTTTTGGATCCTTATGAACTTTTATGGTATGGAAAAAATGGATTTCTAAAAACCATAATAAAAATATATTTAATTCAAAAGTCTAAATAAATTTTGGTTATAAGGAAATTTATGTAACTGTAAGGAAAATATATTTATGAGTACGGTGTTTGTGATTTTCAATATAAAATCATAAGGAATGGAGAGGTCTTATTAACCTAAAAATCTCCCCCTTTTGGAATGCACAAACAACTTTAGAAAAATTTGACAAAGGAATGAAATAAATCATTAGAGTTTGAAGAACTTAGGTCCCCCTTAAGTGTATGACTTAGGGTAAATTATTCTTCCCTTATGTAGAAGTTAATAGAGTATGAAAATATCCCCCTCAGATATATATTCTTCTATTTATAGAGACTCCCCATTGGATGTAAAACATTTCCTAATAGATTAAAGATAGAATATTTATTTTTCTTTAACTTTTACCCTAGGGAAATTTTCTTTTATGAATTTTTCATCCTTTAACTGCACTATTTCATAGAATTATCTCCCTTTGTGATTTTCATAAAGTAATAAAGAGTGACTTGTAGGCTTAGAAAGAATTATACATGAGACAAAATATATATATGATTTTAATGGAATTTTTCATTAAGATTCACATCAAAAGTTTGGCATGGGAAAAAATGTAACAACCCTCCTTCTTCTCTGAAAGAAGAATTTTCACCAAGGAAATAATATTTTTCACCTCCTTGTGATATTCATGAATATTATTTTTCAAGGAATTTTGCTCAGATACCTTCTTATTTAAAGCATGGATCTGGAATTCTTGGGATAGATTCTTATCTTCAAAGACTTTGATCACTTCCTCTTGTGAATCCAATTTCTTCACAAGACCAGAAGATATTCCTTCCTGATAATTTAAACATCAGCTATGGTATTCATTAGATCAAGAAGATTTTTTCCTTTATTTTTCCTGACAGCTAACTCACATGAAAATTTCTCTTAGAAAGAAGTCTGTACATTGGTCAGTTCATTTTCTATATCATTGAATGCTCTCTTTTTCGATTCCATAAAGTCTGAGAATTGTAGAGATTTATCTGAAAAGGTTCGGGTCTAGCTCAATACTTTCTAACATGAATATTTTTTAGCTATGTAATCAATGAAAATATTATAATAATTTTCTTCACCATTATTTACCATTTTAATTAGCATAGTTTATTAATCTATCTTTTGGTTAAAGTTTTCCAGCATCATTTGGCTCTAGGAATCTAAGAAACCAAGTACCTGAATGGTATTTCTAATTTCATTAATGAATTTTTTTGCAAAGTCATCACCAATTTATGATGAGTACTCGAAGTCATATTCTTCTTTATTGAACTTTATAACAGAGGATTCTGGATTCTTAAGATTTTGAGAAGAGTCGGCATCAAAAGGGGAAACCATAATGGCCTTCCCTTTGTTAACTTTGTGCACTGTATAGGGTTTAGAACCCTGAGGGACTTCCTCATTTTCAATATTCATGTCTTCTTTGAATCCTCCTACAATCTCTTCTTTTTTATCTTCTTCACTTCTGATATCACTATTTTTGGATTCCTAGATTTCATCTACATATCCGATTACATCTATCTCTTCTTCTACCTCTTCTACATCTTCAACTTCGATCTCAACTTCTTCTTCTTCTTCTTCTTCCCTGGTATAAAATCTTAGGAATGCAATATAATCATCAACATGTATAATCACATAATTTTCTTCTTCTTGAATGATCTCATCCTCTTCATGTACTTCTATTTGCAGTTCTGGAACATGTTCCGATATAACTACTAGTTCCTTCACCTTCTTAGGTTCCGTAATGACATCTCATACTGGTAACTTCTCAGAGGAATTTTCTACTTCCTTTAGCAAGGATTGTATAATCTCTATCTCAATTTTATTTCTTTTCCACTTCTTCTCCTTAGCTTATATTTCTCACACATCATCAGTTTGAATCTTTATAGCCTTTGCCTCTGCCTGATTCAACCTAAATATCGGACCCCCTTCCTTTTTGGATTCAGGTAACTATATCCTGCCAGTTACAATATCATCAGAGTAATCCTTCGGTTTCCTTATAACTAGTGGAACTAAAGTTGGAGATACTGAGATAGGATTGGCATGAAAGACCTCAGTCATCATTTTTTTCTTCAGATCACTTTTTGAAGATTCTGATACTGACTTTTTCAGTACCGTTTGGAAGTTTCTGGAATATCTTTCATCAATACCGGCTTCTGAATTTCTGGTTTTACGACTTCAAACATCATAGAGTTTAGATTGTAAGAACATTCCATTCTCTTTAGTGTATCTTCACATAGAAAAATAATAATACAAGACATTAAAGTGGAATTGAATTCAATTTCCATTTCGGATAAGACCATAACCACTATTCTTGAGATATTGGCATGGTACAACATGATTTGGGATTTGATGATACCATCTTTCATAAGATTAATCTTAATAACAATATACTTAACAAAATTAACCATCCTGAGGTTGATGAAAAAGTCTAACAAGATGATGTCACACGTCTTTAAGGAATTGTTATCCCATTTTCTTGGGATAATGAACCCCTACATCCATAATTCCACCAACCTATGGTCTACTAATATGTGTTCAACCATTGGAGTCTAAACTCCCCGGATGCTGAGAATTTCTAAATAATGTTTCTTCTTGAAAGAACATTCCTTATCCGGAATAATGTAAGAACCTATGAGGGCCTCTACATCACAGGGAATTTTCAAGATGATTTCCACTTTCCTACATAAAATGGTGTAAAAACTTTCATAAGACTGAAACTTGAAATACTCCTTTCCCTCCTTCTCAAATAAATTGATGGAGTCATAAGACTATATGAAAAGTTCATGATATACAGGATCTTGAACCTTTTACATTGATATAATAATACTATCCCAATGATTACATTTGATAATATGAGAGATGAGGGAATCATACCGATTATAAATGTATAAACATACAAGTCTCTATAGAAATATCAACTTGCCTTTATTATACATGACTACCATCTGATCAGAACTTCCTGACATTTGGATCTGTGAGAAATCTCTGAAGAAATCTGGAATCACAAACTCTGAAGTAGTAGAACTTCATCTTGAAGTATTAAGGAAATGGTGGGGTCCTCTTGAAGTGGGGTAGACCTTATATAGACAAACTACGTCCTTTTAACTTCTATAAGGAAATAAAACGGGTGAGAGTTTCCAATATGATCTAATGGTTGAAAATGGTTGAAGATATATATCCATACAAAAAATTTTTTGTTTTAGAAAAATAAAAGTTGGATACTAAAGAAATATGAATCTAAAGACATATTTTTAATAGAAAGAAATACATAAAATAGAACTATATAAGAAATAACTATGTGGTAAGAAAAATATATCTTTAAGGAATCCCTTGAGAAATTATCAGCATCGAAAAAAATACTTGAGGATAGAGAAACTAGACACCGGAAATTTGACTCTGAGAATTTTAACTCCATTAATATAGATTCTGAGGTTTTTGATTCCAGAAATATGGATTCTGTGAATTTAAATTCCGGGAATATGGATTTCGAGAATTTCATTCCAATGATTTTTTAAAATAGATAAAAAATATAAAATCAAGGAAAAAAAATCCTTATAGTTGGTTTAACTTAAGGAAATATTCCTTAAAGAACGTTTTTCGTAAAATTTCAAAACTAATTTTTTTTGAACTATTAAATTTCAGGCCTGTTGAGAAAACAAATTATGGAAAATCACAATTCTGAAACTCACTAATTCCGGAAAAATAAAATTTTTATGGAAAACAAAAAATTTTAAATAATTAAATCATATGCACTACCCCTGAATTTAAGAGTAATTTAATTTTAGGAGATGGTTAAACAAGAAGTAGATATGAATGATTATGTTATATATATCATTCCTAACTTCTGTTTAATGTATTCTAATCTATCAGATGGAAATATTTTGGTAAATATATCATAAATTTGTTTTTTGTTCCGATGAGTTAAAGAATTATATCTCCTTTGAGTGTGTGATCCTTAATAAAGTGATTACTAATATCTATGTTCTTAGCATGATGTTGATGTGATGGTTTTTTACTTAGGGTTATGGAACTAGTGTTATCTCACAATATTTGGGTATTGGTAAAACTCATGCCATAATCTGTGAGTGTGTGTTGCATCCACAACACATGAGTACAAAAACTACAAGATGCTACATATTCTGCTTTAGCAGTGGAATGTGCTATAGAAAATTGTTCCTTATAAGACCAAGAAACTAAGGAATCTCCTAGAAAAAAACAAGTTTTGTATGTAAATTTTCTATCCAATTTACAACCTAAAAAATTAGCATCTGAAAATATTTTTATTTCAAAAACATTTCTAGAAGAATAAAAAAGTCCCAAATCCAAGGTTCTTTTTATGTACCAGAAAATTCTTTTCACATCCTTAAGATGGGATTCCTTAGGAATTCCTTAATATCATGCATATAAGAAGACAAGAAAAAATTATGTCAGGTTGACTTACTGTTAAGTAAATTAAACATCCTATCAATCCTCTATAAGATTTTTGATACACAGGTTTCTCTGCTTCATAAATATTAAGAGTATTAGAAGATCCTATAGGAGTACTTATACTCTTAGTGTAATCATACCCAAACTTTTTAAGAATTTCTTTGATGAACTTATGATGACATATATAAGTTACTTCCGGTTTTGGAGAAATTTGTAAACCAATAAATGATGTTAACTCACCCATCATTCTTATCTCAAAATCAGACATTATACGACAAAAAAAGGAATCTATTAAGGATTTTTTGAGTTGATCTGAATATAATGTCATCAACATATATTTGTAAAATAAAAATATCTTTCTTATCTTTCTTTATTTAATGTTTTGGATCAATGGATCCCATAGAATAGTTGTTTTGAAGTAAAAATATTTTAAGTCTATCATACCATGCTCTAGGGGATTGTTTAAGGTTATATAATGCTTTGGTAAGTATATATACATGATTAAGATGTTTTAAAACCTTAAAAATAGGAGGTTGATCTACATATACTTCTTCCTGTACATATCCATTATGAAAAGCACACTTCGCATCCATTTGATAAATATTAAAATTATAGAATGCTAAAAATGCTAGAAGAATTTGGATAGCTTCAATCTTGATACCGGTGCATAGGTTTCTTCATAGTCTATGCCTTCTTGTTGGTCATAAACTTTAGAAAATAATCTTTATTTATTTCTAACTATAATCCCATTTTCATCACATTTATTTTCTGAAGATCCGTTTTTCACCTATAATAGATGTATCCTTAGGTCTCTCAACAACGGTCCAGACTAGATTCCTTACAGACTCATTGAGTTCATCGTGCATATCTTTATCCAATATTCATCACCTAAGGAATCCTCAGGAGTCTTTGGATTGAATTGGGAATTAAAAGAAACATGTTCAATTTCATTCCATAAGGAACTTCTAGTCTTTATAGGTTGATTGACATCACATATGATATTATTGGTATGATGATTTCTAAGTAAAAACTGATTTGGGTTTTTTAAAACATGATCATCAATATAAGGTAGAAAATATTAAGGGGTAAATGTTTCTGGATATTTCTGGGAACATATTACATAGAATAATCTTAAACTATAGGTTATTGATCATTTTTAGAAAATATATCTAGTTGATTTTAATCAGGTTGTTTGACAACAAAAGTACCAGTTTCATCAAATTTAACATGTACTGTTTCTTCCACAATACAATTGTTTTTAGTGAAAGCACTATAATCTTAAGAGTTAGTGGAATAGCCTAAGAAAATTCCTTCATCGTATTTCGGTGCAAATTTTTGTAAGTTATCCATAGTATTAAGGATAAAACATTACAACCAAAAACCTTGAAGTAAGAAAATTTTGGTTTTTGACCAGTCCATACCTCATAAGGTGTTTTATTAATAAAAGGTCTCATCAAAACTTAATTTATAGAATAATAGGATGTACTTACAGCTTCAGCCCGAAAGTGTTTTTTTATAGAATATTAACTCAACATGGTTCTAGTTATCTCTTGAAGGATTCTATTCCTTCTTTCAACAACACCATTTTTTTAAGGAGTTGTAAGAGCTGATAAATTGGGAATAATACCTTTCTTACTATAAAAAGTTTTAAAATCTGAATTTACAAACTCACCACCATGATCACTATGAATAGTTATCAATGGTAGGTTTTTCACATTTTTTACTTTAGCTCAAAAAGATATAAAATAATAAAAGGCTTTAGATTATCTTGTTTAAAAATAGACCCAGGTATATCTAGTGTAGTCATCAACAAGAACAAATAAAAAATATTTGACTCCAATACTTCCAATTTCTGCAGGTCCAAATAAATCTATATGCACTAACTATAGTACATTAGATTTTGAAACTTCGTTAATAGATTTAATGCTAGATTTTTGTTTCTTTCCAAACTGACAAGGATCACAAGCTTTTTAAGTATCAAATCTTAGAATTGGTAGATCCATAACTAACTCTTTCATTTAAATATTAATAAGGTTCTTAAGGTTCCATTGTCCTAATCTTCTATGCCAAAGACAATATTGATCTTCAATTGCACAAAAGCATGGAAGAACTTGACTTATTTTGTCTTCTAAGATCAATGTGTAGACATTCTCATGCCAATTGGTAGTAAGAATATATTCATCATTGGAATTGTGAAATAAAAACTTATCATTCCTAAAATTCACAAGGTTACATTCATAACATAATTGGATTATGCTTATAAGGTATTGATTAATACCTTTAACAAATAAAACATAAGAAATTAAAACTTTTCCAAGAAGAATGATATTACCTATACTGACAATCTCTCTTAGAGAATTATCCCCATAGGATAATTTTACAACATTCATTTTGACAATATTATGGAAATAACTTTTATAACATGTCATATGATGGGAACATTCGCTATCCATATACACGATATTGTTGTTACATTCTTCATTTTCTTGCTAAAATAAAGGTAAAATCTTTGGAATCCAAACTTTTTTTGGAAATGGGGTTAGACAATAAAATTTTATGGACCCACATTTGTTTGGAAAAATAAGCCATGTGGAATCCTAGATATTGAATTTTGTTTAAGGAATAGGTTTTCCTCCAATGTCCTCCACTTTGACATTTTGTACAGAAGTGAGCATTGGATGGAATAAAATACTTATTTTTGTAAATAGGGTTTCTATGAGTATAACCTACTCCAGAAGTATTTCCATGAGGTCTGATTTTGGAATACATATTTTCAAAATTTTCATTACTATAAGTAATGTTGGCAAGAAGTTTCTTAAGGGAATATATTTTGAATTTTAGTCTTATGACTAAATTCTTATCCTCATGAATTATTTCCTTATTGTTATATTTTTCCTCTAAAACATTTATTTTGGAAATATAATTCTTAAGATATTTAGAAATGTTTTCCATTTCATAATTCACTTCCTTAAGATCTTTATAATGTTTTTTCCAGGAGCTCATCTTTATCTTCAAATTCTCTAGTGAGATCTGAAATCACTTTTGTAAGAACTTCTTCTCTAGTATTTTCCTTGTCTAGTTTCTTAGAAATTTTATAATTTTTTGCTTCTAAAAACTAGGAAAATCTATATACTTCTTCATATAAAGGTATTTATTCATTACATGAAGATGAAGTATCTTCATCGGAATCAATATCTTTAGGACAATAATTCTTATCAAGAGATAAATTTGTTAAAGTCTCGGTTGTGGGTACCCGGTCTATAAGACTTGTATTTGGGAAATAAGTAGTTGCAATGAATCCGATATTTTTCTGTGATGATGATTCATATTTGAGAATATTTTCGTTCTGAATAGTCTCCACAAATTTCACTCCAAGTGTTATTTTCATTAAGACTTTTCCTATTCTTAGAACGGTAGAAATTCTTCTTTTTTCTCTCTAAATTCATTTTGTTCCTATCATACTTTTTCAAAAGAGGGAAATAAGGTCAAATATGACATGTTATTATGCATTCATAACAAGTAACTTCCCCATATTTATTTTCTTTTCAGTATCTCTTCTTATAATTATTTTGATAGTTCTTCTGGGCTACTATCTTGTTCATTCTCCGATCAAGATTAGCTAACTCATTCTCAAGTTTTTCTACATCAATAGATTCTGACTGAATAGTAACTTTCCGTGACATTGATATAGTAACTATTTCTAGAGTTTTGGAATTCATGTGGTTATAAGTAGTTTTAAATGATACACTTCCATTTCCATTATTTGTATTAATATTATCCGCATCTCTATTCATTCTAGTCTCATGCTGAAAAAGAGTTCTGAAAAGTTCATCATAGGAAATCTGTGTGACTTTCCTATTCTCGTCAATTGTTTTCCTATTTTATTCCAACATATTAGGCATGATTTCTATGATATTATCTACCAGTGCCTCATCATCCAAACATTTTTCTCCCACAGACTGTAATCTATTCACAATGGTCATGAACTTTTTCTGAACTTTGCTTATGGGTTGTCTATAAGGAATGTTAAAGCCATGATATTCATCACTCAACATAGATCTTATTGTCTTTATAATATTAGAAGTATCGAAATGTGTAACTTCCAATTTCATCCAAATACTATTTACAGCCCCACATGAGGATATTTGACTATATATGTTCATATTCATGGAATATAGCAATGTATTTTTGACTCTAAATTTAGCTTGATATTCTTCTTTCACATGATTAGTAAATGTTCTCAATTACTTATCAGGGATCTTGTTATCTCATATAAGCATCAGGTAGTTATCAATTAGAGTATTAATAATGATGTTGTTTATCCTATCTCTCCAGTACTCACAATCGTCTCCATAAAAAATAGAAGGTCTGATAGGACATAAATTGTCCAAAGAACCAATATGCAGGGATCCTTCGATAGAAAAATAATATACTTTCTTCGAAAAAAAGTATAGTAGTAGTGCCTGAAGAAAAAATAATGTTCTTAAAGAAAACATTATGAAAAAATTTTAAATTATATAAAAAATATGGACTATAGTATCTCTATGTAAAATATGAGTCTAGACATTTGAGTCTGAAATTCTGATTCAAAAAATATAAAGAAGAAGACAATTTCTCTTCTGAATTTAATAATGAGATTAATTCAGATTATACCAACACTCTGAAACAAAATGTTAAATTGGTTTGAAGTATGAGGTATTTATCCTCTGATACCAATTGTAGGATCAATATGATACTGATTGTAGTGTCGAAATAACAAAGTAGATGCTCAAAATACAAGAGGGGTGAATTGTATTCTATAAAATTTCATAAGGAAATTTTGTGTAAACAAAATTCACAAAACCTCTAATAAGAAATAGCCTTCTTAGAGATATATAATGGTCATAAGTCTAAATCTTAAGAAACTTTTCTTACAAAGAGATTCTACCACAAGGCATATAGAATATCTTACAAACAGGGAAAAATGTTAGAAATTTTATACAAAAGAAAACTTCCTAACTTTTACCAAGAAGCAGATATTTACAATATTCTTTTAACCCAAAGGGAGGGTATCTATCAATCTTGGATAAAGGTCTCTTGTTTTATACTTACAGAAAATTTTTTCTTACCCTCACCTAGGTAAGCCCTCATCCAAAGATCGGTATCTATATTGCTATCTCCACAAGCCCTTGATTTTTAAGGAAATCAGTACCTCTGACATCACAACCTGAAGTCTCTGATTTTAAGGAAATCACACCTATGCATGAAGTAATTTTGCATGAAGCAATGTTTGAACAAGCCGTTCAAAATTTCTGCACGATGCCTGAGAGTTTATAAGATCCTCTCACTGTAGATCAATTTTTTTAAGAGTGATGAACTCCAAAACGCAAACATGTGAACACCTTTACTTTTCTGGATCTCATCATCTGACGTCCTATTTATAGATTCCAAAATCTACTGGTTGGTTCCACTCTAATGTTCATATTTCTTTAAATCTGGAGGGATCTGGACATGTGTAAAACATACAATGGTTAGTTTATAATAGAAACAATGACATCATTTTATAAAACTAACCATGAATATTAATATCTTACACCTTAAGTGTAAGGAACTTTGATTCTGATAAATTTGAAATGATATGAGAGAAAATATAAGGTTTTGAATTCTACGTAAATAAAGCAGTGAATAATAAATACCCGAATTATAAATTTCGGAATGGGTTTTCATAAAATTTGTACAAGTAATGTATAAGGAAATTCTTGGTACCAATTTCTTATTCTCTTATATCTGTATCATAAGAAACGATATCAATGTCTCTAACATAAACAATATTAAGAAAATGTTATTTGGAAATGTTGAATGGAATTTTCTAGTATAGAAATTTTGCCTTTGAAAACATCATCATTTAAAGATGTATGAAAATAAAATTTTCTATATAGAAAATCTTGGTATAAGTAATTTGGAATTTTAAAAATGGAATAAAGATTTCTGTATTAGTATTTATGGTATCTGTATAACAAATCAGTCTTAAGGAACTTAAGTACCGATTACCAGGAAGTCGGAGTTTAGAAACATTAAAAAACCGAATCATTGGAAATCTAAGTATAAGGAAAATATGTCACTGGATTTCATTCTAGATGGAAATCCGTATCGCAGTGAAAATAGAGAACATGGAATGGAATCTTACCGAATTCCGGTATGGTATGAGCATGAACAAATTTTCGAAACCTTATGAACTTTTCCTGTATGAAAAAAAATATTTCTAAAAACCTTAATAAAAATATATTTAACTCAAAAGTCTAATTAAATTTTGGTTATATGGGAATTTATGTATGAATATAGAAAAATATATTTATGAAAAAGGTGTTTGTGAATTTCAACATAAAAGACTAATGAATGGAAATGTCTTATAGACCTAACACCATGGAGTTTGAGGGGTGAGATCATGTGTTCCTTAGGGTATCACCATGATGAGGATTTGCAGAGATTAGGCCATGGTGGCAAGCTATATTTGATGTTCATTGGACATTTTTAGATACTCAGGAATGTTTCTGAGGTGGAGTAACACCGAGATATTCTCCCACAGATGCATCAGGTGCATGATGTTTTCCATGTGTTGTAGTTGATGAGGTACATGCATGATCCATCACATGTCATCAGCTTGGGCGAGATAGACATTGACGATGAAGAGATGTTTGTAAAGTACCTAGTGTAGATAAAGGATCAGCAGAAGTAAGTCCTACATGGGTGGTCGATTCCTCATGTTCATTTCTGCTAGAAGCATGGGAATCTCTATGAGAGAACATGGTAGTGGGAGGCTCAGATTAATTCTTAGTACCCCCTAATTGTGTTTAGTTGTTGTTTTAGATTTTTGGGATATAAATCCCAATGTTGGGGAGAATGTAACATCGTGGAATTTTGGTGTAATTTTTTTAAATGGAATTATTTTTAGGACAAAAAATTAGACAACATGTTATTCCATTTCCCGGAGATCCCATAATAGGATTTTAAACTTTTTTAAGGTGCGTTCTGTAAATGTGTGAGCGGTATATTCTATTATTTGTAACAGCGCTCAGATTAAAAATTTTGAGGGTATAATTGAATTCAAAATGCTAGGATTCACCTAGAAATTACTTAACTTTGGGCTAAAAGGGCCGAGCGGAATAGTTATTTTTCAGAATTAAAAAAAATAAAATAATTTACAAGAATTTTTTTATTTTCTTTCTCACAATTGAGTGGCAGATGGTGACGATGTGGGGTAGAGACGAGGGGGTGACGATTTCCATTAATGAGGCTCCTTAATTTCTCATTGACTTGTTGCATAAATATTATTTAATGATGGGTAACAACGATGTTGTTTCTAAAATAAAACAGCTTAATGACGCGACGTTGCATAATAATGGGAAAGCTACGATGTGAAACTATTTATAGATTGACACTCTAGGGAAATATGCCTTAAAATTTTGGAGGACTTTCTGGAGAAACTCTATGGGACTTCCACCCTAATGAAGAATGTGGAATGCTAGTATAACATCATCATCTTTGATTCCTTTCAAATATTGGTTTCAGGAAGTGACGTTGACATCCTAATCCATCAAGGATGAATGACGCCCCATTAGACGTCATAAGAGGTGGGATTTTTTGATTTGATGTTCTTCCCCATCCATCCTGAAAAAAAACTATGAACACGGATCAACCCACAAACAGGTTAACCCATTATTCATGTGTTATGAAGGAGGGTGTCTTATTCTTGGGGTTATTTTATTTTTGGTCAAAAATCAAGGCATGGAATAATAGAACATAAACTCCCTGAAACTACCCCGTCATTAAATGTCTAATGGGGAGGCCCCAGGTCGACACAAACAAAGCTATACTGACTCTTCATGTGCGTTCTGCG
Organism: Viscum album; assembly: GCA_963277665.1. Classification (NCBI taxonomy): domain Eukaryota; kingdom Viridiplantae; phylum Streptophyta; class Magnoliopsida; order Santalales; family Viscaceae; genus Viscum; species Viscum album. The sequence goes on along the minus strand of OY728140.1, from coordinate 1,707,982,670 downwards.
TGGATGTACCCTCAAAATGATGGAAAAGTAGGTTTGGAATCATCATGGTGAAGAGGGTGCTCCCTAGAATCCACCGATGTAGATGACATAAAGAACAGATCACTAAAGCATGATTGGTGGTCCGCTAATCACGCCGAAGCCACGTCGGTTCCATCAGTGGTAGCGACAGTGGTCAGACTCACTGGCCGCATGGATGAGGTAGCCCATGCCGGAGGGCCGCGTTGACCAAGAAATCATGGTTCATCAGCCGCAACTGTGAATTGGAGGACGTACACCAGGAGGATCACCCACATGAAGGGATGACTTACGTCCGGGCCATCTCGATGGCTGGAGAAGTTGCGGTCTATTGACAGTGGATGGTGTAAAGGTCCCATGCCCTCAGGGCGAGGGAGAGACAGTCACAGAATCCAAGCTGTGTCAAGGATGGTCGGCACCACCAGGCCCACCGCGCGTCTGATCCCAATCCAGCAGGCTGATCCCCCACTAGGCCAGACTAGACTGAGTCACTGGACAACTAGGTGGGGTAGACCCTCAGAAAACTGGGTCGGTTCTAGCGAGGTATGTGGGGACTGGCCCACTATCCAGGCTGGACCAGACCTACCACAAACTACACCAGGTTATATTGAGTCCCTCTTAATGAATCAGGGTATGTGGGACCCCCGGTTTGGGTAGGTCGGGTCTGTCTGACCGGGTCAGAGAAGGTCTCTTCAAAAACAGGCCCCTGGTAAAAAAAATAACTGTATCTTGCCAATTTTGCGTCCGATTGATGAGTTATTGGTGGCATTGGGATCCTCTCAAAAAGGAAGATCATTTGGCATTCTTTATTGTTTCTTTCGTGGAAGTAATGATTTGATGAATGTCTTGAGGATCGGTTCTCCTAAGCACACTACATACAAAACCATACAACTAACTGAGACTTGAAGACTGGTATCTTTAGGATTAGTGGGAAGCACCTCTCTGTACCATTGTAGGCCCATGGTGGGAAGCACCTCTATGTGACTTTGAAGGACCACGACACACTGGGAGGAGGAGTACCTCAGTACGCCATGACTAGTGGGAAGCACCTCCTTGTGACTTTGCAAGCACATGGTACGTGATGAGGGGTAGTACCTAAGAAGTCCAAGGTTAGTGGGAAGCACCTTTTTGTGACATGGCAGGCCCACTATTCTCTCTAGAGAAATATTCCTCTAGTATCCAAGGTGTTCAACAATGTGACTGATGATACTACTATTACTACCATAAAATATACCTTGTCTGAGTTCTCTTGTGTTTCGTGCTTTAATTTGTATAATTTTTGTGTGGCATTTAATTTTTTGATTTGGGGTCCTGGGTGAGTACCGTGTTACTCACCCCGGCATGGGAATCCCCTTAATGTGTTTTGTCTGGTGTAGACGACCAAAATTTTGAATAGGGTTCTTAGGGAGATGAGACTGAGAGACGACACGATGGTAGACATTGTGTTCTGGGACCTAGAAGAGCCCAATAGGACTAGGCTGACAGGACATACAACTTTTTCAGGGAGTAGCTTCACTACTCTCATGATCAGGTGGAGATTTCTGTGGATGTCCGTCAGAGTCTTCTCTTTTGTACATGTTTTCTTCAGTTCCTGGTTGGGTTTTTCTTTTGGCCAACATACATTCTTTTATACTTGCATTCAACCTTGTTTTATTGATATACTTTTTTCACCCTTTTAAATGTGGTGGGATGTGGTTGTGCATGTGTGTAGATACAGGTGCTCCTGAAAATGCATCCCACTTACAGTTTGACACCTTCGATGCGAGTCGCTAGCCCCTGTCCTTCCGGAGACAGGCTTAGAGTAGTCACGGTGCTGGCCCCAAGGGATGGGTCGTGACACTCCATTTGACATATCTTACAAAATACCATTCTTCAGGACCTGGGAAAATAAACAAATGAATTTGTGGGATCAAAATATCATTATTGGTAAAAAAAGGAAATATCAAACATATCATGATCATAAGATATAAGAACATGTCATTTTGAAGTCTTATCCTGCATATGAAAGACCATTATATCATGTTATGGGATAAAATATCAGAATAATTAATGGCAATGATCCCAAAACTCATAACATAAAACATGATATTTTTTGGCATGCACAAAAGTATAAAAATTCATTTCATATTATTAAGGGATCATTTCCGAGACCTTCATAGTAGAAAAAGTCTATTACTGAACAAAGTTCACTCCTTGTTCAATACCCAAATTACAGAAGTTGATTTACATGTCATTTCAGTCATGTCTATCTCATGAGATATAAATATTTACAAAATTTGTTGGAGGGAGATATAGATTCCACCCATTTTATAATGAAATAATTCTTAAATTTTCCACAAAAACATAAATCATTCTTCATAGCATAACCCAAGAAATAATAATGGTTTCTTAAACGTCATTCCATTATAAAATTATTCAAATAAAATATCATTCCATCATTAACAAAATAAAATTATACTAATTATATGGATTTAAACATAACCCTATTTATATAGCATCATCTAAGACAAAAAATAATTTTCATAATACATTTGAACTGAATTGTTGAGGAAAATATCCTGTCATCTTTAAACACTTTTTCTTTTCAAAAATTCTGTACAATTTTGAAATAATATTATTTAGTGGAAAATAGACAAAAAAATTTATAAATGAAGTTTCATGGAATTAAGTTATAAAAATCCATCCATGCCATATTGGTTAAATAAACATTCTTTTTATACCTTTTCAAGAAATGTCAAAAAGTACCTCATTTGGAAAACAAAATACTGATTCCTTGCAAACCATGTAGTAAAAGTAAGAATGGGTAAAAATAACTTTTAACATACATTGGAGAATAATAAAAATTTTAATAAATCATTTTTATAAAACATGGACATGGATTATAAATATACCCCTATAAATAATTACATATAAACAGTCTCAGATAATAAAGAGATTGTGAAATTATCCCTTAATTTTTATATGATATCCTTTCTAGGTATCTGAACCTAATGAATAATGATTTAAATAATGTAATTGACTTATTACAGAATCATAGTCATTTTTTGGATATAATATATTATTATATTCTCATGAATTTGTTATTCACATTTCATCGTGACTCGTTATCCAGATATTAACTACTTTATGTACTAATGGATGTTTGGTTGGACAAGTTCATGTTCCTGTTCTTAGGTTATAGTTATATCATTTACATAATGATATTTGTATAATATATAACATATTTATTCAATAAATTAATATACATAATTTTGTTTTATTGAAGATCATGTAGAATGAATCACATCGCATCGTGGAGACGGTAGGTCGTACGTACACACGAGTGACGACATCATTCCCATAATTATTGAAAGGTATTGAATTGGATAGTGTATAATATTTCAGAATCTGTATCATGTTATTATAATCTTATATAGTCATTATTTCCCATGTTATACCGATCCAAGTTAGGTCTCAGTGAAAAAAAAATTACACCACGGTGTGGAGATGGTATGTAATCCGTTCGCACACATGATGATTTCATTTTTTATAGGATGGATAGAAGGTGAAATATTGTTTTTTCATAATTTTAATAACATTAATGTATATGAGTGATGCTAATTTTATTACATTATATTGAAACAAATAATGAATAATAAGTATAAGAAGAATGAAATTTGGTTGAATCGGTAGAAGAGATTTCCTCTTCCTTGACATGGTTCCTTTAAATCACTTCTTAGATTACTAGAGTTTGTATATGAAGATAAACGGAACCTCAATAATTTAAATAGGGATGTTTATAAGGAAAAATAAAACGTAATGGATGATATTGAATGCTCAATGTAAAATTATGAGGTGATGGATGAGGTGCCCTTTTATAATTATGGTGAGGGTCACTTTTGGAAAATCAATAAATAATAATATATAATAAAATAAAAATCTTCCAAAAATCCTCCACAATTACCCAATTTCAAATATGAGATGATATATGGTTACAATATCATCAAACAGTTAATTTTGTAAATGTATTTCTGTCAATTTAAACCCTATCTTTTTAATTGTTAGTTAGTTTTTCTATTTAATTTTTAACTATAGTGGAAACTAATGTTATATTAAAAGGGTGTAATATTAACTTATTTTTTGTAAAATAGATAATAAATAAATAAATTAGATCATTTTATACCATATCATAATCATTTTTTATTTTTTTAGAAAATAATTAATTTTAATTAATTTAATAAAACATTATTTTCATAAACTATCAATAGAATAAATTTTGACATTATTCAATTCAGTGATTTTTAAAAGTATTAATATAACAATATAACAAAACAAATTTATTATATTTCTTAGAGGTCCCTTTAATATTAAAAATTCATAACACATGGTAATTATCCAAAATTTTATTTACATTAATATTTTTAATAGAATTTATCGGATACTTTTCATAATAAAATAATAATTACAATAGTTTTTTTTGTAATTATTTAATATGATTATTTGACGATTAAAAATTAATAAAAATATACAATTATAACGATAAATATAGTATATTTAATAAAAATACTTCTATATGAATTTATGTTTTGTAAATTCAATATTTAAAATGATATACTTACAAAATTATGAAGTTGACAACTTTAACATCACTTTAAATAAAATAATACAATTGTCATAATCCATTTTATAAGTCTTAAAATGGTTCATGTCTCCACCCTCGTATGATTTATGTATATACACACCCATATGATTTTATTAATAAAGGTGTTATGGTAATTTTATAATAGTATTCTTTCCCTAAATTACCTGGTTTACCCCTGTACCATATTATTAAAAATTGTCGAAGTTACTATTCAAAATGACCAAAAAATAAATCTATTTACATAATTTCGACACACTATTTATAAATATGGTTTCTATTTTTCAAAAATCACAACACAAATGTTTTAGTGATTAATTTTAAATTATTCCATTGTCGGAAAGAGGGAACATGTTTTAAAGTTAAAACATAGAAAAAGATTGAATTTTTCATACATCTAAATTCAATGTAAAATTAATTCTAATGAAATTAGATATATTCAATGATAAAAATAAATTCTATTTATAATTTAAAATCAATAAATATTATAATTTAATGATATAAATTTTTTCTATGAAAAATATTTTTCACATAAAATTTAGTGTATTTTTAATATTCATTAAAACAAGAATGTTATTAGAAAAATATAAGAAATACATCCAACGTTAATTTTAATATTAATCTTCAATATAAAATGTATATGTTGTCATATTAAAATTAATTATATATCAGAATATAATTTTAAAATTTGTTCTCTATGAAAAGGCATAAAATAATCCTTTTAAATAATAGAGTTTTTGAAACATAAATTAGGGTTTATTCATACCATATGAAAATAATATAAATTAGATTAATATCAAATATATTTTGTGAATTATATAACATATATATATATATATCATTAATATCATTACTAATTGTAATTAACTAAAAATAAAAATATCTAATTGATTTATATTTTTCCAAAATAATTTATAGACAATGAATTAAAAATGCATCTTCATTTGTTAGTTATACATATTCTAGCTTACCTGACAACTAGACTATAACGGTAATTTTATTCTATGGGCATCTCCCAGTTTGTTGAAACTCAAGCTTCGGTGAAACGAATGTTACTGAAGAATTAAAATTATTTAAAGAAAAAATTTCATACAAACATCTAGGTGTGAAAAAAATCAATGTGTAGTAATGATTGTGTTATTCATTAAAAAAAATATTCTTTTCACATTATCTAATAAAATTTCAAAAGAACCTCATTCAAAAAAATGAAAAGAATATTTCTTTTATATATCTATATAGAATTTAAAATATGGGTAAATATTTTTTTACAATCATTGGGGAATGTAAAAAATATACATGAAAATATTTTAAATAAAATATAGAAACATTATGAATACATTACAGACTGATGAGAGAAACAAATTTTTTTTCCATTCAAACATTTATAAGTAATCTTGAGTAAATAAAGAGAGAGAAAGTAAATGAAAACAATTATTCTTTTCATGTAATCATAGGATATAAAAATAGATCATACATGGGTTACATTGATTTTAAAATTTCATCATTTTATATTAATGTATAAGAAATCTTCGTGAAAAGTTTTATTGTAATCTAAAACCAATACATGAAGTCCATATTTCCTTACTAGTTATTTAAAAACATTTATGAAAAAATATAATTTTTTTAAATATATTATTTAATAATATAATTAACTATAACCCCATATATTGTACAATTATTACATTTCAACATTCATTTAGTATCAATTATTTATTAAAACCATTATTTCTTTTTGTGGATGTTTCATTATTCATTTTATTTTTTGGTTCACATTTTTTAGGAATTAAATTTAGTTATAGTTCCAACACTTCTAAAATATAAATCTTGTAATATTTATTCTATTTTATAATTATATACACATTTATAATAATTCATTGAAATTGGTGATGAAATAGGAATTTAATTACTTTTTGGAGCCAATAGTCTATATATAAGAACAACTAATTTTTTTCACTTTTTGATTGATGTAATTTAAGAATGGTGAAAAAATATTGAAAAATAATGGATATTTATTATTTCCCAAAATTATATATATATATATATATATATATTAAATCAATCATAATAAGCGACCATTAAATGTTGCGATGGAAAATGAATCATATTATTACATGGATGTCGTTGTCCATATATGTGCACAAGCTATACTTCCATTTCAAATTTGAAATATAAGTGGTGGTAAATTATTTCTAATATCATATAAAATTAATGTATATTAATGATAATTGATTTATATTGTATTTATAGATACTAATGGTTTTGAGATTGTGGAAAAGAAATAAAATTGAAAGGCATTTGTTATGATTTATACATATTCTTTGAGAAATATCTTTCATATTATGCCTTATGCCTTAAATGATCAGACATAGGACAGTCCCACAAAATGAAGGATGAAGGGATTTAATAATTTATTTTTTGAGCGACAATTTTGCATTGTAGAAATTAAAAATTCTTCAAATAATGTAGGAGAAGAGTTTCCCTTTTATAAGTGGGGGTGGGAAAGCAACATAATTACGTAAATGATTTCAAAAATATAATATAAAATTCTTGTAAAAGTGGATACAAATTTAAATGATGTAAAATTGAAGATAAAATAATGATTAAATAAAATAAAAAATGATTTGTTCTGACATTCATATTCTTATGTCTTAATTTAACCCACTAGAAAACCTGTTTTTCCCTTAACCGTGAAAACAAAGTTCTATTTTTTTCAAATAATTATAACTAAAAAAATAAGTTGATCATATTAGATTATAATAATTATTAATAATATAAAAATTTATTCAATGGTATCAAATTTAATTTCTATATTTTGGTATATTTAATTTTATATTAGAGCGTAAAACACAGAAAAATTCCATTTTCTGAAAAATGCATTTTTATGATTAAAAATGAAATTATATTCATTCCATTCATTGTAAAAACAGTAAAATTAATGATTAAATATATTACTAAATATATAATATATAAATTTAATTATAAAAATTAAGAAATTATTATTAGTATTAATTACAAAGATAAAAACACATTGGGTGTTTAAAAATAGTTTTCAGTCTAATGTTTCTTTAATCCAAAAAATGAAATTATACCAACATGATGTTTGATGATGACTCCTACGAAATAAATCCATTTATATCAATTTAAATGTGACTAATACTTGATTTTAATTAAATATAAAATATTTTGTTTCATTTAAAATACATGATTTAATTAAATAAAATTTTAATTATACAAAAAATAACATTTAAAAATATTTTTTAAAAAATAATTATTTTTAAGATAATTAAAAAAAATAAAACTAATATAATATTTAAATAATAATATAAAAAATATTTTTTACATAATAAAAATTTAGTTAAAAACTGTTATAAAATAATTTTAATTTCTTCATGCAATATGAAATAAAAACAATTTCAGAAGAAAATATATTTTTTAAGTATAAAATGAATTTACAAAAAATTGGGTTATATTTTTTGTACATTAATCCAAACATATTATTTTTGTATTAAAATTTAAAATTTATATTAATTATTTTTTTCTTACTATCTAAACCAACCAATTTAATTTTTATATTATAATGGACTGTTATTTCATGGTCCATTTATACATTAAGGCATCTGTAAAGAAAGTTGTTGAATTATTAGTGTTCTTTTAAAAGGGAATATATATATATCAATATAATATTTATGTGGTTTATTATAATCTCATTAAATGAATTTATCCTTGGAAATTTTATCCCACATATTCAAAGAAAATAATATATCTCAAATTCATTGCATCCTTGAGCTCTTATACAGCTTCCTAAAAATTATCAACCCTTTAAAGAACATTAATCATGTATGTATCCTTGTTCATTAGACCCGTAATTATAGGATAAGAGATATATACTATTCCTTAATCATATAAAGGATCATTATTTCAAGATTAAATTAATTAATTCTATATATTTATAGACTGGGTATATACTTTCTTAAAGGAGACATGTAGAAAATATTGAGAACATGAGAGAGGTTTGGTGGAAGGGGAAATAAATACGTTATAGTCCCTAAAAATACTATATATCTAAGGGTCCAATATATATATAGTTATAAAATTCCCATATTTCTAAATATTATAACATTATTATATTTTCAAATTCATAGGAACTCGATATAAAAAATAGTTGATTCTGGATCTCACTAATAATTGTTAGTATAACTATTTTGGAAACTATGAGCCACCTTGATTTTATACTGAATGTATCTTACCTTCTCAATAATTTACTTAGATATCTATGCTTTAAATATCGTTCTTTCTCAAACATAATCCCCTCATGTTATAATTTTTAACTTATTTTATTATAGGGATTCGTAAGATTCCATTTGAATGTACATGTGAAGGTCATTTTTATAATAGAATTTGACTAGAGGAAGGTGGTAATCAAAACAACATATTAAAAACATATATTTGAATATCAAAATATCCTTCATGATTTATATTGTTCTTGTAGAATGAAATTTTTTATTTAGATGATACAATGTGAAAAAATAGAACATTTTAACCAAATATTAATGAGAACATATTTAAAACATCAAAGTAATCCTCATATCTTGATCAGATACAATAGAATATCATACCCCATGAATAATTTCATCATATTTAATATATATACAATAAATTTGAAAAATAGATAAATATATTATCATATAAATGAAGTGGAAAACATCATAATAAAAAGAATACAGCCCAAATAGAATTATTCAATTTAGACATTTTTAGAGTCTAAAAATTAAATTCATGTTGTTTTTCTCCATTTAAATTCCATTATATGTCATGGTTACAAGAACCCATTATCATTAAATATTTAAAAATCAATCTACTGACATACAAAGAACTAAGATACATACTCTTATATATCTCTCTTCATATTTTCACACCGGAAATACTCTTGGTGATCACTATACATTTTTGTACTTCTAGGATAAATTGATCGTGATTAGTTTTGAGTTTCTTCAAAAAAGATTATTGTATCATGTATATTATTATTGAGACACATATTCAATTAATAATACTTACCATTCAATTATAATCAAGTGTAATATCAAGAAAATTAAAATATGTCCATTATAGCTATATATTCTCTGTTTATCCTCTTGAGTCATCATATATATAAATTTCTAAAAAATCACATTGGAAAGACAATATATCTCCCCTTATATTAATATTTCGAGATACATTATATTCAATTCCATAAATATTATCTCTTTTTTATCCTCTTCATGGATAGTTTTTCATTATATTTTCAACTAAAACAATAATCCACCATGTTTTCTTTCCCAGAGTGGTAATGTATTAACCATAAATGCACATTATTCAATTCAAAACATTATCACTAGAAAAAATTCAACTAACTCTATTTTAATATAAAAAATAAATATATATTATAATTATATATTTCATGCATTTACCAGTAGATATAATGCATCATCATATATAATTTAGGGATCACAGCTTCAAAACAAAAATTGTTAGTTTGGTGATTTTTTCCAAATCCTTGAATTAGGGTGAGGAATAAGCTATCACAATACCATTCCCACAATACCACATCCATGTCCCCTCTTTGATGCATCACTATCAGCACTATAATGTTGTTTGATAAAACTTTCATTTATCATCCTTCCCCTCAGCTGACATAAATTTTTATTGAAATCATTTGTCTAAATGAATATTACTCCTTTCATAGTAAACTTTTTTGGTGTATTAGATATCCATTATTAATCAACCATAGTGAATTGATAATATCCATCCAATCTGATAATGCTATGTGTCTCTATCATAGTGGTTGTTTATGGAAAAAAATTCATAACATTCATCATTTATTGGTCCATTGATAATTTATCTCTTGAGATTATGTGACTCAATGAAGAATCATTATAAAACTATTCACACTTGGTTACATATTCATAATGATTCACATACCATAGGTTTTTTTAGTAAAAATATCAATTCATCTTAAACCTCTTCCCTTCTATTAGAGTATATATGAATATCATCTATAAAGACTATGAAAATATGATTATGGTATTTTATAAAAACTCAAAACATTAAATTAATAATGATTGTTGGAGAATTAGTACCACCAAATGAAATCACTATAAATTCATACAATCTATATCTAAAATGGAAGGTTATCATGGGCTTGTAATCTCTTTTTTCCCTTATTTCATTTTATCTGTATCAATGATAAATCATGGAAAAATATGTGACATCTAGTAATTGATAAAAATTATCAATATGGGTAGTGGAAACATATTCATGATCATTTTCTTGTTATTTTTTCAAAAATAAATACAGATTCACATAGATCATTCCTTCTTTTAAAAAAAGTACACTTTCTCCATAATTTCACACACATGGCTGAATGAAATCATTATAATAATTCTTTTATAATTTCTTATTCAATTTTTACAAAAAAAATTATGGCCATTCTATATAGAGTCTTGGAAATATAAATAGAAATATGTATTGTTTCTCATGAAAACATAACATCAAAATTTAGATAAGTAGTATACAAATGATTTGGGAATAAATAAAAAAAACTAATTTTTAATATGTAGGTCATGTATATTTTAATTTTATCATCAACCATCTTAGGTATATGCCTCTTATGAATAAGAATCAATACACATAAAATTTAAGTAATTTGATTAGAGTAACATATTTATCCTTACATATATAAATTATCATTTCATTATTTGGAATATGAAATTTTTTTCTCTATAATGGAAATTGATATGGGATCCATAAATATAATATTAATACATTTCAAAAATCACATGAAATTAAATAATAAGTTGAGTGAAGACATTTTCACCATGAAGTTTACCAAAATATTCAATTGGAAATGAATCAATGACTACTAATGTGAATATTTTACAGTTAGGTTTTTTAAATACTTATTTAATAGCTACTCCTTAAACAGGTAATTTGATTACCTTATAAAATTCATTATATAGAAAACAGAGTTGGAAAATAGAATCAAACAACATAATAGATGTTCTAGTGTGGATGAAAGGTTTGCACTCAATACATAATTATTGAACCTGAAAATTAAAATAATGATACAATGATATTTTATTTTTATCAGGGATTAATAGGATATTAATACCAGTATACATCATTAACCATCATATTTTAGTATCGGTAGGAATAAATCATATACTCCCTGAAATTTAAAAACTAAATGGGGGGGGGGGTTCATTCTGAAAACCATTCTTTCTATTTATATAATTATTTAACTTTGTCTCGTTATATTAATATTTTTTCTTGATATCATTCCAACCAATAATTCCTTTACTATTAACATAATAAATTTCTCTCAAAGTTTACTTCAACACAACTAACATAAATAATGTTTCATAATCTTATATTCGTGGATTTTTTCATAATTTTTTTTTGAATTCCATTTTGTTTTCCTTATCAAAACTAGGAGATTTATCGGAGATTCCAACCTTTATTTATAACTTGATAGAATATTGAGTGATTTTTTCATTTAACATAATGTATCATATAGAAAACAACATTTCTAGATTCTGTTTTAAGACACTAAATACATGATTAATCAAGATTCTAGTTTAATGATAATACATGATTTATACGTCAAATTAATTGTGAAACTATCCTTAGAGTTACAACTAGATTCCACATAATTTGGTATTAACTAAAATAATTATATATCTATTATCATTTAAACTATATTTGTGAATAAATTTTCAAAAAATAACCTCTTAAATTCATCAAAAATTTTCATGTTAATTATATTTTTATTGCATTATGTTTTATATAAGATACCACCATTAATGTGATTCTCGTTCCAAATGATAGATCGCTAGTAATCATTATCATTCTCTAATAACTAAAGAATAAAAAATAATTGTTTAGTGGTATATATCTATTTTCTATTAATTGTTTCATTAGTATACCCAATAAAATAAGGTTGATAATACCACGCGAAGGCTTCAATAGAATATTGTCCCCTCATTTACACATTTCGAAGATCAACACAATTCATGCCTTAATAATTTTTCATAATCATAAAATCAATATTTGTCATTCAGGATCCCCTTATATTAATTTTTAAAGGTGGAACATCATTTCATTTTCAATAACATTATGAATGTACTTGGTTTCTTTAGGATCTATCCATTTATTGAAATAAAATATCATAGTATGATAAATCAATTACCGTCATGTGAAATCATAATAATGAAAATCGTTTATAGGATGACTAAATCTTAATACCTACATATCAATATATGACACCCTATGTTTACAATACCATATCAATTGTCATTATCTATTTTATTCCATCAACATGTATTATATTGAAAATTTCAATTAACTCATATATATCCCTAGGTAGTGTCTATCAGGGTAGTTAGTATTAGGTCCACACCACAAGTAATGGGGATGTTTGAGTTAGCACTCAACTTTCCCTATTAATAGTTGTTACATCTGGGAAATTCTATTCCATAGATTCATATTCTTGATAATATCTAAGAAATTATTTTTTATAGAAAAATGAAACTATACTATTTACCATAATGTTGGATGATAGCCTACTCTGTGGTGTATCCATTGGTTTTACTTTTTTCTCATTATGGTATCAAAATATAACAATATTTTTTATCTAATAACAAATATAGTGACCCAAAATTTCATAAATAAAAACTGCATAATATTATATGAATATAAATTATATATCTGGTATTTAATTGACCAGGGATACCCTCAAAAACAATTACCCAAAAAATTTCTCCACATAAAAGGAATTTTCTATCCCCATTTGATTGATACTAGCACCAATGAATCAAATAAACACATTTGGAAGAATTTCCAACAACCTTAAAAAATTTCATTAAACATATACACAAAATAAGGAAATATTACATGAAAGTAAAAGAAATATATTCTTAATCCACGTGAAACTATGGTAGATATACAAATAAATGTATCTAAATCAAACTCTAAGGTACAAATATGATAACAAGGGATAACTAAAACAAAAAAATTCTCAATGTCACATGTGGACAATATCCCACCATCTCACCACCATATACCCATACCCAACTGACATGATGCACATCAAAACAGTATGAATCTTTAAATTTTATTGCATTTATATTAAATAACACATCTACACACTTCCAAAGGTTTGTGATTGATATGAGATAAACAGGTTCAATGAGATCCCAAACATGAGTTCTATATCTAATCATTATATGAAAATCCAATATTCTAAATTTATAAGACATAAAATTATAAGAAGTAAATTAGAATCATATCAAAATCATGGAAAATAGTTCCCTAATTTTCATAGTTCAAAAAAACCTTGTAAAATAATCTCAAAGCATAAATCCAACCAACCATTTCAGTTTCATCTAAAATAGAAAAATAAATAAGATATAAAGTAATAAAAGGCCAATAGAAAAATCATAAACTTGATAGGGATAATTTCATGACCTAACCTATAGGATCTCATGCCGTGACTACCCCAAGACCGCCTCGAATAGGCCTGAGTTTCGAGAGTAGAACTAAGTAGGCATATCCAACAATTGGGAATCATTTTCCTAAGTACCTGTACACACACACACACACTCAATATCCAATCCCAAAATTATGAAATGTAAAAAAACTAAGTAAAAAATTCATACAGACACTATGATACCAATCATAGAATATAACAATAGTAAACTGGAAAGTAAACAGTTCCATAATCAAATCTCACCAAGAGAAAGATTTTTCAATAGTAAGTATACAAGTTCGTGAAACATTCCCATAGAAAACCCTACCTGAAGGGTATGTTTAAGATATTTGTCTAGAGCTGTAAGAGTACAACTTATCTATCTGATCACTCTATATACCACCTGGTCTTATTCCACTTATAACTTTCTCAATGTGTTGATCATATACACAAGACACATCACGTGGGGGAAAATCCCGTGCAGGGTTAGGTAAAACAATACTCATAAGGATGCCCTGAAATCACAAAGGAATACCACTAAGAGGTATATAAAGTACACCACAAAGAAATACCACTAAGAGGTATATAAAGTACACCACAAAGAAATAAATGATGTTTGCAAAAAATAAATACCTAGTATACCATAAATAAATATATGGTATATCAAAAATAATACCCACAAAATATAGTCCCCCCCACAATGGTATAATTATATAGAATGAAAAGTAGGATTATCATACACAGTTTATAGAACATCAAGTTTCAAAAACACACAGAGTGTTGATAACACACGGTGTGTTGATAACACGAGGAGTTTAGATTACACGTTTAGTGTATATAATACATAGAATGTCGATAACACATGTAGTTTTTACTAGTCATGTGGCCCCCCAACTCACGTAATCGCCAAGTCACATAGTCACCTAGACACATAGTCACCAACACATAGCCAACCATAGGACTCTGCTTGTAGAAAACTTGTACTAAGAGAACCTATACCTCAACCAATTAGTTCTTATTCCCACATCCACAAAAAAAATGTTGATTATATCAAAAGCACAAACTCATCACAAGGGTCCCAACACAAAAAACATATTGTCAAAAGGACATAGGAGTTTAATGATAAGGTTATTTTTGTAAATTGTATGACCCATGTCTGGTCTATGTCAAATCTGACTTGTCGGACTCAACCTGACCATATGTCCAATCCAGCGCAGTTCCTCTGACCCAACATGAGCTATCCCAGTTCTGTCTGAATAGTCCTAGACCACTAGGCCAACAGGACTCACCCCATTATGCTGTTGGAGCAGCCCGACTCCTCTGGTCTGTCCTACCGCATGAGGATATGTTCTCTATACCACATGTTGTCTTCCCCGACTTTCTACCTCAGTGCTGATGTGGTTCCATGATATATTCCATGTGATTGGACCACCTTCTCCACCTGAAATCACAGCCTCACCATCAGAGTAGGTTCCTCTGATATGGAATCAAGCCATGTCATAGCTCTCTGCTACATATTTAGTCAAGGTCACAACCATTTTCCATGTCCCCCTAGATCCATATCGTGGCTTCCTTCCATGGCTCATGCCTACCAGCCATAACATCCCTTACATGGCCTCCATAAACATTCTTTCTCCATCATCCCTCCTATTGGTGGTCCCTCCCTCGCGCTCTACCGGGATCAACCCCACCAGGAGGCATCCTACTACAGCTGCTGGACACCATGTCAGTTTCCCACTTTCTTTCCCTCAAAATCTTCCTAGACCAAAAGGAACCATGCGCCCACCATCGTGCCTCTGTAGTGTCACGAGGGGTGTCATATCTTTAGTCTCTGGTTATTATCCCCTGAATCAAAGGACAAACAATAAATCATCTCATACAATCACAAAGAACATGAAAAATATGTATAATTGATAAAACGGATAAGCCCCAGAATTATGCATCTCATCCTTTGTTTGTTTCAGCCTTGATTCTTCCTTGTTAGAGGGATCATGAAGAATGAATCAATCACATAGATCTAACACCTATTTATTCCACAATATATAATTCCCCTCTTACAAGTGATCGAACCATGGATCAACCTTTTAATTGGTCGGTCCATGTTCATAGATGTTTTTATGAATAACAAATGAATCACAAAGGAAAATTCAATACATGGATTTTGGATCACTCATTGATGAAGGAAGAAGATGTTTCATCATCCTTCCCTGATCTATTGATCTTCAGTCAAAGATTTTATCATCAATCCATCATCGCTGATTCATGGTCTGCTTTCATTAGTTGGAAAAAACATTTTCTCATCCTGTTAGAGGAATTATAGAGATATGATGATATCCATGAATTCGCAGACAAAGTTAATTTAAAAAAATAATCCCTTATTGCGTCATTAAAATAATTTTTTATTAAATTTTTTATTACCAAAACATCCAAAAAACTAAAATTTTCATTTTCCCAAGCAATATTCCCTTAGATTTCTGATCTTGGAACCCATTTAAAAGATATTATATTTTAAAGAAAAACATCTCCCTTGATTTCTTAAAAGCATAATATTTTTCAACGAGCAGTTCTGGGCACACTGGGCATCAAAATCTCACAGAGACGTAGTGATTTGTCTGGGAATTTTCCAAATCAATTTTATAAAATAAAATCAAAGAAAATCGTAGTCATTACATTCTCCCCACCATAGGGATTTTCACCCCTTAAATCCAAAAAAATTGCTACTCAAAAAAATATGTGGGGAAAGATAATGAATCTGAGCCTCCCTCTCCAATATTACCTCCTAGAGATTCCCATGCTATTATAGAATGTGCACTAGAGGAACCAACTACCCATGAAGGGTCATCTCATGTCGATCCTCTATCTCTATCAGACACTCCGTAAAAGTCTCCCCGACATCAATTTATAGCTCACCCCTATCGATGACATGTGAAGGGTAATGCACATACCTCCTCAGCTATGACATATGGTAGACATCATGCATCCAGTGAAACTATGGGGATAGAGCTAGTTGGTACTTCACCTCACTAACTCCACTCAGAATTTGAAATGGTCTGATGTATCTCAGAGATTACTTTCCCCCCTTTCCAAATATCCACAATCTCTATCGAGGTGAGACCTGAAGGAACACATGGTCTCCCTCCTCAAACTCTAATGGACTCCATATCCTATCAGCATATGATTTCTTCTAGATCATTAAAATACTTGTCCTCTCTTAAATGGTATGCACAATCTTGGTGGTATCTCACACCAACACTGGACCGAAGAGTGCAGACACACCCGGGTCTATCTAGAAAAGTGGTGAACTAAATGGTCACTCATACAAGGCCTCAAACTGTTTCATGCCAATGGTGGATTGGTATCTATTTTTGTACATAAAATCCACCATAGGTAGGTGATCTTCACTACCGTGGAAAAAGTCTAGGATACAAGAATGTAGCATGTTGTTAAGAACCTGAATGGTCCTCTCATTCTGGCCATTGACCTAGGGTGAAGCATCGTACTCAAGCATAACTGATTCCCAAATAAATTCTGTAAAACCTTTTATAGTTGGTATGTGAAATTATCTTCATGATCTGGAATTATCATTGAGGGGTCTTTGTAAAGACGAACTATCTCTTATACATAGAGGAATTCAAAGATCTCTATTGAACTCTACTCACGGATCATTATAGAGTGGGTCAAATGGGTGACCTGGTCAACGAACATGCAGATGGTATCATGTCTCCTAGAATTACATGCACAAACTATCATGGGGTCCTTTGATATCTCATCCTACTTCCACTCTGGAACCACAAGTGGTTGGTTGAATCCCATTGGAACCTGGTTATCATCCATCACTTGTTGTAATGTGAGGCATCGAGAAAAAAACAATTCAACTACCTTCTTCATCCCCAGCCTCCAGAACCTGTGTCAAAGGTCATGGTACTTACTTTCCACACATATATGTATAACTAAATGAGATGTGTGGAACTCCTTCAGAACCTCATCTCACAACGCCACTAGTACAACTGTTTTCCCCATTGAATGAATGACTTTCTCCCCACCTATCAAATATACATTAGGGAAATACCCTATGGAAAACTGGGCATTTTGAGTCTCATAGTCAATAGCCCAAAGATGTTCCTCCCTAAGTAGCTGGAATAGTGGAGGGGTGACAACCATTGACTGGAGTTATGTTTCTCCATCTCCATCCTCAAAGGACTTCTACAATGTGGAAAACTTCTCTAATGCCTCCCTCAAAAATTTCAAGTTGTATCTACTTCTAAGATCATATTCCACTAAAATCCCCTACCCATGAGTATAAACAATATCAAATTCACAGTCATGGATGATCTCTATCCATTGCCTCAATCTCATTTTTATATCCTTCTGAGAGAATATATACTTGAGACTCTTGTGGCCAAGGTTGATGGTAAATTTCATTCCCATCACATAGTGTTGCCAAAACATCAATGCGAATACTAACACCACTCACTCATGATCATGGGTTGCATAGTTATACTCATGCTATCTCAACTGAAACAAACTATATAAAGTCACTACATTTCCATACATCAGGACACAACCAAGCTTGGTCCCTGACGCATCATAGAACACTACATACATAACACCTTCCTCTCACGATGGGAGCACTCGTCAACCTATTCCTCGCATCTTGAAATCACCGATGAATCAAATTTATATAAATTAAGGGCTTCCCCCTCAAGTTCAAAATCATCAAGGGTGCTGATACTCTGAATAATTAAGGTCCAATCCACCGATAATACCCTACCAAACCAAGAAAACTCCACACCTCAGTAACACTCTTGTGTGGCTCCAAAACAAGCACCAAGTCATTATTTTCTGGATCCACTAAAACTCCATCCTTTGAAATTATGTGTCCCATATAGTTGACCTCTCAAATCCATAACTGACACTTTTAGTGTTTTCCATAAATTTGGTGTTCTCATGGTGCGTCTAGGACCATCCTAAATTGTATCATGTGCTCCTCCTATGACACCAACATCACCAGGATGTTATTAATGATGAACACCATGAAAAGATTTATGTAAGGATATAAGATCCTATTTATGACCCTTTTCAACATTCATAGGGAATTATTCATGCCAAATGGCATCACAAACTACATGTACTAGTCATACCGACATATGAAAATGTTTATAGGTACATATTAATCATGTATACAAAGCTAATGATAGCCAGACCTTTGGTCAATCATTATGTACAACCTCACTCCCATCATCTAATGGAATAGGTCATCAATCCTTGGTACTAGATACTAGTTATTTCTAGTCACCAGATTCAGGAACCGTTTGTCAACACATAACCTAAATCTCTTGTATTCCTTCTTGGAAAATAAAATTGGGGCCTCCTAGGGTGAAACACTAGGTATCACAAGGCCCTTCTTCTATAAGTCCTCTAGTTGTACCCTCAACTCACGATGCTATGTAGGAGCCATATGTTATGCATGCATAGATATTGGTATTTCTTTGGGGTATAGATCAATTCAGAATATATCCTCCCTAAATGGAGGAAATCTGGGGACATCCTTGTGAAATCCGTCCTCAAACTCCATCCCCATTATAAGAAACTAAGGACTCCTATAATCCACTACACTGAGGGGGAGACTATCAAATTGATGAGTAATCAGCTAAAACCTATTATAAGTATGTAAATATTATAATGTATTCATTTCATTTTCTCCAACAATAGAAAAAATAGTCCAATCACTATGGACACAACACACTGTGCTCCAAAAACTGTCAATGTGAGAATGGACTGTGGATAAGCAGTCCATACCAAAAATGACATCAGAAGGCCTCAACGCTCATACCATGAGATCCCAACCAAAACTCTGGCCTCTATGAGTAATATTACACTTTCATATCTAGTTTTTGATCATTTAATATCCCCCCATAATAGTCTTTAAGCATAGGGATTGAGTCAACTCTTCTACTAGAATCTTCGAGTCTCGAACAAAGGTCATGGAAAGCGAAAGAATGACTTTCACCTATGTCTTTTAAAAATATAGATAAAGAGGAAAAGACAAATATTGTAACTATAATAATCATGTATAATTGGGTTCATATGCCTTCATCACATTCATCTATCCTCATTCCAGTCCACCAGCTCCACGATCCTAGTGTATTCCACCTGGGGGTGGTGGTGGAAATACGACAAATCAGTTCCAACTTATTGATAGTCTACCTGATCCTCTTCCATGCCTAGTTCCCAATAGAACACCCTACTAATTTGGCCTCCTCTACCTCGGTGTCCCTTCAACCATCTCATGTTCATCTATATGATAGGTTGGGATATCTCGTTCCAAATGTCCCTGACCGCTACATCTGGAACACAACCTATTCTTCAGCTGACTCATAATACCTTGGGATCCTCACACCACTAATCGTGTTTCCTAAGGTCACCCCAATTGGGATTCACCCTCTTGTTTCCCTGTTTAATTTCTTCTATACCTAAATTAGAAGACTCATCTGCATGGTGCCTCCTGGTAGCTCTCATTTTTGGTGTCTAATCCACCAGAAAGGTCTCCAATAATAGAGTAATCTCTAGTACCCTAGTATATATAGGGATTTTAATGGATATCACAGATTCCCTGATCCCCCTAAATATGACCCTCTAAAAGTTCTGAGCTGTAAATAATGGGTATCATGACATATTTAGGGAGTAGTAAGAATGATTAGTAAACCTCATCATGTACTCCACGAGAGTATTAATACACTACTACAGATGATTGAACTCTTGTATGCACATTGAGCATAAAATATATGGGAATAAATCCAATATAAACAGTTTCTTGATGTTACCCATGTGTTATTAACCTAATAATGTGTCTAGGTCACTAATCTACACCATCACCCTATTGATCGATGAAGATGAACCGCAGATAAGATTTCCATATGGTCGGTATGTGTCCTCACAATACAAATGACATGACCATCCAATAATCAGCTACATGGGGGTTTATCTCAACTCGAAACATGGTATGTTTTTATCGCTAGAAATCATGTATCATGCTCACTCAATGTCCATCCATAGAAGGTATTGCAGGTTGTAACTACTTCTCGATGGGTGGTAGTATCGATGGTAATCCTTCAAAGGGTGATATATCTAGTGCATGGAGTATCTCTGTTAAAGGAGCTTGTACTACCACTTCATCATGGGGAAAACCATCATAATGCTCATTCAATAGAATCATAACTAGTTGTTTACAAGGAGGCATCGTTGAACATATCATTATGGACTGTGGCCAATATAGTTTACCAGGTGAGATAACTCAAGAAGTACATGAGAACACATAGTAATCCTATATGATACATGTACTGTTACTTTCACTAAAACCCATGTATTCATATAATGAGTTGAAAATTAGGTTTCTAGAGTCTTAATTTATGGATATGTATGTAGCCTCACCAACACTGGATTCCCATTCCAAAATTCCAAACATGAAACACATTACACTATTTCCACATAGCAATATCACAGACTCCCGGTCCTTAAGTAGAACTGACCCCCTTTGATACAAATATGTCACGACCCGTCCTAGGGAAACCCATGTCATGACTACCACAAGACCACATCTAATAGGACAAAAGGCAAGAAATTAGCACCGTGTAGGCATATCCCACAAATGGAAGGCATTTTCTTAAGTACCTAAACACACAAACACACTCAATCTTCATGAACGAAATGAAAAATGTAAAAACACTAAGTAAAAAGTGAATGAATACAGTAATATTCCAACCATTGAGTATGATTGTATGAAATTGGAAAGTAAATAGGGCTATAATACAATCCCACCAAAAGATTGTTTTTACAAAATTAAATACACATGTTCCTGATACTAGTCAACAGAAAACCTTTCCTGAATGGTATGTGTAGGAAAAATATATAAATAACAATGATCTCACGTTGTATGTATGATCACTCTAAGAAAAACCTGGTCTAGGTCCACCTAGAACTCCATAAATGCTTTGATCATCTTCATAATCCATGACACATCCATGAAAAGAATGTGCAAGTGTGAGTAAAAGAATACTCTGTAGGATGCTACAAAACCACAATGGAATACCACTAAGTGATATTTGAATTACACCATAAAGTAATAAATTAAGTATAACACAAATTAATACATGGTATTCCAAAAATAAATACATGGTATACAAAATTGGAAACACCATGTATAGTCAGCTCACATAGTAAGAATTCTATATCACGAAAAGTAGGATTATTAAATATTTTCCACAGACCACCAGGTTTTAATAAAAAATTGAATATCAAAGACACACATATTTTCAATAATACATGGAGTATTGATAAGTTATACATCCCCAATGTCACATAGTAACAAATATATATAATCACCATGTCATAGTCAGCTACATTATTTTTCTTGTAGTGCACTTGTACTAAGAGGACATACACCTCATGAAATTAGATAGTATGGAAACATACAAAATAACTCACATAGAGTATAGAAAAAGGAAAATCCCATATCAAGGGTCCCAAAATCTTAAAAAACTTGTCAAATGGAAACACAGTTTCTAAATTTGTGCTCTTTTTCTAAAATTTCTAACAAAGGTTCAGTTCGGGTCCGATCCAACCCACCAGTCTATACTTGACCCGTGGGTTGACCTGACATGATTTGTCTGACCTTAACCAACCCAACACTATCAAATACTAACCGGCCTAGCCTTCTGGGCCACTAGGTCCATCCCTCTAGGCCTCTAGAGTGGCCATGCTCTTCCAGTCCATCTCGCAGCATGTGGACAGGTTTGTTGTGCCGCACACAGTTTTCCCCGACCATGTACCTCTATGATGATGCAGTGTTGAGCCACATTCCACGTAGTTGACCCTACTTCCCCTCCCAGTCAAGTGGCCTCACTGCCTTCATGGGTTCCTCTAACACAACACCGAGCCACATCCCAACTCGCCACCGCATATGCGGTCAACACCACGGCCTCCTGTCGCACCCCCTAGTCCATGTCATGGCCACCTACCGTGACCCGCACCCATCAGGCATGCCTTCCCTTATTTGAAATCCTTCCTCACTACACCTCTGTTGGATACAGTACTGGTGGCCTCTCCCTCACACTCATTTTGGGATGACTCCTCTGAGTTGTGTCCTTCCACAATAGATGACCACTATACTAGAGGCCAGCCATCCTTTCCTCACGTTACACGTTGACCAAAAGGTTCCACTCCTCCCCGATCCCGCCTATGCGGTTTCGTGGGGGTGTCAGATCTTCGATCTCTGTTTGATACACCACAAATGTAGGGGAAATAATCAATCTGATCATACAATCATAGTGAATGCAAATAACATGGGAAAAGGATAAGCACAAAATGACCTGATAGATGGATCTCAGACTTTTTCATGTTGGCCTCGATTCATCATTGTTAAAGGAAACATGAACAATGAAAAATCACATAGATCTGTTCCCATTTAATATCAATGATATAACTCATATCCCACAAATTATCGAACCTTTGATCAACATGTTCATGGGTTGGTCCATGTGCATCATCAAATTTAAGAACAAAAAAAGAATCACAATGAAAAAATTAAACCTAGAGTTTGGATTAGTCACTGATGAAGGATAATGTTATTTCATCATTTTTCATCAATCCATCAATCTTCGAGCCAAGACCATATCTATGATCTGTCATCACCAATTATCGATTCACCAATATTCATTTGAGAGAAATCATTCTATGCTAGTTATAATCATTCAAGTGTAATTATTATAACTCTAAATTCTATGAAAAAAGTCATTTTAAAAAAAATAAACCCATGCTGCGTTGAAATAAACTATTTTTATTAAATATTTTATTACCAAAACATCAAAATATAAATTTTTTCTTCTAGCCCATGGCAGAAGATGTTAGACCCCACCATAATTAATGTAACTGTTCTAAATGAAATGATACCCTCTTATTTCTGATTTGGAACCTATTTTGAGCTGATTCTGTTTTTAATAACCCCCGCCAATTTATTAAAAGATTAACATTTTTTAACAATTTTTTGAAGGAACATCGGGCTTCAAAATCTCATGCCATATCAGTTCCTATTCTTGTAATATTCCCAATTAATTTTTAAAAATAAAACTACAGAAAATACTAGTCATTACATTCTCCCCACCTTTGGGATTTATGACCTTGAAATCGAAAACAAGGGATACTCAACAAAAAGATGATGGCACTGAGAAAAAATATGAGCCTCCCACTCCCTACAACTCTCCAAGAGATTCAAATGCTTCCACCTAATGCACACTTGAGTAATAGACCACTCATGAAGGATCCTATCATGTTGATCATTGATCAATATCATGTACTCTTCAAAAGGCTTTCAATCATCAATTTCCACCTCTCCCCAGTCAATGATGTTTGATGGATCATGTACATACCTTCATAGCTACATCACATGGATGAAATAATGCACCTGGTGAAACTGTAGTGGTAGAGAATAGTGGTACACCACCTCTCCAAGTTTACTCTGAATCTAAAAAGGTCAGATGTATCTCTAATATAACCTATCACCCTGAAAAAATATCCACAATCCTCATCGAGGTGAGAGCTGATAGAACAAATTGTTTCCCCCCTCAAAATCCAACAGACTCTATCTTCTATCTGCATTTGAATTCTATCATCTCTGGGTAGTCCTCATCTGCACCTAGATGATATGAACATTCTTAGTGGTAGGCCTCACCATCCTTGGACCCATTAGTGCTGAAAATTTTATGTAAGTGTAGAAAAGTGGTGACATGTATGGTTATTCAAACAAGGCCTAAAATGATTCCATTCCATTGGTGGAGTGATAGTTATAATTTTTCTCAAACTCCCCCAAATATAGGCGATCTTACCAACCCAAGCCAAAGTCTAGGATAAAAGAACGTAGCATGTCCCCAAGAACCTGAATGGTCTTCTCCGTCTGGCCATCCATCTGGGGACAAAATATTGTTCTCATGTGTAAATGAGTCCCAAATGCATCCAAAAATCCCATCTAAGGTAGGGATGTGAAATAATCATCATGATTTAAAAAAATTATCATTAGCACTCTATGAAGCAGAACAATCTCATGCACATAGAGGCATCCCAAACTCTCTATTAAACTCTTCTCACAGATCAGTAGGAAATTGGCCGATATATTGATTCAGTAAAAATTCACCCTAATGGTATTAGGTATATTGGTAGTTAGTTGTAACACTATCTTCATGTCTATTGAAATCACATCCCAGTTCTACTCTAGCACCTCTAGTGGATGGGTCAAGCCTGCTAGAACCGGGTGCCCAACCTTCACTTGATGGAAAGTAAGGCGTCAATAAAAAACACCACCACTTACATATTTATCCCCAAACACCCAAACAAACATTAGAGGTCATGGTATATCTTTTTCAAACATGGATGTACTATCACAGAGATGTTTTGAACTCCCTCAGACTATCTCTCACAGTGCAACTGGTACAACCGTGCACCCTCTAAAAAGAACGATGTTCTCCCCACATAGAGAATATCCATCAGGGGAATTCTCTTTAGACAACTGACATGTCGAGTATCAAATTTGATATCCCTATGTTTTACCTCCATGAATCACTGTAAGAGTGGAGGGGTGACCAACATTGACTATAGGTAAGCTTCTCTATCTTTATCTACAATGGATATCTGCAATGCGGAAAATTATTCTAATGCCTCACTCATCAATAGTAATCTGGTTCCATTGCTGAGATATTTTTCCACTACGTTCTCCTTCCCATAAGTATATACAATCATAAAATCCTAGTCTGAGAGAATCTCTATCAATTACATATTTCAGAATTTTAGATACATCAGATAGAATAAATACTTGAGACTCTTGTGGCCAAAGTAGACTGTAAATCGCTCACCCATCAAGATGTGTCTCCACTTCATCAATGTGAAGACTACCTCTGCTATCTCAATATCAATAGTTTTTTAGTTATGATCATGTTGTATTGACTGGCACAATCCTTTGGTTTTTCGCTACATTCCCCTATATCATGAAATAACCAATCC
This sequence comes from Viscum album, assembly GCA_963277665.1. NCBI lineage: Eukaryota > Viridiplantae > Streptophyta > Magnoliopsida > Santalales > Viscaceae > Viscum > Viscum album. Next base: position 1,707,956,487 of record OY728140.1, on the reverse strand, counting down.
CGGTCTTTGAGGCATTGCAAAACACTATGTAGTAGATGAAATCCTCTGGTAATCTCAAGATGGTAGTGGTCCCTAACCTCTACCAAAACTTCTGAAAGAACCACTATCACTTCTCTATCCTTACGAAGTGATTCCCTTTCAATGTAAAACCCATCAAGGGTGCTACTATTCTAGGAAATATAGGTACAAAACACTGATAGTACCCATCCAAACCCATGGAAATAAACATCTCAGTAACACTATTAGGTGGCATTTATGAAATAATTTCATCAATATTTACCAGATCCAATACAACACCATCATTTGAAATTAAATGTTTTTGAAAGTGGACCTCTAGAATATAGAACAGATACTTTGAGAGCATAAAATAAAGCTGGTGTTAGCAGAGTGTGTCCAAGACCATTCTCAAGGAAATTGTGTTCTCCAACATAGACACTGTGTACAAGGATTTCATAAATTATGGAAACCACAAACATGTCTATGTAAGGTAGGAATATCCTATTCAAGAGTCCCATGAACACTGATGGGGAATTATTCATTCCAAAATTCATCACTAAGTACTCGTAGTTTCCATACCGACATCTAAAGGATTTCTTGGGTACATATTCTTTTAGTACATGAAGCTGACGATAACCAGACCTAAGGTCAATCTTTGAGAACCACCTCACTACTATCAGCTAATTGAAGAGGTCATCGATCCTAAGTATTGGATACTTGTTCTTCATAATCATCCAATTTAGGCACCATAAGTCCACACATAACCTGAAACTCCCATCTACCTTCAGGGAAAATAAAACTACGGCCACCCAGGGTGAATCACTAGGTCTCATGAACCATTCCTCTACATGTTCTCCAAATTTACCCTGAAATCATGAAGCTCCATTGGAGTTATTTGAAATAAAGGTGTATATATCTTTGTTGTAACAGGGTGTAGATTAATTCATAAGTCTTCCAACCTATAGGTGGGAAATCTAGGGACATCGTCAGGAATAATGTCCTCGTATTCCGCCACCACTGCAGAAAACTAAGGACTCATTTCATCCTCTACACCAAGGGTTATACTATCCAACAATTGAGTAGTCATATACACCCAACTTTGAGTAAGTACATCCTCCACTGCATGAATTTTCTTTTCACCAACAATGGAAAACCTTTCCCTGGCATCGCAGAAACACCGCACTCTTCACCTAAAATAGTCAATCGGGGCATTGCATGTGGATTACCAGTCCATACTGAGAATGACATCATAATACATCTATGACATTACCATGATTTCCCAACTAAAACACTCACCTCCAAAAGTAATCTCATAGTGTCAACACTAGTGAGTGATCATTTAGTCCCCTCTAATAGGATTCTATAAGTGTAGGGATCGAGTCAACGGTTCTACTAAAATCTTCAAGTCTCAAACAAGGGCTGTGGAATTAAAAGAATAACTGGAACCTCTATATATTAGAAAATATATGGTGTAAATGATACAAATCGTACCTCTAATCATCCCTATAGCCCTGGTGTCATAGGACTCCATCACCTACAGTTTTCCTCACCCCTATCCAATGACTCCCTAATCCTAGTTTGGACCACCTGTGGGTGGTGGTTGTAATAAACAAAACCTTCACCATCGCCTACTTCTCTACCTACTCCTTTTTCCTCATTCTCTACCCAGTGGACCATACTAATCATGCCACATCAACATCCTTAGTGGTCCGTTGACAATATCCTAATCGTCTATGTATTGGGTCATGCAATAACATGTTAGATGTCCCCAACCGCCGCCCAAACCACACATCCTTTCCTTAAACTGACTCTCTCTCTACGGGGAGATCTGCACCAGTAATCATGTGTCCAAGGTTCATCCCATCAAGTGATTGGCCCTCTAGGGTCCTTGTATCAACTATCAGAGTCCTAAACACTATGACATAGCTACCTAGTGTCTCTTGGTAGCTCTCACTGCTGGAATCTACTCTGATATAAATATCTCCACTTGCAGCACTCACTTTAGTAATCCATCATATATAGGGATGCTAAGGGATATCATGTATTCACTGATATCTTAGAATAATACATTCTCAATATTATGATCCCTTAATAATTGATCTCGTACCATATCCATGGGCTATCAAGAATTACTAGTAAACCACATTGATTTCTCCCCCATAGTTTTACTTCCCTACTATAGATTTAGGATCTCCTGTAGGTGCACAAATCATAATGTAGCTGTGGAGAACTTCTCTCTGATTCATCACTCAAAGTCTTCCCAAAATAGACTGACCTCATCAAGTGTCTAGGTTACTAAGCTCCAGCATTACCTCACTGATCCATGAAGAATAATCACGATAAGGACCTCCATCTGGTCCTTAGGAATCCTAACAAGAATTAACAAATGAGTAACTACCTCCATCCAATCCTCACCTAATTTTGGTTCTATTTCACCCTGAAACCTGATAGGTCACTACCTCTAGAACTCATGCAATGTGCTAAATCTGCATGAATCCTCAATTGGAAGCGCTAGTAGTAAAAACTTCTTGATTAGTGGTGGAATCAGTAGTAAACCTCTTTGAGGCGATTTCTCCAGTATAGGGAGTATCTCCAAAAAATGCCCATGTACAATCTCCTCATCTCTAGATAGATCATCCTCATGATCACACAATGTAATCCTGGCTAGATATCTATGGGGATGCATCCTAAAACAAATATAGATGGTCCATAATTAGTATAGTATACTTCGTATGATTATTGAAGATGGACAAGAGAACACACTCTAATCCTATATGATGCATGTACAGTAAATTTTCCTACAACCAGAGTATTCATGTATCGAGTTGAAAAAAATATTTACAGAGTCCTGGTGTATGGATATGTTAGCCACAAAACCAACACTAGATTTCATGGTCTAAAACCTGAAATCGAAATACTTTACATTGTTTCCCCAAACCAACCTCATAGACTCACAGTTCTTAAGTAGAACTGACCCCTTTGATACAACTAAGTCACAACTCGTCCTAGATGGGACCATTTTTTAACTACCCCAAGCCTGTATCTAGTAATACAAGGGTTTTCGACTAGCACCAAGTAGGCAGATCAAAAAAATGGGATGCATTTTTCTAAGTACATGTACACACACTCAATATCCTAGCCTTAAACTCTGAAATTTAAAAACAATAAGTAATTAGTGCATGCATAAAATAAGATAACAACAATAGCATATGATAGTAGGTAACCTTAAAGTATACATGAACAAAATGATAGCTCACCAATTGCAGGAGTCTACAAAATTAAATACACATGTTACTGATATTTTTACATAGAAAACCTTATCTGAAGAGTAGGTGTATAATAGTTTTCAAAAGACTTAGGAGCACACCTTGTATTTAGGTTGACTATAATAACCAACTTTTCTAGGTCCACCTATAACTCTATTAGTGTGTTGATCATCTTCAACAAACCTAACACATTGTGGAAAAGCCCATGTAGGGGTGATTTGAACAATACCAAGTAGGAAGCCCTAAAACAAAAAAGGAATACCACTAAGAGATATAGTAAGTAGAACACAAAGAAATAAAAAAATTATACCACGAATAAATACATGGTATACCAAAATGAAATTAATGTTATAGAATAAAATAAACACATGGTATGTATTCAACTTATATTTATATAATTATATATCATGAAAATCAGTATTATCATATGTACTCCATAGAACACCTTGTTTTGATAACACAAATAGTGCCCATAACACTTGGAGTGTCGATGAAAAATAAGGTTTGGATAACATACTTATTGTAGATAATAGACTAAGTGTTGATAATTAATGAATCCCCTAATCCATTTAGTCACCAAGTCACAAATTCACCAAGTCACATAGTCCCCATGTTAGAGCCAGCTACAAGATTCTGCTCAAAGCGCTCTTGAACCAAGAGAAAATAATCCTAAAGCCATATAGTCATATGAAAACATACATAACAACTAACTTAGATTATCTCAAAAGGATCATCTCATTGAAATGGTCCCAACACTATAAAATTTTTTTTAAATAGACTCATGGTTCCAATGTTACAGCTGTTTTTTGTAAAAAGTCCAACTTAGGTCCGGTCTAGGTCTGATCTGACTAGCTGGACCCGACCTAACTCACCAGCTGACCCGACCCAACCCTCTATGATCCAAACTGGCATAGCCCACTATGTTTCTTGGTTTAGCGCCATTCATTGCAGGAGATCCCTGACTCCTCCAGTTTGGATCTCCATATACGGGCAGGTTCACTGCACCCCACCCGCTCCACCCTACGTGTGCCTCCATGAAAACATGTTGTCGAGCTGAATTACATGTGGCTGACCTGACTTATCCACTTGGTCTAATAGCCTCATTTCTATTTCAGGTTCCTCTAATGTGGAACTAATCTGCATCCGAGCTCATCACCATCTATGCGGTCAATGTTGATATCTCTTGCATTTCCCCCCTAATCCTAGATGCAGATTCCTGCTATGACCTACACTAGCCGGCCCTTTCGACCCCGATATAGCCTTATTCCATTAATTGAATCCTTTAGTGTCCCTACTGAAGGCCACTCTCTCACACTCTTCTTGGACCAACCCCATCGGGTCGTATCCTACCACAACCGACTACTGCTACACCAGCAGCCCATCCTCCTACCCTCTCACTCCGCCTAAACTAAAAGGTGATGTACCTCCACCTTCATTCATCTACGATGTCATGTGGTTGATAGATCTCAATTCCTGGGTTTTTGTGGAACCAATCTAAGGTGAAATAAACAATTCATTCATACAATCAAGATGATCCCAAAGAATTTGAATAATGAGGGGGAGATGAGAAGCACAAAGCACCAGAAGGATGAATCTTGACCATTTTTCTTCTCAACCACATTTATTTCGTTGTTAAGGGGATCATGAAGAATGATGTAATGACAAATATCTCTCCCCCATTTTTCCCTGTAATATAACTCCCATCTTATAAGTGATCAAACTAGGGATCAACCTGTTCAAGGGTTGGTCCACATTCATAGTCCCATTTAACAATAGGAAATGATTAAAAAATACAAACTCCCTACCTAGAGTTTGGACCAGTCATTGATAAAGGATGGAGTGGCATCATTGTATTTCGTTTATCTATCAATGTTCAATTCTAGATCTATTCTATGATTTTCGTCACCGGTTCTCGATCGACTATCATTTTTTGGAGACAACTCTTTCTCCCCTTTTAAGAAGAATTCCAGGGCAGTGACAATAACCCTAAATTATATGACATTGTTCACTGAATAAAAAATAAACCCATACTACATCATAATAAAATATTTTTCTTAAATATTATATTACCAACACATATAAAAAATGTCTTTTTCATCTAGACCACACCAAACAATGTTAGGCCCTTCCTATGGTAAATTCACTGTTTTGAATGCTACAGTTCCCTCATATTTTTGATTTGGTAAACCATTTATATTTTATTCAATTAAAAAGAAAAACAAACCCCACACATTATTAAAATCTTAAAATATTTCTACTTGTTCTTCCAAGAACAATGGGCCTCAGAATATCAAATTCTCTCATCACCTATTCTCTAAATGTTCCAAATTAATTTATAAAAAGAAAACTGTAGAAAATAAGTGTCATTAAAGATAACCCATGGTAAGGGTACCTAGGTCACCCATGTTTCGTAAATGACTTGTGCGCAACACAATCCCCATGTACCCATCCATAAAGGTCCAAATTTTAGAGTAATAGTCAATAAAGTGAACTATATTAGAATTTTATGAACTGTCCTTAGAGATAGACTAATCTCCCTGTTAGATCAAAAGAACGACTTAGAAATTAAACCATACAAACAATGTTAAATTGATAGCATAAGAACTATAATTAAAACCTATGAACATGAGGTTATGATTTTTTTATATCAATGTTATTTTCAACAAGATTAAACATTTAATAATTAAAATTTCAAGGAAATTTGTTCCATCAAAAATTAATTTTCGAACCCAATTAGAAATCAATTTTTTAAATTATGTTGAAATCATATATATTATACAAAAATGAGTAGAAAATACTATTTTTTTTCTCAAAATCCAATAAATCATTCATTTTAAATTAGAAAAGAAAATCAATCAACATTTATCATTACATAGAATTGATATGGAAACAAAGACCTCAAAATCAGGTTATAAACCACCCACAATGGAATTCAGACACTAGGTTGAATAAAAAACAATGATTAGAGGGTATATGGTTTATTATCACATTATAAAATCTAATTACATAAATTAAACAACTCATTGAGGGGTTGGATTTGTATACCTAAGTGACCCTCACAAGCCACACTATACCCAACACTCGAGTTAGCCTCAAGAAGAAGATCCCTCCACATATTTAAACGAAACAAATGAGAATGATCATGTGATCAATGGATACTATAAACATAAGAAAATGGCACTTTAATGACCAGTGAAAATAAATAACCAGAAAGGTATCTTACCAAGATTGACACAATATAACCACTATAGAGATCTACTGTAATAAAAAGAATATAAAAGGAGGGATATACATAAAAAAATTCATGGACCTTCCTATTTTCCATGACTAGAGAGTTGCACGATGAATAAAAACACATTATATGTGTAGTGAAATATTACCCATTTATCAGGAGTGGTTTATATAATAAAACAATAATTTTGGGAATAAACTCTCCACATAACATAACCATTAAATAACATGATGCATTAGGTCATATTTATTATAAGAGTTTATTTTTTGGTGTAAAGAGGATCTTAGATAATTATTGGAATTTAAAACATAAAAATGAATTTAAAGACTATAATATTCGTACACCCTTAACCATTTTCAACTCCTTCCTAGTGAATGAATTATGTTTCCTTCCAGAATATAAAATGTACAAGTATCCAAAATATAATTCCAGAACCCACAATCTACAGAAACTAACAAAAATAGATTTCATTCCCAATGAAACAAAAATACAACAAATAAAAATTAAAAGAGAACACCATAAAATCCATAATATTACATACTAAACCCCATAAGACTTTCTATATTAATGAAGTCATGTGGGCATGAGATATCATGAAATAGGTGATTCCACCACCCTCTCATTAATGATTCACATTCTCATGTATCATGAAAAATAATATCTCTATCACCCGAACACACTTAACAACACAATGGAAATCATAGATAATATAGTCACATAAAAATAAATGTTCTGTATTGGTTGTACCAAAACTTGAAAACATTACTCAAACTCGATTTCATCAAAAATAATAATATGAGAGTGATCAAGAAAATTTTCTTGAGCAATGATATGTGAAAAAAAAACCTTCAAACCCAACAACTAACCCAACAATGAAAACTAATATGTAACCTTCCCAAGCATATTATTGACCTAAAATAGACTATTATATATCAGATCCATCTTTCCATGTTTCTCATGTTGTTGGTTACCCAACCATGAAGAATCGTTTAAGAAAACCATATTCGTAATGGCAAAATCCAAAGGATGTGGTCGACAATGTTCGTATGATTTCTAGAAACTATAAGTTACAACTAGAAAACAATTTATATATCAAGAATCATCAAAACAATCCATGGAGTGAGACTTGATCCCATCATAATGTCCAATCCCACCACTTTACAAAAAATAAGTGATCTTCATGGGTGACAAAACAATGTATCCAATGGTTCCATTTTCTTTAAAGACATGAAATTATTACTATAAGAAAAGTCAACTAGTAATAAGTAGATATTTAATGATTTACTGAAATCCAAGATAGATTCATAGATAAGATCATATAATACCTGAATAGGATGCTCCTTCTAACTATCTATCTTTGGATGGTAATATTTACCCTACCAAGCCTCTCTCCCCCTCACCTTTTGGAAAATCAACCCATATATTGAAAGTAATCACATGATCCCAACTTAATATACTAGATGATGTAAACCCATGTTACATAATGATATCCCACATGTAAATCTTTCATGTATCATATACTCTAGAGGCTTCCTGAATCATAATGGAATGAGATGATTTCTTTAAAAAATCTACCACCACCCAAATAGAAATCTTTTCTTAGGGATTCCATGGAAATCCAAAAATGAGGTCTATAGACACTTCAACCATATTCCTAACCAAAAAAAGAAGAAAGACACAAATAAAATATTTCAAATGATCCACCTTTATCAAATATTAGGTAAAATAGTGGGACACAAATTTTGTAATGTATCACTTCATACTCAACCCCCAGAAATATTATATCAGGTCATAATATATCCATGTATCACCCTAATAAATGAACCATGGTGACCTATTATAATAAAAAACCTAAATTCCACCTTGTTGTTGGGATAAAAAATTGATCGAAATGAAATTTACACCCTCATAATGGATATAATTAAAAAAACAAGTGTCCCCACAATATAGTGTTTCCATGATCCCTATGAAATACAATTCAACAATAGAACACAAAGAATAGTCACAAGTAGAGATGATGAAAATTGAAATATTGGTATAACCATGCCAAAAGTAGTCTCCTAATAATCCAACTTTGATTAAATTAATATCCATATATGGTCCCACTCTTTATTATATTCCATGACAGACTGTGATGAAATAATCATTTTGAAAGTTTTTGCAACGATATTATCCTTCCCCAAGGTATAAATGATGTTGAAATCAATCATTAGAAAAAACTCGAGTCACCATCTCTATAAGAGGTTCATGTCATTCATAAACAATAAATATCTCATACTCTAATGGTAATAAATTTCTTTTGTACTCTCCCTAAAAATTAAATTCATCTAGCACATAAGTATATGCATAAATGTGGGAAGTTCCCAATAATGAGCAGGGTAATGGTTATTATGTTTCAAAAGATTTTGAGATACAAAGACCACCAAAAGAACTTTCAATATAATAAAAAAACCTATACCATCTCCCTATGAATTTAAGTACACCACATACCACTTTGATGGATTATGTATGATCAAAATAAGTGATAGGGTCAAAATTTGTATCAACTAATTAAATGAAGTATCACACTTAGAATCCCATATTAATTATAACCCAATCATAGTAAGGGAAGTAAAAAATGACTCCAACATTAAGAAATATATAATTAAAAACTAATTGTATCCATAAATAACTAATATGGTCAATATATCAAAGTTGTTACATGTATCGTTAAATTAGAATGAAGCCATCACCTACTTAGGATCGAATGACAAGACATGTTCAAAAATTACAGGCCCTACGAAATTCATTTCTTTGATCTATATATTGAATTTTGAAACCATCTCATAATGTTATTTTTTTTAAATATATATATATAAATAGATATTGATATTTCTCATTCTAACACTCTTATATTGAATAAACCATGATATCATCCCCAACAACGACAACAAACTACTGAGATATTGTTCGAATATTCAGTTCATCAAGACTATAACATTTTTTAAGAGTGTTAGTCAAAAAAATGCATCAAAAGATATTTATAATCCCTATAAATACTTTCAAAATCTATCATAAATATATTATACTCCCAAACTATGATATAATGATAACTCGATAGAACATTGATCTCTAAAAAACTATTGTTCCCACATTCAATTTATAAAACATGTTATAAAAATGTGGAGAAGGTTACTTATTCTTAAACATCACATAGTTTAATAATATATAGACCAAAAAAATGATCTAAACCATCTTAGTTATAGGATTTGAAAAAATGGAGACCATCAGTGAAACAATGGGGAACACAAAACCTTTTTCCATTAGATCATTCGACTGAATCTTTAGCTCCATTAGATCCTCTAGTTCAATATGGTTAGAGGGTATCAGGATCATCTTAGTTCACAAAACCATATCAATCCTAATCTCTATATCCATCCTTGGAGGAAGGATATAAAATTAATTTTGGAATACATTAGAAAATTAACTAATAGTTAGAAAGAAATCTCTATCAAAGGAAATTCCATTGGTTTAAACATCAAAGAAAGACACCAAACATCTATTTTAATGGTGGGAAGGTAATCCATGAATGGAAATAGAATATCATTATCTAAGAAAAACACATTTGATCCCATTTATATTGTGTAATGAAACTAGATGATGATTTCATCATTCATAGAATGATGTGGAATAACCAAATCTATCGTAATGATAGCTTCCATGAGTTGTAGATTGAGAACACAAAAATCCTAGTGTAATTTCACATCAGATATTAACTGAGAATAACACAAGAAATAAAACACCATATTTATTTTCATTACACGATATATTTCCTATTCCACAACAAAAAAATATAATCTCCATTGGATGATATAATAGAAAAATAAAAGAGGTTGAATTAATGAGTGTGATGATCCTGTATAAAATAAATATGTTTTTATAGTAGATGTTACATGAATGATGCCTCTCATTATCATCAATCCCATGTCAAACTCTTTTGGAATATAATCAACTATTTTCAGGTACATCACTCATGAGTACTATGGATATATACCTATAAAAAGTTAATATCCTAACTATGACCTAATAACCCATTGAACAAAAGGCCCCTGACCATAACGAGGTATAGACATGGCCTGGATGAATGGACCTTCACACCTGAGAATTATGGATAGAGCCCTATTGTAATTGAGTCATCAAACCGTGCCCCAATGAACCTCTGAACTAAATACTCTTGACAAAAATAAGGTATAAAAATAGACTAGATTAACCATAGTAGATATCCTCTATGTCCATAAAACTAAAAAATATTTTTGGTGCAGGAAAAGTATGTTGGGTGTTCCCTACCCTTCCACAGTGATATAAATCCAAAGGAACAATTATAGATGTTTTTATGGATTAAATGAATCTCACAACTATGAACTTCCTCAAACATGCCTATATTGATCTTGGAACTTTATCTTCATTATATTTACACAACAAAAGATTCAACTTGTTGGAATATAAGTGGAGAAAGAGACAATATTTCCAATAATATTCATCTCTACCATCATAGACTCATTTATAGTCTCAACAAAGGCAAAAATATTTAGTTTATATAACTATGATAAAAAATATGTCCAAAACCCTATAGGTATCTATGATCTTTTCACTTATCATTTTTAATATATATAGATAAATAATAAACTAGGTATGAAAAATGATTAGTGTATTCTATCACTGATTGCTCTCCATGTTACAATGATATGAATGTGATAGACCTTGTTGTCTTTAGAGATTCTATGAAGAAAAAATGAATGAAGAATATATTTAAACGAATATAATCCAAAATAATATTTTAGTTTTCTTGTACCAGGAAATCCCACAACTGCTTTCTGGGATCCTCAATCCTAACTGTTGGGCACATCACTATGGTTTCCTTAGGTGTATCCCTGATGTCCAAGAACAGAATGATTTTTCCAACCTACCCTCCACCTCTATAGGTTAATTCTTCCCCATAAACTATAGGGGTTTCTCCGATAGTAACTCTTATTATTGATCTATACCTTTTTTATCTCTTGGATTTACCTAAATAAATGGGTTCTAATATTATGGTACATTCTGGTCTATATTTTGAAATGAACACCAGCTAGTTTAAATAAGATTTAGATCCAAAATGGGATTCCTATTAGGAAATTCAACTACACCAACATTACGAACTAAAATAAGTCATATTATACCTATTTTTATATAAACTAAAAATACAATATATGATTATAAAATAGGATAATCTATGTTTAAACTAAGAGACCCATATCCTAACATCCCCTGGTAACATGAGTCTCATAATGAAATGATATAACTAGGAACTCTCAAGAACCCACCTATCAATTCCCATAAATCCTATCACAGGTCTAAAAAATGTCAAAAGATAATGAATTTTGATTAAATACACCCCACTAATACCAATTTGTAATGAATAGACTCATGATACAGTAAAAAACTATCACCTTAATGGATCTTCCACATATGTGATGGGTGTATTGATCCCCAAGGGATAATATTAGAAATGAAACATCAAAAAACAATAGAGTGAATGATTTAAACAAACCTAAATAAGAAAATATAAAACGTTTACACATCAAAGATAAAATGTAGAATAAATTAAAAGAGAAATATACCTTAAACAATGTGAAATAGTGGTATCTGTAAAACTCAATGCAGATAAATCCGTGTCCAAGGAAAATTTATATTAACAATATAAAAAAAAATAAACCGGATAAACATTGATATTGGTTGAAAAAATCTATTCATAACAAAACCAGCTGCCTACACCCAAGTAATATGAACCTCACCAACTCACTTCTTCACCTTCCCTTTGAATACATCAATAGAAAATAATTGGTCACACAGTGTCAAAGGGGTATGCAAGGATTGGGCTATATAGGTTTAGAGGGATCCCACCTACTGGATCCATAAAAAATATCCATTCCACAATAACATGTGATCCATTTATATAAAATGGAATGATATGAAATAAGGTAGTTTTAAATCAAATACATTGTAAAAAGTTCCCATTTGTCAATGATATAATATAAATCTAGGTAAAACCATTTAAATTAATAAAAAACAATTTCCATTTAATTAAAATTATATTTATATTTAAAAAAAATAGTATAAAGAAAATAATAATAATGGATAAACACTCCCTAGATAACTAAAGTCCATGATACCGAGGACACTGTTACATCAGTCCTGTATAGTGCACACTACATGAACGAAGTACACATTAATCATGTCTCAGAGAACATTGAATCACCAAATTATGTGAAGAATCTTTCAATTTCAAGTCATGTACAAAGAGAAAATTTAATCTTGTGTTATGGTCAAAAGAACACAAAAAAAGTGAAACTTATAAAAAACTATCAAAAAAGAAAATCCCTAATAATACACCATTCACACATGAAACCAAGAATCCCATGTGTGGAATATTAATATTATTTAAAATGGGATTATACATTTCATAATAAAATTTTGAACTCACTTTTAAATCATGTCTTTATCAATAAATATATTTTTCAATCCATTTTACATCACATTGGAAATCATCTTTCTCTCACAAAAATGAGGGCAAACCCATATTTTTTGAAATCTAGAGAATCATTCCATTTAATTTATAAATCCAACATAATAAAAAAATAAATGGTTCATAAAACATTGGATAGTGAAAAATCCACACACTATAATCTAATTTCAAAAACAACTTTCCAGGAGATCCACACACCTGGATAAATACAGAATAAAGATTGGATCCTCTATTCTTGATTCTCCACATCATAAAATAAAATTCCATAAATGAAGTTGTATGGATAGTGATTCATCATACTTACATCAAAGAACCTCACAGTTCAAATAACAACCAACAAGAGGGTATACATCTAGATGAAGATCATTAAATTGATATATAAAAATCACACAAGAATCAATACATGATAATAAGATTCTATAAATATATCACAACACATACTGGATTTCTAATGGAAGCGATGAAATAGAAATGACTCTTACTAAGAGAGGAGAATAAAATCCAGCATGGAGATTGAGAAATAATAAAGGCACCTAGAAGTAGGATAATAACACCAAAAAATCCTTAAAATTTATAATGGTTGAGAGAGGAGATCTATATGATGAATAAAAAAACATTAGGTGTCCATCACAATTTAACCCATAGGGAGTGAGTGGTTTACATCATAAACTAACTATTTTTAGGATAAAATCCTCAAGGACTATATCCATGAAAATAACAAATTATGGGATTAAATTTATCACAAGAAATGATTCTATGGTATAAAATTAGTAATTTTTATATAAAATTAATTTACAATGTAAAATATGTATTTATTTCCTATAATATTTTTAATCCCTAAATCATTTTATTCTTAGTTCCAAACGATGAACTTACAAATAAATCCATAAAATATAGTATTAAAGTTTCCAAAATGAATTCTAGATTCCAAGATGTATATAATCTCTCAAAAACATATATTACAATCCTTGAACCAAAAATAACACTATTACACTTCACAAGAGTGTAGCTTAATATCCATGAGGTTAAATATCATTAAAATTCAAAAAGAAATGGAAATGAATTAGTGTCTATGGAAACATGGATTCATAACAAACTTTATTATAAAAGATAAACACCATCTCTAATAACGATCAACAAAACTATAATCTATCATACAATTATCATATATTAAACCACGCTTTATATTTTAGGGAAATTGAAACATAAGATATAGTGAAATCAGATGAAAAATTTGTGTAAATAAGTGAGATATCAATCATTGATAATCTATAACAATATCATGTGAATAAGTGTATGATAAAATGATCTTATCATTTGTAATATACACCAAATAACTCATTTATTATAATCACGAGTCATGGAATAATACCTCGTAGTTTATAAGACATGAGTCATAATGGAATCAAAGAAAATCATCTATGATAACATAACATTAGAATACGATATTATTATAAAATAATGAAATAATAGTTTTATAATCATAGTAATAGAGTTATTATGTTAAATATACCCATGAAGATATTGATCACATCTTAATCTTGGGCTAACCATCAATGTACTAACTTTATTATTTGAATAATCACTGGTGTACCCTATTTTAAGATTGGGATAACCGTCAATATACCCACTTTTAAGATTAGTAAAACCTCACATTTTCCCTATTAAATCATAAAACATTAATAATTATGAAATTTATTGGAAGGATAACACATACCCACCCATCAAATAAATTAAATCCATTGATATGTTTACCACACTTTTATGAAAACAATTATCATTTAATCTCTACTTAACATCTGGGAAATAAAAATTGTTTCATAAATATTCCATCATAATAAACTAAAACCCTATTGAGAAATAATTCATATGTTTATATTGAATCATATACACAATAAATTATAAAAAACATCTCTGTATGTTGTTATTGATAAAAATAACTTTAAATTTTAGCTGGAACAATTCTTGAGGATTGCAGTCGATTCCTTTTGAAATCTATTATATAAAAACATGGTAATTAAAAATAATAATTAATAATATTTTTTTCAAAAGAACCACTAAAATTTTCTCTTAATGATTCAAATAAAATATTATTCTTGATGGATGGAAAAAAATTTGTATGTTTCATATTGAAATAAGGATTCCTCTAACATTTTTAAAAAAAAGTCCACAGTATCTTGTTTCAAAAAAAGACCCGGTATTAATTTTTTTAGAAGGTGAATCCTGGATAAAAATATATAAAAAAATCATTGAGTAATGTTAAAAATATCCAAGAAAAGAATACTGATATGAAAGAAAACTATTCCTAGTTGAAGGGAGAAATAATTTTTTTTCCTTAAAAAAAGATATAATATTGTGTACAAACAGATATAACATATGAAATGAAATAATTAATATCTGTAATAGAAAAAAAAATATTAAATATAATTATATTCTAGAATATATATCAAATAATTTTATAATCTTAATTTAATCAATAAAAAACCCAGTATACAGTGAGATTGTAACATAATACAATTACCTTAAGTAACTATTTCATTGAAATACCTATATCCTCCTTTATAATAAATTTTTATTAGTAATAATTCAATATAATTACCTTATTTATACATATAATATAAAATATAATCTACTTATAACATTTAAACACCTATTTATTATTAAATCATCATGAAATGTTTCATTTGAAGGAGTAAACAATTTTATTTTTCATGTATCTTTTTCTTTGGAAGTTATCATCAATGAGAAATGATTAGGGTTACATCATACTAGAACATTAATCATGGAAAAATAAAAATATATTATCCTTAAAAACATTGTTATAACCATCACAAAAATTATGTGATGAAAAATGATTTATATCACATTCTAAAGGAAGTTGTGTGTAAGTATGCATGAGTGTTGTTTTACACATATTGAAGGATATAATAGAAGAAATGAAAATATTAATTAGTTATTAAATAATACTTATTATATCATAAATATAATATATGAACATTAAATAAAATTTTATAACAAACAATGAATGATGGTGATGGAAAATAAATCATATCATTATGTTGGGCCATAGTCCACATGTATACACAAGCGATAGTTTGGATTCCAATTTTATAATAACATGTCAGAAATGGATGTTCCATGATACTAATAAAATATTAGAATATTGGTTACAATATATTTATCATTTTTTGTACGCATATAATGAATCACACATTTCTGGATACAAAATTTCGAGAAAAACTTCACCTTTTTATTTGCTAGATGGTTCATTTGGAGAAATGAGTGTAGAACCAAGATGCTAAAATTTTAAAAATCATTGGGAGATGTTTTCATATATTAAAAGAATATTGGAGGACAAAGAGTGGATTTAGATTTCAATTGTGTAGGTTTAGATATTTCAGGGTAGCTATAATAACCCCCAAGAATTTAATAGTGTTGGTAGAATTACTACATCATTTTAGGACTCCCTAGAATGATGGTGGGTATGGACCGACATGACGATGTGGTAGGTATAATCCCTACTTCCTAGTAAGGATTAATATCCTACCATTAGGGCATGCTGGATAGATCTAAATGGTGTTCCTTTTGACCTTCTTAGCCACCTATGCATACCTGGATTTTAACCCATTCGCACGATATTTAGTGATATATTTGGAAATATTTTCCTCTCTTTCTCACTCAAATATCATATCTTTAAACCAGATAGATCTAGGAAGTATCCAATTCAGAATCTAGGTGAGATATATTGTTCTCCATCGATTGGAGCCTTCTTCTCCATCATGTGATGGTGGATTCTTATTCTATTATTCATGGATGATCCTCTATGTACATTTTTCTTTTATAATACTTTTTTCTCTCAATTCCACTTGTAACCTATTCCCTTTTAAATTATTAGTACACATTTCATCATTGTTTTGATCTTGATTAGATAGTAGTGGAAAAAACCTTTAACATGTCGACATTTTTCACGTCGGTTCTATATAATCAATGTGTAAATCTTTAATGATCGATATATTATGTCAGCTATTTTATAACCAACATAAAATATACAGAGATTTACTTTTTACGTCAGTTATTGTATAACCAACATGAAAATCAAATCTGACATGCTTTATGATGTCGGTTATAAAATAACCGACGTGATAAAAGAAATCTTGACACTTTACCATGTCAGTTTTAAAAAAATCGACATGATAAAGCCAATCTCAGCAATTTATCACGTCATTATAAAGCTACATATATCACGTCGGTTATTTTTTAAACTATGTGAATTTTTTTTTCTACGTCGGTTATTAAATAAAAAAATTTAAAAAAATTTAAAAAATAGTTTACCACGTTGGTTAATAAATAATCAATGTGCTAAATCTTTTAAATGATTTATCACACCCCATATTCAGCCATTCTGTTTTCTTTGATCGGGAGACCTATGACTTGTCTCTCTTTCTTGGAAAACCTAGAAACGATTCATCAAAGTCATTCCCTCTATACTTATTTTTCCAACATCATTCTTCTTATTTATTATTATCAGATTTATCTGGTCAACTCACAACACTCTAGTAATCCTCACACTACTCTTTTTCAGTTTTTATTTTCCATGATGCTCTAAACTAATTTTTTTAGAAGTTTTTTTCATTGATAGTGCACTCATGGTAAGTTGCATAGTGTTTATATATACCATGCTAAATTCATTTCTTGTAAAATAAACCGATTGAAGTGATATCATGAATGTTTATGATTTTTGTGTGTTCAATCATGTGTGTGTGTGTTCATATAGGGGGTTTCCAAGGGGTTGGGGGCTGCACAAGAGGGTGGGGGTGTCCAGGATGGTTGGGTCGCCTGTCTATTGTGGTGGGGGTGTCATAAGAGGTGGGGGTGGTGTCCAGTGGGGTGCAGGGGCTGTCCAAGGGGGTGAAAGGGATGTCAAAGGGGGTGGGTAGGTGTCCAGGGGGTGTGGGGGCTGTCCAAGGTGCGTGGGGGATGTCTAGAGGGTTCAGGGGGTTTTCCATAGGGTTGGGGGTGTCCAGGGTATCCATAAAGGTGGGGGACTGTCCAGGGGTGTGGGGGCGGGGGCTAAGGGTGTGGGGTGTTGAAGGGGGTTGAGGGGTTGTCCAAGGGGGTGGGGGACTGTCTAGAGGGTTTGGGGGGTTGTCCGAGGGTGGGGGTGGGGCTGTCTAGAGGGTTGGGGTGTCCAAGGGGGTAGGTGTGGGAGTGGTGTCCAAGAGGGGTGGGGGTGTCAGAGGGGGGGGGATGTCTAGAGGGGTGGGGCTGTCCATGGGCGGGGGATGTCTGGAGTGGTGGGGGCAGTCCAAGGGGGTGGTGGGGTCTAGGGGGTGTTCAAGGGGCTGGGGTGGTGTCTAGAGGGTTCGGGGGGGGGGGGGGGGGCTGTCCATATGGTTGGGGGTGTCCGGGGTGTCCATGGAGGTTTTGGGGTGTGTGTGTTTGGGGGGGGGGGGCAGTCTAGGGGTGTGTTTGTGTGGGGAGAGGGGTACAAGGTGGTGGGGTGTCAAAGGGGGTGGGTGGGTGGGGGGGGGGGGGGGGTTGTCCAAGGGGGTGGGTGGGGGGGGGGGGATGTCCAAGTGGGTGGTGGCTTTTCCAGAGGGTTTGGGGGGGGGGGGGTTGTCCAGAGGTTTGGGGTGTCCATGGGGGGTGTCTAAGGGGGTAGGAGGTCGAGGTGGTGTTCAAAAGTGGTAGGGTGTCCAAGGGGTGGGGGGCTATCTAGAGGTGTGGTGGCTGTCCAGTGGGTGGGGGGGGGCTGTCTAGAGTGGTGGGGGCTATCCAAGGGGGTGGTGGTGTCCAGGGGGTGTCCAAGGGGGTGGGGGTGGTGTCCAAGGGGTGGGGGATAAGTGTTAGTTGGGATTGAAAATAGCATCATGGTTTGTGAGATTATGACATGATTATTTTATTTTTTTCCATGAATATTAGGCCATACTTTTTTAGTGTTGTTTAAGAGGGTGGGGGTGGTGTCCAAGGGGGTGGGGGTGTCCAAGGGGGTCGGTATAGTCAATGTTTGATGTTTCCACTATTATTTTTAGGGATTCACGCATTATGAAAAGATGTGGAGTTTTTCAATATGATTCTATTTGGTTATATATATTTTGATCAGTCATTGACTATGAGAAAATTACTGGTTATCCGGGAGATCAAGTCGTGGTTTTCAATGCGGCGTAGTTACCCTGACCCCATTTTTCCATGAGGATAGGCTTTACACTGTGATTTTCTCCATCATAGTTTTTATTTTAAATTTAATTTGATTCTCATGTTTACTCCATTTTCTCCAATTTTCTATCACCCATTAGAGGCCCCATGGTTTTCATGGATTCCATGTAATTTCCTTAAATAAGTTACTTATTCCATGTTATTCTTTATTTATTCTTTTTTTCCTTTATTTCTTCTCCGTCCACTTGTTTTTATCCTTTATTCCATCTATAAATAGGGAAGTTTGGTTTTTTTAAACTGACTATTCAATAGTAATCGATGTGTTATAGGGTTATTATGAGGGTTGGTGGGTGTATAAGGGTGTCCATGGAGGTGGGGGGGGGGGTATCCAAGGCGGTGGTGGTGTCTTGGGGGTGTCCAAGGGGTGGGGTGGTGTCCAATGGGTTGGGGGTGTCCATTAGGGTGCCTATGGGGGTATGGGTGGGGGTGGTGTCTCAGACGGTTGGGGAGTCCAAGGGGGTGTGGGGGGGGGGGGGGGCTGTCCAGAGGGGTGGGGGTTGTCCAAGGGGGTGGTGGGGTCCAGGGGGTGGGATGGTGGCAAAGGGGGTGGGGGTGGTGTCCAAGTGGGTGGGGGTGTTGTCCAAGGGGGTAGGGGTGTCCAGGGGGTGGGTGTGGGGTCCAAGGGGGTGGGGGTTCTTTCTAGGGGTAGGGGTGGTGTCCATGGGGTGGGGGCTATCTAGAGTGGGGGGGGGGTATCCAGAGGTTTCAAATCGTTAGGATATGTTTAATTTTCAGTAGTGGGTGAATACATATTTTTATATTTATAATGCATATTTGTTTTTTACTGAATGGTGAATTTGGTATCTAGTTGCTCTGGGATGTATTATTTGTGAACCTTAGAAGAAAGGATCCAAGATGAATTTAAAATTGTTATTTCTAACTATATTTTCTTTTTAAAATAATATTCATGAATACTTTTTTAAATATGCATTGATTATTTTTATATTTCAAAATTGATTTACATTAAAATTATGGTTTTTTTCATAAAAACATTTAATTGAATTATCATAAAAAGATGTATAATTTTGATATTTGTTATAGGTAATAATGAGTCAATGTTGGATTACGACACATTGAATGAGAAATGACTATGAGGAAGGTGTTAATGCCTTTTTGGAATTTTCTAAATGAAATGTTCCTAGTAGTGACATATTTTCTATCCATGCTTGAAATGTCTCCATATGAAGAAGTAGAAAAGTAGAGAGATAAAATATCATATGATTTATCATGGGTTTAATCCAAGTTATAGTCCTTGGATTTGGAATGGTGAAACTGGACGGAATGTCATTGATGATGATGATTCGCAAGATGGTAACTCTAATAGAATTGATGAAATGATTCGTGATATTGTAGCCGAAAAAATTGTGATAGAACCGACAGTTCCGAGTCTATATGGTGATGATGAAAACCATTGTATCGTAGTTGTACAGATTTTACGGTTTTTTCGGTGGTGATAAGATTGATTATCGAGAAGCCAAAACATGGATTGAGTCACAAATGTTTTACAGAACTGCTATAATTGTTGAAAGACATTCTTCCAAAAGATAACGATCTTCTATATTCACATTATATGGCCAAAAAAATATTATGCACAATGGGATTGGGATAATAGAAAAAGCATGCCTATATGAATTATTGTATGATACATAGGATAGAATATGAATTTCTGTTAGAGTGTTCTAAATTTGGGACATCATGGTATAAGGTGAAACAAAAATCACAGGCTGATGTAGAGATTAAAAAGATCCCTTCAAAGGTATTTTGGTATCTTCCTATAATTCATCATTTCAAATGTATTTTTTATAATTCACATGATACAAAAAAGGATAAGATGGAATGATGATGAGCGGTTATGTGATGGAAATATTTGTCATCCAGCTGATTTTCCACAATGGAAGAAAATTGATGAGTAGTATCCTATATTTGGATGTGAAATTAGAAATCGTAAAATAGGGTTGTGCATAGATGGAATGAATCAATACCGAACCCTCAGAAGCACAGATAGTTCATGGCCTGTTTTATTGGTAATTTAAAACCTCTCTCCTAAAGTTTGTATTAAGCAAAAATATTTCATGTTGAGTATAACGATTTGTTGTCTGATGTAACCCATTAATGATATTGATGCTTTCTTGTCACCCTTGATTGATGATTTGAAACTTTTATTGTAGGATGGTATATGGGTGTATTATTCTTATAAAATAGAATATTTTTAACTTCATGAAGTGCTTGTGTTCACTATAAATTACTTCCCAATATATGGAAATTTTTCTGGATAAAGAGTTAAAGGGCATAAAGAATGTCCAATTTTCGAACAACAGACTTCATATTGTCAATTGCATCATGGGAGGAAAATAGTGTACATGGGTGATCAAATGTTTTTGCCTATGGATAACTCTTATAAAGGACTAAAAAAGTCATTCAATAGCTCACAAGAAATTAATATTCCTCCAAAACATTTATCCCTTGATCTGTATTTTGAGAGGGTAGAATACCTTAATGTGACATTGGGAAAGATGCACAAATCTAGTAATGATAAACATATTTGGAAGAAAAGGTCAACATTTTTTGAGCTACCGTATTGGAGATATAATGAAGTTAATCATAATAATGATGTCAGGAATTTGGAGAAGAATATATGTGATAGATTTATTTGAACATTGTTAGATATTAAAGGAAAGACAAAATATGGGTTTAATGCAAGATTAGACTTACTATCAATGTGAATACGTTTGGAGTTTTCTCTCACTCATAATGGAAGACAAACATTTCTTCCCCCAACGTGTCATACATTATCCAAGAGGGAGAAAATTATCTTTTTTCAGTCTCTTCATGATATCAATGTGCCTCAAGGTTATTATTCAAATGTAAAAAAAGTTGTCTCATTGAAGGACGTGAAGTTGATAGGTATGAAATCTCATGATTGTCGTGTCATGATGCAATAACTTATACCAGTTGCATTGCATGGAATATTACCCATCCATGTCAGAAAGACTATAAAGATGTTGTGTTATTTTTTCAATTAAATTTGTAATAAGGTGATTGATATGAATGCTTTGAACATTTTGGTAAAGGATACAATTTGTACACTTTGTCAATTGGAAATGTATTTTCCTCCATCTTTTTTAAACATAATGGTGAATTTAATGATTAATCAGGTTTGAGAAATAAAGCTTTGTGGACCTGTATATCTTTATTGGATATATCATTTTGAACAGTATATGAAAATACTGACAGGGTATGTTAAGAATCTATATCGACCTGAAGCCTCCATTATTGATAAGTATATTTATGAGGAGGTTGCATAATTTTTTACAAGCTACTTAGCTATGGAACATCACATAGGTTTACCTCAATCTCTCCATAAAGGTGTTAATAACGAGGGAAAGGGGATTCATGGCTTGAAAGTCAAATTGTTTTCAACTGAACAGATGAAGAAGTTAGAATCAAACTTATTTAATAACATATATCATGCTCAATCGTATATCAAATTGCATATTAATGAGTTGAAACAATGTCATCTAAATAAGAAAGAAATGTGGATTTTGAATGAGCACAACAAATTTTTTTTTGTCTTGTTTTAAAAAGACCTGTCTTGGTAGATTAGATTTATTAGAGACATCAAAAAGGGTATTTGGTGGTTCATGTTTAAATTTGAAAAACATGGTCCGGTTATGACATTAATAGCTATACATTTCCGACGAAATCTCAGGACAACAGAAGTGCAGTTAAAAATAGTGGTGTATTGGTGTTTGTAGAAGCAATGCATTTTTTCTGGAGAAAAAAGACGAAAAACCAATTTCTGCATCATGTGAATATTATGAAATGATTGAATACATATGGGATGTTGATTATTTTAAAATTAATGTTCCTGTTTTTAACTGAAAATTGTTTATCGGTAACAACAGTGTTAGACATGATGAATTTGGAATGACAGTTGTTAATCTGAATAGATTGGAAGACATAGCTGATTTTTTTATAATAGAAACACATGAAAAACAAATTTTCTATGTAGTAGATCAATCAGATATGCAGGGGGATATTATTTTACAAGGGAAAAAACAATATGTTGGTGATGATGAACTTGATGAGGATGCTGATTTATGTGAGATCCCTACTTCCATGGAAATATTAGCAGAACATATTTATGAGCATGTTGAAGACATGGTTTGTGCCATAAGGAATGACCCTGATGAAGGAATTTGGGGAAACAATCCATTTGTATATTCCCAAAATTTCAAGTTACATTTTTCTAATTATTATTTACATTTATTATTTTCATAAAATGTTCGATATTGTATGTTTTTTCTTTATTACAACATTTATTAAAACAGATAATAAATTTTTTTGTTATCTTAATTTTGTTTAGTTTACTTTATCATGTTTACCATTACATAAATTACATATCTATTATTTTTATTCAGTGATAATTACTTTAACATGTTTACCATGTTTACTAGGTTTACCATGTTTACCATGATTAATATGTTTAACATCTTTACCATCTTTACCATCTTTACAATTGTTTAATATGCTTACCATATTAACCATGTATTCTATTATGTAACATAGAAAAATTTTCTATTTTTTGTTTACATTAGTATAGTAATATGTGAATTTGTATATTTGTGAACTAATGTTTTTTTGAAGGATAATGAAAAATAAATCATTTGAACAACCATATGATTTTGGAGATGATCATATTGGTCATACCTATAGGGAGTAACATTATCATGCTCGTCTTGATGTTCCCCAATCTTCCTCATGTTCTCCAATTACAACAAAGAGTTCAAGAGTTGGTAAATGTGGGTTCACACGTTTACCAAAATTATCACTTTCCCGTATGTAGGATCAGAGGATACTCATTGAGTTTGATGAGGATGATATTCCTAAATATCCAAATGAAAAATACTTTAAGAGTTTTGTATCAAATCAAGGTAAGAGCAAAGTAATAATTTTGTATGATAGCTGGAGATGTGTGGACAAAGAGATAATCTGTTAGTTGTGGGAGATGATTTTGGTAGGATCTTTTGCTATTGTTTTCTTATTCTTTAAATGTTTCTAGTATATATAATATCATTAACCTCTTCTTTATCAGATGACATTTGATATTCCTGACACTGGAGGAGTCCGGAAGAAATTCTTATCAATGGCTACCAGGAGATGGTGGAATTTTAAATCAACCCTATCATTTGATTTCACCTTTGGACATAGTAGCCATGACAATCCATGTCGTATATATCCTTTCATAGATGAAGACACATAGAGAAAATTTGTTGAAAGTATAAAAAAAAGATTCATTTCTGGTAAGGGAAATGTAAACTTTTAAAAGAGTTCTTATATAAATGATCTTATTAATGTTTTGTTAATGATTTCTTATTCGTAATTTATAGGAAACAAAGAAATATCATCAGGAGATCCAATCTATAAATGTATACCCTTGTAGTTTTTCTCAGGGGCGATGTACATTATTGGAAGAGAAAATGATGGGCGAAAAATTACAAAAACTAAGAGCTGAGTCTTAAAGCTCTAGAGAGGTGGCCCCTCCATCCACTCCATCTATACATGAAAAATGGAAGAGATCTCAGATGGGCAAAAAAAGGAAATATCTTTCGGAAGATTCGAGAACCGTAGCTGAGAGGATTGTAAGATATCTATTTTATTTATTTAAGTTGACTATTTTATTCATATAATTTCAATAATTACAGAAATGTTCAATTAATTAATACATCATTTTATTGCGGATCAATGCTCACATGGGGTATTTATAGCAGTTGGGAGGCAAGATATTTTATCTGAAACATTAGGAAAGATTGAAGTTCCTGGTCGTGTATGAGGATTTCAAGTAGGTGTATCGATAAGAAATGTGTTCCCACATTCTTCAACATCTTACATTGAGGGTGTTTATAAAAAAATATAATTCTTGGAGGATAAAGTTCATAATATTAATGTGACGATGGAGGAAATTATTAGAGAATATGTACAATCAATGTTTTCTGACATGCAATGAATATTTTATAATGGAGCTCCTACTCCTCCACCTCCCCCTGAAGACCCCATTATTTATCCTCCACCTCCACCAGTAGATACCACTCTTCCACCCCATCCTATGGACCCCATTTTTTATCATAATCCTCCACCACAACTTTCTACTTATTTCGAGTTGTATTTTGATAATCCTCAACATCATATAGTTGCATATGGGTTGGTATATTGTATAGGATATATAGTTCTTCATCAACAGTTAGTGGTAGAGAATCAGAGGGTCACTGTACAAGATATTATAGATAGATCAGCTCAAGTACCATTACCTATAGATGAGGCGACAATAGTTGGACATAGTATCAACCATTTTTAAAGTTGTCCGTCCAGACTTCTTCGACTCATTACCATAGAGATCTATATGTTATATCTTCTATTTTTTTTATTAAAGTTGTTTTATCATTTTAAAAAAAATATATTTTTCTATTTATTTTTATAGGAAGACATTAAAGGTAAAGAAATATTGTATAGACAACAACAAGGACAAATGACTATGACATCAGTTACAGATTCTAGTTGTCTTTAAAGACTATCAAGATATTCAAATTTGCTGGCAGATCGTTATGAATTTCAAATTGAAGCTCATGTTTGTGGACGTGCAATAACTGTGGGGATTGTGAAAACTGATATCGTGGAGCTTGTTACTGGAGATAATTTGGGCAACAATGTGGTGCAACTATTTTCCATATAAGTCTTAACACCATTTCCATGCGTTATATTTATTAAAAATGTATACTTATGTCTATTTTGTATTAGGTATCTTTATAAAATTTGTGATAAGAATGAGTAGACATATGTATATGGATTCATGGACCAACAATTGATTTCACCTAATGCATGTGCATTGGATGAGGAACAAAAAATGGTTTATATTACTGAAATACTTGAACAGAATATAGTCACACAATGTTGGATGATTCCTTTTTCGGAGAGGTATGAAACATATCTCTCTCAAATAGTTCATTATCATTTAACATAAAAAACCACTAACCTTAATTTTTTTATCTGTGATCCTTGGATGTTTGGGGTTTTTTTACCAAGGGAAAAAAATATTATTGGATATGCTCTATCCATGGTCATGTGCCGGAATGTATTAAGAATATTTTGGAAATGTAAGTTTCAATTTCTCAATATTTTTATATATTATAATGAATTTTAAATTTATCCCATTCATATTATATTCTAACAGGGGATGGGTCTACTTTCAAAAAAACACAATGAAAAGGAGTGAAAATATCGAATATGTAAATGTAAAGTTAAATATCCATTTATAATTTGTACTTTTTGATTTATTACAAAAAATAATATATTGTATTTACACTCATTTAAACAGAATTATCATGAACAAAATGGAATCATCAAGAGCATATATTACACGTTAATATTTATGTGTGAAATAATAAAAACTGGAACATTTGTGAACTTTGACCTGGTATGATTTCCTTTTAAACATTACCATAATATTTCATTTCATTTATTCATTATACACGTTGACTACTATCATTTTAATTTGTATCTATTTGATGACACACAAACCTATAGTGCTTAAGATGTCAAACACTTACAAGTGGAATGGTCAAATTATTTTACAGGTTTGTTTGAATTTTAGTTGTTTTTTGTGTAAAATATAATTTTTAATACTATCATTGTAATTGTGTATTTGGTATTCGCTTAGGTTGGATTTATTTTTTTATGTTGACACTGTATGTTTTGAATTTTATATATGTGAATGTTTAATTTTGGTATACTTATTGTTTTGGTATACTTATTATGGTTTTTCTGGTATGGATTCTGGTCTATGGGGGAGGGGTTCGAAGGGTGTGGGCAGTGTCTAGTGAGATGGGGGTATCCAGGGGTGTGTGAGGGATGTCCGATGGGGTGGGGGTGTTTTGGGTGTCCATGAGAGTGGGGGGGATCATTTCTAGGAGGGTGGGAGGGATATCTTGGGAAGTGGGGGATGTCCAGGGGTGTTTAGGGGTGCGAGGGTGTCCTGTGGGGTGAGGGGGGTTTCCAGGGGTTTTGGAGGACAGTACAGTGGCGTGGGTGTGTCCAAGGTGTCCATGGGTTTGGGGGGAACTCCAGGGGGTGGGAGAGGAGGTGACGCCATCCCTTGTGGGATTGAACACTGCTAAAAGGTAGTCATCACTCCTACATGTGAAGCTGGTGCTCTCAAAATGTTTCACCAATGCTTGGTTCCCCATTAAACATCATTCATTCTATCACTTTGATTCTAGTATAATTAGGGGGAAACACCGTCATGTATGACAGTGTTTTCCCCTTGTTATACTGGAATCAAAGTGAGATAATAAATGATGTTTACAGGGGAATAAAGCATTGGTAAAACATTTTGAGAGCTCAAACTTTGCATGTGGGAGTGATGAGAACCTTCTAGAAACGTTCATCCCCTAGAGGGATGGAAGTGGATCCTATCTAAACACCATCTATCCAGAGGCTATCCAGGGGGTGGGGGCAGTCCATGTGTGTGGGGGTGTCTAGGGGTGAGGTGGGGGTTGTCCAGTGGGGGGGGGGGGGGGGGTTGGTCTTGTTTTGGTCATTTTTTGGTCCGTTTTTGGTCTGGGGGTGTCCAGTTAGGTAGGTGGAGGGGGGTCCATGGGTTTGGTAGGGGATGTCCAGTGGGGTGTAAGGGTGTCCAAGATTGTGTGAGGGATTTATAGGAAAGTGGGGGATGTCAAGGGGGTGTCCATGGGTTTGGGGGGGGGCAGTCTAGGTGGGTGGGGGAGGTTTTAGGGTTGTTGGAGGGCTGAACAGGGGAGTGATGTCCAGTGGTGTGGGGGTGTCCATGAGGGGGGGGGGGGTTCTAGGTGTGTGGGAGGGTAGTTTAGGGGTGTGGGAGTGCTGTACAAGGGGTGGTGGTTTCCAGGAGGGTGGGGGGGTGTCCAGGGGTGTGGGGGTCTGTCCTAGGGGTGGGGGAAATCCAGGGGTCTATGGGGGGGGATATCTAGGAGGGTGGGGGTTGTACAGGGGTTTGGGGGGGGGGGGGTGATGTCTAGAGGTGGGGGCTATCGAGGGGTGTGGGGGTGTATAGGGGTGTGGTGGGGGTTGTCCGATGGGGTGGGAGGGGGGGTTATGCTTTGTTTTGGTCTATTTTTGGTAACTTTTTAGTCAGTTTCAGTGGTGCGGGAGGGCTGTTCAGAGGTGTGGGAGTGCTGTCCAGGGGGTGGGGGTATATAAGAGGGTGGGGATTGTCCAGGGTCATGGGGGATGTCCAGGGGGTGGGGGCAGTCTAAGGTTGTGTGTGTGTGGGGGGGGGGGGGGGTGTTGAGGAGGGTGGTGGGGTTGTCTAGGGGTGTGAGAGGATGTCTTGGGGGTGGGGGTAGTCTATGGGTGTAGGGGGTGTCCAAGAGGGTGGGGGGTTTTCCTTGTGTGTGGGGGTGTCTAGGGGTGTGGTGGGGGATGTCGAGTGGGGGGGGGGGTCTAGTCTATTTTGGTCTATTTTAGGGGTGTGGGAGGGATATCCAGGGGTGTGGGAGTGATTTCCAAGGGTGGGGATATACAAGAGGGTGCGGGGGATGTCCAAGGGTGTGGGGGTCTATCCAGGAGGGGGGTTGTCCAGGGGTGTGGGGGCTGTACAGAGGTGGGGGCAGTACAAGGGTGTGGGGGGTGTCTCGAGGTGTGGTGGGGGCTGTCTAGTGGGGTGGGGGAGGGGGGGGGGGGGGTTCTGGTATGTTCTGGTCTGTGTTTGGTAACCTTTTAGTCTGTTTTATGTATTTTGGCTGGGCATAGTAGTGGTTTGGTTTTATTTAACAATTTTTTTTCACGTCGGTTATTTCACAATTGATGTAAAAAATGCATTGGGATTTGTTTGAACATAGGTTATTTGGAAACCAACGTAATTAATTCATGGGAAATGGTTTATAAATATGTTATGAAATAAATGACCTAATAAATGGAAATGTATAGTTTCTTATGTCGGTTATTTTATAACCAACGTCGTAGATATGTTTTCATGTCGGTAATTATATAACCGACGTTGGAAAATGCTTGGCAGACAGGTTTATAACTTTAGTTATAAAAATAACGAACATGATAAATGCTTCGGAAGAGTGATTTATGATGTCGGTTATATAATAACTAACATGAAATTGTATATACCACATCGGTTATTAAGTAACCGATGTAATAAACCATGAATCCAAAGCATTTTCCATGTTGGGTTTTATCAACTGACATGAAAAATGCTTCGGATTTGTGTTTTTTATGTCAGTTGTAAAATAATCTACATAAAAAACTGTATTTATAACGTCTCATGTATTAACATCAGCAAAAAAACTGAGGTTAAAAATAAATAATAACCACCGTAAATTTTTTTTTTCTGCACTACTGAGATAATTGGAAATGAATTTATCAGATTATGATGGAATTGTATGAGAATGATGAGTCATTGGATTAACATAGATAGAGAACGTAACACAATTATGATTTATATTCATTGATGTTTATTTAGTTGAAATAATAAATCATTGTGATCTATTATTTGTATTTTGATCATTTTGATTAATTTGGGCATCATACCATGGAATTAATTTGGATATTTTTCTCATTATAGATTTGAAAATTTATAGGAAGTCTTCAAACAACAATGAATGATATTGAGATGAATGTAAATTTCATAATTGTTTTTTTAACTGTTCAAATTTTATCATATTAAATCATACATTTTGTTGTTGTGCGATACAACCTTTTCATGTAATGAACCCAAAATTGTTTTGGAGACATTACAGGGATGTTTGGTTGTAGATCTAACTAGGTGGGAATATATGGAGATTATTTTAGCAAGTGTGATAGACACTATTGAAGGTTTGGTTCCATGTTATAATTAAAATAAACATAATTTTTTATAAAAAATTATTTTTAATCAATCGTATGATTTGAATCTTTTTGTGATCAATAGAGGATGAATAGACTTGGATATCCCGCAAAAATCTTCTAGTCTTTAATTTTTTATGTGTTGAATCTATTTGAGGTATGTGATCTTATGTACTCTACTATGTGGTATTAAATATGTTTAGTGTAATGTTGTATGTTTTTCAAAACCATAGGATAATTAACCATTATTCATATTGAATTGTGAATAACAGTTAATTATTTATTATTTAATTATCTTTAGTTTTAATTATTCATAGGAAGAGTGCCTAATGTATAATGAGATACTTAATTATATGTTTAATTAAAAAAATATATACTACCTTAAAAATATAATGTAATATTATTATAGAATTAATTAGGTACCAATGTCCACATTGGACAATGTGTACTGGCTAGATGCATGGCCACCAATGGTCGAGGTTCAACTGGTAATGTAAGCCTTAGATATCAGAGAAGCTATTATGTGATTTTTTGTAACAGGTGAGAGAATTTTTGATGATTTTTTAAAATTTATATGTGTGTGTTGAGCTTGTGATACTATTATTGATTTGATGATAAAATGTGAATTTTTATCTTGTGAGACTTATGTTTAATGCTCAATCACATGTTGTGTGCTTGAGTTTTCTAAGATCCATATGCATTATTTTTTCTCACATATAGTTTTGTATTGGATACGGATATTTTATAAATGATTTATATTGATCTATCATCAATTATATATATATATACACACACATAGATATCTCATTTGATATTCCATTGTCTTCTGTAGATGGGTTTATAGGTTGAACCATATTTGATATCCCTTATAGGGGGATGTGTTAGATGATGGGAGAATATATTCATTGACTATCCCCTCATGGTGTATGTGTTCGATACTTCATTCACTATCCAATTTTGTGGCTTATTTTGACATGTAATGTTTACATTCCTCCGACACAGCACTAAACTAGGTGTAACTATGGTTTCTTGCTACATGGTAAGCCCAAGACTTGTCGGCACATGGCTGTCATTTTCATTTTTTAATTGGTGATTATATTCTATGTTGTCATGGGTTTTTATATCATGTTCACTTTCCATTAAGTCAATAATGATTTCATACACAGCATCTATTGGTTGGGTACCAGAATGTGTTGATGGCATCTTAATGAGTTATACTCACACCAAACATAGTAGGACAAATAATATGTATACCTGATAAACCCTAAACTTATATAGGTATAGTTGTTTTAAGAATACATTTGATCATTGATTAGGCTAGATTTTTAGAGCCTCATTGAAATATTTTAACTTTTTATCTTGTACATGTGATTGACCTAGTGAATGATTAATGTTATATATTTAGTTGACACTATTGACTATATTTTTAAAATTAAGTAATTATAGATGATATATTTATTTGTATCTATATACTATAGCTGTTTATTATTGCGTTATTGTTTATTTATGGTTAATTCACACACTAATTATTGGTATTGTCTTTCCAGGATTCCACTGCCAACCCTCACTTCTAGTCAGAATCCATTGATGTAAAGAGAGGTGAGAGTAAGGTCATGTGTAATTATAAATTTCCCCAAGTGATTTAGGTTGGGAGGTGAAAATAAAATATGTTTAGAGAATTTTTAAGAAGTAATAAATTTATAAGAGATTAGTTATGATGTATACCTCTTTATTGAGAGACCTCCTTTGGATTGTGCATTACATATTAAAATATTAGTCTTTAGAGAAGACCAAGTGATCAATAATAGGGAAAATAAATCATGGAATATATTGTAGTATTGATGGATGAGATAATATTAAAAAAAATTAATAATGGGGAATAATAGGTTCCCCTTTATAAATGAGGGAGGGGGCACATGAGGAATTACATTGATATAACGATAATACATTAAAAATATAATATAAAAATATCAGCCAAAGGACATGAATTAGAATTTAAGATAATATATTGATGCATAAACTTCATCTAATAATAATTATATATGTTTATGTGGAATTTCTACACAGATCTCTAAGTTCAATACATGTTAAACTCATTTTAACCTTAACTAGATCAAAAAAATATTAATGATTCTTCTATTAATTATGAGGAAACATTATATAGAAACTATTAAATTATGTTAATTTTCTTAATTGATCATTTGGAAGATGACTTTTTAGAATCAGTTTCTTTGTTGGTTGAATGTAATTTTACATAAGTTGGCAAAATAAAACCAAAACTGATTTTTAGATGAAATGATTTTAAGCATACAATTTAATTTATTTCCATTACATTATTTTTAGAAATCATAAAATGATTAATAAAATGTTTTATTAAAGATATAATCTATAAAAATATTTATAACCACAATAAAATATATATTAATATTTTTTAATATAAAAATACATTTAACATAGATAAAATATTTTAGAAAAAAATGTGTTTTTAGGACTAAAAATAAACATATAAAAAATTCAAATACATTTTTGATTCCAATGTAATTTATAATATTATATATAAATAAATTATAACATATGTTTATTTAATATAAAATATAAAACACAATAAGTATTTTAAGAATATCGAATTTATGAAAATAAATGAATATTTTACGAAAAGAGGTATTTAATAATATTAATTACAAAATAAATATTTTTTGATTACTCCTAAATATTAGAAAAATATAATATTGGAATTAATATTTCATAAAATATTTTCACTCTTTAAAATTAAACTTCTATAAGTTGTAAAAATTATTTATAACGTGAGTGTGGAAAATAAAATAAAACCCATTCTTGAAGAACTCTTATTTTTGAAGTAAAATATGACTTTTCAAAAAATTAGTCTTTATTTATTATAAATAAATAATAAAAAATTAATTTCATAAAATAATTATAGTTATATTTAATAAAAAAATTTGTCATACATGTCAATTTAATGGTTGGGTTATAAAAGATTACTATATCATGGGTTCTACTGACTCGATGTTCCATGTTAATCGAGTTATCAAATACATCTTGCTTATTTCACAAGAATCACATATAAAATATATGTTTGTTATTGAATTTATTTTTCTACATATATATAATTTAATAATTCCATTTCATTAGAATTTTATTCATGTATCAGTATGATAAAAATGGTTATGAAATAAAATCATTTTATTCATTGATATCAATGGGTTACCATTTACAGATCACTACATTCCATGTTACCATAAATAACGTCATTCATGACATATATTACCTATATAAATCATTTTTAATCATTAAATATATAATAAATCCATCCATGAATGTGATAGAGAGAAATAGAATTTGTTGCTCCATGGAGGCGGTAGTCTGCATGTGCCCATAAAGGAATACTATAGTTCCCATAGTACGATAGAAATGAGTAATATATTTTTAATATTTTAAGAACAAAAAATGTTTTACATTTCATAATTATATAATAAATTCGTTTTTAGGAACATCATTCCATAGTGGTGAAGGATAAGAAAACATGTATTTGTTAAAGATGTGGTAGTCTATATATATACATTATTGATATTATATATTTTATTATTGGTAAAGGCTGAGGTGGTTAGAAATTATTCCCAAAATATAATAAAATTCACTTTACTTTAAATACTGAAGTCATCACATAATATTGGGGTAAATAATTTTGAAATAAAAATATAAAAGGACATATTTTTATAAAAAAATTAATGATCTTACATTGATATAATTATGTTTCTATTAGAGGATTCCATATAAAGGAATGAAATATGCTATTATATTGTGAAAGAATATTACAATTTTGAAATAATATTATTGGATGAGGAAATAGGGTATAGTTTTATATAGGACAAAAATTTCTTATAGTGTTATGGATGGGGGGTTATATTCCCCTTTTATAAGTTGAATGGAAGATATATTTCTAATCAATTGAAATTAATTTAATTGTTTTACATGATATATATTCTATTTAGCTCAATAAATGGGAAATAATTCCGTGGAGGTTGATATATTGTTATATGTATCAAAACTACTCAATTAGAAACATGTTTTTTTATAATTTTCATGCCCCTTAATATGTGAAATACTAATTTCTCAATATAATATTTTAACAAGGTAACTATTTTTTACCTAAGGCAGTATAATATTTATGTTTAAAAAACAATTTTTGTTATTTAATAGTTTTTACCTTATTAATATAAAATTAGAATATATTCTATATAATTCAACTTATAATTTTATTCCAGATTATTTTTATTTTATTAAATTTATATTTATTAAAATAATTCTATAGAAAAATATTACATGTGTTTTAAAATATCAATCGTAATTTTGTAAAAAATACAAAATAATTTAAATTGTATAGTATTAATTATATTGTATATATTTTATTAATAATTTTTTTAAATTAATATGGCATACATATATACTTTTTATGGTATAGAATTCGTAACATTAAGAAAAATGGTATGTTTCATAATTCAACCAAAAAATTATTTTTTAAGGAAGAAAAGAGTATATTTTAAATTAATATCTCTATGATAAATCTAATAATGATGTAATTTTTTTTAAAATTTACATCCTAAAATTGATAATTTTTATGTTCAATTAAGAAGATAATTTATAGAAAAAAACATTGTTATATGAAAACAAAATTTTTGTATATTAACAATTTTTTCCTACAAATTAAAAATTAATGAATTATTCCCTCAATTATCATAAATGAAACACATAATGTTATTATTGAAGAATTATTAATATATTTTCAAGAATTAAAATGATAACATGAGGAAAACAAAATTTTTAATAAAGTGAATTTAAAGATAATAACCCATAAAAAATAAAAAAATATTCTAATATCTCTATAAATATAAATATTTTATTACATTTTGATATAATAATAATTTAAATTTAAATTAAACAATATGATATCCACATAATGCCTAAGAATAAAATAAGATATGGTTGTAGTATCCGGTGGTGTTTTTTCTCGCATGTATGTTGTGAAAATATCAATGAGTATAAAATTTTCCTTTATGTGGTTTTTTGCAAACCGTAATTTAATGACGTTGACTTTGTCTTGGTATATGGAAATACATAGTAAATATACCTTCCTATTGATCTCATATGAATTGGATTAAAAAATAATTCTTCTAATTCAAGCTACAATTAATTCTTAATTCCATTTTTGATTTTTTGATATGATTACTTCAAATAATACCAACTAATTTAATGGATTTGTTTTAATTTATATATATAATATTCAAAATATATAATCGTTTTCAATTTTAGTTTTTATAGTGTATGAAACATGATATTGATATAATTATTATTGAAGGGAAAATATATTCCAAAAACAAATTGTGTTAGATTCACCCCTGAATAAATTGAATCCATTCAATTTTAATTATTGGTTACAAATGAAATAATTTTAGGATTTACTTAATATAGAGATTACTATGGATTTTATTTCCAAAGAGGTATTATCATTAGTAAAATTGTAGGCCTATTAAACACAAGTATAGCAGTAGATTAAAAATATAGCAACAAGGGGTTTCTTCCTAACCATTTATGCTAAGTACAACACAAGATTGGGGTTCATGGATATATAAGAGAATCAATATTCTTAATCATTTCATCATCAATATTTTGATGTTGAGTAATCATATATTTATTTGCGGCGTGAAATAATATTAATCTATCTTTTAATATGTATTATATGTTTATTTAGTTAATGAATTTCCAAAATTCACATCAAATGTTGATAAACACATTATAATTGGTTTTTTTGGATTCATATTCTATTAATTATATATTAGATAATGATTCTAAACATGATATTTAATTTTTATAATATTAAATTTTTTAATTCCTTTCTTGATATCTCATTAATTAAATTTTCTATATATAAACATGCTTGTAGATGTTGTAACAAATAGAACACCTATAATTTTCAAATGGTTATGGGTGTATAAATTATTTTCTATTATCATATCCAACTTTAGTATTTGTGATTGTGATGAATTTAACTTGATACCTTGACTTAGGAGGGTTATATCGTTCGTCCGAACATTAGTTCTCGGTTAGGGAACCAATTTTCATAATTCCCAATATAATTGAAATTGAAGAACATGACATTATTATCCCCTACTTCATTGTTTGTAATCATCACTATCCTCTTTAGTGATGAGATTTATGTAAAATATTCAACAATTAAATCACTCTCCTGGTCCCTATTAAAATGTTCATGGGTCCTTCCTTATATAATT
This sequence comes from Viscum album, assembly GCA_963277665.1. Lineage (NCBI taxonomy): Eukaryota > Viridiplantae > Streptophyta > Magnoliopsida > Santalales > Viscaceae > Viscum > Viscum album. The sequence goes on along the minus strand of OY728140.1, from coordinate 1,707,920,061 downwards.
TTAAAATGTTTTTGTTGAGATTTTCTTCTTATATGAGGGTTTTTAACTAACATTCCTTGAAGATTTATCTTTATTTTTTGTCTCTAGACACCCCAACATCCATTTAACCCTTATGTACACATCGAAAAACCGGTGAGGGTATATCATATTCCCTTATAATTTAATCATTTTCAATGTGTGGGTTTAGGCCTCTAATGAACGAATCAATCTTATACATAGGGTCAACAATAAAAATGGATTTGTACCAGGTCAGTCTCATGAATAATACATTATAGGAACTCACTGATTCATCCTAATTTTGTTTTAAATATTGAAATTCACTATCCATATTAATTTTTACCATTTTGGGAAAATACTTATTAACAATACCTTATTGTATTCATCAAATTCCATAGTTTCAAATTCTCCAATATTTCTCTCATTCTTAACGAGTTTCCACTATTGTTTAGCCCCACCTTCAAGTAGATAAACTAGTAAAATGACCTTCGCATGCTATGAGCATTGAATAAATGGAAATATCACTTCCATAGTGTAGTTTAATACCTCCGCATTATGTATACTATAAGAGTAACTAAAGATTAATGTATATTGTTTAATAAAAGAATCAGTAGAATCTTCTACATTTAATGTAGTATTTAGGACCAAAACATGGTTTTTGAGATTTCACTTAAAAATGGGAACCTATATCAAAATTATTTTTACTCCATTTTATAACCCATTTGTCTTATCATTGGGATAATCAATAAATTTACCATTAAATACATTTTTTAGTTTTTTTATACTTACATTATCTATTCTAAAACAATTATAGTTAGTCATGACTAATCAACATTTATATCATAAGGTAATAATGAGTAACACAACCGTAAAATTTATTACAAAATGAAATCATCCCAATAGGTTTTATTTCATCATAAACTATAGTTGGATAAATCAATGATTATTTCCATTTGGTAACTTCATAATCTTTAATCTAATTGTATAACATAATAAATAATTAACAATAGATTATAAAGATAATATAATTAAAGAAATTATATATCCCAAGAGCTTTAAAGTTGGTGAACATGGAGGCCTCTCTTAATGGACTGGGTGATAAAGGATTTATTAACCAATATTCTCTGTTAAGGATTATAACACCTTCATGTATAAATATTAGAGCTTTTATCCCATTAAATAATTGGAAATTGATGTTATTACAAGGAAAAGGATACAGTATATTCTTCAGTAAAATTCTAGTATACTATACTATAATAAAACCAATTAACTAGAATTATCTTAATGATTTTAACAAATTTTATCTAATCATGATTCTTATAAATATTTGAAATTATCCTAAAAAACTATAAAGAAAATATATCAAGACAGACTAAAAATATAATTATTATTATGAAATTATGTAATAAAAATATAATATCTCCCAAATAAGCACAAAATCTAAAGAATGGAATATTTAGTTTCTATTTGGTAGGGAAAATATATAAATAATAAAACTATAATCAATTCCTTCTAGACATCTCATAACATAAATTCAAATTCGTAACCTGGGTGATGAAATCATAAAAATGGGATTACCTGAGATTACTAGTATGGGTAAACATAAGTGATAAAGACAAAAGATCCTAAGGGACAATAAGATGAGTATGTGGGTATAATAAATATATATTAAAAAAACATAACAAAAAATCATAGAACATAAATCAATGTCATTATACAAGGCTTAGTGTACCATAATACATGAATCAAAATAGTTTGGAAACATTAGTAAATAAATATGATCAATGATATCATTAAAGTAGCATAAGAATATGCATATGTGTGTGTTTCATAATCATAAGAATTATCTAATATATCACTTTTAACACATCATAATCATAATTATTTCAATATAGATACATGTGATCATAGATTAAAAGATATTATACCCATGCCCAACCATGTGACGAGAGATAAACTATAGTTATTATCTTGTCTATTTTTTTGAGTACTCCTAAACTGGAATTATCCCCATTAAAAACATTTTGAGAATGGATAAAGCACAATAATATACATTCACAAACAAGTGAGGATAACTAAATCATAAAAATGACCACACATGTCCTTTTTAGAGTAACTAAATTGAAATCATACCTGTGAAAAAAATCATTTTCAAATGAGATATGAAACCTTAACCTGACTATGGGAGGTAGATATATTTATCCACCCATCATCATCTATTCATAATAATTGAAATTATAATAAAATTATTCATATTATCTTAAGTAAATCATGGGAAGAAAACAAGGTCCATAACATTTCTAAATGGTATCATTAGAAACAAGATGATTTGATACAAAAAACATGATCACCAAAAATGAGTTTTTAAAAAGAGAACATATGGGGTAATTTTTGATCCAATACATCATTCAGTATGATTCCTTCAAAGATGTTTGAGAAATAATGGAAATTATTTTTATCAATAATTATTTATTAATATCAAATTAAAAGTTGTGATTTTCAATTCATGTTTTAAAAATAATTTTTCAATAATAGAGTAGAAATATCGAAAAAAATTAGATCAATAAAATATATTATAAAAAAATTATGTCAAATGAAAAATAAAAAAAATTATTGAAGGGATGAATATAAAATCATGAAACATAAGAGATTATTAAATAATCTAAAATGAAAATATGAAAAACCAACATCATTAAAAGGATAAAAATTTAATTAAAATTGGATAAAGGGGAATAAAATTATTTTTGAAATAAAAAAATCCATATTCTACAATCGAAAGTAAAACATTTATATAAATTAATAACATGAATATAGAGGGAAATCCATAAAAAAAATTGGTATTAATTTTAACAATAAATCACAAATCAATTGAGTGTTCATGAAAAACAAATTTCGTGTGAAATAGGATTCCCATATAATATATGGCATACATGAATTTTTATATCATCATAGGTTAGAATATATCAATCTTGGAAGATAAAAGTTAAAGGGGAGTGATTATAACCCAAGAAAAATATTTGATCTACGAAAACCCCTTACAACTTTGGAATTTCATTAGTCAAAATCCCATGAGAGAAGGAAAATTTAATAGAAGACATAATATAATTAAATATAAAATAATAAGTATTCAAAAAAATTTAATTTTAGTATACACACCATTCTAAATAAATCACAGTGTTTAATAATAACATACCATAATGGTTGAAATTCAAGACATGAAATCCTTACCTTTACACATATAGTACACTTATGTGGATTAGTATCCTATATAATAAAGATATACATATTAATTACCTATTTTATTAACTTATTCATATAAATTAAAATTTATATTCTACAATAATTATAATTTCCTTCATCTGTAATATTTGTTTTAATATCTTTTCACCTTAGGGTATTTATAATCATTACCATTTTGAAAAAAAGTACGTTATAGTGGGGAAAATATTCTATAATATACAAATGTTAATATTTTAAAAACCCTTATCGGTAGCATAATTGATGTTATATACGGAAATATATTGATATTTTTCCATTATGTATGAGTTTTGGGCATGTTTCATAGAGATGAAAATAGTGGTAAATACGTTTTGGTTTATTCCCTAATATCGACTGATTTCTTTATAATTACTATTACATTATTTATCTTGGAAAACATTTCTCAAGATATATATTAATTATATATATCACATATATTTATCAAATGTAATATAATACTATCCATAAAGGTGGCAGTTGAAAAAGAATTATACATTCATGGAGGCGGTAGGCTAAAAATACGAATGGTTGACGATTTTTTTTCCAAAACACATCATAATAGGGTAATATTTCTTATTAATTTATAAACCTTAATTTTTTATGAACATAAATATTATATATTAAATTCTTAATTTGGATCTTCCTTGTACGGTAGTTATGGAAAGATAAACATGTTTTTTCATGGAGGTGATAGAACAAACACACACATGATTTCCATTTTAACTTATCTTAACAAGAAGTAGAGAGGTAGTTGATGATAATTATAATAATATAATAGAATTTAGTATATTATTAATACTGAATTAAGGAGAAATTATTTAAAAAAATGCACAAAACTGAATGATAAAAGAAAATATATTATCCCAGATATTGAACTTATTTTGAAAACATTGGGGATCCCATTGAGGATTCCACATAAATGAAGGGATTAAGATAATCTCTTATGAACATTATCATAACATAGTGAAAATGGAATCTTCTTCTTGTAAATCAATAATAGTATCAATATATGAAATAATTTATACAATGGTTTTTAATGGGTTGTTATAGTAATATTTTATAACTAGTGAGAATAATATATATATATATATATATTATAACTTAATATAAATGAATTATATTTAAGACATGTAATTTGGATATAAAAATATAAAATAATAGAGTATATGGTGGCATAAAGTCTTCTATATCTAAACAACTTAAAATGATAATTTTTAAAATTTAAAATCCATTTTTCACATGAATTATTATTTTTTCCTTTTACTCTTTTCCATGGTAAAACATTATTACCCAAGGTAACATAAATATTATTACTAAATATACATTTTATATTATTATAAAATGTGGTCTAGGTTATTATAAATTCTAATTACCTATTTTTTTAATAAATTTCAATGGTTTTTAATAAGTAAATTAAATGAAATAAATATATAATGTATTAATTTTTTTGAGAAAATTATTAGTTGATAAATAGAATTCCAGTCACTTGGATATAAATTATAAATAATATTTAAGAATACATATTTTGTAAAAAATCGTTATCATAAACATCAATGTCCAACGAACTCAAATTTATTTCAAAAAAATTGTAATATTGTTAACAACAATATATCAAACTATTAAGGTAAAACAAATTCATGAACGATATGAAATTATTTCCCTTAAGTTATTTTTTTCACACCGAATCTAAAGAATTATTTTATTAGTCTCAAATTCACATCATAAAATTTATAAAATTTATTCTTAATTAAGAATAAGATAATTTTCAAAATGATAATATTATTGGAAAATATATTTTTTTATGTTATCTATTAATATTTATATAAATTATTAATTAATATTGTTTTGAATTATTATTTGTAATATCAATATATCTTTTTATTATTTAATTCTAATATACATAAATAAATTAAATAAAATACCAATTTTTTAATTATAGTTTTTTAATCATAAAGTGAATTAACAAAAAAAGACCATTCAAAAAGTATAAAAATTAATTATATATATATATATTTAAATTGTCACATGTTTATCTAATACTAATATTTATCTACATAAACCCTTATGTTATCTATGTTTTATCTAATGATGATATACTATTTTTTATTTTAGGGTTGAGATTCAGCAAGCGTTGATCATTTGGAAATCTACTAGAGCTTGAATATATCATATATATAGTATTTTTTTAAAATATATTCATGTGTTCTGATTTTTCCAAATCTCAGTCATACCAATGGAAAAATTCCACTATTCTAGGATTAATCAAATATTATTTGTAAGGATTACATCTTCTACTAAATTCCATTTCTTCCTACTACCATTAAGAATTTTCAAATAGGGTAACATTAATTTAGACCAACTAATTTAGTGGATATGATTTAATTATAACAACATATAATAAAAATATATCATCATTTTTCATTTAAGTTGGGTATATTTTGTGAAACAAGCTATCAAAAGAGTGTTTATTTAATGAAGAATAATTTCAAAAATCTCAAGTTATTAAATTGAAATTTTATGGTGGGATAAGTATTTAATTGACATATATCATAACATTATATAAATGTTTACCTTTATTTGAAACATCATGACCAATAACACTACAACATTAAAATTTATTATATTTTTTCTTATAATTAAACATGATGAATTTTATATATTACCTTACATGTAACGTAAAATATAAATCAATTATATTAATGAAAACCCTTATAAACTTGATGTTCAATAGGATGTTATGAATAATTATTACTACATAATGTAAATTTTGATAATTTTTTAAAATTTTGGAGAAGTTATTTATTAATTTAAAATAATTAATTACTATATTTTAAATAAAGTAATTTCTATTTCAAAAATATTATTTTTGTAAAAATATATTATATTTGTTTCATAAAAAAATTATAAATAATTGCTAACATTTTGAGAAATCTTATTTAATGAAATTATTATTTTTGAATAAATATTCATATAAATGTTATCATATGCAATCTTTTTTTTAATTTCTAAAAAATTATTTAAAAAAGCATATTTTTTTAAAAATTCCCATTTCATTAAAATTAATTGTCTCGTTAGGTTTTTTAATTTTATTTTAATTTAATATAGATATAGTTTAATTTTAAAAAATATATTTAATTACATAAGAATCATCATTATAATTTAATTTAGTATAACTTCATCTTTGGAAAAACTATTCTTATAAAAAATGTTTTTAGGTGATTTTTCTTTCTATCACAATATGTAAAATTACATAATATTTACTTATGGTATTTATAAAATTTATATATAATATATTAAATATAATAATTTCTATTTTTATATTATTTTTATAAGGAAATTAATGGAAAAAAATTACTGTTATACTTAAAAGTCATTTTCATAAAATGGGTTTATGTTATGGTTTCTGAAATACTATAAAATAAAATTCTTTGACATAAATAAAACAAATATAGCACTATGGATTTTATATATTTAATTATAATAATTAATATAATTTTATTTGAAAGAATTAATTTCATGTCATAGTGAATAGTAAAAATGGTAAAATATTATTACCATGGTTGAGGATAAAATAGGATTATCATCAATGGCTAAACAAATAGATATGGGTTTGTTTTCAACCCAAGACTATAAAATTATTATTAATTTTAGATAATATAAACTTATCTTATACTAAATTCAAATCCATGGTTATTTGGAACCAAATTCCCATAAAAATGACCTTATATCATTCAAATCTTATATGAAATTATGTGAGTATCCCTCTCATCACATACAAAAGGGAGCATATCCTCCTCCCTTGTTAGTACCTTTTTATCATTATATATTGGAAAATAAACACTTCAAAACCATATTATATCCCTTTATTACAATCTTCATATTTTTTTATTCTATTATGACCAATCATTCTATAATTAAGTGGTAATACAATGGTTGTCCCTCAAATAGTATGTATAAATATTAACTAATATCTTTCAATATTATCTTCTTGAAATTCCTAAAAATATTATGTATAAATAAAACCATAATTATTCCAACATATTAAATATAATTACAATTTATCTTGATTATGTAATAAACATTAACTATATATTTAATATAAAATGGGAGATGAAAGTGTATCTCATGTGTATGTTTTGACTACAACCTCTATATAATGACATGAATCATTTTCAATCCATATATTCCATTTATTGATATTATATTATAAATTAAATATATTTATATATTATTGTTATGATATGATAATTATTTTTTATACATTAATTATTATTTACTTTTCCTTTATTCCATCCAATAAAAAATAGAAACTTCCCTCATGTTCACATACAGATCGTCATCACCACATTGTGATGTCATTCATTTTTTATCACTACTTTATATGAATGGATATAAATAATTATATAATGAATATGACTAATATTTATATTATTATTAAAATTCTATATATTCTATAACAATTATCAATGTTCATGGAATTTAATTTTCCTACCACAACCTCCATGAAAACTAAGGCATTTTACAGCTTAAATAATGATGATAGTTTGTGATTGTTAATAAATAGGTTAAATGATGATATAAGAAATCTATGCAAATTATTATAGTTATTTTTATGTCTCTTATACATTATTATAATATATTTATGTTATTTTAAATAAGGTTAGTACACTTATAATGAAATACATACACGAGATTGTGGTTTTATATTATAATTTTTTTAACAGGATTGTTTAAAAATAATTATATAATGTTGAAATTATATGACCTATATATCAAAAACGTTATTTAATTTATTATCATCTACTTATTTATTGATTTTATTGGTTTTACTTTAATTTTTTCCTTTTTATTTACTCATCATGCTAAATGATTTTTTTAAGGGAAACCAACAACGTTTCTCTCTATGGCTGTGGAACTTTTTATCCATGTCTATATTTTTATTAAAAAAATTTAAATAGTTTTTTAATATTATATAAATATTATTTAAATGTTTATTATTATATTTGGATTTATAAATCATGTTTAAATATAGATATTTTTATCAGATTCCAAACAACATACTTTTGACTTTTTACCAAAAATGTGAATGAAATTTTTGTTTTAACATACACCACATAAATAGACTCCCACTCTTTCAGGAATAATATTTTATAATTATATTATTATATATTTTTAATCAACTAATTTAATATATAATAATTTAGATTATATTTATTAAATATTATAAATTTATATAATCATTTTCAAAATTAAATTATATTTTCCTGAATACATGATTTGGTGATCTTTGAAAGGTGTTTTACTATATAACAACATTAACTTATGATTACATGGATTTACTAAGGATATGATCAATTTTTACCTTATGTATTCTTTCTCTAGATATTTTATGATTTGAAAAACTAATTTTTCTCAAACCATTATCCAATTCTCTTGTTATGATATGGTTATATTATGAATGTTTTTTGATATTTTTTCAAATATTTATATAGTTTTCATTATTTGATGGGTGGGACATAAGTTATATAGATATCCAAAGTGTTAGGAAATTAAGGATATCTAATGAGGTTATAAGGGATAAAATATTGATATTATCTATTTTGGTAATGGGAATTATCCACTAAAATAGAATGTGGAGTAAACCTTGACTAATTAAATTTTGGAATGGGGAGAGAAATAAATCCACTATGATATTCTTGGTAGTGATACTTGTATAAGGAAATTATTATCTATGTTAATGTGTATAACAAAGTCTTATTAATTAATTTTGTTTTATGTTTACATGTTTCATAATGTTTTATTAACTATTCCCTAATAACATTTCTTATTTCATTTGTTTGAAAAACCCATACTCCTTGTTTCATTATTAAAGAACATTGAAAGATTAATTCTAATTTGTATATGTGATGATCATGTTCCCATATCCATATTTGTATCTTATTATCAATAATGATTAGTGATTATTATCTATTCTGATTTCCATTATTGATTGTATGGGTACATCCATTCTTATGTTTCCCTATCCAATTTTCTAAAGAATTATGTTATATTTTATTTGTATTTGAAGGGTTGGATTTGTGATGAAAATAATGGGAAATAAAAATATATTTTATGTAACATTTGTTTATGTATTCATGTTTCTAATGACCCTAAAACCATTTATTTATGGAATGTAACATATTTGTATGTAATAAATATTCCACTAATATGATATAGTATTTATGTATGAAATTTTTGGGTCACAATAGAAAATTCAATTTGTGATCAGGAATTTAAATGTTTCTATGCTTATGAGTAATTTAGTCTATTGACACTAATCCATGACTAGTTTTAAATTATTTAAAAGCAATCAAATAGTATTACCATTAAAAAAATTCATCAATGAACAAGATGATAATTCCATAAATCATGTTAATGAAAATTTTCATAATGAATATTTGTAAGGTTGTTAGGGAACCTAACAATAAAATAAGAATTCATAGAAATGAAAATTAATAAATAGTATGTGAATGTCGTTTTATCTAGATATTTAAAAACTACACGAATTTGGTATTAACCCAAATAAATGTTATAAAAATATATTTTTTTAACAATAATCACATCAAATACTTTTTCCAAGAATGTAATGAAAAAATGGCCATATTTTATGGAATAATTATGCATTCTATAATAAATATAGACTATACACTGGAATCCTTTCTAACCAAGATTCTTATATCATTTATATTGGTTAAAACTATAAAATAAATCTTATTAGGAAATATATATAAAATAAATACCCATGTTCATTCATATATTTTATTTCTGAACCAATAATCAAGTAGATTTATAACTTTTTATCTCAAAAATACATTCATTTGTTTAAATTAACCCTCTTTTTCTCCTAAGCCTGTAGTTTTTGATTAGTTTACATATGGATTAAATGTATTCAAAATGGATGTGAAATCCATATGTTTCTTGATATAGAACAACTAATATATTATTTGTATATTTTTAAAATATCCACAATCATTTATTCATGATTTTACCTAACATTTATGATATGATAAAATGAAATTTGAAACTCTCGCGTAGTTTTTTTATGGTGATAATTATACAATTTGCAATCTTGATGAGATTATTTTTATATAGAATGTAGGCTCTTTAGTTAATGATAACAAATTGCATAATTTTTTTTCATAAATAATTTATTAACGGTAATGAAGTCTTCCTCGTCACTCCAATATAGAATATAATTTCATTATCATTGTGTTTCTATATTCTAAATTAATTTTTTTTGTTAAATAGTGACCACGATATTCAAAATACTCATAATTATTATATTCTTAAAGATATTTCTCCTTACCTTAAATAATTAACACAATCACTTTAGTAGATAGTCGTATTTTAGTAATAACATCAATGTTCTATAGAATTTTCTCTTTCACTTTTAGAAAATGATTTTATAAATAAAAAGGCTTACTCCTAGAAAATTCTCCAGTTTTTGGAAGAACCTTCAACTTCTAAAAAATTAAAAATAACATTATTTCACTGAATTTGATTATAAGTTTCCCTTCAGAAAAAATTATAATAGTACCCCTAATGTGTAAAACAATTCTTCCATAAGTGATAGAGAAATATTTATCACATTCTATATCTTATTTAGGGATATTGACCAGTAAAAACATTTTATAAACACAAATAATCGAGTAATCTACTCTTACTATGGTGTATGAGATGGAGTGATCATCCAACTACAAGCCCACCTATTTGTGAAATGTATCTTTTAATCAAAACAATATAAATTTTTATTATACGAGTATATTAATTATGGATTAAAAGAAATAAATGAAAATGACCATTACACAATTTATAATGGATCGTGTGATCAGGAACCAAACAAGATCCTCTATTATTTGGGGAATTAAATTCCAAACAATTTCACTGTAATATTGTATGTGTTTGTAAATAAAAAATGCTTCAAGGATTTTATTTTCTAAACTTTTATTTTCATGAATTAATAGATAAAGTGGTAATTTAACTAAGGCATGAAAGAATGAGATATGTATGTTAATTTGTTACAACAACACAAGAAATTTTATATGTTTATGTTGATGGATTCTCTTCATTGTCATCTGAGGAAAATGTATGTATTAGGATATATTATTTTGAATTTAGGTGTCCAATCATGTTATTCATAAGTAATATCTCTTCCTTTTTACATCTTTTCATTCATAGATTTTTCATATTTTTTAGGTGGATAAACATTATTTAAATCATTTTTGACATGGTTTTATATACTTATATATTCAATAATTTCTCAATATTGGTTTCTTTCATTGTTTATCATTTAATATTATGTTGTATTGTGGTCCATTATATCATCATGATGGTTCGTTGTAAATACTAATGGTGTTTTTCCATGGATGCTTACCCAGGATTTATTTTTTTATGTTTGGATGTTTCACCTTATCTATTTTTTTCATTTATTTACGTAGTTTCCAATTTTTGGCACTATATTATAAATCCTAGTATCTGATTCTATTTCATATTTTGTTTTTTAATTTCCCACCTGATAATTCACCATTAAAAACATTTGATATATGTTACCTTATATATTCCCCTAGTAATTATTTATTTCCTACCATTTTGATACATGAGTCATTTTTGGGTAGTTCTATTAATAGGTTGAGATTTTTCTAACTTCCCTTCCACTTTCCAGGAAATATATGGTTGTTCCTATATCAATGATTATTAATTTTGGAAAATAGATCATCACTATCAAACATCATTGGAACATACCTTACCAAATTTACACTATTTAAATGTTAATATGGAATGTAAATTTTAGTATAGTATATTCTATTTTGAATGAACATGAAACAATGTTGGAATTATTCTACAATGATTTGGTTATGAAATTGACTTTATATTTGAGTAACACTTTTCATATAATGTTGATTCATAATGGTCTAGTGTTGTTCGATTATGTTAAAATGTAAGGATTTTTTACTATCTATGATCCTTTAATGAAATCACTCCTATTTAGTATTATCTATATAGAATCATTTTTTTGTTAGTAAAGGGAATGAGTAACATATGTTTATCTATGATCATTTCAAGACTTGTTTGAGTTGTTTACACCAGCTATCTAATCTACATGGTTTAGACTTGAAAGTGAAATATCAACTTTGATGTTTCCTACAAGATTATTAATTTGAATATGTCTACAAGGAAATTGAATATATAGTTCTGAAATCAATATATTACTTTATGTAATTTCAATACATCTTGACGATAAAATTTTATAATTTTGTTTTTTTCTCCCATTTATGTATTCTAGTTGATAATTTCATAGAAAATGATTCATATATTTATTCCAAATTATTTATTATATTTTCATCTAACACAATAAAATAATTCCAACATTTACAAAATAAATATAAAGGAAAAAAATAATTTTGAGACTTAATTCTCTTACTTAATAAAGGGGAAGATTCTGAATTATATTATAAATATATCTAGTAAATTCAAGAGTTTTCTCATGAGGAATTCAATTTAATGTTGAAAAAATGAGTGCCATGAATCCTTTAGTTAATACTTATGAGATCCTAGTTATAATGTAATGAAATACATATTATTTGACATTTGGGGAAGTTTATAAACCCCTAATTTAGTTCTCAAAATAAATATATTTCTAGGTTTTTATTGAAAAATTTTATCATTATGATTAATAACTCTCCCATTGTCTAAATATTCCATGTATTTATTTATAGTTTTAGTGAACTGGTTGTTTTATCAATTTTTTTGATCACATGATTTGAATTTTTAGTTATTGATAATGTTTGAAATCAACATATTCTATGAGAAATAAAAAAATATCAGAATAGTTTTTAGCTATTTTTTATCATGTTATGATTTTCTGTTTTATATTATTCTTTATATTGGTTCCACGAATCCTTCGATATAAATTATTGAAATATTTTACTGTACAATCATAAGGATGGGTTAAATTAATTAATTGTTTTCAGAACATAACATATGTAAATAATTAAAAGGTGCCAAAAATAGAAGTAGGATTCTGAAATATCCATTAAATCAAATATTAAAGATAAGAAGACACAAAAACAACCATATTATAATTTTGTGAGTGGTGATATATAGTATATAATGAGTAATAAATATAGAAATAGACTATAACCAATCATTATTGGAAGATAGAAAGAAACAAATAGAAGCATCCATTAGAAAATGTGTGTTGTAAATTTCAATTTTCTGCATTTGAAATTGATATTCCCTCATTAATAATTTAAATATTATTTTGGAACCATGTAAATGAACATAAAAACCAAACATCTGAGATAATTGGATCTCAACTATTATGCTAAGTACCTTTTCTACCTAATAATGTTACAGAAAAACAGGTCATAGAATCTTATAATTTAAAATCCTCCATTGCATTTGATTTTAGAAAATAAAATTTTCAATGATATTAATTACTATTTATTAATATCCTGAAAAATATCTATTGAAGAATCAATGACTCATACATGTGTTTATATTAGTGATGTTACATGGGTGTAGCCACTATATGTGTGGTATTACCCTTTTTTAGATTTCAAAAGGGTGGAAATACAAAGTGATTCTATAACTTTTTACCTTCATACAGGTGGACATGGAGTACCATGAGGTAACAATAAGGTGTGGGACTATATTGACATTTTCTTACAAGGAATATTTATAAAAATCTATAAAATTTTGTAATTTAATGTTTTCATTAACTAACATTACTTATATTTTCAATAACTATCAATGTCATTTTATTGAACTCTCCATTCCTTGACGATCTTATATATTGGATTAATAACTACAAAGGATTAGGAAACTAATCCCATATCATCCCATTATTTATATAAAATTGATGAAATATAAAACCCTATTCTTATTATTACATATATGACATGTTTTATAAAATTTTTAAAATCATTGAGGAATGTTTTTATTGAACTAGTGCACTATAACTTTGAAACATGTAGTTAATAGGTTGGGATGACTTGATGGCTACTCCTTAAAAAATGATTAGCTAAAAACTATTGAATGAAAAAAATCCCAATTTTTTTATATTTTATCTTCATTCTTTTTATTCAATCATGATTTGGTAAAAATAGTTGAATTTATCAATTTTTTTATAGATCAGCACCAGATTTTGGCGTTATAATCATATTAATAAATTTAGAATTTTTATGTTCATGATTCCAGACTTATAGGTTCTACTATCTCACATCGAGCATCCTTATTTAACAAAATTTATCGGTAAGCCTTGCATATTAGTTATTGGTGTTTCGACCATCATTCACAACATATGTCTTAGAAATTAAACTTGATAATTTTAATCCTTAATTACTGGGTCATGTTTCAGGGAAGGAAACAAGTATTACATAGAGTTTCAAGATTATCCATGATATTCATCCAAAAATAGTGTAGGTATGTCACTCAATTTAATAATGTGATTAAAATGATGTATATGTAGGAACGAGCATACCAATAAATTTATGGATGATGTGTTTCATGATTCCAATTCAGCTACTATCTTCCCATGGTATCTTGATGAGGTGATTTATATTTACCATAATGGGATATTTTATTCCCCTAGGGTCCAAATAAGGATAATAATCTCATAGCGTCTTTGGAATTGGGTCAAGGAGTGTATGCTAAATCTTAATAGTCACCCTAAATACCAAGTATCAACAATTGTTCGTTTATTACACTTCAGTTTTTTATTTATAACTTTTATGATATAAATTGTGTTTACCATATTTTACTATCTTTTTTTAGAGACATAATTGTTGGTGACCTATTGAGTTAAACTTACACCCATCATGGGAATCCAGGATTCATTCACAACCTAGAAGATTATATGATCATCGATATAGGTAGGGTGAATTCCTACGATTATATCATTTAGTTAGTTAGATTGGAAACAGTTATAAGATTTATGAGTATTGGATTATGGATAATGTTTTAGATTATTCACTAATTTACATATTTTATTTATTTATATTTGTTCTTGGAAAAATATGTGACTAAACTAGAATCTTTACAATATGTTTCATTATATATTATATATAACAATTAATATTTATTATGATTTTTATAGATATATCATTATATTTTTATTTTTATTTTTTTATGGTGTATTTATTCACATATGAGTGTATATTCCCCCCATTGTATAACCTTATACCTTTAATAAAATTTAATTTCCACTAGTATATGGGGATGCATTCATAAGGACATGTGAGAACTCAAAATCATATACTATTTACTGGTTCCTACCTAGTAAAGAGTTAAAACATGGAATTAAATAATATTTTTTATTTTATTATTATTTATAGTATGGTGAATAGGGAAGATGGTTATTTCAGAGTGTGAGGTGGACCTATAAATGGTGTGGTGTGAACACCTTTTCCAACAAAAAAATTCTTCTTTCAAAAGACATGGTATTATTTTTCTTTGTAATTAATGTTATAATGTATGTTTTCATTCTATATGATTTGTTTATGTGATTTCATTATTTATTATTTCGTATCTTAGATATGGTGGAAATATAATTTTATATATGATTTATATTTATCATATAATATTAATATGAATGTTTTTCCACTCATGTGATTGATTTCATTGAAGATACAGGTTAAAACTGTTTAATATTTCAAAAACAATTAATGTGTTTTTCCATATTACATGGTATAATTATTCTAAACTAGTTCTCATTATATTTTCTCTTATGAAATTCCATGTAGATCATATGATGAGATGTTCATTATAAATGAAAAATTTGTCCATTTATTCAAGAGGGTTTAGTTACCCTTTTTATAATAGTATAGGAGTTGAATAACATAGTGATGAACCTAATGTGAATGGTTTGGTAACTGGTCTGATCACATAAAATGTCAAAAACAAATGATATTTCATTTTAACTTTTATATTTTAGGAAGTTATTTACCATCAATGAAAATATTTATAAATATGGTTTTATTCAATATGAATCATTTTGAGATGTTGTTATTATATGCATGATGTGACCAAATCATTATGTTAGTGGTCAAGAATACGGATTCCTGATGTGTATGGCATCTTGAGAATAGGTTTTTATTTTTAATTGGATTCATAATATATATTATATATTTATATGAGAAACCTATAGAGGGGATGTTGGATTTTTAGTGTCCTTGTGATATCAAAAAAAGAGAAATGGTCTTTCTGATAAGATATGATAAAAGTTCAGTGAGGTGAGACATCCATGTTCCTTTGATTGAAAACTCAAGATATTATTAGACCATGTGATATTATTGATTAGTATGGAAAAACATGTTTTTTTAGGTGGGATAATTTATATGATCATAAACTGAGAGAGGGTGTATTTTAGGCTTGTATTTTCACATAGAGATATAATGCACGTCATGATTCTTTCTATTATGAGATGGATGGATATGATATTAAATGTATCATGTTATATAGTCATGGGTATTCCTTAGGTTTCATTTATAAGGAATCAATGTTGGTACTTGATTTTTATATGTTTCACATTGTACATTTTTTAAGATCGTGAGCCTACACTTATTGACATGTGACTCATGAAAGTGTGATTCTAATTTTGTGGCAGGGTGGTATGGGAGTATGAAACCATTATGTTCAAATGATATTAGAATGAATATTGGAAAATAACATATGAGATTATTATTTTTATGATCAATCTACCATATAATACAATGGTGATTATTAGCACAAACTTTTAGGAAGAACCGCGATGTGTGAGGAAATCTACACACTTGTTATTCATAGTGCATTTTTGTCTTAAAATTATAGACTAACCATGTGAAGCTTAAGGAATGATGGGTTTGATGGAAACATAAATACATAACAACCCAATGTTTCATTTAATATGGGATCAAATATTTGTTTAGTGGATATTAATAAAATTTATTTATTACAGTACCATGGTAAGATTTATACAACATTTTTTCATGACAAGGTTTGGAAGGGTGGGTGTGTGTGAGTTCGGAAGAGAGACACACATGTGTCACTAGAATCTATTGGGTGTTGTTCTTAAGAAGCGTTGTACTGAAATCCAAATTTTTGGGGATGAATCTATTATCTATTAGAGGTTGTTTACCTCATTATAGATGGAATTTCAACTGATTCCACAAATCACATTCTTAATGGACCCAAAAATTTGTAGATATCAATGTTTCATGTTTAGACTTCAATATGAGTAGAAGAGTCACATCCCATAATTATATACTATAATGGATGAATCTTGAACTGTCAGGGTTTAGTTATTATATTAAAAAACAACTATTAATGATACTCTTATACTCTGTGGTATTATATCAGTTGAGTATCATTAACCATAGTATTGGTAGGGACATTTTTGTGATGAGATGGGTTAGTTGATGACCAATATTGCACAAGTTCAACGGTGTTTTTAATGATCTAAAATTATATTGATCTATTCTAGAAATTGTAATTATTATATACTTGTGCTAATATATAGACTTCTTTATTACTATATGATTGTTTTGGATTTGGTTTTGATATGATAGTGTGAATTCTCGGTGTAGTGTAAGTGATCATGGTGAGAGTACAACAACTCATGTGGTTGTTTGAGTACACAACAAGTAAATTACATAGAGTATATGGATCAAACTATTATTATGGTGTTTGTATAATCTCAATATTATTTTTGGGAACTAATGAACTGTTATCAAGCAATGTAATGGGGCATATGTGGGTGTTACTGATCATTTCTATAGAATATCATCTAGAGGAGGACCGAAAAGTGTTTTTTCAAGATATTGGATTTGGTGTGTTTTAAACCACATTGAGTATGTCAATTGAAAAATGGAATAATATTTTTGGTATCTGATCCATTTTTATGGTATAACCATGGTTTATAATTAAAATTTATGGTTTTATACTTATGGTGTTGAGTACCATGAGCAGGGGGTCGAATTGAATTATGAATCATGTTTGTCTCAAGATAGATATGTTTTATTGAAGAGTATATATATATTGGTGATGCTGAAGAGTTGGGGACTCTAATATTGATGAATTATACACCTAGGTGTTGGTATTCGTTAAAAAAAATATTTTAAAATGTTTAGAGATATTACTAAGAGATTTAGTGGGAAATTTAAGACAATGGAAGGATAGTATTAATGGTCTAAGGATAATTTATACTACTTGGGATAATATGTTCTATTGCGAGGAATATTTAACCACCTGTATTGTAACTTATTTAGAAATTGAAATAAAATATGAATTTTGTTACTAGAGTTAGGGTAATTTTGATAATTCAGACTATGAGAGTTCGATCATCTCATGGATGTGTTTTTAGAAATTGATTTATGTATGAGAAGTTTTTGAGGTTATTGTGTGATCATTGGAGTAGGGTCAGGGTGAAACTATCCCTGTATTATTTTTGGCTACATGCATCCAATCATTTCGTGACCCTTAGTTCAAGCCATGAATTCCTTTCATGCACAGTTTTGTGCTTTTGGATTGATGTTATGAGGGGATCATAGTGGAGCTGTTCCATAGAGAAGAGGGTGGTCATGCAAAAGAGAATGAGGATTTATTTAATGGGTAAAAGTCCCATTATAACCCATAAAGGCCACACAACAATTGAGAATGTCATGGGATGAACCATATTCCTAGGGGGATCCAAGTCATAGGCCAAAGGGCCCACTCAATGATAGATAATGGTAGAGATATTGACCCTCTTCTTTGGAGGGGGGGGGGTGTTGCACTATCACTAAATTTGGGCACTGTGAAGTGGTCTTGGAATAAAGGTTTCATTCCATGACTCTCATGGTCATTCTATAGATAATGTGATATGTCATTTTTTAATAACCATATAATAACTTAGTGGGGGTCTATTTTGGACACCAACCATTAATCTCATTTCAACCTATACATGATGAGGAAGTGTAAAATCACCCTTTGGATCTTCCCACCATTCTCCATTACCCAAATTTGATTGTGTTCATTCATATGTAATATTTCTCTGAACAGTGGAAATATATATCACTTCTCCTCGTTTTCATTCCCCAAATATTCCCACTTATTTTTTTTCAATATATTGTTTTTTTAAATAATTACACTATATCATGGTGGAATCATACTTATTAGTTGTGATTTCATCTATAATATGTGGATGAGGTCCCTTGAGGTGGTATTTAGAAGGTTGATCAATGATTTATTTGAGGTATGTTGAACCAAAAATGTATTTGTTGTTACTAATGATATACTTTCAAATTAAACATCTTTTCATGTGTGTAAATTGGTGATAATATGTGTATTAAGATCTTTTGTGTGTCTAGAGTGGACCCTGCCTTATTTCATATGGTTTCAATAAGGGGGAATCACCTGAAAAGTTTTTAAAAACTATTAATTTTTTGTTAAATTAAATAATTGATTATAATAGTATTTATAATTAATTATTTTGGATTTTATGGTTTACAGTTGTATCTTTGGAAATTATATGATCTTATATGAGACTTTGTTGAGATTTGGAGATGGTGGCTAAGCTAGTATTAATTGGAATAACGCTATATGTGGTTTCTACTACCATAATATCTCCCTAAGGTTTGTGACTATGTGATATATTATGTCATAATTAGTCTATCCACTATATGTGATCAACATTATATACATAATGAATAATTTTCTAATGATTATAGATAAAATTAATGTTAAAACAATCTACAAAGGACCATACTGAACATGATTGATTCTATAATTATAATAGAATGGGGATTGATCAAAATTATGTTCCATGAGGACTTCATATCCAAATGTAGTTGAACACAAGCTGATAAACATTGGTAACCATTAATATTATTACCATTCACACTGATATATAGGGTGGAGTGCTAGAAGGTAATGGTTTTAAAAGGGATAGTTTCTCTTAGAGATCGATATACTTTAATTCCCCTATGCTAGTTGGTTATGGAATGTGGTGAGTGTCACCTAACAACCGGTATTCATGTAACATGGTAGTTATAACATGGGTATAGGTATGTTTGATTTGGGTATGGGGTCATCCTATGAAGACATGTAAGGTGATATTAGATTTATTCCATCACTCCAGAGTGATTATGGTATGGTATTTTCAATGAGGTGTATAAGGTTATGGTGAAATCAGGGTATCCTTGGTAGTTTCATTCTCTCTGAGTGATGGGTTTCCGACTAGTGGTTTAGATATATATATATAGATAGCTTCATTATAGTGTGGTCATATATGGATTAGGATGCCATAACGATCTTGCTAATCACATGTTTATCATAGAGGGGATTATTATATGGTAAAAATAGTTTTCAGTCCTAGGATTCAACATAGAAATTGATGATCATCATATATAGCATATAATATATTCATTATTTATGATGAAGTTATTTTCTAGGGTTGACCATGAGCGAACCAAGAAATGATTTTTGTTGCGTAATGTTCAATGCTAGGAGGTATGTGTTAGGCCTCGAGTGGTTAGTCTAGCATGATTTCTTTAGGGGAGAAATAATGATATTTTTTATTAGTTTATGTATTTGGAAAACTAATGAGAGGATGATGTATATTGGTATTATATTTAGGGGGATAATTCCTTAACATTAAATATATTTCCCAAAATCATACATACACACCCTTGAGTTTCCAAATTATGTAATTTATATTTCCTGTTGGGGTGTAGTTATTACCCCGATATACATTACGAAATTACATGAGATTAATTTGCAGGGATTATTATTATCCATATGTATAGATAATATTAACTATGTTTCCATTTAAGAATGGGTGCACTATTTAGTTAGTAGATGATATGATACATATTTCTCTATGGGGATCAGGTATGACCCGTGTTTCTAGATAAAAAAATTATTTTTCCCAATGGGTAGTTGGAAGACCAAATCGTCTGAAGAAAATATAATATATTTCCCAATTGAATCTGAGTATGACATTGAATTATCAGATGCTAGAAATTATGATTCCTAATGGGATGATATGATTCCTCTAATTCATTAATTGATCCATGATATGTTTCCCAAAGGGGAGTGGATATGGACATGAGTTTCTAGATTATCCACTATTTGTTTATAGATAGGGTGTGGATACAAACCTAATTCTCCTAATGATGTGAAATATCTTTTCATGTGAGGGATAGGAATCCTGATGATTTTCCTAATAAAATGTTACTTGATTCTATGGTGGGCATAATCTACCCTCATCTTCTTGATTAGGAGACTTATGTTTCTATGTTGGTCATCATGTATTCCACCGAGTTCATAAAGATCATAACATGTTTAGAGACACTCTCACATAGGAAAATGTATGTATTTTTTATCAAATATTTCATCATATAACTCAATGTTCATCTATGGAAATTTTATTATTATTTTTTACTTTATTTAACATTATGATAATATCACTGGAATATACACTATATACATATTATGATACAGAAAGAATTTATATAGAACTTTTGAGTTTTTTGTAAACATTACTGAGGATCCCATGCCACTTCAGTTCATAAGAATACATTAAAATCATATGTTCAGGTAGGGTAATGTCCTAGGATTTGACAATTCAGCTAAATAGCTTTAACTATGTTAGAAATATATGTTATGTGGATGGAGATGGTAATATGTCATATTTTATATTTTATTTATTTGGGTTATTTTTCTATTTAGCTAGCCCAATGGGTAATAATTTAGGATGTTTGATTGTATATTGAATTAAATTTTAAATTGAAAGATTCCTTTTTATTATTTTTTTAATTTACTTTTTACTATTAGGGATGTTTTTTTGTATATTTATACTATTTTATTTTCTCTAATATGTGGTTATAGTCTCCACGGAATAACACCTTATACTCCTACTATTATTTAGTAGTTTTTCTGTGTGGTGAGGCTTTTTTAATGTCATATGAACCTCTCATCCAAATCATTAAGGGTGGAATCATACCATAATGGAATTACAAATGAAATTTGTTTGGAAATTAATGTATTTTGGATTTTACCACTCCATAATATATCTTTATCACTCTATTTTTTCATACTTATTTATTTTTTATTTTTATATGATTCAAAATTTAATTGTTTTTTTATAATTAGGATGTTGTAGAAGTTTTTATTCATGTCATTTTTATTTAATATCTACGGATTTAAATATAAAACTCTTATAAACATTACTATATCATTTGGTTGAATGATATTTCAAAATTATATTACATATGGAGGGGTTATGCATATATTCTTTTTTCAGATTTCCAAGAAAACTAAATTTAGGTAATCCATTTTATAGTATTGTTTTTTAGTTGACTTCTTTTATTTGAATTGTCACTGGGTAATTGAAATTATATTAATTTTGATGTCAATATGTTCTGGGAAATTTATTCATTGTAATAATGTGTTAATAAAATTAATTCAGTTGGAATAATTTGGGGGAATTTATTGTGAAATTATAATTTTATTATACTATATCATTTGATAGATTTTGAATGTTTTTTGGAAAATTATTTGATGTTTTTATTAATATAACTAAAATTATTAGTGAACCATATTTTTAGTGAATGATTCATTAATTTAATTGATTGAGAAATTTTTTTTGAAGTGATATTTATTCACACTGAAACTATATTAATTTATTTAGTATATTAGAAATAAAATGAATTGACAAATATATATTATGGTATATAAAAAACATTCTATGTTTCCTTTATAATAATCAATATTTTTTAAATTAAAAATTGTTTAATTATATTCGTAATATAAATGTCAATCTTTTGATATATCACATATGTATATTTATAATGATGAATATAGATTTATTTGTATCTTTTTCATTTTTTAGTTTGTTATATTATTATGATATTTAAATTATTGGAATATGATATCAATGAGTTGGATAATTTGGAGAAACTCCATTGATTAGAATTTAACTAATTGATTTGTGATGGGTTTAGAAAAGATTTACAAATTTATTTGTGTTTAGAAAATAAAGTCTATATACAATGGGGTTGAAAAAGATATTATGTATTCAATGTTTTTGTAAAATGAACTCCTCAGTATTGTGTTTGGATCTAACATTTAATGACTGATGATCTAAATATTCACCACTATTAACTGTATAAATTATATTCAAAATGACATAATTCATCATAGGATTATAATGGTGTTTTAAATTTATTGAATTTACCCTTGTAACCAACAAATAATGTTCTTTGTAGGGTTTTAATGAACAATGGATGGGATAGAAGATAAATATAATTATATTTTTAATGAAATAGTGGAACTATGTACCTACATGTAATGTATTAGGATTCCATTATTATATAGTCGGATTTTAAGTGCATGTATCCGAGGTAATAGATTTTCGGATGTTTTTTTATTAATTATGCAGTATCTCCCTATGTTACTAGGGTTCCATAATTGGGTACCATGTAATAATTATATTAAGATTTTATCATTCGAATTTTTTTCTTTTTTACCTAAATTTTTGAAACCATTTACGTGTTTCCTTCATTGTTTGATGTAATAATTCAATTTGGAGTTATTTAAAAATACCTCTCTTTATCCATCTATAGATCTTAATGTAGGTTTCTATTAATTGTTTCAAATAAATCTTCACCTCATTATCATAAGAAAGTTTTCTTATAATTGTTAATATTGGGATTCAAATATCATTCAATTTTTTTATATTCAATTGGTTGAAAAAAATTCTTTTATATTCTCAATTCTTGGCCTGGGAAATTCATCTGGTGTAAAAATATTTTAGTTATTAGAAACCTTATTAGGGATTAATAATATAATTTGTATTTTACCCCTCCTATATGAATTATTATTATATTTTAATGATTTGAATTAACATAGGGTTGATTAGGACTCAACAAAAATGGGTTTTTATCTAAATAATTATTTTTATTTGACATTGTTTTTAACATGGTCTTGATTTGGATGAGATGTTATTCACATGATATTATATACCATTTGATTTTATACATTACACTTGTATTGGTTTTTTTATTATAATAAACATTTTTAAGGAATTAAAAAATAAAATATAACATATTGGATATTTTAATCACTGGAATATATATATTTAATTATTTAATTATATACAAGAGAAATTTCACATCCATTGTTATATACATCATTTATCTGCCTTAGTACATTAACGATGGTTTTAATGGTCTGTAACTCTCTATAACATTCAGTTTTGGGAATCTAGTGTTTGAGGTGTTCTAGGAGATCCAGGATACTCATTCTAGAACTTTAAAAAAATTCCTATTTTTCCATGTTTTCCAGTGGTGTCTCATTACAAGAGTGTCACCCTGGCAATGACACCCTAGTGGTGCAACCAAAGTGTTGTCACCTGATTTTTTGATCCCTGGTGGTCACTAATGGAGTGGTTCCTCAGTAAGTGGTTCCTCATTCCAAAAGATTGGATGTCTGGAAGTGTCACACATGATCATCTCTCACTAAATTTGGGAGGCATTAAACTTATTGTTCATTGACGAGCGGTGCCTAGTGCTTGATAATAGGGCCTTAGGTGGTGTCTTTCCTGATGGTATCTTACTGATAGTCATTGGTGTTTAATCTAATTGTACCATGAAAAGAATTACCTCATCTTGAAGTGCTATGTCTGATAGGGGCTCATCCAGCAGTGCCTCAATCTACGGTACTTCAACCCGTGGTGCCTTTCTAGGGGAGCCTCGTTTAGTGGTGCCTCATCCAATGGTGTATCATGAACAATTTTTCCATCATCTACCAATTCATCCTTTTTCACATCTTCTTTGACATAAAATGATTTTAATGCCATATTTTTAGGGTTTTAGACTAATTCAAATATTGTAATACATATCTTAAAATCCCTAAGAGTAAGGAAACTTTTAATTTGTCCAAACATGTGGTCATGACATAACCCCTCTTTATTGAAAAATTAAATCACATATAAACTTGTGGATTAATTGAGATATTTCCAAAGCTAAGACATCTTTTCCTCTTGTTCTTCAATATTGACTTATCTTTGGATGGGAATCATAGTACATTTCTTATTATGGGAATCAGGTAACCAGGATGAATCTGTTTGTTTTTGTTCACATATATTTTTTCTTAGATCTTGTGTGCCACTATTTTGATGCAACAGGGATGTGTCAATCATCTATTCTTCTATATAGGCCTTCCACATTTTTTCTTAATTGTGAATCATAAAGGATGAGTATATGGATGTTACACATATGATTATAGTTTTTTTCAAATTAATAAATAAATTCTAATATTATTTAACTGAAAATACAAGGGGGATGGGTAAGTGGAACACATTATTTAATTTTTATTTGTTTTGTGTGTATTATGACCAATATGGGAAATTAACCACTAAATTTCATATCTATTGGGGGGATTTTTACACACATGATATTTAATTTAATGAATATTTTTTGTTTTCTTTGAACACATTTACTAAAAAAATTAACAATGTATATTCGACTAATATATGGATTGCCCAAGATCAAACTAATTCTATGCTATCATCATGAAATAATTAAGACCAATTAAATAAGATACATCTTGTTAAATATAAATATGTATTTCATTGGTATGTGTGGTGATTTTTTGGTAGGAATGACTATTCAGAAGAGTTTAGTGTCGTCGATGTGGTGATATTGGCATTGTTTATTTGTGTTGTTGGGTGTAGATATGGTTGTTGATTAATGTGTTTCTGGATGTGATTGTGAGTAGGAGCATGTTTTCGTTGGAATTGTTTTTTGAGAAGGATGTAATTAAATAATTAATGTTCTAGTTGGTGTGGGTCTTCACTATTGAAAACATTCCAAATGATTCACTCTATATATAGAGAAAAATAAGTGATATATAATGAATGGGTGTTAAACTAGGAGTCTGTGGAATGAATTGGTTGAGAATATGGATTTGTTTTGGTGTCCTGTTGTGTGGTGTTGTGAATTTAGAGGTAGCAGTGAAGTGGGTAGTGTTGTGACTTATTGGTTTTTTAGGAACCCATAGGTTGGGTATGATAATGGTATTACATATTTGTATATAAAATCTTATTTATCATGTGATTTTTATATTCACCACAGCCACATTGATCACTACATTTCAAACACCAGCATTGTCATGCGAGGGGTGTCCTTACCAACATCCTGATGGGATTATAGATGGCTTGCCACACACTCATCCCTAATTCACCTAGGAGATGATGGACCAAGTTATATTTGGAAGGATGTGGTGATATGTGGTAGCCCAGGTATCTATGGATGAGGTTGTTTTTTTCAGGTGTCTTCATAATTTGATGAGATTTGATTTCTCATGTGACATTACGATGAGATAAAATGTTATGGGAGGCCCAGGTGTGTGAGGGAGGTATGTGATATGGTATATTCTAATGTTTTTAGAGTACCATAATGTTTTTCATTACGTTTTGAGAATTTTTAATCAGTGCGAAAATGGTGTAAGGAATGCTATAATCAATTTCCTTTATATTTTATTACTTGACCAGGGTTACTTGGTGAAAAGGCATGGGGGAGGTTTGGGTGGGTTAATTTACCTTCTTAGGTTTTGTTTCGTTCTATTATTTTCTCATTGATGCATTAGTATTCCTCTTCCACATGGGCACATGAGACCTTTGGTTTTCCTAATTAGTATTCTTTTACTCTAACCCTATGTATATAAATGGTTTTTATGATTCTATGAGGATTTCAAAGACCATGAATTTACATACTATCTAGGATCATAAAAGTATTTGTTCCACTTCCCAGAATTACATTTGGGTCTTTACTTTGGATACTTTTGTATTTTTTGTTGTTATATTATTACACATTCATGTGGGATGGTTTTGGGTTTCATTACAATATGTCTTGGAGTTTATATGTGGATGATCCCCCATACCTCCCGATATTGTATCATAAAATGGGTAATTTCTCCAATATTTTGAGATTTGTACACCCTTGGTGCAATTCTATAACATGGGGCCTACTAGTGGTAGGAATCAGGGGAATTTATAACCCTTTATTCACTTCCAGTCCAGGAGGGGTATCTTTAGAGGGTGGGGTCAGGACAGAGTGGAATCGGAGGTAATTGTTAAGAGATGGGATGATGTTTAGAGTTCGGCATTGTAATTATTTCATGGGTTAGTTTGGAAACAGTGCTAGGAGTCCTAGATGGATGACATAGGCAATAATGACTGGCTAAGACAAATGATTTTTGGGCTTCTCATGATCCAATTCATAGACTATGTGCTTATTTAAGGCTATGTGAGGTGGAATTTTTTGTAGAGTAGATCCTGGGGTAAGGTAAATTCATCATAATTACTTCTGTTATCATTTGATTTGAGCTATTTTGGTGAGGATAAAATTAGTAAAATGAATGAAACATGTTAAAATAAATCATTGAAAAATTCCATGTTACTCTGGTATATGAAATATTTTTTTCCATTCAGCTGTGTCTCCTAGTCATCGTCTACATGTGGCTCGGGCAATTCATGTTTAATTGGTTGATCCAGTGGATCACTATTGGGTTGATCTAGATGATGAGGATGATCAGTTTTTGAGGACATTATGTTCCTTCTAACAGAAGGCTATGGGGATGTATGGGGGATATGTTTCATATATATAGACAAAGAGCTAGTTGTAGGAGCATTAGATCACTGTTAGTTGGATTCGGGCTCCAAAATGACATTCTGTCCCTTTGGAAATTAGTCATATTTGAGGATCTATTCATTAGTTGTGTAGTATGTATATGGGGGAGAAAAAGGAAGTAGATATTTTATTGAATGATATCAAAAAGGAGTTCCAAGCGAAATTCCTTTCATCAACCATGATATTTGAGAAGAGGAAAGATCTATTATTCCTTCCCTAGGAGAGTATTTTAGTGTTGGATATTGGGATCAATTTCAAGGACCTACTTCATTTATCACCATCTATTTTACTGGATAAGGAGTCTCCTATGATATTTCTTGAGGAGGCACTTCGTATTTTTGTCCAGTATGTTTTTACTCCCTCTACATTTCCAAATTATCTATATGTTAGGAATAATACATAGGTGGTTGAGTGCATATAATTATGAAGAGTCCTACAATGATAGGTGAGATAGAAGAGACCTTCAAGAGGTAGGGTCTTCAGTGGAATGTCACAGACACCAAGACATTCGAAGTTTTAATTGGCAGAAATCCAAACTCGATAGATTCCCATTCGACCATCTAGTTACCATGCATTTTCTGAGTGCTTAAAGCCGTTGTGTTTCTTCTATGGTGTTCACTCTCATATTTATAACTAGTTCCTAGTGTCTTCTAATAGTTATTTTGGTTGAGGTAGACATGTTTATAATGATCCCCACCAGGAGTTTCCAGTGAGACTGTTTTTTCTGTTTGGGCAGCATACATTTTCGCATCTAAGGGGAGATGGATCACCCAGAGTTTAACCTCAAGATGCTCCTCATGTTAATATAATACGGCCCATATGTGTTCATGGATGTGTTAATTAGTATACATGAAGAGAATTTGGTCATGGTTAGTTGCATGCATTTGATGAACGATTTCTAGTGGGGTTGTAGATCATCATAGGTACGATCAATTTGTTTTGTACCCTTTATTGTATTTTTTCATGATTCAGGATATTTATAATCCTCTTCTGAACTCTCTATATCCAATTATCTAGGACTATACTTAGATATTATTACTATTCCCCCTTTTTTGAGTCCACTAATTAGAGGCCCAAAAAGATTGTTTGATGTGTTCCTAGGGTGTAGATAGATTATGGGACAACATCTGTTCAATGGGGATTTCAAATTATAATGAATTCATACATATGACTCCATTCTCAGCATCGACTAGTAATATACCATGTGTTATATTATTTAAGGCTTCTAGATGAGAGTTGGGTTTTCTGATGTAGATGACCAACATGTGTCATTAATTAGAAAGTGTTGTTGTCATGTGGGTAGTTGGGGTGAGAATTCCCATTATTCCTTATTTGCTGAACTATCATTGTAATCATTGGAAACATAGGTGGTAGAGGCTCTGAGGGTAATTTAGTAGTTCTTAGTTGTTTTCTCCTAGGAGGTTGTGATGTTACACCCTCAGCGCAATGTGGAATTCATGTTAGACTTAGAGTTCGGTTCTTTTTCTATTTTGATGTATACTTATAGGATGTCACTCTATGAGTTACGGGAGTTGAGGATTAGGATAGAATGTCTGATGAAGAAGGTTTTTATCCAGCCTATTGTGTCGATGTGGAGTGCTCTAGAGTTTTCATAGAAATAGGGATAGTGTCCTGAAGTTGTCCATAGACTAACAGAGGTTGAATTAGGTTACCGTCAAGAATCTTTACCCTCTTCCAATGATAGATGATATTTTTAACTATACGAGATTGTGGAGTATGTTTTCTAAGATTAGTATATGGTCTGGATATCTGTAGTTGAGGGTGAAGTTAGGAGATATTTCTAAGAATACCTTTAGATGACGGTATGGCCACTTGAAGTTTGTAGACATGTCATTCGGTGTTATGAATTCATCATCCATGTTCATTGGACATATTAAATTTATGTTTCATGAGTTATTGGATTGATTCATCACTATGTTCATCAATGATATCTTAATAATCTATATGTCAGAGGTGGGGTACTCCAAGAATCTGAAAACTCTCTTACAGGTTCTTTAACTTCACCAATGCTATAGAATGTTGTCCTTCTGTATATATTGGATGTGGGAGGTGCATTTCCTCATGAATTTGGTGTCATAATAGGGCGTGGAAATAGAGATGTCAATGATTTAAGCATTTTTTAATTGTATAGAACCCATGAATGTGGGAGAGGAAAACAAATTCTTTAGTCATTTAGAGTATTATTGGATGTTTGTACGTGATTTATCATTAGATTAATCACCATTGACTTGATTGAATAAGAAATTTGAATCTTTTTTCTAGGGTGATCAGTGTCAGGTAGTGTTTGGCTACCTATGTGGGTGTCGGTTAGTTCTCAGGTTCTTTATTATTTTTATAAAGGGGTGATGTTTGAGGAGTTTTGTGAAAGTTCCTATATTGTTCTAGGATGTGTGCTGATGCAGTAGTGAGAAATGATCTCTTATGGGTCTAGGAAGTTATGTCCCATGAATGTAACATCACAATCCAATATCTAGAGCTAGATGATGTTGTGTACTTGTTGAAATAATGGTGGAATTAGCTCATAGGGGAGCACTTTGTTGTCTTCATATATCACAAAATTTTGAGGAATATCTTTTCCTAGCATTAATTTAATCTATGATAATGTATGAAGATATGGTTTTTTAGTAATATGAATTTAATATATCCTAATCCATTGGAAAGGAAAATTCCATGGCAGATGATTTAGAAATAAATTCACAAATGGAGTTTGTTTGAGAATCGTCAGATGCTTAGGGAGAAATATAGAAGTTGGTAGCCTTTCTCTTGGATGCAAGAGTGGATGGTGGTGAGTGATTTTTTTCAGATCGAATTATAGTATTATCTAATGAATTAGGTGGAGGAATATCAATAGGGTAGAAATAAATGGCGAGGTGTTCTGTGATTGTGTTGTCCATAGCGATGCTCTATAGGGATGATTGGAACTGTATGTTGTTTCATGGAATGTTTTCTATTCAAGTGTCAATACATGATGGAGTCTGTCATGAGTTTCATAAATCCCCATTGGTTGTACACCCCATAATTTCTAATCTGTATAGTGGAATAAAAATAAATCTTTTGTGGCTTGGGATAAAATGGGTGGTGGTGTAGTTCTTTTCATTGTTCTTTGATTTCCAATAGGTGAAGGATGAACATTGGGTTCCCGGTGGTTTGTTATATCCTATCGATGTTCTATAGTAGATGTGAGATGACATCTTGAGGGATTTCATCACTAGTATACCCAAATCTCAAGAGGTTTTGATGTTATTTGGGTGATAGTGTATGGGTTAACGAAATCAGTTTACTTCATTGCGATCAATGAGTTAGGCATAATACATTTTTGGAAAACAGTTACATGGATGAAGGTGTGGTTTGATGTACTTATGAGGTCCACTGTCTCATATCAATATGCATGGTTTATCTCATGAGTCTAAAGGGGATTACATCTGCCCCTTGTTTTGTGTTTATATATTTCCAAAGCCAATATATATTTTCCCCTTGTTCTTCCATATTACTTCATCTTATGATAGTACAACCATAACCATTATTTCATTGTAATCATGAAACCAGTCTCCAAATTTTAGTTCATGTTTCCTTGTTTTTTTCCTACTGCATGTGCACCCTTGTTTTTGTGAAACCAAGAGGTGTTGATCGTCTCTTCTTCCAAATAAGTTTTCCTTTAACATTATAAATTGTTCATCATGAGTGATGTGTAAATGGATGTTACTATTATGAATATATTATTTTCTGTATTAATAATGATAATTGAATCAGATTTAAATTAAAATATAGGGGGGCTGGGAAAGTGGCGCATGATCTTTCATTGTTAATTTCTTTGTTTATATTGTGATCTACAGGGGCTCATTATATAAGGCCCCAGCCTTAAACCGTACTTAATCTTGAGTTATTACAAGATTACACCTTGAGGATCTTTTTAGGTTTAGATTTTTAGAGAATTAGATAATAAAACATTCATTACATTCGACATATAAACAACGTGGTTACATAAAGATAGTATTCTTCATTCCCATCAATGGAAACATATTTAAAATAAAAAATGGATTCATTCTTGACACTTCCTTGACACTATCATCATATCATGTACCTTTCCCTTGACCTGTGAAAAACATTTCAAAAAAATTGGGATGAGCATAAAAACCTCAATAAGGGATATAAAAATATGGAAAGGAAACATGGGTACATATATACATAAGAATGAGATCATACTTTACCCATAAAACATAAGCACTTTGACACACCTCATCAAATCATGAATAAATCATAGAAATCATAAGACATAAAGGTAACTTAAGGAATTCATAACATTCTTACGTAGGGAGTAACCCTCTTGGTTACGTTTGGAATACCCATCGCAGTATATTCCCTAAATCTCTTCGGAGAATCCTTAACGTTTCACTCCTTCGCATTAGCCAATGCATTGGAGAGCTATATCGGGCTCACCCTCCCTTAGTTTATCACGGAACCACCCATCTTCCTAATAATGCCCAAGAACCTCAACATAATCGTATCACATAAAACATTCATAAAGGAAACATAACATTTCCACCTTTCAATCACAAGATATCAATACAATACATTGATATAAAAACATTATGAAAACCATTTTCAAAACCAAAATAAAAGAAAATTAAAACATGGTATTTATTTTTCTTTTAAAAAGAAGGTGTGGCTTGTAGAGGAAGCCGAGACTCAAATAATGGTCACGGCGGCAGAGAAGTTTTTGTCGCCGCATACGTATGACAAAACATTCCCTTTTCTCATTTAGTAAAATGCTTTGTATAAAAAATATTCCTTTTGGATAAACGTAAAAGTCAAAGGGGTTTATACACCATATAAATAAGGTTGTGTATAAAACAAAATATGCCTCAATGAAAGGAGATTGAGACGAAGTCCCATATCTCGGGTCCGACTTGACTCGATCATTCTTTAATGTACTGAATATTAAATATGAGTTAATTTATACTTTCTTAAGAACCTTTTTCAAGTTCATTATTCCTTTTATATCACTTATTTCCATGTCATGAACACTATGTAATTATTTAAGTTAATAACGGTTGTTTTAATGATCATTGGTACTTGAGTCAAAAATAATCCCTTTATAATTAAAATATTTTCATGTATTCATTATATCCAGAATGGTATTCATGATGTAGATATTATATATGTCATATATATCCAGTACATGCATGCATTTATAATATTACATAATCATTTATAGGTTGGAAATGAAATGCACCGTTCATGGAGACGGTAAGCCGTACGTACGCATGAACGCTACTTTCATTTCTATTTCGTATTTTTTTATGGAATGGAATCAAAATTATATAAAGATATATTATAATTCCAGTATAATATCATATATAATTCCATTAATTAAATCCTTTATACATCCCACATATGGCATTAAAGAAATCAAATCACTTTGAGGGGGCGGTAGTCCGCACTTCCTTAAATGAAGATATCACTTTTACCCATAATGGAAACCATAAAAGTATGCCCAAAATAAAAAATAAATAATCTTAAGGAAAACATTAACATATTATATATCATATATAAATATAGTGACATCTTAATGGCCACCTTTGAAGGTGTTAAAGTAATGTAGAACAATCAACGTTTCGGAAGGCATAAATTCACCATCCACAGAAACAGTATGTTCTTTAACCATTAAATGTAGGTGTGTGTAAGTGTAGCATGAATCCTTCTTATAAAAACATCCTAGTATATTGAAGATACTGGAGTTTTTACAAAAGAAATAAATAAAAATAGTTATGGGGTTGGAGGAGAAAAATAAAACAAAAGGACTCAAGTGAAGACATTACCTTAAAATCCGGTAACTCCCTTTGGTTTGAGCTCAAAGGCTTCCTTGGGAAGACTTTTGCCAAAATTGAGGCTTCTAGGAGTAAGATAGAGAAGTGGAGAGACAAAATGGGCAGGGGTTTTCCGAGCCAAAGGCTTTGGGAGTGTGGGTAAAGAGGTAGAGGTGGTGGCCTTTTATAAGAGGAGAGGAGGGGCACTCTTGGAAAGTAAAGAAATATTACTTTATTTGAAAATGATTTTCGGATTTAAAAGGTCCCACATTGATATAATTCTAGGATAAGGTTATAAGGTTTCGAAATATACCCACCCAATACGTTTTGGACATGTGTAGGTCATATATTTTACATTACTTTCTCATTTTATTAAAATCCTTTATTAATGAGGTAATCGCTGCATCATCATGATGTCATAAATAATTTAATTTCTCTAAAGTATAAAAATTATAAAACAAATACTATGATGTTGGAAATCTTTTTATCTTTCCAATGAATATTTATAGTAAAAAATATGACTTGTATAACCCCATTTAAAAATTGTTTTCGTAAAACATATTATGTTAGTGTCATTTTTACTTTTACATTAAATAAAATGTTATTTATGTCATTTCCCAACCAAAATGGCTCCATGGTGTCCCCAAGTTGACCCATGGATTTTATTGGTCGGCCATGACATATCCAATGAGGGTAGGACATATTTCAAGCTCATCTCATAATATTAAAACATTATTTTTACCTTAAACTATACTAATTACCACTAATCGCGATTAAAAACATAAAAGTTACTATTCACCAAAAAATTATTTTAATCTAATTGAACCACATTTTACTTCTTAATTAAAACCATGTATGTCGGATTTTTGAAAATCAAATCACAGAGGTGGAAAAATTTCATTTAAACGAAAAATCAGTTTCTTTAACTACCACTTAGTGGTTTCACTATTCATCAAAAACTGAAGTTTTTCAGAAAGATACCAAAACTTCACCCTAATCTATATTTGATATTATGAATTCAAAAATGATTTCTATTTTAAAAAATTCAGATCATATAAGTTAAATTAATTAATTTAATAATTAATTCCCGCTGTCATGACAAATAGCGGGTTTTTTTGAAACAATATCTATTGAAAGTTTGGCATTAGTTTATGACCAATTCCAAATTGAAATTGATTCCAATGACCACTATTGGATTAAATGGTAAAAATATATTCTAATTTAATTTTAAAACCAATTCAAAATATAATCCAATCATATAAATAAATTAGATTAAAAAGCATTTTTGATGTAAAATGCAGTATTTTTCACTATTCATTAAAAAATGAACATTGTCAGAAAAATACCAAAACATCACAAAAAGTAAATTTTGATGTCCCAATAATAAAGATTAAGTTTATTTTGACAAACATAGCTTATAAAATTGTCAAAATATATATTTAAATATGGTTTGCCATCAAAAGGCAGTAAAACAATCTTTTAAAAATATTAGTGTATTCCATGGTTAAGATTGGATTTATTTTCATTTTAAGCCTCTAAAACACTATATAATTCATCAATAGACATAGATAAAAATATCTATTATTCATTGCTTACTTGAGATGTTACATCCTTCCCCCTTTAGAAAATTGTGTCCCCGCAATTTATTTACTTATCGAATAAATGGGGGTACATATCCCTCATTGCATTTTCAGATTCCCATGTTGCCTCTTCCATCATGTGGTTTTTCCAAAAAATCTTTACCTGATTAATCACCTTATTCCGTAACACTTGTTCCCTGTGGTCAAGAATCTGGACCAGTTGTTACTCATAATATAGGTTCTCTTCCAGCTGAACTACCTCTGGACTCAAAACATGAGATGGATCTGGCATGTACTTTCTCAGCATTGAAACATGAAAAACATTGTGTACCTGAGATAAACTCGGAGGTAAAGCCACTCGGTAAGCAACTGATCCAACTCTCTCCAGAATTTCATATGGTCCAATGATCCTTGGACTCGGATTTCCTTTCTTACCAAATCGCATCACACTTTTCCATGGTGATACTTTGAGAAAAACATGATCACCTACCTCAAAAGAGAGATCCTTCCTCCTGTTGTTCGCATAACTCTTCTGCCTACTCTGAGTTGTTCTCATGTGTTTTTGAATCAGCTGAACTTTTTTTGCCATCTCTTCTACCAATTTTGGTCCCATCAACTTCCTTTCACCCACTTCATCCCAAAAATCTGGAGTTCGACACCGCTTACCATATGACGCCTCAAATGGTGCCATCTGTATACTGGAATGAAAACTGTTATTATATGAAAATTAAACCAAATAAAGATGTTGGTCCCAACTTCCCTGATAATCCACAGAGTAAGAATAGCATATTCTCCAATGTATGAATTGTTCATTCTGACTGCCCATCTGATTGAGGATGAAAAGCTGTACTAAAATTTAATTCAGTATCCAATGACTTCTGAAGGCTTTTCCAAAAGTTAGAAGTGAAACTGGGATCACGATCAGATACAATGGAGAGAGGAACTCCATGTAACCTGACTATCTCTTTAAGATACAAATGGGAAAGTTGATCTAGGGTGAAAGTATCTCGTATAGCAAGTAAATGAGCAGATTTAATCAAGCGATCAACAATAACCCATATTGCATTATTACCTTGAGATGTCTTCGGTAATCCCACAACAAAGTCCATGGATATATTCTCCCATTTACACTCTGGCACTGGTAAAGGTTGAAGAATCCCTTTCGGTGACTACCACTCTGCTTTAACCTATTGACAAGTCAAACACTTCACAGTAAAATCAGCAATATATCTTTTCATTCCATCCCACCAGTAATACTCCCACAGATCTCTGTACATCTTAGCACTGCCAGGATGATCTGAAAACGGAGAAATATGAGCTTCTCATAACAACACTATCTTCAACTGTGAATCACAAGGCACACACAATCTCTTCCCAAATCTCAAAACACAATCATTATCAATGTTGAATTCAGGAAACTTACCTTTCTGAACCAGCTCTACCTTTTTCTGCAACTCAATGTCTTGCTTCTGTGCTTGCTTGATTCTGTCTGATAGAGAATATTTCACTGATACCTGAAACAAAACAGAAGAACATCCTGCACCAAAAACTTCTATGACAATGTTCATCAAATCCTTATCCAAAGGATCACGTTCCAAATGCAACATTGTAAATGAAGCATTACTTTTTTGACTCAAAGCTTCAACCACTTTATTTTCTTTT
The DNA here is from genome assembly GCA_963277665.1 of Viscum album. Taxonomy (NCBI): domain Eukaryota; kingdom Viridiplantae; phylum Streptophyta; class Magnoliopsida; order Santalales; family Viscaceae; genus Viscum; species Viscum album. Next base: position 1,707,883,047 of record OY728140.1, on the reverse strand, counting down.
CCTGGATGGTAATGAAATGTACAATCATAATCCATGATTAATTCCAGCCATCTCCTCTGTCTCATGTTCAATTCTTTCTGAGTGAATATATACTTTAAACTTTTTTGATCATTATATATTTCACACTTTACTCCATAAAATTGATGCCTCCAAATTTTTAAAGAAAAACCAACAACAGCTAATTCCAAATCATGTGTAGGGTAATTTACCTCATGAGTTTTCAATTGACGTGACGTATAAGAAATTACTTGATCATTCTGCATTAGGACGCAACCAAGTCCTTTCAATGAAGCATCACTGTATATAACAAACTCACCATTCCTGGAAGGTAGTGCCAAAACTGGAGCATTCACCAATCTTCTTTTCAATTCCTAAAAACAATCAACACATTATTTTGTCTGGATAAACATAACACCCTTTTGAGTTAGATTAGTCATTGGACTAGATAACCATGAAAAATTTCTAACAAACCTTCGGTAATAGCCTGCCAAACCAAAGATACTACGAATCTCTGTTACATTTGTGGGTCTTGGCCATTCTTCAACAACATTTGTTTTTGCAGGATCAACGGTTATCCCATATTTAGAAACAATGTGACCAAGGAAGGAAATTTGTTGCAACCAAAACTCACACTTGCTGAATTTTCCATACAGTTTCTTTTCTTTTATGGTTTGCAAGATAACCCTTAAATGTCTTTCATGCTCCTCTTTACTTTTAGAAAACACCAAAATTTCATCAATGAAAACCACCACAAACTTATCCAAGAACTCATGGAAAATTCTATTCATTTTGTCTATGAATACAGCAGGTGCATTGGTTAGCCCAAAAGGCATTACTAAAAATTCATAATGGCCATATCTTGTACGAAACGCAGTCTTCGGAACATCTTCTTCCTTTACCTTCAGCTGATAGTACCCGGATCTCAGGTCAATCTTTGAAAAATACTGAGCTCCCTAGAGCTGATCAAACAAATCATCGATATGAGGTAAATGATATTTGTTCTTAACAGTGATATTATTCAAGGCCCTATAATCAATGCAAAGTATAATTGAGCCATCTTTCTTTTTAACAAATAAAACAGGATCACCCCATGGTGACGTGCTAGGTCGAAGGAAACCTTTCTCTAATAAATCTTGAAATTCCTCCTTCAACTCTAAAAGTTGAATTTGAGCCATTAGATAAGGGGGTTTTGAAATTGGCTTAGAATCAGGAACTAAGTCAACAGTAAACTCAACTTCCCGATCTGGTATTATTCCAGGCAACTCATCAGGAAAAATATCAGGATACTCATTTACCACTGGCACATCATTAATCTTAACAGTTACATTATTTTAAACAATGTGTGCAAGGTAACATTCATTTCCATCTTTTACATGTTTCTTGGCCTCTTGATAAGTTATCAACAGTAAGGGTTCATTCTTGTGCACAAACTGAAATTATTTCTGAAAAGAAACTTTCTTAGCTCTACAGTCAATCTTAGTATGGTAAATAGAGAGCCAATCCATACCTAGGATAACATCAAACTCTACTAGGTTAAAAAAATAAGGTTCGCAAGTAGGTTCTTTCCACATATAAGGATAGGAAGATTCTTATAAATTTTTTTTCCTCAAAATTTCTCCCAGGTGTTTTTACCATAAGTTCAGGAGTCATTTCATGATATGGTATTCCCATTTTACTAGAAAGGTTTTCAGAGATGAAAGAATTTCTAGACCCCAAATCAAAAAACACACTGGCATAATCTGAAAAAACAAAGTACCTGATACAACTTCATTTGATGGCCCGACATCTGCTTAAGTAGTTGCAAAGGATTTCACCACCCCTTTCTGCTTGTAGTCTAACTGATTCCCATCACTCAAGCTCTTTTTCGGACACTCGTTTTCATAGTGACCCATCTCATTGCACTTATAACATTTCACTAACTGTAAATCAAATTTGGTCTTACCATCACCCTGATCCTTTTCAGTGCAATCACGAGCCTTATGTCCCATCTTACCACATCGGTAGCACTTTTCAGAATTCAAAAGAAATTCCCCAGCATTACTTTTGCCACATTTATCACAAACTGGAAACTTAGACTTCTTACCATTAGACTTTTTTGATGAATTCTTACCTTTCTCCTACCACCTCGGTCTCTTCTTCTGTTGGTTGTTATAGAACACTTGATCATCGGAAAACTCCATTTCCACCTTCTCAGCACATCGAACAAGCTTTTCATAACTTTTAAACTCACGAGAATCTAATGCCCTTCGATATTTTGGCTTTAATCCTAAGTAAAAACTATTGATTTTGCTATCACGGTCTCAGATAAAATTTGGATCATACCTTGAAAATTGAGTGAATATTTATTCATAGGTAGCCACTGAGTCTTCCTCTTGCCTCAATTCCAAGAATTGTTTTTCCCTCCTAAGTCGAACAGCCTTAGGAAAATACTTCTCAAGAAACATACCTTTCAATTCTTCCCAGTCGAGAGCATCAATCTCATCAACATCCTTGATATTCTTAACCATCGACCACCACTGATCGGCTTCACCCTCCAAACGATAAATAGAAAGTCTAACCTCTTGATTTTCTGAACACCCCATGACATCGAAAATCTTATCCAGTGCTTTAATCCACCCTTCAGCTAACACAGGGTCAGATGATCCTCTGAATGATGGGGGATGTTGCCTCATGAAATTTTCCACCACTGACATGTTCCTCTGTGGTTGATCTGGATGATCTCGTGTATGGATACCACCACCATTTATCGCTTGAGTCAACTACGCCATTACTGCAACAAACTATTCAGTTCCAATTTCGACCATCTCAGGATGCTGATTCGGAAGGTTATTTCCTTCTGCATGCCTTCCAAGCACTGCATCCCTCTTTCCTATGTGGAAAACCATTCTGAACAAACATGTCTTAGATGATGCAACATGGTAATCTTCAAATACTATATCACTTCAATTTGACCAAAAAAAATATTTTTGGATAATCATTTAATAAAATTATATCTCCTAAAGTTATATAAACCGACCTTTGATACCAACTATAAGGACCCAGCCTTAAACCTTACTTAATCTTGAGTTATTACAAGATTACACCTTAAGGATCTTTTCAGGTTTAGATTTTTAGAGAATTAGATCATAAAACATTCATTACATTCCACATATAAAAAAGTGGTTATATAAATATAGTATTCTTCATTCCCATCAATGGAAACATATTTAAAATAAAAAATGGATTCTTTCTTGACACTTCCTTGACACTATCATCATATCATGTACCTTTCCCTTGACCTGTGAAAAACATTTCAGAAAACTTTGGATGAGCATAAAAAGCTCAGTAAGGGATATAAAAATATGGAAAGGAAACATGGGTACATATATACATAAGAATGAGATCATACTTTACCCATAAAACATAAGCACCTTAACACATCCCATCAAATCATGAATAAATCATTGAAATCATAAGACATAAAGGTAACTTGAGGCATTCATAACATTCTTATATAGGGAGCAACCCTCTTTGTTACTTTTGGAATACCCATCACAGTATATTCCCTAAATCTCTTCGGAGAAACCTTAACGTTTCACTCCGTCGCGTTACCCAATGCATTAGAGAGCTATATTGGGCTCACCCTCCCGTAGTTTATCATAGAACCACCTGTCTTCATAATAATGCCCAAGAACCTCAACATAATCGTATCACATAAAACATGCATAAAGAAAACATAACATTTCCACCTTTCAATCACAAGATATCAATATAATACATTGATATAACAACATTATGAAAACCATTTTCAATACCAAAATAAAATAAAAGTAAAACATGGTATTTATTTTTCTTTTAAAAAGAAGGTATGGCTTGTAGAGGAAGCTGAAACTCAAATAATGGTCACGGCGGCGGAGAAGTCGTTGTCGCCGCATACGTATGAAAAAACATTCCCTTTTGTCGTTTAGTAAAACACTTCGTATAAAAAATATTCCTTTTGGATAAACATAAAAGTCAAATGGGTTTATACACCGTATAAAGAAGGTTGTGTATAAAACCAAATATGCCTCAATGAAAGGAGATTGAGACGAAGTCCAATACCTCAGGTCCGACTTGACTCGATCGTTATTTAATGTCCTGAATAATAAACATGAGTTGATTTATACTTTCTTAAGAACCTTTTTCAAGTTCATTATTCCTTTTATATCACTTATTTCCATGTCATGAACACTATGTAATTATTTAAGTTAATAACGGACGTTTTAACGATCATTGGTACTTGAGTAAAAAATAAGCCCTTTATAATTACAAGTTTTTCATGTATCCATTATATCCAGAATGGTATTCATGATGTAGATATTATATATTTCATATATATCCAGTACATGCATGCATTTATAATATTACATAATCATTTAGAGGTAAGAAATGAAATGCACCGTTCATGGAGACGGTAAGCCGTACGTACACATGAACGCTACTTTCATTTCTATTTCGTATTTTTTTATGGAATGGAATCATAATTATATAAAGATATATTATAATTCCAGTATAATATCATATATAATACCATTAATTAAATCTTTTATACGTCCCACATATGACATTAACGAAATCAAATCACATTGAGGGGGCGGTAGTCCGCACTTCCTTAAATGAAGATATCACGTTTACCCATAATGGAAACCATAAAGGTATGCCCAAAATGAAAAATAAAGAGGCTTAAGGAAAACATAAACATATTATATATCATATATAAATATAGTGACATCTTAATGGCCACCTTTGATGGTGTTAAAGGAATGTTGAAAAATCATCATTTCGGGAGGCATAAATTCACCATCCACGGAAACAGTATGTTCTTTAACCATTAGATGTAGGTGTGTGTAAGTGTATCTTGAATCCTTATTATAACAACATCCTAGTATATTTAATATACTGTAGTTGTTAGAAAAGAAATAAATAAAAATAGTTTAGGGGGTTTGAGAAGAAAAATAAAACAAAAGGACTCAAGTGAAGACATTACCGTAAAATCGGGTAACTCCCTTTGGTTTGAGCTCAAAGGCTTTCTTGGGAAGGATTCTGCCAAAATTGAGTCTTCAAGGAGTAAGAGAGGGAAGTGGAGAGAAAAAATGGGCAGGGTTTTTCCAAGCCAAAGTCTTTGGGAGTGTGGGTAAGGAGGTAGAGGTGGGGGCCTTTTATAAGAGGAGAGGAGGGGCACTCTTGGAAAGTAAAGAAATATTACTTTATTTGAAAATGTGTTTCTGATTTAAAAGGTCCCACATTGATATAATTCTAGGATAATGTGATAAGGGTTCGAAATATGCCCACCCAATACGTTTTTTACATGTGTAGGTCATATAGTTTTACATTATCTTCTCATTTTATTTAAATCATTTATTAATGAGATAATCGCTGCATCATCATGATGTCATAAATAATCTAATTTATTTAAATTCTAAAAATTATAAAAAAACTTCTATGATGTAAGAAATCGTTTTAGCTTTCCAATGAATATTTATAGTCAAACATATGACTTGTATAACCCCATTTGAAAATTGTTTTCGTAAAACATATTATGTTTGTGTCATTTTTACTTTTACATTAAATAAAAAGTTATTTATTTCATTTCCCAACCAAAGTGGCTCCATGGGATCCCCAAGTTGACCCATGGATTGTATTGGTCGGCCATGACACATCCAAAGAGGGTAGGACATGTGTCAAGATCATCTCATACTATTAAAACATTATTTTTACCTTAAACTAAACTAATTACCACTAATCGCGATTAAAAACATAAAAGTTACTATTCACCAAAAAATTATTTTAATCTCATTGAACCACATTTTACTTCTTAATGACAACCATGTCTGTCGGATTTTTTAAAATCAAATCACAGAGGTGGTAAAATTTCATTTAAACGAAAAATCAGTTTCTTTAACTACCACTTAGTGGTTTCACTATTCATCAAAAATTGAAGTTTTTCAGAAAGATACCAAAACATCACCCTAAGCTATATTTGATATTATGAATTCAAAAATGATATCTATTTTACAAAATTTAAATCATATAAGTTACATTAATTAATTTAATAATTATTTCCCGCTGTCATGACAAAATAGCGGGTTTTTTTGAAACAATATCTATGAAATGTTTGGCATTAGTTTATGACCAATTCCAAAGTGAAATTGATTCCAATGACCACTATTGGATTAAATGGTAAAAATATATTCTAATTTCACTTTAAAACTAATTCAAAAGATAATCAAATCATATAAATAAATTAGATTAAAATGCAGTTTTGATGTAAAATGCAGTATTTTTCACTATTCATTAAAAAATGAACATTGTCAGAAAAATACCAACAATTCACACAAAGTAAATATTGATGTCCCAATCATAAAGAAGATGTTTATTTTGACAAAAATAGCTTCTAATATTGTCAAAATATAGATTTAAAAATGGTTTTCCATCAAAAGGCAGTAAAACAATCTTTTAAAAATATTAGTGTATTTCATGCATAAGATTGGATTTATTTTCATTTTAAGCATCTAAAACACTATCGAATTCATTAATAGACATAGATAAAAATATCTAGTATTCATTACTTACTTGGGATGTTACACACTACCCACTAAAAATGTTGTTTTTTGGGGACCTTGTTTGGGTATGGGATAGTTTATGGAAAGAATGTTTTTTTCTCTTTTAATCTTTGTATGAAAATTTTAAACCACCTATTTTAAACTAATAAATGGATTACCCATGATCAAACTATTTCTATAATAATCCACAAAAATAATAAAGTGTAATTTAATAAAGAATGTCGTGTAAAATATAAATTGTAACACCCCATGTTTAAAAAAATGATTTATCTATTCTATTAGTATTTCTATTTATTAAATAATTTTAATTTGATAAATCATATTTGTAAAAAAATGTAAGCATATTATAATCACAATTTATGTACAAAATGTTTGATTAAATAAATGTTTTTAACATGGAACAGTTTTTGAAATATGAAATTTTTATTATTTAATATATATATATATATATAATTACATGTTATAATAAAAAAATATAATTTTTTTGATAATGAATGGCTTCATTTTTATAAATTTAAAATAATATTTAAAAAAAATTAAGAATAAAACATTTAGTATTTGAAAATAATAAATTTTTTAGTAAATTAATGATGTTTTTATAAATAATATTTAATTATTTTTAGTTATGTTTTTATCAGAATGGATTATTAACTAATATAGATACATATATTCCATTAATTGTTTTTGTAATTAAAATAATAAATAAGTTTCGGTTATCAATTTGAATCATATGTATGTTTTAAGTATAAAATTTATAAAATTTATTTTTTGAAATTATATAAATTTAAAAAAATGAATGTAGATCTTTATATATATATATATATGTTTATATATAATGAAATGATGTATATATATTAAGATAATTATTTTATTTAATAATATTAAACTATAATGAAGAAAAGAAATGATTTATGGAGAATCCTGTTTTTGAGATGGGCTTTCGAGCAGAAGATCACGCTGCTAAGGGAGTTCATGTTATGGAGTTGGGGGTCTCGATCGGGGCTTCGATGAAGATTGGATAGAGATTTGATGTTGAAGCGAGGTGTTTGTGAGGGTTTTTGGTCATCTTCATTTTTGGGAGCTGTGGCCGACACAAAACCATGATATGATTTCTTCGAGACCGTTTATAAAGTCGCAGACCATGAATTAATGTTCGGATTGAGATTCTTTAACCTTCAAACACCGTCTAGTTATAAATCATTAATAATTATATAGTTTTTCTATTTTGAGTTTTTTATTTGGATGATCTAATATGATATGCAAGTGGGTTAGTTTTTAATTAATTTTATATATTTTATCTGAACCTTACTGATATATTCGAAACAATGACCTAATTTGTGAATTTTCATCCCCTTGTTTCTAACTCGGCTTGATATCCTTATCTCATATGTATTTTGGACGATATTTTCAACCAATTCAATCAATATGCATTGAATAATTTATTTTATTTTATTAAATGTCAATTTCATATCTGTTTGTTTAAATCTTACATTTAATTTAATTTATTGATATTATTCGATGCACTGCATTATCTCTTCTGTGGTTGTTTTCACTACTTGATTCAAATCCAATTTAGGGTCATCCTTGACATATTATTCTCAAATAGAATTATTATATATAGATTTATTATATCCGCTTGTACTGTAATGAACCCGTCTGTTATAAAATAGAACTTAAATACACACATATATATAAATTTAATAGTAACACTAATTATAAATAAGTGTATTCGTTTTACTTTGTGGAATTTTATATCATGGAGAAGGCAGTGATGGTGTTTACTATTATTATGAGTAAACTTGAGGCAATGTGTATTTGTGTGATATGGGAGTTTTAGAGTTTGTTTTATGCCAACATCAACATAATAATTTTCTCTAAAGAACATGTAAGGGAAGTTTACTTATTTCTATTTAATGATAATTTCTATTTTCTAGTTTCGTGTAACGGGATATTTATTATCAAATAATCACTTTGAATTTCTATTTTTTTATTTTGAGAACTAATTTTGTTTATTTATTTTTTTATTTGAGGTTTTTAATTATATTTAATATTAATATTCTACATAGATTATTTTATTTAATTATGGAGTTATATTTTTTCAGAATTGATTCTTGATATATTTATTTTTATTCAATTTTATTAGTCTAGTTTTTATTCTAAAATATATATACATGTATGTGTATAATAACATTGGAAGTAATTATGTAACTGCATATGCATAATTTTTCAAAATATAATTTATTTTTTCAATTTAATACTGATTATAAAAAAACTATTGCACCAGGGTATATGTATTTAAAAAAGATTATGTTTTAATCTAATTCCATATAAATCATGTCATGTGATATTAATATTTATCAATGTTTTTTAAAATATATATTCCATGTCATATATATATATAATATGCTTATCGACATGTCTATAATTTTATTGTCATTTCACAATGATAATTGAGCATTTTTTATGTTATATTAAGAACGTCACAATTATATTTATCAATGGCCATGTGTTTTACATAATATGAACATTCCTTGATTTTCTATTCCATTCATGTTATTAAATGGTTTATTATCTATGATAATTATAAAAATTGATTTCATCATGCTATGAAATGATTTGGAACTTTATGTGTAAGATATAAACATTTTTTATGGTAAAATATCTATAAGAATAATAATTTTTTTTGTAAAAGAATTTTTTGAATAAATTGCATGAAAAGTTTTATGGAATGAGCTATGGTTGTAACAAATATCACATGAATATATATATATATATATATATATATATATATATATATATTCTTATATATAAATATCGGTGTATCTTAATTCATTGACATGTTTTCGACAATCAGAAACTCCAGTGGTAGTATATATAAGTAAATCATGCCTGAATGGTTTTAAGGAAATTCAAAAAAATATACATTGTAAATATGGATGGTTAATGGTGAGTGAAGCCGTAATTTTTTATGTGGGTAGTCCTAGAAATCCTTCAATTTTTAAGTTCCCAAAACGTTTTGTTTTCAGAGGATTTCTTAGCATTTTCTAAAAAATTACATGTTTGTTTTAGATTACTCTCATGCGTAAGTATTTTCAAAATCACAACCACTTTCACTCAATTTATAGCATTACCAAAAACATATTTATCTTCAAAAGTGTTTATTTAAATTTCTCAAAGCAGTAAGTATTTATCAAATGTATTTTCAATATTTATCTAATTATTTTTCAAATGTATTACCCAAATCTATCGTTTCAAAAAGTAAATGTATTTCTAAAAAGGATTTTCACTAACCCCATACAGGGAAATTGAATTCTCACCACTTTTTTTTAAAAAAGTTTTCGATAGTAATCATTGATGTTTTAAATTGGAAGTCAATGTTTTTGGTATTAGCGTGTCTGGAAGAGTGGTAGTTAATTGGTGTATTTTTGTTCAACTTAGATAAATGTAAGGTGTTGTCTAATCCTACATAACCTTGACTAGTAAATGTTCTTAATTTTTTAAAAGTGTTTTGTAATATTTCATAGTGTTTTATACAAACAATTACACATCATTTTCATGCACTGAGTCCGGAAGAGAAGGCTCAGGGTGTTATAATTTGTATCAAAGGAATGTTCTAGAGAACATTTGTGATTAGATCTTTTCTTTTTAAGGAAAATAAAATCTTCATGATAGAGTATTCATTAGATAGTTAATCAATCTTAATAATTCTTTAATTCTGAAAATGGAAATTCAGAATTTTCTCAAGTCTAATAAACGAATTGTGGGGGAACAATAATTTTTAATTGGGGTATAATGTAACACCCTAACTTTTAAATAATATATTTATTTATTATATTCGTATTTCTTTAATACAATAATTTTAATTTAATATGAAAAATTATTAATGTAATTTTAAATTATTATTCTAGCTATTTATTTTTAATTTTTTTTAATAAATATTCCTTTTTAAAATGGAATTATTTCATAAATATGAAATTATTGATAATTTATATATATATAGACATGTTATAATAAAAAAATATAATAATTTTTTTTCGGGAAGTAATGTCTTAATTTTGAGAAATTAAAAAAGTTATCTAACAAAATTAAGAATACATCATTAAGTATATAAAAATAATAAAATGAGGAATAAATTAATGATGTTTTTAAAAACAACATTTTATTTTAAAATAATATTTTAATATTTGTAGCTATGATATTATATGAATGAATTATGAACTAATATAGATACACATATTACTCAAAAATTTCATAGTTGAAATTAAAATAATTAATAATGTTATGTAAACATATAAAATCATATGTATGTTTTAAATATGAAAACAATATAATTTATGTTTTTAAATTTTGTTAGTTGATAAAAAATGAATATAGATAATTAGATATATATATATATATATATATATATATAATGATATGTTATATATATTAAGATAATTGTTTAATTTAAAAAATAAAACAAAAATGATAAAAAGGGAAACGATTCAAGGAGAATCATGTTTTGGATATGATGTTTTGAGTGGATTTTAGCGCCGCTGGGAGAGTTCTTCATCAGGAGTAGGGGGTCTCGATGGAGGCTCTGAAAAGTCATGGATCGATATGCAATGTCAAAGATAAAGATTTTTTAGGGTTAGTCATCATCTACATCTTTGATAGCTGTGGATGACGTAAAAACAAGATCTGGTTTCTTTGAGGCTGTTTGTAGTGTCACATACTATTAATTCAAAGAGGAACAGAGACTCTTCGACCTTAAAACACCATCTACGTATAAATAGATAATTTTTATTTCATTTTTCTATTTAGTGATTTGAATTTAGATGATATGAACTTATATGCAAGTAGGTTCATATTTATTTTATTTTATTTTTTTAGTTATCCTAATCCTATTGAGACCTTCAAAACAATGACCAAATTCGTCAATTTTTATCCACATTATTCCAACTCAACAAGATATCTTTATCTCATTTTTATTTTTGTCATGATTTTCAACCAATTCAATCATTTTGTATTTAATATTTTTTTTTTATTTTATTAATTTCCATTTTTTCATTTTTTTTGTGAAAATCTGACATTAAATTTAATTTATCGATCTTATTCAATGCACCGCATTATCTCTTATGGGGTTGTTTTCACTTCTTTATTTTGATCAAATTAATAATCAAAATTCATATATTCATATCAAATTGGATGTTTAAATATGGATTTATTATCTCGAATCATACTACAAGAAACAAATCTATTAGAAAATGTAACTAATATATATATCTATATATGAATTAAACAGAAAAAATGACTATAAATATTTTTCTTTGTTTTCCTTTTGTGGAAATTTCTATCACGGAAAATGTAGTGATGGCGTTTAGTTTTATTGTTAGTTCTATTAAGGCATAGTGTCTTTGTGTTAGATGAGAGTATGAGAGTTCGTGTAATTCCATCAACAAGAGAAATTTGTTTCTCCAAATAGCATGTGAGGGAAGTTTGTTTATTTCATTCTAATTATAATTTATACTATCTAGTTTTATATAAGGGAATATTTATTTTCAAATACTAACTATTAATTTATATTTTACATTGGTATGTAGAAGGCATAATCTAATTAAGTATTTATTTATTTTATGTTTTTAATTGGCATTAATCATAAGATTTTATACCAGATATTTTTATATTATTGTTTTATTAAATGTATTTTTTTATTCATGAGTTCTTTATTTTTTATTCTATTTCATTAATCAATATTTTATTCTAAAAGTTATATAATTATATGATTATAATTACATAGGAACTAATGATTTAATGTTGTATACATACATTTACAACATTTAATTTATTTTTTCAATTTCGTTTGATTATAATACTTTTGTTGCACCTAGGAATATGTATTTAATAAAGTTTAATTTTTTAATTTAATTCAATACCAATATTTCCATGTGGAATTTACATTTATCAAAGTTTTTATTTTTAGATTTTATATTCCACATCATGTATACATATAACAGATGTTTATCGTCAATTCTATAATTTTATTTTCATTGAACAAAGATAATGATGATTTTTTTGTTATATTAAAAATGATTCAATGGATTTTTTCAATGGCCATGGGTTAGGCATAATACTAACATTCCTTGATTTCATACATCATTCAGCCATTACAATGGTTTACAACCTAGGGTTATTATAAACATAGATTTCGCCATGCATTAAAAATTTTTAGAACATTATCTGCAATATATAAACATTTATTATGTTAAATTATCTATAAGAATAATAAATGTATTCAATAAAAGAGTAGTTTGAATACATTTCATGAATATTCTTATTCCATGATCTTTGGTTGTAACAACAATCACATGAATATATATATATATATACATATATTCTTATATATAAATGTCAATCTTTCATGATGCATAAAACTTGTTTTGAGATATCAAAAAATCCAGTTAAAGAATATATAAGTAAAGAAATCCTAAAATGTTTTCAGAAAATATTGTAACTTAAACGTTCTAAATATGGAAGTTTAATGTATAGTGAACCCGTATTTTTCTAAGTGGGTAGGCCAGAAAAACCTTCAATTTTTACGTAGCCCTAAAATTTGGTTTTCATAGGCTACCTTAGCATTTGATAAAGAAAAACTGGTTTATTCAAAACTCTTATTTTTAATGTTTGAAAAAAACTTATTATGTGAATATATTGAAATGATCTATTGTGATATAAATTTTGAAATGTTACATTTATTTTATTATTTTTTATGTGTAATAATTATGTTATGGTTCTAGGGAATTGTTTACGTATACTGGTGGTTCCATGATAAACCTAGGGTAGGCGAGCCAGAGATAGCTCTCCAATGCATTGGTTAAAATAATAGGCAAAACATTAATGTTTATTCTAAGTGATTTATGCAATATACTATAATGGGTATTCCAAATATATCTCCCTACGTACCTATGAAATCTATAATGTATATATGATATGGATGTGAAAATTTACCTTTATAATTTATGATTTTTATTTTTTATTCATAAATATTTTGATTTTTTGTGGTATGTTAAATATTGAAAGATATGGTTTCATTGATTTGTATGTATTGATAGACTAATGCTTTCATTACATCTTTTATAACCCTTAAAAAGTTATTAATTCTCATCCCATGTTTTTGAAATATTTTTCAAAGGATATAAGGATGGTTATGAGAAAGGAAGATTCTAAGGAGATTTTTTTCAAGAAAATTACTCTAGTTTTGTTTATGAAAAAATTAATATTAAGTAGAATTGTCTAATCTATAACAATTCAAATGTAATTTAATAGTTATGGACTAATACTATAAAACTCTAAAAATTAAAATATCTGAAATGTTAATTATTAACGTAATTTAGGATTATAAAATTTTTAAGCTCGGTCCTTATAGTAGGTATAAAATGTCAGTTTTGATAACATTCAGGATTTGGAGTTTTCATTAAACACATGGTTAGTCTCTATGTATATTATTTTAGTTAAATACATATTTTATAACGTTTTCAGATCATGAAATGATAGTTAAATATTAAAGGAGGGGGATATCAAACAACATTCCTATCTATTCATAATTACACGATATCAATAATTATTATAATGTCGTGTTAAAATGATAGTGAATTTTTTTCAAACATACTACTCACTTGAAAGAAATTTTTTGATATATCAAACTCCTCCACTGTATCTTTATATCATCATAGATTATGAATTGTATTTAATCAAACACTAATTTTATAATATTTTCATATTTTCAATAAATTTAAATTTTATCATAAAATTTTAAAATATTTTACCTTATCAGAAGACTTTGAAGCATATTATGATTTTGAAAAAGGTGCTGAATAAGGAGAACCTTGCATAACATATTTATATTTGTTTTAACAATATTTTATCTCATCGCATACTTTTAGTATTTTAAAAGGACCATTGATTGAAATTTTCCACTTAAACACGGTCCGACTCTTTTATAAATATCATGTTGTAATAGATGTTTTGAAATTATATGCCATACATGATTATTTTTTGAAACTATTTTTCTATGAACATTCAATTGACCCAAGTTGTACAATGTGTATTTGGATGATAGAAGAAAATGATTTTGAAGTATCTCTAAATCATTGTTGCAATTCATTGACCTTATACCTACATGAACAAGATGACGATGAGACCATATGGACACCATGATCATGGAATGATTTTCTTTCTAATTGGAATAGTTTTATTTTATTATCCAAAGGAGCATAAAAGACAATATATAAGATGTTGTGGTCTTAATGTATTGGGTTAAAAATGAAAGGTATAAGAATAAAATTGAGGTTAAAATATATTAGGTTTATTTTCGAGTTTTAAAAAAATTAAAACACACAAACCGTGTGACAACCTATCACGTCGGACAAAGATACAAGAATTGAATCCACCACTAAAGTGAAATTGGTATTTATCGCCTACCACTGGACTACATGAATTCCCGGGTTATTATGTCTTATTAATTTTAGTTAAATGATTTTATTTATCAAGATTACGTTGATTTGGGATCTTATGTCTTATCAAATAGATATCCTTTGTATAGGAAAATGATTTGGGGAATAAGTGATAAAAGTTATCTTGGAAGACATTCTCTCTTTTGGGACCACTATATGCTTAAGGAAAATAGAATACTATAGGATCTCATTTTTTGAGTAATGGTTTATGTTTTATTTTGGAATAATCTATGTTTTTATTGTGTACATATGGTGATTTGGGTTATTTTAGGAAATGATTAACCTATCATAGAGAATATGTTATTTGGTTAATTACACATCAGTATGAGACTTTAAGAGTAGTCGATGTTGTTTTGAGATAAATGTTAAGATTTACTATGGAAGACTATGTGATATAATGCATCATAATTTTAGGTCTCAAACAATATTTGGATTATTTTAATTACTTTTAAAGACATTTCTGTATGGAATAGTTTTTTTTTGAGATTTGGGTATTTTTTATTGAATTTTGGAGATTAAGAGTAGTATTTCATTTTTAAAAAATATTATCCATTTTGGGGATTATCTAACCTTGTACCAACCATTTTGGTTTTGGTTAATATCTATAGACAAGGGTAATATATGGATTTTCAATTGTGGATTATGTGGTTGCCAAGAAGTTCATTATTGCGCTTCTATCTTGACCTAGGCATCTCAAATGGTCATCTTTTAGAGAAAATGTGATTTTTGGTACAAACATTTTAAACGATGAAACCTTACTTGAAAGGTATGTATATTTCATTATCTTTATAGTCAATCTCATAAATAAATTCCTCAAAATTATTAATGTTAATTTAAAACAAAAAACATATTTTTTTATTTTTCCTACTGGGGAATCAATGACCATTTAACCCATCATAAGTTTATGGTTTTCATATTTTTAGCTTTCTCCTGATCATTTTTTCATTCACTCTCCATCAGAACATGATGGTTATTTTCTCTTCCATATCCATGTTTTCCTATATGGAATACTAGTATGTGTTATCTCGAGTGAACATTTTACTTCTCTTTATTTCTTTTCAATTGATTGTTTTGTTTAATCTTTTCTGATATGGGACTTTTTATGATGTTTATGAGAAAAATTTTACAATTGTGAGGACGTAATTCCCAAAATGAGGATGAGGTAACATCCCAGGTAAATATAGAATATTAAATATTCATATTTTTTTAATATTTTTGAATTATATATTAATTTTAATTTAAAGGGGATGATATGTTTGATGGAGTACTTGACACACAACAACAGGTTTCTTTGAAATCTTATGTCTCACTCAACATTGAGTTATACTATAAAATAATATAATAATATCGTTATTTTAATTGTTAGTTAACTCATAGCTGTTGTATTGGTTGGAATGAACCGAACTAACTACAATATTATTACACATGTCTATTAAATGTTTTTTCATTTATCCAATAATATTTGGAAGTGTAAAATGTTAATGAATCCAATTTTAAGCATAAACACTCTAATATTCTTTAAAAATTCGATTTGCTGCCATTCAATTACCCCTTACTGGGTAATCAAATGCTCAACCCCATTTTTTCAATGTTTTTCATGGGAATCATATAATTTTTAAACTGGACTTCAACGCTTTTGGCATTAGCGTGCACAGAAGAGTAGTAGAAAATTGTTGTATTTTTGTTCAAGTCTAATAAATGTAAGGTGATTTCCAATAATCTAGAACCAAGACAACTAAAACATCCTCATTTTTTTAAAGTGTTGTGTAATAGTTGAGTTTATTTTATAAAAAAACTGACATATCCTTTTCATGAACATAGTTCCGAAGAGCGGGCATGGGGAGTTATATAAATATTTATTGATTTGGTTTTTATGGTAATGAAGTGGTTGGAACAGTTGTGACTAGGGTTAGGTTTTTTTGATGATCTGATCTAGGTGTGGTATGTTTTAGGAGTGGATTTGTAGATCTGGATGGGTGTTTAATGTGGTGTTGGATATGGTTGTGAATTGGGGGTTTTTTGGTTATCATGGTAGTTTAGGTAGGATGACTGTGATGAATGATGGTAGTGGTTGGTGCAGGTTCTTTACCTTGGATAAAATGCCTAAAACATAACCTTGTATATATATATATATGTATGTATATATGATAAATCATGAATGGGGTTAAGTGGGGAGTTCATTGAATGATGTCTCTTTAATGCGAATATACCTTTATTTATCAGGCTCTTCTCCATCTAGAATGACTTCTTCTATTATTCTTAGTATCTTATATAATTATGGAATGGTTAATGTAATTATTTGATAAATAATTAATGAAGTTTAATAAAATTTTTGAGAATGTGAATTTGGTTTTTTAGAGTGTTATGTTGTATTGTGTATTAAGAGGTTGCAACAAAGATGGAAGTGTTGGGACGTGGTGTTCAATTTGAGAACCCATATGTTTGTTATGAGTGTGGTATTAAATATATGTAATAGTATTTCTCTTTTAATTTCTATATGCACCCCACCCATGTAGAGAATTATGTTCCACAAACCAACATAGTCACAAGGGGGTGTATTTCCTAACATCCCAATGGGAGGATGGATGTACAGACACATGATCGTCCTTGTTCCTATAAGGTTGTGATGGCCCATGTTTCTTCAGTCCCGATGTGGTGAGATGTGGTAGACCAGGTCAGTGTAGAAAATGTAGTATGTTTCCCCGGAAGGATGGGTTGTGAGGCCCAGGTTTGTGCAGGTGGGATGTGCTGTTTTATATTCAAAGAGGTGTGAGTTCCATGAAATTTTCTTTTGGAGTGTGAGATCTTTTAATGAGTGGGAAAACGGTGTGGTTACCCTATCATTTCAGTGCATTATATTATTCTAGCTGACGTTTGTAGCTTTATGTTTATGAAAGGGTGAGGATGGGTTTGGTTAGTGTTCCTTCATATGATTTTTTGGGGTCTTCTATATTCTCAAGGATGCATTAGTATGCAACTTTTATATGTTCAGAGAGTCCTTGGTTTTCCTTCTAAGTATACTTGTATTCTCACACTCTCTATACAGACTGCATTTGGATTTATAGGTGTATTTCATGGACCATGTTGTTCCATACTATCACAGATCAGGACAGTACATGTGTCGCTGATTAGCTTTAATTTTTTGGTATATACATTAGGGAATTTTCTAATTATAATAGTTCTATTTTGACACATACATATTGGAAAATTTAGTCTTTATTTACATTAGGTATTGGAGTTTCTTTGGGGATGATCCAACATATCTCTTGATCTTTTTTCTTAAAGAGGGTAATTCCTCCTATATTGTGTTATTTTTAATCCCTTGGCGCTAGTCACCAACCGAGGGCCTACTAGAGGTGGGACTCGAGTGGTCACTATCTCTCTGTATTCACTACTATCCTAAGAGGTTTATCATTGTAGGGAGGGTGTTTTGATGATGGTAACTATTGAATTGTGTAGGGAAGTCTCTAGAGCATGATTTATTATTCTCATTTCCCTATATTGGTGAATATCATTAGGAAATGCATGGTAATTGTAAATGGTCTAGAAGGGTAGTCAATAGACCATATTAAAATTTTTATTTTTATAAATTGATTATCAAATTATGTTCTAATAGTTAATTCATTAATATATAAAATAACCATCCTGATGAATTTGTAAATTTGTTCGGTCCACAGTAGTCCTTGTCCATTCCTATACATGTCTACTTAGCATGAGATATGAATGCATTATATGCATTTTGGAGTAGGAATAAAAAAAAACCAATCCTTTTCTTGTGGAAGGATCACCATGACACTAAATTTTTAGTCGAGAGTCACAACCCAATTACAACATGACATTAGAAACTTGGAGTCAAAATCTAAATAGTTCTTACTTTTGAATTTGGTAGTGATAACATAATGATAATTGAAGAATAAATAATGATTTTATATGAAAAAACATAAACAAAAAATTGAGAGCTTGTCTAAGAGAATGGAAATAGTGTTACAACCTAAAAAACTGGATGATATATTAGATAAATAATGAAAGAACATTTCTTTTTTCAGGAGTATTATTTCAGATCCACTCTTTAGGGTAGTAGAATTCAAATCATAATAAACTCATCACTCAAGAGATTGTATTGGGGTTTAAATAGTGTTTCATGCAATATATCGATTTGTATAGTAGTTTAAAAAATTAAAATGTATTTTAGCATTTAAAAATAAAGTATTGAAGAAGTAATCATGTGTATTCGTTGATGTGAACTGAAACCTTATTATAAGATCTATAAAATCAAAATAACAAAACAAATATTTACAGAATTAAATTCTAATTCAAACATTAATGAATTATTCTGTGGATATAGAGATTTATTTTTCAAGTTAATTGAATCAAATAATTTTTTGCTTTAAAAACTAATTTCCTTTTAAAACTTATTGAAAATATTCCGAAATGAAAATAATATTTCAACGCTATCCAAAAAACTCTTAAAAAATTATTAAATACATTTTAATTTAATACAATCTACGATTTAAGAAAAATAATTATACATCTTTAAATTTCATAAAATAAGATTTTATATTTTGGTAATAAATAAATATTAAATTAAACAATAACATAACTAACAAATAAATTCAATATATAAAAATTATAAATATATGAAGTACTTTTTTGTGCAATTGAAGAATTTTATGATATTTTAATGTTCGTTAATATATTATAATAATACTTTCCATGGCCTAAATATAATATATATTTATTTTTGAATTCAATAAAATACATACAATATTATATATATGTAAACAATTTATGAATATATAAAATGAAAAAAACCTGTGTATGAGTCACTTCACCCTAAACATGAACAAAGTAAATGTTATTTTGGGATTGTATTGGTTATTATATTTTTGATCCTATATTAACCACAATCGATGCTGGGTAAATTTCCCATCTCTAATTGATATTAAGTATATACACATAACCAATTAATAATTTATGTGGGTTGAGTATGGCAGTATGTGGTGGATGTTCAATCTATTTCAGTATATATGATATATTATCATTAAAATATAATTAATATAATAAAAACGGGTCTTTCCTCTTATGTGATTTCACTTCCATGATGTACTTGAAAAATATTTCTCTAGATTTCCTCTTATATGATATGTATTGGTCTCTATCTACAAATTGACTAAAACTAAATTGAATATAATTCCACTATAGAATATAACCCCAAAAAATCATAGAAAATTTATAAATTCTACAGAAGAATCTCGATTATAAGGTATTTAATGGATCTAAAATACCATGGTGGAGTGACCCAAATAATTTTACTAATAATGTTAGGGGAATTATATGAGGTGTCTACAATGAATGTGTAAATAAATGAGAGAGTTTGGGTGGATTACCCCCCCCCAAAGTCACACCAATTATTTTATACACCCATTACAAAAAGTGACTTTATTTATAAAAATTCAAGAAATATAATTAATAATTACAAGATACACTGAGATATAGAAAAATAGTTGAATAAATTATATTTTATAAATGTATAACCAAATCTTTATAAAGAAAGGATATTCCATTGTGATTAATTATAGTAATCCTAATATATATATATATATATATTCTACTAATAACTAAGTGGATTTTGTATTAAGGTGTTCTTGGACTCTTGTAAGTGTACAAGGCGCATCCTAATTTAATATGATCTATAATGGGTATGAAAATTATTAAATGATCTTCTCCAAACGTTCTCAATCTCATCTAATGAAAATAAAATCCATTTTCAAGTTATTATTCAATACAAAACCCCAATATACATTCTAACAGTACTTATATGATGTTAGTCAACATGTCACTGTTTATACAGACACTATATAATGTATCATCACATTCATATATAGTCATCCAAGATCATAATATATGTAATAGACAAATATATTGTTTATATTATCAAAGATATATCAGAAAACCCCTCTTAATAATATATCACTTAAATGAATCATAGAGACTATTTTTATTCACAATTAAATTTATATTTGTCCACAAGCACATTATGATTCATAAATAAAATAATATGGATCCAAAATATAGCTCGATGATCATTTTTTAAGATTTTTTTTTTCATACTGTCACGACCAATCCCCCGAGGCCCATGCCATGACCGCCCAAAACCCGCCTTCCATAGGCCAAGGGCTGGAGACTAGCATCAAAGGCATAAATCCCTTAACAGGGAATGCATTGCCTTTAAGACTTGATAACGCACATAATAGAGTACGAGATGGAAGCAAAACAATTAGTTAAAATATATACAAAAGAGTGGTGAAAGTAGAGGGGCCAGAATACAATCCCAACAAGAATATACAAGTACAATTAAAAAACATGTATAATAGAAGAGAGGTAAAAAAACTACTGGGTCATCCTATGGGCTTCCTACCTGAAGGGTAGGTACAGATTGTCTCCAGATAACTCAACATCTGTCAGTATCCACCGCGTACCGACACATCGTATGGTCCACCTCCAGTTTCTATCCAGTCTTAGTACTCTCATCCTCAGTCAGTGTTGTCCATCATCTACAACCAACACAACGAGGTGTGGGAATAGCCTATACAGGGTGGAGTATAACGACCCTCAGTAGGGACCCTAAGACCCTCAAGTTCACACAAAATCCAACAAGGATAAACCACAAAGTATGGAATCAAAAAATAACCCCACAAAGGTATATTCCCATACATATAGCTATGTTATCAAGTAATATATCTCAATCATGAAGTAAATAAAAAAAGATACTAACTCGGCTCAATCGATGATTTTTGTTATCGAAACCATGACTGCTGGTAAACTCATGCTCAATCAAGTACAGTGGGCCTACCGCGTCAGAAAGTGGTACTTCCCACCATCCTTGGACTACTAAGGTACTCTACCTGTTGAGTACCGTGGGTCTGTCGTGCTCACACAGTGGCACTCCACACCGTGGGTTTTCTGTGCTCACACAGAGGTGCTCCCCCTCATAGCATGTTGAGGTACTCCTCCTGTCGCCTACCGTGGGTCTACCGTTACACCAAGGTGCTCCCCACTGTGTATCTACCACAACACCAAGGTGCTCTCTACTGGGATAGAAAAAAAACTCTGATTCGAATCGGTCAGTAGTCGTCAGGTCTCACCCAGCTACTATGTCTCTATACTACGCACACTCATCTCCAAGAAGATCCCCTCCCTGATCTACTATTCCATATGCCAACTGTCATAAATTACAACGAAGAAGTACCTCAAAGGTCTTCCATGTCATAGAGGTCTCTATGAAACAGACGGTGCATCAATCAGACACCCAGTCTATGAGTTTTTAACCTTCAAGTCTCGAGGGCTCAGTTGGATTCGTGTAGGACCCAACTTAACCGTACCTCAACATTAACCCATACTCTAGAGGGGTATTCTCAAAGGTAACATTGTGCTATAAGAATACAAACGCTGCTGATGGTTCATCAAATGGTCGTACGGTGCCAAACATATGGCCAAGAAATGAAAAGGGGCGGTAATGGGCATGGGTCTGGTCCAACTCGGTCAGATCGACCCAGTCCGACCCAGTTTGGGTCGACCCGGTCAGACCTGTTGGGTCTGGCTCAGCCCACTAGTCGGCCAACCTGTTAGGTTCAGCCTGGCCCGTAGGGCACAGCCCATTAGGCCGCATGGGCGATTCTACCCGGGCTCGGGGCTGGTTTGGTACGGAGCGCTACGAGGGTGGGTCCCAGTGCGGCTCGGCCCGGACGGTGTGGGTGGGCTGGTTCGGCCAGGATTCCATGAGGAGGGTCATGGGCCAGCACAGAAGGCCGGTGCGGCCAAGACGCCACTATGGTCAGGTGGCGGCTTAGGTGGCTGGGCAGGCCGAGAGGCGGCCGGGCTGGCAAGTAGGCCGGCCAGAGAGCAGGCCGGTAGGCAGCTGGATAGGCCAGCAGGCGGTCCGGCCAGCAGCTGGGCTACGGCATGGCTAGCGCGGTCTTCCGGATTCAGCTGGGGTGCACGGGAGGCGAGGCGGCTGGGAGGCCGGCAGGCCAGGCCGGTGCGGTTTGGCGCGGCTCAGGTCGGCGGTGTTCGACCGGTGCGAATG
The DNA here is from genome assembly GCA_963277665.1 of Viscum album. Classification (NCBI taxonomy): domain Eukaryota; kingdom Viridiplantae; phylum Streptophyta; class Magnoliopsida; order Santalales; family Viscaceae; genus Viscum; species Viscum album. The sequence goes on along the minus strand of OY728140.1, from coordinate 1,707,859,888 downwards.
GGAGGTCGGCGGAGGCTGGGAGCCGGGTGGCATGGGCCAGTGGCAGTGCGCTAGGGGTGGCTCGGCCGAAGGGCCGCGGTTCGGCCCAGAGCACCAGAGCGTCGTGGGGGAGACGCGGTTCATGGAGGTCGTGGGTACAATAGCATTTTTCATTGCCGCCTTCGTTGTTCCGTCACCTCATCGCCATGCTGATGTTCATCACAAACATGAACGGCGGAGGGGTCGGGCCATTTTGGTTGGGCCCGCACCCTCCACGTTTAGCTTGGTAGCAATTGGCTCTCAAGAACGAAGTATAACAACCCACCCGAAATGATTAATCCTAAAACCCACAAAAGGGAAACAACCTTGTTTATGGTTTTAAAGGAAATGAAGAACAAAGGTGTAAATCATATTCAAAATGAAACCCCTACCTTTGATTGTCGGTCATCGATGTTGAAGTCGTGGGAAGAAGATGAAGGAGTTCATCGTTCATCGCATCTACCATGCACTACCAATCCCGAACTGCATCGGGTTGTTGATGATGATGTAGAGGGTAGTTCGGTTGAAGACACCCCGCATCGGTAGGGTCCTAGGGAGGAAGTCGAAGATGGTCAGTGTTCTTTGTCGGTGGATAGTTCTTTGTTGGAAGAACTTTTCTCTCAAGCTCTTCACTTCCCAAGCTCCACCAAATGAGAAATTCCAAGAAAAATAATAATATATAGAGTTTTCCATTATTTAGTTGCTGACACAAAGAACAAAATTGGTGAATTAATAACATGTATCCCCTAATTAATTTATGATTATAAGCACAAATTAATTAGTGGAGTTGGCACCAATTAATTAAATGGGAGATCAAGAGGCTAACCCTAATTCATGAGAAAGAGTTGAGGGGTTTTCCTCTCCTCCCATTAATAGTGGGTTTAGTCCAGTGTGATCCCCACGTCGTAGCCTCTCGCAGGTGGTTATGTTTGGGTGGGCCCAACAACCATAACCTCTCATGTGAGGTTACGGTTTAGTGGTCCCACATCCAACTCCCATGATGAGGTTTTAACCTACAAACAACCACATAGTGGCTCAAATAAAAACAAAGTGAAGCTCAATTTATTTATTATTTTCCATGAAAACCCAAAAACTATCTTCTATTCTTGACCCACTACCATCGAAGTGAATGTATTCCTAAGAGAATATCGGAACTGAAATTTCAACAATGCCATCATATATCAATTATGATCCCTGGTTCAAAATTTATAAAAACCTACTCGAACATTTACTGAACGTACCCGAACAAAACATCAGAAATTGATTTCGGGCTCACAGGGCCTCGGAATCATGCGACGTCAGTTTTTGCAGACTTGTAATATTCCCATGTATTTAAATATCAAATTTTCATGGAATTTCAAGGTCTTTAAATTCTCCCCACCTCAGGGATTTATGTCTCTATAAGTTACAACTCGAACTAATGGAACAAGTGGGGGTACTGATCATGCATCTGAGCATCTTGCTCCCATGTACTCTCCTAGAGGTTCCCATGCAGTCAGCGAACATGCACCAAAGGTATCAACTATCCACGTTGGACTCGCTCCTATCAATTCTCAATCCCCAGTGGAACCTCCATGGAATTCACCCCATCATCTACATCCATCTCCTCATGGTCGATGATGTGAGAAGGGTTGTGAACGTATCTCCTCAGTTGAGATACGTGGAAGACATCATGCACCCGGTGCAACTAAGGTGGACGATCTAAGTGGTAAGCTACATCGCCTACTCTACTGAGGACCTATAAAGGTCAGACGAATCTCAAAGACAACTTTACACCTTTTCCAAATCTCCATAGACCTCATCGAGTTGAGACCCATTGAAAGACAAGGTCACCACCCTCAAAATCTAGAGGTCTTCCTCTCCTATTGGCATAATACTTATGCCTGCTCTGTGTAGTCTTCATCTGCTCCTCGATGTTCTACACCTTCTCTGTGGTAGATCGTACCATCTCTGATCCCACTAGTTCTGACTCCCCAGGTTCAGTCCAACAAAAGGTGATCTACAAGGTCACCCGTATAATGCCTCAAAAGGTTCCATCCCAATGGTGGAGTGATAGTTGTTATTGTATGCAAACTCCACTAAAAGTAAGTGATCCTGCCAGCTACGACCGAAGGCAAGGAAAAAAGAACGTATCATGTCCTTGAGGGTCTGAATGGTCTGCTCAGTCTTTCCATCCATTTGAGGATGGAAGGTGGTGCATAGACGAAGTTGTGTCCTAATGCCTCCTACAACCACTTCCATAGCCGAGAAGTAAACCGGGCGCCACGATCAGAGACAATAGAAGAAGGTACTCCATGTAACTGCAAAATCTCATGCATGTAGTGGTGTCCCATGCTCTCTATTGAACCATGCTCTCTCATCAGTAGGAAGTTGGCTGACTTGGGGAGTTAATCAACGATCACCCAAATCGAGTCGTGACCCTTGGATGTATGTGGAAGTCCTTTCACAAAGTCAATGGATATCACATCCAACTTCCACTCTAGTACCTCTAAAGGCTGAACCAAGATAGATGATACCTGGCGCTCCGCCTTCACTTTCTAACAAGTGAGGCATAGAGAGACAAACTCTGCTAATTCCTTCTTCATACCTGGCCACCAATGCTGTCGTCAAAGGTCCTGGTACATCTTCACCACTCCTAAATGTACCGCTAAAGGGGATGTGTGGAGCTATCTTAACACTTTCTCTTGAAGTGACATTGGTACCATAGTATATCCTCTGAAGAGGATGACATACTCCTCACCTTCAGAAAATTCATCATGTGCATGCCCCTATGGATATCTAAGAACGTCATGTCTCATAGTCAGTGTCTCCACACTGTGCCTCCCTAACACACTGATGAAGTGGGGGAGTGACTGTAAGAGGCTGTAGAAGGGCTGATCTGTCTATATCCACAAAGGATATCTATAAGGAATCCACCTACACTATCTCCATTCCTAGAAGCTATATACCATATCTCCTTCCAAGTACATCTGCTACAAGGTTCCCCTTTCCGAGAGTATAGACTATCTTGAAGTCATAGTACTGGAGGAACTCAAGCCATCGCCGCTGTCTCTAGCTCAGGTCCTTCTAGGAGAAGATATACCTGAGAATCTTATGATCAGTGTACATGGTAAAATATTTCCCCATCATATAGTGTTGCCACATCTTCACAACGAAGACTACAACTACTAACTTCAGGTCATTGTAGTGTAGTTCTGGTCATGATGCCTCAACTGCCAAGTACCATACACAATCATTATTCGCTCCTACATCAGGAAACACCAGAGTCCGGACCCTGATGCATCACAGTAGACTATGTACCGTATTCCTTCCTTTGGAATCGTCAATATGGGGGAACTAGTCAGCCTCTACCTTTTCTCTTGAAAGCTCTAATGGCATCTATCCGTCCACAAGAAGGGTTTCCCCTTCTTCGTAATGACTGATAGTGGTTCTACAACTCTAGAGATGTTTGGAACGAACCACCAGTAGTAACTAGAAAAACCCAAGAAACTCCAACATCTGTCACACTCCTGGCTGGCTCCCAAGAAAGTACCACCTCAATCATCCTTAGATCCACTGTAGCTCCATTCTCCAAGATGTCATGTCCCAAGAAGTGAACCTCTTGGATCCAAAACCGGCACTATGAAAGCTTACCATAAAGCTAGTGCTCTCAGAGTGTGTCCAGTACTACCTACAAATGGTATCCATGCTCTTTCTCAGTAGTCAAGTAGATTAGAATTTCATCGATGAAGACTACGACAAAGAAATCAAGGTATAGTTGGGAGATCTTGTTCAGGAGTCCCATGAACACTACTGGAGCATTAGTTATGCTGAATGGAATATCCAAGAACTCATAGTGGTAGTTCCGACATCTGATTGTTGTCTTCTGAACTTCCTCTTCTCGAACTCTGAGCTGGTGATAGCCTGATCTAAGAACTATCTTTGAGAACCACCGTCCTCCCTTCAACTAATCAAAGAGGTCATCAGTCATCGAAAGTGTGTAATTGTTCTCCACAATCACCTGGTTCCGATGACGGTAGTTGAAACAAAGCCTAATGCTTTTATCCACCTTCTTGACGTATAGAATTGGGGATGCCTGGGGAGAAACATTGGACCAGATGAATACCTTCTCCTGTAAGTCCTCTAACTGTACTTGCAGCTCGCGAAGCTCCACTTGAGCCATCCGATACACTGGCGTACATATCGTTGTCGTACTAGGGTACATGTCAATGTATAAGTCCACATCTATATGGGGAGGTAGTCTAGGAATATAATCAGCAAAAACACCCACATACTGGTCCACCACTATAGAATAGCTCAGACTCTCCACATCAACTCCTACGATGGTTAGGTAGGCCAACTTATGAGTGATTGGCTACACTCTCCTCTGGGCAAGTCCATCATGCACTGTAAAGGCTCCCATATCACTGGAGAAGGTGAACCTAGTCCCATCAGTGCTGACACACCACACATTCCACCTAATATAGTCTATATGAGCATGGAATGTAGATAACCAGTCCATACCCAAGATGATGTTGTAAGGGCTCGACGTCGCTACTAGGAGATCACAGCTGAAGCTCTCGCCTCCTAGAGTAAGATCAAATTACTGGGACCAGTGCGTAATCATTGAGTTTTCTCTTATAAGAGTCTCTAGACGTAAGTATCGAGACAAATGCTCTGTCAAAATCTCTGACCTCTGAACGAGGGCAGTGGCAATTAAAGAGAGACTAGAACTTGTGTCTATAAGTACTACAACTAAGGTGGAGTAGACACAGACCGTACCTCGAATCATCTCCGGATCACCATGATCATAAGCCTCATATTCCTGGATCTGAGCTCTCCCTTGTCTACCTGCTCCCGACGGTCGGGGTGGTCCTCCTGGTAGAGGTGGCGGTAACACCTTGAAATGTCACCCACCACCATATTCTTAACTAGCTACTCTGCCATGTCCACCTATACCTTGCGGCCCACCTCGATCGAATATTTTGCTCTGCCTGGTTTTTCATTCGACCATTAGCTGATCATCTGAATGGAAGGTCAGACAGTCACAAGCCATGTGACCCTGCCTACAGCATGAGTAACACTGCTCACTCTTGGTAGGTATGTCTCCACTCTGGGTTCCCCGCACAACCGATCCCGAGTCAGTCGGTCGTCCAACTGTTGGTCTAGTCCACTTGGACCTTTTCCACATATGTCTACTACTAGCTGTAGAAGACTCCACTACATGTCGGCTAGGGGTGGGTCTCGCTGCTAGAGACTGGTCAGCTAGAAAACTATCCACTAAGATGGCTCACTCCAACACCACTGCCTACGTTGGGATGCTGAGTTAGGTCACCGAAGCTCTGATCTCTCACCTGAGTCCATGCTCAAAGGTTTGAGCCCTAAAGAATGAGTCATGCACTATATATGTTCAGTAGCATGAGAGGTCGGTGGACCTCGCTGAGTACTGTGCCACCATCACTTTGTCCTACTGCATGTGAAGTAGCTCATGTATTCACACTTCACAGATATTTTCTGGAACAAACTTCTCCCGAAACAGGCTCACGTAGAATGCCCAGAGAAGCGTCATCTCATCATGAACCTGGACCATCAAGCTCCACTATCTGCTCTTTGTTACCTGTATTAGGCTGGTTGGACGTATCACCATGAGGTTGGTTGGGGTCCCTAACAGTCAGAAAACTCTCACCACAACCTCCATCCAATCCTCAGCCACCTATGGGTACATCTCTCCCTTGATTTTGGGTGGCCTCTGGAACTGGAACTCATGCAACGTGCTCAAGGGGCATGCATCATCTGCTGCTGGGGCTGGTCGCATCGGTTTCCCAATGGGTAGTGGTACCACTGGTGCCTCCACTAGAAGAGAGCCCTACACTAATGCCTCATCACTCGCTGGGCTATCTGTAAGTACTACTCCGAGGACACTAGTTGGTTGTCCATGGGGAGGCATTCTGAAAGAAACAGATGTGTCACGGTCAAATACTAAACCCAGTGAGCTAACCTAGTTGATCTGACTTAATAAAAACTTTTGAAAACAAACACGAAATCAGTGTTTTCATGCACTGATTCTGAAATTAGAAGGCATGGTCCTGCTGTATGGATACATTGGCCGTTGCACCAACACATGACTCTCTTAACAGAAAACCACACTCAGTACCCATAACACTATTTCTTCATAGAAAAGATCAGAGTCCTATGTTCTGTGGTAGAACCAACTCCTATGATACCAATTTTTCACGACCCGTCCACCGGGGCCCGTGCTGTGACTACCCCAAGCCCGCCTTCCATAGGTCAGAGGTTGGTGACTAGCACCAAAGAAATCAATCCCTAAACTGGGAAGGCATTGCCTTTAAACCTTGATAATTCACACAACAGAGTATGAGCTAGAATAAAAACACTAAGTAAAAATGTATACAAAATAGTGGTGAAAGTAGAGGGGCCGAAATACCAGCCCAATAGGAAAGTACAAGTACAACTGAAAAATAAGTACAACAAAAGAAAAGTAAAACAGTTTTTGGGTCATCCTCCGAGATTCCTACCTAAAGGGTAGGTACAGATAGACTCCATAGAATTGTATGTATATCAGTCTCCTCCGTATACCGAAAAGTCGTATAGTCCACCTCCAGTTACCATCCAATCCTAGTACTCTCAGCCTTAGTCTACATTGTCTGTCATCTGCAACCAACACAACAAGGAGCGGGCATTGCCCATGCAGGGGTGTGTATAACGATACGCAGTGGGGACCCTGTGACCCTCAAGGTCTCACAAAATCGAACAAGGATAAACCACAAATTATTAAATCAACAGATAACCCCACATTGTTATATTCCCACCAATATACCTACGTTATCGAGTAATCCATCTCAATCATGAGGTAAATACAAAAAGTTACTAACTCTGCTCAAACCCATATTTTTATTATCGAGACCACAACTACTGGAGAACTCTTGATCAATCGAGTACAGTGGGCCTTCCACATTACACAGAGGTGCTTCCCACTAACCTTGGACTACTAAGGTACTCCTCCTGTCAAGTACCGTGGGTCTACCAGGCTCACACAGAGGCAGTCCCCAGAGTGGGTATGTCACGCTCACACAAAGGTGCTCCCCCACGTAGCCTGATAAGTTACTCCTCCTGTCGAGTACCTTGTGTCTACCGAGACACCAAGGCACTCTCCACTGTGGGTCTGCTACAACACCATGGCACTCCCCATTGGGCTAGTTGAAATAGTCCGAGATGAATCAGTCAGCTATCGTCAGGTCTCATCCAGCTACCAGGTCTCCGCACTACGCACGCTCACCTCCGGGAGGATCCGCTCCATGAACTATGGGTTTATAATCCAACTATAATGAAGTACCATGAAGAAGTATCTCAAGGGTCCTCCACATCATATGGGTGTCAACACAATAGACAAAGTGTCAATTAGATGCCCAGTCCGTGAGTTATCAACTTTTTAGTCCTGGGGCTCGGTTGGATTTGTGTACGACCCAACCTGATTGTACCTCAACATTACCCCAAACTGTAGAGGGGTATACTCAAAGGGAATCCCATGATCCAATAATACCAGCACCACTGATGGTTCGTCAATCAGTCTTTCGGTGCCAAAGATATGTCCATAGAAAGAAAAGGGTTGGTAATGTTTCCGGGTCTGGTCCGACCCGGTCGGACTAACCCTGACTAACCCAGTCAAACTTGTTGGGTCTTGGCTAGCCCATTGGGAGGGCCATCCTGTTAGGTTGGGCCCGGCCTGCTAGGCCTAGCCCAGTAGACCGTGTGGGCAGTTCGTCCTTGGCATGGGGCCAGTTCGGCCCGGAGCACTGCGAGGGTGTGGTTCGGCGCAGCTCTGCCAGGAGGGCGCGGTCGGGCTGGATCGAACAGGGCACTATGAGGAAGGCCGCAGGTCGTCTTGGGAGAATGGTACGACCACAACTCTTCTTTGGTCGGGTGGCGGCTCGGGTGGCTGGGCTGGCCGGCGGGCGGTGGGGCGACGACTTGACCAGCGCGGGCCAGCGGGTGGCCGGTTAGAGGCTCGGCCTGCACGGCCCAGAAGATTCGGTTGGGGTGCACATGAGGCCGGCAGTGGCCTTTAGCAGGGTGGTGTGGGCTGGCAGTGGTGCAGCTGGAGTGGCCCAACTAAAGGGTCGCAGATCAGCCCTGAGCACCGGAACACCGTAGGGGCGGTGCGGTTTGCAGAGGATGCAGGTAGCACGACCTTTGTCATTGCAGCATTCATTGTTCCATCGCCTCATCTCCATGTCTATTTTCATCATAAACAAGAATGAAGGAGGGTTCAGGCCATGTTGTTTTGGCCCACACCCTCCTTGTTTAGGGTGGTAGCGATTGGATCTCAAGAACGAAGTATAACAACCCACCCACAAAGAATAATCCCAAATCCTGCAAAAAGTGAAATATCTCCGTTCTTCATTTTAAAAGAAATGATGAACATTGGTATAAATCATATTCAAAATAATAACCCTATCTTTTATTGTTGGTCATCGACGTTGATGTCGTGGGAAGAAGGCGAAGGATTTCCTCATTCGTCACATCCGCCACACAATCCCAATCCCCAGCTGCATCAGCTCGTTGACCACATAGGGGAGGGTAGGTCGGTTGAAGACACCCCACGTCAGTAGGATTCAAGGGAAGAAGTTGAATAAGGTCAGTGTTCTTCATCGATGCAGCGTTCTTCATTGGAAGAACGTATCTCCCAAGATATTCTCTTCCCAAGATCCACCAAATGAGAAATTCCATGAAAAATAATAATATATTGAGTTTGTCTATTATTTAGTTTCGAACAAAAAGAATCAAATTGGTGAATTAATAACATGGCTCTGCAAATTAGTTAATTAATGTTGGCAAAAAATAATTAGTGGAGTTGGCACCAATTAATTAAAAATGAGGTCAAGAGGCACTCTCTCAATATTGAGGGATAATTGAGAGGTTTTCCTCTCCTACCATTAATAGGGGGGATTAGTCTCTTGTGGTCCCCATATCATAACCTCTCATGAGAGGTTATGTTCAGGTGGGCCCCACCACCATAACCTCTCATGGGAGGTTAAGGTGTGGTGGTCCCCCCTCCAACAACAATGTGGAGGTTTTGACCAACAAATTCCCACATAATAGCTCAAATAAAAATAACGTGAAGCTCACATTATTTATTATCTTCCACATAAACCCAAAAACTAATTGTTATTCTCGACCCACTATCATTGAAGAGAATGTCATCAAAAGTGACTACTGGCACTTTGAGTTAAACAGTTCCCTCAGATTTCAATTTCATACACCAGTTCAAAAGTTTAAAAAACTCTCTCATACATTTACTGATCTTACCAAAACAAAACTTCATAAATTTATTCCTAGCACACCGGGCCTCAGAATCATTCACCTTCAGTTTTCAATGGCTCGTAAAATTCCCATGTATTTTAAAAAAATCCATGGTATTTCTGGGTCTTTACACAAACAATTCATTAGTTTATCATAAAAATGGTATATTTCCAAGAGTTAGTCTTTTTATATTTTATATAAATAAAATAATGACCAATGCCATTTGTTCATCTATTTTTTCATTTTGTTTAAAACAATTATTTTTTCTTCTCCTCAAGGAATATATTAAAAAATTTCTTTGAATATCTAAAAACCTCATTCCCTATAAAAAATTTATGTTCATCCTAAATCATTAAAATGTTGTATGATCTATGATATGATTTTTTCTCTCATGAAAATTTGGATTCTTTAAAAAGATTCAGGAACCATGTTCAATGAAATATCTATTTTTTCTAAATCACAATATAATTTATTTTCTTGGGAAAAACCAATGAAATATTTTATTAATTAAAATTTAATTATATGTGTTTCTTTTTCATTCCATTATAGTATCTTCACAATTAAACTTCACTATATTAATCCCCAATAATTTTGACAATAACGAAAATCGAAAAAACCAAAAAACATTAAATTATCGTATGATGAATCCGATCCTTAAAATCTCCCAATATATGTGATGATTAAGAACCACACATCATAAAGAATAGTTTTCTAAAGAGTTATCAATGCTCAGTGATAAAATAAATACCATATGGACGAAGTTCATTTTTAGGGATTTATAAATCTTCCATTTTCAATTCATATCAAAAGAGATATTCAATATCTATTGCCTCTTTATTATATCCTTTTTCTTCATTCAGAACCATGATAAAATTATACATTGATATAAATTTATAACACATGATACTAGTAAAATATAATATCATACCCTTCAATGATATTACCCGTGCTCTATTCTCCCCATTTTTTGAACTATAATGATTATGAATCCTCCCACTTTTTGTGTGAAAACCCTAATAAATTCTCTATATAAGTCAAAATAAAAAATATAATGATTGCGGGGGATTATATGATGACTTTATATGGGTTTTTTTTAAAAATAAACTCCTAAAATACCTAAAAGTTCTTGATTTCATAATTAATAATGGGAATAATCAAGTTGTCTAATATCTTCTCCATTGATGAATCATATTCAACATTTTTCTTACCAAATTCCACATTCTAATTGATAATGTATAATTTTATATTAATATTATTTTCCCATTAATAAATATCCTAATTCATTGATAAATTCGTTTATAATTTAATTTATGTCCAAAACATAAATGGATATGTGAAACTATCCTCCATGATATTGAATTTTGTTATCATCCATATAATTAGTGTAGTGAATTTTGATTTCACAATATACTAAACATTAATTAGACATAAAGTGACTATATATTTAATTATTTGAGTTCTTATATAAAAACTATCCTTTTATAATTAATGAAACTTTAGAATTATATTTATAATATCTTACAACACAATTATAATCTATATTGAGAAATTTATAATTTTTTAATTTGTTTATATTTTTATACCTCACAGCACAAACATGTTTTCCTTAAATATTTAATAATACCCAATTAACATCCACTAGATATAACATTTTGAGGTCACATTGGAATTGTTAAAAATTTATAAAGGAAAAAATAAATTACAGATCTTGATATAGTGTAGTGATTTGGGTCACCAATCAACCCTTCATAATAATTTTCCTCAACATCCATTCCTACTTAATCCATAAAATATTTACTCTTAATTTAAATTATTGTGTAATATCCTCTTAAAAATTATGTAAAAATAATTTTGACCTCTCATGTTCATATATTTTTTGCGAATGAAATATGTAATATACTACTCTTATAAGGAATTATCTCAAAAATTAATTTCATAAAATTTAGTATTAAAATATTAATTATTTTCTATTTTTTAAAAAATAATTTTATAAGGAATCAAATTATAATTAGTTAAAATAATTACATAAACATAAAAAATCACAATGACTATGTATCAGATATCTATATTCACATAAGAATTTATATCCACCGCTACAATCTTGACATTCTTTCAATAAAATACATTTCCAAAACAAAAAACACCATGATTGAGGATATTATTTGAGCCTATAATGTTCATTTCATATCATGTTAAATGGATAACCAACATAGAAAACAATAAATCATTTTGTATTTTATTTATAGAAATTTTATTCCAAAACTGCATTCATGAATGATGGGTTTACATACATTTTACAAAAATTATAACATCATTTTTTTCATATTGAATGAAAAATATAATTTATTTCAATATGCCTCAATGGATAAGAATTGTAATCAATTTATATACTCTTTTTGAGAAAATAAATTATAAATAAAATGAAATATGTTCTATTATACTTCTCATTTATCATTTCATTAAAAAGAATTTTTCAATTTGGTTAAAGTCCTACCATTATGATATAACCCAAATTCAAACATTTAATTCTTCTTAATCTTATTTTACAGTTAAATTAATTATATAATACTGTTTTTATTCTATAAATTATTTCAAATATTATTTAGTTAAAACATTTGATAATGTAATTTTTTATTATAATCCCAAATTCACATTGAGATTGAATTTAAAAATTATTATCTTGAATATTATTTTAGGATCCATATAATTATTATTACATGAAAATATTCATCTATATTTTTCTAGGAATTATTTATCAATGGATAGTTGTGGATAAACATTGAAATTGTGATTACTAATTTTAATAAGATACTTAATATAATTTTTATTATAATATTACCTATGTTCTACCCCAATCTTATCATCAATATTAATTGATGTTCATGATGAACTGTGATGATTTATGAGGCTTAAATAATATATTTTAAAACATTTATTTTGATTCTTTTTGTGAAAATAGCATCTTCTTATATAGAATGTATATCCATTAAAGATACATTTATTATCTCTTTTATTATGAATTCTTATGGATATTCATAATATTATATGTAACATAGGATACTAAAAAACATGTTTATAATTATATTATTATTTTTTTTCAAAATTTAACTTATATAGATTAGAAACCAAATTTTTTTGTCTAAAAATAAATTCAAAATACAAATAACTACTATTATACCATATATTCAATATAAATGTCAGGAATAGTGATATCATATCATTGTTCTCCCCATGTTTTCAATTGTATAGTTCTCTCTCCAAATTTATTTTGTGGCATGAATTGAAAACTATATTCATAAAATATCCCATTATTTTTATTATATACCACGAAGTCTTAATTTATGAATATGGATCCAATGTTTAATCAAAACATTTTCATTATGTAACCCATTTGAATTTTAGCACATTTATGTTTTTAATATCCCAAGAACATCTGATTTACAATCAATGAAATAAAAATATATATATTTTAATTAAAAAAATTATTTATTACTGTTTATGTATATATCTCTAGTATTTATATTTATTCTCTTTGAACCATAAAAATATGAATAAACTTATATATGCTCTATCCTTTTAATGAAATCTACGTTCATAAAATGTTTTTAAGTCAATTTTTATTTATGATAATCATCATATGATCCCTTTTCTTCATGATTAATATTTTTAAATTTTCCCAAAACATTATTGTTGAACTATCTGGCCATATTATTTTGTACGAAAAATACAATATCTTATATGAAAATGTTCATTTTGATCCTTCATACTCTCAGAAAAGGTATTTTTACAATAGAAAATTTTCACTAGTTTTTTATTATCTATTTTCATTTCATGATGATTTTTTAATCCCAAAAATACCAATAAAAATATCCATTTTTTTTTTAATAATACTTCATTCACAGTGTCACAACATTAAAAACCACTAAATATATCATATTAACTCATCAATAAAGAGAAAATAATTTCAATAAAAATTATATTAACAATTTTATTTGTTCGATTTCTATTAATTTTCATCCACCTATTTGATCTCGATATTAAAACACATACATGGTATTTTGGAATAATTTTGAATAATTATTTTTTACTAGTGATGTGTGATGAGAAACCACCATCCATGATCTAAGTGTATTCACCCTTAAAATCATGATAAGAAACCTCAATAACTATTTATTACTATTGATCATTGTTATAGTTTTTATATTCATATATATCATTCATTTTTGTAGTGTTAATTGTAATGTATGGAATTTATTTTCATTATGTACTAGTTAATCAAACCAACCACATGCTTCTTCAAGATCATAATTTTTTTTTCGAATTACACATTCTCTTTAGGTTGTTATCTTGGTTTTACAATTATATATTCAACCTAACTACCCAAAAAATCATAACTAATATGAAATTAATGAAAAATATATATTACACTAACTCATTTATGAAATCTATCTATATATGATGTTCCTCCTACATATCCATTCAAGTTTTATGTGTCGCCTCATTAGATGAAAATATTTTCTTCAAAACCCACATGTTGAATTCTATTTTGTAGTGAAATACATAGCATATATTATATTTTCTCAATCATTGATGTGATTTCAAGATAAATGTAATCACCCATGATATTATCTTAAACAATGTTTTTTATTAAATTACAAATTATTTTTTAATTTTTGTCACTACCAAATAAGGTATCAATTGGTTCATCACCCTTTTGAGGTGATACGTTAACTTCATTACATATATATTCATCTCTATTGTTTCTTTGTTTTCATCCTTGATTTTTGAAAATATTTTTTCTTTTATTTTTAGAAAGATAAAAAATCTATTTATTATCTTTGGAATAATAATCCTATGATTTATAAAATATTTATATATAATTATTATAATTTATGAAGTCAAAATAAAAAAATTTCAATCATTTCTACCATTTCTCCAACATCCCCTAAAAATATATAACAACTTATTAAAAATAAAGTTAATTTTTTATTAGTTCAATATTCCTTCTTTTATTCTAAATAATTTCACTAAGAACACCCATTATTCTAAAAAAATATCTCATCAATTATATCCTTTACACGGTGTGTACAAATTGACATATTCAATTCATTATTCTTTTAATTTAATAATTACCCTTCTCTTTTATTTTTTATTTTATTCCTATTTGAACAAATTCATAGTTTCCATATCTTCTTTATCTTCTTTATATGTTAATTATACTATACTCTCAGATTTTATGTGTATTATTTTTCAGAATTATAATACTTTGATAATCATAAATCTTTGTGTCTTCATATTATTTTTCATTCTCCATATAAGAAGATAAAATATAATTTTTCTAGAAATTATTTTTATTTAATATTTATTAAATATAAATTACGTTGAATTTTTTTAATTTTCTATTTTCAATATACATAAAACATTGTTTCTTCAAGATGATATTTTGGATTTAATATCATATCATTCATTTTAATATTTTAAATGAAATTGTAAAAGTGTTTCTAATATTAATATAATTAAAACATTTAATTATGAGATTACCTATATACATACCTTTACCTTTTTAATTCATATGGAGAAAATTGATATAATCTCAATGATATTCATGGAATCATGTTTAGAATTTGATTCCTATTCAAGAGACCCATTAGAATAATTAATTTTCAATGGTTAGGTGGAATTCTATGTTTTACACCATTATTAATTCGATTTATTCATTAATATTTGTCCTTTAATCATTTCATAGACTATAAATTTATTATTTAGTTTATAAAATGTGATATCAACCAAGTCGTGATCATTTAAATTTAATGTGTTTTCACTAAACTTGTCTAACAAAATGTAAACCAACTTTCTAAAATGGTATATTTTAAAAAATTTCCATACATCTAGAAATCAAGATAATAATGTTATTCACTCAAATAATAAACTCATAATATATGAATTTATCATACATATATATATATATATCATTAAATTTTGGGAATATTGTTTAATTTCATTATTCAATAATCATAAAATATCCTTCACAAATATCAGTAATCTTTCTTTACTGAAAATTTAAAATATGGGAACCCCAAACATTCAATACTTCTTAATGAGAGAGTGGCATGGGTACAATGTAGTATACCCACCCATAAACTTTAATATTATTTAATTCTTTAGTATAATTCTAAACTAACGTAATGTAGATTAACTATATTCTCATCGATGCCAAGGATAAAAAATAGTGTTAATAAAATATTTGGATTATTTATCTCCCTCTATATCTCTATGCATGAGTGAAACAATTTTCCCTAAAACATGGGAAAAACCATTTCATTGAATTAACTCTTACATTTTATATAAAATTTTCATCTTAAACTATGAATACAATAATGAAAATATAAACTACCTCAGTAGTAATCCTATATTAACATCCTTAATAATAAACTAATGAATGATTCAAAATAGATTTTAATTTCTATAAAAATAGTTTATGGTATCGAATAATTGGTTAACAAATTATATTATCCATAAGTAAAATCATACTCTAATACAAATTTAAATTTCCTAGAATTATTTGTAATGACTTAGGGATAATTAGTAGATACAAAAAAACACAATTGAAAAAAGTCATGTTGTAACACCCCAAGATTTTATAAAAAATATTCTATTAATTTCATTAATGTCTTGTGTTGTACATTACACCAAAAGGATCCTATACAACATGCATCCCTGACTTGGCTTACATTACACGTAATCGCGACCTTCCATGATAGCGTGTGTTGTACGCAATACCGTGTTTCGCAAAACAATAATATATGGTTATAATATTATTATGAACTAGCCATTAAGAATAGTATCAACTACATTTTGAATTTTATAACATTATTATTCATATTACACATTTTCTTGAACATGGTATGAGAACAAAATCATTTTTTTCGAGTAAAATAAGTATTTTTCCAAAAATGTTGTTTTGTCACCTTTTGATGGCACACCCACATTAAATCTTGTTTTTGACATGTCAATAAGTTCAAAAGTAATGACACTGAACTATTACGGTCCTTGTGTGACTATTTCTGTTATGTATTAAGTATTCTGCAAAAGTAATGTAATGTCCATCTACGTCAAGCTATGGGTCTCTACAGTTTGTATCAGAGGAAAGGTTTAGTCAAACTTTGGAAACTAGGATGCACGAACTTTAGTGAGATCCCTGTGGATAATTCTAAGGTATGTCTAGGTAAGTCCCTAAGGTTATGTGTAAGTATAGGTTATAGTCCTAGAATTACGGTAACGATCTTAGAATTAAACTTAAGATGTTAGATAGAGAAGGTACTCCACCTTTGTTATGTTGTTTTCCCTAGCATGATTTTTGGCTCTCACACTATTATTTTTGGGTTTTAGACGATAGCTGGAACCCGAAGGAACCGTGTTGATCGATGTGATGGACAATGAAATGATTGTCCTCCTAAACAAACAAATGTAATGGGGGATGGAGTGAAAAATCTTATTGCTATACTTACACAATCTATGAATCATTCTTAACTTCCAAATGAGTAAAAAGGGGAACAATATTCCATTGAGTCCATCATGAGGCAACATCCACCTTCTTTCAGTGGGTCTTCTGATCCACTTGTTGCTGAACAATGGATCAGTACCACTGAAAAGATATTTTCATTTATTCAATGTTCTGAACATGATAAAGTCATATTAGTAGTATATCGTTTGGAAGGTGAAGCTTATCAATGGTGGAATCTTATCAAGAATATGAGGACAAGAGATGAAATTGAGTCTATGGAATGGTACGAGTTCGATAAATTATTTTTCAATAAGTACTTCCCTTGTATTCTACGAACAAAGATGGAGAAGGAGTTTCTTGAACTAAAGAAAAAGGGTGATGAATTTGTTGGTTTATATGAAGTGAATTTTACAAGGCTTTCAAGGTATGCATCTGGATTTATCAACCAACCTGAAAGTAAAGTTGATCGATTATTCAGTGGATTAAAACCAAATCTTCAAAGGGAATTAGCTATAAGAGGATTCAGTAGCTATGAAGAAATTGTGTGTTGTGCTATCAAGGTAGAAATAGAATTTGGTGTTACTTATCCATCTCATGGTTTTGACAAGAAACGAAGGATGGAGTTCAAGGAGAACTCTCAGAATAATGGTGAAAAGAAAATGAATGTTTCTTTATGCTCAAAGTGTGGAAAGAAGCATGGTAGAGATTGTCTTAAAGGGACTAAAAAATTATTTAAATGTGGGAAATAAGGTCATCGAGCAGCTGAGTGTCGAATTAATGGAAAAAGGGTTGCTAATGATGTGAATAAAGAAAAGACTGTAGTGAATGCACCACCAACACTTCAATGCTTCAAGTGCAAGGAAATGTGGAATTATGCTAATAAATGCCCTAATAAAAGGGTTTGTGATGATCGACATGAGCAACCCCTTATGGAAATGGAAAAAGCGAAGTCACATGCGATCACTATTGGCAATGTTGAATATGGAAAAAATGTGGTGGAAAGATTAAGTGTTTGTGTAATTGGATTCCAAAATAATGTTGTATATAGTATCGTGGAATATTGGAATATTTATGTATTGTTCTATTGTGGTTTTCAATAATTTTATGGTACCGGTAACCATGGAAAGTAATTGAGATATTTTTGGAAAAAAGATGATATGGGAATAATGAAGGGATAAGGAGAAAATTAAATGTTTGAAAGTATTCATGAGCTCATGACCGATATAAGGAAATAGTTATATCATGGTTCGAGTATATAGAATTTTGGGGTTTTGGTATGTGGAAAGAGTTAAATTTTCCAGCACTCATGTTTTCACTAAGATTTAATGGGTATTCATTTTTCAAGAGAATACATGATTAAGGCCTTCAAATGTTTGGAATGTGACCAACAAGTCATATCTTATGATATATGGGGATCAACGATGGTATTAACATGCTTGTTATATGAACTCTTTGGTAATCGTTTTCACTATAATATGAGAGTGGACTCCAGTATTATGCATAATCCGAAAGATTGGAATGGATTATGTTGGACATAAGTTAGTATTGTTTAAGGATAGAAGTTTTTTCAATATTATTAATGGGATGTTATAGTAATTTAGTTTTAGAAAAAGGAAAACCTGCAGGATGGGCGACAACCCATCGCGTCGGACAAGGATGTGGGAATCGAACCCACAGCTGAAGTGCGACATGCCTTTATCGCCTACCACTGGACTACAGAGAGTCCCTATTTAGTAGAAACTAGTTTTATTATATTAATCAATATTATATATGAAGTATAAGTCCATTTTAGGAACCATATATGATTAATCTCACTATAGATGGACTTATGATAACTTTTCTAACCTTTTGTTTGAGACAAATGGAATGACCCATCATTCTATCACATGATCTGCTAACAATTCACGAATGACAAATTCAACTTCATTTCTTTAAGAGATGAAGTGGAAATTGTCCAAAGAACGACCAATGGTGAGACTGTACCAAAATCACGAAAGTATTTCTTCTAAATTCCAATTTCATCAACTTTAGGGAAATGATCTTGAAAACCAAAAATGTTGTCCTAGTGCCCTTATATCCGATGAATCATATGGTACCTTATATCATCACAAATCTATGGGTTTGTGATTGGTGGCTTTTTCATAGCCATTTCTCTACCACTCTCCATCAGAACTTGATGGTTAGATTTCTCTTCCATATCCATATTTTCACCTATGTTCTCCTATATGGAAACCCAGTGATGAGTTACATTGGGTAATCGTTACATTTCATACTTTAGTTTCTAAAATTACGTTTTAGTATTCCTTTTTATGATGTGGGTTTCTATAAATAGTCAACGATTTATAACTCCGATGAATTTTGAGGGCGAAATTCATTTTAAGGGGGTAGAATGTAACACCCCGAGATTTTATAAAAAATATTCTTTTAATTTCATTAATTTCTTGTGTTTTATGTTACACCAAAAGGATCTTGCACAACTCACATCCCTGACTTGGCTTGCATTACACGCAATCACGACCTACCACGATAGCGTGTGTTGTACGCAATACCAAGTTTCGCTAAACAATGATATATGGTTATAATATTATTATGAACTAGCCATTATGAAAAGTATCAACTACATTTTGAGTTTTATAACATTATTATTCATCTTACACATTTTTTTGAACATGGTATGAGAACAAAATCATGTTTTCAAGTAAAATAAGTATTTTTTAAAAAATGTAGTTTTTCCAGCTTTTGATGGCGCACCCACATTAAATCCTGTTTTTGACATGTCTATAAGTTCAATTTTACAAAATAAAATTCTTCTTTGGCATAAGGATATAAAAATTTAATTTGGATAAATGTTTCATATTATTCTGATAACTTTCATATTTTAATGAATAGTATAAACACTCTATATTTTAATTAAAAAATTCTTTTTCATTGCAATAATTTATATAGATAGATTCTCTTTTTAATTGGGTTTAATGTATAATTAGAATATATTTTTACCATTTAACCCAATGTTGGTCATTGGAATTAATTTCACTTTGAAATTGGATATAAACAAGTATCAATCTTTTGATAGTTATTGTTTCTTAAAAAAACACGCTATTTGTTTTGATAACGGGAATTATATTTAAAATTAATTAATGCCACTTATATGTTATGAATTTGGAAAAATAGACATCAATTTTGAATTCATAATATCAAATAATGCTTAGGCTGAATGTTTGGTATTTTTCTGAAAAACTTTAATTTTCGATTAATAGTGAAACCACTTAGTGGTAGTTAAAAAATGGACTTTTTTTAATTTAAATTAAATTTTACCACTTCTGTGAATTGAATTTCAAAAATACGAGAGACACAGTTAATATAAAGGACTAAAATTTGGTTCAATGAGATGAAAATAATTTTTGGTTAATAGTATCTTTTTACTGTTATTTACCACTGTTAAAAGTAAATAGGATAATTAAGGGTAAAATGATATTATTATTACCCTAACACATGTAATAATTCTATTGGATAAGTTTAATTTGACAAAAGACATCCTTAGGAATAAAATATGACTATTTAGGCCCACATGGATTAGATTAGGACATTTATTATTAATTTATTTAAAGAAGGATTAAAATAGTTAAAATCAATGTTTAATAACTAAATCATTTTTAATATAGGGTTATACATATAAATTAGACTATAAATATTGATTAGAAAGATAAAAATATTTACTACATAATTGTATTTTATTTGTAATTTTTAGACATAAAATAATTTAATTTATTTATGACACAATGATGATGCAGTAATTATCTTATTAATGAAATATTGACATAATTGATGTTATAAATAACCAAATAAATGTTATTTGAGACTTTTTGTGAATTCCAATAATTTTATATATTAATATGACATGTTATTATTGATTTAATTAATTGTTTTCTTACTAATCATTCTGTTATGATTTCCAAAAAAATCAATTACCAAATAGTGTCAAAATTTACACAAAATAGTTTTTAAAATAAATATTATATTATTAATTTTTATTATATTCCTAAAAATCTATGGTTTGGAAATGATACATATATCAGGGCAGGTGTATCATTAATGGACCACTTGGGGGACTATTGGATTTATATGTTATGTTTATTAACTATATAATATAAAAATAAAAAGTGACATGGTAAATTTCAATCTAATTAACTACGAGTTAAAACTAAAAGATAAGGTTAATATAATGACATAAACTTGTCTAATATCTATTGTATGAGAGGATTTCGAAACATACCAAACTTATCTTTGAAATATATCAATTTTGTGCTATTAAAAACCAAATATGACTTTATAATAGAATAATATTTTTTGTTTTTCCAAAGGTGCCCCTCTCCTCCCTAATAAAATGGCACCACCTCCCTCTCTTCCTCACACCACATTGAGCCTTCATGCTCGGCCAAACACGGAAAAATTCTCTTCTCCACTTCCATAGAAACATCCTAGAGGTTCTGGTCTACTTCAATGACCATGTTTAGTGCCCTAAGAGGAGGTCTCAAAGAGGCACTTCAAAGAAGAGGTAATGTCTGTTACCGATTCTTTCAACTTTATTTATTCTTCCACTCCTTCTAATTTAGTTGTTTCATTATGAAGTATTAACATAAGTATAAATCATATACTGATATGTTATTATAAGTATTAAACAACCCTTTTTCAGCATCTATCAATCCTACGGAAAACGAAATCACCACGCGTGTGTACGTTCGGAATCTCATCTCCACGTCGTGGTGTAATCTTTTTTTCCAACACCACCTTACTTGGATGGGTATAATGGTGTAAAGAATCACTATACATAGTTATTATAACATAATACTTATCCTGATATATTGTATCATCCACTCCAATTCAATTAAATTATTATGGGAACAGTATCATCGCTCGTGCGTACATACGGACTACCATCTCCACGACGCGATGAGATTCATTCTCAATGATTAACCATTCATGAATGATTATAAAGTATATATAATAAGTAATCATGAAATATATGACATAATAATGATACTGGATTTATGTAAATATATATGTATTTCATCTTCTTAATTCCATTCAATTCAGTAAGGAAACGAAAACAGCGTTCATGCGTACGTATGACCTACCGTCTCCATGAACGGTGTATTTCATTCCTTTTATCGATCTATAATATATATGTATAAGATGAATATATATTATATATAAATCATGTTTTAAATTCTAGAATTATGTAAATTAGGACATAAGTAATAATATCAAGAATGACAAGTCGAAACACATACGATAAATAAAATGATTTTACCCAAAACACTGCTTTAACATGGAATTTACAAAAGAACGGGTAATATAAAGTCATAAGTGAAACATATATGATATCATAAAAATGAATATGATTATTTAATAATTCAATGACATTATTTAAATCATTATACAAGAGGTTATGATCCATATGAAGCATATCGGACCTAAGGTAAGGGATAATTATTCCAATCTCATTCTTATCTGAGATTGTTTATTCGTAAGTATTTATTGGGGTTATGATTATTATCCATGTCCATATGTTCTCAAAATGTTTTTATAAAATGTTTACATTTAATCCATGCATTTTTAAAGTCATTTTTACCCTTTTCTACTTTTACCACATCGTATGGAGGGAATCTTTCATTTGTTCACCATACAAGGTACTTTTTGACTTTTCCGACAAAAGTACGAGAAGAAAGTTATGTTTAACTTATAAGACATGAACGGATTTTTATGGTTTTATAAAGCCTTATTTTCATGAATCATCCTCCAAAATATTTCATGAATATTTTAAACAAAATCTCTTTCTTTTAAAATTGCATGACTTTTTGTGAAAAGAAATTTATTTTAAAAAAGAAAGGATATTTTCCTCCAGAATTCATTTAAAGTGTTTTATCAAAACAATTTTTCCATCTAAGATGACATTATTTCATATGTGTATGATTCAAGTATCCTGTCTCTATGATTTACATGGTTTAACTTTTCTTATGTTGAAATATCCATTTGTTTTATATGTATTATGTGATGATGGGGTAATGTTTATGAAACCCATTTTATTCTTTGGGTTATGATGAATGTTTCAAGTTTATTTTTTTGGCACAAGTAAGAATGATTTAATTATGAGATGGGTGGGACCTATATCTCCCTCCAATGCATTGGGTAAAGATTTTTATCTCATGAGATTGACATGGTTGGAACGGTATGTTAATCTGGTTCAGTGTTATGGGACTGGAATGTGGAGTGAACTCGATTCAGAAAGGGACTTTGTCCACTAATATTGTCTTGGCAGTAATGCCTTGGATACTATGGAAATCATAATAAGTGCTGAATGGTTGCCACAATTACATGTTTTATTCCCATTCTATTTTATCATGATTGATGTTCCTTTATGATATATGTCTTATGTACTTCCATGATTTATGTCTTTGCTCAAGATTTTGATGTTTAAATTTCATGTTCAAATTTTTGATTCCAAATGTTTATGGATTGTTTTATGTTATCTATGTTTGCCCTAACTGAGCATTTGAGATCAACCTTTTTATGTTTTATTTTCCCCAGGAAATAAATAAAGGTTTTAGGTAAGAAAACAAAAAGGGGAAGATCGTTATGGGAGTTGTTAAATATTTTTCAACCTGATTAGAAGTTTATATTCCAAGATTCCAAAGACACTAAACTATTACGGTCCTTGTGTGTCTGTTTTTTTTATGTATTAAGTATTCTGAAAAAGTAATGTAATGTCCATGTTTGTCAAGCTTTGGGTCTCTAAACATGCTCTTATACTAATTACATTATTTGATATAAAAATGATCAAGAAAAATAATTTATGATGATGAAATTTATTGATATTTATAGAAGAAAATGAAAAAATTACTTTTAAAAATGTTCAATAACACCTTTTATTGAATGGATTGTCCCTTTTTGTTATAAATTGTGATCATATTTCACATATTCAGCTTTTATTATCAATAAATAAATGTTCTTACAGATATGGAAGACGTTCCTAGAATCCTATATGTTTAAATGTTGTAATATAATATTATATTTTAAAGAATGAGTGTTAAAAATATTTAATGATACTTGTTTACCTTCCTAAAGTCTATTTGAAAAATAGGTAATATAATAATTATCTTCTTCTCACCATCATATCATAAGTTTTTGTTGTAATAATCTGATGATGATGATATTGATTTAATATTTATTTTTACATATAAATACAAACCAAATTTACTGTGGTTTTATATAGGCATTGATTGGGGGTGAACTAGTGAAAAGATTTCTTATGAACATACCAAATGAATAATCATCACCAGTTATGTCGAATAACACACGTTACCAACAACATTATTTTTCAACATCAATCCTTTTGTAATTTATAATTTTAGTTGAGTAATTATGATTACACATACACAAAACCGTGGTTGTATATATATAAATATAAGGATCACTATTAAAAATTTATTTCTATATCATTATCATGTCAAAATATCATTTATTGACACCAAATCCTCTAAAACCACCACACAAATTAAAACAAGTATGGTAGATCCGTAAACTCATGTGCATAAAAATATCTCTACAAAAGAAAAATGTAATACCATAGAAAAAATATATTACTATTAATGATAAAATTAAAAGGATATTCAGATATAAACATGAATATAAAAATCTAATCTCAATAGAGAATCCCTTCTCTTTCATCTCTTAGATCACTAATATACTAAAATTTAGCAAGAAAAATGACTTCTAAACCAACCAATGTCATCATTATTCTTACAATATAGTAAAATAATATATCTACTAGTACCTAATGAAATAAAATGTTAATAAGACTAGTAACTCCATAAGAAATCATAACCATACATCTTATTCAATGCATGAATTTGATTATATTTTTTTACAAATTCCAATTCAATGATCTTCAAGTTATGAATATGTATACTTATTCATTATGTATCTCTTCTTTATAGCTTTTTTATTATAGGAATTCCACACTACCACACACTATACACTATTTTATATGTCTTTAACTATACTATACCAACACACATCCTCTATTTTATTAATTGTTTCTACAAATTTAAAATTAAATGTCCAATCACAATTTCTACCTTCTCCTGCTTTTATGTGAACATTTAATCAAATATTAACCTTTTAGTTACAAATGATTTGCTTTATGGTAATAAATTATCGTGGTATAGTATCCCAAGTTTCATTTACAATGAAACATCATTAAAACATCATGAATATATATTTTATACGTGGACCATGATATGGATAGGTGAATATCATAACACAATTTTCTATAATTACTAAAAAATATTATGAACTAATAAATACCACCACCACTCTGTCAAGACTATGGAATAATTTCCATAATATTTATATTTTTTATAGAAGCACAATTTATTGTTAATAATTGTTTATAAAATAACTATATCATTACATGACCATGAAATATGATCTTGGATGTTACTAATAGTCAATTTTTAAGAATAATAAATGGAAACATGAATCTTCTTCAATAATATTTATATTATTTTTAAAAATCTACAATTGTCTCTTTGTTATATCAATCACCTATAAGGATGAACTCTCCCAATAATCTAATAGGTTATCAAGACACTCCAATTAGTTTTTTATCAAAAAACATATCCCTAAACCACTCATAAACCTATCAATGAATCATTATTTGATCATTTTATGAATATTTGATAAAAATGGATTTTGGAACCAGAGTAGTGAATAACTATGTAGTTATAATAATTATTATAAATTTATAATAAAATCTATATATCATATATATATTCTCTTCAAACCTATATCATATAAATAATTCACCACACATATACATGAAAACATTTTCATTCTAATATACTAATAAAATATGTTAGGATAGTTTACACACCAAATAATTAATCATCACATGATAATTTAATTTCTTTAAATAAACAAAAAATTAATTCACATGTGTACACTAAAATCATAGATTTCAACATTAAAAGTATCCTCATAAATATATACACATCAATAACAAGATATCTCTCCATATTTATAGATTTATATTTCCATATTAATTCCCTATTGATAATATAATGCAAAAGAATATGTTATAGAGGTGTTTTTAATCATAACTTATTCTTTCAGAGTGTTGAGTTTATAATCCCATCTTTGAAATTTATTTCTTAAAAATATCATCATTTTTTATTAATAATGGAATTTTACACTTTTTTTTAAAAAATATTTTATATTTATAAATCATTATTTCATTTTCTCTACAATAAAATTTTACAAGATATAAATTAGGTTTGATAAAAAAATCAAACTAGATTTATCAAATGACATATAGAACATTAATTATCATTTCCACTAACATGATAATCCTCACATCAATATTCAAATATTCTGGTCACTTCTTCATCTGTATTAAATGAATTTTTTCATGAGTGGCTAAAAAACATTCAGCATTTGAAATTATTTGGGTAAAAAAATATGCTTCTTTGTGTTTTTGAGTGCCTCTTTATCTTATTGATTTATATATTTTGATAAATCATTATTCCATATAATATTTTTTGGTATGAAATTTTTTTATTCTCCTCTCATATTTTATTATTTTATATTTATTTATATATTTATTTATTATTAATATATTTTAACATTTCTTGTTATAATTTCTATTTATCACTATTCTCAATTATTTTCATGTATTCCATGTTAATGAATTTTCCTAAGTCAATAGACCTAATTTGTAAATTTATTACCTTTATATATAATATCTCTTAGAAATCAAGTTATGTTTATAAACTTTATGTATTTAATATTTAATCTTATGTAATAAAAATTTTGTCTCACATCTTCTGTGATTGGTTTTATAGTTATTTTTGGGACCTTGACATATAGAATATATACACTTACATATTGAATATTGACTCTTACATATTACGGGTTTGAAATTTATGAAATGTATAATACCAATAAACATTAATATACTACTCTAATTCTTTAATGGTTTACTATTTTGTTTCTTTTTTTTTGAAAAGTAATATTAAATTATATATGAACTCTAAAGTGTATATTTACTATTACATGGAAATTTGTTTCAAGGAAAGACTCATATGGAATAATGCTAATTTTTTATATGAAAACAATATTTATATTTTTCAATGGATGATACATATTAATACGGAACATTATTTAGAAATTAATATTACATGTTAACTGGTGATTTGAAATTTTACTTTCATGAAAGGTTTTAGAAGATATGTATTGAGAACATAAGGATTTTAAAGATAGTATTTATATATGGAATATTTTATGATTTATATAAATATTAACAACCATATTTCATGATTGATAATTGATTCATTCATGCTAGGATATAAGAAGATCATCACACCTTGGTAATATCCAAATATTTTACATATATTGGGTATTTTTTTCTAATAAACTCCGTGAAATTTGTGGGAATATTCCAATTCATATTTAATGTTCCTTAGTCTAAGTAGAATATTTCCATGCCTTTTTATTTGAAATTAATGATGAAAAATGATTATTACTTCAAATGAATAAACATTATGAATTTGAAAAAAAATATTTAAATGATATTTTTTGTTTAAATTAATTATATATCAATTTTAATGTTTGAATAAGATTATTGTTGAATAATATCTCTATAAAAAAGAACCAAAAAAACTACGGGATAAACAAAAAATACATTTAATTGTTTATGATCACTACTCAATTCCTATAATAATTTTTCAGAAAACATATCTTTTCAAAGATTAATTATTAAGTGTGAATTGATAAAATAAACATATGTAATGTTTTTCTATATATATAATGTTTTATAGTATTGGGTTTCATTTTATATATAATATATTAAGATATAATATTAATTGGTTTACCATTTTACTTATAAAAGAGTATTAGTTTTGTTTATACCTCATTAAATGGTAAATGTACGTATTGTATGTCCCTCTAGGGAAAATATATGCCTTATATTGTATGTTCCTCCAGTAGAAATGTTAGGATGTAATTGGGTTATGACTCCCCATGAAAAGTAGGTTGGATTTACTTTGACATATACATCTTGAGGTGTATATGGCGGTAAAGTGTTAAAATACAATCATTATGATTTCAAATGATATAAAAATTAATTATAATATTATATTATTTTTTTAATTTTGTTTTAAATATTAATTTCATCAAATCAACCCATATTTACTCTCAATTATCATTTTTTGGAAAGATACTGTTATCAAATATATTCCCACTAAATAGATGTTCCCTATTTATTTGACTCTAATTCAAAAAAAAATGTATCATAGGCATATCCATTATGTTTTGAGGTGAATGTTAATTATCTTGATATAAAAAAATATTACTGGTGATTTGAAACATTTTTATACACTATTTTACAAACATTATCAAAGTCATAAAAGAATTTGTAGAATATATTTTTTTGTTGTTGGATAAGGATAAAATTTTGGATGGATTCCAAAATGTTCTCACATCATTTTTCATAAATATAATTGTTATTGTGAATCTATTTTGTAATCCAACCTCATGTAATTGTGTATTAAATGTTTTTCTATAATATTACAAACATAGACATTGAAATTGAAATTTCCAAATCCACTAACCACAACTGAAATAGGTAAGAAAATTTTACATTATTAGATCATTAATATTTAGTATTGATATATTATTTGAAATGTTTTTACACATGCTTAATCTAATATGGTTCATCGTGATATTTTGATAATTTTTAAGGTGTGAATGATTGTATTCATATGATAAAAATAAATATGTTGGGAATGTTACTATCTATGTACTATCATATATAAAGTGGGAAAATGATAATGTTACTCAAATTATCCTTAGGTTCAAAATCATTTCAAATTGAATGATTAATTATGTTGAATTATTCAAAAAAACAGTCATAGTTAATAATGTTGTTCTTATCATTGTTCTTTTATTATAATTATCAAAAAACACAAATCGATTTTTCAATGCATTCAATCTTGTGACTTGAAACTATTCTTGACGATAACATTATAGAACACCTCAAAGTATACATAAAGATGTATTAAAAGGTGTTTTAAATTAATATATATTGTCTATAGGAACAATGCCGACATTTAGAAGGAAGAAGGTAATCATGTTTATGAGGAACATGATCCCTAGAAGTACTAACTAGCCGATCTATAGACACTATCCAAAGAGTGGAATTCCATCGAACTCCACCAACTTTCATGACCCCACTGACTACCCAGTAGAGTAACATTGTATAGCCAATGCTGGTGGGAAGTCTAATTCTTGATTTAGAGAGACCCTTGACAAGCTGGTGGTGGTGCATCAACCATATAGTGAAAGAAACAAGTATTCATTGACTCCCAAGGATCCAAGTAACTAATGGTGGAGGATACTAGGTACCTAGTGGAAT
This sequence comes from Viscum album, assembly GCA_963277665.1. Taxonomy (NCBI): domain Eukaryota; kingdom Viridiplantae; phylum Streptophyta; class Magnoliopsida; order Santalales; family Viscaceae; genus Viscum; species Viscum album. The sequence goes on along the minus strand of OY728140.1, from coordinate 1,707,830,594 downwards.
CTTCCAAACTATTCTACATCAATAATTTATTATGGTTATACATTTTTTATTCTATATGAATATGAATTAAATACCCTCTATGTATCAGGAAGTATTACAATAGGTATTTGAGCATTCAAATATGCGTCATTGGTGGAATTAATAATCTATAATAACTCACTTGGTAATCTAATCGCCAACTACAATAAGCTTAATTTCTCTATGTCTTTCAAATATCTATCTTTAAAAACCATATTTCCTCTCCTAGAGTGTCTGCCAAAATTATTATATTCATTCACTCTCGTGTAATATTTTTATTATATACTATATTTCATAATATCATTTCATATAATGAATAACAAAGACAAAGTGGTGGATTCATAGAAATACCATTATTTATTATCATTCTCTTAAATTTATTGTTCTCTATCATTATAGTGAGGGACCATTGTTTTAATTCCATTATGTTAATATGTAAATAGAGTATTCTTTTTTAGGGTTTTATATTTATAATTAATGATATAGTTTTATTATATATATGGTTTCTTTATATAACCAAAAAAGGAAATAGATAGTTTGGTTACAAGGATTCAGTTAAATCTATGGGAATAATACATTTAATCTTTTAGTGATTAAGGTGGTAGAAATAGGGTCTCTATGAAATATATTTCAAAACGTACTTACAAAATATATTCTCTATTTTATTTTCCAAAATTTTAAATATTTATCACTTTTAATAATTCATTATAATTTTATTCCACCAATTAATGTATAATTAGTTAATAACATTTATTATCAAATTGATGAATCATTGTAGTCACACTTTATTTTAATATTTCTTCTTTATTTTCTTTTATTATTTTTTATAAAAATTGTTTTTAAGGTTTATATATGTAATATTTTATAATGATTATACTAAACATGGATTTTCTCCAAATATTAGTTAATGGGAAAATCATCACCCTCTACCCATTTTATTATACTTCGGTCTATATTTGAAATCAATGGGGTATTTGATTTCTTTTTTAATATATTTGAAAAATAATTTTTTTTCAAATATTGATATTTTGTTTTTTTCAATAAAACATTGTTACTTTAGAATAGAAACACTTTGGTAGTGCACAAATTTTTTATGATAGTAATTACGTTTATTGGAAAAATCCTATGTGTACATTTCTTAGATCTATTGATTATTCTGTTTGAAATATTTTTTATGTGGGTATACTATTATAACTATTAAATATGGTAAATAGATAGAATATGTAATTTATCCTTTTGAATTAAATGGTTATTTTATAAATTCCATTCATTTTGGATTGTATAATGATGAACTTAATGCCACTTATACACATAAAATGGCTCTTGAAATTTGGATATTTTTAAAATTAACTCAATAACTAACAAAAATAATTCAATTATTTCCACATATATTTGTTTAAAAAATATGTTAAATGTTTCACCATGAATCATAGGTAATCTATAACTAAAATGCTTACTCGATTATCTGATAATTTTGAAGGGAGAAAATATACTGTTGATTATCTTAAAAAATAAACATTAATCAAGCAAATATATTGATTTTTAATAATTCATTAAGAACATAAATTCACCATGATATAATAGGATAAAGAGGTGAAATAAATATAAGTGGAGAACCTATTTTCTCTTCCATGACATATGTTATTATTATGGTAAGTATATATGAAACAGAGTCTAATGGTTTCAAAGAAAACTAAGAAAACTATTTCATTCAAATATATCTAAAATAAAACTTTTGAAAGAAAATAAAAAAGTATGAAAATTTATTAAAGTTCATGAAAGTACATTGAAAATAAAATATATAGCTCAATATTTAAACAAAAAATAATAAAACAAAATTCAGTTGCATTAGTTTCAAAAATAAGGGTCATACCATTCCTGACTATCCCTTGAAAAAACAATCCAAAAAATAAGAAAGTCAATAATGCTATAATGTTTTCATCTTGGAGATTAAGAAAAAATTCAATTTCAACATATAAATCAAGTAAATAAATTTAAAAGTTCTTGTTGGCCAAGTTTGATATATGTTAACAAAATAATTCCTCATGATATACTTCTTATTCTTTTACATCTTCTACCTCTTAATTAATCAATAATTTTTTTTTTCTAGAAACCAAATTAATGGTGTTTTTATAATTATATTATAAAATTAAATTTATTTAAAAATAATTTCAAACATTTTATTTCATAAAATGAAAACACATTAATAGAGAAAAATTATTTTATATTATATTTAATTGAATGAAATTTTTTTGAAGATTTTTGATTTATATTTATGGATATAAATAATTATCGTTCTCATTTTAATCATTGTATATAAATTTTTATTAAAATATTTGGACCACATAATATTATTCAAAGTAATAATAGGATTGTGTTTTCAAAAAAATCTATATAATTATACTACCCTAAAAGGATTAATTATGAAAAGTTATTTTTAAAAAATACAATTTTAAATTATTTCTAGAATCATGGTCATCTAGTTGGTGAATAAAATTATTAAAATGATTGATATATTTGATAATAATGAATTCATATCCCTTTTCTTCTTCTGAATATATAAAATTATTTAAAAAAATATTTCATTCAAAATTCATTATTATCCAAATTAGGTATACACAATATATATGTATAAAAATCTATAGTTTTATAATATATTGCAGAACACGGGAAAAACATTAGATAGTATGTGATATATGGATAATGGGTTATAATAGATTATATGTGGTTATCCTTCCAAATTCAATCATCTTGAATACAATAAATGAGGAAATTCTAATTTTAGGAAGAATCATAAGGTTAAATTGTCGATATAGGTAAGATTCGTTTCTATAGCTATTCATTAATTAAGGATAGATAATTTTTTAAAGTCAAAAATATTAATTTAATAAATTTTCGTCACTTTGGTGAGAGAAATTTTTATAATTAATTTTAAATTTATTTATACAGAGATTATAATTATAATTTAATTGTTTTAAATACCGCTTTTAGTTTTGAAAGTGTTTATACTATTGATTTCAAATACCTTCTGGTAAAATTAATTTTTTAAGTGAACAATATACTGATTTGTGGATTTGTAAAAGGATCCTAGGACATAATAATATTCACTCTCATATTAAGATCAACCATAACTAACCTGTATAATTTTTAATTAAATTTAATTTTGTAGATAAATTTGTTTGTGAACCTTTCTATTATGGAATGAAAGAGAAAAAATCTCTTTGATCAAAATTTATTATTTCTTAATATAAATTTTAAGAAATATTCCTACCAAAAATTTTGGAATGAACATGTGTTTCTATAACAGAATTTAAAAATAACCCATTGAAATTATCAAAGGATTTAGTAGATATACTTGGTATTTACTCTTAACTCATAATAATGGGTATACAGATGTCTTAATAAACATTTAAAAGGATTTTTAAAAATGAAAAATTCAATACTATATTATCCCTCATAATTGAAAATGGTGTATTTTTTATAATAATTACATTGATATGTTTTATTCTTCTAAATTTTATCAACACGAATATTCATCTCCTATAAATCATCAAATAAAATGGGGTTGTCAAGAGAAAACATATGGCCCTATAAGAAATTTCCAGGACACACAAAATTGGATTTACACTAATAAATATAATTGGGATGTGGTTTTCAATACAACAATATTTATTTTTAGTAGTTTTTTCCTAATTAACACCTTACTAAAAATTAAATATGAACTTTGGAATGGTTAAATCTTAATGGTTTGCTTTTTTAGAGTCATTAGTTATAAATTATTTACGATTAATGACAAGGGTAATGTAAAAAAGTTTTACCCTAATTCTGATGACATGATTTTCTTTGTGTACTCAAACTAATGTAAATCCAATTTGATATTATGTATGATGATGTAAACCCTATAAGAGTTAATTCACATATAATTTTTTGAGAATCTTCTTAATTAACATCCATCATCTGATGCCACTATTGGAAAAACTAGTTTGACCCTTCTTAAACATCGATATTGTAAATTAATTAAATATAACCTAGAATCCTCACCATATTCTTTTTCCAAATTCATGGATTCAATCCAAATAATATTTTATTGAAAATGATATCACTTAATTTCTATTTGGATATTTTTTTAGGAGACCCATATTAAATGAAGGTAAACATCCTGAATTTTTCTCCCACCTTAAACCACATTCCCATGATGGTTCCATTAATTACGTTAATTGGATATCATTCATGAATGTTTTCTTGATCACATTTCAAATAAAAGTCAATTTTAATCTAGTGTAATGTCTCAACAATCCTCCAAATATTTTAATTATGTTGTTTTTTCAAAATAAACATTATTTGAATGGAAATTATATCCATGTCATGTCACAAATGTTTTATATTGTCCATAATCATGAATAAGTTATAGATTATACTAAAACCATTAACCTTATTTCACAACATTAATCTACAAGAATACTATTGGAATTCACTGGTCATTTAATCTTTTAGATTTTTGACATGGATATCAATATCGATCTATAAATAGTTTCATTTTAGAAAATTCCTTTGTAAACAGAATACTTATTTTTTAAAATCTGTAGTATCCATATTATATTTTCATGTTAACAAAATCTCTATACATTTTGATATAATCCCTCAGTTTTTGGTATGATAGGTAAACTATATTAATTTTTTAAAATGATTTTAAAATGGGAAAATTTGATTCTAACCACTTCTTAGAAAAAATTCAAGTGATTTACAAATCATTAAAATATATATTGATAATGTTATTTTTGGCTCATTAAAATTAACTATTGGTAGTGATTCTTTTTATTTAATGAATGATGAAATTGAAATGCATTTTATGCGAGAACTAAAATTAAAAATTGGTTTTAAAATTTCCTATAATTTAGATGGATGCCTTTTAAAAATTGAAAATATGTTAATGAACTTATAATGAATATTGTAATAGATCATAAAGAGGAAATTAGAATGACCATGAGCCCAACTCGTGAGCTGACACTGGTTATAGCTGATCATTCTGTCAAGAGGACGATTTGTTGATGTATGATTGGATATATATATTAGCATACTATGAATCATCTTTACATCTTATTTAGTTTATTGTTTTGAGGTTATTTTGGATTGAACTACAATGATTAAAATTTTAAATATCTTAAGACATTTTTTCATTATTTTAAATGAACTACAAAATTTATATTATTTTTTCGTAAGGAAATAGTTTTAACAATATTGTTATTATGATTAAAATAATATAAGAAACATAATATTGGAACATGACATGTACTAGGAAAATTACTTATCTCTTCGAGAAGCATGAATTTTTTTTCAATATGTCTATAATTGATGAAGAATACACAGTCTTTGCGAGTTATTTCACCCATGTAATTTCAACGAAACAAAATATCGGGAAATTTGGGCAATCATATTCTTTTTTCCATATAATGTGTGACCACACTAGTGTGATTAGTATCTATAAAACACATATCAATAACTACCACACAATGTACATATTCTTGAGATTCCATTTTTAATGATATTACTTATAAAAAGGTGACTTTGTTTTTAAAATTGTTTATGAAATCCTTTTACATGATTATATATTCAAAAAAATAGAACTCTTTATCACCTTTAATTCATTATTAGAGAGTTGGTTTTGATTGTATGATGACACTTATCACTTAATCACATTGAATGATTAATATTTTTTTATTATTTTCATAATTTTCGTTAAATGGAATTTAAATTAATAAATTTTATTTCAAAACATTTTAAAATTTTGGAAATGTAATGTATGTATGGTAATAAAATAAGAACATTAATATTTGAATACAAACAAGTTTATACGGTTCTGGTGTAGATGCCAATAGAAATATATCCCAATTTTTTTGATTTTGTTCACTACATTCTCTATACTAGGCATAATTAGCGAGCCTTTATTGCATACCTTTTTAGAAAAAAATGGATAATATTTTAGAGGGGATTTAATATAATCATTACTAAACATTAATAATGAAATAATTTTTCAAAATATTTATTTTCAAATCCATTCATTTCTTTTTTTAGTCTTATTTAATAATGATGATCCCCTTTAAATCACATGATGTATTATTTGAGGTGGTGATTTTTTTAAATAATAATATGATCTGAGAAATGAAATTTTAATTTTGAAAATTATATTACAAAAAATATATTTTATTTTCATTATAATTTCATAAAAAAAATTTATATAACATTTAAAATTAATTTTAACAAAATATTTTTTTTCATTTTATTTTTCATCATTATTGAAGATTTATTTTTCAATGTTTTTATTGTTTTTATAGAAAAAAATTATTTTTTAACTCACACTAAAAATCATTAATGATGAAATACTTTATTATTATTTTTATAACATCATTCTGTAACCATATTTTTTACTCTTTTTTTAATCGCAATGGGAGAGAAATGTATTATATTTGTTAAGATTTTTCACTCGAGTGGTGAATGAGAGAGGTATTAAATTATTATAAATTTTTTTATTATAAAAATATGGTATAAGTTTCTTCCTCTCAATATTCTTTAATTTTAATGATAAAAGACACTCATATTGTGATTACTATTTTCAATCACGTGATGTGTAACAACCATTGATGAATTCTTAATAGAACCCCTAAATGGATCCAAGAAAAAGATAATGGTTATTTTGAAGCCTTATAAGAAATCTTGATGAACCAACAAGGTTCATTGAAGGAGGTGGATAAAACACTTTACAAAGCACATGACCACAGATATCATCGGCTAGCTTGTGCAGTGACACTGTCCAATAGGTGTCATGCCTAGGACCTCCCTCAGCCAGTGGGATCCCATCGACTACCCAATGTAGGGTCATTAAATAGTTGGTTTTAATGATTAAAAGTGTCTTAGAGAGTATATTTCACTATCTAGCAAGGAGAGGTGCATCAGTCAGCTATTTGGTGTACACAAGATAACCAGTAGAAGAAGTATGTGTGCATAAATTTCCAGGGATACCATAGGCTACCCTCTATCGTTAGACTATCAATAATGAGACGCGAATTTATGGTTTTAAAATATTAGGAAACATATAAATATTATATTTCAATAATATCAATGTATTAATGAACACTATCGATAGTATTAGAGTTTATATATAGGGGCCTTAGGGGGGATGGGAATCTATAACAACACACTTTCTCATCTGACCCCAAATACAAATATTCACTCTTGTAACATACTAACATAGTATCCACTAAATAGTTTCTTGATATGGTGGGCCACATGGGATTATGTTCTCATCTAGGTATTTCAAAAACATCAGACTAGCAGCATTGGCCTATAGTGTGTTGTTGTGGAGACTACACCATCATGTCTTAGTGTAACGTAGTGGTAGTAATCAATCTGGTGATAGTGAAAGTTGAAAACCAAATAGATAACAGATAACATCCATGATTTGAATAGATAAACAATTAAAAATGTAATCTCATATTCTAAGTAATTTTTCATACTATTTCTATACAAATATGAAAAATTAGAATACATTCATCAAATATAATACACGAATTAAAATTACCAAAAAACAAAACAAAATATTTTTAGATAGAATCATGAGTGAAGCTTGGTCATGTTCTATCCTACTCCTAATTATTGAACTATCAAGAATCATTAAATGGGTTCTTTAACTAATACCCAAAGGTAACCATGAATTCTTTATTGTTACAAAATCATTATCTGAATAGGGTGTTACATAACACTCATTATGCCACCACCAATAATTTCTATAACATGTCCATTCTGTGTCATATAAACAAAACTAGTTTGATTAATAACATATGTATAACAATAATGATATTAATGTTCCTAAGGAATTTGTAATAAAATTATGTTTTATTGTTTATCCTACCAAGGCCCCCTCAAAATATTAGTCAATCTCCCTTGGACAAGGGAAATAAAAAATTATAATAAAAAGAATCAATTTCAATTCTCACAAAAAATATCAAATACTCATACAAGGGATATCGTTAATAATAAAAAATATCCACCATGACCAATCATTATAACTGTGTGTCATTATTCACAATGGAAACTCCTTTTAATAAATTTCTATTTTATCCATCAAGGACACACTATATAAACAAAATTTTCAGACTACAAATATTTTGATCAAATGTATATAATATAATGAAATCCACATTGATTCCCTATAGAATATAGATGGAAACTCAGTAAAGACATTGTTAGAGTATAAGGAGGATGTCAATGGACCTTGTACAATGCACTTCAAGAATGAGATATCCAATGGTCAATGTTCCCTCAATTTCCAATAAAATTAGGATCCATGGAGAAATATCATTCAAGTCATACACTATCATAATCAAGACCCATGGAGTAGAAATTTTCATAGTGTGTTATTGAATTAGGATCCATGTTATACCATCTCAGTCATCCACTATCATAATAAATTCATCATCTCATTTCATTCAACATTCATGATCCTTCACACTCCATGATTTCTTCAAACTCATTTCCACATTTTCTAAAAAATAAAGCGTTATTGTTAAATCAATTCATATCATGTTATCACTTGTAAAGTTGACAAAAACACCCTCCTTTCAACTCAATTGTGGTATTGTTAGTATATAGTGTCTCCCTCTAACAAGTTGAGTAGTAACACAACAAGTGGGTGGTATAAATAAGGGAAGATACAATTTCACACACCATTTGTTAACGGGTTTTGGGCTACCAACCTCAAACAGTCACAAAGGAACTTGTGAGAAATATAAAAAGATTCCAATTAATTTAATTAAAATGTAGAATTAATTAATGGGCCTATGACGGAATGTCTGATTGGAAACACCATGAAAAAAGCTTTATAAAACACCAAACATGTGGGAAATGATATAGACCACATACATTAGTTTCATAGTAGTGTACTCATACAGTATTAGGATATGATCCAGTCTAGATCAAGAGAAATTATAATAATGGTTGGAAATCCTAAAAATATGGAATATCACATTTAAGATAAATAACTCTATTGATTAAATATTAAATGAATAACATAACAAGATCATCAAAGAACTTTATATTGAATATAAAACGAGAAAATGGTTTTCAAATATAGATCCAGAATAAAAAATGGTTGCATACTCTACAATTTGACCATCAAAGGAATATAACAATGCTATAGATCATTTTATATGGGAGTAGTAGGAGAATGAAATAGATTATAATAATTTTTAATTGTGAAATGGTAATATCCCCTCGAATTTCGGCTACACATGGTTGGGCCACATGGTTAAAAAAATTGTGAACTAGTTGTATTCCCTTATCTTCTCCAAGAGGTAACTCGCATGGTTCATCCTATTAGTTTGTTAATCTATGGAAAAAAGTGTTTCAAAACCCTTCTAAAAATTTTAGAGATAACTATTTGGTCATTAATCCATACCCACACTATTTTCTCAAATCGTGTGGCCTCTTTTTGTGCTCTATCCAACCCCGAACGGGCTTCAAAAACCATATTTCTTAGGTTTCATGGTTTCTCCAAAATGTGTGCCCAACTTCCCATTACAAAAAGAAAGGCTTTGGAATTCGTAAAATCCCCATACACCATTTTAACTCTAATGTCCTCATTAGGCATTACTATTTTCTCCGAATGAAGAATTTAAACTATAAAAAACATATGTACATCATAATAAAACATGTGATAATACAATATTAACCCTTTCAGTAATTCAACCTTGAACTTCCTTTCTAAGAGTGGTAAAGATTTTATTAAGAGTAACTATTCTAATTAATCACATACATTAGTCTCCTGATCCCAAGTGAAACCTTATAAATTTCAAATATTCCATATAACTATTATTTGAGGAACAAAATGGCATCAAGAAAGATTCATCCTCCAATCAACAATATGAATGGTATTTTCTTCAAATATGGCATATTCTTGTTACTCCACCAACTCTTAATACATAGTTTTAGACGGGTTTGAGGGATAACAGTGCAACTGAGATACATAGAAGTCATTGTTCATGGCTGTATACATCATAGATAACTAAAATGGATGGTCTATCAGCCTAAATCTCTCCACAATCTCAAACAGAACATTATATCATGGTGAAATCATGGACTCTATGTTGTTTTATTTATTTCCTATGTTCGATGATATACATATAAGTCTTAATCCATACCCTCAAACTCTAGAGGTCATCAATTACAATTAGAAAAAAAATTATCGAGAGTATTTTCTATACATTCAATTTCTAATCAATTTGACTTTCTCAGAAGTCTCCCTCTTGAGAAACAATACATGAAATTCTTCCTCACCAACCTCTAGTGATCATAGAGGTGATCAGCCTAGCATATAATTCAATTCATCATAAGGTTCCATTTTTTTAGTCTCCTGATAGTTATTATTGAATATAAACACAAATAGGGTTATGTGGCTCTCCTAAGAGCCCCTGAAATATAGGGTGTATGATATAGTCATGTCCTCATGAACCTGAAGCATGTTATATGATTATACATCAGTCTGAGGGTGTTATTATGTGCATAGAAGAACCCATACTTAAATACCTCTAACTACTACAATGAAACATACATAAACACGACATCTCTATTTGATACAACTCTCACATGAACCCCACAAAGTCATAATATATCACAGATATATAGCCTCCAAAACTCATCTACGGTGATGAAATATATAACTGGAAGGAAATATAATAGTTTCATTATCCCTTCCTCAAAAAACCATTCAACATAACTACCTTCATGAAAAAACATTAATATGATTACGAAATCCAAAACAACATCATACCATTTCCCCTCAAGGATAGGTAAATTTTATAAAATTCCATTTGGTCAATGAGTTTTTAATTTCACCCACTAGCAAGTGGGACACCTTATTACCAAACTAGCTTCCACACATTTCATCCCAGACTACCAATACATGTGATTTATATCACTATACATCTTGATAGTTTCAAGATTCACATTCTAAACTGAGTACAAAAAATCCCACATTATCTCCATTAATATTTCTACTGTAACCCATAGATGACCATGGATATGAATAATTTTATACTCACCTATAGTTCAACAAGGAGAAAACTCCTCATGTTCCACACTCTCCCATAGAACAAGGTCCTATATATTTTATAACTATCTTATCCTCACTCTATTCATAAGAGTGGATATCACTTTTAAGGGTGATGAAAACGTTTTCCCCTGACTGTCCTGAACTTACAAGTGCATCTCTAAAAAAAATACCATAAGATGTCACTCGCTAATGGCCTCCTAAAATTCCTATATTTTAATCCACATACTCAAGGGATCAGCCACTTCATTTCCATTTCAAATCATATAGGAAAAATCAATGTTAATAAAACTATTGGTATTCAACCCACCTTAATTTATAAGAATTCATGTAATGATGTGAAAATGTATACTTGGTGATTTTGGGGTCCATGTCTGCCAAATTATTCTTCCCTAGTAGATAATTTTTCCATTAACAGAAAAAATGAATAGCAGCAAATAAATCCATATCGTGTTTCGGGTAATTCCTCTAATGTGGCCTCAATTAATAAGACTCAGACTCCATGACTCTATCTCCCAACATCAAAACTGGTCCAAGCAAAATACTTGATGAATCTCAAAACTATAAGTAGCTCCTAACTAACTATTATTGACTCAAGACAAATGCATATGTAATTCTCCCTTTCGTCAACTAAAATGTTTTCTTTAAGGTCGCTGATTATAAAACCTTCAACCCCTTATTATTCTGGGTTTAATTTGGTTATTATAAAACTGAGAAATCTAGTATTATTTTCTTATATTAAAATTATATCCCTAATAAACTATGTATGTTAAATAGATTCTTGGGATGATCCTAAGAATGTGTATCTCTCACCTAGTCTAGGTCAACTGAAACTCCATTCTCTGAGATAATATAACATAAAAATTGACTTTTATCCATCTCAGAGGTGAAATTTTATAAATTAGAATTAAACTAATTCACTCCCAATGTATAAAAAAATGATAACAATATGTTTTGGATGGTCATCATGATTTTGATAATACACTATGATGTCTACCACGAATACCACCAAAAACTAATCGAGCTATGAATGTAAAACTAGGATCATAACCACGATGGAATTTTCTAGAACATTTGTGAGACCAAATGAAATTACCAGATACTAATATAGACTATAATATCATTGAAATTTTTTATGACGTATGTCTTAATGTCAAACAAACACCTACTAATAACCCATATTCATGTCAATCATGCATAAAATTAGAGCACCTCAGATCTAGTCAATGAGAAAATCTTCCCAGGACTAGGGATCATAGTTCTTCACCATGAATTGGTAAAATGTCCATTCATCCAAATATATCTTGGGGGTATCATCTTATGTTTTTTGAAAATAGACTTTAATAAAACATCATTATGTATTGTTTCAAATAATCCTCTTTTTCTCTATGTCCTTAGTCCACCTCTTGGTCTTTTAAAAATATAGATTACACATCCTATAAGGAGGAAAAGATTTTGATAAAGCTCCTAGAACTATCTCGATACTGAAATCCATCTATATATTATGGTATAAAAAAATCTTCTTGGAAAAATCCCTAAAATTATTGTCCACATAAGTTAATTCAACTTGACATGATCCCTAATCATCATGATTAAAACTAGAAATCTGGATCATCATCCCACCCTACCTAAGATGTTTTGGTCCTGATCAGATCACCTAGACATCCCATTCACCCTCATGAATGAAAAATCCACATTTTGGTGATGTAAAAGTCACCAAATGATGATAGAAATTGATATAGGAATGATATGAAACTAGCCAGTATATCCTTATTAGGATGTCAAACATAGTCATCTCAAGGAAAAAAATGATTCCCTATGAAGTGACAATCATAAATCTCATGGGGAACCCCCTATACTAGCATATACCTTGTATTATAATCCCCAATGTATTATTCATTTTCATAACTCCATAATGAAACTAAAGATGATCCTGGTGCTATCAACAACATTTGTAAATATAAAACTATGAAATGAACATGTATTCAAAAGATATGTTACTAGATTAGTGGATAATAAGATCATACCAACTACTATTGGAATTCCAAAACACTTCTCCTCAGGTTTATGTCTTACAGAATATATCCATCCTAAATTGTTCTCCTATGAATCAATTTCACTACAATTAGTAGGGAAACTCTGCTATCTTTGTAAAACTGGTTCCTGGATTCCTCGTCCGTTATAACCACATCATCCTGAATGACCAACAATACTCCATCTCCTATCCTTACTCATATTTGTGAAACCCACCCCCAGACCTGCACTGAGATTCAATCCCCTTTTATAGTCTATTAGATGAATGTTCCTACTAGGAGAATGTATGTTTCCCATCATTCCATAATATCGGTACAAAAATTGGACTTGATAATAATGATTTCTTATAGTCCATAATTTTTCTCACTGATTATAGATCAAATATCTACCATCAGTAATATCCTATACGGTACTCCCTTCATGAAATTCCTCGAAAGGACACTTCCTACCATTTGAAGATGAACCATTAGAGTGTGGGTCTAAACTACCCTCCTCTTTGTCCCCAAATTCTATACCGTACTACTTCAAAATTAGTGAATTATTTACTCTCTATAATATTAGTCTACTAAAATATGTTTACCTGTGTTTGAATGGATTTCTTGAGAGCTTACTTAAATCATATCACTGTTGATATCTCATTAACAAGATAAATCATCACAAAATACTACAGCTATATAAAACATGTCGAATATTCCATAACAGTCATCATGACCATCTCTATATGAATAAAATCATAGGATCCCTATTCCCTTAGAGTATCAGGGATGATTTATTCATAAAACCTAAATTTAAAATATCTCCAAATCATATCATGGAGAAAATCATCATGATTCAGAACATATCATCAATGATTTTCATCTCCCTAAATGATATATTTCATGAGCTTCACTCTCTTCTCAAGAGGTGTTTCTAGAAGACTAAAGAACTGAAATATAGTATCTTGACATATATTAACCAACAATGGACCTATATACCTCACAAAAAATAGAGGATGTTACTGTTGGGACACATGTAGTAGCTCTATCATGGATGAGGAAGCTTGCAGTGCTCACTAAACCATTTTCAAAAATCAAATTACACAATCAAATAACTCTACATCAGAACCCATATCTATTAAATCTGAATTTGTAATATATAGAATTAACATAGGATATTTTGGTAACATATCTCCACCCACCTCAAGAGCATAGTCATTTACACCCTCCTGGCATATGACTGGAGGTCGTAATGGTGGCTTGTCCCCCTAATTCCAAATATACAACTAAGTAAATATTAGTAACTTAATATCTAAGATAAATGTGTGGGATATGTTTTTTAATTACTATAATTATATCATAACCCTCTACTATCTTATAATTCTACGACTGGGTAAATTTAAATTGCCATAAACTTCACTAGATACAATAACAACATACCATTCTAAATACGACTCATGGTCCATGTCAGTATTTCACAAATTCAATTTCCAATTGAAATTAGTATATTTTTTAGAAATAAAATAAAATAGATGAACCAATTGGGTAACCACTTAATATAAATGATGGACCATACCCCAATTTATCCCAGGTGTGGGGCCCACATAATCCAAACCATAACACATTCCATTCCATGTGGCTAATGGTCCATGACTCAACATGACATAATTGACATTTTTGAGCATCCATTGTAGCCTAAGTAAGAAATAATTATTTACATTTTAGAAGGTACTCTATGTACCTACCATTATTTTTTATTCCATCCACATATCTTTTATCAAAAAAAGATATATCACGCACGACAGACATCATAATTCCATGCATTTATGAAATGGTTCATATATGGCATGGCATAATGCAGGGTATGTGAATTATAATAGGTGCCTCAAATGATGCATGAGATGGAACGACCTCATCACATTGGAAACTAAAACAAATTATAATCACAATAATTTTAACAATAACATCACAACTCATGTTCATTACCCAATGGTGAAATCAAATTAACTATAATTGGAAAATATAAAACTATTCCAATCCATGAAATATGGATTTTTCTTGAACATAGGTCTACTACTCCTAAGAAAAGTAAACTGCCAAATTATACTACATTCCTAATATCCTATTTATTGTCTCAATATAGTAATCTATTAGAATAAATATACTTGAATACTAATTTTTAACATACTGGCTTGGGATCCATAAACACATGACTCGAGCTAGTGGATCACATGGACTGAAGCATGCATCCCCTTACACTAGAGAATTCCAATTATAATAAATGGCAAGGGGTGTGTCTAAGGGGATACTATACCAACATTTCGTAGAGTCATTTTGTGGTAGTAATCATATCATACAATTGGGGAAGAAATAAATCAACCATAAAAAATATGTCCATCCAAGACAAGAATATATAAATAGTTACAAAAGTAATTGCACATAAAAAATCAAATGTGATTTCATTTCTATATGAAGCTGTAAAATAGTCATTCATAAATACAATACAATGCATCAATAAAAACTAAAATTCCCAAAGTAACAATCTCTATATAGAATAATGAACTATTATCATTCAAATTCTCCCATGTACCAAATAATTCATCAAGCATGAATCATAAAATATGCACTTTCATCGATCCCCACCTTCATTCTTGATGTCTGTTAGGGTACCCAACAAAAGCCTAAAAAAGGTGAGAGATAGCTCTCAGTTGTCTAACCCCAATCATATATATATAAACCAAGCCTTTATGATATAAAAATGTAGTGTGCATTATATCACCTATATAAAAATAATTATTGTAATTTGACAATGAATATTTAATAAAATTATGTGATATTATTAATCTTACGAAGGATCCATATAAACCATATTCATGATACCCTATACATGGGAAACTATAAAAAATAAATAAACAATAAAGTATATCAATACTAACAACTACTATCTTACACATGTACCATAGAAATCTAATTTCCTAGAAAATATTTTCAAAACCCATCCATATTAAAATGTGCCATTATTTATAACATCCAATTCATTTAATCAATTTGTATAACATCAATCATGGATATACCATATAACCAAAAGTGTCATACCGTGAAGGGATGGATCAAATGTTTAGAAGACCACAACATCCACATCGAGTCCCAGGAACATTTTAATGTAAACTCAGTATTGACATGGTTTGAATCTAAGGAGCAAGTCAATAGACAATTTCAAAATTGAGTAAAATAATTTTTTATATATGGGTTATCATGGCCCATAGAATCCAAAGAATATATGGATCCATGGAGGAATATACTTCAAGTCATTCACTACCATAATCAAGATCCTTGGAGTAGAAATGACCATAGTGTCATGTGGATTCATGAATCTAGTGTATATGAACCAAGTCGTATAGTACCATAGTAAACTCATCATCTAATTTCATTCAATATTCAAAATTATTCATATTACATGATTTATTCCTACACATTTCCAAAAATTTATATGAACCCCATTTAAATAGTTAAATCAATTCACATAATGTTATCACAAGGAAATGAGGCATCAACTGTCTCCTATCATCTCCATTAAATTCTCATTAATTTATAATAGATACCTTTATCAAAGAGAGTACTCACACACCCAATAAGGGTGGTATAATGTAATTTAGATATAAATGTTCACACCATCGTCAGATGTATTTTTTGTGGAAACCCACCCAAAATTAACATAGGACTAGAAGGAAACCTAAAAACATTATAATTAATTTAATTCAATAATTCAATTTATTATCAAGGAAATTTTGTATTTTTCAAAATTCATCCCAACATCACTTTCTTTATAAAACACCAAACATGTTGGAAATGTTATAGACCACCTACCATAGGTATTCATCTCATCAATTATCCACTTTTGAGGTTTGAGTATGTCATGATTGAGAGAAATATGAAGAACATATGAAAATCAAGAAAATAGTGAATTTATTCATTCATGGAAAAAACAATGATGGTCTAATGTCAAAAAATTGATTACATAAATTGATCGAAGGAAATATTGGTACGGACACAACAAGAAAAATGGTTTTTTAATTCATGATTTAACAATGAATTGGTGGCTATATCTACAATTTGAGCTTCCAATGGTTCTCACAATATAAAATATGATGTCTACTCGAAGGAGGATAAATAATAGGTTAAAATTATTTGAAAGGTGAAATTATTAATTACCCTCTAATTCCAGGGTCTCATTTTTTGTCTTCACGGTTGGGCAAACCATGCACCATCTATTCACCCTTTACCTCCTCAAGGGGGACCTCACAAATTTCTCGACCACAATTTTGGAAATTGGGCGCAAAAATTCTTCATACATCTTATAAATATTAAATAGAAACACTATACATACCCTCACACCACATACATAGACATTACATTGTTTTTTTATGAATACTTGATAAATTACACAAATAGGAACCTAATGTACCTATTAGTCTAGGGCCTTTAGAAACATGGAAACATTAAAACCTGATCACAAGTGAGATATATTATCTCTCATTAGGTTCTTCATAACTAGAACCCTTATAATACACCTAATACATATCACATATCGTCATATGATATGGAAGCTAATCAATAATGTGGGTGAGCTAATAAGTTAAGTAAGGGTAAACACAGGTTATATTTAAGCAAAATCATGTGCATAAGGGTATGAGAATGTGATCATAATATTATACATTTATAACCATAATATAAAAGATCATAAACATGAATCATGGAATAAATTTTAGAATTTCATAAGACATTAATCATAATGTAATCAATAGAATAATACATGGAATAATTACATTGGAAAATGACAATGTATCATGGAAGCCACATAAGTAAATAAAAAAAATTCCAAAGTATTCAAGATGTAATTCCATGAAAATCATAGGGGAATCGTTTCAATACTCAAACAATATTGGTAGTCATAGTTCACTCCCATGAACATCTCATTAATAAAGATTCACTCCCAATTCTATCATAGGAAAAAATTTCCATTAATGAACTGAATTTTATCCCCATTTTTTCCATGTCTATCTCAGGAAATATAAATCTTTACCCAATTAATTTAAGGGAGATATAGGCCCAATACATCTCATAAGGAAATCATTCATAACTATTCTACTAGATCATAAAAACTCATCATCACCTAACATATGGAATTAAATGGGTATCATAAACATTTAAAAATATCATAACCTATTGAAAATAGACATTTTTTCTTTTTATAAAATAATGGCCTCTGAAAAATAAATGGTTTTCATAACAATATAACCCATGGAATATAAATGTGTTTCATTTCCATCAAGCCATATAAAATATACAATTATTAGAAGAATATGAATTGAACCACTATATAATATCCCCAAAAAGGAATTATTGACACCAATTTATTTTATCTTCTATGGAAAATAATTTTGAAAGATCATTTATAACATTTCCTGGGGAAAATATCCCTTTCACTTTAAATAACATTTTTTCATAAATAAAACATTTTGAAAATAATTTTTCACAGAAAATAGATTGCAAATAATTTATGTCAATCGTTTGAAAAAATTGAAATACATTTTCCTTGAAAATAATATTAAAATATCATTGATAAAAAATTTTGGAAACATTTTTGAAAATCATGGATTTAGAAGAAAATAGATTTTTGACATAAGAGAAATGTAAGGTGGGATTTTCATAAAATTGTATGATTAAAAATCACAGGTATGAAAGATTTGAAATTTTGTAAATTTATATTAGGATAACATGAATAACCAGTAGAGACAAAATATTTGGGTAATTATTGAGATATTAATCATAATAGTTCATCAAATAATCCATAATCACAAAGAATCTCATTAAATGATGACATTGTGGAAATAAACTCCTACAAAATTGAAAAAATTGAATTAAAATCCATCAGAAATAATAAAAATAAATGAAGATAAAAATTTCTTTAAAATTTTCATATTCATGGTATAACATATTAAATTCAATTATATAAACCTATGAATAGAATATTGGTGCATAACCAAGCATGTGTCCTAAAGAAGGAACACTGAGACAAAATTACCATATCGAATTCGTATCTTTTGAATCATAAAAACCCCTGAAATAGATATCCTAAAATTGATATGTTAATACCCATACATTAAATTATAAATATCATTCAATTCATTATTTAAAATTATTTAAACAACAAAAAATAAATGATTCGGCATTACGACATAATCCTCATATAAATGAAAGTGAGAATAGTAATCCCCTTAAATTATGTTTTGACTGTAATCGTACACATTAAAAATACTATATTATAAATATAAGATTTTTATATATCTATTGAAAAAAATATCAATTTATATCATAGAATATATTATTTACTTATTTACTTTTATTACTTATTTATTAACAATTCCTTGTTAATGTAATGTTTGTTGTAATAACAGATTAGTTTTTTGCATGTTTTTTGATTTATTATATGTTTTATTATCATACTTATATAATCATATACAAAGTGAAACAATTGATTTAAATATAATATTTATTCAATATATATGTAATTATAATAATATATACATGATATAGTTAGAAATTGAAATACACCGTTCATGGAGACCGTATGTCAAACGTAACAATTAAAGCAATTTTCATTTTATTATCACATTGAAAAAATAAAATGTAAATGACATTTATGTGTATATATATAATATCATTGAATTTGAATTATTATTTCATATATATCACATATTTTCACTATACACATTTATAATACATTCCACGTAATGTGTGAATGAATCACTTCACTTTGAGGAGGTGGTCATCCACTCATCCACAAATTAAGTTACAATATTTCTAAAAATTGAAAAAATGAATGTATGTTTTATATAATAATAATAGTAGAATATTTAAATCATAAATAACATATATATATATATCATATAAATATATTAATTATCATCATTATTCCCAATCATGAAGGTGGAAATCGAAGAATGAATGTCATCGATTTGTGAGGCACTTGTCCTCTATGGAAATGAACGTTGATCATGTATCCCATTTGATGGATGTGTTTTTGAGTCTATGTAATACCATTATAAAAACAATAACTATATATTTACGATACTAAGGTTATTATATAGTAATGTAATGAGAATTTTTGAGATGGAAGAGAATGAAATAAAACCAAAGTGTTTGTTGAATGATGTTACCACTTATTATGGTAACTAATTTTGGTTTTGATAAAAAGGGAATCATTTGTTGGATCTTATCTCAAATAAAGACTTCTTGGTTGAATGTAGGGAATTTTGGGTGAGTCTTATATAGTATTTTTTGATTCAGATGTATTTATAGGTGTAAATAAGTTAGGGGGTGAGTTTACTTTAGTCGAGGAGGAGTAGAATTCTTGTAAATACAAAAAGGTATCCTCCTTTGAGAGGTCTCCATTAACTAATGTGCCTCCAATAACTGTAAATTTTCAATAAAATAGGGTATATTGTATAAATATTTCCCTCTAATGTCTACTGGGAATTTTTCTAGGTTATTCTTTCCCTTAAGATGGATATCTAACCATTATGTTAACTTGTTTTTTTCTTAAATAGCTGTAATTAATTTTAATTCCATTCAATAATATTTTTAGTCAAATAATATGTTGAATATATTTGAAATTATAATTTTCTTATTCAAAATGTTTAACCAATTTTCCAAATTCTAATCATATAATTCATATAAATTAATTTAAAATTAATCTTGCGGATGTGTTGTTAATGATTTTTTTTATTAAAAAATGTTTAAAATATTGAAATTTTTATATATCCAATTACAATGTGAAATTAGTTATAACTACATAAATTAAATTAAATGATGTAAAATTTACTTAATTACACATTAAAAACACCATAAAATATAATTTATCTTTATATAAATTAATTTGTTGAAAATGATGTTTTTAATTAAAAATCAATATGTTTCACTACTGATCCAAAAATGAAATTTTCTAGAAAAATACAAAACATTATCCCAATATAATATTGACTTTATGAATTCTAAAATTTATTTTATTTTATAAAATTCAATTTTTAGAATTATTTAAATTTATTTTTATTATTTTTCATAGAAGGAAATAAAAAATATATCTTTTGATAAAATAGTATTTTTCAAAACATATAGATATAAAAAATATATTTCATTACAAATGTGAATTATTTATATGATACCCTTATAAATAATTTTTCAAAATTGATTAATTATGTTTATATTTCATTTTAAAAAAAATATTTTATAACTAAGGTTTTTATATAATTATAATAATAAAATGTTATTTCATAGAAACTTAGTGTTGTGTGTAATTCAAGCTAAGTCGTTGTTTTATGTTGTGTAATAATAATTTGGTTTATAATATAAATAAATTTTGACATAGTGTTTCCTGAAATTAATGACACCAAATAAATATAATTTATTAAAATGGTTCAAAAAAAACTCAGGGTCGTACATTATTGTCCCCATAAAATTAATTTCTCCCTCAAAAGTAATCATTCTAATAAAAAGCAATGAGGATACGTATACCTAATAATATAATCGAGTTCTAATGTAGCTTCCTATAACTAGTGATTTCTTCAAAAAAATGACCACATAAGTTGTCTTGTATCACATAACATTATCCATATTATCTATAATCTCAACGCATTATCCTATATAAGAAAATTCTTACTCCAATAGTATGAAATATGAGATCAGTGCATCTGAAAAGTCATGAATTTACTTCCTTAGTAAGGATACATAGAAAAAATCATGGAAATGAGAGGGGTTTGTGGAAGTTTAATGCATTAGGACACCATCTAGATATGATAACCAATATCTATGTTACTAATATACTAATAGATTAGTTTCACTTTCTTATTAAATAACATAACCTTTTTCTTGTTAGAGATTCATAGAAAAACATTATCACCCATTTCAAATTATAAATCACATCAAAGAATATCTATATAAATTTATTTTTGAATCTGGGATACCTTTATATGATACTGAATGGTTTTAAACCTGTTTTCCATTTTATCATTTATCTCAATTCCTGATAGATTTCTTTATCCAACATAATTCTTTCTTGTTGGAGCTATAATTTTCTTTCAATAGAGGTCTTTTGAAGGATCCATCTAAATGATTGAGTTAAAAAAATTCATAGAAAACATGATCGTGGGAGGGTTTTGATCCTAGACACCATTTAATTCTCTATAATACTACCTCAACATATCATATAGTGTTTAAATTGTTATGTTATTTTGACCATCCATCTATAGATGATAGGTAGCTCTGAAACTATATTCTATATCATAGTCATGTGAGGAAATCACCATCAAATTAAGGTAAACATCAAATCCTGATTAAAAATAATGTAATTTAATACTCCACCCAACCATATCAATATTTTTAATGTACATCCTTGAATTTTGATCCAAACAAAAGTCATCTTGGATAGAAATAAAGTGTGCTGACATACTAAGGTTATTGTATACCAGCAATATAGAATTATTTCTTCTAAAGGTTTTGGGGATTCCAAGAAAAAAATCCCTATTGATGTTCCCCATTTACATTCTAGTTTGGGTATTGTATTAAATATTCCCTTGGACTTTTTTCATTGATCCTTAACATGTTGGCTTACGAAGCACTGAGATATAAACACTATGATATCTCTCTTCATACAAGCCCACAAGAAGTATTCTTTCAAATATTTGTGCATCCTCATACATCCCGGATTAATAGATCATGAATATCTATAAGCATCCTCAAATAGTTCCAAATTTAAATATAATATGTATTTAACACATACACAATTCCTAAACATTATCATTAAATCATGATTATGGTTAAACTCTATAACATTTCAAAACTTCTTCTATAGTTCTACATCTTTATTATATGCATCCTTAATCTTCACTTGGATAGATGGATGGACATTCAATGGATAATGATTGTATTTCCATTTCCTTTAATAATTATGTATCCATACATTATAAATATACTAATATTGAATCTTTTCTGATCCTTATCATCGATAAACTATCATGATATTTTTAAATTAAAGCATCAACCACCTTATTCCCAATTGAGTGTTGGTAATGTATTGATCTATCATAATCCTTTATCAGATCATAATATCTTCTCTCTAATTTGTTCAACTCCTTCTATCAGAATATATATTTTGATATTTTATGATCATTATATATATCACACCTTTCTCCAAAAAGAAAATGCCTCAATATATTTAATAAAAAAATTACCAAATCTAACTCAAAATCATGAGTCGGGTAAATTTTCTCATCAATATTAAATTTTCATGATGCATAGTATATAACCATTTAATTATTCATAATAAAAAATCTCAATACATTATTGGATTCGTCACTATATATTACAAACCCTTATCCATTATAGGGTAATGTTATAAAATATGTTTTAACTAACCTAATATTTAGTTCCTTTATATTTTTATCACATTAATCTATATAGAAGAACATTACCCCATTTCATGTAAACTAGGATAATTAATTAGATATTAATGGGAATTGTTCCAAATACCATCTATAATATATAACTAAACCATTAAAGCTATGGATCTCAGTCATCGTGGATGGTCTGCACTAACATTAAATAGCCTCCATCATTGATGAATCTACTACTATATGCAATTTTCAGATTATATGACCCAAAATGTTTACTATTTAGATCCAATATTCAATAATTGTAATTTTTTATAATGTCTCTCTTTCATTGGTTTACTTAGTAAAAATTTAATTTATTCTTCATGCTCTTCCTCGCTCTTTGAATAGATAATAATATTACCTATAAAGATTTCAACAAACTGATCGAGGTAATCACTAAAGTTTCAATTCATCAAATCCAAGATGATATCGTGGTCATTATTAAAACCATAATTAATAATAATATATTATTTGTGACCATATCATGTACATAATTATTTATAGGGTATTTCCACTTTCAGGACCCTCAATTGATGATATCCAGAATGATGGTGCTTTTTTTAAATGTATTAATATCTATCTTATTTATCAAACAAATCATTAGTACAAGGAATATGATATTTATTATTAATCATTATATTGTAAAAATCCAAATAATCAATTCATAGATTTATTGATCCATCATTCTTTTCACAAAAATAATAGATGCACCCCAAGGTGACATACTTTCCCAATTGAATCTCTTATCAAGGTTTTGTTGGACTTTCTTCTCCAATTCATGTTACTCAATCAGGGTTATTATGTTGAGATAATTTCAAATTGTTGTGAAAAAAGTATGAAATCTATTGAGCAATCATGTTCACATTTTGTTGGAAGTCTATGAAACTATTCTAAAAAGTCATACACAAATACCCAAACAATAACCATACCATCGATGATGATATTGTTCAAAACTATTTGACATAAACAAGACTTTGAATTTGAATTATGACCCATAAAATTAATGTAATATACATAGGATGTTAATACTTATCGGCACATTGATAAATGATCATAGTATTATTTTTAAAATAAAACATTAATTCAGGTCCTCGACAATTGATGGTGTATTGATATAGATTAATTGAATCCATTCCTTTGATTACTTCATATTCAATTGGATATAGAATGATTATATTTTCATGAATAAAATACCCATAAATGTCAACCACATAGGAATCATACACTTGAGGTGAAATAATTGTACCATTTTTGGTGTTCAATGAAAATTTCACAACTATTGATTTTGGTTGAATCAATATACCCTTATAAAATTCATTGGATATGAAAAAATGGGTTCATCAATATTAAAATATGAAAATAATGGTTATAGTGTGAATTTTAAGTGTACCATTCATCATGTCATTATCAACCCCATATCAAAAAATAGTTATTTCATGATATTTCACTTTATCTCTTAGCTTAATTGGTTTCTTTCATCGATCAACATTACTAATCATCTAGTTTGGTCAATGGTTTGCATAATTCCCATTCTCATTATACTTTTATAACAGTAGATGTGGAGTTGAATATTGTATACCTTTTTTTCCGTTTAAATTTTAAGATAACATATTCCCATTACTTCAGAAATCAAATTTTTAATGACCATCCCATCAAAAATTAAAAAGTTAATTAGAATCCTTATGAAAATTTCTTATATACTTCTTTCAACATATAGAGCATAAGGGAATGTTCATCTTCTTTACACCATGGTTTCTATATTTTCCATTGAACTACAAATTTGTTTCTTAATAAATATCATGATATTGATAGATAACTCCAACCTCTATTTTAACCTTAATTTCACAATTTACAATCTCTACATAGATACTAAGGTCTTTTATGGATAAAACCCTTTTGATACATTTAATTAATATACTAAATAACTTATCAACATTAAATTTATGTTGATTTATAATACTATAATAAACCCTTCCAAGGATTGTAAAATTACCCTAAAATGTACCATTAGATTCATCGTCCCTTTAACTAACATAACTCTTTCTCTACGGTTGTATAATGAATTTTTGGTAATTAATTATTGAAAATCATAATCCTAAAAACTTCAAAATACATGTATTCAATTTCATCTTATTTCCACATACTCTTGATTAGATTCTTCCACTTGTTCTCTTCCCCCTTCTCATTGTTAAACAACAAGATTGACTTTACCATGTTTTCACCACTGGAAAATAGAGAATATTTTTCTAATGGTACTAATTGATTGTTTAGAAAAAAAGTTTATCAAATTACCCACTAATATAATGTGGATGTTTCTCATGAATTACTGATAAAAATTTTGTTCCCTCCTTTTCTCATAATGATGTCCCCCATGATTTATATCTTATGAATTTGGGGTTATAAAATAAATGAGATTTTTAATTACAACACCAAATTAATTAAAATTATACACTAAAAACTCATTTCACTATCTAACACACTAAGAATTAATAATCTTCCTTTGGGATCAATCCATTGAATAAAATCAGGAATAATGGATTTGGAAACAATTATCATAGTAGGGAACCACATTATCCTAAAAAAACACTTATAACAATTCTAAATTACGATAGTTTATTTTACCAATGACAGCTTTTGTATTTCATAAGTTATTAATATCCAACCTCCATTTTAATCATTCATGATGGTTCATGATGTCTTATTAAATTTGAAAAGGAAATCCTTGAGGAGTGTAAAACATAGTGTGTTTCAATGCATGTAGTCATTCCCCAGTTCCGAATTGAGTATATCGCAATATGGTGTTTTTTCAGATTTATACCTCTATGTAAATTTGTGCCACAACCACGTCCAATTATACTATCTATATAGGGATATATTTATAATTGACCACACAATCAATATATTACATAATTTCTCTGAAATTATCTTATGATTTGACTCATCCTTAGGCTTATCCTTAGATACGTGTCTGCAAGGATCTCACTATGGTTTTTATCATCCCATTTTCCAATGGTTACCTAACATTTTTCCCTTATAGAAACTATATACACCATCCCTTATCATACAAAGACATTAAATAATTATAATGGAAAATAAAAAGAATTACACAAACATTCACCAATATACCAAATTAGGTTAGTTCTTTTGGATACAAGGAAACATAAAAACTGGTACATAAGTATGCTAAACTATCACCCACAAGGTTCTTTATGACTAGAACAATTCTAACTCCCATCATACATAATAAAAATATTTATAACCTTGTTTAATTAAATATAAAAATATGTGAGCAGACATTCTTATTATCGGTAAAACTTTAAGATATATAATCATATTCATGAGAATAAGGTTAAGATAAAGTTATTATCATTTTAAATGATCATGCCCTGTATATCAAATATCAAAAACATGAATCAATGCATAAATATTGGTAGTTCATAAGATATTAATCAAAAGAGAATAATGAGAACAATCCATGATGAATAAAATAACAGTAATTCAAGAAAATTTTGCTGACATAGAAGAATATAAAATAATTTCCATACTATTCAATGCTAAATTCCAAGGCCTTTATAGTGGATTGGGTTCACTCCCCAACCCATCTAGGTAATCATAGTTCACTCATAGGACTATCTTATTAGTCATGAATCACTGCCAATACCATATTAGTAGATAAAGTACATTATTTTACAAATTTCATTCCCCATTCCATCCATTCTATCTCATGAGAAATAAATCTTTACCTAATGAATTAGAGGGTGATACAGGTCCAACCCATATTAGATTTAAATCATACAAATGTGTTCCACTAGAACAAAATAATTTTTCATATCATAACACATGGAATTGACAAGGAATCATAAACATGTCATGAAATCATAACCATTGGAAAATACATGGGTTACATAATTATTTCATCAGATTAAATACTGTGATGATAAATTGGTTTTATAAGAATATAACATGTGGATGAGAATTGGGTATTATAAACCACATTCCATTAAAAAAATAAATAATTAAGAGAAATAATATGAATTCTAGCCTTGGATAATATCCTTATAAAGGGAATATTAACGCAAAAAGGTCATATTTTTTGGAAAATAATTTCAAAAAACCATTTTAATCAATTCTTGTGGAAAATATTCATTCTTAATGAATCAAATTTCTCAATACATAAAACCTTTTGAAAAATAGACCCTTGAATTTTTTTGAAAAAACATATCAAAGAATCCATAAAAATCATGGAATTTATTTTTCTATTAATGTATGATCAAATTATAATTTAAAAATATTTTTTAAAAAACTTTTTAAAGACATGATTTTTAAAGAAAATAGATTTTTGACAAAATAGATAAATGAAGTCAGATATCTATAAAAATGTTTTCTAAATAATTTTTTAGTACCAATGATTAGAAAAATAGAACCATTACAAGAGGATACCATGAGTATATAAAGGACAATAAAAATGATAACAATTCTTTTGTTTTGTATATTATTATCTTATCAATGGATGTATAATAATAAAAAATCCTGATAAATGATGATATTACAACAATAAACTCTTACCACATTGTTAACATGTAATAAAATTAATAATAAAATAATAAAATTATATTAAGATTAAAATATCATGAAAATAATGATATTAATTTTATAACATTTCAAATGGAAGTACATATACCTTGTAAATTAATATAGGTGTATAAAAATGTTATTTGAAGGAATGAATTTTAACAAAAAATTGTCTTACCATTTTTTAAAATATGAAATGTGAAACCCCATGAAATAGAGATTATAAAATTTATATTTAAATACACATAAATTTAATTATAATGATCAAAGAATGCATTTAGATTCATTATACAAACCAAAAAATGAAACTATTGGGGAATGTG
The DNA here is from genome assembly GCA_963277665.1 of Viscum album. Lineage (NCBI taxonomy): Eukaryota > Viridiplantae > Streptophyta > Magnoliopsida > Santalales > Viscaceae > Viscum > Viscum album. Next base: position 1,707,802,081 of record OY728140.1, on the reverse strand, counting down.
GCATATGTCTCGCCGAAATAAATATGAGATTAGAAATCCCCTTACCTTATGTCTTGACTATCATTGTACTCATTAAAAATCCATTATAATAAATATAATTTTATTACAAATATATTAAAGAACCATACTCAATTATATCCTGACATAAATTATTTAATCAGGACCATTTATTACCCATTTATTAATAATAAAATTTTAATGTTATGTTTCAGTTAATAACTGCTTTGTTTTTCCGATGTGTTTTGATTTGTTATATTTTTGGCCCTCGTACTTATATCGTGATCTCCATATTATAAAACATAATATAAATTTCATATATATTATGTATTTATGTATTTATAATAATATATAAAATAATTAACAAGGAAATGAAATACACCATTTAGGGATAGGGAAGGCCATATGTACACATGAACACTATTTTCATTTTCATGTCATATTATGAGAAAATAATTTATACGAAATATATTTATTTGTATATAATATCACAAAAATAGAATTATTATTTTGGGAATTTATTCTCTCTATAATAGTCTATACATTATGATGATTTGGATGTTCAAAAATATCCTTGTTTTACTTCTTATGATGTATTCCTGACTATGTTTTATGGATTTTTTTTGGTGAATATAATTTAATGTTATTGTAATTTCTCGAGAAACACTATTTCAAACCATACATTCAGTAAATTAATATATATTATTAACAAGGAATTACGAAGGAAAATTGAAATTATTGTGTATGGTATCAACCCAAAGTTATGCTAAACTTCTTCTGTTTTGATCAGTAACACTAAGTTAGCCAGAGAATACTGTTTATCAACCCTACATTCGAGAATTGAACATATGGTTAATCAATGATATGTATCAGTTCTAATGATAAAAAGGTGAACATATGGTTTATCATCACTATTATAAATTTTTTACCCACATTATTGGAAGGCGAAAGTATGGTAATGGAACTATATTTTGGAATGAAACATATGCTATGTGAATACACCCTGTGCTATGTGAATGAACCCAAGGCTACGAATTTCAACACTATATTGGGTTTCAATGGTGAATATTTTAAGCGGTGATTTTAATCCAATATTGTGGCAATGGTAAAGTAATAATTGAATTATGATTAAATGATTTGTACGATTGCTTCATAGAATCATATTCATTAGAGAAAATAGTTCATGTTTTTAAGGGTTGTAATGACTCCCCCTGTCAATTAAAATTTAAATTTTAATAAATAATCAAGAAGTTCTTATGGATATGGAATACTAATGGAAGATCTAAATTCTATATATTTCATCATATTATCTCTTCATATTATATATGTTTGATAATAAATTTATATACGAAATTTTATTATTGATATTATGTTTTGAAATGCTACAACAGCAAATTATCGATTCTGAATGAAGAATCTCTTTGAAGATATACATGATCAATTTTATACTACTATAATATTACTACATCTATTTATGATTATACCAAATTGAATATATTTTTAACAACGATGACATACGACTATTTAGTTTTTGAACATACACTTTTCAGATGAATAAGATCAATCATATGTTTGTTGTTTCTACTACAACGGCGAAGAACATCCTAAATCAACCAATGACAAACTTTTGATTTATTGGAGTTTAAAATCCTCATACTCAGTTTTTGTGGATTATCATCTTCTCAATCTATGCTTTGGATAATCAATTCTATGTTATAGAACAATATTAATTTTTTATTAGTCTTGTTGTAAAAGTGTCACCAACCTACACTCACTTATTGAATTTCGATCTAATGATAAGAGGACAATACTAGTGAATTTTGAAATTTAGCCGAGAGTGTGATTGGTAGAGTTGAATAAGGGATATTTGTGCCTTCACCAAATATAAAAATATGGGTGGTTTATTTCTATTTATCTATTTCATATCTTTTTATATTATTAAACACTAAAAATCTAGGAAAGTCACAATTGGTGTCAAAATCTTGAATTATAGATGTTTTTTGAAAAGACACAATTCACCCCCTTTTGTGTTACATTTTATATTCAACTTAACAATTTTATAAATGGAGATATTTTCCCTAAATTTATAGTAAGATAAAAGAATATGGTCTATAAAATGGTAGAAATCGTTGATCTAAGAGAAATAATTTCATTAGTTTGTGATCCATACATTAATGGGGAAAATTATGTATGTTGGAAATATCAAATGATTATCTATAAGAAAAATATTAGATTCCAAGTCTAATAAAAATTCATTAGTCCTTATAAGATTTCTATGAAACAAAAAATGTGGACTACCGAAATAGAAGCTGTGTATGATATGAATTCTAAAGTGATAAATTTTATTATTAGTGTTATTTGACCTGGTGAACTTAATCATTTATCCCAATGTTCATCAGCCTATGAGATGTGGTAAACTATAGAGATTCCAAATGAAGGAAAAGATAATGTTAGACATATGTGATAGGCTACTTCTAATATAATATTCAACACAATTAAAATGTTTAATGGTGAAAGAACCATGAATATTAATTGAAGGCCAACAAATATATTCAACAATATTATAGTAGTAGGTGAACCCATAAATGAATCAGATCACGCATTGAAAGTACCAAGATTACTACCTTCAAAATAAAAGGGAATATCGGTTAAGATTTTCCAGTCATCGCCTATCATGTATCTCACAATGAAATAACTAATTGGAACACTGATTTTGTATAAAGAAAAAGTATTTGTTAAAGCTTAAGTCTATAAAATTATAGTAAAGATTTAAATTGTGGCTTTTTAGATGACATATTATAATCCTAGAAGAAGACCAAAGAAATAAGTTAAAGAGGAGAAAAATTCATATTCCTATGATTTAGAAATATAACTTACTCAGTTAGCCAGAATTTTTACAAAATTATACAAGTAGAAATGAGGATTCATATAATCCTTCATAATGGACAACAAATATTAAAGATAAGTTCGTTTCTATTAATGTAAGAAATTTGTTCATATTAGACATAAATTCCCTCAACTAAAATATGATGGGAAAAGAACATAAAATAGATATCATAAGAATGATAATTATGAGTAAAAAAAGGAAATCAATGCTATATAGATTGTATTTTAATACTCTAGAATCCTTTCCAAATCAAATTTACGGAAGGAGAAATCTGATTTAAATTCTAATATGTGCTTTATGGATGAAGACAAAAAATAAAATAGGTCACAGAAAAAGAAAAACCATATGGTATATGGACTATGGTGGTTCTAGGAATATGAGTGTAGACTCAGTGAACATTAATACATTAACTCAAATAGATAGTGCAGTAGTCACTTTTTGTGAAAATTCCATAGAAAAAATAACTGGAGTTGGGACTAGAAGAGATCCAAATACAATATTAATCAATAAGGTATTGTATGTTCAAGGGTTAAGAAAAATCCTGATTAGTATTTATCAACTCTAGGATTATGTATTTAGTGTTAATTTTTCTAAAAATTTGTTTTTTGTGTTTAAAGATATGTTTCATAAATTTAGAGCACATATAATTGATAATTTTTATATATTGGATTTCAATTCCTTATGTAAACGAAATTAGAATTATTTAGCAGCTTAGAAAAATGAATCAAGGATTTTGCAAAGAAGTATTGGAAATTATAATATATATTTTTTACATAACTTATCTAAGAAATAGATATTTTTATATTTTCCTATTCTTATGATTCACAATGACAGATTTTGTGATGCAATCCAAATTGGAAAATATGACATATCCTCTTTCAAATCTATTAAAAAAATTCTTATATATAAAACCTTGTAAATTATCCATATGGATTTTTTTGAACATCATGAGAATAATGTGTTTCTATTGAATTATATCTTTATGTTTTAGTATATCATTATTATAGATTTACTAGGGTTTATTTTCTAAAACTCAAAAGTATTTTTTTCACTATTTTTGAATGTTTTTGTAAAATTTTTCAAAATGAAAAGTTTCTTAAAATAATTTCATTTAGAAATGATTATGACGATGATTTTTGGAATCAACCATTTAATTCATTTCCCTCAAATCTTGGAATTATACTAACACTCTCTTCCAAAATAACAACTCAACTAAATGGAATTGTTCAAATGATAAATATAACTATTCATTAAATGGGAAGGAATATGATGAATGAATACAATATTCCTTTATATCTTGTGGAAAAAGACGTAAGAACAACCTACTATATCATGAGTTGAGTATTTATAAAGCCTATTATAAAAAATGGAACCAATGAAATTTTGAATAACAAAAAACCTAATATAATATAGTTTAATGATTTTGGATGCAAGGATTTTACCTTGAATACTAAGGGAATACCTAGTAAGATTGATCAAAAATATGATGAAGGAAGATTATTGGGATTCTCTACTACCTCTAGATCTTATAGAGTGTTTAATAAAAAGTCAAGGATTATTGAATTATTAGATCTTGTGATGTTCAATAAAAGTAACTCATTTATCAAAGAGAACGATCAGGATAATGATATCACTAACTCTTTTGATGACGTGAAACATCAAACTCAAAAAAATGATTTTGAAAATAATGTTATAAAATTAATTCTATTTTAGAAGAACATGATATTGATATTCTTGAAAGTTTCTCTTCTATGAAGTCTAAAAAATTAAACAACCGTACAATAGAAACTATTATAGGGGACTTAGATATGGGATTTTGAACTATAAGAATTGTTGGTAACATAGGAAAAATTATTTCCATTTTATCTAAATTAAAACCTAATATTATTGATGAAACTTGAGAAGGTTATAGTTAGATTCTAGTAATAAAGAACGTGAAAATCCAATTCAAAAGGATTGATGTTTGGGAACTAGTAGAAAGACCACCCATTAATCTAGTTATATGAACAAATTGAATCTATAGAAATAAATAAATTGATCTAGTAAAAAACCAGGAATATAGCTACATTAAAATCTAAATGATATAATCATTAAAAGGTATAGATTGTAATGAGACCTTTTCCCCTATAGCTAGACTATAATCCATAAGAATACATTTAACCTAGGAATCTTGTATGAATTTTAAATTATATTAGATTGATGTTATCTATGCATTTTAAATTGTTATTTAATAGATAAATTTTATGTTTAACAATCCCCTGATTTTGAAAATCCTAAAAACCAAACTAAATGTTTAATATATATAATGATCTCGATTACCTTAACTAAGAACCCAGATCATTGTATGAACAACTGTGTTATTTAATATGAAATATTGATTCACTGTTGTATTGGAAGATCCAACAATTTTTAAGAAAACCATTTTTAAACTATTTTATTAGTTTCAATCTATATTGATGATGTTATTTTTTGGTCAACTAATATATATTTTTGTATTCAGTTCTGAAAATTAGTGAAAAAGGAATTTTGAATAAGTATGAAGGGAGAACAAAATTTCATTTTAGGATTTTAGATATATAAAAAAATATTATAGAAATGACTCAAATCTATATAAAAATAATATTTATTTACTAAAAATTATGTACATAAGAAAGGAAAGACATATACAACTCCCATGTGTACCAATATAAAAATTTATTTGGATGAAGCTGGAAAACCAGTGGACAATAAATTATATAGAGGTATGATTGGTAGTTTGCTATATATTACCGATAGTATTCCGAACATTATGTTTTCTATATGTTTAATTTATTTATTTTAATAAAATCCAACATAGACCCAGCTTAATTTAGTTTAATGAATTTTGAGATATATAAAAGGAATGTTTTTCAATATTCTCTTTACACAAAAACATATGATTTTAATTTAATTTCATATTTAGATGCTTATTTTTGTGGTTGAATATTATATTGAAAAAACACCTCATGAAACTGTGATATTTTTCGAAAATATTTAGATAATATTTTAGAAAGAAACAACACTTAGTTACAATATCAATCACTAAGGCAGAATATGTGCCTGTTGGCAGTTTGTTTCAGAAGTATTTTGGATGAATGACACCCAACTGTACTTTGAACTAAATTTTAATATTATATATATATATATTCTATGATAATAAAGGTTAAATAAATATTTTTAAAAATATTATAATTCATTCTAGAATTAAATAAATTGATCTATAGATTCATTTTCTAGGAGGTCGTGTCATTAAAAATAATATATCTATATAATTTATTAATATTTAATATCAACTAGCTGATATTTGTACTAAACCACTTCCTAGTGTGTGATTTGATTTTATTAATGGGGTCTCTGTATTTTGTTATTTTAAATGAATTAATTTTTCTATTAATTTTATTTTAATATCTACATTTATATTTTATGTAATGTATATTCTTTATATAAAAATTTATCATTCACTGTTTTATTTTTTGACAAGATTATTAGATTTAAAAAGATATTTATTTTATTTTTATTTTCAAAATTAAAAATTAATGAGTACATTTTGAATCGGTGTAAGAAAATTGTTCACATTCTCCCAATATCATTCTCTTCTAATACATTTTGCTTCTGTTTAAAGAGTATCATTCTAATTATTTATATTCCCTTCAACCGAAACAAAAATCTTTCAATTCATAAAATCTAAAAAGCTTCAGAGTTGAAAACCACATGAAGATCTGGATTTGTTGAGTTAGACATCTCTACTTATGTTTCAAGGAAAGCTTGAAATATGCTCCATGAAAATGTACTTGATTTTATTATTTAGATTATACAAGTCATTCACTCAAGGAATCAATAATATTTTAGTCATTGGTTTATTCTTTTAGCAAAGATAATAGACATATAGTTTATAAAATTTATCTAATGCAATTTTTCATAAATGCTTCATTTATCCTTGGGTTAAACACTGATACTATTGTCTCTGTGATTAATAAATTTGAATTTTCATTGTATTTTCTGGAAACTATTGAGTTGTTTCATTGTCCCCATGAGGGTGAGTTTTAGTTTTATTTTAGAAATAAAGGAAATGTAAAACATTTTTCATAGGATATTACATTATTTTTGGAATAAGAACTATATAAAAGGCGATGAAAAAAAGATCATTCTCCTGACCATTGAGTGATGCTGAAATTTATTCAAATCTTGAATATTTCAAAGGATTGATAAATAGTAGAAAGTCACATATACTTACATGTATTTCATTTTTTTTTTGAATCACATCACCTTAAAAAAAATTCGGTTTATTATAATTTATCTAAACCACTGCTACTAGAAGGATTCCAAGATGTGATATTATCCACATAGAAGTATTATTTCCATTTTCTATAAAGAAAAGTAAAAATTATTATTATTATTTTGGTAAAAAATATCATCATAAGTAATGTCATAAATTTTATGATTGTTAAAATTTTAGAATTTTTTTAAGAAATTATTGTAATAGTCTTTTTCTAGTTGATTCCGAAAAAAAAATAATGGTTGTTTACAACTACTCAAAAAGAGAAAATAATTATTCCTTTAGTTGGAATGGTAAGGCATTGACTTGATAAAGAGGAAAAATCTATGCTAGAATGAAATATTGTTCAGAGAAGTTGGATTTAAATCGACATTCAAGATACTATGAATGAAAATTTTATTGTAACTATGAATGAGGATCCAGTGTGTGAGAAGATTAAGATAGTGGTTCCTAGTCAAGAACATCACATGGATGTTCTTCTTGATTATGAGGTTACTGGAGGATTTTCTTTAATATGTAGATATTATGATGAGGAATAGATGTTATCGAACTTACTAGATGTTCATAATCGGGAAGCTATCCCTTAACATGACACCCAATCTCATAAATCTTCTAATTCACATGATGAATCCTTCATTATATAGTTAAATTTGATCAAGGATTAGAATTTGTTTATTATAGAAGAATTGGAATTTGGGAAAAAAATTTAATGAGTTAAAATATTCTATAGTGACAATATTCGAGCTTGATGCTCAGAATCCCTATATTAAGAAATTCAAAGACAATATTATCTCTCTTAGAGACCATAAGCAGTTAATTATAAAATTTATAGACTTAAATTTATGGAGTGATGAATCTGTCAGGAAGATTGATTTTTATGAGTTTAAGTTGATGATAGAGAAAGAATTTACAAATCTCATTTAAAGGAATCATGCATTGACCTCCACTCAATATAAAACTTGACAACTAATCAAAATATATAAATAAATTACTTCAATACTTGATGGTTTAAATGATAGGTTCACACTCTTTAGGGTGACAATACCATTTAAAGTGTTTTTTTAATAATAAAAGGCTTATTATTAGTGAACTAACATCAAATGAAACCTATTTGGGATTAGTGCTTAATGAATTTAAGGATAGCTTGACTTCATTTATTCTGTTAGAGGAATATTTGAATGAGTTTATAATGGTTAATTTGGTTGATAATATTAATATAGTATTATATTTTAGAATAATTTTAATATTTCAATTTAGTTTGTTTTAATTTATTTTTATTCTCTTTTATTTATGTTCAGTACATAAACAAAAATCCAAAATTTATTTCTCTTATCAGTTTTTATAAGAATAATTTAAAGATCAGTTCTACATTATCTTTGGTTTATATCATTTATTCCTTCAAATAGTTTTTTTGATGTCAAAAAATGGGGATCATATTTAAGGAAATAGAGATGAATATCTATGAAAACATTGGGATATGAGGATGAATATTTGAAATAAGCAACATTTAATTTGAGAATATATTTAATTTAAAAGTATCTATTTTCATTATCAAAATAATACTATAAAATGAAAATATAATGATATTTTAATTATCTATTTTTTATGTTTAAAATCAAACATTTTCTCTAATTTTTTTTCTTGATTATGTTCTGTGTTTTTTTATTATCATAAAAAGAGAAATTGATGGGCATGTATTTTATAAAAAATACTCTATAAAATATTAATATTCTAAGGTTCACAAATAACATAGTTTTTTAATGATTTAGATTTCTCGAGTGAGTTTTCAGGAATTTTTATATGGGTTAATGTAATTTAACGTTACAAGAATTACTCTACAATAACTATTTCAAACCCAAGGTTATGTAATTAAACATATGGTATCAACCATACGTTATTCTATAAAAATGAAACGCATAGGTTTGGTATCAACCCTACATTATGCTAAACATTTTTCTAGATCAAAACCCCTAGGATAGTTTTGAAATACTATTTATCAACCCATCATTTTTGAATTTGAATTTATGACTAATTTATTCTACATTATGGATCTTACGTTAAAAAGTTGAACGTATGGATTATCATCCCTATCCTACTTTTGTTCCACATGTTTCATGAAGATGAAATTATAGTTATAAAATTTACAGTGTAATGAACCTTATGTAATGTGAATGAACCCAACAATATTTGACTAAACCCTACGTTACATAGTACAACCCTATATTGTGTTTTCAACGGTGACATTTTTTAGCTGAGTTTTTTATCTAAGATTTTTACAATTTCTACGTTATAATTGAATACTGATACAAAGATCATTTTTTTTGTTTCAAAGATTCATATTCATTGATAAAAATCACTCTTATTCATAAATGATGTCTCTAATCCCCTAATAAATTGGAATTTTAAATTTTGCGATAAAATCAGACACTCTTTTTTATCTAAAATAATGAATAAATCTATTTTTTATATATATTTTTTATACTATCAATTCAAAATTATTTGTAAGATAATAAATTATTATATGTGACTATATTGTTGAAGTTATCATTTACAATGTTGTTGCAATGAATTATATTTTTTGATTCAATATACACTTTAAAGATATATATGATCAGCCTTTTACTCTTGTATGATTATTGTGGGTTTTTAGGTTTCTACCTAATTGATGGTCGTTTTGTAACAAGGAAATATTCACACTATATAATTCTAAAATAATTTCACATCGGAATATAAAGATCTATCATCTGTTACTTGCTGCTGTTGAAACTACAATGAATAACCTAGATCAACAAATCAAAAATACTTGGATTTATTGGAGTTTAAATAGATTTTACTCAGTTGTGGTAGAGTATTAGCCTCTGGATCTATGTTCTAGATAATTAGTTATCTATAATAGAGATATAATGTTTTTTTATTACCCATTTTTAACAGTTTAAAATTCCATCTCTCAAATGTGTAATTTTGGTCTTCTCAAAAGAGGACTATACTAGTGAAAATATCAGGCCTATAGAGAGAGTGATTGATAGAATGGATTATGGGATACATATGCCCCAAACCACTATAAAATGTTTTTTACATTATTTATATTTATTCAAAGCATGTTGTTTTATATAATTAATCCTTGAGCATATGTGTAAATCACGGTGGGTGTCAAAAACCATTATTGTTGATGTTTTTTGAAATGGAATAATTCATTTCCCACTTTTTATACTTTAGATTTTCCATCTTAACAATTGGTTTCAAAGGGGAGATTTTGGATAAAGCTATAGAATTCTAAAAATATAATGTCTATACACATATTGTAATGGTTGGTCTACCAGAAAGAATTCCAATGGTATGTGGTCTATAATTTAATGGTGAAAATTATGGATTCTTGAAATATTGGATGATTATCAACCTAAAAAATCATGGAATCAATGTCTACTAAAAAATCATTACTCTTATTAGATTCTTGAGAAACTAGAAACCAGGAATATTAATGAAAAATCCATAAATAATATGAATTTTAATGATAGAAATTATATTATTTGTTTTCCAAGAACAGATAAACGAAATCATGTATCATAATGTGTTGCTACCTCTGAGATGTCGTATGCTATAGAAATTTTATATTAAGGAACTGATAATATAGAACAGATGATATATGCTACCAATATGAAAAAATTTGACACATTTAAAATGTCTGATGGTGAAGGAACCAAAAAATAAATGGAAGTGTTATTGAAATTTTCTAAAAATATTACAACATTTGCTGACCCAATAAATCAATCTGATCAACCATTGAAATTTCTAATAGTAATACCATCAAAATGAAAGGGAATATCTCTAAAAGTTCACCGAACACCACCTCTCAAGGATCATAAAATGAAAGAACTAATTGGAACATTGATAATGTATGAAGTAAATATATACGATAAAGCTGAAGATCATAAAATTAGAATAAAAAAAGAAAATAAAATTTTCAAGGTGAGACCTCTTAAGCTTAACAAAAAAATAAAACTAGAAGTTAAAGAAGAAAAAAAAATCAAATTCTGTGGATTCTAAAATGTAACTGTCTCTCATAGACAGAATATTCTGAAAAAATTAAAAAAAAATTAATGAGGATTAAAAAACATAAGGAATGAAGAAAAAAAATCGATGTTATGAATGAAATAAATTGGTTCATAGAATACAATATTTTTCTAAAATAAAATATAAATGAAAAATACCATAAAAGAGATATCAGAAGAATGGTGTTTATAAGCACAAAAGAAAAAGATAAATAAAATCTACATGGAGTATATATAAAGAGTTGAGAATCCCATCAAAGTCTGATTCATATTAGGATCAACCAAATATGAAAGCGAATATATTATTAATGGATGAAGAGGAAAAGTAACCCGGTGGTATAAAATTTTTAAACTGATGGTATATGGACAGTGCTTGTTACAGTCATATGAGTGGAGACTCAATAAACATTCATACACTAACTCAAATGGACGGAGGACTAAACACATTATGGCATAACTCCAAAGGAAAAATAATTGAATTTGGAACTATTGGAGATCAAAATACTATCTCAATAAACAATGTCCACATGTATAAGAGTTAAATAACAATCTGATAACTATCTCCCAACTCTATTATGAGGAATTTTGTGTTTATTTTTCTAAAAATTCATTCTCTGTGATTAATGATATTTTTCATAATGATAGAGAACCTAGAACTGATAATGTTTATTCTTTAATTTGGAATTGTTTATATAAAAAATTGAATTGTTTAAATTCATATAAAAATGAAAAATTCATTTAAAAAGGAGACTTAGAGACTACAATATATTTTCTTTACATAAATTATCTAAGAAAAAGTCAGTTTCTAATTTTCCTAGTCTTTTGTTTGACAATGATAGATTCTTTGATTCATGCCAAATTAGAAAAGTGTGTAAATATTATTTCAAATATATTAACAATTTATCTTCATAAAAACCCCAATAAATTAACCATATGGATATGTATAGACCATATAAAGTAGAAATTTGGTCTATTAAATTTTATATTTATGTTTTTGTATATGATTATTATAGATTTCCTTGGGTATTTTTCTAAAATTTCAAATAGAATATTTCCCTGTTTTTGAATGTTTTTGTAAAATTGTTCAAAATTAAAAACTTTTTAAAATAATTTCATTGAGAAGTGATCATAGTGGATAATTTTAGAATCAAGAATTTATTTATTATTTTCTAAATATTCGTATTAATCACACTTTATTTTCACCAGGAACACCTCAACCAAATTGAATCGTTAAGAGGAGAAATAGGACTACTCATGAAATGGAAAGGAAAATGATGAATGTATACATTCAACTTACCTATCATTGGGAAAAAGTTGTAATCATAGCCCGCTATATCATGAATAGTGTTTTAAAAAGGCCGGTTTTCAAAATGACACTCCATAAACATTGGAATAACTAAAAACCTAAAGTAAATTACCTTAATTATTTAAGGATTCAAGGTTTATATTTTGAATACTAAGGGGATCCTTGGTATGTTTTATCCAAAAGATGATGATTGAATTTATTTTGGATATTTTGCTATCTCTAATTCTTATAGAGTGTTTAATAAAAAGTCAAGGATTGTTAATTAATTAGTTCATATGAAGCCTGATGAAACAAACCATTTAATTAAATAGAAATATCATGATGATGAAGTCACTGACTTATTTTTACAACATGGGACATGAAACACCAAAAAATTATTTTGAAGACATTTTCAATAAAATTCATTCTAGTTCAGATGAACATGTATTGATGATCCTAAACTTTTCTTACCGATACATTATAAATCTCTGAAGAACCATCCTCTTGAATCTATTATAGGATGCCTAGATATATGAATTAGAATTATTAAAAATATAAGAAACCTATCATAATTTTATACCATTATATCTTAGTTAAAAAATAAGACTATTGAAAAATCCCTTTAAGATGAGAGTTAGATTCTAGGAATGCCGAAAGTGATAAAACAATTTGAAAGATATGATATTTGGGAACTAGTAGAAAGACTAAACATTAATCTAGTTATAGAAATTATGTAGGTTTCTATAAATAAATATGATGATCAATGGATCACAATCAGAAATAACGATTCATTATTATAAAAATGATATAATCAAGAAGAATGAGTAAATTATGTTGAAAATTTTTCCCTTGTAACTGGACTAGATTCCAAAAGAATTATTTTATTCTATGAGTCTTAAATGAATTTCATATTATATCAGTATGATGTTAAGTCTGCCCTTTTAATTTCTTAATTAATGGAGGAAGATTATGTTGAATGACCCCTTGTTTTAAAAATCCTCAAAAAAACAATCTTTTTAAGATTACTAAATCTCTTTATGGACATAATCAATAATCTAGAACATGATATTAAAGATTAATATCATTTCATTTGAAAAATGGATTTACAATTGGACTAGATAATCAAAAAAATTAAAAAACTATTTGTTCTAATATATTATTAGTTCAAATATACGTTAATGATATTATTTTTGGTTCAACTAAAAAACATATTTGGATTTATTTCTCAAAATTATTTCAAAATGAATATTAAATTAGTATGATGGGAAACTAATTTCGTTTTCTTATTTTAGATTTATCAAAAGGATTATGGAAATGTTTTAAATCAATATAAATATGTTAATTATTTTCTAAAAATGTGGTCTTGAAAATAGAAATACTTATACAACTCCAATGTGTACCAATATAAAACTTGATTTGGATAAAGATAGAAAACTAGTGGAACACAAGTTATATAGAGGTATTATTGGTAGTTTTTGAGGTCATACTACTAAAAGACTAGATAATTATGTTTTTTTGTTTATTTACTGGATTTATATCAAATCTTATAGAGTCTCATCTTACAAATATTTATGTAATTTTTAGATATTTAAAAGGTACTGTTTTTAATGTCTTCTTTAACCTAAAAATTATGATTTTCATTTAATTTCATATTAATATGCTGATTTTGGAAGTTTTATATTGGATAAAAATAATCACCTCATAAACCTATCACTTTTTAGGAAATGATTAGTTTTATAATTTAGTAAGAAACTAACCTCAGTTTCCCTATAGACTACTAAGGCATAATCCTTATCTACATCATGTTATAGTTAAAAAATATATGGTTATGAAAAACACCCAAACTGAATTTGTACTAAATTATATTTGTATACTTATTTTTTGTGATAATACATGTTTAATAAATAATTCAAAAATCCTATAAGTCATTCTAGGACTAAGAACATTGATATAAGACATCATTTTCTAAGAGATTATGTATATATAAATTAATTATCTTTAGAATTTGTTAATACTAAATATCAATTAACTGATATTTTTACTAAACCATTTCTAGTACATGTTCCAATTTTATCAAGGGGATGTTAATATTAGTTTATTTTAAATGAATGATTTATTTATTTATTTTTATTTTTTTATGTAGGTTTAAATTTTAGATACTTTATAAGCAATATATATAAATTTATAACTGTTAATTATATTTTATTACATGTTAATGTAATTTTAATTGAATTTTATTTTATATTTCTTTTCAAAAGTAAAAAAAATTGTACATTCTCAATCAGAATAATAAAACTATTTGAATTCTCCCACTCTCTTTATCCTCAGTTATACATACCTTCAGTTTATAGAATATATCTCTTAATATTTAGATTCCCATTTAAGGAAACCCAAATCCTTCCATCCCTTCAATCTTGAAACCATCAAATATGGAACCCTCTTAATGATATTATGATTCTTAGATAGAAAACTATGCTTATGATTCAATGAAATTTCAGAAATCACTCAATGAATGGTATTGAATTTTGATTATTTAAATTCTAAAAGTCCTTAACTCAAATAAGTAATGAGATATCAAGTCTTGGATTATTATTTTAGATAAGATAAAACATATATAGTTTATGACATTGATGTAAAGTAATTTTACATTAATTATTCATTTAGTCTCAAATTCAATGAATATACTATTGTCTAAAATATTAATGAATCATAATTTTATTTGTCTTCTACTGAAAAGGTTGAGTTATTGAATTTTCCCCTTGAGGTAGAGTTTGAGTTTTATTTGATGAATATAGGTAATGGAAAGAAATTAGTGAAATATATGTTATTTTTATTTCAAATGAGAACTATCAAAAAAGAAATGAAAAAATTGCATACTCCTGACTGTCAGGTGATTCTGAGATTTTCTCAATCTTGAATATTTACAAGGACTACTAAATTAGATATTTACTAATATCTTGACATGTATGTCATGTTATAATTTTTGATTCACACAATGTTTAATTTCCATTAGTTCAGGATATTTTTTCTAATAACACCACTACCAAAAGGATTCCAAGATGTGATATTATCTCTATAGATAATTTTTTTTCTTTTTACGATGATGAAAAGTAAAAAATATTAATATTTGTTTTGGTAAAATATTTTATTATCAAAATGACATAAATGTTGGAATTGTTGAAAACATTGGATGTGTTTAGTGGAATTATTTCAATATTATTTTTTTAGTTGGTGTGGAACAACAACATTGCTTGTCGATAGATACGCAGGGGGAGGAATGAATGATTCTATTGGTTGGATCTATAAGACAGAGTCCAAATGAAGAGTCTGAATCTAGACTAGAATAAAATTTTATTTAGAGAAGAATTATTTTAGTAAAACATACAGAGAAAATGAATGTATCTTTTATTGGAACATTTCATGAGGCTCTAGTGGGTGAGAATGTTGAGCAAGAGGTTCCTAGTGAAGAACATAAAGGGGATGTAATTCCTAATTCTGAGGTTGATGGATGATATTCCATAAGAGACATATTAGTTAATAGTGAAGATCTATGTTTGGCCTTAACTGAAGTTCATACCAAGAAAAATATCCTAGTTCTTAGAACTCAATCTCATAAATCTTATAATTCTCATGTTGAAACCATAATTATAATGGTAAATCTATTGGAGGATCATAATTTTCTTCATAGAGAATAATTTGAATCTAAGAAAAATAAGTATTAATATTTTAAAAGTACTAAAGTTTGCAGATCTAAGTTTGAGGCTCATAAGCTAAAGATTAGGCAATTCAAAAAAAAAATTATTTCTATTAGATACCTTCATGTTGTTATTATAAAACATCATATAGATAAAAATTTATTGAGAGATTAATCTATATTAAATTGGATTTTTATGAGTGTAAGATAATGAGAGGGTGAAAATTTCAATCTCTCATGGAATGAAATAAAGTATCAGCCTCCTCTCAAAACACACTTCCAGACCTGATTAGATGATTAGAATCAATTACTTCAATGATGGATGACTTCAATTATTGTCTTGACACTCTTCATTTTAATAGTACCCCTTTAAGTGTTCTGTTATACAATCAAAGGCATCTAGTTAGTCAACAATCCTCAAACGAATCCATGTTAGGATTAGTGATCTATAAAATTAAGGATAAGATGACATAATTCATTCAGTCATAGTAAAATATATATGAGTTTATGATTGTTAATTTTGTTGAGAACATAAATATTGAATAAGCTTTTAAAACGTTTCTTCAATAGTGGTCAATGGTATTAAACAAATGTTTCTTGAGCTAGCTATTGAATCTAAATTATAACAATGGGGTTATCCAATCTATTTTTCATCCTCATGCACTATTTACCTCGGGATATTCTGATCAATTCCCCTCATTTGGAATATAATTTTCTGTTCCCCAGTGATTTTACTCAATTTTAAAAACATTTTAATTCATTTTGTTTTATTTATTCTTAATTAGGATTATTCTCTTTTTTAGGTTAAATACTTAATTAACGATCCTAAATTTATTTCTCTTAATCTTTTTTATAACTATTCATTTATAGTTGAATGCTACATTACCTATTGTTCATATTAGTTATAACTTAAAACCATATTCATGGTATCACAAAAATGTAGAAAATATTTAAATAAAGATATAAGAATATCTATAATGGCTATAGGGGATATGGATGATAATATTTTCAAACCATCCAATTTAATTAAAAAAATATTTAGTTTAAAAGTTTATGTTTTCATTATATATATAATACTATGAAATAAAAATATCATAATATTTTATATATCTATTTTTGTATGTTTACATATCTTACATTTTCTCGAAAAAACAATTCTGGATTATGTAATGGGTTTTGCGATCATAAAAAGGGGGATATTGATGGGAATATATTATCTCAGAAATAATCTATAAATTATTATCATTTTCATGTTCACTGGTAACCTGCTTTTTTCTAACCATTTTTTCATTAGTCAGTTATCTGGAATTTTTATCTACGATAAAGTAGATCAACATTATGAGAATTACGTTGGAAACTTTACATCGAACACTACATTTGGTAAATGAATGAATTGTATCAAACCTGCCTTATGATGGTTAATATTAACACTTGCATATGTTATTAATCTAGAATTAAACTAAATAGGTTTCATTTAGATCATTAACCCTTCATTTGTATCAAAATAATCTTTATCAACCCTACATTAGGGGATTTGAATGTATGCTTAATCAATGCTACACATAGGATCATATTCTTAAAATCTGAATGTATATATTATCATCCATATGATAAATTTCGTCCCTATGATATATTAATATGAATTTATGGTTAAGGTACTATATTTTTGAATGAACCCAATGCTTCATGGATGATTCATATGCTACATAGTTCAACCATATGTTGTGTTTTCAGTGGAGATGTTTTTAAGCCACATATCTGATTCGAGATTCATAGAATGGTAATATTATAATTGAGCACATATTCATTTATCAATATAATTTTTTCAAAGAATCATATTCATCAGTGAAAATAAAACATGTTATTAAGGGAATTTATGAATCCCTTGGTCAATTGGAATTTGAATATCTATGATCAATGAGGAAATTCTTTGGGATCTGAAATACCAAATAAATATATCTATCTTATATATTGTTTCATATTCACTCTTAAAAAATATGTGCGTGATAGGAATTTTATATATGTGACTATATTATTGAAATTTTATTTTTTGGCGATTCTATAATAAATGATTGATTCTAAAAGAATCTACACTTTGGAGATATACTTAATCATACTTATATTTCTGTAAGATTACTAATTTTGATTATGTTGCTACATAATTTAAGATCATATTTCAACAAGGATTTTTTAATAATTTTTCATTCAAGAAGATAATATTTTCTAAAGAAGAAGATCCATCATATGTCAGTTGTTGTTGCTACATCTCTGAAGAGAAACTTGAATCAACAAATCTAAATATTTTGATTTACTATAATTTCGACTTCTAGAAATTAATGATGCGGGAGTATCAATTTATTAATTTAATATATTGAAAATTGGTTCTCATTTATAGAACTAGAAATATTTATTATTATTCTTTTTTTAATGGTGTAAACTGCCAACACTCAGTTAGGGAATTTTGGTCTTCTGATAAGTGGACCATACTAGTAAATTTACCATGATCATAGAGATTGTGATTAAAATGGTGGTATATGGAATATGTGTACCAAAAAAACTATAAAAACATTTTTTCTTTATTTTTTTTATCAACTTCATATTGTTTTTTAAAAAACTAATCATTTCACATCCGTGTAAATCACTGTGGGTGTCAAAAGAAAGAATTAATGATATTTTTAGAAAAGACACAATGTGTCACCATCTTGTGTTACTTTGAATATTTTTACATAATATATTTATTATGTTTTCATTAAACCCATACATAATATATACTGCGTTATTTGTTAATGAATCACATGACATTGAGGAGGCAGTAGTCTCTAAGTCCACAAAAAATGTTATTGTATTTCAACCAAATAGAAAAATAGTATGTGTTATATAATAATTCTATAAGCATAAATAAATACTAAATATAATATATATAATATAAATTAGCACATAAAAAATATTTTCAATCCTTTATATATGTAAATTTTAGAACGAATGACATCAGTTCATGATTCGGTAGTCCACCAAACACACGAATAATGATCGGATATCCCATTTGATGGGAGTGGTTGTGTGACTGTATATAATGCCCATAGAATAAATAAATTTAAGGAGTTTTAGTATACGTAGTATATTATATAATAATTTAATATAAATAATTTATGTCGTTGAAAATAAAATAAAAAAAATGTTCTTATGGAAGGAGATTATCATTTTTTGGGTAACTCCATTTGTTTTTTCACCAACGGGATTCCTTGGTTGGATTTTTTTCCAAATGAAAGGATTCAATGATGAATGGAGGGATGTTGGTATAATAAATAACTAGTTTTTTTAGGAGAAAAATGTCTTAATATTTTTTATGATGTGAGGGAGTGATTTCCCTTTTATGGTGGAGGAGGTGTGAAATTCTTCTAAACATAAAAATGTAAATTCTGTTAATAAATATCTCAAACATCATGTGCATACAATAATTTTTCATATTACATATAAGAGAGTAATTATTATAAATATGTTCACAATATTCAATAGATACATATTTAATGGTTATTTGAGCCCTTACGATTAATTTTTATCCATCAAGTAAACTCAATTTTATCATAATCATTATATTTAGTTTTAATTACACTCACTAGTATTTTTGGTAAAAAAATTAAAGAGAATTTATTATAAATTAAAAATTATTATGAAAAAAAAAATAATAAATTTTTCTAAATTCTAATATGATAAGTTGTACAAATTTATATAAAATTAATCTTGAAGACATGTCGTGAAAGTGGTTTTTTAGACAAAAAGTTTGTTTTTAATTAAAATTCAGTATTTTTAACTATTCATCCAAAAATGCAGTTTTCAAAAAAATCCCAACAACTCACCATATGATTATTTTGACATTATTAATTCTAAAATGAAATTTTTTTATAAAATTGAATTTATATAAGTGTCTAAATTAATTTCTTTATTTTTTATAGGATAAAAAAATTATTCTTTAAAACATATATTATTTTTTAAACATATAGAAATTACTGAAAATTATGTATTTCATTATCATTATATTTTATTTATATTAATCCACTATAATTAATATTAAAAAAAGTATTTATTACAATTAATATTCATAAGTTTAATGTATACATTATAACTATATTATTTAAATAATTATAGTAAAAAAATTCTCCTATAAAAAATCAAAGTTTATTTTGATGCAAGGTAAGTTGGTACTACATGTTGAGGAAGATTTACATGGTGTAGAGTTTAATAAATTATTTAATTATTGTATCAAGAAATGAAATAACCAAATAAATTTAATTTGTTAGAAAAAAATCATAAAAACATGGGGGTGTTACATACCCACATGGGCATACATCCTGGTCCACATGGTTTCCTTAAACTGTCTAACCACATGATTCAATCCATTTAACCCCAGATGGTATCCTCAATCCATGTGTCTCGGGTTACTCATTTTCTCCATAAATTGTGGCCCGTCTTCATTTTCCATAAACCTGATCTCCGGGCTTCAAACAAGCCCGATACACCCCCAAACACAAGTGACCACATTTTGGCATTCATATAAAGTCAAAACCAAAAATTTAAACATAAAATATAATGATCAATACCACATAGGAAAACTCGGGATCATACACCAGTTACTCAATTTCTCTCAAAAATATATCTTTCTAAATAATATTTATCCTTCTAGGGTGTGTCCCAAAGTTGAAATATTCTTTTGCTCTATTTTAATATTCTTATTCTATTATAGTGTTCATGATATTATTTGTGAGAATAGTGAAAAATATATACAGTTTTTCTTTCTTAAAAATCCCCTCATCCTTATTCTTGTTTCTATATTTTGTTTTCACTACTATTAAAATTAGGAAATATAGAAATTTTTTTCTTCAGTTGTATAATAAAGGGTGAAATATTCTAGAGGATTCTAGATTTCCCAAAATGATCTACTATTTGTTTAATTTTTGGTTACATAATATAACCTACAACGAAAGAGATATTTTTGATAACTTGGATACCATAAATGACCCAAGACTATGACCATATTGCACAAGTGATAACAGTGGTATATTTTCGAGAACATTTATAGATATTCCCAAAAATTCATACAAACTATCTTATCTCATTTCCTTTCTATAATTTCAATTTTGTTTCACATTAAATTATTCATTTTTTATCCAAAAAGTAATATGTAATCATTTTTATTCCTGAATCACATAATTGTTTCAGCATCTATTTTTTATATTTATTTTTTATTTTTTTATTTTAAATTAGATTGATTTGTTTATTTATTAAATCATTTATAAATACTGTTAAATTTTTTAATTATTTTACCTAAATTTTTTAATGGAAATTGACCACCCTCCATCCATTACACTATTATAAAAAGGAAAAACAATTTCCTCATATATCTAATAATGAAGTGTAATGAAAACAGGTTATCCATTTATAAATCAAGAACACCAAGGAGTAAAATATTCATGAATTTATTTTCTCACATCATAATAAATCTTTGATTGAATAACAAGGATGAATATTAAACTACTATGAATAAACATGTAAAATGAAAATATTTAATTTTTTTTCTATCTGAATCATATGATTTTGTAATATATGGAAGTGGACAATTTTAAGCATTTCAACTTAAGAACTAAACACCCCATTATTTTTTATGTATTTAACTTTAAATATATATAAATATTTTTACAACTTGTTTCATCGACTATATCAAACTAAAATGAACCAAGATACAATTAATTAAGATAAAATTTAAAAAAAAATGATTAACATTAACACATTATGGATATTTAATATGAAACATCATAGTAAAAATTAATTGAGGAATAAACACACAAATAAATAAAGAGACCCGGAACATGAAACTCCATCCCTTTTTATTTTCAGGGAATGTTTTATAGGTGATAATAAATATGGAAGGATATAAAATTATGGTATGTAAGAATAATGTTGATATAAAATTAGGTGAATATGGTGGATGGTTTTAGTGATATATGTATGATTATATGTTTCAATTAAACATGACATTAATTTTTATGGTCATTGAAAATATATTCATTTGGTATATCCAATGGGTGCATAAAATATGTGTAATTTAAAAAATATATAATAATTATTAATTTTGGAATGAAATAAAACAATAATATTTAATTCAAATATATTATAATTTATTATTATTATTCGTTATATATATTAATAATTATAATAATTATTAATATTTTAAAAAATGTGAATGATTTAATGTGTTTATAAAATTAAACGAAACATTATAATAGTAATTTATTATTAAAAATGAATTTTTTAAACATAAACAATAAATTTTAAATGGATGGGATTTAAATATTTATTTTTAAAAGGGATCATTTTTTCTTAAATAATTTAATTATTCTATATTTTTAACTTAATAAATAAAATTAATAAGCATTAATGGATTATTCTACTACATTTTTTATATGTATAAAAAAAATATCACTGTAACTTAATTATCAGTTAGTAAAAAATAGGATTCAGAAAAAATAAAGTTCAAAAAGTCATATATCTGTAAAAAATAAATATTTATTTTAGGTTTTCATTTATATATTAAAAAAAATATTTTTATAAATTTAAAATAACTAAATGAATTATAAATATATAATAAATTATTTGAAAGTATATAATAAAGTCAATTTAATTTCATGGAATAACAATAAGTTAATGTGGTAAAAATATTTTTCCATGATATAATGTAAAATAAGGTAAAAGGGTTAAACAAAGTGTTAAAGAAAAAAAAATATAATGAAACCAAGTATTTAAATTGCATGTATGATGGTAGGATTGAACCACTTCCTATATTTTCCAATTTTTATCTCATTTTTTTCAATGACAACCTTATACATTAAATAAATAATATTTACAATAACCTCACTCAGAATTCATCAATAAAAAGAACCATTTATACCCCTTTCTGGTATCTTGTTTCCTTCATTTCCCAATTGAATCCCTACATATTTTCCTCTACAAAATCAATATTATGAATTTATTTTCTTTTGATTACAAAATATATTAATAAATAATTCACTCTAGAAATTTTTTTTGAAGGATACAATTCAATAATGTTAAAGAACATTCATGGAAGTCAGTAGTATAAGTGAGAATTGTTTAAGAAAAATAATGTTAATATCAAGACTGTTTATGTTTGGAATTCCATACAGTTAAATTTTATGTTCTTCATGGATAAATCCACATATATTTTCTTATCATTTTTTTATTCATTGGTTTCAAATGTACTCTTACCATTTTACTTCCATTTGAATTACAATTCAACCCAAATAATGCAAGTAAATGGAATGACCTGATCTATTCATTTTGTTTAAAAATATTTATCATCTAAATTAATATTAATTATATTTTATTAATTAATTGGCTAAAATATATTTTTATTGATCTATTGAGTTTATTTTATATTAAAATTGACTTTATTAATTAAAACATAAAAGGATTCCTTTTAAAAAATTTCCTCATTGGCCATTTTCATTTGTCATGGATTTCATTAAAAAATGTGAAAATAATATTTTTTTTTAACATCTTAAAAATTAATTCATTTTTACACTATACACATCAATTAAATTTATGATTGTTTTATTTAATTTCTTCATAGTTATCCAATTTATATTTTATTTTCATTGTTATTAACTACATTTTAAATAAATGATATAAAAAATGTTAAGGGTATTATGTATTATTTTCTAAAGAATTTTTTTTTTCTTAAACAAAAATTTCATCTATGTCATATGATTAATTTTTTCTTATGTTTCATTGGGTATCTACTGTAATGAAAACAGACACATCTTTTACATGAAATATTATATTCATATTTTTTTAAATCATTTATAAATCATTTATCACTTTTGGGTTAATGAATTGATGGTGATATTATGAATTTATTAATGTAAATTTTACATATATGTATGGGTAATCATTATGTGATGGTTAAGTCTATTATATACCACCAAATTATTAGGTAATGATTTATATACCATGATATTAGTTTAGCATATTTTTTGTTATATCAAGCCCCAAAAATGTTATGGTACTTGACTAGTTAAACTAAATATATTATTTTATGGGAAGGTGGCCTAGTAAATTATGATATGAGTGTCATATTGGTTAACCTAGATGTATTTTATGATTTATATTTTTTTCTTCCAAATTATTATTTTATGAAATGTAACTATGAAATATTCAAATGTCTCATGATTATTGACTCCACTTTCCTTATATTTATGAATCAGGTATCATATTATTCCAAAATCCATATTCCATGATCATTTTTAATGATATAAGTATTGTTGGGTAAGATTCTATTCTCTTGTATATGTGAACCTGTGTCATGTTATGATAGATATAAGTTCATCATATTATCACATATGATATTCTATTGAAATATATTATCTTCACCCATTATTATGAATATGAACTCATCCTTTCTTATGTTTCCATTTCCATGGGTTATGGATAAGAGTATTAATTATGATATGTCAATAAGGCCATAAATGAAAATATTTTTGTGAGGAATGCTGATGATTGATATTGATATTCTTTGATTATATACATAGTCTCTGATGACTCTGATCCTATAGGTTTTGGGGCTACTGTTATTTTGAGAAGTAATGGATATTTATATAATTTTTTTAAATTTTTATGTATGTTGTGATCAAGTAATTTTAATTGGTATAAGAGTATGGATTTCTTATTTTTGGGAATTAGGTTATAAAGAATTGAAGGAATAAACCTATGAAAAATATAATGAATAAAATGTGATATAAAATTAGAAAAAAAATAATTTATTGAATTAAATGTGTAATAATTCAGAATTTATTATGATTTTATTACTTATAATATTATTTATTTACGTGGTTAATTTGGTATTACATTCACACTATCCTTTTTATTAATAAAATCAAATAATAACTGAGTAAAAATTACTATGTCGGACAGTGTAATGATTTTTTCAATGAGAAAAAAAATGGGATGGGAGAATGAGTTAAAAATATTTGGATAATTACCACATAAATTTCTCATCTTATGAATACCAACATGAATCTTCCCAAATTCACAAAAGTGTTATATAACCAAAAACTCCATTCTGTCCTTCATGTAGAAATATACACACATCACTATTATGTCTTTTAATATATTATATATATATAAATGTATCAATGAAATCGAAATGATATTTTTCATTTTCTAGTTATTATAGAATTTAAAGGTTGTAAAAATTATTTTTTATTTTTAAGGGGAAGCGGATGAGTGTAGTAATCTTATTAATAATATAGGATAATAGGTAGAATATAACTCCAAGGAATGATATGATTTTAAAAACACATTTTTATATAAGTATTTTTGAATAACATTTCACACTTAAAAGGTTAGATAACTCTATTAACTAATAAAATGTAGTATAAAAAATTGGAATATTAAAATAAAAACATCAAAATATATTAAAAGTATCTTTATTGTTTTCTCATTGACTTTGAAAAAAATCAATTATTTATATAGTTTCATAAAACCAATCCTCAAAAAAACATTACTTAAAAGGGATGTTTTTAGTTATGTGATATCAAGGTGGATATGGTAGTTAGAGAGTCCGTTTATTATCATGGTTTAAGGTATAAGAATATTGAAATAGAATTTCATATAATAAATAATGACAAACCCCATGCAAGATATAAGATTCATCTTAATTAATGATAAATATATGTATTGAAGCTTGGTGGTAACTATATCAAGGGAAACAAGTAAATCCTAAATGTTTAGAATACAATTCCATCAAAAATATTAATTTCAAATGGATTGAAAGAAGAAAGAAAATGATGATGATAAAAATACATGATAATTAATCCACCACAAACACTCTAATTCAACAATAGTATGGATTATGGTAATTAATCCACGAAGTACACCAAACCAAGTGTTAGTGAAAAAAACAATTGCATTAACCTAAGAATCATTGGGAGATGTGGAAAGCTTATGAAAATAAAATTGAAAAATCATTTAAAAAAGATGAATTATTCAATGGTGTGTTCATTATCCACCCTAAAATTGCAAATGTTTTATTATTTTCTATTTCAACCCATATTTTCTATTTGTAACATTTTACAAGAGAATAAAATCACCACACCAATGGATATATATTTAATCATTAGGGAAAAAAAATAATGTAATGATTACTGAATCCTAATTCTAAAAAACTATCTAATAGAATATTGAGTTAATAATAATTATTCAAATCTTATTTTTATCTTTTTATTTGTATTAAATGTGATTTTTGGAATGGATTATGTCTCTCGGCTTAGACCCCATATTAATTTAAAGGGTATAGAAGTCACATTTCATATCGGAATCCCATATATGACCATAACTCAGTTTATGTATGATCATGAACACCCTATAGAAATTATTTCCATTATATAGATCTTAATACCCAATAATGAAGGGTATTTAACTCAAATATTTGGAGTAAATTATTATGGGAAAAATATTCATATTTTAAGCAAATATTTTAATGATTTTCTATAATATTTTTTTTATCATAAACTAGTTAATGAGTTATATGCCTATAAAAATGTCTCCATATATAATGACCCTAATTACATTATATAAACTGGAGAATAAATACAATGATAATCTAGATAAGGTTTTTATACAAGAAAATAGTGTACTATGGGCTGAACCAGTAATATTTTACATGAATAAATATGGATCCATGTTTCTCTATATTTATTAACAAGAACATAAAAAGGATCACTATAAAAAAAGTTTCCAATACATCATCTTGATTACTTGTTTGACTAACAATTAAGGGATTAATACATCTAATTGATTTTACTTCAATTTGGATATTATAAATTATGTTTCAAAAGGGGGGATGTCTCCATGATAAAATATTGTACAATATATAGACACTATGAATTCATATTGATGACATTAGACTTACAAATTTCTTACTATATTCATGGATAGTATGATAATATTATTTATTCGTTAGATCAATTAGTTTTTAGTAGTATTTATATTTTATATTTAAAAATATTCCAAATGTACGAAAGTTAAAGATGATTATTTATGGATGGTTCTATAGAAGTTTGTAAAGTATATAGTTTTTTATTTATCATTTTGGAATTATGTATATAGAAAATATCATTCTCAGGTCATGAAATCAAAAGTGTGGGTAAATTTTTGATCCTTCAATGAAAAAAGTGAATAATTAATACACTACACCAACCTTTGCAATATATATATATATATATATAATTTTCCTAGATTGGATGGATCATATAAAGAATTATTTATTAATTTATCCAGACTATAAAATACACTAACCATGTAAACTCAAAATGCAGTACAATTTTTGTGGTCTGAGATCATGAATAAAATCCCACAAAGCCCATGAAAATATTAGTTAATACACTAGTACTGATATTACCAGCCCATGTAGAAGGGTTTGTAAAATATGATGAAGAACAATATATAAAATTTGTCTTTTTTCCCTTGATAAATGCAATTGAGGTATCATATAAACCACATTAACAAAATATTTGATTGATAATTTACTTGATGCATTATTTTTCTCTACCTGTGTTAATATTAACAATAATAGTATGGAGGAATTGACAATATGGTTAATTTTTTTTAATATATATTAATCAAAAGAATATAATGTATATAATCACACAAAATGAGTTTAACATGCACCCAAATAAATGGTTGGAGTTAAAAAAGTCTAAACAAGCATAATACATTACTTCCTATGGAAGTAAAACAAGGCGTCTGATGATATATGTATGAAGGATTATACTTTCATATCCATGTTGAGGATTTAAAGACACAAAATACCTAATAATTATTTAAGGATGTTCCTCTATATCATTATGGAATGTGAAAAATCATATCATTTCAAAATAACTTCACAACTATCCATCTATTTTAAGATCAAGGTGGATATAAAGCTACAGAAAAAGGTAAATAATATTACAATGTAAAAAAATTAATGTGATTGAATTATAATTTTGAAGAAACAATTATGTGTCACTTAAATTTATTAATTCTGTAAAAATATTTTATATTATTCAAAAAGTTCTTCGTTAACTATCCATCATGGAAAAACAAAAGTATTTAGAGATATCAAGAAGAATTTCTTATTAGAAGACAAGAAAACATATATTTTTTAAGATATATCTCCTTGAATGGTATGAAAAAATGATAATTTAGGATTACATATGTCTTGGGAGATAATGTAACCATTACCCATATGATAATGAAAACTGAAGAATATCACTATAGATTTTGTTATAGACATTTTTATGACCTTTAAAAGTTATAATTAAATTTATGTTTTAGTAGATGACCTTATAAAATTAGTTCATTTCATTTCTATTTCATAGTATTTATCACTTAATATATATTCCAAAATAGATAAAAAAGGATGTAGTAAGAATATATAAATTGCAACTTTAAATTTAATATGATTAAAATCCAAGTTTTACATTGATATTCATGATAATATATAAACAAGAATGAATTATGGTTATGATATTCATCACTATATATCATCCTGAAACTAATTTTCAATCTAAATGAACAATTATATGTCTAATAGATTTTATGAGATCATTTTAAATATAATTTAATTGGGGTTGAAATCAACACCTTCCCCTAGAAGGGTTGTAATGTAACAACAATTTCTATTTTGGATTTCAAATAGATACATAACAGGCTATTTAGGGGATGATGGGAAAAAACTATCATGTTTTGATGATATAAAATATTTAAAAATACTAGAAAAAATATTTCATATGAGATTGAATATATTATTAAACTGATTCAATTCCACATTATAACTGCATTAATTGGATATAATTTCAATGTCAATTATCAGTAAATATATTTTTAGTTTTTATGTAGTTGAAAAGAATGCCTTAAATTGTCACTATAAATGTGTGTTATG
The DNA here is from genome assembly GCA_963277665.1 of Viscum album. NCBI lineage: Eukaryota > Viridiplantae > Streptophyta > Magnoliopsida > Santalales > Viscaceae > Viscum > Viscum album. The sequence continues at coordinate 1,707,772,884 of OY728140.1, read as the reverse complement.
ATATTTGAGAGAAAGGAAATGTTTGGAATTAGATATTTTTTCCCTTTCAAAATCATCTTTCAAGTGGGTATGATATCTTATCATCTTTCACATTCACTAAACCACTTGATTTTTCATAACTTCTTCCATGAATCAAATTTCAGGTATTAGATACCTAATCAATCACATGTGATGAACATAAAAATATTACAACTAGATATTGAACACTGTTATAAGAATAAATCAATATGAATCATGGATGATATAAATATATTTTGAATGAAATATTGGGGCAATATTATAAAAAAGTGGTTTTCAGATGTTTGATGAAGTTTGTGATGATTTATTTGTACTTTTTGGTCATTTTGAAAAAATAACCTCAATTTTTTATAATCGAACATAAGGATTCAATGAAAAAGGAAAATTATACACAATTTTCATAAGAAAATCCATCTGTTTCGGTTTTATATTCTGATGATATTTTTTTGGGTTAAATAGTTTTTAGAAATATTTTGGGTCTAGAATGACTGTTTCCATTGGTATAAAGAAATTTATTAGAGTATAAATTTCTCCATACTAAATTAGATGTCCATTTTTTTAATTATACTTTAAAATGTTTTATTTTATAAAAAAAATTGGACCAATACATTGTAAATGAATGGGAGGAGTGGTGGCCTAATAATTCCATGTCATGTGAATTGTATTGTGTTTGGATTATAATGATAGAGGGTGGTGGAATAATAAGAAGTCATAAAACTTTCCAGTGTAATTCGGATGATCCGATGTTAATCCCAGTGTTCCCAAATTCATGAGAAATCCAGGATTACTAGTAAGAGTTAGTGTAATAAAAAAGTTTTTGAAGTGAATGTTTTATTGTCTCAGTACATGGGCATGAGGATAAACAATTATAAAAACAATTTAATGGAAAATAATTTTGATTTTTTTAAAGAAAAATTAAATAAATAATAAAATCATTCTATTATATGCAGTGTAATACTGATACATTAAATGATTTTTGACAATGAACCATCATAAAAAGAGATGGAATTAAAGGTAATCAGAAGCACAGTTCTATAGGTTGTAGATATTACTTATTTGAAGGTTAATATCAATGATGATAAGTTTTTAGGACTTATTAATCATATTCATATCAACAATTTATTCAAAAATTTTACAAAAACAATATTTTTATTTTGGTTTCTTACAATTGTTTTTATAATAAAATACTTGATTTATTTAGTGGATCAATAATGAGTGACGAATTTTATTGATTTACTTGGTTTTAAAGATTCATCTAACAATTAATGATACTAATTCATAATAATAAATCTGAGACCAATACATCATATGCATGATGAAACTGATATTTCATCATTCACTGGAGTTCACCAGATGTTGGAAATTATCAGATGATAGATCATCAGTATGAGAAATTAAAGAAATGGATCTTAATTTTTGAGGAGTTTTTTCAGAGTGTTTTCAAAAGGGTTTTTAAATGCTATAAAAGATGAATCAAGGAATATGAAATAATAATTTCATGTATTTATGTCATTACAGAGCTTCATTTTGAGAATTATTTAGTTCTCCTGTATTTTGAATTTCGTCAATACAATCAGAGTGACATATTATTTCTTCATAATAATTAAAATCAGAATGACCTTTCTATCTAACTATATAATGGAAAGGATGTATAAATATATTTTTAATTGTGAGTATATTTTAAATGATTCAATAAGAATATAAAAGAGTTGATAAGTACAAAAAGAGTCAAAAATAGAGATGAAATTAAATTAAATTTAATTTTAATGTAAATTTGGTTGAGTATGTATGAATTATCACATTACCTCAAATCAAAATTTGGGATATCTAATAAATATTAAAATTTTAATTTTACTTTCAGTTAATGTAATATCATTTACATGTAAGGAGAGAGATAAAATAATGAATTTTTTAGATGATTGAAGATGTTTTTACCTAGAGTTTCCCTATGAATTTTTTTCAGAATAAAGAATAAAAAAATGTGGTTTCAAAATCATATTGATCCATCAGAAATAGGTTTATAGGAAAATATTTATGCGATTAAAAATTGATTTTGGTGAATTATTTATTATCAATTTATTTGGACTGAAGAATTGGACTAGAAAATTGGGATGATCCATCTGACTGAGTTTTTTATGAACTCTAGAAATGTTTTTTCTATTTACATCAGGGTAAGAAAATGAATATTTTTGTTTAAATAATTTTATAAGTGGATGTTCATAAGGTAGCATAAAAACGTGTTTATACCAAATGGGGAAGGTTATTTTACATTATAGAGAATTTTTTTACATCATTCACTCTAAAAGAATAACATTCACACTTTTATTGATCATAGTGCGACATCATAGTTATGGTATTTCATACTTTTTTGAATCCTATCCAAATTTTTGTTTTCTATTAGATTTTATAGTATTGGATTTTAACCAAACCATTCCTAGGATTATTTATTTTTATTGAGTAGTGAACCTTGTCTATTCTTACAATATTATGGATGTTTGAATATTTACATTTCAGAAAATTGATATATATTTAATATGATTGGATTGTTTTTATAAAATAAATATATAATTTTTGGAAAATAAATACATCACTAATTTACACCCTCCCCCTCTTAGTGATACATTGATCCTAGTTGGGCCATTAAAAGTTGTTTCAAAGGAATTGTTCCCTTACATTACACATTATTGTATTTTTTGGTGAAGTTGAGATGGAAAATATTTATTTTGTGAAGACTAATTGGATTATAATTTTGAGGGGAGTAACTATCATATCCAGAAAGATAGAATTTTTCCTTATCAAATGACTCTTGTGTATGATGCTTTTGAAGCTTCTATAGATGGATTTCCATGAACTGTTAATAATACCTATTTAAAATCGATGTATAAATGTAATCTTGAAAAGGATGGAAGATATAAGAATTATTTATTCTCATAATTTTATAAAAGTGAGTTTCTAATAGTGAATGGTATTCCTACTGCAAAATTTTTCTTGGAAATATTAAAGAAATTAGTGGAGGAAATATTAATGTGAATATGTAAAATATTCAAATATAGAGGCTGAAGTATAATGATATTAAAACGGGTCTGTATGAACCTGTATTTGACTTCATTACATGGGTGAATGATATTTTTATCATGATTAGATGTCTTGGTTATAAGTTAAAGATTTGAATATTATTGAAAAGATATTAAAATTTCTTCCTGATAAGTTTAATGATATAGTTTTGTATTCGGAAGAGAGAGAATATGAAACTCTATCTCTGGATGACTCTCATAGTACATAATTACTTATGAAATGAGAATATATAATGTTATGAAATTTAAAACAAAAATTTATCAAGAAGTTTCAATTATGGTTTTCATACAAGGAATGTCGAAGATGTTTCTTGAAGAAGAAGAAGGAGGATAAGAGTCTGAATATAAAAATGAGTTATGTAACAATATGGATGAGATTTTATCCTACTTTTTTGAAAATATTAGCGGTGGTATAGGAATGAATAAAAGGAAATATAAATTAAAAAATATTAAAAGTGGAGATATTGGAAACTTTTCATTGACATGTCACTGAAGAAAGAATGAAAAATATAGTGAGGAAGATGATAAATGTACATGAATATCATGGAAAATAAGTCTATAATTCATATTCATATTTTAAGGGAAAACATATTATGTTCCCCACATTAAAAAAGAGGTGCTTTTTGTCTAAAGATGATGAACATGGGGATATTGAATATGATGATGAAAAATTCAATGGGTTTTTGGGAGAAATGAATTTTATACTGAGATTTAATGATGAGGTATTTATAAGGGTTAGTTTTCAAGAAGAAGAGAGTGAGTTAGTGTTTCATTAGAATTGATAATTGATTGAGTGTCTCAAAAAGATAATAATGAATGAAAAATAATTCAATTAGCAAAATATAGAAATTCATTCAAAAAATGTAATAATTTATTCATGAAAAGAATATTATGTTTCTGGAAGTATTTCATTTATTGAATACATATCTTGAGAAAGAAAAGATTCAGAATGAATATCATGATGTAATTTTTAAGGAAAATATAAAATATTTGGAAATTCATCAATAAAAACAAGGTAACACTGATAAGGGGGTTACATGTTTTAATAAATATATTTAAAAATTTGGTGAATGTTCTATAAGGAGTAAACCTAACATAGATCATATAAAGTTATCATTAAAGGATTATAATAAATTCTATGTTTTTTCAAATTAGGAGAACATAAGAAAGTTGGGTATATGGGAAAACCTAACAATATTGTAAATTCAGAAGTTCCTAAAAACTATTATTCCAAATCAATATATGATTCTACTTCTTATTTTGCTGATATTGTAAAGAACCCTATACTGAAAAAGAATATTATATATGATAACATTATGGTTTTGGCTTAAAATGATCTGATGTGAAAGACAATCTAGTTGATGAGAATCATGTTCATAATTAAATACATTATTGATGTTATATATGAAAGTACTATATCTATGTTTACTCATGGTAATATGGTGAATTTGGGCATTTTAATAATATGGTTTGGTTTAATCGACAAAATATATATATATTCCATGAGTCATATAAGAAAACGATCAAGGGGTAGTTAGTACTCTTAAGGGAATAAATCTAATAAATACTTACAAGAAGATGAAAATAGATTCCAACCATTGGAAAATAATTGGAAAGATGTGAACAACCTATATATCATAAAAAATAGTGTCTTGTATTATTACATACCCAACAACTCATTTTTAATAATTTTAAAAAATCTGGATGGGAATAATATTAAAGGAAAAAAAATTCTCTTTTTATAGAAACTGCTGTAAAAAACAAATGGAGAAAAAACATGGATATTAGATAGTGGTTTTTCAACTCATTTGATAAAAGATTTTAAATTTTTTAAAAATGTGAAATTGTTTATAGAAGGAATAGTTAAATTGGGTAATGATGAATTCATCAGAATAAAAAGGTTTGGATCCATCATTATTGTGGAAGAAAATTTAAAATCCATGAAAGATATGTGTATTGATGGATTTAATAACATATTGTTATGGTTTTCGAAACATTTCAATAGAGGTAATAAATTTGTTTTTATAAAATATGGATTTATTAACAGAAGAATGGAATATGGAAAAATTATTACAAATGTGGAGCTTATAAAAGAATCTTGTTTCAAGTAGGTGACGTTCAAAACTCATGTTACATAAGGATTATGTTATGAAATAAGTTGTGTGATAAAATCATGGGACATATATATTAGAGAAAAATGCTATTTTTATCAAATATAGATTATGTTTGTTGTATTTAAGATATGATAAGAAGAAGAGATTGGTTGAGTACATTTAGTCAAAAAGGAATGATTACAAACTATATGCATAAAAATATGTTATTCTTTCAACAGAACCTATTGAACTAATTCATTTTGATATTTTTGGGACAATGAGAAAAAAAATACATCTTTGAAGATAAGTACTTCATTTAATTCACTGATGATATTACTCCCATTTACAGTGCAATGTATTGGAAACATAAGATAGATTCCATGAAGATGTTTAAATGTATCTATATAATTACATACAGGGAATGTGTGTATTCATCAAATTCATTGAGAACTGAAGTTTCTAGTTAATTTAAAAATGAAGAGTTTGAATTTTTTCATCAAAAACATGGAATTTGTCCTTAGTTCTGTACAATATTTATACCATAACAAAATGGTGTTTCTGAAATGGTGAATTGATGTTTGTTTGAAATTGGGGGTCCTATATTACATGAAAGTGGTATTTATTAATAATTTTGAAGTAAATTTTACATCGTAGTTTTCTATATATATAAATGGCGTTTGTATAGTCATTGTTCTTATATGACTCATTATGAATTTTTATGACAAAAATCCACATTTGAAATAATTTATTGTTTTTGGGTTTCCATCTATCATACCAAACATAGGGGGTAACATTGGGAAGTTTGATCATAGTGGTGAATATGAATTTTTTTTTGTTTTTTTGTATATGGAAGAGGATATAGATGTATCCATAATGAGACAAGAATATTATTTGACTCCATTGATGTAAACGATCATGAAAAAACAATGATATATGTCTCACAATCACATGCTGATAAGGAAGAAGAAGATGATGAAGAAATTTATATTAAAAAACTTGATAAGTATTAAAATAATTTTGATGACCTATACGTGGATCAGTCAAACAATGTATTTTCTAGTTATGATGAATAATTTTGTACATCTCATTATAGGAAAAGGAAAAAATATAAGGTCAAAGTATATGTTGTTCTCAATATCAATAATGTCAAATAATAAGAATATAGAAAGTTATTACACATTCCTCTTCACATAGAATTTTAATCCAAAACATGTGAATATTGATTTTGAGCATATATAATGGAATCGGGTTGTCAAGGAAGAGTTAGATCATATTGAGATAAATTATTTAGGGTAACTCATACCAAAACCAACTAAAAAAAGTTATTAGAACAAAGTTGGTGTTTTGAGAAAATATTAACGAATATGGTGATGAAAAAATCAAGCAAGATTAATGTGATTACGTTACTCATAGAATGAATGAATTTAAATTAATGGGACATTATATCAGGTGGAAAGGTTAAAAAATTATGGTAATTATTTCAATTGATGAACAATGATGTTATAGAATTTTTATTATGGATGTCAAGTCATCCTTTCTGAATGGAAGACATGAAAATTAATTTTCGGTTTAAAGCTTATATATTTTTTGTAATTGGTAAAGATGAATGTAATTTGTGAAATTTGAATAAATCCATTTATGAGATGAAGAAAACTCTAAGATCATGGAATTTCTTGATGGATAGCTATTAAAGTATATTAAAATTTTAAAAAGGAATGGTTGATAGTAATTTTTACATCAAATAATTTCTGGATATTTTCCCCATTTTTACTATATATTTTGATGAAATTTTATTTATTTGGAATGAGGAAAAATTGGTTAAAGGTTTTTTGAATAAATGATGATGCAATTTGAAATAATCATGATTGGTGAACTGATATACACTCTTAGGAAACAATCATTTAAAATATGAACACATATAATTTTTCATGAAACAAATGGTATGGGAGATATTGAGATGTTTGGAAGGTAAAATCTAAAACATGATTCTACACATAATATAATAAGAACCAATTTTACTAAAGTTGAAAAAGGTCTATATGTGGAATCTAAATATTTTCATATGATTAAATGTTTTGGGTATGTCAATTCCTCAAGATCATACATTTTTTATTCTATTAATTTATTTTCATGGTTAAAAAGTGATCAAAAATAATATCATATATTAGGTATAAAAATAATTATTTGATAAATAAAATGGACAATATATTTTAGAGTCTAGTATGATTGGGTTGAAATAATATATTTTTTGTGGCTGTACATATGATGATTGGGATGGAAGTTTTGATGATAAAAGATCACATCTGGTGGAATGTTTTGGGGGAATATTTTGTAAGTTGGATTAGTATAAATCAAAATTTAATACCTCTTAGCATAGATTATCCTGATTATTGTTTCACCACTCAAGATTCCACAAAACTTATGTGAATAAAGTCTCAGTTGAAAGTCTTAAATATTGAATTGATGTAACCTTTTATCATTGGTTGTGATAATCAGATTGTTATTATCCATATATGGAATCTAGTAAAAAATTATCATTCAATAAATATTGATATTGAACATCCCTTCATATAAGATCACATCGAAAATAATCATGCTAGAGTATGTTCAAACATTAGACCAGTTTGTTTCCATATTAAAAAAACATTTACAAAAGGAATTATTTTATAAAACAAGGTTGAACTTGGGTGTCTAACCACATACTCTCCATGTTTGACGTATATTTTCCCTCTTCTCACATATTTATTTCTTATATTGTTTTAAATGAGAGGAATGTCTCATAAATCAATCCTTTGATATATGCTAATCCTTTTAATGAATCATCTATGTAGGGGTAGTTGTCAATATTTTTTGAATTCATCATGTATGTATTTGAAATATAATAAATGTTTCCAGAAGTGGTTGTAGTATCATTTTCAAATAGTGATGATAATGAAAATGTGGAACTGTTGAAGACTAAATAAAAAAATTTATAACTCACTAACATTGGATGGAATGGATTTTAATTTAGTGGTTATTGTTTCCTATAATGGTTTCTATCATGTAGGATTTCAATTTTTTTATTAATATATAGATTTATGTTAAAAAGTTATTTGATGTATGAACCTTGGTTGAAAAAAATCCATGTGGGTATTATTGGAACCGTGTAGAATGAAAGTAGTTTATAGATGATGGAAATAATATATGAGGATTGTTTCTTATTCAGTTATCATTACGATAAAATAAAATCACTTTGTTATTGTAAATGATCAGTTGGATGGATGAAGTAGACTCATTTTATCAAACTCAATTTTCATAATAATTAACATCGGTTTCAATTTTTTGATGATTTTTTTGCGTAATGAGGGTTTTGGACTCACCTTGGGTCCAAAATGAATGTTAAAATCTGTATGATTGAAATGTATGAGAATCTATATTTCTCCACACTAACTCTTTCAATCATTATATTTATATGTTTTTGAAATCCTTAGTTAATCAAATATTATGATCCATTATTTGTGAATGAAAGGGAGAAATTATGGATGAGTAATTTTAACTGGTTCGAACTATATTGAGTTTCTGTTAGAAATATTGTTGGTGTTGGAATAATGGGAAGTAATTTCAATTTAAAATGTTAGTTAGAACATTATTTAACAATAGTAATGTTTACAAAGTCAGTTTAGTGTCATGATTTCTTGAACGATTAGTGGAAGAATTAAAGTTGTGATGTGAATTTTTTTCTACCTTATTTCATTAGTGTGGGAATATCCAGACATAGATATTTTTTGAAGGGTGATAATTTTGAGGTTTCTCATGTCTTTGTAAATAACTATTGAAAATGGTTCATTATACTTCGTGTTCTACAAATACATCAGATAATTTTTTACATCGATTCATCAGGAACAATGTTTCAATCAATGTTCCATCATATATATAATTTTATCAATGGAAATAATGACGAATTTTTTTTTTAGATCCTTAATTTTTAGTTTTTAGGATAGAAAAATAATATTAATATCAACTATTAAGTCAACCATTTTCATTAAAAAAGATATGCATTGGTTTTATTAATTTTGGACAATACAAAACTGAAATTTTTCATTGGTTTAAGACTGAAGGAAGAATTTTTTTTTAATTCTCTTTGATAGTTATTGGACATTGATTAACATGTATCCATTAGAAGGTATTAGTAGAAAATCCATTAGAAAGTTGTTAATTTTGTTATTTCTGAAAATATTGGACTTTATTAGACGATGGACTTCATCGGACTCATGATAATTGGTTTGAAAAATTTAAGAAAAAGATAATTGTTATGAAGTTCTTTTAAGAGAATATTTAAAAGGTTTTGATGAATTCTAAACAAATTGAAATACTTTTTATGGAATAATAGTTTCGGGTATTTCATTAAATATGGTTAAATGTTTTAAAATTATTCTATTCCCTTGTGTTTTCATATAGTTCAAGACAATCATAGTGGCCATATGTTTTCATTGAAATAAAGTCAATATGAATTCCATTGTTTCAGAAAAAAAAAGGTTAGAAAATTTAATAAAGGGTGAAATACTGAGAATATTTCAAATGTTTTATGTGGACTCAAAAATAATTGAGAAGAACTGAAATACTAAATTTTGGAGTCGAAATAAAGGTTGAATTTATCGTAATAAAAATTTGGTTTAGTGGGAAAACATTTTCAGATTCCCACTCAATCTACTTTTGGAACTCCTATAAATTAAAGTAATTAAATTTTACTTTATAAAAATAGAATATTATTTATTTAAAGAAAGATATATAAAGAGAATAATGTTTTAGAGGTGAGAAGATGTTTATAGACCGAGTTTTTTAAACAGTGTTTTTTTAAAAGAATAATAAGAAGATCATGGTTATCTAACATGACTAAGCCATAAAAAAATTCTTCCAAGAAATGATTGATTCCTTTTAGAATTTTTTCTTTTGAATTATTTAATATTTTTTTTCAAGACTAGAAAATCCCACTAATCCATCATACTATGTATTTTTATGAATTATAGAAAGGTTGTTTCTCCCTATTAATTGGTTGGAATGTGAATATTAATGGTTGAAGAATTTTATAAGTGTAAGTTGGTTGGGAAAAAAGTAACTTGTTTTAAACCTACTGGAGAAGGATTCATAACTTTTTCAATTTTTTTAAATATTACATTGATAATGGATCACATGGCCAGTTGTATTGATCATAATGTTACCCAATTGTAAGGTTATAACCTACTAGTTGTATTCGAAAACAATTAAAATTATCTAGTTTATTTTGTTGTATTGGATTATTTCCAAAAAATTTCATTGAATATCTACTCTTATTAAGTAGTTAACCTTTTAAATTATTATATTCCTATGGATGGGTGAATGTTTTTATTTCATCATTGTGATAGATCTTCAATAGGAGGTGAATGATTCTATATTATAAAGATAATATAAAAGAAAAATACATCACTGAATCAACCCCTCCCTCTATTAGTGATTCATTGATTCTGGTTTGTCCTTTATAATAAACAATACCTCTATCATTATTAATGTTCTATAGGAGAATAATCAATTTTTAGAAGCAACTTGGAATCCTGAATATGTAATTAGGAAAAATATACCATATTTCTTCCATAAGATAAATGAAATTTCAAGAGTGAAATTATTTTACATGGTTAGAATGTAACACCCTGAAAATTTGTATGTATTTCGATTTAAGTAAATATTTTTATTAAATATATTGTTTTACAAGCCATATTTAACAAGAATGAACAATGATAAATTTAAGAGATATAAAATGTTCATATATAATATATACATTAATACATTATAAAAATTTAATATGAATCATAATTAAGAAAATAAAAATGTTAATAATATCATTACTAAATATAAATATCCTGAACATGAATTTTTTCCCCTATAGTTTTCATTTATTATCATACACTTAGTAATAACTATGGAATGACGAGAAAATATAAATATAATAAACATTTTGAGAGTTAATTAAATGAATATGATAAATTAATTTAATTATCTAAGGATATATATAGGAATGAAATACCATCGGTCTATATATCATCATTGTAAATATTTCTACTATATATATGAATATGGATATATAATTATAAGTTATATCTAATTGGTGAACTGAAGTTGTTTAACTAAAACTAATATAATAATAAATATTTTTTTAAAAAATATTAAATTAAAATAATTTGTAATTTTTATTATTATTTATTAAATATCAATTATATAAAAATTATTTCCAAAAAAGAATTATTTTTTTATATCATTAAAATCCCATTTTATTTACAATGTATTGATAAAAATGAATGGAAAAATGATATGTGATTATTTTTAAGGGATGTCATTAAAATCATTTAATCTTAAAATGGGGTATTTTTAAAGCATTTATTTTTCATGGGTTGTCTATATTTATCTTATTAAATTATATTTCCCACTTTTAATGAATAAATATAATAAATTTTTTTAACACTCTATGATTTCAAAGTCAGTTATTTTCTTTAAAATTATTTAATATCTTATGTCACATGCAACACTGAGTTCGAGCACCCCACGACTAACCAAACCAGCGATTCAAAAATAAGTTATAAATAGTATTAACTAAATTTTGAATTTTATGTTCTCCATATAATTTTAACTTCCATATTAAGTGTTTATTAGATATATTATAAGAACAAATTCAATTTTTTGATAAAAGAAGTATTTTTAAGAAAAATGCAATTTTTCTACCTTTTGATATAAAATAATTTTTTTTTAAATCAAATATATTACACTATTATAAATTCAATATGACAAAATAAATTCCTAATCTAGAATTATAACATTAAAATTTAGCTTGGATAAATTTTGGTGCTTTTCTGATCAATTTCATATTTTTATGAATAGTGAAAAATATTAAATTTTAATTGAAAACATCATTTTTAATACAAAAATTTTATAGTGTTAAATTATAAATTTGAATTGTTTTGAAGTATAATTATTTTATATTATTATCTTTTAATCCAATATTGGTCATTGAAAGTAATATTACATTTAAATTGGATATAAACACATATCAATCTTCTCATTGTTTTTACTTCCCAAAAACCCACTTTCTGGTTTTAACAAGATAAATATTTTTCATTTTAATTAAAAAATATTCTATGTTTTGAATTTGGTAAAACATAAATCATTTTTGAATATGGGTTATCCATATTATCTTTGCGTAAATTTTTGGTATTTTTCAAAAGACATTCAATTTTTGATAAACAGAGAAAAAAAACTATGTTATTATTTACTGCTGACATTTTATTTTTATACTTACTTTAAATTTAAATTTAATTTAAATTTAAAATAGATAAATAATAAATATATTATTGCAATTTAATTAATTTATTTCATTTTATAATAAGATTATATATATTAACTTTTATTTAACTTTTTTACTTTTTTACCCACCTTCTAGGCACATTTGAAAATTTGCATAAAACATAACTTTACCAATTATGTGAGTTGAATTTAAGAAATACAAGAGACATGGTAGACATATATATGTAAAATTTGGTTCCATGGAATGAAAATAATTTTTGGGGAATAGTAATTTTGAATTTTATTTACCGCAATTAATAGTATGTAGGGTAATTAAAGGTAATAATGATATTATAATTACCCTAAAACATGTCCTAATTCATTCAAATAAATGTATGTCGATCAAAATATACCTTAGGAAACAAATATTATCCTTTTTGACACACTTGTATTATATTATTAAATTAATTATATTCTAGTTAATGAAGAGTAAAATGTTTTAAATTCAATACTTAATAACTAAAACCTTTTTAATATAGGGTTACATATAAAATAAATCCGACAAAAAATATTAATTAGAAATACAATAATATTAATACATAATTTTATTTTTTTTATAATTTTTATACGATAAATAATTTAATTTATTTATGACAAAATAATTACACAGTAATTACCACATTAATGAAAGACTACAATAATTTATTTTAAAAATATTAAAATAAATGTAAATTGAGACTTCTGATGCGTTCCATTAATTTTATAAGTTAATATGACATGATAGGTTTGATTCAATATATTTTATTGATGAAATAATATTTTTATAACATTCAAAAAATAAAATACAAAATAGAGTCAATATTGACAAAAATGACTATCTAAAACAAACACTATTATATTAAATAATATAATAGTCCTAAAAATATAAAGTTGGTCCAAAAGACCTATATAATTATAGATATATAATTACTTAAAAACTTTATGTTATCTTGGAATATTAAAGTATGTTTATTTACCATGTAATATAAAGATAAAAGAAGACATGAAAAATGTTAAACTATTTACCTAATTTTTAAATATAGAAGATAAGGATAATATGGTGACATAAAGATGTCTAAAACCTACTGGTTGAGATTTTTTCGACCCATACCACCTTATACAGGAAAAAAATCCATTTTAAGTTCTTTGAAACCGAAAATCATTTTATAAAAAAAAATATTTCAAGGTTTTTTTAAAGGGACCCTCACATTTGTTATAAAAGTGTACTGCCTATTTTGTTATTTTCACACCACCAAAGCCTTTTGGATTAGACAACCCCTACTCTAATATCCTCTAAAATACCCTCACATAATCATAGAGTCCTTACATTGGTCAAAAATAAATCTTATGGATCCCTTTTGTTCAAATCAAAAAGAAGAACCCAAAGAAGATGTAATTACTTCATCACCTATTTCAATGTACTTTTCTTCTTCCACATCCTCTTTCATTTTTGTTTCCAGACTAAAATAATAACTCTAGTAACTTCTAAATACATAGATGTTTTTATAAATATTTTACATTTGTATTCATTATTCTATTTTTCCTATGAATGACAATTTCACCATATGTGTGTACATACAGCTTACCTTCTCCATGTCATGGTGTAGTTTGTTATTCAACACTTAATTTTGAGGATAGATATAATAATGAGTATAAATGAGGTAAATAATAAATATAAGATGTTAATTATTCATTATAAATAATATACCATCCAATTGTATACAATTTAACCACTAATATAATGATATTGTCACTCGTGCGTACATACGACTTACCATCTCCACAACGCAATGAGATTTTGTTCCCCATCATAACCATTCATGAATAATTTTCGTAAAATGATTAAAAATAGTGTTTAGTAACTTAATATCATTCTGTATATGAATAACATACGTCCTATCCATAATAAACCTAACTAACATAAGAAAACATATAAAGGAAAATGAATCAGTTAACACCCAAATCTATGATACTACAGAGATATCATTTGAAAAACAATATTATAAGATCATATATGATATCATATTTATGTATCTAGTTCATGAATTATATAATAACAATAATTTTACCATTATATTAGAGTTAAACCTAGCCTTTACTAAAAAAGGTACAAGGTAAGTATGACAACCCTGATCTTTTATTACACAATTAAACATAATTTATTGCATAAACATCACTTGATACAACATAGAAGATCGAGAGTTCTAGTGTCTTTGAGGCTTAGTATCATTACATAACAACTTAAAACATGAAATAAAACATCTTTATAGAAAACTTTATTTACATGATCACTTCATTCCCTCGTACTTAGCATTTCATGGGATAAAAAGAGGACATGCATAAGTAAAGGGTGAGCTATGAAGCCCAGTAACAGAATAATCATGGAATAACATGAGGAATAAAATACATTTTATAAAATAGCCATATCAATAGATAAAAATAAAATCATAAAAATAAAGGTAGGATAAATCATGATAATCATAACATGAAAACGTGATAACAACACTTAACATGGTATTAGAATGATTCAAGGATTAGATCACATGGAGCATGAGTAAATCCAAATTTCACATGATGCACGAGTAAAAAATCTTTCCAATTTAATTAGCATGATTAAACTCCAATTTCACATGACGTATCATGATACTATACTTTACCCAATGCATTAGAGAGCTATCTCGGGCTCACCCACCCTAGGCTCATCATGGAACCACCCACATACGTAAACAATTACCAATAACCATAACATATTCATAACCCATAAAACAAAAATAATGGAAAGATTACATTTCAATATTTTCAACCACAATATATCATTTCAAAATGTTGAAAAAATCAAACCTTTTATCAAACGATTTTCAAAACCATTTAAAATATTAAAAAAAGAGATTTTTGAATCAAAGTGTCTGATACCACTTTGAAACCTTTGAAAGAAATTTCAATTTCGAAACATTAATGTCCAAATGAATAAATCATTAAAAGCATTTTTAAAACTGGGAAATTAATGTGAAATATATATAAGAATAAAACTTTAAAACATTTAAAATGAGATTTTTTTTAAAGGGTTTTTAGCCAAAATGAGTGTTCCTATAATACAAAAAATTGAGGAATAACATTTAATAATAAAATAATAATATCATGATAATAAAGGTATTCATGATATAATATGCTAAAGGAATGTATATACACTATATAATGGTGAATTTTTGCATATCAACAATGAAGTCTCAATGGTAATGTAAATTAAGACGAAATCCCTTATAAAGAAGGTATCATTTGATTAAAGATAATTCTATTACTTAATTATGTGTGAAAAAACTATAAATACACCCAATATAATGTGATATTAAGTGTAAAACAATCATAGGTAATTCACACATATTCTAAGGATGTCATATTTAATAAGTACAAGTTTAACCCAAAGGATTGATATTGTGTTAAGAAGTTCCCTTGAAAAAATTCAACAGCCTAAAGACATCACATTAAAATTTAGAAAATAAGTTGATGAGCTAAAAAGGTTATATAATCACTTGGAAATAAAATTTAAATCAATAAGTATATAAATTAACATATCCCAAAAAAATAATATATAAATTAAAAGTTATAAAAAAATTCTTTTAAAAAGAGGAGGGTGAAGGGTTCCCTTACATATTGGGTAACATACAAAAGATACACTACATGAAATAAGGGCCATTAAATGAAGATGAAAATACACAAATATTATATTATATTACACAATTAATACAATCATGGATAGTACATAATCCACACAAAAGGAAATGGTGGCCTATATAGCATGAATCTCCCAGGAATAAAAGTGAGATGAAAAACCCCATACTTCACTGTAAACAATCGAGTCATTTGACCAAAAGTTAATAATCACCAAATTAATCAAATAATATCATTAATATATGGAAAATCATGATAATATATATCAAATGACAGTAATCAATACACCACATTCAATAAATAAGTGGAAAATAATGGAAATCTCACGGAATTGAAAGTGAGATAAGAAATTCCTTTCCTCATGTCCAACTTGACTCGTATGTTCATTGTTCTTCCTAAATAATAATATTAAGTTAATTTATACTTTCTTAATACCTTTTTAATGATTATTATTACTTTTATATCACATATTACCTTTCAACAACAGTTATTTATTTATTTGAGTTTATATCGAATATTGTGTCGATGTTCAGAATTTGAGTAAAAATGAACATGTTATAATTACAATATGTCCATGTGGTCAATACTTCATTATCTCCATAATTGTATTAATGATTTAGATAAAATATATTTCATATATATCCATTATATACATGCATTTATATTAGTACATAACTTTTGGGGATAAGAAATGAAATGCCCCGTTCATCGAGATGGTAAGTCGTACGTACACATAAACACTACTTTCATTTCTATTTAATATTTAATGGAATAAAAACATAATGATACCTGGTTATATTATAATTAAAGTATAATAAAATATATAATATCATTAATTAAATCCTTTATACATCACACATATGATATTAACGATTCATATCACTTTGATGGGGTGGTAGTCCGCACTTCTTAAAATGAAATTATCATGTTTACCCATTAAGGAAACCATAAAGGTGTTATATAAATAAAAAATAAAGAAGCATAAAGAAAACATAAATATAATTTATATCATATATAAATATAGTTCCATCATAATGGCCACCAGGAGAGGAGGTAGGAGTTAATTGAACAATCATTATTTTGTGAGACGTTAGTTTTCCATCCACAAAAACATTATGTTCTTTACCCATTAGATAGATGTGTTTTTAAGTGTAGTTTGAATATATCTCATAAAAACATCCAAGTATATTTAGGATACTAGTTTTGTTATAAAATAAAGTAATAAAAAGTTTTTAGGGGGTTTGTAGAAGTAAAATAATACAAAGGAACATAAGATAATATGTTAACTTTAAATCGGGTAACTCCCATTGGATTGAACCAAAAGGGTTTTGTGAAGTGTTTCAGGCATAAGTTATGTATTATAGGATTAAGAGAGGGATTTGGGGAGCTTATTCGTGTAGATGTAGCATGATTCAAAGGCTTGAGAAGTGTGAGAAATGGGTTATAAGTGAGGGTTTTTTATAAGGGAGAGGAGGGGATCTTTAGTAATGTTTGAAATAATTATTTTATTATAACCTCATCTTTAGTATAAAAAGGTAAAATATTCATTAATATCAAATTTATAATGAATAATGGTCTAAATAAAATAATCCAATAATAATTTTACTCGTTTTTTATATGGTTTTAATATTTATAATCTTGTTTTTTAAAACATTTATTAATGAGGTAGATATTTTATCATTATTGTGTCATAAATAATTTAATTTATATGATTTCGAAAAATTTAAAAAAAATACCATGATGTAGGAAATCACATTATATTTAAAAATAATATTTTAAATCAAATAAATATCTTATATGACCCCATGTAAAAATTTATTTACTAAAATATATTTTTTTATGACATTTTTGTCTTTACATTAAATTAATTAATATAAAGTGTCGTTATTACTCCCATGTGGCTCCATGGGTTCCCCAATTCGACCCATGTATGACCATGGTCGGATATGTATCATCAAATATGATTAGGACACAAGTTAGGGTAATTTAATTTTATTATAATATTATATTTTACCCTTACTTACTATATTTACCCATTATTCATGGTAAATAAAATATTTACTGAGGTAAATATTTAAAATGCCTAAAAATAAAAGTTACTAATTTACAGAATTTGGACCTAATGATTTCAAATATGGAATCCGTTTTATAAATTCAAAATACAGAAGTGTAATAAATTAATTTAAAATTAATTCTCACTATCACAACAAAAACCCCGTTTTTAAGAAATAATAACTATAAAAAGATTGACACTTGTTTATGTCCAATTTAAAAGTAAACTTAATTACAATGTCAAATATTGTATTGACTGGTAAATATATATTCTAATTATACTTGAGAAACAATAAAAAGATAATCTTACCATATAAATAAATTATATTAAAATTTACTTTTGAATTAAAATACAGTATTTTTCACTATTCGTTAAAAATGAACTTTGTCAGAAAAATATCAAAAAATTACCCAAAGTAATTTTTGATGTCCCAAATCTAAAGAATGATTTTATTTTTTCATATAAAACATATAAAAATTACAAAAACTATATTTAAAGAGGGTTCTCCATCAAAAGGCGGTAAATAATCCTTTTAATGTATGCTTAAAATTAGATTCATTTACATTTTGAGCCTCTGACTTTCATTGGAACAATATAAAAACATTTAACAAACATATTTTATCTTATTTAAGTTATTTCTATTAATTCATTCTAATACAACAGATATGTGTTAACTACCATTTAGAATAATAATATTATATTATTAGTGTGCAATGTATGATTTCAAAGAAACTCGTTGTTGTGTGTCAGTTATGCCATTGAATATAGAATCCCCTTTAAAATAAAATTAATATTTGGTTAAAAAATATTAATAAATATGAAAATTTAATATTAATTATTTCCTTGGGATGTTACATCATTCCCCCCTTTTGGAAATTGTGTCCTCATAATTTTAAATTTGGTCTTGGAAACTTCATTGAAAGTCCCATATCAGAAAAAGAGTCGGTAAAACTATCACTTTAAATGATAGAAGGAGAAGTACCAAGGTCACCCGATTTAACAGATACTAGGATTCCAATTAGAAAAACATGGATATGGAAGAGAAAATAAGTGATCATGTTCTGATGGAGAGTGATATAAAACCTGATTAGGATAAAGTTAACCACAAGAAAATCACAAACTTAAGATGTGTTAAATGGTCTTTGATCACGCAGTAGGAAACATAAACCAAATACATTTTGTTTATGTTCATTTTCATAATTTTTAGGAATTCATTTACTACATAGAATAAAATCATAATGAAATATACTTACCTTCATGTAGAGTTTCTTCTTTTAATATTTTTCTTCAAAAAAATAATCTTCTCTCCAAATAATGACCATTCAAAAAGGCATGGTCACATCAAATCACAAGAGTCATTCTATAAAGAATCACATAGTACACAAAAGAAGAACTATATATTTCTATTTAATTTAGACATTCTCTAAAACAAAAATGGTTAGTACAAGATCATATAATCTTCAAAAATGATAATCCTTTATAAAAATAAATACTACTATTAATCTCCAAAATTCAACAAAAAGTACCCAATGCTCCAGAAATACCATACAATACACAATCCTCCTTAAAATTCATCAAAATACACAAAACAAAGATTTAAACCCAACACTCAAAAGGATATAATCACATATTATTCCATAATAAA
Organism: Viscum album; assembly: GCA_963277665.1. Classification (NCBI taxonomy): domain Eukaryota; kingdom Viridiplantae; phylum Streptophyta; class Magnoliopsida; order Santalales; family Viscaceae; genus Viscum; species Viscum album. The sequence continues at coordinate 1,707,753,006 of OY728140.1, read as the reverse complement.
TCTTAACATTTATCTCCGATTAACATTGACTACTCTTAATGTCTCATACTTATGTGTAATTAACCTAATCACATATTCTATATGGTAGGTTAATCATTTCCCGGAAATAACCCAAATCACCATGTGTCCACAAGAAATACATAGATTCTTATTAAATAAAATAAAAATTCAACCATTCAACCACAATTGAAATCCTGTAGTATTTTATTTTCCATAGGAAGATAGTATTCCAAAAGAGAAAACATCTTCCCAAAATAACCTTTATCATTTAATCACCAAATTATTTTCCTATTATATGGATATCTATTTGATAAAAAATAAGTTCTAAAAATCAACTTATTCTTGATCCATAAAATCATTTAACTAAAAAAATTCATACTAACCAAGGACTTCACGTAGGAATGTGGTAGGAGATAAAACCCAATTTCACTTTAGTTGTGGTATCGATTTCCACAGATTTGTCTGACATGAAGGGTTGTCACATGGTCTGTGTGTTATCATTTTTATAAAACAAAAAAATAACCCTAACATGTTTTAACCTTAATGGTTTTCTTATACCATTCATTTTCATCCCAACACATTAATTTAGTTCTGGTCATATCCAGACAACGATGTATTTGCTTGATAAACCACTTACTCAATACTCACAAAACATAGGGATGTTTTTATTATACTTTGTCTTGTCTCTATAGCATTACTAGGGGTTTCTAATCCTAATACAAAAAATAACTAAACCTATCCTCTGATACCAAATTTGATAATCCAGATCATTTATTAGACAATTAAAAATAATTTATTACATAAACATCACTTGATACAATATAACAGATTGAGAGGTCCAGTGTCTTTGGGGATTAGGATCATTACATAACAACTTAAAACATTAAATACAACATCTTTATTGAAAACATACTTTATATGGACACCACATTCCTTCGTAATTAGCATTGCATGTGATAACCTGAGGAAATGCATATGAAAAGGGTGTGCTATAAATCTCAGTAATGGAATAATCCAAGAATAACATGAGTAATAAAATACATGTTAGAAAATATGCATATCAATTGGGCACAATAAAGGTATAAAAATAAATTCAATATAAAGCAGGATAATCATAACATTGAAACGTGGAAAGAACTCTTAAAATTGAATTATCATGAGCTAAGGCTTATTGGACATAGAGCATGAGTTATTCCTCATTGCACATGAAGCATGAGTAAAACCTCATTTCACAAGAATTAGTATGTTTCAACACCCATTGCACATGACGTATCATGATACTATACTTTACCCAATTCATTAGAGAGCTATCTCGGGCTCACCCACCCTAGGTCTATCACGGAACCACTTCTATACATAAACAATTCAAAATAGCCATAACATATTTATAACCAATAAAAAAACATAATGGAATGATAAAATTTCAACATTTGAAATCACAAAATATCATTTCAAAATATTGACAAAATCAATCCTTTTATGAAACCATTTTCAAACCCATTTAAAATATTAAATAAATAGATTTTTGAATCAATGTGTCTTATACCACTTTGAAGCTTTTGAAAGAAATTTCAATTTCAAAAAATTCACGTCCATATTAATAAATCCTCAAAACCATTTTTGAAACATGGACATTAATGTGAAATATTTAAAAGAATAAAGCATTAAAAATTTTAAAAAGATATTTTAGTTAAAGGGTATTTAACCAAAATGAGAGTTCCTGGAATAAAAATAATTGGGGAATAAATTTCAATCATAACATAATAATATCATGAGAATAAAGGTATTCATGATATAATATTCCAAAGGAAAGTATATACACCATATAAGAGTGAATTGTAGGATATCAACAATGAAGTCTCAATGGAAATGTAAATTGTGATGGAATCCCTTATAAAGAAGGTATCCACAGATTAAGGACAAATCAACTACATAATTTTGGGTGAAAAATTTAAATACAACCAATATAAGTTGATTTTAAGTGTAAAATAGTCAGAGGTAATTCACACAATATCATAGGATGGAATATTCATGAAGTACAAGTTTAACCCAAAGGATTGAAATTGGGTTAATAAGTTCCATTACAAATATTCGACAGCCAAACGACGTCACATTGAAATTAAGAAAATGTGTTGATGATAAAAAAAGGGTATCTAGCCACTTGGACAAAAAAATATCATCAATAAGGATATATAATAACAGATCCCAACATAATAATATGTAAATTAGAAGATATTACAAAAAGAATTTTTTTAAAAACAGAAGGGTGAAAGGTTCCCTTACATATTGGATAACATACAAAAGATACACCTCATTAAAGAAGGATAATTCAATGAAGATGTAAATACCAAAATATTATAGTATATTACATAATAAATACAATCTTTCATAGTATATATTCCACAAAAAAGTAAATATTGTCCAATATAACATGAATCTTCTGGGAATAAAAAGTGAGATGAGAAAACCCTTACTTCATATGTAATCAATCGAGTCATTTGAACAAAAGCTAAAAATCACCAAATGAATCAAATAAAAAAAGAATATATATATAATCATGATAATATATATCAAATGGAAGTACTCAATTCACCACATTCAGTAAATAATTGCTGATCAATAGAAATCTCACAGAATTTAATGTGAGATAAGAAATCCCTTTCCTCTTGTTAAACTTGACTCGTATCTTCCTTGTTCATCCTGAATAATAAAATTAAGTTAATTTCTACTTTCTTCATAACATTTTTAATGATTATTATTACTTTTTTATCTCTTATTTCCTTGCAATAACATTTTGTTAATTATTTGAGTTCATATCGGACGTTTTGTCTATGTTCAGAATTTGAGTTAAAATGAACATTTTATAATTACAATTTGTCTATGTGGTCAATACTCCATTATCTCAAAAAATATATTAAGGATGTATATATCATATATATAATATATATCAAGTATATACATGTATTTATAATAGTACATAACATGTGGAAATAAGAAATTAAATGCACCGTTTATGGAGACGGTAAGCCGTACGTACGCAAGAACGCTACTTTGATTTCTATTTAACATTGACTGGAATTAAAACATAATTCTGCATAGGTATATAATAATTACAGTATAAAAACATATATAATATCATTAACTCTATCCTTTATACATCCCACATAAGGTATTGATGATTCATATCACTTTGAGGGGGAAGTAGTCTGCATATTCTAAAATGAAATTATCTCGTTTACCCATTATGGAAACAATAAAAGATTGATATAAATGAAAAATACAGATGCATAAAGAAAACATAAATATAATATATATCATATTTAAATACATTTCTGTCATAACGGCCACCACAATAGGTGGTAGGAGTTAATTGAATATTCATCTTTTTGTGAGGCGTTAGTTTTCCATCCACAGAAACATTATGTTCATTACCCATTGGATGGAGGTGTGTGTAAGTTTTGTTCAAATACATATAATAACAACATACTAGTATATTTATGATAAAATTATTGTTATAAAATAATGTAATAAAAAGAGTGTAGGGTGTTGGACAAGTAAAATAAATCAAAAGAACTTAAGAAAAGACATTGCCTTTAAATCGGGTAACTCCCTTTGGCTTGAACCAAAAGGGTTTCAGGATGTGTTTTCTGCCTAAGTTATGTCTTCTAGGATTACAAGAGGTATATTGGAAGCTTATTGATGCTGAGTTTTAAAGATCCAAAAGCTTGATATGTGTGAGAAATGGGTATGAAGTGAGGGATTTTTATAAGGGAGAAGAGGGGCTCTTTAGGGATGTTTGAAATAATTATTTTATTATAACCCCATCTTCGTTTTAAAAACATAAAATATTTGTTAATATCAAATTTATGACGACTAATTGTTGAAATAAAATAATCCAATAGGAATTTGATAGGTTTTGGATATTGGATTAATATTTATAATCTTGTTTATTTAAATCAATTATTAATGAGGTAAATATTGTATCATTATAGTGTCATAAATAATTTAATTTATTTGACTATCCAAAAATTATAAAACAAATACCATGATGTAACAAATAATTTTACCTTTACACATAATATTTATAGTCTTATAGATATTCTATACAACCCTATGTAAAAAATTATTTTCTCAAATGTCTTTACATTAAATTATTTAATATAAAGTGTCATTTTACTCCCATGTGGCTCCATGGGTTCCCATATTCAACCCAAGGATGACCATGGTCAGCTATTTATCAGCCAACAGGATTAGGACACATGTTAGGGTAATTTAATTTTATTATAATATTATATTTTACCCTTATTTTCTATATTTACTCTTTAATCTTAGTAAATAAAATATTTACTGAAGTAAATATTTAAAATGTCTCAACATAAAAGATACCCATTTACAAAATTTGGACCGACTGATTCCTAATATGGAATCCATTTTTGTAAATTCAAAAACCAGAAGTGGCAGAAATTAATTTAAAATTAATTCCTGCTATCAAAACAAAAAGCGTGTTTTTAAGAAATGATATCTATCTAACGATTGACACGTGTTTATATCCAATTTCAAAGTGAAATTAATTCCAATAACCAATATTGTATTAACTGGTAAAATTATATTGTAATTACACTTTAGAAAAAATTAAAAAGATAATATAACCATATAAATAAATTGTATTAAAATGTACTTTTGAATTAAAATATAGTATTTTTCACTATTCATTACAAAATGAACTTTATCATTAAAAAACAAAAAATTTACCCAAAGTAAATTTTGATGTCCCAAATCTAAAGAATAATTTTATTTTGTCAAATATAACATATAAAAATGATAAAAACTATATTAAAATAGGGTTCTCCATCAAAAGGCGGTAAATCATCCTTTGAAAGTAAATTATGTTTAAAATTAGATTCATTTACATTTTAAGCCTATGACTTTTATTGGATGAATATAAAAAAAATTTAAAAACCTATATTATCATATTTAAGTAAGTTCTATTAATTATCGTTGATACAACGACATGGTGTTAACTACCATATAAAATAATAATATTATATTGCTAGTGTGGAATGTAAGATTTCCAAGAAACCCATTGTTGCGTGTTAGGTATGCCATTAAATATAGAATCCCCTTTAAAATAAAAATCATATTTAATTTAAAAATATTGATAAATATGAAAATTTAATATGCTTTATTTCTTTGGGATGTTATTGTGTGGGGTCTTCATCTCACTTTTATCCCCATGAGATTTATGCTATATTTTACATTATTTTTATTTGTGTAGTGTATGTACTTCCCATTTTTTAATTATTTGTGTAATATAATTAAATTTATGGGTATTTAATTCATCATTATATGATCTTTATTTCATGGGGTGTATGTTTCTTATGTTACGAAATCGGTAAAAGAATTTCTAATTTCAATTTCCACTCATTGAGTTTTACACACACTTTATTGATTATTTTACTCCAAGATTATGTGTGAAATCACTATTTTTTATTTATGTATTAATTTAAACTCCCATTTTTTTGGATATACTCATGATACACATAATCACTCCATTGATAAATTCCCAAGTCATCGATATGAATATGATAAGAGTAATCGTAACTCAATTTTCATTCATTGAGTTAAACTTCCAAGTAATTTGTGTTTTTTACAATAATATTTGTGAATGCCCTCTGATTTATTTACAATGAATATCAAATAATATTGACATTATTTATATTTTTAACACATAATATGGTCATTGATTTATACATAACCTAAGGATATGGTCTTTAGATGTTTTTTCATCTCAATTTAAACTCCATTGATATTTCTTTGTTGTTATTCACCAATTCACTTTTATATGTTGTATATAGTGTACTTTGACATAGTATATCATAAATCCATTTATTATAATTATATTATAATGTTTTTTAGCTCAATTTTTTGTATTCAAGACTCTCTCATTTGGTTAGGAACTATAAAAAAATATCATTTTAAATGTTTTAAATATTTATTCAGTTAAATTCTCATCACTAATGTCCATGCATTAAAAATGGTTTTAAGGATTTATTTATATGGACATGAATGTTTTAAAATCAAAATATCTATTAAATGTATCAAAGTGTTAAAGGAAATTTTCATTAAAAAATTTCTCTTAAATGGCATCTAGATAAATATTGAGACATTAAAATGTTTCCATGAAATGTGGGATATTTCTCTCAAATAGTTTTACTGATTATTTTAATCTATGTCAATATCCATAATTATTCTTGATTGAGGTTGATTTTTTATAATAATATCATCTATAATGTACTTAATGAGTTATGTTTTACTATGGATGTTCTATTTTTATACCATTTATGATTTGTAGTTAAAATATTTTCATTTCATATGTTAGTTTTAATACTAATATTTAGATTAGGTTTCACCCTTTTCAAATGAAGAATGCATTGGACATAGTAAGTGATTGGTTGGGCTTGTTATAGCCCCTCGATGCATCGGTAAGTCTCATTTGACAAACTAGTTTCTTGGAACAAGGCCTTGACAAAATTATTATTTTTAGTCTTAGAATGAGGTTTTGAATATGTGGTTACGATATCCAGGATTATGCATTCCATCATTATGAAATTATCTTCTGATATTACATGTGATTACAAGACTAGTAGAATAACCATGTGAATATGTAAATGAGATTATTATATTATCTTCTCTATATTATGATGAAGTTTATGTTTAAAGGATTGTGTTTTAGTCCTATATATTGCCATAAATTTTGATGCTTATTTATGATAGTTTGGCTATATGGTTATCCTTACTGAGAATTTGAGGTCACCCCTTTCTTATATTTTATTTGATCCAAGATGAAAATAAGTATATTATGATTGACCTACATGAATGGGATATGGGATATGACTGTGTAAAAAAGAGTCACAATGTTTTAGTTTTTCCATTTAATGATATAATGTAAAACTTATATGTGTATCTAGTATTTCCAAGTCTACTAATTGATCTGTAGTTTGGGAATTGATACCTTATTTTCATTAAAATGTTATATAATAATGCAATAACTTTGTGTAGCTAGGGTTGGGGTGTTATAGTTGGTATCCGAAGATGTTTATTACTATCCATGGAAACTGGATTTAGAAAAACTATGATTAAGGAACATTACCCTAAGAAAGACATTGATGATTAGTATAGATAAACATCCTATAATATTGGTAATGTATAGATTTTATAAATTATCCAAGAAATACGTCTCTGTCTGGATACACGAAGGTAGAGGTGGATCTGGCACAGTTGTATCTAGGGATAATACCCAAAAACACTACTTTCAGCACGACACGAATTGAAGCAGGTGCACAACAATGGGCCTTGCTGCACTCTTCTTTACAACACTCTTAGGATATATACTTAGGATAATTCAAATTTTCTTTACAAACTGTTTTGAAAGATTTTAAAATAAGATTATAATAAATGACCTTGTTTTATCAAAAGGTGTTTTAGATTGAAAATATTGTGTCCTAATATCCTATAAATTATTTTATAACTGATGTTACTCACACTATTATATCTATTTTTATTCAATGGATGGAGTCCAAGGAAGTCATTGTAACAGTGATCATTACATACAAGGTGGGAACACTAGTGGAAATGAATAAATAATGGAATATTGATAGGCGTAAAAGTTATCATGATCATGATAAAGCAGGTTTCCAAAAAATATGATAAAAAATATATACATTATGTAACACACTGAGGTTTTATGAGGAATATTTTGGTTTTGTGTATTATGTTATACGCAACACTGAAGGAATATGTCACTACCCAAAACATTGTCTTGGCTTGCATTACATGCAAGAGAAACCTTCTTCGATAGCTTGCGTTGTACGCAATACTGAGTTTCACTAAACAACGATATGTTATTAAAATATTATATAAACTAGCCGTTATGAATAGTAATACCCACTTTTTGAAAATTTATAAATTTTATCTTTAAAAATGTACTTCATTTTTGGATTCAGAATTTCAAAATTAGCTTAGGGTGAATTTTTGGTATTTTTCGGAAGACTTTAAATTTTTGATGAATAATGAAAAACACTGGGTTATAGTTTAAAACTGATTTTTTAAATAATTATTTATTTTATTTAAATTTATTTTAGGTAAAAATTTACACATAATGCCTGTATAAGTTCAATGTAATTCATTGGAGTCATTTTATAATAATTTTAGATCTATAAAAATTTTATTGAACTTTTTACCCTCATTTATCCACCTCCTAGGAGAATTTGAAATTTTACATAAAACATAATTTTACCGATTTTGTGAGTAAAATTTTAAAAATCCAAGAGATATAATTTATATCGTCAATTAAAATGTGGTTCAATAAGATAATAATAACTTTTTTTGAATAATAAATTTTTACTTTTATTTACCACGGTTAAAAGTAAATAGGGTAATTAAGGTAAAAAATGATATTATTATCACCCTAACACATGTATTAATTATATTGGATAAGTTTAATTCGACCAGAAACAACCTTAGGAATGAAATATGACCATTTAGGTCCACTTGGATTAGATTAGGACATTTATTGTTATTTAATTCAATGAAGAGTTAAAAGAATTAAAATCAATGTTTAATAAGTAAAACATTTTTAATATAGTGTTATAAAAAATATAAATTAGACTATAAATATTCATTATAAATCTATAAATATTTCAAACATAATATAATTTTATTTATAATTTTTAGACATTAAATAATTTAAATTTTTTATGACACAATGATGATGCAGAAATTACCTTATTAATGAAAGATTAACATAATTGATACTATAAGTACCCAAATAAATGTAATTTGAGACTTTTTATGAATTAAACTAATTTTATATGTTAATATGACATATTAGGGTTTGTTAGATGAATATTTTTAGAATTAATAATTCTATTATGAATTCATAAAAAACAAAATACCAAATAGTGTCAAAATTGACATAAAAGAGTTTTCAAAACAAATATTATATTATTAATTGATATTCTATTCCTAAAAATTTAGGGATTAGCCAAAAGGTTTATATAATGATATGTGTATCATTACTGAACCACTTTGGGTTATCTTGAAAGTATATAGTATGTTTATTAACCATATAATATAAAAAACAAAGAGGCATGGTAAATGTGAAACTATTTAACTAAGAGTTAAATATAACTGATACGGGTAATATAGTGAGCCCAACCTATCCAAACCTAATTGGTTGAGCGTATTTCGACCCATTACCACCTTATAATCAAAATAAATCAATTTTGAGCCATTATAAAACGAATATGAATTTATTATAAAATAATATTTTATGTTTTCCTAAGGTTCCGCTCACCCCTCTTATAAAAGGCCACTCCTCCTTCTATCTAATTCACACCTCTAAAACCATTTATATTGACCAAAACCTAACCAAATACCCTATAAACTATCCTACCTTCATACTAGTGGCCTTACATTAGTTAGAAATACAACCTATGAAATCCTTTTGATCAAATCAAATGGAATTACCCGAGGAAGAGGTAAATATCTCACCACCAATTTGAAGTTCCTTTCTTCTTCCACTTCCTCCTTCTTTGTTGTTTCCATTATAAAATAATATCTCCAGTATCTTTTATATAAAGTGATGTCATTATAAAAATGTTACAACCATATTAGTTATTTTATCCATTCTATGAATGAAAAAGTCATCACACGTGTGTACGTACAACTTATTGTCTCCACGTCATAGTGTTGTTTGTTATTCAAACATTTCATCATTTGGGTGGGTATGATAATGAGTATAAATGATATAAGTAAAAAATATAACATTATTATGATTCTTTATATATGATATATCATCTAATTATATATGATTTTAATATCAAAAGAATGATATCATCACTCGTGCGTAACGTCCTACCATCTCCACGATGTGATGTGACTCGTCCTACATGATATTCATTGAATAATGACTATATAAATGAATTTAATGAATAAATATGATATATATTACACTAATACCATTCTTTAAATGAGGAATCTATAACCTAAAAAGAGGAATAAGAATTTATTCGACAAAACATGCATAAGAACATAAAGCAATGAACACATGAATAGCAAGTAGCAATGAAATATTACTAATCAGAAGATAAGAATATGACCATAAATGATATCATAAAAATGAATTGGATTTTTTAATAAGTCAATAACATTATTTAAATCATTATACATGATTTTTTGATACATACGAAGCATATCAGACCTAAGGTAAGGGAAAATCTCACAATCTCATTTTTTTCAGAGATTGTTTATATTTCAGAATTTACTCGGGCATATTTATCATCCACATCCATGCTTCCTCAATATGTAATATTATTTATATCCTATAAAAAAATTTCAAATCCAATTTTTCCTATTGGTGATTTTTTATTAATAGTTATGAAAACAATATGTTGTCATTTTGAGTACCAGATACTTTTTGACTTTTCTGACCAAAGTAAGAGAAAAATGCTTTTTAACTGATACGGTGTGAATGGATTTTTATGAACATTATTTCCATGAAGCTTAGATTACATGTTTTCAAGTTTATTTTCAATAAACTTTTTTTAGTTTAAAATTGTATGACATTTTAAGAAAGGAAAAAAAAATTTGAAGTAGAAACGATATTTTTCCCAAGAATGGAGTTCAATTGTTTTATCAAAATTATTTTCCATCTAATATAATATAGGGTTATGTTTCTATCACAATTATTAAATTTATTGGTTTATGTTATGAAGGAATTATTTTTATGAAATCCTTTTATCTTATATGTATTATTTTATGATGGCATGATGTTTAAGAATCCCATTTTGTATTACATGGGTTATGCTATAATGTATGATTTATGATTTTGTGGAACACATAAGAATGGTTTAATTATGAGTTGGGTGGGACCTATATCTTCCTCCAATGCATTGGGTAATGATTTATATCACATGAGATAGATATGGTTGGAAGGGAAAGTAAATCTGTTTCAGTGATACAGGACTGGAACGTGGAGTGAACTCAATTCAGAAATGGACTTTGTCCGCTATGATAGTCTTGGAAATGAGTCTTGACTAATATGAAATTATTTCCCATGATTATGTTTGTATTACAAAATATTTCATGTTTTATGTTATGATTATTGGGATTACATTTCAATATTATGATTTATCCCATGTTATGATATTATGATCTCTTTTGCAGGTTAAGATTTTCAAAATGTTATGTTCTTATGAATATGACATGATTGATATTTCTTTTGTTTACCCTTACTAATCATTTGAGCTCACCCTTTTGTATGTTTTTTCCCCAGGTCAGTAATAAGGATATTAAGTAGGATACGCCATAAGGGACTCAAGATATGATGAAATAAATGGGAGACAATGTAGATGCTTCATGAACCAGTTGTTTATGTTTCCATGTTTCTAAAGACACTATACCTATATGGTCTTGTCATGGTTTTGTTATATTTTGTAATAATTATGCATCAATTCTGAAATAATAACAATGTATTTAAAGTATGGGTCATTATATTTGGTATGAAAAAGAGGTTACATTCAACCTTTGGAAACTAGGATGTGAAAGCCTTAGTAAGAACCCTAAGCATATGTCTAAGAATAGAACACAATATTAGTTTTTTTTAAATGGCCCTGAATAACCTATGATAAGACATAAAGTGTGAAATTTTATTCTTGATTATGTTGTTTTCCTATTATGATTTTTGTTTCTCAAACTATTCTTATTGGTTTTAGTTAATGGATGGAACCCGAAGAAACCGTGTTATTTCTGAATGCGACGGGCAATGCAATGATTGTCCTCCTGAGCAACCAAATGTTATGGGAGATGGAATGAAAAATCTTGTAGGCATACTCACAAAACATTCTAAAGCTATGAATCATGGAGTACTTCCAATAGAGCAAAGAAAGGACCAATATTCTGTTGAATGCTTCATGAGGCAATGTCCCCCCTCATTCTAGCTGGTCTAATAATCTATTAGTGGATGAACAATGGATCAGTACCACTTAAAAGATATTTTCTCCTCTTCAATGTTCTGAATATGATAATGTCATCTTACTAGTATATCATTTTGAATGTGAAGCTGATCATTGTTTGAATATTATCAAGAATACGAGGAAAGAGACGAAATTGAGTCCATGGAATGGGATGAGTTCAAGAACATATTTTTCAATAAGTACTTCCCTCTTATTCATCAAAAAAAGATATAGAAAGAGTTTATTTAAATAAAGAAAAAGAATGATGAATCTGTTGGTACCCACGAAAAAAATATTACAAGACTTGCAAGGTATGCTTCCGAAATTATTATCCAACCTGCGAGTAAGATCGATCAATTATTTAGTGGCTTAAAACCACACTACTAGAAATTCGGGCAATAACCACAGTTCTAAACTGTGGCTATAGGCCCTAAAACCATGGCTATAGGTAATAGCCATGGTTCATCAAACCGTGGCTATAGGTAATAGCCACGGTTCCTCAAACCGTGGCTATAGGTAATAGCCACGGTTACTCAAACCCTGGCTATGTTTGGCGTGGCTATAGGCCTAGACCTATATCCACGGTTCCAAACCGTGGCTGTTTAACTATAGGCACGGTTGAAACCGTGGCTATTCTAAAGGCCAGATAGACTTAATTGCCACGGTTTTAAACCGTGGCATTATGTCTATAGCCACGGTTAATAACCGTGGCAATACACCAATATCCACGGTTTAAACCGTGGCTATAGGGTGTCCAAATAGATAAAAAAATACCCCCCAACCCCCTCGACCCCCCTGGACACCCCCTTGACACCCCCTCGACATCCCCTAGACACCCCCCTGGACACCCCCTGGCCACCCCCTACCAGTCCCCCTGCCACCCCTGCTAGTCCCCCCTACCCCCTTCTAGTCCCCCCTGCCAGTCCCCCCCTGCCCCTACTAGTCCCCACCTGCCACCCCCTTCTTGTCCCCTTGCCACCCCCTCCCCCTACCCTCTACTTGTCCCACTGCCAGCCCCCCTGCCCCATGTTAGTCCCCCCCCCCCCCCCGCCAGCCCCCTCCCTGCCAGTCCCCCCCTGCCTGCCCCCCCCCCTTCCCAAGGATGTGTTCATGCTAAAACTGGTAAATCACAATTCTGCTGGATATATTCTATAAGCAGATCCTCAACTCGTACTACCAACTTGAGCACCTTATCAAAGAGGGTTCTCTACCGCAACTAGAATTAAGATGAAACATCCTATCAACATGGGGTACAAAAACCAACATAAAAGAATAAAGAAATAGAAAATAGAGAGTTAACAACATTTTTTACACAACCATAACATATCTAGGAGCATCATTACAGGCCTCACCCTATAGGTTACACATCACATATACTTATAGGGCAGCCACATTTTACTCTACCTGCTGTTACACCTATTCATGCTCGTTCTCAGCTAGATATTCCTCAAGGACAGCCCCTCCCCCTCTACTGGACAGCCCCTCCCCCTGCCTGGACACCCCTCCCCCCTGCTGGACACCCCCCCCTGCTAGACAGCCCTCCCCCCTGCTGGACACCCCTCCCCCTTGCAGGACAGCCCCCCCCCCCCCCCCTGCTGGACAGCCCCGCCCCTGCCTGGACACCCCTCCCCCCTGTTGAACACCCCTCCCCTGCCTGGACACCCCTCCCCCCTGCTGGACACCCCTCCCCCCTACTGGACAGCCCTCCCCCTGCTGGACAGCCCTCCCCCCCCCCATGGTGGACAGCCCCTCCCCCTGCTGTACAGCACCCCCCCCTGCCTGGACACCCCTCCCCCTACTGGACAGCCCCTCCCCCCTTCCTGGACACCCCTCCCCATGCCTGGACACCCCTCCCCCCTGCGACCCCCTACCTTTCCCCCTGCCCCATTCTAGTCCCCCTACCACCCCCTGCCCCCTTCCCCCGGCTAGTTCCCCCCTGCCACCCCCTACTTTCCCCCCTGCCAGCCATCCCCCCTGCCCCCTGCCAGTCCCCCCTGCCACCCCCTCCCAGTCCCCCCTGCTAGTCCCCCCTGCTAGTCCCCCTGCTGGCCCCCTGCCCCCTGCCAGCCCCCTACCAGCCCCCCTGTCCCCTGCTAGGCCCCCTACGAGGCCCCCTGCCAGTCCCCCCTGCCACCCCCAACCAGTCCCCCTGCTAGTCCCCCTGCCAGTCGCCCCTACCCCCTACCAGCCCCCCTGCCAGCCCCCCTGCCCTTTGCTAGTCCCCCTGCCCCCTGCTAGGCCCCCTGCCCCCTACTAGGCCCCCTGCCCCCTGCTAGGCCCCCTACTAGGCCCCCTACTAGTCCCCCTGCATATTTACCCCTGCTGGACACTGGACCCCTGCTAGACACTGGACCCATACTCTCCCCCACCCCCACCAGCCCCCTTGTACCCGTTCTGGACACAGGATTCCCCCCTGGAAACTAGTTCTTGGGATTCCCAAATCATATTTACCCCTATTGGACACTGGACTACCCCCTAGACAGTAGACTCCCCCTGCATATTTACCCTACTGGACACTGGCCCCATACTATAGGTTCTTAGTAGGACCACCCCATACTATAGGTTCTTAGTATGACTTGGGAAATAGTTGAAACAAAATTCATAAGTAGCTATATATGTGTAATCTAGGAAAACATACATATAATCTATCTAGATAATAAAACATAATAAATTATAAAATGTTTAGGGAAATAAAATAAAACATATTTGAAATTGGAAAAAATTACCAGAAAAACTGTTTATCAACTAAACAAACTGCTTGGTGAAATCATGGTCACACATGCTCAGCCTCAGATAAAATCTGCTTGCATTTCATGTAGTATTGCATTAAACAAAACATTGGAATTATGATTTGAAATAGAGTTACCAGATTTTATAACACCGTGATCACTATCTATAGGTGGTGAAATAGTTATACCTGGTGCCTGTGAAGTATCTGTGGGATGTTTTATGATATTTTCTAGATCTAGACAGCACTGCATTTTCTCTATAGAGACTTTCATAACCTGCATGGTCTTAGGTTCCTAGACAGCCCTCTTTCACCCCCTTGCAACCCCCCTGGACAGCCCCATTGAACACCCCCCGACACCCCCCATGCCCCCCTAGGTCCCCCATACCCCCATGCACCCCCCTAGACAGCCCCCATGCCCCAACAGGACAACCCCACTAGACAGCCCCGCTGGACACCCCCTACACCCCCTGGATAGCCCTCCCCCCTGCCGGACACCCCTCCCCCCTGCTTGGACAGCCCCTCCCCCTTCTGAACACCCCTCCCCCTGCTGGACACCCCCACCCCCTGCCCCCTGCCCCTTGCCCCCTGCCCCCTAACCCTGGACACCCTAGGACGGACCCCACCCCAGGATAGACCCCCCCCCCCAGACCCTAGACACCCCTGCCAGTCCTACCCCCCCAGACCCTGGACACCCCAGGACAGACCCCCCCAAACCCAGACCCCCCAGGACAGACCCCCCCCCCCCAGACCCTGGACACCCCATGACAGACCCCCCCCCCCCCACTGGACCCCCTAGACACCCCATGGACATACCCCCCAGGACAGCCCCCCCCCCAGACCCTGGAAACCCCAGGATAGACCGCCCCCCCCCCCACTGGACCCCCCCCATTGGACCCCCCCCCCCCACTGGACCCCCTAGGCAACGGATGGATGTCATGGGTTATTGCTAAAAGACCGAATCCATCTGCTGAAATCATTAGTAAATAAGAAGAGGTAAATGAAGAAAAATGAAAAAAAAATTCCCAATATAATTGGGTAATTTTATTCACCAACAGGAAGAAGAACAGAAAAACTGTAGCTGAGAGTTCCTTCCCCGGAGGTGGAGAATGATTTTTTTTACATAGGATCTGTCTAGTATTTAATGGAAGAAAGAGGGAGAGGAAATTAAGTACCTCATTACAAGTGGCAGCATCCAAACAATTCTCTTCCAATGGAATAAAATATTAAAAATATATATATATAAACCTTCTCTCTCCTCTTGTGGATTCCAGGTGTCCAGGTGGTTAATAATTTGGTTGAGGTGAGGCTGGGGACTCATGGGGGAAAGCATAAAGGAAACTATGTTGGACTGGATT
Source organism: Viscum album (assembly GCA_963277665.1). Taxonomy (NCBI): domain Eukaryota; kingdom Viridiplantae; phylum Streptophyta; class Magnoliopsida; order Santalales; family Viscaceae; genus Viscum; species Viscum album. The sequence continues at coordinate 1,707,736,906 of OY728140.1, read as the reverse complement.
TTAAGTAGGCTGCTCTTGTTTTTCTGAAGTGGTAGGGCTGATTGGGTCTAAAATAAGTGAGTTGGAAGAGGAATTTAGTTGAGGGCTTCAAATGCTATGGTTTCTGGATTAATTGGTTATAATTGGGTGAGGTTTGGAATGGTTTTAAAGTGGGATGCCTAGTGGAAAATGTGGGGTTTGTGGCTTGGAAGTTGAGAGGTGGGTAGGCCTGATTGGTGGTCAAGTTTTGGATGGGTTTCCTGGGTGGATTGAAAAATGGCGGGGGACTGTGAAAGAGTTCATAGTGGCTAAATTGAAGTGGGAGCTTGGAATTGCAGTAGGGCTTGAGTTTGGATTTTTTAGTGAGAGTGAAAATGGACCTGGAATAGCTGGTTTGATTTTGGTGGGTTGGCCATGGGATTTTTATAGTGCATCGAAAAATAGTCACTAGCAGGGCTTGGTTTAGTGTGAAATTCAGTCAAACGGTTGTGGGATCCATCATGGATGAAACTCCCAAATACAGACCAGAGCTAGTCTCCTATACAATGAAGACCCTTCATGGAAACTCTTCATGAAAACCAGGTCTCTAGGTGCATCTTTGTTCATAAAGAACAAGCCCTGTTTTCATAGGCCCAAACAGACCTCCCTTTGCCAGCTTGTGGGGGAAATGTGGGAACTCCAACATGAAATAGGCCCTCAGAATAGAACATCCTCATTGGAATTGCATCAAACAGATTGTGTGCAGCTTTTAAAACACAACTTGGCAGTGATCATCCTCCTCCAATGAGTGCTACATGAGATGAGGGAATTATGGAACGAATTTCATCTAAAACAGCCAAAAGAAGACATTGAATTTCCATCACAACAGGCTGATCCGGTTCAGATGACATGTGCAGAGGATGAGGATGATATGGTTCGGACAACATGTGAAGAGGATGAGGAAAAAGTAGAATTAACGAACAAATATTATGTGATACATGTACAATAAAATATGCCAGACAATTCCAAACCAATGTTTTCAGTTGAATTGAGACTTTGTACCACCTAATATGCACGTTCTTTGGAAAGATGGATGAGAGGTAGAGCTGAGACGAGATATAGTTTAGGAATAAGGAAATACAAAAAATTATAGAGCTAACCATTCAATATTTCTCTAAGGAGGAGTAATCGCCGCAGGGTGTCGTCCTGGAGTAAGGCCAAAATCACTGCGTGACTGCGGCGTGACCGCGACGTGACCCCGGTGTGACTGCGGCGTGACTGAGGCGTGACCACGGCGTGACTGCGGCGTTACCACGACGTGACCGCCATAGGGTGTCATCCTGGAGGAGTAACTGCCGCAGGGTGTCGTCCTGGAGCAGGGCCAAATCACGGCGTGACCGCGGCGTGACTGCGGCATGACCCTGGCGTGACCGCGGTGTGACCGCAGCGTGACCACGGTGTGACCGCGGCAAGACCGCCGCAGGGTGTTGTCCTGGAGCAGGGCCAAATCACGGCGTGACCAAGGCGTGACCGCGGCGTGACTGATGTGTGACCGCGGCGTGACCACCCCCCTGCCTGATAGCCCGCCCCCCTGCCTGACAGCCCGCCCCCCTACCTGATAGCCCACCCCCCTGCTGGACAGCCCCCCCTGCCGGACAGCCCCCCCCCCCTACTGGACAGCCCTGCCCCCCACTAGCCCCCCCCCACCAGCCCCCCCCCCCACCACCCTAACCCCAGCCCCCATCCCCCCCAGCCCCCCGCAGCCCCCTGCCCCCACCAGCCCCCCTGCCACCCCCAGCCCACCTCCACCCCCCCCCCCCCCCCCGTAGCCCACCTGCTCCAGCCCCCAACCCCAACCCCGAGCTGCACCAGCCCCCCCCCCCCAGCCCCCTGCCACCCCCAGCCCAGCAGCACCAGTCCCCCCCCCCCCCCCGCAGCCCACCTACACCAGCCCCCAACCCCAACCCTAGCTGCACCAGCACCCCCTCCCCCTAGCCCCCTGCCCCCCACCGGCCCCCCCAGCCCAACCCCATCCCCCAGCTACACCAGCCCCCCCCAGACCCCTACCACGCCCCAACCCACCATCACCAGTCCCCCCCCCCGCAGCCCACTTGCACCAGCCCCAAACCCCAGCCCCCAGCGGCACCAGCCCCCCCCCCAGCCCTCCTTCCCCCTAGCCACCTACCCCCTCCAGCCCCCTGCCCAACCCCAGCCCCCCAGCTGCACCAACCCCCCCCCCCCCACCAGCCCCCAACCCCAGCCCCCTGCCAGACACCCCACCCCCTTGAATGGAAATATTTCAATAACAAGTAGAAATGAATTAAATGTATACAAATTAAACAGAGAAATTAATGAGAGAAATAAGTAATAAAACCTGAATTATAAATGTTGGATTCAGTAATTTAAAAAAGAAAAGGCCATAGTAAGATAAAGAGACTCTTCTAGTCCCCCTGCCCCCTGCCAGTCCCCCCTGCCAGTCCCCCCTGCCAGTCCCCCCCTGCACCCTGCCAGGCACCCTGCCAGTCCCCTGCCAGTCCCCCTAACCCTGGACACCACATGAACCCCCTAATAGAGTTAGATTCCCAAATGAAGGGTAAGTGGTAGATTTCTAATCTACACATGGATTTTCCATTCATTGATCCCAATATAAGGCACATAGATTACCTATTGATTTAGGAGGCATTAACACATGATATTGTAGAGTTTACCTCAACTCCAATTGAAGCCCCTTCCACCATTATAGCCTCCACTACTACGATGCCAACTAATTAAATGGAACTAAGATAATAATTGTGATAACCATTAAGATGTAATATATTTTAGAGACTCTTATATATGTTTCCCTCCCAAATGAGATACTTAGATCATCATTAAATAGGTCTTATTTCAATGCTACCAGCCCACTTGAATACATACACTCAGATTTTTGGGGGATAGCCAGGACTAGTTCTTGTGTTGGAGGATCCAATATCATCATCTTCATAACTAAAATCTCTATGAATTTTTGGATTTAGATAATAAAAAGAATATGATGCATTCCAAACCATTTAAACCTAAAAAGATTCAATGTAAAATCACACTGTAAAAGAATATGATGCATTCCAAATCATTATTATGTGGTAAAAATGTGGATACTACTTAAATTATTTGTGGTTAGGTTGATGCTAACTATACAGGTTAGTAGTCATTCTCATTTCCAATAAGATATGATAAATATTAATGATATTGATCAAAAAAGCAATGTAATCGGATGCATGGAACTCATCATACATTACCAATCCAAAAATACAATTTACATCAAAATTGAGTCTCAATATCAGTATCATCAGAATCATGATAACCCTCATCCACACCTCCTACAGAAACACCACCACCACCTCTCACACCACCAACATCATCATCGACATTAGCCTCTGCATCCGAACCGGCACCAGCACCGGGTCCAGCACTAGGTCCAGCTCCGGCTCTAACAGAAGAATCTACATTAGCAGAACACATCGACATCAAAAATGAATCAACCATTGCAGCTGCTTCTGGTGGAAGTGTAGAAGAAAGGGCAGACATAAACTTTATCATATTTGCAGTTATCGCATGTTCTGATTTTTGACTTGTTTCTTTGATTGCGGCATTCATTTTTTCCACTGTGACAAAACTAGAACCAGTACTCGAAGAAATGTTAGTAGACCAGTATCGAGATGGTACAATATTCTTCCCAGGTCGACAACGCACTCTACCCGGATGCTCATCTCCTAATACCTGATGTAGATGATCGTTTGGGCCCAAATTATCAGGTTCTTTTTCTGCCAATGCCTCCAAAGCATTCTGTGATTGATATATAACATAAGTTAAAATGATAAAATAATATAAGGAATTAAATTCAGTAAAAATATATGAAATTGAAATATACTTACAATCACCTTCTCGGTGTTAGGATTTGGCACATTACCATCTTTCTTTTTCCGGCTTGTACAAAACAAAGTTGAGCGAGGAACGTGACCCTCAATATTCGATGCCTTTTTTTGGAAAAAAACAAATAAATAAATCAAAATTGGATGTTTAAAAAATTACACAAAACAAAGCAAAATATTTTAAATGTTAAATTACCCGTGTCTTCTCATGATCTGGTAATGAAGTGTGTCCGCGAGTATAAATGTGTTTCATTGCACTCTGGTTTTTTTATTTATATTTGATTTCTCCTATAAACAAATAATTATATAAATTCATTAACATAAATAAAAAAAGTAATTTAAAATGGTTTTTAAATAAATAAATGAATATATATATAATTTTAACAAACACCTTAAACGTTGAACTCTTCCAATAGTTGATCATCTCTTTATATTGTGATATTGGGCAATCCTGAATCACCGGTACTTCTTCAAGCTCTTTACCAACTCTATTTTTCCACCCAAGATATAAATCATACTTGTAGGCTCGCCACATTTCACCTAAATCCATTATCCTTCCAGCCTTTGCATTTTGTCCATCGGGAAAATTATATTGAAGCTATAATGGACATAATATTTGTTAAGAAAATATTATAAATTTATATATATATATATATAAGGTGATTAAAATTACTTACCCAAATATCTACCCAGGCTTTGTCCTTAATTTGTTGTCCAACTGCATTACAACTTATCGGTTGAACCGGAATGATATTGCTATGTCTAGCAAGTGTTCCCATAAAACTTTTACATTTCATGCCATTTTTATTAATTATAGCATTTTCCTCATTGTAATCAACTATGATTTGCATGTTCTGATTCCAAATCTCATGCATTTTTGTGCGGCCTCGTCGTCTGGTAGAGGTTGGAGCAAATCATGAAACCAATATAAAAGAAAATAATATATATGAATTTATCATTAATCAGTAACAGTAATGTTTAAACCAATACCAATAGATGGGGGATCTGCTGACCCCTGAAGTGCTGCGTCTGGAGGGGGGGCAGCCTCCATGGTAGGTGAGATATCTATAGGAGTACTATGTATAGTAGATATAAAGTGTACTGATGGATGCAGAAAACACGATGGATAACCCTGTACAGATGAGGGTGGATATGGATATGGATATGGCAGTGGGATATATGGGGGCACAGTACCCTGTACAGTGCATGGTGGGAATGGAAACTGAGGGATGGGAGTCTGAGAACTACCATCCGATGTGGGTGCGGGAAAAAAGGGATACGGAAAAGGTGGGTATGGATAATATGGAGGTGGCATAATGGGAGGATGGACTCCTGGTGTCTCAAGGGGCATAGTAGTAGGCTAACCTGTAGAATCAGTACCCCCCGCCACAATATCATCCTCAGTGGTATAATCCAAGCGTCTCCTCAACGATGTAGTTTAAAATAACATAGATGATGAAATAAAATGAATGATAACAAGATAAATAATTTTAAAGACCATAATATTCAAACATAATTTGTACTTACATTGTTTTTAGGAGGAGACCTACGTTGTTCATTTCTCAGTATTCTTCTACTCCTTTTAGTATCATCATAATCAGACATTTTGACCTGGAAATTTAAAAAAATATTCTCAAAGAAAATGAAATAATGAAAAATTATAAATAATACAATAGTATCATAAATCAATGAGATACATTTTCATGTGTGATATTTGTATTGATAAAATATCAAGACTTTTATATGTTCAAGATTTACTAGAGAAGTGGTTAAACATAAATTGGTGAGGTTATTAATATTTTTATATTCGATAATGGTATAAAATATACTAGTTATTTTGATATCATGTATGAAAGAAAAAAAACACATACAATATTACGATAATATCAGATAAATACTTACAAATGTGTCAACGCTACGTGGGGTCTGTGACAATTTCTGGTTCAAAATCTGTTCTAACAGTTGCATCATCTGTATCATCAAATGAAACATTCTAATAAATACCAACAGGTTCATCCACAACATCATTGTCATCCATGCCTTCGTAAAAAATATGTCTAGGAATAACATCAACAATAACACCAAATTGTGGTTGTAACGGGTCACTTACATAAAACACATGTTTAACTTGTGACGCAAGAATATAAGGTTCGTCGGTATGAAGCTGGCGGTTCCTATCAATCACTCTAAATCCACAATTATCAATATGCATTCCTTTTCATTTCATTGAATCAAACCACTTGCATTTCATCATTGCGACACGACCATGTGCATAGTAATCTCATATAATGATTCTTTCAGCAACACCGTAATATGATATATTTTCTTATCGAGGCTTCCTATCCGATGCACTCGCACAACAATCTGTTGTGGTGCTTATCATGACATTGTCATGCTGTGTTTACATTTTTTTGCACAACTATTTATAACAAATTTATATCCATTGACAATCATTGACTTACAGTCACGCACCACATCGTTTGGACCAAAGGACAATGCTTTTATTTCATCTGATACATCAATCATTGGTAGAGTTAAAACCTAAAAGATACCAACATATAATATTAAACAGAGAAATGTGATTATGTTATGAGAAGAAGAAAAAGAAATCTATTACCTTTGACTTTAACCAGGAAGTAAATTCTTTGTTGTGCAATAGTTCCTTCCTCTTAATAGATAGAGAGCGATGTCTCTTTTTTATAATTTCAAAATGTTCTCCACAGATATGAAAGAATTAAAATGTCACAAGATATAAAGAAATCACAAAATGAAAAAAATACATATTTATTAGTTTACTTACTTCATATAATCATCAATCACACCACAGTTGAATAATACTGTGTGATGTGCCATTTCCCACTCTTCCCTGCTTGAAGTACACAACGAGTACGACCGAGATATCCCCCATATTTGGGGAATTAAAGGAAATGCAGGCTCAATGGGATCATATTTCACATCCTCAGTACTCATTAGTCGATTAGACCTCGTAGTGACGTTAGCTAGGTATGATGAATAGAAATCCATGCATTCTTGTGCTAAATAGCATTTCACAATAGAGCCTTCAGGATGATATTTATTTCTCACATAAGATTTCAATGTAAACATCATAATTTTGGTAGGATACATCCACCGACTCAAAACAGGACCACAAAAGAGAACATCCATGGGAAGATGCACAGTAAAATATAACATAATTGTGAAAAATGACGGTGGGAAAATTTTCTCCAAGTCGCAAAGAATAATCGATGCATCTCTCTGCAATTTCTGAACAACACTTCTGCTAAATCTTTTGGCAAAAAGATCTCGATAAAATTGACATAACATACTCACCACAACTCTAACATTATGTGAATGTAAATGAAAAATGGAAATGGGAATCAACTCATGTAACAAAACATGGTAGTCATGGGTTTTAAGAGATTTTAGTTTCACATCTTGTGTATTCACCCTTTTCGAAATATTACTTGAATAACCATCCAGAACCTTCAAACTTTCCAAGACATGAAGAAATTGTTTTTTATCCACATTTTTCATTGAATAACAGGCAACAGGGACTTTCCACTTATTTTGACCAATTAACTCAGGATGTAGTCTTGCTCTTATACCCCAATCCATCAAATCACGATGACACCAAAAATCGTCTTTTGTTTTTCCTTTGACATTTAAAATAGTAGCAAGTAACATCTCACAAATGTTTTTCTCAATATGAATTACATCCACACAATGACGTAATAAATTCGATGACCAATACGGTAACTCAAAGAATATGCTTTTCTTTCTCCAATTGCTGTTGGAATTCGAATTAGCATGCTTTCGCTTTTTGATATTTGATTGACTTTTGCCAAGAACATAATTCAAATCATCAAGTTCTTTAACAATATCATTCCCTGAAATTCGTTGAGGTGTCTCATCTGTTTCGATGGCATTATCGAACTGCCTCTGATTTTTCCTATATGGATGATCCATTGGTAGAAAACGTCGATGCCCTATGAAGCTGAATGTTCGTCGATACTTTAATCTTCGAAAACATGTATTTTTTATACAAATAGGACAGGATAATTTCCCTTTAGTACTCCAACCAGACATCATTCCGTAGGTAGGGAAATCATTTATCGTCCATAATAAAGCTGCATGAAGCATAAAGTACTCCTTTCTGAATGCATCATACGCTTGTGCACCAACAATCCAAAGCTCATTTAACTCCTCTATTAATGGCTACAAGTATATATCAATATCATTTCCAGGATCACTAGGTCCAGATATAAATATAATCAGGATAGTGCATGACTTCTTCATAAACATCCATGAAGGAAAGTTATAAATGTGAATGAAAATAGGCCAAGTACTGTGTGAAGTATGCATTTGGCGAAAGGGGTTGAAACCATCACAGGATAATCCCAATCTAACATTTCGTGGGTCGGCTGCAATATCAGGATGTAACCTATCAAATTTCTTCCAAGACAACCCATCTATAGGATGCACTATTTCATCTTTATCCTTATTTCTTTCATCTGCATTCCATCTCATATTCTTTTCCATTTTTTCTGACATAAAAACATTTTGAATCCTGGGAATTAAAGGGAAGTGCCACATCACTTTCTGTGGTATGCGAGATTGAGATCCATCTTTATTAGTATTCCACCTTGATGTGCCACACTGTTTGCACTGACTCAAGTCTGTATTCTCCTTCCAGAACAAACAGTAGTCTTTGAGACAAGAATGAATCTTACTAGATGAAAATCCAAATTTGTCAACCAACTTTGATGCCATGTAATCATTTTCTAGAATAAACGCATCATTAGGCAGTAAATTCTTAATAAATGTAAGGAGATAGTCAACCGCAGTATTACTAAATCCATACATTGTTTTCCCATGATATAATCACATTAAAAACTGAAGTTTGCTCATTTTTCCAAATGCTTGATATACTGGGGTATTTGCATCTTCCATCAACATTCTAACACTCTCAACGTCATCATCCTGATTAATAGATGAGAAATGTGTTCCAGTATTCATTTCCTCTTAAACTGTTCTACATGAGGAGATAGCTTCAGAAACAAAAGGAAACTGATCAGAAATCAAATTTTTAATACCAATATTTTCCACTGAATTGATGGCATTCAACACTTGAGCTTTTTCTCCATTGTGATTCCACACATGATAATTTTTTTGGAAACCACTTTTAGTGATATGGTAACTCACTTCCTCATGAGTTAACCAAGGTCTTCCAATACAATCAAAACACGAGCATTGAGTCAACCCGCCATCTGAATCATTAGTGAATGCAAATTCCAAAAAATAATTTAACTCCTTCTAAAATTCATCAGTGATCTGATCAATGTCGTACATCCAGTATTTATCCATCCTGAGGAAGATAAACATACATTAGATATATAATCTTGAAAATGACTTAACATTATATGTATTGTTTCAAAAGATATTAAGTAATCATCAATATTGACTTTTTATAACTCAACCACCATTATCTAAAGTATTATTTTCCCTTCCAATGAAAAAGCTATTAATCAATGCTATAACAGTGTTCCAGGACTTATCTTTTATTGATGGATACTCCAGGTATAATCAGACATGGATGGCCCTCAAGGATGTAGAGTCTCCCATAATTATGGTTCCATAGGGGAATTTCTACTTTTAATTGATTATCATGGGATAAAATAAGGCATAATCCACTTATCAACTGTCCATGCACCACATCTTCAAGCCAATTATCATGAAATTTGTGGAATGATACTAGGATTATTTGGTGGAAAAATCCTACCATATTTGGATCATCTTAAGGATCTTGAGAAATTGTTTATCTTCCTATATTTCATACACTTTAAGATAAACTCCCTGAAGTTCACATTCAGGGTTACCTCTATTAGGTTTCTCCACTTTACTATAAGATATATGGTCATCGTGATTGACACAGAGATGATAAATTCCATCAACAGATTCCTCCCCTATGGAATCTCTAAGAGTTGTGGGGCCTCCAAGGTCTATTCACCTATATAAACTTATTTAATGTGAATCTAGTTGGATAGTGTAAGATCCTCTAGTGTCCAATGAATAAAAAATATTATCAAATTGACCCTTAATAGAAACATCAATATCTATGTTTGAAACATCACGAATAAGATAATCAACGAGAGGATCACCTTTCCAATTATCTTTCCAAACCATGGGAGAAGAATACTAAGAGACATTCCATTTAGCATCAACATCAATAAGGGAAAATGCATATATATAGGAATACCAAATAGACGAATACATTTAATTTATGTTTTCAATTCTGAGAATAATAATGAATTTAGAAGATCAGAATGCAGTAGCTTCTGAGGGGTCAATTACTAGTTTCCAAACTAAATAAGCATAAATGGGTTTATTATAAAGACTGATATTTTCGATACCAAGGCCCCCTATCAAATGATCTGCAACAGGTTTTCCAAGGCATAGTTACTAATATTTTTTCTAAAATACTACCAATCTAAATAAGGATTTTCATGGCCATAGTAATAGACTTGATAAGAGAACAAGGCCATTTATAAACCATATGGGAATAAAAAAATTTAGAAACAATAATAGCTTTAACCAAACAGACATGACAAGACATTAAAATGGATTTTCCGTTCCATGTTTCAAGATAATTATTGATCTTACTAATTATCACATGAAAATAATAATCCTTCGGTCGGCCAAAGAACATCAGAACACCAAGATATGGAAAGATGGAAAAACATTCCTAATAACCAAATCCGTGATGAGTTTTGATTTAATAATTTTTGAGATATTTCTACCAATGTAGACAATATACTTATTCCAACTAATTTGTTTCCTAGAAATGTTCTCATATTATAGAAGAGATTTCATGATATTCTCGATATTTATTTTATCCCATTTATTGAAGAGGATGAAATAATCATCATAATGTAGTTGGGTAGAAGTAAAAGAACTATGACCAACACTAATAGCCTTTATCTTTCCATTTTTATCCATGAGGAAAAATAATCAAAAATGATAATTTAATGAAATAACTAAAATAATAAAAAAAAAGTGGATCACCTTGCCCAACTCTTCTGGAACAAGATAAGTATCCCTCTGGGTATCCATTTACAAGAAATGAGATATGACCAGATGTAAAATTAATCAAAATCCAATTAATTAATGTGTCCTCAATAACAAACTTGAGAATAATTTTAAATATAAATCCCCAATACAAGGTATGAAAAGAAGTTTTAATGTCTAATTTATTGGCAACATCCCCCCCCCCCCGTGAATAGGGTTTTTAAAGAGATTGAATCACTATAAATCCATAACAATACAATCAACAATGGTCATTCCTTTAATGAATCAAAATTTATTAGAAGGAAGAATTTTATTAGAGATGGTAGAATGTCTAATTGAAATGATATTTGTAATAACTTTTTTTAATGTGTTGATAAGAGCATTAGGCCAGAATAAGTGTATCTCATTTTCATTTTCTGTAATTGGAATTTGGGAATGGAATTGAGAATTTAATCCATTATGTTGAAGGTCCCAATTGAAAAAATTAAGTGCCTGGTTGAAAACATCCTCACCAATGATCTCCCAATAATTCTGAAAAATGAAATTTATAATTCCATTAGGACCATGGGAGCTTTCCGGCCTAAAACTGAAAATTGCATCGTTGATTTATAGTTCCAAATTAATTAATAAAAGTTCTGTATTATCTTTATGAATTTTCAATTTGGGTGTAATACCCTCTATTGTGGGGGATGGTAGATGAGTCATTAATGTGATATTCATTATAAAAAATAATGTTCTCTAAAAATTCATGTCTATTGTCAATAATTTGATCTCTTATTTTTAGTAAAGAAAGAGGCCTAAAAATTTTCTGAACAATTTGAATATTATTAATGAAATTTGAATTTATAACACAATACTTATTTCAATTATCTCTAGATGAATATTTTTTATTACATCTTAAATATTGGATAAATAGTTAAGATTAAGAGTCATCTTAGATTCCAATGAAACAACACTAGAGAAATCATCAAGGGTACACTGCTCCTGGAAGGACAGACGAGAGGCATCAAGATTGGATATGTCCATGTCAAGATGAATAAACATATCATTACTCCAATGTTAATGATTTACCTTCTGAATCTTTTGTTTAATAATACATGAAATGTAATTCTTCTTACCACCTACTGAACACCAAACTTCCCAAACAGCATTTTCACATTATGGATGAATAATACAATTTTTATTTAATCTAAAGGGTAATGGAGACTTAATACCCTTTCCTGAGATAAAATTTAAAATAAGTTGATGATCATTGTAAAGATGAGATAATGATATACTTGAAATGGAATCCCAAGAATGTAAAGAAAAATCATTAACAAAATCCCTATTGATTTTATTGGCCATCATACATTTGGGGTGCCCTTTATAACAAGTTATCTTTTCCCCAACATGATTCACTTCAATCAAATCATTTTGTATAATAAAACCATTGAATTCACTAAAATAAATTTACCAGTTCATATGACATATTTTTTCTTCCGGATTGATAATCAAATTAAAGTCCCCAGGAATGATCCGAGGATCATTAATATTGTTTTTGAGAGAACCAATTTCACCCCAAAGAGTTCATCGATCTAGATAACTATTACTAGCATAAATTAAAGAATAATCCAACTTGAATCCAAAATCAGAAAAAGAGAAACTAACATGTTGGTTGCCTGATATGACCAAAAGGGGGTCAAAAAGAGAAGAATTAACCCACACCCAATCACTTTTGACATCGAAAAAACTGTTTTAAACACCTAATAATGTGAAGCCAATATTTCTAAAATTAGAAAGGCAATTAGAAAAAACTGTTTTGAGATATTCAATACCAATTATAGTAAATCAATAAAGACTAATACATAAATTTTGATACCTAAATATGTCTCTATTATCTAGGACTTGAAAATTCTAAAATAGGATTCTCATTTGTATCCTGATTTTGGGTGGATCACCCTCTAATTCTCACCCCCTCATTTTATTAGTAATTTCAGGTCGGGTCCCTATATTCATTATGGGTATATCAAGAGTTTGAATTTGACAAGTTATATCTAAAAGAGTGGAAATATTCTTGAGAAGGATCTAATTACTACTGATATGGATTTTGAAAAAACTATTGTTAATGATAAAGATACTGGAAATGATAAAAAATGGAATGATACAGATACCAGCAATGAGGTCGTCTGGAGGAGGCCGTCGAGAGGAGGAGAGTTTGTTGGAGGAGGAGATTCTGTTGGGAGCAGGGGAGTTGCGGTCGTCCAGAGAAGGGGAGTCCGTCGGGAGGAGGGGAGTCCTTCGGGGGAGGAGGGGAGTCCGTCTGGGGAGGAGGGGAGTTCGTCGGGGTTGTCCGGAGGAGGGGAGTCTGTCGGGGGAGGCGCGGTCGTCCGGGGAGGAGAGGTCGTCGGGAGGAGGGGAGTGCGTCGGGGTAGGAGGGGAGTCCGTTGGCGTCGAGGGAGGCACTGTCGTCCGGGGAGGGGGGAGGCGCGGTCATCCGGGGAGGGGAGTGTGTCGGGGGAGGGAAGTGAGTCGGGGAGGGTTCCGTAGGAGGAGCCCGAGATATTGGCCAAATAGCCACGGATGAATTTTTATCTGTTGGTATAACCATGCTATAGACACGGACTTATAAATCCATGGCTATAAGTCCATGGCTATAGCTTCATTTTGTAGTAGTGCTAAGTATTTGAAGGGTGTTAGCCATAAGGGACATCAATAGATATGAGTATATTGTTCGATGTGCTCTCAAGGATGAGATGGATATTGGAGAAACCCATCAGTCATATAGGTTTTATAAGAAGAGGAAAATGGAATTCAAAGGAAAATCTAAAGACCATACTGAAAAGAAGATATGTTTTCCCTTATGCTCAAAGTGTAGAAATAAACAAGGAGGGAATTGTCTTAAAGGAACAAGTAAATGATTCCAATGGGGAAAAAAGTTCATTGGGCATTTGAATGCCGCAAAGATGGGAAAACATTGTCTAGTGATGCGAACAATGAAAAGGCTACACGGAATGCACCTCATACATATCAATGTTACATGGTCAAGGAAATGGGTAATTATGATAATCAATGCCCTAATCCAAGGGTTGTTGATGATGATGGACGTCTAAAAACACTTAAGGACAATGGTAAAGGAAAGTCACATGCAATTTCTATCGGTGATGTGGTGTGTGGTATGGAAGTGGTGAAAGGTACACTTACCATCCACTCTATAGAAGAAAATGTTTTATTTGATTCTAGATCCACCCACTAATTTATTTTTGAGGAATTTTCTAAGGGTATCATCATACTACCTCAACAATTAGCTGTTGAGTTAGCTGTGACAATTCCTAATGGCATAATGGTTGCATCAAAATTTTATAATTCTTCTTCAATTGACGTTTGTGGGAAAGTGCTTCCTGCAAATCTTGTGATCCTTACTATAGTGAAATTTGATGTGATTCATGGAATTGATTGGCTTTCCTTATATGGAGATAATATCTATTTCCAAATAAGGGAAGTTACATTTCATATTCCTGATCAATCTATGATCATATTTTGATGCAAGGATGAATATAACCTTCAAGTGGAAATTTCATCCATCTTATGGGTCTTGATTCCAATAAATGACGGTTATTTATCTCAAATGGTTGGAGAGAAACTCACGATTAAGAATATTCCCATTGTATGAGAGTTTGATGATGTCTTTATAGAGGAATTTCAAGGTCTTCTACTAAATCATGAAGTTGAGTTTTCAATAGAACTCATACCGGGTGTTATTCCCATTTCAAAGAAACCTTATAGAATGGCCCCAATTGAGTTGTAGGAATTGAATAAGAAACTCCAAGAGAATCTTGATAAGGGATTCATATACCCTAGTGCATCACCTTGGGGAGCACGTGTTCCGTTTATTAAGAAGAAAGATGGATCAATGTGAATCTGCATTGATAATCTAGAACTTAACAAGATCACTATCAAGAAAAAATATCCTCTCCCACTCATTGATGACTTATTTGACCAACTACACAGAGCTCAATACTTTTCCAAGATTGATCTTCATTCAGAGTATCATCAATTAAGTGTTAAAAGGGTAGATATACCAAATATTGCATTCCGTACATGGTATGGACACTATGAATTTATAGTGATGTCATTTGGTCTTACTAATGTCACATCTATCATCATCAATCTAATGAATATAGAATTTAGAGACGATCATGATAAGTTTTTGGTAGTATTTATTGATGATATTCTTATCTATTCAAAGATAAAGGAAGAACATGAAAATAACTTGAGAATTGAATTAAAGAACCTATGAAAGGAGAATCTTTATGCAAAATTTACCAAGTGTGAATTTTGGATTCAAAAAGTTTCATTTCTGGGTCACATAATCTCAAAAGAGGGGATATCTATGGATCCAAAAAAACAGAAGTTATCAAAAGATGGTCGAGACCAACAGCAGTAACTGAGATCCGATTCTTTCTTGGTTTGGATGGATATTATCGATTTTTTGGGAATGATTTTTCACAATTATCTATTCTATTGACCAGGTTGACTAGGAAAGGTGTTAAGTTCGTTTGGATGAAGGAGTGTGAAGAGAATTTCAATGAGTTAAAAAGAAGGCTATCTAGTGAACCTATGCTCACACTGCCTTGTAGTGAAGAAAGGTTTGTGATCTAAAGTGATGGATCAAAGAAGGTATTGGGGTGTGTTCTCAAGAAAAATGATATGGTGATAGATTATGCCTCATGACAGTTGAAAATCCATGAACAAAATTACCCAACTCATGAATTGGAATTAGCTACGATAATCTTTGCATTAAATATTTCGAGGCATTATCATTATGGTGAAAGGTGTGATATTTATACTGATCATAAAAGATTAATTTATATATTCACCCAAAAGGAGATGAATATGCACCAAAGAAGATGGTTGGAGCTGATTAAAGATTACGAATTCTCAAATCATTACCACCCTGGGAAAGAAAACAAGTTGGAAGATGCATTAAGTCGAAAAAACCATGATAGCTTATCCATGATGGGGATCATAAAAGATCTAATATTTATGGATTTACATTGTTTGGAACATGGAATTATAGTGGAAGGGGGGAAATCTTATCTTTCCCAAATAAATGTTCAACCGTCTATACATGTGAAGATTACAGATGCATAGAAAGAATATATAGGCTTTCAAAAGAATGTGGGAAATGTTTATGAATTTCACATTGATTGTAATGAAATAATAAGGTTTGTGTTACTCCCATCCCATAATTAAGGAAGGAAATATTGGATGAAGATCATAGTTCTTCATTCTGTATTCACCCTGGAAGCATGAAAATTTATAGGGACCTGAAAGAGTCCTTCTGGTGGGATGAAATGAAAAGAGATGTTGTTAAATATGTATCTAGATGCTTGGTTTGTTAACAAGTTAAAGATGAGAGACACAATCCTAAGTGGATGTTACAACCATTTCCCATACCATAATGGAAATGGGAAAACATCTCTATGTAATTTTTCACTGGACTTCATAAAACATCCCAAGGCAATAATGTTATCGGGGTTATAGTTCATCGTCTTATGAAGTCGGCACACTTCGTTGCTATTAGAGAATATTTATCTCTTGATCAGCTTGCCAGGATATATGTGAAGGAAGTGGTAAGATTTCATGGAGCACCACTTTCCATTATATCTGATCATGATCAGAGATTTACCTTGATGTTTTTTCGAAGTCTTCAGCATACTCTTGATACAGAGTTAAGTTCTGGCACTGATTATCATCTTTAGATAAACGGTCAGTTTGAGAGAACAATTCAAACTCTAGAAGACATGTTGAGATCTTGCTCTATGGATTTCAAAGGTGGTTGGGATCAACACCTACCTTTGGTGGGATTTTATTATAATAATAGTTTTCACTCCTGTATTCAGATCGCTCCTCATGAAGCTCTCTATAGAAATAAATGCATAACTCCAACTTGCTGGGATGAAGTTGTGGAAAGAAAGCTATTAGGACCTGATCTTGTTGATGAGATGGAAGAAAGGTAAGATCTATTCAACAACACATAAGAGCAGCTCAGAGTCGACAAAAAAGATATGCTAAAAACTAAAGAAAAGACCTACATTTTGAATTGGGTGATAAATTATTCTTACGAATATCTCCTTGGAAGAGAGTAATGAGATTTGGAAAGAAGGGAAAGTTGAGCCCTAGGTATATTG
Source organism: Viscum album (assembly GCA_963277665.1). Taxonomy (NCBI): domain Eukaryota; kingdom Viridiplantae; phylum Streptophyta; class Magnoliopsida; order Santalales; family Viscaceae; genus Viscum; species Viscum album. The sequence goes on along the minus strand of OY728140.1, from coordinate 1,707,719,805 downwards.
GTCCTTTTGAAATATTATATAATGTTGGGAAGGTAGCTTACTGATTGGCACTTCCAATGAAATTCTCTCAAGTTCATGATGTGTTTTATGTATCTCTCCTGAGAAAGTACATAACCAATCCTTTACATGTACTAAGCTTAGAAGTTGTACCACTGAAGCAAGATCTTTCTTATGAAAAACAACCAATAGATATTCTGGATCATAGAAAAAAATTTCTATGAAAAAAGACCACTCGGTTGGTTAAAGTTTAACGGTGGAACCAACAATTAGAGGAAGCTACATGGAAACTTGAGGATATGATGAGGGAGAGGTATCCTCATCTATTTGTTATGAAGTGATGAATTTCGATGGTGAAATTCTTTTTAAGAGGGGTAGAATGTAACACCCTGAGATTTTATGAGAAATATTTTGTTTTTATGTTTTATTCTATACGCAACACTAAAGGAATATTTCACTACACACAACACTGTCTTGGCTTGAATTACAGGCAAGAGCAACCTTCCTCGATAGATTGTGTTGTACGCAATACCGAGTTTCACTAAACAATGATATGTTATTAATATATTATATAAACTAGCTGTTATGAATAGTAATACCGACTTTTTTAAATTTTATAAATTTTATCATTCATAATGGACTTCAGTTTTGGATTCGGAATATTGAAATTATCTTAGGGTGAAATTTTGGTATTTTTATGAAAACTTTCAATTTTTTATGAATAGTGAAAAACACTAAGTTATAGTTTAAAACAGAATTTTTATTTAAATAATTATTTATTTTATCGAAATTTATTTTAGGAAAAAAATAGATACATAATAATTATATATGTTCAATGTAATTAACTGGAGTTATTTTATAATAATAATTTAGATATATAAAATTTTTATTGAACTTTTTACCGTCTTTTACCCACCTCCAAAGAGAATTTGAAAATTTATATAAAACTTAATTTTACCACTTTTGTGAGTGGAATTTCAAAAATCCGAAAGACACAGTTGATATCGGTAAGTAAAATGTGGTTCAATATGATAAAAATAATTTTTTGTGAATAGTTACATTTTATTTTAATTCACCACGGTTAAAATTAATTAGGCTAATTAAGGTTAAAAATGATATTATTATTACCCTAACACTTGTCCTAATCATATTGGATAAGTTTAATTTGACCAAAAAAAACTTATGAATAAAATATGATCATTTAGGTCCACTTGAATTAGATTAGTACATTTATTGTTATTTAATTAAAAGAAGCTAAAAGAATTAAAATCAAAGTTTAATTAGTAAAAAAAATTTAATATAGGGATATACATAAGATAAAATCAACTATTAATATTAACTATAAAGATAAAATAATTTCCTATATAATGGTATTTTATTTATAATTTTTATACTTTAAATGATTTAATTTATTTATGACACAATGATGATGCAATAATTACATTATTAATGAAATATTTACATAATTGATATTCTAAATTCCCAAATAAATTTAATTTGAGACTTTTTATGAATTAAAATAATTTTATAGGATAATATGACATATTTGGGTTGGTTAGATGAGTATTTTTTGAAGTAACAATTCTGTTATGAATTTAGAAAAAAACAAAATACCAAATAGTGTCAAAATTGACATAAAAGAGTTTTTAAAACAAATATTGTATTATTAATTGATATTCTATTCTTAAAAATATAAGGTTAGGACAAAAGACTTTTATAATTATAGTTGTATCATTAATTAACCACTTGGGTTTCTCTTTGAAGTATATATTTAGTTTATTAACTATATAATATAATAATACAAACAGACATGGTAAATGTCAAACTATTTAACTAAGAGTTAAATATAACTGATAAGGTTAATATAGTGACCCAAAACTTTCAAAAACCATATTGGTTGAGTGGATATATACCCATTCCCACCTTTTCATCGAAATAAATCAATTTAGAGCCATTATAAATTGAATATGAATTTACTATAAAAAAATATTTTAAGTTTTCCTAAGGTTCCCCTCACCCCTCTAATAAAAGGGAACTCCCCTTATCTCTAATTCACACCTCCAAAGCCATTTTTCTCCGAAAAAACCTACCCAAATACCCTATAAAGTATCCTCCCTTCATCCTAGAGTCCTTCCTTTAGTCATAAATCCAACCTAATGATCCCTTTTGATCAAATCAAAATGAAGAACACGAGGAAGAGGTAAATAACTCACCACCTATTTCAAGTTCAATTCTTCTTCCAGTTCTTCCTTCATTGTTTTTTCCATTCTAAAATAATATCTCCAGTATCATCTATATACAATGATGTTATTATAAAAATGGTACAACTATATTAGTTATTTTATTCATCCTATGAATGATAAAGTCACCACACGTGCGTACGTACAGATTACCGTCTCCACGTCGTGGAGTAGTTTGTTATTCAAACATTTCATCATATGGATGGGTATGATAATGAGTATAAATGACATAAATAATAAATATAACATTTTTATGACTGTTTATATATGATATAACATCCAATTATTTATAATTTTAATATGAAAAGAATGATTTTATCGCTCGTACGTACGTACGACCTATCGTCTCTACGTTGTGATGCGACTCATTCTACATGATGTTCATTGAATAATGATTATAGAAATGAATTGAATTAATAAATATGATATAAATTTCACTAATGAAATTCATTAAATGAGGTATCTATAACCTAAAAATAAGAATAATAATTTATTCGACAAAACATGCATAATAACATAAAGCAATGAACACATGAATAACAAGTAGCAATGAAATATTACTAATAAGAAGATAAGAATATGACCATATATGATATCATAACAATGAATATAATTCTGTTATAAGTCAATATCATTTTTTAAAACATTATACATGAGTTTTGGATATGTACGAAGCATATCAGACATAAGGTAAAGGAAAATCTCACAATCTCATTTTTATGAATGGAATGAGGAGTGAACTCGGTTCAGAAATGGACTTTGTCTTCTATGATAGTCTTGGAAATGAGTCTTGAATAATATGAAATGATTTCCTATTATTATGTGTGTATTCCATAAAGTTTCATGTTTTATGTTATGATTATTGGAATTACATTTCACTACTATGATTTATCCCATGTTATGATATTAAGATCTCTTTTGTAGGTTATGATTTTCAAAATGATATGTTCTTATGAATATGATATGATGGATATTTTCTTTGTTTTCCCTTAGTTAGAATTTGAGCTCACCCTTTTTTATGTTTTCATTTCCCCAGGTCAGGAAGAAGGGTATTATGTTGGACATGCCGAACGAGACTCTAGATATGATGAAATAAACGGGAGACAATATAGATGCTTTATGAACCAGTTGTTTATGTTTCCAAGTGTCTAAAGAAACTATACCTATACGTTCCTTTCATGGTTTTGTTAGATGTTGTAATAAGTATGTTTCAATTCTGAATTAATAACAATTTATGTAAATTATGGGTCATTATACATTAACAAACTCCAATACTCCACAAAAAAGAGAAATGGGGAAAATGATAAGAGCTATAGCAGTTGAGACCGAGGAGAAAAGAAAGATCAATTTTCATCATGCATGAAATGTGGAAAGAGACACCCAGGAAAGTGTCTCAATAGAACAAAGAAATTATTTATGTGTGGTAATGAATGAAATAATGTAAATAATTATCATGGAATAATGGAGAATACAATGGAAAAAAATAAAAATGATCCTAATAATCCATTCACAATCATTTTATATAAATTTAAGGGACATGGGCATTAACTGACTCAATTCCCTATTCTATACGATAACCACTAGGTCATGGAATAACATATGTGGATATAAATGGATTGATAAATATTTAAAATTATTAATTTCCATTGTTTATAGGATTTTATTGGAAGACTTTTCGTTGTATGTGTTACACTGTAGATTGTTTTGTAAAAATGCTATTTGATGAAGAATAATATTTTTTCTGTGCATATAGTTATACATAACAATATGGGTTTATATGATCCTAGAATTTGAGGAAACTATTTGTTATTAATTTTTGGGATGAAATTGCATGTTTTTGATAAAGGACAACACGCAGACCGGGTGACAATCTGTCACATCGGACAAAGCTACGGCAATTGAACCCACCACCAATGTGTGACAGGATTTATTTCCTACCACTAGACTATGTTTTGTCCCTAGTTCTTGTGAGTAATTATTTATAGTTTAATTATTTTATTAATCAATAATAATTTGATTTGGGATCTTATGTTTTATCAAATGGAAATCCTTATTATAAGAAAATGATTTGGTGATTAAGTAATAAATGAAATTCTAGAAGACGTTTGTTCTCTTGGGAACACTATATTCTTACGGAAAATATAATACGATGAGATTTCTTTTGAGGAGTATTGGTGGATTTTTATTTTGGAATAATATATTTTTTTTATAGATATTTATGTTATTAATGGAAATTATTAACTTATTGTAGATAATATATGATTTGGTTAATTACACTTGAGTATGAGAAATTAATATTAGTTGATGTTATTTAGAGATAAATGTTAGGATTTACTATGAATGACTATGTGATTAACTTCTTCAAAGTTTTGTGTTTCAGTCTTATTTTGGATTATATTGAATGATTTTAATGATAATTGTTTATTGAATGGTCTTTATTGAACATTGGGTACTATTTGTTTAATTTTGGAAATTAAGATTAGGATTTATTTCTATAAAATATTATTGATTTTGGGGATCATATGATCTTGTACTAAACATTTTGGTTTTGTTTATTCACTAATGTCAACGGAAATATATAGTTCATCCTTTGTGGATTATGTGATTATATAGGATATGATTCTAGTGCATCAGGTGTGACCATGTCATCTTTAATATCACCGGTAGGAGAAAAATGAGTTAGTTGTATAAATTTATTAAAGTATTAATATCTACATGAAAAGAAGATATATCTATATATGTTCTTATTAAATCTCATAAAAAATCCTCAAAATTATAAAATTAAACTTAAAACAAAAAATGTTGTATGTCTACCTTTCCTACTAAGAAACTAATGATTGTTTAACCCATCACGATTCTTCCATTTTCATGTTGTAAACGTTTTATTGATCATGTTTTATGTCACTCTCTATAATAAAATGACACTTACTAAATCATCTGTATCAATGTTTTCCTACATGGAATTATAGTATGGGTTATCTCAGGTGACCTTTGTAATTCTATTTCTTTCTTTTAAAGTGATATTTTTGTTGACTCTTTTTCCAATGATGGACTTTCAATTATGTTTCCAAGAAAAATTTTAAAATTGTAAGGATTCAATTTCTAAAATGGGGGAAGAATGTAACACTCCATGATTTCATAGTATTATATTTTCCGTAATGTAGTGAAATAGCTTGTGATACATGCAACACCGAGTTCGAGCGCACCACCACTTACCAAAACAGTCATTTAAATAGCGATTATGAATCGTATTAACTCCATTCTGAATTTTTTTATACTTCATATAATTTATATATCCATATTATGTGTATGTTATACATAATATAAGAAAAAATTAAATTTAGAGATAAAAAAATAAATTTTTTGAAAAAATGAAAATTTACCACCTTTTAATTTGGAACCCTATTTAAAATGCAATATTTTACACTATTATATATTCAATTTGACTATATAAAAATCATAATTATAATAGAGACATAAAATTTTAGTTGGATAAATTTTCGGTGCTTTTCTGATGACATTAATTTTTAAATGAATTGTGAAAATATTAAATTTTTATTGAAAAAAATATTTTTAACATAAAGAATTTATTATGTTAAATTATAAATTTTAATTGTTTTAAAGTGTAACTAAATTATATTTTTTATCAATTAATCCAATATTGGTCATTGGATGTAATTTTACATTTTAATTGTAAATAAAAACATATCAATATTTTGATATTTTTTACTTATAAAAAACCCACTTTCTGGTTTTGAAAATTGGAATATTTTCTAAATTTATTAATAAAACTTCTTTGTTTTTTATTTAGTAAAAAAGAAATCATTTAAGAATTTGGAATATCAAAATTAGATTTTGGTGAATATTTGATATTTTTTAAAAATAATTCAATTTTTGATGAAAAGTGAAACCACCGTGTTATTGTTTAAAGATGATTTCTTATTTAAATAATTATTTTTAATTTATATTTAATTTAAAGTCAAAATAGATTACTGATACCTGTATTATTACAATTTAATTTAATTAAGTATTATTATAATAAGATAATATATATAAAATTTTATTGAACTTTTTATTGTCTTCTACCCACCTTCTAGGTACATTTGAAAATTTGCATAAAATGTATTTTTACTACATCTGTGAATTAAATTTTAAAAATATGAGTGATATGGCCGACCTCAGTAAGTAAAATGTAGTTCAATTTGATGATAATAATTTTTAGTGACTACTAACTTTTGAATTTATTTACCACTGTTAAATAAAAATAGGGTAATCACAGGTAAAAATGATATTATAATTACCCTAACACATGTCCGAATTCTATTGGATAAGTGTATTTCGATCAAAATCAACCTTAGGACAAAAATATGATATTTTTTCATCTATTTGGAATAGATTATTACATTTATTATATTTTATTTAAAAAGAGATAAAAGTGTTAAATTCAATGATTATTTACTAAAACATTTTTGATATAGGGTTACACATATGATAAATACAACTATATTTTTTCATTAGAAAGATTAATCTATTTAATACATCATTTTATTTTATTTATCAATTTTAGACATTAAATAATTAAATTTATTTATGACAAATTGATGATGCAGTATTTACCTTTTTAATGAGAGACTAAAATAATTGATGTTATAAATATTAAAATAAATGTAAATAGAGACTTTTGAAGAATTACATGAATATTTTATGTTAATATGAAATTTTAGGGTTGATTAATTGTACATGTTTCAAGGACATAATATATTTATGACTTTTTAAAATACCAAATACTAAATAGTGTCTAAATTGACATAAATGAGTTTTTAAAACAAGTACTATTTTATTAAATTATATAATAGTACTAAAAATATATTATTCATCCAAAGGACATATATAATGATATATATTCCATTAGTGAACCACTTTATGTTTTCTTGGAATTTTATAGCATGTTTATTAACCATTTTACATATAAATACAAGAAGAGATGTAAAATGGTAAACTATTTATCTAAGAGTTAAATCTAAATGATATGGCTAATATGGTGTACAAAAAGATTTAGAACTTGTTTTTTTAGAGGTTTCCGACCCATTCCCACATTATAATAGATAAAAATTTATTTGGAGCTATTAAAAACTAAAAATTATTTTATAATAAAATAATATTTCAAGTTTTTCCAAAAGTAACCATCACATCTCTTATAAAAGAGTATTTCCCCTTATCTCAATTTCACACCTTGAAAGCCTTTATTCCTGGCCAACCCATTCTAAAATACTCATAAAACTACCCTCACTTCATCCTAGAGGGCTTACATATATCAAAAATTCTACCCAATGAGCCCTTTCGTGCAAATCAAAAGGAATAACCTGATGAATCAAGAATTACATTATCACCTCTTTCAGAGTCCTTTTCTTCTTCCACTTCCACTTTCCTTTATGTTTCCATTCTATAATAATAATTCCAGTACCTTCTAAATAGTGGGATCTTATTATAAATATGGTAAAACCTTGTTCATTATTCTATTAGTCCAATGACTGATAATGTCACAAGAAGTGCGTACGTACAGCTTATCATCTCTACATCGTTGTGTAGTGTGTTATTCAACACATCCTTATTTGAATTTATATAATAATGAGTATAATTGATTCAAATAATAATTATAACATGTTAATGATTATTTATATACAATATACCATCCAATTACATATGATTTCACCACTAATAGAGTTATATTGTCACTTGTGCGTATGTACGGCTTACCATCTCCACAACGCGATGAGATTTCATTACCAATCCCAACCATTCCAGAATAATTTGTAGTAGAAGATTTATAATAATGTTAGGAACATAATATTATTCTAGATATGAATAAAATACATCTCATCCATAGGAATCATGACCTACGTAACAAAACATATAGAAGAAAACTAATCAGTTAACACCAAAAACAATGATACTATTGAAATATCATTAACAAAACAATATTAAAAGATCATATATGATATATTATTTATGTATGTGGTTCTTGAATGATTTTATAATAATTATTTCACCATTATACAAGATTTTAACCTACCCTCGACTATGTAAACATACATGGTAAGGGGTTTTAATCTCATTTTTATTCCCTTGAGATTCATGCTATATTTTCCATTATTGAATTTTCTGTGGTGTATATACTTCCCATGATTGTATTCTTTGTGTAATATAAATTAATTTATGGGTACTTACATCTTCATTGTATTATCCTTCTTTCATGGGGTGTAAGTTTCATATGTTACAAAATCAGTAAGGGGATTTCTAATTTTTATTTCCACTCACTAAGTTTTACGCACACTTTATTGATTATTTTACTCCAAGATTAATTGTCAAATCAATATTTGTTTATTTATATAGTAAATTACACTCCTATTTTTCTGGATATACTTTTTATTCACATAATAACTCCATTTTTAAATTTATAATTCATTTATATGATCTTGATATGAGTAATCTTACATCAATTTCCATCCGTTGATTTAAACAGCCAAGTCATTGGTATTGTTTTTATAAGGACATGTGTGAGTATCCTCTAATTTATTTACACAGAATATACAATCATATTTAGTGTTTTTTATACTTTTCAAACATAATTATATAATCTATTTATCGTTAACCTAATGATACGGTAATTATAAAGAATTTCATCTCAATTTAATTTCCATTGAGACATCTTTGTTGTTATACCCCAATTCACTTTTATATGATGTATATATTGTACTTTGACATAGTATACCCTGAATACCATTATTATCATTATATTATAATTTTTTTATTACCTCGATTATTTTTATTCAAGAATCTATCATTTGGTTAGGAACACTAACTAAAATATCATTTTAAATGTTTTAAATATTTATTAATATAAATCTTTATCAATAATGTCCATGTTTTGAAAACAGTTTTATGAAATCTATTTTTATGGACCAGAATGTATTAAAAATAAAATTTCATTTAAAAGTTTCAAATTTGTATGGGATACTTTGATTCAAAAATATCTTATAAATGGATTCATGATAAATATTGAGACTTTTAAATGCTTCTAAGAAAAAGGGTATATTTCTCACAAATAGTTTTACTGATTATTTTCATCTATGTCAATATCCTTCCTAATTCTTGATTGAATATGATTTATTATAATAAAATCATATATATTGTATTGAATGATTTATGATAGACTGTGGATGTGCTATTTTTATACCATTCATTATGTGTGGGTAAAATATTGACATTTTGTATTCTAGTTTTAATATGAATGTTATGTTTATGATTCACCATTTTTATATGAGGATTGCATTAGACTTAGTATGTGACAGGAGCGGTTATTCTATAGACCCTCTATGTATCGGTAGGTCTGATTAGACAAGCTAGTGCATTGTCATAAGGATTTGAAAAAATAATTAAATGTAGTTTTGGAATCAGGCATTGACTATGTTGTTATGATGCCGACATTATGCATTCCATCATTATTATATTAGATATTGATATTACATGTGATTATTCGACTAGTAGAATATAAATGTGAATAAGTAAATGAAGTTATTTGATTATCATTTCTAAATTATGATTATTTTTAAGATTAAAGGACTTTTTTTATTATTATACATTTTTTAAATGTTTATTCATATATATGATCGTTTCTTCTAAATTGTTATCCTTACTATGCATTTGAGATCACCCCTTTCTTGTGTATTATTTTTCCCAGGATGTGATTAAGTATACTATGATTGACTTGAAGTAATAGTCTAATGGATATGAGTGTGTTAAAAGGAGACAAACTGTTTCAGTTTTTCCATTTTATATTATAATTTAAAACATATATATGTATCTAGTTCTTCCAATGATACAAACTGATCGTCTATTCGGGACGTGGTCTCTTGAGATCATGCCAATGTTATGTAAAAATGCACCGAATATGCATAACATGGGTCGGTTCATTAAAGAGTTTCAATTAATAAATAAATAAATTTTTAATAATACAATTAGTAATTTATGTTCCATAAGATTAATAATAATTATTGTTTAAAAATACATTTTTAATGAAAAATTATTTTCAGTATATATTATATTTTCATTTAAAAGTTAATGTTATCATATTTATAATTTGAATTATACTAAATGGTATTAAATTTTTTTACCATCAACTATAAAATATATGAGAATATAAATTTTATTTATAGGAGTAAAAAATTAAATTGATGTAAAAATTGATTTTCCATAGTAAATAGGAAATGTTTTAAATGGGTTAAACTAAACGGTAAAGGCTTAAAATAAAATGGTTAATTCCCTCTAAATTTTGGCTATGAGGGGATTGTAGACAAAAATATATTAATTTTATAATTTTTATCCAATTTTCTTTTAAAATAACAGCCTTATAAATTATTTAATGAATATTTTTGGAAATTCCACTCAAAAATCAATTATAAATGGTCTCCTAGACTACCCCTCCCAAACTCATATTTTCTTATAGTACACTCTAATAATCATGGGACTATTTTTATCTCCTAAATCTTTATTAGATATTGGGTTGATTCTAGTACCATTAATAAACCTATATCTTTCATTCTAATGGATCCATTTTTTAGAATGGGATAATTTAATGATGTTAAAGATGATTAGAGAAAATCATGGGTAACAGTAAATTTTACCTTTAAAATCACTTTTTAATATTGATAATGTTTATATTTTAATTCAAATATAATGAAATTTTTTGTTACTTCACTCTAAAACCCAGTCTATTTTTTATCCATTGATTTTTCATCGGTTTTACATGTATTTTTTACATTTTATCACCATTCGAATCATAATTAAACACAAATAATTCTCATAAATGAGACTAATCTTATATCATATTTTTAATTTAGAATATCTATCACGTATTTCCATATTATTTATATTATTTAACAAATTTCTTTATCTATACTAATATGTTATTTAATGTCATTTTATATTAATTTTTTATTAATTTTTATAATTTTTAATGGAATATTTATAAATGCTTTCGATATGATCGATTTTCTGTTGTCATGAATTTATTTAGAAAATTGTTAAAAGAATCATATTTTTTTATCATATTTTATATGGATTCATTTTTTCAACAATCTATTATAATTTTTTATGAGTATTGATTTTCATGTTTTCATAGTTTTCAAAACTAAAATTCCTTTCCCTTGATTTAAATAGTATTTCTTTTTCCAATTATTGATATAAAATATTTTAAATAAATTTTATTTTATTTATCTATATAATTCATAATGATATTATGAATTATTTTTTAACTATGTTAATATCCATTAATGTTTCTTATGATTCACTGGGAATTTGATTTAATGATACCATCCATCTATTTTCTCTATTTGATATTTGTTCGTGTTTTTTGGACATCATCATGAAAATAGTTTATCTATCATAGTTTAAAAAGGATATGATGATATTATGAATGATTTCATGTTTATGTGGAAGACATATGTATGGATTATTATTATGTGAATGTTGTGTCCTTTTTATTCCTATAATGTATTGAGTAATTCTTTATACTTCAGGTGATCATGATGAGAAATATAAAGTAAACTCATTCCTAAAAAGGTTATAACACATGGGTGGTATGTGCATGTGTTCAATATTATAGGAATATATTTCTCATATTTCATTTTGATATTAAAGTTAAGGGGGATAAGCATGAAATATTTTTTTATTTCAATTCATATGTTTTTTCCACACTCTTATGTTAAGACATATACTTCTTTAATATTATCATTGATCATAATTATTAACTCATGTTTCTATGCTCCCATGACCCATATCTAATTTTATGATAAAATACATACATCTTGGCATTTTTTAATTTTGTATGATTATATTATAGTATATCTATTCATAATGATTATGTTCTCATACATCTATACTCATCTTATATTCAGTTAAAATATTGATTGACATCTCTTCTATTAACACCTTACAAGGGATTTGAGCCCACCCTATATTATGTTTCTTCTTCCACATGTTATGAAGTTCTTTATTATATAGGATAAGTCTCTAATATTTTGAATATGAAGAATATTTATGAGTGATTTTGAATAATGTTTTTTAATGTTGACTATAAAACTGCGGTCCAAAGACACTAAACATATTAGATATAAGGTGATTTTTATTGTGATATGTGATGAATATTCATGTCAAATAATGTAATATTTAAGTATTTATATCATATATTTAATCATTAAGTATTATATAAATAAATTAAAATAAATAATTTTTTTAAATTATATGTATAATAGAAGATCAAATATATGACCACAACATAAAAATGAATTGTAGTACTAATTATATTTTTATTACATTAGAACTAATCTATTAAGAGTTACAAAATAAAGGACACATCAAAAATGTCAATCTAAAACTAAATAATTAAAAAAGAAAAAATGTGTCAATAATAAAGATAAATGATCATTAGAAATTTTATGAAACAGTACTAAAAATATTTACTCTACTAAATAATATGAAATTGAGAAAGAATGGTCCATATTCTTCGTCATGGAAACTGTGTATGAGATTGTTGATTTTATTATGAATTACTAATTTTCATCACAATAGGTTATAAAAATAATAAAATTATTACACAATGAAAAAATCCTATGGTAAATTTCTAATCTAATGGCACCTCACATTATTTTAAGGAAGCAGTTTTCTAGGTCCCACACATAGTAATGGAGTTAGATCCAAATCCCCTTCTACTGAGACCAAGTTTGTAAGGTATGGGGAAATCCCCATTTAACTAACTCGGTTATTTTTGGGAAATGAAAGTCACTTCAATGCTGTAAAAGGGAAAGGATATTTGAATCATGTAATGGGGAATACCTGAAATCAAATTTCGTTGTCCACATTCCGTGTTCTAATTTAAAAAATGTTTATGGTGTTCGGTGATGGGGTGAAAAATTATATAGTGGTATAATATATTAAAAATATAGGATATAAAGGAGAAAATAAGTTGGGAGGTAGAATATATGAAAATGATTCAATGTAGGAATTATATCCCATCACTTTATGTACATGGAGAAAGGAAGGGTCCCATGAGGATATTTACTTTCGATGCTCTCCCAAAAAATGAAAGAACATTATGTTGGAATCTTAATGACAAACTAATAATGTGAATAGGTCATGAGAATAGAAATAATCATCATCATTACCAAAGCTAATTTTCATAATAACTTCTATAAAGGGGGTTTCAATATAAGATGAGGGCATATATTTCATTGAAATGACAATAAAAAATAATAAAGAAAATTCACAATAAAAAATAAGTGGAACAATAAGAAATGGAGAAGAATAAAAGATAGAAAATCATCTTAAAAAGAGGTATTCCTATGACACAAGGCATATAATATCCAATAATCAACAAATAATGTTAATATAGGTTGGGTTTCAGTAATCATAAGAGATATAAAGGGACTATCCAAGTCAAATTCTATGTTAGCAACTAAACATATGAATTACAAATATCTTCTCATGTAAGAATATGAAAGCATGAAAGGAAATACATTGGATCATATTTTAAACTCTATTGAGAAAATTTTTGATTTTACCATAAATTATATGGTCTAGTATAATGATATAATATATGATATATTGATACAATTTGACAACAATGTTCAAAAAATAAAATGGATCAACAAATAACCCCATGTTTTATCTCATGACTTTAATTAAGGGAATTTTTTTGGAATAATTTATCAAAAAATGTGAGAAGATGTAACATCCCAAGTAAGTAATGAATAATATATATTCTTATCTATGTCTATTTATGAATTATATTGTGTTTTAGAGTCTTAAAATGAGAATCAATCCAATCTTAAGCATGGAATACACTAATATTTTTAAAAGATTGTTTTACTGCCTTTTGCTGGAAAACCATTTTTAAATCAACTTTTGGCAATTTTATAAGATCTCTTTGTCAAACTAAACTTATTATCTATGATTGGGACATTGAAATTGACTTTGGGTTAATTTTTGGTATTTTTATGTCAATGTTCATTTTTATAATGAATAGTGAAAAATACTGCATTTTACATCAAAACTGCTTTTTCATATAATTTAATTATATGGTTAGATTATCTTTTTAATTGGTATTAAAGTTTAATTAGAATTTATTTTTACAATTAAATACAATGGTTGTCATTATAATTAATTTAACTTTGGAATTGGGCATAGACAAGTGCCAAACTTTTCATAGATATTGTTTCAAAGAAACCCACTATTTGTTTTGACAACAAGAATTATTTTTAAATTAATTGTTGAAATTTTTGTGTTTGGAATTTGGTAAAATGGATTAAATATTTGGAATTATAAGGTCCAAATTATTTAATTAAGACTCTTTTGTTTTTGGACATTATGAATTGTAATGACGGTAATTATCTTTAATTAACGTGATTAATTAGTAATCGGGTAGTTAAGGATAATAAAATAATATAATAATAAAAACAAATGACCCCAACATTTGTTCTAATTCTACTTTTTTGTGTCATTTCCGACCATGTGATGCCTTGTGACAAACTTTGTGAACCCATGGAATCACTTTTGGGTGATAGTGACACTTTATCATTTTATTTTTAAAGAAAGGAGAATATCACAAAAGTATTTAACACCTAAGTAAAAAAATTTAATTTTGTCTACATAAATGATATCTTGGACTATAAATATTCATTAGAAAGATAAAAAGATTTCATAAATGATAATATTTGTTTTATAATATTTAGACATTAAATCAATTTAATTTTTTATGACACCATGATGATGTAGGGATTAAATCATTAATGAAAAATTTAAATAAAATGGAATGATAATGTAAAATCTAAAATATACACTTGTCAAAGACCTATTGGATGAATATATTTGAAACCCTTATCACCTTATCTTCAGAATATATCAATGTGGGACCTTTTAAATCCGAAACTCAATTTAATATAATGTAACATTTCTTTACTTTCCAAGAGTGCCCCTCCTCTCCTCTTATAAAAGGCCCCCACCTCTACCTCCTTACCCACACTTCTCAAGCCATTGGATTTTCCAAAATCCAATAATATTATATCTCCACATCCCTCTCTTAATCCTAGAAGGCCTACCATAGGCAGAAGGCTCTTCATGAAACCATTTTGGTTCAAACCAAGAAGAGTTACCCAATTTAAAGGTAATGTCTTCACTTGTGTTCTTTTGTTTTATTTTGCTTCTCCAACCCCATAAACTATTTTTAATCATTTATTTTGTAACAAAAAAAGTATCTTCAATATACTATGATGTTTTTATAATAATTATTTGAGCTAAACTTACCCAAACCTACTTCTAATGGTTAAAGAGCATATTGCTTCTGTGGATGGTGAATTTCTGCCTCACGAAATGATGATTGTTCAATATTATTCTAACACCTTAAAAGGTGGCCATTATGATGTCACTATATTTATATATGATATAAAATAAGATTATGTTTTCCTTATGAATCTGTATTTTTCATTTATGTCATGCCTTTATAGTTTCCATTATGGGTAAACATGATATCTTCATTTTAGGAAGTGCAGACTACCGCCCCATCAAAGTGATTTGATTCATTAAGGACATATGTGGGACATATAAATGATGGAGTTAATGATATTATATATAATATTTTTCTAGAATTATTATATACATTTCTGTCATTATGATTCAATTCTATAACATACGAAATAGGAATGAACGTAGCATTCATGCATACGTACAACTTACTGTCTCCATGAACAGTGCATTCCATTAATTACCTCTAAATGTTATGTAATATTATAAAGGCATGTATATACAGGATATATATGATATATATGATATCTATATCATGAATATAATTCTGGATATAATGGATACAAGAACAACTTGTAATTATAAAGAGTTAATTTTTGACTCAAGTACCAATGATCGACAAAATGACCATTATTAACTAAAATAATTACATTGTGTTCATAACATGGTAATAAGTGATATAAGTGGAAAAATAAACTTGAAAAATTTTCTTAAGAAATTATAAATTAACTCAATTTTATTATTCAGGAGATTAAAGAATGATTGAGTCAAGTTGGATATGAGGTAAGGGACTTCATCTCAATATCCTTTCATTGAGGCATATTTTGTTTTATACACTACTTTCTTTTATACGGTGTATAAACCCCTTTGACTTTTATGTCTATTCAAAAGGAATCTTTTTTATATGAAGAGTTTTTCTAAATGACAAAAGGAATGTTTTTTTGTCGTACGTATGCGGTGACAACGACTTCTCCACTACCGTGACCATTATTTGAGTTTCGGCTACCTCTACAAGCCATAACATTTTTTTAAATGAAAAATAAATACCATGTTTTACTTTTCTTTTTTTTATTGAAAATGGTTTTCATAATTTTATTATTATATCAATGTGTTGTATTGATATCTTTTGATTGAAATGTGGAAATGTTATGTTTCTTTTATGCATGTTTTATATGATACGATTATGTTATTGTTTTTGGGCATTGTTTATGAAGATGAGGGGTTCCGTGATAAAATAAGGGCGGGTGAGCCCGATATAGATCTCTAATGCATTGGGTAACACGAAGGGTTTAAAATTTAACGTTTCTCCGAAGCGATTTAGGGAATATACTGTGATGGGTATTCCAAAACTAACCATGAGGGTCACTCCCTACGTATGAATGTTATAAATGCCTCAAGTTACCTTTATGTATTATGATTTTTATGATTTATTCATGATATGATGAGGTATGTTAAAATGATTATGTTTTATCAAAAAAGTATAATTTCCTAAATGGACTAATGGTTTCATTTTGTACTTTTATATCCCTTACTAAGCTCTTTATGCTCAATCCATGTTTTTGAAATGTTTTTCACAGGTCAAGGGAAAGGTACATGATGTGATAATAAAGTCAAGGAAGTGTCAAGAAAGAATCCATGATTTATTTTAAATATGTTTCTGTTGATGGGAAAAATTAATATTATCTTTTTTGTAACCATGTTGTTTAAATATGGAATGTAATGCATGATTTATGATCTAATTCTCTAATACTCTAGACCTGAAAAGATCCTAAATGTTTAATCTTGTAATAACTCAAGATTGAGTAATGTTTAAGGCACAGGGCCTTATAGTTTGTATCAGAGGTCGGTTTATATAACTTTAGGAGATATAATTCTATTAAAGTATTATTGGAAAATATTTTTTTATGGTCAAATTGAAATGATATAGCATTTGAAGATTACGTTGTTGATTCATCTAAGACATGCTTTTTTAGAATGGTTTTCCACTTAGTAAATAGGGAAGCAGTTCTAGGAAGGAATACAGAAGGAAATGACCTTCCGAATCAGGATCCTGAGATGGTCAGAATTGGAACTGAATAGTTTTTTGCAGTAATGGCGTAGTTGACTCAAGTGATAAATGGTGGTGGTATCCATGCACGAGATCAGCCAGATCAACTACAGAGGAAAATGTCAGTGGTGGAACATTTCATGAGGCAAAATCCCCCATCATTCAGAGGATCATCTAACCCTGTGCTAGATGAAGGGTGGATTAAATAACTGGAGAAGATTTTCGATGTCATGGGGTGTTCAGACAATCAAAAGGTTAGTCTTGCAGTTTACCGTTTGGAGGGTGAAGCAGATCAGTGGTGGTCGATAGTTAAAAATATCATAGATGCGGATGGGATTGATGCTCTCGGCTGGGATGAATTCAAGGGTATGTTTCTTGAGAAGTATTTTCCTAAGGCTGTTCAATATAGGATGGAAAAAAAATTCTTCGAATTGAGGCAAGAGGACGACTCAGTGGCTGGTTATGAATAAAGGTTCACTCGATTGTCAAGGTATGCTCCAAATTTTATCCGAGAATTTGATAGTAAAATCAACCATTTTTACCCAGGAATAAAGCCAAAATATTGAAAGTATTTATTTTATCGTGAGTTCAAGAGTTTTTAAAAGCTTCTTCTATGTCCTGAGAAGGTGGAAATGGAGTTTTCTGATGATCAAGTGTTCTATAACAACCAACAGAAGAAGAGACCAAGGTGGTAGGAGAAAGAAAAGAATACTTCAATAAGGTCTGATGGTAATAAAACTAAGTTTCCAGTTTGTGATAAATGTGGTAAAAGGAATGCTAGGGAATGTCTTCTGAATTCTAGAAAGTACTACTGATGTGGTACGATAGGACATAAGGCTCGTGATTTCACTGAAAAAGATCAGGGTAATGGTAAGAACAAATTTGATTTACAGTTAGTGAAATGTTTCAAGTGCAATGAGATGGGTCATTATGCAAACGAGTGATCGAAAAAGAGATAAAATTATGGGAAGCAGTCAGACTACAAGAAAAAAGGAGTGGTGAAATCCTTTGCAACTACATCAATAGATGTTGGGCTATCAAATGATGTTGTATCAGGTACTTTGTTTGTTTTCTCAGATTATGCTAATGTGTTGTTTGATTCGGGGTCTACACATTCTTTCATCTCTGAAAAATTTTCTAGTAAATTGGTAATACCATCTCAAGAAATGACTCTTGAACTTGTGGTAAAACTCCTAGGAGAAATGTTGAGTAAAAAATAATTTATAAGAATCTTCCTATCCTTATCCATGGAAAGAACCTACTTGAAAACCATATTGTTTTACCTCTAGTAGAGTTTGATGTTATCCTGGGTATAGATTGGCTCTCTGTTAACCATGCTAAGATTGATTGTAGAGCTGAAGAAGTTTCTTTTCAGGAATACTTTCAGTTTTTGTACAAGAATGAACCGTTACTGTTGATAACATGTCAAGAGGATGATAAACTTGTAAAAGATGGAAATGAATGTTACCTTGCACATATTGTTGAAAACAAAGAAACCATTCAGATTAATGATGTGCCAGTGGTAAATGAGTATCCTGATGTTTTCCTGGATGAGTTTCCTGGAATAATAATGGATTGGGAAGTTGAATTTACTATTGACTTAGTTCCTGATGCTAAGCCAATTTCAAATCCCCTTATCGAATGGCTTAAATTGAACTTTTAGATTTGAAGGAGAAATTGCAAGATTTATTAGTGAAAGGTTTCATTCGACCTAAAACATCAACATGGGGTGCTCCAGTTTTATTTGTTAAAAATAAATATGGTTAAATGAGACTTTGCATTGATTATAGAGCCTTTAATAACATCACTGTTAAGAACAAATATTCATTTCCTCATATCGATGATTTGTTTGATTAGCTCCAGGGAGCTCAGTATTTTTCAATGATTGACCTGAGATCGGGGTACCATCAGTTGAAGGTAAGGGAAACAGATATTCTGAAGACCGTGTTTCGTACACGATATGGCCATTATAAATTTTTAGTTATGTTTTTTGGGATTACCAATGCACCTGCTGTATTCATGGACCTTATGAATAGAATTTTCCATGAGTTCTTGGATAAGTTTGTGGTTGTTTTCATTGATGATATTTTGGTGTTTTCTAAAAGTATAGAGGTGCATGAAAGATATTTAATAGTTATTTTGAAAACATTAAACAAAAAGAAATTGTGGGGGAAATTCAACAAGTGTGAGTTTTGGTGGCAACAAATTTATTTCATGGTCACATTGTTTCTTAAGATGGGATAACTGTTGATCCTGCAAAAACAAAGGTTTTTGAAGAATGGCCAAGACCCACAAGTGTAACCGAAATTCGTAGTTTTCTTGGTTTGGAAGGATATTACCGATGGTTTTTTAGAAATTTTTCACTGTTATCTAGTCCAATGACTAAGGTAACTTAGAAGGGTGTTAAGTTTATCTGGACAAAAGAATGTGATGATTGTTTTGTGGAACTAAAAAGAAGATTGTTAAATGCTCCAGTTTTGGAACTACCTTCCAGGAATATGGAGTTTGTTTTCTATAGTGATGCTTCATTGAAAGGACATGGTTGCGTCCTAATGAAGAATGATCAGGCAATTTCTTATGCTTCACGTCAGTTGAAAACTCATGAGGTAAATGACCCTACACATGATTTGGAATTAGCTAATATTGTTTTCTCTTTAAAATTTTGGAGGCATCATTTGTATGGAGTAAAGGGTGAAATATATACCGATCAAAAAAGTTTAAAGTAAATATTCACTCAAAAAGAATTGAACATGAGACAAAAGAGATGGCTAGAATTAATCAAGGATTATGATTTTACAAATTCATTACCATACGGGAAAAGCAAATAAAGTGGCTGATGCTTTGAGTCAAAAACGTAATGCTTAATTAACAATGTTGCATTTGGAACGTGATCCTTTGGTAAAGTATTTGATGAACACTGGCATAGAAGTTGTTGGTGTACGATGTTATTCTGTTTTTTTAGGTATCAGTGAAATCTTCCCTATCACACAGAATCAAGCAAGCACAGAAGCAAGATAGTGAGTTGCAGAAAAAGGTAGAGCTGGTTCAGAAAGGTAAGTTGCCTGAATTCAAAACTGATAATGATTGTGTTTTGAGATTTGGGAAGAGATTGTGTGTGCCTTGTAATTCACAGTTGAAGAGAGAGTTGCTATGTGAAACTCATAGTTCTCCATTTTCAGTTCATCCAGGTAGTACTAAGATGTATAGAGTTCTTCGAGATTATTATTGGTGGGACGGAATGAAAAGAGATATTGCTGATTTTACTATGAAGTGTTTGAATTGTCAACAGGTTAAAGCAGAGCGGAAGTTACCGAAAGGGATGCGTAAGCCTTTACTAGTTCCAGAGTAGAAATGGGAGAATATATCCCTAGACTTTGTTGTGGGATTGCCGAAGACACCTCGAGGTAATAATGAAATCTGGGTTATTGTTGACCGCTTGACTAAATATTCTCATTTCCTTGTTATACGATATACTTTTTCATTAGATCAACATTCCCATTTGTATCTTAAATAGATATTCAGGTTACATGGAGTTCCTCTCTCCATTGTATCTGATCGTGATCCCAGGTTCACTTCTATCTTTTGGAAAGGCCTTCAGAAGTCGTTGGCTACTGAATTAAATTTTAATAAAGCTTTTCATCCTCAATCAGAATAGGTAGTCAGAACGAATGACTTAGACTTTGGAGGATATTCTACATTCTTGTTAGATGTATTATCAGGGAAGTTAGGACCAGCATCTTTCTTTTGTTGAGTTTTCTTATAATAACAGTTTTCATTCTAGTATACAGATGGCACCATTCGAGGCATTATATGGGAAGTGATGTCGAACTCCAGATTTTTGGGATTAAGTTGGTGAAAGGATGTTTATGGGATCAGAATTGGTAGAAGAGTTGGAAGAAAAAGTTCAGCTGATACAAATACACATGAGAACAGCTCAGAGTAGGCTGAAGAGTTATGCAGACAATAGGAAGAAGGATCTATCTTTTGAGGTAGGTGATCATGCTTTTCTCAAAGTTTCACAATAGAAAAGTGTGATGCAATTTGGTAAGAAAGGAAAGCTGAGTCCAAGGTTCATTGGACCATTTGAAATTCTGGAGAGAGTTGGATCAGTTTAATACCGAGTGGATTTACCTCTGAGTTTATCTCAGGTACATAATTTTTTCTTGTTTCAATGTTAAGGAAGTACATGCCAGATCCGTCTCATGTTTTTAGTCCAGAGGTAGATCAGATGGAAGAGAATCTATCTTATGTGGAATAACCTGTCCTGATTCTGGACCACATGAAGCAGGTGTTACGGAATAAGGGTATTCATCAAGTAATGGTTTTGTGGAAAAACCACATGATTGAAGAGGCGACATGGGAATCTGAAAATGCAATGAGGGATAAATACCACCCACTTATTCAATAAGTAAATAAATTGCAGGGATGCAATTTTCAAAAGGGGGGAAGGATGTCACATCCCAATTATGTAATTAATAATATATATTCTTATCTATGTCTATTTATGAATTAGATAGTGTTTTAGAGGCTTAAAATGATAATAAATCCAATCTTAAGCATGGAATACATTAATATTTTTAAAAGATTGTTTTACAACCATTTGATAGAAAACCATTTTTAAATCAAACTTTTGACAATTTTATAAGCTATATTTTTCAAAATAAACTTATTCTTTAGGATTGGGACATTTAAATTTCCCTTGGGTTTATTTTTTGTATTTTTCTGACAATGTTCATTTTTAATGAATAGTTAAAAATAATGCATTTTACATCAAAACTGCTTTTTCATCTAATTAAATTATATGGTTAAATTATCTTTTGAAATTTTATTAATGTGTAATTAGAATATATTTTAACAACTTAATACAATGGTGGTCATTAGAATTAATTTAACTTTGTAATTGGGCATAAACAAGTGCCAAACTTTTCATAGATATTGTTTCAAAAACCCCGCAATTTATTTTGACAACGAGAATTATTTTTAAATTAATAATTGAAATTTATGTGTTTGGAATTTGGTAAAATGGATTCCATATTTGGAATCAGAAGGTCCAAATTATGTAATTAATACTCTTTTGTTTTTTGACATTATGAATAGTAATGACGGTAATTATCTATAATTATCGTGATTAATTAGTAACCAGGTAGTTAAGGATAATAAAATAATATCATAATAATAAAAAATGACCTCAAAATGTGTCTTAATTCTACTGGTTTCATCATGTCCGACCATGGGATTCCTTATTCCAAACATTGGAACCTCATGGAATTACTTTTGGGTGATAGTGACACTTTATCATTTTATTTTTAAAGAAAGGAGAATATCACAAAAGTATGTAACACCTATGTAAAACAATATTAATTTTGTCTACATAAATGATATCTTGGACTATAAATAGTCATTAGAAATCTAAAATGATTTCCTACATCATATTATTTTTTGTATAATTTTTAGACATTAAATAAATTAAATTTTTTATGACACGATGATGATGCAGCGATTAGCTCATTAATGATCAATTTAAATAAAACTAAAAGATAATGTAAAATCAAAGACTTACACTTCTCAAAGACCTATTGTATGAGTATATTTCTAACCCCTATCACCTTATCCTAGAAATATATCAATTTGGGACCTTTTAAATACGAAACTCATTTTAATATAAAGTAACATTTCTTTACTTTCCAAGAGCAACCCTCCTCTCCTCTTATAAAAGGCCCCCACCTCTACCTCCTTACCCAAACTTCTCAAGCCATTGGATCGGCCAAACTCAGATCATTTTATCTCTCCACATCCCTTTCTTCATCCTAGAAACCTTACCTTAGGCAGAAATCTCTTCAAGAAACCACTTTGGTTCAAACCAAGAAGACTTACCCGATTTAAGGGTAATGTCTTCACTTGTGTTATTTTGTTTTATTTTGCTTCTCCAACCCCCTAAAATCTTTTTATTCATTTATATTGTAACAAAATCAGTATCTTCAATATACTAGGATGTTTTTATACAAATTATTCGAGCTACAATTACACACACCTACATCTAATGGTTAAAGAGCATACTGTTTCCGTGGATGGTGAATTTCTGCCTCATGGAATGATGATTGTCAATATTATTTTAACACCTTAAAAGGTGTCCATTAATATGTCAATATATTTATATATGATATAATATATGTTTATTTTTTACTTAATCTTCTGTATTTTTCATTTATGGCATAACTTTATGGTTTCCATTATGGGTAAACGCGATATCTTCATTTTAGGAAGTGCGGACTACCGCCCCCTCAAAGTGATTTGATTCGTTAATGCCATATGTGGGACATATAAAGGATGGATTTAATGATATTATATATAATATTATACTGGAATTATAATATACCTTTATTTCATTATTATTCCATTCCATAAAATACGAAATAGAAATGAAATTAGCGTTCATGCGTACGTACGGCTTACCGTCTTCATGAACGGTGCATTTCATTTCTTACCTCTAAATGTTATATAATATTATAAATCCATGTATATAATTGATATATATGATATATATGATATCTACATCATGAATATAATTATGTATATAATATATACATGAAAAACATGTAATTATAAAGAGTTTATTTTTGACTAAAATACCAATGAACGACAAAACGACCATTATTAACTTAAATAATTACATAGTGTTCACAACATGGTAATAAGTGATATAAAAGAAATAATTAACTTGAAAAAGTTTCTCAAGAAAGTATAAAATAACCCATGTTTATTATTCAGGATATTAAAGAACAATCGAGTCAAGTTGGATACGAGGTAAGGGACTTCGTCTCAATCTCCTTTCATTGAGGCATATTTTGTTTTATACACAACTTTCTTTTATACGGTGTATAGAACCCTTTGACTTTTATGTCTATTCAAAAGGAATCATTTTTATTGGAAGCGTTTTACTAAACAAAAAAA
The DNA here is from genome assembly GCA_963277665.1 of Viscum album. Classification (NCBI taxonomy): domain Eukaryota; kingdom Viridiplantae; phylum Streptophyta; class Magnoliopsida; order Santalales; family Viscaceae; genus Viscum; species Viscum album. Next base: position 1,707,695,214 of record OY728140.1, on the reverse strand, counting down.
GAAATGTTTTTGTCATACGTATGCGGTGACAACAACTTCTCTACCACCGTGACCATTATTTGAGTTTCAGCTTCCTCTACAAGCCATAACATTTTTTTAAATGAAAAATAAATAACTTGTTTTACTTTTATTTTATTTTGGTATTGAAAATGGTTTTCATAATGTTTTTATTATATCAATGTTTTTTATTGATATCTTGTGATTTAAATGTGGAAATTTAATGTTTCCTTTATGAATATTTTATGTGATACGATTATGTTATGGTTCATGGGCATTTTTTTTTGAAGACAGGTGGTTCCGTGATAAACTATGGGCGGGTGAGCCCAATATAGCTCTCTAGTGCATTGGGTAATGTGAAGGGGTTAAACGTACAGGTTTCTCCGAAGTGATTTAGGGAATATACTGTGATGGGTATTCCAAACATAACCATGAGGGTTACTCCCTATGTAAAAATGTTATGAATGCCTCAAGTTACCTTTGTGTCTTCTGATTTTTATGATTTATTCATGATTTGATGAGATATGTTAAAATGATTATGTTTTATGAGTAAAGTATGATTTCATACATGGACTAATTTTTTCATTTCATACTTTTATATCCCCTACTGAGCTCTTTATGCTCATACCAAGTTTTTGAAATGTTTTTCACAGGTCAAGGGAAAGGTAAATGATGTGATGGTAGTGTCAAGTAAGTGTCAAGAATGAATCCATGTTTTATTTTATAATTGTTTCTGTTGATGGAAAAAATTAATACTATCATTTATGTAACCAATTTTTTTAAATATTGAATGTAATGCATGATTTATGATCTAAATCTATAAAACTCTAAACCTAAAAAGATCCTCAATGTGTAATCTTGTAATAACTAAAGATTAAGTAATGTTTAAGGCACGATGCCTTATAGAAGATCATCTATATATTCAAGGTAATCATTAAAATATGGTCTTGAGAAACATGAAAATCACCTATCTGAAAATTATTTATGGGGAAAGACTCCAACATTTAAAAAATTTGGAATGATCTAATGATATTCTATGTTGTTCAACTTATATGTTGGTTTCTTATTCTATGAGGGTTCCCTCTATGCCCAAAAAAATTATCTTATAATTAAAATATAATATTTTAATTTTAGATACATATTATGATAAAGAATATATTTTTGAGTTTAATAAAAATATTTAGATGTTTAAAAGATATGTGTTAATATTTTTTTTGTTTTATATGGATATTTTTGAATGTTAAAAGAGAAACATAAAAAATAAAATCGAGGTTCATTTCCAAGGTAATAAGAAACCCAATAACACTACTTATAATAAAAAAATCATTGTTTTTTTTTATGATTCTAGGATATTCAAAAAGAGAATAAAAATTTTAAGAAAAATATTAAATGACTCCATAAAATCCTAAAAAAATTTATTCAAGGAAGAGACGGTAATGAAAAAATGACGCAAATGAAGAAGGATACCAAAAATATGTCATTGGTTTTAGTAGGAAACTAATATAGATATAAAATATCATCATTTAAAAAAATTAAATTGGGTATCTCTACTACTATTTGTTTTAGATATACTATTTATGGATACTACACAAGTGAATAATCTCTTAGATTTCCACTATCATTGAGAAAAAATATTGCATATGTATCTAAATCGTTATATTAAAGAATTCCATATAAAAAAATTTAAAAATAATTGTGCGTATTAATAAATATATTAATTAATCCTATCAGTCCCATTGCTTCATAGGTTAAAAACATTTTATTATTTCATTTTATAGGAATGATTCAATTGAAGTCCTTGTAAAGATGCTCTGTAAATTGATAGAGGATGGCCTGGAAATTTGACAGGGGAAAATTCAATTTTTTTTCTTATAACCTATGTAACAAAATACATATAACATTGGTAGATAATTTAAAATTCAAGTTAAATAGTTTTGGCATGGTTAATATATATAATTATTATATTATTTATAAATGTATACATGTTAATTGGTTACTGCATAAATTAATTATCATTTATCAATATTGCGATGATGGTATAAATGTTTAATTTATAAAATATAACTACAACGTTGGTAGAGATTATTTATTATTTTTTATGCCCACTATAAGAATAATATTTATTCAATTTTACATTGTAAGATAATAGAGGAATAAAAAAATTGTTTAAATTATATAAAGTATGATAGTTTTTTATAGAATAAAAGTCATGATAATGTAAACTTATATATTCTTCATAAGCATTTAGATAATCCAATTTTACAATAGTTTCCAAAAACTAATGGGTGTATATCATTTTTGTGATCTATGTATGAAATATATAATTCACAATGAGTCATTTAAACTTATCATGAAACTGAATAACACCTAACTACCCTGGTGGGTTCATGTTGTTTTTATACAAGTTTAAACTAATATAATTGAATGAATAAAGTGTTCATTTTTTATTATGGACGATTAAAACATGTATAATTGGGTTTATTGTTTTCTCATAAGTTACAATGATTCTCTAGGATTTCAGATTGTTGTAATTTATTTCATAATGGGAAAATTGATATATTTATTCATATTATAAGTTAATAATGGGGATAATATTGTGACATTTATTTCATTAATTTTTATTAAAATAATAGTTATTATCATACTTTTTTTGTCCCCTCAAACTCAAATAAAATGGAGTAGTGGAAAGAATGGATAAAATTTGTTATGTTATAGTAATAACCATACTAAGAGATTATGGTCCACTTAGAAATTTTTTTCCATAAGATGTTGATAAATATTTCTCTACATCAAATATAATTATGCTCTTACAAAATCTAAAGAGGAATCTCGATGATTTGAGGAAGGATAAGATATTGATGGTTGGATATTTAAGAGATTTAATTGTAAAGTGTTCATTTAAAATAATACAGATAGTTTTGATATATTTTCTAAAAAAATGTGATAATGGTTTTATCTTGACTAATTCTAGGTATATTAATTGTTAATTATTTATAATAAAATGTCATGCTTGTTAATTATTCAATTGATTCCTAGTTTTATTCAACTGATTATAAGAGAAAAAATAAGATTTTATTGAATAACAGTATAGAGAATTTAATTTTTCAGATCCTCAATGTTTGGAAAATCGATCTCAAAGAGTATATTAACTAATTGAGTTATTGAATATTCTAAATCAACATTAGATTTAGAATATACATCAAGGTCACCTTATCTAGATTATAATTGGTGATATTGACTAAAGTGTTCATAATTGTTGTTTTATAAACAATTTTCATATATATTATAAATTAATAACAAAAATTGTTTTAAATGAAGTCTTAAAAGAAGTTAAATTCCAAAATTGGGTTATGGGCATAACATAAGATCTTACTTATCTCTCAAAAATAATGTTTAATAATTGATTGAACCACCTAAAAATAATCTAGTAATAAGATATAAATGGACATTAAAGAATAAATCTCTTAAATATAGTCTTATTATAATGAATTGTTCTATATTGGTTGTTCAAGGTTATAATCGAGATAAAGTCATTGAATATGGTGGAACTTTATATTTAGTTACAGGATTGGAATCTATTCAATTTTTTATTAATATATGAAAAAAATTGTTTCCAGATATATAAAATAGATGTGATATGTGAGTTTCTTAATGTATATATTTTAGATAATATCTATAAAAGAGAACCATAATAAATTGAGCATTATATGAATTCAAATAGTGTGTTTATCCTATCTCAAGATCTTTATGGATATAAATATCCACATTTAGATTATTATATGTGGATTCCATAGTTTTTTTGAACTTTTTTTTGAAGTTAATGCTTTTAATATAGTATTTATTATAAGGTATTCCTAACATATTATGATTATTCATATATATAGAAATCATATTATATTTTTTTCAATTAAATTTGATTATATTTGATTTTAAATTTATATGTCTAATAAATCGTATATGAGTCTCATGGGTGAGATCAATATATTATTCATATTTTTGATTTATCAATGAGATTGAGAAATTTTTTATGAATCATTATAAATATGAAAAAAAGTGGGGAAAAGGTTTATAATAGATTTTTTGTAATAGAATGGATACTCATGCTGGTACATTTTGTAGATTTCATGTTGATTCTTCATATAAATCAATTGATCATTAGATTCTAATATACATGATTAGAAGTGTATTATTTTTTATATCTAGTAGGCCTAGTTTGATGTGTATGATTTTCACGTGATTAATATTTTATGAAAAAATTTAAATTTTATGGAATATAATTAATATAATTATTAAAAATATGAAATATACCATTTAATTTGGATTATTTTTCAAGAAAAGTCAGATTTTTACTATTGAGTTATTCAGATTTTTAACTCATTATATGTAAAATTAATAGTGGAAATAATGAAATTTTGTATATTGTTTATTTCAACATGGATACTTATTTATTACTTATTTATTATTTTATAAGAGGTTCCTCAAGGAATGGTTTGATATGTATTATTTAACCATTATATTCATATGATGGATTAATTGGTCTTTTTATGTGATGGTTGGGGGCCTAAATCATGTAACCACATAAATGTATTAGCATGAGGCCTTCACAATATGTTTTTTATATCCCAAATTATGTATTCTTACCCTATGAGATTAGTAATTTGTATCCATGAATTTATATATTTCAATGTAATCCATGGATATATTATTATCACAGTTCCATTTGATATATAATTTATATATACCTCTAATATTATTTATTACATGCTTATGTGTGATATATTCTATATAAACAACAACTTAATGATCTTCTTAGATAACCCCTTTATATTGTTTCTCATTTACCAAGGCAACCCTAAATTATAAAATGTTTGAGATAAGGATTTACACTGATAAATTATAAATTATCATGTATTTATTTTATGTATCATAAGATTTAAATATAATATAATGTTTATTTATGTATTAATATTTTTTATTCCACTAAAATAATAGATCTTATATATTTTGGACTATTTATTTTATACCATTCTAATAAAAACCCACTTGATCGAGGGTACTGGAATCAATGTTGTTACATTTGGTCTTTCAGGTCCCCCAAAATAAAAGTACGTATATGTCAATGATATGAATCCCTCAAAAACTTGACATAAACTTTTGGTTTCTACATTATTCACATTTATCATTATTTAAAAACTACCACCATTACCATCATAACATTTCATAATAAACCTTCAATAAAGTCATTCTTCAAATGATTACAATTTCAAAACTTATTTTGAAGAAATTAAATACAAAATTCATTCAAAAACAATTATTTGTTCAAACAAATGATTCAAACCATTTGAATCAGACATTTATTCATAAATCAACAAAAAAGGTTTGTGTGTGTAGTGAAATTTACTCATAAGGAATCCCTTTAATCGCTAATTAATCATAAAATTTATACTTCATTATATACCTCTAATGCCTAAATATAACCTATATAAGGAAAAACCACATTCTCTTTCTTCAGTGATTGTAATACAGTATGTCCAATATAATGACTTAGATTTGTTCCTCAGAAATTGCATGAATGTGGTCTTAGTAAATACATCAATAAATGAGATAAATTATTAATCACCCTCTAATTATGCTTTTTTCATTATTCACCAAATATATGAATGGGAATGCCCCAAGGGATATCTTATTGAATCTATACTTTTTTAGGTGAAAAAATTCATAATCATTTCATTTTAATATTTAAAGAACTCCAATTTCCCATTTTATACCTCCATAGTGAATCTGGAACAGTACCTTCATGAGTCAAATTGTTTATGGTGTTTTGAGAAATATTACATATAATTTTACTCAACAAATAGTTTTATTCCCCCATGACCATGTAAAATAATTTTATATATTCTCATCTTTGAATTACGTATTCATTTATCAACTGTCATCATGTAACAACCCATCAATTATTAAAAATCTTAAATACACAACATTTTTTTAAATATCACTTCATTTACTGAGTTAAATAACATGAAATATGCTTATGGTTGTTTTTCAAACCATCAAAAATCATAGGAATATTCGATATAATTTTTTTTATCCACATCAAATCATTATATTCATTGAATTAAATAACATAATTTTAAATTTAATTATCATACTAAAATAAAATTTTATCTAATGTATATTAGATATTATAAGGATACACTCCATCAATTATCTCTTAATCCTAAATTACATGTCTATATTTTGTTTATCCCGATAACTCATGGGTTAATTTTTGCTACCTTGGAAATCTGAAATTTTAAACCATAATCACTAGATGATGAATGATATTCCCTTTCAATTTCTTCAAATAATTATTCCTAAATCATTGAAAAATATATCATCATTTTAAATTTTTAAGTTTTAGTCTATATTTTTGGGAAGTAGAATTCTTCGTACTTAATGTTTATTTATTCATAGAGAAAAAAATCCATGCCAAAAAATCTTCACTTTCACTATCCTATTTAGTCAAATGTAAACAATTTAATGAAAAATTTCTTTAAATCCATATATGAACCACTTCAGCAGTTTTTTACCATGATCCCTACCTTTTCCATTTTAGGAAATTCTTCATATATGCTACAATATCTTGTCAGATATTAAATTTATATCACAATACAAATCCAAATCAAGATATTTTTTAGGGACCCCATAGAAGATTTGACATTATATAGTTTTTTGAAATTTATTTACTACTTTACATTACATATATTCTTGAATGGTGTATCCTTATTCATTTCATATATAACAAACTTATTGAGTGTTTCAACAAATAGAAATAAATTACTATTATTTTATTTAAGAGATATAACATTCCCATCAAAACTATCTACTAAAATAAATTAAATATTAATTGAAACTATTAGAGTATCTAAAAATTATACTTATCGATCTCTAAATATAATTAAATATATAAATGAAATCTGCCATAAATTTCTGTTATGTATTCTAATTTTATATAATTTGGAATATGATATTTCTTTTTTTCCCATTATTAACTCTAAAACTACCTTATAGAGTATTCCATAGATTCTCTTCAATTGTGTTTTCTATATTAAACACAAAAAAAATTATGAAAGTTTTCTCTAAAAGTGATATTTTGATAGATTTATTTTTAAATCCATTGATCTTAATATTACTTTTATTATCTTGATTCATTATTTCACATTAAAATACTAGATAAAATCCTTATTTTATAATTTTTTCTAGTTACAATATTTATATGAATAGTATATCCTCATTATAAATTTATAAAAAACTATTTTCCATATCGAATGTAGTAATTTTCTTTATATAAACTGAATATAAAATGTTCAATGATAGAACTAAAAAACTAGAGTCAATGTTGGAAAAAAAATTAGAGAAATCAATACAAAGAAATTAAAAAATGTTTAATATCTTTGATTGAATCATATAAAATAAAATGGTACCATTTATCTATGATAATATCACTAATTATAGTTTGGTATAACATGAATATTCCAAAAAAGGTAGGATTTCAATTACTGGAAAATATTTTACGAATAATCACTATTTATCCTTCTTCAATAGATAAAATGAAATGAAAATTATTTCATAAAAATTATTATATAACATTGAAAAAAATGAAATTAATAAATTTGGTTCAATTATTACATTTTCATATCCACACAATAAAGGTAATACCTAATGATATACAAGTTTCACCATTCAAAATGGATGGATACACCCTCTTTATGGAATTGGTGTGATATATTTTCATATGATCCAGTATAATCACTCAATTTATTTCAAATTGTAGGGTATAGCCTTGAACTTCTGTGAATAAATATTTCTATTAACATACTTGATATTATCTCACAAAAAAGAAATATTCCCCATAACGTGAACTTAATAGTGATATTTTGACAATATTAAAATCTAATTTAGTACGGTATCAAAAAAATTCAAGAATATTATCATTTATCATTAATATCAAAAAACCATTCACATAATATAAAAAAATCATAAAATTACATAGTCTATAGTTTAGATGTCCTAATGTATAAAAAAACCATGGTACAAAAATAATATGAAAAAATAAATCAATTAATCACAAAAATATAATAGACTACCTTCTTCAATGAAACCGTTATATATTTATATAATGGATCATGTCTGAGTTATTCAAATATAATTTATAAGGACAAAGTGTCAAAACATATTAAATATATATATTTTGGAAAATTGAGGCTTTGTAAGGAGAAGAACATGACATAATTTTCCATAGTTTCATTGAAACATTTTTAACTACTCCAAATCTATGACAAGTTAACAAGACAATTGAAAAAATATCTATCCTTTTAGTATTCAATATATATATATAATTATTTAATAAATGGGGTTTGGAAATCTAGTAATACCAAAATGTTTTTCCATAAGCACATTGAATAAGCTTTGATTCAATACATTTATATTTTTAACCTTCCTCAACTATCCATGGAAACTTCATAATTCAATATCGTATAATGATACCCTGGTTAAATTAACCTCTTATACATGAGTTTTTTTCTCAACCATGACCAATATCACTCAATCCCTACTGTAATTTTTCATTCAAAAAAAAAATAAAATTTTGAAAAATCTTATAACCAACAAGAACTCACCAATGTCCATTTTTTCCCATATATTATTTTTTAAAATGAATATCTATAATAATTTTTAATCAAAACTATAGTATAAATTGAATCCCTTTAATTTAATAAACATATTATTCCAAACCATAATAAAAATATTTATCAAAACATCCAATAAATACAAATCACATTCACCTTATCTAAATTTCTTGAATTTATCTATGTTTGATAGGGATATTTTTATTAAAAAGAAAATAATGTACACTCTTCTTCAATGACATATACATATTACCCTAATTATGATAACATCCCCATTTATAACTCAAATTTCTTTTGGGGAATCACTCTCTCAATATATTTCATGGTCAAACTGATATTTTAGCATTATAAAAAGTAATATCTTTTTTTATTTATAGGCATCCAGAATAAAAATTATTTCAATAAAAAAAGGATCTATCTGGTATAAGGTATTTTTAGAAACCATGTATGAAAATATAATAATTCTTCAAATGTAGATGAAAATTTTTACGCAACAAGATACATGTTTTATAAATTCTATGAAATTATTTTTTTGTAATATTACATGGTACTTCAAATCCATCTTCATTTTCAGCCTAGGAAGATAATTTTAATTCCAAACCAAATAATATTTAGATGGAAACATGAAGTTATTATTTCAGAATAACATCAATGTTATTTAAATAACATAATTACTAAAACTCTAGATTCAAATAAACTTAATTTTCATGATAAAATCCACAATATCTTCATCTTCTCACAATTGAATTATAACTCCAAACATCTATATGAAGGAAACAAGACATTTATACCATGATATTTTTCTTTTAAAATGATATAATAGTTTTATTAAAAAAATATGGAAATTCCTTCATCTATGAAATTTATAATATTTAGAAAAATTACCCACTAAAAAATGTCCTATGAAATAACTATTTTTTTTAAATCTTCATAGAAGTTGATTTTCTATGAAACATCTATGACATGCTCTAATGATCACTGTAGTATAGTATATAATTCAGTAATAAAATTAAATTATTATATATCTTCTAAATATTCAAAAGATCTGCCATAAAAAATTTTGTATGGTGAAAATAAAAAAATAATAAAAACCTATAAATATGAGAATTATCAAAACACCACACTATATTATAGAATAGTGATGTTGATATTTTCTCAGTCCTTGTGAAAAAATCATTAATATATTATCCAGATATTAGTTTAGGGATGCATTGATTCCCCCTTCATTAATTTTCATCACATGGGATATTCAATCTACATGGGCTCTTAAGTAAATTTATATGCATAAAACACTAGAAATTAAATCAGTTGATAATAAAAAATCAATGCCTATTTCTACATATTAATGATTAGTTTAATTATCCATATAGGGATATATGGATTTATAATATTGAACTATATTTTAATTATTATAACATATAGTTAGTAATAAAGCATATTCGAAACACATATTTTTAATCCAACATAATAATTTATAGTAAAATGTTATTTTATTTGTTTTAAAAAATAAAATGGATATTTTAAAATAATTAATGAATATAGTATTCAATAAATTAATATATTTTTCTATTGTGGTGTTGGTGGATGTGAGCCTCATATACATGTGATCCAAAAAAACATGTGAGACATTTTTGGATTATATTTGAGACAATATGAGAGAACCAACTTTATATTATAACATTAGAACTATTTTTTTATTGGATTCAAGAATTTAAATTACATGGGAATGAGACATAAAAAGCATCTATTTTATTAAATATTTAATAATTATATGTGGTAATGTTTTGAAAGGTAAACATTAATATCCATGGGATCATGAGTTTATTTGGATACTTCGATGTTCTCAATACATCATTAAATTTTAGGATATTTACATTTATGAATAAATTAATCAATAAGGATGTGATATTCATTTGGTCCCTATTATGAACTTTCCATCCAGGTAATAAATAAGACAATTACCACTATTGATAATTTAATGTTATTTTACAAACATGAGATGATTTAGGTTTGTTACAATTCATTTTTAATTGTCCTTGGTTTTATTCTTATATAAATTCAATTTATAAACAATTATTATTTTTAATAATGTTTACACATAAAGAATCATATTCAACCAATGATATGTAATTATAAGATATCGTTTATTCCAAGATATGTTGGTGGGTTTATCTAATTAATGAAACATTTTTTTAGAAATCGATTATTAAATATTTAGATATATGCTTTCATAACATGATATAAATATATAGAAATTTTTATGGTTGGAATACCATAAATTATTTTATTTTTAACTCCATTATACATCAATTAATGATAATAGAGTATCCAACACTCTCAGTAGAAAAATAAAATATTTGAATGATCAAGTGGAAAAGAATGAATAGAGAACAATGTATTTGATGAATAATATTTACCAAGATATTTATAAAGATAAAAATGGGTTTTGATATTGATTCCAACAATATTTCTGAAGTTAAATCAAATCATATATAATTATAATGAGTAACTCAATTAGAAAATGTATATTTTTTATATCATATGTGTCCTGGGCTGAATTTATAATTATAGATGATGTGTTGAAAATGTGGATAATAAAATATACGGTAGTTTAAATGCGTCCACCCAATGTGTAAACAAAAAATATAGCTGACATTCAATAGATTGGATTTTGGTTTTATAGATTTAATACCCAAAACAATTTCTAAATTACCTAATACCTGGAATAGGATTATAAACATAACACAAAATTACCTCATGGAAACTCTATCTGCCTCCCCCAATACTTCCTAATGATGTCACAGGTCCCTATAATGACTTGTATTAAAATCCACATTAGAAATTGAACTATATTGATATTATTATGTTTTATTTGATACCACTACTTAAATAACATTATTATGGTGTATAAGGGTTATCAACATAGAAATTGTTTAGTTTTTATACCATACTACTATCCCTAATACGGAAAAAATTAGTCTTATACATTCTATAGTAAACATAAACTCTTAATACATTACTAACACCCATAAATTTTCCATCCATTGTAAAAAAAATGTGATTATTAATAATAACATGGTAATATTGGATCACCAAAAATTTAATTATCAATAAAAACATTTAATATAAAATTATAATTACATGTTTGTTTTTTATAGACTTGTATGGTCATGTAAACAGTTAAATGTAAAGGTGAAGATAATGTTTGGAAAAATCTCATTATATTTGTATAATGTATATTATAAATGATCTACCCAATTCAATAAGTGGTTCCTATAACATTAGTGAAACTTACATAATATATTAAGTAGTCTTAAATAAAATCTATATGAAACCTACATATTCTACTATTACATATCTTAGTGAAGACATCATAACAATTTCCCAAGACTTCTAAGGCATCATCTTAATTTTTCATTAATTGTCCTCTTCATAATAGTCTTCTAATGTGTTATTTGTTTCTCATATTAATTACACATATCATTCAATTCAATTTATGATATCTAATTTGTCTTTACCTATAATCCACATTATGTGATCATTAAACATGGAGATTCATTTATTATTTTTTCCTGATTTAGTTATTGAAGGATTTGGTGACACAAGAATATATAGATAACATCCATGTGGTTTTGAGATGATCCACATGGATTTTATTCATTATTCTAAACTATCACTCATTATTCCTAGACCTACCTAATTTGATGATGGGAATTGTATGTATAAGATATGACATGTATGGAATGGTTTTTTACTAATATTGAATAAATCATCACATTTGGATGAGTTATAGGAGATGACATGAAAATGTTGTAACAAAAGATGAAGGATTATGTTGTTCAACGGGATTTATATTTGGTGAAAAGGTATTATTTTATAGTGTTATGGGTGTAATAGGAAGTGATATTGAGTTTTTTCTAACATTTTTAGATTTCTATTTTCAGATATTGGGACTCCATAGGTTATGCATCATAGAATTATTCATATAAAACATTCTTATTCAATCATTTAATATTAATAATATATACTCACATCATATAAATTTTCTCAAAATTTTATATAGAATAATACTAGAAATGTAGTACCACAGTTGGATGGAACATGGAATTATAATATTTAATTATAAGGGCATTGGTTGTGACATATTTTTTCTATTAAAAATATCCAATTACCTTTTTCTCCTTCATGATAATAATTTAAATGTGGAATACATATATAGTTATAGTAACCAAAATAAATAAACATTGATATTGTACTTTTAATTTGTGATATATGTAGGAACATTGGATTATAGTTGATAATGTTATCTCTATTTCTATATAATTTTAGTGAGTAATAACAAAATACATTTAATCATCATTTTATAAAATATTTATTAAATTTTCATAATGATTTTTTAATTATTTTCACGTATTTTTTAAACCTTTTCTATATAAAGCACATCTAGACATCATTAAAAATATGTCATATACATCAATAAAAATTTACTAAATAATCCATAAATTTTAATATATATGGTTTCATTTTATATTATGTTTAAAAAAATTTATTTATTCTCACGATATATTTAATTCCTATAAAATAAACAATAATGGTGGTTTACAAAATAATTTACATCATATTTTTTTTCAAATTTTATGTAATCAATTTCCCTCTACTAAACTTATCTAACTCCAAGGAAATAAATAATTAAATTCTAATAGATAATATAAAAAAAATTCAAAATATTGTGGAAAAATTTAAAATGTGATAATTTTAAATTTTTTCTCCATTTTATATCATTCATAATCTTATAGTTCAATTAAATATTTCTTAATTTCATTCCTCAACACTATATTCAACCATTCAATTCAATATACATGTATTTTTTCACTTATATTTCCAAGAAATAATGTTCATTGTTCCGTCAAGGGCGTTTATTTAGAATAATTTACTCAGTCCTATGATAATTTAGTTATCCAATATGTTTAATGGAATAAAAATAACTTGTTAAAATGGAAATGATTATTTAAAAATACTAAATAAAATATAATGTCACATAGTGGGTGATAATGGGAATGCCACCTGAATGGGCAGCATGCCTACTTTTTATTGATTTTTTATAAACCCCCTTTCAAGGGATTAAGGAGAACCCTTACGAGGCCTATAGCATTAGATATTACAAGACCCATAGGTCTTAAGAAATATTTTGAATATGACTACATGGAACTACTCCCCCCCCCAAATTCTTCATCATGATGTTATCTCTCCACCATTAAATGGATTTTTTGGATAGGCTTCATGTGTATGCACAAGATAGTGCTCATAATAATGTTATACCCTCTATTTCTATGAAATCCTATTATATTATTCTCCAGTTAATGCGCATAATTTGAATAATCACTTGGAGTTTGATCCTTGTAGAGTTTTTCAGGTTATAATGCACCATTTCAAGTGGCCCAAAGCTGTTGAGTGGTCCTAAGGCCTTGAGTTGTCCCAAATGCCTTGGGATGGCAGAAGGCCTTACTGGTCCAACGACCATGGGTGGCCCGAAGGCCATAAAGGGTTAGATCCCAAAATAGAGGCATGAAATCCAAAATGGATTAATAGTATCAGTTATTATAGTATTGAACAGTACCAACTAAAATTACTACTACAATACTACTACATTACCTGATACATTTCTTTTACGATACCCAAAAATTATGTCTCCACCTGTTTTGGAACTCATGTCTCTTGGATGTACATTATGAATCCTCAGCTACCTAGATAAGGATCATGCGTTTATAATGGTCATGGGTATTTAAAAATAATAATAATAATAATGATCATTGACTAATTAATTTTAATATATATTTAATAATCTTATATCGAAATTATATTTACTCGATAATTTATCTTATAAATGTTACTTTCATCAATACACATACCATTTTTCATAGAATTAAACATTAAAATGATAATAATGACCTTTATTTATTCAATTATCTATATTTTAATTTTTCATACAATATTTTTTTACTTTTTCATAGTGAAATAAATATAAATTTTATTTATGGTTATGGTTGTGAACTCAATATCCCATAAAATTATGTCACGGCCTAAATTTTCTCCCATAAGTGGACATCCCTCCAATGAATCCAATTATCTTGACCTTATTCTTTTTTTTCACAAAAATAACCATGACATATAGTCGAAATTAATGTAGGTTAGGGTATAAGTATAGTAATTTGGAATCATATTAGTAAATTATTGTCTTTTAAGAATCATAAATAAATTTTTAATGTGACTATTTTTTCTAAATTTGTTTTTATTAAAAATTTTAATGTGGTTCCTCAATCATATTATCACATATCATTTAACCAAAATGTTTGGGATATAATAATATCATGCACTAAATCACTATACAAATCCCAAGAGTCTCTCATAAAAATGATGGCATGAGAAAGAATGTATGAAAATTGAATTAAAAAAATTCATGATAGGAACTATATATGGTTTAGTCAATAATGGATATAGATTTAGAAATTAGAAAAAATTATGGAAAAAAATGAACCTTCAAATAATTAATTTGAAAAATAGATAAAAAGTTTTCTAAAAAAATGTTTTAAAAATTATTAATTTTATTAAGAAATAATGAATATTCATAATGGTTCTAAATATTTAATTCTTCTTAAAAATGGAATATAACAAAAATGATCAAACAATTATATAAACAAGTTCAACCATGCCAACCCCTAACACATATTTTATTTTTAACTATTTTAATATCATGTTGCTTCATGGAATCATACCCAAAATAAAAAATTATAGTTAAAAATATATAAAATGATAGAAAACCCCCAAATTATTCCCTAGAAAACATAGAAAACATCAATCCTATATTAATTTGAAGATGAATATATATATATATAATTCATTAATCCATTTTTGGAATACACTAATAAGTTAATACATATATTGTATCATCATGTTACCTTCTTTTATATATTTCTGGACTCTTATTTTGATCCCCTTTTTAGGTATATTTTGGGTCATTCGAGGATGATGTGCATTTTTAAAGGAAATTGTCTTAATGTTGAGGTATTTTTTTGTTTGAACAAATAATGTACAATAATAACTATGTTAATGGTGTTATAGGTAAATAAAATTTTACTGTGGGTTTCTAATTGGGGGGTATATTTGGTACTTCTTATTGATGATATGTTTGTTTTTAAAGACTATATTTTGATATAAATTTGGTACTGAGAATAACCCATGGAAGAGATATAGACAGTAAAACATGTTGGGCTATAAATGGTTTTACATCAAAAAGTCCATTCTTATGACAAAAAATAATTAGATTGGGTATACTAATATGGATCGAGCCTTATTACATTACGTATTTACGAATTTTAGTCAATATCTCACTTCCTTTCATATTAATGATCTTATCAAGATTATAGTTTTAGAGACTTGTGGTATAATATGTATACAATATTCCACATTTATATAGAGAAGATTCAACAAAAAAAAGTTTCTATATTTTTAGAAATATAATTCATTTCAAATAAAACATGACTTCTTTGACAAATATTCATAACATTTAACCATAATTCCTTATTTGTATCGCATATCCTTATAAGCTATGAAGATCTATTAAAAACATTAGATTAGAACCACAATCTCATTATGAGATATAAATGGAAGAAAATAAAACATTTTTCCATGTATAATTTATGTGTATGAAATCATTTTCACAATGACATATTTGTCACACCAATATAATTTCACTGTGAAACATGATATTTCCATGAGATTCCCAAAAACTATAAATAACATAAATAGAACCATAAATTTATCTTGGTTTATTACATACATAATCGCGTAACCCTCTCAAGTACTGTATAATTTTAAACCCTCACATCTACCTTACAATGTAACCCTCATGGCTACCTTGTTGTGTAACCAACACATTTACACCTTGAGTAAACATATAGACGACCGCCAATCTTGTAAACAACTGGTTCTTGTTCTATAGGTTTGGTTTTATTCTTTTCCGTTTTCCTTAAGTTTTTTTGAGAAAATAAGGAAAATAGGTGAGAATCCAAAAAAATTTGGGTACAAGCCATGTAATTTCCCACACACTATATACATTGGTCGTATGGAATGAGTAAACAGGGTGTGTAGGTCTGTTGGTGATGAACAGTGTAAAAACTGACTACACTCCAAGTACATAGTATATACACACCTTCTAATCAGTCGGCAAGTGCAGTGGGAGTAGCCGCCAACAGAACTATTGTGAACACCTTGTACTTAGAAATACATGTCATGTAATCATGTCAACAGATGATCAATGAGGCGGTGGAAAGTAGTCACAAGAGGAACAATTAAAAATGAAAAGTACACATCGTGCACTGGATAGTACACACCAGGTAGTTTTGTTTCTTTTATAAATGTGAAGTAGCCTCCTCATTCGGCAGTGGAGGCGGTGGGTTCATTTGGAGTGTGGGAGAGATGGTCTAATTTTAGAAGAGTTACCAACCGCACGTCGGGACTTCGATTCCTTCATTTCCATTCTCATTGGAACCACGTGGGTGAGTTCTTCATTCTTCTTTATACTCTCCTTCCAATTATTTTATGAGGTGATGTTATTTGAGTTTGAATGGGCAGTCATTTATTCCAGATCTACATTGTTCTCAGTTGTTTCGGGATGCATCATTTGGAGCAGTTGTTAGTTAATGAATGTCTTATGGCCAAAAAAAAAGAAGTGAATGGGTATCATGTTCACCATATGACTAGTTTTATGGTCATTTATTGAAAAAATAGGGTTTCCACTATGAGTGTGAAATTTATTCTCATAAAAAACCTAAATAAATTCATTTTTCCAAGACATGTCATCTTTGTAGAGAATCTATCTATATTAGGAAGTTTTGTTGATGGATTCCCCAAGGTAGTAAGGCTATATCAACTCTCAGTGAGGATTCACATGTTTAATCTAATTCATCCCAGGGTGGCGGGTCTTATCCGTAATCCAATGGTGATGGACATGTGGTTAATAAGTCATAGGTAGGAGATAAAACCATAAATCTTTATCTAGTGGAGTATGAACTAGAAGAATCTATAGTAGGTATGGATGTTGTTAGAGGTGTGACATTTATATTGTATTCTTTGGTCCTATATTTTTTACATGTGTTCTATTAAATATTTTATATCATTAAAGAGAGTTGATGTGTTGGTATTTCATTCGAGTATTATGTCATTAATTTTGTGTCTTTCAAAAATTTTGGTACAGAGATCCAAACATGCTATCAAGTTTCCATCATGTCATATAATGATATCCTACCTTGAGGTGGAGTGGGTGTTCATAGTTCTTGATATTGATATATTCGACCAGATTTTTGGCATGGATTAGATGATAACAATTAAGGCCCCGAACAATTGTTATCATCTCTGAGTTTAGTTTTTCTCTCCCAATGGTTTCAATGGTGTATTTAATGGTGAGTAGGATTCTAGGAAGTAAGTAGAAGGTAATGTTGATCCATATGTTTTTGAAATATCATTTTAGTTTGGAGAGGTTTTCTTTGATTTTATTGATCTATTTTTATGTAGATCACTTCAAGTGGTGGGGTGTGTATACCCTAAGGTCTTTCTGGATTCATTTTATATTTTACGAACATAGAGAGCGGACATGTTTACAATTGATCGGCTACATGGTATGATTCCCATTTCAATTCAACATTACCATATCAAACCTTATTAGATAGTAGAATATATGTTTCTTCTTGAGGACCTCAAGGATATGTTATTCATTAATCTAGACATTCCACAATGTTCTTCACCTATCTTATTGTCTATGAATGTAGACAATATTATTAGTAAATATCTTGATTATAAAATGATAAATTATGTGATCGTTATGACTAGATATCAATTAATGATGATTGATGATATTTTTTATTATCTTAGAGGTTCCCATTGATTTTAAAATATTTCGCTTCAATTAGTGTACCAACATTCGAGAGTATGATAAGTGGAAAAATGTTATATAAATTAGGATCTATTATAGTCATATAAAGATTATGTTTATTCTAGTTAGTCTCACATATGACCATATGGTATTGATGGAATTGATGAACTGAATATTTCATTGGACCTTTGACTCTATTATTTTTATGTTTTTGGCTGATATTGTTGTACTCTATGTTTGAGGGGGAGTACATAGAATATTTGGATATCATTATTAGAAAAATTATAAAACATCTTATGTATGTTAAGATTTCGAAATGTGAGTTTTCTATCAAGGAATTGAAGCTAATACGGAATGTTAATTATGAATGAAGAGTCTTATTGGATCCCAAAAATGTACAAGCAGTTAAATGCAAAGAAAAATATAGAAACATGTTTGAGATCTAATGCATCATTGGTTTGGAATTTTGTTACCAGTGTTTCATACATTGATCAACCACACTCACATATCTTATAAAATCATTAACTCTTAATGGTGTAAATTTTTAGTGAAATTGAAAATGATAGATATCTCTTAAGGAACTGAAGATGAGAATGAATTTAGCTCTAGTTTTTATTTACTCAAAACAAGTATCATGTTACGATTTTTTCAGTGATTCTTATATTATATATTTGAGGTGTTTCTTAATGTATAGGAAATATTTGGGGGCCAAAAAATATCACTTTATATGAAATTAATAACAAACTACCCTACTTATGATCTTTAGTTGGTAGTAGTTATGTATGCACTCAATCCATAGCATCATTACCTCCTTGGTGAGAGGATATTTGTATATTCGGATCATAAAATCATAATGAATGTTATTACCCTCGAAGGGTCTAAAAATTGAATATATATAC
This sequence comes from Viscum album, assembly GCA_963277665.1. NCBI lineage: Eukaryota > Viridiplantae > Streptophyta > Magnoliopsida > Santalales > Viscaceae > Viscum > Viscum album. The sequence goes on along the minus strand of OY728140.1, from coordinate 1,707,675,724 downwards.
ATGGTGTATTATCCATTGAATTTTGATTTTAAAATTTATTATAATACATGGAAGGGTAATCTATTCAGTGATGCGAAGAGAAATAAATTACTCACACAATCCTTGAAAGAAAAAGTAGAAGGTTGGTATCTAATGCGTTTGTTTACTGAGATGAGCTTTATAGTATAAGATGCATGTGGGAAGGTGTACTCGTATTTGATAAATATTTAATAATTAATTGATGAGTGGGTTCATCTTGAAAGGGTACCATGAACTGTGTTCTAGTTCCTTAGTTAAATCCAAAATGTTGAGGTGACTTCGGGTGAGTAGTCTCAGTCTCCTGGTAGTGGTTATTGTTTCCAAAGAACACTGGTTGATCCTTTTTCTCTATAATGTAGTTGATTGATTTGGAAAATATTATTATTTGTTTATTAACAATGGGAATTCCAAGATGTATCATGATTTTAGATATAATTATTTGTGTTAAGGGATGAGATGATTAATTGTGGATTTATTATCACAATGTCATTCATATTAAAGAATTAATTTGGAGAACTAGAGACCTTTAGGTCTATTACATCAATTAATAATTATAGTATAGAAGTGGGATGATATTTACATGGACTTCGTCATCAGTTTAACATGAAATACTAGTGGGAAAGATGTGATCTTGGTGATCCTAGATCAAATCTTGAAATTAGTGTACTTCCTACTGGTCAAGAATACTATGAAAGTGGTACAACTTTGAGATTTTTATATATGAAATGTTGTGATATTTTATCTGGTAATGACACTAATTGATTTTTGATAGATACCCTCGGTTTACAACCAATTTTTTTGGAGTGGTTTAACATGGGTTATGGGTATCCAATATAAATTGATCATGGAATATAACTTGAATATTTTTGGGTATATAGAAAAGGATATTCATGTTCTTGAGGATATGATCCAAGAATCTATTCATGTTTATAGTGGTTATAGTAAAAATAAATTTCATCTGATCATGTTTTCCTATAAAAATATATATTGGTAATTGATTAAGATTTATCCCTTTTAGGATTTGTATGGGAGGCCATGTATATCTCCTTTATTCTAGGAATAGTTAGGGAAATGGTCCTTAGATGTAAAAATTCCTTTTTACAAATTGATGAAAAGTATTTTTTTAATCAAAAAGTGGTTGATCATATAGAAGAATTTTCAAAAATATTATATGGATCATTTTCATTAGATGCTAAAGTTTGAGGTAGGTTAGTTGGTTTTTTTCCATAATTTCACCTCCCCTAGGACACCATCATTTGGGAAGACAAGTAATGTTGAAAATGAGGTTATCTAGGACAATCAATATTTTGTAGACTCTTGGAATTGTGATGTATCATTTGAACTTTAGATATCATTATGCTTCCATCCAAAATATGTTTCATGATTCCCAAAGGAGGGAAAACTAATATAATCCTTCCCATGGTATTGAGTAGTAGGATATTATTTTTATCCTAAACCCATAGTGGTTGAACGAACAGTTCAATTCATGGATCATCAAAATAACTTACTATGTGGAAAAATATTTCCATTGGATTACATACTATTGTTGTACTAAATGGATATCCATGATATTTGGGAGTGGGAATTGTTTATTTGGTAGCAATGCCCTTCCTTTTTCCATGTCTATGATGTTGAGGAACTTTTTAGGACAAAAATTTTTTATAATAGGGATATAGCAATATCTTATTAATTTTATTCAATTTTTTTTAAATCATACTTTGATACCCTTATTGTTTGGTAACATATCAAAAAATTAGGGGATGTAGAGAATTTTTCTGTGAAATTTTAATGATCCAATGAATTATAAAAAATATTCCCCTTTTTAATTAAATAAATGTCTTTTTATGTATTGTGGTTATAGAAAACACAAGAAAAAATTTTAATTTATTATATCTAATTGGATTTAAAGGACAGTTTTGTATCATTATCATCAATAATATATTCATTGAAAAGTGATTATATGACTGGTATAAATTTAGGTTCTTAAAAAACCGTTAGATACCGATAATAGAAGTGATCACCTCACCTCGCTACATTTTACCATATGAATACCATTTATTAGAGCATCTGAGGGAGATAGAATAATTTGGATTTTCCCATTCCCATTCCCAATATGAGATCTATCAACTTATGTATGAGCTAATGATTTAATGGAAATATTAACACTCTTTTAGATCACATCCTAGACCATGTACGTCAAACCGACCAAATAAAGTCTCACTATTATGCTCCATACACATAGGGTGATAGGTCTTCTATTAAAGGGATATGTATCAATGCCCAAGAATTATGATTATTTAAATAATTTTGTATATAATAATTAATATATTTTCATCCTATTATGGTTTCATTATTATATTGTTATATTGATATAATAAAAAATAGAATTTTTAGGTAGTATTAAAATTCAATAAGGAATTTATTTTGAAAAATTAATTTATTTTTTAAAAAACTATTATTATTAATTATTTTTTAATAAATATAGAAGATAATATAATTTTTAGGATGTAAAAGTTAATTTTTATAAGGGTTAAAAAACTGTTATTGTCAGAAAAAAATTAGCATTTCTTAATAAATATCGATTATAATTTTAAAAGTGAAAATTTAAATAATTATAAAATTATTTAGATAAAATGATTATTATTTTGGGAATCATAATGATGGAAATTATTAAAAGGTTAATTTATCATTATTTAATGAGATAGCTATATTTTTGTGTAAAAATAAATACTGTATAAATATATGTTATGTATTATGACATCATAATGTCCCAAAAGTCGGGTAATAAATTCTATAAAGGGAATTCAAAACAAAATATATTTTTTACCTATAAAATAATGTGATTTTAATTTTAATTTATTAATTTCATAAATCCATTATGTATAACAACCTATTCATAACATATATAAACATTACATAAATTTTATAAAATAATTAAAATAATAATAAAAAGAAACCAAAATACCATATTAGTATTGTTTTTTTGGAAAAATGGAGTCAAAACAATGGTAAATAAGTGAGCTACATCATCTCCAACTAGATTCTTCAGAAATATCACCCTACTTAGAAACATCAAACATAATACATATCTTCATAACCTGTGGAAGGAAAAATCAAAACAGTTGAGATGAGATGCTTAGTGATGGTAAACAAGGAAGACATGTAATCATAATCATGATCATGTAAATAAAACATCATACCATATATATCAATGTTTAAAAATAGGAATCATGAAATATATATTGGCAGTTCAGAAGACATAAATCATGATAAAACGATGAACATCATCCATGAAAGAGTAACATAAAAAAATATGGAATTATGGTAAACACATAATAATATAATATAATTTCCATGGTAGCCAATGAATCACTTACAATACCATATTAGTCATATGGTCCCACTCCCCATAATATCATGGTAGCCATGGTTCACTCCCATGGCCATCTTAATAGCATGGGTTCACTCTTCATTCCATCTTGGTAGTCATCGTTCACTCCCATGGCTATCTTAGTAGTCAAGTCTCACTCACAATACCATCTAATTCTATATAATGAGATATAAATATTTATTAATTAATTTTTGGTAGATATTGGTCCCACCCTTCTCATATTAAAATAATACATAAATTATTCTTAAATATCATTAAAAATCATATCATCACCCCTGAAATGAAATTAGTATCATAAACATGCAATCATATCATAATATTTGGAAAAATATATTGGTTTTATAAAAATTTGGTAAAAATAATTACCCATGAAATGAAGATTGAATAATTATAATATTATGTATGAAATAGAAATGGGTTTCATAAAACATCATTTCAACTGAACAAAATCCATTCAATGAATATAATTTTAATTATATCATTTAATCTTTTCCCCATAAAGGCATTACATCCACCAACAGATGTCATCTTATATGGAAATTATTTTTTATGTACATTTAAAAGAATAGAGTAAAAAAATTTCTTATTTTTAAAATAATTTTTAAAACATTAACCCTTTTTTAAACCATTTTCGTGAAAATATACATGAAAACAATTCAGAATGCTTGAAAACATTTTGAAAATAATTTTTATTAAAAACATATAAAAGATATTATATATGATTTTAAATAAATTTCATTTTAAATTAATGGAAAAAATATATATAAATCTTTAAAAAAATTAATTCAATTTTCGATGAAATCATTGAAATGAAGCTTGAAATCATTTGTTAAAAACAATCTCTTTTATTTTTTTTTGAAAACATTGGAAGGAATCATTTAAATCCATAAAAATAATTTATTCCATTTATCCATGAAAATTTTCATCAAATATCATTTTAAAAAAAATGATAAAATATTTAAAAACATACTTTCTGAAATAAAATAGTTTTCTAACCAAAGAAAGAAATACAGTCATATTTATCGCAAAAATATTTTTCCTAATTATCTTAAGTACCAAATGATTGTAAAATGGTAATATGACATGAGTATATCATGAATAAACATATTATAATTACATTAATGAGAATTTTTAATATATATATTTATATATCATAATATTTCATCAATGAAAAATAAATAAAACCAATCTCAGAAAGCTATGAGATTGTTTCGATAAACACATATCACTTCGTAACATAGAATAATACTATCCATGTAATAAAGTGATATTAAATTAAGCATAAAATATCATTAATATAAGTTTATTCATGAAATAACATGTCCAAGATAAGTATATACCCCATAAAAAAGAATAGGGTTTCATAACAAAACACCTGTCTCAATGGAAGGAAAAATAATAAAAAGTTGCCTTACTGATTTGGTAGTTTTTCAAACACTATCCTCATAAAATAAATATAATATTATGGATATGTAAATAACATTAAATTTACATATAATAATTATTAAATAAATTCATGGGTACTATAAACACCCCAAAAAATGAATGAGTGGTGAATAACACATTTCTCTCACCAAAAGAAAAAGTCAAATGATATTATGTTCCCTTATGTCATGACTCTATGTGTACTTAAAAATTATTCTTGTATAATAAAAGTAGGTTTATTTTAAATAATATACTTATTCATATTCATATATCTAATACCATATACTTGATAACATATATCACCTTATTATTTTGTTATATTACCTTTTTATTAATAAATTGATGTTAAGGTTTCACTTCGGGTAATATTTTAATTATTTTTCTCTTGTGTCATTTATTTATTTATTAGGTACATATAAAAATTTCATGATTTTAAAATTTTAAACCATGATAAAAATATCATTTTTATTCATTATATTTGTATTATAATAATCTATATAATATATACATATGGAATGTAATGCACTATTCATGGAGACTTTAGGTCGTACATTTGCGTGAACATTGTTTCTATTTTATTATCACAATGAACGAAAATGTGAAAATAAAATATATGTATATATATATCACTATTCTAGTATTATTATTTATTCATATATATCATATAATTTCACTAAATTCTTCTTTAATACATTTCATGTAGTGTGTGAATGAATCACATCGCTTTGAGGAGGAAATAGTACACAAGTTGAAATTACTATATTTACACCATGTGAAATGTATAATGAAATTTATTATAAAAGTATTAAAAAATATTAAATACATCATAAATATAATATTTAAAATAAGTTAATATATATTCCATCATAATGTCCACCATGAGAGATAGTAAAGGAAAAATTTACAATCATCGTTTCGTGAGACGATAGTTTTACCTACCCATAAACGTTATGTTTGTTACCCATTAGATGGAAGTGTGTCGATTTTTATGTAAAAAAACTAAAAAAAAGATTTTTTATTGCATTTTTTTATAATTTCTTTGTTATAAATAATTTAATAAGAGGAGTTTAGTGGTGGACAATTGAAATAAAATAAAATAACTCAAGGGTGAAAGTTAACTGTTATATGGGTAACTCCTTTTGGTTTGCACCAATGGGATTCCATAGATTTATTTGTTTCTAAAGGAAGTGTTCTAGGATGAGGGGATATATTTTGAGAATCTATTTGGGATGATATTGGTGGAGACTAAGTTTCTTGAGAGGTGTGATGAAGTGGGAGGAGACAACATATTTTATAGTGGAGGAGGAGTGACACTCATGTAATTCTTGGGAAAGAGTATTACACGCACATTTTTTCATCGGAATGTAGATCCACTAATGATAAAAAGTATATCTAATTGATTATAGAGTCTAAATATTTCCATAAAATGTATTTTGGACAATATTATAGGTTATTTAGGCTCTTATGATTATGGTTTAGTGCATAGTCAAGCGTAATTTTAAATTATTCGATATAATAAATTTTAATAACATTAAATAATTGTTTTTGGTAAAAAAATATGTTAAACATATTATCCATTTTAGATTACACTGATTAATAATATGGAATACATTTTTCCAAATTCTAATTACATAATTAGTAGAAATTAATTTAATTTTAATCCCGTAAGTGGGTCAGCAATGTGGGTTTGTAATGTAAACATGGTCAAAAGTTGTCTATGTTTTTATATTTTAATTCAATGTGAACTTGATTAAAATTATGTAAATTTAGTTTATTTAGAAAAATATGATATAATTAAAATTAAAATTAAAATTGAAATTTAACTTATCCTTATAATTAAATTATATGGAATCCTAGTTTTGAAATATAATTTAGTATTTTTCATCATTCATTAAAAAATTAAACTTCATTGAAAAATACAACAATGTTCTATAACATATTTATTTTGTTCTAATTTCAAATTAAATGATTATTTTGACTTATTATATCTTTCAAAGTTCCAAAATAATTTAAAATGGATTCTTCACTAAAAGGATGTATAAATTAATTAACAAAAATATGTGTTTTTAAGAATAGAATATTTTTTTTATTATATTATATCTATAAAATATGATGGATGAATAAAAAAAATATTGTATTGAATATTAATATATATATATATATATATTACATTATTATCACTCACTAATTATAATTTATTTAATTTGTAATTGTAAAAAAACTTTGTGACCATAAATATAATAATATATTCTTTTATATTCAATCAGTTTTCATATTGATTTCTAATTTATTTGTAACCTATAAATTTAATGATATGTTACTTAATCCTATAATATTAAATTTTATATTTATGTTATATATTATTAAACATAAATATATTATTAATGAATTATTTTTTAGTAACATTTGGTCTTCCCTATTATGTAAGACATCAAGGAATGTTAGTCTTGCAAGTAACAAAAGCTAACATCAGTGTTATGAGTAGAGAAATCAAAAATTTATGTTGCACGTAGTGCATGAATAACTTTTTTTCATATAATGAAAACCATATGTAGTTCTTTAATATGATATACAATAATTACTATGTTTCATGAAATGAAATTATTTAAAAGGTACAATTAATTCGAAAAGGATAATTCAAAAAATCATGGGGGTGTTACATTTTACCTAGTTAAAAAGAAACTCTCTCCTGAAAATCATCTACGTTATCAAATATCTATTACATTTATGTTTCATTAATAGAATGCTATATCATAAAAATAAATACTAAAAAATCATTAAAATAAATTTTGAACCGTAATAGTTACCCTGAGTAACTCATAGTTGGGTTTCCATGTAGAATAACATATTTAAGAAGGTGAAAACATGGTCATGGATGATAAATCTAACCATCATATTCTAGAGGACAGTGATAAATAACTTGGTTTGGAGAAGTTTAACAATCCCAAATCTAAAAATATGTGACTATCTAAGGGACCATTTGATTCATTATAAATGAAGGTTATATGATAACCTTTCCTTTTCAATATCCTTTTCATACTGTTAAATAATTTTCATGAGAAGTTATACTTATGGGATTCCATTTTGTTTATAATTAAAATCTCACCCTTTAGTTATATATTGAAACTTTTTTACTAAAACTCATTCTCAAAAAGAGTTGATGAATTTTTTTTCATGAAGCACTAAAAAATCATGAAATTCATGTTAAGTAATCCCATTTCTCTTCAGTTAAAATAACACAAAATTGTAAGAGAAGGTTATCAAATATGCATAAATCCCCATGAAGTGAGATAATACATTAATCTCATGAACTCCACAAATATATAAACATAAACATCCCATAAATGGTTTACCTTATAAACCTTCTAAATGATGTAAATCAAAAACATTATAATGAATTCATGAAATAATTTTAACATCGATCACCCTTATATCAAAAAGAATCTCTCGGTTTCCACATTATAAACATGTGAATTCACCAACAATAGATCCAATTGAGACATGATAATAACACAATTTACCATAGATCCTTTTGAAAAATGAGAATTATTCTTTATTCCTATGATTATTATACATATTCCATAAATCCATGATTTTTTAATCTCCATCTATTAGAACACATATATCTTTTAAAAATCAACAACAATTTGTTATATGTTCATTGATATTATCTAATTTACATTAACCAAAATAGTCATCTCCTTATCAAATAAAAACACAACATTTTCCATATCAATAACACATTAAGGGTTGCATTCCATTAGTAAAATTATCATATTGTCATTAAATCAATTTTACAATCCATTAAAAACTTTCAAAATAATATTTAAATCCTCTAAGAATTACATTGAATGGACAATTTGTGTATACTTCATCATTCATAAAACATAATTTTCTTATCCAAATACATATGAAATTTGAATATTCCACTTCATCCATAATCTGTAAAAAGGTTACCTCATCATATTATTTAATACCTATTCCCTTTAACATTCCATACATTGTCTCATCCACATTGGCAATATAACCATTACGTCTACTAACTTGATTATTTTATTCAATATATTTCTACTCAGGACATTTATTTATATAATGAGCATCCATTATACACAAAAAACATTTAACTTTTAATGATGTATTAGGAAGGCCAATATTCCCATAAACATCTTTAACTAAACTCTTTATTTTTTCTTTGAAATCACTTTCTATGCATCCTTATTTTACAACATCAAAACATCTCATTTACTCCTCTCATACATTCAATTAGGTGATTCATTCAACATTCGTGACTCAAAAGAAACTGAATATTTCTTTCAATGGTCTCTATTACTGGAAATCATAGCGAACTCCTTCCATATATTCCTCCGTGATTCTAATAGTTGGTTAAGTTATACATTGTTAATCTGGATCCCTGAAAACTGACTAGGAATCATCACAACATACTTCACATCAGTGATAATCCAATTAACTTCTCTTCTTTAAACATATTTTCACATTCAATACTAACCAAGTTACTTATGGATCCATCTATATAACTAAACTCTAAATCATTGATTGAATGACACATATCATGGTGGAAAACCATGTAGTCACAAAAAAAATAATTACTTATAGTAAGACTAAATTATAAAAATTCTTTTAAATATGAAGCATCGGGTTTATCCTAGGTTATTCATTTCCATATATTATTTAAATCCATCATGATGGTTCATAATGAGTTTTTTAATTCCAAAATCATATCCCCTAAGATTATCGAAACTAGTGTGCAACAGGGCCTATTATCATGTTCTAGATTACCTTGAGTAAGGACCATGACTTCTGGTTAGAGTTGTAACAACAATGTATATCTATTCCAGATCCACAACCACAAGAAGTATCTATATCAAAATTTATTTCTTGGAAACACTAATATTCACTTCCAATCGAAAAGAATATCCATCCTGAATTTATCATGAAATCATGTAATGAAAACACCTGAAACAATGAAAGGAACTGAATACTAATAATTAATGGGAGAAATAATGTAACGAAATGATCATATAATGTATTATAAAGATTGATATGTTTTTGTAATATATTAATAACAATTTTTTACAATTATGAAGTAGGTTTAAATGATTTTTATGTAACAAAAATCTGAGGTAAGGGAATTTTTAACCCGATTTCCATTCTTTGGGTTAACTTTCTACTTTGTTATTTATGTGGTATTAAAATTATTTGTGGGATGGGGTTTGTTTCTATAATGTTTAATTATTTGTATATATAGTGTTTATAGATATTCAATCCACTCTATTATAGCACATTGTAATTATATTATACTTCTAAGAAGATTTTTTAAAATTTCACTTCTAAAATTATTTTTTACAAAATTTAAAAGAAATGTTTTTATGATATTATTAATGTTGTTTGTTTATTTTATAGTTCATGTTAATATATTAAAATGATGGTTTGGACCTATACCTCCCCCAAATTCATTTTTTTATTGTATTTTGGACATCGGGCTTATGGTTACTATAAGTGTAACTGTGATGGTTACACAAATTTAAAGGTATCTATGAGGGTTACAAATTATAAGGTATACTAGATGGTTAAATAAATATTTATTTAATTAAGCAGGATTATTTTGTGGTTCTATTTATGTTCTTATGTTTTTTGGGATATTTTGGAACTCTCATGGTTCACAAAGTATGTATATATGGGCAACAAGTTTTTCTATGAAAATGATTTCATATGTGACAAGTTTTTAGGGTCTAATATGTAGTTTCCTTATATTAATATCCCTTACTGAGATTTTTATCCCATAAAAAGTTTAAAAATGATTTTCACAGGTTATAAGGATGTGTAGGACAGTGAAGGAATGTAATTTAAATGATTGAATAATTGTTAAAGAAAAACGTGTTAAATTTTAAAGTTTCATATTATAGAAGAATTTAATACTATTTTTATGGTATAAACATTGTATTAATCTGTAATTTTATGAATTTATTATGTAACGATTGTCTAAATACCTAAACATTAAATGATACAGAAAGTGACAAGGTAGTGATTTTAGGGTTAATTTTAAATGTTTGGATGATTTTGATAAATTTAAAAGTTTGGATGATGTTAATATAATACCGTAAATGTATTTTTATTATAGGGTTAATTTTAAATGTTATATAATTTAATGATTATCATGTTTCTTCAACAATGATATGTATGTTTGGATTGATTTTCCACAGAAGAAATAGGAAAGATGTAGAGGAGAGGCCCCGATAGAACGACAAACTTCTGAATCTGGTGCGTGGAATGGCAGGGATTGGAACTGAGTAGTTTGTGATAGTAATGGATTAGCTAACACAAGCAGTAAATGTTGGGGGAATTGATTCAAGAGAACTTCCCAAGCTACCACAATAGAAGATGATGATAGTGGAACATTTTATGAGACACCACCCTCCTACTTTCAATGGAACTACTGACCCAGTAGTGACTGCAGGATGGATTAAATCCCTTGAGGAGATATTATATATTATGGGATGTTCAGATAATCAAAAGGTATGCCTTTATATTTTTCATGTTGAAGGTGATGATGATCACTTGTCACAAATGGTCATGAATATTAGGGATAGTGAGGATAATGGTTCCTTAGAGTGGGATAAAATTAAATGTCTTTTCCTTGAAAAATATTTTCCAAAGGTTGTGTGATATAGGAGGTATAATCAATTCCATGAATTAAATAAAAATAAGGAATATTCAGTGGTTCTGTATGAGGAGACTGTCATCCTACTGAAAAGGTATGCACAAAATATTTTTCTGGATCATGATAGTAAAATCATTAGCTTTTACTCCATATTGAAGCCAAGGTATCGAAAGGAGTTGGCCTCCAGTGAATTAAAATTTTATGAGAAACTTACTCGATGGAATGAGAGGTTAGAGATGATGTTTTAGGATGATCACATACATTTTTGTGATAAGGAGATAACGATGTCCACATGGTATGAAATGGGTAAGATTCATCCAATTAAATCTGATGGTAATAAAATCCAATTTTCAGTTTGTGAAATTTGTGGAAAGAAGCACCCTATAAGATGTCTTACTAAAACTAGGAAGTGTTTTTGATGTGGTAATTATCTACATATGGCTTGATATTGTAATGAAAATATTTCTAATACTAATCCTCATAATAAAACAGTTATGTTTTTTAAATGTGGTGAGATGAGTCATTATAAAAATTCCAGTCCAAAGAGAGATATGAATAAAGAAAAAAATCCAAACTATAAGTAGAATGGTGTAGTGAGATCCTCTGAAACAACATCATTAGATGTTGGGCATTCCATTTAAGTTTTATTAGGTTCCTTGTTTGTTTACTTATACTTTGATAATGTTTTTGTTTGATAAATGCTCTACAGATTCCTTTTGTTTCTGAGAAATATTCTAGTAAATTAGAAATATCACCTCAATAAACAAGACTAGAACATATTGTTAAAAATCATGGGGAAAATGTTAATGTAAAGAGGAATTATAATAAAATTTCTATTATGTTATGTGGAGTATATTTTCCTACACAACTTGTGGCTTTTCCATAGTTCAGTTTGATGTTAGTCTCAGAATTGATTGGATTTCAGTATATCATGCAAAGATTGATCGTAGAGATAAAGAAGTTGTTTTTTAGAAATAGTTTTGGTTTTTATATGAAAATTAAACCATAAAATTGATAACATATTAGGAAGCTATGAAACTGTTAAAAGATGGAAATGAAAGTGATTATGCACATAATGTTGAAAACAAGTAATCTATTAAGATTAATGATGTTCCTTGGTAAATGAATACCTTGATGTTTTTCTGATGAGATAACCATTTTCACACCTAATTGAGAAGACAAATTCATAATTAACATAGTTCCAAATACAAATCCAATTTCAAACACCCAAATCATTTGTATCAAATAGAACTTCTTGAATTTCTAAAAAAATCATTTGTAGGATTTTTATGATATTGGATTCATTCATCCGACTAATTCTCCGTGGGGTGCTCCTGTTTTGTTTGCTAAAAAGAATGAGGGTTTTATGTGACTTTTCATTGATTATAGATCCTTGAACAAAATCCCTATTAAATACAAGTATTCCTTTCCTAAAATCGATCACTTTTTTTTATCACCTCCAGGAACTCTGAACATTTCCAAGATTTACATGAGATTCGGACACCGCCAGCTAAAGTTGAACGTGGATGACATCCTGAAAATAGATTTTTAGTACTATATATGGAAATTATGAATTTTTTGTTATGAAATTTGGATTAACCAATGAGACTTATATATTCATCAATATTTTGAATATAATATTTCATGAGTTCTTGGATATGTTTGTGGTTGTGTTTATTGATTAAATTCTTGTATTGTCTAAAAACAAATAGGAGAATGAAAAACATCTAATGTTTGTTTTACAAAACATAAAGGAAAAAAAACTATGTGAAAAATTCAGAAACTATGATATTTGGTTGCAATATATTTCTTCTCATGAAAACATTTGAAATAAATTTAGAATGACATTTTATCCTCTCAAAACAAATTTTTAGACGAATGGACAAGACCTTCAAATGTTACAATGATTTGATATTTTATTGGGTTAACAGGTTATTACCGAAAGTTTGCTAAAAAAATTTCATGATTATCTAACCCTCTAACTAAGTTCACATGAAAGGGGTTAAAATTATTTGGATAGAAGAAATTAATTATTGTTTCCAAAAACTGACTAAGAGATTTTTGAATGCTCCAATTTTGGCTTTGTCTTCATGAAATGGTGAGTTTTTTTATCTATAGTGATTCTTCTTTTAAGGGACATGGTTCTGTTTTGATGTAGAATGATCATTAAATTCCTTATGCTTCAATACAACTAAAACCACATGAGTTAAATTATCCCACACATGTCTTAGAATTGGTAGTTGTGGTTTTTTCTTTGAATATTTAGAGGAATCATTGATACATAGCCAAATTTCAAAAATATAATGACCATAATAGTCTGAAGTATATATTCACATAGAAATAATTAAAAATGATGCAGAGAAGATGGTTTGAACTGATAATGGATTATGATTACATGATAAATTACCATCTTGTAAAAGAGAAATATTTAGTGGCTTTCTTGAGTCAGAAACAACATTAATCATTACCATGTTATGTTTGGAACATGATCCCTTGATTAATTAATAGATAAATTTTGGATTAGATATTGTTGGTGTAAGAAATAACTCTATTTTGTTTTAGATTTCCTTGTATTAATTGTTATCAGGGAGAATAATGAATGAATATAAGGAAGAAAATGAGCTACATAAAAGGTAGAATTGGTTAAAATATCTATGTTTTGAGAATCTAACCCTGATTAGGATTGTGTGTTAAGATTTCAAAAAAGGTTGTGTGTGCCTTGTGTTTCCATTTTGAATAATATTTTTTTTGTGATGCTTATAGTTATCCATTTTTATTTCACCCTGGTTGTACTAGGATATACCATGACCCTCAAGAGTATTACTGGTGGGATCGAATTAAAAGGGATATTGTAAAATTTACCGTGAAATGATTGACATGTCAATAGGTTAAAGCAAAGAGGATGTTACCAAAGGGGATGCTTCATACTTTTACTGTGCCAAATAGTAAATGAGAAAATTTATCCATGGAATTTGTGTTGGGACTACCTAAGACTTCTCGATGTAATAATGTGATTTGGGTTATTGATGATAGACTGACACAATCTGCACATTTTCTTTCTATTTGAGATACTATGTATTTGGATTAGCATTATAGACTGTACCTTTATGTCAATGTAAGATTACATGGAGTTCCTCCTTCCATTGTATCTGATTGAGATCCTAGGTTCACTTATAACTTTTGAGAGTTGATTCAGAAGTATTTGGGAATAGAAATAAATTTTAATACAACTTTTCATCCTCAATCGGAGGAGTAGTTGTAACGAACAATTCTGACTTTGGAGGAGAGTTTTTGAGCAGGTTCAATGGAATAACAAGGATGTTTGGACCATCATGTTTCTTTAGTTGAGTTTTCTTATAATAAAAATTTTTATTCTAGTATATAGATGTATCCTTTTTAGGAATTTTATGGGAAGAAGTGTTTTCATCCATCATTTTGGGATGAATTTAGTGAAAGAATGTTGATGAGCTAGAATAAGTAGAAGAAGTGTCTGAGATTGTAAAGTTGATCCAATAGTGCATGAGGACTACTCAGAATAGTAAGAAACGTTATGCAAATAATAGATGAAAAAACGCCTCTTTAAATATTGGTGACCATGTTTTACATAAAATCTCTCCTTGGAAAAGTGTGATATTTTTTGGTAAGAATGCAATGTTATAATAGTGGTTCATCGATCCTTTTGAAATCCTAGAAAAGGTTGGATCAGTTTCGTACTAAGTATATTTTCCTCCATGTTTATCTTAGGTACATAATGTTTTTCTTATTTTTATGTTGAGGATGTATGTGCCGGATTAATCACATGTCTTGAGCCTTGAACTAGTGAAGTTGGAAGAGAACCATTCTTATGATGACAAACCAGTTCATATTCTGGATCAATGTGAATAGGGATTGGACAATAATGTAATCCATCATGTAATGGTTTTGTGGAGAAAACACATGTGTGAAGAAGAAACATGTGAGTTAGAATTTCTATGAGGGAAAAATTCCCTCATTTATTTAATAAGAAAATAAAATTGTGAGTATGCAATTTCTAGAAGGTCGGAATAAGGATACACCCCATGATTTTTAAAAATAAATTGAAATGAAAGTAAAATATTTTCAAGTAGATATTTATAAGAATCATTTAAACATAATTTTTCTACTTCTATGTTTTGAATTTTGAAAAACAGTCATCTACAATTGTGTGTAGTAAGTTATTTGGAGTCTGATGAAAGCAACATGATTTTTAAAGAATAATAACAAATCATAATGAATAGAAATTTGAATATTAATATGATCCTACAGAATAGTAAATTTAATTAATATTTTATTTTCTTAATGATTTAAGATAATTAAATCTTGATTAATTTTTCAATGTGATACAAAAGCAGTTATAATTTTAAAATTGTTAATTTTTCAATAATGTATGATTTTATTTTAAAATAAAATTATCAATATTTAGAAAATTATTTTTACAAAATAGGGATCATTTTTTAATTCTACAGGTCAAAAAATGGTATGGGTGAATTTGTGGTATTTCTATGAAATTCTGGAATGTTTTATGAATAGTGAAATACTGTAAAATACCATATATTTAAATTATCTGCTATATAAAATATTTATGACATTATGAGTGATATAATTACAATTGGTTCGATTTGAAATGCAATTGTTGCTATTTTTTGTCACATGAATTATAATTATAGTTAATATTGAGAAACAATACTATAATAATGATTAAAATAATGAAAAACACCTCCTCTCTTCCACTATAAGTACCACCCTCATTTCATTCTTCCTAACACACCCCTAAAGACTTGATACTTACCTATGTTCTGACCATTTATCATCTAATGGACCTTCACCACTTCCTCTAGATTCTGGTCTCACCAAAATTCCCAAACCAATGTTTTTTAGAAGGATTTCAAGGAGAAAAGATCAAGAGGTAAATATCCTCTTTTGTTTTTATTCCTTTATTTCATTTTATGTAATTGTTTTTAACATGGTTTGACCTATGTTGGTATATTTCAATATATATATCCCTTAATTCCTATATTACGTAATAATGATGAGAGACCCATTTTATCTCATCAAAATTTTTATAAAATTTTAAGCGACGTCATTACGGTGTCAAATTTTTGTAAGGGATTTCTCAACTTTTCTTTTATTTCAAGATTCCAATTTTTTTTCTTTCCACACATCATCTTATCCAAGAGGAATTAATGAAATAGTATCTTACATATTCTGTATTTTATGAAGTTTATGGAATACTCACCATTACATTTGTTCTCCTCTCCCACTTATTCAATAAATTAAAACACCATCCGTGATGTCTCAAATTACCAACATTATAGACGATGTGATTTCAATTTTTTTTACTTATTTCAAGACTAGTAAAAGAAACCATTTTTAATATTGAAACTAATAATAATTTTGGCATTATATCTTATATAATTATCTGAAAACATTTTATACGTATGTTATTAGATTATAAAAAAAATGTGTTCATTACGATCAATGAATCACAAAAATGACCTAATCAAATTTCAATAATGTTTTAACTCTTGAAAACTCCTTGTGAAAGAAATAAAAAAGATAAATGGTATAATTTATGGTTTTGGAAGTTTTTAAATACATGTACATTCCAATTCCATAGTTTCTTGCCCAATTGACAAGAATATCCATCATGAACTGATCATGGAAATCTTGTAAAGAACACACCCAAAATAATGCAAGGAACAAAGTACTAATAATTAAAGGGTGAAATAATGTAATTAAATGATCATATAATGAATTATAATATTGTATATGTTTCTATAAGATATTAATAATACTATTTAAATCATTTTAAAGTTGGTTAAAATGAGTTTTAATTTAGACAAACCCGTGGTAAGAGAATTCTTAACCCAATTTCCATTAATTCGGTTCACCTTCTACTTTATTATCTATGTGGTATTAAAAAAATTATATGATTGGTTTTGTATATATTAGGTTTAATTTTTTTATTTATAGTTTTTATAAATATTCCATCCACACTGTTAAGTATCACTTGAATTATATGATATTTTTAATGGGCTTTTCTTTTAAAATGCATTTTAAAAAAAATCTAAATTCAAAAGCAATGTTTTTATGAAATTATTCATGTTGATGGATTATTTTCAGGTTTTTGGGAATTATTTATGGTAAATTGTGGGACCTTTATCTCCATCCATTTTATTGGTTATGTTTATGTTCGAGGTCGGTCGTATAGTCACTCTAAGGGTAGCTGCGATGGTTATACAAATTGTATGGTAATCATGAGGGTTACAAACAATAAGGAAGTCGAGATGGTTACAAGATTATTTAAGTAATTCCCCAAGATACCATTATGGTTCTATTTATATTATTATTTTTTGTGGGAATCCTTTAAAAATATCATGTTTGACAAAGTTATTATATATGGGTAAAAAGTTGGTCTTTCAAAATGATTCCATATGTTACAAGTATTCATGGTCTAATATGTTCTTTCCTTATTTTCATGTCCCTTACTGAGATTTTCTTGATCTTCCCAAGTATTTATATGATTTTCATTGGTTATAACGATGTGTATGACAAATAATGAAGATAGGTTAAATGATAGAATAATGTTTAATGAAAATAATGACAAATATGAATGTTTTGTATTTTGAGGAAATGAATAATGTATTAATGGTATCCAATATGTATTAATGAGTAATTTGTGGAATATATTTTTTCTCAATTATTTGAAAATATAAACTTGAAAATATCCTCAATTTGAAAGGATGGGATTTTTTTGACTAAATACAATATTAAGTAATGTAATTAGGTTGGGTACTTATACAAAAGGTGTGACATAATATGCTCAGAAATGGTAAGTAGGGTGTTATGTAAGATTAAACATAAGCATAAGGTTATGATAACAAGATCATGTATATTTATGATCATACCATGCATATTAAAGATCTAAAAACGAATCAAGACATAAATATTGTATGTTCATATTACATGAATAAAAAAATAACATAAGCTACCAAATCATGACATAAAAATAAACACGGTATTGTGTAAAACCCATAATCATATAATATAATTTCCATCATATCCTATGAATCACATACAAGACCATCTTAGTATTATGGATTCACTCCCCATACCGCCTTTTTATTCATGGTTCACTTACATGGAAATATTACTCTCATGAGTTCACTCCTCAAACCATCTTTGTAGTCACAGTTCACTTTTGTGGACATCTTAGAAGTCAAGGATAACTCCCAAGACCATCTTAGTAAATCTAATTATATATAAATACATACCAAATTCATTGGATTTGGATATAGGTTCAACCTATCAAATAGTTAAATCATATGTATATATTTTCCAAAAGATCATTAAAATAATATTTCCAGCCATGTAATAAAATGGGTATCATGAACTTGTAATCTTATGAAAACCTATTGAAATATAAATAGGATTCATAATCATTAAATCAAAATAATAATCCTTGAAAATATGTGGATTTCAAAAGAATATATCCCCATATTTATGGGTGTCATAAAACATGAGTACATCTATATATAATCCATTTAGATAAATAATATGAACAGAATAATTTAATCATTCCCCTGTAAAGGTGTGACTAACAACAATGGATTCCTTTATATAAGGGATATAATTTTGAGATACATATTAAAATAATTTCTATTGAAAAATAGGGTTTAATCTTTTGAAAATGAATTTAGAAACATAAAAATGATTGAATAACATTTACATGAAAATAAACATGAAAACATATAAATAAATATTGAAAAATATTTGAACATAATTTTCCTTAAAAAAATTATATACAACATTTAAATATTTTTGAAAATCACTCCTTCAAAACTACATTGAATAAATATAAATAAAGCATGAAAACGTTTTGAAAAACATTTTCCTCAAAAAACATTCAAAGGAAGATTAAAAATATTATTGAAAACCTTAATATTTTTTTTAAACATATTAACAGAGAATTTAAAACCATAAAAATTTAATAATATATTTTAGAAGAAAATTATGTTCAAAGATAATTTGAAAACATATTTTACAAAATGGTTTCTGAAATAAAATATATTTCCATCCAAAAAGATAAATACGATCATAATTGTTTTTAAAAAAAATCATAATAATGATAAGAACCAAAGTGTGGAGAACAACACTAACACATGAGGATAGTGGAAAAATAAGAGAATATGAAAATTTAAGAAATGTTTTATGCGGTGGATCGAAATATTACATCGAAGGAAACTTAAACACTAATAATCATAAAAAGAGATGACATCGTTTCAACACACTCTTATTACTTGGTAACAAGTGAAAATACTCTTTATATAAGAAAAGAAATTAAAATGAATCATAAAATATCAAATAAATATTTATATTAATTATATAACACTAAAACTATAATTATATACTCCTAAAAAAATATAGGTGAATAATAAAACATGTGTCTCAAAAAAATGAGAGTTGAGACCAAATTTTCTTCCCTATTTGGTAGATGTTGAATCATTAGCGCCCTGAAATAGATATCACTTAATGGATATTTCAATACCCAATTAATTAATTATCATAATTATAGAATACATATGTGGTTAGTATACACAGAACAAAAACATAATGGGTTGTGAATAAAGAATAAATCTCATGTAAATATAATGTTGGGTGAAATTCTCTTAACTTATAGCATTACATTTTATGTAATTGAAAAAAACTTCATGTATATTAAATATATGTTTATTAAAAATATTTTAAATATAATTTAATTTACATATAATACCATATAATGTTTTATTATGACATTATATTTCCTTATGGGTATCAATTTAATGTTATGGTTTCACATTGGGTAATATTCTATTTGTTTTTCGCTTGTCTCGTAATTTGTTATATCTTTGGACCTTTTAAATAAAACAGGAATTAAATAATCTGAAACAATATATAAATATCGGTTGTATTCATTATAAGTTTATTATAATATTCAATATAACATATAAGTATAAAACGGAATATACTATTCACCGAGAGGGTAGGTTGTACATATGCATAAACATTGTTTCCGTTTTATATCAATATTTAAAGAAACATAGAAAATAATATATATATATATATATATCTCATTATTTATGTATTATTATTATATAATATATATTATGTAATTTCCCTAAATCCCTAATTAATAAATTCTATGTAGTGTTTGAAGAATCACATCACTTTGACGGGGATGTAGTGTATACATCATCGAACGAAATTATCTTATTTACACAAAATGGAATGTATAATGATATGTGTTTTAAAAGTATTAAATATGAATCAAGAGATAATAAATATAATCTATAACATATTTAATAACATTATTCATCATAATGTCCACCATTTGGGGTGGTAATGGAAAAATGACCTATCTTTATTTCATGAGGTGGTAGTTCTCTGTACATGTAAACAGAATGTTTGTTACCCATTAGATTGATGTATGTGTATGTATACGTAGAAAACATAGAATAAAAACATAATTTAATGTTTATGATACTGGTTTATTATACAATAATGCAATAATAATATTTTATAGTGGGGATAATTGATATAAAATAAAAAAATGAGATAGAATGATACATCTTCTTTTGGTAACTCATTTTGGTTTGTACCAAAAGGATTTACCGGATTATTTTTTCCAAGTGAGATGATACTTATATTAGATAAGTTATTTATAGGATACATTTTGGGATTTCTTGTTCTAGTTATTGTGGGTTCAGTGGTGGGAGGAGGTGGGAGGAGTGGTTGTATTTTTATATTGGATGATGTGTGGTACTATAGAAAAATTTGGGAAAATGAATTATGAATATGTTTTTCCATTTTAACGTGGATCCCATAATGGTCCAAAGTTGAACCAAAGGATTATATGGTCTAAATATTTCAATATGATATATTTTGAACATGATTCAAGGTCATTTAGGCCCTTAGGTTTCAGGTTATGTCCTTAGTAAGATTGATTTTACATAACTCGATGTAATTAATTTTAATTACATTCACAAATATTATTGGTAAAAAATTAATTTGACATTATTAAAAAATATAAACTACACTTATTATAAATATGGAATCCATTTTTTTAAATTATTTTCGCATAATTCGTATAAATTAATTTAAATTTAATCCCACAATCAGGTCGAAAATGCAGGATTTAAATTATACATGTTCAATAGATTGTTATGTTTTCCTATTCCATATCAATGTGAAATTGATTCCACTAACATTAATTGGTTTTATTGATAAAAATATGATCTATTTAAACATTAAAATAAATTAAAAATGTAACATATCATTATAATTAATTAGATGAAAACAATTTTTTGAACTATAATTTAGAATACATCCCTCTTCATTTAAAAAAGAAACATCAGAGACAAACATAAAAAATTTAAAATAACCCAATTATTGTGCTCTTATTTCAAATAAAAATTTTATTTTGACTTGTTAAGTCATTAAAATTTCCAAAAATTTAATATAAAATGGGTTCATCATTAAACGGATGTAAAAATGCATTAACAAAAATATATGGTTCTAACCATATACGTGGGTTTCTCCTTATCTTATATATGTAAAATATATTGGATTAATATAAAAAATATTTTCTTGAATATTAATATATAAATTACATTAATATCACTCACTAATTGTAACTAATTTAATTTATTATGCTAAAATATCATTATGACTAAAAAAGTAATTATAATTTCCTCCATATTCAATCAGTTTTCATATTCACTACTAATTAATTGGTATCCTTTTAATTTAACAATATTTTAACCAATAAAATATTATTAAATTTAATATTTATGTTATATATTATTAAATTTATATATATTAGTAATGAATTATTGTTTGGTAACACTCGGTCTTGATGGTTTCGGGTGTGGCGGATGCGCAGTTGGGCCGGCACACAACATTAATATTTACTATGACCAATGATTATTTTGAGATCAATAAAATGATATATTAAAGTCTCCATGGAATAGAATAAATGATTTTTATAAAGATGGAAGAGGACTTAATCCCTTATTAATGATCTTTCACATCATTTTTATAATTAATTTAATAAAGAAAATAAAACATTGATATTTGGTACATTCATTGTTAATGATGTTGATCGTCCTGAATGAGAAGTCTAGATTTTATCAATTAATTTGTGAGGATCCAAATGATAATTTCTTTAGTTGTGATCCACATGTGCTCTTAGGGCCTCTGATCAACACCACTCATTATCCATGTGCAAGTGTGGTGAATCGAGTGTCTTTTGTCAGTCGTTCTTCATCCATTGTTCTTCAGTCTTGAAGGATGTATATCCTTCATGAGAGGTTCAGGAAGAGGATTTGAGAGATAAAACATTTAGCTAAACAATTATCAACTCACCATTCATGAAGTTCGGTACCTATAACAATAGACATACATGACTATCTATCGACATGAGAATCAGTTACACTATTTAATTGTGTTACATCAATTAAATACATTCCTAACTTTATAGAAACCCATTGCATTAAATAATTCTACTGGTTCATTGTGTATGGTGTGCCAACTTTCAAAAAACAATAATTATAAATAAAATTCCTCATTACAAAATAATTGAAGCATTAATATTATTTTAACTTGTGTCAACTAGTTAAAAAAATTACTATATTGAAAATAATTATTTTCATACAAAACCAGCCTAGGTCTGCTTAATCTCTATATCCATTTATTGTACTCCAGAAACAATATATAAATAAATTATTCTCTTAAGTAAATAATTTTTTACAAACTTGTAAATGAATATTTTTCAAATGATCAATAAAACAAATAAATAAATTTTACTTATAATACAGTGAATAAATATTTTTTTACTTTTTGTGATAACATTAACATGAATAAAATAATTCAGCAGTCTTGAGAATAATAAATATTTCTTCAATTAAATTAAATTATATGTTATACATGACCATCTAAAACACTTAGTGTGTGACCCTCTAGGACTCGTTCTCATTGGCATAAGTTGGGATTTCCTATAGTCAATGAATATTTTCTATAAAAGGTTCAAGGAACCCAAGAGAAAGAATGTAATTTTGCAACAATGACATCAACATATGAACACTCTTTGGGTGATATAATCTCTTTATTTCAATTTATCATCAGGCAGGTTTCATGATAGTGTCATAAACATTTATGCGTGATATTTTGATCTTTGAATACCTGAAATAAACAAGTAGTTAAAACATTTCCATGGAATTGTGTGTGATGGTACTATTTCTATCAAAGGTCCAGGATATCAAATTCTGTGAATTGAAGGGACAAATGCTTCCGCGACTTATCCATTAATAACATGCCACTCATGATGCACCCAACGTACCCTACAACCTAAAAAAATATAGAGTGATAGTTTTCTTCAGAAAATCAAAGTGCATGATTTGTGACAAATTTTAATGATAATCTTAATGTCTATAGATCATTATACATGATGGCATATTAGAAAATTCGATGACATCAAAACATGTGAAATTTTTACAAGAAGGTTTGTTCTCATAATCTCTTATCTTGGAGATTTCCATGTACTAACTCCATAACAGGATGTTCATCTGCTTACAAGTACTCTCACCTGACATTTTTACACAAATTTTCCAATCATTGTATGAAATCTAATCACAGAACAATATTTAAGAATATTGTTATAAAATTTCAAGGATCTCATCAATGTGGGGAACTTCCATGAAATTATCAATGTAAATAATAATCTATGACATTATTACATCATAGTAATAAAGAACAATGAATAATATGTAATAATATGTTCCATATTATAATACATTAAATATCCATGTAATCAAAGTACAAACATTGGATTTTAGTACACCAAAACTAACAAACACCCCCTTGGACTTGATCCAACTGCCTACAACATTCAGTTTACAAAACCTGACATGATGATAATTTCTCATCTAAGTCAATGATTTAGTCAGGGGGTGCATGATATTGTCTTCCAAGGAAATACTTCTCACTAAAACATCTTCTCTCTTAGAAAAATCCCTCAAGAGATGATATATCTAAAGTATGGGCTTATTCTACTAATGTGACCATAACTCTTTCATGAGACACTGCTATAGTATTATCACAATAAAGTGTGATATGATATTTCCTTCTAGGTACCACATCCATCTCTTAGACGATGTTTTTCATCTAAACATCTTTTTTTGACACCTTAGAATCTTTGATATACTTATAATCCTTAGTAGAATATGGACCAAACTCTATATTGAGCTCTTCTATCTCACAGTACCTCCATTCAAAGTTAAGATGTATCACATTTGTGACTTTATGTCATCATGGTCACTCTGGAAACTTGTACTTTTATATCCTCTGAAGATTAGTTCCTCATCTCCTACATAAACTAGGAAAATATCTTTATTACACCTCAGATACATTACAATGTTCTTGACTACTATCCAATGGCAGTCACATGGGTCATCTTGATATTTTCCTACCACACTAAATGTATAGGTGGAATCTATCCTGGTATATAGCATGAAATAGATGACTGATCCTATCACTAAAGCATATGAAGTCCTTTTCATTCACGTTCATTCTTCTTGTGTCAGAGGAAACATTTTCTTGGAGAGATGAATTTCATGTGATGCAAGAAAAAATCCCCTCTTGGATTGATCTATAATTAATTTCTTTACTATCTTTTCAATGTATGTACATCGTCTTATCACTAGAAATCCATTTTATCTATCACAATGGATCTTGATACCAAGAATATATGTTGCCTCACCCATGTCCTTCAAGGAGAATCATTGATTAAACCATGCCTTAACAGACAGTAAGACTGTTATATAATTTCCAATATGTAATATGACATCAAAATATACTATTAGGAAAATGAATGCACTACAAAAAAACCATTTTTAAACACAAGGCTCATATTCGGTCTTGATAAACCCAAATTCCATTATTGATTCAACAAAATGAATTTTCCATGAAAATGATGCTTTCATTAATCCATAAATGGATTTATGAAATATCTATACCATATTGGAATCCTTTGGAGTCATAGACCCTTCCAGTTGTGTCATGTAGACATCATACTAATGGTTTTCATTATTGAAGGCCATCTAGACATCCATTTTCCAAACCTCGTAGTCATGGAAAGTAATAATGGACAATAGAATTATGATATATTTCAACATTGTACATGGTGAAAAGTTTTCATCGTAGTCAATTCCTTAACACTACTTAAACCCTTTTACAACCAGTCATGTCATGGAGGTTCTAACATGTCCTTCCATGTCCAGTTTCATCTTGAATACCATTTTTCAACCAAAGGCTTTACAACAACTAAAGGATCTAAAAAAATCCAGACATGGTTTTGGTATATGGAATCCAGTTCATTATTCAAGGCATCTAGCAACTTGGCAATATCTGTGCCAAAAACTTCTTTCTTGTAGGTTAGAGGATCATTATTATCAACTAATAATAAGTCACCATCATCGATAACTAGAAAACCAAACCATTATTATTCCCTAACCTCTCTTGTACTTCAATGTAGTTATTGTGTCTTTGTAATAGTTCTTCTTCCATGGGCTTTTTTTAATTGGTTCTTGTACCAATTCTTACGTACCTTGTGCCTTGACTTAATCAAATTATATCTTGATCCCACTATATCATTTAGAGTGGTACTCCCTCTCATGGAATTTGGAATGTCTTTCCACTATAACCATTTTGTCTTGGGGGTTCTGTAGGTTATATCGCTTATTTCATTAGGGTATCCTATAAAGGTACACTTTGTGCCTAGGGTGGAACGTTTATTTCCTAATGAAGTCTAAACAAACACATCTATTCTCCCACATTGTTAAAGTCCATAACAAGGATTTAATTCTACCCCTAATCATGTAAAAAATATCGTTTACCAATTTAGTGGGTATGTTGTTTAGTATGTGAGTCTTTGTTTGTAACATATATCCCCAAAAGGATAATGGAAGACTCACATGAACCATCATGGATCTCACCATGTCCAAAACGGTTTTGTTCTTCCTTTCACTCACACCATTCCACAGGGTCGTGGTAGGATTAGTGAGTTTTCATATGATCACAAACACCCATAAGTAATCAATGAAGTCTTGATTATGATATTA
The DNA here is from genome assembly GCA_963277665.1 of Viscum album. NCBI lineage: Eukaryota > Viridiplantae > Streptophyta > Magnoliopsida > Santalales > Viscaceae > Viscum > Viscum album. The sequence continues at coordinate 1,707,649,038 of OY728140.1, read as the reverse complement.
TCCCACTCAGTCAGAGGGGACATTCTTAATATTCATACCTAGAGGTTCTCAACTTAATTCTTGTATTCATTGAACTTATCAATAGAATCTGACTTATACCTCCACAAAAATATATATCCATATCTACTAATATGATCAGTAAAAGTTATGAATAATGAGTACCCTCTCCTTGATTCAACTAGAAATGGTCCACACACATCAGTATGAACCAATTAGAGAAGCTCTTTATCTATTTCACATTTCCCACTATATAGATTTTTGGCCATTCTACTTTGTAAACATGCATGGAATATGACACATGGATTTAGATCGAAATAATATATATATCCATCATGATGTTACTTTGTCATGCATTTCTCATTTATATATCCTAGCCAGTGATGCCAAATTTGGGTGAGCTATGAGTCATGTGAAGAATCATTGTTATCAATTTCCATTACATTGTTTGTGTAATCCAACCTGTTAGTCTATTCAATAAATGTTTCGTAACAAAAAAAATTATATCTTTGTAAAAAATGAACCATTATTTCCAAAAATTGAGAACCAATCCATCTGTATCGATAATAGATACCGAAATAATGTTTTTTTAATATAAGAAACATAATAACAACCCATTAACACCAAGATCATCTCAATTGGCGATGTGAGGTGGTAGTCCCCACCAACTATAACCACAAGTCTGGCTCCATTGGATACTCGTATATCTACCTCCCCTTGGTAAATCTTCTTGAATCTACATGGTTCCTATATTTAGATACATTTATGAGCACAAAAGGTGTATCTAATACCCAATTTTTAAAAATAGATAGATTGAATTTGATACCAAACTCACATAAAGCTTCCCCTTGCTTCTTCAAATATGTGTTTTTTTCTTTCAGTGGCCCTTCATGCCACATTCCAAACAAACAGCCTCATGTTACCGTGCCTCCCCTTGTTCTTCTTTTTCTTGGATGGGTGTGAATAACCATTGGGATTAAATCTCATTACCAAACCTCTATTCATATTCACTATAAGGAAATAATACTTTTCATGCTTTATTTCTTTTTCCACTTGGTATTTAGATAGTCTGGTTATTACCAACTACAAACTTACAGCTCCTTGATATATTGAGTGGACTCCCCAATCAGGAATTTTTAACATTGGATTTCATCAACTCTTGCATCTAATATTACAGCATGTCTAAAAGGGGAAACTCCTCTTGATGTAATATGGTTATTTGAACCCTAAATCATTCATAAGGGCTTTTTGTATAAAAATAAGTGTCCCAATATGGGTTGTTCAATAACATAGTTTTATTGTGTTTTCCCATAATCAAGTAACATATAGCTTATTTTGACTTAATGTTTTATATGAGGTATTTTTATCTCTTCTGTGTGAATTAATTATTATCATTATCACATACATGTGAATATTAAGTGGAAATTTCATATTTGATTATCCATGCCTGGAGAATATTTATACAAATGTTTGGTTTATCATAATTCTTTATTTCATTGTTGTTTGGTCATTAAATATGTGATCATGAAATAAAAATAAAAAATGATAAACCATGTAACTTGTATAAATAAATTAAAGGGAATGATCATTATCTTTTCTAATTGATAGTTCATCTGGCAGTTGGGATACTAACCCTATCCATGGTGAGAAAAACCTTCATCCTTTTGGGTTCATGTTTAGAGCTTTCACATGTCTACCTCTATATCACCTAGGATTGGTTTCATCTTGGAATTAGCTTGAACTGCCTCCACTAGTTTTGGAGTTCCATCCATTACATATGATTTTTTAACTCACACACAGATGAGGGGTAAAAGGGGGTTTACATAAAATAATCAATGGTCATGTAGACCATACATATTAATGAGGTGATATTGCTTATAGGCCACAAATTATTTTAAATAATTAATTCAAAGGAAACAAATCACATAAAAGTGTCTTGGTATAACTCATGATCACCAACATACATGCAACATGTAATGAAATTAATAAAACTAGTATTAAATTCTTTATTCATTCTTTTTAAATGAATAATTGTGCACAAATCAATTAATTATTTTCTTTAATTAATGAATCCTTTTATCTTAATAATTTTTGGAATTTTCTAAAGATTCTATTCTTTCTATGTCAATTCACCTTGGAGGTATCCTGGTGGATACCCATTATAATATACACAATAAGTATTATATTTCTATACTCTCCTACTCTTATGACATATGGCATACAAGATATTTCAATTCATAGAGTTACAACCTATAGAATAATTTATACAAGATGTTTCTTTCTAAACATTTCCCAAACATTAATGTCTTAAATTTTGGTAATCTTGTAAAGTACAGGGCATGTACTACCTTAAACCTATATCCTGAAGTCAAAAAAATTGGACTCGGTGTGTGAAGTGTAATTTATCCATTTTGGAGTACACTCTCTATATAGTGGTCTGTAAACTATGTTGTCTACATGTTACACACTTACAATCAGTTTTTCCAGGTATGAGATGCACGGTTTGGCCCCCTGACCCGAAGGTACTACACACCATGTGCAGTTGGCCACATGGTGTGTAATCTGGTAAGCGTGTGCCAATATTCTTCAGCCAACACACAGTGTAGAATTTACTACATAGTGTAAAATAAATTAACACAACTTGAGTAATTTCTGAATTAGTCCTAATGCACTGAACACGACTACACGACATATAATCTGGATTACATGTCATGTTTGGAAGAGAACGCAATATGTAAGTCTGAACAAATAAAATGTTATTTCATGAAACCTTGGCAGAATCATTGGAACCTCCTGATGAGTTCCCATTTTTATATTAATTAAAAAATAATTTGTTTCTATGAAATCTTAGAGAAATGAAAAGAGTGATAACATATATAGATATCTTTATTACAAGAACGATTAACCATGAATTATAAAACCAAATTATTTTAGTTTAAATCATTCAAAAATTATTTAAATAATTATATACTATGATGTAACACCACTAATACCACTTTATGTTTTCATGCATGGTAGAATCGTGGTTGGGTCTCCAACCCATATTAATTCTTTCCATGATCCAGGATTATTTTGGAATCAAAATAACAATGAATTTCACTCTTCATGGATTGAAATAATAGATTTAGATAAAGAAGGAAGTAGTCTGAAACCCTTAGAGAGGATCAGACACATCATGTATTTAATTAATTTCATTAATTTCATAAAAAAAATAATAAATGGATATTCAGTAGTTTTTTTTATGATGTGGATCATCCAGAATGACCATTCTAAATTGTATCATTCTTCATGTGAATATCCAAACCAGAATCCATCTAGAAGTGATCCACACATGCTTTGATGTCCCCGATCAAAACCACTCATTATCTCTGTGCTAGTGCGGAAAATCGAGTGTCTTGCTTCAGTCTTTTTTTCACAGGTTCTTCAGTCATGAAGAATGCCTCTTGTTCTTGAGAGGGGTGGGAAAGGGATTCAAGAAAGAAATCTTTTAGCTCAACAATTCTTTATTCACCATGTTTGTAGTTCGGTACCTGGCACAATAGATGTATTGGTCTATTTATCAACATGGGGCTTTTGTTACATTATTCAAATTCCTAGAATCTACTAAATACATTCATAACCATAGAGAAACCCCATGCTATTTATAATAATACAAAATCATTATTTAGGGTATTCCAACTTGTTCAAAATGGAATTATAAATTAAATTTCACATCACAAAATAATTGAAGCTTTATTATTATTTTAACTTTTGAAAACAAGATAAATAATTATTTATTATCTTGCAAATAATTTTTTTACTACTGAACCAACCTTGGTCTACTCAAACTCAACTTCTATTTTTTGAACATCCAAATAAATAAATTATTCTCATAAATAAATTTCTATTTACAAATTAGTAAATAAATATTTATTAATTGTTAAATAAAATAAATAAATATATTTTACTCACAATCCAGTGAATAACTGAATATTTATTTTCTTTGATCATTTTAACTTGAAAATATTTATTTCATGGTCTTATGAATAATTTTTATTTCATTAATTAAATTCAAATAGAATTTAACCAAGACAACCAAAAACACTTTGTTTCTGGCCCTATATGATTTTTTCTCATTGGCACTAGATGATCTTTCCTAAAGTACAAGATTACTGTCTAGAGACGGGTCAAGGAACCCAAGAGAAAGAACCTAAAGTCACCACAATGACATTCACATACGAGAACTCACTATCTAATATAATAAATTTATCTCAATATCTCATCAAGCTATTTTATGAATGTGTCATCAACTTTTATGCTTAATATGTCGTTCTATGACTACCTATGGTAAACTCTTCATTACAACATGGACAAGGAATTCCATGTGAAATCTATATTTCAATCAATGGGTCGAGATATCAACTTCCATAAATGGATGTGACAAATCCTTCCTTGAATTAGGCATTAATAACATGCCAATCATAAATCACCCAATGTATCCTACTTCCCACCAACATTGTCATAATAGTTTTGGTATGTAAATAAAAGTTCACGAGTCGTGACATATATTAATGATAATATTAAAGTATTATGATAATTAAACATGCTCTCATATAAGAATATCTTATGACACCAAAACATGTGGAATTTCTTCTGTTGGGTATGCCCTCATAATCTCCCATCTTGGAGATTACCATGTACTGACTTCATGATAGGAAGTCTCATCTTTTTATGAGTTCTCGCACCTGAGAGTATGTATACTATGAATCATATCAAAGTATTTCATCCCAATGTAAAGAAATATTTAAGAATATTGTAATCTAATTTTGACCTTCTCATCATATCATGGAACATCCATGACCATATCAATGCAAAAAATTCTCCAAGACATTATTATATGACATTCATGCATAGTAATTAAAAATATGTAATAGTTTGTGTAATATTTGAATACATTAAATAAATATGTCATCCAATAAAAAATATTTGGTTATAGGAAACAATCTCTAATATTTTATTCTTATTACATAAGCCATCGTGAAAAGATTGCTTTTCCTGAAACTTAAACTAACCGCAATGTTCTATATATAGAAAGATAAAATCTATTTTTCATGTAGTGCATGATTGACTTGGTGATTCATAAAATGTATGGAATACATATTTATTTAAAATAAAATAATCTATTTTTGTGATTCATCAAATGAAAAATATCAAAAAGGATATTTAATTTAAAAAATAAACATTCACAAAATCTTGGGGGTGTTCCATTCTACCCGAAATAAAATGAACTTCTCCCTCAAAATTTATTTGGTTTATCAAATGTCTATTATATTTATTTTTTATTAATAGAAACCCAGATCACAAAAATAAACCCAAAAATATCCTTTAAAAAACAAATTTGGAAGCATAATAGCTACCCAGAGAAACAAGGAGTTGGGTATCCACATAGGATAACATTGTTGGAATGTGAAAACATAAACTTGGAAGATAAATTCAGCTATCATGTTCTAGAAGAGAGTGATAATGAAATTGGTTATGAGAAAGTTAAAAATGAAAATCCATAAATTTTTTACTATCTAAGGGACCATTTGATTCATCATTAAATAAGGTTCTATGATAACATTTTTGGATTCAAGATCCTTTCTATAAGGTTGAATAATTTTCTATAGAATTTATACTTACATGATTTCATTCAATTTATATGTAAAATATCACCCTTTTGTCATGTCTTGAAAAAATTTCCACTTCACATCATTCTCCAAAAATGATAGTGAATTTTTCAATCATGGAGCACTAACAGATCATGAAATTCTTGATAAGTCATCACATATCACATTAATTACATAAGAAACACAAAATTGTTAGAGCACTTTATCCAATGTGAATAAATCCTCATGTGGTGAGATTATAATTCAATATCACATATACCATCCAAAGACGAACTGAAACATTTCATAAATGGTTTACCTTACAACCCTTCTAAAATTTTAAAATCAGTTGCATTATAATGAAGTCATAAAATCATCTTAACAGTAATCCCCTATATACCACAAAGTATCTCTTGGTTTTCACTTTCTTAATAGGTGAATACCTTATTCATAAATTCTATTGAAACATGGTAATAACCTGAATTAACATATATCCTTTTGAAAAATATTAATTCTTCCTTAATCCAATGATTTCTGGATATATTCCTTGAATCCAATATGTTTTAAACTTCATCCATCAAGACATATACCAATGTTTCAAAAAATAGTTAGTTGGTTGTTTTTTCATTGATACAATCAAATTTACATTACCCAAAATAGCCATTTCTTTAGCCAATATAAACAATATTTTCTCAATATCGTGAACACAATAAGGGTTACCTTCTATAATAACTATACCCCATAATATTATTTAATGAAACATTCCTTTAACATTTTATATGTTGTCTCATCCTCATCAGCAATATAACCATTACTTGTACAACTATACTTATAATCTTCAGGATATTTCTAGTTAGGACATTGTTTTTCATAATGGAAATTCATTCCACACAGAAAACATTAAACCCACAATGATGTATAATGTAGGATAATATTCTCATCCTCTTCATTAACTAAACTCTTCATTTTTCATTTTTAATCACTTTCTTTCTATCCATTTTATCTATTGTCTAAACACCTTCTAATTCATATAATGCATTCACTTAGGTGATTTTTTACACCATAGTTACTTAAAGGAATAAAGAATCATCTTTCTTCTATGATCTCCATTACTAGAAAGCACATTAATCATCTTCCTTCTTTTCCTAGGTCAGTTTGAGAATTCGTTAAGGTACACATTGTTATTATTGTTCTATGAAACATGACTAGGAATGATCACAACATTCATCACTCTAGTGATCATCCAATTTAACTTCTCATTAGAATTTCTTTTATCTCATTCAAAACTAGCCATGTAACTTGTGGATCCCATTATTGACTAAAAACATATATCATTGTGTAAGCGACACTTATTATAGTGTAAAACCGTGTAATCAAAAAAATTACTTATTGGAATTATAAATTATGACACATTCCATTAATAATGAAACCATAGTTTTATGCTGTGTTATTCATTTCTAGCTTCTATTTAAATCATTCATGATGGTATATAATGATTTTTTAATTCCCAATGCATATCTCCCTAGAGATTCATACTATGTGTGGACTAAAGCATGTAGTCGTGTACTAGATTACCTCAAGTGAGGAAGAGGACATCATGATGGAGTTTTTAACCCATGATACATAAACTCTAGAGACAAATCCACATTTAGTATCCATTATAGGAATTTTTATTATGAAACCACTCACTTTATCCTTTACCAATATTGTAGTACATTTTCTGATACTTTTCTGTATCCTTAGACATGTCCTTGTAATTATAACTAATTTTTCTCATCCAATATTACATTGAATAAATAATCCTTTTCCTTGCTAACAAACATTACATACCAATCTAAACATACTTATACATTACATAAAATTTTCAGAACATTTAAAAAATTACACAAACAGACACTGATTCGCTGTATTAGTATAGTACCTTCTAAAACATTAAAACTGATACATAATGAGCAACAATATATCCCAATAGGTTCTTTAAGACATGATTCCATTTTATATACATAAAACATAATATATATCATCATAAAATGGGGAAGTAAACATAAAAATGGATGTCACAATATGTTGATAAAGGCTAAAAGGGGGAAGTATGTAAGCATAAACATAACCTTAATGTTAGGAGAACATGATCATGTAAATAGAAGATCATATCGTGAATATTAGTGATCATAAACATCAATTGTGACATTAATATTGGAAGTTATTATGAAAAGAATCATAAAGAAATAATGTATATAATCCATTATATCATAACATAAAAATGAAACATGGTATTGTGTAAAACCCATAAGCATAGAATATCATTTTCCTATTATCCTAGTAATCACTTCTGAGATCATCATAGTAGTATGGGTTCCCTCGCCATAGCATCTTGGAAGTCATGGTTCACTTCCATATCTATCTCAGTCTCATTAGTTCACTACACATAGCATCTTGGTAGACATAGTTCACTCTTACGACTATCTTAGTAGTCAAGGATCACTAGAAAGACCATCTTATTTTATCTCATGATATATAAATATTTACCTAATCCATTGGAGGTAGATATATCACCCACCTATATCATATTGAAATGAAACATACATGTTCCAAAAACATTAAAAATCATATAATCAACCAGGAAATAAAATTAGTGTCATAAACATTTAGTATTATGAAAACCTAGGAAATATTATACAGATTTCATAAATATTTCCTCAAAATCAAAAAACCATTAAAATAAGTTGTCTTAATAAAATATAACCCATGAAAGGTAAATATTTTTCACAAAACACCATGCCATATATAAATAATCCATTCATAAAAATAATATGAATGGAATAATTGAATAAATTTCCCAAAAAGGGACGAGGAACACCAATTAATTCCTTCTTAAATGGGAAATAATTTTGAGATACCTTTTAAGAACATATCTGGATTTAACATCTTTTAATATTTGGAAATTTATTTTAAAAGTAGGAAACCTTTTCATTTCCATTTTGTTTAAAGAAATCAAGAATAAAAATAATGAAAATTTTATGAAAATTTGAATAGATTTTTCATTCATAAATTCTAATAGAATATTTAACATTTTTGGAAAATCATTTCATTAAAACTACATTGATAATATATAAAAAAATATTTTGAAAATTTTGAAAAACATTTTCCCTAAAAACAAAGAAAATAAGATTGAAAACTGTTTTGAAAACCATCCTCTTTGATTTTATTTAAAAAATATGAAGGGATGCTTGAAAATCATAAAATGTTTTTTAAAACCCATTTTACATGAAAATTATGTTCAAATTAAATATGAAAAAAAATTAAACGTGGCTATAGAAATAAAATATATTTCCAACCAAAGATATAAATGAGGTCATATTTTTCTGAAAAACATTTTTCATAATAATCATAAGAACCAAAGAGTGGGATAATTGATCTAATACATGAAGATATTATGAAAAATAAGTGGATATGAAAATTAAATATAGTTCATAAGATATTTTTAGTAATATTTCAACAAAGGAATCATGAACACAAGCAATCTTGAAAAGCGATGACATTGTTTCAATAAACACTTATCACTAGGTAAGTTGGGATCACACACATCATGAAAGAAACATAAATAACATGAAGCTTAAAATATAAAATAAAGAATTATATTGATGATATAACATTTAAAATGTACGTATATATACCTTGGATAATAATATAGGTTAATAATAATACATGTGTCTTAAATAATGCAAATGGAGAAAAACATTTCTTGCTTATTTGGTATCTTTAGAGTCATTAACACCCTGAAATATATTTCTTGAAATGGATATGTAAATACCAATATATTTAATTATAATAATATTATAATACATCCATGGGTATTATACACACCACCCAAATTTGATGGGTTGTGAATAAAGCTTGTATCTCACATAAATAAAATGTTTGGTGAAATTCCCTTACCTTATGTCTTGACTCTCTTAATACTTGAAAAATTATAATGTATAATAAATTTATTTTTAATATAAATACTTTAATGAACAATTTTGTTACATATAATACCATTTATTTTTTAATTATGAATTTATATTCCCAATTGTTATCAATTTTATAGTAAGGATTCACTTCGGGTAATATTCTCTTTGTTTTCTGGTTGTGTCATAATTGGTTATATATTGGGTCTTTATACATATATTATGATTTAAATAATTTCAAAAAGTATATAAATATCATTAATATTAATTAAATTATTACTATAATAATATATTTAATATATATTTATGAAATGGAACACGTCATTTATGGAGATGGTTGGTTGTACGTATGCATAATCGTTGTTTTTGTTTTATAGTCATATTGAAATACACTTAGTAAATGATATATATATATATATATAATTATTCATGTATAATTATTATCTAATAAATATCATATACGTTCACTAAACCCATATTAAGTACTTTCCATGTACTGTGTGAATGAATCATATCGCTTTGACAGTGCAGTAGTCCGCACTTCCTCAAACAAAATTATAATATTTACACCAAATGTAAATTATAATTAATTATATTTTATAAGGATTAAAAATTAATAAATATATAATAAACATAATATTAAACATATATGAGTATAGTTTCCATCATAACGTCCACAATGAGAGGCGGTAATGGAAAAATTGTACAATCATCGTTTTATCTGGTGGTAGTTCTCTTTATATGTAAACAGTATGTTCATTACCCATTTGACTGTGGTCTGTATAAGTGTTGGTTTAATCCTAAATTCAAAAAATCAGAGTATATTTATTATACTATTTTTTTACTATAATTTAATAATAATATTTGACGGGGAGGATAATTGATATCAAATAAAAAACAGGAAAATGAATGATAACACTTATTCGGGTTACTCTTTTTAGTTTACACCAAATAGATTCATTTGATTTTTTTCATCCCAATGGGATGGTACTATGATTATGGGAGGATATATAGGATATATTTTGGGAGTTATTTTTCGAGATAATGTTGGTTGAGTGGTGTGAGTAGGTGGGAGGAGATGAGGCATTTTTATAATAGATGATGAGTAGTACTATTGTAATATTTGGGAAATGGAATTATAAACTTGTTTTTTTTCTTTGGAAAGTGAATAAAATTATAATACAAAGTTGATACAAGTTATTATAGGGTCCAAATATTTCCATCAAATGGATTTTTTCTTGTTTATTGTTAATTGAGGCCTTTAGTTTTAAGGTTTAGTCCTTATTTATGCTTTATTTTAACATAATCAATGTAATTAATTTTAATTACATTCATTAATTTGTTTTCAAAATCGAATTCAAAATTATTTTAAATTAGATATTATGTTGATTCCAAATATCTAATAAATTTTACCATATTGCAATCAAATAATTGGTAGAAATTTATTTCAAATTAACCACACAGTTGGGTTGACAATACGGATTTTTAATGAAAAAATCATCTAAAGATTGTTATATTTTTATATTAAATTTCAATTTAAAATTGAATAAAATGGACAAAATGGGTTTATTAATTAAAATATGATATAATTAAATTTTTAATCCAATTTAAAATTTTACGTATATTGTAAATAAATTACTTTAAAAATAGTTTTGAACTAAAATTAAGTATTTTTCAATATTCATAAAAAATTGAAATATTGCTAAAAAATTCAAAAAGATAATTAGCCTAGTTATTATAATTTTTTAGTAATTATGAAGTTTATTTTGACATATTAATCCAAAAAATTTGCAATAATTGATTTAAAATGGGTTTTCCATTTAAATATTGTAAAATTTTCTTATTAATAATATAACTTCTAATGCATAAAATTGGGTTTTATCATATCTTATATATAAAAAATATATTGTATGATTATAAATTAGTTGTTGAATATAGAATATATAATATATATTAATATCTCAGTATAACTATAATTAGTTTTACTTGTTATGGTAAAATATCTTGCTGTCCATACAAATAAAAATATTTTTCATCATATTCAATTGGTTTTCAAATTCATTTCTAATTAATTGGTAACCAATGAATTAAACTATATGATATTTAATCCAATAATATTAAATTTTATACCCATTTTATATATGATTAAAAAATAATATTAACCAATGAATTATTGTTCTATAAAACATAGTCTAGAGTATTACGCAAACCATCATGGGAAGTCAATCTTGCAGGTAACATAAGCTAACCTCAATGTTCCTTGAAGATAAATCTAAAATTACTACTGTGTGTAGTGCATGACTAACTTATTATTTCCTATTAAAAATATAAATATATTGTTATTTAAAATAAAATAAAAGATTTTTAGTTTTTCATGGATTAAAAAATATCAAAAGGATTAAATTTATTGGAAAAAAAATAATTCACAATATCTTGCGGTGTTAAAATATGAATCCTACAAAACCATTAATATTTTTAATCAATTTTAAGACCATATATTTAATTGTATGACTCACATTGCCATAAAAAGGGTGTACTTTTTAAATATCTACCCTTTTCCTTACAAAATAATGATAACTACTCCCATTTGGAAAAAACCATGGGAAAAACACGGTTTGGATTGTGGTTTTGGTTATTTTATTATGTAGAGTCCAAAACCTAAATAATAATTCAATCCCCCAATTTTCCTATATAAACCCACTATAGATCCAATTTCTATTCAATAATACTCTTTTTATAACATACATACTTTTCAATACTCTCTATAGAGTTCTCTCAAGTTGCCCCATGCTCTAAATAAGCCTCTCCCAAGAATTTGGAGTTACACACTCAAGTATGGGATCGTTCCATTTCTCCTCTTTATTAATGTATATTATTTACATTATACAATTGATATTCATTAACATATTATTGGATATGTTACTATATATCAAATTTATTGTTAAATTTATTTCCAAATGGTGAGAGACCCCTTTCTCTCTCATAAACCAATTTTATGGATTTTTGGGGATGTCATTGTGCTGAAAAAATTTCACTGTGATTTTACATGACAAAATATTTGTTTAGTGAATAACATACCAATTTACAATCAAGGGTATTCAAGGTTATAAACTTATACCTCCTTGAAATGGTACTTATATGTATTTATTCCACACTAATTTATCATGAAATAAAATATTATGATTAATGAATACGTTTTTTATGATCTATTTGGCACACATCGACATTAGAATAAGAAAAATGTGATGGGTGCGCCCAGAATAATATAGCACAATAATATATTGGGTAATGATTAGACTAATGATACATCATGTCAAAATAGAGAGGGGATCTAAATTCATTTTATAAGAGTTTTTTCACCATGTTGTCTTTGCAATTTATCCTTTACTGATAAATTTTCCACTTCAATGTTTTAAAATTAAAAAAAACAATAATCTACAATTGGGTTTAGTATTTTATTTAGATTTTGACGGAACTAGCTTGTTTATATGGTGAATAGTAACATACCCATATGAATAGTAATTTGAATAGTAATATGACCCAAATGAATAGTAACCATTATTTTTATTTTATATTTTTAAGGAATTAAGATAATGACATCTGGATTAATTTTCCAATGTGATATAAAAGCAGTTATAGTTTTAAAAATGTTAATTTTTGAATAATGAATGATTTTATTTATAAATTAAACTAATTATATTTAGAATATTATTTTTTAAAAATGGATTTTATTTTTTAATTCTTCACGATGTAAAATGTTGATGGTGGTTGTTTGGGTTTTTCTAAAATTATTGAATTTTTATGAATAGTGAAATACGATGAAATACTGTATATTCAAATTATCAGTTAAATAAACTATTTATGACATCAAATGTTTTGTATGAAAACATGGATTGAACTCACATTCCATTATTATTATTTTGGGTCACATGAATTATTATTATGCATAGTATTGAGAAAAAAATATTATAATAATTATTAAAATCATGAAAAATACCTCATAACCTCCACTATAAATACCACCCTCATTTACTTCTTCCTCCCAAACCTCTCAAGCCTTGTTCCTTCCATATTTTCTACTCAATATTTCTCCCAAGGCTCTTCACCACTTCATATAGCTTCTAGACTCACCAAAAGTTCAATACTAAAATCTTTAAGAAGGATCTGAAGGAAAAGATAACAATAGGTAAATATTGTCCTTTTTCATTATTTTCTTTCATTTTATGTTATTTTAAATTTTAATTTATATTATGTTTGGATATTTCATTCCATATACCCCTTACTACCCATATTTATGTCATCAAAATATTTTTGTAATTTTATGTGACGTCGTTGGGCTGCCAAATTTTCTTAAGAGATTTCCCAAAATTCCATTTATTTTAAGATTCCATTTTTTTTATTTTTCATCCCTCTCCTCCCCTTATACAAGATAAATGAATGATAGAATATATTACATATTTTCTTATTTCATAATTTTAGTGGAATACTCACCATTACATATTTTCTCCTCTCCTAGTTGTTCAAGAAATTAAAACACTATCCAAGATGTGTCAAGTTACTGAAATTTTGAACGATGTGTTTTTTATTTATTTTACTTACTTCAAGACTGGTCATGAAACCATTTTTATGTTAGTACAAAATTATAATTTATGAATTATATATTATATGAGGTTCTGAAATCATTTTATACACATGTTATTAATTTATAATACAAATGATTTCATTACGATCGAAGAATCAAAAAAATGACCTAAACTAATATCAATAATGTTTTAACATATGAAACATCCTCATGACAGAACTCAAAAATATAAATGGTACAATTTTTGTATAGGGAAATATTTAAATACAAATTAATTCCAATTCTGGATTTTCACTCCCAATCGACATGAATATCCATCCTGAATTGATCATGAAATCATGTAAAGAACACACATGAAACAATGGAAGGAAGAAAATACTAATAATTAATGGGGGAAATGATGTAATGAAATGATAATATAGTGTCTTATAAAGATGGATATGTTTCTTTAAGATATAAATAGCCCAATTTTAACCATTATTAAGATGTTTTAATTGATTCTTAAGTAAGAAAGCCTCGAGGTAAGGTAATTCCTAACCCAATTTCCATTCTTTGGGTTAATTTCTAATTTGTTATTTATGTGGTATTAAATTTTTTGTGTGGTGTGATATGTTTATATTATGTTTAATTATGTTTATTTATAGTTTTTATACTTATTCAATCCACTATATTATGTCTCACCAGGATTATATGATATTTCTATGAGGATTTTCATTTAAAATTATCATTTAAAATTCTGTTTTAAAAAATTTAAATAGAATGTTTTTATGAAATTATTAATGTTGTATGTTTATTTTATGATTCTTGGGAATTTTTTAAAATGATGGTTTGGAATTATATATCCCCCAAAATTATTGGTTATGTGTATATTGGACGTCGTCCATATGGTTACTTCACCTGTAACTTCGATGGTTACACAAATTGTAAGGTAGCTATGAGGGTTACAAATTATAAGGTAGACTAGATGGTTAAAAGATTATGTAAGTAATTCAATAGGATTATTTTATGGTCATTTCTTTGTTATGATGATTTATTGGGATATTTCCAAAATTTCATGTTTCAAAAAGTATATATATATGGTTAATAAGATTGTCTGTGAATATGATTTCATATGTAACATGTTTTCATTATTCATTATATTAATTTTCCTTACTGATATTTTTTTCCCATCACACGTTTCTTAATGGTTTTAATAGGTTATAAGGATGTGTAAGATAATTAAAGAACCCAATTTAAATGATTTAATAATTTTTAAAGAAAACATGTTAAATTTTAATGTTTTATATTTTGGAAGTAATGAATATTATTTTCATAGTATCAAACATGTATTGATCTGTAATTTTAGGAATTTATTATATTCCAATATTCTAATGATCTAAACTTGAAATGAACCCCAATGTTAAAAGAAGTTATTTCATGAATAAATTCAATATTAAGTAATATAATAAGGTCAGGTCTTTATAGTTGGTATTAAACGATGTTTTAGATAAATTTACAAGTTAAGATGATGTTAATATAATAACATAAATGTATTTTTATTCTAGGGTTAATTTGAAATGTTATATAATTTAATGATTATCATGTTTCTTTGACTATGATATGTTTTTTTGAAATGTTTTTTTGTAGAAGAAATAGGAATGCTAGAGAGGAGAGGCCCATATAGAACAACATCCATCTAAATCTGCTGCTTGGAATGGAAAGGATTGGAACCGAGTAGTTTTTGATCATATTGGATCACCTAACACAGGTAATAAATGGTGGGGGAATCGATGCAACAAAACTACCCATGATACCAAAACATAAGATGATGATAGTGGATCATTTTATGAGACAACACCCTCTTGATTTCAATGGAACTTCTATCCCAGTAGTGACTAAAGAAGGGATTAAATCCCTTGAGAACATATTTGATGTTATGGGATGTTCATCTAATAAAAAGGCAAGTCTTTCCAATTATCATTTTTAAGGTGAAGCTGATCAGTGTTGGGAAATTGTCAAAAATATCATGGATAGTGAGGATGTTGATTCCATGGAGTGGGATGAATTTAACAGTCTTTTCCATGAAAAATATTTTCCTAAGGTAGTGAGATATCGGATGTATAATCAATTCCATGAATTAAAGAAAATGAGGAAGATTCAATGGTTGTGTCTGAAGATATTGTCACCCTGTTGGCATGGTATGCACCAAATATTATTCTAGATCATGGTAGAAAAATCATATACTTTTACCCAGGATTGAATCTATGGAATCGAAAGGAGTGGGCCTCCTGTGAATTCAAATGTTATAAGAAACATACCCCATGGACGGAGAGGTTAGAGATGGGGTCTGCTAATGATCACATACATTTTGGAAACAAGGAGAATAAGAGGTCAATATAGTAAGTGATGGGTAAGATTCAACCAATGAAATCTGATGGTAAAAAAAAATCCAATTTTCAGTTTGTGAAAATTATGGAAAGAAGCACACTATAGAATGTCTTACCAAAACTAAGAAGGGTTTTAGATGTGATAATTTTGGACATATGGCACAATATTGGAATGAAAATTTTCCTAAGACTAATCCCGATAATAAAATTATTTTGTTTTTTAAATGTGGTTAGATGAGTAATTATGAATCTTCCAATCCAAAGAGAGATATGAATGATGAAAAGAAGCCAGAATATAAGAAGAAATGTGCAGTGAGATCCTCTTGAACTACGTTAGCAGATTTCGGGCCATCCAATGAAGCTGTATTAGGGTCCTTGGTTGTTTACATAGACATTGATAATGTTTTTTTTCAATAAATGGGCTACACAATCTTTTGTTTCTGATAAATTTTTGAGTTAATTCGAAATATCACATAAATAAATAAGATAGGATGTTATTGTTAAAACACATGGGGGAAATATAAATGTAAAAATGAATTATAAGAAAATTTCTATAATGGTCTTTCGATGGTCTATACCAACAATAATTGTGGTTTTACCGTAGTTTAATTTGATGTTATTATAAGAATTGATTGGATTTCTGTATATCATGAAAATATTGATTATAGAGCTACGGAAGTTGTTTTTTATAAATAGTTTTAGTTTTTTATAAGAATAAAAAAATACAATTGATAACATATCAAGAAGCTCAAAAAATATGGAAATATGGAAGTGAATGTTATTTTGAACATAATGTTGAAAACAAGGTAATAGTTAAGATTAATGATGTTTTAGTGGTAAATGAATACCGTGATGTTTTTCTGATGAGATACCCATTTTCACACAAGATCGAGAAGACGAATTCATCATTAACATAGTTCCTAATGTAAAGAAAATTTCAAACCCCAATGTCGTGTGGCTCAAATTGAACTTCTTTAATTGAAACAAAAATCAATTGCTAGATTTTCTTGATAATGTATTCATTAATCCTAGCAATTCACCATGGGGTGATCTTGTTTGGTTCTTCAAAAATAAATATGGTTCTATGAGACTTTGCATTGATTATAGAGCTTTGGATAACATCCCTATTAAAGAAAGTATTATTTTCTTCATATCGATCACTTTTTTGATCAGATACTTGTAACTCAGTACTTTTCCAAGATTTACGTGAGATTTGGATACCATCAGCTAAAGGTGACGGTGGACGACATCCCAAAAATATATTTTTGTACTACATATGGGCATTATGAATTTGTTGTTATGCTAATTGGATTTACTAATTATACATATGTATTCATAAATATTATGAATAGAATATTTTAATAGTTCTTGGATAAATTTGTTGTTGTATTTATTGATTACATTCTGGTATTGTCCAAAAAGGATAATGAAAAACACCTAAGGGTTGTTTTACAAACCTTAAAGGAAAAGAAACTGTGTGTAAAATTCAAAAGCTATTATTTTTTGTTTCAATAGATTTATTTTCATGCAGACATTGAATATAATTTTGGAATACTAATTTATCCTCTCAAAACAAATGTGGTAGATGAATGGACAAGACCTACAAATGTTACAAGGATTCGATCTTTTATTGGATTAGAAGGTTAATACTGACAGTTTGTTAAAAACATTGCATGGTTATCTTTCCTTCTAACTATATTAACACAAAAGGGGTTAAATTTAATGGATAGATTAATTTAATGTCTGTTTACATAAACTGACGAAGAGATTTGTGAATGCACCAAATTTGGAATTCTCTTCACAAAAATGGCGAGTTTTCCATATATAGTGATGCTTTTTAGAAGGGGATTGGTACTATTTTGATGTAGAATGTTAAGAAAATTTCGTATGCTTCAATACAACTAAAAAATCCTGAGTTAAATTATCCCACACATGATTTGGAATTGGCACCTTTGGTTTTTTCTTCGAAAATTATTAGGCATCATTGATATAGAGCCAAATGTCAAATATATATAGACCATAACAATCATATGTACATATCCACATATAAATAATTAAACATGATTCATATAAGATGGTTTTAACTTATAAAGGATTATTATTACATGAAAAATTATCATCTAGGAAAAGAAAAAAATGTGTTGGATTCCTTGAGTCAAAAAAACGTGAATTGTTAACCATTTTACTTTTGAAAAATGATCCCTTGATTAATGAATAGATGAATTTTGGCATAGATGTTGTTGGTGTAAAAAATAAATCGGTTTTCTTTATGGTTTTTTTGTATGCATCATTATTAGAGTGAATTAAGAAGGCATAGAAAGAATACAATGAGCTACAGAAAAAGGTATAATTGGTTAAAAAGGGTAGGTTTCAAGAATCTATCCTTGATAATGATTATGCGGTATGATTTGGAAAAATGTTGTGTGTGCCTTATGTTTCCTAGTTGATGTAACATCCCAAGTAAGTAAATAATAATATATTTTCATATTTATGTATATTTATGAATTATATAGTGTTTTAGAGGCTTAAAATGAGAATAAATGCAATCTTAAGCATGGAATACTCTAATATTTTTAATAGATTATTTCACAGCCTTTTGATGGAAAAACATTTTTAAATATTAATTTTGACAATTTTATAATCTATATTTGTAAAAATAAACTTATTCTTTATAATTGGGACATTTAAATTTACTTTGGATAAATTTTTGGTATTTTTCTGACAATGTTCATTTTTTAATGAATAGTAAAAAATACTGTATTTTACTTCAAAACAACTTTTTCATCTAATATAATTATATGGTTAGATTATATTTTTAATTGGTTTTAAATTATATTTATAATATATTATCTCCATTAAATCATATTGTGGTCATTATAATTAATTTCACTTGGAAATTGGATATAAAAAATTGTCAATCTTTTGATAGATATTGTTTTTAAAACACGCTATTTGTTTTGACAACGGGAATTATTTTTAATTTAATTACTGAAAATTCAATGTTTATAATTTGGTAAAATTGATTCCATATTTTTAATCATAAGGTCAAAATTATGTAATTAATACTCTTTTGTTTTTTGACATTATGAATAGTAACGACTGTAATTATCTTTAATTATCGTGATTAATTAGTAATCGGGTAGTTAAGGGTTACAAAATAATATCATAATAACCCAAAATGAACCCAAAATGTGTCCAAATCCACTCTTTTGTGTAATGGACGACCATGGGAATCTTTTTACCAAACATGAGGGCCCATGGAGTCACATGGGTGTAATAGTGACATTTATGACATTGTTTTTTAAAAAGAAGAGAAATATAACAAAGGTTTGTATATCCTAAGTAAAACAAGTTTATTTTTGATTACATAAATGATCTCTTAGATTATAAATAGTAATTGTAAAGCTAAAAAGATTTCCTACATCTTGGTATTTGGTTTATAATGTTTATACATTAAATAAATAAATTTATTTTTGACACCATGATGAGGTAGTGATTACCTCATTAATGAATGATTTAAATAAAATTAAAAGATAAGGTATGATCTAAGACATACACTTGTCAAAAACCTATTGGATGGGAGGATTTTGAACCCTTATCACATTATCCTCTAAATGTAACATTGTGGGACCTTTAAAATCTAGAAACCATTTTATAATAAAGTAACATTTCAAGACTTTCCAAAAGTGACCCTCCTCCCTCTTATAAAAGGCCCCCACCTCTACCCCTTTACCCACATCTCTCAAGCCCTTGGCTCATCAAACCACTACTCATATTATCTTTCCAGATCCATATCTTACTCTTATAAGCCTCACTTTGGGTAGAAGTCTTTCCAAGGAAGCATTTGGCTCAAATCAAAAAGAGTTACCATATTTAGAGGTAATGTCTTCTATCGAGTTTCTTTCTTTTATAATCCTTCTTCACTCACCCCTATATTCTTATTATTTGATACCATAATAACAATAGTATCATCAATGTACTAGGATTATGTTATGATAAAGACTATACCTACACTTACACAAACCTCCGCCTAATGGTTAAAGAACATACTGTTTATCTGGGTGGCGAATTACTGCCTCACGAAACGCTGATTGTTCAATCTTCTTTTAACACCATTCATGGTGGCCATTATGATGTCACAGTATTTATATATGATATATATGGTATTTATTTTTCCTATATTCTTATTAATTTTATTTTTAAATCACATCGTTATGCTTTTCATGTTGTGGAACTGCAATAATTTCAACTAAGGAAGTGTTGACTACTGCCCCCTCAAGTGATGTCACTCGTTCATTCCAAACATGGAATTTATAATGAATGTAATTAATGAACTTATGTTACCAATATAACATATATATTATAATGTAATTATAATATATATACGTCTCATTTAGTTTTAATTCCTTTAATATGACAAAGAAATTAAAGTAGTGTTAATGCGTACGTACGGCCTACCGTCTCCATGAACAGTGCATTTCAGTTTTTATCTCCAAATGTTATGTAATAGTATAAAATGAATATATTTAAGATATATATGATATTTAAATCATTAATACCATTCCAGAGATGATGTAATTATAACTACATGGGAAATTCTTTTCAAACAAGTTCATTTTTGACTCATGTACCGAACAATGACAAAATGTATGATATGAACTCACATAATTAACAAATTATTTTAAAATGATAATATGTGATATTAATTGAATAATAATTTTTAAAGGATGTCCATATGAAATTATAAATTGACCAAAGATTATTATTCAGAAATATAAAGAAACGAACAGAATAAGTCAGAGTTGAGGTAAGGGACTTCATCTCAATATCCTTTTGTTGAGGCATACTTCAATGTATATACGACCATCATTTATTAGTTGTATAATAAAACATTTGACTTCTATTTCCATTAAAAAGTAATCTTTTTACACAAATAATTTTAATAAACAACAAGTGGGAATTTTTTTGTCTTACATATGCGGCGACAATGACTTCTTCACCGTCGTGACCATTATTTGAGTTTTGGCTTCCTCTACAAGCCATAACATTGTTTAAAATGAAATATAAATACCTCTTTTAACTTTATTTTGGTATTGAAAATGGTTTTGATAATTTTTTTATTATATCAATGTGTTTTATTGATATCTTGAGATTGAAATGTTGAAATGTTATGTTTCTATTATGCATGTTTTATGTGACACAATTATGTTATGGTTCATGGGCATTATTTATGAAGACGGGTGGTTCCGTGATAAACTAAGGGTGGGTGAGCCCGATATAGCTCTCTAATTTATTGGGTAATGAAAAGGAGTTAATCACTAAGGTTTCTGTGAAGAGATTTAGGGAATATACTGTGATGGGTATTCCAAATGTAACCATGAGGGTTATCCCCTATGTAAAAATGTTATGAATGCCTCAAGTTAACTTTATGTCTTATGATTTCTATGAGTTATTCATAAATCATATGATTTCATGAGGTATGTTAAAGTGGTTATGTTTTATGAGTAAAGTATGATTTCTTTGATTCTTATGTATACATGGACTAATGTTTTCTTTCTGTATTTTTATATCCCTTACAGAACTTTTTATGCTCATCCCAAGTTTTTGAAATGTTTTGTACAGGTCAAGTGAAATGTACATGATGTGATGATAGTGTCTAGGAAGTGTCAATAAATAAACCATGTTTTATTTTAAATATGTTTCCTTTTATGAAAAAAATGAATACTATATTTGATGTAACAACCTTGTTTAAATGTGGAATGTAATGCATGATTTATGATATAATTCTCTAATACTCTATACCTAAAAAAATCCTCAATGTGTATTCTTGAAATAACTGAATATTAAGTAATATTTAAGTCTGGGGCCCTATAGTTGGTATCAAAGGTTAGTTTATATAAATTTAGAAGTTAGAACTCTATTAAATGATTATCCAAAAATATTTTTTTACACATTATGGTCAAACTGAAATGATATAGAATTTGAAGATTACCATGTTGCTTCATCTAAGACATGTTTGTTTAGAATGGTTTTCCATAGGGAAAATAGGGATGTAGTGCTAGGGAGACATACAGAAGGAAATAACCTTCAAAATTAGCATCCTGAGATGGTCAGAATTGGAATTGAACAGTTTGTTTTAGTAATGGCGCAATTTACTGAAGTGATAAATGGTGGTGGTATCCATGCACGAGATCAGCCAGATCAACTGTAGAGGAACATGTCAGTGGTGGAACATTTCATGGGGCAACATACCTAATCATTTAGAGTATCATCTGACCACATGATAGCTGAAGGGTGGATTAAAGCACTGGTGAAGATTTTGGATGTCATTGGGTGTTCAGAAAATCAAAAGGTTAGTCTTGTTGTTTACCGTTTGGAGGCCGAAGAAGATCAGTGGTAGTCAGTGGTAAAAAATATCTAGGCCGCTGATGAGATTTATGCTCTGACTGGGATGAATTCAAAGGTATGTTTTTTGAGAAATATTTTCCTAAGGTTGTTCGACAAAGGATGGAAAAACAATTCTGGGAATTGAGGCAAGAGGATGACTCGGTGGCTATTTATGAAGAAAATTTCACTCGATGGGAAAGGTATGTTCCAAATATTATCCGAGACCTTGATAGTAAAATCAATAATTTTTAATCAGGATTAAATCCAAAATATGAAAGTGCATTAGCATTTCATGAGATCAAAATTTATGAAAAGCATGTTCGGTGTGCTAAGAAGGTTGAAATAGAGTTTTCCGATGAGCAGGTGTTCTATGACAACCAACAGAAGAAGAGACCTAGGTGGGAGGAGAAAGGGAAGAATCCTTAAAAAAGGATTGATTTTAACAAAACATAGCTTGTAGTTTGTGATAAATGTTGTAAAAATCATGCTGGGAATGCCTTTTGAATTCTGGAAAGTGCTTCTGATATGGTAATATGGGACATAAGTCTCGTGATTGCACTGGAAAATATCAGGGTAATGGTAAGACCAGATTTGATTAATATTTAGTGGAATGTTTCAAGTCCAATGAGATGGGTCATTATGCAAATTATTGTTCAAAAAAGAGGTCGAATGATGTGAAGTAGTCAGACTAAAAGAAGAAAGGTGAGGTGAAATCATTTGCAACTACTTCAGATGATGTTGGGCCATCAAATGAATCAGTATTAGGTACATTGTTTTTTTTCAGATTATGACAATGTGTTGTTTCATTCAGTGTCTATACATTCTTTTACCTCTGAAAATTTTATAGTAAATTGTGAATTCCATCTCAAGAAATGACTCCTTATCTTGTGGTAAAAACACCTGGGGGAAATATTGAGGAAAAAAAATTAATAATATTCTTCCTATCCTTATCCATGGAGAGGAATTACTTGAAAACCTTATTGTTTTAACTCTAGTAGAGTTTGATGTTATCCTGGGTATGGATTGGCTCTCTATTTACCATGCTATGATTGACAATAGAGCTAATGAAGTTTCTTTTCAGAATGACTTTCAGATTATGTACAAGAATGAACCCTTTCTATTGATTACTTATCAAGAGGCTCAGAAACTTGTAAAAGATGGAAATGAATGGTACCTTGCACATATTGTATAAAAAAAAGAACCGTTTAGATTAGTTATGTGCCAACAGTAAATGATTATCCGGATGTTTTTCCTGATCAGTTTCCTGGAATAATACCAGATCGGGAAGTTGAATTTACTATTGACTTAGTTTCTGATTCTAAGCCAATTTCAAAACCCCCTTATCGAATGGATCAAATTTAACTTTTATAGTTGAAGGAGTAGTTCGATGATTTATTAGAGAAAGGTTTCATTCGACCTATAACATCACCATGGGGTGATCCTGTATTTTAAAAAAAGGAAATATGGTTCAATTAGACTTTTCATTTATTATAGAGCCTTGAATAACATCAATATTAAGAACAAATATCATTTTCCTCGTATCAATGATTTTTTTATCAGCTTTAGGGAGCTCAGTATTTTTCAAAGATTGACTTGAGATCAGGTTACCATCAGTTGAAGATAAATGAAGCATATATTCCGAAGACCGCGTTTTGTACAAGATATGGCCATTATGAATTTGTAGTTATGCCTTTTGGGTTAACCAATGCACCTACTGTATTCATGAACCTTATGAATAGAATTTCCATGAGTTCTTGGATAAGTTTGTTGTTGTTTTCATTAAAGATATTTTATTGCTTTCTAAAAGAAAATAGGAGCATGAAAGTCATTTAAGGGTTATTTTGAAAACCTTAATATAGAAATTATATGGTAAATTCAGAAAGTGTGAGTTTTGGTTGCAACAAATTTATTTCCTTGGTCACATTATTTCTAAATATGGAATAAATGTTGATACTGTAAAAATGAAGGTTGTTGAAAAATATCCAAGACCCACAAATGTAACTGAGATTCATAGTTTTCGTGGTTTTGGAGGATATTATAGAATTTTTGTTAAAAAATTAGCACGGTTGTACTACCCATTGACTAAGATAACTCGTATGGGTGATAAGTTTATCTGGACAAAATAATGTGATGAGTGTTTTCAAGAATTAAAAGGAAGATTGGTGAATGATATAGTATTGGAACTACATTCCCGGAATGGGGATTTTGTTATCTATAGTGATGCTTCATTGAAAGTACTTGGTTGCGTCCTAATGCAGAATGATCAGGTAATTGCTTATGCTTCATGTCAGTTGAAAACTCGTGAGATAAATTACCCTACACATGATTTGGAATTAGCTGATATTGTTTTAGCTTTAAAAACTTTGAGGCATCATTTATATAGTGTAAAGTGTGAAATATATACTAATCACAAAATATTAAAGTATATATTCACTCAGAAATAATTGAACATGAGATAGAGGAGATGGCTAGAATTAATCAAGGATTATGATTGCACAATTCACTACCACCCAGGAAAAGAAAATAAAGTGGCATATGCTTTGACTTAGAAAAGTAATGCTTCATTAAACATGTTACATTTGTAATGTGATCCTTTAGTTAAGGATTTGATGAATTTTGGCTTGGAATATGTTGGTGCATGAATTTCTTCTATTTTTTTTCAGGTATCAGTGAAATCTTCTTTATCAGACAGAATTAAGCAAGCACAAAAGCAAGACAGTGGTTTGAAAAAAAGGTAGAGCTGGTTCAGAAGGGTATGTTACCAGAATTCAACATTGATAGTGATTGTGTTTTGAGATTTGGGAAGAGATTGTGTGTGCCTTGTGATTCATAGTTGAAGAGAGAGTTGTTATGTGAATCTCACCGTTCTCCATTTTCTATTCATCCTTGCAGTACTAAGATGTATAGTGATCTTCAGGAGTATTACTAGGGGGATGAAATGAAAAGAGATATTGATGATTTTACTGTGAAGTGTTTGACTAGTCAATAGGATAATGCAGAGTGGTGGTTACCGAAAGGGATGCTTTAGCCTTTACCAGTTCCAAAGTGGAAATGGTAAAATATATCCATAGACTTCGTTGTGGGATTTACTAAATACACCTCAAGGTAATAATGCAATCTGGGTTATTGTTGATCTCTTGACTAAATCTGCTCATCTCCTTGCTATACGAGATAATTTTACCCAAGATAAATTTCTTGATTGTATCATAAACCAATAGTTAGGTTACATGGTGTCTCCCTCTACATTGTATCTGATCGTGATCCCAGGTTCACTTCTAACTTTTGGAAAGGCCTTCAGAAGTCGTTGGGTACTGAATTAAATTTCAGTACAGCTTTTCATCCTCAATCATATGGGAAGTTAGAACAAACAATTCAGACATTGGAGGATATTATAAGAGCTTGTTTGACGGATTATCATGGAATTTGGGACCAACATCATTCATTGGTTGAGTTTTCTTATAATAACACTTTTTATTCCAGTATACAGATGGTGCCATTTGAGGCATTATATGGGAAGCAGTGTCGAAATCCGTCTTTTTCAGATTAATTAGGTGAAAGGAAGTTTTGGGACCAAAATTGGTAGAAGAGATGGCATAAAAAGTTTAGATAATAAAGAAACACATGAGAACATCTCAGAGAAGGCAGAAAAGTTATGCGGATAATAGAAGGAAGGATCTCTATTTTTGAGGAAGGTGATCATGTCTTCCCCAAAGTTTCACCATGGAAAAGTGTGACGTGATTTGGTAAGAAAGGAAAGATGAGTCCACGGTTCATTAGACCCTATGAAATTCTGGAGAGAGTTGGATTAGTTTCATACTGAGTGTCTTTACCTCTAAGTTTCTCTCAGGCACACAATATTTTTCATGTTTCAATGTTAAGGAAGTACATGCCAGATCCATCTCATGTTTTGAGCCCAGAGGTAGTTCAGCAGGAAGAGAATCTATCTTATGAGGAACAACCTATCCAGATTCTTCACCACAGGGAGAAAGTTTTTCATAATAAGGTGATTCATCAAGTAATGTTTTTGTGGAAAAACAAGATTATTGAAGAGGCAACATGGGAATCTGAAAATGCAATTCGGGATAAATACCCAACATATTCGATAAGTAAATAAATTGTGAGGACTCAATTTTCTAAAGTGGGGAAGGATATAACATCCCAAGTAAGTAAGGAAAAATATATTTTCATATCTATGTCTATTTCTGAATTAAATAGTGTTTTAGAGGCTTAATAAGACAATAAATCCAATCTTAAGCATAGAATACTCTAATATTTTTAAAAGATTGTTTTATCGCATTGTGATGGGAAACCATTTTTAAATCTAAATTTTTCTATTTTGTAAGCATTATTTATCAAAATAAACTTATTCATTATAATTGGTACATTGAAATATACATTGGATAAATTTTTGGTATTTTTCTGACAATGTTCGTTTTTTAATGAATAGTTAAAAAAACTGCATTTTGCTTCAAAACTAATTTTTCATCTAATTTAATTATATGGTTAGATTATCTTTTTATTTGGTTTTAAATTTTAATTAGAATACATTTTTACCATTTAATACATTGGTGGTAATTATAATTAATTTCACTTTGAAATTGGACATAAATAATTGTCAATCATTTGATAGATATTGTTTTTAAAAACACGCTATTTATTTTGACAGCAAGAATTATTTTAAAATTAATTACTGCAATTTCTGTGTTTTGAATATGGTAAAATTGATTCCATATTTTTAATCTGAAGGTCCAATTTATGTAATTAAGAGTCTTTTTTTGGACATTATGAATATTAACATCGGTAATTATCTTTAATAATTGTGATAAATTAGTAATCGGGTAGTTAAGCATAATAGAATAATATCTTAATAATATAGAATGACCCCAACATGTGTCCACATACTCTTTTTTGAGTCATGGCCGACCATGGGAAGATTTTTACTGAACTTTATGGCCCATGGAGTCACATGGGTGTAATAGTGACATTTATGATATTATTTTTTAAAAAGAAGAGAAATATAAAAAAGTTTTGTATATCCTAAGTAAGTCAATTTTAATTTTGTTTACATAAATTATATCTTATATTATAAATATTCATTGAAAATATAAAACTATTTCCTACATAATTGTATTTTTTTATAATTTTTAGACATTAAATAAAAAAATTTATTTATGACACCATGATGATGTAGTGATTACCTCATTAATGAACGATTTAAATAAAATGAAAAGATAACGTAAAATCTAAGACTTACACTTGTCTAAAACCTATTGGATTGGTGTATTTGTAATCTTTATCACCTTATAATCAATATATATCATTGTGTGATCTATAAATCCAAAAACCATTTTATAATAAAGTAACATTTCAATACTTTCCAAAAGTGACCCCCTCCCCCTTATAAAAGTCCCCCGACTCTACCCACTTACCCACACCTATCAAGACCTTGGATCATCCAAAATCTGGTTATATTATCTCTCCACATCCCTCTATTACTCTTAGAAGCCTCAGTTTGGGAAGAAGTCTTTCCAAGGATGCCTTTGGCTCAAATCAAAACGAGTTACCTGATTTAGAGGTAATGTCTTCTCTCGAGTTTCTTTCTTTTATTTTCCTTCTTCACTCACAAAAATATTCTTATTATTTAATTCCATAATAACAACAGTATCCTAAATATACTAGGATTTTGTTATGATAAGGAATCTACCTACACTTATACACACCTCCGTCTAATGGTTAAATAACAAACTGTTTCTGTGGGTGGTGAATTACTGCCTCACGAAATGATGATTGTTCGATCTTCTGTTAGCACCTTTCATGGTGGCCACTATGATGTCACTGTATTTATATATGATATATATGGTATTTATTTTTTCTATATGCTTCTTAATTTTATTTTTAAATCACATCATTATTCTTTTCATGTTGTGGAACTGTGATAACTTCATCTGAGGAAGTGTGGACTACCGCCCCCTCAAGCGATGTGACTCGTTCATGCCAAACATGGAATTTATAAAGAATGTAATAAATGAACTTATGTTACCTATATAACATATATATTATACTTGAATTATAATATATATGTATATATATATATATATATATTTATGTCTCATTTAGTTTAATTACTTTAATATGACAATGAAATGGAAGTAGCGTTCAAGCGTACGTACGGCCTACCATCTCCATGAATGGTGCATTTAATTTTTCATATCAAAATGTTATGTAATAGTATAAAATGAATATATAATGGATATATATTATATTTAAATCATTAATACCATTTTTGAGATGATTTACTTATAACTACATGGGCAATTCTTTTCAAACAACTTCATTTTTGACTCATGTACCGAACGTCGACAAAATGTATGATATGAACTCACATAAATAACTAATTATTATAACATGATAATATGTGATATGAATTTAATAATAAAATTTAAAGGAATACATTACGAAATTATAAATTGGCCAAATTTTTTATTTATGAATATAAAGGAATGAGCAAGACAAGTCGGACTTGAGGTAAGGGACTTCGTCACAATCTCCTTTCGTTGAGGCATACTTCAATTTATATACGACCTTATTTTATTAGTTGTATAATAAAACATTTTGACTTTTAATTTCATTCAAAATGAATAATTTTACAAGAAGAATTTAACTGAATGAAAAAATGGAATATTTTTGTCTTACGTATGTGGCGACAACGACTTCTCCATCGTCGTGACCATTATTTGTGTTTCGGCTTCCTATACAAGGAATAACTTTTTTAAAATGAAAAATTAATACCATGTTTTATTTTTTTTTGTATTGAAAATGGTTTTGATAATGTTTTGATTATATCAATGTGTTGTATTGATATCTTGTGATTGAAATGTGGAAATTTTATGTTTCCTTTATGCATGTTTTATGTGATACGATTATGTTATGGTTCTTGGGAGTTGTTTATGAAGATGGGTGGTTCCATGATAAACTAAGGGTGGGTGAGCCTGAGATATCTCTCCAATGCATTGGGTAATGTGAAGGAGTTAAATTCTATGGTTTCTACGATGAGATTTAGGGAACATACTGTGATGGGTATTCAAAACGTAACCATCAGTGTTACTCCCTACGTAAGAATGTTATGAATGTCTCATGTTACCTTTATATATTCTGATTTCTATGAGTTATTCATAAATCTTATTATTTCATGAGGTATGTTAAAGTGCTTATGTTATATGAGTAAAGTATGATTTCATTGATTCTTATGTATACATGGACTAATGTTTTCTTTCTGTATTTTTATATACCTTATTGAGCTATTTATTCTAATCCCATGTTTTTGAAATGTTTTTCAATAGTTAAGGGAAAAGAACATGTTGTGATGATAGTGTTGAGGAAGTGTCAAGAAAGAAACCATGTTTTATTTTAAATATGTTTCCTATGATGTAAAAAATGGATTTTATCTTTGATGTAACCACCGTGTTTAAATGTGGAATGTAATTCATGATTTATGATCTAATTCTCTGAAACTCTAAACCTTAAAAGATCCTCAATGTGTATTCTTGAAATA
The DNA here is from genome assembly GCA_963277665.1 of Viscum album. NCBI lineage: Eukaryota > Viridiplantae > Streptophyta > Magnoliopsida > Santalales > Viscaceae > Viscum > Viscum album. Next base: position 1,707,618,577 of record OY728140.1, on the reverse strand, counting down.
ACTCAAGATTAAGTAATGTTTAAGGCTGGGACCTTATAGTTGAAGAAAATATTGTCGTGTGAATCTCATATTTCTCAATTTTCATTTCACCCTGGTACTATGAAGATGTATAAAGACCTTTGGGGGTATAACTAGTGGGAAGGAATGATAAGGGGTATTATAGAATTTACAGTGAAATGTTTGACATGTCCACAGGCTAAAGAAGAGTGGTAGTTACAAAAGGGGATGCATCATCCTTTGCATGTGCTAAAGAATAAATGGGAGAATGTATCCATGGAAATTGTGTTGGGACAACCAAATACTTCTCAAAGTAATAATTTGTTTTGGGTTATTGTTGATCGACTAACACAATCTGCACGTTTTATTTCTATTCGAGATACTATGTATTTGGATCCAATTTATCGATTTTATCTCAAAGTGATTGCCAAATTACATTGAGTTCCTCTTTCCATTGTATCTAATCATGATCCTAGGTTCACTTCTATCTTTTAGTGGTGATTTAGAAGTATATTTGTATAGAATTAAATTTCTATACAACTTTTTATCCTCAATCAATGGAGCAGCCGTAATGAATGATTCAGACTTTGGAGGATATTCTTCCACTAGGTTCAATGGAATACCATGGATGTTGGGACCAGAATGTTTCTTTAGTTGAGTTTTCTTATAATAATAGTTTTCATTCTAGTATATAGATGGAACCTTTTGATGCATTTTATTGGAAGAAGTTTCTTAATCCATCATTTTGGGATGAATTTGGTGAAAGAAAGTTGGGGGGCCAAAATTAGTATAAGTAATGGATGAGAATGTAAATATGATCTCGTAGTGCATGAATACTACTCAGAGTATGAAAAAATGTTATGCAGATAATATATGGAAGGACTTCTCTTTAAATGTAGATGACCATGTTTTCCATAAAATCTCTCCATGAAAAAGTGTGATATGTTTTGGTAGGAATGGAATGTTCTAACTGAGGTTCTTTGATCCTTTTGAAATCCTGAAGAAAGTAGGACCCATTGTGTACTGAGTAGATTTTCCTCCATGTTTATCTCATGTACACGATGTTTTCCATGTTTCGATAGTGAGGAACTATTTGCAAGATTCATCACATGTCTTGAGCCCTAAAGCAGTGCGGATGGAAGAGAACCTTTCTTATGAAGAGAAACCAGTTTAGATTCATGAAAAAAGTGAACATGTGTTGTAGAATAAGGTATTCAATCGTATAAAGTCTTTTTGGAGAAAACACGTGTGTGAAAAAGAAACATGTGAGGTTGAAATGGTATGAAGGAAAAATACCATCACTTATTTAATAAGTAAATAAAATTGTGAGGACACAATTACCAGAAGGTGGGAACTATGTTACACCCCAATATTTTTAAAAACAAATTAAAATTCATGTAATTTTATTACATTATATATTTATAAGAATCCTTTATAAATAAATTTTCTTCTTCTATGTTTTGAATTTCGAAAAACAGTCATCTATAATTGTGTTCATTATGTTATTTGGAGTCTGATGGAAGCAACGTTTTTTTGGTGTATTGTAACATAACCTAATGAATAGTAATATGGTCCAAATGAAATGTAAATTTATTATTATTTTATGTTCTTAAATCATTAAGATAATGACATCTTGATTAATTTGTCAATGGGATATAAAAGCAGTTATAATTGTAAAATTGTAAATATTTCCGTAATGTATGATTTTATTAAAAAAAAAATTAATAACATTTAGAAAATTATTTTTAAAAAATAAATATTATTTTTCAATTCAACACATCAAAAAATTATATGAGTGAATTTTTTGTATTTTTTTGAAATTTTTAAATTCTTGATGAATAATGAAATACGGTAAAATATCGTTTATTCAAATTATTAGGTTAATACACCATTTTACACATTATAAGTTTTCTAATGCACTTTGGTTTGAACTAACATTCCATTATTACAATTTTGGGTAACATGAATCATGATTATTCATAATATTGAGAACAAATATTCTAATAATGATAAAAATAATGAAAAATGCCTCCTCTCCTCCACTATAAATACCACCCTCATTTTCCTCTTCCTCCCACACCACTCAAGCCTTGATCATTACCTATCTTCTGCCGAGTAATACCCCAATGGCTCTTCACCATGTCTAAGAGCTTCTGGTCTCACCAAAATTCCAAAACCAATGTTTTTAAGAAGGATTTCAAGGAGAAGAGATCAATATTTAAATATCCTCTTGTTTTTTTCTTTTCTTTCATTTTATGATATTGTATTTAATATCCTTTTACTTATGTTGGGATATGTCAATCTATATCTACCTTAATTCCCATACTATTTAATAATGATGAGGGGTCCTATTTATCTCATCTAAATATTTATGAAATTTTTTGCAACATCATTAGGCTGGAAAATTTTCGTAATGGATTTCTCAACATTAATTTTATTTTAACATTCCATTATTTTGTTTTTATTTCCTCACCTCACCTTATCCAAGTGGAATAAATGACACAGTATCTTACATATTCTAGATTTTATCATGTTTATGGAATAATCACCATTACATTTCTTCTCCACTCCCACTTATTCAAGAAATTAAAACATCACATGTGACGTGTCGAATTACGGACATCATGGAAGATGTGATTACAATTTTTTTCATCTTTCAAGACTAGTCATGAAACCATTTTTATGATTGGAACAGATAATAATTTAGTATTTATATCTTATATAAGGTTCTGAAATCATTTTATACCCATGTTATTATAATTTTAAACAAATGTGTTCATTATAATTGAAGAATCAAAAAAATGACCTAAACAAATATCAATAATGTTTTAACTATTGAACCATCATCATGACAGAACATTAAAGGAAAAATCATATAATTTATGGTTATGGAAGTACGTAAATACATTTCCATTCCAATTCTACATTTTCATACCCAGTCGACAAGAATATCAATCATGAACCGATGAAGGAAATATTCTAAAGAAGACACCCAAAATATTTCATGGAAAAAAATACAAATAATTATAATGTGAAAAAATGTAATTAAATGATAATATAATGTCTTATAAATATGTATATGTTTATTTTAGATATTTATAACACTCTTTGAACCATTATACCAGAGGATGAAAAGAGTATTAAGTAATACCAACATGAGGTAAGGGAATTCTTAACCCGATATCCATTCATTCTGTTAACCTTATACTTCATTATATATGTGGAATTAAAATTATTTCTATGATGGGTTTTGTTTATATAATGTTTAATTAATTTTATTTATTTATTTTATACATATTCCATCCACTCTATTAAGTAACACTTTAATTGTATGATATTTTTAAGGGCCTTTTTTTAAATCTTGTTTTAAAATTCTATTTTTCAAACATCAAAAGAAATTTTTTTATGAAATTTTTAATGTTGAATGATTATTTTTGGGTTATAATGAATTATTTATGATATATTCTAGTACCTATATCTCCATCCAATGTATTGGTTATGTGTATGTTGGAAGCCAGCCGTATGTTTACTCCAAGGGTAACTATGATGATTAAAAAAACTATATGGTAGCTGTGAGGGTTACAAACTCTATGGTAGTTGAGATGGTTACAAGATTATTTAAGTAATTCCAAAAGATAACATTATGTTTCTATTTATGTTATTATGTTTTTTGAGAATATTGTGTAAATCTCATATTTCAAAAACTTATTATATATTTGTAACAAGTTTGACTTCAAAAATTATTTCATATGTTACAAGTATTCATGGCCTAATATGTTCTTTCCTTATTTTCATATCCCTTAGTGAGATTTTTGTGATTATATGACGTTTTTATATGATTTTCATAGGTTATTATGATGCGTAGGACAAATAATGAAGACAAGTTAAACAATTAAATAACTGTTAAAAAATCATGTCAAATTTGAATGTTTTATATTTTTGAATAAATTAATAATGTATTTATGGTATCCACTTTGTATTAATGTGTAATGTTATGAATTTATTATGTCCCAATTCTCTAGATATCTAAACTTGAAAATATCCTCAATGTTAAAGGAAGGAATTTTGTGACTAAATTCAATATTAAGTAATGTAATAAGGTCGGGTACTTATACAAAAGGGGTCAAATAATATGCTCAAAAATGATAAAAAGGGTGTTATGTAAGTATAAACATGAGCATAAGGTTATAAGAACATGATAATGTAAATTGATGATCATAACATGAATATCCAAGATCATAAAAACGAATCAAGATATCAACATTGTATGTTCATATTACATGAATAATAATAAAATAAATTAAAAAAGATATTAAAAATTACATAAAAATAAAACATGGTATTGTATAGAACCCATAATCATATAATATAATTTCCATAATATCCTAGGAATCACATCCATGAACATCTTAGTAGTATTGCTTCACTCCCCATACCATCTAATTATTCTTGGTTCACATACATGGCAATATAAGTCTCACGAATTCACTCCTCATACAATCTTGGTAGTCCCAGTTCACTTTCATGGTCATCTTAGTCAAGGAGAACTCCAAAGACCATATTAGTCTTTCTCATTATATGTAAATACTTACCTAATGAGTTGGATGGGAAAATAGGTTCCACCGATCAAATAGTTAAATCATATATATGTTCCAAAATACCATTAAAATCATATCCTCACCAATGATATGATATGGGTATCATAAATTTGTAATCATATCAAATCCTATGGAAAATATTTTGGTTTCATAATCATTTAATCAAAATCAAAATCCATTTATAGAAGTTGATTTCAAAAGAATATAACCATATATATATGGGTTTCCTAAAACATCATGACATTCATACATAATCAATTCAAAGAAATAATATTAATGGAATCATTGAATCATTGCACCATAATTTCTTGAATAACACCAACAGATTCCTTCATATAAGGGAAATAATTTTGAGATAACTTTTAAAAACATTTCTTGAGAGAGATATGTTTTAATAATTTTAAAATGATTTTAGAAACATAAAACCTTTTGAATAATATTTTCTTGATAATAAACATGATAAAATATTAAGAATGATTTAAAAATATTTTAGAAAAAAATTATTTAAAAAATTATATTCAATATTGAAATAGTTTTTAAAATAAATTCTTTGAAACTTCAATGAATAAATATAAATAAATGCTCAAAACGTTTTGAAAAACATTTTCCTTAAAAACATTTAAAAGAAGATTGAAAATATTTTTGAAAACCATCCTATTTGAATTTATTTTTGAATACATATTAAGGGAGTATTTAAAAACTTAGGAAATTTATAATATATTTAGGAATACAATTATGTTCAAAGATAATTTGAAAACAGTTTTTACAACATGGATTTAGAAATAAAATAGATTTCCAACTAAATGGTTAAATATGGCCATAAATTTTATTAATTTTTTTTATATTGTTAATAACCAAAGTGTTGTAAAATGACACTAATACATGAGGATAGTGGTAAAAATAAGAGGATAAAAAAATTTATGAAATTTATTAAGTGACGGATCGAAATATTTCATTCAAGGAAACATAAACACAAATAACCATGAAAAGAGATGACATAGTTTCAACACAAAATATAAAATAAATATTTATATTCATGATATAGTATTTAAACATGAATTATATACACCTAGAAAGATAATGTAGGTGAATAAAAAACATGTGTCTCAAAAAAGAAATGTTGAGACAAAATTGTCTTTCCTATTTGGTAGATTTTGATTCATTAATTCCCCGAAAGAGATATTACATAATGGATATGTAAATACCCATAGAATTTATTATAATAATTATAGAATACATTCATGGGTTGTATACACACAACAAAAACGTAATGGGCTTTGAATAAAGAATGTATCTCACGTAAATAAAAAGTTAAGGGAAATTATCTTACCATATGTCTTGAAATTTTTCATACTAGAAAAAAACATCATATATAGTCAATTTGTGTTTATTATAAATATTTTTAAGAGTAATGTTTTTACACATAATACCATATAATTTTGTATTATGACCTTATATTTCCATATGGTTAACAATATTATGTTATGGTTTCACTTTGGGTAATATTATATTTGTTTTTCACGTATAATAATTTGTTATATCTTTGGACCTTATAAATATAACATGATTTAAATAATTTGAAACAAGATATAAATATAATTTTTATTAATTATAATCTTTTTATAATAATCCATATAATATATAATTATGAAGTTGAATATAATATTCATGGAGATGGTAGGTTGTACATATGCATAAACATTGTTTTTGTTTTATTTCCATATTTAAAGAAAAGTATAAAATGAAATATATATATAAATATCAATATTAAAGTAGTATTATTATATAATATATATTATATAATTCCCTTAAACCCCTCCTTAATAAATTCCCTATAGTGTTTAAATTAATCCCATCACTTTGATGGGGCGGTAATCCTTATATCCTCGAACGAAATTATCATATTAAAAAAATGGAATGTATAATGATATGTGTTTTAAAAGGTTTAAATATGAATCAAGAGATAATAAATGTAATATATAACATATAAAACTATAGTTTTCATCATAATTTCTACTATTAGTGGTGGTAATGAAAAAAATGACCAATCTTTGTTTCGTGAGGTGGTAGTTCTCTATACAAGTAAACAGAATACTTGTTTCCCATTATATTGATGTATGTTTATATGTAAGTAGAACCCAAAGTATAAAAACATCATATAATGTTTATGATAATGTTTTATTATAAAATAATGTAATAAGATGATTTTATAAGGAGGATAATTGATATAAAATAAAAATTGATATAGAATGATACATCTTATTTAGGTAAATCCTTTTGTTTTTCACCAAATGGATTTACTGGATGATTTTTTCCCAATGAGATGATACATATATTATAGAAGATATTTATATCATACATTTTTGGAGTTCTTGTTTGATTTATTATGGGTTGTGTGGTGGGAGGAGGTGGGAGTAGAGGCCGAATTTTTATATAGGATGATGAGTGGCACTATTGAAAAATTTGGGAATGGGAATTCTAAATATATTTTTCATTTGTAAAGTGGATACAATAATGGTCCAAAGATGAAATAATTTATTATATCATCTAAATATTTCCATAATATGTATTTTTATCAAGATTTAATTTTATTTAGACCCTTTTGTTTAAGGTTAATTCTTTTGTAAGCATGATTTTACATTAGTTGATGTAATTAATTTTAATTACATTCACTAATATTTGTGGTAAAGAAATATTTTGACATTATTAGAAATTATAAACTACACTTATTATAAACATGGAATCCATTTTTTCAAATTCTAATCACATTAATGGTATAAATTAATTTAAATTTAATCCCACAATCATGTCTATAATGTGTGTTTCTAAACTATAAATGTTCAAAAGATATCAATGTTTTTATATTCCATTTCAATGTGAAATTGACTCCACAATCCTAAATTGGTTTTATTGATAAAAATATTATCTATTTAAACTTTAAAATAAATTTAAAATGTAACATATCATTATAATTAGTTAGATGAAAATAATTTTTTTGAACTTTAATTCAAAATACTTCACTATTCATCAAAAAATGAAACATCATAGAATAACACCAAAAATTTAAAATAAAAAAATTATTACATTCTTCATTAAAAGAAAAATTTTATTTTGACTTATTAAATCTGTTAAATTTACAATAATTTATTATAAAATAGGTTCATCGTTAAACGGATGTACGAATTCATTAATAATAATATTGGGTTCTAACCTTAAATGTGGGTTTGTCCTTATCTTATATCTGTAAAATATATTGGATTAATATAAAAAAAATATTCTATATAATATTAATATATATATATATATATATATTACACTAATATCACTCACTAATTGTAGTTAATTTAATTTATCATGCCAAAATAGCTTTGTCACCATAAAAATAATTATAATTTTCTCTATATTAAATCAGATTTCATAATCATTTCTAATTAATTGGTATCCTTTGAAATTAGCTCTATGTTAGATAAACCTATATTATTAAATTTAATAGTTATGATATATATTATTAAATATAAATATACTAATAATGAATTATTGTCCGGTAACACTCGGTCTTGATGTTTTCGGGTGCAGTAGATGCGCAGTTGGGCTTGTAAAAACCATTAATTTTTACCATGATCAATGATTATTATGGGATCAATAAAATGATGAATGAGAATCTCCATGGAATTGAATCAATGATTTATAAAATTAATGAAGAGGCCAGAAACCCTTATATGAAATTCTTTCACCCCATTTTAAAAATTAATTTGATTAATTTCATAATGAAAATAGTACTTCAATATTCGGTACTTTATTTGATGATGATATTGATCATCCAGAATGAGCCTTACAGATAGTCTCAGTTCATATGCCAGGATCCAAACCAGAATCCCTGTCGTGGTGATCCTCATGTGATCTGATGGCTTCTGATTGGGACCACTCATTATCTAGGTGCTAGTGCAGTGAAGCGAGTGTCTTTTTTTTGTCGTTCTTAATTATTTTTTCTTCAGTCTTGAAGGATGTATCTTATTCATGAGTGGGTCAGGAAGAGGATTTGAGAGATAAATTGTTTATCTAAAAAATTATCAATTCACCAATCCTACAGTTTGGTACCTAGTACAATAGACGCAAATGTGTTTTTATCGACATGGGGAATCAGTTACAATTTTTAATTATGTTACAGAAATTTAATACATTCATAACTATAGAGATACCCCATGTATTAAATAAATATACAACATTATTATTTATTGAGTGCCAACTTGCAAAAAATAGAATTATAAATATAATTCCTCATCACAAAATAACAGAACCATTATTATTATTTTGCTTTGTGCCAACTAGTTAATTAGTTTTTTACCATCATGAATATAATTATTTTACTACCAGACCGGCCTGGGTCCGCTCGAACTCAATAACAATTTAATGAACACCTGAATAAATAAATAAATATGTTATTATCTTAAGTAAATATTTTTTTACAAACTATTAAATAAATATTTATTAAATTATCAATAAAATAAATAAATAAATTTTACTCATAATCTCGTGAATAAGTATTTATATAATGTATGTGATCACATTAACTTGAATAAAATGATTCAATGGTCTTGAGACTAATAATTATTTCATTAACTAAATTCAAATAGATTTTATCCAAGACCACCAAAAACACATAGTGAGTGACCCTCTTGGATTTGTTCTCATTGGCATAAGTCAGGCCTTCATAAAGTATAAGATTATTGTCTATAAAAGGTTCAAGGAACCCAAGAGAAGGAACTTAAAGTCGCAACAATGGCATCCACATATGAATGCTCATTGTGTGATATAATATCTTTATCTCAATTTATCATCAAAATGGTTTCATGACAGTGTCAAAAACCATTATGTATGATATTTTTTTCTTTGACTACCTGATATAAACATGACGTTACACCATTTCCATGGAATTTCGTGTGATGGTTCTATTTCCATAAAAGGTCCAAGATATCAACTTCTATAAATTGATGGGGAAAATCATTCCTCGATTTATCCATTAGTAACATGAAACTCAGGATGCACCAAACATACCCTACAACTTGAAAAATTTTAGAGTGATATTTTATGTCAGTAAATAAATTTTAATGAGTCGTGACACATATTAATGATAATCTAAATGTTTATGGGTCATTACACATGTTGTCATATTGGAAACCATGATGACACCAAAACATGTGGATTTCTTACTAGCGGTTTTGTTCTCATAATCTCATATCTTGGAGATTACCAAGTACTAACATGATTAGAGTATGTTCATCTTCGTGTGAGTACTTCAACCTGACATCTGTATTCTAATTTCCCCAAATTAGAATACAATCCAATGGCAGAGCTATATTTAAGAATATTGTTATATCATTTCATTGTTCTCATCTGAGCTGAGAACTTCCATGAACATACCAATGTAAAAAATACTCTATGAAATTATTATGTCATAGTAATTAAGAACAATGAATAATATGTAATAATATGTTAAATATTTCAATACATTAAATATCCATGTAATCAAAGTACAAATATTGGTTTCTAGGACACCAAATCTTACAAACACCCACTTGGACTAGATCCAAGTACTTATGACATTCAGTTTACTAGACCTGACATGATGATCATTTCTCTTCTAAGTTAAGGCTTTAGTCAATGGGTCCACGATGTTTTCTTCCATGGAAATATTGTTCACTACAACATCACCTCTTTCAGAAAAATCCCTCAAGAGAGGATACTTCTGATTTCTGTTCGTCATCTGCTAATGTGACCTTAGCCTTTTTGTAAGAGCCACCGCTATAGTATTATCATAATAGAGTGTGATAAGATCATTCTTTATAGGTACCGCATCCATCACCTGAACTAATATTTTCATCTAAAATTCTTATCTAGCCACCTTATATGCTTTGATATACTAGGACTCCATAGTAGAATCAAGACCACACTCTACTTTGATCTATTCTATCTCATTGTACCTACATTAAAAGTTATGATATAACCCATTTGTGACTTCATGTCATCGTGGTTAGTCTGGAAACTAGAGCTTTCATATCCTCTGATGAGTAGTTCCTCATCTCCTCTATATACTTGGAACATATCCTTACTACACCTCAGATACATTAGGATATTTTGGGCTGCCATCCAATGTTAGTCACATGGGTCATCTTGATATTTTCCTACCACACTCAAAATGTAGGTGGCATCCATCCTATTACATAACATGGAATACATGACTGATCCTATCACTGAGGCATATGGAGTTCTTTTCATTCACTCTCTTTCCTCAGGTGTCTAAGCACATGTTTTCTTGCAGAGATGAATTTTATGTGATGCTGGAAACAATCCCCTCTAGGATTGTTCAATATTGAATCTCTTTAGTATCTTGTCAATGTATGTACTTTGACATAGCCCTATAAATCTCTTTTATTTATCACGATTGATTTTGATCCCAAGAATATATGATACCTCACCCACGTACTTCTTGGAAAACCATTGATTTAATACGGCCTTAAGAGACACTAAGACTGGTAAATAATTTCCAATATGTTATTTGACATCAACAAATACTATTAGAAAAATGAATGCACTCCAACTAAACCGTTTCTAGACAAAGGATCGTATTCGCTATTGATAAAACCAAATTCCATTATGGATTCATCAAAATTAATTTTCCATGACATGGATGCTTTCTTTAATACATAAATGGATTTATACAATGTTCAAACAATATTGTCTACCATTAGAGTCATACAACCTTGAGGTTGTCTCATATAGACACCGTTCTGATGGTTTTCATTATGGAAGTTTGTCTGGATGTCCATTTTCCAAACCTCATAGTCATGGAAAGCATTAATGGAAATTAGAATTATGACATATTTCAAAATTGAAACTGGTGAAAGGTTTTCATTATCATCAATGCCTTAACACTACTTAAACCTTTTTGCAACCAGTCATGCCTTATAGGTTCTAATATGTCCTTCCATGCCTAGTTTATTCTTGAATACCCTATTTCAACCAAAAGGATTTCCATCAACAAGAGGATCTACCAAAATCAAGACTTGGTTTTGGTACATAGAATCCTTTTCATTATTCATGTATTTTTGCAACATGGTAATATTTGTACCACATATTGCTTCCATGTATTTTAGCGGGTCATTATTATCAACTAATAATGAGTCTCCATCATTCGTAACTACAAAATCATAACATTATTTTTTTCTAACCAATCTTGTACAATTATGTAGTTATTGTGTATTTGGAATAGTTTTCTCTTCCATGAGCCATTGTGTAATTGGTTCTTGTACCAAATCTTGTGTACCTTGAGCCTTGACTTAATCAATGTCTATCTTTCTCCCACTATATCTTTTAGAGATGTACTCCATCTCAAGGAATTTGAAATTTGATTTCACTATAACCTTTTTGTCTTTTCTGTTTTTTAGGTTATATCCCTTAGTTATTTAGGGTAACCTATAAAGTTACACTTTGTGCATCAGGGGGATGTTTGTTACCTGATGATGCCTCGACAAACACATCTCTCCCCAGCATAGTTAAATTCCATAACATGGCTTTCTTTCTACACCAAAACTTGTATAGAATATCATTTATCAATTTAGTGGGTACATTGTTTAGTATGTGTGCCTCTGTTTGTAACGCATATCCCCAAAAGGATAAAGGAAGACTCACATGAACCATCATGGAACTCACCATGTCCAAAAAGGTTCGTTTCTTCTTTTCACTCACACCGTTCCACTAGGGCGTGTAAGGATGATTGAGTTTGGATTGGATCAAAATCTCATGTATGTAATCAATGAGGTCCGGATTAAGATATTCTACACCTCGATCTTTGCGGAGTTTCCTAAACTTCTTACCTAGACGGTTCTCAACATCATTCATGTATTCATTGAACATATCAATCGAATCTGACTTATACCTCAATAATAATATATATCCATATCTACAAAAATGATCAATAAATGTTATGAAGAATTAGTACCCTCCCCTTGATTCAACTGTAAACAGCACACACATCTCTACGAACCAATTCAAGAAGCTCTTTATCTCATTCACCCTTACCACTATATGGATTTTTTTCATTCTGCTTTGTAAACATGCATGACATACATCATGTGGTCTTAGTTTGAAATAATCTATATATCCATCATGATGCTACTTTGTCATTCATTTCTTGTTTACATGTCCTAGCTAGTGATTCCAATGTTGGGTGAGGAATGATTCATGTGAAGAATCACTGATATCAATTGCCATTTCTAGTTTTATGTAATCTAACCTCTAAATACTATTGAATAAATATTCCAAAACGAAACAAAAGATAAATTTCTAAAAGAAGCAACATTATTTCCCAAAATTGAAAACAAATCCATCTATATCTAACATGGATACAAAAATAATGTCTTTTGTAATAGACGGCACATAATAACAACCCATTAATACTAATATCATATGAATTGGAAATGTGAGGTGGTAGTCTTCACCAGCTATAGCTACAAGTCTGGCTCCATTGGCTACTCGTATATCTACCTACACTCAGTCAATCTTCGTGAATATACATGGTTCCTATATTTGGATACATATGTGACAAAAAAAAGTTGTATCTAATACCAAATTTTTAGAAATAGATAGATTGAATTCGATATCAAACACCCCTAAATATTCCCCTTGCTTCTTAAGATGGGTGTTGTTTTTCCTCAAGTGGCCCTTCTTGGCACATGCCATACGAACATCCTCATGTTACTATGCCTCCCCTTTGATCTTATTTTTCTTGGATGGGTCTGAATAACCATTGGGCTTAAATCTCTTTAGCATCCCTTGAATCTTATTCACCATATGGATAGAAGGTGTTTCATTCTTAATTTATTTTTCCACTTTGTGAATGATGATAAAAATATTTGATTGAGACTTCCCAACTAACAGAGTGATGCGAGAATGATATTAGTGTCATGTTTATCAGGGAGTATAAACCCTAGAACTGCTAGGTGATCATGGTAGCCAATGAGATTGACAACATGAAGACCAGATAGGTCCCCTTCTCCAAGCTTACTCTGATGGAGTACCTTCTAGATCTCAAAGCATTCATTTATTTCTCTTTCCTCATAAAGACCACAGAGGTTCTCAATCATGCTATAAGAATCCATGTTTTCCTGAGACATCATGAACTCACTAGAAATTGAGGATATCATCAAACATTGAACTTTGACCATATCGTTCATATTTGTGTCATAGATCATAAAATATTCCTCACTCACCTCTTTGATAGACGAATCTGGTAATGTTGACTCGAACATGTAAGACTTCTATTCATAGTGTAGTATAACCTGATTGCATCTTAACTATTCATAGATGTTATTTCCAGTGATGATGTTGTCTTCATTTATAATTGATCATTGGGATAGTGTGGCTGACAATCTTGTCATTTTTATTCTACAATTAATGAAAAGATCATTAAAATATTCATTATTACATTTTATGTGAAATAATAAATTAATTTAATTAAGTCTCCCACTATTTTATGAAGTCCCAATGGCCCCCACCATTTAAAATGGAATGTCCACTTTCCATGACATTATAATGGAAAGGATTAGTATTCCCCTTCACATAACCCCAACAAGGGGTGTTCAAGAAATTTGAGGGTATTTATGTAAGAAGGTCATTGTCGACTATGGGCTTACAGCTCCTTGATCTATTGAGTGGACTCCCCAATCCTGAAATCCTAACATTCTATTTCCTTAACTCTTACATCTAATATTACAGAAAGTCTAAAAATGGATACTCCTCTTGATCTAATATGGTTATTTCAACCCGAAATCCTTCATGAGGGATTCCTATATAAAAATAAGTGTCCCAACAAGGGTTGGTCAATCACATAGTCTTATTGTGATTTCCCATAATAAATTAACATAAATCATGTTCTCACATAATATTTTATATGAGGTGTTTTTATCTCTTATGTGTGAATTACTTATTATAATTATCACATGATTGTTAACATTAAGTGGAACTTTCATATTAGATTATCCTTGTCTTGATAATATTTATACATAAGTCTGGATTATTTTAATCCCTTCATTCATGGTTGTTTGGTCATTAATGTTTGATAGAAATAATTTAAAGGGAACAATCATTAGTTTTTCTATTTTTTATTTCATCTAATGGTTGATAAACTATCCCTGACCTTTGAGAGAAAAACCACGATCCTTTTGGGTTCATTTTTAAAGATCTCCACATATCCACCTCTGTATCTCCTAGTATTTGTTTCATCTTGGTTCTAGCTTGAACCAAGTATACTAGTATAGGAGTTCCATCCATTACATATGATTTTTTAACTCACACACAGATGAGGGGTAAAAGGGGGTTTACATAATTCAATCCATCATTATCCAGAACCTATATATTAATGAAGGAATATAGCTTGTAGGACACCAATTATTTTAATAAATTAATTAATTGGTAACCAATCACGTAAAAGTGTCTTGGTATAACTCATGATCACCCACATATATGAACCGAGTTACGCATTTAGTAAAAATAGTGTTCAATTATTTATTCATTCATTGTTATTATAAATTGTGATTGAATTGATTTTCTATTTTCTTTAATTAATAAATCTTTTTATCTTAATGATTTTTTTAATTTCCATGAGATTATCTTCATTTTACATAAATTCTTCTTGGAGGTATCTTGGTGGATAATGAATTAAATATAACCAAAATGTATTATATTTTCATACTCTTGTACTCTTATGATATATGGAATACAAGATATTTAAATTCATAGAGTAAAAACCTATAGAATGATTTATACAAGATGTTTCATTCTAATCATTTCCCAAACATTAATGTATTAAATTTTTGTAATATGGTAAAGTACACAACATGTACTACCTTAAACCTATGTCCTGAAGTAAAAACCAACATACATGGTATGTGAAGTGTTCATTATAAATTTTGTAGTACATGACATGGATAGTGGGATACACACAATTTTTTCTCCGTGTTACACATTTACAAGTTATCTTAGCCACGTATGGGATACACGGTTTGTCCCCCTGACATGAAGGTACTACATGTCATGCGCAGATGGCCACATGGAGTGTAATCCGGAAAACGTGTTCCAATCTTCCCCGGTTAACAAACGGTGTAGAATTAACTACAATTATTGAAATAAATTCACATGGCTTGAGTAATTTCCAAATTCGTCCCAATGCACTAAACACAACTACTGGTCATATAATCAGGATTACATGGTATGTATGGAAGAGAACACCACATGTAAATCTGAACAAATGGCATGTACTTTCGTAAAACCTATGCTAAATCATCAGCACCTCCGCATGAGTTCCCATTAAAATTTTAATTAAAAAATCATTTTCTTCTGTGAAATATAAGAGAAACGAAAAGAGGGATAACATATATAGATATCCATATTACAAGAATGAATAACCTTGAATTGAAAAACAAAATTATTAAACCGTAAATCATCCACAAATTATTTAATTAACTATTAACTATGATGTAACACCTCTAATACCACTTGAATGTTGCAGGCATGGTGGAAGCATGGTTGGGACACCAACCAACATTAATTTTTCCCACGATCAAGGATTAATCTGGGATCAATACGATGATGAATTCCAGTACCCTTGGAATAGAATAATAGATTTAGATAAAGAAGGATGTAGTCTGAAGCCTTTAAAGAGGATCTTGCACATCGTGTATATAATCAATTTAATTAATTTCATAATTAATAGAACATATGGATATTCAGTACATTTTTTTTATGATGTTGATCATCTGTAATGACCCTTCTAAATTGTCTAATTGTTCATGTAATTATCCAAACTATAATCCCTCTTGCGGTGATCCACACAAGTTATGATGTCCCCCAATCAACACCACTCATTCTCTGGGTGCTAGAGCAGTAAAGAGAGTGTCTTATTTTGGTCTTTCTTTATCACTTGTTCTTTGGTCTTGAAGAATGCCTCTGGTTCTTTAGAGGGGAAGGAAGAGGATCAAGAAAGAAATCATTAAGCTAAAAAATTATTAATTCACCGTGTGTGTAGTTTAGTACCTGGCACAATAGATGTATTGATCTATTTATCGACATCAGTTTTCAGTTACACTATTTAAATTCATAAAAACAATTAAATACATTCTTAACCATAGAGAAACCCCATTCATTTAATAATGATAAAGAATCATTATTTATATTTTTCCAACTTCCACAAAATGGAATTATAAATAAAATTTTACCTCACAAAATAATTGAATCATTATTATTATTTTAACATGTGACAACTATATAAATAATATTTATCATCATGTAAATAATTGTTTTACTACCTGACCGACCTTGGTATACTCAAACTCTACTTCCATTTTTTTATCATTAAAATAAATAAATAAAAAAATATTCCCATAAAGAAATTTTTTTTACAAACATGTAAATAAATATTTATTAATTGTTAAATAAAATAAATAAATATAATTTACTCACAATAAAGTGAATAAATAAATATTTATTTTATGTGATCATTTAAACTTGAATTAAATTATTCCATGGTGTTAAGAATAATAGGTATTTTATCAAATAAATTCAAATAGAATTTAATCGAGATAAACAAATCAATTAGTTTGTGGCCCTCTGGGATTCTTTCTCATTGGAATTAGGTGAGCTTGGAAAAGGTACAAGAGTACTATCTAGAAACAGGTCAAGGCACCCAAGAGAAAGAACGTAAAGTTTCAAAAATGACATTAACCAACTCACTATCTAATATAATCCCTTTATCTCAATATCTTTTCAAGCTAGCTTTTAGATTGTGTCATCAAATTTTATGCTTGATATATCATTCTTTTACTACCTAAATTAAACTCTTCATTACATTATTTCCAAGGAATTCCATTTGATAGTTCTATTTCAATCAAAGGGTCAAGATATCAACATCCATAAATGGAAGGGACAAATCCTTCCTTGACATATCCATTAATATTATTCCACTCATGAAGAACCCAATGTATCCTACATCTGAACAACATATGGCATGACGATTTTTGTCGGTAAATATAAGTGCATGAGTTATGACACATGTTAATGATAATATTAATGTCTAAGGATCATTACACACACTCTCATTTAAGAATATCTTATGACACCAAAACATATGGAATTTCTCCTGGTGGGTCTGTTCTCATAATCTCCCATCTTGGAGATTATTAAGTACTGACTTCATGATAAGATGTCTCATCTTATTAAAGGTACTCGTAGCAGATTGTTTTTATACTATGTATCTTATAGAAGTTTCTTATCCCACTGTAAAAAAATATTTAATAATATTGTTATATAATTTCAACATTCTCATCATATCAGGGAACTTCTATGACCTGATCAATGCAAAAAATACTCTAGGACATTATGATATGATATTCATGCATAAAAATTGAAAATATATAATAATACGTGTAATATTTGAATGAATTAAATAAATATGTAATCAAATTAAAAACAGTTGGTTCTTGGACATCCACTCTAACATTTCTTTATTATTATATAAGCCATCATTGAATGACAGTATTTCCTGTAACATAAACTAACATCAATGTTCTAAGTAGAGAAAGATAAAATCTATATTATGTACAATGAATGATTAACATGGTGTTTCATATAATGTAAGGAATACATATTTATTTAATATAAAATAATCTATTTTTAGTGTTCCATGAAATTAAAAATATCAAAAAGGATTGTTAATTTGAAAAATAAACATTCACAAAATCTTGGGGGTGTTAAATTATACCCCCCTTAAAATGAATTTCTCCCTAAAAATTTATCATGTTTATCAAATGTCTATTATATTTATCTTTTATTAATAGAAACCCAGATCACAAAAAATAACACAAAAACATCCTTTAAAAAAATTGGAACCATAACAGCTACCCATAGAATCAAAGAGTTTGGTATCCCCATAGGATAACATTGTTGGAATGTGAAAACATAATCATGGAAGATAAATCCATATATCATGTTCTAAAGGACAGTGATAGTAAAATTGGTTACGAGAAATTTAAAAATGACATTCCATACATTTTTTATTATCTAAGGGACCATTTCATTCATCATTAAATATGGTTCTATGACAACCTTTTTGGTTTCAATATTCTTTCGATATGGTTGAATAATTTTGAAGAAAATATATACATCCCTGATTTCATTCCCTTTATAAGTAAAATCTCACCCTTTGGTGTCTTCTTGAATAATTTACACTTCACATCATTCTCCAAAAATTTAGGTGAATTTTTCATTCATGGATCACTAAAAGATCATGACATTATTGATAAGTCATCACATATCACGTTTGTTACAAAAAACACAAAATTGTTGTCACGACCAGTCCTCGGGGCCCATGCCGTGACTACCCCAAGCCCGCTTTCCATAGGCCAGGGGCTGGCGACGGGCACCAAAGGCATAAATCCCGATATAAAGGGAAGTGATTGCCTTTAGAAAGCAAACAGACACCACAGAGTGCGTAAGCTAAGTAAACACTAAGTAAACTGAGTACAATAGTAAGTGATGGAAAGTAAATGGGCCAGTATACAAACCCAAACTGAAATTAAAGTACAACTAAAAAGGGAGTACAACAGCAGAAAAGTAAAGCAGTGAGTCTGAACCGTCCTCTGGAAATCCTACCTGAAGGGTGGGTACAGATAGTCTCCTCTTCTCCTCGGCTCCATCCGTCTGCTCTGAGCACATCTTGTCCAGTAATCCACCTCCAGGTACCGTCCTGCTCCACGAGATCCTACCTCGACCAGTGATGTCTGTCGTCTTCATCCAACACAACGTAGTGCGGGCATAGCCTATGTAGGGGTGAGTATAAGCTACTCAGTAGGGACCCCGAGACCCCCGAAGGTCTCCCAGAATCCACGAAGGATAAACAACAAAGGAAAGTTACAATCGCGATGTAACAACCATCTTTTTTTTAGGTATATTCCCATACATATACCCAAGTAATAAATTCCAGTTTGGCTCCAACATCCTATCCCAAGTTCGATCTAGTCCACACAGGATAGTACAACCCAATCCACACAGGAATGGACAACCAAATCCACATAGGAAAGAAAGTCAATCATATCGAAGATAATGATTTAAAGTCAAGACTCAGCTCACACAGGTATTCTTCTTCGTAAGATGATAGAGATGATCATACATATCCAATGATTCGTCTAAGCTGTCGGACACACATAGGATACAAGACCAGCTATGCTGTTGGACCCACAAAGGATACAAGACCAGCTACTCTACCAGACCCACGTAGGATACAAGTATAGAGTAAAATACTACCGAACCCACATAGGATACAAGAATAGTAGTCAAGTACTGTCAGACCCTCATTGGATACAAGAACAATAGTCATCATCGTCGAACCCATGGAGGATTCCAGTATGGTCATCGTCACTGCCGAACCCACGGAAGATCTCAGTACAGTCGTCATCGTCGTCGCAGTCGCATCCAGCTCTAGGGTTCCCGCACACATCAACCTCAATTCTAGGAGGGTCTGCTCTACGAGCCAAGGGAGGTCGATGCATCAACTAATATCAAGTCTGGATTTGATGTATCCCAAGGTTCTATCTCATCAAAAGGAACTTAACGCGACAGATGGTGCGTCAATCGGACGCCCGGTATGCGAGTTATTGGCTTTTTTGTCCTAGGGGCCCTATTGGTTTTTAAGTCAAAATCAACCCGACTGTACTCCAACTACGTCCAAACCTTGAGCGGAGTAAGAAAAAATAATTGTCTCGCTAAGAGGAAACCAATGAAGTCAATGGCATGTCAAACGGACGTCCGGAGCTCAAGTTATAAGTGTTTCTGCTCGGAGGGTCCGGTTGGTTTCATGTTCGAACAAACTTGGATGTACCCAATGTTCACCACAACAATCAGTTTAATATACCGAAACTACTATCTCGACCCAAGGATCGAATCACAACTGACGATGTGTCGATTGAAGGTTCGTAGCCCAAGTTACGTGCGTTTGAATGAATCTGTCTGATTTTAGGGGGGTTTGGGCCCGGACCGACCCGGACCAAAACCCCCTAGGTCGGCCCGAACTGGGTCGACCTGACCCAGGTCCAGGCCCGGCCCACTTGGGTGCAGCCCGGCCCAGCTCGCATGGCCCGGCCCGGCGCTAGCGGCCCAGCCCAGCGCGGATGGCCAGGCCCGGCGTGGCGGTCCGGGCCCGGCACTAGCGGCCCGGACCAGCATGGCTGGCCCGGACCGGCGCGGGCGTCCCGGCCCGTGTGGCCAGTGGCCTGGCCTTCGGCCGAGTGAAGTGCGGAGGGGGGCGCTTCCCCCCTTGATTGACGAAACGGCAGACCCGTGGGGGTCCGTCGTTGCTGCGCTGGCCAGGGGTTAAAACCCCCGGTTTCTTCGGGTAACGGTCGACCACTAAGGCCAGCAAGTGTTGCTTCCACGGGACTCGCCGGTCCTGCCTCCTTGTCCACCGGTGGCCGGCTGAATTCGGCCGCCTCCCTACAGAACCGCCGCAGCTCTTTCCCATCCGGCATGGCGCGACGGCTCCATGCCCTTCTGCCGTAGCCATGCCCCCTTTGACGCACCGACGCGGCATGACGGCGTAGTGCTACTCCACTGTGGCCCGCTCCGACTGTGGTTCCATCATTCCTACGCGGTGTATTTGCCCCATGCCACCTCCGTTCCAACCCACAAAGAATAATCAACAACAAAGGGGAGGAGGTTCGGCCGTGTTTGTGCGGTCCGACCTTCTCCCGTTATATTTATAACAGGTGGCCAAAATTAACGATGAACGACAAATTAATTCCAAACGTAAAAACACACCCCTACCTCGAAGAGATTTTTGAACGATGATTGTCGTGGAAAAACAGCGTCATGAGGTGAAGCTCTGTATATGTTGACGGAGAACGCCTATGGAGGAGCGGCATCTCCCTTCCTTTGATGCGGGAAAAAGAACGAAGGAAGGCGCATCGTAATTCTTCGGAAAAGGTGTCACCCACTGGCTATGGAGAGGAGATGATACGGCACGTTGAGCTCTCCCTGTGATGATGGCGTTCTTCATCGTAGTCTTGGCATTCTTCGCAAAGAAGAGGAAGTTCTTTAGAGTATATAACTCTCCCTCGCTCAATTCTCCACAGCAAAAACCGAACTAAAATAAAATAAGGCATTTCCTTATTTTATTTACTTATGCCAACATTTTCAAAATTCAAAACACCTAATTCAATTAATTAAAGGGTTTCAATTAATTGAATAAATGGTGTGTTGGCATTTATTTCATTAAAGAAAACTAGAGTTGACAAAATTAAAAGGAGTGTTAAGTTGTCATCATAAATGTGGAAGAGTTATAACTCATGAGGAGGGGGTTAGAGAATTTGAAGGGGTGGGGCTCATGCGGGCCCCACCTCAATAAATACTATCAAGAGGAAATATAATTTTAGTGGGTCCCACTCGAACTCCCACACACGGGTTTAACCACTTAAGTGAAATTAAATTTGTAGCACAATTTTATTTCTCATTATTCTTAATCCAAAAATTTTAGCAACTCCTTCCCGAGCAAACGAAACTCCACTAAAGATCATCTTAAGAAATTACAGGTGATGCGGTTTTATTGGTGCCCATAGATTTCGATTCCGAGCACCGGTTCAAATGTTAAGAAAAACCTACTCCTTCGTTCACTGAACGTACCCGAGCTAAACTTCAGAAATTGATTCCGGGCACACCGGGTCTCGGAATCAGGTGCCGTCAGAAACTGCGTACTCATAAAATCCCAAAAAAATTATGAAAAAATGTTCCTTGAAATTTACTGGTCTTTACATTACTCCCAGCTCAGGGCTTTACGTCTCCATAAAGATACATCACAAACTAGGGAAACAAATGAGGGTACTGAGCACGCATCTGAGCCTCCCACTCCCAAGTGCTCTCTTGAAGGTTCCTGTGCTACCACCTGATGCGCACTAGAGGAATTGACTACCCAGGTAGGACCCGATCTTTTCGATCCTCTATCTCCACAGGGACCTCCGCAAAAGTCGCCCCTTCATCAATGTGCATCTCCCCATGGTCGATGATATGCATCAGGTCATGCACGTATCTCTTCAGCTGAGATACGTGGATGACGTCGTACACCCGGTGCAACTGAGGTTGTAGATCCAAGTGATAAGACACCTTGTCTATCCTTCTGAGAACCTAGAATAGTCCGATGAACCACATAGATAACTTGACACCCCGGCTAAATCTCCATAATCCACGCCGATGTGAGACCCGTAAGAAAACATGGTCGCCATCCTCAAACTCCAGTGGTCTCTGCCTCCTTTCAGCATAATACTTCTGTCGGCTCTGAGCTATCCTCATCCACTCCTAGATGACCTGGACATTCTCTGTCGTGGCCAGGACCAGCTCTAGTCCCACAAGTGCTGACTCCCCATGGTCTTTCCAGCACAGAGGTGACCTGAAAGGTCGACCGTACAATGCCTCATATGGTGTCATCCTGATGGTGGAGTGGTAGCTATTGTTGTACGCAAACTCTACCAAAGTTAGTTGATCCTCCCAACTGTGACCAAAGTCAAGGACACATGCACGGAGCATGTCCTCGAGAGTCTGAAAGGTCCTCTCCGTCTGTCCATCCGTCTGAGGGTGAAAGGCAGTGCTCAGGCATAGCTGCGTCCTGAATGCCTCCTGCAACCCCATCCAAAGACGTGAAGTAATGTGAGCATCTCAATAAAAGACTAGAGATGATGGCACACCATGAATCCATACAATTTCTTGAATGTAGAGGCGTCCCACTCTCTCCATTAAGCCCTGCTCTCTGATTGGTAAGAAGTGGGCTGACTTGGTGAGTCTATCGATGATCACCCAAATGGAGTCGTGTCCTCTGGAAGTACGTGGAATTCCAGTCACGAAATCTATAGATATCCCATCCCTCTTCCACTCCGAGACCTCCAAGGGTTGTACCAAGTCTGCTAGTACCTAGTGATCCGCCTTCACCTGCTAGCAAGTGAGGCATCGAGAAATTAACTCTACCACAACCTTCTTCATACCCGGCCACCAGTGATGTCTTCTGAGATCTTGGTACATCTTCGCTATCTTGGATGTACCACTAATGGGGAAGTTTGAAACTCTCTTAGAACCTCCTTATGTAAAGTATTTGGTACCATGGTGCGTCCTTTGAAAAGGACGAAGTGCTCTCCTCCTATAGAGAATCCATCAGGTTTCTGTCCTGAGAAAATCTCTGCACGCCGCATCTCACAATCAACGTCCCCCCGATGTTCCTCTCTGACCCACTGCAAAGTGGAGGATTGACTATGAGTGACTGAAGAAAGGCTGCTCCATCTCTATCCACGAAGGAGATCGGCAAATCAACTAGTTGCACTGTCACCTCTCCAAGTAGTTGAATGCATGTCCTCCTGCTGATAGCATCGACTACTAATTTCCCCTTTCCAGGAGTACAGAATATCTCAAATTCATAGTCCTGGAGGAACTCAAGCCATCTCCGCTATCTTAAGTTCAGGTCCTTCTATGAGAAGATGTACCTGAGACTCTGGTGGTCAGAATAGACTATAAATCACTCTCCCATCAGATAGTGTCGCCACATCTTCAATGCGATGACTACTGTTTCTAACTCCAGGTCATGGGTAGCGTAGTTCTGTTCATGCTTCCTCAACTGTCATGATACATAGGTGATCACTTCCCGCTCCTGTATCAGGACACACCCGAGTCTGGTCCCTGATGCATCGTAGTAAACTATGTACCCTACTCCCTCCTCTGGTAGCCTCAAGATAGGTGTGCTGGTCAATCTTTGTCTCAGCTCCTGGAAGCTCTGATGGCATCTATCTGACCACACCAAGGGTTACCCCTTCTTCATCAAAGCTAAAAGTGGTGCTACAACTCTGGAGAAGTCTGGCAAAAATCTCTTGTATTATACACCCAGACCAAAGAAACTCTACACCTCTGTCACACTCCTTGGTGGCTCCCAAGCTAGCACTGCCTCGATCGTCACTGGATCCACCAAAAATCCCGCCTCAGAGATGACATGTCCCAAGAAGTGGAACTCACGTATCCAGAACTGACACATAGAGGGCTTACCATAAAGTTGGTGCTCTCGGAGTGTGTCTAGTACAACCCACAAGTGGTAGTTGTGCTCCTCCTCAGTAGTCGAGTAAATCAATATGTCATCAATGAAGACCATGACAAATCGATCGAGGTAAGGCTGGAATATCCTGTTCATGAGAATCATGAACTCTTCTGGTGAATTGGCTACGCCGAAAGGCATAACCAAGAACTCATAGTGGCCATACCGACACTTGAAATTCGTCTTCTGCACATCCACGTCTTGAAATATGAGCTGATGATAGCCTGACCTAAGGTCTATCTTCGAGAACCACCATGCTACCATGAGCTAATCGAAGAGGTCATCAATCCTTGGAAGCAGATACTTGTTCTTCACAGTCAAATGGTTTAAGCGATGGTAATATACACATAGTCGCATGTTCCTGTCCGCCTTCTTGGAGAACAAAATCGGGGAAGCCCAGGGTGAAACACTGGGTCGAATAAATCCCTTACCCTTCAAGTCCTCTAGTTGTACACGTAGCTCTCGAAGCTCAGCAGGAGCCATCCAATATACTAGAGTAGATATCGGGGTTGTCTCGGGGTACAGGTCAATATAGAAGTCTATCTCTCTGCAAGGAGGTAGTCCTGGAACGTTTTCAGGAAAAATGTCCGCATACTGATCCACCACTATAGGAAAACTCGGACTCCACACATCAACTGCTCCAACGATGAGGCTAGCCATCTGATGAGTGATCGGCTGTCCTCTCCTCTGAGAGAGTCCATCCTATGCTGCAAAGGCTCCATTCTCTCTAATGAAGGTGAACCTACTCCCATCGGTGCGAACACACCGCACTTTGATCCTAATACAGTCGATCTGAGCATGGACTGTAGATAACCAATCCATGCCCGAGATGACATCGTAAGGCCTCGATGCCACTAAAAGAAGATCACAGATGAAGCTCTCTCCTCCTAGAGTAATCTAACACTGCTGGAACTAGTTCGTAATCACTGATTCTTCTCCCATAGGACTCTCTAGCCGTAAGGATCGATCCAACAGCTCCGTCGGAATCTCCGAGCTCCGAAAAAGGGCAGATGCAACGAAAGAATGACTCACTAATGTGTCTTTAAGAACTGCAGTAAGGGTGGATTATACACAAATAGTACTCGAATCATCTCTAGTGTGCTGTGGTCATAGGCCTCCACTGCCTCAAGTTGCCCCTGCCTCTGTCCGCCAGCTCCCTGTGGTCGGGGTGGAGCTCCTGGTGGTGGTGGTGGTAGAGCCTCAAAGCGTCGCCCACCACCCACTTCTCGGCCAGCTCCTCTGCCTCGTCCTCCTACTCCCTACGAACCACCACGGTTGAACCTCTACCTCTTCCAGGGTGGTCCCTCAACCATCTGATGCTCTTCTGCATGGAGGGTCGGGCAGTCACGAGCTATGTGGCCCTGCCCGCCGCATGCATAGCATTGTCTCCTCCTCATAAGATTGGCTCAATGCCGTCTGCCCCGCACCTTTGAGCTAGTGCCCTGAGGTCGTCTGCCTGATGGTCTAGTCCGCTTGGACCCCTATGACATCTTCCGACTACTAGCTGCAAAAGACTCAGCTACATGCTGCCCTGCGGTAGGTCTCACTGTTGCTGTAGGATCACCAAGAAATCTCTCTACAAGAAGGGCTCTCTCCAGTACTCCTTCCTGCGTCAGAATGCTGAGGGAGATCACCTAGGCCCTTATCTCATGCCTCAGTCCCTGCTTGAAGGTCCAGGCCAGGAATACGGGGTATCGTACCATGTCCGTGGAATAGCACGAGAGATCGTTAAATCTTTCCCAGTATTGGGCTACCGTCATGCTGCCCTACCGTAATTGTAGTAGCTCCTGAATGCGCACTGCATGGAGGGTGGCTGGTAGAAACTCTGAGCAGAAGAGGCTCTCAAAATCTGACCAAAGAAGAGATGCCTCATCGTGCACCTGGAGCATCAAGTTCCCCTATATACCTGATGCTGCATGCATGAGACTCGCTGAAAGGATCACCATGAGGTCAGCTGGTGTCCTTACAAACCTGAAAACTCGTACAACAGACTCCAGCCAATCCTCGGCTGCCTGGGGGTCCATCTCCCCATGGAACTTGGGCGGTCTCTAATACTGAATCTCGTGCAGTGCACTAAGGTGACGTGCACTCTCAGCTGCTGGGGCTAGTGGCATCGGTGGCTCCACGGGTAGAGGTACCGTCAGTGCCTCCACTTTAATAGGGCCCTTTACCAAGGCTTAATCGCTCGGTGGGCTTTCGTCTCGCAAAAATCTCAAAACCCTAGCTGGCTGCCGTCGTGGGGCCATCCTAAAAATAGACAGCTATTCCACGGTCAATACAGTATACCTGGTGAGCTGACGCAATGTAATCACAAAGAAAACATTGAAACACACATGCAATCAATGTTTTCGAGCATTTAGTTGGAAATCAGAAGTGAGGGTCCTGGTGTATGGATACATCGGCCTCCGCACCAAAACTAGACTCCCTACACTGATAACCACACTCAATACCCTTAACATAATAGCTCCACATAGAAGAAGGTCAGAGTCCTTATTTCTTCGTTATAACCGAACTCCTCTGATACTAATTTGTCACGACTTATCCTCAGGGCCCATTCTGTGACTATCCCAAACCCGCCTTCCATAGGCCAGGGGCTAGTGACTAGCACCAAAGGCGTAAATCCTGATATAAAAGGAAGGAATTTCCTTTAGAAAGTAAACAGACACCATAGAGTACGTAAGCTGAGTAAACACTACGTAAACTGAGTACAATAGTAAGTTATGGAAAGTAAATGGGCCAGAATACAAACCCAAACTGAAAATAAAGTACAATTGAAAAGAGGGTAAAATAGCAGAAAAGTAAAGCAGTGAGTCTGAGTCGTCCTCTGAAAATCCCACCTGATGGGTGGGTACAGATAGTCTCCTCTGCTCCTTGGCTCCATCCGTCCGCTCCGAGCATGTCTCATCCAGTAATCCACCTCCAGGTGCTGTCTTGCTCCATGAGATCCTACCTCGACCAGCGTTGTCCGTCATCTGCATCCAACAAAACGTAGTGTTGGCATAGCCCGGGCAGGGCTGAGTATACGCTACTTAGTGGGGACCCAAGACCCCCGAAGGTCTCCCAGAATCCACAAAGTATAAACCACAATGGATAGTTACAATCACTTAGTAACAAAAAACTCTTCTTAGGTATATGCCCATACATATACCTAAGTCATCAATTCCAGTTTGGCTCCAAAATCCAATCCCAAGTTCGATCTAGTCCACACAGGATAGTACAACCCAATCCACATAGGAAAGCACTACCAAATCCACAGAGGAACGAAAGTCAATCATATCTAAGATAATGATTGAAAGTCAAGACTCTGCTCACATAGGTATACTTCTTCATAAGATGATAGAGAAGATCAGATGTAGCCACTGATTTATCTAAGCTATCGGACCCACATAGGATACAAGACCAGCTAAGCTGTTGGACCCACAAAGGATACAAGACCAGCTACTCTGTCAGACCCACGTAGGATACAAGTACAGAGTCAAATACTGTCAGACCCACATAGGATACAAGAACAGTATCCAAGTACCGCCAGACCCACATAGGATACAATAATAGTAGTCATCACCATTGAACCCATGGAGGATTCTAGTATGGTCTTCGTCGCTGCCGATCCCACAGAGGATCCCAGTACAGTCGTCATCATCATCGCAGTCGCAGCCAGCTCTAGGGTTCCCGCACATAGCATTCTCTATTCTAGGATGGTCCGCTCTACGATCCAAGGGTGGTCGATACATAAACTGATACAAATTCCGGATTTTATGTATTCTAAAGTTTCGTCTCACTAATAAGAACTCAACGTGACAGACGGTGAGTCAATCGGATGCCCAGTCTGTGAGTTATTGGCCTTTTCATCCCAGGGGCCCGGTTTGTTTTTTTATCAAAATCAACCCGACCATACTCCAACTGCGTCCAAACCTCGAGAGGAATAATACAAAAAAACCTTCTCACTAAGAGGAAACCAATGAGGTCAAGGACACATGAAACGGACGTCCGGAGCTCAAGTTATAAGTGTTTCTGATCTGAGAGCCCGGTTAGTTTCGTGTTCGAACCAACCTGGACATACCCAAAGTTCATCGAAACCTTATGTGTAATATACCGAAACAACCGTCTCGATCCAAGGATTGAATCACAATGGACGGTGCATCGATCGGAGGTCCGTAGCCCA
Organism: Viscum album; assembly: GCA_963277665.1. Classification (NCBI taxonomy): domain Eukaryota; kingdom Viridiplantae; phylum Streptophyta; class Magnoliopsida; order Santalales; family Viscaceae; genus Viscum; species Viscum album. The sequence goes on along the minus strand of OY728140.1, from coordinate 1,707,589,656 downwards.
TGTTATGGGAATTTGAATGAATATGTCTGATTTTAGGGGGGTTTGGGCCCGGACCGACCCGGCCCAATACCCCCTGGGTCGGCCCAAACCGTTTCCAGGTCCAGCCCGCTTGGATTCGTCCCAGCCCAACCAACGTGGCCAGCAGCTCGGCCTTCGGCCGAGCAGAGTGCAGAGGGGGCCACTGCCCCCCTTGATTGACGAAAAGGTGCACTCGTGCGGTCTGTCCTTACTGTGTTGGTCGGGGGTTCTGACCCCCGGTTTCTTTGGGTAACGGCCGGCCATTAGGCCCGGCTAGTGTTGCTACCGCGGGACCAGCCAGTCTCGCTTCCCTGCCCACCAGCGGCCGGCTGAGTCGGGCTACCTCCCTGCAGAACTGCCGCGGCTCATACCCGTCCGGCGCGGCGTGACGACGTCGTGCCACTCCGCCACGGCCCACCCCAACCGCGGACCCTTTGATGCAGTGGTGCGGTGTGTCGGTGTCGCGCTCCTCCGTCGCGGCCCTCTTCGGCGGTGGTTCCCTCATTCCTGTGCGGTTCCATTGCACCCCGCCGCGTCTATTCCAAACAACGAAGAAAAATCAACAACAAAGGGGAGGAGGTTTGGCTGTGTTTGTGCTGTCCGACCTCCTCCTATTATATTGATAACAGGCGGCCAAAATTAACAATGAACAACAAATTAATTCCAAATGTAAAAACAAACCCCTACCTCGAATAAGTTTTCAAATGATGATCTCCACGGAAATACGGCATCATGAGGTGAAGCTGTGTATATGTTGACGGAGAACTCCCGAGGAGGAGCAGAGTCTCCCTTCCTTTGACGTGGGAAGAATAATGAAGGAAGGCGCGTCGTAGTTCTTCAGAAAAGGATTCACACACTGGATACGGAGAGGAAAAGAGACGGCATGTCGATCTCTCCTTGCAATGACGACATTCTTCGCCGAATTTTTGGCATTCTTCGCAAAGAAAAATAAGTTCTTTAGATTATAGAACTCTCCCTCTCTCAATTCTCCACAAAAAAAACCAAACTAAAATAAAATAAGTCTTTGCCTTATTTTATTTACTTATGCCAAAATTTTCAAAATTCAAAACACCTAATTTAATTAATTAAAGGGTTTCAATTAATTTAATAAAAGGTGTGTTGACATTCATTTCATTAAATAAAACTAGAGTTGAAAAAATTAAAGGGAGTGTTAAGTTGTCATCATAAATGTGGAAGAGTTATAACTCATGTGGAGGGGGTTAGAAAATTTGAATGGGTGGGGCTCTTGCGGGCCCCACCTAACGAAATCCTATCAAGTGGAAATATAATTTTTGTGGGTCCCACCCCAACTCCCACACACGGGTTTAACCACTTATGTTAAATAAAATTTGTAGCACAATTTTATTTCTCTTTAATCTTAATCGAAAAATTTTAACAACTCCTTCCCGAGCAAATGAAACTCCACTGAAGATCATCTTAAGCAATTACAGGCGCAGCGGTTTCATTGGTGCCCTTAGATTTTGATTCTGAGCACTGGTTCAAATGTTAAGAAAAACTCGCTCCTTCGTTCACTGAACGTACCCGAGCTAAACTTCGGAAATTGATTCCAGGCACACCCGGCCTCAGAATCAGGTGCCGTAAAAAACTACGTACTCAAAAAATCCCAAGGAATTTACGAAAAACATTTACATGAAATTTACAGGTCTTTACAATTGTTAGATCACGTTATCCAATATGAATAAATCCTTATGTGGTGAGATAATACATTTATCTCACATACACCATCCAAATATTAACAGAAACATCTCATAAATGGTTTACCTTATAACCCTTCTAAAATATGAAAATCTAAAACATTATAATGACATAATAAAATCATATTAATAGTTATCCCCTATATAACACAATGTATTTCATTGTTTACACATTCCTAACATGTGAATACCCTCATTATAAATCCTATTGAAACATGGTATAACATGAATTAAAAAATATCCTTGTAAAATTTATGAATTCTTCTTTGATACAAATATTTATGGATATATTCCTTGAATCATATATGTTGGAAAATCCATCCATCAAGATGTATACCAATATTTTGAAAAATAGTTAGTTGGTTCTGTGTTCATTGATACTATCAAATTTACTTTACCCAAAATAGTCATCTCTTTACCCAATATTAACACTATTTTCTCTATATCGTGAACATAATAAGGGTTACCTTCCCTGAGTAAAATTAACACACTGTCAGTAAATCATTTTTTCAATCCACTATAAAAATTTTACATATTATTTTAAATCCACAGGGGAAAACATAAAATGGACCATCCTTATATACTTCACCATTACTATCACATAATTTATGAATCCAAATATAAAAAATAAATTTTCTTATTCGAATTCCTCCATATTCTATAATAAGTATGCCTCATACTATTATTTAATACCACATTCCATTAACATTTCGTACATGGTCTCATTATCACCATCAATATAACCATGACTTGTACCACCTTACTTATTTTCTTTAGGATATTTCTACTTTGAACACTGATTTGCATAATGAAAATTCATTCCATACATAAAACATTATGCCTTCAATTATGTATAATGTAGGCTGATATTCCCATCCCCTAAGTTAACTGAAAACTTCATTTTTCCTTTGTAATCACTTTCTTTCTATCCATTTTATCCATTATCAAAACACCTTCTTTTTTATGTAATACATTTACATAGGTGATTAATTCCATCTTAGTGACTCAAATTAAAAAATAATATGTTTTCTTCTACGATCTCCCTTACCAGAAATCACATCGATCATCTTCCCTTTTTTCCTTGGTGAGTTTGAGAATTTTTAAATTTATGCATTTTAATCATGTTCCAAGAAACCATACTAGGAATGATCCTAACATCCATCACTGTAGTGATCATCCAATTTAACTTCTCATTAAATTTTTTTATCTCATTCAACACTAACCATGTTACTTATGGAACCCTCTATTGACTAAAAACAAATATCGTTGTGTGAGGAACACATATCATTGTGAAAAACCATGTATTCAAAAGAAAATTACAGATAGGATTTATAAATTATGAAAATTTCTTTAAAATATGACACCTCAGTATTATCCTTGGATATTCATTTTTAGCTTCTATTTAAACCTTCCATGATGGTACATAATCATTTTTTAATTCCCAAAGATTAACTCCCAGTAGTTTCAAACTTGGTGTGCACCAATGCCTATTGTTGTGTATTAGATTACCTCTAGTGATTCATAGGACATCATGATGCAGTTGTTACCCCTATATACATCTATTCTAGAGATATATCCACTTTTTGTATCCATACATAGAAGTATTCATATGAAACCACTCACTTTATCATTTACCAACATTCATGTACACTTTCTGATACTTTTCCTTATCCTTATACATGCCCTAATAATTATAAATACTTTTTCTCATCCAATCTTCCATTGTATAACTAATAATTTTCACTAATAACAACAATTACTAACCAATATGAACATACATAGACATTACATAATATTTTTGGAATACGTAAAACATTACACAAAAAGACACCCATTGACTGTATTAGTATAGTTCCTTATAAAACATAAAAACTGATATATTTGTGAGCTACACTATCTGTCTCTAGGTTCTTCATCACTAGATCCATTTTTAGACACATCCAACAAAATACATATCATCATAAAATTGGGAATTAAACATAAAAATGGATGACATAATATGTTGAGTAAGGGTAAAAAAAAGGTAGGCACGTAAACATAAACATAATCATAATGTTATGAGAACATGATCACGTAAATAGAAGATCATATCATTCATATCAGTGATCAAAAACATGAATTGTAAAATAAATATTGACTGTTATTATTACATGAATCATAATGAAATAATGAACATAATCTATCAAATCATAACATAAATATGAAACACGGTATTGTGTAAATCCTATAATCATATAATATAATTTCTATAGTATCCTAGGAATCACTTCCAAGACCATCATAGTAGTTTGGGTTAACTCCCCATACCATCTTGGTAGTCATGGTTCACATCCATAGTCATCTCAGTCTCAAGATTTCACTCCTCATACCATCTTGGTAGACACGGTTCACCCTCATGTCCATCTAAGTAGTCAAGGATCACTCCATAGACTATCTTGTTATATATCAAGACAAATGAATATTTACCTAATTCATTGGTGTTAAATATTGGACCTACCTATATCAAAGTGAAATCATACATATATGTTCCAAAATATTATTAAAAATTATATCATCCACCATGAAATAAACTAAGTATCATAAAATTTTAGTAGTATCAAAACCTATAAAAAAATTTACAGGATTCATAACTATTTCTTCAAAATAAAAACCCTTTAAAAGAATTTTTTTTAATATAACATAACCCATGAAAGATAAATGTTTTTCATAAAAAATCAATCCATATATACGAAATACATTAATATTTTTCCATGTTTATTCCCTTACTATGATTTATATCTCACCCGTTTCTTATTTTTTTCCTAGGTTATCGTATGTCGTTTTAAAATACTTGGATATTTAGAATCATTTTAATGAAGGTTTCAATAATTTTATTGTATCTCATGTTCAAGATTATATTCTATTTACTAAATTAAAAAATAAACTAGACTTATCTATGCATCCTATTTCAATATGTGTAGTTTATGTATGATATAATGAATTAATGTTTAATAAAGAATAGTCTTGTTATATAAAATGACCTAATGTTCTGGGATAATTTTTTTCTTTCATTAATAGAGTCTTAGTATAAATGTATTAAATGCCTAAGATGGTTTTAAAATGTTACTTGGAGTTTCCTGAGTGGGTATGTATTTGGTACTACCTCTAGTATAAATCCATGGTGTAAATGATTGGATTATTTTGTATGTTCAATGTTGGGAATAAGTCAAGGAAGTGCATCAGGCTGTAAAACCATATAAGATATAAAATATTTTCAAAAATAAATATAATTATTACCATTTAAAATATAATGACCCTAAGATGAATAGCCTAGAGGTGGTTCCTTAATTTATTACATTAGCATAGACAAAATGGGTTGAATCCCAAAGGAAAACTCAGTTTATCTATTTTAGGGAATGGAATAAGTACATGATAGAAATTTTACATTGGGAATAGAAAATGAAAACAAATTATATAAAAAATAAAATCGTCATCATCCATAGAAATTCAATCAAATGATGCGTCATTATTAACTATTAAATGGGAAAAAAAATAATGTCGAACTCAAATTATCAGTAAGGGATGATTAAAATAGAATATTTCATGAATAAATAATAATAAATGTTATGAAAAAATAAATAACTAAACACACATTTCACTTATGTAATGGGATAACATATAATCGATATGGAAAGGTAAATAAATAAAAATACCTTCCATTTAATCAATAAATCAAAAATGAAATGAATAAAGAGATAATATAATTTTGAAAATATCATGTATAATAATTAATCAAATATGAATTAATTAAATGCTTGATTATCATATACCAGGTTTCCTAAGAACATGATACCTTCACCGTCAATCCCTTTTAGAAGATAGTTTCCAATTTTATGGGTAAAACCACATTTTATTTGGCCAATTAACTAGTCTTATTATACTACCATTGCATCATGAAAATTTTTACAGTTGGTCGACAACCCATTACATGCATTTACAAATCATTCCTCATATATATAATAATATATTTAATTCATAAAAAATTTCTGAATTTAAAGTGTCACAAACCAAATTTGGTTTCCATAAAAATGGTCACCTGACCCAACCAGTGGCAAGGCCAAAAGGGCATTCCTAATCCCCACAGGCTGGCACAAGTTCTTGGGTGTCATAAAATAAAAATTGGGATCTATTTACAAGTGTTTAAAAACATTAAACAATAGATAAATTCAACATGACTAATCTGAATATTTGGAAACAAGCCATGTTTTGAAAAAAAAATTGAATTTAATTACATATTTTAAATAAATTATAAAAGATGAAAAAATATGTATAAACCCACAATGGATAGTCCATGAACCACCCTCATGGTAAATGGCACCTCCCTCAATCCATTTCCACAGGACAACACTATGAAGTACATGCAAGAATCCCGAACCAATGGTACTAATATTGAACCCAAACATGTAACAAAAATTTACATATCAACATACCACCAAAGGTATATGTATGGTGTGAGACAAATCCTAGTAGAAAGCCGTCACTATGTGATTCCATGTGATAAAAATATATTTCATGTTTTCATTAATAGAAAATTCATGTTACCATTTCTAAAAGATGAAACTTTAAATAAAAACAGTATTCAAATGGGATAATATAAAGATTCCACACATTTAAAATAAAATTACAAAGATACTGATTTTTCTATCCCAATATACTGTATGTCGACTATAAGTATAAATCATATAATGAGCAGAAGAAATAGGAAATAATCCCTAGGCACTAGCTCACTTTGGGTCCTAGGTACCTAGTATCTCTAGGAAAGCAACCATCATAAATATCTGTTCTCATGCCTGAGCCACTAGTAAAGAACATAGCCATAACATAGTGGTCCCAAATAATCATCATCATATTTTAGTTACTATTGTAAGAGTCAATCTTGCAACATCAAACTAAGGCCAAACCCATTGGATCACAAGTATACTAGTACACGTCCACCCACCTAGATACTCGGGATACCCAAATGTGCTCAAAAAAGTTCCACAAGATATGAAATATAATTCGTACCTGATAATTTCACTTCCACATCACAAATTCCCCAAACAGACATCATCATCATCACAAATGTCAAAAAATCCACTATTTCAATCAAATTGGTTTTGAAATCATTCTCACACCCAAATATCCAACAACACATTTTACAAATCATTCACAATTCAAATAATAATTTAAAGATTTTATAAAATCATTCCCAAGATTCTAAACATCACATAACATCCCACACACATGTTACATAATACCCTTTTCATAAAAAAATACAATTTTTCACACCACACTCACACAAAACAGCCTAATAACATGTTTCGAACCAACATCACAATTTCATAAATCACCTCGAAAAGATAAAAAAACATTACCAAAACATTTGACATCACAACTGAGCACTTCATGTTTCACAAAATCATTTTAAGAACATACTACAACCAAATTAGTACATATGAAAACATTCACATGGTTTAACTCATTAAATCATTTATAATTTTCATAAAACCAACCCAAGGGGTATAACTTTGTTTTCCCCACAAAACCTCATTCCAAATCCTCTTTCAAATCCAAAATCACTCCAATACCAATAAAAATAATAATTATAGGTCCTAGATATGTTTATTTAACCACTCTAAAGTATTATAAAATCACCTCAAATAATACCACAAACAATACACATGAAAAACACAATTTGTCATAAAATGATTTCAAGAGGCATTACACGGTTTCACACATAAAACCCATTCAAAGCCACTCTTTTAAATCAAAATTTACACCAAAACCCTACCGAAGAAGAAGTTTTATACTGAAAAAATTTATTACTCCAATTTTTTATGTTATAAAATACACCCAAACAATACCCCAATGGTTATAAATGAAAAACAACTCATTTCAAGCTAAAATACAACTATAAAATTAAATCCTTAACCAAATCCATCATTAGTAGTTTTGACACCACAAACAGTATATGAGGAACATGAATAATAATTAATAGAATAAAACTAATTCATCTAGAAACTATTTCACATGGAATCCCATACCGAAAGTGTTGAAACACTCAAATATTGTTGTGAAACATCATCCGCACCACCATCGCACCTCAAGGAAGTGAAATGAAACCTAAAACATCAATATTTAAACCAAAGGACTAGAAGATAGATCCTAGGCATAAGCCCTAATTTCTGGACATTTTATAACTCAAGAAAGGGTGAAAAACCCTAAGTAAAGGGAAGAAATAAAAGAGAGAAAGACTTACGTGCAAGAATCTTGAAGAAATATCCCTAAATAAACCAAAATATGAATCTAAAAAGGTCCACAACTATTATGGAGGCTCAAAGGAGTCATAATAAGTCATGTGGGGACTGAAATGGGGGGAAGTGTGAATATTGAGGGAGTTATGAAAGAATCATTTTACCTCTTCAAATCCGGTCGATTTGAGAATGATTTAGAAAGATCTCAATAATCCGCGAGGTAGATGAGATCCAAAAAGGAAAACTGGAAAATGGGTGTGAGACTCAGGTGTTTCTCTTCTAGTGGGAGGTGGAATAACCTAAAAATAGTAAAAAAAGGTGTTAGATATTAACAAGTTTTTAAAATAATTTAAAGCAAGAAATAATCTTATGGGTAGGCCCAATACCTTAATAAAAAACCCAAATCCATCATGATTATGGATTCATATGTGGTCTAAATGGATATGGTGACTTTAATATACCAACTTATGCCAATTGGGTTGTGGAATGGGTGTAAAATGCATACAAATAAAGGACTTATAAAAGAAACAAAAATTATTTTTAAATCTACAAATGGGCTCCCAGTTTGGCCCAAATTTTGAAAAACCGCCATTTCCACCAAAATTCATGGGAATCCCGCAAAACAAATCAAGAATTGAAATTCAGTGAAAAAATATTTTTAAATAATTCATGGATGTGACAATTCTCCCAACCATAAATCATTCTTCATTGGGAAATCCACAGTAAGGCCAAAAAAAATCAAACCTAACAGATAAACCAAGATGTACTTCTTTGTCATGCTTCACCCCCAAGGGCCCAAACACCTCCATTGATAAATTAAGGAATGATTAATCTAAAAAAGAAATCTTACACAACTTTAATGAAATGATCACTCACATTTATACTTTATCCCAAAATAAAACTCCTCAAAAATTGTCCAAACAAGACTCAAGAAATTCACCCAAATACACAACAAAATTGAACAAGGATACACTTACCTTGCTTTAACTAAACCATTGTGTGATCACCAATCCTATAGTCTACTCAAGGAATATGTTGGTAGCTATATTTCTCTAAACAAGAATACCTATTTAAAATACAAGACGAAGAGAAATCTGAGTTACTAGTAGAGGGGGACCCAAATAGGCTCCCCACCATAAGAGACCACCTAAATTTTAACAAGAAAGGATTGGAAAACTAATAGGGGGAGGCCTTGATGGACTCCTTAGTTAAAGGGGTAGAATTCTATTTGAAATATCTGAAGGAACATAACTGAGAATCATAGTGGGTATCCCCCACTATAAGAACCTACTATCTTAACTGACCAGTAAGGCCGACACAAAACAACCCCAACTTTTAAAGAGTTGGGATTGTCACACAGTCAATCCACACAGTTTGTGAAACTATGAACTAACTTTGTGGATCCTTCTTATTGAATTGTTTCCTGTGGAATGATCACTGCTGACCATGCAAAAACTATGCACTCAACCTGTCCATCAAAATAGAAAACCATTCTCCAACAACCCATTAAAACCAATGAGGGAATGTTTGAACTTAGGATACAACATGGAAATAAGGTCCCCCCCCCCCTCTACCACTGAACAGGAAAAACTAGAATATGGTGGTGACACCAGAGGTACAAACTATTCCCATCCTTCATTCTTAGGAAAACAATTTGTACAAGGGTTTGAACGAACCTAGGATATCCCATGACTACATGCTTTCTTCACTCTGAGAAATATGTCTAGAGCTAAAAAGATTGAAGCATCTTCAGCCTTGTAGTATGGATTTTGAAACCCCATGAATGGAGCTTCTTCATCTGATGCTACAGAAAAACTACATCTCGACCCCTGATGGGTTTACCGAGACATAATACATTCCAGATCTCACTTTACCAAAACCTGAAATTTCACTGAAGAATGTGATTCTAAGATTCACAAAAAACATCACTTATTACCTTAGTGAGAAATTTAAATAGTAAAGGAAATAAAGAAAAACCTTCTTCCAAAAAAGCAATGTCAAGATCTCTTGAAGGGAGACATTATTATGAATAAATCAAGGCTCACTAAAGATTTTACAAAATCTCCTTTAAAATCAAATTATAATGTGACATTACAATGTGTCACTGAACATGACCAATTCGACTAATAAAAAAAATACATGGAGGGGGACATTATAAAACATCCCCAAACATCATAGAATTCCAGAAAGTGGAAATAACTGCATGTCATGACCATATTTCCCACACTGGTGGTTGAACGTGATCTCCTCCATTGAAGAGACTATGAAGGACCCATAGGCCCTCTTATGTACCATCCAAGCACTCATCCACACTAACAACCCTAGAAAACTTTCACATTCGATGAATCAAGTAGCTTAAAAAACTAAGGCCTCTTTAAATCTTCAATGATATCTATTCTTCTATAATAGGATTCAAAAAACCATGAAATGAAATGGTGTAGACTCAATATACAGAGTTCAAGAAATAATATTTTTTATATTTATCAACTGGATGATTTTCTATGGGAGAAACAATTCGGGTTTCACATCAATCGTAAACTAACCCTTAATGGGGGCATACCACATCCAAAGAAAGAACCCAAGGACCCAACCTAGATGGTACATCGGTAAAGATGTACCTCAATCAGATCCAATCATATAAAGGGAACCATCATAAACTCTTCTTATAAAAACTCTCAAGAGAGACCACTAACTGGCCATATAACCCAACTTATCGACCAAACACAATCCCAAAACACCATTCAAACAAGCTGGGTTCTTGAACTCAAAAAATCCCACAAAATCAATATTTTCAAAAACACATAATACAAAGAATCCCAAATTAGTAATCAATAAATCACATTTTCATTTAAAACATTTCAATGAAAACAAATGGTTCAGTGGTTAGTGTATCCACCAATGTTACCCCGTGGGCCTCACTCATGCATGTTTCGATGCCATATCAGGAAACCTCCTCATATCCATCTTGGAACTCACCCATTAGTGCTATTAAGCATTCATCATTCCACAAACAACCATGAATTTGGTCTCCCATAAAGATACCAATGGTAAAAAATATATCCTTTCCACTATTCGGAACCAAAATAGTCAACCAATACTTACTTTTTCTCAAGACCACTGGCCACGAAATCAATCCAAAATTACAGCTTAGAAAAATTTTCAGAACAGAATAATCATTCAAAATAAAATTCACTTTCAAGTTATTCAAATTAATTTTAAAATATCTCATACCATTAAAATACCTTTCAACTATTTAGAAAACACTATAGGTAACACTTCTCCAAAACTATCTTCAACACAATTTTCTACTTTTAAAAAGGTGTAAACACACCATTTTCCATTTCAATAATATTCTGAAAGTTTAGTTCCACCATCTCAAAAATTAAACCCTTCCCTCATTATTAGAAAAAAAAATCTTGGAAACCTTACACTTCTTAAAACCATTTCATTTTTTCTTTAAAACTGAACATCCAAAATTTCAAAACTAATGGACACAAGACAGTGCGAGTATAAACTAGTTTGGGTCGGTGACTTCGAAATATGGTTGGTGACCATACACTAATAATATCATTGTCTCTTAACGTGTTCTAGTAAAATATACTTGGCTCCACATAGCTTGAAAGGTCCTATGATATCACTGAGACCATTAAAAAAACTCTCTTTTTATTTCCTCTAATCATCATCAATCCACGAAAACCAAAGAACTCAGATAATTCCCGACTCCCTAGGTGACTTGAATCCCATCATGAACTTTGGTGATCAGGAAAATTACCCATAATTGGAATTACATGTGTCGACAATCCTAACTCTATAATATCCCGACAATTCCCTAAATAACATGACCCTTGGAGTTAACATAAACCTCTTCTAATATCAGTTTGTCACAAACCAGATCTGGTCACCATCAAAACCGACACTTAAACAAGCCCGTGGCATGGCCTTAAGGGAATTACCAATCCCCACGGGATTTCACAAGTTCCCGGATATCATAAAATATTTTTTTTATGATTTATCCATGTTTATAAAAATTAAAGAACAAACAAATTCAATATGGAAGATTTTGATTTTTTGGAAGAAAACTTATTTTACAAAAAACCATAATTGAATTACATATATTAAAAAAATTATAAAAGGCAAAATCAAATTTAGAAACCCACAATGGAAAGCCTATAAACCAACCTCTGGTCAATAGGCACCACCCTCAGGCCAACTCCACATGACTACACCTCGAAGGGCCTGATTGAATAAAGAACCAATGACACTAAAAACTATACCCAAACCTGTGTAAAAAATTACAAAGTTGACATACCAACAACGGTTTAAGTAGGGTGTGATACAAATCCTAGAAGAATACCACCAAAAATATATTCCATGTGATAAACATTCAAATTTTAAATTCATGCATGCTTTCATAAATAGGAAATGCTAGTTACACTTTCTAAAAGATGCAACTTTTAATTAAAAAAGTATTCAAGTGTGCTAATTTAAAGAATATACATTTTTAATATTAATACCAAAGATACTTAAATTTCCAACCAAATATATTATATGCCAATGGTAAGTATAAATCATCAAATGAGCACATGTAATTGGTAATAACCCCTAGGAACTAGCTCACTATGGGTCCTAGGTACCTCATATCTCGGTGAACGTAACCATCATAAATATATTTTTTCATGCACGAGCCACATGTAGGGAACATAACCATAACCTAGTGGTCCCCAATCATCATCTTCATAATTTATTTAGTTTTTTAAATATCAATATTTCTATGTGAAACTGAGGCCGAACCCCATAGGACCACAATCATACTAGTACACGTCCACCCACCTAGATACTCGGGTTTCCCTCTTGTGGTCAAACAAGTTCAACAAGATAAGTAATATAATATTCAAATGAAAATATTACATCCCCATCACAAATTAACCAAAAAAACTCATTATCATCACTCATGTCACAAAATCCACTTTTTCATTTAAATTTATTTTGAAATCAAACTCACACAAAGAAAGACCACACAACATTTCATAAATATTTTACAATTCAACAAACTTGTAGGCAATTTTATAATATAGTTACCAAGATGATAAAAATCACATAACATCAAACTCATATGTTATATAATACCCTTTGCATAATCAAATTCCTTTTTTCAAATCACACTCACACAAAAAAGCATGAAAACATGTTTCACACCCACATAACAATTTCATTAATAACCTAAAAAATTTACAAAACATTACCAAAACGTTAGACATCACAACTGACCACTTTATGTTTCAAAAACTAATTTTAATAATATACTGCAACCAAAATAGTACTTAATAAACCATTGTTCACTTTTTTTTAACTCATTAAATCATTTAGAATTTTCATAAAACCAACCATAGGGGTATGACTATGTTTTTTCATCAACCCCCAATAACAAATCCTCAATAAAATCTGAAATCACACCAATACCAAACCCAATAAAATTTGAAAGTCCTAAAATATTTATTTAACCACTCTCATGTATTATAAAATCACCACAAATAAGACTACAAATGATGCACATGAAAAACACACATTTTCATAAAATGCTTTCAAGGGGGATTACATGGATTCACACATAAAACATATTTAAAGACCATATTTTAAACCCAAAGGCACACCAATACCCTACCAAAGAACAATTTTCCGCCCAACTAGATTTGTTAAACAAATTTAATATGTTATAAAACACACCCAAACAATACCCCAAGGGTTACACGTGAAAAACACCTAATTTCAAGCTAAAATGCACCTATATAATTAATTGCCTAACCGAATCCATCATTAACTATTTTCAAAACACAAACAGCATTTGAAAAACATGAAAATATGTAATTCAAGAAAAATAACTCATTTAGAAATGAAAACATAAGGAATCACCTACCGAAAGTGTCGAAAGACTCAAATATTGGTGTGAAACAACAATTGCACGACCGCCACACCTCAAGGAAGTGAAAAGAAACATAAAACCTCAAAATTTTACTCAAAAGACAATAATTTAGACCATATTCATGTACCCTAAATTCAGGACATTTTAGAACTCTAGAAAGGCTGAAAAAAATCCTAAGGAAAGGGAATAAATCAAACAGAGAAATACTTTCTTGTAGCAATTTTGATGTAATAACCCTAAATCTACCAAACAATGAATCTTCAAGTAAGAAACTAGTATGGAGGCTCGTAGGAGTCATATTAGATCATGTGGGGACTAAAATTGGGTAAAGGGGTGAAAATTGAGGGAGTTATGAAAGAATAATTTTACCGCTTTAAATCTGGTCGATTTGAGGAAGATTTTGAAAGCTCACCCTACTTTGTGGGGGATATGAGCTCCCACAAAGAAAACTATGTAATGGGGGTAAGCCTTAGGTGATTGGATTCATGTGGGAGGTGGAATCACAAAAAAACTCGAAAATGTATGGAATATTGAATATTTAAAAACATAATTTAATGTAGGAAATGGGCTTACGGGCAAGCCCAATACCTTAATAAAAAAACTCAAATACATCCAGATTATGGATTCCTATGTGGTCCAAATTGATATGGTGAATTTGATATACCATTTTATGCTAATTGGGAAGTGGAATGCATGTAAAAAATTGTAAATTAAGGAGTTATAAAAGAAATAAAAATTATTTTTAAATTTATAAATGGGAACCCAGTTTGGCACTAATTTTGAAAAACCACCATTTCCACAAAAAGTCATAGTAACCCCCCAAAACAAAGAAATAATGGAAATTAAATGAAATATTATTTTTATAGATGTCATGGATGTGACATAAAGTATCTGTATTTAGTAAATGATCTAGATTTAACAATATTTCCCCAGTTAATCAAATAAAATTAATTGTAAACATCATATGTAAAAATAGTATATGATTTAGGAAATAATAATATAAATCACAAAATAAAAAAGATATTTTAGATAAATTTAATTTACAATGAATAATTAATACAAAAAAGTTAATGTTTTATGATGAAGTTAACAATCACAAAAGAAATTGAGATTTCATAATAACTATTACAACTGGGTAATTTTCAAGTTGTATACCCTTGGATAAAATAATTAAAATTGAATAATAAAATAACATTACTAATGAATTATTCATTATATTACATGTAAAAATGTATGTATATACACCATGTGAATGAAACATGATTTATAACATTAAAACATGCCTCAATGAAATGAAATTGAGATGAAATCTCTTACATCACCTGTCCTTTTTAGTGAACATCTTTTAACATACTATATTGTGTCTATAAATATTTTATTAACTAACACCAGAAACATATAATTTTTTTATTATATCATATATTATCCCTTTATAATGTCTCATCACCTATTCATTAATAGTATTTCATTGTTGTCATTGTTTCAGGAGTTAATTGGTCAGGTTAATCATTTGTGAGTTATTATGAATGATATAGTTATTGTTAATATTATATAGTCACATAATCTATAGAATTATAATCATGAAATAATTATATAGTTTCAAAATAAATTTCATTTTTAATCAAAATAAAATATTATTGTTATAAAAAATTAATTATATTTCAACCATGGAGATAGTAGGCCATATATACCAATGAGTAACATTTCGATTTTCCACTTATCAATATGGAAATTAAGAATTTATCCTTTTACCTTTACAAAATTATCATAATGTAATTTTTTCAAAATTATATACTTATATATATCATCTATGGGGTTTGGTGATGAAAAGATAGTCACATCAATTTGTGAAGGTTGTAGTCCACACATAGAAGAATGATGTTATCATCATTATGTGAGTAAAATAGAATGAATTTAAATTATATATATTTTCATTTTTGAATTATGAATATTTCATTAATATGATTAAAATTTAATTTATATAACATATAATCAGTAAACTTATCTTTATAACCAATAATGTTAAGAATTAGTGAGTGATGAATGAAGTCGCTTAGTGAGGTGGTTTCCCACCATCCAAATGAGTGATGTTATTTTATATTTGATATTTGGGAAATATATATATATATTATAGTGACCCCAATGGTATAAATATTTTTTATATAGTTTATATAAATTATATCAATCATCATATAAAACTATGAAATATGGTAACAGAAGAATGAATAAGATCAGTTCATGAGGCAGTAGTTCTTTATACACACTATTGATAATTTTGTAACACATTTGATGGAACTTGAGATGGTTTTAGGAAATTAAATTATTATAAAAACTTAAAATTATATGGGAGACTAAATTTATTATGTCATAGTGGTTTAATAATAATTTAAATAGGTGGTGGGAGAAATAAAATAAATATGCTCATTGAAAAACATTAACTCATCTTTAGGATTCCTCTTATTTTAACTAACCTTTCAAGGATTATATTCTTCAAAAAAAATAAGGATTATAGGATGAAGGGAGATATGTTGTGTTTTTATATAGGTAGTTCATGGATAAACCTTTTAAGAGTTAGTTTTTTAATAATAGAAGAGCGGGGTGACCATTTATAAGTTCAATGAGGGGCACAAATTTAATTTTTTTTAAAGATAAAATCATGTACACGTTTTTATCATGTAAAAATATTAAATACTTAAATGTTATATAACCCGTAATAAATGAGATTGAAATATTATCATATAATAGGTCTTGAAAAAAAAATTATATTATTTTTTACCCTTATACTCTTAGTTTAACACTTGGTAAATCAATTTTTACTACTTTTACTACTCATTTTGGAACAAATAATGTTGAACATATTAAACATTAATAATAATTATCATTATTATAAATACGTAATTTAGTTTTCCAATTTATATACAAAAAAGTGTAAAATTTTAATTGAAAATTAATCCCACATATGTGATGAGGATGCAGGTTTTAAAAAAGAAATTATTTCACAATTTTTAACGATTTTATATTGATATAGTATAAAAATTATTACAATGACCAAAATTTTATTAACTAGTGTAAAATTTTAATAATTTTACATTAAACCCAATTAAAAAAATGTAATTTTATATTACAAAATAATTAAATTGAAATTTAATTTTTATTTAAAATTTTGTATTTTGAACTATTCATCAAAAATGAAACATTTTATAAAAATCCAAAAAATTAACCCTAAGATACTTTTAGAATTATTATTTTAAATATGAAGATATTTTGTAAAAAAATAAAATAAAAATTATTAAAAATTAATTTTAAATCATGTGTGAAATTCATGACTAAACCATTTTTTAGAATGAAATAAATTTCTTTTAAAACATTTATTTTTCAGTCAAACAATTACTATTCCCATTCTTAATAAATAAATGTAAAAATATAGGTGTGTAAAATACATATCATTAGTAATTTAATTACATTCGTACACACTTAATTTAAAGATTTTTTTGTAGTTTTCATTTTTAAATATTATTTTAATAGAGTATTTTCATTTAAACCTGGATTTTCATGCATCACAATCTTTCAAAAAAAATATATTATAAAATAGATATATAATAATGTTTTGGGTTGTAAAATTCTCGTGAACTATCATGAATTCATCCTAGAAATTTTTGGGATATTACATTGTAAATAGAGGAGGCTAGTTTTTATACATTATATCCTCTAGTTCCCACATTGTTTCCACTATTTTTACCTTCCTATATAACCTTTACTACTCAAGATATATGATTAATCAACACACTCTCTCTATAATTGATAATGTGGATGGGTTATTTATAGTAATATACTTCACATTTTAATTCTATTTCATTATATTTGAGTACATGTGTTAGTTATGGTGTGTACATCCATAGAAAGGATGAATGAAACATGTCATGCTATTTTGATAGATTCTGTTGAAATTAAAAACGAAAATAATCAAATCCAATTATTTCAATAATTTCAAGGGTTCTGATGTCCATAAAGCTTATTTTCCCTTTCATACCAATCCTTAACATCCCTTTTATAAATATTTATTCAAGGAAATGTGATCTCTAATTTAGAATTCCAAATAATTTATCCTATTATATGCATAACATGTTTTCTTACATTGAGCTCCATTAATATGATCCAAAATAGAATTTAACTCTATTGTTTTATCTTCAACATGTTCTGGGAAGAAAATTTTTCATTCATTAACCTCATCCCAATAAGATATAGTATAAAATCTTTTTCTATATAATGTTTCATATGGGTCCATTTTAATACATAAATTGAAAATAGTTTTATATGAAAACTCTAACAAAGGTAAATAATAATACCACATACCTTAAAATTTAATTCATCCTGGCCTCAACTTTTATTAAATTGTATGAATCATCCTTTAAGGATACCCATTAATTTTGGATGGTTGACTATGCTCAAATGATTCTCAGTATCAGGAGACTTCTAAGATTCTTGTACAATTTAGATGAAAATTTGGGATCTCAATCAGAAATAATTTCTAGTGGTGCTCTATCATGTCTAAAAACTTTAGAAATATATATCTTTTCGAGTTTCTAATGAATTAAATCCTAAATTATAGCATTGAAATATGTAGATTTTGATTGGATATTAATTATATGATATATTGCATCTTTATTTATAGGAGCTTCTAGTATTCCTGTGAAAAAGTCCACAGTAATGTCATCACACGTACACATCAGAATATGGAGCGGATTCAGTACTCTTCTAGGATACTACCACACCACTTTCACTTGTTAAAAAAATAAACATCTATACACGTAATGTGTTATTTTTTCTTCATATTGTTAAACCAAAAATGATCCGTCAAATCCCTATGCATTGTTTTCTACTATGGTGTAAATAATGATTTAAGATATTGGCCTCCTCTAAAAATTCCCTTTTTAGCTGAGGTACATATGGAACACATAATATAATTTAAAAATTTTGAATACCATCTTCACAAATGGTGTCTACTAATTTCCCATAATTCACAACATTAATTTTCTTCTCAAAATTTATAATCATAATATCGGTGAGTTTTTATCTTCTCTTATAAATATGGTTTCTCAATGAGTTAAAAATGATTTATGTCCACCCTTACTTAATAATTTACATATTCATATTGTATAGAACCGTTAACATATAATCCCATTAAATCATAATTTGGGTCAGAATTCTGTTATCTTTCCAACTTAATGCATCTACTTGCTCATTTGTTTTCCTTTGGTTGTAGTGCATTGAGATATGATAGTCTTTGAGTAGTTTCAGTACTCTCCTTTGTATCATTTACATATATTTTTTTAAAAATATATACTTTGGTATTTTTAGATATATTTATATCTCTCATATTTCATCACAGAGATAATGTATCCATATGATAAAAAAATTTAAAGTATCAATCTCAATATCATTGGTTGGATAGTTTTATTCATGATTCATCAATTTCATTAATACATATGAAAAAAGTTTTTATTATCATTATGACAAAACATAGTCCATTCATCAATCCACCACTATATATCACAAACCCATTACATCCTTATGGTATAGTCTAAATAATACCATTGGCCAGTATATTATTTAGTTCATCAAAACATTATTCACATTCCATAATCCAACAAAATTTAAACACTTTGGGTGTAAGATATGATAACGGGTTATCCAATATAGAAATATTCTAATCAAATCCCTAATATTAACCCTCCCAAACAATGAAACTACACACCTCAATATATTTTGTTGGTATATATAATGACCCATACATTACATACATCTTTAGTACTTCAAAATTGATGTAAACTTATTACAACATATAACAAAACCATGAAAGGACCGTATAGGTATAGTGTCTTTAGAAACTAGGAAACATAAACCACTGGTTCATAAAGCGTCTACATTGTCTCCCATTTATTTCATCATATCTATAGTCTCTTTTGGCATATCATACTTAATAACCTTCTTCCTGACCTGGGGATAGAAAACATAAAAAAGGGTGATCTCAAATGCTCAGTAAGGGTAAAAAAAATAAATATAAATCACATCATATTCATAAGAACATAACATTCTGGAAATCTTACCCTACAAAAGAGATCATAATTTCATAACATGGGATAAATCATGGTAGTGAAATGTAATCACAATAATAATTACCTAAAACATGAAACTTTTTTGCATACACACATAATCATAGAGAATAATTTCTTAGTATTCAAGACTCATATCCTAGAATATCTTACCAGATAAATTCCATTTCTGAACCGAGTTCACTCCTCGTTTCAGTCCTGTTTCACTGAACAGGATTATCCAGTCATTCCAGCCATGTCTATCTAATGAGATATAAATCTTTACCCAATTCATTGGAGGGAGATATAGGTCCCACCCATCTCATAATGAAACCATTCTTATGTGTGCCACAAAAATCAAAAATCATACATCATTTCACAACCCATGTAATAAAAATGGAATTCTTAAACATCGTGACATCATAAAACAATTTATATAAGATAAATGAATTCATAAAAATAATTCCATCACAACATAATCAAATCAATGTAATGATAGGGATAGAAACAGAACCCTATAATATCTTAGATGGAAAATAATTTTGATAAAACACTTGAACTCCATTCTTGAGGAAAATATCTTTTCTACTTCAAAAACATTTTTTCCTTTCTTAACATGTCATAAAATTTTAAACTAAAAGAATATTATTAAAAATAAACATGAAAACTTGTAAAGTATGATTCTTGGAAATAATGTTTTAAAAATCCATTCATTTCATATAAGTTAAAAAAACATTCTTCTCTTACTTTTGTCGGAAACGTCAAAAATTACATCGTACAAAAAACGACAAAAGATTTCATTCATATCTTTTACTAAAAACTCACCGAAGGGTAAAATTGGATGTAAACAATTATATAAGGATATAAATATTACATATTGACGAAACATGTATGTGGATGATAAATATTCCCCAGTAAATTTTGAAGTATAAATAATCTCGGATAAAAATGAGATTGCGAGATTTTCCCTTACCTTAGGTCTAATTTGCTTCGTAAGTGTCTGAACCTCCTGTATAATGATTTAAATAATGTTATTTAATTATTCCAGAATCATAATTATTTTTTATGATATCATATATGGTCATATTCTTAGCATCCGATTAGTAATATTTCATTACTACTTGTTATTCGGGTGTTTATTACTTTTTGTTCTTATGCATGTTTTGTCGAATAAATTCTTATTCTTATTTTTATGTTATAGATACCTTATTTCAAAAATGTTATTAGTGTAATATATATCATATTCATTCATTAAATACATTTATATAATCATTATGCAATGAAGATCATGTAGAACGAGTCGCATCACATCGTGGAGACGGTATTCCGTACGTAGGCACGAGCGATGATATCGTTCCCATGATCGTGAAATTGTATTGGAGTGTATGTATACTATTTCATAATCAATATCACTTTAATATAATAATATATAGTTATTATTTACACCATTATACCCATCCAAGTATGGTGGTGGTGGAAAATAGATTACACCACAGTGTGGAGACGGTATTCCGTACGTACGCACACGCGGTGATTTCATTTTCCGTAGGATGGATAGATGGTGAAATAGTGTTGTTTCATAATTATAATAACATATAATTATATTAGTGATACTGATGTTATTACTTCATAATTAAAAAACTAAATAATAATAAGTGGAAGAAGAAATAAAGTTGAAAGAATTGGTAACAGACATTACCTCTTCTTTGAAGCGCCTCTTTGAGACCTCCTTTTAGGGCACTAAAATTTGTCTTTGAAGAAGACAAGGACCTCTAGGATGTCTCTAGGGAAGTGTAAAAGTTAATTTGGTAGGGGTTGTCCAAGATTGAAGGCTCAATGTGGTGTGAGGAAGAGAGGGAGGAGGGGCCCTTTTATAAGGGAGGAGAGGGGCACCTTTGGAAAAACTAAAAATATTATTTTATTATAAAGTCATATTCGGTTTTAAATAGCTCCAAATTGATTTATTTCGAAGCTAAGGTGGTGATGGGTTGAAATAGTCTCATCTAATATAATATGGACTAGTTTAGTTTACAATTTTAACCTTATCATTTAGATTTATCATTAAGTTAGATAATTTTACTTGTACTGTGTCTTTTTGTGTTCTTACACTATAAGGTTAATAAACTTTCTATAATAGGCCAAACGAACCCCAAGTTGTTTATTATTAATATATATAACCTTATATAAGTCATTTGTCATAACCATATATTTTTAGGAATAAAATAACAATTAATAATATAATATTTGTTTTAAAAACTATTTTATGTCAATTTTGACACTATTTAGTAATTGATTTTTGTGAAAATCATAACAGAATTATTAGTTCGAAAAAAGTAAATTAAATCCACAATAACATGTCATAGTAACGTAGAAAATTAGTGTAATTCATAAAGAGTCTCAAATTATATTTATTCGTGTATTTATAATATAAATTATGTCAATATTTCATTAATAATATAATTACTACATCATCATTGTGTCATAAATAAATTAATATATTTAATCTATAAAAATTACAAATAAAATACCATTATGTAGGGATTATTTTTATCTTTCTAATTAATATATATAGTCGAATTTATCTTATGTATAACCGTATATTAAGAATTATTTACTTATTAAAATTTGATTTTAACTATTTTATCCCTTCTTTAAATAAATTAATAATAAATTTCCTAATCTAATTCAAGTGGGCCTAAATGGTATTATTTTATTCATAAGGTTGTTTTTGGTCGAATTACACTTATCCAATAGAATTAGGACATGTGTTAGGGTAATAATAATATCATTTTTACCCTTAATTACCCTATTTACTTTTAACCGTGGTAAATAAAAGTAAAAAGTTACTATTCACCAAAAATTATTTTCAACTCATTGATCCACATTTTACTTACTGACATCAACCGTGTCTCACGTATTTTTGAAATTCCACTCATAGAAGGAGTAAAATTATGCTTTATGTAATTTTTCAAATTCTCCTAGGAGGTGGGTAAAAGACGGTGAAAAGTTCAATAAAATTTTTATATATCTAAAATTATTATAAAATTATTCCAATGAATTACATTGAACTTATATAAGTATTATGTATCAATTTTTACGTTAAATATATTTATATAAAATAAATAATTTTTTAAATAAAAATTCGGTTTTTAAATAGTAACCCATTGTTTTCACTATTCATCAAAAATTGAAAGTTTCCAGAAAAATACCAAAATTTCACCCTAGGCTAATTTCGATATTCCGAATCCAAAAACGTAGTCCATTTTGAAAAATAAAATTTTCAAAATTTTAAAAAGTGATTATTACTATTCATAATGGCTAGTTTTAATAATATTTTAATAGCATATCATTGTTTAGTGAAACTCGGTAGTGCGTACGACGCAAGAAATCCAGGAATGTCGCAATTTCAAGTAAATCAAGCCAAGATAGTGTTGTGTGTAGTGAAAGATTCTTTTGATAATTTATATAAAAACAAAATATTTCTTATAAAAGTCTTGGGTGTTACATTATACCCCCCTTAAAATGAATTTCGCCCTCAAAATTCGTCACTTGTAGCAAACAGATGAGGATCCCTCTCCCTCATCATATCCTCAAGCACCCATGTAGCTTCTTCTAATTGGTGGTTCCTCCATAAAACTTTCACCAAGCTAGTGGTCTTGTTCCGTAGCACTTTTTCGCTACGATCCAGAATCTCTATCGGCTGTTCTTCATAAGAAAGATCTTGCTCCAGCGGTACAACTTCTGAGCTGAGTACATGTGAAGGATCGGGTATGTACTTTCTCAGGAGAGATACATGGAACACATCTTGAAATTGAGAGAGATTCGGTGGAAGAGAAAATCGGTAAGCTACCTTTCCAACATGATCCAGTATTTCGAAAGGACCGATATATCTAAAGCTCAACTTCCCCTCCATTCCAAATCTCATGACCCTCTTCCTGGGAGATATTCGTAAGAACATTTTATCACCCACTTCAAACTCTAGGTCTTTTCTTCGGTTGTCGACATAACTTTTATGTCGACTCTGAGCTACTCTTATGTGTTGAAGAATAGATCAGACCTTTTCTGCCATCTCATCAACAAGATCAGGTCCTAATAGCTTTCTTTCCCTAACTTCATCCCAACAAGTTGGAGCCCTGCATTTCTTTCCATAAAGAGCTTCATAAAGAGTCATCTGAATACTGAAGTGAAAGCCATTATTATATGAAAATTACACCAAATGTAGGTGTTGATCCCAACCACCTTTGAAATCCATAGAGAAATCTCTTAACATATCTTCTAGAGTTTGAATTGTCCTCTCAGACTGACCGTCTGTCTGAGGATGATAAGCAGTACTGAAACTGAGCTTTATATCCAGAGTATGCTGAAGTGTTCGCCAGAACTTTCAGGTAAATCTCGGATCCCGATCAGGTATAATGGAAAGTGGTACCCCATGCAATCTTACCACTTCTTTTACATATATCATGCCAAGCTGATCTAGAGAGAAATCCTCTCTAATAACAATGAAGTGTGTAGAATTTGTAAGATAATCAACTATGACCCAGAAAGCATTATTTCCTTTGGATGTTTTTGTAAGTCTAGTGACAAAGTCAATAGTGATATTTTCCCATTTCTATTCGGGTATGGGTAATGGTTTTAACATCCCCTTAGACTTCTATCTCTCAGCTTTAACTTGCTGACAAACCAAGCATTGAGAGACATATTCAGCAACATCTCTTTTCATGCCATCCCACCATAAGTACTCTTTCAGGTCCCTATACATCTTCGTGCTTCCAGGATGAATAAGGAATGAAGAACTATGAGCCTCATCCAGCAGCTCCTTCATTAATTCGGGGATGGGAGGAACACAAACCCGATTCTTGAACCTTATTATTCCATCACAAGGAAGGTTGAATTCAGGAACATTTCTCACCTTCTTGTGTAACTCGACATCTTCTATCTGTGCCTCTTTAATCATTACATGTATAGATGGTTGAACATTCCTTTGAGGAAGATACAATTTTTCCCCTTCCATTATAATTCCAAGATCCATCCATTGTAAATACATAAATATTGGATCTTTTGTGATCCTCATCATGGATAAACTAGTATGGTCTTGTCGACTTAATGCATCTGCCACCTTGTTTGCTTTCCCAGGGTGGTAATGAATTGAGCAGTCGTAATCCTTAATCATCCCCAACCATTTTCTTTGTCGCATATTCAGATCATTTTGTGTGAAAATATACTTTAAACTTTTATGATTAGTATAAATGTCACACCTTTCTCCATAAAAATAATGCCTCCAAATCTTTGTTGCAAAGATTACCACAGCTAACTCCAAATCATGAGTTGGGTAATTTTGCTGATGGATTTTCAACTGTCGTGAGGCATAAGCTATCACCATATAATTTTGCATAAGAACACACCCTAGCCCCTTCTTTGATGCATCACTGTAGATCACAAACCTTTCTCCACTACAATGAAGTGTGAGTACAGGTGCACTGGATAACCTTCTTTTCAACTCCTTGAAATTCTCTTCACATTCCTCCGTCCAAAATAAACTTAACTCCTTTATGATTCAACTTGGTGAGTGGATTAGATAATCGTGAAAAATCGTTCACCAAACGTCAATAATATCCATCCAAACCAAGAAAACTTCGGATCTCGGTTACTGTTGTTGGTCTGGACCATCTTTCGATAACCACTATTTTTGTTGGATCCACAGATATCCCCTCTTTTGAGATTATGTGACCCAAAAATGAAACTTTTTGAAGCCAAAATTCACACTTGGTAAATTTGGCATAAAGATTCTCCTTTCTTAGGGTCTTCAATACAATTCTCAAGTGATCTTCATGTTCTTCCTTGCTCTTTGAATATACAAGAATATCGTCTATAAAGACTACCAAAAACTGATCAAGATAGTCTCTAAAGACTCTATTCATTAGATCCATGAAGATAGCAGGGGAATTAGTAAGACCAAATGGCATCACTATAAATTCATAGTGTCCATACCTTGTATGGAAATCTGTCTTTGGTATATCCTCCCTTATGACCCTTAATTAATGATACCCTGAATGATGATCAATCATGGAAAAGTATTGAGCTCCTCTTAGTTTGTCAAATAAGTCATCAATGCGCAGGAGAGGATATTTGTTCTTGATAGTGATCTTGTTATGTTCTCGATAATCAATGCAGAGCCTCATTGATCCACCTTTTTTCTTAGCAAACAGAATAGGTGCTCCCCAAGGTGACGCACTAGGGCGTATGAATCCCTTATAAAGATTCTATTGGAGTTGCTTCTTCAATTCCTGCAACTCAATTGGGGACATTCTATAAGGTGTATTTGAAATAGGCAAAGCACCCGGTATGAGTTCTATTGAAAACTCAACTTCACGATTTGGTGGAAGACCCGGAAATTCCTTTGGAAAGATATTGTCAAACTCCCGTACAATGGGAATATTCTTAATCATGAGTTTATCACCAACCATTTGAGATAAATAACCTTCATTTAGTGGAATCAAGACCCATAAGATGGAAGAAATTTCCAATGGAAGGTTCTATTCATCCTTGCATCGATAGACGATCATATATTGATCTGGAATATGAAATGTGACTTCCCTTCTTTGGAAACTGATATGAGCTCCATCTAGATAAAGCCAATCCATGCCTAGAAACACATCAAATTCCACTCTAGGAAGGATCACAATATTTTCAGGAAGCACTTTCCCACAAACTTCAATCAGAGAAGAATTATAAACTTTTGATGCGACTGTTGTGCCAATAGGGGTTGTCACAGCTAACTCAACATCTAATTTTTTAGGTAATACGGTGATACCCTTAGAAAATTCTTCCGAAATAAAAGAGTGGGTGGATCCAGAATCAAATAAAACATTTTCTACTTTAGAGTGGATGGTAAGTGTACCTTTCACCACTTTGTTATCGTACTCAACATCGCTGATAGAAATTTCATGTGACATTAATTTGACTTTTGCCTTAATAGTTTGTTGACGTCGATCATCATCAACAACCCATAGATTAGGGAATTTATTGGAATAATGCCCCATCTCCTTACACTTGAAACATTGAAGTGTAGTAGGTTCATTTTGTGTATCCCTTCCTTTGTTTGCATCATTAGACATCTTATTCCCATCATTGCAGCATTCAAATGCCCGATGATCTTCCTTTCCACATTTGAAACATTTACGTGTCCCTTTAAGACAACTCCATCCGTGTTTCATTCCACACTTTTAGCATAAGGGAAAACTCATCTTCCTTTCAGTGTGCTCTTTAGATTTCCTTTGAATTCCATTTTCCTATTCTTATCAAACCCATATGACTGATGGGTTACTCCAATCTCCATATCAACTTTGAGAGCACATCAAATGATTTCCTCGTAGCTATTGAAGTCCCTTATGGCTAACGCTCTTTGAATACTTGGTTTTATGCCACTAAAGAATCGATCGATCTTACTCTCGGGTTGGATAATAATCCCAGAAGCGTACCTTGCAAGTCTTGTAAAATTTCCTTCATAGGTGCCAATAGATTCATCATCCTTTTGTTTTAGTTCATGAAATTCTTTCTCCATCTTTGTTTGAAGAATACAAGGGAAGTACTTATTGAAAAATAAGTTCTTGAACTCATCCCATTCCATGGACTCAATTTTATCTCTTTGCCTCGTATTCTTGATAAGATTCCACCATTGATCAACATCTCCTTCCAGACGATACACTGCTAAGATGACTTTATCATGTTTAGAACATTGATGAACTGAAAATATCTTTTCAGTAGTAATAATCCATTGTTCAGCAACTAATGGATCAGTAGACCCGCTGAATGAATGTGGACGCTGCCTCATGAAGGATTAAACAGAATGTTACTCCTTCCTTTGCTCGTTTGGAAGTCCTGCCTAATTCATAGCTTGAGAAAGTTGTGTGAGCATGGCTATAAGATTTTTCATTCTAGCTCCCATAACGTTTGGTTTCTCAGGGGGACAATCATTGCATTTCACTATGCATTCCGCATTAACACGGTTCCTTCGGGTTCCAGACATTGACTAAAACCAAGAAGAATAGTGTGAGAAACACTAATTATAATAGGAAAACAGCATACTCATGAATAAAATTTCACACTTAAGGTCTTATAATAGGTTATTCATGGCCATTTCTAAAACACTAAGATTGTGTTCTATACTTAGACTTATCCTTAGGGTTCTTACTAAGGCTTTCACATCCTAGTTTCCAAAGGTTGAATATACCTTTCCTCTGATACAAACTATAACGACCCATACTTTACATAAATTGTTAGTACTTAAAAATTGAAGTACACTTATTACAACATATAATAAAACCATGAAAGGAACGTATAGGTATAGTGTCTTTAGAAACTGGGAAACATAAACCACTGGTTCATAAAGCGTCTACAATGTCTCCCAGTTATTTCATCATATCTATAGTCCCTTTTGGCATATCTTACTTAATACACTTCTTCCTGACCTGGGGAAAGAAAACATACAAAAGGGTGAGCTCAAATGCTCAGTAAGGGTAAACAAAAGAAATATCAATCACATCATATTCATAAGAATATAACATTTTGGAAATCATACCCTGCAAAAGAGATCATAATTTCATAACATGGGATAAATCATTGTAGTGAAATGTAATCACAATAATCAAAACATAAAACATGAAAATTTATGGCATACACACATAATCATAGAGAATCATTTCTTAGTAGTCAAGACTCATAGCCAAGAATATCTTAGCAGACAAAGTCCATTTCTGAACCAAGTTCACTCCTCATTTCAGTCCTGTTTCACTGAACCGAATTATCCTTCCGTTCCAGCCATGTCTATCTCATTAGATATAAATCTTTACCCAATGAATTGGAAGGAGATATAGGTCCCACCCATATCATAATGAAACCATTCTTATGTGTGCCACAAAAATTAAAAATCATACATCATTTCATAACCCATGTAATAAAAATGGAATTCTTAAACATCGTGACATCATAAAACAATTCATATAAGATAAATGAATTCATAAAAATAATTTCATCACAACATAATCAAATAAATGTAATGATAGGGATAGAAAATGAACCCTATATTATCTTAGATGGTAATTAACTTTGATAAAACAATTGAACTCCATTCTTGAGGAAAATATCTTTTCTACTTCAAAAATATTTTTTCCTTTCTTAACATGTCATACAATTTTAAACTAAAAGAAGTTGATTAAAAATAAACTTGAAAACTTGTAAAGGAATCTTCTTGTATATAATGTTTTAAAAATCCATTCATGCCGTATAAGTTAAAAAAAATCTTCTCTTACTTTTGTAGGAAACGTCAAAAAGTACATCGTACAAAAAATGACAAAAGATTCCTTTCATATCTTCTACTAAATGCTCACCGAAGGGTAAAATTGGATGTAAACAATTGTAGAAGGATATAAATATTACATATTGAGGAAACATGGATGTGGATGATAAATATTCCCCAGTAAATTCTGAAGTATAAACAATCTCGGATAAAAATGAGATTGCGAGATTTTCCCTTACCTTAGGTCCGATTTTCTTCGTAAGTGTCCGAAACTCCTGTATAATGATTTAAATAATGCTATTGACTTATTCTAGAATCATACTTATTTTTTATGATAACATATATGGTCATATTTTTAGCTTCCTATTAGTAATATTTCATTACTACTTGTTATTCGGGTGTTTATTACTTTTTGTTCTTATGCGTGTTTTGTCGAATAAATTCTTATTCATCTTTTTAGGTTATAGATACCTAATTTCCAGAATGGTATTAGTGTAATATATATCATATTCATTCATTAAATTCATTTATATAATCATTATTCAATGAAGATCATGTAGAACAAGTCGCATCACATCGTGGGGATGATATTCTGTATGTACGCATAAGCGATGATATCATTCCCATGACCGTGAAATTGTATTGGAGTGCATGTATACTATTTCAGAATCAATATCACTTTACAATAATCATATATAGTTATTATTTACACCATTATACCCATCCAAGTAAGGTGGTGGTGGAAAATAGATTACACCACAGCGTGGAGACGGTATTCCGTATGTATGCACGCGAGGTGATTTCGTTTTCCGTAGGATGGATAGATGGTTAAATAGGGTTGTTTCATACTTACAATAACATATCAGTATATGAGTGATACTGATGTCATTACTTCATAATGAAACAACTAAAGAAGACGTGGAACAAGAAATAAAGTTGAAAGAATTGGTAAAGGACATTACCTCTTCTTTGAAGCGCGTCTTTGAGACCTCCTTTTGGGGCACTAAAATTGGTCTTTGAAGAATACCAGGACCTCTAGGATGTCTCTAGTGAAGTGGATAAGAGAATTTGGCAGGGGTTGGATGAGCTTGAATTTTCAATGTGGTGTGAGGAAGAGAGGGAGGAGGGGCCCTTTTATATGGGAGGAGAGGGTCACCTTTAGAAAAACTAAAAATATTATTTTATTATAAAGACATATTCGGTTATAAATAGCTCAAATTGATTTATTTCGAAGCTAGGGTGGGTATGGGTCAAAATCATCTCATCTAATAGAATTTTGACAAGTTTAGTTTTTTATTTTAACCTTATCGTTTAGATTTAACTTTAAGTTAGATAATTTTACTTTTACCGTGTCTTTTTGTGTTCTTACACTATAAGGTTAATAAAGTTACTATAACAAGCCAAAAGAACCCCAAGTTGTTTATTATTAATATATATAACCTTATCTAAGTCATTTGTCCGAACCTTAGATTTTCAGGAATAAAATTACAATTAATAATATAATATTTGTTTTCAAAACTATTTTATGTCAATTTTGACAGTATTTAGTAATTGATTTTTGTAAAATTCATAACAGAATTATTAATTCGAAAAAAGTTAATTAAATCAATACTAACATGTCATATTAACCTAGAAAATTAGTGGCATTCATGAAAAGTCTCAAATTATATTTATTTGGGTATTTATAACATCAATTATGTCAATATTTCATTAATAAGATAATTACTACATCATCATTATGTCTTAAATAAATCAAACTATTTTATGTCTAAAAATTTTAAATAAAATACCATTATTTAGGAAATCTTTTTATCTTTCTAATGAATATTTATAGTCGAATTTATCTTATGTATAACCCTATATTATAAAATTATTTACTTATTAAACTTTTATTTTAACTATTTAAACCCTTCTTTAAATAAATTAATAATAAATGTCCTAACACTATGGGAAAAATGGTTAATAGCGACTGGGTATTTGCGACAGGAATAATTCCTGTCGCAAATACCCCATTATTTGCGATGGGTTTTTTTACCTGTCGCAAATGGTTTGGCGCGAAATGCGCGCCAAACCGCGCGATGTTTATTTGCGACGGGGTTCTATCCCCGTCGCACATACCCCGGCGGTAGGGGTTATTTGCGACAGGGCCCGTCGCAAATAACCGTTTTAATACCGCCTATAATTAAATGTTGTCAGGGGGGTTATTTGCGACGAACTTCTATCCCCATCGCAAATACCCCGACGGCATGGGGTATTTGCGACGGGGCCCGTCGCAAATAACCGTTTTAATGCCGCCAATAATTAAATGCGATTATGGTTATTTGCGACGGGCCCTGTCGCAATTAATCCAAACTATAAATACTGCCAACCATTACAATTTCCTTACTCTTAACTCTCAACCGTTCGAATTTTTTCACTCTGAGTTTTTTACGACTTTCAGTTGTAAATTTTTTTTCCGACTTCGAGGATTCAGTTGGAGGTGTTCTACAATTACAGCGGATTGACATTGACATCAAGTTTAAGGTTTTTATCTGAATTTTAATTTAATATTTATGATATTTATTATATTTATTTAGTTTAAATTTTTAGATTTTTTTTTAAATTTCTAATTAGAGGTAATTATGAATAAGTATTAATAATTAATAGTAATTAGAGACAATTAAACACTAATTAATTTAAAATAGTGAGCTGTAATTACAATTAATTAGTAGTAATTTTCAATAATTAGTAATAATTTCCAATAATTAGTAATAATTTCCAATAATTAGTAATAATTACCAATAATTAGTAATAATTGCCAATAATTAGTAATAATTACCAATAATTAGTAATAAATAGTAATAATTAGGAATAATTACCAATAATTAGGAATAATTAGTAATAATTACAAATAATTAGGAATAATTAGTAATAATTACCAATAATTACCCATAATTAGTAATAATTACCAATAATTATCCATAATTAGTAATAATTACCAATAATTATCAATAATTAGTAATAATTGGTAATAATTATCACTAATTACCAATAGTTAGTCATAATTAGTAATAATTACCAATAATTAGTAATAATTAGAAATAATTATCAATAATTACCAATAATTAGTAATAATTAATAATAATTACCAATAATTAGTAATAATTAGTAATAATTATCAATAATTAATAATAATTAGTAAAAATTACCAATAATTACCAATAATTAGTAATAATTAGTAATAATTATCAATAATTATTAATAATTATCAATAATTACCAATAATTTTCAATAATTGGTAATAATTACCAATAATTTCCAATAATTAGTAATAATTTCCAATAATTAGTAATAATTAGTAATGATTAGTAATAATTATCTATAATTATCAATAATTTTCAATAATTAGTAATAATTACCAATAATTACCAATAATTTCACATAATTAGTAATAATTACCAATAATTAGTAATAAATAGTAATAATTAGAAATAATTACCAATAATTAGGAATAATTAGTTATAATTAGGAATAATTACCAATAATTAGGAATAATTAGTAATAATTACCAATAATTCGGAATAATTAGTAATAATTACCAATAATTAGTAATAATTATCAATAATTACCAATAATTAGTAATAATTACCAATAATTATCCATAATTAGTAATAATTACCAATAATTACCAGTAATTAGTAATAATTGGTAATAATTATCACTAATTACCAATAATTAGTAATAATTAGTAATAATTAGTAAAAAATTACCAATAATTACCTATAATTAGTAATAATTAATAATAATTACCCATAATTAGTAATAATTACCAATAATTAGTAATAATTACCAATAATTAGTAATAATTAGAAATAATTACCATTAATTACCATTAATTAAAAATAATTACCAGTAATTACCATTAATTCATAATAATTACCAATAATTACCAATATTCACTAATAATTGGTAATAATTACCAATAATTACCAATAATTAGTAATAATTCATAATGATTACCAATAATTAGTAATAATTATCAATAATTACCAATAATTACCAATAATTAGTAATAATTTCCAATAATTAGTAATAATTACCAATAATTAGTAATAAATAGTAATAATTAGTAATAATTACCAATAATTCGGAATAATTAGTAATAATTACCAATAATTACCAATAATTAGTAATAATTAGTAATAATTACCAATAATTCGGAATAATTAGTAATAATTACCAATAGTTACCAATAATTAGTAATAATTAGTAATAATTACCAATAATTCGGAATAATTACCAATAATTAGTAATAATTGCCAATAATTATCCATAATTAGTAATAAATAGTAATAATTTGTAATAATTACCAATAATTCGGAATAATTAGTAATAATTACCAATAATTACCAATAATTAGTAATAATTAGTAATAATTACCAATAATTCGGAATAATTACCAATAATTAGTAATAATTACCAATAATTAGTAATAATTACAAATAATTAGTAATAATTACCAATAATTAGTAATAATTACCAATAATTAGTAATAATTACCGATAATTATCCATAATTAGTAATAATTACCAATAATTACCAATAATTAGTCATAATTGATAATAATTATCATTAATTACCAATAATTAGTAATAATTAGTAATTATTACCAATAATTAGTCATAATTAGTAATAATTAGTAATAATTACCAATAATTTGTAATAATTACCAATAATTACCAATAATTTGTAATAATTACCAATAATTACCAATAATTACCAATAATTAACAATAATTAGTTATAATTACCAATAATTAGTAATAATTACCAATAATGAGTAATAATTACAAATAATTACCAATAATTAGTAATAATTACAAATAATTACCAATAATTAGGAATAATTACCAATAATTTGGAATAATAAAATTATTACATTATTAGTATATTTTATTATTAATATTAAAATAATATAATTTTCTATATTATATAAAATTCTACTTTCATCTGTGTGTTTTATGTCTCCACATGTAATCTTTTCATTCTTTTTCAAAATTATCAACCTAGTCACCAATGGAGAGGTGAAAGTGAATGCAAATATTAAATGTGGAGACAGAATTTTAAACACACAGATGAATGGAGAATTGTATATAATATAGAGAATTATATTATTTTAATATTAATAATAAAATATACTAATAATGTAATAATGTTATTATTATATAATTAATGTTTATGAAAAAATAATATTAGTATTATAAAAATAATAAAAAATTTATATAATATTAAAATTATCAATATATGTAACAGGTTTTTCTTTATTCTCAACATATTCAATTCTTACAGGGTCAATTTTTAGGTCTATCTCAATAAAAAGTTTGCTTCAGTCGTGTATGATGTAAACTCTATAATTATCCTTGATTGAGTGTTTTTTCAAACAAATTATTCAAAACCAATAATTCTTTTATATTTTATAGAAAAATATGGAACAACGAGGTCGTCAACAGTTATTATTAGATGACCGCATATGGATAAATCAATGTAGAAATCCAAACGGTTCTAGTTTAAATCCATTATATATAGAGGGTGTGGAGACTTTTTTATCATTTTCAGCATCAAATCCAGAATTTGTTTCAGAAGGAAAAATAAAATGCCATTGTAGAAAATGTGCATTGAGAACCTTTGAAACATTTGACAAAGTGGGGGGACATCTCTTGCGTTTTGGTTTTCAACCAGATTATGTTTTTTGGTATCAACACGGTGAATGCAGTTCCAGAGTAGGTGAAACCAACTTCATTCCGCATCCATCCCGGTTTCAAGATTTAGAACATGATGTTGCAGGTTCATCTGTTCAACATACAGAAACTTCGGCTGATATAGCTTCAAATCATGTGTTGGAACCGTCTGAATTTTATGAGTTGTTGAGGTCTGTTGAGGATGCATTATATCCTGGCTACAAGATGAGAATATTAGAAGCAATTGCAAAATTTATGGCTATCAAATCAGATAACGGAATGTCAAACACCTATTTTGACCAGATATTTTTTTTGCTTAAAACACTGTTACCTGAAGGAAATGTTTTTCCTACAAATTACTATGAGAGTAAGAGGCTGGTTCAAAATTTGGTACGTACTTGTCAGAAGATTCATGCATGTTCAAATGACTACATTTTATATTCTGGGGAAAATGAGTCATTGGATAGTTGTCCCACATGTGGGAACTGAGTTATAAAGAAGGGAAACATGGGAAGTCTAGTTTGATTCCAGTAAAACAGTTGAGATATTTTCCCCTTAAATCCAGAATTCAGCGTTTATTCATGTCTAAGAATACAGTGACAATGATTTCATGGCATAAAGCGAATATTTCAACCGATAAAAGCTTGAATCATCCAGCTGATGGTGATTCATGGAAACATTTTGATAGAGTGCATCCATCCTTTTCTTTAGAAGCTAGAAATGTTCGACTGGGCCTTTCCACTGATGGTTTCTGTCCGTTCGGAACTTATGGTAATCAATATTCATGTTGGCCTATTTTTTTAACTCCGTACAATTTACCTCCATGGATGTTGATGAAGGAGCCATATATCTTTTTGACTTTACTAATTCCAGGACATCCGAAGAAGAATATTGATGTTTAATTGAAACCATTGATTGATGAATTAAGTTTATTGTGGAGTACTAGTGTCAGTACATATGATGTTGGTACGAAACAGAATTTCATACTGAGAGCAGCACTAATGTGGACAATTAGTGACTTACCAACTTATGGGATGTTATCCGGCTGGGGTACACATGGTCAAAAATCATGTCCTTACTGTATGGGAGAGAACAAAGAATTTATCCTCATTCACGGAAAGAAACCTTGTTATTTTGACTGTCATCACAGATTTCTTCCATTCGGTCATCCTTTTCACAGAAACAGATCTCATTTCAATAAAGGAACAGTTGAAAGGGATGAACCTCCAAAAATGCTATCAGGTTCGGAGTTAAAATCAGTTGTATTTTTATTACCTCCCATCACTTTTGGTCCCACAATAAACCAACAGAAAATTTTCGGTTTTGGGAAAGAACATAATTGGATTAAACGTAGCATGTTTTGGGATTTTCCATATTGGTCTGATTTGTTGGTCTGTCACATGTTGGATGTCATGCATATTGAGAAGAACTGTTTTGATAATTTTTTTCATACAGTTTTGGATATGCCAGGAAAGAGCAAAGACAATGTAAATGCACGTTTAGATCTTGCCCAAATTTGCAAGCATCAAGAATTGGAAATATTTGAGAATGTTAGAACAAAAAGGTTACTGAAACCAAAAGCAGCTTATACACAATCTAAAGAAAACCATTTATTATTTTGTCAGTGGATTATAGATTTGAAACTTCCAGATGGTTGTGCTTCTAATTTGGGTAGATGTGTAAATAATGGTTATATTACTGGATTAAAAAGTCATGGTTGTCATGCTATAATGGATAGAATTCTACCGATTGGATTAAGAGGTCTGTTGAATTATGTGATTTGGGATTCCATAACAGACATGTCTCCTTTTTTCAGGAAATTTGTGCTGCTATAGCAGATTATGATGCTCTATGCAAACTTTAAGAAGATGTTGTTGTAATTATATGTAAACTGGAAAAAATATCTCCACCATCTTTCTTTGACTCAATGGAACATTTGATGTTACATTTTCTATATGAAGCCAAATGTGGAGGTCCAGTACAGTTTCGATGGATGTACCCATTTGAAAGATGCATGAAAAAATTGAAAAGAACAGTACGTAACAAAGAATCTGTTGAAGGATCTATTACAGAAGCTTATTTACAAGAGGAAATCTCTTTTTTCTGCTCCCATTATTTTGAATCTGATTATCCTTCAAAACACAACTGAATGGGATGGAACGAGATGAATATTGATGAAATCGACAATCAATTATCTGTTTTAAACTAGCCAGAGCTTGGTTTTGGTGGATTTTATGAACGCTGGCTTTCGGATGATGAACATCATAGAGCTCATACGTATGTTCTGCTCAACTGTGAAGAGATGACATCAGTTGTACTGTAAGTGTTTATATCACTTATTCTATCATTTATGTTACATTAAATAACTTTGTCTTTTATAGGTTGTATGATAATCATATCAAGAAACAAATTCCACAAATTACAGCAACTACTCTCAAAGAACGCCGACAGAAAAATTTCTCTCAGTGGTTTAAAAAACTGGTACCATAATTTCTTTATTTTTAGCAACTCATTCAATGTATAGTTTACTATATTGATAATTATTTCACAAATTTTCAGGTGTCTCGACATGCTGATAAATATGACAAACGGCTGAGTATATTGAGAAACCCACCTTCAAAACTTGTTAAAACTTATAATGCATATGTGGTGAATGGATTTCGATTTCACACACATCCATATGGGGAATCAAAAAAAACAATGAACATTGGAGTTAGCTTGAGAGGATCTCATCATCGATAAAATGAAGTTGACT
This sequence comes from Viscum album, assembly GCA_963277665.1. Taxonomy (NCBI): domain Eukaryota; kingdom Viridiplantae; phylum Streptophyta; class Magnoliopsida; order Santalales; family Viscaceae; genus Viscum; species Viscum album. The sequence continues at coordinate 1,707,551,873 of OY728140.1, read as the reverse complement.
TTTATGGCATACTTGATGAAATCATTGAACTCTGTTATCTTGGACAACATTACATAACCATGTTCAAATGTCAGTGGTTGGATACAGAGAGAGGTGTGCATGCTCATCTGACTCATGGAATCATTGATATTAAATGTAAAAGTGTTCTCGCAGTAAATGAACCATTCTTATTGGCTCAACAGGCACATCAAGTTTATTACGCAAAGTACTATGCTACATCAAGAAAGTTGACTGATTGGTGGAGTATAATAAAAATCAAAATTCGAGACAATCAGTTTAGTCAAAGTGAATGTTCTTTCACTGATGTGCAAAGAATTGATGTTTTTCAAGAGAGTACTCAAAATCAATCTTTTTTACAAAGAGACATGAGTATCGATGACGACACCCCACATTTAAGAGTCGGTGATGACAATGATGTTAATGATGTCACATATGAATTTGAAATGGTAAGAGATGAAGCAATTGGAACTCGAATGGATATCGATGATATTGAGAAGGAATATGAAGATGACATTGACATATATGAAGATGATGATGAAGATGAACACTGATAGAATTCCATGGTAGTTATATACAATCATAACTAATATATATGTATATATAATATTAATTATCAATTATTTGCTAACAACATTAACATTTTCTATTTCAGATGGACGACGACACATTTCGTGAGTTGGCGAATGCTGACCTGCCTTTCGATGTGGATGAGTTGCTGGCAGATGACCCTCAGCCTGCAGGTGCTCCATGGAGTATGCGGAGGGCGCGCGGTCTTGCACGATTGACGATTCCTGACCCCGTCCCCGAGCGACGTCCACGTCTTGGGTTTGATCCACGCACACGGAGGTGTAATAACCTGTGGATTTTACTAAGATTTCATTAATATATTCACATTATAAATGTTTATTATTTTTACAGTTTTCCACATATAGCAGTCTGACAGGGAAGCGCTATTTTGCCCAACTATTTCTCTCAGCCTTGGACCACATGGGAGAAGATTACCATTGTTGTGTAGCAGGCCATTTTCGGCCATTGGTTGGTACGTACGTAAATAAATAATTTTTATTTAGAAAATTATTTCATTTCTAACTTGATATTTTGATTTATTTGTAGGGGTTATGGTATCTGATCGAGGATTCCATGCCTGACGCCATCCACGAGGCATGGGAGGTGGCCATGCGTGATTTCTTTCATTATTTTTTGCACAATTTAAGAAAAGCTTCCACGAAGAAAGGAGGGGTGTCAGTTTTTGACGAGTCATGTAGAGCACACCGACCAGAGTACATTTCATCCCATGTATGGGATGGATTATGTGCGCACTGGTTGAATGATGCCTTTCAGAGGAGATCATCGGTGGGGATCGAGCTGGGAGTCATACTTTCAGTACTCATAGACAGCATCTGGTACGTACATTATTTATAAATATTTTATATAACTATAAATATTAACATTTTATTTTTTATTCTTATAGGCTGTCGAGCACCCCGATATTATGGAGTACGACGTATATCGGAAGATGTATAGTGATCCTGGTACTGGGGAGCTCAGAGGTGATCGTCAGCGTCACATCGTGGTCAGTATTATTTGTTTTCAAGTTTAAAAATTAACTGCATATAAGATATTCACAATTTTAATTTTAAATTGCAACTACAGGAGACATTTGAGGCTGTAGCATCATAGACCCAGCCTGAGAGTCAGGCCGAGTCATCAGATCAGACCACTGGCCGTCAGTTTGATGAGGCGGTATAGATGCAGGCCACACAGTATGCCTTCGAGAAGGTCCGGGTAGTTGGTATCAGCTCTCGACTGACTCCCGGAGATTATTATGGCAGTGCTGCGATGTCGGCGTCCAGCTTGAGAGGAGCTCATGCATCTTCTTCTACTACACAGTATGAGTATCAGTTGCGATCTCAGACTGCACTGAGAGAGAGTCTCCGACAGGAGTAGGATCAGATGCGTCAGCAGCAGCAACATCATGATGAGGAGCGTCGACGCCAGCAGTAGGTGTACGAGGAGCAGATGAGTCGGTGGCAGCAGCAGCATCAAGAGCAGATGGAGTACATGCGCCGACTCACTCATGCTTTAGGGATGGAGTTTCCTCCACCAGCATCTGCAGATCCCCCCCCCCCCTCCCCCTCCCCCCTCCTTCAGATTAGAGTTTGTTTTTATGTTATAATGTTTGTTAAATCAAAATATGATTTTTTTTTTCTATTAGTAGTTTCTGTCTCATTATAAAATATTAATAATATTATATTTTGAAATAACAATATTCATATGAATAATAATATTATTTATATTTTATAATATTAAATTTTATATATATATTAAAATTTTATAATATTATAATTTAATAATATTTTTTTGTAATATTAGAATTATTTTAATATTTGAATGTAAAATAATTGTATTATTTTTATATTAATTAAAATAACTTATTAATATTTTTTTATTTATGAATTATAATTCTAATATTATTATATTAATTAAAATCATTTATTGATATTCTAATATTTTTTATTTTTGAATTATAATTATATTATTATTATATTAATTAAATTAATTTATTATTTTTATTTGTGAATTATAATTATATTATTATATTAATTAAAATCATTTATTAATATTTTTTTATTTTTGAATTATAATTGGATTATTATTATATTAATTAAAAGAACTTCTTAATAATTAATTTTTTTTATTTTTTTATAGTATTTGCGATGGGATACTATGCCCGTCAAAAATAGTATTATTATTATATTGATTAAAATAATTTATTAATATTTTTAATTTTTTTTAAATAAACGTATTTGCGACGGGCTCGTCGCAAATACTAATCTCTACGGGACCCTTGCAATTTGTTTTTGCGACGGGCCTGTCGCAAATACGATTTTAAAAAGTTTTCACAAATATACAGACTAATATTTACGACGGGAAGAATCACCATCGTAAATAATACCTTTAGCGACGGGCCCGTCGCAAATAATTGCTGCTATGACCTAAAATAAATTACATTGATCTTATATATCTAAAATTATTATAAAAAAACTCCAATGAATTACATTGATCTTATATAAGTATTATGTATCAATTTTGACCTAAAATAAATTTAAATAAAATAAATAATTATTTAACTAAAAAGTCGGTTTTTAAATAGTAACCCAATGTTTTCACTATTCATCAAAAATTGAAAGTTTCCAGAAAAATACCAAAATTTCACCCTAGGATAATTTCGATATTCCGAATCCAAAAACGAAGTCCATTTTGAAATATATAATTTAAAAAATTTCAAAAAGTGGTTATTACTATTCATAATAGCTAGTTTTAATAATATTTTAATAGCACATCGTTGTTTAGTGAAACTCGGTATTGCGTACGACGCAAGCTGTCAAGGAAGGTCGCGATTGCGTGTAAAGAAAGCCAAGCTAGTGTTGTGTGTAGTGAAAGATTCCTTTGACGATTTATATAAAAACAAAATATTTATTATAAAAGTCTCATGTGTTACAGTATATTACAGTCTCTTACTAATTCTTCTTTGTTAGACCAAATGAGATTCCATCTATAGTGATTATATTTTCAATAAAAGAAACTTCTTGAATCTAGAAATCACACATAATACATTTACCATAAAACACATCACTTATAAGTGCCTTTAGAATGACCCGTATGTTATTCTCATTGTTATAATGTGTTTTATAATACACCAAAATATCATCAATGAATACAACAAAAAATAATCATAGCATACCCTGAATATTGTATTCATTTCATCCATAAATAATAGGGTGAATTAGTCAATCCAAATTAAATTACAATAAATTCATAATGATCATACCTAGTTAGAAAATGTATCTTTCTAATGTATTCCTTCATTAAAATCGATTTATACTACCCAAAATGATGGAAAATCTATGAAAAATAATGGGCTCTCTAAATTTTATCAAAGAAGTCATCAGTGATAGGAAAATGATACTTTTATGTTATAATCATATGTTTTTTCTTATAATCAATGAAAAACATTATAGATCTATGTTTATTCTTAACAATATTAGTTGGGTCTATCCAGAGTGTAATGATAGTGAAAATAAATCTCGTATCACCCTAATTTGTTATCTTTTAATTGATCTCCACTAACTCCATTGTAACATCCCAAGTAAGTAATTAATAATAGATATTTTATCTATGTCTATTAATGATTAATATAGTGTTTTAGAGGCTTAAAATGAAAATAAATACAATCTTATGCATGTAATACACTAATATTCTTAAAAGATTGTTTTACTGCCTTTTGATGGCAAACCCTTTTTAAATCTATCTTGTGACAATTTTATAAACTATGTTTGTCAAAATAAACTTATTCTTTATTATTGGGACATCAAAATTTACCTTGTTTGAATTTTTGGTATTTTTCTGACAATGTTCATTTTTTAATGAATAGTGAAAAATACTGCATTTTACATCAAAACTGCTTTTTAATATAATTTATTTATATTATTAGATGATCTTTTGAATTGTTTTTGAAGTGAAATTAGAATATATTTTAACCATTTAATCCAATGGTGGTCATTGGAATCAATTTCAATTTGAAATTGGACTTAAACTGGTGTCAATCTTTTGATACTTATTGTTTCATAAAAACACGCTATTTGTCATAACAACGGGAATTAATTATTAAATTAATTAATGTGACTTATATGTTTTGAATTTTTTAAAATAGACTTCATTTTTGAATTAGGAATATCAAATATATCTTAGGGTGAATTTTTGGTAATTTTCTGAAAAACTTCAATTTTTGATGAATAGTGAAACCACTAAGTGGTAGTTAAAGAAACTGATTTTTCGTTTAAATGAAACTTTGCCACATTTGTGTTCTGAATTTCAAAAATCTGACATACATGGTTGACATTAAGAAGTAAAATGTGGTTCAATGAGATTAAAATAATTTTTTGGTGAATAGTAACTTATTAAGTTTTTTAATCGCGATTAATGGTAATTAGGGTAGTTTAAGGTAAAAATAATGCTTTAATATTATGAAATTACCTAGACACATGTCCTAAACTTATTGGATGTGTCATAGCCGACCAAGACAAGCCATGGGTCAACTTGGGGACCCCATGGAGCCACTTTGGTTGGGAAATAACATAAATAACTTTTTATTTAATGTTAAAGTAAAAATTACACAAACATGAGTTATTTTACTAAAACAATTTTTATATTGGGTTATACAAGTCAGAGTTTTGACAATAAATATTCCTTGTAAAGATAAAAAGATTTCCTAAATCATAGTATTTTATTTATAATTTTTTTACATTAAAAAAATAAATGTATTTATGACATCATGATGATGCAGCGACGACCTCATTATTTAACGATTTAAATAAAATGGTAAGATAATGTAATATCTAAGACCTACACATGTACAAAACCTATTGGATGAGTGGATTTCAAACCCTTATCACCTTATCCTCGAATTATATCAATTTGGGTCCTTAGAAATTCAAAACACTTTTGAAAATAAAATAATAGTTTCATGATTTCCAAAAGTGCCCCTCCTCTCCTCTTATAAAAGGCTCCCACCTCTACCTCAATTCACACTCTCCTCAAGCCTTTGGCTCGGACATACCCTGCCCATTTACTCTCTCCACATCCCTCTCCTCATCCTAGAGGATTCCCTTTGGGCATAATCCTTTCAAAGGATGCCTTTAGGCTCAAATCAAAAGGAGTTACACTTTTAAAGGTAACTCATTCTCTCATGTTCATTTATTTTATTTTGCTTCTCCAACCCCATAAACTCTTTTTATTTACATCTTTTGTAACAAAACCAGTATATTCTATATACTATGATGTTTTTATTAGATTTATTAGAGCTACACTCTCACACAACTACATCAAATGGTTAAAGAACATACGGTTTCTGTGGATGGTGAAATTCTGCCTCCCGAAATGATGATTGTTCAATACTCATTTAACACCTTAAAAGGTGGCAATTATGATGTCACTATTTTTATATATGATATATAATATATTTATTCTTTCCTTAAGCTTCTGTATTTTTCATTTATGGCATACTATTATTGTTTCCATTATGGGTAAACATGATATCTTCATTTTAGGAAGTGCGGACTACCGCCCCCTGAAAGTGATTTGATTCGTTAATACCATATGTGGGATGTGTAAAGGATAAAGTTAATGATATTATATATGTTATTATACTGGAATTATAATATACTCTTATATCATTATGATTCTATTCCAGAAAATACGAAATAGAAATGGAAGTAGCGTTCATTCGTACGTACGGCTTACCGTCTCCATGAACGGTGCATTTCATTTCTTACCTCTAAATGTGATGTAATATTATAAATACATGTATATGATGAAAATATATGATATATATGTTATCCAAATCATTAATATAATTCTGGATATAACTAACCTTTGACCAAATTAACAACATGTAAGTGTACGAAGTCTATTTTTGACTTAAGAACCAAATACTGAGAAAATGAACATTATTAACTTAAATGATTACATGATGTTCATAACATGGTATAAAAGGAATAATGAACTTGAAAAAGGTTCTTAAGAAAGTAGAGATTAACTCAAGTTTATTATTCAGGAGAATAAATAACGGTCGGGTCATGTCGGATACGAGGTATGGGACATCATCTCAATCTCCTTTCATTGAGGCATATTTTGTTTTATACACAACCTTATTTTATACGGTGTATAAACCCCTTTGACTTTTACATTTATTCAAAAGGAATATTTTTTATACGAATCATTTACTAAACGACAAAATGGAATGTTTTTGTCGTACGTATGCGGTGACAATGACTTCTCCATAGTCGTCACCATTATTTGAGTTTTGGCTTCCTCTACAAGTCGTACCTTCTTTTTAAAAGAAAAATAAATACCATGTTTTACTTTTCTTTTATTTTGGTATTGAAAATGGTTTTCATAATGTTTTTATATCAATGTGTTGTATTGATATATTGTGATTAAAAGGTGGAAATGTTATGTTTTTTTTATGCATGTTTTATGTGATACGATTATGTTGAGGTTCTTGGGCATTATTATGAAGACGGGTGGTTCCGTGATAGACTAAGGGCGGGTGAGCCCGATATACCTCTCCAATGAATTGGGTAACGCAAATGAGTGAAACGTTAAGGTTTCTCCGAAGAGATTTAAGGAATATACTATGATGGGTATTCCAAACGTAACCAAGAGGGTTACTCCCTACGTAAAAATATTATGAATGCCTCAAGTTACCTTCATGTCTTATGATTTCTATGATTTACTCATGATTTGATGAGGTATGTTAAAGTGCATATGTTTTATGGGTAAAGTATGATTTCATTCTTATGTATATATGTACCCATGTTTCCTTTCCATGTTTTTATAACCCATACTGAGCTTTTTATGCTCATCCCAAGTTTTTTCGAAATTTTTTTCACAGGTCAAGGGAAAGGTACATGATATGATGATAGTGTCAAGGAAGTGTCAAGAATGAATCCATGTTTTATCTTAAATATGTTTCCATTGATGGGAATGAAGAATACTATCTTTATGTAACCACTTTGTTTATATGTGGAATGTAATGTATGTTTTATGATCTAATTCCCTAAAACTCTAACCCGAAAAGATCCTCAATGTGTAATCTTGTAATAACTCAAGATGAAGTAAGGTTTAAGGCTGGGGCCTTATATCCATAGAGTCCATTATATAAGGATTATTTGATATTGGACTTTTATCATGGATTAAATAATGTAAGATTTTACGTCATTCACTCTGGGATGTCCAAGTACATCCTTAAGAAATACATAAATATATTTCTATTTAATATGTAGATCCCCAATTTTATGATTTACTTCTCCATACCGGGATTTGGATTCATATTATTCCCCAAGAATCACATTTATTAGGGCTACTAGGGGTGGATCTAGATATGACTAATATGATAATGTATCTCCTCTAAAGATAAGGATCTCTATGTCCTCCTCACAATAAATAATTTCATTACTCATATAATACTTTTTTCATTATATTATTAAATCAATTCCATAAAAACTATTATATAAAATTATACAATATGTATGATATATGGTCATAAAAAATATTATTTTTGTGTTAGAATAGGGACATCATAATAAATAATTACTGTAATGAGAATTATGATAGGTGTTTTGATTAAAAACACTCATCCTAAATTTAAAGTAAAATGTCTCATTTTCATGGAAAGTAGGGTAGATATAAAATATTGTGAAAATTCAGAATCAAATAAATAATTGTCTAAATTTGATGATATGAATAATGTAACTTCCACCACATAATTCAGTATTTTTACTTCAGTATTAGTTGTCAAATAAGAATGGAATTCTCTTATATTTTACTTATGTGTTAGATTACAATGATGATTAGGTAATTTTTAAGATTAGATCCCAATATCATTTCTACTGAATTTTTAAATAGAAGTTATTTTCTTCTTAAAATTATATCCTTTTACCTCATAACCCCTAACTCAAAACAAATATCATACATCCATTCCATTCTGGAATTTCACATGTGGATTCTTTTCACATTCCTCAAACTATGGAATTTTTTATCGTTTTATTAATCTATTAATAATTCCATTTTTCGTGGTGTTTAACTGACCTCTTGTTCATTTTATTTCCCTTTAATAAGAAAAATGTACATAATTTCATCTCTATTTTGATGGAATATAACATTATTTCATCTTATATTGAAAAATATTGAGAGACCAATTCCTTTTCGATACATGAAATAATCCCTTCAAAGAAGTGGCCAATATTTCATTTGTGTTGTGTGTATACTTCATTGAATACCTATATAAACATGTAAAGGTGTCCTTATGCATAGAAACATTTTATACTTCTTTTTTATATAATCTAATAAACATTATCTTCATTTCAAAATGTTTTTACAAGGGATGTATTTATTGAATAATATATCCATAAAATCATTCCATTCCATTATTTATATTTCATATTCCTCCCTATTATTCTAGATCAATTATAGCTATTGATCAGTATTTTCTTTGATAATGTATTCTACATTCTTTACGTTTTACTATTCACCTCATCTGAATGGTTTAAATATATTTTGTAGAGACATAATCCATTATTCAGATGAAACTTGATTAGTATTCCTACTAAATGATTGGGACTTCTATTTCATAAAGCAATCCAACATATGATAATCTCACTATAAAATATGTTTCTCCATATATGAAAGGTTTTATTTCATAACCATTTAATGCATCCCTAATATAGACATAAATTTATTAGTTCCCCTATATGTTTTTTTTAGATTCCTAAGTGGAAAAATATCTACATTAGATATGAGTATTGATAGCCTTATTCAATCTAGACACCATTTATATATAATTGAATATAATGGATTATCTTATAAAATAATTTATTTTAAATCATAATGTATAATTCCATATATGTTATAACACTTCACATAAATTAGAATTTTCTTCATTTTTAGTCTCATTATCATAAACATTGTTTTCTTTGAAGATATAATTAATTTCAAAAATTAGTTTATAAATAAAATGTGAATTTACCTAATAATATTCTATGGAATTGTTAAACAATGTGCGTTGTGGGTCTTGTTTTCAACTACCAGGTAACGCTCGAGTCAAAACCAATGCACACTTTTTGGATTTATTAAACATATTTACCTATGACCAAGAACCACATCCACTTATAGTATCTAGATCTAAATGAATTTCATGTAAAAAAATCTCATAATCATTTCCTAAAAAATTATTATGTTATAATGTGATTATCATCTAAGTCTATCATAATTTTATGTTCCAATATATAAGTTTTCCTTAATCTATTTCCTATATTTCTTAATAATATTTTTATGGTTCCAACTATAACAACCCCTTACCATGTATCCTAGATCCAGTGCATTAATTATTACATTATAATAGATAAAATTGTTAAAATAGCGAATAACCGAATAATTTAGAAATTTGGGAGACCTAAATACCAACTTGATACTCATTTCATGATTTTACTTAAAAATAACATGTAGTACATAACCAATGAAAATGATCAGAATCCTTTAAAACACATTCATAGGATTCATCTTAAAAACCTAGTGAAAGGGATAAAAAATAAGTGTCATATCAAAATCTCATTAAGGGTTGAGTATAGCAGAATCTATCCAGAATCAATAAGAATAATCATTATGGAAAGGTAAATAATTTAACAACCATACCACTTAAATAATTGGATAATGATTAATTAATATAAAAAGGTAAATAACTAAAAACACATTCTAGTTAAAAAATAAACTGATAATGAAATACTTCCATTGATAATATCATTATGAAAATATCATTGATAATAATAACTAGATTCTAAATAAAGAAAATTTTTAATTATGATATTTTATATTTCCAATAAACATTATACCATTACTACCAAGACCTCTACCAGGAATGTTTAAAATATATTGGATAAAAAATCCATCTAATTTGGATAACCGTTATATCTCATGAGTGTATCAATGCATTAAGGGGTTTTAATAAATATTCCCCAACCCATGTCCAGAATTTTAAAATAATTTCTCATTTATTAAATAATCTATATAAATCATAATATATGTTCTTTATCATAAATTATCTAGATTGAGTAAAGGTTTCTTGGTATCAATATTTCACAGTTAGTAAAATAATCTTAAAAGTAAAAAACATATGTATAAATGTGATATGGTTTATGAAATTATCATATCCATAAAAAATTATTATTTAAGATAAATCTAACTTCCAGTGAAAAATAAATATAATAAATTTTTTGATTCATGATAAAGTTAAAAATCATAAAAAAGGTATGATTTGATAATAAATTTTACGACATGTTAATTTTAAATCCAAATACCCTTATACAAAATAATTAAAATGGAAACATAATTTTTTTTCAATAATTATTTATTCATTGTATTATATTCTAAATGGGTAGCTTATAAACCATATAATATATATTAGGTTAATAAAATTACAATATTCTTAAATGAAATAAAATTGAAATGAAATCCCTTACCACAATTGTCCTTTTGGGTGAATATGATTTAACATCATTTATAGCGGGTTAAAAAAATAATAACATAAAAAATAACCATGTTATTATTTTTGATATAATATATTTTCCGTTTATTTCATTTCATCACACTTTCGTTAATATTTTTTCTATATCTCAAATTTTTCGAGTGTAAATGTCTTTGTTATCTCATTCAGTAATTATTATGAAGATTTAAGTTTATGTGAATATTATATAGTAACATCAAATATATAATTACAATCATCAAATAATAATCATATTTTTACATTGATTTTATTTTTTAAACAAATCATGAAATATTTTTATAGAAAATGAATTATGTAACGATCGTGGAGATGGTAGTTTGTACGTACACTAGAGTTAAGTTTCCATTTGTCATTGACCATTTTTGAATGCAACTAATTAATATTTTACATATATATTTTTTTATAATCTAATCAATACTATATTATATACCTATATTTACAATAAGTGTTGTTTGGTAATGGAAAGAGAGTCACATCCCTTTGCGGAGGTGGTAGTCCAAATGTACTTGAACGATGTTATTATCATTACATGAGTGAGAATGAATGAGATATAATGGTATATATTATATTTATAGAATGAAAAATATTTGATGAATATCAGTATTATGTCATGTATTTCACTTTTAATAACTAAATTCATATTTATCACTTTTAGTGTGAAGCGTTAGTAAAAGGAAAATCACAATGTTTCACAAGGAGGTATTTTATTGTATACATGAGTGGTGTTATCATATCTTCTATAGAATGGATGGTTAAAGGAAATATATGATGTAGTAACCTAAAAGAAATTATGTTTTTATAAATATCATATATATACTTTAGATACATCATCATACCCAGCTGTGAAAAGATATGATGGAAGAATGAATGACATCGGTTTACGTGATTTAGTATGTCGTACACATGAACGATTATTTCATAACCCATTTGATAGAAGTGGAAATGGTTATTGGTCATTAACTTAAAATAAAAACTTAAATGCATATATAAGATATTGTTTCTATTATATCATCATTGTTTAATAATAATTTATATTATTTTATAAATAAATAAAATAGATATTCTCATTGAAAAATAATACATCTAATTCTCGAATCATTAGGTTTTCACAAAAGCCTTCTTATGTTGGATTTATACCCAAAATAAAGAATCAAGTATGAGTTGAGGAAATTTATTATTTGTTATGGTAAGGTATTTTCCAAACCAAATAGGCGTGAATATGTGAATAAGTGACTATAGGGGTGTCCTTTTATAAGTTAGGTGAGTGGAACACGTGTAATTGCTTGATAATATTCAATCATACCAACATTTTTATCAATTCAAAAGATTATAAAATAGACCATTAGATAAATTAGAATATATGAGTTCAAAATATGCCCATAAAATGGGTGTAATATTAATATTTAGTTTATTTTAACCCATATCCTCTTAGATTAACACTCAATAATCCCTTTTTGACCATAACTTCTATAATTACTCTTTACTATTTTCACTGTTCATTTTGGTCAAAAATGATTTTAAATTATTATAAATTATAAATTAAGATTATTAAAAATATGTAACAATTTCTTCCAAATTAAATTTACAAACATGGAAAATTTTAATTTAAATTTAATCACGTGGATGTGATGAGAGAGATGGTTTTTTAATGGAAACTGTGAAAGAGTTTACAAAGATTTTATATCAACATTCAATTTGAAAAATATATTAATAAAATAAATTGGAATAAATTCTATTTAGTAAAATTAAATTTACAATAAAATAAATTAAGAATATAATTTGGCATTAAAACTTATTTTAATGTAAAGGCTATATTTAAATTATAATTTTATAAAATTCAATATTAATTAAAAAATATAACATTTCAAAAAAATAACAAATATTTAACCAAATATATTTTTAGTGTTCTGATTTAAAGAAAATTTTTATTCAAATAAAAAATTGTTTTAAAAAATTTGTATAAAAAATTAAATCATGTGACTAGAGGGCGAATAAATAGTCTTTTAGAAAAAAAACTGTTTTTTATAAAACATTTATTTTTCATCCAAGGTATTCCTATTTATATTTATAATCAATGGATAAAAAATTTAGGTATTTAGTAATATATATTTATTATATTAACTCTTTTCAAATGAAATAATTTAATGCCATGTTTATAATGGGTTTGTTTAAATATTATTTTGGTATGTTATTATAATTTAAACTTGTTATTACATGCATCTTAAGATATCATAAAATTATAATTTATTACCAATGAGATATATTGTTACATATTGGGGTGTTCAATAAAATCATCTCTCCTAGGAAAATTAACTTGAGATGATGTAGTTTTTAGAATATATGTGTTATGATAAATTTACATCATAAGATAGTGATTTACTCCAAAAAACATTCAGGCAAAGTGGGTTTTCGTCAATGCTCAATTAACTCATTTATATTTTAAGGTGAATCCATCTATATTAATATCAACATCCTATTTGGTTCTTTTTTTCATTCTCCCTCTTTCATATTTCTTTTCATGGAGTGGTTGTTTGATGGTGTGGTTGGGTGTCTTATTTTAGGTGTGTGAAAATCTCCTCTCTCCATGATTTGATTAGTTGACCTTAATTTGATAACAGAGTTTTCTCTAGTTTTTAATATATTTATAAAGCAATATGTGATAGATCCTATGTATTTTTCCCTAATTTCATTTAATTTAGGGGCCAATATTTTTATTTCCAATCTCTATTTCATAGTTCGGTTGTGTTTTCTCAAATACTTAGGAAAGGTGTTTCTATAAAAGGGTTTTTTGTCTTGATTTGATCAATGTTATTGTGTGAGTAATTAAATAAAATTTCCAACAGAATTTAATTCTGGGGTTCTTTATTCCTAAATTAATTTTTATTTGAAAATCGATGTTAGACACTATATGTGTAGATATTTAATATTAAGTGGGTATTCGTTTTTAAATGGTATTTCACGTATGGAAGCAGATAAGCTTCACTATGAAAAATGGTTTATGAATTGTGAGAAATTTTTTAAAATGGAAATGGTTTTCAATGAAAATGTAATCACATTGGGTAAACATGGGTGTTTCAGGAACATGCTTCCCACTATTTTGGTGTTTAATGCAATAAATTTCTTATTTTCTCAATAGTGTGTTTGATTCTAATAGAGGTTATGTTGGTTGGATCCACCAGAAAAATTGGTTGCGTATTTTCGTTCTTATATAGCATTTATACCCATAGAATAGATCCCATTGGTGTGCTTCTTCATTTATGAGAGGTTTATTATATGACGGTATATATCATATTTATATTCTCACACTCTTATCTTATGGTGTATATAAGGTTTCTTACCAATTTTCATTCATACATGACGTAATTATAGATTTTTAAAATATAGTCTGATTTGATGAAAACCAATGCAATATATTATGGAGTGGTTTTACATTATAAATATACTTTTTAAAATGTATTAGCATTAAAGTTGAAACTCATTTATTCATCGTATTTTGATTGTAAAGATTCTTTGGTGGTATCCTATATGGATTTATGATCACACCCAACTTTTTCCAATGGGTGGTTGTAGATTTTTTTAGTACATTGGTGAAGGGATGATAATTATGTATAATTCTGTTTTATCTATTGTTATAATGTTTATAACAGGATAGTTTGGTGGTGACAAATGGTCACATAGATACTTGTACAGTCCTATCGAGTTTTATATTTCTATTTTATTCATGGATGTCTTTACATTTTATATCTTGTGGATATTTTCTCTTGCTACTACTTGGATTTTCATTGTTTTTGTTGGTTTATTTTTATCATTATACATGTTTCTTTCACTTATACTCACTTAAACATGTGGTGTACCACCTTGGGGGTCTTATCTAGTTTACTCAAGTTCAATTAATACATGTATTGGTAATAACATTTCTTACCTCCCATCATAACTTTCACTAAATCCATTGAACAACCTTTGTTGTTAATACTATCTGCATTAAATAGTGGGATATGAATTCAAAATATGGAACAAAAACATATTTGATATATTATTTCACCTTGTTATAAAAAACCTCGTATTTATATTTCATGTTCTTGTTGTTTTCTCCAATCAGATCAAGTTTTATAATTTTCCCATGAATTCCAAAACTTTTTGTACTATAAGTGTATGTTAAATAATTTTTTAACAAACATCATCATGGATGGTTTTATTATAGGTATAAAATTAATGTGTGACTCTTTTTTCCTTATATGTTTCATGAATACCAGACCTAATTGTTATTTTATGTATGGATTTATATTCTTAACTATTGGAATCAACCTAGTCTTTGAATATCTTCAATTTAATATATATCATTACAAATTAAATTAGTAGATAAAATTAATGTGCAATTGAAAAAATTAAAAAGGTATGGGAAATTATCTTTAACATCCAAGATCAACTCACTTTATTAACCTTAAAATTTGGAATTGTTTTAGGTATATTGTTTTTCAAAATATTTTTTCTTCATTATAATATTTAGTGATAGAATTAATTAAATGGTGTCTTTTAGTAGTTTATTGATCACAATTATCTATTTTCTTTCTAATTTACAAGGCCCTATCTCAATCCATGCAGTGATATTTTCAATATTGGAAATATTCAACTATAATAAGAACCACATGTTCATAGAAATAGTATATCTATTGTATCAAGCAATTTTATAGTATTTAAACATCTTGTAAATTTTATGTTATTGTATTTCATCATATTCTACCAATTTTTATATGTCATTTACACCTATTACATTCCTCTATGTACAATTAAAATATAATTATGAGTGTGTAACAATGTATGATAAAATAATGTTATTAAACACAAAAATTATAAATAAAATTATTATAAATGAATTAATAAATGAACGAATCTATAAAATTATCATTCTATAATGGGGATTCTCTAATTTTATAATATATATGGTTGTTTATTTATATAATTTTTTATTTCATGTTTATATAAAATAAAGTAAAATAATAAGATCCTATCCCTATAAGAGCGGTTAAAATATGATTTATATCACCTAAAATTTCATAGGGTTAATAATATCATTTATAATAGAATGGGTAATTAGGTTAAACTAATCAAAATAGCTTTGGATCATAAGTTTTCGTAGTTAAATTTATGATAAAATAATAAAATTAACAAATTGAAATTGTGAATGATAAATGGGATAATATAAATGAGTTATTTTAATGGAAAAAATGGATATACCCATCCTTCATTGGAGTTGATTTAACATTAACAGACTAAATAATAGGACATTCGGTTTGGCATGATATTTTTTTATTTTTATCCGGTACCCAGAAAATGAAATAAAGGGTGATCTTTTGAGCAACCCATAAGCCTTTTTAATTAATTTATTATTACTTATAATACTTATAGTAAATCTCAACATTTGGGAATAAATCTTTTTTAATCAATTTCTTTCCATGATAACAATAACTCAAAAATTCTAGAATAATATTTATGGGTTTTTAGGTTATACATTTGTAAGAAATCCTTAATTTATTGAAACCCTTAAATAATTTATCCTCTATCTATATTTATGATAATTATAAAAAATTCAGAAAAATTGACTCACCCAAAATTTAAGGATCAACATGCTCAATAAAGAAATAATATTTAATTTTATATTTGTTCATCACCATGTAATCAATAAGATGTAATGAATAAAATATGATTATAAGGTTTAATGTAATAGAAATAAAATTAAATATACTTATCATATCAAGTACATGATTCACCAAATTATAATACATGTTACAATAGTTTTAACACATCTTCCTAAAGTATAATCTCAGGTTCAGCTCCTCTATATCTCATACTTGTATGATACAATATTTCATGATTGATAGGAATCATGTTCCAAATTTCAACATATTCTCATTATAAAAATTTTTTATGGTTCCCAAGGGTCTCAATATAAATGACTCGTACATGATGTTGATGAAACATGGATCCCTCCATTGCTTCTTTATTTTTGGTATATAATAACATTCACATATACCCTTTATCATCTTCATGAGATCATTCCATGTATAGATGCATTTATTATATCCTCTAAATTAAAAAATACATAAAAGGGGTGATAAAACATTTCTATGTCATCAATTTTAAATTTAGATGATATCTAAGGTTTGATTTAATTCTTTTTATCCCTCTGTCAATGTTCTTGAACCTCCATGATATGATGATGGGGTGTGTGTGTACCAGACAGAAATAGATTTCCCACATACTAATGTAACTAAAAAATATCACCAAATGTGAGTTATCTATAGAAAATTTTATACTAATTTCATTCAAAATAAAAGTAGCTAACTAGGTTATAAAATATTTTTAATTAGAGAAAATGGGATTTTATATAGAATAATGGGTGTTTTGGATATAGATATTGATATATTGTTTCATTTTTTTACTAAATGGGGATTAAAAAATCAACGAAGTTTGGAATTATTTAGTTATGTCTTCCCCACTCTATCATTTCATATTAATGATATGTATTCTTATAATGATATTTCTTTCTTTACACTATTATAGACTCCCAAATGTAGAGTATAAGGGCCTCATGGTGATATTACATTACTATATTAATTTTTAGGGACATAGATAGTGACATATTGATTTTTTAAACTATTATATCCCCTTGTATTTTTATTTCTATATTTTATTCTATGGAATATTTTTTTTACCTAGAAATATTCATTATAACTAGTGTAAATTAATATTAGACACTCAATTTGGGACATAATCAATGTAATGTAATTTGTTTACTATGTTATCTCATTTCTGCAATTATTTTAATGATATTTGTGTAGATACATGCCATTATCATAGGATGTATAATTTATGGAACTTCATTACATCCTTGGATTTCAATTATTCCAAGGATTTGGCTCTGAATTCTTTAACTAAGAAAACATAAAAACATAATTTAATGTTTTTCATACTCATTGATCATGGAATTTTAAAATTTTCTATGAATTTTTAAAAATATGTGATGATTCATAATTATGTTCCAAAAATATATTTAATTACCAAGTCAATATATTTATCCAATAAACAGATATTTCCCTATATATTAATAATGATTTTTATTATGAATAATATGTTAAAATTTACCCTAATTAGTGTGTTTACACAAGGTTGAGTTTTCACCATTGATAGTGGTGTGGGTTAGGGATTCAAGTATTTAATATCATTATTATATAATTAATCAAGATATACTTGATATATGGAAGATATATGATGGTTGTTTTCAAGACTCATATTTTTTCCTTATGTGTATATAATACCTATAGTATTAACCATTAAATTAGTGGAATTAAAGATGGAATATCATTCATCTTATTTTGATATTCAATATGGAAATTAAAAAATTTATTTTGATATTTGTAGGAAGAAATATATGAAAATTATAATTAGATATATCATTAGTTCTATTTCAAGGTGTCATAAATTCCAATAGGTGAATGTAGACTAAAAGTGACCCACAAGTTTATTACTTACACCCAATTTTCTTATATAGAAGTTGGGTGTGCTCACAATGGATTTTTTGAAAAGATTCTCCAGATCTCTGAGTAGATACTATAGTGTTTATGTAATAATATATAATTTATTTAAATGAATCACTACATCCCAATCATAAAATATTATTATATAGAGGGTATATATAAATTACATCTGTATAACATGGTAAGCATCATCGAGTGATCATAATAATTGTCTCTAATCAAAACCTAAGGATATTTTATATATTTATTCTAGTATTTAAATGATATTTTGGTAATTAATATAGGTGAGTATATATTATCACTCTAATAGAAATTGAAAATGAAACAATACCATTCGTTTTCCAGATTATATGATTTAAGAACGAATCATGCATTTTAGTGGATATTTAAAAAAAATTTCTATCATTGATAATGTATAATTAAAAAAATAGTCTTCAAACATAAATTATAATGGATATATTTCAATATCTATATAGAATAAAATATTACAGAAATTATACAATACAAATAATGGATCATATTCCTCAATTTATTATTGAATGGGTCATAAGATTACAGAGTATGTATAATTAATTAAAAATTTTACCATCATGGGTAAAAAATTTAAAAACCTATACTAATCATAGGTGATGGAATTTGTAATTTTAGGTTACTCATCATGTATTTATTTGGGTTTTTAAATGACTAGTTCACTATAAAAAGGAATATGTAATAAATTGAATTCATGGTTTGAATGACATTTTTAAATAATTCTGTGAATCATAAAAAATAACTATAGATTATTCAAGCCTCTATATTTTAAGTCGATTTATAATATTTTCCAAATTTATCACTTTAGAATTTTTATAACTAATCTTATTCAAGTGATTTGTTTTTATAATATAGATTTTGGGGATAATGGTTTTAATATAGGTATGTGTGTTTGTGTGTGTGTGTCAATAGTTATAATGTTTTACCAGTGAATGTCGTTCCTAAAAAATAGGTATGAAATAAAATTACTTTAGAATGAATATATAAATTAGAAAGATGAAGTTAAATCTCAATATCTAGGATTTTTTTCTAATGATTCCCATTAATGATATTTATAGATTTGGAGCACATTGTTGGGGTGTTTATAATTACTCGTATAGTTTTGAGTGGGAAACATTACTATAATTTTTATTACTTACTACAATATCTAAGTTATTATTAATTTATATTTTTGAAGTGGGATAGAATGGGGAAGGGAGGAATAGAAAGTGTAATTTTTTGTATGATTAGAAACATTTAACATAAGGATTAGTAGTAATTACCTATTATAATATAGTAAAATTCTGGGTCATATAGCCTTAGTGATGGGTACCCAGCTTCCTTTTATATGGTTCATTTTTTTATAATGGTTAGATATTGGTCCCTCTACAAGTATCTTTTAATGGGTGAAATAGTCGGTTTACATCAAATTGAAAGGTTTATTTTTGTTTTTTGTAAAATACAATTTTATATCTTTCTAAATTATCACATCATCTCTCTCTCTCTCTCTCTTCATCTATAAATGGGTTCCTCCCCCACTATTAAAACATATTTTCACTATGCACCACCCATAGGAGCATGTATTTGGTAATGATAAGGTAGGAATCCTTTATTATACCTTATATTAATATCATTCATTTGGAATATATTTAAATCCATAATTTCACGTATAGTCGATTTTAGAAATTATTAAATTATTGGAATTTTTTCATTGTAGATTTTTAATATTAGGTTTCAATAAGAAAATTGATCTGTTTCCTCAGTAGACTAATATATTATTAATATTGGAAATAGAATACTATAAAGAAAAACTCTACCAAAATGTGTTTTCAAATAAATAAATATTTTTCTAAAAAATATTTTTTATAATGGATGTGAATTTGATTGGATGTTATTCTCATACAAAAAAATTTCCATTATTAATCATTACACAACTTGTTAAGCTAGTTCTGGTTTAGAAAATATATCTTATTTATATTGAAATGTTGATATATATCATGTTGAATATTATAATCATTTCTACAATTATATGAATATTTTTTATATAAAAAAAATTAATGGCTAGTGACATTTAAGAAAATAGATTTATATGTGGAACCTAATGGAAATTGATACATATCTCCCATTCCCCTATAAGGTTGGGTATGGAAATTGATACATATCTCCCATTCCCCTATGAAAATATATTTATAGTTTATATTTCCATTATTATTTTTTTATATTGAAATATTGATACATTTCTTATTTTTTACATATCATGTTGAATATTTTTTTTCTATATTTTTTATATAGTTGTAATATTATATATATTATAATAAACTATATTCATGTATCAATGGCTAGTGACATTTAAGAAAATAGATTCATATGTGGAACCTAATGGAAATTGATATTTTACTCCCATTCCCCAATAAGGGTTGGTATGGGAAAAAATTAATATATAAAATTAACTTTATAACCTTACATTTATACTAGGATTTATTTCTCTTCTATGATTTCCAATAGAATTAGGGCTTTTCTCACCAGTAAAAATTTCAATATTTTTTTTTGTAGAAGGTGTGGTTTTTTCTCACCACATCTTGTCTAGAGTGTGAAAACAATTATACATTCTATAGTTTTCTTATCAAATTTATACACTTATGAAGTAAATTAATTATACATATAAAATTTTAATATCTCATGACATGGTGGTTTAAATTAATGTGGGATTTGGGACTAATTGTGGAGTTCATGTATTGGAGGTAAAAGCATGTTCTATGTTTTTTACTAGTTTGAATGATATTTTTCATTTTTAGATTTGAAATTTAATTTTAATGTTGGTTTAAAAAATCATAAATATATTTTATATTGTTTTTTGGGTTTTTAAGATAATTGTGAGTGTGTTGTAACATTTCATCACAAATCACATAAAATAATTTATTTTGAGGTGATGCAACACCTCGAGAACACCTCCACATTCACAAAATGCTAGAGACTAGTGACGAGGGTCTGAAATAGGTTTACATAGACTATATAAGAACTCATACCCACACTTCATTATTCGATAGTAAAAACATAATATTTACTTATTAGCATCAATGTCGATTGAAGAGAACTAAATTTAAACTTCAATAATTACAATCAAAAGAAAAAAGAGTCTCTTATTTACCCATGACCATTTAGTCATAGATTTCTATAGAATCTAGAAAACACTAAAAAATAAAAACCCATAAAATTTTCATCTAATAGGGAATTCACTTCCAATATAACTTAAATTTATTACTCCTTAATAATTCCTCAATATCTCTAAATAAATTTTGTGCACATTATACCCCCTAGAAGTATCATTTTGTTTACTCTTCTCCATATTTTATGGAATTGGAAACATTATAAGGGTGTCATCAAATTCTTAGTAAGTGAAATAATGCCAAAAAATATTATGAATTCAAAATGCCTAAATAGAAGGATGTGTAATAAATAAATATAAAATTTAGTCAATAACATCAAAATGAAAGATATAGAAGGATTGAAATATAAATAATTACATGGAAAACAATAATAGATATTATAATATACAACATAATATTACCATCATATCCTTGTTCCAACACACCATAAACATAACATTAAGGCCACATACCAAAGCATCATAAGACAGACATAAAATAAATACATAGACATGTTTCTCTAATGAGAGATGCAGATGCATAGAGGGGCTATAATGGGCCCTTCCCATCACTTATACATGTCTAATGTATTCCTGAAATAGTAAATGACCAACAAAATACATAATCAACAATCCTTAAGAATCAAATGATAAGAATATTGAGTAAAGTATATATAATGACTAAATTACCCACTATATTATCATCCTTCCTCTATATTAAATAATAATTTGTATAAAACTAATAAGTGTACATATTTTCCGTATTTAATTAGTCAATAAATAGAAATATTTTAAGTGTACTCCCCAAATCTGATTTATGTAAAATATGATGTCTATACCATATATATTAGAGGGTATATAATTATGTTAATACATGAGACCATGTAGATTAAATCTATTGTAAAAAAGTAAATAAATATAAATGACACAGTCAACTCAAAAAAAATTAAAAATACATTACAAGATAATTTAGTTAGAAGTTAGATAGGAAGATGAAATAATGCTTTTAAAAATATACTTCTTTAAATTATGTATAACAATATCAAAAAAATTAATTAAAAAGTAACTTCCAATACTCATTACGTTAGATGGAAAATAAAAAAATAAAAAATTATATTTGAAATAGAATATAATAATTGAATCCTAAAAATACACTATAATTATGTTATAAAATGTGGATTTAATGATAAAAATATATATAGGTGGAACTAAATCCATTTTGAAACATTTAAGAAAAAATTGTTCTATTTAAATTAAAAAATAATGAGAATATATATTCATTTACAAAACTATAAAATCATAATAATAAATCTTAATAATTAATATTGGTCACACTAGTGTAAAATATGTTCATGTGGAAAACATATAAAAATATAATTTTTTACAGCTTTTCTAAGAACGTCCAAAATGTATTTTTTTAAATTAAATTAAAACTTTTTATTTTAAAATTTTGGATATAAATAAAAAATACATAATATTTCATTTTAATATTGTTTAATTATATAATAAAAAATTCTGTAAAGGAAATAAATAAAATTGATATTGAAGACAATGTTTTCTGACAAAAACTAAGAAATACTGTTGAAATTTCAAAAAAAAAAATTATTTCAATTTATATGGGTACCAAAGTCAATAAAAATGGACGTAATAAATAATAAAATATAAACTCATATGATAAGGAAGCAAGTGGATGTTTTTTAATTAATAAACAATCCCCTCAAATAAAATTGAAACATAATAATTCCTAGAAATTTTTTCAGATTGTACAATAAAACATTGACGATATTACAACACATGAATAAAAACCTCTTAAAATAGATAAATTAAAATTTATGATTAATTAACTAAATTAAAAATTTTATCATGGAATAATATTTTATTTATTTAAAATATAAACCATATAATTAAAATAGTTGTGTAATTTATTACAGGCCTCAAATATTAAAAATCAAAATTAGAGACTTTTGTCTTAACTCCAAGGTTTCAAAAAAAGTTCTTTAACCTCATGTATACCAAAAAATAATAATATCTTATTTAATAACTTTATTCATAACTATTACCTTTTATATTCTATTATTATTATCATTCATTACACATTCACTAGTTAAAAAATATTTATTTTCACCAATAGATGTTTGTAATTCTGCTTTTTTTGTACAGGATTAAAAATAGTGATATCAAAACCCATTCATTGGGAAAATTTATATAATTATCATATTTTTGCGGTACGAAATATATATTACCTAGGATGATTAATAATTTTTTAATTGTTTTCAATGATTATTTTATTTAAGATCTTGGATGATAAAAACAACAATGATCTATTTTTCAAGTAATTTAACGATATCAATAGGTTATTATAGAATGATCATGATTTATTATGATATCCTTGTATAATCAAATTAATGAAATAAAATAATCCTTAATATAACATATATTCATCAAATAAATTTTTACAAACATTCATGTAATTAATTTATGATAAATTAATTACATCACTTTATGGCAGAGGTAGTCTACATGTACGCGCGAATGATATTTTCATTTTTCTTAAAGGATGGATAGAAAGAAAGGTAAATAATATTTTATCTATAATTAATAATAATTATTACATAAATATAATATAATTTTATTAAATACTTATATATAACCATCCATGAAGGGTGGTTATGACAAATGAATTACATCACTTTATGAAGGCGGTAGTCTGCACGTACGCATGAGTGATGCTTAAATTCTCTAATATATGGAAATAAAATAGAAAATGGTGGTACCATTAATAGATTATAATTTTTTTATTAAACATAAATTTTAAATTTTTTTAATGTGGTTATGAATGATTTTATATATTTTTAAGAATAATGAAAATTTTAAATGGTCTATAAGAATATATACATCTTCCTTGGATAATCTTATTTTAAATAACACCTTAATCTTTTAGGGATTTGTCTTTTGGAAAAAATATGACCTGTATGACTTGGGGTGGATAGTTTTAGTGGTATTTTTTAAATATTGTTTGATATATAGGGATAAATGTGTGTGTAGAATCAAGGAGAGAAAGTTCCAGTTTATACGTGAGAGGAGTGACACGCTTGTAAAAATTAAGAAAATTGCATTATAATAAATATAATTAAACTATAAAGTAGCCTCAATTTAGTAAAATTTGGAATATAATATGTTATATATTCCAAATTTAGTCAACTAATGAAATTTATACATGATTTATAGATATTTCAATCATATCTCTTCTTTTAACCCCCTTATTAACCATTTCTACTTTTACCATGGTTAACACATTTACTATGGTAACTATTTATTATGAATAATAATTGAATTAAACTCATTAAATTTTTCAAAATTTTTATTCCAAATATCTAATCCGTATTATATGATTTAGTTTCTTCAATTGTAAAAAATACATTTTTAATATAATTTCTCAAAATGTAACAAAAACGATTTTTATAAAAATTCTTTTTTATGTGTAAAATTATTTCACAGTAACGTAATGTATATGTAGATTCTAATGATATTAATTGAATTAGTTTAATTAAACTTATATATAGTATAATTTTAAATAAATAAAAAATTGAAAGGAATCATGCGAATATATTTTTAAAAGAGAATAAATGATTGTATTTTTTATTTGAGTAAAAACATTACATAAACATCAAAAATGTTTAACACACATTTCTAAGAAAAGAAATATAATTTTAAAATAATTATATAAATTAAAAATATATATTTGGAACTATAATGATTTCCTAACATGTCAAAGTCAAATATTTTAAAATATTGGAAAATTAATATTTTTTATTTGATTTCTATTAATCCAATGAGGGGTAAACTTTTGGCCTCATTTTTTTGGTCATGTTCAAACCCCTATCATTTAATATTTTCACTCTTCTCTACCAATATCTCTTTCTTCATTTTTATAGGTGTTTTTAAGGATTTTTAACATGAAAAATAAATTAATTTCACCCTATATCATCAAATTAGTCTTCATTCCCACTTCCTAAAAATCTATTGTTTTTTTGGTTACGTATTTTGATTTTTCATTTCACTATTGAATGGTAAATCACCTCATAGCTTACGGTTTTCACCTCATCTTTCTAAATAAATAACTAATGAGTTTTCGACCATTATTTTGACATTTATTTGATATAGAGTGATTAACATCGGTTCTAACTATGGGTTTGCTTATTTTTCCTTTAAATTAAAGATATTGTGGTGGTGTTGTTTGTGGGTTGAAGTTTTTAAAAACTTGAATAGATTCAAGTAATTTATACATATATTTATTATATGAGTTATTACTCCATAAATATGGTGGATGTTATTTTTTTATCACATATTTTTGGGATATTTTATAATTATTTTTAGTAGTTTTTCATATACATTAGGGTGTAATTTTGATTCTTTTAAAATATTTATGTCCACATATGGTTATGGTAGGTGGCCACAACCCTTCAGGTGAATTAATGGGTTATGTATGTGACATGCCAACCATTATTTTACTAAAATATGACTAATGTTTAAACAGTGTTTTCATAATTATGATATATAGGTTTCCCCATTGTATTCTAGTATAAAATATTAAATTATTCACTTTGAGTTTCCTTTTGACCTCTGATATATAATTTCATACTCTTTCCCCAATTGCTAAACATTAATATATCAATTTTTGTATAAAGGATTTTTTTTCTGTAATTATTGGATATTTATATTGATGTAAACCTAAAATCAGTGTTATTAAGACATACATTTCTTATTGTATTACTTGTTTTATATAACTATTTCGAACATTATATATATTTATATTTTTAATTTCTTCTATTAATAAAGAACATGGATAATTCCTTGTTTATTTTTGTGTGAGATTCATTTTTCTAGAAAGAAATCATGTAATAAAACTAGAAGAAGAAAATATGGTGGCATTACATCAAAAATTGTCCAAAATATTAATGAAATAAATTTCTTGAAATAGACCATAGAAACATCAAAATTATTCCTTAATTAATTAAGAATAATTGAGGGGGGATTTCATTCATGTAATGTATGTTTAAACAATGATTCCTTCCACATTTTTTGTAAAAAGTAAAAATTATGTCATTTGAAGAAAAAAATTCCTTTTAGGCCATTTTTAAAGATGTTTATAATGGGTAAAAATTTCATTACTCAGTCATAGTGGGATATTAAAACATAATTGAAATAATTTATTGAAAATATTTACATTGAAGAAAAAGGATTATTGGCTGAAGATAAAAATGAAGTCATTTTTCATTAAGAAATCTTCTGCTATATCAAGTAAAAAAGTGAAAAAAAAAATTTAAGGAAAAGATATATTCTTGAGAAATTGCTAGAGGATAAGAATATCAATTTGATTTGTGATAAACCCAAAAGGCATCCTTAGTCATCTGAGAATGAGTCAATTTATAAATTTATAATTTCCTAAACCATACTATCTGCAAAGGTGTAGTATAAAAGAATTGTGGGGTCGTACCCAGAGAGAGTGCATAACATAGTGATAAAAACTATTATCTAATTGCTGGGTCATTCCAATGCCTGTCTGGTTTTATTAAACTAATTTTGAAATTAAAATAAATATATTTCTAAAGAGAAATAGAAGAGAGGAGAATCAGTTTCCATGGATGGTTTCTATAAAATAATTTATCCTTACCTGAAAAATAACCATATTAAATAGCTACTCAACCAAATACTTTCATTGATAGAAGAAAAGCTCACTCCCTATCAAACAACCCTAGAATCCTAAGTCATCATGGTCTGATGAAATAAATAAAGAAAATCATTTAGTTCTTATTTTTATATACAGAAGAGAAATTAAATTCCATCGTTATGAATAAATTATCTCAATCATGTTTGGGTTCATTCTTTATTGAAATCACATTGATAGGGAATCAATGATGAATAAAATAGACATTCTGTCACAACAAGATATTATTGAATGATCTTATCATTACGAAAAAAATGTAAATTGAACTATGATGGTATTCACCCCCATTGACCAATTTGGTTTTATCTTATGGGTTCAACAAACCTTCCTTGGGTGATAACCAAATATTATAAAACCCAAATCTATAAGAGAGATATTGAGAAGGAAAGAAATAGACACGAATAATAAAAACACTATGATTTGGTAAGAAATATGGATAAATAGTACGGAAATCATGGAGAAGATCACGACACGCCATCAATATTTCAAATATGAAGCAAAGTTGAAAAACTAGAAAACACTAACTACATGTCATGATATTATGTTGAGGAAAGGATCCTTCAAGACCAGTCATGATGATAGAAAACCCATTTAATGATGCTCATAAAACAAGTTATAACTGAATATCGAAAAATCACAACACATACTCAATATAGAATAAAAAAATAATGATTCATTTAAAATGTGAAATTCCGTACATTTGTTACTTTTCACAAAATGCATTCATTCTTTCATCAATACACATGCAATTTATGATTTAACTCACCATTATTTTTCCCCTCATCAATCAAGGTTAAATTTTAATGGATTTATTCTTATACCTCATGTATATGTTCCTAACGGTATGCTTCTATTTAATCTACATTCTCCACCCTGTAAAGTCAAATATCATGATTAATCATGAGTTCTTTGAAATGTTGATCATATGACTCTATAGCTTAGGAAAGGTAGGTAAAAAGTTGAAATCAAGTAGGGATAAAAGAGAAGACTAAAATATAATATATCATTCATGATATTCATAATAAAATATCAATGAAAATTTTCCTCATTAATATATAATGTCATATTGAAAACCACCCATATCTTACACCGATATCTAACAGATAATGTAATCATATTGAAAGATAATCCTCTCTTATTACAATCTTTTTTTTGACTTTAATATTTTTTTCTAATGTTATGATAGGAATAAACCCCACATCTACCACCTAAACACATGTGATAAAAATCCTCTGTTTGGAAAATGGTTATTTTTTATTCTCCCAATTCACAGCCCATTTTTCATTTATTTTTCATTTATTTTTCTTAACAATAAGAACGTTATATATTAGAATATAATGAATGTAAATTTTACCATCCCCAAAATCCTAGGAAAACACCATGTAGTATCCCCTCAAGATATCACATATCATATCCACCATAATCAAACCCTCCCCCACACTAATTCAATTGAATATCCTGAAAAAATTGAAGTGATATGTAAGAAAGGAACTACGGGATTGTATCATGATTTGATCCTAACTGGGCTATCAATGGATTCTATATGCTAAAGGATGATAAATGTACAGGTGGGTAATAGGATAAAAGGGATCATTAATAAAATTCCTCTATCATTTTAAAATAGAATTTGTACCATTATAACTTTGATAAGATTTCAATGTATGTTATAATCAGTTTACATACCCCAAGTTGTAATCAAGAAATATAATCATAGAAATAGGAAATATTTTCTATAAAATAATCTCAGAAAAGGGAATAGAATATTAGTCACTCATGTCATGACATGAAAATCAATAATTGGTTTACTCAATACATACTTCAAGGAATCAATAACATGAAAAACAATCATATTAGAAATTATTTTCAG
Source organism: Viscum album (assembly GCA_963277665.1). Taxonomy (NCBI): domain Eukaryota; kingdom Viridiplantae; phylum Streptophyta; class Magnoliopsida; order Santalales; family Viscaceae; genus Viscum; species Viscum album. The sequence continues at coordinate 1,707,522,467 of OY728140.1, read as the reverse complement.
GAAATACCAAATTAAATTAATTTATTGGATTCCAAAATTTCCATTTATATCCTTTAATTTATGTTCTTCGTATTTTAAATTTTCCAACATGTCAAATTATCTCTCCTCGGTGTTAATATCTTCTAAATTAGTGAATCCATGACAAAAAAATAAATCATTTCTAAGAGAAATTAATTCAATGTAGTTTTTTAACTATTTAATTCATTTTTCTAATCTCACACTAAAAAAACTACGGGTGAAATAATATTATCATGTAGAAATTGTAATCCCCTTACATTGATGTTTCAGAATGATTCTGTCAGGTTCATTTTAACTAGGTTCACAACATGTAATTTTACTATATGATGTCTATTATTCTAGTTTCAATCTCTTTAGTTTCTTCTTTTTTATACCCCATAAAAGAATAAAATTTAAGAAAAAATAGTGAAAGTACATGACATTTAGAATTTAAAATATTTCAATTAAACAGTGAAAGATGTCAGCCACTAAAATATTTATTTAAACTAAAAAAATAAAATAAATTTATGTATTAGAAGGTAATTTTAAAATATAGCATTCCTCTTAGTAAGTGGTATTTTTTATGGTCAATTGTCATGACATTTTACATTTGTTAGTTAATTAGAACATGGGACAAAGAAAACCAACTTCTATTTAAAAACTTCTAGAATTGTTGTGCATCTTGGATTTTCTTTCACTTCTCCCTCCATTGGTAATTCATGGCTATTTGTGGGATGAAATATGTGGATAGATGTGATGAAAATAATAATAAATAAAAATCTAACTAGATTTTATACTTTTTCTAATCCACCATAATTATTTTCTTTACTTTATCTGGTTCACATGTTGGATTGGATTATTTAGTTGGAGCCTCATTGTTCATATCGTATTCATGAAATTGTTGGAGGTATTCCAATTCATCTTCAGTCTCAACAATACCTATGTGGTTAATGGATATTTTCACATTGGCCTCATCTTTTAATTTTTCTTCTTCCTTCATAAATTCACTATATTGTAACTCCTTGAACTCTTTATCATCCTTATTTACCACTTCTTCTTCCGTGTATTCAATAGATTATATTACATTGACCTCATCATGTTCTTCCTCTTCAAACATACAATCATAAATCTCCATCATTTTTTCATTCCTCTTCATCATGCGGTTGAACAAGAAATTCTCTTTCTTATTCGGGTTATTTTTGTACATATAGAAGAGATTCCACAGGTTCCAAAACATATTCCAAATGTTGAAGATCATTATTTTCAATTTTTCCAACATACTCCGTGAAATTTTCCTTCTTTTCTGCTTCATATATTTATTCCTTTTATATTTAGGCAATATTAACCTCATCAACCTTTTGTTCTTCTTCACATTCAAACCAATCTATACTTATATTATATTTTTATGGTACGTTTCACACTAGGGAATATAATTTTGAAATAAAATTACAATAGTGTGAAATCAAATATGCATCTTCACTAAGATGGGATTCATGATCATTCATTTGCTTATCCAACATTGGAATGAAATGGGTGAGCAATGTGGAATGTCTGTCATCTGAATACTGTTTCAGTGGTTTTTCAGAGTAGTGGTCTTCCTGAATGTTTTGATCTTGAGGATCCATTATTCCAATATCTTGGACCGCTTCTTCATCATGATGTACATCATATTTAAAGAAACATATTTATAAATTAGAAACTATTGGAAGTAAATTAACAAGAGACAAAAAAATTTGAAATAATTTGGGAAATATGAGTAGTCAACTCTCCCTGCTCAATGAGTTCAGCCTCAATATATTCCATCCTCTAATCTGTCACTTCAATGCACTCGGTGAGTAATCTGGTCTGATACTCTGGAAATTTTTTGAATTCAGATGGTGTATCATCACAATGATTATTCATCTAAAACGAATCTTTAATAGCATGAAACACAAAATTTTAACATCTGATAAAAAAAATTGCCAAAAAATTAACTAAACTAAAATCAGTAAATAAAATGGGATAAGAAAGGAATTTTACATAAACAATCAAACTCGAGTTTTCTGTAACTCTCTGCATCTCCAGGTAAATGGTTCAAAAAATTTATGTGCCCAAAATATGACGTTACTTCCTTTGGGGGTGAGAAAAATTCAAAAATTTATAATTTCCAGAACCATACAATCTACAATGGTTTAGTATAGAAGATATGTAGGGTTGTATCCAAAGAGTGCGGGGAACGCATAGATGACTACTCCTAACTAAAGTTTGAGTCTCTATAATGATAGTTTGATTTTATTAAACTAATTTTCCAATTAAAATAAATTAATTTTAATAGAGAAACAAAAGATAGGATAATTAGTTTCAAGGCGTAGTTTTGCTACATTAATTTATCCTTACTTTCCAAATAATAGTATTAAATAGGTGCACAACCAAAAAGATTCATTGATATAAGAAATGTTCATTCCCTATCAAACTACCCTATAATCCAAATTCATCATTTTGAGATGAATTGAAAAAACTAAGGTATATTTAGTTCAGATTTCTATATACTGAAGAGTTATTCAATTTAATTTTCATTAATCAATTTTCTTAATCATGTTGGGGTTCATTCATTATTTAAATCATTTATTCAATAAATCAATGATGAATAAAATGACCATGTAGGCACAACATGATACTATCACATAATCATATCATTATGAGAAAATGAAAAATCAATATATGATAGTATGAACCCCCTTTGACAAATTTTATATCTCTTATGGGTTTAGAAAACCATCCTCGGGAGATCGCTAATGATGATTAAACCCAAATCCATAGGAGAGATATAGAGAAGGAAATAAAGAGACAATAATAATGAAAACAAAATGATTGGTTTAAAAATAATAATTATTCTATGATAAAATCAAATAATGGAATGAAAAATATAAAAAAATTATCTACGGTGGGATTATATGGAAGATCTTGGTGGTCACGCTTTCTCTCTTACATCTAGAGTGTTTCAGAATTTGTTGGAAGGGATTCCAAGGGAGGTATTTATAGGTGTTTCTACCAAAAACTGTGGCCCGTAACACGTTTAAATTTTAGTGCATCAAGGACATCATGGTGTGTACTTGAGATACATGTCATGTACATCATATCTGAGTTTTCAACCACCGTGTTGAATTCGTGAATTCATCATATGCTGGTTTGTATCAAGTCACATTATGTACTAGAATTTAACAACAGGTACTTGTCCTACACAGTGTGTTAAATTATCACAGCTTGTCTAGGAAGCATATTTCCTCTCCATGATGTCATGACATGTACAATGTGTTTTTTATGTTTTTCATCTCCACTTCATTTTTAAAATATTTATTTCCTATTGTGTGCTTTATCATGTTTTCCATACAATTTAATTATATTTTATTCCTGCATACCGATTTGAAAAACATTAATATCTAGAAATTATCTAATATAATATCCATAAATATTCAATGAATTAATTCATAAAACCCATAAAAATATATATACAAAATTGACTTATCAAATACCCCTACACTCAAACCTTTGCTTGTCCTCGAGAAAACATCAACATCAAATTACCAAGGACCCACACATCAGTAAGTGTATTTTTACATTATGGTGATCATAATGAAATTATAACTAGATATTGAAAAGGAAAAAAACAAACTCAATAAATAATCCAAAAATCATGCATCATTTAAAATGTGAAATTCAATACATTTCTTCCTTTTCACACACAATGTTCAACCTTCCATCAATACCCATTCCATTTATGAATTACCTCCCCATTCATTTTTACACGGATTTCTAAAGGTAATAATTTAATGGATTTATGCTCATAACTCAAGTACATGTACCTAAAAATAGTCTTGCATTGAATCTACTTTCTCCACTATGTAAAGACAAATATCATAGTTAATCATGAGGACTTTGAGCTGTGGATCATATGACTCTATGGTAGAGGGTCGGTTAGAAAAATGTTCAAAATCATGTAAGGATCATGGAGTAGGATAAACTCTATCATACAATTCCATATATTCAAAAGAAAATCTTATTGAAAATTCTCTTCACTAAGATATAATTTCATATCGCACACCACCCAAAGAATATATTAAAGGCTAACACACAATGTAATATTAATTAAAGATAATACTATCTTGTTCCAATATTTTTTTCTTCTTTTATTTTTTTTAATTCATCATTTTAATAAACCCCAAATCGACCACCTAACAACATATGATAAAAATCATCAGTCTAGAAATTGTGATATTTGATTCACCCAATTCACAACCAAGTTTTTCATCATTTTTTTAAATTTTTTAACAATAATTGTGATATATATTGGAATATTATGAATGCAAATAGGAACATTCCCTACATTCCCAGAAAAACACCCTGAAATCTCCCCTCATGATATCAAATCCCATATCCACCATAAACAACCCCCCCCCCCCCCCCCCCCACACACACAAACACACTCATTCAATTGAATATCATGAAAAATACGAATAGATGTTTAGGAAAGGAGAAAATTGATTCAAACATTTTTCAATCTTAACTAGTTCATCCATGGATTATACTAGATAAAGGGGTATCAATGTGTATGTTGGTCTTGGGATAAAATGGATCATTGATAAAATTCCTCTATCATTTCAAATGTGAATTTTTATAGTCCTAGATTTGACAAGATATCATTGCTTGTTCGAGTTGTTCTACATACCGATGTTGTAGTCATTAAATATTCTCATAAAAATAGAAAATATTTTCTATAGAATTCTCTCTGAAATTTTAATAGAATATTAGTCACTCAGGGCATGACTTTAAAATCAATAATCAATTTACTCAGTGCATGCTTCTAGGAATCAACGTCAGGAAAAGAAATCATACCCGTAATAATTTTCATGAAATACCAAATTAATGTAAGAAATTGGATTCAAAAATAAATATTTATATATTTTCGTTTAGGATCATTATATTTCCAATATCCAACATAAAAACTATTTCTAATTGGTTCTAATTTCTCTTACATTAGTGATTCCATGAAAAAAATCAAGCATTTGTGGGAGAATATTATTCAATTATGTTCAAGAAAAAATTCAGTTCATTTTTATAACAATGTGATTTAAAAAACCAGGGGCACAATGTTATTAACAAGAGGAAATAGTACTCCCCTTCCATTTATGAATCCAATTGATTCTATCTGGATCTTTTGGGACAGGTTCAGGACATGTATTATGATGACACGATGTGTAATGTTACAATTTCTAGCTCTATAGTTGCTTCTTGCTCCATCCTTCTATGGAACAAAAGTATAAAAAAATATTGAATGTACATATCATTGATAATTTAAAATATTTGGATTAAATAGAGAAATAGGATGACCACAAAAGTATTTATTTAAACTAATAAATTAAATTAAATTTTATTCCTATAATGAAATCTAAAAATTCAGTTTGCCTCCCGATAGTTGCTCCTTTTTATGGTCATTTAGCTTGACCTTTTAACTTTGGTAGCTAATTGGAACATTTTACAAAGCTAATTGTCTTAGATTTAACCACTTTTGTATTTGTTTTACATCTTGGGGTTTCATTCTCATCCTCCTCCATTGGTTTTTCATTACTAGTGGTGGGCAGCCGTATGTGGACAAATGTAGTGAAAATAATAAGAAATCGAAATCTGACTAAATTGTAATGTTTGTTCGCACCATCACTTCTTGTTTAATTTATACTCTTTAGTTCACATGTTTGAATAGATTCTTTAGTCGGTTCCTTCTTGTTTTTATTTTCTTCTCAGGATTATTGGATGGATTCCCATTCGTATTCAGTTTCAAGAATATTGTTGAGGTCAATGGACGTTTTCTCATTGACCTCTTCATTTTGTTTTTTTTTCTTCCATCATAAAGTTAATGTATTCTAACTCCTTTACATTTTGATCATCCAGATTTACCACATATTCTTCTTATGATTCTATATATTGTATTACATTGACCTCCACATCTTCTTCCTCTTCAACCATCTAATCACAAATTTCTATCATTTTGTTTTCCACTTTACCACATAATTTCAAAGGGGATTCAATTTGTTTTTTTTGTTTTTTGTATATATTGAAAGGATGCATTTGAATCTGAAACATCTTCCAAATCTAGGAGATCATCATTTTTAATGTTTCCATCATACTCCATGAAATGTTTTTTTTTTCCACCTTAGATATTTCTTCTTTTTTTGTTTTTTATGTTTTGACTTCCTCTAGATTTTGAACATGTTCGTATTCAAACCAGTGGATCCTTACAATATCTTTTTATGGTATGTTTTACACTATGGAATTTAAATGTGAATTAAAATGAGAAATGTGGGAAATCAAATATCCATATTAATTAATTTTGGATTCATGATTATCCATTAACTTATAAAATACTGGAATTAATTGATGAGCAATCTGGAAAGTCTATCATCTGAATTATTCTTATGAGGTTATTGAGAGGAATGGTCTTCATGAATTTTTTTTCTCTTAAGGATCCATTATTTCAACATCTTGGACCTCTTATGTGTCCTGATGTTCATCATATTTAAGTTAACCTGTATATAAATTGGAAAATATTGGTATTAAATTTATAAGATAATGAAAATTTGAAATGATTTTACAATGGTAAGTATTCAATTCTCCCTACTTGTTGAGTTCAACCTCATTATAGTCTATCCTCAGGTCCATCACTTCAATGAACTAGGTGAGTAATATGGTTAGCCTTTTTTCATGTTGTTTCTCTTGACATTTCTGAATGTAGTAGTCATCATGATTTTAATGCTTGGCTCGGAAAATACATTGGTATCTAATAGACATAATATTCTCTGTTGGGATTATAGCAGGTTTCATTCCATAGTAGAGGTTGCAATTAATTATTATTAGGAGAATAAGAATCATTCTGACTGTTTTCTTTTTGTGCCCACCCATCTAAATTTAGTGATTCCCATGTGGTTTGATACTCTGGAAAATATATGAATTGTGAGGGTGTAGTGCCCTAATGTGGATTCATATGAAAAATCATCCTACACACCATGATACACTACCAAAAGTGTAATATATGATAAAACATGGGTAAAAAATTAACTAAAATAAAAATTTGTAAACAGAAATGGGATATGGAAAGACTTTGTCCTAAATAATTGGTCTCAAGTTGTCTACAATGCTCCACTACTCCGCAGCAATGGCACCAAAATTTTATGTGACTAAAAAGAATAATTAGTTCCTCCAGGACAGTATATAATTAAAAATTTGTTGTGCAATTAACCACACTATCTACAAAGGTGTATTATAGATGAATTGTGGGGTCATACCCATATAGAGCGGTGAATGCAGTGATGAAAGATCTTAACTAAATGTTAGGTAAGTCCAATGTCAATTTTATTTTATTAAACTAATTGTGAAATTAGATAAAATGAATATCAAAAGTGAAACAGAATAGAGTGGAACAAGTTTCCAGGTAGGCTTTTCTAAAATAATTTATCGTTTCTTGAAAAATAATCATATTAAATAGCTACACAACTGAATTGTTTCATTGATAGAATAAATGATCATTCCCTAATAAAATACCCTAGAATCTAAACTCATCTTGGATAGAAGAATAAAAATAACTAATGTATATTTTTTTTAGCTATATATATGTAGAAGAGTAGTTCAATTCAATCAATATGAATAAATTATCTCAATCATATTGGGGTTCATTTATTATAGAAATCATTTGTACAATGAATCAAGGACGAATAGAATATGCATGTAGGCACAACTTGATACGATTTCCTAATCTTATCAATATGAGCAAAGATAAACCGAAATAAGATGGTACGAACCCCCATTGACTGGTTCCGCTCTATTTTATGTGTTTATCTAACCATACATGGGTGATCACTAATGATAATTAAATAGAAATCTGTAGGAGTGAGTTTGAGAAAAAAATAAAGGGATAAGAACAATAAAAACACAACAATTGGAATTAAAATATAATAGATTCAATGATTACATCAAAGATAGGAAATAGAAAAATATACCAAACATATCTATCATGGAATATTGTGAAATCTCCCGGTGATCGCACTTTCCCCCTTATGTCTAGAGTGTTTTAGAATATGTTGGAAGGGTGACCGAGGGAGGTATTTATAGTCGTTTCAGCCAAAACCCGCAGCCCCGGTCATATTTATGTTTCTATGTATCATAATCTTCATAAAGTGTACATGAGATAATTGTTGTGAACATATTATCTAATTCTTCCTCTACCATGTGGAATCCATGAAATCTTCGTTTGCTGGTTTGACTCTAGTCACATCGTGTACCAGAGTTACCAGACGTGTACTTATATTTCATAGCATGTTCTATCATCAGGACATGTCTAGTAGGAAGCGTTCCTCTCCATGAATTCACGATGTGTACAGATAGTACATGACATGTACTTAGTGTTTTCCTTCAGCTCTACATCATCACTGAAATACTGATTCTCTACATGATCTTCTCCATGTTTTTCTTTCTATTTCTCTATATGTTATTCCTGCATAACAATTTCCAAAACAATAATAGCAGAAAAATATGATATATTAAATAAATTGATATTCAAAGATTTCATACATAGAAACCCATCAATATTTTTATTCCAAATGGACTTATCAATTTATCATTAGTGGATAATATATTTCCCTATAATCTCAATTCAACCATAATAATACTGATTAAAATAAGATTGAAACATAAACCCCTTACCTGAAATTCTAATTTTACTAAGAGAAATATAACCACCTGTATAATATATATATATTTAATAAAATTACATACTAGATTCATTTTCAGAATTATAGTTCTACATTTCATCTTCTTATCACATTTCAACATCCATGTATAAATAATTTCTTATTAAAATAATATTTGTGATGGATTAATTGATTCGTTGTTCATGAAAATTTTTGTTTGGTGGTTCTATTAATATGAAATTTGATCATATTATCATCATATAATGAATTATATTTTCTATATAATATAACATATATTAATTATATATGAATATAAATTTATATTCATCCATAAATATAGAAATTGAAAAATGAATTCATAGAGACAGTATGTTGTACAAACCCATTAACTCTATTTTCACTTTTTAATAAATGTGACGAAGGAAAGATTAATAGTAATCAACATTTACATATTTATTATTTTATAAAATATATTATATATATTAATTAAATATATATTTATTACTATCCATGAAGATAGGAAACAAACAATTAATCACATCGCATCGTGGAGGGGGTAGTCTACACCTATGCACAGACGACGTTCACATTTTCCATGGATTAGATGGAAATATAGTATATATGATATTATAATTTTAAATTAATATAATATTAAAAATATTATTTATCGACATTAAACCGATCATAATATTTACGCATGAAAATTGGTGATTAAAAATTAATTGTATAACTACATGGAGGTGGTAGTCCTCACATACACATTATCAATACATTTAATTCCAATTTGGTTGAGAATGGGGTGGTTAATGGTGGTTTCATTATAATAATAACAATAAAATATATTTATGATACTTAATTTATTATTTTATGTTGAATTATATATATTTATATGAGTAATAAGAAGATATAAATTGAACGTGTTTATTTAATATCATTACCTCTTCTTTGGGAGATCTCCTTTTGATCCTTTATTAAAGAGCAATGTAATAGTCTTTTAAGAAAAATAAATTATAGATATGGAAGTTTAAAAGATAATGTATAGGTTTTAGTTGATCAATGTTTCTCATTGCATTGTAATGAAGAGATATAGGAGGTTTTCTCTTATAAGGGAGGGAATGACACACTTGGAAATACTAAAAATATTTAAATATAATTAATTAATTGTAAAATCAAGATTCAAAATCAGAAGATATTTTAATAAAAACATTATAGGGTAAAATATAATCATAAAATAAAATTTACCAAACTTTTGGTTTCATTTGAAACATTTTATATATGTTTAACCCCTTGGTTAGCCAATTTAAACCTTAATAGTGGTAAAGTCTTTTTTAATGTAAAGGGGTTATAATTTTAATTATAAGATAAAAATTAGTTCATAAATGGAAAATTATTAAAAAATATGACAACATATCATTATAACATTCTTCTATAAATAATTTATTGATTTTAAAATAATTGAATTAAATATTAATTTAATATAAAATATCATTATGTAATTTTTTATATTATTCATTTAATTTTATATTACTGAAAAAATAAAAACAATTTAATTAGAATATAAAACCTTAATAAATTCCAAATATGTTATATCTTTCTATAAAATTAATTTATCATAATAAATCGCCCAAATTATATTTCTTTTAAAAAATTTAAAATCATTTATTTTATTTTTTATTGATTGAATTAATACATTATCGGTGTTTTTTAAGAAACTAAAGTTATTGTTCTATCAGAAAAATTATAAATAAATTACCTTGATAGAAAAAATAATTCATATTTAAAAATACATTTTTCACCAAAAATATCTTCTCTTTTTTCCTTATATAAAAATGTTTGATTTATTAATGTTGAGAAACTGACATCTTGTATTTATAAATGTCTTAAAATAATATAAAGGTCATTATCAATGAAAAATAGCACCAAGTTTCCATAATCATGATATTTGTATTAGAAAAGATAATATAATATCATAAAATATAATGAATTAATATTTTGAGTTGAATTATAAATCCTTAAAATAGTGTTTTATCCCAATTTTACTCATTTTACCCTTACCAAGGTGACAAATATTTTCTAATATACCATTCATAATGACCAAAAATAAAAGTATCATATTTTCCAAATTTAAATCCCATGATTCAAAATATGGGTTCCATTTTCAATATTAAATTTCTATAAGATTTGTAATTTTTTTAAAAATATGCCTACCAAATGTGATGAATACCTTTTTAAGAAAGTTAAATTCTAATGCATAAAACATGATTTATTTTTATCATGTGACTAGAAATAACATAATATTATTGTTAAAAAATTTACATGAATATATAATGTATAAAGTTTATTAAATTAATTTAAAAATAATGATTAATTTATATAATTATATGAAAAACCCTTTCACGCATAAAAATTGTTTTGCCAAAAAACTTTTCCCTTTTCTTCAAAATGAATTTTATTCTCATTTCTAATTAATAGATAACCAAATAATTCATATTTTACATGTTTAAGCCATAATTGTTTTTTTTAATTTGGTTATTCATATTCATATATACCAATCCAACTCTATCACAACCACCTCCCCCACCCCCGTAATGTTACACATCCTAGGCTAATAATGATAGAAGGTATATAGTGACCGCTCAAAGCCCTCCTCCACTAGGCTAGGGGTTTATAAAAATAATTGAGGGTTTTATAAAAATAAAAAAGGAATCATTAACCTCTATAAACCTACATAATAGATATATAAGAAAAATACACCAATAAATTACTACTTATATAGATAAATAAATCTGAAGTACATAAATGTATTATTAAAGTAGAATAATTAACGGGAAAGAAAAAATACAAGTACATAAATAATGTAAACTTGATCGTGAAAAAAAACCTATGCATACCCAGAAAAACCATGAACTAATGATATCTATCCCAATATCAAACCAGTTTCATTGATAGTTTTGTAGTATTGACACATCTCTTTGTCCTTCCACCATAGAGATGAAGTATGTGAGACTGAGGGTTTATGGAAGCTTGGTTATTGCATGTATTCTTGGTATGAGGTTGTATATTTAATATCATTACACATTTTAACTTTAGTTATTTTATTACATTTTTATGGATTATTTTCGTTTTTACAAAATGATAAAGATTTTATAATCTCTGCAATGATTGAATCGTACCTTCATTTTTATTTGGTAGCTTATTACATATAGGGAGGCATGCATGAGGTCATGTCTAGGGATGAAAATGAGAGAAAGGATATCAGGACCCCTTTAATCATGTCTCCAATATAAAATGGGTTATAGATAATAATTTAGGGTATAATAACCATATTAGTGGGAGGAATTACCATTTAAGTTAATATGAAGAAGAGGTAGATAAGATATATACAATAATAAACATGTGTTCATAAATATTAAAGAGAACCCAAGTACATATATGCAATTTCATTAAAAAATAAAGTAACTGGAAAGGAAAACTAAAATTACTCAAAAGAAGGTAAACTCAAAAGTGAACAAAAATCCGATAAAAAATCATGTAAAACCACAATTTTATAAATCTATCCAAGTCTTAAACCTTTTATTACATACAAAAAAAATATTATATATACGTAATCATAACAAGTATACTCTATAAGATTATACTCAAATCATTTCTTGAAAAAGATAAAGGAATCATAATAATAATAATATTTTACTAGTATATCATGATTCATTGAAACTCAGGGTTTCTTATAAAAATATATAAAAATAATAAAAAATATAGAATTTTATCTTAAAATCTAAGGGTGTGACATTCTACCACCATTAAAATTAATTTTACCATCAAAATTCGATCACACTAATACAAATAATTTATTATATCATTATTATTAACATCATTTGGTTTCCATGTATCTTCTTAAAATATCAAATTCTTCAAGGTAACATTATCCAGGTAAGGAGTATTATTTCATATAACTTTATGTCTCTATTCCAATATTTATTCCTATTGTTCTTCCTATGAAATATCATTCTTCAACGGTATGAAAACAGAATTTAGTATATGTGGTGAATTTGGTTTTTACTTCCCCATTAAAGATACGCGGAACACATCACGAACATTATAGTGGTTCATAGGATGTTCTTAGTGATAATCTATTTTACCTACTTGATAAATAATCATGAAGGGGCCATTATATCCGGGGTTTAAGAATTCCTCATTTCAAAATATCAAAACATTATTCTATGGATAAATTCACATAATACCTTCTAAGCAACTTCTAATTCTCTATTTCACCAATGATTGTTAGCATAACTTTTCTGTTGAATTTGAGATTCCATGAAATGATACTAGATTGCTTTGATTTTCTCTACCATTTAATCATCTATATTAGGTCTCAATTGCATCTATCCTACAAATTCCTCAGATCACATTATAGTTCTACACTTCATCCCCAAGTGGTATTCATAAGATGATATCTGAATGCTTGAGTGAAAGCTATTTTTTTATGAAAAATTGACTAGAGGAAGGTGTTAATCACAAAAATTATCGAAATACATAGAAAAATATCTTAACATATCCACTATGGGTTGGTTGACTCTCTTAGAATAACCATCTATTTGTGGAAGATAATAAATAATAAAATCAACTCTCTAGATAGATCATGTTGATGACTTTACAAGAATAAAAATTAAACGTTGGATATTTATAAAATACAATATATTGTTGCACTCCATTAACCCTTCATAGTTATTTAATATATATTTTAGAAATATAATAAAAATAAAAATATTATATGATATTAATATATTGTATTGATTTTAAGGAGATCAACAACTTCCTAAAAATAATTATGTCTTTTAGATGTTTTGGGAAATCAAATGAAAATAATAATAACTGGAGATGTTTTCCTACATCCATTGTGGCATGTGTAATGGTTGTGACATACCCTTAATCTTTTTCACTCCTATATATAGACATAAAAACATCAAGGTACACACCTTACAATATATCTCTTCATGTATTCCCACAATAAATACTCTTTCATTCCTCTATACTTCTTTTTACTTGAATGATGACTTGAGAATGTTTTATTGTGAGATTCATCCAATTGATCCTTCTCTAGGAATGTTTTTTATAAGATATATTTATGGTTCATGTACCATATCATTCCATCAATATCAAGGTTTAACTAGAGATCATTTTCATATTTTCTCTATAGTATGACATCTTACTTCCACATGTATGTAATCCAAACAAAGAAAGATGGTTGAATACTTATTTGAGAAAGATAATATTTATTCCATTACATCATTATTTCTTGATCCATAATTTTCAAAAATATAAATATTTGATCATTTTTTATCCACATCATAGATAATCATTCATGTTCATTTTATCACAATTCATAGAAAACCTTTTATTTTCTATTATGGTACTATGCTGAGTAGTCAAAATATTTAATCAACTCATAGCATCACCCATGATACGTATTTAGATCATTTTTAATGAATATTTACTTTAATTATTTATAAATTGTATATATATCACACATTTCTCCATAATGATAGTTCTTGCTAAAAATTAATTCAAAAATTATCATATCCAACTCTAAATCATGAGTTGGGTGATTTTTACAGTGAAACTTCAATTTATGTGAGGCATAAGATATCATAATATTTTTTGGAATTTGAATTCATCCCAATATTTCCTTCAATTATTCACTATAGATCACAAGCCCTTCTCATTTATTGGATAATATAATCACAAGTAAACTTACTAACCTTCTCTTTAGTTACTTTAAATTCTCACCACATTCATCTATAAAAAGGTACATGGCCCCATTCAAAGAAAACATGGTGAGTAAATTGGATAGTCAAGAGATATTCTACAAAATTAATCGATAATATCCATCTAAGATATGAAAATTTTGGAATTTAGCCATAGTGGTTGGCCTATTCCAATGTTCAATAAATTATATCTTTGATATATCCACCAATATACCATCCCTAGAAATTATATGTCCCAAAAAGTAAACATCCTATAGTCAAAATTCTCACTATCTAAATTTTCATACAAATTAATATTTCATAGGATAGTTAGTAAAATCCTAAATTCATCTTCATGATCTTTCTTACTCACATAATACATAATAATATCCTCTATAATTATTTCCAAAATAATGATGATTTTATTCTTCAAAGACTCTAATCATTAAATCCGTGATGATGGTAGAGCATTAAAAGGAACAAATGGAATCCCTATAAATAAATAACGTCCATAACATAGAAAAAATACTACCTTATGGATATCCTCCTTCATTTCCCTAAACAAATGATATTCATAATGAAGATCAACCTTGGAAAATTTTAGATCTCCATGTAGTTGATAAAACATATCATCAATATAGTGTATATGATTCTTGGTTTTTTAGTGATCCTATTACGTTCTCAATAATCAATATAGAGTCACACTAATATATATTTCTTTATCAAAAAAAAGTTTTTCAACTTAAGATGATGAATTTGGAAAAATGAATTCCTTGTAGATATTATCCTAGACTATTTTCTTCATTTCATGAAACTCAATGAAGTCCATCCTATATGGAGTCTTTGAAATAAGTGTAACACTTGGTATGAGTTTTATCGAAAACTAAACAATCTGGATCTATGGAATTTTTTGAAAACTCTTCTTGAAATACATCAACAAACTCTAGCATAATAGTTATATCATTGTTTTTGTGTTTCTCTCCAACCATTTCATATAAAAACCCATTTTGAAAATGAATCAAACCCATATAATATATGTTACTGCTATAAAAATAATTTTATCATTTCTTTGATAGAAGGTCATAGGTTGGTTGAAATATCAAATTTTACTTCCCTTCCTCATCACAAGATATCAGATTCATGTTATAAAATTAAATCCATGTGTAACATAACATCATATTAAATTATAGGGAAAATATAAATATTTTCATTAATAAAATTCCGAAAAACATCAATATGAGAACAATCATATACATTAAATGTATTCATCATACAATTTGGATTTTTACCTATTAATTCCACTTGTAATCATTGAGGTGGTATTGTGAAACCATTATAAAATTATTTAGATATAAAATAATATATATATCTTTAATCAAATAAAAAATTAGAATTTGTATAGTGGATGGTATTTTTATCTTCACCACATTTTTAACTTACCCCTCATCATTAATAGTGATCATGTAACGAACCAGTATAGGTTGACCTGACACATCACCTGATATAAATTGACACAAGTAATAAAGTTCACCTCCTGGAATTATAGAGGGTTCTTACAATAGGAAAGGTTCTAAATGTAGCATCCCACACAAATAAAGAATAATTAATTTTAATATTTATTAATATTTGTACATTAAAAATTAATTTTACTTTAAAGGGGTTTCTACGTTCGATAGTGTACCCGATACGCAACAACAAGTTTCTTTGAAATCTTACGTTGCACACTAATAACATAATAATATTATTTTAAATGGTAGTTAACATGTAGCTATTGTATTATAAGTAATGAATAGAAATAACTAAAATATGATTATATATGTTTCTTAAATGATTTTACATTTATCCAATAAAGGATAAAGCCTTAAAATAAGAAAAGAATTCAATTTTAAGCATAGATACACTAATATTCACTAAAAGGTCGATTTATCACCTTTTGATGGTGAACCCTCTTTAAAAATAGTTTTGGTAACTCTTATACATTTTATTGGACCAAAGAAAATCCTTCTTTAGAACCAGGACACCAAAAGTTTGTGTATGTTTTTGTTATTTTTCCGATAAAGGTAATTTTTAATGAATAAGTGAAAAATGTTGTATTTTAATTCAAAACCTCTTTTTAAAATAATTTATTTATATTATTTGATTATCTTTTTAATTGGTTTTGAAGTTAAATTAGAATATATTTTTACCATTTAATCCAATTGTGGTCATTGGAATTAATTTCACTTTGAAATTTTACTTAAACTAGTGTCAATCTTTTGATATATATTGTTTCTTAAAAACATGAAATTAGTTTTGAAAATGGGAATTAATTATTAAATTAATTAATTAAAATTATATGTTTTGAATTTTGTAAAATAGAAATCATTTTTGAATTTGGAATATCAAATATAGCTCACGGTGAATTTTTGGTTTTTTCTGAAAAACGTTAATTTTTTATGAGTAGTGAAACCACTAAGTGGTAGTTAAAAACCGAATGTTTAGTTTAAACGAAACATTACCGGGTCTATGATTTTAATTTCAAAAATCCTATATACATTGTTTCCATTATTAAGAAAATTTTGGTTCAATGGGATTAAAATAATTTTTGGGTGAATAGTAACTTTTATGTTTTATTATTCACAATTAAAGGGAATTAGTGTACTTTAAGGAACAAATAATGTTATAATAATATGAAATCAACTTGAAACGTATCCTAAACTTATTTGATGAGTCATGGCCGACCCATAAAATCCATGGGTAAATTTATGGGACCCCATGGAGCCAATTGGGTAAGATAATGACAATAATACATTTTATTTAATGTAAAAATAAAAATGTCACAAACATGTATTGTTCTACTAAAACAATTTTTATGTGGGATTATGAAAGTTATCTTTTTGACTATAAATATTAATTAGAAATCAAAAGGTATTTCATACAACATGGTAATTTTTTTTAATTTTTAGACCTTAAATAAAAAAATTTATTAATGACACCATGATGATGCAGTGATTACCTCATTAATGAACGAATTAAATAAAATGAAAAGATAATGTAACATCTATAACTTACACTTGTCTAAAACCTATTGGATGTGTAGCTTTCGAACCCTTATCACCTTATACTCTAAATATTTCATTTTGGGACCTTTAAAATCCGAAAGTACTTCATTATAAAGAAACATTTCATGACTTTCCAAGAGTCCCCTCCTCCCTCTTATAAAAGGCCCCCACCTCAACCCCCTTACTCACACTTCTCAATACCTTTGTATCGTCCATACTCTACTCAAATAAGCTCCCAATATCCCTATCCTCATTCTAGAAGCCTTACTTTAGGCAGAAATATCTTTAAGAAACCCTTTTGGTTCAAACCAAGAGGAGTTACCCGATTTAAAGGTAATGTCTTCTCTTATGTTCTTTTGTTTTGTTTTGCTTCTCCAACCCACTAAACTAGTTTTATTACATTATTTTTTAAAACTACAGTAACTTCAATATACTATAATTTTGTTATGATACATATTTGAGATACACTTACACTCACCTCCGTCTAATGGTTAAAGAAGATACTGTTTCTGTGGATGGTGAATTACAGCCTCATGAAACGATGATTATTCAATCTTCTCTTAACACCTTTAATGGTGGCCATTAAGATTTCACTGTATTTATATATGATATATATTATGTTTAGTTTTTTCTTATTCTTCTGTATTTTTCATTTATGTAATACCTTTAGGGTTTCTATAATGGATAAATGTGATAATTTTATTTTTGGATGTGCGGATTACCACTCCCTCAAAGTGATTTGAATCTTTAATGCCATATGTGGGATGTATAAAGGATGGAGTTAGTAATATTATATATGATATTATACTATAATTATAATGTAACTTTTGTTAATTGAAATTTCATTCCATTAAATACGAAATAGAAATGAAAATAGTGTTCATGCGTACGTATGACTTACCATCTCCATGAACAGTGCATTTCATTTCTTACCTCTAAATGTTATGTACTATTATAATTAAATGTATATGATGGATATATATGATATATATGATATCCAAATCATGAATATCATTCTGGATATACTGAACCTTTTACCATAAGAACAACATGTAATTATAAGAAATCCATTTTTGACTTAAGTACCAAATATCAACAAAACAAACATTATTAACTTAAATGATTATATAATGTTTATAACACGGAAATAAGTGATATAAAAATAAATATTAAACTTTAAAAATGTTCTTAAGAAATTAGAAATTATCTTTAGTTTATTATTCAAGAGATTAAAGAGCGATCGAGTCAAGTCGGACATGAGGTAAGGGACTTCCTCTCAATCTCCATTCATTGAGGCATATTTTGGTTTTAATACATGAATTTCTTTCATACACTGTATAAACACATTTGACTTTTCATTTCATTCAGAGGGAATGTTTTTCTACAAAGTGTTTTACTAAATAAAAAAAAGGAATGTTTCTTTTAACGTACGCAGTGACAATAACCTTTCTGCTGCCGTGAGTACTACTTGATCTTTGGATTCCTTAACAAGAATTAATGTTTTTAAAAGAAAATAAATACCATAGAATCTTTTATGTATTTTGGTACTGAAAATGGTTTTGATAATGGATTTTTTATGTCAACATATTTAAGGTATATTTGTGTTTAAAATGTGGAAATTCCCTCTTTCCATTATATTTTTTTTATGATTTTATAACGGTACATGGACATTTGACGAGTGGTTACGTGATAAACCAAATGACGGGTGGTTCCGTGAATACCAGGATGGGTGGTTACATTATATCCTCCAATTCATTGGGTATGGAAGTCTGTTGTATGACTATTCCAACTAGTGATATGTGTGGAAGTCGACTGTATGGTTATTCCATTTATGTATGTTTATGTCCCAAGTTACCTTTATATGTTATGTGTTATTTACATGGGTTTTATGGTAATATTTTTGTTGTAAAAGGGTAATTATTGATCTTTTATTCGGTGAAGAGTATTTAATACTTCATGAAGGTGAAAAGTATTACATATGTTAATGTATTCATGGTTTACTTGTTGTTTTGACAAACAAACAGTTTTCATTCTTTGTGTATCCCTTAGAGATCTTTTTATGCTCACCCCAAGTTTTTGAAAAAAAATTCACAGGACATAATGTGGAATAGGGTCAATTATGGGATCATGGAAAATTCATGTTTTCTTAAACATGGAACTTGACATGACTCTTTTTTTTCAAGAGTTCATGTTTTGTAAAAAAATGGAAATTGTGTAGATGTTTCTACATTGTAATCTTTTGAGATGTAATAGTTATGTCCTAATTCTCTAAAACTCTAAACCTGAAATTATTTTCAATGTGAATAATTCATTTAATTCAATATTAAGTAATGTTTTAAGGATGGTTCCTTATAGTTGGTATTAAAGGTCGGTTTAGACAACTTTAAGAGTTAAAAAATTTTTAAATTCATGTATGTAAATTAATTTATGGTATGATTGAAATGATATAGAATTTAAAGATTACCATGTTGATTTGCCTAAGATATTTCTGTGTTTAGAATGGTTTTCCATAGAGGAAACAAGGCAGCTATGTTGGGAAGACATCAGGAGGAAGACAACGTTCCAAATCTGCAACTTGAGATGGTCGGAATCAGAACTGAACAGTTTATTGCAGTGATGGAACAGTTAACTCAGGTTATAAATGGTGGTGGTATCCATGCACGAGATCAGCCAGATCAACCGCAGAGGAACATGTTAGTGGTGGAACATTTCGCGAGGCAACATCCCCCACCATTAAGAGGATCATATGACCCTGTTCTAGCAGAAGGGTGGATTAAAGCACTGGAGATTATTTTTGATGTCATGGGGTGTCTAGAACATCAAAAGGTTAGTCTCGTTGTTTACCGTTTTGAAGGTAAAGGTGATCAATGGTGGTTGATTGTGAAAAATATCAGGGATAATGTGGAGATTAATGATCTTCACTAGGATGAATTGAATGGTATGTTTCTTGAGAAATGTTTTACTATGGTGGTTCATCATAGGATGGAAAAACAATTACTATAATTGAGGCTGGAGGATGAATCAGTGGATGTTTATGAATTAAAGTTCACTCGACTGGAAAGGTATGCTCCAAATTTCATATGAGATCTTGATAGTAAAATCAACTATTTTTTCTCAGGGATATCTCCAAAGTATCGAAAGTATTTAGCTTCTCGTGAGGTCAAAAGTTATGAAAAACTTGTTCGATGTGCGGAAGGTAGAAATGGAGTTTGTCGATGATTAGGTGTTCTTTGACAAACAACATATTAAGAGGTCCAGTTGGCAGGGAAATAATTCATCAAAGAAGAATGGAGGTAAGAAAACCAAATATACATCCTGTGAAAAGTGTGGTAAAATGAATCCTGGAGAATGTTTATCCATGTCTAGAAAGTTCTCTCGGTGTTTTAAGTATGTTCATATTGGTCGTAACTGTAAGGAAGATGATCAAGAAGGTAATGAAAACCCAGCAGTAAGATGTTTTAAGTGTAATGAAATGGGTCATTATGAAAATGAGTGTCTAACAATGAACTCAACTGAGGGAAAGAATCCAGACTACAAGCATAAAGGGGAGTTGAAATCCTTTGCAACTACTTCAGCATATTTTGGTCCATCGAATGAAATAGTATTAGGAACACTATTTGTTAGTTTAGATTATGCCAATGTGTTATCTGATTCATGGTCTACATATTCATTCATTTCTGAGAAGTTTTCTAGTAAATTGAGAATTCAATCTCAAGATATGAATCCTAGACCTATGGTAAAAACACTCGGAGGAAACGTTGAGACAAAAAGAAATTATAAGAACCTTATTATCCTTCTGTACGGAAAGAATCTACCTTCAAACCTTATTGGTTTCCATCTAGTAGTGTTTGATGTTATTTTGGGCATGGATTGGATTTCTGTTTATCATGCTAAGATTGACTATAGAGCTAAAGAGGTTTCTTTTCAAAAAGATTTTCAGTTTGTATACAATAATGAACCCTTTCTTTTGATAACATATCAGGAAGTTGAGAAACTAGTAAAAGATGGAAATGAATGTTAACTTACACATATTTTTGAAAACAAAGGAACTATTCACATTAATGATGTTCCAGTGGTAAATGAGTATCTTGATGTTTTTCCTGTTGAGTTTCCTAGTATTATTCATGATCAGGAAGTTGAATTTACTATTCACATAGTTCCTGATTCTAAGAAAATTTCAAAACCCCCTTATCGAATGGCTCAAGTTGAACTTTTAGAGTTAAAGAATCAATTACAAGATTTATTAGATAATGGTTTCATTTGACCTAGAGCATCACCATGGGGTGATCCTATCTTGTTTGTTAAAAATAAAGATGTTTCAATTAGACTTTCCATTGATTATAGAGTATTGATTAACATCACTGTTAAGAACAAGTATCATTTGCCTCATATCGATGATTTGTTTGATCAGCTCCAGGGAGCTCAGTATTTTTCAAATATTGACTTGAGGTCGGGGCACCATCAGTTGATAGTAAAAGAAGTAGACATTCCGAATACTGTGTTTCGTACTAGATTTGGCCATTATGAATTTGTATTTATTCCTTTTGGGTAAACCAATTCACCTATTTTATTCATGGATCTAATGAATAGAATTTTCCATGAGTTCTTGGATAAGTTTGCGGTTGTGTTCATTAAGTATATTTTGGTGTTTTATAAAAGTAAATAAGAGCATGAATGTCATTTAAGGGTTATCTTACAATCCTTAAAAGAAACGAAACTGTATGGAAAATTCATCAAGTGTGAGTTTTGGTTACAAAAAATTTCTTTCCTTGGTTAAATTGTTTCAAAAAATGGCATAATTTTTGATCCTGCTAAAAAAAAGTTGTTGAATAATGGGAAAGACCCAAAAATATAATCGATACTCGTAGTTTTCTTGGTTTGGTAGGTTATTACTGGAGGTTTGTTGAAAATATTTCATGGTTATCTAGTCCAATGACTAAGTTTACTCGGAAATGTGTTAAGTTCATCGGGAAAAAAGAATGTGATGATTGTTTTTTGGAATTGAAAAGAAGATTGGTGAGTGCTCCAATTTTTTACTTCCTTCCAGAAATGATGAGTTTATTATCTACAGTGATGCTTTGTTGAAGGGACTTGGTTGTGTCATTATGTGGAATGATCAGGTAATTTCTTATGCTTCATGTCAGTTGAAAACTCATGAGTTAACTTACCCTACACATGATTTGAAATTAGCTACTATTGTTTTTGCTCTAAAAATTTGGAGGCCTCATTTGTATGGAGTAATGTGTGAAATATATACTGATCCCAAAAGTATAATGTATATATTCACTCAGAATGAATTAAACATGAGACAGAGGATATGGATGGAATTAATCAAGGATTACAATTGTAAAATTCATTACCAACAGGGAAAAGAAAACAAAGTGGCTAATGCTCTGAGTCGAAAAAGTAATGCTTCATTAACCATGCTATGCTTGGAACAAGATCCTTTGGTTTTTTATTTGATGAGATTTGGAATAGAATTTGTTGGTGCAGGATGTTCTTCTGTTTTGTTTCAAGTGTCAGTGAGATCATCTCTATTAGAAAGAATTAATAAAGCACGGAAGAAAGACAATGGGTTGTAGAAAAAGATAGAGTTGGTTTAGAAGGGTAAGTTTCCTGAATTTAACATTGATAATGATTGTGTTTGTGGTTTGGTAATAGATTTTGTGTGTCTTGTGATTCACAGTTAAAGAATGAGTTATTTTGTGAGGCTCATAGTTCCCCGTTTTCAGTTCATCCTACCAGTACTATGATGTACAGAGATCTACGGGAGTATTACTGGTGGGATGGAATGAAAAGAGATATTACTGATTTTACTGTGAAGTGTTTGACTTGCCAGTAGGTTAAAGCAGTGCGGACGTTACTGAAAGGGATGCTTCAGTCATTACCGGTGCTAGAGTGGAAATGAGAAAATATATCCATGGACTTTGTTGTGGGATTACCAAAGACATATCAAGGTAATAATGCAATATGGGTTATTGTTGATCGATTGACTAAATCTGCTCATTTCCTTCCAATTCGAGATACTTTCCCTCTAGATCAACTTTCTCGATTGTATCTTAAAGAGATAGTTAGGTTACATGGAGTTACATCTCCATTGTGTCTAATCATGATCCCAGGATTACTTCTAACTTTTGGAAAGGCCTTCAGAAGTCGTTGGGTACAGAATTAATTTTTAGTGCAACTTTTCATCCGCAATCAGATGGGCAGTCAGAACGAACAATTCAGACCATGGAGGATATTTTTCATGCTTACACGATGGATTACTAGGGATGTTGGGACCAACATCATTCTTTGGTTGAATTTTTTTATAATAACAGTTTTCATTCCAGTATATAGATGGCCCTGTTTGAGGCATTATATGGTAAAAGGTGTTGAACTCTAGAATTTTGGGATGAAGTAGGAAAAAATAAGTTGATGGGAGCATAATTGGTAGAATATATGGAATAAAAAGTTTAGTTGATTCAGTAGCACATGAGAACAGCTCAGAGCAGGTAGAAAAGTTATGTGGATAACTGGAGGAATGATCTATCTTTCGAGGTAGGTGATCATGTTTTTCTCAAAGTTTCTCTATGGAAAAGTGTGATGCATTTTGGTAGGAAAGGAAAGATGACTCCATGGTTCATTAGACCATATGAAATCCATGAGAAATTTTGATCAGTTTCATATAGAGTGGCTTTACCTCCAAGTTTATCCCAGGTACACAATGTTTTTCATGTTTTGATGTTGAGAAAGTATATGCTAGATCCATCTCATGTTTTGAGGCTAGAGGTAGTTCAGTTGGAAGGGAATCTCTCTTTTGAAGAATAACCAGTCCAGATTATTGACTAAATAGATAAAGTGTTTCAAGATAAGGAAATTTTTCAGGTGAAGGTTTTATGGAAAAACCATATGGTTGAAGAGGCAATGTGGGAATCTGAAAATGCTATGTGGGATAAATACCCCCACTTATTTTGATAAGTGAATAAAATTTCAAGGATGTAATTCCCAAAAGGGGGAAAGGATGTAACATCTCAAGTAAATTAAGAATAAGACATTTTCATATTTATTAATATTTGTGAATTAAATATTAATTCTACATTAAAGGGGTTTCTATGTTCGATAGTGTACCTGATACACAATAATGAGTTTCTTTTAAATATTACATTGCACACTAATAATATAATAATATTATTTTAAATGGTAGTTAACAAGTAGTCGTTGTATTGGAATGGATGAATAGAAATTACTGAAATATGATTATATATATTTGTTAAATGTTTTTACCATTATCCAATAAAGGATAAAGGCTTAAAATATGAAAAGAATTCAATTTTAGGCATAGATTCTCTAATATTCACTAAAAGGTCGATTTATCACCTATTGATGCTGAACCCTATTTAAAAAATAGATATGGTCGCTATTATACATTCTATTGGCCCAAATAAAATTCTTCCTTATAATCGGGACATCAAAATTTACTTTGTGTATGTTTTTGTAATTTTTTCGATAAAGAACATTTTTAATGAATAAGTGAAAATGTTGTATTTTAATTCAAAACCTCATTCTAAACTAATTTATTTATATGATTAGATTATCTTTTGAATTTGTTTTAAAGTTCAATTAGAATATATATTTACCATTTAATACAATGGTGGTCATTGAATTAATTTCACTTTGAAATTGGACTTAAACTAGTGTCAATATTTTGATATATATTGTTTCTTAAAAATATGTTATATGTTCTGAAAACGGGAATTAATTATTTAATTAATTAATGAAACTTATATGTTTTTAATTTTTTAAAATAGACATCCTTTTTTAATTTAGAATATCAAATATATCTGAGGGTGAATTTTTGTTATTTTTTTGAAAAACATCAATTTTTTATGAATTGTGAAACCACTAAGTGGTAGTTAAAAAACTAAATTTTTCATTTAAACGAAATTTTACCACTTTTGTGAATTGAATTTCAGAAATCCAACATACATGTTTGTCATTAGTAAGTAAAATTTGGCTCAATGGGATTAAAATTATTTTCTTGGTAAATAGTAAATTTTAAGTTTTATTAATCAAGATTAAAGGTAATTAGTGTACTTTAAGGTAAAAATAATGTTATAATAATATGAAATCACCTTGACACGTGTCCTACACTTATTGGATTTGTCATGGCCAAACATGAAAATCCATGGGTCAATTTTCGGGACCCCATGGAGCCACTTGGGTAAGATAATGACATTAATACATTTTATTTAAAGTAAAAATAAAAATGTCATAAACATGTATTGTTTTACTAAAACAATTTTTACATGGGGTTAAAAAAGTTATATTTTTTACTATAAATATTAATTAGAAATATAATAAGATTTCCTAAAACATGGAATTTTTTTATAATTTTTATACATTAAATAAATAAATTTATTGATGACACAATGATGATGCAGTGATTACCTCATTAATGAATTATTTAATTAAAATTAAAAGATAATGTAAAATCTACGACTTACACATTTCTAAAAACTATTGGTATAAGGCCTCGGCCTTAAACCTTACTTAATATTGAATTAAATGAATAATTCAGATTTAGGATCTTTTCATGGTTTAGAGTTTTAGAGAATTAGATCATAACTATTACCTCTCAAAAGATTACAAAGTAGACACTTCTACTAAGATTCCATAAAAAAATCTTAAAAATAAATATGTCTAGTTCCACATTTTATATAGAATGACTTTCCTTTGATCCCATCCTTGACCCTAATCCACATTAATTCCTGTGAAAAACATTTCAAAAAACAAGGTGTGAGCATAAAAAGCTCAGTAAGGGATACACAAGGAATGAAATCTGTTAGTTTTTTCAAAACCACAAGTAAACCATGTATACTTTATCAAAGTAATAGTTTTCACCTTTATAAAGTAGTAAAAACTCTTCACTAAAAAAATATCATTACATACAATTTTGTAACCAAAAGATTACTATAAAACCCTTATAAAGAACACATAACATATAATGGTAACTTGGGACATAAACATACTTAAATGGAATAATCATACAGTCGACTTCCACACATATCACTTAATGGAATAGCCATACGACTGACTTCCATACCTAATGAATTGGAGGTTATAACTTAACCACCCGTCCTGGTATTCACGACACCACCCGTCATATGGTTTATCACGTAACCACCATTCAAATGTCCACGTACCATTATAAAATCATAACACATAAAACAATTATAATGGAAAGAAAAAATTTCCACATTTCAAGCACAATATATCACTTAAATATATTGACATAACAAATCCTTTATAAAAACCATTTTCAATACCAAAATACATAAAAGAGTATATGGTATTTGTTTCATTTTAAAAGCATTATGGCTTGTTGAGGAAGCCAAAGACCAAATAATATTCTTGGCGGCGGAAAAGGTCATTGTCACCGCGTACGTTAAAAGAAATATTCCTTTTTGTCGTTTAGTAAAACGCTTCGTAGAAAAAGATTTCTTTTGTATAAAATTAAAATTCAAAGGGTTTTATACACCGTATAAAATAATGTTCAATATAAAATTAAAAATTCCTCATTGAAAGGAGATTGAGACGAAGTCCCTTACCTTGGGTCCGACTTGACTCGGTCGTTCTTTAATGTCCTGAATAATAAACTAGAGTTAATTTATAATTGATTAAGAACCTTTTTCAAATTCATTATTCCTTTTATATCACTTATTACCATGTTATGAACATTATTTAATCATTTAAGTTGATAACGGTCGTTTTGTCGATATTTGGTACTTGAGTCAAAAGTGAACTTCTTATATTTACAAGTTGTTCACGTAGTCAAATATCCATTATCTAAAGAATGATATTCATGATGTAGATTCCATATATATTATATATATCCAGTATATACATGCATTTATAATATTATATAAACATTTATAGTTAAGAAAAGAAATTCACTGTTCATGGAGACGGTAAGCCGTACGTACGCATGAATGCTACATTCATTTCTATGTCATATTAATGGAATTAAAACTAAATGAGAGATATTTATATTTTAATTCCAGAATTATATTCATAATTTATATGTAACATACATCATATATATCCATTATATATATGTACGTATAATAGTACATTACATTTGGGGATAAGAAATGAAATGTACCGTTCATGGAGACGGTAAGCCGTACGTACGCATGAACGCTACTTTCATTTCTATATCATACATTAATGGAAATAAATAATAATTATATAAAGGTATATTATAATTCCAGTATAATATCATATATAATATCATTAAATCTATCCTTTATATGTACCGCATATGGTATTAAAGAATCAAATCACTTTGAGGGGGCGGTAGTCCGCACTTCCTAAAATGAAGATATCGCGTTTACCCATAATAGAAACCATAAAGGTATGCTACAAATGAAAAATAAATAAAAATAAAGAAAACATAAACATAACATATATCATATATAAATAGTGTGATATCTTAATGGCCACCATTAAAGGTGTTAAAAGAAGATTGAACAATCATCATTTCGTGAGGCAGAAATTCGCCAACCACAGAAACAGTATGTTCTTTAACCATTAGATGAAGTTGTGTGTAAGTTTAGATAGAATAATTTTTATAACGACATCCTATTATATTTAAGATAATGTTTTTGTTACAAAATAAATGAATAAAAAGAGTTTAGGGGGTTTGAGAAGCAAAATAATACAAAAGAACATTAGAGAAGACTTTACCTTTAAAATCGGGTAACTCCCTTTGGTTTGAACCAAAAGGGTTTCTTGAAGACCTTCATTCCTAAGGTAAGGATTCTAGGATTAGGAGAGGGATGTGGAGAGACAAAATGATCAGATCATGGCCGAGCCAAAGGCTTGAGAAGTGTGGGTAAGGAGGTAGAGGTGGGGGCCTTTTATAAGAGGAGAGGAGTGGCACTCTTGGAAAGGTATAAAATGTTACTTTATTTTCAAGGAGTTTCAAATTTTAATGGTCCTACATTGATGTGTTTCGAGGATAAGGTTATAAGGGGTCTAACTACACACATACAATAGGTTTTTGACATGTGTAGGTCTTAGATTTTACATTATCTTCTCATTTTATTTAAATCGTTAAATAATGAGGTAATCACTGCATCATCATGATGTTATAAATAATTTAATTTATTTAATGTCTAAAAATTATAAAAAAATACTATGATGAAGGAAATCTTTTTATATTTCTAATTAATATTTATAGTCAAAAATATTACTTGTATAACCCCATGTAAAAATTGTTTTAGTAAAACAATACATGTTTGTGTCATTTTTACTTTTACATTAAATAAAAGGCATTAATGTAATTATCTTACCCAAGTGGCTCCATGGGGTCACAAAAATCGACCCATGGGTTTTATAGGTCGTCCATTAGTCATCCAATAGGGTTAGAACAAGTTTCAAGATATTTTCATTTTATTATAATATCATTTTTACCTTAAATCACACTAATTACGTTTAATCGCGATTAATAAAACATTAAAGTTACTTTTCATCAAAAAATATTTTTTCCCATTGACCCACATTTTACATAATAATGAAAATAATTTATATTGGATTTTTGAAATTCAAATCAAAAAAGTGGTAAAGTTCCATTTAAACGAAAAATCAGTTTTTGTAACTACCACTTTGTGGTTTCACTATTCATCAAAAATTAAGGTTTTTCAGAAAAATACCAAAACATCACCCTAAGCTATATTTGATATTCCAAATTCAAAAAAGATTTCTATTATAACATATATGTTTCATTAATTAATTTAATAACTAATTCCCACTGTCAAAACAAATAGCGTGTTTTTATGAAACAAAATGTATCAAAAGATTGACACTAGTTTAAGTCCAATTTCAAAGTGAAATTAATTCAAATGACCAACATTGGATTAAATGGTAAAAATATATTCTAATTGAACTTTAAAAACAATTCAAAAGATAATATAATAATATATATATTATATTAAAATGTGGTTTTTAATTAAAATACAACATTTTTCACTATTCATTAAAAAATGTACTTTATCGGAAAAATACCAAAAATTTTCACAAAGTAAATTTTGATATCCCAATTCTAAAGAGGAATTTTCTTTGGTCCAATAGAATTTATAAGAGTGACCAAAACTATATTTAATGACGGTTCAACATCAAAAGGCGATAAGTGGACCTTTAGTGAAAATTAGAGTATATATGCCAAAAATTGACTTCTTTTCGTATTTTAAGCTTTTATCCTTTATTGGATAAATGTAAAAAAATTTAACAAACATATATAATCATATTTTAGTTATTTATATTCATTCCCTCCAATACAACAGCTTTGTGTTAACTACCATTTAAAATAATATTATTTTATTACTAGTGTGCAACGTAAGATTTCAAAGAAACTCTTTGTTGTCTATCGGGTACGCTATCGAACATAACAACCCCTTTAAAGTAAAATTAATATTTAATTGGAAAGTTTTAATAAATATAAATATTTTTTATTCTTTATTTACCTGGGATGTTACACCCTTCCCCCCTTTTGGGAATTACGTCCTCGTAATTTTATTCACATATCAAAATAATTGGGGGTATTTATCCCTCATAGCATTTTTAGATTCCCACGATGCCTCTTCAACAATATGGTTATTCCAAAAAAACCTATAGCTGGTGAAATACCATATTTCACAACACTTTCTCTCTTCGGTCAAGAATCTGGACTGGTTGTTCCTCATAAGATAGATTCTCTTCCAACTGAACTACCTCTGTGCTCAAAACATGAGATGGATCTGGCATATACATTCTCAACATCAAAACATGAAAAACATTGTGTACCTGAGATAAACTCAGAGGTAAATCCACTCGGTAAGCAACTGATCCAACATTCTCCTAAATTTCATATGGTCCAATGAACCTTGGACTCAGATTTCTTTTCTTACCAAATCTCATCACACTTTTCCATGGTGAAACATTGAGAAAAACATGATCACCTATCTCGAAAGATAGATCCCTCCTCCGGTTATCTACATAACTTTTATGTCTGCTCTGAGCTATTTTGATGTGTTTCTGAATCAATTGATCTTTTTCTGCCATCTCTTCTACCAATTCTGGTCCCATCAGCTTGCTTTCACCAACTTCATCCCAAAAAGCTGGAGTTCGACACTACTTCCCATATAATTCCTCAAACGGAGCCATCAGTATACTAGAATGAAAACTGTTTTTATATGAAAATTCAGCCAAATAATGATGTCGGTCCCAAAATCCCTGATAATCCATCGAACAAGAATGTATCATATCCTCCAAAGTCTGAATTGTTTGTTCTAACTGCCCATCTGATTTAGGATGAAAAGTTGGACTACGCTTTAATTCAGTACCCAATGACTTCTGAAGGACTTTCCAAAAGTTAGAAGTAAACCTGAGATCACGATCAGATACAATGGAGAGGGGAACTCCATGAAACCTGGCTATCTCTTTAATATAAAATCGAGAAGGTTGATCTAGAGAGAAAGTATCTCGAATAAGAAGGAAATGAGCAGATTTAGTCAAGCGATCAACAATAACCCAGATTGCATTATTACCTCGAGATGTCTTTGGTAATCCCACAATAAAGTCCATGGATATATTTTCCCATTTGCACTCTGGCACTGGTAAAGGCTGAAGCATCCCTTTCAGTAACTGTCGCTCTTCTTTAACCTGCTGACTAGTCAAACACTTCACAGTAAAACCAGCAATATCTCTTTTCATTCCATCCCACCAGTAATACTCCCGCAGATCCATGTATATCTTAGTACTGCCAGGAAAAACTAAAAACAGGGAACTATGATCCTCACAAAACAACTCATTCTTCAACTGTGAATCACTAGGCACACATAATCTCTTCCCAAACCTCAAAACACAATCATTATCAATTTTGAATTTAGGCAACTTACCCTTCTGAACCAGCTCTACGTTTTTCTGCTACTCACTGCCTTTCTTCTGCACTTGCTTTATTCTATTTGATAGGGATGATCTCACTAATACCTGAAACAAAACAGAAGAACTTCCTGCACCAACAAATTCTATTCCAAATTTCATCAAATAAAAAACCAAAGGATCTCATTCCAAACGTAGCATGGTTAATGAAGTATTACTTTTTCAACTCAAAGCATCAACCACTTTATTTGTTTTTCCCGGATGGTAATGAATTATAAAATCATAATCCTTGATTAATTTTAGCCATCTCCTCTATCTCATATTCAATTATTTCTGAGTGAATATATACTTGAAACTTTTTTTATCAGTATATATTTCACACTTTACTCCATACAAATGATGCCTCCAAATTTTTAGAGCAAAAACAACAGCAGTTAATTCCAAATCATGTGTAGGGTAATTTACCTCATGAGTTTTCAACTAATGTGAAGCATAAGCAATTACCGGATCATTCTGCATAAGGACACAACCAAGTCCCTTTAATGAAGCGTCACTATAGATAAAAAACTCACCATTCCTGGAAGGAAGTGCCAAAACTGGAGCATTCACCAACCTTCTTTTCAACTCCTTAAAACAATCATCACATTCTTTTTTCCAGATAAACATAACACCCTTCCGAGTTAGCTTAGTCATTGGACTAGATAACCATGAAAAATTTTCAACAAACCTTCTGTAGTAACCTGCCAAACCAAGAAAACTACAGATCTCGGTTACTTTTGTGGGTCTTGGCCATTCTTCAACAACTTCTGTTCTAGCAGGATCAACAGTTATTCCATTTTTTGAAACAAAGTGACCAAGGAAAGAAATTTTTTGTAACCAAAACTCACACTTCCTGAATTTTCCATACATATTATTTTCTTTTAAGGTTTTCAAGATAACCCGTAAATGACTTTCATGCTCCTATTTTATTTT
Organism: Viscum album; assembly: GCA_963277665.1. Classification (NCBI taxonomy): domain Eukaryota; kingdom Viridiplantae; phylum Streptophyta; class Magnoliopsida; order Santalales; family Viscaceae; genus Viscum; species Viscum album. Next base: position 1,707,490,094 of record OY728140.1, on the reverse strand, counting down.
ATAAAACACCAACATATCATCAATAAAAACAACCAACATTTTTCACCTGAGTCAACTGAGCCATCACTGCAACAAACTGTTTAGTTCTGATTCTGACCATATCAAGATACTGATTTGAAATGTCATTTCCCTCTGTATTCCTTCCTAGAAAAGCTTCTCTATTTCTTCTATGGAAGACCATTCTTATCGCAGAAATACCTTAGGTTAAGCAACATGGTAATCTATAAATTCTATATCATTTCAATCATACCATAAATTACCTTATAATTTAACAATTTTCTAACTCCTAAAGTTATCTAAACCGACCTCTGATACCAACTATAAGGCCCCAGCCATAAACCTTACTTAATAATGAATTACATGAATAATTCACATTGAGGATCTTTTCATGGTTTAGAGTTTTAGAGAATTAGATCATAACTATTACATCTCAAAAGATTACAAAGTAGACACTTCTAATAAGTTTCTATAAAAAGAAAAACTCTTAAAAAGAAACATGTCTAGTTCCACGTTTTATATAGCATGACTTTCCCTTGATCCCATCCTTGATCCTACTCCAAATAAAGTCCTTTGAAAAACATTTCAAAAAACTTTGGGTGAGCATAAAAAGCTCAGTAAGGCATACACATGGAATAAGAACTGTTAGTTTTTTCAAAACCACAAGTAGACCATTTATACTTTATCAATGAAATACTTTTCACCTTTTTGAAGTAGTAAATACTCTTCACTGAATAAAAGATCATTACTTAGCCTTTTGTAACCAAAATATTACCATAAAACCCATATAATGAACACATAACATATAAATGTAACATGGGACATAAACATACTTAAATGGAATAACCATACAGTCGACTTCCACACATATCACTTAATGGAATAGTCATACGACCGACTTCCATACACAATGCATTGGAGGTTATAACGTAACCACCCATCCTGGTATTCATGGAACCATCCTTCATATGGTTTATCATGAAACCACCCATCAAATGTCGATGTACCATTATAAAATCATAACACATAAAACAATTATAAAGGAAAGAAAACATTTCCACATTTCAAGCACAGTATATCACTTAAATATATTGACATAACAAATCCATTATAAAAACCATTTTAAATACCAAAATACATAAAAGAGTATATGGTATTTGTTTCATTTTAAAATCATTACAGCTTGTTGAGGAAGCCAAAGACCAAATAATATTTGTGGCGGTGGAAAAGGTCATTGTCACTGCGTACGTTAAAAGAAACATTCCTTTTTGTCGTTTATTAAAACGCTTCGTAGAAAAATATTTCTTTTGTATAAAATTAAAAGTCAAAGGGTTTTATACACCGTATAAAAGAATGTTCTATATAAAATGAAATATGCCTCATTGAAAGAATATTGAGACGAAGTCCCTTACCTCGGGTCCGACTTGACTCGGTCGTTCTTTAATGTCCTAAATAATAAACTTGAGTTAATTTATACTTGATTAAGATCCTTTTTCAAGTTCATTATTCCTTTTATATCACTTATTACCATGTTATGAACATTATTTAATCATTTAAGTTAATAACGGTCGTTTTGTCGATATTTGGTACTTGAGTCAAAAGTGAACTTCTTATATTTACAAGTTGTTCACGTAGTCAAATATACATTATCTCAAGAATGATATTAAGGATGTAGATTCCATATATATTATATATATCCAGTATATACATGCATTTATAATATTATATAAACATTTATAGTTATGAAATGAAATTCACCGTTCATGGAGACGGTAAGTCGTACGTACGCATGAATGCTACATTCATTTCTATGTCATATTAATGGAATTAAAACTAAATGAGAGATATGTATACTTTAATTCCAGAATTATATTCTTCATTTATATGTAACATACATCATATATATCCATTATATATATGTACTTATAATAGTACATTACATTTGGGGATAACAAATGAAATGCACCGTTCATGGAGACGGTAAGCCATACGTACACATTAACGCTACATTCATTTCTATATCATACTTTAATGGAATGAAATAATAATTATATAAAGTTATATTATAATTCCAGTATAATATCATATATAATATCCTCAAATCTATCCTTTATATATACCACATATGGTATTAACGAATCAAATCACTTTGAGTGGGCGGTAGTCCGCACTTCCTAAAATGAAGATATCGCGTTTATCCATAATGGAAACCATAAAGGTATGACAAAAATGAAAAATACAGAAGCATAAGGAAAACATAAACATAATATATCTCATATATAAATCGGCTGACATCTTAATGTCCACCATTAAAGGTGTTAAAAGAAGATTGAACAATCATCATTTTGTGAGGCTGAAATTCGCCAACCACAAGAAACAATATGTTCTTTAACCATTAGATGAAGGTGTGTGTATGTGTAGCTTGAATACTTCTAATAACAAAATCCTATTATATTTAAGATACTGGTTTTGTTACAAAAGAAATGAATAAAAAGAGTTTAGGGGGTAGGAGAAGCAAAATAAAACAAAAGAACACTAGAGAAGACTTTACCTTTAAAATCGGGTAACTCCCTTTGGTTTGAACATAAATGGTTTCTTGAAGAGCTTAATTCCTAAGGTAAGTCTACTTGGATTATGAGAGTTATGTGGAGATATAAAATTATCAAGTCTTTGCTGATCCAAAGTCTTGAGAAGTGTGGGTAAGGAGGTAGAGGTGGGGGCCTTTTATAAGAGTAGAGGAGGGGCCCTCTTGGAAATGTATAAAATGTTACTTTATTTTCAAATGAGTTATGGATTTTAATGGTCACACAATGATGTTTTTCGAGGATAAGGTGATAAGGGTTCTAAATCCACCCATCCAATAGGTTTTTGACATGTTTAGGTCTTAGAGTTTACATTATCTTTTCATTTTATTTAAATCGTTAAATAATGAGGTAATCACTGCATCATCATGATGTCATAAATAATTTAATTTATTTAACGTCTAAAAATTAGAAAAAAAATACTATGATGTAGGAAATCGTTTTATATTTCTAATGACCATTTATAGTAAAAAATCTGTCTTTTATAACCCCTATATAAAAATTGTTTTAGTAAAACAATACATGTTTGTGTCATTTTTACTTTTACTTTAAATAAAACACATTAATGTCATTATCATACCCAAGTGGCTCCATGGGGTCCCAAATATCAACCAATGGTTTGTCTTGGTCTGACATGACTCATACAATAGGGTTAGGAAAAGTTTCAAGATATTTTCATTTTATTATAATATCATTTTTACCTTAATTCACACTAATTACCTTTAATCTCGATTAATAAAACTTAAAAGTTACTTTTCATCAAAAATTATTTTCATCCCATTGAATCAAATTTTACTTAATAATTAAAATCATTTATATTGTATTTTTTAAATTCAAATCACAGAAGTTTTAAAGTTCCAGTTAAATGAAAAATCAATTTTTGTAACTACGACTTTGTGGTTTCACAATTCATCAAAAATTAACGTTTTTCAGAAAAATACCAAAACTTCACCCTAAGATATATTTGATATTATGAATTCAAAAATGATGTATATTTTACCAAATTCATAAAATATATGTTTCATTAATTAATTTAATAATTAATTCCCTCTGTCAAAACAAATAGCGTGTTTTTATGAAAAAAAATGTATCAAAAGATTGACACTAGTTTAAGTCTGATGTCAAAGTGAAATTAATTCCAATAACCACCATTGGATTAAATGGTAAAAATATATTATAATTTCACTTAAAACCAATTCAAAAGATAATATAATCATATAAATAAATTTTATTAAAATCATTTTTTAATTAAAATACAACATTTTTCACTATTCATTAAAAATGAACTTTATCGGAAAAACACCAAAAATTTAAACAAAGTAAATTTTGATGTCCCGATTATAAAGAAGGATTTTATTTGGTCCAATATAACATATAAGAGTGACCAAAACTATATTTAATGATGGTTTTCCATCAAAAGGTGATAAGTGGACCTTTAGTGAAAATTAGAGTATATATATGCCTAAAATTGAATTCTTTTCGTATTTTAAGCCTTTATCCTTTATTGGATAAATGAAAAAACATTTAAAAAACATATATAATCATATTTTAGTTATTTCTATTCATTCCTGCCAATACAACAGCTACGTGTTAACTATCATTTAAAATAATATTATTCTATTACTAGTGTGCAACGTAAGATTTCAAAGAAACTCTTTGTTGCGTATCGGGTATGCTATCGAACATAGAAACCCATTTAAAGTAAAATTAATATTTAATTTGAAAATATTAATAAATATTAAAAAGTTTTATTCTATATTTACCTGGGATGTTACAATTAGATGGTTGGATTTCTAAAAATTATCACCTCATCGTAGAAATATATCATTGTGGGACCTTTAAAATCTGAAAAGCATTTCATAATAAAGTTACATTTCATGAATTTCAAAGAGTCCCCCTCCTCCCACTTATAAAAGGCCCCCACCTCTACCCCCTTACTCACACTTCTAAATCCCTTTGTCTCATCCAACATGTACTCAAATAAGCTCCCAATATCCCTCTCCTCATTCTAGAAGCTATACCTTAGGTAGAAAGATCCTAAACAAACCCTTTTGGTTCAAACCAAGAGGAGTTACCCGATTTAAAGGTAATGTCTTCTCTTGTGTTTTTTTGTTTTATTTTGCTTCTCAAACCCCCTAAAATATTCTTATTCCATTATTTTGTAACAACAATAGCATCTTCAATATAATAGGACGTTTTTATAATAATTATTAGAGCTACACTTACACACACCTCCGTCTAATGGTTAAAGGACATACTGTTTTTGTTGATGGAAAATTACTCCGTCACGAAATGAGGATTGTTCAGTATTCTCTTAACACATTTCGTGGTAGCCATTAATATGTCACTGTATTTATATATGATATATATTATCTTTATTTTTCCTTATGCTTCTATATTTTTCATTTATGGCATACCTTTATGGTTTCAATAATTGATAAACGTGATAATTTCATTTTTGAAAGTGCAGACTACCGCCCCCTCAAAGTGATTTGAATTGTTAATTCCTTATGTGGGATGTATAAAGGATGGATTTATTAATATTACCTATGATATTATACTGGAATTATAATGTATCTTTATATCATTGTGATTTCATTCCATTAAATTCGAAAGAGAAATGAAAGTAGCGTTCATGCGTACGTATGGCTTACCATCTCCATGAACAGTGCATTTCATTTCATAACTCTAAATGTTATGTACTATTATAAATACATGTATATGCTAGATATATATGATATATATGATATCCAAATCATGAATATCATTTCGGATATAATGAACCTCTAACCACATGAACATCATGTAATTGTAAGAAGTCTGTTTTTTACTTAAGTACCTAATATCGACAAAACGTACATTATTATCTTAAGTGATTACATAATGTTTATAACATGGAAATAAGTGATATCAAAGCTATAATAAACTTGAGAAATGTTCTTTAGAAAGTATAAATTAACTTCTGTTTATTATTCAGAATATTAATGAGCGATCGAGTTATGTCGGACACGAGGTAAGGGACTTAGTCTCAATCTCCTTTCATTGAGGAATATTTTGTTTTAATACAAGACTTTTTTTATATATGCTGTATAAACACATTTGACTTTTCATTTAATTCCAAAGGAATATGTTTCTATGAATATTTTTACTAAATGACAAAAAGGAATGTTTCTTTTAACGTACGCGGTGGTAATGACCTTTCCACCGCCGTGAGTACTACTTGATCTTTGGCTTCCTAAACAAGTCATAATGTTTTTAAAAGAAAATAAATACCATATATAATATTTTATATATTTTGGTATTGAAAATGGTTTTGATAATGGATTTTTTATGTCAATATATTTAAGTGATGTATTGTTTTTGAAATGTGGAAATGTTCTCTATCAATTATATTTGGTTTATTATTTTATAATGGTACATAGACTTTTGCTGGGTGGTTATGTGATAAACCAAATGACGGGTGATGCTATGAATACCAGGACGGGTGGTTACGTTATAACCTCCAATGCATTGGGTATGGAAGTTGGCCGTATGGATATTCTAATTAGTGATATATGTGGAAGTCAATCGTATGGTTATTCCATTTATGTATGTTTATAGCCCAAGTTTCATTTATATGTTATGTGTTCTTTACATGGGTTTTATGGTAATATTTTGGTTACAAAAGGGTAAGTATTGATCTTTTATTCAGTGAAGAGTATTTACTACTTCATGAAGTTGGAATATATTACTTGTGTTAATGTATTCATGGTTTACTTGTTGTTTTAAAAAACTAACAGTTTTTATTCTTTGTTTATCCCTTAATGAGCTTTTTATACTCACCCCAAGTTTTTGAAATTTTTTTCACAAGACATAATGTGGAATAGGGTCAAGGATGGAATTAAGGAAAAGTCATGTTTTCTTAAATATAGAACTTGACATGACTCTTTTTTTCAAGAGTTCATGTTTTGTAAAAAAAAATGGAAACTATGTAGAAGTGCCTACTTTGTTATCTTTTGAGATGTAATAGTTATGTCCAAATTCTCTAAAAATCTAAACCTGAAAGTATCCTCAATGTGAATTATTAATTTAATTCTAAATTAAGTAATGTTTTAAGGCTAGTTCCTTATACTAAAAGATGTAGTGGGGATACTATAACCTCTATTCAGAGTACAATAACAACAAAAATTAAAAAAACTCATACATGGTAATAAAAATCATAGTATGCATACTAAATAACTAAATAGAAGCATGATATAATAAATATAATGGGGGATATAGTCTAACAGAATTATTAGGATAAAAAAAATATAATATTTGGAGGACCACTTGGACAAAAAAAATAATAAATAAACTGAAAATAAATACATTAATCTATACTTCCAACACGGATCCAAACCACAGACCTAATCTCCATGCCACTCGAGCATCACCAATGAGATCTTTATACTCTACACAAGGAGCTTCACTTGTTAAATAATCGCTGGCCCTCGTTCCCATCCATCACACAACCAATGCTCCATCATTCAATAAGAAATTATATCCACATTGACACTATGGTTCACATTTATGGGTTGAATAATAAATCTCATTATGCCACCATCAATAGTGAATCGATAATCTACTATCATAATAAGTGAATGAAAATGTGATATGGTTATAGTAGGTTTAGAATAATCACATTTTTTAAAAATATAAACCACTTCATAAAATAATGGGGAAAGGAATGAAGTCAACTACATGTTAATTCTAGAAACGCTAGGTAAATCTTCCCCAAATGTATCCCACTCAAGAAGATTTATTGCTTATGGATCCCCCCAAAATAAGATAACTGGTGCATCCATTAGATCTAAATAGTATCTCCTAGATTTCTAAATGAAACATGCATAAATTCCATACCCTAGGGTGAAACCATATGTTTCCAGATGAACAAAACACATCCTTTGGGTTTTAGGAATCCAATTGAAATATTTTAACTGATGAGATGAATTTTTTGTTTCATATGACTATAGAAACTATCAGTCCTAACAGGTATGTAGAATTATATCAGCACCAACAATGAAACCAAAAAAAGAGATGTATACATAATCATGGGAGGGCAACTACATCCATGGGATTTTGGATAACATTTGCATCCATGGTATATAAAAAACACTCCATGAGTGCCTCGTCAAATCACAATCTTGAAGAAAATATATAATGGGAGAATACAAAACTAGCGGGGAGGATAAATTCATCCATATCCTCAATTAGCCATAAAATCCTATCTGACCAATTCTATATTATGTTGGGAAGAACCAGATAAAGAATCAGTTCCAATACGTGGTCCATGATATCACAATGTGGCATCCTAAAACTGGCATCCTAAGAATAAAATGCCTCTTAATTCATGGGAAATGACCAACCACACGTGGGACAATCCAACCATGAACCCAGTATCCCAAAATATGAACTATTAGTGTTAATCAACTCTCAGTTGATAAATCATACACACTCTATTTTCTGCTTGTTTTAGTTCCTCTTTTCCAGCGCATTGTAATGGTTGAAATGTATCATTAAAAAAAATTGTCTGTTATTTAATAATCGGTATAATAAATGACTCGGGATGATTTTTTAAATCAGTTATTTAATAACTGGTGTAGTATATATGTTTTCACGTCAGTTATTTTTTATCTGACGTGATAAAATGATTCACAGACTAGTTTATCACATCGGTTATGAAAATAAATGATGTGATAACCTTTTTTTTACATTAGTTTTTATAAATACGATGTGAAAGACGCTTTGGAGGGGTTGTTTGTCATCTTGATTGTTTAATAACTGATGTAATTTAAAAATATTATGGTGGTTATTTAAAAAATGGCATAATAAATCACATCTATGAACTCTTTTCCACGTCAGTATTTTATGAAATGACGTGAAAATGGATTTAGATTTCATTTTTTAAGTCGATTTTAAAATAAACAACATAAATACAATATTTATAACATCCCCTATAATAAATTCGGCTAAAAAAAGATGTAAAAATGAAAAAAACCGACATAAAAATGTTTTTTCACTAGTGTACATGTACATGGAAATGGGAAATTATTCTAAATAATGCCCTAATCCATGTGTTATGGATGATTATCGATGCTAAAACCCTCTTAAGTCCAAACTAAAAAGAAAAATTACATGAGATCACTATTGGTGTTTTTGAGTATGACAACAAAGAAGTGGAATGATTATGTGTTTATGTACTAGGCTTGCATAATAGTTTTGTAGAATCTCTTTTATATATTATGGAATATTGGAAAATCTATGTATTGGTCCATTGTGGTTTTCCAGAAGTACATTGTGCTGATAATTATGAAAAGATATTGAAATATTTTTATAAAACAAATGATATGGGCATAATGTGCTCATGACTGATATAATGAGTTTTCTTATATTATTAATGAGATTATGACTGGTATATAGAAAATGGGATGTCATGGTTTAAGTATATTTAAATTTTTCTATTTTTTGTGTGTGGAAATAGATGATTTTGTTAGAATTAATGTTTTCACTTAGGTTATATGGTAATTTAAGTCATTACCATGTTTCACGAGAATACATGATTATTTTATTCACATGTTTGGAATGTGACAAGAAATAACTACTATATGCGATAAGGGAGATAAATGATAAGTTGGTTTAGTTTACCGCTTTCTCAAGATTTATATTTTTAGTTTTTGGAAGGATTATAACTTTATACATTTATGGATAGTATAATTTATATTCTGTTTTATGTTTGTTAGATTAGTGTATCATCTCAATATAGGTTGACTTATGAATATTTGACTACATGTGAGAATATTTTTTTGAGACAGATGGAATGACCTATCATTCTATCACATGATCTTCTAACACTTAAGGAATGTAAAATTCAACATTATTTCATTAAATGAGAGATGAATTTGGAATTGATCAAGGCACAAAAAAGGTTATATTTTATTAAAAGAAAGTATGTTTATGTTTCCCTGAAAAAATATTTAACATTAGGGAATGGATATTTAATACCAAAAATGATATCCTAGTACCTACTAATCTGATTAATCAGATGATCCATTAAATCATCACAAATTTATATATTTCTAGTTGTTAAATTTCTCCAATATTGTTATTTATCAATATCCATATGAACTTGATTTTTATATTTCTCTTTCCTATCCATTTTTTCCCTTCCCATAAAAGTTCTTCTATGTGGAAACCTAGTGATGAGTTACCCTGGTTAACATTTTTGTTCTAACTTTCCCTTTAAGATATTTTTTTATTATGCCTTTTTATGATGTGGGTATTTATAAAAGAAACTTTCAATTCGTAAACCATTTATAAACCTGATTAATTTTGAGGTCACAATTCTTTTGGGGGGGGGGGGTTAATGTGACACCCTGAGATTCAATAAGATAGATTTTTTTTTAATTTCAATGATTTCTTCGGATATATGCTACACAGAGATTATCTTGAACTATATGATACACCATATTAGCCTGTAGTATTTTCAACACTATTCTTATCTTATGTTAAACACAATTTCATGTTATTTTCATAGAATTCATTTCACACAATGCTGAGTAATGATTTTTTTCATTGTAAAAAAAAATATGTCTGCATTATGTTATACGCAACACCAATGGAAACATGCACTATACTCAATACTTTGCTTTTGTTACATGAAAATGTGATCTTCCTCAATAGCTTGTGTTGTACATGATACTGAGTTTTACTAAACAATTAAATATTATTAAAATATTATTAATTAGTAGGACATAAACTTGCCCTTATGAATAGTAAGAACCATATTTTCATTTTCATATAATATTAAAAGTCATCTTATGTTTTTTCTATAATATTATATAATATCAAATTAAAATTTTTGGATAAATGCTGTATTTTTTCAAAAATGAATTTTTCTAACTTTTTATGGTATACAAATTTTAAATCTAATTTTCGACATTTTTATATATTTTATTTGACAAAATAAACATCTTCTTTTCAATCGAGACATCAAAATTTATTTTGGTTCATTTTTTGTTATTTTTTTGATAAAATCTATATTTTAATCAATAGAGATAAATAATGCATTTTAATTCAATACTACCCTTTCATCTAATTTATGTATATAGTTTTTTATCTATTTAATTGGTTTTAAATTTTAATTGGATTATTTTTTTTAACTTTTAATCCAATTTTGGTTATTTTAAATAATTTCACATTTAAATTGGACATAAACACATTATAATCTTTTGATATGTTTTTACTTCTTAGATCCCCACTTTTTGGTTTTGAAAATGGGAATTAATTTAAAATTAATTTTTATTAATTATGTGTTTTTTTAAAAAAATGGATTCCATTTTTTGGAATCAATTGGTCCAAGATATTGTAATAGGTTACTTTTTTTATGAAATGTAACTATGATAATTTCTTAATTTCAATATTTAAAGGTAAATCAGATAAATTAGGGTTACTAAAAATATGATAAATATAATAAAATAATCCTAACACCTTCCAATATCCTTATGGATGAATTATAGTCAAACAATATAATATGATAAAGATAATAAAGTTATATTTATCATGTGAATTTTCTTATATTTTTCAGATATTAAATAATTACCATTAATGAAGAGACAATAGTGATGTTGAAATTATTTTATTGATAGAAATATCAAATAAATGGTTTTAAAAATGTTAAAATAAATATCATATGAATTAATTAAGGTGATACACATATTTATAGATGAATATGACATGATAAGAGTGTATTAAATGTTTTTTTAATTTATATTCGTTGAAGATTTAATGTAAATTCAAATAAAGGAATAGTTTCAAAATTGAAACTATTGATATTTTATAAAAATAACATATTATTAAATTATTTACAAATAAAAAAAATTAAAAAAGTAAAAAGTAAAAATTAAATGGTCAAATTTTTTATTAATTATCCAATTATATTGAAAAATCATAAGTAAATATTTATAACCATTTAATATTTATAATATTATTACCACAAATAAAATTAACTAGATTAAATAATGATAAATTATATTGAAAAGGTTTAAAATAATATTAAAAACATGTAAAATTTTATTGGATGAAATTATTTCTACACATTATCATCGTATATTCTAAATGAATGAGAATTGGAGAATTATAAACTGAAAATTAATTTACAATAAATTAATATTTCAAGACATTCCAAAAGTGCCCCTCACCTCTCTTATAAAAGGGATCTTATCCTTCTCTTTTAATGACACCTAAAAAGTCCATTGGCATGGCCAACCCCTACCCAAATATCCTCTCAACTACCCTCAATTCATTCTATTTTCCAACCTTTAGTAATAAAGCCATCAAAAGGAGTCTTTTTGAGGATACAAAAAAGAGATACCAGAAAAAGTGGTAATTGTTTATCACCTCTTTCAAAATTCTTTTCTTCTTCTATTTTTTCATATTATTTTGTTATCATATTATTGTAATAAATATTGTATATTATACATTGTGAGATGTTATTATAATCATGTGATAGCCTTATACCTCCATTTATCCATCCTATGAATAATAGTATCACTATGTGTTCGTACGTACGAAATTATTAAACAATAATTAATTTGAATGGGTATAATGATGAGTATAATAAATTTAAATAAATAATATTACATGATAATTATTTTTTATAGTTAATATACCATCCAATTCTATATCATTTAACCATTAAGTGAATGATGTTGTTGCTTGTGTGTACCTAAGGCTTATCGTCTCCATGACGCTGTGAGAATCATTCCATTTGTTAACCATTAAAGAATGATTATAAAGTATATATAATAAATATTAATAAAATATATGAAATAATAATTATACTAGATTTTTGTAGATAAATATTGCATTTACTTTCTTCCATTCAATTCAATAAGGAAAAGGAAACAGTGTCCATGCATGCATACATCCAACCATCTCCATGAATAGTGTTTTCCATTTCATTTATCTATCAATTATATATATTTTTATACTTAATATTTATGATATATAAATAATTTTTTACATTATTTAAGTAATTAAATCATTATCTTACTGATATGATCCAGAATAACAAGTCAAAACATATAAGATAAATAAAACGATTATTACCCAAAACATTGCTTTAACATGGAAGTAATAATTAAATGGTTAATATAAAGATATAGGTAAATCATATATGATATCATAGAAATTATTATGTTTCTGTTACAAGTTAATAAAATTTTTAGATCCACTATATAAGATTTTTGGTCACATATGGAAGAAATTAGACCTAAGGTAAGGTAAAACATTACAAATCTCATTATTATACGAGGTTGTTTATTCGTAAGTATTTACTGGAATATATTTATCATCCATGTCCATGTTTCCAAAATATGAAAATAAAAATATTATAAATATACTTCTATATTTTTTAAATTTCAATTTTACCCATTTTTTAAATATTTATTGAAGGGTATGAATGGAATCTTTTTTCGTTTTCAGTACGAGGTATTTTTTGACTTTTTTGGAAAAGGTACGAGAAGAAAGTTTTTTTAACTTATAGGGCGTGAATGTGTTTTTATGATTTCATAATTCCGTCTTTCCTTGAGGGTTATTTTATAAGAATGTAATGTTTTTTTCTCGTAAAATTATTTCTTTTGAAATTTTGTGTCATTTTGAGAAAAGAAAACGTTTTTGAAAAGGATATTTTCTTCCAAATTTAATTTCAAGTGTTTTCTAAAAATTATTTTCCATATAAGTTGACGCTATTTAAATATTGTTATATTTATATCCTTCTTTTTACTCTGATTTGGTTGTGTTTCTAATGAAATTTTATTTATGAAAAATATTTTATTGGAATTATTTTTAAAAAAGCTCAATTTATTTCAATTGTTATGATATGGTGAATGTTTTTATGTTTTTGTGGAACACATAATAATTGATTAATTATTAGATGGGTGGGAGTTATATGTCCCTTTAATGAATTTGGAAATGATTTATATCTCATGATATAGACATGAATGGAATTCAAAGTAAATATGGTTCAGTAATAGAGGGCTGGAATGGAAAGTAAATGAGGTTCAATAATAGAGGGTTGAAACTATATGTCAATTATTTTTAGTAATACATGGATGGAACATAATGTAAACCTGGTTTAGTAATGGAATTTTTACACTATTATGGGCATGGAAGAAATTCCTTGGCTAAAATATAAATCACATTATGTTCTTATTTTTTCCAACAATTCCATGTATTATTCAAATGGTATTTTATTATATTTATTTTCCATTGATGATATATACCTTACATACTTACATGATTTATTTCATGACTCGTGATTTTTATTTTGAAACTTTATCTTCATATTTTTACATTCTTATTTTTATGGTTTGTTTTATGTTCTCAATGTTTACCCTTACTAAGAATTTGAGCTCAACCTTCTATGTTTTCTTTTCCCCATGATATAATGAATGGTTTTCGGTAGGAAAAAATAGGGAAGATTTTTATTAAAGATGTTGAATATCTTTCCCCAAGATAGAAGATTATGTTCCATATTTCCAAAGAAACTAATATAATATAGTCATTTTGAATATATTTGTGTAATCTATTAATTATTATATAAAATGAATATAATTTCCATGTATGAAAATCTTGGGTCAATATATATATCAAACAAAAATATATAGAAAATAAATCAAGAAAACATTTAAGAAGATGTTTTAAGGTGAAGTTCCCCTAACCTTGGGTTGGAATGATCATGTATTTTATTTATATTCATGAATAATAAACATATGTTAATTAATTAATTTTTAAATGATATTTTTTAATTTTATTATTACTTTTATTTTATTCAGTCCCATGTTATATTAAATTATCATATCATTTAGTTTCATGTTGAACATTTTGAAAATATTTGGTTAATATGACCAAAATTAAACTGGTAAGTTAACCAAGGTAAAAGGTGTAATTATTAAATAATCTATAATATAATAATAATGAGATAATTTATATTTTTATAAATTATTTAAACTTTTATAATCAACCATAAAGGATGGTTTTGAAAAATAAACTATGTTACGATCAGAGATATGATTGGTCATAAGTCTGCATGAGTAATGATTCCATTTTTCAACTATCATAATGAAAAGATGGACAGTATTGTTTTTACCTTCCATAATGATAATTATATAATAAATAAAATATTAAATAAGTAAATTAACATATACAAATAATCCATATGATATGGTGATGAAATAACCATATCACTTAATGGATGTGGTAGTCTACATGTATGCATGAATGACGTTATCATATTTCAATAGATGGAATGATAATAAATTAATGGTATATTATTTTTAAAAAATGATAAATATATCATGAATATTATATATAATTATTATTATTTTTCATTATAACCATCATTGAGGGGCTGTAGTGAGAAATGAACTACAACGGTTCAGGAGGCTGTTTTCCATCATACACAAGAATAATAAGTTTGTTTATTATTTAATGGAATAAAGAGATGGAAATAAGTAATTTCATTAAAATAAAAATCCATAGATATTAAACATTTTAGTGTTACTATTTTATAAATTTTGAAGAATATTTTACAGAATTAAAATAAGAAATAAAACTAAAACATTTAGATAAAAGCTATATCTCATCTTTGGACAACCTCCATTTCTTAACATGTTAATCCATATATGGTTCGTATTATGAAAATCGTTTGACCTATAGAATGTGGGAAAATATTTACAATGTATTTTTTAAATTATTTTCTAAAAAAATGTTTCATCAAGTGAGAAAATAATAGGGGAGTTCATTTCCTTTTATTAGTGAGTGAAGGGGAGTTCATTGAATTTATTAAATTATTAAATTAATATAAATTAATTGTCAAGTTAAAATGGATCCAAACTGATATAATTGTAATATAATATTAGTATGAGTTAAAATAATCTCATTCAATAAAATTTGGACATGTTTAGGTGATGTTTTATCCCTTATATTTTTTAATCTCCCATTAAGCCTTTTGACAATTACATTGATGTCAATGTTATTTATACTAAATGGTCCAAGAAAGTTACTATAAAAGTAATACTGACCCATAAATGGTTAAAATTATATTTCAAACAATATAAAATATTATTTTATGAATATAATAATATTATTAATTTTTAATATTATAATAAAAAATTAAATATTGTAAAATGTGATTAATGTCATTTTTGGAATTAAAAAAAATATAATAATATAATGTATCTCCATATCATGTAAAATGGAACAAAAATGTTATATATTAGAAAATTAGGAGGTTTTTGTCTTAATATAACCAGAAAATTGAATTTTTTTGTTATTTATTTCATTTTCAAACATCATTTTTAGACTAACCCTTTGGAAAACCAATTTTATCTTTAATAGTGGTAATGAATTTTTCATTATTAAAGAATTATAATTTTATGTATAAGTAGAAAATTAGATAATAAATGTCTCAAAGGATATAAATTTAAACCATTTATTAGTATAGTTGTTCTCCTTCAATATTATTATTATTTTTAAATTATTTAATAAAATACAGTTGAATCTAAGATATCATTAATGTTATATTTGACACTGTTAATTTAATTTGCCTTTGAAAAAAACAAGGTAGAAATGGAATTAGAAAAAATTATATAAAAACATAATTAAAATTTGATGTATATATATAAAATTCATGGGATGCCCAAAATCTGTTAAATAAAATTATTTTTAAAGCTTCCAAAATCATTTACATGATCTTTCTACTACGTTCACTAGAACTGAGTAGGTATTTTATTAGAAATTAAGGTAATTATTTCACACATAAATATTTATAATAAATTATAATGATAAAAATAAATTTAAATTTAATAATACCTATATAATTTAATAAAATTGATTTTTATCCTAATCAAGAATTACTATTGATATTTAATTCTAGAGAGTGGAATTTTTTGAATTTGTATTTACAAAAAATAATATATATGACATTTTTAATGAAAAATAGCACAAAATAGTAGTAACTTATAACATTTGATGAGTATTGTCTATTCCCACTAATATAATTGAAAAATTAATTTATTATTGTAATTTTAATCCCTTATCATATTATTTTTTACCTTAATTACATGATTTACACTTTATGAGGTTACAATTATTTACTATGGTTAATATTGATAATGAAAAATATAATTTGGACTTATTTAACATTTTTGTACCTCATGACTCCAAATATGGTGAAAAATTAAGTTTTTAATTCATTAACTTCTCAGTAATTAATTTGAATAAAAATGGGTACAACACAATGAAAAACCATTTTTTAGAAAAATGTGTTTTTAAGCTGAAAATTAAACTTATGCACAATTAAAGTATAAAGAAGATTAAAACGTAATTAATAATATTAAATATAATTAAAGTATAATTATATTACTTTTATACCATAATCAAACCATAATGGCACATTTTAGTGAAAGAAAATGGCTATTTAACTAAAATTAGTATTTTTTACTATTCAGTAAGAAATTAATATTTTCAAATAAAATAATACAATAACCTAAATATAATGTTGATATGATTATTTTTTCTTTTAATATAATTTTATCAATTATTTATTCTAAAATTTCAAGTTATTAATTATAATTCTTGATCACAAAAAATCTTAACTCACTTTTAAGAAAATATATTGTTGAAGCATAAAATGACTTTACTAAATATTGGGTGATCATTTTATAATAATTAGTAAATAAATTAAAATTGGTTAGTAAATTTATATATATATATATATCAAAATACATTTAATACAATTCATAATTTCAAATTTAACAACTAGTTTACAATTAAATCATTTAAATGTTAATATTTCATGGCCTTCTAAAGCTCTTGGTTTCATGTTCCATACACTATCTGACATAGTCTTCTTAAAAAATATCCAGATTATATATATATAAATTAATCCTCAAAAAATATAATTTTCTTTTATCTTAATTGATAATAAATATACCTAGTTTCTCAATGTAAACTCCCTCTTCAAGAACACCATTAATAATTATTGATTTAGAGTCCATTTGGTACACAATGAATCCACTTTCCAATGAAATTACCAAGAAAATTATAATATATTGTAACTATAAAATGGGGGAATATTTTTCAACTACATCGGTACATTTAATTTTGGACTATCCTTTTCACACGATTAATTCTTTCTTCTGAGTAACCATTCCGTATTCAATGTCTTTGTTCTGCAACACCTACTTAGTTATTATTAACTTTTAATTATTTTCCATGGAATAAATTCTAATGTTTTTTATATTTTATTTCTTTAATATTTTAATTAAATAATTTGTAATTATTTTCACCATATTAATCTTATTTAAAATACTATGTCTCAAATTCAGATGATGTAGAAGTTTTTTAATTCCTTCAATATTTGTGATTACACTAGAGTTTTGCAGTCACCATCAGTATCTCCATCACTAATTTTAGTTATATTTATTACAATGTGTGCAGCTTAATATCATGGGGTATTTTCTTCAAGTCTCATTTTACTCCTTTGATAACCCAATGTTACCCTCCTCGGATTCTCAATTCAGCATCTTATTTCTCAATAATTTCATCATCATTGTTTTACAAAACATGCTAGATATTTTTTATAGTATTTCCTTCTTAATAAATGTATAAATCATATATTTTAAGAAATTTGAAAATAATATTGTTATAAAATATTTACGCAGTGAGTTTCTATGTATATCCAATGAAAATATCTACATTTTCATGAATATAAAACTTTTGGTACTTATTCATATTGATAATAACAATTTTATTTCCTAAAATTAAAATGTATTTCAATATTGGTTTTTTCTTTCACAACATCCCATAGGTTTTACTACCTCTATATAGACATAAAAACCTTATTATTGATATGAAATTATATTAGGAATACAACTTTCCCATAGGTATCTAGTAGATTTTTTTAATTAGTATTTTTAGGTAAATATTGTTAATAATTTTGCTTCTGATCTCAATGAGTTTGTTTTGTTAAGGATTTAATATAACAGATGATTCATTATACTTTTCTTCTCAAAATATAATTTATAATAATTATTATTTAATTATATATCATAATCATTCCATATATTGTTAGTTTTTACTCTAAAACTCTCTTCCAACAATCTTTGATAATGTGTAATGCACCAAACCGCATTATTCTTGTGAGATATTTCTATTATTCATGAAATAATGGAGTAATCATTGAAAAAATATATTATTTATTTCTATCTAGTAATTTGGGTGATGTTTACCAACACACATAGATGTACACCAAATTAGTAAAATTCATGACCTTTTTTCATTCATCTTATATTTATTATGAATTATCTTCTTGTTTTTTCAAGTATCAGATAAGTGAGTGAGATATTGTGTTATCATAAAGAAGTCAGGTTCTCTAAATTACTCTATAAATCTAACATGTTTTTATCCCAAAATGGTAGAAAACAATTTAGTATCAAATTCTATTTTATGGGATATAAATAACATATATTTCTCTCTTTCAATGAGTTAGAGATTCATTTTCATCCACTTACCAATAATAAAAATTGTTTTATCTTTTACTTTTCGGTTTCAAGTATTTTTATTAAAATTAACAGAAGTATGTGACCCACATAACTGACATACACTTAGTAAGATGTGACTAATAACACTAACCACAAACATATCCATGAACATAAATTCTTTTCCTCTAGTTTTAAAACATCCAAATCAAAAAATCATCAACCCTTCATTATTTACCAGAAGAACAAAACCTTTTTTCAAACATTATTCATGTCAAATAATATTTGTTTATCACGTGGAAAGTAAAAATAGAATATAGAATCATTATATTATCTCATTCAATAACTATCATTGATATTTTAAGAATATTAACATTATCAAATTTTCATTTCATGATCCATGTTCACTTCAAAAATTCATTTTATGTTGAATGAAATTGTTCCACCTCTATATCCATTGGATCATCATTATCTTCAAAGACTTAAATTTTACCATGTTTTTATCTTGATTTATGTTTCCTCAAGTTAATATAATCTCATTATTTAGATCTTCTTTGATAAATCCTCTTGTACACCGGATTAGTAATTCATGGATTACTATTTTAAACAATCAAAAAAATAGAAATTAATAATATTCCATGTATAAAAATTTATAATCATTTATTTTTTGATTATATTGTGACTTAAAATGAATTGATATTACATAATATAAGAATTTTGTGTAGCTCAAACTTCTAAAAAATATCATTAGATACAAGGTGCATTTTTTTCATTTATACAAAAACAAAACAATTTATAGTCTATTAAGTGTCACTCAAAACAAACATTTCTATTGATAAATTTGTTGTAGTTTAATATCAACCAACATTTATTTTTTATTAAATCAATCCCCTAAACATATTTAACTTTCATTTTAATCCACATGAATTCTAGGATAGTGACTATTTTTTTAATTGATTCCCATATACCAATTTATCTTATTTAATGTATACTCCACACAAACATTTCATTACATGATAATAGTTATAGGTGTATCTTGACCATCAGGATTTTATAAAATAATAATGACAAACATTTCACATAATATAATTATTTTGACTTGATATTTTTATGAATTAGTCAAACCATGAATAATTAATAAATTTTATCCAATTTTGATCATAATTTCAACTTAATTCTTCATGTTACCTACAGTTTCATTTGTCAGATATTCAATTCCATATTTCAAATCATACATTTATTATTATTACTAATATTTTCAATGCATTTTTAACTCTCACACCACACTATTTTATTTCATTAAATTATCCCTTGAAACATTATGTTCTCCAAGAGTAGCATCATTTTAGCCTCAAGTTCTATTATACCCCCAACTTCAACACCTTTATTAACAATATCAAACTCTTTTTGTCAATATAAAATTGCCACAATATTTCCCATACTAAAATATTTAAAATACTCAACTTTATCCACTTCTGCAAACTGTATGATGAAATTTTCTTACAAAAGTAATTTATCTTTATTGAAGAATTTCTATTGTGTTATTATCGTAAATTATTAACCTTAAATCATTTTCTAAAGTTTCATTACTTTTTATAATCATCTCATAATTTTATTGGACATTATTTATTGAGAAACCCAACATTTCCACATTATAAAAATAATTTTGAATATTTCTTTGAATTTCCCCTAACCTCTTTTGAGATCTTAGGATAAAAAAATATAATCACCAATAAAACATCCTTGTTGTTCAGAGTGAGTATCCAAGAGTGAGAAAATTGACTACCCAATAAAGAAATTTGTAAAAAATGATTCTTTTTAAATCCATAAATTTATTTAAAATGGCCCAATTTATCAACAAAGAATATCATTATAAGTTCAAATCATTCAATAGGTTTCTTAGAGATTGAATTATTCTTGGGTATGTAATATACAATATTACATAGTTCATTGAAATAAATTTACATAATGATAATATTATAAAAACTCTAATAAAGATTAACTATCAAAGTGTTTGGTTTTGTTAGGTCAAAATGGTTTTAGTTTTAAAATTAGAAATAATGGAAAAAAAATGCAATGGAAATTTGAAATAATAGGTTCATTCTTAAGATAAGACTATATCCTCTCCCCTTGGTGATCACCTTCCACTATATAGTTTATATATAATAAAAAGGTTGATCCACAACCTAGAATAAGCTTCAAAATTTTTAACAAACTATCTATGTTAAACATAAACTCTTTAACAACTATCTGTGGGAGTAGAAAAAAACAGGTAAAATAGGGACCTCTAACATTTTTATATGTAGTAAAATAAATAAAAAAAGTTTTTTATGATATCATATATCATCCATTTTAATGTAGGATGCAACTTTCATGTTATAAAGGAGATCATTCACAAATAAATATCAATATAAAGGAATAAATAAATAGAGCATTCCAATCTAAAAGCGTAGGGATAGAAATGCTCAGTCTATTATAATGCAACTCATGATTCTTGGTTTGATTCAATGTAAATCTTTAGTTTGGTTCTCCATAAATATTCTAAAGAAGAGAGTGTTGATAACTTGTTGTTCTTGAAAAGTGTAATGAAGCATATGTGCATGAGTTTCGGCTTCCAAAATGGAGTGATTGCGAGATATAGTTGTTCATTTCTTAAAATAAATGTGTGTTCTATGAGAGTGAGATCTCAAATTTTTATCTGTCTACTACACATGATCATTCAACTCTTGTTGCACATGAGGGATTCTACTTCTCTTTTTATTAGTATAAGTAGCATGATGAATATACAAATATATTCAGATATCTAGATTCCTCATACCACATTTTTGACATCCTTTTTAATGTATTTTGTCAATATTTTATGTGAAAATCATTAAAATTAGTTTGGTACTATTTTAAATAATATATAAATAAGAAAATATTTATATGAAAAAGGTATGTTGGAAATAGTGGTGGTGAGTCCTAGAACGGTGACTCAATACTTGTGGTGTCTCAGAGTCTACTGGCTTATCATTATAGTGGGGTATCAGGATGATGAGGTCTCGTACTTATCCATAAGTTTATTTTACTAGATGTTTTTCATCTAATAGTAACTCATTATAACGGTCGGTCGGTCTGAGAGTGTCTCACACTTTTCCAAATTTACATTATGGTGGCACGACATATAGATTGTGAGATATCCTTAGTTATGACGGGAGGTGACTCATACATATTAAATTATATCACTTATCATTGAATATGGAATAATTTTAGAAAACATGAATGCCATTCATATCATCAGAATATCTTTTTTGTGATCATTAAAACAACGAGGTCAACAATACCTCTATTTTTAATGATCGCAAATCTTGTAATTAATGGTATCACCACTATAAAACATTAAATCAAATGTAATATCAAAAAATTAAAATCATGACATAACATTCATAGTATGTGTAGATGGCATCAAAGATAAATAATAAAAAAATACAGGTAATTATTACATATTAAAGGTAAAAAGGATAAAAATAGTATCAAAATTAACATAGTTTTATCATTGTAATAAATCAAAAATAAATAGCATAGGTTTCTTCCCATTTTGGGGTTTTCAAAAATTTAGAACATATTTAGAAGTAAAAAAAGGAAATGAAGTAATAATGAATATAAATTTTAAAATAACATTCATCAAATTATTGAAAAGAAGGGGTTGTTAAAAAGTAATTACAGAACATCCCATCACAGATATAGTATACTATCGATAACATTTTCGAGCCTTGGGTGAAGGATCCATTGGTTATTTTACATATTTCTTGGATTTTTTTAATCTAAATAAGTATGTTAAAGTCGGTCTTAAGAATCTACACATAAGTTACTAGGACACCTATTGGAAGTATAGTGATAGATCGAGGAGGATTAACCATTATAAGAACCACCGGACATAGTTTTCACATATCTTTTATAGTATTAATTGGGAAAGGATGGAATCTAGAAGGAAAAGATGCTAGTGAATATTTTGTCACTCATAGTGTGAAATATATCTAAGGGGAAATAGGAATGGTTTCCAGATCCCCAATATTTGTACCATAAATATTCAGAACATGCTTCATGAGATTTATGATTTATATGATAATTTGTCCACCACAATCCACTACAATGAATAAATAGTCCATCTCTTCAATAAATTTACTCAACACTAGATTCATCTCCTTCAATGGTCAAAATTTCCCCTTAGAAGTCTAATTATTAGGGGGGTATCCACATATTCTAATCCAAAAACATGATGTTTTCATCCACTAAATTCTTGGAATAAATTATAAAGAGATAGTATTTTTTATCTTTAGTTAATTTCTCTCTATCAGTAGTCATATCCATAGAATGTGATCTGATCAACTTGTGATCATGCTGAGAAATTATCTAGAACATCATCAAAATATACAATTATATGATATATTCTCCACTATCAAGACCAAAAAATCATAAGAAACCCTTTCTCTAAAAAATGTCATGATCTGATCAACATCAACTATATGAGGATTTTTGGATATAGATATGTATTATGGCACATTATCAAGACATTTGAAAATACCATCAAAAGAGGTAGAAAAAGTTACATTAAATCTTAAAAAATACCCCTTACTTATTAAAACTTAGTACTTATCCTATTATTACCAATATTAATATTCATGATGTGATGCATCATTTTTGGTTTAATGTGTTGAATCTCAAACTGAAAAATCTAATGAGGATCATTCTCACTATCCTTTTTTAGGATAGGTTTTCAAATCATCAATATCTTATCAAAATCTAATTAAAATTTCTTACCAAAAGCATCTAAGTCACTCATTTTTACTATGTCAATTGAAAAACTAGACATGATCCTTAGGTGTAGGTTCATGTGCTCTAATAGATTCAATATTTTCCTATAATCTTAAAACATCAATTTGATCCAACATCTATCCTTCACGATCACATTATTTATGAACATCATTACCCCCATAGTTTGTTAGAGACTCACTAAAATTATAGTATTTTTATTTCATTGGATGGACCAATTTTTTGAAAGCTTAGCAACAAAGGGTTTAGTATAATGTGCAATGGTGAGATTGACATCTCCTTGAACATCTGCATTCTGTTCACGAGTAGGTTTATTGACATTATGAACTACAATCATCTATAAATACACTTTATGAACAACATTAGTAGGTCAAACATTCACATTCTTATCCAAATGAGGCTCAGGGAAAGCTTAATCACCAAACTCTTCATTACCATCTTCTTCCACAGCACGTTCCCTCCATTATTTTTCAATTACCTGCTTCTCAATAGAAAAATTAACACCCATTTACTAAACCATTGAAAAATTAGACACTATTTGTACATTGCCAACTGAACTCACATTTTGTTCCTTCAATAGCCTTATCCTATGGATGAAATTAAAAATATGGGTATTTATCCCCATCAACAAGTGAATCACTCTTTTAATTCATTGGGTTCACTTCTCTAGCCATGTCTTGTTTCTCAATTTTTTCCCTGGGTGAAGCAAAAATCTCTATAGGCATCTCTACATATCTCAGTCTAATTCATCCAACCAAACGACCAGGGAAAAAATCACTATCATCAGCCTCACTACCATTCAAATAATCTCCATTTACATTACAATTTTCATTTTCCTATTCCTCATCCTCATCATAATCCTCTTCATCATCATAATTTGTGCTTCTTTTTAATAATTATTCTCTAAAAACATATATTTCTTCTTTATCACACTTCAAAAACTTTTCTATTTTTGAAATCCACCTATTAGTGTGAGGCGATCTATAAGTTTTGGGTGATGAATGAGGGAGAAAAATAAAGTTCACTACATTTGTCAACATAGGGTCTATTTCCCACTTCTTCTTCTATGACATATTTCCCTAGATCACTGATGTACTAAACAGTATTATTTGGCTCCATGATAGGGTCAACTACACCCCTTAGTATTGTTGGATTCATATCCAAATTAAATTTAGAATACATCTGATCATTATATCCAATCAATAGTCTCTTATAAAGGTCCAATATTCTCTTCATTCTAGAGAAAATAGCTTTTTGAATGAAAAGTCAATTACAATCAACAACTTTTTCCATATCATTTGAAACAAACCGTTTTTATTTGAATGTAACAGATATCATGTTTAGATAAATAAAAGAATTGTATCTAGATGAAGACATGATCATTTATAACAAATGAACCATAATATAAATTCAAATATTTATCTTAAGTCCTCTTTTCATATGGTGAAGAGTATAGACAAATTGGTATCTTACGGTTAAAAACATCCCTTTTCTCGGTAAAAGGATATGTTGAATAAATTAAAAGATAAATATTCACTCTCCATTATGTTCTAAAGATACTGGCCTTTGAGGTAACCCATCACCAATCATTTCCTCATGATCATTTAATAAATAAAGAATTCACATTCCTCGAAAATAGATCCTTGGTATTCATCATAAACACCTTCATGAGGAACTCCCAATCATTTAGCCAACTCTTATTGAAGAAGATATTACTCTATGAACATTAACTCATGATCTCATCCAATATTCTTCATCATGATTAAAACTAAAATTGACATAAACTAATGTATCACTCTTGCGTGAAAGTATTTATTATTTGAAGATAACCACTATAACCCTCCCTCCTCTTGAAGTACTTTGAGCACCATAACATACATGAAAACAACCATATTGATCCCACTTTATTTTCGAGGATAATGATCCTCTTTGAATGGCCTCTCTTCAAAGGATTAATCAGAGCTAGGAAAAATGGTTCATATTTTTTATTCTTGTATTTTTGTGATTTTGATGGTGAAGACTCCAAATCATACTTCATTATAGGAATGTAGAAATGTTCAGCAATCTAAGTCAGGGGTGAGGAGAATGTATTAATGATTAATGTCTTGAAAAAAGGATGTTCATGCTTGGATTGAGAGAGAAATGAGTGACATTATGTTTTGTTGGAAAAATAAAAAGTTTGGTTTTTATCATTTACATTTTTAGGTATTCTGAAATTGAAATAAAAATTGAATTTAGGGTCACAAAAATATAAAAAGAAGGTTACAGAAACAAACTATAATAATAAAAAAATGGTTGTTTAAAATACATAATAAAGAACAAAAAATTCGTAAAGGTGTGAAACCAACAGTGTGACAAGGAAATGGTGTGTCAACCACAATGGTGAGACAATAAAAATAGCGAGACAAAAAATGGTGATAAAAAAAATGTTGAGATAACCCAATAGTGATATAGTAACAACGGTTAGACAATAATAATGGTGAGAAAACTTGATGGTGATTTATACCCAATGGTGTGTCATACCAGTGGTGTGTCATACTGACTGTGTGTCATACCAACTGTATGGCATACCAACTATGGTTCATACCAATAGTATTTCATAATGATTTTTTATTATACCAATGGTCATTGGTATTTCATACCAATAGTGTTCCATACCAACAGTGTGCCATACCAGCAGTGTGTCATTCCAACAGCGTGTCATACGAATGGTGTGTCATAGCAACGGTGTGTCATACAAACTGTGTTTCATAGTAGTGGTTTGTCATGCTGAAAATTAAACACAATCAAAGTAAATAATTCCAATTTAATGTTTTATATTGTTCATTTCCTTAGAATTTAATGGATTTATAAAAATATCAGCTACCAGATGTTCTGTGCCAACAAATTCTGGATAAATATCACTATTTTTAAAATGATCTCTAAAAAAATGATGACTTATATCAATATTTATGGTGTGTCATAATAATTGTGTTTCATACCAATGGTGTCCCATAATAATAGTGTGTCATACCAACAGTGTGCCATACCAATGGTTGTCTTACCATAGGTGTGTCATACCAATGTTGTGTCATACAAACAGTGTTCCATGCCAAAAGACTATGTGTCATTCCAAGGGTGTGTCATAGAAAGAGTTTTTCATACAAATGGTGTGTGAT
The DNA here is from genome assembly GCA_963277665.1 of Viscum album. Taxonomy (NCBI): domain Eukaryota; kingdom Viridiplantae; phylum Streptophyta; class Magnoliopsida; order Santalales; family Viscaceae; genus Viscum; species Viscum album. The sequence continues at coordinate 1,707,462,986 of OY728140.1, read as the reverse complement.
ACCAATATTGTGTCATAATAATGGTGTTACATTTTTAAAGTTAAACACATTCAATGTAAATCATTCCTGGTTCATGTTTGATATAGTTGAATCCCTCAGTGTTTAAAGGATCTATAAAAACATCAGCTAAATGATGTATTGTGCCAATAAATTCAAGAGTGATATCTCATTTTTGAAATTGGACTCCTAAAATGTGATAAATTATATCAATGTTATTTTTCCTATAATGTGAAATTATATTCAGAAAAATATTTATAAAACATGTATTTTCATAGTTTATAGAGCCATGTTAGACAGGTTATCCATAGTAAAGTATACTGTATTTCAACCAAAAAAAATTTGCACAGCAGCTACAAGTAGCTATGAATTCAGCATCTATGGTAGATAATGAAACATAATTTTGCTTCTTACAAAACCATGAAACTAGATGCTTGTAAGGAAAGGTACATTTTCAAGGAAGAATTTTGTTGTCTATCATACATTCTCCAAAAGAAGAATCAGAATAACTCACTATATCAAATTCTTGTCCTCTATAGAAAAATAACCATTAATTTTTTATACACAAGAGTTATTTTAATATTATTTTTACACAATTTAAGTGTGATTCTTTTGTATTATCTTGAATGCCTGCACATGTAAGTACAGTAAACATTTTATTATGTTTACTATAAGTCAAGTAGGGAAGACTTCCAATCAATCCTATGTAACTAGTTTTATCCACTTTTTTCCAAGCTTCAATGGGATCCATCATACAAATAATACTCATAGGAGTATCACTGCACTTAGTGCTATCTAGTTCAAACATTTTAAAAGATATTTTTTATATTTACTTTGATTCAAAATAATTCCTCATTTATTTTTGAAAAATATGAAATCACAGAAATAATTTAAGTTCACCCATTAATGTCTTTTAATTTCATTTGCATTGTTTTAGATAAATCAGTATAAATAAATTTTCCCGAAGATCCAAAAAAATATTTTCAATAACGATTTTTAATACGAAAAAATATTTTGAAATTAATTTTATAAATAGATTATGGTCATCTGTACCTTCTGAAAATCCTTTTGAAATAAGAAAAGTGATGAATCTTTCAAATCATGCTCTAAGAATCTATATCATACAATAGAATGATTTTAAAATATTAAAAACATGATTTGGAAAATGGGGATTTCTAAAATGGTGGGATGTTCTATAAAAACATTCTCACATATAAAATCATTCAACAATTCACTCTAAATATCAATTTGATAAATTATGGAATCTAAATTTGTTGCATAGGATAGAATTATTATTATAGTTTCATGTTGGGATACTGGTTCAAAGGTTTCCTCATATTTTATCCGTTCTTATTGACTATAATATTGTGAAAAAATTCTATCCTTGTTTCTAAAAATATTTTCTAACTCATATACCTTGATCCTAGACATAGATTTTTTGTGAATATTTAATGTCTCTTTCGGATTATCTATAAGTTCTTGCAAATTGTTTCTTTCTAATTGATTTAACTGTTCTCTCATGGATATTATCCAAAATTCTTCATTAATGGCTTCATTGATGTTCATTGGCTCATACTGGGAAAATAATACGTGATGCTAAACCATATTTCTAATAGAATATCATATTTGTGTACCCATATCTATATCTCCCAAAATAGAACCTAAAGGTTGGTTGTTAAGAGTTATAACACCTCTATAAATAGATTTACTGGTTACTTCTGCTTCTACAGATTCATTTTCAAAATGATTGGGAAATTCTTCAGTGCTAGACGATTTTTATAGTTGTTTTATAGAATATTGTAAATGTTTAAAATATAGATTCATAGAATAAAAATAACCCATATGGTTTTCTAGGGAGTTCATAGGATCACGTGGATCAATCTCATAAAATATGACTTGAGGTGATTCATCCACGTTTTTTGTTCTCTTATTAATTTGTTATTATTATTTTATATAGATAAAATAACCAAGGAAAATTCTATAATCCATTTTGGTGGAAAATTTCTCCAAATTATATTTAGTGATATGAATAAATAATTTTCAACTAAAAACCCTAATGTAATTAACCTTAGGATTCCTATCGTTCCAAAGTTCATAATGGGTCTTTTCAAGAAAGGTATGATTACGACTATTTATGATGTAGCATGTTGTATTTACATCTTCGGCCCAAAAATAAATAGGTAGGTCATATTCCTTCAACATGGTATGAGATATATATTGTAAAGTTCTATTTTTATTTGTACAAATCTATTTTGAGGAGGGGTCCTAGTAAAAGTGAATTTTTATTGTATCCATTATTTGAGAAAATAGATTCAATGTATTGACTCTCAAAATCACAATCATTGTCACATCTTGAAGACCTGATTCTGAGTTTACTATAATTTTTTTTAATATAGATTACATTTTAATGTAAGAAAAATATTGAATTTTGTTATCTATATAGTATACCCATGTATACCTAAAGAAATCATTGACAAGAAACTAAAAATAGTGCTTCCCATTTATGATCGAAAGTATATAAGGTACAAAAAAATACATGTGAACCAACTTGAGAGGTTGATAGGTTGATATTTATTTCATTTATTTAAAATAAACATGGTGTTGTTTCTATTTTTTCCAAGGGTAACAAAATTTATCAATTGGGAACTTATGCTTAAGATAATCTTTGAACAACTGTTTCCTAGTAATCTTCCTAAGTGAGGGAATATTTCAATATCCAAGTCTCATATTCCAAACTCTAACATTATTTATGAATTTTAATTAATCATGAAATATTTTGGGAACATAATCAGTTTAAATCAATTGAATAAACATTATCATTTCTTAAAGAAGTAAAAATACAAGAAGTTTTACAACCGTAAACATTACAATAATCATTTCCATATTTGACATAAAATTCATCCTTTCATAAATATAACATACAAATAAGGTTATATTAAAAACCATCAAAAAATAATACTTTAGAAAAAAAATGAGTTTTTATTATGGATTTATCCTAGGCTAATGATTTCCACTTTTACATTTCAACCAAAGGTGACATTACCACCATCATCCTTAATAAGGGTCTTGAAGTGTGAATAATATTCTGTTATGTTTCTGGAAAAATATATATCCAAGTTCTATAGACTCTTACTAGATGTCTTCAAATAGATTTACAATAATAAAAAGTATGCATGAAATGAATTTGGTATCTAGATCAGTTTGAGTCGAGAAATGTTTGTAATAAAAACAATTGGAACCTACATTTTCATACTTTGTTTTCCAAAAACTGATTGTAAAATTTTAGAAATATATAAATTATTACGTCCTTTAAGAAATTAACTACCATAAGTTATTCCTGGTTAGGACTTAGGAACAAAATTACTCATTTTTATTCTCCACTATCCTAGTAGGTATCATATCCCAGGGTGTAAAAATATTAACCAAAATCTATTTGAGTATGTTTCTACCATTTCTATATTTTTTCTTTTAACTGGTAATTTAAGGTTTTTGTTCTTTATTTTCTCAAAAAAGTTTATAATTATTCACTTTTCTAATATACAGTTCATATTTTCTATTAGAATGTAATGCATGTTATCTTTTGATATTTTTATAATTATAATTTAATTAATTTCATTTATCCTCTAACATATTGTAATTTTCAAACAATTCTTATTATTCATTCCATCATCACTCACTTTGTTTTCATAAATTTTGGAATCATGAATTGATGAAATATTAGTTGTAGTGGGTAAATTAGATACAATTATTGCCATATAATTTTTATACATTTATAACATGTTTTATCTGTCTGACTTCCCCTCATATGATGAGTCTGAATCACATTAACTATATTCAGAAGCAATCGATGCAGATTTCATTTCATTTTTTATGTTCTGGCATTATCCTCGCACTTATTCCAATATTTCCATATTTTATAGTTATATTTCAGAAGTAATTTCTTCTTACACAAATAATATTTGATATCTATTGAAATAACATATCATTAACATACATTCTTCTAATTTCCTTTTGTACACTATTACCCCTTATAATTAGGCATCATGAAATACAAATCTTTTTCATATAGAATATCTTTAGTCGCCTGGCTATTTGAGTTATTGTTTCATCACTTTCTAGAGAAGATTCATTAGCATATGAACATATATCTTTAACATTAAGTTTTTCTTTTCATTTTCCCTATGTTTAGATGTAGTAGTATTAAATATTACTGATTTTATTTTAGGATCTTAATCTTATTTTCAGTTTAAATTTAGCTCTTTCTCATACATTATAATCATACAAATCAGTTTATTGCTATGCATTTTGTGAATATCATAAGACTCTCTAATTGAAGAATATGTTTCTATCCATATTTTATGTAGATATCTTAATATATGTATGATCTGTTCCTTTTCTGAAATATTATTTTCATTATGATGACAATTTTATTGAACCTGAGATACATGTCAAAAATAGGTTCATTAGGCCTTATCTAAAATTTTTCATATTTAATATTTTATTTTTTTCACCTCATCTTCTTTAAATTATAATTTCCCTCATTGGATACAAACAAAGAATCCGAATTTTCAAATAAAGTTTTACATGTAGAAACTCTACTGAACCCTTCATCTCTAAATGAACAATAAAGTTAATTTATATATTTAAAATTGTTATTTTAAACGAACAAACTTTTATCATCCCAAGGTCTTTTATATTCATTGGTAAGATAAAATTTATCTTTTATGTTTTTCTAGATTTCAAATCCCATGATTTAAATGTGAATTTTCATTTTATTTTTTCATTGAGGATAATTGCTAATAATGAAAAATGGATTTATTTTACCAGTAGAACCTTCGGTTTTATAATTCATTTAAATAATAAAATTTAAAAATGATTAAAATTTAATATCATTTAATTTTAACTAAAATAGAAGTTAAAAAGAATTTGAAAACATTAATACCAACAAAAACCACCTTTGATACAAAATATTGGTTGAAGTGAGTTTCTAAAGAGGGGTGAATTGAGTACCCAACAAAAATTTATACAACAAATTATTAATTTCAAATACCCGAATTAAATTAAAATGGCCCAATTAATCAATATAGCATATCATTATAAGTTCTAATCATTCAAATGGTTTCTAAAGATTGATTATTTCTTGGGTATGTAATATAAAATATTAACTTGTCTATTGAAATCAATTTACTGAATTAATATATTATTAAAACACAAATAATTATTAACTATTAAATAATTGAAATTTTTAATAAAAAAATTTCAGTTTTAAAAGATTTAACAATGTAAACAAAACCATACATTGAAAATTTGAAACCAAGGTTCAATATCATACTGAGATTTAGTTCTTTTCACATCGTGATCACCTTCCACCAAGAGGCTATATAAAATAAAAAGGATGATGCAAAATAGGGATCAGGTTTTATAATATTTTATAAACTATCTTGTTTATAGATAACCTATTCTACTATTATCAATGGAAATACAAATGAACAGGACACTCATGAACCTCTACCATATTTATACGTGGGAAACAGATTGATGATTTTTCAGATCACATCATGTATCTTCCAATTTTATGTATAATATTGTGTGTGTGTGTGTGTGATAAAATAGATAATGTGCATGAATTTCTCAAAATATATGAACAAATAAACACAATAGAGACATCTAAAAGTATTAGGATAGAAATGTTTGTTCTATTTTGTGAAGATCGTGACTCTATTTCATTTAGAGTAATGTTCAAGGCTGATTCTGTGGTAGTATTCAGAAGAATATAATGTCATAGACAATATTTTATTTGATTAAAGGAATGTATCATCTGTTTAGTACATTCATCTTCCTCAGTAGAGTGATTTAAGGATGTATCATTTCATGTATTTATCTTTATGTGTGTTTTATAAGTGTGAGTTCTTATCTTTTTATCTATCTACTTTGAAAGATCATTCATGTCTAGTTTCCCACGAGGGGGACTTCATCCCTTTTTATCAAAAAACGTAACACGGATAATATCCACATACATTTGGATATCTTACTTCTTCATAGAACATGCTTGAAATACTTTTCAATGTGTTTTATCGAGCATTTAATATATAATCATTAAAAAAATATGGTTTTAATATCAATAATACTTCAACTAGAAAATATATAAATGAAAAAGTTAAGATATAAATAGTTGTGATGAGTCCTAGAATAGTGACTCAATACTTGTGGTGTCTCAGAGTCTGGAAGTGTCTTATTCTAAATGTTTCTAGAGCTGACTAAGTCTCTTACTTAGCCAAAATTTTACTTCACTAGCGGTGTTTCATATGATAGATACTCTTTATAATGGTAGGTTAGTCTAGTAGTGTCTTGTACATTTCTAAAAAAATCTAGAAACATGATTTCTTGACAGTGATATATCCTTAGAAATGGATATCAATGACTCATACAGAGTCAATTTCATCACCTATCTCAGATTATATAATACTTAAATAAAACATGAAATTCATTAAAATCATTAGAATCATGAATTTTTATTATTAAAACGAGGAGTTCAAAAATCAATATCCTCATGATCCACCTACAATAAGATCTTTTTCCTTGTATGTAATGAAAATTACTAGGATTTTTCCTATTTTTTAGATTATTTATAATTATTCCTCATATTTTATACAATACGAGTGTTGTTAATACTATTCAAATAAACTACACTTTTGTCTATGTCTTTGAGTATCAAGTCATTTATATTGTACCAAGGTAGAAATAAATTTATGATCCTCTTTATAATATTGATATAATTAAGGTTTTATCTAAGTCGTTTGATCCTCTAAAATTAATTTACCTGATCAAATAATGAATCAATGGATTCTGTAAGATGAATTATTAAATTTGAATACTTATTCCAACAAATATGTAACTTACCTTGGTGTACCATGGTATTATATTTATAAATGTTGAAATTTTTTTCCAATAAAACCTTTTTATATTTAAATGAAATTGCAGTCATATATATATAATTGTAGAAATATCCACTTGAGGAATTGAATCCATGTATGTCGACAATAAAATATCTTGAGCCTATATCTGATAAGGCTCCACTTTCTATTGTTGTTGAGATCTTATTAATTGATGATGTGTAGATGTCCATTCACAATGATAAAGAAATTAATTCAATTATTATATAACTAAAAATTATTACACTAAAAAATTGGAATTAACTTATGGTTGGAAACTACAACCATTAATTTAGATAGTGAATCTTTATCCTAGAATATTTAGCAATGATACCACTTTTTGTCCCAAAATTTTTTCATACTTTGAGAAGTGTTGTGGGGGGGGGGGGGGTTCAGGGCATGTTTATTTTCAGTTAACCCTCACTAATAGTTTTCCACTATTAGTAGTAACATAGATTCTCCATATAATTGATGTGATGAATTTAATAATTAATAGACATAGACCTGTTAAATTTATTTAGTTCTCCCAAAACATATTAATAAAATGATAAAACAATAGAAATGTTTCTATGTATCTGAGGTACTAAACAAAAATCTTAATCTTTGAAAATATAGATGAATTTCATGGGACCTCTATGTTTAAAACCATTACATCAAAATATAGAATAAAATACTCTTACTACAAGATAAAACACACTTATCCACTTGAAATCATTATTCAGCATCATTAAATAGAAATTATAAATTACACCAAGTTGGGTTTATCAATCAGAAAAACATCCATGAAAATACTGTGAAATGGCCTTCATGAACACCATCCTTTTCTTCTACAACAGTTATATGTTATAATGGAATTTCTTTCAACTATTTCATCACAAAAATTATCTCTACTATATTCATAGTCATATCTCTATCCCTTGGTCAATTATTCATGACATTCATAGATATAATAATTTAATTAAATGTTGTACTACATTACTTCACACTTGGAAATATGGGAACCATGCTACGTATTTTGTTGGCTTCAAGGGTTAATTTAGAAAGTAAATGTATTAATTTTTCTTATATTTTAAACATCACTCCTAGTATTTAGGATATTTTAAATGTTGATTCTCCTTGGTTACAACACTTTATATCCCATTGATCTTGTTTCCTCTTTTAGATTTTTTATAATAATAATTCAAAATAGTGCGGAATGATATCCCCCATTTATTCATTGAGAGAGTATTCATGATCTCCACCTCCTTTTTATACATTTAATTTTATTCATTAATTATCCATGGGATATTTATTTTCATATTTGAATATAAATAATATAATATAAACAATATAAATTTATCTATCAATGAATACAAACAAAATTTCCCTATAATTTATAAATTACCATCTCTGCAATCATTAGTCAAATACCATATTAAAATTTCAAATGAAATCAATAATGAAACCCTCATGGTGTGAAAAAATTATTCATTGAACTTTTTATGGTAAAAAATAGAGGAAATAAATCCAAAAAATCCCAGAATTTTAATCATAGAAATATCATTATGTGGTCCTCCCTTTAATCTCAACATGATTTTATCCTTTGATAATGAGATTAATTACTAGTCATAACTAATTATTAAAAAAATTGAGTAAGCTCATACATGTATACTTTCTCAAGAAATGTATAAGTCTATGTTCCTCATTATATAAATAAAATTACTCTTATAAAATACTTGATTCATTGAAATGTATTGTGTAATTTTTGTTATCATATTTCCACAATAGATAAAATATATCATGTATCATCCAAACTTCTTATGTATGAGGTTATATTTTTTATGAATATATATCAACAAAGTAGGTGATACAACCCATGTATAGATATTATAAATCACTTAAATGTTTATTAGTATAGTTTTTTTCATTATAAAAATATTAAGTAATATTTAAATCAAAAAGTTAGTAGTTTTAACATAACACATTTTAAAAGTTTTTATTTAGATGTTGAATTTATAAATTTTAGAATTTTCTTTTCAAAAACGAGTATAATTTTTGAAATAAGAATATAAAAATTCACTTATAGTTATATTTTCAGATTTTAAATAAAATATTAGTTTTTTAGTGACTAGTGAATAATAATGATTTTCATAAAAAAGTACTTTTATTTTAGTAAATTAATTTATTTAAAAGTCCAAATACGATTTTATTATGAATTAATGTAAAAAAAATTAATATTTTAATATATTAAATCCTATTAATTATATTTGAATCATCTTTATATTGTATAGTAGGAAAAATTTGTTAGGATTTTTAAAAGTGGGTCTTCTAAAAAATGTGTAAATGTGAATAATATATATCTATATTTTTAATTAAAATTCTAATAATTAAGAGTATTTTAAAAAAAATTATAAATTATATATCAATAATTATTAATCTATATTCATAAAATAATGTTTGTTATTTATAAAGTTCATATTAAATCATCATTTTCTAAAAAAATTCACTACCTAAAACCTTAATCTTTCGTCACCTGTATGGGTTTTGTTTTAAATTTAATATTTTTTACTTATGTAAGACGTATTTGGTAAAATATATTCAATATTTTTAATAATATTTTTTTATATTATCTAATAATCATAACATATTTTTTTTCCAAAATGTATAGTGAAATAGTAAAAATTAATTACCACGGTTAAGGTAAAAATGGGTTTACTGAGGGTTTAAATTAAAAATATAATGGTTAAAATGAATTATACACATGTATTAAATATATTCTATGGAAATATTTAGACTTTATAATGTCTAATGATATAGAAAACTTTATGTTTAACCCTTTTGTAATGATAAAAACATGGATACACCTTTTTATTTATAAAATTTACAAGTGTGACACTCAACTCACTTATAAAAGGGAACCCACTCTTCTCTCCTCCTAAAACCATCAAATACATTTGTTTCTAAAAATTCCTTCTAAAATTAGTTAACAAAATCCATTTAATCATCCTACATGACATTTTGGTTTTAAATTAATTTTAGAAATACTTTATGTGAAATCCTGTAGAGGGGGTTGGATAAAAGGGAAAAAACTACTCACTATGGGTCTTTATATTATTTCTTCTTACAACTCCACCAAATAGCATTTACTTTTTATTCTATTATAACACCAATATATAAATCAAGATGAGATTTAATTTTTTAATTTAATAACAAAATTCTTATCTTATTCCCTCATATGTGAAATGATAACATTGCTCATGTGTGGAGAAGACTACCACCTCATGAACTAATGTGACACGTATTCCATAAACACCAATCACTGTTGAGTATGATGATTATCTAAAGTATATATATTATATTCATAAATTAAAAATACCTATTGAGTCATTATACCATATAAATATTTTTAAATTTCCATTTCACTGTGGATGTGATAACATCTCTCATGTGTATGGTGGAGTATCGACTCGTGAAACATTATAATTCACTATTTACTGATGATTTACAATGAAGGTAATAATGATAAATATAATTAATATATGTGATATACATGAAATAATTATGATATTATTGACATATTTATAATTCCAAAATGTTAATATACTATTTTATTTCATACCTATTCACTCACTTGAAAAAATGATAGCATCGTTCATGTACATGTGAAATACCTCCTTTATGAAGCAACATGACACTATTTTCATCACCACACCACATAGATTATATATATAAGATTATTTAAATAAATATTGTGTTATTTATAAAACTATGATTATTTTTTTAATAATAAAATATCCCTTTCTTTATTCCTATAATGATTATTGAAAAACAGAAATGTTACTCATGCATGCATACTACCAACCATATCCATGATCATATCATAATTGATTTATCCAAACAAGAAAAAATTAACGTTATTAAAAGTAAAATTTATTGATAAAGAGTATAATTATTCCATGATTATTATTCAAATATATGTTTAAATAATGACAACTTTGATCGTATTGAGCCTACTAAATTAATTTTTGACACATAAGCTAGATATGGTCAAAAAATATGATGTAATACTAATTGAAAATTTAATCATATATATGAAAGTAATAAGTGAAATAAGAGGAATAAAAAATTATAAATTGTCCTAATTCATGTAAATAATTGAAATATTTATATTATTTGACAATATAAATAATTTATTGGATGAGTCATACTCAGGGAAAAGGGAATTCATCACAATTCTATTTCATTCGGGAATATTTTGATGTTATGAACCTTTATTATTTCAATAGGGGTTTGTACATACCATTTGAAATGTTATATATTGATTTTATATATTCGTATGTTAAAAAATATCATTGAATGCTATTCTTTCAACTCCCATTATCTTCCAAGTCCATGTTTTTAAAATTACTTTACAATATAAATGAGAATTTTATAACAGAATTTTTTTATTTAATTAAATGGTTTCATAATAAGATAATATTTTTACATAGTGTGTTACTTCATTACAAAGGAAAAAAAGGAACATTCAATTTTAATTTTTTTGATGATGATAACTTTTCTACCACCATAACCATTATATAATGTTTCTATTCCTTTATAATCTCCCAGGATTTATTCAAATAAATGACTGCATTTCCTTTTTTGGGTATTTTGGTATTTAAAAATAGTCTCTGAAATAGGTTCAATATTTGAATATATGAAAAACAAATCTTATGGTTGAGGAGGATATTTTATGAGTGTGTTGTTTAAAATTTCATGATTTTATTTGATATGATTATCTAATGGTTCTTAGAAATTATTTATATTCATGGGCGGTTATTTTATAAAAAAATGATGGGTAGTTATATTATTATCCATGGATGGGTGGATACATTATTATCCATGGATGTTTAGTCAAGTTACAAACCAAGGAGGGTTGGTTATGTTATAAAACAAGAATTAGTGGGTCTGGGATAGCCCTCCAAGGCATTATGGGTGGAATTTGACCATATAGTTATTAAATTTCAAAGGGTGATATGGATAATGATGTTCAAAGATACTTATATGATTTATCTTTGGTTTATATGTGATTTAATGTTTTTATTTGATAAAAATGTGTATTTATTTTTCATGTGAAAATGATTTAATTAATTCACTCAAAGAACATTGACAAAAAGGTAAACATTTCCTTGGTTTTTATATTTTTACAACACTAAATGTTTTCATTCCATTTATATCCATTAGTGATATTTTTTCCACATACCACATTTATAAAAAAACAAATGGTTTAGGTATTTGTAATGGAAAAGAGGAAATCTTGTTGAAATCCATGAATATTTTCCCTAAAAATAAATCATGTTTTATCATAAAAGTATCATATTTTAAAATTGTGGATACTAATTGGAGGTGTCAACATTTAAGGACGCCAGAACACCCTGAGAGGGGAGAGGTGAATCAGGGTGTCAACATTATCATTCAGAAAGATTGATCTTTTTCCCACATTGGTATGAACTTGTTAGACCTCTCTAATGGGAATTTGTAGAAAAACAATAATCACTTGCAAAGCAAAGACACAACAATTTTACATGGTTCACCACAAAGGGCAACATCTAAGGAACATATGCCGAAAGTGTTTCGTTCATACCAAAACAACTAATATTTACATGTTATGTATTACCATTGTTCAGAACAGACACTATGGGCCTAGCGCACAGCCTTTACAAGGTTTTAGGGATAGCACATTCTATCCCTTGGATCACTCTTGCTGAGTCCCCCTTGCTCACTACCCTAGAAGAATCGTCACTCAGTTTATTGACATGATGTTCTCTTCAATTGTTTAGTACTAAATCATGCTTCCTCAAATTTAAATGGATGCTCTGTTGAAGTCTCGTAATCACCCACAGATTTAATTTATTTTCCATTTTACTGATATGTTATTTAAATTATTTTCCCAAACTAATTTGGCCAATTTTCAAGATTCCATGGGTGTTCCGCATACTATTGGTGTTTCCACATACCACTGTTGTTTTACTATACCTTCCAACTCCTCTGCTTACCATCCATCTCCTCTGTGAACTGTGATTCTCCACATTCTTCCCAACACCATATACTACTCTACACCGCCTGTGTACCTTCCTGCTTCGCGTACTTCCTTGATCATCTGCGTTCTGCAGGAGCTTCCAATGAAAACCATGAAAATCTTCTACGAACTATTTTCCATACACAGAAGAGTCTCTCAACGTACTATCTTCTCCTCAATGAACCACTTTGAACATTTCCAGATTTCATCCCAAAATTTTAATCTTCAATCTCTTCTCCTAAGAAAGGGGATTACTATTCCTTAAATAGGCACCAAAAATCCACAAAAATCTCTTATCTATTTTACCCAAATTTTCAAAGTGGGGAAATCATCTCTCCATATGCTTACAATTAGCCTCCACTGCATACCACTCTAGTTACATGAACCAGATAAATCTGCCTACGTATAGTTTTGGCCTCAACTACATACCATTGTTGTGAACTGTTTTTGGTTTCACACACTGCCTCGTGTACCGCTCCGCATTTTGCTCTGCATACCTCTCCACTTACTACTCAGTGTACCATTACCACTACCTTCACTACATAACATGCACCTACACCACATACCATACACCTGCACTGTGTACAGTATTCCTTCACTACATACCGCATCCCTTCCCCATGTACCGTGTTCCTTCATTGAGTAGCATTTCCAAACTCTTGATTTGTCTAGGCCCAAAAAAATAGGAAAACACTGAGAAATAATGACACCTTTAATACTGCCTTCTTCATCAATCATATGACCTCATTCCTTGTAAACACTCTAGTTATCTGTGTGCATATTGACCACAGACACAAACCAAGAACTATTATTATCATTGAACAACGTTGGATCCAACAATATCACCCTTTGTGAATTTTGGAAATCTGCAGATAAATTCACTGATGCGCTAGCCACGATCAAACCCTGAATCTTCTAGAAAAACTCTGCAATCACTCTATGTCTATGTGAACAATTCTTGATGTATAAAACAAGTGAGAGGACATGAATTGAGCTCACATTATTTTTTTTCTCCACCGTAGTTGTAGTTCTGGATTCTTTTATTATCCATCTTTCCTATATCAAAATCACTCTCAATTGAATTTATTGATTATACCCCATTATCAATAAACCCAATAAACTGAATCTTGGATTGTATAGTTAAAATTACATGCACCCCCTTGATTGTATCTCCCCCATAAACCAGGATTATTTCCAAAAATAGATTAAAAACAATTTAAAAAACTAGGGAGAGGGGAATCTCATAACCTCCTCATGCATTGGGAGGTGGCTGAACACCAAGGTTCAATTGATGTTTCTCAAACACAGTCACTGATAGTGGCTTGGACATTATATTAGACACTTTCTCATCAGTTCCAATATAGTCCATTTTGATCATGCCTTGTTCAACTTTTTTCTTGATTAATTGATATCTGATATTAATATGTTTTGTATGAGTGTGTTGAACATGAATCTTCATAAGATCAATTGTGATTTTTTTATCACAGTAACTCGCCATTTTTTTTAACTCATCAATGATGTCACTCAGTTGCTGCTCCATCTAAAGTAACATAGTGCAGGCCTTGGTAGCAGATATATATTCAGATTTAGTAGTACTAAGTGAAGTACATTCTTATTTCTTGTTTTACAAACCCTCACATTTCATCCCAATAGAGAATGCACCACCACTGGTAGACATTCATTCCACTACATATCCTACCCAGTCAGCTTCAAAAAATACAAATCATTCATGAACATTTCTTGAAGAAAAGTATAGTCCATATTTTTTTTTACCATAAATGTGTCTCATGATTCTTTTCACCGCCAACATATGTTCTTACTTCAGATTACTCTAAAAGAGGGCCGCTAAGAAAGTTACAAATACAATATCTGGTCATGTCATTGTCAGGAACAGTAGGCTTCCAATAATTTTTTTGTACATGGTGGGATCCACATAAGTCCTTTCCTCATGATTTCTGAGCTTTGAACTAACTGTAATCGGTATCTTCATTGGTTTGGAATCATGCTCATTGAATTTCATCAAAACATCTCTAGCATTCATTTGTTATGAAATGATAGTTTAATCCTTCTTCTAATGTACCGGCAACCCCAAAAAGTATATTAGTTCACCAATCATGGAAATTTCAAATTTTCATTTCATTTATTGGTAAATTAATCCATTGATCTGTGTCTACTTCCACCAAAAATAATATCATCCATGTATACCAATACCATGAAATGTTCCTATTGAGAGTTCTTTACATATAGATTTCGATCCAATCCTCCTATTTAAAACTCAATATTTTTCAGATATGAGTCTTACTGAGAGTACCACACTCATAGTGCTTGTTTGAGGCCATAGGGATCTTTTTTTAATTGGAAGACATTTAGTTCATCATTTCTAAGAAATAACCCTACAGGTTGTTCAATGTAGACTTATTCCTCTAAAAATACATTAAATAATTACTTCTTGACATCCATTTGATACACTTTAAAACCTTTTTGGATTGACATGGTAAGAAATAGCCTGATTGACTCCAGTCTCTCTATTGGAGAAAATTTATTCTCAACATCAGCACCTTCAATTTTTTAATTACCATTACAGACTAACCATTCTTTATTTCTAATCGCATTTCCATGTTCATCAAATTTTTTCATGAAAATCCACATTGTACCAATTACATTGTGACCCTCACGTCTTTTTACAAGATACTGAGTCTGATTTTTGTCAATATGATCTAAATCTTCATTCATTGTATTTACCCATGACTCATCCTTTGCAGCCTCTTCAAATGAATATGTTTCCACAACTGATAGAATTGAAAATTTCAAATTATTCCTCATTCTCATTGTCTTTGTAAGTTCATTCTGATCATTGATAACGTTGGGCAGATCAATCTCTACTCTTTTATTTCTCCTTTATGGTTCAACTGAATTTTCTCTAGATATGGATTCCCCTTCTAATTCTTCTTTTGGGCCAACACCATGATGTGACTCTTGAGTGTTTTTCTTGCCTTCATCTACCTCTGTATTATAATTTTTCCCATGTTAACATACTTATTCATATTTTATCACATCATCATAAGAATTACTTTAATCATTTGTGCGTTTAATTTTAATGATCTTCACATCACTGCTTTCCACAATTCTTCCCAATTTCATATTGAAATACATGTAGGATTTGAAGTTCATTGAGTATCCAAGAAATATTTATTCATCTGCATTGTCTCCATACTTCCCCTGATTTCTTTATTTGTTTTGGATAAAACATTTTCTTCTAAAAACAAGGAAATATTTCAAATACGGATTCCTTCGATGCTACAATTTTTATGGTGTCTTTGTCTCACCCATATATAGCCCTGTTCTATTTTGAATATACAATACTGCTTGTACTTCCAATTTCTAGTAATTTTGAGGAATACGACTCTCAATCAGCATTGTTCTGGCCATGATATTTACTTTTCAACTCTTGCGCTCAACAACTCCATTTTGTTACGGAGTTCTCAAAGCTTCCACCTCATGTTGTATCCAATGAATCTCTAGGTAATTTTCAAATTAAATGAATATTTATTTCCCTTTATTATAAGACCGTATGACTTTGATCTTCCATCCAGTATCATTTGCAGAAACTCGACAATAGGTTTTCATGCAATTAATCACATGTTGCTTCCTTTGTATAAAGGTCAAACATGCAATTATACAATAATCATCTATAAAAAATAACAATTTTCCTTTCTACATGTGTTCTAGCAACATTTATTGAGCTACATACATCTGTATGGATGACGTCACAGAGATTTGATGCCCATTTCTACTTTGGCGTATAGGAACAGCAAACATGTTTCCCTCACATGCATGTATCACATGTATTTTCTCATTCATGCTTTAAATTAAGGATATCCATCTCTAACATTAGTGTATATATCTTTTCCATTTATTATTGATTGATGTGACCTAATATTTGATTCCGTAAGTTTTTTTCTTTTCAACTATTAGGTAGAAAATGTTCTCATTATTGTCATCTTGATATAAGTTTCCATATATTCTACATCCATTCATGAGGGAAATCTTGGACATTCCTCCTATAGTACAACCATTATTATGGAATTTCACAATATGACTCAAGTCACACTGTTGAATCGCACTAAGAATATTATGATGCAGACCATCCACAATGATGACTTCAATTTTATTCAGCTCTCCATTAGCTAGTTTAGTACTTCTATAACCTTTTATCTTCAAAGCACCATCGTTACTGAACCTCATTGTTCCATCAACCATTTTATTAAAATTCGTTAATAGGTCTTATTTACCCATCATGTGATATGAACATCTTCAATGAAGAATCAATGTTCTTTTGTAATTTGTAGCTTTTAAGGCTACTTCTGCAAAATTGGAGTTTTACATTTTCCTCATTTCATTCCATGAGATATTGGATTGAGTGTTGGATGCCGATGGTCTTTCAATTCTCTCTTTCATTTACACGGTTTCATAAAATTAAAATTCTTCTTTAAGAGGATAAAACCTGTTTGAAATAACAACACTGTCTAGTTGATCTGTATTGGCTTGTCTCGGAATATTGAAAAAATATCTCCTATCATACCTTTTCTTTAAATACACAGCTTTATGGCCAAAGATAGAATTGTGAAAACAATATACATAGAAATTATTTCTTATATAATAAGTATGATTAGAATATGTTCTTCTTTCTTGAACTCTCAACTATTCATCACTCATATATATCCTTTACTCTTCATAGTATTACATGATATGACCCAGATAGCCACAAAACTAACACTTCATGAAAGAAAATGTCTTATCACATTTATTTAACCACATTCCATTTTACTCAATAAAATAGTTTGACTACTGATCATCTTTATAGACTCTATGATAATATTCAGTTCTCCTTTCAATTTAATTTAAGGGTTACTTTTTTAGCACTTCTGGTGGCTTTTCAACATGATCAACTTTTGACATGCCTTTATGCTGGTTCACTTTATTTATAGAATTTGACATTTCAAAATCACAACCTACGTAACTATTTCCCATGAATGTGGGTCATTGATCATTGAAGTCCTTTTCTACACAATCAGAATCATGTTTTTCTCTCTCTAGTAGCTTAGCATCTCAGAGCCTTCAAATGTTATTTTCTTCATTGGTTTCTTTGAAATTGATTCACTTTTGAGTTTACTTCTAAGATTAAAAAATTCTTCTTAGAGTCCCTCAATGGTCTTGGACTTCTCCTCATGTTTCAAGGTATGATCATTGATAAACATTTCTTGTTCTCCGATTATGAATTTCAATTCCACAACATCATCATTGCTTTCAAGGATTTATGATTGAACATTCACTATTTATTCCAATCATTCAATTTCTACATCCATCAAATCAACATATTTTAATGATTTTTACACCATTTAATTCCAATTATTACATCCCATACATTTAATCTAAAGCATACCAAAAGAATCCTTATGTTTCTACATCGGATAAAAATTAGTAGTCAACTGAATATCCCCTACTTTATCTTTTAATGGTTCTAACATTTCAATTGTATCCATCTTGGAGGCATGGTTTCAAGTCTTAAATTCTAGTTCCTCTTCCTCACAAGATTCATTATCGTCATCTTCCTCTAATGAAACAGAACACTTGTTCAATAGTTACTTTTCATATTTTATGTTTCCCTTTTTGAAAATTCATTTCCGAGGCTTCTCCATATTTTCAACTTCGCCCTCTTCATCATCAAATTTTCAGGATAACTGATAGGAAATGTGCCCATCCCTTCCATAGTAAAAACAAGCCAGAGGTACCTTGGCATAAAATTTACATGTTACCCTCATGATCTTCTTGGAAATGAAAGAATTTGTTTTTTTTTACTCATCATCTACATCATTTCTATCTCCTAAAACTTTTATTTTGTCCATGGTGTTGAATTTAATTTTTTTCTCACATGATTGATAGATTCTTTTGGTTTGATTATCATTTCATAGGCTGAAAGATTGACCAAATGATCATACACTGAGAGTTTGGGGAGATCTCTTTCCTTAAGTGCTGACACTTTACATTGTACATGGGTGGAATTCTGGTCAAGATTTTATTCACTATGTCAATGTATTCGACTTCTTCAACCAGACCTAGGATTTCTCCAACAACATCATTAATACGATTGAATAATGAGTATGCATTTCATTAGGGTGCATATTCAAATCATAAAACCTATTGTGTAGAACATTAAATTTTACCTTTGTCACTTTTATATCTCCTTCATAAATATTCTATAGTGATTCCCACATTGTCTTAGAATATGTGAAACTAATGACATTTAGATAAATATGATTAGAAAGGGATTCAGTGAGTTCATTTTGTGCTTTTTCATCAGCATCAAGCAATTTCTTGTATGTATCTATCATAGACAGTCTTGTAGCATCAGTGACTTTTATTCCCTATGTAGTAGAAAATAATACTTCAATTCCATGAGATCATAGGTGAGATCTCATCCTTTTTTCATATTTGAAAATTAATTCCATAGAAGAGGGGAAATAACATAATGGTGACTGGATTATTCGTGACCACAGAAAATAGATTCATCACCACCGACCTTTACCCTCTGATACTAGTTGAAGGACCCCGAAACACCCTAATAGGGGAGGGGTGAATCAGGGTGTCAACTTTTTCATTCAGATAGTGGGATCTTGTTCCCACATTGGTTGGAACCTATTAAACTTGTCTGTATAGAATGGGTAGAAAAACAAAAAACACATGAAGAGCAACAACACAACAATTTTACTTGCTTCGACACTAAGGGCTAGAACCATGGAAAATATGCTGGCAGTGTGTCGGTCATACCAAAGCCACTAATATTCACAAGTTGTGGATAATAAGTTTTAATCACTATTATGTTGTGCCAGGGGCATTTCCATTACAAGGTTTTAGGGATACCACACAATGTCCCTCAGATCACTTTCATTTACTCCCCCTTTCTCTCTACACTGGAATGATCTTCACTTATTTTATCGACATGAATGATGTTTCATTTTTTTAGTATTAAATCATGCATCATCAACTATAAATGAATAATCTTTTGAGTTCTTGTAATAACCCATATATTTTATTTATTTACCCTTATACTGGTATTTTATGTAAATTTATTTCACAAACTAATTTGGCCAATTTTCAAGCATCTTTTTGTGTTCTACATACTATTGTTGTTTTCGCGTACCACTGCTAGTTTTTCATACCATCCAACTCATGTGTGTATTTTCCAACTCCTATGAAAACATCACTACTCTATGATCTATCCTACTCTGCATACTTCTCCACACCCCCATGTACCGTCAAGCTCTACATACTTCATTACTCCACCACGTAATACAAGAGATTCTAGTGTGACCCACACACTGTTCTGTAGAATATTTTCCTTATGCGGATGTGTCTCTTGGCATATCATCTTCTCCTATACGAACCACTTAATAAATCTTCATATTTACAGCCAAAATTCTAATCTACTATCTACTCTCTTAACAAAGGGGATTACTATTCATTAAACTATAGAAAAAACTCTGCAAAAATCACTAATATGTTTTACCCAAATTTTCAATGTGGGATAATCATTACTCTATCTACGTATGGTTAGCCTCCACCGTGTACCACTCTTGTTTCTCAAACCATAGTAATCTTATCTTTTAATGTTTTGGCCTCCACCATGTACCATTACTATGAATTGTTTTTGGTGTCACGCACTACTCCGCGTACTGCTCTGCATCCCCCTCTACTTACCGCACCACATACCATTCCCATTACCTTCACTACATACCACACTTCTTCACCACATACCGTGCGCCTGCACCACATGTCATGCACCTGCACTACGTACTACTCCCCTGCACTACGTACCGCATGACTTCACCGTGTATCGTGCACCTTCACCGCATAATGTTGCCAAACTCCAATTTTTTTAGGCCCAAAATAATTGGAAAACACAGGGAAATTATGCCGCCTTCATTACAGATTTCAACCTCTATCATAAGACCCAATTACTTGAAAACTCCCATGTCATCTGTGTTCATGTTGACACCAAACACAAACCAAATGCTATTATTATCAACAAACAACCTTGGTTCCAACAAAATTTTTATTATATGGTTATGTTATGTATGATTTATGGTGTAATTCACTGAAAATATAATTCTCAAAATATATTCAATTTAAGAGAATAAATTCATGACTGAAAACTCAAGAGGATGTAATGTTTATGGTTGGTTCCTTATAGTTAGTATCATAGGATAGTTTAGATAAATTTAGAGATTAGGATATTCATAAAATCATAAACATTGAAGAATATACTATATGGTTATGATGAAATGAAATAATATTTAAATATTACCATGTTGCCTCATCTAAACTATGTGTGTTTTTAATTTGTTTCTATAATGGAATAACAGAAGCTATTGTGGGAAGGCACCAAGATGAAAATATCCATCCAAAAATGCATCTTTAGATAGATAGAATTAGAAAATAATAATTTGTTACAATGATGGATCAATTGATACAATCCATTAATTTTACAGGTATCCATGTTAGAGTGGAACCCAATATACCATTAATGAACATATAAATAGGGGATTATTATTTTGTGAAGGTAGAAATGGAGTTTTCTAATGATCGTGTATTCTATGAAAACATTCATAATAAATGTCCGGTTGGTAGGTAATGGAGAGGCATTCATAAAATCACTATGATGGTAAGAAAACTAGGTTACCATATTTTGGAAGCTATGGGGAAAATAATCATCTATAATATCCTAAAAATTAATAAAAATGATTATAATATGATATTTGTTCTCATATGGATCATGAATGTTTGAAAATTGATCATAGAATTAATTAAAATCCCATAATAGTATGTTTCAATTGCAATAATTTGAGAAATATTTCCAATGTATGTCCAAATACAGTTACTCAGGGAAGAAATTAAAATGATATAAATATGAAGGGTGTTGGAAAATCATTTTCAACTACTAAAATTAATGTTTTCCCTTCAAATAAAGTAGAAGTTGGTATATTACTGGTTTTATTTAAATTATTCCAAGACCCAATTTTACTCAGGATCCTAAAAAACAATCCTTAATGATAAATTTTCAAGTCAAACAGTAATATAATCATATTAAAATAATGTAGAACATTTGGTGAAAATCCAATCAGATTTACTAAAGAAACCAATATGTATGGGAATCTTCATGTTGTTATTAGTGGGATGGTATTTCCTAGAAGTATTGTTGAAGTGGAAATAATTGAGTTTTATATCACTCTTGGTATAAATTTTACTTCATTTTATCATGATAAAATATATTTCAGTGCTAAGAATGTTATGGTCAATGACTTCATGCCTTTTATTACTTAACAATAATATGTGAAATTAATTAGAGGTGGCAATGAAAGTTACTTATCATATATTGGTGAAAAAAATGAAACTTTTGAAACTAGGTTTTTTTTCTAGTAATACATAGATGTATTTTCTAATGATTTTCCATGTTTTATTCCCTATTTGGAGGGTGAGTTTAATTTTGAATTATTTCCAAATTATAATTTTATTTTAGAACCACCTTATCAATTATATCAAGTGAAAAAATTAGAATTTAAATATTTTTTAGATAAATATTACATTTGAACTATCACTTCACTTTGTGGTGATCTAATTTTATTTATTAAAGGGAAGTATTGTTTAATGATACTTTTCATTGATTAGTGATCCTTGATTTACATCTCTATTAATAACAAGTATCCTTTGAATCATATCATTGATTTATTTAATCAACTCTAGGGATAATAGTATTTGATTGAGGTTGATCTCAATTTTTGTTATCATTAGTTGACTGTGAAGGAATGATATATGTTTGAGACTAAATTTTAGAATATATATGAGCATTGTGAGTTTATTGTTTTGACCTTTTAGTTTTCCAATGCATATGTTGTATCAAAAGATGTTATCAACAGTGCTTTTTATGAGTTCTAAGACAAGTTTGTGGTTGTTCTTATTGAGGAAATTTTTCTAAATTTTAAAATTTTGAAGGAACATTAAAGAAACCTATGGATTTCCTTTCCTTGCATAAATGAAAATAAACTACATTGAAAATAAAGTAAGTTTGAATTTTGGATGAAAAAAATTATTTTCTAGGAAAAATTACTTCTAAAGATAGAATAACTATTGATCCTACTAAAAAAACATTTTAGATAATGTCCAAGACACACAATTATCAGGAAGATTTCATTTTTTCTTGTATTAAGGGTTTAAAATGAGTGGGTTTTTGAAAACATTGATTGTTTTTATATCCCACAAACTAAGTTAACTAAAAAAGGAGTTAAATTCATATAGAAACAATAATGTGATGATTATTTTCGGGTTATAAAGATAATATATGTTAAGACTCATGTTTTTGTTCTGCCTTATTGAAATGAATAATTCATCAACTATAGTAATTATTCAATGTATGGACTTGGATTTGTCCTGATACTATATGATCAAGTATTTTTTATGTTTCATGATAGCTGAAACCTCATTAGTAAAATTACATGACACTTGATCTGGACTCAATTAATGCGATTTTTTCACTAAAAAATATAGGCATCACATATATGTAGTAATTTTTGAAATATATACGAATTAAAAATAATTAGATATTCAATCATAAAAAAATAAAAATGATCTATAAAAGTTGGTTCGAACTTATCAAGGATTATAATTACCTGATTCATTACCATCAAAAAAAGAAATAACTATACTTAATTTTTTGAGTTGAAAAAATAATTATACATTAACTACGTAATGTTTTGAACTTGACCCTATGGTTAATGAAATGAAAAATTTTGCCCTAGAAGTTCTAGATATATCAACATAGTTTTTTTTTGTTTCAAGTTTTAGTGCAGTAGAATTTTTCATAAATAATTTAGTATGCTCATATAAGAAATCAATGTTTTATAGAAAAGGAATAATATGGTAAGAAGGATATGTCTATAATTTTATATTGATGTATAATGTGTTTTACGATTTGGATAAATAATATATGATCCTATTTTATTCTCATTTTAAACATGAATTATTGATTGAATCTCATAGTTCATTGTTTTCTATTTATCTAGGCAGTACTAAGATAAAAATAACCATAAGGTGTATTAATGGTGGGATGGAATGAAACAACATAATGATAAAATCACCATGAAGTGTTAAAATAATTCATAGATTAATTTATAATGAAAATTACCAAATGGAATGATTTAACCTTTTTTAGTTAAAGAGTGGAAATTGAAAATATATCAACAGATTTCATGGTGGGATTACCAAGTAATTATTGAGGTAAAAATGTGATTTGTGTTATTGTTGATTAATTAACTAAATATTCACATATCAATACATTTAGAGATATATTGTCGTTAGATAATCCTTACTGACATAATATGAAGGATATATTAACGTAATATGAAGTTACTATCTCCAATGTATTAGAACGTGATCACAGGTTCACGACTAATTTTTGTAAAGGACATCAGAAATCATTACGAATTGAATTAAATTTTAGTATGACTTTTCATTCTCAACCTGATGTCTAGTCAGATGTGACGATTCCAATAATGGAAGATATTATTTTTGTTATTATTCAAAAGATTTACATGGATGTTCATATCAATATATTTTTTTCAT
This sequence comes from Viscum album, assembly GCA_963277665.1. NCBI lineage: Eukaryota > Viridiplantae > Streptophyta > Magnoliopsida > Santalales > Viscaceae > Viscum > Viscum album. Next base: position 1,707,438,344 of record OY728140.1, on the reverse strand, counting down.
TGAGTTTTCTTATAGTTATATATTACATTCCAGTATATATATGACACCATATGATGCATTATATAGAAATTGGTGTTGATTGTAATATTTTTGGGATGATTTGGAAAAAAATTAAAATTAATGGGTAAAGATTTTTTTGAGAAAATGGATTATAAGGTTTAGTAGATTCAGAAATATATAAGGATGGATTAGAGTAAGAAGAAAAGTTATGTTGATAGCAGGAGGGAGGATATTTATTTTGAGGTAGGTGATCATGTTTTTCTTAAAGTGTATCCATGGAAAAGTGTTATGTGTTTTGTTAAAAATTAGAATCTATGTCCATGGTTCATTTGACCGTATGAGAACCATAATAAATTTGGATCATTTTTCTATTACAAGGATTTTCCTATAATTTAATCTTAGGTGCGAAGCATATTTCATTGTTTAATATAAGGGAAATTTATGCCAGATTGATATCTTGCTTAGAGACTTAAAGTAGTTCAGTTGGAAGAGAATATTTCTAATGAATATATACTATTCATAATTTTACCATATAGAGAAATTATTTCTGAATAATGTAATTCACTAGGTTGTGGTTTTATGGAAAACCCATATATATGAAGAGGAAATATTGGAATCTTAAAATATTAGGAGGGAAAGATATCCCCAAATATTTAATAAGTAATAAAAATTTAATAAAATGGTTTCCAAAAGGTAGGAAAAATGTAAAAACACAAGTTAAGATATAAATATTATATTTATGGTTATTAATATTATAATATTCACGAGAAAAATATTATAAAATTTTAAAATTAAAAGGTAAATAGTTTTACCAAAAAAATAATTTATAAGGTTATATTTAAAATTTAATTTTTAAATTATAAAATTAGAATTTAATAAAATCTATATATTTTTTAAAATCTGAATAAAAAAATTACTTAGGGTTAAATACTTTAATCTATTATAAAATATTGGTTATTTATTGAAAATTGAAAAATACTGGTTTTTTGTATAAAAATAGTCATTTCATTTCAATAAATAAAGTAATAAAAAATTACCATTATGTTCTAAAAATGATTTAAACTAAAATAAGTATTATTTGTTTATATTTTATAAAATTAATTATCTTTTATTCAAATTTATATTATATTTTAGTATAAATTTGTTTCCTGGCATAAAAATTATAATTTTCTAAAAACAATTTTAAACTGCATCATGTTCAAAAAATTTAAATTATTAAAATAATACATAGATATGAAATTTTTAAATGAAATATTTATATAATATATCAATAAATATTAATTTATTTTCATCCAATTACAACTATAATTCATAGTGTTAATATAAAATTAACTTTTTCATAAAAAACTACACATATTGAAAACCCGTTTTTCGTCACGTTTGTGGTTTCAATTTCAATTTACATTTTCCAATAATGTGAGATAAATTTGGTAAAATTAATATTATATTTGAAATACTAATATCATATATTATCTAATAACTTAAAATATATTTTTTACCTAAATTAATAGTGAAAATAAGAAAAAATAATTATTATGGTTATGTTAAAAATGGGTTTACTGTGGGGTTAAAATAAAATGGTAAAGGTTAAAATTGCCAATAAACATTTGTAAAATCAATTTAATGTCTATATTTAAACATTATAAGCCTTATGTCTCTATAATACTCTATTTTGGAACTGTTTGGAATTTGAAAAATATAGGTACACCTTTTTATTTTAAAAAATTACCAATCTACCCCTCATCCCACTTATAAATTGTCACCCCCTCTCTACTCCACTTCACACCTTCCAAGATCATAATATCAACCATCAAATATAAAAAATAACTTCCCACATTTAATAACCTCATTATTGAATCCATGGTTTTGTAACAAAGATTTTTTTATGAATACATTAAATATAATCTTAAAGTGGTGGTCTGAAAAGAGGTAAAATTTCTAACTATGTGTCTTTATATTATTTTTTCATAGATATCCATAAATTATTATTTAATTTTTATTATATATTAAAAAACTATATTACATATAATAATAGTTTTTTATGTTAATTTAATAACCAAAATCCATCTCCACTTCCTTCAAATGGGAATCTATAAGATCGCTCGTGCGTATGGTGGACTAGTACCTCACGAAACAATGTGACACATTTTCGATCAACATCTATCACAGTTGGATAAGATAATGGATTTAATGAATTTATAGGATATTAAAAACATTTTTATACCATTTTATATATTTTGAAACATATAATTTTTTTACCATCCATTCTGTGGGGGTTAATTCAACATCATTCTTGTGTACGGCAGACTACCGCCTTGTGAAGTGATTTGATTCATTTCCCACTAATTAATTACATTGAAGCAAATAAATATAAATTTAAATAAAATATGTCATATAAATTAAATAATATTTTTATTAATTATATATTTATAATTCTAAAAATATAATATATCATGTTATTTTTTACCTTTTCACTCACTGAAAATATGATAACTTCATTCGTGTATAGGCGGAATACCACCTACAAAAAGTGATGTGTCTCTATTTTCATTACCACAGCAGATGGATGATAAAAATAACATTATTTATAGAAATTATATGGTATAGGAAATATTATTATCACTCTTTAAATGTAAAATATTACATAAATATTTTCTACAGCGATCGTATAAAAAGGGAAACTTTACTCATGTGTACGTATGGACTAAGATCTACATGGTCGTAACATAGTAAATTTCTCAAAACCATCATTCATTATTTCTTTTAAATGTATGAATAATGTTTCAATATAATATTTATTCCTCAAATATTATTTTGTAAATGTTTAAATAATGATAACTTTGACCATATCCAACTTACCAAATTCATTTTTGACACATATGTTGTATATGATCAAAATATCAGATGCCAACCTAATTGATTATGAAATAATATATAACATGGTAAAAACTAAAATAAATGAAATAGAAAACATGAAAATTTTTCTAACACAATAAAATAATTAACATATTTTCTCTGTTTTGGAAGATAAATAAAATATGTCATTATTCTGACCCAAGGAAAGGGACTTCTTCTCGATTTCCTTTCATTGAGGCATATTTTTAAGTTATTCCCCGATATTACTTTAAGTGGTTTATATACGACCAATTTAACATGTTATATTATTCATTTATATTTTATCATGGTATTTAATTTTTTTTAAATTTTACTCTTTCTTGGGGTTTGTAATTCAAATATTTCCAAAGTGATAAGTGATATTTCTTTGAAAACAAATATCTTAAAATTTTTTTCTTATAAAAAACTTTTTATTCAATATACATGTTTTTAAAATTAATTTATTATACACACGATTGTTTTATAAAGGTAATTTTTATATTTCTTTCAATGATTTTCCAAATAAGTGAACCTTTATAGGGAATGTGTGACTTTATTTACAAATAACAAAAATAATGTTATATTTTAATATACACCTTGTAAAGATACTTTTCATCCACTGTAAACATTATTATAAGTTTTTATTACTTTCTAATATTCCATGTTTTATTCAAATAAAAACAATAATTACCTTTTATGGTATTTTGGGAGTGAAGAATGGTTTTTTAAAAGGGATAGATATTTTAATATATAAAAAATGTTTTCTTATGGGCGAAGAGAATGTTTTATGAGTGTGATGTTGAAAATTTTATGATTTTATCTATTATGATTTTTTATTGTTCTTGGATATTATTATATTGATGGGTGGTTACATTATAAAACAATGATGAGTGGTTAGATTTTAAAACATGTAGTGGTTGTTACGTAATAAATACAGGACCAATGTTAACATTATAAACCAAGGATGGGTGGTCACATTATAAACCAAGGTTCGGTGGGTCCATGATATCCCTCCAATTCATTATTTATGGAACTTGATTGTATAGTTTTTCTATTTTTAATAGTGATAAGGACAATGATTTCCCAGGATATGAATATGATATTTATATGCTTTCTATGATATTTAATGATTTTCCTTTGGAAAAAAATATGTTCATCTTTAATGTGAAAATGATTTATTTATTTCACTCAATGAAAACTGATATAAAGGTAAAAATTTCATGTTTTTTCATATTTTCACTATAATAATAATTTTTTTAAATCCATTTTTGATTTCTTTTCTCATAATATGTGTATAAAAAAATTTCATTGTTTTTAAGGATTTGTAAAGTAAAGGAAAAAATTAAATTCAAAAATTGTGAATATTTTTCAAAAAATGAAATCGTTTTTTGTAGTAATAATTTCATATTATAAAAAAATGGATACTAATTCAAAGCTTCCACTTTTTATTATATGGTTATGTTTTGTACGTGTTAAGGCTTATTTCTTTAAAACTCAAAACCTGAAAAGATTCAGAAATATAAGAGAATTAATTCATCACTTTAAACTTAATATTATGTAATGTTTAATTGTGGGACCATATATCTGATAATTAGTAAACTTTGGATTTTCCTCATCATACACTTTAGAGAAAACCTACTACCTATCCTCCCAATTTTCATACATGTGAAAATGATCCAATTACATATAAATGGAATTCTAAAATTACATTATTTAATGATATCTATTAAAATATATTATATATCCCATAAAATTAATTCATATTAATCTCACTTTATTATATATATAGGGAATGATCCAACACATAACCAATTTTTAATGGTCTCTAAGGAATGTTTAAAATGTCATTTAATGTATATTCCATTGTGGAATTTTAGTATACTCATCAACATATTTATTGTATATGAAAAATATCCTATGTATCTCTTGAATTAAAATTTATTCAGATAAAATTTAAATAAAAATAAGTTATATAACTACTACGATATATTACGTATCACTGATCCCTTCTCAGCTTTTTCAAGTCTTCTTTGGCACAAAAAAATGAACTTAACAAAAATCATAAAAACTACTCACATATATCATTTTCATAATTCATCTAGAAAACTCCAAAAAAATCTATAAACATAAAATAAATATTTTTAAATAATTAAAAATATTCCATGAAGGTTACTTAAACTTTTACTTTAATAAACACAATCCAAAATAATTCAAGTGGGATTTTTAAACACAATTATGGTAATATATCCAGTGTGAAGGATCAATTATTCAGGTGAAGTAACTTGGGTCTAGTTTTTTCATTATCATATGTAATTAGGCATTTTTAATGTGTTATTAGAGTTATTTATGGCCTAGGGGTCTTTTTCGAGAAGGCGGTCTAGGTGTTGGAAATGTTTTCTTGATGACCATTGTCACCAGGTTCCCAATGTAATAGCACTAAAAAATTAGTGGTCCCAGTAAAGTTTTTATAGTTCTCTGATGTCCATTGTCAACCTAGTGGACTTATAATGGGTAATTAGTGGGAATTAGGTACTTATGGGAGGGTGAATTGGTACTTGTTATGTATATTTGGTATTTTATTAAATTAAAACAATTAATTAGTTTTATTTAGAAAAAGTGTGTATCCCATTTTTGTACCCACAATAGGGGATCTCACCACATATCCCTTTCATCCATTTTTACTCTCTTCCACTACCAATTGGATAATCACATAGTTGATATATTTTCTTTAATTTATCTATTTCAAGTGTTCATGATGGGTATTACTCAATATTATCTGTTGTCTGCATCTGGTTTTGTCACCATTTTGGTAGATTTCAACTATAATTACTATTTTTTGGGTTTCCCTATGGAATAATTATTTCTTCAACCATGGTTCAAATCATTCTATGGAATTGTATATACAAGATCCTTATAGTATATGGAAAGAGGTTCTTTGATATTCACATTATTATATGAGTGTATGTGTGTCATGTTATTGTTATATGTAGCTAAGTTCGTTCATGAAACATTGAACATAATGACTTTTCAAAACTATTGATCAAGTTAGATGGGTAGGGGTTGTATCATGAGTAATTATAAACTATATATTTCATATATAGGTGATTTATGGGTGCTTCTCTTTGGGGATTACTTGGAATGTTTCCCCATGTTGTCTATTGATGGTTTATGTGATGTATTATTTGATTTGGTAACTGGTGAACATGATGGGTGTGACATTGGTGGATATGGGGTAATGTTTCATTATAATGTTAAATTGGTGCTTATGAACACTATCATTCGGGGTCATTCAGGTTCATTAGTCTTGTGTGTCTAAAGGAGGTTAGTGACACCACTCTCTATGGGGGGAGTCATGAGGTCATGTGTATATAGAGAGGTCACTAAGGTGGGGTTTACCACTAAGTTAACGGTGATATCCTCTACATATTGTTGTAAGAGAATGATGATATTTATCATTTTACATGAGTGGGAGGGATAAAATATAGATGATAATGACAATTGAGTGGTGATTGAGATCATCTATAGGTAGATGAATTATAATTTTGTGTAGAATATTTCTAGGTTATTTATCTGAGATGTGTGAAGGATAGTTATAGAATGTATTTTGGTGATACCTCATTTACTTGGAGTCCATGACTGCTTATATGAAATTATTTTTAGTTATGATATAAGGGATGATGAATCATTTTCCTTTAGGTTGTGTTCCAGATGTGGGTTAATCGAACCACTCCAGAAATGCGAAATGCTGATAGAGAGTTCACAAGTGTCTATTAAAGTTTTAAGTGGAGTGGTTAGGGTTTGAGTTTATTATAATGGTTTTATGATTTAAAACATTTCAAAAAATAATATACATGTATATATCACCTAGAGATACCATTTTTGGTGGCATACTGAGTTTATATATACACCTTGCACAACCACTCTAGGATGAGTAATGGCATTGTGGTTCTTAAATAAGCTAAGATAAATAGACCTTTTACTAATGTATAAATATTTATAGATACAATTTATTTATGAGATAATATTGATGAATAATTAGACTATATTGAGTGGATATCTAGTATTATATAATTGTTCATTTAGTACTTTTCTTTATAGAATTATATAAGATTTTCCAATGAGTGATCATTTTTTAATTTTTATGTTTGACATGAAATTGTAAATACTAATTATAGATACCACGTAATATATTTTGTCTATACAATTAATATAATATTATGTTTTAATTTTATGTATTTTTATTCCATTATTTTATGTAGTCTTTTATGTTGGGGTGTATATTCTCTTCATAATAATATTTAGAATCTCAGTACAAAAATGTAGACTCTATCATATGAGGAGGTTCTCTTGGGTTCTATAGAACTCTATCTTAGGTTCTATTTGTTTAACTGGGATGAGGGATTCTAAAATTTTCTATCAAATTGGGATTTTATTATATTATTTATGGTAATTGTAAATATAGATAGAGGGACATGGAAGGACTTACAATAATAATTATATCATTTCATTTACTAGTAGAAATACAAGATAATAACTTTGTTCCCAAATAACTAGGATTTTTGTTTTTTTTTTATATTTGGATTATTTTCCATTGAAAACAAAGATTTTGGATGTCCTAAATTAATGTTTATTGACTCCTAGAATATTAAGGTGAGAGATAGAAACTATTCATCATTCTAGGCCTGCTAGACCAATATTAGATGTGTGTTCCTACTTATTATTAATATTTTATATCTAAAAAGTGGTTTTGATTATTGAAAATGTTACCACAAAATTATATGGTACTTTTATATATTACTTGTTAATGAAATTTTTCTCAACTTGACTAGGTTTTCAATTATTGATGTTATATGGTGTGGAATGGTTTCTTGTTTATTATATGTTTGGTACCAAACCCTTGGATGGGAAGTTGGGGTTGTGAGGTTTGATTAAATGAGATCAGTAAACTCATATATAACTTTATGGTATTTTGGATGATATTATTGTTTTTTATTTCCTTATATATGTTTTATATAAAGATATATGTGTTTTGAGAGTAGTGTTTGGTTTTTTATGATATTCCACCTTGATATCCTCCATTGGCACATCATGATTGAAAATTTGTGGTTCCATCAAAGAATGAGATCATTATGGCGCTTGAGGTATGAGATTAATATGATCCTTATATGGATGTATGAAGGTTGTTAGAGTGTCTGATTAAATTAGAGTAGTTTATTTGATGATTCGCTTAGGGAAAGTCTGGCATGGGTTATTCATATAATTAAACAGGGGCCTCAGGAGAAGATTCATCCACAGAAAATGTAAGGAGGGATTTACTCTCACCAAGTTGTCCACTATTTTTGGGTAGGGTGTATCACTGGTATTTGATTTCAATATTGATTCAGTCTAGACAATATTTTATCATATTGATACATCTCCAAGGAAAAGGTTGAATATAGAAATATACATGTTTAGGGGAATATAAATACACATGTGGGACAAGAAACTATATATTAGTGGACATGAGGATATGGATTGAATGTATTTCTTGGTGTTTTTATTAGAAAATATTTTTCCAAGGATACTAAGGACACATAAATCTAGTGAGTTCGTTTATTTGATTAAGATATGTATCGTGGTCAATCAATATACTCCTCAACTCATCAAAAAGTATAAATTATTAAAAACATTATGGGCAGATGATATCTTCAAGGTGTAGTGATATTATGATATCTTGAAACATGTTACATGGATATAAGTGAACATTTTTTAGTTTATATAATTTTATGAGGTAGTTAATGAAGTAATTCTAGTAGATATATTGTTTTCCAATAGAACTATTCCCAAATAAGAAATGGTTTTAGGTGAGGCTGGTGGTGGATTTGTGTAGTAAATGGTGGCGGTATGTGGAGACCCATTTTGGTCGTTAAAGTAGGGTATCATTGATTCCATCTAAATTTTTATATTTAAATGTTGTTTTGGTAAAATGAGAGCCTTCCCAAAAGGTAAAATTTTTTTATTAAATAAAAAAATATTACAAAATTATAAATGTATATTTTTTATAATAATGATTTTAAAAAAAAATAGACTCTCATCAGGAACATTAATGCACCATATTAACTTATAAGTAGATTACTCTTTACTAGAAATCCCATCAACCATATAATTTTCTACATCAAATGTATGTGTGATGATACAATTCATGGATGAAAGCCCTTATATATAGTTTCTTCATCTTGTAGTAAATCTCCATGATAGACGAATTATTCCATTTCTGATAGCCGGAACAATAGTAGTGTAGTCACACTCAATCCAAAAATTGAGGTATCCTCATTTCATTTAAATATCCCCTATATTGATAATTATGTGCATTTTAAGATCATTGGAAGTGGTGATACCATAAGGAAAATAAAATGAAAACACTGCTACATTATAATGATTTTAGAAAATCACACTCTATCCCAAGGGACTTGTATTTCCTTTTGATTCAAAATTAATGTTTCATTTAATCCATCCTAGAAATAGTGGAGTCCACATGAATTCTAAGGTCCCAATATTTGGATGATAGTTACCTATAATTCTGAAATTCTTTAGAACATAAAAAACAAGAATTCAGTTATCACAATATCTATTTTGGAAATCATCTATATATTTAACCAAATAGACAATATGATACAAATTTGAATTTATACTGAAGGAAGCTCCCCCATAAATCATTTTATTTTATTTCTTCTAAATATAATAAATAATATCCAATTATACCATTAGAAAGGGGTTGTGCTAATTATTGGAAATAGGAAAAAAAAAATACAAGAGAGTATATTATTTTGAATACTACGTGTATTTAGAATACAAATTTCAAAACAATTCACTACTGCGGTCCACAAGAATAGGCAGTAGCACATCCTAAGGAGAGGCGATCAATGTCCTCTCTATACTGATGACATAGAGTGCATATGAAAAAACAATAATACCAACTCCATAAAAAAATTATCATTAGGATGTTTTTAGTGAATGAGTCTCTAAAAAATATAAAATATGGGAGGAAAAATAAACCTCCTTATTAATGAATTATCCCAATTGTTGGAATAACCATTCACAACCTCATGATAAATTTTGTTTTCTAAATTTATCCCTTTGGCTGAAAGTTTAGAAACATGTGCATCATCATCATTCTAGAAATCATAGTTCAAAACCAACTCCATGATATCAATATTAAGAATATCCAAGGAAATTTCAATGTTCTCATTGATATACATACGTGTTTCGAATGAAATATCACTAGACCTAATATAGTTGAAAAGAGTCATACATTGTCTAGTTTTGTAACCAAAAATTTAATAATGAATTCCTTCTTGAAATCCAGTGAGAGTTACCAAAGATGATGAAGAAATAGTTATTAAGAGTAGGGAAAATATAATATTACAAGTAATTTACATTCTTACCTTTGATCCAATATAAAAATATATATCATTAAAAAGAAATAGGCTCATAATTATCATTTATAAGTCTTCATATTAAATTATCCAACAATGATTCATTCAATTTTCAAATATTTTCAATACCAATTCCTCTATAATAAATTGGTTAATAGAATTGATTCAAAGGAACAATTAGTAGTCTTCTCCGATGAATACTTCCACTCCATAAAAAATCATGGAGGTATTGATACACGTAATAACATCCATTGTCCATTTATAAACCATAAAAGAGTAAAATATTCATGAAAATTAAAAATTAAACAAGGATAACCCTCATATCCATTGTGAGTATCATTCCCCTCCTGTAACCCTTCTTATTTCAGAAAAAAGATAATAATTTTAGAAAAATTTCCAACACATTGGTTTCCATAAAATATGGGGACACCAAGATAATTGAAAGTAAACACATCTTATCTAATTCCAAATTCGCCATTGATGTCAAATTTTTATATTAGAGTACATTTTTTCCAAAATATAAGAATGAATTATTCCAATAAATCTCATACTCTGAAACAATATAATAATAAAGGATGGTAAATTTAATTTTCATAATGTTTATTTTGTGAACATTAGTGAAAAAGAATGATGTCAGCCACATTAAATGAATGAGTGGGAGAAGCAAATCCTCTGGTAAATCTTATGGACATTAGTTTATTATCACTTTCAATGATGAAAATGGGCCTACTTATGTAATATTCTATAATGGAGAATATTATGTTTGATAGAGGATAATATTTCATGGAACATTTGGTATGTGTGAAATAACCCTTAAGGGATCTAATGATAAGTACTGATATATGTGATTCTCCCTAAATTGTTCGCACCTATTTAATAAAGATGTAATCAAATCCAACATTTCATAAAACATTATAAATGAAACCCCATTCTAATATATCAAATGATTTTTTAATAATAGCCTTGAAAGTAATGTTAACCCCTCTGGTGGATTACTTGAGAAGATTGAGGCATTCAAAGGCACTAATTTAGAAATCATGAATCATTTAACATTTGAAGAAACCAAATTGGTTTGGATACACAATTATTTTGAAAATATTAGATATCCTATTGGAAATAATTTTACCAATGATTTAATAAATGTTGTAAAAAAGTTCCATGGGTTTAAAATGGTGATTCTCATTCACATTAACTACTTTGGGAATTATTGTTAGAATTTGAGCATTAATTCCCAATGTATGCTTCCCACCCTTCAAAAAAATACCAATAATTCTACAAACATAATAATGAATAATATCTCAATAGGCCTAAAAATTAATTTTTAAACCCTTTTTTCAAGGATATCTTATATATCTAAATCTACAAACACCATCCTTAATCTCAAATTCAAGTGGAAGAATAATGAGGTTTGATTTTTTCTCTCCATTAAAAATTTTGGGGATAATATCTTCTATAATATTAATAATAGAAATAGACCAATCAAAATGGTTCTTATAGAGACAAAAAAAATTGGTATACAAGTCCTTTATTTTGTGAAGAAACACCCACCCCCCTCCATTATCATTTAGAAAAGCTAGGGGTCTGTTATTTTTCCTAATTATTTGAATTGAGTTAAAAAATTGGTGTTATGGTCACCTTACATGAGAAATTTTCTAACAATATAATATCTTTTCATGTATTATTTTAGGATTATAATATTATTGAGATACTATATGATCTTCTTATCCTACTCAAGTACAGATGAAGAAACATCACTAATATCACCCTCTTAAATAATAAAAATCAAGGATTGAAGCTAAGTGAAAATCCCATCTAGGTGGCTGAAGTAATCATGATTCTAAATTTTCAATATTTTCTTAATCGTTTTGAGCATAAGAAAAAAATATATGGAATAATCCTTATAGTGTAAGGAGTCCCATGTGTGTTGAACTAAATATTTACATTTAGGATGTAATAAATATGAATTATTGAATCTTAATGGGAAAGGTGGTGTAGCTTCTCTAGTAAAAAGATTTACCAACATACGATGGTGATCAGAGTTAATTCTTGAATGATTTATGAATGAAATGGATACCCATACATCATGGTACACCTCATTTGCAAAATCCCTATCCAATATATTGTCAAACACATTATTCAGGTTCTTATTATACTAATAATATTTAGTGACCACAATATAGAATTCATTTAGACTTTTATCCTATATTCGTACTCAGAAGTATTTGGTTGAATTAAAAGGTCTAATCATTCATAATTTATTATCTAGATTGAGAATATAACATATATCATGAATAATAGTCTAAGAATAATTATTTTTTAACAATTATTTTGGGGTACAAAGACCCAATTTATTGATAAAAAAGGTTCAAGCTGATAGGCAGTGCAGTAATAGGAAACCATATTTATCAAAGCCCCCTTCCAGGGGGCTCGAGTTTTCTCCTAAGATTTTCTCCAATTATCCTCCCCTTTTTACGTAATTCATTCCATAGTTCTAGTTTGATGTGGTTGTGACTTCATCCCCTGCCTTATTGAGCATCAATATCCTAGGCTTGTTGGAGTAATGTATCCTTGTCTTCATCAGATTCTGCATTTACAGCCTGCTCCTCTTCATTTTTCATTTTCGCTTCTGCTTTTATACTACTTCTTCTTCTTGTTCTTGATTATTTCCAAGAGCCTTTATCCTTGTTCACATCATCCAAATTTTCAGTATGAAGTCCAGCAATCTGTTTTGTTGTCTCTGATTTTGACACCACCTGCACACTAGAAGAAGAAGTATGATCTGTAGAAGGCTCCCTTAGAAGAATACTTACTTCTTTAGAACCAGGTGTAGCAGCAACTTCTTTGGCAACAAGGACAGATTGGTTAAGAAACACAGGAGGTCCACCCTCCACTTTCTCAGATTCAGAAGAATGAGGAGGACTGAAAACAGAAGTAGGATGGTTTTTTAAAACTCCTTTAACTTTACATGCCTCCTTAACTGGATCAAAGATTATTTCTTCCACTTTTCCTTGCCCATATTCCTTCGAATTTATGTTTACCTGTGCACTAGAGGCATCACCAGAGGCAACATGAAGTAAAGATTATGACATGATACCTTCATTAAAAACACTATCCAAGGAGGAAACCTCCTTACTAGTGTCATTCTGAGCAGAATCAGATTTACACAGTAATGGGGGAATGAGTTCCTTGCTTTGAGAAATCACTTGAGCATAGGAATGGACAGTATTAGTAATAGGGAGAGCAGGTGTAGGATCCTAAACTTCTTCCACAATGACAGACCATAATTTATGGCTGGGTGGATAGACCTTCTCATTATCATTCTTGGAGTCATAAACAATCATCCCTTGACTATCAAGCTTAGAAACCTACCTATTAATAGGATTTTCAGAACCATAGGTGAAAGATTAATTTCTTTGTACAATTTTCTTCTCAAAATATAAGTTGGAACATGATTTATGATCATGTCCTCATCGAGAAAAAAGGGTACAAATAACAGATCTTTTGCAATTATTTACCTCATGCCCAATGACCTACAATCTGGGAAACATTTTGGTATGTTCACAAATTCCACTATAATTTCATGCTCCTCTTCATCAGTAGACAAAAAAAATTATCTACTAATGTGGAGAAAAGGTTGACTTCAATCAGACATCTATCATAATGGCCAAATCTAGCAATTTCAGTTTCTCAATCCATATTAATTGGAACTCCAACAGCTAATGATATGTCATATATGTAGTGACTCGAAGCTTGACGTACATGGACCTTACATTACTTATGCGGAATACTTAATACATAAGAAAAACAGACACATAAGGACAATAATAGTTTAGTGTCTCTGGATACTCTGAATAAAATCTTCTAATCATGGTGAATGATCTTTAACATCTCACAATAAAGATCTTCCCTTTTTTCTTACCTAAAACCTTTCATTATATCCTGGGGAAATGAAAACATAAAAGGGGTGAGCTCAAATGCCCAGTAAGGGTAAACATAGATAACATAAAACAATCCATAAATATTTGAATGCAAAAACATGAACGTAAAATATAAACATCGAAATCATGAGCAAAGACATAAATCATGGAAGTACATAAAGTATAGATCCTAAAAGAACATTAATCATGATAAAATAGCTTGGATGTAAAACTTGTAATTGTGGAAACCATTAAGCACATGATATGATTTCCATAGTAGCCAAGGCATTTCTACCAAGACCATATTTGTGGACAAAGTCCCTTTCTGAATCGATTTCACTCCTCATTTCAGTCATGTAACACTGAACCGGATTAACTTACCATTTCAGCCATGTCTATATCATGAGATATAAATCTTTACCCAATGATTTGGAGGGAGATATAGGTCCCACCCATCTCATAATGAAATCATTCTTTCATGTTCCACAAAATCATAAATAATACATCATAGAACAACCCATGTAATAAAATGGGATTCTTAAACATCATGACATCATAACATAATCCATAAACAATTGATATCATTTCATCATAAGAAAATTGAATCCTTTTAAATCATAGAGAAATTTTACTTGAAACATACACATATTAAATAATGTCATCTTAGATGGAAAATAGTTTTGACAAAACACTTGAAATGAATTCTTGAGGAAAATATCCTTTCTTCTTTAAAATCATTTTATTTTCAAAAAATTCCATGAAATTTTAAAAGATAAGGGTTTTGTTGAAAATAATCAGGCAATCTTGTAGAGGAATCTTCTTGAAAATGAGGCGTTATGAAACCGTAAAAATCAGTTCACGCCGTATAATTTAAAAAAACATTCTTCTCGTACTTTTTCCAGGAAAGACAAAAAAGTACCTCGTAACGTAAACAAAAGAAAGATTCCTTACATACCTTGTAGTAAAAGTCAAAAATGGGTAAAAATGAAATTAAAAATACATGAAAACACTTTTATAAACCATGGACATGGATGATAGAAATAACCCTAGTAAATACGTACGAATAAGCAATCTCAGATAAAAATGAGATTTGCAAAATTATCCCTTACCTTAGGTATGATTTTCTTAGTAAGTGTCTGAACCTCCTGTATAATGATTTACATAATGTCAGTGACTTATTACAGAATCATATTCATTATTATTATATCATATATGGTTCACTTATGACTTTTTATTACCCGTTCTTTTGTAAATTCATGTTAAAGTAGCGTTTTGGGTAAGATCGTCTCATTTGTCTTTCGTGTTTTATCTTGTAATTATTCATATGATTACATAGATCATGATTACTTAAATCCAGAATGTAAAACATTATTTATATATAATAAATATTCAGATCATACATATATATAATGGATCGATAAATGGAAGGAAATACACCGTTCATGGAGACGATAGGCCGTACGTACACATGAACACTGTTTTCGGTTCCTTATTGAATTGAGTGGAATTAAGTAGATGACATAAATATATATATACATAAATCCAGTTTTATTATTATGTCATATATTTAATTATTACTTATTATATATAATTTATAATCATTCATGAATGGTTAACATGGAGAATGAATCTCATCGCGTCGTGGAGATGGTAGTCCGTACGTACGGACGAGCGATGATATCGTTCTCATGATCGTGGAATTATATTGGAGTGTATGTATACTATTTCAGAATCAATAACACTTTAAAATAATCATATATAGATATTATTTACACCATTATACCCATCCAAGTAAGGTGGTGGTGGAAAATAGATTACACCACGGCATGGAGATGGTATTCCGTACGTACGCACGCGCGGTGATTTCATTTTCCGTAGGATGGATAGATGGTGAAATAGGGTTGTTTCAAACTTATAATAACATATCAGTATATGAGAGATACTGATGTTATTACTTCATAATTAAAAAATCTAAGAATAAGAAGTCGAATAAGAAATAAAGTTGAAAGAATCAGTAACGGACATTACCTCTTCTTTGAAGCGCCTCTTTGAGTCCTCATCTTAGGGCACTAAAATTGGTCTTTGAAGAAGACCAAGACCTCTAGAATTTTTCTAGGGAAGTGTCTAAGAGAACTTGGTAGGGTTTGACTGTTCTTCAAGGCTCAAAGTGGTGTGAGGAAGAGGGAGAGGAGGTTCCCTTTTATAAGGGAGGAGAGGGGTTCCTTTGGAAAAACTAAAAATATTATTTTATTATAAAGCCAAATTCGGTTATAAATAGCTCCAAATTGATTTATTTAGAAGATAAGGTGGGGTGGGGTCGAAATACTCTCATCCAGTAGAATTTATACAAGTTTAGGTTCCTATTTTAACCTTATCATTTAGATTTAACATTAAGTTAAATAATTTTACTTTTACCGTGTCTTCTTGTGTTCTTATACTATAAGGTTAATAACCATACTGTTACAAGACAAACCAACCAAAAGTTGTTTATTATTAATATATATAACCTTATATAAGTCATTTGTCCGAACCATAGATTTTTAGGAATAAAATAACAATTAATAATATAATATTTTTTTAGAAAACTATTTTATATCAATTTTGACACTATTTAGTAATTGATTTTTGAGAAAATCATAACAGAATTATTAGTTCGAACAAAGTTAATTAACTCAATACTAACATTTCATATTAACACTTAAAATTAGTGGAATTCATAAAAAGTCTCAAATTACATTTATTTGGGTATTTATAACATCAATTATGTCAATATTTCATTAATAAGATAATTACTACATCATCGTTGTGTGATAAATAAATTAAATTATATAATGTCTAAAAATTACAAATTAAATACCATTATGTAGGAAATATTTTTATCTTTCTAATGAATATGTATAGTCAAATTTATCTTATGTATAACCCCATATTAAAAATTATCTACCTATTAAACATTGATTTTAACTATTTTAACCCTTCTTTAAATAAATTAATAATAAATGTCCTAATCTAATCCAAGTGGGCCTAAATGGTCATATTTTATTCCTAAGGTTGTTTTTGGTCGAATTAAAATTATCCAATAGAATTAGGACATGTTTTAGGGTAATAATAATATCATTTTTACCCTTAATTACTCTATTTACTTTTAACCGTGGTAAATAAAAGTAAAAAGTTACTATTCCCCAAAAATTATTTTCATCTCATTGAACCACATTTTACTTATTGACATAAATATTTTCTCTCAGATTTTTGAGATTCCAATCACCGAAGCAGTAAAATTAAGTTTTATGCGAAATTTAGTTTTTTTAACTACCACTTAGTGGTTTTACTATTCATCAAAAATTGAAAGTTTTCAGAAAAATACCAAAAATTAGGCCTAAGCTATTTTTGATATTATGAACTCAAAAATGATGTCTATTTTACCAAATTAAAAACATATCAGTTGAATTAATTAATTTAAAAATTAATTGCCGTCGTCAAAACAAATAGCGTGTTATTAAGAGATAATAAATATCAAAAGATTGACACTTGTTTATGTCTGGTTTAAATGTGAAATTACATCCAATGACCAACATTGTATTAAATTGTAAAAATATATTCTAAATAAACTTTAAAACCAATCAACTTAATAATTTATCACTATTAATTATTTCTATTTAAAAGGTTGTTTTTAATTAAAATTTAGTAATTTTCACAATTCATCAGAAAATGAAAGTTATTAGAAAAGTACCAAAATTTCACCCTAAGCTAATTTTGATATTCTGAATCCAAAAATCAAGTCCATTTTGAATAGTAAAATTTAAAAAAAATCAAAAATTGGTTATTACTATTCATAATGGCTAGTTTTAATAATATTTTAATAGCATATCGTTGTTTAGTGAAACTCGGTATTGCGTACTACACACTCTATCGAGGAAAGTCGTGATTGCGTGTAATGCAAGGCAAGTCAAGGATGTGTGTTGTGCAAGATCCTTTTAGTGAAGAGTACAACACAAGACATTAATGAAATTAAAAAGAATATTTTTCATAAAATCTCAGGGTGTTACATTCTACCCCCCTTAAAATGAATTTCGCCCTCGAAATTCGTCGGGGTTATAAATGGTTTACTACTCGAAAGTTTCTTTAATAGAAACCCACATCGTAAACAGGAATACCAAAACCAATCTTTAAAAACAAAATTATGAAATGTAACGGTTACCCAAATAAACTAATCACTGGGTTTCCACATAGGTGATAATATGGATATGGAATAGAAATCTAACCATCATTTTCTGATGGAGAGTGGTAGAGAACATGGCTATGGAAAAGCCAGAAATCACAAAGCCATAAATTTGTGACGATATAAGGTACCGTATGATTCATCAGATATAAGAGCACTAGGACAACATTTTTGGTTTTCATGATCATTTCCCTAAAGTTGATGAAATTAGAATTAGAAGAAATACTTTCATGATTTTGGTAGTCTCACCATTGGTCGTTCTTCTTAAAGAAATGAAGTTTAATTTTTCATTCGTGATGTGTAAGTAGATCATGTGATAGAATGATGGGTCATTCCATCGGTCTCAAACAAAAGGTTAGAAAAGTTATCAAAAAATATGTAAGTCCATCTATAGTCAGATTAATCATATATGGTTCCTAAAATGGACTTATACTTCTTATATTATACTACTTAATATAATAAAACAAGTTTCTACTAAACAGGGACTTCCTGTAGGCCAGTCGTAAGTGATAAAGGTCAATCGCACTGTGGTTGTGGGTTCGATTCCCACAGCCTTGTCCGACGTGATGGGTTGTCGCCCGTCCTGGAGGTTGTCATTTTTCTAAAGCTATAATGCAATAACATCCCATCAATAATATTGAAAAAAAAATTATCCTTAAAAAATACTAACTTATGTCCAACATAATACATTCTAATCTTTAGGCTTATCTAAAATACTTCGGTCCAAGCTCATAGTATAAAGAAAATGATTATTTGAAATGTCACATAACAATCACGTGAATGCCATCATTTATCCCCCATATATCATAATATATATCTTGTTGGTCAAATTACAAACATGTGAATACCTTAATCATGTATTCTCTTGAAGAATGAATACCCATTGAACCTTAGTGAAAACATGAATGCTGTTAAAAGTGAACTCTTTCCACATACCAAAATCCTCAAAATTCTATATACTCAAACCATGATATAACCTTCTCCATATATCAGTCATGAGCTCATGAATGCTATCAAACATTTAATTTTCTCTTTATCCCTTCATTATGCGCATATCATCTATTTTCCAAAAATATCTGAAAAACCTTTCATGGTTACTAATACCATTAATCATAGACTTTCAGAACATAGGAAAGACAACAGTGTAACAATCCTTATATGTATCATTATTCCATAGTACTATGAGATTACTTATACAACATTACACTAGATAAACATGTAATCATTCCACTACCTTCTTAAACCATTGACCGAGCTTCAACAATTATTTCATCTCACATATCATTTGTAGTCTCTTCATCATCATCAACATAAATACTACCCATACGACCATAGTGATTCTCTTCATGAGACTTTCCCTTAGGGAATTGGTTTGCATAATGCCCGTACATTCCACATTTAAAACATTTAACCACTGTTGATGTCGTAGCAATACCATTATCCTCATCCCTGGTGTTAACTTAACCTTTTCCTTTGCACTTACTGGCTTTGTGTCCTTCTTTTCCACACCCAAAGCATCTTCTAGTTCCTTTGAAACAATCTCCCCGATGCCTCTTCCCACATGATTTACATGAGATAAATTGAACTTTCTTTCCTCTATGATCATCATGAAACTCCATCTTTCTCTTATTATCTGAGTCGGGAAACTTACCAAAGTTGATATTATTGATCATATTATGAGATTGCTGATTAGGCATAATAACAATGTTTGGACTTCCAAATCCCGTTTCATTTGGTTTCTCATGAAGAATATCATTCCATTGTCCGTCATATCCTCCATTATCATGAATCTTCATGTTTCCAGCCATTTTCTAAAATCCAAATAGAATAGTGTGACAGTCAAAAATCATGCTAGGGAAAACAACATAATAATGGGGGAGTACCCTCAATATCTAACATCTTAGGTTAAATTATAATATCATTACCGTAGTTTTAGGACTATATCCTATAAGTATACTTCTCCTTAGGGACATCCCTAGACATACCTTAGAAATATATCTAGGGATCTCACTAACGTTTTTGCATCCTAGTTTCCAAAGGTTCACTAAACCTGTCCTCTGATACCAACTGTAGATACCCAAAGATTGACGTACATGGACATTACATTACTTTTTCAGAATACTTAATACATAAGAAAAACAGACACACAAGGACCGTAATAGTTTAGTGTCTTTGGAAACTCGGAATAAAATCTTCTAATCATGGTGAAAGATCATCAACAGCTCCCATTAAAGATGTTCACTTTTTTTCTTACCTAAAACCTTTCTTTGTATCCTGGGGAAAAGAAAACATAAAAGGGGTGAGCTCAAATTCCAAGTAAGTGTAAACATAGAAAACATAAAACAATCCATAAACATTAGAATGAAAAAACATGAACATAAAATCTAAACATCAAAATCTTAAGCAAAGACATAAATCATGGAAGTACATAAAGAATAGATCATAAAAGAACATTAATCATGATAAAATATCTTGGAAGTAAAAATTGTAATTGTTCCAACCATTAAGAACATGATATGATTTCCATAGTAGCCAAGGCATTGCTGGCAAGACCATATTAGTGGACAAAGTCCCTTTCTGAATCGAGTTCAATCCTCGTTTCAGTCCTGTAACATTGAACCGGATTAACATACAATTCTAGCCATGTCTATCTCATGAGATATAAATCTTTACCCAATGCATTGGAGGGAGATATAGGTCCCACCCATCTCATAATGAAATCATTCTTTCGTGTGCCACAAAATCATAAATAATACATCATAGCATAACCCATGTAATAAAATGGGATTCTTAATCATCATAAAATCATAACATACTCCATAAACAATTGATATCATTTCATCATAAGAAAATTCAAACAATTTAAATCATAGAGACATTTTACTTGAAACATACACATTTGAAATAATGTCATCTTAGATGGAAAATAGTTTTGACAAAACACTTGAAATGAATTCTTGAGGAAAATATCATTTCTTCTTTAAAATCATTTACTTTTCACAAAATTCCATGGAATTTTAAAAGATAAAGGTTTTGTTGAAAATAATCATGCAATCTTGTAGAGGAAACTTCTTGAAAATGAGGCGTTATGAAACCGTAAAAATCTGTTCATGCCGTATAAGTTAAAAAAACATTCTTCTCATAATTTTGCCAGAAAAGTCAAAAAAGTACCTCGTAACGTAAACAAAAGAAAGATTCCTCACATACCATGTAGTAAAAGTAAAAAATGGGTAAAAATGAAATTAAACATACATGAAAACACTTTTATAAAACATGGACATGGATGATAGAAATAACCCCAGTTAATACGTACGAATAAGCAATTTCGGATAAAAATGATATTTGCAAAATTATCCATTACCTTAGGTCCGATTTGCTTCATAAGTGTCCGAACCTCCTGTATAATGATTTAAATAATGTCATTGACTTATTACAGAATCATATTCATTGATATTATATCATATATGGTTCACTTATGACTTTATATTACCCGTTCTTTTTTAAATTCATGTTAAAGTAGTGTTTTGGGTAAAATCGTCTCATTTGTCGTTCGGGTGTTAACTTGTAATTATTCATATGATTACATAGATCATGATTACTTAAATCCAGAATGTAAAAAATTATTTATATATAATAAATATTCAGAAAATTCATATATATAACGGATCGATAAATGGAAAGAAATACACCGTTCATGGAGACGGTAGGTCGTATGTACGCATGAACGCTGTTTTCGGTTCCTTATTGAATTGAGTGGAATTAAGTAGATGACATAAAAATATATATACATAGATTAAGTAGTATTATTATGTCATATATTTCATTATTACTTATTATATATACTTTATAATCATTAATGAATGGTTAACATGGAGAATGAATCTCATCGCGTCGTGGAGACGGTAATCCGTACGTACGCACGAGCGATGATATCGTTCTCATGATCATGGAATTGTATTGGAGTGTTTGTATACTATTTTAGAGTCAATATAACTTTAAAATAATAATATATAGTTATTATGTACACCATTATACCAATCCAAGTAAGGTGGTGGTGGAAAATAGATTACACCACGGCATGGAGACGGTATTCCATACGTACGCACACGTGGTGATTTCATTTTCCATAGGATGGATAGATGGTGAAATAGGGTTGTTTCATACTTATAATAACATATCAGTATATGAGTGATACTTATGTTATTACTTCATAATGAAACAACCAAAGAAGAAGAAGTGGAAGAAGAAATAAAGTTGAAAGAATTGGTAAAGGACATTACCTCTTCTTTGAAGCGCCTCTTTGAGTCCTTCTCTTAGGGCACTAAAATTGGTCTTTGAAGAAGAACAGGACCACTAGGATGTTTCTAGGGAAGTGAAGAAGATAATTTTTCAGGGGTTGGCCGAGCTTCGAGGCTCAAGGTGGTGTGAGGAAGAAGGGGAGTAGGTACCCTTTTATAAGGGAGGAGAGGGGCTCCTTTGGAAAAACTAAAAATAATATTTTATTATAAAGCCAAATTCGGTTTTAAATAGCTCCAAATTGATTAATTTATAAGCTAAGGTGGGTATGGGTCTAAATCCTCTCATAAAATAGACTTTAGACAAGTTTAGGTTCCTATTTTAACCTTATCATTTAGATTTATTATTAAGTTAAATAATTTTACTTTTACCATGTCTTTTTGTGTTCTTATACTATAAGGTTAATAAACATACTATAACAAGCCAAACGAACCCCAAGTTGTTTATTATTAATATATATAACCTTTTCTAAGTCATTTTTCCAAACCATAGATTTTTGGAAATAAAAGTACAATTAATAATATAATGTTTGTTTTAAAAACTATTTTATGTCAATTTTGAAACTATTTAGTAATTGATTTTTGTGAAAATCATAACAGAATTATTAGTTCTAAATAAGTTAATTAAATCAATAATAACATTCCATATTAACCTAGAAAATTAGTTTAATTCATAAAAAGTCTCAAATTACATTTATTTGGGTATTTATAACATCAATTATGTCAATATTTCATTAATAAGATAATTACTGCATCATCATTGTGTGATAAATAAATTAAGTTATTTAATGTCTAAAAATTAAAAATTAAATACCATTAGGTAGTAAATCTTTTTATATTTCTATGGAATATTTATAGTCTAATTTATCTTATTTATAAACCTATATAAAAAATTATCTACTTATTAAACTTTGATTTTCACTATTTTAACCCTTCTTTAAATAAATTAATAATAAATGTCCTAATCTAATCCAAGTGGGCCAAAATGGTCATATTTTATTCCTAAGGTTGTTTTTGGTCGAATTAAACTTATCCAATGGAATTAAGACATGTGTTAGGGTAATAATAATATCATTTTTACCCTTAATTACCCTATTTACTTTTAACCGTGGTAAATAAAAGTAAAAAGTTACTATTCCCCAAAAATTATTTTCATCTCATTTAACCACATATTACTTACTGACATCAATCGTGTGTCTTGGATTTTTGAGATTCCACTCATAGAAGCGGTAAAATTAAGTTTTATGAAAAATTCAGTTTTTTTAACTACCACTTAGTGGTTTCACTATTCATCAAAAATTGAAAGTTTTCAGAAAAATACCAAATATTAGGCCTAAGATATATTTGATATTATGAACTCAAGAATGATGTCTATTTTACCAAATTCAAAACATATCAGTTGCATTAATTAATTTAAAAATTAATTCCCGTCATCAAAACAAATAGCGTGTTGTTAAGAGATAATAACTATCAAAAGATTGACACTTGTTTATGTCTGGTTTAAATGTGAAATTACATCCAATGACCAACATTGAATTAAATTTTAAAAATATATTCTAAATATATTTTAAAACCACTCAAATTAATAATTTATCACTACTAATTATTTCGATTGAAAAGGTTGTTTTTAATTAAAATTTAGTAATTTTCACTATTCATCAGAAAATGAATGTTATCCGAAAAGTACCAAAATATCACCCTAAGCTAATTTAGATATTCCGAATCCAAAAATGAAGTCCATTTTGAAAAATAAAATTTTCAAAATTTCTAATTGTGGTTTTTACTATTCATAATGGCTAGTTTTAATAATATTGTAATAGCATATTGTTGTTTAATTAAACTCGGTATTGCGTACTACACACGCTATCGAGGAAGGTCGCGATTGCGTGTAATGCAAGGAAAGTCAAGGATGCGTGTTGTGCAAGCTCCTTTTGGTGCAGCATACAACACAATACATTCATGAAATTAAAAATAAAATTTTTCATAAAATCTCAGGGTGTTACAATATTGAATTCTAGGATTCCAAAAAACCCATCTTAAGCAATAGATTTTAACCCATACCTGATCTAAGGTCTTAACAATTTCATATGGGTTGAATTTCTGATCCCAGTCATGAATATGCACTACACCTGGCTTTAGTGAGAGGGAACCAATCCTCATTCTCTCATCTTCTGCTCTTCAGAAGGGAAAAGTATGTGGAAATACCCTTTCTCGAGTGATACAATCTTCCATGTATCAATGCTCCAGATTTTTGATAATCTATTTGCGAGTTACTCCATCCTCCATTGTTTAGAATTTTCAGGGAGTATAATCCTAGAGACGATTGAATGAGAACCGAGCATAAACATTTCAGTAATTGCATTCGGGTCATCTTTGACATGAGCATTAGATCCTCTCCTACGAATACCCACATTCAAACCCTTAAAACAAGAAAATGACCTGGTGGAATCACTGACCTCGAAAGGTTTAATGCCGAGGTTTAATCGCTTTTGTGGATCCAACCCTTTGCGGATATCTTTTGAGTGTTTATGCGAGTTAAATATTCCTAAAGCTAGAAGGATTTCCATTATCCAAGCTTGCGATTGTGAGAGAAATCCCTAATCACCACGCTTGCAAGCACAAGAGATTATATAACCCTAATCGCCTTTGGGAATCACCTGAGAGATCTCCCAAATGCTCGACCCATCTTCCTCAGTCTAAGAATCCTTCTTTTTTATTCTGAAATCATGTATATTTATCTGTATGTTCTTTATTTCATGAAAAAAATTCTAAGAAAAAAATAATTGAAATAATTTGATTCACTTTTAAAAAAATATAGAAAAGGGTGATCATCTACTCTAATTAAATTATAAAAGACATTCCATAAATTATAAAATGGGAATAAATAGAGAACCTTTTTATGCCATTACTAGACTTATTAATGAAACCAAAATATATACAATCTTTTCACATGAAAAAACTTCCCAATAACCCCCTATAGGTATTAGCAAGACCAACATGATTGCGATTTTACTTATTTACAACAATCCTAACAGAGATAATTTTCTGAGTGTTGAATAAACCCTAAAAAATACATAACATAATCCTCATATAAAATTTCATTCAAAACTAGATATCCCATTCTTATTACCACTTGAGTTATTATTCCTAGAAGATCTCCCAATTGAAAAAAATGATTCTCATCCATAATTATGGTAAAATTTTCCTAGAATGGGGTTACTGTATTAGAAGAACCTAGTACCTTTTATTGATCATCTATGAAAGGGATATTTAGAATTCTATAATAAAAAGTACAAAAACTAATATTTATTCATCGATTCATTCTTTCTTGAAAAAAATTTATGAAGAAATACTGAAGATAATTTGAGTCACTTTCAAACAAATATAGCTAAGTGTGACACTCTACTCTACTGAACTACTAATAAAGAAATCATCAATTCTCAAATTGGAAAAAACCCAAAAAAATCGTAATTTGTTGATTTATTAATGCCAAATAGAAAATATCCCATCTTTTCAGAAACAAAATTCTTCTCAAAAAAATCTTCTTCATCGCAGAAAGACCAATAAGATCATCCTTCTGGTAATTTAAAAAATTCCTAAGATAGATAAATGGCTTCGTGTTTGATAAACAATGACAATTACACAACATGATACTAATTTAAATTTTCATTTAGAATTAGATATCTTTTTCATATTACCACCTAAGTGTTTGTTCGTAGATAATCTCCTCATTGTGACGAATTTATTCTCATCTATATCTATGATAA
The DNA here is from genome assembly GCA_963277665.1 of Viscum album. Taxonomy (NCBI): domain Eukaryota; kingdom Viridiplantae; phylum Streptophyta; class Magnoliopsida; order Santalales; family Viscaceae; genus Viscum; species Viscum album. The sequence goes on along the minus strand of OY728140.1, from coordinate 1,707,411,857 downwards.
AATTCTACTAGAATTGTTTTACCATGTTGGAACAGCCTAGAATCTATTATTGATCATCAGGGAAAAGTCTCCCCAAAAATATATCAGAATAGGTACCCTAACTGATATTAATCTAATCAGTTTCCCATGACATAAAACCATAAAGAACGTGAATCCCAAAATTTATAAGAAAATTGCTATCAAAATCATGAAGACGTATTAAATTTTCATTATCATGTGAGACATTGGTAGATTGAGAAGGATCATGCCTAGCCACATATTGGATGTATCTTTGATGCGATAAAGTATTAGCTTTGATATTGTCCATATTCGAATTCACTATATGTACCTTCTACAGAAAATCATTCAATTATAGAGTCTTCCCAGTACTAAAGACAACTTGAATACCATCAGAGTCTATAGTTGGTTCATAAAAATCAATAGGATCCTTTTAGTCTCTATCTTGACCAGTGCTAAAAGAGTTTAAATCATCCAAAATTGGAGGTCTTGAATTTCTATTAGCAATGTCAACATAAATAGACATGTTTCTAAAATTTTCATCATGGTATGAACCTTATTGAGATCGAGAAGGATCAAAACTATCCACCTTTTGGAGGAATCCACCATGAGATAATGTATTAGATTTGATATTATCCATAATAGAATTTGTTGGGTGTCCCTCCTCAAAAATAACAATATATAATGAAGACTTACTAGACTAGAAGACAACATGGAGTCCTAGAGAGCCCATAATAGTTCTAGAAGATTCAAAAATGGCATTATGAAAGGTATATCTATCCAGTTATATAGATTAAAGAATATGATAATTATAATTTTAAGATAATAAAACTGGGTCATTCATGGGAGTGATAGTACTAAAATGATCATTTTACAAATATTAAAAAAATTGATATCTTGAGAAATTTCAATATATATGAATTCATCTTCATTGTCAATAATTCATGTACATTTTGCACCACCACTAGAATGAGCACGAATGTTATCATAATTTTAGAGATCCTCGTCTTCTTCTTCCTCTACAAGGGAAACCTAAGATTTTACATTGTAGTTATTCTCATAAAAATCAATTGGATGTTTTTTCACCTATTTCTCATGTTAAACCTTTCCACCATGCATTCCCATTTCAATAAAAACATATTTTATATGTTTTTACTAACCTCTTTACATTCTGTATCATCATGAGGTTGTTTTAATTATTTTTAAATAACTCGTAAATTATTAATAGAAATTTAAAATATCTATTATAATTCAAAAAAGGGTGGAATATATTCATATTCAACATTTTCCCTGTAGTTTTGGTCATTTTCAGTGATGGTTATCACATTTTGAGTTTCATTTCAAAATTGGAATTAACCAAAATTCCAGCACATAAACCCAAATCACCCTAATGATTTTGTTTATCTATTTTCCAAGTTACTCGAATGTGATAAACAATATCATTTAGTATTTTAGGATTCCAATTCACCCAATTCATCTCATAAAGTCTAACCCAAACATGAGAAGTTTGATTACTATGATTATAGGGATTAAATTTGATATTACATTCATAGATCCTTAAAATCCGTGGCTCCAGATTCACATTTCCAATCTTTTGGACTATTTCAAGATCATTCTGATTAGGCAAAATAATATGAAATAAGCCTATTCCAATATGAATAATCTTCTGATCAATCCCCCCATTAATACGATATAAATGATTTCATATTAGTGTAAGACCCTGTATTTTCCCAATTCATGTGCATGACATAGCCAATAGTGTAGAATTTTCATAATCCAAATCATTGATATAGGTCCTATGGATCTAAAACAATAAAGAATACCCCATCATCCATTTGTATAAAAGAATGTGGTCTAGGAAACAAATTCTTGGATGTTTCTTTTTCATAAAGAGCCTCCAAAAATGTGATTCCCTTAATTTTATAAATCCATGATACTCCACCAATATTTATGTTTTCAGAAGAAATATTATTTCTTTATATAGATTCAAAAACCACATCCTTGAAATAAAACTCCCAATATGGATGAAATGAATCCATGACCAAAGAGAATAAATACATCGACGTAGAATAATCATTGATTTCCACTAAAATTTCTATGAAATTTGAAGAATAATATCATTATTCATTAGAGAATTATACATCACCATGACATCATATTGCATTATTTTTTAAATGTTAAATATTATTGGAGGACATAATGCACTCAGTCTCTGTGTGATTAATCTACTAATAAAAGTCAAGATTTTGGTAATATGGGGAACCTAGATATGTTTAGATGATTTATTTTGTAGAAAAATAGACATTTATGATTTGGTTAAAATGAATTCATTAACTTCGTACTGAGAGTAGTTATTATAAAGGCCTAGCCCTAAACATCACATAATCTGGAATTAAATGAATAATTCACATTGAGGATCTTTTTAGGTTCAGAGTTTTTGAGAATTAGGTCATAAGATTTATATAACTACATGAATATTACATGTATACAATTCTACTAAGTATACATTTTTTTATTAAATAAAACCTCTTGAAAAAAAGATTCATGTCTACTTCCATATTTTAGATAGCATGAATATTACATGATCCAATCCTTGACCCTGTTTATCTTTATGTCTTGTGAAAAACATTTCAAAACATGGGATGAGCATAAAAAGCTCTGTAAGGGTTATAACATAAGAATGAAATAATTATTATATCAATAAATACAAAACATAAACTATTTTTCTTACAACATGAAAACAAAAGATTTAATATTAACACATAGTAATCACAAATCATAAAGGTATTTTATGGCATTATTATCATACTTACATTGCAGTTATCACAGCTACATAGAGAGTTACATTACAATACCCATCATAGTATATTCTCTAATATCTTTGGAGAAACATTCATGTTTACCTATGTCACATTACCCAATGCATTGGAGATCTATCTCAGGCTCCCCTCCCCTAGGTTTTTCATGGAACCACCCATATATGTAAAAATGCCCAAGAACCATAACATATTCAAAACACATAAATCAAACATAAAGGAAAGATAACATTTCCACATTTCAATGAAAATATATTATTTAAATATATTGACATAAAAAATCCATTATCAAAACCATTTTCATTACCAAAATACGTAAAAGTATATAAGGTATTTATTTTCCTTTTAAAAACATTACGGTTTGTTAAGGAATCCAAAAGATCAAATAATACTCTTGGTGGCAGAAAGGGTCTTCGTCACCCTTACGTTAAAAAGAAACATTATTTTTTTTCATTTAGTAAAATGATTTGTAGAAAAATATTCCCATTTAATGAAATGAAAATTCAAAATTTGTTATACAGTGTTTAAAAGAAAGTCATGTATTAAAAAAATATATGCCGCAATGAAATGAGATTGACATGAAGCCCCTTACCTTGTGTCCGAATTGACCTGTTTGTTCTTTAATCTCCTAAATAATAAACTAAAGTTAACTTATACTTTGTTAAGAAACATTATAAAGTTTATTATTACTTTTATATCACTTATTACCATGTTATAAACATTATTTAATCATTTACGTTAATAACATTCTTTTTCTCAGTATTTGGTACTTGAGTCAAAAATGGACTTCTTATAATTACAAGTTGTTCACATGGTTAAAATATCATTATATACCTAATGATATTCATTATTTAGATATCACATATATCATATATATCTAGTATAAAACTATTTTTATAATGGTACATAACATTTTGAGGAAGAATTGAAATGCACCGTTCATGGCGGCTGTAAGTCATATGTACGCAATACCGGTACTTTCATTTCTATTTCTTATTTCAATGGAATTAAAACATAATTATACATAGTTATATTATTATTCAAATATAATATCATATATAATATCGTTTATTCCATCCTTTATATGAATCACATATGGAATTAATGAGTCATATCACTTTGAGGGGGTGGTAGTCCGCACTTCCTCAAATGAAATTATCGTGATTACCAATAATGGAAAAAATAATGGTATGATCTAAAATGAAAATAAATAATTATATAGAAATCATAAACATAATATATATCATATATAAATATAGAGTCGTCTTAATGGCCATCATTAGAGGTAGTATGAGATAATCAAACAATCATTCTTTCATGAGGCATTAGTTTTCCCTTCACAGAAACATTATGTTCTTCACCCATTAGATTGAGGTGTGTGTAATTGTAGTTAGAATACATCTCATAACAACATCCTAGTATATTTAGGATACTATTTTGTTATAAAATAAAGTAATAATAGAATAAAAATTGTTTAGGTGTTGTAGAAGTAAATCAAATGAAAAGAGGTTAAGAGAAACAGTTACCATAATTTTGGGTAACTCTATTTAGTTAGAACCAAAAAGACTTATTGAAGTTCCTTATGCCTAAGTTAAGGCTTCTATAAGGGGAATAATGATCTTGAGAGCTTATTTGGGAAGTTTTTGGGGGATCCAAGCGGCTTGAGAGGTGTGGGGAATGAGTTATAAGTGAGGGCTTTTATAAGGAGGGTAGGGGCTCTTTGAAAAAGTTTGAAAATATTATTTTATTATATAATGATGTTGAGTTTTTAAAATTCAAAAACTAATTAAAGTCAAAGATAATAAGAATATTGGTTGACATAAAATCATAAAATAATAATTGTATAGGTTTTGGATACTGTTTTAATAATTATAATCTTAATTATTTAAATCATTTATTAATGAGGTAAATACGTCATCTTTATTGTGTCTTAAATAATATTTTTTTTGATGTCTAATAATTATAAAAGAAACACCATGATGTATGAAATTGTTTTATATTTCCAATTAATATTTATAGTCAAGATGCTAACTTATATAACCACTTGTAGAAGCTAATTTTCAAAAAGATATTTGTTTATGTCATTTTTGCCTTTACTTTAAGTCAATTAATCTAAAGGGTCATTATCACTACCATGTGGATCCATAGGGTCCCAAAATCTACACAAGGATGCCCATGGTAGTCCATGACTCATAGAATAAGGTTATGACAACTGTTAAGGTAATTATGTATTATGATGATATTATTTTTACCATAAATAACCCTATTTACCTTTAACCGTGGTTAATAAAAGTCAACAGTTATTGTTCCACAAAAATTCTTTTCATCTTATTGAACCAACTTTTAATTACTAATAAAAACCATGTATTTTTTATTTTTGAAATTCCATTCATAGAAGTGGTAAATTTTCATTTAAATGAAAAAGTCATTTTTTAACTACTACTTAGTGGTTTCACTATTCATCAAAAATTGACATTTTTTAGAAAAATAACAAATATTCATCCTAATATATATTATATATTACTAATTAAAAAATTATGTCTATTTTATAAAGTTTAAAACATATAATTTGGATTAATTAATTTAAAATTAATTCCCATTATCAAAACAAATAGCTTTTTTAGAAATAATAACTATTAAAAGATTGATACTTATTTATGTCCAATTTCAATGTGAAATTAATTAAAACGATCAACATATGATTAATGGGTAAAAACATAATATTATTTAACTTTAAAACCAAATAAAAAGATAATATAACAATATAAATAAATTATATTATAAGGCACTTTTTAATTAAAATACAGTATTTTTCACCATTAATAAAAAATGAATGTTATCAGAAAAGTACCAAAAATTTACCCGAAGTAAATTTTTAGGTCCCAATTCTAAAGAAGAATTTTATTTAGTCAAATAGAATATATGAAATTGACTATAACTAGATTTAAGGATGATTCTCCATCAAAAGGTGGTATATTACCCATTAAAGGTAAATTATGCTTAAAATTAGATTCATTCACATTTTAATCCTCTAACTTTTATTAGATAAATGTAAAAAAATTTAACAAACATGTATAATCATATTGTAGTTAGTTCTATTCCTTCCCGTCAACACAATGGCTAGCCCTTAACTACCTTTTAAAATAATATTATTATATTATTAGTGTGCAATGTTAGATTTCAAAGAGACTCGTTGTTCTGTATCAGGTATGATATCGATCATAGCATCCCCTTCAAAGAAAAATTAATATTTCACTCCCAAATATTAATAAATATGAAAATATATTATTCTTTATTTACATGGGATGTTACATACTTCCCCCCTATTGGGAATTGCGTCCTCATAGTTTTTTTCACTTATCAAATAAATGGGGGTATTTATCCATCATAGCATTTTTAGATTTCCACGTTGCATCTTCAGACATATGTTCTTTTCATAAAACCATTACATGGGAAATTACCCTATTTTGCAACACTTTCTCTCTATAGTCAAGAATCTAGATAGGTTGTTCCTCATAAAAGAGATTCTCTTCCAACTGAACTTCCTCTCAACTTAAAACATAAGATGGATCTTGCATATACTTTATCAACATTGAAACATGAAAAACATTGTCTACCATGGACAAATTTGGAGGTAAATCCACTATGTATAAAACTGATCCAACTTTCTCCAGGATTTTATAAGGTCCAATGAACCTGAGACTCAGATTTCCCTTCTTAACAAAATGCATCACACTTTCCAATGGAGAAACATTGATAAAGACATGATCACATACCTCAAAAGAGTGATCCTTCCTCTGGTTATCCGCATAACTTTTCTACCTGCTCTAGGCGGTTCTCATGTGCTTTTGAACCAACTGAACTTTTTCGGCCATCTCTTCTACCAATTCTATTCCCATCAAATTCCTTTCACCTACTTCATCCCAAAAATATGGATTTTGACAATTCTTTCTATATAATTCTTAAAATGGATCCATATGTATACTATAATGAAAAATGTTATTATAAGAAAATTCAACCAAAGAAATATTTTGGTCCCAAATTCCTTAGTAATCTAGTGAACAATCATGTAGCATAAACTCTAAGGTCTGAATTGTTTGTTCTGACTTCCCATCTGATTGTGGATGAAAATATGTACTAAAATTTAATTCACTTCCCAACGACTTTTGAAGGCCTTTACAAAATATAGAAATAAACATGGGATCACGATCAGATATAATAGAGAGGAAAACACCATGAAACCTAACTATCTCTTTAATATACAACCAAGAAAGTTGATCTAGAGACAAATTATCTCAAATATGAAGGAAATGAGAAGATTTATTCAATCGATCAACAATGACCCCGATTGCATTATTACCTCGATATGTCTTTCGTAATCTCACAACAAGGTCCACAGATATTTTTTCCCATTTCCACTCTAGCACTGGTAAAGATTGAATCATCCCTTTTAGTAATTATCACTCTACTTTAACCTACTATCAAGTCAAACAGATAATAGTAAAATTAGAAATATCTTTTTTTCATTCCATCCCACCAGTAATACTCACGAAGATCTTTGTACATCATAGTACTGCTAGGATTAAATGAAAATGGAGAACTATGAGATTCGCATAACAACTCATTCTTTAACTATAAATCATAAGGCACACAAAAACTCTTCCCAAACCTAAAAACACATTCATTAACAACATTAAATTCAGAAAACATACCATTCTGAACCATCTCTACCTTTTTCTATAACTCACTTTCTTTCTTCACTGCTTTCTTTATTCTGTATGATACAGATGATTTCACTGACACCAAAAGTAAAACAAAATAATTTCCTGCACCAACAAATTCTATGAAAATGTTTATCACATCAAAATCCAAAGGATCTTGTTCCAAATGTAGCATGGTTAATGAAGCATTACTTTTTAGACTCAAAGCATCAGCCAGTTTATTCTCTTTTCCTGGATGGTAATGGATCGTGGTGTTTTTTGTGGTGTCTGTTTTGTCCAACACGTTAATGGTTCCTTGTGATGTTATGTTGGTTATCACTTAGCCATAAAGTGATTTGTATTGTGGGTTCTCACTTAACCAAAAAGTGTTTCAAAAATCCAAAAAAATTATTTTCTAGCTAGATCATGCAATCATAATCCTTGATTAATTCCAACCATATCCCTTGTCTCATGTTCAATTCATTCTGAGTGAATATATACTTCAAAATTTTTTGTTCATTATATATTTCACATTTTACTCCATTCAAATGATGTCTCCAAATTTTTAAAGAAAAAATGACAGCAGCTATTTCCAAATCATGTGTAGGGTAATTTAACTCATGATGTTTCAACTGACATAAAGAATAAGAAATTACAAGATCATTTTGTATAAGGAAACAACCAATTACTTTCAACGAAACATCACTATAAATAAAAAACTCAACATTTCTGGAACGTAGTTCCAAAACTGCATCATTCAGCAATCTTCTTTTCAATTCTTGAAAATAATCATCACATTCTTTTGTCCAAATTAACTTAACTTATTTTTGTGTTAACTTAGTCAGTGGACTAGATAACCATGTAAACGTTTCAACAAACATCCAATAATAACCTTCCAAACCCAGAAAACTATGAATCTCTTTTATATTTGTCGGTCTTGGCCATTCTTCAGCAAATTTTGTTTTAGAAGGATCAATATGTGTTCAATTTTCTGAAACAATGTGACCAAGAAATAAAATTTGTTGTATCCAAAACTTACACTTACTGAATTTCCCAAACAATTTCTTTTCTTTTAAGGTTTTCAAGACAACCCTTAAATTACATTCATGTTCCTCTTTACTTTCAGAATAAACCAAAATATCATCAATGAACACAACCACCAAGAATTCACAATAATTTTTATTTATAATATCCAGGAATAGAGTAGGTGCAGAGGTTAAATCAAAAGGAATAACTAGAAATTCATAATGTCCATATCTATAATGAAACACGGTCTTCTGAATTTTTGTTCCATTAATTTTAATTGATGGTACACTAACCTCAAATCAATATTCAAAAAATACTGAACTCCCTGGAGCCGATCATTCAAATCATCGATATGAAGAAAAGGATAATTTTTCTTAACAGTGATGTTATTCAATGCTCTATAATCAATGAAAAGTCTCATTAAACCATCTTTATATTTTACTAATAAGATAGGATCACCCCTTGGTGATGTTCTAGGTTGATTGAAACATTTATCTAATAACTCCTGTAATTTCTTCTTTAACTCTAAAAGTTCAATTTGAGCCATTTGATAAGGGGGTTTTGAAATTGGATTAGCATATAGAACTAAGTCAAAAGTAAATTCATCTTTGTGATCAGGTATAATAATAGGAAATTCATCAGTAAAAACATAAAGGTACTCATTTACCATTGGTGAATAATTAATATAAATAGTTCCTTTGTTTTCAAAAATATGTGCAAGGTAACATTCCTTTACATATTCTACTAGATTCTCACCTTCCAGATATGATATCAAATGAAGGGATCATTCTTGTACACAAACGGAAAATATTTCTAAAAAGAAACCTCTTTATCTCTAAAGTCAATCTTAGCATGATAAACAAAAATCCAATCCATAGCCCAAATAACATGAAACTCTACTAGAGAAAATATAATAAGGTTTGCTGGTAGATTCTTCCTGCACACTAGGACAAGAAGGTCTTATGTTTTCTTATTGTCTCAAAATTTCCTCTATGTGTTTTTACCATAAGTTTAGGATTCAAATCTTGAGATGGAATTCCCAATTTACTAGAAAACTTCTCAGAAATGAACGAATGTGTAGACCCTAAATCAAAAAACCCATTGGCTTAATATGAATAAACAAACAGTGTACCTGATACTACTTTATTTGACGGCCTAACATATTCTGAAGTAGTTGCAAAGGATTTCACCACCCCTTTCTTCTTGTAGTCTGACTACTTTCTCTCAGTTGAGTTCTTTTTTGGACACTCATTTACTTAATGACCCATTTCACTTAACATAAAACATTTTACTAATTGTAAATCCTATTTTGTATTAATTTTACCTTGATCTTTTTCAATGCAATTACGGGCCTTATGTCCCATTTTACCACATCAGTAGCACTTACTAGAATTCAAAATACATTTCCTAGTATGCTTTTCACCAAATTTTTTTCAGAATGCAAACTTTTTTTCTTACCATCAGACTTTTTTGATGAGTTCTTCCCTTTCTTCTGCCACCTCGACCTCTTATTCTATTGTTTTTCAAAGAACATATGATCATTGGAAAAATCCATTTCCACCTTCTCCGCACAAAAAAATAGTTTGTCATAACTTTTGATTTCATGAGAAGCTAAAGCCCTTAGATACTTTGGCATTAATCTTGAGTAAAAATGGTGTATTTTACTATCACGGTCTTATATGAAATTTGGAGAATACCTTGACAGTCGAGTGAATTTTTCTTCATAAGCAGCCACTGATTCATTCTCCTGCCTCAATTCTAGGAAGTGTTTTTCCATCCTAAGTCAAGCCACATTTGGAAATTATTACTCAAGGAACATACCTTTGGACTCATCCTAATCAAGAGCATTGATCTCCTCAATATCCTTGATATTTTTTCCAACTGACCACTAATAATCATCTTCACCTTCAAAATGGTAAACTGCAAGACTAACCTTTTGATTTTCTGAACAACCCATGACATAGAAAATCTTTTCCAGTGGTTTAATCCACCTGTCTGCTAGAACAGGGTCAGATGATCATATGAATAATGGGGGATGTCACCTCCTGAAATACTCCACTTCTGACATGTTCCTCTATGGTTGATCTGGCTTATCTCATGCATGGATACCACCACTATTTATATCCTGAGTCAACTATGTCGTCACTACAACAAACTGTTTAGTTCCGATTATGACCATCTTAGGTTGCTGATTTAGAAGGTTTTCTTCCTCCTGATGTCGTGCCTACATAGCTTCCCTATTTCATCTATGGAAAACCATACTGAACACTAAAATATCTTAGACGAAGCAACATGGTAATCTATAAATGCTATATCATTTCAGTATAAAGTAATTTATAGATATGAATTTAACAATACCATATATCCTACAATTATCTAAATCGACATTCGATGCCAACTATAGGGACCCAGCCTTAAACATTACATAATCTTGAATTAAATGAATAATTCACATTGATGATCATTTTAGGTTTACTGTTTCAGAGAATTTGGTCATAACATTTACATAAAAACATGAATATTACATGTATACAATTATACTTAGTATCCATTTTTTCATAAAATAAAAACACTTGAGAAAAAGAGTCATGTATAGTTCCATGTTTTAGACAACATGACTTCTCATTTGTCTCATCCTTGACCATATTCATCTTTATGTCTTGTGAAAAAAACATTTTAAAACATGGGATGATCATAAAAAGCTCAGTAAGGGTTATAAAATAAGAAAAATTTCATTAGTCCATCAATAAATACAAAACATAAACTATTTTACTTACCTCATGAAAACATAAGATTTATGAATAACATATAGTAATAAAAAATCATAAAGTTAACTTGTGGCATTCTTATCATACTTTCACTGTATCTATCACTTCTACAAATGGAGTTACGTTGGAATACCCATCACAGTATATTCTCTAATCTATTAGGAGAGACATTCACGTTTACCTCTATCGCGTTACCCAATACATTGAAGAGATATCTAAGGCTCACCTGCCCTAGTTTTATCACAAAACAACCAGTATACGTAACGATTCCTAAGAACCATAACAGATTCATAACAAATAAAACAAATATAAATGAAAGATAACATTTCCACATTTCAATCACAATATATCATTTAAATATATTGACATAACAAATCCATTATAAAAACCATTTTCAAAAACAAAATTCAAAAAATATAATATGGTATTTATTTTCCTTTTAAAAACATTATGGTTTTTTAAGGAAGCCAAAATATGAAATAATACTCGCAGTGGAAGAAAGGATCGTTGTCACCACTTTCGTTAAAAAGAAACATTATTTTTTTCACTTATTAAAACACTTGGTAGAAAAATATTACCTTTTAATGAAATTAAAATTCAAATCTATTTATACAAGGTATAAAATAATGTCGTGTATTAAAACAAAATATTCCTCAATGAAAGGAGATTGAGAAAAAGTCCATTACCTCGTGTCCGAATTTACTTGTTCGTTCTTTAATCTCTTTAATAATAAAATAAAGATAATTTATACTTTATTAAGAACCTTTTTCAAGTTTATTATTCCTTTAATATCACTTATTACCATGTTATAAACATTATGTAATCATTTAAGTTAATAATGTTTGTTTTGTCGATATTTGGTACTTGAGTCAAAAATTGATTTCTTATAATTACAAGTTATCCACATGTTCAAAAGATCATTATATCCAAAATGATATTCATGATTCAGATATCATATAATATATATATATCTATTATATACATGTATTTATAATTGTACATAACATTGGGAGGTAATAAATGAAATGCACCGTTCATGGAGACGGTAAGTCGTACGTACGCATGAATGCTACTTTCATTTCTATTTCATATTTTAATGGAATTAAAACTTAATGATAAATAGGTATATTATAATTCCAGTATAATATCATATATTATATCATTAATTTCAACCTTTATACATCCCACATATGGCATTAACGAGTCATATCACTTTGAGGGGGCGATTGTCCGCACTTCCTCAAATGAAATTATCGAATTTACCCATAATGGGAACCATAAAGGTATGATATAAAAGGAAAATAAATAAGAATACAGAAAAAATAAACATAATATATATCATATATAAATATATTGTCATCTTAATGTCCACCATGAAAGGTGGTAGATGATAATCAAACAATCATCATTTTGTGATTAGTTAGTTTTCCATTCACAAAAACATTATGTTCTTCACCAATTAGATGGAGGTGTGTGTAAGGGTAGTTCGAATCCGTCTTATAAACAGATACTAGTATATTTAGGAAACTGGGTTTTTTATAAAATAAAGTAATAAAAATAGTTTAGGGGTTGTACAAGTTAAATAAAATAAAATAAGTTAAGAGAAATTGTTACCTTTAATTTGGGTAACTCCCTTTTGTTTGAACCAAAAGGAAATTTTTAAGTGCCTTCTGCCTAAGGTAAGGCTTCTAGGAGGAGGAGATGGATTTTGAGTGATTATTTGGGTAGGTTTTGGATGATCCAAGGGGCTTGAGGGGTTTGATTAATGAGTTAGAAGTGGGGGATGTTTATAAAGGGGGAGGGGCTCTTTAAGAAAGTGTGTAAATATTATTTTATTATATAATGATACTTGGTTTCTAAAGGTTAAAACCTAATTAAATTAGAATATAACATGAATAATGGTTGAAATAAAATCATCCAATAATAATTGGAGAGTTTTTGGATATTATTTTAATATTTATAATCTTATTTATTTAAATCATTTATTAATGGGGTAAATACTACATCTTTATTGTGTCATAAATAATTTAATTTATATGATGTCTAAAAATTATATAAAAAATACCATGATTTATTAAATCGTTTTATCTTTATAATTGATATTTATAGTCTAAAAGATAACTTATATAACCTCTTGTAAAAATTAATTTACAAAAAGATATTTTTTATGTCATTTTTTCCTTTACTTTACGTTAATTAATCTAAAGTGTCATTATCACTCTCAAGTAGCTCTATGGGGTCCCAAAATCGACCCCAGGATTCACATGGTCTGCCATGTTTTATCCAATAAGGTTCGGACTAGTGTTAAGGCAATTTTGTATTATTATTATGTTATTTCTACATTGAATTACCATATTTACCTATAACCGCGGTAAATAAAAGGAAAAAGTTACTATTCACAAAAAATTATTTTCATCTTATTAAACCACATTTTACTTACTAATAACAACCTTGTGTTTTGGATTTTCAAAATTCAATTCACAAAAGTGGTAAAATTTTCTTTAAATGAAAAATTCAGCTTTTAACTACTACTTAGTGGTTTCACTATACATCAAAAATTGATGTTGTTCAGAAAAATACCAAAAAACTCAGACTAATCTATATTTGATATTACAAATGAAAAAATTATATCTATTTTAACAAATTTAAAACTTATAATTGGGATTAATTAATTTAAAATTAATTCCCATTATCAAAACAAATTGCCTTTTTTAAAGAAACAATAACTATTAGAAGATTGATACTTGTTTATGTCATATTTCAAATTAAAATTAATTAAAGTTACAAAAAGTAGATTAATTGGAAAAAAAACATAATATAATAACACTTTAAAAACAATTAGAAATATGATCTATCCATATAAATAAATTTTATTAAAAGGCACTTTTGAATTAAACTATAATATTTTTCACAATTCATAAAAAATGAATTTTCTCAATAAAATACCAAAAATTACATAAACTAAATTTTGATGTCCCGATTCTAAATAAGAATTTTATTTTTTCAAATATAACATATAATAGTTAATATAACTATATTTAAAGAGGGTTCACCATCAAAAGGTGGTAAATTAACCATTTAAGGTAAATTATGCTTAAAACTATATTCATTCCCATTTTAAGCCTCAAACTTTTATTGGATAAATGTGAAAACATTTAAAAATCTTGTATAATCATATTGTAGTTTGTTATATTCATTTCATTCAATAAAATTTCTAGGCGTTAACAACCATTTAAAATAATCTAATTATATTATTAGTGTGCAACGTAATATTTCAAAAAAACCGCTGTTGTGTATCGGGTACGCTATAGAACATAGCATCCCCTTAAAAGAAATATTAATATTTAATTCACAAATATTAAAAAATATGAAAATATATAATTCTTTATTTACATGGGATGTTACAGTTCTACATGAAAATAGTTTTATTTTTTATTTATTCATGGGATGTGGTAGAGGATTGGATGATAGATAGTTGCGATAGTGTCCAATGAAAAATATTAATCAATATGGAGGTCATATATATGAAAGATAAAGATTTGAAATTTTTATCACAAATCATCTGTCCTTTTCTAGGAAGGATGGAGAGACATTAATTGTTACAGGTAGGTCATGATTATGTTGAATTTTTTTTCTTGATAGTTATTGGTGAAGCTAGTGTGTTATGATTAAAGTGGATAAATTATATGGAGGTTAAGTATTTGAAATAACATATGATTATCATAAATATTTTACAGGATGGTTTCATCATATGTGTTCTAGAAATATGAATGTATTTGTACCATTATTATATTGGGTATCTTGGTAGTGACGTAACCAGGTATGTGATTCCTTTAGTGGTGAGTACCATAGTTATAATTGGGAAAATTTGTGTTTCATGGTCATGGATAATAGTCATAAGTATATTTATTAAACAACATTTCAAATCCTTAAGGTATATTTGAGAATGATTTTTGGGATTTGATTGGGTTTAGTTGACGGTGTGGCAATATATTTCTTGAGGATGAGTTGTTTTATGATGGGGAGGTTTCCAAGAGATATGAATTTGTGTGTGGTAATTTGGGTATATATTTGGCCTGATAATGATGAATTGGGCATGTTTTTGGGATATAATTTTATCATTTAAGAACTCAAGCTCAGTTTTTGGAAGCTAGCCCCATTTTTAAGACTTCTCCATTGAGGATAGAAGCCACAAGTTATCTTTTGAATTGGTATTGGGTACTCTATAGGCCTAAAATAGAAGAGGGTGGTCCAATGAGGTTCACAATCCACCCAGTGGATTTGAAATACGGTACCACGTTCATCAGTTCCACCAATTTTTATCCCATTAAAAGTGGAGATAAACCCCTTTTCCCCTTCCTCATACTCATTTCTCCTAACTTCCTAAGGGTGTATCTTAGTTGTTATCTATTCTTTGAGCTATAAGTTTTAGGAAGACATCGAGAGTAAGGAACAATTACCTATGATATTTATTTCTATTTACATTAAAAGTATGTTAGACTAATACTAAAATATCCATTTTAGCTATTTTTATTTATATTCTCATTTCATTACGTCGTATATAGATTTTTGTTGAATAATTGGACATGCATGCCACAACAAGTATTAGGTAGGTGGTGCATAGATATTGTTGATGATATAAATTTTTTTTGTTTTTCGAGATTTGTGATCGTGGGTAGGGTTCTGTTTGTGACCCCAAATGAAGTAATTATGGTAATCATTTTCTAAGAGATAGGTATAGGCATTACCTTATATGGGGGTTTACATGATCTAAGGAATGTATAGGTTATGTGTAGGTTGGATTCATTAGGAATTAAATGGAATGTTTCTATGTGTTTTCATGTGAATGTTCACGGGATATATTTTCTGAAGTGGTTCTTTTTGGACAAAATGGGTATGGTTGATGTGGTTATGGGGTGACATTGTTCTCTGGTATGATTTAGGTGGTGATTACCCCTGATGTATGTGGTGATTGAGGTTTTAGAGGTTTCTACAATTGTAGGAGGTTGGTGATTCCACTCATTGTGAGATCAAGGGAATATGGATGTATTCACACAAAAAGGAACCATTTGGAAGTATTAACTATTGGGTGATTTATTGTAACCTCCATATATGAGTTACTTATGATGATGGTGTTGATCATTAGACAGATAGATTATGAATATTCCATAAGTTTACATGATAATTATGGAGTCATGAAGATCTTCATTTGAGATAGGAATGATTATTCTGTATGTGTAATTATTCAATACGTTTGAGTAAAAAATTACATAGGATGGTTGTGCAGTGTGGTTTAGTGATTACTCATTCTTGAGGAGGATATGGGTTATGAGATGTATTATAATTTTTTTATGACACAAGTAGTAATGTGCCGTTCTTTTTCATGGTTTGTATATACCACAAGTAAATCATCTTATATTGGAGTTGGCCAAAGGAGGAAGGGAGATCACCCATGACTATTCGAGTATGCAGAGGAGATGTTTGATTTTACTATAATGGTTGTCACAGGATTCACTTTTTATAAAACCATATAATTTTTGATATTATCTTTGGATAATTATAGTACTGGCGTAATGAGTTAATAATAAAACACTACACAATTCATATGGGATTCATGTAGTCTTTATAGTTCTTAATATAGAAAACTGAAAGGTATTTGTGAGTGGTGTGTTGTTTCCTATTGTTATAGTGTATTCATGGGTGAATTTCCATGCATTTTGGTGTTGTATCAAGTAAATCCTTAGCTACATGATGGTGTTATTATTTCTTTTGGACTAGCCTCTATAATTTTGATCTAAAAGTGATTCTATTTAAATTATATTAATGGCCTATAACCATAGATTTTTGTTTACCAAATTCTTTTATATAATTCGTGCTATAAAATTTAAACTATTTATTTTTTATTTTTTTATTTATTTTATATCTGATGTTTTTAATGGTATTTTGTATCGGGTGGTATAGTATTTCCATGATAACCATTATTTTTCCATTATTAGTTTGAATCCAATATTGTACAAGGAGGTATGCCAGAGACCTATAGAGCACTAGATGAAGTGTAATTAAATTGATCTCATCTGGGGGTTCTATATATAACATGTTTTTATAATTAAATTTTTTAATGGAAAATCATAAAATCTGAAACTTTTTATATATGACTTGAAAAATTGTATACTAATTATTTGAAAACATTAGTCTATATCCCGTAAAATATAAAATCAATTTTCAAAACATTAGTACATAACCATTTATATAACTGGA
Organism: Viscum album; assembly: GCA_963277665.1. NCBI lineage: Eukaryota > Viridiplantae > Streptophyta > Magnoliopsida > Santalales > Viscaceae > Viscum > Viscum album. Next base: position 1,707,394,292 of record OY728140.1, on the reverse strand, counting down.
AAGAAGTTACTTGCACATATTGAACATGTACTAATATAATATATAGAAATAATATTAACAAACATTAAATGGAATGTTGTAACTATATAATAAAATGTTATAAGTTCTATGCTGTATTAAAATTCAAGATGACTAGAAATATGAAATATTACCCAGTATAGACATAACTCAATAGAACCCTTAAAATATCAACCTTCTCTGTTTTACATATCTCAATATCAAATGCATAAAAATTGTGACTTCTCCCCTAGTATCATAGAGTTCAGAGATAATGAACTCGAGAATTTATACTCAAATAAAGTTATTCAATAAATCAATGGGACTATGTAGTGTTTTTAATAGAGGTATTAATTAAATTCCTAGAAAAAATATCTATTGGGTATTTCATACATACATACATACATACATACATACATACATACATACATATATACATACATAAATACATACATACATACATACATACATACATACATACATACATACATACATTAATTTGTGTGTGTCACCTTTCAAAATACAGAATACTTATATTTATATATATATATAGTTTAAATATGTTGTTATATTTACATATACACAAATATATATATATGATTAAAACTTTCCTTGAATATTTATATACATATATATGATATATATAAACATTTATCTATATATAATATTTATAAATTGTATATTGGATTTCATATAAATGTAGTGGGTAATTTATTGGTGTTCTCTACAATTTAATTATTCTCCCCAGAGGATATTATTAAAAGAAACTGTTTTATAATATGAATCGAAAGGGAGTTAAATGAATTCATTCACATGATGCATAAATTAGCAATGGAATTTATAAATATCTTCTAAATGAATTAATTAATACGTACTTTTTATAGGACTGTCCTCGGGAGCTCTATAAGGTTGATTCCATGTGATTCTAGGATGAGGGTACATTTAGATCCCCATCATGGGTGAAACTTCCTGAGACCCATTATTATCTTTCATGTTCATCCTTTTCATATAGAGGCACTAGCATACCATCAAGAAAAGGTGAATCATATCCAACTATCAGATGATTCAGATCAGTTTGTGGATACACAAAGGTGGTGGGATTATTTTTTCCTCTCATTGATTTTAATCAACCTCCTGAGATGGATTATAAATATGCTTTTGAAGCTATTTCTTGTATGGTATACTTGTTTATAATATTTTATTATGAATGTTTTTATGCTGTTTAAAGTTATCCTGAATTGAGATCCATAGAAATAGGTTTTAATCACTTCATCTTGATCTACTAAATTTTATTAGACTCAATAAAAAACCCTTCATTAGTATCAAATGGATCTATGTTTAGTTATATGAAATAATTCCTGAAATGAATAAGAAACTGAGAGAATAGATATATGTTTTTTTTCTAGAAGTTGTTTTCATAAATGGTTTTACCCTTACGAAAATAGGCTACGTAATGGTAAGCAACACTTTATGCTTACATATCTTGGTTGTGTAAAAGTAATTGATCCTTCTCCCTTATGCAGAGTAGTATGTGTAAGTGTTGTCTCACCTTACCTTTACATAGACCGACCCATATAAGGGTCAACTCACCTTAGTCTTAATCAATATTAAAATCCTAAAGGCTTACCATTACATGATGGGTTAATGTAAATTTAGTTTTAATTGTTACACAAACATAAATGGTTTGTGTTAATTATCCAAATAGGTAATGTTAGTATAAAGTTTTAAAACATCATGGAATGGTAATTGGTTTATTCGTAAAGTTTATAAATTTTTTAAAAGGTTTTTGTAAAGTTATCTGACTGCTTTCCAATATGTGAGTGTCTATTTAAACACAAGGAATGGTGTGTTATGGCTACGTGAAGGTGATACCCATATAAGTTCCAACTATGTAAAGCTAGAGTGTTATGGAGTAGTATATGGAGGCTGTGTAAAATTTAAAGGAGACATAACCTTAAGTGAAGAGTAAATGTAAATATAATATCATATTCACTCTTACACACAATTTTCTTCATAAAAGGTAATCTTTTTATTAGACAACACATTATACTTAAGATACGTAAAGATAAGTAGTGAATTACTAATATTAATGGTCTTGTAGATGGCCTACAAAAGGGTAAACAACTTTTTTTATTTTTTAAATTTATTAAATCATTTTAATGGATTAAAAAAAATTTATAAATCATTATAAAATATATATTGGAGATTATTAATTTATAAAGACTTCTTAAATAAATAAATAAACAATAAATTTATTATGATTTAGTAATTGAATATCTATAGAACTTTTATTTTTCCTAAATATTAAATGGTAATAATTGAAATATCCTTTATCACATTATATAGAAATTATTATGATATATAAATATAATTTTATACTTTTAATCTATTAAAAGTTATAAATTTCGAAATAATATTAAAATATAAAAAACATATGAATTGTTCGTAAATAATTAGTTTTAATTGTTCAATAAAAAATAGGGACATTTTTAAATAATATTTAATCCAAAAAATAGTTTTCTCATGACTAATATGATCAAAGATTAAATAATAATTAATTATATGATATTTATATTATCTAAATTTTTTACATAATATAAATTTAATTAGAAATTGTTTATAATTTATATAATATGTTATATATAAAAAAACCATATAATAGTTAATATAAAACAGTTTATTTTAGAATGAATATGAAATACTGGTATCCATAATTATGGATTGACCATAACATTAAAGATAAAATTATGAAGTGATTATAATTGGATTTAATTTATGATTATTTTCATAAATAATTATTGAATGTTTAAATACATTAATTTTCTATTTATTTAAGGTTTATTCCATGTAATATCCATGTTTAGTAAAATGGTTATTAAATGTGACAGTTTCATATGCTTTAATTTAATTTGATAAACTGATTCTAGGATGGAGACAAAAATTACATGATAGGTTTAACTCAATAATGAATATTTTTATTCATCTACCTTTATCATATTTTATAATTCATGTTAGGAACTTAAATTTAATTTAAAAATATTTTTTTTGAATATTGGGTTTCATATTTATGATAAGTTTGTTCTCTATTGAGTAAATAATTGTGGTTTAGAGATACTTAGGTCTCGGCTACATACAACATGGATGGTTGTGTCGTGTCTAGGATGGAGAGTGCAGTTGGCTATCTATCACTCCCATCTTACTCATGTTGATATTTTCACCATTTTATTAATCTATTTATTTAAATGATGTTCTCTTGTACTATATTTGTATCATTCATCTATATATGAATTAATATGTTTGAATTCTATTTTTGGGTATGTTATATAATCTTGTGGGTTGTGAAAACAGTCACCCATTAATATGGTTTGAATATATTGAGTTTTTAAAGGGAATAATATTAGAAAATAAATTACTATAATCAAAAATACATTAAAGGAAATAACAAGATATAAAATGGTCAGATTAAAATACCCTTCAAAAACTAATTGTGATATTCCTTCAAAATCAACACTTTCAAGACCTCGATCATTCAAGAAGGTATATGCTTCCACATTTAGGCTCCCAAGAATTATCATATTCATGGAAAGAAAGTAATGGGTGAATTTGAGCCATCCTTTGGAAGGTTATTCCATTTTAGGGATCCCCTAGGTTTTCTTTGTCTTATCTATATGTGATTTTATTTAGGCTACACATTTCTCAAAAACACTTGGGAAGGATACTAGAAGAGTATAGTTTAGTTTATCAATACGATATATTAGATAAATGGTTTTATGATCAATTATCCAAGAATCATAAATGATATGATTAGTAGGATGTCCAACCTAGATGATTCGGTGATGAGATGATTTCCCAATTGGATTGATTGTATAGTGAAATGTGGGTCTACCTCACTAATGGATTTGATGATTTTTATAGGCGGTAATTATTTTAGTGGGATAAAATATATAAAGGTCCTTCATTAATTTTTAATAATAAAAGAAACTCATATGATAAATCATTCTATTGGAGATTATATCATCATCATTATCAAGATAAAAATTGTGAACAATACATGATAAAGATAAAATTAATATAAGATACTCCTTATAATATTATCATAATAAACATTCTTCTGAAATATAGGTAAATTAAGAAAATATATTAAGGGAAATGTTTTATGTCGGAATAAAGATATTTCAATATTATTGGATTATCCAAGATATAACTAAAAGAGTTTATGAAACTCCATGTAAGGTTCATGTCAGATATGGATGTTATAGAAGTTAATTATTTGATTTTGAAAGGTATGTGATAGAAATGTTATATTTTACTAAGTGTGGTAATTATGAAGATGTTGAATAGTAATGAAAGTATTGATTTAGTTTATATTCATGAGATGTAGTAAGTATTATAATTTATCAAGATCTAATAAATCTATGTAACTTATATGTATCCACATCTCATTTATATTATATGATAATAGATTTTTTTATTACAAATAGTTTTTCTGAATAATTATTATATTATTTACTATAGACATATGGTTAATGATTCAATGGAAATTATAACTTGTTTTGGAAGAATATTTGGGAAAAGAATTATACATGATAAATTGTTTACCATAATGTTTCATAAAATATATGGGAATGTCTTCTAACCACCCATCAATGGTATATTTTTATACAATATTTTTTTCAAAATTGAAAGGTTCCAAACTCATAGAAAAATATATACGATATAGAAATAAAATTTTATTTGTAAAATACTCTTTCTGAAAGGAAATAAATGTTACTTTCTAACAAAATTTGCATTGTTTTTTAGAAATATATTCAAAAAACAATATAATGATTAAGATTCTATAAAGAGTATGTTTTAATATTCTCATTAAGATTAACAATTACAAATATGATTCATAAATATCACTATTATTCATGTTTTATTTATTTATATATTTTCTCCCTAAAGGTTAAGTAAGTGTTTTTTATCAAATGTTCACTTAGTGATGTGATAGTGATTTCATATGAAATAATGTGTTAACAAAATCATGAAAGTGTAGTAAACCTAAGGATGATCTGGTAGTTTATTATATATAATATGTTGAAATTGTTCTTATATTGAGTTTGTTAAATTGTATTAAGGATTTAAAAATATTAAAATGTATTATATTAATGGAAACCTCTATTTTATGATTTTTTTTTCTTTTTCAATACATAAATTTATATATAGGTATACATTTCGTGATGTGGAATGATAATCTATATATCAATATATAATTATGATTCTATCTATAATTGATGTTCATCATGAAGTAGTATTTTTTATGATGAAATATTATGGTAATCATGAGTGGGATTCTTATACACAGATATAGAATATTTTCATGAGGCACAAAATAATGAATATGATTCTTTATGTATGATGGATGACCTATTAAGTATACAACTTTTAGTTTTGTAAAGATGGATTTGGTATACTAGGGGTGCATAGATCAAATTTGAGTCCCCATTACCAGGATGATGACTGATACATATCATGAGATCCATTAAACATTGATATCATACTTATGAAAGTCTATATATTGACTTATCTAATATAGTGTGGGTTGGGTATTTTTTTGATCATGTCATCGTTTGAGCTTAACCAAGATGGAATTTTCCCACTCATTTGAGAAATATGAAATCTAGGACCTTGATTGAGATAGAATGTAAGAGTGTATGGTAAAACCTATATAATATATATATTTTTGGGTGAGGAAAATATGATGTGATTTCTCCAAATGATGAATGACATATGATGTATTAATCTATCAATTCAATCTACTATAAAGACCCGTAAATTTTAAGGAAATTTTTTTCTTAATTTTATTTGGAATTTTACAAGAACGCAGTTTCTGACGGCACCTGATTCCGAGGCCCGGTGTGCCCGGAATCATTTTCTGAAGTTTGGATCGGGTACGTTCAGTGAACGGATGAGCGGGTTTTTCTAACTTTTGATCCGATGCCCGGAATCGAATTCTGAGGGCACCGATGAAATTGCAGCGCATGTATTTTCTTAGAAACGCCTCTTCCGGAGTTGCGTTTGCTCAGGTGTGGTTTTTAATTTTCGGGATTAAAGTTAAGAAATAAAATAATTTTACGACAACTTTATTTTATTTCACTTAAGCCACTTGGAAGCCACTTGAAGACACTTAGAAGCGGCTTAAACTGAGTTGAACCGGATAAGATACTATCCAGAAATATCCTACCCTCTTGGTAGGATATTTGTGAGTTGGGGCCTGGACGAGCCCCGCCGTTTCTTTCCGCTAAGTAACGCACCCGCGAAAACCCGTCATTATGAAATTCCACTGACGTGTTTTCTTAAATTCTTAACAGACCATTTAATTGGGCGGTTTATTTCCTAAATTAAATGAGTTGTTTCTTTCGTTGAATTAATTCAACGAATTGATGGGTCGTTACTTACCCGTTTTTGTTTGTTGGCATAATAATAAAATAAGACCAACCTATCTTTTGGAAGATTACTCGTTGAGAGAGGATCCTTGAACCTTATTCCTCTTTCACGAAGAACGCGAAAAACATGAAGAACGCCGAACCTAGAAATCGATGACGCGACGCCGTGATCCGCAACGCCGACGTTCCCTTCCTGCAACGTTCTTCTGCGACGTCTCTTCCTCCGCGACAGATCTTTGATCGGCTGCTTGAGGTAAGATTATCGGACTTTCTTTTTAATCTCCTTTGTGGTTCTTTACCAAAACACATATTTAATTAATTAAATTAAATCTGCTGTTTCATGGTTCGTTCTGTTTGCCGACTCAACGTCGGTTTCCACGACGACGCGACGCCCTTCCGCGACGAGCGATTCCGTGAAGAATGCTCACGCGCGACGATTACGAGGTATGGATTTTATTTTTGGAAATGCCTCTTATTTCCCATGTTGTTTCCATTCAAATGAAGAACCCGATTTATGAAACAATTTTATTTCATTAAAAATTGTTTCGGATATGCGTTCATGTGTTGAACTTTATTCCTCCCGTTGTTTATCTCTAACGCGGAGGGTGCGGGCCAAACGAACACGGCCCGACGACCCTCCGGCGATCGTTTTTGTGCGAATTTGACGGGCGACGAAGGAACGTGCCACAACGGAAGTTTGAAGATCCCGCAGTGAAGAACGGAACCCGGGAGGAGCAACGGCGCAGACGGGAAGAAAATCGGGCCACCAGAGTGACTCCAGCGGCCCGCGGAAGCCAGCGGCGGCGCGGGTCGCCGGCACGGCGGTGCCGGCACCCGGAGGCGGCGGCGCTCGCGGTACGCGGCTGAAGTCGCGTCTGGCTGTCAGGGAGACACCCCGCAGGTGTCGTGGGAGTGTCACGCAGGGGCGGCGGCTCCCCCCCCCCCCCCCCCCCCGTCACTCGGGACGCGGCCTTCAGCCGCGTCCGACTGTCTGGCCGACACCCCGCGGGGGTGTCACGCAGGGCGGCGGCTCCCCCCGCGTCGGCCGCTCAGCCGCTCGGCCAAGCCGAGCCGGACCGGCCCTGGCCGAGCTAGACCGGTCCGACTGGGTCGGACCGGCTTCGGCCGACCCAGGGGGGGTCGGGCCGGGTCGGCCAGGGCCCGGACCCCCCGTCTTCGGACGGTTTTCGTTCAAATGCTCGTAACATGAGCTACGGGCCTCCAAACGACTCATCGTCATCAGAAACACAATCCTTGGATTGAGACGGTCGTTTTGGTATATCGCACTCAAGGATTCGGGATACTTTGAGTTCGGCTGGGTTGGTTCGTACACGAAACCAACCGGGCCTTCAGAGCGGAAACGCTCATATCTTGAGCTACGGATGTCCGATTGACGTGCCGTCAGCTTTGCTGATTTCCTCTAAGTGAGACGGATCTTTTGGCTCACTCCGCCCGAGTTTTGGACGTAGTTGGAGTATGGCCGGTTGGTTTTTCCATAGAAACCAACCAGGCCCCTAGGACGAAAAAGCCAATAACTCTCAGACCGGGCGTCCGATCGACGCGCCGTCTACGAAGTTGAGTTCCTATTGACGATACGGAACTTTTGGATACATAAACTTCGGACTTCATGACAGTTGATGTATCGGCCTCTTGGCTCGTGGAGCGGACCCTCCCGAACGAGCTTGCAGTGTGCGGGAACCCTAGAGCTGGCTGCGACTGCTACTTCGACGACGACTGTGCAGAAATCCTCAGTGGACTGCGACGATGAAGAGTGCTAGTCTTGTATCCTATGTGGGTCCCATCCGTGCTGGTCTTGTATCCTATGTGGGTCCCAGCTTAGATGATTCAATACCGGTCTTGTATCCTATGTGGGTCCCAGTATAGATGAATCAACGAAGACAGCTGGTCTTGTATCCTATGTGGGTCCTAGTTGTGCTGGTCTTGCATCCTATGTGGGTCCCAGCTTAGATGATTCAATAGTGGTCTTGTATCCTATGTGGGTCCCAGTATAGATGAATCAACGAAGACAGCTGGTCTTGTATCCTATGTGGGTCCTAGCTGTGCTGGTCTTGTATCCTATGTGGGTCCCAACTTAGATTATTCAATACTGGTCTTGTATCCTATGTGGGTCCCAGTATAGATGAATCAATGAAGACAGCTGGTCTTGTATCCTATGTGGGTCCTAGCTATGCTGGTCTTGTATCCTATGTGGGTCCCAGCCTAGATGATTCAATACTGGTCTTGTATCCTATGTGGGTCCTAGTATAGATGAATCAATGAAGAGTGGTGGTCTTGTATCCTATGTGGGTCCCAACTTAGATGACTCAGTGCTGGTCTTGTATCCTATGTGGGTCCCAGCCATGCTGGTCTTGTATCATATGTGGGTCCCAGCCTAGATGATTCAGTATCTATACCTGATCATCCCTTTCACCTTTTCGACGAAGTATACCTGCGTGAGATGAATCTTGTGTTACTCTCCTTTGTGGATTGTGTTGAGCTATCCTGTGTGGATTTACTGTTTACTCTCCTTTGTGGATTGTGTTGAGCTATCCTGTGTGGATTTACTATTTACTCTCCTTTGTGGATTGTGTTGAGCTATCCTCTGTGGATTTACTGTTTACTCTTCTTTGTGGATTGTGTTGAGCTATCCTGTGTGGATTTACTGTTTACTCTCCTTTTTGGATTGTGTTGAGCTATCCTGTGTGGGTTTACAGTTTACTCTCCTTTGTGGTTTGTGTTTAGCTATCCTGTGTGGATTTACTGTTTACTCTCCTTTGTGGATTGTGTTGAGCTATCCTGTGTGGATTTATTGTTTACTCTCCTTTGTGGATTGTGTTGAGCTATCCTGTGTGGGTTTACTGTTTACTCTCCTTTGTGGATTGTGTTGAGCTATCCTGTGTGGGTATACGTTTTCTTTCCTGTGTGGACTAGGTTGTGCTTGGGCTCGGACATTGGAGCCGAACAGGAATTGATTACTTAGGTATATGTATGGGCATATACCTAAGTCGTGCCAGATGTTACTTCGTGATTGTATCTTTCCTTTGTGGCTTATCCTTTGTGGATTTCGAGAGTCCTTTGGGGGTCTCGGGGTCCCTATTGAGGAGCTTATACTCACCCCTGCACGGGCTATACGCGCACTACGTTGTGTTGGTTGAAGACGACGGACCGCGCTGATAGTGGTGGAGGCTTGCGGAGCTGGACGGTACCTGGAGGTGGACCACTGGGCGGGATGTACTCGGAGTGGTCAGGTGGACCTGAGGAGCAGTGGAGGCTATCTGTACCCACCCTTCAGGTGGGACTTTCAGAGGACGGCTCGACGCAGCGGCTTTTCCTTTCAGTTGCTTTTTTTCCTTTCAGTTGTACTTTACAGTTGGGCTTGTATTTCCGGCCCCTTTTACTTTCAGCACAGCTTGTACAGTTTTTACTTAGTGTTTACTTTTCCTCTTTCTTACTCTGTTGTGCTTGTTTACTTTTCAGAGGCAATGCCTTCCCTTTTGTTGGGATTTACGCCTTGGTGCTAGTCGCCAGCCCCTGGCCTATGTAAGACGGGCTTGGGGTAGTCCCGGCATGGGCCCTGAGGATGAGTCGTGACAAATTGGTATCAGAGGTGGTCGGTTCTACCGGAGACTCTGATCCTTCTTCCATGTGAAGCAATAGTGTATAGCGTCTTGGGTGTGGTTGTCAGTCCATTGAGCCCAGTGTTGGTCCGGCGGCCGACGTATCTGTACACCAGGACCCTGACTACTGATTTCCGACATAATTCACGAAAACATTGATTGCATGTGTGTTCAAGTTTTCTATGTGATTACTTGTGTCAGCTCCCCAGGTATACAGTTATGACTGTGGCGCACCTGCTTCTTTTCAGGATGGCCCCACGACGGCAGCCAGCTAGGGTTCCGAGAGTGGAGCGTGATGATAGCCCACCGAGCGATGAGGCCTCGGTGCAGGGCTCCTTGTCAGCAGAGACACTGGCGGTACCTATACCCACCGAGCCACCGATGCTTCCTGCCATGACCGCTAACGATGCACGTCTCCTTGGAGCTCTACAGGAGTTCTAGCGCCAGCGACCGCCCAGATTCTGTGGGGAGACAGACCCCCAGGCAGTCGAGGACTGGCTGGAGGCAGTAGTGAGAGTTTTTCGGTTAGTGAGGACACCAGCGGACATCATGGTGATCCTCGCAGCGAGCCTCCAGCACGCGGCAGCAGGCAGATGGTGGAGCTTGATGCTCCAGGTGCATGACGAGGCATCACTCCTCTGGACGGACTTTAAGAGAATCTTCCGCTCTGAGTTCGTCCCAGCCACCCTCTGGCGGTACGCATACAGGAGCTTCTTCAGCTGCGGCAGGGAAGCTTGACAGTGGCCCAGTACTCTGCGAGATTTACTGATCTCTCGCGCTACTCCACAGATATGGTACAGGACCCGTTCTTCCGAGCCCGGACCTTGAAGCAGGGACTGAGGCACGAGATCAGGGCTTCGATGATCTCCCTCAACATTCCGACACAGGCAGAGGTGTTGGAGAGGGGACTTCTAGTGGAGAGTTTTCTCGCCGAGCAGGCTCCAGTGACAGGACCCTCCGTAGGACGGCCCGTAGCAGGGTCTTCTGTAGCTGGCAGTAGACAGGTGACACAGAGGTTCAAACGGGCCAGACCATCAGATGGCCAGTCTCAGGATGAAGATTCGGTTGTGCGGGGAACCCGAAGGAGAGCCAGCTACCCGAGGGGGAAGCATTTCTATGCATGCAGCGGGCGAGGTCACATGGCTCGAGACTGCCCGAATCGTCTTCTAGATGAGCAGCAGGTGGTAGAGGGACCTCCTAGACAGAGGTTCGGCCATGGTGGTCCGCAGGGTGTAGGCGGACGAGGCAGAGGAGCTGGCCGAGTAGCTGATGGTGGGAGACACTTCGAGGTGTTGCCACCACCACCACCAGGAGGTCCACCCCGACCGCAGGGAGTTGGTGGACATGCGAGGGCTCAGCTTCAGGCAGCCGAGGCCTTCGATCATGGAGCTCTGGGAGCAGATGGACAGGAGCGGAACTAGTGGATATGTCCTTTGTACTTCTAGTTCCTTGTTGATATTGTGTAGCGTCTTTGTATTATGATCTGCAATAATAAAAGACGCATACCTTTGTGATGTTTTCATTCCTTTCCACTTTTGTGTTGTTACTAAGAGGTTCCAGTTTTGACTGTTGACTTGACCCTCACTTGTCAGACATCTACTGGAGGAGACCCAGTTACCACACACTGATGCCAACAGTGTGACTCAACCCTTGGAGGCGAGAGTAACGGTTGGATCTCTTGGTAGTAGCGTTGAGGCCTTACGACGTCATCCTTGGTATGGATTAGTATCATCCACGTCGGGATTGACTGTTTTAGGCAAAGAAAGTGGTTCATCCAGGGGATGAGACCTGATTTCTCTAATCAGCAAAGAAGAAATCAAAGCAGCTCTTGTAGGACCAGAGAAGGTCCAGGTCATCCAGGAGCGATGAGTACAGCTCAGAGCCGGCAGAAGTCTTATGCTGACAGGAGGCGGACGCCACTAAAGTTCAGGGATGGCGACCACGTCTTCTTGCGTGTCTCACCTCGATGTGGTTTATAGAGATTTGGCCGAGGCAACAAGTCGTCTCCACATTTCATTGGACCATTCCGGGTTCTCAGCAGGGCTGGCGAGGTGGCTTATCACCTGGCTCTACCACCTCAGTTGCACCGGGTGCACGACGTCTTCCACGTATCTCAGCTGAGGAGATACATGCACGACCCGAAACACATCATCGACCATGGGGAGATAGACGTGGATGATGGGGCGACTTTTGTGGAGGTCCCCGTAGAGATAGAGGATCGACAGGAGCGGGTCCTACGTGGGCGATCGATTCCTCCTGTGCGCATCAGATGGCAGCACGGGAACCTCCAGGAGAGCACATGGGAGCGGGAGGCTCAGATGCGTGCTCAGTACCCACATTTTTTTCCCTAGTTTTTGATGTATCTTTACGGGGACGTAAAGTCCTGAGGTGGGAGTAATGTAAAGACCCGTAAATTTCAAGGAAATTTTTTTCTTAATTTTCTTTGGTATTTTACAAGATCGCAGTTTCTGACGGCACCTGATTCCGAGGCCCGGTGTGCCCGGAATAATTTTCCGAAGTTTGGCTCGGGTACGTTCAGTGAACGGATGAGCGGGTTTTTCTAACTTTTGAACTGGTGCCCAGAATCGAATTCTGAGGGCACCGATGAAATCACAGTGCCGGTATTTGCTTATAAACGCCTCTTCCGGAGTTGCGTTTGCTCGGGTGTGGTTTTTAATTTTTGGGCTTAAAGTTAAGAAATAAAATAATTTTACGACAACTTTATTTTATTTCACATAAGCCACTTGGAAGCCACTTGAAGCCACTTAGAAGCGGCTTAAACTGAGTTGAACCGGATAAGATACTATCCAGAAATATCATGCCCTCTTGGTAGGATATTTGTGAGGTGGGGCCCGGACAAGCCCCGCCGTTTCTTTCCGCTAAGTAACGCACCCGCGAAAACCCGTCATTATGAAAGTCAACTGACACGTTTTCTTAAATTCTTAACAGACCATTTAATTGGGTGGTTTATTTCGTAAATTAAATGAGTTGTTTCTTTCCTTGAATTAATTCAACGAATTGATGGGTCATTACTTACCCGTTTTCGTTTGTTGGCATAATAATAAAATAAGACCAACCTATATTTTGGAAGATTACTCGTTGAGAGAGGATCCTTGAACCTTCATCCTCCTTCACGAAGAACGCGAAGAACGCGATGATTGCCGAACCCGAAAATCGACGACCTGACGCCGTGATCCGCGACGCCGACGTTCGCTTCCTGCAACGTTCTTCTGCGACGTCTCTTCCTCCGCGACGGATCTTCGATCGGCTGCTTGAGGTAAGAGTCTCGGACATTCTTTTTAATCTTCTTTGTGGTTCTTTACCAAAACACGGATTTAATTAATTAAATTAAATCTGCTGTTTCATGGTCCGTTGAGTTCTCCGACTCAACGTCGGTTTCCGCGACGACGCGATGCCCTTCCGCGACGAGCGATTCCGCGAAGAACGCTCACGCGCGACGACTACGAGGTAGGGATTTTATTTTTGGAAATGGCTCTTATTTCACATGTTTTTTCCATTCAAATGAGGAACCCGATTTAAGTAACAAATTTATTTCATTAAAAATTATTTTGGATATGCGTTCATGTGTTGAACTTTATTCCTCCCATTGTTTATCTCTAACGTGGAGGGTGCGGGCCAAACGAACACGGCCCAACGACCCTCCGTCGTTCGTTTTTGTGAAAATTTGATGGGCGATGACGGAACGTGCCGCAGCGGAAGTTTCATGATCCTATAGTGAAGAAAGGAACCCAGGAGGAGCAATGGCATAGACGGGAAGAAAATCGGGCCACCGGAGCGACTCCGGTGGCCAGCGGAAGCCGGCGGCGGCGCGGGTCACCAGCACGGCGGCGCCGACACCCAGAGGCGGCGGCACCCGGCGCACCGCCGGACGAGACCGCCGCGGCACTGGCCGCGGCAGCGGCGCTCAAGGGACGCGGCTGAAGCCGCGTCCGGCCGCCAGGGAGACACCACGCGGGTGTTGCGGGGGTGTCACGCGGGGGCGGTGGCTCCCCCCCACGTTACTCGGGATGCGGCTTTCAGCCGCGTCCGGCTGTCTGGCCGACACCCCGCGGGTGCCTCGGGGATGTCACGCGGGGCGGTGGCTCCCCCCGTGTCGGCCGCTCGGATGCGCGACCAAGCCGAGCCAAACCGGCCCTTGCCGAGCCAGACTGGTCCGACCGGGTCGGACCGGGTTCGGCCAACCCAGGGGGGGTCGGGCCGTGTCGGCCCGGGCCCAGACCCCCCGTCTTCGGACGGTTTTCGTTCAAATGCCCGTAACATGAGCTACGGGCTTCCAAACGACTCGCCGTCAGCGGAAACGCAATCCTTGTATTGAGACGATCGTTTCGGTATATCACACTCAAGGTTTCGGGATACTTTGAGTTCGGCCGGGTTGGTTCGTACACGAAACCAACCGGGCCTTCGGAGCGGAAACGCTCATATCTTGAACTACGGACATCTGATTGACGTGCCGTCAGCTTTGTTGATTTCCTCTAAGTGAGACAGATCTTTTGGCTCACTCCGCCTGAGGTTTGGACGCAGGTGGAGTACGGTCAGGTTGGTTTTTCCTTAGAAACCAACCGGGCCCCTGGAACGAAAAAGCCAATAACTCTCAGACCGGGCGTCCGATCGACGCGCCGTCTGCGACGTCGAGTTCCTGTTGACGATACGGAACTTTTGGATACATCAACATCGGACATTGTGACAGTTGATGTATGGGCCTCTCGGCTCATGGAGCGGACCCTCCCGAACGAGCTTGCTGTGTGCGTGAACCCTAGAGCTGGTTGCGACTGCTACTTCGACGACGACTGTGCAGAAATCCTCAGTGGACTGCGACGATGAAGAGTGCTGGTCTTGTATCCTATGTGGGTCCCAGTCGTGCTGGTCTTGCATCCTATGTGGGTCCCAATATAGATGATTCAATATTGTTCTTATATATTATTTGGGTCCCAGTATAGATGAATCAACAAAGACAGCTGGTCTTGTATCCTATGTGGGTCCTAGCTATGCTGGTCTTGTATCCTATGTGGGTCCCAGCTTAGATGATTCAATACTGGTCTTGTATCCTATGTGGGTCCCAGTATAGATGAATCAACGAAGACAACTGGTCTTGTATCCTATGTGGGTCCTAGCTGTGTTGGTCTTGTATCTTATGTGGGTCCCAGCTTAGATGATTCAATACTGGTCTTGTATCCTATGTGGGTCCCAGTATAGATGAATCAATGAAGACAGTTGGTCTTGTATCCTATGTGGGTCCTAGCTGTGCTGGTCTTGTATCCTATGTGGGTCCCAGCCTAGATGATTCAATACTGGTCTTGTATCATATGTGGGTCCCAGCTTAGATGACTCAGTACTGGTCTTGTATCTTATGTGGGTCCCAGCCGTGCTGGTCTTGTATCCTATGTGGGTCCCATCTTAGTTGATTCAGTATCTATACCTGATCATCACTTTCACCTTTTCGACGAAGTATACCTGTGTGAGCTGAATCTTGTGTTACTCTCCTTTGTGGATTGTGTTGAGCTATCCTGTGTGGATTTACTATTTAATCTCCTTTGTGGATTGTGTTGAGCTATCCTATGTGGATTTACTGTTTACTCTCCTTTGTGGATTGTGTTGAGCTATCCTATGTGGATTTACTGTTTACTGTCCTTTGTGGATTGTGTTGAGCTATCTTGTGTGGATTTACTGTTTACTCTCCTTTGTGGATTGTGTTGAGCTATCCTGTGTGGGTTTACTGTTTACTCTCCTTTTTGGATTGTGTTTAGCTATCCTGTGTGGATTTACTATTTACTCTCCTTTTTAAATTGTGTTGAGTTATCCTGTGTGGATTTACTGTTTACTCTCCTTTGTGGATTGTGTTGAGCTATCCAGTGTGGGTTTACTATTTACTCTCCTTTGTGGATTGTATTGAGCTATCCTGTGTGGGTATACGTTTGCTTTCCTTTGTGGACTGGGTTGTGCTTGGGCTCGGACGTTGGAGGCTAACGGGAATTGTTGACCTAGGTATTTGTATGGGCATATACCTAAGCCGTGCCAGATGTTACTTCGTGATTGTATCTTTCCTTTGTGGCTTATCCTTTGTGAATTTCGGGAGACCTTCGGGGGGTCTCGGGGTCCCTACTAAGTATCTTATACTCACCCCTGCACGGGCTATGCCTGCACTACGTTGTGTTGGTTGCAGACAACGGACAGCGCTGGTCGTGGTGGAGGCTTGCGGAGTAGGATGGTACCTAGAGGTGGACCACTGGGCGGGATGTACTCAGAGCGGTCAGGTGGACCCGAGGAGCAGTGGAGGCTATCTGTACCCACCCTTCAGGTGGGACTTTCAGAGGACGGCTCGATGGAGCGGCTTTTCCTTTCAGTTGTTGTTTTTCCTTTCAGTTGTACTTTACAGTTGGGCTTGTATTTCCGGCCCCTTTTACTTTCAGCACATCTTGTACAGTTTTTACATAGTGTTTACTTTTCTGCTTGCTTACTATGTGGTTCTTGTTTACTTTTCAAAGGAAATGACTTCCCTTTTTGTTGGGATTTACGCCTTGGTGCTAGTCGCCAGCCCCTGGCCTATGGAAGGCGGGCTTGGGGTAGTCACGGCACGGGCCCCGAGGACGGGTCGTGAAATCTACGTTAATGCATTCTAGAACAGATGAGTCAACTATATGGGTTTTACATGTTGAGAACCCCAATGTGACATGATTTATTAGAAAATGTGTAAATATAATAATACATATTTTCATATGATATAGACTGGTGGACACATGTATTGAGATACTTGTGTTTGATGGAGATCATGCTAGATCCCTTTCGAGCTTGAGTATCACTGACACTTCCCTAAAGGATAAATTTTATAAAACATATTTATTTTAATATTTGTATCATTTTTCAGTGTTATGAATTCCTATGGAGTCACGCATTGTTTTTGAATGAATGATAATTCATTTTTAATCTCAGATATACTATAAAAGTGTTTGAGTGTTCATCCAATATTGTTTTAGAAGGGTATTCACAAGGTATTGTTTATGATTTGATATAACTAAAATTCATTTAGAGGATATTAAAATTTATTTTGAATATTGATTCATATATTATAGTATGTGACACAATATAACATGAAACTAAAAAAAGACATTTAAGTTTTAGTGAAAGTGGGAGATTGAAGGGAATGTGTCTTATATATATGTGATATATATCAACATATATATGTAAATATGATATATAAAACATGTATAATAGTTTTCATGTAGATTAATAGGGTATTTAATTTGTGTGTTGGACACCTAATTTATTCTCTATCAAGGCTATCATTTAAAGAAACAATTTCGTAAGATTAAAAATGGGAGTTAAACTCAATAATTTACCAGATGCATTAATTAGTCGAGGCATTAATACGTGAATTATAAATGTATGATTTATTTCATGCTTCATCAAGGAGAATACTCAAAATCAATGTAGATTTGATTCCATGTGATGGTATTATGGAGATGGATGTTGATCCTCATCTTGGCTAAAAAACATTGGGATTCATTTCCCTCTTTAATCATCCTCCATTGAAAATAGGGGTACTATAATACCATGGATAAAATGTGAATGGCATCCAGACAATGGATGGTTTAGATTAGCTCATGGTTACACTATTGTGGCCATATGATTTTTTCTACTCCATTATATTTATCAAACAAATGAATTTGGGATTTTAGATTTGGCAGATGATATTTATTAATTAGTATGTTTATTTAAAATAGTTCTTTATTTCTATTTTTATATAGATTCGTGTTATCTTACATGGATGTCCTTGTAAATGGGTATTCATAATTTTTTCGTGATATAATAAATGTTACTAGAATCTAAAGAAATAAATCAATATATGTGTGTGTTTGTGTCTGTGTGAATCTATTCCTACACACGCTTGTCTATATATATTAGTGTTTATGTCTATAATATCATGTGTTTAATCTTTTTTATGGATATATATCCAAATGTGTGTTTTTGTTAGTGTGTGTGTGTGAATGAGTGTATATATTCATGCATGAATGTATATGTACATAAATAGATATTTAGTTTTATATTATAAAAAATATATTTCTATTTTTATATGCATGTTTATATATTTAGACACATAATAATATTTTCATATAATTTAAATTTATATATGAAAAAATTTAGGAGTTAAAATATAGTATCCAGAAAATATATTTAACCTTATTGATTAAATTCATGGTGTTTTAAGATTTATGTAAATTTTTTATTTCAATAAAATAATAGTATCATATTTATATTACAATGGAACCAAAACTATTTATTTTATTATGAAAGTTATTTTTATTAAAGGGTAATAATTAATTATGATATTTTATGTCTAATTGTAGATTTGAGCTAAAATGTTTATACCCGTTATTTTTATTTAAATCTGATTCATCTATTCAATTATTTTTTATTATCATTTAATGATAATGTCTATTAAATTATCAAAAATATGTAGTTTGATATTATTTTAGCTTTATATGGTTTTGAGAATAAAAAATATATATTCGTGTTTTTTATAAATTTATTTTTTTTATGTGATATAATTTTAATATAATTATTATTTTAATATAATTTTTTTACTTAATATATATAATTTTTATATTAAAGAATTTATAAATGTTTTTTGAAAATATGGAATAAAATGTTCTGATAATCATAATTTTTAACACAAAATAATATTTTTATTATAATTGTATTCTTTTTGTTTCATTTTTAAGTATTTCAAATATATATATTTTAAAAAATTAAATATTCATTAATTATAACTCTCTATTAAAAATTTCAATTGTGTTTTATGAACACATTGAATATATCATTTGAAATATTACTCATATACACCCACATACAGATGCGTATATATTAAAAACACATGTGGATACATAATGATGTAGATTTAGAGTAACTTTTCACAAAAAAATATTATGTTTATATTTAAAAAACACATACATTATATCTATTATTTTATATAGTTTATATAAGTGTATTTTATAATTTATTTCTACTTTTGAAAATTTTTACTTTATATAATTTTTGGATGTAAAAGATGATTCATTATAAGCAAAACTTCAATGTATTTATTTTATTAGTTAAATATGAATATTCTTAAACCATATACGCCGAATATGAATAGAAAATGGATGGATTCGAATCATATGATAATAGAGTTAGAGGATGGGGTTAAAGATTTTATGAAATTCTAAAGAAATCATAGAAATGACCATTCTAAAATCAATTGAAAGTGTACAATGTTTTTCTTCATAAAACACTTGTCTAGAAAAGTTGTAAGAACATTTATTCATCTGTAAAATATATCGATGTTATAAATTCCCTGAAAAATATTTAACAATCCATGTCTTTATGAGTTGGGGATTTTTTTTTTGAAATTTGAATATTTGAATCTGGAGTTAGGGGTATATTGATAATATGGATTCAAATAAAGAATCTAAGGATTGAGGCGACCGCATAATTTTTTTTCGGATATTTTGTGAGGCTTAGGTAATTATTGGGTTGCTTAAAATTTTTATATTAGGTTGAACTGAGGGGATTTATGTGTGTGCTGATAAACCCATATGTGGGTTTCTGAAGACCCATTTGTGGTCACCAATACATGTGTCTCCTATACATGTATAAACCCAATATTGGAATCCTATTTCATGGTTATAAATTTTTCAAATAATTGGAAAAGTCCAGCACTAGAGATGAATGTTTAGAAACCCCATACATGGTTACACTTACATGGGACACCCATACATGTGTAACCCTTAGGTGGATATCCCTTTCCCGGATTAAAATTATTCAAAAATTTAAAATAGTCTAATACTATAAGGGGGATTTTGAATCCCATTATATGCGGATCCCAATGTTTGGGTTATCCTTATGTGGGAATTCCCAAATGTGGGATCCCCTTAAATGGGGAAACTACCATTACATAGGAGAAATTCCCTTATGTGGGGTGACATTTTTGTGGGAAATCAACACATTTGGGATTAATTGTACATTAAATACCCCTACATGCATCCCATTAAGAGAAAGTTTTTATAATACCTTACATGCGGATGGGTTAAAAATATGTTCAAATTCATTTTAAAAATTTAAAATCATGGATAAAAATGATCTATAAATATGATTTTGGGTGGTATATTCAATATACAGTTAGTGGAATAACTATGAATGGATTATTATTTTTATTTTTATATTAACTCATGTTGACTGATGATAGATATTTGGAGATGATTCCAATAGTTAAAAGTGGAGCCTTATCTATTCCAACAAAATTTTACATTTATTAGGTAATGGATTTCTCTGATGGATGACCCCATTAAAAAATTTTAGATTCAAAGAGGCATGACATCGCCAAAATTTTATTTAGTGATTTTAGTGTTTTGGGTGAAATTGGTATATTTATAGGAAGAAAAAGTTAGGGTTTTTTATGATAAATATTTGGATGGGTATCGAGGGTGATGTAAACCCCTATTCTAACATATTTAAACCATAAAAAATGGTCATTTATATTTTTTCTAATTTATGACTATTTGGAATAAATTAAATAGTTAAAATTAAATTGTTATAATTAATTGCTTTTGGTTTTGTGGAATGATATATATTATGAGGAGATTTAACGAGCATGGATGAGATGTGGATAATCATTGCAAATTGTAACTAGGTTTTCTTATATGGATTTACTCTATATTTGTAGATGGTGGTCCATTGACCATACCCTATGGTTTATAATATTTTATATTCATTTGATATATGATGTCACCATTAAGGGAAATCAAAATTTTATTAAAATAAATTATTTATTTAGAAATAATATTCATGTAAATGGAAAATGTTCTAAGGACCGTGAAGGTCCTTTATGTACTAGTGTGATTACTTAGTCCCAAATGGTTGAGGGATTAATTATTAATATATTCCTTTATATAGAGTGTACATGGAGTTTGGTACCCTTAGTTTCTATGAGTGGGGACCATTCATTGACACAGAATAAGAAACCTTGAGTGTCACCCTAGAAACTAGGGGTATTCCATGATGAACTTGAAATTCCATATTTCCTAGGTCTATTTGATCAAATAGTGGGGAGGTTACCCCCACCACCTCACCGATATGAGGTCACCATGTTGGGTAGTCCATTAGTAGATTATGGATATGTTGGGTTCATTAGGACGGACATAGAATAAAAAGGTAAGTGGGATTGGGATTATGCCTTCTTTTAAGAGTAATACTAGTGGGATAATCTTATGAGTCCAGTTATGCTATGATGTGATCATGATGATGCTAAGGGTCATTATGCCATCAAATTTATGGTGTTGAAAAATAGTTGAGATTGATTTATAAAATCACTTATAGGATAATTTTATTTCGATGAGACCTATAATACTATTGTCGGTTCAACATGTTATACTAAACCTAAAGAGGGATAGTGAAATGCATTATGTGTCATCAAATTTAGTGGTAATACCACCCATTTAAGATATTTATCTATTTTATTCTAAATTTTTATTCATAGGATAGTTTGGTGAGGACTTCAAGAAATATTGGATGTTTCTGAACTGTTTTGTAGAGGTTCTAGAGGGTGAATAGTGTGATAATGGTTAAGGGAAACCATGAGGATTCCTTATTTAAATGTGAATATGTTGGATGTGTCTTCTAGGAAGGTTTATATTTA
The DNA here is from genome assembly GCA_963277665.1 of Viscum album. NCBI lineage: Eukaryota > Viridiplantae > Streptophyta > Magnoliopsida > Santalales > Viscaceae > Viscum > Viscum album. Next base: position 1,707,372,564 of record OY728140.1, on the reverse strand, counting down.
TTATATAGTTTGGTCAAACTATTTAATTACCAAGAAGATGTAAACTTTTTGGGGAATTGAAATGTTTCAGTATTAGTTCAAAACTTTCCAAACAATGTTTACAAACTCAGAAATGAGAATAATAAAATTTGAATGTTTAATTAATGACATAAAGCTCTCATTATTCCTCCTATAACCTAGGATATAAAAGTTTTCACTCGCCTATGAGATTTTGATGATTTTCTCTTCTTGGTGATTTATTTCGATTAATCAATGGGAATTATATAAAAGAAATTAATGGAAAGAGCCTCATTATAATTTTCCATTATTGATATTTAAATTTTTAAAAAATTGAACCCTTAATCATGCCTACCATTAATATATTTATTTGACCAATTTTGTAAAGATAAATCATCTTTTTGATTGATTTAATAAATGGATTTTAAATTCCATGTGTTTGATATCATTGGGGAATTATTGGTGTTGAACACATGAAAGATAGGGTGAATCCCATATTTTTCTATATTCTCCAAGAATAAGAAGGATCGTTTTAAATTAAAAAAAATTATTATTTATTTTTTGGAAAACCATTTGAAATAATCATTGTAACTCCTTTTATTTCTTCAAATTTATACATATGAGTGACTCCCACAAGGGTATTGATTAAGTGATAAAATTAAAAAAAAAATTGTTTTGAATGTGAGAACTTGGAAGAAATTTGGTATTGTGTGTTCATATGAATATGGATAGGACCATGTTGGTTAGACATTTATACAATACTGAAATTGTGGAACATTCAATTATTTCACTGAGTGATGAATTAGGATGGGAGAGATGGAAACTACTAGTGAGTTCTACAATTTTTGGGTTTCCTTTGGGAATTGGTTTCATTTTTTAATGTTTTTCATGGGTTCTTTCCTTATGGGAGATTTGTTTTAGTTATTTCACTAAATTGGGATATATAAGTTGTGAAATGGATTTCATTCTTCTATGAGTCTTTTATTTTAAATAAAATTTTATCTATGATATTTCTTGTTTTAAAGGAATTTTGGGTAGGTCTTGTGGTTTTCTTACTACGTTTTATACTCATGCCTATATATATACCATGGTTTATATATAAATACTATTTATTATTATATAGGTAATTGGAATGATTCATATTTTACCAAGGGTGTCGCATGATTCCATGGTATTGAATATATGGAATTGGATCTTCAGGTGGATTTCATGTCTTAGTGTGTGGATTGGTGAAACATTAATAAACAATGTATTTTTATAATGAGTCCAATTTACCTTATTTCTTATTATCTTGATATATTATATTTTTTCAACTTAATTTTTATTCTGATTATTATTTGGTTAAAAATTTGGAGTTATTCTTGTTTTTATCATGGATCACATTGGTAATTTTTAAGTTGTTCATTTAAGGGAAAATAATCCCACATATTTTGGTAAATCCAATTAAATTTACTATTAGGCTTTGGTTCCATTATAATTTCACATAAGGATTTTGGAAATCTGGAATTTTTCAATATAATGGGTTGGTTATGGATGAAATAATTGGAATCAGTTTCTTATGATCCATATATTGTTATGGTAGTAATAATATATGATGTCTCGAAACTGAAATGTATATAATAAAAAGACATATGTGCAAAAAGTATGGTGAAATTCATGTAACCATGGTGGTTCTAGTATAAAAAAATTCTTGATAAACACTTCAATACATTTCTTCAACTAATCATCATGTGTTTCTCTAATAAGAATCTAGTATCATGAATTATTAAAGTGAATTTTCCATAGGGTTGATTCATTCATATATTATTTTGAATGATGGATTTTGAAATTATGTTACTATGAACTTTTATATTGTTCTATAATGTACTCTATAACTAAGAATTGAATAAAATTTTGATAACCAAATTAGTAATGTAATTATGGTTTTCTAAATTTTAAACAATTTATAATTCAAAAAAACCAATAAGAGTGACCCATAGAGAATGTGATTACCCTAGAACCAAATGAGAACCAAGAACTTATATTTATTAAATTGAAATATTTCTAGTTATCAGAAAAATAGAATGGAACTGTGGAACCAATCCATACGGATCATACCTTACTGTTTTAGAAATTTAATTAATTTATCATTCAAAGGGATTTGGGGATTGGAGAAGAAGTAACATGGATTAATTAGATCAATTGAATTTTAAATATCCTTGGACTATTAATAGATGTAAAGTTTAATATAGTTGTATATATGTTGGAGGATATCACATGAAACTGGTGGGAATTAGTTGTTCAATATAAAATCGACCAAGGCATTACTTGTGAGGGATTTGAATAATTTATCAGTGTATAATTTTATCCGCATTCAATTAATGTAAAAAAATTATATATTTCTTTAGATTTATGTATGTAAATATAAACATGACAAAATACATAGATATTTATGAACCTATTTCATTTTTCTCGAAATGTATTAGCTATCACACATATGATGGTGTGAATCATCTATGAAGGGCTTTGAGCATATATTATTTATAAGTTGGTCATGTTCTTTATTGATTATAATACAGACATGGTCAATAGGGAGATTGTGGTAGGAAATAAAATAACAAGGAAATTAAGTGGAGTAAACACCTTAGTATTCATAGAAATTGGTGAAAATTTCAATGTCAAAAATAAGAGGATGACCGAAACATACTCCTAAGAAATCATAACACCAAAAAACCAGAACACCAAGCATGTATCTCATCCATTGCATCATATTATAGAACCCTGTTGGTTCCAATATAGCTCTTTCACACATAAGAGAATCGATTCAATAAAACTAACTCAATATAGTCATACCAGTAGTAAAAATGATATTTAATGAATTATTCTACAAGAAAAATGAAGAAAATGGGTGTAGATTTCTCGAATCTATCACATAACATTCATGCTCAAACAGGGTGGTCTTATTAAAACAGTTATTACCATCAGGGTCAAAAAACTATATCTAATTCCAGGAAACCCACTTTAATACTTTTAATGCTACTATAATAACAAAGAAAGGACTACATAGTGGTAGTATACAGATAATTGTATGGAGCTTATCAAAAAATAATAACTAGGAAGCTAGGCTCCTCGATGGTGTGAGGAATAATTATTATTAATGACACTATAATGTAAGTATTATTTAATACTATGTCACATCACTCTTTTATTAATAAAAATAGGGTAACTTAATTGGGATTACTTTTCAAACTAATGCCTCATATCTTGAGTATTAAAGAAATTATTTGGATGTTTGAAGCTAAAAGATTCTAATATCTAGTATATTCAATTACAATAGATGAGTTGAAAATTTTGTGGAATTTACAGTCTCATAAATGGTTATCTTCATTTTGACCTTTGGAATTTAATGGATGGTGGAATTCAAAACTTATATCAACTCTTTCACCATAAAAGTAACTTTATCATCCCAAAATGGAAATGTTCACTTATTTGATGGTTATTATGATATGAATTCTTAATGATTATATCCTTTAGTGGTGATACATTAAATTGTTTCTTTTTATCTTCCACCAATGAATTTTGATTCTATAGAAGAAAATGGGACTAGGATCCTTCATACTGTAGTAGACCAACAACTTGATGATTCTTTCTCTTGGTTACCACCTGAACAGGGAATCACCTTTTTCTATCAATCTGCATTCATGAATGATTCCAATTTCACTTCTATCATATAGAATAAACCCAACTAAATTGTGGGAATTAAATGTCCAAAAAGAATAACTATATAGAAAGGGATTAATTTGGACAAATATATTGATTTGTCCTGATTTTTTCATCCATTTAAGGAAGGAAAGAATATTTCTTCCATTATGTGTTAACATCCATAAACTGATTTAATTTATTATCAACAATTGTTTCCCTATTCCTCGGATTGATGATATTTTCTATCAATTGAAGGGATTTTAAAGGTTTTACATAACTTATATATATTATGATTAACTCCAAATATATTTAAGAAAAAAAAAATTTCAAATGTGTCTTTTTGAATTTATTAGAGTCACTATGAATACATAGTCATGCCCATTGGACATAATAATACACAAACAAATTATATGTGTTTAATGAATAATATATTCCACTAGTATCTAGAATATATTATTTAGTATTTTTTTTAATGTTATTTTGGTTTACTATTGAACTAGAAATGACCATGGAATGAACATTGATATTATATTGGGTATATTTTTTGAGTACATAATTTATAAAAAATTCTATAACGAAGGAATCTGTATATAGGTGTTCTGTTTCCTAAGTCATGTAATCATTGAAATATGAATTAGTTATTTCTTGGAAACTACCAAATAATATCTTTATGAAATGAAACATTTTGTTCTAGGTAGAAAATTATCACTTATTTTTTTTTAGAATTATCAAGTCTTTCATCACCTATGATGAATATAACAAGAAAATGTGTTCCATCCAAATATCAAAAGTATTATCACAAATACATTTAGTATATTAAGGATCGATACACTTTAAGACCTATCATAATATTTCAGAAACTACTTAAAGGGTATGTTGTATATTTTGATGCTTTAATATCTATAGTAATCAATATTCTCATACATGTATACAATTACATCTCTTATGCCTCGTGATAGTTAAAATGTAACATAATAAATATCAAATGCATGGCCTAAAAATATTTTCGATAGTCTAAACACAAAAAAACATGGATCCACAACCTTATTGGTATAAATTTATATTTTTTAAATATCATAAAAACATGAAACCCAAATTTTCAAATAGGGATTTTTCCCTAAAGAAACACATATTGATGTAATATCAATATATTTGTTTCTTTGACAGTTTTTAAATAGAAGGAAATATAAATTTCGTGGTAGATTAATTTATTGTGAAGTTGTATAATAAGGTGATTAGAGAGGCTCATGACTTGTTTCATTTTATGGGAGATATTTTTGACATTTATATTGATTTAATGGTATTGAATCAGAATGTAGTTTTCATTCATGTAACTCTTATTCTTGAAATAGTGACTCCGGTTGAAGAGGCTCAAAAATCAGTTATAGATTTCCCTTACATGAATTCAAGAATAAATTATGTGCATATGATTTATGTTTTGATGCTGGATGAAAATTCCATGTTTTATTTTAATAATCTAATTATATTTCTTTTATCATTCCATGAATAAAATATTTTCTCTCATCACTATTCAAAATGGGTATTTAAAAATGGAATTAAAAAATAGTATTGATGAATTGAAGACCAATTTTTTTGTCATATATGAAATGAAAATTTGATGAATTTTTTATGATATGTCTCACATAATAATAGGTAAATTATGAACATAAATGGATAGTTTTTATGTTGTGGTCAATTCCTATACATGTATATAAATGGGATAACATTTCCACTGAATTTATCATTGGTCTATCATTGATAGTTTAAGAGTGTGATTATATTTGGGTGAATGTGGCCCAATAACAAATTCTACAAACTTTCCTCTAACTAGATAATCCAATATGGGAGAGGATTTATAAAATATTTATATTAGTGAATTGGTGAAATTACATCGAGTACTGGTATTGATTTTCCCTAATCGATGCCCAAGATTCAATTCAGATTTTTAAAAATCCTTGTAACAATCTCTTGGAACTCAGTTAACCATGAAATGACATATCCTCCACAAAAGGATGACCAGTTGGAACAAATGATCCAAATATTGAGGATATTCTTTGAGAAAGTGTTAAGGGTTCTAGTGGATCATGAAAAGATAATTTTACATTTTTTGAGTTTTCATATTACAATGGTTATCATCACATTATAAAAATGGATTTTTTAGGAATTTTATTTCTATCTTTGATGGACTCTACTTTGTTAGGTCATGATAGAGAATGTTTTATTTATCAGACCAAATTTATTCCATGAAACTATGAAAAAGTCTAGATGATCTGTAAAAGGATTAAAATGGATCAATGAAATTACAAATCAAATGGATATCATCAACGATTGTAATTATATTTTGAGGTATGTAACTATATATTATTGAATATTTCCATGTGACTAGGTGTCCTAATACTGGGAAAGTAAGGAAAGTTGTCTTCTTGGTACATTAGACCATTCAAGAATTTGAAACATATTAGTGAAATTACATATCAATTATCATTACCATAGAGATTAATTTATTTCAATAATGTCTTCCATGTATCAATTAATGAACTACCAACCTTGATATTGGCAAGTAATACATTGGGACCATGTCACTATTGAATCAGATACTATTTTTATGACTTCCTTGATTCATATTCTAGATAGATAAGAGATCATATTTCAATGGAGACATATATCCTTTGAATGAGTTTTATAGTTGATGTGAAATATTCAATATGATATATGGGAATGAATGACCTTTATGCTGGGGTATTCACCCAAACACTTTAATGACAATGAGACCTCCATTTTTCTGACGATGGATATCCCCATAGTGGTGAGAGTGTACCATACATGGTTTTATGTATTTATATATTTTATTCTATAATTTACATTAGGGTATTTTTTATTCTTTAGTGATGTTTTGGTGAATAATATGATATGTAATGTATCTAATAATTCCAAAATATTTAATTTTCTAATGTACCAAGAAAAAAAATTCATTTCATACCCAAAATAAATTGACCTAGTCATGGGGAAAGAATAAATAATATATAGTCACATACCGTAAAAGATAATTTTCATGATTGATTTTCATAGGGAAATAGATTTTGGAATGTAATGGTAAGATCCCCATTTCTCTTATCTCTCCTTAATATATAAGTTTTCTCTAAAGAATATCTATAGCCTATGCCATCCTTGCCCAAATATATTGGTTACATATTCTTTTGATAAAGAATATTTTTTGATTAATTGATGAAATGGATTATGACTCTAGGTTCTTTGAGATCATGGATTAATTATTCATGGAGAATAAATCAGATGTGGGTACCTTCAATTATTTTTCCACATATTACTAGAATGTGAAGGGTCATTGATTCATAAATTATTTTCCTAGGGTTTTAGTTGGATAACTCTTAGGAAATATCCATTTAAACTCATTTTTAATTTTCTTATTATTAAAATTTATAACTATGGGTGACACAAACAAGTTTTTTGATTAAATGATTAAATTAATTTGGTTTTGAAAATAATGGTTTTGAATGTGAGAAATTACCAAGAATTTATTATCTGTGTATTCATATGAATATGGGTGGTACCATGAAGGTTATACATGATTGTGGTACCAATCATGTGGAACATTATATTATTCCATTGAGTTATATATTGGGACCAAATAGACAGAAATAACATAGTATTTGGACTATTCAAGAGAGGTCATTGAGTAGTGGTTTTATTGGGTGGTTTTGGGCATGGTCATGTGCGTTAATTACATGGGGATGTTTTTAGTGTGAGTTATTTCACGTCATTTATATATATAATTTTCATTGCTTTCCAAGTTTCTTATTTACTTTTATTATTAATAAAATTCCAGATAATACGTTTTTTATTTTTGTGGCATTTGGGGGATGTCCCATGCTTTTCCTAATTAGTTATATACATGCCCGTAAATAAGAACCTTAGTGCATATAAAATTGTTTTTATCATCATAGAAGTAAGGGGAAGGTTCTTATTTCACTACCAGAGCTATGTGATGTAAATTTCATGGATTTATAGTGTTTTATCATGGGGTGGAAGTAATTTCTTGGATTTTATAGTTATTCCATATTGGTTCCTTAGGTCTTTTTTTTCATGAGTCATATTTACATTGAGTCTTACTATATTTAGATTGTAGACATCTATTATTTTTCAATTTCTATATATACTATAATTATTTTTCCATTATATATTTAGAGTTTTTGTAGATTTATATCCTGTAACACATTTGCCAGTTTGTAGGTTTTTCATTTATAATCAAGTCATCTCCTTGTTTTAGTAAAGCCTGTGACATTTATTATCATCATTTATTTCCTTTGGGATTTCACTTAATGTTAGTGGAATTTTAGTACATCCTAATATAATTGGTTGTGTCTAGATTTTACATCAGGTGTCACCTTAGAACCCATATATTGAGGGTTTAAGCCTAATGTATCTATAGTGATAGTTATGGGTTGTGTGCATGGATGAAAAAACCATGTTATTATAACATGGTATGTAGAAAAACTGGATCAAGAAACAATATTAGAACAAAATCCAGGAATTTCATTACCCAGAGCGCATTCTTGATTCACATAGGATACCAACAAGGCCTTGGAAAATAAGAAATACATTTGGTAATGATTATTACATGTTAGATAATAAAGAAATAAAATATTTATAATGATAATATAGGTAATACAATAAAATTAATCAATATAAAAGATACATAAAGACAGAAAATATACATTCCAAACCAAGAACCAAACCAATGTACACAAGTACAACAATAACCCATATCCATCTAGAATATAGTCAGTAGCAGACTCACATTCCATGTTAATGGACAAACAACCTACCACCTTTTGATCGATTTCCTATAAATGTGTCATTCGAAACATGGTTTACATATATTCAATGGTGTGTGTATCGTGTGTTAAGTATTTTAATTAATATCCCACAAAGTGTTTCATAAGTAGTATTTATAATATAAACTAATTAATCTAAAATAAATTAATACAAGTCATGAGATAACACCATCAAAATTTACATTAAAACATGTAAATCCACTTATTTAAATAGATTATAAAACATTTTCAAAAAAAATCAATGGATTTCTATAAAAAATAATTTATAAAAGTATTACAAATTAACATTCCAATGAATAAAAACATGTAAGTCCATATTAGTGGGGACCCTTTCATTATTTCTAGGATCAAAGGTTATCTACTTCCCATATTAACCTAGAAAAATGGGCCTTGTAAGTATGATCAAACTCCTGATAGAGTCTACCTACCACAACAATCATAGCCCACATGGGGTACACATTACCCTAGAACAACATGTGATTGAGTTAATATTCCCTTAATTGGAATGAATCTCTACTTGAATAATGACTGAACATCATTTATAATTTTCACAATAATAACCATTCAAAGGAAATTTCACATAAATAAAATCATGTGACCTATTAAAGCACATAAAATACTCTTTGATATCCAATTTATAAACAATACCAAAGGAGAAAATTATTCCCCCATGTTTTCATAAAATAACAATTTTTCAAAAATTAGTGCTTTAAAATCTTTTGAACCCATTTCGAAGAGAAATACAAAAATAAATATAACATGGATTTTGAATTAAATGAATTTTAGAATCAAATTTATATGATAAAGAATGAATGGTTTGTAGAAAAAAAATATCTTTATAAAACCACATACCATGGAACACTTGAAATTTCAACTACTAAAAGAGATAACTATGATAATGAGAGAAAAGTATTGAAAAAGAAAGAGTAATAGACCTAGAACATTCATCCAAATTAGAAGATGGTATATAATGAATTCCAATAATTTTCATGTATAATCCATAACAAAAAAACAATATAAACACAAATAAGAAGAGGATATAGCATAAAACATGTGATAGACATACCAAATGAAGATTAGTACATTGATTAGTAATTTCATATACCAAGGTTTGATTTTGGAGGGGAACATATATCCAAAGAGAGACCCAAAAATTATATGGGTCGATTTTATGTTGATGGAGGAGAAATATGATTGAAAAAAAAGAGTTCTGATAAAAATATATTTTATTATTTTTAAATTATTTTACTAGATCAACATCACAAAATAACCAGTGGATACCATCACCTAGCTGGTAATTTCTAGAATAATGTATGAAACCAAAAATCATCAATTGAATATCTTTTGAATTGTCACTAGCAAGCTTGTGGTTATAGGAATAATGCCTAAAACATAGATTTTACAAAATCTAAATGATTTCAAATAAATGTCTTGTCATAGGGCTTCTTTTATATTGGGTTTTCCTAGGATAGTCCATTAGATAGCCATTAGATATCACTACTTATCTAGTGGATAGGTTTTATCTAGAAAATCTATAGGTTTTGGTTATACTCACACCAAAATCATGATAAACTCCCCCCAAATTAATTAAAAAGACTAAAAATTACTATAAACAATCGGATATTGAAAATAAATTAGGATAAATGAAATAATAGAGTTATCATACAAGAATAAAACACTAGTGTGTGACAATTATCCACAGCATATATCTTTATACCCCTTGAAAGATATGTAGAAAGAGGTTGATCCACAAATAGATGAGTTCATTTCTCCCTCATCAAAAACTCTAACTCCCATGTCTCAAAATTACCTAATTCATTCTTCCAAAAAATGTAGAACAATGGTATGTAATTACCACATTGAAAATTTAGATGAGAATCATTGATTTTAAATGGTTTCTCAGTCACCAACATATTAGGTTCAATTTCTAGGTCCTCCCTATTCACTAAATGAGATGGGCTAGTTTAGTACATCTTGAGAGGAGATACAAGGAATAAATAATTGATATATATCATGTGGTGAGGTAAAGACAAGTGATAATACACATTTCCATCTAATTCAATAATCTCAAATTTAATAGCACATATAAAATATTATAACCCTTTTTCATAATTTTTCAATGGTCCAACTAGAGAGGGTCTATTCAGAAAACATGATCACCTACTAAAAAATAAAAAATATGATGATGTTTCTCCACATTATATTTTTACTAGATCTAAGATATAAAAAGCTATTAATGAACTAATAGTGAAACGTCATTTACCAGATTCCACATAACTGTGGAACAAGATGGTGGGCCACAAGACCACAATCACATCTCCTCAAATGCCAAAGGATGCTAACCAGTAGTGAGGGACTTAGGAGTTTTTATTGGGAGAATATTCCCTCACCAATAAGAGTTTGATATAGTAATATAAATCAGTTTTTATAAATAGAAGAAGTAGTAGAAACAAAATATTAAAGTTGAACCATTACAATTTAATATATAAAATAACTAAATGGTATGTGGAGGATGAGTAATAACTATATAAAATATAATTTTCAGGGTAATGTAGCTATAAAAATGAATATTCATGGGGAATGGGATACAATCATATACAACATGCTAAAAAAATTCAACAGGCCAAATACTCTTATTTCTTGCATCTTGAGAATAGGATAAATCTTCTTCTCCCAAACTCCAACCTGTACTATCAATCAATAATTGGAATATGGATGTTTCCTTTATAGATACCTATAGTCATAATGTATACCTGGGTACCAATTACATCCTCAGAATGGTGTAAGATACAATCTCAATAAGTCATCACCCATGGTTTCTAAGAGAATCCTTTCATTCAATATAAAATGAAGAGTGTTTCTTATTGTATAATTGATCAACCTAAATATATAACTAAAATCATTGAAATAGGTTCAAATTGTACCCCCATATAATTTACCTACTTCATCCATATTTGTTGTGTCTAAACTGAGTAATACTACAATGGTAAAGTGAGAGGGATAATATGGGAAAAGATGGATTGTTCCCAATATTTTTTTGGTCTTAGAAAACACATCCCGGAGTTTTGAAACCAAAGGATCATTTATTATTTTGAAAACATTCATTTACAAGCTCTTCAATTCTATTAGAATCCACATTAAACAATATAGCAAGTCACCCTGATACAGTCCATTGAAATCTAGGGAGTCTTTCCACATTTTTCCTTGGGGACTCATCATATGACCCAGGCCAATGAGTTTATCCCTGCGTACCCAATGGTGAAGTCCCACATTTAACTCCAAGAATTGTGTAAAAATTTCAAGTACTAGTCTCATAGTCTATACATATTATCTCAAGTAGGGTATCGAGTCTCTCATGAGTATATATAAAACCAACATGCCTTTGAGCCCATGTTGGGGGGTCTCTCCTAGGGAACTAGTGTCACTAGTATAGCAGAAAAATTGATAACACTTGGTGAGAACATCCAAAGAATAGATAGTGTCACCTCTATTATGTTTACAAAGAATTAAAAATTCTAAAAGGAAGGTATGAGATTCCTTTCCATGGGTCCTTAAGTAAGAACCCTTGGTTTCACCCTCAACACTAAATTTAAAGCATTAAAAAATCAATTTAAATATATTGCATGTCTAAAAAAGGTGAAATTTCATTTAATTAAATTAATTATATCATAATTATTATATTGGTCGAGCATTCAATTAAAACCCCATTTATAGATCAAGGTCAAATGCCTAAAACTTTGTTTAATTCACTTAGCCTAGCCAATTCATTTCAGGCATGAGGGTGAAAGGTTAAAATTCATGGCTTGTCACCCAATTAAAATCATTTGAAAAATCAAGGAATTTATAGTGAGGTAATAACCGTAAAGGGAAATTTATCAAATTTAGAACTGAGGGAATAATTGTATTATAATTCAGCTGATACCCACATGGGTTGTATAAGTCAAGAGATCAACCCAAGGGGGTGATTTTCTATAATATCATGTCATGAAAGGAACAATAAAGCGTTCAATTTAACTTAATTTGACCAAATTGAGGTGATACCAGAAGGTTCAAGCATGGGGAACAATAGAAAATTTTATGGAAAGAAAAGAAATGATGGAAAATATCAAAAATAACCTAATTTTTCCTCTTAGAACTTACCTTTTCTAGCATAGACTTTTGATTTGATCATGGTTTGTAGAAATAAAAGAAACCATCCAATTATAGGAAAATGGTGTAAATATGCTTACATCCAAATAACACAATGGATGGAAATGATATATTTAACTAGAAGGTATATGATTTAATATCTCATCTCTATCTTTCTATTAGATCTAAGGGAGAGTAATTTGGAGTCTGTATGGAAGAGTCACCACCATAACTATGAAGGGGGAGGAGGAGGAGCTAGTTTATAGGGGAAGATATCTTCCATTGGAAGAGAATGAGAATAAAGAAATAAAATGGTTTTAAAACATTAAAGTGGTATACATTTAATTTCACACTCAGTTATAGGGGATCATGGTTTGTCCATGTAATAGGACAATCCATGTGAAAATTATGCGCCAATAACTTCTTCAATGGGGCACAGTGCATAGTTAGGAGTATAGTGTGTTTAACCATGTGAAAACCATGAATACCCACCTTCCAAAAACTATATATGGGTTACATAGCCATGAAACTTAGGTCAAATGGTTTTTGAAAAACCATGTGACCCCTAGGTCCCCACTTTCTATTGTCATATTATTTAGGGAAAGTGATTGGATTGTCCTGCATGGTTTCTTTGAAAGGCCTAACCAAGTCATTCTTTCACATTTTGGGACTATAGGATCTGAATAATCTCCAGACACACCTAGGATATCCTTGACTTGATTAGTAATTATTGTTAGGGTTGTTTAAATTAATTGAAACCAAACCCAAATGCTATATACCTTTTGGAAGATCTAGTACACTATAACCTCCCCTCTTCAGAAAAACACTTCCTTGAGTTTCTCTTTTAAGGATGGTAGAACATATTATGAGAAAATATCCATCCACTTCACACATATATCTTACTCCCACTTCAATGTATTTTCTTTTATATGTTTGTGCTACAATAGCACTCAGACAAAATAAATTTACCTTCCTATGGGATCCTTAATTCTCTGATCAATCATATTTATCGGATGCTACATTAAGGATGCATCCATCTCCAGCTCAATATCCTTTGGGTAAAATGTTTGATATGGGTATGTATGGTACTTTTGAAACTAAGATACAAGAAACACATCATGTGTGGCACAATACCTATGAGGTTATAGTAATAGATTGGCTACCATTACAACTTTACCCACTATCTTTAAGGGCCTGACATACCAAGGCGATAACATTCCATGTCTCTAAATTCTTCTATAACCCGGCCTTGGCCATACTTATATAAAGACCTGATGTCCCACCTCAAACTGAAAATTTTATTATTTTTGATCTGTATATGGATTCTAACATGACTAAGCTATATCCATATGCTTCTAAATAAGTTGTACTTTCTATAGAGTCTTTAAAAAAAGATGAGGGCCCAATAGATCTACCACACCTTCCTCTAGCTAGAATAGATATGAACGATGTATTCTACCGTAGAGGGTCTCACACCAAGACATATTAATAGTTTTCTGATATCTGTTTTTATAGTAGAACTCATCCAAAATAATATTATTTTCTCATGGGCCTCTCAAATAAAGAATTCAGGACCATATCATATCTTATATCACTTATATCAACCGCTCGGGCTGCCTGTTGGTCTAAGGGTGATATGTCTCACTCAGGGAAACTAGTGAACCCAGTACCTTTTTCAACACTTTATATAAGAGAAAAGTAAAACTAACATCTCTTTCTAATATGATCAAGTGGTGAAAACCATGAATTTTCATTATTCCCTAAATGTAGATCCTTTCAATCTCAACAATAGAGAAGGTTTCCCAAATCATAAAAAATTGTGCTACCTTGGTTATCCTATCGATGGCCACACTTAATGTATCTCTTCCTCGAGGGGATCTTGGGAATCCAATCACAATATACAAGGCGACATCATTCCTTTTCCACATAAGAATGGAGAGATGTTTTAGAAGTCTAGTCAGTCATTGATGCTCTGCCTTCACTGACTCACAGGTGGGGTATCGAGTGACAATGCCTGATATCTACCACTTCATACTTATCCACTAATACCATTTCTATATATATCTTGGTATGAACAGTATGGTTGACCATATAGATTCATCTGATTAATGCATCATCTCTCCCCATATATATGGAGGCACACATACACTACCCTAGAAGAGAATGGTCACACTCATATCCACATCCCAACTAGGAGGTGAGTTCCCTCCTATGACACTCTACCTCAAAATGAGGCCCTTATAATTAGATAACTAACAAATTAGGAACTTTTCAAGATAGGATGTATATTTTATAGCTACTAGAATGGGCTACTTGTACTTATCATTAATATCTATGTTCATTTTAGAAAATTGAGTCATCAAGTGAAACTCACCACTGGCCTCAATAATGGATAGTGTATAAGTCTTCAATATTTAGTCTTCATCTACATACATTCCATATTTTGATGTGTATCTAGTTGTAAACCAATTGAATACATGTATTCAACCCAACTACGATTCCTCATATTCATGTCTCACTATGTGGAGATGTATTTGAAACTTTCATGATCTGTGTAGAATACAAACCAATCCCCTAATAAATAGTTCATCAAATAACAAGGAGAATAAACCACTACAATTTGGTCAAGGTCATGTGTCAGATATTTACTCTCATTAGGCCTAAGCTAGTGGGACCCATTTACTAAAACACAAACACGTTACATCAAAATAAAACCTAGCCCTATTCCTAAACTGTCACGGTAAATAGCCTAGATTCTTCCTAGCTTAGTCAAAATTAGGATCAGATCTGAAGTGATTTTTACTTTTAACTCCTGAAAAGATATCTCATGATTCTTATTGAGAACCTGGGGCATTGTAGGTGACATCCTATAGGTTTGAATTGACATTGGTGCCACACCTAGAAAAATCTTGATGGTGAACTCAAATTCTCTCTTATGAGGTAAGATAGAAAATTCATGAGGAAATCAGTCCCTAAAATGATCTAAAAGAGGATGGAATTCCATTTAGTACATTCCCTAATCAGTCAAAAATAGATTATCTATCTAGTCTGTTTTTCCACCTAGCCCAGTACGCTTGATTCCAACTCCACGTTCTTGGAAATCCCACTCACCCATATGAATATTCATATTAACCTCACATTATTTTAATGATACTTGATGACGATATCAATACAACTAGGCTTGATAAAGCACAATTGTCTCCATACATAGAATGACATTTAAACCAGTAATATCGAGGATGGAAAAAATCCATAGGAAACAGTACCCACCTATTTCAAGTGATAACTCCTAAAAATATCATACACTCTCTTCTATAATTATTAATTGTGTTTCAAGGGTCAGAACAGCATTGTAGTACTCTATAACTATTCCCAGACTCACGATAATTTCAATAGATAGAAAATAGTGTGTTAGACATATATTAAATACGGAAGATACTAGAGTATAGGCTACCAGAATAGTACCTCCGAATGTAGATATCCCTAAACATTACTCTAATGGAGGAGGCTTTACAGCATAAATGTTACCTGAACCACATCCCTAAAATGCTTCCCAAATAGCCTGAGTAGGTCTACTATGCTGATGATGGAACTCTAAATCCTTACTTCAATGGTCATAGCTACCCTCTTAACTTGATTGTCTAGTATAAGACCAGCTTCCTTCTTGATGAGGGGTTGTTGATCCTATACATGAAGGTGGTGTTGGCATATAACCACTCTCACTATTCACTGTAATAAATGATCAGAAAAAGCATTATTGGTCAACCATCTTGCCACAATCCTGATAATAGATTTTTTTTTCCTCATAAACTAGGGGTTTTTATGGCTTATCCTTCTGAAAAAAGTGACACACCACCCCGATTTTGGAACATTCCACCTAGCTGGTACTCCCACCATATGTACTATAGAAATTCCACTTACTTTTACTTGATATACCACTAATCTTCATGGAATACAAACTCCTTTATTTCACATTTATTAATTATATTAGGTTTATGTTCATGATGAGGACCTGATTCACTATATCTGAAACATTTTTCTGCAAAAATATGTTCACCCATGAGTGGATGGGGTATGAAAGCTCATCCTTTAATCACCTTGAATTAGTCATCTCATCATCGATTAAGGTTGGTGTGATGAATTGTAGTTCGTTGAATCGAGATGTGTATTCTATCAATGACATTTTACCAAGGTGAAGGGCCATAAATTCCGAAATGTGGTCTATTCTCAATGTCCAATGGAATATATAGTCGAAGAAGTTTATGTAGAATTCCACCTAGACCATATCTTGATGTCATCCATCATGATTCATAATTACCCACCAATGCTTGGTGGAATCATGTAGAATATAGGTCATGGGATTGACCCTCCCCTCCACAGGCATCTCAGTATGCTCAGAGATTTCCCACATAGCCTCTAACCATGATTCATCATCCTATGGACTTCCATCCCCCACGAAGGTTGGAGGATGTTACTACTAGAACTCATTGGTTATTTATTCTATAAAATGGGTAGGTTGGGTTTCACCTTTCCTTGATATCATGAAGAAAAGGTAACAATCATTGAACTGGGCATCAGATCCCAGTGGAGACTCTGTGGGAGGTTCCTCATGTAGTGATATATGGGATATCATGGGTGTATTAGGTCCCACAACTTCTGATGTGTTCTCATAATCACATTACTAGAATACAACATGTGGTTTTCAATGTGGAATAGATCTACAAATACTATGATCATGGGTCAGACATGATTTATAACAGATATGGAATGCATTTAATAAGGAATTGTCACATTCCATACTTCTAAAG
Source organism: Viscum album (assembly GCA_963277665.1). Lineage (NCBI taxonomy): Eukaryota > Viridiplantae > Streptophyta > Magnoliopsida > Santalales > Viscaceae > Viscum > Viscum album. Next base: position 1,707,355,097 of record OY728140.1, on the reverse strand, counting down.
AAACACACCCCTCTTCCTACTCTAAGAGTCAGGTATGGGTGATAAGGATGAGTAATAGAAGGAGCAAAGGAGATATTGCCTATATCCCACTACTAAGTTTGGTTCATGCAAAGGTCTGACATTCATCATATAAGGGTTCATTTCAATTAATGTTTTTACTCATTTCAATTTATTTATGTAATTAAAATTTACTTTTAATGGATGAATTTAATGAATCGCCATATCCAATTTATAATGGTCCATAAAACTTATAATTTTGATGTCGGTGTCCAATTAATCTGAACAACAACATGTTGTATCCCATGTGACTGATAGTCCACGGCTCAACCTTCCACCATTGGCTACTTAAGGAATCTTCTTTAACCTGTGTAGAAAAAAAATTATGTTATTGAAGATGATTTATGTTTCAATTGTTTTATTATCAGTCCTATAATGTGATATCTTAATATATCTATATAAACCAACCTAGGAACATCAAGGCATGGTATATAAGGCACAACCAGAAATAACATGAATAATAGGAAATCCACACAGAAAGGTAAATATGACATGAAATAATTCATGGAATTTTAATCCTATGTTACCTAATATGATGCATGTTCTTGGAATTAACTAATATAATCATTCTGGGGATAAGAAACTCATTTAAATAATTTCAACATTAATAACATCAAAAATCAAGTGTTTCACCCAATGGTAAAATCCATGAAATTGTAATAAGCAACATAAATAATATAAATTACCCATCCCTTGAAATTTGGGTTTCTCCTATACATGGGTTAGATACTCCCATGAAGAGGCTCATAACTAAATTCCATTATCCTAGTCTCCTGTCTAAAACCAATATGTAATAAAAATAGAAAAAATATATCTCTCATACCACTTTGTGGAATCCTGACTTTGATTTCACGTAATTGTGACCCAAAGGGTGGGCCATAATACTTCAAGAGCATATCATTGAACATCATAGGTTACCGACTAGAAATGAAGAACTTGGGAGTGTTTGTGGGGATATTATGCCCTAATTGATCATAGTTGATGATGTATCATATATAATTTATAAGAAACAACATAATCAATATATACAATAGATATTAGTGGAATCATTATAATCGAACATGAAAGATAATGAAATGGTAAGAAAAGGATAATTAACAGTAAGATACAATATTATTCTCATAGTAATGTATCTATACAAAAAAACTAATATTTATGGGGAATGGTATATGAGAATATACCAAATTTTAACTAAATTTACAAAAAATTCAAAAAAACTTCTATGTCTAACATCTCAATCATAGTATCAGTATTCGTCACCAAAACATCAATCTAGAGTATCAATCAATCATTTTAAGTTGGATGATTCCCTTTAAATATAATAATAGTTATATAGTCTATGAGTGACAAAGTTTTCCATTTCATGGTGTGAGATACAATCTCAGTCGGCTACCATCCACAATGATGAGGCCAATCCATTTGTTCAATATATAATGAATAGTGTACCTTAATATATTAATTCAAAAAAAATAACTGAAGTAATTTTATTGGGTTCCCCATGGCCACCAATCTAATATATATAATTTAGCTTGGGTTAGTGGGTCTAATCCATGTAATCTGTAAAAGGTTAATTGAGTGTGATATTATATGGAAGGCTGACAATTCCCAAGATTATGCTTAGTCTTAGAGAACACTTCCCTACACCATGAAACTGAAGGATCATTTCTCTCTTTGAAAACATTTATTTATTTGTTTTTTAATTAAATTAAAATTAAATTTACAAAATATAGTGAGACACCCTAATCTGATCTATAAAAATTTGGAGAGACGTTCCAAGTATTACTGAAGGGGATCATCCTATGACTATTTCAAAGAACCCTAACCATGGTGACCCAAAGGTGATGTCCCACATATCACTTAATGCATTGGGTGAAAATGTAATGTACTAGCCTCCGAGTCTATACCAGGTATCGCACCTTGGGGTACGAGTCTCTCTCAAGGCATGGTACAACCATCATGCCTTTGATCCCATCCAATGGGTGTCGCAAAAGGAATTTATTTCACTTATTTATAGGTAAAATAAATAATACTCATTAACTATAACCAATTTATAACTAGTGTCACCCTTGGAATATTTACAGAGAATTAAAAATTCTACTTGGAAGGAATGATATTCCTTCCAAGTTGTCCATAAGTTAGTATCCAATATTTCTCACTCACCACTATGGTGAAATAATTAAACAATAAAAGTACATATACAACAGGTCTACAAAAAGGGCCATTTCATTTAATTTAGAAATATATATCATAATTATCATATTTTTCAATAATTCAATTAAGAAACCTTTTATGGAACAAGTAATAATATCTATTAATATTCACAATTCACTTAGGATAGAAAATTCATTTAAGGCGTGAGGGTAAAATAGATTGATTCATGTCTCATCACCTAATTTAAATAATTTCTCAACTCAAGGAATATGTTAACAGGTAATATCCCTCAATGGAAAATTGTAGAATTTAGAAATAAAAAGTAAAATTGGATTATAAGGTGGGGAACACCCACTTGGTTTGTGTAGGTCAACCAATCAACCTATTGATTTGATCAACCACTAACTCGGTTCATGAATCTTATATGAAATATTTAAATTAAAATTAATTTGAAAAAATTCAGGAGACAGTGGAACGGTCTAGCATGAGACACAGTGGTTCATTTTATGGAAAGCATTGATATGATGAAAAATATCATAGACCACTAACCATTACCATATTGATCTTACCTCATCTGTCTTTAACCTTTGATTTAATCTTGGTTGGAAGAAAATAAAGAAACCATAAAATTGCATGAAAATGGGGAAAATTATCTTGCACCAAAATTGTGAAGTGGATGAAAATAATAACTTAAAATAGAGGTGAGGGGATTAAATATCTCACCACTTTATTTACTTTGGATCAGATAGTGAGTGATTCAATGTCTGTATGAAAGAGTTTCCATAAAACTGAAGAATAAGGAGGAGGAGAAGGATGAGGTTCTCATACATGGGAGCTGAGAGCATCCGCTGGAGAAGAAGGATGAGAAATAAAAAAAAATTTAAATTATTAGAGAGGGTAAAATTTAAATTTCACCATAATTTATAGGGTTGAATTTTTTTGACGCATTGTTTTTCAAACTATGCACCAACTATGAACCAGTTTCTTCTTAAAATGGGAACTTCAGATTGTTGGGCACACAATTTGTTTAATCATGTGAAAACCATGAAAATGACTTTACAAAAAAGAGTATATAGGCCACACAACTTAGAAAATTGGGTTTCATGGTTCTAGGAAATCTATGTAGCCCCTAGGTCCAAACTGTCTATAGTCCCATGGTTTAGGGATATCGTGTAGTCTGGGCTGCATGGTCTTTCCTAATTGTACATTCCAATATTTTCTTCTAATTTCGCGTCTATGAGCAAAAAATGATACCAGTATGAACTTGGGATATTATTAACATGATTAGGCATTACTATTGGACCTGTTAAATGGAATTGAATCCAAAATCAAATGGTTCTTACTATTGAAAAAATATAGGATGTTACAAATAGAATCTTCACCATATTTTTATAATCCAATCATGTTCCAACCAAGGATGATTCACCAACATCAGAACAACAGAGTACTAAGTTACATGGTTTCCAATATAAATAAACCAAAGGTTTCATATCTATATAATACAGTTGACTATTATTATAAAATAAATCAACCATCCCAAAATGGTTGTTCCAATAAACTCCAAATTCCAAGACATATGAACATATAATATCACATATAATTTGACTTTCCATTTCTATTTTTTATCTATGGATTATATGATATTATCAACTTTACCTGGTATTTCATCACCTCCTGAAGACCCTTCTGAAACATAGATGAAAAAATAAGGATATCTTTCTAAAAAATAGATAATTAATGCCATTAAACCTTAAAATATCTCTCAAATATAATCCCCACATGTCTTCAACTTTGGTGGTTTCATGAATTGGTATTAAATGATCCCACTTGGTTAACTAGGTGATCACCACCCAGATAGAATTCATACCCCAGGGAGTCTAAGGTAAACCAAAAATGAAATCCAAAAATATCTCATTCCGTTTTAATGATCGAATTGGAAGAGGATAATGAAAACTATAGGGATTTTATGTCTTATCCTTAATATGTAGAAAATTTTAGCATTGAGATCCAAAGTCGACTATTTATTATTTCATACCATAACATATATGTTGAAACATCTTCTCACAAAACATTATTTAGTAACAGTGTGAAAAACCAACATAAAATTATTTCAATGTACCATCATAACCTTTATCAAGTAAGATAAGATGGAATACAAGTTCATTGATAAAATAAAAACATATTGGTAGAGAGCCCACTAAACGATTATCTTTCCATCATATTAATAATCTATAATATTCTAAAACTCATTAACATTCTGATGGTTTGGAAGAATCATCTCAAGGAGAGGGAAATTTAATTTAACTCCTTAAAATAAAATTACAAAAATATTTCTTCCTAGATCTGATGTTAACCCATGTAAAGAGTCTCATCAAGTTTCCTCCATCATTAACCTCATTTACATATTATGAAATAAAATTATTACTAAGAGCATTATAAACCACATTACCCTTTCCTAGAGAATTGGAATCTTCAAATTTGAATGATTTTTATTATTTTACCCATAATATATGATGAACATTTAAATTATTTTAGGATACTATGAAACCCAAACCCCTATAGTCTGAGAAAATGATGATCTAATCTCCAAAAATATAGTTATTCTAACTCTTAAGGTAATTAATGAGGATTAATGTTCTAAATAATGGGTTAGATAATTATTTTAATGAGGTCAAGGATTACTATATCCATAAGAAAAAATATGATATCCCTGAATAAAGAGATATATAAAACTAGCGCATGAAAAATTTTAACAAACAACATAACACTTTTTAGGCTTTGGTAGAGTAAAAATATGTATAGAGTTAAAATGATACTTCATTTTGTTTAAGGGTTTCTAAATTTTCAAGTCCTATAATAACTTCTCCCTTTTCTAGGTGAGAGAATTCAAGGTTACTACATGTTTATATAAATCCTTCATGAACCTCTGATAGTTTCCTTCCAAGCTCAAGAAGTTTTAAATACCATACACATTTCTTGGTTCTTCATATGGAATTACAATTGTCTCTTTCTAATACCATTTGAGATACAATATGTTAAGATTATATATCCCAATAACCATAATTCTCATACCCAAAAGAGAAATTTTGATAATTTTTCATACATTACATATTCCCTTAGGATTTAAAAAACATGACATAGATGGTTCTCATCACCTTATTTAGTCTTTTAGTACATCCAAATTTCATCCATGAATACAATAAAAAAAATGTTTCTAGATAGGTGTGTAATATCTAGCTCATCAGTGCTCTAAAGAATGTGGGAGAATTTTTAAATCCCAATTAAATTACAATATATTCAAAATATCCATTAATTATTTTAAAGGTGGTATTTATAATATCCAAATAATTTATTCTGGTCTTGTGATAACCATAATGAAGAAAAAATTTTAATAACTGATTTTACCCTCTTAAAATGATCAATAAATAATCTATGGGAAGAAAATTGTACTTTTTATTGACCAATAAATGGTTAAGATTATAGTAATTAATTTATAATATAATAGGTTTCTTATAAAAGTCATGGTGTTTCAGAAGTTCTTAAAGACATTATCATTATGTCATTTTAAGCCCATGAAAATAGAATGTGGGATTGTTATGTTTGAATACCCAAATAAAATATATATTTTTTACATATAGGTGAATATAACAAGAAAATAAATAGTATTGAGTATTGAAAAAATAAAAATAACACTGAATTTCTTAAGTAGAGATAGAAATTTTAGAAGTAAATTCAGCAAAATGACGAGTACAAAACATAGTTTTAGAAAAGGGTAAAATTATATGGGAAAGGGCCTCCTATTGTTAAAAACATAATCTGGCATTAAGGGTATGTTCAAAAGGGTAACAAAATAGAGTAAAAACAACATTTTTGATACATATATGGAAATATATTCTTTAATTGAAGGGAAAATAAGGATAATTCACTTACATTGAAACATTACTTCTAAATCTGGAGGAATGGAACCTTGGGGGAATTATAAAACCTTGTGGGAATCATTGGGAGGAAAAAATTTCCATATATTCATGTAATATGGATTTTTAGGGAAACTAAATGGATAAATGAGTAGCTATTGACTGCAAAATTGGGGGATATTTGTAATAATTTCAATATACGGGCCTTCAAAAACAAGGTTGGGGAAAAACCCATTTTCTTACTCATGGGTCTTCCCATGGTTTTGGGAATTTTTGTAATATTCTATTTTATTTTTACCCACAATATTCGAGCCTAATTTTGTATTTCTACTTTTCTCATGAAAAATTATGGTTTCTACAAGGTAATGTTTTTAAAATCAAAGATTCTTTTTTTATCTTTGGAAATTCATTTATAGGTTTCGAAATTGATTAAAATATATTAAAATACATAATATTTAAAAAATAACATATTTTATGTACTGGATTATGTTTAATTAATTTTTACATAATAAGGAAATTATCAAGGATTAATTAAACATACTAAAAACCCAAAACTGTATTTTTTCTATTCGTTCAAAAATAATGTATTTTAGAAAATTATCATAATTTCACCCAAACCAAATTTTTATAGGATGATTTAAAAAATAATGTTTATTTTATCTAAATAATTCTCCATATATCATAGTTCTAAATTTTAAATACAAAAACAATTATTTATTAAAAACATTTTGGTTTGTAAAGCATAGTCAAATTTCTAAAACGTAAAATTTTATAAAGAAATTATACAATTATTATATCATTTATATTAAAATATGAGTGTTTTTTAAATAATATTTCATTAAAATATATATTATTCATAATAACATAGTTTTTCATAAAAATAAATATCTTATCTAAAAAGTACATTTTGTGTCTGAAGAATCAATTTATCAAATTAGTCTCGATTAAACATATATTTTTTTAATAAAAACTACAATTTAATAAGTATATCATATTTTTATCATAGATGAACTAGTAAAAATTTATGAATGTTGTATGATGTACTCATTAAATTAAAATTCATTCTAGGTGTTTTTATTATAAAACATTATTGGAGGAAACAGATCCAAAAATAAAAGAAGTACATTTTTTGTGTCATTACATTCTTCCCCCTTAATGAAATTGCATCCTTGCAATTTTCTCATACAGATCAATTCCATTAATTCTATTGATCAGGGCCTTCCTCAATGTTACATATATTTGAAAATTAAAAATTAAAGAATAATATTAAAACTTTCTAGCATCATTTTTCTAAGATTATATTCTTCAATATTAATAAAAATATTAAATTCTCTTTATATTCTTAATAATGCTTTGTACAAGCTTCTGATTAACCAAATCATATCCCTCAAGAGTGTCGAAAGAGGAGTGCAACATTTTTTGTTGTCATGAACTAGTTCTTAATGGATTCTAGCACAATGACGCATTTGCGAGTGTTACCACAAGATACATTTGTTCCAAATACACATCCACTTATTCGTATCTAGATTAGGATTTATTCTGTGTTGAAACCACTTACATAAAACATCATCAAATATAATAGTATGATTCCTATATTTAGACATTTTTTTAGGGTTCTCCCGAATATTTTCAAGTCTTAATTTACAAAAATAAGTAAACCATCCCTTGATACCAATTATGACGTCCAATTTTTAATTAAATAAATATATCATTGCATAATACACATTTTGAAAATCCAAAGATAGTTTGGGTTTATTGTATTATAAATTAGGTTCATATTACATGACTCACATAAGTATAACATAAAAATTAAAAATTATCAAATATTTTGGGATATACCTTTGTTTTTTAATCATAAGTTATCTCACTACATCTCATATCCTCGGAAAATACATCAAATAAATGGGTGAGCATAAAGGCCAGTAAGGGAATAAAGAAAATAATCACATAACATTTGATAAAGAAGCATATAACCATGAATGAACATATGAAATTTAGGAATACAATAAAATAAATAACATAACTCATAAAATGAAAATTTGAATAGAATATTAAAATAATACATTCATAAAAATATCACCAATGTCCATCTCCAAGATGACATAAATCATAATTACCAAGGTTATTCACAAAGGCATCACAAAATAATTTATATATAGATTTTAAATTATTTTTCCAATGAATTGGAGTGTTTTCAAGTAACAATATTAATATGTATTAATTAATATAATCCACATATAGGATTGTAAATTATTTCTCTAATAAACCTTGGTGAATATATAATAGGTTTCTTATCAAAATCATTGAATTTCAAAGGTTCATTAAAGAATTATCGTTACATCATTTTCAGCCCATGAAAAGTGAATGTGGGTTTATAATGTGTAAATTCCCAAATAGAAGAAATATTTTTTACATCAAGGTTAATTTCTTAGGAAAATAAAAAGGATTGGGTATTCAAAAAAGAAAATAAAAGACAATTTCTAAAGTAGATAGATAAATTTGAGGAGTAAATTCAACAACATGATAGATATAAAAAGTAGTCTTAGAAAAGGGTAAAATGATAGAGGTAAAGGGTATCACATTTTTAAATCATAATATGGAAGTGAGGGTATGTTAAAAATGGTTAAAATTATAGTGACCTTAACATTTAGATGATATATACAAAAAGAGGTTCTTGAATTGAATAGAAAAGAAAGATAATTATCTCACCTTGAAAAGCTACTCAAAAATCTTGAGGAATGGATCTTTGGGGCTCAAGGAAAAATTTGGAGTATTACTTTGGAAGAAACCCTTCTACATATTCATAGAGGATACATTTAGAGTGGTCAAAAATAGAGAAATTGGTGGGTATTTATAGTAAAAGTGGGGTATTTGTTTAATAATTTTTCAAATATAATTCTTGGAAATATTTGTTGTGGAAAAAGAAAAACAGTGGGCATACCCATACTTTTTCCACATGGTTTTGTATAATTGAGACATATTTTAATTTATTTTAACCCAAAGTAACAGAAAAAAAATTTATATTTCTTCTTCTGGAATGAAAAATTAATGTTTCCACAAGGTAATTTTTTAAAAATCAATGTCCTCATTCTAGAATTTTGATAGTCATTTATAGGTTTCAAAATTGATTAAAATCCATTAAAATATTTACTATTAATAAAATAAAAAAATTATGTTTTTTATTGAGGTTAATTTATTATTATATCTTTAAGAAATTAATATGATTTAATTAAAAATACCATAAACCCAAAAATGTATTTTAACTATTAAAAAAATAATGAATTTAAATAAATTAACATAAATTCACCCTAACGTAATTTCAAGGTTATGATTTAAAAAAGGTTATTTATTAAAATAAAAAAAAAATTATAATTTTAAATTTTAAAAATAAAAGTACATACTTATTAAAAAATAGCATCTTGGAAAGGATATTCAAATTTTTGAAACTTAACATTTTATAAGGATAGAATAATATTATTTTATCATTTAAATTTAAATAAGAGTGTTTTAACATACTATTTAACTAAAATAAATATTATTCAAAATATCGTAGTTTTCTATAAAAATTTATATCTTTTTTTAGAATTAGAATCTTTTCGGGAAAATCAATTTATAAAATTCATATCAGTTAAACATAAATTTTATTAAGAAAAACTATTATTTAATATGAATATACAATTGTTGTTCATAGTTTTAATAGTCCAAATTTATGCATGATGTATGCTTTTCTTGTCAAATAAAAATCCATTCTATTTTATTTTATGGTAAAACATAATAAAAATTAATTGTGAGGAAAGATATCTATTAATAAAAGAACTCTACTTTTCATGTCATTACAATTATAGGAAAACTGAATATGGGACACCAAGGATGACACTATAAGGCATATGAAACCCTTTTCTATCATATCATAAAACTAAATTTTCATCTCACCACTAAAATACTCTTATTATTATCATACCACAATATAGAAAACAATTTAACATGATATAGAGAATTAGTTCTCATTTTAATGGACCTGGTGTCACATTCTCCTTGAAAAACATGGGAAATTCCATTGGGCGGTAGAGGATACCTATCGGTGATAATAATTAATCCAATAGTTTTTATTAATAAACTAATCTCTCCCAATAATAAAATTTAATATTAAAAAATAAATCATTGGGAAATCTCAAACTAGGTCAACATCACTCATTAAGAAAGAGAATGATGGGAATTAGAAACTCTACCCCTTCTTATTACATAGAGGCTTCACTTGCTCCATAAAAAATGGAATGAGTTCCATTGGATGTTTTAAAATATATTCAATATGTTTTGACCTGAAATAGTGTGATGAGGCAATATGAAATAAATAAGCATATAAAGTCAAAGAAATAGAAATGTTACCTATCATAGTCATTAAAACTATATCTGCGTCAATTAGACACTCTTCTATATAGTGTAATTGGTTTTTTGAAAGGCCTTTTTAAAGAACCCTATTGTTCATGAAACTTTTGAAAGTACTATTTATCCTATAGGTACTGAATATAATGTAATATATTATGAAAAATATATGTATTAACCTAACTTCTCTAGGTGACCATGCTGACTACATGATTTTTTGATTTTTGGAGGTATGGGGAAAGAATGGTTCACATGTCATGTTGAGCCAAACTAGTCACACATTGGACCACTTAATTATGTTAATGGTATGAAATAAAAAATTTATGAAACACCAATAATATTTCATCATGGAAACTTGATTTAAATTCTCATCCCATTAATATAACCAATAACACTACCACAAATGGTGGGATAAATTCCGAATAGTCATGAATTTCCTTCCAAGTCAATCTCTTCCATCAATGCCCCATATACCACATCGACATAGGTATAAATTTTTATCATAGAAAGTTGAGAACAAATATCATATTGGAGGAACCTTTGAGACATCTAATTCTTTATCTTATATTTGGAAAAGCCTCTGGAGAAAAAAGAGCATGCTTAGTGAAGTGATTAGTATATTGTATCACTTTTTAATTCCCATTATCAAGGGTAAGTAACTATATGATTGTTTTCAAACTCATAAATTATATATATAACTTATCCTTGAATATGTAATTGAATTCTTTATACTCTAATAACATATTATTATATTGAAAAAATTGTGAATCCCACCATATTCTACTGAAACCTTCAGTCTTAATGAAAGTACACATCAACTTGATGGAGTTTGGGCTTTATTAGAAGATAAAGATTATCCAAGTCTTTCTAATCCAATTTAAATCACAATTAAGGATCCTTATTATATTGTATATATATTGGATTGAAATTAAGAAACACCTTGGAATTATTCCTATCCTCTTCCCTTCAAGGTTTCACCTCTACATCCTTAATTGGGACAGCTTCCACACCTTAGTCCACAACTCAAACTATGTGTAAAACTACATAAATGGGATTTAGATCAACTGGGGGGTTCTCACCCTCTTGAACATTCACTAGAATTATTATTGGGGGAATTATTATATGTAAAATAAAAACATTGACATAAAAACATGATATAGAAAAAAATCAAACTTCGGATAACAAATGTCAACTAGAATCATATAGAATCATGGAAAAAATGATGTTTGGTAAAAATAACTTCTTATCCAAAAAGAATCATTTCACCACCACCCATGGTAAATTAAGGATCACTAAAATGGTATCTAGAAATAAACTAACTTCAAGAAACCCCTTAAGTCCTGATAATCCCTTCACTTGTCTACCAACACATAGTGAGTTTCATATGGAAAAATTAATTAAACCAAACCAAATTTGTTGTGTAAATTTCATAAACAAACCATTATCAACCTACTATCTATGAAAATAATATACCCTCAGCAAGTATCTAAGGAAATTCTTGATCTTCATGGGCTGTCTATAAACACATATGTACCATGAATAACCCACAAGATATCATGAAAAATAAGACATTTATAAATAGGATTATTATAATAAAATACAATTCAACTAAAAAATAGTTATATAGAATAAAAATAATAGTTTCCTTCCAAAATGTAAACCAAATTAATAAAGCACAGAAAATACTCATCCCAATATGAAATATTATTCATCACCATACTCTTATACCCAAATAATGGAAAAAATCACCACCTCCCTGTAGTGCCTTACTAATACCCATTTAAAATTAAACATGGTAATCATAAACCAGAGGTGTATATTAGGTGTGAGAAAAACAATATCAATAGGAAGCCACAAATAGTTTCATAAGTATTCATGATAATATCGGAAAATTATGCCTAAATAATTATGTTCAATCCCTAAAAACAATTTTCACAATTTTCTTCAAAACATTTAAATCCACCAATTTAATTATATACATAATCATTCTTAGAAACCCCATTTTCAAATTATTTCCATAACAACTATTTTTTCAAATCATAAAAAAACATTTTAATGAATACAAATATGTAGTTTTAGTTTAGTGAGTAACATATCCTCATATCCATGTTTAAATTCCACCTAGTTAACACATTACACTTTAATAATGGGACTATAGGGTAGTAGAAAACTCATGAAATAGTATCTATACCAAGAAAACCTTTTCCCACCTAGTGTGAACATTAAACAAGAACAATGATCCTGAGGATTAAGATTTAATTATTAATAATGGATCCCTACCACAATAATGACCACACATGACTTACCATTTCCACAACTAAAACCATCAAAAGTGAATTTAAAATAAATAAAAATTTCACAAAATTTTCATTCATAAAAAATATGACTTGATATCCATTTTATCAAAAATACCAAAGGAGGAATACATATAAAAGGATTTAAAAAACAACCATTTTCCCAAATAATTACTTTCAACCTATTCAAAACCATTTCCATGAAAAATACATAAAACACCAAAACATGAAGCATGCCTTAAAATTATTTTATGAATATATTTATAAGAGAAAGAATGACTAGTTTTTAGAAAAAATCCTTTTTATGAGAACCCATTCTTTGAAACACTTAGGATTTCAACCATCAAACGGGATCTACAAGATAGAGAGAGGGAGATAGAAGGCTTAAATAATAAAGGGGAAGATCCCTAAAAACATAACTCAAAATTAAAATCCTATATCCAATTATTTCTCATAGTTTTAGGGTTCATATATAGCATTAAAAAATAGGAACATAATGAATAATAGTATCCCATACCAAATTAGATTTAGAATTTCCAAAAGAGGATCATGGAATTGATCAAAACATTTATTTTACGAAGATTAATGTAGGGATTGGAAATGTAATCCACTGAGAACCCCTAAAATAATGTGGTTTTTTTATGTTGATTTATGTGCAATAAGAAAAAAACTGGGGTTTTGATTCAAAAAGTATTATATTACCCTTACTTTTCTTGTAAATATTAGTATCATCATCTAATTAGTGGATCCCACTTGTTACCAAGTAGTTTTCAATGGAATTCCTACAACCATATATTTTTCACCAGCAAGATAGTAGATGGTCACTGGTGATCTGGTGGTTGTAGGAATAAATCCTTAAACCTTAATTTTCTATCCGTTGGTTAGTGTTTGGTTACCAGAATATCAAGTGGACTTCATGTAGCTTTTATCAGCCTAAGATATCCCACTAGTGAGCTATTAAACCACCTATAGGTATCAAAGATACATTTTTGGGGCCACAATCACACTAAAATGTTGTGAAACGACCCTATATTTTGAAATACATAATAAATAACCATAAAACACCATTTAGTAGATAAAAAATATTTTAAATGAAATATGAGAGTGATAATACATGAGAACAACACCGAGGTGTGAAAATTGTCTATTAGGTATTTGTTTTCCCTGAAATATAGAATCCAAAAATGTTTTTTATATGACCTGGGATTTGTAAGTTAGTCCTATATATAATTCCTAGGTTGTAACTTAGTATTTGGAATCAATTCTTATATATATTTCATAGGTTATTAAATAGTATTCAGAATTTATTTCTATGGGTAATACTAAGTGTGTGGCATGTGATTTATATTTATCAATGATGACTATAGAATCCAAGTATGCTAGGATCTGGTTTATGCTTAGTGACATGAAACCCCGATAATATCCAATATGATTCTATAATTTTCATTCATGGATACCTAAGATACTCATTAGGATATAGTTCTTGAACAAAATATGATGGATTCATAGGATACTCCTTGGATTAATTGATGACCCTAATGACTTGGATACCTTGGATACTCCCTCAGGTCATAAATTTATGTATATTATTATAACTAATCAGAATATTATTATCTGGGACTTAACAAATATAAATTCACGAGAAACCTATATTTCTATATGGTATTGTTCAAGTATGCCTGTATGGAATGCCTAGGATGTAATCTTGGATTTAATTATAATGCCTATATGGAATGCCTAGGTTGTTACTTATGATTAAATATTTATGATTTTTCATGATTCAATGGATATTGTCCATGGATGTGGATTTATGCTTAAGGACGCAATAATCTTTGGATTCAATCTATGGATCTATATATGATTCTTGATATCATATGGAATTATATGACACGTACATAAAAATATAAGTAATTTTATGAAGAAGGTGTAACCAGTTATTTTTAATAGTAGAACCTAAGGATTGATTATTGTTATTTTATTTACTCTTCCATACTATATTTATTTATTTAGTTGAGTATATCACATATACCTACAATACTATACTATCCATGTTTGGTACTCCATTGGTTGTATCATACTATGTTATACAGACAGCCTACATGAGTTTCCATGAAACATCAGTGTCTCATAAAGAATCACTATTCACATGTTCAGGTAGGGTAGTGGCCCAATGCTATATGATTGAGAGGTATCAATCATATGAAATTCAAATATCGGGTTGTGGTGATACATGGGGATGGTAATAGATCTTCCTATATTTTATTCTATTATTTTTCTTGTATATTTTATTATATTGGTGGTTAATCATTTTATGTGTTCTTATATATTTATATGATTATATGTCTCATTTTTATTAATACTTTTGTTTGTTACATCCATGTATTATTATTTTTTATTTTGATGAATGATATTTTGTTTATTTTCTACTAAGTTTTATTATTACAAGGGTATGATATTCCCATGGTAACACCTTATACCCACATTTTTATTCGATATTATATGGTATTTGTAGATCCATATCCGAGGTCACATGATGTACTCTAGTCGAGAAATTGATTATTGATATCTATTCAATGGATTCTTACATAGTGGTATCTGGTGTCTTTTTTGTCATACTCTTTGAGGATATGGTAGACTTAGATTAGGGAGTTGTCAAAGATTGTGATGTATGTTATAATAGTGTACAAAAAAAACAATTCTTGAGGGTATGTATTGGTCACATGTGATATAGTCTTGTAATTTTTTTCCTCTCTTATGGTTCTATGATTTAACTTAGTGTGAATATATTGGGATTTGGATTTATGATTTATTGGTTTTGGCTCTTAGCTTATTAGTAAGAGGATTGTGTACAGGCAACAAATTTGGCTAGTATGATACAGATTACATTCAATTTCCGATGGGTGATTTATAAAATGCATAGTTTTTTTGAACTATTATTTTCTAATAAATTAAATTTCATTTATATGTTACATTACATGCAACACCGTGTTTATCTTGTCTTATATGAAACACCGAGTCTAAAAAAACATTTCTATATTATTTATATTAATATATAAATGTGAATATTATAAAAAATCCATTAAAAATAGTTATATAAAAATTAATATCTACTTTTTTATATATAAATTTTAATAGTTGTATATAATGGAAACATATTCATAAAATAGTATGTAATTTTTATAAAATACATTTGATGTATAAAAAATACAATTTTCTCACAAAATGTTTTTTAACTATTTTTTTGATATATAATGAAATTAATTTTTAATCAATTTATAAAATAAATTTGAAAAAATAAAATTATTTTTTAGGTCGTCATGACAAAATTATCAAATAGTGAATGTTTGGGATATTTTTTAAAGGGTAAATGTTTTAGTGAATAATGAAAAATAATGGTTTTTATTCAGAATTAAAATTTAGTTTAAAGAATTTATAAGATTAAATTTATAAAAAAAATTGTTTTGAAAGTAAAATTACATCAATTATATATTAATTAAAAAATTAAAGTCTTTTTTATCCTTTTGATATAAATTTTTTTAAAATTTTTGATCATTTTATCTGTAGAAAACTGCATTCATGCCGCAACTATGGGTTTAATTTTATATTAAATTTTTATTATCATATGACTATAATTTATGAAAATGGATTCTATATTTGAAATGATAATAATTTAAAATATCAAATATGGTCAACTAAATTTTCTTACCATAATAATGAGTAAAACAGTACAAATTATTTAATGTGGTTTAGGTAAAAATGGATTTACATGGGATTTAAAATTAAAAATATAAGTCTTAAAAATCCACCAAAAATTTCCCAACATCCACTAGATGGAAATATTTAGACCTATTAATTTATTATATTATAAAATGGTTTATCTTTTGGAATGTGAATAATATAGTTTTATTTTTTTGCTTATAAAACATTTCAACTGTTCCACTCACCTCACTTATAAAAAGACAGTCATTATCATATCTTGTTCACAGATCCAAAACCTAGGTTTTTTAAAATACATACAAAAAAACTTTCTTAATTCCTTCATCCCATCCTAAAAGATTTAGTTTGGTTAGAAATACATCTTAAGAATCCTTTTCGTGTAAACAAAAAGAAGTTGTCTAAAGAAGATGTAACACCCCGAACTGATCATTTTATTTTAATTTTTCTTCACCTATTTTAATTATTATTAAAACATGTTAATATAATAACAATATTATGATATTTGGTTATTCTAAAAAATAATTATTTATAAATAATTTTATTATTTAAAATTTATTTTTCAATACATAGTGAATATTTTCCATAAGACATTTTTTAAATGATTTTAGAATCTTCTTTTTAAGTTTCCAATGTTATTTTAAAAGGAAATAATTTCTAATATATTTTAGGAATTGTTTTTTAGAATTTAATTTTCAATGAAAATTAATCTTCATCAATAAATGTTCCAAACAGTATTTCAGAATGATTTTCCATCTAAGAATAAATCATTTGATACTACTTATGTATTTATGAGGATATGATCTACTGATACCATTTATATTCTTTATTTGGATGGCTTATGTATATGATTAAATGATGTTTATGTGACCCATTTATCTTTCATGGGTTATACCTTGATAAAATTATTATGAACCCCACTTTTTTCAAGTATTATTCTATGATATAATGATTAGATTATTTTCAAACCTGTACCTTTTTCTTTGGTTGTGATATGATGAAATTTTTATAAAACCCATTTCATTCCATTATTTATGATATGATTCTTATTTTATGATTTTGTGGCACACAATCATATGGTTTTCCTTACGTGATGGGTGGGACCTATTTCAATATCTAATTCATTGGATAAGGATTTTTATCTCATGAGATAGATATGACTATAATGGGGAGTGAACTTAGTTTAGTAAGGGACTTTTTCAACTATGATGGTCTTAGATGTGAACCTTTACTAATATGATGTTCTGGGTAGTGAACCCATTCCACTATGGGATCCTTAGAAGTGATTCTTTACTACCTTGAACATGATATTTTAAGCTTATTTTCTTCCAAAATTCAATGTCTTATGTCAATATAATGCTCTAACGGATCATGTTCTTTGATTTCCATTTAATTATTCTCTTATAAAAATTCAATATTTATTCAATGACTCGATATTATGATATTTTCAATGAAGGGTTTGGTTTTTTAATGTTCTTCTCATGTTCTCATACCCTTATTCGCTATTTATTTTTACGTATCTCTGTTATTCACCATAAATGAGTATATAAGATCACCCATTCTTATGTTTTGGTTCCCTTAGTTATGAATAAATTTATTGTGTTTGATAAGTCTAAAAAGGGTTCTATTTATGAAGAAGTTAGTGGGAGATGATTTAGTTCACTTATGAATCAGTTTTTTATGTTTCCATGTTTCCAATGTCATTATAACTTTACAATCCTCAGGCTGGAGTTTTTTTAATGTAATGAATATTCATCTAATAGATGTAATACCAATATATATAAACCATGG
The DNA here is from genome assembly GCA_963277665.1 of Viscum album. NCBI lineage: Eukaryota > Viridiplantae > Streptophyta > Magnoliopsida > Santalales > Viscaceae > Viscum > Viscum album. The sequence goes on along the minus strand of OY728140.1, from coordinate 1,707,336,793 downwards.
GTTTCTAGGGTTAGTATTTGAATATATTTTAGTTTAATTTTAATTATTACAATGAGAAAACTTTATTTATATACCTATGTATATGGCTAATGATAATTATAAATACAGGTCAATGTATAAGAAATTTTCCCACAATTTTGTTAAATAATAGACTGAGTGGATTAAAAGAAATGACATACCTATTTGAATTCCAAAAGTGTAAATGCCTCTAGAAAAAATGCACCACTATGTAGTAACTCTAAAAATAGTGCATTGAACTGTACTCCATCATCACCCAATGCATGAAAATTGGCCTTATTGTACACTTGGTTTGACAATTCCGAGGGATATACTTTGGAAACTAAAAAAAACTATATAATCTATAATGAATTATTTAAATAGATGATAACTATTAATTAACATGGATAAATCTATGGTTTCAAAGATTAAAAATATGGTTTCCTAATTTAATCATCTTATAAGTGATTTTTCATGATTATGTGGTTCACTTCTATGATTATTGTTACTTAAACAATGTTTCTTTAATTTTTGAAAATTGATGGAACCTGAAGGTATTGTGTTAAAGATAAGTGTGATATAGAATGAAATTATTTTCCCCTGACCATCCAAATATTGGGGGGAGATGGAATGAAAAATCTAGGTTCTATTTACAAAAAAACCTTCTCAATTCATTTATCATGTTAGGAATACAAATGATTAGATGAAATTTAATTCATTGATTAGGAAGAGTTATAGAACATATTTTTGAATAATTACTTCCCTCATATTGTCACGACTCATCCCCTGGGGCCCGTGTCGTAACAACCCCAAGCTCGCCTTCCATAGGCCAGGGGCTGGTGACTAGAACTAAAAGGTGTATATCCCTAAAGTGGGAAGGCATTTCCTTTATACCTATAAACAAACACATTAGAGTACACAACTAGATGCAAAACACTAGGCAAAAACTGTATATAAAAATTGTGCTGGAAAGTAGAAGGAGCCGGAAATACAAGCCCAACGATATCACTCCACATCCATCAGACTCCACTGTGTACTAACTAGTCATACAGTCCACCTCCGTGTACCGTCCAGTCTTAGCGCACTCAGCCTCCATGAGCACTGTCCATCATCTGCATCCAACACAATGAGGTGAGGGCACAGCCCATTCAGGGTGAGTATAACGATACTCTGTAGGGACCCCGAGACCCTCAAGGTCTTACAAAATCCAACAAAGATAAATCAAAAGGTAAAAAATCAACAGATAACCATTACTTAGTTATATTCCCATATAGATACCTAAGTTATCTAGTAACCCTTCTCAATCATGAGGAAAACACAAAAGTCAAAGACTAAACTCAAACTAGGATTTTTTTTATCAAAACCATGGTTGGTGGCGTACTCCTCCTCTATCGAGTACAGTGGGCCTTCCGCATCACATAGATGCACTTCCCACTATCCTTGGACTTCTGATTCTCTCCTCCTATCGAGTGTTGTGGGTATTTTGTGTCACACAGAGGCACTTCCCACCATGGGTCTGTCGCGTCACACAGAGACGCTCCTCCTAATAGCCGACATAGGTACTCCTGTTATCGAGTACTACGAGACTACCATGCTCACATAGAGGCACTCCTCCTCTATGGGTCTACCATGTCACACAGAGTCGCTCCCCACTTGGCTGGTCAGGTCACACTGAGTTGAATCGGTCAAGTAGTCATCCGGTCTCAGCTAGGTACTAGGTCTCCGTACTCTGTCTGCTCGTCACCAAAAGGATCTTCTCCACGACCTATTGGTTGATACTCCAAGTGTATAAATGTCTCACTTAGAAGGATATAAAAGTACCACCACATCGTAGGGGTCTCAACGCAACAAACGGCGCGTCAATCGGATGCCCGGTCTGTGAGTTATTAGTCTTTTAGTCCCAAGGGCCCGGTAGGATTCGTGTATGAACCAACCCGACTGTATCTCAAATATACCCCAAACTCCTGTGGGGTATACTCAAAGGTGTCTTCTCTCATCTAGATTACCAGCACCACTGATGGCTCATCAAATGGATGTTCGGTGCCACAGATATGGTCAAAGTAAGAAAAAGGTTGGTAGTGGGCACGGGTCCGGTCTAACCCAGTCTGGGTCTACCTGAACAGACCCGATGGGTCTGACCGAGCCCGTTGGGTGAGTCAGCCTATTAAGTTAGGCATGGTCCGTTGGGCCCGACCTAGTGGACTGTGAGGGCGGTTCGGACCGGATTTCGCCACGCAGGCGACTCAACCCGAAGGCCGGGGCCGGTTCGACTAGCACTGTGAGGGGCGCGGCTTGAGAGGCTGGTGGACGGGAGGCCAGTGGGTAGGCTGCGTGGGGTGTGGGTAGGCCGGTTGGATGCCGGACAGGCCGTGGGTGCACCAGGAAAACTGCGGTGGCACACAGGCAGTGCGCGGGGGATGCAGGGCACAGCGCGGTGGTGCCAGTCACAACGCGGCGGTGCTGGGCACGACGCGGTGGTGCCAGGCACGACGCGGCGGTGGCGGGCAGGCAGCTGGGAGGGTGGGGCAGGCAGCGGGGGTGCACTGGTAGGAGGCGCGGGTCGCGGACAGGCGGCGCGGGGCGCGGTGGCGCACGGGAAGGCGGCACACAATGCGGCGGTGCGAGGGCAGGCGGCGCGCGGGCAGGTGGCACACGGGCAGGCTGTGGGTGGGCACGTCGGGGCGCGGGTAGGCAGGGCGCGGTGTGGTGGCAAGCGGGCAGGCGGCGTTGGGCGCGGCGGCGTGTGGGCAGGCGGCGCGGGGTGTGGAGGTGCGCCGGCAGGCGGCACGCACACAGGTGGCGTGGGGTGCGGCGGCGCGCACGCGTAGGGAAGCACGCAGGTAAGTCATGGTTCTCTCGGTGGGGCGTTGTAGTGTTTGGATGGAACTATATGTGCGTCATGGGGGCGGTGTGATAGGTGGATTCTGTGGGTAGCGTGGCCTTCATCATTGTTGCCTTTATTGTTGTCGCCTCATCACCATGCCAGAGAATCATTACAAAACAACGACGGAGGGAGTCGGGCCATGTTACATTGGCCTACACCCTCCACGTTTAGAGATCATATCATTTGTCACATCAGAATGAAGCTCAACAATTAATTACAACACTTTGTATCAATTTTTCATTCGATGATGAGAGGAAGAAAAGGGAAGCATCAACATAAAATAACCCCTACCTTATTATTTACCATTCGTCGTTTGTTGACATTTGAAGTCATGGGAAGAAGAAGAAAAAATTCATCTTTCATCACTTCTCCACGCTCTCCAAATCCCGAGTTGAGTCGGCCGCGGAAGGCACTCCACGTCAGTAGGATTCGAGGAAAGAAGTCAAAGAAGAAATCTGGAGTTCTTCGTGTTCTTCGTTGGGAGGATCTTTCTTCGTTGGGAGTACTTTTCTCCCAAGATCTTCTCAATTCCACCAAAAGAGAAATTCCAGAAAAATAATATTAAATTATTCATCTAATATTACATTGGCACATAAATTCAAAAAGGTGAATTAAAAACCCTGCTCCACCAAATTAAATGCCCGAGTATTGTCTCATTAGTTTGGAGGATTCCAAGAGTCTCTCCTTAATAAAACACTTGTTTTGTCGCAATTAATTGCACAAGGAGGTTAGAAGGCTCTCCCTCATTAATGAGGGAGATTAGGGAGGTTTTATCATCCACCATCAATAGGTGTCGGGTGGTCCCCACCCCTATTATTAATAGGGAGGTTATGCGGCTTGGGTGGTCCCCACCTCAATTATCCTCACATGGGAGGTTATGCTAGGGTGGGACCCACAAACATAACCTCTCATGGGAGGTTAGGGTGTGGCAGTCCCACCACCAACTCCCAAGGGGATCTTTTAACCAACACACTCAACACATAGCAACTTAAAAATAAAATAAAGTGTTATCCTTTATTTTATTATTTTTATTATAAAAGGCCAAAAACTAACTTTTATTCTCGATCATCTGCTGTCGAGGTGAAAGACTTATTAATTGATTACTGGCACTGCGAGTTCAATAGTGACCTTAGATTTCAGTTCCAATCACCAGATCAAAAGTTATAAAAACCCGCTCGTACGTTTACTTAATGTACCAGAACAAAACTTCAGAAATTGATTCTGGGCACACCAGGCCTCTGAATCAAGCACTGTAAATTTTTTGCAGACTCATAAAAATCCCATGTATTTAAGAAAAAGAAATTACATGGAATTTATGGGTCTTTACATTCTCCCCATCTCAGGGATTTACATCCTCATAAGCTACAACTCACACTAAGGGAACATATGGAGATACTAAGCATACATCTGAGCCTCCTGCTCCCATGTGCTCTCCTGGGGGTCCATGTGCTGCTAATGAACACCAACCAGAGATGCCGATAGTCCACATAGGACCTACTCATATCGATCCACAATCTCCACTGCAACCTCCATGAAAGACACCACATCGTCGATGTCCATCTCCCCATGGTTGATGATGTGAGAAGGGTCATACACGTATCTTCTCAGATGAGATATGTGGAAGACATTATGCACCCATTGCAACTGAGTTGGAAGAGCTAGAAGGTAAGATACCTCGCCTACTCTGCTGGGGAACTGGAAAGGTCTGATGAACCTCTGTGATAACTTTCCTCCTCGGCCAAATCTCCATAGACCTCGTCGAGGTGAGACCTGTTGGAAGTTGTGGTCACCATCCTTGAACTCTAGAGGTCTCTGCCTCCTATCAGCATAAGACTTCTGTCTACTCTGTGCAGTATTCATCCACTCCTGGATGATCTTCACCTTCTCCATGGTATCCCATACCATATATGGTCCAACTAGTGTTGAATCCCCAAGGTCTGTCCAGCATAGGGGTGATCTGCAAGGTCGACCATACAAGGCCTCAAAAGGTTCCATATCGATGGTGGAGTGATATCTGTTGTTGTAGGATAACTCCACCAATGGTAAGTGATCCTCCTAGTTGTGACTAGAGTCAAGGGTGCATGAATGTAGCATTTCCTCGAGGGTCTGAATGGTCTTCTTATTCTTTCCATTTGTCTGAGGATGGATGGCGGTGCTCATACATAGCTGTGTCCCTAAAGCCTCCTACAACCCCTTCCATACCTGGTATGTAAACCATGCGTCACAGTTGGAGACTATAGAAGTAGGTACTCCATGAAAATTCACAATCTTCTGTACATAGAGACATCACAAGCTCTCTACTGAGCCCTGCTCTCTAATCAGTATGATGTGGGCCGACTCGGTGATTCAGTCGATGATCACCCAAATCGAATCTTTACTCCTGGATGTACGTGGGAGACCCGTCTCGAAGTCCATGGATATCCCATCCCACATCCACTCTGGGACCACTAAGGGTTAAACTAAGACTACTAGTACCTAGTGCTCCACCTTCAATTTCATACAAGGGAGGAATCATGAGAAAAACTCTACTAGCACCTTCTTCATACCTGGCCACCAGTGCTGTCATTGAAGATCCTGGTACATCTTTGTCACTCCTAGGTGTACCGCTAGAGGGGATGTGTGGAACTCCCTCAACACATCCTCCAGAAGTGCCACTTGCACCAAGGTACATCCTCTGAAGAAGATCACATGCTCCCCACCTTCAGAAAATCTATCAGGTGCCTGCCTTGTGAATATCTGAGCACATCATGTCTCACAGTCAGCGTCCCCTTTTTGTGAGTCCCTGACTCACTGAAGAAGTGGGGGTGTTATTGTAAGAGATTGTAGGAATTTTTCTCCATCTCTATCCACAAAGGATATCTATAAAGTAGTCACCTACTCTGTTTCCTCACTTAGCAGCTGTATACGAGATATTCTATAGAGACCATCTGCTACAACGTTCCCTTTCCTAAGAGTATAGACTATTTCAATGTCATAGTGCTGGAGGAACTCCAGCCATCTTCGTTGTCTCAGGTTTAGATCCTTCTGAGAGAAGATATACCTGAGACTCTTGTGATCATAGTACACGGTAAAACGTTTTCCCATCAGATAGTTCTTCCACATATTCCCAGAGAAGAGCACTACTGCAAGCTCAATATCATCAGTAGCATGGTTCTGCTCATGCTGCCTCAGCTTCCAAGAACCATATGCAATCACAGCTCACTCCTGCATCAGGACACACCCGATTCCAGTCCCTGATGCATTGCAGTAGACTATGTACCCTACGCCTTCCTCTGGAAACCTCAATATGGGGGCACTAGTCATCCTCTGCCTCAGCTCTTGAAAGATCTGATGGAATCTCTCCGACCACATGAAGGATTGACCCTTCTTCGTCAAGGCTGATAGTGGAACTCCAAATCTAGAGAATTCTAGAAAGAATCTCAAATAGTATCTATCCAAGCCCAAGAAACTACTTACCTAAGTCACACTCCTGGGTAGATCCCAAGCATGTACCGCCTCAATCTTCACTAGATCCACTGCAAATCCAGCCTCCAAGATGACATGTCCCAAGAAGTGATCCTCTCGAATCCAAAGTGTCACTTAGAGAGATTACCATGAAGTTAGTGCTCTCAGAGTGTGTCTAGTACTACCCGCAAATGGTAGGCATTATCCTCCTCAATAGTCTAGTAGATCAAAATGTCATCGATGAAGACTTCGACAAAGCGATCGAGGTATGGCTGGAAGATCCTCTTCATGAGACTCATGAACACTGCTGGAGCGTTGGTTATGTTGAAGGGCATAACCATGAACTCGTAGTGATTGTAACAATGCCTCAAGGTTATCTTTTGCACATCCTCATCTCGAACTCTGAGATGGGGATAGCCTGATCTGAGGTGTATCTTCGAGAACCACCGATCTCCCTTTAGATGATCAAAGAGGTCATCAATCCTCAGGAGTGGGTACTTTTTCTTCACTGTCACCTGGTTCAGGCAACGGTAGTCGACACAGAGCCTCATGATCCCATCCACCTCCTTGGAAAATAGAATTGATGATGCCTAGGGAGAAACACTGGGCTGGATGAATCCAATTTTTTACAAGTCCTCTAGTAGTACTCGCATCTCACAATGCTCTGTAGGACCCATACGATATGCTAGATTATTTATCAGTGTCTTCCCAGGGTACAGGTTAATGTAGATGTCCACCTCTCTGTAAGGATACAGTCCTGGAACATCATCAGGGAAAACATTCGCCTACTGGTCCACCACTATTAGATAAGTCGGACTCTCCACATCTACTGCTCCGAGGGTAAGGCAAGCCAACTAGTGAGTGATCAACTACACACTCCTCTGACTTAGTCTGTATTGTGCTAAAAATGTTCCCTTCTCACCAATGAAGGTAATCCTAGTCCATCCGTGTAGACACAATGCACTTTTTGCCTAATACAGTCAATCTGAGCATGGGATGTAGATAATCAATCCATACTCAAGATGATGTCGTAAGGCCTCGACGCTGCTTCTAGAAGATCCTAGCCAATGATCTCACCTCTTAGAGTTAGCTCACACTATCGTCACTGGTGCGTAATCATTGAATCAGCTCCTATAGGAGTCTCTAGCTGTAAGAATCGAGCCAATGGCTCCGTCAGAATCTCTGAGCTCTGAACGAGGGTAGTGGCAATGAAAGAGTGACTAGAACCTTTGTCTATAAGAATTGTAGCTAAAGTGGAGTAAACACAGACTGTACCTCGAATCATCTCTAGAGAGCCATGGTCATATGCTTCAGCTACCTGAAGTTGAGCTCTCCCCAGTCCACCTGCTCCCAGTGATTGGGGTGGACCTCTTGGTGGTGATGGCGGATGCACCTCGTAACATCGTCCACCGCCAGTTGCTCGATTAGATCATTTTCCATATCCACCTAAGCCCTGCGTACCACCTCGATTGAATTTCAACCTCTACTTGGGAGGTCCCTCAACTATATACTGATCATCGGAGTGGTAGGTCAGACAATCACAATCCATGTGACCAAGCCCGCCACATGAGCAACACTTCCTGATACCAGAATGTGTGTATCTTCTCTGTGTGACCTACACAACTGATCATGAGTCATGCGGTCGACCACCTGTAGATCTAGTCCTCTGGGACCTATATGACATTTGTCTACTGCCAGCTGTAGAAGACGTTGGTGCATTTCAGCTAGTGGGGGGTCTCACTGCTGGAGACTGCTCAGCAAGGAAACTCTCCACTAGGAGAGCTCCCTCTAACACCCCTGCCTATGTTGGGATGCTAAGTGAGATCACCAAAGCTCTGATATTATGCCTGAGTCCTTGCTCGATGGTCCGGGCCCTAAATAACGGGTCTCGTACGATATTAGTGGGGTAGCGTGAGAGGTCGGTGAACCTCGTTGAGTAATGCCCCATCATCATGCTACCCTGTTGTAGATGCAGTAGCTCCTGTATCTGCATAGCTCAAAGGGTGGCTAGACAAACTCCACCTAGAACTGGCTCTCAATGTATTCTCAAAGTAGTGTCGCCTCTTCATGAACCTAGAGCATGAGGCTCCACCATCTGCATGTTGCTGCCTGAAGGAGGCTGGCAGCAAGGATCACCCTAAAGTCGGCCGGTGTCCCTACTAGCCTGAAGACTCTCACCACAGCGTCCAGCCAATCCCTAGCCACCTATGGGTCCATATCTCCCCTGAACCTGGGTGGCCTCTAGCACTGAAACTCGGGAAGTGCACTCAAGTGGCGTGCACTCTCTGCTGCTATGGTAGGTGGAATCGGTGGCCCAACTAGGAGTGGTACCGCTGGTGCCCCCGGTAGTGCCTCAACTGGAAGAGGGCCATGCACCAAGTCCACGTCACTCAGTGGGCTGTTAGAACGTATGACTCTTCAGGCTCTATTTGGTCATCCATGGGGGAGGAATCTTGAAAGAAAATGATGTGACACGGTCAAAATACTATAACTGGTGAGCTGACTTGGTTGAGCTGACTTTAGAAAACTTTTAAAAAATTCACACGCAATCAGTGTTTTTGTGTGATGAGTTGGAAATGAGAGATCAGGGTCTTGGTTTATGGATACATTGGCCGACCACACCAACCCTGGACAACCAGAACTAGAAACCACACCTAGTACCCTTAACATTATTTCTTCATATAAAAGAAATATCAGAGTCCAATGTTCTGCGGTAGAACCGACTCCTCTGATACCAATTTGTCACGACACATCCCCCGGGGCCCCTGTCGCAACTACCCCAAGCCCGCCATCCATAGGTCAGGGGCTGGCGACTAGCACTAAAATGCGTATATCCCTAAACTAGGAAGGCATTGACTTTATAACTGTAAACGAACACATCAGAGTACACAACTGGAAGAAAAACACTTGGAAAAAACTGTATATAAAAACTGTGCTAGAAAGTAGAGGGGACCAGAAATAAAAACCAAACTGTAAAGTCCAAGTACAACTGAAAACTAGAAAAATAGATAAATGGTAAAGAGTAGCTCCTGGATCGTCCTCCAGGGTTCCTACATGAAGGGTAGGTACATATGGCCACCTCATCACTCCATGTCGATCAGACTCCACTGTGTATAGACTGGTCGTAAGGTCTACCTCCGGGTACCGTCCAGTCCTGGTGCTCTCGGCCTCCGTCAGCGTTGTCCGTCGTCTGCATCCAACACAATGAGGTGCAGGCATAGCCCGTGTAGGGGTGAGTATAATGATACTTAGTAGGGACCCCGAGACCCTCAAGGTCTCAAAAAATCCAACAATGATAAATCACAAAGTACAAAATCAACGGATAACCATTACTTACGTATATACCCATATATATACCTAAGTTACCTATTAACCCATCTCAATCATGAAGAAAACACAAAAGTCAAAGACTCATATAAAACTAGGATTTTTATTATCAAAACCATGGCTGGTGGCATACTCCTCCTCTATCGAGTATAGTGGGTCTGCCATGTCACACAGAGGTGCTTCCCACTATCCTTGGACTCCTGAGGCACTCCTCTTGTCCAGTGTCGTGGGTCTACTGCATCACACGGAGGTGCTCCCCAACGTGGGATAGCCACGTCACACAGAGGTGCTCCCCCTAATAGCCTACAGAGGTATTCCTCCCATTTAGTACCGCGTGTCTTTCATGCTCACACAGTAGCACTCCTCTGCCATGGGTCTGCCTCGTCACATAGAGGCGCTCCCCACAGGGCTAGTCGAGTCACTCCGAGTTGAATCGGTCAAGCAGTCGTCAGGTCTCAGCTGGCTACTAGGTCTCCGTACTCTGTCTTCTCATCACCGGAAAGATCTAATCCACGAGCTACTGGCTGATACACCATGTGTCGCGAAGTCTCACATAAAAGTATCTCAAATTACATCCACTTCATAGGGGTCTCAACGTAACAGACGGCGCGTCAATCGGACGCCCAGTCTGTGAGTTATTTTCATTTTTATCCCAGGGACACGGTTGGATTCGTGTACAAACCAACCCTACCATATCTCAACAATACCCCAAAATACATGGGGGTATACTCAAAGGGACCATCTCTAATCGAGATTTCGAGCACCGCTGACGGCTCGTCAAACGGACGTTCGGTGCCACAGATATGGCCAAAGTAAGCAAAGGGTCGGTGGTGGGCCCAGGTCCGGTCGGAACCGGTCGGACCAACTCGGTCCAACCCATTCTGCGCCGACCCATTATGGGTCATCCCAGACAGACCCATGGAAGGTGCTCCACGTCGGTAGGATTTGAGGAAAGAAGTCGAAGAATAAATCATGTGTTCTTCATGTTCTTCATTGGGAGGAGAGTTCTTCTTTGGGAGCACTTTTCTCCCAAGATCTTCTCAATTCCACCAAAAGAGAAATGCCAAAATAACAATAATAGATTAGTCGTCTAATATTACATTGGCACATTAATTAAAATATTTTAATTAAAAACCCGACTCCACCAAATTTAAGGCACGAGTGTTGTCTCGTTAATTTGGAGGATTCCAAGAGGCCCTCTTTAATAAAACACTTTTGTTGGCGTAATTAATTGCACATGGAGGTCAAGAGGATCTCCTTTATTAATGAGGGAGAGTGGAAAGGTTTCATCCTCCACCATCAATAGGGGTCGGTTGGTCCCCACCCCTATCATTAACAAGGAGGTTATGTGGCTCGGGTGGTTGCCACCTCAATTATCCTCCCACGGGAGGTTATTCTCGGGTGGGCCCCACAAACATAACCTCTCATGGGAGGTTAGGGTGTGGTGGTCCCACCACAAACTCCCAAGGGGAGGTTTTAACCAACACACTCAACAATAGGTAGCTTAAAAATAAACTAATGTGGTGTAAATGTTTTTATTATTTTTATTATAAAAATCCAAAAACTAACTTTTATTCCTGATCGTCTACCATCGAGGTGAAAGTATTTTCTAGTGAATATCGACGCTATGATTTCAATGGTGACCATGAATTTTTGTTCCGAGAATTGGCTCAAAGGTTATAAAAACCTACTCATATGATTACTGAACATATCCAAACAAAACTTCAGAAACTGATTCTGGGCCCACCGGGCCTCGGAATCAAGAACCGTAAAATTTCACGGACTTGTAAAAATCCCATGTATTTAAGAAAAATAATGTCCATGGAATTTCTGGGTCTTTACACATATTATTTGAATATAGATGGAGAAATAGTTCCTTGAGAGAATGAAAAAGGATACCGATTATATTGGAACTTATGAGGTAAATTTTACAAGACTTGTGATATACACATCTGGTGTTATCATCCATCTAAAAATTAAGGATGATAAATATTTCATTGTATTAAAAATATGTCTCCAAATGGAATTAGATTTAATATATTTTTATTTTCTATGAAGATATTTTTTAATGTTCTATAAACATGGAAATAGAGTCTACAGTTTTTTTAAAAATCTCATTGTTTTGATAAGAATATAATAGTGGAATTAAAAGGAAAATCTAAAATCATTGAGAGAATAAGATGTTATTTTATTTATGATCAAATAGTGTGAATAAACATAGAGGAAATTATATCAAGGGTAATAGTGAATTTTTTCATTGTGGATGGGAAGGTCATTGAGAAATTGAATTCTAATGTGATAGGAAGATGTTAGCTAATGATGAAAATTGAGAAAAAGCTCTACATAATTCAACACCCACAATCACGTGTTTCAAACATATGTAGCATTGGAATAATGGAAAATAGTTATATAATATGATGGTTAAAGAGGATGATTGATGTCAACAACCACTTAAGCTGATAGACGAAGAGAAATATAATTTGATCACTATTTCTGATGAATGTTATGATAATGACATGGTGAGAGGTATACATTCCATACACTCTAGAAATGATAATATCGTATGGACTCAATATCAACCCATTCATTTGTATATGAATAATTTGTTAAAGGTATCATGATTCCCCCCAAATGATAGATTTATAGCCAATAGGGAAAATCCATAATGGTTATATAATCACTTCTCACGTATATGATTCATCTCTGGTTGATGTTTGTGGGGACATGCTTCCTGAAAATTTTTCCATTCTTCCTCTCATTAAATTTTACATTATATAAGGCACTGATTTTAATTCTTTATATAAATCCCACATAAATTTTAGAGGAGGGGAAGTCACATTTGATATTCCAAACCAACCTATGATTATGTATCAGTGTGATTATAAATATAAACATCCAATGGAAATCACATCCATTGTATGAGTTATTATTCTTGTTCAATAGGTGTGTTTATCTTAGATTTATGGGGAGAAAGTATGGTTTTATGATATAACTATTTTGGGGGGGTATTTTTATTTATTTATAGAATAGTTCCATATCCTTCCACCAAATCTTGAATTGAGTTATCAATTAAACTCATGACTAGTGCTTCACCAATTTCAAAGAATTACTACAGAATATCCTAGATTTAGTTGTAGGAATTGAAAATGAAACTCCCAATGATTCTAGAAAAGGGATTAATCCATCCAAGTGTGTCACATTAGGGTGATCCCATTATTTTTGATAAAAATAAAGATGGATAAATGAGAAAATATATTGATTATCAGTAGATGAAAAATTTCATGATCACAAAAACATAACTTCTACCCCATATTGATGGAATGTATGATCAACTATACAGAGATCAATAATTTTCCTAGATTTAACATCATTCTTGGATATCATTAATTGAGGTTCATGAAGAAGGATATACCCAAGACAATATTTTATACAATTTATGGACAATATGAATATATAGTCATGTAATTTGGTCATACTAATTCCTTTACTATCTTGATGGATTTATGGAATAGAGTCTCTAAACATTACCTTGGTTAGTTTGTGGTAGTATTTTTTTGATGGATCCCTCAATGATGGAGGCTATTGAGTGTCGGCCTAGGCCAACTGTGGTGTCTGAGATATATAGTATTCATGAATATCTATATAATATCAGTTATTTATAGATAATTTTTCATGAATTTCTAATCCAGTCATAATGTTATCGTGGAAAGGAGACTTGTTTCGCTAAATTGATGAATGTGAGGAAAATTCCAAGTAACTAAATAGAAGATCAATCAGTGTAAATCTGATTAAATTACCATCCAATGGAGATGGGTTTATAATATTTAGTGTTGCATACAATAGGGTATTATAATGCTTTGTTATACATAATTTCATTTTTATAGCTTAGGTCTCATGATAATTGAAGGTTTATGAAAAAGTTTACCGAACTCATGAGTTGGAGTTATTTGTGGTATTATTGGATTTAAGATGAGGAATTATCATAACGGAGAAAAGGTTAACATACATACCAATCAAAAATATTAAATTATATATTCCCATAAAATGAGTTGAATATGTTCCATGGAAGGTGTTTAGGGATGATTAAATATTATAACTACCCAATAACTTCCACCATGAGAATGTGAAAATTTGGGATGATGCCTTAAGTCGAAATTATCATGCGAGATTTTCCATGATGAGGATAAAAAAAGATAAAATATATCTCAATTTTAAAATATTGTATTTGGAAATCCTTAATAATGGATAAAAATATTGTCTTTCACAATTGAATGTTCAAAAATCTATCCAAGTGAAGATTAATGAAGTGTAGAAAAAAAATGTAGACCTACAAAATATGGTTAGAAATGATCTTGAGTTTAATCTTGATCATGGTATAATAATAAGGTTTAGGAAACATATATGTGGTGCATCCATATCATATTTGAAGATGTATTTTTAAGAGGAAGAATATAGTTCTTCATTCTCTATTCATTATGAATGTTTGAAGATATATAGATATTTGAAAGAATATTTCTTGTGGGATGGAATGAACAGAGATATCACAGAGTTTTTATCTCACTACTAGATTTGTTATAATGTTACGTCTATGAGAAAAACTTATAAAGGATATTACATCCACTAACTAATCCATATTGTAAATGGTAAAACGTCATTATGGATTTTGTTTATCGACCTCCCAAAATGCCTAATGAGAATAATGAAATATGAGTTGTAGTCGGTCTCCTTAAACATTTAGCACACTTTAATAGTATCAGTGATGAATTGTCTCTTGGTCAAATATATAGAATTTAAATTAATAATGTGATAATTTTTCATGTATTAACACCTCAAATTTTATCTGATAGGTATCTAAGGTTTACCTCAATGTTCTGGAATATAATTCAATAGGCTTAAGATACATATTTATGTTTCATAACAAAATATCATCCTTATATAGATGGATAATATTAGAGTATAATTCAAACTATTGAGGAAATGATTAAATCTAGTTTTATGTAGTTTAAAGGTTTTTAGTATCATCACCTTCCTCTAGTTGAGGTTTTATATAATAATAGATTTCAGTGAAGCATTTATCTGGCTCCAAATGAGACCCTCTATAGAAATAAGGTTAGAGATATAATGTGATCGAATTAAGTAGGATATAAAAATATATTTTGAAATAAGATAGATGAATAAATGTTAGATAGTGTTAGATACATTCTTAAGCAAATCAATGCATCTGAGAGTTGGTATAATAGTTATGGAGACAATTTCTTCTAAGATAGAGAATTTAAAGTTTGTGACAAGCTGTTTCTAAGAATTTCTCTATAGAAAATGTAAAGAGGTTTAAAAATAATGTAAATATAATACCAAGGTATATAATCCTTTATGAAATTCTAGATAGTATCATGATGGTAGCATATCGGTGGGATCCTCCACCAATCCTCTCTAATTTTCAGGATGTGTTCTGTGTAGCTTTCCTCGGGAAGTTCATTCATGATTCTTCACATGTATTGAACTCAGAGGTCGTACCACTTGTAAAGGATCATTTTTATGAAGAATATATAGTGAGAATTACTAATTTTAGAGAGAAATTATTTTAAATTATCACCAATCCCCTAGTCAATGTTTTGTGTTAAATTCACCATTTTGAAGAAGCTTTGTGGGAAAATGAGGAATTGATGAGGTACAAGTATCCTCATTTTTTGTGTTAGAGTGATGAATTTCATAGGGTTAATTAATTTTAAGGGGGTTATAATGTAACTCCCCTAGTTTTTCTTCACTATTTTTTAAATAAATTAATTTTTTTTATATATTTTATTATACAAAACACCAAATTTTTCTTGAATTACCCAAAAACACCAAATTTTCACAAACCACGATATCATACTGGTATTATTATTTAAATGTCACCATTAAAACCTTTCCATTCATCATAGAGATAAGAATAGAAATTACGAATATTTAATATGGTGAAAAAAAACTTTATATAAATAATGCATATTTATAAAAAAATGTCTTATTTTTGTTAGAAAATATTTTATATGTTTCAAATATACTATTTTCTAAAAAATATGATTTATATTTATATTTTTTAAAAATAAAAAATTAATTTTCAACACTTTTATAAAATTATTTTTATAAAACAAATTTAATTTTTTAAATCATCATTTCAAAATTATCTTAGGTTGACATTGTGATATTTTCTTGAAAATATTTTTTTTCAATCAATAGTAAAAAAATATAGGTTTTTATTGAAAACTGACATTTCACATAAAAAATTTAGAAAGTATAATTTCACTTTTAAAATGGGTTTAAAAGTAAAAAAAAATTAAATTATATATAATTTAATATAAGTTTTTTCATTTTAATTGTTTTTATATTTTATTTTCATATAAAAACAACCTAATAATTTAATCATTTTCTTATTGAAAAAATGCTTTCTCATCACCTCTACAAGTTAAATTCTAAATTAAATTTATTCATTTATATGAATAGAATTTTGAAAAATGAATTAAATATTTTTAATAATAATAAAAAATATAATATAATTTTTTAAAATAATTTTTGATGATAATTAATAGTAAAATAGGAAAAAATGTTTACTTTTCTTAAGGTAAAAATGTGTTTATGGGGGGGGTTAGTCAAAACATAACATGGTTCCAATGACCCAAAAATTTTCAAAAATCTAATTTATGGACATATATTGACCTTATAATGTCCAAGTATCAATAATGGTCCATTTTTAATCCTTTTTTCGGGTGAAAGCCCTATGTACACCTTTTTCCTTTCAAAAATTACAAGTATACCACTCACCTCAATTATAAAAGGACACCTCTTATCCTCTCCAATTCACACATAAAAATCTGATTGGTTCATAAAATATATACCAAAATAACATACCTACTTCCCTAATTACATAATAAAATCCTTATTATGTTCATAAATTCAACCTAATAATTTTTTTGGTGCAAACCAAAAGAAGTCGACTGAAGAAGAGAAACACCCCACCAAGTGTTTTATTTTATTTATTCCTCATCCTCCATGAATTATTATTAAACAATTATTATAAAATATAAACAATATATTTAATATAATGATATTTTTTCAAATAATGGAATTACCTAAAACTATATCCTCTTCCATAAAATGGGATACTAAATCATCAATCATGTGTACGGTAAACTATCACCTCACAAAATAGTGTTATTTATTTTCCATCACCACATCTCACATCTGGATATAATGATTTATTAAATTTTTTATATTATATATATAATGTTATTATTCTTTTATAATTATTATGTCATATATACCTTCTTAATTTTCCTTCAGTGGGAATATGATAACTTTTCTCATATGTACAGTGATCTACCACCTCGTGAAGCACTGTGATTCATTAACGCCTTACATGTAAGGTAATAAAGATTTTTTTAATGAAAATTATTTATTTATATGAAATTAATAGGATTTTAAAATGTTAATATATTATTTATCTTTTTTTCTTTCAATATATAGATAAAATGGAAACAGCATTCATGTATACATTTGGTATTCTATCTTAATGGACTATGTATTTCATTTTCAATATATAATTAAAATTGATTATTATAGGTTCATATATACAAAATATATATTATATTTATATCATTTTTAACCTTATTATATGATTTATCTATGAACAAATTTATTGGACCAAAAATAAAAAATCAAAATATACAGGGAAAACAAGGTAGTTATTTCCCAAACCGTGAATATAACATGAAATTATTAATAAAAAGGTAATAAAATGTCATAAGAATATAATTTATGGTATGATATATTAAATTATTGTTCATTAATTTATGTATAGTAAAATTTTATTTATTATAAATGTTGGTTAAATGAGTAAGATGGAAGTTGAGACTTAATATAAGGGATTCATGCCTCAATTTACCTTCCATGAGATATATGTTTTGTTATGCATCGATATTATTTTATGAGGTGTATATACAGGACATTTTTTATCTAATATCATTAATTTATTTATTATTAATATATTTAATGTTTCATTTGATTTTACTCATTCATTGGGATTAAAATTCAATGTTACAAATGTGGTAAAGATTTTATGTAACAATCTCATTATTTATCTGGATTGTTTATGATTATGTTTTCAATGATAAAGTATTATTATCCATCCATCTTGATAATCGGTAGTTTTTTGTCTTATTTTTATTTCATTAGAATAAATTTTTTTCCATCATTTTCTCATATTTTTGAACTGAAAAGATCAATAGAATATTTTCTAAAAAATACATCTTTATTTCCCTCTTAGGTCAAAAAATTATTTTTCTACTAAAACCGTGTTTTCTAAAAATGTTTTAAAAAATGGTTTTCAGATTATAAAAATGATTTAATAATGAAATGTTTACCCATATTGTACATCTAAAAAAATTTATATGAATCTTTATGTCATTTTCCAAAAAATCCAATGTGGTTTCACCTGAAAATTGTTTGTAATATTTGTTTTAATGTGTATATCATGAATAAAATTTCCCACCTTCTTGAGAAATAACTAATTTAAAGATTAATTTATTAACTTCCAAGGTTATTTTTAAAAACAATTGAAAAAAATTATTCATTACAAAGTGTTTTTCAAAGAGAAAATGATATTTTCATCAAGAAATTTTTTAAATGATTTTTAAATAATCCATTTTATCTTTTCAAGGTTATTTTCAAAGAAAATTATTTCAACAATATTTTATGAATTTTCAATTTTAAATGATGATTTTTAGTGAAAATTTATTTTCCTCATGAAATGTTTAAATTGATATTTCCAAGTAATTTTCTATATATGATGACATCGTTTTATTATACTTATGATTTATTAGGGATTGTACCACAGATATCATTTATATTCTTTCTCTATATGGTTTATTTTTTTTATGACAATATTTTAACGAAACATATTTCTCTTTTATAGGTTTTACCATGAGAAAATTATTATGAAACTGGATTATCTTCATAGTTTATGCTTTGATGAAATGTTGATATGATTGTAAAACCTATTTCATTTATATATGTTATGATATGATAAAATGTTTCTAAAATTCATTTTATTTAACGAGTAATGATATAATGAATTTTTTATGATCTTTTTGAACACATACGTATGATTTTCTTTATGTGATGGATGGGACCTATATCTCTATACAATGTATTGGATAAATATTAATCTATCATGAGATATATAAGACAGTATGGGGATTGAAACTAGTTCAGTAACGGAATTTGTTTTTATGAAGGCCTTGGGAGTGAAACTTGACTAATGCGATGGTTTGGGTAGTGAACCCATTGGAATATTATGGCCTTGGAAGTGATACTTGACTACTATGGAAATAATTTTCTATGTTAATTTTTATTCTATAATTTCATGTCTTATGTCGATGTTATGATATCATTGATCCTGTTATTTGACATTCTTATAATTCAAGTCTTATGAACTAGTAATATTTATTCTATGATTTAATATTATGATATTTGATATCTAAGGTATAGTTTTAAAAGTATATTGTAATATTATCATGCCCTTATTATAATTTAATGTTTACTCATCTTACTTGCTTACCCTTAATGAGAATCTAAGCTCGCCATTTTTTATGATTCCATTACCCAGGTTATAATGAAAATTATTATGTGTGATATATATAAGAAGGTTTATAGTTTTGAAAAACATAGCGTGAGATGTTGTAGTCCACATATGAAACAGTTTTTTATATTTTCATGTTCTTAAGAGGAATTATACCTTTATGATCCAATATCATATGTTTATGTAATTTAATGAATTTTTATCTAAAATATTTAATACATATTTATGAAATTACTAATTATCAATATGATTGATATCATTAATGATTTTGGATTATTTTTTTAAAGTGTAAGAAAAAGTTTATGGAATTTTACTATATAAATTGTTGATTTTATTCCACTTAGCTGAACCATGTAAAAGTTTCACTAATTATTGGTCATGTGAATTATATAAAACGATTTCACATGATAATTCATATATATTACCTCTTATAAATTATGTTTCATGTACCTTAATGTACTGATATACACATTTTATGTCTTGATACTAGTTATGAAGGAAAAATATATGGTTACTTAAAGTGTCAACATAGACCTATATAGTGTTTTCTCAAATAGTTTTTTTTAGAACGCTACGTAAGTACACCACCTGAATGTTTTATAATCAATATGTATCATCATAGGATGATTCCATTCAATATGTTCTGATGATATAATGTCCCTGAAAGGGGTAGTGTATTATTTCGATGGCTGATGATGACTAGTTCTTTAGAGTGGGAAGTATATTTGGAATGTGATGCTTGATGTGGATATGTAAGGACACTAGTGATGGTGTGTTGGAACATAATTTCTTAGTGATATATGAGATAAGAGTAGATGTGTTTATTAATAATATATAAACTATATGAGATAAAACATATGTAATAAGTGGGAGATCCAATTGTTTTGAGATGTGACTCATAATATAAGTGTGTTTTGTGCAATGATTAAATAAAAGGGAATTTTCCAAATATGTTTATTGTATATGAGGAGAACCATGACTGGGGTTATCTAGAACATATGAGTTTCCTTATAAGAAAGAGTGATTTTATGATTCATTAGGTAATTATAATGGTGAATGGGAGGTTCTACGAGGTGTATGGCATATGCATAGAAATTTATTTGGATTTTATATTATAAATCACTTACATTGATTTTGTATTAAGGATTAGTTGATATGGTTAGTATTGGTAGGATGAAAGACCCAATTGATTTTGTGTGTCATTGTTGATGATATATTGGATCTTTATACTTGATAAATGTATTGAGGATGTATATAACATGGGTAGGATCTTTTGATTTTGGACTTACATCTAGTTGGTGGGTAATTATCTAATTGGTCATGGACTGAGTGATATAAATACCATAACACTAGTATACTAGATGTTGTGGTTATGTTATTACATTTTTTGTACATATAATTTATCACATAATAAAGGATTGAATTTATTTAGTAGTCAAAAGAAAATAGAAATGTACTTTAAAGTCACTTAACATTTGAAAACATAAACTACAATATGTAATTTTCTTTGATAATGAAATAATAACCTTTAGAAGATACCTTAAAATCAACCATCACACATTTACTACCATCCTGCAGAAAGAAAATTTAAAAAATTGGTGAGATAATATTTTAAATAAGAGTATTTTTATAATATAATCCATCATCAATAAATAAGGATTAATTAGTATGTCATGGTGTATAATGGAAAACCCATGTTATTTAGTAAATAACTTCATTTCATAGAATAATATGGAAAGAATAAATGATTATCAAATAATGGTATATATCTAATAAAATGATCATAAAACTTATCTATGGAAATCATAACTATTCAAATAATTACATAGACATCAATAACTGATCTTATTGTGATCGAATCCGTAATTATGTTCATCATAAAGATGTAATATGGTCCTTGTGCCAAGACATATTACACAAATGGGTAAGGCCTCATCCAAATAACCAAGATAGTTTATTTTATATGACCTATTGCTGCATCTTGGGGATATAGTCAGCCATACCAATTAGTTACTATGTACAATTAATTCTTCATATTAAATTTGAGAAGCAAAATAAATATAAGTATTTATATTGAAAAGGAATCATACGAATTGGTAAAAATTTCCCAAATTAGTAAACATAATAATAAATTGTCCAGAGTAATAAGGTGAATAGTATCAAAATAGTACACACCCATTAAAACTAATCATATACCATCTAGATAAATAATATGTATGGTATTATTACATCATATCATTTGTGGACAAAAATTAATAAAATGGTTTTTTCATTAATTAATTGAAATACGATAAAAATTTCATTAAAAATTTTCTTGAAGAAAATACACTTTTCACTTTTGAAAAATACATTTTTGAAATTATGAATTTCTAGAATATTAGGAAAAAATTTCTGTGAAAAAAATAGGGGTAAATTTTAAATTAATATTTAAATAAATTATTTTTCTTTGTGGTGGTAATATTCCATAAATGTTTATTATATTAAAAAAAGATTCATTCAGCATTTTCTGTAAATAGTCAAAAAGTTCCATATTCATAAAAAATGAATATTTCATTAAATTTTAAAAAAAAGTTCAAAAAGATAAAATTATATTTCATAAATTATTGGTGAATATTAAAAATAATCTTTAAATGAGTTTATGGAAAATATGGATATGGTAGAAAAGGCATTTTTGATCGAAAAGATAAATAAAGATGGATTTTTTAAAATCATTTTTCTTATTAATTTTAAATACCATGGAGAAGAAATTATTACTATTACATTATAATTTATTAAATAGAAATATGATATTAAAATTAAAGTTTTTTATTATACATTTATCGAAAAATCTCATTCAATGGAGATTCAATAATAAATAATACTGATTAAAATGACATTCAAGCACAAACACTTACAACTTTGGAAAATTTTGAATCATAAACCCCAAAAAATAAATAACATTAAATTAAACATTAAATTATATGAGGATAAATAGATTCATTGTATAAAATATAAATTGTGAAATATATACATCACAAAAAATAAATAAGTGGTGAATATTTCATATGTCTCATAAAAATAAAAGTGAAACGAGAAGCCCTTAACTTAGGTTCAACATCATTTATATGTGCCCAAAAATCCTATATAATAAAAAAAATCTATTATAAATCTATTACATAGATATTATATATATATATAACCTTATATTATTTAATTAATTACATTTATTACCCATTTATTAAAAATTATTTAAAATCGTTATTTTAGGTATTTACAGCTTCGTTTTCCATGTAATTTTGGGTTTGGTATTTTCTGTAAATGAACATTGATCCTGGTTACATAATATATAGAGTTTTTAAAAATCAATAAATAAAATATTTATTCATTATATAATTGTTTATAACAGTAAAAAAAACTTATTATATAAAAAAATGAATTGCACAGTTCATCGAGATAGCAGACCATACTTATGCATGAATGTTGCTTTTCTACTGATGGAATGAAAGAATAGTAAATATAAATTATCTTTAAAATAATCCTTATTATATCATAAAATAATATATTTTAATCAAATATATCCTTATTAACATCTATATGAGTAATAAATGATAAATTAATCACATTGATTTGTTGAGGCAGTAATCCACATGTTTGAACGAGCGTCGTTATCATTTTTCAACAGATGGGAATGTAAGGAAGTAGAAGTGATATTATAAATAAATAATAATAATTATGTCACAAATAATATATATATATATATATTATCCATATTCAATATTTGGTGATCGAAAATGAGTTTTATTGGTTCGTGATAGGGTAGTACGCCTTACGCATGATCAATAGTTTTATTTCCAATATTTTGAAAGAGGATATGGATAGAGGTCATAACATCAACATATGACATATAATTATGTTTTTTATAATACTATTATTATATTTTATTATTAATACATAAATTAATGTGTCAATAGAATATGTAAAAAATAAATAACCCTGTGAGGAAAATTACCTTCTCTTAGAATCACCTTCTTTGGATCACTTATTAATGAGCCTAGGGTTTGCCTTTTGGTATGAAAATAACCTCTATAAAATTTATATAAATGCTGATGAAATATTTATAAGAATTGTTTCAAGATAAATGGATTATTATTTGGGAAAAAATTTAGTGATTAGGTTCTTAAGTATAAGTATGGGTGGGGACCATCTTGGAAACCACTTCTAAATTTCCTTAAATATTAAAATTTGATAAATAAATTTACAAGAAAAATTATTTAAAATGAAAATATAGTATAATTTTTTTATATTATAAGGTCTAAATATGTATATAAAATAATATTTTTTAAATTTTTAATTAAATAACTTACCATTGACATTTGGTTAACATCTCGGTACACCTGTTTTAACATTAACAAGGGTAAATAGTGTCCACTATTTTTACTATTCTAGATGACAAAAAATTGAGTTTAAATTATTAACTATTTATTATTATTATTATTTCCAATATTTTTCTATTTTATAAAATTTAACAAATATAATTTTTAATTTTTAATTTAAAATTAATCCGACAAACACGTCGAAAGAAATAGTTATCCAAAGGAAACGTTTCCTAAAGTTATAATGGTTTTTATATCATAATTCAACATAAAATTTCTTCTAGTTATTTATATAGAATTAATTATTATATAATTTAACTATTTTTACTTTTACAAAAAAAATTAAAACAAAATATTACTTTTAAAATGATTGAATAGGAATGGGAGTTTTCAATAAAAATTTGTATTTTTCACTATTCATCAAAAAAATAATCATTTTAACAAATTATAAAATATTCAATATAAGATAATTTTGACATGATGATTTCAAATAAATTCTATAAAAATTGAAATATTAATTGTACAATAATTTCAAAAAGCGTTAACAAACCACTTTTTAGAAATAAAATGGTTTTCACGATAAAAATAGATTTATTCTTATCTCATTCTTAAAAAATATATTTGGTGAATGATAAAATTATTTGTCAAATATGAAACATATTAATTTCATTAGAACCATTAAGAATAATGATTAATTTAATTTATTAATATATAAACAAATTTTTTGCTTACAAATTGTTTTTTTAACATTTCTTTTACTGCCAAATGATTTTTATTTTTATTTCTAATGAAATTATAACTAAAAAATTTATTTTATACAAGTATAAAAAATATATTATTTATAATTAATTTATCTTTATTCATAACTTATAATCTAACATGTAGTTAATAACTATCATTTTAAATAAAATAATATAATATTGTGGTTTTTTTTAACTCGGTGTTATGAGTATCATATGCTATAATAGAAATAAAATTTATTTAAAGAGAAATATATTCTAAAACATTGATTTCTTAAATTATCCCCAACATAAATAAATTTTTAACACTCAATTATAAAATCCACTCATAAATCAAGGGTATGACATTTAAAAATAACTTTTTTGAAAACCCACATCATAAAAACGGTTAAAAAAACTTCAACTTGATGAGAGAGAAATGGAAGTACAATAGTCATATATAATAAATCATAATTTGGTTAATAAGTACTAAAAATTAGTGGGAAGTGAAAATATGGCCAAGAAATAAAAAATTAAATATTTATGTAGAGTGATGAAGATCAGGTTTCATCATAAATTGATTGATCAAAAGAAAGGTAATGACCCCAAATCCATAAATTTGTGATAGTTGAAAAGGAAATTTATTTAGTGGAAATAAAGGTATGTGTATAACATTTTTATTTCAAGATCCTTCTCCCATTTTTGATATATTATTTTACTATCAATATTGAGAACACAATAAATATACTTATTTGATATCTCTTTTATTTCACATAAACATTTAAATCCTATGGTTGTGCTTTGATAAAAATCAACTTTATTTATTACTCCTAGAAAAGAATGTCCAAGATTTTTTCTTGTTTTCTTGAATCAATCAAATTAAATTTTAATGGATCATATGATCTGAAAAATAATAAAATCTCTTTACCATTCCATTACAAAAATGAAAATTCTTAGCAGAATAATACAATATGAATGATTAATAAAAATTAATAAAAATAAATAACACATTAATATCCAAAATTAGATAACAAAACAAGTGGTTTAATATAAGGCCTCGTCCTTAAACATTACTTATACTTGAGATATTTCTAGAATATACATTGAGAATATTTTCAGGTTTATAGTTTTAGAGATTTAGATCATAAATCATACATTACATTCCACATTTAAAGAAAGTGGTTACATATAATATAGTACTCATTTTTCCCATCAACAGGAACATATTTAAAATAAAACATGGATTCTTTCTTGAAACTTACATGAAACTATCATCACATCATGTACCTTTCCCTTAACCTATGAAAAACATTTCAAAAACATGGGATGAGCATGAAAAGCTCAATAAGGGATATAAAATTATGGAATGAAAACATTAGTCCATATATACATAAGAATGAATGAAATCATACATTAATCATAAAACATAAGAAGTTTATCATACCTCATGAAATCATAAGTCTCATGAATAACTCATAGAAAACATAAGACATACAGGTAACTTGAGGCATTCATAACATTCTTACGTAGGGAGTAACCCTCATGGTTACGTTTGGAATACCCATCAAAGTATATTCCCTAAATCTCTTCAAAGAAACCTTAGAATTTAACTCCTTCGCGTTACCCAATTCTTTGGAGAGATATATTGGGCTCACTCGTAATTAGTTTATCACGAAAGCACCCGTCTTCATAAACAATGCCCAAGAACCATAATCGTATCACATAAAACATGCATAAAGGAAACATAACATTTCCACATTTCAATCACTGGATATCAATAACACATTGATATAATAAAAATATTATCAAAACTATTTTCAATACCAAAATAAAATAAAATTAAAACATGGTATTTATTTTTTAAAAAAAATTTATGGCTTGTAGAGGTAGCCGATACTCAATTAATGGTCACGACGGTGGATAAGTGGTTGTCGCCGCATACATATGGCCAAAAAACATTCCCTTTTGTCATTTAGTAAAACACTTTTTATAAAAAAGATTACCTTTGAATAACATAAAATTCAAAGGGGTTTATACACCGTATAAAAGAAATTTCTGTATAAAACAAAATATGCCTCAAGGAAAGGAGTTTGAAATGAAGTCTCATACCTCGTGTCTGACTTGACTCGATCGTTCTTTAACCTCCTGAATAATAATCTTGAGATTATTTCTACTTTCTTAAGAAACATTTTCAAGTTAAATATTCCTTTTATATCACTTATTACCATGTTATGAAAACTATGTAATTATTTAAGTTAATAACGGTCGTTTTGTCGATCATTGGTACTTGAGTCAAAAATTAACTCTTTATAATTACAAGTTGTTCATGTGGTAAACTATCCCTTATATCCGGAATTATATCCATTATGTACATATCATATATATCATATATATCCAGTACATGCATTTATAATATTACATATCATTTAGAGGTATGAAATGAAATGCACCGTTCATGGAGATGGTAAGCCAGACGTACGCATAAACCCTACTTTCATTTCTATTTCATATTTAATGGAATGAATTCATAATGATATAAAGGTATATTATAATTCCACTATTGTATCATATATAATATCATTAACTCCATCCTTCATATTTCCCACATATGGCATTAATGAATCAAATCACTTCGAGGGGGCGATAGTCCGTACTTCATAAAATGAAGATATCATGTTTACCCATAATGGAATCCATAAAGGTATGCCATAAATGAAAAATAAAGAATCATAAGGAAAACATAAAAATGTTATATACCATATATAAATATAGTGACATCTTAATTGCCACCTTTGACGGTGTTAAAAGAATATTGAACAACCATCATTTCGTGAGGCAGTAATTTTCCATCCACAGAAACAGTATGTTCTTTAACCATTAGACGGAGGTGTGTGGAAGTGTAAATAGAATAATTCTTATAAAAATATCCTAGTATATTGAAGATACTGTTGTTGTTACAAAATAAATGATTAAAAATAGTTTAGGGGGTTGGAGAAGCAAAATAAAACAAAAGAACACAAGTAAAGACATTACCTTTATATCGGGTAACTCCTCTTTGTTTGAACCAAAAGGTTTTCTTGAAGAGCTTTCTGCCTAAGGTAAGACTTCTAGAATAAAGAGAGGGATGTTTTGAAATTAAATGATCAGATCTTGGGTGAGCCAAAGGCTTGAGAGGTGTGGGTAAGGAGGTAGAGGTGGGGGACTTTTATAAGAGGAGATGAGAGGCACTCTTGAAAAGTTATAAAATGTTACATTATA
Source organism: Viscum album (assembly GCA_963277665.1). NCBI lineage: Eukaryota > Viridiplantae > Streptophyta > Magnoliopsida > Santalales > Viscaceae > Viscum > Viscum album. The sequence continues at coordinate 1,707,309,199 of OY728140.1, read as the reverse complement.
TTAAAATGAGTTTCGGATTTTAAAGGTCCCACATTGATATCTTTCAAGGATAAGGTGATAAGGGTTCTTAATGTACTCATAAAATAGGTCTTTGACAAGTTTATGTCTTAGATTTTACATTATCTATTCATTTTATTTAAATTGTTCATTAATGAGGTAATCGCTGCATCATCGTGATGTCATAAATAATTTAATTAATTTAATGCCTAAAAATTAAAAAACAAATACTATGATGTATTAAATAGTTTTAGATTTCCAATGAATATTTATATTCTAATAGATCATTTATTTAGACAAAATTAAAACTGTTTTACTCGGGTGATACATTCTTTAGTGATATTCTCCTTTCTTTAAAAATAAAATTGTAAAGCGTCACTTTCACCCAAAAGTGATTCCATGGGGTTTCAAAGTCTGTTACAAGGAATCCCATGGTTGGCCATGAAACAACCAGTTGCATTAGGACACATTTTGGGTTCATTTGTTATTATTATGATATTATTTTATTATCCTTAACTACCCAATTACTAATTAATCACGATAATTAAAGATAATTACCGTCATTACTACTCATAATGTCCAAAAACAAAATAGTCTTAATTACACAATTTGGACCTTATGATTCCAAATATGAAATCCATTTTACCAAATTCCAAACATAGAAATTGCAATAATTAATTTAAACATAATTCCCATTGTCAGAATAAATAGCGGGTTTTTTTGAAACAATATCTATGAAAAGTTTGGCACTTGTTTATGCCCATTTCCAAAGGGAAATTAATCCTAATGAACACAATTGGATTAAATGGTAAAAATATATTCTAATTACACTTTAAAAACAATTAAGAATATAATCTAACCATATAATTAAATTAGATGAAAAATCTATTTTGATGTAAAATACAGTATTTTTCACTATTCATTATAAAATGAAAATTGTCAGAAAAATACCAAAAATTTATCCAAAGTAAATTTCAATGCCATAATAATAAATAATAAGTTTATTTTGAAAAATAGAGCTTATAAAATTGTCAAAAGATTGATTTCAAAATGGTTTTCCATCAAAAGGCATTAAAATAATCTTTTAAAAATATTAGTGTATTCCATGCTTAAGATTGGATTTATTCTCATTTTAAGCCTATAAAACAATATCTAATTAATAAATAGACATAGATAAGAATATCTACTATTAATTATTTACATGGGATGTTACATCCTTCCCCCCTTTATAAAATTTTTTCCCCGCAATTTATTTACTTCTCGAATAAGTGGGGGTATTTATCCCTCATTGCATTTTCGGATTCTCATATTCCCTCTTCACTCATGTGGTTCTTTCGCAAAACCTTTACTTAATGAATCACCTTATTACGCAACACTTGATCCATGTGGTCAAGAATCTGGACCAGCTGGTCCTCATAAGATATGTTCTCTTCTAACTAAACTACCGCTAGACTCAAAATATGAGATGGATCTGGCTTGTACTTCCTTAACAATGAAACATGAAAAACATTGTGTACCTAAAATAAACATGAAGGTAAAGCCAATCGGTATGCAACTGATCCAAATCTCTCTAGAATTTTATATGGTCTAATGAACCTTGGACTCATCTTTCCTTTCTTACCAAATCGCATCACACTTTTCCATGGTGAAACTTTGAGGAAGACATGATCACCTACCTCAAAAGAGGGATCCTTTCTCCTGTTGTCCACATAACTTTTCTGCCTACTCTAAGTTGTTCTCATGTGTCTCTGTATCAGCTAAACTTTTTCTGCCAACTCTTCTACCAATTCTGGTCCCATCAACTTCCTTTCACCCACATCATCCCAAAAAGCTGGAGTTCAACACCGCATCCAATATAATGCCTCAAATGGTGCCATCTATATAATAGAATGAAAACTGTTATTTTAAGAAAACTCAACCAAAGAAAGGTGTTGGTCCCAACATCCCTGATAATCCATAGAACAAGCATGTAGAATATCCTCAAAAGTCTAAATCATTTGTTCTAACTGCCAATCTGATTGAGGATGAAAAGTTGTACTAAAATTTAATTCAGTACCCAACGACTTCTGAAGGCCTTTTCAAAAGTTAAAAGTGAACTAGGATCACAATCAAATACAATGGAGAGAGGAAATCCATGTAACCTGACTATCTCTTCAAGATACAAACGAGAAAGTTGATCTAGGGAAAAATTATCCCTTAGAGAAAAGAAATGAGCAGATTTATTCAAGCGATCAACAATAACCCAGATTTCATTATTACCTCGAGGTGTCTTCGGCGATCCCACAATGAAGTCCATGGATATATTATCCCTTTTCCACTCTGGTACTGGTAAAGGATGAAGCATCCCTTTCAGTAACTACTACTCTTCTTTAACCTGTTGACAAGTCAAACACTTCTCATTAAAATCAGAAATATCTCTTTTTATTCCATCCCACCAGTAGTGCTCTCGAAGATCTCTATACATCTTAGTACTTCTTGGATGAACTGAAAACGGAGAACAATGAGCTTCACATAACAACTCTCTCTTCAACTGTGAATCACATGGCACACACAATATCTTCCCAAATCTCAAAACACAATCATTATCAATGTTGAATTTAGGCAACTTACCCTTCTGAACCAGCTCTACCCTTTTTCTGTAACTCACTGTCTTGATTTTGTGTTTCCTTAATTCTGTCTGATAGAGAAGATTTCACTGATACCTGAAACAGAACAAAAGAAAATCCTACACCAACAACTTCTATGCCAAATTTCATCAAATCATTAACCAAAGGATCACATTCCAAATGCAACATTGTTAATGAAGCATTACTTTTTCGACTCAAAGCATCAGCCACTTTATTTGCTTTTCCAAGATGGTAATGAATTGTACAATAATAATCCACAATTAATTCTTGCCATCTCCTCTGTCTCATGTTCAATTCATTCAATGTGAATATATACTTTAAACTTTTGTGATTGGTATATATTTCACACTTTACTCCATACAAATGATGCCTTCGTATTTTTAAAGCAAAAACAAAAGCAACTAATTCCAAATTATGTGTAGGGTAATTTACCTCATGAGTTTTCAACTAATGTGAAGCATAAGAAATTACCTGATCATTCTGCATTAGGATGCAACCAAGTCCTTTCAATGAAGAATCACTATAGATAACAAACTCACCATTCCTGGAAGGTAGTTCCAAAACTGGAGCATTCACCAATCTTCTTTTCAGTTCCTGAAAACAATCATCACATTCTTATGCTCAGATAAACTTAGCACCCTTCCTAGTTAGCTTAGTCATTGGACTAGATAACTGTGAAAAATTTCTAACAAACCATCGGTAATAGCCATCCAAACCAAGAAAACTATGAATCTCTGTTACATTTGTGGGTCTTGGCCATTCTTCTACAACCTTTGTTTTTGTAGGATCAACAGTTATTTCGTCTTTTGAAACAATGTGACCAAGGAAAGAAATTTTTTGCAACCAAAACTCACACTTTCTGAATTTCCCACACAATTTATTTTCTTTTAAGGTTTGGAATATAACCCTTAAATTACTTTCATGCTCCTATTTACTTTTATAAAACACCAAAATTTCATCAATTAAAACAACCACAAGGTTATCCTAGATCTCATGGAAAATTATATTCAAATGGTCCATGAATACAGCAGATGCATTAGTTATCCCAAAAGTCATTACTACAAATTCATAATGGCCATATCTTGTACGAAATGTGTTCTTAGGAATATCTGCTTCCTTTACCTTTACATGATGGTACCCCGATCTCAGGTCAATCTTTGAAAAATATTGAGCACCCTAGAGCTGATCAAATAAATCATCGATATGAGGCAAAGGATATTTGTTCTTAACTGTGATGTTATTCAAGGCTCTATAATCAATGCAAAGTCTCATAGAACCATCTTTATTTTTAACAAATAAGACAGGAGCACCCCATGGTGATGTGCTAGGTCGAATAAAACCTTTCTCTAATAAATCTTGCAATTACTCCTTCAACTCTAAAAGTTCAATTTGATCTATTCAATAAGGGGGTTTTGAAATTGGCTTAGCATCGGGAACTAAGTCAACAATAAATTCAACTTCCAGATCTAGTATTATTCCAAAAAACTCATCAGGAAAAACATCAGGATACTCATTTACCTCTGGTACATCATTAATCTGAACGGTTCCTTTGTTTTCAACAATATGTACAAGGTAACATTCATTTCAATCTTTTATAGGTATCTCAGCCTCTTGATATTTTATCAAAAGTAAGGGTTCATTCTTGTACACAAATTGAAACACCTTCTGAAAAAGAAACTTCTTTAGCTCTACAATCAATCTTAGCATGGTAAACAGAGAGTCAATCCATACCCAGGATAACATCAAACTCTACTTGAGGTAAAACAATAAGGTTTTCAAGTAGGTTCTTTCCATAGATAAGGATAGGAATATTCTTATAAATTATTTTTACCTCAACATTTCCCCCAAGAGTTTTTACCACAAGTTCAGGAGTCATTTCTTGAGATGGTATTCCCATTTTACTAGTAAAGTTTTCAGAGATGAAGGAATGTGTAGACCCTGAATCAAACAACACACTAGCATAATATGAAAAAACAAAAAAAAAGTACATGCTACGACTTCATTTGATGGCGCAACATCTGCTGAAGTAGTTGCAAAGGATTTCACCACCACTTTATTCTTGTAGTCTAACTACTTCCCATCACTCGATCTCTTTGTCAGATACTCATTTTCATAATGACCCATCTCATTGCACTTAAAACAATTCACGAACTGTAAATCAAATTTGGTCTTACCATCACCTTGATCTTTTTCAGATCAATCACGAGCCATATGTCCTATCATACCACATCGGTAGCACTTTCCAGAATTCAAAAGACATTCCCTGGCAAGCCTTTTACCACATTTATCACAAACTGGATACTTATTTTTCATACCATCATACCTTTTTGAATAATTATTCCCTTTCTCCTACCACCTCAGTCTCTTATTCTATTGGTTGTTATAGAACACTTGATCATCAGCAAACACCATCTCCACCTTCTCAGCAAATCGAGCAAGATTTTCATAACTCTTTAACTCACGAGAACTTAAAGCCCTTCAATATTTTGTCATTAATACTGAGTAAAACCGATAGATTTTACTATCAAGGTAACAGATAAAATTTGGAGCATACCTTTCCAATTGAGTGAACCTTACTTCATAAGCAGCCACTGAGTCATCCTCTTGCCTAAATTCCAAGAATTGTTTTTCCATCCTAAGTCGAGCTGCCTTAGGAAAATACTTCTTAAGAAACATACATTTGAATTCATCCCAGTCGAGAGAATCAATCTCATCAATGTCCCTGATATTTTTAACCATCAACCACCACTGATCTACTTCACCCTCCAAATGGTAAATTTCAAGACTAGACTTTTGATTATCTGAACACCCCATGACATCGAAAATCTTCTCCAGTTCTTTAATCCACCCTTCATATAGCAAAGGGTTAGATGATCCTCTGAATGATGGGGGATGTTGCCTCATGAAATGTTCTACTATTGACATGTTCCTCTGCGGTTGATCTGGCTGATCTCGTGCATGTATACCACCACCATTTTTCACTTGAGTAAACTGCGCCATTACTACAACAAACAGTTCAGTTCCAATTCTCACCATCTCAGGATGCTGATTCAGAAGGAAATTTCCTTCTGTATGCCTTCCTAGCACTTCTTCCCTTTCTCCTCTGCGGAAAACCATTCTGAACAAACATGTCTTAGATGACGCAACATGGTAATCTTGAAATTCTATATCATTTCAATTTGACCATAAAAAAATTTAGATAATCATTTAATAGAATTATAATATATAATGTTATCTAAACCGACCTTTGATACCAAATATAAGGCCCCGTCCTTAAACATTACTTAATCTTGAGATATTTCAGGAATACACATTAAGGATCTTTTTAGGTTTAGAGTTTCAGAGAATTAGATCATAAATCATGTATTATATTCCACATTTAAACAAAGTGGTTACATAAAATATATTACTCATTTTTCCCATCAACGAAAACATATTTAAAATAAAACATGGATTCTTTCTTGACACTTCCTTGACACTATCATTACATCATGTACCTTTCCCTTGACCTGTGAAAAACATTTCAAAAATATGGGATGAGCATAAAAAGCTCAGTAAGGGATATAAAAGTACGAAATGAAAACATTATTCCATATATACATAAGAATGAATGAAATCATACTTTACTCATAAAACATAATAACATTATCATACCTCGTGAAATAATAAGTCTTATGAATAACTAATAGAAAACATAAGAAATAAAGGTATCTTGAGGAATTCATAACATTCTTACATAGGGAGTAACCCCCATGCTTACATTTGGAATACCCATCATAGTATATTCCCTAAATATATTCATAGAAACCTTAGCATTTAACTCTTTCGTGTTACCCAATGCATTGGAGAGCTATATCGGGCTCACCCGCCCATAGTTTATCACGGAACCACCTGTCTTCATAATAATTCCCAAGAACCATAACATAATCGTATCACTTAAAACATGTATAAAGGAAACATAACATTTCCACATTTCAATAACAGGATATCAATAACACATTGATATAATAAAAACATTATCAAAAAAATTTCAATACCAAAATAAAAGAAAAGTAAAACATAGTATTTATTTTTCGTTAAAAAAACGTTATGGCTTGTAGATTAAGCTGAAACTGAAATAATGGTCACGGCGGTGGAGAAATCATTGTCGCCGCATACATACGACAAAAAACATTCCCTTTTGTAATTTAGTAAAATGCTTCATATAAAAAGGATTCCTTTTGAATAACGTAAAAGTCAAAGGGGATTATACATAGAATAAAAGAAAGTTGTGTATAAAACAAAATATGCCTCAATGAAAGGAGATTGAGATGAAGTCATATACCTCGTGTCTGAATTGATTCGATAGTTCTTTAACCTCTTGAATAATAAATTTGAGTTTATTTCTACTTTCTTAAGAACCTTTTTCATGTTCATTATTCCTTTTATATCACTTATTTCCAAGTTATGAACACTATGTAATTATTTAAGTTAATAACGGTCATTTTGTCGATCATTGGTACTTGAGTCAAAAATAAACTCCTTATAATTACAAGCTGTTCATGTGGTAAATATCTATTATATCCAGAATTATATTCATGACTTAGATATCATACATATCATATATATTCAGTACATTCATTTATAATATTACATAACATTTAGAGGTAAGAAATGTAATGCACCGTTCATGAAGACGGTAAGCCGTACATACTCATTAATGCTACGTTCATTTCTATTTCATATTTAATGGAACTAATTCAAAATGATATAAAAGTATATTATAATTCCATTATTATATCATATATAATATCATTAACTCCATCCTTTATATGTCCCACATATGGCATTAACGAATCAAATCACTTTGAGGGGGCGGTAGTCTGCACTTCCTAAAATGAAGATATCGTTTTTACCCATAATGGAAACCATAAAGTTATGCCATAAATGAAAAATAAGAAGCTTAAGGAAAACATAAAAATATTATATACCATATATAAATATAGTGACATCTTAATGGCCACCTTTGAAGGTGTTAAAATAATATTGAACAATCATCGTTTTGTGAGGCAGTAATTTTCCATCCACATAAACAGTATGTTCTTTAACCATTAGACAGAGGTGTGTGGAAGTGTAGCTCAAATTATTATTATAAAAACATCCTAGTATATTGAAGATACTATTGTGTTTACAAAATAAGTTAATAAAATGAGTTTATGGGGTTTGAGAAGAAAAATAAAACAAAAGAACAAAAGTGAAGGCATTGCCTTTAAATCGGGTAACTCCTGTTGGTTTGAACCAAAAGGGTCTCTTGAAGAGCTTTCTGCCTAAAGTAAGGATTCTAGGATGAAGAGAGGGATGTGGAGAGATGAAATGAGTATATTTTGGCCGATCCAAAGGCTTGAGAGGTGTGGGTAAAGAGGTAGAGGTGGGGGCCTTTTATAAGAGGAGAGGAGAGGCACTCTTTGAAAGTTATAAAATGTTACTTTATATTAAATTGAGTTTCGGATTTTAAAGGTCCCACATTGATATATTTCGAGGATAAGGTGATAATTGTTAGAAATATACTCATCCAATAGGTCTTTAACAAGTGTATGTCTTATAATTTACATTATCTTTTCATTTTATTTGAATCGTTCATTAATGAGGTAGTCGCTGCATCATCATGATGTCATAAATAATTTAATTAATTTACTGTCTAAAAATTATAAAAAAATACTATGATGTATTAAATATTTTTATCTTTAAAATTACTATATATATTATAGGATATAATTTTTGTAGATAATATTAAAAATGTTTTACTCAGGTATACATTCTTTAGTGATATTCTCCTTTCATTAAAAATAAAATGATAAACTTTCACTTTCACCACAAAGTGATTCCATGGGGTCCCAAAGATTGGAACAAGGAATAACATGGTCTTCCATGACACAAAACGTAGCATTAGGATACATTATGGGGTCATTTTTTATTATTATGATATTATTTTATTATCCTTAACTACCTGATTACTAATTAATCACGATAATTAAAGATAATTATCGTCATTACTATTCATAATGTCCAAAAACAAAAGCATATTAATTACATAATTTGGACCCTATGATTCCAAATATGGAATCAATATTACCAAATTCCAAACATATAAATTGCAATAATTAATTTAAAATTAATTCCCGTTGTCATAACAAATAGCGGGTTTTTTTGAAACAATATCTATGAAAAGTCTGGCACTTGTTTATGCCCAATTCCAAAGTGAAATTAATTAAAATGAAAACCATTAGATTAAATGGTAAAAATATATTCTAATTACACTTTAAAACCAATTAAAAATATAATCTATCCATATAATTAAATTATATTAAAAGGCAGTTTTGATGTAAAATGCAGTATTTTTCACTACTCATTATAAAATGAACATTGTCAGAAAAATACCAAACATTTATCCAAAGTAAATTTAAATGTCCCAATCATAAAGAATATGTTTATTTTGACAAATAGATCTTATAAAATTGTCAAAATATTGATTTAAAAATGGTTTTCCATCAAAAGTAAGTAAAACAATCTTTCAAAAATATTAGTGTATTCCATGCTTAAGATTGGATTTATTCTCATTTTATGCCTCTAAAACACTATCTAATTCATAAATAGACATAGATAAGGATATATATTACTCATTACTTACTTGGTATGCTACATGTATCCTTGATAATTCAATAAATAAATAAAAATACATCCCAATTAACAATAATAACCACAAAATTAAGAAATGTGTTTACATAAATGTTTATCACATACCCTTTAAATTACACTACAAAATACTTAATAGCATTCTTCCCATTTAATTATTTATGTTAAACCTAATGGTTATATATATATACAACAATCCAAAAAATAATCTACTGTAATATTAATAATCTCCTCAAAATCATAAATATTTGATCCTATAATTTGTTTCCAAAATTAAAACTAATATTTATCATTAAAAATATTTGAATAAAAATAATTTTATATTAACTAGTGCTTTACATTGAAAAATGGTAGGCACTACACCCATATATCTCGTTGGTTTTGGGTTCAATACTCATAACCTTTATGGATTAAACTGATTACTGACTAATAAGAAAGTTGTCTATTTTATAAAACTACATTATTATAATTCATATAATGTGCCCAAAATATGATGACAATTAAATTAAATAAAATTAATCATAAAATAAATGTTCAACCACTATATTTTCCTATATGAATTATTTTTTACAATAAAACAAAATAATATTAAATGATAATTATTACCTTAACATCAATGATCATATAAACCCAAAAGGTTATAAATATCATAAATCTAATTAAAATATCATTTTCCTCCAAAAATAATTCATGTTTAACCTAAGGGTTGCATATAAATCCACCATCTATTGAAACCCAATAAATGACTCCATGGTACTTACATCACATAAAACCACATAAGGGGTTTTTAATAATATGAAAATATGATCATCCTTAAACTTATAAACCCATTATGGCACCCACAAATATTATGTTAACCTTATATTTATATATTTATGCTTCTAAAAATTAACACAGCCCTTAGATGATTCATGATTCTTATAAAAAAAATAAAATTTATATAAATACTTATACAAAATAATTACTGCAAACCAACACATAAATAGTTCAATTATTCCACTTCAATGATTGGAATAAAAAAATTTCCTGGGTCTTGGAGTTAACATTTAGAAGAGATCATTGAAATTAATATTTCTCAGGTTCCCCAAATTTAAGGAAAAAAAATATAAATGGATCCTTATGATTAATTTTATTTCCTTCCATCATACTATTCTTTTTTTTTCAATAGAAATTCATTTCTTTATGTCCATATTTTCAAAAAATAATTATTTTCACCATTCCTTTGAAAATTTATCTTCAGTGTCAGTTTCAAAATTTCTGACATGATGGAAATTTTGATTTCGTTCCTCTATTTTCTCTACCACTCTAGAATTCAGTGAACTCCATTATTATATTATATATGGTGATTTTGAGAGGTTATTAAGGTGTTGGTCATTAATAATATATAATGTAAACTGATTAGGAATAATCATGATATCATTTTCCCTAGTCACCATCCTATTTTTTCTCAAACTCAATATATTTTCTATAATATTAAATGTTGACAACATTCATTTAGGTTAAAAGCACTGGATAACACAAAAAAACATAGTGTGAGAAAAAAATCATAGAGGAAAATGTTATGATGATTTATTGGATTTCTAAATCATTAAACATTATTTCTAATCTAATACACCTTCATTTTTTCATAGGTCATTAAATATCATCTTTTATCCAAATACTTCATGGTGGTTCAATAAAAAAATGTTAATTAAACCATGAATATACCATAGTATTTTCAAACATGGTGTGCAGCAAGGTCCATTATTGTGCACTAGATGATGATCGATTAAAATCCCAATGCACCCTTTTCTTTGTTGTTACCCCTAGTTATAATAGTGATAGATCTTTATCCACATTAATTATCTAGAAATGACTGTATTGTTAGAAAACCCACATAATATATACCATTCCAAAACATTAGTATGTTATCCAGCACCTAGACTTATCCCCTAAATCAGTCTTAGTGTTATGTTTTCTAATATATGTTTTCCTAAGTATAGTTCTCTAGGTTTCTACTACGCTTTCTCTAATACCTACTATAAAGAACCTAACACTAGTAGACCAAAGGATATTGTTAATTTATTAAATTTTGGTTTTATACATGCGATCAAATTCACTAATACAAAAAATGATTTAACATCACTAGAATCATCCTTCATCAGTACTAGAAAATTGCTTATAACCATTGCGTAGTTAAAAGTCCATCACTTTTATCAGTTCTAAAAAAAGTGATGATAAAGGGTATATTTAACAATGCAAAAAACACTGACAAATCATACTTTTCTCATCACTTTTAAAATCACTAACAAAAGACCCCATTTATTTTCACATTTCTTTAGTGCTAAAAAATATTACCTTTAATAGCATTGGTAAATGGTATATTTTATCGGTTCTTTTATTAATGGTTATAAAAGTATAATGTATTAGTGATTTTTTGGGATGATAAAATCCTGATTTCTCAGTGCTTTTTAATGATCTAATATAGATAGAATTTATCAGTGACTTTATAAAAATTGATAAACGAGTCCTTTATCAGTGATTCTAAAAGAAGTGATAATGGAAAGATTTATCAGAACATTTAGTAGCACTAGTAAATGGGAAAACTATAGTGTGATGCTGAAGCACACTACATCACCAGAAATAGGTTTCGTGTGCTACAATAACACACTGCATCTGTAAAAATATAAAAAATAACAAAAATAAAATACCAATACTGAATTTAAATGAAATAAAATTTATAAAACAAATATAGAAAAAATAAAACACTATAATAGATTATTTTAGTTATTTTTTTATTAAAATTAATATTCATTTTGAAAAAAAAGAGGCACTTGGAGTCATACCAGTCACACTATGTGTCAGATTTAGGTCCATCTAGATTATACACATCCCAAATGATTCAGGGGTTGTTCTCATAAAGTATCAAATAAATCATAGTGTATTTTCTATGTTTTTAGTATGTCAGTTGTTTTTTTATTAAAATCAATGTCATGTTTGAATAAAAAGATTCACTTGGAGCCATACCGGTCCCATCGTGCATCCAATTGAGATTAAGTTGATCCCTACATGTCACAAATGATGTATGTATTGTTTTCCTAATTTACCAAAACATTGATATTGCATTTTCCTAGTATTGAGTTTGTCAGTTTGCTTATTGAAATTAATGTCAATTTGGAATAAAAAAGAGGAATTTGGCGTCATACCAGTCATAATGTATGACTGATTGAGGTGAGGATGGATGGTACGCATCTCAAATTACTCATGGATCCTCTTTATAAAGTATCAAATCAATAAGAATATTTTTTCTCAGTTTTGAGTATTTCAGTTGTATTTTTGATCAACATTACTATCACTTTTGAATAAAAATGATGCAGTTGGAGTCATATTGATCATACCTTGTGTTTTATAGAGGTGAATATCATCCCTACACATCATAAATGATGTATGGATCATTTACATAAAGTACCAAAACAATAGAAATTTTATTCTGGGTTTTGAGTATGTTAGTTGTTTTTTTATTAAAATTAATTTCATGTTTTAATAAAAAAGACGCCCTTGAAGTCATACAGGTCACACCGTGCATCAGATTGAAGTAAGGATGTTCCCTAAATTTCAAAAATTATGTATTGATCATTTTAATATAATAAAAAACAATCAGAATATTTTTTCTTAGTTTTGATTATGCGAGTTGAATTTTTACTGGAATTAATGCCAATTTTGAATAAAAAATATGCACTTGGAGTTATACCAGTCACACTGTGCATCGGATAGAGGAACAACTGAATTATACGTGTCTAAAATGATTCTTTTATTGTTGTACTAAATTATAAATATAATCATAATGTATTTTCATTTTTTTGAGTATGTCAGTTGTTTTTTTATTAACACTAAAGTCACTTTTTAATAAAAAAGTCGTAGTTAGAGTCATACCAATCACATCATGCATCAAAGAGAGGTGTTTTTAATCCCTACATTTCAAAAATAATGTAAAGATCATATTCCTAATTTACCAAAACAATCTGAATATTTTTTTTCGGTGTTTAGTACGTCAGTTGTTTTTTTAATAAAATTCAGGTAAATTTTGAATGGAAAATATGCACTTTGAGCTATACCGATCACATATTTTATCAGATTGAGGTGTGTTTAATCCCTACACATAAAAAATAATATATAGATAATTTTCATAAAGTACCAAAATAATCAGAATGGTTTTTCTTTGTATTGTGTATGTTATTTTTTTTAAACAAGTGTCAATTTAGATTAAAAAAGTTGCACTTAGAGTCATACCGATCACACCATGCATCTAATTGAGGCATAGTTGAATGATACACATCCCAAATGACACATTTATCACTTTTATAACATATTAGAATGATCAAAAAATGTTTTCTTGGTTTTGAATATGTCAAATTTTTTTTATTAACATTAATGTCACTATGGAATAAAAATAGGCAACTGGAGTCATTCCAGGCACACTGTGTGTTGGATAGAGGTGTGATTGATCCCTACATGTCAAAAATAATGTATGGATCAGAATCCTAATGTTCGAAAAAAATATTAATATTTTTTCTCTATTTTGTTATAATTTGAGTTGTATATTTACAAAAAATTAATGTCACTTTAGAATAAAAACGGTACACATTAAGTCATAATGGTCAAACAGTGCATCATATTGAGGTTCGGATGAATCCTAAACATCACAAATGACATGTAAATCTATTTCCTAATGTACCAAAACAATCCAAATTTTTTCACTTAATTTTTTTTACTCCATATGTGTTTTTTTACTAAAATATAATTATAAATTTGAAAGACAGAAAATGGATCTTTTCATGAGTGAAAATTGTTGTGTTAACTATTAAAAAAATTCTCAAACATAGTCTTGGTATGATCCTTGTTCTACTTAATTTATACAGAATTTTATTGTTTTGTTGTAGGTTCTTCTTATCCACATCTTCCTTAGTCTCCACCTTAGTCTTCGCCATTACCTCGTCCTCCACGTCGGTCTCTGAATCTGACTCTACCTCCACGTTTGTCTTCACCTCTGCATATGCCTATGCCTCTCTGTTTTCTGAAAAATATTATTATTTACTGGTTATTACTTCTAAAAATTTGAATTTTTCCATTAATACTCTCATTGAAAAAGATATAAAAAATAATATATATGCATTCTGACACTAATGCTTCACACCAAAAATATATTTAGAACATTATAACTTATACTAGATCACAAACATAGAATGTAATCACATGAATTTTTTATCAGCATACATTCTGACAAAAACTATGATTCCCACTCCACTCAAAAAAAATTGATTTCATCTTTTAAGTAACTCTTTCTTCATCAATATTGATAATATTAAGTAAATATAAACACAAAAAAATATTATGAAATATAATTAATGAGATTTTAATTTCTTTTAAAAATTAACTATTGGAGGATGCTGATATTTTCATTCTATATGATCTCTCTCATAAATTTTCAAACATAATATCCACAATCAATTTCATTATCTTTTTTCAAAAAATTGAAGGGTCATTGACCAAAATAAGTAAATTGTTTCGAAATGTTTTGACAGTCAAATGTTTCTATATATACCTTAATTTTTTCCATGTGTACTAATCCTTAGGATTTAGCTTCTCAGACTAAACATATAATTATATGTTTATATATAAAATTTTTATTGTAGTGTATTACATATTCACAATACACATCATGTGAGGTGGGTTGGTTGGAAATCCATTCTTGGAATAAAAAATATATCTGGGGTTTTTATGTTGACTGCAATCAGTATCTAGGGCTTCCTATGAAAACAAAAACAATAAGGTAATGAAAAAATTAAAAAAAAAATATTTTATGTGATTAGAATGTATATTTTAAACCTTGAATTTTAAGAATAAATAATATACTTTTTTGATATTTTTTATTTAATATATTGAGTAACTCATCTTTTTTCAACATTATTTATTTCTTTTCCAAAGTAATTTCTATTATAGAAATGATATTATAATTAATAAATCCAAATCAGGCATCATAAAATCTTCCCTTTATATAGTTGTAGTATAAATTATGGTACAAAATATGAATAGTTATTAACTATAATAATCATATTTGGCTCACTATTTGGCAATAAATATTATGAAAATGTACCTTAAGTATGAATTCACAATTGAGATGTCCAACTATTCAATCTAGAGAATCTCATTTACAGACTCGAGACCAATTCTGTCTATAATGGGAGATCTAAATATTTCTTCTTCATAGTGAATAACATTTAAATATTTATCTTTAAAATTGTTCTCTATATGAAGTTTTAATGTTAATAAATGTTTCTCTGAAACTATCGGAGATAAAGAACTCTCATAAGTTCATTTTGCTTTCTTCTTCGATTCACTAGAATTTCCTGATTCGACTTTTCATTTATCATCCGCTTTATCCAAATGTAATATCATACGTCACATTATAACTTTTATCATCAACTATTAAATGTTTTTAATTTTAAAAAATTTGTTAAATACGTACCTCATGTATCTTTATATGTTTAGACGGTCATGCTATGAAGTCTCCAATAGTATCTTTGATCGTTGTAATGTCTAGATCATCATGTGGAAAATACCACTCAGCATTTAGCTCATATCTACCTCAATCCCTACTCTCATGTGATCTTTTTGGAGGGTTTGATTTTGTAGCTTTTATCTCATTATATTATACATTTTACCCCTAACAACATAGCTATTTTTGGGTGTTGACAGAAAAAAATCACATACAATTACACCCTGTAGAATTTTAGTAATATAATGTTATCTGAAGTTATTTGATTCTCATTTAGAAGAAAGATTAATTAAAATATTAACTACCTCGATTAAGTTTTTGAGGGGAATTAATATCCTCAAAGCCTATGGGATCATTTGGATCATGTGTGGATATTTTCCCCACCACCAATTTTCTTTGATGTTTTCTTATATGGTTATCTTCCAAACCAAACTGGAAAATAGTATCTTACAGTTAGTCTATTTGTGTCTGTATTTGTCTCATTATATTATATATATCTTCATGTGGTGTTATCTTCTCAAAATATGTTCTAGGAGAGACTCCAAAACCAAATCCTATAACACGTCCATATTTTTTAGGACAATTAAAAGATATTGAAAGTCGCTTTTCTTCTTGACCAATCAATGTCGAATCTTGTTTCTAACTCATATAGATAAATATGCACATATTTATTTTATGTAATATTGTTATAAATCATAACAAATTAAAATTATCTCATACTTGCACATGCTTCCCATACTAGTTTTCTGTTTTTGTTAACTAATATCCCAAATTTATTTACATGAGCCTCTTCCATAGCACATGACATGTGATGGAAGTGGCTTCAGATTTTGATTCATCAATCTTCATATAAAAAGAGGAACATGTTGTTTTATATTAAATTATTAAACATTTATTTTTTATTTAAAATACATAGAAATTTCTTCTCTAATGAATCGTAACCCATCCGTCCTTTTTGATAGGTGTATGCTGGTTTTGATGCATGTTCTTTATTTTCAATACACTTTTTTTGTTCTATAAATAAAAAATTTTGAATCAAGTTGGATAAATTAAGTAAGGTCAAATAATATATTATTGGTTTCAATGCACACTAAATGATTTATCATTGAGACAATTTATAAAATAATTCCATGTTTCTTTCTTTATAATGTGTCCATCATAATTTAGTAAGGGGGGCTTTATTTTCCCACAACCATACATAAGATGTAACTTCTTCATAATTGTCGAGAAGCCTCTATGGTATTTCCTAGCGCCCATTAAGAAAAATATCATATAGAAATATTCTAAATTAAACAAACCCTACATGGAATATTGAAAACTAAATCAAAGTGTCATCATATAATTTTTCACTAAAATAGAGAATGTATATTATAACATTAGTATTATATCTTTCCAATAGACTTTTTTAAATACAGGTTGGATGTGGTTCCATGAGTCAATATCAATATGGACATTAACCCTTGTTGTGTCCCAAGGATAACTAATGAACGTGGGATGGTTGGGGTCAATATATTGGCTGTGTTATTTCCAACCAACCACAAATTTTATACCCTGACTTCTTTCCTTGATAATTTTATTCAAAACGGTGATTTTCTGCTGTTATTATTTTCATCTCTTTCATCAACATGTTGTTAATCCACTAATAATTCTACAGTTTCATAATAAATAGTTTTTTCTTTCCTGGGATTGACAACATCATCATTATTAGAAGACGTTGTCTACTTAAGTAGTCAAACATTTAACTTTTCGTGATTACCAACAATGTAATACACTCCAATCATAAAACTCTAAAATTTGAGGCATCATTCATGAAATCGTGAATAGGGATACCATAATTTAATATTATAGTAACACTAAACATCACTTACTTTATTTAATTTTTCATTAGACGTTTGATTTCATTCTATCTCTTGATTATGGTAGGAAGTGTATTTTAAAAGAGGGATCTAATCCATCATCAAGGATGGAAGAAAATCAAGCATCTAATGATTAAAGTATCCTTGGAACCTACACTAATGGAATCACTTAAAAATATCCTCAATTGACATATAATAGCCATATTATATGACTAAAAACAGAAATCCTTAATATCAGAATATATGGTATTGACATAATACAATGTGACATTTATTTATTTAAAAAAATTAGATTAATACATTGTTTCATTGAAGAACAATTCTCTGATACCACTTATAATTTTTAGGCCATCATTAAATCATAATTATAAGGATAAAAATACTAAAAAGGTATAATTTATCTGAAGGATAAATGTGAATGGAAACATAGAAAAAAACACCTATGAAAAACAGGTAATATAGTATCAGTGGACTCTGTCTTTAATCTTCAATGGAATATGATTGATTTATAATGTTGATGCAGAAAAAAAATTACTCTTTCCTTTGAGGATATTACACTAGTTATTAATAAATAAATATTATTAAGTCACCTAGATCATTGAAGGATTGCTAGAACCTTAACCAAATGATAAATTTTGATCAAATACTAAGATAGGTTTGGCTATGGAATGCAACAAAGGGTTAATTACAAAAGGGGGATCATATCATTATTTGTATTAATTAATAAACTAATAAGCCACATATCATAGTTTTTTTGATCAAATATCTAACCTTTTATAACTCAATTTCTTTTTTGAAATACACTATTTATATGTTTTTGTGTATTTCTAAGTTTATTTATCCAATGATTTCCCATATCTACCCAATCTAGGAAATATTTAAAAAAAATTGAGCACACTTTTCTCACCAAATAAATTTCCCATAACTCATTATAACCCATGGTTAATGTTTAATAATAACCTTGAATTAAATAAAAAATAAATCCCTCACAACATGAATCACTAAAAAAAATCTAGAACATGAATAATTTATTCAATATTTTTTTGAATTCAATAAAAAATTATTCATCATAATCATAAATCCAAATAACACATTTCATGGATTTACAATTTACATGAATTTCCAAAATCCAACAAAACATGTTTTAATTATTTTTACACTTAATTTGGTCCCAATTTGTTCCTCACCCATAAATGAGGGCCCCAACTCGGTATACCCTAATCCTTAAAAACCCCTATAATTAAGCCTTTAGACACTCTAATCTAGGATATAGGATAAATTAAATTTGAGAAACTTCCTAGATTTTAAAACCCTATATTATTCAAATGAAGAGAAACATGATGGGGGTGAGAGGTCTCCTTGTTAATGTGGAGAATAGAATTGACCATCTATGTGTGTCTCTATAGATAAATGGGATGGATAGTAAAATACATATAAAAGTATAAAAATGATTAAATAGAACAACAATCGTTGTATTTTATTAGAGATGGGAAGAGATGTAGGGTTATTCATGATTAAGAACATTGCAAAAAAACACAAAAATAAGAAACCAAATCATTGAACAATGATAGAGGAAGAGTATAAAATAACATACATTGGATTCTCACCTTGATTAATCTGAGGGAATGTATAGTATTCATACCAGCAGTAGAGAAGATCCATATGATCTTGAGAATCACAAGTGATTGAGTCATGGTTAGGGTTTTTTTAAATAGACTAGGGACACTTTTAACAACGCTTTTGAAAAAGCTTTTCCAAATATTCCTTTTATCAGAGATAAATTTATAAGCGCAGATAAATATGTCTTTTGTTAGTTTTTATATCATTGATAAATCTCATGATTTTTCAGCACTGAAAAGAGCTAATTAAAGACATATTTATCAGTGCTACATTTTTAGCATTGATAAATATATATTTTAACAGTGCTTAATTAAGTCGGTTAAAGATTTATCTTTATTAGTGAAAAGAAGTGTTGTTAAAGATTTTGTAATTATAATTAATTAAATATAATTACAAAGCATATAATTATTATTTGAATAACTTTATTAAAATTTTATAATTATTTGAATAAATATAATTATTTATTTATAATTAAGTAAATACATATTTCAATAATAATTATTATTTATTTATAATTATTATTAATATAGTAAATATACAATTCCCTAATAGGTGTGGCCGAATGGTTGGGTCATTAGCTTGGTTTCTCAGAGTTGGGGGGTTCAACTCCAACTGGTTTTGTTTCGGCATCATAATTTCACCATCACTCACGTAATCCCCTCTTCTATGTTGGGTGGCATGGGGTGGGGTAGTTTTTTGCAGTATCAACCATGTGGTGAACGGTGATCCTAGGGATATTTTAAAGGATTACTGGGGGTGGGGTACTTAATTCTAAAATTAAGACATGTAATGGAGTTGTTGTGGTTTCCATTCAAAATAATAATTATTACACATTTATTTTATATTTCTAAATTCTTATTTATAAAAGTATTTTTAACATTATTAATTTAAATCTAATCTTAAATACATGAATTTTATAAATGACTGTAGTTGAATAATTCGAAATGAGTACACTTTAAAAAAATTGAAAATTGGATATTTTTTATTAATTAAATATACGATATTAAATATATATTTATATATATATTGAAGTGGATGAATAAATATTGAAAATATGAAAACATAATAAAAAATATATAAAAAAAAAAAATTGATCAAATTATAAAATAATAAAATTAAAAACAATTAAAATGAATACCATAATGTAGTATTAAAAAAATAAATAAAATTGACTGATTAGAAACATAATATATATTAAATGTGTTATGGTATAATGAAATTATAAAATATACTTAAATTTGAATATATTTCCTAAATTTTAGGTGTATGGGTTTTTATATATTTCATATATATATACATGTGTGTGTTTATGTATAAGAATGCATTAACATATATATATACATGAAATAAATGCAACACATGACATTTAATATCTATTAAATTGAAAAATCAAACTACATTAAAAATTAATAAGGCATTAATAAGTTTGTAATTAAAATTTTATATATATATTATACTTATTTATTATATATATATTTATTTAATATATACTATTTATTAATATTTATAATCTTTATATATGTATTTTTAATTTTTTTTACAATAATTATTTAATTAATAAAATTTTTGATATTTTTTTTAATTTACTCATTTTATTTTTATTTGTTTAAGTTTTCATTTTATTATGGACTATTATTAGTGCTAAAAAGTCCCCAATGAAGGGAAACTTTTATCATTGATAAAAATTCCCTGATAAATGAAACCTTTAATCAACGCTATAAATTAATCCCTAATACAGGTTTCCTTTGTCATCACTAAAATAAAGCACTGATAAAGGTTAACTTTTATCAGTGCTAAAATAGAAGAACTGATAAATTGTGTATTTTATAAGCACTATTTTTACCATTGATAAAGGGGTTCTTTTATCAGTGCTTATATTAGCATAGACAAAGATAAACCTTTTCATCAAATTTTTTGTGTGCTGATAAATATCATCACTATTATAGGCAGGTTTTCTATTAGTTATTACAAAATATGTAATTTTTTAGAAATCTATGAAACCTAGATACATACATGAAAATATCATTAAATTTGAATTTACAAAATGGACAAATTTATTTTCATTGAGAAAACCACTATTCTATTTAAAATCTACATGCATATTAATCATAACACATTTTGTTGAATCATTGAAAAGTGAAATATAAAAAAGGAGTGATCTTAAATGATTAATAAGGTTATGGGTGCAATGAATTATTTCATAAATAAAAATTAAATAATAAATATTTCATGGTAAATAACTAATAAATCATTCCATTCAATTATTAACATCAGTGGAGAGAATAATAAGGTAGGAATCAATGTTGATCAAATAATTCAATAAAAACTACACCAGCTTGAAACTTAGCCATGGATTTCAATAATATTCAAATAATCACTTTTAAATCATTAAATAATTCTATTATAATGAAATTCAAAATTCTAGACATCATAAACATATTTTCAATTCTTTGTTTCAAGACATATTATATAAATGAGTAATGCCTTGACCAAATACCCATGTTAGTCCATCTTATAAGACCTATCGATACATTGAGAGGATATAGAAAGACCTCTATTCACTTAGTCAGTCTAATTAATTCCTCAAATAAAAGGGGGAAACATAATAAACATAGTCATTTTTACTATATACTAGGAAATGAATTATTAATAATTTCCCTAATCAATAAAAAATCATAAATAATCTCGAGTGATATGGACAATGGTATCAAATTACTACATAACTAGTAAAAATAATTATATAACATATATGGAACTAATAGTTATGGTATCATTATATCATATCCTTAGTAAATAATATATAAGATAAAGGTTTTTTCAATGATGAATTAAAATACAATACAAATTTCATTAAAAACATTCTTGATAAAAAAAACTCTTTTTCACTTGTAAAATAAACTTTACAAACTAAAAATGTCACGGATCGTCCTCGGGGCCCATGTTGTGACTACCCAAATCCTGCCTTCCATGGGCCAGGGGTTGGAAACTAGCACCAAAGGCATAAATCCCGATAAAAGGGAAGGCATTACCTTTATATAAGTAAATAAACACAATAGAGTATGCAAGCTGGAGTAAACACAAAGTAAAATAAGTACAAAAGTAAGTTCTGGAAAGTAAATAGGACAATATACAAAACCAACTTGATGTACAGTACAACTGAGAAATATAAGGTACATCAGCTGATAAGTAAAGCAGCAACCACCTAGCCAGACGGTTTGGGTAAGGGTAGCTCAACCAAAGGCCAAGCAGGTTCCAAGGGGTGGCGCCACCCCCCCCCCCCCCCCGGGTTGTCTGCACTAGTGGCGCCAAGTGGCACCGCCCTTCCCCAAACCGTCCGGCTAGACCGGCCGGCCTTCTGTGCACGCGGACAGCATGGGCGGGCCACCGGTCTTCTAGTATGAGGCCCTCTTGCGGCTGCGGTCCAGCTTTTTCCGGCCGACTTGTTCCTCAGCATGGCACCCTCCTGGTGCCGTAGTTCACCTCTGCCCAGCCGGTCGATGATCTGGCCGGTTCTTCAACTGAAGCGGCCCATGATTCGGGCCGCAGTTCCTCTCGCACAACCGGCGCGATGGAACCAGCTTCCTTCGCCATGTTCCTGGCACGGCGCTATCGCGACGTGCTTCCTCTACCTCCGGTTGCCAATTCCAACAGAATAAAGTTCCATCGGAGGGTCTTTGGGTCATGTTCATTCAGCCCGAGCCCTCCGAGTTAGGCGGTAACAAATAGCCAAGAAAGGATGAGGTTCACGAAACACAATGACAATTTTATTTTCAATAAAATTTAATCAAATCACCCTAACTCAAAAATAAGTTCACTGTTGTCAAGCGTCATGGATGACGGTGTCGTTTGCATCATCGTCGGTGTGCACCCGAGGAAGTGACGTCTCCTCTTTTATCACGGAGAGAGGAGTATAAGTTTTCTGTTGTTAGCGAGTTCCCGCTTCATTGTCTCCTCCCTTTCCATGGAGGAAGAAGAGGATGAAGAACCGTGGTTGCCAAGTCGATGTTTTTCATCGGTGAGTTGGCGTTCTTAAATAAAGTAGGAATCCCCCTTCCTCTTTACAAGAGTTCTCTCCCCAAATCCCCACACAACAAGCCAACCAAAATAAAATAAGGCCACCCATTATTTTAATTAAACATTCCATGAATTTAAAAATAAAAATTTCAAACACTTAATTAATTAATGAAATAGTTTCAATTAATTAATTAAGGTGTGTGTTTGGAAGAGTTTAAGTGGGGAAGTAGAAAGGTTACAAAATTTACAAGAGAGTTGTCATGTAATTAACATGGGAGTTCAAAGGGGTTATGGTGTTAAAGAATGTGAAGTCTTGGGGCTCATGTGGGCCCCACCTCACAATTATCCTAACATGGGTAGTTAAGAGCTTGTGGGTCCCACCCCAACTCCCCCATGTAGGATATAACCACCATTGTTATAAAATAAAAAATTTTCCACAATTTTTATCCACTTCTTATTTAATCCACAAATGTTAACTTCTCATCCCGTGAAAATACAGTTGTAGTAAAGGTCCCCTTAACCAATTACTAGTGTTGAGAGTTCAACGGTGCCCTCAGATTTAAATTCCGATCACCGGTTCAAAAGATAGAAAACCATGCTCGTTCATTTACTGAACATACCCGAGCTAAACATTAGAAATTTATTTCAGGCACACCGGGGCTCAGAATCAAGTTTCGTCAGAAGCCACAGACTCATAAAATTAAAGAGTATTTAAAAAAAAATTCCTTAAAATTTCTGGGTCTTTAAATTACTCCCACCTTAGGTCTTTACATCCTCGTAAAGATACATCATTAACTAGGGACATAAATGAGGGTATTGTGCATGAATCTAAGCCTCTCTCTCCCATGTGATCTCCAGGAGGTTCCCGTGCGGCCAACGAACACGCACTAGAGGAATTGACCGTCCCCATAGGACCCAATCCTATTGATCCTCGATCTCCACTGGGACCTTCGTGAATGTAGCTCCATCATCGATGTACAGCTCCTCATGATCAATGATGTGGGTCGAGTCGTGCACGTATCTCCTCAGCTGAGATAAGTGGAAGACGTCATGAACCTGGTGAAACTGAGGTGGAAGGGAAAGGCGGTAAGCCACCTCACCTACCCTGTTGAGGTCATGGAAAGGTCCTATGAAGCGTAGAGATAGCTTTTAGCCCCGGCCAAATATCTGTAATCCACGTCGAGGTGAGACCCGTAAGAAAACGTGGTTTCTATCCTTGAACTCCAGTGGTCTCTATCTCCTATCAACATAGGTCTTCGGTCTACTTTGTGCAGTCCTCATCTGCTCCTGGATGATCTGAAACATCTCCATCATAGCTTGGACCATCTATGGTTCTACAAGTGCTGAATCCCCAAGGTATGTCTAGCATAGAGGTGCTCTATAGGGTCGACCGTATAGTGCCTCATATGGTGACATCCCAATGGTGGAGTGGTAGCTGTTATTGTACGCAAACTCCACTAAGGGTAGGTGATCATCCCATCTACGACCAAAGTTAAGGACACATGCACAGAGCATGTCCTCGAGAGTCTGAATGGTCCTCTCAGTCTGGCCATCAGTCTGAGGATGAAAGGTGGTTCTATGGCATAGCTACATCCCAAATGCCTCTTGAAACCCCTTCCAAAGTTGTTAAGTAAAGCGAGCGTCTCGATCGGAGATGATAGATGATGGCACACCATGAAGCCGAATGATCTCTTGAACGTAGAGGTGTCCCAAGCTCTCAACTGAGCCCTGCTCTCTGATTAGTATGAAGTGGGCCGACTTGGTGAGTCGGTCTTTGATCACCCAAATGGAGTCGTGTCCTCTAGAAGTACGTGGGAGCCCCATCACGAAATCCATGGATATTTTGTCCCACTTCCACTCCAGAACCTCTAAGGTCTATACCAATCCTGCTGGTACCTGGTGCTCTGCCTTCACTTGCAGGCAAGTGAGGCATCGTGAAACAAACTCTCATACAGCCTTCTTCATACTCATCCACCAATGCTATCGTCTGAGGTCCTAGTAAATCTTCGCCACTCCTGGATGTACCACTAGAGGTTAAGTGTGAAACTCCCTCAGCACTTCCCCTTGCAGTGAAACTGGTACCATGGTATGTCCCCTAAAGAGGATTACAAGCTCTGCTCCTTCAGAAAATCCATTAGGTGCCTACCCTATGGAAATATGAGAACGTCGTGTCTCACAGTCAACTTCCACACATTGTGCCTCTCTGAATCATTGAAGTAGTGGAGGAGTGACCATGAGGGACTGTAGGAAGGTTTCCCTATCTCTATCCATGAAGGATATATTCAAAGTGGCTAATTACTCTATCCCCTCTTCAAGTAGGTGAATCCCTGACCTTCTGCTGAGATCATCAGCCACAACATTCCCCTTCCCAGGAGTATATACTATCTCAAAGTCATAGTCCTGGAGGAACTCAAGCCATCACCACTGTCTCAGGTTTAGGTCCTTCTGTGAGAAGATGTACCTGAGACTCTGGTGGTTAAAGTAGACTGAAAAGCGCTTGCCCATCAGATAGTGATGCCACATCTTCAAGGAAAAGACCACTCCGGCTAACTCCAGGTCATGGGTTGAGTAGTTCTGCTTGTGCTGCCTCAACTGTCGTGAACTATAGGTGATCACTTCCTGATCCTACATCAGGACACTCCCGAGTCTGGTCCTTGATGCATCGCAGTAAACCACGTACCCTACGCCCTCCTCCGGCATCCTCAATATGGGTTCACTGGTCAATCTCTGTCTCAGCTCCTGGAATCTCTAATGACATCTCTCTGAACAAATGAATGGTTTCCCCTTCTTCCTCAAAGATGCAAGTGGTGCTGCAACTCTAGAGAAGTCTGGCACAAATATCTGATAGTACCCAACCAGACCTATGAAACTCCGCACCTCCATCGCATTCATGGGTGGCTCCCAAGAAAGTACTACCTCGATCTTCACAGGATCCACAACATCTCCCACCTCCGAGATGGCATTCCCCAAGAAGTGAACCTCTCAAATACAGAACTGTCACTTCGAGAGAATACCATAAATATGGTTCTCTCAGAGTGTGTCCAGTACAACCCGCAAGTGGAAGGTGTGCTCCTCCTCAGTAGTCGACTAAATCAGTATGTCGTCGACGAAGACTATGACAAAACGATCGAGGTAAGGCTGGAAGATCCTGTTCATGAGACTCATGAACACTGATGGTGCGTTGGTTACGCCGAAAGGCATAACCAAGAACTCGTAGTGGCCATACCAACACCTAAAGGCCGTCTTCTGCACATCCTCTTCTTGAACTCTGAGCTGATGATAGCCAGACCTGAGGTCTATCTTCGAAAACCATCGTGCTCTCTTGAGCTGATCAAAGAGGTTGTCAATCCTTGGGAGTGGATACTTGTTCTTTACGGTCACCTGATTCCGGTAATGGTAGTCGACACATAGTCGTAATCTCTCATCTGCCTTCTTGGTGAATAAAATCAGAGAAGCCCAGGGTGAAAAACTAGGTCGGATGAATTCCTTTCCCTACAAGTCCTCCAGCTACACCCAGAGCTCACAAATCTCTGTGGGAGCCATCCGATATGCTGGAGTAGATATCGGTGATGTCCTGGGGTATAGGTCAATATTGAAGTCTACCTCTCTACGAGGAGGTAGTCCTGAAATGTCATCAGGGAAAACATCTGCATACTGATCCACCACAACAGGAAAACTCGGACTCCACACATCAACTGCTCTAAGGATGAGACTAGCCAACTGAGATGTGATTGGCTTCCCTCTCCATCCTACGCTACAAAGGCTCCCTTCTCACCAGTGAAGGTGAACCTGGTCCCATTTGTGCGGAAACACTTCACTTTGCGCCAAATATAGTCAATTTGGGCATAAACTGTAGATAATAAGTCCATACCCAAGATGACGTCGTAAGGCCTTGACGCCACTACAAGAAGATCCTAGCCGAAGATATCGCCTCCTAAAGTAAGCTCACACTGCCATCACCAGTGTGTAATCATCGAGTCTACTCCCGTAGGAGTCTCTTGCCATAAGGATCGAGTCAACAGCTCTGTCGGAATCTCCGAGCTCTGAACAAGGGCAGCAAAAATGAAAGAATGATTCGCTCTTGTGTCTATAAGAACTGCAGAATGGGTGGAGTAGACACAGATAGTAACTCGAATCATCTCTGGTGCACCATGGTCGTAGGACTCGAATGCTTGGAGTTGAGCCTGCCCATGTCTTCCAGCTCCCTGAGGTCGGGGTGGTCCTCCTGGTGGTGGTGGGGGTAGAGCCTCGAAACATCGTCCCCCACCTGCTGCTCGGCCAGATCCTCTGTCTCATCCGCCTGCTCCCTGAGGACCGCCAAAGTCAAACCTCTGCCTTGAACTGGGTGGTCCCTCAACCGTCTTCTGCTCCTCTGCATGGCAGGTCGGGCAGTCACGAGCCATGTGGACCTGCCCGCTGCATGCATAGCACTACCTACCTCTCATATGGCTAGCTCTACTGGGTATGCACCACACATCTGAACCATTATCATGTGGTCGTCCAACTAATGGCATGGTCTGCTTGGACCTCTGCGACATCTGTCTACTGCCGGCTGCAGAAGACTCCGCTATGTGTCTCCCTGTGGAAGGCATTATTGCTGGCATCCTCTTAGCAAGGAAGATCTCCACAAGAATGGATCGCTCCAGTACTCCTTCCTGCGTCAGAATACTAAGGGAGACTATGGAAGCCCTAATATCATGCCTCATCCCCTACTCGAAGGTCCGGGCCCGGAAGAGTGGGTCATGTACCATGTCCGTGGAGTAGCATGAGAGGTCGGTAAATCTCACCGTGTACTAGGATACATTCATGCTTCCCTGCTGCAGCTGTAATAACTCTTATATGTGCACCGTAGGGAGGGTGGCCGGAACAAACTCTAAGCAGAATAGGCTCTCGAAGTCCGTCCAAAGTAGTGATACCTCGTCATGCACCTGGATCATCAGGCTCCACCATCTACCTACTGCTGCGTGTAGGAGGCTCTCCTCAAGGATCACCATAAGGTCAGCTGGTGTCCCTACTAATCTGAAGACTTTGATGACAGCCTCCATCCAATCCGCAACTGGATGAGGGTCCATCTCTCCACGGAACCTGGGCAGCCACTCTCGTTAAAACTCATGAAATGCACTCAGGCGGCGTGCACTCTATGATGCGGGGGCTAGTGGTATCGGTGGCCCAGCGGGTAGAGGTACCGTCGGTGCCTCCGCTATAATGGGGCCCTGCACCAAGGCATCGTTGCTCGGTGGGCTCCCATCTCACACAAATCTTGGAACCCTAGCCGGCTTCCTTCGTGGGGCAATCCTGAAAAGTAATAGGTGATCCATAGTTAATACAGTATACCTGGTGAGCTTACACAAATAAATCACGAAGAAAACTTTTGAAACACACATGCAATCAGTGTTTTCAAGCACTGAGTCAGAAATCAGAAGGTAGGGTCCTGGTGTATGGATACGTCGGCCTCCGCACCAACACTAGACTCCCTGGGCTGAAAACCACACTCAATACTCTTAACATTATTGCTTCACAGAAGAAATTATTAGAGTCCTGAGTTCTGCGGTAGAACCGACCACCTCTGATACCAATTTGTTACGGCCCGTCCTCGGGGTCCGTGTCGTGACTACCCCAAGCCCGCCTTCCATAGGCCAGGGGTTGGCGACTAGTAGAAAAGGAGTAAATCAAGATAAAAGGCAAGGCCTTGCCTTTATATAAGTAAAAAACACAACATAGTATGCATGCTGGAGTAAACAAAAAGTAAACTGAGTACAAAAGTAAGTGGTAGAAAGTTAATGGGCTAGTATACAAACCCAACTGAAAGTACAAAACAAATTAGAAATGTAAGTTACAACAGCTGATAAGTAAATCAGTAACCACCGAGTCGTCCTCCGTAAACCCCACCAGAAGGGTGGGTACATATTGTCTCCTCAGCTCCTCGAGTTCATCCGTCCGCTCCGTGTACGTCCCACCTGATATTCCACCTCCGGATACCGTCCTCCTACACAAGCCTCGACCATAATCAGTGTTTTCCGTTATCTGCAACCAACACAACATAGTGTGGGCATAGCCCATACAGGAGTTAGTATACGATAGTCAGTAGGGACCCTGAGACCCCCGTTGGTCTCCCAGAATCCACGAAGGATAAACCACAATGGAAGGACACAATCACGAAGTATCAACCGACTCTACTTAGGTATATGCCCATACATATACCTAAGTCATCAATTACTGTTCATCTCCAATTCTCGAGTCCAATCACAACACAGTCCACACAGGAAAGCACAACCCAGTTCACACAGGAAAGAAGTCAATCACATCAATGGGGCTCATGTGGGCCCCACCTCACAATTATACTAACATGGGTAGTTAGGAGCTTCTGGGTCCCACCCCAACTCCACCATGTAGTATAAAACCACCTTAGATAAAAAATAAAAAATGTTCCACAATTTTTATCCACTTCTTATTTAATCCACAAAATTTAACTTCTCATCTCGTGCAAACGCAACTGCAGTAAAGGTCCCCTTAAGCAATTACCAGCCTTACGAGTTCATCGGCGCCCTCGGATTTCAATTCTGAGCATCGATTCAAAATATATAAAATCTTGCTCGTTCGTTTGCTGAACGTACCTGAGCTACATTTTGGAAATTGATTCTGGGCACACCGGGCCCCGGAATCAAGTGCCATCAAAAGCCATAGACTCGTAAAATTACAATGTATTTTAGAAAAAAAATTCATTGAAATTTTCAGGCCTTTACAAAAAATTATAAGAATTTTAATAAACAAATATTTAAAAATAATCAAGTAAACATGTAAATTATGATTCAAATAAATGAGTGGCTATGATGTTAAGAGTTTTCTATACATGCTAAGTATGTTTTAATAATTCTTTTTACATTTTTAGAGAAATGTAAAATGTGCCTTCTTCGGAAAATAAAAAAATATTGATTTTAAACTATTTTGTAAAATTAAAACAAGGGTAAATATTTATTTAATAGTCATTGGTTATTAAAAAATATTTTTTTTCTAATTTAACTAAAAAATTGATATGTAATAAAAGGCATTTCGACCAAAAAGTGAAATAATATTTTCTTTTATTAAAATAATTTTAAGTAATTTGGAGAGGAAAATTGTGATATTATTTTAAAATATTTTTATTAAATATATGAGAATAAAATTTAATGGTTTTATTATAAAATGATCCAAAAATTTCTTTCAATGGGGTTGTAAGAATCAATATTCCTGATTAAAATGAGATTGAAACATAAACCCTTACCACTTTGGTAATTTTTGAATCATAACCACCATGAAAGAAATAAAATAAAATAAAATATTAAATAAAATGAAGTTAAATTTTTTAATTATAAAAAATATCATGTTAAGAGCATATTTACCACATAAAATAATAAACTGGTGAATATGACACATGTATGACAAAAGTAAAACTGAGACGAGAAACACATACCTTAGGTCCAACATCCTTCATGAATGTTTGAACCTCATTTATAATAAATATAGATTTATTATACATATATCAAATAATAATACTCGTATATATCACACCATATATTATTTACTTATATTATTTTATCACTTGTTTATTAACAATTCTTTAAAATCACTGTTTTGGGTAATATCTGCTTAGTTTTTCATGTATGTTTTGGTTTGGTAGTTTTGGTCCATATACTTTGGAAAGGGTTCAACTACATCTATAATTTTAAAATTTATATAAATATGATTTATATTCATTATTTATGTATTTATAATAGTCTATAAAAATTAGAGATACAAAAATGAGATACCCCATTCATGGAGATGGAAGGTTTTACGTTAACGTGAAAGTTGTTTTCATTTTTTTGATGGAATAGAATGAAATAAAAATAAAATAATATTTTAAAATTAATGAATAATTATTATATAATATAAATAATATATGCTCTTAAAATTAATCCATTTTACCATTCAAATAAATCATAAATGAAAAACAAATTACATCACATCAGGGAGGTGATAGTCCACATATACACATGATCAATATTATCATCATCCAACATAATGGAATTTATGAAATTAAATGTAATATTATAACTCCATAAGTATAATTTTATTTTAAATATAATATATAAATATATATATATTAAATACATAATTATATCCATCCTCTAGAATTTTTTATGGAAAAAAATTACACCATTTCACTAGGTAGTTGTTTGTCATATACAAGATCGGTGGTTTCATTTCCAATTTGATGGAAGAGGATGTGGATATATTTTATTCCGTAGAAATAATAATATTCAACTATATTGTATATTATGTTGTTAATATAATTTAATTATTAATATATTAATTATAGAGGTTGGATAAGAAATGAAAAAGAAATATATCAATGAGGACAATTACCTTTCACTTTAAAAACCTCCTTTAAATGTTTTATTAAGGACCCTGGGGATGATATTATGGGAGGATCATAAGATATAGAACATGGATAAAAATTTTTAAGACATATATTTTTATTTTTTTCTCTAGTAAAATTTCCAAATAGGTGTGAATAAGTGAGGGGGTTAGGTTCGGATTTATATGTTCGGGAGGGGACCTTCTTTGAAACCACTACAGAATATCTCAAAAGAATACAAATTGATAAATTAATTCTCATTAAATATTCATCCAAAATTAAAATAAATTATTATCATGGATATAATTATGTCGAAAAATGGTAAAAAAAGGATTTCGAAATGTTTATTTTTAAAATATACCCTTATCTATAGTTTTAACCCACGGTAAAAACGGTTTAACATTAACCAAGGTAATTAATTTTCACTATTCTAGTATTCATTATGATAAAAATTAATTTTACCTTACTATATAATTATAATAATTCTTATTACATATATGTGATAAATTTTTTAAATTCTAATCACAAAAGAGGAAATTTCAATTTTCAAATAAAACACCCAAATAAGACAAAGAAATTGTGTTCCAGAATAATATTTTTCTTAAGTAATAAACGTTTTTTATAAAATATCCATATAAGATTGATTCTATTGAAAATTAATGGATTAATTCTAGTATTATTGAAATATATTTAATTTATTAACAATTTAAACACAAAATTTATGTTTTTAATGCTCTTAATAAACATTAATTGTTTAATAAAAGTCATAATTTTTTACTATTCCTAAAAAAATTAAACATTTTCGAAAATTATAAAATAATAATTATAAGATAATTTTCACATATAAATTTTAAAAAATAAATATAAATATATAAAAAAATTATAATTCTAAAAATTAATTATAATATATGTGCACAAAATATTAAGAAACCTATTTTTATAAAAACTATAGTTTTTAAGCATAAAACATGATTTGGTATTATTCCATTCATACAAAAATATTAGATGAATGATTAAAAAATTGATTAAATTTAAAATTTATAAATTTCATTAAAGTACTTTAAAAATATATTTCATTTATTTTGTTAATATATAAACACATTGTGCTCTTCAAAAACAATTCATAAAACATTTTATTTTATTTCAAATTATTTTATTTTTTTTAAATCAATTGATAACTAATAAATTTATTTTATACATTATCAAACCCTAAATTTTTCATTATTTATTTAATTTTATTCTTACCCACTTAACCAATGGAAAAAAATATCTATCATATTAATTAATAATATCGTAATATTATATCATGGTTCGTTTAAAATATGTGTTTCATCAATGGTATTAATTTGAAGAAATTAAGTTTATTTAAAGATAAATATATTATAAAATATTTGGGTTTCATGAGTGAGATTTTTAAATTAATGTAAAATCACTGAGGTGATTCTAGATAGATTAAAATGATATGTATGAGAAGCATGTTTAGTGGTTTAGGTGTGTCTTATTATTGTTGGTAGTGTTAGACTCATAGGAGTGGGAGTTGGATTCTATAATTAGGTGGTACAAGAGCACACTTAAACTAAATTTGGATGAGATTGTGGTATCATGTTCTTGATACATTTGGTTTCTATTGTGTTTGTAAACCAATGACTTGTGTGTTATCTAAGGGCTGATGGAATTTAAAAAATGATACTACTATTATTTCATGAGTGTTTTTATAAAACATATGATGTTTCACTATGGTGAGTGGTGAAATAAAAGACGGATAAGGGATCTCTAATAAGTTTTACCCAAGTGTGTTACATGAAATATATTTTCAAGTAAGAAATTTATCTGAACCTACTAAGGTTGAATTTTTTAGAGTGTTGTATAAGGGAATCCATATGTTACACTGTTGGCTATTAGAAGGTGAAACCCTAATTATAAATAAAAATTTTGTGAATACTTAGGGAGACATTACTCACATGTTAGAAATGGTTAGTGATCTATGGTTCATGTTGGTTCTCATTTATTTTTTATATGGTCATGTCCAATTATTACTTGTGATAATGGATAGATCATTGGCCACATATATCATTATTTTGGTTTAGTGGAGTTATGATAATGATAATCTTATAGTTTGTTGCACTGTATTATTCATAGTGATATGATTTTCAGTTTTTTGTGGTATTGGGTGAGGTGAGAACAATAATTTTACAATTGATATGGTACAAGTATTATTATTTTTATTTTTATATGTTTTTATTGGAATTTTGTTTATAGGATATTCAAAACCTGAATGTTATTTTGATCAGAGTTCACGAATTAGCCCTTGGAATGGGTAGGTTTTAGGTGTAATTTGAAAGTGAGTTGGACCAAATGTGTTCTAGTATATATAGTGAGATCATAATGTTTATTTTTTTTCTTATGTATCCATCAATGATATTACACTTTAAATCGAGTTTGAATGTCAATGTTTATATGATGATGTGATTTCTTTGGAGATTTTGGTATCATGATCTATTAATGATATAACTCTGGTGGGTGTGAAAAATCATTTTTAATATTGTTCTACTAGAGTTTTAAATTATGTATTTTTTGTGAAATTGGATAAATTGATATGGAAAATTCCCCTAGCATGTTGTTAGACCACGGAGAATACATTTCTATAAGAAATTATGTACTGGGGAGTACAATAGCTTAGATCTAGTTCTTATGACTTGTCTTATATTATGTGTGAGTGTAATTGGATAATGGTTGGGTCAATTTATGACACCATCATATCTCATGGTAGATGCTCATGAGGAATCACTTTCTTAGAGCTTTAGTAATGGTAATAATTAATGGCTCCACCTTTGATGAATAGTGTAACACTTGATTGGATTTGTGAAATAAAAAGTGATTTTGAATTCTGAAGTAGACTATGGTGAGTCGGTTATGATTTTATAATCAACGTAATTTAGGTTTTTTGGTTTATAATGACTAATACTTCTTAAATATAATATATGTTTTGTGGGGTTATTGTAAAGACTTGTGTCCTTACGAGTTGTGAATTTCAGAGGAAATTTGAATTTTTTATTATGGATTTGGTGCAATTTTGATAATCAGGATTTACATAGACAACCTGAGAGTTGGGGTTAGTCAAGATTACATATTTATATATGGTTTTAGTATCATGTGACAACTTGGGTTCCTAGTATTGGTATTTTTATTTGTCTAGTTGGTTGTCAATGTGCAAAGAGAAACCACTATGTGAGTTTTTGAAGACCCATATATGGTCACCCTTCCTTGGGAAACATGTATGTCTGTAACCCCTATAATATAATCTCATTACATGGTTGGAACATTTAATAAATTTAAAAGCATCCATATGTTAGATAAATCCACTTGTAGTGATTTTTGGGTTTTGGTTTTTGACAATGAAATATAATGAATCTTCAACATGTCCTAATTGTTTTGGATTCCATTTCAGAAATCTTGGAATAGGTTTCTATTAGATCTAGTTTGATTTTATTAAATTTTAGAAAATATGTTTAAAAATATATATTTTAAATTTGAACCAATATATACTGCATAACCATCATTTCAGGTATGCAAAAGGATCACCCAATAATGTGCAACCATCATCTCAGGCTATCTAACAATGATTCTACTATGAATAAATATTAGTTACAATGTGGCAAACATCACCTCACGGCACCAAAATTAAAAATAAAATTTTTTTTAACAATAATTTTCAAAGATATGTTTTTTGTAACCATTATTTTCATTACCATTATATGTGAAACCATGATCTAGGAAAAATCATGACCTTTATGTAAACATTATTTTTTTATAAGAATAAACCATTACTGAACTATTAATAAAATATCAACCTGTATCATTTTAAATTATTTTCATTTAAAATTAATATTATCTCTGTGTATATATAAACTAAATATTAGATTTAATGTAATATTGAGTTAAATTATTCCATGGTTTTAATATATTTTTAAGCGGTATTTTCTTATCAACTTTTTTTATGATACATGATAAGAAAGATTGAAACATGTGATGTAGATAATTTTTCACTTTTTGATGCATTATTTTTTAATACACATGATGAATATATATAATTAATTATGAGTTCTTCCAATTTAGGTGACATTTATTTAATTTAACTATGGTAGAAGGTGATAGTGTTTACTTTTGAGGCTATGTATTTCATG
Organism: Viscum album; assembly: GCA_963277665.1. Lineage (NCBI taxonomy): Eukaryota > Viridiplantae > Streptophyta > Magnoliopsida > Santalales > Viscaceae > Viscum > Viscum album. Next base: position 1,707,273,317 of record OY728140.1, on the reverse strand, counting down.
AAAATAAAGAAATATTTTAAAAAAAGAAAATGAATCGAAAAATGAGAGAGGTGCAACAAAAGGTGAAGACCTTATTGACCACTAAAGAGAGTGTTTATAACATCCAAAATTATTAAGAATTAAATTTATAAACATCTAGTCGGTTTCTAAAAAGATTAAAGAAGTTTTTTCATGCACTCTTCATTCATAAATTTTTGAGAAAAGATTTGATGGTAATTCAAATTATTAACAACATGAAAGTAAAATAAAAAAATATTATTGTTTCCTTTATCCAATGGATGGTTGAATATAATGTTGATATTATTATAGGAGTGTTTTATCACAAGAATCTTTTCTATACTATTCCAAATTACTTCCCCACCATGGGTCTATTTTCTCATTATCATTTCATCGAAAATAATATCTTCATAGCAGGATCCATGAGAACCAGTCTATGAATATGAGTAATGTATTCATCAAGGTGTTTACAGGTAGTGGGCCTTCAAAATTTTATGGCTATAAATAAAAGGGCCCAATGTTACCGCTAAAAAACCTTTATTAATCAAATATATTTTCATTTAGATTCTCCAAATAAAAGACATATTTTCATGGATTCTCCAAAGATTTTTCAATTTGGGTGAACTAAGACAAATTTATTTCATATTTTATTTTTAATGGATTACAATTTTTAGTAATTTAGAGAGATTTGGTCCTAATAAATACTAAAAATATTTTTGATAATAATAATTTTTTAATTGAAAACCCCTAACTCAACCCTAGGGTGTATGCCCTATCTAGGACCAAAAGGTGGTTGAAGAGATAGGTTATATGTGGATTTACCTCTATAAATACCCGACCCTAGTATCTCTGAGATGATGACTTATTACATTAAATTAGAATGATTTACTAAAATTTTTATCATGAGGGGTGAATATTTTAGTATATTCATAAATCTAGATACATACATAAGTTCAACATTACAACCTGGAAAGAAAAACATGATAAAATTTCCACTTGGAATATCCACCACTCTAACATTATCCCTACAAGTCAATCATAATAAAATTCTTCATGTCCTAAGAAAATGAAACATAATAAATGGGTGAGCTCAAGTGCTCAGTAAATGTAAACAATACAGTAGAAGATATCATAAACATATTAGGCATGGTGAATAATAGAAAACACATGCCTTAAAACGTAGTAAACTTGAACACATTATGGTAGGAATATGATGTGAGTATTTACTTTCATAATAAAACATAATCACGGGTTTTGTACTAGTCAAATAACCACATGAACTATAAATTTATAGCTTTATAATGAGGGAAATGAATATTCTGGAAATTCTAAAACATATTTCCAAGGCCTCATCTAAGACTTCTAAAAATATTAAGTCCTCGGCCAAAACCATTTCTCAAAATGGGCAAGGCCGGAGCAATGTCCATATCAAGTTGTCTCATTAGACCTACTACTAAATAGAGGGGAAATATAGGGCCCCACCAATCAAATAATAATACCAATTCATTCCATATATGATTGGATATAAACATATACAAAGTATAAATTCATAATGAAACTGACATAATAAATGTAACAAACTTTCTCCATTCATTAAATATAAACACTAACCATTATAAGTAATATAGTGAATGGTTTCAAGACAACACATCCATGGTCAAACTAACCATAAAAATTTTAAAAAATATGGTAGATGATATCATAAAATATTAGTCCCATTTATATATAATAATCAATAAGAGTGTTGAAACAAATGAAAATACACTTATAAAATCATCGAGCAATTCTTGAGATAAATACTCTTTTACTATTAAAAGAAGAGTTATTTTGGAAAAATATTTGTCTAAAACCAAAAAAAAATTAATATAGTTTTTTAAAAATAAAATGATTTTTTTCGATTATAATAGTTTCTTAAAACATATTATATATTTCCGATGAAAATAGGTAAGAATTTGGGTAATTCATTTGAAATGGGCTAGTATTTCGGGAAGAATATTTGAAAGATCCATTAAAAAATCACAGATCTCCCCATAAATGAATGTATGATTTGAATGGGAAAAATATATAGAAAATTCACATAGAAATTATTAGGAATAAATTTGAATGAATTAGAATTTAATTTAGGTATGTATATAATGAAAGTAACCCGAATGAAAATGGAGGTTCAGGTATAAAACCCTTACGTTAAGTCTGAATGTTATCCTCTCTTGAACGTAAGGTTATGGAAAATGAAATTAAACTTATTACTAAATTAATTCAGAACCTATTAGATATCTATTTATTTTATCATAATTTTACTAAGTTCATTAATCTATTTACTGATCTGTTGAAGATTGAATTCTGTCATTCTTAAGTGTTCATTTCCTTGGTTTTCATGATCAGTATATTTGTATAGGACTAGAGATGCTCATGTAGAAAGGATGTCATTATAAAAAATTAAAATTGTTTATTATTTATTAACATAAATAGGTTTTAATGGTCATTTATATCATTTGTTTACATCACATGAGGATGAATCATTATATGAAATATTAATTACAATCGCTTAGATTATTTTAGCGGTATTTTGATTTTTAGGAACTAGTTTGGTCATATGATTTAATATTATGTACATATAATGGTTATTTAATATTAAATAGGTTACAATAAATATATTATATTATCATTAAACCAGAAAAATGCTGTCATGACCATTAATGAATGATAAATTGAAGAACGAAACATCGTTGTCCATGAAGGTTGTAAATTAGAACCTCGCGGATAGCGATTTCATTTATAAGAGAGAGAGAGAGAGAGAGTAAGAAGTTTGATAGTGGTTATTACATTAATATGGTATAAATTTATTATATATATTATACTATAGTTATATGTATCAATTTGGAAATAGGGGTTAGTATATAATAAGAAAATTTGATAAATTGAAATGAAACAAAATGAAAAAGAAAGATGCATTACCTCTTGAAATAACCTTATTGAGAACCTCTTTAAGGGAAGAGGGTTTTGTATATTAGCAAGAAAAAGAGCCCCTAGACGTGGGGAGTGACTAGGGAAGTGTATTTTGGATGAACTTCAACAATGAAAAATGCATGAGAGGAGTTAAGAGGGGAGGGATTGAGGGGGTTTTATAATGGAGGAGAAGAATAATTTTCGAATATCTTAATCATTATTTTATTATTTCGTTAAAGAAAACCAATACTATTGATTTTTGTGACCAATAATAGTAATACGTTCATTTGAGTTTAAACACAGGGTAATTTATATCATCCATGACTCAATAATGATGCATAAATTCACTTGATTAGACTATTTTCTAAATTATCAAATTTAACGATTCACCAAAAAATCAATTATTTCAAAAAAATCCAAAAAATTCACCCAAACCAATTCTCAATGTGTAGAATTAATAAATGAAATCCATTTTTTTTAAATACATTTTTAAATATTATTAATTTAATTTTTAATTAAAATCATAATTTATTCAAAAGAATAAAAAATTTAAAACTATAATATGTTTTACATCGCAATGAAAAATTAATCTAAATCTCATTATCTTATAACCTTAAGAATATAAAACAATAACTTTATTTACTATTAATAAGGGTCATTTTAATATTAATATTACTATTCATATTACTATTTATAAGGGTATATTACTATTCAACAAAAATTCTGATTGTCTTATCAGACTCTAAATATCTTACTGAATGCAACTGGGTATGTTAGTTTTATGAATTTCAAATCACATAAGTTGAAAAATTATGTTTTCTGGCTACGTTATAACATATTGGTGTTTTCTAGAGACTCAATTATACATTCAATCAACATTAAATTATATTAAAAACTTTGGGGCGTCACATTATCCCATCCTTAAAAAAATTAATCCTCAAAATTAATAGAATGTTACCTCACAAAAATATTTGGGTAGTTCTTCATCATAAGCTCCTCAAGATCCCTTGTTTCCGCTTTGATATTATGATTTCTTTTAATTAACTTTACCAGTCGAGTCTTCTAATTCCTCAACACCTATTCTTTAGTATCAAGAATCTCGATAGGCTCTTCATAGTAAGATATGTCAGTTTCTAATTCTATAGCTTCATAATTGAGGATATGCGTTGGGTCTAGCATGCACTTCCTCAATAGGAAGACATTGAATGCCTTGTGTACTTTTGACAGGATAGGTTTCATATCCCAATTATTTGAAACAGCTCCAATTCTCTCTAGAATTTCTAAACGGTCTATGTACCTAGGGCTTAGTTTCCCTTTCTTCCCAAATCTTATTATACCCTTCCAAGGAAATACTTTTAAGAAAACAAGATCTCTACCATTAAATTTCAAATCCTTAATTCGATTATCAGCATATCTTTTTTGTCTACTTTGAGCTTCTTTGATATGTCCTTGAATAGTTATTACCTTTTATGTTGTTTCCTCCACAAGATCTTGGCCCACATGATTCCTTTCTCTAACTTCATCCCAACAAGTTGGTGTACAAAATATCTCTCCATACCATGATTCAAATTGTGCCCTTTGAATACTTGAATAGAAACTATTATTGTAGGAAACATCCAATAAAGGTAAATTTTGATCCCACATTCCTTCGAAGTTAAGTGAACATGATCTCACCATGTTCTCTATAGTTTGGATTGTCCTCTCTGATTTCTCGTCAATTTGAGGGTGATAAGTAGTACTTAAAAAAAGCTCAGTATCCAAAGATATTTGAATAATTTTCCTTAATATCAATGTAAGTCATGGATCATGATCCTAAAAAATTGAGATATGTTCTCCCTAAAGACTCACAACTTCATTGATATAGTTTCTTTCTAGGAACTCTAATGGAAAATCTTTTCTTGTGGTGAGGGAATGTGTTAATTTCGTAAGTTGATCCAAAATTACCCATATTACATAATATACTCTTGGATTTTTTGGTTAATCCAGTGACAAAATCCATAGTTATGTAAACCCATTTCAATGTAGAAATAGGTAGAGGGTGCATGAATCTTATACGATGTTGTCGTTCGGCCTTGACTTGTTGATGGACTAAACATCTTGATACATAATCCGCAATTTCCCTCTTCATGTTACCCCACCAAAAATGTTCCTTCAAATCTCTATAAATCATAGTGCTACAAGGATGTATGGAGATATTTGAACTAGGGAATCTTCTAATAACTTTCCTTTTAGTTCATGCATAGCTGGAACACACATCCTCTTCCCAAATATTAGAACATTATATTCTAACAGAAATTAAACCATCTTCTCATCATTCACAACATTAATTTTCTTTTGAAGGTTCTCTCCATTAGGATGAGAACTTTTAATATTTTCTAATAAATATGGTTGTTAAAGAAATTGAAAAGGTAGTTATTTTTCCCATTCTTTGATAATTCACATATCTATCCTCACTTGATCCAACTTCAATGGATCTTTTTCAATCCTCATTTTGTTAAGAACTCTCAGATCCTTCTTACTCAATGCATCAGCCACCTATTTTTCCTTTCATGGGAGGTAGTGTATGGAAAAATCATAATCCTTGAATAGCTCAATCCATTTTCTTTGCCTCATATTTAGTTCTTATTTTGAGAAGATATATTCTAGACTCTAATGATATATATATATATATATATATATATTTCACATTTTTTCCATATAGATAATGTCCCCATATTTTTAGAGCAAGGATCACCACAACTAACTCAAGATCATGAGTAGGATATTTTTTTTTAAAAAAATTAACTACATTGATGCATAGGCAATAACTAAATCATTCTCTATAAGGAACAACCAAGTCCTTTAATTGATGCATAATTATAGATCTCAAATCCATCATTCCCTGATGGTAGAGTGAGGATCGGAGAATTGACTAATATCTTCTTCAATTCTTAAAAACAATCCTCACATTCTTTTTTCCATATGAACTTAACCCCTTTTCTTGTAATCTTTGTCATTGGGTTGTCTAAAGGGGAGATGTTTTGAATGAAACATTTATAATAATCTACTACACAAATAAAACTACAAACATCATTTATGTTTGTTTGAGAATTCCATTCTTTCATAGCCTTTGTCTTTGTAGGATAAATATATATTATATCTTTAGAGATAATGTGGCCATGAAAGGAAATATATTGAAGCCTAAATTCACACTTTCTAAACATCACATATAAATCATTTCTTCCAAGAAACTTCTGGATAGTGCGGAAGTGATTTTCCTAATCTACGTATCTTTTGGAGTATACCATGATATCATCAATAAATACAACTAAAAAGTCATCAAGATATTCCATGAAAACTGTATTCATTAGATCCATGAAAATATAGGGTGCATTAGTTAGTCAAAAATGCATTATAGTAAACCCTTAATGCCCATAACTGGTTCGAAACGTTGTCTTTGGAATGCATTTCTTCTTTATTAACGACTGATGATATCCAGATCGATTTTCAATCGTCGAAAAATATTTTTCTCCATGATGTTGATCAAATAAATCATCAATGAAAGGTAGGGGATACTCATTATTTATTTTTATAGTATTCATCTCAATGTAGACAATTAAAAACCTCATAGATATATCTTTATTCTTAATGAAAAGAACAAGGTCTTCCCATAGAGAGACACTGGTGAGAATAAATACTTTGTCACTCAATTCCACTAGTTCTTTCATCAGTTCTAATAATTCCATAGTTTAAATTCTATATGGGGTCTTTTATATATGTCTTGAATAAGGAATTAAGTTAATGTAAAACTCAATTTCTTTCTCTATAGGATGTCTAGGTAAATCTTCTGGAAACACATCAACATATTCTTGCACAATAGGTACGTCTTCTATTTGAACATTATTTTCTTCACCCATATGTATTTCATTCCATTAATCCCAAATAATTTAATTCAGTAGAGTTATAGGGGGTGGATTTATATGAGAATAATATGGTGACATTTCTTCCCAAAATATGATGGATTCCACATCATCCTCAAAAAATTTAACCTCCTTATTCTTGCAATAAATATTTGAATCATGTTCTGAAAAAAATTTATACTAAGTATTGTATCAAATTCAACCATGGGTATGATAATAAAATTATTAGATAAAGAATTTTTATATACAATAATGGATACTTCCTAAAACAAATTTTTTGTAATGATACTTCTCTTATGAGTTTTGACTAACAACTCCCTTATTAAAAAAATTGAAAATATCTATTTTTTAGGAAAATTGGGATGATGTGAAAGAATGTTATGTTCCAGAATTAGATTAATCATTGGATAAGTTTGAGTAAACAATTAAATTACCTTCCACCATATAATTAGGAACTTTAATTCTAGTAGTTTTGATCACGTGAGTTGGTCCCTGCTCCCTTGGCATTTTCTATAACATGTTTCACCGATGCTTTGGTCAATCATTTGAATAATGTCACATATACATACAATTATTTCATTGATAATTAATATCTTCTTTCTTCATCTTCCAATCACCATCAAGATGGCCTTTCATTCCACATGTGTAGCATACTCCTTCTACTTTTAAGTAGGAACCATGGTATTGCCTTCCACAATTATCATAGGATGGAAATTCAACTCTTCCCATCTTTCAAATTACCTTATTTCCTTTTCTAGAGTTTTTAGCAACCCTATTATTATATTTCTTTCCTTTAATTTTAAAAGGCATAGATAGTTTATTTTCTATTTTGATAGAACATGAATTTGAATCATCATATTATGAGAAACTTTGGGGGACTAGTGTCAATTGAAGGAATTTATTTATGCCCTCAGGGAATCAACAAATAAAGTTACATGGATTTACTATGTAGTCCTTAGCATTCCATGATAACCTTGTAAAGTTAGATTCATACTTTGCATCATTCTCATCTTCCTTTTACCTCTAATTAAGAAGTTTCCTTTCCAGATCCCCTCATTGTTCACGAAGAAAGTATTTTTCTAGTAATATTTCCTTAAAATCCATCCATTCCATCTCTTCTATATCTTCCTCCTTTGTTTTTTAGATAAATATCCACCAATGATCCACATCTCCCAATAGATGATAAACTACCATAAAGACCTTCTCTCTTTTGTTACGTCCCAAAGTGAGAAATATATTTTCTAGGGAACTTATCCACTAGTCAGCTATCAGAGGGTTTACAGTACCATTGAATGATAGAGGTTGTTCTTGCTTAAAGAGATCTAACATAGCTCCTCCATGTTGTGGATCTGGATTCTACATACGGGTAATGTTATTATTCATAACCTAAGAGAGTTGTCCCAGTATTTTTATAAGTTTATCTGCACCAGTCAAAGCTTCAAGTCCAACATCATGTTCTTAAATTGGAAGACAATCCATACATGGGATATGTGTGTTCATGAGGTTTATATTTCAACCACTAAGCACAATTTTTAGATAATGTAATACACTAGATTAGGTTAGGAATCCTAATGTATAATCTTAACATTGAAAAATACTTATTATAAATTAAAATCTTATGCATGGATAATCCCATAATCACAGATAAGGTTTTTGAGGAAAAAATTAAATTTAAATCCTCTATAATGGGTTGTAAATAGAATGTGAATTATCCAAAGAATAACCCCCAGAAGTGTCAAACCAAATGTCTAGTAAGGCCCATTGTCGTTTACTGAGATACCCCAGGTCAAGCCCGAAACTCTTTATCAATGTTCTCATTCCTAGGCACGTCTATGCAAAAATCATTTCAAATTGTATTATCTATAAAAGGATGTATTTTCTAGAAATATCTACCTAATACATTCCTTACCAAAATATCATGATTTTTTTGTATGTTTATCCTCAAAGACTCTCTTAGGGTTTTGTTCCTTAATCTATTTTTTCAAAATTTATTTTCCATGTTTTGTAATAAATGTCTGTTCATACCAATTGTAAAGACTCGACCCCAGTTGCCCAGAGATGATGCCTTATTAATTTACATTGACATGATTACAAGAAATTTGTATCCATAAGGAATTAATAGCTTAGTATATTTAGAATTACTGATACATACATAAGTTCAAAATAAAACTTGAAAATAAAAACAACAGAAAAGTTCCACTAGGAACATCGACCAATCTATGATTATCTGTGGAAGTCAATCATAATAAACTTATTCATGTCCAAAGAAAATTAAACATAAGAAAGGGGTGAGCTGAAACACAAAGTAAGGGTAAAAAATACAGCAAAATATGTCATAAACATAAACATTAGGCTTGGTGAATAATTGAAAACACGTGACATTAAAAATTATAAACTAGAACACATTATGGTAGGAATATGAGTTGAGTAAGTACTTCTATAATAAAACATAATAATGTGTATTCTAATAGTAGAATAACCACATGAACTATCAATTTATATATTCATAATAAGGTTTGAGCATATTCCAAACATTCAGAAACATATTCTCATGTCATTATCCAGGACATCTAAATTTTATTAAGGGCTTGGCTAGAACCATATCTTAAAATGGGCAAGGCCTTAGCCAGGTCCATATCTATTTGTCTCATGAGACCTACTGATGCATCAAGGGGCTATAGTGGGCCCCATAAATCATATAAAAATTCCAATGTATTCCCCATATGAATGGGGATAAACATAAACAACATATAAATTCATATTGAAACAAATATATAAAATGTATCCAACTTTACCCTATTATTAAACATAAACACTAACTATTCGGAGTAATATGATAGATGGTTTCAATACAGAACATATGTAGTCAAACTAATCTTAAACCACTAAAAATAATATGGTATATGATATTATAAAATATCCTTCCCATTTATACATAATAATCAATAAGATTGTTTAAATAGATGAAAATACCCTTGTAAAATCATCAAGTAATTATGAAGATGAATACTCTTTTACTTTGAAAAGAAGTGTAATTTTAGAAATATATTTGTATAAAACCAGAATGAAAATAATATAGTTTTTTAATAATAAAATAAGTTTTTTAAGAATATAATTTTTTAATAAAATAGAATATATAGTACCCTTTAAAATAGGTAATAATTCAGGAAATTCCCTTGAAACGGACTTGTATTTACTGAAGATTTTTTGAATGATCCTTTAAAATCATAAAAATACCAATACTTGAAGGTATTATTCTGGTTGGTACACATATATAGAACATTAACACATAAATTATGAGGATTACATATGAATGAATTATATTTTAATTGAGGTAAGTATATAATAAAAGTGAGCTGAATGAAAATGGAATTTGGGCTGAAAACCCTTACCTTAAGTCTGCATGTGTTCCACTATTGAAATTAAAGTCCTTGAATATAAAAATATACTTATTAATAACATAATTAAGAACCTATTAAATATTTATTTATTTTTACATAATTATATTAATTACATTTATGTTCTTATTGATAATTTATAAGATTGAATATTGTCATTCTGAAATGTTCATTTCTTGGTTTTCATGATCAGTATATTTGTATATGAGTATGGTTGCTCATGTGGAAAGGATGTAAGTCGACATGATTGAAATTATATATTATTTTTGAATATCCATTTTTGTTAATGGTCATTTATATAATTTAGTTACATAGAATCAGGATGAATCATTAGATGAATTATTAATGATAATCACTTAGATTATTTTAGCGGTATTTTTATTATTAGAAACAAGTTTGTTCATATGATTTAATATTATGTACATATACTGATTCATGAATATTAAATAGGTTATAATAAATATATTAAAGTCTATTTCAAACATAAAAATTGTTTCATGACTAGTAACGAAGGATAAATTGAAGAATTAAACTTTGTTATCCATGAAGGTTGTAAATTGGAACCTCACGGATGATGATTTCACGTATAAGTGAGAGAGAGAGAGTAAGAAGATTGATAATTTTTATTAAATTAGTATCATATATTTCCATTATATATAAATGAAATTATATTTTTAAGTATCAATTGGATAGAGTATGTTTGTAGATAATAAGAAAATAAGATAAATTGAAATAAAACTAAACAAAAAAGAAAGATGTTTTACCTCTTGAAATAACCTCCTTCAAAATCTCTTTAAGAGAAGATGGTTTTGGTCTTTTAGAAAGACCAATATCTCCTGGAAGTGGAGAGTGACTATGGAAGGGTAGTCTAATAGAACTTCAATAAGTAACCATGATTGAGAGGAGTTAATAGAGGATGCAGGGAGGGGGTTTATAGTGGAGGAGAGGAGTGATTTTGGAATATCTTATTCATTATTTTATTATTTTTTTCAAATACAACCAATATAATTTATTCTTGTGACCAAGAATAGTAGTATGTTCTTGTGAGTTTGAGCCAAGGGTAATTTACATCAGACATGACTCAATAATAATGTATAAATTCACTTATATAGCATATTTTGTAAATTATCGAATTTCACTTTTCGACAAATAATCAAGTATTTCAAAAAAAATCCAAAATTAATCCAAACCATTTATCTATATGTAGAATTAAAAAATGAACTCCATTTTTTGAAAATAATTTTCTGAATATTAATTTTTATTAATTTTTTTATTAAATCCCATTTTATTCGAAAAAACATTTTTAAAACATTAATTTGTTTTACATCACATTTGACAAATGAATCCATAACTTGTTATCTTATAACCTTAAGAAAATAAATTAATATTATTATTTATTATTCATAAGGGTCTTATTAATATTCATATAACTATTCAAAAGAGAATTTTAAATTTCACCAAAAATTATGTTTAGCTTATCAAACTCTATATTTCTTATTTAATGCAAATGTGTATGTTAGTTTCTCAAATTTCAAATCACAGAGTTGGAAAAATTGGGTTTACTGGATAGGTTATAACATAGTGGTTTTTTATAGAGACTCAGTGTTTAATGCATTAAATTTTAAATTATTTTCAAGATCTTTTGTGTTACAATCTCTCTTTAAGGTTCAGTGGTGGATGTGATGAACAATAAGGGAATCACTATATTTGAAGAAAATAACATCCATCAATTAAAAAAGTGGATGAAAATTTAATTTAATTCCCTAGGAATAAAAGAATATATGGTTTCAATGCATCGAAATATGTATGTTTGGATATTTTATAATTGAGATATATTTATCAAAAATAGGTGGATATTGATTCCAAGGTAATAAATGATTTAGGGGTAGCTTTGGTGAGCCCTATCTTTATAAAGGTTATGTCCTAAAATACATTACATATGGTATGGGATAATCTTAAAAATATTTATAAATTTGACTAAAATTTATGATAATAAAAGTGTCAAGTCTTGATTTGGGTTTTTATCTTGAGATAGGTTCTTGGATGATGGTGTGATCCTGGATTAGACCCGAAAAATCAAAGTTAATAGAAACCGATTATTCATAAAGGGATTTACACTGTGTCTAAATGTGTGTTGTCCATTATGAATAATATTGGGTTTATATTTTTGTCATATTAATGGGATTTGTTATCTCTCCACCAGGGTTCATCGATATTTTATTTAAATAAATGTTTTCTAGAACAAATGATGCATATAAATTAATAAATCCCCAATAGCTAAGACAGTCCCTTTTCCACTAGCTAGATTAATTGGTCACTAATGGTGGAGGGGTTGATTATAAATATATTATTTCAGATGAAAAATAACATAATAAATTATCCCTTAGTTTCCCTACCTAGGGAGTGGTAATTGACCACTAATGAATACCAAATGTGTTACCATATAACCCATGTGCAGTCCATGAAAAAATAAAAATAACATAGAGGTGTGTACTATATGATTATAGAGTGGTGAGGGTGTTTCTCCCCCACTAGTATGCAAGAACATAGGTCGGTAGGCACTTGGTAAATTTTTTAAAGGTTGGGTGTTTGAGGACTAGACAAGGATGACTAGGTATGTGGGATATAATTTTTCCATATCTTAAAATGAATGTTATAGGGTTTATCCTTTGAGGTTATTGAGGCCATTATGTGATCATAATGATACCATGGGACGTTATTCCCTCTGAGTGATGGGTTTATCCTAATATTTTAGATTTAGATAGGGGATTACCATATAGGGTAACAAAATCATGATGATTACTATGGGACCATGGTAGGCTCTCCATGTAATGTTAACCCTAAATATAGTTATTGTAATGGTGTTTGTGTTTTTAACTTTGGGTGTCTCCTTAGAACCTGAAGGTCAGTAATGTAACAAGATGTTTTCAAAGTGAAATGATGGGTTTATGGATAGAGATACCAACCTTTTTTATTACTATGTGAGATAAAATTTGGTACATTTTTTCCAAAATATAGAATTAGTAATTCATTGTAGATCCCATATGATTCAATAGTTATGTCTATGTGAAAATCCTTGGTTAGCTCTTGGGATTCAGCTTAACACCTATATAGAATTACTTGGTTGTTAATTAAGATTAAATGGTTATGCATATGTGGAATGCCTAATGATTGAATTAGGATTAAACTTTATACCTAATGATTATAGATAAATAGTGATCAAGGATCTAACTCATTCTTAAATACAAGAAATCCAAAAGGTATCCCCATGGATTCTATGATTTTATATATGAGATGACATGAAAACTCCATAGAATATAGTTCTTGAACCTAATATGATGGATTCCTAGGTTACCCCTAGAATAGTATGATGATTTCGGGGACTTAAATTCCTAGTATACACACTATTATATATTATTTATTCCCGATGCAATATTAAATTACTATGTTTTTTTCTAGTATTTCTTAGTTATGCCTATATGGAATGCATAGATTTTTATCTATGATTCTTAGAGTATTACAACATAGTCTATATCATTTTTTTCTAGGATTCATCAAGTTTGGATATATATATTTGATGTGGTGATGCAAGGATTCAACTATTATTCTTATTCAATATTCCATGTATGTTTTCCATGGATTCATCTTTATGCCTATAGAAATGAGATTCCTTAGATTCTCTCATTAGAACCATAATTTACACATGATATAATTTGTAATGGTAAACCAAATTATTAAAGTTATGAAAATATAGAAATATTAGGTATCATCGATCTCAGTGTCACCATATAACTCAAGGATCAATAGTGATTAGCTTATTTATACTTCTAAATTGTATTTATCTATTTATATTAGAATATATAATGTGCATTTTCGCTTATACTAATTGTGTTTGGTATCCCATTTCTGGTATCCCACTAAATTTTACACACACTCTACTTGATCAACCATGGAACCAAGGTACCCAATCATACATTATTTGTCATAGGATTAGGTAGGTCATTGGCCTGGTGTTACATTATTGAGTAGGGTCACTAAGAAAAGATTCCTTAAAAAAGATGAGGTAGTGCTCAGGGATTGTGTCAAAGATTAATATATTTTATTCTTTTATATAGATTTTTTATGTGATAATATCATTGGGTGTTCAATTAATATATACTTTTATGATAATGTTTCTATATGATTTTATGATTTTTCAACTCATTTCTTATTGAATTTTTGTTTATTACTTCCACAAAATATAATTTTTTATTAAGATTGATGATTTTTATTATAGTTTCCACTATGTTTTACTCTGATATGAGTAGGTTCATCATGAGATGATTCATTAAAAAAGTTGAGGGGGCTTATGAATAGTATTGTATGTTCCTATATTTTATTCTTTTAAATATTGTTTTAATTTCATAATATGGATGGGTGGTCAATTAATATATATATTCATAATCATGTGTCAATATGATTGTATTATTTTGAAAGTCATTTTTTATATCATTTTTGTTTATTACTTCCTCATAATATAATTATTTTTAAGATATATGTGGTTTAGTGTAGTTTTCACTATGTTTTACTCTAATATAAGGGTATTGTATCCCTATAGTAACACCATATAACCTCACTTCTTGTTTGAAGACTATAAAATTTAGGGAGGTGTTCTTGAGGTCGCGTGAGGTAATCCAACCATGAAACCAATAAATTGTCTTTGACCTGGTGATTATTATGAAACATGGGTAAGAATTGAATATAGATATTGATTTGGATAAAAATAAGGTCTATGGATCATCAGATATGAGTGAAGCTACAAAAATCATAGAGATCATATTTAGGAAATGAAAATAAGTTTAGAAGTTGTACATCATGATTTTTTATGCTATTTAAGTTGTTTAAGAGTCGTAAAATGATTCCACTATATGTTGGTTAAAATACATATAAAACATTATCTATTATATATAAGCTATAAAATTTTAAATATTGGAAAAAGTGGAGTGAAACCATATTTTAAGAAAAAGTTTCTCTCTTTAATGATATATTATCAGAGTAAAATGGTCTTCCTTATCAAACATATGAAAAAAAATGTTACTTTAAATGTTTAATCCTTTTAAAGAATAGAATCCTGTAAAAATGAATTTATAATATTTTATAAGGACCTTGAATCAAATAAAAAATTATTGAAGTGTAGTGGAACATGGTACAATAATTATAAATCAATTATTCAAAAGTTTTATGGTACTTTACAACAATTTTATTGTTTAGACTAATACATAGAAGTTATAATATTACATGTTAATTGATAAAGAATATAGATATAATAATTCATGATGTGACACAGCATCACCTAGTATAATCTCTTTATTAGAAGAGATGATCAGGAGCATCATGAAATTGGAAATGATCTAAGAAACATTAGTCGTTTTCTATCTATAGATAGTATGAATTCATTAGGAATACAAATTAATAAACATATTACATGACTACTTATATTAGTAAATTATTACTTTCTACCATGGTTATACATTAATCATAATTACATTATAATTTCTTATTTATTTTAGGACACAAAAACCTTGTAATAATACTAAGGTTTAGTTGGATCCATTGATCTAAGATAAAAAATCGATGTGGGATACAAGTGTTATATAGTATGATTCTCATATAAATGGAGATTTTACATTGATATCCTTATTTTTTGGGATACAAAATTATATTCCCACTTTTGGAAAAAATTAGGAATATAGAAATAAATAAATTCAATAGCATATTATTTTTAAATAGGGTGAACACTAAATTAGGTTAAAATATTCACTAATTAAAATTTTTATATGTTGTCATAATTTTTTACTCTGATGACAAAAAAATTGATCTTGGACAAAATTATTTGATGCGAATTCATGAAATTGTTTTTATATTTTTTTAATTTTCAATGTTCCTCCAACCATGACTATACAATATAATGGTTCACTTTGTTATCGAGATCTTATTATATAGTCTTATATATAACATATGGATGTACCCCTATTGAATGGTATATGAAAATTTTTAAAGGGTATTTCCAACATCAAAGACACCCATGAGGTAGTATTGTGGAGTGATATATTGTTTTGTAAGACACTAAATTCTATACTAATAACTTATTTGACATTGGTACCATTGGTCTCCCAAAATTTCATCATAGCATGAACCTTGTGGATGAAGGAATTTTAAAAAGAGATGTTATCTCAATTATTATCACGTAGTAGGAGAAAAATCACCATTACTTTTTTACAATATAGAATAGAGGTTTCACAGTATGTTGAAAATCAAAAAGTAATTATTAGTAATTTTATTCCATGAAGTACTATATGCATGATATCAAATGAAAATATATTATATTTTTAAGATGGTTTTTAGATTTGGATCATCGTAAGATAAGTTAAATTAACTATTATTTTTCATCCTTTATTTATCGGGTTTAACTCTAGATTTTTATTTAGATTTTTTAAATTTCTATAAGAGTTTATGAGATGTGTATTAAATTAGTTTCTTGGGACTATTTTATTATGAAATATGTATATTTTTAACCTTTTTTTATGCATATAACATTATTTTCAAAGGAAGTATGTCACTTTTGATTCCTTATTTGGTATATATAGGTGTAGAAGCTAAGTGGTGGTTCATTTTGATGAAGCTTCCTATTAGTTGATCTTGGACTCACATTTGATCCATTGAAATAGGTTATATTTCCAGGTAGAGAATGGGGTACATATTTCATAATGGAACCTATTATTGATATAAAAAAATTAATTACAAATTCCTTCGTGGTCTATATCAGCATTCAAAATTAGTAAGAAAAAAATATTGTGGTACTCAATTGATAATTTCAATTGGTTTATCCCATTTCGAATATTCAGTTTCTCCATATATATCATTATATATATATATATATATATATATTTGTTCACATGTGGGATTATAGTTTAAATTGAATTGAAATTTTTAAAAATATATGCTTTTGAGACCATATTTTTAAATAATTATCTTGAAATCAGAATTTAGTTTCCAACTAAATTTGATTGCTAGAAAGTGAACCATGTGTCCATATTTTGCCTTACCTATTTATTAAATTAAAATTTATAAATTCTAGTTGTAATAATAGTAATATAATCCAATGCAGTGGAGTTACTCTTGTAGAATAATAGATGAATATATGAAATACCAAAGAGAAAAATCCAATTTATGTGAATATGTCATACTTTGGAATCATTAAAAAAGTATTGGATTTGAATTATATAAAATTCCATGTACTATTGTTTCAAGAAAAATATTTTTCTAAAAAGTGTTCTTACAATTGATGAAATGATAACTATGAATGTTATTCTTGGTAACGAATGGTATGGAAAGGAACCATTCATAATAAAATCACAGGTAGTAAAAGTATTATATACTCTATATCTCGTAAAGTAAAATTATTAAATATTTATATTAATGAGTAAAGGAAATAGATAAGAAAATGAAAATTCAATTAAGGATGATAAATTTATTGGGAAATCATATTCATTTTTTGGTAGTCTAAATGTAAAAGGTGTATTATATGTTATAGGGGACTACCAGGATGGGATTTGAATACTTCATATAGGGGATAAATCCTTTAAACCACTAAATATTAAAATATTACAGTGTACATTTAAAATATATCTATTTAGTTTTTTATATACAATTTATTTCCTAATAATATTAGGTTTTAAATACTATAATTATATAATCAAAATTATTTTTTTTGGTTATATTTGAATATAATTGATTCTACGCCTACTGTTTCTACTAATATTGATGACTAGCATAATAGTAATTTTGAAATTCATAAAATTTTAAAATGATATAAACATTATATAAGAGGTATAAAACTTGACGTGTCAAGATTCAGTATTATAGTATCATTATAGAGTTAAGAAGCTTGAAAAAGGTGATAAGGTTGAAAAAATATCAATGCGACATAGCACAATCCTAATAGTGTGTTTCCCCTAAAAATATAAATAATGGTCTGATAAGGGTGTTAATTTTGGAATTTAAATTTCTATGAATACTTTCTAAAGGTTTTATTCCATTATTTATTGGAACACATCTCTCCCTTATAAAAAAATATGATGTTGTAAATCATATAAAGCTGGAAAAATTAAATCAGTTATTTACATTACCCAAACTTCGATAATTCAATGGGAAAATAATGGTGATGTTATGGAATGGTAGAATAACTATGTACACTAAGTTTTGATATTGTATGGACTAGAATCTTTGTTCTCCTAGTTTTTTTATACTCAAACTTTTAGAGTTTAATTCTTTCTCAACTAAAGAGTTATCACTTTTCATTTAGTAGGTTCCCTAAATCTTGGGAATCAAATTTATTTTCACCATAATTTCTATGATATGAATAACATATTTCACTGAAACTCTGAACTCCAATTTACAAAATTCACTCTGTGAAATTTCTATAATGTTTTTATAGATTCTTTTTTCCAAAATTAATGTTCACATAAATACATATTTTCATGATGTCTTTTCTTCATGAAATTGTTTGTAATGTAAATTTCATCCCACAAGAAATATACTTACATAAATAAGTGAACTAAATATTCTTTGTTACATATAATTAATATTAATCCACTATTAATATGAAAAGATAAATAGTAACACATATTTAAAACTACCCTTCATAGTTATATACAACAAATCACCTCTTATTCATGAGTATTTCATGGTTCATGCAACATTTGTTAAGTGAGTTTCTCTAACTAGCATAAGATTCATCCTATCTTGTGTGAGTATACAAATTTTGATAAAAAAAAATTACACAATCCCTTTAAAAATACTTCAAACTATATCCATTTCTTTCCTCTATAAATAATTAATATTTCTCAACACTTTATAACATTTTTTAAATTATTTATTAGTAAACAAAACCCAAAAAAACTCATAAATGTAAACTTAAGGCATTTTTTTCAAATAATAAATTGCTTTGGGTCTGTTGACAATACATAAAAATACCTAAACATATACTTTACAAATCTATATAACTTTTCACAACAAACATAATTCATGGTCTACAAATCTATATAGTGATCATAGTCTCACTTTACATTTACTCAAATAGTAGACGAGTCATGTTTTATGTGAGAAATATGACAAACTTGAAAATATCATCTATAAATCACTTCCTAAAACTCTTAAATCACCACATTGTGCTTGAAATCTATTCTTGAAAAATATTTTTATCTCACCTATATCATTTCTACATTTATTATAATATTAAATTATAATCCCTCATTATCAACTCTCTTAAGATACCCTCCCCTTTGAAGGATTTATTAATCTCTAAAACAATCTTGGGAAATATCCCTCTATCAATGAATCATAATATCTCTCCAATATTAAATATAAAGTAATTATAAGTTATCAACACATGAGATATTAAAATTTTACTTTGGGGAGACACAATCAAGTATTGGTAGTCAACTAGAATCAGAAAATCTTATAAGACATTGATAATTATGTATTTTATTTTTTGTCAATCATTGTTGAAGTCAATGATATTTAAATTAATTTAATATGTACTCTTCTATAGTTTCTTCAAAAGTAATACACCTGATGTTCATTGTAACATCCCCGGTAAATAAAGAAAAAAGAATTTTCATATTTATTAATATTTACGAATTAAATATTAATTTTAATTAAAAGGGGTTTCTACGTTCGATAGCGTACTCGGTACGCAACGATGAGTTTCTTTGAAAACTTACGTTGCACACAAGTAAAAAAATAATATTACTTTAAATGTTAGTTATCGAGTAGCCGTTGTACTGGCGGGAATGTATATAAATAACTAAAATATGATTATATATGTTTTTAAATGTTTTTACATTTACCCAATAAATGATAAAGTCTTAAAATACGGAAAGAGTTCAATTTTAGGCATTTATACCCTAATTTTCACGAAAGGTCCACTTATCACCTTTTGACGGAGAACCGCCATTAAATATAGTTTTGATCGATCTAATAAATTCTATTGGACCAAATATAACTCTTCTTTAGAATCGGGACATCAAAATTTACTTTGTGTAAATTTTTGGTACCTTTCTAATAAAGTTCATTTTTTTAATGAATAGTGTAAAATGTTGTATTTTAATTCAAAACCTCTTTTTAATCTAATTTATTTATATGATTAGATTATCTTTTGAATTGGTTTAAAAGTAAAATTAGAAAATATTTTTTACCATTAAATCCAATAGTGGTCGTTGGAATTAATTTCACTTTGAAATCAGACTTAAACTAGTGTCAATCTTTTGATACTTATTGTTTCATAAAAACACGTTATTTGCTCTGACAGCGGGAATTAATTATTAAATTAATTAATGTGACTTATATGTTTTTAATTTTGTAAAATAGACTTCATTTTTGAATTCGTAATATCAAATATAGATTAGGGTGAATTTTTGGTAATTTTCTGAAAAACTTCAATTTTTGATGAATAGTGAAACCACTAAGTGGTACTTATAAAGACTGATTTTCCGTTTAAATGAAATTTTTCCATCATTGTGTTTTGAATTTCAAAAATCCGACATACATGGTTGTCATTAATAAGTAAAATGTGGTTCAATGAGATTATAATAATTTTTTGGTGAATAGTAACTTATTAAGTTCTTAATGGCGATTAGTGGTAATTAGTGTAGTTTAAGGTAAAAATAATGCTTTAATAAAATAAGATGAGCTTGACACATGTCCTACCCTCATTGGTTGTGTCATGGCCGACCAAGACAAGCCATGGGTCAACTTTGGGACCCCATGGAGACACTTTGGTTGGGAAATGACATAAATAACTTTTTATTTAATGTAAAAGTAAAAATGACACAAACATAATATGTTTTACAAAAACAATTTTTACATGGGGTTATAAAGATCAGATTTTTGATTATAAATAGTCATTGGAAAGCTAAAAATATTTACTACATCATAGTATTTTTTTATAATTTTTAGACATTAAATAAATTAAATTATTTCTGACATAATAATGATGCAGCGATGACATCATTATTTGATGATTTAAATAAAATGGAAAGATAATGTAAAATCTATGAACTAAACATGTACAAAACCAATTGGATGAGTGGATTTCGAACCCTTATCACTTTATCCACTAATTATATCAATGTGGGACCTTTTAAAACCGAAACGCATTTTCAAATAAAGTAATATTTCCTTACATTCCAAAAGTGCCCCTCTTCTCCTCTTATAAAAGGCCCCCACCTCTACCTCATTTCACACACTCCTCAAGCCTTTGGCTCGGACAAACCCTTCCCATTTACTCTCTCCATATCCATCTCCTCATCCTAGAGGATTACCTTTGGGTAGAATCCTTTCAAAGGAAGCCTTTAGGCTCAAATCAAAAGGAGTTACACTTTTAAAGGTAATTCATTCTCTCTTGTTCATTTGTTTTATTTTGCTTCTCCAACCCACTAAACTCTTTTTATTTACATCTTTTGTAACAACACCAGTATATTCAATATACTAGGATGTTGTTATAATATTTATATGAGCTACACTCTCACACAACTACATCAAATGGTTAAAGAACATACGGTTTCCGTGGATGGCGAAATTCTGCCTCCCGAAACAATGATTGTTCAATACTCATTTAACACCTTAAAGGGTGGCCATTATGATGTCACTATTTTTATATATGATATATAATATGTTTATATATTCTTTAAGCTTATTTATTTTTCATTTTGGGCATACCTTTATGGTTTCCATTATGGGTAAACACGATATCTTCATTTAAGGAAGTGCGGACTACCGCCCCCTCAAAGTGATGTGATTTGTTAATGCCATATGTGGGACGTGTAAAGGATGGATTTAAAGTTATTATATATGATGTTATACTGGAATTATAATATACCTCTATATCATTATTATTTATTTCCATTAAAGTATGAGATAGAAATGAAAGTAGCGTTCATGCGTACGTACGGCTTACCGTCTCCATGAACGGTGCATTTCATTTCTTATCCCCAAATGTAATGTACTATTAAAAGTACATGTATATAATAGATATATGTAATTAATGATATATATAAATTATGAATATAATTCTTGAATTAAAATATACATACCTCTCATTTAGTTTTAATTCCATTAATATGACAAAGAAATGAAAGTAGCATTCATGCGTACGTACGGCTTACCGTCTCCATGAACGGTGCATTTAATTTCTTACCCCTAAATGATTATGTAATATTATAAATACACGTATATGCTGGATATATATGATACATATTATATCCAAATAGGGAATTTCATTCTGGATATAAATAACCTTTGACCACACGAACAATATGTAAATTGTAAGAAGTCCACTTTCTCCTTAAGAACCAAATATTGAGAAAACAAACATTATTAACTTAAATGGTTAAATAATGTTTATAACATGTCAATAAGTGATACAAAAGGAATAATGAACATTAAAAATGTTCTTAATAAAGTATAAATTAACTCAAGTTTATTATTCAGGACGTTAAAGAATGATCGAGTCAAGTCGGACCCGAGGTAAGGGACTTCGTCTCAATCTCCTTTCATTGAGGCATATTTTGTTTTATACACAACTTTCTTTTATACGGTGTATAAACCCCTTTGACTTTTACTTTTATACAAAAGCAATCTTTTTCTATGAAGCGCTTTACAAAACGACAAAAAGGAATGTTTCTTTTAACGTACGTGGCGACAACGACCTTTTCCGCCGTCGCGAGTATTATTTGGTCTTTGGCTTCCTCAACAAGCTGTGATGTTTTTAAAATAAAATAAATACCATATACTATTTTATGTATTTTGGTATTGAAAATGGTTTTGATAAAGGATTCTATTATGATATATTGTGATTGAAATGTGGAAATGTTATCATTCCTTTATATTGGTTTTATGTTTTATGATTTTATATTGGTACTTGGACATTTTAATGGGTGGTTACGTTATAAACCATATGACGGGTGGTGCCGTGAATACCAAGACGGGTGGTTACATTATAACCTCCAATTCATTGGGTATGGAAGTCGGTCGTATGGCTATTCCATTAATTATGTATGGAAATTGGCCGTATCGCTATTCCATTAAGTGATATGTGTGGAAGTCGACCGTATGGTTATTCCACTTAAGTATGTTTATGTCCCAAGTTACCTATATATATGTTATGTGTTCTTTTTATGGGTTTTATGGTAATCCTTTGGTTACAAAAAGGTAAGTAATGATACTTTATTCAGTGAAGAGTTTTTTTTTACTACTTCATGAAGGTGAAGGTATTACTTTGATAGAGTATATATGTTTTACTTGATGTTTGAAAAACTAACAGTTTTCATTCATTCTGTATCCCTTACTGAGCTTTTTATGCTCACCCCAAGTTTTTTTGAAATGTTTTTCACAGGACTTAATGTGGAATAAGGTCAAGGATGGGATCAAGGAAATGTCATGCTATATAAAACAAGGAACTAGAAATGTTTCTTTTAAGAGTTTTTTTTTATTATGGAAACTTAGTAGAAGTGACTACTTTGTAATCTTTTGAGATGTAATAGTTATGTTCTAATTCTCTAAAACTCTAAACCTGAAAAGATCCTCAACGTGAATTATTAGTTTAATTCAGTATTAAGTAAGGTTTAAGGCCAGGGCCTTATATTTGGTATCAGAGGTCAGTTTAGACAACTTTAGGAGTTAGAAAAGTGTTAAATTATAATATGTTTGAAATGATATAGCATTTATGGATTACCATGTTGCTTCGCCTAAGATATTTCTGTGTTCAGAATGGTTTTCTGCAGAGGAAACAAAGAAGCTATGTTGGGACGACATTAGGAGGAAGATAACCATCCAAATAAGCAACCTGAGATGGTCGGAATCGGAATTGAACAGTTTGTTGCAGTGATGGAACAGTTGACTCAGGATATAAATGGTGGTGGTATCCATGCACGAGATCAGCCAGATCAACCGCAGAGGAACATGTCAGTGGTGGAACATTTCATGAGGCAACATCCCCCATCATTCAGAGGATCATCTGACCCTGTGCAAGCTGAAGGGTGGATTAAATCACTGGAGAAGATTTTTGATGTCATGGGGTGTTCAGAATATCAAAAGGTTAGTCTTGCTGTTTACCGTTTTGAAGGTGAAGCTGATCAGTGGTGGTCGATGGTGAAAAATATAAGGGATAGTGATGAGATTGAGGATCTTCACTGGGACGAATTCAAAGGTATGTTTCTTGAGAAATATTTTCCTAAGGTGGTTCGTCTTAGGATGGAAAAACAATTACTAGAATTGAGGCAGGAGGATGATTCAGTGGCTGCTTATGAAGAAAAGTTCACTCGATTGGCAAGGTATGCTCCAAACTTCATACGAGATCTTGATAGTAAAATAAACCATTTTACTCAGGGTTAAATCCAATGTATCGAAGGGCTTTAGCTTCTTGTGAGTTCAAAAGTTATGAAAAACTTGTTCGATGCGCGGAGAAGGTGGAAATGGAGTTTGCCAATGATCAGGTGTTCTAGGACAAACAACAGAATAAGAGGTCTAGTTGGCAGGCAAAGGGGAAGAATTCATCAAAGAAGCAAGGAGGTAAGAAAACCAAATATCCATCCTATGAGAAGTGTGGTAAAATGCATCCTGTAGAATGTTTATCCAAGTCTGATAAGTGCTTTCGGTGTGGTAAGTCTGGTCATATTGCTCGTAACTGTAAGGAAGATGATCAAGCATGAAATGAAAAGCCTACAGTAAGATGTTTTAAGTGTAATGAAATGGGTCATTATGCAAACGAGTGTCCAACGAAGAACTCAACTGGGGGAATGCAGCCAGACTACAAGCCGAAAGGGGTGGTAAAATCCTTTGAAACAACTTCAGCAGATGTTGGGCCATCGAATGAAGTGGTATCAGCTCCAGGGAGCTCAGTATTTTTTGAAGATTTACATGAGGTCGGGGTACCATCAGTTGAAAGTAAAAGAAGAAGACGTTCCGAAGACTGCGTTCTGTACTATATATGGCCATTATGAATTTTTAGTTATGCCTTTTGGGTTAACCAAAGCACCTGTTGTATTCATGGACCTTATGAATAAAATTTTCCATGAGTTCTTGGATAAGTTTGTGTTTGTGTTTTGAGGTTTGGGAAGAGGTTATGTGTGCCTTGTGATTCACAGTTGGAGAATGAGTTGTTATGTGAGGCTCATAGTTCCCCGTTTTCAGTTCATCCTGGTAGTACTAAGATGTACAGAGATCTTCGGGAGTATTACTGGTGGGATGGAATGAAAAGGGATATTGCTGATTTTACTGTGAAGTGTTTGACATGTCAATAGGTTAAAGAAGAGCGGCAGTTACCGAAAGGGATACTTCAGCCTTTACCAGTGCCAGAGTGGAAATGGGAGAATATATCCATGGACTTTGTTGTGGGATTACCGAAGACATCTTGAGGTAATAATGCAATCTGGGTTATTGTTGATCTCTTGACCAAATCTGCTCATTTCCTTTCTATACGAGATACTTTCTATCTAGATCAACTTTCCCGTTTGTATCTTAAAGAGACAGTCAGGTTACATGGAGTTCCTCTCTCCATTGTATCGGATCATGATCCCAGGTTTACTTCTAACTTTTGGAAAGGCCTTCAGAAGTCATTGGGTACTGAATTAAATTTTAGTACAGCTTTTCATCCTCAATCAGATGGGCAGTCAGAACGAATAATCCAGACATTGGAGGATATGCTACAAGCTTGTTCTATGGATTATCAGGGAAGTTGGGACCAACATCTTTCTTTGGTTGAGTTTTCTTATAATAACAGTTTTCATTCCAGTATACAGATGGCACCATTTGAGTCATTATATGGGAAGCGGTGTCGAACTCCAGAATTTTGGAATGAAGTGGGTGAAAGGAAGCTGATGGGACCAGAATTGGTAGAAGAGATGGCAGAAAAAGTTCAGTTGATTCAGAAGCACATGAGAACAGCTCAGAGAAGGCAGAAGAGTTATGCGGATAACCGGAGGAAGGATCTATCTTTCGAGGTAGGTGATCATGTTTTTCTCAAGGTTTCTCCTTGGAAAAGTGTGATGAGATTTGGTAAGAAAGGAAAGCTGAGTCCAAGGTTTATTGGACCATATGAAATTATGGAGAGAGTTGGATCAGTTGCATACCGGGTGGCTTTACCTCCGAGTTTATCTCAGGTACACAATGTTTTTCACGTTTCTATGTTGAGAAAGTATATGCCAGATCCATCTCATGTTTTGAGTCCAGAGGTAGTTCAGCTGGAAGAGAACCTATCTTATGAGGAACAATCAGTCCAGATTCTTGACCACAGGGAGCAAGTGTTACGGAATAAGGTGATTCATCAGGTAAAGGTTTTGTGGAAAAACCATGTGATTGAGAGGCAACATGGGAATCTGAAAATGCTATGAGGGATAAATACCCCCATTTATTTTGATAAGTGAATAAAATTGCGAGGACGCAATTCCCAAAAGGGGGGAAGGATGTAACATCCCAGGTAAATAAAGAATAAAGAATTTTCATATTTATTAATATTTACGAATTAAATATTAATTTTAATTAAAAGGGGTTTCTACGTTCGATAGCGTACTCGGTACGCAACGATGAGTTTCTTTGAAAACTTACAATGCACACAAGTAATAAAATAATATTATTTTAAATGTTAGTTAACGAGTAGCCGTTGTACTGGCGAGAATGGATAGAAATAACTAAAATATGATTATATATGTTTTTAAATGTTTTTACATTTACCCAATAAAAGATAAAGGCTTAAAATACGGAAAGAGTTCAATTTTAGGCATTTATACCCTAATTTTCACGAAAGGTCCACTTAACACCTTTTGACGGAGAACCGCCATTAAATATAGTTTTGATCAATCTTATAAATTCTATTGGACCAAATATAACTCTTCTTTAGAATCGGGACATCAAAATTTACTTTGTGTAAATTTTTGGTACCTTTCTGATAAAGTTCATTTTTTTAATGAATAGTGTAAAATTTTGTATTTTAATTCAAAACCTCTTTTTAATCTCATTTATTTATATGATTAGATTATCTTTTGAATTGGTTTTAAAGTGAAATTAGAAAATATTTTTTACCATTAAATCCAATAGTGGTCGTTGGAATTAATTTCACTTTGAAATCAGACTTAAACTAGTGTCAATCTTTGAATTGGTTTTAAAGTGAAATTAGAAAATATTTTTTACCATTAAATCCAATAGTGGTCGTTGGAATTAATTTCACTTTGAAATCAGACTTAAACTAGTGTCAATCTTTTGATACTTATTGTTTCATAAAAACACGCTATTTGCTCTGACAGCGGGAATTAATTATTAAATTAATTAATGTGACTTATATGTTTTGAATTTTTTAAAATAGACTTCATTTTTGAATTCGTAATATCAAATATAACTTAGGATGAATTTTTGGTAATTTTCTGAAAAACTCTAATTTTTGATGAATAGTGAAACCACTAAGTGGTACTTATAAAGACTGATTTTCCGTTTAAATGAAATTTTGCCATCATTGTGTTTTTAATTTCAAAAATCTGACATACATGGTTGTCATTAAGAAGTAAAATGTGGTTCAATGAGATTATAATAATTTTTTGGTGAATAGTAACTTATTAAGTTCTTAATCGCGATTAGTGGTAATTAGTGTAGTTTAAGGTAAAAATAATGCTTTAATAAAATAATATGAGCTTGACACATGTCCTACCCACATTGTTTGTGTCATGGCCGACCAAGACAATCCATGGGTCAACTTTGGGACCCCATGGAGACACTTTGGTTGGGAAATGACATAAATAACTTTTTATTTAATGTAAAAGTAAAAATGACACAAACATAATATGTTTTACCAAAACAATTTTTACATGGGGTTATAAAGATCAGATTTTTGATTATAAATAGTAATTGGAAATCTAAAAAGATTTCCTACATCATAGTATTTTTTTTATAATTTTTAAACATTAAATAAATTAAATTATTTATGACATAATAATGATGCAGCGATGACATCATTATTTGACGATTTAAATAAAATGGAAAGATAATGTAAAATCTATGAACTACACATGTCCAAAACCAATTGGATGACTGTATTTCGAACCCTTATCACCTTATCCACGAATTATATCAATGTGGGACCTTTTAAAACCGAAACACATTTTCAAATAAAGTAATATTTCCTTACTTTCCAAAAGTGCCCCTCCTCTCCTCTTATAAAAGGCCCCCACCTCTACCTCATTTCACACACTCCTCAAGCATTTGGCTCGGCCAAACCCTGCCCATTTACTCTCTCCACATCCCTCTCCTCATCCTAGAGGATTCCCTTTGGGCATAATCATTTCAAAGGAATCCTTTAGGCTCAAATCAAAAGGAGTTGCACTTTTAAAGGTAATTCATTCTCTCTTGTTCATTTGTTTTATTTTGCTTCTCCAACCCTCTAAACTCTTTTTATTTACTTCTTTTGTAACAACACTAGTATCTTCAATATACTAGGATGTTGTTATAAGATTTATTTGAGCTACACTCTCACACAACTACATCAAATGGTTAAAGAACATACGGTTTCCGTGGATGGTGAAATTCTGCCTCCCGAAACGATGATTGTTCAATACTCATTTAACACATTCAAGGGTGGCCATTATGATGTCACTATTTTTATATATGATATATAATATGTTTATTTTTTCTTTAAGCTTCTATATTTTTCATTTTGGGCATACCTTTATGGTTTCCATTATGGGTAAACACGATATCTTCATTTAAGGAAGTGCGGACTACCGCCCCCTCAAAGTGATGTGATTCGTTAATGCCATATGTGGGACGTGTAAAGGATGGATTTAAAGTTATTATATATGATGTTATACTGGAATTATAATATACCTCTATATCATTATTATTTCTTTCCATTAAAGTATGAGATAGAAATGAAAGTAGCGTTCATGCATACGTACGGCTTACCGTCTCCATGAACGGTGCATTTCATTTCTTATCCCCAAATGTAATGTACTATTAAAAGTACATGTATATAATGGATATATGTAATTAATGATATATCTAAATGATTAATATAATTCTGGAATTAAAATATACATAACTCTCATTTAGTTTTAATTCCATTAATATGACAAAGAAATGAAAGTAGCGTTCATGCGTACGTACGGCTTACCGTCTCCATGAACGGTGCATTTCATTTCTTACCCCTAAATGATTATTTAATATTATAAATACATGTATATGATGGATATATATGATACATATTATATCCAAATCGGGAATTTCATTCTGGATATAAAGAACCTTTGACCACACGAACAACATGTAAATTGTAAGAAGTCCACTTTCGCCTTAAGAACCAAATATTGAGAAAACAAACATTATTAACATAAATGGTTACATAATGTTTATAACATGGAAATAAGTGATATAAAAGGAATAATGAACTTTAAAAATGTTCTTAATCAAGTATAAATTAACTCAAGTTTATTATTCAGGACGTTAAAGAACGATCGAGTCAAGTCGGACCCGAGGTAAGGGACTTCGTCTCAATCTCCTTTCATTGAGGCATATTTCGTTTTATACACAAGTTTCTTTTATACGGTGTATAAGCCCCTTTTACTTTTACTTTTATACAAAAGGAATCTGTTTCTACGAATCATTTTACAAAATGACAAAAAGGAATGTTTCTTTTAACGTACGCGGCGACAACGACCTTTTCCGCCGCCGCGAGTATTATTTGGTCTTTGGCTTCCTCAACAAGCCGTGATGTTTTTAAAATAAAATAAATACCATATACTCTTTTATGTATTTTGGTATTGAAAATGGTTTTGATAAAGGATTGTATTATGATATATTGTGATTGAAATGTGGAAATGTTATCATTCCTTTATATTGGTTTTATGTTTTATGATTTTATATTGGTACTTGGACATTTTAACGGGTGGTTACGTTATAAACCATATGACGGGTGGTGCAGTGAATACCAGGACGGGTGGTTACCTTATAACCTCCAATGCATTGGGTATGGATGTCGGCCGTATGGCTATTCCATTAAGTCTGTATGGAAATTGGCCGTATGGCTATTCCATTAAGTGATATGTGTGGAAGTCGACCGTATGGTTATTCCACTTAAGTATGTTTATGGCCCAAGTTACCTTTATATATGTTATGTGTTCTTTTTATGGGTTTTATGGTAATCCTTTGGTTACAAAAAGGTAAGTAATGATACTTTATTCAGTGAAGAGTTTTTTTTACTACTTCATGAAGGTGAAGGTATTACTTTGATAGAGTATATATGTTTTACTTGATGTTTGAAAAACTAACAGTTTTCATTCTTTCTGTATCCCTTACTGAGCTTTTTATGCTCACCCCAAGTTTTTTTGAAATGTTTTTCACAGGACTTAATGTGGAATAAGGTCAAGGATGGGATCAAGGGAATGTCATGCTATATAAAACAAGGAACTAGAAATGTTTCTTTTAAGAGTTTTTTTATTATGGAAACTTAGTAGAAGTGACTACTTTGTAATCTTTTGAGATGTAATAGTTATGTTCTAATTCTCTAAAACTCTAAACCTGAAAAGATCCTCAACGTGAATTATTAGTTTAATTCAGTATTAAGTAAGGTTTAAGGTCGGGGCCTTATATTCATACTTTTTATGGATAATCCAACAAACATAGAAATTCCAATAGATGATTTTATACTACCAGATGATGACACTAATGAAGTAGAAGATAATTTATCAAGAATAGTGAATTCTTGTATCATTAGATTTAATGATAATAGTGGAAATAAGTTTAATTGATGGATGGATTGAAATTAGAATTAGTTATAAAATGAAACATAGGCATTTGATGATTGATGAAGTGATCCTTAATGATATTTCATGATAAATACTAAAGTTATATGATTCATTACCTATAATATTTTATAAGATCAATATATATTGAGATAAAATCCAAAGGTGAGATTGAATATCTATGACTACTAAATTAGTTTGTTAGTTGGATGATTATTTCCATATAAGTCACACTAATGATCTTAGAGAATATAAATTGGGCCAAAGGTACAAAGCTACAGAAGCATCTGGTATATGTAAAATGAAGGAAAATATAAATTTTATAGAAATCACACACACACAAAGGTGTTCTACTAAAAAGTAAGATCATAGATATGGACTGTCATTTCTATAATTTACAATAATGAGTAGTATATATTTTATTAATTAAAGAATATATGTATTTATGATGATCTAATAAACTATGTGGATGAATATTTTTGAAAATCATAATTTACTAAAGAATACACCCTGTTGATTTTAAGGTTCAATTACTATTTATTTGAAGATAATTTAATATTCTAAAGAAGAATAAAAAAATAAAAATAAATAGAAAATTTATGAACTCATAGTATTGGAGTTGAGTTATCTAGAAGATGGTGGCAGATCTAAAAATTAAAATTAGATAATACAACATTTTACATTTAATTAAATAAAGAAACATTGGAGGAATGATGAATGTTATTATGACAAAATTTAATTATCAAATACCAACCAAGATTTTGAAAAATCCTTCTCACCAAAATCTAATTATTCTTGTGAAACATCATAGAATAATGATGGTACCAGAAGATAGAGCATCAACTAATTAGAAAAAAGGCCAATTTGATCAAATGTTAGAAGATTGTCCCCAAGTTAAAGAATTGTAACAACATTATATGTCAAATATTTTAGAAGACCATAACATTTAGATAAAATTAGTTTAGTGAGTCCCCTAAATTTAAAACACTAAAAGATACATTTTTATGCCAATTCCAAGTAGTGACCTTAATAAGATTTGGATTTTCATGTTTTCAATTGATAGATCTAAAATCAAGTTTACCAACTATGGAACAATGCCAACATGTGTGTCTGACTTTAGTGGAAGATATTTGGATGTAAAATACTTATTGAAAAGTAATTTCTTATATATCATTTGAAAAATAGTTGTTATAGTATAAACAATTCCACCATTATTATCGAGAGGTAGAAGATGATTTCTTGGAGATATCTTAATAACATTAATAATATTGAGGTTGTTGTATTTAAAGATAATTATTGTTATTTTTTTATATGAAAAATATATTCCCCATAAAAGGAATTATGATATTCATGAAATATTTGGATCAAGATAATAATATAAAATAGTAAGGAGTGGGATTTCCTAACTAGTACTGAACCTTGTAACAATAAATGTGTGTCAGGGTATGTGTTGAGGGAATATATCAAAGTTTCATAAATAATAAAAAAATAATGGTTTCCAAAACATAAAGGGGTAAAATTATATGATGAATTTATTTTTTTAAACGTTTTGTACCCTAATTCACCACCCTCAAAGTAGCAGCATGGTCCACTAGGGTTCTAATGTTGTTTTAGAGAGTATTTTTTCCTCTATTTTAATCTATAGTTATTGTCTCAATTTTTTTCAATGGTTTTTGTGATGTAAATATTCCTTTAGTATAGAAATATTAAATTACTCTAAATTAGGAAAATTAGGAATTAGATAATGTTAATATAAGATGCACTGTGTGGTTGAATCATGGATGTTTGTGGAAAACATTAAAGAAATGGAAGAATAAAGAGACATAAGAAAAAAACATTATCTTCAAGAATGTTTAAAAAGAAATATCTCTCACTAATATAATTCCAATATAGAAAATGTTATATTGGTAAAAATATTTAACATTTTTTTCTAGGTGAATCATGTTCAAGATTTGATGACATTGAGTTGGTGGAATCTATTTTTAAACTCTCAACTGAAATTAAGGAATACTTGATGATAATCCCTAGTGAAATTACTACTAATATATTTTCATTCATCATGGGATTATATTAAAAAAATAGGTAGAGTAAAGAGATTATAAAATATATAATTTATTATCAATGGATATATAAATTCATTCCACTTTCAAAAAAATCATTAAGTCAAATGAATAATCCATTTTACTTATATATGAAAAAATCCATTGTTAAAGAATAATTCCAAAGGTGTTTTTTGGGAAAGTAATAGTAGTGGAACTTGTCGAGGAAAATATATATATATATAAGAAGTAATTTTTGAAGTCAATAATTCTAATTTGGAAAATAAATAAAATATAATGAAAAAATTGAAAATGTGTTACTATATAAATGAATTTTTAATAATTGAAAATTTAGCAGAAAAATGTTTACTATGAAGATAATTTGAAATATTTTAAAAATAATAAAAAATATGTTAAATTTAAATATAAATTAGTTGGATGTAAAATTAATAAAATTATAAATGTACCTAGTTGAGTATACACATGTAAATCAAGAATTAAAATGCTACAACAGATTTTATGAAGAATTCTATTCCTGGAGAGATGAAGTTGAGCTATATTATGGGCCTGAAGTAATAGAAAGAAACATATTTTGTAACATTAAAGAAAATATTAACCCTAATATTATATACAAATATAATAACTAATTAAAATTATTTTAATGTTGTATGATACAATTCTCAATAATTATGTTTTGATATAATAAAAGAGAATCCCATAACATATGGAAATCTGTTTGAAAGGAAGAAAAGAGCATGGAGTTACACAAAGAGTTTTTATAATGAATATGAAAATTTACAAGAATATAAGAACAATAAAATAAAATATATATCATTTAAATTAATAAGAATTTATTTCAGGACAAATTTGTGTTCGGTGGATAATTTGGAAACCCAAACGTTTACTGTTGGAAGAACATGTAAACTATAAAAAAATAGTGAATCCATACATTAATTCTAATAGAAGATAAGAAGTATTAATCTAATCATAATGATATAACTTTAAATAATTAAAATATATTTACTTAGAATAATTCAAATATATTAAGTAATTTAATGAAAGGTTCAATGATTGTGGTTGTGGTGACTAAGAGTGTTAGTTCATCTCTACCAAGAACTTCTCAGTTATAATTAACAAAATGAGGCCAAAAATTTGAAGAGAATTTAAAGTAAGGTAAAATGTAAGACTACCTTCGGGTATAAATAAATAGTATATAATAATCTAAATTCATCCATGAATAAAGTAATATAAGCTTATAAATCAAAATGATGATTTTTCTACCATGGGAGAAGAGTCCATACCATGAATTGATGTAAGAATGCAATGGATATTTCTGATGAATGTAAAAATTAAATAAAAAGAGTATAATAAATCAAATATAATAATAATAATACAGCTTAGAGAAAATAAAAATTTAAATAACAAGTTAAAATTAATCATAAGTTTCCCGAAGAACATACTATAATTTTTGTGAGAAAACTACTTGAAAGACATAAAATTTCTAAAAACACTTTTCAAAAATTCATGAGATTACATATAAAATAAACTATGTTTGTAAATAAATATAATAAAACATTACAATATACTATAATTTCTCAAAATAAAAAGAAATTGAAATATTTTTTGAAGGATTTTATGATAAGTTTTATAGATCGTTTAGAAAAAACAAGGAAATCAGAAGAAGAAAAAAGAAAAAAACATAATGTTTATTCCTTTCTGTATTAAGTTAGGAACAAATATCCACCCAATGTTAAAGTTGAATGTAAATAAAATATGAATTACATACACTCTAATTATATTAGTTATAAAAAACAAGGGTATAAGCCTGATGGAAATGATGTTAAAGTAAAGGGAGTCTCTGGGTTGAGAAAAAATTATCAATCCAACTACTCTAATTAATAGGAAATAGAAAATCGACCTTAATCCCTCACATGTTATAGATGTATTAATTAAATAAAATTGAAGGCCATGTAATTTAGGGGGATATATTATTTGATTAATGCTATTGAATTATAATATAATTCTAGAATATATCTATTATAGAGTACATTATAGTGATCAGAATCATGATTCCCCCAAGACACACTTCAATAAATATCATCCTTAATATAGAAGTATGAATTATTTTACCTATCAATGGATAGTAAAACTAAATCTAGTGGTTTTAGATATTTGATAAGTTGAAATGTTATAGATAAATTCTAGATAATCAAATATTGATGTTCACAAAACTAAATATTCAATATGACGAGTTTCTAGAGATTTATTCTCCAAAAGGCCATTATATTCCATATATTAATTTTCTAAAGTTTTGAAGAAATTTTCATCCATGTGTACATTGATATTTTCTATTTTAATTTTGAAAAATTTAATTTCAATGATTTAGGTGGATAATTATGAATGTTTATTCAAATGGAAAATGTTTTTAAAAGGGGGAGTCTTGTTGTTTTAGGTTAAACATTTTAAATTATTTATTAAGATGAATGCATGAAATAAGTTGAGTTAATTTTTTTGCATTCCTTGAAATAAATTCCCTGAATTGGTATCACGTGGTGAAAATATTATTGGTAAAAATGAATAATGATTCAATAACTCTATCATTCTATAACAAAAATTTCTCATATATACAAAAACGTGGTTTCTTTGTGACTTATTTATTTAACAAAAATTGATTTCATCGTTCCCACTAAGAGTTCATGAGTAACTTTCTAAACAAAAATATTTAATGATTTAAGATAAAATTTGATGTATGGGGTTCCCACACAAGTAAATATTTTGAATTTTTTATCAATAAGGGTGATAAGAAATCATTCACTTGTGAGAAAATGATATTAAAAAAACTCTATAAGGGGATATTAAATAGAAAATCAGATGGTAATGATAAAATATTGTATCTGTTTTCACAAAATTTGATTTCAATGATATTTATAAAAATATAATTTGAGGATATATATGTTTTCTTTATTTAAGGCCATCTTATTTTCGTACTTTAGAATTTGGAACCATTGGATGTAGTAACACCATAGGATTAAATCATACCACTAGAAATTGACATTGAAGATGTTTTAGATGATTTATCCAAATGATGTAAGTCTCATTTCATCAATAGTAGTGAATATAGTGAATGTGAATTTTTCTAAATATTTGTAATATATTCAATTAAGTTACAATAATTTGAATAAGAATTTATATTTAATTAAAAATATGAAAGGAATAAGAGGCATGGTTAAAAATACTTCTTAAGGTTAATAGATATTAAGGAGATAGAAGTAAAGGATATTAAATATCTAAGACTAAGGAAGTAATTGTATTATTGGATGAGTATTTTCCTAGAAGTCACAAAAATTAACATCTATAAGGGAATATTGACCACATGTATGAATATGGAAAAGAATCCAATAAATATAAAATGATTGAAATTGTAAATTCCACACAAATAATTCACATATAAGTTGGTCTATAATAAACCAAGCCCAAGGATAAAGAATTTCATATCTAGAAGGAGAAAATATAAATTGATTTGATTTCACTATGAATGTAGTGGAAGTATATAGGGTGATCATAGTAATAAAGGTGATGAAGCACTAAGAAAATTGATGAAGTAGAAAAGTGAACACCCTTTGGATCATACAGATCATTTATGATTTACATATGGATAATTGATCCTTGTGATGATGAAGAAGTAGGGAAAAAATAGAAATGGCATGAACTCTTAGTTTGGAGTTGAGTTCTCTATAATGGGGGATATCTTAATATTAAAATCATATGATACTATATTTTTAATTTAATGATAGAAACATTACCATGGATGGAGAAAAAATGAGATCACAACCAAGTTTAATTAATAAATCCAATGGTGTATATAGAAAAGTAATGATCAATAGAATCTAAGTATGCTTGTGAATCATTATATAATTTTGATGGAAATAGAATATAGAGCATCAATAAATAAGGAAGAAATATAGGTTAAACATATATTAGAATACTATATGTGAGTTAAAAATAATAGAAGATCATGTTGTTATAAATGATGATAACATTGGATAATGGTAAAGAAAAAATTTTAGAATCTTGAAGGATAGATCCAAATTGGTGGGATGTTTAGATGAATATAGTGTGATGAACTGGTGAAATGATAAAAATATGTGAATGTATAGATTCACAAAATATAAAAAACCATAATCTCAAGGATGAATATGATTAGAAGATTAATAAATAATACATTTAGAAAAAATTAGAGAAGGAAAAATTTCAGATGACTAGAAGATAAATAGATCAAATTTTTATTTAGAGTTACTAATATTTATTCATACTAGAGTTTGAAAAAACATTTGATGCTATAGAATAATGTATAATGGCTTCTTAGGAGAAATATTGTAAAGACCCGTAAAATTCAAGGGAAATTTTTTCTTAATTTTCTTTGGAATTTTACAAGAGCGCGGTTTCAGACGGCACCTGATTCCGAGGCCCAGAGAGCCCGGAATCAATTTCTGAAGTTTGGCTCGGGTACGTTCAGTGAACGAACGAGCGGGATTTCCTAACTTTTGATCCGGTGCTCGGAATTGAAATCCGAGGGCACCGATTAACTCACAGCGCCGATATTCGCTTAAAAAGACCTTTTCGGAAGTTGCGTTTGTTGCGGGTTGAAAGTTAGTTTTTGGGAGATTTATAAAAAGTTGAATAAAAAAATGTGGATTCTTTTTATTTCACTTTTTTAGGTTAACTCCTCTCAAAAGGAGTTAGGGGTGGGACCCACACCCACTTAACCTCCCTTGAGAGGATTAAGTGTGGTGGGACCCACACGAACCTAAACCTCTCAACTTCCTCCTTAAACTCCCCTCTCTCCCTCTTAATGTTTGTAAACTTAACATCTAATTAATTACACATGACATGTTAATTAATTAAGTGTTATGTTTTTGAATTTGATGTTTTGAATTCCTAGGCTTGGTAAATAAAATAAGGAGGGACCTTATTTTATTTTGTTAGCCAACTTGGGTGGATTTCATTTTGAGAGCTCCTCCTCCATCTTCTTCATCTTGACGAAGAACGCTCATCTTGACAAAGAACGCTCATCTTGACGAAGAACGCTCAAGCTCCGACGAAGAACGCCGCTCCGCTCTTCTTCGTCTTCCGTGTCAACGAGAGGGAACGCCGCTTCCTCCTCGGATTCCCTTCGTCGACATAAGAGGTTTCGCCAACTACGTATCACATCGGACGCATCTCTTCGTCAACGGAATTGACGAACGACGACCGCGACGCCCGATCTCCGCGACGTCGACTTCCGCGGACGTTGGCAAATCCTCGAACTTTTACCCAAGGTAGGGGTTTTTGTTTATTGTTTAATTATTCTATTCTTGCTCGTGGATCGCATGACTAACGTGAGGAATTTGAATATTTTATGTTGAGTTATTATTTTAACGTGAGGGGGTCGGACCGCACGAACACGGCCGAACCCCCCTCCATCGTTCTTGTTGAATTGCTTGCGGGTGGATGAATCAAGGTGGCGTGGTGTCGACGCACCACGCGGATATTCGCCCAATCCTTATTGTGTGACGCCGTCGCGCCGCGCCATGGAAGAAACATCAAGAACGCGACGCCGTCGCACCGCGTTGATGAAATCAAGATGCGGCGGAGGGGCGCGGTGCCGTCGCACCGCGCCGGATGACGAAAACCGCGGCCGGTTCCGGGCCGCGGCGGAAGAGAACACCGGCGGTCGGGCCGCCGGCGTCGGAAGCCGAAGGGGGGACCGGAATTTCCGGTCCCGTTGGAGAAAACCGGCCTGCCAGCTGGCCGGCCGGATGGCATTAAACCGGGGGAATTAATCCCCCGGCCGGCTCACAAAAACACCCCTCTTAATGAGGGGGGGGGGGGGCGGTTTCCTTGAAGGGGGGCAGGAGGCCCCCCGGTTTTTCCATGAAGCGGGCCCCCAGCAGGGGGGCCGTTGATTGACAAAACGGCGCGGCATAGCCGCGCCGCCAATTGAAGAAGCGGGGGCTTGATTGCCCCCCGCGTACACCCTCCGTGCGGCACCAGGCCGCCGCGCCGCCGCGCCGCCGTGCCGCCGCGTTGCTGCCGGCCGGCCGGGCCGACCCAGGGGGGGTCTGGCCGGGTCGGTCCGGACCCGTACCCCCCCGTTTCGAACTAGTCTCGGTCTTTTGGCCATAACTTGAGCCTCGGACCTCCGATTGACAAACCGTCTGCGGCAACGCGATCCTTGGATCGAGACGGTCGTTTCGGTATATCGCACTCAAGGTTTCGTATTACTTTGAGTTCGCCCGGGTTGGTTCGTTCACGAGACCAACCGGTCCCTCGGAGCGGAAACGCTCATATCTTGAGCTACGGACGTCCGATTGACGTGCCGTCAGCTGTGTTGTGTTCCTCTTAGTGAGACGGATCTTTTGGCATACTCCGCCCGAGGTTTGGACGCAGTTGGAGTACGGTCGGGTTGGTTTTGCCTTAAAAACCAACCGGGCCCCGGAGACGAAAATGCCAATAACTCTCAGACCGGGCGTCCGATCGACGCGCCGTCTGTTGCGTTGAGTTCCTGTTGACGATACGGAACTTTTGGATACATCAACTTCGGACTTTGTGTCAGTTGATGTATCAGCCTCTCGGCTCGTGGAGCGGACCCTCCCGAACGAGCTTGTTGTGTGCGGGAACCCTAGTGCTGGCTGCGACTGCTACTTCGACAACGACGACCGTGCAGAGACCCTCAGTGGACTGCGGCGACGACTGTGCAGAGATCCTCCGTGGACTCCGACGACGACCGTGCAGAGATCCTCAGTGGACTACGGCGACGACTGTGCAGAGGTCCTCCGTGGACTCCGACGACGACCGTGCAGAGATCCTCAGTGGACTGCGGCGACGACTGTGCAGAGATCCTCCGTGGACTCCGACGACTACTGCACTCAGCGATCCTACGTGGATCAGTGCTACAGGTCCTGCGTGGGCCCGGTCCTGTGTGGGCCCGATCCTGTGTGGGTCACTGCAAGGTTAGTTACCTATCGATCCTTCGTGGGTCCGACGACTTATATGAATCTTCTGTTTTACTCATTAGAGGTGGTGCGCTTGGTTGTAGCGGCAGACCTGCGATACTAGAGACGAGCGTACGGAGTACGGAGACCGTGTAGCCGGCTGAGACCTGAAGACTGCTCGACAGACTCGACTTGGAGTGAGTCGACTAGCCCAGTGGACGGAGCGCCCGGTACTTGGCGGCAGACCCACTGCGGACGGAGCGCCTGGTAGTTGGCAGTAGACCCGCGGTACTTGACTGGAGGAGTACCTCTGTAGGCTATTTGGGTGAGCGCCCGGTATTTGGCAGCAGACCCTCAGCGGACGGAGCGCCCGGTAGTTGGCGGCAGACCCGCGGTACTCGACAGGAGGAGTACCTCAGCAGTCTTAGGTTAGTGAGCAGTATCTCAGAGTCGTGACAGGACACTGTACACTTCAGAGATGGGGCTCTTCAGTAGTTACGTTTCTGTTAATGAAAATCCTGTGTGAGCTGAATCCTGTAGCTTTCCTGTGTGGATTGTGTTGTGAAATCCTGTGTGGATTACGTTTTGCTTTCCTGTGTGGAATACGTTTACTTTCTTGTGTGGACTGAGTTGTACTTGGGCTCGGAGGTTGGAGCGTATTTGAATTGATGACTTAGGTATATGTATGGGCATATACCTAAGCAGTGTCGGTTGTTACTTCGTGATTATACCTTTCTTCGTGGTTTATCCTTTGTGGATTTGAGAGACCTTCAGGGGTCTCGGGGTCCCTACAGAGTAGCTTATACTCACCCCTGCACGGGCTTTGCCCGCACTACGTTGTGTTGGTTGCAGACGACGGACAGCGTTGACCTTAGCTGAGGCTTGCAGAGCGGGACGGTACCCGGAGGTGGACCACTGGGCGGGATGTGCACGGAGCAGACGGTGGGACCTGTGGAGCATAGGAGCTATCTGTACCCACCCTTCAGGTGGGATTTCCAGTGGACAGCTCGGTGTAGCGGCATTTACTTTTCAGTTGCTGTTTTCCCTTTCGAGTTGTACTTTACTTTCAGTTTTTGGTTTGTATTCTGGCCCATTTACTTTTCCGCACTTTCAGTTGTACTCTGCTTTAGTTTAGTGTTTACTTTCCGCTTGCTTACTCTGTGGTGTTTGTTTTCCCTTACAAAGGCAATTCCTTCCCTTTTTATCGGGATTTACGCCTTGGTGCTAGTCGCCAGCCCCTGGCCTATGGAAGGCGGGCTTGGGGTAGTCACGGCACGGACCCCGAGGGCGGGTCGTGACAAATTGGTATCAGAGGAGTTCGGTTCTACCGTGAACTCTGATCTTTTCTATGTGAAACAATAATGTTTAGCGTATTGAGTGTGGATTATCAGTCCAGGGAGTCCAGTGTTGGTGCGGTGGCCGACGTATCCGTACACCAGGACCCTGACTTCTGATTTCAGACTTAATGCACGAAAACATTGATTGCGTGTGTGTTTCAAAGTTTTCTTTGAGATTACTTATATCAGCTCCCCAGGTATACTGTTCTGACCGTGGCGCACCTGTTTCCTTTTCAGGATAGCCCCACGACGGCAGCCAGCTAGGGTTCCGAGAGTCGAGCGTGACGACAGCCCACCGAGCGACGAGGCCTCGGTGCAGGGACCTTTGTCAGCAGTGGCACCGGCGGTAGCTCTACC
Source organism: Viscum album (assembly GCA_963277665.1). Classification (NCBI taxonomy): domain Eukaryota; kingdom Viridiplantae; phylum Streptophyta; class Magnoliopsida; order Santalales; family Viscaceae; genus Viscum; species Viscum album. Next base: position 1,707,231,548 of record OY728140.1, on the reverse strand, counting down.
CGCCGAGCCCCCGATGCTTCCAGCAGCAGCCGCTGACGATGCACGTCGCCTCAGTGCACTGCATTAGTTTCAGCGCCAGCGACCGCCCAGGTTTCGCAGGGAGACGGATCCCCAGGCAGCAGAGGACTGGCTGGAGGCAGTAGTACGAGTGTTTAGGCTAGTGAGGACACCATCAGACCTCATGGTGATCCTCGCTGCGAGCCTACTACACGCAGCAGCAGGACGATGGTGGAACCTGATGCTCCAGGTGCACGATGAGGCATCTCTACTTTGGACGGACTTTGAGAGCCTCTTCCGCTCGGAGTTCGTCCCAGCCACCATTCGTACGGTGCGTATCCAGGAGCTTCTTCAGCTGCGGCAGGGCAGCTTGACGGTCGCTCAGTACGCGGCGAGGTTCACCGACCTTTCTCGGTACTCGATAGACATGGTACGGGACCCCTTCTTCCGGGCCCGGACCTTCGAGCAGGGTTTGAGACACGAGATCAGGGCATCGCTGATCTCCCTCAGCATACCGACTCAGACAGGAGTACTGGAGCGAGCCCTCCTGATCGAGAGTTTCCTGGCTGAGTCCACAGCAAGACCTACCGCAGGGCGGCAGATAGCGGAGTCTTCGGCAACTGGTAGCCGACGGATGACTCAGGGTTCCAGGCAGACCAGACCTACCGGTGGCCGACTGCACGACTCAGGCTCAGTTGTACGGGGAAGCCGGGGTGGAGTCAGAGCCAGGCGTGCAGAGAGTGGGCAGTGTTACTCATGTGGCGGGATTGGTCACATGGCTCGTGACTGTCCGACCCGCCATGCAAATGATCAGCAGTTAAGTGAATAACCTTCCAGGCAGAGGCAGAGGTTCGACCGTGGCGGTCCACAGGGAGGAGGCGGACGAAGCAGAGGAGCTGGACGAGTAGCCGGTGGTGGGCGACGCTTTGAGGCTCTGCCACCACTACCACCAGGAGATCCACCCCGACCACAGGGAGTAGGTGAACATGCGAGAGCTCAACTTCAGGCAGCCGAGGCCTTCGATCATGGAGCTCTGGGAGCCGATGGACAGGAGCAGAACTAGTGGATACATCCTTTGTACTTCTGGTTCCTTGTTGCATTTGTGTAGCGTCTTGTATTATGAGCTGCAATAATAAAAGACGCATACCTTTGTGATATTTTCGTTCCTGTCCTCTTTCGTGATGTTACTAAGAGGTTCCAGTTTTGGCTGTTGACTTGACCCTCACTTTTGAGACATCTACTGGAGGAGACCAGTTACCACACACTGATGCCGACAGTGTGACTCAACCCTTGGAGGCGAGAGTAACGGTTGGATCTCTTAGTAGTAGCGTCGAGGCCTTACGACGTCATCCTTGGTATGGATTAGTATCATCTATGTTAGGATTGACTGTTTTAGGCAAAGAATGTGGTTCATCCAGGGGATGGGACCAGATTTCTCTTATCGGCAAAGAAGAAATCTTGCAGCTCTGGTGGGACCGGAGATGGTCCAGGCCACGACAGAGAAGGTCCAGGTCATCCAGGAGCGGATGAGTACAGCTCAGAGCTGGCAGAAGTCATACGCTGACAGGAGGCGGAGGCCACTAGAGTTCGAGGATGGCGACCACGTCTTCTTGCGGGTCTCACCTCGACGTGGTATTCGGAGATTTGGCCGAGGCGGCAAGTTATCTCCGCGCTTCATCGGACCCTTCCAGGTTCTCAGCAGGATTGGTGAGGTGGCTTATCGCCTGGCACTACCACCTCAGTTGCACCGGGTGCACGACGTCTTCCACGTATCTTAGCTGAGGAGATACGTGCACGACCCGACGCACATCTTTGACCATGGGGAGCTTGACGTTGACGATGGGGCGACTTTTACGGAGGTCCCGGTGGAGATAGAGGATCGACAGAAGCGGGTCCTGCGTGGGCGATTGATTCCTCTTGTGCGCATCCGATGGCAGCACGGAAATCTCCAGGAGAGCACATGGGAGTGGGAGGCTCAGATGCGTGCTCAGTACCCTCATTTATTTCCCTAGTTTTTGATGTATCTTTACGGGGACGTAAAGCCCTGAGGTGGGAGTAATGTAAAGACCCGTAAAATTCAAGGGAAATTTTTTCTTAATTTTCTTTGGAATTTTACAAGAGCGCGGTTTCAGACGGCACCTGATTCCGAGGCCCGGAGTGCCCGGAATCAATTTCTGAAGTTTGGCTCGGGTACGTTCAGTGAACGAACGAGCGGGATTTCCTAACTTTTGATCCGGTGCTCGGAATTGAAATCAGAGGGCACCGATGAACTCACAGCGCCGATATTCGCTTAAAGAGACCTTTCCGGAAGTTGCGTTTGTTGCGGGTTGAAAGTTAGTTTTTGGGAGATTTATAAAAAGTTGAATAAAAAAAATGTGGATTCTTTTTATTTCACTTTTGTAGGTTAACTCCTCTCAAAAGGAGTTAGGGGTGGGACCCACACCCACTTAAACTCCCTTGAGAGGATTAAGTGTGGTGGGACCCACATGAACCTAAACCTCTCAACTTCCTCCTTAAACTCCCCTCTCTCCCTCTTAATGTTTGTAAACTTAACATCTAATTAATTACACATGACGTGTTAATTAATTAAGTGTTATGTTTTTGAATTTGATGTTTTTAATTCCTAGGCTTGGTAAATAAAATAAGGAGGGACCTTATTTTATTTTGTTAGCCAACTTGTGTGGATTTCATTTTGAGAGCTCCTCCTCCATCTTCTTCATCTTGACGAAAAACGCTCATCTTGACGAAGAACGCTCATCTTGACGAAGAACGCTCAAGCTCCGACGAAGAACGCCGCTCCGCTCTTCTTCGTCTTCCGTGTCAACGAGAGGGAACGCCGCTTCCTCCTCGGATTACCTTCATCGACATAAGAGGTTTCGCCAACGACGTATCACATCGGACGCATCTCTTCGTCAACGGAATTGACGAACGACGACCGCGACGCCCGATCTCCGCGACGTCGACTTCCGCGGACGTTGGCAAATCCTAGAACTTTTACCCAAGGTAGGGGTTTTTGTTTATTGTTTAATTATTCTATTCTTGCTCGTGGATCGCATGACTAACGTGAGGAATTTGAATATTTTATGTTGAGTTATTATTTTAACGTGAGGGGGCCGGAGCGCACGAACACGGCCGAACCCCCCTCCATCGTTCTTGTTGAATTGCTTGCGGGTGGATGAATCAAGGTGGCGTGGTGCCGACGCACCACGCGGATATTCGCCCAATCCTTATTGCGCGACGCCGTCGCGCCGCGCCATAGAATAAACATCAAGAACGCGATGCTGTCGCGCCGCGTTGAAGAAATCAAGATGCGGCGGAGGGGCGCGGTGCTGTCGCACCGCGCCGGATGACGAAAACCGCGGCCGGTTCCGGGCCGCGGCGGAAGAGAACACCGGCGGCCGGGCCGCCGGCGTCGGAAGCCGAAGGGGGGACCGGAATTTCCGGTCCCGTTGGAGAAAACCGGCCGGCCAGCTGGCCGGCCGGATGGCATTAAACCGGGGGAATTAATCCCCCGGCCGGCTCACAAAAACCCCCCTCTTAATGAGGGGGGGGGGGGGGGCGGTTTCCTTGAGGGGGGGCAGGAGGCCCCCCGGTTTTTCCATGAAGCGGGCCCCTAGGAGGGGGGCCGTTGATTGACAAAACGGCGCGGCATAGCCGCGCCGCCAATTGAAGAAGCGGGGGCTTGATTGCCCCCCGCGTACACCCTCCGTGCGGCGCCAGGCCGCCGCGCCGCCGCCGGCCGGCCGGGCCGACCCAGGGGGGGGGGGGTCGGGCCGGGTCGGTCCGGACCCGTACCCCCCCCCCCCCCCCCCGTTTCGAACCAGTCTCGGTCTTTTGGCCATATCATGAGCCTCGGACCTCCGATTGAAGAACCGTCTGCGGCAACGCGATCCTCGAATAGAGACGGTCGTTTCGGTATATCACACTCAAGGTTTCAGATTACTTTTAGTTCGGCCGGGTTGGTTCGTTCACGAGACCAACCGGGCCCTCGGAGCGGAAACGCTCATATCTTGAGCTACGGACGTCCGATTGACGTGCTGTCAGCTGTGTTGTGTTCCTCTTAGTGAGACGGATCTTTTGGAATACTCCGCCCGAGGTTTGGACGTAGGTGGAGTACGGTCGGGTTGGTTTTGCCTTAAAAACCAACCAGGCCCCGGAGACGAAAATGCCAATAAGTCTCAGACCGGGCGTCCGATCGACGCGCCGTCTGTTGCGTTGAGTTCCTGTTGACGATACGGAACTTTTGGATACATCAACTTCGGACTTTGTGTCAGTTGACGTATCAGCCTCTCGGCTCGTGGAGCGGACCCTCCGGAACGAGCTTGCTGTGTGCGGGAACCCTAGTGCTGGCTGCGACTGCTACTTCGACAGCGACGACCGTGCAGAGACCCTCAGTGGACTGCGGCGACGACTGTGCAGAGATCCTCCGTAGACTCCGACGATTACTGTGCAGAGATCCTCAGTGGACTGCGGCGACGACTGTGCAGAGGTCCTCCGTGGACTCCGACGACGACCGTGCAGAGATCCTCAGTGGACTGCGGCGACGACTGTGCAGAGATCCTCCGTGGACTCCGACGACTACTGCACTCAGCGATCCTACGTGGATCAGTGCTACAGGTCCTGCGTGGGCCCGGTCTTGTGTGGGCCCGATCCTGTGTGGGTCACTGCAAGGTTAGTTACCTATCGATCCTTCGTGGGTCCGACGACTTATATGAATCTTCTGTTTTACTCGTTAGAGGTGGTGCGCTTGGTTGTAGCGGCAGACCTGCGATACTGGAGACGAGCGTACGGAGTACGGAGACCGTGTAGCTGGCTGAGACCTGAAGACTGCTCGACAGACTCGACTTGGAGTGAGTCGACTAGCCTAGTGGACGGAGCGCCCGGTACTTGGCGGCAGACCCACGACGGACGGAGCGCCTGGTAGTTGGCAGCAGACCCGCGGTACTCGACTGGAGGAGTACCTCTGTAGGCTATTTGGGTGAGCGCCCGGTATTTGGCAGCAGACCCTCAGCGGACGGAGCGCCCGGTAGTTGGCGGCAGACCCGCGGTACTCGACAGTAGGAGTACCTCAGCAGTCTTAGATTAGTGAGCAGTATCTCAGAGTCATGACAGGACACTGTACACTTCAGAGATGGGGCTCTTCAGTAGTTACGTTTCTGTTAATGAAAATCCCGTGTGAGCTGAATCCTGTTGCTTTCCTGTGTGGATTGTGTTGTGCAATCCTGTGTGGATTACGTTTTGCTTTCCTATGTGGAATACGTTTACTTTCCTGTGTGGACTGAGTTGTACTTGGGCTCGGAGGTTGGAGCGTATTTGAATTGATGACTTAGGTATATGTATGGGCATATACCTAACCAGTGTCGGTTGTTACTTCGTGATTATACCTTTCTTCGTGGTTTATCCTTTGTGGATTTGAGAGACCTTCAGGGGTCTCGGGGTCCCTACTGAGTAGCTTATACTCACCCCTGCACGGGCTTTGCCCGCACTACGTTGTGTTGGTTGCAGACGACGGACAGCGTTGACCTTAGCTGAGGCTTGCAGAGCGGGACGGTACCCGGAGGTGGACCACTGGGCGGGACGTGCACGGAGCAGACGGTGGGACCTGTGGAGCATAGGAGCTATCTGTACCCACCCTTCAGGTGGGATTTCCAGTGGACAGCTCGGTGTAGCGGCATTTACTTTTCAGTTGCTGTTTTCCCTTTCGAGTTGTACTTTTCTTTCAGTTTTGGGTTTGTATTCTGGCCCATTTACTTTTCTGCACTTTCAGTTGTACTCTGCTTTAGTTTAGTGTTTACTTTCCGCTTGCTTACTCTGTGGTGTTTGTTTACCTTATAAAGGCAATTCCTTCCCTTTTTATTGGGATTTACGCCTTGGTGCTAGTCGCCAGCCCCTGGCCTATGGAAGGCGGGCTTGGGGTAGTCACGGCACGGACCCCGAGGGCGGGTCGTGACAAATATATAATTTTTTTGATGTAATCTATTCTTCAATATCTTAATAAATGTTAAAGAATAATTAAAATATAGAAGGTGAAGATAAAAATTAACATCTATGAAAATTATACTGCATATAATGCAAACTTATTCTTCATTCATTTGATTTCATTTATGTTAATATGATGTTGATATATATGTTAAAAGATCAAATATTTATTATAGTTAATTTTTATTCAAGTTCAAAATTTTGGATGAGTTAATGATAATTGATGCCATTTTTGTGAGATATTTGGTAAAGTCATGTCTGCATATATTCATAAGATATTAATGGTAGTTAACTGAATAGTTTATTAGGAAAGAGTTTCAAATTGATGACCAATAGTTCACCACATTTATCATAGTATGTTTTGATAAATAAATGGGAAACATAATTGGATCGAAAAATTCATATGTAATGAATAATTTTGAGCGTTTCTAGTATTATTGAGAATAAAATGAGATAGAGAAGACAACCAAATACATTTCTAATTGTCTACTTGGTCAAAGAGTTAACAAGACCAATAGTCGATGATACAATGAGTTTATTTGTCTCTATTGATCTAGAAGATATAAATATATTGTTTTAATACAATGTCAAGTGGTGAACTATATAATATTTGGATGTGGATGTTCTAAAGTGATTTCTTTATGATTATGTTTATTATAAGCCCAAGAAAGAAGACCTAAATTTTAGTTTAGAGGAAGATAATTATAATTTGAATATTTTTTGATAAGAACTATAAAGGACAACATTTGAAGACTATTGGTTCTAGTATAAACAACTAAAACATTCTTACTAATAGATAGAAGAGTTTTTTTTAAAAATAGCTTAACTACATGTGTAATAGTATAACTGTCAGTGTTCATAAAAAATACTATTATATTTGGTAAGGGATAATAATTTACCTCATTGTATCACACATAATAATAGGTAAATCAGTGGATCGAGACAATAGATAGACAAAACAGGGAGTAGGTTTCCTAGATTTTTGGAAAATATTATAAAAATCACTATTTATTTATTCCTTTACATTATCAATATTTCATGTGGGAGTACGTTTCGAGGGACCATATCAAATATACATACATCATGTCTAAAGTAAAATGTTCAAGAAACAAAAAATTTGGTAATTTTTAAGTTTATTTTATTTGGTAAAAAAATCACTACTTTTCATTCCCCTCTTAGTATAGATACACAATACACTAGTTGAAAAATTATCTTTATGGTTGAAAATATGACATCAGTTTCTTAAAAACTGATTTAGAATATGTTTGTGAAGAATTTTTTGTGTCAATTTTGATTAAAACATATAAAAAAGATGATTGATATTTGTTTTTTTGTGTCCATTTTTTACAAAACAGGTGGAAAAATACCAGTCAATATTGTTTCTTGTGTCGGTATTTAAGGAAACTGATTCCAAAAGGATTAAAAAATTATTTATGGAATATTTTTTAAATAAATAATATTCCAATAATTATAAAAAATCTTACTATCTTTTACATCATTTCCTATGATTCTATTTTAATGATCGTGGAGGTAAAATGAAGTTATGGATTAAAAGATATAGATGTTGATAGTTGGAAATATCCATGAGAGGTATTAAAAAAGTCCAACATTCATTTATCTTAACTCTTAATGCATAACTACATTTTATCTCCCTGGCTGTCAAAATTTAATCTTAAGAAATGATCTAAAACATATTAACAAAAAAATTTCAAATTTTTTTGTTGTTTTTTAATGAATCCCAAAAATATATTTTATAATTAATTGTGTCGTTTTTTTATAAACCAATGACAAAAAATATTTTTATTAACTTTTTTGTGTTGATTTCTATAAGACCCAATAAAAAATTGATACAAATGGGAATTTTTTTAATCGTTTTTTGTAAAAAAAAAAATGATGCCAAAAAACAAATTTAAATCCTTTTTGTCATCAGTTTTAAACAAAAAAGATTCTATAAAGTATCTACAAATATGAAAAATCAGTATTTCTATATTTTTTACAATCCACATTTCAATTTTTATAGTCTTGTTGAAATTATAATACAACACCATTGAAAATAGTTTCTTTTACTATATAAAAATCCATTTTATTCATCGTTCATCATTTTCAACCTCTTCGACTCAATCAAATTTTCAACACATCTTCAATCAATGATTTGAACACGGTGTCAATTCAAATAATTTAATTTATTTATTATTATTTTTCATAATTGCTATAACTATTGAAAATTTATCCTATACCCACAGTTTCAAAATGTGGGTATATCCCACAAAACCATGGGTATAGGCTATACACATGGTTTCAAGGTACAGTGGGAAACAGAGGATTCATGATAGCCCTGAACTATACTCATGATTATAAATACTTATACCTACGGTTTCCAAACCATGGGTATAGGTTCATTATGCCATGTCATTGACCCTATACCAACGGTTTATAACCATTGGTATAGGTTTTAAAAAAATGGCAGTCATGGGTTTCGATCCATATATCACCTTTATATGGTTATGTTGAGTAGCCACTACACCATAATTTATTATATATATATATATATAAACCATGTATATTTGTGTAAAACCATGGGTATAGGTGATCCCTTGATTTTTTGTTTTGTCCCGTGAAAATTTTTGTTTTCCCACTATAACACAAGAAAGCTATACCCACGATTTTCAAAAACCAAGGGTATAGGTCTTGAAAAAAAACTATAGCCATGGTTTGAAAAACTATTGGTATAGGGCTTGATAAAATGTTGGTACCCACATTTTTAGAAAAATTGTGGGAATAAGTCATCACAAAAAACATATACCCATGGTTCTGCAAAAAACCATGCGTATAGGTGACCTTTACCAATGGTTATCCAAAACCGTGGGTATAGGGACATTTTCCAGTAGTGTGCAATTCTTGATAATCTTATTTATAATTATGATTTATTATTATGATCTAGTTATGAATATAAAACATCCATATGATATTTACCAAATGAGGTTCAAAATTCATTATCGATCATTGTTTTCATTGCCACATATGTTCTTCCCTAAAACAAAGAGATTTCATGTTAAAAAATATATCATTTATTAAAAAAACTCTAAAAAATATTCAAAATAATTTTGAAGCCTTATGATTATTTGATATCATTTTGTGTATTTAATTTCCATTCATGTTTATCATGTTTTCTTTGAAATGGGTTGAATCGATCGAAACTTTGAGAATTCCAACTTCTGAGGGCCATAACTTTTGATCCATAACTCCATCTTAGCTCCACGCCCAATCAAATCAAATCCTAGGGAATGGTCTAAAACATTGTATGAATTTTTTTAATTACTAAAATCATTTTTTTATTTAAAAAAAGGCCAAAGTTATATATTTTTAGTTTTTTGTGTCATATTTTTAGAAAACCGTCACCAAAAACATTTTTAAAACATTTTTGTGTCAATTTCATTAAAAATAGATAGAAATTTTTATTAACTTTTTGAATATGTTTCCTTAAAAAAGACACCAAAAATGATACTGATGGGTATTTTTGGTGCTATTATTATAAAAAACTGAACCCAAAAAACAAATTTAAATACTTTTTGGTATGGTTTTATAAAAAATGAGGTCAAAAGTACTATTGTATACATTGGAAGCTTAACAGTTTGTTAAAACTGATGTTAAAGTCCATTTTTCTACTAGAGGTCTACTGATACTCTTTGAAATCAAATACCAATCGATACTTATCAAATGTCTCCTTGGGTATGGTATTTGTTGTGATATTCATGAATTGTAGTTGGGTAGGAACATACTCAAATGTCACTAACCCATTATCAATATTCTCACTTATATATTGATTATTGATTAAAATATTCATCATCATTGGGGGTTGGGTGTTATTTTTTATAATACTTATACAACTTGAATCATCGTAATTTATTCAATTTTGATACCATAATTCAAATATCACAACTTCTTGTTTCTTCTTTATGAATAATAATTTATTAAAATCTTGAGTGTGTAAAATTTATTTAGATTATACAGTGCTCAGTGAGATATAATAATGTTTCTTTAAAAACCAATAAATTCAAAATCCACAATGATAGAATACACTATTTGATGTTGACTTTCTATCATCTCTTGAACCATCCCAATATGTATATGTATATTCCTATAACTCATTGTCATATTTTTAATTATAATGAGAGTTTAATTCCATAATTCTTTTGATATATCAGTGTATTCACTTCACTTGTTATGAACCAAATCTAGCCGCCATAAAAACTAGCACCTGACCCGGCCCGAGGAAAGTCCCAAAGGGCATTCCCAATCCCGATGGGCTGGCACAAGTGCTTGGGTATCATAAAAGGAAAACTAGGAATCATTTACCCTAGTTTATACACTTGAAACAACAAACGAAACAAATAAACCAAATATAGATTTTTCAAACCAGAATAACTTTTTATAAAATTAAAAAATGAATTCTACATTTTTGAACACTGTTCAATGACCATTAGAAAGTTAAAAAACCAAAAATGACAGCCCAAGAACCATATTCAAGGCAAGAGGTACCACCCTCAAGAAATCTCTACAAGGCATCACCACGATGAACCTCTACAAACCTAAACCATAGGCATGAAAAACTGTACCCAAACCTGTAACAACAAAATAACCAAGTCTACATACACCAAAAGTTGTAAGTGGGGTGTGATAAAAATCCCAATAGTATACCAACACTAATAGATTCCATGTGACAAACGTTCAAAGACAAATACCAAGCATGTTTTTTAAATAAGAAATGCTAGTTACAATTACTAAAAGATGCAACATTAAATAAAACCAGATTTTAAGTAGGTTATTTTAATGTATCAACACTTTTAAAAATAATTTCAATGCTATTGAATTTTCCATCCAATCGTACTGTATGCCAATGGTAAGAACAAAGTAACTAATGTGCACAAGATGTGGGAAAAAACCACTAGGCAATAGCTCATTGTGGGTCATAGGTACCTCGTATCTCGGTGAGAGTAACTATCACAATATCTATTCTCATACATGTGCCACTAATAGGGAACATACCCATAAACCAGTGGTCCCAAATCATTATCATCATCATAGTTTAGTTATTGTTGTATGCGTCTAACATGCTACGTGAAATTGAGGCCAAGACCCAAGGTATCACTAGCATACTTGTACAGGTCCACCCACCTAGATACCTGGGTTTCACTCTTGTAACACCCCAGGAAAATAAAGAATATGACATTTTCTTATTTATCCAAATTTTTGAATAAAATATTAATATTATTTTAAAGGGGATGCTATGCTCGATGGCGTACCCAACACGCAACAACGAGTTTCTTGGGAATCTTACGTTGTAATCTAAGAATAAAATAATATTATTTTAAATGGTAGTTATCATGTAGCCATTGTATTGGCGAGAATGGATATAAATAACTAAAATATGATTATACATGTTTTTAAATTATTTTACATTTATCTAATAAAAGATAAAGGCTTAAAATATGGAAAGAATTCAATTTTCGGCGTATATGCCCTAGTTTTTACTAAAGGTTCACTTATTGCCTTTTGATGGTGAACCATCATTAAATATATTTTTGTTCACTCTTATACATTCTATTGGACCAAATAAAACTCTTCTTAAGAATTGGGACATCAAAATTTAATTTCTGTAAATTAATGGTATCATTCCGATAAAGTTCATTTTTTTATGAATAGTGTAAAATGTGGTATTTTAATTCAAAACCACTTTTTAATCTAATTTATTTATATGATTAGATTATCTTATTAATTGGTGTTAAAGTTAAATTATAATATATTTTTACCATTAAATCCAATAGTGGTCGTTGGAATTAATTTCACTTTGAAATCGGACTTAAACTAGTGTCAATCTTTTGATACTTATTGTTTCATAAAAACACGCTAGTTTCTATGACAGCGGAAATTAATTATTAAATTAATTAATGTGACTTATATGTTTTGAATTTTGTAAAATAGACTTCATTTTTGAATTCAGAATATCAAATATAGCTTAGGGTGAATTTTTTGTAATTTTCTGAAAAACATCAATTTTTGATGAATAGTGAAACCACTAAGTGGTACTTATAAAAACTAATTTTTCCGTTTAAATGAAATTTTGACATAATTGTGTTTTGAATTTCAAAAATCCAACATAAATGGTTGTAATTAAGAAGTAAAATTTGGTTCAATGGGATAAAAATAATTTTTTGGTGAATAGTAACTTATTAAGTTTTTAATCGCGATAAGAGGTAATTAGTGTAGTTTAAGGTAAAAATAATGTTTTAGTAATATGAAATGAACTTGACACATGTCCTACCCTCATTTTTTGTGTCATGGCCGACCAATACAAGCCATGGGTCAACTTGGGGACCCCATGGATCCACTTTGGTTGGGAAATGACATAAATTACTTTTTATTTATTGTAAAAGTAAAAATGACACAAACATAATATGTTTTACGAAAACAATTTTTACATGGGGATATAAAGATAATATTTTTTATTATAAATATTCATTAGAAAGATAAAAATATTTCCTACATCATAGTACTTTTTTTTATAATTTTTAGACATTAAATAAATTAAATTATTTATGACATAATAATGATGCAGCGATGACATCATTATTTGACGATTTAAATAAAATGGAAAGATAATGTAAAATCTATGAACTACACATGTCCAAAACTTATTGGATAGGTGGATATATAACCCTTATCACCTTATCCACGAATTATATCAATGTGGGACCTTTTAAAACTGAAACACATTTTCAAATAAAGTAATATTTCTTACCTTCCAAAAGTGCCCCTCCTCTCCTCTTATAAAAGGCCCCCACCTCTACCTCATTTCACACACTCCTCAAGCCTTTGGCTCGGCCATACCCTGCCCATTTACTCTCTCCACATCCCTATCCTCATCCTTGAGGATTCCCTTTGGGAATAATCCTTTCAGAGAAAGCCTTTAGGATCAAATCAAAAGGAGTTACACTTTTAAAGGTAATTCATTCTCTCATGTTCATTTAATTTATTTTTCTTCTCCAACCCCCTAAACTCTTTTTATTTACTTATTTTGTAACAAAACCAGTATCTTCAATATACTCGGATGTTGGTATAAGATTTATTCTAGCTACACTCTCACACAACTACATCAAATGGTTAAAGAACATACGGTTTCTGTGGATGGTGAAATTCTGCCTCCCGAAACGATGATTCTTCAATACTCATTTAACACCTTCAAAGGTGGCCATTATGATGTAACTATTTTTATATATGATATATAATATGTTTATGTTTTCCTTAAGCTTCTGTTTTTTTCATTTTGGGCATACCATTATTGTTTCCATTATGGGTAAATACGATATCTTCATTTTAGGAAGTGCGGACTACCGCCCCCTAAAAGTGATTTGATTCGTTAATACCATATGTGGGATGTTTAAAAGATAAAGTTAATGATATTATATATGTTATTATACTGGAATTATAATATACTCTTATATAATTATGATTCCATTCCAGAAAATACGAAATAGAAATGGAAGTAGCGTTCATGCGTACGTACGGCTTACCGTCTCCATGAACGGTGCATTTCATTTCTTACCTATAAATGTGATGTAATATTATAAATACATGTATATGCTGAATATATATGATATATATGTTTTCTAAATCATTAATATCATTCTGGATATAACGAACCTTTGACCAAATTAACAACATGTAATTGTAATAAGTCCACTTTCGACTTAAGAACCAAATATCGACAAAACAAACATTATTAACTTAAATGATTACATAATGTTCATAACATGACAATAAGTGATCTAAAAGGAATAATGAACTAGAAAAAGGTTCTTAATAAAGTGTAAATTAACTCAAGTTTATTATTCAGTAGGTTAAAGAATGATCGAGTCAAGTCGGACCCGAGGTAAGGGATCCTACTCCTCTCTTTCTTTTTAAGTACACACTTTTATGTCATTCCTTTTAAAGCTCATATTTCTTGTTATTGGGATGATATTTTTTATTTCACTTACTGTAATTTTTATGTTCATGTGATGACAGACCTTATTCTCTCTCATCAATCTATTTTGGATGTTTTTAGTGGCGTCGTTAGGCTGCCGAACATTCGTAAGAGATCTAACCTCTCTCTTCCTTTTTAAGTACTCTCCTTTATGCCACTTCTTTTAATCTCCTCTTTGTAATGTTGGGGGATGTTCTTTTATATTCATCTTTCTGTACATTTTATTGTAATGTGATGAGATACCCTATTTGATCTCATCAATCCATATTCGGAAGTTTTATGTGGCACCGTTAGGCTGCCGAGTTTTCGTAAGGGATTTTTCATCTCACTATTATTCCCATGAGATTTATGCTACATTTGCCACAAATTCCATTGAGTGGTGTATGTAATGCCCATTATTCTACTATTTGTGTAATATAGTTTCTTTTATGAGTATTTACATCAATGATCTATTGTCCTTCTTTCATGGGGTGTATGTTTTGAAAGATACCCAAGTCGGTAAGGGAACCCTTCACCCTCCTCTTTTTTAAAAGACTTCTTTTGTTGGCTCTTTTAATTTACATATTGTTATGTTGGGATATGTTTTCATATATTCTTATTGATGTAAATTTTATGTCCAAGTGATGAGATACACTTTTTATCTCTCATCAACTCATTTTGATGTGATGCCGTTAGGCTGTCAAGGGAACTTTTTAACTCAATTTCGATTTCTTTGGGTTCAACATGTAGTCATTGAATATGTCATCCATTTAATATGTTTGAATGACCTTTTATTGTTTTACACTTAATATCCACTTATATTGGGTGTATTTATATTTGTCACACATATTTTTGAGATTGATTTGTCCTTAATTTAAGGATACCTTCTTTATAAGGGATTTCATCACATTTGACATTTCTATTGAGGGTTCATTGTTGTTATATACCAATTCAATCTTATATGGTGTATATACTGTCCTTTGGAGTATTATATCATGAATCCATTTATTCTCATGATATTAAAAAGTTCTGACTAAATGTTATTCCTTAATTATTGTATTCAAGTGTCTCTAATTTTGGTAAAACCCCTTTAACCAAAATATCGCTTTAAATGTTTTAATTATTTGTTATTATTAATATCCATGTTTTCAAAATGGTTTTAAGGATTTATTTATATGGATATTAATGTTTTAACATTTTAAAAGCTTCAAGGTGGTATGGGACACTTTGATTCAAAACTCTCTTTATTAAATATTTTAAATGGTTTTGGAAATGGTTTCTTTTTGAATGGATTCATTATTTCAATATACTAAAATGTTATATTGTGATTGAAATGTGGAAATGTTATGTGTCCTTTATGCATGTTTTATGTGATACATTTATGTTATGGTTCTTGGGAATTGTTATGAAAACGGGTGGTTCTGTGATAAACTATGGGCGGGTGAGCCCAATATAGCTCTCCAATGCATTGGGTAACGCGAAGGAGTGAAACGTTATGGTTTATCAGAAGAGATTTAGGGAATATACTGTTAGGGGTATTCCAAACGTAACCAAGAGGGTTACTCCCTACGTAAGAATGTTATGAATGCCTCAAGTTACCTTTATGTCTTATGATTTCTATGATTTATTCATGGTTTGATGAGGTATGTTAAAGTGCCTATGTTTTATGGGTAAAGTATGATTTCATTCTTATGTATATATGAACTCATGTTTCCTTTCCATATTTTTTTATAACCCTTACTGAGATTTTTATGCTCATCCCAAGTTTTTTGAAATGTTTTTCACAGGTCAAGGGAAAGGTACATGATGTGATGATAGTGTCAAGGATGTGTCAAGAAAGAATCCGTGTTTTATTTTTAAATATGTTTCCATTGATGGGAAGAATGAATATTGTCTTTTATGTAACCACTTTGTTTAAATGTGGAATGTAATGCAAGTTTCATAATCTAACTCTCTAAAACTCTAAACCTGAAAAGATTTTCAATGTGTAATCTTGTAATAACTCAAGATTAAGTAAGGTTTAAGGCCGGGGCCTTATAGTTGGTATCAGAGGTCGGTTTAGATAACTTTAGAGGTTAGGGTATTCTCTAAGCACAAGTGACATTACCATAATGGTTAGGATTTCAGAAAGAGTCCTAGTTTTAGATAAAGTGAATGAGTAAGAATATCTTAGTGTTTATCTTCCTCATTAGTACATGATGGTTTTGTTGATATACTCACACTGACATTTTTGGTTTTAGTAAATGGCTGGATCTAGCAGGCACCAAAGTTACAATGGGTTTTAAGGAGACTGTGGTGGTTCTCTGATTAAGATACTGGATGAGATGGGGGATTCAATGAGGAATCTCATAGTTGTTCTAAACTAACTATCAATGAGTCATGATCAACCACTTAAACCTTGGTGAGTTCTCTAATGCATCATGTACGAGATGGCCAACTCGATGTGGAAATTCAGGTAATAATTATTAAGGTAGCCATTAGGGTTTATATGATCCTTAATTTTGAGGTAATTATGGGTTTTTATATGATATGATATAAAATGAAGGGCATGAGATAAACTTGAGGTTAAAATATGTTATGATTATTTTTGAAGATTATATCTCTTTTTGGGGAATGTTTTAAGAATTATATATTTTTGTAAAAAGGACAACACGCAGACCGTGTGACAACCCGTCACGTCGGACAAAGCCGCGGGAATCGAACCCACAACCAAAGTGCGACTGGTATTTATCGCCTACCACTGGACTACGTGAAGTCCCTGGTTAGTTTGACTGATTCTTTTTAGTTATATGATTTTATTAATTAAGAGTAAGTTGATTTTGGGTTATTTAGTAAAATGATTAACCTATCATGGAGGATATGTGATTAGGTTAATTACTTTTCAATACGGGACTTTAGGAGCAACTGATGTTGTTTGGAGATCAATGTTACGATTTAACTTGGAAGACTATGTGACTAAATCCTTCAAATATTTGGGTTTCAATCTTTGTTTGGTTTACATTGAAGAATTTTATGGAAAAATTGATTATAGAATGGTCCTTGTTGAACTTTGGGTTTTTTTGGACAAATTTTGGAGGTTAAGAATAGATTTTTTTTTTATAAAGGGTTATCCTTTTCTGGATTATCTGATCTTGTAATAACCTTTTTGGTTTTGGTTAAATTATAAATACATGGGAAGTATATAGTTATATTTTGTGTATTAGTTGATTCTCTAGAAGTTGATTATAGTACTCTTAATGTGAACAAGTCTTCCTAAATACTCGTCTTTTGGAGAAAATATGAGTTTGTGTAAGGAATCTAATAAAAGTTGAAAGTCAATATGATAAGTGATTATGTTTCCTTATGAATAAATTCCTCAATAAAAAGTAACTTAAAACAAAATTTTTTTCTATTAACGTTTCCTACTGGGGAATCGAATACCGTTTAACCCATCACAAGTTTGTGATTTTCTCATGGTTAACTTTCTCCTAAACGTGTTTTCTATCACTCTCCATCAGAACATGACCCTTTGTTTTTTCCTCCATGTCCATATTTTCATACTTGGAATCCTATTATGGGTTAACTCGGGTGACCTTTGTACTTATCTTTCTTTATTTTAAAGGGTTTGTTTTACCGACTTTTGTTCCGATGTGGGACTTTCAAGGATGTTTCTAAGCTCAATTTTAAAAATTGTGAGGACGTAATTCCCAAAAAGGGGGGAAGGATGTAACACCCCAGGTAAATAAAGAATATGACATTTTATTATTTATCCAAATTTGTGAATAAAATATTAATATGATTTTAAAGGGGACGCTATTCTCGATGGCGTACCCAACACGCAACAACGAGTTTCTTGGGAATCTTACGTTGCACTCTAAGAATAAAATAATATTATTTTAAATGGTAGTTAACATGTAGCCGTTGTATTGGCGGGAATGGATATAAATAACTAAAATATGATTATACATGTTTTTAAATGTTTTTACATTTATCCAATAAAAGATAAAGGCTTAAAATATGTAAAGAATTCAATTTTAGGCGTATATGCCCTAGTTTTCACTAAAGGTTCACTTATTGGCTTTTGATGGCGAACCATCATTAAATATAGTTTTTTTCACTCTTATACAATATATTGGACCAAATAAAACTCTTCTTAAGAATTGGTACATCAAAATTTAATTTGTGTAAATTTTTGGTATCTTTCCGATAAAGTTCATTTTTTTTATGAATAGTGTAAAATGTGGTATTTTAATTCAAAACCTATTTTTAATCTAATTTATTTATATGATTAGATTATCTTTTTAATTGGTTTTAAAGTGAAATTAGAATATATTTTTACCATTAAATCCAATAGTGGTCGTTGGAATTAATTTCACTTTGAAATCAGACTTAAACTAGTGTCAATCTTTTGATACTTATTGTTTCATAAAAACACGCTATTTGCTCTGACAGCGGGAATTAATTATTAAATTAATTAATGTGACTTATATGTTTTGAATTATGTAAAATAGACTTCATTTTTGAATCCGGAATATCAAATATATCTTAGGGTGAATTTTTGGTAATTTTCTGAAAAACTTCAATTTTTGATGAATAGTGAAACCACTAAGTGGTACTTATAAAAACTGATTTTTCCGTTTAAATGAAATTTTGCCATCATTGTGTTTTGAATTTCAAAAATACGACATACATGGTTGTCATTAACAAGTAAAATGTGGTTCAATGGGATAAAAATAATTTTTTGGTGAATAGTAACTTATTAAGTTTTTAATCGCGATTAGAGGTAATTAGTGTAGTTTAAGGTAAAAATAATGTTTTAATAATATGAAATGAACATGAAACATGTCCTAACTTCGTTGGTTGTGTCATGGACTACCAAGAAAAGCCATGGGTCAACTTGGGGACTCCATGGATCCACTTTGGTTGGGAAATGACATAAACTACTTTTTATTTAATGTAAAAGTAAAAATGACACAAACATAATATGTTTTACGAAAACAATTTTTACATGGGGTTATAAAGATAATATTTTTGATTATAAATAGTCATTAGAAAGTTAAAATGATTTCCTACATCATAGTATTTTTTTTTATAATTTTTAGACATTAAATAAATTAAATTATTTATGACATAATAATGATGTAGCGATGACATCATTATTTGACGATTTAAATAAAATGGAAAGATAATGTAAAATATATGAACTACACATGTCCAAAACTTTTTGGATGGGTGGATTTCGAACCCTTATCACCTTATCCACGAATTATATCAATGTGGGACCTTTTAAAACTGAAACACATTTTCAAATAAAGTAATATTTCTTACCTTCCAAAAGTGCCCCTCCTCTCCTCTTATAAAAGGCGCCCACCTCTACCTCATTTCACACACTCCTCAAGCCTTTGTCTCGGCCATACCCTGACCATTTACTCTCTCCACATCCCTCTCCTCATCCTAGAGGATTCCCTTTGGGCAGAATCCTTTCAAATGAAGCCTTTAGGCTCAAATCAAAAGGAGTTACACTTTTAAAGGTAATTCATTCTCTCATGTTCATTTGATTTATTTTGCTTCTCCAACCCCCTAAACTATTTTTATTTACTACTTTTGTAACAACAACTGTATCTTCAATATACTAGGATGTTGTGACAAGATTTATTCTAGCTACACTCTCACACAACTACATCAAATGGTTAAAGAACATACGGTTTCTGTGGATGGCGAAATTCTGCCTCCCGAAACGATGATTGTTCAATACTCATTTAACACCTTCAAAGGTGACCATTATGATGTCACTATTTTTATATATGATATATAATATGTTTATGTTTTCTTTAAGCTTCTGTTTTTTTCATTTTGGGCATACCATTATTGTTTCCATTATTGGTAAACACGATATCTTCATTTTAGGAAGTGCGGACTACCGCCCCCTAAAAGTGATTTGATTCGTTAATACCATATGTGGGATGTGTAAAAGATAAAGTTAATGATATTATATATGTTATTATACTGGAATTATAATATACTCTTATATAATTATGATTCCATTCCAGAAAATACGAAATAGAAATGGAAGTCGCGTTCATGCGTACGTACGGCTTACCGTCTCCATGAACGGTGCATTTCATTTCTTACCTCTAAATGTGATGTAATATTATAAATACACATATATGCTGAATATATATGATATATATGTTATCCAAATCATTAATATCATTCTGGATATAACGAACCTTTGACCAAATTAACAACATGTAATTGTAAGAAGTCCACTTTCGACTTAAGAACCAAATATCGACAAAACAAACATTATTAACTTAAATGATTACATAATGTTTATAACATGAAAATAAGTGATATAAAAGGAATAATGAACTAGTAAAAGGTTCTTAATAAAGTGGAAATTAACTCAAGTTTATTATTCAGGATGTTAAAGAATGGTCGAGTCAAGTCAGACCCGAGGTAAGGGATCTTACTCCTCTCTTTCTTTTTAAGTACACACTTTTATGTCATTCCTTTTAAAGCTCATCTTTCTTGTTATTGGGATGATATTTTGTATTACACTTACTTTAATTTTTATGTTCATGTGATGAGAGACCCTATTCTCTCTCATCAGTCCATTTTGGAAGTTTTGAGTGGCGCCGTTAGGCTGCCGAACTTTTGTAAGAGATCTAACCTCTCTCTTTCTTTTTAAGTACTCTCCTTTATGTCACTTCTTTTAAGCTCTTCTTTGTAATGTTGGGGGATGTTATTTTATATTCCTCTTGCTTTAAATTTTATTGTAATGTGATGAGATACCCTACTTGATCTCATTAATCCATATTCGGAAGTTTTATGTGGTGCCGTTAGGCTGCCGAGTTTTTGTAAGGGATTTTTCATCTCACTTTTATTCCCGTGAGATTTATGCTACATTTGCCACAAATTCCATTGAGTGGTGTATGTAATGCCCATTATTCTACTCTTTGTGTAATATACTTTCGTTTATGAGTATTTACATCAATGATCTATTGTCCTTCTTTCATGGGGTGTATGTTTTGAAAGATACCCAAGTCGGTAAGGGAACCTTTCACCCTCCTCTTTTTTAAAAGACTTCTTTTGTTGGGTCTTTTAATTTACATATTGTTATGTTAGGATATGTTCTCATATATAATTATTGATGTAAATTTTATGTCCAAGTGATGAGATACAATTTTTATCTCTCATCAACTCATTTTGATGTGATGTCGTTAGGCTGTCAAGGGATCTTTTTAACCCAATTTAGATTTCTTTGGGTTCAACATGTAGTCATTGAATATGTCATCCATTGAATATGTGTGAATGACCTTTTATTGTTTTACACTTAATATCCACTTATATTGGGTGTAGTTATATTTTTCACACATATTTTTGAGATTTATTTGTCCTTAATTTAAGGATACCTTCTTTATAAGGGATTTCATCACATTTGACATTTCTATTGAGGGTTCATTGTTGTTATGCACCAATTCACTCTTATATGGTGTATATACTGTCCTTTGGAGTGTTATATCATGAATCCAATTATTCTCATGATATTACAAAGTTCTGACTAAATGTTATTCCTCAATTATTGTATTCAAGTGTCTCTAATTTTGGTAAAACCCCTTTAACCAAAATATCGCTTTAAATGTTTTAATTATTTGTTATTATTAATATCCATGTTTTCAAAATGGTTTTAAGGATTTATTTATATGGATATTAATGTTTTAACATATTAAAAGATTCAAGGTGGTATGGGAAACTTTGATTAAAAACTCTCTTTATTAAATGTTTTAAATGGTTTTGGAAATGGTTTCTTTTTGAATGGATTCATTATTTCAATAAACTAAAATGTTATATTGTGATTGAAATGTGGAAATGATATGTGTCCTTTATGCATGTTTTATGTGATACATTTATGTTATGGTTCTTGGGAATTGTTATGAAAATGGGTGGTTCCGTGATAAACTAAGAGCGGGTGAGCCCGATATAGCTCTCCAATGCATTGGGTAACGCGAAGGAGTGAAACGTTAAGGTTTCTCTGAAGATATTTAGGGAATATACTGTGATGGGTATTCCAAACGTAACCAAGAGGGTTACTCCCTACGTAACAATGTTATGAATGCCTCAAGTTACCTTTATGTCTTATGATTTCTATGATTTATTCATGGTTTGATGAGGTATGTTACAGTTCCTATGTTTTATGGGTAAAGTATGATTTCATTCTTATGTATATATGAACTCATGTTTCCTTTCCATATTTTTTTATAACCCTTACTGAGATTTTTATGTTCATCCCAAGTTTTTTGAAATGTTTTTCACAGGTCAAGGGAAAGGTACATGATGTGATGATAGTGTCAAGTATGTGTCAAGAAAGAATCCGTGTTTTATTTTTAAATATGTTTCCATTGATGGGAAGAATGAATATTGTCTTTTATGTAACCACTTTGTTTAAATGTGGAATGTAATGCAAGTTTCATAATCTAACTCTCTAAAACTCTAAATCTGAAAAGATCCTCAATGTGTAATCTTGTAATAACTCAAGATTAAGTAAGGTTTAAGGCTGGGGCCTTATAGCTCTGGTGCCCAAACAAGTTCAACCAGACCCAAAAAATATAATTTTCACAAAAAATAAAACTACAACATTACAATTTCACCAAAAATCCCACATGTAAAACACAAAATTCACAAAATCCACTTTTCATTCAAATTACTTTTGAAATCATACTCACACCAAAATATCCCACAACACAAGTCACATTTCTTTAAAAGTTCTACAAATCATTTAAAAAAATTTATAAAACCATTACAAGATGTTCAAAATCACATAACATCCCACACACCTACCACATAATACCCTTCTCACCCTAAAAATTTATTTTCTCTATACACTCACATGAAACATCCCACAACCATGTTTCGCACCCACAACACAATTTAGTAAAACATTTCTGTAATTTATAAAACATTATAAAAATGATTGACATCTCAAATCACCACATTACCTTTAAAAACCCATATCATGTGAACAAACTCACCAAAATAGTACATATAAACCCTTTTCCCACATTTTTTAACAAAATAAAACAATTATAATTTTCATAAAACAAACTTAATAGGTAAAACCACGGTTATCACACAAAACCAATTTCAAAACACTCATTCAAGACCAAATTCTTACAAATAAAAATCCAAAACCGAATTGGAAGCCCTAATAACATTTATTAAAACACCCCCAAGTGTTATAAAAATACCTCAAATAATACCACAAAATACATACATGAAAAACACACATTTTCATGAATCAATTTAATGTATTATAACTTGGTTTTATACCTTAAACCAATTCAAAAACCCTCTTTAAAGGACCACATGACACTATGGAATTAACAAACCAGAATATTCATCCCCTTTCAACACTAATAAATCACTTTCATGTGTTATAAAATACACCCAAACATTATGCCAAGAGTCACACATGAAAAGCACATAATTTCAAGATAAAATAAAAATATAAAATTAAATGCATAACCAAATCCATCAAAAAAATGTTTTCACACCACACACAATAGATTATAAAAATTATAAATAAAAAAAATGCATGATAACTCTTCATAAAATGATTACACATAGAATCACATACCTTTGGAGTCGAAACCCTCAAATATTGGTGTGAAACGTCATGCACACCACCGTCACACCACAGAGAAGTGAAGAGAAAACTAAAACCACAAGATTACACGAAAAATACACCAAATAAAACCCAAGGTTTGAACCCTAACTTCTTGAAATTTTTTAACAACATTAAATAGAGAGGAAACCCTTTGTAAATTGAAGAAAATTAAGAGAGTAACACTTACCTGAAAGAATATTGGAGTTTCCCCACAAAAAATCACATAAATGATGGGTTACATGGGAGCTTTAGAGACCTTGGAGGCCTCCCATGGATTCTGGTGTTTAATGGGGGAATAATAGAGTAGATTAGACTTATTTTTTTAAAGGAAAAAATGTAATTTCAAAAGTATTTTTAATGACCTGGACACACCTTCACGGTCTTCTTTCACGGTATGGAATTGTGCTACCTAACCGTTTGGCCTATTCTATCCACCAAAAACTATGCCATTCTTCTCTAATTTTGAGAGTCTAAGGGGGAAACCAATGCGAAAAGATAAGAAAATTATAAGGGAGAAAAATTCGAAATGAAACTATTTTTTTCACCCTAAAACTCATCCAACCCATGGGTGTAAACCACCTCCCCAACCTACCCACAAGTGGTGCCACTAAGATTGTCACTAATCCAACTCCAAAACACTAAAACCTCACATCAAATATTTGAAAAAAGGGGAGACCATGTACCACACAGGACCCCCCAGACTAACGTCATATTTTAAGAACATAGAAGATCCAAAATTCCAAACCGGGAACACCCGAGAACTAAGAGAATGCTAAGAACCGAAAGAGGACTTGAACCAAAGAATAGAATTGGACATCCAGGTGTGACATCACTACATTCACGTTTATTTACTTGGGATTACCTTGGTCCCATGTATCTTTATAAGTTAAAAACAAGATGAAAATTCTTATAGTGGTCAAGTACTAAGGACTTCGAATTATATTCCTATAGTTTGTGATGTCAACCTCTTTTCCATTATCAACCTTCAAAAATATCAACCAGCTTATATCCAGTGTTTTCATCATCTTAAAATCATCTAATCCAAATCATTTAACAACAAAAATTTTAATTTTTCCTTGAGAAATGAATGTTCATACCTTCCTTGTATCACCCACACACCATGTAAAATTTCAATTCTCTAATCATCAACATTTCAAACTCACACTTCATTAATTATATAAACTCATTTCATTTATATTTCTTCAATCACAAAAATAAATTATATCATCTATAAATATTATCACCATCATACTTTTATCACTATCCATTTTATGTATACATTATGATGAAATCATCCTTGTTAAATACCAAGACTCCTGAAATACAGATAATGACTAAAATGACATGATCTTGGTGCTTATTTCATACCATAAATCTCATTAATCAACTTTAAAACATTTTTTCATTTTCATGAACAAGAAAATCATCCAGATATTCAGTATATGCCTCTTGATTAATTAATTAATTTAGAAATATTTATTTAAAATCTATTTTGAAAACATTGAATCTCTATTACACTACTATGACCAAGAAAATTGAATTCCTTCCAACATATCCATGAGAAACAATGTTTCATATATATCAATACTCTCAATCTTGGAGTATCCCCTTACAAAAACTCATTCCTTTTTCAATCACCACATCATCATTAGTTAGTTTTTTTATAGAAAACCCATTTTTTCTTGATTAAATTTTTATACATTTTACTCAAAACAATAATCCATGTATAATTCTCCTCAATTTGGTGGATTTATTTATACTTCAATTAGACAAAATTCTAATGTTTAGTTACCTATTGAAATAATTTTTATTCTACATGCAATATGAGATAATTTTATTGTAAAGACATCATTATCCTCTTTTCACTAACACTATTTAGTTTCTAATGATATTTTTTAAATTATTTCATCCATGATTTTTAGAATCTATTTTTTTTTTGGTTTAACATAATTTTTTAAGCATCAGTATATTCTTTGGAATTTATATAATTCTCTTTAACGATCTCCTAGTTTATCAACTCATAATCAATTTACTATCTAATATTTTACTTTTTTACAAAAAAAAAACTATTCATTTTTTACCATATTTATGTTTTTACCATTTAAAATCCTTCCAATATATTTTTTGAAACAATTATATATTGTTATATGTTATGATTAACAATATAAATTCCATTCATCCCCATGAGATTAAAAATTCTTGTTTTTCTTATTATTGATAAGAAAACACATAATTATATAGATTTGAAGGTAATTGAATGTTGATTTTCTTCCATGATACGTCTCATATAGATACTTTTCTTCTCTTGGATGTAGTAAAGCTCTACAATATATATACCCCAATATTAAATATTTTTCCCTCCAAAATATATTCTCTTCATATTTATAAATTATAATAATTTTATCTATATTATTTATGATATGATTTTTACTCTCAACTACACCATTTTATTAATGAACTCTTACTACTAAAACATATTTCCTTATCCTATATTTTTCAAGATAATATCCCACATAAGTGTTAGTGAATTTTTCCCCATTATAATTTTAGCATTTTAGAATATTATACCCATGTATAATTTCATCTTTTCTTTGACATTGATTAATGAAACTGAATACTTTATCCTGAATGGTGATAACCATCAACCCTAAAATCATATTTCAAGACTAAATTAACAACTCATACTATATATTCTCATCAATATCCTATGATGTTATCTACACATACACATAAAAATGAACCAATTCATGAAATAACATTGATTTATTTTCTTTCAGGTTTTTCATCATTCATATAATCTTACCATTTTAAAAAATATCTTATATGTTTGTGTGATTACACAATAGTCTAATGATATCATGAGATCCATCATTATTTAGAATAACATCATAGGACTTTTGGATAATGTTTCCAAGCCTTTTATATAACAATATGTTATATTCTATATTGGATAGAAATCACAAATATTCATCCCCACTAATAAGATAGAGATTACCCTATGTTGGGATTCCTTTCATCATAATTGCACCATCCTTCTTATTGACAATATAGCTCTTTTGGTGAAATTAATGGCATGTCTTGAGTCACATTGTTGGCATGTACTTATAATTTTATTCACAAGACATTAAAAAATTAATAAATATGTAGACATCATGTATTTTCCCCGAAATTTGTATTTTTCTATTATAACAATATTTAGCTTTTCATAATTTTCAAATCTAACAATACCTATATTTTCATACTTCATCACTTTTTCTAGATTCATATTTCTCATCATATAAGAATTTAATTCACTCTCGATAATATACAAACAAGCATGATTTGATACTTTCATGGAAATATTTTCTATCTCTTCATGTCGTATATTCTCTTTTTGATACATATCATTATATTTACAACTGATAATGATTTGTATATTTGATCCATCTCATAAAATCAAGGACCTACAACATCTTGCATAGATGAAAATTTGTTTTCCATTTTAATCCCTATTAATGGATCCATGAAAAGATATGTTTGAATGTAAAGACCCAACCTTTTATAAATAAAATTCCCTTTATTTTAAGATCTCGTAGAAAACACTTGCAAATTTTTTATTCTTTTTATTATTATTGGGTTTAATTGACTATTATATATAATTAATGTTGATTATATATCCATTTAATAGTAATCACAAGGATGATATAAATTTAATGTTTTTAAAAATAATCCTTTCGGCACAGACAAAGGAGAAGATGGCCTCATTTAGTAGACTAAGGGCATATGAAGCTCATTTATTGGAGCTCAAAAAGAAGGTAGCATCACTGGGATTCACTCTTGACTAATCCCAAGACTATCTTAAAACATTAATATATAATATAATCACCTATAGAAGAAGTTCATATTAATAAAGATTACCACCCAGGCGATGTTATCTGAGCCACCCCAAGAGTTTTTCACCATCGCACACCTTACTCATATGGATTATGTGGGTGTTATAAGGGGTTATGCAATAAAGTATTAGTTACTTATTGTGTAATCCCATTTTATAAATAAAATTCTTATTCCATCAATTCCTCTATAAGAATAGTATTTCTTAAATAAATGATGAATTTGATAAATTGATTTATTAGGTAAAAATAGTACTTTTCAGAAATATATACACTATCATATAAAAATGATGTTTTTATTAATAATATTATAAAAACAATACTTATAAATTATGATTATATTAGTTCTTTATTTGTAAATTATTAGGTAATCAGTTTGATAAGATTTGCATTTTTCATACGATAAAACAGAAAGTGTATTTATAAAGAATTCAATTTAAGGAATTAATGAATTTTTTAATTTATTTATATTTTAATAATATTTTATTATAAAATTAATTTTATGAATAATAAATGAGTGTATAATTTTTATGAAGTCAAATATAATTTTTTTATGGTTTAAAAATTGTTTTTTTCAAAACCTTGGAATTTTCAATAAATGTTAGTATTCATTTTAAAAGTGAAAATTCAAATTTTTAGAAAATTATCTAGATAAAATGAATATTATTTTTGGAATATGGATGTTGAAATTATCCAATGTTATATTTTTCATAATTTTATGATATAGTAGAATTGTTGGGTAAAAATTACATACCGTGTAAATAAAATATGTGTTTTATAATAACATGATAACCCCAAAATGATGAAATAAATGCTATAATAGGTATTATAGGCCTGATATATGTTTTGTAATTAAAATAATGTGCCTTTAGATTTGTTATACTTATATTTTAGAGCATCAATGCATTGGGTAATGTTTAGTATCATGATACACCATGTGAATTGATGGTTTAATCATGATAATCCATGTTAAATGAGGGTTTTCTCATGCTAATTAATTTCCAATTATGGTTTACTCATACTAATACATGTTCAATGTGACTTTTATCATGATAATATCATGTTGTATGTTGTTTCCACATTTCCATGTTATGATAATTATGTTATGTCATGCCTTTATGTTCATGTTTCTATTATTATCTATTGATATACTTATTTCATAACATGTATTATATTCCTTATGTTATTCCTTTTTTACTCCCTTATTGGGCTTTATAGATCACCCTTTTCATTTGTATGTCCTCAAGTTATCCAATTCAATGCTAAGTATGAATGAATTTTGTGGCCATGTAAAAGAATTTTTCAATAATTATGTTGTATTTTACGTCTTTAGTTGTCATGTAATGTTCTTAACTCCCCAAGACACTAGACCTCTCGATCATGTGGGTTGTATTAAGGGATAGATTATGTAATAAATCATGTTTAAATTTGTAATAAAGAGAAGGGTTTTCATAGTTGGTATCATATAATAGGTTTAGTTGCTTTGGGTAATAGGATTGGAAAACCCTAGCTAAAGCCTTATGTATAAGAATAAGTATAAGAAAAATATACCAAAATTTTTGTGAGTATATATTAAGTGGTTTATAAAGAAAATACATCATTATCTAGAAACAAAAAGGTAGAGTTGGGTCTAAAATAGATGTCTCTAGGGGTAAAACCCCAAAAACACCACTTTGAGATAGACTCAAATGGGAACTGGTGCATGGAAGTCGGACTTTCTTCACTCTTGGTTTGACACTCTTGTGGGATATTATTTAGTAAATTCATAAGTATAGTACAAAAAATTATTAAGTGAAATCCCAAAATAATATACGTTAGGAATTAGATCATGGATAACTTAGATCGAAGCTTATAAATTCACAAGTTAAACATATAAATTTAATTTATATGTTATCCCTATAATGTTATTTGATTACCCTTTATGTGTTTAACTATTTATGATACTAATCCATGTGTATATATATTGGATTATGTAGAACCATAATAAAAAAAGTAAAATGATGGGTTATCATCCATAGTTCTACACATTCTTTTATATCCCAAAGGTTTAGTATAATATCCCAAACACCACCACAAATCATGGAAGTAGAGATGTCGGTGACAATAGAAAATGGGGAAATTATTTCATCCCATGAATATAAGTCATACCCTATCATAATTTTTTTATTTAAATTCCCGGTGAACCTCTTAATACTTCCTATGGTGGAATTTGATGAAATTCATTACATGGATTAGATTTCCCTATATAGGTCCAACATAAATTTCCAGCAAGTGGAAAATCATTCTCTACATAGAGAATTGCTCCTCGATTCTGTACAAGTGTAAGGAGGAGGAAGAATCTTCTTTAGCACCCTCAACTCAAGTGGGGATATTATTAAACAATGATAATGTGTATATTTCTTAGATGATTGAGTCTATAGGAGTAACCATCATCAAAGACATTCCTATTGTGATGGAATTCACTATAGTGTTTCTTGAGGAATTGTCTGGTATTCCTCCAAGAATATATGTTTAATTTTAAGTTGATCTTATACCCTGCGTGTTTCCAATATCCAACACTCTATATAGAATTGAAATTTTGGAGTTGAGGATCTAAAGAAATATCTACAATAGATTCTGGATAAATGGTTTATATGCCTAAGTCCTTCACCATGGGGTGCACCAGTCCTCTTCATCCAAAAGTAGGATGGGTCAAAGTTCCTTTGTAATGATTATCAAGAGCTCAAGAAAATAATGATAAAAAGAATTATCCTCTGCTAATAATTGATTACTTATTCAATATTCTACTTGGATAAAATTATTTCTCCATGGTGGATCTGCATTTGGGATATTACCAAGTAACAGTGAAGAATGTGGATATCCCCAAGACTATTTTTCATACAAGGTAAGGGAATTATCAATTCATAGAAATTTCATTTGGACTAACTAATACTCCCACAATCTTTATGGACATGGTGAATAGTGTCTTTATAGATTACCTAGATAAATTTGTGTTAGTCTTTATAGATTATATTATAATATACTCCAAAACCAAGGAGAAGCATGGGGAACATCTAATAACTATACTAGAGTACTTTTGAAAAGAGAATATCTATTTAATGTACAGAAAGTGTGAGTTATAATTGAAGGAAGTATCATTCATTGGGAATATCATCACAATCATTGGGATATCTATGAGTCCCTCCAAGAAAAATGCAATTGAGGGATGGTTATGGAAAAAATCTTTGATATATATTTTTAGTGTTTTTGGGTTTGCTGGATAATATCACTGATTTGGGTTCTCATGATTTTAAAACCCTATTACCAAGATAACTCATAAGGTAGTCATGTTTTCCTAGAATGATGAATGTGAAGGGATATACATGCAGTTGAAAATGAGGCTTATCATTACACCCATTCTCACACTACCCACAAGTGGATAATTTTTCCTAGTATTTAGTGATTATTCTATGAAGTTCATAGGATTTATGTTGATGAAAAATAACAAAGTCATATCCTATGATTCAAGTCAGTTGAATTTTCATGAGTATAACTATCCAACACATGATCTGGAGTTGGCTGCAGTAATATTCTCTTTGAAAATTTTGTGATATTACCTCTTTGGGGGAAGGTGAGAAATATATACAGATCACAAAAGCCTAAAATATATATTCACATAGAAAGAGTTGAATATGTTCCAATTAAGATGGTTATATATGATTAATGACTATAAATTCTCCATTCACTACAATATAGGGAATGCAAATGAAGTGGAAGATGCTCTAAGTAGAAAGGATCCAGCAACTCTTTCATTGATGAGAATTTAAAAGGATTAAATCTTCTAAGATTTGATAAAGACCGGAATATAAATCATAAATAAGAGATGATCATTAATCCTTTATCAAATGATTTCTATACCATATATTTTGAAAAGGTTAAACAATTCTCAAAAGGATGATGTGGGTATTAATAAGAATGTGGAAACTTTCAGAAAATAAAAAAATCATTGTATTTTAATGTTAATGAAGAAGGAATTGTGAGATTTGGTTCAAGATTATGTGTTACATCAAATCCAAAGTTAAATAAATAACTTTTTTATGATACACAATGTAATAATTTATCCATCCACCCAAGAAACACAAAGATGTATCGGGATCTCTGAGAGCCTTATTAGTGGGATTACATGAATAAGGATATCGCAGAGTATACATCAATGTGTCTGGAATTTCAAAAAGTGGATGCTAAGGAGAATAAAACTATGGGGATGAGGCAACCATTACCCATACCAACATGGAAATGGGAGAACATCATCATGGGCTTTGTTACCTGAATTCAGAAGACAACCAGAGGATATCTGTGGTTTTTTGGATCATATTACAAAGACTACGCACTTCATTGAAATTTGAGAGGATCTCTCATTGGATCAACTAGAATGGATGTACATCAGAGAAGTAGTAAAGATAAATGGACTGCCATTATCAATTGTATCTGATCGTGATCCAAGATTCACCTCTATGTTTTATAGGAGTCTCCAACATGCTATGAATACTGAGTTGAACTAGTACATCTTATCATCCTTGAACTAATAGAAAATCCGATCAGACTATCCAAACACATTAGGACATTCTATGAGTATTCTCAATGGACATCAAAGGTGGATGGGATCAACATATTCCTCTAGTTGAGTTATCTCTATTTTTTTTAACATCAGAGCATGATGCCCTTTATTAGTTGAGTTTTCTAGTTGAGTTATCTTACAATAACATTTTCCATTAAATAATCCAAATGTATCCTTATGAATCCCTTTATTAGAAGAGGTGTAGAACACCAGAGTGTTTAGATAAAGATGTAAAGAGAAAACTTATAGGTCTAGAAATGGTCAAAGAAATGGTGGAAAAGTTTAAGACCATCCAGCCGCACATTAAATCTGCTCAGATCTGAAAAAATAGTTTTGCTGATAATCATCGATGAGACCAAGATTTTGATATTGGATACATTGAATTCCTCAACATATCACTGTGGAAGAGAGTTATGATATTTGGGAAGAAGTGAAAGCTTATTACAAGGTACATCATCCCTTTTGAGATCGTTGATCGCATTGGAGCAGTGGCCTATCGACTAGCACTCCCACTGAACCTATCTCATGTACATGATGTATTCTATGTATCACCCTTGAGGAAGTACATACATGACCTGTCGTAGGTATTCAATCTAGGGGTGGTACCATTGGATAATTACCTGTCATGTGAACAGAAATCGGTAAATATATTAGATTGTTGAGAAAACGTTGTATGAAATAAGATGTCATCCCTCATCATGGTGTTGTGGAAAAACTAGAAGTTTGAAGAAGAAAAGTGGAAAATATAGGAAGTGATGAGGTAGATTTAACCTCATAAGTTATAGTGTGGGAAAAGGAATGTTTGAGGGAGAAATTTCATAAGGTGGTAATGTTGTAGCGAACTGATCTTTATGAATAAAATTCCCTTTCTTTTAATGTACAATATAAAACAACTGCACTTTTTTATTCTTTTTATTATTATTGAATTTAAAAGACCATTATGTATGATAATAGTTGATAATGTAGCCTTTAAATATTGATCATATGACTGAAATAAATTTAACATTTTTAAAAAGAATCCTTTTGACAAAGGAAAATGAGAGGATAGCTTTATCCAGTAAACTCGGGTCATACGAAGATCATTTTTCGGAGCTCGAAAAATAGGTAGTGTCACTTTTCATCTCTCTTGACCAAGCCCAAATTGAACTTCCACACTATAAGCTATAATGCAATCTTCTATTTGGGAAGTTTATGTCAATTGAGATTACCACCCGAGTGATGTTATCTGAGCCACCCTAAGAGTCTGTCACTATCACACACCTTACCTTTTGGTCTAATGCAGGTGTTATAAGGGGTTATGTAATAAGGTATTATTTACTTATTCTGTAATAAATTTTTATAAAAAACATTTTATTCCATCAATTCCATTATAAGAATAGTATTTCATCAAAAATTGATGAATTAGATAAAATTATTTCTAGGTAAAAATTGTACTTTTGAGAAATATATATATTATCATATAAAAATAATGTTTTTATTAATAATATAATAATAAAAATTATTATAAATGATGATTATATCATTTCCTTATCTGTAATTGATTACATAATCAGTTTCATAAGAGTGTCATTTTTATATGATAAAACAAAAGGTGTATTTTTTAAGAATTAATTTTAAGAAATAAAGAAATTATTGAACTAATTTATATTTTAATATAATATAATTATCAAATTAATTTTTTTAATAATAAATGAGTATATAATTTATATGAAGTTAGTGGTTATTTTTATTAATGTCTGAAAATTGTTTTTGTCAAAACCCATGAATTTTCAATAAATATTGGTTTTAATATTAATATTGAAAATTCACATATTTAGAAAATTATTTATATAAAATTAATATTATTTTTGTACTGAGGATGTTGAAATTATCCAAAGGTTAATTTTTCATAATTTTCTGAGAGATTCAACTTTTTGGGTAAATATTAAATAATGTATAAATAAAATATGTGTTTTATGACAATATAATGACCCAAAAATGAGGTAATAGATACTATAATGGTTATTATAGGACCAATATACTTTTTCAATTTAATATAATGTGAATTTAGATTTATTTTACTTATTCTATAGAGCCTTAGTGAATCCTCTAAAATGTATAATATACTATATGATTTTTAATTTATTTATTTAATAATGTGACTCAACCCCACATAAACAAGGATAATATTTTAATATGTTAATCCATTGGACTTATGAAATAATTTTTTCCACTCCACTTTGGAAAAAACTGTGGGAAAAAACAAAGGGTTGTTTTGTGGTTATTAATATTTAATTATATATTTTCAAAAACCTATGTTTGTGAAATATTAAAGAATTACCCTATCATTTCCTATATAATCCCACCCAATATCCAAATTTTCTTCACTAAAAATACATGGATAACGTCCCAAAATTCTCCTCCTGTCTCTATAATCCACCCAAACCACCCCAAGATCTCAATAATCCCCACT
The DNA here is from genome assembly GCA_963277665.1 of Viscum album. Classification (NCBI taxonomy): domain Eukaryota; kingdom Viridiplantae; phylum Streptophyta; class Magnoliopsida; order Santalales; family Viscaceae; genus Viscum; species Viscum album. The sequence continues at coordinate 1,707,197,006 of OY728140.1, read as the reverse complement.
TCAAGCTCTTGAAATCACACAAAAAAGTAAGGTATTCCTTCCTTTGTCATTTGTATCCAAGTTTCTTTATGTTCTAATAACCTTTTACTTTCAATTTAAAATGTTTGGGTATAATTTATCACCTCCCCCATACTTCCTTATTTGTGTTTGAATGATGAGATACAACTTTCTCTCTCATTAATGACATTCCTGTACACCAGTTACCATGTCAAAATTTCCTAAGGGATTTCTCTCTTTTTATTTCCATTAAACTATTTCTCCCATATTATGCATCAAAATGCATTTTATATGTTGGGATATTATGTTTAATTATCCCCTTACTATCTATTTTGTGTATAAATTATGATATACCCCATTATCTCTCATCATCCAAACATATGCTTTTCTATATGACTATGTTATGCTACTAAAATTTTAACATTATTATCCCCGCCAAAATCATCATGTAGTGAATATCATGACCATATCTTTATCAAGGGTATTAACCTTTATAAATATATACTTATTTATGGGTACTTGCATTTATTTATTCCACATTTTTTATCATGCAATGACTTATGATGTTGAATGATTCCATGATATATGATCCATGTGGCACACTTATGCATGAAATAAAATGTTTATTAATGGTGTGCCTAAATAACACTCCAATGCATCAGGTAATGTTTAGTATCAAGATACTCCATGTGAAAATAGGGTTTACTCATGATACTCCATGTGAAATGAGGGTTTACTCATTATAATTCATGTGTAATAAGGGTTTCCTCATGCTAATGCATATGCAATGAGCCTTGGCTCATGGTAATCTCATGTTGTATGTTGTTACCACATTTCCATTTTTTGATAATCAGGCTATATCATGCCTTTATGTTCATGATTTTCATATGTTCCATTGATATACCTATTTTATGATATATATTTTATTCTTCATTTTATTCCTTGTTTACTCCATTATTGTGCTTTATAGCTCACCATTTTTTTATAAATGTCATCAGGTTATCACATGAACTGCTAAGTACGAAGGAATTTTTGGTTGTGTAAAAGATGTTTTCAATAAAGATGTTTTATTTTAAGTATTAAGTTGTCATGTAGTGTTTCTAATCCCAAAATACACTAGACCTATCAATAATCTGGGTTGTATTAAGTGCATGTTTATGTAATAAAGCGTGTTTAAATGTGTAATAAAGGGAAGGGTTATTATAGTGAACTCTTTAGATCTCTATATGAAAGTTTCATTAAAAATTTAATGAGAAATACATAAACATATGAACATATACACCACAACATAAATAGTATCCATTTAAATCATACTTAAAATGTTGATATCTTCTCTACTAACTTTATTTCCATTATGACTTCCAAATACTCTTGGCTATAGAACACATAATTTTACTATTTCCCATCATTCCATAACAATAACCCTTGATCTGTGGTGTATTAATGGGTGTTTTCAATATAGATAAACTATATCTTTTGGTATGTTTAGTGTTTTAGTTATAAGTCAAATATTAATCAACCTTGAACATTGGTGTGGGTTAATATGGCTTGGAATCACCCAACACATCCTTCTACTTGAGATCAACCATATAACAACATTTTCCTTTACATGTGTCCATAGTTTCTTTGAAAATTTTATAAATGTGTAACTAGAAATCCCAAATCCTCTTTCACCTTCACTACAATACATTTGATTTAATTTCCTAATTTCATATTTAATGTTAAGATTGAGAGGACCCTAACCATAGTAGCATAGTGTCAGTGGTAACCATATTGGATTGACATTAGATATAACTGATTAAACCCCAAAGGATTGAATATTTTATTAGTCCTGGTAAAATAGATACAATATTAAATATCACATTTCATTTGATAAAATAAAATTAATTAGAATAGTTTCATTTAATAATTCATTCTTTCCCCTATAATATCCCTGAATATCATTCATATTACTCTTCCTCAAATCCTAGAAAAAAGAATTTAAATAAACGGCTATCTCTTATTATTAAAAAGGGTTTTGTTCAACATAATCTATCTTGAATAAATAATTTATAATCAATAAGGTAAGGTAAATACTGGAATTACACTCCATTTAATCAATAACTCTAGCATCAAGAATAATATGGAAAAAAACAATGATGATCTAATAATTTCATATAAATTCTCACTTGATATTTCATCTTATCTACTGATATCATAACTATTAAAATAATTACAAATACATCAATAATTGATTTCATAATGATGAAATTCATAATTTCAAGTATATGAATCATAACATTGAGGCCTAATGCCAATAAAGCTTATATAAAATGGTTAATTCCATAACCAAATACCCGAACTAGTTTTTATCATTAGAAATATCAATGAATATAGGGTATATGTAATTTCATTCACCAATCGTCACTTAATAAGTCCAATTTATTTATTATATGAATAAAAAAACAACTTAATCAATGTGCCTTAAAAATCAATAAATTTAGGTATTGGTAGAAATATCATACAAAATATCAATAATTTGACTGATCATAAACCATCTAAATAAATATGGTAGATGGTATCATAATTCTATAACCTTAGTAAAAAATAATATTCAATAAATTATGTTTACAAAAATGAAAATACATTGAAAATAGTATAGGGAAATATCTTCTGGAAAATATTTTTTCCACTTCAGAATCAATTATTTCAACTCTAGAAATTTATTGTATATTAAAAAAACATGAAAATAACCTTGAAAACATGTAAAGAAACCTCTAAATTAATGATCGGTCATGGTGGATGGAATTTTCTTCCATTCCATATAATTTATAAAAAATAATCCTTTCAATCATTTTCATTAAAAGTAAAAACTACCTCATTTAGAAAATGACTTGAAGATGAATTTTAAACAATTTTGTAAAAGTAAAAAATGGGTAAAATGTTGCCAATAAATAATTTTAGAATAGTGAAAACATTATTCAATTATTTTTAAAGAAAATATAGACATAAAAAATGATTCATGATTGAGGATAAAAACATGGTCTATTTTTCTTGAAAACATTATTTTGGAGACTTGAGTCTTTAAAGAGAGTAAAACATAAGGAAATAATTTAACTTTACATATATAACCATATTATAAAAAAAAAATATTTTTTAATATTGAGTGATCAAATAATTTCCCCAATGCTTACTTAAACATAAACAAACCCAAATACTGATGAGATTGTGAAATAAACTCGCACCACTTGGGTAACTTTTGAATCACAACCCCCATGAAAGAAATAACATAAATTGAGAAATTAAATACCATGTATAAATTTTTAATCATTATATACCATATCATGTTGTAATTACATACACCACATGAATAAACCTAGTGTTTAATATGACATATGTCTCAGGGAAACAAAAGTGAGACCAGAAGACCCTTACCTCAGGTCATACTTCTTTCATTTGTCTTCGATCCTCCTATATAATATATATATATATATATATTATAAATATAATTTGCAACCAAAATTAAATATATTATACCATGTATTATTGATATTTTATCTTTTATCATTCATTCATGGACAATTCTTTATTAATGTCACTATTTTGGGAAATAAGTGCTTCATTTTTCATATAAGATTTGGTTTATTTGTTTATATCCTTGCATCTTGATCAAAGTTACATTATCTCCAAAATTTTGTTAAGGATATAAATAATATTTATATATATTTATATATATTCATGATGTAGATATTATGATTCATCTATAAAATTTAGATATAGAAAAATTAATTACATTGTTGATGGACATTGATGGTCATAGAAATGCATAAATGATGTTGTCACTTCTCTATAAATAGAAAAAAATTAAAATAAGAATAAAAAACTATATGTAATTTATATATCATACAAATCATATATATTCATTAATTAAATCCTCATTACCATCCAAATAAATAAGAAATTAAAAATTAATCGCATCGCTCTGTGAAGGAGGTAGTTCACGCTTACGCACGAGACATTTTATCGGTTTCCAATTGAATGGAAGTAAGAAGGTAGAAATTAAACTATATATCATGAAAAAATATTTATTTCATAAATATATAAAATATTAATTATTTCTATCATTATAACCATCCATGTAAAGTTGTTATGAGAAATTAATTATACTGCTATGTGGAGATGGTATTTCGTACGTATGCACAAGAGAAGTTTTCACTTTTTGTAGGATGGAAAAGATATGGATAATTTTTATACCATAACTATAATAAAATTTCAGTATATTTATGATAATTTATTTTTTTTGCTATTCATCACATGTTAATAGGAAGTATAAGAATAAATAAACATAAATGGTTCGGTAAAGACAATTACCTCTTTATTAGTATACATCCTTTAGATATCCTCCTAATGGACGTAGGGTTAGTAATTTAGAGGATCAAAAACCTTTATAACTAGGATAAGGATTTTTATAAGTTAATTAATTTAGTGTCGGTGGATCTATATTATTCAAAGTGGTGTAAACAATGGTGAAATGGGGAATCCTTTTACAAGTGAGGAGAGGCATTCTTAATATTTCTTAAAGAATTAAATTAAAATAAATTGTTTTTTATTTAAGAATAGATAAAAATTGATATAATTCCAAAATAATATTATTGTGATTATAAATAATCTCATATAATTACACATGGACATGTTTTGATTATTTTCTCATCCTTATCTATTAGTTTTAACCTTCTTTTGACCCCATTTCCATAATATTAACAGTTTCTAGCATTTAAGTGTAAAAAATGTTACCATAAATGTAAAAAAAGAACCATAAATTCTCCATTATAAATATTTTAAACCATATAACAATAATTTGGAGGAAGATATTTTTTTTTAATTTCAAATCATTTAATAAAATATTTTTTATTATAAAATCTGAATATTTTTCTAACACTACTCAATTGTTTTTACATTAAAGATGTCATGAAAACGATTTAATTAAAATAAACTATTTCAATACTAATGCACTATTTCATATATATACCCCTAAAATTTATGTTTCCCTATAAAGAACCCAAACATATTACTTTTAGAGTTTTTAAAATAATTTATTTTAGTTTTTTAATAATTTAATAAATCTTGTGTTTGTTTTGTATGATAATTTAACGTAATTATTCAATAAATAAAAATTTAAAATAAATTTAAATTATTTAAAATCATTAATCCATAAAATATAAAATTATAACAAAGCATAATCTATATTTATCCCTGTCATAAAATATTATAATTATTAAAAGAATAAAAATATCATTTTTGTTATTATCTCTAACTTATATGTTAGCATTGTAAAAATAAAATAAATTTTAAAAAGTATAAATTTTTTTAAAATGGATATAATTGTAAAAAATAAACTCATAAAATAAGAAAATTCCAATTTTTAGGGTCATTTATTAGTCCTTCTTATAATAGTTTTACCCAAATTTCTAGATTTTCCCTTATCGTGGTGAAAATTACATTTTATGGTTACTAGTGATGGTGAGAAAAAATTAAATGAGACTATTTATAAAATTCATTACTCTTGATTAAAAATATGGAATTCATTTTTCATGATTCATGTTATATAATTAGTATAAATTATTTTAATACAAATACTCAAAATGAAACAAAAAAAATTTAGAAAAATGCATTTTTATGTATAAAAATATTTTTATACTAAATTAAACAATAAAATTTATTATAATAAACATCAATATGTTATTATCAATATAATATAACAAAAATTAATTGGAAGAAAATAGAAAACAAAATGAAATATTATATATTCATGAGACAAAAATATAGTTTTCAAAGAAAATAACTATTCTAACTATTCCTTGAAAAATCAATTTTCTGATAAAAACCCTTAAATTTTACCCAGATTTGATTTTGATATTAATACGTAAACAAATATTTTAATTTTATAAAATATTATTTCTACAATTTTCTAGAAAATTATTATAATTCCCACATACAAAAAGAGTTAATAATAATATTTTTGAACAAAATATATTTTAAAGTATAAACCAGTTTTACTAAAAATTAAGGACTTATTTATTATTAATCAATATATCATATAAAATATTCATAAATATTTTCATAATGAGTTTAATCTTATTCATACTCACAAATTTATTATCAACAAGTCTCAAAATCAATAAAATTCTATATTGAAAGCACTAGCACATGGAATATCAATACATTAGGATGATCATAAACCATATAGAGAAATATGGTTAATGGAATCATAATATCATAAAATCATTAAATTATATATTAAATAAATAATGTTGACAAATATGAATGTAATATAAAAAAATTATTGGAAACATTCATGAGAAAAATTCCATTTTACACTTTGAAAACATTTTAAAAAAAATTTAAAAATATTCCAAATTTTTGGGAATAAAATTATCTTAAATGATAGTTGTAATATTATAAATATATAACCAATGAAATTATTAGTCTTCATATTGGAAAATTCCATTTATGTTGTATAAGTTAAAAAATTTCTTTTACACTTCTGTTAGATTAATGAAAAAGTACCTCATTTAAAAAAAGACAAGAATATTCCTTTAAAATAATCTTATAAAAGTTAAAAAAGGGTAAATTTTATTAAATAAATAATTTTATAATAGGAAAAACATTATTTTAAAAAATTTAAGGAAAATATGGACATGCAAGAAAACATTACCGACCAATTTGAAAAAAAGTTCGGTTTAACTTAAAACCTTATTTTGATATCTTGAGTATTTAATGGGAGAAATATGAAAGTAAAATTTTTAATTTAAATCAATAAATATAGTAGAGGAAAATATATTTTGTTTAATGTCAAAATATTAAATAATTCTCGCATTGGATACTTAAACATAAGAAATCTTGAATAGATATGAGACAGTGAAATAATCCCTTACTACTTTGGTATTTTTTGAATCATAAACTACATGAATGAAATAAATTATAATGATAATATAAATACCATAAATAAAAATTTAATCATGATAAATCATATCATAGGGTAATTTTATATACCATATGAATGAACCATGTGTTGAATATGTTGTATGTCACACAAAAACAAAAGTGATACAGGAAAACACATATATTAGGTCTGACATTAATCATATGTGTTGAAAAATATAATATAATAAATATTAATTTATAATAAATATATTAAATAACAATAATCCTTTATATTATACTATATATTATTTAAATTTAATCTTTTATCACCCATTTATTTATAATTATTTATTAAAATCACTATTTCTAATGATAATTGCTTTGTTTTTCATGTGTGTTTTGGTTTGGTAGATTCAGTCATTGCATACTTATTATTGATCCATTATCTACATAATGATACTCATGATAAAAATATCACATATAGTCAATATATTAATATTTTTATTCCTCCATAATATATATATATATATATATAATTACACCATTCATAGAGGTAGTAGGTCATAGGTATTTATGAACACCATTTTCACTTTTCAAAAAATCAAATAAAAGAATGTTAAATAATAATTTACCTTCAATGGATCCTTTTTATACCATATATTTCATATATATTCAAAAATCAATCCGTATTACCATCCATGTTAATAAATAATGGGAAAAATAACATCACTTTTGGGAAGTTGTAGTCCACACGAACACATGAGAGATATTATCGTTTTACAACTGATGGGAAGGTAAGAATAAAAATTTGATATTATAATTACAAAATAATATTAATAATAAATATATTATATATTCATTAGGTCAAATTTTATAGTTTTCCATGTAAATTGGTGATGGAAAATGAATTACACCATAATGCGGAGACAGTATTCCCTACGTACACACGAGTGATGTTTTCACTTTTCATTGGATGGAAAAGAGATGGACAATGGTTTTACCATAATTATCATAATATTTATGTGCATTTATTAAACATTAAATATTATATTACTATATTTAAAACTCATTAATTGTATGTATATGAAGACTTAAACATGAAAGTGTCGGTAAAGATAATTACCCCTTCTTGAGTAGACATCTTTTATATCTCTTATCACGGGACCTGAGGATAGACTTTTTGAAGATAAAAACCCTCTACCAATTATATTATTATTTTTATAATGTAATTGGGTAATTTTAGTTCTATTTAGGTTTCTCAAAGTGGTTTAAATAAAATATAAAAGGGGTGTCCTTTTATAAGAGAGGGGATAGAAATTCTTGATTTGTAAAGTATTAAAATGATATGAAATATTTTTTTTACTAAATAGAATCAAATAAAATTAATTAAAATAAATTATTATTATTAGTTGAAATTATCACTTAAAATAAAATTTGGAAAATTTTGGTTTATATTCTCACCCTTATATTTTAGTTTTAACCTCTAGTTAATCCTTTAGACAATTACAGCAACATTAATGCTTAAGTCCCTTTAAGTGTACAAAATGTATATCATAAAAGTAAAAAAACCCAATAAATGGGACATGTATGATATTTTAAACCATATCCAATCCATTTTTCTTAATATAGTTTTTTTAGGAAATTTAACTAACTTAATAAAATATTATTTATTATAAACTATCAATAATTTCATTTTTGAAACTATTCATTTAATTTGACTTTAATGTCATCCCAAAACATGTAATTCAGATAAAGAATTTTAATAAATCTAAAATATATCATATATATCATTAAAATTTAAGGGTCACTGGAAATCACCAAAAAATATTACATTTGGAGTTTTTAAAATATTTATTTTTTATTTTTCTATCAATTGATTAAATATTGTGTTTGAGTTTCATAATCATTTAAGGTAATTATTCAATCACTAAAAATTTAAAATAAATTAACATGATAAAAAAATCAATAATCTATAAAATAAAAATGTATAATGTAACATTTTTTTTATCCCTAACACAAAATATTATAGATATTAAAAGAATAAAAGTTTCATTTTTTCCTTTATCTCTCACTTAAATATTATAAATGAAAACTCAAAGAAATATGTCACAATGATGTCTTTTTTAGGAAATTATATTTAAATGGATGAAATCCACTGATCCAATAGGATAAATTCAAGTGTTAGCGTCATTTATTAGTCCTTATCATATTATTTTTACCTTAACTACCTAATTTACCCTTATTGTAGTAGAAATTATTTATTGTGGTTACTATTCATAATGAAAAAAATAAAAGGTTTAAATTTAAAAAAATTATACTAATTGATTCAAAATATGGAATTCATTTTTTAGGATTCAATTTCTATAAATTCTGTAAATTAATATATGGTAAAAACGTAATGAAAAATTGTTTTTCAGAAAAAATCATTTTAATTTACAATTTTTTTAATTCTAAATTACATCATAAAATTGATTCTAAGTAAATTAATTAGAATATTAAAATTATAATAGAACTACTTTTACATTGAAATAATTTTGGACAAAAATGGAACTTAGACAATTTTTTAGACAAAAATACAATTTTCAATGAAAATCTGTACTTTTTACTATTCACTAAAAATCAGTCTTTTCAGAAAAATCCCAAAATTTCAACATAAGATAATTCTTAAGTCTGGATTTAAAAATAAATATAAAATAAATTTAATTATAGTGGAATAATTTAATTATTTCTTCCGTGCAAAAAATTAAAAATAAAACCATTTTGTTAAAATTGTATTTTTGAAGTAAAAAATGATTTTACTAAATAAATAAATACTAATTTATTATTAATAAAAACATTATATAAAACTTTTATATATTTTTTATAATGTGTTTAACCCTTTTACCCACCAATTAAATGGTTAAGTTATAATGATCATATTTAAATAATAATATTTTGTGGCTTATTTAAGCTTGGTGTTTCATGTTGTATACACTATCAAACATACTTTTGTTTTAAAATATTTAGGTGTTGCAAAGAGACACTCTTAATATTTGATTTTATTACCACATACCACATTTTACACCTCAATCAATTGAATACATTTGACTTTATCAATCACTATATTATTGAATCCATTGATTATCTAATCCTCCTATTAAATCTTGATCTTATACTAAAAAACATTCTAAAAGATTTAAATATTTTTAGGTATGAAAATATCAATTTATACATTTAAATTAAAATTATATTCTTCCTTTTACTATTTTTAATGTTTGGTTTCATGAAATACTTTACTTTGTTTCTTCCTTTTTCCTCTCCAAACATATATCACAACGTGGGAAACATAAAAATCTATCTTTATATTAACTCTTCCTTCTATTTATACTTAACTACCATCATTATATTCCCTTACTTTTTAAATTCCAACAATATTTGTAAAAACCTATTCATTAAGTTATTTTTAGTCATAAATTTATTCTACTTGTGTTCTTTAAATATTTTCCTCATATGAATATACATTCTTCTTCTTGAAGATGTTTTTCTTGGTACACCTCCTAATATTCACATTACTTATTGATTTTATCACTATATCTTGTTCATTCCCATCATCATCTCAAAACCTCATCATAATCTTTGAAATAAGGTTCCCAAAATTTCAATATATAATGTTAGAAATTTATTCTAATATTTTAACTTTCCATTCGGTATTATTAGGTTTGAAGAAAAGATTGGAATTACTTTATCAACTTTGAAATCTTTAGAGTCAAATTTCCATTGAGATAATCTTAATTGAATTAAATTCCACTCCATATGAAATTCCTTTTTCTAAAGGCTCATTATCATTATTTTGCATCTCATATGAAATAATATTATTATGAATTTTATCTAATGAAATTTATTTTACATTATTATCCTCAAGCACAAACACTTTTGGATTAAATAGAGTTTGAAATATTCTAAGAATTACCTTTAGTATTTTAATATTTTCTATGATATCTTGATGTCTAGAATGTCCACTATAATATCATTTACATGGTTAAATAATAAATGAATGTATCATTCATGTTTATATTAAATTCCTTATACTTGTTCCATAAAACTTATAACATAGCTTAATATACCTTCGATCCACCTTCAAATTTATTAAGAATATTTTCTTACAATGCATGTGAAGATTTACATGACATAACCATGGCAGATATTGTGTTGGATAAAGATCCCAATAGTATATTCAATCCTTAGGATTTAGCGTCCAACACTTTTTTGTCTCCCTATAATAGGGCTCTATTTTCCACTTTTATTGAGATTCTATGAATGATAGTTTTATGAACATCCATGCTTAATGAAAAAATCTAGTGTTTTTTACCCTTCAAAAGTTTGATGTTTTTTCCATTGACTATTGGAAGCCCATTTTTATTTAATCCTGTAATTAATTCCTCTCAAATAATAATATTACTAAGAAAAACAATTACTATGATACAACATTTTGTCCCTAAACAAGGTAAATTACCTAAAATAGGTGTTTTGTTAGTGAATTGGGGTTATTTATTTATTCTTAATAACTCTTTATAATGACATTATTTCATTATTATTACGAATACCTTCATCCCTCACAAAAAATTTGAAGTGATAATACCAATAAAGAGGGACACTAGTATTTTTTTATTATGTTCTTATGAACTAGTATAATTCAAGGATCATACAACTGTGATGTGAGAATGTACAAGAATCACTAAGTCCAATTAAAGGATAAAACTTTTAGTGTGGAATCATTGCCCCCCTAGTTTACAACAACTCATGATTTGAGAACTTAATACTCTCTTGACTATTGTGTGCTCACTGCTCCTTTTATATATTTACTAAATGTAGTCAAATAGTGTTTATTTACATTAAAATTGATGTGAAATTAATGTACTATTTCACAAAAATGATGAACTCTGCGTTTAAACAAAACCTTTTGTAGATTCTCTTTAGTTTTGCATAAAACCTTTTTTACACTACTAATGTTGTCTTCAATAATTTTTACACAAATAATTGTTCATTTTTTTAGATTTCTATTCACAAATTTTATTTATGTAAATACCAGTGGGTAAGAGATGAATTTACATAATTCCTACATGAAAATAGGGATATTATAAATCCTTCAAGTCTTTTTATCTACCTCTAATTATTAGTAATCTCAAATTTATTGGAAACCCCAGCCTAAAACACATGATTCATAAAAAAAATCATTAGTCTAAAAAACATATAACTGCTTATTCATGAATTTAATTTTGTTATCATAATATTGGTTTCTCATTTTTGTTTGAATTATGTTAAATTCAACCAATAATACAAGATAATCCTTCGTTTTCATTAATTATTTTCTTAATATTATTGAACAGGATTCAAGATTCCATAAAAGTATTTCCCTCATGAATATTTCTTAGTATCCACCAATTTAGTGATTTTCCAACATACAAACAAACCATAAACTCAAACAAATCAACTTGAGGTATTTTTTACAACATATTGAAAATTTTAAGGTGAAAATTAGAGTTCATATATGTGATTTGGATGGAATTCACATTATCAATCTATTGACCAAATCAATCCCATTTTCATTATATACATTGTGGATAGTTTTTTAATTCACATAATAATTTATATTGATACATGGTCTAATTATTTTCCTATAACAATATAATCAATTCAATAATATATTATGGTAAAAAAATTATATACTGTATATATTTTAAGGAAAATATATAATTAAATTCTATTTTATAATTCATCATCTATTTACATGTATATTTATTCTAGAACATGTTATAATGCTATTGGTTTTAATGGTTGCTAAAAAGAGTTATAAATTAGTTCATATACATCATATTAAACATCATATTAGGCATGATAATGTGAAAGTAAAACCCCATTCAATATATTTAAACTCATACATTATAAAACAAGAAATATAATAATACCTAATTTTTTTTCAAGAGTAAGAAAAATTTAAAGTAAATTTTAATTGACATTATTTTATTTTCCATTACATGTATTATGATCATTTATTAATAACTATTAATTTCATAAACAAATGAGTATATAAAATAATAACACACACTAAATAGGGTTCTATGGTTGGTCCATGATCCCACAAAAATAAAAAAAAAGTCACCTTTGAGGTAATATCATGGTTAGTATGGTGTGGATATGAAAATGTTATCCCATATTTTATTTACTTTTTCCCAATTTATATCATTGAAAATTACTATGGAAAATAGATATTTCATAAAAAAATTGACACAATATTCTTAGTGTAGTGGTCGGAGTTAATTACCAACTATTTATTGAAATTTTGATACCAACAAAATTGGATTATAAATTCAACTGTAAATGTATATATGGGGTATTCTAGAAATTATTCTTGTTATATGTATATTATTTTTAAGATACAAAGTGCTTGGTTTTCATTTAAAAATGTTATATATTTTAGAACCAAACATATATCACATAGTCATATCTGAGAGAACACATACAAATAGTCATGATACATTATTTAAATTATAGATTATTAATTTTTGACATATATTAACTAACTTCATATCAATCCAACATAAGGTGAAACAATTTTTTATGAAAGTGTTTTCTTTCAATTTAAAAGTGAAATTTTAGTCAAAAATGTGTGCCACACCAAAAAAATCATGGAAAATGATATTGTATTGTCATGATAAATTAATTAAATTTCCAATTATTAATTTTAGATATATAGGAATTAATTTCATGTCAATTAGACATCAAGTGTGTCTCGTATTACTGAGATAAAATGTTTTCTATTTTAAAATGAAATTTTAGTTTAGAAAAAATTCTAGATTCTAAAAACTAATAAAAAAATTTTAAACAGTTATAATAATTTTGGTAAATGATTAATTATACCTCTGTGAAATTTATAAATTAACCATAAATCAATTTAATATCGGGTGTGTCTAATTTGAATAAAAGTGCATGTTTTTAATTTAAAAGTGACATTTTAAATTAAAATATGGATCACATTGTAAAAACCAATACAATGTCGTTAGATTGTCATGATACATTAGGAATTTTTGTCCAAAATAAGGATAATACTGTGGGGTGAATCATGGTATACATATTTTATTAAAACATATTTTCAAAAATATTATTCCACTACTCTAAGTAACTAGTATCTTTCTCATATAAGAACATTGAAATTAAGGATCCGTAAATAGGGACACAAGAAATTTTACATGGTTCACCCACACTAGGATAATCCATTAATCATAAATGTATGATCTTATAATTTAACAAAATTAGTATGCCCACTATTTATTTTAAATTTTAGAATAGTCACACTCGCCCTTCATGTATGTTACCATTAGAGAACAAATAGAGAACTCGCTAATCTCCATACAAGATAGAAATCACTACTCACCTTGTACGTTTGTTATTACTTCCAAGAACAACAAACAGAAATTAAAATAGTGATGGAAGAAGAATGAGCATAGTATTAAATCACATGATGAGATTACTTGATCTTTTGGAAATGTATTCTCCTGGATATACTTTTGTGAATTTTTCTCATTTAAACACAAATTATGGAATTCCCACTATGTTATGCATCCACCCACACTATTACTACTTCCCATGTTATTTTCGTGGATTCTCTCTTATTTTCTATTTTCTATAAATATCTTAATAAAATATCTATGTTAACATATCCATTAATTTCTCCATGAAAATATATATAATATTAATAATTTCAATAGCACAAGCCAGGTTTTTTGATTTAATTCATCAAAAAAAATATATTACCATGATAAATATAGAAGAAAATCTTGTTAAAAATTTCCACCAAAAATCATGATTCAATACTTCTTGGTACCTCTCATGATTTTCTCTATTATAAATTCAGCGAATTTCATCTTGAAAGTAGACAATTAATTTCTATGATCTTCTTTTTCACACACTCTAGTACCTATGAAATCCTCCCATAATAATTTCATTAAATGGTTTGAAACTTACATATAGTTCATCAAAATTCCATGTAAATAATCTCATGAAATACCAAACACCTTCTCTAATTAATCTTAATATGGATCTTAATTTACTTGAATTTTAATTATGTTTATTAAAATCATAGTCATAAAAATCGTCAAAAACATTTACCCAATAATTAATATTATTTAAATATTTTGATCTTATATAATAAATACTATATCTTATATATCCCCTTAAAACATAATAATATATTAAATATTCCATGTAAAATCATATGTATCACCACAAATCATAATATCATTTACATAAAAATTAATTTCTTATAAATTACCCTAAAACTTCATAATATCATACATTTTCAATTTAATATAGTATATATCACTAGAAATATATTACACACTATAGTAAAACCTCTATAAAATTTATAATTCTTCTCTATGGGGTCTTATTTATCCTTTATAAAACCTTAGTTTTACCTTGTAATATTTTACATATCACTTATAATATATTTCATATTATTGAGAGACCTATTGGAATTCTCTAATTATATATCCTCAAATCATACATATCCCTTCACCATTTTTCTATAATTTTGATTATATTTTATATGAACTCTATCCAAATAAATATGTATAAATATTGAATCCTTCAATAATTATTAAATATTTGAAATTTATTTTTCAATAAAAAATCATAATTATTACAGGTTTTTTTCAAAAAATATCTCCCATTTTGTTTCTTAACAACACAATAATACCATTTAGACCAAACTTTTCTACTTCAATGCTCTAATTAAAAAAACTCTAACTTTAAAATGATGGTGTATTCAATGATTTTCTAAATAATTTAATTTATCTCAAATTATTCATGGTTATCATGAAGAAAAATATTTATAAGAATATTTCACTATGAAACACCACATTGACCTTCATGAATTACTCTCTCAATCACTACAACAAAATTAACCATTTGTTACCAGTAATAAGAAAATACCATGAATATAAATATTCATATAAAATGATTTTTTATGAGTACCAAATCAACATTTTACGTCATATTCCCTTGAATAAATTTTCATATGATCGCCTTCAACATAGAAAATTTCCCCATCATTTTTAATATAGGAATAAAACACTTAAAACACAGTTTCCCCTTGAAAAATTTGAAATCCAAATATCCTCCTTAGTCAATGAACAAAAATAGAACATTCTTTAAGGTTTAAAAATAATATTATTCAAACGTGTAAAAGAAAGAGGGATTAAGGTCTAGGAGATTTTGGGTAATTTCTTGAAACTACTTAAGAATATGGAAATAGTTAGACTTTAAAATCCAACTAATGTTTCTCTTACACTTATTTTGGTAGTGTTATTATCAGGATGTCTATAATTTTATGTTTTGTTGAAATATGCTCCAAGTTCAACAAAATATTATCAAAATTAATTTTTAATAAATTTATATTTGATTCCAATGTTCTTATTTCATAAATGATGGACATTTATGGTTTTTAGATTATTAACATTCTGGTAATTACACTTGATTATAGTTGTATATTTCACTTTAACTACATTTTGATAAAGCTACTACATTATTCATATAATTTTTGTACCTGATAAAGTATCCAATATATATATATATATATATATATATGTTATAGTGATTAATAATATTTAGTATTTATTCTAGCTCATCCTAGATATATACAAGTTTCTAATGAAAAAACACCTCAAAATGTTTACATCCTATAATTTTATAAAAAATACAGATCTATATTAAAGTATCTTAATAACTCCTACAATAATGTGGAATGATAAAAATTCCTAAAATTCACCATGCTTCATATAAAATGATGTATTCTTTTCACAGTTATCAAGTGTATTTATTTGGAACATCTTTGATAAATTGTATCTTGTCAAGTAGAAAACATGATTTTCATCATTTTTTAAGTATACTATGATTAAAATTATTTGCCTATAATAAATTATATTTATCCTCTTTCCATTTTAATCTCATTAAAACATCATTTTTTAGAAACTAGTGTTTTCATATCCATTTAATACTCCATTCCAAATCATTTCAACAACTCTTTAGAAAATTTTGATTGGAGAATAAATATCCCATTCATTCCATATATCACCTAAAAATTAAAGAAAAATTCTGTTTCACCGATCATGTATATTTAGAAATCGAATTGTTTAAATTAATATAATTTTTATTAATTTTTACCCCTATAAATCTTGTTTTTCAAATTAACATAATCTATCATACATTTATCATTCTCATTTGGATATAGATATTATGACCAACTTCACCTCACTAAAAATTGATATTTTTAGATCAATCAAGTCTATGATATTGTTCAATTGGTATTTTCTTTAGTTTATAAAATTATTTTTTCAACCAAAAACATTGTTCTAATATTCATCAATATGAAAACCATTCAGGTTCTCAGTATAAAAACATTCATCATGTAATCTCTTTATAAATGTATATTTAACATCCTTTTAAAAAATCTTAATCTATCATTGCAATGATAAAGATGAAATTTACTCAATTTTGTCCAACTATAGCATAAGAGAAAATATTGTATCCACATATATTCCTTCAATTTTGGAATATCTATTATAGAAAATATGTTCATTTATTTTTAGTCACTTATCTTTATTCTTTGAGTTTGTTACAAAAGAACTATTTGGTTCCTGGCGCATTTGTGTTTTCCACCCATCAGACAATTTATTAAGATTTATTTTTCAATAGTATATCATGATATTCAGGTACAAAAATGATCAAATTATCATCCTATAAGCCACTTGAAAAAACATAGGCTCTCCCTAAGATAACTATAATGTTTTGGGTAGATACATTCTTTGAGATTTCACTCAAGTTTTTTGGTCACCAATGATATTGTACACATCAATTTTAGCCCTTCATTTCAACATTCTTATAACTAAATAACATTTTTCTATTTATTATCTATATATAATAATAAATCATAACCACCCCTTGTTCTACCCTTATGTTGATCAAATAATCATAACTTTTTTTAGAAATTATCTTGATTTTTTTGGAATGATGTCTAGATTTCCTCAATAGTAATGTCCTGGATTAAAATAATTGTCCCAATAAATTTTTTAAATAGTTTCTATGTGATCATTATAGTGTATCTAATAAATATAGATTCATATCCATGAGAGTGAAACTATTAATTTTTTTCCAAATTGATAATAAAATATTTAATCTGAATATTTAAAAAAATAATTTACTATAGGCTTATTTTCATATCACGGCGCATAAGAAGACTATTAATTACCAAAACATAACTGTAACACCCCGTCCCTGGCCGCCTGAATGGAACTAAAGTGGGGAGAACCAAATCACAACAAGTGTGCCTCTCCATAAACTAGTGGATTATGACTAGTAATGAGGGATAAATATATTCATGGGGATATTGTTCTCTCTAAAACTATTCTCATGGGTAATTCCCAATTCAGTTAAAAATTCATCATGACCCGTCTATATATTAGATGTCCCAGCAACCTGTAGACATAAAACTAGGGACCAACTAGGCCCATGTAGTTTTAAATATGAATGTAAAAAATGAATTCCATATAATTAAAAAACCATAAGTAATAATCTACAGCAGATAAAATAAAACAGTCATTTTATACAATAAATGGAATGCAATACATTACATACCAAATAGTGACTGAAAATAAATACAATGGCCTCTGGCCCAAAAAATGTACCATCCTTGCATATCCATGGAATACATAACTATCTAACCTATACCCATATCACATCTCTATGTGGTGCCAATTTTTTGAGTGGAAAATGAGATTCTACACACACACACATAAACCAATATTCTATTCAAGGATAGGGGTGAGTCCAATGACCCATTAGGTTTTCACAGTGCCTCAAAAAAACTATGTAATATTTTGATCAACAGTATGTGTGTAGAATACATATATATAATGAATTTTTTCCCATGAAACACACCCACCTAAAACTATAGCACACTTTCACATACAAGCATACCTACATTGAAAATATGTCGAAATCCATCTTGTACCACTACTCGAGTAATACCAGCTTCAATTCCATGCCAAAATCAAAATCGTACTATAACCCACACATTAAGAACCTCATAATCATTCTAGAAGGGAAATATATTAGGAGATCAGTAAAACATGTGACCCAAGTCATGTTTCTTTCACCCATGTCACTACCTCATCATGTACCCAGGCTCATCCCTATATACTTAAGAAAGTCCATCAAGTAAACACAACCAATCCCCGTAGACTCTAGGGAGGTCAAACATGTCCATCATCCCATTACAAAAGTTATAATGGGTCCCAAACAAGTAATAAGTATCATTCTATAGGTTCTTTGAATGACCAAACATCAATTACCATGACCCATCCATGCACAGTTAGGGAGTTCCATCAAGTTTGAAGTTAGAAGATACAGAAAAAAATCATCTAAAGTTAATAGCCCATATCATTACTCCTCAATTCACCATACAAGAACTAATCCCTTGGGATCTAGTCTCATATACAAGAATCCACCCAGGTCCCTTGGACTCATCCCAACCCTCCATGGTTCTTTCACTATCTCAGGTATTAACTTGTCACATTGATAGAATGAGAAAAAAACATTAGTTAAAGCATACAGTACTTTAAGAATTTACCCTAATAAGGAACATAAAATTAAAATCACAAATTAACCAAGATAGATTGAAGAGTCAAGACCCCCTACATCAATGACATTTTGATAACTCATACCAAGCCTTTAATATCTTTTATTGAGTACAAGATCCACTGTCACAACCTCTTTCATCACCAAATTATATAATTTAATTAAATGAAACCAAATACAGAATTAGAATAATATTTGTAAAACACATCGGGTGGTCCAATTGTGCATGAAACATGTGTAATCAAGTGCATTATACTCATGACACAACACTGATCCAAAGAAAAAACCCATTAATTTATTAACTTTAATTAAAGATAAATTTCAATCAAATTTCTCCCAATATCAAATTAAAACCATCATTTTATGTTACTTGAAATAAATTAGTAAAATGAATTGATTATACTATCTAAATATTACCTATACGTTCCACACACAAAATACTCATAAGGTGAAATGATTTCTCTATTCTATGAAGAAATATTATATCTAATCCCCACCAAACATGATGAAATTTGGAAAATAATGAAGGAAGAGAACAATGGGGAGACAGGAGAAGGTATTACATTGAAATATAATGTAAAATGCCTTCAAAATAAACTAGATTAAAGTAACATTATTGGATGTAAATGGGGTACAAGAAGTAATCTCCCTATTGTTTCCATTCGTCTAGTGAATATGAAACCTCATGGGGTTAAAAATAAGATCCCCCATAAGTGGATAAAAGGCCCCTCAATAAAATGAGGAGGTCCATACCCCCCAACCGACTAGTGGGGACCACTAGGGAACTAGTGGGTTCAAAATGTGTACACATCACACTGTTAATCCCACCATCCAGTTCATGGTTCCTCAATAGTGAGCCAGTGTGCCCAGAAAGTGTGAAAAAAAACTGTTTAGCCCACTATTTGTATGGTGGTGATCTATTGAAAAATAGCATCCCAAATACCCAACTATCAATTGGGAAGCACTATAAACCCTCATTTAATCCTAAATACATATCTAAAACCACATCCAAGAGGTTTTCAGTGATTTTGAATGGAACTCTGAATCTTGACACTCAAAACTGACCCAACACCAATAAAAAATTTCAAATTTATATTGGAATTTATTTTCTATAACAACACAGGTCATTAAAGAACCCCCCACCATAATGATTCTCATCATTTAAAAATGATGTGAAATATTGAACCATGTATCCCAACATTTAAAATTATTAAATTCAACATTACTTGGACATGTTTTATCTTTTAAAACAACAATGATTTTTCTATGAAACTCTAAACATTCAGACTAACTACATCGAATCCTTTAAAAAACATTTGGTTCAATAATAAAACCTCATCCATAATTTCCCATGAAATACTTATTACATGGTTTCCAACTCATCGCATAATATTCCACATGATGTCATTTTTTGGTAGCTTCTAACCAACATTCCCAAAAACCACTTATCCTTAACCACCCATATGTCATAAAAAACTTTTTATATAGTATCATAACTCTATAGTAATCCCTTTTCCATCCAAGAACTTACACAGTAGTTGTATCCCAACATATGGTTCCATATCTTTATTAAAA
This sequence comes from Viscum album, assembly GCA_963277665.1. Classification (NCBI taxonomy): domain Eukaryota; kingdom Viridiplantae; phylum Streptophyta; class Magnoliopsida; order Santalales; family Viscaceae; genus Viscum; species Viscum album. Next base: position 1,707,175,859 of record OY728140.1, on the reverse strand, counting down.
CCTCAACCAATTAATGAAATCATATTCCATTATAATTATCATTGAAGAAACATCGATCAAAATCCCACTCAAATAACCTCAAACCACCCTAATTTGGTTGCAATTAACTATCTCAAGTCAATATCATACTCAAACTCTGAATTTGGTCTTTACTGAGGAATAAAGATTACTTAACTTCACCTATGAACTAGAATTATGATTCCACCTCAACTATCTATGAACAGAACCACTAAATCCTTGACCCTTTCTACATGAAAAAAAATTTCCCCATGACTGACACAATTCTTCCAACCATAGGATTGTTATTATTGTCAAATTTTTAAACAAGCACTTATCTCCATAGACCATGATCCATCTATACCTGTATGAAATGACAAGACATATCTAACCCGCTCATAACTAAGGAAAAAATCCAAATATATACCACCATCCATTTCACAATCACCATAATGTCATTCTTGACCTAAATTAATCATCCAAAATTAGGATCAAACCCTCTTACTAGTCATTGATGTGCTCCCCACCCTGTTTATTTCCCTATAATACTCCTTGAGAACTGACCCAAAACAATTCCAATACCACATGTGTACCACTCTTCAAGATCCATGTCCTTTTATCCCAACAAACTCATGTCAAGGAATAAGATCTGACTGATCGCACCATGTCATGTTGATCCATTATCGATGTTACCTCTCACAACCAAGGGATATCTCAAATTTATAACTAAAATCTCTGGTCCACCATTTCTTAATATGTCTCATCAAACACATTGCCCATCACATAATGAGATTGACCCAAAAATGAAACCACTAACATTATACCACCATAGTAATTCTCAGTTTGATCCACAACCAGAAAAGATTTCAATGGATCCACACATGGGTGTTCATAAATCTATAAACCAAATGGCACTATGTGTCAGCCACACAAACTAGCACTCAAATACTGAGACATTTACCCAAAATTATCACGGGCACTCACTATCCCCTTTCATGGAAAAGGGTTCCATTGAGAACCCACTAACATGTTCTTAGCCATTATCCAATGAATTCTTAGCTGAACCTAATGATCTCACACCCCCATGCAACTCAAGAATAAAGCCTAAATTGAGTTCACATGAGTATCATCCCATAAATCCAAGGCTCACATTCATATCTTGTTTACCATGATCCATGTGATTGTTGGATGCAACCAATCCAAAGTACCCTAAATACCCCTCTTCAAAATCAGGGCATCTACCCATGCCCAATCGTAACACACAACCACCTACCACACATGTTTTATTCCAAATGTCAACAATAATTCATTCACACACTCACAAAGCACAACAGCAGTCATCTCCGACATCCAAGATCTATAATTTTACCCATCTCCATTACTAACCCCCATGATGGGGCCGAACCGCACCTATCAATTCCAAAACAACAATTTTTTATTACCCTAACAAACCATATAATATCATATAGTTCTCCCACCAGACCACTCGACTAATTATGGCCTATTAAAAATAGTGTTTCTTCACATAATAGGAATCACCTATGAAGATAACACATAAACTGGTCCCAAATAGATATCCAAATTAAAAATTCATCAGGAATTACAACCTATAAAATGAAAAAGGCATGTCAATACACATCATTGGTCTGGTCCTTGAACCCACCAAAATCACATCCAACTACTCAAGCCTCACATCAAACATCCACAAACCTATCGTAAGTGGATTCCACAAAGTATCCACTTAGATCTTACCCTCAGTTTCTTCCACCAAACATCATACCCATAATCCCACCACTAGAGGACCCATCAAAAAACCAAAAATATCCTCTAAAGCATAAAAACCACTAGGATTCACCTAGTCTATCACCATAGATCCAGAAAACTAGATTATATAGGAACCAGTTCTCTTTATACACCAAACAAAGGAAGCACACACAATCCTGCTGACCTCACTTAGTAGATTCCAAAAAACCTCAGTACATAGGATGAGCACACAAGTGAAGAATCTATGTTATCCCATCCAACACATGAAGTCCAAAAAAATTGATTCTCTAGACACCATTTTCCTAATATCAAAAATCAATTTCCAAAAAAAATCTCAAATTGAAACTCCTCATGTTTTCAAACACCAATTGATATCCGAGGGTTTTCCATAAAAACCAAAATCACCAAAAGTTCCAATCTTGGTGTAACGACCCAAACTTTTTGAATAGTATATTAACTTACTCTTAACAATTTAATAGAGATGTTAATGGTTAATACAGAAATAGGAGTCGATGGCTTCATCTAGTAGACTTGATCCTTATGAAGCCCACTTATCAGAGCTTGGGAAGGAGGTGGAATCTTTGGGATTCTCTTTGGACTAAGCCCCAGCCGAACTCCAGCATGTCAAGCTTGAACGGAAATGCCTGTGGGAGAAGTTCAAGTTAGTAGAGATTACTACTAGGGCAATGTTATCTGAGCCTCTTTCAGATTCTCTCACCATAGCACACCTTACACTTAGGTCATATGCTGGTGTTATAAGGGGATGTGTGATGAGACCGTAGCTTCTTTGTGTAATCCTTTGGGATGAATAAATTGAGAATTCTTCCTTTAGTGATGTTTGTGAAAGTTCAAATGTTATGATAATTTTAGGATGTATTTTATTGATGAATTTTGAAAAAAGGGATATTTTAAAATATTTATGTAAACCTTAAATAATTAATGATGTGTGATGATTTTCAAAAAATGGTCTTCTGCAAAAGTGTTCAGTAAGGAATTTGGAGTCTAATAAGTCCAACTTAATTTTTGATGAATAGTAAATTATGAATAGTAATTTTACAGTTAGGATTTGTAATGTGACCAAATGGATTAGTAATCTCACTAAAAGAAAGTTTTAATATAATTTATACACCTAGATTAAGTAATTTGATTCAATAAAATGGGTAAATAACAATTTCATAAATTATTATTCAAGTATTAGTTTTTTCTGGTGAATACTGTTTTTTAATTAAAAATTAAATTAAAAATATTTAGAAAAGTATTTTTATAAAATGGACTTTATTTTTGAACTCAGAGCATCGATATTATGTTATGGTAATTTGTGGGGATTTTTCAGAAAAAATGAATTCTTGGTGAATAGTGTTTTTATTTAAAAATTAAATTAAAAATATTTAGAAAATTATTTTTATAAAATGGAGTTCATATTTGTAATCAGAGCATAGATATTTGGTTAAGGTGAAATTTTGGTATTTTTCTAAGAAAGATAAATTTTCAGTGAATAGTAAAAATGCAGTTTTAGGGTTTCGGTATGTTAAATGACATCATAACTATGTCATGATGTTGTCATGAGATATTTTAAGGGATGGTCGACTAAAGGGGATGAATTATTTTATGAGGTTTCCCAAGTGTCCAATACCATGGTTTTTCCAAAACCACTAATGAGGTGTCCCTTGGCCATTAATGCCTTGTCCCCTCACTTTCCCTATAAATACCAAGCCATTCTCTCATCCTTTAGACTAAAAAATCATCCTCAACGAAGTTCTGGTCTCCTTACCTCCCAAGAAGTCCTCCCAAGGTTCCCTCAAGCCTCTCAAGGTCCCAAACTTTGAGTTTTAAGAGTTTCTTTTAAGGTAAGGGATCTGACCTCCCTCTTTCTTTTCAAGCAATCTCTTTTATGTCATTTCTTTTATGCTCTATGTTCTTATGTTGGAGAATGTTCTTTTATATTAATCTTACTGCCCTTTTCATTTTCATATTATGATATACCCCCTATTGCTATCATCAATTCATTTTAAGAATGATTAAGGGGCGCCGTTAGGTTGCTGAATTTTTTAAGGGATTCTTTCACCTTTATCATTTTTCAAAGTTCTACATTCATGTCAAGTCTTTTGAGTTCCTTTTTATTATGTTGGGGTATGATATCTATATCTATCATACTGAAATTTTATGTTCATATGATTAGAGACCCTATTTGATCTCATCAATTCATTTTTTTGTTGAAGTTTAAGTGACACCGTTAGGCTGCCGAATTTTCATAAGAGAAATCTAAGTTTTGTCTTCCTTCTGTGTTTTTCATTTCAAATGGTATGTCCTTAAAATTTCATTACCATGTTCATATATCCTTCATATTCTGTCCCTATACTATTTTATGGGTCATTTATGAATGTTTGACCCATGTCCCCTCCCTTTTCAATGTTTTCTAAAACCCCGAAACATAGCCGTTATGCTACAGAATTTCCGTCTCAAAATGTCTCTCTCTTTTTCTAATGTTCTTTTATGTTATTAAGTAAATACTCAAAGCTATCTATTCTATAGTTTTATTCACATATATACCAATTTTTTCTATTTTAAATTCTGGTATTTACATACATGAGACCCGCTTTCCCTTTCCATGGGATTAAAGTGACATAAATATCATGTCTATAAAGCAATTTTTAAAACGTTATGATTATGAAATGAAACCCATTTCTTTTATGATATATGGGTTGTTTATGAAATGATTTATGATTATATATTTGGCTCACATAATGATAAAGACAAATTTAAGGGTGCGCCCTCATAGCGCTCCAATGCATTGGGTAAAGACTTAATCTCTAGAGATGACCTTTTAGACTGATACCTTGGTGGATAACCTTGGTAATTTTTATTGACACCTTGGGGATGGACCTTGGTGAAACGAAAATTATTGTCATTGTAAAATGTTTTAGCCACATCTTCAAGTTATGAAAAACGTTATTTTTATTATGATATGCCTCATGATTTCTTTCTCATTCCTTAAAGGTCTTTTAATTACCTTATTGAAGTATCTCAAGTTCACATGTAAAATGGTTCTCTTGTTTCCCTTACTAGGCCTTATGCTCGCCCTTTCTTTTGATGTATGTCCCCAGGTTATGAGATGAAGTAATTAACCTAGGATGAACTTAAGAAAAATCCTTTCAATTGTTTAAGAAGAATGTTTTATGTTGTTTTCATGTATTATGTTTCTGGTTTCCAAGACACTAAATCTTAAAGATCCTCAGTTTTTTGTAATGTAATGAATGTTTCTGTTATAAAAATGCAGGATTCCATGGTTGGTATCAAAGGATGGTTTAGTTATTTGTAAAAATTAGGATATAAAAACTTTAGGAAGAACACTATAGAAAAGTTTAAATATAAGAAAACTTCTTAGTATTTTGGTAAGTATTGAGTAAGTGGTTTATCAAACAAATACATCCCTGTCTGGATAAGAGCAGGTAGAGGCGGCTCTGGCACAGATGTACATAGGGGTAAAACCCGAAAACACCTCTTTTAGCTAGACTCGAATGGGAACTGGTGAACGATAACGGGCCTTACTGCACTCTTGGTTACTACACTCCCAGGGGATATGTTTGGTTAATCACAAGCTTTTTATGAATCATTATGAAGGAATTATAGAGAAACATAATTGTCTAAGAATGAAGTCTTAGTTAAAAGATTCATAAATGAAATAAGTTTCTCACTAAAGTTTTTTTATTTTAGAAAATGGCGGGCAATAGGAGGAACCGTGCAGATGGTGACCACAATGTACCATGTGCTGATGGCCTTCCGATGGAAGCCGGAATGGAAACATTCATGCAAATGATGAACCAACTGACTCAATTTATGATTAATAACTTGAATCAAGCACAGAGACCGATCTCACCACGAAGGGAACAACATTCTATTGAGTCCTTCATGCGTCAACGACCACCAACATTTAGTGGATCTACTGACCCTTTGGTTGTAGAACAATAGATAAGCTCCATTGAAAAGATCTTTTCTGTACTTCGTTGTTCAGAACAACAAAAAGTCACCCTTGCTGTTTACCACCTAGAGGGAGAAGCTGATCAGTGATAGTCACTAATCAAAAATACGAAGCCACAAGGAGAGATGGAAGTCATGGAGTGGGAAGAGTTCTGGGGAATATTCTTTAAAAAGTATTTCCATCGTTCCATGAGAACAATAATGGAGAAAGATTTTCTCGAGCTAAAGAAGAAGGAGAAAGAATATGTCGGAATCTATGAGATGAACTTCACCCGACATTCATGATTTACCTCTAGCTTTGTCATGGATCCGAGTGAGAAGGTTGACAGATTTTTCGGTGGACTGAGACCTCATCTGCGGAAGAATATAGCCAACCAGGACTACGATAGCTACGAGGAGATCATGCAGAGTGCAATGAAAGTTGAGCTAGAGTTTGGTAAGACACAGTGGTCTCATAAATCAAATGACAAGAAGAGATCATTAGAGCCCAGTCTAGGGAAGACTTTTCATCAGGGAAAAGGTGGAAAGTAAATTCAACTTACAACATGAAATAAATGTGGGAAGAAGCATCTGGGGTACTGCTTGATCGGAAATGGAAAGTTTTACAAGTGTGGAAGAGAATTCCATATTGCTCGGAATTGTCATAGTGAGGTGAAGCCTCAACTTCCCAACACTAACGACAGAGGAATGATGGTTCCGGCCCTACCCGAAGTCAATTGATTCAAGTGTGGACAGCTTGGGCACTTTGCTAATCACTGTCCATATCCGAGGGTAGTGGAGGGGAATCGCCATCAACCTCAGCAAAGGCCAAGGGAGAGAATACATTCTTTTGCTATCACAACAACTGAAGTTGAAGTTATGAACGACGTGGTAGCAGGTACTCTTGTTGTCCTCTAAAAACTAGCAAGTACTTTGTCTGATTCTGGTTCTATGCATTCCTTTATTTCCTCCATGTTTGCAAAGAATATAGAATCAATCCCAGAACTGCTTGAGGTAGAGTTGTCAGTCAAGACTCCAAGTGGGATTATACATGCATCAACATTGTTTAGAGACTCTAGTGTGTACTTTAGTGAGCACTATCTTATCTCAAATATAGTAGTCATTCCCATGTTGGAATTCGACGTTATACTAGGGATAGACTGGCTCTCAAAGTATAATTCTAAGATCAAATGCATAAGTAAGGAAATCTCATTAGTCTTGAATGGACGACCTGCAATTATCTTCCAAGGAGAGATATTCCGAACTGATCCCTATCTAGAAGTACCTCCTATAGATTTCTTTATGGAGTTAATCAGTTATGATGAATAAGGAAAAGGTAGTATACAAATAGAAGATGTTCTGATTGTTCAGGAATACATGGATGTATTTCCTGAGGAGTTACCAGGACCTCCCCCAGAAAGAGAGGTATAGTTCTCCATTGAACTCGTACCTGGATCTCAACCGATATCAGAGACCCCATATAGAATGGAAAATGTGGATCTAGAAGAGTTAAAGAAACAACTCCAAGACTTATTGGAGAAGGGTTTTATCCGACCGAGTGTGTCTCCTTGGGGAGCACCAGTTCTCTTTGTGAAGAAAAAGGATGGATCAATGCGGCTATGCATTGATTATAGAGAACTGAATGGGATCACAGTGTAGAACAGATACCATATTCCAATAATTGATGATTTATTTGACCAACTTCATGGTGCCCAATTCTTCTCTAAGATTGACCTTCGATCTAGTTATCATCAACTGAGGGTGAAGAAGGAAGATATCCCAAAGACTGCCTTCTGATCCAGATATGGGCATTATGAGTTTACTGTCATTCCCTTCGGCTTGAGTAATGCTCCTGCTATTTTCATGGATTTGATGAATAGAGTCTTTAAGGACTACCCTGATAACTTTTTGGTAGTTTTTATTGATCATATTTTGATATATTCGAAAAGTCGTGAGGACCATAAAGATCATCTGAGGGTTATTTTGAAAACTCTGTGGAAGGAGAGGCTCTTTGGAAAGTTCATCAAGTGTGAGTTTTGGTTACAAAAAGTGGCTTTCTTGGGACACATCGTAACCAATGAAGGAATCTCGGTTGACCCTAAAAAGACAATGGTTGTGGAGGAGTGGCCTCAACCCACAACAGTAACTGAGATTCGTAGTTGCCTTGGTTTAGTGGGATATTATAGGAGTTTTGTAAAAAACTTTTCACGGATTTCTAATCCACTAACCAAGTTGACTCGAAAAGGGGTTAAGTTCATCTGGACAAAGGAATGTGAGGAATGTTTCCAAGAGCTGAAGAAGGGATTGGTTACTGCACCTGTGTTAACAGTACCCTCTATCGGAGAAGGATTCTTTATTTTTATCGATGCATCTCTAAAAATTCTTGGGTGTGTCCTCATGCAAAATGACAAGTTAATTACTTATGCATCTCAACAGTTGAAGATTCATGAGAAGAATTATCATACGCATGACTTAGAGCTAGCGGCGGTTGTTTTTGCTCTAATGATATGGCGACACTATCTTTATAGGGAGAAATGTGACATATACACTGACCACCAAAGTTTAAATTATATTTTCACACAGAAAGAATTGAACATGAGACAAACTAGATGGTTGGATCTTATTAAAGACTATGATTGTTCAATTCATTATCACCCTGGAAGAGAAAACAAAGTTGCGGATGCGTTAAGAAGGAAAGACCCTATTGTTCTGGCAACAATGAGGATCCTAGGAGATCCCTTGATTAAAGATCTAGTAAAACTGCACATGGGAATTGTAAGGGAAGGGACATCATCAACCTTATCCCAAATGATTTATCAACCTTCATTACTAGAGAAGATCATGAAGGCTCAAAAATAAGATCCTTTGTTGTAGGAGAACTGTGAGGCTGTAAAGGATGGGAAGTTCCCTGATTTCAATATTTATCAAGAAGGTGTATTGAAATTTCGTATAAGACAATGTGTTCCATCTATTCCAGAGATAAATAATGAACTGATGGATGAAGCTCATAGCTCTACTTTCTCTATACATCCGGGAAGTACTAAAATGTATAGAGACCTTTGTGATCATTATTGATGGGATAACATGAAGAGGGATATTGTTGATTACACTACAAGGTGTCTGGTGTGTCAACAAGTAAAGGCGGAATGACAACTTCCTAAGGGGGTATTACAACAGCTACCCATACCAGAATGGAAGTGGGATAATATCACTATGGACTTTGTAACTGGTCTCCCGAAAACATCCAAAGGAAATAATACGATATGGTTTATTGTGGACTGTCTCACCAAGACCTCCCATTTTATCTCTATTCGGGGAGATTTCTCTATGGATCAACTTTCCAAGATAAACGTAAAGGAAGTGGTAAAGATGCATGGGGTACCACTATCCATCGTTTCTGATCGTGATCCAAGATTCACATCAAAATTCTGGAGAAGTCTTCAACATGCTCTGAATACTGAATTGAATTTTAGTACGGCTTATCATCCTCAAACTGATGCCCAATCTGAAAGGACTATTTAGACACTCAAATACATCCTGATATTATGCTCAATGGAATTTAAAGGTGGATGGGATCAACACCTCACATTATTTGATTTCTCCTATAACAACAGCTTCCATTAGAGTATTCAAATGGCACCCTATGAATCTCTGTATGGAAAGCGATATTGAACTCCTACTTGTTGGGATGAAACTAGTGAGAGAAAGCTTCTTGGGCCTGATCTTGTGCATGAGATGACAGAACAGGTTCATGCCATCCAAAAACGCATAAAGGATGCTCAGAGTCAGCAGAAGAGCGATGATGACAACCATCGAAGGGAATTGGAGTTTGGTGTTAGTGACAAATTCTTCCTTTGAATTTCTCCATGGAAGAGAGTCATGTGGTTTGGGAAGAAAGGGAAGTTCATCCCTAGGTACGTTGGCCCCTATGAAATCCTTGATCGCATAGGAGCAGTGGCCTATTGTCTAGAACTTCCACCGAACCTAGCTCAAGTTCACGATTTCTTCCATGTATCTCTCTTGAGGAAGTACATACCCGACCCTTTGCATGTACTAAACCCAGAGGTGGTACAACTGGAACATGAACTCTCTTCTAAGGAGCATCCAGTGTAGATCTTAGACCGTAGAGACAAGGTTCTATGAAACAGGACTACCCACCTTGTGAAAGTGTGGTGGAGGAATCATAAGTATGAAGAAGCGACTTGAGAGCCTGAGGAAACGATGAAGCAAAAGTACCCTCACCTTTTCGACTAGGCCACAAGTATAAAATTTCGGGAATGAAATTTTTTAAGGGGGGAATAATGTAACGACCCAAACTTTTTGAATAGTATATTAACTTACTCTTAACAATTTAATAGGAATGTAAATGGTTAATGCAGAAAGAGGAGTCGAAGGCTTCATCCAGTAGACTCGAACCTTATGAAGCCCACTTATCAGAGCTTGGGAAGGAGGTGGCATCATTGGGCTTCTCTTTGGACCAAGACCAAGCTGAACTCCAGCATGTCAAGCTTAAACGGAAATGCATTTGGGAGAAGTTCAAGTTAGTAGAGATTACTTCTAGGAAAATGTTATCTGAGCCTCCCTTAGATTCTCTCACCATAGCACACCTTATACTTAGGTCATATGTTGGTGTTATAAGGGGCTATGTGATGAGACCGTAGCTTCTTTGTGTAATCCTTTGGGATGAATAAACTGAGGTTTCTTCCTTTAGTGATGTTTGTGAAATTTCAAATTTCAGGATAATTTTAGGATGAATTTTATTGATGAATTTTGAAAAAAGGGATATTTTAAAATATTTATGTAAACCTTAAATAATTAATGATGTGTAATTATTTTCGAAAAATGGTCTTCTGCAAAAGTGTTCAGTAAGGAATTGGGAGTCTAAAAAGATCAACTTAATTTTTGATGAATAGTAAATTATGAATAGTAATTTTACACTTAGGATTAGTAATGTGACCAAATGGATTAGTAATCTCACTTAAAGAAAGTTATAATATAATATAGACACCTAGATTAAGTAATGTTATTCAATAAAATGGGTAAATAACGGTTTCATAAATTATTATTCAAGTATTAGTTTTTTCAGGTGAATATTGTTTTTTAATTAAAAATTAAATTAAAAATATTTAGAAAAGTATTTTTAAAAATATGGACTTTATTTTTGAACTCAGAGCATCGATATTATGTTATGGTAATTTTCGGGGATTTTTCTTAAAAAAATGAATTCTCGATGAATAGTTTTTTATTTACAAATTAAATTAAAAATATTTAGTAAATTATATTTATGAAATGGATTTCATATTTGTACTCAGAGCATTTATATTTGGTTAAGGTGAAATTTTGGTATTTTCTGAGAAAGATGAATTTTCAGTGAATAGTAAAAATGCAGTTTTAGGGTTTCGGTATGTTAAATGACATCATAACTGTGTCATAATGATGTCATGAGATATTTTAAGGGATGGTCAACTAAAGGGTATGAGTTATTTTATGAGGTGTCCCAAGTGGCCAATACCATGGGCAAATACCATGGTCAAGCCCATGGTTTTTCCAAAACCACCAATGAGGTGTCCCTTGGCCATTAATGCCTTGTCCCCTCAATTTCCCTGTAAATATCAAGCCATTCTCTCATCCTTTCGACTCCAAAATAATTCTAAACGATGTTCTGGTCTCCTTACCTCCAAAGAAGTTCTCCCAAGTTTCCCTCAAGCCTCTCAAGGTCCCAACCATTTATTTTTAAGAGCTACGTTTAAGGTAAGGGATCCGACCTCCCTCTTTCTTTTCAAGGAATCTCTTTTATGTCATTTCTTTTATGCTCTATGTTATTATATTTGAGGATGTTATTTTATATTAATATTACTTCCCTTTTCATTTTGATGTGATGAGATACCCCCTCTTTCTCTCATCAATTCGTTTTAATAATGTTTAAGTGGCGTCGTTAGGCTGCCGAATTTTTGAAGGGATTCTTCCACCTTTCTCATTTTTCAAAGATCTAGTTTCATGTCAAGCCTTTAAAGTTACTTTTTATTATGTTGGGGTATGATCTCTATATCTATCATACTAAACTTTTATGTTCATATTATGTGAGACCCTATTTTATCTCGTCAATTCAATTTTTTGTTGAAGTTTAAGTGACGTCGTTAGGCTGCGGATTTTTCATAAGAGAAATCTAAGTTTTTTCATCCTTCCATGTATTTAATTTCAAATGGTATGTCCTTAAAATTTCATTACCATGTTCATATATCCTTCATATTCTGTCCCTCTACTATTTTAAGGGTCATTTATGAATGTTTGACCAATGTCCCCTCTCATTTCAATGTTTTCTAAAACCCCGAAACATAGCCGTTATGCTGCAGAATTTCTGTCTCAAAATGTCTCTCTCTTTTTATAAAGTTCTTTTATTTTATTAAGTGAATACTCAAATATCTCTCTTATATAGTTGTATTCACATATATACCAAGTTTTTCTATTTTTAATTCTGGGATTTACATACATGAGACCCGCTTTCCCTTTCTGTGGGTTTAAAGTGACATAAAGATCATGTCTTTAAAGCAGTTTTTAAAACGTTATGATTATGAAATGAAACCCATTTCTTTTATGATATATGGGTTGTTTATGAAATGATTTATGATGATATATGTGGCTCACATGATGATAAAGACAAATTTTATGGTGTGCCCTGATAGCGCTCCAATGCATTGGATAAAGACTTAATCTCTAGAGATGACCTTTTAGACTGATACGTTGGTGGATAACCTTGGTAATTTTTATTGACACCTTGGGGATGGACCTTGGTGAAACGGAAATGATTGTATTTGTAAAATGTTTTATCCACATCTTAAAGTTATGAAAAATGTTATTTTTATTACGATATGCCTCATGATTTCTTTTTCATGCCTTAAAGTTCTTTTCATGACCTTATTGAAGTATCTCAAGTTCACATGTAAAATGGTTCTCTTGTTTCCCTTACCGGCCCTTCTTCTCACCCTTTCTTTTGATGTATGTCCCCAGGTTATGAGATGCAGTAATGAACCTAGGATGAACTTAAGGACAATCCTTTCAAGTGTTTAAGAATAATGTTTTATGTTGTTTTCATGTATTATGTTCCTGGTTTCCAAGACACTAAATCTTAAAGATCCTCAGTTTTGTGTAATGTAATGAAAGTTTATGTCATAAAAAAGTGGGATTCCATGGTTTGTATCAAAATATGGTTTAGTTATTTGTGGAAATTAAGATATAAAAACTTTAGGAAGAACACTATAGAAAAGTTTAAATATAGGAAAACTTCCTTGTATTTTGGTAAGTATTGAGTAAGTGGTTTATCAAACAAATACATCCATGTCTATATACGAGCAGGTAGAGGCGGATCTGGCATAGATGTACATAGGGGTAAAACCTAAAAACACCGCTTTGAGCTAGAATCAAACGGGAACTGGTGCACGATAACGGGCCTTGCTGCACTCTTGTTTACGACACTCCTGGGGGATATGTTTGGTTAATCACAAGATTTTTATGAATCATTATGAAGGAATTATAGAGAAACGTAATTGTATTAGCATAAATTCTTAGTTAAAAGATTCATAAATGAAATAAGTTTCTCACTAAGGTTTTATTATTTTAGAAAATGGCAGGCAATAAGACGAACAGTGCAGATGGTGATCGCAATGCACCATGTGCTGACGGCCCTCCGATGGAAGACGGAATGGAAATATTCATGAAAATGATGAACCAACTAACTCAAGTTATGAGTAATAACTTGAATCAAGCTGATAGGTTAATCCCACCACGAAGGGAACAACATTATGTTGAGTCCTTCATGTGTCAAAGGCCACCAACATTTAGTGTATCTACTGTCCCTTTGGTTGCAGAACAATGGATAAGCTCCATTGAAAAGATCTTTTCTGTACTTCATTGTTCGGAACAACAAAAAGTCACCCTTGTTGTTTACTGCCTAGAGGGAGAAGCTGATCAGTGGTGGTCACTGATCAAAAACAAGAAGCCACGATGAGAAATGGAAGCTATGGAGTGGGAAGAGTTCTGCGGAATATTCTTTAATAAGTATTTCCCTCGTTCCATGAGAACGAGAATGGAGAAAGTTTTCTCAAGCTGAAGCAGAAGGAGAACGAATCTGTCGGAATCTATGAGGTGAACTTCACCCAACTTTCATGATATTCCTCTAGCTTTGTTATGGATCCGAGTGAGAATGTTGACAGATTTTTCGGTGGACTGAGACCTCATCTGCGGAATAATCTAGCCAACCGGGACTATGATAGCTACGAGGAGATCATGCGGAGTGCAATGAAAGTCGATCTAGAGTTTGGTGAGACACAGTGGTCTCATAAATAAAATGAAAAGAAGAGGTCATTGGATCCCAGTCTAGGGAAGACTTTTGATCAGGGGAGAGGTGGAAAGAAAATGCAACTTACCACATGCAATAAATGTGGGAAAAAGCATTCGAGGTACTTCTTGATCGGAATTGGAAAGTGCTACATGTGTGGAAGAGAAGGCCATATTGCTCGGAATTTTCATAGTGAGGTGAAGCCTCAACTTACCAACACTAACGACAGAGGAAAGATGGTTCCGGCCCTACCCGAAGTCAAATACTTCATATGTGGATAGCTTGGGCACTTTGCTAATCACTGTCCAAATCCGAGGGTAGTGGAGGGGAATCACCATCAACCTCAGCAAAGGCCAAGGGAGCAAGGTCATGCTTTTTCTATCACAATAAGTGAAGTTGAATTTCTGAATGACGTGGTAGTAGGTACTATTATTGTCCTCTAAAAACTAGCAAGTACGTTGTTTGATTCTGGTTCTACGCATTCCTTTATTTCCTCCTAGTTTGCAAAGAATATAGAATCAATTCCTGAACTGCTTGAGGTATAGTTGTCAGTCAAGACTCCAAGTGGGATTATCCATGCATCAACAGTGTTTAGAGACTCTAGTGTTTACATTAGTGATCACAATCTTATCGTAAATCTAGTATTCATTCCCATGTTGGAATTCTATGTTATACTAGGGATGGACTGGCTCTCAAAGTATAATGGTAATATAAAATGCAAAAGTAAGGAAATCTTAGTAGTCTTGAATGGACGACCTGCAATTATATTCCAAGGAGAGATATCCCGAACTGATCCCTGTCTAGAAGCACCTCCTATATCTTTCTTTATGGAGTTAATCGGTGATGATGAAGAGGGAAAACAGAGTATACAAATAGAAGATGTTCTGATTGTTCAGGAATACATGGATATATTTCCTGAGGAGTTACCTAGACCCCCACCAGAAAGAGAGGTAGAGTTCTCCATTGAACTCGTACATGGATCTCAACCGATATCAAAGACCCCGTATAGAATAGAAAATATGGATCTAGAAGAGTTAAAGAAACAACTCCAAGACTTATTGGAGAAGGGGTTTATATGACCGAGTCTGTCTCCTTGGGGAGCACCAGTACTCTTTGTGAAGAAGAAGGATGGATCAATGTGGCTATGTATTGATTATAGAGAACTGATGAAGAACAGATACCCTCTTCCAAGAATTGATGATTTATTTGACCAACTTTGTGGGGCCCAATTCTTCTCTAAGATTGACCTTCGATCTGGTTATCTTCAACTGAGGGTGAAGAAGAAAGATATCCCAAAGTCTTCCTTTCGATCCAGATATGGGCATTATGAGATTACTGTTATGCCCTTCGTCTTAACTAATGCTCCTGCTATTTTCATGGATTTGATGAATAGAATCTTTAAGGACTGCCTTGATAACTTTGTGGTAGTTTTTATTGATGATATTTTGATATATTCGAAAAGTCATGAAGAGCATGAAGATCATCTGAGGGTTATTTTAAAAACTCTGTGGAAGGAGAGGCTCTTTGGAAAGTTCAGCAAGTGTGAGTTTTGGTTACAACAAGTGGATTTCTAGGGGCACATCATAACCAATGAAGGAATCTCGGTTGACCCTATAAAGACAATGGTTGTGGAGGAGTGGCCTCAACCCACAACAGTAAGTGAGATTCGTAGTTTCCTTAGTTTAGCGGGATATTATAGGAGGTTTGTGAAAAAGATTTCACGGATTTCTAATCCACTAACCAAGTTGACTCGGAAAGGGGTTAAGATCATCTGGACAAAGGAATGAAAGGAAAGTTTCCAAGAGCTGAAGAAGAGATTGGTTACTGCGCCTGTGTTAACACTACCCTCTATCGGAGAAGGGTTCGTTATTTTTAGCGATGCATCTCTGAAAGGTCTTGGGTGTGTCCTCATGAAAAATGACAAGGTAATTGCATATTCATCTCAACAGTTGAAGATTCATGAGTAGAATTATCCTACGCATGACCTAGAGCTATCAGTGGTTGTTTTTTCTCTAAAGATATGGAGGCACTATCTTTAAGGGTAGAAATGTGATATATACACTGACCACCAAAGTTTAATGTATATTTTCACACAGAAATAATTGAACATGAGACAAAGGAAATGGTTGGAGCTTATTAAAGACTATGATTGATCAATTCATTATCACCCTGGAAGAGAAAACAAAGTCGTGGATGCGTTAAGAAAGAAAGACCCTATTGTTCTGGAAATAATGAGGATCGTAGGAGATCCCTTGATTAAAGATCTAGTACAACTGGACATGGGAATTGTAAGGGAAGGGACATCATCAACCTTATCCCAAATGATTTCTCAACCTTCATTACTAGAGAAGATCCAGAAGGCTAAAAAAGAAGATCCTTTGCTGTAGGAGAAGTGTGAGGCTGTAAAGGATTGGAAGTTCCCTAATTTCAATATTGATCAAGAAGGTGTATTGAAATTTCTTACAAGACTATGTGTTCCATCTATTCCGTAGATAAAGAATGAACTAATGGATGAAGCTCTTAGCTCTACTTTCTCTATATATCCAGGAAGCACTAAAATGTATAGAGACCTTTATGATCATTATTGGTGGGATAACATGAAGAGGGATATTGTTGATTACACTACAAGGTTCTTGGTGTGTCAACAAGTAAAGGAGGAATGACAACTTCCTAAGGGGGTATTACAACCACTACCCATACCAGAATGGAAGTGGGATAATATCACTATGGTCTTTGTAACTGGTCTCCCGAAAACATCCAAAGGAAATAATGCGATATGGGATATTGTGGGTCGTCTCACCAAGACCTCCCATTTTATCTCTATTCGGGAAGATTTATCTCTGGATAAAATTTCCAAGATTTATGTAAAGGAAGTGGTAAGACTGCATGGGGTACCACTATCTATCATGTCTGATTGTGATCCAAGATTCACATCAAAATTCTGAAGAAGTCTTCAACATGCTCTGAATACTGAATTGAATTTTAGTACGGCCTATCAACCTCAAACTGATGGCCAATCTGAAAGGATTATTCAGACACTCAAAGACGTGCTGAGATTATGCTCAGTGGAATTTAAAGGTGGATGGGATCAACACATCCCATTAGTTGAGTTCTCCTATAACAACATCTTCCATTCGAGTATTCAGATGGCACCCTATGAAGCTCTGTATGGAAAGCGATGTAGAACTCCTACTTGTTGGGATGAAACTAGTGAGAGAAATCTTCTTGGGCCTGATACTGTGCAAGAGATGATAGAACAGGTTCATGCCATCCAACAACACATAAAGGCTGCTCAGAGTCGGCAGAAGAGCTATGCTGACAACCATCGAAGGGACTTGGAGTTTGGTGTAGGCGACAAAGTCTTCCTTCGAATTTATCCCTGGAAGAGAGTCACGCGGTTTGGGAAGAAAGGGAAGCTCATCCCTAGGTACATTGGCCTCTATGAAATCCTTGATCGCATAAGAGCAGTGTCCTATCATCCAGCACTTCCACTGAACCTTGATCAAGTTCACGATGTCTTCCATGTATCTCTCTTGAGGAATTACATACCTGACCCTTCCCATGTACTGAACCCAGAGGTGGTACAACTGGAACATGACCTCTCTTGTGAGGATTAGCCAGTGGAGATCTTAGACCGTAGAGACAAGGTTCTACGAAACAAGACTACCCACCTTGTGAAAGTGTTGTGGAGGAATCATAAGTATGAAGAAGCGACTTGGGTGCCTGAGTAAACGATGAAGCAAAAGTACCCTCACCTATTCAACTAGGCCTCATGTTTAAAATTTTGGGGACGAAATTTCTTAAGTGGGGAAGAATGTAACGACCCAAACTTTTTGAATAGTATATTAACTTACTCTTAACGATTTAATAGAGATGTTAATGGTTACAGAAGAAAGAGTAGTTGATGGCTTCATCCAGTAGACTCAAACCTTATGAAACCCACTTATCAGAGCTTGGGAAGGAGGTGGCATCATTGGGCTTTGCTTTGGACCAAGCCCAAGCCGAACTCCAACGTGTCAATCTTGAATGGCAACGCCTGCAAGAGAAGTTCAAGTTAGAAGAGATTACTACTAGGGAAATGTTATCTGAGCCTCCCTCAGATTCTCTAACCATAGCACACCATACACTTAGGTCATATTTTGGTGTTATAAGGGGCTATGTGATGAGACCGTAGCTTCTTTGTGTAATCCTTTGGGATGAATAAATTGAGAATTCTTACTTTAGTGATGTTTTTGAAATTTCAAATGTCAGGATAATTTTAGGATGTATTTTATTGATGAATTTTGAAAAAAGGGATATTTTAAAATATTTATGTAAATATTAAATAATTAATGATGTGTAATGATTTTCAAAAAATGGTCTTCTGCAAAAGTGTTCAGTAAGGAATTTGGATTCTAATAAAATCAACTTAATTTTTGATGAATAGTAAATTATGAATAGAAATTTTAAGCTTAGGATTAGTAATGTGACCAAATGGATTAGTAATCTCACTTAAAGAAATTTTTGATATAATTTAGACACCTAGATTAAGTATTGTGATTCAATAAAATGGGTAAATAATGGTTTCATAAATTATTAGTCAAGTATTAGTTTTTTCAAGTGAATAGTGTTTTTTAATTAAAAATTAAATTAAAAATATTTATAAAAGTATTTTTATAAAATGGACTTTATTTTTGAACTCAGAGCATCGATATTATGTAATGGGGATTTTTGGGGATTTTGCTGAAAAAAAAATTAATTCTCAGTGAATAGTGTTTTTATTTAAAAATTAAATTAAAATTATTTAGAAAATTATTTTTATAAAATGGAGTCCATATTTGTAATCAGAGCATCGATATTTGGTTTATGTGAAATTTTGTTATTTTTTTGAGAAAGATGAATTTTCAGTGAATAGTAAAAATGGAGTTTTAGGGTTTCGGTATGTTAAATGACATCATAACTATGTCATGATGATGTCATGAGATATTTTAAGGGATGGTCGACTAAAGAAGATGAATTATTGTATGAGGTGTCCCACACGTCCAATACCCTGCGAAAATACCATGGGCAAGCCCCTGGTTTTTCCAAAACCACCAATGAGGTGTCCCTTGGCCATTAATGCCTTGTCCACTCACTTTCCCTATAAATACCAAGCCATTGTCTCATCCTTTAGACTCCAAAATCATCCTCAACGAAGTTATGGTCTCCTTACCTCCCAATAATTCCTCCCAAGGTTCCCTCAAGCCTCTCAAGTTCCCAACATTTTTGTTTTAAGAGTTACGTTTAAGGTAAGAGATCTGACCTCCCTCTTTCTTTTCAAGCAATCAATTTTATGTCATTTCTTTTATGCTCCATGTTATTATGTTGTAGGATGTTCTTTTATATTAATATTACTTCCTTTTTCATGTTCATATGATGAGATACCCCCTCTTTCTCTCATCAATTTTTTTTAAGAATGTTAAAGTGGCGTCGTTAGGCTACCGAATTTTTTAAAGGATTCTTTCAACTTTCGCATTTTGCAAAGTTCTACTTTCATGTCATGTCTTTAAAGTTCCTCTTTATTATGTTGGGGTATTATCTATATATCTATAATACTGAAATTTTATGTTCATATGATGAGAGACCCTATTTGATCTCGTCAATTCTTTTTTTTTTTGTTGAAGTTTAAGTGACGTCGTTAGGCTGTCGAATTTTCGTAAGAGAGATCTAAGTTTTGTCTTCCTTCCATGTTTTTTATTTCAAATGGTATGTACTTCAAATTTAATTAACATGTTCATATATACTTCATATTCTGTCCCTCTACTGTTTTATGGGTCATTTATGAATGTTTGACCCATATCCCCTCTCTTTTCAATGTTTTCTAAAACCTCGAAACATAGCCGTTATGCTGCAGAATTTCCATCTCAAAATGTCTCTCTCTTTTTCTAAAGTTCTTTTATTTTATTAAGTTAATACTCAAAGATATCTCTTAGATAGGGATATTCACATATATACCATGTTGTTCTATTTTAAATTCGGTGATTTACATACATGAGACCTGCTTTCCCTTTCCATGGGATTAAAGTGACATAAAGATCATGTCTTTAAAGTAGTTTTTAAAACATTATGATTATGAAATGAAACCCATTTCTTTTATTCTACATGGGTTATTTATGAAATTATTTATGATTATATATATGGTTCACATGATGATAAAGACAAATTTAAGGGTGCGCCCTGATAGCGCTCCAATGCATTGGGTAAAGACTTAATCTCTAGAGATGACCTTTTAGACTGAAACCTAGGTGAATAACCATGGTAATTTTTATTGACACCTTGGGGATGAACCTTGGTGAAACGGAAATGATTGCCTTTTTAAAATATTGTAGACACATCTTCAAGTTATGAAAAATGTTATTTTTATTATGATATGCCTCATGATTTCTTTTTCATGCCTTAAAGTTCTTTTAATGACCTTATTGAAGTATCTCAAGTTCACATGTAAAATGTTTCTCTTATTTCCCTTACTGGGCCTTCTGGTCACCCTTTCTTTTGATGTATGTACCCAGGTTATGAGATGCAGTAATGAACCTAGGATGAACTTAAGTACAGGCCTTTAAAGTGTTTAAGAAGAATGTTTTTTGTTGTTTTTATGTATTATGTTCCTGGTTTCATAGATGCTAAACCTTAAAGATCCTTAGTTTTGTGTAATGTAATGAAAGTTTATGTTATAAAAAGGAGGGATGCCACACTTGGTGTCCCCTTTTCTAAAATAAATCACATTTTAAAAAATATATATATTGAAAAAAATACTGAAATCACATTGAAATCTAATTTTCAAACATTTCAAATTCTATTTCAGACCCCATTCTTCCTTATATTTTCAAAAAGACTAAAAATACTAACCCATTTTAAAATCACTAGATTAACAATCCATTTCTACAAAACCAACCAATAAAACCAAATATTTAGGACTAGAGCCACTACAGGGATTTTATTTTCAAAATTCAATTTTTTAAAAAATCAAAATTTCCAAAACTCGTTTCCCTATTAAGGCTAAACATGAATAAGCACAATAATTAAAAAATAATATAACATTAATATTAATTTAACCATAACATGCAATATATGTGATAGAAACATAAATTATGTTATTATTTTACTCAATTAATATGGATTCCTATAAATCCATCTTGTCAAACAACACTACCTAAGTGAGAATGTATCATGCCCTTATAATAACAGTACCATGATACATGAATAACTTAGTATATCCCAGTTAAGACCAATAACTAATCCTGGGTCCCATACTTCCCACTATGGGATTTTTTATCTAATCAAAAACCTCAGACAACCAAGAGTGAAAAATCATAAATCTAGACATTCACTAACAGCAAGTTTCGATCAATTTCAGAATGGCCAGGAATGCACTTGATCGACCTCTAAATTCAAAATATCCTATCTCCACCAATAAATATTTTATCCAACCAAATATATTCTAGAATAAAATTTTATAATGCCCCTTCCCAAGACACCCAAATGACACCTATATAGGGAGTACCACATCACCTTAGGAATACAACCCTGTATTTCAGAGCCTTCTAACTAGAATTTAGGATCTATCATAATCATGGGGAAAATATTCCATCTAAATTAAGTATAAAGGGTCATTTCCAATTATATTAAAAATTCAGCATGACCTATCTATATAGTCAGTATCCCACTAACCAGTATTAAACTGAGAACCAAATAATCCCATATAGTATAGAATATGAATCTGTAAACATATTATATATGATACATCAACCATAACATAGAAGCATAAAAAGAAAAAATAAAACATATTTTGTATATAATTGTGGAACATGGTATATTACATACCAATAAGTGACTTAAAAAACTTCCTCCATCCTAGCTCACATACCATCATATTATATCTACAAACTCTATAGAGAGCTAACATATACCTCAAGTCTAGCTCTATTTTGTACGTGAGTCCATATATAAAATATGATAGTCCAACTAGGTACATTAGAACACATAAATTGTACATGGATTAGGGATGATATAAACAACCCATTAGGTATCCCTAGTTCCTCAACCAAACGATGTATAGTTATGATCAAGAGGGTGTGCATGAAATACTTACATAGAGTTCAATCATTCCCATATAACGCACCCAATCAAAAACATAACACACACTAACATTCAAGTATATATAATTAAGGCCCTGCCAGATTCCATTTCATACCAAAACTTGAACAATATCTTATTTTATTCCATGGAATAATTTGTGTCATAACATACCCCATACACTGCCTTTCTTGAATCCATTCCATAAGAAAAGTTTGTTAGGATCTTGGTAATAAATTTATACCTTGTAATGGGGCTTTCACTCATGTCAAAACCTTATGTAGTACCCAAAATCATACCTGTATACCCAAGTAGGTCCATCATGTCAGCCTGACCCATCCTTTCAAAATCTAGGGAGGCCATCCATGTACACTATCCCATCAAATTGGTTCTTAGGAAGACCAACAATCACACTGTCCCATATCTAAGGTTCTTGGGAGGCCTAAAAGACACATTATCTCTTCATGGAGGTTCCTTGGAGGCCCAAACATCATGTATCATGACTCATAACAGAAAATATAGTGAATTACATCAAGATGGAGATTAAAACAAACATAAAAAACCAACCATGGTTCCCAACCCATCTCACCACTCACCATCTATCCATTAGGAAACTAGTCCCTTAGGACTTAGTCTCACACACAAGCATCCACATGGGTCTGTTGGACTCTAACCAACATTCTAGGTGTCCATCACATCCACTAGGAAGAACCCATAACTTTAATACCTTTATGAAACTACATTATTTGAAACACAAACAAAGAGGTGAACAATTATAAAAATAAATCACAAGAAATTAAAATCGTCAATTTACCAAGAGACACAACAAAGTGAAATCCCCTAACCTCAATGACTTTATAATAAATCTTACCAAGCATGTAATAACATTAATTGATTCCATAATCCCATATCTCAATATCTGAAATAATTAAATTGATTAAATAAATGTATTTAATCTAAATATCAAACTAGCTAAATTGGCTCCAAATTCATTGGGAGGACCAACATTTCCAGAAATTAAAGAATACGGGTGTGTTATACTAATGACACACCCCCAATCTAGGGAAATACAAAATTACAAATTTATCAACATTAAATGAAGGATATATTCATCCAAATCCATCCTAAGACCTTATTTAATCCATGCAGTTACATACCTTATGATGAATTATTACCACTGGATTAATCATAATGTCACATTATTCTTTTTATAAGATACATACAAAATATTCTTAAGTAAAATTTATTTATCCACGGTATAGTGAAATGTTCAATACAATGCCTAGAGAAAATAAGTAAGATTTATTAAATAATTATGGTGGGGTACAAGGAGGATAAATGAGAAGTCCTTACCTAAAAATCATATGTAAAATCCTTCTATGATCACCCATATTAGAGGAAATATGTGAGAGGGAAAGGGATATCCAATATGGGATCTCTCCCTTCTATTTGTTTGGATGAGGAAGAAGAAATTAAGGGTATTCCAAATAATAACCCCAGAAAATGATAAAAATGACCCTCATTAAAATAAGGGTTCCCAAACCCCACTGGTTGTCTCATGGGGATCCCCAAGGATTTTTTGGGTTCAGATAGTCTTCCCAACACACTATATATCTCACTTCTTGGCCAGTGCTAACTCATCAGCCAGTCTGTACATCCAAATAGTTTTCCGCACACACTATCCCACCCAACAGAAATCAGGTGGTGGACTACTAGTTGGGACATTACCATCTACTAAAAAATGGTATCCCAAACCAAAGACCAACTCTTTGAAACCCCTACGAACTCCCTTATGAGCCTCACTCCAAGTACAAAACCTAATTCTAGATGTGTTCAAAGGATTATAATTCCACTCTGAATATTGAATCTCAAAATGAACCTATCGCTAAAAATAAATTTTAAATACGCACAATAATTTATATCACCAAATTATATATTTTTTTATAATGAAAAAACCATATTTGATATGTAGAATGATTTCAAGACTACTTCCTTCAAATATTTCTCTAATGCATATTTATCTATAACCATTCTTAAGAATATTTTTTTATGATATTTTTTCTCCATTATACCGCATGTTCTATTGAGGATTATTTACCACTAAAACTTGGTATTTGTCCCATGATTTTCAAGATAATCATCTACTTTTATATTAGTGTAATCCATGCCATTATCAGTGTGGAACATCAATATTTTCTGAAAATTAATATTTTCTATTATTCATTGATAATGTGTAATTTAATTAAACACTTAATACTTGTCATACATCACCAATTACCAATCCATTATTTAGAAAATTAATAAATTTCACTAAATATCTTTTTCCATCTATAAATTTAGGTGAAATTGGAAAATACAAATTAATTTTATCCAATTCAAGAATCTATTTTGAATTATTAACATTTAGCTTTTATATCCTATAAATGATATTTCTCTCTTTTATACATCATTCTTGTGAGTAAAATAATTATTGAGCTTTGGGATATTATAAGATCCTTCATTATTCACCAAAGGTTCTAAATATTTTTAGTTCATGTAGCCAAGGATTTTATTCTTGAATTTATTTTCATATTATTAATAATGGTAACATACATCATTATCTCCACTAATTTGAAAGGGATTACTTTTCACATGAGTTCCATTAAACATAAAGGGATCTCATATATCATTTATTTTACTAGTCTTATTGTTGAAATTTTTTCCATGACCCCTATCATGAAAATTTATAACACTAATAAAATTGTTCCTAGGGCATTCAATAAAAAAATATCAGTACATCTCATATCCTTACCAGTAACTCTGGATTTACCATAGATAATGATTTTTTGGTCCCCACAATTTCAAATATTATGGATCCTTTTTTATAATATATTTTCCCATGAAAAAATCTTTATTTTTTATAATATGAAGAAAAACAATCCACTTCTAATGACCCAAACACTTGATTGATATGTTTATTTCATATAAATTTTTTCAACATTCTCTTTCTCTACTCTTCATTTCAGGATCCAAATCCAATACTTCTCCTATATAGGTAGTCATTACACTTTTTCCTCCTATGGATAAATTGGATCAATTTCATCTTGTCTGGATACCAACTAATTTTACATTTTCATAATATTAAATGGGGAATGAAGTTGTTGTATTCTTCCATCATTATTTTCATTCATCACATTAATCTGAACCCATGATGAAAAATATAATGATTTGTATCTATAATATATATATATATGTATATATATATATATAATATACATACAAAAAATATCATGTTAATGAATTTATACTTATGTTTATTTTTTTTCCTTGACTTTCCACTTATCTATGAAAAACACACATTTAGGGTGCCCTTTATTTTTAAAATAATGGAACATGTTTTAGGTGTATTATTTTGTTATTCCTACTCTAATAATGTTACTTTTGGACTATTTAATATCACTAAATTAAATATTTCTTATCATAGTGAATGGTTATAGCTTCAAAACTTCTATGACCACCATTTTCTTATGACCAACTGCCATATCTTCATTTCATTCATTGTTGATACTTTTCTTTTCTAATAAATACTTAAACTCATTTGTTGATATCTATGGTACACTTTCACATTTGACATATCCTAAATAATATAACTTCTTAATGTCATACTTTGATTCAATATAGTATCTTCATCTTCAAAATTTTACTATAGACTAAATATATTCACTTTGTGATCCTCATTTTATTTAACATTATCATTGAAAAAGTCAGTAAAACCATCAATAATATGAGAATATTATTTAATTTTAAACATGATCTCAATAACCTTCTACAAGTTTTCTAGGTTTTTAGATTTAGGATTTCATATTAAATCCTTCACTTCAAATTCCACCCATATTTTTTGCTATATATAGATTTTGGAATCATGTACCACTCACTTATAATTCTTCATTTTGGCTCTAAAAATATCTATTTCATTAAATCTAGTATATAACTCCACTTTGAGGTATTTTATTCTCTTCATTGCATCATTTTTACCATCATTTTCTACCAATATTTGTTTTCTAACTGTAATGGTACTGAGATCCTCTTCAATGAGGTCTTTGCATTCCTCAATCTATTTAACATTAGTTTGATCATCATTATTATATTATTAAGAAAGGAAGTTATTATTCATTATTAATTTCTACTTATATATCCTCATGATATTCATAAATTTGGGTGATTTTATTATGGGGACCTCATATTCATCAATTTTATGAAATTTGATAAGACATTTTTGTAGTATTACACTAAACCTTTCCACACACACAAAAATTGTTTGTAAGTTTCCCTTTGATTTTTTCATTCCCCTACTCAAATTTTTGGGGAGGAATGAAATGAATTAATTATCCTTTTTTCTTGTAAATCATGTTATATAATTATTTTATTCAATATCTTTTTGTATAATTCATGATCTTTTTAAGTTTACATTTAATAATTATTATTGTTTCCCATTTTATATATAATAAGATCACTATAAAGACTATCCATTGTATAATTCCTTTGGATCCTTATCCTTAAGTAGTAATTCCTTTATACTGAATTAGGTCATTAATCTTATCCAAATTATTTTCATGATATTGATAAAATCCAAAGTTTTACTGAGACTATGCATGTCCTACACTACCTCATTAACCAAATATGAGAATTAATTTATGGATTGATTTGGGTGAATACTACTATATTTATACATTTCCAATAATTTAGAGTTATGATATATTTAGTCACCCTCAAATATTTTTTATATTTCTTCTCTCATGGTTTGTGATAATTTTCATGCAATGAAATTAATATATATTTGATATTATAAGGCTCTCATATATCCATTCAATTATTTATCATAAAAATTAAATTATTTATGATCCATTTTAGAAAAATCTATATTTTCCATTATAATTGTAATTCCTGGTCTAAACATGGTGTATACATCCCTTCAAAGTGTTCATAATAAGTGTTGAATAAAATTCATCAATATTTGACAGTTATTTCCACTAAATATCATAATAAAATTGTTACATAAAGTTACTATCATGTCCTTGCTAAGTGTGAAATCTCTAACAAACTAAATCAATATCAGATACCATGTTTTGGATCCAAAAAAAATAATACCCAAATAGGTTTTGGTGAATCAGGTTATAGTAATTTAAATAAAATAAAACAGTAATGGTCCAATGCTATAAGGAAATATATTCTCTCTCACACAATAATATTGAAGTGATAAAGAAGTAAAGACGGACATGAGTATTTTTAATTATTTTACCCACATAGGGATAATCAAAGTAGAATAAAATTTTGACTTGTTATTATAATATAATCACTCATATAAATAATATTTTTATAATCTAGAGAGGCCTCACAAACCATTTTGTTTTACATACATTATAGAAAAATTATAGAACCCACCACTCCAGTTACCAGGGAAAACTCGGCACTCCTCTTATATATTAGACATTCCTTCTAGGATCAATGAATATAAATGAAACCAGCGATGCAATATCAATTAGCTTTATTTTAATCCATGTGATGAATTTTCTTAATATTCTTGATATATAGGATTATGGATCTCCTTATTAACATTTTTTATTTTTCTAAAACATTATACAAAATTCTGATTATGTTATCCACACTCCCATGTTATTATTGATTACATTATTATTCATAGGGATTCATTATTTTCTTTTCTTATCCTATAATTTAATAAAAAATTCTTAGATTTCAACTCTCCATAAATCTATCCTTGAAAATATATAAAATATTAATAATTTACAATATTCAATCATTGCTTCTTAAATCACCTCATCCCATAAAATATCCATATTTCCTTTTAAATTGAGAGAAAAATGAAGTCAACAATTTCAATCATTAATCATGACTCAATAATTCTTATGATTTCCCATTTTTCTCTATTCAAAAATCCAAGATTACTTTCTTGAAAGTAAATAATTAATTAATATTATTTTCTCTTCACAATATCCAACACCTATAAAATCCTTCATTCATCATTTAGAGAATTTGTTTTGATACTTAAATATCCATGAGAGTAATTATGTTTAAACAATATATATCATATCAGCATGGATCATAATTCAATTAAATTTTCATATCGTTTATTTAAAAGAGAATCACAATCAACATTTATATTTTAGCACATAAAATTTAAATTTTTCAAAAAATTTGATCTCACATAAGAAACACTAAATCCTATGTATTTCACTGAAAGATTATAATATATTACATATTCCAAGTAATGTCTTATATATCATCAAATAAAATCAGAACATAATAAGTATTCCAATTAATATCTCACATTTCATTATAAAACATCGTAATTTCATACATATTCCAATTAATATCATATGTATCACTTAAAGTATATTACAAATCATAGTGACACCTTATGTACTTTTCATATTATACCCCATGGGATCTTATCTATGCATTGAAAAACCATATTCATCATTCAGTATATATTAAATATAAATTGGAATATATTGTGTATCATCATGATACCTTAAGGAATTTTCCAAGTCCATGGAATCAAAATCATATATAAACCTTTCTCATTTTTCAGTAATTTTTAGTATGTTATATATGAACTAAAATTAATCCAACATGTATTCATAGTTATTCACAAAGGATTTTACTAGGAATTTAACCTATATTTTAAAAAAACAACCAATAATTCTTTCAAGTATTTCTTCTAAGAAGTAAAATTATATATCATTATTTTATAACATATGGTAATTAATATTACATCATTCTAACATGTGGTGTTGTTTATATGACTAAAATTACTTGTTTTTAATTAAAAAAATATTTTTTATTTAAAAACATGGAAAAAAATTTATAAATATAGAAAGAAAACTAGAATTATTTTTTATATTAACAAATTTATCATTGATTTAGTTATGAAACGTAAGAATTAAGTTAACATAAATATGACATGTAGTGTTGATGAAATGTTTGAAAGTGTATGATTTCAATTTAAAAGTGAGATTGTTTTTCAATGTGTGTGTCACTTAATAAAAAATAATGAAACAAGATTTAAAGTTTTAAAAAAAATATGGAAAATATTTTTTTTCATTATTGACATTTATAAATTAAATTCACATCAATTTGACCAATCTAGTGATCGATGTGATCAAAACTAATAATTTTCAATTTAAAGGTGAAATTTTATTTCAAAACATGTGTTGCATAGTCAAAACATAGAATACATGATTATATTTCCTTTATAGTCTATAGAATTATCTATGATACAATTTTTATTAAAATAAATAAACCACTCATCAATATGATGGGTAGTGTTTTAGGTATGACGATATGTGTTCATTTTCAATTTTATAGTGACATTTAATTTCAAAATGCGAGACACATACTCAAAACCAATAAAATTTACTATAATTTTGATGATAAATTATAATAATTATCTATGTTTTCTTTTTTATAATTTTTGATTTAATATCACATCAATCTTACATGTGGTGTGGCTGATGTGATTGAAAATATGTGTTTTCAATTTAAATTGAAATTTTAACTCAAAACATAAATCGAAAAATGAAAACTAAGAAAAAAATATTCTGATTGTTTTAATGAATTTGAGAAATTATTGATGATTAATTTTTTATTAGTAATAATTAAGTATATATCACTTTGGAACATGGTGTGAATGATATTAATCAAAGCGAAAGTTTGTAATTTAAAAGTGATATTTCAGTTTAAAATTTCAGGCACATAGTCAAAACAAATAAAAAATTCTCATTTTTACATGATACATAAGAAACAAATAGATGATTCATTTGTGATCAGTAAAAATTAATTGCATCATTATAATATATTTTTGCATCCAATATGAAAAAAATTTCTCATTATAAATATAAAATAGATATGTTTTTTAGTTTATAACATGCATCATATGATCAACACTAAGTACATGAAATTTTATTATTATTATAATTTAGGAAAAAAATAAATCTAATAATTTTTACATGATGGAATTAATTTCGCATAAATTTAACAAATGGTGTAGTTGGTATGATATAAAGTGAATTTTTTCAATTTAAAAGATTGATTTGAGTTAAAAACTTGAATTACATAGTCAATAATAAGTAAACACACATATAATTTCATGATATTTTAGTAAATGATCAGTAATTTATTTTCAATATATTAAAATTAATTGCACATCAATTTGACACACAATATAGTTGATTTGACTGAATCCATATGTTTTAAATTTAACAGAGTAATTTTAGTTCAATAAATTTATCACATAGTAAAAACCAAGAAAACATAGTCAAATTATCCTAATACTTTTTTACAATGATTGAATATTCATTTGTGACATGTTAGGAATTATCCACATGTCAATTTCAAAAGCGATGTGGATGGTATGACTAAAAATGGTTGTTATTAATTTAAAAAACAAATATATTTTTTTCTAAAATATGTGGCACATACTCAAATTTCATAAAATCTCTCAGATTATAATGACAGATTACTATAAAAATATATAATTTATTTTTGAAAAAATAATTAATCATATCTCAAAATGATGTATGGTGTGAATGGTATGACTGAAAGTGAATTATTTCAAATCAACTGTTAAATTTTAGTTCATAATGTGTGTCACATAAAAAATCAAGAAAAAAAGGTTAAATTATAGTGATATTTATGGAATCAGTTAATGATTCATTTATGACAGGTATTAATTATCTTTATATGAATACAATTCATGTTGTAGTCAATATGACTAAAAGTGAATGTTGTCAATTTAATAGTGATATTTTAGTTCAAAATAAACATCACATACTAAAAAAAATAAAACATGGTTTGATTTTTGTGATACATTAAGGAAAAATCAATGATTTAGTAGTGACATGTATTAATTAATCTTATTTTAATATAAAACAAGGAATAGCCAATATGACTAAAAGTGTGTTTTGTCAATTTAATATTGATAATTTAGATCAAAACATATTCCTCATTATAAAAACAAATCAATCATGTATTTATTATCATTATACAATATTAAAATAATTGATACCTCATTTTCATCAGATGGGAATTAACTTTATGTCATTATTACATGTGGTTTGACCAATGTGACTAAAATTTAATGTTTTCAATTGAAATTGATATATATTTTTAAAAAAAATGTGTGTCACATAGACAAAAATAAAAAATGAATTATAATTTTCATAATACTTCTGAAAATGAATAATGATATATTTTTGACATGTATGAATTAACCAAATTTCAATCTGATAAGTAGTGAGGATGGTATAACTCAAAATTCATGCTTTATTAAAATGATGGATTATTCATTTGTGATATGTAGAAATTAATAATGAATCAATATAATGGTTGGTTTTCTGGTATGACAAAATTGAACTTTTAGGTTTAAATATGAAATTTTACTTTAATCTGTGAATCACAAACTCCAAACCAAGAAAACACACTTTTTTTGTCATAATACATTAAGATAAAATTAATAATTCATTTATTGATAGTAGTGCCCCAAGAAAGTCTAACTACTATGGTGGGAGGGGTGAATCAGTGGTTTCTTTTTTTATCTTTATTTTCCTTTGAATTCAACCACATGAATATGTTATGGTTCATGATCAACTCAATAGTATCTCTTAATGTCACTTCATATGGAATATTAATAATATAAAGATCAACATGTAGTATTTACAAGGTTTAGTACAGAGACCTATTTCTTTCCATGTTCTTTATTCCCCCCAACATTGATTATATACTATAATACTATCAATGATTACAATAGATAAGGAAACAACTAGTTATACACTCTAGTTGTCAGTAATCCAGTTGATTTTGGTTAAACCCCATATAGTAAATATCATCCATCCTAGTTGGTTATACCCCCAACCACTTATTTCTACCAACTCCAACTAAGATACTTCTTACTCTATCTCAGACCAAGATAATCCTTCTTATCTTGTTTCTTTCCAGGACACTTCATCTTCTCCCATCTCTAACTAAGATACTTCTAACTTTATTCACGGATTGATCCACTACAGGATATAATTTTTCTCCCCTCCATGATCTAATAGTATCTGAAATTCTCATGCATCAGTTCAAGTATCTTCAACATCCACAAAATATGTTTTTTTTCTTACGTAATAAAGTTTCTTCAATGAAACTATGCTCATGTTGATTCTTCCTTCTATTTAATTCTCATCCCCAACTTGAAATGTGTAATTTGTTCACACAAATACTTCAATATGATATGGAAGATAAAACTTTTACAGTCACAATATTCTTCAAGTATGCTTCAGTCATGATTTCATGGGCTTCTCATGTTATATACCCTAGAACATATATTAAATATATTCTTAATTTTTTTTGTATTTTCTTCTATTGTGTTTTTGTCTATGTCAAATAATTTCACATATTCATGTGTTCATACACTTCTTTATTTCACTTTATTTATTTATTTTAATCTTTTTGAATAAACATTATCCTTCTAATTCCACTCTTCCTCCTTACATTATGCATCATGAATGCATGTTAAATTTTGAATGTGAATTCATAAAAATACTTATTGAAAATAACTATCTTCAAGAAAGTATATTCCACTATCTCATACACATGGGATCCCAGTTCTTCCTCCTTCAGGAAAAAAATGTTCTAGTGTACATGAATTTTTTTTCTCAAATATTTCACCAAAGCCATGAGGATAATGAGAATGACATTCCCAGTATCTCTATTTCTTTGCAAAACCATGTTCATCATGAAAAACCCCAAGTGTACTATAAAAGAATAGAGTACCCATGGCTTCCCTCTCTTTCATGAAAAAATAATATTCATGGAAGGTATTATCTCTTCTTGAACCATTGGATCATGGTGGCTCTATTTTTTGAGTTCTCTCACAATGCTGATCAACATCACAAAATATCACCTTAGTTATTTTATATTTATAGATGGATTCCACAGCCTATACATCCAATAATAATGATATGTATGATCTCATGTTTTCATGTTGTGTTATAGGGTATCTTATTTCACCTAATTCATTTAGGTTTACTCAAACATACACCGAGAATCATGGGGTATTATGTTTTAACAGTTCTATTTAAATCCTCATGTTCATAAAATTATAACCACATGAAATTCATTGTTTAATATTTTAACACATACATCAATGTAAGATTCATGAAGTGTTAACTTCAAATTTGTTTGCATTCTGTAGTATCTCATTCTTCAAATGTTTTCATGCAGGAATGACAAAGATTTCATAAATGGAGTTACATTATCTCACATCCTCACAAACCCATCCATAGAATGATAGTGGAAGCCTCTAGTTTGATCAACGGATGATTTTTCATCAACTATAGCATACTTCATTCGACGGGCATCACATGAGGTAGGATATGACAGTGTTTGTTCAATCAAATAACTCAAAAAAATGATCATATGGCCCATATTTTTTCGAGCATTTAAATTGTGGAGGAAATATATCACAAGATCATCCATCGTACATTGGTTTCTCAATATGTTAGGGTCATGGTTTATTAATAAATCATTGTCATAAATATTTAGAGTCAGTGGTGGGGAATCAGTGTTTGTACTTCACCTCTACACACAACGTGCTTCAGCCCAATGGTCTTTTATCCCATACTCATGTGTACCTTTGGGTGTGATCTCTACAGGCCTTATACATAGGTTTTCCCACACCATATCTTCCACCCATGGGTTGGCTCGGGTTGGATCCCTTAGGCATGGTTTACCTTCATGTCCCACAAAGCCTTGGATGATCTTAGACTTGGATATTTTGTGGGTTGACCGTCTTTTCAATAATTCCACCATTATATATAATACATTAGAAATATCTATGTATACATTTTTACTTCATCCCATTCCCAACTGTATTCCCCAAATATACCTCAAATAGAAACATAATTCTTTTTTTTTCAATGCCTAACTTTAATTCTAATTTCTCTTTTCATGTAAATAAATATTTTTGTGATCATCCAATTATTTTAATCAATGTGATGTCCTAATAACATCTCTTTAACATTAATAGATTAATAAAAAAATAATCACAATTAAATAACTTGTATAGTTGCACAAACATGACATCCAAAGTAATCGAGTGAGTCCAAAACAATAATCTAAACATCACCACTTCATCTATATTCATAAAACAAATATTGACACTCCATTGAAAACAAATGAAACTCTAGACCCAATAATCTCCCCATTTTTATTTTGGTTTCAATATATATTAACAAATTTAAATTCAATATTTGTTCTCAACCATTATCCCCCTTATTGTAAATCAAATGAAAAGGGTATGTGGAGGATTTTTAATCACATATTTCTTCTAAAAACATTCTCTTCTCCTATTTATCGAAACTTATTTTTCACCTATAAGATAGGGATGATCTCACATGGTTTTCTTAGCAATGATACTTTAGTTAATAAACTCTATGTCTATTTGGGAAAATAAGGTGTAGAAAAAAATTTATATAAAATGAAGGTTGACAAATCTATATATAAACAACAAGGAATGTAAAATAACGCCTATAAATTCTCAATTCTCTTATTGGGGTTGGAAATAATCATATTTATCAAAAAAATGATAAATCCTATACATTATTCAATAGAACCATTAGAATTTCCATGTGAATAAGATATACCACCCCCCCTATTTTATCTTTTCATCATCCAAGAACTCTCTCTTAATTGATATGATTAATAAAATTAAGAAAAAGGGATTAATGTGTGATTGACATACCACATTTTCGAATTTTGTAATGTTTTTTCAAGTTAAACATTCAATAAATAGTGAATATCTAAAAGATTTATCTCATTAAATCCCCCATAAATGAGTTCATCTATCTCCTTAAATTTATTGTATGTTAAAAGAAAATCATTCGTATATAAGAGAATAAAGATGGAACTTCTGTTTATTCAGAAGTAACATTTAGGTCTAGTGCTACCTCTCAACATAGGCCATTATTTTCTCCTAATCTTAGTACTTCCTTTGTGTAGTGTCTCTTTTTCTATCGAATTCAATTGAAAAAATGATGTCTTTGGTGATTTAAATTTAATTTTAAATAGATTCCACTAATTAAAGAGAATCTCTATATAGTTTTTTGTAATATTTACCTATTTTAATCACATTACACACAAGATACCATCATTTTCTAGAATTTCTTTTTCAACCTCAATATATATAGAAAATTTCTTTCCTTTATCGTCAAAAATGTTTTTAAAATTTTTCTAATTGTTTATCAAATTTCAATTGATTTGGAAATAAAATAGGGAAATATTTCTGGACATTCCCCATCTTCTCATAATCTTTACATGAGAAACCACTAATTAAATATTGACGACTCTTCCCTTTCTTTGTATAGGGAATAAATATTGGCATTCATATCATGAATTTATCCACTTTTGACCCTTATGGTTACATATTCCACTAAATGTTTATAAGCCTTTGAATTTTTTTGTCTTGGTTGCATGGATGAATTTATAGTCACATCATTATTTCTATACAGGTCTGTTCTAATTTTTTCACTATAAATCTGCCTTAATTCATGCTTATTTTCTAAAAATGACATTTTATACCCAAAAAAATCTGTATACATAAACTTCTAACAACACCAACAAAAGCCTATGAACCTTCTTCTCTTCTTCTATGTTGTAATATATTTAGTTTTCCTAGATTTTAAACCTTGATTATTTTGCATGTCACTTAAACTCATTATGAAACTTATTGGGGAATAATTATTCATTTTTTCATATTAACCCTTTACAAGGAGTATTTAATAACATTTTTCACCATCCATACTTTCCTAGATTATTATTTAAAATGTTTACTGGGGCATAAAATATTATTAGTACATAAAACATTTTCTTTGTTATAAGATACCTTCTACTTATAGTATGATTCCATTTTATTAGAGAATGATCTCAGATTTTTTATGTAATCATGATCGTCAATGAAAACATGAGTGGTATGTCTTATTTCAGTTATTTTTGAAATTAAATCTTGTGGAAATTCAATATTTTTCAATCTCACCCCCATCTCTAAAAAGATAATGTTGATGGATATCTTCTCATCCAAAAATAATCAAATATTTTTTTCATAATCCTCCTTTAGATTTTTCATTTTTCCTTTAGCAATTATTCTTGATTCTTGAAATGAATTTTCAACCTCCTTTAACTTGTTATCTTTATCCACCTATTGAAAAAAAATTATCATACAACAAATTTTTTTATTTTTTCAAATTCATGGAAATGTTTTACAAATTAAATCTCAAATAATTATTTCCCTCAAATACTTGTTTGTAATTATTCTTAAGATTAACCATGTATTTCATTAAAAGTAGAAATTTTTTCTTCCTTTTATTTCACAAAATTTATAGGTTTTTTGATATACTAACCTTTTTAGATAATTCCTTTTCTATAGAATTAGATTATTCTTCTAGTTATAAATTTTCATCCTAAAGACCCTTTATTCCTAAAACCCAAAATACTACCACTTATAATGGTAAATTCCTCAGATTTTATTTGAATACTAAATTAATATCAATAAGTGATCCATTATAATCACAACTTGAATAGGAATTTCTAGAATATTTATAATCAAAAGAATTATTGAAAAATATTCTACCATTATTACCTTCAGTCGATAGTGTCTCTACCATTACATTATGATTATTCTTCATCTTCCTTACATGTATCTTCTCTCTATTCTTTTAATTCTTTCTCTAAATCTCAATTTGAGATAACTCACTCATTTCTAGTAATTTTTACTCCACAAAGAACATCTTGGATCTTAAGAGGCAACCACGTCTCTGATACCACATGTAGTGACCCAGGCTGGATTTACTGCTAAGAGTGTTGGGGTGAATCAGTGGTTTCATTTTTATGAATTCATTTTCTTTTGAGTTAAAATTCTTTAAATTTGTAAGGTTCCCATTCCACTCAATGGTATCTTTTATTCTCACCTCAGGTGGATTAGTAATAAGATAAATATTAAAAAAATATTTATATGGTTCGGTAAAAATTCCTACTTATTTCCATGATGCTTATCCCCCACCCCCACACACACACAGATTC
The DNA here is from genome assembly GCA_963277665.1 of Viscum album. NCBI lineage: Eukaryota > Viridiplantae > Streptophyta > Magnoliopsida > Santalales > Viscaceae > Viscum > Viscum album. Next base: position 1,707,138,601 of record OY728140.1, on the reverse strand, counting down.
CCCACTATAACACAACCAATAATTACAATGGATAAGTCATAAATTGATTATAAAACCCAATAGTTGATCCTCATGTTGATTTTGGTAATACCCTAAAAAATTAAACCCATATTCCTTAGTTATTTATATCTCTAAACCATCTCTTACTCCCAACTCCATCTGAGAGACTTCTTGATCTTGTGCCAATTATGAGACTCTTTATTCTCTTAGATCCAACCAACATAATTTAACTTATCTCAACTCTAACTAAGATACTTCTACCTTTCTTCAAGGCTTGATCCATTATAAGATGATATTTTGTAATCCACCGCAAGACTATAGGAACTAACAAGGTCCTGTACCTATTAATGTATCTTCAGAATCTGTTTAATATGTCTATATATATCCCAATAGATTCTAATCACCTGTATCTGATGAATTCTCTAACTGAAACATTGCTTGGTCTGATTCTTCCTTCTATTGAATTCTCGACCTCAACTCAATGTGTGTAATCAGTGCACACAAACACATCAATATTACATGTAAGAAAAAACATGCCCAATCTCAATATTAATCAAGTTTAATTCATGCATGATTTAATAGTTTACACTAATATATTACATTGTCTCTTATGTGTGTTATCGTAGTGCTTCCCCTTATGTGAAACTTAATGTTGGTAAAACCGGTTTCACTATCTCAAATATTTCATGGAAACTAGCCAGATAAAATGTATGAGTCTCACACTATCATAGTTTATTTATAAAATGATTTTCTCTGTGAAGCACATCGACGGTGCTATGAACAAGTTGAGTACCTAAAGATTCATTCTCCTTCATGTAAGAAGAAGCTTTGTGATAGGAATTCTCTCTTAACAAACCATAGGATCTCAATGCCTCAATTTTCTGAGAACTCTCATAATCAATGTCAGAATAACCAACTCTCATCTTGGTTTTTCTATATTTATATATGGATTCCACCACCTCTACCACTGAGAATAATTTTTTGTTGGATCTATTATTTTAATTCCATGTTATAACCTATCTAATATCACTCAAGTTATACAGGTTTACTCAAAAAAACTAATAATCATGGAATCTTATATTATTTGAGTTCACATTAAAACATCATGTTTTTATAAATAAATAACATTATTTTCATCTTTTGAGATTATAATGCATCCATCAAAGGAAGATGTGAAGCCTTAGGACTAAAACATTGTTTTCATCCATTCATAGCTCATTCTTTGAATTTTATCATGCATGAAAGACGACAATTTCATGCATGGAGTTATTTCATCTCATCTCCTTGAAAACTTTGTCATAAAATGATCACCGCATCCTTTGAATCATTTGAAGGAGTTTGGGACATCAAATATGGAATATTGGATCCATTTTTCATCACTAGATAATGAAGAATATGGAATTAGATTAATAAAAAAATCAAAAAATATAGATCAAATGGTCCACATTATGTCTACTATTTTAATAGAGGATGAATAGAGGTGCATGATCATCCATCCCAAATTAGTTTCTCTATTCATCTAGGTTGTGTTCTATTAATAAATCATCTCCATGAACACTTTGAGCTGGCAGTTTTAGATCAACACTTGTACTTCACCTTCATAGACCACAAGATTCACCCTAGTAGTCTTCTGTTCCATACTCAAACATAGCTTTGGGCATGCTCTCCATGGGCCTCCCCACATCAACAAGACATTATTTCTTCCCACCTTTGTCACTCATGGGCTAGCCTGGGCTATCTCCCATGGGCATGGTTGACCTCCAGGTCCCAGAAATACTTGGTCAAGCTTGGCTGAGGCTATCTAGTGGGTTGGACTTTATTTTTTAAATAATACCTCCATTATATATAATTCTTAGAAATATATAGTTATAAATTTTAAATTCAATACATTCTCAAATATATAAATCAAACATACCTCATGAAAAAATATAATTCCTCTTAGACGACCCAACTTTATTTATTTTTTCTCTATTAATTAAGATAAATATTTTCATGCACTTAAAGATGTTGTAGAACTGTTCTCTCCTAAGAAAATTACTTTTACATATAAATATCATTCCAATAATCATTAAAATTAAATAACAATAATAATTTATCAAGAATGACATCCAATCTCATCAAGTGAGTGCATGGAAATTTTCCAATTATCGGCATTTCATCCATACTCACCAAACACATATTAACACATCATTGAAAACAAATAACACATTGGGCCCAACAGTGACATGTATGAATTAACCACACATTATTTATACATTTTATTTGGTAGGTATTATTGAAATTGTGTGTTTCTAGTTTAAAAGTAACATATTTTTTCAAATCCATTGTCACATACACAAAAATGATCAAATGTGATCACAGTGTTGTAATACATTATAATATTTTTTATTTATAACTTTTATTGTCCTTTTAATTATGTATTATGTTTTATCATTTACATTATCCCTTTTCATTATAAATTATTTTTAAAATATTTGTGTTTTTTTATTTCTTTATGTAGTATTATGAAAATATCCCTTTTTTCCATGTACACCCTTCTCTAATGGGTTGGGTTGAACCTTGGTGACGGTCTCCATCGAGTTGGTTTCATTTTGGGTTGGTCGAAAATTATATATTTCTTTAGTAAATTATAAAATTGAATATAATTGTTATATACTATAAATTTTTAATGTAAATTTATTTATATTCAAATTGATAAATGTAAATAAATTGTTTATTATATGTTAATATTTTTTTGGATGCAATATTATTATTCTTTAGTAGTCAGATACTGCAGTGTGTTTTTGTTAAATAATCACATTACAACAGTTGAGATAGACTATTATTATATCCCATTTTAGTGCGGATAGAATCTTATTTTATTTTCATTGACACTGGAATTGATAAATTATGGGTTTTATCTTCATAAAATATGATGATAATAAAACAAGATGATTTTTACTATTTCTCACATTATAAAATATTTAAATGAGATGATAAATTCATTTTTTTCAAGTCTTTAATACCTGTATCTATAGAAGAGAATATTTACTATTTTAGGATGGGTTACAAGATGTATTTCCAAATTATGAAACAGTATTAATTTCTCAAAATTTGATGTATAACATACTATAGTTGTACATGTTTTCTAAATAATAATTATGATTATAATGCTTGGTGAATTTTCGATTCAAACAAGAGGAAACATGGTCTTATTGTGATAATTATGTCTTCTCACATATTTTATGGAATCCAATATTTAATTCTAAGGAAAAATTGTGAAATTTAATTTCTATTGCTTAATAAGTGGTGGGATACTTATACAAATCCATAAAAAGGATATCCCAATATATATTTTTATAAGTGGAAAAAATATCAATTATTTAGTAGAGAACATAATCATCATGACACGATGACATAGAAATGATGTGTTGATACTAGAGTTCATATGGGTCAATTCTATAAATAAACATGATATCAATAACAAAAGTTAACTAGATTTACTACCAAAAATCATGAAAAATAATGTGTTAGTTTTTATCACTTTAACTAAAATATTAATTTTATAAAATATAAAATTTAATAGTATATGTGACACACACACACACACTTTTGGTTTTTCAATTTTATATATCGCATTGGTTGTATATATATATACATATATATACACACAATCACACATGTCTGGATAATAATTATATATATGTATATTATATATATATATATTATTGTTACAATTTGAATAATTAATAATAAAATATATATTTTAATGAAAATAATACCTTCATATTAATTAAATGAATAAAAAATCTATGCAACTATTACAACGTAGCTATATATAAATATTCATATTTAAAAATTATTAATATTGTTATTATATGTATTTAATCACTTATAGTACTAGTAATTAATGTTATTTTAATGTAAGTAATTAAATTATATATATATATTCATTTTATAATTAATTATATATTTCTATATAATTTATAATTTTTTAAAAATATTTAATTTACCTATGAAAAATAATGAACTCGTTTATATTCAATTGTATATAGGGATACACTTTTGATTATTCACCTTCACATATCTCATTGTAATACACACACACACACACACAATTACACACATGAATCTGGATAATAAGGTATATTGTATTATTATTTTATATATAACTAGAATACATATAATTATAAATATATATTTATTTGAAAGAAAAATAATATCATTGTTTTATTTTAATTAATTTAAAATTTGAACATTATTTTGATAATAAAATAATTTTTTAAAAAAAACAATCCGACGCCAACCATGGTATTCTCAAATTATATTATTTTATTTTTTTTATATATTTTAATTTTTTGTTTGGTCTAAATAATTAGTTTTATTTTTTGGAAAAAAATAAATTTTTAATCATTTTTTATATCGAATAGTTTAAACACATTTTTGGTCAAACCATTGATGTGATTATGTAATCTTAATAGGGTTGTTTTTCATTGTTGGTATAAAATATATGAAATCATGTAGCCAACCCGTTCGACACCCAGGTGTGCCAAGAAATGGGAATGGGGTAGGTTTTTCCCATGGATGACTCGCTAATTTTAGAACGTTTTATTTTTTGGATTTTAAAATTATATTATTATTTTCTAATAAAACATTTATAATTTTTATGGGATTTTAAAATAGAAAATTATATTTCAGAATGGTTTAAATAAAAAATGAATATAATTTCCATTTTTATATTGGTTTTAAGGTTTTTTTTATTTTACTATTCACATATCATATACTGAATAATTACCCAAATGGTTGTTATAAATAATACTTTTGATTTTAAAAGATACTTTTTGTCTTCCAATGTAAACTCACTATTAATTCAAAAATAAATTCATATAATTTCATGTAACAAATATTACTAAATTATTTCAAGATATATTTTCAATAAAATAAATATATTATTTAGAATGTTTCTTTTTTGGGTATTTGATGGTTGTATAGATATACAAGGCTATATATATTTTTATAATTTTAGAAATTCCCATGGAATAATGTGAATTTTTGAAATAATAAAATTGTGTGTCTGGGGGAGGGTGTACTTGTATATCATAATAATGAGTGGGAAATCATATGAATTAATTATTGGTTCTTAAACTCATATTTTCAAACATATACTTAGGTGAATTTATTAACTAAATTGTATAGTCCCGGTTGGATTGATTAACTTTTGTTGTATCATTTTATAAAGGATGTTTTAATTTATTAAATCCATTATAATATAGTTTGAAAAAAAATGTGTACATGTATAATGGTTATTCTTAAAATGTTTCCTTGGTTTTGATGTGTAAATGGTTTAAAGTGGATTATGCGCTTTGGATAACTTAATTTGTTTGAAATGGTAATGGCACATGGGATCCTCAAGAACATTGGTGTAAAAATTAGGAAAAGAATAATCGTAAGAGGTAGCAGAAGTCTGGTTATCCCTCCCTTCCCTTTAAACAACACTACAACACTAACTAAGTATCATGTGAAATGGATTTTGGGGATCGGTGAGACTTTGGAGTAGTCCTTCCTAGCATCTCATGCATGAGAACAGTTATATGTAGTTTGATCACCTAGAGTGGGAGGATCTTGTGATGATAGGTCCTGATTATAGTTTCTTTATGGATTCCCCATGGGGGTTACATTTTTACACTTCTATTTTATGGGTATTTTATTTGTGATTTCCTTTGACTTCCTCATATTTTTATTCTTATTGATTCTTATTTGTTTTGTTTTTTTATTTTTTATCTTGTTTATATTAATTAAAAAAGTCTATGAAATGAATTATTTTTGAATATATTAGAAAAGTGTATTTCATTTAAAATAAAAAAAATCATCTTATAAAGGTTGATGGTGTGTTGTTTTCTTTATTTATAAAAATGAATAACATGTCAACTATTTTTATTTATTTTCAAAACATCTTAAAAATAGATCTATTATTAGTGGTTTAACATATGGAATTTTGTGTTGTGTACTACCGTGAATTTATATTCTCACACCAATATATATAATCTCACTTTTAGGCTCTGACCCAGTTGTGAATTTTCAAGGGTCAATGTTTTCTTGGGTTTGGATGGTGACACTTTGAGTCACATGGAGGTATGTATATTTTATTATTTTATTTAAATTTTATATTAAATCATCCAAGAAGAAATTTTTTATGTTTAGTTATTTTAATGGGTGGCGCATTATGTTGTGGGTAGCATAGTAGGACACTAATATGGATAAAATAGAGTGTTATTAGATTTTGAGTTGAGGAATTGCATTTAATTCAAATGGATAAATTTATGTAAATTATTTAAATTATGTATATCTATTTTACAGAAAATTTTATTTGTTATAGATGTCCGAATTATGTATGGGTCGTGCCAAAATTTTGATATGTTTTTTATTTTTTATTAATTTTAAGGGTTAAATCCTTCCCACTATATTGAATTTAATTCCCTAGTTCATTTAACCACCCATGGGAATGTCACAAATCAAATTAGAAATATTAGAGATGGATAGCTTGGGTTGGTTAATGAAAAAATGTCATCATAACCATAGATTCTAAATTTGGCCTAAAATTTTAAATCCCCCTTCTTTTTTAGGATGTCTTTTAAAAGGGATATAGGATTTTTAGCGCTTGTGGGTTGATCATGGGTGCAAAACGGATCACCACAACTCATGAAAAACTTGAGTTACTAGGGGATATCATTATTTGAGTATTTAATTTGAGATTTATTTCAATTATCTTGATAGATTTTGATTTTAATTGATTTTATTGTAATTTATATGGGTGTTTTATGGGGTTTTTTAAGGTGTTTCTAATATTTGGAGTGAAAATGGAGTGGAATCATAGTCATTGATTGCCCAAATAGACTAAAAACCATTTGGTGACCATTTTTATGGTTCCAAAAGAATCCCAATATACATTTCATGATTGGAAAATGTACCTTAAAATCATTTGTTTCATCCTTAAATGACAACTAGCCCTCAACTATTTTTATTATTCTATTCCATTAACCTTTATAAACTTTTTAGGTAATATTTTAATGTGATTTGGTTATATATCAAGGAATATTTAAAATGGAATTCTATTTTAAAAGTGGAAATTATGTTTTATAGTAAACTAAAAGGATCTAATTTTAATTAATTGGAAATAAACATTGTGTTTTACGATTCAGGAAGTGATTTCATATGGGTATCTCAATTGGTAATTTTCATAAATGAAAAGGAAATTTAAAGGAATATTTTCAAAAAAAAAAAAAAAATCATTTTGGAAGAAGAACCATAGTAGTGGTGTATATTTTCATAAAAACTAATAAAATGTTTTTGAAAAGAAGTTTTAATGTTCAAAAAATGTTTTTTGTTATGAATTTTATGTTTTATAAATGGTAATATCAAGTTTTAAAGTGGGTAAAATGGGAACCAAACGTTTTAAAACTAAAAATTAAGGATCAAAAAAAATTTAGTAAAGATTAAAAATTTTAAAATTTAAAATATGGTGTTTCAAAATAGTTTTATTAAGTAATTGAAGAATTTTGTTTGGTTTTGGAATGATTTGGCATGTGGTTGGGAATTACACTTATGATTTTTTGTTTTATAATATGAACTTTCATAATTGGGATGTTATAAATTGTTTTTTGATTTTTTAAAGGGTATTAAAATGTAATTTTTAAGATAAAAAATTATTCTTTTTAGAAGTACTCATTTTAAATCTTGGATTTTGGTTTGTTTTGAAGAATATTTTAAATTTATTTTATCAATATGGTTTTGGGTATTATTTTGAATTTTTATGTCATGTTGGTGGAATATTCCTCCCAAAAAAGTCTCTTATGTTTTCTATCCTTTGTGATTACTTATTATGGGTTCTTGATTGATTGAGTTCTTAAGTTATTCCATTCTTAAGGGTGTTTCTTTAATTCCCATACCCATCCTATTTTTGTACATCATAGATGATGATGTTTTTGGGTTATGTATTTGAATCCTTAGTGAGGATCTTTTTCATGAGGGTTTGTGTGATGAGGGTTCTGGTGAGATATATTATATATTTTCTAGTCATGATTATGATTTATAGATCTTCCCATCTATATTATGGGAAAGGAGTCTGGTGATGAGTTCATTAGAAATTTTTTTTATGGGGAGTCATTAGAGTTTTCCTAGGTCTTTTTATTCTATAAGAATGTTTAGGTGTGGACTTTAATGAATTCTTTTTTTCCACTTCCTTTATAATTCTTATTCCCTTAGTATTGTTATTTTTAATTTATATCTAGTATTATAGGGTTTCTCATGTAGAATCCTTTCCTTTTTGATCCACCATTCTAGAGTAATCCTTAAATGATGGGGATACCCATTGTGGGTCGCCAACCCTTGACTTTTTTTATCCAAGTATTCTAGTGTGACTTATAAATTTAGTTATTTTTTTATATGAATGGGTTTTCTTCGGGGGTTTTTTTAGGTTGGTTTCTTAGTTACCTTATATTTCTAGTATAAATTCTATTTTCCCTCTTCCTTCTCGAGTTTGATGTATTTCTGGGAGAATAAGGTTTCATGGTGGGGAGAATTTTCACACCTGTACCTTGTATTCTTAATGTTATATATATATATATATATATTAAAGGCTTGCTTTTATATTTTAGGATAAATATTAAATTTTTTATCATTTTTATATGTCATACGGTTGACCAAACCATGGAGAAACCATGAAGGTGAGTTAGTAATCTTGACAGAGAGGTTTAATAGAGTTGGTGTGTGATTTATCAAATGTTGCATCCATCCCATGTGAGTTTTAAGTTGTTCCCAGTAATGGTCATATGGTGTGGTAAATCGTGTATAAAAATAATCTGACTCTCCCAGGACATTAATTTTTTTTTATTTTCCTACTACAACCTTAAAAAACTAGACCACCTCTAAATGTATTTTCCATCTTTTTTACCCCTATCTCTTTGATGACATGAAACCAGACAATTCCTCTTACCCTCATGTATGAATATTTTATTCCCTCTGCCATAGGTCATTTTTCTTTACTTATTTCATTTTTTATCAGTTCTATTAGGATCTATCCCCTTTTATTCATTCATATCATTCTTATTCCTTTTTATTCTTCTTCCCCTATTGTTGTGTCGAGTATGGACCAAAACCTAGGGTGTAGGGTTATAATATTTTTTATGGTTATAATTTTTTTTAGTTACTAGAGAATGTGACGACAAATTATAATGTTCCTCTCATTATTGATGAATACATTTTTTTCAGCTGAACATGTTCCAGGTAACTTTTCTTCATATTTATCTCTTCAATTTTAGAACCTTTAATTACTTGGATTTTAGAATTATGTTTTTATTCCCTCATTTCAGTTTTATATTTTATATAAGATTTCAAAATGAAAAATTAGTATTTAAAATTAATATAAAAAAATAGAATTAACATCCTATTATAATATTTGGTTTAAATATATTTTGTACTGTGCGCATCTAATATTTTAAGAATTCCATAGATTGGACTTATAAATAAAATTTATGATTTTAAAAGGAATGTTTTGTCCATAAAATTTATTTCTCTATTAATTTCTATGTTTTTTAAAAATCATTGCATTTAATACTTTAAATTCCATGTTTTATCAAAGTATTTCATGATCGGTTTCAAATAAATTAAATGTGATGTTCATAATATTACATTTTCAGTATCTAATGGTTGTTTACATATACATAGTTATATATATGTGTGTGTGTGTGATAAACGTTAAAATAGAAACATGTGACATCTTATATTAAGAAAGTTATATGCTTTTGTAATTATATACAGGTATAACCAAAGGTAATCATTAAAAATTAATAATTTCTTCATAAAATCGGGTTTTTAAAAAAGTCCTTAAATAAATTTTTAAAAATGAATTTATAGGTCAACATGGGATTATTTACTTTTATTAAATTTTTATTGTAAATTATGTTTTGATTTATTAATGACATGATTTTATAGTGTGAAAGATAATGTGTACATGTATCATTGTTATTCCAAAACAGTTCACTTGGTTTTGATGTCTAAATGGTTTAATGTGGCATATGTGTTATTTGATAATGTGGTTTTTTGAAACAATAATGTAATGTGGAGACCCTAGGTACATATGTGGGATGAAAAAAAATTACACAAGTCATTGGTATAGAAATTCTAGTCTTTCATATCTATCTTATGAATAATTCTATAACACTTACCGGATATCATGTGACATGAATTTTGGTGACCACCAGGGCATTGGCATAGTCCTCCTTAGAGGATCATAGATGAAAACAATTATATATCGTACAATCACTAAGAGTTTGAGGATTTGATAATGACATAACCTAACCTTATTTTCCCTATGGTTTCACCATAGTTTCTACTTTTATATACATCTATTTTTTTGGGTAGTATATCTATGATTGACTTCTATTTCCTTTCATTTTGATTAATTGTTCCTCTTATTTTTTTTTCTCTTTATTTTTTTATCTTATTTAAATTGTTTCTAAAAATATTTATAAATAATTATTTTTTAATGGATCAGAAAATAGTTTACATTTAAAATTATAGGAAAAGGAACTTATAAATATTGATGATGTGTTCAAGAATGTATTTTTAAAAATAGAGACCCTATATTCTATTTTTATTTTTTAAAAAAAATATTTAAAATAGATATATTATTATAGGTTTATCATTTGGAAATGTGGGAGGTGGCCTACTAATCATTTTTAGGGTCATGCATACATATATCTTATCAGTTTTAGGTTTTGGGTAAGTTTTTATTTCTCTTACAGTGTTATTTGTTTGGGTTTGGATGGGTATTTATTGAATCATATGATTGTGTGCCAATTTTATTATTTTATTTATATTTCTTTATTGTATTAGTTAAATATTCCTTCCCTTTATTTTAGTTACCATTATGGGTGGTTCGTTATATTTTTGTGGTCGTAGTGGGACCTAAAGTTGGATTCAATAGAGAGTAAAGGGATTTCATTTAATCTAGATTGATTTTTTTTGTTTAAATTATGTAAATACTTTGTATCTACATTGCTACTTATTTGAATTGGTGTGTACATCTGACTTTTAGTCGGGTCTTGTGGAAATTTTGGTAGAATTTTCTATCTTTTTTTAATTACTTTTAAGGGGAAAATAATTCCCATTAACTCTTATTTGATGATTTGCTGCTTTTTCCACTATTAGGTGATGGAGAACATATCTCGGGGATATCTCTAGCTATCTTAGGCATCTGAGGGATGGACATCTTGGGTTGGTTCATGAAAATTTTTGTATTTAAATGTTATAATAATTATAATAATTATTATTATTATATATGTCATTATTTATTATATAATTAATTATTTTTATTCAAATGATATTGGTAAAATTTTCTATATAAATAAATATATGTGTGTGTGTGTGTTTGTGCATTTTAATACTAAATATATATATATATATATATATATATATATTTGTGTGTGTATTTGTGTGTATATATATTTAATTTATATGTTTTTTATAAAAAATTATTATATATATTTAAAAAGCCATGAATAGAGGGAACCTTTTATAATATATTTTATACATATATATGTATATATTTATAAAGAGAATTTATATACCCATTAATATATATATTCAAATAAGTAACATTTATAAGTATTGTTAATAATTTAATATTTTGTTTATTCTTTTATAATTATTTATAATTATATATACAACTAAAATTATATATATATATATATATTAAAATATAGTGTTATGAACTATATAAATAAAAATATAAATACAAAAATTATAGTTCATATTTAAATTTATATATTTATATTCATATTATATAATTTATCATACACATATATATATCCAGTATCCATATACATTTATAATTATGTTTGTGTGTTTACATATATTTATATATAAGTTTATGTCATGACTCAACCCACTAGGACCCCTTCAGGGTAGCTATAGGATGATTTCCACACCCCTAGCCCACATCAAATAGGTTGAGGGCTAGTGATAAGAACAGAGAATGAATATCACACATGATGGGAGGCTTTAGCCTAATTTACTAATAAAAAATGAAAACCTCCACACAAGACATAATAGTATATAATATGTAAATAGAATTAAATACAATATATAAAATGCATGTAAAAAATCTAATATCCATAGAAATAAACCGGTATATATTTCACAATAAAAAGGTAAATATACATTCCTAACAACTAAAAAGAAAAATCAAAATGAAAACATTCATGAAGAGGTCCCCACAATAAACAATATGAAGTTCCCCTATTTCTTTGAAGGTTTTTTATTTGTTTTTAATAGTTGAATGAGTTTTTAGATGTCTAATTTTGATGAAATAATATTTTTTAGATTAAATTTATTATAGTTTCATTTCTATATGAATTAATCCGGAGAATTTTGTTTATTTTTCAGACATTATGATTCATCACATCTAATCATTTAACCTGAAGATAATAATTTTATGATGTCTTTATATTTATCAGCAGAATATATGCATGCTCAAACTACATAAATTCAAGATCCAAAAAACTTATCATGAAGCTGAGATTATGGAATAAAATTTGATTACATCATGAATGAAAATATTATAGAAATATTTTTTAATGTGATCAAAAGTCACTCATTGAAGTCTTCACACAAATGAAACCAGAAGATGGAATGGCATGTGGCTCGATGGAAATTTGGCCTAGTCCTTAAATTTATATTTAAGGATGTAAGAGTAGCTCAAACATAGGGAATGTGGAATTAGCATAGGCTCTATAATTGGATGTTTTGGATACCAGTCTCTAAGATATAGAGATATAGTGAATATGACAGATAACGGCCGATACTAAAGAAGTAGCATTTACAGAGGATAAGAGATCGTAAGATGATCACATGTCATGGTCAAACATAATATCTAATCCTAATGTGGCCTAGTATATGTCAAGGGTCATCAATTAAGGATAAAGGGTTGGGGAGTCACACTATCCTAACACTTATGTATTTTTTCTATTTACTTATTTTGAAAGTATATGAAGTAGTATTTCTGGTTTTTAATTAAATGGAAATAAGAAAGGTAAAGTAAATGAAAAAATAATAAATGTAAGAAACAAAAAAGTGCCTAATTATGGAATAAAGTGAGATATATCATCATTTACTCTTATTATAAATCATATAATGCAATTATTAGGTTCAATATCATTCACTTGTTCACCTTTCATTATTTTCTTCAGTATGAAATCAATAATCTTCTGAAGATATCTGTAGGCAGACCAGTCATTCCATTTGTTCTCCTAGACTTATGGGTAATAATCATTCCTCAATATAATGAACTAACTCACCCACACACCAGGCAGTAATCACATTCCATTCTTCCAATTGAACCACACAACTCCATTGGTATGATGTGTTACTAGAAATGGAGGGAGGATTTGAAGTGAAATTGTTGGATGAGTTTGATGGTGTTAATTATTTTCATATTTTAAATAGCCTCCTCCAAATTCAACTTCCACTATCTCTATAGAATTAGTGAAAAAATAGATTGTGAATTAGGCACACAAATTCATGATATTCACTGTGATTCCCCTCTAGGCCACCCACAATGGGTTGGATCTTCAAAATCATGTATATAGTAGTCACTCATACATCACATGGGTGAGTAACATGAAGGAATGGAGGGGAAAACTACACAATTCGATTCAATAATGAACATATAGAAATAATAAATTACAATTTCGATATAAATAAATTACAAGAGAATAAAAACCTAATCAGTAGTAGTAGTGTCTTGTCGGTAGAGGAAATATTTTGTTGTAAGAGGCCAAATATTAATAATGGGAGAGGGTGAGAGATATTTATTGAGTGGGTGAGATATAATCCACCTTCTTCACCTTCAAATTTAGTGCCAAGGAAGGAACTAATACACATATTCCCTTTAACAGCATGAAAAATGTATTTTAACATTGGTAAAAAGTGAGGGTAATCACAGTGATGATAAAGGGGTTCTCCTTTATCAGTTCTATTTTTAGTGCTGATAATGGTCACCCTTTATTAATGCTTTAAATATCACTAATAAATACCTATCTTGATACAATTTTCTATTAATGTAACATCTCACCCATTAAAAAACGTGTAAAAGGATATAATTTCAAACAAATTTATATACATGTAATGTGACACTAGGAATACCAATATTTCCACCCATGGTATATACATGAATTCCTTGTTATATACATTTCAAGAAAGGTTTTATATAATTACATTTAAAATTATCCAACAAATATTTAAAAAAAATAATGTTTCATATTTTGATTCTCATGATCCCCACTCAAAAATGTCTATCAATGGTATCATTTTCAAAAAAAATCATCTCAACCCATGCAAAATATTTTAATTATATATGAAAACAAATATTATGTTAGTAATACTATAAAAAAATAAGGTAAAAATTAATATGAAAAAATACATTTATAATATGTCAATATTTAATAAAAAGATACATTATGCATTATAACGAACATACTCTGTGTCATATTGAGGTGTGGGTGATTAATACACATCAAAATTGACTTACAAAACAATTTCTTAATGTATAAAAACAATCTGAATATGTTTTCTTAGTTTTCAGTATGTTAGTTCTGTTTTTTTACTAAAATGTCATATCAAACTAGAAAAATGCATTATGAGTCACCCCAATAGAATCATGCATCATTTTGACATGATACTACTTCGTAAACGTCACAAATGACTTATGAATTTCTTTCCAAAATTATCAAGATAATCAAAGTGTATTTTCTTGGTTTTCAGTCGGTGACATGTTTTGAAATAAAATTTAAATTTTAAACTGATAATCGACATTTTTATTCATATCGATCACACCACGCATCGGATTAAGGTGGGGTTGATTCCTACATCTCAAAAATGAATCATGGATAAATTTCATAAATTATCAAAATGCTATGAATGAGTTTTATTGGTTTTCAGTATGTCACTTCTTGTTTTACTTAAATTAAAGTCAATTTTAAATAAAAAGAGACACTTTGAGTAATATTGGCCACACCGTGAGTCGTATTGAGGTGTGGATAACTCTTACAGGTCAAAAAATATTTATAGATCCTTTTCCCAATGTATCAAAACAATCTGAATGCAATTTATTAGTTTTCATTATATCACTTTTATACATAAATATAATTCAGTTTTAAATAAGAAGAGACACTTTCAGTTATATCAGCTACACCATGCATCATATTGGTGTGAGGATAATTCCTCCACATAAGAATGACTTATATATCATTTTATTAATGTATTAAAACATTATGAATGTTTTTTCTCAATTTATAGTATGTCGGTTGTGTTTTTTACTAAAATATCATTTCAAACAACAAGAATGCATTATGATTCTTAACGATCGCATACTGAATCATTTTAACATCAGACTACTTCATAAATGTCAATAATGTACTATGAATAATATTTCATGAATTATCAAGACAATTAGAGTGCGTTTTCATGGATTTCAGTGGGTGATACATTTTGAACAAAAATGTCAATTTTAAACTAATATCAGACACTTTTATTCATACTAGTCACACGATGTGTTGTATTGAGGTCTGTTTGATTCCAATAGGTCAATAATGAATCATGGATCATTTTCATAAAGTATCAAAACAATACAAAAATTTTTTCTTGGTTTTTATTTTGTCACTATTTCCATTTACATAAATAAATGTCAAATTTAAATAAAAAGACACACTTTGAGTTATATCGGTCACACCATGCGTCATATTATGGAGAAGTTAACTCCTACAAATCATGAAGGACTCATGGATGGTTTTTCTAAAATATAAAAACTATCTGAATGTGTTTGGTTAGTTTTCAGTAGGTCACATGTTTTTTTACTTAAATTGATGTCAATTTTAAATAAATAGAGACACTTTGAGATATATCGGACACATCGTGCATCTTATTGAGGTGTTTCTAATTCCTACCCATCAAAAATGACTTATATATAGTTTTTATAGAGTATCAAAACAATACAAATATGTTTTATTTGTTTTTAGTATGCCAGTTTTATTTTGTTACAAAAATTTCATTTAAAACTGGAAACGCGCATTATGAGTCATACTAATCACATCATTTTTTTACGTGAAACTTCCTCATACATGTCAAAAATGATTTATGAATCACTCTCCTAAATTATTAATACAATCGATGTTTTTTTGCTTGTTTTTTTGTGAGTGAGATGTTTTGAACTAAAAATTCAATTTTAAACTAATAACAGACACTTTTAGTTATATCTTTTATATTGTGAATCTTATTGAGGTTTTGTTTATTACTACATGTGAAAAATGACTCACGGATCATTTTCCTAATGTATCAAAACAATCCGAATGTTTCTTCTTGATTTTAAGTATGTCACTTGTTCTTTTTACTTAAATTAATGCCAATTTGAAATAAAAAGACACACTTGGAGTCATACTGGTCACATTGTGTGTATTATTAAGGTTTGGTTGACTCTTACATGTAAACAATTAACAATGGATCATTTTCCTAAAACATAAAAACAATATGAATGGGTTTTCTTAGTTTTCAGCATTTCAATTGTTCTTTTTACTTATATTGTTTTCAATTTTAAATAAAAAGACACACTTGGTTTCATACCAGTCACACTGCACATCATATTGAGGTTTGGTTGACTCTTAAAAGTCACAAATGACTCATGGATCATTTTCCTAAAATATGAAAACAATCCAATTTTGTTTTATTGGTTTTCAGTATGTCACTTATTTTTAACTCAAATTAATATAAATATAAAAAAAGATAAACTTAGAGTTATACCAGTCACCCCATGTATCATATTGAGGTGTGGTTGATTCTTATAGGTCACAAATTACGTATAGATCATTTTATTAATGTTGGAAAAATATATTAATATGTTTTCTTCATATTCATTATGTCAAATGTGTTTTATTTATAAAATGTTATTTCAAACTCAAAACACACATTTTGAGTAATAATGATTGCATCATGCATCGATTTGATGTGGTACTACTTCATATATGTCACAAATGACTTATGAATCACTATCCCAAATTATCAAGACAATCATATTGAATTTTCTTAGTTTTCAGTGAGTGACATGTTTTGAACTAAAATGTTGATTTTAAACTAATATCATAATCTTTTAGTCATAGCGGTCACACCATGCATCGGATTAAAGTTTGGTTAATTCCTACACATCAATAATGACTCATGGATCATTTTTCTAAATTATCAAAACAACATCAATTTTTTTCTTGAATTTTAGTATTTCACATGTTCTTTTTTCTGAATTTAATGTCAATTTAATATAAAAATAAACACATAAAGTCATACTGACAACACCATGCATCGGATTGAGGTGTGGTTGATTCCTCAAAATAAAAAATGACATATATATCATTTTAATAAAGTATCAAAACTATATGAATGAAATTTTTTCATGTTCATTATGTCACTTGTTCTTTTTACTATGAGTAATGTCAATTTTAAATAAAAAGATACACATTGAGTGAGATCGACCACATTTTGCATCGTATTGAGATGCAGTTGATTCATACACAGCACAAATGACATATATATTGTAATCCAAAAGTATAAAAATAATCCAACTTAGTTTTCTTGGTTTTTAGTATGGAAGTTGTGTTTTTTTACAAAAATGCAATTTCCAACTTGAAATACACATTTTGAGACAAAATTCTTGTATCGTGCATCAGCTTGATGTGAGACTACTTCATACACATCAAAAATGACTTCTGATTCTCTTTCCTGAATTATGATTATAATCTAAGAACTTTTTCATGATTTTCATTAAGTGACATTATTTGAACTAAAATGTCAATTTAAAACTGATAACATGTACTTTTAGTCATATCGGTCTCACCGTGCATCATATTGAGGTGTGGTTGATTCCTACACATCAAAAATTAATCATGAATTGTTTTCCTAAAGTATCAAAACAATCAGAATCCATTTTATTAGTTTTTAGTATGTAACTTTTTATTTTTTCTAAGCTTAATGTCAATTTAATAAAAAAAATAGACACTTAAATTCATATAGTCCACACCATGCATCATATTGATGTGTGGATGAATCATACACATCACTAATGACTTATAGATCATTTTCATAAAGTGTAAAAACAATACAAATACATTTTATCAATTTTTAGTAGGTTACTTGTTCTTTTTAATAAAATTAATGTCAACTTTAAATAAAAAGAGACACTTTGAGTGATACCAGTCACTTGTTCTTTTTGATCGGTTTTGAGTAGGTAAATTTCACTAATACCAATTATATTAACCCAAACATTTCATATATATATATATATATATCACATCTTAGTAGATTAATATTACCTACATAACATAATGATCCATGTCATAATAGTTTAGGTCTAGTTCTTTTGGAAACATGGAAACATAAAGAACTAGTTCATAAGGGTCTCTCATTAAGTTATTCTTTATAATAAACCTTCTTAGACATATCATTTCTAAAACAATTATTTATGACCTAATGATATGAAACATAACAAAGGGTGATCGTAGATTCTCAAAAAAGTGTAAACAAGGGATATATTAATGATCATATATGGATAACATGAGCATAAAGTTGTTAAAAGGTGATATTAACCTTATAAATTCATACCCTGTATATCATAGATCATAATAAAGAGTCATGGATTAAATCATGGTAGTTGAGAATACATGAATCTTAAAAGCTCAAATAATATTATAAACTAAAAATGTACACTTCGAGTCATACCAAGAACACTATGTATCATATTGTGGTATGGATGATTCACTTCCAGCTGATTACTACATTATTTAAAAAAATGTTCATTACAGATCCTTTGGGAAGTCATTCATTTCATTCAAATACTTAAAAATCCCTTAGTAGATGTATCATTATGATTCATTATGCATTTCATGCAACATGGGGTTTCCTCTTCAACCTAAAAGGAACATGTACTCTCTTTTTTTGGCTTGTTGCAGATAGTTGAAAAGAATATATGACTTCTTAAAAGATCTATTTAAAAACTAAATAATCAATAAATATGAATTATAAGTAAATTAACATAAAAATAGTAGATAAAATGATGAAAAAATTAATTAATTACATAAAAATAAAAACTTTATGTCATACCATCCATATCGCATGTTACCAATCCTTCCATTTTCTTTCATTTTAAAACTTGAAACACTAAATTTTTGAAATTTATCTCTTTCCTCCAAGTTGTTTCCACTTCATTTGAAGTAAAGTGACAAATACCCACAATAAAAGGGTGACATGTTTTTTAGGGATAACAAGTTTTTGGAATACATTATCTACATGAGTAGTTAACCATTTAATTTAGATTATGTTAATGTAGTAGATAATAGATAATATTAAGAAGAATAATATAGTATATTAAAAAAACATTACCTTCTCATTGAATTATGAGTTGGGGATTTGAATTCCAGTCTCTCACAAGCTTGAGCATCTTTGAACAAACTTCCCAACCCACATAAAAGGAATCCACCTATATAAAAAATATATTCTTAGGTTACTATACAAAATATAAGTAAATTAAACATAAATATGAAACAATTCACTACTTCTATGTAAGTCTCATCTTCATGCTATTTTTATACATTCTTCCATCAGGTTTGCTTCCCATTCATTTCTAAGTAAATCTATATCAATATGTGAATATGAGTATTTTGTACACTCATAGTAGTACTATAATATTATAAATACACAAATTATTAATAAATATTTTAAATTAAATAGTAATTATCTTAAAAAATATCTTTTCATGGATGATAGTTTTTTCATGGAATATGATCTCACTCATAAATTTACCAACATAATAACAACAATATTTTCCATTGGTTTGTTTCAGACACTATAGAAACCTTTATAAGAATATGTAATTTTTTAATATGCATCTGGATGTTCAAATATTATTATATATACCATGATACTCATCCAGTCATATAACTTGTCTCAGTCCTAGTTCTTAGCCCCAAACATCATTCCATATTTTTTATGATGTTGATTCACCACCCTAACATAATAGAATCCTCATTAAAAGATAATATATATTATATAAATTGATTTTTAGTAATAAAAAATTGGATGTAGTGTATTGAAAATTAACAGACACTAACATGGGTGGATAGTGTTTTGGATATCCCGGCACTAAATCTAGGAAATAAATATTTAGAGCATAAAAATTTAGCACAATAAGCATCTAATGATTCTTAAACACAGAAAAGGGAATAATTAATGAAATAAATTAATAAATATTTTATATGATTAAATTTTTATAGTTTTACCGCTACATCGTTGGTATCAAAAAGACTTTATCACCAAAAAATTTTCTTTGAACTGATTTGACTGACAAAACACTATTTTATAATTTTTTTATCTATTTTTGGATGTTCTATAGAGGGGGTGTGAGGACTTATGATTACAATTTTATTTTGAAAGGAAAATCCCTTGAATTGTTTTTCATATATATGCCTTCCAAAAAATGAAATGTATTTAGTCATAATTAACATTGTATAATAGATTTTTAAAAATCAAATCATGAAATCATACATCATGTATACACTTACAACTGAGTCTTCTGGCCAATAATAGTTGAGTATTTCACTTACACTCACAACACTGATGAGATCTTGATCTTTATCTCTATACATATTTTCTTCAAAATCATCTATGTGAATACCACCATCTTTTAACTTTGTAACCACGTGAAGCTTTAATGATAGTAAATGTGGATATAGAATGGGTGTGGTAATGGTGCTTTTGGTAGATCTTTTCAATCGGTTGGTCGATCCTTTACATGGTTTTGAGTCATTATTTTATTTGATCCCTTCCCTTGGTCCATCTATAATAAAATTCATCGATTCATACCTTTTTTAATTAATTATTAGTTTTTTATCATGAAAAATAAATTTGAAATTAATACCTCATTGTCAACATGTTTTTTACAATATAAGATGGTCATGAAATAAATGTTTGAAGAGCTTTTTGGAAGGTATGAAAATCTTCTTCAGGAATTGGAATATGTATCTCGGTGCTCCGCTCATGTCCTATGCTACTCAGCACGCATTCATGACCTTTTGGAAGTGGCCTATTGTGTATTATGTCATTTTGGATGTTGAACATTGTAGCTCTCACTACAAGGTGATGGGTAGGTGTTGATAAATATAAATCAAAATCATTATCACTCTAGAGAATAATAGTATAAAAAGTTATTATTGTTTATATGATTCACATTTCCTGGAAACAA
Source organism: Viscum album (assembly GCA_963277665.1). Taxonomy (NCBI): domain Eukaryota; kingdom Viridiplantae; phylum Streptophyta; class Magnoliopsida; order Santalales; family Viscaceae; genus Viscum; species Viscum album. The sequence continues at coordinate 1,707,117,288 of OY728140.1, read as the reverse complement.
TTATTAGAATGTTGATTACCTCAGCTATGAATTCTCTTTTTGAGGAATGGCTCACCTCAGAGCTGGTGGTGGTTGGGGTGGGATCTCTACATGGTGGATATTCTTGAGTTTCATTTTCTCTTTACCTCACCCTATAAAAGTTGTTATCATCTCTCTATGCCTTTGGAATTCTTCTTCAAGGGTAGTGATTTTTTTTCTCATCTATTTTAATAATTCACTTTTATCCTCCTCTTTTTTTCTCAAACTATGTTTGTGGTGTCACCCCAAAAATCACACCTCTGATGTGGCCATACTGTTCTAACCACTTCAAGGCCACAAATAGTATATATTTATCTGGTACAGGTTTTTCTAATTCCTATGACTATTTCATATTTAAAATATAGTAAAATATGTGATTATTATTATGTAATAGTGATTTAATGGAAAACAAATTTTTATTATATAATACACACACATGTTTCCCACACTTTTTTTGTGTTTTCCTATATTAGTATCACGTATTTATTTACATGTTCCCACATCCATAGCACAGGCCGTGGGATAGAAGTGTCTTTGTATTTGGAGTCAACAATCTACTTACAAATAGAGTAACATAATTATGTTGTTGTTTCATGTCACATAAAAGTATTATAGTTGATTTAAAATATGTACCAATTTTTTTCAACTGTAGTGTACCTCATACTTGCTTTACAGTAGGGGTGTATTGGTTTTTCTTCACATTCCTTATTTCTCGAACTTAGTTGTTTTTTAATAAATAATAAAACATCAATCCAAGTGATGAATACATGTATCTTCAGTGTATTTCTTAACAAAATTTTCTTGAAAAGACACATCAGCATGATGTACAGAAAACACATCACACGCTTCTTGGGTTATCAGGTGTAAATAGATAAATGGTGGGTGAATTTTTATTTTCCCTTCAACATATATAAGATAATTTCTTTTAAGAATTTTTTTAAATCCTATGAAAATTCATCTATAAAGAATTAATACATTTTTCTTGTGGTATTAATCTACAATAAATGCACTCTTTAATGGATGATAAAGAGTATATTAATGTTTTTCTATTTTATTTTTTAGTAAAATAAAAAAATGATATCATAATGTTACCATAATATCTTCCCACATTAGTGTCTTACTCCAAGGCACAACATGGTACCACAAATTTACATCAATCAACATACGTTAATAAGTGATTATTCTTATATAACAACTGAACATGGACTTGTTGGGGTTATCATATTTCCCCTGTGCATTCCATCTGACCTTGTATTTGATGTCATTTAATTTCTCCTTAATGATTTTCACTAACACTATCAAATGATGACACTTATTTTTTTCATGTCACCAGTTCTTCATCACCTACCATTACTCTTGAATAAATATCATCAATATGTTCTTATGGAGCGATAGCATCTAATTCTATAGATGGTCATTGTTGTGAATAGTGGGGATTAATTCTACTAAAACATCATCATCCTTCAATTGCACATGCATTTATTTCAGTACTTCCTAGGGGAATTGGCATGTGGTGTTTCATGTGGAATTGATCTAAGAATTGGGATTGGTCCTAGATGAATATCGAGTATTAATTTAGGACCCAAGTCTTTAGAAATCACTAAAAACAAAAACTAATTAGTATTATATATATGTGTATATTAATATATATAATTATAATTATAATATATACATTATATTATAATTATATATTTATAATTATATATTAAAAAATAAATATACAAATTTATTATTATATATACACATTATATAGGTATATATAGTAATAATTATTAATATTATATATATATATATATTATTCTATTTTATTTTTATTTTTATTTTATTTTATTTTTATTTTTGGATTTAGGTATAAATAGAGGGAGAGGGAGAGTTAAAGATTTAGGTTCTCCTCCCAGAACTTCCAAGGCCCTTCTAGGTAATCTCATTCATGGATCTGGCAGCAAGATCATGTGTTTGGAAAAGTAGACAGTCGCGTGGGTCTCTAGTGGATATGGTTCAAGGATCCTTCACCAGCTCATGGTCTATAACAAGGGGGAGTGAAAGATTTTAGGGGATTACATGTGATCTTTGGTATAGGATTCAACAGTATGGGTGGTGAGATCTTGTTTTCTTCCTCATGATAGTGACTAATTTTAATATTGGGGTTCCATCCATGGTAGTTTAGATTTTCTCAGATTGGTCGCAACTCCTCTAGTTCTCAGTGGTGAAGCATTGTGCATTCAAACTAGTGTAGAGATTATAATTTAGTGGTTTGATTTGTTACAGTCTTGATGAATGATTTTGTCTCTGATATCATTATAGGATTTGAATAAATTCAACTGAAGATTGGGGGAAGTGGAATACTCTGAGTTTGAATGCCTTCTGTTTCTATTTAACAAAAAGGAATATTGGTTATATAAATTTGGGATTTTATTTAGAACATGGGTATGAAAATTTATAATAATTGAGTTTATAATGAGAATCACTTACTTTAAGTTCTAAATAATCCTCTATGTATAAATTGAGAATATGTTTTAGAAATTTTATTGATGTTTAATAAGAAACTAAATTTTGGATATTTTCCCACTGAGGGACTAAAAAGACATGTTTTTATGGATGAAGTATCGATCATCATATTGTATAATATTGAGTCATGAGAAATAGATGAACCTTTCCATTTTGAAGGATCAAGATAGATATCTTCTTTCATGGTTTGATTGATCAGGAATCATTATAATATTTCTCTTGGTGGTTTTGGTTAAATTTCATCTAGGGGAACTAGAGTAATTTTATCATGAGACATACTGTGGGATTCACTATGGGTTTCAAAATGATAACCTCACACTACTTGTAATTAGGAAAAATATTCTAAGTAGAAAATATGTGTCCTAGGATCATAATAACAGAAAAAAATGACGCAAAGACCCATATCAGTGGTGAACCATATAAAAATCATGTCTACTTTGTTCTCTTTAATTTCTTATATATGGGTTAGAGTGTGTTTTTTAAGTGGATCATAACTCTACAATTTTTTATTGGATAATTTTAGTATATCAAAAATTATAAAAAGGGACCACTTAGTCAACCCCCCTTTTTAGTTGTTTAATCTTAAGGGAATCTTAATTATTATTAGAGAATTCTCCCTCTTTTAATTGACTCTTTTTAAATATAGAGAATTTAAATTTTTTTATATAAGAAAAATTCATACTTTTTATCAAAATAATTTTAATGGATGAAAGAATTGGATGATACTCATTCATCTATAACTTGTCATTGATGTGGTTGATACCATAACCATAGAAATTCCCACTAGATATATAAATGATTCTATAAAATTTTACTCAAAAACCAAATTTTAATGTTTATAGAAATGCCTAGAATTCCATCCTCATTTCCTTTTCAAAAAAAATTAAATGAGGGTAATGGGTCTCCAAACTACAAATGAGACATTGTATAAACATAAGAGTATTGAAAGAGGTAATTTTAAATTAAATGATGATAAAATCAAACATTTGTATAGTACATTTTAATACATAAAGATGGATAATAAAGAAATTATAGATGGTTTATTGATAAGTGTAAATGAAATCATTAGAACATTTTAGGATTTTGAGATACTTTAAAAAAATTATCAACTTTAGAGAAATTGATGAGGAATGTTCTAGATAGAATTGATGAAAACATGTCATCATAAAAGGATATAAATGATTTATTCAGTGGATAAGTATTTTAATAAATAAAAATATGATTTTAAAAAGGGTGTGTAGTACAAATGAAATAAGTACCTCATCTCAAGAAACATCAGAAGATGTAAAAGAAAATATAAATGAAAACATCCATTCAAATGTTTCATGTTTGGTGAAATTGGGAACTTTCTAATAAATTCCCCTAAATTGAAGAGAAATAAGGATGAGGACGATAATTCATCAAAAAAACTAAAAAATAGTGGGTTAAAAGTTCTATGAAACTAAAAAAATGAATATTAAAAATATTCTCACCTTAAAAAAGAGAATAATTATTTTAAGAAAAAGAATATGAAGATTACTTATTAGAAGATACATCATATGAAGAATTATTTTTAAGGAAACTTTTGAATTTCATGGATCATGTTAATAATGATGTAACATTAAATGATGAAAAATATTTAGGTGAATGTCATGAACCCACCCATTAAGGACCACTTGGCTAGTGGAAAGTTATGTGTGACACCCCAAGCCCACCACTAATATGCTAGGGGCTGGAAACAAGCATTGAGAAGGCATAAACTAAAATGGAACACCTTAGCCTAATGTACTTGTGCACATGCATGAAACCATATATATGAAAAATTGTAGATTAATAATAAAATATTGCTACATCTAGAGTATAACCATGCATGAAATAACCTCTATGGAATACATCAGATTACAAAAATATAAAACTGAAGTATGAACATGAAAATATAATACAAAACCGAAATGAAGGCCCAACCCGAAAACAACTATAAAAAGGGAAATATAGGGAGATCGTGATTCATAATCTCTATGACCAACCACTAAACAAGTTCAATGAATCCATATATTTTTATATTCCACTGAATTCACTATAAATTTACCTTTCGCTGGCATATTCCACAACACATGATGGAGAATACCATGAGAAAGTGAGTATATACATACCAAGTAGGATTCCCAAAGACCCATAATGGGATTAGTAGAAATATATAATAGAAGTTAGCTCAACCCATTGAAATAGGGAAAGAAAAACCAAAAAAATATGCTCATAAAAAACTCCAAATGAGAGAGAAATTTCATCCCAATCTCGACTTCCTAGCTAAGAATGATGAGAAAACCTAGAAATCCAAAGTATTATCTCTAATTCCCATCATCAAACGAAACCATAAAAGAATCTATGTGGAGTACCTACACCTCATTACTACACTCCACATTCAAGGGGGAATAATCTATTATGGATGACTTGCTCCCCACTAGATCTCAAAGATAGGTGGAGTTTCCACCCCATAGATAGAGTACCTCTACCCAATATATTATGTAGGTTTCAAAATATACTATGTAAATGAGTATGGGGGACCCATTCCCTATTGAAATATGTGGTTTTATGACCCCATTGTCTCTCTTATAAACCGGATTGATCATAGTTATCAGCCAATCATCATTAAAATAATCATCATGCTTGTATCACCACATGTTTTATCTCTAATGAAAAAATGAAGGCCACCAGCATGTCCTATGTATAAATATTTTCAAGAAATGTTACCCATGATCCCAAACCTGAGTCTATAAGAAGAAGATACACAAGATAGAATTCCCTGAGGTAGGTACATCATGTGTACTAAGGGTCACACAACTATCCATGTCATCATCTACAATTGTCTTGTCTGTCCATATGGGACTACACATAATATATAGGTGGTACATGGTATGTCTTGGTCACACAGGTCCTGATCATGTCCTTCCATCTCATGCCTATGTATAATGTTTATTCCTATGTAACTGTTCATTTCTGGGTACTCTAGCCATGTCTGAGAATACGCTATGTATTTGTACTCTGGTCAAGTTTGTGTGCCTAGAAATGTTTATAAACATGTACTACGGGATTATATTTTGAGATCCTAGGACCTAGTCACAATATGATTATATTCAATACATAGTGTGCAATACATAGCCTCACCTGAAACCCTAGTCTCTCTATCCAAGGGATTTCACATTACGTATTCCTCTATGATCCATGAGAGTAGGTAATTTTTTACAAAAATAGAGTTTCTTCTGGTGGATTTCAAATTCATCACCTATATTGAATATAGTTCTTATTTTATTACCAAAATACAAAAAAATCAAAGCGAACATAACCACACATCTATTCCCAACCTTTGATGGCCTGAAATCATAACTCTGATTGCCTGTGTTGGAATCTTCCACACGTTCACATCCATTTTGGGTTCCAAAGCCCATAAACATCTCCAAAAATCTACAAATTCTTCCCAATCCATCAACTAAAAACTAAAAATTCAATCATATGTGAATCTTCTATTAATATTGGGGTCTTGTATCTCTTGAATCCAACTTAGAAATGTTAAATTTATGACCTTGTGACCAAACTATAAAGAAAACAATGAATAGTGGTAGAAAATCACAAGAAAAAATATGGTAATAATCATTGGCTAGTGAGATCTAGAAAATGATCATAATGTGCACAACCACGGGTGGAATCAATGCATAATGAATATAAATTGGGTACAAAAAAATCAATTCATATTCTAGATCATGTAAAGAATGGGTAATCATAGATCAATTAAGCATGCAATTAAAATATATTTTTATAAAATTAATTGAGGGGGAAAACTATATATAATGACTCAAACATTGTTTATGGATCGATAATTTGTGATGAAATCATCTACTAGTGATGGTAATGATGATCCACTCTACTCTCCATTCATCTCACGATTCACCTCAACATGTTCACTGTTGTTCATCAATCCAAAAATGCCAATGGAGAACAAAGGATGCTCTATACACAACTATTTTTCTTAGGGTTATAAAGATAACATAGGAAAAACATCATAACAATGTATTTATTGATAGAATATAGATTTAGGTCATTGAAAATATAATAAATAGTTTATTTATTTATTTTATTAAACATTCCACCAATGATTTCCTTCCATGAAATGTCCAACACTAACCAACCTTATGCTTCACCTAGGGTAAACCTCATGTTCCTAAATCAATTGTTGTCTCCGATTTCTCATACTAGGTATCTATCAATGGGAAACACAATCATTAAAAAATGATATATGCACATGTTTTAATATATATATATATAAGTATTTTTAATATATTAATTCATGGGTCTTGTTACACAAAAACACATCTTTGGATATGAACATATATATATATATATTATAAGGACTAAGAAATATGGATTAAATAAATTCCCCCATACTTCAAGGATTTTATCCTTGTAATCACAAGATATAGAAAATGGTGGGTCACTGTGCATGCTTCTAGATCGCATGATCCTAGGAGATCTCATTCATGCTCTTTTGATGAAATGTCACATAATCCAAAGGGATGGTCTATCCACATTGGATCCTCTCATTACAATTTTCAAACTCTACTAGGTTCTCTATTAAGGGGGCTCCATCCTTTATTTCTAGATTTCCCTAGTCAATAGCATGTGTATATTCATCCACATATATTCTCATCTACGACACATTGAAGATTTCATTCACTCAATCAAACTATGGGTGAAAGACTAAGTAGTAAGTAACCACGCCAACCCTCCCTAGGAACTTGAATATCCCAATAAACATTTAGGATAGCTTACTTCCCCAAATATAACTATAAAATCATTATCATGGGTAGAACACCCAAAAATGGTCTCCCTATTCAAACTCTAAAGGTTTATGATTTCAATATTCTTAAGATTATTGTATGTTCTGGGTTTTCCTTATACAGTCATCGATCACTTTTAATTTCTCTATCTTCTCCTACACCATCTATATCCCAACCAGAGACACCTCTCCAATCTCATTCTATTATAAGGGTGACTTGCATGGCCTCTCATACAGGGCCTCAAAAGGATCAATGTTTATAGTATAGTGAATGATATTATTATTTGTAAAATATACCAATTAAATGTTATACTCCCATATTTAGTTTAAGTCCAACATGTAGAATCTCAGTATATCCTAGAAAACCTGGATATTCCACTCAGTTTTTCCATCTTTTTAGGGATAAAACATTTTACTCATCCTCAAATAGGTCCTAAATACCTCCTACAATCCTCTCCAAAATCATTATGTTAACCAAGCATCTTCATATGGAAAAATAGTTGAGGGTTCCCCATGAATCTATAAGATATCACATATATAAAAATGCCCCAAAAGATTAACTAGTCTCTTCTCCCTGATAGATAAAAAGTTTGAATACTTGGTATGTTTGTCAACAATCACCTCGATAGCATCATGACCTATCACTTTTTGTAAAATCCCTATTACAAAGTCTGTGGATATGTGATCCCAATTTTATTTCGAGATCTTAAGAGCCTGTGTCAAAAATTCTGGAACTCAATACTCATCCTTTACCAATTTACATGTGAGTTACTAAGATAAAAAATTTGTAACACTCTACCTCATGCCTACCAACAAAAATTAATAATTAATATTCTTGTACATCTTTTCCACACCTGGATGTTCAGGAAAATAGGAAGTAAGAAACACCCTCATCAACTCCTCTTATGACGTGACCAAAACCGTTGTCCATCCTTTGAAAATGATGAAGATGTACCATCCTTTAGAAAATATATCCAGTGTATCTCTTGAGGATATATTTTCATTTAAAACATCATAGTTAGTATCTCCCAACTGATCATCTATCTCGCATTGATTAAGTAGAGGGTTTGTCACTATTGAGTGAAGAAAAATTGTACCCCTCTCCTCCACCAGGGATAGATTCAATGAAGAAAACTACTCATAATCCTCCTCCACCAAGAAAGAATGAAACTTCCTATAATGGTAATCATTCAACATGTTTCACTCTCTATGAGTATAGACTATATCAAATACATAGTCTTGTAGGAAGTCCAAAAAAGGAAACAATCTTAGTTTAAGATATCTATGAGTAAAGTTGTATATAATAATTTGATGGTCTTCTTAAAAAACCAAAAGGCTTCCCCAGAAGATAGTGCCTTTATATCATCAGAGAGAAAATTACCGCTTCCAAATCAAGGCCAGGATTCATGTAGTTATTCTCATGGGGTATCAATGGACACACACCATAAGTGATCATTTCATACCTATGTATCAACATTAAATAGATCCCAACTCTAGAATAATCAGAAAAAAATAATGTATGAAACACCCGCCTCTAGTACTCTCAACACATGATTACTAGTCAACATCATCCCCAGCTCCTTGAAGGTTGTTTGATAATTCTATTTCTAGGTATATAGTTACTCCTTCCACATGATGGTATTAAAATAAGCTAACAATCTAGATAATTATACCAAGAACCACTTGAAGTATCCCATACATCCAAGAGAAAACTATACCAATATCATTCTCTTCAATGGATCTTAAGAAAGAACCACATTGATTTTACCTGGATCTAAAGTTAAACAATGATTAGATATGAAATTTCCCTAAAAGTGAACCTAATGGATCCAAAACTAACACTTAGAGAGATTTTTATGAAGTTGTTTCACCCATAATAAGTATACGGCCATCCTCAAATGCAATTCATTCTCCTCTTCTAATGTAGAGTAAATGAGTTTTTCACTAATCAAGACAACTAAGAATCAATCTTTGTATGGATGGGAGATCATGTTTATAAGATACATTAACACAATAAGTGAATTGGTCACCCCAAAAGGAATCTCCATGAACACATAGTGTCTACAGAAATATTATAATTTTGTATTGGGAATATCATCTTCAAAAACCCTCAAATGGAGGAATCGATAAGTGATATTAGTATTTGAGAACTAAGTTTCACTATTAAACTAGTAAAACTGGTAGTTAATCCCTAGTAAGGGGTAATTTCTAATTATTATTACCTAATTTAGGAAATGAAAACAATTACAATGCTTCAAGATATAACGAAACCTTTTTTTTTTAAAAAATATTAACCATCCCATGGGGACACACAGGGTCTCATAAAAACATTCTCTTAAAGGTCCTCTAATAGAACCCTTTGCACTCATTGCTCTATGGGGGACATCTGATATGCGACATATGATATCATTGTGGTCTTTTTTTGTAATTCAATACATAAGAAAATCCCCAACCTGGAAGCATTTCCAAAAAAAATATTATGGGAAGACATTTATATAATAATCTAGTAATAATTGAGGCTAGATATCTAAAGACACCACTACACCAAGGGAAAACCATTACAACTAATGGGTGATAGTTTGTAGTTTTCTACGTACAAGCCCCACTTGTGTAGAAAAAATATTTCTCTTTCCTACAAATAAGAAAATAATCCCATTAGTATAGAGGAATATAACTCTCCGATGATTAAAATCTATCTGGTGATGCACCATGAACAACTAGTCCATACCAAAGGTAATATCATAATTTTTCATCATAACAACCAATATGCCCCACAAGAAACTCTCTCTACCAAATTTCAAATCGCACTGCCAAAAAATGTGTGATATTGAATAGTTTCCCCCTATAAGAACCTATATTCATAGCCTCAAGGTTATAGACTCAATGACAAGCTCTAGATATACCATTAAGGGTACAAAGTTACATAAATGAATCACACATGTCTCTACAAGTACTTGGGAAAGGGTGTAAAATATATTGATCATATCGTGAATCAACTCTTGAGTAGCCTATTCATACCCCTTCATAGCCTATAGCTACCCACGACCTCAACCACCAACTCACTGAGTAAGGATTGGGCTATCAGGTGGAGGCTATGAAAATAGATGATAGTGTCACCATTCCCCACTAACCCCTCCCTCTGGATCTTTACTTGTTACTCTATCAACACCACTTCCCTGAGGACCACCCTGACCACACCTAGTAGATACTTGATCACGATTCTACCTCTAATGTGGTGGTCCATTCATTATTTTCCAATCCAGCTCAATATGATGGGTTAGGAAATCATGATCCATGTGACCCCTACTATAACAATAATATCATATCCACTCTTCATTTGACTGGATCCTCTATGTGAACCCTATGTTGTAGATCCATGTGTCTGAGATCGGCTATGCGAAGGTCTCCTATGTCGAGTACCTATCGGTCGATGCATGAAACCTAGTGTAGATGACTTGGAACCAGGATGTTCTCTACCATCTATAGCTATCTGGAATCCCTCCACAAGAATCACTCTATAACAAGAGACCACTTCAATACCCCATCATTAGTATGAATTAATTAGGAGACTACATTGGAATTAATTTCTCTATAGAGGCACTGCACAAACTTTTACTCCTAGAAGAAACTCTCTCAAGCCACATCAAGGTGGTAATTTGTGAGGTTGGTGAATCTCATAGAGTAGTTTTAAACTTTCATATCACCCAGATATGGATCATGAAGCTCCTAAAACCTCATAAATTATAAAAATAAAGGGTAATACTCATTAAGAAATATTTTTTGGAAGTATTACCATGAGATCATCATCTTATCATGGGTATGTGTGACCAGAATCAACCATTTCTCTACCTGTCTATAAATAATTCTAATATCTACTATAACTATCTAATTATTTAAGGAAAATGATCCTGAAGACTTGTATCATTGAATCAATCCAATATTTCATTGCCTAAGGGTAGATATCACTACAAAACTTATATAGTCTCTATCCTTATAACACACACAACACACTCAGCATACATGCATCGTCATATTATCCTACTCGGACTATCCAATTCATGAAATGATATGGCATTGCTCTCTGCATGCCTAGAGGAAGAACCTCTAGAGAAGGTCCCAGAACTGATCCCTCATCACTCAATTTGTAAAGACCCAGAAATTTCAAGGAAATTTTTTTCCTAATTTCTTTGGAATTTTACGTGTATGCAGTTTCTGAAGGCACCTGATTCCGAGGCCCGGTGTGCCCGGAATCAATTTTCAAAATTTAGCTCGAGTATGTTTAGTGAACAAACGAGTGGGTTTTTCTAACTTTTAAACCGGTGCTCGGAATTGAAATCTGAGGGCACCGATGAACTCGTAGCGCCGGTAATTTCTTAAGAAGACCTTTTCCGGAGTTGTGTTTGCTTGGGTGTTGATAGGGAATAAAAATATAATTGTTTTATATTTTTATTTCTTCACTAAGCGGTTTAAGTGAAAATTAAGTTGTGTCTCAACTTAATTTCTCTCTTCTAAGTGGTTTAGCCCATGTGAAGGAGTTGGGGTGGGACCCACTGATGTTCTAACTTCCCTTGATAGGATTTAAGATGAGTTGGGGCCCACACGAGCCCCCAACTTTTCATCGTCCCTTAACTCTCTTAAACCCTTTTTTCAAAACCCCTTATTACATTTTGATAACTCACCTCATTTATGGGACCTTTTCACATTCTTCTCTTCCATTAATTCATAACACCACCTTAATTAATAATTGAATCCTCCAATTTAATGAGGGTGGTTTATGAATTTGAAATGGATGAGTTAATGAAAATATTAGTCAAGTATAATATTTTATTAAGGGAGGAGCCTTTTAATGAGAGGGGGGTCCATTGGAGAACTTCCTCTCCTTACATACCTCCCTCTCCTTCCTCCATTGTTGCACCACCACCGAGGTTTCATCTTCTCCGACGAGACACCGATGAATGAGGAGGGATCGGTGGCATGGTGCGGACATAACGATCTATGTTGACTTCGACATCTTCCCTGCGTTGGATCCAACGAACGACGCTCGACCCGGGATCAAAGGCACTTTATGGAAGCGACGAACGCCAACGGTCGTCGCCACCTTCATCTCTTTCCTTACGATGACGTCAACGAGCCGGCGTTCGCCCTTTCGCAACACCGTCATCCATGATGCTCGTCTACCGTGGATCTTTCTCGAGGTAGGGAATTAATTTGAGAATTATTTTATTCCATTGATTCTTTCTTTCTAAAGAAAACAAAGAACACAGATCAACTTATTATCTAGTTGATCCGCGAACGTTTTACTTGTGGGTTGGGAATAATTTGTTGCGGAAAGTTGTAGGGGTTTATTGCTTCTTTTTTATGAAACACCCTTTGTCGTTCCTCGTATTATTTTTTTTTTTTGGGCCGCTTGTAACCATCTTAACGGAAGGAGGTCGGACCGCACGAACACGGCCGACCCTCCTCCCCCTATGTTGTTGCGTTGTTGCGGTTCGGAAGATGGCAGCATGGGGCAACGACATCGTGCGAGAACCTAGAGGGATGCGGCAAGGACGTGCGGCATCGTCGCACCACGTCATCAAGGTCGAATGAATGTTTGGTCGTAATTGGGACCGCGAAGGCGAACGGAAGACTCTGAAATTTGTTCTTTTGACGTGTGGATCGACGGACATTGACGGAACGGGCCGCAGAGACGTTTTAATGTTTCCGCAGTGAAGAACGGGACCCAGGATGAGCATCGGCGCAGTCAGAATTGAAAACGGACCACCGGAGAAACTCCGGTGGCCCGCGGACACCACTGGCGGCGCCCCGGCGCACTGCCTGGAGAAACCGCCGCAGCTGAAGCTACGGCGGCGAGCTGGTGGATCCCACGGCCGTGCGGGATCCAGGGGGGACGTGGTGCGCGCCGCGTCCGCGGAGCACTGGCTCACTGGCCGAGCCAGCGATCCACCTGTCCGAGTCGGGCCGGCTTGGGCAGACCGGGATGGGCCGCGCCCAGCCGGGCCGGGCCGCGCCCTTCCGGGCCAGACCCGGACACGAGTCGGGTGGCCGGTTCAGGCCGACCCATGGGGGGTTGGGCCGGGTCGGTCCGGGCCCTGACCCCCCATTTTCGGATCACTATCAGTCTTTTGCCAATATCTTGGACTACGGACCTCCGATCGACGAACCGTCAGTTGCGTAGCGATCCTTGGATCCAGTCGGTCTTTTCAGTATATTACACTCAAGGTTTGGGAGAACATTGGGTTCATCCAGGTTGGTTCGGATACGAAACCAACCGGGCCCTCGGAGCGGAAATGCCTATATCTTGAGCTCCGAACGTCCGATTGGCGTTCCTTCAACTTTGTTGGATTCCTGTTGATGAGACGGAACTTTTGGCTTACTCTGCTTGAGGTTTGGATGCCGTCGGAATATGGTCGGGTTGGTTCTCTCATGAAACCAACCGGGCCCCTGAAACGAAAAAGCCAATAACTCACAGATCGGGCGTCTGATTGACGCGCCGTCTGTCTCATTGAATTCCTCTTGAGGAGACGGAACTTTTGGCCTTCTTCGCCCATGGTTTAGATGCAGTTGGATAGTGTTCGGTTTGGATTGTACCTGAAATCCAACCGGGCCCCTGGAACGGAAAAGTTGATAACTTTCAGACCGGACGTCCGTTTGACGAACCATCAGTGGCGTTGGTGATCACGTTGAGAAACGGCCCCTATGAGTATACCCTATGTGAGTTCGGGGTACAGTTGAGAAACGGTCTCTATGAGTATTCCCTATGTGAGTTCGGGGTACAGTTGAGATATGGTCAGGTTGCTTCGTACACGAAACCAACCGGGCCCCTGTAGTGAAAAGGCTAATAACTCACAGACCGGGCATCCGATTGACGCGCTGTCTACAGCGTTGAGACCCCTATGACAAGGCGGTCCTTTGAGATACTTCTTCATGGGACTTTGTGATACTTGGATTATCGACCAGTAGCTCGTGGAGCGGACCCTCCTGGAGATGAGCGTGCAGAGTACAGAGACCGTGTAGCCGGCTGGGACCTGACGACTGCTTGACCGATCGACTCGGTGTGTTTTGGATAGCCTAGTGGGGAGCGCTTGGTTGCAGCGGTAGACCCACGGTGGATGAGCACTTGGTTGTAGCGGCAGACCCACGGTACTCAAAAGAAGGAGTGCCTCTGGAGGCTATGAGGGAGAGCGCTTGGTTGTAGCGACAGACCCATGGCGGAGGAGTGCTTTGTTGTAGCGGCAGACCCACGGTACTCAACAGAAGGAGTACCTCTGGAGTCTATGAGGGGGAGTTCTTGGTTTTTGCAGCAGACCCATGCTGGGAAGCGCTTAGTTGTAGCAGCAGGCCCATAGTACTCGAATGGAGGAGTACCTCAACAGTCTTAGGTTAGTGAGTAGTACCTCGGAGTCGTGATAGAACCACTGTACACTCCAGAGACGGGGCTCTTCAGCAGTTACAGTTTTGATAATGAAAATCCTGGTTTGATCTGAGTCTATAATCTTTTTGTTTCCTCATGATTGATATGGGTCACTTGATAACTTAGGTATATATATGGTCATATACCTGGATAGTGGTTATCCATTGATTTCATAATCTTTGTGTTTCCCATGATTGAGATGGGTTACTTGATAACTTGTGTATATGTATGGGCATATACCTAGGTAGAGGTTATCTGTTGAAATATTCTTTGTGGTTATCCTTGTTGGATTTAGTGAGACCTTAAGGGTCTTAGGGTCCCTACTGAGTGTCGTTATACTCACCCCTGCACGGGCTATGCCCGAACCTCGTTGTGTTGGTTGCAGACGATGGGCAGCGCAGACAGAGGCCGAGTGTTCAAGGACTGGACGGTACCCGGAGGTGGACCTCACGACGAGACAGTATCTGGTGGTGGACTTCACAACGAGACAACACTCAGAGGAGGTTGACGGGCGAGAGCGTTGTAGAGGTTATCTGTACCTACCCTTCAGGTAGGATCTGTGGTAGACGATCCAGGAGTTGTGCTATCTGTACATACCCTTCAGGTAGGATCCTTGGTGGACGATCCAGGAGCTGCTTGTCACCTTCCGGCTGTTTTGTCTTTTACCTTGTACTTTACAGTTGGGCTTGTATTTCCGGACCCTTTACTTTCATCACTACTTTTGTTTTCATTTTTACTTAGTGTTTGCTTCTGCTTGTTCTCTTATTGATGTTTGTTTACTTTTATAAAGGAAATGCCTTCCCAGTTATTGGGATATACGCCTTTGGTGCTAGTCACCAGCCCCTATCCTTTGGAAGGCGGGCTTGGGATAGTTACGACACGGGCCCCAGGAGACGGGTCGTGAAAAATTGGTATCAGAGGAGTTCGGTTCTACCGCAGAACTCAGGACTCTGATATTTTTCTTTCAGTGAAGCAATAGTGTTAAGGGTACTGAGTGTGGTCTTCAGTTTAGGGAGTACAGTGTTGGTGCGGCGGCCGACGTATCCGTACACCAGGACCCTGACTACTTATTTCCGACTTTGTACATGAAAACAATGATTGCATGGGTGTTTCCAAAGTTTTAAGTCAGCTCAAACCAGGTCAGCTCACCAGGTATAAATTGTTGACCGTGTCGCATCTATTCAGGATGTCTCCTCCCAGACAGTCATTTGGAGTTCGGAGAGAGTACTCGATGACGGCCCACCGAGCGGCGAGGCTCCGGTGCAGGGCCCTTTTTACTATGTTGGCACCCTCGGGTGGTGTACCATTATCACCACCACCTGTTGGGCAGCAGATGCCACCAACCTTAATAGCGAACTGTGCACTCTGGAAGAGCGCGTTGCATGAGTTTCAACAGCAGCGGCCTCTGAGGTTACAAGGCGAGGCAGATTTCTAGACAGTAGAGCACTGGCTGGAGGCTATTGGTAGAGTTTTCCGCCAAGATGAGACATTAGTAGGGTGGATGGTGGACTTGGACACTAGTGTTTTCCAGTGAATGGCTATAAGGATGGTCCGCATAGTGAAGAGGCTTCCGTACGTGGACCGATGCCTGAGATAGTTCCTTCGGGTAGTGTGTCAGCAACACATCACTACCTGTTGGTCAGTAGTTACAACCGGCAGTACCGATAGGTGACACATGTAGGCTTACTACCTTATACATGTTCCAACATCAGATACCCTCAAGTTCTAAGGCGAGCCAGATGCATAGGCAGCTGAGAACTAGCTTTAGGAGGTGGATGAGAGTTTTTTTGAGCTTATACAGCTTCGGCAGGACAATGTTTCAGTAGCTGAGTAATCATCAAGGCATACCGATCGTTTTTGGTACTTGATGACTATGATATGATCAGTGCTTAGAGCTCGGACCTCAGAGCATGGTGTGTTTAAGGGATATCCGAGTAAGAACTCTTTTCTCTACGCATTCCTACTTATGTCAGGGTGCTATAATAAACCTTTGTGGTTGAATGTTCTTTGGCTGATTAGTTTTATCCAGTGAATGTTAACAGTGGGAAGATGTGAACTGGAGTCAGTCTCAGAGACTTGGATGTGTAAAATGTTTCAAGAAGAAGAATTGTCAAGGAAAGATGAATCTGCAGAGCAGAAGACATGGAAGCAGAGCTTGGAGAGCAGCATGTGGTGGTGTACTTTTCAACATGTTACAACCACCCACCTTTGTTGTCCCCTCCAGGATCAGGGAGCTGGAGGGTAGGGGAAAAGAGTAGTTGCACGCGGTCACGGAATGCGACTGAAAGGGCTCTAAGGATGATTCGAAGTGCGGACTTTGTATTGTACTAGCTTCCGTAGCCACAGACATCGATACGAATCATCCCTTCCTTCCATGAATCTAGTCCCAGACCTAGAGTTTTCAGTTAAGCCGTTGAATTCACCCTCACATCTGGAGATACCTTTGGGAGAAGACTCGATAGTCACACTTACGCCGACGGTGTGATCTGACCCTTGAGGCGAGAGTCTCGGTTGGGACCTCTTAGTGGCAGCATCGAGGCCTTACGACGTTAGTTTGAGTATAGATTGAGTAATCACTATTCGTACTCAAATTGACGGTATTAGGAAAACGTCAGGATGGTTTTTCCTTTGTCGGTGAAAAGGAAACCCCAGGCAGCACAGGTTAAACTCGTGCATGGAGGGTGTACTTGATCATTCTTGGGTCATCCAACCTTACCCTCGTGGCAGCAGGAGTTTTGAATTTCAGTTATAATCAGGAAAGGGATACCTCTAGAGTTCGAGAATGGCGACCACGTTCTTATACGGGTCCCACCTCGACGAGGTTTACGGAGATGTAGCCGAGGCGATGAGTAATCTCCGAGGTTCAGCAGACCTTTCTAGGTCCTCAGCTGGGTAGTCGAGGTGGTTTACCACTTGACCCATCCACCTCAGTTGCACCGGGTGCATGATGACTTCCACGTATCTCAACTGAGGAGATACGTGCTTGACCCGACGCATGTCATCGACCATGGGGAGCTGGACGTTGGCGATGGGGTGACTTTTGCAGGGTTCTATTAGAGGTTGAGGATCGACAGGAGCGGGTCCTTCGAGGACGGTCGATTCCTCTTGTGCGTTTTCATTGGCAGCGCGGGAACCTCAAGGGGAGCACTTGGGGGCGGAAGGCTCAGATGTGTTCTCAGTACCGCTTTTGTATCCCTATTTTGTGTTAAAGCTTTACGAGGACGTAAATCCCTGAGGTGGGAGTAATGTAAAGACCCGAAAATTTCAAGGAAATTTTTTTATTAATTTCTTTGGAATTTTACGAGTACGGAGTTTTTGACGGCGCCTGATTCCTAGGCTTGGTGTGCCCGGAATCAATTTCCGAAGTTTAGCTCGGGTATGTTCAGTGAACAAACGAGCGGGTTTTTCTAACTTTTAAACTGGTGCTCGGAATTGAAATCTGACGGCACCGATGAACTCACAGAGCCGGTAATTGCTTAATAAAACCTTTTCCAGAGTTGTGTTTGCTCGGGTGTTGATAAGGAATAAAAATATAATTGTTTTATATTTTTATTTCTCCACTAAGCGGTTTAAGTGAAAATTAAGTTGTGTCTCAACTTAATTTCTCTCTTCTAAGTGGTTTAGCCCATGTGAGAGAGTTGGGGTGGGACCCACTGATGTTCTAACTTCCCTTGAGAGGATTTAAGATGAGTTGGGGCCCACACAAGCCCCCACCTTTTCATCTTCCCTAACTCTCTTAAACCCTTTTTTCAAAACCCCTTGTTAAATTTTGATAACTCACCTAATTTATGGGACCTCTTCACATTCTTCTCTTACATTAATTCATCACACCACCTTAATTAATAATTGAATCCTCTAATTTAATGAGGGTGGTGTATGAATTTGAAATGGATGAGTTAATGAAAATATTAGTCAAGTCTAATATTTTATTAAGGGAGGAGCCTTTTAATGAGATGGGGGTCCATTGGAGAACTTCCTATCCTTCCATACCTCCCTCTCCTTCCTCCATTGTTGCACAACCACTGAGGTTCCATCTTCTCCGAGGAGACACAAATGAATGAGGAGGGATCGGTGGCATGGTGTGGACACAACGATCTATGTTGACTTTGACGTCTTCCTTGTGTCGGATCCAACGAACGACACTCAAGCCGGGATCAAAAGCACTTTACGGAAGCGACGAACGCCAACGGCCGTCACCACCTTCATCTCTTTCCTTACGATGACGTCAACGAGCCGACGTCCACCCATTCGTGACACCGTCATCCACGATGCTCGGCTACCGTGGTTCTTTCTCAAGGTAGGGAATTAATTTGAGAATGATTTTATTCCCTTGATTCTTTCTTTCTAAAGAAAACAAAGAACATGGATCAACTTATTATCTAGTTGATCCGTGAACGTTTTCCTTGTGGGTTGGAAATAATTTTTTGCGGAAAGTTGTAGGGGTTTACTGCTTCTTGTTCGTGAAACATCCTTTGTCGTTCCTCGTCTTATATTTTTTTTTTTGGGACGCTTGTTGAAATCTTAACGGAAGGAGGTCGGACCGCAAGAACACGGCCGACCCTCCTCCCCCTATGTTGTTGCATTGTTGCGGTTAGAAAGATGGCGGCATGGGGCAACAGCACCGCGCGAGAACCTAGAGGGATGCGGCAAGGACGCGCGGCGCCGTCGCGCTGTGCCGTCAAGGCCGAATGAAAGTGTGGTCGTAATTCGGACCGCGAAGGCGAACGGAAGACTCCGTAGTTTGTTCTTTTGACGTGCGGATCGACGGACATTGATGAAACAGGCCGCAGAGATGTTTTGATGTTTCTACAGTGAAGAACAGGACCCAGGATGAGCATCGTCAGAGTCGGAATTGAAAACAGACCACCGGAGCAACTCCGGTGGCCCGCAGACACCACCGGCGGCGCCCCGGCACGCCGCCTAGAGAAACCGCCCCAGCTGAAGCCGCGGCGGCGAGCTGGGGGATCCCGCGGCCATGTGGGATCCAAGGTGGGGACGTGGCGTGCGCCACTTCCGCGGAGCACCGGCTGGCTTGGGCAGACCAGGCCGGGCAGCGCCCCGCCAGCCCGGACCAGGGTCGGGTCGACCCGGTTCGGGCCGACCCAGGGGGTTGGGTTGGGTCGGTACGGGCCAAGACCCCCCATTTTCGGATCACTTTCGGTATTTTTCTCATATCTTCGGTTACGGACCTCTGATCGACGCACCATCAGTTGCGTAGCAATCCTTGGATCGAGATGGTCGTTTTGGTATATTACACTCAAGGATTCGAAGAACTTTGTGTTCAGCTGGGTTGGTTCGGATACGAAACCAACCGGGCCCTCGAAGCAAAAATGCCTATATCTTGAGCTACAGATGTCCGATTGATGTGCCGTTGACTTTTTTGGATTCCTCTTGAAGAGACGGAACTTTTGGATTACTCTTCTCAAGGTTTGGATGCCGTCGGACTGCAGTCGGGTTGGTTTGATCACAAAACCAACCGGGCCCCTGAAACGAAAAAGCCAATAACTCACAGATCGGGCGTCTGGTTGACGCGCCGTCTGTCTTGTTGAATTCCTCTTGAGGAGAAGGAACTTTTGGCATACATCGCCCGTGGTTTGGATGCAGTTGGATAGTGTCCGGGTTGGATTGTACCCTAAATCCAACTGGGCCCCTGGAACGGAAAAGTTGATAACTTTCAGACTGGACGTCCATTTGACGAACCGTCAACGGCGTTGGTGATCACGTTGAGAAACGGTCCCTATGAGTATACCCTATGTGAGTTCAGGGAACAGTTGAGAAACGGTCCCTATGAGTATACCCTATGTGAGTTCGGGGTACAGTTGAGATACGGTCAGGTTGGTTCGTACACGAAACCAATCGGGCCCCTGTGACGAAAAGGCTAATAACTCACAGACCGGGCGTCCGATTGACGCGCTGTCTGCTATGTTGAGACCCCTATGACGAGGAGGTCCTTTGAGATAGTTCTTTGTGGGACTTTTTGATACTTGGAGTATCGACCAGTAGCTCGTGGAGCGGACCCTCCTGGAGACGAGCGTGTGGAGTACAGGGACTGTGTAGCCGGCTGAGACCTGATGACTGCTTGACCGATCGACTCGGTGTGTTTCGGATAGCCCAGTGGGGAGATATTGGTTGTATAGGCAGACCCACGGTGGATGAGAGCTTGGTTGTAGCGGAAGACCCGCGGTACTCAACAAAAGGAGTCCCTCTGGGGGCTACGAGGGGGAGAGCTTGGTTGTAGCGGCAGACCAACGGCGGAGGAGCGCTTGGTTGTAGCGGCAGACCCGCGGTACTCAATAGAAGGAGTACCTCTGGAGGCTATGAGGAGGAGCGCTTGGTTGTAGCGGCAGACCCATGGTGGGAAGCGCTTGGTTGTAGCAGCAGGCCCACAGTACTCGACAGGAGGAGTACCTCAGCAGTCTTAGGTTAGTGAGCAGTACCTCGGAGTCGTGATAGGACCACTGTACACTCCAGAGATGGGGCTCTTCAGCAGTTACGGTTTCGATAATGAAAATACTGGTTTGAGCTGAGTCTATAATCTTTGTGTTTCCTCATGATTGAGATGGGTCACTTGATAACTTAGGTATATGTATGGGCATATACCTGGATAGTGGTTATCTGTTGATTTCATAATCTTTGTGTTTCCTCATGATTGATATGGGTTACTTGATAACTTGGGTATATGTATGGGCATATACCTAGGTAGAGGTTATCTATTGAAATCTTCTTTGTGGTTATCCTTGTTAGATTTAGTGAGACCTTGAGGGTCTCGGGGTCCCTACTGAGTATCGTTATACTCACCCCTGAACGGGCTATGCCCGCACCTCGTTGTGTTGGTTGCAAACGACGGGAAGCACAGACAGAGGCCGAGTGTTCGAGGACTGGACGGTATCCGGAGGTGGACCTCACGACGAGATAGTATCTGGTGGTGGACTTCATGAGGAAACAAAACTTGGAGGAGGTTGACGGGTGAGAGCATTGTGGAGGCTATCTATACCTACCCTTCAGGTAGGATCCGTGGTGGACGATCCAGGAGCTACGCTATCTGTACCTACCCTTCAGGTAGGATCCTTGGTGGACAATCCAGGATATGCATGTCACCTTCTGATTGTTTTGTCTTTTACCTTGTACTTTACAGTTGGGCTTGTATTTCCGGCCCCTTTACTTTCAGCACTACTTTTGTTTTCAGTTTTACATAGTGTTTGCTTCTGCTTGTACTCTGATTGGTGTTTGTTTACTTTTATAGAGGCAATGCCTTCCCAGTTATCGGGATATACGCCTTTGGTGCTAGTCATCATCCCTTGGCCTTTGGAAGGCGGGCTTGGGGTAGTTACGACAGGGGCCCCGGGGGACGGTTCGTGACACAATTGATCATCACCACAATCCAGTGCCAGCATCCTAAATACCTATATTCATAGAGGCATCCTAAAATTTATCAATATATAGCATGGTTATATTAGTTTATATTTGGGGAAATTACTCAAGAAGAATATTAAAAATACCCATTCATATATGATTCATGTACAATTTTTTTTCTGCAAATGATATCTTAGCATGCTGAGTCAACATGAAGGTTTTCCTTGCCCGAGTGAATGCATATGAGGATACCACACTAACATTAGGTTATCCTTTTTTAAAGAAAAACTCAATACACGTTGACACTATTTCCCTCAATTCCCAAACCAATCCTCACCATGGGTCCAACTCCAAACACCAACTCGAGGAATAACTACTCATAAACCACTTTATCATGACCAGACCCACTGGGGCCTTCCTGGTTGGTGGAAATCCTAGTGTGACTCTTAAAGTCCTTCTCTATCATGATAGGTGCTAGTGACATGTTCCAAGAAGGAATAAACAAAAATATTAGGCCTTAGACAAATGTATCAGTTGGAACACATGAAACCATATCCATGAAAAAGTGTATAAGAATAATAAAATAATACGACACCTATAGTATAACCATCCATAAAATAGCCTCTAGGGAATAAATTAGAGTACGACTATATAAAAAAACTATAAAGGGGAAAAATACATGACCAACCAAAAATGATGTCCCAACATTGAAACAACATAAAAAATTGAAAGCTAGAGAGATCTAGGATCATGATATCCATGTCTCACCACCAAATGTGGTTAACACATCCATGTATCACTTTTCTCTACCGAATTCACCTTTGAAAATCCTATCATCTGTATAATAAAAAACGCATTTGGGTGAACCCCATACAGAGGATAGTGTATACATACCAAGTAGAATTCCCTGAAAACCAAAAATGGAGTAATATAAAGTTAAAATAGAAGTTAGGTAATCCCATGGAAATAGGGAAACAGAATCCCAACATATATGCTCATAAATAAATTCAAATGAGAGATAAAGGGGATATATATCTCTATATCCTAGCTAAGAATGATGATTCGTTGTTAAACTTGAATATTCTATCTCTAATGCTTTTCATCACTCATAACATCACAAGAATATTTATTAAGAACCTAAACCGTGCCACTATGATTCAAATTCAAGGGGGCACAATCTCAGGAGGAGGACCCATTCCCCATCAGTGCTCAAAGATGGGGGTGGGTTCCACCCCATAGATAGAGGACCCACAACCCATATAGTAATTGAGTTTTCAAATCTACCTAAGAAAAGAGTATGGGAGACCTATTCATTGGTGAAATAGGGGGTTTTTGACACCAGCATCTCTCAGATAAACTGACATGATCACTATTATTGGCCAAGAATTTCTAGTAGAAGTATCATTCTTATATCACCTCATTTCATATCCTTGATTCTGAAATGAATTATACCATTGTTTCATACGTATAAAATTTCATAGGATAGGCTACTCATATGCCCAAATTCTAGTCCTGGAGAAGGAGATGTGAAAGGTGGAAATCCCTAAGTGAGGAACACAATGTGCACCTAAGGTCACATTGTCTGTGACCTTTCATTGACACTTTTAGCTGGAAATGTGGGACTACACAACATATATAGGTGGTACATGAAATGTCTTGGTTTCTTGGGGAATTTTTATGTCCATCTAGCCTTTTCTAATGTACATGGTTTGTGTTAATGTTCTTGGTCATGTTCAAGTACCCAGGTCATGTCTAAGTACACAATAATGTCCATGTACTCTATCTTCACCCATGTGCATGGCCCGGTTCATGCTTGCATACTTATATAGTACATGTTGAGCCTCCAGTAATAGGTCACATGTTTTTTTATGGTCTACAATTGGTCTGTGATACTTATCTTCATTAAAAACCCTAGTTACCATATCCAAGGACTACACAACGTGTTTTACTCTAGGATACACGACCTGTAGTCGAGTAATTTTTCATAAATTGAGTTTCTTCATGAAAATTCTATATCCCCTATAATTACCACCAATCATGTGTATTTAACCACCAGAATCCACTAAAATCAAAGGTAACATAGTCTTCTATCGATTATCTGCCGCTGATTCCTAGAAAATAGAACATTGATTACCCATGTGGGAATCCATCACATTTTTTTCATCATTCATTTTCCCAAAACCTATAGTAATAGCATATAATACAAAAATCCAATATAATTCATCCTCTAGACACTGATCCTTCTATAATACATGCATAAACTATGACTCAATGGGTTTAACAAAACATAAATCTATCTTCAAAACATCAAATCACTAACCCTATAGGCCAATGAAAAATAACATGAAGAATAGTGGGGGTCATAATAACAAAGGTGGTGATAATTTTTTCTAATGTGATTTGGTCGATGATAGTAATATATGGAACCATGGTTGTTATCAATACAAAAAAAATATTTACCTGGTATGAAAACTCAATTCATATTCAGTCACATGTGAGGAATGGTTTATCATATATCAATTAAGTAGATAATAAAAAACCATGTTTATCAAATTAATGAAGGGTAGAAAACCACAAATAAAGAGTCATTCCTTGTTTAAAGTTTGATCATTGTGGAATAATGAATCTTCTACAAATGGATAATAATATATGTTTTTCTCTCCATCCATCTCATGATTCACATCAATCCTCCCATCATTGTTCATTGATATTGATCCACTAACGAAGAATGAGGAATGATCAATACCCCCACAATTATAACAGGGTTATCAATATATCCCTCAAAAAACATCATAAAAATGTATATATATATGAATAATATCTTTAGGTTATTTAAAATATAATAAATTATTTATTTATCTATTTTTTAACACACCTCTAATGGCCGCTTTCCAGGAGACATCCAACACCGACTAACCTTATGACATGAATATAGTAAACTCCATGATTCAAAATCAAACATGGTATCAAAGTTATTAAAAATGTCTCTATAAATAGTATAATAAATCATTAGAAAATGATTTTGGAATTTTTTTTAATATATATTAGTATTTTTAGTATTTTAACATTGGGGTCTCATGATACCCAAGAACAACATCGACTCTGATGAAAATATAGAGAGAGAGAGAGAGAGAGAAATATTTAAATGATTAAATACATAAAACTAGAGTTATTATAGTGAATAACATTACATGGAACACTCATTGAAAGAAAAACATTAGGTCTATATAGATAAAAATAATAATCTCATGATAGAACTTAGACTGTTGATAAAGGAAAGAGAAGAGAACTATTGAGAAAAATTTTAGTTTCCCAAAAGGTAAAATACTATCCTTGATGAAATTAAAATCCTCAAGTAAAAAGTGGTATAAATAGAAAATATGTCAAATGATCTGTAGTAAAAAAATATGTTAAGGACTATGAGAAAATAAAGATGCATTCAACATGTCATGTGGCTAAAAATACATTGAAGATGTTAAATAAAGATTTAAATAATGAAATGGATCTTATGTAGAAGTTATATCATGCAATAAACAATTATACTCAAAAATATTTATGAAATATTCTATAGGTAAGAGTGTTAATAAATACATTATCACTAACTCTATAGGTTCCTCACCCAAAACAGATAGTGTTTTGGTTGAGAAGAAATGTGAGAATTATTCTACTAAACAGATTCAATCTAAGACTAACTTACAAAGAGAGGTTTCTCATGCCACAAACAAAAGAATAGTATATATTCTAGTATATCTCACCAATAATTCTATAATATAACCTTATATAAATCAATAATATGGAGGTTTTAAGGCTATTTATGATTTTTTTTATTTAACGAGAATAGTGCCTATAGTTAACAACACAACTAGTGTAACTTCATTAGTTTTATCGGAATGTATTTTATTATATTTGTTATTATTGAACCTAGAAATATGGTGAGTTATGGGTTTTTTGAAACTTAAATAGGGGTTTTGACTATTTTATGTTGCACCATGGGTAGGACCACAAAATGTTGTAGACCATTTTATTCATGGAAATTGCCTATATGAAATAGAAAAGCTGAAATTCACAAGGTAGGGTATGGTATCATTAATGTACCACCATTATTCCTCCAGTTCTCCAAAGACACATTGGTATCACTACTCTATGGATAAGGTAATTATGAGTTTAAAATAATCAGGGTTCTAGAACAACACTCTAATAGTGTCTATGTTGGGTTACTTGGGATTGGTGTTTTTGAGGTAACCAAAACCATGGTGAGCATCACAACACTATGGTGATGTTAGTTTTATTTTTTGAAATAACATAAATGAACATTGATCTTTATGGATAAGTTATAAACCTTAATAGAAGCACGTACTATATTCAATAATGGTTTTTTAATTTACTTTGAATTATTTTTCCCTCTATTAATTGATTATTCCTCCCCCTATTGTGAATACCTTAGAATCATAACCTCTATGGATGAACCTGGGGTGATATTTAGTCAACCCTTTCTGATTCCAGTGGAATTATCATTCATCTCAACCCTATCATTGTTCTACCTTTCTATAAGATCATAATGTTAAAGATATAGAATTGATGGGTTCTCTTCCATTGACCAGACCTAGATCTACCATTAAAAGTGGTGGTTTTCATTGAGTAATTTCATGCAGTTCTACAACTTTGGATTGATTAATTATTACGTATCATTCTAGAAACCAAATTATATTGGTATGGAATTAGTGTTAGGTACCCTTGATGCACATGTTTGATATGGTGGTGTTCTAGAAAGAATTAGGGATCAACTCTTGGTGAATCATAGTTCTGATGTCCAGATGTTTGAGGTAGGAATATACTTACTATAAAGAAAACATATATATGATATTGTAATGATATTACAGTATTCATTTATTTGAATTGAATTATAAATGATTTTTATCATGTGTGTGCGTGTAGCCCATGGACCCATGTTTGAGTATGATCACATTTCAATGTGTATGGATATTGAGAGTCATACATGATATGCTATGTTGTGTAAATATGTGTGTTTACTAATTATTTGTTATTGTATGGACTTTATAGTCTTTTCTTCTTGTAGAAAATGATTATTAGACCATAGTAGAAATATTATCCTTGAATGGGGAGCATATATGATGATGATGATGATATAACAATACATAGGTTGGGAGTATGACAACTTTCTGGTCTCACCCAAGGTTTTGATGAGATATGATGACCATGTGTCTTGACCCGAGGTTGAGGAAGCAGTAAGATGACCTTTTGGCCTAATTTGTGATAGAGATGGTGCTTAAGGACTTTGTTCTCTTACAAAAGACTCGATGTCCCTGATTCTACTCAGAGATATATGAGGAGATCTTATATTCAACCCATGATAGTGAATTATGTTGTAACTATTCTTCGATCATAGACATGAAAAATGTAAGAATGGGGTTCACATAGGCTTGGTTAGAGAATGGACTATAAACACATTATTGATTATTATTTTCTTGAATATTTATCTATTTTCATAGAATACACCTCTTATGTATGTGAACATATGTTAAGGATGCATCGGTGGTGTCCTATCGGGTTTATAATCACACCCTACATGGTAATATGATGTGAATGAATAAATTATGATCAAGGATCTAAGAAAGAGTAAGATCCTAGTATTAGGAAGCTGAGGAGATGTATATTGGCATTCATAGGTTGGTCATGGATGGACTCTAGAGTTTTTCCATAATTATTTATTTTCTTTCCAATTGTTTCTTATAATATAGGTTGACCAACCACTATGGTTATCCTTGTGTTATTAACTACATAGAATGAGGTACCTTCCATGTAGTTTGTTATAAAATTACTATTAGTCACTTCTATTATGTTATTTCCAGATATTTATCTATATTTTTTCATAATTATTATTATCTACTTTAGATATTAAGGTTATAGTCATCCAACTAGTGATGTTTAAACCTTTGTTGCAAGTCAACAACCTCTTTCATATGGGGAGATACACATATGTTAATGTGTAACTCTTCCCTTTACTAGGTGATCCGGGTCGAGGAATTATAAAGTTGTATAAAAGGTTTTTTTCACTTTTTTCTCTTTTATTATGGTTGGAGAGGTTTGAAAATATTTAGACTATGTCAAACTCAGGTAGAGGAGTCCCGTATGTGACTGGCCATCTCTTATGTGATGAAAATCTCAGTTAAAAGTGATTGTAATACTATTATAGTTATTGTTTTTTTATGTTTATATTAATACATAGTATGTTATTTTATTACATTTTATAGGATTTGGGTGTGTTCATTCATTAAGAGCAGGAATATATGATCACATGTCAAGGAAATATATTATTCCCTATAACTATTATTTCATTTAATTAAATAACATGAACTATGCTTGTTATTTTGGGATATATATTGTTGAAATTTAGATTATTTTATCTTTACCATGCTTGATGTTATATGTTTATAATTTTTACTAACATGAAATTATTGAGAACAAGGATTGGGGATTTAATAGTAATAGGATCGTTAATACTTTTCACTATGGATAACCTCTTAAGATAAATTTACCTTAGAAATTCCTCATGGGTTCCTATAAACTTCTTGGGTTTTTCACTTTGGTTCCTATTATAAACATTCTAATCTTATGTAAGAGTTATAAATAATTTAACCTAAAATATTTATTATAGAATCAAAAATGAATACAGGTAAAAATTATCCCACTATAGAGGATGCTCATATTCCACCACTATAGGGACATTGGGATTCACCTAAGTTAGCCCATGTTCCTTACCTAGTGGTTTGGGTGATAGAAAAACATTAATTGGGATTATTTTTTATAATGCATGATCGTTTTGTAGGATTCACTAGTCTAATGGTCTATTTTTCTTGTGACTTACAACTCTATAATCCTTTATCCTTCTAGGGGACCATAGGCCATCATGCTACTAAGTATAATATTGATGTCATTGATGGGATATTTTATTTTCTTGATCCCTCAAGGATAGATAGGTAGGATTATCTTCTTTCATACTTTAGGGACCCGCAAAGAGGTGGTGGTGTTTCATAAACTAGGAAAGATAATGTGAAGGTATTACATGGGTGAACTTCAAGGGTCCTTTATTTGAAAAACATTATCCTAGCTATTTTGAAGTTGTCTAGTTCCCATGTGTTTATGGAGATTTAGAAGAGGATAATTTTAATTTATTGTTACTCTTATCATTTCATATTGTTTCTTCACTTACCTCCTATAATTTATGGTTATGAGGCATAGAAGGCTCGAAATTTCGATATCAGCCTCTGAATGGAGTTTAGGCATCTAGTAAGGATTTCTGATCTGATGAAATACCTGAAAGTTAATCAACAGACATTGACACTCTAGAAGGTCCTAGAGGGGGAAAAGGTAGTAGATTTTTCATTATCCTTCACTAGATCATTGAGTGGGTTCTATGATACAGCTGTAAGTCTTTATTTTTATAGAAAGAAGAGAAAGGATATGGAGATGTAACTAGGAAATAGCATGAAATTATAGTAGAGTAGTCTTTCTTCTTCTCCCTATATGGGTGGTGTATGTCCCCAATATTTAAACTAAAGATAGAATTAAAATTGTTATCAAATTTTCCCAATACCACATATCAAGTGTCATCGATTCGGAAACTATGACATATTCAACAAATTATATTTGAGGTGGTTGTAGACAGGATATCATAGGTGTGTAGGGAAAATGTGATATGTGGTCCAGGGATCTAGTTGGGGTCCTCAGTAGTAGAATTTGGCCCTAATGAATCTGGAAACTAATGAATGTTATGAACCTGAGAGGAAAGCTCATGGATCTTAGGTAATAAGAGTATATGTAGTGGACCAAGTTCCAAATAGTAATGAAAAGTGACCATCAATTATTCAAGGTCTGGTATTGATCACATCTATTCAATATTTTTCCATTTTTTGATATAATATTCTCCAATTAATTTATATATTAACAAGTTTTCATTGTACTTGACTTATCTATCATGTTATATTATTAAATTCTATATATTGATACACCCTTGGGGAAGAAAGTGGATTGCCGTTAGAGATGTATAATTTTGTCCATGGGTAGTTTCTAGACAGAAACTTATGTGGTATTTCATGATCCTTAAGATGACTAAATTCAATGTGATTTTCATCATATACTGTTTGAATAGTTATCAGGTGCACATCAACTGTTATAGGATACATGTATCCTTTATTATTCCTATAGGGTAGAAATAATGAGTGGTGAATGGGATGTGGGAGTAGGAAGAATGGAATCAATACTAAACCATATTGTAGCTATTATGGAATAAGTAGTTGGATTATATCTTGTATAAAATCTAATAGTATATCTCTCATCTTTTCCTCCAGTGGTTTACCTAAGCCATAATGTCTTCCAAGATGATTTCCAAGGAGTAACTACTAATAAATGAATTGAATTTAAGATCAAACTCATGGCATGAGTGAAACATATATCAATTACTCCATATTGTTGGGATCATTAAGATTTAAATAACTCATGTTTCTACTTGGGAATTTGGAGGTGAATCATTTTATTAGACCTAGAACATCTCCATGGTGTGTTTCAATATTGTTCACAAATAAGGTGTATGGTTGTCTTCATTTGTGTATGGGTTATATGAAGATGAACTAGGTGAAAATGAAGCATATATACCCATTGTAGATAATTTATATAAATATTTTATTGGTTTAGGGGTGAAAATTGGTTCTCCATGACTGATATATGGTTTGGTCCCCACCTGCTTCGAGTCAAAGAGATGGATATTCATAAGACAAAATTTAAGAGTAGATAAAAACTATATGAGTATAAATTCATTCCATTCAAGATGATAAAATAACTAAAAATGTTCATGGATCTCATAAAGTGGATCTTCCATCCACATCTCAACCTCTTTATTATTATATTTATTTATGATATCTTCTTATACTCACAAACCTCAAAAATGTATCCTTCACACCTGGAGATTGTGTTGAGTACACTTTGAACATATCAACTCTATTGCACTCCATCTATGTGTCACTTATAGATCTGGGAGGGATTTTTTGTTTGGAATGTGATCTATGAGATAAGAATTTATGTGGAACAAAAGAAGTTATTGGTTTTAATGTCATGCTTTTGACCAAGAAATGTGTTTGAAATCAAGATTGTTCTTTATTTGGTGGTATAATATTGATGATTCATACATTAATTCACCCACGTGGAATTTCCTATGAATGGGATTACCAAGAAGGGGGTGATGTTTCAATGTAAATTCTAGTGTGAAGAGAAATTCCTAAAGCTACTGATAAGATTAAAAAATGATCCAATCTTTACGTCTTAGGATCAAGGGATTGGTTATGTATTTTACTATGAAGTATCAGGTGTTGGTTTAGGATATTTGTTAATGTAGAATGGATAGTTAGTATATTATCAATATTTCTAGCTATAGATCCACACAATGAACTACCATACACATGACTTGGAGTTAGCAGTTGGGGTCCACACATTAATGTTTTGGTGACATTATCTCTTCGTGGAGAGGTTTATTGTCTACATGGATCACAAGAGATTGTGATACATCTTCTCTCAGAATGATCGCATCCTAAGTTAGGTGAATTAAGTGGAGTACCTATAAATATTATAATTTGAGATATATAATTCTCTAGGGAAAGGTAATTTCAGTGTAGATTCATCAGAAGGAAAACAATGGTGGAACATGGATAGAATAGTTAATTAGATTGATGTCTGAGTGGTTGGTGGATGCATCTAAGGACTGAGGGATGATGGAATGTTACCCATTGGTTATCATATAAAAATTTGTGGATACAATAATGTACAACTAAGAATTAGATCCTGAATTCATTTTGATGTGAGAACAATTAATAGGAAGTGACCACATTCCAGGATAGTCAATAAATAGGGACATATGATCTCTGTCTATGGGATAGTTGTGGTTCTTTCTTCCATGAGGTATGATTTGATGTGTAATCTCATTAATCTCATTAGAAAGTGAACCCTTGTTTGATGGATATGTATTGGGATATAAAGAGACACTTCTTATGTCTTGTAATAATGAGAGATATCATGGGTTCCATCTACCATTTCCTAACCTATCTAAGGATCAAGTTTTACCACTAGTGACCTAAAGTTTCAACTCATTAAATTACCATACTTTTGTGGAAGTGTGATGAGGTGATGATAGACTTTTTTACTAGGTTTCCCATAACCTTGGGAAGTTGAGATTCTATTTTGGTTATAGTCTATTAGAAAACAAAATTGTAACACTTTATGTCAATTTAAGAGACTCATTCTATAGATGAGTTGAGAAATATTTATGTCTAGGAGATTTTATGACAACATTGGGTGACTTTTAGCATCATGTTTGATAGGGTAACATCATTCATGTCAAAATTTTGTAAACTATTATATATGTACATGGGGTCTTAGTTCAAATTATGTATGGAATATCATCTATATTTTGATGGAATGTCAGATAAAATTACCATTATATTTGAGTATATTCTTTGTAATTTCATCCTAGACTTTAGTGGAGCATTGGATGATCATATGTCCTTGGTGGAGTTCATATATAGTAATAGTTTCCATTATTTGATATATATTTCATACTTGTTTTGTAACGGCCCGAAATTTTGAATAAATATTGTTTCCTAATCTCATGTGTTATTTTATGTTTTATTTGATAAACATGATTATAATTAAAATGAGACCATTGGGTTCTGACTGTTATATGACCATCAATTAATATGACCGCTGTGAACAAAATGTTTTGATTATTGTCTCTAAATACAAGTAATCTTGGTTAATTATTATAGAAAGAAGATTTGATGGCCTCACCTAGTAGTCTTGGACCGATCCAATCCCAACTAACAGAACTTGGGAAGGAGGTAGCACCATTGGGCTTTGCTCTGGACCAAACCCAAGACGAACTTCATCATGTGAAGCTAGAACGGAATCGCCTTCGCGAGAAGTTCAAACTGATAGAAATTACTACTCGGGCAATGTTGGTCGATCCTCCCTCGGACTCTCTCACCTTAGCACACCTTACACTTAGGTCCTATGATGGTGTGATAAGGGGCTATGTAAGAAGATCGTAACTGCCTTGTGTAATCCGTTGTTTTAAATAAAAATTGGGATTTCTTCTTATGATGATGTTTATGAATTTTCAAATGACCGGATAAATATAGTATACATATTTTTGATGAATTTTAGAAAAAGGATATTTTAAAAATGTTTATGTAAACATTAAATAATTGAAAATGTGTAATGATTTTCAAAAAATGGTCTTCTACAATTATGTTCAGTACAAAATTTGGAGTCTAATAAGATCAACTTGATTTTTGATGAATAGTAAATTATGAATAGTGATTTTATGATTAGGATTAGTAATATGACCAAATGGATTAGTAATATCACTTAAAGAAAGTTTTAAAATAATCTAGGCACCTTGATTAATTAATTTGATTCAATAAAATGGTTAAATAACGGTTTTACAAATTATTATTCAAGTATTAGTTTTTATGGGTGAATAGTGTTTTTTAATTAAAAGTTAAATTAAAAATATTTAGAAAATTATTTTTATAAAATGGATTTCATTTTTGAACTCAGAGCACCGATATTATGCTATGGTAATTTTTGGGGTTTTTTATGAAAAATTGAATTTTCGGTGAATAGTGTATTTATTTAAAAATAAAATTAAAAATATTTAGAAAATTATTTTTATAAAATGGAGTTCATTTTTGAAATCAGAGCATTGATATTTGGTTAGTGTGAAACTTTGGGATTTTTCTGAGAAAGTTGAATTTTCAGTGAATAGTAAAAATACAGTTTTAGGGTTTCGGTATGTTTAATGACATCATAACTGTGTCATAGTGATGTCATGAGATATTTTAAGGTTTGTATTGCCAAGGGTGATGAATTATTGTTTTGGGGGCCCCATGTGGCCTAACTCCATGGTAAATTCCAAGGGAGAGCACATGGGTTTGAGAAAAGCACAGTGAGGTGTCCCTTGGCCATTAATGCCTTGTCCCTTCACTTTCCCTATAAATACCAAGACCTCCCCTCATCCATTCGACTCCCCACTCTTTCCCAACGAAGTTATGGTCTCATTACCTCCAAAGGAGTCCTCTCAAGGTGCCCCTAAGCCCTCAAGGTCCCAACCTTTGAGGTTTAAGAGTTACATTTTAAGGTAAGGGATCTGACCCCTCTCTTTCTTTTCAAGTGATCTCTTTTATGTCATTCCTTTTATGCTCCATGTTCTTATGTTGGAGGATGTTCTTTTATACTCCTCTTACTTACCTTTTTATGTTCATATAATGAGATATCCCCTCTTACTCTCATTATTTCGTTTTATGAAGTTTTAAGTGGCGCCGTTAGGCTGCCGAATTTTTAAGGGATTCTTTCACCCTTCTATTTTTCAAAGTTCTACTTTCATGTCAAGTCTTTCAAGTTCCTTTTTATTATGTTGGGGTATGATCTCTAAATTTATCATACTGATATTTTATGATCATATGATGAGAGACCCCATTTTATCTCTTCAATTCAGTATTTTGAAGTTTTAAGTGGCGCCGTTAGACTGCCGAATTTTTAAGTGGCTCTTCACCATTCTCGTTTTGAAATTCTACTTTCATGTAAATTCATTCAATTTACTTTCTATTATGTTGGGGTATGATCTCTAAATTTATCATACTGATCTTTTATGATCATATGATGAGAGACCCCATTTGATCTCTTCAATTCAGTATTTTGAAGTTTTAAGTGGCGCCGTTAGGCTGCCGAATTTTTAAGTGGTTCTTCACCATTCTCGTTTTGAAGTTCTACTTTCATGTCAATTATTTCAAGTTCCTTTATATTATGTTGGGGTATGATCTCTATATCTATAATACTGTAATCTTATGTTCATATGATGAGAGACCCTATTTTATCATTTCAATTCAATTTTTTTGAAGTTTAAGTGGCGCCGTTAGGCTACCGAATTCTCACAAGAGAATTTCTTTTTCTTCCTTTCATGTTCTTCATTTCATATGGTATATTTTCAAATTTCCTTACCATGTTCTTAAATCCATTATATTTTGTCCCTATACTGTTTTATGGGTCATTTATGAATGTTTGACCCATGTCCCCTCTCTTCTCAATGTTTTCTAAAACCTTGTAACATAGTCGTTATGCTGCAGAATTTTCGTCTCAAAATGCCTCTCTCTCTTTTCTAAAAAATATTTTATGTTATAAAGTGAATACTCAAATCTCTTATTTCTACAGGGGTATTCACATATATATCAAAATGTTCTATTTTAAATTCTGGGAATTACATACATGAAACCCTTTTTCCCTTTCCGTGGGTTTAAAGTGTCGTAAAGATCATGTCTTTAAAGCAGTTTTTAAAATGTTATGATTATGAAATGAAACCCATTTATTTATGCTATGTGGGTTATTTATGAAATTTTTTATGATGATATATGTAGCTCACATGATAATAAAGGAAAATTTAAGGGTGTTCCCTGATAGCGCTCCAATGCATTGGGTAATGATGTGACCACTAGAGATTACAATTTTCACGATACCTTGGTGAATAACCTTGGTAATTTTCAAATGACACCTTGGGGATGGACCTTGGTGATATGTTCATGATTTTCTATGTTAAATGTTGCAGCCACATCTTCAAGTTATGAAAAATGTTATTTTTGTTATGATATATATCATGATTTCTTTCTCATGACTTAAAGTTCTTTTCATGGCCTTATTGAAGTTTCTCAAGTTTACATGTAAAACGTTTCTCTTGTTTCCATTACTGGGCCTTCTGCTCACCCTTTCTTTTGATGTGTGTCCCCAGGTTATGAGATGCAGTAATGAACATAGGATGAACATACGGAGAAGCCTTTCAAGTGTTTAAGAAGAATGTTTTTTTTTGTTTCATGTTTTAAGTTCCTCGTTTCCAAGACACTAAACCTTGACGATCCTCGGTTTTGTAAAATGTAATGAAAGTTTATGTGATCAAAAGGTGGGATTCTATAGTTGGTATCAAAGGATGGTTTAGTTATTTGTGGAAATTGGGATATGAAAACTTTAGGAAGAATCCTATAGAAAAGTTTATATATAGGAAATCTTCCTGGTATTTTGGTGAGTATTGGGTAATGGGTTTCCAAGCAAATACATCCCTGTCTGGATACGAGTAGGTAGAGGTGG
Organism: Viscum album; assembly: GCA_963277665.1. Taxonomy (NCBI): domain Eukaryota; kingdom Viridiplantae; phylum Streptophyta; class Magnoliopsida; order Santalales; family Viscaceae; genus Viscum; species Viscum album. The sequence goes on along the minus strand of OY728140.1, from coordinate 1,707,080,986 downwards.
ATCTGGCACAGATGTACATAGGGGTAAAACCCGAAAACACCGCTTCGAGCTAGACTCGAACGGGAACTGGTACACTACAACGGGCCTTGCTGCACTCTTGGTTACGACACTCCCGGGGGATATGCTTTGGTAAATTCATAAGCTTAGTATGAACCATTATTAAAGGAACAAGGATAAAACAAAATAAAGAATCACATAAGAATATATGATCATGGATAACCTAGATGGGAACCTAGGGGATCACATGTTAGGGTATACTTTTCTTCTACAAGTTATCCCTATATGCTTTAAGTTCCTTTTCATGATTATTGGTTAAGTATTTAAGCCTCTAATTATACTTTCTCTTCTTAGTTAATGGTTAGAAATGGAAGAACATGTCCCAACAACCAATGTGATAGGAAATGCGATGATTTACGGATTAAAGGATGATTATTATTTTGGAAGATGTTCACTATTTTGGGGACCCTATATGATCTAGGTAAATAGATTACTATGGTATTTTCATTGAGGAGTAAGGATGACTTATATTTTGAAGAATTGATGAATTTAAGGTGGACTTATTGTAATTTAGGTCACTTATGGGAATGATTAACCTATCTTGGGTAAAATATGTTTAGGTTAGCTAATTTTGTTATAAGATGTTAGGAGAGGTTGATGTTGTTTGGAGATGAACAATGAAGATTATTTTGGAAGACTATGTTATCAAATCCTTCTTTTATTTGGGTTTCAATCTTAGTTTAGTTTATTTTTGATGAATTTTAAGGACCATTATTTATGGAGTGGTCTATGATGAACTTTGGGTAGTACCATGGAACCTTGAAGATTTAAAAGTAGTTTCCATTCCTATGGTATTCTTTCTTTTGAAGAGTTGTTTTACCTTACCCTTTCGGTTTTTGGGATAATGTTTAAAGATAAAAGAAATAGATAGTTAATCTTTTGTAGATTATGTGATTCTCTAGAAGATGATTCTTGTGTTTTGATGAGACCAATTAGTTTCGAATGCTCATAGTTTGAAGAAAATATTAGTTTTGGATAGAAACTTATTAAAGGATGAAACTCTACATGAAGGTAGATATATTTCCTTATGTTTTTGTTCTATGTTGTAAATGAATTCCTCAAAGTTATGAAAAGGAACGTAAAACAAAAACGTTGTTGGTTTACGTTTCCTACTAGGTAATCAAAGACCGCTTGCACACATAATAATTTTGGGATTTTCTGGTGGTTAACTTCCTCCTAATCATGTTTTCTGTCACTCTCCTTTAGGAAGTGACCCTTTGTTTTCTCCTCCATGTCCATGTTTCCAACATGGAATCCCAGTATGAGTAAACTCGGGTGGCCTTTGTACTCCCTTTTCTTTATTTTAAAGTAATGGCGTCACCGACTCTTTTTCCGATGTGGGACTTTCAATGAAATTTCAAAACCCAATTTTTAAAATTGAGAGGACGCAATTTCTTAAGGGGGGAGGATTGTAACGGCCCGAAATTTTGAATAAATCTTGTTTCCTAATCTCATGTGTTATTTTATGTTTTATTTGATAAACATGATTATAATGAAAATGAGACCATTGGGTTCTGACTGTTATATGACCATCAATTAATATGACCGCTGTGAACAAAATGTTTTGATTATTGTCTCTAAATACAAGTAATCTTGGTTAATTATTATAGAAAGAAGATTTGATGTCCTCACCTAGTAGTCTTGGACTGATCCAATCCCATCTAATAGAACTTGGGAAGGAGGTAGCACCATTGGGCTTTGCTCTGGACCAAACCCAAGCCGAACTTCATCATGTGAAGCTAGAACGGAATCGCCTTCGCGAAGAGTTCAAACTGATAGAAATTACTACTCGGGCAATGTTGGTCGAGCCACCCTCGGACTCTCTCACCTTAGCACACCTTACACTTAGGTCCTATGATGGTGTGATAAGGGGCTATGTAATAAGACCGTAACTGCCTTGTGTAATCCGTTGTTTTAAATAAAAATTGGTATTTCTTCTTATGATGATGTTTATGAATTTTCAAATGACCGGATAAATATAGTATACATATTTTTGATGAATTTTAGAAAAAGGATATTTTAAAAATGTTTATGTAAACATTAAATAATTAAAAATGTGTAATGATTTTCAAAAAATGGTCTTCTACAATTATGTTCAGTACAAAATTGGGAGTCTAATAAGATCAACTTGATTTTTGATGAATAGTAAATTATGAATAGTGATTTTATGATTAGGATTAGTAATATGACTAAATGGATTATTAATCTCACTTCAAGAAAGTTTTAAAATAATCTAGGCACCTTGATTAAGTAATTTGATTCAATAAAATGGTTAAATAACGGTTTTACAAATTATTATTCAAGTATTAGTTTTTATGGGTGAATAGTGTTTTTTAATTAAAAGTTAAATTAAAAATATTTAGAAAATTATTTTTATAAAATGGATTTCATTTTTGAACTCAGAGCACCGATATTATGCTATGGTAATTTTTGGGGTTTTTTCTGAAAAAAATGAATTTTCGGTGAATAGTGTATTTATTTAAAAATAAAATTACAAATATTTAGAAAATTATTTTTATAAAATGGAGTTCATTTTTTAAATCAGAGCATTGATATTTGGCTACTGTGAAACTTTGGGATTTTTCTGAGAAAGTTGAATTTTCAGTGAATAGTAAAAATACAGTTTTAGGGTTTCGGTATGTTTAATGACATCATAACTGTGTCATAGTGATGTCATGAGATATTTTAAGGGTTGTCCGGCCAAGGGTGATGAATTATTGTTTTGGGGGCCCCATGTGGCCTAACTCCATGGTAAATGCCAAGGGAGAGCACATGGGTTTGAGAAAAGCACATGTGAGGTGTCCCTTGGCCATTAATGCCTTGTCCCCTCACTTTCCCTATAAATACCAAGCCCTCCCCTCATCCATTCGACTCCCCACTCTTTCCCAACGAATTATGGTCTCATTACCTCCCAAGGAGTCCTCCCAAGGTTCCCCCAAGCCCTCAAGGTCCCAACCTTTGAGATTTAAGAGTTACATTTTAAGGTAAGGGATCCGACCCCTCTCTTTCTTTTCAAGTGATCTCTTTTATGTCATTCCTTTTATGCTCCATGTTCTTATGTTGTAGGATGTTATTTTATACTCCTCTTACTGACCTTTCTATGTTCATATAATGATATATCCCCTCTTACTCTCATTATTTCGTTTTATGAAGTTTTAAGTGGCGCCGTTAGGCTGCCGAATTTTTAAGGGATTATTTCACCCTTCTATTTTTCAAAGTTCTACTTTCATGTCAAGTCTTTCAAGTTCCTTTTTATTATGTTGGGGTATGATCTCTAAATTTATCATACTGATATTTTATGATCATATTATGAGAGACCCCATTTGATCTCTTCAATTCAGTATTTTGAAGTTTTAAGTGGCGCCGTTAGACTGCCGAATTTTTAAGTGGTTCTTCACCATTCTCGTTTTGAAATTCTACTTTCATGTAAATTCATTCAAGTTACTTTCTATTATGTTGGGTTATGATCTCTAAATTTATCATACTTATTTTTTATGATCATATGATGAGAGACCCCATTTGATCTCTTCAATTCAGTATTTTGAAGTTTTAAGTGGCACCGTTAGGCTGCCGAATTTTTAAGTGGTTCTTCACCATTCTCGTTTTGAAGTTCTACTTTCATGTCAATTCTTTCAAGTTCCTTTATATTATGTTGGGGTATGATCACTATATCTATCATACTGTACTCTTATGTTCATATGATGAGAGACCCTATTTTATCTTTTCAATTCAATTTTGTTGAAGTTTAAGTGGCGCCGTTAGGCTACCGAATTCTCACAAGAGAATTTTTTTTCTTCCTTTCATGTTCTTCATTTCATATGGTATATTTTCAAAATTCCTTACCATGTTCTTAAATCCATTATATTTTGTCCCTCTACTGTTTTATGGGTCATTTATGAATGTTTGACCCATGTCCCCTCTCTTCTCAATGTTTTCTAAAACCTTGTAACATAGTCGTTATGCTGCAGAATTTTCGTCTCAAATGCCTCTCTCTCTTTTCTAAAAATTATTTTATGTTATAAAGTGAATAATAAAATCTCTTATTTATATAGGGGTATTCACATATATATCAAAATGTTCTATTTTAAATTCTGGGAATTACATACATGAAACCCTTTTTCCCTTTCCGTGGGTTTAAAGTGCCGTAAAGATCATGTCTTTAAAGCAGTTTTTAAAATGTTATGATTATGAAATGAAACCCATTTATTTATGCTATGTGGGTTATTTATGAAATGTTTGATGATGATATATGTGGCTCACATGATAATAAAGGAAAATTTAAGGGTGCGCCCTGATAGCGCTCCAATGCATTGGGTAATGATGTAACCACTAGAGATTACAATTTTCACGATACCTTGGTGAATAACCTTGGTAATTTTCAAATGACACCTTGGGGATGGACCTTGGTGATATGTTCATGATTTTCTATGTTAAATGTTGCAGCCACATCTTCAAGTTATGAAAAATGTAATTTTTGTTATGATATATCTCATGATTTCTTTCTCATGCCTTAAAGTTCTTTTCATGGCCTTATTGAAGTATCTCAAGTTCACATGTAAAACGTTTCTCTTGTTTCCATTACTGGGCCTTCTGCTCACCCTTTCTTTTGATGTATGTCCCCAGGTTATGAGATGCAGTAATGAACATAGGATGAACATACGGAGAATCCTTTCAAGTGTTTAAGAAGAATGTTTTTTTTGTTTCATGTTTTAAGTTCCTGGTTTCCAAGACACTAAACCTTAACGATCCTCGGTTTTGTAAAATGTAATGAAAGTTTATGTGATAAAAAGGTGGGATGCTATATGTTTAATCTTTATTTTTCGTCATGTTTCACAATATTTTTTTGGAATAAGGATGGTGAGGTATCAGTTTTTGGGATGAGTATTCTGAAACTCAACTCTGAGAGATTTTAGATAATTAGTAAGTCGTCAGCTACCACTTAAACTAGGAAAATATCGACCATCAGAAATAATATTTGGAGTTTTCTATGTGAGATTAATTTTTCATATAGGATTCAGCATTGTTATTGAATCATTTTCTATAGAATAAAGGAAATTGTTTGATATCACAAAGAATATCATAATAGCGGCTTACCATCTTTACATTCCTTCATGATGTTTAGGTATGAATAACATATTCCACAATTATTTGGTTCAAATATATAAGACTAATCCTATTAAAGTATTTGATTATATGTATAATTATATGAAACCAGATATATTATTTTTGTAGTTCCTGGTGTGGGTTATAGATAAGAGTTATAAGGTGTGGAGTGGGAATATGATATTTATTTTTCAATTATTACTGTAGTATAGGTAGATCTAGGAAGATATTTGGGAATTTGGGTATGATATTTGAGTTCAATGACCTGATTTATTTGATTAGGTACAGCAGATTCACTTTTTGAGGGAGATAAGTCATCATAAGTGAAGATTTTCCACACCATTAGTTATAACATAATGTTTTTTGAGAAATTTGATTATTGAAATTCAATCCAAGGTGACTTTGAGGTTTTTTTAGGCTTAAAAATTATTTATTTATATTATAGGCTACACCATGGGAATGATCACACTATGGTTTAGATAATTTTATACTTTGAAACTACCTATGTGAAATGGGTGGACCAAGATTATCATTGTATAGAACGATCTCGGGTGTATTGAATTATAATTTCTCATATGATCCATGGAAAAAATTGGCCTCACCACATTATAGAGGAAATAATGATGAATCTACAACTCTATGGTTCTTTTAATACACCCTAAATTTTTCTATGTAGTGTTTTTTAGATTTGTAATTTTTGAATCCATCATGACCATAGAGAGTGCCACCATACCATGGTTATGGTGGTTTTAGTTTTGAAATATCAAATTTATTTATGATCTCTTAGGAGGTATTAAACTCCTTAATGGAATCATGTGTGAACTTCAATAAAGGATTTTTTAATTCCATGTGGCTTGGTTTCCTCTATATTAATCAATTCGTCTTCCTCCTATTCTGAGTTCCTCAGACGCAGACCTTTTCCAGATGAAACATGGATGAGATTCTGTCAACCATTTCTAATTCCGAGGGTGTTCTTATTCATATGATCTCTTTCATTATTAAACCTTACAAAAAATATCAAGACTAAAAAGATGGAGAATTTTTGGGTTCCCTTCCTTTGATCATACCTAAATCTACCATTGATGGAAGTGGTTGTCATCAGGAAAGTTGTTACTATTCTACCCAGTTGGATTAATTTTAAATTTAATCGCATTATATGTTCCTTGTTATTTTTCTATAAAATTGATTCTTGGGAACCTTGAAAAGTGAGTTTTATTTTGCAGTTCATAGGTAAGATTTATGAATCAACTCTTGGATAATCTTGATGTTTATATTCATTAATTTAAGGTAGTAACCTCTGTAACATATTTATCCTTTCTATATGATTGTTTTCATGATATGATGATATGTTTTTGTGTGTATTTAACCATACATTATTCTGATAACATGTGTGTTCGTATATATCCCGTGAGACCCATGTTTGAGTATAATTGCATGTGTGTTTGTGTGGCTATTGTGACTCTTGATTGATACTTTCTATTGTTCCTATATGTGTAAATCTATAATGTGTGTGAATGGATTTAATTTTTTTGTTTTTTTTATATAAAATTATAGGTGGATCATTATGGATTCATTAACCATATATGCAAGGAATGTGTGACATGTGAGAATGTAGATGATATAATGAATCACAAGTAAAGGGTATGATGACTTTATGGCTTGAACTGAGGTAGTTCTAGGATACGATAGCCTCATGGACTGATCTGAGGGAGTGGTAGAGTTCTGATGACCTTGTTTCCTGAACCATGATAGAGATGGGGATTGAACCTCAAATGGCCCAAAGGCCTTAAAATTTTTTATTATATGATAAATCCCCTTTTAAGGGATGAAGGGGGTGAAAACCCAATGACATCATGGACATAGAACAATACACTCGAAGGATAGAAAGGATAAAAAACCAAAAATACATTACTAAACAACTCCTCCCCAATATTTGTACATGAAAAAACTCTCCACCATTGCAAGGCTAATCAGAAAGCAAGTTTCCTATGTCTAGAATAGGCCCAATACGATAGCTGATTCCATACCCTCTCAAACAACCAAATCCAAAAAACCCTGAAAAGATGAGTCACCAACTCTAAAACCTCACCTGAAGTCTTTTCATGAAGTCATCCGGATCATAAACTTCCCTCCATCGAACAACAAACCATTCAAGCAGAGAAAAAACCACCATGTTGCGACGCTGATCCCAGAGCCACAAGGGACTATTCTATCAAATCCAAGAGGACCATCACAAATAAAATACACATCATACCACCAAAATCAATGCCATCAAAACCAAACCAAAAAAAACCATTGATCTGAAAAACCACAACAGAAATCCTAAACCAATTCCCCCCCCTGATTTGCTTAGAAGCCAATTCCATGCCACTCTTGGGTGACAAAGCACACTGAAGCTGTCGTCAGGTCGTGACACCACGAACCTAATATCCCAAAGTCGAGTCGTCGTTGAAGTCACGGCCCAGCCGCTGCCAAGCCGTCACAAAACTGGATCCTTGGACTCCAAATCTGTAGCTGATGAGGTCAATGCCGGATCCAACGATGATCCGAGATCTGTCGGATCTTCCACCGAGCGAGGTCGAGACGGCCGTTGTGGATCCAAGGGCACCCAATGCCACCCAATCGATGCTGATGCCGATGAGGAATACATCCGATGTCGAGCCGGTCTTTTCCGAGATGATGCCGACCTGAGGAAGAGGAAGATGGCGCTGAACCATCCGAGCAAAGCTAAAAGAGGGGAGAAGGAGAAAATTGAAGAAAACCCTAGACAGTGCATAGGGGATGGATGCCGCCGCTCAGAGGCTGAGACATGAAATTCATTTCATATGGGGATTGAACGGCTAGTGGATTTACCCAAGACTTGACAGATTTTTGGATTCTCGTAGATATATGTGGTGACCTTATGGTAAATCCATAATGAAAACATCTATTTTCATATTTCTTGTTTCATGGTTCTGAAGCAGGTATGCTTGAGGTTCTAGGCAGCATCGTTAACACACAACCTCTAGGAACATGATTGATTGTTTTTTTCATGTGAATTTATCTGTTATCAAACAATAAAACTCTTAAGAATGTAAAATTATGTTAAGTAAAATATCATGGGTCCTAATTAGTTTATAAACATGCCTTATAGGGTTATCTCAATGTCTTTGAATACCTCAGCATCAGGGATCGAGGTTAAGGCGATGTCCTAGTTATAGGGAGCTAAGGAGATAGAGCATGGAGTTAAGATTCGATAGCAAAATGGACTCTGGAGTGTTTTTGTGTCATATTTATTTACTTTCCATTTTTTTATTATACACTAGTTTGACCTGAAACCTTGGGGGTCCTTGGGTTTTTACATACATGACTTGAGAGTTTCCATATAACCTATTACAACATTGTTATTATTCACTTCCATTGTGTTATTTTTGGGTTATTTATTTATACCTTTTAATCATCATCACCATTATATCCATTTTTATTAAAGGGAGAAATGAACAACAAGAAGACACACCTGTCCTAAGGAGGCCTGAAATAGTGTAGGCCAAGGGAATCCCCTAGGATTAAAGATACACCCTTAGAATTAAATAAAGATATGTTCATAGAACTGATGACTTTAAGGACTTGTTCAACATGGGAGTCAAGATGATCCACTACTTTATTTCCTTCTCACGAGGTGTGAGTGGTCTTTATTACATTATTGAGAGGAGCTCTGAATTTCTTGATAATATAAGAGATCAACCATGGGGTATGGCTTTTACCTTGTAAGGAGATATGTGTCATCATCGAGTCTGTCTCCTCCTGGGATAAAGTAATATTTTTCTGAATGCTCAAATTAATCCTAGTCAAAAATGCACTGTCCTTCGTCTATATACTTGTCCTATTACCATAGTGTTCCATAAAATCCATAATAATAATCCCTCCCTAGTCTCGAATGACCCATCCTCCCCGAGAAATAAACGCTTTTCTAGAACCATCCGTATTCAGCTTGAAACCTTCGTCGGGGGGAATCCACCACACCCAATGGCCCTATAACCTAGAGCAGGAAGAGTGGGCCATAGAGGATGGAGCTCAGAGAGATAGTAGAGATGGCGCAACTTTCTAGTTTTTTAAGATGGGAACCAGGTTCGCCAGTAGGATCTGAATCCTTGTGATAGTGGACCTCCCAATAGATGAAATCCCCTCGTATCTTTCCATGTTCTTCACTTAACATAAGCACTAGCACCCTACATTGAGAATAATGGAATGAGCCCTTATTTTCATGCCCACTTTGTCTGACCCCTGAAACCATCTATCTAGAAACTATCCATGAAGAAGATCTTGATAAGAATATGTAGTAAACTCACTAGAAAAAAACTAATCTGCTTGTGCCCATTCCCCCTAAAAAAATATGTGATTTGTATCCTCCTCGCTTTTACATCTTCAACATTGATAGCATGGTGTGATTTTAATACCTAGATTTTTAATGATATCATCGGTAAGAACATTGTGATATTTTTTCTACTAGATAAAGAAACATAATTTTGAAGGTTTCATCTTGCACCATATCTCTTTACTTCATATTTCACTTTGAGAATGAGGAGCAGAAATCCTTAGGTAGACCTTGGCATTAAAATTACCCATGGAGGAAGGATAAAATGCATCAATAAAGCTCTAAATTGGTGATTATCAGATTAAAATACTCTTTACATATCTCATCCAAGGCCATCTAAATGAAGTTGGGTTAATGGATCACTTCCTTGAAGGATATGGTTGAGGTAGGGCAGCCTGGGTAACCTATCACCTCTCCTTCCAAGTTGTCAAACCTGAACTGGATGTTCCCCTCTCTAATAATCCATTAAGAATTTAGTAGAAGGGTTGGGATGATAGATCTTATCGACAACCATAGAGTAGATCCATTCACACTCCAGTTTCTCAAAATACCTCCCTATTTACATGACATAGTCTTACCCCACAAGGTTCACCCTTGAATCATTTCACATGATAACTTTGCATGCTTGCATTGAATGGTGGAAGCTAATCTCTTCATATTGATACCTCCCTATTGTATGGGACTGGCCATCCGACCCCATGATACCCAGTGTCTTTTCCCCTCCGAAACAGCATCCCATATGAAACCTACCAAAATTCTATCAATTGATCTGATATTCCCTATTTTCACATTAGTGGATTCCATTGCATGAACTAGGATTACTAACAATACCCTATTAACTAAATTGATGTGACCCCTGAACGATAGAATTTGATTCTTCCAGTTGAGGATGTAGCTCATGATCATACTCACCACCTGATCAAAGTCCCTAATGTGAATTCTTCCAGGTGAAACTGGAATACCAAAGTATTCTAGTGGGAACTGTCCATGTTGCATGCCCATCCAACTGCAAAGATACTCGTATCTCATGGTCTCACATTTATTTGAGATGTAAAACTTTCTTTTATCTTTATTGACAGATTCCCCCCCCCCAGTAGCAGTATTTATCAAGAATTAGGTTGATAACCTAGATCAATATCCTAAATTTATTCATGAATATTATGTAATCATTAGAAAACATTAGATGTGAAACCGATAGGAGGCTATGTTTCCTTCTATAAAAGAGGATGTCTCCATATAGTATCCCTATGTTAATTTGTTGACTTATAGCATCCTGTACTAAGACAAATAAGCTCAGAGAAATGGGATCTCCTTGGTGTAGCCACCTAATAGCCTTTAAAAACCCATAATATTTCCTCACGGATGAAATTGAAATCCATGTAGAACTGTAGAATTGAACAAAAATGTCACATTCCCACTCAGAGAACCCCATGTGAAACTGCACTCAGTTAATAAAACCTCATTTGATCCTATCATAAGACTTCATCATGTCCAGTTTGATGATAATATTTGACCCATGATACCTTGTGTAAATATCCATGATCATATCCTGGGTGATATCCATCACACCTTGTATTGATATGCATCACACAAATTCATGATGCTCGAGAGAGATGCACAGTGGGATAAAATTTGACAGGCTCTAGTAGATGATACAAGCCAAGATCATGTAAGGGAAGTTACAAAGTCTAACTGGTATGTAATGAGATATGGAGGATGGATATTTAATATTCTGAATGAGAAACAAGAATGTGGTACAAGCCACCCGAGGGAGGCCTCCTCCCCAAAAGAAGTCTTGAATCTCACCAATGATATCACCTTAAATCATTTACCATGATCTCCTATAGAATGATCCCATGAATCTATCTAGGCCCAAAGTTCTCTCTGGATTTAGCTTCATCATGGATTCATAAATTTCTCCCTCCCCTAGAATATGTTTCACAGATTCATTAATCTAACAAGTTACAGTGTTCGACAACTCTTCCAGGAAATACACACCCCCTACCGGGTAGACTTCTAGCATTGAAGTATTAGGCCTGGCTAGCAGGACTCTTAAAAGGGTGTGCACCATCCCTCCCACCACATCTTTGTCCCCTATATAGGATCCATCCTCCAACTCAATATTTGTATTAATGGGCCTCTGCTTTTCTTTAATGAAATCATAGAAATAAGCAGTGTTTTTTATCCCCCTCTAAACCATTTCATCTTTGACCCATCCCTGGCCTTTCTCTCTTGAAAGAGGAGTATATTATCCATATCGTTCCTCTTATCTAGTAGATCTTCAAAAATAGTTTCATCCCATGTCTCCTCCAAAATAGTTTTTATGCTCTCCACTACCTACTTCAAGTCCTCCAAGACCTAGTCTGATGGAATAATATTTCAATCCCACTAGTGCAATCTCTATTTGAGCCACCTCAACTTCTTATAAAGGTTCACCCATGTATAGCCTCGAACTAATTCCTTCCATGAATATTTAATCATCTCCTTATATCCTGAGTTCTCTCACCACTGACTATAAAACCTAAAGCTATCATGGTTGGACTGATTTGGAGGAAAAGAAAGAAGTAATGGAGAGTGGTCTGAGACATGGTGAACCGGGTGATTAACCTTCACATTGGAAAACATTTAGAGGATGTGAATTTTGTTGAGATAGGGTTTCAGGTGGCTCCAGAACCTATTGTTCCACTTTTGATTGTTTCACCAGGTGAATCTGTCACCTGATTATCCCATATCCAATAAACCCTTTACTTCCCTGAACTAAGCGAAGTCCATACTATCCCACCTAGGAAAATATCCCCACCCTTTCCTCTCCTATGGATCCATTATATAATTTAATTCTCCCCTATTAACCAAGGGAGACCCCCTGGGATGAATTCTGAAAGATCATGCCACAGAACCTCCCTCATTTGAGTATCGTAGCTGGCATATACTACTGACATGAGGAACACACTTTTATCACTATTGATTTTAATGGTTATATATTGATCCCCATCCTGATCCAAGTCTGCTGATATGTCCTTATTTTTTGATATCCATATGTGTTCATTATCAGGGGTAGCATGCATGAATTTGAAAATTTTGATCCTATGAGATAAGTCACTTATATTGTCTGGTTGTTGTTTGTGTTCAAGAATAGCAACCAATTGTACCTTGTTCTTCTTGGATTCTGATTCTATATAGTCTATTTTTACCCACTCCTCAAAGCCACATGCATTCCAAATGAGGATGGGTATAATTGGTAAATTAATGCCCCAACTTTCATGATAATGATGTTTTAATTTTGATACTGACGGAATAGAATCTCCAATGAATATGTTCAAATACTTACTACTAGTCGCTAACCTCTTTTTTACTAGGAGACACACATGAGGTCATCTATATCTCTGTCCTAGACTAGATTTTTTGGGTTTTGGTGTTACAACATGGAAGTTCAAATTAAATAAATGAGTAAATGGGTAGAAAAATTAGATAATAGAAAGAAAAAATCATAAGATAAAGAATAAAGTCTCCTGAAATGATAATTCAAAAGTTAACAACTCATTTAAAAAATAATTCTGTTACATTGAATAGAACTATAGAAGATGTGTCCAAATTGGTCAATATGTTAATTATTTCAGGATAACTCTTCTAATATAGGTTCCATATACTAAATGATAAAAGGATGAAGGTAAATAGAAGAAAAATAAAAAATTTAGTATATTCTATGTTTCCTTGAAATCTATCCAAAAAGGAAAATATTGGACACTAGATAGTAATTTTTATTCACATATGATAGGTTATCTAAATGTTTTGAGGAATTTTCAAGATCGTAATGGTGGATTTGTAACATTTGGAAATTATAGTTTCTTAAAAATTCAAAGAGTTTTTGAATTTTTTAATTTATTATTGGATGTTAACGTCTAATAAAGTAATATTTGATAAATAACATAAGAACAACATACTAATTGTAAGAAAACTATGAAATGATTTAAATGCAGTTATTTTATATAAGAATGGTTGTATCATCCAATAATTTAGATATTGAAAGATTATTAGGGAATGTGTAAGAAGTGTAAACATATTATTTCAAGTTGATGATATGAGAAACCCATATTTCTTATGTTTTGGAGATAAAAATGTCTTACGGTAAAGAATAAATATCTATATTAGATAAAAGAGTATGTAAAAAATCCAAGTTGATTTAGAGAGAGATTTAACTCAACTAGAATAAGTTACATAAATATTTTTGAAACTTGTTATAAAGGGAATATAACCTAAGGAATTCACAATAAGGTTTATATTTAGTCTATTAAACCACTTTAACTCATATATTCTGAAGATTATGGACCAATGAAACATCAATCCACCAATGGTGATCTATTTATTATTAATTTTATTGATAAATTCACCCATATAAATAGAATTATATTCTTTAATCATGTGTATGAATCTATGGAGATGATTAAATTATTTTGAGGGAATTCTAATATAAGACTTGTTTTATAAATTCAAAAGATAATGACATATAATGGTACTCCATTTTCAAAAAACCCATTTTAAACATATCTATAAAATTATTGAATCATTAAAAAAATTAGTTATCCCTATACCCATCAATATAATTATAGACAACTAGACTAGTTTGACCTAACCTATCTCATAAGCCGACATGCCACAAGGCCCAATGTGTGTTCCCAATTTCCTTGGGCTTGTAAAAAGCATAAAGAAAACATAGGTAACCTTTTTGGAATAATTTCCCCCTTGTAAATCTAGCATGATCCATTAAAAAATAGAGATTACATGAAAAATAATAAACAACATCAACATAATAGAGTATACATCGAAAATACTAAATGCATATATCATAACATCACCACATAATTAGTAAAAAATAGTAGATATACACATGAAATCCATAATCAAGACTCAAATAGGGAATAATACCAAAATTGCTAATTCATAATATCCCAATGATACAAAATCCAAAACCCACTCTATAAGAGATAAACTCTTATAGATCATCTCTCTACCATCACAAAATGACTATTAACATAAATAATTAATAGGGTCCACCAAAGTGCATGGTTCCCTTTCCCTTTCATGTTTCCAACAAAATAAGTTTTGCATATTCGCAAAGGCATATGTAGGGTGTGAGCCCTAAATCCTATTAGGATAGCACCATGAATCTATGTAAGGAATTTTCCCATTCAATGCACTAATTCAAATATGAAAACTTAATTTTAAAACCATATTCACTTTTTTAAAGTAAGTCACTTAAGAACATCAAAAACCCCTTTGTTTTTCCTAAAAATCATCATTTCATAAACATAGAAAAAAGGATAAAATACAAAAATAATTCCACCTAATATAAACATACTGAACACACCCAAATATAAAATAATCATATTCATAATAACAAACAAGATTACATTATTAATAATGATAAATTGACATATTCATAAGATATCACAACCAAACAAGGAACTAGTATCATGTATAATTCATATAAAAACTGGGGACAAGAAAATATATCTTTTAATATCTAAACTATGGGATCTACAATTATTTATAATGGCACTTGGTTCACTATTTTATAATAAAATACAATATGTTTTGTAAGATCCCTCAGTCTTCCCAGGGCCCAACCTTCCATGATCTCACTTGGTCCCTTGGGAAACATCCTTTCTATGGGATCCATTGATCCACATAGACAACACTCATCCCATGGTATCTCTCAGTACCATGGAAAATGTCCCATTCATGGTATATCCTTTTTCACATAGAAACTATTCCTTATCTTGTTAAAAACTTAGTCTAGGGATCCATCCACTTAATCCAATGACACACACAAAAGGTCTCCCCTGTGCCCCTCAATTCTAAAAAATTAACATCAATAACTCCAAATCACCTAATCCATTTAAAATAAAATTTTATAATCCATAAATTTATATAACATGTAAATAATTTTACAATAGTAAAGAAAACATTAAAAATATTTCAAAAACTATTTGAAACCATTAAACCTATTTAACACATTTTAACAAAAACATGGGGTGCATCAAATCAAAATCTCTTTGAAAATAAACTTTACACAATTAATATTATAAACCCATTCCAAGAATCTGAAAAATAATGGATTACCCATGAATAATAACAAAAATTAGGGTCAATTTAATTAATATAAAAAGGTAAATCAATATTCAATGGAAATCTTTAGAAAATAACACATAAATAGATGCACCAACCTATGTTCTAAACCAAATCTTGTCACCTTCGATGATAAATATATTATTTCATTAAGATACTTCCTCACACACATTATACCCAATAAAGATACATAAAACCCTAATAAACAAACCTGGTTTTCATTAAATAACAATATAGGGTTTCTATACTCCATGGAAATGGAAGAAAAAGGGTGAATAAGGGAGGAGGAAGGAGAAACCATCAATAATTCACGAATAACCTAAGCAAGAACACCAATGATCCAAGAATAATCCCTTAAAATGAAGGGTTATTAATCTCTTTGATATGGTAGAGATATTAATGAAAGTGGATAGAAATGAGGGAGAAATAATTAAATGTTAATAAGAAAAAAATGGTCAAAATCTATTTTTTAGTGACTTGTACATGCCACGTGATTTTACCGCGCAGTCATAAAAACTATGTGTCAATCATGAAAGATCCATTGTCTCCAAAAAATATAACCTTCATAATTCATATATATCCATGATCTATTATAATAACTATGATCAATCCCTAATAACCCTAGATTTCCCACAAACATTCCTCTCACATACTTAACTGTCCAGTTTCTCTAATCCTCTGTCAATCATACGCCATAGACTTTTTCATCAAAACACAAGGTCTACATAGTCCAAATATTGTAAACTACATGAATAAATAATTAAATAAACAATTAAATAAATAAAAATAAAACATAACAGTGACCCAATTGATGTTTCAACTCTCCCCAACATTCCAAATTCAACAACCAAAAAGTCATCAAGGATCATCCATAGAAAAGATTTTAGGCCACTAATCCCTTTTCGAAACATAATTCTCTTAGGTATCTTGAATATTTCCATTGTACTACTGAAATAAAAATACCAATGAGATCAAATTTCCTTGGATCACTTTGTTCTCAAAGTAAAAGATATGAACAGGCTACCCCACCATAGTGGTGTTTGGATCTAACTCCAAATCTTCCCAGTCTATAATAAGATATTTTTCTGTAAGGTACTTCTTCAAATAATATATATAGAACTAATCATGGATTGATGTCATCCATGACTGAATGTACATAGTATAGGACACCTTACCAAGATTCTCTATAATCATAAACAACCACATATAACATGAATCCAACTCCCCTGGCTTTCCAATGTAATGTTATCCTAATAGAATGGATACTTGGAAGAAAACATAATCACCATCATAAAACAATAATGGGTGATCATGATGATCAAAATTTGATTTCTGGATACTTTGAGCAATCTCTAATATCTTTCTTATCAACTTTAATTCCTCCACCATCAATTTTATGAGATTTGGTGCTAATAAGAAGCACTCACATAGCTCAACCCAATATGATGGGAACTGGAATGACTGCCAATACAATGTCTCAAAATGGAAAATATTGATCATTTATTATTAACTAATATTGTATGAAATCTGATCCAAGGAAATATACCACTCCCATGAACTTGAAATACATGCACACATGCACAAGTCATATCCTAGAGAATTTGGGTGGGCCACTCCATCTGACCATCTTTTTATAAGTGGTAATATATGCTCAAATAGAACTAGATTCCCTTGAATTCCGTGAGACACTAGAAAAAATAGGTAAAATGGGTATCCTAGTAGAACATTATCACTAAAGGAACACAATGAGGCCTATTTATTTATTAGACATATAGGTTCCTGAGCTTCTCTAACTTCATCGACTAACTAAAGGGAAGAATTTTGGATGACTTATTCAACTAATTTATAATCAACCAAATAGAATCATTTCTACTGGGATCTTGAGATAGAATAGTACAAAAATCCATGGTGATCTCAACCCACTTCCATACTGGGATGAGAAGATGTTAAAGAAACCTAACTATCATGTGTTGCTTCGATTTGATCCTCTAGTGGGAAAAACATTGGGATAGAAAATCCACAACCAACCATCTCATCCAAGGACACCTGTACTAAATTCTCATACTATAAACCATATTAGTTTCACCTAGGTGAATCTATCAACTAGAATAATTCCCCTCACACATCACCTACTACCTCAAGGTCAAGGGAAATATCATCCACTTCATGAAAAAAGGGTACCATTAGGAGATAGAGACTAATCACCATAGTTATCCCTACAATTTAAAAATTTCTAATCTACCGAAAGTTAGGGTTAGATTTATACTCACCGAAAAACTGATAAACAATAGATGGTGTGACTAGAAAATTAGTTAATTACACCCACTCTCTATCCTAAAATATATTTAGACTCATATCAAAAAAAATACCCATAAAAATTCACTCATCCATTGATTCTTTAAATTCCTAGTTTGGTAACATTCTCAATAAGGCAACAATTACCACATTCTATATCTGTGGGTTATAGGATATATTCAAATAAAATGTATTAAGATACCCCCACTAACATTACTACCAAATATTCAAGTTCATATGGATGAATATGTACTTTAAGATCTTATTATCTGAATTTAATGTAAATATCTCCTAAAATAGGTAGTGACAATAGGTGTTAAACATATGAATAAAAAATACAAAATCTATGTCATGTGTTGGGTGAGTCCTCTCATGTGGGTTTAGTTGAAGAGAGTCACAGTGTAAGATCATAGTTTTTTATATCAGGTATGGGTCCTTTAAATTTTTATAAACCCTTATTAATATTTTTTTTAATTATACCAAGTAAACATGCATTTAGTATGGTTTATTTCATAAGAGGAAGAAGGTAGCAGGGGCTAGAGCCTGGATGTAGAACCAATTCATGATGTGAATTAAATTCATCGTGTGAATGAAATTTAGGACATCAATTGGTCTTGCTAGACAGCATACATGATGTGAATTTGTTTTTCACAGAGGGGGTGGGTAACCAAAGAATTAATGATGTGAATTATATTCACATCATGAATTTTCATGTCCTATTTTTTTAAAAGGGTAGGAGCCTTTTATTTTTCCAATACCCCTTAATTATACAATATATATTGCATAGAAGAGCTCCCTCTTCACCTCGTACCAATTATTTGAGTTATCTTCCTTATATAAAACCCAATCAATCCATTGTTCATCTTGTTAAATCTATGTTGGTATGATATTTGATCTACATCCTTATTTTTCAAGTTTGTTTCACCATATTCTATGATATGTTTTTTGTGTAATCTAATATGTCTTATTTTCAAGGAATTTTCCTGTTTCTTGGTTTCCTCCCATTCCATGAGGAATCAGAATCTTATACAGGCTGAGTATTCATATAATGTCATAAGGTAGGTGTTCTAGTAATTTTCCATCATGTCTGGTTGCTTTTTGTTATGTTTCATGATTCCTCATGATATATTTTCCATCTGTTTCAATAAAAAAACCATTTTCCATAAATTACTTGTTATCCTTGATAAAAATGTCCTATTACCTCCTTATTATTACTAGAATAGGTATCTATAGACTAATTAAACCCCTTGAGGTGTGCCTATGTAATTTACCCTTGATATTATTAATTATTATATAACCAAACCACCTAATAAGTTTTTTTAGTTGGTATTTATATAAAATGAGTATAATGAATTAAATTTAATGTTAATGGTATGACCACGTCATGTGATTTTATATCAAAAATTGTTATGACCTAGTTTGTGTGGAATAATAATGAATTACAACCCATTAATTGGGTCATACTAAATTATACTTCTCTACTTATTACATATGATAATGAACCATGGCATCCAAACTGATATAATATTCGAGCATGGTGTCCCATACAATTTTGAAATTTGGTAATGGTGTCCCTATTAACATTAAAATCTAGCATGGAATCCTATACACTTGTGGTACTCTGGAAAGGCATCCTTATTAATTTGAAACTCATACATGGAATCCCACACACCTGTGATACTTGTGCATGAATACCATACTAATATGATACTCAGGAATTCAATCCCATATACATGTGATACTTGTCCATGGATTCCCATATACCAGTGATACTTGTGCATGAGGACTCTTATGACTTATGAAACTTGGGCATCGAATCCCCTCCTAACTTGTGAGACTTGATTGAATCTACATGGATGCTTAAGTTATGTTGTGGGTCCTATATAGAAATGTGTATGTATATATATAGCTATAAACATAAGTACATATATAGAGTATATACATGAATACATACATACACACTTATATTTATATTTTCATGGTGAAATATGTGTAGATATTTTCTTGATGTAGACTGAAGAAGGATGTATTAGCCCGGTGTCCTTCTGGAACAAGATTCGACCATTTATAGTGTGTATTACTTCTTTACCATTATAATATCGGCATGATGATATTATTATATGCCTTTTCTTGATAGTTATAGACCCCATTTGTTGTATCCTATTGAGTATATATCACACACTATTTGAGATTCCATTTGTTACCCAGAAAGACTTCAGAGATGTAGGTAGGTACATGGGAATGGAAATGTTCTTGGATACTTGATTGATTATGGAATAGGATCATGGGAGCATAGTTACAAGCCTTGGATCTTGATCTTATTGGATATCCATTTTTTCTTTTATTTTTTTTCTTTTTTGTATGTATTCCTGTATTTTTTATAGATCCATGACATGCTCCCCATTTTTTATTTGGTTCCACTTTTGGTTTTATGGATTATTATTGTATGGATGATTTACCTCCATAAATCTATTTTCATTATTATGATTCTAATAATTATTCATTATCTCACCATTGTGTTACTCTAACACAATAGGGTATATTCTCCCTACTATATCTTTACAAACCATCACCACTAGTTGGAAGCCTATCACAAATGGGGAGGCTCGCTTGGGGACATGTAGCCACCAGTTCAATTACTACTATCAAGTGGGTCAGACCTAGATGTACCAAAGTGGTATCAAAGTTTTATTTTCTCTATCATATTATTTTTGGGATGTTTTAAAGGATACTTGGACATGTCATAATTTGGTCATGAGAATGTTCCTAGGAGTAGCTAACCCATTTATAGAGAAAAGCATAATTTGAAGGGATTGTAGTTTCTATTTTTGGATTCCTCCTATTAAAGTTGTATTTATTTCACTATTGGGTGATTCACATGATGTTTAATTTATATTATTATTATTGGGGATTCCATTTTACCCTTTCCCAAGTATTAAAAGGAAATTTTGGATCATGCATCATCATAGGCACGTAGAGATTGACATGTCATGCACTATGCCATGCCATATAGGTGTATCTTATTTCTTGTATTACCTATGATTTCTATGAATGACTTGAATATTATATAAATATAATTGTGATAATATTTATTTCATAGTAATCTAAAACAAAATTGGTTACTTAATGTTCATGTATCAACAAATATTTTTTCCTGAATTGCTTGATGCTGCCAGCTTATGTAGTCAATTATAGTGCATTGATCCATAGAACATTTATCACATGGGATGTAATGTGTTTATGGTTCTTATTAAATGGATTTCATAGTTCAATTTATAATTCATATGGGACTTTATAAATTTTAAGTGGTGATCTATATAATTCAATCACTTAGAAATATATAGATATAAATAAGTATAAAATTAAACGAGTTTAAATTTTTAAATGAAATGGTCATTGTTAAATAGAGATTCCAATTATAGATTTAATGGTGTTTAACTCTATAACATACTACTGAAACTCTATATACTATAACCACTGACTTATAGTAGAGAATTTGACCATGAATCAATCTTATTAGTGGGTAGTAGGCAGTGTCTCTTGTTATTATTATGATCTGTATATCACCTAAACATTGATTTAGGAAGAAGAAGAGGAGTGTGACTTTTATATTGAAATAATTTGAACTTGTTCTTTTCTTATAATTGTGTATTATTCCATTATCAAATATTATCTATGAAATTTTCTTGGAATTTTTAGAGTTATTCTACTAGGACATTCTCTATTCATGCACTAGGAGGGTGGCGATGGAAATTATATAGAAGTTATGGGCCTTGAAATACCTGTGTTACCTCTAGTAGTCTCACCTATGGAACGTTCTATTTTTCAAAAAACTAGTGATGATGACTATTTTTGAGAGGGATTACTATGAATTATACAAACTATGCAGGGATCCCTACAACCTATCCCTACTATGGTAGAGCTGATGCAAGAATTTTAGTAGTATTATCTACCCATGGTTTATGGGGATGATGACCCTCAAGATATAGAGTAATGTATTGAGGTCATGATAACTATCTTCAATAACCTAGAGACGCCTCCTAAGAGGATATTTAATCTTGATACATATATAATTTGTGATTATTCCAATAGATGGTGGAATGTTATCACTTAGTCAGATCATCATCAAGGTATGGCCTGAGTGGGATTTTAGATAGTCATCTATTAGTATTTCATTACCTATAAACAAATAGTGAACTGAGCTATAAAGTTTATGAATCTACAGTAGGTTACTATGTCAAAGATAAAATAATAGGATTGGTTCACAAAGCTCTAGATCTTCACAATGACTCCTTCTGGTGATGTATTGGTGACATAAAAATTTTATAGGGATGGGATCATATACTCCATATAATCATAGTCGATTGTATTTTAGTTTCCTTCCATTTTGAAAATAAAAAACCACACCCTCATCACCAAGAAGAACCCCAGGGAAGCTGGAAATTTAGGCTATGGTGTTTAGGAACTGAGACATGGAAGTGGTTCGACTAGTGGCCTAAAATATATCTTTGAGAATACATAAAGGGTAATTAGATTATATATAACACCCATTGATTGATAAGAGGTTTTCTTTGGTGTGGGAATCCAAGGTATCATATGTTATAGTGTCCCAAAGACCCCATCGAGTAACAAGGATGTGGATGGTTGTGACATATTCTGTGATTTTCAAGAGCTTCTCATCTGTTCTTAGTGGGAGAAGATTTATATCAACTCCACCTTCAAGAGTGGGATCAGTAGCACCTCACTAGGAAAGTAACTGGAGTACTATTGTCTATTTAGGAAAAGATTGTGGTTTTGGTTGTGGTATCCCTACTTCAGATGTATAACACCCGTAGGGTGGACCTACTTAGGGTAGTCAGGTTGTATCTCAGGGCCATAGATCTGGCCATTTATATGTAGTACAACCTTTTTCATAGGAATATATTTTCTGGCCATCTATACTTCAAGGTACTATTATAATATCTTCTACTTTAGTTTCTACCTTATTCAGCACTACCACTTCACATTTGTTCTTATATATGGAAATATTAAAATTTCTTAGAATTTAAATTAGGTGCCTTGGTGGGGTGAGGACCCTTGACATGCCATTGGGAATAAATTCAAAGAGTATAACCCAATGTAAAGAGTTCCCCCTTGATATAGGTGGATATTATTTTCTATGGAACCTCTTTATCCTAGATATGGATAGTTTTGACATCATTTTTGGTATATATAGGTTGGCTCCTTACTATACCAATATGGATTGTTTTCACCATAGGGTGACCTTTACATCCCAAAATGGTGTTAGTTATATACTTAAGGGTAAATGGGATGTCTATATAAGCTGAGATAGACCTAAGATTCATGGACTGAGTGGAGTGATATTCTAGATTTCTAGACTTTTTCTTGATTATCAGGGTGTATGTCAAGATGATTTCCCTTTAGTATTTTATCACTTTAGAGATGTCTTTCCAAATGAAATTTTCAGACTACCTCATAATATATTAGTAGATTTTCTATTGAAAAAGTGGTATAAGCTACACCAATATCAATTCCACCTAATAGAATGGATACTATAGAGTTGATGGTGTATAAGAGGATACTAGAGGATTTGGAGGATAAGAGTTTTATATGAACTAGAACTTCACTATGGGGTTCACCTATCCTTTTCTATAAGAAGGTGGATAGTACCCTCAAATTTTTTGTGGATTTTCATCAGTTGAAACAACTTAAAATTAATAATTGGTATCCAATAACCTATATTTAAAACTTATTTGACCATCTCATAGGAGAAAGGTTTTTCTCAAAGATAAATTTGAGGTTGGGAAACAATCTTGTATGAGTAAGACCTTCAGGAATACCATGTAAATCTTTTATAAGTTATTACAGTTTATATGGGTATTTCAATCATTCTATTTGGTCTCACGAACACATCTTTAGTCTTTATGGCCTTGATGAATTGGGTTTTCCACCCATATTAAGATTCGTTTGTGGTAATCTTTATGGATGATATCTTGATGTATTCACATAATTGAAACGAACATACCACATATATTAATATATTATTGAAGTCACTAAAAGAGAACCAAATATATTCCAATATCACTAAATTCCACTTATGGATCAACAATGTTCACTTTTTGGGTCACATTATCTCGGAGACAATAGTATTAGTTGACCTAGAGAAGGTGAGCATTGTTGTTTCTTTCAATAAAACCAAGAATGAATTTGACACATAGATTTTCATGGGGCTAATAAGTGTTATAGTTTATTTATACAGGAATTATCACACACTATACCACCTCTTACCTAATTGCCTAAAAAGGGTGTGAAGTAATTGTGGTATGAAGCATGTGAGAAGGCCTTCTAGGATATGAAAGGAATATTGACTTCAACATCAATATTTATTCTATCAGAGATGGAAAAAATATATACGGTTTTTTGTGATGCATCATGTATTAGGATTGGAGTATTTAAAATGTAGAGGTGTCGATTCATTTCATACAGGTCTCTTCAATTGAGGAATCATGAGAGGAATTGTCCAATGCACAATCTTGAGCTTGTAATTATCATTCATGCCTTGTGTTGTTGGAGGCATTACTTATGGGAGAGTGGTTTTTGGTGTGTCTGGACCACAATAACCTCATGTATTTCTTTATGTAACATGAATTGAACCTCAAACATATAATTTCTTTGGAATACATTCAATCATTCTACATTGATCTTACCAATACACTTGGAAAGGGAAACACTGTTGCTGATACTCAAAGATGGAATACATAGAAAAAAATATTAAAGAATCTTGTGATGAATGGTGGTTGTTGGATCGTCTTTCTAAGATGAAACTATAGATTTCAGAAAGTCATGAGTGGAATTTACTTATGGACTTATCATTAACCTCAGCACTTCTGGATATATTTAAGGGGATGTAGGTCTCTGACCCTGGGTGCCTAGTCTTATGGGATAGTGTTTCATGTGGGGATCTACCACTAGGTTGATCTATCAATGGAGATGATATACTACATGTTAATGGGAGTGTCTAGGTGACTATAGACATGAGATAGGAACTGATATGATAATAACATTATTCATAGTGGGTATTACACCTAGGGATTTCAAAGATATATTGATACATGAACCACCAGTATTGGTGGTCGGGGATGATCAGACCATGGGTTTTATCACTAGGTGTTCCATCTGTCAACTAGTGAAGGCAATACACAAGAATCATATTGTCTTACTATAGCCATTACTAGTACCAAAATGTAAATGGTATGATTTCACTGTGAATTTTATCATCATTTTTTCAATTTAAACTCGTGGTAGAAACATGGTTTGGGTATTCATGGATGAACTAACGAATCCACAAATTTTATTTCTATTAGGGTGACTCTCTGAATGGATGATCTTGTCAATCTTTACATCCATGATACTATATACTTACATGGGGTTTATTGTAATATCATTTCATATATGGATTATAATTTTACATCGGGGTTCTGGAAGGGGTTATAGAAATCAGTGGATACCTAGGTACTTTTGAGTACAACCTTTCACCCATAGATCAATGTTCAGTTGGAATGGAAAATAAAAGTTATAGAGGAAATGATTCAATCATGATTATTTGATTTTGGATGTTCATGGGAGAAATATATATCTCTTTTCAATTTTACATTCAATAATATCTATTTGGAGACTATACAAATGGAACCTTAATAGGCCTTATATGTTAGGGTGCACCATTCACCCCTGTGCTAGTTAGAGGTGTAAGAGGTAGTGCATATGGGGCCTTGTCTCATTTCAGAGACTTCAGAGAAGGTAAAAGTCATCAAGAAGCATATGATTACTACTCAATATAGATATAAATCTTATGTCGATCTCCCCCAATGACCTATGGAGTTTGAGATCAGGGATTGTGTTTTATATATTGTTTCACATAGACTATGATATAGATGGAATGAGAGATAGGGAAAGCTATTTATTCATTGTATCAGGACTTTTGATATTTTAGAGGGATTCAGGTAGGTAGCCTATCAAATAGTTATTCCTCAGAGGTATCAATCCATGTATGATGTATTGCATATATCATAGATTTTCTAATATCATGCTGACCCATATCATACTTTTTGATCCCATAGATGTTGAATTAGAAGACATTGATTATTTTGAGGAGTATCTTGTTAGTATTTTTTACTCGATCACAGAGGCTATCTGAGGTAGTTTTGTTCCTCTAGTATGGGGGTTATAGAAATAGGGCCATGAACAACATGAGACTTATGAGAGAGACGTTTACATATATGATCTGTGTCCATAGTTTTTCTCAAAAAAAATTACTACCCTTAGAAGGGAAACTCAAGGTTGAGTTTTTTTAAGGTGTAAGATTTTAATATAACAATTTTTCTCATTATATATGGGTCTTTAAAAATGATGTACACCCAAATTAAGATTCTATTTTGTCTTAGACTAGGTAACTACACAATTATTTTGGTTGGTTTTATTTTGGGAAGAAGGTAGTAAGGGTTTGAAGTCATGCTACATAACCAATGCATGATGAGATTGAAATTCATGATGTAAATTGTTCTGACCAGACCCCATAGATGACATGAATTTTTTTTCAGAGAGGAGAAACCCAAGTAATTTACAACATGAATTATATTCACATCATGAATAAGTCATGGAATGTTTTTTAAAGGGTTATATTGATTTTTTTCTAATACACCTTCATTACCCATAGGAGAGATCCCTCTTCACCTCATACTATGGTTTTGAGGAAAATTCCTCATCAAAACTCTGATCGAGTCATTTTTATCTCATTGGATCCCTCTCAGCAAGTTCTTTGATTTGAATTATTATTTTCTCTATTTTTTCACCATATTCTATGATATTATTTGGTGAAATCCAATATTCCCCATTTTTTGAGTTTTTTATGTGTATCCATTTCCTCTAATTATAAGATGAATGGGAATCCAATAATGGATGAGTAATCCTCTACTGTGAAAAGGTAAGTGTTCTAGTAATTACCCCTCAAGTCGTGTAGCTTGATATTATGTGATGTGATATTACATTCCATATTTTCTATTAATTTCCATAAACACCCCTTTTCCCTTAAAAAACAGGTTTTCCATGATAATAATGACAATTAATTCCACCCCATAATGTGTGACTATAGAACTAACCTGTGAAATAATAAATTCTTATGTGACCAAATTTCCTCATAAGTGGTTTTGGTATGTTTTTTAGATGAAATGACTATAATGAATTAAATGGAAAGTGAGTGGTATGACCACATCACATTATTTTACATCAAAAATGGAGATTCCAATATTTAAGTGGAACAATAATGAATTATAAATCATTAATTGAATCATACTAAGTCCTATTGGTATTTTTATTGCATATAATACTCAGGTATGGAATCCCAAATGATATGATACTCGGTCATGAAATCATATACATTTTTGATACATGGTCATGGAACCCATATTGATATGACACTTGGGTATGGTTTCCCGTACACTTGTAACACTTAGGTATAAAATTCTTATAGATATGGAACTCCAGCATAACAGCACATACACTTGTGATACTCAATCATAAATCCCCTAATGATAGTATAATCCTGAATGGAATCTCGTATACTTGTGATTATTGGACATGGAATCCCATGTACTTATGACACATGGGAATGGAGACCCTTATGACTTATAAAACTCAGGTATGGAATAACCTACTAACATGGGATAATCAAGTGACTAGACATAGATGCATGAGCTACACCTTTTTCCTTGGATAACACTACATATGTATATATATATATATGTCTATATATGTAATTAAATATATAGTGAATAAATATACATACACACATACAAACTTATATGTATATGTTCATGGTGAAATTTTTTCAGAGGTTTTCCTAGTAGCGGCCAAATAAGGTAGTGTTGTCCATCTATCCTTCAGGAACCATAGAAAAACCATTATAGTTTACATTATTACTTTACCATTATTATATATGCATACTACTTATAATATTTTCATAGGATGGATATATTTAAGAAATGATTTTGGTGGCCTAATTAGTATATCTCACACCCTTTTCGGGCCACCATTTGGTACCCAGGAAAACTTCACGGATCTGGGTTAGAACTATGTCAATCAACCAGTCTTTAATGATTGTTTGATTATGGCATGGTTTTTTTGGAGTGTTGAACTTATCCATCTCTTGTGATGCTACTTCATAGCCGTTTGGTCATTATTTCATTTTTTTACCTATTTTTACATATGTCTTCCTTTTGTATAGATACATGACATGCTCTTAATTTTGTATATGGTTCTAATTTTGTCTTGATTTATTGTTAATGGTTGGATGATTTACTTCCACTGATTTATTTTTATTATTATGCTTTTTCTATTTATTAATTATTTCAAATATGTGATACTCTTCTACAAGATGGTATAATATCTTCACTATATCATCATAGGTCCTCACTACTATTCAGAACCCTTTGGCCTATAGGGAACCATGATTGAGGTCATATGGCCAGTGGTTCAACTACTATTATCTAATGAGTTGGGATGAGACATCACACACAAGATACTACATGATCATCATGCATCAACAAATACACCAACCTCACACTTGAGGCATCATATTTTACTGCATATCCTATCCAAGGATAAAGAAATATTCAATACTTTTTTATGTTGAATAATCCAAAAATTACTCCCAAAAATTCTTGAACATATAACTCCACTCAAACTTCACAAGTTTCTAGATCAAATATTCAAGGGGTAAGCTATCCTGGATATTTCCTAAAAAAATATCATGTAATATCTATCAAACTTAAGAACCTCCAAATCACAAACACATTATTGGGATACTTCTAAAATATAACCTCTTGGATATTATTAAAATACACTAAATCCATTTCTCAGAAATCACATGGCCCATAAACAATACTCTTCATATTAAAAACTGACATTTGGAAAGCATTTCATTGAGGCAATACTATTTTAAAATTTCCAAAACAATACTTATATGGTCTCCATATTCCACCTCCATCCTATAGTACTTGAATATATCATCAAATAACATGACTAAAAAGTAGTTAAAAGTGGTGAAAGATACAGTTCATGAATTCCATAAAGACCATAATAACATTTATAAGGCCAAATTACTTAACTATATACTTCAAGTGGCCATACATGCTATTGAATATGGTTTTGGGAATATCCTCTAATATAATCCTCAAATAGTGGTACTCTAACCCTAGTTGGATTTTTTAAAATCACTAGGTTTATGTGAATTTAAAAAAAATATCATCAAATTGAAAAAAAAAATATTTGTTATTAACAATCACTATATATAAATTATGATAGTCTATGAAAAGTCAAAAATTCCCATATACCTTATTTGAAATTAGAACTGACAATTCCCATAATGACTTTATAGGATGGATAAACCTCTTTCGTGCATGGTCTTCCAACTAACCCTCTAACTTAATCAACTTGACAGGATCCATCCATTATGATTTCAAAGATATATGGCTCATATAAGGGAGTATATCTATAGTGAACTCAACTTATATCTATGGAAAACCCTAGAAGAGTCATCTGGAAACAACTTGGGGGTACTAGACCTCATGTAATGGATGATTTCAGTATGGTCCCAACTTCAAAACATAAAAAAAAAAATATAACTCACATGAAATCAATCCCATATTTAGATTTATGGGTATTAACATAAAAGGCCTCATATGACACTTATCCAAAATAATTTTAATTCTCATTTTGGGAGATAAAACCAGACCCTAAAATTCTTTCTGTCAATCTGGTCTTTGAAACTGATCATCCAATCCATACAGATGAGGATATGAAAATTTTATAAGTCCAACATAAGGAATTTATACACGACCTCCATGTCAATGGTCAAAACATGTGAAAACATGCACTTGAAACATTACTTCATCCATTAAAATGGGGTAATCAGATCAATCGTGAATAGAATCAGATATTCTTACATACCCAAATCACTAATAAAACATAAAAATATAAATTAATCGGAAGCATCAATATCAAGCACGACTACAACCATTGAATAAAAATAAACATCATGCCTATCAGAGTGGTTGGATCATATTTAGAGTCCTTGGGTGCATATCTATTTCATAAAGGTATCACAACTCATTCCTACCCTAAGCCTTCTTAACTATTTAATAATCCCCACTTGATTGAGGGTGATATCCCACAATTGTAGAATAATTTGATCACACATGTGAACCCTTATAAATATAAGAACAAACTCCACCCCTAGATGGGAGGTCCTGTAGAATATCTAATGATGACCTAAACTCCCACATCAGTGGTAAATCTTCGAAGCATCTGGAAAATCAATTTACGTATGGCTATATTTCTTACACTGATAGTATTTCACTATCTTATTCCTAGAATAACTCACATTCACCAAACCTTATGATTATGAGAAGTCTTTCCAATACTCTGAATAGTTTCACCCAACATCCTCTTATATCCACCTCCATCTATGGTATAAACCCTACAAAAGCTTGTATTCCTATTTAATTCTACCTCACCCGTGGATACTTTGTCGACCACCTCAAAATAAGTTATTATAAAAAGGATAATAAGAATTGATCTAATATCAACCTCTAATCTCATTTCTAAATTTATATCCTTGAGATATTAATTCATGATAAGATTAAGAGAAAAAATGTAATAACTCATTGAATAGGGTAACATGCTCAATTACTAAATTTTATCCTTTATCTAACATCAATAACTCATATTCCTTCACCAACTTCAATTCCTTAGGGTAAAATTACTGGTTAAAATTATTTTTAAAAGTAGTCTAGGTAATACCTTCATTCCTTTTTTCTTACAACATGTATTTCCACTATTTCTTAATAGATCTATCCAAAATTTTAGTGGTGAATATTACTTTCAAATTCATATGGGTCCTAAGAAAATGGAATAAATCATCAATTATATCGATCCATTACTTGGGATCATGGGTACCTCTCTGACCACAAAATACTGATGGGTTCTATTTAGTGAACTCTTGAGCAAGGTCCACGTTCCATGTATGGCCTATTTCTCCCTCCTAGACTATAGAATAAATCATATGGGTCATTGATTCCACCAAATTAGGATCAATAAGATGGGTTTCATATAGGGTATACTCTTCATCTCCCTCAATACACCTAGATTTTTTTTTCTAGGAATAATTGTCTCCAAAACACAAAGTATAACATATTCAATGCACAATTAAATATCAAAAAACATCAGATAAATCAAAACATACCCTTTTAATAGGTCTCAAACAGGCAACATTAACATAAACATCACTTTAAAACATATAATGGGTGAAAAAATCAATGTTTTAAAAATTTGTACACTATAAAAAATTTGCCTACACGTTCATAAAAACGATTTTTTAGTCCTATTAAATGGAATTGGAATATTATATACATGACCATATGGTCTTCTCATTGTTACCAATTATTATACTCCTAAATTTTTCACCCATTATTTTCTTTTATGTTTCACCCTAAAACTCAAAAAACAATATCTCTTGAGTACTTCCAAAATCCCATGGAAAACATCGAAAAACATAAACCCTCATCAAAACAAACAAAAACCAAGTTAATTCCTAACCAAAACTCATGAACTTCCATGAAAACTCAAGGAATATCATGATTAAGTTCTACTCAAGCACTCCTTTTCACCTACAACTCAATCCCTGATGGTTCAATATCATTTATATTGCTAACCCCAAATAAAATTAAGGATTTGATATCATTTTTCAGTTAACTAGTCAAGTTCAACATAACACGTCACACAAGCCAGCATTTCGAGAGGCCGGAATCATATTCCTAATTTCCATGGTCTAGTGACAAGAACAAAGGCATCACATATAAATATTTGGTAATGATGTATTCCATATAAATTGAGCATGACCCATTCAAGAATTGGTTGGTGTGGTTGTCCAATTCATGAATGGTTCATATCAACTTTATAAGGGTGAAACTGTTACCAAATCGTTATATATGATTCCATTATGATTTTTTCTCGTCCATTGTGAATGTGAAAAGAATTTGGGCCTTGTGTCATACTGGTTCAGCTAATAGGTAAGGTTGACCTGGGCCAGTTCACTAAATTAATGGTCTTTCTGAAAGGAAAAACTAAATTTTATTCAATAAGGAGAGGACTATAAATTCTAAGTATAAACTCCCTAAAAAATTCTAGAGGGAATTTGTACATATAGTAGTGCATGTTTAGAACATATGCATATCAAGAACAACATCAAATATTATTCCCTATAATATGTGGTAAAATAACAAACCCATAGTGAAGTACTTTAAATTCATAAGGGGTCCTTTTTTAGTAAAGATAAAAAAATTGACTTAATAAATATTAATGAAAATGTTGTAGGAGGAACCTTCCCAAAATATACATATTATTAAAGAAGTTATAGATTTTTTGACAAATATCATCATAATTTTATAGAGCCTTATGATCTTAGAGTCATTAAAAATAAACCCATATTTGGTATAAGGTGTAGATGGTGGTTTTAATTCATTCATAGAAAAAACATTTGTTACTTTTATAAGGGATGATAAAAAATGAATGAAATAGTAAAACTCTACATGAACATGTATTTTCCAATTATTCAAGTGATTAATATAATTCTATTGAAAAAAATGATGTTATATAAAATAAAATAACAGGTTAAAATGAATTATATCATAAAAAATAAGAATCCAAAATCTAGGTGAGGAAAACTAAAAGTTGAAAATAAAATGGAATTTTTATAATAATTTTAAACTCAGTATTTTTTGGAAGTATTTATGTATAATAAATTGATAAATGTTATGAATAAGGAGTAATATCAAATTTAGAATATAAATAACAAGAAAATTGTTCCAAGGTCAAAATATAGGAATAATATCAAAACTAAAATGGTATTCTGAAATAATCTTAGTTAAAGAGGTGATATTTCAAATAATACTGATAAACTAGTATTTTAGGATACTCATAAGTGAAAGTTATTGATTTTTATGAAACATTTTATTTAATTTCAAGAATAGAAACCATAAGAAAATTTTTGGATATTTATTCTCACTAAAATTATAAAAATTTTGATATGGATATAAAATCAAAATTCTTGAATATTGAATCATATTACATTTAAATGCTAAAAGGTTTTATACTTGGTGAATATATAATAAAAATTTTTCATCCGAAGAAATCATTTTTTGTAATAAAGTAGGTTCTTCATGCACGGTATTCTAAACTTAACAATTTCTTAAAGAATTTATACATTAGTATAAAAATTGGATAACAATATATATATACAAGAAAATTAATTTGGCATGTTAACAGTAATTATCATCATATATATTGTGCTAGTCTATCAGTGGGTGCTTAAAGTGAGATTATCGTGAGAGGGGGAGGGTGAATTAGGCTATGTAAAGTGATTGACTCAGTTAAAACTATTAATCCTTTTAATGTATCACATTCCAAAAATATCATGACCACTCAACCTTGAGGGATATTTGTTACTATATTATACTAGATATACTTTAGGATGATTGATTTGGTCAGTGTGAATTCATGATGTAAATTGGTATATGAGAATTTACTTGGTTCACCCTCACTAGGATATATACACGGAGCATGCATCATTGATGTGTCATACAATAAAATAATTGTAAGATATAACTATTACATAATGGGGAAACTCCTCTTACATAGCTTATGGTTAGGCTAATCCTTTCCCAAGATGATTTCCTCATAATTTTTATGGACAACTCGCTACTTCCCAAGGGTCTCTCCCTCAAACATTCCTTACATTTCTCACTATCAGTTGAAAAAAAACACCTTTTCACAATTTATAGATATATATGACTATTATCTAGAGTCACTTCCATGAAATTTATCGTTTACTACATATATATGCTCTTTATATGTCCACATTGGAATCTTATTCACAATATGTGAACAACCCTTTGATTCAACACATCTTTTTAATTTTCCATATAAAATATGGAATAAATCCTTAAATGAAAAGTAATTATCACTCAATTTCTCTTTCCAAATATCTTAATAAAATTATAATTATTTAATATTCTATATCCTTGATTATAATTTTTTTTATTCATATATTCAGATATTCAATGTACCACTTGGGTCTCTATCTCATCTATTTCTGAAAAATCTACCCTTCTTCAAATAAGTAGGTTATGCACCCAATCCCCTCAAAACCTACCAACCTAGTTATTGGATAATAAAACTTCCCATCACTCCTCCATGATATTATCAGTGCAGTCAACAAAATAAACTCTTCATGTGACTTCTCTCTCATATTACATCTTGGACTAATTCTCCAATTAATCCAAAATCAAAAATTCCAAAAAATACCTTAGATATTTTTTTATATAGTGGTCTAACATTAGACATATAGTGTTTAAATCATTAAATATCTATCTCATGCAACACTTGAGTGAATTATATTGATATCTATGTTCCAACATTTTAAAACCATGCACCACATCCTGGTGTAATATCCTTTGTCATTTTTCCTCCAAAATTCTAAACACCATGGTAATGGTCTTCTTATTTGGGTTGTTTTAACTTGAAAATATACCTATAACCATGACCTCCTTCACCATGGAAATTTTCTCATAGATTTTTTCCTTCTTTATCTATAGATATTCAATGTACAATAATAAATCAACCATGCCTTCCTCACTATTTCATGGGATAAAAATGTTGGCAATTTTTTCACCTGATACACTAAACACCATGACATGCACCACATATCTCATGGTCGTGTTATCTTGTACATAAACCTTTCAATCATGATCACCATCACCAGAGGTTTCATCTCATTCACTTCTCCATTTTGTTTCAGTTCATTGAAATTACATCATGGGGACCAACATGGCATGGTCCCTTTCGAGCTACCCATTTTTGTAATCATCTTCTCAACACACCCTCAACCATGGTGGTGGAATCACATGGCCTCTTCTATATATTCACCATTCCCTCAATAATGGGAATAGTCTTGGATGGATTCACAAAAACACCCTCTGTAATGGGTATAGCCTTATTGGATTTTCCATTGTGAATTTTTGTGCAATTAAACTCATGGTTCTTAACATCTAACTTTTTTATGAAATTATTTCACATTAACAATCACCTATTTGAAAATAATTACAACATAAATAGCTTATTTTCATCAATACACCACATCCATAAGTATTGGAATCAACCAAACTCTTGATCATCACTTTACCACTTTTCCATCTTGAATATGTGTTACCAAAGATTAAATTTTAAACAAACCCAACTTACTTCATTGACATTCCAACACACTTATTGTCCCATTTTTAACAAATCAAAAAAAATACATTGGGATTGATAAGAATATAAACCATTTGATTTTGTTGAAAATAACTAATTCACCCATTAAAGTATCTTCTCCATCATATTAGAAATGAAATACAAAGTTTCTATCTGGTTTTTCCTTTCATATATTGAGATACACCATTATTTCTTATCCTATTTATTGGAACAATCATCATCATATTCAATTTATCCTAGTTTTATTTTTAATCATCCCCCCTTGATGTATAGGAAGAAATTATAAGAAGGTAAAAATCCCCCTTAGTAATCAAATTCAAGAGGTATTTCTCATGATATTCAAATCCCCCTATGAGTATAGGGATGACTTATTTTTTTCCATTCACCTCCTTTAATAAAAACTTCATCTCCTAGTACATTTACTCAAGAGACTCATAGGTTGAATTTACAACTTAAAACTTGGGTTGAGAATAAATTCACTATGCCTATTGATCTTGATCTTAGTGCTAGAAATGAGAGTTATTATATAAAACAACAAGGTTTTCCATGTCCCTCGTGAATACCAAAGAAAAAGTAAAAGAAGCTTTGGATCTTTCAGTAAAGACCCAAACATATCTTTTAGAAATATTACATCTTATTAGATGAATATATATTATATAAAAACAATATTTAGGCTAGATTTAGTTATGTAAAGTGAATTTGGAAATATTGAGTCATAAAAAATTATTTCATAAATGAGAAACGGCATCTCCTACAATGTTCTTAATAACTACAACCTTTCTTATACATATCATACAAAATACCTTTCTTCATATCCTGGGTAAATGAAATATAAGAATGGTTGTTCTCATATTCTTAATAATGCTACAAAATAAAGATATCAATATAAAATGATAATATAAGTATGATAAAAATATAATAACATTTGAAAACCACACCCTGCATATCATATATAATAAATGTGATCCATGGAATAAATCGTTGAATTTAATAAGACATAATTAATAATGGAATAAATAAACATGATCCACAAGAGCATATCATTGGCATAAGACATATATTTTTTGAATACAAACAAGCCCAGAAAACCTTTTGTGAAGTCTATCAACCAGGACATTTATAACATGTTAGGATTGGGCTAACCAACTATGTACCTACTTCTAGCTAGGGAAAACCTCTTGTGTACCCTCTGTTGGGATTGGTATAACAACAAGTATACCATATTTTAGGATTATGATAACCTATAGTGTAACCTTTAAACTCATATATCATTAATCATTACCCAATATACATTCATTGGAGATATAGTTCCTATAAATATTTGGTTATAACGTGAAATCCATCTTTGGTTATAATATAACCATAATAACATAATGAAAACAATCCATAGGTGTTCCACAGGATTATAAAACCTTCATCACATTAGAACCCATGAAAAGAATTGGGTTTCATAAAAACATTTATAACAGAATAACCCATAGACTCGAAATTGGTCTCATAATTATCTCATCAATTCATCATAACACAAATCATTAAAAAGGAATGGGTTTTACAAAAATATCTTCATCATAGACATCAACCATCAAAATAAAGAATAAATATGGTGTCATTTGATCATATACCTAGTAATGATTATGTATCATCAAAGGATTCCATGTTAGATGTAAAATTATTATAAATGAAAAATCAATTGGAACATTTCTTATCGAAAATAGAATTTCTTTTAAAAACACCGTTTAAAAACTATAAATTCAAAAAATATTTCAAAATTAATTTTCTTAGAAAATAAATTTGAAAATTTATAAATGATTCTTTAAAAATAATTTAAATCATTTCTTATAGGAAATATCCTTTCTACTTTGAAAAACAATTTCTACAAAAATAAAATATATTCAAAATAATTTTCATTAAAAATAACCTTTGAAACTTGTAAATGAATATATTAAACATTGAAAGGTCATGACAGTGGTATATTTCATACACGTTAAAACAATGATTCCTTTCACATTTTGGGTAAAATGCAAACAAGACTTATTTTGAAAAAAAATGAAGATTACTTTTTTAAACAAAATTAAAAATGAAAATAAGGGTAAAATTACATTAAACAATATAAATATAACATTGAATCATTTTTTAAATCATTTTTAGAAAACATGGATATGGAAGAAAAATTGGTTTTAAACCAAAGAGATAAATAATGTCATATTTCTTTAAAAAATTATTTTTTAATCATAAGTAAATAGAGTAAATAAAATGTAAAACATGTATTCTCATTAAATAACCATATTAGAATAAAATAAATGTGTTTCCTAAGGTAGAGATCATAATATTTCATCATTGGAATCATAAACATAAACAATTTTGATAAATAGTGAGATTGTTTCTTAAAACCCTTACCACTTTGAAATTTTTGAATCATAAGACCCATGAAAGAGAATTAAGAAAATGGATATGTGAATGAACCTAATTTTTAGAATAATTATCATAAAATTCATTCATGGGTAGTATATAAAACACATAAATGGTACACATGGTTAATTTGGCATGTTTCATCATAGAAAATGAATGTGAGAAGGAAATCCCTTACCTTAAGTTTCAAATTATTTTGTGCATGTTTGAAACTCATGTATCATAAATAGATGTTTATTATATATCAATTATATAACCATTGTTATATATATCATAACATATATGATTTAATTATGACCTTTTAATACATGTTTATTAATAATTCAATGTTCAAGTCATGTTTCGGGAAATAACTTCTTTGTTTTTTTCATTTATATTTTGGTTTTGTATATTTCGTCCTTTAAA
Organism: Viscum album; assembly: GCA_963277665.1. Lineage (NCBI taxonomy): Eukaryota > Viridiplantae > Streptophyta > Magnoliopsida > Santalales > Viscaceae > Viscum > Viscum album. The sequence goes on along the minus strand of OY728140.1, from coordinate 1,707,042,876 downwards.
ATTTAACATGGTTCCATAATATAAATATTTTTAACCATGATATAAATATAATATTTATTTATTAAATTTTTCTTTAGAGTAATCAATAAATTTTAGAGATAAAAATGAAATACATTGTTCAGAGATAGAATAGGTCGTACGTACGCATGAACAATGTTTCCATTTTTTAATGGATTAAGAGAAAGAAATGTAAATAATATATTGAAATTATATATTAAATTTTATTCCATATATATAAAATATATTAAATAAATTTAACACAATAAAAATTCATGAAAAGAGTTAGAAAATAATGAATCACATCGCTTCACGAGGTGGTAGTCCATCATACACACGAATGACATTATCACATCCACCATGGAATAGGAAGTAAGAATTTATATGTGATATAGTAATTCTAGGAGTTTAATTATGTTATAAATATCATATATATTCATTTAATATACCATAATTACCATTTTATAAAGACATGGATGAAAAATACTACATGTTAGTTTTCAAGGTTGTAGTCTGTTGTACACACGAGTGATATTGTTTTCAAACGGGTTGGAAGGTAATAATTTAGGTGTGATATCATAATTACAATAGTTTAATAATACCATAAATATTTTATATAAATATTTAATTCATGATTATATCAATTTTTATGATGTGGTGATGGGAAATAAATAAAATCGGATCATGGAGTGGTCGTCTGTTGTACAAACGAATGATGATTTCATATCCCTTTTTATGGATGAGTAGATTGGTATAATTGATTACATAAAAATAATAAAATATATGTATATGGAATATAATATATTTATTATATCATTATAATTTAATAATATTTAAAGGAATTATGAGAAAAATTAATATAAAAACATAAAGTTTAAAACTTTACCTCTTATTTGGAAAACCTATTTAGGTTTTGCCTAAATTCTTCCAATATCGGATTTTTTATATCACCAAGGTCTATAGTATTTGGTTAGGGATGTAATTAATATTTTTTTGTGTATTTTTAGAATCAATGGGTTTTGGAAGTGTGAAGTGTAGATGATAGGGGTGGACTTTAATAAGTGGGGGAGATGACACACTTTGAAGTTTCAAAAATAATAAAGTTTACCCATATTTTTCACATGCTACAAGGATAATAAGTGATTCATTTTTAGACCATATAGGTTATAAGGTATAAATATTTCCATAAAATGTGTTTATATATATATATATATCATTTTAAAAAAACTATTTTAAACTTATTATATAACATAAATCATTTTGATTATAAATATTAAATCAATATTACTAAATTCCAATCAAATAAGTGGCATAATTTAATTTAAAATTCAACTCACATTGGCAATGAGAAATGAGTTTTCAAAAGAAAAAATGTTCAAAAAATTTAAAACAATTATATCAAAATAAAATATTTAATTTATTACAATGAGATGAATTAAATTTATCAATATATAATTTTACTAATTAAACTTTTAAAACCACATTAATCCAATTTTATGGTTTTTTAATTCTTTCAAATATATGAAATTTTTTAATAAATACTAGTATTTCTCACTATTCTATAAATGAATTATCTTTTCAAAAATTCACTCCAAGTTAATTTTGACACATAAATTTTAAAACCAAATATTATTTTTTTCAAATAATTTTTATGAAATTTTTAAAAATTATTTTTAAAATAAGTATGTCTAATGCGACAAAACTACTTTTAAAAAAATTAATGTTTTTAATCCTTAAATTGGATTTAATATTATCTCATGTAAATAAAACAAATCATATTAATGTTAAAATTTTGATTGAATATATAATATATAAATTTCAATAAAATAATTCACCAAAAGTTATTTGTTTAATTTATTGATGTAAAACACATTTATGAGTATAAATAATGTTTAATAGAAAAAAATTTCCCCTGTTTTCAAATGGTTTCTGTATTTTCATTTATAATTATTTAGTAACTAAAGAATTAATTTTATATTTATTTTTTAATGATATATTTTCATAATTTATTTATTCACATTTTTACCCTCCATTCTGATGGCTAGGTGAGAAAACTTATATTAAATAATTATATTTTAATGGTATTTTGAGTTTTGTTAAAACTCATTTTTGGATGTAGCACAAATTATCAAAGAAAATAGATTTATTTTAAAATAATATTTCAAAAAATATCAGGGTTTTACACATTAACGTATCTTGAAAGACAATCTATGATATCCATCACACTTTCACAGTAAATAATTAATGAAATACTATTAAATCTCTTAGTTTTTATAATCAATCCATATGATGAAGTAGGTTATGAAGCTTTTTAAAAACATGAAACCACTTGGAGTAAGATTGATTCAATTTGAAAAATTATACCACTTTTACTTCATTTTATGATTCTCTTTATAAGCTTCAAAAACTTCTGATATTTCTTAATTGCCTTTATAATTCATCTAAACTACTACTATGAATTTATCTCTTGAAACAAATTATTTTAGATTAAATTAGGGGTACCACATGTGGGGAAAACTACTCCATATAAATATATTTTTGATATCATAAAAAACTTCAGATGATATCAAACACCAACCCACTTTTTAGAATAAATATATAAATTTAATTTTTCTGTATACTAATTTTTCCCATTAGATCTCCTTAAAGTGTCCTAAAACAGCTCAAATATCATTAAAACTAGCCCTTTTTGTCTCCTATAACATGCAATTTTCTGTAAAAATCACACCATTGATCATAACACCCCCTTAACATTGAAAATCTTATAAAATATTAGAAAAATTAAGTAATATAGAGATATTATTTCCTCAAAATTTCTCAAGTAGATGAATAGGGCTAGTTGTGGTGAACCAACCTATCACCTTTTATCTTTACTTTTTCATTATTAAGATTTCAATAAAAGAATGAAATAATATCTTTATGTAATTCAATGTCAATTTTAGTCAGAAAAATTGATCTCTTTAAAAATGATTTCCCTTACTTAAAACCAATTTCATATTTCTCTTTATGGATATGAGAATTATTATCTTTACTTGGATTGAGATTTTTTGTATTTATAGAATCTATCACACGAGAACAAATAAATTTGTGTATTACATAAATAGTATATATAATAATTGTATTTATTTACCACTAAATCTTCAATTTTTTCATTTTATTGGTTTGTGTGTAAACATTTTGGCAAGCTTCTTCCTTGATGAAAAAAATTCTTCTTCACATATCTCTTATTCATCAATGTATTCTCTATCACTTTTTTCCACCTTATTTACAGCTAGAACAAACAATTTTTTTCATCCATACTTTTATTTATTTATTCCAAGATATTTTCTATAAAAATATATAACTTATTTCTTGATACATACTTTACTGGGATTAGTTCTGTCCAAAAAAAATGAACTTATTTTATAGCCTAATAGTCATTTTCTAGGATAACACTTCTCCTTATAAGTTATAGGAGTGGATAGTATCTGTATAGATTTCATACCCATAAATGAATTAATATAATGGTAATCCCTTTCTAAATGAATTTGGTTAGAATAAATAAATAATTTAATAAATGAATGGTACATCATTTTTCCCCACCATAATTTACAAGTTGGAACTACAATAGTTTTTCATATAACTTTGGGTTCAATTTCTTTGAAACATTTACTCAAGATGCACTAAAATCTTCCAAAATAGTATCATTTTGGTGCCTCATTATTTTTTGGATTACCTATTTTATAATTAGCATGGAATGACTCTTTTCTTTCTGATTTCATATTTGGATTCTTCCTTCTTATTTTGGCTTAATTTAGAGGGACCTTCATCTTTTTAATTTAGGTGTTTATCAAATTCTCTATTTTATTGATTTTTTATCGTATTTATTTTTCAACTTGGTATTCATCCCATTACAACTTGATGTTGTATCCAATCCTTACTATTTCCATTTTTTAAATTTGGTTTTTAGTGGTAAGATTATATCCTTCTATTTTTGTCAATGCCCATTTACTTCATGATCTCTTATAAAATACCTACAATAATATAACATTTATCATTAATATTTACTCCCATTTATTTATACTAAAATTCAAGGACACGTATTCCATTATTAATTTTTTTCTAAGGTATAATATTCAATCATCAAATATTAATCTTCATTCCTGATACTCCATCGATATTCATTTTTATTTAATAAGAATATTATAAAATATCAACATGATGTTGTTTCCTTTTTACCACTAAGATCACATATCCTTTTTAGATTTAAGTTAGATCTATAAATTTTACATCCTTTATCAACACTAGAGTTATAATGAAAAAAATATATATGAATCAGATTTTACCTTGGCTAGAAAACACAAATTTTATAATTAATTCTTCTTGTTCTTCTTCCTTTTTCCATTTAAGAAAAGGTAATTACCATTTATCTCCTATTCTATTCTAAAAATATCTTCTAACTTCATCTAAATATATTATTAAAAAATTTATAATTTTTATTTGTATAGATATCTTACTTAAGAGACTAATTTAATTATTCTTTGACTAAAGCACAAATTTCAATATTTCATTGTTCTTTCTCATAGATAACTATATTTCAAATTAACAAAATAATTTTTTCTTAAACATATTCTCAGGGAAATCCAATAAAATATTTCATATAGAAAATTAACTATTTTTTCATTATTTGAAATTATTCCCATAAAATATAAGATCCTTCATTGTGGTTTTTATTTTCCTTCAAAAACATTTCATCGAGTTAAAGAAGAAAAAAATACAAGATCCTAACTTTAATACAAATATTTAGTTCATAAAAATGAGATTATAGTGAGATTACCCTAAGGGTGGGAGTGAATTAGGGTAGAAAAGTTTTTTAATCAATTAAAACTCTCAATAATTTTAATTTCTCACTTTATCTATGGATATTGGCCTCTAAATAATTAGAGACACTCTTTAGTCTCTCTTAATAGATATAATTCAGGTTTGTTGAAATATTTGGGTGTTCATGCATAAACTAAATAGGATAATGGGACTTTACATGGTTAAACATTCTTGGGATACATCCAAAGAGAATGTATCAAAGATTCTTCATTCCCCAAAATCCACTACGGAGATCACTACTCTTCTAAGGGTTCACTACCCCTTCAAAGGTTTTGTCTAGGTCACTCTTTTCCAAGGATCACTAGGGGATAGTTCAGTGCTTCCCAAGTATCACCATAAAGAATGTTCATTCCTTTAATCATTACTAATAGAAATAATAAATTTCATATAGTTTATATAAATGTTGGTATCTTATTCTGAATCATAAGAATGGAATGTGTACTTCACTATAGATAAATTTTCTATTAAAGTCTAATTTAGAAGCTCATTCACAATATTTGAAAAACACATTGATGCATAAAAACAACTCCACCTTATATTATTAGTTTGTAAAATATCCTTTGATATAATTCTATGATCATTCCTTTTCCCATTTTCATTGTCTTAAATAAGTTCCAATTATTCATTATTCTAAACCCTCAACAATATTTCATCTTTCTATAGAGATTCAGATCATCAACGTACTGTTTGGGTGTCCCTATCATCTTCTTATATATAATCTCCCATTCTTAAAATAGGGAGTTCATTCACCCAATCCCTTAAAACTCTTATCATAAAAATAATGTTATAATAAAAACTCTCATAAATCTTTTATAACTCCTCCAAGATCTTTTAAATTCAATTAAAAAATAATAACTTATGGGGAATTATTTCTCCTCTTACAATATGGATTAATTCTACAATTAATCCACCATCATCAATGTTTCAAATAACCTATGATATTTTTTGGATAAAGGTATAAAACCATAAAAACATGATGTATGAATCATTAAATATCTAGGTCATGCATATTCTGTCACACCAAGACCTAACACTAATCTATTATTTCATTTATTTTTTAGTTTTTTTCTCTTTCTTGGGTAGTTTTTCTCTAAAAAATGTTCTTTTTAGGAATGTAGTAAATATTGATTAGTTAAGGAACATGATTTTTCAAATATTGTAGCAACATTTTGAGAACCTCTTCAATTTATTAGAACCAATATTTATAGTTAGTGAATGTTTTGTTAAATTTTTTCTTACTCATTCATAAATCTCTAAAAGACCAGTAGAAGGTGTATGGTTGACAAAACGTTTTTTACATAATATAGATAAATTGGGTAAAATGACCAAAAAACATTATAAGTGTAAATTTCCCTTTCCCCTTGATCAATTTTAACCCTAAAATGCGCCCCTTATCCCTTATTTAGCTCACTTGACTCCATGTAGCTCTTTCAATTTGTTCTCCTTCATCCCATGGTGAATCATTATGTTTTATTCAATAATTGAGGTATGATCTCTTCTGTAATATTATTTTATAGTCTTCATGTTGTTATTTATTCTATTTCCTCTTTGGTTCTTCCCCTACAATTTTCTTGGTGGTATAGGGTTCTTGTTCCTTCCATTTTTAATTGGGGATTTTATTTTATTAATGATTCCTTCGGTCTTTCTTACTTATTTGGACCATTTTTAGGTATATTTAAGCCATAATTTATAAAGGTGACAAGGTTTTAGGTTTTTTACCCTATGAACAAGAAATTAAATTAAGAGATATAATTTCTTGATTCTTTAAGAGTGTGATTTCACTATATTATAAAGAATTTTTATCGTACAAAATAGTTTTAATGAATGGAAGTTTTTTAATTCATGATTTACTTATTTCTTCTGATGTTTTTACCATGGTCTTAAACTATTAAGTGATATTGTCACATTAATTTTCAATGTTAAGAATATAAAATTATTCATTAATCTTCCAAATGGTTTATATGATAGATTTTTGAAATATTCGAGGATGTTTGGGTCTTTTTAAAAATTTCAATAAATGATGAATATCATGTTGCTTCCACAGAAATATTTAAAGTGGTTTCTAATTTTCATGTAATTATAAATACTACTTTTACACATATATATATATATATCGGTATATTATTTAGATATATTCACACAAGTTTGTGTGAATATATATATTGGGATAGGGGGTTTATATATATATATATATATATATATATATGTATGTATATGTTAATATGTTTGTAAGTATAAAGGGTTAATTTTGAACATAAAAGTAAACGTATTGAAAAAAAATTGAATACAAATAATAGTTTTAAAAAAATTAAGGCCCAATTTTTACTTTTTAATGTTTCCTAAAAAGATGGAAACACATCTTAAGGTATACCACTTAAATCATGAAACATGGTTTCAAGATAAATGTTTTTAATTTTTGTTGTGTTCTAGAAAATGATCTTATATCTGGTTAATGTCTCGTGTATATGGAAAAGGGGTTACACCTAAAATGGAGTTCAAATGTGAGAATGTGAATTTTTGGTTTTACTGAAAAATATATGATATGTATTCAAATCATAGTTTCAAAAAAATTGTCTCAATTTATATGCCCTGATAAGACTTGGATAGTTAGGTGGTATATATTGGTACATATTTAGAATTAGTTTTCTATTAAACATGGAATTTTGTCCATTAAATAGAATCATCATCCTATTATGGGATATTCCCCTCAGTTAGACTATTGTGGGTAGAACTGAGTGTTCATTCAAGTTGATGATTATCTGTATCAAACAACATCCATTCCTTGTATTGGTATTGTTATATTTTCCTATACCATCCCAAATATCTCTTTTGTTTTCAAGATGATTGTTTAATATGCACCTTATTTTCCCAATTTCTTATGAAACTATTTTAAATTTTTCTCCAATTATATGTTTTTTCTATTGAGATTTTTATATTATCTCATTCAATTCATTAAAGTTTACTTATTGGAAAAAATATTTTATTCTTTAAAACATATTTTGGGAATATAAGGGGAACTAATTTTTTGAGCTACCATCCTTCTACTTATATTGGAAATAAATGGAAACCCTATTTCCATATTTGTATATCTTGATTTTCCAACTAGAATGAAATGGTTTTCTATTTAAAGGTAAGTCATAGGATTTTGTTTATTTTAGCAATACCTACTATGTATCTTGTTACTAAAACATACCTTATAGTTTCAGTTTCATGTTTGGTTTGGCTTTAGTTTTTTCAGGGATCGAGCATGTTTTGAGGTTACTAGTGAACTTGAGGTTACATATAGGCATACTTAGTTATTATTTTTCAATCATTACTAGTTTTTAATTTAGTTATCATTTTTTTATTTTTTTTATCAGTTTTTTTGGGATAAATAATTCTAAATTGTGTTAATATTGATGCCCAACAATATATTTCAACTCATATGAATTGGGAATATTCCTTGAACCATGTCATAAGAAATCTTGGTGTATTTTTGAAGGATAATCTATGTTGGTTCGTGAAAAAATAGTATTAGTTATACCCTTGGTATTTAGAGATATCTAATAGTTCCTAGAAAGGAATGTCAGATGTTGAGTTTGAACCATGAGTGGGTTCCTAATCACCATCCATGTGTGATGATACTTACATTTTTGTGTATTAAGGTATGATTATGTCTATATATTTAGAATTAATTATCAATATTTTCAAGACCACAATCCCTTATTGGAATAATTTGAGTTCTCTTTTTGGGATTTATGTGTTACATTTGAGAAAATATTTGGTTAGAGTGGTATTAGGGTGAAACTATAGTGTTCCTAATTTATATTAATGGTCAGGAAAACAATGTTAATACCATGAATCCTTGTCTTAGTACTTCTAGTTAGATGTTCACAATTTGCATGTGGTTTTTTGAAGTTGTGATTTCAAATTATTGTTTTTCTGAATTTTTAAGTTATATTTGAATTTATATTGGTTTTATTATTTTATAAATTGATTTAGTATATTTTACAATTATTATATGATATTTTTATTTTATTTCAGCTATATTAAATATTTATTTTGGGAATAAATCCTCCAATTTTTTTGAAATTAGTGATACTTTATAAAAATAATGGAACATTTTTTAGATTTTTTTATTCTTTTAAATGAAAATTTTGTTTTGGAAAACTTATTATTCTGCTATAAGGGAGGGGATGTTTTATTTTGAAGTTGTGAGATTTCGAAATTTTGTTTTTCTAAGATAATTAGATTTAAAATATTATTTAAAATGGGTTATTTTAGACATATTTTAATTTAGTGAATTGTTTTATTATAAGTGATGATATTTCATTGAATAAAAAATTGTATAATAAATGTTATCTCAATAATAAATTTTTAAGATATTTAAATTTAAGTGTGACACCTTTTGGATATTAAAATCGGGTTGATGGTTGAGATGATTTTTTAGGTATTTTTGTTTGAGAATTGTTTGAAATTATTTTAAGATTGAACTATGGATTTTTTATTGAGATTTGTAATTTTAAATTGAAGTGTTTTTAAATTGTATTTTAGGGTTTTTTATAGCATGAACCCATTATGTTATATGAAATTATGTGAGTCGTGTTTGTATGGTTTTCCCATATAATTTCCTTTAGGTAATAAAGTATCATCTCATTCAGTTGAGTTCCTCTCTTTGTATAGATACTAATAGTAACTATCCTCAATATTAACGTCATTATTTTTTCCAAAATTTCTTGAAATTTAATCATGGTCATTACTTGGGATAGTGGAACCTAGAAAAAATGTGTAGTTATTATGATGTACTAGGTAAATCATTGATTAGATTTAGTTTCATGATACTCTAAAGATGAATTTTTCCACCTTTATACTGGATGTATTGAGATGGAAGTGGTGGAATTCTACCATTTTTACCAAAACAGAAAAGGACCCCTCATGGGAAGACATTATGGAATTGTTTATCCAATAGGATTTCTATGAAACTTTGAGGATACCAAATACTATGGATTGTTATGGTCTCTAGAAATTTGATTCATAAGTGTTTGATTATTCCATGTGTTTCATTGATTTGGTAACATATCTTCCAGATCTATCTAAATATGAATCCTTGGAGGTTCGATACTCTACAAGTGGTCTATGAAGTGATATTTTTCTGGTATTGATGTGGTGAGGAAATATATTTTGGCAGAATCTATCTTGGATAGAGAGATGAATCTGGTTGATGTATCATATATCTCCATGCACAGTGGTGGTAGTTCTAGTAAAGTGAAAGTGAATCAAGATGGGTCTATCCAGTTGGGAGGTGGTATTATAATGTCGTTATGTTTCTTCTCACTGGATTCATCTAGTATAAAATCCATTGCATGCCATCAGTGTGGAAATATAGGGAATAAGAATTATTTATGTTAAGAACTAGACAATACTTTTCATACATGTTTGTATATGTGGAACTAACAAAGATTTTATAGGGGTGTTTTGAGAATTATATATGGAGACAAATCCACTTACTTAAAGAGATTCAAATTAAATTTTGTGAAAATGAAGCTTATAAAAAATATATTTAAATTTTATATTTATGTAAATGTTTTCATTTGTGGATTTTGTGCTCCATGTAATTTTCTTATATTTTGATTTAATAATAATTTGTTCGATCTTTATCACTTATGGTTTACAAAATGGGGGTATCAGTTTCTAGTTTTATGGACTTATTTTACATTGATTTTTCTTGAAATATCAACCCATGAGTGAGATTTATATGCATAATGTTCTGGTAGTTTTGATGTATGATTGGTTTTAAAAATATTGGGAGTACACAATAGGTTATCCTTATAATTTGATAATTTTGTGTTATTAAGTCACATATAGTCGTAAGTCTCCTCATGGTAAGTTTCCCAGTTTTAATAAATAGAGGAATCTATCAATGGGTGATATCTAACCTAGCCTCACACATGAGGTAAATTATAGATATTACTCTTTGGAATCTTGGTTGAGATAGGATTATTAGGTTAGGGTGTTCCATTGTTTTATGGATTTTATTCTTAAACATTTTATCATATCTTTTCTTCCCCTAAAAATTTTCATTTGAATTCTAATTTAATCGTCATCTGGTTTCTTTTCTTCTGATGTTTTATTTTTATCATAGATGATGGGTTCAAATAGTATGGACCATTACTTAACATATTTCTTTAGACATTATTAGGGTGAAAAGTGTCATGGTGGGGAGAATTTTTACACCCTAACCCAACACTACTCTATTTTTTCATTCATTTTATATATATTTTTATTTCTCTCTCCCCCATTGTATATTTCTCCAAAACTATATGTTTTTGGGATAGCAGTCTATGTCGTATAGTTAAAGTGTAGTGTTTTCTAAATAGTGTGGGAATCATTTGACAACCTTTTCAATTTACCAGATCCAAACTACATGGGTGGTAGATGGTTTAGAAAACCATTATCCTTATCATGAGAGGATATTAAGAAATTAAATTATGCATAGTTGTTGTGTGATTTTCCAAACCAGGAATCCAAACCTTGAATAGTGACTACAATTCATTAAAATAATAAATTATCCTTTTCAACTTTTTATTTTAACCTCAAAATGAATATATCCTCCCTAATATGGATCACATGAACCTAGTGGTCTATCTAAATCACTTCTTCTATGCCTAATGGTTAATATTCATGGTTTCATCAGTATTTGAGGTTTGATATCTTATGTAATATTCTTCCAATATCTTATTATCCATCATTCTTATATTGTATCTTTTATTCTTTCTACAATACTATCTTAAGGATCTAGGGTTATTTGTACTTCCATTTTAATTTAGTGGTTTGGTTTTTTTATTATTCTTTATGTCTTTCTTGTTTCTTTAGATATCATAAAGGTCGATTTGAGCTAATTTATTGCAAAGGAAATAAGGTTTTAGTTAGGTAAACCTATGTCGGAACCTTTAAATTAGGAACTATGATTTCTTAATAATTTAAATTTGTGATTTATCTATATTATAAAGAAATTATATTATCAAAAATGGTTATAATGAATAGAAATGTTTTATTTCATGATTTTTAGGTTTTCTCTAAGTTATCACCATGGGTTTCCATTATTATGTTACTTTTTCTGAATCATTTTCAATTTTAAGAACCTAATTTTTTTTATTAATATTCCAAATGGTTTATATCAAGTTATTTTGAAGTATCTAAGGATGTTTGTATATTTTTACAGATATTAATAAATTATGACTTGCATGTTGATACCCTAAAATAATTAAAAGTGGTTTTTAATTTTCTTTAACATATAAATATAAATTATACACATTTGAATATATATATATATGGGTAACCTATTTTAACATATTTTAATAAGTATTTGTGAATATGTACACTGGGATAAGGGGTATATAAATATTAAGTTGAATATGTTTCTAAGTGTAAAGGGTTATTTTGGAACATGAAATTCTATGGATTGACAATGTTTTTACATATAAATAATAGTTATTTCCAATGTTGAGTACCAGTTTTCACTTTTAATGTTTCATTGAAAGATAAAACCCATATTAAGCCATACACTTTAAATTAAAGAACATGGTTGTGTGCTAAAAATGCTTGATTTTATTTTTTTCCTTGTAAAGGGATTGTGTATAGATAATGTCTCATGGATTTGGAAAAAGGGTTTCACATAAAGTAATTTTGGAGGTAAGAAAGTGAATTGTTTTTTTAGTGAAAAACATATGATATATATGTAAAAGATAATATGATGAAATTCCCACCATTTATATGTTATGAGAATCCTCAGGTAGTTAGGTGGGAACTCTAGGTACACATATTACACTAGTTTAGTATTATGCTCTAACTAGTGTCCCTAAGATAGATTTATCATCTACTTATGGTATATGCCCTCAGATAGACTAGTGTGGGTAACACCAAGTGTTCAGGTAGGTTGATGTTTATTAGTATGTGGCACCATTCATTCCTTCTATTAGTATTATTATCATGTTATAGATCATCTTAAATAGATCCAAGGATCCCATGATGACTCTATTACATATACCTTACTTTCCCAATGTCTTGTGGAACTATTTTGATATTTTTTCCACTGGAGTTTTTATCACACTAATATTACTATATTTTCACATGGCCTTCATTAAATATAGTTTTTTGGAAAAAACATCCATTATTTAAATAATTTTTTAATAATAAATGGTAAATTTATTTTTTGAACTACCTTCTTGCTACTTGTTTTTTAATGTAATGAAAACAATGTTACTATATATGTATATCTATATTTTCAAAAAAGTAGGAAATGATTTTTCCTTTAAAGGTAAGGAATATTTTTTGGTTTTTTTGGGCATACCTCATAACAATCTTGGAGATGAAACCTACTTTTCTATATCAGTTTTAGGCTTGTTTTGGCTTCATGTTGTTCTTAGAGCGGGCATGTTCCAATATTGGTGGTTACCATTGAGATCACATGGAAGTACACTTAGGTTTTTCCACTCAATGATAATTATTAATTTATTTATTCTATTTATATTTTTATTCCCATTTTTTCATTGGATCAATATTTCCGAATTGATTTATTCTGGATTCTCAGTACTATTTTCCTACCCATTTCGATTGGGAATGCACCTCAAGACTTGTCACGATCCATCTTGGTTGTTCGGATGAGGGATAAACCAGGTTGGTTTATGACATCACCTGAGTTAGTTGTCATGATATCTAAATGCCCCTCATCTACCCACCTTTATCTACATGGCCTGGTAAAAAATCAATGATCATTTTGCCTCTAAAATTCTATACAATATTTTTGTGGTTCTCTTCTTATGGTCGTTTGGGATTACTAATAGACCTATCAACCGTGACCCCATTCAACACAATTGTAGTCATGTATCTGTAAACCTTATTGACCTAAAAATATTCAATGAATAACAATGAATAAACCATGGATTTTACATAATTACATGGTAAAAATAGGGTATATATTTTTCACTTGATTCACTGAACACCATGACATGCACCCTGGTGATTATTATCATAGTATATTTCACCCCCACCAATTGTCCCTCACCACCTCCACCACAGGTGTGGTCTCTTTCCTTTTCCCATTTTGGATAATTTTTACAAAATTCTACAACAAGACCACAATGGTGTATTCCCTTTCTAGATACCCATTTTGAGATTCATATTCTCAACACACCCTCAAACATGGGTGTGTAAAAACTTTTCCAATGTTCCATCTTCATTCTTCCCTCGACCTTGGGAATGGCCTTTCCAAGATTATTCAAAACACCATCAACTATGGGTATGGCCTTCTTTTCATGGATTTTTTGCACTATTGTCTTATTTAACTCCTTCTGATTCAATTATATCTTTGTTCCAAACTTATTCCAATTAACCAATCATGACTTTGAGAACAATTCCGAAACAAATTTTCAATTTTAGACAACACACTTGGGATATCACTTTTGGGATAAGCTAAACTCTCAATCATTACTTCAGCACTTTGGTAATTTTCAACATGTGTTTTCAACAATGTTATTGTCTAAAAATAAAACCTTATTTATTTAGATGAAAACAAACACCTTATCCTATTATAAAAAAATAAAAAACAATCCATTTGTATTACTACCATTTTGATGATATAATATTTTTTGTTGATAAGGGTAAATGTTATGAACAATTTTTAAAATAAGTGAAGATGATTTTTAGAATTTTTTTGATCATATTGAGTAATTTCATTTCTAGAATATAGGATAAGAAAAAAATTAAATTTGATCTTATATTCAAAGTAAATTTATTCCATGAAAATTTTGAATAAATGTTTCATAAAAAATTCAAATAAATCTACCACACATATTACAATCAATGTAATTTTAAGTAATGTTGAAACTATAAGAAGTGTGAATCAAAGGAAATTATAAATATTGATAATAAGTTTAATCTATTTAAAATAACAAGATCATAAACTATATATACAGTTACATTGAGTAAAAGATATCAATTTGATCTATTAGAATCATGTATGATGAATACCAAGGGATTATTGAGGTATTTTAAATGAATTGTAAACATTTTATTGATTTATAAAGGAGTAAGTGAGTTGATTTTTTTGATTTCATGGATGATAATTTAGATAAATATTATTATTATCAAAAATCAATATCCAAATAAGGTTTTATTTTATGATAATTTTGTGAAGTGTGTATAGTGATACACATTTTTGGGTGATATTTAGTATAACTAAATCCTAAAATATAGTTTAGAAACTTCTTTCCACTCAAATGATGTGGATAAAATTCCTACTAAAATATTTAATGGCGTATGTGGAGAATAATTTAAAATTATTTTATGATATAAAAGTACAATTGGTCTTTGAATAAACTAATTTTACCATTCTAGATCAAAACACATTGACATCATATATCATTTTACAAAGGATAAATATAATAATGGCGATGTGAAGTTTCAGTAAATATCAATAGTGTATCAAATTGAAATTATTTTAACTAAAGCTCTGCCAAGTGGAAGATTTAATGAATTAAGTCTTAAATACCATGTTCATCATGGTCCTATATTTTAATAGATGATGTTGGGATACCACCACTATTATTTAGATTATGTTTTCAATGGGAAAGAAAGGTATAACTCTTCACCAAAGGAAAATAGTTAAGATGTTTGTCTTTTATTTTCTATTGTCAATCTAAAGATAATAATTTAGTAAAAGGGGGGGATAAATGGTAAAGGGAATAAATAAAATAGGAATTACAGAAAAACCACTTTTCTAAATATTTATTTTCACCAGGAGATATAATTATTTAAAAAAATATCATGTAGTGTGGTGTATGGAATTTTCACTTTGATGAAGGTTGTCATTTGATGGGAAATTAATTTTTTTGTTGTGAAAATAAAATATTTGTGTTGCTAAAAATAAAAATGGGGAGATTGAATTTCTTCTATGGTTATGAAGTAGTTTTAGTATTTTTAAATAGTATCATTAGTTTATCAATGTCTACTTTAGAGAAAAGAATGTTTTCTGAGATTAAGGTGGAGATGATATTGTAATTTTTGAAGGACTGAATACAAAGGATTCAATTAATTTTCTATAAGTTATATGTCATTAAATCTAATTATTTCCTCAGAAGATACTCATGCTCTAATGAATTACTATTTATCATTGGAAGATATGCATGATTTCATTTTTTAGAAGTAATGATAATGAATGTTTCCATGATTCAAAGGTTTTATACTATGAGATAATCAGATCAAAAAAGAAATTATACTCAAAAAATTTTTGATATGATTCTAATTATATCATTAAACAATTAAAACAAGAATGACTGAAATTTATATTGAGATGATAATTTTTGAACATTTGGAAAATTTCTTAAATTTCTCCATGATTCTGCAAGACTAACTTTGATATAGGGAAGGAGGAAATATCCAAGGCTCACTCACAAGTAGTTATAAATTATCATCATTGGAATATAGTGTTTTGATGGATACAATATATAGAATCATAAGATGAAGATGAATTAATTTTAATAGATAATGAAGATTTAGATTTAACACACTATCATGTGGAATTGACATGTGTTTTACTTTGTAAATTTCACCCAGTTAACATTTTTTTTAATTAAAAAAATTCATCAGAGGATTCAGAATATTGATTGTGAATTTTTTTTATGTTTTTTTAGATAATATATTACAATTAACATATTATAACTCTAGCGTGTAGATTTTGTTTCTCTCAGAAGACCGAATCAATCAATAGAAAAAACTGACCAAAATATAAGTTTCTACGATAATTGAAGTTAAAGATCAAATAAATTATTGGAATAATGGAAGTTGTTACACCATATTTTCTAATGAAATTTCAAAGGATATTTAAATTTTCAATGGCTATAGATATATGAGTTTTGAAGAAAAATCATATTTTAATGATAATGAATCATAGGTTCGTATACCAAAAGAATCCAAAAATAAATTTTTAATGACATTCATGAATATTCAAATTCATTATGATGATGTTAAGATATATATCAGTGATCCAAAACACCTTAAAGAGAGTTTTTTATTATTAGAGATTATTAGTGGGATGGGTAAAACTCAAATTTTCAAGGCCTCATGTTTCAATTTTATTGAAATAGGATTGGTTATCTAAAGTAGAAAATTATTTCTCAGAAAGGGGATAAAAATTATTATGAGTGAAGTTTATTTTTAGAAGCCTAAACTACACATTATGAATAATCCATTATCTTTAAGTACAACAGAATTTCATGAGAAATTATAGACAAGGTGGAAGCAAGTAAATTCTAGAGGTAGACATGTTGAGAGACCTAAAGCATATGTTCTAGTGACTAATGATCCATTCATCAAATTCTAGAAGATTAAAGCATTTTCAAGAGAAAAAATATACTATTTAAAAGGATCAAGTAGAATATATTCATTAATTATTTATAGGTCTAAAAATTATATTAATAATTAATAAGTTTGTGTTGGTAAAATTTTATCAGGTAGAAACTAGTATAATTATTTTGGGAAAAACATTGTGTGGGATGCACTATGTGTTTCCGATGATATTTGAACCACACAAATTTTAATTTATTCTAATATTATTAGTGGGAAACTTGTTCCTCTGAATCAAAACGAAACAAAACATATACATTTTCATCCACACCATGTAAAATCATTGAAAAAATCATGTTTTTATTACTTTATCCTTAATTTATCACATATGGGTGAGAGTGAGTTTTTTATATTAATGTATCATTAATGGTTAATTTTAGGATATCAAAATTTGTAAAAAGGGACCACTAAATCAACCCTATTTCTCAATAGTATAACCATTCTTTAGAATCTAAAAATATATTTATATGAACACATCTCGTTACTACCACCTCTAGGAATTACTAAGCACCACAAATTTCATGCCCATCAAGTTGTACACCAAACTGAGAATCATCTACAAAATATATGGAATGTATGGGTGAAAATTCCTCTCTGGGTTGATAATATACATACATAGTACGATTCCTTGAAAATATAAATAAATAATAAAAAACCATTCAACTCAAAACTAACAATACTTTAAGGGAAGTATAACCCATCAAACAAAACCAGATATGATTTAAAGGATAGAATATGGGACTTATGAGAGATCCCCATTCTTCATATCCAAATAGAGTTGAAATCACCACACTTATATATGAATCATAACTACCTAATAAAGAAACCTATGTAATTAATTGACATTGGGAGTTCCACTAATGAATTATTGGTTCAAGAAAACACAAAATGAATTCTTGAACTAACTTTAATATATCATCATGCTATAAAATATGAATAATATTACAATACGAATACCATAAGTACCATAATATCCATCATGAATCTATAATTGAATATGTTTAATGGGTATTACAGAAGAAAAATATATTCCTACATTTAAGGTTATTACATAAGCCTTGGATCCTCAATTGTATCATGAGGACCCTAAACCACCAAAGGGTTTTTATCCCTTTAATTGAGTGATAAATAGTGGTTTGATAAGAAATTAATTTTTTCTAGATTTCATGAAAAAGAATCCATAAATAAAAGGGATCACATCCCATATATGGCCATTACAAACACTCTTTATTAAATGAATAGCACCAATTGAATTTTTTTCCACCTCATGGACCATGTCTATTAGATACCATTGAATTATTCTTAATTTAACACATGAATGTACATGTTTCGTGATTTTATTAGATAATTTCATGATTTATAAATGATGAAAACCATGTGTGATAAAATTTATAATTAAATCACAACCCATTAATGTAGTATCATAAGATAATCATATCATATAATATAGGTTAAATATGACATTTGATTCCACTTTATGACACAATATTATCACAAGCTATGATGTTCATCATATGAATATAATTTCATATGATTTATGTATATTATAAAGTAATATATATTACTATTTGAAGTACATATCCAATAATATCCCACTAACATTAAAATCCCAATACGACCTTAGGACAAACTTCACAAGTATTTCTGAGTCCATCTAAAAATCATTAAATATGATTTATCAAACTCTATTCATTGTGGAAAAATATATTTATCTAAAACACATTCCTTATCCAATTTCATTACGGTGTGACCTTGTGGGCCTTATTAGTGTTGAAAACAAAAACTAAATCCCAATTTTATATATGTAATTAAATATAAGCCTCTTGAAAAATGTCAGTGTTACTCAAGCTATTTAGGGGCTAGATGTGATATCTATAAAACATACTCATATCTCACTTTGAACATGTTCACCACAATATGAATCAGATGAATCATATATAAAATTATATAATCCATTTTTTTTGGGATTAAGTGACCATTATACTGGAACAATTTCAATATAATATAGTACATCTCGAACATTATTGATTCTTATAAAAAACTTACCTAGTCAATGAATATATCACATATAATTCCTCTAGTAGGTGATAAAATCACATGTCGATCACCCATATAATTGAAAAAATAATATGTTACAAAAATAAGAATTGATATTCATTTCCATAATCTAATTCAATCAAGGACTAGATGAATTTACTTTTCATACGAGTGTAAAAATCCCATCTTGGTTGTTCTCTAACAGAATGATCAAAAACATACTAAACAACCCCTTGATTAGCTAATTCTTAGGGATTTGTTAAGAAATGTATCAAAGTATTAATGTTTTCATGATATGTATCTTTCTAACCTCATGTAAAATTTATTAATATTAATTATACAAACCTTATTATGTCAATTATGGTATAAAATTAAATAGGATATACTATAAAAGGTTAGTCTAAAAAATATGTCTCCACTTATTATCTCATGATTCTAATACTCATGTTAATCCAAACAAATCATCATAGCCCAAAATAATTAATAATAATCATTGATTATAGAAAACTAAAATTTATACTTTGAGGGTATTTTATCATTCCACTATTTACCTAAAATAAATTCAATTACACATAAATAAATGACAACTAAATATTTATACTTACTCTAAAAACATGATACATTATCCAACCATTAAATAAATATCTTATATATCATATAAAAAAAGACCCAGCATGACCCTCATATTTACACTATACTAATACTTTCATTAATTGATCAACTACATTGTCTTCTATATCCACACAAAAAATCCAAATAGTATCCATCTATATGATATCCCATATAATATGGTATTTGTGAAGGATTTATTTGGTCCTTTATTCAGGTTGGGTTTCCTTGACTAAAGAAATTGATCTAATATTGTCATTGTAAATCTCAATTACACCATCAATGCAAGGAACCACCTCAAGTCTATAAATAAAATTCTTAATTAAAATAGATTCCACTATAGAAACTAATTTAGTGATGTAATTAACCACTTTTGTAATGTTTACCATCATATTTTTTTTAAATCTCTTGCAATAGAGAGATCCATAATTTAGGAAAAACATTTAACTAGATTGAGATATGATATAATATATATCAGATTATAAACTTGAATCTATGTAACGATTTACACAAATCTCATACTCTCCTCCAAATACCATGAACATATCGTTAATTATTCTTAAATATTGTAAGATCTTCTTAACAAGAATCTAGTGACTCTCACCATGATAGGATTGGTATCCACAGGTTATTCTATAAGAATATGTGTTATAATTTCAAGTAAAAAAAGGGAATACAAGATAGATCCTATAGTGTATTCATAAGGATTTATATCCATCCTTTCTAACATCTTAAAACGATCCTGAAACATTCAAAGATTTGTGTCATGAAACACTAGTATATACCCCCTTTGGGAGTACTCTATGGTAAATCACTTTATCACTTTTCAAATGTAATTGTCCTCTATGATTCTAGTAATCCTATAATATTTATCCCTATATATTATAATACATAACATACCTGCTAATTCACCCATGTCTTTCATGGATAAGTATTTACCCAACCACATCTCTATGAATGTAAATTTATGATATCAATTTAGATAAGAAGTATGTCATGAGCATAAAGTGTCATAAATACTAAAACATCCCCAAAAATTATCTTATATGCATATAAATCATAAAATTTTCTAATGAAACCAAGAACCATAATTTCATCATCAAAATTGAACATTCCAAATCCTATAAGCTTTCTTCAATCCTTAAATTGACATATATAACTTTCATATCTTAGTATACTCTTTTTCTATATAAAACTTGTTGGTTTGTATCATATACATGTCCTAACAAATCATTATATAAAGTGGTTTTGAAATCTATTTGATATATCTAATAATTAAAATGATCTTCTTTGTCTAGAAATATCTTAATATAAAGTATTATCACTCTTAGTTAAAACGTTTAATAATATTCAAAACCATAAATTTTCTTTTCAACCTTTACAACCAAGATTTCTTCATAGTTAGACTGTAACACCCCGAGATTTTATGAAAAATATTCTTTTAATTTCATCGATGTCTTGTGTTGTACGTTACACAAAAATTAGTTTGTGCTATACAGAACACCGTATTATCTTATATTATACTCAAACACAATTCTTGGCTTGCGTTACAGGCAATTGCAACCTTCCTTGATAGCATGTGTAGTACGCAATATCGAGTTTCACTAAATAACTATATATTGTTATAATATTATCATAGACTAGCTGTTATGAATAGTATTAACTACTTTTTGAATTTTATAACATTATTATTCATCTTACACATTTTCTAAAACATGTTATGTGAACAAAATAAATTTTTTGGGTAAAAAAAGTAGTTTTCAAAAAATGCAGTTTTGTCGCCTTTTGATGGCGCACCCACATTAAATATAGTTTTTGACAGGTTTATAAGTTCAATTTTACAAAATAAAATTATTTTTTGGAATAAGGATATAAAAATTTACTTTGGATAAATTTTTCATATTATTCTGATAACTTTCAAATTTTAATGAATAGTAAAATCACGCTATATTTTAATTAAAAACAACTTTTTTCATCGCAATAATTTATGTGGATAAATTATAATATTGAATGGTTTTAAAGTATAAATAGAATATATTTTTACCATTTAATATAATTAATGTCATCACCATTAATTTTACATTGAATTTATAGGTAAAAACATTTCAATCTTTGGCAATGTTTTAACTTTTCAAACCCGTTTTCTTAGCAACGGGATTAATTTTAAATTAATTACTGCAACTTCTGTGTTTTAAATTTTGAAAATTGGATTCCATATTTTAATTCAGTGGGTCTAAATTATGTTAATAAGTTACTTTTATTTTTTTGATATTATGAATAGTAACTACGGTAATTTTTATTTACCGCAGTTAAAGGTAAATCGGGTAATTAAGGTTAAACATAAGATTATAAAATTACCCTAAAACTTTCTGAAATTCTATTGGATGACTAAAATTAGACCCATATTACCTAAGGGTCAGAATATATTAATTTTATGGACTTTTGACCATGAAAATAATTTAATTATTATTAAAACCAAAGAAAGTGACAACATGTCACTCTCTTCAATCTTATAAGTATAATAATTTTAATTAAGTGATAAACTTCATTAAACTTAAAACATGAATAGTCTTAAGAAATCTAATAAAATTATCTACATCATGTAAATTTATTTATAATTTTTAGGTATTAAATAATTATCATTAAAGGTGAAACAATGGTGATGTTGAAATTATTTTATTGATTGAAATATCAAATAAATGGTTTTGAAAGTATTAAAATAAATATTATATGAACTATTTAATGTGCTCCAATAATTTTATAGATACATATGACATGTTATAAATCTATGAAATCTTTTATTTCAAACATATCTTCTGTGAGGATTTTATTTAAATTCAAATAAATGAATAGTTTCAAAATTGACACTATTGTTATTTTATAAAAATAACATAATATAAAATTGTTTAAAAATCACAAAAATATTTAAAAATTATAAATTAAAATTTATATGGTCTAAAGGGTAATATATTATCCAATTATGAAAAATTCACACCACATTAGTAATTATTTATAACAATTTAAAATTTATAATCTTATTACCACAAATAAAATTAAATAGATTAAATAAGGATAAATCAAGTTGATAATGTTTAAAAAAAATTAAAAACATGTCTAAATTTTATTTTTTGATGAGATTACAACCCTATCTCATCTAATATTCGTATTTGAGTCATTATGGATGTTTTTATGTGGGGTTTGAATTTATTATAAATTAATATTTCTTATAATTCCAAAGGTGCCCCTCTCCTCCCTTATAAAAGGGAACCTCCTCCCTCTCCTCTTCACAACACTTTGAGCCTTAATTCTCAGACAAACCCTACCCATTTCTCTTATACACTTCCCCAGAAACATTCTAGAGGTTCTGGTATTCTCAAAAGACCATCTCTGGTTCCTTATGTGGAAGCTTAAAGGAGGTGCGTCAAAGAAGGGGTAATCTCTTCTACCAATTCTTTCAAGTTTCTTTCTTTTTCAACTTCCTCTTATTTAGTAGTTTCATTGTAAAGTAATAAAATAAGTATCAAAAATATACTGATATGATATTATAAATATGAAACGACCCCATTTCACCTTTTATCCATCCAACAAAAAATTAAATCACCGCACGTGCGTACGTACGGAATACCATCTCCACGTCGTGGTGTAATCAGTTTCCAGACCACCACCTTACTTCGATGGGTATAATAGTGTTAATAATAACTATATATGGTTATTATAACATAATACTGATTCTGATATATTATAACATCCACTCTAATTCTATTAAATAATTATGCGAACGATATCATCGCTCGTGCGTATGTACGGACTACTATCTTCACGAACACGATGAGATTCATTTTACATTATTAAACATTCAAGTATGATTATAAAGTATATATAATAAATAATAATAAAATATATTACATAATAATGATACTGGTTTATGTACATATATGTTTCATGTACTTAATTCCATTTAATTCAATAAGGAAATGAAAACAGCATTCATGCGTATGTATGGCCTACTGTCTCCATGAACGGTGTATTTCATTCCATTTATAAATCTATCATATATATTTATATGATGAATATATATTATATAAAAATCATGTTTTACATTCTATAATTAATTAAATTGGGATATAAGTAATAATATCAAGAACAACAAGTCGAAACACATACGATAAATGAAATGATTTTACGCAAAATGCTGATTTAACATGGAATTTACAAAAGAATGTGTAATATAAAGTCATAAGTGAACCATATATGATATCATAACAATGAATATGATTCTGTAATAAGTCAATGACATTATTTAAATCATTATAAAGTAGGTTCGGATACATACAAATCATATCAGACGTAAGGTAAGGGATAACTTTTCCAATCTCGTTTTTATCCGAGATTGTTTATTCGTAAGTATTTACTGGGGTTATATTTATCATCCATGTCCCTATTTTCTAAAAAAAATTCATGTATGTTTAAAGTAATTTTTACCCATTTTTGACTGTTATTACGTGGTATGTAAGGAGTCTTTCTTTTGCTTACCATACGAGGTACTTTTTTACTTTTCCGGCAAAAGTACAAGAACAATGTTTTTTTAACTTATACGTCATGAACGGATTTTTACGGTTTCATAACTCCTTATTTTAATGAAGTTTACTCTACATGATTTCATGAATATTTTCAAAAAAATCCTTTTCTTTTAAAACTTCATTACATTTTATGAAAATAAAATGATTTTGAAGAGGAAAGGATATTTTCCTCAAGAATTCATTTCAAGTTTTTTATCAAAACTATTTTCCATCTAAGATGATATTATTTCATATGTGTATGTTTCAAGTATAATGTCTCTATGATTTAAATGGTTTCATTTTTCTTATGATGAAATGATATCCATTTGTTTTATATAGATTATGTTATTATGGAATGATGTTCATGAAACCCATTTTATTCGTTGGTTTATGATGAATGATTAATGTTTATGTTGTGGAACACGTAAGAATTATTTAATTATGAGATGGGTGGGACCTATACCTCCCTTAAATTCATTGGGTAAAGATTTATATCTCATGAGATAGACATGTCTGGAACGGTAACTTAATCTGGTTCAGTGATACAGGACTGGAACGAGGAGTGAACTCGATTCAGAAAGGGACTTTGTCCACTAAGATGGTCTTGGCAACAATGTCTTGGATACTATGGAAATAATAACATGTGCTTAATGGTTGAAACATTTACATGTTTTATTCCCATGATATTTTATCATGATTAAGGTTTCTTTATGATCTATTCCTTACATATTTCCATGTTTTATGTCATTGCTCAAGATTTTGATGTTTAAACATTATGTTCGTGTTTTAAAGTTCAAATTTATAGGATTTTTTTTATTTTCTCCAGGATTACCCTTACTGAGAATTTGTGATCACCCTTTATATGTTTTCTTTTCCCCAAGATTTAAATAAAAATTTTAGGTAAGAAAACAAAAGGGAAAGATCTTTATGGGAGATGTTGAAGATCTTTCACTACAATTAGAATATTATGTTCTGAGTTTTCAAAGACACTAAACTATTATGGTCCTTGATGTTGAAATAGTGGGTGCCCTAGACCCAACTATTATGTGCTTTTGATTACCATATCGTGTATAGAGTTAACTATGCATGATGTCATCTTACCATTATAGTGTAGACTTTTCTGCGTCCACTATTGAAATGGTAATGTCCAAATATTAATTGTCGTATCGAAAGGTTATAGCAGTTCCCAGGCTATAATGAGAACCTCTAGATACTATGACATTAATCTTAAATATATGTTCTATGGTCTAGATACATCTTACTAATTGGACATAGTAGATGTCTGACCATCAGGTGCTGGGGGCTCATAAGCATTGAGACTTCTTCTCATGAAGTTCACACTTGGTGATCTCTAGTAGTGAGATCATGAGGACTGACCCGCCAATAGGAACACCACATGTTTCAGGTGTCATTGGATGTTCCTATCTACGATCATGTGTAATGGTATCCTGACTTGAGATCATTACTAATGTATGTCATTTGATCGCGTACATTGATGCAAGACGAAAACCATGGCAATGAAGTCGTGGCGAGGTAGTTTGCGTTAGGTGCGTCATTGGTGGCATGTCATTGGTTGAATGGTCAAGAAAGGATTTGTCGCTTCCAGGTTATGGAAGTAATATATCTCTGGCCATGTTGATATGGATGACAGTACCTTTATAAGACCATGGCCATGGCAGTCAAGGGTAAATCCATCCAGTTACATCAACAAACAATAAAGCAAGAAAAAGGGCGATGACATGAGAATGCGTCCTGCTTTATGAGATATTATAGACAAAGAGATTATATTACATAGTGCATGTTCGTAGGTTGGTTGTCGCTGCTGTGACAATCCTTATTTCTTCAGGGGCCATGATGGGTTGCTAGATCCCGCTCTTGGTCTGTGAATACTATTCACGGCTGTTGAAATAAGGGCCTAGAGGGTCACACACAATAGCGTATTCAAGAATCTTCCCTATTCAGTTGAATAGGAGTATTGGACATAGTGGGCCCCGCCCTAGGGGTCCGGGAATTGTCCAAAGTTAAACGATCACCAATGCGATAAATAAATTCATATTATTCGAGTTTTGAATAATGAGTATTGAATTTATTTATTAAATGTATTTACGAGTTTTAAGTAAATACATGAAAAATATTAATTGACGAATATTAAATTATTCAAGGTTCAATTAATATTTATGGGAGCGACGAGTCGGGTTAATGACTTAATTATTATCATGTAATATATTTTAATATATTACAAGTAAATGATAATAATATTTATGGCTCAGTTTAGAAGTCATAAAAACGTCGTTAATAGTGCGTTAAGTATTCGGGGCTGGCGAGGCGATACCGGGTATTTTAATTGAGCACTATAAATATAAGAGGAGGGGACTTTTCCAAATACTATTCATGGAGTTTATCTCTCCTCTCCTCTCTCCCACATTCTAGAGAGAGATGCTCTGGATCCAAGGAGCTCGGATGGAGCTCTCTCTCGGGCATCGCTAGCGAAGCGATGCGGTGGTCGTTGGAGCATCGAAGGCATCGCCGCAGATCCGCGCTAGCACCCGGATTACGACGAACGGTGCTCCCACAGATTCCTTGAAGCGCGTGTGGACGATCTAGAGGAATTCGGCTTCGGATTCTTCGAGCAGCGATCGCCAACGACGAGCAGACGTCGTGCGCGGCTTTGGATTCAAACCAGGTATTTTACGGTTCAATTTTGTGCTTAAAATCCTCCACGCGTGGTCCTCGGCTTTGACCGGGCTGCCCTTCACCGACGTCGGCAAGTTTACGGCGAACGGCGGTGGAAAAAATTTAAAAACCCACTTATTTGGGGCTTCCGCTGCACGTCCGGTTCCAACACTTGAGTGTTGGTTTTTATTATGTATTAAGTATTCTTAAAAAGTAATGTAATGTAATGTCCATGTACATCAGGTTTGGGGTCTCTAAAGTTGGTATCAGAGAAAGGTTTTGTTAACCTTTGGAAACTAGGATTTGAGAACTTTAGTGAGATCCCTAGAGATATTTCTAAGGTATGTATGGGGATGTCCGTAAGGTTAAGTATCAATATAGGTTATAGTCCTAGAATTACGATAACGATCTTAGAATTAATCCTAAGATGTTATATATTGAAGGTACTCCCCATTTATTATTTTGTTTTCCCTAGCATGATTTTTTCTTCTCACACTATTCTTTTTAGGTTTTAGACGATGGCTAGAACCTGAAGGAACCGTGTTGATCAATGTAATGGACAATGAAATGATTGTCCTTCTGAACAAACCAATGTTATGGGAGATGGAGTGAAAAATCTTATTGATATACTTACACAAGCTATGAATCATTCTGGACTTCCAAATGAGCATAAAAGGGAACAATATTCTATTGAGTCCTTCATAAGGCAATGTCCACCTTCTTTTAGTGGGTCTTCTGATCTACTTGTTATTGAATAATGGATTAGTACCATTGAAAAGATATTTTCAATACTTCACTGTTCAGAGCATGAAAAAGTCATTTTGTATGTTTACCGTTTATAAGGTGAAGCAGACCAGTGGTGGACTCTTGTTAAAAATACAAGGCCCCAAGATGAAATTGAATCCATGGAATGGAACGAGTTCAAGAACTTGTTTTTCAACAAGTAATTCCCTCGTATTCTTCGAACAAAGGTGGAAAAGGATTTACTTGAGCTTAAGAAAAAGGATGATAAATCTGTTGGTATATATGAAGTGAATTTTACAAGGCTTGGAAGGTATGCATCTAGATTTATCATCCAACCTGAAAGTAAATTTGATCGATTCTTCAGTGGCTTAAAACCAAGTCTTCGAAGGGCATTATCTATAAGAGACTTTAGTAGCTATGAATAAATTGTATGTTGTACTATCAAGGTAGAAATGGAAGTTGGTGTTACATATCCATCTCATGGTTTTGACAAGAAACGAAAGATGGAGTTCAAGGATAAATCTCAGAATAATGGTGAAAAGAATATGAATGTTTCTTTATGCTCAAAGTGTGGAAAGAAGAATGGTGGATATTTTCTTAAAGGGAATAGAAAATGTTTTAAGTGTGTAAAAGAAGGTCATTGATAAGATTTGTGTCAAATTAATGGAAAAATGGTTGCTAGTGATGAATAAATAAAAGACTATAGAGAACGCACCACCAACACTTCAATGCTTCAAGTGCAAGGAAATGGGGCAATATGCTAATCAATGCCCTAATCCAAGGGTTAATGATGATCAACGTGAGCAACCTATTAAGGAAAAGGATAAAGGGAAGTCACATGTGATCACTATTTGTGATTTTTATTATGACAATGATGTTGTGTAATGATTAAGTGTTTATGTAATGGGATTTCAAAATAGTATCATGGAATCTCATTTATGGTATCGTGGAATTTTGGAATATATATGTATTGGTTTTCAATAATTATATGGTACTGATAACCATGAAAAGTGATTGAATTATTTTTGGAAAGAAGATTATATTCACATAATGAAGGGATAAATAAAAAATGAAATGAGCTCATGACTGATATAAGGACAAAGTTATATCATGGTTTGAGTATATAGAAATTTTGGGATTTTGGTATGTGGAAAGTGTTAAATTTTAACAGAATTCATGTATTCAATAAGGTTAAATGGGTATTCATTTTTCAAGAGAATACATGATTAAGGTATTCACATGTTTGGAATGTGACCAACAAGATATATCATATGATATATGGGGGATAAATGATGGTATTCACATGCCTGGTCGATGACATTTCTTGTAATTGTTTTCTTTATACGATGATCTTGGACAGAAGTATTTTAGATAATCCTAAAGATTTGAATGGATTATGTTGGACATAAGTTAGTATTGTTTAAGGGTAGAACATTCGATATTATTTATGGGATGTTATAATAAGGTAGTTTTTTAAAAAGGAAAACCTACAGGATGGGCGACAACCCGTCGCGTCGGACAAGGCTGTGGGAATCGAACCCACAACCGAAGTGTGATAGGCCTTTATTGCTTACCACTGGCCTACAAGAAGTCCCTAGTAATTAGAAACTAGTTTTATTATAATAAGAGGTATGATAGATGAAGTATAATTCCATTTTTGGAATCATATACGATTAACCTCACCATAGATGGACTTATGTAAATTTGATAACTTTTGCTAACCTTTAGTTTGAGACAGATGGAATTACCCATCATTCTATCGCATGATTGCTAACACTTCACGGAAGACAAATTCAACTTCATTTATTTAAGAGATGATGTGGAAATTGTTCAAGGAACAAACAATAGTGAGATTGTACCAAAATCAAGTAAGTATTTCTTTTAATTATTCTTCAACTTTAGGGGAATGATCTTGAAAACCAAAAATGTTGTCATAATTTCCTCATATATGATGAATCAGATGGTACCTTAGATCATCAAAAATATATGGCATTGTGATTGTTGGATTTTTCATAGCCATTTTCTCTACCACTCTCCATCAGAACTTGATGGTTACATTTCTCTTCCATATCCATATTTTCACCTATGTTCTCCTATGTGGAAACCCAGTGATTAGTTAATTTGGGTAACCGTCACGTTTCATAATTTAGTTTTTAAAGTTCAGTTTTGGTATTCCTTTTTACGATGTGGGTTTCTATTAAAGAAACCTTCAAGTAGTAAATAATTTATAACCCTGACGAATTTTGAGGGTGAAATTCTTTTTAATGGGGGTAGAATGTAACACCCCGAGTTTTATGAAAAATATTATTTTAATTTCATTGATGTCTTCTGTTGTACGTTACACCAAAATTTTATTGTGCTATAAGAAACACCATATTAGGTTATATTATACGCAAACACTATTCTTGGCTTGTGTTACATGCAATTGTGACCTTCCTTGATACAGTGTGTAGTACGCAATACCGGGTTTCACTAAACAACGATATATTGTTATAATATTATTATGGACTAGCCATTATGAATATTATATACTACTTTTTGAATTATATTACATTATTATTCATCTTACACATTTTCTAAAACATGTTATGTGAACAAAATAAATTTTTCAGGTAAAATAAGTATTTTTCAAAAAATGAAGTTTTGTCGCCTTTTGATGGCGCACCCACTTTAAATATAGTTTTCGATGGTTTTATAAGTTAAATTTGAAAAAATAAAATTCTTCTTTGGAATAAAGATATAAAAATTTAATTTGGGTAAATTTTTCATATTATTCTGATAACTTTCATATTTTAATGAATAGTAAAAACACGCTATATTTTAATTAAAAACAACTTTTTTCATCGCAATAATTTATATGGTTAAATTATAATATTTAATAGTTTTAAAGTATAAATAGAATATATTTTTACCATTTAATATAATTTATGTCATTACCATTAATTTTACATTGAATTCATAGGTAAAAACATTTCAATCTTTGGCAATGTTTTAACTTTTAGAACATGTTTTCTTAGCAACAGGATTAATTTTAAATTAATTACTGCAACTTCTGTATTTTGAATTTTGAAATATGGATTCCATATTTTAATTAAATGGGTCCAAATTATGTTAATAGGTTACTTTTATTTTTTTGATATTATGAATAGTAACTATGGTAATTTTTATTTACTACAGTTAAAGGTAAATCAGGTAATTAAGGGTAAAAATAAGATTATAAAATTACCCTAAAAACTACCAAAATTCTTATTGGATGACTAAAATTCAACCCATATTACCTAATTTTCTGAATATATTAATTTTATGGACTTTTGACAATGAAAATATTTTTAATTATTATTAAAACCAAAGAAAGTGACAACATGTCACTCTCTTAAATCTTATAAGTATAATAATTTTAATTTAGTGTTAAACTTCATGAAACTTCAAACATGAATAGTATCTAGAAATATAAAAAAATGATATACATCATGTAATTTTATTTATAATTTTTAGGGTATTAAATAATTATCATTAAAGGTGACACAATAGTGATGTTGAAATTATTTTGTTGATTGAAATATCAAGTAAATGGTTTCAAAAATATTGAAATAAGTATTATATGAACTATTTAATTTGCTCCACTAATTTTCTAGATAAATATTAAATTTTATTAATCTATTAAAGATTTTAGTTCGAACATATTATCTGTGAGGATTTTATTTAAATTCAAATAAATGAATAGTGTCAAAATTGACACTATTGTTATTTTATAAAAATTAAAAAAAATATAAAATTGTTTAAAAATCAGGAAAATATTTAAAAATTATAAATTAAAATTTATATGGTCGAAAATTTCATACATTATCCAATTATGGATAATTCACAACACATAAGTAAATATTTATAACAATTTAAAATTTAGAATCTTATTACCACAAATAAAATTAAATAGATTAAATAAGGATAAATCAAGATGATAATGTTTAAAATAAATTCAAAACATGTATAAATTTAATTTTATGATGATATTACAACCTTATCTCATATAATCTTCATATTTGAGTCATTTTGGATGATTTTATGTGGGGTTTAAATTTATTATAAATTAATATTTCTTATAATTCCAAAGGTGCCCCTCTCCTCCCTTATAAAAGGGAACCTCCTCCCTCTCCTCTTCACAACACTTTGAGACTTCTATATCAGAAAAACCCTAAAAATTTCTATTCTCTACTTCCCTAAAAATATTCTGGAGAATCTGGTCTTCTCAAAAGACCATCTCTAGTTCCATAAGAGGGAGCTTAAAGGAGGTGCATCGAAGAAGAGGTAATCTCTTCTACTGATTCTTTCAAGTTTCTTTCTTCTTAAACTTCCTCTTATTTAGTTGTTTCATTGAAAAGTAATACAATCAGTATCACTAATATACTTATATGATATTATATATATGAAACAACTCCATTTCACCTTTCATCCATGCTACATAAAATAAAATCACCGCGCGTGCGTACGTACGGAATACCGGCTCCACGCCGTGGTGTAATCAATTTTCCAACCACCACCTTACTTGGATGGGTATAATGGTGTAAAGAATAAATATATATGGTTATTATAACATCATACAGATTCTGAGATGTTATATCATCTACTTCAATTATATTAAATAATTATGGGAATGATATCATCGCTCGTGCGTACGTACGGACTACCGTCTCCACGAACGTGATGAGATTCATTTTCCATGATTAACCATTCAAGTATGATTATAAAGTATATATAATAAATAATAATGAAATATATTTCATAGTAATGATACTGTATTTATGTACATATATGTTTCATTTAATTAATTCCATTTAATTCAATAAGGAAACGAAAACATCATTCATGAGTACGTACGGCCTACCGTCTCCATGAACGGTGTATTTCATTCCATTTATCGATCTATCATATATATTTATATGCTGAATATATATAATATATAAATCATGTTTCAAATTTTGGAATTAAGTAAATCATGATATAAGTAATAATATCAAGAACAATAAGTCGAAACACATACGATAAATGAAACGATTTTACCCGAAACGCTGATTTAACATGGAATTTAAAAAAGAACGGGTAATATAAAGTCATAAGTGAACCATATATGATATCATAACAATGAATATGATTATGAAATAAGTCAATGAAATTATTTAAATTATTATACAGGAGGTTCAGATACATACGAAGCATATCGGACATAAGGTAAGGGATAATTTTTCCAATCTCGGTTTTATCTCAGATTGTTTATTCGTAAGTATTTACTGGGGTTATATATATCATCCATGTCCCTATTTTCTAAAAATCTTTTCAAGTATGTTTAAAGTCATTTTTACCCAGTTTTTACTTTTATTACATGGTATGTAAAGAATCTTTCTTTTTCTTACCATACGAGGTACTTTTTGACTTTTTGGAAAAAGTTCGAGAAGAATGTTTTTTTAACTATTACGGCATGAACGGATTTTTAAGGTTTCATAATGCCTTATTTTCAGGAAGTTTAATCTACAATATTTCATTAATATTTTCAAAAAAATCCTATTCTTTTAAAATTTCATTGCATTTTGTGAAAAAAAAAATATTTTGAAGAAGAAAGGATATTTTTCTCAAGAATTCATTTCAAGTGTTTTTTCAAAACTGTTTTCCATCTAAGATGACATTATTTCATATGTGTATGTTTCAAGTATAATTTCTATATGATTTACATGGTTTCACTTTTCTTATGGTGAAATGATATCCATTTTTTTTATATGTATTATTTTATGATGGGATGATGTTTATGAAACCCATTTTATTCTTTGGGTTATGATGAATGATTAATGTTTATGTTTTGGAACACATAAGATTGATTTCATTATGATATGGGTGGGACCTATATCTCCCTCCAATGCATTGGGTAAAGATTTATATCTCATTAGATAGACATGGCTGGAACAGAAAGTTAATCTGATTCAGTGATACAGGACTAGAACAAGGAGTGAACTCGATTCAGAAAGGGACTTTGTCCACTAAGATGGTCTTGACAACAATGCCTTGGCTACTATGGAAATCATAACAAGTGATTAATGGTTTCCACAATTACATGTTTTATTCCCATGCTATTTTATCATGATTAAGGTTTATTTATGATCTATGCCTTACGTATTACCATTTTTTATGTCATTTCTCAAGATTTTGATGTATAAACATTATGCTCATGCTTTTAAGTTCAAATGTATATGATTTGTTTTATTTTCTCCAGGCTTACCCTTAATGAGAATTTGAGCTCACCCTTTATATGTTTTCTTTTCCCCAAGATTTAAAGAAAATTTTTAGGTAAGAAAACAAAAGGGTAAGATATTTATGGGAGATTTTGAAGATCTTTCACCACAATTATAAGATTACGTTTTTAGTTTCCAAAGACACTAAACTATTATGGTCCTTGAGTGTGGGTTTTTGTTATATATTAAGTATTCCGCAAAAGTAATTTAATGTCCATGTACCTCTTGTTTGGGGTATCTACATAGACACTCTATCATCAATTTTAGTTTTCTTTTACAAACCCCACATTCACACTATGGGTTTCACCCCTTCATGTTTATCCATGATTTTTCAAATGCTGTCAGTGTACACTACTGGAAAACTAACATATACGAACGGTTTGGAACTGTTGGTATATGCCTCCAAACCGTTGGTATAGCCTATACCAACGGTTTGGAGAACCGTGGCCAAGTAAGTTGTTGGGATAGGTCTATACCAACGGTTTTCCCAAAACCGTTGGTATATACCTATCCCAACGGTTTTGGAAACTGTTGGTATAATTAATATGAAAATATTTACCAATGGTTGTGGAACCGTTGGTATATGTATTTAAAAAAAACATTCGCTGGGATTTGATCCCAGCACCCCTAGTTTATTATTGAACGACTTAACCACTAACCTAACATGACTTTTGTGTATATAATTACATAAATATATATATGTATTCTCATAATTATATTAAATTTTGATTTATATAATGTTCTGGGTAAGAAGAAATGATAAAAAATCAAAGGATCTATACCAACGGTTGTCAAAACTGTTGGTATAGACCTATACCAACGGTTTTGACAACCGTTGGAATAGCTTTTGAGCCTAAATTTGATTCTGGGTGAAGGTTGATCCATGGGGGACCTTTCCCAATGGTTTTGGAAAACCGTTGGGAAAGGTATACCCTTTCCCAACAGTTTTGGACAAACCATTGGGAAAGATGTCCACAAAGTGAACCTTTCCCAACGATTTGGCCAAAACCGTTGGGAAAGGGTATACCTTTCCCAACAGTTTGCCAAAACTGTTGGGAAAGGTCCCCACAATGTGGGCTTTCCCAACGGTTTTCCCAAACCGTTGGGAAAGGTGGCCTCAAAGTGGGATTTCCCAACGGTTTGGCCAAACCGTTGGGAAAGGGAACCTATACCAACAGTTTTTATGAACCGTTGGTATAGAAGCGTTGGGAAAGGTCATATTTCCAGTAGTGGTACATAGAGCCCATTTTAGATTCCTTTTCATAAAAAAAATCAAAATAAAAAATATCAATGGACTCCCAATATGTAATACATTAATATTATATAAAGAATACCTGATTGTAATTTTCCATGATAAATCTATGTCTCTTGGGATACTATTGAATCCTTCATGATGTTCAACATTATATTATAGATTTATTTGGTTCTTATTCTATAAATCTTTATTGAATAGAATAAAACTTTATCTTAGGAACACATCATGTTTGTTTTTTTTAGCTTCCCCATGTTTAAATTACAAGTCAGTAACACCTCAAATTATGTGATTCATTTCATGGAAAGTAGCATGTAGGGTCATAAGCAATTTTTTTTACTAAGATTATAGAATTAATATCCCATTATTTCTTTTGATAACAAGAAAATAATCACTTTTCAGATTTAGGGTCATTCTTGTTAGAATATAGCTATCATATAACTGATTCACAATCGTAAATATTTAGAAAGGATAAACTAAGAAATTAAAATACCATATCTAATATGGTGTGCTTATGAGTGATTTATATGGAACAGAGATAATTGGGGGTGAAAAGGTATCAAGAGAAAAACTTAGTAATGAAATATGTAGGTCATACTGACTCATCATCAATTGAACCATGTCTAATATGGTATATTTCTTCCTCTTAGACACACTAATCCACTATAGTTTTCTAGGAGGAGTGAGTTGTTTAATTATTCAAAAATATTTTATATAATAATTGAAATACTAAATAAAGTATTCACCACTATAATTTGGACATAGAATCTTAATACTTTTTGTTAATTGATTGTGTACTTATTTATAAAACTCTTTATACTTCTCAAAAGTTTCATACTCATGGATCATCAAAAAATATTTATCATTCAAACTAAAGTAACTAGTAAAAGTAATTAATAACCTAATACCAAAATATTCTTAAGTACTTATTATTTTAAATACATCACTATATATGATATCCAATATTCCATTATCCCTATCACCTTTTTCACTAAAAATTTATTCATAGATTTTTTCAAATAAAAAAATATTATTAATTTTAAAAACCTATATAATAAAATGGTTCCAAAAAACCATATATATAGAATATTTTTATTTTTTATCATTTATATGTCAAATAAAATAATACCAAAGGTAGGTGTTATTGGAATAAAACTTGGAAATTTTATTCTGAATTCTATATACAATATTATCCACGCCCAAAATATATATACCATTTACCATATTTATAATGCCATAAAAAATTTCATTTATGTATTTACAACTAATCTTGTTATTAATAATAAATGAAAATTCCATCATTTATAAATAAGATACAAAAATAATTTTTTTACTTATTGTGGGAACATAATAAAAATATTCTAATTCTAGAACTAATAATATTGTTAACTTCATAATATATTTTTTGATTTCTAATGCACTATCATTTTTCCATTAATTACATGAATATATAATTCATCCTTTTTTCAATTCCATCATATCTCTATGTCATATTTTGTTTTTATAAATTCATCATACAAACCTAATATCTAATATCATGAGTCATATTTGGTTAAATTGTCCTCTATATCATTAATATTAAAAAGCTCAAAATGATTGTTGTTAAGAACAATTCTGATCCTTAGGTACCAATATAGTTCTATTTTATAGGTCATACATATAAGGGATCTTAAGATTATTATAATGATGTAGTCAATAATCTATAAAAATTCTTGTCTATGGGTGATTATCTTGTTTTATATTGTTTCATAAAGTACTTTTAATGAAAATAATACAAAAATATTATTACCCCATACATCCTATTCATTTAATGATCCAAAATACATATTTCAATATGCGACTTCTAGGGTATTCATAACACTACATAGTTATTTAGGTATGTAATAATTTGAATCATGTCATTTACAATTATTTTATAGTTTATTAGATAAACCCTTTTCAAAAATCTAAAAAATGTATTATATCATCTTTATTCCTTTGGTAATGTCATGACTTGACCTCCTTCTGATACAAAAATAGTCTTCTAACCCCATTTGTATGATTTAATACCATGGATTACTTCTTAAAACACCAAATTATATTACCCATTTAGGCCACTTATTAGACTAATGGTTATCCTCATAGGCCAACACATGTTCTTTTAGCGTGCTTTGTCATCATTCACATACAACCTATAAAAACACTAGGTGCTCTACAATACTTGAAATACTGCAATAAAAGAATGCTTAATCATAGAGTTATAATTATTTTGATTTTAAAAAACAAAGGTTCACCTTATTGAAATGGGAATAAACATTTAAAACTTTTTAAGTATCACTTTTCAAAGCGTTGTTACAATATCCACCCCATTAAAGAATATTTTTATCATTTTTAACCCCATACCTAAAAACCCTATAGTGGAACTGTAATTATAGATAAGTTTTGGATTTTATACAATTTTTATTGATTGATCCTCCCAAGGCTAAGAACATGGTCCTTTGAAACCATTTTTTTCGATAATACCTTGGATTCCTTCCCAGGACACGACATGCTATTAACCACTTGGATCACTTATCATACTAATCATTTTTCTTATGGGTGAATACATGTTATTTCACTATGATTTATCCTCACTCAAACCCACATAAGAACAACTCCCATTAGTTCATACATCTTGAAGCTCCCAAAGGAGTATCATACTTAACTTTGGATTTCTATTCAGGAAATCTCTCTAAAATAAAGGTTAACCTTATTGAAATGGGTAATAATTTTTTTTATTTAAATATTCACTTTTAAAATACCTATAAAAGTGATACTAAAACATACATAAATTTACAATCCATGTCAATAAGGTTCACCTTTATTTATGGATACTACATAATCAAAAATCCATAAGAAAACATACTTGTTCTTGGGTAGTGATAGGATAGATGACCTCCTAGGAAGTTTTCTATTGTGTGTTTGCACAATTATAAATAATGTTGGAAAAACATATGGCATCCCATGTACACTATTATTAGTATGATATGTTACTTGTTTAGTAATATCCAATGGTGTTTTAAGAAGGAGACCAATGTATTATAGGAGACGCATGGGGTAAGAATAAAAAGCTCACGACCTGAGGAGGCAGGGTCATGAAAAAATGGCATCAAAGCCTAGGTAATTCAGAGGAACCCTGGGGTCTTGAAAATCCTTTATGTTATTTTTGGGATTAAAAGTAAAAATAATATTTTTATTATGTAAGAACTTATGTGGTATATCATGAATTTTTATTTGATCCCCACCTACCATGATGAAAATTTACTTTCCATGGTCATTTGGGATTTTGATTTTCATTTGGGTTTCATTTAAATAATTTTATTTACCATTGAACCTTTTGGAATGTTTTTAGATTATATTTAATTCAGGGATAAAATAAAAATATAACCAAAGTTTCTTGGGTAGATCACATGGTCAATAAAAAATTTTGGTGTCCCTAAGTATATGTTATTTTAGGGATTCAATGTAAAAATATAGATGTGGATTGTGTTAGGGATCAAAAGGTAAATCAAAGATAGTATCTTGAACAACACCAAGCCTGATGAAACTTGATTTTAATTGGGAGGTTATTATTTTGGTTTTTAGTTTGGTTTTATTTTAAATCATTTTATATATCTTTAAACCTTTATGTGATGTTTTTATATTACTATGAGATTCATGGTTGAAATTAAAGGAGAAGAAAAGTTTCTTTGGTAGCCTACAAGATTTGGAAATCCTTTTAGAGCCCCTAGGTAGGTGTTTTTTGTATTTTTATTGGGGCTTTCACATAGTTGTCACTTGGTTTGACGAAACCATGTATCCGAACTAGTCATGAATAAATACTCATTTTTTAATATTTATTTGACCTATTTTTTATTTTAAATGTTTTTTGATGGATTCCATAAATATTTTGAGGTGATTCCCCAATATTTTTTATTCATAGATGATATTAGATTGAGCTATATCTAGTTTTTGTTCTATTTTGTATTTATGTTTTTGATCAAAAAGTGGTTTCAAGAAAATGTGGAATAATTTTTTGAAATGTTTTAATTTAAATAAATGTTTAATATAGAGTTTGAGGTTTTAGAAAACTTAATCATGTAGGTAAATATTAGTATTAACTTATATTTTTAAAATAATCAAATGGTGATTAGTTTTATCATAGAATTTTAAAATCCTTTATTAATTTATATTTCATGTAAATTTTCAAATAAAATTATTTTCTTTTAAGTAATGTCATGTTTTCAAAATTGTTTCTTATTATAATAGGTTTTGAAAATCCTATCAGAAATTGGTGATTTTAAAGGAAAATAGTTTTATGTTTTATTATTTATATAGATTTTTATTTTGATTTATATGGAACAATTTGATTTTATTTATAGAAGAATAGTTGGTTGAGTTTTTCTTTTCATTATTTAGAGTATGTATCTCATAGAGTCTTCAAACAAGAATAGAAATTATATTCATTATGTTAATCCCTATGGTGTTTTTACTTACTGTTTAAGAGTGTATTTTCTTATTATTGACTCTACTAAGACTGAATATTTATTGGTGGAGCTAGAATTCACCTTTTTCTTGGATATTGTTTTAGTATTTATAATAATCGACCACAATCCTTTCATGGTGATTGAGTTCATTTTAAGGAAATGTAATAGGTATATGTAATTGATAAGTCCTTAAATTCTCTCCAAACTACCAATTATTAATGAGTGAAATTACTTTTAGAATAATTATAATAGAA
The DNA here is from genome assembly GCA_963277665.1 of Viscum album. Taxonomy (NCBI): domain Eukaryota; kingdom Viridiplantae; phylum Streptophyta; class Magnoliopsida; order Santalales; family Viscaceae; genus Viscum; species Viscum album. Next base: position 1,707,002,748 of record OY728140.1, on the reverse strand, counting down.
ACTGAATTATATGGTGAATGAGGCATTGGTTTTTAGGTGATTTTGGTGAATATTATTAACTAGTGGCAAGCCATAGATGGTTGAGCTTAAGTTGGATGGGGCTTGATAAGACAGGTCAGTAATCTTAAATGAGGAAGAGACATCTTTTGTTCTTCTATAATTAAGCAATAAGTTATTAAAATTAATCTTCTTTTAAATATATGAGGGTTTGTAATCGATGTGGAAACTTGGGCCATCACTAGTGGTTTTGAATATTTATGTATTAGAAGGGGATATATTAGGGTTAATATTAGTCATTGGGTAATAATTTTTTTGGGGTATTATAATTAGTTTTTTAGGTTTCTTAGGATTTTAGGACTTATTCGGTATGTAATAGAGTTTTTGAAGATGTTATCTTATGGATGGTAATAGTTTTTATCTGTGTATTTCACATATATCTTTTGTGTTTTTGGTTTATGGTAGATTTTTTTATTTGTATTATGATGGTTGATGAGAATTTTTCTTTCATGTATGACTTTTTGACCTAGGTTATTTCTCTTAAGGTTTGAGTGTGGATGTGGTTTAAACATATTTAGGTTAGGTTATGTGATTTTAGAATATGAAGATACCATTAAGACTGTCATTTTTTTTAAAATATTGAAGTGTGAATTTGGAACCCAACTCACTCATCCCAGGAATTTATTAAAAAAACATATTAAAATGATTACTTGAAATGAAAATAACTTTCATAAAAAAAGAATAATTTAAGATGAGAAAAATTAAATCCAAATATACAAAAATAAGATACATCATAATAATTTTTATCAGAAAAACTCACATAAGTACTAGAATATTTTGTTTTGTTCATAATCTCATCATTGAACCTATCTAATCACACACTACCCATTTGTGGTGTGGGTTTTTTCTAGAAATATCATTATATGGGGATATTATGGATTGATAACCATGTATACCTTACATGTTTCTAATAAACTATATCCTGGAACCATTATTTTTTAGATGAGTTTTATCATGGAATATGTTTTACATGGGTTTTGAAGTTGGTATTTTTATGGATGTGAAGGTTTTTTGTGGTTTGATAATTCTTAGATTTTTATTAAATTTTGGAAATTATTGGGTTTTTGTCTTTAGGTGTGTGTCTCCCTCAAATTTCACCATTCTAGAAAAATTATAAATAGTGGGAGTACCTATACTAGGACTCCATCTTTATAGGGACATGTGTATTGTGGTTGTGGTTGCATTTTTCATAGAGATTCTCGGGAGTTTTTTCTTTAGATTAGAGGAGTGTTTGTTTTATATGGATTTATTTTTATATGATCCCCTCAAGATTTTTACCCTCCCACATATCTATTGATAGATATTTAATATTTTTATTCTTTTTCTTTTTATCAACTATATCGAAGACATTCTAGGGGAAGAAAGCAACATGGTGGGAAAAAATTTCACACACAGGTCTAATTGAAGTTTTAATTTCATTAATTTTTGGATATTTATATTCTTTTTGTGTTTTTATAAATTTTTCTATGTTTATATATAATTTATTTATACATTAGTAAAATACATTGAAATATGGGTTTTACATTGTGGATTTGGGGTGGGGTCAAACCCCGTGATGTAGTGGAGAGCACAGCAATATGGTGGAATGTAACATTTTTATGTGAATATATATAAGAGAGGGAGACCATGAAATATCCTAGAGTGTTACTCAATAGAGTGGTGTCTCATAAGGGTGTCATGGATGGGAATTTCATAAGTGTAATCCCACATTGTAGGATTGAACATTTACATAGGAGGGAGAGTAAGGATTTTCCTTTAGGCATACAATTAAACATACATTGTTGGCCCAAGGGTATACTCCATATTCCTAGTCATAGAATTAAACCATAGAGGGGACTGTATAATGATACCCATTATATATAGAATTACGAGTGTGTATTCCATGCCACAATCCATTGATTTCACTATGGAGAGACAATGTTTTCCAATGAGGGATTCCCCTCTTAAAGCTGAAGGCTATGGTGGGGGGGGATCTATATCATAGGGGTTTAGTTGGAAGGTTCCTTTCATTTTTATGGACAATATACACTATTAAAAGGTATGAGGTAAAGGGTTATACACTATTAAGGGGAGGACCATGTCATATCCCCTATTTTCCCTTTTTATAGGGTGAAACCCCCCATTTTCTACTATACATTTTTAGGGTTTCTCCCCTTTTTCCTAGATCATTTTATTCAAATATACTAGATCATACATGAGGGTGACTCTAACTCACTGCCTCCTCAATTTTGAGCCTATATGAATTTCTTCCAACAAATTCCTCAAGTTAAATCCCTCATTATCTTTTATTATTCTCCTTTTGTTTTGGTTTATCCTTTTCTTTTTGTTTCCCACTTCCGCCTAAAACACTAATAGCTTAAAGGGTTGTGATTTAGGGTTAGGCATGATTTTAATTTGAGGGTTTTTATTTCTATATCTTATAGAGGGGTCCTTGTTTTCTGGTTTATCATTATCCATTGGGGGTGACATATTGAAACTCATTGTATGGAATTAAATTTTGAACTTAAGGTATGTATTTTTATAAATTTCCTTTTTATGGAAAGTAATTGTGTTATTTATGATTTAAAAGGCTTTATTTTCTAAATTATATCTATATGTTGTAGTTTTAATGTGTTCAAAAATTGTGTCAAATTGTAATTAGAAATGTAACAAGATTAATTACTAGTATTTTCACAATTTTCATGTAAATTATGAATTAAAAGTATCTTAAAAAAATTTTAAATTTATTTTTATGGAAAACTTGATTTTGAAAGATTTATAAACCTAGTGGGACATGGTATAAATTTAAAAAGTGATTTTTTGAACTTTAAGTGGTTGTTTATAATGTGAGACCCTTTTTACCCCATTTTTCTTATTTTTATATATGAGAAGTGTTTGATGTATATAGAGAATGGGTGAAACATAAAAATGTATCATTTATTATGAATGAGTTAGTGTTGATTTTTATTTATAATTTATGATGTATGATGGTTTTACTGATTTGTTATTTTCCCACCCTCATTTTGGCTATGGGAACCCAGGTGAATAAGTGGTGGATATATGTTTTATTCTACACTATATATTTATATGCTAACGATGTCCCTTATTTAGATGCTAGGCTTGGGATATTGAGGAGTTCTCTGAGGATGACTGGGTATCGGCTAGTCAAGTGACTTGTGTTAAGATAAAACTTAAGTTGGACATTTGTTCATGTTTGTAAAAGTTGATTACTATCTCACATTACTACCGAGGGTAGATCCTATGACAACTAAAAATTTATTGGGGCATTGATATAGGGGATTTAATTTAACTTTTATTTTATATCCTCTCTTTACATACATATAAGACACAAATGGAATTGCATGTTTTTTATTGATGACATAGTACTTTTAAATTTATATTTTTATTTATGTAGCCTATGGGGTTTTTCTGAAGGATTTTTTAAAAAATTAAAGAGGTTATTTTTAAATGAAATGGGTTAGTTTATAAAGTGTTTATTTATTTAAATAATTTTTTTGAAATATATTTTTTCATTTACATAAATAGTTTTAATTTTTTAATAAAAATTAATTAATTCACCTTGGCTTTTTTAAAGGAAAAGGATAGTTTTATAGAAAATTAATTTTTCATTATTTGGATTTTAAAAAAAATATTAGAAAACATATTTTCTTATTTTATTTCATACTAGATCAAATGAAATTACCTTTTAATAGAATTTTCTGACTCTTTGGTGTAATACTACCCAGGTAATTTTTTTTAAAACCTATATATACCAATAGATATATGAAGATCCTATTTTTTCCTTTCAAGTGACTAGTTATGACCTTTTTTATGGATTCTAAATTTGGGTTGGTATGGGGTGAGTGACTATGGGTCACCTGGTGATTCTTTGTAGCATTTTAATTTTTCTTTTATATTTTGAGTTGTTTATATATCTACTTTATTTTCTTTAAATTCTATTTTATCTACACTGTTTATTTATGTGATTCCCTTGATTCATTTATCTTATCTATATTTTTTATGGAATTTTTTGTGGTTTTTATTAGTTTCTACTTCTTATTACTCTAATTATATGTCTTATATTTATTTTCATGGTTTGGAGAGTGGATATACGATATACGAATGGGTCATAAAATATTTTTGTGTGGAATTACCCTATTGAGTTTTCAATTTATTGGGTTAAACTATTCCCAAGTGTGCATTTCTATTATTATGATGTTAATCATAGTTTTTAAAATTTTAAAGTTCATATAAATGAAAATAAATTCATTATAATTTTGGTTAGTGGTATGAATTTGTACATGGTGTAAATGCAATGAAAATTATTCTCTTCTTTGAAATCAAGGTCAACTGATGTTTTAATCATCCTATGACATCATGTGTACTGTAAAATATATCCAAACATTCTATAAGGAATTATCTAGAAGTTTTTATAGGTGTATGAAGTTAGGGTCAATATCATTACAGGTAATCAAAAATAACATTCCTTTTGGATGATCATCCATGAATATATGAAGGTGGTGTGACCACAAAAATTAGTTAAGATTCTTATAAAATGGAGTGTAGATTGATCATGAATATTACATTTATGGTACACATGGTGAATATTGATCATGGACTATTTATAGTAAAAGTAAATGATCATTTAGTGTTTTACAAGTGTATTAATCACTTTATAATTATTCTTTTTGATGTATTTTTAATTTTCAAGTAATACTGGTTATTTTGAAAATATAAAAATTAATATTAGTTTCAAATGTATATGTAGGAAAACTTTTTTTTAATCATGTTATTCTCTTATGTTCGCATACTAATTATGTATTCTATTCTATGTATCAAAATTTTTTCTATTTTCATTCCTTTTATTTTCTTATACTAAGGTTTGTACAAGGCCGACATAGTATAGTGGGTAGGGAGAAGTAAATTCCTATATCTGACACACTTTTTTTAGAGGATGGTGAACATATAAAGGTTTATTTTTTAATAGAGTTGATCTATTTAATAAATATTAGTGGATCAATTAGTTATATTTTTAGTGGCATTATTAGAAGCTTAGTCAATTGGACATTCATGTTTTCTTCCGCAATAAGTTGCATCAAATTAAGGTTAGGAACACTGGAAGTAACCCAAAAATGATATCAAATGAAGGAAGATATAGATCAATAAATTCAAAGGAATGGATTTTGGATTCTATAAATTTCTGGTTAAAGACCATCTAATTTAGAAGAGCATGGAAGTCCTATTATTTGGGGTGGAATTTATGCTAATGGAAAAGATAAAATGATAGTAATGTAGTAATACATAGGAATTAGTAAATATTTCTCTATAAATAAAAGATACATTCAATATTTGAGAGAAGAAAACAAAAACTAATGTTATGAAGGTGTTTTCAGATATGTATGAAAAAATAAAGACCCTTAATAAGGATTTAATGTTATGATGACTATTCAGTAGAAATATTTTCAGAGTAAGGTGAGTTTAAGATCATGTGAATGACATCAATATGATATTTTGGAAATTTCAATCTATAAAGGTCACGTTTTCTAATTATATATAGTAATTGTTTCAATTATCTTCACTTATATAAAGATGTGATGCTATGGTCAATACTATTAGTAACTCTAGGAGAAAAAATAATTTTTTATTTAATGATAAAATTAATCTGATACTCAATAAATAACTTTGTAGAAGAATACTTTATGTTTAAAATTATAGTTCCCTTAATGTTGATAGAAGGGAAAGGTTGTCCCATTGGAATAAAGTCTACCAGAATAAACCAATAGAATAAAAGCCCCATGAAATAGGTTCTAGTAAGTCATATTGTCCCTAACCTACATACTATAAATTTATAAGACACGGAAATATCAAGAAGGATTATAATAATCATAAGGAGAGAACCAGAAAGGCTTCAACTTATGGTTGTTTAAATTTTATCTACAGAATAGAAGATACCCAAGGTTATTTTTTTAGTGTGAATACTCTGGTAAAATATTGGATGATTGAATTTGAGTATCTTATACTTTAACATGTGAGAAAATATAAACGGTTAATTATATATCTAATATGTTTGGGAAGTGCATCTGGATGATTGTGAAGATTGAAAATTTGTTAAAAAATGTGATAAAAATATCCATATGAATAATGGAGAATTATTAATGTTAATATAAGTCTATCACATCCCTAGTTTTAAAATAAATGTTATTTCATTTAGAAAGAATGGTGATATGAAATATGGAACTACTTTTGTTGATGGGGTTTGTAATGTTACAAGAAGATCAATAATATTTTCATGAGGAGTTAAATATGGATCAATTTGAATGACTATAATTTCACAAGTATGTTCCATTACCAAATGTATAACTTCATATGATCTAAAAGAGTGACATTATATCTTCAGTCAACTTAGTTAAAATAATTTGAATGTTCTTAAGGATAATATAATACTAAATATTAATCACCTAGAAATTGAATAGTGGTAAAGTTAAATGACAGGATAATAGAAAATAGTGTTATTCAACTTATATTGATAGAGGCCTAAGAATCAAAAGGTGGATCTAGTGCACTTTTATTTTTGGCTACCTACCCCTATCTAGTCATATAGTGGTTTCCTTAACTTTTTAACTTTAATTGATGATACTACTAAGAAAATAATTATTTTCTTCTTAAATAATAAATCTGATTTTTTTCCTATGTTGGATTACTGAGTAGTTTTGGTGGAAATGGAATGTAGTGAGAAGTTGAATATTCATTGATTGGATAATGGTTATGAGTTCACTAGGTGCAACTTATGAAACATTTACCAAAAGGATGGAATAAGGTATAGGAATATGGTGCCTAAATCTTTACAGTAGAATGGAGTGGATGAAAGAGTGAATCTAACATTTAATTACAGAGCTCATATAGTAAATATACACTTGGGAATGTATAAAGATATTTTCATAGAGGAACTCAACATTGTGGTTTATCTCATCAATTGATATCCATCATTGGTAGTTGGGAGATAAATTTTGGAGGATTCGTGTTTTTGAAAATGATCATATGTTTAATATGTTGATGTTTCTAGTATTTTATCTTATGTACATATAAATTATATAGATTTTTATAAACATTAATCAAAATATAAAATGTTTTTTTTCATTAGTTATGGAGATAAAATTTTCAGATATCAATTGTGATATGGTGAAATAAAACAAATCATTAGAATAAAATATTTCACCTTAAATGAAAAGATTCTATGGAAGGATTGGAACTTAGTGGCGAAAAAAGTTAATGGTGAAATATTTTTAAAATTTAATGTTGAATAGAGTACCAGTAGTTCATAGAAACTACAGAACTCAGATATGGGGGATGAAGGTACTAGAAGATTAGGTGTGATACCATGATATACACCAAAAAGTTCTAGGGAAATTGAATATAGACTGGGACCACTAGAAATCATGGTCCCTAGAAATCTAGTTGTCAAAAATTCAAGTAATTGTTGCGAAAAAATCCTGATAGTGCAGTTACTCTGATACAGTTGAATAGATCAACCAGATTAAAGAGGAAAATTCAAATGTATGGGGTTAATATGAATATTCTTCTCCTAAAAGATGTTGGATAACTTGAATATCAATAAGAATAAGCTTTTATAAGTGTCTCTAATAAGTGTTAGTTATCCATGACTAAAGAGATGGATTCATTGAACTTCAATAGAATTGAACAGATGGATGAACTTCTAGAAGGATATAATGAACATAAAAATAAGTGGGTTTACTAAATTAAGGAAGAAGTTAATTGAAAGAAAAATATGAATCATGGGTTGTTGTAAAATGGTTTCAATAGATAGAAGTATTTTATTTCTTGGAAATATTATCATGAATAGTTAAACATTCCACCATTTGAATAGTGAAAAATATTATGGTATCAAAAAATATATATTTGGAGTCAATGTATGTTAATATATCCTCCCTTCATGGTATTTTGGAAGAATAAATTTATGTGAAATATTCAATAGGTGTACCATAAGTAGGGGACACAATTCTGGTGTGTAGATTGAAAAAAAGATATTGTATGTCTTGAAGAAAACTCCATTAAAATTAAAATATCATTTAAATATATTTATAGAATCAGAAGAATTAAATAAATTTAATGTTGACCATTTTTTACCAAAATAATGGGAAGATAGGACTTCAATAATTTTATTTTTGTATGTCAATGATATGTTTCTAGTTAGAAAAAAAGATAAAAAATTAAAAAAAAATAACTTATTGTCTATCTGTTTTCAGATAAAATATCTATAGAAAGAGAAGAAGATATAAGGAATGAGGAAAATAATTGGAAAGAATATTATAATAATGATTCTACCTATTAATTATTATAGCCAAAAAATCATTGAATCATTTTTCAAGTTTGAATACAAAAACAAATAACTTCACCAATTTTAAAACAATTAAAATTGTCCAAGGAAAAATCACTTGCAATGGAAGAAGAGTGTCGATATATAGATAATGTACCTTATGAATTAGATTTGAAAATTATAAAGTAAACAATTATTTTTACTCTAATAGATATATAATTTTTAATGGGATTCATAAAAAATTATTTCAATCCCTAAAAATAAAAATTAGAAATCTATTAAGTGGATCCTTCATTATTTTAAAGGCAAAAAAGTTTAAGATATTTTTTTGGGAAGTAAGGGCCGTTACAATGATTTATTAATACTTATATTTATTGATACTTATATAGTCAGAAGATAAGAATGTGGTTTGTATTTTCTAACAAGGGAAGAAAATTTAGTTAGAAACCATATATGTAAAAGAATTGTACTTTAAAGACAATGTTAGTTGGGTATATACCAACAATGGATGTTGGGAAGGATATGGATTAGTTAAAAATAATTATAGGAACTTAAAATAAGTAATGAAGGAGGTATTATTTTATATAATAGACATAATTTAATCCAATTGTATAAAAAATCTAGTTTTCTATGAAATAACTAATCACATCGACCTAAAATACCAATTCATCAAAAACATACAGGATGATAAAAATTAAGATCTCTAAAATATTTTTTTAGAAAACAATTAGTGGAAATTTCCACTTAAACTATAGCTCAATAATTTATTAGTTATCATAATTCCTCAATGGGGAATCAGTGAATAGAATAAGGGTGGATGAACACTAAATGAAATGGAAGTAAGGATGTTTGCTGAGGATGGTTTCCTATGTTTCCCTAGAAAAAGTCTTCAAATGGGATATTATTGGCATATAAAGCCAAATTTTTTAAAATAAAATTTCAGATCATTGGAAATAAGTTCACAATATTTTTTTTAATTGTAGGAGGTTATAATTGATGTGAAATCAATGGTAGTTCTTCTCTTTAGTTAAATCTATGTCATTTTAATTTCATATCTTCTAATGGAATCAAGGGTGGTAAAAATGTTGGTGAAATTTATAGAATGATTTCTCAATAAGTATTTACCACTGAAAGTGGTTAAGTTCAATGGTTTTATGGGTGATAAATAGTAACATTCCATCAAAATAATCCTCCTTGTATATGAAAAGTAGGTGTAACCAAAACAACATGATGAGATTCATATAAAAGGGTGTGGGGATAGATCTTGAATAGTGAATTTTGGTATTCACTGTGAATCCTGATCATAAACAGTGTATGAAAAACAGTAAATGAATATTTATAGTTTTATAAGTGTTTAAATAACTCTATAATTATTTTTAATAATAGATTTTTTAATTTCATTAAATATTTTTATAGTAGGTAACTTAAAAGGTTATTGTTGTTCATCTCTAGGCACATATGAAAACTTTTCTAAAACATGTTAGTATCTTCTGTTCATCTAAAAGTTTACGTACTTATTTTGAATTTATTTCCATTTTACTGTATTTTATTCCACATATTTATTTACTCTGATTTGTGTTCAAGGTTAACTTATTGTGATGGGTTGGTTACAGTTACTTCCCACTTCCAATAAAGATTTTTTATGGGAAGGTTAACTTTTTGGGTTTTGTTTTTTATAGCACTGATCTATGCAATGATGACTGGTGGATTAATGTGATGATGTTCTAGTGGATTTAACTTAGGCCTAATAAATCATACATTCATGGTTTATTCCCCAATATCTATGATTCTTAAACATTGGTTACTTACTCATAGGGATTGGGAATTACATTTATGTCATGACATAATTTAGGTTGGGTCAAATATATAACATCTCGTTACCTACACTCCTGAAATCTAGCGGTTAAAACATAATCTTTACATTTCTGTCCTTGATATCAAAAAAATTGACACAATTTCAACAATCCAAAACATACAACATAAAATAGAAATATTTCATAACTAATATACCCAAGGACCTTTTAGGTTTATAGTTTTATAGAATTAGGACAAACACTTATATAATATTATCTATTTCCTTAAATGATTAATTTTTCTGCTACTCAAAGATTCTCTTATTCTTAATTATGTATTTATCATCTCTCACAAGGAACCCTTTTATACATAACATAAAAAACATTTTTATCCACAACATGAGGGAAATAAACATAGGAAGGGTGAGTTCAAATTCCTAGTAAGGGTAAACAAAGGAAATAACAGTTGAACAACATTAATGAGAACATGTTTGGGATAAGGGTATGAAAAAATATTTAGAGTTCATAAGAATAACATTAGAGAATTCATACCCATTAAAACATGGTTTATAAACATTTTTATGTTTCATTAAGAATTATCCAGATTCAATATAATTAGGAGTAAACCATCATGATCCATGTGATAATAATCCTTGATCAGAAAAAATAAAAGAACTTGATGCAAGAATATATAGAAAATGTTGTTAACATAGATCATAAAACATTCATCACAGAATCACCTAAATAGGATAATTCCAAAATTATCTTTTGAGTAACCAATAAAAGTTATCATTATCACTTTATGTGAGTTCCTATTAAATGATAACTCCATCTCACTCTCTTAGGAGTGACATATATCTATTAACATTATCACCTTACCCAAAGCATTGGAGGGCTATAACAAACCCACTATTTTGTGGTGTATAATGTTACCACCCATACGTTGCTTATATTGGAGTAACCAATCCTTGGATTATAAGAGAACCACGAAAAAAGATTTATATATATTTCTAATTACCATATAATGAGAAAAACTATTATAATCTTTCACTTTTAAACATAACAATAAAAATTATTCATTCATACCATTATTTACATATGGAAAATAAATGGGTTCCATGATAATATCATTGAAACTATGATAATCCATCTAAACCAGGAATAATTATTGAATCATTACAACATATCCCTAGTGGAGAAAAAGTAACATCAATGATTTTTTCCATTGATGAATATAATTACCATTAAAATATTATTAAAAACATTGCTGAGGAAAACACCCTTTCCACTTTGAAAATCACTTTTAAGAACTAAAATTTTTCAAAATATTAAGTAAAATATATTTATTTGAAAATAAACAAGGAAATTTTTAAAGGACTCTTCCAAGAAAAAAATATTCATGTTGGAACAAAAAGTTAATTTTAATTGGTATATGTTAAAATAAAACAATCCTTTTACACATTGGTAAAGAAAGTCAAAATGTTATGTATGAACAATGTTAAAATGATTCCCTTTTAAAATCCCTATAAATAATGTCAAGGATACTTGAAAATGAACTTCATAAATCATTGGAGTGTAAATAATAACATTCTTGGTATAATTTTAAAAAACATGAATATATAAGAGAAATATTTCTAATTTAAAATAAGATACATGATCAAAATCACATACAAAAAAATCATATGGATTCCTTTATCAATAATGGAGGAAATATAAATTAAAAATGTGATCAACATTCACAAAAAAATTAAATTAAATAAGATGTGGTTTGAGAACATAATAGCATATGATGATATTGTTGTATAAAAATACTTATTATTTTGGTAACTTTTGAATATTAATCACATCAAAGAGATGAATTCAAATAAAACATTAAATACTATTAATATAATGATATAAATTATATAACATGTCTTGAGGGAGTATATAAACCTCATGTGTAACATCCCGCCACTCCACAATGGCTTGAGTTGAGATGGAGGTGTTAATTGGCCTTATACAATGTTCATAATGTGTTAAAGGCTGGAAATAAATGACAATGGATTCAAGAAAAAATGGGAAATTATTTTCCATTAGAATAAAATAAACCAATAAAAAGATCTATAACCAACCACAACAACATGATACATGTTAAAAATGTATACCAATACAACACATCATCAGGATATATCCATACAACCAAACCAATTCCATAATAATTTCCAAAGACCAATAAAACTAATCCAAAATATTCTAGAGTCAGAGTACCATGTGGAAGACTAAACAAAAAAATCCAATAAATCCATGAAACAACTCCACAACTCCACCAAGATCCAGGCTCAGAGCTCCATAGTACCACTCAAGAATCATGATAAAACACTACAGAAATGAGTTACAGTACCCTTACCTGTGTACTATAGTACAATATATAAAAAATCACCAACATGCCAAAGTAGAGGGTGAGTAATAATACTCAATAGGTTTTCCCCAAATGACTTCCTACTCACTCCACTTGGATAGAACATTTTAGCATAGTTAATATAAAACAATTATATGAAGCCAATAAATAATGAAATAATTTTAAGAAATCCAAACACACCCTTACCATAACCACTTTTGAATAAAACACCACAATTCTAATAAAACAACCAACTCATACAATTGAACACATAATTAATCCAAATCCCCTTGAAAATTGTCGTAACACATTCCAACAAGTTTGGTCACATGCATATCCCAACCATATGCTCAATTTTCACACTCACACCCAAGATCAGTGTTACCATTGATGGTGGAACTTCACGTCTGAACCTGTCCACTTTTTATAGTGGTACTTTATTCCCACTTCCCTATAGTGGTGGTCCTTCACACCCATTATTAATATTTTCCTAAACCTGCTTAACCTCATAATCCAACCCCCATTCCAAAAGCATCTATCATGTAACAATAACAAGTCAATTTAAAATTTCCAAACATAAAAACATGTCAAAAAAACAATTAGCACATAATATAAACAAAACTTTATCACCAATATTGCTAAGAAAACAATTTCCAAATAAATAATCCTTTAATCCAAAACTGATCAATAAAATCACTTTTATTTAAAACACCATTATGCCACATCAATGACCAATATCATTTTAATTAAACCCCCATTTTATTGAAAACCATTTTTGAAACCCATTTTCTATAATAGAAAACAACCCACCAATTTTAAAATCACCATTTTAAGATCCCAGACAAAGTACATTTCACAACAAACCCCCATTTTTTTCAAATATACACATCATCATAAAATGGGTTCCAAAAAATCTTCACACAGCACAATAACAACAAATTTCATGAAAACCCAATTAATTGAAATTAAATCCTTCATGTTATTGAAAAATGGAGTTGATAGTGAATCCACCTACATAGGGTTCTGTATAAATCAACCAATTCCCAACTACACCACAAATACAAGTAAAATCTCTCCTAAAACCACCTTTGATATCTTTTCTTAACATCAAAAATCCTAACTCTCGTCATTATATGAAACAAAAACCCTGGATCAACATGCGATAGGTGTAAATATTTAAAACTAAGAGAGAGATATAGATAGAATTAGATCTATGAAAACCCACAAAATAACTAAGGTAAGAGATTTAAAAAGGGATATTTTCTTTCAAATTTCCACAAAAAACCATTAAAACGCATCCAAGATGAGTGGGAGAGGTTCCATAACACTTTAAGAGACGAAATACCAATTGAGGTTTAAGTGGTAAGAATTTTGGGGTGTTTTAGGTAAATCCCCAATGATCCAGTTTTTAAGAACCCCATTGTTAGTGCCGTGCAAGGTTAACTCACACAGTTAGACAAGCCGGTGTTGAGTCAATAAGGTTTTCCTTATATCTTTTTCAATCCTTCATACTTGGGAAATATTGTTGAGTCAATATGGTTTCCTTATTGACTTTACCATTCCTTCTTGTTTTGAAAATCACAAATACCATATATTAAGGAAAATATCATTCTACCCTATGTTTTACTTTCATAAGGAAAATTTTCCTTCCCCAAGGAAATTTATCCTTACAATGTTTTTCACTGTTCATTATTTTGTCGAAGTATAAAATTATGTTTAGTATCCTAAACCTAGGAATCATATAATACATAGATATAGAGTATTATATTTTCCAGATCCAAATTCAGGTTTCGAGATCTCTGAATTCAGACTCCAAACTCTTATGAGTTCTGACTCCGAGTTTTCTGAGTTCTGACTCCAAGTTCTCTGAATTCAGACTCCGAACTCTTCTGAGTTCTAACTCTAAACTCTTTGAATTCAGACTCCTAACTCTTATGAGGACAAACTTAAAACTCTTATAAGAACAGACTCTGAACTCTTATGAGTACTGACTCTAAACTCTTATGAGTTCTGACTCTGAACTCTCTAAATTCAGATGCTAAATTCTTATGAATCCAGATTCCGAATTTCCTTGAAATTCATTCTCCGTAATTCTATAGAATTCAGGTTGAGAATTCCTTGTAAAAAAATTTGAATATCCTTGTATTATAAATACTGAATTTACTTTTGGTTATACTCTGAACATTTATTTTCTTACATTCTGAATATTTTATTTTGGTTATGTGACCATATTTTTTCTTACACTTGTCTCTCTTATAAAATGATGTCATGAATTCAGTTACTAACTAACCATTGTTTGAGTGAAACATGTAAAAGATCCTCCAAAATTCAAGGAAACATATGACCGTTAGAGGAGGGATCCAACCATTAAAGTTGTGCCTATAAATAGAAGCTCATTTTAACGAGATCAGAACATTAAAAAAAATAGACTTTAACTATCAGCAGAACCTCCTTACATGTTTTTTAAGTGATTTCTAGAGAGAGAGGCTCTTATAAACTCTCAGGATTCATGAAGAAAGTTTGGATGGCTTGTTTAAAATTTGCTTCGTACATATTAGCTTTGTGAAGAGGTGCAATTTCCTTGAAATCAGATACTTCGGGTTATGAAGTCAGATGTGTTGATTTCCTTACAAATCGAGGGATTACGGGGATAGAAAGACAGATAATGATCTTCAGATTAAGGGATTACTTGGGTTTGGGTAAGAAAAAATTTCTTGAAAGTATAAATCAAGGGTCCTTTTATCCAGGGTTGTTGGATACCCATCTCTTTGGGTTAAAAGAGTTACTACTTGTTACCTGTAATGTTTTGATTTTGTTTTCCGTTTTATTTTTTGTTGTTGAGGAAAGTATAACTTTCTTATACTTCCTTAAACTTGTACTTTGATTAAATAGGATTCTATATGCTTTAAGGTAGAATATTTGTGGCCGTAAAATTTTGTTACATTTCATTTCCAGAATTAAGCAAATTAGTAGAACTTAGAGGTGTTGTGAATTTTTTTTATACAAAATTTCCATAGGGGTTTTAAAAGTATACAATTAATCCCCCCCCCCCCTCTTGTATATTGAGTATCTGCATCATATTTTGATACTAAAATTAGTATCGTATCTATCATATTATCGATACAATAGTTAGTATCAGAGCAAGTGACCTTGAATCCTGAACCAATCTAACAATTGGCTTCAGAGTTTTGGTTAAATCTGAATTAATCTCACGATTAGATTCAAAAGAGAAATATTTTTCTTCATTTTTTTTCGGAATCTGATTTTTATACTCATAAATTCTAGATTAATATTTTTCTTAGAGATACTCTATTTCTATTTTACTTTCTTAGGATATTTTCTTTTGTTTACAAACTTATATTACTAACAATTTTTTTTTCCAAGAATTTACTTAAGATTGTAGGTTTAAATATTGGCTCTATCGACAATATAAATCCTACTAGACCTCATATTTTTTATGGAAATGATTATGAGTACTGGAGAGATTGGATGGAGACTTTTTTTATTAATAATGGAGTTCATAACTACCTAATGCTGACAAGAGACTATAAAATTTCTGATAAATAATTGAGAACTTTTACTAATCATGAGAAATCAGAATATCAAGAAATTTTCAGATTCAAAAATACATTGTTATGTTCCATAACTAGGAACATCTATAGTCAAATATCTTCATGTGAAGCTGCAATCAGTATCTGGAAGAAACTTGAATTTACACATTTTGGTACTTCTAAGGTCATAGAGACAAGAAGAGCTATATTGAGAGCTGAATACCATGGATTTAACTTTCCTTATAGAGAACCTATAAGCAAAGTTCAAAAAAGTTTTATGACTATCGTGAATAGCTTACAGTGTTTGGGAGAAAAAGTTTTGGATGATGAGGCTCTTGTAGATAAGATCATGGACATTATGCCAAATGAGTGGGAGTCCAAGAGTACAGTAATTGATGAGAACATGAAAGTTACCTATATTTCCTTAGATGAGTTGTTTGGAACTCTTCTTCACCATGAGACTAGAATGAAGAGAGATGTTGATAATGTTAAAAAGAAGAATGGGAATAGAAGAATTTCTTTTACAACTACTTTTAAACATATGAAAGCCAAGACTCCAGAAAGAGTAACTAGATCAAAGTCAAAGAAAGTTACTATTCAGTCAGAATCTATTGATACAAAAAAGTTTGAGAATGAATTATCTAATCTTTCTTAGAGAATGAACAAGATAGTAGCTCAAAAGAACTATCAGAATAAGTACAAGAAGAGAGACTAAAAAGATAATAAAGATGGGGATGTTACTTGTTATGAATGTTTAAGAACATGTCATATCAGACCTGATTGACCTCTATTGAAAAAGAAGGAAAAGAATGAAAGGAATTTAGAAATAAAAAAGAAGAAGTTATATCGCTCAAAGAACAAGAAAAGACTAAAAGCAAATGATACTTGGAGGGCTAGCTGTGGAGACTCTTTGGGAAGTGAATCTTCTGAATATGAATCATCATCACAGAAAAATATTGGATTCATTGCTACTACTTCTTTCCAAAATACATGTATTTTGGCCAAGGTACGCTCTGCCGAGGTTTTAACAAATTTATCTATTGATAAGAATTACTATTCTAGAGATATTACTTATAATGAAGATACTTCATCTTCAGATAATGAAAAATACCTTCTTATGAAGAAGTATCTAGATTTTCCATGTTGTTAGAAGAAAAAAATTTATAAATATATAAGAAATTGGACATGGAAAATACTAGAGAAGAAGTTCTTACAAAAGAGATTTCAGACCTCTCTAGAGATCTTGAAGATGGGGATGGGATTTTATAAAAACTTTCTAAAGACCTTAAAGAAGTAAATTATGAAAATGAAAAACTTTCTAAAGATCTTAATAATTCCATTTTAAAATTAAATGTTTTTGAGGAAAAATATAACTCTAAGGAAATAATTCCTGAGGATAGTAATTTAGTCATCAGACTAAAATCTGAAATATATTCCCTTAAGAAACATCTTGTAAACATTACTTCTGGTAATGAAAATTTTAAAAAGATTTATTCTCAAATCAAACCTCAAAGAAATACTACTGGATTAGGTTATACTTACTGAAAACCTGTTTTTGAAAACAACTATTTAATTCCTTCCAGAGCCCCTTTTTGTACTAAATGTCAAAGTAGTGGGAATTGGAAGAAGTATTTCTCTTTGAATAATGTTCAATATCTTGGGTTTTATAAAGCTTATTTTTCTAAACAATTGTGGATACCCCAAATTTTGTTTTCTAACAATTCCGGATCCAAGGAAGTTTGGATTCTAAAAGTATAACTTTCTTATTTTCTGGAAAATAAGGAAGGTACCAACAATAATACTTGGTACATGGATAGTGGATGTTCCCAGCATATGTATGGTAACAAAAACTTCTTTGAGAAGATTATCAAGATGAAAGGAGGAAAAGTAACTTTCAAAGATAATGTTAAGGGAGAAATTATTGGTATAGGTAACATTGTTCTTCTTGGAAGAACTTTGATTTCAAATGTTTTATTTGTTAAGGGTCTTAAGCACAACCTCATTAGCATAATTCAACTATGTGATGAAGGTTACCTTGTGAATTTTAGGAATGACAACTTCTTAGTACACAATTCCAAGGAAGAGTTCATTTTTTCTGCCAATAGGAAAGAGAATTTTTACACACTAAACATAAAAGAACTTAAGAGCCAAGATCTACCTTGCATTAGTGCAATGGAAGATCATTCTTGGTTATGGAATAGAAGGTTAGGTCAATATAACCTTAGGAACCTATGTAAACTCTCTAAGAAAGGAATAGTTAAGGATCTACTAGAGTATATATTTTATTCTTCAAAATTTTGTGATCCTTGTCCATATGTCAAGAAATATAAATCAAGTTTTAAATCAGTCGGTGAAGTCTCAACCACTGATTCATTACAGTTGGTGGATATGGATCTGTTTGTTCCATCACAAACTAGAATCATTGGAGGCAAATATTATGTATTTTTCTTAGTTGAGAATTACAATAGATTTACGAGGGTCTATTTTCTAAAAAAGAAATATAATGTTGTTTATTATTTCAAAAGTCTAAGAGCCCAAGTTAAAAATGAGAAAAACCTTCCTTTAATAACAATTCATAGTGATCATGGAGTAGAATTTCAAAATTCTGATTTTGAATCTTTTTTTAGTAGAAAAGGAATTACTTATAAATTCTCAATACCCAGAACACCTCAAGAAAATGGTGTTGTTGAAAGAAGAAATAGAATTCTTCAAGAGATAACAAGAACCATGTTGAGTGAGTATTCTGTATCCAGACATTTTTGGGCTGAAGCGGTAAGTACTGATTGTTATACTATAAATTGTGTTTTGATTTGACCTTTTCCTAATAAAAATCCTTATGAATTATGGAATGGTATAAAACCTATACTTTCCAAATTCAAGGTTTTTGGTTGCAAGGTATTAATTTTGAATACTGAAGATAACTTACACAAATTTGCACCAAAATCTTATGAAGGAATTTTCTTTGGCTACTCCACAACTTCTAAGGTTTATAGAGTTTCCAATAAAAACACTTGTACTATTGAAGAAACAGTACATGTCAAATTTTATGAAATTGATCCCTTTGTTTTTAAACAACCCCAATCTACATCTTCATATGTGTTTTCAAAAAATGATTATCAACCTTTGTTAGAATATCCTTCTGATAAGGAAATCCCCAAGAAAATACTTCTGAAGCATTTACCACAGAAGATTTCTTACCCTATATTGATTAACAGGTTTTACAAAACCCAAATCAGTTTTTTCTTAAGAATCATCCCAGTGATAGTATCATTGGTGATGTAAATCAATCCATAAGGAATAGAAGTTCCTTAAAGAATGAATTAGAACATCTAGCATTTCTTTCCCAATTATAACCAAAAAGAACTATTGAAGCTTTAGGTGATGATGATTGGATAAATGCTATGCAAGATGAACTAAATTAATTATAAAGGAATAATGTCTGTACCTTGGTTGAAATACCTAAAGAAACTTCTATTATAGGAGTAATATGGGTCATCAGAAATAAATGTGATGAAAATGGAATCATAGTAAGAAATAAATCTAGATTGTTTACTAAAGGCTATAATCAACAAGAAGGAATATAATATGAAGAAACCTATGCTCCAGTATCAAGACTTGAATCTATTCATATTTTACTTTCCTTTTCAGTATTCTTCAATTTCAAACTTTTTCAAATGGATGTGAAATTTTCTTTCCTTAATGGTTAAGTTCAAGAGGAATTTTTTTTTGAACAACCTCCTGGTTTTGAAGATAAAAAACATCCTAAACATGTTTATAAACTTACCAAATATTTTTATGGACTTAATAAAGCTCCTCGAGCTTGTTATGATAGACTTATAATATTTTTTCTTCAAAATAATTACATTAAGGTAAATTCATATCCAACCCTTTTTATAAATAAAGATAAGAAAAATGCCTTTATTGATCAAATTTATATTTATGACATTATATTTGGTTCAACTTAGTAATCTTTAACTGATTCCTTTGCGGATCTAATGAAATCTGAGTTTGAAATGAGTATGATGGGTGAGTTAACATTTTTCCTTAGTTTTCAAATTTCTCAAAAACCATAAGGAATCTATTTATCCCAACACAAGTATATTAAAGATCTTCTTAAAAAGTATGGATATGACAACACTAAGAGTATTAGTATTCCCATTGGTACCTCAAATTCACTTGATCTTGATGAAGTTGGGAAACCAGTAGATCAAACATCTTTTAGAGGTATGATAGGAAGCATACTTTACTTGACAGCTAGTCATCCAGACTTAATTATTTCAGTATACCTATGTGCAAGATATCAATCCAATCCTAAGGAATCACATTTAAAGGTAGAGAAAAAAAATTCGATACTTAAATGGAACCATGGATTTAGGACTCTTTTATACTTCTGGAAATGATTTTGTTCTAAAAAGTTTTTCAGGTGCTGACTTTGGTGGATGTAGAATGGATAGAAAAATTACATCCAGAACGTGTAATTTATTAAGAGATTCATTCGTTTCTTGGTCATACAAGAAGAAACACTCAATATCACTTTCCACTGCTGAAGCTGAATATATAGCAGCTGGAAGTTGCTGTGCTCAAGTGTTGTGGATGAAACACACACTCGCCGACTGTGGAATGAGTTTTATCAAAACACAAATTTTGTGTGATAATACTAGTGCCATTTCCCTTAGTAAAAACCCTTCACATCACTCTCATGCAAAGCATTTAGATATTAGAAATCACTTTCTTAGGGATCACACACTAAAAGGAGATATCATTCTTCAATTTATCAGAACACAAGATCAACTTTCTAATAATTTTACAAAATTTTTACCCTCCGATAGATTTGAATACATTAAAAAGAAGTTAGGAATGATAACTGTAAGGTAATTTTTCTCATTAACTCTTTTTTGAAACCAATCTCTTTAAAGTAAAAAACTCCTTTTCATAGTGGGAGTACATTTGTTTGTTAGATCAAAAAAAATTGTAATGAAAATTCTCATAGTTAGATTTTTCAAATCTTTCGTAATGAAGATTTTCGTAATCAAAATTTTTGTAATTAAGATTTTCATAATCAAAATTTTTGTAATCAAAATTTTCGTAATGAAGATTTTTGTTCTCAAAATTTTCATAATGGATATTTTTGTAATTAAAATTTTCATAATAAATATTTTTGTAATCAAAATTTTCATAATGGATATTTTCGTTTTCAAATTTTTTTTCATAATAAAACTTTCGGAATATAAAGTTCTTCAAGAATATTTTTCTTCAATATGAATAATCTTCCTGGGAATCCAAAAGGTATGTTTCCTTTCTTAAGTTTTCTTAATCATCATTTACTTTCTGGTATTTTAATTTGGTTTTAAAAAAAATCGGATTATAGTTTCCGTAAATCCTAATGTTTTTCTTTAAAACCCTCAAAAGATCGGATCCTACCAAGATTTCCTTGTGGCTATCATATCAACTATTAGATCTGATCAAAAGGATTTTTAGCCATTGGATTCAGTTTGGAAGATGAATTTTCACATCAAGCGCCTATATAAAGGACCCCCCGATTGTTTTCCCACATCGATCTCAAGCTCTCATGTGTTAAAGATCTGCCTCTCTACTTAAGCCTATTCCAAACATATCAGAGTTTTCTCAAATCCAAATGTCTGTAGAAGAATCCTCTCAGAAAGATATGTCTACTGTCAAGTCTATTTCGGACTAACATATATATAGAGAAATGTTGGTGCATCCGAATCTCTTCAACAAGTATGATTCTATAATCTCGAAGAATATCAAGCTTAATGGATAGGAGAGTGTATGCATATCAAATCCAGGGGATCAAGATTTGGTGTATCCAGATTTTCTTATTGAGTTTTATGAATCAGTCAATTTCTTTAAGGAAGAAGGCATAGAGAAGTTATTCTTTAAGATCTATGGTAAGAATTATTATATTTTTTATACAAAGGTATCCAGTTTGGTTGGAATTCCATATGAAGGGGAAGCTGAGTTCTTTTCCCACAAGTTGTCGGATGTCAAAGGATGTTTTTTGATGGTGAAATCCATGGAGTGCCTCGGTCTTACTGATGTCAAGACTCCAAATATTTCTCACCTCTCTACAAATAATCGGATCCTTGAATTATGGGTTTGAGGGTTTATCATTCCGAGAAAAGGTGTCAAGGACACCTTGAAGAAGAGTGATATGTACATTCTATATTTTTTGGTGAACTTGAGGAAGTTTAATTTGGTTAAGAATATTCTGATTACGATTGAGAATATCAAGAATGGAAATCTAAAGGCTAAGATTATCATGTACCAAGCCATTCTTTCTAAGTTGATTGTTCGGTGTCTAGAATCTTTCAAGATTCCATGCAGTTTGAAGCCTAGACATTGAAATGTCATTCTAATCAGTGATGATACCCTGAAGAAGATGAAAACTGGTTTTTCTAAGGACTCATAAGAATTTTATGACCTACTAAAGTAATAATCTGAATCTATTACGAAAAATCAAGAAGTGGTTGAACCATCAAAAAAGGTGAGAAAGAAGAGGAATTTGAAGGAAGTGGAAGAAGAAGAAAAAACCCCAAATGCTAAGGAATATAAATCCGTAACTCCAAAACCTAAGAAGAAAAAAGCTTATCCAGATGAGGTTATAGCCAAGTAGAGAGAAGAAAAGAAAAACCAGAAGGAAGTAGAGCCATAGTTTTTCTTGAATCATGATGAATCTGAGGCTTTAAAGGAGAAGACAGCTGATGAGATTAATAAACAAGATAAAGAAAAGAATCTAAAGAAAAAGATGTCTAAGACTGAGATTGTGCAATCCCTTCTGAGGGATATTGAAAAAGATTCTGAACAAATTCTGGTACCCGAATCTTTCCTGGTATAACCCTTACCCGAGACTCTAGGGAATAAGTTCATGAATCTGGAAAAATCCCAAGAGAAGTTTATTGATGAAAAAGAAGCTATAAAAGAAGTAGAAGAAGGTGCTAAAAGTAGTGGTGATACAGAATATTTGATTAAGAAAGTGGAGGACATTCATGAGAAGGAAATCCCATCTGAGAAATTGTCAACCTGAACTTCACAAGCTGAATATTCGAAGCTTTCTACTCCTGGGATAGATGACAAGGCTGAAGATAAAGTGAACAAGTTGTCTGAGGAAGAAATTTACAATCGTCATTTTATTCATCCTAAAGATGCTGAGGCAGGAGCTGAAAAAGAGAAGGTAGATGAAGATAAGATTATTCAGCTATCTGATAGCAAACATGAATCTCCGGATGAGGAAGTCATTCTGAGAACTGATTAAGGTAAAAAGGTGATTGTTGATACACCTACTAAAGTTGTTTTAAAGAAGAAGGAAGCTAGTGGATCTTCAAAGGGGAAACTTGTTGAGATAGAGAAAGAGCCCTCAACTAGCAAAGTCTTAGATTTGGAATCATCATCTTTAGGACATGATTTTTTTTCAGTCATTTAAGAAGTCGGTTGACACCATTCCAATTTTCCCAAGCATAGACTCTAGATGCCAGATGCTTCAACACTCACTAAATCAGAAATCAGATTCATTGTCCATGGTGATGGACAAGTGTGTCAAGCTTGAGGCTGATTTCAAGAATTTCTTCACTAACTATGAAGCCCACAAGAGGTCCTGTAAAAAAATGGTTGGCTGTTCAAAGAAGACAGTTGAAGACTTGAGAGAACTTGATGAGTTCCAAGATGGTGTAAAAGAGGATTTAGATATTTAAGATAATAGGATCAAAGATCTTACAACCAGTTTTGAAGAAAAGTTAAATTTGGAACAAAATACCTTGATTCAAGAAGTGAAGGATCTAAATGGGAAATTTTATTCTATTTCCCAATGCTGGAATAGTGAAAGGGATCTTCGGATTGAGATTGAAGAAAAACTTTTCCAGCAGGAAGAAGTCTTGAAGGCTCAGGCAGAGGCTCTTAAGTCTAAGGAATATAGGATCAAGGCTTTAGATAAAAAAGCAGAGAATCAGGATAATATTCTTAAGAGATCAGAGGAAGATCATAAGGAGCTCAAAATCTGAAGACTATAGTCAAGAAGTTTATGTTGAAGGAAAAGGAAGGATAACTTTGTTGCAATCTGATCTTTTTTTGTATTCATTTCCTTGTATAGATTCTTTCTAATCATAATGAAATTCATGGTTTTTTATGTTTTATACTAATTTTTCAGGTATCATAATTTCTTTTCCATTCCATTAAATTCTTTTTGAAAATCACAATGGGGGAGAAAGGAAAACTAATTCTAAGAAAAGAAGAAATATCCCTAAGGGGGAGTTTATCTAAGGGGGCGTTTTCATTACGAAGATTTTTGTATTCAAGATAATGAAAAATATCATTCCAGAAATCTAGAATAAGATCCTTAGAGTTCCAAAGCCTAAGGGGGAGTTAGTCATATTCATCATTGTCCATATGTAAAGGGATATTAGTTTTATTTCGATGTCTAGAAAAATATTTTCTAAGTCCTTATATATTTTTTCGTAAGGATGTTTGTGCTTTCCAAAAAGGAGAGATTGTTGAGTCAATAAGGTTTTCCTTATGAATTTTCCATTCCTTAATACATGGGGGAGATTGTTGAGTCAATAAGGTTTCCTTATTGACTTTACTATTCCTTCTTGTTTTGAAAATCACAAACACCTTTTCTTAATGAAAATCTCATTCTACCCAATTTTTTACTTTCATAAGGAAAATTTTCATTCCCCAAGTAAATTTATCCTTACCATGTTTTTCATTGTTCATTATTTTGTCTAAGTATAAAATTCATTTTAGTATCCAAAACCTTGGAATCATATAATACTTATATATAGAGAATTCTAATTTTAAGATCCGAATTCAGGTTTTGAGTTCTCTGAATTCAGACTCTGAACTCTTATGAGTTCTGACTCCAAGTTTTTTGAGTTATGACTCTGAGTTCTATGAATTTAGACTCTGAAATCTTCTGAGTTCTGACTCCAAACTCTCTGAATTCAGACTCTGAACTCTTATGAGGACAGGCTCTGAACTCTTATGAGGATAGACTCTGAACTCTTATGAGTACTGACTCCAAACTCTATGATTTCTGTCTCCAAACTCTCTGAATTCAGACTCCAAATTTTTGTGAGTCCAGATTCCAAATTTCCTTGAAATTCATACTTCTAAATTCTATAGAATTAAGGTTCCGAATTCCTTGAAAAACAGAATCTAAATATCCTTGTATTATAAATATAGAATGTATTTTTGGTTATACTACGAACATTTATTTTCTTACATTCTGAATATTTTATTTTGGTTATGTAACCATATTTTTGTTTACACTTGTCTCTCTTATAAAATGATGTCGTTCATTTAGTTACTAACTAACCATTTTTTGAGTGACATGTGTACCGATCCCTCTGAAATTCAAGGAAAAATATAACCGTTGGAGGAGGGAGCCGACTGTTGAAGTTGTGCCTATAAATAGGAACTCATTTGAACGAGCTCAGAACTTAAAAGAAACATACAATAACTTTTGGCAGAACCTGCTTACATGTTGTTGAAGTGATTTCTATAGAGAGGCTCTTATAAACTCTCAGGCTACGTGCAGAAAGTTTGAACATCTTGTTCAAACTCTGTTTCATGCATATTTTCTTTGTGCATAGGTGTGATTAAGTTGAAATCAGAGACTTTGGGTTGTGAAGTCAGAGGTGCCGATTTCCTTACAAATCGAGGGCTTGTGGGGATAATAAGACAGATACCGATCTTTGGACTGAAGTCTTACTTAGGTTTGGGTAAGACATACTTTCTTGAAAGTATAAATCAAGGGACCTTTTATCCAGGGTTTTTGGATACCCTTCTCTTTTGGTTAAAAGAGTTACTACTTGTTACCAGTAGTCTTTCGATTTTGTTTTCTGCTCTCTTTTTGGTTGTTGAGGAAAGTATAACTTTCTTATACTTCCTTAATCTTCTACTCTGATTAAATAGGATTATATATGCTTTAAGGTAGAATCTTTGTGGCTATAAACTTTTGTTAAGTTTCATTTCTAGAATCACTTTTTCGGAATCAAGCAAATTAGTATAACTTAGAGGTTTTATGAATTTTTTTTATACAAAATTTACTTAAGGGTTTTTAAAGTATACAATTAACCCCCCTGTATATTGAGTATCAGCATCATAGTTTGATACTACAATCAGTATCATATCTATCATATTATCGATCCAATAGTCGAGTGCTATCTATTCAATTATTGTTGTCCCAAAGGGTTCCCCCCATGGTTGGACTGCACAGTTAGGCAAATTTTTTATCGACCATGTGAAATACCACTGTCCCAATTTTCATGGTTTCTAAGATATTATTTATAGTATTCATTAACTATGCTCAAACTATATACCCTTAACAAAGCTCCAAAACCTTCCCAACAACCTTAAAAACTCTCCCAAACATTACCCAAACACTTTATACACATAAAAAGTCCTAAAAAAGGTTACATACCTCAAACCGGGGGTTTCACATTCTTCCCACCGTTGTACATTCTATCCTTGAAAAGTAAAGAACTATCACTTTGCCAAAAAAAATCGGACCATTTATCAACCATATCTTTCCCCCACGCCCAGGTATCCTCTTAAATCTTACCATGTTACCCAAAAAACTGAACTAGACCGATGCTCTTACCACATAATACTTTCTATTTCCTATCCACAATCTACACTTTCATTTGCACCAAGGAAGCATTCAGATATAGCTAAATATGATCTCAATGAATCAAATGGTCATGATCTGGCTAATACTTTATCAACTACAACTCATAAAACACATAATTCATCATACTAAACAATTATGGAAAATTCAATTGATATTCCACCTCTCCAACCAACTCAGGTATCTAAAAAGTCCCAATATTCCTTAGAGATAACTTTCTATGCTTCTCAAACCAATGATGTCACAACCTCAGAGAGATTCTCAAGAATACATGGTCACCCACCTAAAATGTCAAAAGTCATTGATAATGGAATGCATATGATTTCTGGAGACTCTAAGCCATCTCCATTCTCTTTTAGATCATTTTAATCATACTTATTATTTCATGGACAAGGCTCAAACCAACAAATGATTTTTCTCCAGTCTCCATCCAACAAAGTGGATAATGACATGGATGCCCATACAATTCCTCAAACAAGGCCATATGTATGGAGGCTTGATAACTGTTATTGTTAGGTAACTCCACCAAGGACAAGTGATCCCCCCTTATGCCACCAAAATCCATGACACAAGCCAAAAACATGCCTTACGATGTTTCTTTCCTCCTCTTAGATTTCGCATATGTCTAGGGATGATACGCTATACCCATCATCAACTTAGTTACAAGGGATTATTGTAAGGATTTCTAGAAACAAGATGTGAACCTTAGATCTCTATCTGATACAATCGAAATTGGTACACCATGACTCTTTACTATATCATGGATAAAGATTTTGTATAGATGCTCCACCGTATGATATTTGTAAATAGGGATGAAATGGGCCAAATTTTATATTCAATCCACAATCACCCATATAAAATCGTATTTCATGGTCATTCTTGAGAGATTAGTAAAACAATGCATCATTGTATACCCTCATTTCCACATTGGCATAGGTAAAGACTATAACACACCTTCTGACCACTAATACTTTGCTTTTACTTTATGACAACTCAAGAATCTCGGAAAAAAAACTTGACCACTTTCCTTTTCAAACTAGACCACCAAAACATCACTTGTAATTCCCTACACATTTTATGAATTCTATGATGTAAATACCATCTAGAATGATGATAAACACTAAAAATATTTCCTTAAAAGTCACTGGTACATCCATTCATTTCCAAAAGCACAAGACTAAATTCCCATCTAGTTTCTAGCCCTCAATTGTCTCCCCACCATTGAATTTTGACCTCATAGCCACACACTCCAAATAAAATTTATGTGCCTCTTTAACCAATAAAACAAAATCAATAACCAATGATACTGAAAATAAAACAACTACATCACATCGATCTTCACATTCCAGCCACATTTTCTCTATAATCGATGTCAATTTCCACTGATCTAATACCTATTTCACCACTTAAGTATGTGAATTTTTACTTAATGCATCTACAATAGAATTTACCTTACCCAATGTGTACATCAAGTCAAATTTAAACATATGGGGATACTCAATGCATCTCCTTTACCTAAAATTAAAATCTATTTGTGAGAAAATATGCTTCATTCTCTTATGGTTGGTATAAACCTAATGATTTCTCAACGAAGAGATAGTGATTCCATGTTTTCCAATCATGAATCATCGATGTCAGCTCAAAATAATGTGTTGCGTAATTATTCTCATGAACTCTTAAACGCCATGATCCATACGCCACCACATGATATCCTTATATGAGAATACACCCCCAACCCCAATGTTGATGCATTATAATACCCCCGCTATTATTTCCCTCACCTGACTCATTCTAGGAACACCCAACTTCATTGTTGGAACTATACCATTACCCATATTCAAGGTTCCTTTGATTTTATTGACAT
This sequence comes from Viscum album, assembly GCA_963277665.1. Lineage (NCBI taxonomy): Eukaryota > Viridiplantae > Streptophyta > Magnoliopsida > Santalales > Viscaceae > Viscum > Viscum album. The sequence goes on along the minus strand of OY728140.1, from coordinate 1,706,974,150 downwards.
CCCATGGTCACCCGGACCCACCTACTATTGTTCATTCCCAATTCCTATTGAAGTTATAACACCCCACATCCACTACCTGGACAATAAAAAATTCTAACACAGGCATATTGGATTTATCCTAGAACATCCCTAATCCCAATGCTCGAGTTAGGCTCAATAAACCCCCACATTCAACGTCTGCATTATCCATAGAGAGGAACCCAAACATGCACCTCATATGTTTCTCATTGGAATCATAATTCTACCACATCCACCTCATGGTTTTATCTACACTTCCAAGACCGACTTTGTAGAGACCCGTAGCCTGACGTACATGTACATTACATTACTTTTGCGGAATACTTAGTACATAACAAAAACACACTCGCAAGGATCGTAATAGTTTAGTGTCTTTGGAGACTCGGAACGTAATCTTCTAATCGTGGTGAAAGTTCTTCAATATCTCCCATAAGGTCATCCCCTTTTTTTACCTAAAACCTTTCTTTATATCCTGGGGAAAAGAAAACATAAAAGGGTGAGCTCAAATGCTCAGTAAGGGTAAACAAAAGAAATATCAATCACATCATATATATAAGAACATAGCTTTTGGAAATCTTAACCTGCAAAAAGGCTCATAACATCATAACATGGGATAAATCATAGTAGTGAAATGAAATCATAACATAAAACATTACTCATTGTGGCATACACAAATAATCATAGAGAATCATTTCTTGTTAGTCAAGACTCATTTCCAAGACTATCTTAGTGGACGAAGTCCCTTTCTGAATCGAGTAATCCTCGTTTCAGTCCTGTTTCACTGAACCGGTATAACCTACCATTCCAGCCATGTCTATCTCATGAGATATAAAATCTTTACCCAATGCATTGGAGGGAGATATAGGTCCCACCCATCTCTTAATGAATCCTTTCTTATGTGTGCCACAAAATCATAAATCATACATCATTGCATAACCCATGTAATAAAAATGGGATTCTTAAACAACATGACATCATAAAACCATTCATATAAGATAAAGGAATTCATAAACATAATTCCATCACAACATAGTCAAATAAATGTAAAAATATGGATAGAAAAAGAACCCTTTATTATCTTAGATGGAAAATAATTTTGATAAAACACTTGAAATGAATTCTTGAGGAAAATATCCTTTCTTCTTCAAAATCAATTTCTTTTCACAAAACATCATGAAATTTTTAAAAGAAAGAGATTTTATTGAAAATAGTCATGAAATATTTTGGAGGAATCTTCATAAAAATAAGGCTTTATAAAACAGTATAAATCCGTTCGTGCCGTATAAGTTAAAAAAAACATTCTTCGTACTTTTGTCGGAAAAGTCAAAAAGTACCTCGTACGGAAAAACGACAAAAGATTCCTTTCATATTCTTTACTAAAAACTCACCTAAGGGTAAAATTGGATTTAAACTATTGCAAGTGGATGGAAACAATATTAAATATTGAGGTAACATGGATGTGGATGATAAAATACACCCCAGTAAATACTTACAAATAAACAATCTCGGATAAAAATGAGATTGTGATATTTCCCTTACCTTAGGTCCGACTTGCTTTGTAAGTGTCCGAACCTCCTGTATAATGATTTAAATCATGTTATTGACTTATTACAGAATCATATTCATTGTTATGATATCATATATGGTTCACTTATGACATTATATTACCCGTTCTTTTGTAAATTCCATGTTAAAGAAGCGTTTTGGGTAAAATCGTTTCATTTATCTTAGGTGTTTTGACTTGTTGTTCTTGCCATCACTATTACTTATATCATGATTTACTTACTTCCAGAATATAAAATATGATTTATATATCATATATATTCAGTATATATATATATATATAATAGGTAGATAAATAAAATGAAAAACACCGTTCATGGAGACGGTAGTCCGTACGTACGCATGAACGCTGTTTTCCTTTCCTTATTGTCTTGAAATGGAAGTAAGTAGATGACATACATATGTATATATATACATAAATCCAGTAGCTTTATAATGTCATATATTTCATTATTATTTCTTATATATACATTATAATCATTCTTAAATGGTTAACATGGAGAATGAATCTCATCGCGTCGTGGAGACGGTAGTCCGTACGTACGCACGAGCGATGATATCATTTCTATAAATATTGAATTGAATTGGAGTGGATTATACAATATATCAGAATCAATATGATGTTGTAATAACTATGTATAGTTATTCTTTACACCATTATACCCATCCATGTAAGGTGGTGGTGGAAAATAGATTACACCACGGCGTGGAGACGGTATTCCGTACGTACGCACGCGCGGTGATTTCTTTTTCCGTAGGATGGATAGATGGTGAAATAGGGTTGTTTCATACTTATAATAACATATCAGTATATGATTGATACTGATGTTATTACTTCATAATGAAACAACCTAAGAAGAAGAAGTGGAAGAAGAAATAAAGATGAAAGAATTGGTAACGGTAATTACCTCTTCTTTGAAGCGCCTTTTGGAGACCTCCTCTTAGGGAACTAAAATTGGTCTTTGAGTAAGACCAGAACCTCTAGGATGTTGCTAGGGAAGTGGAGAAGAGATTTTGGCAGGGGTTGGCCGAGCTTGAGTGCTCAAATTGGTGTGAGGAGGAGGGGGAGGAGGTGTCCTTTTATAAGGGAGGAGAGGGGCACCTTAGGAATATCTCAAAATATTATTTTATATTAAAGTCAAAATCGGTTTATAATGGTTCCAAATGGTCTTATTTCGAAGCTAAAGTGGGGATGGGTCGAAATCCTATCAACCAATAGAATTTAGACAAGTTTAGGGTATTATTTTAACCTTATCAATTAGATTTAACTCTAAGTTAAATAATTTAACTTTTACCGTGTCTTTTTGTTTTCTTTCACTATATGGTTAATAAACTTACTATAACATGCCAAACGAACCCCAAATTGTATATTATTAATACATATATCCTTATCTAAGTCATTTGGCCGAACCTTAGATTTTTAGGAATAAAATAACAATTAATAATATAATATTTTATTTAAAAACTATTTTGTGTCAATTTTGACACTATTTGATATATGAATTTTGTGAAAGTCATAACAGAAATATATGTTCGAACCAAGTTAATTAAATCAACACTAATATATCATAGTAACCTATAAAATTAGTGTAATTCATAAAAAGTCTTAAATTACATTTATTTTGGTATTTATATTATCAATTATGTCAATATTTCATTAATAAGATAATTACTACATCATCTTTGTGTCATAAATAAATTATATTATTTGATGTCTAAAAATTACAAATAAAATACCATCATGTAGGAAATCTTTTTATCTTTCTAATGAATATTTATAGTCGAATTTATCTTATGTATAACACCATATTAAAAATGATTTACTTATGAAACTTTGATTTTAACTATTTTAACCCTTCTTTAAATAAATTAATAATAAATGTCCTAATCTAATCCAAGTGGGCCTAAATGGTCATATTTTATTCCTAAGTTTGTTTTTGGTCGAATTACACTTGTCCAATAGAATTGGGACATGTGTTAGGGTAATATTAATATCATATTTACCCTTAGTTACCCTATTTACTATTAACCGTGGTAAAAAAAAGTAAAAAGTTACTATTCACCAAAAAATTATTTTCATCTCATTTAACCACATTTTAGTCCTTGATATTAACCGTGTCTCTCGGATTTTCGAAATTCCATTCACAGAAGCGGTAAAATTAAGTTTTATGCAAAATTCAGTTTTTAACCTACCACTTAGTAGTTTCACTATTCATCAAAAATTAATGTTTTTCAGAACAATGCCAAAATTTCATCCCAATCTATATTTCGTATTCCGAATTCAAAAATGAAGTCTATTTTACCAAATTCATAACATAAAATTTTCATTAATTAATTTTATAATTAAATCCCACTGTTAAAACAAATAGCGTGTTTTTAAGAAACAATATCTATCAAAAGATTGACACTTGTTTATGTCTAGTTTAAATGTGAAATTACATCCAATGACCAACATTGTATTAAATTGTAAAAATATATTCTAAATATACTTTAAAACCACTCAAATTAATGATTTATCACTATTAATTATTTCGATTAAAAAAGTTGTTTTTTAATTATAATTTAGTAATTTTCATTATTCATCAGAATATGAAAGTTATCCGAAAAGTACCAAAATTTCACCTTAGGCTAAATTCGATACTCCGAATCCAAAAATAAAGTTCATTTTGAAAAATAAGATTTACTGGATTTCAAAAAGTGGTTATTACTATTCATAACGGCTAGTTTTAATAATATTTTTATAACATATCGTTGTTTAGTGAAACTCAGGATTACGTACCACACACGCTATCGAGGAAGGTTGTGATTGCGTGTAATGCAAGGCAAGTCAAGGATGTGTGTTGTGCAAGCTCCTTTTGGTGTAGCGTATAACACAAGACATTAATAAAATTAAAAAGAATTTCTTTTTTATATAAAATCTTGGGCTGTTACATTCTACCCCCCTTAAAATGAATTTCGCCCTCGAAATTCGTCGGGGTTATAAATGGTTTACTATTCGAAAGTTTCTTTAATAGAAACTCACATCGTAAAAGGGAATACCAAAACTTGGCTTTAAAAACTAAAGTATGAAATGTAACGATTACCCAAATAAACTAATCACTGGGTTTCCACATAGGTTAAAATATGGATATGGAAGAGAAATCTAAGCATCATGTTCTGATGGAGAGTGGTAGAGAACATGGCTATGGAAAAGCCAGTAATCACAAATCCATAGATTTGTGATGATATAAGGTACCATCTGATTCATCAGGTATAAGAGAACTAGGACAACATTTTTGGTTTTCAAGATCATTTCCCTAAAGTTGAAAATTTGCTTAGAATAAATACTTACTTTATTTTGGTACAATCTCACTGCTGTTCGTGCCTTTAACAATTTCCACTTCATCTCGTAAATAAACGAAGTTGAATTTGTTATTCGTGAAGTGTTAGCAGATCATGTGATAGAATGACGGGTCATTCCATCTGTTTCAAACAAAAGGTTAGCAAAATTATATACATAAGTCGATCTATAGTGAGATTAATCACATATGGTTTCTAAAATGGACTTATACTTCATATATCATACTGCTTAATATGATAAAACTAGTTTCTACTAAACAGGGACTTCCTGTAGGTCAGTGGTAGGCGATAAAGGCCAGTCGCACTTCGGTTGTGGGTTCGATTCCTACAGCCTTGTCCGAATCGATGGGCTGTCGCTCGTCCTGCAGGTTGTCCCTTTTTCTAAAACTACGTTACTATAACATCCCATATTCTATCCTTAAACAATACTAACTTATGTCCAACATAATCCAGTCTAATCTTTAGGCTTATACATAATACTGCAGTCCACTCTCATAACATAGTGAAAACGATTACCAGAGATTTAATATCATCGTTGATCCCCATATATCATAAGATATATCTTGTTGGTCACATTCCAAACATTCAAAGGCCTTAATCTTGTACTCTCTTGAATACCCATTGAACCTTAGTGGAAACTTGAATGCAGTTAAAAGTTAACACTTTTCACATACCGAAATCCTCAAAATTCCATATACTCAAACCATGATATCACTTAGTCCTTATATCAATCATGAGCTCATGAATACTATCAAACATTTAATTTTCTCCTTATCCCTTCATTATGCGCATATCATCTACATTCCAAAAATACCTGAATAACCTTTCATGGATACTGGTAACATTAATCATATACTTTCAAAACACAAGGAAAGACAACAGTGTAACAATCCATAGATGTCTCTTTATTCCAAAATTACACATGATAAACATGTAATCATTCCACTACATTCTCAAACCATTGACCGAGCTTCAAAAATTCTTTCATCTCACATATCATTTGTAGTCTCTTCATCATCATCCACATAAATACTACCCATATGACCATACTGATTCTCTTCATGAGTCTTTCCCTTAGGGAATTTGTTTGCATAATGCCCATACATTCCACATTTAAAACACTTAACCATTTTTGATGTCGTAGCAATACCATTATCCTCATCCATGGTGTTAACCGGCCCTTTTCCTTTGCACTTACTTGCTTTGTGTCCTTCTTTTCCACACCCAAAGCATCTTCCAGTTCCCTTGAAACATTCTCCTTGATGCCTCTTCCCACATGATTTACATAGGGGAAATAGAACTTTCTTTCCTCTATGATCATCATGGAACTCCATCTTTCTCTTATTAATCGAGTCAGGAAACTTACCAAATTTTACTTTATTGATCATATTATGAGATTGCTGATTCGGCATAATAATGATGTTTGGACTTCCAAATCCCATTTCATTTGGTTGCTCATGAAGAATATCATTCAATTGTCCATCATATCCTCCATTATCGTGAATCATCTTGTTTCCAGCCATATTCTAAAACCCAAAAAAAGAATAGTGTGAGAGGCAAAAATCATAATAAAGGGGGAGTAACTTAAATATCTATCATCTTTGGTTTAATCTAATATCGTTACCATAGTTCTAGAACTATATCCTATACGTATACTTATCCTTAGGGGCATCCCTAGACATACCTTAGAAATATCTCTAGGGATCTCACTAACGTTTTCGCATCCTAGTTTCCAAAGGTTGACTAAACCTTTCCTCTGATACCAACTGTAGAGACCCGTAGCCTGACGTACATGTACATTACATTACTTTTGCGGAATACTTAGTACATAACAAAAACACACTCGCAAGGATCGTAATAGTTTAGTGTCTTTGGAGACTCGGAACGTAATCTTCTAATCGTGGTGAAAGTTCTTCAATATCTCCCATAAGGTCATCCCCTTTTTTTACCTAAAACCTTTCTTTATATCCTGGGGAAAAGAAAACATAAAAGGGTGAGCTCAAATGCTCAGTAAGGGTAAACAAAAGAAATATCAATCACATCATATATATAAGAACATAGCTTTTGGAAATCTTAACCTGCAAAAAGGCTCATAAATCATAACATGGGATAAATCATAGTAGTGAAATGAAATCATAACATAAAACATTACTCATTGTGGCATACACACATAATCATAGAGAATCATTTCTTGTTAGTCAAGACTCATTGCCAAGACTATCTTAGTGGACGAAGTCCCTTTCTGAATCGAGTAATCCTCGTTTCAGTCCTGTTTCACTGAACCGGTATAACCTACCATTCCAGCCATGTCTATCTCATGAGATATAAAATCTTTACCCAATGCATTGGAGGGAGATATAGGTCCCACCCATCTCTTAATGAATCCTTTCTTATGTGTGCCACAAAATCATAAATCATACATCATTGCATAACCCATGTAATAAAAATGGGATTCTTAAACAACATGACATCATAAAACCATTCATATAAGATAAAGGAATTCATAAACATAATTCCATCACAACATAGTCAAATCAATGTAAAAATATGGATAGAAACAGAACCCTTTATTATCTTAGATGGAAAATAATTTTGATAAAACACTTGAATTGAATTCTTGAGGAAAATATCCTTTCTTCTTCAAAATCAATTTCTTTTCACAAAACATCATGAAATTTTTAAAAGAAAGAGATTTTATTGAAAATAGTCATGAAATATTTTGGAGGAATCTTCATAAAAATAAGGCTTTATAAAACAGTATAAATCCGTTCGTGCCGTATAAGTTAAAAAAAACATTCTTCGTACTTTTGTCGGAAAAGTCAAAAAGTACCTCGTACGGAAAAACGACAAAAGATTCCTTTCTTATTCTTTACTAAAAACTCACCTAAGGGTAAAATTGGATTTAAACTATTGCAAGTGGATGGAAACAATATTAAATATTGAGGTAACATGGATGTGGATGATAAAATACACCCCAGTAAATACTTACGAATAAACAATCTCGGATAAAAATGAGATTGTGATATTTCCCTTACCTTAGGTCCGACTTGCTTTGTAAGTGTCCGAACCTCCTGTATAATGATTTAAATCATGTTATTGACTTATTACAGAATCATATTCATTGTTATGATATCATATATGGTTCACTTATGACATTATATTACCCGTTCTTTTGTAAATTCCATGTTAAAGAAGCGTTTTGGGTAAAATCGTTTCATTTATCTTAGGTGTTTTGACTTGTTGTTCTTGCCATAACTATTACTTATATCATGATTTACTTACTTCCAGAATATAAAATATGATTTATATATCATATATATTCAGTATATATATATATAATAGGTAGATAAATAAAATGAAAAACACCGTTCATGGAGACGGTAGTCCGTACGTACGCATGAACGCTGTTTTCCTTTCCTTATTGTCTTGAAATGGAAGTAAGTAGATGACATACATATGTATATATATACATAAATCCAGTAGCTTTATAATGTCATATATTTCATTATTATTTCTTATATATACATTATAATCATTCTTAAATGGTTAACATGGAGAATGAATCTCATCGCGTCGTGGAGACGGTAGTCCGTACGTACGCACGAGCGATGATATCATTTCTATAAATATTGAATTGAATTGGAGTGGATTATACAATATATCAGAATCAATATGACGTTGTAATAACTATTTATAGTTATTCTTTACACCATTATACCCATCCATGTAAGGTGGTGGTGGAAAATAGATTACACCACGGCGTGGAGACGGTATTCCGTACGTACGCACGCGCGGTGATTTCTTTTTCCGTAGGATGGATAGATGGTGAAATAGGGTTGTTTCATACTTATAATAACATATCAGTATATGAGTGATACTGATGTTATTACTTCATAATGAAACAACCTAAGAAGAAGAAGTGGAAGAAGAAATAAAGATGAAAGAATTGGTAACAGTAATTACCTCTTCTTTGAAGCGCCTTTTGGAGACCTCCTCTTAGGGAACTAAAATTGGTCTTTGAGTAAGACCAGAACCTCTAGGATGTTGCTAGGGAAGTGGAGAAGAGATTTTGGCAGGGGTTGGACGAGCTTGAGTGCTCAAATTGGTGTGAGGAGGAGGGGGAGGAGGTGTCCTTTTATAAGGGAGGAGAGGGGCACCTTAGGAATATCTCAAAATATTATTTTATATTAAAGTCAAAATCGGTTTATAATGGTTCCAAAGGGTCTTATTTCGAAGCTAAAGTGGGGATGGGTCTAAATCCTATCAACCAATAGAATTTAGACAAGTTTAGGGTATTATTTTAACCTTATCAATTAGATTTAACTCTAAGTTAAATAATTTAACTTTTACCGTGTCTTTTTGTTTTCTTTCACTATATGGTTAATAAACTTACTATAACATGCCAAAAGAACCCCAAATTGTATATTATTAATACATATATCCTTATCTAAGTCATTTGGCCGAACCTTAAATTTTTAGGAATAAAATAACAATTAATAATATAATATTTGATTTAAAAACTATTTTGTGTCAATTTTGACACTATTTGATATATGAATTTTGTGAAAGTCATAACAGAAAAATATGTTCGAACCAAGTTAATTAAATCAACACTAATATATCATAGTAACCTAGAAAATTAGTGGAATTCATAAAAAGTCTTAAATTACATTTATTTTGGTATTTATATTATCAATTATGTCAATATTTCATTAATAAGATAATTACTACATCATCTTTGTGTCATAAATAAATTATATTATTTGATGTCTAAAAATTACAAATAAAATACCATCATGTAGGAAATCTTTTTATCTTTCTAATGAATATTTATAGTCGAATTTATCTTATGTATAACCCCATATTAAAAATGATTTACTTGTGAAACTTTGATTTTAACTATTTTAACCCTTCTTTAAATAAATTAATAATAAATGTCCTAATCTAATCCAAGTGGGCCTAAATGGTCATATTTTATTCCTAAGTTTGTTTTTGGTCGAATTACACTTGTCCAATAGAATTAGGACATGTGTTAGGGTAATATTAATATCATATTTACCCTTAGTTACCCTATTTACTATTAACCGTGGTAAAAAAAAGTAAAAAGTTACTATTCACCAAAAAATTATTTTCATCTCATTGAACCACATTTTAGTCCTTGATATTAACCGTGTCTCTCGGATTTTCGAAATTCCATTCACAGAAGCGGTAAAATTAAGTTTTATGCAAAATTCAGTTTTTAACCTACCACTTAGTAGTTTCACTATTCATCAAAAATTAATGTTTTTCAGAACAATGCCAAAATTTCATCCCAAGCTATATTTCGTATTCCGAATTCAAAAATGAAGTCTATTTTACCAAATTCATAACATAAAATTTGCATTAATTAATTTTATAATTAAATCCCGCTGTTAAAACAAATAGCGTGTTTTTAAGAAACAATATCTATCAAAAGATTGACACTTGTTTATGTCTAGTTTAAATGTGAAATTACATCCAATGACCAACATTGTATTAAATTGTAAAAATATATTCTAAATATACTTTAAAACCACTCAAATTAATGATTTATCACTATTAATTATTTCGATTAAAAAAGTTGTTTTTTAATTATAATTTAGTAATTTTCACTATTCATCAGAATATGAAAGTTATCCGAAAAGTACCAAAATTTCACCTTAGGCTAAATTCGATACTCCGAATCCAAAAATAAAGTTCATTTTGAAAAATAAGATTTACTGGATTTCAAAAAGTGGTTATTACTATTCATAACGGCTAGTTTTAATAATATTTTTATAACATATCGTTGTTTAGTGAAACTCAGGATTACGTACCACACACGCTATCGAGGAAGGTTGTGATTGCGTGTAATGCAAGGCAAGTCAAGGATGCGTGTTGTGCAAGCTCCTTTTGGTGTAGCGTATAACACAAGACATTAATAAAATTAAAAAGAATTTTTTTTTTATATAAAATCTTGGGCTGTTACAGACTTACTGCTCCCCACCTTATGATCTTCATTGTCAATGATCTCATCAAGTAAATATAACCATCCCAACTGACATTTCAAAAAAATAGGAACCCCAAATCATGGACATGGTTTTACGGTTTTTTTCAAAGAAACAAAAAAACCTCACTCATTACTCATTCCGATTTTTTGAGAATGGCACCCAAGACATTCATCAACCTTCGGTCCATCCCAAGGACCTCACTAATACACGATCAATAGTGCACATACCAATATCCCACTCCACATATACCACCCCAACACGTGTTACCTCCATGATGTCCCATATCCAATTGAAACATATAATTCATTAGGTGTAATTCAATAGATATCTTGGTGTACCTAGGATGATGTCAAGATATTGATCGTCACTAGCTACAAGCACGTTGATATGTCATCAATGAACAATACCACCACTATCCATCCCTGATGTCTCCTCCCATTACAAGGAAACCTTAACATGCTAGAATTCTTGAGCTTCCCTTACCTTATACACCACACCAAGACATAATCATGATTTATCTTACATGATTTCCAACCAAATCTAGCTACCCATTCATGATTGTCTACCAAGAAGGAATGAAAAAACACTTCCTTTGGCATGAATACTGCCACACCCCTGATCTCCTCCAGTAATCCCATGGTTATTAACAACTGGAAGATGATGGTCAACCTTAATGATCAAAATCCAATGGTCTCTCGCATAGACACACTTCCTGCTTTGGTTTCACAAATAATGATAGGCGCTTATCCCGGGCCACCTATTCACTCATCCTGAATGACATTGGACCTTACTAGTGTGTTCCCACACATGGACCTCATTAGGGCCCTCAAGGTATCACACTTTCCTATAACCACATATATAACACAATCCAAAAATACCTAGGTTCTATCACAATGCCTGCATACTCACCTGACCATACCTTCTAATTCGTTAGCCCCATTGGCCTCTAGACATTATCATGATATCGCACAACAAACAAATAATTCGTACAAACTACCTAACCACAAGACCACCCTCACCTCAGGTGTCACACTCACAATAATGCATTCTTCCACACTTCATCTACCCTTATATTGTCCACCTAAAATCAATATATAGGTCTTCATTAATCTTCATCCAATGAGATGGGTACACATAAAAATGATGCCACCCTTAAAAACCATCCATAAAACTGACTAAAAGCATTGATTTTTCTTTCTAAAGGCTCTAGGACAGAACCATACCATCTACCTGAACTCGATGGTACTCATTATGAATTGATTCCACATCTTAATCATCTTAGATTCTATATATTCTAAGACACTTAAAACAATGACTTAATACTCTTCAGAACCACTCTCGATTCCCTGATACTATGAACTCATTAGCACAACTCAATTTGTGTCTCGTAAAACCATTGAACTTCAAACTTATTCCATATGTCCAGACCCGCACCTATCTAAATAAAAAAACATTAATTTGTTCCTCACATACACAAGAGCAATCAAAAAAATAGCTGACTAGACTCACAAGCCTCTCTCGATGTTAAATTATATCAACGTCTTCTGGTTGGTCTCTATGACACCTACCCAGTTCCATTTCCATGAACACAAAAACCACCATAAGTATGACTCCCTAGAAACTGTAGTCTTTTAATTCTAAATTTGATCAAATTTTAACATTCAGAATTGTTCTTTCCAAAATTCCACATTTACCATCTTCATCCATTTTTGGAAAATCCACTCTGTTTTGAAAATCAACCATTTTCAAAATACCACAACCATTCTCTTTCAAAATCCATACATTTGAAAACAATTTTCAAATTTTTCAAAATTCACACATTCATGCTATAACATAAATCATTATACCTAATGAAATATAAAATCCTACTGTGAAGTCATTTCCACCATGCATCCCATGTTCATATCATTGGCTACAAACACAATAATGAGAACACTCTCCTATAAGTGTCTCTAATGAACTTATTTACCCAACTCCCTAATAACTTGATATTCAGCATAGAAGGGTTAACTAAATCCTTTTATTCTATAAACATTAGGTTCATAAAATATTACTCCTTGTTAACATCCCAACTCAAGGAATAAAACAATAATAAGTACCAAATCAAAGACCAACAATCAACACCAAATAACTGGACAAAACCACTCTCACCTGAATTTCAATGACCAAAAAAACTGATACCACTTGTAACATCCCACCCTCCTCATTGGCTTGAGTTGAGTCAGAGGTGCTACTCATCCTTAGGAGACATTCCCAAGGTGCCAAAGGCAGGAAATAAAAATTGAGGGCTTCAAGAACAATTGGGTAATGATTTTACCTTATAATAAAAGAAACCAACCAAATGATCCATAACAAACAAAAACCACATGATGAGTGTTAAAAATGTAAACCAATACAACACATTACCAAGATACATACATATAACCAAACCAATTCCTTGACAATGTCCAAATACCAATACAACTAAACCAAAATAATCTAGATTCATAGTACCATGTGGAGGACTAACAAAAAACCCCAAAGAATCCATTAAAAACCTCCACATATCCATCAAGCTCCATGACCCAAGCACCATAATATTGTACAAGCATCACAATGAACCTCTAATGCAATGAGAAGCTTTACCATTACCTATGTCTCAAAGTACAATATAATCAAAGCACCAAAGTGATAAAGCAAGGGGGTGAGTAATAATAGTCAGTTGGTTTTCCCCAATTGACCTCCCTACTCAGACTTCTAGGATAGAAAATGTTATCACAATTCATATAAAATAATTATATAAACCCAATAAATAATGAAAAAAATTAAGAAGGCCAAAAACACCCTTACCAAACCCATGTTTTAAAAAAAACATCACAATTCCAAGAGAGAAACAAACTAATGCAACCAAAAAATTCATTAAACCAAATCCCCTTAAACATTTTAATAAACCATTCCAACTAGCATGATTGCATGCATATGCCAACCATATGACTAAGTTTCACACACACACCAGAGCTCAGTGTTACAGTTGATAGTGGAACTTGATGTATGAACCCATCCACTTTTTATAGTGGTACATCACACCCACTTTCCTTTGGTGGTGGTCCTTCACACCCATTATCCATCATTTCTTAACCATGCTTAGCATCATAATCCAACCCCATGCAAAAAAAACCCATCAAGTCACAACAACAAGTCAATTTTCAATTTCCAAAACATAACAACATGCCCACCAATAATTACCACATCATATAAACCAACATTTTTCAACAATCATGCCAAGACAAAAATTATTAACCAAACAACCATTTAATCCAAAACCCTTTAATAAAATCACATTTCCTGGAAAAACCATTATATCACATCCATGAAAAATATCATTTTAATAAAACCCCCATTTTATTGAATCCCATTTTTACAACCCATTTTCCATAAAATAAACAAACCCACCAATTTTAAAATCACCATTTTAATTTCCCATGAAAAGCACATTTCCCAACAAACAATCATTTTTTTCAAACCTACAAAGCATCACAAAATGAGCTCGAAACAAGCTTCTCACATCACAAACACAATAAATTTATATAAAAAACAACTAATCAAAATTAAAGCCTTATAGTTCTAGAAAATGGATCCGAAGAGTGAGGCCACCAACCTTAGGGTTCTAGTGAAATCGACCAACGCCCAACTGCACCACAAATCATGGTGAAATATCCCCCAAAATTGTCTTAGACCTATTTTACTAACATAAAAAACTGGAAATATAATCATTACAGGAAACAAAAACCCAAGATCAATATGGGATGGGTGTAAATCTAGAAAACCATGATATAGGGAGATGTAGATAGAAGAAAAACCACAAAACAACCAAGGTGGGAGACTTGGAAAAGGGGTATTTTCCATCAATGTGATAAGAAAACAGTTCAAAGTTCATATAATATGAGTAGGAGAGGTTCCATTAACCTTGGAGAGAGGAAATCCAGAGTTAGTCTTTAGTGGGAGTATGTTTGGGGTGTTTTTGGTTAATCTTGATTGATCCCATTTTTAAAAAACCCATTCTTAATGTCCTGCATGGTTCGACAAATTGTGCACTAACCATACGACTGATACTATCCCAAAGTTTTCCTCATATTATTAGGCTTCCCTATTAGGAAAACTGTGTACTGGCCATGTAAAATCCCACTGTCTCAAGTTTCCCAGTTTTTTGGAGATTCTGCATAGTTTTCACTAATCATACTCAAATAGTTCACCCTTAGAAAGAAGAAACTTCTCATTTCATTTTATTTCACTTAACTTTGTGTCAGAATTAATTATTTAATCAATTAATATAACATTGGATGTTTTGATAATGTTCAGTTCACAAGTCCAAAATAACTTTGGCAGGTTGACTATAGTCTAAAAGAGTCATGATTCCAAAACCTATGGAATAATATATATTAAAAAATAATAATTTTTATACATTAATAATATTTTTATAAACATCCATTAAAGGTATACATGATAAATTAAATAGGTTGTATCAGGGAGGAAGTAGTCATCACGTACGCATGAGTAACATTTTCAATTTTCAATGAGTGTGTGGGAAATAAGTTAAAGTTGATTATATATTTATATAATTATTAGTAATTAATAAATAACATACTAAATATTTATATCCATCCATATAACCATCCTTGGGATCCAATTATGTATAATAAAATACATCGTCACACATCATGGAAGTTTGCACATGTGCACGAATGATGTTCTTATTTTTTACAAGGATTGTAATGAAATATGTAAGAAATTTATTTTAAAATGCCAAAATTTTATTTAATATTATATATATCATGTATTATAATTTATATCAATCATTTTAACTACATATAAAATATTGTGATTGAAAATAAATTACATCAATTAGCAAGATTGTAGTTCATCTTACATGTGAATGATGGTTCTGTTTCCAAATAGATGAAGAAAAAGATAATGTAATATTAATACATAAACATAATAAAATCTCATTATATTTGAGAAAAATATTTTATTATATCACAATTATTTGAATTTTTTTATGGAGGAAGAAGAAGAAATAATTCTAAAACATTCAGTAAAATGTTATATCTCTTTTTTATAAAAACCCATTTTCATTTCTACTTAGTCCCTATAAGGTTGGTATTATTCCCAAAATAATATCTATATGACATGTTGAGAGATTTTTGGGAGCTATTTGGGAAGTTATTTTATAATATAAATTTCTATTTTTGTGTTTATAGGTAGGTAGAGGGGTTGTATTTTCATAGGTGATACAGAGGGAACACTTAGAATTTTTGAAAATATTTAACTATTATTAAATAATTTTCATAGAAAATTCTCCCAAAAATAATAAAATTTTTATGATAAGGTTATAATTGTATAAATAAATCAATAAAATATAATTTAGATATTTTTTTATGTCATTTTTTCTTTTATCACTTCATTTTAACCTCTCCCCTGCTAAACTTGTTTTAACCTTAACAGTGGTAACCTATTTTTTTGTTTTTACTAATCATTATGAAAAAAACATAAAATTAAATTATTATAAAATATTATTTTTTATCATTCAAAACATTGAATAATTTTTATAAAAATTAATTAATTAAAGGGTCAAAATTCAATTTAAAAATAATCCCATGAAACATAATGATAATTGATTTTCCAAAAAAACATCTTTTACTTATAAATTTATTTTTACCAAAAAAGCATTAAAATAAGTCCAATCACCTTAATTGTATTATGAATAATATAAAATAATTAATTTTACTTTTAAAAAAATTTATAAAAATATAAAACGTAGTAAATTCTTGGAATGAAAGTTCAATTTTCAATAAAAATCACTATTTTTTACTATTCATTGAAAAATAAATCCTATCATAAAATTATCAAAAATGTACTCTATGAGGAAAATTATTTTTATTTAAAAAATAAATTTTATTTTTTTCAAATTCAATTTCAAAACGTGATATAAATTAATTATAATATTTTATGAAAAAAATAAATTGAAAACGTTTTTTAGAAAAACATAATTTCTGACGCTTAAAATGACTTTTCTAAAAATTGAAACCTTATTTACAAAGAATTACTCAATACCTTAATATTGAGTAGAGTATTTATATACATATATATATTGTAATGTTTTTATTCATATTCATACACTCTAATTTAACAACTATTCTATAACTGTTATTTTAAATAACAATATTTCAGGGTTGTTTAAGCTCGGTATTATGTGTAATTTTCTTTATCAAACAAAGTACTATTTATAAAAAAATCTGGGTATTACAATGAATCCTTTAATAAGTTCCGTCCTCCAAATTTTTTATTGAGCTTGATAATATATGGTTTTACATTTGAAAATATCTTTATTGAAACCTCACATTATAAAAAGGTTTAATAAAAATTACTTTTGAAAAGTGGGTATGAAATATATGAAATTCGTCTATAATTACATATAACTAGTATTCCAAATAAGAAACAGTAGTAGAAAGTGAAAAATATATACATGGGATAAAAATTTGTGTCTAAATATTGATATATAGTGATATAGAACATTTACCACAAGATGTTAAATTATCATAATAAATTCAATTACTATAAAACCATAATCTAATGTGGCATTAGAAAGGCCATAAATTCATCAGAAGTAAAGGAAATATAATAAAATTCTTATTTCAAGATCCTTTTTCTAGAGTTAAGGAATTAATTTCATCTTACCTACCAAAAAATTATATATCATTCTCCCAAAATAATCCTTCATGTTAAACATAATAATTATATATAACTCATCCTAATAAAAAATCTCCCAAAATATCATCAATTAATGTAAAATCTAATAACTTAAAATATCAAAATGGGTGTTTATTCCTTTAATATTATGATGAAACTTAAACTTATAATATAATTAAGGTACTCGTAACTATTAATTTAACCTCACATGAAATAATCATAATATTAAAAGTTATATAAACACTACTCTCATACCAATTATAATATCCTTGAACCCAAACTCATATAATCTAGTGATTAAGACATAGTAATTACATTTATGTATTTGAAACTAAATAATGTGACCAAATTTCAACATTATAAAACTTAAAAAATAAAATAGAGATATTAGATAACATAAATAACTAAGGACGATTTAGGATTATATTTTTTGATATTTAAGATAACTCTTATAAAACGTTATTCATTCCATTAAATGTATAATTTTTTCAGTAATCCAAGATTTTATTATTCTAAATTATGCCTTTATCATCTCTCATATAAAACCCATATACACATAACATGAATAACCTATTTTTTCATTAATTAGTTAAAATAAACATTGGAATGGTAAGCTAAAATTCTTAGAAAGTGTAAATATAGGTAAAACAAATTGAAAAAATTTTATGATCGCCATATTGGGATAAGCTTATCTAAACATATTAAAAGTGAATAAGCATAACATAAGATAATTCATGCCCAAAAAACAATATTATGAACATTTTAGAATTGAATAATGTGTCAACTAAATATGATATACATATGAGTTAACAACCATGATCTATATGATAACAATACTTGATCAGAGGAAATATTAAAACTTTATGTAAGAGTAACTATAACATGTTGTTAATTTGGAACATAAAACATCAATCATGGAATACCTTAAATAAGAAATTCCAACATTCTATTAGGATTAAATTATAGTAGTTAACTCCATTTCTTTAAATTAGTATATATTAAAAGTTAATTTTGTATCACTCTTTTTTGAGTAACTTACAATTGATAGTTTCATCACATTACTTAATGCATTTGAGATCTATAACAGACACACTTGTACTTGATTTCTAATTAAACCACCTATATCTGGTTTATAATATAACCACCCATCCATTTTTATAATGGAACCATCCATATATCATCCATATTTTTTTTTTGTACCATAGAATGAGAAAAAAATTATAATATTTCACTTTTCAATGTAATAATAACCATTGTTCTTCCATATAATGATTTATCCATGTAAATAAAATGGGTTCCATGAAAAATACATTGAAATAAAAAAACATAATGCATCATAAGAAATAATAAGTATTTTATCATTAAAACGTGCACCCAATAGATAATAATTGACATCAAGGGTCTTTCCAATTGAAGAATATAAGAGGAATTAAAAGATCATTAAAACATTCTTGAGGAAAATAACCACTCCACTTTGAAAATCAATTTTAAAAACTAAAAATTTATATAATATTAGAGGAAATAATTTTTTTTTTAAATACCCTTGGAAAAATTCAAAGGAATTTTCAAAAAAACATTCGTAATGGCACAAAATAAATATTATTCCGTATATGTTAAAATCAATAATTCCTTTCACAATTTAGTAAATAAAGAAAAAATGTTTCAATGAAACAATGTTAAAAAGATTAATTTTTTAAAAAATTAAATAAATTCAAATCTACTTGAAAATTTCCTTATGAAATTTTTTTATTTTTAAAAAAGAAAATTCTTGAAAACATTTTTGAAAAGATGGATATGAATGAAAAATATTCCCAGTATAAAAAGAGGTACAATATCTATATCTCTTATAAAAAATTATTAATATATTTTAAATCAATAAGGGAGGAAATTTAAATCTATAAAGTAAACCCCATTCACAATCAATGTATAATAAAACAGACATAGTTTATGAAAATAATATCATATAATCCCTCCAAAAAAACATGAAGCATAGATAATGTAGAAATAAGATGATATTGTATTATAAAAATCCTTATCATTTTGGTATCTTTTAAATATTAAGCTTATAAAAGAAATGAAATAAAATTAAACACTATATAACAAGAATATAAGTAGATATATTATATAACATGTCATGGGGGAGTATATACACCTTATAAAGGAAGATTGGTTCATAACATAATCATATGTCCTAAAGAAGGATAATTTTGGATGAATAGACATTACACATATCATATTATAGAATTGAGAATTTGTTAATGGATCAAATATGTGTAAAAAATATATATATCTACCAAATATGTGTAATTAAAGAATAAATCAAGAAAATTTCATTTCACAAAAATCTTGGTAGAATATAATCAATGAATAAGTGATATAACCTAATGAAATGAAATTAAGCTAAGAATCTCATTACCATTTTCCCCAACCTGACACATAAATTATTTATGTTAAGGATTAAAAAAAATTTAATTATTTAATTTATTAATAACATTTATAAAGATTATTTTTAATTCTATTTTACTTATATACATGTCATCATTAATTACATAATTAATTAAGATCGAGTTTGAGGTTTTAAGGATGCTTGGTTCATAGTCCACAATTACTCTGGTAGGTTGACAATAGTATAAAGGATTCAAGGATAAATTATCTCCAGAATCATATTTGTGAAAAAATAATAATTTTTTTAAATTAATAAATTTTTTTATCCATCGATAAAATGTGGAAATAGAAAAATTAAATATGTTTAATCATGGAGGTGGTAGTCCACAAGTACATATGAGTAGCATTTTCATTTTCAATCAGTGTGTGGGAAATAATTTAATCTTGGTTTTAACATTATATAATTATTATTGTGTCATAACTATTATATAACTTATTTAAATCAATATATATAAAAATTTTAAAAACTTTTAATGAACTGGAAGTTTATTTGAAAAACTTTTAAATACAGTAGGAATCTCCCTCACCTCTTCCTTAACTTTTTGTTTTCCTTTATTCTATTGATTTCTAAATGCATTTACATATTGAGTTTTAGGTGAAAAATTCAGATTATATTCATTTTCAAAACCTTTTCTTGAATTTTTAAAATGTGAACAAAGCATATTTTCAGTTCTGGAATCAAGCAGATTTTCATTTTGGGCATTTTTAGTGAATTTTTCAGCAACTGTTTGAGTATTCATACCACTTCTAGTTACTACCACCAGGTAATTATCTCTAGGGTTATGTTCAGTTGTGCTAAGAAGTATACCTTTTTCTCTAGAAGAAAAGCCTCTAGTAAGTTGTCCTAGTTGTGTTTTGATGTTCTGCATTCTAACATCATTTTTCATTTTATCTGAATCGTATTGATTTTTTTTTTGTTAGCTAAGTCATGTATCTTGCCTCTTGAGAATTAATTTTGTTCAATATTAAGTCAAGCATAAAAGGAATTTGATTATCATTGTTTCTTTGTGCATTTAAAGACTCACCCCTTTGTTTATTTTGAAAGTTTGGTCCTGGTTGGTTCTAATAGTTAGGGGTAGTGGCTTTTATAATTAAACCTTGATCCTTCTAAGACATATTTTTATGGTTTTTATATCCTTCATTCTAATTGTTTAAAAATGGATCTTCTTTGGTAGGAATCCTAGGACCATATTTGAAAAAGTTTGAGTTCCCTTATTATTGGGATGGTATATGAAAATTAGGATAGTAGTTTTTAGTATGACCAAACATTCCACATTATGAACATTATTCTCTTAAATATTGGTTGGTGTTTTGACATCCAAGATGGTTAAAAATTTTCTTAGAATTATGGTTCATTAAAGATTGAAGTTGGTTGGTGATTTTAGAAAGTTCAGCTTGAGATTAATTCATTGAACATGTATTGACATTATAATTTCTATTCACTCGTTTCCTTCTTGAAAACTTATATTTAGAGTTTAGTGCAAGATTTTTAATGATTTTTCTCAACTCATCATTAGTCTTGTCATTATAATTTCCCCCAGTATCCTGATCAACTAGATTTTTTCTAGAGGAGGACAACCCTTCATAGAAGGTTTCCATGAGAAGGTGAGATTCTAGTTGATGATGGGGACACATCCTAAACAGGTCCCTAAATCTATCCCAGGATTAATGGAAAGATTTTCTATCCTCCTGATAAAAACTAGTGATTTTTTATCCAACATCACCTTTCAATATTTAGGAATAAAATTTCATAATGAACAAATTGTATACTTGATCTCAATTTTAGAAAATATTCTCTCCTAAACATAGAAACCAGTTCCTAGAAATCCCTTTAAGACAAAAGGGAAAGACACTCATTATAAGTTCATTTTCTTTGAGTCCTATAATAGGAAATAGTTGTACAGTGTTGTGAAAGTCTCTAATGATGGAATGGGAGTCCTCATTAGAGATCCCATTAAAATCAAGAAATAGTGAGTTGTGTGAATGTTTAAGATCAATTTTTTGGGCCCTATAGGATAATCTAAGGGATGATAGATTGATTGAAACTTGAGGGAGTTGGAATTACCTCATCCTAGGACTTTAAGTTTCTTCAATGAGTTTATGAGGATGATTTTGAAATTCATTAGGTGCGGTAATTCTATCACCTATGTCCTCCATTTTAGTTTTTTGTTTCTTTTTATGAGCAGTCAAATATTTGTTTATTTCTTGGTTTAGGGGATCTAAAATAATTACACAATATCTTGTCCTCATTCAATAAGTGATAAAAAGTGAAATTAAATCCCAAAAATAGTAAAAAGAGGCTCAAAAATATAGAAAATAGTATAAAATCAGTTGAAAATGATGGAGATGTTTTAATGCAGTTTTCAATTTTTTCAATTTTTTTGTGTTTTTTTATATGTTATTTTTTAGAAAATTAATAGCTCGTTCCCTCCCCATAAACAGTTCAAAAATCATGACTTAACCATCATTTAATTCAATCAAAGATTAAAAAAAATTCCTACTAACTACTATATATGTGGAAAATAGGTTCGAACCCTTAGGGAAGGTGATTAGACCACTTTTCTTCTAGTAAAAATCTAAACACCCCACTGTTGTTACCAGTGTTAAATAAACATGATTAATTTTTTAATTTTTATATTTTTGTGTATTATTAAATCAATAAAGTAACTATCACATTTTTTGTGTTTTTTATCTTAAATAAGATGAAGTAGAGAAAAAATTAAAAACAGTAAACTACAAAAATATAGAACGCTGGTAAATGAACTATCAGAATGAAATGCCAATGAAAAAATATCTATTCTACTGGTTTTAAAAGTATTCCTTCACACGTTAATGATTTCAACTAGTACCATTGAAATAGAGTGACTTATTTCCTTCACTGGGAAATAAGTTTCCCAAGCTGAACAACCATTGTGTTCACCAATCCAAGATAGGTTCAACTGCAGTATTTCAAATTTAAAAGTACACCAAAAAAACCCCCCATTAGTTCTGAAGTTTTCATTTCAATTTAATTATTTATGAAAATTAATCCACAATCAGACTCAAAAAATTATTTTGGAGTTTCAAAATATATTGTTCAGGGTACGATGAAAATGTGTTTAGAACTGATCTTGCCAATCAGTTCTGATCACATTAAAGATAATGCATCAGAAAAAAGAAGAAAGATAACTAGTAGACTATAATTTATCCCCGAACTAGAATAATTATCCTAATATTATATCTATTATGTAAAATAAAATTATTAAATTACAAAGAAAGAAACATTAAGTAAAATTGAGGAAGATAGATCTTCCCTTGGAGAATGATGATCATGTACTAGTGCTTTGCTCCTGTAACTCCAAATCTCTAGTGTTTCCCTTCATGTCTCTAGGGAGTTCACCCTTCTCTTGATAAGACCGTGTCATGAATTTTGAATCATAGTCCTCCTCAATAATTTCTATTGCTCTTCTTTTTTATCTTGTTGTCCTAATCTTCACGTCACCCCCTGTTTTCCACAGACTTCAAGTGTCCTTCCCTTAAGCACCGCACATGTGAATTTTTTCATGAAACTCATGTTGTTTTATAAATTCCCTCGTAACTAACTCCTAATGAGTGAGTTGAATGGATGTGGACATGTTTTTACTCTATATTGATCCTGCATAGGAAAAAACAAAAAAACAGTAAAAAAATCAAAAATAATTGATTAATTATCATTATAGTTATTAATTTATTAAATAGTTTTTAAATAATGATATTTATTAAGTTTAATTAGATAAGTATTATTGATAATAATCTATTACAACTACATTTTTAAATTAGATTATTATTAATTAAAAAGAATTTATTATAATTATTAAGATAATTATTATTTAAAAATAAAAGTTAAGTATAATAAATAATTAAATATTAAAGTATAGTTTAGTTAATTAAGTTAGTTAAAGATGATTAATTTTATAAATCATTATTAACATTTAAAATTTAGAAGATTTATTAATTATATATTTTATTTATTTACTATTGTTATTTAATTAATAATTAATTAATCTAATTTGATTTATCTATTTAATTTAATTTTATAAATAAAAAATAAGTGATTTATTTTATTAAAAAATTTAATATTAAATAATTATTAATATACAAGATTAAATTATTATTTATTTTAATTTAATTTAATTTAAAATATATTATTAACTAATTTAGTTTAATTAAATTTTTAATTTAGTTAATTAAATTAAAAAAATTCTATTTAACTAAAATTAAATATTTTATATTTATTATTAATTTATAATTATTATTATTTAAGTTTAATTTTAATTCTTATTTTAGTTTTTAATAATTTTTTTATAAATTTTTCTAACTATTATCTTCTCCCCCCCAATCAGCTCAACAGGGAGAGGGGGATGGTTCTTCACACGAGGGAGATGCAAGCACTACTCCATAGATCGGTGGCAGTTTAGATCCAGCGGGTTCCTTTAGTGGCTCAACTCCATCTCTAATGAAAAGCAGTGGTGATCTCTCTTCACTAGCACGGTGATGTAGACTTCAATCAGAGGCATGGCTAGTGGGCGGAGTCTCCTAGGGTGGCTTCGACTTCCACTTGGCAAACACCTCACCCCAACTTCAAGTGCCATAGAAATGGTTCAGTAGGGACGTAGTGGTGTGGAGACTCGGGATGGCTCAGATCTAGAAAAGTGGTTTGATTTTTAATGATTTTTGAATCTGGCTTGTGAAATCGGTTTTTGAATAGAGTAGGAAATTAGATCTTTTTTGTTCGATTCTAAATGAAATGGTGGTAGAGGTGTAGGGGTATTACAAGGATGATCTGAAAATATTTGACCAGTTAAAGACTCATCAACTATATCCCCTTCCATGCTTAGCCCGACATTCGCATATTGAAGGTAACTGAAACGTTCGGTTCTGGTAGCAGTGGCACAAGGGTGGAAGGTGGAGCTACAAACGGTGAGAGTTGCGGTGAAGTGGGAAGGCCTGTGGTATGGGAAATGGTAGTTATGGAGTTGTTATGGTATCATAGTGAGGGATGAAACCATGAGAAGGGGTTATGGTGCCATGCAAATGGAGTGCATGAAGTTGCGGTGCCACGAAGTTGCCGATGGTAAAGGATACAGTGAGAAATATGAAACAGTGGGACCTGTATTAAAGAAAATGTGGCAGAAGCAGGGGAAAAAATGGGATTAGTTAAGGAATGAAGTAATGGTGGTTGTTTTGTTATGGCACCATTTGGGTAAAACAGTGAGAGAGGTTTCCTGTGGCACCGCAACGTGGAAAGGGTCGCACAACGAGTTGGGAAATGTTGCTATGGCATATTAAAGAAGCAAAATGGTGTCACCCCAACACTACAAAACAAATATAAGAGTAAAATAAATTAAAACATAAATAAAATACAAACAAAATAATTAATTAAAACTAAAAATTAATTAAAACAATTGAAAATGTATGTACTAATAAACTTTAATAAACTTTTAAAACCATTTAAACTTAAGTTAAATTATTATTAACTTCAATTTATGAAACTTAAATTGTTACTAAACTAAAACTAAAATTAATAAGCATATAAATTATTAGAAGTTAATATAAATTTTAAATATTTATCAACAAAGTTGAATTACTTAAAATAGTCTACTAAAAAATTAAATTTAATAAAGTATATAGTTAATTATTTCATTATCAAATAATTAAGTTTATTTATGAAATTAAGTTAAATAGATTTAATAAAAGAAGTATGTTTATAATCTTAAATTTATAACTGCTAAATTTGTTAAAAGGAAAATAACAATTAGATTTTGTTTTTTAAAATTAATTATGTTTTAATACATGAAATGTTAAATTAACAACTACATTATTTTAGTGAAAATGGAAGGATTAATTAATTAATATATGTTAAACTATTAAATATGAAGACAAAAAATCATCGAACTAAATAAAAATTTATTAGACTAAAATTAAAGTAAGATATAAATTAATTATTTAAAGGCTAAGAATATAATTTTAATTACAAAAATGGTATATAATAGATCTAATCCTAAAAATTCAAATACGAACTTATTTAGAAAAAATTGTAATAATAATTAAATAAATCATTAAAAATTAATTAAAAAGATGGGAAAACAATGAAAAATAAGGCTACATCATATATAATTATTATTATATCATAAATATTACATTACTTCTTTAAATCCATATAAATAACCAACCAAGTGAGGAGGTGATAAGAAACAAAACACATTGTCTCGTGTGGTGGTAGTCCACACATATGCATGAATGATGTTTTTATTTTTCATTTGGATTGTAATTAATGAAATAATAAATTTATTTTACACAAAAAAAACTGAATTTATATCATATATAACATATTATATAATTTATATCCATCATTTTTTCCATAAAAATAGACAGTGATTGAAATTAAATTACATTGGTTTGTGATACAGTAGTCTATCATACTCAAGAATGATGGTTTCGTTTATAATTAGATAAATAAAGAGATGAATTAAGATTAATAAAACAACATAATAATATATCATTATATGGGTGATGATAATTTTTTTATTTCAAAATGATTTGAATATTTTTTAATAAGGTACAAGAAGAAATAAAAATAAAATAACCAATTAAAAAATATCCCTCTTCTTCATCAAAGTCCCTTTTATACACCTTAATACCTATAAGGTTGGTATTTTACCCAAAATAATAACTATAGGAAAATTTTAGGGAATTTATAAAGGTATTTTAGATGGTATTGGATGATAAAAATGGCTCTTGAAGTGCATAGAGGAGAGGAGAGGGGTGTCTTTTCATTGGTGAGGTTGAGGACATAATTGGTCTATTTAGAAATATTTAAATATTATTAAGTAATTTTCATAGAAAAGTGTCTCATAAAAAAATTAATTTCTATCATAATGCTATATGGGTAAATAAATGATATAGAGAATTTATTAGTCTATTTAACCCATACCAGTTTAGATTAAACCCCAGTGAACCTATTTTAACCATAACTATGGAAACAAGCTTTTTCTATTTTTACAATTCATTAGGATCAAAATATAAGAATAACTTATTATATAATATTAATAATTATAATTAAAAAATAGTTAATTCATTTAATTAAAATAAATTATCATAAGGGGAAGCATTTAATTTAATAATAAACCCATAAATTGAAATAAAAAGAGCTTTTTTGGAAAAAAATGTTTTCTTAAGTATAATTTTTTTAAACCAATTAAACCATAAAAATAATTCCAATGAACCAAATAGAATTATTCATAATATGAATAGATTAATTTTTATTTGAAACTATTTTATAATAAAATGTAACAATGTAAAGTCTAGAAATCAAAGGATAGTGTTCAATAAAAATCAATATTTTTCATTTTTCATCAAAAAATAAAACATTTCATAAAATTATAAAAAAAATAACTCCAAGATAATATTTACTGGATTATTAAAAAAATAATGTTATTTATTTAAAATAAAATTTCAAAAAGTGACTATAATTTATTATAACATTTTCTCATGATAATTAATAGAAACCATTTTTGAGGAAAACTATAATTTTGGAGCAAAAAATGACATTATAAAAAATTTAATGTTTATTTTCTAATAATTAATCTGTAAAATTTAATTTAGTAGATCCTTTATACATATATTTCATAATTTTTGTATTATTATTAAAACCCTCCAATTTATCAACTAGGATATAACTATCATTTTTAAATAATAATGTTTCATGGGTTTTTAAGCTCGGTATTACATGTCATGTACTTTATTTAACTTGGTATTATTTGTAAAAAATATTAGGGTATTAAATTCCCCCTTTTAATTAATTTAATCTTCAAAATTTTATATGGATATTAGGAATCTATGGGTCAAAATGGTAAAATACTTTTTTTTAAACCCACATCATAAAAAGGATTATTAAAACTTCTTTTTCAAAAGTGGGATAGATCAATATGTGGATCATATAAAATAACACATAACCAGGTTTCAAAATAAGATAAAATTAGAGGGAAAATGAAATATTAACATAGAGGGAAAAATTAATGTCTAAATAATGATAGACATTGATAGAGAACATTAATCATAAAAAGGTGAATGGTCATGAGAAAGTCAATTACCATAAGACCATAAACCAATTATCCATGAAAAATACCATCTATTCATTAGAATTAAAGTTCATGGGATAATACTTTAATTTCAGGATCCTTTTCCTAGAGTTTAGGAATTTCTCTACCACCATATTAAGAACATATTAAAAACAACTTTACTTTATTCTCTTCTATTTCATAATCACAATTTCATCCTTTGGATATTATTAGATCAAATTTAACTTAAATCACAAATTTTATTCTAGTAAATTAATATTATTGATGTAATTTTAATTTCTAAATTACTACAATAAAATTATAAGAGATCAAATGATCCATTGAAGGATAAAAATTTATTCATCATATCTTTACACGTTAACCATTATAAAAATAGTTATAATAAGGATAGATAATACCAAAATTGAATAAACCCTCATATGATTAAATATTACATTAATCTCAAAGATTCAACAATAATATATAAGATTAAACATATATCCTTCCATAAATAAATAACGATATATCCCAGTTAACCAAAATAACCTCAACATTAAAGAATGTTTTAACCTTAATGGTTTTTTATACCTTTCATCTTAAATCCAAAAAAATGTAAAATCATTCTTCTAAAATAATCACTCAAAATAAAACTAAGGGTTACATATACCTGAACTTAAAAAAAACATCTCCCAAAATACTAGTAATAACCTTAAAGTCCAATCACTTCATATCTCAAAAGTGATGAATATTCCTTTGAACTAATGATGAACCTTGAATTTATAAACCCGTGTTGGTACCCATAACTGTTAACTTAACCTTGCATGAAAACATCATAATCTTTAAATTTTTATAAACCCTACTTTGATTCAAACTATAGAATCCCTGAAACTACACTGACAAAATCGAGTTTTAAAACATAATTTTACATTCATAGATTTTATACAAAAAAATGTGACATAATTTAAATAATATAAAACATATAAAATCAAATAGAAATATTGGGTCACTTACATACCCAAGTATTTTTTAGGTTTATAGTTTCATATAATTAGTAATAACTCTTACAAAAAGTTATCCATGACCTCAAATGAGAAATTGTTTCTATTACTCTCAGTTTTTCTTATTCCATATTATGGCTTCACAATCTCTTTCATAGAAGACTTCTAGACTTAACTTATATAATAAATTTCTTTGTAACTTAGGGAATATAAACATAGAAATTTTATTCTCTAATTATAAGTAAGTGTAACATCCCAATATTTTATGTTATGACTCTTTTTAAATAAATTGAATCTTTTTTATAACTTATGTTGCATGGATTAACAAGCTTAAATGAACTCTAAAATATAATTATTTTAGGATGACCATTAAAATATAGAAATTAAATTGTTAGGTGTTAATAGGATTAACTATATTATGAAATATATTTTAACTTCATGTTTGAGGAAAATTTATTTATTCTTAATAAATAAACACATAATTTTTAATAACGTAATTGTTTTCTACAAATATATGTTTTCTTCAAAAAAATTATTTGTTTCTATGAAAATATATATAATTATGTTTTATAAATTTTATAAAATTGATTTGTTAAAATTAACATCATTTTTTTCCTCATCATGTCAAAATTATCTTAGTTTTAATTTTTTGATAATTTTTTGAAATTTTATTTTTTCAGTGAATAGTATAAAATATTGATTTTTGTAAAACCTTCATTTTATGTATAATTAAAACATTTTTTATGATTTAAAATTTATATCAATTTATATTAAGTAAATTTTATTAGTATATAATATAATTAATTACATTTATATAATATTTATACCCTATTTTGGTGTAAGCCCATTTTTTTACTTAAAATACATTTTTTTGAAAATCTATTTTTCATTTCATTTTTTTAGTTTAATTTTAAATGTAATTTTAAAAATTATGAGTATTGAATTTTTAAAAATTTATTCTTCATTTAGAATCAGGAGGTACAAATTATGTTATAATTTTATTTTAATTTTTATGAATAAAAAAAATTACTATGGTAAAAAAATCCCATAGTATAAGAAAAATAATATAGAGGGTTAAAGTTAAAAAGTAAAATATTAAAATACCTAAAAGATAAAACATTATATGGGTATTTGATTCATTTATTGACCTTAAAAATCCTTTTAAAAATTAATTATCTACCAAATTACTTTTAATTAGTGCCACTCAAATATGCAAGTATTTAAATATAAAATAACCATTATTTGATCACTTAAAAATTACCCTCCTGAAGTATAAATACCACTCCTTGCAAGAAAATCTCGCCGCAAAATCCATTAATATTTTAAAATGTATTTCAAAGAATCTCCTCCACACTTTCCCCATGCCTATCTTCTACTGGTCTCACCTAATTACCAATTTCATGTTCTTTAAGGGGTTCTTCAAGGAGGTGACATTCAAGAGGTAACTTTCTCAAACAACATCTCTTAGTTTATTTAAATTTTCAACCAATTATTCACCTCATTCATCTATAACATAATAATAATTCATCTACCATGTATAAAATTTAATTTTATATTTATAATTTAATATCTTTTATCTTCCCCTTATTTATCTCCAATTATTCAATGAAATAAAACCATTGTCCAAATTATAGAGGTTAATCATCCCTATAGATAATGATTTTTTGTTTTCCATTAATGCCTTCAAAGCTCATAATAAATTTTTTTTTCTTGTTAAATAATATTTTAATAATTATATAATAACCTATATCATGTTTTTTAACTAATATATATTAATAATATTAAAAAAAACAGAACTAGTTATCGAAGGTTGGAAAAACATCCAAAATAAACTAAAATTTTATCATTAAAATTTTATTAAATGAATCATCCTCATATGAGAATGAAAAATGATATATGGGGACATTTAAAAATATATAATTTCATGATTACCAACCCATTTAAATTCAGTATTTTCATTTCCATTTTACAAGAAAATCCATAATTATAAACAAATGAACAGACCAAGAAACCATGAAACAAACGCACCCAAAACAATATAATTAATGAAATATTATTAACGAATAGGTTGTATGATGTTATAAAATTATCATATAAGGCCTTATACATATGATTATAGTTATTTATTTAATTAATAAAATTCTTTAAAACATTATACAAGACGCTAAAGTATACAAAACTAAAGGGATGTGTGAGGTAATGGTTTCTCATCTCACTTTTACTTCGATGAGATATCTGTAATATTCACCACTTATTTATTTTGTGTGGTATACATACTTCCATTTTATATATCATATCATAAATCTCATTATATTTATAATATTTAATCTTTCATTTAATAATTATTAATTTTATGGGTCAAACTATTTAACTGGTTAAAATTTGTTAAGGGATTACTTAACTCAATTTCAATTCAGTGGGTTAAACTTATACTTAATTGATTATTCTATGTTAAGATCATGTTTGAGATGAATTTTTATTACATTATATGGTATTTAAATTTGTTTTATGTGTATGTGTATCTGATAAACATGATCGATTCATTTTATTAATGCTCACTTCAATGTAATTCTATCTATAAGGGACTTTCATTTAAAAATTATCTCTTTAAAATTTTCCTTAAATTTATATTTTTCTTCCATGTTGATGTTTTCTAAAAAAACTAATTTTTTAGAATTATCTTTTTATTTTTTTTTAATATATTTTTACTCTTGTTTTATTTTTTTAAAATTGTTTTAAAGGATTCTTTTTGTCATTTTATAAATGATGTTCTTTGTGAATTTTCTGAAAAAAATACATAAAGAATTTTTCATATCATATAAGGCATTAGAAAATTCTCCCACCATCATGAAACCTTAATGATACGATTTTTTCTTTACAATATTACTACATTATTTTCAAAGAAAATTTTTTCCATTATATTTTCACAGCTCTTTAAAATGAAATAATTTGAAAAAGGAAATGCCATTTTTTCAAGAATTATTTCAAGTGATCTAAAAAAATTCCATCAAAGATAACATTATTTGGTATTAAATATGCTTTAGTGGACATATTATTCAAGAATATTATCCTTGTTTTTTTATGGTTGGTTTATGTAAATGGTGGCATGATATTTATGAAACATGTTTCTTTTTCTAGGTTCTGATATGATGAAATGTCTATGAACCCCATTTATTTCCATGGGTTCTGATCTGATGAATGATTTATTTTCTTATGGAATGGACACATATTATATTCATGTTGGATGGGACCTAAATCTTTATCCAATGCATTGGGTAAATATTTATATTTCATAAGGTGACAATGGAAAACAAGTTGATATTCTTCTTCCACTATGGTAAAAAGGTGTGTCCTGGTCCACTATGGGAAATATATGTGTCTGGATCCATTATGTTGATGGTTATGGTAGTTAACACTAAAATATGAAGTGGTTTTCTATTTTTAATATGGTGACACACTTTTATGACCTGATATTATGAATCATGATTGATTTATGATGACTTATCTGTAAGAAACCGGGTTTTCACTCAAGTTTGGATCCTTTAAATTTCAATTTAAATATTTACTTTGGACCTAATATGGATGGATATTGAGTTAGTAAAGGCCTCAAGGTGTCTGGAGAAATTTTGGAGCCTCAAACCCATCTTTTTTTGAAAATAGTTAGGTTTCATGGTTAGCACATGTTTGTCACACAGTTTGGCTAACCGTGTATATTGAAATTTCCAGATAGAACCACTTTGTATGGTTTGTGAATAGTTATGCAGCCTAATTGTGTAAAGTTTACCTCTACCTAGAAAACCTCACACAGTTTTCACACTATTTTTAAAATCTTGTAGTCAAACTATTCATAGACTATTCTTCTAGTTAAAATGCCCAAATTTCCCTTAATGTTTTATTAAGACACCAATTCTTCCCCAACTTGTAAACCATTGGTATTTACCTCAATTTTCACCCATTTTGGCCTTTTTGAATACCTAATAAACTGATCAAGAGATCTCCTTCATCAACAAATCAATCAAGCTTTCATTCGTCACATTTTATGTGCAATGGTAAGTACTTGAATCTGTTTGAGTCGTTATTCTTCTCTTTTTCTCTCAACCTAGTCCTCATGGTTTAAGTTCTTTTTTACCATTTTATAGATCTACTCAGATACAAGTGAAATCAAGGTCCAATACCAAAGGAGTATATTCATAAAATCCTAAGGTGGTAGTTCTATAATTTATCCCTAATGTTTTTCAATTTTGGAAAATACTCATGGGGTCCACTGATTTCACCAGGTGCCATTTCTTAAAATTATATTACATGATTATACACATTAGAACCATATGGTTATTCTCATTAAAAATATGTGATTAGTTGTTATCATTTACACACACACATCTCAATCTTCCCCATGTCTAAGGTTATGCCATATTTGGTTTTGTAGTGTTTTAACATGTTTGAGCCACATTTCAGGTTTTCATTCTCTTGACCTCTCTAAGGTTAATATTTCAATATTAAATGGTATGTTTATATTATAAATTTTATAATTTCATGTACCATGTATGCTTCCCACTTGACCTGCCTAAGGTAAGTTCTTAAATTTTACAATTTACAGTGATATTTGAATTGGAAAGTATACTAAGTATATGACTTAGCCTTATTAAATGTAATTAAATACAGGTAAATTTTTGGTAGAACCCCTTACTATATTGATGGAAGGTAGTGGAGTGAACCGTAATTTTTGAATATTATTTAAATGGATTTAAAAAAGGTTTCATGATACTTGTCCTTTCCATACTAATGAAAGTCAAGGATTAAACCAAATGGATTTATTGATTAATGATTACTTGATTATAGGGTTTAATAATACTTGTACTATTCATACTAACAGAAGGAAAGTCTTGAACCAATTGGATTATTATTTGAATTAACTATCAAATAGGATTGGTCTTACTCAAGATCACCTTGGATTATGATCGGATAATACCATGAGCACTCGGGAACCCCATTCAGATTCAAGGATACAACATTCTTTGGTTTAGACCCACCCAGAACCTAATCCATTTCTAATATTTAGACATTCACTATGACACCATAAGATCCTTTATGTTGTACTACAAGATTCCTTAGATACACTACTTGGATCCAGGATTCCTTGGATACACTCCTTGGATCCAACATTGACAACTAGGTTCCATGGTTAAATCCCATCGGACCCAATATCTACTTAGACACGTATTACCTTGGATGAACTCCCTAGACCTAGTAGTTTCCTCATTGTGGAATTCCTTAAACAATGCCCCCTTTTATTTTACTATTACCCCGTGATAGGCTAGATTTATTGCTGATTTGGTGACCCTTGAGGTCTACGTCACCTTGGTTAATACCTTGGGACTTCATTAAAAAATATCATTATAGGTTTCCTTGTTACATATTAGAACCTATACTATTATAAACAAGTGGAATGTTATAAACTGGTAACAATAAAATAATGAATTGGTTACATGATCAGACCCCAGTTGAGGACTGAAGAAGTTACTTGGGTATTTTGCTACATCATCCAAATTTACTTTATATATAAATTCTTTCACACTATTATATTCCATTTCATGAGATAGATGTTATAGGCACCATTGTTGGTGTCCCACTAAGATTTATTTCACATCTTCTCTAGGCAACGTTTGGTACCCATAGTAGATTACATGACTACATGTGTTAATAAAGGGAATAATACAGCTTCAGACACTTGAATAATTTAATTTTTGGATGGACCTTGATAGTATAGGACCAAGTTGGATATGAGGATGCTTGGGATAGTCTTTTTTACTTTGTGTTTTTATTAAACATGTTATGCCTTCAATCTTGTATCCATGTTTTCCAGTTTTCTAGTGAAATAAAATATCATCATTAGTTGTTGAATGTTGTTTCAGTTATATAGTTATTTTTATTCCTTGTTTATATATTTCTATTATCTTCTTCTGTTGTTTAATTATAATGATTCCTCTATTTACCTCTTTTATTTGTATCTGATGTGATACACTCTGGTAATGAGTGCATAGTCTCTCCATGGACACACCCTAGTTCATCGTTTCTAGTCAGTAGCCTATATGATTTGGCGAGATGCACTTAAGGCCATGTGGGCCACCGAGCTTGGAGCACCTATTAATTGGAATTCAAGTTCAGGAATTCACAAAGTGGTATTAGAGGGGTTTTCCTTTATAGATTTATTATTTGTAGACAATATATTATATAATAGAAATGCTTAGGACTTGGTCATAATTTATGCTTGGGAATCACGAACCCATGTTCGAGGTAAAAACCAAGTTTCCTAAATTATAATTATTGTTCTGCTTTGGCCTATTACAATTGATATTATTTCCCAGTTGAGTGATGCACATGTGGTGTAGTGTTTTTGATTATTAATTCATTTGAGGATTTTGTTTCATCCTTGGCCCGATTATATGAGGGAAAGGATCATTGTTACATGTATCATATTAGGCACCTAGATTTCACATGTCAGGCATATTTCCATGCCATATCACTGAATTTCACTACTTTTCATTGCATGATATTCCTAGGATTTCTGAGTGATGTTGTGATTGTTAACTTTTACATTTTTTACTTTAGGTTGTGATTGAGTGATTTCATGTCTCAATTCATGAGTTGTATGGACCCTCATGGGTTAGGGTGAGTAATTCACTGAGTCGATCCATTATGATATTAATAAATGGGTGTTATTTCTGTTTATAGGTGTATGGGAACTGATTCCTCTGAAATAGATATCTATTATAAAGTGAATCATAAAATATAATACAAAATGGTTTCATATCCTTATCCCACTATATAATGATTATGAAAGGTAAAGGAGTGAACCTAGTAAATAAATGTAAAATGAAATGAAACTTATACTTGAGAACTTACTGATACCTATCCATCTAAATGGGTAGTTTGGGTAGTATGCATTGGGTAGTGAGTTTTCTTACATTCATCATTCGCTGGTGATGTTATCTTATGATTCTAATCTTATTCTAAGGCATGTGCTTGGAATATTTAGCCAAAGCTGTAGTGATGTCCTTGTGTCATTCACCGGGAAGGTGGTGATGATCATGCTCCAAATGTGGTGGGCCCTAAGCCACTAGTCTTATCGCAAGGAGTTCCACTTGAGGCACCACCTATTGTACCTGATCCAGGTAATTATTCCAAAGTTCATGATATTTTTCACTTATAATGAAGTCTATGCATGGTGCTCCATGAGTTTCACCTACGATGGCTGAACTGACTCATGAGTTCTAACATTAGTATCCTCCTACTTTCTTAGTGGATGGATATCCACGGGCTACTGAGTCTTGGATAGAGATCATCCTATCTATCTTTGAGAATCTAGAAACGCCTCTAGAGTGTATATTAAATCATGATACATACATTCTTTGGGATTAGTCTAAGAATTGGTGGGATGTGGTTACCCAGGATGATCACCATAAAGGAATGATATGGTATGAATTCAATACTATTTTCTATGATCAGTTATTTCCTCAGACACTGAGAGCTGACAGAGACAGAGAGTTCAGGCATCTTGAGCAGTGTTCTATGATAGTTATGGAATATTAAGAGTGTTTCATAGAGTTACAGTACTTAGTGTTGCTTCTAGATGGTGATGATATTTAGCATGCTAGATGCTTTGAGGATGGGCTCCAGCATGACATCCCTAAATAAGTAAATGTATTTCTCCTACCAACATTTTCTGCAATATTTTATCATGCTCTAATCAATAAGTGAAACCTATGGGATGGTAATAGTAATTGGTTTAAAGGATCAGTGTTGTGGCAGGCCAGTAATTCTTCTCATGGTAATAAATTATCTCTCTAGGTTTCTCGCCAGGGCAGTGACAACTAGAGTTCCCGTTTTGATAGATATTTGGTGTTTCATTAGTTTAGATGATGGGGTCATTTGAATACTCATTGTGATACAAACTCATTGGAGTGTTGATATTGTGATCATATGGGGAATCTTTATCATTTCTACAGGACCTTTCCATCCTAATAGAGTGTGAAAAGAACCGCACTAGCTCTACCTTTAAGAGTGAGTTCTTTTGTGCCATGTAAGGTGGGGAATTAGGATAGCACTAGTCAGTCGGGATAAGGAGGAGGTCATGGACATGGTATCCAGATCCCTGATCACCAGTAGTGCCAAAAAGTCAGTCAGGATCATGGTATTCCTTCTGTTTCATTGGGTCATGGTTCAGGTCAGTTGCATGAACTATAGTTGATACTCAAGGATAAGGCTACAGGACCATTTATAGTATGAGGTATTATTCTAGTAGTCTCTACTATTGTATCTTATTTATTTGATGCAGGTGTTTTAAACAATTTTATCTATGTATCTATCATGGAGAGTCTTTATCTAAAGATATGGTATTACTATGGTGTAATTTTTATAGACACAAAGTTGGGGATATGGCCAAATAAAATAAACTAGTGTAGGGATTATCCCCTTGAGGTAGGCAGTTAACCTTTCTTATGGAACCTATTTGTCCTTGAGATAACAGGCTTCACTTTCATTCTCAAAATGGCATGGCTGGTTCACTATTACACTTTTGTAGACTGATATCACCACAGGGTATATTTTATATCATAAGAGGGAAGTAGTTATCCACATAAGGGTGAGTTGGAAGTCCAAACTGGTAGAACTGGACCTGATCATCATGGGATAGGTGGAGTGACCACCCAGATTGAAAATATATTCATCAAGGATCAGTTTTTACAACAAGATAATTTCACTCCAGTAGTAGATTATTTTAGGGATGTCTTTCTTGATGATTTTTCTAGATTACCTCCTGAAAGAGAGGCATATTTTACTATTGATATTGTTCCAAGAGTATCTCTAGTGTCTATTCATCCATATATTATAGAACCTATAAAGCATTAGGATATCAAGCAGTGGTTATAGGATTTAGAGGCCAATTTTTTTATATGGCCCAAACATCCTCTTGGGGTTCACCCATGATTTTCTCTAAAGAAGGTAGATGGAACCTTATGTCTATGCATGGATTAAATATGGTTGATCCATTTTACGGTCAAGAACCAATTTCTACTTCCTCTAATAGATGATCTATTTGACCAGCACTAAGGAGAAAAGGTCTTCTCCAAGATCAACCTAAGATCAGGTTATCATCAGGTGTGACTCAGACCATCAGACATTCCTTGTACATATTTTCATAGTAGGTATGGTTTGTATCAGTACATTGTTATGTATTTTGGTCTTAGTAATGCGCGTGTTGTTTTCATAGATTGGATTCATAAGGTTTTCCAACACTATTTGGATTCTCTTTTTCATGGTATTTATGGATGACATCTTGGTGTATTATCACACTCGT
This sequence comes from Viscum album, assembly GCA_963277665.1. Taxonomy (NCBI): domain Eukaryota; kingdom Viridiplantae; phylum Streptophyta; class Magnoliopsida; order Santalales; family Viscaceae; genus Viscum; species Viscum album. The sequence goes on along the minus strand of OY728140.1, from coordinate 1,706,935,620 downwards.
AGAGACCATTCCAGACATCTTGAGAACGTTTTAGGTACACTGAGAGTGAATCAGCTTTCTGCCAAGATTACTAAGTGAAACTTCTAGATTGAGAAATTTCACTTCTTATATCATATTATTTCATAATCAAGAGTCTTTGTTGACCCAAAAAAAGTTAGTTCAATAGTTTCCTAGGATCATCTTAAGAACGTGTTTGATATACATAGTTTCTTATGGTTGGATTGATATTATAGGCATTTCATACAAGACTTATCACATCTTTCTTTACCTATTACTAGTATTACAAAGAAGGGTGTAAAGTTCCTTTGTTCATAATCATGTGAGAAATCCTTTCAAGAGTCGAAACAGAGGCTTGTATCGACACCAATTTTTATTCTTCCCGAGCTGGGTATAGGTTATACAGTATTCTATGATGCATCCGGCAAGGCAAAGGATTAGTTATGATGCAGGAGGAAAAAGTTATTGCGTATATATCTCAGTAGTTAAGGCCTCATGAGATAAATTACCTGATGAACATCCTTGGGCTTGTAGCAGTTGCCCATGCCTTATCTTACTGAAGACATTATCTTTGGGGTGATCACTTTTTGGTGTACACATACCAAAAGAGCCTCAAATATATATTTTCACAGTGTGACATGAACATATGATAGAGAATATGGGTTTAATATCTTAATTCCTTTGATTTTTATCTTTTCTATATGTCTGAAAATGGAAATGTAGTTGCTGATTCATTTTTTCAAAAAACTCAAACACGTGTCATACATGAAGCCAATGATGAATGGAATTTAATGGCCCTATTTTCTGAACCGCATCTAGAGTTTCATAAAATTCAATAGTATACTTACCTATCACCCTTTAAAGTTACCTCTTCCATCCTTGAGAAGGTGAAGAGTAGACAGTTTTAGATCTTGAAGGCTTGGTACTTCGTGAGAGTATATCAAGAGATATCATCCTTTGGATTGGTTTGTGGATAGAGATGACATCCTACATCTACATGAACATATCTGGGTATTTATAGATATGATAGATGAGTTCATGAAAGAGACCCACACTTCTCAATGTGTAGTTAGTCCAAGAATATCCAAGATGTATTGATATATGTAATTCTAGTATCATTGTCCTGGAATGAAACATCATATAGAAGGGTTTATCACTAGGGGTTCCACTTGTCATCAGGTGAAGGCAGAGAACCAAAGACCTGTAAGATTTCTACAGCCGCTTCCAGTCCTAGAATGCAAATGGGAATATTTTGTAATGGATTTGATATTCATCCTACCTAGTTCACTAAGGGGTAGTAATGCTATTGGGTTAGTCATTAGTGGACTAATGAAATCATCCCACTTCATTCCTTTTTGGGAGACTTTCTCATTCGATGAGATGGGAATAATGTATGTCAATGAGATCATATGACTAGATGGGGTCCCTCATAATATCATTTTAGATAAGTATTCCCATTTAATTTCACGATTTTTTTAGGGGTTATAGAAGTCTATGGGAACTCAAGTGCTTCTAAATAATTTATTTTACTTTTAGAATGGTGGAAAATCAGAACAAATGATACAGGTTCTAGAGGACATGCTCTGAGCATGTTTCCTTGATTTTGGTGGTTCATGGGAGAAGCATATCCCTCTCGTCAATTTCTCCAATAATAACAGCTTTCAAGACACAATTCAGATGGCTTCTTTTGAGGGTTTGTATGGTATTCCATTATGTTCACCTCTGTACTGGCTAGAGGCTGGTGAGGTATCCCTACTAGGTCCTCCTCTTATTCAGGAACCATCATAGAATTTTTAGCTGATCAGAAAGTGTATGACTACTATTCAATCTATAAAAAAAATTATGTTGATCTCCATCGAAGACCTATTGATTTCGAGGTTGAGGATCATTTTTTTCTTCATGTATCACTCTTATGGTTCATGTTTGCTAAAATTGTATTATTTATTCCTTGAATCATGTTTATTATCTATGATAGGTTGGTTATAAATTTTATATGTTATGTTCATGATCACATAATATTATTCTTATATTATAATTGTTTATGATTATGTATTAATATCTAAAACATTTATCCTTATTGTTCATATGAGCTCACACTAACTTATGTTTCCTTCCCCAAGTCATGAAGAATAGTTTATGTAGGGTATGCCTAAGAGTACTATGTGAGTTGATCATTGTGGAAGATTTTAAACATATTTCATAATATAATAATATTTTATAACTAATATCCAAAGACTTTAAAACTTTATGGTTTTAGTGTGGATAGTTTTGTATTGTATTGAATATTCATCTATTTAGATGTAATATCTATATATCAATAACTCAGTTCATTATAGTAAGTATAAATATAGGTAAAATCAATTGAAAAAAAAATTAATTGAAACCAAATGGGGATAAGGGTATGAGAACATATTAAAAGTGTATAAGCATAACATTAGATAATTCAAACCCTTTAAACCATGATTATGAAAATTTTGACATGGAATAAAGTATTAACCAAATATGAGAGACATAGGAGTCAAAAATCATGAGCCATGTGATAATAGCCCTAGATCGTAGGAAACATTAGAAGCTGATATAAATAAATAAAACATTTTGGTAAATTGGAACATCAAACATCCATCATGGAATCATATAAATTGGATATTACAACATTATATTGTGATAAACTTATAATATTTAACTCCATAAATTCATTAGAGTACTTACAAAAAGGTAATAATTTCTCACCCTCTTTGGAGTAACTTATAATAGTTATCTCTTTCACTTTACATAATTTATTAGATAATAATAAGGGACCCACTCTTCCTTTGTTTATAATGTAACCATCCATCATTAGTATATAATAGAACAACCAGTCTATGGTTTATAATGGAACCACTTATCTGTCAACCTTATATATTTCCATATATCAAATAACGGTAAAAATAATTTGAAGCATTCACTTTTCAAAATAACTATAAACATTATGCATTCATAGTTTGATTTAACAATAAAAATGAATTTCTTTTATGAAAATAGATTTAAAATAATCACAATCAATCCTAAGAAATAATAAATATGAAATAATTAAAACATATCCTTAGTAGAGAGTAATTTACATCCAGGGTTTTTATCATTAATGGATATAAATAACATTAAAATATTTTTAAATACATTCTTAAGAATATTACACTATCCAATTTGAAAATAACTTTTAAAAACTAAAATTTTGAAGAATGGTATATAAAATAAAATTTTAAAATTACCTAGGAAACATTCAAAGTATGTTTTAGTGAAAAGTATTCATTATGTCACAAAAAAATAGGTTAAGTTCTGTATGTAAAATAAAACCTTCCTATCAAAATTTGGTAAGAAACTCAGAATGTGTCATTAAAAAATGTTTAAAATATTAAATTTCAAAAATATTGTAAATAATGTCATTGATACATGATAATGACATTAATAAATCATTTAAGTGTAAATATAAAAATTCTTGTGAACATTTTTGAAAACATGGATATGGAAGAGAAATATTCCTGATCAAAAATAAGATACAATATCAATATCTTTTAAAAAACATTCTAAATGTTTATTTAATCAATAAGGGTTGAATTTTAGAACAAATTTTTAAAAACATTCACAAATAAGGATAATAAAAAAATATTTGGTTCTTGAAAATAATTGCATATGATCCTCTGAAAGGAACTTCTAACTTTAATAATCATGAAATAATATGATATTATATCATAAAAATACTTACCATTTTGGTAAATTTTGAATCTTAATCCCATAAAATAAATGACTTCAAATAAAACTTTATATACCATGAGAATATTTATATACATTATATAAAATTTAATTGTAGATTATATACACATAATAAAATAATATACATTTATAACATAAATATGTTTCTTGAAAAGGAAAAATTTAAGAGGAATATCCATTACAAAGATCATATCATTGAATTGAGAATTAATCAATGAAGAAATTATTTGAAACAAATTTCAATCCCAAAAAAAAGTTGACATATTCATAAATAAAATAACATTTCACACATAATCCTGGCATAATATAATCAATAAATAAGTTATATAACCCAATGAAAAAAAAGTTGTGTTAAGAAACCCCTTACCTCATTCCATGAACTAAAACGTACATTCTTTATGTTATGGAATAAAATACTTTTATAAATTATTTAATTTATTAATAAAATTTATAAATTTTATTATTCAATTTATTTCAATTATATCCTTATTATAATTAATTTCTTAATCAATTAAGTTCATGTTAGACATTTTGAGGATGTTTGATTCAGAAGTCCAAAACAAATTAGGTAGGATGACTATGGTCTAAAAGAGTAATGGTGAAAACATATCTAGAATATTATTTATGATAAAATAATAATTTTTATACATTAATAACATTTTTTTATAAATACATAAATAGTGGACATGAAAAATGAAATATGATGTATCATGGAGGAGGCAGCATGTAAGTACGCATGAGTAATGTTTTCATTTTTCATTGAGAATGTGGGAAAGGATTTAATACTGATTTTAATTTTATAAAATTGTTTTTATATCATAAATATAATATTACTTCTTTAAATACATTTATATAACCAATCACTTATAGAGGTGATAGAAAATAAAATACATCAACTCTCATGGTGGTAGTCAGCACATACGCATGAAAGATGATTTTATTTTTCATTTGGATTGTAAATAATGAAGAAAGAATTTTATTTTTGAAAAAAAAATAATTTATATCATAAAAATAATATGATATAATTTATATATATAATTTAATGGTGATGGAAAAAAATTATACTGGTTCGTGATGCGGTAGTCTGATGTACACAGAAATTGTGGTTTCATTTCCAAGTAGATGAAGAAGGATAATAATTAAGATTAATACATCCAAAAAATTACATATTGTTATATTATTGATGATTATTTTTTCATATCACAATAGTTGTAATAGTTTTTAAGGAGTTATAAGAATAAGTAAAAAATAAAACATCTGGTTAAAAGTAATACTGCTTCTTCATTAAATTCCCATTTCTTTACACCTTAATCCCTATATGGTTGGTATTATACCCTAACTATGACATATAGAAAATATTTATTGATGATATGAATGGATATTTGAATATATTTTCTTATAAAAATGGTTCTTGATGTTTGGATATGAGAGAATAGGGGGTGTCTTTTCATAGGTGAGGTAGAGGACCCACTTGATATTTTTGAAAAGATTTAAACATTATTAAGTCATTTTCATTGAAAAGTGTCTCAAAAATAATTCAAATTTTGTAATAAGTTGTTAAGGGTATAAATAAATCTATATTATAGGATTTAAATAATTTTTTACCTCATTTTAACCCTTTATAATTTAGTTTAACCCTCAATAAACCAGTTTAAAACTTAACTATGGTAACGAATTTTTACTATTTTTTAAATTCATTATGACCAAAAATTAATATAAAATTATTATATAATATTAATTATGATGATTCAAAATATTTGATACATTTTATTAAAATAAATTCATAAAAGGGGTGAATTTTAATTTAAAAATAAACTTGTATAACGCAACAAAAAGAGGTTTCGCATAAAAAATGCCTTCTTAGCTATAAAACATTGTTATACTAAAACAAAGCATAAGAATTATTCCAATAGAATTGTTTGGATTTTTCATAATATTAAATACATAATTTTATTTGGAAACAATTTTTAAATAATATTTAACATTTTAAATTATTTAAATGAAAAGACAGTTTTCAATAAGAATTAGTATTCTCACTATTCATCAAAAAATAAAACTTTTAAAAGAATTCTCAAAAATAAATTAAAATATTTTTTACAATATTATTTCAAATATTATATAATTTTTTTCAAATATATATTTTAAAAGTGGTATAAATTAATTATTATATTTTCTCACAAAAACTAATAAACTGATTTTGATAAAAACTGGTTTTTTAAAGCTTAGAATGACTTTACTAACAATTAAATGTATATTTCATTAACATTAATCAATAAAATTTTATTTATAACTAACTTTATACATATATTTTAAAAAAATAATTTATATTTTTATCATCTAACTTAATTACTTGGCTATAAGGATTATTTTTTAATAATAAAATTTCATGGTTATCTATACTCAGTATTTCATGTCAAGAAATGAAAGTTCAAGATGAATATTTCATATATAAATTAGTAAAATCAAATTATAATGGATAAAATTATCCAAAAATGGATAACAAGTTATTCATACTACCTTTATACATTAAGAAAAGCCAAAATATTTACCATTATACATATAATTTATAATTTTTTTATTTCTATTTGCATCAACTAATTTAATGTATTAAATATAAGGGTAATTTTTTAATAATAATATTTCATTGTTATATAAGATATGTATTTCATGAAAATAAATTAATATTTGAGATGAATATTTTGTATATAAATCACTAAAATCAACTTCTAATGGATCACATGATCCACAAATGGATAACAAGTTATTCCTTTTATCTTTAGACATTAAAAAAAGACAAAATATTTACTATAAGGTAAGATAATACTCAAAATAAATAAATCATCATATGATCAAATAATATATTAATCTCTAAAATTAAACATTAACATAAAAGGTTTAATGTAGATCATTCCATAAATAACTAACCATAAATCCCAATTTACCTAAATAGCATCAACGTTAAATAATAACTTAACCACAATGAATTCATTATACATTTAATCTTACAACCTCAAAATGATATTTAATTATTATAAAACAATACTACACATCAAACCTAACGTTTACAAATACCACACCCTAATAAAAATTTTCCAAACCTTTTAGTAATCACCTTGAAACCTAACAATTAAAATCTTAAAAGGAGTGTATATGCATTTGAACTTATGATCAGAAATAAAATTATAAACCCGTTATGATAACCATAACTATTAAGTTAGAATCATATAAAAATATCATATTCTGCAAATTTATCTAAACATTAATCTGATACCAACTATTATATCCCCAAAAACACACACCCGAAATACAGTGATTATAACAAAATCCTTACATTTATGGATTTGATTCCAAAAAATGTGACCAAATTTTAACAATCTAAAATTTAAGATATAAAATAAAAATATTGGATCACATACATTCACAAATACCTTTTAGGTTCATAGTTTTATATAATTATTAAAAATATTATAAAACATTATCCATGCCCTTAAATGAGTAATTTTTTCCACTACTCCAATATTTTCATATTCCATATTATAAATTTATCATATCTCATATATAAAACATATATACGTTAATTAAGAAATATATTTATTCATTACTTGGTGAAAATAAACATAGTAAGGGTATGATAAAATTCATACTATGTGTAAATATAGGTAATAACAATTAAATGAATTTAATGAGAACTATATAGGGATAAGGGTATAAGAACATATTAAAAGCTTATAAGAATAAAATAATATAATTCATACACATTAAAACAATTATTATAAACATTGTTTCATGGAATAAATATTTAAATAAAAATGATAGACTGAAGAGTTAATATTCCTAGTCCATGTGATAATAATCCTTGATCATAGGAAACATAAGAACTATATGTAAGCATAAATAAAACATATTGGTAACTTAGAATAACAAACATTCATCATGGAATCACATAGATGGAAAATTAAAACATTTTTTTTAGAGCAACATAAAATAGTTATCTACATATCTTCATAAGAGTACATATCATTAGATAATTCTATCTCCCCTTCCTAAGAGTAACATACAACAGTTGGATCTATTGCTTAACCTTATATATTGGATGGCTATAATGGACCTACCCATCCTTGTTTTATAACAAATCCACCCACAATTGGTTTATACTGGATAAAAACATACATGGTTTATAATGGAGACACCCATCAATCAACCATATATATGTCCATGTATCATAAAATGAGAAAAACAATTAGAAACTTTCAATTTTCAACCTAATTATATTTGTTGGTCTTTCATAAGTTGATGTACCCTTGTAAATTAAATGTGTTCCCAGAAAATTTATTCAAAATCATCATAATCTATCATAACAAATAATAAGTATTGTATAATTACAATATATCCCCAGTGTATCACAATTGACATCAAGGGTTTTTGTCATTGATTAATATAAATATTATTAAAAGAACATTAAAAACATTCTTGAGTAAAATACCATTTTCATATTGAAATTCACTTTTAAAAAATAAAAAATTCAATATTATTAGGAAAAACGTTTTCTATGAAAATAACTATTGAAACATTTAATGGTTTTTTTGAAGAAAAATATTCATTATTGAACAAAAAATCAATTAAATCGTATATGTTGAAATAAAACCTTCCTTTGACACATTGGTAAAGAATATCAAAATGTATCATACTGTCAATTTTAAAAATATTCCTTTATAAAACCTTTATAAATAAATTAAAAGATAATTTAATGGTACCTTAATAAATAATTGATTCATAAATGATAAAAATCATGAAAAAATTTTATAAAAAATGTATATGGAAGAGAATGATTCTCAATCTTAAATAAGATATAAGGTCAACATCAGTTACAAACAAATTACTTGATGTTTCATTAATAAATAAATGTGGAAATTTAAATTAAACAAGTAAACCACACTAACTAATATATGAGAATGAAATATATGTGGTTCAAGAAAATTTGAGTATATAATCCCTCCAAAAGGAACTTCAAACATAGACATTCTCAAAATAATATGATATTGTATCATAAAAACACTAATTATTTTGGTATCTTTTGAATCCTAATCCCATGATAGAAATGGCATAAAATGAAAATTTAAAGACCATGAATATAAGGAGATACATGATATATCATTTTATTGAGGTTATATTCACCTCATAGAATAATATATGTGTATAACATAAAAAATATGTCCCACAGAAGGAAAAATATACGATGAATAAAAATTACAAAGATCATATCATTGAATGGAGAATTAATCAATGGATATAATATGTGTAAAAAATTTAGATACATAAAAAAAATTAAATACCAAATAAATAAATAAAAATTTTATTTTACACATAATCTTCTCATAATATAATCAAAAAAGAGGTGATATAACTCAATGAAAGGAAATTGAGTTAAGAAACTCATTACCTCACGCCCAGACTTGACACGTGCGTTATTTTTATTCCTAAATAATTAAATTTTTTAAATTATTTACAGTACTAAAAACATTTATAAATTTTAATATTAATTTTATTTCACTTACCTCCAGTTCATAATTAATTAACTAATTAATTAAGTTATCTTTTGGATTTTTGAGTAAATTCGGTTTATATATAGAAAATGACATTGGTGGATTGACTATGGTCCAAAGGAGTTATAGTTTCATAATATATGAAATAATATTTATGAAAGAAATATTCTATTTTATACATTAATTAAAATTTTATAACAATAAATAAAATTTGTATTGGAAAAATGAAATATGTTGTATCATAGAGCCATTAGTCCTTATGTACACATGAGTAACTTTTTTATTTTTCAATGAGTATATGGGAAGGAATTTAGCATTGATTTTTAATTTCTATAATTATTAATATATCATAATTATCATATTAATTATTTAAATACATATATATAACTAGCCATATGATGTGGTGATTGAAAATAAAATATATCACCTCATGAGGCAGTAGCCTTCATGTATGATTGATGTTTTTATTTTATTATTTTTTGTAAAAAATAATAAATTTACATTAACATACCATAATAAACTTTATATCATTTATATCTAACATTTTTACTATCCATAAGATGAATTTATGGGAAATAGATTATATTAGTTTTCATGGAGGTAGTCTATTGTAGAAATAAATAACGGTTTCATTTTACATTATATGAGGAAGAATATGGATTTTGGTTAAGAAATAATCCTAATAAAATATAACTATATAGGACATTCTTATGTTGTTATATCAAAATGGTTGGAAGAGTTTTAAAGTAGGTATAATAAGAAATAAATTACTCATGAAGGGGGGAAGTGTAGAGAAGAGGGGGTTTCCGTTTATACGTGATGGGGAGGAATCACTTGGCATTTATGAAAATATATAATTGTTATTAAGACATTTTCCTCGAAATGTGTCCCATAAATAACTAAATTTTGATTAAAATGTAAAAATTTTAAAAATAAATCCATACAATAGTATTGAGAAATGTTTTTATATCATTTTAACCCTTATCAATTTAATTTAACCCCTAGTAAACATATTTTAATATTAAACATGGTAACATATTTTAACTCTTTTTAAAATTAATTGTACCCAAAACTTTAGTTTACATTTATATATAATATTAATAATTTTTATTCTAAATATTTAATACATTTAATAAAATTTAATTCAAAGAATTGTAAAATTTTAATTTAAAAAAATACAATAAAATATGATGTAAAATTGTTTTCCAGAAAAAAAATGTCTTCTTAAGTATAAAAAGATTTTATAGAAAATTTAAGCATAAAATTGATTCAAAAAACATAATTGAATTATTAATAATATAAAATAACTAATTTTACATAAATAACATTTAAACAAATGTATCACTATAAATTCTTGAAAAGAAAATATAGTTTTCAATAAAAACAAAAATTTCACTATTCATAATAAAATTAATAATTTCATAAATTTATAAAAAAATTCACTCTAAAATAATTTTGACATTAGTATTTAAAAAATAAAGTTCAATTTTTCAAATAAATTTTTTAATAGTGTAAAATTACTTATGATATTTTCTCACAAAAAAAAACAAAAACAATTTTTTAGGTTTTTTTTTAAGCATAAAATTACTTTATTTATAATTTAATTATTATTTCCTAAGAATTAACCAATATATTTTTATTGAGTAGGACCATTAAAATTTTATTTCATAATGTGGTTATTCCTTTTCATACCACCCAATAAAACAACTAGGTTATAATTATTATATTTAAATTATAATATTTTGTGGGTATTTAATCTGTGTTTTACATTTTATTTACACTATCAAACATAGTATTATTTTTAAAAAAATCATTACAGACTTAGGATAGTTTATGAAATTTATTATTATCTTTAGGGATTCCCAACTAAGTTTTTTGCAAACTAAATTCCATTAATAAGCCACTTTATCATTAGGAACTTTATCACTTTCTTTCCTTACATAATATAATCCAGGGGCCCTTGGCTATGGAAAGAAACTAAATGGTTGGGTGATTGAGATCTTGAAAAATATCATATTGTAAGTAATATCACACTTAGTAATTGAGGTATTTAATTTTTCAATTTTAACTACTTTAACAAAAATAAAATTCATATTAAACCCATTGTATCTTAGGAAATTTAAATTATCTCATGTTTTATTCCTTTGTGTATGCATTATTTTAAAGATTTAGTTTTTAAATCCCTATTCCATTCATAAAAATACTTTGTCCACACCACATTAATATGTAACTCTTTAAATTTACCCACATGTTTATATTAATCACACAAAAATTTTACCAATGTATATTTATACATATCCAAATGAAAATAATGTATAAGTTATAGGAACTCTTCATGTATAAGCATAGTGTTATATAATATTGATAAACTCCACATGATTATTTCAAAAGTGATATATATAAAACCCTCATATTTCTTGAAAGTGGTATAATCCTTTATGAAACTGAAAAATCTAACAAAAATTCCCTCTCCCCAGGGATAAATAATCCAAGAGAATATCTAAATTATAATAACTCTAAAACCGAATATTTACAAACTATATTCAATAAATATTTTAAAACTTATAATTTTAATAATGATCAAAAGTATGAGTAGTAGAAAACTGAATATTTTGAGATTTCACCTGACATGTAATGTAATTATTTAGAAAATACTATTATTAGTTTATCATATAAATAAATCATAAACAGTATTCACATGTCATAAAAATTTTTAAATGTGAATATTCTATATGAATTTAAAACTAAATAAAATCTTTAATTATTTTCAAAAACATGAGATAAAAATTTTAAATTTTCATATTTTATTGAAAATCTCATTTTTCATGGCCTAACACTTACAATTTCTAAACATTTTAAAAACCTATAATTAAATTTAACAAAATATAAAATATAAAACAAAATAGGGTATAACTAATTTTATGACTGATAATACTATCATAAGTCATAAAATTTTCTTGATATAGGAGGTAAAAAATATGTGAATCAATTATATTATATGATATAAAACCAATCATACTCTATGGATCATATAAAAAATACAACATAAAATATTATAATATGTCAAACATATTTTACAATATCATATTTATGTAATGATATGTCTTTTAATTAAACCATGGCTTCATCATGGAATATGATATCATATATCATAACCTATGATAATGAACAAATCAATGGTTTTATGATATATCATACTTTAAGATATATCATAGTAATCTGTTGTAATCAGGGAACATAAATAATAGACAACTAACATTCAGTTATAGCATATCCTATTTTATGATATGGATGAAAAGACATTACAAAACAAATTTTCTTCAAAAAAAATAAAAGATAAATTTTTTAATCTATTAATGATCCTTACTCTAATACCACTTATATATTTAATTAGTTACTCTAATGAACTAGTAATGGAAGAAACCCGTGTAGAATTCTTAAACTTCAACAGATCAAGATGCTATAAAATATAAAGAATATAACAGTGTGAAAACCTGAAATATCATAAGATCTATATGGAATCTATAATTAATTATGTTTGAAAATGATCATTAATTAATTAATCAAAATCTCCTCACCTATTAGGGTATTACACTGGCCTTGGATCCATGTTCATATCATGGGGACCCCAAATTACCAAAGGGGTACTAGAACCTTCATCGAGTGATACATGTTGTTTTATGAATAATAGGGATTTATATAAATTATATAAAATTATTATACACAAAAAAATGGGATTATATCCTCTATATATCCATCATCTATTTTATTCATTAAATGAAGAGTTTCACCTATATCGGGTTCCATCTCATAGAATTTGTATATTATAAACCATTGGTGTATTCTTCATTCAGCACTTTAATAAATGTAATAAATGTTTTAATGAATAACAACATGATTCATAACTATTGAAAAATATGTGGGAGAATATGTTGAAGGAACTCACATCCAATCCATTTAGTATTATAATCCAGCCATATCATATGATATGGGCTAAATATGACATCAGATTCTATTTTAAAAATACAATATTATCGTGGGCTATGATATTCAACAAATCAATATTTTTTATATACTATGATTATGTTTTAATATATTATATACCCATATTTTATGTGTTTTATTAATTATAACCTCTCTAGAACTATAGTGATAGACCCATGCCTCACTGAATTAAAGGCATCATATGAAGGGATATTGACCCGGGTGGAGGACTTACACACATCATGATCTCTTTGATGGGGGTAAATTGACTCTAAAGATATAATACCCATGTATCAAGTATGTGGGGTCATACTGAACCTATCTATAATATTTTTGGGACCCACTCCCTAACATAACCTCACTTCTATAGAGATTCTCCATACTAAAAACACTTGGATCATTACCCATGAAACCCATTGTTATAACAATAAATATAAATAAAAAACTATCTTTATTATCTTAAAAATATACTCAAATTGATTCTTGTACCATTCCATATAGATCTACGTGAAAAAAATACTCAAGATAGGTAATTTATTAATCTAAAATTGGAATTCAATGAAGAAGTCATGAAAAACACAACATAGAAAAAGTAAGGACCACATGGAAGCTTGTAACACAATAGAATTGGAGGTACATACCCTTGGAGCATGTGGATGCCCCAAAAAATGGAAGCTCGTGTGAAATTTCACCCATTTTCATAGTAGCATGCATTAGATTCATGGGTTTGGTTGGAGGACCTATCCTAACAAACCCAGTTGAGTGCAGGTTAGGCTAGGAAACTTGGGATTATGGATCAAGGTCTACTGGGATAAGCTATCATATAAATAATTAATAAACAATAAATATACACTAGACTATCCTGGATGGCTAGTCACATGCACCTCCCAACCCAAATATTAGGTTGGACTAGCCCACACTGATGGGACAAGCCCCACTAGTGGGATCACACCACGACAGCTAAGTGGCCACTACCTCACTTTATCATGGTGGCTGGAGCTGGTTATCCCTTATGTGTAGCACCATATATTCCATTGGAGGCCTCCTTCCTGAAATTCAATCCATATGAATGTTTATCTCTCTCCACCTTGAATTTTATATATCATGTTATCTCTCTTTGAGCATTATCCCCATCACGTTATCTCCCTCTGAGCATCATCACAAACCTATCTCATCCCACTTATATCATCATCCAAACATCACATCCCCCTTACACCTTACCCACTATACCACCAAGCCAAAATTTAGCTTTTGCCTCCACCTATAGTCACTATCATCGCCCATGAATGAGGCCTACAATAATTCATTTACACTTCAAAATGAGAGAGAGAGTGTGTGTGAGAGTCTTGATATAGGGGAGATATAGGAGAGAAATAAGACGGATAGTGAGAGGTATAGGTAGAGGGAGAGATTTAAATCACCTTATACTTCATCAATATCCATTAAAAACCTTGAATTCACAAGAAAAAATGTTAGGGTTAAATTCAACTATCTTCAATTCCATACCATAAGGATGTATAATTTTAATAAATGGGTAAGAGAAAAACAATTAATTATGTACTCCATTTTAATCATGAAGATAAGTGGTTCAATATATACTTTTAACATGATATCGATAAGTAATTATTTTATGAAAATAAAAAAACATTAACTCTAATGGGATCATTCATTATATAAGATCATTTATGTGTCATTAGAAATTAGTGATGGTGGCAATTCTATTCATTGATTTAGTAGATTATATAAATTCTCACAAAATATATAGATCTTCCTATTAATCCCTCTCTCACACACACACTATCTCTCTCTAATTATATTTTTTATGTTATTTTACCATAGAATTATATAAAAATATCATTAAAAATAAAAAAAAACTATTATTTTGTGGTATTTTATTAAAATTTTCTTTTTCTGGTTCAATTCAAGAAACTAGTGATGAAAACAATAATTATATCACTTCTTTGATGAAATAATTATTTATAACTATATTTTAGTCATATATTTCCCATATAAGTCCTCATATTTAAAGAAAAGAATTATTATCATGAGAGCATGTTCACAACACTTAAATTTAATAAATTATTTTAAATATATCATTATCGAGGCTCTAAATGTCCTCAACTCTTCACTAACACAACCACTCATCAAAAAAATATTATTTAAGATATTTAAAAGTTTAAAATTGAAATAATAGTGTTGAAACAATATCATCACATTCAAGGTTTTCCTTTTTAAATTCCTAACCCACTAAAAAATTTGATTTAACTGAGCCCATATCTAGTTCTCGTGCTCCAATGAGATTTCCTACATTTTCCCATTCCACTAAAGGATGCAAACAAATATAATAAATATGTAATGAAAAGTACATTCTTGGTGGTACTTGATTTACCATAAATTGTATAAAAAATCTGTACCATCCAACATTTCTATGTAACACCTTGAGTTTCTATAAATTATTATTTTTTTAATAAATTAAATTTTATTAATAGCTTATATTACATACAGCACCAAGATTAAATAAACCATGATATATTATTAACATTATCATTTAAAAGTTCCAATTATAACCTAACCATTAAACTTAGAGATATTAATATTACAAAGTAATTTTTAAATATTAAGTATATTTTTTATATAAATAAAATTTATTGAAAAAAATTGTACTTATTTTTTAGAAAATTATTTATATGTTTTAAGAATAATATTTTCTCAAGAAAAATGTTACTTATTTCTTTTTGTGAAAAATAATAAAATTAATTTGTGAAAATTTTAGAAAATTAATTTTACAAAATTAACTTCATTTTCAAAATCATCACATAAGGATTCTCTTATGGTGAATTTTTGTGATTTTTCTGAATGGATTATTTTTTCTCTAAATAGTGAAAAATATTGTCTTTTATTGAAAACTCAATTTCATTTAAAGAATTTATAAGTTTATTTTTTGTTTTAAGATGGATATAAAATTGAAATTAAATAAATTATATTAACATTTATCACATTTATCTAATTTATTTCATTTGAATCATTTTTATATTTAATTTTGATATAAAAACCTTTTAAACTTTTGAATATTTTTTATTGAAAAATAGCTTTCTCATCATGTATGTGGGATTAATTTTAAATTAAATTTTTCAAAAAAAATAATGGAATTTTAATATTAGATTATATATTTGGAATAATAATAATATATTTTATATTTTAAGGCCAACTTAATTTTTTACCATAATTATTTGTAAAAATAGTAAAAAAAAATATTTACCATTATTAACGTAAAAATGGGTTTACCAAGGGGTTAAACTAAAAATATAATGGTTAAAAATGATACCAAAAATGTAAAATACCAATTTTATGGCCATATATAGACCTTATCATGTATAATTATATATAATTTTTCATTTTGGATCTTTTTGGCAATTAAAAAACATCATAACACATTTTTTTTTAAAAAAATTACAAGTGTGCCACTCGCCTCACTTATAAAAGGCCGCACACTCTCCTATCCTATTAAAATTTCCAAAACCCTTTATTTTTTTCCAAGACCAACCCAAATAACTTAATAAATTCCCTCATCACATACCATAATCCTTAGTTCATTCAAAATTCAACCTAATAATCCTTTTGTTGGAAACCAAAAGACATAGTCTGAAGAAGAGGTTACACCCCTAACCGAGGGTTTTATTTTATTTCTTCCTCTAACTCCTTAAATTATTATTAAAACATGATGATATAGTATATTTAATATGTTAAATATAATTATAAGTTCATATTAATTTAAAAACCTATAATTATCTTCTCTTCCATCAAATTGGATATAAAATCATCTTTTGTGTGTACAGCAGACTACCGCCTTGTGAACCAATATTATTCATTTTCAATCACCACCTCTCAAAGATAGATATAATGATGGATTAAATGTTTCTTTATTATTTTTATTATATTATTAAAATTATTTAATTATTATATTACATATAACTTCATACTTTATACTCTGTGGGAATACGATAGCATCACTCATGTGTACGGAGAACTACCACCTCGCAAAGCAATGTGATTCGTTCATAGTTTACATGGATGGTAATAAGGATGGGTTTAATAAAAATATGTTATCTATATATATTAAACAAAAACTATTCTTTAATTTTAATATATTATTTAATTTCTTTCTTTCAATTCATCGAGCAAATGGATCAGTGTTCATGCATATGTATGTCATACCGTCTCTAGGAATGGTGTATTACTTTTTTTTATCTCTAAAACTTATGGATTAATTTTAGAAAATATCTGTTGAATTTATATTATATTTATATCAATGTTATAATTCAAGATATTATGGAACCATTATCAATGTTAGAGGAACAGAAGATTAGAAACTAAAACATACACAAAAAACAAAGTTGTTATTGCCGGAAATGTGACTTTAATATATAATTGTTAATAAAATGGTAATAAAAGATCATAATAAAATCATATATGTTATGATATATATAATTATGTTTCATTAATATATTCATATTAAAATTATATTTATTATATATGAGGTTTTAATATGTATGAAGAAAGTCGATACTTAAGGTATGGGATTTCCGTCTGAATTTTATTTTCTATGAGACAAATTTCATATTCACACAAGTTAATTTTATGTGTTGTATATAATAAACATGAATTTATTTTATAATCATTATTGTAAAAATTATTGGGTTTAAATATCCATATGATGATCTATCTTTCATGGGGATCACAGTTAAACATTTAGTAAATATATAAGGGATTTTTTTCTTAACTTTCCTTAATTATGACATATGTTATGTTATGAACATATATTATTTTATAAATTATATATACAACCCCATAGACCTGTAATATCAGTAATTTATTGATTATCATGCTATATTAGGTTTTATTTAATGTAATTCTTTAATGGGGATTACAATTCCAAGTTACCAGAGTTGTAAAGTTTTATGCTACAATCTCATCATTTATTGGGATTGTATATGATTATGTTTACTATGATTAAATATTATGATCCATCTCTCATTAAACTGATGAATTTTTTCTCATACGATTATGTTATGAGAATATAGTTTTTACCTTCGTTTTTTTTCTATTTAGGTACCTAAGAGTTCAAAATAATATTTTTAATAAAAATCAACTTTATTTTTCACTTCAGTTGAAAACTCATTTTTATTTAAAAACCATGTTTTCATAAAGTATTTTAAAAAATATTTTTAACATTACCCAAATTATTTATAAAATACATTTTTACCAATGTTTTAATTTTATTAAAAAAATTGAAAGGAATCTTCATTTCATTTTCCAAAAAATTTCAAATTGGCTTTTATTGAAAATGTCAAAGGAATACTCATTTTTACATGTACGAAATGATAAAAT
Organism: Viscum album; assembly: GCA_963277665.1. NCBI lineage: Eukaryota > Viridiplantae > Streptophyta > Magnoliopsida > Santalales > Viscaceae > Viscum > Viscum album. The sequence goes on along the minus strand of OY728140.1, from coordinate 1,706,916,958 downwards.
TATACCAAATATTAAATAATAATTTAATAAAAACTTCCTTTATAATCTTACAAGGCTATTTTCAAATAACATTATTTTGAAAATTTTATGATTTAAAAAGTTTTTTTCAAAGTGGAAAGGATAATTTCATCACAAAATGTTTTAAATAATAATTTGAAATAATTTTCTATATAATATGACATCCTTTGATGTTACCTATTTTTTTACTAGGGATAAAATCCAATAACACCATAATTATTCTCTCTCTAAATGATTTATTTTTATTATGGCCTAATTTTTATGAAACCTTATTATCTTCAATGGGTTATACCATGAAGAAATTCTTATGAAACTCGCTTCATTTCATGGTTTGTGGTATGATGAAATGAGGAAATATTATGAAACCTCTCTCTTTTCCATAGGTTTTGATATGATAAAATGTTTATGAAACCCATATCATTTAATATATTAGGGTATAATGAATGTATTTTGGAATTATGGAATACATACGTATGATTTTCATTATGAGATTGTTGGGACCTATATCTCTCTATAGTGTATTGGGTAAATATTTGTACTTCATGAGAAATATATAAATGGAATGAGGAGAGAACCTGGTTTAGTAAGGGAATTTTTCTACTATGATGGTATTAGGAGTAAACTTTAACTACTATGATGGTTTGTGGAGTGAACTCATTAAACTATGGTAGCCTTATAAGTGAGCCTTGAAAACTATGGAAATTACTTTCTATGCTTATGTGTATTCCAAAATTCTATGTCCTATGCCAATGTTATTTTCTTATGGATCATAATCCTTAATTTACATAAGATTCATGTCTTATGAAATGAAAATATTTATGTCATGACACAATTTCATAATCTTTGATATACAGGGTATTGCTTTCAAATGTTATGCTCATTTTATGATACCATTATGTTCATGTTATACTTATATATCTACCTTGTTTATCCTCAATGGGAATCTGATATCACCATTTCTTATGTTTAATTTCCTCAGGTTATGAATAAATATTTTATATATGATTTTTCTAAGAAGGTTTAGAGATATGAAGAACATATTGGGACGTGATTAAGTTAACCTATGAACTAGTTTTTTATGTTTCAAAGATTTTAAAGGCATAATACCTTTATGATCCTTAGAAATGTGTTTTTTTAATTTAGTAAATTTTCATCAAAAAATTATTTCATATCTATGTTTGAAAATACTATGTCATTATAGTTTGTATTATAGGATAAATTTAGTAACTCTTTGAAAACTAGGATGATAAAACTTTAGTAAGATACCTAAGTATATTTCTAAGGATATGTCTAAGGATGGGACAAAGTATAAGAAAATATCCTATAATTTTGGTAAAGGATAGAACTAGTGGTTTCCATTAAATTGCATCCTTATCTAGATACTACAAGTGTATGTGGATCTAGAATATATATACCTAGGGTTAATAGCTCTAAAAAGTTAGAATTGATCTGGACTCAATCGTCGCCCGGTGTATCACAACGAGCCTTGACACACACCTGGTTAGACACTACTATGGGATATGCTTTGAAAATTTACATACTCTTTACAAACCATCACAAGGAAATTAAATAGATTATGACTATGAATTACCTTGTATAAACATATGGTGTCATAGATTAAAAAGAAAGTTTCATTATTTAGATATACTATATGTTATTATTCATGACTATGTAGTTCCCCACTATGGTTATTTTTTATTACACTATGTTTTTTGTTTTTATCAATGAATGGAACATGTAGGAACCATGTTAAACCTAAGTGTGAAAGATAATGAAATTATTTTTCTCGAGTATCAAATAAATAATGGAACAATAATGTAAAATCTCATTTCTATTCTCACAAAACATTCTCAAGACATGAATCATGCCAAACTTCTAAGCGCGCAAATGATAAGACAATATTCTATAGATTCCTTCATGAGGCAACACCAACTTTCCTTCAGTGGATCCATTTATCCTCTACTTTAAAATTAATGGATCATTACCACTAAAAATATATTTTCCATTCTATAGTGTTTGGAACATGAAAAAATCATTTTGGTTGTCTATCGTTTGGAAGGTGAATTTGATCAATTCTAGACTCTTATCAAGAATATAAGGGAATAAGATGAAATTTACTCCATGGATTGGGACAAGTTCAAGAACATATTTATTAAAAATTAATTCCCTAATATTCTTCATATAAATATGGGTAATGTGTTCCTTGATATAAAGAAAAAAGGATGATGAACCTATTTGTATCTATGATAAAATTTTACATGACTTTTGAGGAACACTTTTGGTATTATCATCCAATAAGAAAGTATGGTTAATTAGTTCTTCAGTGTCTTAAATTCAACTATAAAGAGGATGTTATCTATAAAATACCTCATTATCTAGGAAGATATTGTTTTATGATATATCAAAATATAAATGGAGGATGGAGTAATGTATCAATATCATGGTTTTGATGAGAAGATAAAAATGGAATTCAAAGGAAAATATAAAAACCATGGAGAGAAGAAAATCAGATGTCATTTATATGAAAAGTGTGGGGAAAACATTAATAAAATTGTATTAAGGGGACTATTAAATGTTTTAATCATATAATAGAATATTAATAATCATTTTAATGTTGAAGTGATCGGAAGAATATAATTGATGATGAAAATAGAGAAGAATATCCACAGAATGCACCACCCACACTCCAGTGATTCAAATGTAATGATTATATGGATTATTATAACTAGTGAAAAAATCTACAAGTTAATGATGATGATCAACATCATAAACCATTTAAGACAAGAGGTAAAGGAAAATATCATATGATTATTGTCTCTAATGAAGGTTATGAAAAAGATGTGGTGAAAGGTACAAAAATCATCCACTCTAGAATTATTAATTTCATATTTGACTCTGGATCTATATATTCTTTTATATATAATGAATTTTATAAAGGTATCAATATGACAGCCAAATTATTATGTATAAAATTTTTAGTGAAACCCTATAATGTAATTATGACTACATCTCAAGTATATGATTCCTCTTCAATAGACGTTGTGGGAATGTTTTTCCAGCAAATCTTATCATTTTTCATTGGGTTGAATTTGATGTTATTTTAGGCAAGGATTAGATTTCTCTAAAAAAATCCCTTATAAATTTCTAAGTAATTGATGCCAAAATTGATATTCTAAAACAACTTTGATCATCTATAATTGAAATATTAAATATTATATTTTGATGTAAATCATATCCATAGTATGCATTTTTATTCTTATTGATAAGTATATTAACAACTGATGGTTGTGAATAAACTCAACATTGATGATACACCAATTATTTCGGTGTTTTTGATGTATTTATAGTATAGTTTACTAGATTTTCACTAAAATTTGAAGTTTAGTTCTAAATATAACTCATACTTAATTCCACACCAATGTTAATGAACCCCTATAGAATAACCTTGATTGAGTTATAGGAATTGAAAATGAAACTTTAGGAGAACCTTGAAAAGGGATTTATTTGGCCACTTGTGTCACCTTGGGGTTCACCTATTCTTTTTTTTTAATTAATGATGGATTGATGAAACTCTATATTGATTATCAAGAGCTGAACAAGATCATGAGAAATAACAACTGTCCTCTAACTAGTACTAATGGCATGTTTTATCAACTGTGAAAATATCAAGAATTTTCATTGATTTAACTTCATTCAATGTATCATAAATTGAGGGTAAAGAACAACCATATACCCAAGACATCATTCTATACAAGGCATGGACTCTATAAATATATATTTATTCCATTTGGTCTTTCTAATTCCCCTACTATATTTGTAGATTTATTGAATAGAGTCTTTAGAGATTACATTGATTAGTCTATGGTAGTATTTATAGTTGAAAGTATTATCTATTCAAAGATAAAATAAGAGAATTAATATCTCTTGATAATAACACTAAAGACCCAAAGGAAGGAAAAACTATATGATAAATTTAAAAAGTGTGATTTTTGTTTGAAAAAAGTTTTATTTTTGGGTAATATAATCTTAATAAATTGTATATCAGTATAACCATCAAATATGGAGGCTATTGTGTGTTGGACCAGACCAACCTCGATGAATGAGATTAATAGTTTTCATGGTTTAGCTGGATATTATTGAAGTTTTGTGGTGAAGTTTTCAAGATGATCTAATCTAGACACCAAGGTAACTTGAAAGGGATACAATTTCCTCTTGATATATGAGTGTGAGGAAAATTTCATGTAACTAAAGTAAATATTAGTGAGTGGACCTATGATTTCATTACCCTATAGTGGATAAGGACTTTTTTAATATATATTGTTTCATTTGAGAAGGTATTAGGATGTGTTCTTATGAATAATTGCATTTTTATTACTTATTCATCAAAAAACAATAATGTTTATGACAAAAATTACACAAAACATGATTTGGAGTTAGATGCAGTAATTTTTACATTAATGATATGGAGGAATTATCATTGTGGAGAAAATGTGATATATATACCAGTCACTAATTTTTAAAGTATATATTCACACATAAGGATTTGAATATACACCAAAGATCATTTTTAGAGATGATTAAATATTATGACTGCTTAGTACATTACCACCCTACGAAAGTGAAAATGGAGGATAATCCCTTGAGTTGGAAGGATCATTCTACTTTATCAATGATGAGGATCAAAAAAGTTCTAATATTTCTATATGTGAAATGTATGGATCTGAAAATTCTATAGTAAGGGGAGAAATATTATATCTCTTGGTAAAATGTCTGACCATCTATCCAAGTGATGATTAACATGGTGTAAAAGGATTATGCAGAACTACAAAAGATTGTTAGAAATGTTCCTATGTTTAATATTCATCATGATGGACTGATAAGGTCCAGGAACCATGTATTTTTTCCATCCATGCTTGTTTTGAATGAATTATTAGAGGAATATCATTCTTCTTCATTCTCTATTCATCCTAGATGTATGAAGATATATATAGATTTGAAATAGTATTTATGGTGGGTTAGATAGAAGAGAGATATCACATTGGTTTTATCTTAGTTTTTGGTATGTTAGAAAGTTAAGGATGGGAGAAAAAAGTATAATGGGTTGTTATATTAATTACCCATACCATTATAGATATGGGAAAACATCACCATGGATTTTTTCAGAGAATTAACCAAAACATATAAATGGAATAATGATATATGGGTTGTAGTTGATCCCCTTAATAAGTCATCACACTTAATCTCTATTATAGAATACTTATATATTGATCAAATTGTCAGGATATATAATAATTGTTAAGGTTTCCTGAGTACCACATTCTATCATGTCTGATCAGAATCTAAGATTTACCTCAAAGTTCTAGAAAACTCTTTAACAAGCTCTAGATATGAAGATATGTTTCAAAACTACATATCATCATCATCATATATATAGTTGGTCTAAAAGAACAATTAGAACCCTATAAGATATGATAAGATCATGTTCTATGGATTTCAAATGTTTTAGGATCAATACATTCCTCTATTTGGTTTTTCATACAATAATAGCATTCAATTGAGTACTTAGATGTCTATTTATGAAGACCTCTATGGAAAAAAGTATAGAGATCCAACTTTAAAAAATGAAGGATAAGAATGAATTCTATTGGGACATTTTTTTCTAATTAAATGGATGATAATACTAGATCCATTCAGTAACACATCAAGGAAAATCAGATTTGGCAAAAAAACATATGCTGATAATTGCCAGCATGATCTAGAATTTAAAGATGGTGGTAATGTGTTCCTATGAATTTCTTCGTGGAAGAAGGTAATGATTTTTGGAAAGAAGGAAAAGATAATCTTTATGTATATAAATACATTTGGAATTATTCATCATATCAGTGTGGTATATTATTAGCTGGTGCTTCTACTAAACATTCCTTATGTTTTATATGTATCTCTCTTGAGGAAGTAAATACTTGATCCTTCACATGTACTAAAATCATAGGTCGTAGTGATGGAGCATGATATTTATTATAATAAATAGCTAGTGGAGATTCTTTTTTGTAGATAGATAGTACTATGAAATAATACCATTCCCCTGGTTAATGTTTATTGGTAAACCCACTAGTTTAAAAAAGCTATGTGGGAACCTAAGGAAATGATGAGGTAGAAGAATCCCTATTTTTTGTATGAGAGAAATGAATTGTGAGGGATAATTCATTTTAAAAGGGGTACAATGTAACACCATGAGTTTTTATGAATTAAGTTTTATGAATAAATTAAATATCATTAATATCTTATGTTATACGCAACACTATGTTTATCATGTGTTATAGGCAACACTGAGTTTTAACGAACTGCGATATAATATTAATATTACTATTTAAATGTGACTATCATAAAAAATATACTAAAAATAGAGATATGAATATTCATAAAGAATTTTTAAATATTAATTATAATTTTTTTCACAATAAAAATATATTGACAGAAAAGTACTTAATTTTTAGTAAGGTCTTTCTATGTTTTAAAAATACTACTTTTTAAAAAATGTTTTTTATTTATTTTTGTTAACCATATTAAAATTATTTATTTATACTTTTTTAAAATTAATTTGATAAAATAAAATTCATTTTTTAAATCATCATGTTAGAATTATCTTAGGTTTTATTTTTGGTATTTTTTTGAAAATAATAATTTTTTAATGAATAGAGAAAATGCTGGTTTTTATTAAAAACTTGTTTTTTATTAGAAGAATTTATCAGCTTTTTTTATTTAAAATTGGTTTAAATGTAAATTAAATTAAATTATATATCAATTAATCTAATTTTTTTCATATGAATCATTTTTATATTGAATGTTTATATAATTTATTTATTCTTTTGAAGCTTTTCTCTTTGGAAAAAAATCTTTCTCATCACATTTGATAGATTAATATTAAATTTCAAATTTTCACTTAAATGGAGTTAATTTGTATAAATGGATTCCATATTTAGATTCAAAATAATTTGTATTATCTGATAATGTAAACTTATTTTTTAACCATATTTAATTTTAAAACCAATAAAAGTTATCTATAGTGGTTAAGGTAAAAATGGGTTTACCGAGCGGTTAAACTAAAGAGGTAAGGGATAAAATTGCCTAAAAGTTGTAAAACACCCATTTAATAGTCATATTTTGAAATTATCATGAATAATTATATAAAATTTTTAATTTTTTGAGCCATGTGACATGTAAAAAATGGGGGGTATAACTTTTTCTTTTCAAAAGTTACTATGGTGCCTCTCACATCACTTATAAAATGCCATCGACTCTCCTCTCCTATTAAAATTTCAAAAACAATTTGTTTTAAAAAAAATTAACTACCCAAATAACTTACCTAATTCGATCCTCATCCTAAAAGCCATATTTTTTCAGAAAGGTTCCCTAAGTATCATTTTAGTGCCGACAAAAAGATGTTTTCTGAAGAAGACGTAAAACCCCTAATCGATCATTTTATTTTATTTCTAAATGAAACCCCTTCAATTATTATTAAAACATGATTATATAACAACATAATTATCTTATATATACTGAGATATTTTTATGTTATTTTTGAGGACCTACAACTATCTCCCCTTCCATTAAATGGGATATGAAATCATCATTCATGTGTATGGCGGACTACCGCCTCAAGAACAAATGTTATTATTTTTCCATAAAAACCTCTCACGGATGGATATAATGGTTAATTAAATGTTTATTTAAGATATTTAAGATATTATTATACTTTTATTATTATTATATCACAAATAACTTCCTACATTACATTATATAGGAATATGATAACATCGCTTGTGTGTATGGCAGACTACCACCTCGCGAAGCGATGTGATTCATTCACACTTTACATTAATGGTAATTATTGTGGGTTTAATAAACATATGGGATATATTTATTAACTAAAAATGATTCTATAATGGTAATATATTATATACCTTTATTTATTTCTATTTTTCAAGAAAATGGAAACAATAATCATACAAACGAACAACCTATTGACTTCATGAATGATGTATTTCATTTTCTAACTCTAAATATTATAGATTGGTATAAAACACACACACACACACATATATATATATATATGTATATATATAATATTTATATAATGGTTAAAATTTTGGAGATTATTTTTCCTTCTTCAATGTAAGAGGACCAAAAAATAACAAATCAAAACATACACGAAAAAAACAGTTACTACCTGAAATATGAATTTAACAAGTTATTATTAATAAATGGATAATAAAATTATTAAAAAATATAATAAATGGTATGATATATATAATTATGGTTCCAAAATAGATTTATAATATAACTTATATTTATTATATATGATATTTTAATGTGTACAGTGGAAATCAAGACTTAAGGTGAGGGATTTTTATCAGTTTTATTTTCTATGAGATACGTGCCATATTCACCACATGTTTCTTTTCTTTGGTTTATATAATACCAATTAATTTATTTTATAATTATTCTACTGAAATTTATTGGTATTCACAGATCAATTATAGGATATATCTTTCAAGGGATTTATAGTTTAAAAGTTACTAAAGTGATAAGGGGTTTTTATCTGAATTTTCCTTCATTAAGACATATATTATGTTATGCACCTATATTCTTTATCAGGTGTATATAGAGACCGTTTGAAATTTAATATAATTAATTTATTTATTTTATTGATATTTTAAGTCCCGTTAAATGTTATTCCTTCATGTTTCTTAAAATTCACGTTACCAAAGTGATAAAGTATTTATGTTACAATTCCATCAGTGATCAAGATTGTTTATGAATATGTTTCTGATGATAAAATATTATAATTCAACTCTCAATAAATTCATGAATTTTCATCTCCCCTAGATGTTTCATGAGAATTAATTTTTTTTCCCATTAATTTTCCTCTCTTTTTGAACTCCATAGTTCAAAATAATTTTTTTAAGATAAATATTATTTATTTCTCTCTTCATTCAAAAACTCATTTTTCTTCCAAAACCATGTTTTCTAAAAAAATTAAAAATGTTTTTAATGTTCTAAAAATTATTTATTAGGAAAAATTTTACCCATGTTTTACTTTTTAAAAAAAACTAATTTAATATTAGTATATTTTTTCAAAAAATTCTCATTAATATTTTACTAAAAATGTGAAAGAAATCCTCATTTTAACATGAACGGTATAAATGGAATATTATATTATGAACACTAATTTCTTTGAAGATTCCTTTATAATATTCCATATTTATTTTCGATGCAAATGAATTTTAAAAATGTTTTAAGTTTTAAAAAAATAAGTGGAAAGCATATTTTCCTCATGAAATGTTTAAAATGATTATTTGGAATTGTTTTTCATTTATAATGACATCCATTGATATTAACTATGAATTATTGGGGATATGATCCAAGGATATCATTCTAATTATTTCTCTAATGGTTTATTCCAATTATGGCATGATGTTTATGGAACCTGTTTCTCTTCCACATGTTATATTATAAGGAAATTATTTTAAACACCACCTATTTTCTTAGGTTATGCTATGAAGAAATGATGAAATGATTATGAAACTTGTCACTTTTCCACAATTTTTAATTGGATGAAATGTTTATGAAACCCATTTCATTTCATGGGTTATGATATGATAAATGTTTTATTATCTTATGTCACACATATATATGATTCTCATTATGTGATGGATGGAACCTATATCTCTCTCCAATACATTGGGTAAAGATTTATATATCATGAGATAGATAGTACCAGAATGGGGAGTGTACCCTATTCAGTTAGGGAATTTTTCCACTATGATTCTCTTAGGAGTGAACCTTGATCACTATGATTGTTTGGTGAGTAAACACATTCCACTATAATAGACTTATAAGTGAGCCTCCACTAATATGGAAATGATTTTCTATGATTATGGTTATTTCTTAATTATATGTCTTATGTCAATATTATGATCTCATGGCTCATGATATTTGATTTCAGTATGAATTATGTTTTATGAACTACTTATATTTATTATATAACTTAAGATATGATCTCTGATTTTCATGGTATGGTTTTCAAATATCATTATCATGTTCTTAAATTATTATATTCCTATAACTGCACCCAAATAAGTGTTTAGAAGTATTTTATTAAACCACTGCAAAAAAAATTTGAAATAATTTTGCGGTGGTTTGTTAAAAACTTCTGCTAAAACATTTATTTTTTTCAAAAACCCAACACTTCTCCCCAGAACCACCCACTCCCCCAATCCTCACGACCCCCAAACCCCTTGTATCCCTACCCTTTCCATGCCTCTTTGTCACACCTTGCTTCCGGTCCCGATCCTCTCTACCCCTTGCCACACCTCACCGCCAGTCCCGAGCCTCGCCACCCCTCACCGCTTCTCGCCACTGGTCCTGAGCCTCAACGCCTCTCTGTTGTGGTTTTTAAACTCTTAGATCCTCAAAAAACATATACCCATTAATCAAGGTAACTTCTTATTCTTTTTTCTCTATTATTTTGATTATGTATTTTGTGATATTCCAATTGATGTGTTATCATGAGATTTTTAATTGTTATTTAATATTTTATTATCATTACATAATTAATTTATTAATTTTTTCATTCTAGAATTATATAATTATTATTAATAATGAGAAATTATTTTATCTATTTCTTTTAACATAACATGAAATATTTCAATGTAGGTTTTTAATTTAGTGATAAGTTACTAATGGAATGGGTACATTCTTGAAATAATTGAAAAATTTTAAATTTGTTACGTTATATTAAACTAGACATAAGTTAATCATGTTTATGATTACATTCTTGGTCTTATTAAATAAATATCTATATGGTTATGTTATATAAATAGAGGATTTTATTTTTTTATTCTCTGTTGTTACTTGGATAAAGTATAAATCTTTTTTTAAATTTTGGTTTTAGGTTAGGGATGGAAGTTAAGACGTTTCATTTATGTTATTCCATAATTAATAAATTATATAAGAATGAATTGAGTTTTTAATAAAAAATAACAATATTTATATTACTTTCATTTACTTTGAAAAAATTTTGAGTATAAAATTGGGTTTTCAAAAAATATTAAATTTTATAAACACTAGTTGTATTTATTTTGAAAATTTATTGTGTATGATTTTATTGACCCCAAACATTAAATTGAATAAACAATTTTGTCACTATATTTATAATAGTGACTAGGTATGGGTTACTTCATGAATCACACTTTAATTATATAAGATATTATATTTTGAAAACATATCATTTTGGAGTTTTTATTATTTTTTATAATTTAATCATAGTTGTCAAATTTCCCCCATACTTGATTCATTTTGTATGTATTAAGATGTAAACATATTTTATATAAACTGAACACTTATTATAATGAAATGTTTCAATGTGTAAAAACCTTTTTCCATTGATAATACCTATTTTTCTAAATAGTTTTCCCCAAAATTATGTTTTAAAACATTGAAAACTTATTTGGATGAAGAACATATATTTTTTCTTTTAGAATGTGTTTCTTGAAACTTAATCCAATACATGTTCATTGATTAGAATTTTAATAGTATATATTTGTTTTTTCTTATTCCATGTATTATACTTTGTTTGAGTCACTACTAGTATGCATCAATTATATCATATTCCATATTTTATGTTTTATTTGGATAGTTACTGGCATGATTTGATGAATTTAAAATTAAAATAGGTATTTACATTATCTTATTGGATTTTTTCTTTAGATATGTGATATTGGATTACTTTGTGCTGATATTGTAAATGATTTCCCTAATAAAAACATTTTTATAAAAGAAAGGATTTGTTAAGTAGTTTGGAAAAATGTAATTCTTTAACAAATGTTTTCTATGGCCAAAACATATGTATTTAGTGTTTGAATTATTTTTTATCCTAATATTTATTCAAAATATTCATTTTATCATGAATTTTTTTATTATAATCTATAATTTATTTTTTAAAGAAATATTTTTTATCCAAATAGAGAGAATATGGATGTATGATACTGATTGGATCTCAATTGAGTTTCAAATTAAGTATTTTTTTATTTTTTATTTAATAATGATTCAAATGGATGGCTTATAAAATTTCATTTCTATAGTTTCATTGGAATACCTTGGTTAATTCTTATTAAAGTGAGTTACCATATAAAAAATAATTTCTAGATAATGAATTATGTTCGGTGTTAAAATTGAGAGGAATAAGTCACAGTATATTCATAATTAAAATGAAAGGAGTGGAATAAGGAATTTTATATTTGATTGGTTTCTATTTATTTATCCTCATGCGAAAGAAAATGTAACATATAATGAAGACAATGGGATGATTATACTTGATATAACTAATGAAAATAATGATTTTGAGAGAGTAAAAAAATGATGGATGATGCAAGGAATCTTGTATATCAAGCATGTGTTAAAATAAATTAGTTGGAAATTTTAATGTTAATGTATCATAGTAAAAACATGTATGTAATTTATAGTATTGGAATAAATTATATTATTACCTTTATGTAAGTGATTCTTACCTTTACACAAGTGCTGCAAATCTTTACACAAGTGTTTCTTACCTCTACACAAGTACTAAGCTACCCTTAAGTTCCATGAAAAAAAAATTAGTTACCCTTGTTTGGTGAACTATAAACCTTTAAATAGTGTATAAAATTAATGTTTTTTCTTTATTTGTTCTTTAGTAAATGTTTATTACCCTTATGTAACTTTTGAGTTCCATTATATTGCTTTTCTAGTTACCTTTACATGGCCAGTTTAAGTAAAAGCTTACCATTACACAACATTACTAGTTACCCTTTTTCAATGCTTATAATTTTTTCTTACCCTTACATAGCATTATAATTTACCTATATACAAAATTTTTAAAATGAATATTATCTCTTTGTGAGATGTATATTTTAATGTTTAACTTTACAAAAATTATAAAAATTATGAGGTACCCTTATACAAACTATGAAAAAATTATTTTAACCTTACATGGGATATATAGGTATAAAATTTCCCTATTATATTTAATTAGTAGCCTATCTCATCTTTTTGAAACATAGAAAGCCTATGTCACTGGAAAATATTACGTAGACTGAAATACATTGAGTATTTTTGAATTTGAGTGTGATACTTTAAACAGTAACATGTTTCTATTTTAATTTCTAACTTTTGGGTTTGAAATGTATGATGAAGAATTAGAAAACACCCATGTGTATAAGATTCAATGGATTTATAAATAATGTTATCCATTTTTATTTTTTTTATAAATAGAAGATAAGGAAAGAAGTAGATAAGGAATAAGAAATACATTTAGAACTTCATGGATTCATTATACTGATTTTTTGAGGCATTTCTAGTTCACCTATATTTCCTTATTTTGTATCAATTAAATAAGGGCTGATGTTCACTACTCTACACCTGTTTCTTCATCAACATATTATAAGGACCTGAACTTATTACCTAAATTAATCTTTAATTTAGTAAATAAATCACTTCCTTTCACATTGAGAATCTTTTCAATATTATATCTTTAGACAATTGTGGAATAATACATTCATAAGATTAAACATTAATACAGATTAGATACCATAAAAATAGTAGTAATTTATTCCAAGATATAAAACATTAAAATTTTACATCATTTTCTTTAAAAATTATTCAATCAATTAACTTGGATTCCTTCTTTGTCTTACTCATCTTTATAGACTGTTAAAATTATTTAAAAACTTGGGATTTTTACAAAAAACTTGGTAAGGGATATGAAAATAAGGAAAGAACATATTAGACCATGAATACTTGTGACATATGAAATCATTTTCAAAGACAAACTTGTTACCCATATATACTTTATGATACATGATATTTTAACAAGATCCCCACAAAAAAAGTAATAACATAAATAGAACTATGAATATATCTTGTAAAATTACAGACATAATCCTATAACCATCTCTACTATCATATAATTTGTAACCCTCATGGCTACCTTACAATTTTTGTAGTCATAGCAGTTACAATTGGAGTAATCATATGGCCGACCTCCAACTTACACATAACCAATGACTTTTAGGGATATATAGGTCCCATAATTCATCATAAATAATTCTCAATAACCATAACATAACCATAGAATATGAATAATTGCATAAAAACATTGCTTTTGAATTTTTTTAAACAAAATTTTAAAAAGGGATTTTAAAATAATAGCCCCTTAGAAATATCATATAATTCAATTAAGACATAATAGAGTGTATTTAATATGTATAAATACTATAAATAAACATAATTAAATGTAACATCCCGGGTAAATAAAGAATAAAGAATTTTCATATTTATTAATATTTACGAATTAAATATTAATTTTAATTAAAAGGGGTTTCTACGTTCTATAGCGTACTCGGTACGCAACGATGAGTTTCTTTGAAAACTTACGTTGCACACAAGTAATAAAATAATATTATTTTAAATTTTAGTTAACGAGTAGCCGTTGTACTGGCGGGAATGGATAGAAATAAATAAAATATGATTATATATGTTTTTAAATGTTTTTACATTTACCCAATAAAAGATAAAGGCTTAAAATACGGAAAGAGTTCAATTTTAGGAATTTATACCCTAATTTTCACGAAAGGTCCACTTATCACCTTTTGACAGAGAACCGCCATTAAATATAGTTTTGATCGATCTTATAAATTCTATTGGACCAAATATAACTCTTCTTTAGAATCAGGACATTAAAATTTACTTTGTGTAAATTTTTGGTACCTTTCTGATAAAGTTCATTTTTTTTAATGAATAGTGTAAAATGTTGTATTTTAATTCAAAACCACTTTTTAATCTAATTTATTTATATGATTAGATTATCTTTTTAATTGTTTTTAAAGTGAAATTATAAAATATTTTTACCATTAAATCCAATAGTGGTCGTTGGAATTAATTTCACTTTGAAATCGGACTTAAACTAGTGTCAATCTTTTGATACTTATTGTTTCATAAAAACACGCTATTTGCTCTGACAGCGGGAATTAATTATTAAATTAATTAATTTGACTTATATGTTTTGAATTTTGTAAAATAGACTTCATTTTTGAATTCGTAATATCAAATATATCTTAGGGTGAATTTTTGGTAATTTTCTGAAAAACTTCAATTTTTGATGAATAGTGAAACCACTAAGTGGTACTTATAAAGACTGATTTTCCGTTTAAATGAAATTTTGCCATCATTGTGTTTTGAATTTAAAAAATCCGATATACATGGTTGTCATTAAGAAGTAAAATGTGGTTCAATGAGATTATAATAATTTTTTGGTGAATAGTAACTTATTAAGTTCTTAATCGCGATTAGTGGTAATTAATGTAGTTTAAGGTAAAAATAATGTTTTAATAAAATAAGATGAGCTTGACACATGTCCTACCCTCATTGGTTGTGTCATGGCCGACCAAGACAAGCCATGGGTCAACTTGGGGACCCCATGGAGACACTTTGGTTGGGAAACGACATAAATAACTTTTTATTTAATGTAAAAGTAAAAATGACACAAACATAATATGTTTGACAAAAACAATTTTTACATGGGGTTATAAAGATCATATTTTTGATTATAAATAGTCATTGGAAATATAAAAAGATTTCCTACATCATAGTATTTTTTTTATAATTTTTATACATTAAATAAATTAAATTATTTATGACATAATAATGATGCAGCGATGACATCACTATTTGACGATTTAAATAAAATGGAAAGATAATGTAAAATCTATAGACTACACATGTCCAAAACTTATTTGCTGGGTGGATTTCGAACCCTTATCACCTTATCCACTAATTATATCAATGGGGGACCTTTTAAAACAGAAACACATTTTCAAATAAAGTAATATTTCCTTACTTTCCAAAAGTGTCCCTCCTCTCCTCTTATAAAAGGCCCCCACCTCTACCTCATTTCACACACTCCTCAAGCCTTTGGCTCGGACAACCCCTGCCCATTTACTCTCTCCACATCTCTCTCCTCATCCTAGAGGATTCCCTTTGGGAATAATCCTTTCAAAGGAAGCCTTTAGGCTCAAATCAAAAGGAGTTACACTTTTAAAGGTAATTCATTCTCTCATGTTCATTTGTTTTATTTTGCATCTCCAACCCCCTAAAATCTTTTTATTTACTTCTTTTGTAAAAACACCAGTATCTTCAATATACTAGGATGTTGTTATAAGATTTATTTTATCTACACTCTCACACAACTACATAAAATGGTTAAAGAACATACGGTTTCCGTGGATGGCGAAATTCTGCCTCCCGAAACGATGATTGTTCAATACTCATTTAACACCTTCAAAGGTGGCCATTATGATGTCACTATTTTTATATATGATATATAATATGTTTAGTTTTTCTTTAAGCTTCTGTATTTTTCATTTTTGGCATACCTTTATGGTTTCCATTATGGGTAAACACGATATCTTCATTTAAGGAAGTGCGGACTACCGCCCCCTCAAAGTGATGTGATTCGTTAATGCCATATGTGGGACGTGTAAAGGATGGATTTAATGTTATTATATATGATGTTATACTGGAATTATAATATACCTCTATATCATTATTATTTCTTTCCATTAAAGTATGAGATAGAAATGAAAGTAGCGTTCATGCGTACGTACGGCTTACCGTCTCCATGAACGGTGCATTTCATTTCTTATCCCCAAATGTAATGTACTATTAAAAGTACATGCATATAATGGATATATGTAATTAATGATATATCTAAATGATGAATATAATTCTGGAATTAAAATATACATACCTCTCATTTAGTTTTAATTCCATTAATATGACAAAGAAATGAAAGTAGCGTTCATGCGTACGTATGGCTTACCGTCTCCATGAACGGTGCATTTCATTTCTTACCCCTAAATGATTATGTAATATTATAAATACATGTATATGCTGGATATATATGATACATATTATATCCAAATCGGGAATTTCATTCTGGATATAAAGAACCTTTGACCACACGAACAACATGTAATTGTAAGAAGTCCACTTTCGACTTAAGAACCAAATATTGAGAAAACAAACATTATTAACTTAAATGGTTACATAATGTTTATAACATGGAAATAAGTGATATAAAAGGAATAATGAACTTTAAAAGGGTTCTTAATCAAGTATAAATTAACTCAAGTTTATTATTCAAGACGTTAAAGAACGATCGAGTCAAGTCGGACCCGAGGTAAGGGACTTCATCTCAATCTCCTTTCATTGAGGCATATTTCGTTTTATACACAAATTTCTTTTATACAGTGTATAAACCCCTTTGACTTTTACTTTTATACAAAAGGAATCTTTTTCTACGAAGCGTTTTACAAAAATACAAAAAGGAATGTTTCTTTTAACGTACGCGGCGACAACGACCTTTTCTGCCGCCGCGAGTATTATTTTGTCTTTGGATTTCTCAACAAGCCGTAATGTTTTTAGAATAAAATAAATACCATATAATCTTTTATGTATTTTGGTATTGAAAATGGTTTTGAAAAAAGATTCTATTATGTAAATATATTTATGATGTATTGTTATTGAAATGTGGAAATGTTATCATTCCTTTATATTGGTTTTATGTTTTATGATTTTATACTGGTACTTGGACATTTTAACGGGTGGTTACGTTATAAACCATATGATGGGTGGTGCCGTGAATACCAGGACGGGTGGTTACGTTATAACCTCCAATGCATTGGGTATGGAAGTCGGCCGTATGGCTATTCCATTAAGTATGTATGGAAATTGGCCGTATGGATATTCCATTAAGTGATATGTGTGGAAGTCGACCGTATGGTTATTCCACTTAAGTATGTTTATGTCCCAAGTTACCTTTATATATGTTATGTGTTCTTTATATGGGTTTTATGGTAATACTTTGGTTACAAAAAGGTAAGTAATGATATTTTATTCAGTGAAGAGTTTTTACTACTTCATAAAGGTGAAAAGTATTACCTTGATAAAGTATACATGGTTTACTATTTGTTTTGATAAACTAACAGTTTTTATTCTTTGTGTATCCCTTACTGAGTTTTTATGCTCATCCCAAGTTTTTGAAAAAATTTTCACAGGACTTAGCATGGAATAGGGTCAAGGATGGGATCAAGGGAAAGTCATGCTACCTAAAACATGAAACTAGACATGTTTATTTTTAAGAGTTTTTATTTTATGGAAATTTAGTAGAAGATACTACTTTGTAATCTTTTGAGATGTAATAGTTATGTCCTAATTCTCTAAAACTCTAAACCTGAAAAGATCCTCAATGTGAATTATTCATTTAATTCAATTTTAAGTAAGGTTTTAGGACGGGGCCTTATAGTTGGTATCAGAGGTCGGTTTAGACAACTTTAGGAGTTAGAAAAGTGTTAAATTATAATATGATTGAAATGATATAGCATTTACGGATTACCATGTTGCTTCGCCTAAGATATTTCTGTGTTCAGAATGGTTTTCCGCAGAGGAAACAAAGCAGCTATGTTGGGACGACATCAGGAGGAAGATAACCTTCCAAATCAGTAACCTGAGATGGTCGGAATCGGAACTGAACAGTTTGTTGCAGTGATGGCACTGTTTACTCAGGCTATAAATGGTGGTGGTATCCATGCACGAGATCAGCCAGATCAACCGCAGAGGAACATGTTAGTGGTGGAACATTTCATGAGGCAACATCCCCCATCATTCAGAGGATCATCTGACCCTGTGCAAGCTAAAGGGTGGATTAAATAACTGGAGAAGATTTTTGATGTCATGGGGTGTTCAGAACATCAGAAGGTTAGTCTTTCTGTTTACCGTTTTGAAGGTGAAGCTGATCAGTGGTGGTCGATGGTGAAAAATATAAGGGATAGTGATGAGATTGAGGATCTTCACTGGGATGAATTCAAAGGTATGTTTCTTGAAAAATATTTTCCTAAGGTAGTTCGTCTTAGGATGGAAAAAACAGTTCCTAGAATTGAGGTAGGAGGATGATTCAGTGGCTGCTTATGAAGAAAAGTTCACTCGATTGGCAAGGTATGCTCCAAACTTCATACGAGATCTTGATAGTAAAATAAACCATTTTTACTCAGGGTTAAACCCAAAGTATCGAAGGGCTTTAGCTTCTCGTGAGTTCAAAAGTTATGAAAAACTTGTTCGATGTGCGGAGAAGGTGGAAATGGAGTTTTCCGATGATCAGGTGTTCTATGACAAATAACAGAATAAGAGGTCTAGTTGGCAGGCAAAGGGGAAGAATTCATCAAAGAAGCAAGGAGGTAAGAAAACCAAATATCCATCCTATGAGAAGTGTGGTAAAATGCATCCTGGATAATGTTTATCCAAGTCTGGTAAGTGCTTTTGGTGTGGTAAGTCTGGTCATATTACTCGTAACTGTAAGGAAGATGATCAAGCAGGAAATGAAAAGCCAACGGTAAGATGTTTTAAGTGTAATGAAATGGGTCATTATGCAAACGAGTGTCCAACGAAGAACTCAACTGGGGGAATGCAGCCAGACTACAAGCAGAAAGGGGTGGTGAAATCCTTTTCAACAACTTCAGCAGATGTTGGGCCCTCGAATGAAGTGGTGTCAACTCCAGGGAGCTCAGTATTTTTCGAAGATTGACTTGAGGTCGGGGTACCAGCAGTTGAAAGTAAAAGAAGCAGACGTTCCGAAGAATACGTTCCGTACTTGATATGGCCATTATGAATTTGTAGTTATGACTTTTGGGTCAACCAATGCACCTGCTGTATTCATGGACCTTATGAATAAAATTTTCCATGAGTTCTTGGATAAGTTTGTGTTTTTGTTTTGAGGTTAGGGAAGAGGTTATGTGTGCCTTGTGATTCACAGTTGGAGAATGAGTTGTTATGTGAGGCTCATAGTTCCCCGTTTTCAGTTCATCCTGGCTGTACTAAGATGTACAGAGATCTGCGGGAGTATTACTAGTGGGATGGAATGAAAAGAGATATTGCTGATTTTACTGTGAAGTGTTTGACATGTCAACAGGTTAAAGCAGAGCGGCAGTTACCGAAAGGGATGCTTCAGCCTTTACCAGTGCCAGAGTGGAAATGGGAGAATATATCCATGGACTTTGTTGTGGGATTACGTAAGACATCTCGAGGTAATAATGCAATCTGGGTTATTGTTGATCGCTTGACCAAATATGCTCATTTCCTTTCTATACGAGATACTTTCTATCTAGATCAACTTTCCCGTTTGTATATTAAAGAGATAGTCAGGTTACATGGAGTTCCTCTCTCCATTGTATCGGATCATGATCCCAGGTTTACATCTAACTTTTGGAAATGCCTTCAGAAGTCGTTGGGTACTAAATTAAATTTTAGTACAGCTTTTCATCCTCAATCAGATGGGCAGTCAGAACGAACAATCCAGACATTGGAGGATATGCTACGAGCTTGTTCTATGGATTATCAGGGAAGTTGGGACCAACATCTTTCTTTGGTTGAGTTTTCTTATAATAACAGTTTTCATTCCAGTATACAGATGGCACCATTTGAGGCATTATATGGGAAGCGGTGTCGAACTCCAGCATTTTGGAATGAAGTGGGAGAAAGGAAGCTGATGGGACCAGAATTTGTAGAAGAGATGGCAGAAAAAGTTCAGTTGATTCAGAAGCACATGAGAACAGCTCAGAGCAGGCAGACGAGTTATGCGAATAACCGGAGGAAGGATCTATCTTTCGAGGTAGGTGATCATGTTTTTCTCAAGGTTTCTCCTTGGAAAAGTGTGATGAGATTTGGTAAGAAAGGAAATCTGAGTCCAAGGTTTATTGGACTATATGAAATTTTGGAGAGAGTTGGATCAGTTGCATACCGGGTGGCTTTACCTCTAAGTTTATCTCAGGTACACAATGTTTTTCATGTTTCAATGTTGAGAAAATATATGCCAGATCCATCTCATGTTTTGAGTCCAGAGGTAGTTCAGCTGGAAGAGAACTTATCTTATGAGGAAAAATCAGTCCAGATTCTTGACCACAGGGAGCAGGTGTTACGGAATAAGGTAATTCATCAGGTAAAGGTTTTGTGGAAAAACCATGTGATTGAGAGGCAACATGGGAATCTGAAAATGCTATGAGGGATAAATACCCCCACTTATTTTGATAAGTGAATAAAATTACGAGGACGCAATTCCCAAAAGGGGGGAAGGATGTAACATCCCAGGTAAATAAAGAATAAAGAATTTTCATATGTATTAATATTTACTAATTAAATATTAATTTTAATTAAAAGGGGTTTCTACGTTCGATAGCATACTCGGTACGCAACGATGAGTTTCTTTGAAAACTTACGTTGCACACAAGTAATAAAATAATATTATTTTAAATGTTAGTTAACGAGTAGCCGTTGTACTGGAGGGAATGGATATAAATAACTAAAATATGATTATATATGTTTTGAAATGTTTTTACATTTACCCAATAAAATATAAAGGCTTAAAATACAGAAAGAGTTCAATTTTAGGCATTTATACCCTAATTTTCACGAAAGGTCCACTTATCACCTTTTGACGGAGAACCGCCATTAAATATAGTTTTGATCACTCTTATAAATTCTATTGGACCAAATATAACTCTTCTTTAGAATCGGGACATCAAAATTTACTTTGTGTAAATTTTTGGTACCTTTCTGATAAAGTTAATTTTTTTAATGAATAGTGTAAAATGTTGTATTTTAATTCAAAACCTCTTTTTAATCTAATTTATTTATATGATTAGATTATCTATTGAATTGGTTTTAAAGTGAAATTAGAAAATATTTTTACCATTAAATCCAATAGTGGTCGTTGGAATTAATTTCACTTTGAAATCGGACTTAAACTAGTGTCAATCTTTTGATACTTATTGTTTCATAAAAACACGCTATTTGCTCTGACAGCAGGAATTAATTATTAAATTAATTAATGTGACTTATATGTTTTTAATTTTGTAAAATAGACTTCATTTTTGAATTCGTAATATCAAATATATCTTAGGGTGAATTTTTGGTAATTTTCTGAAAAACTTCAATTTTTGATGAATAGTGAAACCACTAAGTGGTACTTATAAAGACTGATTTTCCGTTTAAATGAAAATTTTCCATCATTGTGTTTTGAATTTCAAAAATCCGACATACATGGTTTTCATTAGGAATTAAAATGTGGTTCAATGAGATTATAATAATTTTTTGGTGAATAGTAACTTATTAAGTTCTTAATCGCGATTAGTGGCAATTAGTGTAGTTTAAGGTAAAAATAATGCTTTAATAAAATAAGATGAGCTTGACACAAGTCCTACCCTCATTGGTTGTGTCATGGCAGACCAAGACAAGCCATGGGTCAACTTGGGGACCCCATGGAGACACTTTGGTTTGGAAATGACATAAATAACTTTTTATTTAATGTAAAAGTAAAAATGACACAAACATAATATGTTTTACAAAAACAATTTTTACATGGGGTTATAAAGATCAGATTTTTGATTATAAATAGTCATTGGAAAGATAAAAAGATTTCCTACATCATAGTATTTTTTTATAATTTTTAGACATTAAATATATTAAATTATTTATGACATAATAATGATGCAGCGATGACATCACTATTTGACGATTTAAATAAAATGGAAAGATAATGTAAAATCTATGAACTACACATGTCCAAAACTTATTGTCTAGGTGGATTTTAAACCCTTATCACCTTATTCACGAATTATATAAATGTGGGACCTTTTAAAACCTAAACACATTTTCAAATAAAGTAATATTTCCTTACTTTCCAAAAGTGCCCCTCCTCTCCTCTTATAAAAGGCCCCCACCTCTACCTCATTTCACACACTCCTCAAGCCTTTAGCTTGGCCAACCCCTGCCCATTTACTCTCTCCACATCCTTCTACTCATTATAGAGGATTCCCTTTGGGCATAATCCTTTCAAAGTAAGCCTTTAGGCTCAAATCAAAAGGAGTTACACTTTTAAAGGTAATTCATTCTCTCATGTTCATTTGTTTTATTTTGCTTCTCCAACCCCCTAAACTATTTTTATTTACTTATTTTGTAACCACACCAGTATCTTCAATATACTAGGATGTTGTTATAAGATTTATTTGAGCTACACTCTCACAAAACTACATAAAATGGTTAAAGAACATACGGTTTCCGTGGATGGCGAAATTCTGCCTCCCGAAACGATGATTGTTCAATACTCATTTAACACCTTCAAAGGTGGCCATTATGATGTCACTATTTTTATATATGATATATAATATGTTTATGTTTTCTTTAAGCTTCTGTATTTTTCATTTTGGGCATACCTTTATGGTTTCCATTATGGGTAAACACGATATCTTCATTTAAGGAAGTGCGGACTACCGCCCCCTCAAAGTGATGTGATTCATTAATGCCATATGTGGGACGTGTAAAGGATGGATTTAAAGTTATTATATATGATGTTATACTGGAATTATAATATACCTCTATATAATTATTATTTATTTCCATTAAAGTATGAGATAGAAATGAAAGTAGCGTTCATGCGTACGTACGGCTTACCGTCTCCATGAACGGTGCATTTCATTTCTTATCCCCAAATGTAATGTACTATTAAAAGTACATGTATATAATGGATATATATAATTAATGATATATCTAAATGATGAATATAATTCTGGAATTAAAATATACATACCTCTCATTTAGTTTTATTTCCATTAATATGACAAAGAAATGAAAGTAGCGTTCATGCGTACGTACGGCTTACCGTCTCCATGAACGGTGCATTTCATTTCTTTCCCCTAAATGATTATGTAATATTATAAATACATGTATATGCTGGATATATATGATACATATTATATCCAAATTTGGAATTTCATTCTGGATATAATGAACCTTTGACCACACGAACAACATGTAATTGTAAGAAGTCCACTTTCGACTTAAGAACCAAATATTGAGAAAACAAACATTATTAACTTAAATGGTTACATAATGTTTATAACATGGAAATAAGTGATATAAAAGGAATAATGAACTTTAAAAGGGTTCTTAATCAAGTATAAATTAACTCAAGTTTATTATTCAGGACGTTAAAGAACGATTGAGTCAAGTCGGACCCGAGGTAAGGGACTTCGTCTCAATCTCCTTTCATTGAGGCATCTTTCATTTTATACACAACTTTCTTTTATACGGTGTATAAACCCCTTTGACTTTTACTTTTTTACAAAAGGAATATTTTTCTAAGAAGCGTTTTACAAAACGACAAAAAGGAATGTTTCTTTTAACGTACGCGGCGACAACGACCTTTTCCGCCGCCGCGAGTATTATTTTGTCTTTGGCTTTCTCAACAAGCCGTAATGTTTTTAGAATAAAATAAATACCATATACTCTTTTATGTATTTTGGTATTGAAAATGGTTTTGAAAAAAGATTCTATTATGTCAATATATTTATGATATATTGTTATTGAAATGTGGAAATGTTATCATTCCTTTATATTGGTTTTATGTTTTATGATTTTATACTGGTACTTGGACATTTTAACGGGTGGTTATGTTATAAACCATATGACGGGTGGTGCCGTGAATACCAGGACGGGTGGTTACGTTATAACCTCCAATGCATTGGGTATGGAAGTCGGACGTATGGCTATTCCATTAAGTATGTGTGGAAATTGGCCGTATGGCTATTCCATTAAGTGATATGTGTGTAAGTCGACCGTATGGTTATTCCACTTAAGTATGTTTATGTCCCAAGTTACCTTTATATATGTTATGTGTTCTTTATATGGGTTTTATGGTAATCCTTTGGTTACAAAAAGGTATGTATTGATATTTTATTCAGTGAAGAGTTTTTACTACTTCATAAAGGTGAAAAGTATTACCTTGATAAAGTATACATGGTTTACTATTTGTTTTGATAAACTAACAGTTTTTATTCTTTGTGTATCCCTTACTGAGTTTTTATGCTCATCCGAAGTTTTTGAAAAGTTTTTCATAGGACTTAGCATGGAATAGGGTCAAGGATGGGATCAAGGGAAAGTCATGCTACCTAAAACATGAAACTAGACATGTTTCTTTTTAAGAGTTTTTATTTTATGGAAATTTAGTAGAAGATACTACTTTGTAATCTTTTGAGATGTAATAGTTATGTCCTAATTCTCTAAAACTCTAAACCTGAAAAGATCCTCAATGTGAATTATTCATTTAATTCAATTTTAAGTAAGTTTTAAGGCCGGGGACTTATATTAAACATAATATAAACAAAAACCATCACAGAAAAAAATTTAATACCACATAAATAACGAAGTATAAGGTTAACCCAAAGAATGGAAATCGGGTTAAGAATTCCCTTACCTCGGGTTTGTCTTACTTAAAACTAATTTAAAACTAATTTATAATGGTTAAAAAAGGGTTATTAATTTCTTATCGAAACATATCTATCTTTATAATACCTTATATGATCATGTCATTACATCATTTCACCCTTTAAATATTAGTATTTTTGTTCCTTGCATTGTTTTGGGTGTTTTCTTTACATGATTCTCCTGATCGGTTCCTGATGGATATTCTTGTCGATTGGGAGTGAAACTCAAAAATTGGAATGGATTGGTATTTAAATATTTATAGAACCATAAATTATACCATTTAACCTTTTTATTTCTTTCATGAGGAAGGTTCGTGAGTTAAAACATTATTGATATTTGTTTAGGTCAATTTGGTGATTCTTTGGTCGTAATGAACTCATTTTTTTTATAAATTAATAACATGTTTATAAAATGATTTTGGAAAATTATATAAGATATAATGTATAAATTATAATCTGGTTCAACCATAAAATTTTTTTCATAACTAGTCTTTAAGGAAGTAAAATAAATTGAAATCACATCGTCCATGATGTCAAAAATTTGACACATCACGGATTGTATTTTAATTTCTTGAATAAGTGGGAGAGGAGAAAACATTTAATGGTGTGTATTCCATAAACATGATGAAATCTAGAATATTTAAGATATTTTATCATTCATGCCTCTTGGATAAGGGGAGTTTAGGAAAGAAAAAAAATAATGGAATCTCAAAAAAAAAGAAAAGTTGAGAAATCACTTATGAAAATTTGGCATCCTAACAGCGTCACATAAAATTTCATAAAATATTTTGATGAGAGAAAAGGGGTGTCTCATAAATATTACATAATATAGTCAAAAAGGAGGATATGGAATAAAATATCCCAATATATTCCAAATGAAATTAAAAATAATAACATAAAATGAAAGAAAAGAAAGAAAACAAAAGAGGATATTTACCTCTTGATCTCTTTTCCTTGAGATCCTTCTTAAGGACTTTAGTTTTGTCCTTTTGGTGAGACCAGCAGATCTAGGACATGGGGAATAGAATTGGGAGGATTATTGGGTGGAATATAGGTAAGGCTCAAGGCATGAGAGGTGTGGGAGGAAGAAGGAAATGAGGATGGTATTTATAGGGTAGGAGAGGAGATATTTTTCATTATTTTAATCATTATTATAATATTTTTTCTCAAGACTGTGAATAATATTAATTCATGTCATCCAAAATATTAATAATGGTATGTGAGTTAAAACCAAGTGGTTTTACATCACTTATGATGTCATAAATAGTGTATTTAACAAATAATTTGAATATATGGTATTTTACCGTATTTCACTATTCATCAAAAATTCAAGAATTTTAGAAAAATCCCAAAAAATATCCCGTACCATTTTTCAATGTGTAGAATTAATAAATGAACTCCATTTTTGGAAAATAATTTTCTAAATACTATTAACTTATTTTTAAAATAAAATCATACTTTATTCAAAAATTAACAATTTTAAAACTATAACTTCTTTTATATCACATTGAAAAATTAATCAAGATGTCATTATCTTAAATACTTAAGAAAATAAAATTATAATACAATTTACTATTCATTATGTTACTATTCACCAAAAAACAAGTTGGTTTCATCAGACTCCAAATAAGTTACTGAACAAAATTATAGATAACTCTTTTTTGAAATTCAAAACATATAAGTGGAAAATTTATTTTTAAAATATAGTTATAAATATCTACCTAAAAAAAGTTTCATGCATTTCAATTTATTTTTAAAAATATTTGGGTGTTACATTATCCCCACCTTCTCGAAATTGTGTCCTCGTAATTTTATTTACTTATTAAATAAGTGAGTGTATTTTCCCCTTATAGCATTTTCATACTCCCATGTTGATTTTTCAACCATGTGGTTTCTCCAAACAACCTTTACCTAATTTATTACCTTATTCCGTAATACATATTCCTTTCTATCAAGAATCTAAACTAGTTTCTCTTCATAAGAAAGGTTCCCTTCCAACTGAACTGCTTTTGGGCTCAAGATATGATATGAATCTGGTACATACTTCCTCAACATCGAAACATGAAAAACATTATGTACCTAAGATAAAATCGGAGGCAAATATACTCAGTAATCAATTGGTCCAACTTTATACGGTATTTTAAGAGGACCAATGAACTGCGGACTTTGCTTTCCTTTCTTACCAAAACACATCACACCTTTCCAATGAGAGATTTTAAGGAAAACATGGTCACCTACCTAGAGAGAGAAGTATTTCCTTCTATTATCTGCATAACTTTTCTGTCTACCATGAGTTATCCTCATGTTCTTCTAGATAATATTCACCTTCCCAGCAACTTCCTCTACTAATTATGGCCCCATCAACTTTCTTTCACCGACTTGATCCCAAAAAGCTAGATATCGACATTGCTTCCCATACAATGCCTCAAAAGGTTTCATCTATATATTGGAATGAAAACTGATATTATAAGAGAACTCAACTAGAGAAAGATATTGGTCCCAACTTCCCTGGTAGTCCATTAAACAAGCTCTAGGCATATACTTCAAATTCATAATAATTCAATCTAACTTCCCTTCGGATTGAGGATGAAAAGTTTTACTAAAATTTAATTATGTACCCAACAACTAATGAATCCCCTTACAAAAGTTAGAAGTGAACTTGGTATCCAAATCAGATATAATGGAAAGAGTAACTCCATGTAACCTAACAATATCTTCTATGTACAGTTGAGAAAGCTGATCCAAAGACATTGTATCTCGAATAGAAATAAATTGTTCATATTTTTCAGTTGATCAGCAATAACGCAAATTGCATTGTTACCTTAAGAAGTATTAGGTAGTCCCACAACAAATTCCATGGATACATTATCCCATTTTTACTCTAGAACTGGAATAGGCTGAATCATCCCCTTCAGTAACTTCCACTCTACTTTAACCGATTAACATGTCAAACATTTCACAGTAAATTCTACAATATCCATTTTCATTTCATCCCACCAGTAATACTCCTGGAGGTCTCTATACATATTAGTACTACCAGGATGAACATAAAATGGATAACTATGAGCTTCACACAATAATTATTTCTTCAATTAGAAAACATAAGGCAAACACAACCTTTTTCTGAATATTAACACATGATATTTATCAAGGTTAAATTCTGGAAACTTGTCTATTCTAACCAATTCTACCTTTTTTCTATATCTCATTTTATTCCTTCTGTTCTTGATTAATTCTATTTAATAACGATGACTCCAATGAAACCAAAAACCAAACAAAGGTATTTCCTGGACCAATAACTTCTTAAGCCAAAATTCATCAATTCATTAATCAAGGGATCAGGTTCCAAACTTAATATGGTTAATGATGCATGATGTTTCAAACTCAAGGCATCCACCACTTTGTTTGATTTTCCTTTATATTAGTTGATTGTGCAATCATAATACATTATAATTTCAAGACAACTTCTCTGCCTCATGTTTAATTCCATTTAAGTTAATATATACTTCAAACTTTTAAGGTTAGTATATATTTAACATTTGGATTTTTATAAATGATGCCTCTAAATTTTCAAAGAAAAAAACACAGCTACCAATTCCAAATCATGTGTGTGATAATTTAACTCAAGAGGTTTTATTTGTCTTGAAGCATAAGAAATTACATGATCATTATGCATCAAAACACAACCAATTACCTTTAAATAAGTATCATTATATATAACAAACTAACTATTTCAGGAAGGAAAGGACAAAACTATAGCATTCACTAATCTCTTCTTCAGTTCCTAAAAAAATCACATTCTTCTATCCAAATAAATTAAACCACTTTTCATGTTAACTTAGTTATAAGTCTAGATAACCATGCAAATTTTTTAAAAAACCATTGGTAATAACCTACTAATCCAATAAAACTTTGAGTCTCTGTAACATTTGTGGGTATTGGTCATTCATTAACCACTTTTGTTTTGATAGTATCAATTGTTATTTCATCCTTAATTACAATATTCCCAAGAAAAGAAATCTGTTTCAACCAAAAATCACACTTTTTAAATTTTCCATACAATTTATTTTCCTTTAAGGTTTGTAAAACAACCCTTATATGATTTTCATGCTCATTTTATTTTTAGAAAATACCAAAATGTCATCAATAAACACAATCAAAAACTTATCCAAAAAATCATGAAATATCCTCTTCAAAAGATTCATGAATACAGCAGGTTCATTAGTTAATCCAAATGGCATAACAACAAATTCATAATGCCAATATCTAGTACAAAAATATGTTTTTAGGATGTCAGCCTCCTTCACCTTCAGCTGATGGTATTTGGATCTCAAGTCAATCTTGGAAAAGTACTGAGCTCCGGGGAGGTGATCAAAAAATTCATCGATATGAGGAAAAGGATACTTTTTTTAATAGTGATGTTATTCAAATAAATATAATCAATTAAAAGTCTAATGGAACAATCTATATTTTTAATAAACAAAATAGGAGAACCCCATGGTGAAGTTCTAGGACGAATGAAGCCTTTAT
Organism: Viscum album; assembly: GCA_963277665.1. Lineage (NCBI taxonomy): Eukaryota > Viridiplantae > Streptophyta > Magnoliopsida > Santalales > Viscaceae > Viscum > Viscum album. The sequence continues at coordinate 1,706,887,004 of OY728140.1, read as the reverse complement.
CAAGAAAACCCTACAATTGATTTTTCAATTCAAGAAATTCTATTTGAGCCATATTATATGGGGGTTTTAAAATTGGATTAGAATAAAGAACTAAGTAAATTGTGAATTATACTTCTCGATTAGGTATTAAAAAGTGTAACTCATTATGAAAAACATCAAGGTATTTATTTACCACTGACACATCATTAATCTGAACAGTTCCCTTGTTTTCAATAATATGAGCAAGATAACTTTCATTTTAATCTTTCAAAATTTTATCAACTTCCTAATATGTTATCAATTTTATGGGTTCATTCTTATATACAAACTAAAAATATTTCTCAAAAACAAATTATTTAGCTCTATAGTCAATCTTATCCTGATAAACAGAAAGCCAATCCATTCCTATAATAACATCAAACTTGACCAAGGAAAAACAACATGGTTTGTAGGTAATGTCTTTCCACAGACCACAATATAAATATTCTTATAATTCCTATTTTCTATAATATATCCCTCGGGTGTTTTAATAATAGGTTCTGGTCTTATTTTTTGAGGTGATATTTATAATTCTCCAGAAAATTTCTCAGAAATGAAGGAATGTGTAGACCTCATATTGAACAAACTTTAGAAAAATATGAGTAAAAAAACAAGGTACCTGATACAACTTCATTGGATAGCCTGGTGTCTGCTGACATAGTCATAGAGAATCTCACTACACCTTTCTACTTATAGTCTTCCTTCTTTGCATCATTTGAATCTCTCTTTGGGTAGGCATTTGCATAATGACCCATATCATCACATTTAAAACACTTAATAGTTTTCTTATTATGATTAGTCTTAGGATCATTTTCATTACAATCTCAGACCATATTTCCAAACTTATCCCATCCAAAACACTTCCCATTTTTGGTAAGACATTCCCCAGGGTCCTTCTTGCCACACTTTTCACAAACAAGAAACTAGATTTTCTTACCATCAAATTTCTTTGGTTGATTCTTTCTTATCACTTTCCACATGGAACTCTTCTTCTCCTTATTTACAAAATGAATGTGATCATTAGAAAACTCCATCTCTACCCTCTCAGCACATCAGAAAAGTTTCTCTATACTTTTTAATTCACAAGAGGCCAACATCGTTCGATACCTTCACTTATATCCTGAGTAAAAGCGGTAGATTTTTCTTATCAAGATAGAGAATAAGATTTAGAGAATACCATTATAGTTTGGTGAAGTTATCTTCATACACAGCCACTAAATATTCCTATATTTTCTTTAATTCATGGAATTTCTTCTCCATCCTAAGTTGCACAACCTTAGGAATATATTTTTCAAGTAAAAGAATCTTAAATTAATCCCACTCTAAGGAATCAACATCCTCTCTATCCCAGATATTCTTGACCATTTTCCACCACTGATCGGCTTCACCTTCAAAATGATAAATATAATTACTTAACTTTTTATTATCTAAACATACCATAACATTGAATATCTTTTCAAGGGATTTAATCCATCCTTCAGCCTCTACTAGGTTAGAATATCCATTGAAAGGAGGGTGTTGTCTTATAAAATATTCCACTATTGTCATTTTTTATTGTGGTGCCTCTTGTAATTATCTGGTATGGATTCCACCACCATTTATTTCTTACGGCATCTGAGCTATTACTGTCACAAACTGCTCAGTTCCAATCCCTACCATTTCGAGCAGCATATTTGGAAGGTTGTTTTTCTATCGGTGCCTCTCCTCTTTAGCTTCCATGTTTCTTCTGTGGAAAACCATTCTAAACAAACATATCTTAGTAAAAAAACATGGTAATCTTTAAATTCTATAACATTTAAAATTAACCATAGAATAAAAAAACATTTATGGTATTATATTAACACCATCCTAACTCTTAAAGTTATCTAAACCATCCTCTAATACCAACTATAAGGAATCGACCTTATTACATTACTTAATCTTGAATTTATTCAAGAAATCACTTTATTTCACATTGAGGATCCTTTCAAGTTTAGATCTTTAGATAATTGGGACATAATACATACATAATATTACACATTAATAAAGAGTTGATTCCATAAAAATAGTATTCACTTCTTCCCAAATACAAAACATTCAAATTCAACATTATTTTCTTTGACAATTCATAAATCATTTAACTTGGATTCCTTATTTGTCCTAAAAATACTTATAACCTATGAAAATATTTTAAAAACATGGGATGAGCACAAAAATCTCAGTAACAGATATGAAAATAAGGAAAGAATATAATAGATCGTGAATACTTGTAACATATGAAATCATTTTCAAAGAAAAACTTTTTACCCATATATACTTACTTTGGGAAACAAGATATTTCCACAAGATCCCCATAAAACAAAAGAAAATAAATAGAACCATAAAGCTATCTTGGGTTATTACTTACATAATCTTGTAACCAGCTCAACTACATTATAATTTATAACCCTTACACCTTACAATTTGTGTAACCATCGCAGTTACACTTGGAGTAACCATATGGCCAACCTCCAACATACACATACCCAATGCATTGGATGGAGATATAGGACCCACCCTTAATCATAAATAATTCCCAAGAACCATAAAATAATCATACAACTTGAATAAATGCAAAAAAAAACATTTCTTTTGAATTTTGTAAAATAGAATTTTAAAAGATGATTTTAAAAGAAAATCCCCTTAGAAATATCATATAATTAATGTGAGACTTAATAGAGTGTATGTAATGTGTATAAACACTATAAATACACATAACTAAACATAATATAAACAAAACACATCACACAAACAATTTTAATACCACATAAATAATGAAGTAGAAGGTTAAACCAAATAATTGAAATCGGGTTAAGAATTCCCTTACCTCGGGTTTGTATTACTTCAAACTCATCTAAATATCCTATATAATGGTTAAAAGAGTGTTATTAATATCTTAAAAAAACATATCCATATTTATAAGACCTTATATGATTATTTAATTACATCATTTCAGCCTTTAATTATTTGTATTTTGTTATTTTCATTGTTTTGGGTGTGTTCTTTACATGACTTCCATGATTGGTTCATTATGGATATTCTTGTCGATTGGGAGTGAAACTCCAAAATTGGAATGGTGTGGTATTTAAATATTTCTATAACCATAAATTATACCATTTATTCTTTTATTATGAGGATGGTTCATGAGTTAAAACATTATTAATATTTTTTAGGTCATTTTGGCGATTCTTTGATTGTAATGAACTCATTTGTTTTATAAATTAATAACATGTTTAATAAATGATTTAAGAACCTTATATAAGATATAATTAATAAATTATAATCTGGTTCAACCATAAAAACTATTTCATGACCCATCTTGAAGTAAGTAAAAGAAGTTGAAATCACATTGTCCATGATGTCAGTAATTCGACACATCACGGACGGTGTTTTAATTTCTTGAATAAGTGGAAGAGGAGAATAAATTTAATGGTGAGTATTCTATAAACATGATGAAATTAATAATATGTAATATAATGGATCATTAATTCATCTTGGATAAGGGTAGGTGAGTAAATAAAAAAATGGAATCTTAAAATAAAATAAAAGTTGAGAAATCCCTTACGAAAATTTGGCAGCCTAACGGCGCGTCGCTTCAAATTTCATAAAATATTTTGAAGAGAGAAAATGGGTATCTCATAATTCATACATAATATGGTAATTAAGGGGGATATGTAATGAAATATCCAAACATAACCTAAATGAAATTAAAAAAATAAAATAAATTGAAAGAAAATAAAGAAAACAAAAGAGGATATTTACCTATGGATCTCTTCTCTTTGACATCCATCTTAAGGCCTTTGGTTTTGGACTTTTAGTGAGACAAGCAGCTCTAGGACGTGGGGAAGAGCCTGGTAAGGATTATTGGGTATATCTTAGGTAATTATCAAGTCTTGATAAGTGTGGAAGGAAGAGAGAAATGAAGGTGGTATTTATAATGGATGAGAGGAGATATGTTTCATTATTTTAATCATTATTAAAATATTTGTGCTCAAGACTATGAATAATTATACTTAATGTGACCAAAAATAGTAATAATGGCATGTGAGTTATAACAATGTGGTCTACATCACTTATTATGTCATAAATATTGTATTTAACTGATAATTTGAATATACGGTATTTTACTGTGTTTCACTATTCATCAAAAAATCAAGAATTTTAGAAAAATCCAAAAAAATCAACCTTACCATTTTTTGAAGTGTAGAATTAAAAAATTAAATACATTTTTTGAAAATATTTTTCTAAATATTATTAATTTAATTTTTAAATTAAATCATACTTTATTCAAAAATTAACAATTTTAAAACTATAACTGCTTTTATATCACATTGAAAAATTAATCAAGATGTCATTATATTAAAGCCTTAAGAAAATAAAAATAATAATACAATTTACTATTAATTAAGGTCATATTAATATTCATAAGGGTATGTTACTATTCTCTAAAAAAACAATTTGGTTCCATCAGATTCCAAATAACTTACTAAACACAATTGTAGATGAATATGTTTTAAAAATTCCAAACATAGAAGTAGAAAAATTATGTTTAAAGGATGGTTATAAATATATACTTGAAAAAATGTTTCATGCATTTAAATTTATTTTCAAAAACCTTGCGGTGTTACACCTATTCTAATTGTCTAAATAGTTTTATTATTTTTCAGAAGTGTCTGTAATTCTTATTTCATAGATGGTTATACATATATTTAAAAAGTAGTGTATGATTATTTATCATTTTCAAAAAAAATTCAAATAGTATATATGAATCTCTTTTTATATTTAGTAATAGTTATATATTTTAATTTTTTCATGATGTGTAGGAACATTATAATATATATGAATAAAATCTGGATTACATTACTGAGAAACACACCTCAGTATGCTAAGTGTCTGGAAGAGTTTTTAGATTTTTCATTTTCTACTTGATCTGTTGATGGTTTAATAAGATGTCCATGTTTGAAATATAAATTTATAAGATTTTTGAATAGAGATAAATTTTATAAACTCATGATATTGAAGAAATTCCCTGCTGATTATTTTTGTTGGATTAGGAATGGAGAGTCAGACGTTACAAAAAGGTTGATCACTAATTTCAATCCACGATATGAGATCCCAAATTCATTGAAAATGGAAAATGAAATTAAAAACCTTATAAATGATGAATTCGACATTATAAGACACCAAAATCAACATCAAAACATATCAGAACAACAAATTGAAGGTTCTAAAAATAGCAACGTGACATATGATGTTTTTTAGACTTTAGGACAACCAGACCAAGATTGTGATGTATCATTAGATACTCTTTTTGATTCTGTGGAGACTAATGTGAAAGAAAACTTTACTGAGTAGACCGATGAATTTCATGGTTTAGTTTATGATGGAAATCATTATTTTTATAAGGGATGTTTTTAATATTCCAAACATTCTTTCCTGCTGAAGTTGTACCATATCAAATTTCTATGTGGAATTACAAATAAGGAGATGTTCATGATATTAGAATTTTTACGTGATGAATTTCATGAAGAAAATATCCCTAAGTCTTTTATGATATGAAAAAAAATTAACAATCTTGGTCTGAACTATACAAAAATTTATGTTTGTCCCAATGATTTTATGCCTTATTGGGGAGAGGATTCAAGAAAACATGATTTCCTAAAATGTTCTTCCTCTAAATGGAAGTCTATGGGTGATGTTGGAAGTCTGAATCCACATACTACCATGAAGAAGAAGAATATGAACACACCTGTAAATTTTTTTTGTTACTTTCCTTCAAGGACTCGATTTCAAAGATTATTCATGTCATCAAAAACTGCTGAACACATGAAGTGGCATTCGGTATATAATAACAATGATGGGTTAATGTGACATCCAAGAGATTCGCAATTGTTGAAGACATTTGATTCATTACATCCAAATTTATCATCTAATCCTATGAATGTTAATTTGGGATTGGATTCCAATGGATTCAACCCATTTGGAACTTTGAGTACCAATTATAGAATTTGGATTGTTGTTTGATCCCTTACAATATAACTCTATGGATGTGTATGAAACAAACATATTTTCTCATTATGATGATTATTCCGAGAAAAACAATGCCTAGAAATGATATTTATGTATACTTAAATACTTTAATTTAATAATTACAGGATTTATTGAGCAACGGTATTGAGACATATGATGCATCTTCTAGAATAATGTTCAAAATGCAAGTTGCTCTAATTTGGACCATTAGTGACTTCCATTACTTGGTAATTTATTTGGATGGAACACTTACATGGGTTCGAGTTGTCCTATTTGTAACTTTTATTTTAAGCCTGAGTGAATACCTCACAGTAGAAAATGGTTCTTCTTGTATCATAGAATATTTCTTGATGAATCTCATAGATTTTTGGGAAAACAAGTCAAAATTCAATTGTTTCATTGATCATACACCACCTCAAATGTTTTTAACAGGTTCAAAAATGTTGACATAACATGGAAATGTCGAAAAATAATTGGGGAAGGAGCATCATTTGAATAATAGTGGTAAAAGAGTTCTTAGTACATCATCAAGTGAATTCGGAATGCAACAATGTAAGAAAAAAAAGTATATTCTTCAAAATTTCATATTGAGAATTTAATTTGTTGTGGAATAATCTTGATGTGATGAATATTAAGAATAATGTTTTTGATAATTTGATATTCACATTTATTAATGAGCATGTAAAGTCTAAGTATCACCTCAATGCTTTGAAAAACTTACAATAAATTAACATAAAGCGTGATTTGTGGCCACATGAGAATGGAAAGTATGCTTCAGAAATTTTTGAAATGAAAAATAGGGATAAATATACATTCCTTTGATTTTTAAAACATGTGAAGGTATCTTCTGGGTATTTAGGTAACATCTAAAGTTTTTTTGACTTAAATAATCATAGGTTACATGGATTGAAAATCCACAATTCACATATTTTGTTACAGTAGTTACTTCCATTGAAATTGAGTATATTAATACCTGAAAAGATTACTGCTATTGTACTCCAATTATGTACAAGTTTCTGACAACTATGTGAGATAAATCTACATCCATTTCAGCTTGAAAACCTTTAGGAGAGGTTTTTATTGACACTTTGGGCAATGAATATGATCATTCCTCTGTCATTTTTTACTTTCATGATGCATTTAACTGTGCATTTTGTTGAGGAAGAAAAAATAGGAGGCCTCATACATTATCAATAGATGTATCCAATTGAAAGTTACTTTATTTATATTTTTTCATTTTAGTAAACAATTCTTGGTACTTCATTAAATACATAATTTCTTTTTTATTTTATTTCATAGATTTATTGGGCATTTAAAATCATACATAAAAAATAAAGATGATCCTTAAGGCTCTATTTCTTAAGGCTATTTGGAAGAAGAGTGTCTTACCTTTTGTTCTATATTCTTGGATGATATTGATAAAAGATTAAATTGAATTATATGTGTTTAATACACATAAACTAAATCTGGAATACATGGGAAATCAAAAAACATTCATGTTATTGGCCAAAAAGTTGGGAGGAGCTCAAATGTTACACTAACAGAAATAGAATTATTATAGGCACACAGATATGTTCTACTGAATAGTGAAATTTTAGATCCATTTATTCAAGATTTTAGGATACTAACAAATATACTAATGAGAGGACAAACACAAAATGAGAAAGATATTACAAAAGTTGTTAATAAAGAGCCTGTAGAATGGTTTATATGATGTGTAAGTTCATAAATATTGAGATCAATATGGATATTATGTTGATACATATATTTTGTATATTTAATAATGTATATTAATTTTTTTAGATCATGAATACTGATACTCAAGAAGATTTTTCATAAGATTTGAAGTTTCTTTCTCTAGGTCCTCTAAAGCAATCTAGAAAGTTTGATGCTTACAATATGAATGGATTTAGATTTTGTATAGTTGATCGGGAAGAGGGTTTAAAAACACATAATAGTAGAATATTTACATATTATGAAGTGGAATACTATGGAAAATTTATTGATATTATTGAATTAATCTACCATGGACATTTTTTAGTTGTTTTATTCCAATGCAATTGTGTAGATTTTATCTATGTTGTTAAAAGAGATTCCATACAATTTACTTTTGTGAAAATATATATTTATGGATGTTGGTGACCATGAACTAAATGATATTTATATATTATCATTGCAAGAAAAAATGGTGTATTATGTGAAAGATTTTTGGATAAAGGATGGAGTGTAGTTGATCATGTAAAACAAGGATACTTTTATAATATGGGTAATGAAGTGGAAGATTTGACCTCTAATATTAAATTCCATCAACAGTAAGAAGTGGACTTATTTTTCAATCATGATAATAAAAATATTAAACTTTCAATAGTGGATGAAGTAGTTGAAGTAATTATGTAGAAGGAAACTGACATTATTGAAGGAGAAAATTATTTTATGTGCAGTTATCCATTCATTTATCAACCACTTATGTCACTTGTATAGTCAATCATTATCATTGTCATGTATATTCTATTTTTAGTATCATTAATCTATTGTCATTTCTATTTTTTCTACATGAAATTTTCAAAATATATGTTCTGAACATAATTTTATTTGATTAAATGACAGGAATATCGAAAAAGCATTATACTCACACTACGAGGTCAAAGAGTTTTTCTAGAAGCTGATCGACTCTGGTAATATTTTCATTAGTTTAAATATTTATTATATAATGAAATCTGTTTAATATGTTAAATTTTTTATTTATCTTTGTTTAATGTAGTCACTGAGTTTAGGCCATCAATCATCCCGAACAGAAGTGTGGTTGAATGTTCATAAAAAATCTAATCGGAGTTTTATTAATGATATTGCCAAAGAAGTTGGGGTATGAATTCATTTTTCATTATAATAACTTATTATTATTTTTAACTATGTTAATATATATTTCTTATAATATAATTGATATTTTATTTATAGGTAAAAATTAAAGAACTATGGTATTTCAATCCCACACAATCCTACTTAGTCTCCCAAGATGACCCATTTGGTAAAGTCCTTGGGAAGGAGCATCCTGGTTGAGTGTGCAGATGGGTTTGGGACTATTACCATCAAAGATCTTTGGCAGAAAAATAGGGATTTCAAGTAATGGTAGGTGGTGATAAAGTAAATCACACAACATAAAAATCATTTAGTTCACAAACATTTATTGATTTTTAAGTTTAAATATAAATATAAAACATTGTTTAATTTTTAATATAATTGTCTTACAGGTGATGGTATCAGGAAGTAGAGATGCAGATAGAGAGGGTGAAAGGAATATTTCATCATTGGTAAATGATTAGTGGAAAGTGATTGTTCATGTATCAGTACTTCTAACATGGGAATGTTTTATCTTTTTCTTATATATTAGTTGGGATCGGGACAATGAGTGCCCTATGTATTTTTTGTATAACCATGTGTCTATATGTTGTGTTTCAGCTGGATATGGAGATTTAAATTTCTATATGATCATATATGATGTTTAGTTACTTGTCTCTCTTTTACATATAGGTTGATTCTTTTAATGTGTTGTGTTTTGTTTAATTCTTTCCATATATTGAGAAATGTATTATTTCTTTCAATGTACTTTTTTCCTTGGTCAATGTGTCGATTATTTATGTTTTAGTGGGAATCAACGTACGTTGATTATTTAGTTTTAACATGTTTTTTCCTAGTACGTTAATGATATATTTCATGATCTAGTGAAATTTTCAATGTCACTATTTTGCTTTTTCTGGATGCAGGTTCAAGGGCTGCAGAAACTACAGCTTGTTTTTTTAATTCATGATATAACAGCATTTAAAACTACTACTAGAGATAGATTTTTTTTCATGGTGGTTTAAACCACCTCTATATTATGGTATTTTTTATGGGTAACGGTTGAAACCACCGCTAAATATGAAAAAAATCTACTTAGTGGTAGTTTCATCTATATTAGTGGCGGGTGTTTTTTCATTAAAGAAGGCCTGACTTTAGCAGCGGTTGAAAACTACCTCTAGATCCCAGTTATTTTTATAAGTGAAAACAAATGATAAAACAAAGAGAAACACTACAAAATATGTCTTCTATGACACCTTCCAAAAACCGCCACTAAATGGAAGAAACCACCACATGTTGATTTCTGACACTAATTTTAGCAGCGGTTTTTTGAAATCATCGAAGAACCATATAACCCGAATGACCTGAAGGCCTTCATTTTTATTGATTTTTTATAACCCCCCTTTAAAGGGATTAGGGGGAACCATTAAAAGTCACTTAGTCTTAGATATTACATGTCTGGTAGTCTTAAGAGACATCACATGACCCGAAGGTCTTAGGGAATTCAACCAGACTATAACTATAAGGAATTGCCCCTCCCTAGCATCTGTATCGTGATGGTAGCTCTACATCATCGCATGACCGTCTGGATAAGCTTCTCGTGCAAGAATAGGCTGGTCCCGATGGTGTATCTATACCCTATCATTCTTCCAAATACATTGGTTCTACTCTGGTGAGTTCACCTGATCTGAATCCTCCTATGGGGCTACTCTTTTTTTCGATTCTGTTTGGGGCAACTACACTGATCATGTGGCCTGATGGCCTTGACATGGACCGAAGGTTTTGAGGTTGCCTGAATGCCTTAAAGGTGGCCTGAAATCATTATTGAACTGAAGTCCTAGGTGGCCCGAATGCCTTAAGGACTCTAAGCCCAAACTGTTGGCCTAAGGTTAATAGTTTTGGCTGCTACAGTACCAAACAGTACATACTACAGTAACTTCTACATTACATGCTACATTACTACTATTGTACTGCTACAGTACCTACTATAATACCCCAGAATTATTCCTCTGCCTGGTTTTGAACCTAGGTCTCATGGAAGAATTGATAGATACCTCACCAACCGGGATGAGGCTCATGTGCCCAGAACCGTATAGCGGTGGTATAAACCGCCACTATACGGTCAATTTATTGTAATGTGTTATGATTGACTATATCCCTTTTTTAGCCTTACTAGTAATCTGATCTCACATTTTCTTATGTTTCCTTTCCCATGGTTATGAATAAATTTATTATGTATGATTTTTATAATAATGGATCTAGATATGAAGAATATTGTTTTAGATGATGTAGTTTACTTATGAACAAATTTTTTATGTTTCTATGTTTCCAAATTCACATTACCTTTATGATACTCAGGCATGTGTTTATGTAATTTAGTAAATTTTTATCAAAAAATAATGTAATATCTATGTAAAAAATCATGGGTCACTAAATTCCACCTCAACTTAGTCAATAATGTGTGACAATTCATACAAATATATCTTTAGATCTCACATGTGGAATATGTTGTATAATTGGTTCAATTGTGGGGAAAACAACATTTAGTAAACAAACTCACCTACCTCACATATGATATAGAATTAGCTGATGTTTCTTGAGGATATCTAGTATCTTAATTAAATATCTATATACTTCTTCATTTTGATACTTTAAAGAACACACAATCTCTCTCCTCAAAGTCTAAAGGTCTATGTCATCAATATGTGTAAGACTTTATGAAAATTTTGATTGGTATTCACCGACTCTAAGAATACATAACCTTCCCATTCGTTTCTTGAACTTACTCTCACCCAAATAATAATGATTCTTATAACTCCATCTAATATAGAGGTGACCTAAGAGGCCTCCCATATAGGTTCTTAAAATGTGTCATACCAAAGGTGGAGTGGTGTTTTTTGTTGTAATCAAACTCTTCTAAGGTAAATTGAACCTATCAACTGCTGTTGAAATCCTATACACAATACCTCAGAATATCCATAAAAATTTCAATGATTTTCTCACTTTAACCATCTCTCTAAGGGTGAAAATTCACTACCACAAAAATGGGTTTCCATATCACCACCCTTTAACAGCGCTAAAAAAATCACTAATAAAGGGGGTGACTTTATCAGTGCTAAACAAATACTGATAAAGGGTACTTTTATCAGTTCTAAAAAATGATTGATAAAAGTGACCCTTTATAAGTTCTTTTTTAGCACTGTTAAAGGGACCCTCTTTATCAGTTCTTTTTTTAGTAGCACTGATAAAGGGGGATTTATCGGAACTTTTTTCCTAGCACTAATAAGTTTATATTTCAAAAAAAATTATTTCATAAAAAATAATATATTTATATATAAGTTTATTTATATTGATATAAATATAATATATATTTTTAAATATGATTTTGATCAATTTGATATGTGGTAGACAAAAAATGGACACCCAGAGAAGATATTATGGTCTTTTGGAGGGATTAATGACATTTTAGGGCCTTGAAGAATGTGATAAGGTTTTATAGTGTTCACCAGAGTCTATTTTTATTTTCAAGATTCGATTTGATATGTGGTAGAGGTAAAACAGACACCCGGAGCAGAAGTTATGGAAAAACGGACACCTGGAGCAGAACATATGACCGTTGGGAAGAATTATGGGCATTTTGATCTTTAATAATGTGATAAATGGATCCTTTGGTCACCAAAGTTTATATATTTTTGCAATCTTCTATTTGATATGTGGTAGAGAAAAAATAGAAACTCGGACCAGAAGTTATGATTGTTTGAAATTGAGAAACGCTCTTAGCCCCTAAAAACCTAAGAAACATATAACTCACTAAAACATCCATAACTTCTACTCCAAGTGTTAATTTGAGTGTAGTGACCAGTAAAATAGAAGATTGTGAGATTATTGAGGACCATGTCCAATCAAAACCATGATAAGATCAAACAAATAGAAGATATATTAGTTATACCACTCTAACAAAACTCCAACTTCAAACGGAAAAAACTTTCACTCCGGGTGTCTGTTTGGGAACTACCACATATCAAATCAAAGGAATCAAATAGATATAAAAATAAAGATGACTTTAATGAAGTTATAGTCAGGTAATAGAACCTAAAACCTCAAAAACCCATCAAAAGGCCTCCAAAACTATGTTTCTGTGTTTAGTGCCCTATCAAATTTTTCTTAAAACAATAATAACTCCCAATCTGTGTTTCTATTTGGCCTTTTAAACCTATTATAATGTATTGAGTTCCATGATCTTTGGTTTGACTAGTCACAAAGATGAAATGGACACCCATATCAGAAGTTATTCATGTTTCAGTGACTGTGATTTGTTAGGTTTTTCAAGACCCCATTTCTATCACTTTTGTCTAATCTACTCTTCTTTCAAACAGCTATAACTTCTGATCTACATTTTTGTTTAGCCTCCACCACCAATCATATAAAATCTTATTTGATGATATTCAATTTGAATTTTCATGGAGCTTGAATGGGCTCATAGATCATAAGTTTTCATTATTACCCTGTGTTTAGGGTTTATTTAACTTTCTGACTGTATTTACTCATTTTGAGGGTTTCTCCATTTTTAACTGGTTGTTCATGTTTTTAGGGATTGTTATCATTTTTCATAATGTAATATTATTTATAATCAAATATGTAAAAATATATACATATTTTTTATATATTCACACATAAATATTTAATTTTATAAATAAATAATTAAACATATTGACATATAAAATATTTTTATCAATATATAAGCCTTATCTAAATAAAAAAATAATATAAATTTTATTTAAAATACAAATATATGAATATTTATATACATGTATAATGTATACTTGTATATGCGTTTGTGTGTGTGTGTGCATCTGTATTGACAAACTGATATATATTATCTATATATTCTAAACATATGTATATAAATATTAATATATAATATTTGTAAATATGTATAAATATGTTTAATTATACTTATAGATACACATATAATATATGTATGTTTGATTGTGTGTGTTTGTGTTGTATATATGTATTTATTTATCTATAAACACACACACACAAAAACATATTTTATAAATATATTTAAAACTGATATTTAAACAAAATATTAATATTCGAATAAATATATTAATATAAAAATATAACAATATATATTAATATATGGATATATGTATGTATGTATGTATTAATATAACTAAATATATACAAAAATATAAAAGTAAATATAACTAACTATATGTATAAATAAATAGATATATTAATAAATGAAGAGAAATCTATATGGGGTAGTGGTAAAGGCTTAGGTGCGCAGGCAATAGGTCATGAGTTCGAATACAGGGAAAGGAATGTCACACATTCTAGTGGAATAAGGGATAGCATTGTTAAAGGTTGGGATAGAGCTATTAAAGGGGGGTGGCTGGGGCATGCGGGATGGGGTTGGGGTGTTGTTGAAGGGGTGGTTCAGGCACTGTAAAATCCCCTTCCTGAATTGTAGCAATATTTTTTTTAATGATTCTTAACTTTTATCAGGTCTAGAAAATGCTAATAAAGGACCCATTTATTAGTGATTTTCTAGCACTGATAAAAGGTATCCCCCTATCACTAAGATTGATAGCTCTTTTTTAATGTTGTAAATTGACTTTTCTAGCGCTGATAAATTCCGTATTTTCATAAGTGATTTATACTCATACATAACTATATCCTAAATTAATCTTATAAAATCTTCAAAAATAGCTTCTAAATCTAAATATCATTTGTAAATGATCATTGAATTTACTAGATGAAGTTATAAAAACTCTATTATATACAAGATTCCCAAATACTCCACAAAACACTACTCTTAAAGTGAAAGGAAGTTATCTATCTTGATCATCCTATCAATATTGACCATAATAGTCCCATGACCTCTATCTAATAATAGGATACCTATCAAAAAATCTCTTGATATGTAATACCACATTAATTTTGTAACATCAAGAGGTTTGAAAAACTAGCTAGAACCTGGTGCTCCACATTCACCAACTGATAAGGGATGCACCATAAGATAAACTTGGAAACATTGTTCATTATTACTTCCCACCAAAACTTAAACTAGAGACCCTAATATTTCTTTATCAACCCATTATATACAAATAAGGGTAAAATTTGGAACTCCCTATATATCTCCTCATGTAGTGTGGTTGGAACTATTTTCCATCCATAAAAGAGGGTTATATGCTACACACCTTTGGAAAATCCATCTCTTACATCACCCAAGAATATCTATTCATAAAAAACCACACAATTAATTTCTACCAATAGGGTCTCCCTCAAACACTAAAGACGCATAGGGTAAACCACCACCAATCGAAGATAATCCAAATATCTCACATCCACCAAGGATAACAGCAAAGAGGTTAACTTCTTAAATGCCTCTCCTAAGAACTGAGAACATGACTCATTACTAAGTGCATCATCCACCAGGTTTCCAAATGAATATTATATTTTAATGTATTTTATTTTTTAATAAAATTTGTCAATACCAAAAAATTATCATTTTAAGGGTAATTTTTATATTTTTAGGTTTTTAAAATATTTTTAAAGTTTATTTTGAAAATGGATTATTTTTTTCTTTAATTTTGTTTTGTATTTTAGTCATACTATTTTTTACATGGACTAAAATTGAGAAAATGTTTTTTTGTATGATTCCATATTCATTGAGATACCATTAAAATTTATTTATTTATTTATTATTTTTATAATCTAATTTATAGTTCAGTAATAACCACACATTAAAGTTTAAAATAATCTATAAAAGTAACACCATAAATTGAAATTAATATTTCCAAATTTAAACATGAAAAAATGAAACCAGGTGGTTTCCTCGAGTAAAGATCCTCTAAAACATCTCATCCAATGTCTACCCCCTCAGATTCCATTTATAACTAGAAACACCGCACTATATCACCACACACTGGGATACATTTATTTCAAATGGATCTAAAGTGGAATCTAACCATAGATTCATTCAATAAATTATATAAGTAGAACCTCAAAATCTATGCATAGTTTTGGATAATTTTATTATTGGGTCGATATCTCATAATGTACTAGTCCAAATGAGTTGAAGGTTACATGATGATAGAGGATATACCTAAAATTTTTCATTAACTATGGATACCCAAGTTATATCATTTTTAAATTCTATAAATTCATGGGATTCCTAAGTATTAGAATTCAAACTTTCTAATAGGCTAGAATATTTTTATCTAGTTGCTGGGTCAAAACTCTAATAGAATAAGTCCAATGAAACTAAAAAATTTCAATATAAGGTGTAATAATTAAGTAAAAAAACATTTTATATGACTATTTTTTGATATATAACTATTAAATTGGCTAAACATTCACCAATATTTGAAAATTATATTTATTGTGAAAATTATTAACCCCTCTTGATTATAAATTTATACCTCCATTTCTATTCAAAGTATTTCACCATTTTTATTATGATGAGGAAGTATTTTTATTTTTCTATGGTTAAAAACTTTGATATATTAATTTTCTCTATTTTCCTTATTCTTCTCTCTCATTTTCTCTCTTATTTTTTTCCACTGTGAATCTTATCTCTATGAAAATAGATAATTAACTTTAGTTTTTGTTCTAATAGAGGGAGGTTTGTTTTTCTATGAATTATTAAATTGAAATGATCATGTTAATTTTATTTTAAGATATTGGTAGTAGTTAAACTGATTATGGTACAAGTTCTCTCTATTTTATTTGATTTTAACTTTTTCTTAACTTTAATATTTATTTCTCCCATTTATTGTTATAGTGTTTCATACGGTGGAGTAAAAATACAATGATGATGTGCATAAAAGAGTCATATTATCCATAGTTTGATAAAGTAATATCTCATATATATAGGTATTACTGTGGGGTAGTAACATTTCAAAAAAGTGGTTGTTAGGTGATATTTATTAATATCATTATTGAATTGAATATTTAGAATAGTATTTTAAAGAACAATGATTTACATTACTACGAACTCCTAATAACAGTTTCTATCTTCACTATATTCTTTTTGTTTTAATTTTTTTCATTTATATATTTTCAAATATATATGTGTGTGTGTGTATAATTTAATCCTCCTGATATATTATTATATCATCTATTATTATATTTTATTTACTTTATTTTAGGTTATAAATAGTGAAAATAGAAAATCAATGTCTTTGAGTGGCCCCCTTATGAGGTAAAATATTTGATTACACTATATTTTATTTATGGTTAAATAAAAAATATTGAGTTGGGATTCATTAAAAATATATCCCATCAATTTGGAACCATTTCTATGTATGTTAAACACTTTCACACACTATGTTTCATAAAAAATTAAAAAAATCAAAAACTAAAAAAATATAACTTCATTGAATACATTTATTTTTTAAGGTCAAAATGTATTTTTATGGAAATTTTTATTATTATTATTTTATATTGAGTTCTTCTAGGAATAGTTATTAAATATTCATGTGTAATATAATTTCTTTATGATAGATTTATTGATCAAAAAAATTAATATCATTTCCACATCGATCAAGAAAATTTAATATTTATAGTGGGACAACAACCAAAGAAAACTTAAGAAAAAGTGAATCATGTTACCCCTAAATTATTATACCCATAACCTAAGTATTCCTTGATTTAATTCATATAATATCAATTTTAACTTTCTCAATCATTTCTCAAAGTGGTTCTTGAAGTAGATATGCCAGCTGACGCCCATGTGGGAGATCTACTTAAATTGGAAGAATATTGGTATGATTTAACGGAATGTGAAAAGGTAAGTGATACTCCCATATTTGAAAATTAAAAATCATTCCCTCCCTACTAAAAAATTTATTTTTAAGAAGAGACACCCAAGTAGTATAATTTGATGAAAATTTAGAGGTGACAAACTACCAGCTTCCAAATCCCACAACACAAATGTAGGAGGCAATGAGAAAAAAATTGGAATTAAAATATGATCCAATACAAGGAGATAACATTTTTTTGAACTCGTTTATTTATAATTTTATTGAAAATTAATTTATTATTACCTCCAATTTATTAAATTTTAAAATTAATATAACATGTTGATGTCCTAAGAGGATGAAAAATAATGTGAAGATGGCTTTGTTGAGACTAAGTTCCCAGTGGAATTGTATAAATATATCAAGTTCCCTGATGACTTACTTAAAATGGAATAATTTTATATTAATTATCACGTTTTTAATTATGTTCAAATTGAATTATACATTGATTCCTTATTTTATGAAATTTATGATACAACAATAATGGACAAGGCCTCATATGAAATGGAATAGGAATCCCTATAAGTGGTCAATAAAAAATAGGATTCTTTCTCTCTTTCCACACCTTCCAATATGTACAACATTTATTTGGGGATAAACCTAAAGTACTCTATCCATTGATTCTATTACAACTATTTTTAATGTTATCACATTGGTAGAAAAATATTTCGGTGGTTCATGACAAAGAAACCACCACCACATTTGTATTACGGACAAAATTATAACTACCAACTCGGTGAAACCAAAAAACTATACCCATATGGGGGTTAAAAAAATTATTTATTCTCTCTTATTTTTCTTTATATTTTTTTATTTCAATAAATTTATTAATATTTTTTTATTTATTTATTCCATGTTTAAATTGGTAGTAACTAGGATCTTAATTGATCATTTTAATTTCCCCAACAAACTCAAGTTGTGACTTTCCTTTTCTTAGGGGGGTTTATGACCTTTTATTTTAAATATATTTAATCTTAAACAATGTATGGTTAAATTATTAGTACGGGGATGTCAATATAATTTTTGGAATTTTATATTATATTTTTTTATGATTTTCCAAGAATTATCTATGTTTTTTTCTATTTTAATTTTAAAATGTATTTAGGATTTTTAATGTTAATTGAATGCTTTTGAAAATTTCATACCATCTTAGTATTTTTGCAACATTTCTTGTTTTCAATATATAGGGATTTATAAAACTTCTAGATGAATTTTATTTCCTAATTTCTATGTTTTTAATTTAAATATGATTTATTTATTGTGATACTCGTGTAAACTATTACTATCCAAAATTATTATCATGACCAACCTGGGAAGACTCTTAACCTTTTTAAAATCTTAAATTGAATTATTTTTTATTGATAATGTTCACTCTTGTTTTGATAAAAAGAAATTTTTATTATTTTTTTTTCAAATATTTTGAGTTTATAAAATACAATTTTTCTGATTGAGATATTTTTTTAGCTATTCATAATGTTAACTTAAGGCCTACAATTAAATTCTATTGTTGTTTAGACCTTATAAGTAATTAATTTATTTATAGGTTTAATCCATATTACAATATATTTTTCATTTCCACCTTTAATATTAATATTAGTACATGGATATTTGAAGTTTGACTATGGGGGAAGGGTCTCTCAGATGTATTCTTTGGGAAACATCTTGTTATAGGGTAGTGTGAGGTGTATGTTAGTGTCTTGGGAAGTAGAGATATAAAAATGGGTAAGAGTCATTATACTCATTTATGATTCATTTATATCATCCTAAACTACAAAAAAAAATAGAAAAAAAAATATGACATTTAATTCTTATTTATGATTATTGAGATGGGTTTTTATTTATTCGCTTTATTTCTTTGGTATCTCATATTCCCAAAAAAAACCAAAAAAAGGTAAAAAACTAAAAAGAGTGAATTTGGGTAAAATATTTCTTTACGATCATTTTCTGACTAATGGATCATGAAATTAAAAAGGTGAGATTAGTGTTCTAAACTTTTTATGGGAATTGAGTGAGTATATTTCTATTATTTCACTTTAATATTAATTTATTATACTTAAGAGTTAAACCTAATATTTTCACACATAAATTTTTAAATGTTTTTAAAAAACAATATGTATCCACCAAAATCACCTTGAAAGACTTAATTATTGAAAATATTTTTATGTCTCATAATGTGGAGAGAAAATATTTTTCTTGTGCTTATATAGATTTTGCATGTGCTTGAAAATAAGAAAAACTCCATTTTATATCCTTAAGTGAGAGATAAATACATTTATGAGGAGGTGTATATTAAATGCATGTGGTAATTAACATGGGTTTAAATGAAATTTTGTTATAAAATTTCATATTCAGTGAATAGAAATAGATTTAAGAGACAATAATTTTTCATTGGGTGTTTTAATGCAATGGTGCTACCATTTTTTCTTCAAAAGTTTGTTTTGACCTTAATATTGATAATTCTCTAGGAGGTTAATGGTGAAGATTTGGGGATTGATGAATATCATATTTTCATATATTTTATTCAATATTGTATTTATTTTAATATCACCAATTTATCATTTTAATGGTAATTATCACATTTTTAGGTTTTTTGAATATTACGGAATTTATTATAAAAATGGTTTAATTTTTTATTTTTATTCATCTTTATATTTTGGTCATAAATTTGTATACATATATGAAAAAAAAATATATTATTTTTTAGGATTCTATATTCATTGGGATACTTCACTTTCAACTACAGCTAAATTTTACTCTAACCAAATTTGTCTCAAATGATGCATAAAATTTAGGCCTCAAAATATATGA
This sequence comes from Viscum album, assembly GCA_963277665.1. NCBI lineage: Eukaryota > Viridiplantae > Streptophyta > Magnoliopsida > Santalales > Viscaceae > Viscum > Viscum album. Next base: position 1,706,866,482 of record OY728140.1, on the reverse strand, counting down.
ATAGTTTTTTTGAATTTTATTATTGGGACCATATCTCAAAAATTAATTTTCCAATGGAGGAATAATGGTTTTTTTAACATGAATTTATTAGAGGAAAAAAATTTATACTAAAGCATTCTATGATTCAACTATTAAATAAAATAAAAATGAGCCATCTTATAGAATATAGATTTAGAGAAAAAATATTCACCCCACTTTCTTATAAATTTTTACCTTTATTTCCATTCAAATGAGTGTACATTTTAAGAAGGAAGGGGGTTTTATATTTTTCTATTATTATACATTTTTATATATTATTTTTCTCTATGTTATATATTCTACTCTATCATTCTACCTTTTTTCTCTCTTTGTGAATTTCATCTCAATGAAATTAGAGAACTAACTTCAAATTTTGTTCAAAATGAGGTAGTAATATTTTTAATTTAATTATTATGATACAATGATTCTATTTATTTTATTCTAATAATTTTTTAATATTTCATCCAATTAGGTTATGTGGTCTCTCCCTTTTCCCTAATGTGAATTTCTTTATCACATTCATTTTTATTCCTCTCCTTTTTCATTATATTATTTTATACATTAGAGTAGCATTATAATTATGATGTGTGGAGAGAAGTAATCCTAGCCATAGTCCAAGAGAGTATTATCCAACATTAATAGGACTCAGTGTGGGCAGTAAAATTTCAAATGGATTGTGTTGAGTTATATTTATTAATATCAATATTGAATTGAATATTAAGAATTATACTTTCAAGAATAATGATTTTCATTAATATGAACTCATAAGAATAATAATTTTCATTAACTAACTTCTTTCAGTTTTTTTATTTATATATTTTCATATATATATATAGATTAATTCATCCCCTAACTATATTTATACATAATTTAGTATTATATTTAATTTAGTATAATTTAGTTTATAAATATAAACAATAGAAAAATAGTGTGTTTGAGTAGCCTCCTTATGAGATCAGCCCTAGGATTTCACTATATTTCATTATTAGGTAAATAATAAATATTTATTTGGGATTTAAAAAAATAACTCCCATAAATTTAGAATCACTATTGGGGATGAAAAAAAAAATTCACACATTAGTTTTCATAAAAATCAATAAAAATCAAAAAAAATCAAAAACAAATGAAACCTCAAACAATAGAAATTCATTTTGTATCTTTCTTCTCATAGGTAAAGTTGGGTTTTATAATGATTTTTGATATTTTTTAATGACTTTGAGTCCATCTGGGAAGAGTTTATAAAGATTAAATTTTAAGATAATTTCATAATGAAGGAAGAACCAATCAGTCAAAAAAATATCATTTCCACTTCACCCAAGGGAATAAAATCTTTATAAGGTGTATAATAGAAAAAGAATAATAAGTGTAGTTATTCCCAATAATTAACTAGTTATAGAACCAGATTAGGCCTCTAGATAATTTCTAGAATATCTATTTTACCTTTCCCACCCATTAATCAAATCGTTTCCTGAACAATACATGACAACTAATGTATATGTGGGAGATTAACATGAATTAGAAAAATATTTGTTTAATTTTTTATAACATGAAAAGTTCTGTGATTCTACTATATTTTATAATAAAGAATTGTCTCCTTATTAATTATCTTTCTTTGTAAAAAGAGATAAACAAGTGGTGGAATTTGAAAATAAAATTGAAAATATTGACTACCTATCTTCCAATCCCACAACTTAACTTCAAGATGCATTAATCAAAGAATAAGAATTAAAATACAAGACAATATAGGCATATAATATTATCTCAATCAAATTTCTTTAAAATTTAATTTAAAATTAATTGATACAACATAATATTATGTTATCTTTTCAAATTCATCTAACACATGAGTTTCATAGGATGATGAATAAGATGAATATTCCCCTCCTAAGACTAAGTTCCAAGTGTCCTTTCCTACATAGATCAAGTTACAATAATACGTACTTGAAGTGAAAAATTTTATATTAATTCATAATATATTAATTATATTTAACTTTAATTATAAAACTATTTCACCTTTTTTAATTTTTTATACAAAACCAATGGAGAAGGATCCAGATGAAATTGAAAGTTAATCCACACAACTAGTGGTAGAAAAAATAAGAGGGCATATTCTTTCTCCTCCCCATACATTGCATGTTATAACACATTACTTTGGGGATGAAATTAAATTACTCTATCCATAGATTCTTTTATATCTAGTGTTAAGGGATGAACATTTCATTGAAAAAAAATTGATCATTAATGAGAATTAAATCACACACACCTTTATATTGTGAAACTAATATGCATTTTAAAGTCCAAAATAAATATCATTCCTAACCCAATAAGTCTCTAAACAATTTTGAAATCATGTGTAAATTTCTCTTTTTATTGAGAATTTTGAGTAATATTTTTATAGATAGAAAATGTGATTATATCTCATTAAAACCTTTGATGTTCATAAAATGTTTTTAAAATGGTTGAGGTATTTTGTATCTATCCACATTTTTAACTTGAGATCTACACATTACATGTGCCCTTATTTATCCCATATACACCATTAATTTCTATATAGTAAAATCAAGTTAAAAGATGAATTTTCACAACTTATGTTCGCTCCTAATATTATCACATAGATATTTCATGTTTGAGTATGGCCTAAGGTCATCTCATAAATGTTCTTCAATAAGAAAATTATTGCAATGTAGTGTGAGGTGTGATTCATTATTCTGGTAGTAGAGATAGAGAAAAGGACATGAGTCATTTTCCACATTTTTTATAAAGTAATATATTCCTTATCAATAAAAAATAATAATAATAAATGTAAAGAAAAATTTTAAAAAATTATATTAGATTTAATTATTTATTTTGATTTCATTATTTTTTATTCATTTAATACATTTATTTTTCATTTTATCATTAAAAATCAAAAAAGTTATAATTATGAAGAAATAGTTCATTGAATTCATTATTTGAATCAAGGCCAATTTCATTCAAAAATGGGGTGTAGAATTTTATAAATGTAACTGGAATTGAGTGAGAACAATCCGATGATTTAGAGTAAATATTAATGCATTATACTTACAAGTTTCACATCCTCCTTTAAAGAATAAATTTTTAAATGTTTTTAACCACCAACCCTTAAGCAAAAAAATCACATTTAAAATACCTCATGATTGAAATAATTTTTATGTTTCACAGTGTGGATATATGAGAATTTTTAGAAGCCTATATAGATCATTCATGTTCTTGGTAATATGAAAAGATCTATTTGAAATCCGTGAATGAGATAGAAATCATTTTCAGGGGTTTTAGTTATAAAATGTACATGGGGATTAACATGATATTGAATTAAATTTTATGATAATTTTTTGATAGATAGATAATTTAAATCTACATATGTGGAATAATAATTTTTTTGGGTTTATAAATTGAATAATGATACCATTTTTACCTTTAGAAGTTTGTTTTGGACTTATTATAGAAAATACCTCAAGATTTCACTTGTTAAGTTTGTTCGATTTATAAAGATCATATTTTTATATATTTTCTTCTATAATTAAATTTTTTTCATCCTAAAAATATATCATTTTAAGGGTTACTTTAACATTTCTTCTTTTTGGGAATATTTTGAACTTTATTGAGAAAATGGTATAATTTTTTATTTTTATTTAGTTTTTTATTGCAGTGATAAATTTTTCTACACATATCCAAATTGAAATTTTTGTTCTTTATATTCCATATTTATTAGTATGTGTTTTCTAAAATATAGATAAATATGAATCTGACCATAAATATCTCAAAGGAAGTATATAAAAGGGACTCAAAAAAATTTCACAGTTTTGATGAATTTTATTATTGATCCCATATCCCATAAGGTACTAGTCCAAATAAGCTTAACTTTTAATTTAAGATATACAATATGACAATAAAAATTCCATCAAAAACAACCTCTGGATATTTAACTATTTTTAAGTCCATAAATTCATGTGAAACTATATAATGGTATTTCAAATAGTTAACTATGATAGAATTTTTTTCTCTAGTGATTCTCTCGTAAATCTGACTAAATGTGTAAAATAAAACTGAAATATTTTGTAAAAATTAATAATACTTATAGTAATAAAGTTTTATAAAAGCAATCTACAATAGTCATCCATTCAATAGGATAAACAAAGGACAAATTTTAGCAGAAAGATTTGGAATGGAAATTTATCACCCCTCTTGCTTATAAATTTGTAACTTTATTTCCAATATAATGATTTATATATTTTTATTATAGAGGGGGTTTTTTCTATTTTATTATTCTTATACATTTTTATATATTACTTCTATCACTTTAACTTCTTTTTATATCTTTTTTTCCACCATCGAGAATCTCATCTCTATGAAAATGGGGAACTAACATTTCCTTTTAATCAAAGGGAGAGGTCATAGTTTTCTTTGTGTATCTATGAATCAATGACTATGTTTATTTTAATCTATTATTTTAATAGTAATTAATCCAATTAGGGCATGAAATCACTCCCTTTTCCATACTCTTAACTTCTTCTTCATGTTCATCTTTATTTCACTTATTTTTAATTATAATGTTGTATATGTTAGAGTAGAATTATGATAAACAGCTATAGAGAAGAGGTCTCCAAGTTATAATTTTAGAGAGTATTATCCCACAAGAAAATATCTCCATGTAGGGTAGTAAACTTTTAAATGGAATATTTTTTTAATGACAGTTATTTATCTCAACATTAAATTAAATATTGAGAATTATATTTTAAATAAATATGGTTTTCATTATAATGAACTCCACATAAAAATAGTTTTCTTTCACTAAATTCTTTGTGATTTCTATTTTTTTATTTTTCCATTTATATTATATATATATATATTATTTATACCCTAATTGTATTATTATATCATTTATTAGTATATTTTATTTAGCATATTTTAGTTTATAAATAGTGATAATAGAATATCATTATGTTTTAGTGTGATCCTTGTGAGAAAAATATTATCATTACAATGTATTTTATTTTTAGGTAAATAAGAAATATTGAGTTGGGATTCTGGAAAAATACCTCCCATCATTTCCCTTCCTTGGAGTATATACAATCTCAAAGTCATAGGCATGCAGGAAATCCAACTACCACCAATGATTTTTGTTAAGATCTATCAGGGTAATGATGTACCTGAGACTCTAATGGTTTTTATAAATTATAAAATTCTCTCCAATAAGTTAATGCCTCTAATACATTAAGGAAAACACTATCACTATGAAATCTAGATCAAAGTTCGTGTAGTTATTTTCATTATTTTTTCACTTCCTAGACCCATAAAAAACATTTATTCCCTCTAAAATAGAATGAATCCAAGACCATTACTTGAGAGATAATATAACACCACCTACATGACTCCCCCCTTTGAAAACCTCAAGAAAAGAGCATTCATTACTCTCTAATTTAGCTTCTACAAATATCTTTGGCCTCACATAGACTAAAAATATTTTTTCCATCCTAGAAAAGAGATTTGATGGGGATTAAAATTTTGGATAAATCTACCATAAATCTATATTAGTACCATTCCAAATGAAGGAAACATAACACCTTAAAAACAATATTGGGTGGATCCCATACAATAAATCACTCAGTCTTCTACAATTCCACAACTACTCCACTCTATGAGATAACATGACCTAGGAAGTAGACCTCTATAATCTAGACTTACACTTTGATATTTTTTTCATTCAAATGGTGATCCAAAAATATGTCTATGATGATCCTATAATTCTTTGTATTCTAATCCTTTAATGCTAAAATTAAGAGGATTCCATTGATAATAACAACCATGAATCAGTTTGAGAAAGTATAAAAGATCCATTTCATAAGACCCATCACCACAACATGTACATTCATTATATTAATGGGTATAAATAGAAACACATAATGGTCATAGAAACATTAGTGTTCCATATTTAGGATGTCCTCCATTAAAATATAAATGTTGTGATAACCAGACCTATGATCGATCATTGAGAACAATTTTTCTCCCTTCAACTAGTTAGATATTTCATTGATCCTTGTAATAGGATACTTTTTCATGAATTTCACAAAATTTAGGTTACAATAGTTAACAAAAAAACCTTATGTTATTATTCACATTAGAAAACAACACTACAACTACCTAGGGAGACACACTGGGTCTTATTAAACCTTCCCCTATATGGTACTTCAACTTCACCTTCAGCACCCTATGCTAATTTGTGGTCATTTGATAAGATGAAAAAGATACCAGAGTAATCATGGGGTTTATGTTGATGCATATTTCTACCTCTTGAGGAGGAGGAAATATTGGCACATCCTCATGGAAAACATCCTTATACTATTACACCAATAATGGAAGTTAATATTTTGAGGTATCTTCCATATAATGAGGAAATATCACCAATTAGTGGGTGGTTTACTACAACTTCCCATGAACCAACCCTACTCATTTCAACTAAAGTCATCCTCACCAAAGAAGGAGAATCCCAACCCATCGAATTAGAAGCATGCCACTCCATGATTGTTGAATCATATTAGATAAAGTATTGTAAATAACTACTATATATCGAGGATTGTGTATTAGTAATTCATTATAATAACTTTTAGGTCTTATTAAATCCATTTTATACTAAGTGAAAGCTCACATTTCTCAATGATTTTCATTAGCAGGGGGTCTCATCTAGTAGGATTCTCTAGCTGCATGGGTTGGGATAATGGATCTTTGAAAATATCTAAATCTCTAAATAGGGATGAAAACATAAAATAATGGTTCATAATAATGTATAAAAGTATAGATATTAGTTTATTAAAGACACAATTTGTACCACATATCATGTGAGGTGTTTTGTAGTCATAACCATCCATATCCTGCATCAATTTTCATCTCTGACCTCCATATCTCTAAAACTACGAAGGATAACTTAGGGGTGGTGATGTTAGATCTATATTATATCATCATTGTCCTCCAACTCCTCCTAGTGAAACTCAAGAACCTATACCAAATCCACATCCCTGAGAACCACCCTGGACACCTTGTTGAGGTTCTTGGTCATGTTTTTTCTTCTGACGTGGAGGCCCATAAACTCTCTAGCTACCATTTTCTACCAAAAAGGTAAATAATTCATATAATAGGTAAAATTTATCCTAATAATCATATAAATTTATGCCCTATAAATGATTTTATCCCATAAGTGACCCCTTGAGTTTCTAATCCCTCAGTTTGAGACTACATATGTAGACATCTTTCATGTTGGGAATATAATGTCTATTATTAAGCAACTAAAACTGATAAATCCACTCCAAGATGACCACCATTAACACATATTGACTTCTTCCCCTCCTCTTGGAATATATTCATCATGAATACTTACTCTGGTACTCTAGAATAGGTTTTTAAATATAGGGAAACAATTCAAGATTGAATTTATCTATAGAAGTCCTGATCAAACATTAAAACCTAAAAGGATCCATCATGTATCATGTAAACGGAGAACCTCATTAGATCAATGAATCTATATGAATACTAAAAAACTAACATGATAACATTATATAGCTCCAATAAACCCTAAATTTGCATTGACCTTAGTGTCTTTAGTTAGTTCTATTCATGAAAAATGTTCCTTGACATAATCAATAGAGAGAGCTGCCTCTTCATGGGTCTAGATGATTGACCACCACCAGAGACTTGTTTTTCCATCAAAAAGACAAGATATCAAAAATATAATTTAATTGATAGGTTTATAAATGAGTCAGAATACTCAAAAATTTGACTGAAGGTATTCCTTAGCCACTTAAGTGTTAGGTTCACCTCGAAACCTGGATAGTGTCTATTGATAAAACATTTGTAATGATCTAAATCTAGAAGTTTCCTTATCTGGTCCCCTAAAAATTATTATTTAAACGGTATGAATAAAAATTCCTACCAACACTATGAGAAGTGAGTCTAATCACTATATGTCAGGAATAGGTTCTACCCCTTACACACCTGAAGGTAGCACCTCATGAACTGTCCCCTATTAGAAAGACTCATTACTCAGTTTCCCATCACTAGGGTACCCATAACTGAAATATCTACATCACAACCCTTCCAAAAGATCTAAGATAACTATATGGGTAATGGAATCCCAATTATTAACAAGATCCACCATGATCAATAAATAATATTTGGGGTACTAACTCCATGTGGACATGGAAATACAAGGAATTATTCTATATAATGCATATACCATTAGTTATTCCCAACATTTGGTGCATCATTTAACCAATAAAAAATGGGTTATTAAAATCCTATTGAATGGATACATAAAATGAAACATTATATCTAAGTTCCTAGGACATAAAACTGAATTTAAGACCCCTTAACACCATTTTATGATATTCTTGAAAGAAGCAACACCAGAATTCTGACTCCAAACTACTTCAATAATACAAAACCAATTTGATACTGCTTTGATAATACTAGGGACACTAGGACCCCTCTTAGAAGGTGTTAAGCTAAATGCACAACCCAAATATTTCATCCAATAAACTGAGGTCTAGTGAAAATCACTAAATAGTCGTATCAAACATGATGGGAGGATTTAAACTAATCTATAATACCCCTAATTCTAGTAACCAAAATACATAGGTTTATATATTACATTGGTACAAGATACGAATAATCACATAAAAATGATTTCATAATTTATAAATCTTAGGAAACTAACTAAATACATGTCTTCCATATCACATTAGAAGACTTAAAAAACATTATAAAATTCCTAAAACATTTATTCCTTTTATTAATTACTTAAATTAATTAAAATATCCCTTCTTGGTACCCTACATAAGGATTAAAAATAAATGGGTGAGTTTAGATGCTCAATATCAAAACATATAGTGGAATATATCATAGATACAGTAGGTATAAATAATATAGAAGTGTTAATAATAAATAAATGTTACAAATAATAAATAAATTAAGTATCAAACATATCCAAGGATATCATAGCAATGTAAATAATAAAATTAATAACCATAACTGGTTGCATAATGATGGAATGAATAATGGTGCCCATATTAATCATAATATCAAGAAATTAAATAATACATTATAATTACTATCATGACTACAACCAAGAAATTATTCTTACCATAATAACCAAAACTGATACATTATTATAACCAACATTACCACAACCAATACATTATTTATACCATCATAACAGCATCCGAGACATTATTCTAAACATCATGATAGTGACCAAGGCATTATTAATAAATCAGTAGGTTTACACCAAATACCAAAAAATATTATCTAATGAAATATATATATTCATCAAGGTGGTATATAATTCTAGACCTCAACTATAACATACACTTTTTAAACACTTTCCTCGTACATTTAATTATCAATATAATACATAATAAACTTTTCTTATAAATCAATAAACAATCATATTGGAAAAAATAACATATGATATGTCAATAAATTCCCCAGTAAATAAATGAAATAAAATAAACATAATAAATCTATAGAAATAATTTTGATGGTATCATTAGATAATATCCTAAGTGAACATACAAATATTTGAAATATTTTAACACATATGAGAAAAACTTTTAAAATGTCATTAAAATTTCACTTTGAGAAATAAGACAAAATATGAGTTAATTTTTTTATCCCCATTTTATAATTTTTATTATAAAAAAGGAATATAAATTTCTATAGAATAAGAATAAAAATTTTAGGAGAATATTCTCTAATAAAACAAACAATGATAGTGTGGAAAATTTATGTTTACATAAAATGTTAAAAAGATAATCCTTTTATGGTTTTGTAAAGGAGGATGAGGTCAATAAAAAATGAAGTCAAAATATAACTTTAGATATAATTTATAATAAGTTTACTAAAATATTTTTTTTAAAACAATATTACAAAATAAAAATCTGGAAAATTTTATTTTTGAAAATAAATAAAGATTAAGACTTCAAATGTGGAGTGGAAGATAAATGATACAAATTTGAATAATATTTCAAAAACATTTTTAATTAAACCCATATTATTAAAGGATTAATATGAAATCCTTTTGAAAAGAGATAAATATAAATATTAATGTTACATTGAATACACTCTTAGAACTATCAAACTAGTGTACTGATGAAAAATAAAATACTTCATTCCATGGAGATGGTAGTTTGCATATACACACATATGATGTTTTCATTTTCCAATGAATGGAAATAAGGTTGAAATTGATTTTTCATTTCATAATCTTAATCAGGTTATGGATTTAATATTTATCCATTAAATATCCATTTATTAACATCCATTTATGGTTGTTATGAAAAACAAAATGTGTCTTTTCATGAAGGTAGTAGTACCCACATATGCATGAATGAAGTACTCATTTTTCTAAAGAGTGTGTTAAAATAATAAAATTTTAGTTTAAAAATAACACAGATTTAGTTATATTATAATGGTTATATTTTTAATATAAATATATATAATAAAAAAATTTAAGAAGTGATTAGTAATCGAATTGATAATTTGAACCTTCTCTTGGAGGACCTCTTATAAACGAATGATTTAGGGATTTTCCTTAGTTAAAATGGATTACAAACATAGGATAGGTATACAGGAGAGTTAAATTGGGAAAAATTTGAATAGGAATTCTAAATTTAGATTTTATATAAATGGGTTGTTGAAGTCTCTTTTTATAAGGTAGGATAGTGGTATTTTTATAATAATATAATAGAACAAGTCACCAATCAAGGCTTGTGAGTCCAAAATTGGAAAATAATGTAGTTTTCTTGAGTATTAGGTTAATAAAATCCTCAATTTCAAAATTGGGGATACGGTTTTGTAATTTTAGGATTTTTCTCCTAAGTTTTAACTTTTTCAATAATTTACTTTTACTGTGGAAACTCAGTTTTTAAACATTGGTAATTTATTTTAATGAAAAAAAAATAAAATATTCCATATTAAAAAATTTTAATATAAGGATTTAAAATATTAAAATAATTTTATCAAATAAATTTTAATAGGGTAAGAAAATTAATTCTAATATCATTTAATATAATTCATAATTAACAAATTTTAGAAAAAGTGTAATTTTTAGCATAAAATTTATAATTAGAATAAAACATTAAATTTTGTTGATTTTCATAAAATTAATTGGTTTATTAATGAAAATGGTAAGATAAATTTGTCTCTAAATTAATCTATTACAAAAATCAACCAAATGAATATTTAATTAGAATAAAATACCAAAAAATAGTTTTTATAGAGATAAAATATTACTTGAGTCCCAAAATTTTAAATATAGGTTTTCTAAATTTAACATAATATTTTTGAATGATTTATTTTGTAATTAAACATATATTTGGTCTATAAATATGTTTTATAAACTTTCATTTCATCATTATATCATGATGATATCATAAATTAATAGTATTTGTAAAAATGATATTTTCATTATTCCCTCAAAAATTTAACCTTTTTAGAAAAATCACATAAATTAATCCTAATCTAAATTTTACTTGTTTAAAAAAAATATTTCCATATTTCAAATTAAAATTTTAAAATTTATTATTTTAAATTTAAATAGGATCATAAAATATAATGAAATTTTTTTTTTATAGGATAATAGATTTTTAAAGCATTCTGTGTTTTTAATCTTATTTTATAACAATTATTTATTAAATAAATGTAATTTATTTAAATTGAAAACATTTATTAGAATAATCATCTACAAATTTTCTATTTAATTTATCAAAGAAAAAATATATAATATATATAAAATTCATTTCTTTAAAAAATTGATATTATATGATTAGTTTCTAATTATTTTGGGTTGCTTAATTTTTTAACAGGAATTAAGTTAATTTTATAAATATATTTATATCAAATAAAAATTTTACCATTTAGTTAAATTCAGTATTTTAAATTAATTTTTTTGGAAAAATAAAATGTATAAAATACACATAATAATGAGAATATAAAATTTATTAATAATAATAGGATTATATCAACCTCAATTTTATATAAATATCCCCTTAGGATTTTTTTGTGAGACCTAATAATGAGATAAAAGGTGGTGTTTTCATAAGTGGTGGTTTGACTATAATAGATCTATTTGTTATTTTCACAATCTTTAACGTCTCATATAAATGATTTTTCTCAATCCTCACTTGTTGGGTTTTTTCTTGGGCTTGGTGTAGGGAGAACCATATAGAATCCTTTTCTTTCAAAAACTTTAATAAAGGAGCCTCATAAAAAATAATTCCACTACATGATTCCATTTATTATTCTTATCATATTTATTTTGTAGTATGGTTACTTTTATATATATTAGCTAATTCAATAACTATTTTATAACTATTATATTTTAATTTTAATTTTTTTCACTTTCATTCAGTGTTATGTGTAAAAAAACTTATGATAATTTTAACTTATTTTAATTTATAGGGTGTTTCATTCGAACCCCTTAAATAAATTTTGTTCTCGCAATTTGATTTATGAGTCACTACAAAAAATATCTAAGGGTATTTATAAGATAGTTATGACTCAAGATATTATTTTTAATGACATATTAACCTTACTAACTTTGGGAAGAATAAAAATAATAATCTGATGATTGAGTATTAAACCCCATATAATATAGGTAATCTTCATAGAGAGATCATAATCAACCTTGAATTGATATACGAGCATAGGTCAGTTTGACATATGTAATGTGATTTCCCAATTTCAAAAATTATTATGGAGTCTATAAAGATAAATAATCCATTTAAAAAATCACATCAAACCAATATAATGGAATAATTAATAAGATTTTCACAAATCACATTCCCATAAACCTTATCTTGTGATACAATAATCATACAATTGGAAGTTTTTCTACCATATCATCAAGGTAGTGATTTAATTCTATTAGAAAACATTCCCAGATATACTAGAGTTCCTAGAATAAAATTTCAACATTATATCCACACCTCTAGAGTAAACGAGAAGTGTACATTAATTATCATGGTCTAATTAAATTATTTTTATAGTGTAGTATCTTTATTGTTCCCTTTTTTTGAAGGTTTTTTATTATTATTATCCATGGTATCTCTTGGATTTGGTCATTTCCTTGGATAATGACCAAGTTCCCCGCATGTAAAATATTAAACTATTAGTGGTACATTTTTATTATCCATATTTATTTTTATAATGTTAACTGAACTCTTGATTTTTTCCCAAAAATTAGTTTATCTATGCCTTAATTTTCCTTACATAAAACATCTTTTAGTTCCTTTAATGACTTTCCTTAGGATCTTCTTCCAACATTCTTAACAATATGAAAATAGAATATTCATTCCTCCAAATTTTTTACCACTTTAACTTTTATGAAACTATATCATTATTTTCTTTAATGTGTTTGTAAATTCAACTATATTGAAGTTGTTAATCATAATTTGTGATAGTTAGTAAGGGATAATTATAGGATTATGTACTCTAAATCCAATTTCATTTGGTTTTCCATTGGGATAATCACTGCATTTCCCATCACATCCATTTTTAACTCGATTCTCCTTTGTGAATTCATTAATTTAAAAAAGGTAAATTTGAAGTATGATATATTTAAATTAATAAATGGATAAAAAAACTAAAAATTTATAAAAAAATGTTCTTAAATTATATGAATAAACTAACTTATGAATATCTAAGTTTTAATCTAGGTTATCCATGGTCATTTCCTATGAGGTTTTTTAACCTAACTTGTAATATATGACATCATTAAATTTCATTTAAAGACATTATAATGGTTTATAAAGATAATGTGAAAAATCAAAGAACATCCCCCTAAGAGTGTCAAACCAGGTGTGTAGTTAGGCCCACTTCTTGTTCACTGAGTGAATATCGAGTTATTACCACTACTGTAAATCCCACTTTTACCAACACTTATATACCAACGGTTTATCTAAACCATTATGAATAGATATGTATACCAACGGTTTTCACAAACCGTTGGTATAAAAGATTTTATAGAAGCTTTTACCAACGGTTTTGCAAAACCATTGGTAAAGGCCTTATCCATATCCCTTTTTACCAATGGTTTAAGTAAACCATTGGTATAGGCCACATCCATACCACATTTACCAATGGTTAGTCTCAACCATTGGTATAACATACATTCCCAACGGTTTTTAAAAACAATTTGGAAAGATTTACCCTCAATGTAGATCGGGCATCCAGTTCCCACTCTGCTCTATCACAATTCCACTCCGCCGGATTGGTGCACTAAATCCAATCTTCCTCCTGCCAAAATTATTCCACGTATCTATCCATATTCAATCAAGGAATTCATTTCTTTTACACATCAAATCTGTAAGTGATTCCTTGGTTTTGTTGTACTGCAGCTATGTGTTTTTTTTCACTTTTGATTTGGCCTAAAGGGGAGGTTTTTGGTCATTAATCATGGTTGTGGGTGTTCATTTATGATGTAAGATAGTATGACTTAATTTTACTTGATATATCCAAAATTATTATTGATTTATGTTCAATTTGATTATCTTTGACAAGTGATGTTGTTTAATAAGTTGTTATTAATGGTTTTAATAATGACGATATGGTATAAGGGTTCACATGGTGTGTAACGGTTGACATGGTGTCTACAATAATCAAGTTTCATGGGAATATACATGGGAATGTACACATAGTACATGAATTGGATAGCCATGTAAATATACATGGCCAATCCCTTATGGTGAAAAGTATGTTTGGCCAAATGGGGTGCTGAAAATGTCTCATTTACACATGGATTTGTTTCATGGGTATTCCCACATGATGTGTTGGACATACTATAGAGTAGGTAGTAATTAGTTCAGTCAAAACACTTTCACCCCTGAAATTCAAGAGTACATGGTTAAATGGAATAACCCATGTTCTAATGACAAGCCTAACATGGTTTCTAACTCAACTCACCAAAAAATAAACTAGAACACTGGTTAAATGAAAGAATTCATCCTAAATGTACACTATAACATTGGTTAAATGGAATAAATTAATCATCCTCGTTACTGAATTCCATACACATTTGGGCAAAAAATCATCATTCACAAACATCACTATAATGTATAGGCTTTCACAAAACGCATATCCCTTAAATGTCTTGAAATTACAGTAGGAACTGATTTAAATTTGTCATGTTTATAGGTGGAATATTTGTAGCTTTGGATAATATATTCTCCGAACTATAGAGTGGAACCCCATTCGTTGTTTTGAGGTCCACCTAGGATAACCCCCCTCCTTCCTGGACCCAGGACAACCCCCCTCCTTCTTGGACCCTGGACAGCCCCCC
This sequence comes from Viscum album, assembly GCA_963277665.1. Classification (NCBI taxonomy): domain Eukaryota; kingdom Viridiplantae; phylum Streptophyta; class Magnoliopsida; order Santalales; family Viscaceae; genus Viscum; species Viscum album. The sequence goes on along the minus strand of OY728140.1, from coordinate 1,706,851,118 downwards.
CCCCCCCTCCTCCCTGGACCCCAGACAGCCCCCCACCCACCTTTCTGGACCCAGGATAGCCCCACCCCCCTCCTTCCTAGAACCTGGACAACCCCCTCCCACCCCACCCTCCTCCCTAGACCCCGTACATCCCACCACCCTCCTCCCTGGACCCCGAACAGCCCAAAAATCATTATTCATATGTGAGATAAAACACAGAAGAACTTGAAGGTCCCTCTCCAATGAGTGTCCATCTGGGTTCGGGTCACTAATGAGCAGCATCCTGATTTGGGACGTCACAATTCCTGGATATCCTTTTTATAGGTGTCTCTAATCAAATCCATACCTATAACTATTTAAGGTCCCTCTCCAAAATCAATTGGGACATGATTCAATGAATACATCCTATCAACCTATGATATATGGCCCCAAACCTAGGATCCTTTAATTCATGGTTAAGGTGAAACTTGATGAGGCTATAACTACTTTTGATGTCATCCTCATCCAACTCCTCATCTTGATCTCCCTGAAGAAGTTAAAGTATAAAACTCATGTACTCCCAACAAGACCCTTAAGGATTATGTATTCTTTGATCCACTTCCAATATATTACTGGGAAATCCTTGAATATAGGAATTAGAAATTATGTATCTTATTTTCTTATATACACTGTATTTTGTTGTTTTTCTTAATATGATTCTCATATAGAGTAATGTGTCATTTATGCTTTTATATAATGCAAACAATTTCCATTTACCTAAATATTTTTTTTATTGAACTTCAATCTTATTTAATTGCTTTGAAATGACTTATTGCAATTTTTTTACAGAATTTATGGAAATTGGATGTACGAAACCGATCATATTTAAACCGATTTTCAAAATAATTTGAACAGCTTTTTAGATTTTGCATTTGACAAGGCTTCAGATAGTGGTCGCATACACTGGTCATGTTCTAATTCTATTGGAAGACCTTGGTTGAGTTGTGAAGTATTTAGCTATCACATAACCAAATATGGTTTCCAAACAAACTATTATGTGTGGTATCAAAATGGAGAGAAAATGGAATCTCAAAATTTTGATGATCCAAATGATAGGACTGAAATGGAGAGTTTGATATATGATCGCTTTCCATTTATTCAGCATCATGAGAAGGAAAGGATATCCAGCCAACAAGATTTTGATACAAGCACACATGATGTGTCCAATGAAAATGATGATGTTGATAGGGTGAAAAAATTGAATGATGCTGCAACGACTCCAGTATATCAGCAATGTGGTAAAATGAAAAAGTTGGAATTTTTAATCCGATTGTTTCATGGGAAAACTATTTATGGGATTTCAAATACTGCAATCGATTACATTCTTACCTTCTTGAAGGACTTACTTCCAGATGATGTAGATATTCCCACAAACCACTATATAGAATGGAAGTTAGTTGATGAACTTGGATTCTCAAAAAAAAATCATGCTTGCCCGAATGATTGCAGCTTATGTTGGGAGGAAACTGTTGAAAGAAATGATTTTATCAAATGTGGAACCTCTCGATGGAAGCTAAAAGATTATAGAACACCATCTCGTGTTCCACAAAAATTAATGTGGCACTTTCCATTGATCCCCAGATTACAGAACCTTTTCATGACTGATGAAATATCAGTAAAAATGCGATGGCATGACACCGAGAGAAAAAAAGAATAATGAAGAGTTGGTTCACCCTGCAGATGGATTTTCATGGTAGAGATTTGATGCTCGATATCCTGAATTTGCAGCCAACATGAGTAATGTGAGACTGGGTCTTTCATGTGACGGTTTTAATCCATTTTGGCGGATTCTTACTTCACATAGCACATGGTTGTATTTCATACACATTTATAACCTTCCCCCATGGTTGTGTATGAAAAAGCCTTACACTTTCTTAAGTATATTGATATCTGGCCCTTCTGATCCCGGCAATGATATAGATGTATACATGCAACCTTTAATAAAAGAGTTGAAACTTCTTTGGGATGAGGGTGTACCCACATACGATGCATGTTTGAAAGACAAATTTCATATGCGTGTTGTGCTTATGTGGACGATCAATGATTTTCCTGCTTATGCAATGATGTCTGGATGGAGCACAAAAAGAAAATTGTCACGTCCTGTTTTTATGAAGAATACTCGATCGAGAAGACTGAAATATCATCATAGTTTTAGTTTTATGGGACATCGACGATTCTTTCCAATGAACCATCCATATAGAAATAATTGTTGAATATTTGAAAATACTATGGAGAATGGAAATCCACCTCAGCATATATCTGTAACTGATGTGCTTGATGAATTGAAATATTTCAGTTATTCATTTGGGAAGGGTGTAATGAAATCTAGAAAGAGGAAAAATGTTTCCAATGATACCTATTACAATTGGAAGAACAAGAGTATATTATTTGAGTTGTTTTATTGGTCAACCAACTTGTTACGTCATTGCTTAGACATAATTCACATTGAAAAGAATATATGTGAAATGTTTCTTTCGATTTAAATGTCAAGGGGAAGACAAAAGATGATTTATGATCTCGGCATGACTTGGTAGATTGGGGGATCAGACCATAATTACATCTTGTCTGTATCAGTGAAAATAAATGGAAAGTTCCATGTGCTTCTTATGTGATGACACCTGCTGAAAAAAATCAATTTCTGGAAGTGCTAGAGACTATTAATGTTCTTGATGTCTATTCAAGAAATATATCAAAATGGGTCTACAGAAAAGAGTTGAAGATGAAATATTTGAAGACTCATGATTATCATGTCCTTTTGCATGAGTTGACTAATAGAAATTCGTCATCTCTTGCCCAATAATATAAGAGTCTCATTTATTCGGTTGTGATATTTGTTTAGAGATCTTTGTGCTAAGAAGTTTTCCAAATCCTTCTTACAAGAACTGTTGGCATAGAAACCATTAATTTTGTGTGAGTTAGATAAAATATTCCCTCCATCATTTTTTACATGCATGTTGCATCTGACTATCCATCTTCTGGCCAAAATACTTCTTAGAGGACCCGTTGATTTCTGTTGGATGTATCCAACTGAGAGAAACATGTACACATTGAAATAATATGTTAGGAACAAGAATTATCCCAAAGGTTCTATTGTGAATGGTTACTTGGCTCAAGAATGTATGGATTTATGCTCAAAGTATTTGTCTGATCTTATTACGAGAATAAACAGACCAATTAGAAATAAATAAGAACAGTATGAAAAAATTGAACCTAGTTTTCTATCGCATCCTCAGATAGGAAGAATTCTAGGATCATATACATTGATGACATTAAGCCTTGAAGAGTGAGAGATGGCACATCGCACAGTGTTATTTAATTGTGATTTGTTCGATGAGTATATCAAGTAAGTATATTGTACATGTATCTCTTATCTTATCTGTTGTAATTTAAAATATTTGTTAAACTATTATTATTTTTATCTATAGGGAACATAAATAATTGATATATAGAAAGCATCGTTCTTTATCTTTGAGAAGGAAAGAGACTTTTCATAGCTAAGGGTTTTATGCTTGGTTGAAATTGAAGGTAAAAATATTTATGTAATAACTAAATAAAAATAATATTTAATTAAGTTTACTATTTGTTTATATTTCAGGTATCGAGTTTTCCTGTAGACACTATTTCTGAGAAAATAAGAGCTTTGGCTTTTGGTCCTAATACCATGGTTCGTTCTTGTAAATCATTCATGATCAATGGATACAAATTTATTATCACTGAACAAGCAAGAAACATGAGAACACAATGGTGTTATGTTAACTGGCACAACAGACTGTTATGCCAATTCATCGGATAATAGACCTCATTCTAAAAATGTAGCTTATTATGGAGTTGTGGAGAAAATAATAATTTTGGATTATTACTCTCATGGTCGAGTCACGATGATGAAATGTCATTGGTTTGATTCAATGATGAGGCAAGTTACCTTTATTGATGATTGGGGATTTCGAGTTATTGACATGACTCTCACTCTTTCCACCGATGAACCATATGTATTGGAATCAATGGTGAAACAAGTTTTTTATGTCAAATATCATCGTCATCCTAAATTCGGTGTAATTATTGAAGTAAATCCCGAACATGTTTTTGATGATGATGATGATGAAGTTGACACTATCCCTAATACAATTGAAAGTAATTTGTTTATTATTTATGATGACTCCAATAGCTCAATTGTCAGAGTTGATTGTGAACCCAAAGTTGTGGTGGAAAATATATAGAATCATACAGTCGTGTTCTCACCTACATGTTTCACCTACATCATTCAGAGTGTGTATCCTAGTACTTACCTTAAAACCACCATAAATATTCTGTTTCTTTATGTTTTTTTATCATAATGGTTTTTCTATATTTTGTTTTTTGGGTTACACATTAGTTATCTATTTCTAATTACTTCTATATTTGTTTTCATTGTAAGAAATGACACCCATTGAATAGAGGCGGCGGAAAAAGATGACATAAAATAATCATTTCATGACACAGATGGATGTTCCTCCACTCATCCCTATTGTGAGTATTTTATTTCAAATATATATATTTCAATAAATTATAATATCATGTGTTTACTTTTCTGTTAAACTTTTTTTCAGGATCCACCCCCTAGAAGAGAGATATCTGACGAGGAGATTGATATTGCTCCCAGTACAAAGGCTGGTGGTAGGATGGGGTGGTGTTAGAGTTAGATGATCATCTGGTGGTCCCGGTACTGAGGCCGGTGGAACGAGGGTTCGTGGTGTGAGAGTTAGACGATCCACTGGTCATACCCAATTGGATTGTGCCCCTACCACAGACATATCTTCTATGCCCCATTTTGATCCTAGTGTGTCTTTAGAGACACATGGGATATTTATTCCTTAGATGTTTACACTACTAGTTGGCCAGACGTATGTGCCATCATCTTTTGCTTCTGGTTCATTATCTCCAAGCTATTATATTTCACCTTCTTCGACTCCTTATCCGACACAGTATGTGGATGAGGAGCGTACACTGAGGCACACTCCACCTATACAGGATATTCCTTCAGCTTCTACACATCCAGTGACGCCCATTGATCCGACTACCACAGGTATATTTATATAACTCTAACAAATTTTTATACCAAAATTTATTTTTATTATAACTTGTACTGATATTTTTTCCTTTAATAACAGATTCATCTACTAATAGGAGGTGAGGGAGGGGGCGTACTCGCTTGTGTGTGGTATGGAAATTCCAGACACAGTTTATGGTTGAATACAATGATGATGGACAGATGATTGATAAATCTTGGTAGGAATGTCAGGGTTTTTTGGCGATGCTATCCAAATACTCCGACATCATTCCAGATATCCTTCTCTCTTGGAGACATCTACCACACGAAGTCAAGGATAATGCATGGGCATAAATATGGGTAAAAAATATATTGGATTTAATGTAGTATTTTTTTGTATTTATATGAATTAATCTATTGGGTGTCAGCTTCGGTTTAACTTCCCTAATGGCGAAGGAGCACGACCAACACCTTTAAAGGAGCTAAGAGATCTTTGGAGATCTTATAAGCATGATTTGTATGTTGGCTGGTGTGATAGAGTGGGCACGGAGTTGGATACATTAACTATCGTGGATGACTACCTGATAGAGAAATATCTCCAAATGATTACCCATTGGGGAACTTCCAAATTTAAGGTATTAATCCCATTTGAGGTATTTAAATGATAGTTTTCATATTTTTCATTAATATTATCTTATTTATTATTAAACATTATTTAGGAATCTTCTGAAAATGCAAAAAAACATTGATTCAAAGCAATACCTCCACACTTTGGGTCGCACTACTATGTCAGATCATGAGAGGTAGCTGGTACGATATAGTTGTTTATAATTTTTCTTTAGGACTTTCCCTTTTTATTTTTTCCTAATTAAATTATGTTATTTATTGAATATTGAATATATGATTATACTTGCACTTTATTTTGTTTCAATGTCATTACAGAAACACAAATTAAATATTGAAGGACTTATCCCTCGATTAAAATTATTTTGCTCGAGTAGAAGGAAAAAAGATGGAACTATGGTTAATGAACTGACACAAGAAAATATTGTAAGTTTTAATTTGTTTATTTAAAAGTTTAATATCTATTTTGAAATTTAATAATCTATTAATATGTTTAACAGAATGATTTATAGGCCCTTGATGGCCAGGAGCCTGACAATTTAGGTCCACATGATCATTTATATCAGGTTTTGGGAGACGAACACTCTGGTCGAGTACATTGCTGACCTGGTGAGAATATAGTCCCGATGAGGTATTGGTCCTCTCCAAGTATCCATTCTAGTACCACTAAGTTGGAACAGGTCAAAAAGCATGTGAGACAGTCTGATAAAAGGGTCACAGAGTTAGAAGAACAGGTTCAAACGAGGGAGAAAAAATTTATGAAACTAATCAAAGCTTTATCTTCATCACTTCCACTGGAGGCCAGCATAGCTTGTTAGACATATATGTCGTCGATGGGTACATTATCCAATACACCAGGTGGCAGTTCTAGTGGTGGTTGAGATGATGATTTTCCTAGTGATGACGAGGATGCTGAAGAGGATGAGGGTGAGGGTGAGGATGAGGAATAGGGCGAGGATGGGGCCAAGGGTGAGGATGGGGCTGAGGATGAGCATGTGTACGATGATGAGGATGATGACGAGGATAGAGATGGTGGTGAGGATGAGGTTGATGATGATAGTGGTGATGGTGATGGTGATCAGGGGCAGATTGATCCATTACATTTTTGAATTCTATATAACTCTTAATTTTTTAACATGGTTTTTCACTCTAGTATGGATATTTTTTAATTCAGTATAAATCTTTATTTTTGACCAAATATGGAAGCCTAATGATATTATAATGGTTTATGGGGCTTCTGGGGCTTGTTTGGAGCTCGGAACCCCGGTCAGTGTAGAAAAACACTATGCCTCACGGTTAATAAAAAATTTAAGTCCATCCCACAAGGTATTTACCAACCATATAGGGATATATATTAGAAGAAATGTGAATGATTTTCCCTAACCATGCACTAGGGGATTCACATCATGCACAATGTCAATAGTTTTAGTATAAGATATTATCACTATTGTTGCACGATTTGCCTAACTGGCATACGAAAAATCGAAAAAACGCATTCGGATTGTGTTAATAATTTAGGAAAATGATCCATGAGTCATATGTGACATTTATTACTCAACCCTGACTCAATATGAGGTGCGGTGTGGCTGGTACCACTCAAAGTGTCTCACTTTTATTTGAAATGGACACCCTTTTAAGTAAAAACAACTGGCATATGGAAAACCGACCAAACATATTTGAATTGTGTTGATACTTTATGAAAATTATCCATGGGTCATATGTGATGTGTATGACTCAACCCCACATAAACCTGAGGCATGGTGTGGCTGGTACCACTCAAAGTGTCTCACTTTTATTTGAAATTGACAACATTTTAAGTGAAAACAAAAACTGGCATACGGAAAACAGACCAAACGGATTCGGATTCTGTTGATACTTTAGGAAAATGATCCATGAGTCATTTTTTATGTGTATGAATCAACACTGCCTCAATATGAGGCATGGTGTGGCTGGTACCACTCAAAGTGTCTCACCTTTATTTCAAATTATCAAGATTTTAAATGAAAACAACAACTGGCATACGGAAAATCGACCAAATGCATTCGGATAATGATGATACATTAGTAAGACGATCCATTGGTCATTTTTGATGAGTACGAGTTAAACCTGCCTCAATATTAGGCACAATGTGGCTGGTATCACTCTAAGTGTCTCTCTTTTCTTTAAAATGGTCACTATTTTAAGTAAAAACAACTGACATATGAAAAACCGACCAAATGCATTCAGATTGTGTTGATACTTTATCACAACAATCCATGGGTCATTTATGACTTGTAAGAGTAAACCGAGCCTCAATCTGAGGCCCGGTGTGGTCGGTACCACTCAAAGTATCTCACTTTTATTTGAAGTGGACAACATTTTAAGTGAAAACAACAACTGGAATACGAAAAACCAACCAAACAAATTCGGATTGTGTTCATACTTTAGGAAAATTATCCATGGGAAATTTGTGACATTTATGAGTCAACCCCACCTCAATCCAAGGCATGATGTGGCTGGTACCACTCTAAATGTCTCTATTTTTTTTAAAATGGACACCATTTTACGTGAAAACAACAAATGCCATATGGAAAACCGACCAAACGCAATCGGATTGTGTTGATACTTTAGGAAAATGATCCATGGGTCATATGTGATGTGTATGAGTCAACCCCGCATAAATCCGAGCCACGGTGTAGCCGGTATCACTCAAAGTGTCTCTCTTTTGTTTAAAATGGACATTGTTTTAAGTAAAAAAATTGGCATTTGGAAACCAAACGTATTAGAATTGTGTTGATACTTTAGTAAAATGATAAATTGGTCATATGTGACATGTAAGACTCAACCATGCATCAATAAAAGGCGCGGTATGGCCGATACCACTCAAAGTGTCTCACTTTTATTTTAAATGGATAACATTTTAAGTGAAAACAACAACTGGCATATGGAAAACCAACCAAATGCATTCATATTGTATTGATACTTTAGGACAATGATACATGGGACATTTTTGATGTGTACGAGTCAACCCCGCATCAATATGAGGCGCGGTGTGGCCGGTACCACTCTAAATGTCTCTCTTTTGTTCAAAATGGACATCATTTTAAGTGAAAACAACAACTACCATACGGAAAATGGACCAAACGTATTTGGATTTTGTTGATACTTTAGGAAAATGATCCATGAGTCATTTTTGATGTGTATGAGTCAACCACTCCTCAATCTAAGGCATGGTGTGGCCAGTACCACTCAAATTGTCTCACCTTTATTTGAAATGATCAACATTTTAAATAAAAACAACAATTGGCATACGTAAAACTGACCAAACGCATTCAGATTGTGTTGATACATTAGGAAAACAATCCAATGGTCATTTTTGAAATATAAGATTCAAACCCACCTCAATATAAGGAACTATGTTGTTGGTAGCACCCTAAGTGTCTCTCTTTTGTTTAAAATGGAAACTGTTTTAAGTAAAAACAACTGACATACGAAAAACTAACCAAAGCATTCAGATTGTGTTGATATTTTAGCACAAAAATAAATGGGTAATTTATGATGTTTAAGAGCCAAACAAGCCTCAATACGAGGCCCGGTGTGGCTGGTACCACTCAAAGTGTCTCACTTTTATTTGAAATGGACAACATTTTAAGTGAAAACAAACACTGGCATATAGAAAACCAACCAAACGCATTTGGATTATTTTGATATTTTAGGAAAAATATACGTGGGACATTTTTGATGTGTAAGAGTCTACCCCACATCAATCTGAGGCATAGTGTGTCCGGTACCACTCTAAATGTCTCTCTTTTGTTTAAAATGGACATCATTTTAAGTGAAAACAACAACTGGCATACGGAAAACCAACCAAACACAATTGGATTGTGTTGATACTTTATAAAAATGATCCATGGGTCATATGTGATGTGTACGAGTGAATCCCGCATCAATGTGAGTCACGGTGTGGCCGGTATCACTCAAAGTGTCTCTCTTTTGTTTAAAATGGACACTGTTTTAAGTAAAAACAACTGGCATACAGAAACCAAATGTATTCAGATTGTGTTAATAATTTAGGAAAATGATCCATTGTTTATATATGACGTGTAAAACTCAACCCCACTTCAATCTGAGGTGCGGTGTGTCCGGTACCACTCAAAGTGTCTCACTTTTATTTTAAATGGACAACATTTTAAGTGAAAACAACAATTGGCATACGGAAAACCAACCAGACGCATTCGGATTGTGTTGATACTTTAGGAAAATAATTCATGGGAAATTTTTGACGTGTACGAGTCAACACCGCATCAATAAAAGGTATGGTGTGTCCGGTACCACTCTAAATGTATCTCTTTTGTTTAAAATGGACATTATTTTAAGTGAAAACAACAACTGACATACAGAAAACAGACCAAACGTTTTCAGATTCTATTGATACTTTAGGAAAATGATCCATGCTTCATTTTTGATGTGTACGGGTCAACCCTGCCACAATCTGAGGCACAGTGTTGCCGGTACCACTCAAAGTGTCTCACCTTTATTTGAAATGATCAACATTTTAAATGAAAACAACAACTGGCATATGGAAAACTGACCAAACACATTCGGATTGTGTTGATACATTAAAAAAATGATCCATTGGTAATTTGTGACATGTACGAGTTAACCCCACCTCAATCCGAGTCATGATGTGGCTGGTAGAACTCTAATTGTCTCTCTTTTGTTTAGAATGGACACTATTTTAAGTAAAAACAACTAACATTGGGAAAACTGACCAAACGTATTCATATTGTGTTGATACTTTAGAACAACAATCCATGGGTCATTTATGATGTGTAAAAGTCAACTGAGCCTCAATATAAGGCTTGGTGTGGATAGTACCACTCAAAGTGTCTCACTTTTATTTGAAATGAACAACATTTTAAGTGAAAACAACAACTGGCATACGGAAAACCAACCAAACGCATTCAGATTGTATTAATACTTTAGGAAAACAATCTGTGGGTCATATGTGACATTTACGAGTCAACCCCGCCACAATCCAAGGCATGGTGTGGCCAGTATCACTCTAATTGTCTCTCTTTTTTTTAAATGAACATCATTTTAAGTAAAAACAACTGGAAAACAGAAAACCGACCAAAAGTATTCGGATTGTGATGATACTTTAGCACAACGATCCATGGTCAAGCCTCACACAATCCACTTCTCATGTGAGGAACTCCTACCCCTATTCTAATACACATGACATTTAATATTCCAAGGAAAACTATATTCCCTAAGTCACACAAGCTCATTGATACCCACCCATTATCATCATCACTAAGTTCAAAGACATCTTCCCTAAGTCATGACATTATATTTGTATTTGATTGGATTCATTTATTCATTTCCTTATTTTGGGTTATTAGCTTCTAATTTATGAATTCAATCATGTGTGTGTTATAAAAAATTCAATTTTGTATGTTTTATTAATTCTGTATCACATATAATTATGTATTTAGTTTTTAATGTGTTGTATTCATAATTGATTATTAAATTATGTATCCTTTTAATTATCAGTTTTTAATTATGTATTGTATTGTATGTATTCTGCACAATTCACACAACAACACATAGAGCAGACTACTATTTTAATTGTACAGCAAAGCCTATACCAATAGTTTTAAACTGTTGTTATAGGTTCTTTATATTTTTTCTACCAACGGTTCTGAACCGTTGGTACAAAACCTTTACCAACAGTTTAAACTGTTGGTATAGTAGTGAATGGAATACTAAAAAATATATTCCAATGGTTTTGAAACCATTGGAATATGTTTTGTATATGAACTCTATGCCAACGGTTTTACAAAACCATTGGGATAGAGTAGATTTCTTCACATATACTAAAGGTTTATCTCAAACTGTTGGTATATGTCTATTGTCATGGATTACTGGGCTACGGTTTCTAAAACCGCTGTTATGATTTATACCAACAATTCTCCACCCTATACCAATGGTTTTCAACCATTGGTATACCTTAAATTTCTAGTAGTGTACCCAGTAAACATTTTTAAGGGTTATTACTCCCAGTTGAATCAATTCTAGAGCCTTTATCCACATGTTTGTATCTATACTGGGATTTCATTTCTAGTAAACTACAAACTCTATACTTTAAAAAAATTAGGAAGTTTTATTATAGTTAGACCTGTCCCTCGAGTCTATCATAAGGTTATGTTCTATAATATATGTTTTCTAAAATCCAGTTCCCATGTTTCCTACTAAAATATCTTTAATATGAACTATAACACCAATGACTATAATTACTGAGTGATGGAAGTTACATCATAACATTCATACAAGATACAAGGGATCTCAACATAGAGGATCACATAGTTTAGTAATCTTGGGAGACTAAATATATACATGTTTTCTATATTACATTGAAAATAATAAAATGTAAAATTATAAACTTATTGAAAACATTATTTTTAATTTAACTATATACCTAAATTTGTTAAAAAATTCCTTCTTGGTACCCAGGGGTAGGAAACAAAAAAAATGATTTAGCACATAAGACTACTAAGGGGAATCATACAATGTAATCTATCAAAGATACAAAATGTATAAACAATATTTCCTAGTGAATAATCAATAAATGTTTCATATAATCAATAAATTCATGATTAAACATATCCATAGATCACATAGCAATATAAATAATATCATGAATATCTATAAGTGATTCAATAATGATGTAGTAAATAATTCCAGCCATCTTAATTTTATTATCAATTCCTCAAACAATGCATCATAATTACCATCATGACCTTGATAAGACATCATTCTTACTATCCTGACCATAAGGAATACATTATTCTTACATCCATAACTATTTCCAATACATCATTTTTACTATCATGACTATAGAAAAGAGAGTACTCTTATCATCCTAACTATAACTAATAAATTTTTAATAAATTGGTAGGATTACCCTAAATTTCCAAAAAAAATTGTCTCATAAGACCTAACTAAGCATCAAGGGGGTATATATTTCTGAACCCCACTCATTACTTACACATGCTAAGTAAATTTCTTATACACTGAATGATCAAGAAAATACATAATAAAATTTTGTGAGAAGTAAATAAACATTCAAATTGGAATAATGAACATATGAGATTTCAATACTTTTCCCCATCAATAAATGGAATAAAATTATCATAATCCCCCTAGATAATAAAGGTGTTTGGAATCATTGGATAATATCCCTGGTAAACATAAGAAACATTAAAATTTTATAAAATTGATGAAAAAATATTTTAAAGGAGATTTAAAAATGTACCTCTTGAAAGAAGATTGAATACCATTTAAATTTTTCAACCCCTTATTTAAAAATATTATAAAATAAAGTGAATTTAAATTTATTTTGGAAAAATATTGAAAATTGAATTTGAAATTTCATAAAAAACTGACAAAAATGGTAGGGAAAATGTAGTTGTATTGAAAATGGTAAAAATATATTCCTTTACCATTGTGTAAATGAGGTAAAAGTTATTATTAAATGAAGACATAGGTAACATTAAATATAATTTAAGAGAATACGGTGAGAATAATTTTTTAAAAACACTATATTAAAAGAGAAACTTGAAATGTGAAATTTTGAAAAGAAATAGAGGTCATATCTAAAAATGTGGTGTGGAAGATAAAATATATAAATGGGAATAATATTTAAAAATATATTTATTGAATACCATGTTTTTAAAAGATTAATAAAAATTCTTTTTGAAAATAAATAAAGATAAATATAAATGTCATAATAAATAATACAAATTTAGATTTCAAAATAATAAAGTAGAACATTAGTTGGAATAAGAAAATGGATATAGAATAAATATTTCCCAACCCAAAAGGACGTATATTAGAAAAAAGACTCTTACTATGTTGTTACCAATAAATCCAATTCTATTTAAAGAGAAAACTTGAAATGGAACGTTAAATATCATGTAATTATTTGACCTAAATCACTGAGTCAAAGACAAAGTGTCATGTGACCTCATGCACACCTCCCTGTATGGAAGAGGTTTTCGACTAGCAGCAAAGTTCAATACATATACATGATGAATTGATAATAAAAATAAGATAATCATAAAATTCAGATAAATAACATAAACTATGTTGTATATATATTTCATATGATACAACCAAATAATCAACCAACTATAAGTAAAGTTTTAAATAAAACAAATATAGAAGATAACAAGAGTCTCCATAAAACTAAATCCTAAGTCCACTATAAATCCACCCATCTTCCATACTCCTCAAGCTTATCCACCTGACATAAGTCCCCATCCCTTTACTGGATCCTTGGCCATAAAGTATGAATGTGCACCAATATTCCCATGTAGGTTGTGATTTTAAACCCAGTAGGACACCACCAATTCATTCTTAACATATATTCAACACACACAAATATATATATATATACATAAGTGTATTTACTTCCAAAAATTAAATAAAAATGTAAATAATAACATTTTTTGTCATTTTTTGTTAACCAGGATGTCACAAACACTAGACCCACCTTATTCAGCTATATGCAAGAAGAGAAGTTTTTTGTATTTTTTATGGATCTATGAACAGGACACAAGGCCAATGTATTTATCAGGAAAAGTCATAAGGATATCATGCCTCATGCCCGCTACAAGGACATCATGCCCAGATACTAGTCTCAGGTTAGGCCACAAGGCCATAATACTCTATTATCTATCATTAAAGACCCTCATATAAACAAAACACATCATATCACTCATACCCCCTCTAAGGGATTAAAAAATCCATGAATTTTCCACCTTTCACTTTCATACCAAATAGAATAATTCTGCAACCATACACATATATACATAAACAATTCATAATAATGAAAGTCTTGATTTATTCACAAATAAGCATGTAACGTCAAGGGAGGTATGATGGGACACACAATCACAAAACAAAATCATCATAACAAGAGAGGTATCACATTCCACACATGCATTTACAAAATCATTTCATAGTATACTATCTTATATAATTTCCATGTCATTGTAAGTAACTTCCTACTTTATGCATATCGAAGCCCAAGGTCAATGTTCACCATCTGAACCAATCACTCATACCTATGATCCCTAGAATCAACCCAAAATTACAAAGTAAGGATTTAATATTAAATATCCAATTATAATACAATTTCATGTTCTAGGATGGTTTTAGACTTATATAATGAGATCTAACATAAATATTGGATCTATAATAACTAAATAACGATTAATAAAAAACTATATTTTGACCTTCCTTCACTTCAAATATAGAATGAGTCACATTAGATCATGTCATAATTCCTATATCTGACCATCATTGTCTAAATCTAGGGTCTTTAATAAAGAGAAAATAGAATATCTAGCAATAATAAAAATAATATAGAAAAAATGAAATCTTACCTTTTTTATCCCTATGACCGTTATCTCAAAATAAAATAGAAATGATCTATCAAGGGATTAAATTCACCATGAATAAACATTGGATTCCATAAGTTCAAGATATATCATTTTATGAGGCAAAACCTAGGGTTTCAAGTTAAAATGAGAATTTCAAGATTAATTAATTCCTTGTGCATGGTTTAGTCACACAATTTATCCAACTGTGCACCAACTGTGGGAGGATTACTGCCTCTTCAGAGTACCCACATATTTTGGATTAAATTTTTGGTAAACTATGCATAAACCATGATTTTTATTCTATTACGAGTTATATGATTACATGGAAGTGGGAACTACAACACCTCCATGGACATGAATAACATAAATCTCATCCAAAGACCATCTTGGAACAATTTATCCTTCTATTAACCTTTACCATGTCACTAGATAATCCTAACTAGACTCTTAACAATAATTTTATAGAGATACCAAGGAAAAGTGATGACTAATGGTGAACAAGATACCACCTATTTCTCCATAGATACACCTATGTGCCACTTTAATATTAAACTCCTCAATGTATATTATTCTCTTTAAAAATAATATTCCAACATCTATGTATTCCTACTAAGATTATCTATAACAATAATACATTTTCTACAGGAATACTCCATCTTGAAATCAAATTTATACAGATTCTTGTACTAATGTATCTACCACATATTCATGTCTCGCTGTGAGAAAATATATCGTAATCTCTTAGATAATGTATATATAAAAATAACTCCACATAGATGCAATGATATAAATATTTCAAGGAATAAACTATAGTGTCAAACTCCATACCATAGGTAGGTTACTTTCCCTCATTGGTTCATCGTATTAGAGACCCATAAGTAACTATCCAGCCATTCTATATCTAGATAATCCCCAAACCAACTTAAATGGAATCATAGTACACTTCATAAATAATTCTGGGTTCTAGTATATTAATAATTAGATTACATGTCAACACTATCTTCAACTCTTTAAAAGACTCCTCGCATAGATCAATCCACTTGAGCATTACCCCCTTCTTAGAAAGTTGGGCCATAGGTGTTGTGAAATGGGAGATGTTTTGGATGAAATTCTTGTATTACCTAGATAATCTAAGGAAACTTCAAATCTTGAACATGTTTCTAGGACACACCGCAAATTTTATATCCACCACCTTCAATAGATCAATAGAAATATCAATCTCGGAAAGAACATGCTTGATAAGTCATACCTCTTTGATCCAAAGGTGATACATTGAAATATTGACATAAATTTGATGCACTCACAGTGTACTTAACACAATATCCAAATGTATATCATGTAATTATGAGGTCTTTTAATATAATAATATATCATTAGTAAACACCACAATGAAGGAATCCATGTTTGGTTAAAAAATTATATTCATGATGTCCATGAACACCACTAGAACAATTTTCACACCAAATGTAATAACATAGTATGTGTATCACCCATATATTCTATTTAACTTCATCTTCTATATATCTATAACACCCCAAACATTTTATGGTATGATTCAATTTAATACATTATTTTCATAGCGTATATTTCATAAAGCACTTTGTTCCATTGAAACAACACTTGGTTATTTAGGAGATAGTCAAAACCAATCCATTAAACATAAATTTTCCCCTTCTATGTTTTGAATCTCGAAAAACGGTCATCTAGAGTTATGACCAGTAATTCATTTAGAGTCTGATAGAACAAACTTGATTTTTTTATGAATAGTAACATACCCTTATGAATAGTAATACGACCCTTATAAATTGTAAAGAATGATAATATTTTATTTTCTTAAGGTAATAAGATAATGAGATCTTAATTAATTTTTCAATGTGATATAGAACTAATTATACCTTTAAAATTGTTGTTTTTAGAATTAACTATGATTTTATTTATAAATTAAATTAAAAATACTTAGAAAATTATTTTCAAAAAATGGAGTTCATTTTTGAATTATACACATTAAAAAAAAATTGGGTGAATTTTTGGGATTTTTCTAAAATACATGAATTTTTCATAAATAGTAAAAGTACAGTTTTGAGTTTTCGGTAGATTAATGACATAATAATGATGTAATAATTTAATATAAAAGTATGGTCAACTTTTTTACAGTAACATATGACCTAAGGTGTCCCATATGGATTAAACCATCGGAAAATACCATAGTTAAGCCCATGGTTTGGCAAAAACCACTAATGAGTTGTCCCTTTGAAATTATTAAAAAACTACCTATCTTTTTCTATAAATACCCACTAATACATTCGTTTTCATTCATTAAAAATCCATCATCCTTGATGATCTGGTGTATTTACCTCTCTAGGAATCCTCTTAAGGTGTCCTTAATCCCCCAAGTTCTCATCCTTCAAGATCTAGGAGTTACTCTACAAGGTAAGGGAATCCTTCATTCTCTTATTTTAGTCGACACTTCTTTTATGTTATCTATTTGAATTTCCATTCTCATATGTTGGGGTTTGATGTTATGTATTATTTTTACTGTACATTTTATTTCAATATGATTAGATACCCTTTTGTTCTCATCATTTCATTTTATGAAATTTGAAGCGATGTCGTTAGGCTGCCGAATTTTCATAAGGGATCTCTCAACTTTTCTTTTATTTTAAAGTTCATCTCTTTTATTTTTCTATCCCCAAATCCTCTGTCCAAATGACCATGATAAACTCCAGAATCATCTATATACTAGAGTTATATCATTTTAATGGAATAACCATCATCAATATTCTTACTCCCCCTTTTTATTTTTATAAACGAAATCAACGTCCATGAGGTTCCAATTTATAACCTTTGTGGACGGCAGAGTTTTGTTCTTCACTTTCTCCTTCATTACTGGTCATAAAACCATTTTAATGGTTGAACTAGATCAGAATATATGTATTTAATATGATTAATTTTCTGGAATCTATACACACTCATAATATGTAATAATAATACAAAATAAGGTCATTATGAACAAAATGGTCAAGTTAATCCAAATATTTGTAATAAACTTTTAACTAATGAATCATCATCATGGTATATAACCCAGAATAATTATAAGATAATTTATATCTATTTAAGGTCACTAATATTATATATTAATAACTCTAGACATTTAACCACATTTCAAATGAACTTCCATTCATGAAAGCAAGTAAACGAATCATGAAAACAAAGGAAGAAAATGCTTCCAAAACAATAAAATTAAACCTATTAAACCCATAAAAAGGGACATGAATAAGCCTAATAAGGTTATACTAAATCAATTTTAATGTATAGGAGGTTCTTTAATTATTAATTAATGAATCTAAATTTGATTTTTCATGTCATTAAAACAAATTAATAACACACTCGATCAAAAGGTAAGGGGTGTCTCATCTCACTTTCATTTCTGTGAGATTTTCATTGTTCGTCACTTATTTCTTGTATATGGTATATTTTTACTGCCATTTTATATATAATAAAATTATTCTATTTATATTCATGGTATTAAATGACTCATTTGAGGGTTATTAATTTTTGTTCGTATGATTTGACCGATTACATTGTGGTAAGAGACTTTGTCTCAACTACTATTTTATTGTGACTAACATTGTATTGTACACCTAATAATCTTTATGTGATGTACCAAATGACCATTTGAGATCACCTTTAATTTGAAATTATATTTATATTACATATCCATAATCTCATATCATGGATATGTTTGTTTTTTAAACCATATACCATTTTACATACGGTGTTTATTTGGAAAGTTATTTTAACTATGGAAATATTGATGAATCTGTATACCCTACTCTATAAATATATTGAAAAGGCATAATGATCTTATATTTAATTAATTTATAAAGAATTATTTGGAAATGAAGTGGTGGGTGGGGCCCTCTATAGCCCCTCGATGCATCGGTAGATCTCATGAGACAAATCAGTTGGCGACAAACCCTTCGAGTTTGTTTCTAAAAATCAGACGGGTTTCTACCCACAGAACTAAACTATTTTTATAGTATTATGGTATCATATTCCAAATACATGACATCCAATTAATAATAATTCTCTTTATTAATTATAATTTATTACTATCGATGAGTGTTTAACTATGAAAAAAACTATGGATGCAGTTTCATCCTCAGTTTACTAATGGCGTGAGTTTTTCAATTATTCACCATGCCATGTTGATTATGTCAAATTGTTTACAATTCAGTTATTATTGATTTATGATTCCACTATTTTTAACCCTTATTGAGCATTTGAGCTCACCCCTGTCATTTTTTACTTTCAATAGGTGACAAATAGGATATCATTTATTGATTTCTTGTGGATGCATCTTTTAGTTTTGATTATGTATTGTATTTTGTAAACTTTCCCAATGTAATTTGAGTAACATCTATGTATCTAGTTTCTTCAAGAATAATAAATTGATTGTTACTTTGGGATTTTCATTCCTTCTAACCATGCCAATATAACAAGTAGTGCACCAGTTCCAGTCTAGATGGGTTGGGGTGTTATAGTTGGTATCAGAGAAAGTTTAGTATAAAACTTGGAAACTAGAGTAGGAAATGTACAGTAGGGAACAAATCCCTAAGGTAGTATTTGAGGATAAACGTACAAGAATATCTTGGTATTTTGGTAAGGAATATATTATGTAATCCTTCTAGAAAATACATCGTTGTCTGGATACGAGCAGGTAGAGGTGGCTCTGGCATAGATGTGCCTTGGAGTGAAATCTCCGACAAGGAGTTTTGGGCTTGACCTGGGATATCCTGGTACACAACAACGGGCCTTGCTACACTCTTGGTTATAACACTCCTGAGGGATATGCTTAGGATAATTCATGTTTTCATTACAATCCATTATGAAGGATTGAAATGTAAATTATTCCTCAAAGAAACCATTTTTCTAATTATGGGATTAGTCATGCGTAGTATCTCAATTTATGCTAAGTATTTTGTTAAGTTAAGATTATAAATTATGATTCATACCCTAATATTGTGTGTTCCATTATTTAGAAATGGAATCTAATAGAATAAGAGGAATCAATACTCATGGTAAATGTAGAGGATCTCCCCACTGAGAAAGTCAACACATTCAATGTTGGAGCAGATTAGATCATGACCATATTGGGACAACTTACTCAGGTTGTAATAAATAACCATTCCACAGCTATGTTGGATCCTTTCATGTGGAAAAATCCCCCATATTTCAGTGGGACTACTAATCCAGTGGTTGTTGAGCAATGGATCAAGTCCCTTGAAAAGATATTCATGGAATTAGGATGCAATGAAAATGAAAAGGTAGTACTGGCAGAATATTGTCTCAAGGGAGACATTGATCAATGGTGGTCCTTGATTCAGAATACCACAGAGGAAGATAAAATAGAAGATATGGAATGGAGGACTTTTAAGGAAATATTCTTTGAAAAATATTTCCCTCATTAGCAACGAACCGAAATAAAGATGAAATTACTTGGCTTAAAGCAAAGGGAAGAAGACAGTGTTACAGAGTATGAGGCTACCTTCACAAGGCTAGCCAGGTATGCCGTAGATTATGTACATGACTCAGCAGATAAGATTGGTCATTTATTTTAAGTTTTTATGCCTAGTATTCTAAGGTCACTAGATTCTCAAACATTTTCATCATATGATGAAATTGTATCAAATGCAATCAAAACAGAGAATAAATTTTCTAGATCAAATTTTTTCAAATGAAACCAAGATAATAAGAGGTACTCTGATAAACAAGGAAAGGGAGAATCACCAAAGAAGAACAATGGAACAAATTTATTCCCATTATTTGAGAACTGTGCAAAGAATCATCTCGAGAAATGCTTAAAAGGCATGGGAGTCTGCTATAAGTGCAGACAAAAGGGTTATCAATCTGATTAATACAAGGGGAAGAAACAATTCAATGATATTCAATGCAACAATTACAGAGAGATGGGACACTATGCAAATGAGTGTCCTAATATCCAAGGAAACTTGACTCAGAAAAGGTCAAGAGAGCAAGGGAGAGCCTATGTGATTACAACCATGGAGGTTGAAGTTCTTAATGGTGTGGTGGAAGGCACTTTAATTGTTTCCTAAAACATGGCCAACACTTTATTTGATTCTGGATCATCGCATTCATTTATATCTTCCCAGTTTTATAAGAAAATTAGATATGTCCAATTTGATTTAATAAAGGAGTTTTCATTCAAAACTCCCAGGGGATGTATCATTGAAACAAAGGCATGTCGACTTGTCCACATCCTAACACCAAAACGTTCTTTAGTTGCTAACCTTATAATCATACCAATGACTGAATTTGATATAATTCTCAGTATGGATTGGTTGTCAAATTATGATTCAAAGATTTATTTCAAGAAAAAGGATGTTGTAATTTTTGAAAATGGTGTAGAATCTCTTATCTTTAGAGCGGAGACCTTGCCATCTGATTCTTATCTAGAACCACCCCCAGTATCTCTACTAAATGAAATACTTAGAGAGAAAGATAAAAAAATATCTATGGGAGAGTAAAGAAATATTCAAATTGAATATGTACACATAGTTCAAGAGTAAATTGAATTATTTACAGAGTATTTACTTCTACATCCTCCAGAGTGGGAAGTTGAGTTCTCTATTGACTTAATTATGGCTGCAAGACCTATATCAAAGACCCCCTATAGAATGGACATTGTGAAGATAGTATAGCTAAAGAAACAACTAGAGGATTTGAATGACAAAGGATTTATTCAACCTAGTGTTTCTCCATGGGGAGCCCTGGTCTTATCTGTCAAAAAGAAAGATGGATCCATGAGGCTATGTATTGATTATAGCGAAATCAATGCTATTAAAATAAGGAATAAGTATCCTCTTCCCTAGATTGATAATATATTTGATCAACTTCATGGATCTCAATACTTTTCAAAGATTAAGCTTCGATCCGGATATCATCAGCTGCGTGTGAGGAAGAAATATATTCTTAAGACGACATTTCAAATCAGGTATGGGCATTATGAGTTTACTGTGATGCCTTTTTGACTGAAAAATTCACCCTCTGTTTTCATGATTTAATGAATAGAGTTTTCAGGAAATATCTTGATAACTTTGTTGTGGTATTCATCTATGATATCCTTGTATACTCAAAAATCTATGAAGACCATGAGAATCACTTGTGGATTATTTTGAGAAATCTTAGAAGTAATACATTAAATGGGAAGTTTAGCAAGTGTGAATTATAGATTCAATTAGTTTCTTTTCTAGGTCATATTGTCTCTAAGTATGGAATCCTAGTTGATCCTATAAAGACAAAGGCAATCCAATAATAGACTATGCCAACAAACATAACTGAGGTACACCATTTTATTGGATTAGTAGGTTATTATCGGTATTTCATTCAAAAATTTTCCCGACTGTCTAACCTGCTAACCAAGCTCACACGTAAAGGAGTAAAGTTTGTGTGGACAAAAGAATGTACATAATTCTTCGATGAATTGAAAAGAAGATTGGTCAATGCTCTAATTTTTACTCTTCCATCTAGAAGTAACTGATTTTTAATATATAGTGATGCATCAAAGAATGGTCTGGGTTGCGTCCTTATGCAAAATGATAAATTTGTTGCTTATGAATCAAGATATTTGAACACTCATGAGAAAAATTAACCAACTCATGATCTTGATTTAACAGTCCTAATCTTTGCTCTGAAAATATAGAGACACTATATTTACAGAGAAATATGTGATATATACATAGATCAAAAGAGTTTGAAATACATTTTCAAAAAAAAAGAACTCAACATGAGGAAAATAATATGGCTTGAGTTACTTAAAGATTACGATTTTTCAATACACTACCACCCGAGAAAGGCGAATAAGGTGGTAGATGCATTAAGCAGGAAAGATCATGGACTTCTGACTCAAATGAGGATTGACAGAGGTCCTATATTTTTGGATCTACTAAATATGGATATGGTAATTGTTAAGGAAGGGGAAACATCATTTCTATTTCAAATTATTTCCAAACCATCTTTATTAGAGAAGATAAAAGGCTCTCAATCTGATGATGAGAATCTACACAAGAAAATTATTGATGTTAAGGATGGGATATCGGAAAAAATCATGTATGAGGAAGGATTTCTGAAGTTTGGGAAGAGGTTATGCGTCCCATCCATACTCGAGATAAAAAGGAAACTATTATACGATGCTCATAGCTCAAATTTCTCTATACAGCCAAGTATCACCAAGATGTATAGAGATCTAAAGGAATATTTTTTGTGGGAAAATATGAAGCGGTAAATTGCTGACTACGTGTCAAGGTGTCTAGTTTTTCAACAAGTGAAGGTAGAGAGACAACATCCCAAAGGTGTGATGAAACCTCTACCTATTCCTATGTAAAAGTGGGATAAAATTACGATGTATTTTTTCACTAGACTACCGAGGACACCTAGAATAAATGATGCAATATGGGTAATTGTTGATCATCTCACAAAATTAATACATTTCCTTCCAATAAGAAAGGATTTACCACTTGATCACCAAGAAAGATTTTATATTAATGAATTTTTAAGACTTAATGGAGAACCTCTATTGATTGTGTCTGATTGAGATCCCCAATTTACATCAAAATTTTGGAAAATTCTCCAGAAGGATTTGAATACTGAGATTCATACGAGTGATGCTTATCACCCCCAAACTAATGGATAGTATGAAAGGACTATTAAAACTCTAGAAGATATGTTGAGGTCATGTTCTCTTGACTTACAAGGTATGTGGGATCAGTACTTGCCTTTGGTGTAATTTTTATACAATAATAGTTTCCATTCTAGTATTCAAATGGCTCCATATGAATCATTATATGGAAAGATATGTCGAACTCCAACTTTTTGGGATGAAGTTGGTGAGAGGAAGATTATAGGCCTAGAACTTATTGAAGAGACCAAGACAAAGTTGAAGAAAATACAATCCCATATTAAAGAAGCCCAAAGTAGGCAGAATAGTTATACTGAGAACCAGAGAAAGGATTTGTAATTCCAGGTGGTAGATCAAGTCTTCTTGAAAGTATCTCCATGGAAGGGTGTCTTAAGGTTCAGTAAGAAAGGGAAACTGAGCCCCAGGTTTATCGGACCATTTGAAATTCTGGAAAGAATCAGGGTAGCATCTTACCATTTAGCAATGCCACCAAATCTCTCCAAAGTCCATGATGTGTTCCATGTGTCATTATTGAAGAAATATATGCCAGACCCAATGCATGTACTCACCTATGAAGAAATTGATCTGGAACCTGATTTGTTATACTGTGAAAAGCCTATTGGGATTCGTGACATAAGGGAGCAGGTATTGAGAAATCAGAAAACTCATCTAATAAAGGTTCTTTGGAGAAACCAGAATATCGAGGAAGAAACATGGGAACCAGAGGATTTCATGAAGAAGAACCACCCACATCTTTTTGGTGGGCTTTATACATAAAATTTCTAGGACGAAATTTCCAAAGGAGGGAATAATATAACACCCCAAACATTTTATGGTATGATTCTATTAAATACATTCTTCTTATAGCCTATATTTCATAAAGCACTGTGTTCCATTGAAACAACACTTGGTTATTTAGGAGATATTCAAAACCAAGCCATTAAACATAATTTTTCTACTTCTATGTTTTTAATTTTGAAAAACGGTCATCTAGAGTTGTGACCATTAAGTCATTTGGAGTCTGATAAAACCAACTTGTTTTTTTGATAAATAGTAACATACCCTTATGAATAGTAAAATGAATAGTAATATGACCCTTATAAATAGTGAATAATTATAATATTTTATTTTCTTAAGGCGATAAGATAATGAGATCTTAATTAATTTTTCAATGTGATATAGAACTAATTATACCTTTAAAATTGTTATTTTTCAAATTAACTATGATTTTATTTAACAATTAAATTAAAAATACTTAGAAACTTATTTTCAAAAAATGGAGTTCATTTTTGAATTCTACATGTTGAAAAATGGTTAGGGTGAATTTTTGGGATTTTTCTAAAATACATGAATTTTTTATGTATAGTAAAAGTACAGTTTTGAGTTTTCGGTAGTTTAATGACATCGTAATGATGTAATAATTTAATATAAAAGTATGGACAACTTTTTTAAAGTAACTTATTACATGAGGTGTCCCAAGTGGCTAAAACCATGGGAAAATACCATGGGCAAGCCCATGGTTTGGCAAAAACCACTAATGAGATGTCCCTTTAAAAGTATTAAAAAACTACCTCTCTTTTCCTATAAATTCCCACTCATCCATTCATTTTATTTCATTCCAAATCCCTTATACTCAAAGATCTAGTGTTTTTACTTCTCTAGGAGTCCTCCCAAGGTGTCATTAATCTCCAAAGGTCCCATCCTTCAAGATCTAGGAGTTACTCTACAAGGTAAGGGAATCCTTCATTCTCTTCTTTTAGTCAACACTTCTTGTATGTTATCTATTTGAATTTCCATTATCATGTGTTGGGGTTTTATTTTATTTATTCTTATTACTTTACTTTTTATTTCAATATGATGAGGTACCCTTTTTTCTCATCATTTCATTTTATGAAATTTTAAGCGACACTGTTAGGCTGCCGAATTTTCATAAGGGATCTCTCAACTTTTCTTTTATTTTCAAGTTCATCTATTTTCTTTTTCTCTCATCACCTCCTCTATCCAAATGACCATGATAAACTCTAGTATCATCTATATACTGGAATTATATCATGTTAATGGAATAACCATCATTAATATTCTTACTCCCACTTTTTATTTTTATAAAGGAAATCAACATCCATGAGTTTCCAATTTATAACCTTTGTGGACAGCGGAGTTTTGTTCTTCACTTTCTACCTCATTAATATTCATGAAATTATTTTAATGGTTGAACCAGATCATAATATATGTATTTATTCTCATTAATTTTCTAGAATCTTTACACACTCGTAATATGA
Organism: Viscum album; assembly: GCA_963277665.1. Taxonomy (NCBI): domain Eukaryota; kingdom Viridiplantae; phylum Streptophyta; class Magnoliopsida; order Santalales; family Viscaceae; genus Viscum; species Viscum album. The sequence goes on along the minus strand of OY728140.1, from coordinate 1,706,825,045 downwards.
ATTAATAATACAAAACAAGTTCATTATGAACAAAACGGCCAAGTTAATCCAAATATTTGTAATAAACTTTTAAGTGATAAATCATCATCATGGTATATAACACAAAATAATTATAAGATAATTTATATATCTTTAATTTCACTCATAATATATATTAACAACTCTGGATATTTAACCACAATTCAAATGAACTTCCATTCATGAAATCAGGTAAATGAATCATGAAAACCAAGGAAGAGAATGCTTCCAAAACAATAAAATTGAACCTCTTAAACCCATAAAAAGAGACATGAATAAACCAAATAAGGTTATACTAAATCAATTACATGTATATTAGGTTCTTTAATTATTAATTAATGAATCTAAATTTGATTTTTCAGGTCATTAAAACAAACGAAGAACACACTCGATCAAAAGGTAAGGGGTTTCTCATCTCACTTTCATTTATGTGATATTTTCATTGTTCGCCACTTATTTAATGTATGTGGTATATGTGTACTTACATTTGATGTATAATAAGATGATTCTCTTTATATTCATGGTATTAAATGACTCATTTTAGGGTTATTAAGTTCTGGTCATATGATTCGACCGATTACATTGTGGTAAGAGACTTTGTCTCAACTACTATTTTATTGTGACTAACTTTGTATTGTGCACCTAATAATCTTTATCTGATGTACCTACTACCCATTTGAGATCACTTTTCATTTTAAATTATATTTATATTATATATCCATAATCTCATATCATGGATATATTTTTTTTCTAAACCGTATACCATTTTACATACGATGTTTATTTGGAAAGTTATTTTAACTATGGAAATATTGATGAATCTGTATACCCTGCTATATAAGGATACTTAAAAGGCATAATTCTCTATATTTAATCAATTTATAAAGGATTATTTGGATATTAAGTGTCGGGTGGGTCCCGCTATATCCTCTTGATGCCTCGGTAGGTCTCATGAGACAAATTTGTTGGCGACAAACCCTTCGAGTTTGTTTCCAAAAATCAGACGGGTTTCTACCCACAGAACTAAACCATTTTTATGGTATTTTGGTATCATGTGCCAGATACATGATGTCTAATTAATAATAACTCTCTTTATTAATTATCAGTTATTACTATCCATGAGGTTTTCACTATGAAAAAATCTATGGATGCAGCTTCATTCTCAGTTTACTAATGGTGTGATTTTTTCAATTATTCACCATGCCATATTGATTATGCCAAATTGTTTACAATTCAGTTATTATTGATTTATGATTCTTCTATTTGTAACCCTTACTAATCATTTGAGCTCACCCTTTTCATTTTTTACTTTCAACAGGTGATAAAGAGGAGATCATTTATTGAGTTCTTGTAGATGCAGCTTTTTGTTCTCGTTATGTTTTGTATTTTGTAAAATTTTCCAATGTAATTTGAGTAACATCTATGTATCTAGTTTCTTAAAGAATACTAAACTGATCATTCCTTCGGTATTTTCATTCCTTATAACCAAGCTAATATAATAATTAGTGCCCCGGCTCCAGTCTAGAGGGGTCGGTGTGTAACAATATCCTCTTCTCTGAACCAATGTTGGTGAAATATCAATCATAGATCAATTTGGTATAACCACCAGTCTTCCCACAAATGATCAATAAAATCATCAATCCAAGGAAATTTAAGATAGTTCTTCACTATCACCCAATTCAATTTTCATTATTCCAAATATATCCTTAGGCTTACATCTTCCTTTATTGTAAAAATAACTATAGTACCCCCAAAGGGAAGATTTCATTAAAATAAACCCCTTCACCTCAAGATCTTCAAGTATCTCTTTTAAATCCTTCATCTCAACATATACTATATGATATGGAGGGAATGATATAAGTTACACAGAAATCATGAGTTAAATATTGAACTCAATTTCTCTTTGGGGTAGGAGTATTGAGAAATCATTTATAAAGACATCTAATTGAAGGTCCTCCTCAAGAGGAAATGTAGTCATTGTCTTTACCTAATCTACTATAAGAATCATACTTTCCTCTTGATCCATAATGGTCATTAACTAACTGAAGTTTGGTCCCACTCTACCTGGTCTTAGATACCATTCTCTAGTCATGGCATGATTCTCTCCTTTCAAGGAGTTAAACATCACCTGTATTCAATAAAATTTGATATAATTTCTGTAATGAGTAAACTAGTCCATACCATAGATCACATCAAAACTGGTCATCTCTAAAACTAAGAAATCATAGAGATATTCATATCATGTAACCACTATAGGATATTCTAGACATCCTTAATATCTCTTTAACTTGTTTCTGAGACATGTATTAAGAGAAAAAATATATGGTAATTTTATTTAAAAGAAAAAGTAACCATATAACTACTTGAGTTGATATAAAATAATTGGAAGCCCCTATATCAATTAAGGTAGTAGAGGGAATATATTTAATAAAAAATATACCGTAAAATATAAAAGACTAGTCTCTTCCATCAGCTATAACCTTATCCTATTCATGGAATCTACCCACATAAGATCTATGGCCATATCCCCACAATCCCCAGTTTACATGATTCACCAATCTATAGAAAATCTATAATTATTGATGAGATCCCATGCATTCTCCATATCCTAAACATATTATAGTAAATCAAATCCATGTCTGAGATCCCCTTAGAAATAACCTTGGATCATATCTATTCCCCTTATTATTATATAAACTATATCATGATGATTTTGAACAAATACACTGGAGATGTCCCATCATACCCCACTAATGACACTTCTTCTAAAAATCATGGAAGAATCTATGGTAGTTTCTAATATTTAATATTTAATGAAATGGGAAACACCTCCTACAATGGAGGGAGTAGGAGAAACCTTACTCTAATTTATGTTCCTATCACTACCCTAGAATATCTCCACAAACTTATACTTTTTTTGTTATGTGGGGAACCAATAGATACACTTGATAACCCACCTATTGGTCTACTAAGGATAAGAAGAAGTCCTACATCTTTATACTCCTTAAAAATATTCTCAATTGTAAGGGACTTGAGAATAACTTCTAAGTATGTGATATATTCAACGTTCATCACCTAGCATCTCAGCTTAGGTCATTATTCAATCTCAATCATTTGGGATTTCTATACCTCATTCCCATCCAAAAGAGTAGAAGAATATAGAAACTCCATAAAACAAGTATAATATTGTATCATCATCATCATTCCTAGTTGGATTTCCATGAACAACTATGATCTATAAAAAATCAATATATCTAGGAATAACTCCTTGAAATATAGATTTTTTAAGGTTCCCCAAGGTATACAAGCATTACTTCTTACTTAGTTCATCATTATCCATAATCTTTTAGTAGGTCCATGAACCATATATGCACCCAATTTCACTCATCACTTGTTAGGGGTCTCTACTAGATCATAAATATACTAAATGATCTCAATTTAATCCTTAGTATCATGGGGGACTTCAGTGCCCTATAATACTAAGAGACACTGTAAATGGAAATATTAGGTAAATTCAATCATAATTGACCCTCCCCTATGGGATCCTACACCCTAAACATGTACTATTCAAAAAAATTCAACCTGAAGTTGCTCTGCTATCTATACTACTATAGGAACTATGGGAGCATGCTTAACCGCATTCTCATGTATAACTAGAAGTGATGCTATATAATATCCCATAATAATAGAATCTTATCCCACTTCCCAATATAGTCCTCTAATAAATCATCAAGGTAGAATTTTTTAAAATTACATTTCTAATATATAGAATTGATATTAATAGATTAAATAGAAGAACTACCTATGAGTTGAATATTCACACACATAAAAATCACTTCATAAATACTCATCCTCAAAGGCTACCTATAACTATAACATTGTTCCGCCTCTGAGGTGGCATGTTTAGAGTGATGGTGAAATAATCTGACGGGGATTATCACTCGTCCCTTTTTTCAGAGATGGTTTCCAGTCAAATTCACCATTTCTTTTGTTTCAACCTATTTTGGGTCATTATCCTTTAAAATAAGGTTTTATTAACCCCATAAGGACTGGGAAATTTACCTCTTTTTTTATTACGAAGGATGTACCATAGTCAGTCGGTCCCAACGGGAAATTTCATCGGGTCAAGTACTTTTGCAATCAGTCCTCCTCAGATATAACTTCCTCAGATGGTCTCCAATGGGTTTATTTGTGGAGCCAAAAACACCCAAAGGCCCTGGTATCCATGATTCATGAACCTTCTTTCCAAATGTAGGTGCTCGTTGATTGATGATTCATCCAAGGACACTTGAGGACTCCATTGGTCGAGAGGATAGTAAGTCAGGCTCACTGTACCCTTCTAGGGGAAAATTATTTCCTGTTTCAGGACTCTATTATAGATTTAAGTCATGTTCATATGTTTGTGAATCCTTAGTTCATTCCTGAAGAGTGTGCCCATGGGATACCCTTGTTTTTCAAGATCTACATAGGTATTCATATATTTGATGCTATGGAGGTACTGCTAACTAGATCCAAGAAATAAGGTGCTCTAGAGTTTATCATCATCCAGGGGGTACAGAAGGTGATTTGATATTTGGATTAGACCCATAAGATGGGTTTCCTATATATCATCTAGAGAAAAATTATAACCCATGTAATTCAAAAATTTTGGGGCTTACGCATAGAAGTTTCCCATTTAAGGGGGCATGATTGGGTAAACCCTTTTGGATGGGTACCCTTTTGAGTTTGGGACTTCAAGAAGGAATCCTATGTATCCTGGTTTTACAATGAATCATAATTCTATTAGTTTATAATTTTTGGGGCTTACACATAGAATATTCCCATTTAAGGGGGCATGATTGTGTAAACCTTTTTGTATATGTACCCTTTTGATATCAAGCCTTCAAGAAGGCATCCTACATATCATGGTTTGACCAAGAATCAGGGTTCTTGAAGTTCATAATTGCATGGATGTTGTGATCATAACAAACCTATAATCCCATGTGAGTCATGCTCGGTGTGAGAAACAAGAGGGTGCAGTAGATCCAACCAACAACATGATTCCTCTCCTATTGGTGAGAAAGGGATAGCCTACGGTCAAATAGGCCAGGGAGATGGTGGGAGAGGGTGCGAAATGATGAACCATTCAATGTGAAATGAAATTAAAGTTCATGTGTCTTGGCCTCAGATGATTGGGGACTTACCTTAATGGGAGGGCCCCAGAATATGTTTTGGGAAGGAGAGGAGTTTTGTCCTTATCAAAGGATATGAGAACATAACTCCTTTGACTGATCACTATTCCTCATTGAATGAAAAATAAAGTGATCACACTTAATACCTAGAATGGGGAGGTTCATATCAATAGCCCAAGGTTGGAATCTGAGTTACCATGGGAATTTAGACCCACAGACATTCTTAAAGCCTGAACCATTGTGGGGAGATCCTTCGTGAATCTGCTCACCATGGGTATGTAGACTCAAAGGGGCGTTCTAATGCACCCGATAATATGATCATATTGGTTTTGTGGCTTTGGAAGAGGGTTTTTTCTGATACTGGAGGACTGGTTCACAGAGGGATTATGGGGGGATGGACAGTAGTAGAGGGGTGAGGTTGGAACTGGGGAAATAATACCCGAAAATACCCCATTCTGTGTACTGGTTTCTTATACGGGATGGGGGATACTTCATATACCGTAGTGGTATACAGGCAGAGGGGTCATCCGCGTACCGATGTGGTATGTAGGAATGGGTATATACCATCAAGTACCATAGTTTTGCATGGACCATCATGCTGCTTAGGGTTCCATCTGCATGCTAATGCAGTTCGTGACACCGGGTTCAGTCCGTATAGCTGTACACTACGCAGAGCACCATATTGAAGGAGGGTCTGGGGGATTATCGTTCGCAAGAAGTTCATCTTACAGAAGTATATGGTTCACAATTCCACTATTTAGGTTCACAGTTCTCTTTTTATTATTAATTTCATGGCTAAATGTATCTGTAGAGAGTGTGGTTCACAATTCAGGATTCGTCGATGAATCAATAATGAATCTAGAAACTTCTCAGAACTCTTTCTCCCTACCTCTAGGTTCCCTTCAAGCTTTCATCATCCATCCTTTCTCAATTAATTATGTTATCCTTTTATAAAGCATTGGGTTAATCGTATTTATGGGCATGCATCACCATTTTCAAGGGCCCTTTAATAGATATCCTGACCTATGGAAGACTCGGTCAAACGGGGTTTGCAGAAGCTACGATTTGCAATCATGTTTCACAGAACCCTATTGGTTTTCTTCACCCGCGAACTAATGATTTTGCGAGAGGGTATGCGGATGGCCTTCACGTGCACGATTCCTTTAGCAATGCAATTCGCAGTCCACTAGGATCATTGGCCATCACTCTACGGGCTAGTGCCTTGCAGATTGTTCTGCGTAACTGGTGGTTCACAATCCAGGTGGCCCATAAACCCTTCCCGGTGATGGTATGCTGACCACTTGATAATACTTTTAAAACTTTAGTTCCTTCATGTTTCTTCTAAAATTTTCAACTCCATTTGAGTCTATTCACCTTAGTAAACTTGTATGAGCACTTTCTTCCTTATGCAAAGTGATTGTGGGGGTATTTTTTTCCATTGGGTAATTTTTAGGACCCTACAAATTTCCCCCATTGAAATTGGGTCAATTCGGAATGAAAAGGGGAATATTTTTATGTAGAAGCAGTCAAGAACTGAAATGGTTCATAGTAGAACAGATAGTCCTAGTAGGAGGGGAACACACCTATATATAAGGGCTTGTGTAATTTTTCTTTTACCGTTTCTCGGGGAGAAAATTTTTCTCGACTCCTCCAACTTACTTTGCATTTGTGTATAATTCTTACAAAAATAATGTTCATCAACCACTTTATATGTACCAAAAACCAAAATTTTTTCCATATATCTATCCGCATATCGAATTTTGGGTTTTGCAAATGGTATTGTGAAATTTTTAAAAACAAAATCCAGATTCTATGTTGGAGAACGCTATGTGGATTGCATGTCCACATACCAAGATTGAATCAGCGAACTGAACTTTATGAATTATTAATCCAAAATTAATCTTTTAACCTGTAATCTTTGAAAATGAACTTAATGAGTCCTAGGTTCACGGTATCCACCTTCCGTGAACCCTTCCATTTGTCAGTCAATGATTTTTGGTCCTTCACCTCACGAAGGTTCTACATACCATGTTTATATGCAGTGTGATGCTTCTACATACCATAGTCATGATCAGTGGTGGAGGATCAAGGTACAGGTTCCGCGGGGAGGTATCGATCAGTGTAAAAGAATTCATGGTGCCAGTTATGTGCTCTTTCCACAGAGACACCAATGGCCAATTTTGCTAATATGGATGATAATTTAAAGTTATTATTCACCAAGATAGGTTCCAGTGGATTCGATTATCATCACATACACCTCCTAATCTACCAAATATTCATTTCATGAGAAGACCTCACCTCTTGTGAGGACAAGCTTTCCAAATTCAATTCTTCCCATCACCAGGTCGTGACCTCCTGAAATGTTTTAGAAGAATTCGACCACTTAAAGACCAATGAGGTGAAGGCTCATTATTTGGTGGACACCCAAAAGGAAGAACTACAGAAGTGATAGTCCCACGTAGCAAGGTTTAGGGGTCAACTAGCCTCTTCATGTGCTAACTACAAATCCATCTAGAAGAAAATAAAGAACCTTAAAGTCGTTTTGGACCGGGTGCATCCGACGGTCAAGGCTGAAACGGAGGAGAGAGATTCTTTGGAGAAAACTATTGATGTCCTACAGTAATAACATTCCATCCTTCTGGAAAAGGCAAACCGAGCCTCATTTTATCTCCATACCACATCATGTTATGTACTCGTACTTATTTTTGATACTTTGGAGAGACTCTAGACTGGGGATGTTTCTTCGTTTTTGTTGAACTTAAAGAAAATGAATTTCCTTTAAATACTTTTTATTTTCCTTTTTTTGTCATGTCAATTGATTATAATAAATCATATAAACATCATTTTGATCAGGTATAAATTTTAAACCATGACCAGTAAATTGAAATAATTGACTCGGACTCTAATTTTTACCTAAACCGCGGGGCTCAGCGCATGTAGTTTGACTTTTGCGGAGGTTTTATGGAAAACCTCACAAACTTTTTTTTCTTTTTCATTATTACCCTAATTTTTTCCTAATCCTATTTGACATGGTATTAGTTGATATAACTTGACTTTTTCTTATGCCTCCCTTTTTAGGTTTCCAAAATAACAAGCTTTATGCCTTTTTTGATGGATTAATGTTTTTAAAGAATCAATACTTGACTTTTACCCAGAGGTGCCTTCTGCAGATTTTCCCTCAGGAAAGTATGGTGTATTTTTCTTTCTCTAGCAGTTTATATTCCTTCCAATCAAACTCATTACTAATATTTTAGGTTGAATAGATTTGACCAAATTTAATGGGGTAGGGCCCTTACTCGGGATCATCAGTCAAGAATGTTATAATATCCTTCAAACATGGATTAGGGATTTTTATTGACTATAAAATAGTTATTTTTGGACATGCATAAGATTTGGGAGCCATTTTAGGTGTACAAAAGTAGGAAAGGACTCTCCTGGGGACAAATTTTCCTTTGATTGATATTCATTTCTGTGAACAACATATGTAGATCCACCAGGGCCTGATGTGCATAGTCAATCAAAGGTTTCTGCAGGACACTGTCCTTCCATGTCTAATGTCCATGGTAGGATTTTCAACACTTTGAATTTATTTTGATATTGGGAGCCATAGTGGGTGGTTGGCCTGAGTAGTGGTGTTTGAAAACATTAGGGACATTCATATCAACTTTTAGTGGGCAACTATTCTTGCATGGTTCTTACTTGTGTGAGGGAGAGTTGGTGAATGGTCAGTTCAGTTGGAAGTATTATTTATGTCAAGGGAATTTAGAAAGAAGAAGGTATATAATCTGTTATCTAGAAGCTTTCCAAATCCAGGGTGTGACAGAACATGATTGTCATTTGAGCATACAGAAGCTGGAAAGGACTATCCTAGGTAATAATTTTCCTTTGATTGATAGCCATTTTTGTGGGAAACATATGAAGATCCTACGGGGCATGATGTTCATTGTCAATCAAATGTGTCCACAGAACACTGGCCTTCCATCTCTGATGTCTATTGGGAACTTTATGGATACAGTATGTGACCTTCGACAAGGGGTGAACCTGAACATGAAAAGGGGGAATTTCAACTGAACTTATTTAGGGGAAACCTTGAAATGGGTGGTCGCACTCTTCTTTTGTATGCGAATCAACATAACGCATATGGATGAGGTATCTTTAGAAACCTCAAAAGGGGCCAGAGATGAATCGGTCCTGCATGTTCTGATATATCCAGGATATGTGTAGGGAGGAAAATTTAAACCATGACTTTAAGGGCCCTTGAATCAGGAGCGATGGAATGAGGCTTGGAATCCATTGGGCATACTGAGATAAGAGAGGACTCTCCTGGAAAAAATTCCTTTGATTGACTATTGTTTTTTTGGGAAAAATATGTAGATCCACCAGGGCCTGATGTGAATAGTCAAAAAAAGGTACACACAGGACACTATCCTTCCATCTCAGAAGGCTATGAATGATTATGGTTATTCAAGATTGTTCAGAGCATAGACTTTGAGATATGGTCGGAGTGCATTCATACATATTGGAAACATTTGGGCTGCGATATACTCATGGAATCAGGTGGTCCTTATATAGATCTGACCCATATGCAGGGTGAGGAATTCATCCCATCCATGGGGTACCCGGTCATTTAACGTCACATGGCTAGGATGTGGGGTTCCTCTTCGGAAATGTAACCATGACATTCCTTTTAGGGTTGTGCCGCTACAACCAAATTCTGGGACTTTTTTTTTCATAATGTTACAGTGGATATCTTTCTAAGATCCCTAAGATCATGTGATCTATTCTCGGTATAAGAAATAAGGGAATACGAGGATTCCTAATCTTTACATAAGAATATAAAAATCGACATTATAAGGCACTTTAAGCTTAATCCAATACTATGTTGTTTAACTTTATACAGTGAGGATGATTTTGGCCTAGCAGTTTAATGTTGTGCGGTGAGGACATGATGTTGTACCTTTTATATTCATGCAATGATGATGATTAGGATATCATAATGATCTTTAATAGTTTTTAGTTAATCTCAATCAGGATATTCCGGCGTTCCTTAGACGTGAGTGATGATAGAAGGTGTAAACCTTATTCCTAGGGGTATCTTGAATTATGAGGGATGACATGGGGCATGGGATCCATTGGGAATACTGAGATATAAGAATACTCACCTGGGGATGAATTTTCCTATTATTGATGACTGTTTTTGTGGGAAACATATACATAGCCATTGGAGTATAATGTGAATAGTCAAACAAAGGTGTCTATAGGATACTGGCCTTCCATCTCAGATGGCCATGAAGGGTTATGTGGATCCAAGTTTTCCTAGAATATGGAGTATAAAAATGGGAAAGATGTGCCTTGGAATGTAAATAATACCCAAACTGTGATTAATTGTGAACTATTAGAGCTCCCACATAGATCTAACTCATATGTATGGGATTAAGTGGGATCTTTTGACTTCACATGAGTGGGGGAATGTGTGGGAACTCATAACACTAAGGACTAGGCTACACATAACTCTTGAATATTTTCCTAGTTTATTTTCAGGTGATTAGGACCTTTCATGGACTCTATATACAAGTATGACCTATGAACGGGGAAAGGGGAATTTTTTTGGTGTGGGATGGGGTAGGATGAAAAATCTGGGCTTTACTACATATCTTGTAATAGTATAAATCAAGCTATACATAGTTCAAAACGTTCCCTGTACTGATTTGGCTCGGTCCATGTGTGAGGACATGTGAGGGAATTTTTGTTTCATTTTCTATGGTTGATGGTCCTACCATATTTTTCTATAATTTTTTTGTGTAATAGAATCCTTTCAACTGATCCTAATATCACGTGAGTTATACATGATGTGATAAACAAGGAGTGGTCATAGGGTTTCCTTTGCAAGTGTTGGGAGGTAGAGGATATGATGGATGCATTTTCTTTTGGTGGGGTTTGTGCCAAGATTGAGGATCGAGGCATCTCTATGTATCCTGTGTTGGAAGGAATCAATCCATACGTAGTTCTATGAGAGATCATGCAGTTTATTGTCTTTCAATTAGGATTCTTTGTGCCATTTAGTTTAATATATTACAATGAGGACATGAGTCACATTTTAATGTTATGTTTTAGGAACGAGTTCCTTATAGTTTAACATCATGTGGAAAGGATAATGACTCATAGTTTAAGGTCATAGAGTTTAGACCATGATATGGGGGTATTATAACTCATAGTTTAGGGTCATAGAGCTTGGACCAATGTTTCACAGTATTGCTACTCATGGTTTAAAGTCTTAGAGTTTGGACCATGGGGCTAATACCATTCATTTTATTGTCATGTTGTTTAGGACAAAAACTCATAGTTTAGGGTCTTAGATTTTGGATCATGGAGATAATACCATTAATTTTATCATCATGTTGGTCAGGACAACAACTCATAGTTTAGGGTATTATATTTTGGACCTTGGGGATAATACCATTCATTTTATCGTCATCTTGGTCAGGAAAACAACTCATAGTTTAGGGTCTTTGAGTTTGGACCATGGGGATAATACCATTCATTTTATCATCATGTTGGTCATGAAAAAAACTCATATATTAGGGTCTTAGAGTTTGTACCATAGGGATAATACCATTCATTTTATCATCATGTTGATCAGGACAATAACTCCTAGTTTAGGGTCTTAGAGTTTAGACCATGGCATGGGGGATGCTACTACGTGAAGTACTTCTTCAATAACTTCACATTTGTGGGAGCTATGATGATATGTCCTTCCATTGATATTTGAGTGTATGATCCATTAGAATAGACCCTATGGATGAAATATGGTCCTTCCCACTTTGGTTCAAGCATTGGGGGCTTCTTCTCAAGTATCATCGTGGTTTTGAGGACTAACACCATTTCTCCTTCAAGGAAAGATCGAAGGCGAACCTTTTTGTTGAAGGCTCATGTAATCTAGTTTTGGTAGATTTCCAAATGGTGTAAAGTGTGCATACTTTTTTAATCTATCTACTCCAACTCATCAAAATGTCTCTGGGATTTCTTCTCCATGGAAAGTTGATCGCAAATGGCCACACGAAGTGATGGAACTTGGATTTCGATAGGAAAAACCGCCTATTCCATGTATACTAGTGAGTATGAGGTCGCCTAGGTGGTAGTATGGGTTGTGGTTCGATAAGACCACATATCATGAAGAAGCTTATCTGGCCATGATTTCTTATGCATATCAACCATCTTCTGCAGTATGTTGGATAGAGTTTTCTTAAAAGCCTCTATCTTTCCATTGGTCATCGTGTGGTAATGGGATGAATGGTTGGATTTAATTCCATACTCCTGGTATAACTTTTCCAACTCAGCAGAGCAGAAGTTGGTACTGTTGTCTGTCAGCATTGTATGAGGGACACCAAATCAGGTAATGATGTTAGCCTTCAAAAAGCTAACAATGTTTTCCCCCCGACTTCCTTAAGGGATATGGATTCATCCCATTTGGAAAATAATCTAGTAGTTATGAGTATGAAATGTAATTGTCTGGATGTGGCGGGAGGATATGGTCCCACAACATCCATCCCCCAGGCGGCGAATGTCCAGGAGTACTTAGTTGTATGAAGTAACTCTGGGGGTCGGTGTATGAAATTATCATGAACTTAGTAGGAATAGAACTTCTTGGTGAATATGGAACAATATTGTATAATAGTAGGACATTAATACCCAAGCCTTTGGATTTGGTGAGAGAGCTTGGTTGTTGATTGATGCGCTCCACAATCTCCGGTGTGCACTTCTTTCATGACAGCAGTAGTCTCTTCTCCATCAATGCACCTGAGAATGACTCTGTGAAGGCCTTGTTTGTAACGAACATTTTCTTGGTTTACCCCATTGTACAAGACAATGTTGACTGCTCATTTTTAGAATTTCTCCCTTTCATACCTATCTAGTGGGAGTTCCCCCTTTCGAAGGTAATTTGAAATGGGAATCATCCAGCTGGTTGTGTGACCATAAGGCTCAGAAATGAGACTAATTTTATCAATTTCCTATGTATTGCTCTAGATAAATGGAAAGACCATATGGTGGTGGTCATTTCAAATGACTATTTCATCCTAGTCAAGATTAGCTAAGGTTGTGGCTCCATTCCCCAAAGCATCGGCTAATGAATTTTGAGACCAAGGGACATTGTTCAATGTTAGTTCTGATGGGAATTCTGCCATCAGTTCTCAAACAAGGTTCATCAAGGGGACCAATACCTCTTTATTAATGTAATATTCACCACTAGCCTATTTTTTCACTAGCTCTGAATCACCCTTTATTTTTAGGTGTTTGTATTTCACATTAAGTTCCAGTTCCAAGCCTGCAATGAGGGCCTGATATTCTGCTTCATTATTTGTACACCCTTCCGAAATCAGGAAAGAGTAAGGCAAGACGGACTTTTTGGGGGATACAAGTATAATTCCCAGCCCCACTTTATTGAGTTTGGGATCCTCCATTATTTTCTCTATCAGTCTTCTGGAAGCACTATCGAAGTACTTTCCCCATTTCTAGGTGTCCTCCTGGATGGAGAACACTTCTTCATATGGAAGTTGGCATACAATGGTGTTGTTTCTTCCAAGGGGATCTCTTCCAGGAAGTTTTTTAATTCCTGGACTTTGATAGCCTTCTAGGTTATTTACTATATGTCAAAAAATTGTAGGATGACTGTCCATCATTATAGGTGTCCATTTAGCATAGGACGGTTGAGGATATATTTAAGCAGGTTGCAGTAGAAGACTAGTTGGACCTCATGGTTATATAGGTAATGCCTGAGTTTCTAAACCATGAATATTAGGGCTAGGAAATAATTTTTAATTTTTGAATACTTAGTTTCATCATCAATTATTTTTTGGCTTAGGTAATAGAGGTTGTTCTCAAAGCCGGCATCATTCTTCTAAGTGAGGAAGGCGCCTAATGACTGTTTCAGAGCAGTTGCGTACAAAATCAGTGGTATCCCCTCAACTGGAGGCATCAACACAAGAGTGATTAGGATATATCTTTTGATATTTTCAAACAATTCTTGGCAATCATTATTCCACTCATATGTAACTCCTTTCTTCATGATCCTAGTGAAAGGTAAGCATTTACCTTGTAGGTTGGCTATGAAGCGCCAGATGTAGGAGAGGTTCCCATGGAGACCTATCAACTCGGTGAGGTTGTGAGGTGGGGACATGCCAAGAATGGATTTTTTCTTCTCAAGGTTGACTTTTATGTTGTGATGGCATACAACGAAACCAAGTAATTTTCCAGAGGTAATTCCAAAGGTACATTTTAAGGGATTCATCTTTAAACTATGCTACTGCAATTTGTTTAAGACATTTTCAAGATTGAATAGGTGGTTTGAGTGATTTTGTGATTTAAACACTAGATCATCAACATAACACTCGATGAATCTTTCCAAGAATGTATTGATCATGCAATTCATGGAACGCTGATATGTGGCACTAACATTATTTAGACCAAAGGGAATCACTTTATAATAGAACACTCCTTGAGGTTCCCTAAAAGTAGTAGATTCTTTATCTCCTTGATCCATTTGGATATGGTTGTATCTAGAATATCAATCCATGAAAGATAGAGACTCGTATTTGAATGTTACATCGATCAATAATTATTTTATCGGGACCGGGAAATCATCTTTTGGGAAATGTCAGTTAAGGTCCCTGAAGTCAATAAAGATTATAATCTGTACATTCTTATTTTTGATAGGGACTATGTTGTCCATCCATATCGGGTTATTGGAATTCCCGTATGAAGTTGGATTTGATCATATTTTCAACTTCAGCGTCTATTTTGGCAGCATGCATCGGGTGGGTCCTTCTGGCAGCCAGCTTATAGCCCCGGTGATCTTCTGGTAAGCTCAGATGATGAGTGGAGACCTTAGGATCAAGACCTAGAATTTTGGTGTAGTTCCAATAAAACACATATTGATTCTTCTTTATGAAGGGGTTATATGCCTCCTTCTCCTCGACAGGCATATCCACACTGATCAGAGTGGTTCGTGGGTCATTTTTGGTGCACATGTTTTTCTCCTTAATTTCATCGATTGTGGTGGAGACACCTTCTTCGAATACGGGAGGGGAATATTTGAGGTCTTTTTCTTCTTTTTTTTGATCCTCATCACCTACATATGCTCCCCCTTCTTATAAAGATATGATTCTTGATATTAACTCTCCAATGTTAGGAGAGAAATCGTCTTTTTCCTTAGTGAGTAAAGTGGGGGTAGTTTGAGGTCCCGTGGATGGGTAGGGAGTATCTTTGTTAGGGATTTTCCTGACATCATGGGAGTTAGCACACTCTTATGTGTCTTTGGACTTGATATCCATGGAGGAGGTCATGTAGAAAATTGAGTCTGCATCTGGACTTTCACTTGTGTATTCAACTTGGTTGATGGGTAATGCATAATCTTCCCCAAGCTACTAGAAGGGGTCGGCGGGAGCTGTTTCCAATCCATTCAGGGTAGAAATTCAATCAATTTCATTGGATGAACGATGTTTTTATTCCTCCTCATAGAACCCTATGTTGATATAATGTGACTCACGGGACTCAAATGGGGATTTATGAGTGTGAAATGTCCCATTTTTTCCATTAGTGAAATATTTAATGCACTGATGGTATGATGATGGAATTGTAGCGTGATAATGCATCCAAGGCCTCCCTAATAGAACATTGAAGGTTGAACATTGTCGTGCTACCAGGAACTTGGAATCTGACATGATGTCTCTGAGCTGAGTTTTAATAATGAGTCATCCATACAATTTCTGCTCTCTTTTTTCATATCCCAGTAGAGTTTTAGTGCGGGGTGTCAAGTTGTCTTCATCATAGCCCAGCCAATGAAGTGTTCGCAGTGGGAGGAGGTTGACTCCAGAGCCTTTATCGATGAAGATCCTCTAGACATAAATTCCATTTAAGGGTTTTATGTTCCCTTTCATGATGTCATTTTCATCCCTATATGTTAAGGAGATGATGGCGTGACATTCTTCAATATTAGTATTTATTCGATATACTTTGAATGCTGCTACTTCAGCCTCAAATTCTTAGGGACTTAGTAAGGCTTCAATGAGTTCCTCCCTAAGATCTGAAGAAAGTATTAACGCATCTGGGATTTATATTTTTGTTGGTAATAAATCCAACTACTTTAGAATATCATATTTTTTCTCTAAACTTCAGCACTTTCGAGATCAATTATTCACTTTCACAGACACTTTAGGGGCTTGGACTTTGGACATAGAGGGTTTTTCCTTTTTGACAGGAGATTGTGGTGCTATGGTCCTTTCCAGGTTTGGACGAATTGTTACGCCTACATGCCTTGGGCAATTTGATATTTTTTTCTTCCCCTGATGGGTATCCGAAGATAATTGGTCCTAGATTTCTTCTGATGGGGTTGGAGGAGAATTATGGTTCTTGTTTTTTTTCAGAGGGTACTTCTGTGAGTTTCTGCGATATTAATGGTTTGAATTATGGCATGGCCAGAAATTTGACTCCTACCATGATCGTGCCTTCCAGGAAAACTCTAGCCTCTATATCCTCTTTCTCTGGCTCTCTAGTTGGGTGTGGGGAACTCAGGTTCATGTCCATAGTCTCCATCCGATAAGGGGTCCATCATGTGAATGACATTAATGGAGTCGAAGATTAGTTCTTGATCTTAAAATGTTTTTGTCTGACTGTCTCCTTCTGACTATACCGTTTGGCAGGGTGGTGCCCGTTGTACCATTTGGCAGGGGCAGTGCCCAATATACCAAGTCTATTGGCATGAAGTCCAAAAGCATCAACACTAACTTATTTTTTGTTTCATCTCATCTTATTTCTCTTTCTTTCTACCCTTATGAACCATAGAGGATAGCGGGGCCGAGGGGGATGGTTGTGTTGTATTAGGATCTTTTGGGGGCACGATTGGTTGTTTCAACTATGCCTAAAGGATTCCATGAACTTGGTTGATAGTCTTCAAAGTCATCCAATTATCAAACTTTTTCTCCTTATTGGTGTTTATTTTCCATTCCTTTTCCTCCCTTAGGTATGAGTTGTAAACATATTCCACTTGTGTTAGTGGCGGGCCCAACTTGACTTTCCCGGAATCCACCATCTTTTGTAGGAGATCCTTGAAAATGAAGCATTCCTGGATGGTATTTCCTAGTATTTGGTGATAGGTTCAATAATTTGGATGGTCATTGAGACTCACTTCATTGGCTCATTTTAGCTCTGGTATCCATAGAAAGTTTCAATTTATAGTGTCTATAAAATATCCTCGGACCAGGTAATCTCGGAATAAGTACACTTTATTTCTTTGT
Organism: Viscum album; assembly: GCA_963277665.1. NCBI lineage: Eukaryota > Viridiplantae > Streptophyta > Magnoliopsida > Santalales > Viscaceae > Viscum > Viscum album. The sequence goes on along the minus strand of OY728140.1, from coordinate 1,706,807,566 downwards.
TCTTCGAACTGATTTCATTTAGCACCTCGTAGCTCATCTTTCCAAGGTGGGGGTGGTTTTTGGAATCCAAGGGGTCCTGCACGGTTCGGTGGGGGCCTCGTAACTGGAGTTGGTGATGGGGTGGCTTAAGCATAATAGAAGTTTCTTAAGCTGTTCCTATTCTTTTCCAAGGGGTTGATGGGGCCACTCCAGACTTGATATTAGCCCAATTCAAGGAGTCTTTTATCCTTTAGGAAATGGAAGAGATGTCTCAAAACCCACATGTGTACTTCACCGAGATGAGTAGTGTTTTTAATTCATCTTGAAAGTTATCGATGCAAATAGAAAGTATTTCATCCTAAAGGAGTGGCTAGTTCAAGAAATAAGTCATAACTTTCCATCTGGAAATTAAGTCTGAGAATATTTCATTATCTTATTGTTTGTATTTCATGAGGTCACTAACCATTGCCTTCAGCAACGTTGAACTAAGCTAGAAGATAAAATTTCACCGGAGGTCCTCTGAACCTGTGATTGAGTTTGCTGGCAGGCTAGTATACCATACGAATGTCAAGCCCTATAGGGTTCATACGAAGCACCTAAGTTTTACTGCTTCTTGCTGCTCCATAGTTCCCATCATGGGGTCACCATAAGATGCGTAGTTCATTAAATGTTGTTCAGGGTCCCCTGAGCCATTGAATACTGGTAATATGGGGTTTCTGAAGTTTGGCAGTGGCGGAACATTGCTCACCCACTCAGGGTAGGGTTTGTGCTCTGGTTGTATCAGAGTGCACCTCCCCTCTATGGATTCCAGTTGATCTGTTAATTTCTCGACAGTGTTCAAGATCTCTTGATGCATATCCTATTAAACTTGAGGTTGGGCTGGTGCAATAGTGTCCAAGACTGGGTGTGCCAGTGATGCTGTAATTTGGGGTGGATACCCAGATGGAGGTATCATTTGTGGGTTTACCTGAATATATTTTGGCTACCTTCCCAGTGGGGGGAAGTCTTGATGTCCTTTTGGGGAAAGTTTTAAGTAGGTTTTCAGTCCTGATGTTGGATTTAATGGGCCTTAGATCTTGAATTAATTTTTTGGGATGAGTTCATGTGGCAAAGGAACCTCTTCTAAGTGCACCTGCTGACGTTCTGTTGGGGGAACACATCCAGTGAGGTATCACCCTCGACGTAGCTCGGAATTAATTTTCCTGATCTCTTTCATTTCTTCCTCCTACTTTGTGAACCTTTCCTCGAGAGTGAGGGACTCATTTCCAGAAGAGGAGAAGGCAGGTCATAGATGAACTTGTATTTATTCTTCTTCTTGTTGGGGTTTCACGCGGGCAGTAATGTCGGATTAACTGAGGGGGTGCCAATATTTAGAACCACTCTCTAGTTCTGGGTATGCACACCATTATGCTTAGTGTCAGATGCCTCTGGGAGGGAAACATCTTCCTTTGTGTCCTATCCCTCTGTGTTTTTTCCTATGAGATCCATGGTGTTGACATTTACCATGTTCATTGAGGCATACTGCATTGGGGGTGGTGTACCTAGTGTCAAATGATAGGAAGGATTTATGCATCCTTTGTTGGACTGTATCCTTCCATTTTGCAGTATTATTTGGGTTTCTTGGAAAATATTGACCCGAAGGGAGCCCTAGTCTAACCTTATAATGCGCCTTTGTATCAGAGGGTGCGAACCATGAGAACGGGTGGAACGGATGACTCCTCTGTCCATCATTCTTCCTAGACGGTGGAAGACAAAGGTCCACTATACGGGGACTTGACATAAAAATTCCACCAGCCCTATGGGTTGTGGTTGGCCCCATTTTTCTATTGATGAGTTATGGCCTGTATTTGTTGGTATTATAGGGGCACATTGATTTAAAAATTCCCCCAGTCCTATAGGTTGGGGTTGTTCTCACATTGTGGTGGTTTACGCCGCTATTTCCACCTTTTCTATTTAACACACTCTCGTGCGGGTATGAACCAAGTATGGAATTGGGCCTGCATGGAGTATATGGTTTTTTGAAGAGATGAGCACTGCTTGCTGGTAGGATTCCCTTAGGTGGGAAGCCCGCTAGATGTTCTTGGTTTCCTGAATCAAAATCTTTTTGATGTCTTGATTTCTTCGATCCTGATGCCTTTGAGACTTACTCGGAGCCGGTTTTTATTGAGTATACCATCTTTCCTGAGTAGGGGATTCACTTTATTACTTCCTTTGGGTGATGACATTTCAAGATGTCATTTCTAATGGGATTTTATGGATGTGATTAGGGGTGAAGTGTAGAGCTCCATGTTCTCCCAATTCTCAAATGTGAACCCCAGTTGGGGCATTTCCAATGTGGCAACTCAACTTGTGCAGTGCATGGAGGCAATCTAGTTCAAGTTTTTTCTTTCGCCTTTCTAATTATGGATGTTGTGTGGACAGGAGAGTTTTTAGGTCGATTATACAGTGAATCTCCCCTATTTTGTTGACTTGGTCCTCATACCCCTCATAGGGTAGGAATTTTTCTTTCAGCTGATGAAGAGTTGTCCATATATTTAGGCAAATGTCATGTATACATTCCCCAAACAACTCACCAAGTATGTTGAAGTGATAAGTTGACCTAGTCCAATACATCACCAGTATATTATCCTTTGTTAGTTGTCTTCTCACAAGCAATATATCAAGTTGTTGTTCTTCCAATGGCTCCTCTACTTGATATGACCATATCAACTGCTGCTTAATAATTTTGTTCCAGGAAACCAGGATGGTTGGAGCCTTATTGATTTACAAACATCACAGGGGTGGCTCAAAAGATGAGTATGGACCTGGTCCATCCTCTGATTAAGAAATAATATCAATCATTATAGACATAGTTCTTAATGTGTCTGACTCCATCTTTCCGAGCAGCTCAGCATTGGTGGGATTTCTCAACTTTGTTCTAGAAATGGGAGGACCTTATTGCCAGTATTACTTTTGGTTATGGGGAGGACCTTTGCAATTGGTGCTCCAAGGATGAGGGCTACTATTTAAACTTGATGTCCGATCGTGGGAAATTTCTTTACGGTGTATACCCCAGGGAGGACCTTCACGGTGGGCTTTAGTGAGGGGAGGACCTTCACGGTGGGCTTTAGTGAGGGGAGGACCTTCTTTATGCTTGATTTCACTGAGGGGAGGACCTACTTTGTGATTTCTATGATAGAGAGGACTACCATCACAGCTTAATACCTATCTTCAGGAAGAATTTTTGTAGTTCACATCCTAGGTAGGGACTTCAGGATGTACTACAATGAGGGGAGGACCTTATCATTGCTTGACGGTTTTATGGGTAGGTCCTTCCCAACAATTTCCATTACGGGGAGGGCCTTCGCAATGACTGTCATCATGGAGAGGAATACCATCATGACTTAATGTTTGACTACAGGGAGAAGCATATTTGCAGTGTATATAACCTGGGGAGGACCATTAGGGTGGACGACAGCAAGGGGAAGACCTTCTTGCTATCTGATCTTCAGGTCGATGGGAGGGATACCCCGATGCGCATAAGGATATAGGCTCTCGTGATCGATCATTCCTTTCCCATGGAGTGAGCCCACGTGGGTGATCTAGAGAGGGACTTCAGAGCTACTGATAGAGATATTGTGTGGAGGAACTTTTCAACTACTACTACCACTTCTATAATTCTATAATAGACTGATAGGGTCTTGACCCTTTATTGATATATTTTTGAGGGCGTCAAGAACCCCATCTTCCATCATAGAAAGATCCTATATGTTCTATTCATTTTCTTATTTCCTTTGGTGCATTTCATTATTGAAAACTCCCTTATAGGTAATAGGGGACATATTCTGTTGGTAACAACCTTCATATATGAGTCCCTATCTTAATGGGTCCCATGATGTCATCAGGATACATCAACGGGCATCTTGAGTTTTGGCAGGGATATATGTCTATCCTAGAGCGGCCACCATGTTGGACCGGTGTCCCCCAGTTGAAACAGGTATTTGTTCCTAATCCAGTTGTATGAATATCATGGTATATTGTCTTTGACCCTCCTGGACTAGAGTAGGGATGCATAATTTCTCCAAAGTGACTAACTCATTTTGCAAGTGAGTAATTCCGTTCAAGGAAACAAAGTCATGGGACGAATTTCTCGCCTTTTCTATCGATGAAATAATGTCTTAGCATGTTTGGATGATATGGTATGGGATCAATGTCTAGTCTTCCATCATTTCCAGGATATGATGAGATGCATATTTGGCTGGAAATGGTATGAAGGCCCATTCTGATATCGGAGCATGGGTTTGTGCCTACTCCGGTCCTCCATGCATTTCCAGTAGATACTGGCAGTTCTCTTGTATCGGGATAGAGAAATGAGTCTTCCAACAGTTTTCTTCACCAGTTTCCATCGTATTTTACTAGTAGTCTTCATATTCATGAGTAGGTATTTTCATCTGCTCTCTTGCAAATGTATTTGTCTCAGGGTATTTGTATACATTCGTTGGAATTTAACTCAACTCATATTTTCATGCCGCCCTATTTGGATGGCGGGCTTGATATATATCAGTAGGTATTTGTGCCTACATGTAGCCAGTTTCCATCTCATTTGGTTGATGATCTTGTTGTGCATCAGCAGGAATTTGTGCCTGCGTGTAGCTGGTTGCCACCCTATTTGGTTGAAGGGCTTATTGTGCATCGGTAGATATCTATATCTACCTATAGTTTGTTGCTCTGTCTTCATGGCAGGACCGGTGAGCACTAACAGTAATATGCATGTCCTTGTATTATGTCACCCTATTTCTGTGGAGGGATTTTGTGGAGGGGGAAGAATCATATGTATGCCTATTGAATGTCACCACATTAGTACAGTAGAGTTGCTCATCAGGAACTAGGGTGATAGCGTATTTCTGATTATATATTTTCTACCCTCAGTGGGTAGCCCAAGGGGCCAGGTCTCCAAGACTTTAGCAGGTTCCCTTAGCATAAGGTTCTCTTCTACGGGGGGCGGTCTGGTCATCCGGTGTCGGCGGGGATACTCTCTAGAGGCGCCCATGATTAGGACCCCTGTGTAGTTGAGATGAAGCTGTCAACATCGACTTCATCTACCTGACTAATATAAGTGAGGTACTCATTATCATGTTCTAGGGATAGGCTCCTGAAAGGGTTTGAGACAACCACAGGGCCGCCTTGAGTTGGGGTGCTAGTCACAGTTGAGGAGGCATATGGTATGTATTTTTATACTAGAGGGATTGTCTCACTGCCTCCACTTTGGGGAGAGTACCATTTTGGTGGTACTCCCTAATTAGCATGTTGGATACCTATCATTGAAGATATTGGGTAGGAGAGGGGGCCCTGCTCTTCGTTGGGGCCTCATCCACCTACAGGATCGTTGATGTGTGTGTCTTCATTGGTCTTCATTATTTTATTTAGATCTACGGTTGATCTGTGGAAACCTATGACATACATATATGAAATACATACCACAAAACCTTGTCAAAGTATCATTCTATTAAACATATGCATATTTGATGATTCAGCTTGGCCCCCTTCCTTCTTTTTTCTGTTGTGGGGTGAAGGGGATTGAGTGGGGTAAGGCTGCCACAATGGTTAAGGATTCATGTCAGGTTCACCATTTGTGTTCCGCCTTCCAGGTGGCACATTTCGGGTGATGATGAAATGGTCTAATGAGGATCATCGCCTGTCCCTTTTTCGTAGACAGTTTCATGTCAAATTCTACATTTCTTTTTTTTACCCAATATGCATCATTATCCATTAAAATAAGGTTGGATTAACACCATGGGGACTTTACAATTCACCCCTTTCACATTGAAAAGGAGTTTCCACAGTCAATATATCCCAACGGGTAATTGCATGGGGTCAAGTACTTGTGAAATTAGTCCTCCTCAAATATAACATCCTTGGATGGTCTCCAACAGGTTTATTCGTGGAGCCAGAAACACCCAACGGCCCTGGTATACATGATTCATGTACCTTCCTTCCAATGGAAGGCACTTGTTGATTGATGATTTATCCAACAACACTTGAGGAATCCATTGGTTGAGAGGATGGAAATTTAGGCTCACTGTACCCTTCTGGGGGAGGATTATTTCATATTCTAAGACTCTCTTATAGATTTAATTCATGTACATATGTTCGTGAATCCATGGTTCATTCTCGAAGAGTGTGTCCACGTGCTACCCTTGGTTTCCAATATCTTCATAGGCATTCATATATGTGATGATACGAAGGTACTACTAACTTGATCCATAAAATAAGGTGCTCTGGAGATTATCATCATCCAGGGGGGTAGAAGGTGATTTGATGTTGGGATCAGACCCATAATATGAGTTTCCAACGTATCCTCAAGAGAGGAATCAAAACCGACGTAGTTTGAAATTGTGGGGTATTATGCATATAAGTTGACAATTAAAGGGGGCATGATTGGGTAAACCCTTTTGGATGGGTTCCCTTTTGAGATAGAGCCTTCAGGTAGGTTTCCCACGTACCCTGGTTTGACCAAGAATCAGAGTTTCCTTAATTCAGAATTATTGGGGATTACGCATAGAAGATACCCATTTAAGGGGGCATGATTGGGTAAACCCTTTTGTATGGGTACCCTTTTGAGATCAGGCCTTCAAGCAAGCATCCTACATATCTTGATTTGACTGGTAATCAGAGTTCTTATCATTCATAATTGTGTGGATGTTGTGATCATAACAAACCTCTAATCCCACATGAGTTATTATCGATGTGAGAAACAAGAGGGTGAGAGAGATCTAACCAGCCACATACTTCCTCTCCTGCTGGTGGGAGAGGGAGAGCCTATGTCGGAAGAGGCTGGGGTTATGGTGGGTGAGGGCATAGAGCGATGAACCTTTCAATGGGAAATGACATTAAAGGTCATGAAGCTCGGCCTCGGAAGATTGGGGACTAACCTCATTGGGAGGGTCTTAGAATACGTTCTGTTAAGGGGAGGAGTTTCATCCTCGTCAAATGATAAGTGAAGATAACTCCTTCAAATGATCACTATTCCTTGTTGAATGGAAAAGAAAGTGATCACCCTTAATCCCTAGAATGAGGAGGTTCACATCAGTAGCCCAAGGTTGTAATTTGGGATACCATGGGAATGTAGACCCAAAAACATTCCTGAAGCTTGAATCATTGTGGGAGAGCCTTTGTGACTCTTCTTACCATGGGTATGTAGACTCAAAGGGGCATGTTTATGCACCCAATGGTCTAATCATATGGGTCTGATGGATTTGGAGGAGTATTTTTCCTGATGCTAGAGGACTGGTTCATAGAGGGATTATGGAGGACTAAACGGTAGTGGAGGGGTGAGGTTGGAACTAGAGTAAATAGTACCCAAAAATACCCCATTCTGCATACTGGTTTCTTATGTAGGGTGGGAGAGGCTCTACATACTGTAGTGGTATGTGGGCAGAGGGGTCATCTTCATACCGATGTTGTATGTGGGCATGTGTATAAACCATTGCATACCATAGTGGTACGCAGCCCATCATGCAGCTTTGAGTTTCATCCACTTACTAATGTATTACGTTGCGCTGGGTTCATCCCGCATAGTGGTACACTATGCAGAGCACCATATTGAAGGAGGGTCAGGGGGATTATCATTCGTGGGAAGTTCATCTGTGAGAATTATATGGTTCGTGGTTCCACTATTTAGGTTTGTGGTTCTCTTTTAATTATTAATTTCCCCCATTTTAGGGTTCGCAGTCAGCTATACTAGCAGAGAGTGTGGTTCACAATTCAGGCTTCGTTGATGAATCAAGACTGAAGCCGGAATCTTCTCCAAACTCTTTCTTCAAACCTCTCGGTACCCTTCAAGATTTCATTTTCCATCATTTATCAATTAATTTGGTTCACCTTTTATAGAGCATTGGGGAAATCAAATCTATGGGCATGCGGCACTATTTGCGGAGGCTCATGAGGAGATATCATGACCTGAAGAAGACTCAGTCAACCAGGGTTTGCAGAGGCTGCAGTTCACGATCAAGGTTCACATAACCCTGCTAGTTTACTTTGCCTATAAACTGGTGAGTCTGCGAGATGGTATGAAAATGGACTTAATGTGCACAAGTCCTTCGGCGACGCAGTTCACGTTCCGTTGGGTTTTCTGGCCATCACTCCACGGGCCAGTGCCTTGTGGATCATTCCTCCTTCCTGGTGGTTCGCGATCCAGGTGGTCCACAAACCCTTCCCAGTGATGGTATGTAGACCACTTGAAAGTCCTTTGAAAACATGAATTCCTTAATGTTTCTTATGAAATTTGAAATGTAATTTTAGTCTATTCACCTTTCTATACTTGTAGGAGTACTTGCTTCCTTCTGCAGAGTGATTGTGGGGGTATTTTCTTCCCTTGGGAGAATTTTTAGGTCCCTACAAACACATATTCCCTTACATTACCCATGGGATAATTCCATGTCTCCAGTACCTTCACATTAGTTATAGTTATGTATACATAATAAAATATCACATGATCTAGCTCAAATAATTAAATTTTAAAAATAATAACTTTTATTTGAACATAACTTATATTATAACTAGTAGTTAAAAAATTAAACCTCTACTAATGAAAAGAAAATAGAAACATGACTTGTGAACATATGTGTCTTGTCATGATGCATGAAATAACCCTAATCTCATAATATATAACCTCCTAAAAATACTCATCCTGAATATAAAATGGTAATGTTAAAATCAATAATATCAATCCCACATTACTGAGTAACTCAAAGGTCCATTACACATCATCTGGCCAGACACATGTGCAACTCCCATATTCAAATCCCAACAATCTTATCTCCTTCCTAATAAACTCTTTAATAATATCTAAGGAAAATTTATGTGTATGATACCATTTTAAAACACCCCAACTTAAATCATTAAGACTTATCTGGAGTTTCACATGATTTCATGTATGAATCATCATACGCATGAGTTTTTTGACTCGTGGCGAGGGCTAAAATCAGAATATGGAGAGACTATACCCTGATAACAAATATCCAAGAATTAAACATACATGAGGAAGTGGTAATAAAATAATAGAATCATACAACGCAAGTAAATGAAATTTACCATGTTATATCAATATGTCACACAAGACAACTAAACAACCATCCAACCATTAGTCAAGTACTAATAAAAATAAATTTGGATGATAACAAGATATTCCATAACAAGTAACATGAAGTCCAAAGTAAATCAAACCATCTTTCCTTATCCTCCATCCCAACCACCTAAATCTTGGACCTCTCCCTTTACTATATCCCTAACCATAAAATCTTTATGCGCAATGATATTTCTTTTCATGGTGTGAGTATAAACCCAGTAGGACACCACTAATGTATCTTTAATATAAGTGAATCATTTATATAAATGTATATTCAATGAAAGGAATTAAATTTATGATTAAAAAAATGAATGTTTGGGAATCATAAACTAACTAGGATACCATAAACTATGAAATCACCTACTTCAGCTTCATGACATAAGAGAAGTTATTTCATGTTTCCATGGATCATAGAATGGACCATAAAGACAATTTAAGTATCATAATAATCCATAATATCATCATGCCTTGGGTCAGGGCATAAGGTTACTTTTCCCCACCAACAATCTCAAGTAATTTCATAAGGCCATCATACCCTACTTTGAGTATTAGGTTATGCCATCAAGACTGGATATCTATCATTCAAGGACCTACCATAAAAATCACTTTCCATGTCACACATGCTCCCCTTCTAGGGTATTATCCAAGCCATGATGGGTCCACCTATCACTTTGATACCAAATAGTATAAGTCTATGACCATTCACATATATACATCAACAAGTCATAAATGTAAATTTCTTAAGCTATACATAAAAAATCATGACACATCAAGAGAGGTCTAAAGGACCACACATGCACAAAAATGCATGTCATATCAAGATAGGCCTCATGGGACACACACGCATGCACACAAGCTTTTTATAATATAAAATATTATATAATTTTCATAATATAGTAAATAACTTCATACCTTAATCATATCAAATACCAACATTAATGTTTTCAAAATAAATCAAGATCTTAAACCTATAATACCTAGAATAAACCACAAATAACTATATGAGGATTTCAGAGTAAAGATACAAGAAGAAAAAAATTCAAGGGCTAGGATCAGTTTAGACTTATCTAATGAGATCCAATGTAATGAGCATATGAAAAATACTATGAGAACAATAAATGGAAAATAGATTACCACCTTTATTTTATTTTAATATATTAGTAATCACATTATATCATGCATTAATTCCAAGATCCAACCATGGTAGTCCAAATCTAGGATCTTTTACAAGGTGGAAATTGAATATCTTTCTAGAAGAAGAATAATGGAAGACAAACAATCACTTACATTGAAATCACTCTTGAGAGAATTTTTGTTGAGATTTTTTAGATCTAATAGAAATTATTCTTAGAGGGATGGAATTCACTATTAACGTCCACTAGAGTCCCTATGTTCTAGATCGCTAGGTGTGGGAGGAAACAATGAGTGGTTTCATGGAGGTTTCAAGTTAAAATAAGAATAATTATATTAATTTATTTTGTTCAAATAGTTTATTCACATGATTTTGAAAATAGTGTTCCAACTATGTGAGGATAAATACCTATTTAGGTTACCCATAAGTTTTGTCCTCATAATTTAGTAAATCATTCACCAACTGGGATTCTTATTCTGTTTTAAGTTACACTATTACCTAGGGAATGTTGTATGATTTGCTCTAATGGTTATCTAACCATGCTCTAGACTTTGTTCCTATAAAATTAGTCACTGAATTACTTGGGGGAAACAACATCATTTTTCCCTACCATTCTCAAACCATACCCCCCAAACTACCTAGAATATAGCTGAGACATCACCCAAACAAAGAATAACTCAAAACACATTAAGGAATGGATGAAACGAGGAATCCCATGTATTCATAAGCGATGTTTTCAAATTTCAATAGATGGAAATAAAGGATGGTATATAATTATTTATCTTTATAGAATCATAGTTATTTCATAAATATCATATTTTCTAATTAAATACATTCTTATTACTATCCATGTTCAGTGTGATGAAAAAGAAATATGATGTTCCATGGAGGCGGTAGTTTGTGCGTACACACAGATGACATTTTAATTTTCCACAAAGTGAAAAGAATTTAGAAATTGATTTATCTTTTAATAATCCGAATCATGATATAAATATCATATTTATTAATTAAATATCATTTTATTACCAACCATTTAATGTGGTTATGTAAAATAAAATAAGTCACTTTATGGAGGTGGTGGTTCATACGTACGTGTAAACGACATTATCATTTTTATATGGAATGGGGAAGGGTAGATAATGTTTATAACATAAACATGATAAAACTTTTAGTATAATAATTATTATTATTTAATTATATTAGAATATATAAGATATATTTTTATGGTAAATATATAGAAGAAAAAAGGTTAATAAGTGATTATTACTCACATTCAGAATTTGAACATTCTCTTGGTTGAACTCTTCGAAATGGTGTATTGAGATTAATCAACCAAAACAAAGGGGATTATTATTAAGGGAAATCATCATACATAACACCCCAAATCAAAAAAATAAGGAGATATGAGGGTAAATCATAGATCATGGAGGTCTGATGTAGTGAAACATGAGGGAATTATCTCTAACTAAATTTACACATCCAGGGGGAAGGGATCTGGAACTAGATAATGTAGAATAGTGATTTAAATAGTGCTATTGTGGGTGCCTTCAAATGATTAGTTTGATTTTGGGGTACTTAGGTGCAGCAGAGTGGCTGACCAAGGTCGTCTCTCAAAAGAGGAAGTGAATTAAAACAACATTTTATAGGTATTCTAAAAATAAAATAAAAGAGAATAAAAATACTACTTGAAATTATGGGGGTTGGTTATAGTTTATAAATATAGAAGAATTTTTCTGGAAGAATATTTCATTTTTTTTGTTTTTAGTTTTAAAATGAAGTTCGATTAAAATGACACAATAAAAAGATGTTTTTTTTGAAAATATTTAAAAGGAGTAATCGATCTAACTCTACCTCTTCATTTAATTATTAATAATTATCATTTAAATTAATATCCACTTAATTATGATCCCCTAATTTGTTAACCCTCGAACCCTAAAATAGTTAACTTAACCACAAAGATGGAATTACTTAAACCCTAGGCTAGCTTCAGAACACGCAATCGCAGCACCCTGCTTTTATTGTTGTTCTAAGGTTAGCTTATGGTCAATGGTTAATTAGAGTACATATCCATTCTGAAAATGAGGATTAATTGTGTTTATGGATTATATTTGAACTCTAAAAATTTATCCCGTGTGGTCTTGCATTACCGATTAAGATCACGCTCTCACAATTTACACAAAATCTCGACCTCGCGTGTTTTTGTGCTAATTATTCAATTGCTTTATTAGTTTCTTACAATTTAAAAACACAATTCATGGATAATATTAGTTGAATTAAATTATCTCAATTATTCAAAATAATTAAATGAATATGGTAGAAGATAGATCGATTACTAAAAGACTACTCTTCCATGGGTGGCGTAATCATCGTAGAAGCGTTTTGCATGTGCAAAGGTTTATAATGGGTATAACCCAATAACGCTTCTACTCAATAATTCCAGACCAAAGAGGAAGATTAATAGAAGAATAAATTTAAACAAAACATAATAAAATAAAAGAAATAAAAGAAGAACAAAGAAGTTTATTACACAAACAAAATCATTACAACACGAAGGAGAAGAAGAAGGCTTCGTCGAAGGGATCCTTGCTTCAAGAGCTACCCTTATTGAAATGGTTATAGAATTCGAGTTGATACACTTATCCTCTGCCCTAAACTTCCCGATGAACGTTACAACCCCACCAAATGATAAAAACACCAATTTATAGAGTGGTGGGGAGGCTAGGTTCAAAGTGGTTTCAAGTGTGAATGAGAAATCTCGGACACATATTTTATTCCAACTTGAACCGACCATTTGAACACAAAAACTAGTGAATTGTACGACCTTACAGAAGGCTAATATGTGATAATATGGTTTCCTTATCTCCTCTCAGAATTTGGGCTCAATCCAAGCTCAGATGAAGGAGTTATGGCCGAAATACAAAGCTTCTCCATTCTAGTGTGTCCAACCCACCTTTGAATTTATGTCCCAATTACTCCATCCAAATGAATTCTTTTTATCTAGTGTCATGAATAAAAGTTGTATCCCATGAAGTAAGGAACACAGTTACAAAATATTAAGTTAAAATAATTCAAATAAAAATATTTATGATTGAAATACTACAGTGATTTTAAAAGGGTAAAAATGGAATTTTCATCAAATATTCAAATGAATGATCTAATCCCAAATACTTTCCAATTAAACATATTTAACATAATGTGAGGAAATTATATCATTTATTATCAATAAAATATTAAATATAATAGTGTTTTATCAACTCCCCCACACTTACCCTTTTGCACTCCTGAGCAAAACCTCATATCAAGTAAACATCAATATCAAATCAAAACCGATTTTAAAACACATATCCTTGAGATCAAAAAATTACACACCAAGAAACAAAAGATATCATGCCTCGTAAAAAATCATTATTTAAAGTTCTCCATTTATATCATTCAATATATTTCCACTTCATTTATCCTTCCATGCATAAAACACTTACCTCGCTTGAATTTTCTCTTATCACACAAATATCATTTTTTTTGCAATGTCTTTCTCATCCAAACACATACAAGGGTCACCATAGGCTTGATAAATTCATACATCTCCACCCGATGTGGGTCAAAGTCATATTTTTATCATGAGGACATTTCAGGGTTGTTTTGTGGCTTTCGGTTGGTAGGATTAAGGTGTGAAAAATTATGGGGCTGAATGAGGAGGGATCTACTCTTTTTGAAGAAAAATTGCATTAATCTAATTTTCGCTTAAATATGGTCTTCTCCTCAATACCCATAGTATCAATTCAGCTCCATCATCATGAAAATTCATGTAGAGTTTACACCATTCATCATTTTAGCATCAAAAATTTCAATCTTCTCAAACATTATTTTCTTGAAAGCTCCAGATAGGCACAACTTTCTATCTCAATTAGAAGCTCCAGAAAAGGAACAGCTTCACTTGTCATGAAAGCTCCAGAAAAGGCACAGATTTCAATAAAATGATTTTATTCAAAAGCAAACACATCTCTTAAGAATTTAATTTTCCACCCAAAGTATCACATAATGTTGTAGCACAACACAACATAGCTTCCCCCACACTTAAGTTCAAATAGATTATGCAATTTCACTTCGAGAGTTGGTTGGATAGGGAAAATTGGCTTGTAATGGGGCTAACCTAACAGTTTGTGCATGGAATATAAGGGCTAAAAGGATTAAATGTTCAAGGTAGACCATTATAAAAAAAGGATTCTTTGAAATAGGGGCTCTAATACCAAACAAATGCCTCAATCATTTAAACATAAGTACCTCAAACCCTCATGTTTTGACAGAAATAAATCAAATTCTTGTTAAATAAAGCATGGTTTGGTTCTCTCAAGAAGTGAGGTGAATTTAAAGAATATGAAAATAATGGTTTAGAAGCCTCACAGGAATGTGGTTTCAAATATAAAGACAGTGATATGTGTCATGGGATTCAAAATTCAATGTACTTTTCATGAAATTACTAAATATTTGAACTTGAAACAAAGTCATTTTCAGTATTCATTTAAGCTCAGTTTCATGGTATAAATTGTTTCACTCATTGATATGCATTTCAAAATTGTGATGAGAATCATTTAAACTCAAAAATTTCTAAAACGCAAAGAAAATTGAAAAATAAAAACACACAATTTGAAAAACACACTTTTTTTTGTTTTTTTTAATTAGGAAAACCATTGAAATTACTAAACTAAAAGGTTCCCTCCCCCACACTTAAAATATTGCATGATCCTCAATGTAAACCCATTAGATGATATATTCACATGAAATGTATAATTTTAAATAGGACAAAGAATAACAAAGTTAAAGGGTTAGGAACAGCCTGATGTGATCAAGTGATGATGGGGTCATGTAGTGTGATAAAATCCACTGCATCAGTAGGAAGTCCCTCAATGTATCTCTTCAAACGTTTCCCATTGACTGTAAAGCTCCTTATTGTGTCCTATTGTGTGATCTCCACTACACCATAAGGAAAAACATTAGTCACAACATAAGGACCTAACCATCTAGAATGAAACTTACCAGGCATCAGCTTCAGTCATGAACTGTAGAGAAGGACTTTCTCTCTAACATGAAACTCCCTTTGTTGGATCATTCTATCATGAGTTTCTTTTGATCTTTCCTTATAGAGCCTTGAGTTCTCATATTAAGACAATCTAATATCCTCAAGCTCTTGAATTTGTAGCTTCCTTTGGATTCCAGCTTTGGCCAAATCCATGTTGCATTTCTTTATAGCCCAATAAGCCTGATGCTCAACTTCCACGGGTAGATGACACGCTTTCCCAAAAACAATCCGAAATGGGGACATACCAATGGGTGTCTTGTATGATGTCCTATAAGCCCACAATGCATCATCCAAGTGCTTGCTCCAATCCTTCCTATTTAGTTGCACGGTTTTCTCCAATATTTGTTTCAACTCACGATTTGAAACCTCAGTCTGGCCATTTGTTTGGGGTGGTATGGTGTTGATGTTTTGTGTGTCACCTCATACTTTCAAAGGAGGGAAGAAAAATTCCTATTGAAAAAGTGTGTCCCTTGGTCACTGATGATGGCCTTTGGTACTCTAAACCTGCAAAAAATTTGAGCATTGAAAAAATCCACTACAACATGAGAATCGTCAGTCCTGGTGGCCTTGGCCTCTAGACATTTACTCACATAATCAACAGCAACCAAAATATACAAAAATAAAAATGAACTAGGAAAAGGACCCATAAACTCAATTCCCCATACATCAGAAATCTCACAGAATAGTATGGGTTGTTGGGGTATCTCATGTCTCCTAGAAATGTTCCCAGTGTGTTGACAACAAGAGCATGACTTACAAAACACATGGGCATCATGGAATAAGCTAGGCCAATATAATCCAGAGTCCAAAACTTTCCTAGCTGTCCGTTGGGGTCCAAAGTGTCCACCACAAGCAAGTTTATGACAGAAATGAAAAACAGACTCAAACTCATGATCAGGAACACACCTCCTAATGACTTGGTCACTACACATGCGCCATAGGTAAGGATAATCCCACACATAAAACCTAGACTCACTTTTTAATTTTTGGACTTGATACTTCTTCAAATTTGCTGGGATTTCAAAGGAAACAATGTAATTAACTAAATTAGCATACCAAGGATGCGTACCTGAGATGGTATAGAGATGCTCATCAGGGAAAGTGTCCCGAAGTGGTACCTGGTCTAAGATGTCACCCTCTGGTGTGTGAGTAAGCCTACTCATGTGGTCTGCCACTAAATTCTCTGACCCCTTCTTTTCCTTTATCTTGATGTCAAACTCTTGAAGAAGGATCATCCAACGGATAAGTCGTGGCTTTGCATCTGGATTCTTTAGGAGGTACCTCAAAGCTGCATGGTCAGAAAAAACGACTACTTTAGATCCCAATAAATATGAACGAAATTTATCTAAAGCAAATATAACAGCAAGAAACTCCTTTTCTATTGTGGTGTAGTTTGATTGGGCGGAATCTAACATCCTCAATGCATACAAAATCACATGTGAACGTCCCTCCTCCCTCTGAGATAAGACAGCTCCAACCGCAAAGTTGGATGCATCACACATAAGCTCAAATGGAAGGTCCCACCACGGGGGCTGTATGATCGGTGGAGTTGTCAGACACTTCTTTATCTCATTAAATGATACCCTTCATGAATCATCAAAATTGAAGTAAATATCTTTTTGAAGCAATCGAGATAAGGGTAGATAAATCTTACTAAAATCTCTGATGAAGCGTCGATAAAATCTAGCATGTCCAAGGAATGATCGAACATCACGCACACATATAAGATATAGAATGGATGAAATAATTTCTACCTTAGATTTATCAACTTCATTACCATTTTGTGAGACTATATGACCTAAGACAATTCCCTTTTCGACCATGAAATGAAATTTTTCAAAATTTAAGACCAGATTCTTCTCAATACAACGATGCAACACATCACCCAAACTAGAGAGACATTCATCAAATGAGGATCCATAAACTGTAAAATCATCCATAAATACCTCCATACAGATATCAATGAAATCTGAGAAAATACTCACCATGAATCTCTGGAAGGTACCTGGGGTATTGAAAATTCCAAATGGCATCCTTCGGTAAGAAAAGGTACCGAATGGGCTGGTGAATGTCATCTTCTTCTGGTCCTTTTCTACAATGGGAACCTAAAAATAGCCAGAGAAACCATCTAAGAAGCAATAATGTGTCCTACCTGAAAGTCTCTCAAGCATCTGGTCAATGAATGGAAGTGGGAAATGGTCCTTACGAGTGGATTGATTTAGTTTCCTATAATCAATACACACTCGCCAACTGTTTTGTACTCCCACAGGAACTAACTCATCATTTTCATTTTTTATAACAGTGAAACCAGTTTTCTTTGGTACAACCTGGACAGAGCTAACCCATTGTGAGTCAAAAATAGGGTAAATTATACCTGCCTCGAGCAATTTTTCAACCTATTTTTTAACAACCTCTAGAAGGGTTGGATTGAGTCTCCTTTGTGGTTGCCTCACCGGTTTATCCTCATCCTCCAAAAGAATCCTATGCATGAAAATGGAGGGGCTAATACCTGATATGTCAGCCAAGGTCCACCCGATTTCCCTGATGTTCTCCCTCAAAATATTCAAAAGTTTTTATTCATGTTCAAAAGGGATATTGTTAGCAATGATAACAGGTAATTTCTCACCACTCAACAAGTATGAGTATTTGAGATTTGGTGGCAATGGCTTGAGTTCTAGTGTAGGGGGTGGTGTATGGATGGAGATATAGAAGGAACTGAAATATGTGCACAAAGAGCATCAGTATCAGAATATACATCATCAAAATCAGAGAATAAAGCATCAAATCCATCAGCATACTCAACAACCATGTCATAATCAGAGTTCACATGATCAAAATCAGAATATGACTCCATTTCAAAATCAAATCTTATAGAGTCTTGTTCCTTAAAAATAGGTGTGGATGTACTCTTAGACATCAAACTAGAACCAATACTCATAATCTCCCTAAGCATAGGACAATCCAATTCCATGGTTTTTTTACTTGGTGGTTCAAAATGGGAGATAAAAAATGCAGAATGGTCCTCTGAGAGGTACTTCATGGAATCCATAACATTAAATATCACAACTTCATCCCCAAATTCCATGGAAAGTGTACCCTCATTGACATTTATGATAGTTTTTGCGGTTTTGAGGAAGGGCCTACCTAAGATAATGGGGGCATGAGAACTTACCTGACCATCCTCCATGTTAAGAATGTAGAAATCTGCTGGAAAGATCATGTCTCTTACCCGAACAAGTACATCCTCAATAACTCCCGCTGGATATGTCGTAGCTCTATTCACCAATTGCACCACTACTCTCATCAGTTTCATCTCACCAACCTGCAAAGAAGATAATACAGAGTTAGGCATCACATTTATGGAAGCTCCCAGGTCACAAAGTGCATCAGAAAAGTGCAACTCCCCTATGGTGCATGGTATGGTGAATGTCCCTGGATCCCTGCACTTTTTCGGCATTGCTAGAGTTGGTGTAATGAGTCCCGACACATTCCTTCCAAGATTGATCCTCTCATTTCCCTTGAGCCCTCTTCGATTGGTGCAGAGTTCTTTTAATAATTTGGCATACCTTGGGATTTGTTTGATGGCTTCAAGTAGAGTGATGTTGATCTCAACACTCTTGAATGTTTCCAAAACCTCTTTTTGTATCCCCTCTTCAGCCATCTTCTTGGTTTGAACAACCCTGTTTGGAAAAGGAATGGGTTTAGGAGGAACATCATCAATCTTTTTCTTACCTTTATCTTTATCCTTCGATTTCTCATCAGTTGGTATGGAATGCGGCTTCTCTAAAGTTGAGGTGAATCCTGGTGGAATGGTAGGTACAGATATATCGTTCATTTGCTTCCCACTTCTCAATGTGATGGAACTAACATTCCCCTTTGGATTTGGAGTGGGATGGGAAGGAAGATTTCCAGGATTCTTACTTACAAGTTCATGGAGGGCGGTGGTAATCTGGTTCATTTGAGTCTTTAACTCCCTCAGCTCCGAACCTTGACTTTTCAGCTCATTCTATTGATTAAGAACAATTTTCTTCAAAAGGTCATCAGTGTTAGAATCTACCTTGGGTGGTGGATTCCCTTTTTGTTGGCTTGTTGATGATTGAGATTCAAATCTCCTTTGGGGTTGTTGGAAACCCTGCTGGTAAGGTGGAGGCTGCTGGAAGTTTTGTTGAAAAGAGGGATTTTTCTGTTGTCCAGAGCCATACCTCATGTCTGATTGATCCTTCAACCCTTGGTTGTATGTTGTATCAAACTTATTTTGGGGATATGGTTGTTGTTGTTTTTGCTGATATGGTCTCCCAGGGAATACTGCTACACAATATTCTGTTTCTTGGAGTTGTGGGAAACAGTCAGTTGGGTGGCTTGTCTCAGTGCAAATACCACAAGGCCTTGAAGGAGGGGGTTGAGATGTCTTTTTGTGCCAATGCAATCTGTCTCACCATAGTTGTCAATTCTTCCAACTTGGTATCAATCAAATGACTTTCAAGAGAAGATTTACTTACCCGGTGTACTCCCCTGACATGTGGTTCACCTCGATCGCCAAATTTTTGGGAGTTTTGGGCCATTTTTTCGATCAATGCATGTGCAGCTACTGGTGTCTTGTACACCAATGCTCCTCCAGCCGCAGAATCCACCATACTTCTCTCCATAGGTGTGAGTCCTTCATATAAGTACTGGATGAGTAGTTTCTCACTAATTTGGTGATGTGGGCAGCTTGCACACAACTTCTTGAATCGCTCACAGTACTCATACATTGACTCCTCTTGTGCTTGCTTGATCTCAGATATCTCTTTACGAATGGAAGTGGTCCTTGATGCTGGAAAAAATCTCTGTAAGAAAAGATGTTTTAAATTGTTCCAACAAGTTACATCTTCGGGTTGTAAATAATACATCCAATCTTTTGCAGCTCCATCAAGTGAGAATGGGAATGCTCTTAATTTGATTTGGTCTTTAGATACATTTCTTGGTTTCAAGGTTGAGCAAACCACATTAAATTATCTTAAATTTTTATTAGAATCCTCACCAGAGAGGACATGAAACTTTGGAAGTAAGTGAATTAACCCAGATTTTAGTTCAAAGTCTGATTCGAGATTTGGGTATGCAATACAATTTGGTTGATAGTTAATATCAGGTGCATCCAATTCTCGAATGGTTATGTTAAGTTCATTTCCATTATTGTCAGCCATTGGTTCTTATTTTATGGTTGAATTTTAATTGCTTCCAACTTCAATGTTCTAATATTGGATTAATTCTCCAACTAGTTGAATGTTGAAACTTCTCGTAGAATGAGAATGTCTGATTCGAGCCCTAAGGATACGTTCAATCTCAGGGTCAAGATTTAAGAGATCTTCTGGATTAGTTCATGTCATAAATCAATGAAAGATGAAAAGAAGGAAATTGGACCATAGTAAAATAAAAATTAGAAGTTTGAGTTGATGGTCCAAAAATAAGTAGAAGAAAATAAAAGAAGAAGAAGAAGAAAGAAATCAGATAGTGTAAAGAAGGGAGAAAGAAGAGAGGAAGTGAATAAAATGTAAAATAAAATAAATACATCTAATTGGTTGAAATAATTACATGTCTTCCCGATAATGGAACCAATTTGAAAGATCACTATCATGGGCTCCCTCAAATGATTAGTGTGATTTTGGGGTACTTATGTGAAGCAGAGTGGCTGACCAAGGTCGTCTCTCAAAGGAGGAAGTGAATTAAAACAACTTTTTAGAGGTATTATAAAAATAAAATAAAATAGAATAAAAAAACTACTTGAAAGGATGGGGGTTGGTTATAGTTTATAAATCTATAAGAAGTTTGCGGGAAGAAGATTTCATTTTTTTTGTTTTTAGTTTTAAAATGAAGTTCGATTAAAATGACACAATAAAAAGATATTTTTTTTGGAAATATTTAAAAGGAGAAATAAATCTAACTCTAAATCTTAATTTACTTATTAATAATTATCATTTAAATCAATATCTACTTAATTATGATCCCCTAATTTTTTAACCCTCGAACCCTACAAGAGTTAACTTAACCCCAAAGATGGAATTACTTAAACCCTAGGCTAGCTTCAGAGCACGCAATCGCAGCACCCTGCTTTGATTGTTGTTCTAAGGTTAGATTATGGTCAGTGGTTAATTAGAGCACATATACATTCTGGAAATGAGGATTAATAGTGTTTAGGGATTATATTTTAACTCTACAAATTTATCCCATGTGGTCTTGCATTACCGATTAAGATTGCGCTCTCACAATTTACACAAAATCTTGACCTCGCGTGTTTTTGTGTTAATTATTCAATTGCTTTCTTAGTTTATTACAATTTAAAAAAACAATTCATGGATCATATTAATTGAATTATAGTAGCTCAATTATTCAAAATAATTAAATGAATAGGGTAGAAGATAGATCGATTACTAAAAGACTACTCTTCCATGGGTGGCGTAATCATCGTAGAAGCGTTTTGCATGTGCAAAGGTTTATAATGGGTATAACCCAATAACGCTTCTACTCAAGAATTCTAGACCAAATAGTAAGATTAATATAAGAAGAAATTTAAACAAAACATAATAAAAGAGAATAAATAAAAGAAGAACAAAAAAGTTTATTACACAAACAAAAGCATTACAACACGAAGGAGAAGAAGAAGGCTTCGTCGAAGGGATCATTTCTTCAAGAGATAACCTTATTTAAATGGTTGGATAATTGGATTTGATCCACTTTTCCTCTGCCCTAAACTTTCCAATTCACTTCCCAATCCCACCAAATGAGAAAAACACCAATTTATAGAGTGGTGGGAAGGCTAGGTTCAAAGTGGTTTCAAGTGTGAATGGGGAATCTTGGAAAAATATTTTATACTAACGTTTACCGCCCATTTGACCACCAAAACACATGAATTGTCTGGACTTACAAAAGGATCATATGTGTAGATATAGTTCATCTATCTCCTCTCAAAATTTGGGATCAATAAAATCCCATATGAAGGAGTTATGGATGAAATACATAAGCTTCTCCATTCTGGTGTGTCCAGCCCACCTTTGACTTTATGGCACAATTACTCCATCCAAATGCATTATTTTTATCTAGTTCCCTAAATAAAAGTTGTATCCCATGAAGTAAGGAACACAGTTACAAAATATTAAGTTCAAATAATTCAAATAAAAATATTTATGATTGAAATACTACAGTGATTTTAAAAGGGTAAAACTGGAATTTTCATCAAATATTCAAATGAATGATCTAATCCCAAATACTTTCTAATTAAACATATTTAACACAATTTGAGGAAATTATATCATTTATTATCAATAAAATATTCAATAGAATAGTTTTTATCAGTGATCATCCTAAAGAGACATGGATGCAAGGAAGTTGGAAGCTTAATTCCCCTCAAACCAAGAGTGATGGATATCCATGTGGTTTTTATTGAGATTATGGAATCTATGTATGTTATATGAGATAGATCTGGAGGGGTGGTGATCCTGTTTAGGGAGTCGTGGAAAGTTAGAGAGTCATTTTCAACCACCGTAGACTCAATGTTACTCCAAATACATAGATCAATACTTTTGAGCATGGAGAAAGACTTGGTTTGGAGACAGCCACCATAATTATAAAAGGATGTAAAGGTGGGGTTTATAGAGCCTCTTAGATAATGGATGATGCTTCTACCCTATATAACACCCATTTTTCAAGACCAATTAGTATTAAGCTTAATCCCATTACTGATGGGGTTCCAAAAGATCCATCAGCCATGAGGGGAGTTGAGGGGTGAGATAAGGGATCCTAGTGACTATAAGAGATCTGAGAGAAGAGGAATTATTATAGTTTTTGAGAATCCAAGTATGTTAGTCATCAAGCTCCTAGTATGAAAAGTAAGGGTCAACTGTGAGCTTGGGATTCCCTCATAGAAATATTTTTTACTTTCATTCCAAATACTCCAGCATCCAATTACTAGGATAATGACTCTTTCCTCCTTCTCGAGGGTATTTTTGTCTGATCCTTAGAACCAAGTATTGACGAAGTTTCTGGTTGATGGTTCCTAAGTAGATATCCCTATGAACTCATCAAATTAGCTTAACGATATCACCAACTCTCCTTTGAATAATAAGTGGTACATCGTTTCTTCATAGGGAATACTACAATAGGTGCACATGGATGAAATATTGATACATGTGCACTCAATGTTCTCATATTTGAAGAGTTCATGGTTTATGATGTTCTAAATAAGGAAATTGAGCTTTATAGGGAATTAATTCCATGATATCAGATCAACCCAATTGTCTTGGACACTAGTTTAGTGTGTAAAACTATAATAATCTTCCACTGAGAAGTTCCTTGATGGGGATCCCATAAGAAAAAAACTTGTTGTGATCAGGGGTTGGTTAAATGAGGTTGAATATATCTTCTTATTCCATGTATATAATGTCTAAGATGGATCCTTGATAATTTATATCTTTCCTGAACCTTATTTTTGGTGTAGGGAACCCAGGAAAACCAAGAATAGTGCCCACCTAACTATCATACCCAAAGTTGATATCGCCTTACCCGATAATCCATTGTATGTGACACTAAAGAGTCAGGGTGTGATTCTAGATCATTTTCTATAGAGAAGTGGTTTTCCTATTCACCAAACCCAGATATTTCCCATATTTTTCCTCTATGAACATTCCCCATATCAACCAACAATTGATAACCTCCCACTCCATTTTTTCATGAAGATACTGAATCATGTAGGAAAACCTTTAAATGTTGATACTGCCTTACTTCATTGATATCTCCATCCTTTCCCATGAATCTTAATGGTGATTTCTATCAAAGTGATAACCCATATGAAGGAAGACATAATATTTTTTATGTTATAGTTAATAGACTTTAGAAATTTTAGAATAGACAGGGTGTGCATCAAACTAGAGGTGAGGATGATGTTTGATTATGTAATACATTATCTAAATGATAGAAAATGATTATTTTAATAAATTATAAGGATATTGATCTTGTTGAACATATTTCAGATTTTCTATATACTAATCCTGGTCAAGGATATTGGGGATCCTAGGTAGAATATAGGGATATTCCTCCTCTGGATTCCTAGGCTGGTTTTGATGGAGATGGCTCATATCTCTAGATATTAGTTCAAAATATAGACTCTACTCTTTTCAAATCTAAAGAAATGGACACTCCATTTACAATACTCCTCCAAGATAAAATTTATTTCATGTATGGATCTCTTTCTCCCATTGTTTAATAGGAACATGTCATCCACAAACATGAGGTGGGAAATTTTGTAGACATGATTCCTGCACCGAAAAGGTTGAGTGTTACTTGTGATAAGGCTCTTATTGATGTAACTGCTAAGAGTATCATGTGTAATAATGAAAAATCATGAAGAACGTGTATATACTTTCCTTATCCCCTATATGAAATTTTATAACTCATATCTCATCCCCATGAAATAAATAAAAATCCACAAATAACTGAAACATCTTAAAATAAGATTAGTAGACCAGAATGAGAATCCCATGCAGTAAAACGCCTTTAAAATTATGTTACACTCTATTCTTATGGAGGATTTTTCCATGTACATCTTGATGAAAATACTATATCTAATATCTTTGTGGTTGATGTCACTAATCATTTCCTAATCCAAGCAGACGGCTCCCTAGATCGATTTTCCCTTGAAAACCCCATGTTTCTCTTTAGATACCTAGTGTGAAGATGCATGGATTATCTTATATTAATCACACTTACTAAAACCATGTATGGGAAGTTACACATAATTATCATTATATACTATTTTATATATGATGGATCATATTCCTTTTTTTTTTGAGGAAAAAAGTGGTTGCACTGTCCATGTGAGGGATACCTCCCCCATGGAATAAATCCAGAATCGCTTCTACCGGATCACTTTTCACTAGCTCCCATGATGCCACATAAAAGGCTCTTGGGAATCTATCAGGATAGGGAGATCTATAAAGGATGATCAGATGCACAGCCTCATAGATTTTCTTCTCATATGTCATAGATTCAAAGATTTAGTTCTCACTATTAGTAACCATGAAAGGGATGGAATCGAAGAGATAAACGTGGCCACTCAAGTATCATCCTTGAATGTGGGAAAGAAGACCTTAAAGAAGATATTTTAAATTTTATACCTTCATAACTCTAACCACATCTCAATAATTATTGAATGTTCCATTTTCCATGAGGATATTGGGATTTTTGATCCTCTATTTCTCCTTGATGCAATCTTGGAAGTACACTATGTTCTTATCACCTTCTGTGAGCCATTTTATTCTCTACTATTCATGATCCAGACATTCATGTTTCAAAAAAATCTATGTGACAGTGTTTTTTTATTAAAGATATCATTTAGAATGAACTCATGTCATCCATTCTCAATCTTGGACTTTTGATGCTCTATTTTTGATTTTATCGAGTCCATATCTTGAAAGTGATGGGTTTTATTTTTATTCCATGACTGGAGGTCACCCTTAAGATGACTGATATTTTTTTGAACATGGATCCACTGGCTTCCTTGTGATGTCCTAGACAATGAAGCACTCTCCACCTAATGGTACCCA
Source organism: Viscum album (assembly GCA_963277665.1). Classification (NCBI taxonomy): domain Eukaryota; kingdom Viridiplantae; phylum Streptophyta; class Magnoliopsida; order Santalales; family Viscaceae; genus Viscum; species Viscum album. The sequence continues at coordinate 1,706,781,698 of OY728140.1, read as the reverse complement.
GAGTTGGATTTCTATTATTGGTAGAAACATAAGCAGATTCCATCCTCCCTTCTAAAAGGTAGATCCATGAGAAAGAGAGAGTGATTAGAAAGAGATAAAACTAGATGAGTTACTATAGCATCTTGGTATGAAGATATGGAATGATGTTTTTCAAGGAACTAATTAAAGAGACACCAGTTTCACCTATTCCCCTTATAGTTGTTGCACTAGGTGAATATTGTTGAAATAGTGGCTGCTCTAGACACAACTATTCGGTGCTTTTGATTACCATATAGTGTATACAGTTTGGTATACATGATGATAACTTACCATTATAGTGTAGGATTTTCGGCATCCACTGCTTAATGGTAATGTCCATAGATTAATTTTTATATCAAAATGTTATAGCAGATCTCATTCTATAATGAGAACCTCGACATACTATGACATTAATTTTAAATATGTCTTATGGTCTGGATACATCGTACTGATTGGACACAGTAGATGTTTGACTATTAGGTGTTTGAGGATTATAATAATTGAGACTTATTCTCATGAAGTTCACACATGGTGATCTCTAGTAGTAAGATCATGAGGACAGACCCTCTAATAGGAACACCACATGTTTCAGGTGTCATTGATTGTTCTTATCTACAGACATGTGTAATGGTCTTCTAACTTAAGATCATTGCCAGTGTATTTTATTTGATCATGTAATTTGATGGAAGGAGAAAACCATGATGATGAAATCATGGAGATATAGTTTGTGTTGGGTGTGTCATTAATGGAATGACATTGGTTGAATGATCAAGAAAGGATTTGTCACTTCCAAGTTAAGAAAGTAATATATCTTGATCTATGTTGATGAGGATGGTAGTATCCTCATAAGACCATGATCAAGGTAGTCGAGGGTAAATCTATCCAATTAGATCAATAAATAATAAAGAAAGAAAATGATGATGACATGGGTGTGCATCCTGCTTTATGAGATATTAAAGACAAAGAGATTATATTACACATTTCATGTTCGTAGGTTGGTTATCGCTGTTGTGATAATCTTTATCTCTTTAGGGGCCATGATGAGTTGCTATATCCCACTCTTGGTTTGTGAATACTATTCACTGCTATCAAGATAAGGTCCTAGAGGGTCACACACAATAGCGTATTTAAGAATCTTTCTTATTCTACTGAATGGTATTTTTAGGCACGGTGGGACCCACTATTGTGTCCGAGCATTGTCAAAGGAGATACGATTACCGATGCAATAAATAAATTCATATTATTCAAGTTAAGAATAATGGGAATTAAATTTATTTATTAAAAATATATTCAAGTATTAAAGTAGATACATGAAAAATATTAATTGAAGGAATATTAATATAATCAAGATCCAATTAATATTTTAGGGAAAGATGAGTTGAGTTAATGACTCGTTTATTATCACGTAATATATTTATAATATTACAGGAAAGTGATAATAATATTTATGACTCAAAATAGTTGTCATAATTTTTCATTAATAGTGTGTTAATTATTTAGGGGTTGGAGACGCAATTCAGGGTAATTTCATTACACAACATAAATAGAAGAGGAGAGCCTCCCACAAGTGACTATTCATGGGCTCTCTCTCTCTTATTCTCTCTCTTTTGTGTTCTAGAGAGAGAGGATCTGGATCTAGAAGCTTGGATCGAGCTCTATCTTAGGCATCGCAAGAAAGGTGATGTGGTGATAATCGTAGCATCGAAGGCATCATCAGAATTTTGCGCTAGCACCCAGATTTCAATGATTAGTGCTCCTGAAGATTTTTGAAGTGCATGTGGATGATCTTGAGAAATCATGGTTCAGATTCTTCGAGTAGAAATTTCCAACAACGAGAAGACAACGTGCACGCCTTTGGATTTAAACCTAGTATTTTACACTTTTAATATATGTGCTTAATCACTTTCATGTGTGATCCTAAGGAAGCAATCGGGAAGCGGTTCACCGACGTCGACATGTTCATGTCGTTCGTTAGTGAAAAATTTTAAAATACCACTTTTGGGGCTTGCACTGCATGTCTGGTACCTTCATTTGGTATCAAAGGGATTTGTGACGATTTTAAGCCAATAGAAAAATTAAATCTCCATTAATATATGATGAGAGTGTCATTTCGATCCCAATGTCGCAGATGGATTTTAAATCAGATATCAGATTCCCAATCTATGGACATTCTAAGTTACGATTTCAGATTTAATTTGTTTACGGATCAAAAATTTATTTCGAAAATGTTAAATAGAATAACACATATTTCTTTATATGTTGTAATACCTGAAATCTACATAAGAAAAAATTAATAAATTAATTTCATTAATAAATTAATTTAATTAATTAATAATTTAATCAAGTCTAATTCATAGACTTGAGAAGTTTGATGGGGTTGTGGAATTCCACACCCAAATGGGTGTTTAATCAAAAGTGCCGTGTGTTCGTCAAAAAAATGGTTGTGGGGCTTGGCTTTTTAGATAAGACAAATAAATATAAGAAAAAGGGAAAAGTAGAAGACGACTCATAGGTCTCCCTCCCTGGTCGCACCCCTAGCCATAGCACCCCGTAGGGACGGTCTCGCATTCCATCTAGGTTGCCCCCTCCCTTTCCTGTATAGGCCGGATGCCCCTCTCCCGGCGTGCCGCCTTCAGCATCATACCCGGTCACGGTACTCCACCGACCAACGATGACATTACCAGCTCTGTCATGAGGTAACCATGATGTTGGTTCGTTTGGATATGATCCCACTCAAAAAGGGTTTGGGCTGGTCTGCTCAGCCAGAACGAGCATGAGCGGACTTTCTTGGCCCGGATCATCCCTACACTGGTCCGAAGTACTTGGAATGAGACTGCGCGGGTTTGGTCTAACCCACACAGGTCTAACTCGGGGTTTTCACGGCTCAAGTAATTTTATTTTAATCAAAAATTAATTAAAATAATTAATCTAATTTCAGTTGAGAATTAAATTAATTAAATATTAATTTTTGGTTTAATAATTAATGTAGCATGAATTAATTTTATTTGGTGTTTCATTTAATTAATTAATTAATTTGATTTTTAGTTTTAAAATTAAATTAATTAATTGGTACCGAACGACATAAATATTGAATTAAAAATATGAGTGAATTTTTAATTCAATTATAATTCCCTCGGGTTTATTTTAATTCAAGCTTAATTTATTTATTCATTTTATTAAAGACGTGAGTTAATGCATATTGACTATCATGAGCCGTGGACCGACCAATGCATGTTTACTGTTTTATTTATCTAATTTAATTATTGTTGGATGGTTTATATTAAGTAGTTAAATAAAAAATGATATGTGTATCATTTCAAAGTCATTATATATATAAGGACTTGCTTGTACACTTCAGAGTTGTAATTGTACTCTCAAGTTCCCCTCTCCTATGAGCGAGTACATTTGTATAATGACGAGACAACCAGTGATGCACTTCGTGCTGAGTTATGGAGATGCACCAGATGAGACCTTGATGCATTGGGTGGGAAGACATTGCAATTCAAGGTGAAAGTGATGTGACTCAAGGTATACCCCTAGGGTCTAGGTTGGTATGTCATTCACTCAATGAATCAACCATTAGTACTGGCTCATGATCAAGTTGTCATTTTCTTCTTGTATGGTTTATTATTTTTTTGTATGTGTGGTTAACGCATGAACACATAGAGTAATAATAAACAAGCTTACAAAGAAAAACTGAACATGTGACATGATAGTTTTTTCTATTTCATGATGGTTAGTTGTGAGTGCGATCACATAGTACATTCTAAGAAAGGAGAAAATGATTTCTTTTCGTCACATTAAAAATATAAAACCCTCAATGATATATTAAGTCTTAAACAACCTTCTATCTTTCAAATTTGAACAAAATAGGTTGTTCGGGGTGCTCATCATGCCGAATATGAGGGTGCCTCTTTCTACCGAGGAGTTCTTATGAGAATGGTGGGTTGAATTAACTAAAATTGTAACAAATAAATATCCAAAGCTATCATTTTGTAAGTTTAGAGGCAAGATTTGAGTAAATCAAGTTACAATTTAAGAAGTTGGTACTTCACTCAATAGATCAAGGAAACACAAGTTCATGCAGTTGGCTAGCCTAACACCTACCCACCAAGTAGTGGAATAGCCAAAGATTGTATACTATGAGGGGTGGTTTGGGAATTATTTCCACTAGAATACTCAAGTGATAGAGTATTTCGATTCTAGCACAGAGGGTTCCTATAATTCGACAAAATAGTGGGAGACGTTTAATTATTTAATTAATTAATCAAAATGTCTAAATTGGTAATCCAGATAAAAAGTAATAATCTACTAGATTTTACTTTTGTATAAAAATGAAAAGTTATATCATAAGTTTAAAAACTGTGATAAATAATGGACAAAGTAAATGTCCTCACTAGCACGAGTTTCCAAGAATAGTATAGGCATTTTCACACAATACTATTGCAAACTCAGAGTGCTAGTGTCTCTATAACTGTTAAACTACCTTAGAAAGCGAGGGTGAAATTTATTACTGTAGACTAATGTACAAATTATGTGTTGGATATGTCATTATTCAATCATCAATGTTCGATATTAGTTGTGGTCACTACCTTGGACATCGATGGAATAATAATTAGTCTCATATTTTAAAGGTTTACAAGGAGAAATATAAACAATGATATGAAAAGGTAATGGTTACACTTGATCTGTGTAAATTGAATGGCTGGTTATGTTCTTTCAATACATCCTATTCTAATATCATTTTCACCCCTTTATTCAAGTCTCATTTTAAGTTACAAAATGAAAAAGTATTGATTAAATTCTTTATTACCAATTTAGGTAAGGTTTTCCAAGTAAAAAAGAATATAAAAGACAGATTCACCTTTAATTCTTATGACGAACAAATTGAAAGACAAGGTGAAAAGGTCAAATGAAAGTAACGCCAAGGGAACATTTGCAACGTCCTTTAATGGAAGAGGTATTAACATGAGGTTATTTTCATTGCATACTATGAAATAAAACTATGGAAATTTAATAGCAATAGATTGAATTAAAGAACCAAGTACCCACTTCTTCTTTAGGAATATTCATCAATGTAATGTTTTGGTTTTACTTATTGGGTATTCAATACAATATGATTTTCACATATGTGTATTGATATACAATAACCATGTAAGTATAGAAATATTATTAGGAAGTTAGGTGTGTTCTCTAAGTGGCTAAGAAAGGGTGATACCTAGGCCAGTTGTGAGAAGTACACGACTTATTTATTTCCAAGTGAAATATTCTTATAGAACTATTATTGAGTATAACCAAAACATTCATCTTACGTGTCCTTTTGGACACAAGGAGACATTATTCTAGGTTCCGGAATGAATGTTGTTTGTGGGGTATCATACTCAACAAATAGTTCAGTGATACATAAATTATAGGAAATAAGTGATGAATATAAAAAATGTAAGACTTATACCCAGTTGTGGCATGATAACTCTTTGTCAAGTAAGACTAAAATTAGACGTCAAGTATATACCAAGTTAGGTATTTAGTATTGGAAAAGCTAAACACCATTGGTATTATCGATGTCTTTTAGTATGGAAAAAGAAACCTTTATAAATAAATGTATGCCACAAAGCTTTCAGAATTAGTTTAGCAAGAGAGCGTGAACTATTCCAAGAATAAGCTAGTGGCATATATATACATCATAAGATTCCTTTAGGTTATTAAGGAATGGTAAAGTGAATTATATTCATGGTCAGAATATATGAGTTGCTTCGATCCGAAATGCTGAAGAATATCTTGACTATGAAATTATTGATCATGATAATGTATCATGGAGTAATTCTTAAAAACACATTACCTTATCTACATCATGACATTGATGTAAAGAAGAGGATAAATGATGATGTTCTAAATGTTAACGTTGATAAAAAAAATGTAGAGTAGAGTAATTCCTAAATGCACATTTTATATATCAAAGTTATGATGTAAGAAGTATCAATGTTGCAACTTCCAAAAAACTTCCATTGTATTTCATAAAATTATTTACAAATAATGGTGATATCCCATAACCTTATGCTAACTAAAATGAAAAATGGATATCATGTGAGTGCTAGTATGATGAAAATACATTATGTCAAAAGGACATGTGTTTAAATGAAAAGAGTTTGTTAGGATATAAAAAACTTTCATCGGGAATAAACACATGGTGCTTCTAATGTAATTAACCTAATAGTTGCTTAGGATATTGCATAAATACCTAAGATAGAAATTTGTAGTCAAGTGATGGACCGCACTTTTGTAAAAGGGTACACATCTCTTTAGAGATAGTGGGAGCGAGATTTACTTGGTTTTAGTCAATTCTAGAGATGCACATGTAGTTGGCATAGGAGCTAGTTCCACAAGTGCATGTGGAACTAAGTATGTTCCAGAGACACATACTGTGTAGGAAGGTTTAAAACCATGGTGATGGTTTTGAGTTCACTACGGGCGATGATACATTATTCATTGAGAATAATAATTTCTACAATAATAAGCAGTGTATGGAAATTAGCCGAGATTGACAAGACCAATTAAAATTTAGTAAGTGGATTCCATGTATCAAAGTGAAAAGGGGCTTATTATTTTGAATACTATGGTGGTTTATTCAAGTGATTTGATACATGGATGGTAAAGAGTAGTACCAATAAGGCTCAGTTGGTAATACCAGGTTGTTATGCCATTATACATTAGAATTTTACTTGTAATAACTAAATTCTATGATAATATTATTAGGAATTGGATATCATGACCATCAATCATGCAAGGTTTCTATACAACGCAACCAGAAAGGGTTGGTCACATCACATAATGGTAATAAAGGTTGCAAGTTACAAAAATCCAGTTTAGGATTAAAGTAAGCAACTGGATCATAGAATATTAATTTGGAATGAATGATTTCCATGTGTCTACCGACGGTTAGTGGGAGCACCAAGGTTTTCCAAGTAAAATATGTTCGAAAACATATGGAAAACAGATATTGGTCTTATAGTTAGTTAAGACCAGCATAAAAGAACTTATTCTCCAGTGATTGACTTAAAGTAATAACCTGAGTTCTAGGGAACAAGATCTACTAAGGTGGATTTAAAGGTTGTTTGGACCTAGTCAATCATACATATAGTGACATGGTATTGAAAAATACAAGCTGGAACAATTCAAGAGTGGAATTGTTACCAATGTCACATGGCATGAATCTCTCCAGATTGACATGTTTGGGACATGGAAGGAGATTAACGTGATGATTTGAAATCCATACGCTTATGTGATGGCTCTATCACGTATTCCATGATATGTACAAAAATTGATATTGCCAGAAAATGCTTTATAGTAGGCAGATATCAATTATATCCAGGAGCACTGCAAGTGAAGCAGTCAGAACTATTTGATTTGTACTTCAGAATATAATAAAGATAAGTACCTGGAAAGTGGAGAAGAAAGGATACTAGTTTTGAGGGGACACAAACTTGCATTCTTTATATCAATGTGATCTAATATCGCAGTTAGGCTGAGGTTTTGACTGAGACCGGCTCTTATAAACCAGTGGTTTCCATACCTACAAATACCGAGTATGTTGCATCTTCTAAGGCACCTAAGAGGCTGATAAATGCAACGCTTTGTTCCAATTCTTGGAATGACATCGGGTAAGAAAAGTATTATCATAATGTAAATTATGATATTATTAATAGCCAAGAGGTCAAGTTATGACAGTGTACAAAGGGATATCCTCAAGGATACCATCTCTTGAAAAGTTTTACTCAAAGAGGTGAGGTCGCAAATTGCTGAATTGCCAGGCGGAGGAATCGCGGAAGGCCCGACAGCAAAATCCATTACACAGTAGAAACATGATCGTAATCATTTGAGAGATAACAATTTTGGTTAACAAGTTGTCTCTAGTGCAAGTGGGAGTGTTGAAATACTGGGTGCCCTAGACCTAACTGTTCTGTACTTTTGATTACCATATCGTGTATACAATTTGGTATACACGATGATGACATACCATTATAGTGTAGGGTTTTCTACGTCCACTACATAATGGTAATGTCCATTGATTAATTATCGTATCAAAAAGTTATAGCAGATCCCAAGCTATCATGAAAATCTCGAGATACTATGACATTAATCTTAAATATGTCATATGGTCTAGATACATCGTACTAATTGGACACAATAGATGTTTGACTATCAGGTGTTCAGGGCTCATAAGCATTGAAACTTATTCTCATGAAGTTCGCACTTGGTGATCTCTAGTAGTGAGATCATGAGAAAAGACCTACCAATAGGAACATCACATGTTTCAGGTGTCATTAGTTGTTCTTATCTACGGACATGTGTAATGGTCTCCTGACTTGAGATCATTGACAGTGTATGTCATTAGATCGCGTACTTTCATGCAAGATGAAAACCATGATGATGAAATCGTGGCGAGGTAGTTTGCATTGGGTGTGTCATTAGTGGAATGACTTTGGTTGAATGATCAAGAAATGATTTGTCGCTTCCAGGTTAAAGAAGTAATATATCTCGGGTCATGTTGATCAGGATGATAGTATTCTCATAAGACCATGGTCATGGAAGTCGAAGGTAAATCCATCTAGTTAGATCAACAAAAAATAAAGCAAGTAAAGGACGATGACATGTGTGTACATTCTGCTTTTTGAGATATTAAAGACAAAAAGATTATATTACACAATGCATGTTCGTAGGTTGGTTGTCACTATTGTGACAATCGTTATCTCTTTAGGGGCTACGATGAGTTGCTAGATCCCATTCTAGGTGTATGAATACTATTCGCTGCTATCGAGATAAGGGCCTAGAGAGTCACACACAATAGAGTATTCAAGAATCCACCCAATTTAGTTGAATTGGAGTTTTGGGTGTAGTGGGCCCCACTATTGGGGTTCAAGCATTGTCCAAGGAGATACAATCACCAATGAAATAAATAAATTAATATTATTCAAGTTAAGAATAATGGGGATTGAGTTTATTTATTAAATGTATTTGCAAGTATTAAAGTAAATGCATGAAAAATATTAATTGAATGAATATTTATATATTCAAAATTCAATTAATTTTTGTGGGAACGACGAGTCGAGTTAACGACTCATTTATTATCACATAATGTATTTATTATATTATAGAAAAGTGATAATAATATTTATGACTCAGATCAATAGTCTTAATATGTCGTTAAAAGTGCGTTAATTATTTAGCGTCCAGAGAGACAATTTCAGGTAATTTAATTACACGCTATAAATAGAAGAGGAGAGCCTCCCACCGATGACTATTCGTGGGATTTCTCCCTCTTCTTCTCTCTCCCATGTTCTTGAGAGACAGACTCTGGATTCATGAGCTCGGATCGAGCTCTCTTTTAGGCATCGTAAGATAGGTGATGCGGTGATCGTCAGAACGTCGAAGGTGTCGTCGAAATTCCATGCTAGCACCCGGATTTCGACCATCGACGCTCCTGCTGATTTTTGAAGCCCGTGTGGATGATCTAGAGAATTCAGCTTTGGATTCATTGAGCAGCGATTGCCAACGACGAGCAACCGTCGTGCACGACTTCAGATCTAAAACAAGTATTTTTACGGTTTAATATTTGTGCTTAATCTCTTTCACGCGTGATCCTGAGGAAGTGATCGAGCAGTGATTCGCCGACATCGACAAGTTCATGATGTCATTTGGTGAAAATTTATAAAATCCCACTTTTGGGGCATCTATTGTGTGCTCGGTATTGTCAAATATGTCCCTCGTGTAACCCATATCCAAGGGACTGGTGCGAGACACAACCATCACGAAGTATTGCCTTTCCTTACACAATGGTAAGAGAATCCACCATACTTTTCCATGGGATCCAAGATCGCATTGAGATCCCCTCCATTTATCCATGCCAAGTCCCCCAGATTAAATCACCCAAGGTCATTCCACAAGATTTCTCTATCCGACGCATCACATTTAGTGTACAAAAAGGATATGAAGAAAACATGCACTCTAGTGTTGATCTCTATAGTGATAAATTGACCAGAAGATTCCATCATTTCAACTAAAAAGTTCAGTTTCCAAAAAGTTTCAAATATGCTAATTCTGTGGGATAACATGCATGAAATCACACACCCTTAGTCTATGAGAAAAGTAAGTTATTCTTATAGGCCACTTCTTTGGTTTGAGAACTACCATAAAGAAGATTTATTGTTGTGAAGCTCATTTGATATGATGTTCATCTCCCACTCCATGGAGGTTACGATCTGGAAGAGGTACTGATAGACCCACTTCAACATAGATTTGGGACAAGGAGGCATCGAGCAGCCAGAAATTGCGTGTTCTGTTCACAAAAAGGAACCCACGGTGTGACTGATAGAGAGATGGAATGAAGCATTATGAAAGTGGAGAGTATCCCTAGAAGTTTGAGCCACACCACTGCCTGGGGGGCCATGGCCAGAGTAAACACCCATCGACCAACAAAACAGGTTGAACAGCCACTTGCCGCACCTCCTGGGGGATTTCGACCAAGATTTCAAAAAATCTGATCTAGATGAGAGCGCCATGTTGAAAGCCTTGTGATTCAGCACCAATACCCTCTCCAGAGAGTCCATCCCCAAGGAGGCCACCAAGTTCTGGAATAATAGAATCAGATTCCTTTCCTGCCTAAATCGCACCACTAGATTCCACCGGTGGAAATCTGATGCCGCCGAGAAAGCTTATTCTGGGAAGGTGGGCACAGGTGAACCATCCACTGATTCTGGATAGATCTGAACCAGAGGGATTTCTAGGAGGTGTGGAAGAGAGGCAAGGAGAGAATGCTATGGCTGAAGCAGGACCTCCTTCAGAGAGGGGCCGACGATCACAACTCTGAAAGCCTGGCAGGGGAGCGATCCTGTGGGGTGAGCAGCTTCGGGTGGGAAAGTGAGCGAAGACGAGGGAGGAGCAGTTAGGGAAGGAAAAGGCTGCGTCGTCGTGGAGGCTAGGGCAGCGGGAGCAATGATCAGAGAAATTTGAACAGGCGGGGGCACATGGGGCGCGTTCTCTGGAGCCATTTTCCATAAAATTTCCACCACGCGTCTCTCTCACACCAGGGGGATTTAGTGATTTTCCTTTGATCCAAGGTCTGAAAAACATGGGATACATATCTAGGGGAAATAAAATGGGAATTGTTTCAAGGGGAAATTGAATTTTAGAGTGTATGTAAAGGGGTTGTTGAATTCTCCCTTTACAAGTAAGGAGAGGGGTTTTTTTATAATAATATAAAAGGACAAGTCACTATTGAAGGCATGTGGGTTCAAAAATTTAAAATAATTGTGGTCTCATGAGTCTCGGGTTGAGAAAACTCTTTACCCCACATTTTTCGATAAATTTTTAGGAATTTTATCCTTTTTTCCATTAGTTTTAACCGCTACCATAACTTACATTTACCAAAATAACTCATTTTTCTAACCTCGGTAATTTATTTTAATGACAAAAATTAAAATTGAATTTATTACAAAATTTGAACATGATGACTTAAAATATGAAAATCATTTTGTCAAATAAAAATTTGAAGGGTGGGAAAATTAATTTTAATAACAATGCACATAACGCGTAAAAACCATTTTTCAAAAAAAGTGTATGTTTAAGAAAAATGATTGTGTTTTGGATATAATTATTAATGTTCTTGGTTTTAATAACATGAATCGTTTTATTACTAAAAAGTTAATATTTATTTTGTTTTATAATCAAGAAAAAAGAGAATTACACCGTGTGAATATTTATATAAAATAAATGACCAAAAATCTTTTTTTGGGATAAAATGTTACTTGAGTTCCAAAATGTAAAATGTAGATTTTATAAATTCGAAATAATATTTATAATTGTTTTATTTCATTTCTCATAAATATATTTGTTCAACAAAGAGGTTTCATAAACTTTTAAGTCATTATATCATGATGATGTCATAAAGTGATAGTATTTGTAAAATTAGTATTTTTCAATATTCACAAAAAAAATCATCATTTTTTTGAAAATTTCCAGAAATTCACCCTAAGATAATTTTTACATGTTTAATCAAAAAATGGTGTACTTTTTGTAAAATTAAAATTCTAAAATTTAGAAACATAGCATTTAAATGGAAGTATAAAAAATAATGAAAAACTATTTTCATAGGATGGTGACTTTTTTGAAACATTATGTATTCTTAATCTTATTTCATGACAAATAAAAATTAAATAAAAATAAATATATATGTTTATAAATTGTAACATTTTATTGGAATAATATTTTAAAAATTTTCAATTTAATTTTTTAGTAAAAAATACATAATATATAGAAATATGTTATTCTTTGAAAATTTGATCCTACATGATTTTATTCTTAATTATTTAACACTTATTAATTATTTAATAAGAATTAATGAAATTATATCAATATATTTTTATGAAATGAAAAACTTATTATTTATTTAAATTTATTCTTAAAAAGTATTTTTTTGGAAATAAAACATGTTTAACATACAAGTAATGATAAGAATATAAGATTTATTAGTAATTACATGATTATATCATCCTATTTTTTTCACAAATCCCCTCATAATTTCTTCATAAGAACTAAGCATGTGATAAGTAGAATTGGTGGTCGTTGGTAGTGGTTCAACCATAATAGATCTTATAGGGATTTTCGAGAGCTTGAACTTCTTCCATAGACGATATCACTCAAGCTACACTTGTTGCAGTTTGCCTTGGGGTTAGGCTAGGGAAGACCCTAGAGAAACCACCTCCTACCCATGCTTGACTAATGAGCCTCATAAGGAAGTATTATATTAATTTATTACATTTCTTCTACTTTTCATAATGATTTTTTTTAATATGGTTACTTCTATTTATACCTGTCAGTTCAATAACTATGTTATAATGATCATATTTAAATTATCACCTGTTTCACTTTTGTTCATAATTACATGTAAAATAAGCTTTCATAATTTTAAAATAATATAATTTCTAGGGTGTTACATAATGCACCTATGCACAACTCACACCTCTATGCATGACATAATATTCCAGAAAAGCTAAATAAAACTAACTGTAATATATAAAATGAAGTTGAAAAAAAAACTAAGATCCCCAGAGATAAACCAATACATAATCAATAATGAGAAATGGTCAAATACCTATCTAAAAACATAAAAGGAAAACCAAACTAACAAAAATAGTTAATAAGTTCTTATAACGAACAGGCTCCCAACAGAAACAATTCCCCCTAATACCACATTTAGGTACTAGAAATCCCTAGTAATGTTGTGTCCACTAAGATCACCACTAAACTATTTAACATCTATATAAGACACGACACCTGTGGTGTACTAATTTCACATGTAGTTGGCTATGAATAAAATAACTTTCTCATATATCCCAAGTTAACTTTTTAAGGCATATATGCTTGCATTTAGGTGTGTCACATGGAACACTAGAAGATGGGAGATCACCCTTGTTGCTTGTGTACACCCAATTCATTTGGAAGTGTGTGTTAGAATGTCTGGTCAAGTCAAATAACTTAACTCACCTAGGCCCATGGGTCAAGGCCCATTGGGCCATGTTGTTAGGATATGTCTACATAGTCGGGCTCTGTAGGATGGATTGTCCATCGATTATGGGACTATGTGTTGCTCGACCTACGTTGGGGGTCAATCCTCATTGGTGGGGTTGTGTCATGGTGGCCAATCACCCACTGCCTTACATTGTTGTGGTAACCCAATTTTGTTTCTGCATCCATGAAATGTCGACCATGTCGTGCCCGCCACCCTTCATGTGACTTCGACCACCAACACAATTGTCTTTATCCACCTCACATCATCCTCATAACGTTATCTTCCCTTTAGCATTTTCCACACTAAGTCACATCTTCCTTGCATCTTCCGCTACACAACATCACCCCCTAGCATCATCCACTACTGCGCCACCAATCTGGCACCTAACCTTAACCACCACTATTCTTCCCAGCTAGTAGCCACAGTTAGGGTCGACAACCGTTCATCTACACATGAGAAGGGGAGAGAATGGGGGTGTAACAAGAGAGTGGAGAGAGGGAGATAGATAAGATAAGGGGTAGGAGAGAGAGATATTTCAGTCACCTTGTTCTTCATATATATTGATTGAATCTTCAAGTTCACAACCAATAAAGTTAGGGTTAAATCCATATACCCTAAATTCCATGTTGCGAGGATTTACAATTTTATAAATGGGGTAAGAGAAAAAACGATATGATTGGGTTAAATCATGGAGAATGGAGTTTCAAATTATAATTTTAACATAAAATCCATGAAGAGAGAATCAATGAAAGTCAAAAAACCTAACATTGAGTTTTATTTTTCATTGATGAAGATCGCTTCTATGTTAGTAGCTATTAGTGATGGTAGAGATTCAATTCATTAATTTCAAAAATTCTCTAGATTCTCCCAAAATTTCTAGATCTCTCTCTCTATATATACAATTCAATATTGTATGGATGTTAACCCTATAATTAGTTAAAATGGTATTAAATAATAGAATTCCTAGGTTTTTGACAATTTAATAAAATACACCCCACTCGGGATAGTTCCAAAAACCAATAAAGTGAACTTAAATTATAACACACCTAAGGTAAACCAACCATTTTGGACTCAATGGAAATCTCATATTTCCCATCAAAGGATTCATTTTGAAGGAAAATCACAATTCACATGAATGTGTGTACTCTACTAAAATTAATATATTATTTTCTATATATCATTATCAAGGATCCACAACTCCATGCTGACTCAACCACTCATCCAAGAAATATTATTTGAAATACTCTAAAGGATAAAAAAACTAGGGTCTATGTGTATTATATATTATAAAATATATAAATAACATATTTAAATATGATTACATATAAAATGTATATTTAAATATATATTTCACATTAAAATAAAAATTTATTACAGTTATTACTTTGATAATTTATATAAAAAATATTTTCAAATTTATATTGATCAAAAAAATATTTAATAATGTATTTAAAAAAATTAAAATTATATATGTAAATATAATTTATTAAAATTTTATTTAAATAATTATATAAGTATATAATTGAATATATATTTATTTTTTTATATTTATATTTATATATACGTAAATATAAATATATATTAATATAATTGATGGGGTTGGGATGAAGATCATATTGGATATGGATTAAAAAGCTCATGGTGTGACTATAATGAATACATAGATATTACGTAATTTTTATAAATACTCATTACATTACACAAACACACACCTAAGGAACATAATATTTTAGTATCTTTGCAAACTTGGAAACACAAACAATTGGTCCATAGGTAAACTACATCATCTACCTCTATGATCTTTATAACCGAATCCCTTCTTAGAAATATCAAATATAATACATTTCTTCATAACCTGGGGAAATGAAACATAAGAAAGGGTGAACTCAGATTCTCAATAAGAGTAATCAAGGGAGATATGTAAGCATAACATAAATATAAAGATATGAGAACATTAGTGTAACATTTTAAAACCATACCCTGCATATCAAATATTATAACATTGAGTCAAGTAATAAATATTGACAGTTCAAAAGACATGGGTCATAAGGGAATCAAAGAATGTGATCCATGAGAGCATAAAAATGGTGTAATACACAGATTTGTTTCATAAATATAAGTATAGAGTATCATTTCTATTTTATTCAAGGATCATTTCCAAGGCAATAATAGGGGAATGAGTTCACTCTCCAAACCATCATAGTAGTCAATGTTCACTCCCAAAACCATTACAGTGGACAAAGTCCCTTACTGAACTCAGTTCACTGCCCATTCTAGTCTGTTATATCTAATGAGATATAAATATTTACCCAATGCATTAGAAGTGTGTATAGGTCCCACACTTCTCATAACGAAAACCATATTTATGTGTGCCATAGGATTATAAAACATTTATCATGTCATAACCCATTAAATAAAATGGGATTCATAAACATTTCATCATATCATAACTTGTATAAAAGAGTTATGTTTCATAATCATTTAATCATTTAATCATAGAATAGCCCATGGAAAAAAGTGGGTTTTATAAAAAATTTATCATATTATAACCCATATAAGGTAAACGATTTTCATTTACATCCTTCCATAAAAAACATAAACCATTCACATAATGAATGGGAATATTATCCTTGGATCATATCCCTAGTAAGTCATAGGTAACATTCATGGATGTCATCTTAGATTGAAATTTGTTTATGGATTATTTAAAACATTTCTTGAGAAAAATATCCTTTCAGTTTTGATTTTTTTTAAACATAAAAAAATTTGAAAATATTTTTCTTGGAAAATGACATTTAAAACATACAAAGTATTATTAAAATAAAATAATGGTTATGATAATGGGAAGTTTAGTTCATAATGTACAAGTTAAATAAATATTCCTTCCACATTTTAGGTAAAATCCTAACATGAAATGTTTATAAAATAACATGAAGAGTCCTTTAATTTAAAAATAAATAAAATATGGTTAAAATTTTATTCTAAAAATTATAGGATATTAGTAAAACATTTTTTATTTTTTTAATAAAACATGGTTTTGGAAGGAAATGGATTTTTGACCGAAGAGAGAAAAAAGACTGAATTTATTAAAACAAATCAAGTATTATAAGTTCTAAGGAGTTAAAAAATGGTAATATTAATTTAAAATACCATGAAAAACCATTGGTGAATAAAATTAATGATTTATTGAGAGACGTGTCATAATATTCTATTATTTTAAATGTAATTATAAACAATCTCGATAAACGATGGGATTGTAACATAAAATCATTAACACTTTGGTAACATTGATTCCTAATATCCATGAAGAAATAACATACATTGAAACTTAAAATATCATGAGTATAAATAAATTCATTATATTACATGTCAAAGAGTCTATATATACACCTCACAAAATAATATATGTGCATGACATAACACACGTCTCAAAGAAGGAAAATCAAGTCAAAAACACCTTACTACTTTAGTATTATTATGAATCATAATCACCAATAAAAAATAAATAAAATGAAACATTAAATATCATAAAATTAATTAGATTCATGATATAACATTTAAAAGGGGGTGTATATACACTACATAAAAGAAATGAGTGGTGAATTTTCATATGCCTTCTAGAAATAAAAAAGAGGCTAGAAATTCCTTACCTTAAGTTTTGACTTTCATCGTACACATTAAAACCTCCTGTATAATAAATATAATTTAACTATAAATATATTTAAAAATAATATATATATATATATAACCATATATTATTTTCTTACTACATTTTATTACCCTTTTATTCACAGTTTCATGTAAAAGTTACGTTTTGGGTAATAATGGCTTTGTTTTTCGTATATGTTTTGATTTGTTATTTTTCGTCCTATTAATATTATCATGATTTAACAATACCCATAATGTTAAAAATGATATAAATATCATATACATTCATTATATATGTATTTATAGTAATCCATAGAATTTAGTGATAGAAAATGAAATGCATCGTCCATGGAGACGGTAGGTCGTACGTACACATGAAAACTATTTCATTCTCTTATTTGATTGAATGAAAGATATATAAATAATATATTACCATTAAAGAATATTTTTTATTTCATATATATCACATATGTTTATTAAAACCATATTTATTATCTTCTATGTAAAGTGTGAACAAATCACATTGCTTCACAAGGCGGTAGTCCGACGTACACACGATCGACATTATTATATTTCCACAATATGGAGAGTATGAACGTATGTGTGATATGATGATGAAATAAGTATAATAATATTATAAATATCATATATTAATAATAAATCCATCATTATGGACAACCATGAGAGGTTGTAATGTAAAAATGAATGACATCGGTTCACGAGGCGGTAGTTCGCAGTATACACGAATGATGATTTCGTAACCCATTTGATGGAAGTGGAGATGGTTATAGGTAATTACCTTACCATAACAACATATATGTATGGTAAATATAATGAGGTTATTATATCATAATTTTATAATAATATTTCAATGAGGCGGAGGAAGAAATAAAACAAAAACACTCATTTATGAACATTACCTCTTCTTTGGGTATCTTCCTTAGGTTTGCACTAATAGTCTTCCCTAGTTGAATTTATATACATAATAAGACTTATAAGATTATAGTAGGGATGTTTGGAAGGTATTTTGGTAGGTATTATATGAAGCAAAATGGTTTTAAGGTGTGAAGAAGAGAGGATAGGGGTGGCCCACTACTAGAAAAACAGGTATTTGCGACGGGATCCCGTCGCAAATGGCCTTTTGCGACGGGGGCCCGTCGCAAATCGCCCGTTGCGGAAAACGCCGTCGCAACAACAACTATTTGCGATGGGCCCGTTGCTAAATCTAGTAGTTGCGACGGGGATACTTCCCGTCGCAAATCTTACTCCGTATTTTTTGTAAAAAACTTTTAAAACAGTAATTGCGACGGGGCCCGTCGCAAATACTGTTTTTTAGAAAAAAATAAAAAACTATTATTAAATTATTTTAATGAATATAATAATAATAATATTTGCGACGGGCATAGTATCCCGTCGCAAACACTATAAAAAAATAAAAAAAATAAATTATTAATAAATTATTTTAATTAATATAATAATAATCCAATTATAATTCAAAAATAAAAAATAATAAAATATTAATAAATGATTTTAATTAATATAATAATAGAATTATAATTCACAAATAAAAATAATAAATTATCAATAAATTATTTTAATTAATATAATTATAATATAATTATAATTCAAAAATAAAAAATAATAGAATATTAATAAATGATTTAATTAATATAATAATATTAGAATTATAATTCATAAATAAAAATATTAATAAGTTATTTTAATTAATATAAAAATAATAGAATTATTTTACATTCAAATATTAAAATAATTCAAATATTACAAAAAAATATAATTAAATTATAATATTATAAAATTTTAATATATATATATATAATTTAATATTATAAAATATAAATAATATTATTATTCATATTAATATTGTTATTTCAAAATATAATATTATTAATATTTTATAATGAGACAGAAACTACGAATAGAAAAAAATTCATATTTGATTTTACAAACTTTATAACATAAAAACAAACTCTAATCTGAAGGAGGGGGGAGGGGGATCTGCAGATGCTGGTGGAGGAAACTTCATCCCTAAAGCATGAGTGAGTCGGCCCATGTACTCCATCTGCTCCTGGTGCTGTTGCTGCCACCGACTCATCTGCTCCTCGTACAGCTACTGATGGCGTCGACGCTCCTCCTCATGCTGCTGCTGCTGCTGACGCATCTGCTCCTGCTCCTGTCGGAGACTCTCTATCAGTGCAGTCTGAGATCGCAACTGATCCTCATACTGTGTAGCAGAAGAAGATGCACGAGCTCCTCTCGAGCTGGACGCCGACATCGCAGCACTGCCATAATAATATCCGGGAGTCAGTCGAGAGCTAATACCAACTACCCGGCCCTTCTCGAAGGCATACTGGGTGGCCTGCATCCATGCCGCCTCATCAAACTGATGGCCAGTGGTCTGATCTGATGACTCGGCCTGACTCTCAGGTCGGGTTTGTGATGCTGCAGCCTCATATGACTCCTGTAGTTGCAATTTAAAATTAAAATTGTGAATATATTATATGCAGTTAATTTTTAAACTTGAAAACAAATAATACTGACCACGATGTGATGCTGACGATCACCTCTGAGCTCCCCAGTAGCAGGATCACTATACATCCTCTGATATACGTCGTACTCTGTAATATCGGGGTGCTCGACAGCCTATAAGAATAAAAAATAAACTGTTAATATTTATAGTTATATAAAATATTTATAAATAATGTACGTACCAGATGTTGTCTATGAGTACTGAAAGAACGACTCCCAGCTCGATGAGTCACCTCCTGTCTCCCCCGATTCTGCCTCCCCACCGATGATCTCCTCTGAAAGGCACCACTCAACCAGTACGCACATAATCCATCCCATACATGGGTTGAAATTTACTCTGGTCAGTGTGCTCTACATGACTCGTCAAAATCTGACACTCCTACTTTCTTCGTGGCAGCTTTTCTTAAATTGTGAAAAAACTGACGAAAGCGATCACGCATGGCCACCTCCCATGCCTTGTGGATGGCGTCACGCATGGTATTCTCGATCGGATACCATAAACCCTACAAATAAATCAAAATATCAAGTTAGAAATGAAATAATTTTCAAAATAAAAATTATTTATTTACGTACGTACCAACCAATGGCCGAACATGGCCTGCTGCACATCAATGGGAATCTGCTCCCATGTGGTCCACGACTAAGAGAAATAGTTGCGCAAAATAGCGCTACCCTGTCCGACTACTATATACGGAAAACTGTAAAAATAATAAACATTTATTATGTGAATAGATTAATGAAATCTTAGTCAAATCCACAGATTATCACACAGGTTATCACACCTCCATGTGCGTGGATCAAACCCAAGACGTGGATGTCACTCGGGGATGGGGTCAGGAATCATCAATCGTGCAAGACCGCGCCCCCTCCGCGTACTCCCTGGAGCGCCTGCAGGCTGAGGGTCATCTGCCAGCAACTCATTCGCATCGAAAGGCAGGTCAGCATCCGCCAACTCACGAAATGTGTCGTTGTCCATCTGAAACAGAAAATGTTAATACTGTTAGCAAATAATTGATAATTACTATTATATATACATATATACATATTATGATTGTATATAAATACCATGGAATTCTATCAGTGTTCATCTTCATCATCATCTTCATATATGTCAATGTCATCTTCATATTCCTCCTCAACATCATCGATATTCATTCGAGTTACAGTTGCTTCATCTCTTACCATTTAAAATTCATATGTGACATCATTAACATCATCGTCATCACCGACTCTTAAATGTGGGGTGTCGTCATCGATACTCATGTATCTTTGTAAAAAAGATTGATTTTGAGTACTCTCTTGAAAAACTTCAATTATTTGCACATCAGTGAATGAACATTCACTTTGACTAAACTGATTGTCTTGAATTTTGATTTTTATTACACTCCACCAATCAGTCAAGTCTCTTGATGTAGCACAGTACTTTGCGTAATAAACTTAATGTGCCTGTTGAGCCAATAAGAATGGTTCGTTTACTATGAGAAAACTTTTACATTTAATATCGATGATTCCATGAGTCGGATGAACACGCACGCCTCTCTCAGTATCCAACCACCGACATTTGAACATGGTTATGTAATGTTGTCCAAGATAATAGAGTTCAATGATTTCATAAAGTATGCCATAAAAGTCAACTTCATTTTCTCGATGATGAGATCCTCTCAAGCTAACTCCACTGTTCATTGTTTTTTTCGATTCCCCATATGCATGTGTGTGAAATCGAAATCCATTCACCACATATGCATTATAAGTTTTAACAAGTTTGAAAGGTGGGTTACTCAATATACACAACCGTTTTTCAATTTTATCAGCATGTCGAGACACCTGAAAATTTGTGAAATAATTATCAATATAGTAAACTATACATTGAACGAGTTGCTAAAAGATAAAGAATTTATGTTACCAGTTTTTGAAACCACTGAGAGAAATTTTTCAGTCGACGTTCTTCGAGAGCAGCTGCTGTAATTTCTGGAATTTGTTTCTTGATATGATTATCATACAACCTATAAAAACCAAAGTTATTTACTATAACATAAATGATAGAATAAGTGATATAAACACTTACAGTACAACTGATGTCATCTCTTCACAGTTGAGCAGAACATACGTATGAGCTCTATGATGTTCATCATCCGAAAGCCAGCATTCATAAACTCCACCAAAACCAAGCTCTGGCTGGTTGAAAACAGATAATTGATTGTCGATTTCATCAATATTCCTCTCGTTCCGTCCCATTCGGTTGTGTTTTTAAGGATACTCAGATTCAAAATAATGGGAGCAGAAAAAATATATTTCCTCTTGCAAATAAGCTTCTGCAATAGATCCTTCAATAGATGCTTTGTTACGTACTTTTCTTTTCAATTTTTGCATGCATCTTTCAAATGGGTACATCCATCGAAACTGTACTGGACCTCCACATTTGTCTTCATATGAAAAATGTAACATCAAATGTTCCATTGAGTCTAAGAAAGACGACGAAAATATTTTTTCCAGTTTACATATAATTACAACAACATCTTTTTCAAGTTTTCCTAGAGCATCATAATCTGTTGTAGCCACACAAATTTCCCGAAAAAAATGATACATGTCTGTTATGGAATCCCAAATCACATAATTCAACAGATCTCTTAATCCAATGGGTAGAAGTCTTTCCATTATAACATGACAATCATGAATTTTTAATCCAGTAATATGACCATTCTTTACACATCTACCCAAATTGGAAGCACAACCATCTGGAAGTCTCAAATCTACAATCCACTGACAAAATAATAAACGGTTTTCTTTAGATAGTGTATAAGCTGCTTTTGGTTTCAGTAACCTTTCTGTTCTGACATTCTCAAACAGTTCCAATTCTGGATGCCTGCAAATTTGGGCAAGATCTAAACGTGCATTTACATTGTCTTTGCTCTTTCCTGGCGTATCCAAAACTGTATGAAACAAATTATCAAAACAGTTCTTCTCAATATGCATGACATCTAACATGTGTCGGACCAACAAATCAGACCAATATGGAAAATCCCAAAATATGCTATGTTTAATCCAATTGTGTTCTTTCCCAAAACCAGAAATTTTCTGTTGGTTTATTGTGGGACCAAAAGTGATGGGAGGTAATGAAAATACAACTGATTTTAACTCCGAACCTAATAGCATTTTTGGAGGTCCATCCCTTTCAACTGTTCCTTTTCTGAAATGAGATCTGTTTCTGCAAAAAGGATGATCAGCTAGAAGAAATCTGCGATGACAGTCAAAATAACAAGGTTTCTTTCCATGAATGAGCATAAATGCTTTGTTCTCTCCCATACAGTAAGGACATGATTTCTGACCATGTGTATTCCAGCCAGATAACACCCCATAAGCCGGGAAGTCACTAATTGTCCACATCAATGCTGCTCTCAGTATGAAATTATGTTTCTTTGCAACATCATATGTACTGACACCAGTACTCCACAATAAACTTAATTCATCAATCAATGGTTTCAAATAAACATCAATATTTTTCTTCGGATGTCCTGGAATTAGTAAAGTCAAAAAGATATATGGCTCCTTCATCAACATCCATGGAGGTAAATTGTACGGAGTTAAAAAAACAGGCCAACATGAATATCGACTACCATAAGATCCGAACGGACAGAAACCATCAGTGGAAAGGCCCATTCGAACATTTCTAGCTTCTAAAGCAAAGGATGGATGGACTCTATCAAAATGTTTCCATGAATCACCATCGGCTGGATGATTCAAGCTTTTATCGGTTGAAATATTCTCTTTATGCCATGACATCATTGTCGCTGTATTCTTAGACATGAATAAACGCTGAAGTCTGGATGTAAGCGGAAAATATCTCAACTGTTTTATAGGAATCAAACCATACTTCCCATGTTGTCCTTCTTTATATCTCAGTTGCCCACATGTGGGACAACTATCCAATGACTCATTTTCCCCAGAATATAAAATGCAGTCATTTGAACATGCATGAATCTTCTGACAAGTAAGTCCCAAATTTCGAACCAGCCTCTTACTCTCATAATAATTTGCAGGCAAAACATTTTCTTCGGGTAACAGTGTTTTAAGCAAAGAAAATATCTGGTCAAAACAGGTGTTTGACATTCCGTTATCTGATTTGATAGCCATAAATTTTGCAACTGCTTCTAATTTTCTCATCTTGCAGCCAGGGTATAATGCATCCTCAGCAGACCTCAACAACTCATAAAATTCAGACGGTGCCAACTCAGGATTTGAAGCTATATCAGCCGGAGTTTCTGTATGTTGAACAGATGAACCTGCAACATCATGTACTAAATCTTGAAACCGGGATGGATCCAGAATCAAGTTGGTATCACTTGCTCTGGAACTGCGTTCACCGAGTTGATACCAAAAAACACAATCTGGTTGAAAACCAAAACGCAAGAGATGTCCCCCCACTTTGTCAAACGTGTCAAACGTTCTCAATGCACATTTTCTACAAGGGCATTTTATTTGTCCTTCTGAAACAAATTCTGGATTTGATGCCGCAAATGATAAAAAAGTCTCCACACCCTCTACATATACTGGATTTAAACCAGAACCGTTTGGATTTCTACGTTGATTTATCCATATGCGGTCACCTAATAATGATTTTTGACGACCTCGTTGTTCCATATTTTTCTACAAAATATAAAAGCATTACTGGTTTTGAATAATTTGTTAGAAAAAACACTCAAGCAAGGATAATTATAGAGTTTACATCATACACGACTGACGCAAACTTTTTATTGAGATAGACCTAAAAATTGACCCTTTAAGAATTGAATATGTTGAGAATAAAGCAAAACCTATTACAAATATTGATAATTTTAATATTATATAAATTTTTTATTATTTTCATAGTACTAATATTATTGGTAATTATTCTTAATTATTGGTAATTATTCCTAATTATTGGTAATTATTCCTAATTATTGGTAATTATTCCTAATTATTGATAATTATTCCTAATTAATGGTAATTATCGATAATTATTGGTAATTATTGGTAATTATTACTAATTATTGGTAATTATTACTAATTATTGGTAATTATTACTAATTATTACTAATTATTACTAATTATTGGTAATTATTACTAATTATTACTAATTATTACTAATTATTGGTAATTATTACTAATTATTACTAATTATTGGTAATTAATACTAATTATTACTAATTATGGGTAATTATTCCTAATTATTACTAATTATTACTAATTATCGGTAATTATTGGTAATTATTAGTAATTATTCCTAATTATTGGTAATTATTACTAATTATTGGTAATTATTACTAATTATTACTAATTATTACTAATTATTGGTAATTATTAATAATTATTACTAATTATTACTAATTATTGGTAATTATAACTAATTATTACTAATTATTACTAATTATTAGTAATTATTTCTAATTATTACTAATTATTGGTAATTATTCCTAATTATTACTAATTATTACTAATTATTGGTAATTATTCCTAATTATTGGTAATTATTCCTAATTATTGGTAATTATTCCTCATTATTGGTAATTATCGGTAATTATTGGTAATTATTGGTAATTATTACTAATTAGTGGTAATTATTACTAATTATTGGTAATTATTACTAATTATTACTAATTATTGGTAATTATTCCTAATTATTACTAATTATTACTAATTATCGGTAATTATTGGTAATTATTGGTAATTATTACTAATTATTGGTAATAATTACTAATTATTGGCAATTATTGGTAATTATTCCTAATTATTGGTAATTATTCCTAATTATTGGTAATTATTCCTAATTATTGCTAATTATTGGTAATTATTCCTAATTATTGGTAATTATTCCTAATTATTGGTAATTATTCCTAATTATTGATAATTATTACTAACTATTACTAATTATCGGTAATTATTCCTAATTATTGGTAATTATTACTAATTATCGGTAATTATTGGTAATTATTGGTAATTATTGGTAATTATTACTAATTATTGGTAATTATTACTAATTATTGGTAATTATTGGTAATTATTCCTAATTATTGGTAATTATTCCTAATTATTTGTAATTATTGGTAATTATTACTAATTATTACTAATTATTGGTAATTATTACTAATTATTACTAATTATTGGTAATTATTCCTAATTATTACTAATTATTACTAATTATCGGTAATTATTGGTAATTATTGGTAATTATTGGTAATTATTGGTAATTATTACTAATTATTGGTAATTATTACTAATTATTACTAATTATTGGCAATTATTCCTAATTATTGGTAATTATCGGTAATTATTGGTAATTATTGGTAATTATTACTAATTATTACTAATTATTACTAATTATTGGTAATTATTACAAATTATTACTAATTATTGGTAATTATTCCTAATTATTACTAATTATTACTAATTATTGGTAATTATTACTAATTATTGGTAATTATTCCTAATTATTGGTAATTATTACTAATTATTGGTAATTATTACTAATTATTACTAATTATTACTAATTATTGGTAATTATTACTAATTATTACTAATTATTACTAATTATTGGTAATTATTACTAATTATTACTAATTATTACTAATTATTGGTAATTATTACTAATTATTACAAATTGTTGGTAATTATTCCTAATTATTACTAATTATTACTAATTATTACTAATTTTTGGTAATTATTCCTAATTATTGGTAATTATTCCTAATTATTGGTAATTATTCCTAATTATTGGTAATTATTCCTAATTATTGGTAATTATCGGTAATTATTGATAATTATTGGTAATTATTACTAATTATTGGTAATTATTACTAATTATTCCTAATTATTACTAATTATTACTAATTATTACTAATTATTACTAATTATTACTAATTATTGTTAATTATTTCTAATTATTACTAATTATTACTAATTAGTGGTAATTATTAGTAATTATTACTAATTATTACTAATTATTACTAATTATTACTAATTATTGATAATTATTGATAATTATTACTAATTATTACTAATTATTGATAATTATTACTAATTATTGGTAATTATTACTAATTATTGGTAATTATTACTAATTATTACTAATTATTGCTAATTATTGGTAATTATTCCTAATTGTTGGTAATTATATGAATAATTACCAATAATTGGGAATAATTACCAATAATTTGGAATAATAACATTATTAGTATATTTTATTATTAATATTAAAATAATATAATTTTCTATATTATATACAATTTTCCTTTCATCTGTGTGTTTTCTGTCTCCACATACAAATATTACATGTGGAGACAGAAAACACACAAATGAAAGGAGAATTGTATATAATATAAAAAATTATATTATTTTAATAATAATAATAAAATATACTAACAATGTAATAATGTTATTATTCCTAATTATTGATATTTATTACTAATTATTAGCATTTATTCTTAATTATTGAAAATTATTACTAATTATTCCTAATTACCATTAACTATGAACAATACTAATAATTTAAATTTATTAAGTAACAAAACAATGTAAACATAATTAAATTACAACTAATTAAGAATAATTGAAACTAATAAAAAATTTAAAATAAATATTAAATTAAAATGAACATAAATACCTTTAAAATTGATCTGAGCTTGATCTCTGATCGTTCTTGAAAACTTCAATATCAACTCCGGAAAAAAAAATTAAACTTAAGAAACACTGAACTCTAGAAATAGAATTTTGAGAGAAGGAGAAGATGGAGTTTGAGAATGAATTGAAAAAAACGGATGGGGGTATTTATAGGTTAGATTATTTGCGACGGGCCCATTTGCGACGGGATACTCGTCGCAAATAATATTATTTGCGACGGTACCCGTCGCAAATACCTTAGCCATCATTTATTACGGTCAACGGTTAAATAGTTATTTGCGACGGGACCCGTCGCAAATAATAACCTGCCGACATACTATTTGCGACGAGGGTATATTCCCATCGCAAATACCTTTTACCGCTGCCGGTTATTTGCGACGGGCAATAACCGCCCGTCCCAAATACGTTTCCCGCGATTTGGCGCGCAAAGCGCGCCAGTTCTTTTGCGATGAGGAAAGCTAGTCCGTCGCAAAACACTACTTATTTGCGACGGGTAAATACCCCCGTCGCAAATACCCATTTTTCCCGTAGTGGCCATTTATAAGTGAGGTGAGTGACACACTTTTAATTTTTTGAAAGAAAGAATTCCACCCATGTTTTTTCATGTAACCAAGATCCAATAATAGACCATTATTGAGAAAATAAGATATAATGTCAAAATGTTTCCATAAAATGGTATTTTTACAAGTTTTTTGGTTATTTTTAACCCTTATCCGGTAAACCCATTTTTACCTTGATCACAATAAATAATTTTTACTGTTTTTTACTATTGATTTTGGAAAAAAATTAAGTTAACCTTATTAGATAATATAAATTATCCTAATTAAAAATATGGAATATATTTTTTCAAATTACATTCACATAAGTGTCAAAATTTAATTTAAAATTAATCTTGCAAACGCATTGAGAAATCGGGTTTTTAAAGAGAAAAGGAGAAAAATGATACAAAGTTTTTATATCAAAATTCAATATGAAATTGATTATAGTGACCTAAATTGGATTAATGGGTGTATAATTGAACTAATTTTATTTTAAAACTAATTATAAATATAATTTAACTTTATAAATAAATTAAATTAAAATATAGTTTTCAATTAAAATTCAGCATTTTTACTATTCATCAAAAAATGAAATGTTTCAGAAAAATCCCAAAAAATCTACCGAAGATAATTTTTACATTATGATTTCAAAAATAAATTTTAATTTATCATATTAATTTTATAATAGTGTAAAATATTAATTTTACTAATGTTCACAGAACTAAATAAAAGTATTATTTTTGAGAAAGTAGTATTTTTAAAACAAATAATGAATTTACTGAAAATTAAGTACTTTTTTTATCAATATGATTTCTTTATATAAAACCATTATAATAAATATTTAAAGTTTTGTTATTACTATTCATATATCTAAGTTTAAATGCTAGGTTATATTGGTCATGTTCAAATGATTATATTAATAATATATCACAATCTAGTTAAAACTCAATGTTGCGTGTCACACAAGCTGGCCTAGTGTTGCGTTTAACGCAAGGTAACCCAATGTTTTGTGTAATGAAATATATCAAAGAAATTTAACATATTAAAAAGAATTCATAAAAACTTGGGGTGTTACATTATTCCCCCTTAAAATTAATTTTACCCTTAAAATGTTTCACTATAATACAAACAAATAAGGATACTTTTGCCCCATCATATCCTCAAGTTCTCACATAGCTTCTTCAAATTGGTTGTTTCACCAAAAAACTTTGACCAAGTGAGTGCTATTGTTTTTTAGAACTTTGTATATATGATCCAAAATATACATTGGTTGTTCATCATAAGAAAGATCATTCTCAAGGGATACGACCTCTGAGTTTAGTACATATGAAGGTTTGATTATTTAATTCCTCACGAGAGATACATGGAATACATCCTAGACTTGTGAGTTGTTTGCTGGAAGCTACAACCAATAGGCTACCATCCCAATACAATCAATAATTTCAAATTAACTGATATACCTATGTCTTAGTTTCCTGTACTTCCTGAATCTCATAACCTTCTTTCATAGAGAAATTCTTAGAAACACCTTGTAACCAACATCAAATTCTAGATCATTCCAATGATTATCAGCCTAAATTTTTTAAACTTTGAGTTGGCTTGATGTCTTACTGAATGGATCTAACCTTCCCCTCCATTTATTCATCAATATCATGTCTAAATAGTATTCTTTCTCCAACTTCATTTTCTTACAATGAATATCTACATTTCTTTCCATATTGAGTTTCATAAGGATCAATCTGAATGCTTGAGTGAAAGAAATTATTATAAGAAAAATCAATTAGAGGAAGGTGTTGATCCCAACAACCTTTGAAATCCAAATAACAAGATCTCAACATATCCTCTAGGTTTTGAACCATTCTCTCAGATTGACTATATTATAAGGATGATACACAGTGCTAAAACTCAAATTTGTATCAGGAGATTACTAAATACGTTTCCAAAACTTTGAGGTAAACCTAAATTCCTGATAAAACATAATAGAATGTGGTACTCTATTAAAGATTACCACTTAATTTATATACTAAAAAATTGATCCAGAGAGAATTCTTCTCTGATAGAAATGAAATGTCCCAACTTAGTAAGGCAATCGACTATATCCAATATAACATTATTCCCTATAGACATTTTGGGGATTCCAATGACAGAATACATGGTGATGTTTTCCCATTTCCATTTTAGTATGGGTAAAAGATGTAACAACCTTAAAATTTTGTCTTTAAGCCTTAATGCTATGACATACCAAGCACCGAGATACAAACTATGAGATATCCTTATTCATTCCATCCCACTATAAATGCTCTTTTAAATATTTATACATATTCATACTTTCTGTATGAATATAGAATGAAAAAATATGAGATTTCTCTAACAACTCCTCCATAAAATATGTTATGAATGGAATGCATACACAGTTCCTGATCCTTATCATTCCATCATGATAAAAGATAAAATCAGAAACATTTCTAACCTTCTTTTACAAATCCACATCTTACTTTTGTGCCACTTTAATATTCCCATGGATAGATGGTTCAAAATTCAATTAAACAAGATATGATTTTCC
Source organism: Viscum album (assembly GCA_963277665.1). Lineage (NCBI taxonomy): Eukaryota > Viridiplantae > Streptophyta > Magnoliopsida > Santalales > Viscaceae > Viscum > Viscum album. The sequence continues at coordinate 1,706,751,166 of OY728140.1, read as the reverse complement.
CTTCGTTTAGGATTTCTAGATCCATCCTTTTCAAATCCATAAATATTGGATCATTTTTAATCCTCATCATGTATATACTAGCATGATTGTCCTTTCGACCCAAATCATTGTATACCTTGTTCTCTTTCCTAGTATGGTAATGTTTTGATAATTAAAAAAAAATAATCAACTACAACCATCTTATTTAGTGCATATTCAACTCTTTATATGTGAATACATACTTTAAACCTTTATTATTGGTATATATATCACACTTTTATCCATAAAGATAATTCCTCTATATATTTGATGAAAAAAGCATGACAACTAACTTTAAATCTTTATTTGGGTAATTTTTCTCATGAATCCTCAAATTTCATGAAGCATAAGCTATCACCATTTAATTATGCATAAAAAAATCCCAATACCTTCTTTGATAAATCAATACAGATTACAAACCATTCTCCGCTATAGGGTAATGTAAGTATAGGTGCACTGACTAATATTCTCTTCAGTTCCTTGAAATTTTACTCACATTCATCTATCCAAAGGAACTTAGATCCCTTTTAGGTTAACTTGTTCAGATGATTAGATAGTCATGATAAATTATCCACAAACTATTGAAAATATTTAGCTAAACCAAGAAAGCTATAGATGTCATTCACTATGGTTGGTCTGTGCCAACATTCAATAGCCTTCGTCTTTGATAAATCTACTGATATACCCTCTTTCAAGATTATATAAACCAAAAGTGAAACCTTTTGAATCCAAAATTCAAAATTTTTAATATTTTCATATATTTTCTCCTTCCTTAGGGTATTTAGTACAATTATCAAGTGATATTCATTCTCTTACATTCTCTTTAAGTAGATAAGAATATTATCTATAAATACTACCACAAACTAATCAAGGTAATCTCTAAAGACTCTATTCGTTAAATATGTAAAGATATAAGGGGGATAGTAATACCAAATGGCATCACTATATATTCATAGTGTCCATACCTTGTATAGAATGCTATATTGGGTATACCCTCCTTCTTAACCCTCAATTGATGATATACAGAATTAAGGAAAATATTGGAAAATTATTGAGCTCTGTGCAGTCAATCAATAATTTCATCAATACAGGGAAGATGATACTTGTTCTTAAATTTGATCTTATTATGTTTCTGATATTCAATTCATAGTTGAATTGACCCATATTTCTTTTTAAAAAATATTAGGTGCACCTCATGGTGAAAGACTTGGTTGAATGAATCCATTTTTAATATTTTCCTAGAGTTTCTTCTTTAATTCTAGAAACTCAATTGGGGATATTATATAGAGAGTCTATAAAATTAGTGTGGACTTAGGTTTGAGTTCTATTGATAATTCAATCTCACATTTTAATGGAGGGATAAGAAACTCATCTAGAACTACATCAATAAATTCCACCACAATAAGAATATAATTGATGTCAAATTTATCCCCAATCATTTGGGAAAAACACCCCTTCTGAATGGGAATTAAGACCCACATAATGGATTTGATCTCCATCATATGTTAATACTTATTGTTGCATTTATAGATGATCATAGGTTGGTTTGTAATATCAAACCTGACTTCACTTCCTTGAAAATGATGTGGGATTTATGTAGAGAAAGAAAATCCGTGCCCAATATAACATAAAATTCAACCAGAGGTAGAATGCCAATATTTTCAGGAAGCACATTCCCACCACCATCAACTGGAGAGGAATCACAGAGTTGAGATGCAATCATCATACCATTAGATTTTTTACTACTAATTTAACATATAATCATTTGGGTGGAATCTTGATACCCTTAGTGAATTATTCAAATAAGAAAGAATGGGTATATCCATAGTCAAATAAGACATTAACAGTTCTAGAGTGTTTGGTAAGTGCAACATTCACCATGTCGTTATCGCACCCATCATCATAAATAGTGATCACATGAGATTTACCTTTTTTCTCTTGACTAAAAAGGTTTTTGATGTCGATCATAATCATTAACCTTCATATATGGTCATTGGTTATTATAATTCTCACAATACTTTTATTTAATCACTGGAGTGTGGGTGGTTAATTTTTTAATTATTTCACTCTATTTTCATTGTTATCTAACTTCTTCTCATCACTTCGGAAATCAATTAACAGATTAAAATACCTTCCACATTTAAAATATTTACCAGTCCCCATAATATAATTTTCTCCATGATTCTTCCCACACATTGATCATAAAGGAAATCTCTTCTTCTCTCCACTGATCTTGTATTTTCTTTTAAATTTCATTTTTCTCTTCTTATTCAAACCATGAGATTGATATGTAACTCCAATCTCCATTACCACCTTAATAGAACATCAAAATATATATTCATATATACTTATGTCTCTTATGGAAAACTCTATTTAGAGACTTGGTTTTAAGCCACTGAAGAATCAATCAACCTTATATTCAGGTTGGATGATAATACCAAAAGCATACCTTACATGTCTTGTAAAATTTTCCTCGTAGGTACCAACTGATTTATCATCCTTTTTCTTTAGCTCAATAACCTCTTTATCCATCTTTTAATGAAGAATATAAATAAAGTACTTATTAAAAAATAAGTTCTTGAACTCGTCAAAATCCATGGATTCAATTTCATCATGTTGCCTTGTATTCTTGATAAGAATCCACCACTGATCTGCTTCACCTTCCAAATGGTAGATAACCAAAATGAAATTTTCATGTTCCAAACACCATAGAATGGAAAATATATTTTAAGTGGTGTTGATCCATTGTTTAGAAGCTAGTAGATTATAAGACCCTTTGAAATAAGGTGTATGTTTCATAATGACGGAATCAACAAAATGTTGTTCCTGAATTTTTTTTGTTTGGAAGTCCAACATGATTCATAGATTGAGAATGTTGTGTGAGAATTGAAACAAAATATTTCATTCCAACTCCCATTATGTTTGGATGATCATGAGTAAAATCATTGCATTGTTTGTTACACTCATCATTAACATTATTCCTTTAGGTTTCAACTATTGACAAAAACAAAAAATCATAGTGTAAGAAACAATAGTCATGATGGGGAACAACAAAATCATGAAAATTCACTTATAGGAAGTCTAAATCATGAAAACCTATTTAATATATGACACCTTAGGTTTATACTAGGTCATTATTTGACATCATCTATTTAAATTCTAACGGTGGTTCATAAAGAGTTTTTTAATTTCCAAAGAGAATCCCCCGAGAGTTTCAAACCATATGTGTAGTAAGACCTATTGTCATGCATCGGGTGGCGATTGAGTCTAGCTCCATATACCCTTTTTAGATTTTTTACCCCTAGGTACCTCTATTCTAGAGCCAAATCATCTTGTATTATATAAACATGGATGTAATTTCTTGGAAACCACCCACTCTATCCTTTACCATAATTCTAGGAAATTTTACTATACTTTGACTCATCTATTGGCTTATCCTTAGACATGTCCTTAGGGATCTCACTAAGGTTTTCACATCCTAGTTTCCAAATGACAACTAAACCTATCCCTTCATATCAACTATATCTACTCAGTCTTATCCTATATTGATATTACATCATTTTTTATGAATATTAATTTCATTACACAAACATAGGCCAGAGAACCATAATAGTTTAGTGTCATTAGAATCTTAGAAACACAAAAAACAGGTCCATAGGTAAACTACATCATCTCCCACTATGATATTCATAACTATCACCCTTTTAATCCATATCATACATAATACATTTCATCATAAGGAATGAAAAAATAAGAAAGGGTGAGCTCATATGCTCAGTAAGGTTAGACAAGGGAGATACGCAAGCATAACATGAATACGAGGGTATGATAACATGAACATAACATTTGAAAACCATATCCTTTAAATCCAAGATCATAATCTTGAGTCATGGAATAAAGATGGGTAATTCATAATACTTGAATCATAACAGAATCATAGAACATGATCCATGAGTGCATAGCATTGGTATAGACATAGATTTTTGGCATATACATAAATATAAAAAATCATTTCTAAATTAGTCAAGGCTCATTTCCAAGGCTATCATTGTGGAATGAGTTCACTCCCAAAACCATCTTAGTAGTCATGATTCACTCCTGAGATAATCATAGAGGACAAAGTCCCTTACTGAATAGGGTTCACTCTCTATTCTAGTCCAGTCTATCTCATTAAATATAAATCTTTACACAATGCATTGGAGGGAGATATAGGTCTCACCCATCTCATAATGAAAAACATGTTTATGTGTTCTAAAAGATCATAAAACATTCATCATATCATAACCCATGAATTGAAATGGGTATTATAAACATTTCATCATATCCTAAACTATAGAAAAGAGACTGGTTTCATAATCATTTCATCATTTCATCATAGCATAACATATGGAAAAGAATCAGGTTTCATAAAAATTTTATCATGTTATAACCCATCACTACAAAAAAAAACGACATATTGTGATGGATTAATTGCGACGAACCTAGGGCCCGTTGCAAATAGTCTTTCAAAATAGACTATTTATGACATGAGTTTTGACCCATTGCAAATAGTCCATAAAAAAGGTATTTGTGACGGTCCTTTATTAAAACTTGTGTCGCGCCATGCGAGCGTTAGTGCGAGAAGAGTATTTGCGATGGGGACTAAACCCCTATCACAAATACTCTCCCCCACTTCTGTTATTTGAAATAGGGGAGGATTCCCATCGCAAATAATGTGGCGGCAATATATTAATTGCGTCGGGCCACCAAAAATAATTTTCATAATGATAGTATTTGTGATGTGACACGACCCGTCCCCTAGGGCCCGTACCGTGACTACCCCAAGCACACCTTCCATAGGCCAATGGCTAACAACTAGCACCAAAGGCGTAAATCCCTAAAACTGGGAAGGCATTGCATTTATAATCTTGAAACACACACAACAGAGTAAGCTGGAAGAAAAACACTAAGTAAAACTATATACAAAAGGGGTTCTAAAAAGTAAAGGGGGCTGGAAATACAAGCCCAACTATAAAGTACAAGGAAACAAGTACAACTGGAAAGGGAAAAAATAGCTGAAAGGTGAAGAGAAGCTCCTGGATCGTCCACCACAGATCCTACCTGAAGGGTAGGTATAGATAGCCTCCACAACATGCCACATACGTCCATCTCCTCCGGGTACCAACTCGCCGTAAGGTCCACCTCCAGGTACCTTCTAGTCCTGCTACTCTGATCCTCCGTCAATACTGTCCGTCGTCTGCAACCAACACAACGAGGTGCGGGCATAACCCGTGAAGGGGTGAGTATAACAATACTCATTAGGGACCCCGAGACCCTCAAAGTCTCCCAAAAACCAGCAATGATAAACCACAAAGTAAGAAATCAATAGATAACCTCACTTAGGTATATGCCGATACATATACCTAAGTTACCAAGTAATTCATCTCAATCACGAGGAAAACACAAAGTTACTGAGTCATCTCAACCAGGATTTTATTCTAGGGATATTATCAATTTGAACCCTCGGCTGCTGGAGAACTCCTTCTCTATCGAGTACAATGGGCCTTCCACGTCACACAGAGGTGCTTCCCACTAACATGGACTCCTGAGGTACTCCTCCTGTCGAGTACCGTGGGTCTGCCACGCTCACACAGAGGCGCTCCCCACCGTGGGTCTGCTGCGCTCACACAAAGGTGCTCCCCCTCGTAGCCTACTGAGGTACTCCATGTGTCGAGTACCATGGGTTTTCTTTGCTCACACAGAGGTGCTCCCCACTGTGGGTATGTCGCGCTCACACAGAGGTGCTCCCCACTAGGCTCGTCGAATCACTATGAGTCGAATCGGTCAGCAGTCGTTAAGTCTCAGCCAGCTACTAGGTTCCTGCACAAATGCCAGCTCGTTTCTGGAGGATCCGCTCCGCAAGCTACTGGTCGATACTCCAACTGTCACGAAGTCCCATGTAGAAGTATCTCAAAGGTATGCCACGTCATATAGGTCTCAACCCAACAAACGGTGAGTCAATCGGACGCCCGGTCTGTGAGTTATTAGCCTTTTAGTCCCGGGGGCCCAGTTGGATTTGTGTACGATCCAACCTGAAAAAAAGTCAACCAAACCCCAAACCCCAAGAGGGTATACTCAAAGGGACTATCACGCTCCAAGAAATCCAGTGCCGCTGACGGTTCGTCAAACGGACGTCCGGTTCCAAATATATGGCCAAAGAAAGTACAATGGTCGGTAATGGGCCAGGGCCTGGTCCGACCTGGTCGGACCGACTCGGCCAAACCCAGACTAGGCCGACCCGGTCTGGGTCTGACCCATCCCATTGGGTGGGTCGGCCCGCTAGGTTTGACCTGGTCCGCTGGGCTCGGCCCAACGGACTGCGGGGGTGGTTCGGCCCGGAGGTCGCCGCGTAGGCGGCTCGACCCAGAGGTCGGGGCCGGTTTGGCCAGCACCACGAGGGGCGTGGCTCGGAGGAGTGGCTCGAGAGGCCGGCAGGGCACCGGGAGGCCACACGGGGTGCGGGCAGGCCGTGCGGGGTGCCGGGTAGGGCGCGGGCAGGGCGCGCGGGCAGGCCGACGGGGCGCCCGGCAGGCCGCGCGGGGCGCTGACAGGGCGCGGGCAGGGCGTGGGCAGGCCACACGGGGTGCCAGGTAGGCCACGTGGGGCGCCGGAAGGGCACGGGTAGGCCGACGGAGTGCCGGGCAGGCCGCGCGGGGCGCCGGGCAAGGCGCAGGCAGGGTGGTATTCATCCGGGAGCATCGGTGCGACGCGGGGGTGGCATGATTCGCGGAGGCCGCGGGTAGGGCAGCCTTTGTCGATGTTGCTTTCATCATCGTCGCCTCATCGCCATGCCGAAGAGACATCACAAAAGATCGGCAGAGGGATTAGGGACATGTTAGTTTGGCCCGCACCCTCTATGTTTAGAGGTGATAGCAATTGGTTTGTAAGTATGAAGCACAACAACCCTCGTTCTTCATTTTTGAGAGAAAGGAAGAACATAGGTAAAGATCATACTTAGTCAAAAGTAAACCCCTACCTTTCTCGTAGTTGGTTGACGTTCACACAAAAAGGCAGACGTCGTTCGTTGATGAAGTCGCGGAAGAAGACACAGAGGATCGTCATTCGTCGCGTCCACCAGGCACTTCCAAACCCGAGTTGCGTCAGCTCGTTGGCGATGCTCCACATCGGTAGGTGTTCGAGGAAGAAGTTGAAGAAGGTCGGTGTTCATCGTTCTTCATTAGAGAAGGCGTAATCCTCCCAGTGTTGGGCGTCGCGTCACTTTGCCAGCGTTTCGTCGCTTGGTGAAGCCGTCCCAAAACCTCCCCCAAAGCTTCCTTTAAATAGGAGAGGAAGGGAGGTAGGTAATGATTGTTGGAATTTATGACGGTTCATTTATTATGAACCTTCCTAAATTCCAATGACACTGTTACTTAAAATTAAAAGGAGCAAGACAATGAAGTTACACTGGCACAATTTAAGAGCTGTGTTGGCTTTAATTAATGGGAGTATTCCAAGAGGCTCTCCCCCACATTAATGAGGGGAGTTGAGAGGTTTTCCTCTCCTCCCATTAATAGGGGAGTTAAGCCCCATGTGGTCCCTACCTCATTTATCCTCACATGGGAGGTTGAGTTTGGGAGGACCCCACCACAATAACCTCTCATGGGTGGTTAAGGTGTGGTGATCCTACCTCCAACTTTCTTGAGGAGGTTTTAACCACCCAACCTCCACATGGCAGCTAAAAATAAAATAAATTGTTAGCTCACTTTATTTTCTTATGTTTTTTTATAAAAACCCAAAATCTAACTTTTACTCTCGACCAACAGCCGTCGATGTGAAAGTCTCCTTAAGAGAATATCGGCACTGCGAGTTCAACGGTGCCCTCATATTTCAATTCCGAGCACCGGTTCAAAAGTTACAAAACGCCGCTCGTGCGTTTACTAAACGTACCCGAAAAAAAGTTCAGAAAATGTTTATCTGTCACCCTTGACCCACGCCGGTAGAGGTTAGACTCTTCCTAGGTGAAACACGCCCCAACGAACCCAACAGTACTCTTGGATTTTTAATTCGAGTTACCGTTTAGATGTTATGAATTTTACAATAAAATAATTGTCACTTAATTATTTTTTTTGCGGGCAAAAACTAACTTTCTCTGGTGGCCTGCGCCGACCAAAGTTAGTATCTGCTTAAATAAAGCATACACTCACGAGTTCAGTGGTGGTATTAGATTTTTAATCCAAGTTACTGTTTGTGAGTTATAAGCATTTGAAAAATAAAATAATTTATTTAATTATTTTATTTATGATTATGCCATTTATGGGTTTTCTCATAGGAGGCCCGCACAGACTAATATTAAGTCACGCCAAGGGTAAACCAGCCATTTTGAGCGCAACGGTGCCCTCAGATTTTTGATCTGAGTTACCATTTAAGAGTTATTCTACTTTTTCAGGAAAACTACTTACACGCGTTAACTTAAGCTTAACAAAAAATTTCGACGGATCATCCCGGGCACTCCGGGCCTCGGAATCGTGCGCTGTCAGATTTCGCAGACCCATAAAATTTCCATTTAATTAAAAAAATTACAAGGAAATTCCAGGTCTTTACATGACAGGTCTCATTTCAAATATTATCTTTTACCACCGCCTCAATTAATAACCGATGAGCTATTTGAGACAGATCCCATCGCAAATACTAATATTTGCGATGACCTATCGCAAATAATTGGTCGCTATGATAGTATTTGTGACGGTTCCCATTGCAAATACTAATTTTTACTACTGCCTCAATTAATAAACACCTAACTATTTGCGATGAGTCCTGTTGCAAATACACTCATCCCAAATGATCTATCATATATATACACCAATCTGATTTTTTTCCATTTCACAATTCTCTCAAGTCCTCTCTCCTTCTTTGCTCTCATAACTATCTCTTTAGTTTTTTTTCTTCAGACTTTTAAATTTTACAACGGACCAATTTTCAGGACTTGCATCCAACGAAAGATTCAGTTTTAAGGTATTTATTTGTTGTTTTTATTTTTTAGTTAATTTATTTTAATTTATATTAGTAATTATTATTATTAATTAGAGATCATTAAATTAAATTAAAATTAAATAGTTTTATTTTTCATTATTTATCTATACAAATATGTTGTTTCATTAAGATTTATTGTTTTTATTTAAAGGTAAATATTATTAATTAGTAATAATTTGGTTCAATTAAAATTAATTAATAATAATTACGTGTAATTAGTATTAATTTATATTAATTAGTAATAATTAGTATTAATTTGTATAAATTAGTTATAATTAGTATTATTTAGTATTAATTAGTATTAATTAGTAATAAATAGTAAAAAATAATAATAAATTGTAATAATTAGCGGTAATTAGCGGTAATTACCTCTAATTAGTACTAAATAGTAATAAATAGTTTATATAGTAATAATTAGTAGTAAATAGTAATAAATAGTAAAAATTAGTAAAATTTAGTAATGATTTGTAATAAATAGTAATAAATAATAATAAATAGTAATAATCATTAATAAATAGTAATAAATAGTGGTAATTAGTAATAAATAACAGTAATTAGTAATAAATCGCGGTAATTAGTGATAGATAGTGGCAATTAGCAACAATTAGTGATCAATAGTGGTAATTAGCGATAATTAGCGCTAATTAACGATAATTAACGATAATTGGAGATAATTAGCGATAATTAGTGATAATTAGTGATAAATATAGTTAATTAGTGATAGATAGCGCTAATTAGTAATAAATAACATTAATTATAATAAATAAAATCATTTTTTAATAAATAGCAGTAATTAGTAATAAATAATGGTAATTAGTAATAAATAGTGGTAATTAGTAATAATTAGGAATAATTAGTAATAAATAGTAATAAATTGGTATCAATAGAAATAAATATTGATAATTAGTAGTAAGTAGTAATAAATAATGGTAATTAGTAATAAATATAATAAATAGTAATATTTAGTAATAATAAGTATTAAATAGTAATAAAGAATAATAAATAGTAATAAATAGTAATATATAGTAATAAATAGTAATATATAGTAATATATAGTAATATATAGTAATAAATAGTAATAAATAGTTATAAATAGTAGTAAATAGTAATAATTAGTTATAATTAGCAATAAATAGTAATAAATAATAATATTTTGTAATAAATAAGAATAATTAGTAATAATTAGTAATAACTAGTAATAATTTGTAATAATTCGTAATAATTAGTAATAGTCTGTGATACTTTGTAATAGTTAGTAATACTTCGTAATAGTTAGTAATAAATAGCGGTAATTAGCTCTAATTAGCGGTAATTAGCCGTAATTAGCAGTAATTAGCAGTATTTAGCTTTAATTAGTGGTAATTAGTTCTAATTAATGGTAATTAGTAAAAATTAGCGATAAATCAATATATTTATTAAAAATTAGCATTAATTAGTAAAAAATTATTATAAACTAATAAAAATTAATACTAATAAGTAGTATTTAGCAGTAATTAGCAAAAATTAGTGGTAATTAGTAAAAATAGAGGTAATTAGAAAAAATTAGCCGTAATTAGTAAAAATTAGCGGTAATCATACTTTGTAGTAATTAGATATAATTAGCGGTAATTAGTATTAGTGGTAATTATTAAAAATTAGCAGTAATTAGTAAACATTAGCGATAAATTAACATAATTAATAAAAAATTGATAATAATTAATAAAAAATTGTTATAAACTAATAAAATTTAGTAATAATAAGTGATATTTAGCAGTAATTAGTAATAATTAACAGTAATTAGTTTTAGTTAGAGGTAATTTGTTACAATGAGCTGTAATTTGTAAAAATTTGTTATAAAGTAATAAAAATTAGTAATAATAAGTGGTAATTAGCAGTAATTAGTAAAAATTAGTGGTAATTAGTAATAATTAGCGGTAATTAGTAAAAATTATAAGTAATTAGTAAAAATTAGAGGTAATTAGTAAAAATCAACGATAATTACTAAAAATTAATGGTAATTAGTAAAAAAATAATGGTAATTATTATTAATTAGTGGTAATTAGTAAAAATTAGTAGTAATTAATAAAAAAATGTTATGAATTAATAAAAATTAGTAATAATAAGTGCTAATTAGAAATAATTAATAATAATTAGTGGTAATCAGTAATATTTAGCAATAAATAGTAAAAGTTAACTATAATTAGTAAAAATTAGTGAAAAATAGTAAAAATTAATGGTAATTAGTATAAAAAGAGGTAATTAGTATTAATTATTCATAATTAGTAAAAATTTGCATTAAATCATTATAAGTATTTAAAATCAGTGGTAATTAATAAAAAATTGTAATAAACTAATAAAAATTAGTAATAATAAGTGGTAATTAGAAATAATTAGTAATAAATAGTTGTAATTAGTTATAATTAGTGGTAATTAGTAATAATTCATAGTAATTAGTTATAATTAGCGATAATTAGTAAAAAAAAATATAAACTAATAAAAAGTAGTAATAATTAGTAATAATTACTAATAATTAGTATTAATTAGTAATCATTAATATTAATTAGTATTAATTGTTATAAAATAACAAAAATTAGTATTAATTAGTGGTATTGAATAATAATTAGTGGTAATTAGTATAAATTATTATAAATTAGTGTAGATTAATATAAATTTTAAATAATTTAATATAAATCACTATGAAATAATATAAATTATTATAAATTACAACAAAGTTGTAAATAAAATAGTTCGTCAATTTTTATGCCATGGGATATAAGAAATTTTTACATACATGGTTGACAAAAATTAGTTATTTCTCATGTCCTGAAGATTGTAAATTCTATGATTTTCCCATTTTTAGTAATTTATAAAATATTTTATTACTTTACAGTATTTTTTAAAAAAATTTGTTAATTTTTTTAAAAAAATATGTTAATGTCAGTGGTAATTTGTAAGAAAACAATGGTAAATAAATAAAATTTATAATATTTAGAATTCAATTCTATTTTTTTTAATTTTATTCACTTTTTTGGATAATGTTTTCCTTATATCAAATTAATCATAAAAATAATTATTTTATATATTTTAGAGAAATATAGAACAAAGAAGTCGATAAAAGTCATTATTAGATGATCAAACTTGGATAAATCATCACAACAATCCAAATAGTTCGGGTATAAATTTTTTTTATATTGAGGGTGTTGACACTTTCTTATCATTTGCATCATCAAAATCAGAATTTGTTTCAGAAGAGAAAATTAAGTATCCGTGTAAGAAATGTGATCTTAGGACATTTGAAACATTTGATAATGTTGGGGGTTATCTATTGTGTTTTGGTTTTCGAATATATTATGTTTTTTGGTGTCAACATAGTGAAAGTGGTTCTAGATAAGATACTAATAATTTTCTTCCAAATCCCTCACGGTTTCAAAATTTAGTACATGATGTGGTAGGTTCATATTTTTAACAAATTAGAACCGAAGATGATATTGATTTAACTCCTAAGTTGGAATCATCTAAATTTTATGAGTTGTTGATGTCTGTTGAGGAATCCCTATATCCTGTTTGCAAGATAAGAAAATTTGAAGTGTTTACAAAATTTATGTCTATTAAATCAGACAAGGGAATGTCAAATAGGTGTTTTGATCATATATTCTCTTTGGTTAAAACACTGTTACCTAAATAAAATGTATTGAATACAACTTTCTATAAGAGAAGGAGGCTTCTTCATAATCTGGGTCTTGGTTATCAGAAAATTCATACATATTCAAATGATTGAATCTTATAGTATGGTGAAAATGTGTCATTAGATAGTTGTCTTACATTTGGAAAATAGAGGTATAAAGATGCTCAACTAGGGAAGTTTGGATTGATTCCTGTAATATAGTTGAGGTATTTCTTACTTACACCCAAATTTCCATATTTATTTATGTCTCAGAACACAACATCATTGATGTCAAGGCACAAAACCAATATTTCAACTGGTAAAAGATTAAGTCATCCCTCTGATGGTGATTCATGGAAAAATTTGGACCAAGTACCTCCGTCTTTTACTTCATAATCCTGAAGTGTGTGATTCAATATTTCTACTGATGGTTTCTGTTTATTTGGTTCTTATGATAGTCAATATTCTTATTGGCATATCTTTATAACTTCGTATAATTTACCTCCTTGGATGTTGATGAAGCATATATATATATATATTTAACATTAATAATTAAAAGACATCTAAAAAATAATATTGATGTTTTTTGAAGACATTGATTGATAATTGAAATTTATTATGAAGTAATGGTGTTAGTACATATGATGTTGCTATGAAACAAAATTTCCTACTGAAAGCTGCATTGATGTGGACAATTAGCGACTTCCTGACATATGGAATATTATCTATCTAGAGTACACACGGTCGAAAATCATTTGTGAACTGTATGAGAGAAAAAAAGTGTTTATGTTATTCAATGGAAGAAAACCTTATTTTTTCGACTATCATCGCATATTTCTTCCAATTGATCATCCTTTTTGGAGGAACTAATGTCATTTTATAAAAGGCACAATGGAAAACAAATCATTTTTTGGGATCTTCTATATTGTTCAGATTTTTTGGTTCATCACATGTTGGATGTCATGCATATTGAGAAGAAATATTTTGATAATATATTTTATACAGTTTTGGATACACCACATAAAAACAAAGATAATATAAAGGCATGATTAGATCTTGCCCAAATTTACCGGTGACTAGAACATAAATTGTTTGAAAATGTTAGATCATATAATTTAATGAATCCAAATTTAGTTTATATAATTTTTAAAGAAAATAGATTATTATTTGTTCAGTGGATTATAGATTTTATACTTCCATAGAGTTATGTTACTAATTCATTAAGAAGTGTTAGAAATGGTCATATTATCGAATTAAAAAGTCATGAATATCATGATATAATAGAAATACTTGTACCAATTAGATTAAAAGATTTTTTGAATTATATTATTTAGTATTTTATAATAGACATATCATATTTTTTATGAGACATTTGTGTGGAAAAAACATACTACGATGCACTAATTAGACTGTAAGAAGATTTTGTTTTAATTTTATGTAAATTGGAAAAAATATTCCCACTGGATTTATTTGACTCAATGAAAAATTTGATATTATATTTTCCACATGATGAAAAATGTAGAGGTCTGATACAGTTCTGATGAATATACCCATTTGAGAGATTCATGGATAAATTTAAGAAAAAAGTACGTAAAAAGCATTGGTTGAAGGATCAATTGCAACATCTTATTTGCAGAAAGAATTTTATTTTTTCTGTTCTCATTATTTTAAATATGAATATCACTAAAAATAGAACTGCATGGGCGGTGATAAGGGAAATGTTGATGATGAAATGAAAAATCAATTATTAGTTTTTGATCATCCTAAACATGGCTTTTGTGGAGTTCATGAATGGTGGATTTCATATGATGAACATCATGAAGCTCATACATATGTTCTGGTCAACTGTGAAGAAATGACACCATTTATTATGTGAGTGATCATATAACTTATTCTATAATCTTTGTTATAATAAGTTAATAGTATTTTATTTTTATATTATATGATAATAATATCAAGAAACAGCTTCCAAAAATTACAGTAGATTTTCTTGAAGACCGTCAGAAAAATAATTTTTTTACTGGTTTCAAAATTGGTAATAAAAAATATTTATGATTTAACATATAAAATTAAATTTATTACTTTTTATATTGATTATTGTTTTAAAAAATTTCAGGTATCTCAACATGATGATAAAATTGATTATCAATTATGTTTATTGAGTAACCTATAATCCAAAATGGTTAAATCTTATAATGCATATGTGGTGAATGTTTTTCGATTTCATACACACGAATATGGGGAATAAAAAAATGAATAGTGGTGTTTTCTTGAGAGGATCTAATTATAGAGAAATTTATGTTGACATTTACATGATGCTGGAAGAAATAATTAAATAGTGTTATCTGGGATAAAATTATATAATGATGTTTAAATGTTGGTGGTTGGATACTGAGAGAGGATTATGTGTTCATCTGAGCCATGCAATTGTTGATATTAAATATAAAATAATTATTGTAGTAAATGAACTATTTTTATGGGATCATCAAGAACATAAAATTTATTATACAAATTATTGTGCTACTTTAATAGAGTTAAGTGATTGGTGGACCCTAATTAAAAGGAAATATTTAGAAAATCAGTTTATTCAAAGCGAATGTGGTTCTGCTGAAGTGCAAGGAATTAATTTTTTTCAAGAAACTACTCTAAATCCATTTTTACACGAAGAGACATGAATATCGATGATGACACCCCATAGTTAAGGGTTGACAGTTATGATGATGTTATTGGTGTTACAAATGAATTTTAAATGATAAGAGATGATGAAACTGAAACTCCTATGGAAATTGATGACACTGAGGAGGAATATGAAGATATTGACACCTTCATATATGAATATGAGAATGGATATGAATATTGATATAGTTAAATTCTGGTTATAATCATATATATAATATATATAATAGTTGTTTTCAACTATTTGCTAATAATAATTATTAATTATTTGATAATAATAATCATTTTGTGTTTCAGATGGAATCAGAACTATTTTTTAAGTTGGAGGGGGATGATCTACCTAGTGATGATCATGATGTTGGATCATTTGACCCTCAGACTGCTGTTAGTTTAGTGATGACTCAGAGGAGTCGTGGTCTTGTGATATTGATGATTTCTGACCCTATCCCTGAGTGATGTCTATATCTTGGCTTCGATCCATGCATGTAGAGGTATGTTTACTTATGTATTTTAGTTAGTTTTCATTAATTATCATTAATTTATTTATATACTAATTTTTGATTATTTTTTCTCTTTTTTCACATATTTTCACATATAGATTTTGGACGGGGGAGTGCTCTATTATAGAGTTATTTTTCTAGAGCATGGGTTACAAGGGATCAAATTCCCATTGATGTTCAACACCGCACATTCGATCATTTGCTGATATGTAAATAAATAATATTCATTTTCAAATTTATTTAATTAATTACTTTATATTATTAATTATTCTTAGGGTTTAGATAATTGCATTGATGATATAATGCGAATCCCTATCTGGGAGGCATGGGAGGGTTGTATGCATGAGCCTTTCTGTCGGTTTTTACACAATTGGAGGTGGAAAACAGTGAGGAAAGCAGAATTTACAGAGTTCGATCAGTCTTATTGCACCCACCGACCTGATTAAATTTCATCTCAGGCTTGGGATGAATTATGTTCACACTGGATGGGTGGTCATTTTTAGAGGAGATCATCAGTAGGTTGATAGGACATGGGGAGACAGGAGGTGACACATCGAGGTGATAATCATACATTCAATACACATAGAGAATATATGGTAAGTACATTTTTTAAATAATTTATATAACTTTAAATTTAATCTTTTTATTTTATATTCAAATAGGTAGTCGAACAACCCAATATTATAGAGTTCAATGTTTATAATAGGATTTATAATGATCCCATCACTGGAGAGATTAGAGGTGATCAACAGTGGTAGATTGTGGTTAGTATAATTTCTTTTTGAGTTTTAAAATTAAGTGGAAATAAAATTTCAACTATTTTAATTTTAAATAGAAATTGAAGGAGCCATATGAGATTGTGATGTCTCTAACATAGATTGAGAGTCAGGCTGAGACCAAAGATCAGACTAGTGCAATAAGATTTGACGAGAACACATGGATGTGGGCGACCTAGTATGCATTCAAGAAAGAAAGATTTTTTTGTATCATATCTCAATTATCACCTAATAGTTTTTATGGTACTATTGCGATGTTGTCATCCATATCGAGAGAGGATCATGGAGAGTCATCATCATCTGCTGCACAACATCTAGAACAGTTACGAACTCAAAGTGAGCTTATAGAGAGTATGAGTAGGGAGTAAGAATAGCTCTATCGACATCAGTAGGAAGAGATTCATCGATGAAAACAAGAACAGTACGAGCAGACGATAAAGTACATGCGATGTCTGACTCATGGTTTACGGATGGTGTTCCCTCCTCCCGCTCCTCCAGATGACCTCCCCCATAACGGCTTATTTATTTTTTTATGATAAACATTTGAATGTAAAAATTTTTGGTAATATTTTTATTATTCCATATATTTATATTCCAATATAGTGCATTTTTTAAATTATTGTGAATATTTTGTTTTTTATTTTTTTTTATTTTTATTATAATATTATTATAATATTATTTTTATTATTATATTATATTATATTTATATTATTTATATTATTTATATTATATTATTATTATATTATTTTTTATTATTTTGAATATTGTGTTTTATAAAATTTTATTCTTTTCATTATATTTTTAAAAAATTTATTAGATATTATTATTATTATTATTATATTACTATTATTATTATCAAAAATATTATTTTATTATTATTATTATTATTATTATTATTTTATTAAATTTATTAAATTTATTAATATTAATATTTTTTTATTATTTTATTAATATTTTATTTAGTTTTTTGTGATGGCCCTATTGCAAATACTTATATTCAAGTGGCCTGTCACAAAAATTTATTTATAACAGGCCCGTCGTGAAAGGTTTTTTTTAAAACCAGATAAAATATTTGTGACGAGATGATTTATGATAAAAAATATCATTATTTGTGTTGAACTATCACAAATTAATGTATTTATGATGCCATTTTCAGCGACATGTCAATTCCGACGGGACCCCATCGCAAATGACCTTTAACGACGAGATCCCATCACAATTTACCCATTAAAAATGGTTCAATTTTCAATTGTTCATGGAAGAGAAATAGGTTTCACAAACATACTTCCATCATAAACATATATCATTTATAGAAAGAACGAGAATGATATCCTTTTTATTATATCCTTAGTAAGGCATAAGGAACAACACCATATATCATCTTGGATGGAAAATGATTTTGATTGATCATTTAAAACATTTATTAAGGAAAATAAATTTTCTATTTAGAAAAACAATTCCTAAAATATAAAAAATATAAAATATTTCTCTTTGAAAATAACCATGAAATATTATAAATTATTCTTCAAAGAAAATAATGGTCATAACGATAAGAAATTTCATTCATATTATACATGTTAAACAAATATTCATTTCACATTTTTGGTAAAAAACAAATGGGCTTTATATGGAAAACAACATGATGATTTATTTCAAAATATTGTTTAATAAGAAAAATATGGGTTTTTTTTAAATTATATGATAATATTAAAACATTTTAGAAAACATTTTTAGAAAACATGGTTATTGAAGGAAATAGATTTCCAACTAAAGAGATAAATAAAGTCATATTTTCTTAAAAACATTTTCTCATTTATTTTAAGTACCAAAGAGTAAGAAACTGGTAATATTAAATGAAAATATAATTAATAACAATAGGGGAATAAAATTCATGAGTTTTTTACGGATGGATCATAATATTTTATCATCGGAAAAATAATAAAAACAATCCTGATAAATGATGAGATTGTAACATAAAATCTTTACCACTTTGGTAACTTTGAATCATATTCCCCAAGAACGAACAAAATACATTAAAACATAAAATATCATGATGATAAATAAATTCATTATATTTCATGTCAAAGGGGATTTATATACACCTCATGAAAGAATATACGTTCATAACATAACATATGTCTCAAAGAAAGAAAATTGAGACAAAAATACCTTACTATATTACTAATATTTTGAATCATAATCCCCAATAAAGAATAAAATCAAATGAAAAATTAAATTTTATGAAAATAATATTATTCAAGATATAATTTTTCAAATGGGTAGTATATACACCACACAAAATAATCAAGTGGTAAATTGGAATATGTCTCTTAGAAATAAAAGAGAGACTAGAAATCCCTTACCTTAAGTCTTAACTTCCTTCACATGCATTAAAAATTCCTGTATAATAAATATAAGTTTATTATAAATCTATAAAAAGAAAATATTTATATATATCATACCATATATGATTTTATTATGACATTTTATTACCCATTTATTAATAATTCCATGTTAATGTTACGTTTTGGGTAATAACTGCTGTGTTTTTTGTATATGTTTGGATTTGTTATTTTTGGTCCTCTTACTTTTATCATGATTTAATTATCTCAAAAATTGTAAAAATTATATAAATATAATATATATTAAGTATATATGTATTTAGAGTGATCTATAAAATACAGTGATATAAAATGAAATACACCATCCATGGAGAATGTAGGCCATAGGTACGCATGAATGTTCTTTCAAGTTTCTTTTTTAATTGATATAAATAAAGATAAATGATATATTATAATTAAAAAACCATTTCTAAATCATATATGTCACATATTTTCCTTTAAAACATCTTTATTACCTTCCATGTAAACTTTCAACGGATCACATCCCTTCATGAGGCGGTAGTCCATCGTAAACATGAGCGACGTTATCGTATTCCAAAAATTTAGACTATATGAAGGTATGTGTGATATAATGATTATTAAAGTAAAATAATATAAAAATATCATATATATATAATAAATCCATCATTATGTCTATAAATTGAGAGGTGGTAATAGAAAAACAGATGACATCGGTTCGTGAGGCGGCGGTCCACCATACACATGAACGATGATTTCATAACTCATTCGAAGGAAGTGGTGATGGTTGTACATAATAAACATAACATAATTTTTTTTATTATATGTACTATACTTATTTTATTATATCAACAAGTTATAATAATAATTTCATGAGGTGGGGGAAGAAATAAAACAAAAACTCTTATTGATGAACGTTACCTCTTCTTCGGGTATCCAACTTAGGATTGCACTAAAAGTCTTCCTTAGTTGGGTTTCCATCCAATATAATGAATGTAGGATTATAGGATGGATAGTGGGAAGGAATTATCTGAATAAAAATGGATTTAATGCGTGAATAAGAGATGAGTGTAGTGACCTTTTATAAGTGAGGTAATTGACACAGTTTTAATTTTTTGAAAGAATGAATTCCATCTGCATTTTTTTTCAGGTCATAGGGTTCAAATAATGGAACATTATTGATCTTATAAGAGAAAATGTCTATATATGAAAAAAATAGTGTTTCACAAGTTTTAAGTTATTTTTAACCCTTATTTATTTAGTTTAACCCTATAGTAAACCTATTTTTACTTTAACCACAGTAAATAATTTTTTCTATTCAATTTGGTAAAAAATTAATTTGACATTATTAGATAATATAACTTATGAAAATTCAAAACTTTGAATCCATTATTAAATATTAAATTCACTTAATTGGAAAAATATTAATTTAATATTAATCTTAATGATGTAATGAGAAAGCAGGTTTTTGAAGGGAAAAAGTTCAAACATTTACAATGTTTTTATATTAAAATTCAATATGAAATTGATTCCAATGACTTGAATTAGATTAATGGATTTATAAATGAAATATTTTTACTTTAAAATAAATTTAAAATATAATTTATCTTTATAAATAAATTAAATGAAACTTCCATTTAAAATTAAAATTTATTATTTTTTACTTTTCATCAAAAAATGAAACTTTTCAGAAAAATCCCAAAAATTTATCCTAACTTAATTTTTACATGATGATTTAAAAATTAAGTTTATTTTACTATATGAATTTTATAAAAGTGATAATAATTAATATTATTAATGTTCACAAAAATGAATAAAATTTTCTTTCTATAAAATAGTATTTTTGAAACATATAACGACTTTAATGAAAATTAAGTACTTTTTTTATCAAAAAATATCTTTTATATAAATCATTTATAATTAATATTAAAAAAGTAGTCATTACTATCCATATAACTGATTTTAAATGCCAGGTTAAAATGATCGAGTTTAAATAATTATATTAATAATATATTACAATCTTGTTAAAGCTCAGTATTGAGTGTAACATAAGCTAACCCACCGTTATGTTCAATGCAAGCTATCAAATAAATTTTATTTATTTTAAAAATAATAATTCATAAAACAATGGGGTGTTAGAGTGAGAGAACAAAAAAATAGTGAAAAAATAGGGGTTCATGTATGTATGTATATAAAAATATATATGTGTATGTATGTGTGAATATATATATATATATTTGAATCAGTATATTTATACACTAAAAAAAGCAATGGTTAGCAGTGATTATTTAGTGGTCTAGTGTTGCTTTAAAATACCACCTAATTTTTTAGCCTTGGTTCATAAAACCGCCATGTATTTCACGGTCGTTAATCAATTAGCGATGATTTATTTTGTTTCATGGTGATTTTTAAGTGTCTTTTTTGGAAAATTTAGTGGCAGTTTATTGTTTAATTAGAGGTGGTTATTTAATAAAAAAATATCCAATAAAAATATAAATAAAATAAAATAAATCACTGCAAAGAATTTAGTGGAAGTATTTTGAGTGACCATTAATCTGAACCGCCGCTAAATATAGTTAATAATATATGTTTAGCAGTGGTTACAAAAAACTTCCGCTAAATCTGTTTTTGATTTTTTTTAAATATTTAATAAAAAACTATAAATATTCAAAAACCATCATACTAGAAACAAAATTATAAATATATGATAAACCCATTATTCATACATCACACATCCAGAGTCATAAAAATATCCATGGTAATCAAAACCTAAGTCTCAGTCACCCCATACATCAACCAATACCTAAGTCATTAATATATACATATAAAATATATCAAAAAACAACCCATTCCAAATATAAATCAATTTAATGACCTACACTACATCTATATACCTCCACATTATCTCATTAACAGAAATAAACCACGTCATCTCATTAGATATATAAAAAATGAAACAAGAAATAAAACTCAACATAATAAATCAGAATTACAGTAGAAGAATTGATAAAATTTTAACATAACATGGAAACTAAGAACTGTAACAATTTCCATATGAATAATTCCATGGATTAGAATTGTCAACCTCATGCCTACTGCCGACATATTCCACCTACAATAAAAACCAGAACATTTAGGAAAAGAAACACGTAAGATAAAACACACAGAATATATTCAGAATGCTACATATAAAATTTATTATTTTCTTAATCAAATAGATGAAATTTTAACATAAAACAAATAATATATAATAAAAAACACTTTAAAATAGAAACATACCTATTTAACATAATATTCTACACTTGAAACTAAAAAGGGATAAATAAATATTATAATTTATTTTTAGAGTGACTTGCGGTGTTATTGACATTTATTTATAAAACTTTTTTAAATATTTTGATATTATAGAATATCTTATAATTCAAAAAAAACTAAGAGGTGGTTTTCCTATGACTACACATAAATATGAGATCATTTTATATGGTTTTGACAATTCCATGTACATTTTAGTGGTTTAAAACACTAAAAACATGTTTATGACCATAATGGAAAAACCGTTGTTCGGAATGACATGTTGCTAGTTCCTTAAATTCAAAATTAAATCCATAGTTGTTTTCCCTTTATTCCAAGACAATCCAACATTATTTTCTTGGTATTGACCATTCCACACAAATTTTAGTGTTTTAAAAGACTAAAAATGTGTTTACAACCATAAAGGTAAAACCGTGAATTAAAATGACATTTCGTCGGTTCCTACATCTCACAATTAAATCTATTGTACTTTTACCCTAATTTTATAATAATATGAAATATTTTTCTTGGTTTTGACCTTTTCACGCACATTTTAGTGTTTTAATACACTGAAAACATGTTTACCATCATAACGGGAAAACCATCATTTGAAATGATGTTCCATTAGTTCTTACATTTCACAATTAAATCAATGGTAGTTGTCCCATTATTTCACTTAAATCTGAGATTGTTTTCCTAGTTTTGATTATTCCACGCATGTTTTTTGTGTTTTAAAAAACTAAAAATGAGTTTATGGACATAATAGGAAAACCTTGATTTGGAATGACATTCAATTGGTTCCTACATTTCATAATGAGGCCTATGGTCATTATACCCTGATTTCAGTAAAATACAACATCATTTTCCTACTGTTGACCATTCTATGCATGTTTTAGTGTTTTGAAACACTAAAAATCCATTTACGGACATAATGGGAAAGCCATCATTCTTAATGACATTCTATTAGTTCATACATTTCAAAATTAAATCTACAGTGGGTTTCCCATGAATTTAAGACAATAAAACATCATTTTTCTAGTTTTGATTGTTCCATGAATGTTTTAGTGTTTTAAAACACTAAAAACATGTTTACGACCATAACGGGAAAACTTCCATTCAGAATAAAG
This sequence comes from Viscum album, assembly GCA_963277665.1. Classification (NCBI taxonomy): domain Eukaryota; kingdom Viridiplantae; phylum Streptophyta; class Magnoliopsida; order Santalales; family Viscaceae; genus Viscum; species Viscum album. Next base: position 1,706,727,766 of record OY728140.1, on the reverse strand, counting down.
TTTTGTCTTTTCCTACATTTAAATATTAAATCTAAAAATAATTACCTTGTTTTTAGGGAAACCTGATATCATTTTCATGGTTTTGATTGTTTCAGGCATGTTTTAGTGTTTTAAAACCCAAAAAATGTGTTTACATCCATTTTAGGAAATCTTCATTCAGAATGATGTGTTGTTAGTTCCTAAATTTAAAAATTAAATCTATGGTAATTTCCCTCTATTTTCAAGACAATCCTATTTCTTTTTTCTTTTTTTGACCGTTCTACATGTTTTTTTTGTTTTTAAACACTAAAACGTGTTTATGTTTATAACGGGAAAACCATCACTTGGAATGATGTGCCATCAATTCTTACATTTCAAAGTTAAATATATAGTGAATTTACCTTATTTCATGATAGTATGACATCATTTTCCAAGTTTTTACCATTCCATGCACGTTTTAGTGTTTTAAAACACTAAAAACATGTGTATATCCATAATAAGAAAACCTTTATTCATAATGATGTGAAATTAGTTCCTACATTTCAAAATTAAATCTATGGTCATTGTTCCCTAATTTCGAGAAAATCCGAAATTATTTTTCTAGTTTTGACCATTCCACACACGTATTAGTATTTTAAAGCACTAAAAATGAATTTATAGCTGTAATGGGAAAACCATCATTCAAAATGACATGCCTTCAGTTCCTACATTTTTAAATTAAATCTATAGTAATTATACCCCAATTTTTGGGAAATATGACATCATTTTCCTAGTTTTGAACCCCATGAAACATGTTTTTAAAGGCTTTTGTACCTTTCATAAGTGTTTACTGAGTAATTCTAATCACACCGAACATCAGATTGATGTATTTTCTACGCATAAATTTCAAAAAAAAGTGGGTTTTCCCATGATTTCAAGAGAATCTGAATTTTATATCTTGGTTTTTAATGTTTCACTTATGTTATAGTGTTTTAAAACACTAATTTTTTTTACAACCATAATAGGGAAACCATCATTCAAAATGATGTTCCATCAGTTCCTAAATTTAAAAATTAAATATAAGGTTGTTTTCACATGATTTCAAGACAATACAATGTCATTTTCTATTTTGGATTATTCCACACACATTTTAGTGTTTTAAAAGACTAAAAACATGTTTATAACCATAAAGGGGAAACAATCATTTGGAATGACATGCCATCAGTTTATAAATTTTACAATTAAATCTAATATCATTGTCCCTTTATTTTAGGTCAATCTGACATCATTTTCCTAGTTCCCCCCAAAACTTGTTTTAAAGGCTTTTTTAACTTTCATAAGTGTTTACTGAGTCAAAACCGATCAAACAAGCTCAGATTGTTTTCAAACTTATGGATAATATCTAGAATGTATTTTTGACTTGTATGAATCTAACACATGCTAATCCACCACAATATGTGATTGATATAACTCTAAATACATTTTTTCTATATAAAAGTGTAAATTTTGTTTTTTATGGATGTTGTATGCATTCCTTACAAATTCCATGGCGTGAAATGGAGTAAGGGACAATAAAATAAAATAAAAATCTAAAAATAAAAACCATAACACTTTATAAGTATATTATAAAATTTACTAATGTCTTTTAAATTATATAATAAGGAATATTAAATTAATATTAACTTTACTTGAGTATCAAATACCTCATTTTTTCAAGTTGTAGAAATATGCCTCCAATATTTATAATTAATAGGAAATATCACTATCTCACAAGCAAGATTCCCAAAAATATACCCATATATTCTAGCAGCGTCACCAGTTGGAACCCCAAACTCATCGAATAGAATGATAATCTAGAAGTCCTTTATGTCCCATACATCTACAATATTTATATTTGTATCCCTTCTATGACTGTCTTTATCTATTTGACAAATGAATTAAATAATTAATAAAATATAAAGTTTTTTTGAAAAATGATATACATACCCGTAATGGTAACCCGCCAATATCCCCTATATAATGGAGTGACCAACTTCTCCATTTCCATAAGTGAATCAAGTGGTGGTATACAAATTATATCTTGTCAAATAGTTGGCTCTATAATAGTCTCGGGTACAACGATATCAATTGGATCCATAAAAGATGACAATAGTGGTGGCGTGCTCCAAGACACTGATCGGCTAAAATCAGAATTTTTTTTGTTCTCGACATTCCTGCATTTTAAATTGTTAAGATGTATTAAATATACAAGAAATGAAAAACTAAAATATTTTTTCAAAAAAATAAAAACTTGAACAATGTATATATGTACAAAACACATATCAATGAGAGATTTTAATATAATTTTATTACAAATTTATACATTTAATTATCTTCATCTTCATTATCTTTACTGTTATCAACCTCTATTATGATGATTCCTTCACTCTCACCCTCTCTAGCAAGTTCTACCATTCTATATTGCTAGGAATAAATTGTTCAATATTTTTTGGTTGATGAGGTACATTATCAAAAAGTACCAATTGATCTTCATCACCCACATCAAATAATTCTCTATGATTTAAGTGTAAAACAACACTCCAACCATTATTTGTTTCATCATCCACATAATAAACCATCTTAGCTTGTGAATCCAAGATAAATGGACCATGATCTGTATGCTCACCATTATCCATCAAGCGAGAGAAGTTTAAAGAAGTAAAATCTAATAAATCTTTCATTATGTCCCTATAAATATTGACCCACTTCTATTTTAATAAGATAACTAATAACTGGACATGATAGTTTACTTCAATTATATCAATCCACTTCCCATAGTATCCCACATATACAAATGTCAATACACAAACATTTTGGGTTTTCAAGTCTTCTTCATGATAAATTGTATGAAACTTGAAGCCATGAATATTTTAAGCATCAAATCTCTTAGACTTCCTTAGAGTACCTCAAGCCAAAAACTTTAAATCATTTGATATTTTATCTGGATTGTCAACATTCACTATCTAGAAAAATATATATAAGTTGTTACTTTTAACATATAAAAAATAACTCCATGTAAATAATATGAATATGATTATATAAATACACGATGGGTGAACCATTAGATAAGCTCTTTATTAATATATTTTGTTAATTATAACTCATTTCAAGCTCAACCCCTTAGTCGCCTCTTTTTTTGTAGTTTCAATTATTCAATAAATGGATCTATAATAACACTATTGAGTAGTATATATATATATGTTTTTTCATTAACTCCAATTCAGGTAGTGTAAAATTTAACCCCTTTACAATTGGTTATCAAATTGTTGGAAATACTGATGACTGATTTTCAGAACTAGAATTAGAGGAAATTTCATCAACACGTCTAACACGATTGAATCTAGGCTCAATCCAATCCAAATACCTTGAACAGAAGGTCAAGAACCATTAAAATATGTAACCTTGAACAATAGAGACTTTTGGTTGAGATTTATTCCTCACATATGATTTTCAATGACATAACCACCTAATTAAAAAATAAAAATCATATTAAAAAACATTATACAATGATTTAAAAAAATCCAATTCTTCAATGAAACAAATATCAATGTACATCTCAATTGGATATATCCATCTATAGTGTACTAGTCTACCAAGTTTAGATTCTTCAATCAAATGAACAGTCAAATGAATCATGGTTGTGAATAATGAATTAGGAAATAACGTCCCCAAATGACATAGTTTTAAAACAATTATTTCTTGAAGTTTATCAAGCTCGGTTGGATTTTGAGTTTTTCCACAAAGATCTCTGAAAAAGGTACAAAAATAAACTAGAACCATAATTACTTTTTTAGGTAAAGTATTATGAAAATCCAATGACAATAAATATTTCATCAAAATATGCAATTCATGACATTTCAATCCATGTAACTTTTTATGTTTTAATTCAATACACCTTGATATGTTAGTTGAATATCCATATGGCACTTTTACATTCTTTAAAGTTCAAAGGAATACGTCTTTATCAAAAAAATCATTGTAAAAACAGCCAAAGGATACTTTCCATTCTCATTTTCCCAAAAACCATGCTTTAAATTAATTGAATCCAAATCCTTATAAGCATTAAGGTGATCCTTCAATTTACCCTTCTCATTATGCACTGTAAAAATTAATTTGTCATAGACGTTCTTCTCAATAAACATTATGTTAAGATTATGACATATTAAATTAAACTCCCAATACAGAAGTTTGAAAAATATACTCTTTTTATTCTATTGTTTTGTTACATCATCTTCAGATACTATAACTCATACCATTTTCTCCTTCTTTAAACTGTTTACATTTTCTAAATTCTTTAGTGACATTCATTAGTTTTCCTGTGATTTCTGAATTAGGTAACACCTTCATTGACTTTTTCATTTCAATATATCCATGGAATCTTTTCTTGTTAAACCTTAATTTATGAGAAACATCAAGAAATTTATGATGATACATAAAACACTATTTTCATTTATGAGGTAATTATTTAGGTTAAAAATAAAAATTACAAACTAGACAAACCAAACCAGTATGAGTGCTCCGACTTGATAAATTTCATAGTCTAGGAAAGTCACTAATTGTACACATTAAATCATCATGCATTTTGAATAGTCGTCTCATTGAAGCATCATATTTTTCCATGCCACCATCCCATAATTCTCATAATTCTTTGATTATAGGTTGAAGGTATACATCAATGTTGTTTCTAGGAATTTTATTTCTATAAATAATCTTCAAAATAATGAAAGAATTTTTCTTCATAAACATACATGGTGGTAAATTATAAAGGATCAAAATAACTATCCAAATGCTATAATTAGTACTTAAAGTATGAAAATGGTTAAAAACATCAAAATACAATCCCAAATGTTCATTCCATGGATCTGAAGAAAAATATAGATATAGAGAATCAAACATCTTCTATGATGTTGAATCTTTTGGATGTCTCATGAAGATACCATTACTATACTGAGAATTCCACTTCATGTCTTCTATATTATTAGACGACATGAATAATCTTTGTAAGCATAGTTTCAGATGAAAGTAACACAATACATTTCCAAGAGTTTTCTTCTTCTATTTCTTCCTGGGGTTGCATTGATTTATACTCTCACTAATGTTCACTAACTTCCTTTTTCTTATATGACTTCTTGCACATTATTCTTTATCAAACACTTATCCCCAGTAAATCATGCACTCATTAGGGCATGAATGTATATTTTTATTATACAGTCCAAGTTTTTTGATGAATTTCATTATCTCATATAACGGTGTGGGGATCTTAGCTTCACTAAATTCATCATGAAGTAACTCAAAAATTACAGACATTTATTTTTTAGTAATTCCATAGAGGCACTTTATATGATGGAACTTAAGTAGAAAAGGAAACTTCAAATACTTGGCACACCCTTCATATAGTTCTTATTACATGTCTTCAACTAATTCATAAAAATAATTTTTTGGGTCACTGATGTTTTGAAAAAGAATAACCTACCCATGATCAAATGAAGGTTATGTTAATCTATTTAAATCTTGGAAATTTTATTATACAAAACAAAATGTATCATTTAAAAATTTTTTAACTGAATTATCCTATACAAGGTCAATTTGTCTTTTATTTATAGTATTTTCATTATTTTTACTTTCCATAACATTTGATTCACCTGTCCAAATCCAACATACATATCGAGAAGGAAACTGTTTCAATATCAAATTCTCATATACTTCATTTATATTCAACCATAGCTTGAATTTATAATTAGGACATAGATATATTATTCTACCATCCAATAGTTGGTTTACAATTTCATAATCTAAAAAACCATCCAAACCCTTGGCATATCGAGGTGTGTTTTGAGGTAAAATAATCCAAATTTTATCCATAGGTATTGGATTTTATTCTCCTTGTAAATTTAGATATAATGATATAAATTTTTAATCAAACAAGTAAAATCAAAATTAAAAATCACCCAACTTTTTCATTGACTCATTCATAACAAGTATAAAGGAAAATGGGATGAATACAATAATTAAAATTTTCTTACTAAAATTATAATATAAAAACATGAATCAAATAAATTATTATTTATCACAAACAAAGATGAATGGGTTGAATCAAATAAAATATAATGGTGTATTCTTCCCTAGTGTTATAACTAAGTATGGTTCATTCTATTGAAAAATTATCTACATTTATCAATGTACGAACCATTTCCCATGATATAAATAAGTCCAAGATCACCCCTTTAAAAATATTAATGTAAAATATACTTTATTTAGATATCACAATATTTCATGCATAGCCAAAATATTCAAATATATATGTCTATATTCTATTGAACTAGTTTAGTGTGACTTCATGTTGTTCCATGAATTATATAAATCAACTATGTTTACATAATATCAAATCAGATGTTCTTTCAATTTGAGTTAAATATAAAAAACATAATGAAAACATACATTTTAATAATGTATATTGTTATTTTCAAATAAAATGATAAAAAATTAGTCATTTGACTCGAAAAAATTAAACTACGCACTATAATTAGTTTTATTAAAATTCATGTTAAATAAAATAAAATCAATGAAACTATGTTTCTTGTTCCAATTAACATAATCAATAATTTATTATCATGCATGTAAAACTTAAACCTAACTACTCTATCATTATTTGATATATTTCATTAAACTAAATTATTCCTCACATATTAATAAAACATGAAGCATTCTAATAAATTTAAAAATGGTCTAATATCTCATTTTAAGTCCTTTATCCTTAGAGACCTTTCCAGGATTGGTGATAAAACCATGTGTGACCCTAAAACCTACCAAAAATTGGCAATGAGTTGGAAAATATCCTCAATTATGTATCTCTCAAAAATTGGAGGCATTAACATATATAGAACAAAGTGTAATTCATTAATATCAAATAAAAACTATGAAATTATGAATGATCTAGATGACCTAACTGACATATATCATAAACGAATTTATTTTTTTAATCAATACAACATAACCATAATTAATGAATATTATAACTCCAAACCACTAACTGAAAAATACAAATAACACATTATAAACTAAAATTACATATATAATTAATGTTCAATTAATAAAAAAATTATACTATTTTTTTCAGCCATGATTTTCCATCTAATGATACTCAATAAAAAAATTAGGGTGATGATGATGCAGCCTTTAGGGGGGTATGTGTTTCCATTGAGGATGGGATCCGAGCCAGGTAGAGGGATCTTCAGGGGGGTCTGCATCACTTCCAAAGAGTGGAACTGAGCTGGGGTTAGGGAGTTTGAGGGGGGGGGGTTGTGTCGCCAGCAAGACAAATAGAGAAGAGGTCATAGGGGGGAGGGTCACAAGGGTTGGGGTCGGGGGGGGGGGGTCATAGGGGTCGGTGGTTGTGGACTCAGGGTCGCTAGCTTAGGGTTGTTACTAGGGAGAGGAGAGGAATAGGGCTGGGGGAAAAGGGGGTTGTGGACTCAGGGTCGCTAGCTTAGGGTTGTTGCTAGGGAGAGGAGAGGAATAGGGATGGGGGAAAAGGGGGTCGTAGTCTTGGGTTTTTCACCAAGGAGAGGTGAGGAGGAGGTCTGGGGAGGTGGGGGGGGAATGGTTTGGGGTTACATAGAGGGAGTATGGGAGGGGGAGGGATTATACTTTTTTCTTAAAACTTCTATTGGGGGTTTAATTGAAACCACTACTAATTTAAAACATAAAAAAATATCACAGTGATTTTATGAAACCACCGATATATAAAAAGATTTATTTCGCGATGATTACTAGAACTTTCGTGAATAAACTACTTTTAACAATCACTTTTTTGTTGTGATATATGCATTTATGTATATATATGTGTGTACTTATGTTTGTATATGTGTATATATGTATTTTCTTTTATGTGTGTGTGTGTCTATCAGTATGTATGTATGTATACATGTATGTATATATGTATGTGTATTTATGTATGTATGTATGTATGTATGTATGTATGTATGTATGTATGTATGTATGTATGTATGTTCATATATATATATATATTACCCTGTGTGTGTGTGTGTTTATATGTATTTATGTGTGTGTATTTGTATGTAAGTGCTTGTATGTGTGTGTGTGTGTTTGTGTGTGTGTTAGTGTGTGTGTGTGTGTGTCTATGTTTGTGTATATAGGTGTATGTATGTGTAAGTATGTGTATGTGTGCAGGAGTGTGCATTTTTGTATTTGTCTATGTGTGTATGTGTCTTTGTATATATTTCTGTGTATGCATGCTCATATATGTGTATGTATCTGTATGTATGTGTATGTATGTGTATGTATGTGTGTGTGTGCATATATGTTTATGTACATGTATTCATGTATGTGCATCTATGTGTATGTTTAGGTATGTGTATGCATGTGTTTTTATGTGTACGTATGTGTATGTAAGTGTATGTATGTGTATGTATGTGTGTGTGTGTGTTTGTGTGTGTGTGTGTGTGTGTGTATGTATCAATATGCATGTATGTGTATGTGTATGTTTTTGTATGTGTGTGTGTGTGTGTCTATTTGTATGTGTATGTATGTTTTTATATGTGTATGTTTGTATGTATGTGTATGCATGTCTTTGTATCTGTATGTGTATGTATATTTGTGTATGTATATATATGTATTTGTATGTGTATGTATTTGTATGCATGTGTTTGGATGTGTATGTATATGTATGTATATATATGTATGTTTGTATGTGCAAGTACATGTGTGTATGGGTATGAATATATGCATATGCATGTCTATACATGTATGTGTATGTGTATGTATATGTATTCATATGTAAATAGGTGTATGTTTGTCTGTGTATGTATATATATATGTATATGTATGTGTATGCATGTGTTTAGATGTTTATGTATATGTATGTGTGTGTGTGTGTGTTAATGTATGTTTATGTATATGCATGTATTTCTGTGTATGTGTATGAATGTATGCATGTTCATGTCTATGCATGTATGTGTATATATTTATATGTACATATGTGTATGTATGTGTATTCATTTATGTATGTTCATGTATGTGTGTATTTGTGTATATGTATGTATGTTCACGTATTTTAATATATCATTATACGATACGAAAATTCATTTGGTTTTTCAGTTTCACATATCTCATTGTAGTTTATATATGAGAACACACACATTTGCATCTACATAATAATATATATAATATGTATGTGTGTGTGTGTGTGTCTATATATTATAGTTCAAAAATATATAATTATCAATATAAATTTATAGTTCAATGAGATTAATATCTTTAATTTAATAAAATTATTTAAGAAATTGAACTTTAATTATAACAAATTTATTATATAAGAAAATTTTCATATTTAAATATATTATTATTATTATTTGTTTTTGTTTTTTTTGTTATTATTATTATTATTATATATGTCATCATTTATAATACCAAAAATTAATGTAATTCAAATTCAATTAATAAATGTTTTTAATTATTCTGGAAAATATTTAATTTCAATTATTATTAATATTATATATATAATTAATATTATATACATTTATATAGGTAGTTATTTATTGTAAATCATTTTTATTTAAATATAATTTTTAATATTTATTCATTTTTATTTTAATATTTATTCATTTTAAATATGTTTTCAATTTATATAATTAATCTTATTTATTACTTTTTTTAATTTATTTATTTGTATATTTTTTTTATTTTTTATTAATTGATGTAATATTATTTATTTATTTTGAATATTTTTTAAATTTATTCATTTTTAATAGTTACTCATTTTTAATAATTATTCATTTAATTTTTTTTGATATTTATTCATTTTTATATATTAATTTATTCACTTTTATTATTAATATTTAATATTTTTAATATGTTTGTAATTTATATAATTAAAAAACCATCATTTTAATGCACTCAAGGGTGCATCCTAGTGGTTGTGTCTGTGTGGTGTCTTAGGGAGGTCTGAGGATAAAGTCCCTCTAAGTACTTTGTAAGTAGGGTAGATTTTTTTGTTTCTTTGTAATCCTCCTCCCAAACTGTTTATAATAGTTATTCTTTTTTATTTTATTTTTTAATATATAATCGTTATAAAACTATTATTTATTCTATTTTAATTAGTAATTTATTGTAAATCTTTTGTATTTTAATATTGTTTTTAAAAATTATATCTTTTTAATATTTTTTAATTTATATAATTAATATTATTCATTAGTTTTAATATTTTTAAAATGTATTCATTTTTTTTATTTTTACTTATTTTACTTATTGTTGAATTTATATAAGTAATATAATTTATTCCTTTTTAATATATTTTTAAACTATTTATTTTTATATTTTTAATAATTTGTCGTAATTTTTAAATATAGTTTTAAATTTTAGGTTTTTAATATTTATTTGTATGTTCTTAATTGTTAAAGAGGAAAACATAACTTATTCTGTTTTTATCAACATTATATTTAGAAATGATAAAACAACTTTTATCAGCCCTAAATTTAGTGCTGATAAATGCTATTATTGTCAGTGATTTTGTAGCACTAATAAAGACAAGCATTTATCAGCACTAAATTTGATGGAGATAAAATATATCATTATCAATTTTTATCGTTTTTGATTTTATAAATTATCTTTTATTAGTTATTTCTGTTTAACACCAATAAAACCATTTTCCCTTTTTAATAGAACCCAAGCAATTACTCTAATTCTCTCCATTCAACCTTTTGTGGAACCTGAACCCTGCCAGTACCTCTATCAAACCATTTGAATGAATCAAGTATCAAATCTGAAGGTAAACAATTCATAACTTATTTTTAAGGATTACTCAACTGATCTAAGAAGATTTTTTCATGATTTTTTTGGTTCCTCATGCGTTCTTCTTTAAATCCATTCAATCCCTTTATGTGTGTGTGTGTGTGTATTTATCTATATGTGTGTGTATGTTTATATAAAAAAATTTATATATACAATATGATTAATTTGATCCCTAATTATTTTGGTTGTCCTTTTTATAATCATATCTATATATTTGTATATATATATACATATACACATACCCACATATATATACATATATATAAATGTGTGTGTTTCATCTGTTTTTATAGGTATAAATATGTATATATGTTTGTGTTTGTGCGAGTGTGTATATATATATATTTGCGTATGTGTGCATGTGTTTATGTTTATAAAAATAGAAATTTATATATTTATATGTTAAAATTAGTTTATATTATACATACAAGGATGAGAATTATCACCATCCATTAGTCATCAACCAGGGTGAAAAACTGTATAAAATCAATGTTGGGACTTGTTTTCTTAGATTCCTTTCACAAAACCCAACCATACATACTTTGTATTATACTAACAAGGTACATAAAAATTATAACAAAATTATATTTAATCACCTACCTCTTAGATGGAAACAAACTGACTTGTTGGTAACATTTTCCTTAGGTGAAAATCTAATCCAAGCCATTAAATAATATGTAACATTTCTTACATGGGGAAAGCTACTCCGAGCTGATAAATAATAGGTAATCCATCGATTTAGTTGAATGAAACCATGATCTAATAAATAGTAGGTGTTGGTCTCATCCATCAATTCCTTAAATTAATAATCACAAATCATGTTTTTTTTATTCTAATCCATTTTAGGTTTTATGAAAGACAACACTTTTTTTATGGAAAATACTAAAATTTTTCAAAGCCTTCAATCAATCGTAATGCTTATTCAGATAGACTATCAATCATGAGTCCAAAGAGTGGAAAATAAAAAAGTACTAGATCGACTGCATGCATGTCAAATCGACCATAGGTGTTTTATCACAAATAGATGGATCGACTGCGCAATAAGTTTGATCAACCACATGAGAAACCTATCGTATGTGAAACCAAATTGAAGAGACCACACATCTATCAAAATTTTTCAATGTATTTTATCAACTATATAATGAAATAAGAGGATCTATAATATCCCAAATAACCTCAAGTTAAAGGAAAAAAACAATATGAGAAAGTGATACTTTTTTAAATGTTTTGAAGTGTCCAGATGAATTTTTGCAGTGATTGTGAGATGATTTCATAATTTGATAAAGTATGTGATTGAACGTAAGTTCAACTAATTGAATATATGACCTTTTTTAGAGATCTGATCCAAAATTTCACAACATTTTAATGCTACCATTAATTCAGATTTGACATAATTTAAATATACCATATCAAAATTGAGTATTATATTGTTAAATATAATACGCCAACCACTCTTCTGTGCATAACTAAATGTTGTTCAGAATCATTTAATGATCCCATAGTTCACACTGAGTATGAGGATCTTTGATGACGAGTTTTCAATGGATATTTTTTGGTAAAGTATTAAATTTAAAAGATGACCAAATTTATATAAAACTAACCTGATATAAGAGAGATATAAGGATGGACAGGAGATACACAATAGACACATATGTGAAATAACAAGATTTTTAAGAATGGATGAACTTTTGTTTTGTTCTAAACTATATTAAAAGATCCGAGAACACCCTTCATCTCACATCTCATTGCTGAATCAAAATAAAAACATCTGAAAGAGAAGATTCATCTGCAGAATAAAAAAATTGTAGTCTCTGCTATATCAAATTCATTTCACTTCACTTACTCTGTTATTTTTTAAATTTTGAGTTGTGTTTGTTATACTCTATTTATTATTTAACACAAGATTTTGTATTGTATTGGAGAGTATGATATACTCTTTAACCTTATTTTTTATTATCTATACTCCCATATAGAACTATATAAGAGACCCTATATAGGCTGGATTGCCTGTGTTCAATTATTTTAGGTAATATCTGGTCCATGTTGTGGATTTTTTTATTTGATTAAAAAATTGAGTGGTGGTTGGTGATTTCTAATTGGAGAGGACTAGGTCTCATATTGAGTCTAAACCTCTTGATTTATTCCATTGTGTATTTTCTTATTTTTTCTCTATTTAAAAAAATGTTTTTATTTTAAAAAATATGAAGTAAAATACTAATCTAGTAGTTAGATTTAATACATGTTTTATATAAAGTGGTTGATACAAGTAAATTAGTTTCAAGAGTTAAAGGGATTTAATTTTTTTTAACTGAGTTGTAATCAATCTTTTGATAATATTTTTGAAACATCAAATTATAAACTTCTAATATTTTAGTTAACTGGGCCATTTTCATAAATTTATGGATTTAGTTTTAAATCATTTTTAACCAAAATTATATATGGAAACTCAATTCACCCCCTCTTGATTTTTCCACTCATACTAATATTTGTAAGTATCTAATTTCTTATTTATTTATTTAACCTTTTAACTATGATCAAGTTTTACCCAAAAGATTAAAATTTCTATTATTTCAAAATTTATATATTTATGGATAACATTTGACTTGAAGTGACTACAATGGATATGCCTCCTTATTTTAATGGAACCAATTTGGCTCAGTGGAAAATTAAAATGAAAACTCATACTGAAATCCAGAGATTTAATATTTTGACTATAATTGAGGTTATATATGAAAAACCCAAATATTCTAGAGATTAGTAGAGTAAATATACTAAGCCCACATATTAATATAACCATAAATCAATGATTTCATTATACTATTTATTTATGGAATATTAGTTTAATAAAATTTATTCTTGTTCTACTGCCAATGAAATTTGGTCTAAAATAGATATTTCTGATGAAGGAACTTAAAATGTTAAAGAGATGAACTTAAATAATTATAATATTAAGTACAATATATTTAAGTTTAAACTTGATGAAATAATTTTAAACATGAATCTTTAGTTAAAAAAAAATAAAAACATAATGTATGCACTTGGTGAGAAAAGTTAAGATAAGGTTCATGTGACATGACTCCTATGATTTTATTTAGATATATGGAGAGGAACCTCATTTTACACTGGAGAATCTTTTGATATAAGTAAACTTAAAGTAAATGGTCTTATTTGAAAGCTCATTATGTATGAGTAATAACTAAATGTGAATAAAGAAGAGAATGAGCCAAATAGAAATTCAGTTTCTTTTAATATTTTTGAGTCAATGATAAAGGAAAAAATAAAATAGGATAGTTCAGTGAGGATAAAACACATTTAGATAGTAATTAAGAGATGGACAACCTTTCCAAAATAATTAAAAAGATTAAAAATAAGGGTTAATTATTCAATGAGTATAATTACAGTGGGAAGTACATGAAAAGTGGGAATTGGTCGAAGGAAAATCAATCAAGTGATGTAACATGTTATAAATACAAAACAAAGAGCATATCAAAGATAAATCTCCAAAACTGAAATATAAGAAAAGATGTGTGGATAAAGTAAAAAACCAAATAAAGATATGAAATATACTTGGAGAACCTCTGAGGATAGTTCCAGTGACACTGACTTGAGAAGGGAAGACAAGGCTGGAAAACCTAACATGTGTTGTATAAAAAACACAACTGAGGTAAACAATTCTATATCTGCAACTCATGTTCTTATTTCTAATATTTTGAAATTGAAAATAATGATGAAAATATGAGTGGTAAGGATTTATTTGAATATTTTAATATATTGGAATAGACTTTTAACAAACTTATGGATATATATAAAAGTCTAAATAAGCAACAAGCCTTATTTTTTCATGTAAAATATGATCTTACAAAAGAAAAAGACAAGAATGCTATATTTGTTAAAAGATAAAAATGAACTTAAAATTTTTAATAAAAAACTCAAGAAGTATATTTAAAGGTTTAAAAATAGTATAGAAAATTTTTCCTGGATTCTTGGTAAATAAACCACACTAAATTATACCACTAGGATTTGATACCAACCCAGTCAGAGGAGAATTTATAAGAATAAATTGTTCCAAGATCAAGATCTTCCAACACTATAAAAAATTCATATTTTTATGGACCTAATAAAGTTTTTTTTATAAAATTATTAAATCTATTTATATAAAACCTATTTTACAACTTTTTATTCCAAAATATTTAATTACTAACATTTCTGGACCTAGGAAAGTTTGGGTACCAAAATCCTTTCTCATTTGAATGTGTGTATGAACCCATTATAAAGAGTAATTGTAAAATATATGTTATTTAGGTAGTTTATTTTCATGAAATATGATCTGGGAATACTCAAACATTAAAATTATTATCAAGGTAGATGTTGTACATGTCACTTTTGGTGATGTAATAAAAAGAAAAATAATTGGACTTGGTTATTCTACAACAACAGTACTATATTAATTTTTATAAGTATTATTTATTAATGGTTTAAATTATAGTATTATTATAATATCACAATTATGTGATGATTATTATCATGTTAATTTTTTAAATAATGGTTGAAAAATTTATGATTCTAAACATGCTTTAGTTTCTAATATCTTACGTAGTGATAATGTTTATATAGTTGATTTCAGTTGTTTATTTTATCAAAATAGTTCTTACTTAAGTATATTTCACAAAAAATATTTTCTATGTAATAGGAGACTAGGTCGGAACAACCTTCACTATTTTAGAAATCTAAATAGGAAAAGTATTACTAAGGATCTTACTAAACTATGATTTCCAAAATACAAATTTTATAACCCATGTCAAAAAGGAAAATATAAAATGATATATTTCAAAACAAGGAATGAAGTTTCAATTTCTCAAACTATAAATTAGTTCACATGGAATTTTTTGGAACCTCTATTGTTTATAGATTAAATAAGAAGAATTATGCCTATGTTCTAGTAGATAAATTCTCTAGATACACATGTATATTATTTATAGCTCACAAAAGTAAATATTGTTCTCATTTGGAAAAATATGAAAAATATATAGAAAATATCAGTGGAATAAATATTAATACCTTAAGGAATGATCATGGAATTGAGTTAAAAAATCATGACTTTGAATATTTATGTACACAACATGGCTATAATCAAAACTTTTATTCTTTGATGACTCCCTAGTATAATGGTTTTATAGAAAGAAGGAATAGAATTATTCAAGGGATTTCCTATTCTATGCTTAATGAGTATGAACTACTAGTTTAATTTAGGGAATAATCTATAAATGAATATTTTTATATTATCAATAGGGTTTTTATTATAATAGTTTTAAAGAAAACTCCATATGAGTCATGGAATGGGAGAAAACCAAAGGTTAATTACATTAGAGTTATTGGATGTAAGGAATTTATACTCAATGAAAAGTAGAATTTAGAAAAGTTTTCATCCAAAAGTGATGATGTAATCTTCCTTGATTATTAAAAATCTAGAAAATCATATTGGGTGATCAATAAAATAAATAAAATTTTGGAAGAATCCGTACGTGTAAAATTCGATGAAACAGATCCCCATGATCCTAAAACCCCTTTTGAAAACATTGAGGATTATATTTATAAAGTGAATTTCAAAACATCAGTAATGCCTAATTACAGTTCTATGAAACATTATATTTAAAAATCTCCCATAAACGTAGAACTATTTAAACCATAACCTAAAATATAAAATGAAGTAACAAGTACTCATATCCCTAGAACAATTAGGACTCATAGAGGCTATCCATTAGATATTGTAGTTGAAGATTTAAATAAAGGTATTAAAACTAGATATTATCTTATAAATAAAGTTGAACATCAATACTTAATGTCAAATATTGAACCTAAAAACATCACTGAAGTAATAAATGATGAATTCTATGTAATTTATTTTCAAGAAGAGTTGAATCAATTTGGAAGGAACAAAGTCTATGAAATAGTGGGATAAATTAAGGAATTTTTAGCCATTGGAATAAAATGGGTGTTTAGGAACAAAGTTAATGATTTTGGAACTATAATTATAAATAAATATTGACTATTTTCTCAAAGTTATAGTCAATTGCAAGGTATTGAGTATGAAGAAACATTTACATCAGTAGTAAGACTAAAATCCATTAGGACATTATTGCCTATGAAATACATTTGGATTTCAAATTATATAAAATGGTTGTTAAAATTGTTTTTCTTAATAGTTATATTATTGAGTATGTTTTTATTGAACAACCCCTTGGATCTCAAAACAACCATTTTAAAAATGATGTTTTTAAATTAATTTTTTTGTATAGTTTAAAACAAGATCTTGGAGCTTGGTATGATAGGATTTTTATATTTTTATTTCAAATGATTCTTATAAAATGTGTTGTTTATCCTAATTTAATTATTAAAATAACATCAAAATATTTTTTAGTTTCACACATCTATTTTGATGATATTATTTTTGGTTATTTAAGAAATTATTTATGTACTAAATATTCAAATCTTATACAAAATGAATTTGAAATGAGTTTAACAGATGAGTAAATATTATTCCTTGGTTTTCATTTTTTTCAAAATAAAAATTTAATTATTTTAAATTAAATCAAGTATAATAAATATATTTTAAAACATTTTTTCATAGAAAACACAATAGGAAGTTATACTCCAATGATTACCATATGTAAACTAGATCTTGATGAAACATGTAATCCAATTGATGAAACCACTTAAAGAGTTATGATTTAGAGTGTAGTTTACTTAACTAAAATATGTCTTGATATTGTGTTTAGTGTGTTCATGTTTTTAGGATTTCAAGAAAACTGTAGAAAATTACATTTAAATGTTTTCAAAATGATTTTTAAATACCTCAAAAATAATACCAAATTAAGATTATTTTATACTAGAGGACATGATTTTGACATAGATTTTTATTCAAATACATAATTTTATAGATTAAATTTATATATAAAAAGAACCTCTTGAACATGTAAATTTTTGGGAAAGTATATAGTCTCACAATGTATTAATTAATAGAATTTGGTTTCATTGTCCATTACTGAAGCTAAATATTTAGTTGCAGGCAGTTGTTGTGCTCAAATTTTGTAAATGAAACACACCTTACTATATCATGAATATCAATTCAGAAATGTAAAAATAAATTGTGATAACATAAGTTATATTAACATTTTAAAAAATACTATATAACATTCTAGAAAAAAACATTTTGATATACACATCACTTTTTGAGAAATCATTTTATAGTAGGAGATATCACACTTGAATTCATTAGCACAAACATCAACATGCTATTATTTTTAAAAAGCCTATGAATTATGAGAGATTAAGTAATATCATAAATGTGTTAGGTATGATAAATTATGTTCAAAATGTTTTATGTTATACTTTTAATATTCCTTTTAATATTCTTTTTAAGACACACACACACACACAAGTCTTTCTTATTGAATATTCTTTTCGGTACTTAATTTTTTAAAAAAATATATATTTTATGGTTTATAATATTTTAGATATTTATTTTTATTTAACCATGTGTTATCATTATAAGAATATATAAATGATTTAAATATCACAAATTTGAATTAGAATACCTACACTCCCATCTAACCCAAACCAAACCCTCTGTCGAACCTTCATTCACCAAAACCCTAGACTATTAGATCTGTGAATCTAGTTGCACTATATCAAGATAAATATATCACTTATAGAAGATATTATGGAATCATTATATTCTCCCAATAATGTTTAAGAAGGTACGAGTAGACCTCTTAATCTTTCGAAGCCCCATTTTTTTCTCGTAATGTTTTGATAGAAAGGGAACTTAATATCAAAAGGTTTGGGATGAGTCATTCCATGGGTAGGAGAGTTTTATTTTGTCAATTTTAGACATGTTGTTTTATAGATGATAATTTCCCATTCTATCCTTGATAAGTAAAATATATTTACGTGAACATAGATTTTGAAGTAGGAGATCATTATGACCAGATTAAGACTATAATAGATTTTCATGAATGTGAATTCACTTAAACCTTTTAGGTTGATTGTTTAACTATTATATATCATCGATAATTTAAAAAATATAAGATTTATTATCATGTTAATCATCCCCAAATTGAGATTTTAGATGTTCTAGAAGAATATATAGTAAAAAAACCCTATTGAATACCAAGTAAAATGAGTTAAGTGGAGAATGTGGGCTACTATTAAAGTTCAAACACTACATCTACCCTCAAAAGGGTGAATTTAGCTTGATTAGGTATCAAGATATTTTCTTGTTATACCTTATGGTTCATGGTATCAAAACCAGTATAACTGGACTCTTAATGAGACATATGTAAGAACTAATTAAACCATCTTTAAGATTCAATACACATTCATACCCAAAGTTTATCTCTGTTTTGATGGAATAAAAGAGGTTAATTACTAAAGGATTTGAGATGTAAAACTATTATGGTGGTATTTTTTTAAATCAATCCACATGAAAGTGTATGAATATAGTCTAGAATAATTGTAAATGTATGTGGATAGTTTAATAAGAAATGTTTTATAAAATTATAAGTCTAGTGAATTACCTTACTAGATGGAGGGATGTCATTGATCCAGGCTTAGATAAGGATGAAATTGTTGAGTAAAACTATTATTTTGATGAAGTAGGATCCCAATATACTATTGATGTAGCTTTGAAATCATGACTATATTATAAATAAAGCATAAGTGGCTCTATTTATCATGAGGTTTCAAATAAATCTAAGGATCATGTTGTGGAATAAAATATAAGAGGAGTATCACCATCTTAATAAGCATCAAGGGAATTGGAGATTCTAGTTAGAATTGTTTTCTTTCATGGAAGTAGTAGTAACTCCTAAGGGGGATAAAACTAATAGATCCTTGTTATTTTTACCCATCCTCATATAATTAGAGAGAGAAAAATAATATGATACATTTGGTGATAGTTCACTAATTTTTGAGATAGGGGGATCCAATCTTTGATTCCACACCTCCAAGAGAAGATGGATCTCTGGATAATAAATTATATGAAATATAGTTTTCTGATACTAATGATTGTAGTAACAAAGTTAGAATGGATGATGGTGATGATGATGATGATTATGATGATGATGATAGTTAACTAAGTCCAGAAGGTGATTCTCTATTAGTTTCTTCTAAATCTATAGAGCCAGTTATGCTAGGTATTTCTCCACAAGTTATTGAGCATGTTTCTACCTCTGATGATATTTTGAGATTTTTATCCACACATTCTTCTCACAAAACTCTATCAGAAAACCTATTTTATGGAGAATTAGTTTATGATTGTTTACCTAGGATAGAAGTAGTCTATATAGAAGATTAAAATGAAAAATTTAATATATCTCTTATAGAATTTGAGATACCCTCTAGTATCTTTACTCTTAAATAAGAACCTTGGAGAATTCCTTTAGAGTTTAGTGAATCTCTCTCTTCCTCCTTTTCCCTAAATATTCATGAATCTCTATAATCTATACCTTCTCTATTTCAGTAAGTTGGAACATCTTCTGAACCTTCAATGATAACTTTTACATAATTCATTTAGTTTAAGAACATCCTTTTATAAGTTATAAAGAAAGTATTTCTTATCATTAGTTAGGAAAATAACTATAATCGATATAAATATATTTTATACACTATTTATATTGTAGTTTCACACATCCAGCTGAAGATATTCCCCAAAATAGATCATATGAAACATGAGATTTCAAGTTTTATAACTTAGATATAGGATTTTAGAGGTTATATTGGAGCCCTATAAGATTATTTGATAGACATGTTTCCTAAAATGGACAGAAGGTACCTTTAAATTATTAAAAATCATTCTAGACCCTTAGTCTATATTTATGGGGATCTTATAAGAAGATTAATCTATAAGTTTATTCAGATTATCATTAAAAACGTGAAGGAAATATGTAACCAAGTGAAACTGATTGTTGTTATACTTGGATAAAAGTTGTATGATATGGTTAGAGATGTATCAGTCAAGACTTCCAAAGACAAGGTTGTAATGAAGAGTGAAATCAACTACTGTCTCATATGAATATACACCAAGGATGATCTCAAGACTCAATTTCTTTAATTGAAAAGAGATCGTAAAATGACTCATTTAAATACAGATTTTAAAGATATTGTGTAGAAGCTCTTAGTCATGAATCTTATGCTTAACTAGTTTATGTCAAAAAAGGATGAATTCCTTCAGATGATTAAACATGGATATAGGGTTGTAACTAATATTACCCAAATTTTAGAGCCTTATATGTTCAATTATAATGCCCCTATTTAGGAACCTATTACTCAACCTATGCGAATAATATCTATATATCTTTCGCAATATTCAATAGTTTCTTCAGCCTCATATTCTATAGTTACCTGTACCCAAAAAACTACCTCACATTATATACCTCCTACATGACCATTTTGTCTCAACTTTTATCAATTCTTACATTAGATAGGAACAGTTTCAATGAGTATTAAAATTCCAAGAGCTACTGTAATTTTTCAGTCTACACCTTCTCCTCTTATTGTTGAGAAAGGGATGGACCCCTTTGGTCCTTCAACCCTTCTAGACCTTGAGGATTTATACTCGTATTTGAAATTATAATAGGTCCCTTCTAATCATTTTTAAAATTAATGAAATATAAATTTATTATACATCCTATATATTCTTTTTAATTCCATTATTTTATTTACTTTCTATGTTATCACCCTTTTTTTATTCTTTTTTATAATCCCAAAATGGGTAGTAAAATATGGAATGCTAAAAAAACTAGCATCATTATATATTATATCCAATTTCATGTTACCATATATTGTAAAATTTCATTATATTATTAATGATTTATATATTTTTTTATGATGTGACTTATTATCATCAAAAAGGGTGATATTTTTAGCTTCTCTTGTCCTTTACTTATTTTAATAATCACATATCATGTTTATTTTGTTTTTAGTCTATTTTGTGTTTTATGAAAGATGACATTTTTTTGGAAAATACTAATGAATTTACTAAGTCTTGAATCAACCATAAAGCTTAGTCAGATAGACTATCAAACCCAAGCCCAAAGAGTATAAATTTTAAAAAGTACTAGATCAATTAGAAATCTATCTAATTGACCATATCTTTTTATCCCAAATTTAGGATATAACACATGAAAATTTTGATAGACCATAAGGGAAACCTATTAACCACAAAGATAAATGTAAGTGACCACACATATTTAAAAACATTAAAAATTATTTTATCAATGGAATGATAAAATTAGGGCTATCATAATATTACAAATAACTACAAGTTAAAGGAAAGAAACTATATGAGAAAGTGTTACATCTAGAAAAGTGATGAGGAGACCACATAAATTTTTGATTTGACCATGAAATGTTTTCAAAATTTGGAAAAGCATTTGATCTACTATGAGTTCAAGTGACTTACCATAAGTTCAACTAATCAAATTTAAGATTTAGTGATCAATCGTACGTTCATGTGATTGACCACATGTCATTTTCAATAAATCTGATCAAAATTATTTCAAAAGTGTTGATGCTACCATAGATGTTGACATGAAACACTTTAAAGTGATCATATCTAAATTGATTATTATATTATTAAATATAATATTCCATTTACAATCCTAAGAATAATTAAATGTAGGTAAATATAATTTAACGATCCTATATTTCATGCTGAGTGTGAGGATCTTTAATTATGAGTTTTCAATTTATCTTTTTAGAGAAAGTTTAATTTTTTAAACATGAATAATGTTAGAGAAAAGTAGAACAAGATAAGAAAGGGAAAAGGATGGAAAGTATATGAATAATATAAACATACACATGACATTGAAATTTTTATGAATGAACAATAACCTAATCTGTTCTAAACATTTGTGAAAGATCTAAGAACATCCTTTGTCTCACATCTCATTGTTGAATCAAAAGATGAACATCGAGAAGAGAAGATTCAAATAAAGAATAAAAAAACTACATTCTCTAATGCATTAAATTATTTGAACATCTCTTTATTTATTATTTTTATGTTTCGAGATATTTTTTATACTCTATTTATTATTTCTCACATGATTCTATATTGCATTGGAGAGAACACGATAATATCTACCATTATTTCATATTATATACACTCCCACGTATAATTCTAAAAGAGGATATATGTTTTTTGGTCTTCCTATGAATAATTATTTTATATAAAACCTGATTATGGTTGTGTATTTGTTTATTTTATTAATAAAATGTTGGTAAACTAGTTATTTTCAAGTGGGGAGGACTAGGACTCAGCTTTAGACAAAACCAATTGATTTACTCTGCTGTGTGTTTTCAAATTTTGTTTACTCTATTTTTTTTTAATTTTTTTAGTTTTAAAAACTATATATAAAAACACAAAACTAATATTAAACATTAATATGTGTTATATATATATATAATTAAATTATTTTCAAAATTTAAAGAGTTTTAAAACTTATTTTGACTGAGTTGTGATCGAACTTTTGAGAAATTTTTGAAAGAACAAATAAAATACTACTACTATTTTATTTAACTAAGAAATTTTCATAAATTTTGGGATTTAGTTATAAATTCTTTTCAATATAAATTTTAATTTGAAACTCAATTCACCCCCTCTTGAATTGTTCACTCCGATAAACAGTAGGTAAACTCAACCGTAAGAATAAATCAACTTCATGATGATAACTAATTGAAAAACTCACCATTAGTTGGTAAGGAAATTTAGATTGAAAACCCATAAGTAACCTCCACCCTATTAGAGGGAAATTAGCATAGATTGTGGGACCACTTATCATAACCATAAAGTGGATTTTATCACCCATTACTAAAGAACACATATGTACATAATAATAAGTATGTTAATTAAATTTTTATATATTGTATATGTACTATTTTAAGGTATTAATCTTAAGTTTCAATCATATTATTTAAATTCATAGTTTATACTTATAAATTTTTTCTTATATATATATACACATTTATATATATATGTTTACATAGAGACACATCGACATAAAACTGTATATTTATACACAATTATTTAATTAGTTTACATGTCGAAGTATATATATAATATAATATAATATTTATATATACCAATTTTATTATATATTGATATGTTGAGATGCATTATAAAACATTGAATATATATCTATTATTATATACTTTATATATATATTTTAAAATTTAAAATTGTATTTTTTAATGTTATGCATTATATAATTTACGCATGTAAAAAATGATACATTATATTCATACCTTGTGTGTATTGATTTATTTTTATTAAATATAAACATGGTTGAACCAAATAGAATTAATATCAATTGAAAATGGAAAAATGAAAATTATACAGGAAAAGGGTATAAGGATGGGGTTAATCAGTACATCAAGTTTATAAGAGATTGTGAAAATGACCCTTCTCAAATCATTTTTCTATGATTACATCTTTGTGAATCAAGATAAATTTATCTAGATAAGTTGGAAGATCACTTGATCTATCATGATATATATCAAAGTTATATATTTTGGACTAATCATGGAAAAAAATTTAATGTAGCTAGTGACTGGGATAACATTACAGTTTATAAATCTTATGATATGAGAATAACTTTAAATGGTGATGGCGATCATATTAAGGAAATGACAATGACCATTGAAGATAAAATTTTTGATTGTAAAAATACATTTGATAAGTTAAATAGCTATGAAGATATGTCATTTTATATTGGTTTTAGTAAATATACCACATTTCTAGTTATGCTAAAGTTATACAATTTGAATGGTGGAAATTGATGGAGTGCCAACAACTTTACAAAACTAATTGATCTCTTGACTAATATGTTCCTGGAAGATAATGGGCTTCTTTATAGAATATATATTTCCTAGAAGATGTTATTTTAAATGGGTATAATCCCTAAAATAATACATGTTTTTCCAAAATGTCTATATATTGTTTCATAAAGACTGTGAGTCACTGATAAAATTCTCTAATTGTGGTGTGTTTTGATACAATAAAGATGAATCAAGTATTTCAAAATTTGAAAACTACTTATAAATAATTGGAAGATTTAGATGGATATTTCTAAGTGCAAATAATATAAGGAAATTGATGTTTCATACAGATACAAGAATTCAATATAGGGATCTTCTTCATCTAGTAGACTCTCCTTAGTTGAAAAATATTGATCATGAGTATCCTAAATTTGAAAATGAGCTGATAAAACTAAATCCTATGATATCTATAGAATGAATGAATCCTTTTAGTGTACAAATTATCACTCATAGTACATGGACAATTATGTTAGTAAATTATAACTTCCCACCATGTTTATACGTGAATCAAAAATACAATAAATTGTATTTTATTATATTAGAACTAAAATAACTTGGTAATAATATTGATTCTTATTTTTATACATTGATCAAATATTTAAAATTGATGTAGTATTTAGGTGCTATAATTTATGATGCTCATTGACATGAATATTTCATGTTGACATCCATGTTGTTCAAGATGATAAATGCTTAACTTTGGAAATTTTTTAGAATATAGAGTTAAAAGAATTTTAGGGTGTCCAATTTGTGAATAAGGTACAAACTCAGTTAGGTTGAAATATTATTTGAAGATATTTATTCTAGGATATCATAAATTTTAACCCTAATGAAATAAATACCAATCATGGAAAAAATAATTTGGTGAGAATTCAGAAGAAGGTAAATGAACTTATACATTAATAGGTGATGAATAGTTTAATAAAGTAAAGGATATTACCACCATTTATGGTAAACATATTTTAAAAAATCTTATGAAAATGATTTTTAAAAGAAAATGAGTTATTTAATTACTATATTGAAATTATCTTGATGTTATATATTTTCATGATTTCATGCATATAGAAAAAACTCATGTGATAGTGTCATTTTAATATTATTATATGTAATAATAAAAATAATAATTAATGATTGGTTTGACATGATTCAAAAAGGGATAAGGGAATATTTGGTGCCAATGAGGGGTGAAAAACAAAAATATCTTGTTACAGTGAATTATAATCTTTTTATAAAGTAGATATTTTAGTTTTGAAACTTCATGAATTGTAACATCCCATGTTTTGAATCAGTTGTATATTATAAAGAAAAGTGGAATTTTCATTTGCTGGACATAGAAAATCATAAACCAACTTTCTTAATATAATTTTGAGAGTTGGAAGACTAAAAAGTGTTTTTTTGGATAAGTTTTAAGGATTGAGAAGTGTCTTGTATGTTTGGTTGAGTTTTGGGAGCATTGGGCTCTGAAAGGTCTCTTTCTGGGAGAAAGAGACATGGCACATGGTTTTTATTAAATTGTGAATCCCCTCAGGGGAAACTCTATGACCCTGTAAGGGGTATTACATAGTTTCATAAAATGTTAAAGGTGGGGTTCATTGATGTGTGTAATGTCTACATTAAATTTCATTGGTGGGCACATAGGTTACACATAGTTTTCCAAACCATGCGCCTAGACACATGGTTAGTTCCACTTAACCAATACAGCCACACGGTTGGCACACAGTTAACCCAAACTATGTAGAAAACTCATGAGGGGTATGGATCAAGGAAAATGTGAGATATATGGTTGGTGAACAGTTAAAAAAACCATGCAACCTAAATATGCACCTTGTTAATATAAAAAAATTACCTTTTTCCCCTCTGACTTAAAAAAGGATTTACCCCATTTACTCCCTTATTTGGCCAAGAACTCCCCTCATGTGCCTCACATTTATCTTCCTATCCCATATTGGATCTCCTTGATCTAGTTTCAGAATCAGGTGTTCTTGGATGTGTTGGAAGAAAATAAATGAGTCTACAACTCCTCTTCATTTTTTTTCTTCAAGTATCCTTCCATATAGAATGATAAATCCATGTGTACTCATATACCCTATTTTCAATTTTTTCAACAATTCTTCTAATTTACCTAAATCAATCTTGAATAAAATCTTAATGATGGATGATTAAAGTGTCCTAATAATGAGCTAGGTGGTCTATATGATTTTCCCTTAATGTTACAAAATTTATAAAGTATTTCTTTTGTGATAAATGTTATAATTTTCCATGCATTGATCCTAAATTATGAAACATATTAAATCAATTACCTAGACCTCATTTAGACATGATATGACACCATTTTACATGATTGGAGGTTAAAAAACACAACCTAAACCACCACATAAGGTGATATCGGATAATTTCCCTCAGAATTAATGATTTCATATTTGACTAAACCACCCCTTAGGCTATGTTATCTAATGCACATGTATCTACTTCCTAATTCAAATTTTGAATCGCCTTATTAGGTATAAGTATTATACCTCATGGAAGAAATGATTAAATTGACTTATATAATAAATAAGATGATTATGCCTATATTTTCTAATAAAACCAACTTTGAGGTGTGATGTATTATCTAATAAAAAGGGGCTATTTAATGATAATACCCAGGCGATGTAAAACATGTTTACATATATTTATTCCTTTATTATTTATAATTGAATTGTAAAATGGAATGTTTATGTACATGTCCATTTTCATTATTATTGAATCAACCCAATTGTGTAATTGGATTAAATAAAGAGTGAATAGTAAGACCAAATCACTAATTTCTTATTGGAACTTATAATTGAAATGATAAAAAGTATTTTCTTGAACTATAGATGAGAATTAAATCCGTTATATTATGATTATAGGTATGGAACAATGAGAATGATGTCCCTTATGTTACGATTATGGGTATATACCCAAGAAATGGCATCCCTTATGTTATGATTTATGGGCATGGAGGCCCTGATCATTTTTTACCTTATATTATGATTAAGGGTATGAAATACTTTCCATGTCTAGCCTTATATTATGATCAATAGGTATGGAATTTGTGGATGAATTTCCTTACCTTATATGTGATCCTTTAAGGTGGATGCCTTAGTACTAAAATTCTAATCCATGCTGGTGCATGTATATATCTTCATATGATTGTATTATGTATATATATATATTTATTATAGTAGCTGTTCAGAGATATTTTAGCCTAAGTCAAAGTATTTATGGTTATCCAGGTGTCCTTGTAGAACCCGAGTCCAACTTGTTTATATTTACATTTATTTTACTACCTTAATTTTAATATACATGCACACTACTTTATTTTATAATCATAGAATGGATTAGTGTAGAAACCTTTTGGCGGTGGTCTATTGAGGATATCTCACATCCTATTTGGTCCTGCCACGACCCGTCCCAGTGGGGCCCGCACCATGACTCCCCAAGCCCACCTCCAATAGGCCAGGGGCTGGTGACTAGAACCGAGTAGGAATATTACTAACATGGGAGGAATTGCCTATGTACCTGTACACACACACACAACTCCAAGCCCGCAATGATGAAATGTAAAAACCACTAAGGAACAAAAAATTCATGCATACAACTAAACCAAACCAATAGAGTAAGACGAACGGTAGAGTACTAAAAATTAAACTGGGCCAGAATACAAGCCCACAAAAAACAAGAGTCTGAAAACTGCAAGGTCCAACCTGTAAACAAAAAAGGTACTGGGACTACTGCTCGTAGCCATAGGAACACCTTGGCCTGTAGGGAACTCAGAAAGCTCAGTCCTATCCTGTTCCACCTTGGACTCTGTCAAAAGGCTAATCATCTGCACAAGACACCAGATGTGCGGGCAAAGCCCGTGCAGGGGTGAGTATAACAATACTCAGTAGAGGACCCTGAAGACCACAAAACAGTATATAAAGTAAAGGTACAATCATTTATGCACAATGTATGTCTATAGAACATATAGAACAAACCAGATATACTCCAAACACAGACTCGTGGTCTAGATACAATTCACACAACCGCATACCCCTGTTAGGGATTCAATTCGATGATTCCGTGATGCACTCGTTCTGGGAGAACACACTCCACTAGTCTTATAGCTCTGATGACGTCTGTCCAAGAAGTACCGTTCGTCAGGAAATGTCACGAGAGGTAGTCACACTCATTATGGGAGACACACTCCTGAGTGGGAAGATTTCTAATAGATAAAAGCACTCATTATGCGAGACACACTTCTGAGTGGGAAAGATCACGATACACAGATGAGGATCACTTCCAGGGCCATGGCAGATACCGCAACTCATCCGGATTCCCCAGTTAGGTGATACATTAGCTAGGTAGAGGACCAACTCCTAGTAGAGTTGGTCACGTCGATACCTGACTCTACCTAGGGTCAGGAATGGATAGAGGAACTTGATCCGGGCCTCTTGGATGGATGCCTGACTCTATCACAGAAAGTCCTACTGAGGGGATCATACTCCTATGTGAGGAAATGATGCCTGACCTTTAGGGAAACGAGAAGAAGGGTACTAACCCAAACGAAAGATGTCGAAGATATGGTGAACAAGAGGACCATTCTATTTTCCAAAAAGTACACAGCATGTAGAAAAGTTACACGCCGTGTTGTCTGACCCTGAGTACTGCCCGTGTACAACGGCCCGTGTCGTAAGGCTGGTCGTGTAGAAAAACCAGGTACACGGCGCGTAGTACGATGTACACACCGTGTCCGAGTGACTGGGGTTGGCCCCGTGTCACTAACCATAGGGTCTTACACGGTTATCAACCTGTGTATTACAACTTGGGTCTGTGTACCCCCTGGATACACACCGAGTTCCGCGTAGCTGCCTTTTCCATGCTGTATACGTCATGTCGCCTGAATCCGTGTAGATCATCCCGTGTCCGTGTATTTCCCAAGATACACACCGAGCTTCGGGGAAATTCTGACACGCCGTGTGACCAGGGTCACACGCCGTGTGATTCCTCTCTGACCCCCAAACCCTAGCCGTCGCTGTCAGTACTACATGGTGTGTTCTTCGGAAGTACACGCCGTGTATTCTGGAAATTTCCAGAAACGACGCTCTTCACTGGCACGCCTCCTAAGCTAGTCTGATTGTTGATCTGGCCATCCGATCACCATGAAACCTTCATGTTTTGGTCGCCCCGATGCCATGAAGAATCTTCCGGTGTTTTTGGGCCTCCGTTCGGCTCCAAAAACATATTTTGATCTCCCCGCGTGAAGAATGCTCGAAGAGAACCCTTTTCCGATCCGGTCTGATCCTCCTTCCGCCATCATCGTCGCACCTCCACGAGGTCGTTTCGGTGTCGACCCTTCAATTTGGGATCGTTGTGTTGCAGAATGGATGTGCAACGATCCATTGTTCATCGCCCCATAAAGAACACGAAGAACGCGCGAGAAAATAAAAGAGGAATAAATCTAATAAACAAGCTGAGGAACGAACCCCCGCTGTCGTTCGTCACGGCGTTGATCCGCTCCCATTAGTAGGATTAAATGGAGCAGGATCAAACAATAAAACAAAACACGGATCAAACCCTCAGGATCATCCCAAATAAAAATCCCTTCCGCAAGAACGTACGAATCCGTGGATCAACTTGTTCGTGGTTAATCCGCGTTCGTCATTTTAAACCAAGAATGGGGAAAGAGGAAAATTAAATAACAAACCCCTACCTCAATTGTGATCAATCGCTGAAGAAGGTGTTGTGATTCCGCCGCCATTGAGATCCTTCAATGTCGTTGGCGCAATGATTTTCAACTCCGATCTATCGTCGTTCACCGTTGAGGGTTCGCTCCGGCGCTCCGCGAATCCTCCAATGATTTCTCCCAAAAGTTTTTCAACGACCACCAATCACTTAACCTATTAAAAAAGGGAAACATGATTGGAATTTAAGATACACTGCGGTATTAATGACTCCATCTTTCCATTCTTGATTCATTATGAAACGTCATAAAAAAAGGAAACAGATGTCCCGTCGCTGGGCTGCAATGGATGTTTCCATAAAATAAAATAAACATTTAGCAATTTGTTTTATTTTTATTTTACTAAAAACGTCCGAAAATTTACTTTTTCCCTCGACCCACACCAGTCGAGGTTAGGCTCATTCCTAGGTATATTCTCTGTCCCAGACGCAACTGTACCCTAATATTTTTAATCCGGACATCCGTTTGGAAACTGCCACAACCGCGCACAAGTGATGACTCACCTAACTTAAAAAGTGCAAACCACCGTTCTGGGCTCACCGGGCCTCAGAATGATGTTCCGTTTTCATGACTGGTCTCGAAATAATTCCACATAATATTTAAAAAAATTATACACAGAAAATATGAGACATTACATTCTCCCAAACTTGGGGATTTATGTCCTTGAAAAGTCAAAACAAAGGCTACCCAAAAAGATGAGGGTACTGGGCACAGATCTGGGACTCCCGCTCCCACGTGCTCTACTGAAAATTCCCGTGCTGCCACCGGACGCGCACCAAGGTAATCGATCGCCCACGAAGGATCCTCTCCTGCAGATCCTCGATCTCCACCGAGTACTCAGCAAAGTTCACTCCATCCTCGATGTCCAACTCACCCCAGTAGATGACGTGTGACAGGTCCTGCACGTACCTCCTCAGCTGTGACACGTGGAAGACATCATGTAATTGATGCAATCGTGGTGGTAGAGCTAAGAGGTATGCCAACTTGCAAACTCTACACAGTATCTGGAAGGGTTTGATGAACCTTGGAGATAGCTTTCCACCCTGGCTAAATCTCTGTAACCCTCATCGAGGTGAGACCCAAAGAAATATGTGGTCTCCCTCTTCGAACTCTAGAGGCCTCGTCGTCGGTCAACATAGGACTTCTGCCGGATCTATACCTTCTTCATCAACTCTCGGATGATCTGCACCTTCTCTATGGTAGCTCACACCAACTCTGGACCCATGAGTGCTAATTATCCAGGTTCAGTCCAGTAAAGCGGTGACCGGTAGGGTCTCCCGTACAAGGCCTCGAATGGTGCCATACCAATGATGGAGTGGTAGTTGTTGTCATATGCAAACTCCACCAGTGGTAGGTGGTCCTCCCAGCTGCAACTAAAGTCCAAGATACAAGCTCACAACATATCCTCCAGAACCTGAATGGTCCTCTCCGTCTGACCATCAGTCTGGGGATGAAACGCTGTGCTCAAGCGTAGCTAAGTCCCAAAATCCTCCTGCAATCCCTTCCACAACCGGGATGTGAAGCAGGTGTCACGATATGAGACTATAGTCGAGGGGACGCCATGAAGCCGAACTATCTTCTGCATGTAGAGGCGTCCCAATCTCTCTATGGAACTCTGCTCCCTGATACTAGGAAGTGGGCCGACTTGGTGAGTTGGTCAACGATCACCCAGATGGAATCATGCCCCTTGGATGTCCGTGGTAAGCCTATCACAAAGTCCATTGATATTCCATCCCACTTTCACTCTGGAACTTCTAGGGGGTGAGCTAATCCCGTTGGAACCTAGTACTCAGCCTTCACCTGCTGGCATGTGAGGCATCGAGAAACGAACTCCGCCATTGCTTTCTTCATACCGAACCACCAGAACTGTCGCAGAGATCATGGTACATCTTTTCCACCTAGGATGTACCACCAAAGGGGATGTATGAAACTCCCTCAGGTCCTCCTCCTACAATGCCACTAGTACAACAATGCGTCCTCTAAAAAGTAGTACGTGCTCCCCAACTTGTGAATATCCATCAGGAGCATGTCCTGTGGATAAATGAGCACGTAAAGCCACATAGTCGACATACCCAATATGTGACTCCCAAAATCATTGTAAGAGAAGAGGGGTGACAACCATCGACTACAGGTAAGTTGTATCCTCTCCATCTACGAAGGATAACTGCAACGCGGCTAACTGCTGTGTCGCCTCACTCAATAGCTATGAGGTCGACCTTCTGCTAAGAAAATATGCCACATTGTTCCCCTTTCTAGGAGTATAGATGATCTTGAAATCATAGTCCTGGAGAAAGTCTAGCCATAATCTCTACCACAGATTCAGATCTTTCGGCGAAAAGATGTACCTGAGGCTCTTGTGGTCAGAGTAGACGATAAACCGCTCGCCCATCAGGTAGTGTCGCCACATATTCAATGCGAAGACCACCGCTGAAAACTCAAGATCATGGGTCACATAGTTCAGCTCAGGTGGACTAAGCTGGTGCGAACCATAAGAAATCACTACATGCCACTGCATCGGGACACAACCGAGCCCAGTCCCTGATGCGTCGCAGAAAACTACGTACTCGATACCCTCCTCCGACAATCTCAAGACTGGGGCACTCATCAAACTCTGTCTCAGCTGCTCAAAAGCTTACTGGAACTTCACCGTCCATATTAAGGGTTGCCCCTTCCTGGTCAAGGCTGTCATTGGTGCTGATATACGGGAGAAATCAGGAATTAATCTCCGGTAATATCCTGCCAACCCAAGGAAGCTCTGCACCTCCGTCACGCTCCGAGGTGGCTCCCATGCTAACACAACCTCCACCTTGGATGGGTCCACAACTACTCCATCTGATGAGATGACATGTCCCAGAAATTGGACCTCCTGAATACAAAACTGGCACTTTGAGATCTTCCAATAAAGCTGGTGCTCCCGGAGTACATCCAGAACCATTCGCAGGTGTCTTGCGTGCTCCTCCTCTGACGCCGAGTACACAAGGATGTCATTGATGAAGACCACTACGAACCAGTCCAAGTATGGCTTGAAGATCCAGTTCATCAGTCCCATGAAAACTGTAGGGGAGTTCTCCATGCCAAAAGGCATCACCAAGTACTCATAGTGACCGTAGCGGCATCTGAAATCCATCTTCGGTATATCCTCATCCCGCACTCGTAGCTGGTGATAGCCTGATCGAAGGTCAACCTTCAAGAACCAATGTGACCCTATTAGATGATCTAAGAGGTCATCGATTCTTGATAGTGGATACTTGTTCTTAACCTTCACCTAGTTCAGGCGTCGGTAATCCACACACAACCTCAGACTCCCATCTGCCTTCTTGGAAAACAAGACTGGGGCTGCCCAGGGTGAGACACTAGGTCTCACGAAACCCTTGCTCTAGAAATCCTCCAACTACACCCTCAGCTCGCAAAGCTCTGTGGGTTCCATTCGATATGCTGATGAAGAAATCAGTGCCATCCCAGGGTGTAAGTCGATGCAGAAGTCGATCTACCAGTGGGGAGGTAATCCTGGAACATCTTCGGGAAAGACGTCCTCATACTCCGCCACTACTGATGGGAACTGGGAGCTCACAACATCCAATTATCCGAGGGTAAGGCTAGCCAACTCATGAGCGATTGGTTGCACCCTCCTACGCATAATTTCATTATGTGCTTCCTAGGTTTCCTTTTATCCAACAAAGGAAAACCTCGTTCCATCACGACGGACACACCACACTCTTCGCCTAAAACAGTCAATCTGGGCATGGACCAAAGATAACCAATCTATACCGAGAATGACATCGTAAGGCCTCAACGCTAACACCAAGAGGTTACAACCGAAACTCTCACCTCCAAGGGTAAGATTACACTGTATTCAAAGGTGCGTGATTGTCGAGTCTCCTCCCATAGGTGTCCCCAAACATAAGGATCGAGTCAACGGTTCTAACAGAATCTAGAGGTTTTGTGCAAGACATGTGGCTATAAAGGAATGACTGGAACCTATGTATATAAGCACGAAAACTAAGGTAGAGGAGACACAGATAGTACCTCGAATCATCCCTGGAGTCCCTGGGTCTTATGCCTCGACCGCATGCAGCTGTCCCCGCCCCTGTCCCCCAGCTCCCTGAGCCTGGTGCGGACCTCCTGGGGGTGGTGGTGGAAGTAAGTCAAAGCGTCTGCCACCACTTGCAGCTCTCCCTTCTCCTCTGCCATGTTTTCCACCTGGTGGGTCTGCCTGTTCCATTCTTTGCCTCTGCCTCAGTGGTCCATCCACCGCTTCCCTGTCAGCAGCTTGACGGGTCAGGCAATCTTTAGCGATATGTCCCCTACCGTCGCATGCGTAGCATTGCTTCTCACTAGGCTGACTGGATCCAGCCTGAGATCCCAAGACTATCGATCCCCTATCCTGGGTCCTCATATGACGTTTCCCACATCCAGATCCCTATGCCTGATGTCGGCTCCCTACTACCGGGGTCTCTTCACCTGTTTTCCTACTACTGACTACCAGCGGCTATCTCTGCTCCACCAAGAAGTTCTCGATCACCAAGGACTGCTCAAGCACTCCAACATAAGTCAATATGCATAGAGGTACGACACTAGCTCAGATGTCTTGTCTTAGACCTCGCTCGAAGGTCCGAGTTCTGAAGTACTAATCCCTAACCATATCCATCAAGTACCTGACGAGGTTAGTGAACCTCAATGAATAGTCAGCTACTGTCATACTGCCCTGCTGGAGTTGAAGAAGCTCCTGGATGAATACATCTCTCAGCGTAACTGAAGATAACTCCTCCCTAAAGAGTCTCTCAAACTCTGTTCATGAAAGAGTCTCCTCGTTGTGAGTCTGTGTGGTCAGACTCCACCATCGTCCCGCCGAACCCTGAAGAAGGCTTGCTCCTAGGATCACCATCTGGTCTGCTGGTGTCCTCACTAGATGGAAAACTCTAGTCACCGCCTCAAGACAGTCCTCAGCCGCCTGAGGGTCGAGCTCACCTCAGAACCTGAGGGGTATCTATCTCTGGAACTCATGGAACGCGCTAAGCCTGTGCTCTTCGCTGGTTGGTACTGCAAGTACCACTGGCCGTTCCACTGGTGGTGGTATAACTAGTGCACCACCTGGTGGCAATTCCTGGGGAACTGGTCCCTGTATCGAAGCCTCATCACTGAGGGGGTCATCCTCGTGATCGTGCTGCTGAATCCTAGTGGGTATGCATTGCGGAGTTATCCTGTAAGGAAAGAAGATGTACCATTGTCAAAGAGTATATCTGGATAGCTGACACAAAGGACATGGAAAACACACACCATTCCTATATGATTCATGTACCTTTTATTTACCCGAAACCCATGTTTTTATGTACCAAGTTGAAAAGTAGGTTATCAGAGTCCTGGTGTATGGATATGTCTTCCGCCACACCAACACTGGAGTCTCTGGCCTGAAAGATGAATCCAAAACACTCAACACTATTTCCCCAAACTAAACTCACAGACTCTTGGTCCTAAGGTAGAACTGACCCCCTCTGATACCACTCTGTCACGACCCATCATAGTGGGGCCCGCACTATGACTCCCCAATCCCACCTCCAATAGGCTAGGGGCTGGTAAATAGCACCGAGTAGGCATATTACTAACATGGGAGATATTGCCTATGTACCTGTACACATGCACACATCTCCAAGACCGCAATGATGAAATGTAAAAACCTCTAAGGGAAAAAAATGCATGCATACAACTAAACCCAACCAACAGAGTATGACGAAAGGTAGAGTACTAAAAAGTAAACTGGGCCAGAATAAAATCCCACAAAAAACAAGAGTATGA
The DNA here is from genome assembly GCA_963277665.1 of Viscum album. Lineage (NCBI taxonomy): Eukaryota > Viridiplantae > Streptophyta > Magnoliopsida > Santalales > Viscaceae > Viscum > Viscum album. Next base: position 1,706,691,546 of record OY728140.1, on the reverse strand, counting down.
AAACTAAAAGGTCCAACCTGTAAACACAAAAGTTACTGGGACTGATGCTCGTAGCTGTAGGAACACCTCAGCCTGTAGGGAACTCAGAAAGCTCAGTCTTGTCCTGGTCTACCCTAGACTTTGTAAAAAGGCTGCTCGTCTGCACAAGACACCCGACGTGCGGGCAAAGATCGTGAAGGGGTGAGTATAACAATACTCAATAGAGGACCCTGAAAACCACAAAACAGAACAAAAAGTAAAGGTATAGTCAGCTATGCATAGTGTATGTCTACAGAACATATAAAACAAACTAGATATACTCCAAACCCAGAACTGTGGTCTAGAGACAATTCAAACAACCACATACCCCCGTTAGGGATTCGGTTTGAAGATTCCGCGATGCACTCGTTCCGGGAGAACACACTCCACGAGTCTTATAGCTCTGATGACGTCCGTCCAAGAAGTAATGTTCATCGGGAACCATCAAGAGAGGTAGTCACACTCATTACGGGAGACACACTCCTGAGTGGGAAGATTTCTGAGAGATAGAAGCACTCATTTTGTAAGACACACTCCTGAGTGGGAAAGATCACGATACACAGATGAGGATCACTGCCAGGGCCATGGCGGATACCGCGACTCATCCAAATTCACCAGTTAGGTGATACACCAGCTAGGTAGAGGATCAATGCTCGGTAGAGTTGGTCACGTCGATGCCTAACTCTACCTAGGGTCAGGAATGGATAGAGGATCTCGATCTGGGCCTCTCGAATGGATACCTAACTCTATCATAGAAAGTCCTGTTGAGGGGATCATACTCTTGTGTGAGGAAATGATGCCTAACCTTCAGGGAAATGAGAAGAAGGGAACTAACCCAAATGAAAGATGTCGAAGATACAGTGAATAATAGGACCATGCCGTTTTCCAAAAAGTACATGGCATCTAGAAAAGTTACACACCGTGTTGTCTGACCCCGGGTACTGCCCGTGTACAATGGCTCGTGTCGTAAGGCTGGTCGTGTAGAAAAACTGGGTACATGGCGTGTAGTACGATGTACACGCCCTGTCCGAGTGATTGGGGTTGTCCACGTGTCACTGACCATGGGGCCATACACGGTCATCAACCCGTGTACTACAACCCGTGTCTGAGTACCCCCTGAATACATGCCGAGTTCCGCGTAGCCTCCTCTGCCATTCTATACACGCCGTGTCGCCTGAAGCCGTGTAGATCATCCCGTTTCTATGTATTTCCCAAGATATACGCTGAGCTTCGGGGAAAGTCCGACACACCATGTGACCAGGGTCACATGCCGTGTGATTCTGCTTTGTCCTCTGAACCCTAGACTCCACCGTCAGTACTACATGGCGTGTTCTTTAGAACTACATGCCCTGTATTCTGGAAATTTCCAAAAATGACGTTCTTCACCGGCGCGCCTCCCGAGATGGTCTGATCATCGATTCGGCTGTCCAATTGCCACGAAACCTTCAGGTTTTGGTCACCCCGATGCCACGAAGACTCTTTCGGTGTTTTTGGGCCTCCGTTCAGCTTTGAGAACATATTTTGATCTTCTTGCGTGACGAAATATCGAAGAATGCCCTTTTCTGATCAGGTCCGATCTGCTGTCCTCCATCGTCGTTGCACCTCCGCGAGGTTGTTGCGGTGTCTACCCTTCGATTTGGGATCGTTGCATCGTAGAATGAATGTCAAAAAATCTGTTTTTCATCGCCCTATGAAGAACATGAAGAACGCATGAGAAAAGAAAAGAGGAAGAAATCCAATAAACAAGGTGAAGAACGAATCCACGCCGTTGTTCGTCACGGCGTTGATCCACTCTCATTAGTAGGATTAAATAGATAAGGATCAAACAATAAAACAAAACATAGATCAAACTCTCGAGATCATCCCAAAGAAAATTCCCTCCTGCAAGAACGTACGAATCCGTGGATCAACTTGTTCGTGGTTGATCCGCGTTCGTCATTTTAAACCAAGAATGGGGAAAGGGGAAAATTAAATAACAAACCCCTACCTCAACTGTGATCGATCGTTGACGAAGGTGTCATGCTGCCGCTATCATTGAGATCCTTCAACGTCATTGGAACAATTATTCTCAACTCCAATCCATCGTCATTCGCTATTGAGGGTTCGCTCCAGCGCTCCACGGATCATCCAGCGATTTCTCCCAAAAGTTCTTCAACAACCACCAATCGCTTAACCCATTAAAAAAGGGAAACATGATTGGCATTTAAGATACCCTGCGGTATTAATGACTCCATTTTTCCATTCTTGAGTCATTATGACGCATCATAAAAAGAAGGAAACAGATGTCTCGTCACTGGGCTGCAGCGGATGTTTCCATAAAATAAAATAAACATTTAGCAATTTATTTTATTTTTATTTTACTAAAAACGTCTAAAAATTTACTTTTTCCCTCAACCCACTCCGGTCGAGGTTAGGCTCGTTCCTAGGTAAAGTCGCCATCCCGAACACAACGATACCCTCATATTTTCAATCCGGGCATCCATTTGGAAACTTCCACAATCACGCACAAGTGACGACTCACTTAACTTAAAAGTGCAAACCACCATTCTGGGCTCACTAGGCCTCGGAATGATGTGCCGTTTTTACGCCCGGTCTCGAAATAATTCCACATAATATTTAAAAAAATTATACACGGAAAATCCGAGACATTACAGGTCCACCATTTGGTACCCATACAAACCTCATGTTTTATGGTTTTGGATCATGTATTACACTTTATTTATGTTATTCTTCTCATATAAGATTGAGTGTGGGAGCAGGGGACTGATATGAGGCTCTTGATACTATTGGAGATAGTTACTGTGTCTTTTATTTGTTTATTTTTCAGCAATATATATGTATTATTATTGAATTATATCTCTATATGTATATCATAGTAATCCTATACATATTGTATACTTGAAATTTTTTATTATTATAATATTTTATTCTAGAAGTTGTTTTTTGTCTACTATTATTTTGAAAGTTGTTATGTTTTTTATTTCTTGTGATACTAATATAGTGGGTATAGTCTCCCAACCATACCATCATTATATCCCCACTACTAGTTGGTAGCCTATGGTATATGAGGAGGCGCGCTTAAGGTCTAGTCACCAACTAGATTGGGGAACCATTCAGTGCCTCTCAGATCGAGAAGCTATAAATGGTATTAGAGGGTTATTTTTCTTTTAGTATTACTATTTTATGATGTTATATATAAGACTAGGATGTGTATGAACATGATAAATATCTTTTGTCTAAGTATTCCTAAACCAAAAACATGGTAAAGATCATGTTTCCAGGGATGGGACAATTTTTTATATTGTTAGATATTATAGTTTATTTTTATTTAACCTTGGGTGATTGTTGTACTTTCATTGGTTATTGATCTACTAATTTATGGGATTTACCCTTGGCCTGGTATATAAAATAATCATCACTACATGAATCATCTTAGGTACATATATATTCACATGTCATACATATTTCGTGCATTGTATATTTAATTCCCTGACTTCTTGAGTATGTTCCATATTATTTGTATACCATTTTTTGGTACTTATTTATTATGCTTGCCAGTATAACATTATTCTATGTATTCTTTTATATGTATTGTATTTCCATGATTAATTCTATGTTTTTATTTATTTATCACATATGATAGCATGGTGTGTTATGATTTTTATATGTGGTTGGTTAAATAAAGTTCCATCATCAACCTAAATGGTGTTTTCCCATATAAAGTGTGGTGGAATTATATTCAACCAATAAATTTTGATATGTTTTATCCATGTCCATTGGTTTCATGAGATGAAATATTTATGGTTTCAATTAAATGGGTGCCAAATTTTAAATTTATAAAGTGTATGGGTGCTTTATAAATTGGGGACTGGTGAACGATATAATTGGACCATCTCATATAGGCTTGTTATATTCAAAAATAAAATGTAGTAATCTGGTTGAAAATATATTGGAACCAATGGTTCAATTCATAACATTTATTAGACTTTATAAATTATAGAATGGTGACCCATGAAATTGAAACCCTTTTTAGGGAATTTTATATTCCAAGAATGTGGATAAAAAACTAATTGAATTTACATGAATTATAATTGTACCTTATAAAGGCATGTACCTATATAATTTGGAAATGGTAATTTATCTAATCGAACTGTGATATATATGTATATTATGGGTTTGAATTCTTATAGAAAATTATTTATTTTAAATAAATATATAAATTATTAATTTATATAGGCTTATACCTCTATAACTTGGGTTTGAAAACCCATAGATTTAAAATCCTAAATCTATAACTGAACCCAAGTAGGTCAGTTGGGGAATGCTACTTATGAGATGAACCTACTAAGGATGTTTTGAAAAAACACAAATAACATGAATGGTCCCTCATAGGTAGCCTTATTTCTTTTATTCCATGATACTAAACCCATGGGGGTATGTTTGTGAATTGGACGGTTACTTAACGTGTCCATGGACACTTATATAATGCTTTGTATAAATATATGGTGGCATCATACTTGACCCATTCCCTTATTTAATAAAGTAATTACTAACTAATATTTAGCTTTAATATTATGAGGCATCAGTTAATTAAAATTATTATTAGAAAATAAAGAGTGTTTTCCTCTATAGTTTGGAAATTGAAATTTTATTTAATTAGGTTCAGTTGTGAAAAAATTATTGGTAAAATAAATGATGGGTTAAAAAAGAAATTTTGAGATATTTTCATAATTCTATATGAAATAAATTAAATAAAGTACTTAGTATAATTGTTATTGACAACCGGTACATGAAATCCATTTTTTATGATCTAATTAAAATGGTTTAATGGATGAGTTTTCATTAAATTACATAAAATGAATCTTTATAGGTGTTATAGATTAAACCATCATGTAGGGGATTTATTTATAATTTCTTTGAGTGAAAATGTGAGTGTTTCTCATAGGTTTATGCTAACTTCTAATCTATTGTTTCTTAAACCAAAATGATAGGTGGTAGATCATAGTTAACTTCAAGGTGTGACCCTAGTTTTTAATTTGACACCCTATGTTAAAATGAATGGTTATCCAATTATGGTATCTCTATAGGAAGTTAGAAACTGGTATAATTTTCAGTTGAGGTCCTAATAATGGTATTAGTTATGTGTTTAACCTTATTGATTTGGGTAGGACACTTAGTTGGTTTAAAATGACATGCATAGAAAGATGTGTGGTTTTCTCGTAAGTTGGGCCTCGAGGTCGGTATTACCATATATAGATTCCTGATGAGTGCCATCTCATTATCCTCTATGTTAGCATTGTAATCTTTCATAGATCACTCCCCTATTTGGGTGCTCAGATATGATTAGGGTCTTATATCATGATGATTCAAAACTGATTTCATACACCTTATTAATAAGTTTAACACTTGTAGGTCAATGATTCTCTATATTATTCTATTTTTCCTCTTTAGGTAGAGTTTAAAAAAATGTTTTATGTCGTGTGATCAAAACTATTATATGATAAATGGTTCCCATGTGAGACCTTTGGTCTATGTAGAAAACCTAGATGCCCTTAGTTTTGACACAGATCCTAGTGGGTCAATGATGACCATTTTGATCGAGGAAACCTATGAGAGGGGTTGGACTATTTTTCACAAATTAATTTCTAGGAAATGTACATTGTTTTATAATCATTTATAGACCAATTCATGGAAGGTGATCGAGTATTTCTATTCAATAATGGTAATTTATTTCATTTCAAAAATCACCATAAGTGCTTGATATCGAACAAGGATTTAATGGGAAGGATGGTTCACGTGCTTAGCCTAGTTGACCAGTGGGTGTGTGGTTAAAATTTATTTATTGATAATGATGTTATGAGGTAGATGGTCATTTAATAAATCATGGCCCTATTAAGGTGACAAATTTTGGAATGGAGTTCCAAGGGAGAACCTAGAATGTTAGAAACTAATGTTATAAGTAGCACAATTAACATGAAATTTTTGACATATGACTCATGAGATCATGAATCGATTATATAATTGGAGGGGTTCATGATGAAAACCAATGTGGATGAATAGTTAGTTTCCACCGAATATTTGTGATGACTATTTATAATTGAACATCAGTGTCTATACAGGTTCAAGACAAGGGCTGATAGATTCAAGTATGTGACTCTTGTAGGCATGGAAACCCATAGATTTCAGTAAGATTAAAATAAATTATCATGGATGTGGAATATACTATAATGTAACAAGACACTCATGGTTATGGTATGTGTTTTCAAGTGTTGAAAAAGGTAGGTATGGCCTAGTTGATGTGAGTAATGATCAAAGAGAGCTTTACACGACTATCAATAAAATATCAGTGTGATTCTTGTTAAGAGGCGATCACACCCCTTATCTTACCATCACCCAAACTAAGCTGAGATAGAATCAAATATAAATTTAGTTTCCTATTTAAATATATTTTATGAATTTATGAAAAGATTCCTTGGGATTTTTTCTCAAGGAAAGGTTTGAAGATGAGTGAGATGGTGTGTAATACACCATTGACCATTGGAAGGTGATGGACCTCATCATGATTCAAATTCAAAATTATCCCTCATAACTATTCTTTAGAATTAGGAATGGGTGATAGTTGAATTTTATTCTAGTTCTCATTATGAGAAAGTTCATTTCCATTCCATTCACATGTCTAGGATGGACGAGGCATGTGCTAAGGTAATCTGTTTTTGTTTTGATTAAGTGGAGAAAATTATTCTCATAAGGTGGGGTGTAGGATGTCAGTCACCAGTGGAAAAAATCATGTGGGAAGGGTTATGGGACCTCGATATCATTCATTTGATGGATTATTTGTCCTGAGTATTCTATTTAATAGATGAAACAATTTATGGCTTGATTCCTTAATAAATTCCAGGTATGGTTCAATAATGGATTTGGGTGAAATATTATACGGGTGTTAAGATCAAAGTAAATTATGAAAATACATGATTTATGGATTAGAATAATTTATATTCTGGGTTTATTAAATGAATTTTTTATATAGTATATCTAACCTAAAGTTGGGAATGAGCTTCGATGAGTGTGTTCGTAATGATCTCGATACGCCTTGCAATAAGAATTCAGAATATGGTTCTATTGATGAATCGATTATAGGACTCAGAAGACTTATAAAAAGTTGGACAAAGGTAGTTAAACTTGAATTATATCAAATATTTGGATGTGGTCAGTGAGAAATTATACGAGGAACACTATTGGGATGATAGGGGTGAAACTTAAAGAGTTGGTCGGGGATTTTGAGGAAAAGTCGGCATGACCAGTTAAAGTGTGATCGATTGGGAATATGAACTCTTTGATCTAATATAATTCCATGAGAAATATTATCATGTAAGAATAGGTGTTTCAATTGGATAATTGTTCCAAAAACTACTTTAGGATTCTAGTACCACGTTTTAATATGCCATTCCAATGGTGAGAGCACAATGACTTGAAGCTTTCCATGAGAAATTCAAAAACCTATAGTGGTGAAATTCCAAAGGAAGGTTGATAGAAGGAGATGATAACATGATCATGCATTAGAGATGAAGAGATCATGAAATTTCCATCTTAATATTTTGGTGGTGGTTTGATTAATTTTCTTAAGTTTTAATTGATCAAGTACCACATGATTTAAGTAATTTCTAGAGTTGTGTTGAAAATTTATAAATTAAATGCAACCATATTAATGAAAATTCATGACCTAATTAGGTTGGTTGATGTTTACATTATTCCCCAAGGATTATCAGGGGTGAGAAGTTCTAAGGTGGGGAGGTTTTAACATCCTTCATTTTTATCCAGTTGAAAATCCTAAAGGAAATTTAACTTTGCATTTAGTGGATGAGCTAAATATTAAAAAGAGTCTCAGAATGTAATTATGAGAGTTAAAAATCTCAAATTTTTTGTTTTCGGATAATTTTTAAGGAATGAGATGTGTCTCGGAAGTTTGGATGTGTTTCAGGGGTGTTGGGATCCAAAATCCCACTTTACAAGAGAAATAAATAGGGTGCATGATTTCTTTAAAACATTTGGACCCTCAAAAGAAATTAAGCATCCCTATAAGGGATTTATAATGGTTTTATAAGACTTAAAAGGTGGGGAATATGGATTTATATAGTAAATTTCATATTTGGGAACACAAGATATGCACATTTTTCAAAACTATGTGCCAATCCACATGGTTAGTTCCACTAAACCAGTAACACAACACAGTTGGTGCATAGTTAGCTCAAACTGTGCATCCAAACCATATAGGGTATTGGTCATAAACAGTATGAGATGCATGGTTCGAATACAGTTATTAAAACCATGCAGCCTAACCATGTTCCTCATTAAATGGGGAATATTACCATTTTTATCCACTGACCATAAATGGGATTTACCCCATTTTCCTCCCCCATTTGGTCAGGATATCCCATTATGTGCCTCTCCTTCCATTTACAATTCCATGGAGGATCTCATTCATCTGGTGTCCAAATCGAGCACTATCAGATGTGTTAGTATTGTATTGGTGATTCTATAACTCATATATTTTCTATCATTCAATTATCTCCCCATACAGAATGCTAAATTCATGTGAGATAATCTACCATATTTTCAAGGTTTTGGATGATTCTTCCAATTTATTTTAAATAAGATGAAATCAAATCTTGATGATGGATGAGGGAAGTATCCTAATTATGTGGTAGATGGTTTATTTTCTTTTCCCTTAATGTTTCAACCTTTATAAAGTATTTTCATTATGTTGTAAGTTGTAATTTTCTATGTATTGATACTAAAATGTGAAACTCCTTAAATTAATTACCTATAACTCATTTAGACATGCTACAACACCCTTGTACATTATAGGTTTATGACCTCAACCCAAACCACCATGTAAGGTGAGTTCAACTGATTTTCCTCAGAATCAATGATTGAATATTTGAATAAAACAACCCTTAGGGTGTGTTTTTTTATTCACATGTTTATAATTTCCTATTAATTTTTTGAATCCCCTAATTAGGTGTGATGGCTATATATTATAGAAAATGATTAAATATACTTAAATAAATGACATGATGATTATACATCTTTATTATAATAAAACCACCTTTGAGGTGTGTGGTATTATCTTATAAAAAGGGGTTATTTAATTAGAATAATTAGATGATGTATGTAGTGTTTACATACATGGACTCCTATATAATTTATAATTGAATTGAAATATGAAATCTTCTTGTACATGGACTTTTCATTATTTCTAAAATAAAAAAAGTATGTAATTTGATTTAATGAAGAGTGAATGGTAAAGCCAACTCACTTACCCATTCTTGGAACTTATAATCAAAATGAAAAACATTATTTGTTTAAAATATAAATGGGCATGGAGTCCCTTATATTATGATTATGGGTATGGAACATTGGGCATATCGTCACTTATGCTATTATTATGGGTATAGAACCGTTGTCATAGAATCCATTATATTATGAATAATGAGAATGGTGAACCTGGGAATGTAATCCCTTAAATTATGATTATGGGAATGGAACCCTAGGCATGGAATCCATTATATTATTATCGATGGGTATGGAACCCAAGGAATGACATACCTTATCTGATATGTGATCCTCCTAGGTCGATGCCTCAATACTGAACTGTGGATTCACATTGGTTCATGTATATAGTTTCATAATATTTTCTTATTTATTCATATATATACATGATGGTAGGTGTTCATAGATATTCCAGCTTAGGATGAAGAAGTTATGGTATTCCAGTTCTCATTGAGGAATTCAAACCTAACTTTTTTATATTTACATTTATTACACTACCTTACTTTTGATATACCTGAACACTACTTTATTTTATAATCAAGGAGTAGATTAGTGTAAACACCATTGGTTGTGGCCTACTAAAAATACCTCACGCCCTATTTAGGCCACCATTTCGTACCCAAAATGAACTCATGTTTGTTGGTTATAGATCATGGATTTCCATTTCTTGTTGTTATTATTCTTGGCCGGATGGAGTGTGGGAGTAGGGGATTGAGTTGGGGATCATGATGATATTGAAGATAGATACTTAGTAATTTATTTAATTATTTTTCAACACTGTGTATGTATTTCTATCACATTGTATTCCTTTATGTATATCATAACATGCCCATAAATATTGTATACCTGGAATGGATCAGTTTATCTGTATTTAATTTTGGAAGTTATTTATTTTCATCCACTATTTTTTCATTTATTATGCTTATGTGGTATTTTGATACTAATATTGAGGGTAAAGACTCCCCATTGTACCATCATTAGACCCTCACTAGTAGTCAGAAGCCTCTGGCATATGGGGAGGAATACTTGATGAATAATGGCTAATCAACTCGGGGCATCATTTAGTGTATTTTAAGTCAGGATGCCAAATAAATGGTGTAAAGGTTTCAAATGTTTATTCATAAAATATGAAGAATATCATCTCAATGACTTATCTAAATTGAGAGGGATTAAAATCACATGACATTCATGTTAGCATTCAAGATTTAATTCCTATGGAATTATGTTTCATTCTAACTCAAAATGTATGATTCACATTAACCGAGATTTTCTTCCTTTTCAAAGATATATATAGTATATTTATAGACACAATGAAGTTTTCATCAATGGACAAGGAAATTTTTCCATATTAATTTAACTGGATATTTTATCCCCACCATAAATCTTGGATATAATCATTTACTTCATGGTTCACTTGGTTAGAGAGATATAACTATACAGAATTGTATATTATAGACTAATGTACACTATTGAACAATATATGATGATTTTAAAAGAGTATGAAAAAATAGAATTCATCTAAAATGTTTTCTTATGGAGGAATATATTGTTGAGAAATACATTGAATTTGATACTAACAACCTATCTGATGTGGATATCATTGTCCTACCAAAATAGCATTACAATAGGTGACTTGTGGGTGAAGTAATTTGTGTAAGATATTTTTGCATCAATTTATATTATAAAGTCAGAGTAGGATCACATTTTTTTGTTTTATATAATAGTATATAGGTGGATCCCTAATTTTAAGCTCATAAATTAATTATTATGGATTTTAATCCATCAAGGGTTAAATGATGGATATCAAACACACATAATAAATAGTTTATAGGATGGTTTAAAAACCTTATTTTTAAGGAGTTATATAAAAACCCAAATTAAATTTTAGAAAATCTTCTATATGTATCTAAAGAAATAATTATACATTTATTATATAACCATAATTTTTTAATTAACACTTATACTTTCTATAAAAATGAACATGAGTGACGTAGTATGATTCAAATAATGAAGTAATTCTTTTGAAGGAAATGATGTATGTATAAGGTAACATAGATAGATGTAACGTCCCGACCCAGCTCAACTCTAAGACAGTGGCTGGATCGATGCGTCACATAACCTCATGTGCATCTCCCTAAATTACAGAGGCTGAAGACTAGCAGTGAGGGCCCTTTTTGTGTCTTTGGGGGAGACTATGCCCTCATAGGTAACATATAATATCACAGCGGAAGTAAACAACAAAAAATAATAAGTAGTGGAAGCATGTGAATAAATAAACTACAACAGAAGAAATGTAAATAATCCAACTAAATAATAAAAACAAAGTGTGGAAACTCAGAAAAGAGTGTCATGCCATGATATGAGTCTAAACTGAAAGTACGGAAAACAGAACTCAAACACACAATCAACTAAAAGAAAAGACACAAGCATCAACTGCATCACGAGCAAGGCTGGTCCTATGCCCCAGTCTCCATCCTAAGTAGTAATGAACAATCAAACATCGGTAGCAGCACACTTACCCTTGTTAATACCTGCGAGCATGTAATCTACTTGGGTGTTGATGACACCCGATCAGGGTGTGAGATAAAATCCCTATAGGTCGGCACTCACGCTGTCTAAACCTTTCCATTTCTTGAAAAAATAAAAATGCAGTGTTCCATTACATAACCATTTCAAATATATTAATTGCAGTGCAATGAAATAAATAAGTCAGCTCGGGTCCCAAAAGGAACTCGTGACTGGTCACCTGCTTCAGCCTAAGCTGGTAGTCTGAAAGAGTACCAGTTAGCAGAAATTCATGAACACACACACACACACACACACACACACACACACACACACACACACACACACATATATATATATATCCTAGAAAGAAAGGTAAAACCTAGAAAAAGTATACCCCAAGCTTGTTATTTAACTTGGGGTTCAGTCCAGTGTCAACCAGGCACACTTCCACATATCAGGGGAAATATATCAATTCTCAATAGACTCAATTATCAATAACATAAACCTTAAGTGCATCATTATTTAAGGTTTGAGTAGAAAGTTAGAGTCTGAGCCCGTCCTGAAGGTATCACTATGAAACATCCATAAATTTATCAAATGTCACCGATCCCATCCAAGGAAATCTTTTGAAAGACCAAGTATCACCCGAGGCATGAATTTATCATGAATCCATCTCGATCTCACAAAAAGGGGTTAAGTGTCATTTGAGGATGGCTTATCCACATTGTCAACGGATCCATCCTGATGGGCCCTTTTGGAAACGATATCACTCAAAAGTATTAGAAAGTTCAGGGAAGTCTCAGTCCAGAAAATCCAATGACACCGCCCCTAGCACATAGAGGTAACCCGTCAGGAATGGAGGATCTAAGCTTGACCCTTAATACGGGACCCACCTCCTTTCCCCGCCCTGAATTTAATTAATTTTTTCATAGTAGCAGATATGACATAATCATCATATAAAGTCACAGCTCGAAAACTAACCAGATACACCCGTGCATCACAAGGCATAAATTTAATAGTACAACACAACAACTTGCAAGGAAATATACATATCATATCAACCTCAGCAGATAATTCATATTTAAATAATAAAGATTTTTGTAAAACAAGTGTCAATGATCCAACAATTGAAGTTCATGTTCAAGAAAATATTTATTTAATTTAATTACAATAAAAATTTTCTTCTTAACACATAAAATTAATCAAACAATTAACTCAGCTAATGGAATAATACACCAATCATGTCAGCATGTACGAAGGGGTGTCCAATTTTTTTTGCAATAAATCAAACAACTATTCATTTAATTTAAAAACAATAAGAAGGGGCTGCGCAATACCTGCAGCTAATTAAATTAATAACCTGAATAACGAAAAAATACACCGAATATGTTGGCACACCCAAAGTGGTGTCTGATATTCTTGCAACCATTCAAAAAAATTAATTTAATATGATTAAGGAAGCAACAATTAAACAAAACCATTAAAGTAATTAAAATGGGTAAAATTACACAAAGCCGGTAGGCACCGACTAACGGCACAACGGTGCGTTTTTTATAAATCACAACTAAATGGAGGTAAAGCATGTAGGAACCCTACCTTGTAGTCTTAGATGACTCTAAGATCCACAATAGGCTTATATTTGACCTAAAAATGATGAAAACGAAGGATTTTAAAAAAAAACCCAAAATAGGGTAAGAATCTTCCGTGACGAACTGTGCGCAGAATACTAAATGGAATCAAACGATTCCACTTGATCAACGTCATCCTTTACCTAAGTCATACTGTGTATCTTACGGTGAAGGAATTGAACGTCGGATGGAGGTGCAGTGGCCTTCTGAAGGGGCTGTTGGTCGGTGTGATGGGATTGAGGTGTGCGGTGTGATGAGTGGGAGAGGGAGAGAGGAGAGGAAAAAAGAAAAGAGAGAAAAGAAAGAAAAACAAAAGAAAAGAAAAATAAGAGAAAAATAAAAGATAAGAGAAAAATTAAATAAAAGAAAAATATAAAATAAAACAAAATAATGGAAAGGAAAATAATAAAAATAATTAAAAATGGGAATCCCCCATTTTAATTATTTTCATTTTTCCCGTAACCCCCTCTTTATTTTATTTCAGAATTTCTTTCTATCCTTTCTTGCTTTTTTTTTAAATCTTATTTAAATATTTTATTAATTTTTTCAAATCCTTAATTAATTATTTAAAATCCGAACACTATGCCAAAGCGTGACGTGACATTTTTCATGAAACATCTGCAATTATTTAAATTAAATAAAAAGTTGTCTGGGACCCGCAACGAGGTGTGCAGGTGCGCGCCCTGGGTCACTTAATTAATTATACAAAAATAATGTAAAAATGGTTTGTACCTGATTAAGGTCGGGAGGTTATAACCTCCCCTCTTCAAGACAACTTGTCCCCAAGTTTCCCTTCCGAAGGTAGTGGAACGTCGCCAGAGAAGAGTTTCGACCACTGTGCATGTACAACCATCTCTCGCTCCCAGGTCTCGTCTTGAATGGGTCCGTGTTTCCACAACACCCGGACCAGTGGGAGTGACTTGCCTCAGAGGAATTTATTGCTACAGTCGACGATATAGATCGAATGCTCCACAAAGGATGCATCAACGTCAAGCTCTATGTCGTTAGGGTCCAAAGAATGAGACGGGTCTGGATGATATTGTCGAAGTTGAGATACATGGAAAATGTCGTGCATGGCACGATACCTCTGTGGTAGAAATAACCGATAGGCTACCAACCCAACTCTCTCCACTATCTTGAATGATCTGATGTATCTCAGTGATAACTTCCCCTGTCTCTTGATCTTCCTGTGACCCAACCTCGGAGAAACACGCAAAAAAGACTCAATGTCCCACCTCAAACTCTAGAGGTATGTGGCAACAATCGGTATAAGAATTTTTTCTGGACTGATCTGTAGTCATATGCTTCTAAATCAGATGAACTTTCTCAGAAGTCTCTTGAATGAGATGAGGACCCAACAGAGCTACCTCGCCTGCTTCGAGCCAGCATAAAGGTGAACAACATGTTCTACCATAGAGATCCTCGTATGGAGCCATTTGAATTATCGTCTGGAAGCTTTTTTTATAGGTAAACTCAACAAGAGGTAAATGATTCTCCCAGGAACCTCCAAAATCAAGGATACAAGCATGTAACATATCCTCTAACACTCGTATAGCTCTCTTGGATTGCCCATCGGTCTGAGGGTGATATGCAGTACTCAGAAGTACCTGTGAGCCCAGTGTCTTTTTCAACCTTTTCCAGAACCATGAAGTAAAATGAGTATCCCTGTACGAGACAATATAATGAGGTACACCATGAAGTTGTACAATTTCCCATATATACAACCTTCCCAACTCATCAATTGTAAAGGTCTCTCAGATTGGAAAAAAGTGTGTAACCTTGGTCAACCTATCGACAACCACCCATACTGCATTACTGCCTTGAGGAGATCATTCGAAATCTATGGTGATGTCATTCCATTTTCATTCAAGAATGGATAGAAGTTGTAGGAGTCTAGTAGGTCGCTGGTGATCTGCCTTCACCTGTTGGTAGGTGGAGAACCAAGTGATGAAACCTGCTATCTACTTCTTCATACCAGGAAACCAATATTGTCGATACATGTCTTTATACATCTTGGTCAGCCCAGGATGAACTTACCAAATAGATGTGTGAGATTCCTTCATCAGCACTTATCGTATGCCTGAAGGTACCCATAAACGACCATAGTAAAGGAGAGTTCCACTTCCATCAATAACCCAACCAGAAGGTGGGTTCTCTACTGCAAAACATTCCCTCAAAATGAGACCCTCAGGGTAAATCAACTACTGCCTGTAGACTTGATCTAGAAGAGAGGATATCACTATAAGAGTTTCTAGAATCGGTTTTCCATTATTCTCTTGAACCTCTAGATGCATCTCTGAAAAAAAGTCCGTCATCTTCCACTCACTACTGGCTACCTACACAGCATGTGTCTGTGTCTTGTGGATTTGTTTTAACCGAGGGTGGGAGGACCGGTACACCCGATGGTCGATCTTACAGAGGGATTGGTTCTTCTCAATCGGTCAGGTTGGGTATATCGGTCTTCATTTTGAAATGCCCAATGGTTCTGTATCCAATGATCTGTGGACCTACCTTCCAAAGGCAGGCGTTTGCCGAGCGATTCGGCCAGCGATGCTTAATAACTCACATTGGTCGAGAGGATGGGAAGTCGGGCTCATCGCACCCTTTTGGGGGGAATTATTGAATGTTCTAGGACTCTCTTATAGATTTAAGACGTATTCATATGTTCACGAATCTTTGGTTTATACCCAAGCATAGTATCCATGGATTACTTCTGGTTGGCAATGGTCATCTGAACACAGGGATTCTGAATCATTTAGGCCCGAGGTTTACCATCCCTCATTGGATTAATGACTCCGAGGAGTTTGGAAACATTAAGACGACACTAGTCTGAAGCCTCATAACTTGGCGCTCTAGAGTTTATTGTCATCTAGGGGGGATAAATAACAACTTGAGCATTTGGATCGAACCCGTGATATAGGATTCCTATGTATCCTTGTGAGAGGAATCAGAATCCACATAGTTCGGTGCCACTTAATGGGACACATCACCTTTTAAGTTCATGCAACAAGGACCCGACCGTTCAGTTTAACGTCTTGTGGCAAGGACACCTGGGTGAGAGATGCCCAGTCAAAGTTGGTGCGGGAGTTACGCCAAATCTATAAGGACCCGACCTTAAATATTAATTATTATTGAATTAAATAAATAATTCACATTGAAGATCTTTTCAGGTTTAGAGTTTTAGATAATTAGGACATAACTATTACATCTCAAAAGATTACAAAGTAGACACTTCTACTAAGTTTCCATAAAATAAAAACTCTTAAAAAGAAACTTGTCTAGTTCTATGTTTTAGATAGCATGACGTTTCCTTGTTCCCATCCTTGACCCTATTCCACATTATGTCCTGTGAAAAACATTTCAAAAAAAAAAACTTGGGGTGAGCATAAAAAGCTCAGTAAGGGTTATAACAATACGGAAAGAAAACATTAGTCCATGTATACATCAGAATCAATGAAATCATACTTTACTCATAAAACATAAGCAATTTAGCATACCTCATGAAATCATAAGATTTGTGCATAACTCAATAGAAATAATAAGACATAAAGGTAACTTGAGGAATTCATAACATTCTTACGTAGGTAGTAACCCTCATGGTTATGTTTGGAATACCCATCATAGTATATTCCCTAAATCTCTTCGGAGAAACCTTAGCGTTTAACCCCTTCGCGTTACACAATGCATTGGAGAGCTATATCGGGCTCACCCGCCCTTAGTTTATCACGGAACCACCCATCTTCATAAACAATTCCCAAGAACCGTAACATAATCATAACACATAACTTAAGCATAAAGTAAAGATAACATTCCCCATTGCAATAACAATATTACATTTTAAGATATTGAAATAATGAATCCATTCTAAAAAACCATTTTTCAAAACCATTTAATAAAGAGATTTTTGAATCAAAGTGTCCCATACCACTTTGAAGCTTTTTAACATTTTAAACCATTAATATCCATATAAATAAATCCTTGAAACCATTTTGAAAACATGGATATTAATGAGAAATATTTATAAGAATAAATCATTAAAACATTTAAAATGATATTTTAGTTAAAGGGTTTTTAACAAAATGAGAGACACTTTAATATAATAATTGAGGAATAACATTTAATCAGAACTTTATAATATCATGAGAATAAAGGGATTAATTATATAATATTCCAAAGGATATTATATACACCATATAAGAGTGAAATGGTACATAACAACAATGAATTCTCAATAGAAATGTAAAATGAGATAAAATCCCTTATAAAGAAGGTATCCTTAAATTAAGGATAAATCAATCTCATAATTATGTGTGAAAAATATAAATACACCCAATATAAGTGGATATTAAGTGTAAAACAATAAAATGTCATTCAAACATATTAAAATGATGACATATTCAATAACTACATGTTGAACCCAAAGAAATCGAAATTGGGTTAAGAAGTTCCCATGGTAAAATTCGACAGCCTAACGACGTCACTTTAAAATTCATAAAATTAGTTGATGAGAGATAAAATGGTATCTCATTACTTGGACATAAAATTTACATCAATAAGGATATATAAGAACATATCCCAACATAAAAATATGTAAATTAAAAGACATAACAAAATAAGTCTTTTAAAAAGAGGAGTGTGAAAGGTTCCCTTACTGATTTGGGAAACTTTCGAAACGTACACCCCATGAAAGAAGGGTCATAAAATGAAGATGTAAATACCCATAAATGAGATTATATTATACAAATAGTATATTAATGGGTATTACACACACCACACAAAAGGAAATAGTGGCAAATGTAGCATGAATCTCACGGGAATAAAAAGTGATATGAAAATCCCCTTATGAAAATTCGGCAGCCTAACGACGCCACATAAAACTTCCAAAAATGGATTGATGAGATCAAATAGGGTCTATCATCATATGAACATAAAAATTATATAAATATGAATATAAAAGAACATCCTCCAACATAATAACAGGGAGCATAAAATAAATGACATAAAAGAGAGTACTTGAAAAGAAAGAGAGAGGTAGGATCCCTTACGAAAATTCGGCAGCCTAACGACGCCACTTAAAAATTATAAAAATGAATTGATGAGAGTAAGTGGGGTTATCTCATTATGTGAAAATAAAAATTATAGTATGGTTAATATAAATAACATACTCCAACATAAGAACATGGAGCATAAATGAAATGACATAAAAGAGGGTACTTGAAAAGAAAGAGAGAGGTCGGATCCCTTACCTCAAGTACGACTTGTCTTGTTCATTTATTTATATTCCTGAATAATAAACTTTGGTCAATTTATAATTTCTTAAGGTCCTACTTTAAATATTACTATTCAGTTCATATCACATATTAAAATGTTATAATAATTGGTTAATAATGTGAGTTCATATTAGACGTTTTTGTCGATGTTTGGTACATGAGTAAAAAATGAACTTGTTTGAAAATGATTGTCCATGTAGTTATAAGTAAATAATCTCCATAATAGTATTAATGATTTAGATATCATATATATCCAGTACATATTCATTTTATACGATTCAATAACATTTGGAGATAAAAAGAAATGAAATGCACTGTTCATGGAGACGATAGGCCGTACGTACGCATGAACGCTACTTTCATTTATTTGACATATTAATGGAATTAAAAATAATTTAGAGATATATATATTATAATTCCAGTATAATATATATGTTTTACAGGTTACATTAGTTCATTAATTTCATTCTTTATACATTCCATGTATTGCATGAACTAGTCACATCACTTGAGGGGGCGGTAGTCCACACTTCCTCGTATGAAATTATCGCAATTGCACAACATGAAAAGCATAAAGGTATGTTTTAAATATAAAATACAGAATCAAATGGGAAACATAAATACCATATATATCATATATAAAATACATTGACATCATAATGGCCACCATGAAATGTTTTAAGAGAAGATTGAACAATCATCGTTTCGTGAGGCAGTAATTCTCCATCCACAGAAACAGTATGTTCTTTAACCATTATACGTATGTGTGTGTAATTGTAGCTTGAATACTTAACATAACAACATCATAGTATATTTAACATACTGGTTTTGTTACAAAAGAAAGGAATAAAAAAAGTTTAGGGGGTTGGAGAAGCAAAATAACACAAAAGAACACTAGGGAAGACTTTACCTTTAAATCAGGTAACTCTTTTTGATTTGAGCTCAAAGGCTTCCTTGGAAATACTTATGCCCAAAGTGAGTATTCTAGGAGTAAGAGAGGGATGTGGAGAGACAAAATGGGCAGAGGTTAGCTGATCCAAAGGCTTGAGAGGTGTGGGTAAGGTGGTAGAGGTGGGGGCCTTTTATAAGGGGAGAGGAGGGGCACTCTTGGAAAGTCTTGAAAAGTAACATTATTATAAAATGATTTTAGTATTTTAAAGGTCCCAAAATTATATATTTAGAGGATAATGTTATAATAATTCTAAATACATACATACAATAGGTTTTTTATTAGTTTAGGTCTTATATTTTACATTATGTTTTCATTTTATTTAAATCGTTAAATAATGAGGTAATCACTGCCTCATCATGGTGTCATAAATAACTTAATTTATTTAATGTCTAAAAATTATAAAAAAATATCATGATGTAGGAAATATTTTTATCTTTCTAATTAATATTTATAGTAAAACATATGACTTGTATAACCCCATGTAAAATTTCTTTTAGTAAAACAACACATGTTTGTGACATTTTTATTTTAACATTAAATAAAAAGTTATTAATGTCATTTTCCTACCAAAGTGGCTCCATGGGGTCCCCAAGTTGACCCATGGAATTTATTGGTCGGAAATGACTCATCAAATAAGGGTAGGATGTGTTTCAAGGTCATTTCATATTATTATATCATTATCTTTACTTTATATTACACTAATTACCTTTAATCGCGATTAATAAAACTTACAAGTTACTATTCACCAAAAAAATTATTTTAATCCCATTGAACCACATTTTAAATCCTAATGAAAACAATGTATGTTGGATTTTTGAAGTTCAAATCATAGAATTGGTAAAGTTTCACTTAAACAAAAAATCAGTTTTTACTCTACCACTTAGTGGTTTCACTATTCATCAAAAATTGAAGTTTTTTAGAAAAATACCAAAAAATAACCCTAAGCTATATTTGATATTCCGAATTCAAAAATGATGTCCATTTTAAAAAATTCGAAACATATAAGTTGCATTAATTAATTTAATAATTAATTCCCGCTGTCAAAACAAATAGCGTGTTTTTAAGAAACAATATTTATTAAAATATTGACACTAGTTTAAGTCCAATTTCAAATTGAAATTAATTCCAATGACCACCATTGTATTAAATGGTAAAAATATATTCTAATTGAACTTTAAAACCAATTAAAAAGATAATCTAATTATATAAATAAATTAGATTAAAAAGAGGTTTTGAATAAAAATACAACATTTCTCACTTATTCATTAAAAATGAACTTTATCGTAAAAATACAAAAAATTTACAGAAAGTAAATTTTGATGTATCGATTTTAAAGAAGAATTTTATTTTATCAAATATAACACATAAAATTTTCAAAAAGTGGATTTAAAAGTGGTTCTCCATCAAAAGGCGGTTAATCGACCTTTTAAAGAATATTAGAATGTTTACGCTTAAAATTGGATTCATTCGCATTTTTAATACTCTAACATTTATTTTAAAAAGTAAAAATATTTGAAAAACATATATAATCATTTTGTAGTTAGTTCTATTCATTATTGTCATTACAATGGCTAGGTGTAAACTACCATTTAAAATAAAATTATTTTATTATTAGAGTGCAATGTAAGATTTCAAAGGAACTTGTTGTTGCGTATTGGGTAATCCATCGAGCATAGAGTTCCATTTAAATTAATATTAACATTTTATTCACAAATAGGGATAAATATAAAAATTTCATATTCTTTATTTACCTGGGGTGTTACAGAAGCGGCCCGGAAGACCCAAGGGAAGTCATTTCCTCGGCCTAGATACGGTCCTGCTGGGGTCATGAGGACATGGTCTGAAAGTGACGGGTGTGTATCAGAATTAGATATCGGGATTGCACCTCGGGGAGGTTTCCTACGTATCCAGGTTGGTCAGAAATCAAATTCCACATAGTTCTTGGAGATTAGGGCTTACACCTGAGAGTTGCCTGTCGTTGGGATTGAACCTCGGGGAGGCTTCCTATGTACCCTTCTTAGGAGACAGGGATAAAAACCCACGTAGTTAGTTTTGAGGGGCATGATTGGGACTTACACATGGTTAGTGGCACGAATTGGGATTGAACCTCAGGGAGGCTTCCTACGTACCATGCTTAAGAGATAGGGATAAAACCCGCGTAGTTCATTCTGAGGGGCATGATTGGGACTTACATGTGGTTAGTGGCCCAAATTGGGATTGAACCTCGGTGAGTCTTCCTATGTACCCTACTTAGGAGACAGGGATCAAAACCTGCATAGTTCATTCTGAGGGGCATGATTGGGACTTACACTTGGTTAGTGGCCCGACTTAGGATTTATCCTCGGGGAGGCTTCCTACATACCCTGCTTAGGAGACAGGGATCAAAACCAGCGTAGTTCGTTTTGAGGGGCATGATTGGGACTTACACATGGTTAGTGGCCTGAATTGGGATTGAACCTCGGGGAGGCTTCCCATGTACCCTGCTTAGGAGACAGGGATCAAAACCTACGTAGTTCATTCTGAGGGGCATGATTGGGACTTACACATGGTTAGTGGCCCGAATTGGGATTGAACCGCAAGAAGGCTTCCTACGTACCCTGCTTAGGAGATAGGGATCAAAACCCGCTTAGTTCATTCAATCACCACCGTTGTGCAGATGTCGCAGCCATTACAAATCTCTAAGCCCACGTGAGTCATGCTCAGTGTGAGAAACAATAGAATGCGATAGACTTGGAAAGCCTCACACTTTTTCCTCCTCGGCGGAAGGTGGTCGAAACTGTAAGACTCTCCTTCTTCTCGACATCGGAGGAAGGTAGAAGTCACACCGACAGGACTGTGGGCGATGCGAGGGAGAAATGAACCTTCCTGGAATGGAGGGGAAGACCATTGGATTCCAGCGAGGATGGTGTGGGGCTTACTTCAGGAGGGATTCCCAGAATTTTATATGAGGTTTAGGTGTGCTATAGTTTAAAGTCATAGATCTTGGATAAAGACATCACAGTTTAATGTCGTGTTGCAGGGACTATTTCCATATAGTTTAACGTCATATGGATAGGAGGTGGGCCATATAGTTTAACATCATGTGTTCAGGACGACTAAGTAAGAGATACCTAGAAATGGTTGGTGTGAGACTTACGCAAGGGCATCCCTTTCTGGATGAAGCTAGAAAAAGGAGATAGGTAATGTGGTTATAGGAGAGTCATGAGGAGTAGCTCGACTCATGGCATCTATAGGATGGATGTTGCGGCGGCATAAGGGTGAAATAGAAAATATTTTCCACCCCCCCTGAAAATTCTGCAGTGCGACTCTCCATTTTTCATGGGGGTCAGTGACGGTAGCGAAGGGACCGGCCCGGAAGGCCGGGGCTGCAGACCGACACAGAGCCCGAATGGGGGTGTGGGGGTGCAGCCCCCATGGTATGGACCAGCGATTTCATGGGGTTTTCCGCATGGGGCGGGCCGCGTAGGAGCTGGACACGGAGAGCTGGCCATGGCAGAGCTGGCCGCGTAGGGTGTCTGTGGAGGGGCAAGCCGCATAGAAGCTGGCCGCATAGGAGATGGCCACAGAGGGTATCCGCGAAGGAGCTGGCCACGTAGGAACAGCTGCAGAGAGGCTGTCCATGAAGGAGCGAGCCACGTAGAAGCTTGCCACATAGGAGATGGCCTCAGAGGGTATCTTCAGAGGAGCTGGTCGCGTAGGAGTAGCTGTAGAGAGGCTGTCCGTGAAGGGTGTCCACGGATGAGATGGTCGCGGAGGAGGAGGTCCACATAGAAGCTAGATTCCTAGGATGTCCGTGAAGGAAAAGGCCGATAAGGGCTGGCCGCGGAGGAGCTAGCCGCATGTGGTTTGCGGTTTGGTTTCTCCTCTATGCGGAAGAGTGCATCCACGAACGATATGGGGTCCGTGGATGGTCGCGGAACTTTACCGCTGGGAGCGATTTCTCCAACGTATCCCCAAGGGGTTTCACCCGTCCTTTTCATCCTATCCCCCTTTTTTTACCCCCCTCGGGGTCTATTTATAGAGTAATGAAGATGTTGTATCGACGGGGCACACGATGCTGTTTGAGGAAGCCCATGAAGAAAGCCTCACCCGCGTATGACTCGGTCAATCGATATTTATGGAACCGAGTTTCGCGGAATTGCTCTGCGGCCATGCACCACTCCACCTCTATTTGGAAAATGACAAGGTCCGCAGTCACATACGGCTTCCTCCTCCATTTCTCGAATGACGACGCGCGCGACATGGGCTGGTTGGCGCGGTTCGCGACGGTGGACCGACCTAGCGTCTATCCTAATTCGCGCCCGCAGAGGGATCCCCACCTCTATTTCGCGAATGACAATGGTCCACGGAGGGGGAGGCTCGCTGAACCAGCCACATACCATCAAAGTTGGGCCGATATGCAGACCGATCAGTCCTTTTCCAATCTTGAGTATTCTCTATATTTTTGCCCGATCCTATGAGGGGAATTGGGTATAATCCTTTCTCAAATAAAGTGGAATACCCATTCCTCTTTGCGGATTTTTCAGGACCCTACAAATTCCTCCCATCAGAATGGGGTCTGATCAGAATGAAGAGGAGGATATTCCGATTTAGAGTGGTCCTGAAAATCAATGAGTGATTGGACAATGCTCTAAATTTTTCCTGAGCCAAGGGACTCAACGAGCACAGTTCGACATTTTCTAGGGTTTTGTAGAAAAACACTACAAACTTTTTTTCTTTTCCATCAATACCCTAATTTTTCCTGGGCCCATTTGGTGTGGACCCAGCGGGTATGGCTCAGCTTTTTCTTAGGTTTCCTTTTTTGGGTTTTTGGCCTAACAGGCTTTGTGTGTCTTTTTGTGAGTGGTTTAAAGTCCTACTGACAAGACTATCATCACTGATGTTTTAGGTCGAACATCTTTGACCAGATATGGTGGGGCGAGGGCCCTGATGAGGTTTGGTTGATTAAAAGACATCTCAATACCTTTCAGATGCACATGAGTGGAACAAGTTTATATTTGAACAACATGCAGGGCATGTCAGAAGGAATGAGATTCGTATCAGCGTGCAGAGTTAGGAAAAGCATCGCCTAAGGAAGACTTGCCTTTTTTAGACGGGCCAAGGGAGATTAATATGCAGATCCGTTGAGGGTATGGTATGCATATTCATAAAAAGGTGTCCTTAAGTCAATGACTATCCATTTCTGATGGCCTGAGGACTTCATGGAATTCTGGATTATGGAAACCACCATGGGTGGCTTGGAGAATTATAAAAACCACCAGGGGTGGCTCGGAAAGGGTATGTGACATCTGAAAGGGCTTGGGAACATCTGTATTAATCAAGAGTGTGGTCGGAAGGCCACTTTTCTATGCATTTAGTTAGTGCAAAGGATGGTTGGATCTTGACACAGTTTAAAGTCATGCAGCTGGGACATTCCTTAAAATGGAACGACTTCTCTTGGTTCTCGATAATCTTGTCAGAGATGTTCCACCATATTCAGGAAGGGTTGTGAAAGAGGTTGGTAAATAGCAGCTCAGAGGGTTTTCAAATCCTGGGATAGATATGGGGGCTCAAAGGCCAAGAGATGTACAAAGAGAAGCATTTCCGAAGGAAATATTGCCTTTGGTAGATGGGCCAGGGGCTATCAACATGTAGATCTGCTGAGGGAATGGTATGCATAGTCATGAAAATGTGTCCTTAGGTCAATTATTTTATTCTCCCGATAACCGAGCAACTTCAGGGAAGTTGAGATTCAGGACCACCAGGGGTGACTTATGAGAGTTCATCTTTTTTCTGAGTATAGAGTATGGTTTATTAAAAGAGGGTGCCTGGATACGGGAGAAACATCTAGGATAAACTTCCTAGGAATGGGTGAAGTCATCCCTTCTTACGCTGGTGTGAGACGGTGGTTTGTGCAGGTCTAGATGATGCATTGAGGAATAGAGGAAAGCCTCCATTCCTGACTAAACCCATGACAGGTTTGACCGTGCAGTTTAACGTCATGCGGTGATGACGACTTCTGTGAAATTTAACATCATGCAGTGAGGATGGAGGGAATTATTATTGTTTGATATTTTGAAGTTTATTGTCATACAGTAAGGACATATTATTATTTTAAATTCCGTTCAGTTTAGCATCATGTGGTGAGGACGAGGAGCATTTTCAAAGATACTATACAGTTTAACGTCGTGCAGTGAGGATAGGGGGCATTTAGATAGTCTGTGAAAATGCTTTTAGTTGGAGGAATTTCCTTGGATGTTTAATGCTTGGCCTTTGTAGCTTCATGCCAAGCGGAAAAGATGTATTCTCTGTAGTTTTAATTGTCATGAAGTAAGGACGTAGTTACCAAGGCCACTCTTGATTAGAATGTAACTGGGATCGAATATCTCGGCATGTCCAAGACGTGGAGAGGGTTGATGGTGTAAACTATGGTTCCAGGGCTTCTTGAATCATGAGAGATGATATGGGGTCTCTGAGGCCAGTAAGCGTACGGAGCTAGGAAGAGCATCGTCTGAGGAAATATTTCCTTTGGTAGACGGGCTCGGGGCTATCAATATGCAGAGCCATTGAGGGCATGGTATGCATAGTCATGCAAAGGTGTCCACGGGTCGATGACTTTCCACTTCCGATGGCCATGAATGATTATGAGGATCCATGATTGTCCGGGCCACGAAGTCTGTCATTTGGTAAGGAAATAACTAGACATGTCGGGGATGTTCATCCTTGGTTGTTGTTAAAGCTCATGGAGTTCCCTGAACTGATTTATCTTGCACATGGGGTGTACCTTTACTCCATGCAGTTTAACGTCGTGCGGTAAAGACGAAGTACTCTTAGTTTAACGGTCATAGAGTTCATACCATTGGGTGACTATTGCTACAATCACCCAGAGGGAAATTGAGTTAGGATGCTCTGGTATACTCTGAATAAGTGTGAGGGAATGAGGGTGTAAAATGTAACTCTGGGGTTTTATGGATCAGGAGATATGGTGTGGGGCTCTGAGGCCGGTAAGTGTACGAAGATGGGAAGGGTATCACCTGAGGAAATCTTGCCTTTGGTAGATAGGCTAGGGGCAATCAATATGCAGAGCCACTGAGGGAATGGTATGCATAGTCATGTAAAGGTGTCCACAGGTCGATGAATTTCCACTTTTGATGGCCATGGATTATTATGAAAATCCGGGATTTCTCATAGCACAGGGTTTGACATATGGAAATAATGGTGTCTAAGCATACAAGAAACATATTCACCACAATTACCCGTTGAGTCAAAGTAGCCTAGCCCTGGCTTGATGTTTGTAGATGCAGATCGTCATGTGAACCACGGGTGGATACATAGGCTAACCAGGTAGGGATACTATGGAAACGTTTGGATGTGAGAGGGGAACAAACTTGTAAACCACTACCACATAAATTTTTGGATCGGGAGATATGATATGGGGGCTCTGAGGCCGGTAAGCGTACGGAGAGAGGAATAGTATCAACTGAGGAAATATTTCCTTTGGTAGATGGGCCAAGGGCTATCAATATGAAAATCCACTGAGGGAATGGTATGCATAGTCACACAAAGGTGTCCATGGGTCGATAACTTTCTACTTCCAATGGCCATGGGTGGTTATGAAGATCTGCAATTATCCGGGTTGTAGAGTCAGATGTATGGAGAGAATGCATCCAAATGCACAAGGAGTATTCCTATCCCGTTTAGCCGTATATCTTTGGTGGGTCGTGATGAAGTCCGTGCAGTTTTAACATCTTGCGGTGAGGATGAAGTTCGTGCAGTTTAATGTCCTGCGGTGAGGACGAAGTCCATGCAGTTTAACGTCATGCGGTGAGGACGAAGATGAACTGACATGAAAATGGGATTCCGTGCAGTTTAATGTCATCTGGTAAGGGTGAGGGGTATACATACCTGTGTTTTATTTTATCAGTGGCTGGGCTAGGAGATAAGATCCTGACATCGCTACGTATCCTACGAGGGCAGGAATCAAGCCACACATAGTTCTTTTGGGGAATACACCCCGTGTAGGTCTGGTCTATATGGGGGAAATAGAAAAAAAATTTCTTATCCGTGCAGTTTAACGTCATTCGGTAAGGACTGGGAATACACCCCATGGAGGTCTGGTCCATACATGGGGTAAATGGGGTATTTTTAGTTTCATTTGGGGTGGTTGGGATAGGGTGTGGAATTCTGGCATCACTACGTATCCTGCATGGGAAGGAATCAAGCAGTACGTAGTTCTTTAGAAGACAATACACCCCATGCAGGTCTGGTCCGTACACGGGGGAAAAGGGCATTTTTTTAATATTTCATTTGGGTTTGGCTGTGCCAGGATGTGGGATATTGGCATCGCTACGTATCCTGCAAGGGAAAGAATCAAGCCGCACATAGTTATCTAAAAGGGATACACCCCGTGCAGGGTTGGTCCGTACACAGGGGAAAAAATGTACTTTTAACTTTCTTTGGGGATGGATGGGCCAGGATACAGAATCCTGGCATTGTTATGTATCCTGCAAGGGTAGGAATCAAGCTGTATGTAGTTCTCTGAAATCCATGTAGTTTAATGTTCTGCAGCTTGGATGATAGGCACTTGGCAGTTTAACATCCTGCAGCTCGGACAATAGGCGCTTGGCAGTTTAATGTCATGCAGCTCAGACGACAAGCACTTGGCAGTTTAACATCCTATAGCTCAGACGATATGTGCTTGGCATCTTAACGTCCTGCATCTCGGATGACAGGCGCTTGGTAGTTTAACGTCCTGTAGCTCGGATGACAGGCGCTTGGTAGTTTAACGTCCTACAGTTCGGACAATAGGCGCTTGGCAGTTTAGCGTCATGCAACTCAAATGATATGTGCTTTTGGTTATGTGAAATAATTCTTTAGAAATCTCGCATTTGTAGGAGCGGTAGTGAACTGCTCGTCCATGGATATCAGGGCATATGCTCCGTTGAAGTAGACCTTGTGTATAAAATATGGTCCCTCCCACTTGGGCTCCAGCTTTGGAGGTTTATTTCTGGGTATCACTGGGGTCCGGAGGAACAACACCAATTCTCCTTCCAAGAAAGACCAAAGACGAACCTTTTTATTGAAGGCTCGTGCGATCCGGTTTTGATATACTTCCAGATGGTGCAAAGTGTGCAACCGATTCTCATCTAGCTGTTCCAATTCACCAAGTCATTTTTCTGATTGCTCATCATTGGATAACTGATCACAAATGGCAGCACAGAGCGAGGGAAATTGGAGCTCAATGGGCAGGACCACTTCTATTCTGTATATTAATGAGTACGTAGTAGCCTGAGTAATGGTGCAGATTGTGGTTCAATAAGACCACAATGCATGATGGAGTTTATCTGGCCATGATTTCTTGTCTTTTTCCACCATTTTCTGGATAATGTTGGACAGGGTCTTGTTGAAAGCCTCTATCTGTCCATTGGCCACTGCATGGTAGCGGGATGAGTGGTTAGCCTTGATACCATATTCTTGGTATAGTTTCTCCAATTCAGCAGAGCAGTATTTGGTGCCGTTATCCGTCAGTATGGTATGAGGGACGCCAAATCTGGTGATGATATTGACTTTCACAAAGCTGACAATGTTTCTTGCCCCGACTTCCTTGAGGGGTTCAGCTTATGCCCATTTGGAAAAGAATTCGGTTTCTATGAGGATATACTTCTGTTGTTTGGCCGTGGTGGGAGGATATGGTCCCACGATGTCCATTCCCCAGATGGAAAATAGCCAGGAGTACTTGGCTTGATGAAGTAACTCCGTGGGTCGGTGAATGAAGTTGGCATAAATTTGGCAGGAGTGGCATTTTGCAGTAAAGTGCTTGCAATCTTGTGCCACGGTGGGCCAATAGTACCCAAGCCTTCGAACCTGATGGGAAAGCTCAGACCCTGACTGATGTGCTCCACATACTCCGGCATGTACTTCAAGTTATGAAAACAACGATTTATTCTCCATCAATGCATCTGAGGAGGACTCCATCGAGGCTTTGTTTGTATATGACCTCTTGCTGACCCGTGCCACTATATAGGACAAAGTTTATTTCCCTTCTCCATATTTTCTCTAATTCAGCCCTGTCTGATGAAAGTTCTCCCCTTTGAAGGTAGTTTGTAATGGGTGTCATCCAGCTGGTGGCAAGAGCATATGGCTCAGGGACAGGACTGGCTTCGTTGATTTATTTCATCTTAGTTTGAAAATATGGCAAGACCATTCAACGATGAGCAATACTGATAATTGTTTCATCCCGGTCTGGGTCAACTAGGGCTGTGGCCACATTAGCTAATGCATCGACCTGGGAATTCTGAGACCGGGGAATATAGGTCAATGTTGGTTTTGTGGAGAATTCCGCCATTAACCCTCAGACATGGTCAAACAGGGGAATCAGCTCCTCCTTTTTAATAGCATAGTCACCATTGACTTTCTTGATGACCAGTTCAGAGTCACATTTTGCCTTAAGGTGTTGTACTTGTTCCTGGAGTGCGAGCTCTAGGCCTGCAATAAGGGCTTGATACTCCGCCTCATTATTCGTACATCCTTCTGACAGGAGGAAGGAATATGGAAAGGCTGCCTTTTCTGGGGATATTAGTATGATCCCCAAACCCACCTTGTTAAATTTGGGATCCTCTATCCTCTTCCCTTTCGGGCTTCAGGATGCGCCGTCGAAGTACATTTCCCATGTTGGGAACCCCTCTTGAACCGAGAAGATGTCTTCATCAGGTAGCTCGATGTCTAGTGTGGTGGTCCCTATCGAGGGGTGCTCTGCCAAAAAATTTGCTAATTCCTGGACTTTGATGACTTTCTGAGGCAAAGACCAGATGTCAAACTGTTGTAGGATGACTGCCCCTTGGGATAGGCGCCTGGTCAGCATCGGGCGACTGAGGATGTACTTGAGTGGGTTACTACGTGAGACCAAATAGACTTCATGATGCTGCAGATAATGTCACAATTTTTGAACTAGAAAGACCAAGTCCAAAAAACTATTCTCGATGTTTTAGTATCGAGTTTCAGTGACGATCATGGTTCGAATGAGGTAATAGAGACTGTTTTCACTACCAGCGTCATTTTTCTATGCGAGGAAGGCTCCTAGTGACCGCTCTAGGGCCACCACATATAGGATAAGATGTTTTCCTTCAACTGGGGGCATGAGAAACTGTGGGATTAAGAGGTACTTCTTTAGGCTGTCGAATGCCTCTTGGAAATCATCTGTCCATTGGTACGTAACCCCCTTTTTCATTAACATGGTGAAAGGGAAAACATTTACCCTCCAGGTAGGATATGAACCGCCTAATGTAGGCCAGGTGTCCTTGGAATCCTCTCAACTCGGTGAGATTGCGGGGAGGTGGTAAAACAAGGATAACCTTTGTATTTTTAGGGTCGACTTTGATGCCATGATGGAGTATGATGAAGCGAAGGAATTTCTCTGAGGTAACCTCGAAGGCGCATATCAAGGGGTTCATCTTCAGGCTATGTTGTCGAAGTTTGTTGAAGACAGTTTCAAGGTCTGACAGTTGATCTGAGCACTATCTTGATTTGACCACCAAGTCATCCATGCAACATTTGAAGAATCTCCCCAGGAATGGTTTAAAGATATGATGCATGTCGCGTTGATACGTGGCGCCAACGTTATTGAGACCAAAGGTATAAGGCCCCAGCCTTAAACATTACTTAATCTTGAGTTATTACAAGATTACACATTGAGTATCTTTTCCGGTTTAGAGTTTTAGAGAATCAGATCATAAATCATGCATTACATTCCACATTTAAACAAAGTGGTTACATAAAAGATAGTATTCATTTTTTCCCATCAACGGAAAGATATTTAAAACAAAACATGGATTCTTTCATGACACTTCCTTGACCCTATCATCACATCATGTACCTTTCCCTTGACCTGTGAAAAACATTTCAAAAAATTGGGATGAGCATAAAAAGCTTAGTAAGGGATATAAAAGTACGAAATGAAAACATTAGTCCATGTATGAAATCATACTTTACTCATAAAACATAAGCATTTTAACATACCTCATCAAATCATGAATAAACCAGAGAAATCATAATACATAAAGGTAACTTGAGGCATTCATAACATTCTTACGTAGGGAGTAACCCTCATGGTTACGTTTGGAATACCCATCACAGTATATTCCCTAAATCTCTTCGGAGAAACCTTAACGTTTAACCCCTTCGTGTTACCCAATGCATTGGAGAGCTATATCGGGCTCACCCACCCTTAGTTTATCACGGAACCACCCGTCTTCATAACAATGCCCAAGAACCATAACATAATCGTATCACATAAAACATGCATAAAGGAAACATAACATTTCCACTTTTCAATCACAAGATATCAATACAACACATTGATATAAAAAAATTATGAAAATTATTTTCAACACCAAAATAAAATAAAAGTAAAACATGGTATTTATTTTTTTCATTTAAAAAAAAGGTTATGGCTTGTAGAGGAAGCCAAAACTCAAATAATGGTCACGACAGCGGAGAAGTCGTTGTCGCCGCATACGTACGACAAAAAAAACATTCCCTTTTGTCGTTTAGTAAACGCTTCGTATAAAAATATTCCTTTTGAATAAACGTAAAATTCAAAGGGTTTTATACACCGTATAAAAGAAAGTTGTGTATAAAACAAAATATGCCTCAATGAAAGGAGATTGAAACGAATTCCCTTACCTCAGGTCTGACTTGACTCGATCGTTCTTTAATATCCTGAATAATAAACTTGAGTTAATTTCTAATTGCTTAAGAACCTTTTTCAAGTTCATTATTCCTTTTATATCACTTCTTACCATGTCATGAACACTATGTAATTATTTAAGTAAATAAATTTCCTTTTAACAATCATTGGTACTTGAGTCAAAAATAAACTCTTTATAATTACAAGTTGTTCATTTATCTATTTTATCCAGAGTTATATTCATGATGTAGATATCATATATATAATATATATCCAGTATATACATGCAATTATAATATTACATAAAATTTAGAGGTAAGAAATGAAATGAACCGTTCATGGAGACGGTAAGCCGTACGTACGCATGAACGCTACTTTCATTTCTATTTTGTATTTTATGGAATGGAATCATAATGAAATAAAGGTATATTATAATTCTAGTATAATTTCATATATAATATCATTAACTCCATCCTTTATACATCCCACATATGGCATTAACGAATCAAATCACTTTGAGGGGGTGGTAGTCCGCACTTCCTAAAATGAAGATATCGCATATACCCATAATGGAAGCCATAAAGGTATTCCATAAATAAAAAATACAGAATCTTAAGGAAAAATTAAACATATTATATATCATATATAAATATAATGATATCTTAATGGCCACCTTTGAAGGTGTTATAAGAATATTGAACAATCATCGTTTCGTGAGGCAGAAATTCGCCATCCACGAAAACAATATGTTCTTTAACCATTAGATGTATGTGTGTGTAAGTGTAGCTCAAATAATTATTATAATAACATTCTAGTATATTGAAAATACTGGTTTTGTTACAAAATAAATGAATAAAAAGAGTTTAGGGGGTTGGAGAAGCAAAATAAAACAAAAGAACATTAGATAAGTCTTTACCTTTAAATCGGGTAAATCCTCTTGGTTAGAACCAAAAGGGTTTCTTGAAGATATTTATGCCTAAGGTAAGGCTTCTAGTATGAAGAGAGGGATGTGGAGAAAAAAATGAGCAGAGTTTGGCTGAGCCAATGGCTTGAGAAGTGTGGGTAAGGAGGTAGAGGTGGGGGCCTTTTATAAGAGGAGAGGAGGGGCACTCTTGGAAAGGTATAAAATGTTACTTTATTTTCAAATGAGTTTCGGATTTTAAAGGTCCCACATTGATGTATTTCAAGGATAAGGTGATAAGGGTTCGAAATATACTCATCCAATAGGTGTTTGACAAGTTTAAGTCTTAAATTTTACATTATATTTTCATTTTATTTAAATCGTTCATTAATGAGGTAATCGCTGCATCATCATGATGTCATAAATAATTTAATTTATATAATGTCTAAAAATTATATAAAAAATACTATGATGTAGGAAATATTTTTAGCTTTAAAATGACTATTTATATTCCAATATATCATTTATTTAGACAAAATTAAAAATGTTTTACTCAAGTGATACATTCTTTGTTATATTTAACTTTCTTTAAAAATAAAAAGATAAAAAGTCATTATCACACAAAAGTGATTCCATGGTGTCCCCAAGTTTGGAAAAAGGAATCCCATGGTCTTCCATCACAAAACCAGTATCATTAAGACACATTTTGGGGTCATTTGTTATTATTATGATATTATTTTATTATCCTTAACTACCCGATTACTAATTAATCAATATAATTAAAGATAATTACAGTTGTTACTATTCATAATGTCAAAAAACAAAAGAGTCTTGATTACATAATTTGGACCTTTTGATTAAAAATATGTAATACATTTTACCAAATTCCAAACACAGAAATTACAATAATTAATTTAAAAATAATTCCCGTTGTCAAAAACAAATAGCGGGTTTTTTAGAAACAATATCTATGAAAAGTTTAGCACTTGTTTATGCCCAATTCCAAAGTGAAATTAATCCCAATGACCACCATTGGATTACATGGTAAAAATATATTCTATTTAAACTTTAAAACCAATTAAAAATATAATCTAACCATATAATTAAATTAGATGAAAATGCAGTTTTGATGTAAAATGCAGTATTTTTCACTATTCATTAAAAAATGAACATTGTCAGAAAAATTCCAAAAAATTATCCAAAGTAAATTTCAATGTCCCAATAATAAATAATAAGTTTATTTTGACAAATAGAGCTTATAAAATTGTCAAAATTTTGATTTAAAAATGGTTTGTCATCAAAAGGCAGTAAAACAATCTTTTAAAAATATGAGTGTATTCCATGCTTAAGATTGGATTTATTCTCGTTTTAAGCCTCTAAAACACTATCTAATTAATAAATAGACATAGATAAGAATATCTATTATTAAGTACTTATTTGGGATGTTACACCCTTCCCCCCTTTAGAAAATTGCGTCCCCGCAATTTATTTACTTATCGAATAAGTGGGGGTATTTCGCCCTCATTGCATTTTCAGATTCCCATGTTGCCTCTTCACTCATGTGGTTTTTCCACAAAACCTTTACTTGATGAATCAACTTATTCCACAACACTTGCTCCCTATGGTCAAGAATCTGGAACGGTTGTTCCTTATAAGATAGATTCTCTTCCAGCTGAACTAACTCTGGACTCAAAACATGAGATGGATCTGACATGTACTTCCTTAACATTGAAACATGAAAAACATTGTGTACCTGAGATAAACTCAGAGGTAAAGCCACTCGGTATGAAACTGGTCCAACTCTCTCCATAATTTCATATGGTCCAATGAACCTTGGACTCAGATTTCCTTTCTTACCAAATCGCATCACACTTTTCCATGGTGAAACTTTGAGAAAAACATGATCACCTACCTTGAAAGAGAGATCATTCCTCCTGTTGTCCACATAACTATTCTGCCTACTCTGAGCTATTCTCATGTGTTTCTGTATCATCTGAACTTTTTTTGCCAACTATTCTACCAATTCTGGTCCCATCAACTTTCTTTCACCTACTTCATCCCAAAAATCTGGAGTTCGACACCGCTTCCCATATAATGCCTCAAATGGTGCCATCTGTATACTGGAATGAAAACTGTTATTATATGAAAACTCAACCAAAGAAAGATGTTGGTCCCAACTTCCCTGATAATCCATAAAACAAGCACGTAGCATATCCTCCAAAGTCTGAATCATTCGTTCTAACTGCCCGTCTGATTGAGGATGAAAAGTCGTACTAAAATTTAATTCAGTACCCAATGACTTCTGAATGCATTTCCAAAAGTTATAAGTGAACCTGGGATCACGGTCAGATACAATGGAGAGAGGAACTCCATGAAACCTGACTATCTCTTTAAGATACAAACGGGAAAGTTGATCTAGGGAAAAAGTATCTCGTATAGCAAGGAAATGAGTAGATTTAGTCAAGCGATCAACAATAACCCAGATTGCATTATTACCTCGCGGTGTCTTCAACAATCCCACAACGAATTCCATGGATATATTCTCCCATTTCCACTCTGGACCTGTTAAAGGCTGAAGCATCCCTTTCGGTAACTACTGCTCTGCTTTAACCTGTTGACAAGTCAAACACTTCACAGTCAAATCAGCAATGTATCTTTTCATTCCGTCCCACCAGTAACACTCCCGAAGATCTCTATACATCTTAGTATTACCTGGATGAACTGAAAACGGAGAACTATGAGCTTCACATAACAACTCTCTCTTCAACTGTGAATCACACGACACACACAATCTCTTCCCAAATCTCAAAACACAATCATTATCAATGTTGAATTCATGCAACTTACCCTTCTGAACCTGCTCTACATTTTTCTGCAACTCATTGTCTTGCTTCTGTGCTTGCATAATTCTGTCTGATAGAGAAGATTTCACTGATACCTGAAACAAAACAGAAGAACATCCTGCACCAACAACTTCTATGCCAAAGTTCATCAAATCCTTAACCAAAGGATCACGTTCCAAACACAACATTGTTAATGAAGCATTACTTTTTCGACTCAAAGCATCAGCCACTTTATTTTATTTTCCCGGATGGTAATGAATTGTATAATCATAATCCTTGGTTAATTCCAACCATCTCCTCTATCTCATGTTCAATTCCTTATGAGTGAATATATACTTTAAACTTTTGTGATCGGTATATATTTCACACTTTACTCCATACAAATGATGCCTCCAAATTTTTAAAGCGAAAACAACAACATCTAATTCCAAATCTTGTGTAGGGTAATTTACCTCATGTGTTTTCAACTGTCATGAAGCATAAGAAATTACCTGATCATTATGCATTAGGACGTAACCAAGTACTTTCAATGAATCATCACTGTAGATAACAAACTCACCATTCCTAGAAGGTAGTGCCAAAACTGGAGTATTCACCAATATTCTTTTCAATTCCTGAAAACAATCATCACATTCTTTTGTCCAAATAAACTTAACACCCTTCCGAGTTAACTTAGTCATTGGAATAGATAACTGTGAAAATTTTCTTACAAACCTTCGGTAATAGCCTTCCAAACCAAGGAAGCTACGAATCTCAGTTACATTTGTGGGTCTTGGCCATTCTTAAACAACCTTTGTTTTTGCAGGATCAACAATTATCCCATCTTTAGAAACAATGCGACCAAGGAAAGAAATTTGTTGCAACCAAAACTCACACTTTCGGAATTTCCCATACAATTTCTTTTCTGTTAAGGTTTTCAAAATAAACCTTAAATGTCTTTCATGCTCCTCTTTACTTTTATAAAACACCAAAATATCATCAATGAAAACAACCACAAACTTATCCAAGAACTCATGGAAAATTCTAATCATAAGGTCCATGAATACAGTAGGTGCATTGGTTAGCCCAAAAGGAATAAATACAAATTCATAATGGCCATATCGTGTATGGAATGCGGTCTTTGGAATATCAGATTCCTTTACCTTCAACTGATGGTACCCCGATCTCAGGTCAATCTTTGAAAAAAACTGAGCTCCCTAGAGCTGGTCAAACAAATCATCGATATGAGGCAAAGGATATTTGTTATTAACAGTGATGTTATTCAAGGCTCTATAATCAATGAAAAGTCTCATTGAACCATATTTCTTTTTAACAAATAAAACAGGAGCACCCCATGGTGATGTGCTAGGTCGAATGAAACCTTTCTCTAATAAATCTTGCAATTTTTCCTTCAACTCTAAAAGTTCAATTTGAGCCATTCGATAAGGGGGTTTTGAAATTGGCTTAGCATCAGGAACTAATTCAACGGTAAATTCAACTTCCCGATCTGGTATTATTCCAGGCAACTCATCAGGAAAAACATCAGGATACTCATTTACCACGGGCACATCATTAATCTGAACAGTTCCCTTGTTTTCAACGATATGTGCAAGGTAACATTCATTTCCATCTTTTACAAGTTTCTCGGCCTCTTGATATGTTATCAACAGTAAGGGTTCATTCTTGTACACAAACTGAAAGTCTTTCTGAAAAGAAACTTCTTTAGCTCTACAGTCAATCTTACCATGGTAAATAGAGAGCCAATCCATACCCAGGATAACATCAAACTCTACTAGCGGTAAAACAATAAGGTTTTCAAGTAGGTTCTTTCCACAGATAAGGATAGGACGATTCTTATAAATTCTTTTTGCCTAAACATTTCCCCCAGGTGTTTTTACCACAAGTTTAGGAGTCATTTCTTGAGATGGTATTCCCATTTTACTAGAAAAGTTTTCAGAGATAAAAGAATGTGTAGACCCTGAATCAAACAACACACTGGAATAATCTGAAAAAACAAACAAAGTACCTGATACCACTTCATTTGATGGCCTAACATCTGTTGAAGTAGTTGCAAAGGATTTCACCACCCCTTTCTACTTGTAGTCTAACTGCTTCCCATCACTCAAGCTCTTTGTCAGACACTCGTTTGCATAGTGACCCATCTCATTGCACTTAAAACATTTCACTAACTGTAAATAAAATTTGGTCTTACCATCACCCTGATCTCTTTCAGTGCAATCACGAGCCTTATGTCCCATCTTACCGCATCGGTAGCACTTTAGAGAATTCATAAGACATTCCCCATTATGACTTTTACCACATTTATCACAAACTGGAAACTTAGTTTTCTTACTGTCAGACCTTTTTGAAGAATTCTTTCCTTTCTCCTGCCACCTCGGTCTCTTCTTCAACTGGTTGTTATAGAACACTTTATCATCAGAAAACTCCATTTCCACCTTCTCAGCACATCGAAAAATCTTTTCATAACTCTTGAACTCGCGAGAAGCTAAAGCCCTTCGATATTTTGGCTTTAATCCTGAGTAAAAACGATTGATTTTAATATCAAGGTCTCAGATAAAATTTGGAGCATACCTTGCCAATCTAGTGAACCTTTCTTCATAAGAAGCCACTGATTCTTCCTCTTTCCTCAATTCCAAGAATTTTTTTCCATCCTAAGTTGAACAGCCTTAGAAAAATACTTCTCAAGAAACATACCTTTGAATTCATCCCAGTCGAGAGCATCAATCTCATCAGCATCCCTGATATTCTTAACCATCGACTACCACTGATCTGCTTCACCCTCCAAACGGTAAATAGCAAGACTAACCTTTTGATTGTCTGAACACACCATGACATCGAAAATCTTCTCTAGTGCATTAATCCACCCTTCAGCTAGCACAGGGTCATATGATCCTCTGAATGATGGGGGATGTTTCCTCATGAAATGTTCCACCACTGACATGTTCCTCTGTGGTTGATCTAGCTGATCTCGTGCATGGATACCACCACCATTTATCACTTGAGTCAACTGCACCATTACTGCAACAAACTATTCAGTTCCAATTACGACCATCTCAGGATGCTGATTCGGAAGGTTATTTCCTTTTGTATGCCTTCCTAGCACTGCTTCCCTGTTTCCTCTGCGGAAAACCATTCTGAACAAACATGTCTTAGATGAAGCAACATGGTAATCTTCAAATGCTACATCATTTCAATTTGAACATAAAAAAAATATTTTTGGATAATCATTTAATATAATTCAAACTCCTAAAGTTATCTAAACCGACCTCTGATACCAACTATAAGGCCCCAACCTTAAACATTACTTAATCATGAGTTATTACAAGATTACACATTGAGGATATTTTCAGGTTTATAGTTTTAGAGAATTAGATCATAAATCATGCATTACATTCCACATTTAAACAAAGTGGTTACATAAAAGATAGTATTCATTTTTTTCCCATCAACGGAAACATATTTAAAACAAAACATGGATTCTTTCATGACACTTCCTTGACCCTATCATCACATCATGTACCTTTCCCTTGACCTATGAAAAACATTTCAAAAACTTGGGATGAGCATAAAAAGCTCAGTAAGGGATATAAAAGTACGAAATTAAAACATTAGTCCATGTATGAAATAATAATTTACTCATAAAACATAATCATTTTAATATACCTCATCAAATCATGAATAAATCATAGAAATCATAAGACATAAAGGTAACTTGAGGCATTCATAACATTCTTACGTAGGGAGTAACCCTCATGGTTACGTTTGGAATACCCATCACAGTATATTCCCTAAATATCTTTGGAGAAACCTTAACGTTTAACCCCTTCACATTACCCAATGCATTGGAGAGCTATATCGGGCTCACCCGCCCTTAGTTTATAATGGAACCACTCGTCTTCATAACAATTCCCAAGAACCATAACATAATCGTATCACATAAAACATGCATAAAGGAAACATAACATTTCCACTTTTCAATCACAAGATATCAATACAACACATTGATATAAAAACATTATGAAAACCATTTTCAATACCAAAATAAAATAAAAGTAAAACATGGTATTTATTTTTTTCATTTAAAAAAAGGTTATGGCTTGTAGAGGAAGCCGAAACTCAAATAATGGTCACAGTGGTGGAGAAGTCGTTGTCGCCGCATACATATGAAAAAAAACATTCCATTTTGTCGTTTAGTAAACACTTCATATAAAAATATTCCTTTTGAATAAACATAAAAGTCAAAGGGGTTTGTACACCGTATAAAAGAAATTTTCATATAAAAAAAATATGCCTAAATGAAAGGAGATTGAGACCAAGTCCCTTACCTCGGGTCTGACTTGACTCGATCGTTCTTTAATCTCCTGAATAATAAACTTGAGTTAATTTATACTTGTTTAATAACCTTTTTCAAATTCATTATTCCTTTTATATCACTTTTTACCATGTCATGAACACTATGTAATTATTTAAGTTAATAACGGTCGTTTTAACGATCATTGGTACTTGAGTAAAAAATAAACTCTTTATAATTACAAGTTGTTCATGTATCCATTATATACAGAGTTATATTCATGATTTAGATATCATATATATCATATATATCCAGAATATACATGCATTTATAATATTTCATAACATTTAGAGGTAAGAAATGAAATGCACCGTTCATGGAGATGGTAAGCTGTACTTATGCATGAACGCTACTTTCATTTCTATTTCGTATTTTATGGAATGGAATCATAATGAAATAAAGGTATATTATAATTCCAGTATAATTTCATATATAATATCATTAACTCCATCCTTTATATGTCCCACATATGGCATTAATGAATCAAAGCACTTTGAGGGGGCGGCAGTCCGCACTTCCTAAAATGAAGATATCGCGTATACCCATAATGGAAGCCATAAAGGTATGACATAAATGAAAAATACAGAAGCTTAAGGAAAAGATATACATATTATATATCATATATAAATATAGTGACATCTTAATGTCCACCTTTTAAGGTGTTATAAGAATATTGAACAATCATCATTTTGTGAGGCAGAAATTTGCCATCCACGGAAATAGTATGTTCTTTAACCATTAGATGTAGGTGTGTGTAAGTGTAGCTAGAATAATTCTTATAAAAACATACTAGTATATTGAAAATACTGGAGTTGTTACAAAAGAAATGAATAAAAAGAGTTTAGGGGGTTGGAGAAGCAAAATAAAACAAAAGAAC
The DNA here is from genome assembly GCA_963277665.1 of Viscum album. Taxonomy (NCBI): domain Eukaryota; kingdom Viridiplantae; phylum Streptophyta; class Magnoliopsida; order Santalales; family Viscaceae; genus Viscum; species Viscum album. The sequence goes on along the minus strand of OY728140.1, from coordinate 1,706,650,204 downwards.
ATTAGAGAAGTATTTACCTTTAAATCAGGTAACTCCTCTTGGTTAGAACCAAAAGGGTTTCTTGAAGAGCTTTATTCCTAAGGTAAGTATTATAGGATGAAGAGATGGATGTGGATAGATAAAATGAGTAGATATTGGCCGAGCCAATGGATTGAGAAGTGTAGGTAAGGAGGTAGAGGTGGATGCTTTTTATAAGAGGAGAGGAGGGGCACTCTTGGAAAGGTATAAAATGTTACTTTATTTTCAAATGAGTTTAGGATTTTAAAGGTCCCACATTGATATATTTAGAGGATAAGGTGATAAGGGTTGTAAATATACTCATCCAATAGGTCTTTGACAAGTTTAAGTCTTAGATTTTACATTATCTTTTCATTTTATTTAAATCGTTCATTAATGAGGTAATCACTGCATCATCATGATGTCATAAATAATTTAATTTATTTAATCTCAAAAAATTATAAAAAAAATACTATGATGTATGAAATATTTTTATATTTATAATGACTATTTATAGTCCAATAGATCATTTATTTAGACAAAATTAAAAGTGTTTTACTCAGGTGATACATTCTTTGTTATATTTAACTTTCTTTAAAAATAAAAAGATAAAAAGTCATTATCACACAAAAGTGATTCCATGGGGTCCCCAAGTTTGGCACAAGGCATCCCATGGTTGTCCATGACACAACCATTAGCATTAGGACACATTTTGGGGTCATTTGTTATTATTATGATATTATTTTATTATCCTTAACTACTCGATTACTAATTAATCAAGATAATTAAAGATAATTACCGTCGTTACTATTCATAATGTCCAAAAAAAAAGAGTCTTGATTAAATAATTTGGACCTTCTGATTAAAAATATTTAATCCATTTTACCAAATTCCAAACACATAAATTACAATAATTAATTTAAAAATAATTCCCATTGTCAAAACAAATAGCGGGTTTTTTAGAAACAATATCTATGAAAAGTTTAGCACTTGTTTATGCCCAATTCCAAAGTGAAATTAATCCCAATTACCAATATTGTATTAAATGGTAAAAATATTTTCTATTTAAACTTTAAAACCAATTAAAAATATAATCTAACCATATAATTAAATTATATGAAAATATAGTTTTGATGTAAAATGCAGTATTTTTCACTATTCATTAAAAAATGAACATTGTCAGAAAAATACAAAAAATTTATCCAAAGTAAATTTCAATGTCCCAATCATAAATAATAAGTTTATTTTGACAAATAGAGCTTATAAAATTGTTAAAAGTTTTATTTAAAATTGGTTTTCCATCAAAAGGCAGTAAAATAATCTTTTAAAAATATTAGTGTATTCCATGCTTAAGATTGGATTTATTCTCGTTTTAAGCCTATAAAACACTATCTAATTCATAAATAGACATAGATAAGAATATATATTATTCATTACTTACTTGGGATGTTACAAAAGGGCATGAAACTGTAATAGAATACTCCTTGAGGGGCCCTGAAGGCAGTGGTTTCTTCATATTCTTGGACCATCCTGATTTGATTATACCTAGAATAACCATCCATGAAGGATAGATCCTCATACCCAGCCATTGCGTTGATTAATAACTCGGTGATCGGGACCAGGAAATCATATTTCGGGCAATGCCGATTGAGATCTCTGAAATCGATGCAGACGCGGGTTTGTCCGTTCTTTTTCTTGACGAGGAAAATGTTGGCTAGCCAGATAGGGTATTGGACCTCCCAAATGAAGCCTGATTTAATATGATTATCGACTTCAGCCTCGATTTTGGCGGCATGTGTGGGGTGCGTCCTTCTGGCGGCTTGTTTATAGCCTCGGTTGTCCTCTAGCAGACCTAAGTGGTGCGTCGCCACTTTGAGATCAAGTCCCAAAATTTCTGTGTAATTCCAGGGAAAAACATCTCTATGTTGCCTCAGGAAAGAGGTATATACCTCATTCTCCTCGGGAGACATGGCTATACTAATGAGAGTGGGCCTTGGGTCTTTTTTGTTACCCAGGTTTATTTCCCTGAGCTCATCCACAGTGGTGGAGATACCTTCCTCAAATGCTGGAGGTGCATTCCTGAGATCTTCTTCCTCTTCTTCTCCCACATCATCATCTTATTGATCTGATGAGGGGAGAGATCTTGAAACGGGCTCTCAAGAATTCAAAGGCGAGGCATTTTGGGTATCCTCGCTCAAGTGTTCTCCCTCAAATTGAGGGTTAGCAGTCATTTCTGCACTGTCATGCTCAGGAATCGCGGATGAAGTCATGGGGACAACTGAGTACGTGTCTAGAATTGATTCCCTGCCCTCAATATGCTTGATGGGTAGTATGTAGTCTTCACCAAGTTGATTGAGGGGCTCATCAGGAAATATTTATAGACCGTTCGGGTTGGGGACCCAGTCGATACCAACGATCGAAGGTTTCTTCTTCTTTTGCTTGTAAAATCCGGTGTCAATGTATTGTGACTCAGAGAGCTCTAAATGGGCCTTGTCAGCGTTCAATGTTCCACCATGTCCATTGACGCAATACTTAATACACTGGTGGTAGGATGAAGGAATGGCCATGTGCTTATGGAGCCAAATCCTTCCCAGCAGGGCATTGAATGCTATGTTCTGCTAGATCACTAGGAATTCTGAGTAGGCCACAAGGTCGCCAAAATGGATTTTTAGCTTGATTTTTCCCATTGGATTCTGTTCACTCTTGTTGTAATGTAATAGAGTTGTGGTTGAGGGTATTAGATCATCCTCACTGTAGCCCAAATTATGAAGTGTCAGTAGGGGAAGGAGGTTAACTCCAGATCCATTTTCAATAAAGACTTTATGGATCTCAACATCAGTTAGTGTACTAGACACATATAGTGGTTTGATGTGTCCTTGCATGATGGAATCTTCATCCTGATCGGTGAAGGAAATCATCGCATTTCATTCCGCAGGGCCAGTCTCCATCTGGAAAATCTCAGCGGCAGATACCTCGGCTTGAAACTCCTGTGGGATGAGCAAGGCTTCTATAAGTGCCTCCCAGAGATTTGCTGACAAGATCAGGGCATCCAGGATTGACTGTTTGGCTGGTACTGATGCCAAATGCTTAAGGATATCGTATTTATGCTCCAGTGTCCAATGCTTCTCTGTTGGCGGGAGAGTTTTAGTAGGCACTTTGAGAGCTGGAGTATGTGATGAGGAGGGATCGACCATGGGGTCGAATGTCGACGGTGTTCCCACGTTCTGGGGACTTAGCCCGACCAGTCTGTTTGGGCACACTAGGCAGCTAGACACTTGTTCCTGCTCTGATTGGTACCACAGAATGACGGGGCCAGAGTGGCTGCTTGTGGAGGTGGAAGGATATTCTTTCTCCTGCCCAGTCCATTGAAGGGCTCTCCCATGGATTTCTGTGATATTAACGGTTTGGGCCGGGGTAAAACCATTGGATTGGTTTCGGCCATGACTGCACCTCCCCTGGTATCCCATGCTTCTGCGATTCCTCCTCCCGACCCCTTGTGTTGGTAACTTAGTTTCGTAACCATACCCTTCGCCAGGGAACGATTCAATTAGATGGACGATGATGATGGAACCAAAGATTATATCCTCATCCTGTGACAAGTCAACCTGGTCATTTGTCCCTGATGGTGCTGTTTGATGGGTCGGTGCCCGTGGCGCCAAGTTTGAGGGCATAAAATCCAATAGTGTCGGGGAAAAATTCGGTCTCGTTGTGGACTGCTCCTCCTGCACTTTTCTCCTCCCTTTTCTATTATTCCTGGATGATCAGATCGTGGAGGGTTTTGTGGCCAATATTGTCAGCTATGCGGAATTAGGGGCTGTTGGTGACAATGCTGACTGCTGTAGTTGCACTCAGAGTATTCCCTAAGCTTGATTGACATTCTTTCGAGTCATCCAGTAATCAAATTTCTGCCCCTTCTTGCTGGTGACTTCTTGCCACCCCTCCCCTTTGTCAGAGTCGGTGGTAGAAATATACGTCACATGTGATAGGGGTGGTCCCAACTCGACATGCCTGGATTCTACCATCATTTCCACAAGGTCTTTGAAGATGAAGCATTCCTGAATATTGTGCCCCAACATTCAATGTTAGGTATAGTAATCTGGCCTGTCATCGCGGCCAACTTATTCAAGATTCTTTGGCTCCCGGATGTGGAGCGAATTGCAATTCATGGTGGTGATGAAGTAGCCGTAGACTTGGTCCTCTTGGAACGAGTATACTTTGTGTCTTCATTCCTCGAACTGGTTTCGCTTCGATCCTCTATGATCGTACCGCTAGGGCAGAGGCGACCACTGATATACAAGGGGCCCTTGACAATTTGGTGGAGGCCTAGGTGGTGGAACAGGTGCAAGGGCAGACTTGAGTGTGATAGAGGACACTTCATCTCTAACTGCTCTCTTTGCAGAAGCCTATGAAGCTATTTGGAACTTCAGATTAGTCCGTTGCAGGGAGTCTTCAATTCTCTCAGCAATGGTAGAGAGATTGCGGAAGCCAGCGGTGCACTCCACTGGTATGAGCGGTGTTCGTAGCTCATCTTGAAGGTTATCGATTCATATGGTAAGCATATCATCTTAGGGAATTGGCCTATTTAGAGAGTAGGTTATACCCTTCCATCTGGTGATGAAATCTGAGACCCTCTCATTCTCCCTCCATTTGCAATTCATTAGGTCGCTGACCGTTGTTTTAGGCAATGTTGAGCTGAAGTGGAACATGAACTGCTGCTGAAGGTCTTCCCAGCTTTTTATTGACTGAGATGGAAAACTCGTATACCGGACGAAGGCAGATCCTTGGAAGGTCCGCACGAAGCATCTGAGTTTCATTGTTTCTTATTATTCTGGGGTTCCCATCATAGGGTCACAATAAGATGCGTAGTGCATCAAATGCTCTTTCGGATCGCCTGATCCATTGAAAATAGGGAATATAGGGATCCCAAAATTGGATGGAGGAGGCATGTTGCTTACCCAATCTGGGTAGGACTTTCTCTCTGGATGTACTAGAGCGCGTCGACCTTATATTGCTTCCAATCGAGCTGTCAGAGTCTCGATGGTGTTGGCGAGACCCTGGTTTACATCCTGTTGGGCCCAGTCATGGGCAGGTGTAGCCTGAGGCATTTCTTGAGGATCCGGATCATCCAACACCAAGGGTGCATATGCTATTTTTGACACCTTTAGAGGGTTCAGACGTACTCTCTCTGGTTGCTTCTTGAGTGGAGGGAAGTCTTATTATTCATCCGAATCCATGTTCTGGTAGTTGGACGGACCGGGCACCACATTGGGTGGGGGCCCTAACTGCTCTTCGCTTGCTGGGTAAAACCTTGGTCTTTGAGGTGCAATTTCTAGGAGTGCATGTTGTGGATCTTCTTGGGAAGTGCTTTCAACAAGACAGTTCCTCTGGAGTAGCTTAGCGTTAAGCCACCTCAATTCTTTCACTTCCTCGTCCTGTCGAGTGAATCTGTCTTTGAGCATAAGTGGATCGTTTTTATCGAGAGAAGGAGGCGGGTTAAGGGTAACCAGTCCTTTGACTTATCCTTGTTGGAATCTCTTAGGATAAGAAGAGGAGGGCTAGCTGGAGGGGCATCCATATTTAGGGTGGCCCTCTAGTTCCGGGTGTGCACACCTGATGGTTCGTTGTGAATCACAGCCTGAATGGAACCGTCATATCCCAATCCATCTGTATTTGCATCATCTTCGGTGTCACCCGTGGGGTTAACTTCTATGGAATTTATGGATGCATATCGTGGGGTAGAGGAGATTTCATCTTCCAAATAGGAATATGATCTTCTGTGCCTTTTACTGGTCTTCCCCTTACTGTCCCGAGATTGCTTTCCTACTCCTTGACAAAGGGTGACGCAGAGAGTTCTTTGATGAGACCTTACGGTACACATTCCTCTTGAAGGGGATGATGATTCAAAGGATGAGATAGGTCAAGAACCTCCTCTTTTGGTTGTCCTCCCTAGACAATAGAATAATGATTCTTATGGGGGAGCTTGTTGTTGAGGTGGTAAAAATGCCCCCAGCCCTGAGGGCTAGGGTTGGCTCCGTTCCTTAGATGTTTAATATCTTCCCGTATTTATTGGTCTTATGGGGGAATTTTTTTAAAAAAATTCCCCTATCCCTACAGGATGGGGTTGACCCTAGATTGCGGCAGTGGCTTCTAATATCGCTGCCTGCCTGATATTGCATGCCCCCATTTGGGGGTGAACTGGATCTGATGCCGAGTTCACCTATGAATCAATCCCCTCTAGGGAGGCAAGAAATGACTGCTGATTAGCCTCTCTTAGGTGAGAGGTCTGTTGTATTTGTTCGGTGGCCTGATTCAGGAGTTTGTGAATGACCTGTTCCCGTTGGGCCTGACACTTCTAGGACTTACTCAAGGCCTGTCTCTGTTGGGTGTGTCACCTTTCTTGAACAGGGACCCCACTCGATTTCAGTATTTTCGTGATGAAGTTGCAAGAAATTATGCCGAACGGGTTCTTATGGGTGGGGAGAGGAGTGTAATTCAGAGCTCCATGTTCTCCACATCCTCTGATATGGACTCCCGTCGGAGCGTCCCCAATTAGGCGGCACAACTGGTGCAGTGCACGGATGCAGGCTAACTCAAGGTTTCCTTTACGCCTCTGAGGTCGCGGTTGTTGTGCCGAAGGAAGAGCTTCCAGGTCGATGTGACGTAGGAGGTATCATATTTTCTTGACATGTTCTACATACCCATCTTAGGGTAGGAAGCTTGATTTCAGCCGGCGAAGGCTTGTCCATATATTGGAGTGGATGTCGTGCACACATTCTTCTGGAAACTTTCTAGGTATGTCGAATCGAGAGGTGGCCGTGGGCCAAAACATAACTGGTACATCATCTCTGGCCAGTCGTTTCCTCAGGTGCAACATGTTGGCATACTCCTCTACTAGTGATTCCTCTACCTAGTCGGCCCAACTGAGATGCTCACCGATAGTGTGGTCAGAGTCAGTGGGGCCGGTAGGTATTGAATTATCATGTGGGTGATTCCGAGGTGGTTCAGAAGATGAACGTGGCCCCAGAACATCTCCTAATTGAAGAAGGGTGTCGTTGGGGACTAGCTGGGAATCTGACATGCTTGATCTCGTCCTTCTGAGTGCCTCGACATATGAGGGATTTTTTGTGCTTCATTCGGCAGGGGGAGGACCTTCCTGTCGATATGATATGTCACTGCGGGGAGGACCTTCACAATAACTACCATTATGGTGAGGATGACCATCATGGTTTGACGTTTGATGTGTATCTTGGGGAGGACCTTCAAGACACACTGCGATAAGGGGAGGACCTTCTTGTTGCTTGGGGCCATTGTGGGGAGGACCTTCGCAATGGCGGCCATGATGGCGAGAACTACCATCACAGATGCCTCAATGGTGAGGACTACCATCACAGCTTCCATAAGGAGAATGTCTGCGGGGTACACCCTGGGGAGGGCCTTTAGAATATACCGCAACTAGGGGAGGGTCTTCTCGTTTCTTGACGTCTCTACGGGGAGGACCTCCATTATTAGAGTGTCTAGGACTACCATCGTGATCTAATGCCTGGCTGTGCAGAGTGTCGTTGAAACATAACCCCTAGGGAGGACCTTCAGGGCAGGCCATGACAAGGGGAGAGCCTTCTTGTCGTGATGAGACATCACTGCGGGGAGGGACTCCGTAGTTGGGACTACGATAGCGAGGACTACTATCACAATCTATGGTCCCATTTCATGGAGAGTGTTTGCAGTGTATACCCCGGGGAGGACCTTCAGGGTGGACCGCAGCAAGTGGAGGACCTTCTTGCTGCTCGATCTTCTTATCACGTGGAGGGCTTCCGTGACTCGCATCAAAAGAGAAGCACTCATGATCGATCATTATATGCCCATGGGGGAGGCCCCCACGGGTGCTCTGGGGAGGACCTTTAGAGATGCTGGTAGCGACATTGCAGGGAGAACCTTCGCAATTGCTACTACCACTCCCATAATATGGTAATGGGTGGGTAGGGTTCTAAGCCTTCGATATGTGCTTAGCAGAATTGGGAACCCCAGCTTCCAACAGAGCAGAGTCGTGAACCCTATCTTTATTTTCCGGCTGCCTTCTGCGCGTTCGGGGAAATTTTTTGCAGGTAGAGAGGACCGTCTGCTACTGATAATGGCCTTCACCTTTGGGTCTCTTTCTAATTGGGTCCTGTGATGCTGTCGGGATATTCCGACGAACATATTGACTTTTAGCAGGGATATATGCCTGCTCTGGAGCATCCACCATGATGGACGGGTGTCCCCCAGTTGGAACAAGTGAAGCTTCTTGATCCAATTTCCCTTGTATCACGAAATATGGCCCACGAACCTCCCGGGTGGAATCAGGGATGCAGATCTACTCTGAGGCGGATATCTGATCTCTTAGATGAGTCGCCTCAATTGGTTAGATGGGCTCACGGGACCGAGTCCTTGCTGTTGCCGCTAATGAAACTATATTCTAAAAAGTATGCTAGATATGATCTGGGATCGATACCTACTCTTACATCATTTCCATGATATGCAGAGAGTCATCTTTGGCTGGAACATGTATGAAGGCCCATTCCAGTATCGAAGTAGGAATATTCTGCTTTGGTCCTACGGTGGTCAGTGGGTACTGACAATTCTCCTATGTTGGGGTAGGTGAACAAGTCTGCCCCTGTGTCGGGATATGCCGATTTATCTCTCCATTTTACACCAGATCAGGATGGTGGACTTTACTTGCATCCTCAGAGAGCTGGCCCTGCATATGTTGGTTCCCCACCGTATTGAGTCAGTGGATTTTGTTGGTAGGGAGACATGCCCGCCTATTAATTGCCGCCACATCTGGATGACGAGATTTGTTGATTAACACCACATCGGGATGGTAGGCGTCAGGATAATCTGCTAGGAGCTGGTCCTATAGGCGCTGGGTTACCACCATGTCTGGTTGGTGGGCTTCATGACCCTAGGTAGGGAGAGGTGCATGCTGGGTAGGTGACGTCCTGTGTGAGTGACAAGCTTGATGGAGCTCTGCGGGGATGCGCGCCTGCTCGTATAATGCTGCCATGTCTGGATGGAGGACTTTGGAGGAGCGAACATGTGTATGTTCTTTCTCGCAGTATGTCTTCATGATTGGGCAGCGGAGCTCCTCCTCAGAGACATGGGTGATGACTGGTCCCTGGTTGTACATTTTTCACCCTCTTCAGGCAGTCCGAGGGGACGGAGCTCAGGGAGCGTGGGCCTGGATCCTCGGGGTGATGATATTGTTAATATTTTCATGTCTTATTATATACTCCCTTTAATGATTTTATATGAAATGTGCATAATTTGTGTGAAATATTAATGTTTTAATATTAAGTATATTTTTTGAGCATTTTTAGAAGTAGTCCAATTGAGTCAGTTTACTGTTTTAATAATAAATATCTCTATAATGATCCAAATTGTGTGGTTTTTGTTTTTTAGGATTTTACATTCAATATAAAACATTTCATTAGAAGTTACCATGATCCAATTCTTCCATTTGAAGGGTCATATGGTCCTCACAAACAAGACCAAAGAATCTGTGAAGAAACTAGACTATTCATGAAGATTGATTTACTGGGATAAATAAAGAATTCCAAATTCCATTATTATCTACCATAGTTTTGGGGACAATGTAAGGAGTCTTGGATAAAAATTTCAAGGACAAAATTTAAAAACAAGGGGCCCAACATATGCTTTGAAGTCCAGCCCACCATTTTGGACGAGAAATAAAATCAGTACAGTATTCATGACATATATCATGTTTTAAGAATAAAATAAATCTTATATTTTGTAGTGTAAAAGAGGAGATATAGGAGGCCAATTTTTTTGAAGAAATAATTCTTATTTGAAGGCATATTCCTATTCCAAAATCTATTCACATTTTGGCCATCGAAAAAGTATGGATAGAAATGGACAATTTACCTTTGTTTAGGAAAACCGCCATAACTTTGGCTCCACTTGTCCAAATGCCACCATATTTTGAAATTAGTCGTCCAACTTTATTATATACAACTTTTAAGAAGGATATATTTGGATATTCGGCTATCTGAATAGAAAAATTGGCAATGAAAGTGGAGGGACAGATTGGGAATGCAAACAGTCCACTCCTTGGGCTATAAATACTCTCCCCTTCTCTCCTTGAGAGGGGTTGGCATTTCAGAAGAGAGGAGAATATATTGGAACGACCAAAGCCTTGAAAAAGGCTTGTGAGGACCTTCCATACTCAAGTTTTTACTTGAGAGACCTTTCCTCCTCTCTTTGTTTTTACTTAATTTCGTGTTCTTCGTTTTTGTAATTTTGTAAGTTTCTTTCTTTGTAATTTTGTTTTAATGCAAGTTATTTCTTAAATATCTATTATTCTCATCCACCTTATGTAGTTTAATATTTATGTTCTTAAAATAGTTTAAATATATTTGAATGCACTTCCCTTCTTTTGCTTCCTCATTCAACTGAAATTCTATTTTTAATTATCATCATTGTTTGTGTGTGTGTGTCGACGTACCACTTTTTCTTATCCCTTTCTTTTTCTTCTCTTCTTAATTTATAATAATAATAATTATAACCAGATTATTAAACACTTAAATGGATGAGTAAATCTCTCATTGGGGTGAGTTATAATTCGGGGATTTTAAGTGATTGAGAGTTTTGCTCGATGAGTATTCTTTAAATTAATATTGTGTATGTTAAACTTAATATGTCACGGATTAATGATATGTTTTGTTTAACGAGTGGTTTCCATGGATTATTGGAACCATAAATAAACTACCATAAATAAGTTTTGATTGTGATTAGAACCCTAAGTTAAGTTAAGGCTTGTATTAAAGCCTTAACACTTAGGAATTCCAATCATCGTCAACTTATGACATGGGTGTTAATTTAATGCAATACAAAGTAAGGCTCAAGGATATCACTAGCTTAACTCCCAAATAATGAACTCACCCCAATGATTATCAATTTCTTAAATCAATCATAATCAATTAGTCATTTCAATTAAGATCTGTAATCAAACCCCCCCAATCAGAATACAATCAACTAAAAACAAATGATTATTTCAAAGTATCATCACCGAGGATTCGACCTGAGTGCTGCTATACACATTAGCAGAGCATCAGAACTTTGACCGGTTGATAGGAGACAATTGTATGTTCATTTAAAATGGCGCCGTTACTGGGTATGGTCTTTTAAGTAGTCATTAGTTTCTGGTTATTGTCAAGAAAACACAAAAAACCCGTCTTCCTCTTAAAAATCATAAACTGAAAGAAATACAAAGAAAAACCCATCTTCCTCTTTCTTCCAAATCTCTCTAAATGCCCCGTAGCCTTCCAAACAATCCCTCAGATTTGTTTGACCCTAAAATTGAGCGAACACTTTGCCAACTTAGAAGGAACATAAGAGATAATCAACTCATTCAAGAACCAGTCCTTATCCAACCATTTGAATTTGAAATGGCCAATCCTAGGGAACAAACCCTTAAAGAACTCACTGCCCCTGATATGAATTACCAACCTCTTTGTATTAAATATCCTAACATAGAATCTGACTTCAAACTCAAATCGGGTTTGATTCATCTTCTTCCACATTTCCACGGGCTATCCGGTGAGGATCCACATCTCCACCTTAAAGAGTTCCAAGTGGTGTGCTCTACCATGAAGCCTCAAGGGGTTTTTGAGGAACAAATAAAACTCCGAGCATTCCCTTTCTCCCTAGCTGAATCCGCTAATTCATGTCTCTACTACCTTCCTCCTGGTTCCATAAACACATGGAATGACATGAAGCGACTCTTCTTAGAGAAATTCTTTCTTGCTTCTCGTACTACTTCTATCCGAAAGGAAATAAGTGGTATCCATCAGTTCCCAAGTGAATCACTCAATGAGTACTGGGAGAGGTTCAAAAAGCTTGTTGCAACCTGCCCACACCACCAAATTCCTGACCAAATATTGATCCAATACTTCTATGAGGGGTTATTGGCTATGAAGAGAACTCTCATTGATGCCGCATGTGGCGGTGCTCTTGTTGATAAAACTCCCACAGCTGCAAGAGATCTCATAATTGATATGACTGAAAACACACAACAATTCCATACTCGAGCACATGCTCAAGTCAAACAAGCCCAAGATAATCAATCAATTGAGCCGAACAATATGACTGAGTGGATGAGTGAACTTACAGGTCTTTTGTGACAACTAGCTGTGGATAAAAAATCTCCAACCTCATCTTCTCCACAATCAATGTTTCTTGGACCTCTCAAAAACTGTGGAATCTGCAACTCTCCATCTCATCCAACTGACACATGTCCACAACTTCAAGAGGATCAGTCCGATTCATCTGGACCAATGGAAATCAATGCAGCATATGCTCAGAGGAACACTAATCCTCAACTATCAGGTTAGTTTGTTAGAAACTTCAACCAACCTAACTCTGAGCCCTTCTCTTCTTCCTATAACCAAGGTCTGAGGTATGGTAATCCCGTCTCTCATCCCCCTCAATTCCCGCCTCAAAACCCAAACCAGTTTCAATATGGTCATGGTGTTGGTAACTTCCAACAACCTTATTCTTTTGTCCCTCAACCTCAAAGGATCAATCCTCCTCTTCCTCCTCCTGTATTACACTATCCTAGTGAGACTTCCCAATTCTCATACCAATTCAATCGCTTTCCCAAGAACCAAAATCAAGGCAATCCCAATCCGGGATAAGCCTCTTCTTCAAAGAAACCATGGGAAAGTGCAGTGGAAGATCTTTCCTCCTTCACCAATTCTATCCTTAAAAAACATTGAAACTCAAATAGGTCAACTTGCATCCCACATGAGCCAGCAACAACAATCCAATTTTTCCCAACTTCCATCTCAACCATTACCCAACCCCAAGGGTAATGTAAGTGCAATTTCACTTAGATCAGGAAAGAAAATTGTTATGCCTCAAGATAAGTCCTCCAACCCTCCTTTTAATGTTGACCTAGAAAATTAAAAGAAAAAGAAACTTTAAAAGGAATCTAAATCCATTCCCTCACCTCCTTAAATTTCACTTAGGAATCCAATTCCTTTTCCTCAAGCTGTTTCTAAACCAAGGAAGTCCTTTGAACCTGATCCTGAAATTCTTGACATGTTTAGACATGTTGAAGTCAAAATTCCCCTCTTAGATGCCATAAAAAAAATTCCTAAGTATGCCAAGTTTCTCAAGGAGTTGTGTACCCACAAGAGGAAACTTAGGACATTTGAAAATGTTTCCACCCAACAGTCTATTCCCATAAAGTGCAAAGATTTAGGAACCTTTATGGTTCCATGCCAAATTGGAAGTTCCAACTTTGATGATACACTCATATACCTTGGAGCATCAATTAATTTCATGCCCAAATCCATCTTCTCCAACCTTGGTCTAGGTCCCTTACATCTAACGGGTGTTTTCATTCAGTTATCTAATCGAAGCACAACCAGTCCCGAGGGAATAATTGAGGATGTCCTTGTTCGAGTCAATGATCTTATCTTTCCTGATGATTTCTATGTCCTTGAAATGGAAGGTGAGACGAACTCTTCTCAATCTCCCCTAATTATAGGAAGACCATTCCTCATGACTGCGAGAACCAATATTTATGTCCATTCAGGCATCTTATCCATGGAATTCAATGACCAACTAGTCAAGTTCAACATTTTCTGATCCATGTGATATCCATATGAGGATCACTCTGCATTCTCAATCCATGCTTCTGAGTACACTTCTAAGAGTCAAACGAACCCCAATCCACCATGTTATTCATGTTCTAATGATAAAGGATCTTGTGAAATCTGCACCATGATTAACAATTTCATAAAAGGTGAAGTTGATGTGGACCTTTCATTCATAGACTCTATCAATCTAGAAGAACTTGAAAACTCTCTTGAATCCCACATCAACTCTGATATCTACTGATCCACCTTGGACAATATTAAGGAGAATTAATCTGAAGCAACTGAACTCCCTTCATCCATTCCTGAGATGTCTAACCCACAAATAAAAGATGAGACTGATCTGAAACCTCTTCCTGAACACCTGAAATATGCATTCCTTTTCCATGATCACTCTTATCCTGTCATTATCTCTTCTTCACTTACCGAAACTGAGGAGTCTAAACTTGTTCAAGTGTTAGAGTAAAACAAAAAGGCCTTAGGTTGGACCCTAGATGACATACCAGGAATCAACCCTTCCCTTTGCATGCATCACATCTATCTGGAGGAGACATCCAAACCAATTAGACAACCACAAAGAAGACTCAATCCACTCATACTTTATGTAGTTAAGGAAGAGATCACCAAGCTTCTTCAAGCTGGTATTATCTACCCAATTTCTGATAGTGAATGGGTTAGTCCAATTCAAGTTGTACCTAAGAAGGGTGGGATAACTGTTGTCACAAATGAACATGGAGAGGTAGTCACAACTCGAGTGAAGAAAAAATGGTGTGTGTGCATCGACTATAGAAAATTGAATGTGGAAACAAGAAAAGATCACTACCCTCTTCAATTCCTTGATCAAATGCTGGAAATATTAGCTGGAAAGTCACACTATTGCTTTCTTGATGGATACACCAGCTACTTTCAAATCCCAATTGCACCTCAGGACCAAGAAAAGAATACTTTCACATGCCCCTTTGGAACATATGCATATAGAAGAATGCCTTTTGGACTTTGCAATGCTCCTGCAACATTCCAGAGGTGTATGATGAGTATCTTCTCCGAATTCATTGAACACTGCATGAAACTCTTCATGGATGACTTCACCATTTATGGTGAGTCATTTGAATCTTGTTTTAATTCACTCTCTCTTGTCCTCAAAAAGTGTTTCAAGTACAACCTTGTGTTAAATTTTGAGAAATGTCACTTCATGGTTGGAAATGGGATTGTTATAGGGCACATAGTTTTAAAAGATGGTATTGAAGTCAATCCTACCAAAATTAAAGTGATCCAATCACTTCCTGAACCCAACTCTGTTCGAGACATCCATTCGTTTCTCAGTCATGCTGGTTTCTATTAGAGATTCATCCATAACTTCGGTAAAATTTCCCTCCCACTCACTCGTTTGCTCCAAAATGATTTCACTTTCCATTTCGATGAGGTTTTCAAGAGATCCTTTGTTGAACTCAAAACTGCTCTAACATCCACCCCAATAATCCAACCCCTAGATTGGTCCTTACCCTTTGAATTGATGTGTGATGCTTCTGATAGAGCTGTTGGGGCTGTTCTTGGTCAAAGAAGAGAAAATATTCCTCATGTCATCTATTATGCCTCAAAAACATTGGATGAAACTAAATCTCACTACACTGTCACTAAAAAAGAACTTTTAGCAGTTGTTTTTGCCTTAGATAAATTCCGGTCCTATCTCTTAGGTGCCAAAATCATCATCTTCACAGACCATTCTTCTATAAAGTTCTTACTCAAGAATATTGATTCCAAACCGAGGCTAATAATATAGATCCTAATGCTCCAAGAGTTTTACCTTGAAATAAAAGATAGACCACGAAAAGAAAACCCTGTGACTGATCACTTGAGTAGAATTTCTAATTCTTCTCATTCTGAAATCATCGATCCTGAATTCCCCACTGAGCACCTTTTATCTCTCACTCCAAAAATACCATGGTATGCCCCAATTGTAAATTACTTGGTTTCTAGTGTTTTTCCTGAATTTTTTTCAAAAGAAAAAAAATGAAGTTAAAAAGTGATTAAAAACACTATTTTTGGGAAGAAAATAATATTTGGAAAACTGGGGTAGACATGGTAATTAAGAGATGTGTTGATAAAGATGAACATTCTTCCATATTAGAATTTTGTCACTCACTTCCTAGAGGTGGCCACTTTGGACCACAAAGGACCTCCCGAAAGGTCCTAGACTCTGGATTCTTCTGGCCTTCACTCTTCAAGGACTCACATGAGTTCAGTCAATCATGTCCCACTTTCCAAAAGTTTGGCACAATTTCAAAGAGAAATGAAATGCCCCAAAATCCTTTAATTTTCTATGATATCTTCGATGTTTGGGGTATCGATTTCATGGGACCATTTCCTCATTCCAATGGATTCTCATACATCCTTATTGCGGTCGATTATGTTTCAAGGTGGGTCGAGGCCAAACCCACTAGAAAGGATGATTCACATACTATTAGTGAGTTTCTAAAGACACACATCTTCCTTAGATTTGGCACACCTCGTGCCTTGATAAGTGACTTAGGAACCCATTTTTGTAATAAAACCATGGTATCTATTTTGAAAAAGAATGGGGTTTCTCATAAAACATCAACTGAATATCACCCCCAAAAAAATGGCATGGCTGAACTTTCTAATAGAGAAGTGAAAAGAGTGCTTGAGAGAATTGTAAAACCCACCAGAAAAGACTGTCCTGAAAGACTTGGTGAAGCACTTTGGGCTTATCGAACTGCCTATAAAACACCCATTAGGATGTCTCCTTTTAGGATAGTTTTTGGTAAAGCATGTCATCTACCAGTTGAAATCCAATATAAGTATTTTTTGATAGTGAAAACCTATAATTTTGATCTTGAAAAATCTGGTGAATAAATATTGTTGCAATTAGCTGAACTGGAGGAGCTTCGACTTGATTCTTATGAGAATTTTAATCTCTACAAAGAAAAATCCAAGGCACTCCATGATAAAAACATCCTAAGAAAGGTATTTCATGAAGGTGAAAAGGTAATGCTCTTCAATTCTCGATTTTGGCTTCACCCAGGTAAACTTAATTCTCGTTGGGAAGGTCCTTTTGTTATTACTAATGTTTACCCATTTGGTGCAGTGCAAGTCCAAGACCCTTCTTCCAAAAGGACATTCACAGTTAATGGACATCGGTTAAAGCATCACCATGAGAGGACGCACAATCCTAGATCCACATCAACTTCCATTGGATCCCCAACTTCTACAGTCAACCTACCACTAGATGGAGATGGCAACCCGCCAAATCCAAACCAGGGGAACATCTTTCCCTTTAACTCTCTCTCTATCTCTTCCTCTCTCTACCTCTTTCTTCTTCTTCCTCTCTCTTTCATTTTTTTACCACTTTATTTATCAAAACCTTTATTTTCACTTTTTCTTTTGTGTGGGTGTATCTTTATAAAAACACAAAAACAAATAAAAACCTAAAAAACTAAAAAAACAAAAAAAAATCACTTAAAAAAAATCAAGAGTCATGATTACTCACCTTACAATTTTCAAATTTTGTCCAACCATTTTGGGGAGTTAACAGACATGTTTTCATCTCAAAAATTTTGTATTTTTATCATGACTTTGGATAAATAATTTTGTGTCAAAATTAACAAATTTTGAATGCTCAATTTTTGATTTGGAAAATACTTTTCCCAAACCGTGAGGAACATCATTTGCTTTCATGATAAGGCCACCTATGGACATCTTTTCAAAATGTGTGTTTTCACCCCCATTTGTGAGTCTTGAGTTTTTGGACCTTCAATCTGAATTTCCTACCTTAGTGTGTATTAATATCATAAATGCATTTTCTGAACCACATGAGAATCACACTAGCCAAATAGACTCCCATTTCCCTTACATTAATCCTCCTTTTGAAATCCCCTTCAAGCCTATGAAAACCTTTTCTTTGATAGCCACATTACAAGCCCAATACCTTTTCCCACCCAATATCAACATGAATTTTCATTGTATATTTTTTTTGAATTTTAAGTGTGGGAGGAATAGATTTAATTGTTTGGGTACCCTATTTTTGATTTTCAACGAGTTATCATCTGCTTAAGGGCAAGCATACATTTCAGTGTGGGGGAGAGGTTTTCATTCTGTGTGTTTTGGGGAATGTAATTTACTTCCATTTATGTAATTTTGTAAATGTTATTGACAAGTGTTCAAAAAAAATTCAAAAATTATGAAAAAAATCAAAAAAAAAAAAAATGAAAAAATGGGTTGTGTCTTGGGTAAGTCAAAAATCACTCTTCCTCAACCTTTGATCTTGTTATAACTATTACAATTAGTGTCGTGAGGAGATCAAACATGGGTTGGGATATGAGTGTGAGATCTGTTTCAAGGTCAACTTTCGAAAAAACAAAAAAAAAGGAAAAGAAAAGAAAAAGAACACTTGTATTAAATTATTATTGGGAGAAGTTTTATGTTTTGTAAATATTCCATCTTCTCATTACCTTCATATTTTCTTCCTCTATTGTGTATTTCTTCACATAATCATTCCCTTTTAAATATGTGTTTTCATTTCCTTCCATGTTTTATTTCAAAAAAAATGTGCATTGCTTTTTCTATGTTGGTATTTTAACCATCTTCTTCTCTCTCTTGGACATTATATTCCTACCATCCCATAGCCAGAGAAAAAAACCTTAAGAAGACCTCCTGATTCTTGTTCACTTTGGATAGGGATTGGAAGCTGATAGCTCTTTTCAAACTCTAATATTTTCACTTTTGGTTGGTGAAAGAGTGAACCTCCAAAAATGAATTTTATCATCTTGAGAGGAGTAAGTTTTGAGTGCCCCCATTTTCTATGTCTTAAGTTGAGCATGAAAAAAATGAATTAGTTTTGAAACATTGTTTCTATAACAACTTGTGGTGGAATTCAAAATGGATGAGTGAAATAGTCTAAACCTCCCCTTATTGGATAAATTTTTTTTTTAATATTTGTTGGTGAGTAAAAATGATTTTGTCATCTTTTTATATTTGTTGCACATGAGGAAATGAACAAGACTAAGTGTGGGGGAGTTGATATTGTTAATATTTTCATGTCTTATTATATACTCCATTTACTGATTTTATATGAAATGTGTATAATTTGTGTGAAATATTAATGTTTTAATATTAAGTATATTTTTTGAGCATTTTTAGAAGTAGTCCAATTGAGTCAGTTTACTGTTTTAATAATAAATATCTCAATATGGATCAAAATTGTGTGGTTCTTGTTTTGTAGAATTCTACTTTAAATATAAAACATTTCATTAGAAGGTACCATGGGCCAATTCTGCCATTTGAAGGGTCATATGGTCCTCACAAACATGACCAAAGAATCTGTGAAGAAACTGGACTATTCATGAAGATTGATTTACTGGGCTAAATAAATAATTCGAAATTCCATTATTATCTACCATAGTTCAGGTGAAAATGTAAGGAGTCTTGGATAAAAATTTCAAGGCCCAACTCCAAAAACAAGGGGCCCAACATATGATTTTAAATCCATCCCACCATTCTGGCTGAGAAATAAAACCAGTACCGTATTAATGACATATCTCATGATTTAAGAATAAAATCAAGCTGCTATTTTTTAGTGTGAAAGAGGAGATATAGGTGGCCTAATTTGTTGAATAAATAATTCTGATTTTAAGGAATCTTCCTGTTCCAAAATCCATTCACAGTTTGTCCATAGAAAAAGAATGGATAGAAATGTACAGTTTACCTTTGTTTAATAAAACCGCCATAACTTTGGCTCCACTTGTCCAAATGCCTCCAAATTTTGACAGTAGTCGGAAAAATTTATTATCTAAAACTTTTAAGAATGAGATATTTGGATATTAGGCTGTCTAAATATCCAAATTGGTGATTCAAGTGTAGGGAAAGATTGGGAATGCAAACAGTCCACTCCTTGGGATATAAATACTCTCCCCTTCTCTCCTTGAGAGGGGTTGGAATTTCAGAAGAGAGGAGATTATATTGGCATGACCAAAGCCTTGAAAAAGGCTTGGGAGGACCTGCCAGACTCAATTTTTCACTTGAGAGACCTTTCCTCCTCTCTTTGTTTTCACTTAATTTCGTGTTCTTCATTTTTGTAATTTTGTAAGTCTCTTTCTTTGTAATTCGGTTTTAATGAAATTTACTTCTTCAATATATCTTATTATAATCCACCTTATGTAGTTTAATATTTATGTTCTTAAAATAGTTTAAATATATTTGAATCCCCTTCCCTTATTTTTATTCCTCATTCAATCGAAAGTTTGTTTTTAATTATCGTCATTGTTCGTGTGTGTGTGTCGACGTACCACTCTTTTCTTATCCCTTTCTTTTTCTTCTCTTCTAAATTTATAATCATAATAATTATAACTAGATTATTAAACACCCAAAATGTCTGAGTGAATCTCTCATTGGGGTGAGTTATAATTCAGGGATTTTAAGTGATTGAGAGTTTTGGTCGATGAGTATTTTTTAAATTAATATTGTGTATGTTAAACTTAATATGCCACAGATTAATGATATGTTTTGTTTAATGAGTGGTTTCCATGGATTATTAGAACCATAAATACACTACCATAAATAAGTTTTGATTGAGATTAGAACCCTAAGCTAAGTTAAGGCTTGGTTTAAAGCCTTAACACTTAGAAATTTCAATCAACATCAACTTATGACTTGGGTGTTAATTTAATACAATACAAAGTAAGGCTCAAGGATATCATTATCTTAACTCCCCAATAATGAACTCACCCAAATAATTATAAATTTCTTAAATAAATCATAATCAATTAGTCATTTCAATTAAGCTCTGCAATCAAACCCCCCCAATCAGAATAAAATCAACTAAAAACCAACGACTATTTCAAAGTATCATCGCCGAGGATTTGACCCGAGTGCTGCTATACACATTAGCAGAGAACCGGAACTTTGACCGGTCGATAGGCCACAATCGGCCGTGCGTTTCAGGCTACATCCTCCTTAGCGTGAGAATATTGAGTTGTGGCGTAACCATGACGACGTCTTCCAGCGGAGGCCTTAGAGTGGAACCCCCGTTCAGCGGATATGGGGTCCTCAGTGTCGACCTCATCTACCTCCCTAAGATAAGGGAGGTATGCCTTGTCTCGTTCTGGGGATAGACTACCGAAACAGTTTGAGACAGAAATAGGAGCCGTCTGGATCTGCTTTCGCGGCTGCTGTTGGGAAGGCGACCGACAGGTCTTGGAGGATTGGAGGGTGTGCATGGACGCATCCACCATCGAGAGAGTACCATTCAAGTGGTACTCTCGGATCAACGCATCCGAGACCCATGGTTGAAGACGCTGAGTAGGTGATGGGGTCCTTCATTGGTGAGGATGTCCGGTCACTGCGTTTCTTGAAGTACGCGTCTGTGAGTTCCTCCGTGATGCTATTGGATCGAAGGAAGTTCTAATTGGTACCTGTAAAATATTTTAACAAATACAAACAAAAAACCTGTCAAAGAAGCATCTCATGATCCCATGCGTAATTAATGACCTTTCTTGGCCCTCCTTGTGGGTATAAGGGGTACAGAGTAGGATTTGGTTAAATTCGTCATGCTTGGTTAAAGATTCACGTCAGGTTCCCCATTTTTGTTTCGACCGAAGGTGGGAGGACCGGCGCGCCCGACGATCGATCTTACAGAGGGCTTGGTTCCTCTCAATCGCTCAGGTCGGGTATATCGGTCTTCATTTCAAAACGCCCAATGGTTTCGTATCCAACGATCCGTGGACCAGCTTTCCAAAGGCAGACGTTCACCGGGCGATTCGGCCAGTGATGCATAAGAACTCACATTGGTCGAGAGGATAGAAAGTCGGGATCATTGCACCCTTTTGGGGGGAATTATTGCATGTTCTAGGACTCTATTATAGATTTAAGATGTATTCATATGTTCACGAATCTTTGGTTTATACCCAAGCATAGTATCCACAGATTACTCCTGGTTGGCAATGGTCAACTGAACAGAGGGATTCAGAATCATATAGGCCCAAGTTTTACCTTCCCTCATTGGATTAATGACTCTGAGGAGTTTGGACTCATTAAGACGGAACTAGTTTTAAGCCTCATAACTAGGCGCTCTAGATTTTATTGTTATCCAGGGGGGAAAAATAACGACTTGAGCATTTGGATCGAACCTGTGATACAGGCTTTCTACGTATCCTCATGAGAGGAATCAGAATCCACATAGTTCGGTGCCACTTGACGGGACACATCACCTTTTAAGGTCATGCGACAAGGATCCGAACATTCAGTTTAACGTCTTGTGGCAAGGAAACCCAGACGAGAGATTCCTGGTCAAAGTTGGTGCGGGACTTACGCCGAAGTGGCCCAGAAGACCCAAGGGAAGTGATTTCCTGGGCCTAGATATGATTCTGCTGGGGTCATGAGGACATGGTCTGAAAGTGATGGGTGTGTTTCAGACTTAGATATCAGGCTTGCACCTCAGGGAGGTTTTCTACATATCTCGATTGGTCGGGTATCAAAGTCCATGTAGTTCTAGGAGATTAGGGCTTACACGTGAGAGTTGTCTGTTGTTGGGATTGAACCTCGGGGAGGCTTCCTACGTACCCTGCTTAGGAGACAAGGATCAAAACCTGCATAGTTCGTTTTAAGGGGCATGATTGGGACTTAAACATGGTTAGTGGCCCGGATTGGGTTTGAACCTCAGGGAGGCTTCCTACGTACCCTACTTAGGAGACAAGGATCAAAACCCACATAGTTCATTCTGAGTGGCATGATTGGGACTTACAGATGGTTAGTGGCCCGAATTGTTATTGAACCTCGGAGAGGCTTCCTACGTACCCTTCTTAGGAGACATGGATCAAAACCTACATAGTTCATTCTGAGGGTCATGATTGGGACTTACAGATGGTTAGTGGCCCAAATTGGGATTGAACCTCGGGAAGGATTCCTACGTACCCTGCTTAGGAGACGAGGATCAAAACCCATGTAGTTCATTTTGAGGGGAATGATTGGGACTTACACATGGTTAGTGGCCCGAATTGGGATTGAACCTTGAGGAGGATTCCTACGTACCCTTCTTAGGATACAGGGATCAAAAACCTCGTAGTTTATTCTAAGGGGAATGATTGGGACTTATACATTGTTAGTGGCCCAAATTGGGATTGAAACTCGGGGAGGCTTCCTACGTACCCTGCATAGAAGACAGGGATCAAAACCCCCATAATTCATTCAATCGCCACCGTTGTGTGGATTTCGCGACCATCACAAATCTCTAAGCCCACGTGAGTCATGCTCAGTGTGAGAAACAAGATAATGCGATAGACTTGGCAAGCCTCACACCTTTTCCTCCTTAGGGGAAGGTGTCCGGAACCATAAGACTCTCCTTCTTCTCGACGTTGGAGGAAGGTAGAAGTCACGTGGACAAGACCATGGGCGAGGCGAGGGAGCAATGAACCTTACTAGAATGGAGGGGAAGACCATTGGACTCCAATGAGGATAATGTATGGCTTACTCTAGGATAGATGCCCAGAATTTTATACGAGGTTTAGGTGTGCTATAGTTTAAAGTCATATAGCTTGGATAAGAACATCACAGTTTAATGTAGTGTTGCGGGGACTATTTTCATATAGTTTAACGTCATATGGATAAGAGGAGGGCCATACAGTTTAACGTCATGTGGTTAGGATGACTAGGTAAGAGATACCTAGAAATGGTTGGTGTGAGACATACACAAGAGCAGCCCTTTCTGGATGAACCTTGTAAAAGGAGCTAGGTAATGAGGTTATAGGAGAGTCATGAGGAGTATCTCGACTCATGGCATGTATATGACGGATGTTGCGGTGGCATAAGGGTGCAATAGAAAATATTTTTGACCCCCCCGAAAAGTCCGCGGTACGACTCTCCATTTTTCATGGGGGTCAGTGACGGTAGCGAAGGGACCGGCCCAGAAGGCCAGGGCCGCAGCCCGAGCGGGGGTGCGGGGGCGCAACCCCCACGGTATAGACCAGTGAGTGCATGGGGTTTTCTGCATGGGGTGGGCCATGTAGGAGTTGGTCGCGGCGGAGCTGGCCACGTAGGGTGTCCACGGAGGAGCGAGCTGCGTAGGAGCTGGCCTCATGTGAGATGGCCGCAGAGGGTATCCGTGGGGGAGCTGGCTGCGTAGGAGCAGCCCCGGAGAGGCTGTCCGCGAAGGAGCGAGCCGCGTAGGAGTTGGCCACATAGGTGATGGCCACGGAGGGTATCCCCGGAGGAGCGGGCCACGTAGGAGAAACTGCAGAGAGGTTGTCCGTGAAGGGTGTCTGCAGATTAGATGGTCGCGGAGGAGGCGGGCCGTGTAGAAGCTAGCTGCCTAGGATGTCCGCGAAGGAAATGGACGCTAAGGGCCGACCACGAAGGAGCTGTCCGCATGTGGTTCGTGGTGTGGTTTCTCCTCTATGTAGAAGAGTGCATCTGCGGACGATATGGGGTCTGCGGATGGTTGCGAAACTTTACCTTTGGGAGCGATTTCACCAGTGTCTCCCCACGGGATTTCACCCGTCCTTTTCATCCTCACCCTCCTTTTTTGGACCCCCTTAGGGTCTATTTATAGAGTAATGAAGATGTTGTAATGACGGGGCACACGATTCTCTTTGAGGAATCCCATGAAGAAAGCCTCACCCGCGTATGACTCGGTCAACCGATATTTATGGAATCGAGTTTCACAGAATTGCTCCGCGGCCATGCACCACTCCGCCTCTATTGGGAAAATGAAAAGGCCGGCATTCATATATGGATTCCGCCTCCATTTCATGAACGACGGCGCGTGCGGTATGGGCCGGTTGGTGTGTTTCGCTGCGGTGGACCGGCTTGGCATCCTTCTTGGTTTGCACCCGCGGAGGGGTTCCCGCCTCCATTTCGTGAAGGAATCTGGTCTGCAGAGGGGTCGTCTCGCTGAACCAACTGTATACCATCAATGTTGGACCGGTACGCGGACCGGTCGGTCCTTTTCCAATCTTGATTATTCTCCATATTTTTCCCAATCCTCTGAGGGAAATTGGGTAGAATACTTTCTCAAATTAAGTGTAATTCCCATTGCTCTTTTCGGATTTTTCAGGACCCTACAGGCTTAAAGTGTATGCCACAACATTACCCTTACCAAGGGTATAAGAAAGCTCAAAATCAAACGACTGAAAGTATTCGACCCACCTGCGTTGCCTTAAGTTGAAGTCTCGTTGTGTGTAGATATATCTAAAGATTTTATGATCTTTGTAAAAAATGAATCTCTCACCCAAAAAATAGTGTCTCCAACAATGTAGAGCATAAACCACAGCTGCCAACTCAAGGTCATGTGTAAGATAGTTCTGCTTGTAAGGTGTCAGCTGGCGAGATCCATAAGCCATGACTCGATCACCCTGTATCAAAACTGCACCCAGTCCAATTCTTGAAGCATCACAATAAACTGTATAACTCCTACCAAGTTCAGGTACAATCAGGATCAGGGTTGAGGTCAGTCTTCCTTTCAACTCTTGAAAAGATTTTTCACATGATTCTAACCAAATTAACTATACACCTTTCTTAGTCAAGGCTATGAGAGGTGCTGCTAAGTGGGAGAAATCTTGGATGAATTGTCTGTAATAGCCAGCAAGCCCCAAGAAACTACGGATATCGAAGACACTCTTGGGCTGCTTCAATGAAACCACGACGCTCACCTTTTCTGGTTCAACTGATACACCTGCTTTAGATATAATATGACCCAAGAAGTGTACCTTATCAATCTAGAAGTGGCATTTACTGAGATCAGCGTATAGCTGGTGCTCTCTCAATGTACTCATCACAATCTTAATATAGGTTGCATGGTCATGTCTGGAACATGAAAACACTAAGATTTCATCCACGAAGACTACCACAAAGTAATCAATATATGGATGAAAAACTCGGTTAATCAGGGCCATGAATATTGTTGGCACATTTGTGAGGCTGAATGGCAAAACCAGATACTCGTACAAGCCATAACTGATTCGAAATACTATACGTGGTATGTTAGATGGTCGCACATGCACCTGGTGATATCCCGATCTCAGATCAATCTTGGAAAAAATAGTTTCTCCTCAGAGCTGGTCAAAGAGATCATCTATATGAGGAAATGGATATCGATTCTTTACCGTGAGATGGTTGAGTCGACGATAATCCACACATAACCTTAGGGTACCATCTACCTTCTTGGAAAAAAGGATAGGTGAACCCCACGATGATGTGCTAGGTCTGATGAAACCCTTAGCCTCAAGGTCTTCAAGCTACTTTTTGAGTTCCTGCAGCTCTGTTGGTGTCATCCTATAAGGAGAAATAGACACTTGTGCCACACCTAGATCAAGCTCAATAGGAAACTCCACGTATCTCATAGAAGGTAAGCCAGAGAAACCATCAGGGAAGACATCCCTAAAAATATCCACCACTGGAGAGAATTCAAATATTTGCATTCCGTGATCACTCATGTATAGACTTGCCTACTGATTGGTGACTCTACCCAACCCTATATATTTAGGCTTAGATCGGTGTTCCTGTAGGTCCCATTCTCCTTCGTGAAGATATGTGTCACCCTCAGGGGATGTGAAGGACACCTGAAGATGATAGAAATCTACTTGGGCATGGTAAAGAGAAATTCAGTTCATACCAAGAATAACTTCGATGCCTGACATATCAAAGATATAGAAATTCCAAAAAAAAATGGTACCCGCCTATCTTGAGGGGGCACTCTTGGAACTGGTGTATGCCCCCTGTCCTGACCCTAAGCAGAGTGTCGAGAGACATGATGCCACAGTGGTACTCAATTGAAAAACCAACACTTTAAACAACAACATCAGATATAAAGGAGTGTGATGTGTCGATATCAAAAAGATTAGAAACTAAGGTAGTTGATACTAGAATAGTACCTCTCACTATAGATGGTTATGCACTGTACTCCTTTGGCACTGATTGCACTGCGTACATGGGACTTGATCCATGACCCTGATACTCTATATGGTTGGTCTGAGGAGGTCCACTCTGCTGATGATGATAGTCTGTAACTTGATTTCCTTGACCATGACCTCCACTATTTCCTCGTTCTGATCGACTGGTGAAAAAAGAACTTCCAGCCTACTTTGGAGTCATAGATCCCATACCTGATGGAGGTGCAGGTGCAGATCCTCAAACATTGGATGCTAAAGAGAAGGAACAACAGAAATGCTGAAGGTGACCCATCCTACCGCAATCTTGGCACTCCTTTGGATCTCTCATGCATTGTGGATTCTTGTGACCATACCTACCACACTGATAACATATGACAGAGCTATTAAGACGTGCTTTTTGGCTAGGATTTCCCCCACATGCACTTTTAAAACGATGTTTCTTGCTTCCAGAAGATCCATCACCCTGTCTTGAAACTGAACCACCCTGGATCACTGGTTTAGCTTCCCTGACATTTCACTCTGAGATCATAGCCTGATTCATGATCTCTCTAATAGTGGTCAAATGGAAGATATTCACCTTCAAGCGGATAGTGTACTCATGTCCGTCCTCAAAACTCTTCGTTGTAGTCTGTGCGTCTCCAATCATAGATGGGGAAAATGTTGATGTTCTATGAAATGAGTAGAATACTCTAACATAGTCATAGATCCCTACTGAAGATGTAGGAACTCCTGCACATGATCATCTGTCAGAGTCTGTGGAAATAAGTGATTGTAAAAGGCTGCTTGGAAATCTACCCAAGCCATGTCACTGGCTGGATCAGCCTGAGAAACAACGTCCCACTAGAATTTAGCAGTGTCATGAAGCATGTAGACTGTAATCTTAGCCCTTCGCTCTAGAGGTGTCTCAAGGTGGTCAAAGATAGACCGTACATCTTCTCTCCATGATTCTGCAGCATGAGGGCCGCCAATCCCTGAGATGGTGGGAGGGTGCTGCTTTAGAAAGTCCCACGTAAGGTCTTACATAGACGGGGTAGGTCTGGGAATATTTTGAACTGACTACATAAACTTGAGGAGACTATCCCTGAACTGAGCATCAGGGTCCCTCAGAAGATCGACAGGAGGTAGCGCCACAAGAGGCTCTACGAGAGGAACCACTGTTGGTTCAGGACCCACCATATTTGGAATGCGCTCATTGCCACTCTCCTAAGACACAACACGAAGGAGTCACGAATACATTTGTCTACAACAGCCAAACACACCCTTAGACAAGGAGTAAATAAGGTGAGAAAATAAGTAGGGTGAAAAATAGGTTAGGTACATAGCCTGCCTCTGAACACTAAACAACAGAAAACCCGCCTCAAGAGTTGGGTTTTGATATAGAAGAGACAACTAAAAATGATTACTAAAAAATTCTACAGCCCACTCCTAGGTTAAGTTAGGCTAACATATAATAGACTAACAAAACCTTATATTTAATAAACAAATAATTAAAAATTCTACCACTAGGTATAACAACACTCACATGTAACAGGAAAATTCATGTTGAAAGTAGATATGGAATGAAAATATGCATGGCATTTAAATCTTCTATTTCCTATAATGATGAATGGGATGTTTTGCCCTCATATAATTGGGATGAAATGGTAAACCCATTATTTCAATAATACTAGTAGAAAAACAATTCAATACAAGTGAGTCACCCAAGGTGAAATCATATCAAAAGTAACTGGAATAATAAATAACTGTAATTACAACCCAAGAATTTGAGTTTTCCCTATACATGGTTAGCTATGTCCAAGCACAGAGTACATCCCCAATCCCTATATCCTAGCCTTATGTCAAACCCAAATAGTAAGACAAAAGAAAACACCACCACTGATACCACTTTGTAACATCCCAACCCAGCTCACCTCTAAGACGGTGGCCGGACCGGTGTGTCACATAACCTCAAGCGCATCTCCCCAAACGCCAGAGGCTTCTGACTAGCAGTGATGACCATTTTTGTGTCTTTGGGAGAGATTATTCCCTCATAGGTAACATATAATATCATAGTGGATGTAAACAAAAACAAATAATAAGTAGTAGAAGCACGTGAATAGACAAACTGCAGTAGAAGCAATGTAAATAATCCAACTGAATAATAAAAACCAAGTGAAGAAACTCACAAAAGAGTGTCATGCCATTATATGAGTCTAAACTAAAAGTACAAAAAATAGAACTCAAACACAAAGTCAACTAAAATAAAAGACACAAGCAGCAACTGCATCGCGAGAAAGTCCTAGTCCACTTCCCTAGTCTCCATCTTAAGCAGTAATGAACAATCAAGCATCAAAAGCAGCACACTTCCCCTTGTAAGTACCTGCAAGCATGTAATCTACTCAGGTGTCGACACTGCACGAGCTGGGTGTGAGATAAAATACCAGTAGGTCGGCACCCACAGTGTCTAAACCTTTCCATTTCATGCAAAAATAAAAATGCAGTGTGCTACTACATAACCATTTCAAATAAATTAATTGCAGTGCAATGAAATAAATAAGTCGTCCTGGGTCCCAAATGGAACCTGTGCCTGGTCACCTGCTTCAGCCTAAGATGGTAGTCTGAAAGGGTACCTGTCAATATAAATGCATGAACACACACACACACACATATATAACCTAGAAAGAAAGGTAAAACCAAGGAAAAGTATACCCAAAGCTTGTGCTTTAACTTGGGGTTCAGTCTAGTGTCAACCAGGCACACTTCCACATATCAGGGAAAATACCTCAATTCTCAATAGACTCAATTAGAAATAACATAAACCTTAACTGCATAATTTTTTAAGGTTCAAGTTGAAAGTTGGAGTCTGAGCCCGTCCCAAAGGTATCACTAAAGAACATCTATCAATTTATCCAATGCCACCGAGCTCGTCCAAGGAAATATCTTGAAAGACCAGGTATCGCTTGAGGAATGGATTTACCTTGAGTCCGTCTCAATCTCCCAAAAAGGGGTTGAGTGTCATCCGAGGCTGGCTTAGCCATATTGTCAACGGATCCGTCCCAATGGGACCTTTTGGAACTGGTATCACTCAAAAGTATTAGAAATTCAGGGGAAGTCTCGGTCTAGAAAAGCCAATGACACCGCCCCCGACACATAGAGGTAATCCATCAGGAACAGAGGATCTAAGTGTGGCCCTTAATACGAGACCTGCCTCCTTTCCCTGCCCTGAATTTAATTAAAGTTTTCACAGCAGCAGATATGACATAATCAGTATATAAACCCGCAGCATGAAAACTAACCAGATACACCCATGCATCACCAGGAATAAATTTAACAGTAAAACATAACAACTTGAAAGGCAATATACATATCATATCAACCTCAACATATAATGGATATTTAAATAATAAACAGTTCAGCAAAACAAGTGTCAATGATCCAACAATTGAGGTTCATGTTCAAGCAACTATTTATTTAATTTAATTACAATAAAAAGTTGCTTCACAACACATGAAATTAATCAAACAA
Organism: Viscum album; assembly: GCA_963277665.1. NCBI lineage: Eukaryota > Viridiplantae > Streptophyta > Magnoliopsida > Santalales > Viscaceae > Viscum > Viscum album. The sequence goes on along the minus strand of OY728140.1, from coordinate 1,706,620,152 downwards.
TAAGATCAGTTAATGACATAATACACCGATCATTTCAGCATGCCCAAAGGGGTTTCCAACTTTTTTGCAATAAATCAATTAACTATTCATTTATTTTAAAAACAATAAGAAGGGGCTGTGCAATACCCACAACTAATTAAATTAATAACCCGGATAACAGAAAAATACGCCGACTATGTCGGCACACCCAAAGGGGTGTCTGATCTTGTTGTAACTATTTGAAAAAATTAATTTAATATGATTAAGGCTGCAAAAATTAAACAGAACCATTAAAGTAATTAAAATGGGTAAAATTGCACAAAGCCGGTAGGCACCGACTAACGACACAACAATGAGTTTTTTTATAAATCACAACAAAATAGAGGTAAAGCGAGTAGGAACCCTACCTTGTAGTCTTATATGACTCTAATTTCCACGGTAGGCTTTGATTTGACCTAAAATGGATGAAAATGAAGGATTTTAGAAAAACCCCAAAATAGGGTTAGAATCTTCCGTGACGAACTGCGGGCAGAATATTCAACAGAATTGAACGATTCCACTTAAGAAATGTTATCATTTTCCTAATGTTTATTATGCACCTAATGGCGAAGGAATATGACATTAGATGGAGGAGCATCAACCTTATGAATGGGCTGCTGGTTGGTGTGATGAGATTGAGGGGTGCAGCGTAATGAGTGGGAGAGGGAGAGAGGAGAGAAAAAAAGAAAAGAGAGAAAAAAAGAAAAGAGAGAAAAAAAGAAAAGAGAGAAAAGAAAGAAAAAGAAAAGAAAAATAAGAGAAAAATAAAAGATAAGGACAAAAGGAAATAAAATAAAAAGATAAAATAAAACAAAATAATGGAGTGGAAAATAATAAAAATAATTAAAAATTGGAATCCCCCATTTTAATTACTTTCATTTTTCCCGTTACCCCCTCTTTATTTTATTTCAGAATTTATTTTTATCCTTTCTTGATTTCTTTTAAATATCCTTTAAATCTCTTATTATTCTTTTCCAATACTAAATTAATTATTTAAAACCTGAACACCATACCAAAGCATGATGAGACATTTTTCATGAAAAGTCTGCAATTATTTAAATTAAATAAAATGCTGCCTGGGACTCACAATGAGATGCACAAGCGTGCGCCCTGGGTTCCTTAATTAATTAAACTAAAATAAAGTAAAAATGGTCTCTACCTGATTAAGGCTGTTACGTTACAATATAAATCCAATTTAGATGAATATATAATAGTTTTTAATGAAAAAAATGTGAGTTGGATTATACAAAATTCCATGTGATGATTTTTTGATGTAAATGTGTTGATAACAAGAGTTATTTTAAATTGATAAAATGGGATTTTTGAAAATGAAATTTAGTAAGGAATGGTATAAGGATGATCAATTCATAATGAAATCATAGTAATTACAAGCACTTTATACCTCAAATCCTATAATTAAAAAATGTTCAATTGTTATGTTGTCAATTAAAACAATTATAGGGTAAAATAAAAATTTCATTGAGGATAACCCTTTCATTGAGGTATAAAAATTATTTCATGGTGGTACTAATATAAATGGTGTCTTGTATAGTAGAGGGAATCGAAAGGAAGGATTTGGATTCTTAACAAAGGGGATAAATGTCTTCAATATTTAAAGAAAAGAAAAAGAGTTCAATGAATAGGTCAGGTTTTTGTGATTAAGTTTTTATATAAATTGTGTTCTATTATAATATTTTGGGTTCTCTAATTTATTAATATAATCTAAATTAATGAATTTTTAACTTGTGTATATAAATTATTCTCTACTTGTATAGGCTACCAACATCTAAGAGGAACATATTGGTCATATTGAAATAGAGGAAATTATATAAGGTGAACACAAAATGGTTGAAAAAGACACGAGTGACATAGCATGAAAAGCTTGTCAAAATTATTAAGGTGATAAGTATAGGTCTAAAATTTAAGGTTGGATAGATTGAATGTGGCTAACCTATTGACACCAAAAATTCCATTTTCATAGGTTACATTGTAATTAACACTCAAATTGATATGTTTATTGATGTTGATACATTCCACAATGTTGTTCAAGTACTGAGATCAATAAATTGGGAAGATAATAGGGTAAAAATTTGATATACTTTCTATATTTTATTGATAAATAAATTAATGAAATATTTATTTAATCTCTATTATCCATTATAGATTACATTTATATTAGATGATTGTTATAATAAATTCATATAAATTGTTGTAGGAAAGGCTCATTGATCCTTTCAAACATTTATTACAAAATATCACCTTTGGGATGTTGAGGGGGAAGTAAAACATTACCCCCAACTATATACACACACAAATTATAAACTAATAGGGTTTACTTTATTGGTCATTAGGTAGAGTAATTATTTAATGAAGTTTGTAATTGGTAATATTTTATTTGAAATTATTTTTATTAATCACTTTTACTTAGAAATATTAATTTATTAAAAAATAAAGGAGTGTATAAAATATTTAATGTGCATCAAAACCAACGCAACCTTACATTAAATCGATGATCAATAACTCTTAACTTAAAAAAATTAATGTATTTAAAATATATAGTAACCCTTTAATGTGATATGAAATAACAAAATAATATGTTCATTTTTTTACATGAAGATTGGTGAATCAAAATCTCATGCCACTTCCATCCAATGTCATGTGTTATAGAAGAAGGATATTATAAATAAAAAGAGACAAATAATATTTGAAAACACATAAAAGTTTAGAAATAATGTGTCTGTATTGTATAAAAGAATTTTTTTCCAATTTAAAATAGTATTACAAAATAATGACTACTTATTTTTATCTATTTTTAATACGGTTTAGTAATAAGAATTTTCATATATTATACTTGATGAATAAATGATTTTAGAGGATTTGATGAATCTAGAACCATCTGAATGCTTTAAAGGTATTGGTTTTGTAGTGTCTCCCCAAGAATATATGTAGAATAAAAATAAATAGGGGAATACCATTAATAGAATGAAAAAATGTAGGCATAGATATATGATCTAAAAAAATATTTATTTTTAAGGTTTATGTGATCAACAAGTTTCTTAAAATGGATCAATAATAATAAATAACATAGTAGAAACCAAAACACATTGAGTCACACCTCCCCATATTTAAGGCCATTAATTCCCCTCAAAGTCTTACCTTACCTAAGGTAATCAATTTTTTCATAATAGTTCTTTCTAAATTTAAATCAAACAACTACAGATACATTTCTTATACCTAAATATTCTAGGGTGAAATTTATTGTGATTTGTAAATAATATCATCCACTCATCACCTTGTTTTGAGAGGTGCTACATACAATATCCAAGGATATATTATACACAATAAAAAACTTCAAAAATATCATGTGAGAGTATGGATTCACATAGATTTTAAGCTAAGAACCAAGATACTTATTCCCTTGTATTATCTTAATTTTCATAAGGTAAAATGTTTAATTAGAACATTCTTATCATGGTCATTTAAATTTATAATGATACTTGGTGATAATGAGGTATGTAGTTTATACTTTATGTTTTCATAGAAAATATTTTTAGTAGTTAAAAATAAAAGGTTTTAAATGAGGTTTGTTATTACTAATGAAGAAACAAAAGTGGAAATAAAAGTTTAAATCAATATAATATAGATGATATACTAATATATTAGAAATACCTTTTGAGATTAACTTTATCCAATAAATTCCAATGAGTCATTTATTAGTATTACACATTCACAAAGATAGTATATTCCAAGATAAAAATATAGCATGTATTGAATTTTAATGAAAAATGTATATATAGTCCATTACTGAGATGAGTCATCTTAAAAATGATAACAAAATTCTAAAGAATGAATGACTCAGATCCTCTATTATGAATGTATACATGAGGTACATTTTTATAATATCTTTTTCTAAATATTGAACAATTATGTTAATTATAGTTTAATATTATTCATTTTCTTATAGGTGTATATATCATTTTAATATAAAGGGAAACCATTCGAAGAAAATTGTGAATTCATTAGTCCTCATTTCAATTCTATAAAAAAAGGCTAAAGATAAAAATTTTATAAGAGTACACGAAGTAGTTTTAATATTTTAAAAGAATATAATAGACTCCATGTTATTCTTAATACATACATTATATAGGTGAAACTTTATAATCTAAATATATATAATATATTTTCATTTATTCCATTACTTATTCCTTTTTTAATAATTACATGATTCTCATTATGATTAATTTGGATATTTAGAAGGTGTATTTTTCATATCCAAACCATGGACATCAAAAACAATTAGCACAGACGTTGTCCCTAATGAATTTCTAATACACTACATTCAATATTTTAGAAATAATATTCAAATTATTTATTTATATTATATTTTAACAAGTATTTTATATTATAGTGTGGTGTCTATTTATCATTAAAACAATGTTATGAGGATGAAAAATGTGTGTAAGAATTCCCTAGATTACTACAACTGTATAACTATTAGGTTATATACAATAATATTTCACTATGAAAAAAATAATCATTCTTATCAACATTTCAGTAGTGTTTGAAATAATGTAATGAATACAATTATGGTTTCCAAATTTATAAATTTATGAAATATATCATATTCCATAAACAAAATTGCATCCCTAAAGAGGTATTTCTAAAGGTAATTGCAATTTCATTTAAAATATTTTTAATTTATTTATCAATATTGTTTCGATACTATCAGGACTTTCAACAATAAATATATTCAAATGTAAAAGTATATTTTTTTAGGAATGAGTGGGTAGCTTTCATAATGAGATAATGTTTCTAAACATCATGAATATGTGATTTCCTATCACATTCGTAACTTTATTATTTCATATAGATAATAAAGAGTTGGTTTATGAAATACTTATTTAGTTAATTCTATAATCATTTTAAGATGGATTTATTGAGAGAGGATTTATACATGAAGGGTTTTTGTCTGAGTAGGAATAATATAGAATATATAGTGCAAAAAACTAACTAGGGTCAAATAGACAAGTCACCCAAAGTGGTTTGTCACATGGTATGGTAAAACAAAGATAGTAGAAACAAGTCTTGAATATAACAAAAACAATATATACAACTAGAGTACAAAGTAGAAGAAAGAGATACAATAAAATCCACACAATCTAATGTAAACAGAAAAAACTAGAAAAGTATGAATAAACAAGACCAACAAGTCTCCATGTGACTATTTATCACCACCAAAACATCCTGTTGTGAAGGTAACAAATGACAAGGGAACCTGTAATGCTACATGATGTAATTATATTTCCTTGATTCCTACAAAACAAGGTCTATAACCTCAAAAATGAAAAGTTAGGTTATGAGAACAAATCCTAGTAGGATACCACTAAAGAAACAATATAAGTTCTAATATCAATAATACACAACTTCTAGATTTAATACAAAATCCAATTTATAAAGCATTCTCATAAATAAAATAATTTGTAAAAAATCATTTTTTTCATAAATGCATACCATATTCATCAAATCTAGTAACATTTCAGGTATAAAATAAAAAAACTAAATTAAACATGTGAGATAATATCTATGAAATAAACCATCATGCGATAAAATAGTTATAAAATACAAATCACACCATTTGGTTCGTATCCTATATGAATACATACTAGAAATAAAAGAATACACAACCATGACTAAGTTGGTTTCAAATGATATCGAGAAATACCACAATTTTTTGATATCAGAAAATTAACCCCTAGTAGGTCCACATACACTAAGTAAACCTATGTCTATGTCCCCACACGCCCAAGGTTCCCAATGTACAATGTTTGTTCAAAACCATTTCCAAAACCATGATCATATTTCATTAAAACCCTTTTCACCAAATAAAAATTATTCCAATTAATAATCCAAAAAATTCAAGTAGAACATATATAAATTCAATAGTTATTAACACTTTCATAAATCCACCTACCTCAAGAATTTTGGAAAACTATCCGCCTTCAATAATAGATACTGAAAAACTATATATCAAAATTAAAAATAAAAGACATGAAAAGAAACTAAAAAAGATACATAAAAAACAACAGTCGTTCATGAATATAAAACAAAAACGCTACCAATGTTTCCCCCATAACCAAAGGAACTGATAAAGTAGAAATGGAACTTGCTAAGAGATATGCACCACAACAACTATTATAATCAATACTTAAATGAATGATCTGAGAAGAGTGGAGATACCAAAAATTTCCTAGGAGAGATCCTAGGTCTCTAGAGGGAAGGTTGTGGCCAAATGAACAAGGATTTAACAATTATGAGAATTTAAAACCACTGGCCTCGAATAATTCACGCCGTGAATCCCTTTCATAGCGTGAAGTCCCATAGATTAAAAAGAAACAAAAAAAAATCATTTTATTGGATTAAAAAATTCCATTTTCACTATTTCAATACATGAAACATATCCATGATGTTTAAACCATTCACACCTTGAACTAGTTCATGAAATTATCCCTACAATAATTTCACATCATTTAAATCGTTCATGACATGTAAACATATATCTAATAGTAAATAGCCTAGTTTCCTATAAAAAACTCCATATTAAAATGTAAGGATCTCCAGTCCCCAAGAGTACCTTATAAATCTATTTAAATTTTTATACCTAGTCTCCAATAATTCAATCAACCATATATTCCAAAAATTTAGGTCATTTTCCATAGACTATGCTCTCTATTCTCGAGAATCTCGTAATGAGACCAATTAAAAAATGAAAACCAATAAAAAAGACAAGACATACCTAAATAAAGGTAATTAGGTGTTAAAATCTCCCCAACATTAATTATTTTTGTCCCAAAAAAGTAATCATGATCTTGGACTCACAAAAAAGTGAATTTCACTACTACATTTTCAATAATTACCACTCCCATGTCTCATTGATATCCCATATGCAATGCCACAATACATGAACCAAAGAAATTATTTTACCATGTATCACCTTATCTCAGTGATCTATAAATTAAATTGGTTTCTCATCCATAGTGATTTTAGGTTCAAGATCGAAATACTCCAATTTAATCACATGGGATAGAAACATTTTATTCCTTCTCACCCGGGAAACATGAAACACATTGTGGATGAAAATCAAATGAGATGGAAAGTTCAACAGATAGGCCACCTTTCCCAATCATCCAATAATATCAAAGGGACCCAAAAACATCAGTTCCAACCTACAATGCTTACTCAAATGATGATGTCCCAGGTGAGGTGAAAATTATAAGAAATACATGATCATTAACTTAAAATTCTAGCAGCCAAAGATGATAGTCCGAATAAGATTTAGGATAACTCTTTGTTGTGATCAATATATTTTGGATCAAACACACCTTATTTTTCATATCTTGGAAAAGAATCATCCAAACCAAAGACCACTCCCATAACTATTCCCTATATAGAGTAGATATAGATAAATGGCTATACAAAGCCTCAAATCGGTCCATTCTAATTTATCCATAATAATAATTTTTTAATAAGACTTGATGAATGGTAAATTATTTTTTTAAGAACCACTGAAATATATCACACATTCCCATATCATATCATAAAGAACCTATATGGATCTCTCTATCTTTCCATCCTTCAGGGGATGATATTCTATTCTCAATTTTAATTGGGAACCCATCACCTCAGGTAAAACATTTCATAACCTAGATTTGAACATCAGGTCCCTTATATAATAATCCACTGAGGGAACCTCAGGAAGCCTCACAATTTCTTGGATATACAAGTCCCCAATCTATTCCAACTTCTCTGTCTCTTTTATAGGTAGTAAATAAAAAAATTTCATGATTTGATAAATAATCATAGAAATCGTATCTTTCCCACTAGAATCTCACATTAAACCAATAAGAAAATCTATTGAAATATCATACCATTTCCATATCAGAATGGGTTTGTTCTTCAAGAAATTAGAAGGCTGCTAGTGTTCCTCCTTAATTCTCTAACAAGTAAGACACTATTATAAAAAATCCACAATAAATTATCTCTTCCCTGTCCACCAATATAAAAATATCAAATTATGATTAATATTGGTTATAACTAGGTGTATAGACCAATAAGAATGGTGTCCACTATCTATTAAATCCTTTAGCAAGGAAACTAGAACAACCAACCTATTTTGAAAACACTAAGCTCCACTAAGAGACCAAGACAACTCAGTCGAGGTCTCCCCACCATAAAAGATCTTACTAAATCTATATAAATCAAGTTCAAATATCTACTCGATCTAAAACCACTCATCAACTGACAATTCATCCTTTGTCGAATCCATATGTACCCTCCCACTATCTTTTTCCATACCCAAGATCATCTCATCAAACAAACTCATCAAATAACAGTCTGTAACTAGTTATTTCACTCCTTGTGTTCATAATTTTATGCTCATCACATTAGTGACCACATTCTATTTTATAAAATTATAATAAATATAAAAAAAAAATTCTAGAGAAACACAACCAAATATCTCTTCCACATGTTTTGATCCCTCTGAGTGAAAATATACCTCAATATTTTATTACCATAATATTCCATAAACCGTTCTACAAATAAATAGTTATGCCATTTTCTGAGTGCATTCATAACCACTTCTAACTCAAGATCATGGGTAGTGTATTTTTTCTCATGAGTGAATAACTATCAGGAGCTATAGGCCACCACCTTTCTTCCTTGTATCAAGAAACACCCCAAAACCATGCTTGGAGTATTATAGAAAACATCATAATGAAAACCTAGTTCTGTAATAATCAAAACTACAGATAAAGTCAATATCACTATTAGTTCCTAAAAAGGTCTCTGTGACTTTTCATTCCACTCAAAATTTACACCCTTTTGAGTTAAATCTATCACCAGAGATACATGATTGGAGAAGTCCTAAAAACCATCTAATAATCAACCAACCTCAATTATATTTGGATCTTAATCACATTTATAGGCCTGTCTCAGGGCATAACTACTTATACCTTTTTTGAGTCCACTAAGAGACCTCTCTTAGATATAACATTCCCTAGAAAAATTACGTCTTGAATCCAAATCACTGATTTAAAAAGATTACTATATAGATGATGTTCCCTTAATTCTCTAAGAATGATATCTAATTAGTTCATATGATCCTCCTCTAACTTAGAGTAAACTAAAATATCATCTATGAACATCATAATAAAATATATCAAGTACCAATGAAATATCTAGTTCATCAATTCCATAAACACTACAAGAGTGTTTGTTAGTTAGAATGAAATAAACAGAAACATAAAATTCCTATACCATCTCTTAAACTCCATCATAGGTATAAGATTTCCTTCAAATCACAACCAAAAGTACCCTAACCTCAATTCAATCATTTAAAACCAATGATCCCCTATAAAATAATCAAAGTGGTAATAAAACATATGAAAGGGATATTTTTTCTTAATGATCTCCTAATTTAACTTATGATAGAGAATACAAATCCGGAGGCTCCTATTTTCCTTCTTAGTAAAGAGGAAAGGCAAAGCCTATAATGAAATGAAATCATGAATAAATCCCTTAGCCTCAAGATCTGAAAGATGGACCTTAATACCTACCAACTAAGAAAGCGTTAAATAGTAATATGGAATAGAAATGGGTATCATTCCTAGGAGAAATTCAGTAGTAAAAAAAACCAATATCTAGGGTGGTAAACTTGAAAAATTGTCTTGAAAGACTTAGGAGTACACACAAACTACCACATGTAGTTGACAACCCAAACAAGGGTCAACAAAATAAAAAAATATCCCCTGAAAACTAGCATGAGATTACACCAACATAAGAAACAATAATACCTATGCTTCTTGATCTAGAGTCCCACTCACATTGGAAAGCATGAGTGACCCCATCAACAGATAGGAAATAAACCTGAAGAAGATAACAGTCTATCAGGTCCTTAGCAATGATCATAAAATCTATTAAGATAATAAAGTCAAAGATGTTAAGATCGAGTACCCTAAAACCCCACTCCACCTTGTGGCTTAATATAATCACTCAATATGCTAGGCACTTGTAACCTTGTTAGGAACTATTTCCCACAGGTGTGGAAATATCCAACAAGAATAAAAAAAGATCCAAACACAAACCCAAAAAATAAAAAATATTTCAAAATATGAAAGAATGAGTAGATATTATATCATATAAATCTAGAACCATATAAAATTTAATAAGAACCGTGCCTATAACTATGGATGGCCCTACTTTAGATTCCTATAGTGTATACTCCATCATAGAAAGATGTCTAATATAAGATCCTCTCTATGATTTCTTATCCAAATGAACATCCCCATAGCCTAAGGATAATACCCACTACCCTTGAAAGCATCAGTACGAACCTATGATCCCTTAGTGAATGTGGATTCATATTTATTTCCATAGGATATCCTATCACAGAAACACTTCAAATGGATAGATTTTATACAATAATGAAAATTATTGAGAGCATCCACATAATTTGGATTTTTATGACCAAGATGCTCACACTAATAGAAAACATATTCTTCTATCTAGATGAAGACCCTACAACTAGCCCTGTAGAAAATTTCCCACCATTATGCTTTCTTTTTTGGACAGAAGATACACCCCGTCTAACGAAAGTACTAACTAAAGCTCCTACAAATCCTATTTTTCTATCTATGTTAGCCTCTTCTAAAGTTGTCTCATAAATATCCTCTTCAAATGATTTAATGAATATGAGCATCATCATCCACCAAATATCAGGCCTTGGTCCCAACTCATACCTTCGAGCCTTTAGGTACTCATTAGTGACAAGCTATGGTGGCGGATGCACCAGATCAAATAAATAGGTGGAATATTCTAGAATGTCATGATCCCCTTACTCTATGGTCAAAAAATACCAAGTCTTCTATACACATAATGTCTCTAGATAAAAATATTGGTTGAATATTTCTTTTAAATAATCCCAGATAAGATACTCATGAAACATAACTTGAACAAAATAGTCCCCTCATCTCTTTCCATGTACTTCAAGCATATACATGATAAAACCACCTTAGAGTCCTCAAGTGTCTTCATAAATTTGAATATCCCATCAATCCTGTAGAGACCCGAAGCATGACTTACATGGACATTACATTACATTTGCGGAATACTTAGTACATAACAAAAACACGCACACAAGGATCGTAATAGTTTAGTGTCTTTGGAAACTCGGAACGTAATCTTCTAATCGTGGTGAAAGATCTTCAATATCTCCCATAAAGATCTTCCCTTTTTTTTACCTAAAACCTTTATTTATATCCTGTGGAAAAGAAAACATAAAAGGGTGAGCTCAAATGCTCAGTAAGTGTAAACAAAAGAAAAATCAATCACATCGTATTCATAAGAAGATAACATTTTTGAAATCTTAACCTGCAAAAGAGAGTATAATTTCATAACATGGGATAAATCATAGTAGTGAAATGAAATCCCAATAATCATAACATAAAACATTAATCTTTGTGTCATACACACATAATCATGGAGAATCATTTCTTGTTAGTCAAGACTCATTGCCAAGACTATCTTAGTGGACAAAGTCCCTTTCTGAATCGAGTAACCCTCGTTTCAGTCCTGTTTCACTGAACCGGTATAACCTACCGTTCCAGCCCTGTCTATCTCATGAGATATAAATCTTTACCCAATGAATTGGAGGGAGATATAGGTCCCACCCATCTCATAATGATACCATTCTTATGTGTGCCACAAAATCATAAATCATACATCATTTCATAACCCATGTAATAAAATGGGATTCTTAAACATCATGCCATCATAATCCATAAACAATTGATATCATTTCATCATAAGAAAACTGAAACCATTTAAATCATAGAGAAATTTTACTTGAAACATACATATCAAATAACGTCATCTTAGATGGAAAAATAGTTTTAAAAAAAAACACTTGAAATGAATTCTTGAGGAAAATATCCTTTCTTCTTTAAAAACATTTTTCCTTTCTTAACATGTCATAAAACTTTAAATTAAAAGAAGTTGATTAAAAATAAACTTGAAAACTTGTAAAGTAAGATTCTTGGAAATAATGTTTTAAAAATCCATTCATTCCGTATACGTTAAAAAAAAACATTCTTCGTACTTTTGTCAGAAAAGTCAAAAAATCACCTCGTACGAAAAAGCGACAAAAGATTCCTTTCATATTCTTTACTAAAAACTCACCGAAGGGTAAAAATGGATTTAAAAAATTGTAGGTGGATGGAAATAATATTACATATTGATGAAACATGGATGTGGATGATAAAATACACCCCAGTAAATACTTACGAATAAACAATCTCGGATAAAAATGAGATTGTGATATTTCCCTTACCTTAGGTCAGATTTGCTTCGTAAGTGTCCGAACCTCCTGTATAATGATTTAAATAATGTCATTTACTTATTACAGAATCATATTCATTGTTATGATATCATATATGGTTCACTTATGACATTATATTACCCGTTCTTTTGTAAATTCCATGTTAAAGAAGCGTTTTGGGTAAAATCGTTTCATTTATCGTAGGTGTTCTGACTTGTTGTTCTTGACATTATTATTACTTATATCATGATTTACTTACTTCCAGAATATAAAATATGATTTATATATCATATATATTCAGTATATATATATATAATAGATAGATAAATGAAATGAAAAACACCGTTCATGGAGATGGTAGTCCGTACGTACGCATGAACGCTGTTTTCCTTTCCTTATTGACTTGAATGGAAGTAAGTAGATGACATACATATATATACATAAATCCAGTAGCTTTATAATGTCATATATTTCATTATTATTTCTTATATATACTTTATAATCATTCTTAAATGGTTAACATGGAGAATGAATCTCATCGCATCGTGGAGACGGTAGTCCGTACGTACGCACGAGCGATGATATCATTTCCATAAATATTGAATTGAATTGGAGTGGATTATACAATATATCAGAATCAATATGATGTTTTAATAACTATTTATAGTTATTCTTTACACCATTATACCCATCCATGTAAGGTGGTGGTGGAAAATAGATTACACCACGGCGTGGAGACGGTATTCCGTACGTACGCACGCGCGGTGATTTCTTTTTCCGTAGGATGGATAGATGGTGAAATAGGGTTGTTTCATACTTATAATAACATATCAGTATATGAGTGATACTGATGTTATTACTTCATAATGAAACAACCTAAGAATAAGAAGTGGAAGAAGAAATAAAGATGAAAGAATTGGTAACGGTAATTACCTCTTCTTTGAAGCGCCTTTTGGAGACCTCCTCTTAGGGAATTAAAATTGGTCTTTGAGGAAGACCAGAACCTCTAGGATGTTTCTAGGGAAGTGAAGAAGAGATTTTGGCAGAGGTTGGCCGAGCTTGAGTGCTCAAATTGGTGTGAGGAGGAGGGGGAGGAGGTGTCCTTTTATAAGGGAGGAGAGGGGCACCTTAGGAATATCTCAAAATATTACTTTATATTAAAGTCAAAATCGGTTTATAATGGTTCCAAAGGGTCTTATTTCGAAGCTAAAGTGGGGATGGGTCGAAATACTAACATTCAATAGGATTTAGACAAGTTTAGGGTATTATTTTAACCTTATCAATTAGATTTAACCCTAAGTTAAATAATTTAACTTTTACCGTGTCTTTTTGTTTTCTTACACTATATGGTTAATACACTTACTATAACATGCCAAACGAACCCCAAATTGTTTATTATTAATATATATATCCTTATCTAAGTCATTTGGCCGAACCTTAGATTTTTAGGAATAAAATAACAATTAATAATATAATATTTGATTTAAAAACTATTTTGTGTCAATTTTGACACTATTTGATATATGATTTTTGTGAAAGTCATAACAGAATTATATGTTCGAACCAAGTTTATTAAATAAACATTAATATATCATAGTAACCTATAAAATTAGTGGAATTCATAAAAAGTCTCAAATTATATTTAGTTTGGTGTTTATAACATCAATTATGTCAATATTTCATTAATAAGATAATTACTGCATCATCTTTGTGTCATAAATAAATTAACTTATTTGATGTCTAAAAATTACAAATAAAATACCATTATGTGTGAAATCGTTTTATCTTTCTAATGAATATTTATAGTCTAATTTATCTTATGTATAACCCTATATTAAAAATGTTTTAGTAAATAAACTTTGATTTTAACTCTTTTAACTCTTCTTTGAATTAAATAATAATAAATGTCCTAATCTAATCCAAGTGGGTCTAAATGGTCATATTTTATTCATAAGGTTGTTTTTGGTCAAATTACACTTATCAAATAGAATTAGGACATGTTTTAGGGTAATATTAATATCATTCTTACCCTTAATTACCCTATTTACTTTTAACCGTGGTAAATAAAAGTAAAAAGTTACTATTCACCAAAAATTATTTTCATCACATTGAACCACATTTTACTTACTGACATCAACCGTGTCTCTCGGATTTTTGAAATTCCATTCACAGAAGCGGTAAAATTAAGTTTTATGAAAAAATCAGCTTTTTTAACTACCACTTAGTAGTTTCACTATTCATCAAAAATTGATGTTTTTCAGAACAATGCCAAAATTTCATCCTAAGCTATATTTCATATTCCGAACTCAAAAATGAAGTCTATTTTTCCAAATTAATAACATAGAAGTTGCATGAATTAATTTTATAATTAAATCCCGCTGTTAAAACAAATAGCGTGTTTTTAAGAAACAATATCTATCAAAAGATTGACACTAGTTTATAACTGGTTTAAATGTGAAATTACATCCAATGACCAACATTGTATTAAATTGTAAAAATATATTCTAAATACACTTTAAAACCACTCAAATTAATAATTTATCAATATTAATTATTTCGATTAAAAAAAGTTGTTTTTAATTAAAATTTAGTAATTTTCACTATTCATCAGAATATGAAAGTTATCTGAAATGTACCAAAATTTCACCTTAGGCTAAATTCGATATTCCGAATCCAAAAATTAAATCCATTTTGAAAAATAAAATTTACAAAATTTCAAAATGTGGTTATTACTATTCATAACGGCTAGTTTTAATAACATTTTAATAGCATATCGCTGTTTAGTGAAACTCGTTATTGCGTACTACACACGCTATCGAGGAAGGTCGCGATTGCGTGTAATGAAAGGCAAGTCAAGGATGCGTGTTGTGCAAGATCCTTTTCGTGTAGCGTACAACACAAGACATTAGTGAAATAAAAAGAATATTTTTTCATAAAATCTCGGGCTGTTACAAATCCTCTCAATACACTCCTAATATTCTTAGGTTTATTTATCACCATTTAATATGGATGGATTTTTCTTAATGAATTCTATTTCATGATCCACCACATGTCCTGGTTTCCTAAAACCCACTTGACCTAGAGTCTAAATTGTGTGGATTATATATTTAAACAGATAAGGGTCCACTAGAGGATTTAATTATAATTCCCATATCATAGATTCTTCTCTTAGATTTGAAATATCTCTTTTAAGAAGAATTTTCTGACAATCACAAGACAAAAACCAATTATTCAAAAGAAAATTACATAATCATATGACCAACTTTAGGTATCAATATCAATTAATTAAAAATAATAATTTAAAGAAATATGAAATATTCAAATGAAATAAGACTCTTAAAAAAATAAAAAATCCATTTAAATAATATTCCCATACATTTCATTCAAATGACATCAAACACCAAGTCTCAAACCTGGTAAATATTTTCCAACCACCTATGGTAACTCGATTTCAGACATAGAAGTGACCTGCCAAAGAACCGTCATGAACCAACTACCCATATTCTGATGGTCCTAAATATTATGCACCCAAGACATAGAACCAAACATAGAAATTTTTAATACACCTTAGGTTAAAAATCCCTATGATACCAATTTGTAATGAACGAACCCTAGTCAACTAGACAAGACACCCAAAGTGGTCTTCTGCATGGTGAGGTAAAACAAAGATAACAGAAACAAGTCTTGAATATAAACAAAAAAAAATACATAATACCAGTGTACAAAGAAAAATAAATAGATACAAAAAGATACATATAATCTAATAAAAATAGGATAAAAAAATATAATATGAATAAACAAGACAAAAAATCTCAATGTGACCATCTGTCACCACAAACCATCCCGTTATGAAGGAAACAGATGAAAAGATAACTTGGATTGATACATGACACCCTTCCATTTCCATAAATTATACAAATCAAGATCTAAAACTACCCAAATGAAAAATTAGGCTATGATCAAAAATCCTAGTAGGATTCCACTAGAGAATCTATACAAGTTCTAATATCAAGAATGCACTGTATTTTAAAAAACTCTAGTTTATAAAACATTTTCATAAAAAAACTAATTTTTAAAGAAATTAATTTTTTTCCATAAATGAACACCCTATTCACCCATTATAGGAATATTCCAGGTATAAAAAAATAGGTAAAATTAAACATGTGAGAAAATATTCACAAAATAAAGCATCATCCAATAAACCAAGTATAAAAGAAAAAGCACACCATTTTAGCACTAATCAATGGGAATACATACTAGACATAAATGAATCTTAAAATAAGCCAATGTTGGTTCTAATATATATCAAGTACTTCCATAGTCTTTCGATATTACAAAAGTAACCCCTAGTTGTTTCATACACTAGGGCCAACTTTGTTTATTTCACAACACACACAAGGTTCATGATGTGCTAAGTTTGTTAAAAACCATTTCCAAGAACGTAATCGAATTTAATTAAAACCCATTTTAACCAAAGAAAAACAATTCCAATGAATAATAAAAGTTAACCAAAAAGAACATATATAAATTCAAGAATTAGAAAACCTATCATAAATCCACCTACCTCAAGAATGATGGAAATTTATCCACCATCGACAATGGAGATTGAGAAACCACAGATCAGACCTCAAATGATAAGGCATGGAAATAAACTGTAAAGGGTCTATAGAAAAAATAAATTGATCACAAATATAAATAAAAAAACTCATCCAATAATTCCACCATGAAAAAAAGTAATAAATATTAAAAAATACCACTTACCCAAATAGACACACTACAACAACCACAATGATAAATCCCTAAAAAATGATATGAAAGGAGTGAAGATCCTAAAAAATGCTTGGGAGATATACTAGGTATCAAGAGGGAATGTTTTATCCAAATGAAAAAGGATTAATCCATGCATTTTTTTAAACTTATGGCCCTGAAAAATTAACATCATGAAATCCTCTTACAACAAGAATTTCCATAGATTAAAATGATGCTGAAAAATGTGTCACATCGGATTTTAAATACTAATTTTTACTATTTTATGATGTGAACCATATTAACTATGTGTAAAACATTAAATACATGAACTAGTTCATGAAATATACCTAAAAAATATTTCACATCATGTAAATTATTTATGATGTAAAAATGTACAACAGATATCAAACAACCCAGTTTCCTACAAAACAAATCTGAAAAAAACTCAAGGCTCTATGATCCCAATGATAACCTTCTATATCAATTTACTTCTTTATACATGGTCTTAATTAATTAAAACAAACATACATCCATTAAATTAAGTTTATTTTCTCTAAAAAAGGCTATCCATTCCCAAGATGCCCATAATGCAACCAAACAAAAAAAAGTAAACCAAAAACAAAAGACAAGGTGTTCTTGAAGAAATGTAACTAGGTGTTATATATAGATTGTTGTTTTAAAACTAGATTATATAATAATTTTATGGTTGTGAGATTCAAAACCCATTTTATTTTATAATTTTATCATTTTTTATATTTTGGATTATTTTTATATTGGGTTTTGAAGGATCTAACAACTCCAATTAAAAAAAATAGAAATAATTAATGAAACTAAAATCCAAGATCATCATGCTAGAAAAATTAAATCAGATTTAAAATGGAAATGATTAAACTATTATTGTGTACCTTAAACTATTATTTCCACTACACCACTATTGACAATCGTTGTATGGGTTTGATGAAGATCACTAAAAGGTAGCCAAACTATTAAATAAAATGGCATCCTATCATATACAATTCCTCACAATATGGATATTAATATACTAAAACTTGTTTAAGACTGAGACTTTTGATATAGATAGTATTATATTATTATATGTATTGGTAGAAACATGAAATTATGATTTTTGAAACCATTAAGTTATAAAATAAAAAATAACAAAATTTTATCAAATTCAAAGCGGGTTTTGGGAATATCTCCCTGAATGTGATGGATATATTAATGTAGATGTCTCTTATAGGTTTCACTAATTGTTCTGATATTTGATGTAAAATATTCATAATAAGATATACGATGCTAAAAAACATATATTTTTACATCGTCTCCATAATTTAACAATTATATCTTAAAAATAATCACACAAACCAAGAAACTATATATTTATTGTATTTTTAGATCAGTTACATATATATTTTATTATACATTAATTCTTAAATATCTCCCACAAACATCTCTACATAAAATTTCTATATACACATAGTTTTTTCTTGATTTTTTCAAAGGGAATTTGAAAAAAAGGGTGACCTCAAATGACCATTAGGGAAAAAATTATCAATGATTTATAAAGGTTTAGATCATAAGCATGTGAGAAAACATAAGCATGATTGAAATATCTAACTAAAAAGAACTTGGAATCGTAAGAGTTTTCTATAAGGAGTGATAAAAGTGCATATAACCTTGAATATCAAAATCTACCATGGATTAAGAATTTTAAATAATTACACCTTAATCATAAAACATGAAGTATAACATGGAATGTTCCATAAGTAGGAAATCATGAAATTATGAACATAGATAACCACAATCATTTCCATGCATAATGTTGTTAGCATAATTAGCCATAATCAAACCCACACATAAATATGTAAACATAGCTAATTGTAATAAGGTCCACCCATGTGTGAGAAAAATCAATCATGACATGTGTAACATTATTATCTCATGAGATATAAAGCTTTAATGAATATGTTGGTTGTATATAATAGACCCACGCATCTAATAATGATAAAACAAACATATGTGTACCATAAGAAATCTACCATATAGCATATCATGAAAATAACATGGAAAGAAAATTAGTTTCATATCATTTCCAAATGGTCTCACATAACATGATATTAAGAGTATATTTGTTGATCTCAAAGCTCACTCTCCTAAAATTTAAACAAATTAATTTATAGGATGATCATGAAAGTTACACCATAATAGGTATATCCTCTGGATATAGAGAGGAAAATGTAAGTGAAAGAATTTTCATAAGTATTTTGTAACATGGTCATAAAAAAACTTATGTTGCATCAAAAAGCCATTTTATGGGGATGAAAAAGAGGAAAATAAAAAACCTACTTTTAAAATAAATCCAAATATTGAACCCCTAAAAATAAATTACATGAAATATATTTAATTTTTAGTGGAAGATAAAAATATACATAAGTTAGAATAAATCCAATTATTTATTCTTCAAGAACATTAAAATTTATTTTTTAAATGAAAAATTTAAAAACAATGGGAATAAAAATTACATTAGAAATATATAAAAACATTAAAAGAATTTTTCACTATTAAATATAGTTATAAAGTGGTAAAACTCACTAATGGGGTAAATGTTAAAAATAATATTCTTTTAAAATTTTATAAGGAAATTCAAAAATGTCACATGAGAAAAATGTGAAAAAGATTCATTTTAAGACTTATCAAAGAAAGTAAAATATAGTGGAAATTGAAATTAATACACCATTAAAGTATGGATAAGAACATTTTTGAATAATTATAAAGAATATTGACATAAAATAAAAAAGAACCATTGGAAACAATGGGAATTATTGTTAACAAATTTATATTTTTATAGGGAATTAAATCAATCAACAAAGAATATCTTGATGTAAAGATGAAATTTAATCAAAGAGAAAGTGAAAATATGATATAAATTAGAGAGTTTGTATAATAAAATAAAATTATAAGAGAATATTCATGGAAGTAATTTTTTGACTCGATGAAATGGAAATTGAGTCAACAAAATACTTAAGGACATCATAATTTTTTAAGTAAGAATCATTCAGAAAAGTGTTTATGAGAATAAAATGTAAATCACCTGAAAAGAATGAGGTAATAAAATATAATATAATCATAGAGTGGACAGAACTAAATGTAGTAAGATAAATTTTAAAAATAAATTTTATAACTCAATGAAAGTAAATTTAGTTAAAAATAACCCTTATAGCTTAGGTAACTTGTGAATTAAAAGAACATGCAAGGGAGAAAATGAAATGGACTTTAAAATCTCGTGAAATAAAAGATATATATTATAAGTAAAGTTAATAGTTCAGTAATTAAAACATATCAAACAAAAATATGTTAAAAAATATGAAACATTTCTCAAGGAATATAATTTTAGACAAAGAAAACATACCTTTGATTCTATATTCCTATGACATGCTATAAATTCAGGTATAATAAACCAAGATTCATTTAAAACCAATTTTAGAACTTTTTTCACATGTATTGAATTTTTTATTAATCTTTTTATTTTCATTTATTACATAGTTCATACTTATTTTAGGTTATTATAGATCATCAATTATTAGTAGTTTCAACCATCCCTTTTCTATTTCATTATAACGGTTTGGGTTATCATTCAATGTTCATGAGTTAATCATCTACAAAATATTGGGGATACTGTAATAGAAATTTCATAATGAATCCTAATGTCATAGCTATATCATCCCAACCTAAGATCCACTGAAAGAGTGCCTCGAGCTGCTAGGCCACTAGGCCTCAAGTGCATCTCACTATTCACTAAATGATGCTGACTCGCAAAAAGAGTCTAATGATGGTATAATGGGGAGACTATACCCTCTAAATTAATATCACAAGATAGTAAAACCATAATAAATGATAAATTATGGAATATAATAAATCAATATCAGAATAAAATAATGATGAATTGATAAATTCTAAGTATACAAATATTCATGGACATGGTGTGATCTAAACACAAGGGAGAAATGTGATATGAATACATAAAAAGTACTAGAAAATCAATAAATAAAAGGCTTAATAGTTATCTATAATAACATAATCATCCCAATTTAGTTCCCCTTCTACCACACTCCCTCATATCCTAGAAAGATAATAGTAACTAATCACAATTCAATATTCTAAACTTACATCCAGATGATATCTGTTCGGGTACAAAATGAAAGACTAAATATGGTGTGAGTTATAGTAAGTAGGCCACCACCAAAAACGTCTAATACATAATCCAATCTCTGTATAAAAAGTAAATCATTGTGAAGGTATATCAAAATGAATTATTTCAATGATTTTTAATATAAATAAGTAGGTATTGGGTTCCTCAAGGACACCTAGTTGACCATACCTACGTCGGCCTAAGCTGAAATATCTCAGAACATATACCATCATGTATATATATATATAGGTAAGAAAATTGTATGAACATATATACATACACCGATATGGACCTATGGTTTAGTACTAAATAATCCACAAGAGAAGATCACATATTAGATAAAGGATGTCATTCCTAGGGTTCCATACCCATAAAAACCATAAAAGGGATGTCATACCCATAGTTCCCTACCCATAATCACAATATATGGGATTCCATGCCCTGGGTCATAATGCTCGTGAATCATAATATAAGGGATTCCCTAAACAAGTATTCCTTTCCCATAAATCATAACATAAGGTATGACATATCCAAGGATTTCATGCCCATGTATGATAATATAAGTGACTCCATGACCCACCCAGATTCAATTCCTGAGTATCATATTATAATGGAATATATGCCTAATAATCCCAAGTAATAATGAAAATGGGCTATCCAAGTAAGCATGACACATTACTGATCAAGTAGGATTAATTAATATTCCATTTCTATTTGTGAAAATAAGAGTCCCATGGTAAGTGTGATGACATAATATGTCACACCATGTAATTAGGTCATTTAATTTGTAAACCAAAAGGAATTACATGGGAAGTACTCATGCCTCAACATGGTTCATATTGATATAACTTGTTTAAAAATTATATTTTAAATTATTTAATTCTACTTATCTTTTTACTCATTTAATATAAGGTTAAATCACAACACTTATACAATTTGGTGAATCCAAGTGTAGTTCCTTTCCAATAACAGTCCATTCCATTTCAATGAGTTATTTCATAGGACATGAGATTACCCATTCCATTTTTCAATTAAAATATAATTAATTAAAAGGTTAAAAAAAGTATACATTCCCATTTAGAATTTCAAACAATTAATTTATCATTAATTAATCAATTCCCACTCTAAAGCTAATTGAAATCAATGTCTATTGAGGTCCATTCCAAGGACAGACCAAAGGGATGGTTTAATCTCAAGGTAAACATAACATTCTTAAAACCAATAAAACTCATATATGTTAGTGGTTTAGGTTGAGGCTTAAACCTCATACAAATCTATGAGGGCTAAATAACATCTGGTTCAATGTCTAGGAATTAAATTCAAGGAATTGTACATTTTAGGAGCAATGTGAAGGAAGTATGACATGAAACAAAAATAAAATATTATATAAACCACTTGACATGAAGGTAAAACATGTATAAAACCTAACTCATTCTAATGATGTACCACTCATCCAATATAGGGCTGTGATTCAATCCAAAATGAGAGAAATTGGAAGAAATGTAAAATTACCTAAAAATAGTGTTAAATAGCTTGCATGGATTTAGCATTATGTATGGTGATATATTTGAAGAAAATAAGGAATATGTGTTATAGAATCAATGATATTCTTCCAACAAACCTAAAGTAGCTTGAATTAGACCATGAAAAAAAGAGATTCACCAAGGAGTTTGAAAGGAGGATTAGAGGAGGAGGTAGGCATGTGTGAAGAAGTTGTTAGAGAAATTGGGGAGGAAAACTGATGAAAACCTATTTTAAGGTTAGAGGGGGAAAAAGGTAATTTTTAATCTTTTAAAGAGGTACATGGTTAGGTTGAAAAATTTGTCTAACCATGCACTAATCATGTACATATCACTTCCCAAGATCCATACCTCACATTGTTTGTGAGAACGATCATAATAACTACGTGGCAACCATGCCTTTATCATTTTCCAACTCCAAACCTACAACTGGCTAAGGGTATGGTTAGAAAAACCATGAAAAATTCATAAAGTTAAATTCTTCAATAAACTATAAACTTATCACATGGTCATGCACTCCACCTTTCATGGTTTAATAAACCACGTGATATCCCTTAAAGGGCCACATAGTTTCAACTAAGGGCCCGCACATTTTGAACAAACAATGTTCCCTTGTTTGCCTCTCTCAAAAAGTGACACATTCATAGACTGATGCTCCCAAAACTAATACAATCTCCCA
The DNA here is from genome assembly GCA_963277665.1 of Viscum album. NCBI lineage: Eukaryota > Viridiplantae > Streptophyta > Magnoliopsida > Santalales > Viscaceae > Viscum > Viscum album. The sequence goes on along the minus strand of OY728140.1, from coordinate 1,706,596,624 downwards.
TGACCACTCTCAAAACATAAAACACATCAAAAAATAAAAATTATAAGTGTTCTAATGCTCATATTTCCATTCTAAAGCTTAGTTTAAAATTCATCCCCTTCACCAAATGAAAAATTCAATTACCCTTGGAAATTTTAACTCGATAAAAACATGAGATGTTAAAATCTAACCACCTTAGATTTTCTCATCCCCAAGAAGACTTGCAAAAATGATGAAAACATCACCCAACCTACTTGGGTTTCGAATTGACATTCAAAAAACCACATTTCATTTCCAAATTTCTAACGTGCTTTCAATCTCTACTTTAAGCATACAATTCAAGAAATATTAAACTCGAGCCAATGATCTTATTCCATGTTGAAACATTGAGATGATGCTTACCCAAGCCCATATTATCCACAAAATGATAATTCCATTGTCTCTTTTATCAATCGTCATATGTCACTTTCCACCATAAGTTCTATATTCCCAACTTCCAATTCTGAGTTACGTTCACCCACCGTCAGAATTTACTACTAAAGAACATCTATAGAATCCTAGAAACACTTATATAATATCCATTAGATTTTATACGATTGAACTAACCTCAGTCCATGATTTATTGAATTGGTCAAACCCTAATAAACCAATATCATATTGGTTGTGATGAAATTTCATTAAAAAAGCACCACATGGGCCTGAATTTGAACCTATACCATCCCAATGGCATGCCTAATGCGATTCATCACTAAACGCATCCCGCTAATTGAGATAAAATAAGTTAAAAATATTTTAGTCAATTAATTTATGAAAATGATCATCTCTTATAGATGACACATCACAAAATTAGATTCTGAACCCTTTATTCCAATGCATAAAGATATCATTCTAACAATTCTCTCCTAAGAAAGTACATGACTTCCAAAGATGTATCTTGGATGAAACATCTACCTAGAAAAAGCATCATTATTATATAACCCCAACACCAAAATTATCCTGATCTAACTGTAAGGACCCAGAAATTTCAAGGAATTTTTTTTTCTTAAATTCTTTGGAATTTTATGAGTACGCAGTTTCTGACGGTACCTGATTCCGAGGCCCGGTGTGCCCGAAATAATTTTCTGAAGTTTATCTTGGGTACATTTAGTGAACAAACGAGCGGGTTTTTCTATATTTTGAATCAGTGCTCGGAATTGAAATCTGAGGGAACCGATGAACTCGCAGTGCCGATATTTTCTTAACGGGACCTTTACCACAGTTGCGTTTTATGCGGGTTGAAAGTTAAAATTGGGGTTAAATTAAGAAGTTAAATAAAATTGTTAGAAAAATTTTATTTATATCTATGGAAGTTAATTTCTCTCATGGGAAGTTATTGGTGGGTACCACACCCACCCAACTTCCCATGTGTGGATATTTGAGAGGTGGGTCCCACACGAGCCCCAACCTTTCACCTCCCATAACTCTTTTCAAACCCCCATTAAACTCCCATGTTTAATTCATGACAACCCCCCTTAAATATTGAGGACTCTTCCTCTCCCTCTCTCCCTCTTTAATGTTTTCCAACATACCTTAATTAATTAATTGAACCTCTTCAATTAATTAATTAAGTGATTTGAATTTTTAATTTTAAATTGAACGTGTTAATAAAACAATAGCATTAGCCTATTATTTTATTTTTGGGGCATTATTTGTGTTAAGGGGAGTTGGGAGAGTGCTCTTGAGAAAGGGAGAAAAGTATTCCTCTCCTCAACGAAGAAAGGTTTTATTATTCGATGAAGAACACCCACCTTCAATGAAGAATGACTCGACGAAAAACACTCCACGATTCTCCATCCTCTACTTCCTCCGCGTCAAGGGAGGAGACGCCGACACGAGGAACTCGCCAACGACGAAGTTTCTTTCTCCAATGTTGATGGAGTGACATTGCTTTCTGTGTCTACGATGAAAAAACCTTATTCTAGGTAGGGGGTTTATGTTCAATATTAATGGATTGAAATTGTGCCTCGTTTGTCGTTGAACATCTTTGTTTTTCCCGGCCTATTGCTATCGCCTAACGTGGAGGGTGTAGGCCGAACAAACACGGCCCAATGACCCTCCGACGGATCTTATTTATTTATTTTTGGAATCGGCGACCGGAGGCAGAATGCGAAACAGGATGGTGGCGCAAGGGCCGCCTTCACACAGGCAAAGAAAAGTCATGGCCAAGCGGGCCACAGCGGAGGAAGCACGGCGCCGTCACGCTATGCCGGGAGTGCGGAGCCGCGGCCAGGGCAGGCCACGGTGGAGGAAGCCGGTGCCATCGCATAGGCTATGCGTAAGAAACCACGACACGCTTCACGGGCCGATTTGGTGGAAGAACCGGCCAAACTATCGGCTGGCCGGGCAGAGGAAAGCCGCAGCGCCAGGAGGGCGCCGCGCCGGCGAACCGCGGCCTGCCCGAGTGGGCTACTTGCGCCAGGAGGCCATCCATCTTCAGCCAACCAGTTAGGGAGGGCGGCGCCGCTTGGCGCCGCCGGTTTAGGTAGCCGGGGGGCCGCGCCCCCCGCCTCGGACCGCTCAACCAGCCGTCCGAGCCGCGACTGGGCCGTGCCCTGTCGGGCGGCGTTGGGCCGGGCTGTGCCCCACCAGGCTGGGGCCCGCCCCCTTAGGCCGGGCCACACCCCACCGGGCTAGGCCGCACCCCTCGGACCAAGTTGCTCATTTCATCAGGTAGGTCCGACACCCCTTCTAGGTCGGACCCGCCAAAACTGGGTTAACCCGACCCATCGGCCCACTGGGCTTAACGGGTCGGGACCGTTTTTCACTTAAGGGTGAATATCTTTAAGACCACGCGTCCGGTCGACATGACGTCTGTGGAACTAAGACCCTTACGATGAGTCGGTCCTTTTTCGCTACTCTAAGTGAGTTTTGGGTGACTTTGGATAATGGGCAGGTTAGAAATGAGTGTATTTCTAACGAGGCCCCTAGAATGAAAAAGCCAATATCTCTCAAACCGTGCGTCCGATTGACGCACCGTCTATCGCGTTGAGTTCCTTTTGACGAGATGGAACTCCGGGATACATAAAATCTGGAATTTGTGATAGTTGATTTATCAACCCCTTTACTCGAGGAGCAGACCCTCCCTGAATCGAGCACGTTGTGTGCGAGAACCCCAGAGCTTGCTGCGACTGCGACGACTACCGTGATGGGATCCTCCATGAGTTCGATGACAATGACGACTGTAATTGGATCCTCTATGTGTTTGGAAGTTATTACAATTGTACTTGGATCCTACGTGGGTTTGGTAGTGATGGTTACTATACTAGGATCCTACGTGGGTTCAGCAGCGGCGACTTCGGTACTAGGATCCTACGTGGGTTCGACATAGGAGGTGATTCAAAGGCTACATCTAATCATCTCCACCCATCTTCAAAATTAGTATACCTACGTGAGATGAGTGTTGACTTTCAATCATTATCATTAATGTGATTGACTTCTTTCCTGTGTGGACTGGGTTGTGCTTGGGCTCGAGAGTTGGAGCTGAACTGGAATTGATGACTTAGGTATTTGTATGGGCATATACCTAAGTAGAGTCAGTTGATATTTTGTGATTGTATCTTTATTTTGTGGTTTATCCATCATGGATTCTGGGAGACCTACGGGGGTCTCAGGGTCCCTACTGATTATCGTATACTCACCCCTACATGGGGTATTCCCACACTATGTTTTGTTGGATGCAGACGACGGACAACAATGACCGAGGTGGAGGCTTGTAGAACTGGACGGTACCCGGAGGTGGACCACTTGGCGGGACGTACACAGGGCAGATAACCGGACCCAAGGAGCTGAGGAGACCATCTGTACCCACCCTTTAGGTGAGATATCCGAAGGATGACTCAGTGGTTTCCGCTTTACTTTACTGCTGTTGTACTTTATTTTCAGTTGTACTGTACTTTTAGTTGGGTTTGTATACTGGCCCATTTAATTTTCAACACTCACTTTTGTACTCAGTTTTACTTAGTGCTTACTTCACTTTCGTACTTTGTTGTGTTTTTTTACTTTTATAAAGGCAATGCCTTCTATTTTAACGGGATTTACACGTTTGGTGTTAGTCGCCAGCCCCTGGCCTATGGAAGGTGGGCTTGGGGTAGTCACGACACGGGCCCCGAAGAGGGGTCGTGACAAATTGGTATTAGAGGCGTCAGTTCTACCGTAGAACTCAGGACTCTGATAATTTCTTATATGTGAAGCAATAGTGTTAATATTATTGAATGTGGTTATCAGTCCATGGAGTCTAGTGTTGGTGCGACGGCCGACGTATCCATACACCCGGACCCTGACTTCCGATTTCCAACTCTGTGCACGAAGACATTTATTTCATGTGTGTTTCAAAACTTTTCTTTGTGATTACTTTATGTCAGCTCACCAGGTATACTATTTGACTGTGACACACCTGTTTCTTTTCAGGATGGCCCCTTGAAGGCAGCCATCTGGGGTTCCGAGTCGCGTACGAGATGGCAGCCCACCGAGCGACGAGGACTCGGTGCAGGGCCCCATCACAGCGGAGGCACCAATGGTACCACTACACACTGAGCCACCGATACTACCAGCTCCAGTAGTAGAGAGTGCATGCTACCTGAGTGCGTTGCACAAGTTTCAGTGATAGAGGCCGCCCAGGTTCTGCGGAGAGACAGACCCTCAGGCAGCCGAGGATTGGCTGGAGGCTATCGTCTGAGTCTTCAAATTGGTAGGGACACCAGCTAACCTTATGGTTATCCTTGCCACGAGTCTCCTACAAGTAGCAGCAGGTAGATGGTGGGGCCTGATGCTTCAGGTGCACAACGAGGCATATATGCTTTGGACGGACTTCGAGAGTCTCTTCCACTCAGAGTTTGTTCTAGCCACCCTTCGTGTGGTGCATATCAATGAGTTACTTCATCCGCGGCAGGGCAGTATGACAGTAGCTCAGTACTCGGTGAGATTTTCCGACCTCCTGTGCTACTCCACAGACATGGTATGAGACCCATTCTTCCGGGCCCAGACCTTTGGTCAGGGACTGAGGCATGAGATCAGGGCTTCGATGATCTCTCTCAGCATTCCGATGCAGGAACGAGTGCTGGAGTGAGCCCTTCTTGTAGAGAGCTTTCTTGTTGAGCCGACGCCAGAAGCTAGACCCACTGTAGGGTGACACGTAGCAGAGTCTTCTGCAATCGGCAGTAGACATATGTCGTAGAGGTCCAAGTGGACTATGATATCAGGAGGGCGACCCCAAGATACTGGTTCGGAGGTGCAGGTCACACAAAACAGATCCAGCCATTCGAGGGGCAGGCAGTGCTATGCATGCGGCGGGTAGAGTCACATTGCTCGTGACTGCCCGACCTGCCATGCAGACGAGAAGCAGACAGTAGAGGGACCTCCCAGGCAGAGGTAGAGGTTTGACCATAGTGGTCTTCAAGGAGCAGGTGGACAAGGTAGAGGAGCTGGCCGAGCAGCGGGTGGTGGACAACGCTTCGAGTCTCTACCACCACCACCACCAGGAGAACCACCCTGACCACAGGGAGCTAGCAGAAAGGGGTAGGCTCAGCTCTAGGCAGTCGATGCCTATGACCACGCCACACCTGAGATGATTCGAGGTATTATATGTGTCTACACCACCCTTGCCGCAGTTCTTATAGACACATGAGCGAGTCATTATTTTATTACCGCTGCCCTTTTTCGGATCTCGGAGATTCCGATGGAGCCGTTGGCTCAATCCTTACAGCTAGAGACTCCTACGGGAGTAGACTCAACGACTATGCACTGGTGCCGGTAGTGTGAGATTACTCTAGGAGGTGAGCGCTTCGGCTGGGATCTTCTTGTAGTGGCGTCGAGGACTTAAAATGTTATCTTGGGTATGGACTGGTTATCTATAGTTCATGCCCAGATTAACTGTTTTAGGTTCAAAGTGTGGTGTGTCTGCACAGATGGGAGCAGGTTCACCTTCACCGGCAATAAGGGAGCCTTAGCAGTTCAGGATGGAATTACGCAGAGGAGAGGGCACCCAATCACACATCAGTTGGCTAGTCTCATCCTAGGAGAGGTTGATGTGCGGAGTCCAAGTTTTCCTATTGTGGTGGATCAGTATGCAGACATTTTTCCTGAAGATGTTTCATGACTACCCCCTCGCAGAGAGGTAGACTTCTACAATGACCTGTACCCTAGGATAACACCGATATCTACTCCAGCATATCGGATGGATCCCGCCAAGCTTCGTGAGATGCGGGTACAGTTGGGGGACTTGCAGGGAAAGGGATTCATCTGACCCAGTGTTTCACCCTGGACTTCTCCGATTTTGTTCGCCAAGAAGGTGGATGGGAGCTTACGACTATGTTTCGACTACCGTCTCCTGAATCAGGAGACCATAAAGAACAAGTACCCACTCCTGAGGATTGACGACCTCTTTGATCAACTCAAGGGAGCACGATGGTTCTAGAAGATAGACCTTAGGTCAGGCTATCACCAGCTCAGATTTCGAGATGAGGATTTGCAGAAGATGGCCTTCAGGTGTCGGTATGGCCACTACGAGTTCTTGGTTATGCCCTTAGGTGTAACCAATGCTCCAGAAGTGTTCATGAGTCTCATGAACAGGATCTTCCAGCCTTACCTCGATCGTTTTTTCGTAGTCTTCATCGACGACATACTGGTTTACTCGACTATTGAGGAGAAGCACGGCTACCACTTGCGGGTTGTACTGGACACACTCTGAGAGCACCAGCTTTATGGTAAGCTCTCGAAGTTCCAGTTCTAGATTCTAGAGGTTTATTTCTTGGGACACGTCATCTCAGAGGCTGGGGTTGCAGTGGACCCAGCGAAGATCGAGGCAGTACTTTCTTGGGAGCCACGTAGGAGCGTGATGGAGGTGCAGAGTTTCCTAGGTCTGGCTGGATACTATCAGAGATTTGTGCCAGACTTCTCTAGAGTTGAAGCACCGCTTTCATCTTTGACAAAGAAGGGGAAACCCTTCATGTGGTCAGATAGATTTCAGCAGAGTTTTCAAGTGCTGATAGAGATATTGACCAGTGCACCCATCTTGAGGCTACTAGAGGAGGGCATAGGGTACGTAGTTTACTGCGATGCATCAGGGACCGAACTAGGGTGTGGCTTGATTCAGGAGCGAGCAGTGGCCGCTTAAGGTTCATGGTAGTTGAGACAGCATGAGAAGAACTATGCTACCCATGACATAGAGTTAGTAGCAGTGGTCTTCTCCTTGAAGATGAGGCGACACTATCTTATGGGAGAGTGCTTTACAGTCTACTCTAACCATGAGAGTCTCAGGTACATCTTCTCACAGAAGGACCTGAACCTGAGACAATGGTGATGGCTCGAGTAACTCCAGGATTATGAATTTGAGATAGTCTATACTCCTGGGAAGGGGAACGTTGTAGCTGATGCTCTCAGCAGGAGATCGAGCATTCAGCTACTAGGAGAGGTGACAGAGCAGCTAGCCGCATTTTAGATATCCTTTGTGGATAGAAATGGAGCAGGCTTTCTATAGTCTCTCACAGTTACTCCTCCACTCCTTTAGCGAGTCAGAGAGGAACAACATGGGGACATTGACTGTGAGACGCGACATGCTCAGATATCCATAGGGCAGGTGCCTGATGGGTTTTATGAAAGAGGGGAGCACATCATCCTCTTTAGGGGATGTACTATGGTACCAGTTGCATTATAGGAGGAAGTGATGAGGGAGTTTCACACTTCCCCTATAGCAGTACATCCAGGAGTGGAGAAGATGTACCAGGATCTCAGACGTCAGCACTGGTGTCTGGGAATGAAGAAGGATATAGCAGAGTTAGTTTCACGATGCCTCACTTGTCATCAAGTGAATGCGGAGCACCAGGTACCAGTGAGCTTGGTACAACCCTTAGAGGTCCCGGAGTTGAAGTGGGACGAGATATCCATGAATTTCATGATAGGGCTTCCACGTACATCCATAAGACACAACTCTATCTACGTGATCGTTGATTGACTCACCAAGTCGGCCCACTTCCTACCGATCGTAGAGCAGGGCTCAGTAGAGAGCTTGGGACGCCTCTACGTCTAGGAGATCGTACGACTTCATGGTGTGGCATTGTCTATCGTCTCCGATCGAGATATGCTTGCTTTACTTCCCATCTTTGGAAGGGATTCCAGGAGGCATTGAGGACACAGTTACGACTGGGCACCGCCTTCCATCCTCAGACGGATGTCCATACTGAGAGGACCATTCAGAATCTCGAGTAAATGCTCAGTGCATGTGTCCTCGACTTTGGTCACAACTGGGAGGATCATTTATCCTTGTTGGATTTTGCGTAAAACAACAGCTACCACTCCACCATTGGGATGGCACCATACAAGGCACTATACGACCGACCTTGCGGATCACCTCTATGCTAGACTGACCCCGGGGATTCAGCACTTGTAGGACCAGAAATGATCCAGGCTATGATGGAGAAGGTTCAGACTATCTAGGAGCGGATGAGGACTGCACAGAGTAGATAGAAGTCCTATGCAGATAGGAGATAGAGACCACTGGATTTCGAGGATGGTGACCACGTTTTCTTACGGGTCTCACCTCGACGAGGATTACGGAGATTTGGCCGGGGTGATAAGTTATCTCTGTGCTTCATCGGACCATTGTAGGTACTCAGTAGGGTAGGTGAGGTGGCTTACCGCCTTGCCCTTCCACCTCAGTTGCAGCAGGTGCACGACGTCTTCCACATATCTCAGCTGAGGAGATACGTGCACGACCCGTCCCACATCATCGACCACAGGGAGCTAGACATCGATAACAGGGAAAAATTTGTGGAGGTCCCGATGGAGATCGAGGATTGGCAAGAGTGGGTCCTACGTGGACGGTCGATTCCTCTAGTGCGCATTCGTTGGAAGCACGAGAACCTACAGGAGAGAACATGGGAGCGGGAGGCTCAGATGCATGCTCAGTACCCTAATTTGTTTCCCTAGTCTTTGTTGTAGCTTTATGGGGACGTAAAGCCCTGAGGTGGGGGTAATGTAAAGACTCTAAAATTTCAAGGAGATTTTTTTCATAAATTCTTTGTAATTTTACGAGTACGCAGTTTCTGACGGCACCTGATTCCGAGGCCCGGTGTGCCTGGAATAATTTTATGAAGTTTAGCCCGGATACATTCAGTGAACTAATAAGTGGGTTTTTCTATATTTTGAATCGGTGATCGTAATTGAAATTCAAGGGCACTGATGAACTCACAGTGCTGGTATTTTCTTAAGGGGACCTTTACCGTAGTTGCGTTTTATGCGGGTTGAAAGTTAAAATTGGGGTTAAATTAATAAGTTAAATAAAATTGTTAGAATAATTTTATTTATATCTATGGAAGTTAATTTATCACATGGGAAGTTATTTGTGGGGACCACACCCACCCAACTTCCCATGTGTGGATATTTGAGAGGTGGGTCCCACACGAGCCCCAACCTTGCACCTCCCACAACTCTTTTCAAACCCCATTTAAACTCCCATGTCTAATTCATGACAACCCCCCTTAAATATTGAGGACTCTTCCTCTCCCTCTCTCCCTCTTTAATGTTTTCCAACATACCTTAATTAATGAATTGAAACTCTTCAATTAAATAATTAAGTGATTTTAATTTTGAATTTTAAATTTCATGTGTTAATACAATAATAGCATTAGCCTGTTATTTTATTTTTGGGGCATTCGTTGTGTTAAGGAAAGTTGGGAGAGAGCTCTTGAGAAAGGGAGAAAAGTATTCCTCTCCTCAACGAAGAAAGATTTTCTTCTTTGATGAAGAACACCCACCTTCAACGAAGAACGAATCGGAGAAGAACACTCCACGATTCTCCATCCTCTACTTCCTCCATGTCAAGGGAGGAGACGCCGACGCGGGGAACTCACTAACGATGGCGGTTCTTTCTCCGACATTGACGGAGCGACATCGCTTTCCGTGCCTATGAAGAACAAACCTTATTCGAGGTAGGGGGTTTATGTTCAATTTTAATGGATTAAAATTGTGCCTCATTTTTCGTTGAACATCTTTGTTTGTCCCGACCTATTGCTATCGCCTAACGCGGAGGGCACAGGCTGAACAAACACGGCCCGAAGACCCTCCGCTGGATCTTATTTATTTATTTTTGGAATCAGAGACCGGAGGTGGAATGCGGAAGAGGCCAGCGGCGCAAGAGCCGCTGTCGCACACACAAATATAATCCGCGGCCAAGTGGGCCGTAGTGGAGTAAGCACGGTGCTGTCACACCATGACGGGAGTGTAGAGCCGCGGCTAGGGCAGGCCGCGGCGGAGGAAGCCAGCGCCGTCGCGTCGGCTGTGCGGAAGGAACCGTGGCCCGCTTCGCAGGCCGATTTGGTAGAAGAACCAACCGATTAGGGAGGGAGGCGCCCCTTGGACCGAGTCGATCATTTCATCGGGCCGATCCGACACCCCTGCTGGGTTGGACCCGCCAAAACTGGGTTAACCCGACCCGTCGTCCCACTGGGGTTAACGGGCCAGGGCCGTTTTTCACTTAAGGGTGAATATCTTTTAGACCGCTCATCCGATCGACGCACCATCTGCGGAAATGAGACCCTTATGACGAAGTGGTCCTTTTTCGATACTCTAAGTGAGTTTTGGGTGACTTTGGATAATGGATAGGGTTATAAATGAATTTATTTCTAACCGAGCCCCTGGAATGAAAAAGCCAATATCTCTCAAAATGGGCGTTCGATTAACGCGCCGTCTGTCGTGTTGAGTTCCTTTTGACGAGATATAAATTCGAGATACATCAACTCTGGACTCCGTGATAGTTGATGTATCGACCCCTTTACTCGAGGAGCAAACCCTTCTGAAATCGAGCAGGCTGTGTGCGGGAACCCTAGAGCTGGCAGCGACTGCGACGACTACCGTGCTGGGATCCTCCGTGGGTTCGACGATGATGATGACTGTACTTGGATACTCCATGGGTTCGACATCGATGATGACTGTACTTGGATCCTACGTGGGTTCGGCAGTGATGGTTACTATACTAGGATCCTACATGGGTTCGGCAACGACGACATCTGTACTAGGATCCTACGTGGGTTTGACAGAGGAGGTGATTCAGAGGATACATCTAATCATCTCCACCCCTCTTCGAAAGTAGTATACCTACGTGTGCTGAGTGTTGACTTTCCATCATTATCATTGATGTGATTGACTTATTTCCTGTGTGGACTACGTTGTTCTTGGGCTCAAGAGTTAGAGTCGAACTGGAATTGATGAGTTAGGTATATGTATGGGCAGATACCTAAGTAGAGTCGGTTGATACTACGTGATTGTATCTTTATTTTGTGGTTTATCCTTTGTGGATTCTAAGAGACCTACAGGGGTCTTGGAGTCCCTAATGAGTATCATATACTCACCCCTGCATGGGCTATGCCTGCACTACATTGTGTTGGATGCAGACAACAGAAAACAATGATCGAGGTGGTGGCTTGTAGAGTTGGACGGTACCCAGAGGTGGACCACTTGTCAGGATGTACACAGGGTGGATAGCCGGACCCAAGGAGCTGAGGAGACCATCTATATCCAAACTTCAGGTGGGATATCTAGAGGGAAAATTAGTGGTTGCCAGTTTACTTTACTACTGTTGTACTTTCTTTTCAGTTGTACTGTACTTTTAGTTGGGTTTGTATACTGGCTCATTTACTTTTCATGACTCACTTTTGTACTTAGTTTTACTTAGTGCTTACTTCAATTGCATACTTTGTTGTGTTTGTTTAATTTTATAAAGGCAATGCCTTCTCTTTTACCAGGATTTACGCCTTTGGTGCTAGTCGCCCGCCCCTAGCATATGGAAAGTGAGATTGGGGTAGTCATGACACGGGCCCCGAGGACGGGTCGTGACACCAACACCCATGGATCATCATGAGCTACTCTGGGCTTAACACCCACCTCTAGATTTTACCCAATCCATTATCGAATCATAACTAGATTTACCATGGAAACTATTTATATATGATACCATTCATTAAATAGAATATTAGTGAGCAATATATTGTTCTATAAACATACCTTATGTAATGGGTTATGTGACATTATTTTTCTCACTCATATTCCATTTAATGAATGGTATCACTCATCTTTATAAGATAGAATAAACCTCAAACTTTAATTTTTCCTACTTCCAGGGAACAGTTCCACGGATAATATACCACTCATCTTTATAGGATAGAATAAACCTCATCCTTCACTTTTTCCCACTTCCAGAGAAAAATTCCATGGAGATCACCAGAATTGTATCATAACAAGGGTCATTATACTCTAAAAACTAATGGTGTACATCACATCATCTAGATTTCTTTTGAATCGATCCTTGAGAGAAACCCTCAAGGAGTTATTCTATCAAAAAATAAAATCTATTTGGTTAGATATATTACCGTATAGCTAATTCTCTCACAGCATACTCAGGATGATTTTATGACAGTGTTATGATCACATTTAGACTACTAGTACAATGATATATCATTGATAGGTGTGTATAGATATCCCAATCCATGATCATATTAGTGAGTCGAGATGGTCATGATACATGGAACATAATTTCTTGTTAAGCCATATTTTACCCTGTAAATCTTCTTCAAAATCAATCATCTTACTTATTTTATGATTTATCAAACAACCACTTTCCTTATGGAATAATTTTTGAGAAGAACGTGTCTATCATGTAACCACTATCGGTCAACTTAGATAGGCACCCTAAGAGTCCTGTCCATTGAAACTAATTTCACTGCATAAGAACTCAGAGTGATTTTAAAGAGAAAATTCATCACCTTTACTGAATCAAATGAATCGAACAACTCTCATGCATCTATATATAAATGATTGAAAAATAATGTTTTGTGCAAAAGGAAAATGAAATCCCAAACCAACCTCTTCCGCAGGATTTCCTTAATAGAGAAACATCATTGAACTACTGGGGTCTGAGTCAAAGTGTGGGAATAAGCTAAAAAAATCTAAATTTCTTGAAACCACTATTTTAGAAAATTTTAAACTAAAAATGGTAAGGGAGAATTGACCTACTATGATCAAAACCTATCAATATATGCGTAACAACATCTACTATCGACTATTAGTCTATTAGGCCATGGTTATTACTAAGCATCCAAACAAGGGAAATCTTACTAAAAGCTAAAAATTAAAACACAATGGATAAAGGGAAACACTTAGCTTTATCCACATATGGTAATACCCCATCAGGGTTTAACATACTAGACAACCACATATCTACCCAGAATGTTGTTTTATCGACAAGGGGTTTGGCCTGGATGAATCATACCAATAGATTGCACGCATCATTATTGGAAAATCAGCAAAGGGATCTACATATTTCTCATCTCCATGGGTGATAATACATGAAAAAACCTTAAATTTTAACTTTAGGATTTAAATTTATAAACTAGAGTCACACTTAAGAGGTTACTGGGCTCTACCACCAACCGTTTTGTTTTAAACAACAATTGATCAGAAGTTAACTAAGACCAACAGATAACATTCACTTTCCAAATCAAAAAAATTCTAAAGCTACCCATAAATGAGGGTGAAAGATATAAAACCTATAAAGGTTTATTTAAAAGAATTTAACTGATACTCGTTCATTAAAACATTTTAATAAACTCATATAAAAGGGATTTCAAGTACCAGTTGTCAAGTCCAACTATACTAGGTACTTTTTTAACTGATTCCATACTAAATTATGTGAATATATCATAATTTTATTTTTAACCCATCATTTAATTTACCCAAAAGGTTTTCACAACCTATCCTAGTTAAATAAAATTTCAATTTTCAATCCACATAAGAAAACAATATTTAGTTAGTAATTTAAATTTTATTTATATTTCGTCTCACAATAATAAAGATCAAAAGTAGATAATTGGTCTTTCATCAATTAAAGGGAATGGTCAAGTAAAATACCACTATATTTTTATGTATAACACCAACTAAGTGGCCTCATAAACTTTAAATAACCATCATATTATCATGAATATAACCCTATGGGGTTAAGTAACAAGGAAAGTAAAGAATAAGGAGACCTATGAGGGTCCTGTCAAGTCATCATGGGTTCAATCATATGGGAAGACATTCCTAATTTATGGATTCAATACTCTATAAATTACAATTGGCATATATTTTTAATTAAACATATAATATTAATTTCATTAAAGGTTTAATACCCCATCAATAGGTTTATTTCATAAGAAAAATTCCCCAATTGACATACTTGGGTCCACTTATGCATTTAGGGATTTAGTCATATAGATCATCATGCCCAACTAATAGGTACTAGCCTTCATAAAGGAAACCATTTTCTATAATAAATTTAATTTAGCATATACATATAAGCATCAGAGTTTAGTTAGATGAATAACCATTCCTAATTTGTAAACGTACTTGCCTTTATAAGTTACAATAGGCATTCATATAATTGAAACCCAGTTATTTATTTATTTTCTGTCTCAAATATTTCAATTTCATATATAGTGGTTTGGTTATATGGGTTAACCTTACCAATTTATAAAGTACTGTGCACTTTATAAATATTTTATAGAACCCATTTAATTACATCTATAAATGTTTCAGACCATGAAACCAATGATCCATTGCTCAAACATGTCATAATTGGTGAATTAAAGTGTTTCCATCAAGTTATATGAGAAAAAACATTTAGTTTTATGAAGACACTTTAAGAACCAATTGTTTTATCATAATATAATGTAAAATTATATCACATAATCAAGGAGTTACAAACATATATAAAAAATCCACATAAGCATATTATACACACAAGAATGCTGAGTAATCACAGAAGCGTGGTGTATATATAACATGTAACATAATCAGTAAGTAAATAAATGTAGTCTACATAGTATGGAATATGAATTTAATGTGAATATATATGTTCAAAAAATGATAAATATAGTGATACCTTATTTCTATACTAGTACATGGGAAAAATCTAATAAATCAGTTACCAGTGAAATTATAAAAAACAAATAAGGTGAAATAATAATCAACTGTAAGATAATATATTTACCAAGAAACAAGTTATTTAACAAGTTATAATATATCATAGTCTCCTATATACCATCCCAAAACTATAAGACTAAAATAAAATGGAAACCTTTGATACTAGTTATAATTTCCCAACTCGAGATTAACTAAAACAATGACTCGGTCTAATTAGCCTTTAAGATTCAAGTTCATCTTCCTATATGAAAGAGGCTACTGAGTCACAAGGAGTGTCAAATGATGGATGGTCTGGAGATTATACCCTCTAAATTAGTATCACTAGGAAATAAAATCATAATAAATTACAAATTACATAATATAATAAATGAATATCAAAATAAAATACTGATAAATAGATAAATTCCAAGTTTAAAAATATGTATGGGAATGTTGTGATCTAAACATAGGGAGTAAATAAGATAATAATACATAAATATTACTAGGAAATAAATAAATGAAGGAATTAGTATCAATATTTAATATCATTGTGATCCCTTGCTTGGTCCCTCGCTCCCACACTCTGTCCAAGCCCAGAAGGATAATTACAAGAAAGTGCAATCTGAGGTTCTGAACCTACAACCAGATTATATATGTTTGGGTAACAAATGAAAACATGAATAGGGTGTGAGTTATAATTAGTAGACCACCACCAATGATGTATAATTTATAATCCAATGCATGTATACAAATTAAATTAGTGTGAAAGTATATAAAAATGAAGCAGTGGAATAAATGTAAATAAAAACAAGTTGGACCTCGGTTTCTCAAGGACACCGGGACGACCATACCTTCTTCGGCCTATACTAGAATATCTCTAAACACATTCCATCACATACATATATGCATAAATAAGAAAATATTATAAATATGTATACATGCATCATCATGGACTAGAGGTTTAGTACTATTACATCTACATGAGAGGACCACATATCACATAAGGGATGTCATGCCCAGAGTTCCATACCCATAATCACTATCTAATGGATTCCATGGCTAGGGTGTCTTACCCTTAATCACAATATAAGGTACTCCATGCCCAGGGTATCCATTTCTATGAATCATAATATAATGGATGTGATTCCTTGGGGCACCATACCCATAAATCATAACATATAGGATTCCATGATAGAGTATCAAAATATAATGGATTTCATACCTAGGGATTCCATGATTGAGTATCATAATATAATGGATTTCATGATTGTGAATCATGTATAATAATGTAAATGACCTTTCTAGTAAGCATGAATCATTACTTCTCAAGTAGTACTAAATAAGATTCTATGTGCATTTAAGTAACTATGAAGTCCAAGGGAAGGTCCATGCAATAATAAGTCTGACCATGTAATTATGTCATTTCATTTATTAACAAAAAGTAAGGCCATAGTAAGTACTCATGCCTAAACATGGTTTATCTCGATACATATTATTTTCATATTATATTTTAAATCATTTAATTTTACTTATATTATCACTCATGGATTATAAGGTTCAAGCATAACACTTAATCACTTAGGTGCATCCAAGTGTAATTCCTTTCCAATAATTCTACATCCCATTTCAATTATCCATTTCAAAGGTTATGAGATTACCCAATCCATTTTTTCATTTAAATATAAGTAATTAGTTTATCTAAGAAGGTACACATTCCCATTTTTAATTTTAAACAATTCATTTATCATTAATTAATCAATTATAACTCTATAATAAATTATAATTAATAGCCATTTAGGTCTATTGATAGGACACACAAAGGAGTGGTTTAATCTGTATCAACCCAGAATTCTATCAATTCAAATTAAATTCTTATAATTATTTCATATATTATAAATAACATAAAATCACTTATAGAACACAATAAAAACTTTATAAATGAATAATTAATGTAATAAGAAGTATGTATAGAAATTAATGAACCAAAACTAATGGGATTGTAACTTGACCTTTGGAATAGTAACATGACCCTTATAAATAGTAAACCATCCAATAGAATAGTAACCTCACCATTAAAGTATAAATAAAATTTAGGCATTTTATAAATGGTAATATGATCTAATTATATTATAGTATGAGTAAATAAATGTTTTAGAAAATTTTAATTAAGTGTTGGAATTTTTGTAAGTCGTAAATAAGTAATTACAATATTATAATTAATTTAATAATTTAAAATAAAAAATATTTTCATCAAATATTTTCATAAATTAATATTTTGTTGTATTATGATTATAAGTTAATTTTATAATACCGTAATTAATTTTTTAATGTGTTATAAAATCAATTATAATTTCAAAATCTGTATTTTTCGAGTAAATGATGATTTTAATTAAAAATTACATTTCTCATATTTTTATTTTTTTTAAAAATTGATGTTAATTTTTTAATTTTAAACATTAAAAAATGGTTAGGGTGAATTTTTTGGATTTTTCTGAAATACTTGAATTTTTGTGAATAGTGAAATATGGTAATTTAAGGTATTTAACAAAAACACAATTTGTTGAGTCATACATGATGTATGGATGATATAATCCCATAATATAAAAATATACTTGATTATTTAAATATATTTAGTGATAATTCTTAAAATATTCATAATATTGAGGAAAATCAATTAACTAATGAATAAAATAATGAGGAAACACCCCTCTCCTCTACTATAAATACAACCCCTCACCACCTCTTTTCCTCACACCAATAAATCCTTTAAGCTTGTAAAAATTATACCAAAACCTCTTACCATGTTTCTACCCCATTTTTACTATCCCTTGGTCTAAAAAAATACCAATCCCATTTTTGTATGGAGGTTTTCAAGGAGAAGGATTTAAGAGGTAAAATCATCTTTCTTTTCTTTTAATTTCTTTTCAAGTTATTTTTTTATTCTTTCATCACCTATATTCATACAAGTGGAATGATAACTCCAATACCTTATATATACTAGAATTTTATTACTCTAATGAAATAATCCATCATAAAACCTCATATTCCCTTCCTTTATTCTAAAAATTAATAATGTTGTTTATAAGGTGTTAATTTATTGCCTTCGAGGATGACAAGTTTTCATTTCCCTTCACCGCATTCAAACATGGTCATAAAACCATTATAATGATTAAAAAAGATTTTAAAATAAATGTTATAACCTTTTTTATGTTTGAAAACTAACATATATACATAATACTATATGAAAAAACAAAATGAATTCATTGTGATAATCAAAAACCACCAAAATAATACAAATGATTATCACTAACGTCTTATATAACGATTCATCCTCACACCAAATAGCCAAATAAATTGTAAAACCATTTAATATTATGTAATTTTATTAATAACACATAAATTTAATTTTTGAAGACTATTATCATTTTACATTATCTTTTATAAACGTATACAAGTAAACTAGTCATGAAAACCAAGGAAACGAGAACTCCTAAACGATGAAATTGTATCTTATAACTCATAAAAAAGTCCATGAATGAACATCAAAAAATTATAATAAGTCAATTAAATGTACAATAGGTTATATAATTATTAATTAATGAATCTAATTTTATTTTTCTAGACATTAAGAACATGTGCAGAACAATTTCAGACATAAGGTAAGGGATTCCCTCTGAACCCGCATTTTTACTTCAGGTTATGATTTCTCTCTCTTTAACCCAATAAAATTATTAATTAATCTTATTTACTCATCCTATAATTAATTATTTATGTTATAAGTATATGTTACTATCTTAATTATTCTTTTTATGGGTGAATATATGTTTTTATAAGGTTCATTTCTCAATTCTTCACAATAACCAAACCCGATTAAAGGAAACTTTCTGATTTCTTACCCATTTTCAAGTGCACTACATAATATGTTTTAATCAAACATTATTTATTTTAAATAACCAATTTAATCAGGAAAATATATATTATTTCATTACTAGTTTTATGAAAAAAATATTCTTTTTTCTTTTTAAATGCTCTTTAATATTTTCCATAAACCACACTAAAATGTTTCATTTCCAAAGTTTCTTAAACAATCATTTTACACGTTTACACTTAAATTTGACATAAATTTTCATGATTTATGACCATTTTTACTTATTAATTTACATTTATTATTTAAATACATTATTTTATGGACTCCTTTATGATACTCCCATTTTTTATGCCATTCGACATGATTATGATACCCATTTCTTTCCATTGGTAAGCCTTATTTTTATTTTTGATTCTTCATGTGGTACACATATTCATGAACATGTTATGATGGGGGGGTTATATAGTGCACCAATGCATTGATTAATTTTTAGTCTCATGATAATTCATGTTCAACAGTATTGGTTGTTATCCTTGACTCGTGCTTCATGTGAAAAGGTCTTGATGGTTAGCCTTGATTCATTCTCCTCAATGTGCAATGAGCCTTGAATCATGCTTATGTCATGATTTATGTTGCTTATAAATTACTATGACTCCATGGTTAAATAATCATATGTTATGTATTTTATGATTCCATATGTTTATTCTTTTTTTATGTCACCATTTTGTGGCTTTTAACCCATGTCTTATGCTTTATACTTATATTTATTCCCTTGTCAGGTTTTTTATCTCATATATTTGTTCACATATTCCCCATGTTATCCAGTGAAGATGTAAGGGCCCAAAGGCTGTTAAGATCTCAATATTAATATTAAATAAAAGATTTTTTTATTTTGGTTTCATGTTTTTAGTTTTATGTACCAAATCTTCCAAAGACACTAGACTTTACGATCCTTTGTTTGTATTTAATGGTTAATTAAGCTTAAAATCATGAAATAATTTGTGTAAAATCATAGTGTCTAAATAGTTTGTATTAGAGAATGGTCTATTTATTTTTGGTAATTATAACTAGAGTACTTAAATAGGAACCCTGTGGATAATTCTTTCACCATGGGTAACATAGATTGAATCTTAATGTATCGCAAGTTAGGATATAATTTTCATTTAAAATTTCATCCTTCTATGGTAAAAATTTCTCTATTATATTATTATTAGTTAAGTATTCAAGCCCCCTTTTTTATGTTTTCTATTAATGGTGGGAAATATGAGAATTACCCTTTCTTATTTTCCCCTTAGTTTATAAAATAAAAAATTGAGGGTGAAATTTCATAAAGGGGGAGAATGTGGCCCAGAATTCTATCAATTGAATTTTCCTTCTTATAATTGTGTAATATAGTATAAATCACATAAGATAACTTAGATAACATGATACAAACATTATAAATGTATAATTAATGGAATAAGAAGTACTTATAGAAATTAAAGAGTCTAATGGAATAGTAACCCGACCTTTGGAATAGTAATATGACCATTATAAATAGTAAACCATCCAATAGAATAGTAACCTCACCCATGAAATTGTAAATAAAATTTATGCATCTTATAAATGGTAATATGATATACTTATATCATAGTATAAGTAAATAAATATTTTATAAATTATTAATTAAGTGTTGGTATTTTTTAAGTCCTAAATATTTAATTACAATTTAATGACTAATTTAATAATTTAAAAGAAAATTTATTTTCATAAAATATATTCATAAATTAATATTTTATTTTATTATGATTATAATATAATTTTATGAGACCAGAATTAATTTTTCAAAGTGTTATAAAATCAGTTATAAATTTAAAATCATTATATTTTGAGTAAATGATGATTTTAATTAAAAATTAAATTTCTCATATTTATAGAATTATTTTCATAAAATGGAGTTCATTTTTGAATTCTAAACATTGAAAAATTATTCGTTTTAATTTTTTCTATTTCTCTAAAATACTTGAATTTTTGGTGAATAGTGAAATACAATTATTTACGGTATCTAACAAAAACATGAATTATTGAGTCATAGATGATGTATGGGTGTTTTAATCCCATAATATTGTATAATAATTATTTATTTTTATATATTTAGTGATAATTATCAATCAATTAAAAATATTGAGGCCAAATAATAAACTAATGAATAAAATAACGAGAAAACACCCCTCTCTTCCACTATAAATACCACTCTTCACCACCTCCTTTTATCACACCTCTAAATCCTTCAAGATGGTAGAAATTAAACCCAAATAAATTACAAAGTATCTTCACCACGTCCAAGAGAACTTTTTCTAAACAAAATACCAATCCCCTTTCCCTAAGGAGGTTCTTAAGGAGAAGGATTGAAGAGGTAAAATACTCTTTCTTTTATTTTAATTTCTTTTCATGTTTTCTACTATTCTCTCCTCAAATACCTTCATCCAAGTGAAATTACAACTCCATTAAATTATATATACTATTATATTAATATTCTAATGGAATAATTCATAATAAATCCTCATATCTTCCTCCTTTATTCTAAAAAATAAAAACATCATCCATGCAATGTTGATTTATCGCATTCGAGGACGAAAAGTTTTCATTTTCTTTCACCACCTTAAATGACGGTCATAAACCCTTATAATGGTTTAAATAGATTTTAAAATTTATTTTATAACCTTTTTTATGTTTTGTAAATAACATATATACATAATACTAAATGATAAAACAAAATGAATTCATTGTGTTGATAAAAAACTGCCAAAATAATCCAATTGATTGTCACTAACATCTTATCTAATGATTCATCCTCACCCCAAATAACTGAATGACTTATAAAATCATTTAATATTCTAAAATTTCATTAATAACACATAATTTCAATTATTTAAAACTATTATCATGTTACATGTTCTTACATACACCTAAACAAGTAAACTAATCATGAAAACCAAGGGAACGAGCACTCCTGAATGATTAAATTGTATCTTATAACTCATCAAAAAGGACACTAATGAACTTAATAAAATTATAATAAATAAATTAAATAAATAATAGGTTATGGGATTATTAATTAATGAATCTAATTTTATAATTTATGATATTAAGTACAAGTGTAGAACTTTTGGGGACATAAGGTAAGGGATTCCCTCTGAACCCTCATTTTTTCTTTCAGGTTATGCTTTCTATCTCTTTAACCAAATGTAATTATTAATTATTATTATGTAATACTATGAAATTATGTATTTAGGTTCCAATTATATTTTTATATCTCATTTATTTTTTCTTTTATGGTCAAATATATTTTTTATAAGGTTCCCTATTCAATTCTTCTTGATAAGCATGCCGATTAAAGGGAACATCCCAATTTTTTACCCATTTTCAAGTTCACTCCATAATAAATTTTAATACACAATTATTTTTATAAAATAACTCATTTCATATTTAAAAACATCTTGGTTAATTTCTGTTTTTTTGAAAAATATATATTCCTTTTTCGCTTTAAATGTTATTTAATATTTTCCTTAAACCGCACTAAAGTGTTTCATTTCTATAGTATCTTAAAAACTCCTTTTACATGTTTCCACATAAATTGGAAATAAAATATCATGTTTTATACCTTTTTTTCCTTATTAAGGTACATATATTATTTGAATACATTCTTTCATGGATTCCTTTATGATATGCCCATTTTTAAACCTTATGACATGATTATGATACCCATTTATTTCAATGGGAAACCCTTATATTTTTGTTTGATTCTTCATTTGGAACACATATTCATGAACATGATATGTTGGGTGTGCCCAAATATCACTCTAATTCATTGGATAATATATATTATCATGATACTTAATGTGAAACAGTCTTGGTGGTTAGCCTGGACTTGTGCTCCAGGTGAAATGGTCTTGGTGGTTAGCCTCGACTCGTGCTCCTCCATGCGCAATGAGAATTCACGAATGATTACAAAATGCTTTATTTTTATTAAAAATTACTATGATTCCATGATTACATGATCCTATGTTTTTTATATTATGTTTCCATATGTTTATGCCTTTTTTATTCCACCATTTTGTTCCTTCTAACCCATGTACTATTCTATATTCTTATGTTTATTACCTTATTGGGGTTTTTAGATCATCCCTTTTTTCATGTATTCCTCAAGTTATACTATGAATATGTAAGGGATAAATGGTGTTATGAACTCATTATGAAGATTAAATAATAGTTTTTTTATTTTGGTTTAATGTTTTTGTTTTTATGTACCTAATCCTCGAAACACACTAGACTTTACGATCCTTGCTATGTATTTAATGGTTAATTATGCTTAAAATCATGTAATAATTTGTGTAAAAGGATTATGTTTCTATAGTTGGTATAAAATCACAATATATATCTTTTTTTAGATTAGTACTATAACACTTCAGTAATAACCCTAGAGATAATTCTATCACCATGGGTAACATAGATTCAAATACAGGGTATCATAAGTTAGGATATACTTTTCATTTACAATTTCATCCTTATATGTTCAATGTTTACTTTTTATATGCTTATTAGTTAAGTATTAAATCCCTTTTTTTTCTTTTTTCTTTTAATGGTGGGAAATAATAGAATTACCCTCACCTGTTTTCCCCTTAGTTTGTAAAAATAAATTTTGAGGGTAAAATTTCATATGGAGGAAGAATGTAACAACTCCGAATTATATAAATTGAAATTACCTTTTTATAATTACATAATATAGTATAAATCACATAAAATAACTTATAAAACACAGTAAAAACATTATAAATGAATAATGAATGGAACAAGAAGTATTTATATAAATTAAGAAATGTAAACCAATGGAATAGTAACTTGAACTTTGGAATAGTAATATGACCATTATAAATAGTAAAACAACCAATAAAATAGTAACCTTAACCATTAAATTATAATTTAAATTTAGGAATCTTATAAATGGTAATATTTTATAATTATATCATAGTATAAGTAAATGGATGTTTTATAAATTTTTAATTAATTACTAATATTTTTGTAAATCATAAATTAATAATTATAATTTTATGATTAAATTAGGAATTTAAAATAAAATGTAATTTAATAAAATATATTAATAAATTAATATTTTTTTGTCTTATTATTATATGATAATTATATGAGACCTTAATTAATTTTTCAAAGTGTTATAAAATCACTTATAATTTTAAAATTTGTATTTTTTGAGTAAATGATGATTTTAATGAAAAATTAAATTTACCATATTTAGAAAATTATTTTCATAAAATTGAGTTAGTTTTTAAATTATACACATAAAAAAATAGTTAATTTAATTTTTATGGATTTTTCTAAAACACTTGAATTTTTTGTGAATAGTGAAATACGATAATTTAGGGTATTTAATAAAAACATGAATTATTGAGTCATAGAAGATGTATGGATGATGTAATCCTATAATCACAAAATATCATTCATTATTTTAATATATTTAGTGACAATCCTCAAACTATTCATAGTGTTGAGGTAAAATAATAAACTAATTAATAAAATAATGAGGAAACATCCCTCTCCTCCACTATAAATACCACCCCTCACCACCTCTTATCCTCACACCTCTATATCATTGAAGCTTTCCCAAATTCTTTCAAAACCCCTTTCCAAGTATGTAACCTATTTCTAAGATCCCTTTGTCTAAAATAATTCTAAACCCCTTTCCCTGAGGTGTTTCTTAAGGAGAAGGATTCAAGAGGTAAAATCATCTTTATTTTCTTTTAATTTCCTTTCATGTTATTTGATTTTATTATTATATACTCACATACCATCATCCATGTGGCATGATAATTCCATTAAATAATATATACTATAATTTTATTATTCTAATTGAATAATCTATCATCAAACCTCCTCTCTTATCCCTTTATTCTAAAAATGAAAAACACCTTCTGTGAGTGTTGGTTTATCACCTTCAGGGAAAAAAGTTTTCATTTTCATTCACTTCCTTCAAGTTTGGTCATAAAACCATTATAATGGTTTATAATAAGTGTAAAATTTATTTTATAACGTTTTTTTATGTTCTAGAACTAACATATATACATAATATTAAATGATAAAACAAAACGAGTTCGTTGTAACGCTCAAATACTACCAAAATAATCCAAAAGATTATCACTAACATCTTATAAAATGATTCATCCTCACCCAAAATAAACTAATGACTTATAAAACAATTTAATATTATGTATACTCATTAATAAGACACAATTTAAAGTCTAAAAAACTATTCTCATGTTACATGACCTTCAATACACATATACAAGTAAACTGATTATGAAAACCAAGGAAACGAGCACTCTTGAACAATAAAATTGCATCTTATAACTCATAAAAGACCATTAATTAACTTTATAAAATTATAATAAACCAAGTAAATGTATAATATGTTCTTGAATTATTAATTAATGAATCTAATTTGATTATTCAGGACATTAAGTACAAGTGCATAACTATTTCAGACATAAGGTAAGGGATTCCCTTTAAACCCTAATTTTTCTTTCAGGTTATGATTTCTCTCTATTTAACCTAATGTAATTATTAATTATTCTTATGTACTACACCTAAATTATGTTTTTATGTTCAAGTTATATGTTCCTATCTGAATTATTATTTCTTTGATAGGGAAATATATGTTTTTATAAGGTTCCCTGTTCAATTCGTCCCGATAAACAAGCCTGATTAAAGGGAACTTCCTAATTTCTTACCCATTTTCTAGTTCACACCATAATATATTTTAAGCCACAATAAGTTTTCTAAAATAATTCATTTTATCATAAAAAAATATAGGCTCATTTCTATTTTTATTAAAACAAATATGTCTTTTTTATCTTTAAATGCTCTTTAATATTTTCCTTAAACCACACACAAATGTTTCATATCCAAAGATTCTTAAACATTCCTTTTACATGTTTCCACTTCAAGTGGACATTACTTATCCTATTTTATGCCTATTTTATCTTATTAATATCCAATTTTTATTTAAATATATTCTTTCATGGACTCCTTTATGATACACCCATTTTTTATTTCTTATTACATGATTACAATACCCATTTATTTCCATGGGTAACTCTTA
The DNA here is from genome assembly GCA_963277665.1 of Viscum album. Lineage (NCBI taxonomy): Eukaryota > Viridiplantae > Streptophyta > Magnoliopsida > Santalales > Viscaceae > Viscum > Viscum album. The sequence goes on along the minus strand of OY728140.1, from coordinate 1,706,570,657 downwards.
TGTTTATGTTTGATTATTCAAGTGGAAAAAAATATTCATGAACATGTTATGATGTGTGAACCTAGATAGAACTCCAATTAATAAGTTAATGTTAAGTCTCATGAGATGTCATGTGAAACGGTCTTGGGGGTTATCCTGGACTCGTGCTCCATGTGAAATGGTCTTTATGGTTAGCCTTGACTCGTGATTCTCCATGTGAAATTATCCCTGAATCATTCTTATGTCATGTTTTATGTTGCTTATAAATTACTATGATTCAATGATTACATGATCCCTTGTTTTTTATGTTATGATTATATATGTTTATTCTTTTTTTATGTCACTCTGTTGTGCTTTCTAACCCATGTGATATGCTATATTCTTATGTTTATTAACTTACTAATGTTTTTAGCTCATCTCTTTGTTCATTTGTTCCCTATGGTATCCTATGAATATGTAAGGGATAAAAGTATTTTAGGATCTCATTGTTAATATTAAATAAAAAATGTTTTTATTTTGTTTTCATTTTTTCTATTTTATGTACCTAATCCTACAAAGAAACTAGAATTTACGATCCTTGGTTTGTATTTAATGATTAATTTTTCTTAAAATCATGTAATAATTTGTTTAAAAGGCTAGAGAATCAGTATAATCTCAAGGGAAGAAATATATTCATAACAACCAATCAAACTCACCTATGTTTTTGGTTCATGTTGAGGCAAAAAATTCCAAAAAAGTCATGGGGGCTAAGTAACATCAAGATCAAGGTCAAGAGATTAATGTTAAGGTAATTTACATCTTAGGAGAAATGTGTAGTAATTTTGGCATGCTTCACAATATAACTATTATATAAACCATGTAAAATTAAGGTAAAATCATGCATACCACCTACCTCGTGTTTAGGAAAATCCACTCATCCAATATTGGTCTTTGATTTGAGCCATATTGAGAGAAATCAGACAAAACATCAAACACCATAAAAATAAAGAAAATAGATCACGTGGATTTGGCATTCTGCATAGTGAGATTTTTGAATAAGAGAAGGAATAAGAGATATAGAATACCGGATATAAACCCAACACACCTGATGGTTTTTGAATCAAACCAAGAATGAGGGAGATTCACAAAGTAGGAGTATAGGAGGAGGTAAGAACTTGTGAGGGAGATTCCAGAGAAATAGGGGATGAAAATGGATGAAAACACTTTTAAGGGAGGAGGGGAAAAGTAACTTTCCCATTTTTAAAGAGGATCATGGTTAGGGATCATTGTTTGGCTAAGCGTGTGCCAACTGTGAAGATCACACTGCTTAAGATCTATACCCCACATGGTTTGTGGGCATGATCAAGAAAACCTTTCACCATCCATGTCTCTGAGACTATACAACTCCACACCATGGATGGGTTAGGTGTAATGTTAGACACACCTTGCATAATAAATGTGTTTTAACCCTATAATATACTATAAAAGTCTCACACAGTCATGCGACCCACCTTTTAGGGTTTAAAAAACTATGTGAAAACCCTTACAAGGCCACATGGTTTCTCCAAAGGGTATTCAAAGTTTAAAAAATAGTGCACCATTCAATACATCTCCCAAAAAAGAGAGTTTTGGGGCCAGACACTCCTAGAACTCATCTGAACTCCCAAGACCACTCTCGGGGCTCAATAAACATCTAAAAACAACACATATAAGTTTTCCAATGATCGTATTTACATTCAAAAGCTTGGTTTAAAATTCAACCCATACACCAAATAAAATTTCAATCCCCCTTATAATTTCCAACTATTTCAAAACCCTGGATACTACAATAGGTTCACTCTAAAGGAGTTTTGGGTACAATTCTCCAAGATGAAATCCATAACGCACTTGTTTCAGTAGTTTTTAAATAAGAAAAGGTGGTATATTACTCAGTTTTAATATTAATATTATCATTTTTGAACACAAAAACAAAACATTATTTACTTATTAATATTATATCATACCAGTAAATATATTTCCATAAATATACATGATAAAAATTTATCACATCACTCATGCAGGTGGTTAAACCGACCAAAACAAGGACATACTATCATAAATGGATGAGTATGATTCTGAAGTAATTTTGTTATAATTTCTTTATCTATGAACCATAATGATATTATTTATATTTTATGAAAGTGGTAAATTATAATTTCAAAAAATTTATGGAAATTTTAAATGAAAAACAATGATAATAATTTTTCACTTTAAAAGAAGAAATTATTTTCCCCCTTGGAAACCATCTTGGTTAGGAAGGAAATAGAGAAATATATAGGGACCATAAACAACCAAACATCAAAGAAATATGGTATTTTAAAATTATGAATTTTTATTTTTAGAATTTCCTTGAATGGGTGGTGGAGAGATCCTTTTATAAGTGAGAGGAGTTGAATTTTTCTAACTCTTTTTTACAAAATATAAAAGAGAAAGTCATTTTATAGGTAAGTGGATACAAATTAAAAAAAATGTTGATAAGATAAGGATATTTCATGAAATATATCTTAAACTCATTAAAATTTTTTTTTTGATATTTTAGGCCTTTACCTGTAACACCCCAAGATTTAATAGTACATTATCTCATTAATGTAATTCAATAGCTTGCGATACAAGAAACACCGAGTTCGAATGCACCATAACTTACCAAAATAGCCGTTCAAAAAGTAGTTATAAATAGTATTAATAGAATTTTGAATCTTATATACTCTATATAATTTTTGACCCCATATTATGTGTTTCTTAGATATAATATAATAACAAATTCATTTTTTCAGATAAAGGAATTATTTTTCAAAAATACAATTTTACTGCCTACTAATGGTGAATTTTTTTAATAAAATATCTGATACTTTTATATTAAATTTTACAAAATAAACTTCTTATTTAGAATAGGGACATAAAACTTTAGTTTGGACAAATTTTTGGTACTTTTTTGATAACTTTCATATTTTAATGAATAGTGAAAAATACTATGTTTTAATCAAAAACAAATTTTTAATCAAAATAATTTATATTGTTAAATTATGTATTTTAATGGGTTTTATGTATAATTAGATTAAATTTTTATCATTTAATACAATTTAGGACATTATAAGTAATTTCACATTTAAATTTGACATAAACACATGTCAAATTTTGATAGTTTTTACTTTTTAAAATACCCGCTTTTTGGTTTTGAAAATGGGAATTAATTTTAAATTAATAAATAAAACTTATATTTCTTGAATTTGGTAAAATGGACTTAATTTTTGAATTTGTAATATCAAAATTATCTTAGGGTAAAATTTTGGTATTTTTCTAAAAACATTCAATTTTTGATAAATAGTGGAAACACTATGTTATTATTTAAAACTGACTTTTTATTTAAATAATTATTTATTTTATTTAAATTTATTTTTAAGTTAAAATAGATATATAATACCTATATAATTTCAATTTAATTTATTGGAGTCATTTTATAATAAAATTAGATGTATAAAATTTTATTGAACTTTTTAACGTTTTTTTACCCACCTTCTAGGAGCATCTGCAAATTTGCATAAAACGTAATTTTAAAACTTATGTGAGTTGAATTTAAAAAATACAAGAGACATGGTTGACATCAGTAAGTAAAATTTGGTTCAGTAAGATGAAAATAATTTTTGGTGAATAGTAACTTTTGACTTTTATTTACCTCGGTTAAAAGTAAATAGGGTAATTAAGGGTAAAAATGATATTATAATTACCATAACACATTTCCTAATTCAATTAGATAAGTGTTATTAGACCAAAAAAAACATTAGGAATAAAATATTATCCTTTTTGGTCCACTTGGATTAGATTAAGACATTTATTATTATTTTATTTAAAGAAGAGTTAAAAGAGTTAAATTCAAAGATTAATAACTAAACCATTTTTTATATAGGGTTACACACAATATAAATTCAACTATAAATATTAATTAGAAAGATAAAAATATTTCCTACATAATGGTATTTTATTTATAATATTTAGACATTAAATAATTTAATTTATTTATGACACAATGATGATGTAGTAATTACCTTATTAATGAAATATTAAAATAATTGATATTATAAATATCCAAATAAATTTAAATTGAGACTTATTGTGAATTCCACTAATTTTATAGGTTAATATAACATGTTATAATTAATTAGATAATTTTTTTGAATTTATAAGGATGTTATGACTTTCACAAAAACAAAATACCAAATAGTGTCAAAATTGACATAAATTAGTTTTTAAAACAAATACTATATTATTGGTTGATATGATAATACTGAAAATCTATGCTTCGTCCAAAGGGATTAAATAATATTATATATGTCATTAATTAACTAGTTGAGGTTATTTTGGAAGTTTAGAGTAAGTTTATTAACCATATAGTGTAAGAATACAAGAAGACACAGTAAAAGTTAAACTATTTAACTAAGAGTTAAATCTAAAAGATAAGGTTAAAATGGCAACAAAAAATTGTCTAAAACCTATCGGTTGAAAGTATTTCAACCCATAACCACCTAAGGCAGGAAATAAATTTTTTTGGAGCCATTATAAACATAATATTATTTTATAATAAATTAATATTTTAATCTTTTTCTAAAGTGACCCTCACCTCTCTTATAAAAGGGCACTTCCCCTTCTCTTAATTTTACACCTCCAAAGCAATTTGGATCACTAAAAACCCTACCCAAATACCCTCTCAAAAATCCTACCTTCAACCTAGATGCCTTAATTTGATCATAAATCCAACCTAAGGATCCCTTTTGATCAACTCAAAAGGAAATACATGAAGAAGATGTAATAATTTCACCACCCTCTTTCAAGTTATTTTCTTCTTCCACTTCCTATTTCTTTTTTGTTTACTTACCAAAATAATAAATCCTATACTGTATAAATAATTTTATGTTATTATAAATATGGTACAACTATATTTGTTATTCTATCCATCCTATAAATGAAAAAATCATTATACGTGCGTACGTATGACTTACCGTCTCCATGTCGTGGTGTAGTTTGTTATTCAAACACTTAATTATTTAGATGGGTATAATAATGAGTATAAAAAATGTAAATAATAAGTATAAAATTTTAATTCTTATGTATATATTATATACCATCCAATTACATACTATTTTACTATTAATATAATGATATTGTCACTCGTGCGTACGTACAGATTACCGTCTCCACAAATGCGATGAGATTCATTCCCCATCGTAATCATTCAAGTGTGATTTTCATTTTATGATTAAAAATAATATTTAATAACGTAATATAATTCTGGATATGAATCAAATAGATTCTATCCATAACAAACATGGCTTACATAACCAATCATATAAATTAAAACGGATCAGCTAACACCCGAAATGATGATACTACTAAAATATTTTTAACAAACCAATATTGGAAGATCAAATATGATATAATATTTATGTATATGACTATTGTATAATTTAATGACAATTATTTAACTATTATACATGAGTTTAATGTACCCTCGACCGAGGAAAATTACAAGGTAATGGATAATTATATGATCTCTTGACTTATCCGAGGTTGTAATACATAAGTATCTACTGGGACCTCTTTATCATCCACATCGGTGTTTTCTTAAAAATATAATTCAAAACATTTGTAATATTTACTATACTATGGGTTAAAGTCACATATACCCTTATTTTACCACATATGTTTTTAAAGGAATCTTTTCTTCATTTTCCAAACAAAGTACTTTATGACATTCTTGACAAAATTAAGGTTAGAATGTATTTTTTTAACTTATACGATGGGTGCAACTATTTTCTACCTTTATAACATCGTAAAAGCTTCCTATAAAATCTTATAATAATATTTTCAAAATAAAAGTTTTATTTTAAAATTATATGACTTTTAAATGATTTCAAAATATAAATAGATATTTCTCTACAAACAGTTTTGATTTCATCTATGTCAACATCCTTTGATGGATTTTAAGATTGTTTGAAGTTGATTTATTATGATGAAAATCTCCCATATTTTATTGAAGTATTTGTGATATGTTTGACTTCCGATGTGTTATTTTTATACCATTCATGGTTTATGGATAAAGTATTGACATATCGTATGTTAGTTTTATTACAAATGTTTATGTTATGTTTAAACCTTTTCAAATGAGGGATGCAATGGACTTAGTAAGTGGTGGGTGGAGCCCATTATAGCTCCTAGATGAATTATTAGGTCTCATGACACAAACTAGTGTCTTGGAACAAAGCTTTGAAAAAATTTTATTTTTTGTCTTGGCACAAGGCCTTGGCTATGTGGTTATGAAGTCTGGAATTATGCATTCCATCAATATAAAAGTGGATATTGATATTTCATGTGATTATTAGACTAGTATAACATCCATGTGAATAATTAAATGGAATTATTTGATTTATATTTTCTATATTATGAATAAGTTTATGTTTAAAAGGATTATGTTTTAGTCTTATACATTGCCTTAAATGTTTATGTTTATTTATGAAAGTTTCTGCTATATTGTTATCCTTACTGAGCATCTAATCTCACCCCTTTCTATGTTTTATTTGTATTTGGATGCGAAGAAGTATATTATGACTTACCTGCAGAGATAGTCTAAGAGATATGAATGTGGTTAATGGAGACAATGTTGTTGTTTTTTTCATTTTATAATGTAATGTAAAACTTATGAATATATCTAGTACTTTCAAGGATACTAAACTGATCGGTATTTCGGGACATGATTCCTTCTATCATGCCAATATTATGTAATAATGCACCAAATACGGGTAACTAGGGTAGGGTCATTAAATTACCCTTTCATTTAATACCTTTACCTTATTTTTTCCTTTACTGTGGTGACTAACTTTAACCGTTTTAAATTATTTTTAAGCCTAAAAATTAAAGTTTTACTATTAGATAATTTGGATATGATGATTCAAAATTTAAAATAACTTTTTTCTAATTAAATTTAAAAAATTTAATGAAATTAATTTTAATGTATAAACACGTTATATAGAATAATATTTTTTTAGAAAAAATTTATTTTTATGTGCAAAATGAATTTATACTTATTTAAGAAATTATTATTGAGACATGATATTTATTGGTTTACAATTAAAAAAATGATATTTAGTTTTATTTCAAGAAAATCCAAAATTTAATGGAATATTTTGAATAATTAATTAAAGGAAAATGACTAAAAATATATTTTTATTAGAATATAATATATATTATATTCCAAAATGTAAAACATATGTTTCTAAATTCAACTATTTATTTTTAAATATATTATTTTTCTTCTTAAATACATATTTTGATTAAAAAAATTTCATACATTTTTATGTCATGCTCATATCATGCTGATTCCACAAACTTTAATCTATTTATAAAATTGTATTTTTATTATTCTATCCAAAATCAATTTTTTCAGAAAAAAAATTCACCCTAATATAATATTGACTTGAAAAAAATGTGGTTAATTTAATCAAATTAAAATTTTAAAATTTGTATATAATATCCCCATACCCACAATCATGGATCTGGTGCCAAAAGTATAATCTTTATATTTCTGGATTTAATTCTGATAAACATAACTTGGTGTTTTCCCTAAAAAACATACACCATCAAATAGAAATATTGAATTTATTGTATACCCAAAGTCCTTGTAGGTTTATAGTTTTATATAATTAGTATAAAATATTATTTTAAAAATTGAAATTTCTACACTATATATAATTTTTATAATAAAAAAGTTCTTAATAAAGACACACATGCTTTGTTCAAGGTAACTCCCCTATCTAGAACTCTGATTTTATTAACATTTCTAGCATCCTTAATCCCTGTGAAAAATAACTTGAAAATGTGGGATGAGAAAATCAATGTTCATTAATGGAATTATACAACAAATAAAATAAACACGTTAGTCCATTTCAAAACCATGAGATCATTTTAGGGAATTTATCATTAGTATAAAAAACATTGAGTTCAAATCATTATTTACTTACACATAAAATCATCTTTATAACCTTTTTTTTAAAATACTTTATAGGAATACATAAATTCAAAAGACAAAATCATAATCTTGATGGTTTCTTATAAAACATGGGAATCCATGATTTTTTTAAAAAAAATATAACTTTTACCCTAAATGACATTGTAATTCCTTTAAACAAAATATCACTGTATTACCTTATATAATAAATGTTTTTCTAGGAAAAGTAATTTTTAATCATGTAAAATTCATGTAGGTTCATTCGTACATCATCATCATATCACTCTTACAGGAGCCCTTACTAATGGAATAACTTACTTGGTTAATTCCAACAAAATTATCAGAATAATATAATTATCACTCAATTTATTAGAGAGACATATCAGGAAGAACTTTTATCATAAAAAATATCTCTGAAAAAAACATACATAAAAAAATATAATATTCCATTTAAATCATAAAAACACATAAAATACCCTTGTAAACACATATGTAGAAGCATTTTTGAGATTCATGTAAAAACAAGGGGGAATATAACTTTTCATTGAAAACTATTAAAATGAGATATTCCTCTAAGAAGAAGGCATAAAATTTTCTTTACAAAAACCATTAAATATTTTCAATGAATCTTATTAAAGAATAATGTTCACGACGGTGGAAAATTCCTCTCATTCCCTATTTATTTAAAAATATTTTTCTACACTTTGGTAAAAATATTCCAAATAACATGTATGTAAAATGTTAAAAAGAAACATTTTAATTTTTTTTAAAAATAGTAAAAAGTATTTCAAATTAAAAATTAATAAAATTATAATCACATATAATAACATCCTTTTAAATATTAAAAATAACTTGGAAATGTAGTAAAAAGAGTTTGAAACATTTAAAACAATATTTTAAAGAATAATCCCTTACCTCATCTCCTATCTTTCTACTGTTTCATAGGAAAGAGGGTTTTGGGAAATCTTGACAATTTATTCTAAGGGGGGTTGAATGTGTTACGCAATTTTTCACATTGGATTCAAAATAATTCCTTTCATAGAAACAGCCAATGGTTCCCACATCCATAACTAAATAAGGACCTATTTTCCAAAGGTATGTGATCAATTGGGGTTTCATACCCAATGGCGCTTAGGAACTCACATTGTTTGAGAGGATGGGAGGTCAAGATCATCACACCCTTTTGGGTAAATTGTTGTATTTTTTGGGACTCTCTTATAGATTTAATCATGTTTTCAAAATCCTTCTTATGTCCCAATCAAGATTGGTTTCCCCATGTTTCAATAAATTATTTAAGATCATGTGTTAATGGGAATAACTTTGTGTGTGCCATATGTTCTCCACAATTTCCTTATTCATTTATGATGACTTACTTTACATATACATTTAGGCACTCTGGAGTCTATTTTAATCTAGGTAGGTGGTTGGTGTCTTGGAGATTATATTGAACCAATATAAGGCATCCTATTTATCTTTTGAGAATGGGAATCAAAACTTCATTTGACACAGTTCAGGGTCATGTTACTGGACTGATCCATGTAGTTTAATATCATGTGGTATGGATGTAAGTATTGGGCTTGGGCCTCAAGGAGGCTTCCTATATATCTAATTAAGATAGGAATCAAACTCTACATAGTTCTTGTCTATTATATAAAAGATGCGACAATAGAGGACTTGGGTGCAGCTTATGTATATATGGATTCTTTGGATCTCCTCATCATTAATATGGAACTTTTAGTGACAATGATATATAATTAGACTTATATCCCAACGAAGGGCTCACACTGGGGGAATTAACATCATTCTATAAGTACAATCATCACCAGTCTCTAATCCTATGTGATCCATGCTTAGTGTGACGAATAAAAGACAACGAGAGTTCAGAAACATCACATGAGAGCATATTTTCATAGGGATTACACATCAAATTTTTCCTTTGAGAGTTATGATTACCTATATCATGGAGAAAATGGTATGGAGCTCAGGCTTTAGGAAGGAATTCTTTGTATCCTTTTTATAACAGGAATCAGAGTTATCATAGTTTAATTTATCCATAACCCACTAATGGGTTTGATGTACTTGAGGGAATGGTTAGGGATTACACTTAAATTGATACCCATGTATCATCCCACATCTCATCTTATAATGGAAGATGAATGATGGTAGTCTCATGGATGAATTTAGTCCTATAATTTAGGAATATATGTGATTTGAAGGGACATACACTGAAGTGGATTCCCATTGGAGTTCAGGCCCTAGTAAAACATTCTTCATGTCTTGGTTAGGGAAGGAATTAGAGTTCTTATAGTTTATTAACCCTCTAACCAACTGATGGTTTTGGGTGGATGATCAGACTTGGAGACATTATGGTTATCCTTGAGGTTTTAGGAATACTAGGGGCCCATACAAGGATGAATGCCCATTTGCATATTCATTATCTATCTTCTGATAGATAAAGAGAAATGATAACCAGAAAAGGTTTGTTATATATTATTGGAATTATAAGGAGGTCCTTTATAAGAGAATGAAACAAATAAGGTCACATGAGTGCATAACCATAACTTTTTGAGGCCACTCTCTTTATAAAGGGGGTATGCGGCTGAAGGTTCTTAGTTGAGGGTTCTTATAGTATAAGTATGAGTGTGTCTACTAGATGAAGCTAACATGTCCAATAGGATCTTCCCCAAATTTCATGATATTCTATTGGAAACTTGATAGTTGTATGGACATTTATTTATTGTCTTATGGATATGCCTTGATTTTATGTTGTACATGTTTAGGGTGTCAGTATAAAATGGAAGACACATCCAAGGGTTTCTTCCTAACACATCCTGAATGTTTTGCATGATCTAAGTTGATGTGTCCAAGACATTTTTCATGATCAACATCCTTTTATGGGATGTCTTTTCACGATCCAAGTTTATTTTATGATATGTCTTCTCATGGTCAAAGATGAAATGTTTAGTACCTTTTGTATGATCATCTTACTTATCGAGGATGTCTTTACATGATTAAAGCAGTCATATCAAATATCTTTTGTATCATCATATGGATTGTCTATATTTATTCGCATGATTAACCCGATTTTTCCTTAGGTTGTCACATGGGAATTCTAACATGTTAATAAGTTTTCATGGGTTCAACCTAGATTTTCCATTTTCTTTCTCATGATTGACCTGACTTGTCCTCAGGATGTCACATGACAATATTGACATGTCAATAGGAAATCACATGACAATGATTATGTTTCAATAATATGTTGAATAAGAAACATGAATTTCCCAAGCCTTATATTACATTCAAATTGACACATCCAAGTCCACCCAAAGAAATAACATGACTAGTATATAATATTTTGATTACATGACCATAATTTAATCACGTAGTAGGTTCTCAAGAAAATTTTTATGATCTCATGCCTTCCCAAGTTTTGAAGCCACATTCCCAAATGCATTATGCCTAAAGACTACATGGATATTGTTTTTATATAATGATAGTTCCTGGATAATGGGTTTCCTCCATTCTCGCACCTCCAAGGGCTTGCGTGAAAAAAATGAGGGATTGTCACATGGTTTATATATATATATATATGAAAATGGGATGAGTGTATGGTGTCATCATATGATGTTTGATTATTAATGTGATCACATGACCTCAATAGGGTATTTGTATGGGATCTTCAAACATTTCAAAGAGACCAAGGGGTGCTATATGTTAAGGTATCCATTTAAAAGGACACATACAAGAACCTTGAGATTGGGGGTACACATGTTTCCCTCATTGGGACTGCATGGATGCATTGCATCAATCACATCACATGCGGTTTTATTACTCAAGTTATCACGTAACTCAAAGGGTGGTCTTGTGATAGGTCCTACAAACTTTCATAAGGGGTTTACACCGGGGTTGTATGGTTAGATGAAGGTATTTCATGGTACAGTAAGGAAACTAGTTGGGTATACTAAAATAATGTGAATACCATGTATGGACTAGGAATCACATGATATTCTGATCATCATGTGATTGTGTGATCTTCAAGAGATCATGTGACTGGCCTTTACGATCACCTGAAGAAGTTATCCAGGGGGTGGTGGTCGGTGCATTCTATGTTTCTCCACTTTCCCATTTATCCCTCTCATGTGTCTATTTTTTCTAAAGAGATGGAGGTTTATATAGGTATATTATAGTCATGGTTGTTTCCTCTTTTCATGGGGATGATGTTGCATGTTTTGGCATGAGGTGGTGGAGGATTCACGTGAATGATTCATGTTTTCACAAGATGTATTCTTATGATGGAATACTGGATAGCTACCTAGGTTTCTTATGATCATTTCAAATGAATAATATGATTACTGTTATATATTCAAGTGATGGAATCTCATAAATCATCTAAGGGTTCACATGATCTCTAGAAGCTTTGTTTGATCTTCCTCATATGACATCATATGATTATGAGGATTATAGTAAGTTTTTTTGGATAGAATTTACATTTTTCTTCTTGAGAAGCTCTTGATACCCACAAAGATTCGTCTGATCATCATGTGACTCATGGTTCCTCTTATGATAGCCTCATAGTTGGCTTCACATGATCATCATGCATGTGACTGTCAAGCATGTAACATGAAGCTGCATGAATGGATTTGTTATATCAAGTACGGTTGAATTGTCTTAGGCTTGATCAATGCGGATGGATGGTCATGGAGAGTACTGGAGTGTCATGGTGCTAGATATCGACTCTCACATGATCTTAGATGAATCCCACTAAAGATGAAAATTAAATCTGATGGCCACAGTCAAACCAGATGGCCAGGATTACCTATATCATGTACCCTCATTCTATACATATGTTTTTAATGCATGAATAGTTCCTAAAATATCTCCATCCCACATCAATTTTTTCCATGGATGGGGCATGATTAATAAATGATTTCATGATAGTATCACCTCAATCTTGAAAAGGGTCATCACCCATAATACTTTAATCATCCATCATTGGCCACACCCTCCCATTTAGAGGCCCACATAAGAACACCCGTACAAAACCATGTGTGCAACACATGAGCTATATGTGCCAAATCTCATCCCTGGGCAAGCTGGCTAGTTGGCTCCCAGGTCACATTTGAGGTGACTCCTACAAGTTCCCTTAGTTGATCTCGACAACTGGTTAGGATGTATGGAAAATTTGTTTCACTAAGGACATTTCATGAGTACTTAGAGAAAAATAATCAATGTATAAAGGCATTGCCTTCATTAAAATGTACCCATTCTCATCCACTATCTTTCAAGAATCTCACCACCAATTCCATCATGTGAGGTATATTGGTATTTTTTCATAGTTTCTATATTTTCCAAATATTCAGAGGAAAAGTTCATAGCACACAATTATGGTTGTCAGAAAAATGACCACCTTATAATTTGATTCATTCGAAATGAAAATAATATAATTCTAATGTAAACATATATCACATTGCCACATATCTGAACATCTGATAGGCTTTGATATTGATCCCCATGAGAGGATTTGTCTAGAGTGGGTTGAGAAAAAAAATTCATGTGCTATCAAGAGGATACTCTTTACCATGAGTGCCTGACTTCACTTGATAACATATGAATCATCAAATCCACCCATCACTAAAATGTTTCCAATTAAACCCAACTATATGTATTTAAATTTCCGTACAAAAAAATATTTCTCTTGAGAATTGATCATGAATTCTTCAAAAATAAAATTACTCATTGGTATATCTACTTCGATCATGTTGGGATAACCTATTTGAAATGGATAATTTTAGTAGATAGTAACTTTTGGTTGGATCCAAATTAAGGTACTTGGACATCGCTATGTATCCCATGAGAATATGAATCAATATGTTTGTAGTTCTAGAATATACTAATGTGCATATTAAACTCATGCATATGGAACATAGGTTCATGGATAGAGAAATATATGTTTAATGTCTTCACATAGATCCATCTTGTACCTAGGAATTGTAATTTCACTAATTTGCGACAAAATCATGGGTATGGACCCATGTATTGGTGGAGATGTTGAATGGAACATCCATTATAACCATCCTTTCTATAACACTAAATAGACCCATATTCCTATACTTATGTTCTAAACATACAATATATTTTTCTTGAGAAATTATCATGAATTCTCACTAACATTAGATTCCTCATTGATGTACTTTCTTAGTTTTTCTTGATATATCCTTATTTATGAGGATAATTTGGGTATGATATCCATCCCAGTGAGAGAATTCTCTAACTTCTGTCTAATTTATTGGACTTAGCAAGTGTAGCTTAATTTCACCAAGGAAAAAGTAATGGTCCCTTAAACCTTTATATATTTTATTTTATATTTCCCCAATTTTATCCCAAACTTCACATTTGATATTTCTTAGCAGGTTTGGACTTGGATTTTGCTCGGTCCGTCCTCTCATGGGTTTTTAACTTGCCATTTTTTCTTCCTCCTTTTCTTTATAAATTCTTAATGTTTCTAGTTTCACAAAAAAATTAATTCCAATGAGTAGAGACTCAAATTTTTCCCAAGATTCCCTTTATGGGTTTTCAACTCAATGAGAATTTTGTCTTCTTCAGTTGGTTGTTTTAAGGCCTTGAAAACTATATTTTTTTGTGATGTAGTATTGGATATTCTAGCTTGCACCTGATATTGATGGTAGTTTATATTCTTCTAGATCAATACTTTTTTTAATATAGTTTATTTTATTTTAGCTCAAAACTTATATTGGTATAGTTTAGGGTATTTTAGATTAGAATTTTTTTTTTGCAGTAGTTTAGGGTCCTTTAGTTCAGATCTTATATTGCTATAGTTTAAGGTATTTTATCTCAAACCTTATGCTACTTTAGTATAGGGTCATCTGCCTCGGATATTCAGTTGTTGTAGTTTAGGGTCTTTTGTCTTGGATTTTCTATTACTATACTTTATGGTCTTCTAAATCAAACAATATATTTCTTAGTTTAGGGTCTTCAGGATCAGACCTTCTATTGATTTTATTTAGTATCTTTTCACTCAGACCTTCTACTTTTTTAGTTTATGGCCTTTTAGATCAGACCTTATGTTGCTGTATTTTAAGGTCTTTTATCATAGACCTTTTATTTTTTAGTTTAGGTTCTTCTAGCTCATACATTGAGTTTCTATATAGTTTAATGTCTTGCCACCATGACGTGATCAATAAATATGAAATGGGGTGAACATACAAGGGATAAAACTAAACATCCTTCAGTGTTGGGATCTTCCACAGTGTTTGTAGGTCTCACAAGGATTAGCATTCCTTTATTACTGGGAGGATATGAATTTAGTTGTCCTATCAAATCCCTTATGTGTTGCTATCATGGAAAAATAGAGGTGTCCCCAATAGTTTCCAAGGGTTGTGAAAGTTTTTGGAGATGTTAATAGTGGATGATAAAATATTAGGGAAGTTGAGTCCACCAAGATAGTTGGAATGAAAGTTGTATAAGTCACATTTTCAAGAGATTGAATCGGTGTACATGAAATGGGATAGACATACCATGGATAACCGAAAACAACCTAAGGTGTTGAGTTCATCCAAGGTATTGTCGAGGCTCATGAGGATCAAAGTCCTTTACTTTCAAGGAAGAAATTTCTCTAGTTGGTATGTCAGAAAACCCTATGCATGAACCCATAGGGCTTATATGCATGGCCAATTAAAGATGATCCCCACTCATTTACATGGGTCATATTGGATTTTTAAAAACAAAAATGCATGGACTATGAAGTGGGGAATGGAGAAAAGTATTATCCAGGAAGGGTTTTGGAATCATATGTCATTTTATATTTTGGGTTAAGAGGCTCGATACTTACAGCAAGTGATTTAAATTCATGAGCTGTGGGATATTAAAAGGTTTGAGAATGAAGTGCAAATTTTTTGATTTGATAAGGGGAACAATACACAGTGACATAACATTAAGGATGTCAGATATTCTTGAATAGTCACATAATGGGGATCAAAAATCTTTATATAGTAATATATAAGTTAAATAGAGGTGGGAAATGGTGTAAATAGGTAAACTATTGATAATGGCATGATCCTATTATTGGGACCAAGTTGGATGGATAAGGAAGTTTGAAGAGTTATCCTTTGCAGAGTGTTGTATTTTGTTGTCAAATAAGATAAATCAATTCATTTTGTGAAAGGACCATAAACTAGACGATGCTTTACTGATTTGTATTTCAAAAATATCATAAGTTTGGAGAACTTGTGATGAAAGCCTTATGAAGGAAAGGGAGAGAGAAAGAAGTAGGCGTGCAAGTATGCAGTAGTCACGCAAGTATGTAGAGGCACGCAATTCATATTTCAAATAGAATTATTTCAAAAATATGGAAAAGGAAAGAAGGCGTGCAAGTGCCAAGAAGGCACGCAAGTACCAACAAGGTGTGCAAGTACCAAGAAGGCGCGCAAGTCCCAAATGAGGCGTGCAAGTTCCAGGGAGTTGCGCAAGTGACAAGAAGGAGCGCAAGTACCAAGAAGGTGTGCAAGTCCCAAGGAGGCGCGCAAGTGCTAGGGAGTCGCACAAGTGCCACAAAGGGGTGCAAGTACCAAGGAGGCGCGGAAGTGAATGTGACACACAAGTTTCCAAAATTCCAATAAAAATGTGACTACCCTCCTCATTTCAAAAGGCTCGATACTTAGAGAAATATTTTGAGCTCTGAGCGCACAAGTCGAAGAAGTGTGGCGCGCAAGTGGTTTAGGCGCGCAAGTTGAGCCTCATTTTTAGGTGGCACGCAAGTGTTGTGCTATCCACAAAGAGGAGCACAAGTATAAAGGTGGCGTGCAAGTATTGTCTGTCCACAAAGAGGCACACAAGTATAAATGAGGCACCCAAGTGGAAGGAGGCACGTAAGTTGAAGGAGGCGCGCAAGTGGAAGGAGGCGCACAAGCTATTTTCTCCAGGAGGTTTCTACCAGGTTCTGGGTAGGAAAGTGAAGAATTTTTTTGAAATATTTTATCTGAGAAAGGTCATCAAGAAGCACAGAATTATTTTATTACCCTATTTTTTCTAATAGGGAGCACACACACTATTGGATTGTTTTCAAAGTGCTACACAAGTGTAAGGGTATATCCTACTCGTTGTATTCCACATAAAAGGATTGTTTTCTTGTGGATTGTGTGGTATTAGATTGTTTCCGTACCATACCAAGGACGTATCTACTCTTGTTGAGTAGTGAACCTGGTAAATCTTGTGTTCCTGTGGTTGTGTGTGTTCATCAGGGAAGAAACTCTTTAACAGGAGGCGAAGGTTGTTTCAAAAAGGGGAAACTTAAAAAGAAAAAATATCACTAATTCACCCCCTCCCCCTCTTAGTGATACTTGGATCCTGACTGGGAACTTCAATTGGTATTAGAGCGACAGGTTCCCTTTATTTATTCTTTGCTGAAGTGGTTGAATAGTAGTTGTGATGGAGAATATAAATTGCGTGAAAAACAATGGGATTCTGATTTTTGATGGAAAGAACTATCACATCTGGAAGGACAGAATGATGCCTTATCTTATGTCTCTTTGATACGAAGTTCTTGAAATTACAACAGATGGATTTCCTACTATTGATGACAAGGTTCCTCTTACTTCTATTAATAAGAAGAATCTTGAGAATGATGGAAGAGCTAAAAATGTGTTACTTTCATCTATTTCTGAGAGTGAATTTTTTATAGTGAAAGGTGTTGCTACAACCAAAGGAATCTGGGACAAACTGAAGAACATCTATGAAGGAAATACAAAAGTGAAGAAGGGTAAACTACAAATCTGGAGACTGAAGTATAAAGACTTGAAAATGGGAGAATCTTAATCTGTTGGGGATTTCTTTACCAGGATAAATGATATTTTCAATACAATCAGATGTCTTGGTGAAACGTTGGAGGATTCTACAGTTGTCGAAAAGATATTGAGAATTATTCCAGACAAATTTGATGCTAAAGTGTCTTCATTTGAAGATAGAGACCCTCAGACATTATCTCTGGATGACTTGCATAGCACTCTCATTACTTATGAAATGAGAAGGGAGAAGACTATGAAGACCAAAACAAAAGCATATAGAGAAATGTATTTCAAGGATTCAAAGAGAGAGAAGTCAAAGAACACTCTTATTGAAGATGATGCTGGTGAATCTGATTCTGAAGATGAGGTATGTAAATTTTTTGATGAAATATTATCCTTGTTTTCTAAAAATGTGAAAAGAGGTACATAGAAATACAAAGGGAAACTTCCCTTGAAATGTTTTGAATGTGGAGCTGTTGGTCACTTTGCGGCTAACTGTCTTCAAAATAATAAAGAAGAAGATAGTGATGATGATGAGAGATAGACAAAAAGGTCATGGAAGAAACAAACTGACAAAGATAAATATTTTTCAAAGGGTAAGGATAAAAAATTCTTCAAATCAAAAAGAAGAATGTTTTTATATAGAGATGAAGAAGAAGATAGCGAAGATGAATTTGAGAAATCATCTACTAAGAAAGCTAGAGAGAATAACTTTATTGCAGTAGTGAATACTGAAGATTATAGGAGGAAAAGTTCTGAAGAAGAAGAAACTCAACTTGAATATCATGTGAAAGAAGAGTTGAAAGAATGTTTGAGGAAGATCAGAAGGCTTGAGAAGGAAAACAAAAAGTCGATATATGAAATTTCCACATTGAACAATCAACAAGGTTTTTCTGAGGTGAAAATCAAGATGGAAAAAGAGATTGATGATCTGAAGAATTCTATTGAGAATGAAAAGAATTGTAATGATAATCTTGAAGTAAATCTTGAAAGAAAAAGAAGAAGAGTTTGTACTGTTCCAACAGAAACTGCCCAAAGCTAAAGAAATGAATGTCAGTTTCAAATATTCTATCTCAGAAGTTGGTGAATGTTCCAGTAAGAATGAACCAATGAAGGGTCCACAGAATATACCTTCAAAAGTTGAGAGGAAAGATGGAATTGGTTCTAATAGGAACAAAGTTGGAAAGGATATGTATGTGGCCAAAGTCAGTAATGCTGAAAAATCAGAAGTGCATAAAAATCCTATGTCCAGGAAGATTTCTACTACTTTTGATACTGATAAGTTTGAACAAAAATCTGAGCTGAAAAAGAAAATTATGATTGAAAGTAGAGAGGTTGATGGTCACCAGAGTTCTATTAAGAAGGATATTGAGAAGCATGTTCACAACCCCCATCAGTATAGAAGCTTTAGAGGAAAATATTCTTTCTATGGTTACTACTGGTATTGTGGTGGATTCAGACACATGGAAAATATGTTTTGGTTCAACCAACAAATTACAACTATTCCACAAGTTTTGAAAGAAAAGGATTGAGGGGGAGTCAATCCTTTCAAAACATAAGGTCTCCAAATAAATTTCAGAAGATATCTGAGAAGACTGGTGTGAAAGTTGAGAATAGGTTCCAATCACTAGAAAGTATTTGTGAAAGATGTGATCAACCTGGACATCTTGCCAAGGTTTCCCTTAGTGTGTTACCAGAGCAACAAAAGATTCTTAATAATTCTCAAAAGAAAGATTTTTTAAAAGCTAAAAGGGACAGTTCTGATAAGTTTGAAAAGAAAGAGTGCATGGTTGTCTGTCCAGAACACATTGACTTGGCTAGGAAATTGGAGGAAGCACAATAGAAAGTGAAGGAAAAGGAAGAACAAAAAGCTCTTGTTGTCGAAATTGCTTTGAAAGCTACAAAAGGAGAACGTCCATGGATTTTTGATAGTGTATGTTCCTCTCATATGACAGGAGACTTAAAGCTACCAAAGAATGTGAAAGAATTCAAAGAAGGAACAATGACATTTGGAAATGATGAATCCCTAAGGATCAAAGGTGTTGGATCAACCATTATTGGAAAAGAAAAGATGAAATATAGAAAAACACTCTATGTTGATGGGCTGAAACATAACCTGTTAAGTGTGTCACAACTCTGTCATGAGGGAAACAAAGTAATATTCAGAAAAAATGGATTTGTTTTGAAAAGTGAAAATAATATAAATATAGTTACAAGAGGCCAACGTACAAGAGGGAATCTATTCCAAGTTGGTGATGTGCAGAACTCTTGTCACATGAGTGTGGTGGATGAAAATAAATTATGGAATAAAAGGCTAGGGCACATGTGTCAGATAAATATGTGCAAGTTATCAAAGCGAGATAGTGTTTGGGATATTCCTGATTTATCAAGAGAAAGAGACTGGTGCTGCACTATTTGTGAGAAAGGGAAGATTACAAATTTTATGCACAAGAGAGTTGAAATTCACTCAAAAAGACCCTTGGAACTCATACACTCAGATATATGTGGACCAATGAGAAAGCAATATTCAAATGGATATAAGTACTTCATTACTTTCATTGATGAATTTACTCGCATTACTTGTGTTATGTACATGAGACATAAGTCAGATGCTCTAACAATGTTTAAGAGTTTCAGAAGGAAAGCAGAGAAGGAATGTGAGTATTTAGTGAAGGATTTGAGAACTGATAATGGTGGACAGTATAAGAATGAATATTTTAAAAGTTATCTTGAGAAACATGGAATTCGGAATGAGTTCAGTTCACCATACACACCTCAAAAAAATGGGGTGGATGAAAGAAAGAATCAAAGTCTAGTGGAAATGGGGAGAACTATGTTACTTGAACATTGTCTTTCTCATTATTATTTGAGGCAAGACATGAGCAATGTTGTGTATATTTTGAACCGGTGTTTCTATAGGCCAAACTCATATATGACTCCATATGAAATTCTCTATGAAAAAACTCCAAGTCTGAAACACTTGAGAGTCTTTGGGAGTCCATGTATTATAAAGAAGAAAGGTGGAAATCTAGGAAAGTTTGAGCAAAGATGAGATGATGGAATTTTTCTTGGCTATGCTCCAGAAGGAAGAGGATATAGATGCCTTAATAAAAAAACATGAATAATTATTGATTATTCAAATGTAAAAGTTATTGAAAATGCTAAGAAAGAAAAGAAGTCATTTGTTGATGTCGAAGTTGAGCAGGATAGAGAAGATTTTGTTAACAATTCTGATAATGCTTCAGACTGTGTTAGTCCTACTCAAGAAGAGGAATCCGACTCAGAGATCTCAAGTGATGAGGATGGAGTTAAAACAACTCATCCTAGGTTGAGGAAGCAAGTGGAGGCTCAAAACATTATTGGAGATAAAAATCAGAGGGTCCAAACAAGAAGAACACAAAATTCTATATCACATACTTCTCTTTATTCAAAATTTGAACTGAATGATGTGAATGAAGGCCAACGGGCCCGTACCCGAGTGGTAAGGGCTCCTACTTGGCATCCAAGAGGCCCGGGTTCAAAACCGGGTGGCGGAGAATTTCTGGGTCACTGTAGTAGTACTGTAGTAGTTATTGTTCGGTACTGTAGTAGCCGAAACTATTCACCCGATTTGGGCTTTCGGGCCACCGGTTTGTGCCTACAGGTCTCCAGGGCCTTCGGGTCATCAAAAGGCCTTCAGGCCACAGGGCCTTTAGGTCATGTAGACCGTGGAGTAGACCAGTTCACACAGAATAGGCCCCAGAAGAGGATCAGAGCAATAGGAGTAGCATCCACCAGATGAAGATCTAACTAGATTGGAAGAATGAGAGGGTATGGCAACCACCATCGGGACCAAACACCGTGCAGCTTTGTACGGGGAAATTCTAGCCGATCAGAAATGCAAGGTGGGGAGCTAGGTGATCAATGATGTAGAAAGATGGGGAGGGTCAGTTCAAGTGGGCTGGGCCTACGAGTCATGTATTGGGCATGGTATGCCTCTGGGCCTTCGGGTCATGTATTATGAGTTTGTCGGGCCTTGTTCCCTGGGCCTACGGGTCATGTATGGGTTCCCCTTAAACCCTTAAAAGGGGGATTATCCATAATTAAATAAAAAAAAGAAGGCCTTCGGGCCATTCGGAGTATGTGAATGAAGCATTTGAGCATCCGGAATGGGTTCATACTATGAATGAAGAGCTTGATCAAATAGAGAAGAATGACACTTGGGAACTTGTACCCAAGCCGGACAACAAGAACATTATTGGCACAAAGTGGGTCTTCTAGAACAATCTGAATGAAGAATGTAAAGTAATAAGAAACAAAGTAATATTTGTCTACAAAGGGTATTCACAAATTGAATGCATTGATTTTTATGAAACCTTTTCTCCAGTGGAAAGATTAGAAACAATCTGAATCTTTCTTGCTATTGCTGCACAAAGAGGTTACAAAATATTTCAAATGGATGTAAAATCTGAATTCTTGAATGGTGACCTTGATGAGGAAGTTTACATTGATCAACCTTGTGGATTTGTTATTGGAAAGGATGAAAGTTATGTGTGCAGGTTGAAGAAGGCTTTATATGGGCTAAAATAGGCTTTGAGAGCATCGTATTCTAAATTAGATACTTGCTTAAAGAAGATGAATTTTAAGAAAGGGAGAGTTGAGAACAATCTCTACATCAAGGAATGTTAGGAGTTTTCACTGATCATTATTTTTTATGTCGATGATATTATATTTGCTGGAAATGATGAAAGATCATGTGAGAAATTTGATAAGGAGATGAAGAAGTTATTTGAGATTTCCATGCTGGGAGAAATGAAGTACTTTCTTGGGATAAAAATTTCTTAGAAGAAGAATCACATTTTTCTATCTCAAGAAAAGTATGCTAAGGAACTTCTGAAGAAGTTTGGAATGGAAAATTCGAAACTAGTTTCCATATCGATTTCAGTGGGAACCAAGTTGTCTAAAGATGGAGAAGGCAAGGAAGTTGATCAGAAAGAGTTTCGAAATCTGATTGGAAGTCTATTGTATTTGACTGCCTCAAGACCCGACATCATCTATGCTGTCACTTTATGTGAAAGATTTCAGAGTGATCCTAAAGAATCACATTTGATTTCTGGGAAAATAGTTCTCAGATATATCAAAGACACAAAAAATTTTGGAATCAGGTATGATGGCACTGGAAATATTGATTTATTCGGGTATTCTGATGCTGATTGGGCAGGAAATGTTGATGATCAAAGATCCACATCTGGTGGAGTTTTCTTTCTGGGGAAAAGTTTTGTTAGTTGGCATACCAAGAAATAAAATTCAGTAACTCTTAGCACAACTAAAGCTGAGTATGTTGCTTCTACTCAAGTTGCAACTTAACTAATGTGGATGAAGACTCAGTTAGAAGATCTACTTGTTGAAGTAAAGATACCATTGCTCTTGGGTTGTGATAATCAGAGTGCAATCAATCTTACAAAAAATCCAGTACAAAATTCTCGTTCAAAACACATTGATATAAAGTACCACTTCATTAAAGAGCAGGTGGAGAGGAATGAATTGAGGCTGGAGTATGTTCCTACATCTGAATAAGTTGATGATATATTCACAAAACCGTTACCGAAGGAACCATTTGCAAAATTGAGGTTGAACATGGGTGTCCAACCTCCTTCTCATCAAAGTTAAGGTACGTGTTTCTGTCCCCACTCTCATATTTCCTTTGGATAGTGTTGTCAAGGGGGAGACTTGTTTCATAAATCTATCCTTATTTATTCATGCATAAAGGGGGAGTTGTGGGTAAGCTGTGAATCCAACATGTATGTGTGTAAACTATTCTAACTGTTTGTTGGAGTGGTTGTAGGAAAAAATGTTGTTTGTTTTCTAGGAAAGTTGACGAAGTGAAGAATACTGAACTAGAAGCTTGAATGATGTCAAACAATACTGATGTAGAAGCTTGAAATATGTTCTGAAGAAGGTTGAGGAGATATGATCATGAGACTTCATAATCACTACCTTTAGACAACATGGTTTTGGCTGTCAATAATTCTTGTTTCCTACAAAGAGTTATCTCACGTAGACTTAGAATTGTTGATAAGTAATCCATTGCATAAGGTTACAAAGTTCAATGATTTATAAATCTTGGTTGACAACAGAATCCAAAGGGAGAGATTGTTGGGACCAAGTTGGATGGATAAGGAATTTTGAAGAGTTAGCCTTTGCAGAGTGTTGTATTTTGTTGTCAAATAAGATAAATCAATTCACTTTGTAAAAAGACTATAAACCAGACAATTCTTTTCTGATTTGTATTTCACAAATATCATAAGTTTGGAGAACTTTTGATGCAATCCTTATGAAGGAAAGGGAGAGAGAAAGAAGTAGGCGCGCAAGTATGTAGTAGGCGCGCAAGTATGTAGAGGTGCGCAAGTCATAGTTACTAGTCTACTATGTGTAAGAGCCAAGAGAAAAGAATCCAATGGTCCAAGGGGTTCCAAGAGAAGGATATAAACTCAAGTAACTAGTTTTTTTAGCTCATAATTCAAAGGAATGAAGGTGGTTTGTGAAAATTGTAATATTTAATAAGGGTTCGATCACTCTAAAAGTTTTATACCTACCTAGTTAATATGTTATCAGAGAAAGTAGATGTAAAAAATAATTACTCTAACTTTTTCTTGGACCATGGGATCGAGTGAGAATGGATTCTCTTTTACTAGGGCCACAATGTGGGCCCTATGATCTCTACACCTCATTCATTTACACTCTAACTTTTTCCTAAATCATGGAGATAAAAATTTTAACAAACGAATACTTGAATGTATTTAGGCCTTACTTTGTAGGTTTTCAACATGAAAATATTTATGTCTCTTTTACTAGTAGTTTTATGGTTATGTAATTTGGACAAAAAAATTCTAAATTATACGGTCATATAGACTTGACTAAAGAGCATGTAGTTTAAGGTCCTGATGCACATGGACCTAGAACACTCTCAGGTGATGAGTCCTATCACGGTGACTTCATGCTCACAATGATTATAAATCCCTTCCTATAAGACCTATATATCTCTTGTTAGTAGGTAAAATCCATTATTCATTAATATAAAGGTCAAATATATAGATCTATTTTCCTTTACAAAGGCTATGAAGGGATTAAGACAACCTGAGAACTCAAGACATGAAGTTTGATTTATGGGATGAGGGCTTCAAAAGATGACATAAACACCCCATACTCATGTTGAATAGGGTTAGGTAGTTGTGGTACTTTGATAAGGGATGATGATGGGTGATAGACTACACATTTTAACATTGTGTAGTGTAGACATATTTTCCATGCTATTTATTGTCAATCAATAAAGAAATTTTTTCTTTATAGTTTAATGTCATGATGTAAGAATGTTTTCCTTTCCTTGAAATTTAAATCCATGAGTTAAGGAAATTCACTACATAGGTCTATCCCATATGTAATTAGGGGTGAATTTTTATCATTTTTTATAATGCAGATGAACCCATGATTGGGGATCTAGGCTTAGATATATGTTCTATGATGATGGGAATTAAGCCACATGTAGTTCTTGAATGGAAAACTCTCTATATAGGTATGTCCCATACATAGAGGGGGGAATTAATCCCATTGATTTTTGTTTTTGGATCCAATATTGGAGATCCAGGCATCACTACACATCTTATGATTACTAGAATGAAGTCACACAAAGTTATAGAAAAGAAAAATCTCTACATGGGTTTGACCCTTAAGTATAGGGTGTCACAGTTCCTGTTGATTGTTGTAGATAGACTTGGGATTGGAGATATGAGTGTCATTATATATCCTATAATGACAGGAATCAATCCACACATTTTTCTTGAATTATATACTTTCTATGAAGGTATGAACCATATGAATAGGGGTAATTGTTCCTATTAATTATTGTATATATACCTAAGAGTATAAATTTGGGGTTCATTGTGTATCTTGTGGTGATAGGAATAAAGAAACCCACAGTTCTTGAATGGGAAACTCTCTATGAAGGTTTTACCCATATGTAGAGAGAGGAATTTTTCCCATTAATTATTGTAGCTGGACCTAGTATTGTAGATCTAGATGTCACTACATATCATGTGATGACAAGAATCAAGGAACATGTAGTTATTTAATGAGAAACTATTTACGTAGGTCTGACCCAAACACATAGGGGAAATTTCTCCCATTTATTATTACAGCTGGACTCGGGTTTGGAAATCGGAGTGTCACTATGTATCCTTTGATGATAAGAATAAATCCACACAGAGTTCTTGAATGGAAAACTCTTTGTGCATGTCTAACCCATACGTGGAGGGGGAATTGTTCCTATTCATTATTGAATTTGGACCCAATATTGGATATCCAGGTGTCACTATATATCATATTATGAAAAGAATCAATCCTTATATTATTCTTGAGAAACCATGTAGTTTGACATCATGAGTTAAGGTTGTAGGTTTCCCAATGTGAAAAGGGAATATTGCAAAGGTCCCCAAGACTAGAGATCTAGGTTTCACAACATATCATGAGATAATAGGAATCATTCCACACATAGTTATTTAATGTATGTGTGTTGGGATACCAACACCAAGGATAGTGTCCCTGTCGAGTGAGGTTCATAATAATGCATAGTTTCATGTCTTGTAAGGGTCAACAACCATGAAATTTAATGTCATGTAGTACGAAATCATGGTGTTCCATTCAATCTCATGTATCTAGGACCATGATAACCATATCCCGAACTAATATGAATCAATCATGTAGGAAAAACATTACCAAAAATCCTAATCCCATGTGAGATAGTCTCAGTGTGAGAAACACATAATTGAAAAGGTTACCCTCACCACAAAA
Source organism: Viscum album (assembly GCA_963277665.1). Lineage (NCBI taxonomy): Eukaryota > Viridiplantae > Streptophyta > Magnoliopsida > Santalales > Viscaceae > Viscum > Viscum album. The sequence goes on along the minus strand of OY728140.1, from coordinate 1,706,544,038 downwards.
AGGCAATTGAAGGAAGGTAAGGAGAAATTTGTATCATATAGTTCTTGGACCAAGATATATGATTCAATAATCCCTATGTATCTCATTGGAATGAGAATTAGGACGTACATAATTCTTGAAAACTATGTAGTTTAGTTTCATGTGGTGAGGACATCAGTTGTATAGTTTAACATCATGTGGTAAGAATGAAGGTGACTCAACATGAAAATATATCATGGTTGGGCCCATGAATGAAATAATGTGAATCACTTAGTATCCTAAAATTGTAGGAATCAAGACACACATAGTTCTTGAATGGACATCAACTATATAGTTTAACATCATGTAGTGAGGATGAAGGTTACTCGACATGAAAAAGAAGGCTTGAGCATTGTCAGAAAGTATGGCGTCTTATAACTGTGACAAATATATAGTGAATCAACCCAATATTTGATATATGGGTGTCACTACATATCATGTGATAAGAATAATCAATCCATTCTTATTTCTTGGTTGATTAGTTCCCTATATGGTTCTGACTCACACACATGGAAGGAATCAATTCACATATCTTTTACCCAGATCTAGCTCATGTGTGGTGGACCATCGGTGAGATGATGCTTCCTAGGCATTTTAACATCATGAGGTGATAAAATTTTCTATTAAATTTAACATCATGTGTTAAATATGTGTTCTATTACAATTTATCATCATTTGGTCAGGATGTGAAATGTTGTTCATTTTAATGTCTTACTTCCAGGACCTTTTTCAAACATTTTAATGTCATGTGGTCTAGAAGAGTTTGTATAGTTTAACATCATGTGACCAGGATGATAGACACTATGAAGTTTAAATCCTTAATATTAGGAATTATTTCGTATAGTTTAACATCATGTGGTCAGGAACTATCAGGTAGTTTAACATCATTCGAATAGGATAATAACATGAGAGTGGTATGTTATCTTAGCTGTTTTCATGAAACCTCGATGGTCATCAGGTAAGACTAGATGGTTCATAACTACATCAGGATTCAAACAATAAATTTCTATGTAATTATAAATGAACACATATTGATGTTTCTTTAGGAATTCAATATACATCGCCTACTCCCTGAGAAGCATGGAGGTAATAAACAATGTATGATTTGAGTCTTATTATGTTCTCAGATTCACCTATTTGAGCTCATTGATGGTGTTGTAAATTCTTTCCTAAAATATGAGAGGGGATTTCCTAAGGTCCTCATCAAAATATTTCATCTTTGAGTCTATGGATACATTTTCCAGTGTTGTGGATAATACAAGGATATCTGCATCGCTGTCAAGGTAAGAGAGTCTATAGGAAGATACATTGATATAATGAAATATAATATTCATCATAGAGATATTCTAGAGGTGATAATTTTCTCATATGTTTTCACCAGGAAGAGGAAAATTATGGACATATGGGATTAAATTAAAACTTTACTCATCACTAGATATAATCATCTAAAAGAACTTTTCCAACGAATGAATGTCTCGAAGGCCTAAATTTTTATATATTTTGGATAAAACCCCTTTTAAGTAAGAATGGGGAAACCATACATGACTTCAAAGATGTAGGGCATCAAAAGGGTCATCATCTGAGAACAAGAATACATAGAGAAAACCCCTCCCTAGCATCAACATCATTATGGAACACCTCCACCAGGCATGGATACTCAGTAAGTTCTCCCATGAAAAAATACATGATCTAGGTACCGATGGAAGCACCATACCCTCTCAAACTTCCAAATCTGAATAGCCACACATGATGGAAGCACCTTCTCTGAATCCTTGTCTTGATAAAATCCTTGTAGAATGTTCGGAACAAGCCCATGACCCAAACAAAATAAATATATCCATATAAACATGTGCCCCACAGTAATGCTGCCAATCTGACCACCGCCTTTATCCCCCAACTCAACATCCAACCAAAGAAAAGAAAATCAACAACCGCCTCTAGAACACCACTTCATCACCACAATTTCGGTGCAGACCAACTTCAAACCACAATCCCAGATTCACAGAAAACCATCCAATCCGAACAACCAAATTAAAAAAACCAACACCACATGCCAAAAAACTTAGACCCGGCATAAAAAAACCATCACCGAAATAGTTAACCCGAACTCCATAATAGTTCTGAAGAAGAACCGCCAAGAATCGCAAATCCCACTACCACCTTCAATACCACACATGGTGACCAAATCTACCTGACACACTCATAAATGATAGAGAAATGATACACCAACCATCACACAACAGTTGTACTCAAACATTGGACCCTCGACGCGCCGCCATGGAAATCCCTAACCACATTCGAAGGGGAGGGTGATAAAGAGGCTAGAAATGTCGAGATTTTCCATATTTCCAAGACCATGGAATGACGCTACCATAGGAAGAGACCACACACCATGAGCTCGCCAGACTGAGATGTTAAGGAGAGAAACCCAGCTGAACTGAAATGGGGGAAGATGGTGACCCTTATATCTATGATTTGTGAATTTTATATACTCCAATATCTGATAATTTTTTTTATATATTTGTGAAAATATAAATCATGCACTACCTTTTTGACCCATTTGGGATCTCGTAACTAGAAGTAGAAATGGGTATGCAAATTTTTGTGATGTTGTTTCCATTTAACTATCACCATATATCCATTTCATCCTCTTCTTTATCAGGAATATATATATTTACCTGGTCAGATCATAGAGGTTGTCTCTTCAGGTCGCCTGAAAACTATGATTAAGTGCTACTGATAGTTTATGGGGTACTATATATGGTTATCCTTGGTGTTTTAAGAACATTTCTATTCAATGGTTCATTATTTTTAAGAACCTCCCTATACGGAGGTGTCTGGGAAATGGGAGCATTTCATTGTTTGAGAGAGAGACATCACCATGGGAATATTGACCATAAATTACAGGAGTTGAGTCACTTTGATCTTTCTCCACACTACTGTATGGAGAACTATCAAAGTAGTAATCAACTTATTCTTTGGTTAAAGAGTTTTTGGACCCTTGATATGTTATGGATATGCATCAAATTATAAGGCCCCAGCCTTAAACCTTACTTAATCTTGAGTTAATACAAGATTACACATTGAGGATCTTTTCAGGTTTAGATTTTTAGAGAATTAGATCATAAAACTTGCATTACATTCCACATTTAATCAAAGTGGTTACATAAAGATAGTATTCATTTTTTCCCATCAACGGAAACATATTTAAAATAAAACATGGATTCTTTCTTGAAACTTCCTTGACACTATCATCATATCATGTACCTTTCCCTTGACCTATGAAAAACATTTCAAAAAAAACTTGGGATGAGCATAAAAAGCTCAGTAAGGGATATAAAAATATGGAAAGGAAACATGAGTTTATATATACATAAGAATGAAATCATACTTTACCCATAAAACATAGGCACTTTAACATACCTCATCAAATAATGAATAGATCACAGAATTCATAAGACATAAAAGGTAACTTGAGGCATTCATAACATTCATACGTAGGGAGTAACCCTCTTGGTTACGTTTGGAATACCCACCACAGTATATTCCCTAAATCTCTTCGGAGAAACCTTAACGTTTCACTCCTTCGCATTACCCAATGCATTGGAGAGCTATATCAGGCTCACCCGCCCTTAGTTTATCACGGAACCACCCGTCTTAATAATAATGCCCAAGAACAATAACATAAACGTATCACATAAAATATGCATAAAGGAAACATAAAATTTCCACATTTCAATCACAATATAACATTTTAGTATATTGAAATAATGAATCCATTCAAAAAGAAACCATTTCCAAAATCATTTAAAACATTTAATAAAGAGACTTTTGAATCAAAGTGTCCCATACCACCTTGAAGCTTTTAAAATCTTAAACCATTAATATCCATATAAATAAATCCTTAAAACCATTTTGAAAACATTGATATTAATAAGAACAAATAATTAAAACATTTAAAGCGATATTTTGGTTAAAGGGGTTTTACCAAAATTAGAGACACTTGAATACAATAATTGAGGAATAACATTTAGTCAGAACTTTATAATATCATGAGAATAAATGGATTCATGATATAATATTCCAAAGGACAGTATATACACCATATAAGAGTGAATTGGTGCATAACAACAATGAAGTCTCAATAGAAATGTCAAATGTGATGAAATCCCTTATAAAGAAGGTATCCTTAAATTAAGGATAAATCAATCTCAAAATTATGTGTGAAAAATATAAATACACCCAATATAAGTGGATATTAAGTGTAGAATAGTAAAAGGTAATTCACACATATTAAAAGGATGACATATTCAATAACTACATGTTGAACCCAAAGAAATCAAAATTGGGTTAAAATTTCCCTTGGTAAAATTCGACAGCCTAAGGGAATCACTTCAAAATTCAGAAAATGAGTTGATGAGAGATAAAAAGGGCATATAATGACTTGAAAATAAAATGTTCATCAATAAGGATATAAAAGAACATATACCAACATAATATTATGTGAATTAAAAGACATAACAAAATAAGTCCTTTAAAAAGTGGAGGGTGAAAGGTCCCCTTACGGAGTTGGGTAACTTTCGAAACGTACACCCCATGGAAGAAGGGTCATACAATGAAGATTTGAATACCCAAAAATGAAATTATACTACACAAAGTGTATAATAATGGGCAGTACATACACCACTCAAAGGAAATTGTGGCAAATGTATCATAAATCTCACGGGAATAAAAGTGAGATGAAAAATCCCTTACGAAAACTCGGCAGCCTAACAACGCCACTTAAAACTTCCAAAATGGATTGATGAGAGAGAATAGGTTCTCTCATCATATGAACATAAAAATTACAGTAAGAGTAATATAAAATAATATCCCAATAACAAGAAAGATGAGCTTTAAAAGGAATGACATAAAAGAGTGTACTTTAAAAGAAAGAGAGGAGTCGGATCCCTTACCTCAAGTCCAACTTGTCTTGTTCGTTTCTTTATATTCCTGAATAATAAACTTTGGTCAATTTATAATTTCCTAAGGAAATCCTTTAAAGATTATTATTCAGTTCATATCACTTATTATAATGTTATAATAATTGTTTAATAATGTTAGTTCATATCAGACGTTTTTGCTGATGTTTGGTACATGAGTCAAAAATGAACTTGTTTGAAAAATGATTGTCCATGTAGTTATAAGTAAATAATTTATAGAATATTATTAATTATTAAAATATCATATATATCCAGTACATATTCATTTTATACTATTCCATGTCATTTGGAGATAAAAACGAAAAGCACCGTTCATGGAGACGGTAGGCCGTACGTACGCATGAACGCTACTTTCATTTTTTCTTTGTCATATTAACGGAATTAAAAATAAATGATATATATATATATATATTATAATTCCAGTATAATATATATGTTATATAGGTCAAATATTATTATTAATTTCATTCTTTATACATTCCATGTATTGCATGTACGAGTCACATCACTTGAGGGGACGGTAGTCCACACTTCCTCATATGAAATTATCGCATTTACACAACATGAAAAGAATAAATGTATGGTTTAAATATAAAATACAGAAGCATATAGTAAACATAAATACCATATATATCATATATAAAATACAGTGACATCATAATGTCCACCTTTAAAGGTGTTAAAAGAATGTTAAACAATCATCGTTTCGTGAGGCAGAAAATCGCCAACCACAGAAACAGTATGTTCTTTAACCATTAGACAAAGGTGTGTGTAAGTGTATCTAGAATACTTCTTATAAAAACATCCTAGTATATTTAAGATACTGGATTTGTTACAAAATAAATTAATAAAAAGAGTTTAGGGGGTTGGAGAATCAAAATAAAACAAAAGGACACAAGTGAAGACATTACCTTAAAATCGGGTAACTCCCTTTGGTTTGAGATCAAAGGTTTCCTTGGGAAGAATTATGACCAAAGTGAGGCTTCAAGGAGTTATAGAGGGATGTGGAGAGACAAAATGGGCAGGGGTTGGCCGAGCCAAAGGCTTATGAAGTGTGGGTAAGGAGGTAGAGGTGGGGGCATTTTATAAGAGGAGAGGAGGGGCACTCTTGGAAAGTAAGGAAATGTTACATTATTTTAGAATGAGTTTCCGATTTTAATGGTCCCAAATTGATGTGTTTCTAGGATAAGGTGATAAGGGTTCTAAATCCACCCATCCAATAGGTTTTGGACAAGTTTATCTCATAGATTTTAAATTATCTTTTCATTTTATTTAAATCCTTTATTAATGAGGTAATCGCTGCATCATCATGATTCCATAAATAATTTAATTTATATAATGTCTAAAAATTATAAAAAAAATAAAATGATGTAGGAAATCTTCTTATATTTCTAATGAATATTTATAGTCAAAAATATGACTTGTATAACCCCATGTAAAAATTGTTTTAGTAAAACAACTCATGTTTGTGTCATTTTACTTTAACATTAAATAAAAAGTTTTTTATGTCATTTCCCAACCAAAGTGTCTCCATGGGGTCCCCAAGTTGACACATGGATTGTATTGGTCGTCCATGACACATAAAATGAGGGTATGACATGTGTCATGCTCATCTAATATTATTAAAACATTATATTTACCTTAAACTACTCTAATTACCTCTAATCGCGATTAAAAAATTAATAAGTTACTATTCATAAAAAAATTATTTTAATCCCATTGAACCACATTTTACTTCTTAATTACAACCATGTATGTCAGATTTTTGAAATTCAAAACGCAAATATGTCAAAATTTCATTTAAACGGAAAATCAGTTTTTATAAGTACCACTTAGTGGTTTCACTATTCATCAAAAATTGAAGTTTTTCAGAAAATTACCAAAAATTCACCCGAAGCTATATTTGATATTTTGAATTCAAAAATGATGTATATTTTACAAAATTCAAAACATATTAGTTGAATTAATTAATTTAATAATTAATTATCGCTGTCAGAGCAAATAGCGTGTTTTTATGAAACAAAAAGTATCAAAAGATTGACACTAGTTTAAGTCCGATTTCAAAGTGAAATTAATTCCAACGACCACTATTGGATTAAATGGTAAAAATATATTCTAATTTCACTTTAAAACCAATTGAAAATATAATCTAATCATATAAATAAATTATATTAAAAAGAGGTTTTGAATTAAAATACAACATTTTTCACTATTCATTAAAAATTGAACTTTTTCGGAAAAATACCAAAAATTTACACAAAGTAAATTTTGATGTCCCGATTCTAAAGAAGAATTTTATTTTGTCAAATATAACACATAAAATTGTCAAAAATTGGATTTAAAAGAGGTTCGCCATCAAAAGGCGGTTAATCGGCCTTTTAAAGAATATTAGAATGTCTACGCTTAAAATTGGATTCATTCGCATTTTTAATCCTCTAACATTTATTGTAAAGAGTAAAAATATTTGAAAAACATATATAATCATTTTTTAGTTAGTTCTGTTCATTCCCACCATTACAACGGCTAGGCGTTAACTACCATTTAAAATAATATTATTTTATTATTAGTGTGCAACGTAAGATTCCTAAGAAACTCGTTGTTGCGTATTGGGTATACCATTGAGCATAGCATCCCCTTTAAAGTAATATTAATATTTTATTCACAAATATGGATAAATATAAAGATGTCATATTCTTTATTTACCTGGGGTGTTACATCCTTCCCCCCTTTTGGGAATTGCGCCCTCGTAATTTTAAAATTGGGCTTGGAAACATCCTTGAAAGTCCCACATCGGAACAAGAGTCGGTAAAACAATCACTTTAAAATAAAGAAAGATAAGTATAGAGGTCACCCGAGTTAACCCATACTAGGATTCCATGTAGGAAAACATGGACATGGAGGAGAAAACATAGGGTCATGTTCTGATGGAGAGTAATAGAAAACATGTTTAGGAGAAAGTTAACCACAAGAAAATCACAAACTTGTGATGGGTTAAACGGTATTCGATTCACCAATAGGAAAAGTTAATAGACAACATTTTTGTTTTAAGTTACTTTTTATTGAGGAATTTATTCATAAGGAAACATAATCACTTATCATGTTGACTTTCAACTTTTATTATATTCCTTACACAAACTCATATTTTCTCCAAAAGACGAGTATTTAGGAAGACTTGTTCACATTAAGAGTACTATAATCAACTTCTAGAGAATCACCTAATCCAAAAAAAGAGACCTGTATACTTCCCATGTCTTTAGACTTTACCCAAAAACAAAACCAAAAAGGTTAGTACAAGATCAGATAATCCAGAAAAGGATAACCCTTTATAAAAATAAAATCTACTCTTAATCTCCAAAATTTGTCCAAAAAAACCCGAAGTTCAACGAGGACCATTCGATAAAAAATTTGTCCATAAAATTATTCAAAGTAAACCAAACTAATATTTAAACCCAAATATTTGAAGGATTTAGTCACATAGTCTTCCAAGTTAAATCGTAACATTTATCTCCAAACAACATCAGTTGCTCTTAATGTCTCGTATTGAAAAGTAATTAACCTAATCACATATCCTCCATGATAGGTTAATAAATTTACATAGATAACCCAAAATAAACTTACTCTTAATTCATAAAATCATCTAACTAAAAAGAATCAGTCAAACTAACCAGGGACTTCACGTAGTCCAGTGGTAGGAGATAAATACCAGTTGCACTTTGGTTGTGGGTTCGATTCCCACAGCTTTGTCCGACGTGATGGGTTGTCACACGGTCTGCGTGTTGTCCTTTTTCCAAAACTATATAATTCTTTAAACATTTCCCAAAACGAGATAAAATATTCAAAAATAATCATAACATATTTTAACCTCAAGTTTATCTCATGCCTTTCATTTTCCATCATAACATATAATAACCCATAATTACCTCAAAAGTAAGGATCATATAAACCCTAATGGTTACCTTTATAATTCTTACCTGAACTTCCACATCGATTGGTCATCTCATACATGATGCATTACAGATCATACCAAGGTTCAAGTGGTTGATCACGACTCCTTGATAGTTGGTTTAGAACCACCACGAGTTTCTTCATTGAATCCCAAATTTTATCTAGTATCTTAATCAGAGAACCACCACAGTTTCCTTCAAACCTGTTGTCTCTTTGGTGCCTACTAGATCCATCCATTCACTAAAAACAGAAATGTCAGTGTGAGTATATCAACAAAACCATCATGTACTAATGAGGAAGGTAAACACTAAGATATACTTACTCATTCACTTTATCTAAAACTAGGACTCTTTCTGAAATCCTAACCATTATGGTAATGTCACTTATGCTTATATAATACCCTAACCTCTAAAGTTATCTAAACCGACCTCTGATACCAACTATAAGGCCCCAACATTAAAACTTACTTAATCTTGAGTTAATACAAGATTACACATTGAGGATCTTTTCAGGTTTATATTTTTAGAGAATTAGATCATAAAACTTTAATTACATTCCACATTTAATTAAAGTGGTTACATAAAGATAGTATTCATTTTTTCCCATCAACGGAAACATAATCAAAATAAAACATGGATTCTTTCTTGACACTTCCTTGACACTATCATCATATCATGTACCTTTCCATTGACATGTGAAAAACATTTCAAAAAAAACTTTGGATGAGCATAAAAAGATCATTAAGGGATATAAAAATATGGAAAGGAAACATGAGTTCATATATACATAAGAATGAAATCACACTTTACCCATAAAACATAGGCACTTTAACATACCTCATCAAATCATGAATAAATCATAGAATTCATAAGACATAAAAGGTAACTTGAGGAATTCATAACATTCTTACTTAGGGAGTAACCCTCTTGGTTACATTTGGAATACCCACCACAATATATTCCCTAAATCTCTTTATAGAAACCTTAACGTTTCACTCCTTCGCGTTACCCAATGCATTTGAGAGCTATATCGGGCTCACCCGCCCTTAGTTTATCACGGAACCACCCATCTTCATAATAATTCCCAAGAACCATAACATAAACGTATCACATAAAACATGCATAAAGGAAACATAACATTTCCACATTTCAATCACAATATAACATTTTAGTATATTGAAATAATGAATCCATTCAAAAAGAAACCATTTCCAAAACCATTTAAAACATTTAATAAAGATATTTTTGAATCAAAGTGTCACATACCACCTTGAAGATTTTAAAATTTTAAACCATTAATATCCATATAAATAAATCCTTAAAACCATTTTGAAAAAATTGATATTAATAAGAACAAATAATTAAAACATTTAAAGCGATATTTTGGTTAAAGGGGTTTTACCAAAATTAGAGACACTTGAATACAATAATTGAGGAATAACATTTAGTCAGAACTTTATAATATCATGAGAATAAATGGATTCATGATATAATATTCCAAAGGACAGTATATATCCCATATAAGAGTGAATTGGTGCATAACAACAATGAAGTCTCAATAGAAATGTCAAATGTGATGAAATCCCTTATAAAGAAGGTATCCTTAAATTAAGGATAAATCAATCTCAAAATTATGTGTGATAAATATAAATACACCCAATATAAGTGGATATTAAGTGTAGAACAATAAAAGGTCAATCACACATATTCAAAGGATGACATATTCAATAACTACATGTTGAACCCAAAGAAATCGAAATTGGGTTAAAAGTTCCCTTGGTAAAATTCGACAGCCTAATGACATCACTTCAAAATTCAGAAAATGAGTTGATGAGAGATAAAAAGGGAATCTCATCACTTGTACATAAAATTTACATCAATAAGGATATAAAAGAACATATCCCAACATAATATTATGTAAATTAAAAGACATAACAAAAGAAGTCTTTTAAAAAGTGGAGGGTGAAAGGTCCCCTTACCGAGTTGGGTAACTTTCGAAACGTACACCCCATGGAAGAAGGGTCATACAATGAAGATTTGAATACCCATAAATGAAATTATACTACAAAAAGTGTATAATAATGGGCAGTACATACACCACTCAAAGGAAATTGTGGCAAATGTAGCATAAATCTCACGGGAATAAAAGTGAGATGAAAAATCCCTTACGAAAACTCGGCAGCCTAACGACGCCACTTAAAACATCCAAAATGGATTGATGAGAGAGAATAGGGTCTCTCATCATATGAACATAATAATTAAAGTAATATTAATATAAAAGAATATCCCAATAACAAGAAAGATGAGCTTTAAAAGGAATGACATAAAAGAGTGTACTTTAAAAGAAAGAGAGGAGTCGGATCCCTTACCTCAAGTCCAACTTATCTTGTTCGTTTCTTTATATTCCTGAATAATAAACTTTGGTCAATTTATAATTGCCTAAGTATCTCCTTTAAAGATTATTATTCAGTTCATATCACATATTATAATGTTATAATAATTGTTTAATAATGTTAGTTCATATCAGACGTTTTTGCCGATGTTTGGTACATGAGTCAAAAATGAACTTGTTTGAAAAATGATTGTCCATGTAGTTATAAGTAAATAATTTACAGAATAGTATTAATGATTAAAATATCATATATATCCATTACATATTTATGTTATACTATTCCATATCATTTGGAGATAAAAATGAAAAGCACCGTTCATGGAGATGGTAGGCCGTACGTACGCATAAACACTACTTTCATTTTTTCTTTGTCATATTAACAGAATTAAAAATAAATGATATATATATATTATAATTCCAATATAATATATATGTTATATAGGTCACATATGATCATTAATTTCATTCTTTATACGTTCCATGTATTGCATGTACGACTCACATCACTTGAGGGGGCGGTAGTCCACACTTCCTCATATGAAATTATCGCATTTACACAACATGAAAAGAATAAAGGTATGGTTTAAATATAAAATAAAGAAGAATATAGTAAACATAAATACCATATATATCATATATAAAATACAGTGACATCATAATCTCCACCTTTAAAGGTGTTAAAAGAATATTGAACAATCATCGTTTCGTGAGGCAGAAAATCGCCAACCACAGAAACAATATATTCTTTAACCATTAGACGAAGGTGTATGTAAGTGTAGCTAGAATCCTTCTTATAAAAACATCCTAGTATATTGAAGATACTGGTTTTGTTACAAAATAAATTAATAAAAAGAGTTTAGGGGGTTGGAGAAGCAAAATAAAACAAAAGGACACAAGTGAAGACATTACCTTAAAATCGGGTAACTCCCTTTGGTTTGAGATCAAAGGCTTCCTTGGGAAGACTTCTGCCCAAAGTGAGGCTTCAAGGAGTTATAGAGGGATGTGGAGAGACAAAATGGGCAGGGTTTGGCCGAGCCAAAGGCTTTGGAAGTGTGGGTAAGGAGGTAGAGGTGGGGGCCTTTAATAAGAGGAGGGGAGGGGCACTCTTGGAAAGTAAGGAAATGTTACATTATTTTAGAATGATTTTCAGATTTTAATGGTCCCACATTGATTTTTTTCTAGGATAAGGTGATAAGGGTTCGAAAGAAACCCATAAAATAGGTTTTGGACATGTTTAGGTCATAGATTGTACATTATATTTTCATTTTATTTAAATCCTTTATTAATGAGGTAATCGCTGCATCATCATGATTCCATAAATAATTTAATTTATATAATGTCTAAAAATTATAAAACAAATATAATGTTTTAGGAAATATTTTTATCTTTCTAATGAATATTTATAGTCAAAAATCTGACTTGTATAACCCCATGTAAAAATTGTTTTAGTAAAACAACTCATGTTTGTGTCATTTTTACTTTAACATTAAATAAAAAGTTATTTATGTCATTTCCCAACCAAAGTGGATCCATGGGGTCCCCAAGTTGACCCATGGATTTTCTTGGTCGGCCATGACACATCCAATGAGGGTAGGACATGTTTCATGGTCATCTAATATTATTAAAACATTATTTTTACCTTAAACTACTCTAATTACCTCTAATCTCGATTAAAAACTTAATAAGTTACTATTCACCAAAAAATTATTTTAATCCCATTGACCCACATTTTACTTCTTAATGAAAACCATATATGTCGGATTTTTGAAATACAAAACACAAAGATGGCAAAATTTCATTTAAACGGAAAATCAGTTTTTATAAGTACCACTTAGTGGTTTCACTATTCATCAAAAATTGAAGTTTTTCAGAAAATTACCAAAAATTCACCCTAAGCTATATTTGATATTTAGAATTAAAAAATGATTCCTATTTTACAAAATTCAAAACATATTAGTTGCATTAATTAATTTAATAATTAATTCCCGCTGTCATAGAAAATAACGTGTTTTTATGAAACAAAAAGTATCAAAAGATTGACACAAACTTGAGTCCGATTTCAAAGTGAAATTAATTCCAACGACCACTATTGGATTAAATGGTAAAAATATATTCTAATTTCACTTTAAAACCAATTAAAAAGGTAATCTAATCATATAAGTAAATTAGATTAAAAAGAGGTTTTGAATTAAAATACAACATTTTTCACTATTCATTAAAAATTGAACTTTTTCGGAAAAATACCAAAAATTTACACAAAGTAAATTTTGATGTCCCGATTCTAAAGAAGAATTTTATTTTGTCAAATATAACACATAAAATTGTCAAAAAGTGGATTTAAAAGAGGTTCGCCATCAAAAGGCGGTTAATCGACCTTTTAAAGAATATTAGAATGTCTACGCTTAAAATTGGATTCATTCGCATTTTTAATCCTCTAACATTTATTGTAAAGAGTAAAAATATTTGACAAACATATATAATAATTTTGTATTTAGTTATGTTCATTCCCGCTATTACAACGGCTAGGCGTTAACTACCATTTAAAATAATATTATTTTATTATTAGAGTGCAACGTAAGATTCCCAAGAAACTCGTTGTTGCGTATTGGGTACGCCATCGAGCAAAGAATCCCCTTTAAAGTAATATTAATATTTTATTCACAAATATGGATAAATATAAAGATTTCATATTCTTTATTTACCTGGGGTGTTACACAAATACTCTCAAGGAAACTAGAATTAAGAAGGTCATAGTTATGAACCGCATTATACATTGTGGTCGAAATATGCCAACCTGCCTTTTGTTGTTGAGCAGGGATATAATCCCAATATAGGATGAATTCTAGAATATATTGATGAATTTTTAGTACTATGGGGATATGATACCATTGATGAAAAGATACTATAGTATACCAGTGAGCTTCTATATTATTGGTATGGATATGATCTTGTTGGTAGGTGGTTTTAAGAATATTTTAGTCAATCCAGGATTAAGTATGGATATGAGCCTGGTTCATATATGTATTCCCTGTTTGAATATGCTAAAAAACCTCCGGAATGGGAGAAGTGGAATGAGAATCCTCCTTTAATCTACTATAATATTTTGATTCACTTCATTGATTAAAATATGAGCTTATAACGAGGTATGTTTCACTCTCACTTGGTGATCCCCGGTTCGAATGGGATATGATCCTGGTCCTATGCCTTTAAATTATGCCAACAGTCTTTTTTTGATAGAAATATGATCTTGTCCCAGGTTTTGTACCACTCTATCTTAGTGATCCCTAGTTGTAATGAGATATGAGCTTGATCCTATGCCTTTGGAGTTTTCTATCAGTCTTTTTTTAAAAGAATATTTATCCTTTCTCGAGGCATGTGCCACCCTCACATGGTGATCTGATCGTACCATGATTCACTGTTTTATTCCACCCTTACACCGCAGTTTTAAACTAGTTTTTTAATGAATATTCCAAATATAATAATAAATTGAACTTTATGTTTGAATTAATCAATTAATTTTAATCAATATTATAATGGGCAATGTTACTTGTTTTTATTTTTTCAATGTAGGTGGAGGTAATTTGGAGGGCCCTTGATGAAGTGGAAGAAAAATGGGCCAAAATTGCATGGATCCATGGATATATGTCCACTATTTTGCATAGTACACGAAATCAGTGGATCCAAATGG
This sequence comes from Viscum album, assembly GCA_963277665.1. Classification (NCBI taxonomy): domain Eukaryota; kingdom Viridiplantae; phylum Streptophyta; class Magnoliopsida; order Santalales; family Viscaceae; genus Viscum; species Viscum album. Next base: position 1,706,529,014 of record OY728140.1, on the reverse strand, counting down.
GATTAAATTTTGTGGTCATGTCCAAATTTTAATAGGCTACATTTCATATTAAGGAACCCAATCCTTATTCTGCTTCTATAGGGCCCATTCGAACTGATCTGTCCAAGCCACCGAATTTGGACCAAGTCAAATGCAGTGTTCTGTATTTTATCAATATCTTGAGCTGTAGCTGTCCAAATGGTACCAAACATTCGGTGGAGACAGTAAAGAGGTAGGGATACAACTTTTATATTTTTTCTAAAGCGAGTTAAGACTGTCTAAAGGCCAAAACATGTCGTTCAAGTGGATTGATGAAATCTGTGCGCCTAAAACCAATTTTCCTATAAAAGGGCACCAAGGGAACCTCATTTGAAAGTTCGGACAAGGAGTGAATTGCTGCCAATTTGGAGTCCTAGAGTAGTCTCCTAATCACCTTGGAGGTTCTGGAGGCCCCTGTTCTCATAGGGGAATCAAGGATGAAGAAGGAGTTCCACCCGAGCTTCCTCCTCCTCCCGACGTCGAGCTAAAAGTTGGGTGTTCGTTGTGAGGGAGATACACACATGTCAAGGGAGTTCCGATGCATACACTAGCTACTGGTTTGGAGTAATTTGGGTGTTTAAAAATTTCATTCCATGTATCTTATTTTATTTCAGATTTGAATGCTTGATTTGATGCATGTGAGTGTTATGCTCTTAATTTCTAACCGATCGATGTGAGGTTTTGAGTGCATGACTTGTGTTATTCCGATTGGACATCACAAGAATCCTTTTCATACCGACCTTATTGAGATTTCAATATGATTTGGAAGCTCTTATTACATGCATAATTACTGGACCTTTACAATACGATTGTTACGTCAAGGTTGGGCCCTTAAAGCATTGAAATAAAAGCTTAGGAATTAATCGGGATTCCAATTAACTCCAACCAAAGAACTACTCTAAACCTAAGATGAATCTATATTAACAATGAACTTGATATATGTGTATTGAAATCACATCAACCCTTTTATCTCATATTTTTTCAAAATCCACTAGGTCACTCAATATTTAAGCTATTTCAACTAAGTCATTATTTTAAACTCTTTTCAAAACCACCCCCTCTATTAGTCATTTTTATTAAAAATACACACTCTAAACCTACCAACCCTCCTTGAGAGACAACCTAGGGTCTACCCTAGACTATAAATCAACCTTAAAAACATAATCAATTTTATGTGTAATGACAACGTGGTCAAATTTTGGCGCCGTTTCCGGGGAGCGCTTTGGTTTTTTGTGCGTGTTTTTGATAAAATTTTCGTAATTTTTGTGAATATTTGTTTGTTTTATCTTCTACGTTTTCATTTATTATTGTGTTCTAATTTATTTATTGTGTAGGTTCTGTGTATGACGCATTCTACTCCGGGAGACCTACAAACTTTCGAACCCGAACCAGAGAGGATCCTACATCAATGAAACCGAGACACACAAGACAACACTTTGAAGGAGGAGACATCACTTCTTAAAATTCTTCTTGATCCTTCTTCTTATTCTGAAACCAAAGTTAAAAATGAACATAACTTGTATAACATGGATGAAAATAATATAACACTAAAAGAATTAACCTCACCTGATGTTGATATCCGACCCACTTACATTCAATTACAAGGCGAGGCACCCAATTTTGAACTAAAATATGGTTTAATTCATTTATTACCAAGATTTCATGTACTGACTGGAGAAGATCCACATAAGCATTTAAAATATTTTCATACTATGTGTTCAAAATTAAAACCTACTAATGTGGATGAAAAACAAGTAAAACTTAGGGAATTTCCATTTTCATTAGAAGACACGACTAAAGATTGGTTGTATTATGTTAATTCACCTATTAGAGGTTGGGAGGACATGATACAACTTTTTCTTGAAAAATACTTCCTAGCCTCTTGAACTGCAACAATAAGGAAAGAAATATGTGGGATAAGACAATATTAAGGAGAAACCCTTCATGAATATTGGGAATGATTTAAAATATTGTGTTTAAGTTTTCCACATCACCAAATAAGTGATCAACTTTTAATTCAGTATTTTTATGAAGGTTTAATCCCTATTGATCAAAACATGATTGATGCTGCTGCAGGTGGTGCACTAGTGGATAAAACCCCAATCGCTGCAAGGATCCTAATTGAGACCATGGCATAAAACACTCAACAATTCTGTTCAAGGTCCAGTGTACCCATTCGAGGTGTCCATGAGGTGCAAAGTACTGAATTCGAGAAGAAGGTGGACACAAATTTTGAAGAGGTGAGTAACCTTCTACGACAACTTGCTATTTCCCAAGGGAAATTCCAATCTCCTCCTCCCATACATTGTGGTTTATGCTCTTCTGATACCCACTATTCTGACCAATGCCCCCAATTGAGAGAAACTTCTGAGAGTTGTGAGGCAATATTCCCAGCACGCCCTATAACCAACCCATTAGGCAAGAACCTTACTATCCATCCAACCTTGGGTGGAAAGACAGCCAAGCCTATAGGCAAGGGGGGTATTCAAACCAGCCTCATCAACCATGGAACCAACCAGGGAAAAGTAGTCATCAAACACCACCACCCAGAAATTTTCAACCACCCCAAAGGCCTTTCCAACAACCCCCTCCAAAAACTGAACCTAGCCTAGAAGATATGATGAAACAAATGGCTGCCAATAATCTCCAATTCCCACAAACCACTCATGCAGCCATACAAGACCTCAAAACCCAATTAGGACAACTAGATAACTCATTGGGTGAAATCCAAATCCATGGGTCTGGTAAACTACCCTCTCAGTCACTTGTAAACCCTAGGGATAAGGGAAATGTTAGTGACATCACCCTTAGGAGTGGAACTCAACTTAAAAGCCAAATGAACCCTCCATTAGATTCATCATCTCCTAAGGGAACCACCATCCCAACCACTGAAAAAGGTTCAAATGAGATGGAACCTTGTCTTGAGAGAAGTCCTACCAAAGGAAAGAGTGTGTCTATTGATGAGTTAGCAAGCCCAAGCATTCCTCTTCCATTTCCCCAAAGAGACACCCAACCAAGGAAACAAAAGGAAACTGAACTTGATAAAGAAATATTGGAGACTTTCAAAAAAGTGCAGGTTAACATTCCATTGATTGGTACCGTCAAGAAAATTTCGAGATATGCCAAGTTTCTGAAGGAGATGTGTACCCACCAAAGGAGACTTAGAGGTGATGAGAAGGTGAGCCTGGGGAGGAACGTCTCAGCATTGATACAACCATCACTTCCCACCAAGTGCAACGATCCTGGAACATTCTTGATTCCGTGTACCATAGGGGAGTATTCTTTCTCCAATGCTATGCTTGATTTGGGTGATTCTATTAATGTGATTCCTCACTCCATATACTATTATTTGTAGGTCGGAGAACTAAATCCCATAGGAATTGTTGTTCAGCTAGCAAATCGGAGTACGACACACCCTTCTAGTGTGTTAGAGGATGTTCTTGTGAGGGTTCAAAATTTAATATTTCTTGCTGATTTTTATGTGCTAAAAATGGAAGATGATAGGATGAATGGACATTCCCTAATTATATTAGAGAGACCTTTCTTGAAAATCACCAAATCCATAATTAATGTCCATAATGGTACATTATCTATGGAATTTGGTGGTGACATGGTCCATTTTAACATCCTTGATGCCATGAAGCACCCCTCAGAAGAACATTCCTCTCTCTCGGTAAATTCAATTGATGTACTCCCTTCCCCTAAAATCACTTCATTTGTTTCCCTTGATCCCCTTTCTGAATTTTCCTCTTTGATTGAAATTCTTGGTAATGAGTCACGTGTTGATTGTTGTAGTGGTCTAGAAAAGTGTCATGCATGTTTATTAATTGATAATTTCTTGAACACAGAGGATCACATGACCATTGATGATACTGCTACGCTTTTAAAAGATAATTACTCATTTGAGTATGATACCATTGAGCAGTTAGATGAGATTAGTGACCTCTCACTTCCACACACACTCCCATCAATCCAAAACCCACCTGAATTGGAACTAAAGCAACTGCCTCAAGATTTAAAATATTCATATCTTGAGAATGGAAACAAGTTTCCCATCATCATTGCTAGTTCACTCCCTCCTGAGAATGAATTAAGACTGCTTGAACTTTTGAGGGAGCATAAACAAGCATTGGGATGGAAACTTGCAGACATTACTGGTATTAGCCCATCAATTTGTACACATCATATTTTATTAACTGATTAGGCTAAACTAGTGAGATAGGCACAACGTCGACTGAACCCAAACCTTTTAGAAGTAGTTAAAAAGGAAGTAACAAAGTTATTATCTGCTAGAATCATTTACCCCATATCTGACAGCCAATGGGTCAGTCCCATTCAAGTAGTTCCTAAAAAAACTGGCCTAACGGTAATTAAAAATGAAAATAATGAATTGGTTCCAACTCGTGTGCAGAATAGTTTGCATGTCTGTATAAATTATTGCTGACTAAACCAACACACTAGGAAGAACCATTTCCCATTGCCATTCATTGATAAAATTCTAGAGAGGCTAGCGGGGAAGTCCCATTACTGTTTTCTTGATGGGTATTCTGGGTACTTTCAGATCCATATTGCCCCCGAGGATTAGGAAAAGACAACCTTCACTTGCCCCTTTGGCACATTTTACTATAGAAGGATGCCATTTGGCCTGTGCAATGCTCCAGGTACTTTCCAGCGATGTATGGTTAGTATTTTTTCAGATTACCTGGAGGATTGAATGGAAGTTTTCATGGATGATTTTAATGTTTATGGATCCTCTTTTGATGAATGTTTAAGTAGTCTTGGTTCCGTCCTACGTTGCTCTATTGAAAAGAATCTTGTATTAAATTATGAGAAATGCCATTTCATGGTGCGACAAGGTATAGTTTTGGGAGATGCCATTTATGGGGATGGTATCCAAGTAGATAAATTGAAATTGGATGTCATTTCTTCTCTACCATTCACTAAAAATGTACGTGATGTGCGGTCTTTCCGAGTTCATACTGGATTTTACCGTCGTTTCATTCGTGATTTTAGTAAGATTTCACTTCTCCTCTCCCTCTTACTCCAAAAAGAAAAAGAATTTGTTTTTGATAAAGAATGTGAATAAGATTTTAATAAATTAAAATGGAGTCTCACATCAACCCCAGTAATCCAACCACCTCGGTGAGATTTACCATTTGAGCTCATGTGTGATGCCTCTAACTATGCAGTTGGGGCAGTCTTATCACAAAGGGTCAATCAAGCTCCACATGTCATTGCCTATGCCTCACGTAATTTGGACCATGCCCAAGAAAACTACACCACCACTAAAAAATAATTTCTTTCCATTGTGTTTGCCTTGGATAAATTTAGGTCATACCTTTTAGGGTCCAAAGTCATTGTGTTCTCAGACCATGCATCCCTCTGGTATCTCCTAAAGAAACTGGAAGCCAAACCACGTCTCATTCGTTGGATGCTCCTCCTTCAAGAATTAAATCTAGAAATTAGAGATAAAAAAGGAGTAGAGAATGTGGTGGCAGACCATATCAGTAGGATCCCCCCATCCTCAGACATTGTCTCATCCCTCTGAATTCCTATTAATGACTTGTTTCCTAATGAGAAATTGTACAAAGTTCAAGATGTTATACCCTGGTATGCTGAAATTTTAAATTATCCGGTAGCATATTGCATTCCTACTGATTTCAACAAAAAACCAAGCCAGTCGTCTTAAACATGAGTCTCGTTGGTACATTTGGGATGACCCCAACCTTTGGCTCACATGTAGCGATCAGGTCATTAGGCGTTGTGTTCCCGATAGCGAGTTTCAGTCTGTCCTTAGATTCTGCGACACTCTTACTTATGGGGGCCACTTTGGTCCCCAACAGACTGCTCGCAAAGTTCTTGATTCTGGTCTCTTTTGTCCAACACTTTTTCAGGATGCCCACAAATTTTGTAAATCTTGTCCTCATTATGAAAGAATAGGGAATTTCTCTAAAAGGAATGAAATTCCACAATAACCCTTGCTCTTTCATGACATTTTTTATGTTTGGGGAATTGAATTTATGGGGCCATTTCCCAATTCTTTTGGAAACTTGTACATTCTTTTGACCGTTGATTATGTGTCAAAATGGGTAGATGCATGGGCCACAAGGACAGATGATTCGAAAATAGTTGTATAATTTTTGAGAACTCAGATATTTTGTAGGTTTGGATTACCTAGGTTCATCATCAGTGACCAGGGTTCTCATTTCTGCAATAGAACAATGCAATCACTTTTGCGTCAGTATGGGGTTGGTCATCGAGTATCTACTGCATATCACCCACAGACTAATAGTCAAGCCGAGGTGTCAAATAGAGAGGTAAAACAAATTCTTGAAAAAATGGTCCAACCCAACATGAAAGATTGGAGTCTTCGACATGATGATTCATTATGGGCCAACCTTACTACTTTCAAAACTCCCATTGGAATGTCACCCTATCGTCTTGTGTTTGGAAAGAGTTGTCACCTCCCTATTGAGATTGAGCACCGGGCCTACTGGGCCATCAAATAATGCAATTCTAATCATTCTGGTGCAGGTTCTCAAAGGAAGTTGCAGATTCAAGAGCTAGAGGAAATGAGAATAGATTCATATGAAAACTCCAGGATTTATAAGGAGAGAACCAAGGCTGCCCATGACCGTCTTATCCTTCATTGTCAGTTCCATATTGGGAAGAAGGTCCTCCTCTACAATGAAAGGCTGAAGTTGCATCCAGTTAAGCTTCGTTCCCGCTGGTTTGGACCATACACTGTTAATAACGTCTCTCCATTTGGTGTTGTCCAGGTTCAAAATGAAGAAACCAAGCAAAACTTCACTATCAATGGGTAGCAGATGAAGCACTTTCATGAACCCGTTCTGGAGTCCCCGATGGAGGAACTCCAAGTTCAAGAAGCAAACTATGAATGACATCAACCAGGGTTTATCCTTCCTTCCCACATTCTCTTTTACTACAGTGAGGACACTGCATACTCTAGGTGTGGGGGGGGGGGGGGGTGGATACATTCCTGGGTTAATTAGGATTTTTCATCGTTTTCTCCATTTGTTTTCTCTTTTTGTCCTTCTTTATGGTATTTTCATTTTTCCCCATCAACAATTTCGAAATTCCATGATGTGGAAACCATAAAGTGGGGAAAGTAAAAATACCATAATGAAGGATAAAAAGAATTTGTGTATGAGTTTACCATCAAGGAGTGATTTTTATTGAATTGGTTTTCTGTCAATGATAAAAATGGTCGTATCTATGTGAAACCTTTGAGATGATTGATGCCCTTTGTGTGAGTAGTTTTTTGGAAAACTGTGTCACTAATATCTCCATAAATTTTTGCACCAAACCACAAAGTGTGAATATTTCTTACTTAATATAAGGTAAACATATGTTGGGTTAATATTTTTCAACTTTAAATGATATTTCCATACGTTCGTTCCTTATCTGATCTGTTTCATTACTATACCATATTGACCTATGCGTGTGTACCTAATGTCCGACTATTGTACGCCCTCAAAAAAAAAACAATTGATGTTCCTTGGGCAGGTCAAAAACCACTCCTCCTCAACCTTTGATCTTGTTAAAACTATTTCAATTAGTGTCGTGAGGAGATCAAACAAGGGTTGAGATATGAGTGTGAGATTTGTTCCAATTGAAACATCAAAAAAAATATAATAAATGAGGGGAGTGATGAAATGTGCAACATATGGGGATATATAGGTCGAGAGCTTATGGTTTGACTTCTGGGAATGCTTAAATGAGTGGGCCTTGAAATATGATTGCAAAGGATGTAGGATAGGTTCGGTGACAAAATCATTTAAGCTGAAAAATGTTAAAATAACATATATTTATTGGATAGAAAGTGGAAAGAATAGCATGAAATGGTTTTCACACACACACACATAGAGAGTTAGTGTCATGGTTTACTTCTGAATTTCTTTCTCAATTGGGTATCATGAATCTTTTTGAATTTCGCTATGATATGATTTTTGAGACATCTTTTTCTATTTTCACTAGGAAGAACTCCTTAGTGTGGTTCGTGCATTGATCACTTTACTTTAAATAAAATTTCTTCAAATGATAAATCTTTAGGATGTTGGAAATATATATATGCATCATTGTATTTGGATATGTGACTTTGCCCAGGAGTGAAAATGTTTAGGTGTGGGGGTGTGATCGTACCACGATTCACTGTTTTATTCCACCCTTACACCGCAGTTTTAAACTAGTTTTATAATGAATATTCCAAATATAATAATAAATTGAACATTATGTTTGAATCAATCAATTAATTTTAGTCAATATTAGAATGGGAAATGTTACTTGTTTTTATTGTTTCAATGTAGGTGGAGGTAACTTGGAGGGCCCTTGATGAAGTGGAAGAAAAATGGGCCAAAATTGCATGGATCCATGGATATCTGTCCACTGTTTTGCATAGTACACTAAATCCGTGGATCCAAATGGGCTGAACGTTTTTGGGCCTGTCCAAAATTTAATATTATGCATTTCATATTAAGTAACCCAATCCTGATTCGGCTTCTATCGGGCCCATTCGAACTGATCTGTCCAAGACACCGAATTTGGACCAAGTCAAATGCGGTGTTCTGTATTTTATCAATATCTTGAGATGTAGTTGTATAAATGGTACCAAAATTTCAGTGGAGACAATAAAGAGGTAGTTCTACAACTTTTCTATTTTCTCCAAAGTGAGATAAGACTGTCTAAAGGCTAAAACGCATCATGCAAGTGGATTGATGAAATCTGTGTGCCTAAAACCACCTTCCAATTTTCCTATAAAAGGGCACCAAGGGAACCTCATTTGCAAGTTCGGACAAGGAGTGAAGTGCTTCCAATTTGGAGTCCTATAGGAGTCTCCTAATCACCTTGGAGGTTCTGGAGGCCCCTATCCTCATAGGGGAATCAAGGATGAAGATGGAGTTCCACCCGAGCTTCCTCCTCCTCCCGATGTCGAGCTAAAAGTAGGGTGTTCGTTGTGAGGGAGCTACACACATGTCAAGGGAGTTACGATGCATACAATAGATACTGCTTTGGAGTAATTTGGGTGTTTAAACATTTCATTCCATGTATATTATTTTATTTCAGATTTGAATGCTTGATTTGATGCATGTGAGTGTTATGCTCTTACTTTCTAACCGATCGGTGTGAGGTTTTGAGTGTGTGATTTGTGTTGTTCCAATTTGACATCAAAAGAATCCTTTTCATACCCACCTTATTGGGATTTCAATATTATTTGGAAGCTCTTATTCCATGCATAAGTACTGGACCTTGACAATATGATTGTTATGTCAAGGTTGGGCCCTTAAAGCATTGAAATAAAAGCTTAGGAATTAATCGGGATTCCAATTAACTCCAACCAAAGAACTACTCTAAACCTAAGATGAATCTCTATGAACAATGAACTTGATATATGTGTAGTGAAATCAAATCGACCCTTTTATCTCATATTTTTTCAAAATCCACTAGGTCACTCAATTTTTAAGCTATTTCAACTTAGTCGTTGTTTTAAACTCTTTTCAAAACCACCCCCTCTATTAGTCATTTTTATTAAAAATACACACTCTAAACCTACCAACGCTCCTTCGGAGACGACCTAGGTTATAACCTAGATTATAAATCAACCTTAAAAACATAATCAATTTGACGTGTCACGACAACACGGTCATGATCCTTGATCAGAAAAGGGATATGATCTCAGTCTTATGTCCTTTCCTTTTCCTAAATATGCTAATAACCATCCTTGATGGGAGAAAGGATATTTATTTATTTTTATTAGCCACTTGATCATACTAATCAGAGTGTTTTCATGCTTTGTCTATGGAGATAAGAATATATGCTTATCCCTGCATCCTTACTATAATACACTGACAAACCTCTTCTGTTGTTGTCACAAAGCATTTTAACTTCAACAAGGAATGTAAAAGAATATATGCTTGTACAATATCAACTTCTAGGATATTTTGGTCTATGTATTTTATTTAAGTGGGGATGTATTCCCCCTATAATCCTCTTTGTGCCATCAGAATATGCAGATGGACTTTATGTATGTGGGCATGGAACTATGTTCACCCCACACTTGATTCTGAGATATATTAATATATTTTCCTGAAAAATAATGGGATATGATCATACACCCTTTACTTTTTAGCCTTCAATATTTGTAAATGTTTCCTTACTGTTCGGATTTGAGTGTTAGGGGTGGTGACATGTTAGATAACTCCCTCAGCAGATGATTGAGGGGTGTTGTTAGTTTTTTTATATAGCTTGGATCGAGATTGTACTATATCGATGGTACTTCTCGAAACTACACTATCCACCTAGTTTTGATGATTTATCTCAGATATTGAGATGTATGATAGTTTACAATCTTGTGACTGGGATATATTCTATGTAGTTTATTGTTATACAATAACATTTTCATGTAGTTTAATATCATGGGACTAGGATGTGGTTGTTTAGTTTAGCATCATGCGACTTGGATGGATTGTGTAGTTTAATCATCATATGAAAAGTAAATGGTCTTTCTATTTATCATCATGTGACTAGGACATTAGTCATGCATTTTAATATCATTTGATAAGAACAAAGGTACATGACCTGTTAGGAGAGTGACTTTTCTAATAGATCTTAGATAAATCTTATGAATATTTCATGAGTTTTGGGATCCTTTCTCTCTATCAATCCTTCATTTACTTGTTTATCCAACCAATCATTAAAATACAAAATATATATCTATTGCATGCCTGATACGTCGATGGTTGGGGTAGTGGTTGTTTTTCCCTATCAACCCTTTCTCTCTTGGCTTCCTCATTACTGGGAATTTCATCAAACCATTCCCCATAGAATAGTCAAAACACCTAAGGAGATGTCTTGTTTTCAAATAACATGATTTTTCAATATTTTTTTTGAATGAAGATCACCAATCCCTAGGAGGTATCTGGATCATGATCTGTTGTACAACTGGTGTGTTTTGTTCAGAGTGATCAGATGATTGGAGAAGAGATTTTGGTTTCAGTGGTTCCAACTCCCCCTCATCTATCTGCTCCTAAAACTAACCTTTAAAGTAAATTCAACCTTCTTTTGTGTGACTGAGATTTTAGTGGATGGGGAAGTGGTTGGCAAGGCCTATTAACTCTCTTTTCTTTCTAAATTTTGAGAGTTCCATCAAACCATTATTCATTTCATAGTCAAAATACCAAGGGATGCATTTTAATTAGAAGGAATTTTCCCTTTGTTGTCTATTTTGAAGGGAGGGGAAACCATGCTACTTATTATGTGTTCTATATATACCTTTGTTATCTTATACGCATGGTTGAGTTTGGAGTCTGAGATTCAGGGTCCTAATTGTTATTGTACTAGGGGAAGGTGTTGAAGCATTGGGGGCCTTGGATGATGTAGATTCTACCCACCAATTTAAATATCCTGAATCTATGAGAGGATTTTTGGAAACGATTGAAGTTAGATGGTTTCTAGAATACCCATGATGAGGTGGTGGAAAATATGGAAATTTCCTCATATCTATATGTTGGTGGTCTTGAAAATATGAAACTACCCCCAACCTTGTGGGCTAGGGTGATATGGAACAATCTTTGGATTTCACCCAATGAGGGTATTACAAATATGAAAAGGCCCTATCCCTGTGGGCTGGGGAAATTCACTACAAGGCCAGAATATGTAAGAAGGTGTAGGTACATAATTATAGGGTAGATATCCTAGTATAATTACTACAATTATTTCCTAAAGATCCTTTTTTCTCTTATTGGAGTAGAGTGGTATGTTCTTCCAAAAAAATTGCCTTGTCACCCTCAAGGGAATGAATAGAAGGAATCATGACAACACCCTTTCCTATGTCAATGGTAGGGTGATTGGATGATTATTAGTGTCTCAATGTAGACCCTATATACTGAATCCACAACTTCCAATGGCCAAATTATCTATCAACAATACCCTTTGAAATTGTTAAATGGTCGATGATACCTTATCTAGATGTCTAAGAGATAACTCTGGGCCCTTCTTTTCCTATTAGAGAGGTAAATGGTAGGCCAACCTTCTCTGAATCAGATGATTGTGTGAGGGTATGATTATACCTCCTAGGAGTGTACACTTCTTGTTTTGGTGAGAATTATTCATTTTTGATTTATATCATGTTGAAATATACATAAGAAGGCTTGTGATCTCTATAATGGAGTATCTTGTTTTATGGTTTGGTTCCCAATATGTCGTTTCACGGGACGGTGTATACAGTACTACTTGGGTGGTTAGTTCTTGTATTATCATTTAGTGGTTCAGTTCCCATGGTACCATTTGAGAGGTTTTTTCCCATATTTAAGATGATCGTATGGTAAAATATGATAAAAGTTCCCCCCAACCCTATGGGCGGGGGTACTTCCTAGGATTCCACATTCACCAAGACTTGTTGTGATGAATTCAAAGGCTCCTAGATAGTGATGATCTTGGATTGATTCTTGGCCACTATAGGGATACACTGATGGGCCTCAAATATATTAGTGGTAAAATATATATAATACTTCTTTAGAGTTGCATTATTTCGATACCACTAGAAAGATATCTTAATGGACACCCCAATTTGAATGGTTGGGGTGGTTACAACTTCATATTCATCTATTTAGGGAATTATAATCACATGTCGATCAAAATAGATGGGATACCTCCTAGTGATATCTTGAGTTATTGATTTTACTTGGTAATTTTACTCATCCACCTCCCTTAGGTAGGGAAGTTATGTTTTTCTTCCCTCTAGGGATAAGCTCCCAAAGTGGTTAAATATGGAAACAAGGGCCACTTTCTCTTCTATGGACTCTCGTGGGAAATATAGCCAATGGGAATTCATCCTATAAAATATTTAATGATATGATTCTAGACTTGTGATAGATCCATTTATGTGGTACTCTCTATGCAAGATGGTCACCAACTGGCACTGGAGGTGGTGTATTGGTCACAATACACACCAGGGCCTCTGGGCCAAAGCAACTTGTCATGTGGTCTCAGAATCCATTGGCACATTTGATGATGTCATTTTGATTTCAAGGAATATGAGTAAGTCTTGTATAGTTAAAAATACAACGTATTAGTATAGCATCATATATAAGAGTACATGTTGAATTAATTACTTTCATAGTAAAAGGATAAAGAGGCAGTATCTTCTTTTTATGAAAGGTTTAGTGTAGTTAAAAAACGTGTCAGGTTCACCATTTTGTTGCATAAAAAATATAGATTAAAATGGCCCAAAGGGAACTAGATAGTCTATCCTTTTTATAACGTAAAATGAATAAAATAGTTAAATAGTTTCATGTCAGTTTCACCATTTTTTGTTTCCTGGGAAATAGGGTTTTTGAAAAATCTTGTTGGTTGACTATGAGGTGGGTTGAATGTGATGAAAAATTCATCAGGTTGGGTTTTTTTTTAATTTCACAGATTTACCCAATATTTCCCACATCTATAACTGATTGTGGACATAATTTCCAAAGGTAGGTGGCCAATTGTGGTTTCATAACCAATGGAGATTATGAACTTACATTGGTCGAGATGATAGAAGGTCAGACTCAGCACACCCTTTTAGGGAAATTTTGTTTCCTATTATAGGAATCTCTTATAGAGTTAATATATGTTCAATAAATCTGTCATATCCCTGAATACAACACTGGTTACCCTAATTTAAATAACAGGATTAAGATCATGTGTTGAAAGAAAAACTATGCATGTATTTGAGGTTCTTCATCATTTCATTATTCATTTATAATGCCTTAGTTTATATCTATATTTGTACTCTCTAGAATTTATTGTCATCCTGGTAGGCGGTTGTTGTCTTGGAGATGAAATTAAACCTCTATAAGGCGTCCAATGTATCCTGAGAGAATAAGAATCAAAACCCATGTAGTTAGCTTAACATAGTCTAAGGTCATATGAATCGACCAATCCATGTAATTTAATTTCATATCATAAGGATGTAAATATCAGGCTCAAGAATTGAGTTAGTGTCCTATGTATACTATTCAAACCAAAATTAATGTCTACGTAGTTCTTGTATATGATATAAAAGATATGACAATAGAGTAATTGGGTGGGGTTTATGCATATAAAGCTTCATTATATCAAATCACTGGGATTATTTCCCTTTGAGTGAAAATGATATGTAATCAGAATTACATCTTAATAGAGGGACCACACTGGCTGAATTCTCATCATTCTATTGGTAAAATAATCTCTAGTCTTTAATCCCATGTAATCCATGCCCAGTATGAGAAACAATAGATAGAGGGAGATCAGGCACATCATAATAGAGAATATTTCATGGAGATTACATATCAATGTTTCCCTTTATAAGGTATGATTACCCATATCATGGGGGGCGTGTTATAAATTTTGGGACATAATAATTTTTCCTACATATCCAATTTATTAAAGAAATCAGAGTCATTTTAGTTTGATTCATCCCTAACTCACTGACGGGTTTGAGGTACTTGAGGGAATGGTCAGAGCTTACACTTAAAACGATTCCCGAGTATAATCCCACTTCTCATCCACTAATGGAAAATGAAGGATGGTTGACTCGTGGGGGGATTTAGTCCTATAAGTCAAGAATATTTGGGATATAAATGGAATTACACCAAATTGGATGTCCATTGGATCTTGGGCCATAGGAAGGAATCATATGTATCTCGGTCAAGGCAGGAATTAGAGTTATTGTAATTTAGTAACCCCTAACCCATTGATGGGTTAGGGTGGGTGATCACACTTAGAGACATTATGTTTATCCGTGAGGTTATTTGTAATTCTATCGGATTATACCAGTATTGATTCCAATTTAGATATTTATTTTCTATCTTTTGAAAGATACAGAGAGTTGATTTCCACAAAAGGTCTATTACATATGATTGTATGACATGGAGGGCATGTCCAAGATCATGAAACAAAGAGGGTCACATGAGTGCGTAACCCTAACCCATTGAGGACACTAACCTTATAATGGGGGAATGTAGTTGAAGGTTCCAAGATGAGGGTTCTTAGGGTATAAGTGTGAGTGTGTATTTCAGAGGGAGTTGGCATGTCATATGGGATATTCCCAACAAGTATTGATTTTCTACTATACATGAATTGATTGTTTCTATACATGTCATGATTTTCTATTGTACATGACTCGGGTGTCGGTCTTATATAGAAGACACATTTAAGGGTGTCTGAATGACACATCCCAGTTGCTTCGCATGATCTAAGAGGATGTTTCCAAGACCTTTTACATGATCAAATAACTTTTTTAGGATGTACTTTCATGATCCAATTGAATTTTCTAGGATGTATTCGCATGATCAAACCCAAAATGTTTTCTGTCTTTCACATGATCATCTGACTTTCCTAGGATGTCTTAGCATGGTCAAATAGGTCATGTCAAATATCTTTTGCATGATCAACTGGATTTTCTATATACTTTCCCATGATTGACATTAATTCTCCTTAAGCTATCACATGAAAATGTTGATGTGTTAATAAGTTTTTGCAGGATCAACCTAGCCTATCTATATCTTGTCACATGATCGGCCTGACTTCTCCTCGAGCTGTCTCATGAAAATGATGACATGTGAATAGGAAATCACATGAAAATTCTAACCTTTTAATAATTTATCACATAAGAAACCTGAATTTTACAAGGCCTATCTTATGATTAAAGTGACTCATCTAAGTCCACCCAAGGAAAATACAAGACCAATGAATAATCTACTGATCATGTGACCCTAATTTAATCACACAATGGTGTCTCGTGAACATTTTTATGATATCACACCTACCCAAGTGTTGAAATAGCATTCCCTAAGGGATCAATTCACAATACAATTTGGATATTAGTTTTATTTAATTATAGTGTCTGGATAATGGATTTAATTAAAGGTGTGTCTCCTAGGGAATGTGAGAAAAAAAGTATGGAATATTTATTGGTTTATATATAGGAAAATGGGGTGCCCGAATAGTGGAATCACATGATGTTTGATAATTAATGCAATCAAATGACCTCAATGGGGTCTTGTGAGGGGTTACATAAACACACCAAGGATCTATGAGGGTATTTCATGTCAAGGCAGCCATGTCTACGATTTTATGAAAGCACTGCGGGTCTGAGGGCTCACACGGTTTCCTCTTCGAGACTACATGTTGGTGTTTCATTGACCACTGATGTATGTATACGAACACTAGAATAGATTCCCCATACATCCAAGGGCCTAAACTATCATGTATCATGATGTTCTATTACTCATTAAATCATATAACTTGACTGGAATTCTTTTGATAGGTATTGTGAACATTTATAGGGGTGGACACTAGAGGTGTATACATGGATGAAGGACTTTCAAGTTGGAGTGACAAAAATAGTGGGGTATCATGTTATAATGTGAATACCCATTATTAACTAGGAATTACATGATGTTCAGTTCATCATGCTATCATGTGATCATCAAAAGATCATGATATAGGTTTTTATGATCAATTTAAGATTTTTTCTGAGGAGAGATGGTTGGCGCTTGCTATGTTTTTTCATTTCCCATTTTCTCCCTCCCATGTGACTATTTTTTTATAAGGGGATAGAGGTTTATATAGTAAAAGGATGGTTGTATTTGATTTATCTATTCATTGGGAGGACACTATGTGCAATATATTGAGGTAGTGGAGGATTAACATGAAAAAATCACATGATAGAGAGATGAATTATCATGATGGAATGATTTATAGCTATATGGGCTTCACACGGACGTTTTGGGGGCCTTTAATGGCTATTATTTTTCAAGAAATGGCTTCTTGTACATCATATGAGGGATTTATAAGATCTATGAGGGATTCACAAGATCTATCTCATGTGACTTCATATGAACTTGAAGATGATGGGAAGTTCTTGAGAAGATAAGTATCATTATTCTTCTTTCAATTCATGTTATTCTCTCATAGCTTTTTATGATTGTCACATGACTCATGGTGCTTCTTGTGATAGCCTCACAATGGGATTCTCCTGATCGAATTTAATGTGATTATCATGCATGCGAAGTGAATCCTTGTGCATGGATTTGATATGTCAAGGATGATTTGTTTATCTCGGGCTTGATTAGTGGGGATAGATTTTCATGGGGAACGCTAGAGTGTTGAGGTAGCGGATTTCAGCCCTCACGTGATCATAGGTAAAACCCATGAAGGTTGAAGGTTGAAGATAATGGTGGTGGTCTGATCAAGTGGCCAGGAATAGTCGTATCATGTGGCTCACATTCTATGCATATGTTTTTAATTCATGAATAGTGACCCCAATATTTCCATCCCACAATGTTCTTACCTAGGGATGGGTTATTCTTAATAAATGATTCCATGGTAGCATCACCTTATGCCAGCAGCAGGGTCAACACATACAACACTTGAACCAGCCCTCAACGACTGCTCCTTCCCATTACACCACCCTCCTAGGAAGACATGCATATTACCATGCACACATTTCATGATCTATGATATCCCACTATTACCACAGGGTTAGCATGCTATCTAGCTCCAATTTCATAGTTGAGGTGACTCCCACAAGTTCCCTTAATTGAGCTAGCCATCTAGTTAGCCTGACTGGCCAATTTTTTTGGCTAAGAGAACCTCTATGTACTTAAAAAAATTATATAAGTAGAAATGAATGTACCTTATTAAAATGTTACCATGCCCATCCACTATCCTTTAATAATTACACATCAATTTCCTTCATGTGAGGTGTATTGTTATTTTTTCATAGTCTCTATATTTCTAAAATCTTCACTGATAAAGTGTATAGAACACAATTATGGGTCTCAACAGCCATGTGTATTATTTAACTCTTATATAATGAAATTATATTAATTATTTAATTTATTAATAACAATTTTCAGGTTTATTCCCTTATAATAATATCTTTTATGTTATTTATTATCTTGTATTATATAGTTATTAATCTATTAATTACATGTCAAATGTTTTGAGGAAATTTGGTTTATAAACCCCAAAATAACTTTTGTAGGTTATCCTTGGTAAAATGGGTCATTGTTATATATTATCAAGAATAATTATCATAAAATAGTTATAACTTTTACACATAAAATTAATTTTATATTCATCCATAAAAAATGGTTATGAAAAAATAATATACATCAACCTGTGGTGTGGTAATATGCACGTAAAAACAAGCGATGTTTTTACTTTGAGTTAGATTGAAAATAAATAAATAAAATATTATATTTAAAAAATTCAATATCATGTTATAAAAATAAAATTTATTCATTTAATACATCTCCATTACTAGACAATAGTGGTGCTTTTTGAAAAAATAAGTACATCGCTACATGTAGATAGTAGTTCATACGTAGGCATTTTTGATGATTCTGTTTTTAATTATTTGAATGGAATAAAGATTTATGATATATTATATTTACATAATCGTAATAATTTCATGAATAATATATATATATATATATATATATATATTAAATATACCATAATAACCAACCATGAACAGTGGTTATGAGAAAAAAAATATATCAGTTCGTGAGGTGATAGTCTGTATGTACGCACAAATAATGGTTTCATTTCCCATTTGATGAAAAAATGTGATGAATAAGGTTATTAAAAAACATAAAAACATATAATTATATGGTATAATTTTATTATATTTTAAAGGATATGGTTTTAAGTTGGTAAAGATGAAGTAAAATAAAAACGCTCCATTGAGATGATTACCTCTTCTTTGAAGAACCTCATTTGGATATTTCCTTAATGAACCTAGGGATGGTCTTTTAAGAATACTTGAACATATAAAATGTAGATAAGGAAGTTATGAAAGTTTTTTTGGTTTTTTGGGGATAGGTGGCTCATTATTTGTGATAAATATAGGAGAGGTGGTGCCTTTATATAAGAGAGAATATGGACACCTTTGGAATCGCATAAAGTATTAAATTAAGATTAATTAATTTTCATGTTGAAGTGGAAAAAATCATATATTTCATATATAGGATGATTATTAATCTAAATTATCTCATACAATACAATTTATATAATTTTAGGTGGTGTTTTAATCCTTATCGTGTAGTTTAACCCCCTGTTAACCCTTTTGATGATTACTGTGAAATCAAAGTTATTTACTATTTAGGGATTAAGAAATTTAAAATAAATGGGAAAGTAACCCATAAATGAATAATAGTTGATATTCTAGACCATATTCCATTCAATTTTACAATTATAAATTTTTAAGAATTTTATATCATTTAATAAAATATTATTTAACATAAGATACCATTAACGTTATCTTCAATTCTATTCAAATAATTCAATTTAAAAAAATATCAAGATAGTAATTTAGTTTAAATAAAAAAGTATAAAACATCTATAATACATTATATTTGTCTATAAAATCAATATAAAACTATAAATTACACAAAATTATTACTTTTAAATTTTTTAAATTAATTTACTTGATTTTTCTAGTGTTTTCAGAATCACTCTGTCGATATTGTGTAAGAATTTAAGGTAATTACTTCGCCACTAAAAATTAAAAATAAATTAAAATAAAAAAATAATTTACTCATATTTAAAATAAATTTTAAAAACCATTTCTAACCTGTTTTTATACCAATCACAAAAAATTATATATATTAAAATCATAAAAGAGATGTTTTGGAATTTTCCTTTACTTAAAATAATATAAAGGTCATTATCAAAGAAAAATAGAACCAAAATTTAATATTTTAAAATATATAAATTGGTGGTCAAATTAAAACCATCTAATGAAATATATTTTTGTCTATAGATAATTTTTATTCCTTACATCATATTTTTAACTTTGTTTTACCTGTTTTACCCTTACTGTGGTGACAACATTTTTACAAAGGATAGTATTTAATAAAAAAAATAAATTTGAACTAATTAAAAATTTTGGTCATGATAGATATAATATGGAGTTTATTTTATCAAATTAAATCTCTATAAGCGGAATAAATTAATTTTATAATAAATCTTGAAAATTTGATGAAACATTTATTTTCCAAAAAAATGAATTTTGAAATATAAAAATGTTTCTATACCAAAATTAAACTTAATGGTGATTGTAATGAAATTAATTGTATTTTTTTTATAAAAATTAACTAATTAAAATTTAAAACCGATTAAAAATAAATTTTAACTTTTTAAATACTTCAAAATAAAAGACTATTTTCTATAAAATCAGTATTTTTCACTATTCACTAAAAAATCAATCTTTTTTGAATCATACAATAATTTCACCTTAAGATAATTTTTAAATAACTTTTTAAAAAAATTATTGTTTTTATCAAAAGAGTTTATAAAATTAATATAAATTTATTATAATGTTCACTCAAAAAAGGTAATATAAATTAATTTTAAATAAAATGTATTTTTGAAAGATAAAATGACTTTACAAAACAATTGAGTGCTTACTTCCTAAGAATTAATAAATAAATTTTATTTGAGTAGGAATATTATATATATATATATATATATATAAATTTCATAATGTGTTTATTTCTATTAATATCTCCCAATTCAATAACCATATTATAATTTTTATATTTAAAATAATATCATATCATGGTTTGTTTAAGATCGATGTTTCATATCATGTATACTCTCAAATATAGTTTTTTAAAAAAAATTGAGGTATTATATTCTACTTCCTTAAAAATTGAATCCTGATAATTTTATCTCTATTTTGGTAATTCAAGGCTTTAATTTTTAAAATACTTTTCTTGAAAATCCATATCACAAAAAGTGTTAATATAACTTGTTCTTGGAATGTGGGAAAGATAAATATAAAGGTCATATAGAATAACACAAAAATTAGTTTAAAAATATGAGAACATTAGTGGGAATTGAAAATAATTAAATGTAAAAGAAAATTAATGTCCAAATAATTATGGAGAATGACATATAACATTCATCAACATGAATTTTAATGATCATGAGAAAGTTAATGATTGAAAAACCATAAACCAATTTGGTGTGAAAAAGACCATCAATTCAAGATATTTTTCATAGAGTTGAGGTATTATGTTACTATCAGGATATAGAATGTGATAAAATAAAATTACTTGATTTTATTCCATTTTAAAATCATAATTTCATCCCTTAGTTGTTCTCCAATCAATTTCTACTTCCACCATATCTCTTATTCCATGTAATGAATATTCAAGATAAATTTTTCAAGACTTGAGTGTAACGACCCAATGTTTTATCAATGGAAATTAATTTCTTATAAATATGTCACATAATCACATGAAATCACAAAACAATGAACTATTAAGTACTATGTAACCTTTAAACATAAGTTTGTCATTTCTATGTTTTGAATTTCAAAAATCTGACATACACGATTGCGATCAGTAAGTTATTTGGAGTCTAATATGACCAACATAATTTTTAGTGAATAATAACATAAACTTATGAATATGAATGTTAACCTTATTAATAGTGACATACACTAATGAATAATAACCTTACACATGATATTATATAAATAACATTCAAGTGGGAGTATGATATACCTATATCTTGCAATACGAAAATAAATGTTTTAAAATTGTTATTTTTTTAAATAAATAATGATTTCAATTAAGTAATAAATTAATAATATATATAAAATTATTTTTGAAAAATGGATTTCATTTTTGGATTTTACACGTCCAAAAATGGTTTGGGTGAATTTTTTGGTTTTTTCTGAAATACTTGAATTTTTTGTGAGTAGTAAAATACATTAATTTACTGTATAAATAAATTATAATTTAAATCCACTATTACTGACATCATAAGTGATGTTAGCACCCAAATATCAAAATCACATACATTTATTACTATTCTAGGTCATGGAATACTCACTATTTCTTTTCTTTTGAAGAAATAATATATTAATGATTATAATATTATGGAAACCCTCCTCCCCTCCACTATAAATACCACCCATACTTAAATATTCTCTTAAATCCCCTCAAGCCTTGTGCATTGCCAATATTTTACCCAAATATCTGAAAAATATTTTTCCCCACTTCTAACAGCCCATATTCTCTTCAATATACCAAATCCTCTCCCCTTAAGAGGCTCTTAAATGAGGTAAAATATAGAGGTAAATTCAAATTTCTAAATCTTTTATTTCTTTTATGTTATTTTATTTTCTTGTTTCTTTCCTAACCTCCCTTAAACCAAATGGTATGATAACTATAGTAACATAAATTTAATGGAATTATATTTTTCTACTGGGTTAATTCATTATCTTCTATCCTTTCCCATCTTTTATGTGAAATAAATGAAAACACCGTTTGAGAAGTGTTAATTAATCACAATCAAGAACGACGTGTTCTCAATTTCCATTACCATATTTAATTATGGCCATGAAACTAGTTTCATGGTTTAAATAGGCCATAATATATTTATTATGACTCATATATGGTTATGTAATATTTTTTAACACATGTTTTTTATTTATAAAACAAAATGTGTTCTTTGTGGGTAAAAATCGCCAGTTAACCCAAAAGGTTATCCCTAAAGTTTTATATAATGATTCGACCTCAATACAAGTAACCAAATTAAATTTACAACCATGTAATCTCTTGTATGGCCAATAATTATATATAAATTCAATTATGTACAACCACTTTCATCTTACATGTTTATCTGTTCATGAAAATAAGTAAAACGATCATAAAAACCAAGAAAACAAATGGACCTGAACAACGAAATTGAACCACTTAACCCATCAAAAAATTCATGAATGAACCTAAAAAGGTTATAATAAATATTTTACATATATTATAGGTTCTTTATTTATTAATTAATGAACCTAATATGATTATTCGGTTCATTAATATCAAGTGGAGAACACCATTGGACATAAGGTAAGGGATCCTCTCCATTTCACTTTTATTCAAGAATATCCTCTATACTATGCCATTTTCTGTGTAATCCCTCATGATGGGGTATGATTTCACACCTCTCCTATAATTCCCTTATTATGTATATGTGATTAAAAACCCCTTTCTCTCTTATTAATCCCTCTTATGTACACTTGATACCATGCCGATAATCTGTAAGGAATTCTACCCGAACATCATTTATTCCTTCAGGTTGCCCTATCTTTCTTTTTACCCAAATAAAGTTGTATTTTATTTTTATGTAAAAATTATAAATTCTGTTTATTTTATCCAAACTCATGTTTCAAGATCCATTCCTCATTCTCTTTTGTTGATATACATGCTTTTATGTGAATCCCTCCTCGATACTTCTGAGTAAGCAAACTTGTTTTAAGGGAACTTCCCAAATTTTTACCCAATTTTAAGTGTACTAAGTAATATTTTTAAGCCCCAATTTTCTTTATAAAATTTGTCTTTTTATTGTTAAAACCTTCTTGGTTCACTTTTGGTTTTATATAAAATATTGTTCCCTTTTCTATTTTGAAAGCTCTATAGTATTTTACTCAAAACCACGCAAAAATGTTTTAAATGCTAAAATTTCTCAAATAAATTTATTACATGTTGTCACCTATGTTTTAAATAAATTAACATAATATATTCCTATTTTTCCTTATGAACTTACATGTATGTTCTAATTATTTTCTTTCATGGACACATTCATGATACACCCGTTGGTTATGATTTATGTCATGATTATTGTACCCAATTATTTCCATCGGTAACCCTAATGTTTAAGTAAGATTGATTATGTATGATTATTTATGTGGAAAAAATATTCATGAAATGTAATATGGGTGTGCCCAGATAGCACTCTAATGCACTGGGTAAAGTTGAGTCTTATGAGATGTTATGTGCGACGGTCTTGGCAGTTAGCCTTGGCTTTTACTACTATGTGCAACTATCTTAGTAGTTAGCCTTGACTTTTGATACTATGGGAAACAGTCTTGGTGGTTATGTTTGACTCATACTAAATTCATTTTTTATGTTTCTACCACATTTCTATGATTCCATGTTTAAATGATCCCATGTTTATATGTTATGATATGTTGTTACAAGACTTTTTAATATCATCATGCCATTCCTTATATCCCATGTGTAATGCTTTGTTCTTATGATTATTACCTTACTAGAATTTTAGATCTTCCCTTTGTTCATGTTATCCCTAGGTTATTCTATGAAGATGTATGGTCACAATAGAATATAGGATCTCATTATGGAGTTTAAATAAATAGTTGTTTTTATAATTTTTTATTATGTACCTAGTCTTATAAGACACTAGAATTTACAATCCTTGGATTGTACTATGATGTATAATTATGATTCAAATCATGTAATGTTATATTTAAAAGGATAGGGTCACTATAGTTGGTATTAGAGGATGGTCAAGTTATTTTTATAGATTATGAATAGAGAACCTAGTGAGAACCTTAAACATGATACTATGTATAAGAAAACATCCCTAAATTTTGGTAAGTATAGAGTAAGTGGTTTATAAAGAAAATACATCCCTTTCTGGATACAAATAGGTAGAGGTGGATCTGACCCAGATGTAATTAGGATTAAAAACTCTGATAAGGAGTTTTGGGCATGACCCGGGGTGTCCTGGTACATGATAAAAGGCCTTGCATCACTCTTGGTTTGACACTCCCGGGGGATATGATTAGGTAAATTCATGATCTTAGTACGAACCATTAGTAAGGGAATAAAAAATACCATGATAATGTAAGTTAATAAATATATTGAGGATAAATTATATTTAAACCTATGGAACCACATGTTAGAATACACTTCTCCTCTAAAAGTTTATTATTTTATGTTTAAAAGTTTCCTTTTTTATGTTCAGTAGATAAGTATTCAAGACCTATAATTGTATGGTCTTTTTCTTAGTTAATAGCAAGAAATAGAAGAACACATTCCAACAACCAATATGATACGAAATGTGAATCTTGAGTTAAGGAAATTCCTGATATGATGGGAATGAGTGATCAAAACTTCATGAAAGTACTTGCTCATCTGGCTCAAGTAATGAATAATAACTTGAATCATGTGGAATTCCTTCATCCTTCAAAGAAAGAGCATGTTTCCATTTAATCCTTCATGAAGAAAAGGCGTCCTATGTTTAGTGGATCTCTTGATCCCATCCTCATAGAATAGTGGATTAAGTCCATAGAGATGATATTCTTCATTCTACAGTTCTTAGAAGAATATAATGATGTACTGAAGGTCTATCATTTTTATGGGGAAGCTGAATAGTGGTGGACACTGATCAATAATACAAAGTACCAAGAAGAAATTGATTCTATTGATAATGAGAAACTCAAGAGGATTTTTTTCAATAAATATTTTCCTAGAACCCTCTATCTCAATATGAAAAGAGGGTTCCTTGGTCTCGAGTGGAAGGGAGATGAGTCCATTGGGTGTATGAAGCAAACTTTACAAGGCTTTCAATGTACTCCCTTGGATTTGTCATGAACATCGAAAGCAAGGTGGATCAATTCTTTAGTGGGATAAATCTGAGTCTACGGAAGGTGTTGGCGATTCAATACTTCAATAGTTATGAGGATATTTTCCATTGTGCCCTCAAGGTTGAAATAGATATTGGAGACTCTTAGTAGTCTCATGGGCCCGATGACAAGAAGAAAAAAATGGAGAACAACATGGGTGGTTCAACAAAAAAATTCCATGATGGAAAGAAGCCCAAATATCCCACTTGTAAAAGTTGTGGGAAGAAGCATCCAAGGAACTCTCTAAAAGAAACTAGTAATTACATCAAATGTGGAATGATGGGACATCTGGACAAGAACTGCTGATGGGTTATGAAAAATCCTGCTAATGAGGAAGAAGAAAGGAAGATTCATATCAAAAATCAGCCATAGGTGTAGTGTTACAACTGTAAGGATCATGGTCATTTTGCAAACAATTTCCCTAATCCAAGGGTTTTTAGAGGAAATAAATAACAACCTACAAGGAAACAAGGAAGGGCTTATGCAATCACTACAACTAAGTTGGAGCCATTAAAACAATGTGGTGATAGGTATGCTAGTTATTCATTCAATAATATTGAACGTAATATTTGATTATAGTTATACGCATTCCTTTATGTCTTTCAAGTTTAGTAGAACTATTCAAACTCCACCTCAAAATTTGGAGGACAAGTTATCTGTGAGAAAAAAGAATGGAGAAATTATTACGTCCATTGTTTAAAACTCCTCCTTAGTTAATTTTTCAGGATTGAACCTCCCAAAAAATCATTTCATAATTTTTTTAGTGGAGTTCGACACCATTCTGTTCATGGATTGGATATCTTTATAGAAATCCAACATCAACTGTTGGGAAAGGGAGATCACTCTCCACATCCTGAAACATCCTCTAATTCTATGCAATTGTAAGGAGGAGGATGAATCTACTTTGGAATCATCATCTCAAGTGAGGATATTTATTCCTTATGATCAATCGTATCTAGCCCAAATGATTGAGACAAAGGAGATAATCATGCTTGAATTCATGCCCACCATGAGGAATTACACTGATGTATTCCTTGAGTAGTTTCTTGTTTTTTCTCATGACTGAGAGGTTGAGTTATCAATTGAACTTATTCCTGGATCTCTTCCTAGATCAAATACACCTTATAGAATAGCCACTGTAGAGCTGAAAGAGCTGAAGAAGAAGTTACAAGATAATCTGGAGAATGGTTTTATACACCGTAGTGCTTGACTATGGGGTGTGCCAGTCCTCTTAGTCAAGAAGAAGGATAAATCAATGCACCTCTGCATTGATTATTGTGAGATCAATAAAATCATGATAAAGAACATGTATCCCCTTACTCAGATAGATGAATTGTTCGATCAGCTTCATAAGGCCTGTTATTTCTCTAAGGTGGACCTTCGGTGGGGATATCACCGATTAAAGGTGGGGAAGGAAGATATTTCCAATACTGCCTTTTGAATGAGGTGTGGATACTATGAGTTCATAGTGATGAACTTTAGAATAACTAATTCTCTAGAAATTTTCATGGATTTAGTGAATAGATCCTTTATAGATTACCTCAAAAAATTTGGGGTTGTCATTATTGACGATATTATGATATACTCCAAGAGTAAGGAGGAACATGATGAGCATTTTAATACTATTCTAAAGAGTTTGCGAAGGGAGAATATGTATGTAAATTATAGTAAATGTGAGTTCTGTATGGAGGAAGTATCATTATTGGGGAATGTTATAACCAAAAATGGGATATCTATGGATCCTTCCAAGACAAAGTCAATTGATGAGTGGCCCAAGCCAACATATGTAATGGAGATCCGTATATTTTTAGGTCTAGTTGGATATTATCGATGATTTTTGAAGAAATTGTCATGGTTTTCAAACCTAATGACCAAGATGACAAAAAAGGAAGTAAAGTTTGTATGGACTCAAGAATGTGAAGATTGTTTCAAAGAGTTGAAAAAGAGGATTATCACTCTGTCAATAATCACACTCCCAAAAAGTGGATAAATCGTTGTGGTGTACAATGATTTTTTAAAGAAAGGCTTAAGTTGTGTGCTAATGAAAAATGATAAATTGATAGACTATGTCTCAAGGTAGCTGAAAATCCATGATTAGAATCTAGCGGCATTATATCTATAGGGAGAAGTCTGAGATATATACTGATTATAATAGTCTCAAATATATATTCACACAAAAGGAGATTAATATATACCAATGAAGATGGATATATCTCATAAAGTATTATGACTGCTCAATCTACTACCATCCTGGTAAGGCATATAAGGTGGCATATGCTCTAAGTAGAAAAGAATCATGAATATTTATCAATGATAATAATTGAAAAGGATATGATATTTTTAGATTTAAATATGATGCACATGGGAATCATCAAGGGAGGAACATAATCAATCTTTTCTCGAATGGTTTCCCGACCATCCCTCTTATTAAAAATATTGGATACTCAAAGAAAAGATGGGGAAATTCTGAAAAGAGTGTAAGCTATTAGAAATGGGAAATCGTCAAAGTTCATGATTTATGAGGAATGAGTTGTAATATTTGGGTCATGATTATGTGTACCATCCAATCTAGAGATAAAGAAAGAGATTTTGAATAATACACATAGCTAAATCTTCTCTATTTACCCAAGGAGAAGAAAGATGTATCGAGATCTTCAAGAAATATTTTGGTGGGACAATATGAAAAGGTAAATTTCTTAATATACATCAAAGTGTCTGGTATGTCAGAAAGTGAAGGATTAGAGGAAAACGTCTAAGGTGATGATGCAACCACTACCCATAACAACATGGTAGTGGAATAATATCACCATGGACTTTGTCACTGAACTTCTAAGGACATCCATAGGAAACAATGTTGTATGTGTTATTGTGGACCGTCTTATGAAGACAACTCACTTTATCGCAATTCTAGAGGATTCTAATTGAATCAAATTACATGTATTTACATCAAATAAGTGGTAAGGATGCATGGAGTACCAATATCTATTGTATCTGATCGTGATCTAAGATTCACCTTGAAGTTCTGGAAAAGTTGTCAACAAGCTCTAAGCACTGAACAGAACTTCAGTATGGCCTATCATCCTCAAACTGATGTCCAATCTAATCGGACTATTCAGACACTAGAAGACATGTTGAAAGATTGTTATATGGAATTAAAAAAGGATGGGACCAAAGTCTTCCATTGGTTAAATTCTCCTACAACAACAGTTTCCACTCAAGCATCTGAATGTCACCATATGAATCCCTTTATGGGAAAAGGTGTAGAACACTAGTGTTTTGGGATGAAGTTAGTGAGTATAGGATTCCAAGACCTGAAATGGTCGAAGAAATGGTGGATAATTTGAAAACCATTCAGAATCATATCAAGGTAGCCCAAAGTCGACAAAAGATTTATACAGACAATAGTCGATGAGACCATGAATTTTAAATTGGAGACATTGTATTTCTACACATATAACCATAGAAACAGGTCATGAGGTTTGTAAAGAAAGGGAATTTAAATCTCAGGTACATCGGCCCCTTTGAGATTCTTGATTGTGTTGGCATTGTGGCATATTGACTAGAACTTCCACCTACTATGGAAAAAGTACATGATGAATTCCATGTATCCCCCTTAAAGAATTACATACCAGATCCTTCACATGTACGCTCTTGTGATGTGGTATAGTTAGAGGATGATCTTTCATACGAGGAGCAGCCAGTGAAGATCTAGAATCATAGAGATAAAGTTATACGTAATAATACTAATCACCTAGTCAAATTACTATAGAGGAACCACATGTACAATGAAGAAACATGGGAACTGGAGGAGGAAATGAAGGAAAAGTACCCACACCTATTTATAGTTTATAATGTTAAACGAAATTTCGATGGAGAAATTTCATAAGGGGTAAAGAATGTAATGAACCACTTTTTTATTAATAAAAATTCATTTCTTATAAATATGTCATATAATCACATGAAATCACAACATAATAAACTACTAAGTACTATGTGACCTTTAAACATATTTTTGTCACTTATGTGTTTTGAATTTTGAAAATCCGACATACACGATTACGATTAGTAAGTTATTTGGAGTATAATATGGACAACTTAATTTTTGGTGAATAGTAACATACCCTTATGAATATTAATGTTGCCATTATGAATAGTAATGTTGCCATTATGAATAGTGAAAACCCTAATTAATAGTAAAATTAAATATGATAGTATATAAATAAGATTCAAGTGGGAGTACGATATACCTATATCTTGGAATAAGAAAATAAATGTTATAAAATTGTTATTTTTTTGAATAAATTATGATTTTATTTAAATATTATATTATTCATATTTTAAAAGTTATTTTTAAAACATTTATTTCATTTTTGGATTCTACACATTGAAAAATGGTTTGGGTTATTTTTTGGGATTTTTCTGAAATACTTGATTTTTTGGTAAATAGAAAAATACATTAATTTACTGTATAAATACATTATAATTTAAATACACTATTACTAACATCATAAGTGATGTAAGCACCCAATTATCGAACTCACATGAATCTATTAGTCTTATAGGTCATGGAATGTTCATTATTTTTTGTCTTGTGAAGAAATAATAAATTAATGATTATAATATTATGAAAACCTTCCTCCCCTCCACTATAAATACCACCCATCCCTACTTCTTCTCTTCAATCTTATCAAGCCTTCTGCCTTGAAAATATTTTTCCCAAATCTCTTTCCAATATTTTTCCCCAAGTCCAAAATCACTTATTCTATTAAATATATGAAATTTCCTCCCCTTAAGAGGCTCTCAAAGGAGGTAAACTGAAGAGGTAAATTCCTCTTTCCAATTCATTTATTACTTGTAAGTTATTTTCTTTTCTGGTTTCTTTCCTCACCTCCATTAACCCAAATGATATGATAAATCTTGTGAAATACATTTCATATAATTATATTATGCTAATGTTATAATTAATTATATTCTCTCCTTTCCCCATCCATTATGTTAAAGAAATGAAAACACCGTTTGAGATGTGTTAATTTAGCACAATCAAGGACGACGAGTTATCAATTTCCATTACCACCCTAAATTATGGTCATGAAACCATTTTAATGGTTGAAAAAACCCATAATATATGTATTATTCTTTATTTATGGTTCAGGAATCCTTTTTTACACATGGTTTTGGTTTAAAAGACAAAGTGCGTTCTTTGTGGCCAAAAACCGCCAATTAACCCAAAAGGTTATCACTAAAGTTTTATATAATGATTCAAATTCACTCCAAGTAACCGAATTATATTTAAAAACATGTAATCTCCTGGATGATAAATAATTTCATATAACTTCAATTATGTACAACCAATTTCATCTGACATGTTTATCCGTTCACGAAAATAAGTAAACTGATCCTAAAAACTAAGAAAAAACAAACCCAATCAATGAAATTGAACCACTTAACCCATAAAAATGGACATGAATGAACTTAAAAAGTTTATAATAAATATTTTAAATATATATAAGTTTATTTAATTTTTAATTAATTAACCTAATTTTATTTTTTACTTCATTAATATCAAGTGGAGAACACCATCAGACTTAAAGTAAGGGATCCTCTCCATTTCACTTTTATTCAAGAATGTCCTCTATGCTATGCCATTTTATGTGCAATCTCTAAGGGTGGAGTTTAATTTCACACCTCCCCATACTTTCCTCATGATTTATATGTTATGAGAGACCCCTTTATATCTCATAAATCCCTCTTAAGTACACCAGATACCATGCCGATAATTCGTATGGAATTTTACCCGAACTGCCTTTATTACTTCGGGTTGCTCTATATTTCTTTTTAGACAAATGAAGTTGTCTTTTATTTTTTATGTATAACTTATAAATAATTTATATATGCTCCAAAATCATTTTTTAAGACCTATCTGTCATTATCTTGTAGGTATATACATTCTTTTAAGTGAATCCCTCTTTGATACTTCCCAATAAGCAAACTCATTTTAAGGGAAATTCCCAAATTTTTACGCAATTTCATGTTCAATCTATCCTCTATTTTAAGAAACCATTGTCTTTATAAAATAATTATTTTTTATGAAAGCCTTATTATTTCACTTCTGATTTTATATAAATTATTTTCCCTTTTCTATTTTGAAAGATCTATAGTATTTTTCTTAAAATCATGAAAAAATGTTTTAACTGCTAAAATTTCTCAAATGCATTTCTTAAATATTGTCACATATATTTGACATAACTTACCATGATATATGCCTATTTTACATTAATAACATCCTTGTATGTTCTAATTCCTTTCTTTCATCGACACTTTCATGATATGCCCATTGGTTATGCTTTATGTCATGATTGTGGTACCCAATTCTTTCCATGGGTAACCCTTATGTTTCAGTAAGATTGATTATGTATGATTATTTATGTAGAAAAATATTCATGAAATGTAAGATGGGTTTACCTAGATAGCACTCCAATTCATTGGGTAATTTTGAGTCTCCTGAGATGTTATGTGTGATGGTATTGGTGGTTAGCCT
Source organism: Viscum album (assembly GCA_963277665.1). Taxonomy (NCBI): domain Eukaryota; kingdom Viridiplantae; phylum Streptophyta; class Magnoliopsida; order Santalales; family Viscaceae; genus Viscum; species Viscum album. The sequence goes on along the minus strand of OY728140.1, from coordinate 1,706,496,978 downwards.
TGGCTTGTGCTACTATGTGCAACGGTCTTGGTGGCTAGCCTTGGATTGTGCTACTTTGGGAAAGGGTCTTGGCGGTTAGCCTTTACTCGTACTAAATTAATGTTTTATGTTTCTTCCACATTTCAATTATTCCATGTTTAAATGATCTCATGTTTACATGTTTTGAAATGTTACATGCCTTTTTATATCATCATGTCTTGCCTTCTATCCCATGTGATAATGATTTGTTCTTATGGTTATTCCCTTACTAGGATTTTAGCTCATAACTTTGTTCATGTTATCCCCAGGTTATCCAATGAAGATTTATGATAATAATGGAAGATAGGTTCTCATGATGGAGTTTAAATAAAAAGTTGTTTTTATAATGTTGGATTAGGTACCTATTCTTCCAAGACACTAGACATTATGACCCTTAGCGTGTACTATGATGTATAATTATGCTTAAAATCATGTAATATTATATTTAAAAGGATAGGGTAGCTATATAGAGAACTCAAATCAATATCTAACACATCACATGATCCACAAAAGGATCAAAATTTATTTCTATTATCATTAGTTGTTAACCAAAACAAAAATGCATATAAAAAGGTAATATAATGTCCAATATGAAGAAATAATACATTAATATTAAAAACCTCAATAGTAACACCCAATATTAAAAATTATTTTTTTTATAAAAAACTAACCTTAAGACTTTTTCAAAATATTCTTGATGATATTCAAATCCCAAAAAATTAGTAGTTAATGATTACATATTCTTCTTAATTCAATTTAACATTTATTTATAAACAACATTAGTCACACTTAAAGTCAAATACCCAAAAATGTATATATCATAATCATATATCATCAAAATATACTAATATTTTATATAAATAAAATGAATCACTATAAAGAAAAAATAAAATCATATATACTTCCAAAAGATATATTAGCCTTTATTCCTAAAAAATCCCATTATAGTAAAAAGTAATTCCATTTAGCTAAATCATATAATGTCCCAAAAATATTGAACTTCTTCAAAAATAACATTAATAACATACTTTCAAAATCAGTTTTCAATCACACGGTTAACTGTATGATAATTTATATCCTCCCCAAATTTAATTAACCTTTTATATTAATTAAAGATAATTACCTCAACATCAATGACCATCTTATCCCTAATGATTATCAATAACATTAAAATTATTTCCAAAAAAATATAAAAAAATTATTCCTAAAATAACATTTTCACTATAACACAATTAAAAATTAATGGATACATATACCTCAAACATTTATCAAAAATCAATAAATTTATCCCAAATTATCACTAATCACCTTAAAATTTCATCACATAAAACCTCAAAAGGGTGTCGATTCATATGAACTTATGATCAACTATAAAATTATAAACAAATGATGGTATCCATAACAATTAAGTTAATATATCATTAAAACATTATAATCTTCAAAGTTATCTAAAACCTTCTTTGATGCCAACTATAACATCCCTGAACCCGTAATCCCATATTTTGATAAAAAACATAATATTTACATTTTTGGATTAAATTCTGACAAATATGACCCAATTTTAGCCATCCAAAACTTACAACATCAACAGAAATATTGTATCACTTACATACCTAAGAACCATTTAGATTTAGAGTTTTAGAGAATTATGAAAAACACTTTCTTAACAATGTGGACATTTCCACACCATATCCATTTTACCTAAAATAAGTTCTTAATAATGGTACACTTTATTCATTCAAGGTAACTCTGATATCTAGAACTATAATTTTATTAAAATTTCTATTGATACATAATAACTTTGAAAAATAATTTTAAAATTTGGTTTGAGGAAAATAAAACTCAGTAACGAACCTATTAAAAAAAGAAACCCATTAGTCCATTTCAAAATTATGAGATAATATAAGAGAGTTTTCCTTCAACATAATAAACTTTAACCTCCAATAATCACTTAATTAAACATAAAATAAGATTTATTACCAATTTTTTTTCAAAGAAAAATATATTTTAAAACATAAAGGAAAAATTATAATAATGATGGTTTCTTAGAAATTCTAAAAATCCATGAAATGTTTTTTCATAAAAACATACATTTTACCCTAAAATGGAATAATCATAACTTTTTAGAAAATATCATTAGTTTACCTTATTATATCAACATATTTCAATGAAAAGTAATTTTCTAGAATATATAATTCATGTAGATTCCTTGGGACATCATCTTCGTATAACCCTCACAAGAACTCTTACAAATGGAATAACCTACATAGTTAATCACAATATAATTCTCTAGAGAACATTATAATTACCCAATATATTATAGATCTTTTTATTGAACTCACCCATCATAATAAATAATTTCCAAGAACCAAAACATACATAAAACACATATAATATTTCATTTACATCATAAAAATTTATAAAATATCAATCTGAACACATATATAGATGTAATTTTTGGATTTATATTTAAATAAGAAGAAATATTATTTTTATTTTAAAACTATTAAAAAAAATCATATAATAAGAAAGAATAAAATTTTATTTGGAAAAAACATAAAATCTTATAGAAGAATATTTTTAAATAATAACATTCAAGACAATGGGAAATTCCTCTCAAGAAGTATATGTTAAAAAACAATCTTTCTACACTTTGGTAAAAATATTAAAAATTTTGTTTTATGGAAAAAATTAAAAATATTCATTTTAAACATTTATAAAGAAGTTCAAAAAATACATTTAAAACATTCTATCTATACATTGGTAAAAAGACACAAAAGTAACATTTAAATAAATTTTTTCATTTTTTTTAAATATTTATAACGATAACCCAAATTAGTTGAAATTAATCTTTAATAAAATTTAAATCATAAATATTATAATTCAATAAACAATTTAAAACAACTAGAACATGGAGGAAAAAGAGTTTAAAACATTTAAAAGAAAAATCTAGTACCTTGTCTACCAACTTGCCACTTACGATCACTAACTATTGTATAATAAAATTATATTAATTATTTATTTCTTTAAAATATTTTTATGGTTTATTCCATTATTATAATACCTTTTATTTCATTTTCAACTTATTTTATATAGTTAAGAAATAAATTAAGTTAGTGTCAAGTGTTTTTAAGAAATTTGGTTCATAATCCCCATGTCAACTTTGGTAGGTTGACCATGGTCAAATAAGTAATTATTATATAATATATAGAATAATAATCACTTAATATTTATCAATATAATACATAAAATAAAATTTAATATTCATCCATAAATTTAGTCATGTAAAACAATATACTTTGGCTCACAAGGTGGTAATATGCACATACACATGTGCAATGTTTTTTTTACTTCAAGATGGATATAAAATAAAGAAATAAAATATTATCTTCATATGAAAATTATATTTTTTAAACATAAAATAACTTCTTTAAATACATCCCTAATAAAATCCATGAGTGGAATTTTTTTTTCATTACGAAGTACAACTCTACGTGGATATGGTAGTCCATGCATACACATTTTCAATGATTCTATTTTTAAAAATTGAAATTTCATGAATATAGGTGATATATTATATTAATCTAATTATATTTATTTCATTAACATAATATATATATATATATATTAAATATATCATGATTACCAACCATAAATGGTGGTGAAAAGAAATAGAATATATCGGTTCGTGATGCGGTAGTCCGCACGTACGCTCAATTGATAGTTTTGTTTCCCATTTGATGGAAAAAAGAAGATGGATAAGATTATTACACGCACATAATAACATATAATTATATGGTATATAATTATTTTAATATATTTCATGTTTTATGATAATATATATGGGAGGTAAAAGAAGAAGTAAATTGAATCCCTTGGTTGAGACGATTTCCTCTTCTGGGAAGAACCACCTTTGGATCTCTCCTTTAGGACCATATGGATAGTATTTTAAGAAGAAAATATTATCTAAAATGTATTTGAGGAAGTTAATAAGAGATTTTTGTAGTTTTTGGTCGAGATAAGTGTCTCTATAAACGTGAGAAATAGAGGAGAGATAGTATACTTTAATAATAGAAGAGAGAAGAATCCTAAAAATTACGTAAATTATTAAATTAATATAAATTAATTTTCTTGTTCAAGTAAGAAATATTGATATATTAAAAATATAGTAAAATTATGAGTCTAAATATTCTCATAAAATTAAATTTAAACAAGTTTATATGATGTTTTAACACTTATATCTTAGTTTTAACCCCCTTTAACCCTTTTGATGATTCCGTGATATGTAAGTTTTTTACTCATTAGGGGTCAGGAAAGTTACAATAAAAGGAAAAGTAAACCATAAGGGTATAATGGTTGATATTATGGATAATATACCATTAAATTATCCAAATATAGTATTTTTATAAATTATAAATTAATTAATAAAATATTATTTGACATAAGATACCATTAAAGTAATTTTCTAAATTATTCACATAATTAACTTTTAAAAAATATTAATACAATAATTTATTTTAATGTAACTTTTAAAACAAAATTTATATGATATATATATATATATAATTAATTTAACACCATAACATACCAAAAAATATTATTTTTAACGTTTTTAAAATCATTTACCTGATTTTTCTACTTCTTGTATAAGAATTATGTTGGCGTTACATACGCATTTAAGGTAATTATTTAGTCACAAAAATTTAAAAATAAATTACCATCATAAAATAAATTTTTTATATTCAAAATAAATTCAAAAAACCATTCATAACTCTTTTCTATACCAGCTATAAAATATTATAGATATTAAAATCCGGAAAAATACATTTTGGAATTTTTCTTTTACATAAAATAATATAAAGGTCTTTATCCAAGAAAAATGGCACCAAAATAAAATATTTTTTAAACTATGAAGGGTTAGTGTAATTAAACTCATTATATAAAATATAAGAAAGTTTATTTTTGGATTTGAATCCTTCTTTTATCATTTTAACCTTGTTCTAACAGTTTTAACCTTAATGTATTGATAATAATTTTACCAACATTACTATTCATTATGACCAGAAATGAAGTTGAATTATTTACCTAATTTGTAAATGATTATTAAAAACATGGAATCAACTTTATAAAATACAGTCCCTATAATTAGTAGAAATTACTTTTAAAATAAACCCACTTAACACAATGTAAACCAGTCTTAAGAAATGTATTTTTATGTATATAAATATTTTTATACCAAAATTAAGCATAGTGTTAATTACAATTAAATTGATTGGATTTTTTTAACAAAAAGGAACAAATTTAATTTTAAAACTAATTAAAAAGAAAATAATACATTTCAAAAACCTAAAATTAAATTATAGTTTTCTATAAAATTTGTATTTTTTCACTATTCACTGAGAAATCAATCTATTTCATTAAAATAAAAAAAAATTCTCCTTAAGATAATTTTTATATTTTTATTTATAAAAAAAATATAATTTTTATGAAATAAAATATTTAAAAATATCATAAATAAATTATAATATTCTATCATAAAAAGTGATAAAAATTATTTTTGAAGAAAATGTATTTTTAAAGAATAAAATGAATTTGTCCAAAATTAATTGTTATTTCCTAATAACTAATCAATACAATTACATTGAGTAGGAATATTATAAATATATTTAATAATATGGTTACTATTTTTCAAACCCTCTAATTCAATAGCTTGGTTATAACAGTCATATTTAAAATAATATTATTTTATGGTTTATTTAAGCTTGGTGTTGTGTGTCATGTACGCAATCAAGCATGGTATTATTTTAAAATCATAGGTTATTACAATATAAATTTAAATTTTAAATAAAACTTATATAATATAAAAATAAAAAAATCTAAACAAAATAGTTTTATTTAACCTTAAATTATTAAATTATCATTCCTAATAGTTTCTTAATTATTTATTGGAAGTTATTAATTTATTTTAACAATCATTACTTGAATTAAATCAATATATTTTGTTACTATCATTATTTAAAAATAAAACATCATATTTTTTAAGAAAAAATACCTTAGAAAAAATTTTATTTTCACAAATGAATTTTTAAATTTTTATTTATTCTAATTTTTTTTATTTTTTATAAAAGATATTATTAATAAATTATTATTTAAATAAAAATTATTTATATAAATTTTTTTTCTAGAAATTATAAATAGGTGATATTATACTCAATGAATATAGTCCCTTTTAATTTGATTCATATCATGTATGATTTATTTCCTTCTCAAGTTAAAATATTTTGAATAGAGAATATTTATAAATTATAATCTTATTTTTTTAGTAATGAGAATGTGTCCTAAAATTTGGGGTGATTTGTTCTAACCCCTTAAAAATAATTTCTTCTATATAATTTCCTTACTCAGAAAACAAAATATGGTATCAATAAGTTAGAAATTACTCAAGATATAATTTCTTGTGAGATATCAGCCTCTCTATCATAGGTAACGCAATGAGACTAAACTTTTAACTCATAATATAGATGTGTCTATATTTTCAATTGACCTAAAAATTTGGCCTTAATAAATATCCATAGTTGGTTACAAGAGTTTCTAGAGACATACCTTTCCTAGGTTCATTTTCAATATCTATTTCCAACAAAATAATAAAACAAAACTTCTTTTGTGAATAATGATGATATGCTATAAAATAAAAATAATCGATTATATTATTTGAAAATATCAATTGTAAGACACTTCTAGTTTAAAAATGAAATATTTGAATCAATACATATCAATTATAGTTTAACTTATGTTTCCATAACTTTCTTCTTCTTAATACTAACAACATAATCCATAGAAATTACTAAATCTGAATTTACCAAGATTTTTCTTATTATATTCTAAACCCAAAAAATCATGGAAACCTCTTATCCCCAAAATCAGATCACCCTTGTATCCTAAAATAATATAAAATAATATTTCAATTATTTATAATTTAATCATAAATACTCCCAAAAATATATTAATCTTTTCTTAAAATAACCTTAATCACATTAATCCATTATCCCCATTAACCATAATTACCACAACATAAAATCACATACCAATCCAAATGGTGATCTATACCCCAATCATTTATTCTTTCTAAAACCCAATAAAAATATCCAAAATATCTTTAATCACCTTAAAATACAATTACAAAAGACCACAAAAGGGCTATCTATACATAAGAATAAATGATAAACTTTAAACTTATTGACCAAATATAGTAACTATAACTCTTAAATTATCCTCAATTTTTAGAGTGAAACCCTTTAAAGTCATCTAAAATTTGATTTTATACTAAACTAGACAACCCATGCTAAAAATTCATATATTTAATATCATCTCCATAATTAAACAATTAATCCTCCCATGTAATCACAAAATCCCATAACACAAAATATTAGTGTCTTTAGATATCATCTACATAAATATATTGTTAAAAATTATTTTTTCAACATCTCTCAAAAATAATTCTATATAAAAAATCTTTTTATATAAATTTCTACATATAAATTATTTGGGATGTGGAAAACCAAAGAAGAAGAGATCTCAAACACTTATTAAGGGAAAAATAATCAAAGGGTTATAAAGGATTATACCATTAACATATAGAAAAGATATATAATGGGAGAAATATATCATTAAAAATAACATAGAATAATTAGAGTTTTCTATTAGACATGATAAGATTACATATCACCACAATTATTAACATATACCATAGGGTAAGAATGTATAGGCATTAGATATTTATCATAAACCAAAAAAGAATAAAATTGCAATGTTGAATAACAATGGGATGTGGAATAATCATAATAATAGAAAAGCATGAATTTTTTAACATACATAACCACAATCATGTCTGTGTATAAATTTGTGAGCATAGATAACTACAGTCATATCCACACATAAAGATGTGAACATAGTTAATTGTAATCATAACCACACATATGTGAGAAAACTTAATCATTGTAACATATTAATATTTTGTGAAATATAATTTTTTTAAATGAATTTAAAATGTCCAATATTTTTTGTTACATGAAATTTCAATTTTATCTTTTATTACACGCAACACTGAATTTTAACGAAATGCATCAAATTATTAAAATATTATTATTTAATATGATAGTTATCATCTAGCGATTAGAATGGAACATATGAGTAAATTTAATTAAATTATGAAAATATATGTTTTACATGTGCATATAAAATTAATTATTTGGGGAAAATTAGTTAAAAATAAAAATTAAAACATTTTTTATGCACATAAACATGTTTTACCTGAATAAATTAAAACAAATTGGATGAATTATTTTAATTAAATTTATATATTATATATTCATTAATTATTTTTACATTTATCATATGTGTTTTCTAGAAAATACATAAGAATATTTTCAATTTTACGCTTAAAATTGTATTTTCTAAAGAAATAGTTTTGTCTTCTTTGGCACACTTATTTTAAAATTAATTTTTACAAAATCTAAAAATTTATTTGAAAAAATAAAATTAATTTCTTAAATATCAAAAAAAATATAATAGGTTTATTTTTTGGTATTTTTCTAAAAAGTTTCATTTTTTGATGAATAGTGAAAAATACTATATTTTAATTGAAAACTGCATTTAATTTAATTTATTAATAAAGTAAAACAATATTTTAAATTAGTTTTAAAATTAAAATAGTTCAAAAATCCATACATTAAAAAAAATTTGGTCATTTTAATAAATTTCATATTGAATTTGGATATAAAACTTTGTCAACTTTTGAACATTTTTCTCTAGAAAACCCCACTTTCTCGTCGTATTTTCACAGTTAATTTTAAATTAAATATTACTACATATGTGAATTAGATATTATAAAATTAAATAAATATTTTTAATCATTATAAATTATATTATATAATAATCTCAACATAATTTTTGACCAAAATAAATAGTGATTGCAGTAAAAATTAATTACTATGGTTAAGGTAAAATGGGTTTTTGAGAGGTTAAACTAAATATATAAGGTTAAAAATGACCTATATACTTTTCTAAAAACTATTTTCTATAAATATTTCTTCTATTAAACCTATAAAGTTCTATAATGTACCATTTTCTAACCTTTCTAAATATAAAAAACATGGGAGAACTCAATTCTTTTTAAAAATACCAAGAGTGTCCTCTCCATGACTTATAAAAATACACCCACTATCCTATATTCTTAATAGATTAAAACCCTTTTATTTCATCCAATAACTACAAAAATAACTTCCCAAATTCCCTCCACTCATTTTATAATCCTTTGTTTTTAAATAAATCTAACCCAGGAAGGATTTTATTGTAAACCTAAGCCGAAGAATAGTAGCGTTCATTAATGGGAATTTTTGTTTTATTTATTCCTCCACCTCCTTAAATTATTATTATAACATGATGATATAATAACATAATTATCTTATAAATACTTGTTTTTACAGATAATATATGATTGTAAACCCCTATCGAGGTGGATTCAGTTTCTCCTGATGGTTTATTGTGAAGGGTTCATTTATTGCACAATCATTAACACCGGTCACCATTATTATTACTAATGGAAACTCCCAATGGTTCCCTCATACATAAATAGGTACAAACACGATTTTCAAAGGAATTTTGTCAATTAGAGTTTCATACAAAATGATTATTAGGGACTCGCATTGGTTGAGAGGATGGGAGGTCAGGCTTATCACACCCTTTTTGGAGGAATTGTTGCCTACTACGAGACTCTATTATATAATTAACATGTGTTCACAAATATCTTCCTAATCACTATATAGGATTGCTAACCCAAATTTAATGATCATAGGTTAATCCATTTTAAATAAAAGATAATGGGATCTTATTAGTGAATTCATTTGTATGTATTCAAGGTTCTTTATCCATTTCCAAGCACTGGGGGATTGCTTGTATGCCTAAGCCATATAACTAGGAGCTTCAGAATTTGCTTCCACGTAGGGAGGTAGTAAATATTCTGAATAGGGGATTGAGAAATTATGATACTTCCTATATATCTTGATTATTGTAGGAATCAAAACCCACATAGTTCTTTAAACATGTGTAATTTAATGTCATATAAAAATGAAATATATATAGTAACTTAGGCACTGGGTATTAAATATAGAGTATTGAGGAGAAGTCCTAAGTATCCTAATCATGGTAATAATCAGAGTTTTAATAGTTCATTTGGTTACTCATTCCACCGAAATATGATGTATAATGATCATAACATGGGAATGATTAAGTCTCAGTGGTTGAAATGTTAGATACCTGAGAGAATAACATCGAAGTGGATTCTTATTTGAGATTGGGTATTCAAAAGGCATCCTATATATCTTGGATATTTAAGGAACTAGAGTTCTCATTGTTCATTCACACCCCCAAGACTGGAACCAAGGTGTATACCCTTATATAGATGTAATTATATCATTCCACTTATAAAGGCTAACACACTGAGGTTTCCCTAGATGATAGAGATTCGTGGTGTGAATGATATGATCATTGCTAATCCCTAAGATCACATGAGCCATGCTTTATATGAGAAATAAAGGATTAAAATTAACCAATTTCACTACATATGGATACGAGACTTATGTGTTGCTAAATACCTTTAGATGTTTAATTTGGATATCAGGACTTAGAAAGGCATCCTACGTATCCTGGTTATGGAAGGATTTAATGTCATAATAATTCAGTGTATTGGGGCTTACACACTAACGTTTCCTTGATGTTATGGGCATATCATATTATGTTGCATGTCTAGGATTACATAATGATGTTTATCTTACATTTTTAGAGGTTTATATTGAAAATGATATGATAGTTGTAACTCCATAAGACTACATGATATATTCTCACTGTGAAAAACAAGGGATAACAAATGTCCAATATAACTACATGTGGATTAAATACCTATGCACTAGGAAAAACCTTTGGAGGTTAATATAGAGATCGGGCCTCGAAGAGGCTTCCTTTCTATCCTGGTTATACTAGGAATCCGAGTTCTCATAATTCATTTGATCTGGTCTTACACATTGACATTTCCCTTATATTTGGGGATTACACACTGAGGATGTAAAAGGTTATCAAATACCTAGATACCCTTATAGTTGGGGGTTACACATTGAGGATGTACAAGGCTATCAAATCCTGGGATGCCCTATTGACCTGGCCTACTTTCCTAATTTAAATATATTGATTGTCCACTCGACATGCCTTGATTGTCTACTTGGCATATTGGACGGTGTCTATATGACATGTCAAAATACAATTACATGATCTAGTTGAATTTTTTGAGGGAATTTGAGTAACTTGGATAAAATATGTAAAGGTTATAGCATGATCAAGGATGAAATTTCTAGAGTACATCACTATACTTAGCCGGTTGATCCTAGAAGTCATCAATGATCATGAATAATATGCTTAGAGGGCATTGCATGATCCAACTGACATACTATGGCATCATTGTAAGAGCTGTATGATGCTCATAGAGAGAGTCATGATAGTTAATATGACATTTCATGGAGGGTATCACTTTTAATGGATGACATGTTTAGAGAACATCGTGAGAGCTGTCTGACATGTCTGAGGGATGTCTCAAGATCCAGCTAACATGATCAGGTGTTATCATGAGACTCAGCTATCATTAATTGGTTCCACCATATGAGTCAGGTGACACATCTAAAGGATACCACAAGGTTTTTATGGTGATCCTAGAGGGGTTGACAAGGCCTTGGTGGCATGCCTGAGGGGTTCTATGTTACTTTCTTTTTACATGTCTAGAGGACTTTTCATGATCCAAATAGTATTCCAAAGGAGCATTGCATGGTCTTGGTGACATGTACCGGTGTCGTCACATGACCTAGATGGTTCATGCGAAGAACATGAGGACCAGTGCATATGTTCTTCACATAAGTTTCCCATTATTTAGTTTGGGTTCTAGACTTTATATTGTGAATTACTTAGATTCATTCAGTATTATCTTGTTTTAAGTCCCACGTGTTTATCACATATATGGGATGTCTTTTATGTATCTATCTATAAGTACATCTGTGATGTATGGGTAATAATATGAAGTACTTATGAATGTTTCATGGTCACTCCAGTTTTTACTCAAATCTTACTTGATGAGAAGCTTTTCTGGTCATGAGATTAGCTACCCTAAGAAATCTGCTCTGGTACTTTAGTGTGCCAGTGCATCTGCATGCAAAATGACAACATCTAATTTGGTGTTGGGGTGGGGGATTTATAGGACTCACCACCCACGTTTTTTTCCTATTCTTGTAGTGCATATCATTTGAATTCATGATGGATTTGGTAGAGGAATTCAACATCAGTCATCTTCATGAAGTCCTGACATGGATTACTCTTGTACCATCACCATATTTTTAACGACCACGAGACCATTCCATAAATTCCTCCTTTATTAAATTATTATTAATTAAAGGTGTATTGTCTAATCATTAAAACATACCTAGGGGATTTCATATTATCAATCTCAAATGTGTGGGGGCCTTCACAATATTATGATGCCTACTGAAAGGTCTTCTCATGATCTCAGGTGACTTTTTTTGGACCTTTTGTGAGATAAGGATATCTTGTCAGGGGGCCTTCTCAACATTAGACTGGATTATAGATGGGTCTTGTGACACCATTCTATAGACAATATAGTTATTTCATGTGGGTTTTATTACTATGAAAGGCACCGGCCTCCTCCCCTGTTTATTTCCTTCATTTATTTTACAAAGGTTTATAATTTTATAGTCTTGTTTGGGTGTTGTCGGGGATAATAAATTTAGCTATTACTGATGCATCACATGACTACAAAAGGTTATATAGAGATTCATGATCATTTTGTGTAAAATTCCATATATTTTTTCTTATATGGCCAAAGGGTGTGCATGAGGTCTCCTAGAAATACTCAAGGCCCTTCATGTGAAGAGGATGTCAAGCCAGCGAGCTTTTATGAGAAGAGGCAGACATGTCATTGGGGTCCTATGAATTCTCACGGATGGCCTGGGGCACATCACATGATGTTTATGACCACAAGAAACTCGCACCCTCCAACCCTTTTATTTTCTATGTTTATTTTACCAAGTCCTATGGTGTTTCAAGTTTAATTGTATGTTGTTTAACACAATTATTCTACCTTTGGTGGTGCGTTATGTAAATTTTATGACCATGAGTGGATCCTACCTTTTGGATATCTTCCTCCCATTTTTGAAGGATTTTTATAGGGTTTTTTAGGCATACTCTAGTTGAAAATTCATGTGTCCTTGGGGTTCCTTCCTAGAAACCACCATGTGATTGCTAATTTTATGAGGTTCCATTGTGAGTGCATAAGAACTTGTCAAAGGGGCTTCATGAGGTCTGTTGTAAGTTATACACTACAAATGACTGTCTGCATGAATTTATACTGGTCATGTGATCATGTGTCATTAGGGGTTCATGCGATTCACATGATCATGTCCACCTTCATATTAATTTTATTTTGTATGGAAAATAATAACCATATTTAGGTACTTATTTTGTTGTAAATATTCTCGTGGTAATTTTGTGGGCATCAACAAATGACCCCCCTTAGGAGCGATGTCTGTGGGGTAAATGGTTTAGTTCGGAGGAAAGTAAATGCCTACCTATGGACTTGGAGATGTCACCAACCAGATTCTTGGGTAACACTTGGTCTACCAAGAATCCATTGTTATTCTGTGGAATTCCCAATATATAGGGGAGCATAGAGTAGCTTCATTCACTAGATAATTGATTATCCAGACCTCATATTCCCTATTACCATCGTGTGACTTTGTCACAAGACCTTACTACATGATCTTATCATGAGACCTCACCGTGAGCCCATTTCGTGAGAACTCATATACAAGACTGGTTTTTTCCAAGCTACCACTTGAATCAACTTACCACATAAATTTCATTAATGTTCTGAACTTTGGTTATGTGGATGTGATTGTCCTGAGTTTTTCTCTATATCTTATTTCCTGACTTCATGATACTTTGACTATTTTATAGCTCATGTGACGTTGTTCAGGTTATATGATCACAAGTCTTTTGAGAGGTCATGTTGTCTCATGATGCCTTACAAGTTTATTTGACCAACAATATCTTCAGGACTGAGGCAATTCGTGGATCCTTTATGCAATTTTTGAATTCATTTAATGACTCATGTGATGCTCATGATGTAACAGAATTATACCTTTTCTTTAACAATATTTTATTTTATCATTATGACATACGACACTTACTTATATCCAAATAGTTTCAGGTTCTCTTCATGTTTCCCTACAATGGATAATGAAATGTCCATGATTGCTATAAATCTCAATGATGACCCTCGATACCACATGAATTCTGATAATGATGTTTTTAAGAGGTTACTCTCACCTGCACTATAGGATTATCCTCTATTTCATGGGTTTTCTCTATATGGTTTTGGCTTGCTAGATGATGTTTCCAGTCATCCTTTGGACTTTAATATGTAGTCTCACTAGGTGCCAACTTCTTTTGACTATATTCAGACGATAATTACTGAGGGAGGCCTGATGATCACAACTCAACCCTAGGGTTTGTCTCATATGTTAGAAAACTATCCCTTGGGGTCGAATGGATTTTATTTTTTCCATTAGTATATTACTCAGAGTTACTCATCCATATTTTTCTCCTCTATGAACTACCCAGGTGGTGGACAAACCTCCAAATGGGATCTCCATCCTGGTGGTAATTTTTCTAATGAATACGTACGACCATTCTGGTTCAGTCAAATCTTTTTAGAGTTTTTTGACCATTTATATAGGGTTAATATTTATTAATTAGTATGGATTTTCTAATTTATTTTTTATCTCCAAATGTATCTTATTTTATAACCGATTAATCATTGGTTCCCTGACACCAAGTCATATCATCTGTCTCATGATGAGGTGGGGATTAATCTATGGGGTATATATCAATTGGGATGGATCACCCCACTCAGAGAGATGTATGATGAGTTTCTCCCAGCCAAAAATGTTTGGGATGAACCCTTGAAGACTCTAGTCTTATAAGGGACATGCTCACCATTATCAAGGAGAAGTTGAGAAAGGAGCTGGATAGGTACTCACTTATCTCTTTCAAGGGTTGGATCGACATTTTCCTCTATCACATCAGAGTTAGAAAAACTTCTATGTGCCTCCATTAGTGCCCTTCCCAACAGTTTTATGATAGTGTTGGATCCTATTAGACCATTCTATAATCTTGGTATCATACTTCATGGGGATATTAATTTAAATCATAGTTTTCTCTAATCCTTAGACTAGATGGATTTATGGCCATGTTTTTTAACAAATGGATTTTCCCATATGGGGACACACATATAGGGATTATGTTCAGTACACAAGTAATGGTAGCATGGGTAGTGGAGGGATGATACCTTAATCTGGAAGTTCTGACCCTTTCTCTCCCATACTAACTCTTGGGTCATATTCAATAAGGAAACACCCACTATATGATCTATGATCCCTTCCGATTTTTATTTAGCTGGATAGGAAATATTTTCTATTTCAATAAATACTACAATTCCACCAGGATCCCCAATACCCTATATCATCCCTGGTTTCTAAAAATTTAAGGGGCTAGGGATATGTCACTAATCTTTGGAAAGGTTACAGATGTGATGAGTTGATCTGATAGCTATTATTTCACACATTATCATACACTAATTGGGCCAATGATTGAAAATAGTAGTGGCACCCTCAATTAAAAGTTGTATATGATCTCCCTTCTAGATGGGTTTCTTGTAGATAGGTGGATAGTCTGATTACCTGTGATCCAAATAAACCTTATTTGATTTCTTGTTAGTTTGGATATATCTAACGGGTCACTCCTCTTCCTTCAAATAGTGTATGAGGAGAGAGAGACCCTTGGATTATTTTCCAATTCTAGATGATGTTGGCATATGAAGACACTGATACTAAGATCATTCTCTCATATTATGGTTCTACAGGGTTTTTTAACTAGGATTATTCCTAGTATGGGTATCATCCTATCTAGGTGGTGCACTAAGCTGACTAGTTAATCTTGTGGACACGCCATTTTCTTCACCAACCCCTCTTCCGTGGTAAAGAATAAGTTAATACAAGACTTGAGAGAGAATTTTACGAATTTTCCTTGTCCTATATATGACTATCCTGATATAAGGATACAATCTTTCAAAGAAGTCATCCCTTATCACAAGAAATGGGTGTTACTGTTGTACCCCACACTCTTTGATTTTCATGATCACAATCACTTTCATATGTGTTTAACTTTGTTTTTAAGTGTTGTGGATGATAGGCAAAAGATTGCCAAAGGATTGGCCCAAGAATGGACAAGAAGTGGACTGAAATTCAGTCCACCGGCCAGCCGGTGGCTTCCCACCGGTTGACCTGTGGCATCCAGCCCAAATAGTGTTTGCTACTGTCCTGCCACCGGCCAGCCGGTGGCTTCCCACCGGTCGACCTGTGGCATCCAGCCCAAATAGTGTTTGCTACTGTCCTGCCACCGGCCAGCCGGTGGCTTCCCACCGGTCGACCTGTGGCACCTGCACAAAGTGGCAAGCTACTGTCTTGCCACCGGCCAGCCGGTGGCTCTGGCACCGGTCGACCGGTGGAGCCTGGACCAAGTTTCATCTCCTCTGCCAAGGCACCGGCCAGCCGGTGGCCCTGCACCGGCCAGCCGGTAGCCCAGTCAAACTAGCCGTTGGGTTTGACCAGTCAACCATCTTTTGGCCTCCAACGGCTCCGAGGACTTCTCCAACGGCTCCGAAGGCCCCCAATGGGTTCCATGCCTATAAATAAAGGCTGAGGAAGCCCCGGAACAAAAACGGATCATATACCAAGCGCTCGGACATATTGTTGCACATTTGGCGAACCTCCGGCGCTCCACCTTCAAGGATCCTCAAGTGCTCCAACAACTTCCACATCCAAGGAGCACCTCAAGAAGCTTGGGAGAGCACACTACATCAACTCCATCATCCAATTGGCGCCCAAGTCTTCCTCCAATATGGTTTTTCTTGTTTATTCATTTTGAGCTTAATTTTGGGTTTGTGTCTACAAACCCCAAACCCTTTTCTCATCCCCCTTTCTTTTGGGTTCTCACACCACCACTAAGGTGTGAAGAGGTTTTTCAAGCCTTTCCTTTTAAAGGGCTTGAGTTGTTGGTGAGCTAGCCTTCACCCGTTAAAAAGGCTAGTGGGTTCTTGCTAAACCATCAAAAGCAAGTGGGTTCTTGCTAAACCACAAAAAGCAAGCTGTAATAGGTCCTAGTGCTACCTCAAAGCCTAGTGGGTTTCTTGCTATAACCATTGAAAAGCAAGCGGTAGGAATCTCTCAACGGTTGAGTTGGGAGCGGAGACGTAGGCCGGGTTTTGGCCGAACTCCGTTATCAATTTTGTGTGTCTTGCCTTCTTTATTTCCGCTGCATCTTTCACTTTGATTTTAATTTGTTAATCAATTTTTTAAAAGGCAATTCACCCCCCTCTTGCTTCTTCCGACCCAACATTTGGTATCAGAGGGACGTATTTGAATAATTCCATAACCGGTTTCAAATTAAAGATCCTATTTTATTTTTTTGATGGCTTCTACCGCTTCTTCTTCTCAAACTCTCGAAAGTCATTCTTTGGATCGTGCTCCATTTTTTGATGGAGCCGATTATTCTTTTTGGAAAACCCGCATGACCACTTTTTTAAAAAGTATTGGCTATCCTATTTTTAAAATTGTCATGCATGGTTATTCATTTTCTTCTCCCGATGAATCCAAATGGACCCCCGCCGACATTGCAAATTTCGAGCTTGATGGCAAAGCCATGAATGCTCTTCATTGCGGGTTAGATAGAAATGTATTTAATTGTATTTCTTCTTGCACTACTTCTTACGATCTTTGGAAGTTTTTAGAACTTACCTATGAAGGTACTAGCGAGGCTCCAAAGCAAGAACCCGCTCAAAAGCTAGAACCCGACAACAAGCAAGAACCCGATGGAAAATCCGTGCCCGATTGCCCACTCCACAAGAAAAGGGCCAAGAAAAAGGAGAAGAAGAAGGCTTCAAAGGCAACATGGAGTGATAGCTCCACCTCTTCATTCTCCTCCTTCTCCTCAAGCGACCAAGGTACAAAATGCCTAATGGCAAAACATGAGGTATCTTCCTCCTCTTCCTCCTCCTCGTCTTCTTGTTCTTAAAATTCAAATTCTTTCAATCATTTGTCATATGAAGAACTCCAACATGCTAGAGACCAATTAGAAAATGGTTTTCATGAAATCTCTTCAAAATTTGTTGTTTTAAAAAAGTCTTTCAAAAAACTCTCCTCCGAAAAAGAACAACTTCTCAAAGAGAAGGAGGAGATGTCCCTTAAAATCAAAAATTTTCCAAATGTTGATTCCATGGAATCAACCATCAAAGACCTAAGAGAGACCCTAGCCAAGTTCACCCAAGGGGAACAAAACTTGAACAATATACTTGGTTCCCAAAGGGTTTCTAGAACCACCAATGGACTTGGCTACACCAACCAAGCCTCCTCCTCCCATGCACCCACTGTTTTTGTAAGGGGGAGCTCTAGCTTTAAATTTTGTAATTATTGCAAGAAAACCGGGCACATGATATATGAATGTAATTGCAAAAACGCCCGGTATGGTAGGCCCAAATCGATTTTTTATTCAGATGAATTCTATAGGAGAAGACCCGCCATGAGACAAGTATGGATTGAAAAATCCCTATTAGCAAGTCTCTCCGGGCCTAAAATTGTTTCTTTTCAAAATCCCTCTCCCCGGTGATTCTTTGTTTTTATTTAGGGGGAGTTAGGATCTTTTAAGCCTTTTTGTGTATTCAAATTTTTCATTTCAAACTCATCTCTTGGTTTAAATTTTCTATTAAATTTTCATTTCTAAATTTCCAACAATTGGTATTCAAATTTATTTTCAAACTTTCAATTCAATTTTCATTTTTCAAAAAATTTCAATTGGTTTAAAATCTCTCATTTCCCTCAATCAAGTTTTATGCCCCACGCTATTTTGATAATCACAAAGGGGGAGAAATTTCTTGATTGATTGGGGGAGAATCTTTTCTCTCATGCTTAGTATTTATTTTCAATTTATCATTTAGGCATGCCTTTCATTTAAGTTTTTACATTGCTTTGATAAGTGATTGTGATCATCAAAATAGGGGGAGATTGTTGTACCCCACACTCTTTGATTTTCATGATCACAATCACTTTCATATGTGTTTAACTTTGTTTTTAAGTGTTGTGGATGATAGGCAAAAGATTGCCAAAGGATTGGCCCAAGAATGGACAAGAAGTGGACTGAAATTCAGTCCACCGGCCAGCCGGTGGCTTCCCACCGGTCGACCTGTGGCATCCAGCCCAAATAGTGTTTGCTACTGTCCTGCCACCGGCCAGCCGGTGGCTTCCCACCGGTCGACCTGTGGCATCCAGCCCAAATAGTGTTTGCTACTATCCTGCCACCGGCCAGCCGGTGGCTTCCCACCGGTCGACCTGTGGCACCTGCACAAAGTGGCAAGCTACTGTCTTGCCACCGGCCAGCCGGTGGCTCTGGCACCGGTCGACCGGTGGAGCCTGGACCAAGTTTCATCTCCTCTGCCAAGTCACCAGCCAGCCGGTGGCCCTGCACCGGCCAGCCGGTAGCCCAGTCAAACTAGCCGTTGGGTTTGACCAGTCAACCATCTTTTGGCCTCCAACGGCTCCGAGGACTTCTCCAACGGCTCCGAAGGCCCCCAATGGGTTCCATGCCTATAAATAAAGGCTGAGGAAGCCCCGGAACAAAAACGGATCATATACCAAGCGCCCGGACATATTGTTGCACATTTGGCGAACCTCCGGCGCTCCACCTTCAAGGATCCTCAAGTGCTCCAACAACTTCCACATCCAAGGAGCACCTCAAGAAGCTTGGGAGAGCACACTACATCAACTCCATCATCCAATTGGCGCCCAAGTCTTCCTCCAATACGGTTTTTCTTGTTTATTCATTTTGAGCTTAATTTTGGGTTTGTGTCTACAAACCCCAAACCCTTTTCTCATCCCCCTTTCTTTTGGGTTCTCACACCACCACTAAGGTGTGAAGAGGTTTTTCAAGCCTTTCCTTTTAAAGGGCTTGAGTTGTTGGTGAGCTAGCCTTCACCCGTTAAAAAGGCTAGTGGGTTCTTGCTAAACCATCAAAAGCAAGTGGGTTCTTGCTAAACCACAAAAAGCAAGCTGTAATAGGTCCTAGTGCTACCTCAAAGCCTAGTGGGTTTCTTGCTATAACCATTGAAAAGCAAGCGGTAGGAATCTCTCAACGATTGAGTTGGGAGCGGAGACGTAGGCCGGGTTTTGGCCGAACTCCGTTATCAATTTCATGTGTCTTGCCTTCTTTATTTCCGCTGCATCTTTCACTTTGATTTTAATTTGTTAATCAATTTTTTAAAAGGCAATTCACCCCCCTCTTGATTCTTCCGACCCAACAGTTACCTCTGTTGAGGTGGTGATATATGGAACCTCCTCTTTTATTTCCCTACCAACTCAATCAATTATTCCTTCTTCTATAATTACCATCCTATCATTTATAGAATCTTAGAAATTATGTAGGATAATCCAGTATAATATTATTTCCTTAATTATTGATCCCCCCTTTGAAACATTTTGTCACCAAGGGGAACGTTGTCCTCATCTATTTAATGACTTGGGGGTAGATGGTTTTGATCGCCATCATCTTTATGATATCATGAAACAAATTATTCAGACTCAGTTAGATTTTTCACCAATAAGAGTGGATTTTATGATTTTATATAATAGGATCCTTTTATTGAGAAGATAAAAGATTTATTAGAGGCATTGATGGAGGGTCACCAGTTTTTATCTAAACTGCAAGCCCCGATGGATACCTGGACCATGAAAATACAAAGATGAGAAGAAATCATAGCTCGCCTAAGTCCTAACATTACAACATTATCATCATCATTGGAAAATACTCAAAGAATATTTTTGGAGATGACTGATTTGGTCAAGACTCTCTATCCCAGGGTAGAAGCAGAAGCTGTGGGGTGAACAACACTTCAACGTTCAATTGACACTTCTCTCTAAACTCTTACCAAACTTTCTAGCTCAGTAGATCAAATCTTGTGGTAGTTCAATTTAATATTTTTTTGGTGTAACTCTTAGAGAGACTCTAAAATGTGTATATTCATCTTTTTGTATGCTATTAGTGAATATATGTATCAAAATTTATATGGTGTTTGTTTAGTTTTTCCTTCCTTCATGATGTGCATAAAATTTTTTTGATCCGATTTTATATGAACCACCAACGTATCCATCCTTTTTATAATGTGAAGTAAACTTGAATTACAGGACTAGGATATTGAAATTCAAATAGATTATTTTTGAGAAATTATCTTGAATTCCCACTAACTTGATATTACTTAATGATTGTCTGGTCCATCTATCTTGAAATTACCTAACCCACTGAAGGATTTTTGGGTAGAATATATGTCTCATGGAGATAGTGACTTATCTTTTTGAAAATCCAAAAGGATTGGTGAGAGTAGATTTATTTTTTTCAAGGCCATATGGTGGTACTTGGAAGCTTTTCATTCTTGCAGAATGAATCATTATTGTGTTGTAGTTTAGTCTCTTTTAGATCGAAGGTTTTATCACTATAGTTTATAGTCTTTTAGCTTGGACCTTCTATCAATGTATATTAGAGTCTTTTAGATCAAACCTTATATTACTGTAGTTTAGGTTCTTTTATCTTGGTTCTTCAATAATTTTAGTTTATTTTCTTTATATAGGACCTTCTGTCTCTTTAGTTTAAGGTATTTTAGCTCAAACCTTAAACCACTATATTTTGGGGTCTTTTAGATCAAACCATATATCATTGTAGTTTATGATCTTATAGCACAGACCTTCTATTGCATTAGTTTAATGTCTTTTAGCTCAGTCCTTATATCATTTCAGTTTAAGGTCTTTTATTTTGGAACTTATATCACTTTATATTGACATATTTTAGCTTGAACCTTATATCACTATAGTTTAAGGACTTTTTGATCAGGCCTTATATCATTTTAGTTTTAGTACTTTTAGCTCAGAACTATTATTATTATAGTTTAGAGTATTTTAGATCATACCTTATATCATTATAGTTTAATTTATTTTACCTTAGACCGGATTGATGATCATGGAATATGGTTCAGACATGCCAGGAATGACCCAAAACACTTTGGGTATTGAGTTCTGTCATGGTGTTGTCGAGGATCATGAGGATTAGAGATCCTTTCCTGCAAGGAGTGGATACCTCTGATTGGAAGGTCAAGGCCCTTATGCATTGGTAGCATTTACAAACAGATGTGTATCAACTTCTTTACAAGGTTCATGGAAGGTATGTAGGGGTAATATTTGTTGAGGAAAAAATAATAGGGATGTTAGGTCCACCTTCATAGTTGGAGTATAGGTGATATAATTTATCACCCAAAAATTTGAATCCGTGAAAATGGCATGGGGTAGACATTTCGAGGATGACCCATAACACATTGAGCTACTAGGTTTCATTGGTATGTTTCCAGGGCTCACAAGTATTTAAAATCATTTCTTGAAATGAGGATATGTTATTAGTTTTTAGTTTAAGGACCTTATGCATCGATAGAAGGGTCAAGACAATATGATCTCCACTCCTTTTTAAAGGGCATGAAATATTTATGAAGACTCAAATTTCTAGATGATGAGGTTGAGATATGGGAAGAAAGATATATTGGAAGGGTTATAACACCCTAGGTAAGTTTGGATCTTAAATTTTAAATCATTATCCCTATGTCCTATGGTTTTTAATCATGAGGTGTGGTCCATCAAAATTTTGGGAATGGAATGTCGCATTCCTTCTTTGAGAAAGTACAAAACACGGAGTCATAACATTGATGATATTGAATCCACTTGAACATTATGGTATGGGTATTGTAAATCATGGTCCAAAGTGATCTCTTAATTAAGAATTATATGAGACAATCATAACAGGAATGACCCAAAACAAAATGAGGTTCTAGGTTCTACTACAGTGATTTTAGGGATCAGAAGGATCAGAATTCCCTTTTCCGAAGTGACACATTTAGTTGATGACCATAAGCACATAAGCAGGATATATAGGTATAAATTAATAGTCAATAAAGGGGTATCTTGAAGTTAGGTATCCTTTCCAAGGTACATGGAAGATTTTTGTGATCTGAGTCACTCAAATCACAAAGTGTGATTTGTGGAAACTGTAATATCCAAGAAGGGTTTTAGAACCCTAAAAGTTGTTCCACCACCTATTGAAAATATTCTATTAGCGAGGAGATGTAGAAAACTATCACTCTAAATTTTTCCTGAACCAAGGGGTTCAACGAGCATTGATTTTGTTTTAGTAGGGCTATAAATTATGGCCTATGATATTTATTACTTATTTATTTGTGCCTTAATTTTCCCCTAAAATTTGGAGATAAAGAGTTTGGTGAGAGAAGATAAAAATTTTATCAGGCCTCCCTTTGAAGGGTTTTCAACATGAAAAGTTTTGGGCCTCTTTATCTAGTAGTTTAAAGTCATGTGATTTGGACCATTATAGGCTAGAGATTAAGTTTTTATATAATTGAACAAATTAAATATAGTTAAATTCCATGACACACATGGACCTAATATAGGGAATGATACACAAGAGACTAATTGGGATACCTAGGTTCATGATTACCCCGAAATCCCTCTGAGTGGGAGATTTAGATATTCTAAATCATGGATTTAGGTTCTCAGTTCATGAGTAATGATATGGGATGATCATACTGGGAGTAGTTTAGATCACACTATGGTGTTGATTTATACTACAATGATGTCAGGGCTAACAAATATTGAAAATCCCTTTTTACAGAGTGATGAATTTGGTTGATGACCATATTCACATATGTTGGATCTATACAGATACATGCCTAGTAAAAAAAGGGTTCCTTAAATCCATTTAACTTTACCAAGGCCCATTTAAGGTTTTTGGTAACTCGAGTCACTCGAGACATGAAGTGTGATTTATGGATTAAGGTGATTTAAATGTTGATTGAAGCACCCTACACTTTGGATGACTAGGGTAAGACTCTTATAGTACTTTGATAGAGGATGAAAAATGGGAGATGGTTTGTACAATTTGTCATAATGTAGTGGGGATGTATTTTTATCCGTGTTGTTTAATGTCATGCAGAAAAGACATTTATCATGCATTTTTGTCATCACATGTTAAAAATGATTTTGTTGTGTGGTTTTAATTCCATGTGACGATGAAATTTTCCTTATAGTTTAACTTCATTCATTAAGGACGTAGGAACCTATGTGACAAAATCTGTTCATGATATATTGAATTTACAATTATGACATATATAGATATGATTCATACTTAGGAAAAACAATTTTTTATGACTTGTTCCCCATGTAGTTGGAGTGTATTTTTTATTTTCAGTTGTTGTAGTGAGACCCAAGATTGGAGATCTGGGTGTCAATATATATCCTGTGATGGTAGGAATCAACCCACACATATTTCTTGATAGGTCATGCAATTGAACATCATGTAGTGAGTATGGGTACTCCACAACATTAAATGGTAATATTTCGACTGGGCCCATTAATGGAATTCTGGGTGTCACTACATATCCCATGGTGATAAGAATCAATCCACACATACTTCTTAAGATATTTTCCTACACTGGTCTGATCCATATGCATAGAAGGGGAATTTTAATGCTTATTTGTTGTGAATGGTCCCGAAGTTGGAGATTCAGGCATTACTACATATCCTGTGATGATAGGAATCAAGACATACATAGTTCTTGAATGGGAAACTCTCTACGTAGGTCTAAAATAAATAAAGAGGTGGGAATTATTTCCTTTGATTATTTTATCTGAACATAGGATTTTAGATCCAAGCATTACTATGTATCCCATATCGATGGGAATTAATCCACACATAGTTCTTTAATGGAGGTGTGGAAAGAGACTAACCGCAGCAACAACGGTCCTCTAAGGTAAGTTCCATAAGAATTTATATATTTATATCATGTTAGGGACATCAACTATGAAGTTTAATGTCATGTAACGGGGACTCATGGTAAAAATTTTATGATCTTGAAATCAGGAATATGATGAGACTATTGTAAGATTTTATGCCATATTTGTGTGGGTAATCCCTTTCTAAAATTCCAAAGCACATGTGAGCTACGATCGGTGTGAGAAACAAAGAATGGAAAAGATTCCTATGAACATGTAGAGGCTGTTATGAATAAGATAGGGAAATTTTGTTTCATGGAGTGGATGGAACAATATATAGGACTGATACTTCCCTACATATCTCATTGACAATGATAATTAAGCCAAACGTAGTTCTAGAAAACCCATGCAGTTTAATATCATGTGGAAAGGAATTTAGTAATGCATTTTAACATCTTGCAGTAAGGACATGGATCATCCAATGTGAAGGAAAAGGAAGGTTGTGGATGGGACCAAAACTAAAGATTTGGGTGTCACTACATATCCTCTAATGGAAGGAATCAAGACATATTTAGTTCTTAGATAAAAGGATTCCTTGTGCAGAGTTATCTCTCACACAAGGATGGTGGCATCTCATCCTTCATTTGTATATATTTGGCTTGTATATGGAAATTGATTAGTTATATGGTCCTTCATATGTAGTTTAACATCATGTAGTGAGGATGTGCTCTATACAATTTAGTTTCATGTGGTTAGAACATGAGACATTGTGCAGTTTAAAATATTTCTTCCATAATGAGAGATGATGTGTGTTTAACTTCTTATTTCCAGGACGAGCTCTGTAAATTTTAAACATCATGTGGTTAGAAAATTATTCATATTGTTTAATGTCATGTGGTTAATACATGGTATACCATTCAGTTTAAATCATTTCTATTAGGACTTGGGATACCATCTAGTTTAAAGTATTACTATTAGAACTTGAGAGATCATACAGTTTAAAGTCTTGCTATTAGGACTTGATCGTATAGTTTAAACTCAGTTTACTAGGATGATAGGTGCTTGATGATATATATGCAATGCATTTCTTGAAAAATATTTCATTAGTGGGGGGTGTGACATGCTCTCCATCCATTGTGGACAATGAGTATACTCTATTATGATAGACCATTCATATGATGTAAGGCCCTTCCCATTTAGGTTTCATCTATGGAGGCTTGATACCTAGTATAATTGGGGTTTTGATAGCCAATACCAGTTCTCCTTGAAGGAATGAATGGAGTTGAACCTTTTTGTGTAAGCTTCGTGTGATCTGATTCTGATGGACCTTAAGGTAGTGTAATGTACGCAACCGGTTCTCATCAAGCTCATCCAATTCATCCAGCCGCTTCTACGATTTCTCATCATTTAAGAGTTTTGTGCAACTGTCTATTCAGATAAAATGAATATAAACTTATATGGGTAAAACCACCTCTGTCTCGTACACTAATGAATATGGCATTGCTTGTGTATCAGTACACGTGGAGGTACATTAGGCCCATAGAGTATGGAGGAGATTGTCCAGCCAGGAATTCTTATCCTTATTCACCATAATCTAGGGTGTATTTTATAGAGCCTTATTGAAGGCCTCTATCTATACATTATACACTAAATGGTAGAAATATGAGTGATTTGAATTTATATATTACTCATGGTATAACTTCTTGAACTATATAGAAAATATGTTTTTGTCATTATTTATCAATATTTTGTGAGGAACCTCAAACCTGGTTATGATATAAAACTTCAAAAAGCTAGTTATATTCTTCATATTGACTTTCTTAAGGGTTATTTTCTTACCACATTTGTAAAATAAGTCAGTAGCAATAAGTATTTACTTGAATTTCTTAGTTGTGGGTTAGGGATATAGCCCCATGACATCCATTTCCCCAATGGAAAATGTATAGGAGTATTTAGCTGTATTTAAAAATTATAGGGGTTTATGGATGAAGTTTTCATGGATCTGACAGGCATGAAATTTCTTGGTTAATTCCGCACAATCATGTATCATAGTTTTCTTGTAATAACCCATTATCCTGATTTGGTGGGAGATTATTTTTTTATATGGATGAGCACCATAGGAGCCTTCATGGAATTCTTTAATGATGGTGGGAATATCTCTTTCTTCTGTGCATCTCAAGAGGATTCCATCAAAGCATCACTTTTAGAGGGATTTTTTTTCATTTGGACCATCTATCATGGTAAAGTTCATTGCATGGATTCGAATTTATTCCCTCCTAGCTCGACCTACTGGGAAAAATCTATTTTATAGATAACCAACTACATGCTCTATCCATATAGGGGTGTATACCAATTCATCATGATCTTGGGTGGTGTTGACCTAATTTATTTCTTCCATATTACAGATTATGGTTAATGAGACCATTCTTATATGTGTAATATGGAAGATTTCTTCCTCCTAATCAGGGTTAGGTAGGATTGTGGTTGTATTAGCCAATGTGTCAGCATGATCATTCTATTATTGGGGATCATGATGCAACATGAGCTCAAAAAGTAACTTGACCATCAATTCCCTAGAATTTCCAATGATAGAGTTAATTTATTCTTTTTAATGGAATTTTCACCATTAATCTTATTTATCACAAGATCTAAATCCCCTTTGATATTTAGTTAGGCTATAGACAACTGTACTGCTAGTTAAAATCCATTTATGAGGGATTGGTATTCAGCATCATTAATTGTGTAGTCCTAAGATAGTGATGAATAATAGGTAAAATCCTTTGTTTGGAGAGAAAAATACAACCCCCATGAAAACCCAATTGATCTTCAGAGTTTCCATTATTTTTTCAATAGGACTTCATGAAGTTTTATAAAAATAAATCTCCCATGTCCAGAGAGTATTATGAGCATATAATACATCCTCATCTAGAAGCTCAGTGTCCAATAATTAATTCTCTAGTGAAGGATGTGTTGTAAGGAAATTGGCCATGGTTTTACCTTTCACCAATTTCTATGAAACTAATTGGAATTCATATTATTAAAGAATGACCACCCATCAAGAAAAACATCCAGTTAGAATAGGGTGTCCAAGGATTCACTTCAGCGGATCAATATGAGATACCATATGGACTTCATGATGCTAAAATTAATGCCTTGTATTTTTTATTATGAAGATGGGTTCATGGTAGTTCTTCTCAACATCAGAGTATCGAATCTCATTACCTTTCAATGTCCAACTGGGGTAGTAGATAATTGTTTTACTCGCTGCATCATTTTTATGTGTGAGGAAGGTGACTAGTAATAATTCCATGGTGGCCACATATAAGATGAGTGGACTTCAATCCACTAGAGGTATCAGAAAATGTGTGTGTAGTAGGTACTACTTGAGACCTTTAAAAGCTTCTTGGTAGCCATCATCTCATTGATAGATGATTACCATCTTCATTATCTTGTTGAAAGGGAGACCTTTTCAGCCAAGTTGGATATGAAACATTGAAAATAGGTGAGGTTCTCTTGGATCCCCTTTAGTTTTTTGATATTTCTAGGGGTGATATTGAAAAAATATAACTTTTATTATTTGGGTTGACCTTGATTCCACATTTATATACCAAAAATCCATGAAACATTCCTGATGTTAACTTGAAATTTCATTTTAATGGATTCATCTTCACACTGTGATTTTTCAGCTTGTAAAATATTGTTTAAATATTCATGAAGTGATCACATCACCATCAGAATTTGAAGACCTGGTCATCAATGTAAATTTCAAGTATCCTTCATAAGAATGGATTAATTATATTATTAATGGTGTGTTTATATGTGGCACCATCATACTTTAAGACAAAGGGAATGACCTGCTATATAAATATCCCTTAGGATCAATCAAGAGTTATGCGATCGACAATGGGAAATCATCCTTTGGGTAGTGCTAATTAAGGTATCTAAAATCAATTTATACCCTAATATATCCATTATTTTTCTTAATAGGGGTGATGTTGTAAAGTCATCTTGTGTATTTCACTTCTCAAAAAAATGTTTTCTCTGATCAAATTGTCAAATTACGCCTCTATATTGGTGGAATGAGTGGGGTGTATCCTTCTAGATACCTTCTGAAAGCATTGATGTTCTTTGGGTAAATTTATATGGTCTGTAGACACATCTGGATTTAGTTTGGGAATTTTTTTTATAGTTTTGAGTGAACATATATAAATATTTCTTTAGAAATGTGATGTATATCTCTTTCTCTTTGAGGGGAATGGTGAAACTAATTTGCGTAGGCCATAGGTCTTCTTCTATTCCTTGTTTCACATGTATAAGATTGTTAATGGTGGTAGAGACACCCTCTTTTAATGTGAGAGGGATGTTCCTAAGTTCATCCTCTTATTCTTCCACTTCTAAGTATATGGAGACACTTTTTGATGAATTTGGAAATCTAGGGTCTTTTTTGTCACTATCGAGGTGAGAGGGTCTGTAATAATAGAAATTATCATCCTCTACTTCTTAATTCATTGTATAGAGATTCCATAGTAGATTTTATTTTAAACTAACATTGGTGAAGTGAGGAACATAGATCTATGGGACTAGGTCTATCACATCAACTATATTTATTGTAATCACATAGTCATTGTTGAGCATATTCAATGGATTTTCAAGGGCATTCCCCATGTCATTGGGAGATGTAACCTATATATCATCATCCACCATTGGTTCTTTTCCTCCACTTTTATAGAAACCCACCTTAGAATATGTGGATTTGCAGGCTTCAGAGGGGACACTGTCACCATGTAGTATAACAAACATTCCATTAATGGGGTATTTTAAACATTGTTGAAATGTTTAAGGCACCGCTATATGTTTATAGAGCTAGGGAATTCCAAACAGGATGTTTTATGTAGTTTCTTACTAGATAACCATGAACTTAGCTTTAGATATGAGTTTCCCAAATCAAGTTTTGAGTTTGATCTTCCCAATATGTTTTTGGCCATGCTTATCACACCCTTTAATGGTCATGTTTGTGGTAGATAAATCCACTTCACTATATCCCAAACATCAGAGGGTTTGAATCAGTATGAGATTTTTTTTGGATCCATTTTCAATAATATCCCTTAAGAAGATGACATTATCGAGTCATATCAAAAACATATAGGGGTATAATGTTTCCTTGGATGACCTCTTAATGATCATTCTATGTAAACAAGAGGGATAAATGTAATTCTAATGACATAGTATCCATTCGATAGGACTTGGATATATTGAATTTTATCTTAAATTCTTGTGGGATTTATAGGGACTTTATGATTAATTCTTTGAGTTCTTTTGAAATATGGATCCCATAAAGGATTAAGTGTTTGGCTGGGAAAACTGCTAGATTTTTCAAAATGTTTTACTTTTCTGCTAGATTTTGGTGATTCTTTATGTGGGGTTTCTCCTAAACATGTGTCTTAAGAATTGAGTAATTTGAGTTAGATGGGGTTGGTTCTTGTACAAAGGTTAGGGTAGAATCTTCTACTAGTGGCCTGGGTCACATCGGCCTTCCCCATTTTATAGTTTCATCAGATAATCATACCCCCTCTAGGTATTTATATAAGACAACTGGGTATGAATGACTGCTAGAAGGTTCTAAGACACCTCCATATCTCTACTAGGTATGCTATAGTGCCTTACTATGGGTCTCATATGCATATTTGTCCACTTTGAAGACATGACTGAAATATTTGGTTCGACCACAACTGTATTGTACCCTATATTCTTAGTTCCTACATGTGAAACCTATCATTCCACAGATATGTGAGGGAAACTGATACATAGAGGAATATTTATCATTGGATAAGGGATATTCCAACTGTATCACATTGAAAAAACCAAATATGATCTCTTTGTCCGATAAGGGTTACATTTTTTAGCGTAGTTCCTATGCTTTAGATGTTGAAGGGAAGAAATATAAAAGAGGTAGATTTTTCCTTGGATTAGTATACAACTCCTACTCTTCTGCATCTTCCTACTTTTGATGGTCCCACCCACTTATTGGAGACATGTCTGATGTCACCTTCTTAGGTGGTGGAGCTATTTAGGGTCTGTGCAGCTATGATCTTAGTGTGGCATGAGCTCAGTCAACTATTTTATGAGTTAAACATTTTTTGAACCTCCACTCATGACTAGATTTGAATTTCTTCCAATCAACCTCTTCTTATGACTAGGAAATTGTTATATAGGACACCTATTATGAGGAATTATCTAACACCACCAATCCAGAATCGAACATGCTCTGAAGGATTTATTTTAAGATAAAGCAGTCTGGAATGTTATGAACCAACTTTCTATGGAAAGGGAAGTAGTTAGGGTGGTTAGTGTAGTTGACCACATCGAGCTTCCAAGGATGTGGAATCTTGAGCAGGTTATTGTTCATGGATGCTGATAAATAACTATGGACTTTTTCATTTTGGAATGAGTATTCTTTATACTTTCATTCCTCAAATATCGAGAGACCTTGATTTATTTGTTCTAGACAAATGAGTTTTTTGGTTTTTTTCACATAGAAGGAGGTGTAAGGTAATTTAGTACCATACTAGGTTCTTGGATGGGCACCTCTACTGGATTGAGAGCGATAGCTACAACATTTTATTTTTCTAGTCTATTTTTCTGTGATGAGGGAATGAGTCAAGACTTGGATAGGGTTCACTTAATGGTGTCTTCCAAACACTATTGAATTTATATAAACTCATATAATCCACCAAGATACTTAATTGGGATCAGAGGTGTCTGAAACTCATCCTAGATATTTTCATTATAGAGTTCCAGTGGATGCTTTTATGAGGGAGGGATGTTGAGTGAATAGGTAAAACCTTTCCACCTTACTATAAAGGTATACACCCACTCATTTTCATGTTTATTATAGTTTTTTAGGTAGAAAATTTTTATTTACCTTAGTGTGGAGATATCTTGATAATGTAAATGATGAAAAAGGTCTTCTCATCCTACAATATATTCTACTGGTAGGCTGTCATACCAAACAAATGTTGGCCCTACTAGAGTTTGTACAAAACATCTCATCATGGTTTCATCCTTCTGATTTCGAGATCCCATCATCGTCCCACATCGGGATAAGAAATTTGTGTGATTATATTTTGGGTTTCCTACATCATTTAAGGTCTATAAGGTAGTATTACCAAAATTGGTGGGGGAAAAGTGCCATCCACCCACTCAGGATACGACTTCCTCTCAGGCTGCATAGGTGCATGTCTCCCCTCCCGAGATTCCATTCGAGTATCCAGGGACTCGATGAAGTTAAAAATCTATGGGGGAACTATTATCTAAGACACCTCATATTTAAATTATGTGAGTGGGGGTCATTAATTTTTCTCCTCTTTAATATCCCATAGATACTCGATTCCTAGTAATACTGAATGATTTACCTGGAGAGGGAGAGGTTATCATTATAATGGAGGTAAGTCATGAAAATTTTCAACTTTCTAATTTATGTAGACCAGATACCTATATATGGATCCAGTCTGATTCTCAGATAACACTATTACTGGAGGATCAGATATGGGAGGGAGAATATTCATCTCTGTCTAGAGATGATACCTAGTAAGAATATTTCCCCTGGGCAGCTTCTCGTTTATTTGTATAAGGGTTTGTATCTCACTCTTATATCTTGGAAAATGTTCCTCAATGGAAGGAACCTCAACTCTTATGGGTGGTGATTGGTATGTTTCCACACCTTTCAATTTTTTATTTGGAAGTGCTCCTCTGGAGAGGCGGTAACTTAATATTTGGATGTGCCAGATTTTGGAGCATCCTTTGGTTTCGGGTGAAAATAGCTTTGTTTAGTGCATCCAAATCATCCTCCTCTCAAGGATGATTTTTTATGTGGAGAACCTCTACATTTTCATCCTGATCTATAAATTTTTTCATGTTGTAGTGATGAAATTAACAAATGAATATTAGGAAATGGTGGTTGTATAGTTACTTTTGACACAACTGGATGATTCTAAACTGCCTTCATCAGGGTCATTGTTTGATCCCTTATCCATATTGATCCATTTTGGATTGTAACCATGGAGGGATCTGATGGCCTTCATCATATATTCCTCCTATCTCGACCTATGATTAATGAACTTTAGGGAGTTTCTGGTCATGATTTCTAAATGTGCCTTGAATAATAGAGTTTTTTATTGTGGCAGGAAGAACAGATGGGGTGTTGACCATTCATATTTACCTCCCAATATGGGGAAGACTGATTCTCTCTGTGATGAAGATTATATGAAAATTTCCATTTCCCTATAGACTGAGGGTTATTAGGGGACACAATTGGCATTGATTGATCCTATTTTTGAGGATCAAATGATTCCATATAGGGATTCGATGTCTCTCAAGATAGAAATTGATATATAAATCCCTCCCAGACCAGCGGTATAGGGTTGATCTAGAATCAACATTGATTTCATCAGGACCTTATCATGGGATGATTAACCTATTGATGTTTATTGAGATATAAATATCCATATCCTAGTGGTATGGATTATATTTGAAGATGCTACTGATATGTAATTAATCCTCTCATGAATTAATTATCCGAGAGGTGGATCTGGTGGTAGATATTCCCTCAACCTGGTGAGATGGGTCCACTCCTGGATGGATATTATATAAGCTACTACTATGGAATTTTTGATGTGGTACAATTGTTCTTTCATGGGATCTGAGTGAAGTGGCAGCCCATGATGTGAATCCTTCTTCACGAGAAGTTTTTTAGTTTATCGTTACTTCTCCTTCCATGTCTAAAAATTCATTCTCATTAATAAGAGGGGCCAAGTTGAAAGAATTTTTGGCTATCCTCTCCCACGGCTCATGATTTCTAAGTATAGTTGAATTAGGGACATTCTCTTGTGGTGACCAACAAGCTCATCTGTCACCCAATCCTCTAATTTTTTGCTAGAGTCTATGACATTATAAGATGTCGTATTAAAAGGGTTGTTCTATTCTGGGGATATATTAAAGTGTAATTCCCCATATTCAACACATCCTCAGAAATTTATGTTTGGAGACACTCAGAGAATCAGTTGGTAGAGGTTTTTCATGATGCATTTATAAACACTACATAGGAATTTTTTATGCTCCTCCATTCCTGGGTTCTGGGCTACAGAAAAGGTGGCCATATCCAGATGAAAAAAGTGTATTGATGAGTTGAAGGTGATAATCATATTTTTTATTGGGGATATTTCTATCATTTAGTAACTGATGAGTAGCACACATGTTTTGGTGTATATAATGGATCCACTACTTTTATATCTCATTTAGCATCTCATAGTTTGAATTAGAGAGGGGCTAAAACATAATGGGGAAGTTATTTCTAGATAACTCTATCCATATGTCAATGTCAACTTCATTTTCAACATACATACACGACTCCATATGTTCTGAACATAGAAGATACTTCTGAGGGTCACCTACTGACTAGAGTGGAGTGCTACTAGAATTTGATGGGAAACCATATGTGATTAACTTCGATGTTTCAAGAAACTATCTATATGAAGGCGCCTGAGTTTGGAACACCTCTTTATATGATGGAGTCTAGGAAAGGGGAGGATTTCTTTGTTCATGGGATATATTTCCATGGAGAGGTTGACCATTGTGGATGTTATGAGTGGAGTATCTATGATCCATCTCAAAACTACCTTGAGGATGACTATTGTGGTAATAATCATCTTCTTCTTCAATTGAAGATTTTAGAAACACCTGGGATGTTTATATTGTTTCTTGAATTAAATCAAGGACACTATCATCGAGACTATTAGGAATATGAGTCTCATTCCGCATCACTGCTAAAATATTCGGACCTACATTTTAGAATTGTGTAGGGATATGATCTTGTTGTATGATGATTGATGAAAATTACTTATAGTCATCTGGTGCTACAGGAGTAATATCCCGCTACTGAGATGCTGCGAGAATATGCCAATGATATTCATTGTTATTGATATGAATATGAGAATATACCGAGTCCTGTTTTATTCTCACTTGGTGAGCCTCATTCAGGATGGGAGTATGAGCCCTATCTTGAGCCTTTTGAATATTCCTCTAGTCTTTATTGGTTGGAATAAGAGCCTACCCTGAGGTATGTTCCACTCTCACCTAGTGAGCCCAGATTGGAATAGGAATATGTGCTAGATCTGAATATCCATTCCATAACATAATATATCAATATACCTTTAGAATGGGATAAGTTATATGAGCCTCCTCTTGTGTTATCGCAGATTTATTCTAGTGAAGTCATTCATCTGCGGAAGTAGTAATATGTTCCCATCTTATGTGATCTGCTAGAATATGGTAGGAAGATTCACTAATAGAAATATGAGCCTATCCTAGGCCACCTTCCGATCTCACTTGGTGCGCCTCAGCTAGAATGGGGATATGATCCTGATCCTGGGACTTTATAATATGTTGTTGGTCTTCTTCAATAGGAATATGAGCATGTCTTGAGGCATGCTCCCCTCTCACCTGGTGAGTCCCATCCAAAATGGGGATATGAACTTGATCCTAAGCTTTTCCAATATGGTTCTTGACTTTTTTGATAGCCAGTAACCCTATCCCAAGGCATGTTCCACTCTCACCTGATGATCCCCAATTGGAATAGAAATATGAGCCATGTCCAACACCTCATCCATTACTGGAATCTACTGATAATCCTCCTGGATGGGAACACAAATGTATTATTTCTGCATAGTAACCACTTGTTCATAATGATCAGAGTGTTAAGTTTTCCAGGATGTAGGGATAGGAATATGCATTTATCCCTGTATCTTTACAATTACTGGAATGTTCCAACGGAGTTCTTCAATTATTTCTAAGATGTGGTGGAATTTTAGAAAAATGTGTATAGGGATATAATTATACATATTTTCTATCTCTACTTTATACTAGCATATATATTCGATTGAATTAAGGATATGAGCTAACTCTTGTCCTCCTTATGACACCAGAATATACTGATGCACTTTATGTATGGGGATAGGGATATGCCCCTGCCTGTTATGGTAATATCTCTTAGACTTGTTATGAGTGATAAGGGATAAGATCATGCTCAGTGGTTACTAAAATAATATGCTGACAAAATTCATCAGTTTGAGTGGGGATATGAGCCCACTCATAGTTATCCAGAGCCTTCCTTACCCTATGTGTCCTTATCACCAGTTCATGGTTTTTAATGGTAGCAGTGCATCTAGTGGTACCCTCATCAGGTGAATGGTGGGTACCAGTGGGATGGTTCTAGAGATGACGGTTGATAGGAACCCTAATTGGCATCTCCTGAACTATAAGGGAGTCATATTTGACACCCTGGTCTAACTTCATCAGAGACTGATGGTGGTGGTTTTCGTGCCCCAGGGAAAAGCTCTTGAAGCTATTGGTTATGGTGATGAGGGCCACTGGCTTATCTACAAATTTATACAGACAATAAAAACTCATCAGTTTCTATACTTGGATTCCCTCACATGCATCTTCCAGGTTCAATATTGTTCCGCATTGGTGGTATTCCCAGACAGTTGTGTTCACCACCTGATGTTGAAGCTATCAGGTAGATGATATCATTTTATGACCTGCAGGGGTTTTAGACATTGGTGATTTATCAAAATGGTCACTGGATGAAGACATTATCTTGGATTGGGGTGTTTTTATGAGATAAGTATCTTCAATCATGAAAACTACAAGGAATAAGGTTACAAACTAGTGAAATATCATTGGCATGACTGTGTTCAATCAGATATGCATGGTTAATGAAATTTTCCTTTTATTACTGATCTATCCATTCTAATCGCATGGACCTATCAAAGCAATGATAGACTTATTTCATGCGAACCCCAGTTATATAGGATCATATATAATATTTATTTTAGGCTTATCTTCTTTATTTGATATTCCAACAAAGTTTCCTAACACATGGTAAAACAATCATCCTGTTATTTAAAGCTTTTATATTGGGCTCATTTAT
Organism: Viscum album; assembly: GCA_963277665.1. NCBI lineage: Eukaryota > Viridiplantae > Streptophyta > Magnoliopsida > Santalales > Viscaceae > Viscum > Viscum album. Next base: position 1,706,459,937 of record OY728140.1, on the reverse strand, counting down.
TGCATAGAGTATGAAAAGAAAAAGTGGCCTTACACATGATTAACTAGTCATTATATTATTTGATAGATTCCGATAGGGTTCACCATTTCTGTTTGAATGGAAAAGAGATGGCCAGAAACCCCTATCAAGATGGATTCAGTTTGGATTGATAGTTGACTGTGATGGGTCCATTTCGGGCATAATCATTAACAATGGGTCACTATTTTAATTATTGATGGAAACTCCCAATGGTTCCCTCATTTTTAACTTGGTAAATAACAAATTTTCAAAGGAAGTTCATCAATTAGTGTTTCATGCCCAATGATTCTTAGGGACTCACATTGGTCGAGAGGATGGCAGTTCATGCTCATCTCACCCTTTTGGGGGTATTTTTTTACTACTCCTTGACTCTCGTATTGATTTTATACATGTTTGGAAATCTATCCCTAATCCTGATACAAGATAGGTCACCTTGATGTAATTATCATAGGTTAACCCCGTTTATGTGTAGGAGAAGGGGATATAATTAGTGAATCCAAATGTTTTTATCTGATGTTCTTCATTTTTTCCCACCACTGGGGAAATTCATATATAATAAAGTCATATAACAAGTTGATATGGAATTTTATTCCACATAGGCAAGTGATTAATATTTTGAGGAGGGTATTGAGACATTATGAGGTGTCCTATATATTTTAGTTATTTCAGGAATCAAAAACCATGTAGTTTTTCAAACCCATGTAGTTTAACATCATATGGAAAAGACATATATATGTTAACTTCAGCATCAGGTATTCAATATTGAGTCTTGAGGATACATCTAATGTATCCTGATCATGGAAAGAATCATAGTTTTCATAGTTCATTTGGTTTCTCAGTCCACTAATAGATGAGGTATAATGATCATCCAATGGGAATGATTGGGTCCTGATGGTTGAAATGTTGGAGACATGGGGGGACTTGCACCAAAGTAGATGAATATTTGAGTTCAGGCCTTCATAATTCATATTATGAATCCAATTTATTGAATGAATTGAAGTTATTATAGTCATTCACACCCTCAAGACTGGGCCCAATGTGGATACCCTTATATAGAGGTAATTATATCTTTCCACTCATCATGGATTACACACCGAGGTTTACCTGGCTAGTGGAGATTCATGGTGTGAATGATATGACCATTGTAACTTCCTAAGATCATGTGATCCATGTTCGATGTGATAAAAAAGGGATAATATGTAATTAGCCTCACTGCATATGGATGTAGGAATTTTGTGTTAGGAAAACCCTTTGAATGTTTAATGTGGATCTTAGACCTTTGGAAGGAATCCTATTTCTCCTAGTTATGTAAGAAATCAGATTCATCATGGTTCAGTGATTTGGGGCATACACACTGATGTATCCCTGATGTATTGGACATTACATATTATTCCACTGATCAAGGTTTACACAGTAACATTTCCCTTGCTTTTGTAGAGGTATATGATACAAATCATATGACCATTGCAACACCCTAAGCCCACATGATCGATGATCGATGTGAGAAACAAGGGATAGAAAATGACCAGTCTCACTATATATGGATGTGGGAATTATGCACTGTAACATTCATTCAGATGTTAATATAGATCTAAGGCCTCAGATAGGCATACTACATATCATGGTTATAGAAATAATTAGAGTTCTCATAGTTCATTTGATCAGGGCTTACACATTGACATCACCATTATAGTTGGTTCTTAAACACTAAGGATAGACAAGGATATAAAATATTGGGATAACCTTATAGTCTAGTCTTACACATTAAGGATGGAATATGTTATTAAATATTTGGATGCCTTGTTGACCTGACCTAATTTCCTACTTTACATGTATTGATTTTCTACTCAACATACCTTGATTATCAGTTTGACATCATAGAGGGTGTCTTCCTAACATGTCCAAATAAAATTAAATAATATACTTTACTTTTTTGAGGGACTTCTCATAAATTGGATGGAATATACAAAGGTTTTCATGTGATCAAGGATGACTTTTCCGGAGGACATCAAAATACCTAGTCGGTTAATCCTAGAATTCATCACATGATCTCAGATACCATGCTTAGAGGGTATCACATGATCCATCTGGAATAACCTAGTGTCATCATTAAAGCTCTATAAAAATCATGGAAGGCATTGTGAGAGTAAATATGACATGTCTCGGTGGGTGTCATATCTTCTGGATAGAACTTATGAAGGACATCATGAGTGTCGTCAAGGGATGTTGCAAGAGACAGATGACATAACTGGGTGCTACCGTGACACTCATATTTCATGAACTCGTGCCACCCTATGAGTCAAGATACATATATGAAGAATACCACAAGGTTTGGATGGTGAGAACAAAGGTTTTAATGAGACATGGGTGGCATGCTTGAGGGGAACCATGTGACTTGTTTTTGACAAGTCCAGAAGAATTCACATGATCCAAATAGTATTCTAAGAGGAGATTCACATGATCGGGGTGGCATGTCTTGGTGCTATCGCATTCCCTGAATGGTTCATGTGAAGTACATGAGGATCAACATATATTTTCTTCACAGATATCTCTAGTTTTTTATTCTTGGTTCTATCCTTTATATTTTGAATTCCTTATATTCATTCAGTATTATATTGTTTTAAGTCTTGTGTATTTTAGAACATATATAAGATGTCTTTTAATTATCTTTATAAGTGTCTTTAACTTGATATATTAGGGATCATACAAAGTGATTATGCATGCTTCATGGTTATTGTGGTTGTTCCCGGAATCTTACCTGATGGGAAGTAATTTTGGTTGCAAGATAAGCCACTATGAAAAATTCGATCTAGTGATACTGGGGTGGGGGATTTATAGGCCTCACTACCTAGGTTGTTCACCACTTTTAATAGAAAATATCACTTGAATATAGGCTCGAGTTGGTGGAGGTTTTTGGAATCACACATCTTCACGATGTCATGATGTGAGTTACTCTGGGGGTATCACTTGATTTTCAATGACTATGAGAGATTCCCGTAAAAACCTCAATTTTTGGATTATTTTCAATCAAATGGGTGTTTTTGAATCATGTGGACATGCTGAGGGGCTTTCATATTTTCAGAAAAAACATGTCCAATGGACTTCATGAGATCAGGATGCCTATTGAAAGGCCTTCGTGTGATCTCAAGTGACTTTTCGAGGACCTTCCATGAGATAAGGATGGCATGTTAGGGGGGATTTTGAGATATCATACCATCTTGTCAAGGGTTATTGTGAGACTGTATTGTGGTCATCCTAGGCATTTTTCATAAGTTTTATGACCATAAGAGGCTCTCATATCCTCCTGTTTATATTTCATTAATTTATTTTATAGAGGGTGGAGATTTTATGAGGTTGTTTGAGTGTTGTCAAGGATAATCACTTTACCTCATGTGGATGCACTACATCACTACAAGAGGTCTTGTGAAAATTCATGGTAATTTTATGGTCAATTTCATCTGTTTTTCCTTATGAATCCAAATAGGGAGCATGAGGTCACATAGACATACTTAAGGCCCATCACATGATAAGGATTCCATTCCTGCGTTCTTTCTAAAGATGACGTGGACATTTTATCGGGGTTATTTGGCATCTTGCAGATCACTATGGGCATGTCACATGGTGTTCACAACCAAAAGATGCTCCCACCTCCTCCCCTTTTATTTTCTTTTATTTTATAAAGGGTTGGAGTTTCTCATGTTTTATTGGATGTTGTAAAAGACAATAATTCTCCCCTTAGATGATGAATCACTTAAGATTTATGACCATGATAGGATATTACCTTTTGGATATTTTTCTATTATTTTCAGAGGATTTTTTGAGGGTTTTTCAAGAGTCCACTTGTTGAAAATTCAAGTGTCTTGGGGGTGTTTTCCAGGTAGCCATCATGCAATTTCTAATTGTCCAGGGTTCCTTTGTGGGAGAAGAATGACTTTTGAAAAGGGGATTCATGGGGTCTTTTATAGGTTATTTTTTTCACATGACTATAAACATGACCTTATTTTACTCATATGATCACATGTCTTCAAGGGTTCACGTGATCCACATGATCATGGTCGCCTTCCTCTTCCTTTTCTTTTACAGAGAAAATAATACCATATTTAGGTAATTATTCCTTTTTGAATTTTCCAATGCTCATTGGGTGGAAATAAAAAATATTAATATGTTTTTATATCATGGGAATGACTTAAAACCATCTCCACTTCTATCAAATACATTACCAAATCATCATTTATATGAATGGTGGACTACTACCCCGTGAACCGATGTCATTCATTTTTCTATTCCCACCTCTCATAGTTGAACATAATTATATTTATATTGTTTATATATGATACTTATGATATTATTATGATTATGGAATTATTATATCACTCATAACTTCATTCATTCCATTTTTTAATATGATTACGTCGCTATTCTGTACGGCGGGCTACCGCCTAACTATAAGATGTGATCCAATCACACTTTACATGGAAGGTGTTAAGGGTGGGTTTAATGAATATATGTGATATATGTGACATGATAATTATTATATAATTATAATATATAATTTAAATTTCTTTCTTTCATTTCAAAAATAAAATGGAAACATCGCTCATGTGTACGTACTCCCTATCATCTCTATGAATGGTGTTTTTTATTTTCTATCACTTAATTTTATGGATTACTATAAATACATATATACTGAATATATATGATATTTATATAATGGTTATCCTTATGAAAATTATGGAACCATGATCAAATTAAGAGGACTAAAAATATAAAAAATCAAAACATATATGAAAAACAAAGCAGTTATTACCTAAAACATTACTTTAACATATAATTCTAAATAAATGGGTAATAAATGTTCATAATAAAATCATAAATGGAATTAAATATATAAATATTTTTATTTAATATATTTATAATAAAATTATATTTATTATACAGTATGTTTGAACATTTTTGAAGAAATTCCAAACTTATGGTAAGGGATTTTCATCTCACTTTTTACTTCTGTGAGACACATGCCATATTTAACATCTAATTATCTTCTATGGTGTATATAATACACATGAATGCATTTAATGATTCATATATATAAAATTATGTTTATTTATATATCCATTTAGAGATTCCTCTTTCATGGGGTCTATAGTTTCACAGTTACCCAATCGGTAAGGTATTTTTGTCTAAATTTTCCTTTTTTGAGACATATGTTATGTTATATACCTATTTTGATTTATGAGGTGTATATAATTATTATTTGAAATTTTATATCATGAATATAATTATTTTAGTTATATTATATGTTTCATTTAATTTTATTGTTTCATGGGAATTATGATTCAAAGTTACCAAAGTGGTAAGAGTTTATGTTACATTCCCAATATTTATCAGGATTGGTTATGATTATACTTATAGTGATGAAATAATATGATCTATAATGAAAGAAACTCATTTATTTTATTATCCTCTAGTTATCAAATATATTTTCAAGTAATAAAACCATTTTACCCCATTTTGGTACTTAAGATAATTGAGATTATTTTAAGAAAATCTAACTTTATTTCTCTCTTCACTAGAAAAACATATTTTCTTTCCAAACCAAGTTTTCTAAAAATATTTTTAATTTTTTTTATCATTATCCAATGGTTTTTAAAAAAATTAACCATGTTTTAATTTTTATAGGAATTCTTTGAATTTAATATTAATTTTATTTTCCAAATAATTCCTGTTTTTATTTTACTATAAATGTAAAATAAATATTTTTTTAACATGTACGTAAGGAACATAACTTCCCACAGTCATTAACATTATTTTCATTGAATATCACTTTATATGTTTTTAAATTTATTTTAAAATAAAATTATTTTATTTATGTTTTATATTTTAAAAATTATTTTTCAAAGATAAAAGGATATTTTCCTAAAAAATGATTTAAATGATTTTTAAAGATTCCATTATAAGTTTTCAAAGTTATTTTTAAATAAAAGGATTTCAAAAAGAAATATAAAATATAGTTTTGAAAAAAATATTTTCAAAGAAATTTTATTTTTATCAAGAAATTTTGCAAGTGATATATCTTTCAAAATCACTTTCCATATAAGAAAAAATCCATCAATGTTACTTATTATTTAATAGTGATATTATCCAAGGATACCATTCTTATTCTTCCCATGAATGGTTTATGTTTATGATGAAAAGATTTATATGAAACTCATTTCTATTCCATAGGTTATACCATGATATTATACTTATTAAACCCCCTTATCTTTCAATGAGTTATGTTTTGATGAAATGTTGAATTCAATTTTAGAACCTGTTTATTTTCAGTAGGTCATGTTATGATAAAATTTTTATGAAACTAATTTCATTTCATGGTTTATGATAAGATGATTGTTTTATAATCTTATGAAACACATATGTATTATCTTTTTTATGTGAAAGTTGGGACCTATATCTCCCTCCAATGAATTGGGTAAGGATAAATGTTATATGATCTAAAAGGTTACACAAGAGGTTATCCCAAGCCTAAAATTGGGTACATGGGATGTAATCCGAAGCCTGAAGAAGGTAAATAGGTGTTTATCCCAATCCTAACATGTTATTAATTTCTTGGTGAGTATCCTTGACTTATTAATTTCTATTTTTATGTGTATTCTACAATTACGTTTCTTATACCATTGTTATTCTATCATGGATCAAGTTATTTGATTATATTATGATTCATGTATTATGAACTTCCAATATTTCTTCCATGACTCGATATTATGATCTTTGATATGTAGGTTATGGTTTTCAAATTTTATTATCATGTTATCATACCCTTATTTTCATGTTATTCATATGCATATCCTTTTTTACCTTTACTAGGAATTTGAGTTCACTCTTTCTTATGTTTCCTTTCCTCGTGTTATAAAGAAAGAATTTAAATAGAAGTACTAAAGTGGAATATATTTATGAGAGACATTGAAGATATATCATGAATTAAGAATATTTTGTTCCATGTTTCCAAAGGAACTAAATTATTACGGTCATTGAGCATGTGTTTTTATAATGTAAGGAATATTCATCTAAAATATGTAATATCCATATATGATAATCCTAGGTCACTATAATAATTCCCACACATAACCTTATTATCTAATGAGATATAAAGTTTTATCCAATGCATTAGAGGCTTATAATGGACCCACCATTATAATAATTATTAACCATACATATGTTTTCCACACAAAATATTATGTAATACCCATGGAAATAAAATGAGTTTCATATTATTTCCAAATGGTATCGCCTAATAAGATATCAAGAGTAGATTAGTTGAACCCCAAAAATTAATCACCTGAAAGAGTATAAAATAATTTAGAGAATGATCATTTAAATTACTCTATAATAGGTAGATCCTTAGGTGGTAGAGAGAAAAATTATCACGAAATAATTTTCAAAATAGTTTTGTAACATGGTTATAAAAAAAATTTAAGTTACATGAAAAATAAATTTTAAGGTGAAAAAAAGGCATTGAAAATATTAATTTAGAATAATTTCAAATATTTAATCCTTGAAAATAACTAGAATGAAATATAAGAAATGTAGACGAGAATATAAAAATATTCATAAGTGAAATGAGATCCCTTTATTTATTCTTTTAAAACATTAAACTTCATTTAAAAAATGAAAAATTCAAAAAATAATGGCAATATAAATTACTAAAAAAATTAAAACATTAAGAGGAAGATTGATTAATAAATATATTTACTAGAAAAGGAAAAATAAATCCCTCATAGTAAGGGTAAACATAAGTGAAAATAATCAATGATCATAAGTGAGCATAATATAGACATGATCATGAAAAAATGTATAATTATAAAGAACATAGAATCAATAGAGTTTTCCCCAAGGAATGATATAAGGAAATATAATCCATAAAAATTTCTTGTATAACCTGAAATAAATAGAGGAGATATGAAATAATAATCATGAGCCACATTACATACCTAAAATAAGTAACATAACATAATTTTTTTTAACAAAACATAGAAATGTGGCACAAAAATAAGCATAAGAAGTTAAGAAATTGTGAACATATTTAACCATAATAATTTCTATAAAAAATGTTTTTAGTATGTCTAACCATAATCATTCCCATGAAAAATGATGTAACGATAGATAATCACCATCATGTCATCTATATATGGGAAAATCCAATCATCCACATGAATAAAATTATTATCTCATGATATATAAATCATTACCCATAACATTGGTGGGATATAATGGGCCCTCCCATCTCATAATGATAAACCATACATATATATTCCATAGAAAATATATCATAAAACATATCTTGATAAACCTATAGAAAGAAAATGAGTATCATGTCATTTCCAAATGGTATTTCATAACATTACAACATGAGTAGATTAGTGGATGCCTAAAAGTCAATCTCCCAAAAGAATAAAAAATATTTTAGAGTATTATTATTAACATTACTCTATAATAGTTAGATCCTTTATAGAAATAGAGGTAAATGAAAGAGAAATAATTTTCAGTATGATTTTGTAACACGAATTTAAAAACTAACTTATAAGTTACATAAAACTATATTTTAAGGTGATGGAATGAGGACATTGAAAAAATTAATTTTAAAATAATTCCAAATATTGAATACTTGAAAATAAATTAAGTGAAATATAATAGATATGGAGTGGAATATAAAAATATACAAAAGTAAATGAAATCCCTTTAATTATTCTTCTAAAACATTAACCTTTATTTTTAGAATGAAAAATTCATGAAAATTGGAAATAATATTTCTTTATTAAACTATGAATATGTGAAGAGTAATATTCATTATTAAATATGTTTATAAATGACATAAAATGTGTTTATTAGGTAAATTTTAAATATGATATTACTTTCAAACTTTTTAAAGGAATGTCAAAAATGGATAATATAGGGAACTCTATGAAAATTACTTTTAAACATTGTAATGTAAATTTAAAGATAATGTTAAATTTCGTAAAATAATCATTAAAATGTAGATAATAACATTTTTGAAACATTATAAAGAAAATGTTCATGGATGAAAAAAAACCATTAGAAAGTATAAGAATTATTATTATTAAAATCATATTTTTATTGATAAATAAATTCTCCAATGAAGAAGATTTTCATCTAAATATGTAATTTAACTAAATATAAAGTTAAAATGGCCAATATAATATGTAATTCGTATAATGAAAGATACTTAGAATAGAAGAATCATTGAAGAAATTTTATGACCCAACAAAAATGATATTGAACCGACAAAATACTTAAGGATGTCATAATTTTGGAATTAAGAATCCTTTAGAAATGAATTTATAATAAATGAATTTAAATCTAATAAAAATAAAGGTAAAATATAATATAATATAATCAAAGAATTTAAGAAAATAAAACTTATAAGGATGAATTTCAAAAATAATGGTTATAACTAAATAGACATAAATTAAATATAACAACAACCCATATGACTTTAGTAACTTTTGGATTAAAAAAATGAAATAAATATTGATAAATAGGCTTGAAAAACTCATGAAATAAAAATTATTTATTATACATTGATACAATTGAGGATTAATTATCCCATAAAATATAAAATATAGTGCACATTATAAAACAAGTCTCAAGGAATTGAAATTGAGACAAATAACCCTTACATTGGATTCCCTCTTTCTGAGACATATGTTATCTTACTGTATAATAAACAAAAACTCATTAACCATGTTTTTCACAATAATATTCATGTGTATTACCTTTTATACTATTATTTTATGTGAATTTATTATATTTTTATTACTCATTTAAAATTATTATTGATCATAAGTTGTTAATGGTTTTAACAATCCAAATGGTTTTGGTTATAATTCCAAGTTCATAAGTTCTACATCTCTTAAATAGTTAAGGTAATTTAATATATTCTCTATAATGATTCATGATGTTCCAAGTTCACTCCATGGGAGTTTTGAGTTTGGTTCTCTATGATAGAATGCATAACGTGCTTGTTTTGGTAATTTTTAATAAATTAAAGGATGTATATTAATAAGAGGTTTAAATATTTATATTACCATTAAAAAAACAAAAAAAAATTACATATTAATATAATATCATACCAGTAAATATATCATCATAAATATCCATCATAAAAAACTATAGCATCATTCATGTTGGTGGTTAAGTCAACCGAATATTTTGTAATAAATAGATGACTTTTATTATGAAGTGTTTTTATTATAATATCAAATTTTTAGAATCAAAATAGTATTATTTATATGTTATTAAATAGATAAATTATAATTGAGAAGATGTGGATGAAAATGATAAATAAAAATTATGATAAAAAGTTATCACTTTTAAAGAAGAAATTGTATTTATTCTTAGAAAACATATTGGTTTTGTGGAATTTATATAATAGCTAGGGACCATATGTAATACCCAAATATTTTTTAAAATAATACTATGTTTTAAAGTGTATGTGGCATGAAATACCAAGCTTAATCAACCAGAAAATATTATCTAAATATAGCCTTTATAACCTACCTATTGAACTGGTGGGTATAAATAGGAATAACCACATTATAAAATATATGTATAAAGGTACTAATAAATTAAAATTTATTTATTAGTTCCTTGTAAATAAGAATTCAATTATTAGTAAATCCATTTTATGCTTCAAAAATATGTTTTCCTAAAAAAAGGTTTTATTTCATTTTGTGAGAAAAAAATATAAATAATTTATTAAAATTTAAAAAAAAATATTTGATTAAATTCATGGCATTTTTTTAAATAAAATTTTTTAAAATAACCCACAGATTATTTTAAATAATGTTATGAAAATTTTTATTTTTTGATGAATAGTGATAATACTAATTTCTATAGAAAATTATCTTTTTATTTCAAGTATTTAAAATGTTTGATTTTGTTTTAGAATGTATTCAAAGTAAAAATGGTTTTTTATGTTATGAATAATCCAATTATGGTCATTAGAATCAATTTTATGCTTGATTTTGGTATAAAAACTTTTTATAAGAAGACATTTTTTCTATAAAACCACTTTTCATTGTGTTTTGTGGGTTTATTTTTAAATTACATTATTTCACTTCATTGAAATAAAATTGATAAAATAGATTCCCTATTTTTAATCATAATAATTAATATTATATAATATGGTTAACTTAATTTTTAGTTATAATTAATAGTAAAAATAGTAAAAATAGGTTTCCATGGATATGGTTAAATCAGGTTTACAGAGGGTTAAACTAAAGTGATATGGGTTAAAATGACTTAAAATATTATCTAAATCATATTTTATGGATATATTTATACCCTTATCATCTTATTTTTAAATTTTTTTATGGGAAACTTTTCACTAATAATGAATTGATAATATTTAAATATTTTCAAAAATACCATGTGTGTCCTCAACCTCACTTATATATGAACACCCATTCTCCTCTTCTCTCCACACTACAATATCCATTTAGATCAGCCAATACCAACCCAAATCCCACCCCACATCCTAGAGGGATTTTTTTTGGTTGAAAATATAACACACTAAGTTTTTTTAAATTATTTTTTTGGATTAAATTAAATTTCTTGGATAGCTTGGATTACACCCAACATCAAGTTAAGCTTATGTTACCCCCAAAACCTGCGTTATATTATTAATATTATTCAAACACAACTATTATAAAATATATATTAAACACAGAGATATGAATAGTAATTAATAATTTGTAAATATTAAGTTTAATGGTATTATATAAACAAAACACATTGATAAAAAATATTAATTTTTTTGATAAAGTCATTATATGTTTCAAAAATAATATTTTATCAAAAAAATTATTTCCTTTTAAAAAAATATTAAAATTAATTATATAAATTTTATAAAATTAATTTGATAAAATAAAATTAATTTTTTAAAATCATAATTTCAAAATTATCTTAGAGTAAATTTTTGAAAATTTTAAGAAAAAATTAATTTTTTAACGAACAGTGAAAATACTGAATTTTAATTGAAAACTGTATTTTCATTTAAATTATTTATAAAGTTAAATTATATATTAAATATATTTTAAAGTAAAATTAGTTCAATTATATATCAACTAATTCAATTTAGGTCATTAGAATTAATTGTATTTTGACATTGGATATAAAAACATTGTAAACTTCTGAACATTTTCTTTTTAAAAACTCATGGTCTTGTCGCATCTATTGAATTAATTTTAAATTTATTAATTCAAATTTTATAAAATGAATTTCAAAAAAATTATTTCATTTTTGGAATCATAATAATTTATATTATATAATAATTTTGATTTATGTTTTTACCAAAATGAACAATGAAAATAGTAAAAATCAATTATCATGGTTATGGTAAAAATTGGTTTATTGGGGGTTAAACTAAAATGATAAGTGTTAAAACGACATAAAAAATTTTCTAAAATATATTTTATGGACATATTATTACCCTATAATTTATACTTCTTAACAATACTCCATTTTTGACCCTTTTGTTTTGTAAAAAATGTGGGTACGATTTTTTCTTTTCAAATATTACAAGTGTGTCACTCACCTCACTTATGAAAGGCCACCCACTATACTATCTTTATCACACCATCAAAAAAATTTATTTTTAACAATAACTACCCAAATAAATTTATAAATTCCTTCCTATTATTCTATAATCATTACTGTTTTAATAAATACAACCTAATAAGTCTTTTGGTGTAAACCTGAAGAGGTTACTCGAAGAAGAGGTAATGTTCTTTAATGATAGTTGTTTATATTATTTTTTCCACCACATAATTAAATTATTATTAAACCCTTATGATATAATAAACTCATTATATTCCATATATAGAGATTTTTTATCTTAATTTAATGACCTAAAACCATCTTTAACTCCATAAAATTGGTTATGAAATCATCGTTTTTGTGTATGGTGGACTACCGCCTCACGAACTGATATCATTTTTTTTCCATTAATACCTCCCAAGATTGGGTATGATGATGGATATAATTTATATATATGATATTTATTACATAATTATACCTATTAATTCATTATATAATATATTCCCTGTTTTACATTCCATTCTATAGTTGATATGATAACGTCGCTCGTGTGTACGGCTAACTACCGCATCTCGAAGCAATGTGATTCATTTTTCAAAATCAATTTACATGGAAGAAAATAAGGATAAATATTTTTGATATAAATGAAATAATTATTAAATTAATTACATATTTATCAATCTAAAAATATAATATATAATTTTCTTTCTTACCTTTTCACTCACTGAAAGATAATAACGACATTCATGTACGTGTGGACTACCGCCATCATTAAACGATGTGACTCTATCTTTTAAAAGAATAAGTTTATTTAAATTAATAATATGTTATTTATTATATTATTATAATTATTTAAAGATAAAATATTACTTACCTCATTTCCATAATGATCGCTGAAAAATGGAAATTTTACTCATACGTATGTACGGTCTATTGTCTTCATGATCGTAACAAACATTATTTCTCAAACCCATATTTCATGATTATTATTTAAAGTATAATTTATGTATAAATATTATAATTATTTCTTTATTATTAATCTCTATATTATGCTACCATGATTAATGTAAGAGGACTGAAAATAACAAAATTAAATCATATATGAAAAACAAAGTAATTATTTCCCAAAACATGACTTAAAAATTTAATTGTTAATTTATGGGTAATAAAATGTCACAATAAAATCACATATGGTATGATATATAGAGGTATGATTATTTAATATATTTTTAATAAAATCATATTTATTATAAAATCTGTTTGAACATGTATAAAAAAATTATATACCTAAGGTAATGGATTTTTAGTCTCTCTTTTATTTTTGGGAGATATATAGAAATTCACCACTTGTTTCTTTAATGAGGTATATATACTAAATATTTGAAATTTTACATAATTAATATACATATTTTCTAGAAATTTATTTTTTCAAAATAATTTATGATTTATTGGAGCTTATTATCCAAAATATTTCTAAATTGTTATGGGATTTTCATCTCACATTTAATTTCTATGAGACATAAGTCATATTCACCACATATTTATTTTATTATGAGTATATACTAACCATGAATGTAATTTATGATTTTTATCCTTATAATTATTGGGATTTACATATCCATTTTAGGATAACACTTTCATGGGGTTTATGATTCAAAATATACCAAAGTGGTAAGATATTTTCGCCTCAATTTTCCTTCTCTGAGACATATGTTTTTTAATGAACCAATCTTATTTTATGAGATGTATATACAAAAAGTTTGGAATATAATATCATGAATTTATTTATTCTCATGTAATATCATGAATTTATTTATTCTCAAGATATTTATTTATTCTCATTAATTTTCTTTTAATGTTACCGATGTGGTAATGGTTTTATAGTACAATCTCATAATTTATCAGGATTGTTTATGTTTATGAATTGATGATAAAATATTATGATCCATATCTCAATAAACTCCTCAAATTTATTACCCTTTGTTAATGTTATTAAAATAAATGTTCTCCTTTCATTTTCCTCTCCTTAGGTACTCAATATTTCAAAAGAATGTTTTTAAGAAAAATCATTTTTTTGGTCGAAACCCCTTTTCTTCCATAACATTGTTTTATAAAACTATTTTCCAAAATGTTTTTTAAATTAATCAGATCATGTATTGAATACATTTTTATCAGATTTTTATCTTAATAAAAATTACATAAATATTCATATCATTTTTCCAAAAAAACCATTTAGATTTTACCAAAAATATTAATAGAATCTTTGTTTTAATAAGAATGACATAAAAAGTGTTTTTCCCTATCAGGGATACTCAAAGATTTCAAGCTTAACTTTCAATTTTTAAAGGTTATTTTCAAATTAGATTATTTTTAAAATGTTATAATTTTTAAAAAAGCAATTTTCATATAAAGTATATTTTCTCATGAAATTTTCCAAGTGATCTTTCAAAATCATTCTCTATCTAAGATGAAATATTTTGATGTAACTTATGATTTTATGGGGATATGAAGCAAGGATACCATTATTAATATTTCTATGAAGGGTTTATAATCATAAGAATTTTAAGAGACCAATTTATCTTCCATGGGTTATACCATGATAAAATTATTATGAAACCAACTTCTTTTTCCATATGTTTTCTATGATGAAATGATGAAATTATTATGAAAACTTCCTCTTTTACACAAGTTATGATATGATAAAATGTATATGAAAACCATTTAATTTCATAGGTTATGATATGATGAATGTTTTGTGATCTTTTGGAACATAGGTGTATGATTTTCATTATGAGATGTTTGGGACCTATATCTCATTCCAGTGTATTGGCTAATGGTTAATGTTATATGATCTCAAAGGGTACATGGGAGGTTATCCCAAGAAAAAAAATTATGGAACATGGGAGGTTATTACAAGCCTAAAACTATAGGGTATATGAGAGGTTTTTGAAAGACCAAAACAAGATGGTAAATAGGAGGTCATCTTAATCCCAAAGAAAGATGGTACATGGTAGGTCATCCCATGCCTGAAGCAAGTATATGGGTGATTATCTCAAGCCTAACATGATATGAATGTCTTGGTAGATATCCTTTAAATAATATTTTCTATAATACAAGTGGATGTGGATCTAGCACAGAGGTACCTAGGGGTAATAACTTTAAAAATGGAACATTGAGATGGGATTAATCATCACCTAGTGCATGAAAATGGGCTTTGCTACACACCAGGTTTGACACTCCCAAGGGATATTCTTTGTAAATTTAAAAACTCTTTATGAACCATCATGAAGGATTTAAATAGATAATGATTATAAATAACATAACATAAACCTAAGGTGTTATAGATTAAAAAGAGAGTGTCATTATTTAGACATATTATAAGTGATTTTTCATGGTTATTGGGTTCCCTCTATGATTAGTGCTTCTCACACTATTGTTTTTTTAGTCAATGGATGGATCCTAAAGTAATCATGTTCATATTAAATGTGGTGGAAATGTTTTGATATTTCTCTTAAGAAATTTAATGATATTGGAGATCTATATATAATATCATTGATATGATTACATAAATTTCTCATGATATAAATCATGTGGGACTTACAAATAAGAAAAGGGGGAACAAAATTATATTTCGTTCTTCATGAGAATCTTCCACCATCTTTAAGTGGTTCTTCTAATCCTGTATTTTCTATGAAAGGTATCATCACCATTAAGATGATATTTTATATACTCCAGTGTTCAGATGATGAAAAATTGACTAAAAATTGTTTTATTATTATTATGAAAACACTTTTGAGGAAAATGTGAGACACCATACATGACTTCACCATTTCACCACTTCACCATTTCACCATTTCTCCACTTCCCCACATAAATCAATACAATCCTTCACAAAAAAACAACATTCATGAACAATGGATGGACAATACATTCAAGCATTAAAATGAACAAACCTTCATAGCTGGAGCTGACATCATCAAGAGAAGGTCGAGGTACCATGAACCAAGAAACATGAACATCCAAAGAACTAGACAAACCACAAAACCAGTATCCTCGCGCACCCATTGGTGCGACCATCGACACCATCAAAAATCCACAAACCCCTTGGTAGACTCTATTAAGAGTTCTCCCAACCCTCCAGTGAAATTAGATGACCCAAGGGACATCCACAAAGGGTGACGAAGAAACCAGATCGAGGAAGACCAGGCTTTCCGGACGTCGCACCCTACTCCGCAGACACAGCAGTGCAACCATGAGCTAGTCAAAACTTCACATACAAAAATAAAATCATCCATGCCAAAAACAATCTATATCCATAGATCCAACCATATAATATAGTTTATTAATCCAAAACCCAACTGCCACGATACCAGCGACTCCACTAAACCAAAACCAGAACACCTTCAAAGGCAGGACCCGCAGAGCAGCACACCCGACTGCTGATGACAAACCACCAAAACAGAAGAAACTTTGTTGCACAACATCATCCAAATCATATGAGGATCCTTATAAAGTAGTAAATTGCACATAACACCATAGAAACAACATCACCACAGCGAAAACACTCATCACCAAATGCATCCAAAACCCGACCAAATCAAAAATCAAAAAATAGAAACACATCACCGAATGGTAGACCCTCGAAGGAAAATGGCATTGTCGCAAGCTAGATTCGCATCCCATCGCCACCTTCCAGCCCGTACTTGAAGACCAACACAACCTCCCACCAAAACCAAATCCGATGTAGTAAAGCGTTAAAACCCTCATACCGTAGCAGATGGAACTCGTCCACAGGACCTTCACCACGCCACCGTGAAAAACCCAAGCCAAGTTGGAGGCTTGAGCAAGAATATGAGCCAAAAATCAGTTAAAATTGCCTAATGGATGAGCCCACAAAGCACAATGCCGCCGCAGGATGAGGAATCACACACCACGATCGCGCCGAGAAAAAGCACCGAGGAGAGGGGTCGTCGTCGACCTAAGACAGAGAAGAGGAAGATGGCGACAGGGGGAAACCCTTGGTGATGTAAATCAATGATAGACTCTTATCATGAATTGTAGGTAACTACATAAAATTGAATCCATGGATTAGGATGAGCTTAAGAAAATATTTTTTAAATAACATCCTCATATTCTTTGTATGAATATAGATAAGAATTTCCTAGAACTAAATCAAAAGTATGATGAATCTAGTGGTATCTAAGAGCAAAATTTTACAATACCTATGAGGTAAGATTATTTTAATATCCCACAAACTGTAAGAAAGTATTATATATTATTAAGTAGCTTAAAACCAAGTCTCAAAATGGATTTATCCATTTGATAATTTAGTACATATGAACATATTTTTTTTATGTGCTATCAAGGTTTAAATAGAGGTTGGTTTTACATTCTAATCTCATAGTTTTGATAAGAGGAGAAAAATGTAATTGAAATGAAAATCTAAAAACCATTGAGTTAATAAGATGATATTTATTTTATGCTCAATGTGTGAGAAAAAAATTGAGAAAATCTTCATAAGGTAACTAGTAAATTTTTTAAGTGTGTAATTAAAGTTTGTTAGGAAATCGAATGCTAAAATTAAGGGAAGAAGTTAGCTATAATTGAAAATGGAGAGAAATTTTTATGGAATGCACCACCCACACTCCTGTGTTTCAAGTTAATGTATTTAGTGAATCGTACTAATCAATACCCCAATAAAAGGACTAATATGGATGATAAGACACAACAAGCTCTAAAGAAAAATGAAAAGTGAAAATATTATCCAATCACAATGGATAAATTGGATCATGATAATTAGGGAAGAATTAAAATTCCCTTCTTAGTTGGGAATTTCATGTCTGATTTTTTATGCATGATCCCTATGAAAATATTATTGTTCATAATTTAATTAAATTTCATGTGATTATCATCCTCTACATGAATTATGGAATAATTATATCATATTTTATATCTTATCGGTATTAGGATAAACCCAAGATTCCAATGAAAATGTTTTTTTATAAGATAAAATATTATATAAGGAATAAGGTGTGAATTTACTTTTGGAAGTTTATATTTCTCCATGTAATATTAACTTAAGACTTATGAATTACACCCTGGATTTATAAGTTTAAGATTGATTATAAAGTTCAAAGTCATTGAAACCCCTTTGAGGTTTTATATAATGAGATTTTATCAAGATTAAGGATATTTTAAGAGACATTTATTGAAATGAAACCCTTTGGTTTTGTATAGACTAACAAATTTAATTGAGGAATTCTTTTACACTTTGTAAACTTCTGATTAAAGGTACTTGTAACTTCTAGGGATTATCTTATCTTTTATATTGAGATAATTATGGGTTATAATTGATCATATTATGATTTTTTCACACTTAATTGCTCTTAGAGAAGATTTATCATTTGATCTATTTTCCAGAATATAAATTAAGAAAGTGGTAATCTTGCATGGAGTTCCAAATTAAATTATATTTTTTTAGGATCTGTAGTTTTCCTTGATGTTTTAGTGAATTATTTAAAAATATATTGATATGGCATTATATTTCAGCATTGTATATCATACTATGATAAATGGTCTGACTGAGTGAACAGTTTAAATCATAGAGGATATATTGAGATCTTATTCTTTGAAATTAAAAGGTGGTTGAGATCACCACATTCATATAGTTGAACTTTCATAAAACAATTGATTTTACTAGAGAATTCAGATTCTCCCCATATGAATCCCTTTATATAAATAAGTGTAGAACTCCCACATACTGGAATGAAGTTAAATAAAAAAATCGATAGGTACTTGGGAAAGATCATGAGATGACAGTAAAGGTTAGATCCCTTTAGAAACATGTAAATACAACCCAAAATTGATAAAAAATTTAATGTAGATAATTTTTGATGTGATCTTGATTTTGATGTTGGTGAGAAGGTATTTCTATAAATTTCACCATATAAGAAATAAGTGCAAGCTAAGCCCTAGGTATATCAATACATTTTAAATAATTGATCATGTTGGGATAATATCTTTTTGTATTGTGCTTCCACCAAACCTACCTTAGGTTCATGATGTGTTCTATGTATCTCTCCTGATAAATTACATACCTAACACTTCACATGCACTGAATTGAAAGGTCATACCACTATAGAGAGATCTTTTTTATGAGGAACAATCAATAGAGATATTATATCATACAAAGAAAGTAATATGAAACAATACCACTCGCCTGGTAAATTCTTTTTGGAAAAACCATCAATTTGAAGAATTTATATGGGAACCTACAGAAATGCTGAGGTATATGTATCCTCATTTTTTGTATTATAGTGATGCATTTTGAGGTTGAAATTCATTTATGGGGGGGGGGGTAGAATGTAACACCTCGAGTTTTTAGCTTTTTTAATAACATAGATTTAATGGATAGCTTGTGTTACATGTAACACCAGTTTAAGCTAGATTTACACACAACATTGTGTTATCTTGCATTACACAAGACATAGAGTTTTAACAAAAATACAATATATTATTAATATTTTTCAAACTTGACTCTTATAACCTAGCTGTTAAACATATAGATATGAATTGAAATAACTAATTTCTAAATATTAATTACAATGGTTTAATATAAAGAAAAAAAACATATAAAAAATTGTATAATTTTTTGATAAAGTCTTTATATATTTCAAAAATACTATTTTCCCCAAAAAAATATTTATTATTTATTTTTGAAAAAAATAATAAAATATATTTTATACACTTTTAGGAAGTTAATTTCATAAATTAAAATTCATTTCATAAATTATAATTTCAAATTTATCTTTTGGTGATTTTTTTTATAATTTTCTAAAAATGTTAATTTTTGAATGGACTGTAAAAAATATAAAATTATAATTGAAAGTTTCATTTTCATTTAAATTATTTATAAATTTAAATAATATTTTAAATATATTTTAATGAATCATTAGATCAATTATATATCACATAAACTAATTAATTTAATTGGAATAAATTCTATATTTAAATTATATATGAAAACTTTGTAAACCTTTGAACATTTTCTCTTTGAAAACCCGCTTTCTCATCACATATGTAGGAAGAATTAAAAATTAAAAATTTCCACTTATGTGAATTGAATTTTTAAAAATGGATTCAATATTTTGAATAACCATGATTTATAATATAGAATAATGAAAAATTTTTTTTTGAAAAAAATGAATGGTGAAAACAATAAAAATTAATTTATGTGGTTAAGGTAAAAATGGGTTTGCTGGGGGTAATGCAAAAATAATAAGTTTTAAAATGACATATATACTTTTCTAAAATATATTTTATTGAAATATTTAGATCATATAATATCTAAGTATCTTTAATACTACATTTTTAACTATTTTTTTCATGTGAAAAACGTTGGTACACCTTTTTCTTTCCAAAAAGTACAAGTGTAACACTCACCTCACTTATAAAAGACAACCCCTATCCTATCTTCCTCACACATTAAAACCCCTTTGGTTAAGAGAATAACTAAAAAAATAACTTAAAAATAAAATAATCTCATCCTAAAATCCTTATTTTGGGTTGAAATCCAACCTAGGAAGGCTTTTGTTTCAAACCTAAGGAAGTTACTTGAAGAAGAGGTAATATTCTTCAGCGATCATTTTAATTTTATTTCTTTCTCCACCTCCTTCAATTATTATTAAACCATATTTTTATAATAAAAAGTTTTATTCTATATAATTATATAATTTTATTTTTATTTAATTACCTTAAACCATCTCCACTTCCAACTAATGGGTTATGAAATCATCGTTCATGTGTACAATGGACTATCGCCTCGCAAACTGATGCCATTAGTTTTTCCATTCCCACCACTCATTTTTTGGTACTATGAATGATATAAATTATATATATGATATAAATAAAATAATTATACCTATTAATTCATTATGTCATATATAATTTTTTTTATTTTTCATTCTATAGGGGATATGATAACGTTGCTCATGTGTACGGTAAACTACTGCCTCATGAAGCAATGTGATTCGTTTTTCACTAATGATTTATATGGAAGACAACAAGGATAAATATATATGATATAAATAAAATAATAATGATATTATTTAAATATTTATCATTATATAAATATAATATATCATTTTTTCTTAACTTTTCACTCACTGATATATGATAACGTCATTCGTGTACGTGTGGAGTACCACCTTAAAAAAGAGATGTGACTCTCTATATTCATAACCACACCAAATTTATGACATGTATAAGTATATTTAAATTAATAATATTTTATTTTTTATGTTATTATCATTCTTAAAAGATAACATATTACTTACCTCTTTTCCATAATGATCTTTGAAAAATGGAAATGTTACTCATGCATACGTATGATCTACCATATCCATGATCATAATGTACTTCATTTCTCAAAAAACTATTTCATGATTGGTATTAAAATAATAATTTATTTAAAATATTATAATTACTTTATTATTATTATTTTATAGATGATTAAACTTTGATCAAATTAAGAGTCTTGAAAATAAAAAATCAAAACAAACGCAAAAAACAAAGCAGTTATTACCAGAAACATGACTTTAACAATGAATTGTTAATAAAATAGTAATAAAATGTCACAATAAAATATTATATGTTATTATATATATAATTAGTGTTATTTAATAGATTTATAATAAACTTATATTTATTATTTAGAACTTTTTAACATGTACAACGTAATTGGAGACTTAAGGTAATGGTTTTCCAGCCTTTCATTTATTTCTAGAAGACATATGAAAATTAAACACTAATTTCATTTATGTGGTGTATAAATTTACCCTTTTACATGTTAAATAATTAATATCCTTATTTTATTTAAATTTAAAATTTCATTTTAAGTTATTTTTTATTGAGTTTTACGATTCAAAAGATTGTTAAAGTGATAATAGATTCATGTGTGACATACACAAGCCATATTCGCTATGTGTTTTTTTATGTGGTGTATATACTTACTATGAATCTATTTTGTGATTATTATCCTTAAAATTATAGGTATTTACATATACCTTTGAGTATAACTCTTTCATTGGTTTTACGATTCAAAATATACCAAATTGGTAATGGATTTTTGTCTCAATTTTCCTTCTTTGATACATATTTTTTGTTATGCACATATCCCCTTTTATGAGGTGTATATACATCTCATTTTACATGTAATATACTTAATTCATTTATTATCAATATATGTTAAATTTCATTTAATTTTATTCTTTCATGGGACTTTTTATTCAATGTTACCAAAGTGGTGATGGTTTTATGGTACAATCTCATCGTTTATGAGGGTTATTAATGCTTATTCTTCTGATGATAAAATATTATTATCCATCTCTAAATAAACTCAGAAACTTTATTATCTTATATTTATTTTATAATAATACATGTTTTCTCTTTATTTTACTCTCCTTATGTACTCAAGAGTTCAAAATAATTTTTTTAATAAAAATCATCTTTTCGGTTGAAAACCCTTTATCTTCCAAAAAAATTATACAAATGTTTTCGCTATTTTTTTTACATTATTAAAATGGTTTATTAAATAAATTTTTACCCATGTTTTAATTTTTACAATTTTATTTGAAATTAATATTCATTTATTTTTTTCAAACAATTTTTATTTGGATTTTACTAAAAATATGAAAAGAATATTTGTTTTTATCATACATGATATAAACTATATTTCTCAATTTCATGACCACTTAAATATTTAAATTTTTCTTTAAAAGCTTTCAAGGTTATTTTCAAAATAAATTATTTTTAAATTTTTTTAATTTTTTAAAAATTTTATTTTTAAAGAAAATTTATTTACCTCAAGAAATGTTACAAGTGGTCTTTCAAAATCATTCTCCATATATGATAACATCCTTTGATTTAACTTATGATTTTTGGGTATATGAATGAAGGATACCATTCTTATTATTTATATAAATTATTTATAATGAAAACTTTTTTATGAAAACTTTTTCTCATCCATGGGTTACACCATGCTAAAATTATTATGAAACCCACTGATTTATTCAAGAGTTATTTTATGATGACATGATGAAAGGATTATGAAACCTGGAACTTTTCCATAAGTTATGACATGATTAAATGTTTATGAACCCCATTTCATTTCATGGGTTATGATATGATGAATTTTTTTTGATCTTGTGGATCACATGTATATTATTTTCATTATGATATGAGTGGGACCTATATCTCCCTCTAATGCATTGAGAAATGATTAATGTTATAAAACATCAAAAGGTAAACATGAAATTTTCTCATGCATAAAACAAGAGGGTACACAAGAGTTTATTCCAAGACTAAAACAAGATAGTATATGGGAGTTTATCCCAAGACCGAAACATGAGGTTATATGGGAGTTTATCCTAGTCCTAAAATAAGAGGGTGCACGAGAGGTCATCCCAAGCCTAAATTAGGTACACAAGTGATCAGCCAAAGCCTAACATGTTATGAATGTCTTGGAAGATAGACTTGATATAATATTTTATATGCATATGTGTATACCATAATTCTATGTCTTATTCCAATGTTATTCTGTCATAGATTATTTGATTTGATTTCATTGTTATTCATGTTTTATGAACTACCAATTTTTATTTCTTGAATAAGATTATGGTCTTTGATTTACATGGTATGGTTTTCAAATGTTATGTTCACATATTCATACCCTTAAGCTCATGATATACTTTTGTATCTTCTGGTTTTACCCTTATTGATCATTTAAGATCAACCTTTATTATGTTTCCTTTCCCAAATTTATAAATAAATGATTTAAGTAAGATTAATAAATTGGAAGATCATTATGGGGACATGGAAAATATTTTATGAATTAAGAATATTATATTCCAAGTTTCTAATGGAACAAAACTATTATGATCCTTGGGTGTTTTTTTGTGTTATATAATGAATATTCATCTAAAAAGATTTAATATCCATGTATGAGAATCCTAGGTTTCTATAGAATAATATCCTTAGAGGTATAAAGGTTTAAAACAAAAGGAGTTTTCCGAAGAAGGGGTATAGATTTTAATCAAATATTTTTGTTTTTTTTATTATTCTACCTTTTAAAAAACTATTTCAAACGTTTTGATATAATAAAATCAGTATATTCCATATAATTAAATGTTATTTTAATTATTTAATAACCATAATAAGTATCTTTATCCACCTAATGGGAAACAAAAAAAATTAGTCATGTCTACGACGGACTATTTCCTCACAAACAGATGTAATTTTTCTTTCCATCACTTCTTCATATGAATACTAAAAATTATGGATCTAAATGATATAATATAGTATATAATATATAAGTTGAATTTTTATATGGTAAAATAAATTTATTAATTCATTCTTTATAATTAAAATTAAAAATAAAAATATCACTCGCGCATACGTGTGGACTACCGCCTCATGAGACAATGTATTTTATTTTCCATCAACACCTCACATGGATGTTTATATAGAAAGATTTAAAGAATTAATTTTATATTCATGATATAATCATAATTTTTTATGTTAAAATAAAGAATCACTTACATCCCATTCTCACATTGAAAATTGAAAACATTACTCATGCGTACGTATGGGTTACCGCCTCCATGATATAACATATTTCATTTTACATGTAATCTATTTATGGATGTTTTTATAAATATTATTTACGTATAAAATGAATTTTTTAAATAAATATTAATTTTGATATGTTGGAACCATGAATATTTTTTACCATAGTCAACCTATAAAATTCATTTTGGATTTATGAACCAAACCTCCTCAAAATGAAAAATGTGAACTTAATTGATTATGTAATTAAATTTAAAATGGATGTAAGTGAAATAAAATGAATAAATAACATGATAAAGGTTATCAATAAATTAAATTATTAACATAATTTTATTATTCTTTAGGATAAAAAACATTTGTATTAGGTCAGGTCATGAAGTAAGTGGTTTCTTAACTCAATTTCCATTCATTGGGACATATCACTTCTTTAATGATTATATTATGCCAAGATTATATATAAAATTAATATTTATTTACATTTTATTTAAAAATTTTTTTGTGTGTACTTAATGTTTTTACACATAATTACTCCATTGACTAATTCATAATTTAATTATATGATCTTTTTCATGGTTATTCATTGCAATTTTCCCTTTATTTGGACATATGTTTATATTATTTGCATATATTATATTATGAGGCCTATATAATCCTCAATTACATGTTATATCATATATCACCTTATATAAATGGTACTTAAAATTTCAATTTAATTCATTTCTTCCCCAATAATATGACTAAAATTTTCCTAAAATGGTATGAATTTTTATTATACAATATCATCTTATTTCGGGATTTTCTATGTTCAAAGTTCATATAAGAGAGATTATATGCTATTTTTTTCTTGAAACATATCTATTTTCTTGTTCTATGGTTTCGAATGTGGTTTATTATTTAAATTTCTATTAACACCCATAATTATTTAAGAAATATCAATAAAATTTTTTTTAAGTGATATCGATCTTGTATATTCTATTAGATCGAGAATTTTTCTCTTCCATATCAATTATTTAAAAATTGTTTCAAGTATTATATTATTTACACATTAATTATTTCTTATGGTCATATTCATGTATTTTTATCTTTTGTTAAAAAATATTTTAAAATAAATATTTCTAACATTATTCATTTGATGCATTTTCACTTTATTTACCAACATAAGAAAAAAATGTTTTATTTTAACATATATGTTTTAACCACTTTTTTTCACATCCAGGAATATTTTTCATTTGAAGATTTTTTTTTTAAATTTTCAAATGTTATCTTCAAAGAGTTTTTTTCCAAATATTATTTAAGTTTTATTTTTTTAAAAGTTATTTTCAAAGTGAAAAGGATATATTCCTTAATAATGTTTTTAATGATATTTCAATGGTATTTCTATTTATAAAAAACATCAACCCTTTATTTTACTTATACTCTAATGGGGATAATTTTTAATGATACCATCCTTATTATTTATCTATATATATTGTGACTATTTTAAATAAATATTCAGGGAACATATTTCTTTTCCAAGGTTAAATCAATCTATAAAAGAATAATAGTTATTATTAAATTGAAAAGTGAAATACCTTAATGATTTTTCTCATTCTATATTAATTTTAAATATATATGGATGATGGATGGATGGTTCCATTATCAACTAAGGTTGTTTGGTTCCATTAAAAACCACACATGGGTGGTTGTGTTATAAACCAAGGTTGGGTGAGTTTGTTATAGTCGTACAGTGAATTAATTAAATAAACAGATCTAGTTGTTGTATGTTACTCCTTAGAGAGTGACATCGAGTTATCTTTTGATATGTACTATTATAAATAAATGAAGTTAACTATTGTAAGATAATATTGAGAGAATATTTTAATTGTCCAATTTTGGTGGTTCCATGAAGAATGTTTGATGTTCCAAGTTATAGACATTTTTTATTTATGCTTGTATAATTTTATAATATTTCCTATAATAAAATATTATTATCACATGGCTTGTGATTATTGAATCATAAGTCTCTTATCTTTGATTAATTCATTGTAAAATTTCCCAAATTTTATAATCTTGGATTTTATGGGTATGAAATTTCTTATTTTATGGTTATTCACTTTGAATATATTCTAATACCCTTATCCCATTATGTTATCATTAATTTTGTTCAATTATTATTACCTATATTTACCCTTAATAAGAATTTCATATGACCAATCCTATGTTTATTATCCCTAGGTAGTGAATAAATATGTTATGTAAGGTATGTCTTGAAGATTTTCGTGTAAGATATGATAAAGTAATACTGTGAAATAATAAAATATGAAAGTCGTGGAAAAAATTTCTCATTTAAAGGCATGGATAATGTTATGTAAGAGTTTGTCATAATTATATAAAACACCAAACCTAAAAATCCTTGTACATGAAAGTGATAAAATATTTACATTTAATGTTTTATGTTTTGGATTATTGAAATTGAGTCACATTTATTTGTATCAAATTTAGAAATGTAAAGATTTTATTTTAAGCATCAGATTTCAGGAGTGCAGATTTAGGGATACTATAGTTTGTATCAGAGTAGGTTTTGGATAACAATAGATATTATGATGTTTTTATGTGCAGTTAACTTAAGAGTTATGGATACCATCATGGATTTATAAGTTTAAGTTTGATCATAAGTTCAAAGTCATAGACACCCCTTTTGAGGTTTAGAGTGGTGAGATTTTAAGGTGACTAATGATAATTTGGGAGAAATTTTATTAGGGTGAGGTATATATAACCCTTAGGTTTAATGTGAATCATTATTTTAGAATAATTCTATTACATTTTTTTGTCTATAAGATGAAAATTTTTAGAAAACCTTTGATGTTAAAAAATTATTTAACATTGAGTTTAATAAGGTTAATTGGGATATACAGCTATTTATTTATGGAATAATCTATTTTGAACCTTTTTTCAATATTGAATTTTATATATTAATGTATTATTTATTTATATGAATATTTATTCATTTTTGGTATTATTCATCCATATACTAACCATTTTGGTTTTGGTTAATGCATAAATAGAGTAAGAATAACTTTTTATCATTTTGTAGATCATGTGATCCATTAGAATTTGATTTTATTACTTTAGGCATGAAAAAATCAACTATAATATTAATTTCATGGAATAAGATATGTGATAGAAGTTGAAATTTATTGATTTACAGCTAAAGGATAAAATTGTGATTATGAAATAAATTAAAATAAAGTAAATATATTTTATTATTTTCTTACTCTATATGGTAAATGAATTAATCTACTATAAAAAATGGATTGTTAAATAAAACCATTATATTGTAACCTTTACTTATGATGAATTGATGGTATTTTTCACACTTCATTGGTTTATGGTTTTTTGGATATTAACTTTCTAATGATCATTATATTTACTGTGATCAATGTTCTCTTTCACTATCCATCATTATTTGGATATTTTTTTACTCGATATCTATATTTTCACTTCCCACTAATTTTATCCTATTTGTAAACCTAGATATGTGATATTATATATGACCATCATATTTCTATTTACCTTTTTTAAAAAGGAAGTTTTATTAATGATTTTTATGATCCGAGTTTTCAATAAAGCTATTTTAAAATGACAAACCCTTGATTACTGATCACAAGATAAAATTTTAAGGATTAAATTTATTAGATGGGGATAATGTAACCCCAATATTTTTTAAAATAATATTATGTTTGATAGAATCCATTACATGCAATACTAATCTTAAACAACCATAAAATATTATTATTTAAAAATGACAACTATAACCTTGTCATTGAATTGGTAGGTAAACATATGAATAAAAAAATTATGAAATATATGTATAGAGGCCATGATAAATAGAAATTTATTGATTAATTCTTATGAAATATGCATTCAGTCCTTAGTAAAGTCATTTAATGTTTCAAATATATATTTTTCCTTGAAAATGGTTTTTATTTCTTTCCAAGAAAAAAATATTATAATCAATTTATTAAAATATTAGAAAATGTATTTAAAAAAAATGAACTTCATTTTTGATAGAATCATTTTCAAATTATCTTATAGTGAATTTTTTATAATTTTATAGAGATTTTTATTTTTTGATGAATAGTGAAAATACTAATTTTTATTGGAAACTACCTTTTCATTTCAAGAATTTACAAAGTTATATATTTTTTAAAATAGTTTAAAATTAATATTATTTTATTTATCTTATTAATGATCCAATTAAGGTTGTTATAATCAATTTTATTCTTTATTTTGGTATAAAATGTTTTTATACTTAAGGAAACATTTTTTATAGAAAACATATTTTCATCACATTTGTGGGTTTATTTTTAAATTTAATACTAAAAATTATGTGAATTGAATTTTATAAAATGGATTTCATGTTTTTAATCAAAAGAATTAATATTAAATAATAAATCTAACTTAATATTTGGTTATGATGAATATTAAAAATGATAAAAAAAATGTTACTATGGTCAAGGTTAAAACTGGTTTTCATGGGGTTAAACTAAAGTGATAAGGATTAAAAACACATAAAAACTTATATAAAACCTATTTTATGGGTTTATTTATACCTTAATAACCTTATTATCGAACTTCTAATTTTTATGGGACACCTTTCTTTGAAAATGACTTCATATTTTTTTAAATATTTTCAAAAATACCAAGTGTGTCCCCTCCCTAACCTATAAAAGTAAACCCCCTATCCATACTTAAATAGTCATTTATAATTAGAAATAAATTCCAATATACATTCATAAAATCCCTCCCTATTTCTTAGATATATTATATTTAGTAGAATACCTACCTTATAGGGGTCAAAGTGTAAAGAAATGGGTGATGTCAAAAGAAGAGGTTTGACTTTTAATCAAATGTTTTAGTTTTATTTATTCTTCTACATCCTTAAAAAATATTAAAAATATTATTATATAATAACATAAATATATAAAATATACCTATATATTATTATTTTATCTCCTTAAACATAATCCATATCTTTTTTCATCTAAAGGGTAATGAAACAACTGTTAGTGTGTACGGTGGAGAGCTGCTTCACGAATCGATGTAATATGTTTTCCATCATCACCTCTTATTGATGGTAAAAATGATGTATATAAATTATATAATATTATATATATTGTATTAGTTCATTTAAATAATGTTAAAATAAATTTATTACTTCATTCTTTACAATCCAAATGAAAAATAAAAACATTTCATGGGCGTACGTGCAGACTACCACCTCATGAGAAGATGTATTATATTTTCCATCATTGCCTCACATTGATTGTTTTATATATGGATTTAAAGAATAAATATAAAATTTATGATATTATCATAATTATGAAATGTTAATATCAAGATTAACTTCTTTCCCATACATTCATTGAAAAATAAAACAAAAACTTTACCCTAGTGTGCTTTCGGAATACCACCTCCATGGTACAACATATTTAATTTTTAATTTCCACATTTTATGGTTGGTTATTAAAATATTATTAGCTTATAAAAATAATCATTTTTTATAAATATTGTTTTTTATATGTTGGAACTATTAATATTTTTTACAATAGTCAACCAATGAAATAAATTTTGGATTTATGACTCAAACATCCTTAGAATATCTAACATGAACTTAATAGATTAAGTAATTAATTATGATATAGAGGTAAGTGAAATAAAATTAATAATAAACTTTATAATGGTTTTAAACCAATTAAATAATTTATATAATCTTGTTATTCTAGAATATAAAGAATACATTTGTTAATTTGTGGCATGAGGTAAGTGGTTTCTTAACTCAATTTCTCTTTAATGGGTTGATCACTTCTTGATTAATTATATTATATAAATATTAATTGTGAAATTATATTTTTTTGATTGATTTTGTATTTAAACTTTTTTTTGTAGATTTAAATTTGTTACACAAAATAATTCAATACATTAATTCTCAATTCAATGATATGATATTTGTAATGGTTATTCTTCTCAAATTTACCTTCTTTGAGATATATGTTTATGTTATGAACCTATATTATTTTATACGGTGTATATACTCCTATAAAGACCTGGAATTTTTGTGGATTTTTTTCTAAAAATACATGGGAATTTTACAAGTCTGCAGTTTCTGAAGGCACTTGATTCCGAGGCCCGGTGTGCCCAGATTCAATTTCTGAAGTTTATTTCAGGTACGTTCAGTAAATGTAAGAGCGGGATTTTCTATATTTTAAACTGGTTCTTAGAATTAAAATCTGTGGGCACCATTGAACTCACAACGTCAGCGATTTCTTAGTGAGACCTTCACCGCAGTTGTGTTCTAACGAGAATGGAAGTTAGTTTTTGGAGTTTTTAAATTAAATTAAATAAAAATAATGTGTTACTTTATTTTTATTTGGGGCGGTTTAATCCTCCAAGGGGAGGTTAGAGGTGGGGGCCATGACATCCAAACCTCCCATGGGAAGTTATGCTGGTGGGGACCACCCACACATAACCTCCATTGGGAGGATATCTTTTGTAGGGCCCACACGAGCTTTAAACCCCCCCATTAAACTCTTCATTTATGTGGGATGTCAACTCTACACCTTCCCCCATTAATTTTCATTCTAAACCTCAAAATTAATGAATTGATCTTCTTTTAATTAATTGGCACCATTTTTGAATTCTTTTGAATTCTTTCCAACCATTAAAATAATATATAGTCTATTATTTTTGGGCTGGAAAATATTTTGGTGGAGATTTGAGTGGGAGAACTTCATTATTCTAATGAAGAACACCACACACCACCGAATAATGACAAACTTATTCATCGATCTTCTACTAATCCAAAAGAGAAGGAACCGACCACAAAGAGCACTGACGACGCTTCTCGACGTCGATGAATCGAATTCCTCTTTTCCTCTCCTTCTATCGTCAACGATCATCATACGAGGTAGGGTGATTTGAGTTAACTTATGTATGAGTTTTTACCCTCCGATCTTCGTCGTTTTTTTGTCCTTCTTATTGCCGATTGATATCATCTTAATGAGAAGGGCTCAGACCGCACAAACATCGTCCAACCCCCCTATTGTTGTTCTCATTATGTTGACGGCAGAGGCGGAGCAATGACAGCCGACATCGGGATGGCCGCGAAGGAACCAGCGACGCAAGGCCTCCAGGTCGCCAAGAGGGTGCCACCCCATCGTTCTGCACGGAAGTAGAGTCGCGGCCATGATGAGGGGGGAGGCATGTGGCGCCGTCACTCCGTGCAGAGCCCAGCAGAGGGTCGAAGCCAGGGTGGGCCGCGGCCAGGGCGGGCCACGGCGGAGGGGCGCGGCGCTGTCGCACCTCGCTGGTGGCATGGAGCGGTTGGAGGCACGGGCCAGCATGGAGGTGTAGGACGCCGTCGGGTCTCGCATGTGTAGGACCGGCACCACCAAGCACCAGTTTTGGTTCCACCCAAACGGTTCAATCGTTCAGGTGCTAGGGGGTGCACGCCTCCCCCCGGGGTGCGGCTAGGGTAGGCCGCTGGGCCGCCTTCAGCCGGGCTACCCTCGGGCTAGGCCTCCTTCAGTCGAGCCGCTTCCTCGAACCGGGTTGGAACCTCAGACAAGGTTGGACCCCGGTCCGGACCGGGTCAGGTTGGGTCGCTCTGATTGGGTCGGACCGGACCTGGACCCACTATGACCAGTTTACACCTTTTTTCCCATATCTTGGGATATGGGTGACTGATCGAAGAACCGTTTGTGGTGATGGAAAGATTAGAGAGATATGGTTATTTTTGAATACCCCACTTGAGGTTTGGACACTGTTGGGATATAGTCGGGTTGGATTGAACCTAAAAACCAACCGGGCCCCTGTGAAAGAAATGCCAATAACTCACAGACCGGGCATCCGATTGACGCACCGTCTATCACGTTGGAACCCTTACGACATGGAATCCTTTTGGGATACTCCTTTGTGAAGTTTAGTGTCTGTCCAAGTACGATCGATATCTCAAGGGAAGATTCTACAGAACTCGACCACACTGGGTGCAAGGAATCCAGTGGTTGTTAGTGATGCGGAGGTTAGAGACAGATCATACGGAGTTCAGTGCTCAAGAATCCTATGTGGGTCAGTGCATACCGATCCTATGTGGGTCAGATCCTGTGTGGTTCAGTGCTCAACGATCCTGTGTGGGTCAGCGCATACCGATCCTATGTGGGTCAAATCCTATGCGGGTCATTACGGGGGTTAATACCTATCAATCCTGTGTGGGTCAGGCTCTGTATGGTCTGAAGCAGTGCCTCTTGACCGAATAAGATGATCTAGATTTGTGACTAATCATCTGTACTTCTATAATTCACTGAAATCCTGGTTTGAGATGAGTCAATGACTTTCCTGTTTTCCTCATGGTTGAGATGGGGTACTAAACAAATTAGGTTTATGTATGGGCATATACCTAAGTAAGGGTAATCCATTGATTACATACTTTGTGGTTATCCTTGTTGGATTTTGTGATACATTTAGGGTCTCAAGGTGCTTATTGAGTATCGTTATACTCACCCCTACACGGGCTATGCCCGTACATCGTTGTGTTGGTTGCAGACGACAGACAGCGCTGATCGGGATAAAGAGTAGCAAAACTGGACGGTACCCTGAGGTGGAACACTCGGCGAGACATACACGGAGTGGACGAATGAACTTGGGGTGATAAGGAGGCCATCTGTACCCACCCTTCAGGGGGTAATTCTTAAGGATGACCCAGTCACTGGTTTACTTCTTTTCTTCAAGTTGTACTAGCTTTTCAGTTGTATTATACTTTACTATTGGGATTCTATTTCCAGCCCCTTTAATTTTAGCACACTCTTTTGTATATAGTTTTAATTAGTTTTTTACTTCCATTTGTGTACTCTGTTGTGTTTGTTTACTATTATAAAGGAAATTCCTTCCCAGTTTAGGGATTTATGCCTTTGGTGCTAGTCGCCATCCCCTGAGCTATGGAAGGCGGGCTTGGGGTAGTCATGATATTGGCCTCAGGGGATAGGTCATTCCAAATTGGTATCAGAGACTTTGGTTCTACCACAGAACATATAAATCTGATCATTCTTCTCTGTGAAGAAATATTTATAAGGGTAACGAGTGTGGTTTTTAGTTCAGGGAGTCCAGTATTGGTGCGGCGGCTGACGTATCCATACACCAGGACCCTGACTACTGATTTCTGACTTAGTGCACAAAAACACTGAATGTGTGTGTGTTTTAAAAAGTTTTCTTAAATCAGGTCAACCAGGTCAGCTCACAAGGTATAAATCTTTTAACCATGTCACATCTATTTCATTCAGGATGCCTCCCTGCGGACGACCAGTTAGAGCCCTGAGATTCATACGCTCTGAAAACCCACCGAGCGACGAGGCCTTGGTGCAGGGCCCTTTACCAGTGAAGGCACCAGTGGTACCACTTCCCATTGGTCCACCGAAGCCACAAGCCTCAGCAGCAGACGATGCACGTCTCTTGAGCATGTTGCATGAGTTCCAGCACCAGAGGCCACCCAGGATTTCAGGGAGAGATGGACCCACAGGCAGCTGAGGATTGGTTGGAGGTTGTGGTGAGAGTCTTCAGGCTGGTAGGGACACCAGCATACCTCATGGTGATCCTTGCTTCCAGTCTCCTTCAGGTAGCAAAAGACAGAAGGTGGAGCCTAATGCTTCAGGTCCATGACGAGGTGACATTACTTTGGAAAGACTTTGAGAGCCTGTTCCAAGAAGAGTTTGTTTCAACCACCCTTCGTGCAGTGTAGATACAGGAGCTACTTCATCTGCAGTAGGACAACATGACAGTAGCACAGTACTCAATGAGTTTCACCGACCTCTCAAGCTACTCCACATATATGGTGCATGACCCATTCTTCAGGTCCCGGATCTTCGAGCAGGGGCTCAGGTGAGACATCAAAGCCTTGATGATCTCCCTAAACATCCTGACATAGGAGGGGGTGTTAGATAGATCTCTCCTAGTAGAGAGTTTCCTTGACGAGCAGTCACCAGCAGCAAGACCCACTACTAGTTGACATACAGCGGAGTCTTCTTCAGCTGGTAGTAGACAGATGATGTAGAGGTCCAAGAGGACCAGACTCGCAGGTGGTTGACCACAGGACTCAGGATCGGTTGTACGGGGCACATAGAGCAGAGAAACATATGCTAGGTGCAGACAGTGCTACTCATGTGGCGAACATGGTCACATGGCATGTGACTGTCCGACCCGCTGTACAGATGATCAACAGTCAGTTGAGGGACCTCCTAGGAAGAGGCATAGATTTGATCGAGGCGGTCCGCTGGGCACAGGCGGACGTGGAAGAGGAGCTGGTCGAGCAGCTGGCGGTGGACGACGTTTCGAGGTATTTCCACCACCACCACTAGAAGGTATCCCCCCCCTCAACCGCAGGGAGCGGGTGGACAGAGAAGAGCTCAGCTTCAAGTAGCTAAGGCATACGACCACGATGCTCCGGAGATGATTCAAGGTACTATTTGTGTCTACTTCACCTTAGCTGTAGTTCTTATAGACACAGGTTCTAGTGACTCTTTCATTTCCACTACCCTCGTTTGGAGTTTGGAGATTCTGACGGAGGTGTTGGCCCGATCCTTACAGCTTGAGACTCTTATGGGAGCAGACTCTATGATTACGCACTGAATCTGGTAGTGTGAGCTTACTTTAGGGGGCGAGAGCTTCAGTTGTGATCTCCTCGTAGTGGCTTCGAGGCCTTCTGATGCCATCTTGGGTATGGACTGGTTATCTACAGTTCATGTTCAGATTGAATGTATTAGCCGAAAAGTGTGGTGTGTCTGCACAGATGGGACCGGGTCTACCTTCAATGGAGAGAAGGGAACCTTTGTGGCACAGGAATAACTTACTCGGAGGAGGATGTAGCCGATCACTCATCAGTTGGCTTGCCTTACCCTCGGAGCAGTTGACGTGGAGAGTCCGAGTTATCCTATAGTAGTGGATCAGTATGTGGATGTTTTCCCGAACAATGTTCCAGGACTACCTCCTCACAGAGAGGTGGACTTCTACATTGACATGTACCCCGGGATGAACCGATATCTACTCCAGAATATTGGATGGCTCCTGCTGAGCTTCGTGAGCTGCGGGTACAATTGGAGGACTTGTAAGAAAAAGGATTCATCCGGCCCAGTGTTTATCCCTGGGCAGCCCCAATTCTATTCGCCCACAAGGTGGATGGGAGCGTGCAGCTTTGTTTTGACTACCGTCGCCTAAACTAGGTGACCGTGAAGAACAATTACCCACTCCCAAGGATTGAAGACCTCTTTGATCAGCTCAAGGGAGCTCGATGGCTCTTGAAGATAGACCTCATATCAGGATATCACCAGCTTAGAGTTTGAGACGAGGATGTGCAGAATATGGCCTTTAGGTATCGGTATGGAAACTATGAGTTCTTGGTTATTCCCTTTGGAATAAACAAAGCTCTAGTAGTGTTCATGTGTCTCATGAATAGGATCTTCCATCCATACCTCAATCACTTTGTCATGGTCTTCATCGAAGACATTCTGATATACTCTACCACTGAGGAGGAGCATGCCTACCATCTGCAGGTAGTACTGGACACACTCTAAGAGCACCAAATTTATAGTAATCTCTCTAATTTCCGGTTTTGGAATTGAGAGGTTCATTTCTTAGGACACGTCATCTTAGAGGCTGGAGTTGCAGTAGATCCAGTGAAGATTTAAGCGGTACTTTATTGGGAGCCACCCAGGAGTGTGACGGAGGTACAAAGTTTCCTGGGTTTGGCTGGATACTATCAGAGGTTCATTTCAGAATTATTTAGGGTTGCAACACCACTATCATCCTTGAAGAAGAAGGGGAAACCCTTCGTGTGGTCAGAGAGATTCCAACAGAGCTTTCAGAAGCAGAGACAGAGGCTGACTAGTGCTCCCATATTGAGGCTTCTAGAGGAAGGTGTAGGGTACGTAGTCTACTATGACACTTCAGGGATCGGACTCGGGTGTGTCCTGATGTAGGAGAGAGTTTTGATCGCGTATGGTTCTCATTAGGTGAGAAATCATGAACAGAAATACGCTACCCATGACATAGAGTTAGCAGTAGTGGTATTTTCTTTGAAGATGTGGTGACACTATCTGATGGGAGAGCATTTCACAGTCTACTATGATCACAAGAGTCTCAGGTATATCTTCTCTCAGAAGGACTTGATCCTGAGACAACGACGATGGATTGAGTTCCTCCAGGACTATGACTTAGAAATAGTCTATACTCATGGGAAGGGGAACACTGTTGCGGATACGATCAGCAGGAGATCTGGTATACAACTACTAGGAGAGGCGACAGAGCAGTTGGCAACCTTACAGATATCTTTCGTGGATAGTGATGAAGCAGCCTATCTATAGTCTCTCACAGTCACTCCTCTACTTCTTCAGCGAGTTATGGAGTCGCAACATAGGGACACTGACTGCGAGACACGACGTGCTCAGATATCCACAGGGCAGGCCCCTGATGGATTTTCTGAAGTTGGGGAGCACGTCATCTTCTTCAGGGGACGTACCATGGTACCAGTTGCACTTTAGGAGGAAGTGTTGAGGGAGTTCCACACTCCCCCTCTAGCAGTACATCCAGGAGTGGCGAAGATGTATCAGGACCTTTGACGACAGCATTGGTGGCCCGGTATGAAGAAGGAAGTAGCGGAATTTGTCTCACGATGCCTCACTTGTCAGCATGTGAAGGCGGAGCACCAGGTACCAGCATGCTTAGTTCAACCCTTAGAGGTCATAGAGTGGAAGTGGGATGGGGTATCCATGGAATTTTTGACGAGTCTTCCACGTACATCCATGAGTCGTGATTTGATATGGGTGATTTTTTACCGACTCACCAAGTCGGCCCACTTCCTACTGATCAGAGAGCAGGACTCAGTAGAGATCTTGGGATGCCTCTATGTACAGGAGATTGTGCGTTTACATGGAGTACCTTCTTAGATTGTATCTGACCGTGATGCATAGTTTACTTCCCAACTATGTAAGGGGTTTCTGGAGGCTTTCGGGATGTAGCTACATCTGAGCACCGCCTTCCATCCTCAGACAGATGGCCAGACTGAGAGGACCATTCATACTCTTCAAGACATGCTTTGTGCTTGTGTCCTCGACTTCAGTCGCAGCTAGGAGGATCACTTACCATTGGTAGAGTTTTCCTACAACAACAGATATCACTCCACCATTGTTATGGAACCTTTTGAGGCCTTGTATGGTCGACCTTGCAGATCGCCACTGTGCTGGACATACCCAGGAGAGTCACCACTAGTGGGACCAGAGATGGTACACGCTACCACAGAAAAGGTGTAGATCATCCAGGAGTGAATGAATACTGCACAGAGTAGGAAAAAGTCGTATGTTGACAGGAGACAGAGACCTCTGGAGTTTGAGGATGGCGACCACATCTTTCTACGGGTCTCACCTCGATGAGGTCTATGGATATTTGGCCGAGGCGGCAAGTTATCTCCATGATTCATCAGACCCTTCCAGGTCCTCAGCAGAGTAGGCAAGGTGGATTACTGCCTGGCTCTTCCACCTCAATTGCATCGGGTACATAACGTCTTCCATATATCTCAGCTGAGGAGATACGTGCATGACCCTTCCCACATCATCAAACATGGAGAGATGGACATCGACGATACAAATAGTTTCATGGAGGTTTAAGTGGAGATTGATGATCGACAGGAGAGGGTCCTGCATGGACGGTCGATACCTCCGGTGTGAATTCACTGGAAGTACAGGGACCTCCAGGAGAGCACATGGGAGTGGGAGGATCAGATGCGTGCTCAGTAGCCCCATTTGTTTCCTTAGTGTATGTTGTAGCTTACGGGGATGTAAAGCCTGAGGTGGGGAGAATTTAAAGACCCGAAATTTCCATGGAAATTTTATTTTTAAAATACATGTGAATTTTATGAGTCCATAGTTTCTGACGGCACTTGATATTAAGGCCCGGTGTGCCCAGAATCAATTTCTGAAGTTTTTTTCGGGTACGTTCAGTAAACGTACGAGTGGTATTTTATATCTTTTGAACCAGTGCTCAGAATTGAAATACGAGGGAACCATTGAACTCGCAGCGTCGGTGATTTCTTAGTGATACCTTCACCGCAGTTGCATTCTGACAAGAATGGAAGTCAGCTTTTGGGGTTTTTAAATTAAATTAAATAAAAATAAGGTGTTACTTCATATTTATTTGTGGCAGTTTAATCCTCCAAGGGGAGGTTGGAGGTGGGGGCCACGACGTCCTAACCTCCCATGGGAAGTTATGGTGGTGGGGCCCACCCATACATAACCTCCCATGGGATGATATC
Organism: Viscum album; assembly: GCA_963277665.1. NCBI lineage: Eukaryota > Viridiplantae > Streptophyta > Magnoliopsida > Santalales > Viscaceae > Viscum > Viscum album. Next base: position 1,706,420,351 of record OY728140.1, on the reverse strand, counting down.
TTTGGTGAGGCCCACATGAGCTTTAAACCCCCCCCATTAAACTCCACTTTTATGTGGGATGTCAACTATCCACCTTCCCCCATTAATTTTTGTGCCAACCCTCACAATTAATGAATTGAACTTCATTTAATTAATTGGCACCCTTTTTTAATTCTTTTGAATTCTTTCCAACCATTATAATAATAGATAGTCTATTATTTTTGGGTTGTCAAATATTTTGGTGGAGATTTGAGTGGGAGAGGTTAATCCTTCCAATGAAGAATGCCACACACCACCGAAGAATGATGAACTTCTTCATCGATCATCGATCGAGCCAAAAGAGAAGGATCTGACCGTGAAGAACGCCACCGACGCTACTTACCTAGATGCTTCTTGATTTCAATGAATCAACGTCCTCTTTTCCTTTCCTTTCATCGTCAACAATTGTTGTACGAGGTAAGGGGATTTGAGTTTAATTATGTATGAGTTTTAACCCACCAATCTTCATCGTTTTGTTGTGCTTCTTGTTGCCAATTGATATCATCTTAACGGGGAGCGCTCGGACTGAACGAACACAGTCTGACACCCCCTGTTGTTGTTCTCGTTATGTTGACGGTGGATGCGAAGCAAAGGTGGACGGCATCGGCCCGACCATGAAGAAACCAGCGGCGTAAGGCCACCGGGTCGCCAAGAGGACACGACACCACTGTGCCACGCGGAAGTAGAGCTGAAGCCAAGACGGGCCACGGAGGAGGCGTGACACACTGTCATACCGCGCAGAGGCCAGCAGAGGGCCGCTGCTAGGGTGGGCCATGGTGGAGGGGCACGACGCCGTGGAACCTTGCCGGTGGAGCTGGGAAGCCGCAGCCAGGGTGGACCGCGGCGGAGGGGCGCAGCGCCGTCGCGTCGCACCGATGGCATGGAGCGGCTGGCTGCTCGGTCCAGCATGGAGGTGCGGGACCCCATCGGGTCCCGCGTGTGCAATACTAGTGCCACAAGGTGCCGGTTTCGGTTACACCCGAACGGTTCAACTGTTCGGGTGCTAGGGGGCGCACGCCTCCCCCCTGGGCATGGCTAGGGCAGGCCGCCGGGCCGCCTTTAGTCGGGCCACCCTCGGTCGGGCTGGCCCTTGGGCCGAGCCTCCCCCTCGAGCCGGGCCACTTCCTCAGCGTGGGTCAGACCCTCAGACCGGGTTGGACCCCGGTCCAGACCAGGTCGGGCCGGGTCGCTCCGATTGGGTCGGACCGGACCCGAACTCGCTATGACCAGTTTACAAATTTTTGCCCATATCTTGGGCTACAGGTGACCAATCGATGAACTGTTTACTGCGAAGGAAATCTTAGTGAGATACGGTTCTTTTGGAATACCCCACATGAGGTTTGGACACAGTTGAGATACTATTGGGTTGGTTTGAACCAAAAAACCAACCGGGCCCCTAGGACAAAAATGTCAATAACTCACAGACCGGGCGTCCGATTGACTCACCGCTTGTCGTGCTGGAACCCTTACGACATGGAGACCCTTTGGGATACTCCTTTGTGGATTTTAGTGACGGTAGAGGTATGACCGATATCTCGAGGGCAGATTCTACAGAACTCGAGTGCACCGGGTGCAAGGAATCCAGTGGCTGTTAGTGAGGTGGAGGTTGGAGATAGATCGTATGGAGGTCAGCGCTCATTGATCTTGTGTGGGTCAGCGCATACCAATCATGTGCGAGTCAGATCCTGTGTGGGTCAGTGCTCATCGATCCTATGTGGGTCAGCACATACCGATCCTGTGTGGGTCAGATCCTGTGTGGGTCATTGCGGGGGTTACTACCTATCGATCCTGTGTGGGTCAGACTCCGTATAGTCTGAAGTAGTGCCTCTTGACATAATAAGATGATCTAGCTTCGCGACTAATCATTTGTACTTCTATACTTCACTGAAATCCTAGTTTGAGTTGAGTCAATTACTTTCTTGTTTTCCTCATGATTGAGATGGGTTACTTAACAACTTAGTATATATGTATGGGCATATACCTGAGTAAGTGTTATTTGTTGATTCCGTACTTTGTGGTTATCCTTGTTGGATTTTGTGAGACCTTGAGGGTCTCAGGGTTCTTACTGAGTATCGTTATAATCACCCCTTCACGGGCTATGCCTGCTCCTCGTTGTGTTGGTTGTAGACGACGAACAGTGCAGATCGGGACAGAGAGTAGCAGAACTGGATAGTACCCAGAGGTGGACCACTCGGCGAGACGTATACGGAGCGGATGGATGGACTTGGAATACTGAGGAGGCCATATATACCCTCCCTTTAAGTGGTAATTCTGGAGGACAACCCCGTCGCTGCTTTACTTCTTTTCTTCAAGTTTTACTAGCTTTTCAGTTGTATTGTACTTTACTGTTAGGCTTGTATTTCTGGCCCCTTTACTTTCAGCACACTCTTTTGTATACAGTTTTACTTAGTGTTTTACTTCCAGTTGCGTACTCTGTTGTGTTTTTTTACTATTATAAAGACAATTCCTTCCTAGGTTAGGGATTTACACCTTTGGTGCTAGTCACCAGCCCCTGGCCTATGGAAAGTGGGCTTGGGGTTGTCACGATACGGGCCCCGGGGGACGGGTCGTGACAACTTCCCCATGACATAATATATCATGGATATCCTTATATTCATGATATTTAATTTTTTATTTGAATTCAGTTCTTTCATGAGAATATTATTTAAAAGATACTGAAATAGTAAGTATTAATATGATATAATATCATCTTATTTTGAGATTTTCTGTTTTAAGTTCCATTGGGAGGGATCATTTTCTCTTATATTCATGAACCACATATATATTCTTCTCCAATGGTTTTGATTGTATTTTAAATGATCAATTTTCTTTTCCACTATTATTGATTACAGAAATATAAAGAGTTTTTTGTAAGTGATGTTGATCTTGATTCTTATTTTAGATCAAGAATCATTCTCTTCTATATCCATGATTTATAATATTCTTTCAAGAATGTTATTATTTACACAAAAATTATTTCTTATGTTCATTTTCATGTATCCTTGAATTTATTAAGAAATATTTTAAAATGGAATCATGTTAACATCTTTTATGACACATTTTAACTTTCTTTAACAAAGTGTGAAAAATGTTTTTGAACATATAAATCTTAACCAATTTTTTCCCTCATCATGAATATATTTTATTTGAAGTTTCAATTTAAATTTTAAAAAGCTATTTTCAATTAATTTTTTTCCAAATATTCAAGAAATTTTGGAATTTTAAAAGTTATTTTCAATGTGGAAAAATTATTTTACTCCATAATGCTTTTAATAATCATTTAATTGTATTTATATTCATCAATGATAAAAAATACTGATATTACATATACTCCAATTGGGATGTGTTTTAATAATACAATTCTTATTCTTTATCTGAATGAATTGTGATTTTTTTGAAGATATTTTCATGGAACACATTTCTTTTCCATGGGTAAATCAAGCTATTAGATAATAGTGGTTATTATTATGTTTAAAAGTGAAATATTATATTTTTTATAATTCTATGGTACTTAGACATATATATGAATGATTTACGGGTGTTTTTATTATAAACCACTGATATGTGGGTCTGTTATAAACCAAGGACAAGTGGATATGTTATAACCCAAGGATTTTTGGGTCTGTTATAACCCTATAATGCATTGGTTAAAAAAACATAGATTTTTTTTAGGTTTCTCTTAATATAGTAATATAGAGTTATCTTTTGATAGGTGCACCTATAATGTGATGTTGTTAACTGTTGAAAATTATTTCTAAGTGAATTTTATAATTATACTATTTAGATGATTCTATGTTTGATGTTCTAAGTTACCAAAATGTATTATTTATTTTTACATCAGGTTATGATGTTTAATCTGATAAAAGATAATTATCGCATGGCTCTTGATTTTCTAATCATAAGTCTCTCATATTTGGTTAACTCTTTATGCCACAATGTTTATAATCTTGGTTTTAAAGGATATAAATTCTCTTTTGTTATACATATTCACTTTAAATATGTTCTCATATCCATATCTATATCATGTGCTCATTAATTTTTTTCAATTTCTATTTTAACATCCTTATATTTTAAAAGGAAACACTATGCTCAATATCATACAAGATACCCCACATCAAGCTTAAAAAATGACTAAATATTTTAGTTTAAATGTGAATGTTATCACCTAGAATTTAGAATGGTGGGAATGAATAAGATTAAATAAATTATTAAAATATAGTTTAAACATGTTTTTAAAATTAATTAATTATTTATGAATTCATTATAAAAAAATAAAAACTAGTTGAACATAAAGGGTGTATTTTTATTAAAATATTATTTTTATGCCCATAATGACATTTTATCTTAATAAATTAATTAGTAACTATTATTGAAAAATATTAATGAAATTTAAATGTTATATATTAAATAAATTTTATTTAAATTCATCCAATATGTTATATTGGCTTAAGAAAATAATAAATCCTATTTTATGCATAAAAAACTATGTTTTTCTAAAAGGTGGTTTTTTCACCTTTTAACAGCGCACCAATTTGAAAAATAAATTTTGAAAATTTTATAAATTATATTTGAAAAAATAAACTTCATTTTTTAAATTGAGATATCAAAAATATATTATGGTGAAGTTTTGGTATTTTTTAGAGAAGATTTGTTTTTTGATGAATATTAAAAAATACTAAATTTTAATTAAAAACTGTTTTTTCATCTCATTTAATTGTATAGTTAAATTATATTTTACGTTGGTTTTAAAGTATAAGTAGTTAAATTATACATCAATAAATTTAATGTAGTTTTTTTGAATCAATATCATATTGAAATTGGATATAAAATCATTTCAAACTTTTGAGATTTTCACTTTAAAAACTGGCTTTTTTGTTGTCTCTATGGGGTTAATTTTAAATATAATGATGAAAATTATGTGAATTGAATTAGGTAAAATGGATTCAATATTTTTAATCAGAAGTTAAAAATTATTTTTTAAGGTTAATTTCATTTTTAGGCATAAAAAAGTTACCATTGTAAAAAAAATATTTACCACGGTATAGGTAAAAAATGAATTGGGTTAAAGTTAAAAGGTTAAAGGATTAAAATACATGAAAAATAAAAATTCAATGGTTGGTTGAGGTATTTATCATCCCTAACCAAAATATAAAATATTAATTTTCATCCAAATTTATCTAAATTAATTCCATCTCACTATGGTTGGATTTAAATATAAAATAATCAATATTTTAATCACTTAAACCCACCTCTCCCCAAGTATAAATACCACCCCTCCCCATGCCATTTCTTATAACAAGACTTGAAGATAATAAATAAATTCCAAACCCTATTTTTCTTACTCTCTCTATTTTAAATTTCTTCAGGTTTCACTAAATGATCATTTCCAATATCTTCAAGAGATCCTTCAAGGAGGTGATATACAAGTGGTAATTTTCTCAAAGAACCTCTCTTATTTTATTTTATTCTTCTATTTTATCCCTAACTATTTCATACATCAATTCATGATAACTCAATGATAATGTATATAAATTTTTTTATAATTATTATTTAATATCTTATATTAACCCTTTTTATTACCTACTCTTATTTAATGAAATTAAACCATTGTCCAAATTATAGCAGTTAACCGTCTCCATGGATAATGATTTTTCAATTTCCATTACCACCTTCATGGATAGTAATTAAACTATAATTATTTTTAAATAAGAATAAAATATTTATATTATATCCTATTTAATTTTCTAGAACTAATATATTCACATAATATTAAATAACATGAAACTAGTTCATGGTGTTTGGAAACCCCTCCAAAAATAAACTAAAAATTTATCATTAACATTTTATCAAATTAATCGTCCTCATAAAAGAAATAAAAATGATATATTGGACCATTCATAATGATTTAATTTCATTGATACTATTTCATTTCACTTCTGGAGTTGTAATCATATTTACAATAACATCCAAAATATTACCCAAGTGAACTAACCATGAAACCATTAAACGAAACCACCCGAAAATAATGAAAATATTTAAATATTATTATTGAATGGGTGGTAATATGTTATTAAAAGGTCATATAAGGTATTATATATATGAATATAATTATTTAATAAATTAATAACATTATTTAAACCATTATACATGAGGTTTCAACACTTTTTAAGGAAGTCAAACATCGGGTAAGGGGATTTCATAACCCAATTTCTATTATTTGGGTAAAACATCTACTTCTTGATTATGTCTTACTAAAATTGTGTGTGAAATGAATTTTAAATATCCTATGTTATATCTCCAATTTTTTTATGTGTATTTATAGAAGATACATGTGTTTTATTCATTTTATTAATTTCTACTTCATTGATATGACCTTTATAAGGGACTTTATTTTAAGAATTATCTTTTTAAAGTTACTCTTAAAACTCTCTTTCTCTTACATGTCCATGTTTTATAAAATTATTTCCAAAATTGTTTTTAATATTATCCTATTATTGTTTAAATTTATTTATACTCATGTAAAAATATTTCCAATTTTTTTTAAAGTTTTTATTTTTTTTTGTTTTCTAAAAGTGGTTATTTGTGACTTTTCCGACAAAATTTCAGAGGGAATGTTTTTATAAAACATATAAATCATGAATGAAATTTCTCAATTTTATAAATATTTAATGTTTTAAATATTCCTTTCTAGGTTTAAAATTTTATTTTCAAATAAAATTTGTTCATTTCTGATTTCACATCTTTGTAAAAAAATGAAAAGTGATTTCAAAATGAAAAATTTATTTTCCACAATGATGTTTGTTTAATACATGATTTATATGTTTTGGTTATGTTATTGTTCTTGGGAATTGTTTATAAGGATTATTGGTTATACGATAATTTGAGGGTGGTTGATCCTGTTATATCTCTCCAATTCATTGTGTAAAGGTAAAGAGTTAACTAGTTAGGTTTCTCCTAAGAGATTATAAGAATAATTTTGCAGTGATTATTCTGAATGTAACTATGATAATTACTCTATGTGTAGCTGAGAGAGCTAAAAAATTTGTAATAGTGATATAGAATTTTTTTTCCCAAGTTACCTAGTTATATTTTATATTCTTTATAATGATTTTTGATAAATATTAATTTATTTTCAAAGGGTAAGAAAATGAACTTTTTTAAAATATGATTCTTTTTTCCAAATAAAAAGGTATGTCTTTTTATGAAATTTTTTATGAATTTTTAATAGACTAAAATTTTCCCTTCCTTTATGCCCTTCACTAAGATTTTGTTCCCATACTATGTTTTAAAATATTTTTCATAAAAATTAATTTAGAATAGATACGTGGATGAGATCAATAGAAAAATTGTGAACATTAAGCATGAAAATAAACCATGTTTTAATAATAAAATGTTTTTTTGTGAAAAGATGGATATTGAGTAAAAGTTTTTACTTTATAACAGTTAAGTTTTTATGATTTATGACCTAATTATCTAGAACAATAAATTAAAAAGATCTTAAAATATATAATAATGTGAATTATAGTTTAAAATAACTATAATATATAATGTTTAAGGTTGTGTCCTTATAATTGGTATTAAAGGATGGTTTTGATAACTTATAGGTTAGGATGTTATTTAAGAATAAGATATAATTCATATATAACAACAATGTATAGCATGAAAGGGAGAGTCATAGTTATTTTGGATTAACTAAATGAGTTTGAGATAACATGAATTAGGATATCTTAGTATTTATCTTCCTCATAAGACGATATATTATGATTTTATTGATATGCTTACACTAACCTTTTTTGTTTTAGAAAATGGATGGATTCATCAGGTACCAAAGTAGCAATGGTTTTGAAGGAAAGATCAGTGGTTTTATGAATGAGAAACCAAATAAAATAGGAGTTATAATGAGAACACTTGTGGTTATTCTAAACTAACTTTTAGGAGTAATGATTGACCACATAAACCATGTTATGTTTCCTAATACATAAAATATGATAAAAATAAAGCCTTATGGATGTTTTGGGGATAATTATCACAAAGGTAAATATATTCAATGACCTATGTGTCTAGAATGTGGAAATAATAAATTAATTAAATGTCTTAAATGGATTAGAAGATATTTTATATATGGTAAAGGAGTTCATAAGGAAATAAACTATGAAATAAAAAGGAAGAATTCAGTTAACTCTATGGAGGGGAAAGAATGTTTCTTTAGTTACCAATTGAATGTTTTAAATGTGGGTATTATGTTCAATATTCTCATCAATTTTCTGGGATGAAGGCTCACAAATGAAATTAGAAAGATGGTATATATAACTATTTAGTAATATCTAATTCTATTAGAATTAAAGATGAGGAAATTTCAAATGATATATGAATGGTATGAATTATTTCTTGGATTATTCTTTGATATTGTTGAATATTAGTAGATGATTCATATTATTGTTCACGGGAACAATGTATTTAGGAATAATATGGAAAATCATTGTTAATATATTATGAATAATGATGAAAAATTAATATGCATATATATAATTGATTTAAGATTTATGGTAGATTTAAGGATGATGAGATTTTTAAATTTATTAATACTCTTTTGATGATATGAGTACTTTGGGATACTTTTATTGATATTGAGTTATATATAGACCTTAATTTTATCATGTGAAAATTTTGTTTGAGGAATAATTATCTTTCCCTTTTTTATACATAATTCTAAAGTTATGGATAATCTTTAGGGTTTCTATTGATGAATCATAAAGGCATAATTTATATCTTTGATTGTAGGAATAAATTATGAGGGAATAAGATGAAAAATTGTGGTTAATGTTTTAATAAGGAATTTTAATAAAGGTTGTTTTTATATATTTTGTTTTCAAATTTATGATATAGTGGTATTTACAACTATTATGGGAATCATGGAATGCTTAAGAATTTTTTTATAGTGGATTTTGTTTTCAAAAATTTGGAAACACATGTTAGATGGAATTGATACCTTTAAAAATTTGAAAAAAGGTGATTATTTTTTAAGGTACATGTAACACTTAATTTTAGGATATGTAAAAGGTTATTTTAGGAATAATTCTTATACTTTTATTGGAAATAGGTTTAAATGTATTTGTAGTTTTTTATATGGTCTTTGAATTTGGGGTAATTGTGGGTTATTACTTTTTCAGATGAAAAATTAAAGGTATGAGATAAAATTTGAGGTTAAATATATTAATTTAATTTTGATTATTTTATTATATTTTTGAATATTTATTATAATTATATATTTTTAAAGAAGGAAAACCCGTAGACTATGTGACAACCCATCACGTTCGGCAAGGCAGTGGGAATTGAACCCACTACTAAAGGATGACAAGGGTGAATCACCTACCACTGGAATATGTAAAGTCCCAGTTAGTATGAATTTTTATTTTTTAGTTAAAAAATTATATGGATAAAAAACAATTTTATTTTGGTAACATATGTTTTATTATATTTATAACTGTCCGATTGGAATTTTATTTGTTTATTAAGTGAACATTGTTATTTTGAAAGATATTATATATTTTGCAAACCCTATATGATTAAGGTAAAAAAAATATTATGTAATTTCATTTAAGTATTAAAGTTTAAATTGGATTATATATAATATAATATTTTATTGTGGATTTATGGTGAATTAGGAATAATTAGAATGTCATGTAGATTATGTGATCAGGGAAATTAAATTTTGGTATGAGACTTTAAGAGTGTTTGATATTATTTGAAGACGAATAATAAATATATCATGAAAGACTACGTGATCAAATCCTTTTAATTTTTTGGTTTTAATTATAGTCTGGAATACTTTTAGGAATTCTAAGGATAGTTATTTATCAAATAATCTATGTTAAACTTTGAGTATTATTTTATAAATTTGGAAATTAATGTAGTTTTCCATTATATAAAGGATTTTTCTTTTAGGGAATTAAATTATATTATACTAACCAATTTTTTTGTTCATTTATTAAAGACTTGGAGAAATATATAGCTATAGTTTTGTGGATTTCATGATCTATAGAAGTTGATTATTTTTCTTCAAGAATGAAAAATCTATCTTGAATACTCGTAATTTGGAGAAAATATGAGATTGTTATAAAGATTGATTAATGTATGAAATTATACTTATGAATTAAGTATGTTTACTTATTTTCTTAGTATAAATAGTAAAATAATTCTTCATTTTTAAGTAAAGTATTATGAAAAAAATATTATTTGTTGAATTTTATTACTAAGAAATCAATGAACTTTTAAACCATCACGAATTTATAGTTTTTTGGTGGTTGAAATCCTCATGAACATGTTTTATATCACTCTCCTTCATAACTTAATAGTTATATTTATATTACATTTCCATTTTTTCCTACATGGAACCATAGTATGTGTTATCTCATCTGACCTTTTTACTTTCCTTTCTCTCTTTTAAAATGGAAGTTTTGTTAAACCTTCTTCCGATGTGGGATTTCAACAAAGGTACTTTGAAATTTATATCCCTAGTTACCAAGAACAAGTAAAAATTATGGGGAAACAATTTATTAAAGGACATAGAATTAAACATCCATATATTTTAAAAGGAAACATTATGCTCAATATCATACTAGATACACCACATCAAGCTTAATAAAAGGACTCAATATTATTGTTTAAATGTAATTATTATTACCTAGCCATTGAAATGGTAGTAATTAATTAGATTAAATAAATTATGAAAATATTGTTTAAATATGTTTATAAAATGAATTAATTATCTACTAATTAATTTGAAATAAAAATTAAACCAATTGAATATAAAGGATATGTTTATATTAAAAAACTATTTTTATTCCCACAGTGAAATTTTATCCTAATAAATTAATTAATAACTATTAGTGAAATATATAAATTAAATTTATATCTTATATGTTTAATAAAATGTTATAAAATTTATCTAATTTGTTCTATAATATTAAGATAATAATATATCCTATTTTAAGCATAAAACATCAATATTTTTCTGAAATGAAATTTTGTCACCTTTTAACAGAACACATATTTTAAATCTAAATTTTGAAACTTTTTATAAATTTTATTTGAAAAAATAGAATTAAGTTTTAAAATTAGAATATAAAAATTTTCTCAGTTTGAAATTTTGATATTTTTTGGGAGAATATTCTATTTTTTATAAACTGTGAAAAATACTGAATTTTAATTAAATAATGCTTTCTCATATAATTTACTTGTATAGTTAAGTTATATTTTAATTTACATTTAAGGTATAATTGGTTCAATTATATATCAATAAATCCAATATATTTAATTGTAATAATTTTCACATTGAAATTGCATATAAAAACTTTTCATACATTTCATCTTTTAACTTTAAAACCCTTCTTTTTATTGTGTCTATGAGATTAATTATAAATATAATTTTTCCAGTTATGTGAATTGAATTAAGTAAAATGGATTCCATATTTAGAATCATAAATTGAAAATTAGGTTTTAATTTCAATTTCATTTTTAGGCATAAAAATGTTACAATGGTAAGAAATTATTTACTGTGGTATAGGTAAAAACTCAAATGGGTTAATATTAAAGGGGTTTAGGCTTAAAATACCTAAAGAATACAAAATTTAATGGTTGTTTGAGGTATTTATTGACCCCAAACAGCCTGTAAAATATTAATTTCTTGAAAAAATCTTTGAAATTAATTCCACCTCAATGTGGTTATCTTTAAATATAAAATAATAATTATGTAAATCACTTAAACCCATCTCTCCTCAAGTATAAATTTCACACCTCCTCACCCCATTTCTCCTAAAAATCATTTAATATCATAAAATGTATATCAAAACCTCTTCTACAAAATCTCACCATATCCAAGTGATTATGGCATCACCCAAAGTCCATTTCCAAACTCTTTAATAGATCTTTCAAGGAGGTGATATAGAAGAGGTAATTTTCTCAAAGCACCTCTCTTATTTTCATTTATTCTTATATTTTCTCCTCAAATACTCCATCTGTAAAGTAATGATAAATCTAGAATCATTTATATATTGGATTTTTATGCTTCTTAGGTAATATATTATAGTCATCCTTTTTATTAACTTCTCTTATTCAAAGAAACAAAACCATTGTCCAAATAATGGTGTTTGACTTTCTTGGTGGATAATGATTTTTTGTTTCCCATTACCCCATTCATGATGGTCATAAAATTATTAATATTGTTAAATAATATTGCAATATTTATATTACAAGCTATTTATTGTTATGGAACATATATGTACACATAATATTAAATAATATGAAACAAGTTCATGGTGTTTGGAAAAACCGCAAGAAATAAACTAAACATTTATCATTAACATTTTATCAAATGAATCATCCTGATACAAAAAAATGATATATGGGACCATTAATAATTTTGGAAGTTTCTTAATACTATTTCATTCCACTTTTTTTGTTGTAATCCCATTTTATAGGAACATCTATAATATTACAAAAGTGAACCTACTAAGAAGCCATGAAATGAGAGCGCCCGAAAAAAATGAAAATAATGAAATATTATTAATTAATGGGTGGAAACATGTTATTAAAAGTTAATAAAAGGTAATTTAAATAAAAATATATTTATTTATCAAATTAATATAAATATTTAAACTGTTATATAGGATATCTAAACACATTTAAATTAATTTAAAAGTGAGGTGAGGGGATTTCTTAACCCAATATCCATTCTTTGGGTTAAACTTATTCTTCTAGATTATTTCAAAATAAGTTTATGTGTAAAATGAATTTTTAATGTAATATGTTTTATTTCCACTTGTTTTATGTTTATTTACATTGGATACACATTTTTTATTCATTTTTTTAATTCCCACTTCAATGATATGTTATTTATAAGGTACTTTCCTTTAAAAACTATCTTTTTAATGTTATCCCTAAAAATATATTTTTTAAAGACTTTTATAGTAATTTATGAATTTTTACAAAAATATTTTTAGAGTAATTATTTTTTAATTTTCTAAAAGTGGTTCTTTATTAATTTTCTAACAAAAATACAGAGGGAATGTTTTTTTAAACATATACTACATGAATGGAATTTATCTATTACATGATGAATTAATGATTTAAAACTTCCTTTAAAAGTTTTAAATTTTATTTTTAAATAAAATGAATTCATTTATGAGTTTATATCTTTGTAAAAAATGAAAATTGATTTCAAAATAGAAATGTTATTTTCCTTAAGAATGTTTCTTTTATGCAAGCATTATGTTTTGTTCTTATGTTATGGTTCTTGTTTTTTATTTATGAGGATGGGTAGTTTCTTGATAAACCAATGTAGGTTGATCCCATTATATATCTTCAATACATTGGTTAAAGGGATTGAGTTAATCGGTTAGGTTTCTACTAAGGGATTATAGGAATAATGTAGTGGTGAATATTGGAAATGTAACTATGATGGTTACTCCTTATAAAACTAAGAGAGATGCAATATTTTTAAGAGTGATATGGAAAATAATTTCCCAAGTAACCTACTTATATTTTATATTCATTCTAATTATTTTTCATGAAAATAGATTTATTTGAAAATTGTAATATGATGATATTTTTGAAAATATGATTCAATTTTTTGAATAAAAAGGTATGTTTTTTATGAAAATGTTTTTATTAATTTTCACTTGACTAACATTTTAACTTCTTTTATGTACCTTACTAAGATTTTTTTCTCATACCATGTTTTGAAATGTTTTTCATAAGATTTAAGGTAGAATTGAGATAGAGATTAGATCAAAGAAAAATTGTGAGGATTGATCATGAAAAGAAACCATGTTTTAATATTAAAAACTTTTGTTTAAGAAAAAATTAATATTGAGTAGAAGTGTATAATTTTTAATATTTATGTTTTTATGATTTATTACCTAATTATATAAAACTATAAAAAAATATGTATAAATTTAATAATGTGAATTGTAGTTTAAAATCACTAGAATATGTGATGATTAAGGTCGGTTCCTTACAAAAATGTCCTTAAGAGTTTTCCATAATTATCTAAAACTATAGACCTAAAAGTTCCTTGGGTATATTAGTGATCCAATATTTCTATTTGGTGTTTTATGTTTTCAATTGTTGAAATTGGGTCACATTTTATGGTTTCAAAATCAAAAACGTAAAATTATGTTTTAAGCAACATATTATTGAAGTGAAAGTTCAGGGCGGTTATACCAGAAGTTACACAATAGTAGAGAGTATTATTAAGGAAGGAAATGTAGTAGTGTAAATGGATGAATTTTAATTTATGTTGTATTGTTGATGGGGTGGTGTAGATATCCTTTATAAGTAAGAGGAGTGACATTTTTTAAATAATTTTTACTTAATATAAAAAGGAATGTCATCTTCAAAGAATGTTGATCCAAATTTGAAAAAAACCATCAAAGATGATATTAGGTAGATATATCCAACATAAACACATTTAATTATATGTTTTTATGATATTTTAGGTCTTTTATCATTTATTTAACAACTTTACCTTATTTATGCCTTTACCGTGATGACTAACTTTTACCTTGATAACATATGTTTATTCCTTGAAAATTGGCCTTATTATATAATTTGAGAATTATGATTAGAAATATTAAATAAATTTTATTTTTAATAAAAGTGATAAAAATTAATTTTAATATAAAAACGCATAATACTAAAAAAATTAGAAAAAATTTATTTTTAAGCATAAAATAAGTTTATAATTATTTAGAAAAATAGAAATGATACCCATTAAATTTATTAATTCACAGTTAAATAAAATAGTGTTATTTTTCTTTCAAAAAAATCCAAAATCTAATAGAATATTGTGAATACTTAATTAAATAAAAATGGCCAAAAATCACTTTTATTAGAAAAAAATATAACTTAAGTTCCAAAATAGCAATCATAGGTTTCTAAATACAATAAATTTTTTTAAGTGAATTTTTGTCTCTTTAAATACATATTAGGTTAAAAAAAATTTAATAATTATTTAGGTCATGTTTATATCATGATGATGTCACAAAAGGTATAATATTTATAAAAACTGTATTTTTATTATTCACAAAAAATTTATCTTTTTCAGAAAAATGCCCAAAATTAATCCTAATATAATATTAATATTATAAATTAAAAAATTAGGTTTTTTAGTCCAATTAAAATTATAAAATTTAGAAATATAACTTTTAAATAAAATGTATATAATATACAATAAAAAATGTTTCTAAAAAATAGTTTTCTTTAGCCTTGAATAATTAAATTAACATTCCTTATAGTTTTATAATTATTTTTTGAATGATATTAATTTATTTTGAAAATAATTATTTTAATTTCATTAATTAATTTTATTTATATCATTATTCAAAATAAAAAAATAATATTTTATAAAAAAAAATCCTATAAAATAAATTGTATTTTCATAATGGAATTTGTATCTTTTTCTCAATTCTAAAATCAATTATTTTATTTGAAATAAATTACTTATAAATTTTACATCTAAATAAACTATATTTTTATATACTATATGCCATAAATTCTAAACTGTTAATATTATACTCAATGGGTTTATACCCTTTTAATTTTATTCATATCTTGTATGATTTATTTCCTTCTCAAGTTAAAATATTTTTAATTGAACTTATTAATAAGTGATACACATATAGTTTATAGAATGAAGATTAATCATAAAACATAGAGTGTTATAGATATTTTTTATGACATGTTGGAATTAACCACACATCAATCCGATAAAAGATGTAGCCAATATGACTTAAAATGCATGTTTTAATTTTAAAGTGAAATTTATTTCAAAATATGTTTCACATATTCAAAACCAATAAAATAAACTCATTTGTTTTGATAATTTAGGAAAACCCTATTTATTCGTTCATGAAATATAGAGATTAACCTTGCATGATCTAACACATGGTGAGAACCTTTATGGAAAATAGTGTACATTTTCATTTAAAAGTGATTTTATAGTTCAAAATGAATATCACACACTCAAAAATAATAAAGAGTTATTTTATAATCATGAGACAATATAAAAATGATCCATAATTATTATTTTATGTGTAGGAATTAATATTGAATCAATATTACAGACAGTGTGGACACTATGTCTGAAAGTACATGTTTTTGGTTTAAAAGTGACATTTTAGTTCAAAACGTGAGTCATAAACTCAAATCTGAGAAAAAAAAACATTGATTTTCTTGATATTTTAATATAAAAATTCCTAATTAATTTTTAATATTTGTAATTTAATTTAATTCCTATCTAACACATGATATGTCTAGTATGATTGAAAGTTTTTATTTTCATTTAAAAGTGATATTTTTGTTTAAAATGGACATTACAAACTTAAAATAGAGATTAAACCCTCGGATTTTCAATTAATACTATAATAAATATATCGATAATTCATTTTTGATATGTAGAAATTTACCACATATAAATCTAATACACGATGAAGTTGGTATGAATGAAAATACTTGTTTTCATTTAAATTTGACCTTTTAGTTTTAAACATGTGTCACATAATTATCACCAAGAGGACATGATCTGATTAACTTGACACTTTTGAAAAAATATTGTTAATTAATTTTTTATCTGTAATAATCAAATTTCATTCAATACAACATACAATGTAGAAGGTATGACTGAAAGTGAATGTTTTCATTTTAAAGTGACATTTTAGTCTAAAATTCACAAAACATACCCAAAAATGAAAGAAAGACTTGGATTAAAATTATATTTTAAGAAAGATATAAATAATTTATGATCGATGTGTATGAATTAACTATATTTCAATCAAATATAAGATGTGGTCAATATGACTGGAAGTGATAGTTTTCATTGAAAACTATAATTTTAGCTCAAAATATGCATTACATAATTTAAACAGAGAATATAACCTAGGATTTTTCAATTAATACTTTAGGATAAAGATCAATAATTTTTTTTTTCTTTGTAATAATTAACTATAAATAAATCTTACACATGGTGTGAATGGTCTGACTAAAATCTTGGGTTTTCATTTAAAAGTGATATTTCTATTCAAAACACACATCACATACTCAAAACAAATAAAAAAACCTTATTGTCTAGACACATCTATAAAAATTTCACTAATTAATTTTTTATGCATATAAATTTACCTCAATCCAATCCGGAACACATTGTGGATATCATGACTAAGTGTGTTCATTTTCATTTAAAAGTGACATATTTATTCAAAACAAGGTTTAAATACTCAAAATTGAGAAAACACTGTCAGATTTTCTAGATACTTTATAAAAAATATCTAAAATTCATTTATGATATATAGGAATTAACTACACATTAATATGAACCATGATATGTTTGGTATCACTAGAAGTGTGTGATTTTATTTAAAAGTTACATTTTTTTCAAAACACTTTCCATATACTAAAAACCAAGAAAATTCCCTAAGATTATCAATTTATACATTAGTAAAAATACTGAGAATTCATTTTTTTCTATGAGAATTAACTACACATCAATCCAACACATGGTGTGACAGTTATAACTAAAAGTGTATGTTTTTATTTAAACGAAATAATGTAGTTCAAAACACACATCAAATACTAAAAATTTACAAAACATGATGTTATTATCTAGAATCATTATAAAAATATTAATAATTTATTTTTGACATGTGTAAATTAACCTCAAGTCAATCTGGTAAATAGTGTGGTTGGTATGACTGAAAGCGTGTATTTTCATTTTAAAGTAATATTTTAGTTCAAAATTAGTATCACGTAATCAAAAATGATAAGACACTCTTGGTTTTTATTGATATTTTATGAAAATATTGATAATTCATTTGTGTGATGTAGGAATTAACCACACATCAATTCAACACATGGTGTTAACAGCACGGTTGAAAGGGTGTGTTTTTATTTCTAAGTGAAATTTTAATAAAAATTCATGCACATAATTAAAAAACATACTGTAAATTAATAATTTAGGAAAAAGATTGATATTTAATTTGTGATTTATAGTAATTAACTGCATGTTATTTTGACACATGGTGTAGCTAGTATTACAAAAGGTTCATGTTTTCATTTAAAAATATCTTATAGTTCAAAACATATTTCACATACTGAAAAACAAGATAACTTGATTTGATTTTAATTATACTTCAATAAAATTATTTATAATTAATTTTTGGCAAGTTAGAATTAATCGCAAGTTAATCTGACACATGGTGTGTCTAGTATGACTAAAACTACATGTTTTCATTTTAAAGTGAAATTTCAGTTCAATACATGCATTGTGTACTCAAAGAAATTAAAAATATCATTATCTTGATACTTTTGTAAAAATATCAATACCTCATTTTTGATGTGTAAGTATTAACCATACATTGATCTAACACATTGAGTTATTGTTATGATTGGAAGTCCTTGTTTTCATTTAAAAGTGGAATTTTATATCTAAGAATGCATCATATATTAAAAAGTGAGAAATAAAAATATAATTGTCTTGATTCTTTTGGAAAAAGATTGAATATTTATTTTTAATGTGGGAGAATTAACCTCACAAGAGTCCAATATATGAAATTTCATGTATAACTAAAAATGTGTCTTTTCATTTAAACAAGATATTTTAGTTCAAAACATCAATCACAAGCTCAAAATCATGTAAATGATCTCATATTACTATAATTATTTAGAACAACAACTGATTATTCATTTTTTATTTGTAGTAAGTAACCTCACATCATTCCAATAGAAATTTATTATGTATTATATAAAGTTTCAATTATAATTTGTTTTAATTTTTTTTGTATTCTTACAAGAATATGTATTTTTTATTATAGAAACATGTTTCTTTTTTACATAATTGGGTTGATCATTGGAGAAGGCCTTCTACGAGAGTAGTCTCTTTGTATTGGCTATAATTATTTTCTATAAGTAAATTTTATTCCAATTTAATTATATTGTATTTAAATTACCTAATGAAATATTTTTATTGAAATGATCATTAAATGTAAATTTACTTTTTTTCATGTTTAATTTAATATTTGAATTTTAATTTAACATGATTCTTATAATTTTTATTAGTTTTTGGAGAGTGATATATATATATATGATATAACACTATAGCTACTGGTAATGGTTTTTTATCTATTCTAGGTTTATCATTGATAATGTCTAATTTTTTTCATGTCGAAGTTAACGTTGATACAGATAGAATTTACCAGTGCTAAATATATACTTTATCAGTTCTAAAGATAGTCCTTAAAAAAGAATCCCCTATCATCACTAGAAAATTTTATGATAAAGATAACATTTATCAGTAATAAAAAATGTGTTAAAAAGTAACTCATTTATCATTGCATCATTAAGAACTGAAAAAAGTGACCATTATCTGTGTTTTTTGGAATGTTAATAAAATCTGCATTTAGAACATTAGTTTTATTTTAGTGCTTATAAAACAGATGGATAGATCTATTGAAGTCTTTATCTATGATAATTATTGTATACCACCTATAAAAAATGAATTTTGGGCAAAAAATGTCGATTTTTATTGGAATTATACATTGATCTACCACCATTACAGATCCCAAAAATATATATAGCACTATCCATTTATCAGTGGTTCTAATAAGCATTAATAAATGTTACTTTATCAATTCTAAAAATTAATTACTAATAAAAGGGAATTCTATGTCAACACTAAAAATTCAATTATAAAGGGTTCTTTTTTTGTGATATTTTTAGTGCAGATAAGTTGATACCTTTATCTTATCTTTTTAGGGTTGATAAATATCATATTTTATTAGTGTTATTTTAGCATTGATAAAGGGTGACCTTTATGAGTGTATTTTTTAACACTGATAATGTATTTCCTTTATTGGCACTATTTTAGTGCTGAAAAAATGGCATTCTTATTTTAAAATATTAAATCATATTAGAATAAAAAATTGTTATTATTTTTATAATTTAAGTCATAAATTTTTTTAAAATTTATATTAAGAAACAAAAATATTTAATAATGTATAAAAATATATTATAAAAATGCACCTGTAAATATAGTATATTATAAATTTACTTAAATAATTATATAAATATTTAAATAAATTATATAAATACATTATAAATAAATATATTAATATATTAATATATAAATAAATCAAATATAGAAATATAAATATATAAATATACAAATATAAAATTAATACATTATAAATATGAAAATATAAATATACAAAGATAAATATATATATATATATATACACACACACAGAGATATAAGAAATATTTCAATATATATGCATAAATTTTAGTAAAATACAAATAAATATAAATATACAAATATAAAAATAAATACACACACATATATATATAAATAAATATACAAATACAAATATAAGAATATATATATTCCCTTTGTGAAAAACATTTAAAGCCAAATATTATCCTCATTATTCCTTCCTGAATTAATGTTTGGGTCATTGACCCAACTTCTTATGGAGGAAAGTTTAGAGTTCTAAACATAATCTTGATCATAGTTTGAATTGGAAGATTTCTAATGGAGATAGGGTACATAGTTAGAATGATTCATTTCTTGTTGAGGGAAATAATCATAGATCCACTTCAACTCCTTTTGTTAGATCATGAAATTAATAAGTTTTAGGATTTTATTTTATAATACTTGTGTGGCTGGAACCAAGAAAAACAGGTCTCCTAGTTCGACTTCTCAGACCATATGTCCATTCAACTTATCCCTTTGATCCTTGATTGCGGAGGCGACTATCCTTACTAGAGAAAGGATCTGTCTGGATCATTCATTGTGTGTTATACAACCGCCATAAAAATATCCCTTAGAATCATATTTGTAATCTTGATGTTCCAACTAATGTCAAAATCTTTTGGTAACATATTTATAGGCAAATCCTTCTGGTGCCTGGTTTTTGGTCACGCATCACTTGTCTGGTTTGTCTTCATGATCCCTTTGTGATATAGAGACCAGAATGGATTTTCTTGCACTTTTATATTGTCTATATACTATTGGGATATATTAGTTTGATTGTGAGGTGAATTTTAGCTACTAGACTCACTTGAGAGATGTGAAGCACATTTTTGTGGGTTTTGCTCACTTATCACCCCTTTAATGTCGCATGCAATTTTTTGTGTATCAACGTTGATGGTGTAATTTAGGCAAAATGAATTTAATTTTAACAATTATTCAAATGAATATCATTCTTGTATAAATATAAAATAACATTGGTTTTCTATATAGAGCTAGGTCGATCTTTTATATCCCTATGGGTTACTAAAATCTCTTCCAAAATTTGGATTCACCCTCCATCGAGGTTTTTTAAAGTTAATAATAATGCAGTTATTCATGGTGTGAATATGATAGGTGTTAGGGTTTCTATCCATAATAATAATGGTGTATTTATTGTGTCTTAACAAAAAATATGTTTCTGTAAACAAAAACCCTATGTTGGTTGAAGCTATGGCAATCCTTACAAGTATAGAGATTGTTAAATCTATTAATAGAATAATATTGTCATCAAATCTAATTAAAAAATGATCATAAATTCACTTGGGTTTTATAAGTAGATTCAAAAAAATTGGGCTCATCATTTACAAAATTCACTACCATAGATTTGGATTTATTCAGTGTTACCCTTTATCAACGCTAAAAAATCCTTGATAAAGGGTGTTTTTATCATTGCTTTTCTTAGCACTGATAAAATAATGTCTTTTATCAGTTATAAAATGATTTTTTTAGCACTGATAAAATGACTATTTTATAAAAAAAGTTATATATCATTAAAAATAATATATAAATATATAAATATATTTATATTGATATATATATATTATATTTTATAAAATATGGTTGCTATAATAGAAAATATGTAATCACACTAAATATATAAGATATTTAGTGGAAAATGGTTAATAAAATAATTAAAAAATAATATTAATAAACAATTTTCTAATTATTATTGACTAGTAATCATTAAATAAAAATTTGAAGATAGAAAAATTCAATAATTTAATAAATGATCTAAAATAAGTTGAAAAAATGATTTGAACTTCAAATGACCATAACTATTGATCCAGGTGTCCATTTGAGCTCTACCACATATCAAATAAAATATTGAAAAAATATATCCACCTTATTGGCCTTCAGAAACCCAGATAATCATTGATTTGTCAATAAATTGCCCAAAAGTCCCCCAAAACTGAGTTTTTTGTTATGGTACCCCTATTTTTTAACATTCAATGGAATTTCATCCTCATTTAAGGAAGTATTTTTTATATTTTTTTAGTGGAGACTAAATTTAATTTTAATTATTACACACATATAGATATTATTACATTCAAATTTTATCATTTTTCATATTTTACTGTTGTTTTTAATTAAATATATACACTTGTATACATATTTGTATATAATTACAAATAAAATATTAATTTTATAAATAAATATGTTATCATATTTACATATAAAATATCTTTCTAAATATATAATCAATATCTAAAAATAATAATATACATTTTATTTAAAATATGTATGAATATTTATATACATATACAATGTATATATAATCTGTATATATATATATATATGTCTATCTATATTAACAAACTATTATATATTATCTATATATTTTAAAATATGTATATAAATATTAATATATAATATATGTAAATAAATTTAAATATTTATATTCTTATTTACAGATACACACATATATATAATATATATAAATGTATATATGTATTTTTTTTATTTTTTTATTTATAAACACACATACACACAAAACATATTAATAAATGTATTTAGAAATAATAATAATATAAATATATATTAATATACAAATAAATATATCGATAAATAATATAACTATATATATATAATAAAATAGAGAACAAACTAACATAGAACAGTGGTAACTATGCAGACGCATGATGGTGAGGCCTTAAGCTCGAATCAAAGGGGAGTCACACACGAGTGTGGGCATGAGTGAGAAGTTATTTAGTGATGATAAAGGGACTAAAGAGGGTCTAATAACTGATGATAAATGATTGGGGGAGGTATTATAGAACTGATAAATTGGGGGTGGACTCCTTGTCAAATATCACCCTTATTTATAGTTTTTTTTTTAATTTTAACAGTTCTTTTTTAGTGCTGATAAAATTCATATTTATTAGCACTAAAAAATCACTGTTAAATAGGTCATTTTATCAGAACTTTTTTTAGCACTAAAACACTATAAAAATAGGTATTAGAGATGGTTCATTATTGTTAGTTCTAATAACCATCGTAAAATAAATCTTATTAAAATAATTTATAATACAACGATATTTTAATATAACTTCCACAATATTTTTTATTTTTTAATTTAGCAGTAGTTTTTTTTAAAACATAACTAGATATTTTTAAAAATGATAATTTTGACCACCCCCAATCACTTTGACCCCGACCCCCCCCTCCCCCCCCTCCCCCCCCCCCTCCCTCACTCCCCTCAACGACCCCTGAACTCGACTCCCCTAATCCAAATGGCAAGCATTGAGACCCTAAACTCCCCTACCCTTGACAACAACCATCCCTCTTTTAATGATCCTTATGACCTTGAACCCCTACACCTGATGATAATACTCCCACCCACCCTTTGATCTTCATGACCCCAATCCCCCTACTCTATAATGAGGACCTCGCAGTGCCCCCCCCCCCCACTTTTGAACAACGACCCCAAGAAGCCTCTTTTATCCTTTTCCTAGTGACTTTGATCCCCAAAATCATTGATGGTATGATTGAATGGATTTATCAAAGGGTTTTAATTAAATTATATATATATAATTGAGTGTTATTTAGGGGGTATTTTTTTCAGGATGATGTAGAGGTTACATTACAGACCATCCATCAGTATTTAGTCACAGTTTTAGAGAGTGTATGCACTATAATTTTCTTTTAGGTGGGTATTACTATTTTTTAATTTTGAATAATTAATTATAAATTTTAATTATTGATTAATTATTTCATGTGGCATGATGGGGTGTTTTCGATGAGTGGTGTAAGACTTAAAGCTTTTAAATTTTCATCAATAGGTTGGTTAATCTTTTGGTTTATGTCACTACCCCATTTAAGAATCATTTTAATGTTTTTAAAATGACAATTTTCCCATTGATGTCCTCCTTAAGGGCCATTATTGGTTGGCTTGGGAAGAATAGTAGCTTTAGATGTTTTGTAAAAGGGTTTTTGTTTGAAAAACTTGGTCATTTATCCTTTGGTTTAAGAATAAAATTCACAAGTACTTTACTACTCATTTTTTTAATGATATCATGAAGTTTATATATTTACTAACAAATACTCTTAATCATGTGTAAAATGGATAATGCTTACTACAAGCTACATAGATTCAGATTACATGAAGCTTTTTTTATGGGATACTCTCTTTTAAGTTGAGTATTGTTTTCAAATCAATTATAAAAATGTTGTAAAACTATAATTCCATGTAATTCTATGATGCATATGGAAACACATGCACTAGATATCACAGTTTCAAGTTCTTGTTTTGAGATACAACAAATCTTGATTTTCATAATTATCCAAGAAAAAATTGTTTATATAGATAATCATGTTTCTATAAATTAAAATAATAATGGATAATATGCAAATCATAAACGTTCACTACTAAAAAAATCCATTTATGAGTTTTGACCTTTATTATTGCTATAAAAGAGCACTGATAAACATCACCCTTTATCAATTATTTTTTAGCACTGATAAAGGAATACACTTATCAACACTTTTTTAGTATTGATAAATTTTACACTTTATCAGTGAATTATTTTTAGCACTGATAAAGGATGCCCTTTATCAGTTATTTTTTAGCGCTGATAAAGGTCTCAATCACCGGGTGAATCCCACATCAAAATGGCTCATGATAGGGTGCTCTTTTATATATTATTCTTCCACATCCATTACTCAGAAGCCTGTTGTGGGGACGACCTCTTGAATACACTACACATACCTATATGGGCCTTCCATTGGCCGATATGGGCCTTGGACTACACTATACTTAACCCTCCCCGATTTAAAGCCAATTATTTTTTAAACAAACCAACAAAAATTGAAATAATTAAACAAATAAAAATTAAAAATACATAAATTTTAAAAATATTTTAACAAATAATTAAATGGTTATTAATAAATTTTATATATTTATATAATATAAATATTAATAAATATAAAATACTAAATAGTGATATATAAAATGAATAAAGTGAAATAATTAAACCAATAAAATTTTAAAATGAGAAAATTAAGAAAAATATTAAACATTTTATTAAATAAATAATTATTGATAAAAATGAATAAATTTAAAATACATATATATATATTATATATAATAATAAATATTATATATTTAATATATATATATAAAATGAATAACTTATAATAATTAAATAAAAAAATTAAAAAAAAATTGTAACAATTAAACAAAAAAATAAATTAAAAAATTAAAAAAAAATATATTAATTAATCTATTAGTAATAAAAAAGAATAAGTTTAATATATATATATGAATTATAAATAGTAATAAATAATATATATTATATATAAAAAATATGAATACAATGTAATAATTAAAAACATAGTAATGTCTTATTCATATTTAATGGTTTTTATGAATAATTATTTATTAATACATTAAATATAGAAATATTTACATATATATATATATATCAATATATATAATATTTCCTCAAATATGATTTATATAATAAAAAAATTTATGCTTGCATTAAATTAGTCATATTTTAGTGAAAATGGTTTATAATTAAAAATAAATATTAATTAAAAATACTAACTACTTGCATTGAGTAATGGGAATTAATTTAAAATCATTATATTTTTAAATTTAACATATATCAAATGTGTATTACATTGATTTCATAGATATATATGTGTAATTAATGAATTTTTAGATAATGATAGTGGCTGGGGTTTGGGAGCATCTCTTAATTCTCTCCCATGGAGTTTAGGTTCCTTAATGGTGTCTCCACGTCCAACCATTATTTCTTTCCCCCTTTAGGTAGATTTTATGTTTAAAAGTGTAATGGTGCTCCATCCCATTATCATTTGAAGGCATTGGATCCTACTATGTATCAATTTTCATAGGTGGATTCAGAAGCCTCAGATGTCTATGTGGTTCAATACATTTCAGATCTAGAGTTTCTTCCAGCAGAATCCATTGGGCCATCAAACTCGAATGACCAGATGAAGGTATGAGTCTCAAATCTGGCCTCGAATTTGGATTATCTTCTGGCAGAACATCAATCTAGTTACTCATAGAATTTGGTCTCAAATTCGGATTTCCTTCTGGAGAATTACTTTAATCCAGACAATCAAGGTCTATTGAAGTTGGATGTCTAGAAGGCATTCTCAACCTCATATTTAAATGTGAATCTACCTGGGGATGGATATTCAAAAGTTAATGTAGTTATTCATTGTTTATTTTCAAATAATCTAATTTTAAATCGTTTTTTCACTAATTCGGGGAATGTATCCTCTTCTAGGGTCACAAAAAATGGTTCATATGCAATTATTAAATCTAATCAGCAACTAATTGTGGAAAGGCTCAAGATGTGAAAGTATTCGATTCTTTCGAGGTTGAATTATCAAGGTCCGGGTAATCTATTGAAGAATAAACTTATGAATAATCATCTCCTTCAAAAATTGGGTTTCTTGGATGGATGATCACCTTAATTGGTAAGAGGTTATTACATATTGTGTTCCCTTCTGATGAAATAAAATCTAGAGAATGGGGATTAGGCTTTGTTTCCCTTAAACCTGGAATTTTAAGGATCCAAGATTGGGATCCCTTATTCAGACCTTATGTGATGAAGAACTCCATCACCCAGACATGAATATAAATTCATGGTCTGTCATGATTTCTTTGTAATTCCCAATTACTATGGGACATTTCCTCCATAGTTGGAACTCCAACCAATTTTGACAAAAAAACAAATATTTCACATTTTGTTTATTTTTCTATATTGATTATGGAAGTTGATATTTTTTTAACTATTATTAATTCAGTTCTACTAATTTTTTTTATTGATGGTTATAACTCTCAATATATTTTGATAAGAAACCCTACTTTTTTAAGATTTGTGGGAATATAGGTCACCTGGACTCAAAATGAAGGAAAAAACTGTCTTCACTAACTACAAGAGGAATGGTAACTCTATAAAAAATTGAAATTTTTTTCTCCCATTGGTTGAGAATAATAAATATGGGGAAGGAACTAATCTCGTGATAGACAAGAAAGTTAAATGAGTAGTGGATGGTGAATTTCAACCATTGGATAAAGACATAGTTTTTGTTGAACCAGGTAATCAGAAGAAGGATGGGCCTAATGAATTCATTTGCATATAGGGTGATTCACATGGTTGTGTAGATCTTTAATTACAAAGGGCTGCAACACAGGGCTCTGGTAATAAAAATATTTGGCCAGATATTGTTTTCAAGGACACTCTATCTTATGATGAGTGGTAGAATGCATGCGAGGGTATACTGAGGAATACTAACATTCAAGATATGACTTAAGCCTCAAGAATCATTAAGTTTAGAAAACATGGATAATAAATTGAATGTAGAAATGATTGTGGTGGTTATTCCTAAAGTTGCTCCTAACAGAGAGAATATAGAAACAAAGTAGGATACCACTACTCTATCATCTTTTGGATCTAGAGGTAGGCAGTTGGTGAGAACTCTTTATGATGCAAGGTATGGTGAGAAAATTCAAATTATGGATGATCAAATTACTGAATTTGGGAGGGATGATTCAAAAGGTGTATGGAAGCATCCCAAGTCTTAAAACGGGTTTGTCACAAAAAATATCATGGTCGGGGACGTGGATGTTAGGATTGGGATGCAACATGAGTGTATGCCACGCTACGAGACAACTCTATATGGATCAAAAAAAGCTAAGGGAGAAGTACTATATTCTCTTCAATTAGAATTCACAATCAGAGTGGTAATCTGTTGATGATACCACTGTTCATGATTATGGGGATGCCTGATTCCCTTTATTGGCAGTTATATTTTATGGATGACGGCTTGTCTTTGTTTGACCTGATCCTTCCTTATTTCCTTTGTCATATTTATTTTATAATAAATTTTTTTGGATAAGGTTCATCTGTCTCCTGAACCTTATGAGTAAACTAATGATTTTTTATACATAATGCACACACATGAAAATATTTATGTAATTAATAAAATATTATATAGAAACCCATACACATAATATATATGTAATTTATTCAAATTTTATTATTCATTTTATAATTTCATTTAGTAACATGATACATTTAATATATAATTTTTTCAATCGATAAATTTATTTATTTATTTTTAATATTATAAAAGATTGTGAAACATCCCGTTACCGATTTGACAGGTACGTATTTAACCTTGTCGTGTTTTTTTTATTTTCATTTACTAGGTAGGGTTGAGAATGAATTAGTAGGATACTTATGATGATGAAGCCAGATATTTTTTGGACTCTCAACTTTAACCATCCTTTTTTGTATGTTGTCAGAGGGTTACACGCCGTGTAACTAGGTTACACAATGTGTAAGAATTTATGGAGGGAATTCATGAAAGGCTTCTCACTATGAATGATACACATCATAAAGATCCCTTAAACATCATTAATGATTTAGATATCAGATTTTAATTAGAGGAAACATGCTTTTTGGCAGTTTTAAAAATTAACAATTTCACGATGCAAAAGGTTATTACACATCATGTAATACCTCGACTTTGGTTTTTAAATAGGTAGTGCGACTGAGATTATCTTTTCTCCTACACTCTTGTTTCATCTCCCTTGACCCAAAGCCTTCCCCAAGAGATATTGAAGCTATAAAACCCTTTTAGATCCTTTATTTTTATGTTTTGATCATCATTGCGATTGAATTTTGATTCTCAGGTAAGTTTTCTATTTCATTATTCATCATTATATCTCTCTATCCTCCATTGAGATTTCAACAGATCATATTGAAGTTGATATATCTCTGATTCATGATGTTTTGATCTCATTTATAGGTTGATTTTTGAGGTCTTCTACACCTCCATTCTCATTGACAGGTGTCGTTTCAAGTGTTGAGTTTCAGGAAAAGGTAGGTGATTCCATTCTATTTAGCTAAATTGATTGAATTTGACTTTTATTGTTTTATTTAAAATTATTGATTTTTATTCAAATTCTCAAACTTTATTTCAATTGATGTAATAAAATCAAATTCTAGTGAATTGGGAGATTTGAAATGGTTTTGGCATGAGAATTGGGAAAACCCCCAATTCCAGTGAATTGGGATGTGTTTATGAAAATTGGTTGATTTAAATTATTTAATTTAAATTGAAATTTTGATGGAAATGATTTCAATTAAATTATTGAATGTAATTGTGTAAAATAATTTTGAAATTGATGGAATTTATTTTTAATGGATTTCAAACTTTTGAAAATGGATTAAAATGTTTTGATGGAAACCTAGTGGTTTTATCTTGTTAAATAGGCATGTTTTTTTATTAAAACATGTTTTGGTTTTAAATATAAAATTGGAATTCAAATAGAATAATGAGATTTAAATTTATTTTAAAAAGTCTTAAAATAAATTTCCCATCATCAATTTTGTAGGATCACATTCAATCCTTAGGTAGTTGGTGTGTTATTTGAACACAGTTTACACCATTAAAATGTTCTAAAACATACATGAAGTGGGTCACATACCCGATGGGATGGTGATGAGTTACCTTTGGCTTGTATCACGGGGTAGTGTGTATACACATATTGATGATATTAATTAGAGATTGTAGATTCCTATAGCCTGAAACTTTCCTTCCTATTTGGAAGATGACCATTTTGATCGCTTGTTTTATATTTGATATATAAATGAATTCCAATATTGTTCAAACTACTTTACATTCCTTTGGAATTTATATACACTATTTTATATAAATATTTTTATTAAATCTATTGTTTTAGAAATATTCCATCACTTGTAAATCCTTTTCTTAAAGAAATTTTTCCATCATTTGAACTGTATAGCATGATTATTTAAATATTATTTTTAAAATTAAAAAATATTTAATTTTAAAATTGAAATCATTCCTTTAGTTGATATATTTTTTGAATCTATTATGGAATCATTGGTGAGATCCTACTAGTATTTTTACCTCACACCCTACTTGTGTCGTCAGATGTTTCTAGATTATCTCATTCTAGGTTCGACCAAGGGGAAAGGATCTCTTAAAAGTGGATCTAGCTGTTGAACCTTGGACCTAGTGAGTAGTGCCCTTATAAACTAAATTTGTTTTACATGTTTTAGTATTTTTTGATGTAGTACGTTCATCTCCTTTAGGACCTATTTTATTTTGGTAATTTACTCTTAGTAGAGTTTCTTTTGTTATGCATACTGACTTGTATCTTTTTACTTCTGTAATTCTTGTAGAAAACCCATTCCCACTTTCAATTATATTATTCCAGGTGTTATTCGTTGACCCATGGGTATAATGACCCAATCTTGACGTACATGAATATTAAATCTTTTTTAGATGAATATTTATTACATTTTAAAAATGAACACCTAAGGACCATAAAAGGCCAATAGGTCTTAGGGACTTCGGGCCATCAAAGGCCTTCAGGCCACAGGGCCTTCAGGCCATTGAAGACCATGAAGTACTATAGTTCACATAGAGCAGGCCCCAGATGAGGATCATATCACCAGTAGCAGTCACCAGAAGCAGAGCTAATTAGATTATAAGAATGAGAGGGTATGGCAGCCGCCATTGGGACCAGGCACCGTGCAGCTTTGTACGGGGAAATGCTAGCTGATCAGCAATGCAGGTGGGGAGCTAAAGGCAACCAATAATGCAGAAGCTGGGGAGGGGTAGTTCTAGTGGGCTAGGCCTACGGGTCATGTATTAGGCATGGTATTCCTCTGGGACTTCGGGTCATGTATTACGGGTCATGTCGGGCCTTGTGCCTTGGGCCTACGGGTCATGTACGGGTTCTCTTTCAACCCTTAAAAGGGGGGTTATCTATAATAAAATAAAAAATAAGGCCTTCAGGCCATTCAGGACTTTGGAAAATTGGAATAAATTATTATAACTTGTGAAATATCTTTAAAATATCCCTTAAATATATTCCCCTTTAGTACTAATAATTAAAACCATTCTTTATATCTTTGGTAAAAGAAAACATATAAAAATAGTGAGCTCATATGCTTTGTAAGGGTAAGAAAAGAAAATATAAAACAAAACACGAACATAAGAATTTAAAAACACGAACATAACCTTTAAAAATCATACCATGTATAACATATATCAAAATATTGAGTCATGGAATAAATATTGGTTGTTTATAAGTCATAAATCATAAAAGAACATAAGACATAAGAAAATATCATTGGCATAAACCATGGAATTGTGATAAATAGATAATCATTAAAAATCATTTCCATATTTTCGAAGGATCATCACCAAGACCATCATAGTTCAAAAATTCCTTAATGAACTGAGTTCACTCCTCATTCCATCCCTATATTACTGAATTGGATTTACTTGCCTTTCCAGCCTTGTATTACTAAATCAAGATCATTTCTCATTCCATTATTATTTATCTCATGAGATATAAATATTTACCCAATGCATTGGAGGGATATATAGGTCTCACCATCTCATAATTAAATCATTCTTACATGTTCCATAATAAAACATAAATCATTCATCATCGCATAACCCAAGAAATAAAATGGGTTTCTTAAACATCATTCCATCATAAAAAATCCATGTAAAACAAATGGATTTTATAAATATCATTCCATCATAAACATAATTAAACCATAGTAATAACAAGACTTATATACTTGAAACATAACTCTATTAAATAATTTCATCCTTGGTTGAAAATAATTTTGATAAAACACTTGAAATTAATTCTTGAGAAAAATATCTTTTCTTCTTTGAAAATGTTTTATTTTATTAAAATCACATGAAATTTTAAAATAAAATAGTTTTTCTAGAAAATAAACATGAATTATTATAATATAATATTCATGGAAATATGGTTTTATGAAATCATAAAAATTTGTTCATGCTGTATAATTTAATAGAAAACATTATTCTCATACTTTTTCCAGATCAGTCAAAAAGTACCTTGTTTAGAAAATGAAAGAAATATTCTTTTCAACCTGTGTATTATAAAGTCAAAAAAGGGTAAAAATGACTTTAAACTTCCATAGGATATTACTGTAACTTTTTATGAACACATTTTTAGAAAACATGTAACATGAATGATAAATATACCCCAGTAAATACTTATTTATAAACAATCTAGGATAAAAATGAGATTGTGAAATTATCCCTTACCAATTTTTAAGTAGTCATATGCATCATAAAATAAAGAAAATTATATAAATATGTATATATCATAACCTTAATAATAAGAATCATAAAAAAATTCATGGGTAGAATAAACACTATGGAAAATAAATAGGTGGGGTATAAAGCATATATCTCATAGAAACAAAAGTGAGTCAAAATAATCCCTTACCTTAGGTCTGAATTCCTTCATACATGTCCATAACTCTTGTATAAGGGTTTAAATAATGTAATTAACTTATTCCAGAATCATATTAATTTTTATAATATCATAAGTGATCATATTATTATCTTTTTGTTAATAACATTATTACTCGTTCATCAGGTATTAACTAATTTATTTTCTTACGCAAGTTTTCTCGGATAACTTCTTTATCCCATTCTTATGTTATATTGATATCATTTCCAGAATGATATAAATATAATATATATCATATTTTTTCATTTTATTCATTTATATAATCATGCTTTTATGAAAATCACATCAAATTAATCACATCACATCATGTAGATGGTAGGGCATACATACGCATGAGATACGATATTGTTCCCTTAATTATAGAATGGTATGGAAGTGGATAGTATATATATTGTTCTAGAATAAATATCATTTTATAATAATCATATATATATTATTTCAATCATTATACCCATCTAATTAAAGTGGTTATGAAAAAACAGATTACATCATGGCGTGGAGACGGTGAGTAGTACTTAGGCACGCGTGGTAATTTAGTTTTCAAAGGATGTATAGAAAGTGGTATATGGTTTTTCAATAACCATAATAACATCTCATTATATATTTAATACTGGATTTATTACTTTATAATGGAAACAAAAAAGGAAGAGTAAGTAGAAGAAGAAATGATCTTGAGAGATTCAGTAAATGAGATTACCTCTTCTTTGGTGATCTCCCTCTAGATCTCCTCTTAAAGGCAGTAGAGTTGGTCTTTTGAGAAGACCAGAACATCTAGAATGTGTATAAAAAAGTTTATATGGTAAAATTAAGGGTTTGGATAATATTTAAGGCTTAATGTGAAGTTAATAAATGAGGTAGGAGGTTCCATTTTATAATTGGGGTAAGGGCACCTTTTGAATCTCTAAAAATATTAATTTATAATAAAATAAAATCTCATACAAAAACCTCAAAATGTCTTAGTTTCAAATATTATATAATATATGGTGTTAATATCATAAGCCAATAATTTCTAGACAATCTTTTTTGTCAATTTTAACTTTAACATTTCAATTAAACCTTAGTTATTCTATTTTAATTATAACTAAGGTAACAAACTGTTAAATTTTCAAATAATATAATATTTAATTATTTGGTATAAATTAGACCATAAATGAACAATACAGGAAATTACATAATAAATAATATTTATTTTAATTTCTTTGAAATATTTTATGAATTTTAAATAATTTAATAAAACATTATCTTTGACAAAAATATCAATAGTGTCAATTTTGACACTATTCATTTAAGAGATTTTTTAAAATATCAAGTTAAGATTTTTACCTCGAACCAAATATTGTATTAAATTTATATGGGGTCAAGATAATCTATAAAATTCATTGGATATATTAATTATCCCAAATTTATTTTATTTTATTATCCTTAAAAACATTAATATGATATTTCCATGAATAAAATAATTATTAAATAGTTTTTTATAATTATTTAATATTCTTATTTGTTTGGAAAAAATAAAAAAAATACAAATAAAAATTCTCTATATTTTATAATAATACTTATAGTAGAATATATCTCTTTTAAAATCCTAGATTAAAAATGTTATATGTATTAAAATAAGAATGTGAAATCTTTAACATCACTTTAAATAAAATATTATAAGGGTCTTAATATTTTACATATGGATCTAAATTTTCCATAACTCTTCCATTTGATTATTATGGTTGGGATATACTAAACCAATAAGATTTTATCGAGTGTTTTTTTCTTTTAAGGTTAATTATTATTTTAAAAAATATATTTTATTGATTTTCTGTCAATTAAAAAATTTATGCATCATCAATGTATAATTATTTAAAGTAAATATTAATTTCTTAAAAATTAAAAATAAATAATCATGGTAAATAAAAACATATTAAGTTTAGAATTGTTAATTATATTTAGTATTATCTTCTACATAACATTATATTAAAAATGATGAATTATTAACATTGGAGTAAGACATATTTAACTTTTCATTAAATAAAATATATTAAATGTCCTTATCACATCAAAGTGGCTTAAAAAGGAATGAATTTCAACAAAAATATTATTTATGTTGAAACACACTCATCCAATTATATTAGGATAAGTGTTGGGGTAATTTTATAATATTATATTTACCCATAGTTACATGATTTACCTTTTTACTATAATAAAAAATTACTGAAGTTACTATTCATATTTCCAAAAAATAAAAGAAATATATATATATAATTTTGACCAAATAATTACAAATATGTAATAAAATATTTAAAATTCCAAACATATAAGTTGTAGTAATTAATTTAAAATTAATCTCATTTCCAGAATGAAAAACAAGTTTTAAAAGTTAAAACATTAGAAAAGATTGAAATTTTTTTACATCTAAATTCATGGTAAAACTAACACCAATGACAAAAATCATATTAAATGATAAAAATATAGTCTATTTATACTTTAAAACTATTAAATAATATAATTCAACCACATAAATTATTTTCATGAAAAATGTTTTTTTCAATTAAAATTTAGTATATTTGTATTATTCATCAAAACATAAAACTTATCAAAAAAATATCAAAAATTTATCCAATGTAAATTTTTATATCCCGATTCAAAATAATAAGTTTATTTTTAAAAATATAGTATATAAAAAATGTCAAAAACTATATTTAAAATTGGTGCACAATCAAAAGGTGGTAAAACTGCATTTTTTTTAAAATACTTCTTTATCCGAAAAAATGAATTTGGTCTTATATCATATCTAGAAAATATATAATATGAATTTTAAACATTATATTTAATATATTAAATATATATTTCATTAATAAAATCCATAAATAGTGATTTTATTACTTAATAAACTCACTATTTTCATTTAAATAGTTTTTCAGAAAAACATTTCGTATTATTTAAAAAGGGTTTTATTTTCATTTATAATTAATTTATCAAAAAATAATTAATTATATATACATGTGTAAAAAATATTTTCATAATTAAGTTAAAACTATTCATACATCCATTATGATGTCTTGTTTATAAGGTAACAAAAAAATATATTATTGTTCTCTTATTCTCGGTCTTATGTGAAATGATTTCTATCAAGTACTTGAAATTGTGTGTAACACAAGCCAAGAATATTATTTTGTGTACCACTAGATAAGTTGGTGTTTTATGTAGTAAAATATTATCTTGGTGTATCATTCAACATAATACATCAAATAAATTTAAAAAATCTATCTCATAAAAACATCCATGGGTAGCATAATCACTACACAAAAGAAACAGGTGGTGTATAAGGCATATGTCCCACAAAAATAAGAGAAAAAATAACTATTACCTTAGGTCTGGGTTTCTTCATACATGTATAAACCCCCTGTATCAGAGTTCAAATAATTTCATTAAATTATTCCATAATAATATTCATTTTTATAATATCATAAGTGATCATATTATTACATATTTGTTAGTAATATTATTACTCGTCCATCGAGTATTAGCTGCTTTATTTTCTTACACATGTTTTTTCGAATACCTTCTTACTCATATTCTCAAGTTATAGTTATATCATTTAAAAAATGATATTATTAGAATATATATCATATTTATTCATTCTATTCATTTATATAATCAATATTTAATGAAGATCGTGCAGAATGAATCACACCGCATCATGGAGACGGTAGGTCGTACGTACGCACGAGCGATGATATCATTCCCTTACTTATGTAACAGTGTGAAAATGGATGATATATATATTATTAAAAAATAAATATCTTATTTAAATAATCATATATAGATATTATTTCAATCATTATACCCATCAAAGTGATGTGGTGATGAAAAAAAAACAGATTACACCATGGCGTAAAGATGATAAGTCGTACGTACGCTTGTGTGGTGATTTCATTTTTTATATGATGGGTAGAAAGTGGTATATGGTTTTTTCATTAACATAATAACATCTAAATATATAGGTGATATTGTATTTATTACTTTATGTCACGACCCGTCCTCGGGGCCCGTGCCGTGACTACCCCAAGCCCGCCTTCCATAGGCCAGGGCTGGCGACTAGCACCAAGGCGTAAATCCTGGAAAAAGGGAAGGCATTGCCATTGTAAAGTAAACCACAAACACCATAGAGCAAGCAGGAAGAAGTAAACACTAAGTAAAAACCGGTACAACAGTAAGTGCGGAAAAGTAAGTGGGCTAGTATACAAACCCAAACTGAAAGTAAAGTACAACTGGAAAGGGAAAACAACAACTGAAAAGTAAAGCCGCAACGTCGAGATATCCACTGGAAATCCCACCTGAAGGGTGGGTACAGATAGCCTCCACTGCTCCTTGGGTCCAGCCGACCGCTCCAAGTACGTCCCGCCCAGTGGTCCACCTCCAGGTACCGTCCTGCTCTGCAAGCCTCAACCACGATCAGCGATGTCCGTCGTCTGCAAACAACACAACGTAGTGTGGGCATAGCCCGTGCAGGGGTGAGTATAAGCTACTCAGTAGGGACCCCGAGACCCCCGAAGGTCTCCCAGAATCCACCAAGGATAAACCACAAAGGAAAGATACAATCACAAAGTAACATTCGACACTGCTTAGATATATTCCCATACATATACCTAAGTCTTCAATTCTCGTTCGGCTCCAACATCCGAGCCCAAGTACAACCCAGTCCACACAGGAAAGAAAAACGTAAATCCACACAGGATAGCACAACACAATCCACAAAGGAAAGCAAACCAGGATTTCAGCTCACACATGTATACTTCTTCATATGAAGATAAAGATGACCAGATATTGCCACTAATTCATCTAAGCCATCGGACCCACAAAGGATCGATAGGTACTAACCCCCTCAATGACCCACAAAGGATCTGACCCACACAGGATCGATAGGTAACTAACCCCCGCAATGACCCACAAAGGATCCGACCCACACAGGATCGATAGGTAACTAACCTCCGCAAAGACCCACACAGGATCGGACCCACACAGGATCTGTAGGTGCTGGCCCACACAGGACCACTGAGCGCTGACCCACACAGGATCAGACCCACATAGGATCGGTAGCACTGACCCACAAAGGATCACTAAGTGCTGTAGTCGTCGCCGTCGAATCCACTGAGGATCTTTGTACAGTCGTCGCCGTCACAGTAGCAGTCACAGCCAGCTCTAGGGTTCCTGCACACAGGAATCTCGTTCGGAAGGGTCCGCTCCCCGAGCCGAGAGTCTGATACATCAACTGACACATAGTCCAGAGTTGATGTATCCATAAGTTCCGTATCGTCAACAGGAACTCAACGTCGCAGACGGCGCGTCAATCAGACGCCCGGTCTGAGAGTTATTGGCTTTTTCGTTCCAGGGGCCCGGTTGGTTTTTAAGTCAAAACTAACACGACCATACTCCACCTGCGTCCAAACCTCGGGCGGAGTAAGCCAAAAGATCTGTCTCACT
The DNA here is from genome assembly GCA_963277665.1 of Viscum album. Lineage (NCBI taxonomy): Eukaryota > Viridiplantae > Streptophyta > Magnoliopsida > Santalales > Viscaceae > Viscum > Viscum album. The sequence continues at coordinate 1,706,382,198 of OY728140.1, read as the reverse complement.
TAGAGGAATCCATCAAAGTTGACGGTACGTCAATCGGACGTCCGAAGCTCAAGATATAAGCGTTTCCACTCTGAGGGCCCGGTTGGTTTCGTGTACGAACCAACCCGGCCGAACCCAAAGTATTCCAAAACTTCGAGTGTGATATACTGAAACGACCATCTTGATCCAAGGATCGCATCGCCGCTGATGGCGCGTCGATCGGAGGCACGTAGCTCAAGATATGGGCAAAAGTCCGAAAAGGTCCGAAACGGGGGGTCTGGGCCCGGACCGACCCGGCCCAACCCCCCTCGGTCAGCCCGAACCGGGTCGACCCGACCCGGGTCAGGGTTCGACTCGGCCAGCGAGGCCCAGCCCGGCAGGGCACGGCCCGGCCCGGCGGTCCGGCCGGCGCGCTGGCGCTGGCCAGGCGTCACGCAAGGCAGCCGCGAACCCCCCCCCCGCGCGGGGGCCGCTCCGTGACACCCGGACGCGGCTTAAGCTGCATCCCTCCTCCGCGGTCCCGCACGGCCGCGGGCCCGGCTAGCGCCGCCACGGCTTTAGCCGCGGCGGGTCTTCCCGGCGGCGCGCCGGGCACCGCCGCATCCTGGCGGTCGGCCGCTGCCGGCCGCCGGCGCCGCCGTGCCGGCGGGGTGCGCCGGCGGGGGCTTTCGCGGACCACCGGACGCGCTCCAGTGGTCCGATTTGCACGCGGTCTTCGCCAGTTCTCGTCCTGGGACTCGTTCTTCACTGCAAAGCCTTCAAAATTATCTTTCGGCCCCGTTTGTCATCACCCGCCAATCCGCGCATAACAAACAAAAAGGGCGGTGGGTTCAGACTTGTTCGTTGGTCCGCACCCACCGCGTTAGTGGCTTTTAAAGTATCACAACAATCATATTTAACAACCGGTGATATAAGTCACAAATATTTAAAAGGAACAACCCCTACCTCTTCGTTTTCTTCAGATGAGTTCTTTGCGGAGTTGACCGTCGCAGAAGAAGAGGATCGTCGAGTCACGGAAGGGGCATCGCGTCGTCGCGGTACACAGCGTCGCGTCGACGATCTCCGAGGGTTAAAGAAAACACAAAGATTTAATTTCACAAATTAAATCAATGTTGAGGATAAAATCCACAAAAGAAATTTAAAAGATCCGCAATCTCCTACCTCAAGAAGTTGATGATTGAAGATTGTTGCGGGGAAGAACGTCGCGGAAGAAGCGTCGCGGAATGATAATCATCGGCGTCGCGGAACACGGCGTCGCGTCATCGATCTCTGAGAGTTTGGCGTTCTTCGCATTCTTCGTGTTCTTCGTGTTCTTCACGAAGGAGGATGAAGTTACTGTTTCTCCAAATCCTCTCAACAAACCACACCCAAGAAGAAAGTGTGTTGGTCTTATTTTATTATTATGCCAACAGTTTGAAAACATGTTAAGAAACGAACCATTAATTCGGTGAATTAATGGCAACGTCTTAACTGTCCAATTAATAGGGGCGTTAAGAGTTTTAGAAAACACACCAGTTGACTTTCATTAAAGAGGAGTTTTCGCGGGTGCATTACTTAGAGGAAAAGAAACGGTGGAGCTCGTGCGGGCCCCACCTCACAAATATTCTACCAAGAGGGTAGGATATTTTGGGTTCCACCCTATCCGCTTCAACTTATCTTAAGTGGATTTTAAGTGTCTTTAAGTGGCTTTAAGTGAAATAAAATAAAGTTGTCGCACCACTTTATTTTATTTTCTTCACTTAACCCCAAAAATTAAGAAACCACACCCGAGCGAACGCAACTCCGAAAAAGGAGTTTCTAAGCAAGTACCGGCGCTGCGATTCCATTGGTGCCCTCGGAATTCGATTCCGAACACCGGTTCAAAAGTTAGAAAAACCCGCTCGTTCGTTCACTGAACGTACCCGATCCAAACTTTGGAAAATGATTCCAGGCACACCAGGCCTCAGAATCACGTGCCGTTAGAAACTGTGTTCTTGTAAAATTACAAAGAAAATTAAAAAAAAAATCCTTGAAATTTACGGGTCTTTACATCACTCCCACCTCAGGGATTTACGTCCCCGTAAAGATACAAAATAAACTAGGGAAACAAATGCGGGTACTGAGCACGCATCTGAGCCTCCCGCTCCCAAGTGCTCTCCTAGAGATTCACATGCTGCCATCTGATGTGCACTAGAGGAATCAACCATCCACGTAGGACCCGCTCCTGTCGATCCTCGATCTCCACCGGGACCTCCGCAAAAGTCGCCCCATCATCAAAGTCTAGCTCCCCATGGTCAATGATATGCGTTGGGTCGTGCACGTATCTCCTCAGCTGAGATACGTGGAAGACGTCGTACACCCGGTGCAACTGAGGTGGTAGAGCCAGGTGATAAGCCACCTCGCCAATCCTACTGAGGACCTAGAATGGTCCAATGAAGCATGGAGACAACTTACTGCCTTGGCCAAATCTCTGCAAACCACATCGAGGTGAGACACGCAAGAAAACGTGGTCGCCATCCTCAAACTCTAGTGGCCTCCGCCTCCTGTCATCGTAAGACTTCTGCTGGCTCTGAGCTATCCTCATCCGCTCCTAGATGACCTGGACCTTCTCTGTCGTGGCCCGGACCATCTCTGGTCCCACAAGTGCTGACTCCCTAGGGTTTGTCCAGCATAAAGGAGATCTGCAAGGCCTGTCGTACAACACCTCGTATGGTGCCATCCTAATGGTGGAGTGGTAGATGTTGTTGTACGCAAACTCCACCAAGGATAGGTGGTCCTCCCAGCTGCGACCAAAGTTGAGGACACATGTGCGGAGCTTGTTCTCGAGAGTTTGAATGGTCCTCTCTATCTGACCATCCGTCTGAGGGTGAAAGGCGGTGCTCAGACGTAGCTGCGTCCCGAACGCCTCCTGAAACCCCTTCTAAAGCCGGGAAGTAAAGCGATCATCTCGATCGGAGATGATAGATGATGGCACACCGTGAATCCGTACAATCTCCTGAACGTAGAGACATCCCAAGCTCTCCACTGAGCCCTGCTATCTGATGGGTAAGAAGTGAGCCGACTTGGTGAGTCAGTCGACAATCACCCAAATAGAGTCGTGGCCTCTGGAAGTGCGTGGAAGTCCAGTCACGAAGTCCATATATATCCTGTCCCACTTTCACTCCGGGACCTCCAAGGGTTGTACCAAGCCTACTGGTACATGATGCTATGCCTTCACCTACTGGCAGGTGAGGCATCGAGAAACGAACTCTGCCACAACCTTCTTCATGCCTGGCCACTAGTGTTGTCATCTGAGGTCCTGGTACATCTTCGCCACTCCAGGATGTACCGCCAAATGAGAAGTGTGAAACTCTCTCAGCACCTCCTCCCATAAGGCAACTGGTACCAAGGTACGTCCTCTGAAAAGGACATCGTGCTCTGCTTTAAGGGAGAAACCATCAGGTGCCTGACCTGAGGATATATGTGCACGCCACATCTCACAGTCAGCGTCCCCACGCTGTGCCTCTCTGACCTACTGTAGTAGTGGAGGAGAGACTGTGAGAGATTGAAGGAAGGTTATGCCGTCTCTATCCACGAAGGATATCTTCAAGGCGGCTAGTTGCTCTGTCGCCTCCTCAAGTAGCTGAATTCTCGTCCTCCTGCTGAGAGCATCAGCTACCACGTTCCCCTTCCCAGGAGTATAGACTATCTCAATGTCATAGTCCTGGAAGAACTCGAGCCATCACCGCTGTCTCAGGTTCAGGTCCTTCTGAGAAAAGATGTACCTGAGACTCTGGTGGTCAGAAAAGACTGTAAAGCACTCGCCCATTAGATAGTGTCACCATGTCATCAGAGAAAATACCACTACTCCTAACTCCAGGTCATGGGTAGTGTAGTTCTGCTCATGCGGCCTCAACTGACGTGATCGATAGACGATCACTGCCTGCTCCTGCATCAGGACACATCCGAGTCTGGTCCCTGATGCATCGCAGTAGACTACATACCCTACTCCCTCCTCAGGCAACCTCAAGATAGGGGCGCTGGTCAATCTCTGTCTCAGCTCCTGGAAGCTCTCCTGACATCTGTCTGACCACACAAAGGGTTTCCCCTTCTTTGTAAGAGCTGAGAGTGGTTCCGCAACTCTGGAGAAGTCTGGCACAAATCTCTGATAGTATCCAGCTAGTCCCAAGAAACTCTGCACCTCTGTCATGCTCCTGGGTGGCTCCCAAGCTAGTACTGCCTCGATCTTCACAGGATCCACTGCAACTCCCTCCTTAGAGATGACGTGCCCCAGGAAGTGGACCTTACATAACCAGAACTGACACTTCGAGAGCTTGACATAATGCTGGTGATCTCGGAGTATGTCTAGTACAACTCACAAGTGGTAGGCGTGCTCCTCCTCAGTCGTCGAGTATATCAAAATGTCGTCGATAAAGACCACGACAAATCGATCAAGGTATGGCTGAAAGATCCTGTTCATGAGGCCCATGAACACCGCTGAAGCATTGGTTATGCCGAATGTCATAACTAAGAACTCATAGTGGTCATACCGACATCTGAAGGCCGTCTTCTGCATGTACTCATCCCGAGCTCTGAGCTGATGATAGCCTGACCTGAGGTCTATCTTCGAGAACCACCGTGCTCCCTTGAGCTGATCGAAGAGGTCATCAATCCTCAGTAGAGGATACTTGTTCCTCACCGTCACCTGGTTCAGGCATCGATAGTCGACACAAAGTCTCAAGTGCCCGTCCGCCTTCTTGGCGAACAATATCGGGGAAGCCCAGGGTGAAACACTAGGTCGGATGAATCCCTTTCCCTGTAAGTCCTCCAACTGTACCCGTAGCTCTCGAAGCTTGGCGGGGGACATCTGATATGATGGAGTGGATATCTGGGCTATCCCAGGGTATAGATCAATATAAAATTCTACCTATCTGCAAGGAGGTAGTTCTGGAACGTTGTCAGGAAAGACGTCCGCATACTGATCCACCACTGCAGGAAAACTAGGACTCCGCACGTCAACTGCTCCTAGGATGAGGCTAGCCAACTGATGAGTGATGGGTTGTCCTCTCCTCTGCGAGAGTCCATCCTGTGCTGTGAAGGCTCCCTTATCGCCGGTGAAGGTGAACCTGCTCCCATCGGTGCGTACACATCGCACCTTGCGCCTAATACAGTCGATCTGAGCATGGACGGTAGACAACCAATTCATGCCCAAGATGACGTCGTAAGGCCTCGATGCCGCTACAAGTAGATCCCAGCCAAATCTCTCGCCTCCTAGAGTAAGATCACACTGCCGGCACCAGTGCGTAATCATCGAGTCTGCTCCCGTAGGAGTCTCTAGCCGTAAGGATCGAGCCAACGGCTCTGTCGGAATCTCTGAGCTCCGAACAAGGGCAGCGGCTATGAAAGAGTGACTCGCTCCTGTGTCTATAAGAACTGCAGCAAGGGTGGAATAGACACAGATAGTACCTCGAATCATCTCGGGCGCGCTGTGGTCATAGGCCTCCACTGCCTGGAGTTGTGCCTGTCTCTGCCCGCCAGCTCCCTGTGGCCGGGGTGGAACTCCCAGTGGTGGTGGTGGTAGAGCCTCAAAGCGTCGCCCACCACCTTCTGCTCGGCCAGCTCCTCTGCCTCGTCCGCCTCCTCCCTGCGGACCACCATGGTTGACCCTCTACCTCTGCCTGGGTGGCCCCTCAACCGTCTGCTGCTCCTCGGCACGGTGGGTCGGGCAGTCACGAGCCATGTGACCCTGCCCGCCGCATGTGTAGCACTGCCTGCCTCTCGAAAGAGTGGCTCCACGCTGTGTTCCCCGCACTGCTGAGCCAGTGTCCTGAGGTCGTCTACGTGAGGGTCTGGTCTTCCTGGACCCCTGAGTCATCTGTCGACTACCTGCCGCAGAAGACTCTGCTACGTGCCGCCCCGCGATAGGTCTCGCTGCTGATGAAGGCTCAGCAAGGAAGCTCTCGATCAAAAGGGCTCGCTCCAGTACTCCTACCTGAGTCAGAATGCTGGGGGAGATCAGTGATGCCCTGATCTCATGTCTCAAACCCTGCTCAAATGTCCGGGCCCAGAAGAATGGGTCCCGTACCATGTCTGTCGAGTAACGCGAGAGATCTGTAAATCTCGCCGAGTACTGGGCGACCGTCAAGCTGCCCTGCCGCAGTTGAAGAAGCTCCTGGATGCACACCGCACGGAGGGTGGCCGGGACGAACTCTGATCGGAAGAGGCCCTCAAAGTCTGTCCAGAGAAGAGATGCCTCATCGTGCACCTGGAGCATCAAGCTCCACCATCGGCCCACTGCCGCGTGCGGTAGGCTCGCCGTGAGGATCACCATGAGGTCTGCTGGTGTCCTCACTAACCGGAAAACTCGTACCACTGCCTCCAGCCATTCCTCGCCTGCCTGGGGGTCCTTCTCCCTGCAGAACCTGGGTGGTTGCTGGCGCTGGAACTCATGCAGTGCACTAAGGAAACATGCATCATCAGCGGCTGGGGCTGGAAGCATCGGTGGCTCGACGGGTAGAGGTACCGCCGGTGCCTCAGCTGTCAAAGGGCCCTGCACCGAGGCCTCATTGCTCGGTGGGATCTCGTCACACTCAACTCTCAGAACCCTAGCTGGCTATCATCGTGGGACCACCTGAAAAGGAAACAGGTGCGCCACGGTCAGAACAGTATACCTGGTGAGCTGACACAAAGTAATCACAAAGAAAACTTGAAACACACATGCAATCAATGTTTTCATGCATTAAGTCAGAAATCAGAAGTCAGGGTCCTAGTGTACGGATACATCGGCTGCCGCACCAACACTGGGCTCCCTGGACTGATAACCACACTCAATATTCTTAACACTATTTCTTCACATAGAAAAAGATCAGAGTCCAAAGTTCTATGGTAGAACCGAACTCCTCTGATACCAATTTGTCACGACCCGTCCACAGGGCCCGTGTCGTGACTACCCCAAGCCTGCATTCCATAGGCCAGGGGCTGGCGACTAGAACCAAGGCGTAAATCCTGGAAAAAGGGAAGGCATTGCCTTTGTAAAGTAAACCACAAACACCATAGAGAAAGTAGGCAGAAGTAAACACTAAGTAAAAACTGGTACAACAGTAAGTGCGGAAAAGTAAGTGGGCCAGTATACAAACCCAAACTGAAAGTAAAGTACAACTGGAAAAGGAAAACAACAACTGAAAAGTAAAGCTGCAACGTCAAGCTATCCACTGGAAATCCCACCTGAAGGGTGGGTACAGATAGCCTCCACTGCTCCTCAGGTCCAGCCGACCGCTCCGAGTAAGTCCCACCCAGTGGTCCACCTCCAGGTACCGTCCTGCTCCGAAAGCCTCAACCACGATCAGCGTTGTCCGTTGTCTGCAACCAACACAACGTAGTGCAGGCATAGCCCGTGCAGGGGTGAGCATAAGCTACTCAGTAGGGACCCCGAGACCCCCAAAGGTCTCCCAGAATCCACCAAGGATAAACCACAAAGGAAAGATACAATCACGAAGTAACATTCGACACTACTTAGATATATGCCCATAGATATACCTAAGTCTTCAATTCTCGTTTGGCTCCAACATCCGAGCCCAAGTACAACCCATTACCCACAGGAAACCAAAACGTAAATCCACACAGGATAGCACAACACAATCCACAAAGGAAAGAAAACCAGGATTTCATCTCACACAGGTATACTTCTTCATATGATGATAAAGATGACAAGATATTGTCACTGATTTATCTAAGCCGTCAGACCCACAAAGGATCGATAGGTACTAACCCCCGCAATGACCCACAAAGGATCTGACCCACACAGGATAGATAGGTAACTAACCCCCTTAATGACCCACAAAGGATCTGACCCACACAGGATCGATAGGTAACTAACCCCCGCAAAGACCCACACAGGATCGGACCCACACAGGATCTGTAGGCGCTGGCCCACACAGGACCGCTGAGCGCTGACCCACACAGGATCGGACCCACAGAGGATCGGTAGCACTAACCTAGAAAGGATCACTGAGTGCTGTAGTCGTCTCCATCGAATCCACTGAGGATCTCTGTATAGTCGTCGCCGTCCCAGTAGCAGTCGCAGCCAGCTCTAGGGTTCCCGCACACAGCAAGCTCGTTCGGGAGGGTCCGCTCCCCGAGACGAGAGGCTGATACATCAACTGAAACATAGTCTAGAGTTTATGTATCCAAAATTTCTGTATCGTCAACAGGAACTCAACGTCGCAGATGGCGCGTCAATCGGACGCCCGGTCTGAGAGTTATTGGCTTTTTCGTCCCAGGGGCCCGGTTGGTTTTTAAGTCAAAACCAACCTGACCGTACTCCAGCTGCATCCAAACCTCGGGCGGAGTAATCCAAAATACCCGTCTCACTTAGAGGAATCCATCAAAGTCGACGGTACGTCAATCGGACGTCCGAAGCTCAAGATATGAGCGTTTCTGCTCTGAGGGCCCCGTTGGTTTCGTGTACGAACCAACCCGGCCGAACCCAAAGTATTCCGAAACCTCGAGTGTGATATACCGAAACGACCATCTCGATCCAAGGATCGCATCGCCGCCAACGGCGCGTCGATCGGAGGCCCATATCTCAAGATACGGGCAAAAGTCCGAAAAGGTCCGAAACAGGGGGTCTGGGCCCGGACCGACCCGGCCCAACCCCCCTGGGTTGGCCCGAACCGGGTCGACCTGACCCGGGTCCAGGTCCGACCCGGCGGTCCGGCCGGCGCGCTGGCGCTGGCCAGGCGCCACGCAAGGCAGCCGCGACACGCCCCCCCCCCCCCCCCCCCCCCCCGCGCGGGGGCCGCTCCGTGACACCCGGACGCGGCTTAAGCCGCGTCCCTCCTCCGCGGTCCCGCGCGGCCAGGGGAACGGCCAGCGCCGCCGCGACGGGTCTTCCCAGGGGCGTGCCGGCGGGGGCTTCCGCGGACCACCGGACGCGCTCCGGTGGTCCGATTTGCACGCGGTCTTTGCCAGTGCTCGTCCTGGGACTTGTTCTTCACTTCAAAGCCTTCAAAATTATCTTGCGGCCCCGTTTGTCGTCGCCCACCAATCCGCGCATAACAAACAAAAAGGGTGGTGGGTTCGGACTTGTTCGTTGGTCCACACCCACCGCGTTAGTGGTTTTTAAAGTCTCACAACAATCATATTTAACAACCAGTGATATAAATCACAAAGATTTAAAAGGAACAACCCCTACCTCGTCGTTGTCGTCGGATGAGTTCTTCGCGAAATTGACCGTCGCGGAAGAAGAGGATCGCCGAGTCGCGGAAGGGGCGTCGCATCGTCGCTGTACATGGCGTCACGTCGACGATCTCCGAGGGTTAAAGAAAACACATAGATTTAATTTCACGAATTAAATCCATGTTGAGGATAAAATCCACAAAAGAAATTTAAAAGATCCGCAATCTCCTACCTCAAGCAGTTGATGATCGGAGATTGTTGCGGGGAAGAACGTCACGGAAGAAGCATCGCGGAAGGAGAATCATCGGCGTCGCGGAACACGGTGTCGCGTCATCAATCTCCGAGGGTTCGGCGTTCTTCGCGTTCTTCACGTTCTTTTCGAAGGAGGATGAATATACTGTTTCTCCAAATCCTCTCAACAAACAACACCCAAGAAGAAAGTGTGTTGGTCTTATTTTATTATTATGCCAAAAGTTTGAAAACATGTTAAGAAATGAACCATTAATTCAGTGAATTAATGGCAACGTCTTAACTGTCCAATTAATAGGGGCGCTAAGAGTTTTAGAAAACGCGCCAGTTGACTTTCATTAAAGAGGAGTTTTCGCGGGTTCGTTACTTAGAGGAAAAGAAATGGTGGGGTTCGTGCGGGCCCCACCTCACAAATATTCCTCCAAGAGGGTAGGATATTTTGGGTTCCACCCTATCCGCTTCAACTTAGCTTAAGTGGCTTTTAAGTGGCTTTAAGTGGATTTATGTGAAATAAAATAAAGTTGTCGCACCACTTTATTTTATTTTCTTCACTTAACCCCAAAAATTAAAAAACCACACCCGAGCAAACGCAACTCCGGAAGAGGCGTTTCTAAGCAATTACCGGCACTGCGATTCCATCGGTGCCCTCAGAATTCGATTCCGATCACCGGTTCAAAAGTTAGAAAAACCCGCTCGTTCGTTCACTGAACGTACCCGATCCAAACTTCGGAAAACGATTCTGGGCACACCGGGCCTCGGAATCACGTGCCGTCAGAAACAGCGTTCTTGTAAAATTTTAAAGAAAATTAAGAAAAAAAATTCCTTAAATTTACGGGTCTTTACACTTTATAATGGAAACAATAAAGGAAGAAGAACTAGAAGAATAAATGATCTTCAGAGATTTAGTAAAGGAGATTACCTCTTCTTATGTGAGCTCCCTCTATATCTCCTCTTAAAGGTAGTAAATTTTATCTTTTCAAAAGTAAATAAAGTATAAAATGTGACTAGGGAAGTTGATAAGGTAAATGGTTAATAGATTACTGAGATTTAAGGCTCAAAGTAAAGTGAAGAAATGAGGGATGAGGTGCCATTTTATAATTGAGGTGAGGGGCACCTTTAGAATCTCAAAAAATATTAATTTATAATAAAATAAAAGCTCATAAAAAAACCTCCATAATTTCTTATTTTTTAATATTATATTATATATTGTTGTAATATCATCAACTAATAAATTTTAGACAAGTGTTTTTTTCAATTTAAACATTATCATTTCAATTAACCCTTGGTTATTCTATTTTAATTTTAACTAAGGTAACAAATTATTTAATATTAAAATAGCCCCAGTGGTAGACCAGATGGGCTACTTGTTGATGCTAGTGGTAGAATGGATGGGCTACTGATTTAATCCAATAAGACAAAGTAGGTGGAGGAAACAGAACACACAGATTCAGTCACAGCCAGCCTAGGTGAGGATGTTGTTTCTCAAGTGGTGGATTGGATGAGCTGCATGTTACCACTGATACACATAACCAGTGCACTGGTAATGAGAAGGGATCTAGAGAGGAAAAATAGGTGATCATAGAAGGTTGCATCATCACTGTCCCAAGACATGGAACTTGTCCGAATAAGGGGTAGGAAGGACAAGGTAAGAAAGGTAAAATCCAAGCTTATTTGGAGATAAAAGGGGGGCATCTGACAAGGGGCATGAACAATAAAAATGAGGATTATTTATTGTAATTTTCAATGGCTAGAAAACTCCCACATGATTAGGGCCCTTTAACATTATATAATGGCCTACAAACTGATGTTCGTCAGTATTTCTAAAACCTAAAATCCTCTTTGAAAACCGGAAGGGATTAAAATGGGGTTCCCTAGGATACATTTTTGTCTCTAAAAATCAACATGTATCTTTTATAGATCACCTGTGGTTTTTAAGAAATGACACCATTCAGATTACTTCCTATGATAGTGGGTCTCAAGGCATTTTGATTAACTGTAGCATTGTTGGATAGGATATTTCAATATCATCTGTTTCTGCTTCCACCTCTTATATCAGGATGAGGGAATTATGGGAGGAGCTCAAAGTCACCCTTAAGAGGATGGATAAAAAATTGATGATTATAGTTGATTTCAATACTATTTTAAAGCCTGAGGAAAAAACTTAAACCAACTTTAATAGGACTGTTGCCTTTGAATTTTCTAAGTGTATTGACTTATACAATCTGGATCATCTTCCCATTGCTGGTTCTAATTTTAAATGTTGTAGATATACATGGGAGGGGAAACAAGACAGCAAGCTTGATATATTCTTTTTTCATATTGATGACCATGCTATAGCCTATGGAGTCTCTGGATTCACACTTCCCAAACACCACTCTAATCACAACCCAATTGTTGTTGATGTTAACACTCAACTGGAAAGGTCAGCCCCTATTCCCTTTCAATTCAACAATGGATGGATTTTGATTCCATGATTTAGGGAAATTTTCTTGGTCACATGGAAGGTTGAATCCATTGGGATCCCACTCCAAAGATTTACTGTGAAACTCAAGCATCTTAAGAGGTTTCTAAGGGAATGAAGTTGAAAATCATTTTCAAAAATTGATGAGGATATCAATCAATCAGAGGAGGATCTAGCCAGGATTCATACCCAATATGAGAAGAAATCTATCCTATCTAGAGAGGAAATAACAACCCATAATAAGATTTCTGATCTCTTAAGGGTGAAGGAATGATTAGTCGGAAATCAACTGAATGTGAGATGGTTAAAATATGGGGACAAAAACTCTAAGTTCTTCAACATATTTCATAATGAAAAGAGGACACATGCAGGGAACATGGTGATTATCATTGGTGAGAATATCTACACTAAAGAAAATGATATTTCTCTGGATATTTTTGAGCACTTTAAGAGAATTTACTCTGATAATGGGTAGTCTAGTACTCACTTCATGGTGTACAACATCATCCCTTGCATTTATTAGCACTCGAATAATCTCTTAATTTCTCCCCCATGAAAATATTTTAATATTAAGACTTCCCCAGGCCCTGATGGATTCACTAACAAAATTTTCATGTTTTACTGGGACATTTTGTAGAATGATATTGAGCAGGCCATTATGGACTTCTCCTCTCACATATATGTGACTCATGGAATGATCTCCTGTTTCATTTCTCTCATCCCCAAGAAATAAAATTCTCTTGAAATTAAGTACATCAGACCAATTTCACTTGGGAACAAAATACCCAGACATATCAGTAAGATTTTTATTAGCATGATGGGTGGGATGGTTGATGGAATGATCACCACTAACCAATTTGTATTTTTACCTAAGAGAAACATCCAAAAGTGTCTCTTCATGGCCTTTGAGAGTGTCAACCTAATGGGAAGTAAGACAAAGGAAGGGAATTTTTCCCTCAAAATTGATATTTCCAAGGCTTTTGATACTCTTAAATGAAGCTTTCTTCTAGATATCCTTCGAAGATATGGTTTCTATAATGGGTTTGTGAATATGATTTGTATCATACTTGCCTCTTCAAGGCTATCAGTTATTGTTAATGGTGCCCTGAGGAGATTTTTTCTTTGCACCATGGGGTATGATAAAGTGATCCACTTTATGGGATTATTTTTTCCATTGTAGAGGATTTCCTCAGTAGGTGTATCGATCACCTTCCACAAATAGGACTTTTCAAGCAGATTAGGGCTGGTGTGAGTGAGCATTCTCCATCTAATCTCTTATATGCAGATGAAATTTTATTTCTTGTTCCAGTTTCAAGAAGAACCACATCCTCCATTAAGGCCCCTTTCAGTCATTATGAAGAGGTAGCTAGCCAGACCATTAGTTGGGACAAGTCTTCCATTGTTTTTGGGAATGGAATTTTAGTTGGGAAAAGGAACAATATTGTCAGATACCTTGGGGTGAGGAGGGGATCTCTGCCTTTATAGTATCTTGGGGTCCCACTGTTTTGGGGAAAGGTGAATAGGCATTATTTGGAGGTTATTTATGCTGGTATTATACATCAGTTGGACAGATGGAAAGGAAAGGCTATGACCCTGCCTGGGAGGGTCTGCCACGTGAACTTAGTGATCACATCGAAGTTTGTCTATTCTTTATCCCTCTATAGATGGACAAGAGGACTTCTAAATGAGCTTTATAGTATTTTATGGAACTTCATATGGATAGGGTCACCACATGGAAGGAAGTTGATTACAGTTGCATGGAAAGAATTCATAAAGCCTGTACAAATGGGGGGCTTTGGAATCAAGGATCTGTGTACCTTCAATGAAGGTTTGATTGGGAAATTCACTTGGAACTTGATTTCACATGAAGTTGATGATGACTTCCTTTTGAATAGACTCACAAAGAGGCTTCTCAATGGCTAAAATTATTATCTTGCCTCATCATTTTGTCCATCTCTCAAACATGCCTATGTGAGGATCATGCAGGATAAAAAATGACTGGTTTGTAGAGAATACACCCTTAACTGTTGGAACAAAAATTGGCTCACACATCCCCTTTGTGATCTAAATGTGCCACCTAAAGTAGCCCCTTTTCCATATCAGGATTCCTTTCACAGATGCACTCACCTGTCTCTTTGATTCCTGTGCAGGTAGAGACTAAAATCAATAGATATTATTTTATGGATTATGACACTTTAATTTGGACCCATAGTAGATATGGGAAGTTTCATTGCAGGGATTTTTATATACTTCTTTGTGGGGTCCTAACTCTTCCACCTTCTTGGATCATGAATTTCAGAGTTAGATTTATTTGTCCTTCAGAATTATTTTTAATCTAGAGAATCTGGAAAAACAAAATTCCCACACTTGATCATCTCAAGCGATCTGTTATTCATATGGCCTATATGTGTTCTATTTTCAAGGCTAATGAGGATTCTATACAGTATGTTTTCATGGAATGTAGCCAGGGAAAGCAACTCGAGGCCTATACCAACTCTCTGTTTGTGATGGATTTTGATACCTGCAGGCCGGTCCTTGACCTATTGTCCAATCTATCACATGATCACTGTAGTGATCAAATACATAATTAATTGTTGTCCTCTGTTGCTGTAGTAATTGTAGCCATTTGGGAGGCCTGAAATACAGCACTATTTGGGGGTGCACACCCAACTATCCAGCAAGGTATGGTGGCTGTTCACAGGGATCTGTATGTTGATTCACTTTTCCATGATGGTTCCATGTATAAAAATATTTCTGATTTACAAATTCTAATAATTCTTGGCATTTCGGGTCAACCATGCAAGCCTCAGATGCTGAAACATATTCGATGGATACCACCTGTTGTGCCTTGTCTCAAGGTAAATGTTGATGGGGCTGTGTTGGGTGTACTAGGTCTGTCAGGATGTGGTGGAGTGATCTGCACCTACCGTGGGTTTGTAAAGGTATTTTTCTACTAATTCATTGGAATTGGAAATTCCTTCAAAGCTGAAATGTAGGCAATGATTTGTGTTGTCGGGTACTTTGTCCAGTTTAATTTGAAATGTATATGGATTGAATCTGATTCTCAGAGTGTGTTTCAGGATTTGGGAACCAAGACACGCCATGTGCCTTAGTGTGTGATACCTCAGGGGGTTGATTGTCTCAGCAAGCTCACTCAAATGCATATGGTTGTTTCGCATGTCTATCAGGAGGCCAATCAGGTGGTGAGTGATTTGGTAAAGAGGGCACCCATTGATCTTGGCGAGATGTGGTCTTTCATGACTTCTAATTATTGTGTCCCACTGGTGGAGGCAGATAGATGTGGTGTGATTCCTACTCATTTATGTAATAAACCCTTTGTATTCTTGACTCTCTACCTATTTTTATTTAATTTTTCTTAGGGTCAGCTTCCACTGGCTCCTGGTCTTTTTGTTAATATTAAAATAGTATAATTTTTACTTAATTAATGTCAATTAGACCATAAATTAACAATATAGAACATTTTATACTAACTATCAATTATTTTATATTTTTTAAAATATTTTATTATTTTTAAATAATTTAAAAAAATCATCACTTTTGACAAAATATCAATAGTGTCAATTTTGACACTATTCATTTATGGATTTTTACAAATATCAAGATAATTTGTTAACCAAAAAAAATTATTATATATCTAAGGGGTCAAGGTTATCTATAAAATTTTATTTTATGTATTTATTATCCTAAATTATATTTATTTTATTATGTTTAATAAAATTAATTTTATATTTCCATTAATAAAAAAATTACTAAACCAGTTTTTTGTAATTATTTAATATACTTATTTGTTGAGTAGAATTTAAAAATAAAATAGTATGATTAATATAAATTTTCTATATTTCATAAAAAACTTATAGTAGAATATATACCTTTTAAAATCCTATATTAAAAATGTTATATGTATTAAAACTTGAATATGACAACTTTAACATCACATTAAATAAAATATTATAAGTGTCATAATCTTTTCCAAATGGATAATAATGGTCTATAACTCTAACCTTGTAGGATTATGGTAAATATATACTCTAAAAATAATATTTTATTAATATTTTTGGTTTTTTAAGGGTTATTATTATTTTAATAAAAATTATTTTATTGATTTTCCATCAATTAAATAATTTCTGCATTATCAATGTATAAGAATTTAGGGTAATTATTTATGTCTTAAGGATAAAAAATAAATTACCATGATAACAAAAAACATATTAGATTTGAAATTAGTATTTATAGTTAAACTTACGTTTTGTATACGGCAATATTAAAAATGATAAAGTTTTTAAAATTTGAGTAATACATATTTAACTTTTCTTTAAATAAAATATATTAAATTTCATAATCTCATCCAAGTGTCTTTAAAAGGATACCATTTCAACCCAATGATGATTTTGGTTGAAAAAAATCTTCCAATTATATTAGGACAAGTGTTAGGGTAATTTTATAGTTTTATATTTACCCTTAACTACCTAATTTGACTTTTTACCATATTAAAAAGATTATTGAAGTTACTATTAATATTTCAAAAAAACAAAAAAATCTATTTAAATAATTTGGACAAACTGATTCCAAATATGTAATCCATTTTTCAAAATTCAAAACACGTAATTTTTAGTAATTAATTTAAAATTAATCATATTTTCGTAATGAAAAATAGGTTTTAAAAGTTAAAACAATGCAAAAGATTTAAATGTTTTTACATATAAATTCATGGTAAAATTAATGTTAATGAACAAAATTATATTAAATGAAAAAAAAACATATTCTATTTATACTTTAAAACAATTAAATAATATAATTTAACCATATAAATTATTTTGATGAAAAAATTGTTTCCAATTAGAATTTAGTATATTTTTACTATTTATCAAAACATGAAACTTATCATAAAAATATCAAAAATTCACCCAATGTAAATTTTTATGTCCGAATTAAAAATAAGAAGTTTATTTTGTTAAATATAATAAATAAAAGTTTCAAAAACTATATTTAAAATTGGTGCTCCATCAAAATGTGGTAAAACTTCATTTTTTGAAAAATACTTTTTTATCTGAAAAATTGAATTTGTTCTTATATAATGTATAAAAAATATATAAGATGAATTTTAAAATTTATATTAAATATATTACATACATATTTCATTAATAAAATCCACCAATAGTGATTTTATTATTTAATAAACTCACTTATTTTCATTTAAATAGTTTTTCTGAAAAACATTTCATTTTATTTGAAAAGGTTTTTATTTTCATTTATAATTATTTTCTCACCAAATAATTAGTTATATATACATGTGTAAAGAATATTTTCATAATTCATTTATTATTTTTCAAACCACCATTATAATAGCTAGGTTATAAGGTAACATAATAATATTTAGTTGTTCATTTAAACTTGGTCTTGCATGAAATGAATTCTATCAAGAGTACTGGAAATTGTGTGTGACACAAGTCAATAAAATTGTTGCATATACCGTAAGCTATGTCGGTGTTTCATGTAGTGTATTCTTATCTAGGTGTATTGTATAACACAATACATTAAAGAATGTTTTAAAAAAAATTCTCATAAAAATCTTGTGGTGTTGCAGTGAGGATTGAGAACGCTCTTCGAGCTATGTTAGTGTCAGCTCAGTTATTAGGTTACCAAAGTTCTCGGGCTAATTTATGAAAAAATAAAATGAGAGGGGGTTGACTAACTTTTGTCTTAAAGTCAGTATGTAGTTGAAATCTTTTCGATACTTAGGAGGTATTTGTGATCGAGTGTCTGGATAGCTCTCACTGTAATGAACCTTATGTTTCCAGGGTGGTGAGGGAAAGAAATCGTGTGGATTAGTTCTAGTCTTTTCTCTATTGTGATTTGGATGGAGTCAAATCCAAATCTCATTGTTCCAATAGTTCGAAATATTTTCCCTTGTTTCTTAGTTTGAGTGTTAGTCTGTGTTAGAGTTGGTTCCCTACAAACCAACTTCTATGTAATTTATGATAAACTTATATTTATTGGATGTGTATTAATAAAATCCTTATCACGTCATGATTTTTCTTCTGCATGACATAGTATGTGATAAATTTCTAAGAATAACTGTCGCATAAAAACATCATAGTGGATTCCTACTTTGATTAAATCCTGGAAGTTCCATGTCATTATTCTTGAATTTATGTTCTATGGTCGGATGATATCATTTAAAGGGACACAAATGATACAGGTTGTTAGGGGTGGAGACTCATGAAACTTGGAGGAACCTTCTCTTGGTGTGAACCCTTAGTAATATCCAAGAGGATATTATGAGAATAAGACCTTCCAGTAGGAAATCCACATTAATAAGTTTCATTGGATGTTCTTATCTACATACATGTGTATTGGTCCTTATAATTTAAGATTATTATTAATGGGTATTATGACTCGCTAAGTTAGATTTATTGATGAAAACTATGACGACAGATGTAACGGCAAGGTGAGATATGTTGGGTGCGTCATGAGTAATACTGCATTAATAAATAATGCGAGAAAGGATTTGTTGATTCTACAGAATTAGATATCTAATCCCCATTGATGGAAGTGATATAGCATAACTAAATCAATGGCCATGGTGTTCACTAGGAAAGATCAATTCTGGGAATTCAAAGAATGAGAAATCAAGCACATGGGTTGACGGCACTTGCATGCAACCCGCTCGATTGGAGATATCAGGTAAAAGGGATTATATTACACGGTAAGAATTCATATGAGGTGACATGTCATTATGACATAAAATTATTTCTCTTGGGTACCTTGACTTGTTGCTAGACAGTAATCTTGGACTTTAGGAAAGCCCTTCTAATTTCAAGGATAAAGAGGCCTAGAGGGTCACAAACTAAGTGTAGCCAGTATCTGAGTTAAATAACTTATTTATTTAACAAGTTGAATAAATATTATTCTCAGTTTTGGTTTAATAATTATTCAAGTATTCCTGATCACATTTATTTTTTCACTAGTTATTTGAAAGAATATATTGTGGATGGAATATTTATTTATTGATGAATAATGAAGTTATATTTATTTAAAAAATAAATAGTCATTATTCAAGACCCGATAAATATTGAGAATATTAGTAGACCGTGTTATGGGTCCAGTGAGAAATAATATTAAATATTATTTGGTTAAATAATATTTAAATATAACATGCAATTTAACCATGTTTCATGGAAATAATAGAATTTCTATTATTATTTTACACGGGGTTTTTCATATGGAATAATAAATTAAGTAATGGAACCTGTGCTAACTATTTATTATTACATAGTGAATTAAATTCCCTATTATGTTATTATTCTATATATAATCCAAGGGGTCATTCCATCAGCTAACCAATCATTACGTGAACAACATCCTTGGTGAAAATCTCTCGAGCCAAGATAATACTTCCCTATCTAGGAATGCTCTCAATAATGAGATAGATCATCCCCAACCGGATCAAGGAGAATTATTTGGAAGATATTCTCAAGGTGATTGAAAGTAGACATCGCAAGTGCAGGTATCTTCCACACTAGCACCTAGAGACTCCTTAGGTGACCTCCATAGATACATGGAGCATGTCTGGATCACCGTTAGAGGATTCCTATCCTTGGTTTCTACATCGCAATGAATTCACACCTTGGACCCATGTTCAGACACATCAACGAATAAAGAATAACCTTAAAGGTAATTATATAATTTAATTAAATTAATTATAAACAAAATATGCCGATCTTCTCTTCTCAGTTATGGGTTATCTCATTTTTCTTTTATCTTTGATTTAATTCTGTGGATATTGGTGTTCATCGTTGTATTGATCCTGGATTAATCATCAATTATGGAAATTTGAAATTTTGGTCACATTCCCATCTTGTGATTCCACTACACTCAGAACATACAAGTGCTATCAAAGGGAGGTTATATTTTAGTTTATAATTATTTAAATAATTAATTAATGATTTACACTTTAATAATTTAGTTTTTCAATTCATGTTTAATCATTCTCGTAATCTAAATTTTGTGATTTGTTCATCCCTTATCATTTCTCATAGATCGAATAGAAATGAATAATTTAATGATTAAAATTAAATCAAGGATCTTATCAGGGGTTGATGACAGTTATTTCCAAATAAAAAAATAATACATGTTGTATAGTTGGATCTATACGTCGTGTATTTATGTTCAATGCATCAGGAGTAATTCAAAATTTACTCAAGTCATTTACATTAATGACATGTGGTGTAGTTAATTATTACATCACATGTTGACCAGGATAGACTAGCAAATGGTCAATCGAACAACACACTGTGTGGCCCACTAGACACAGCATGTAATCTCATCAGGTTAGGGTCATGTCGTGTATCCCATACACGGCTTGCCCAGATGGTGACCATGTAACACAGAGTCTACACAACGTGTGGCCAACTAGACATGTTGTGTAATATGAAGATTTATGAAGTACACCTCACACGCAGTTTCCCCAGGCATGTACTTTGGATGGACGATGAGGAGGGTACACGTTCTGTAGTCAGATCTACACACCATGTACTGTTTCTAGATTATGAAGATTTGAAAATTTATTATTATATTACATAACCCTTGAGACATGTACCTTAGTGTGGGCATAAAGCTGCGACACAATGTGTGATAGGTGTTTGATATATATATATATATGTGTGTGTGTGTGTGTGTGCGTGCGTGTTTAATTTACATCTATGTAATGTTTAAAAATCTGCACATCATGTATGAGTTCTATTACAATTATAATTTTGTGTGTATGCTACATGTCACAATGAATAAAGTGTATACAAGTATAAATAAATGCTGGGTAGTTTTGGAAATGTATTCATCGAGTTTTTTCCAAGATACAAGTTATTTAAAAGGTTATGGATGAGAATTTCAAGGAAATTCAGAAATTGATTAAGATAAAAAGGATTGATTAATTAAAGATAATGATTAATCAATTTGAGTTTAATTTATCTTAATAATAATGATTAAATAATTGAATTCTAGTTTTATTAAAATGTGTAAATCGTTACATGTATGTGGATGATCATGAGCTAAAACATACCTTTGTATGTGATTGGTTCCCTTGTAATTTATTTATTAAATTAAATTTTTTGATATGCATGCCTTCTCGTCATTAATATGTAAGGCTTGTGAGCTAATGGTTTCTTTTATTTAAACCCCCTTTTACTCCTCACATGTGTGTGAGTTAAAATCATATGTAATGGATGGAGATCTCAAGCTATTGGAGGTAGTTCAAGTTAGGAGTTGAGGTAAAACCAATCCAAGGAGATACAAAGGTGGAAAGGTGGAAAGCTTTATACATAAACCTTAAATGGTTCAAGGAGTTTCTCCCCTAGTCTAGGGTTATATTATCAACTACTAGATAAACTAACCAATAGTAAAACTCATGATCATACCCTTTATTTTATTTTTGACAATTTTATGGTTATTCATTATGGATGTTTGATGCGACCACATGATTAATGAACTAATAAGCTTGTAAGATAGAACTAAAATAAAAATGGTTTATGCATAAATATAATCTATACATGGTTAATCATGTATGTATATCCCACTTAACATTAACAAGGATGTTAAAATATAATAAGTGGAAATTTATGCATAAAAGATAAAATCCCTCAATTAAATATTATGTGGGTATAGCCTTCCATTACTTTAATTAGAATTGAGCCATAGTCCAATGTTCTTGACCAACCATAGTTGGGGTGATTTAAATTACATGGGAATTATAATTTTAATTTTTGGGTTGACATAACTTAGTTTACATCATGGGTTGACTTCCCCAGCAGGACTTGGTGTAACCAAGAGGAAAAGGTTGAGGAAATCCAAAATTATGGATTTTACGATTGGGGAGTCAACTCAAAAGATCAAGGAGTTGTGAGTTAATGTAGTTGGAATTTGGAATGCCTACCTAAAACCTTTCATGTTGCTTGACCAGCCCGAGTCAGGGTAATGTGAAGAGAAATATGGATCATTGCCACTAGAATGTTCAATAAACATGATATTTTGAAGCAAATGGTGAGGGCTATTGGGTTTTGAAAAAATAGTGGGAGACTAATAGATATTAATTTATTTGTTTGTTTATATTTATCAATATAAGTAATAAAACTCTGTTCATATTAATTTTTAGAAACAGAAATCAAGATGACATTAAACATATCATTTTTTTCTATACTCGAGAAGGCAATACTTTTCACCAACACTAATTTACAAGAGTGTAAAAGGTGCATTCGGGGTATCCTTATCCATGAGAGGAAACTTTATGTGATAGAAGATCCTTTACTAGTTGCACATGGAAATGAGGTGAGTGATGAGGAAATCTCGGTGTACGAGAAACATTTGAATAATGCCACAGATGTTTAGTGCCTCATGCTATCATCCATGACCAATGAGCTCTTGAAGCAACATGAAGAAATGGATGCTTATATCATTATGTCTCACCTTTGGGATATCTATCACGATAAGGCGAAATAAGATAGGTATGATATCTCTAACTCTTTTTCACTGCTAATCTTGGAGAGTATTTGCCAATGAGACCACATGTATTCATGTTTATTGGCGATATTAAGATTCTAGATATCCTAGGGATTAAATTCCCAGATGAGTTGCGTACATATCTCATACTATCATTAATTCCTAAGAACTTCTCTAGTTTTATTTTGAATTCTAATATGATCAATAATTAGAAGATTCTATCAGAGCTTCTTACCATGATTCTCCAAGTTGATAAGGACATGGGGTGTGAAAAATGCACAGTCCTTATGGTGAATAGGAAGAGGAATGACAAGGAAAAGGGGCCTAATATTTATAAACAATCTAAAGCCTCTGAGCACCATAAGACCAAGAAGAAGAACATCCATAGACAAGGAAAGAAAAAAAGATCCATTATGCTTTTCATGTGGAAAGTCAGTCCACTGGAAGTGAAACTGCACCAAGAGGCATGGGGAAGAAAAAGGTGAATTTGTTATTGAGTGCAATATTTCCATTTCTACATATTGGGTATTAGATATAGATTGTGGAGATCACATTTGTATGCAAATGTATTAACCAATTAGATTCTATAAAATTTCTATAGGAGAGGTGGATCAACAAGGTTCCAATGGTGCGAGACTGGGTTCTCTTTCCACTGGTGACTACCACCTCACATTGTTGACGGGGATGATTTTGGTTTTACATGGTTGTTATTACATACCTAGTATTACCAAAACATAATTTATTTATTGATTTTAGATATATATATTTATTTATTTTCAAGTTTGGAAATAAATTTTGTTACTTTTATAAGTACAACATATTTTAAGGTATGGACCATTTAAATAACAGTCTGTATGTATTAAATTATGACACCTGAGTGTTGGAAATTGATAACAAACCAAGTTCACATAACTCATACAACACCTAGTTATAGAATCATTATCTTGGTCATGCAAATGAGAAGCGCCTGATAAATCTTTGTTAAGATGGTTATTTAGACTCTGTCGAGATAAAACCATTTGATAGATATTTCACTTGTTTATAAAGAAAAATGACCAAACCACCATTTTGTGGACATGGTGAAAGGGTCGTAGATATTATATGATTGGTACACAATGATGTATGTGGAACATTTACAGTAGAATCTTGAGGTATATATTCTTACTTCATTATATTTACTGATGAATTGAGTACATATGGCTAAGTCAACTTAATGAGGTATAAGTCTGAGTCCATTGAGAAATTCAAGGAGTTTAAGAATGAAGTTGAGAATCATCTTGGTATGAATATAAATAATCTTTGATCAGATCGAAGTAGAGAATATCTTAACCAACATTTCATAAAACATTTATGGGAGTCTGGGATTCTATATCAACTCACTCTACCATATACACCATAGTGGAACTGTGTTAGTGAAAGGAGGAACCATACCTTGTTGGAAATGGTAAGGTTCATGATGAGTCATACAAATCTTCCATTATCCTTTTGGGGATATGAATTGAAAACTATGGCATACACATTAAACCAAGTACCAACTAAAGTGGAAAATGGGATTCTCTTTTATATATATAGTGGAAAAAAACCCACTTTTTCACATACGCATTTATAGGGATACAAGGCATTTGTTAAGGCTTTCTCAGGGAACAAACTAGCACCCCAGGGAACAAAGTGTATCTTTATAGGGTATCCCAAAAAAATGGATACTACCTACAAAACCCATCAAACAAGAAAGTGATTTTTTCTAGATAGACCATCTTTCTTGAGATGGAGCACAAACTAAAAAAGGATAGTGGGAGAAATATTGACTTCGATGAAGTTGATGCTCAAGATATATAGGAGTTGGTACAGGAACAAGTTCCACAGGTCCCCATGGAAGAGGCAGTTCATGAAGTACAAGTACTATGTAGGAGTACAAGAGAGGTAAGGGAATTAGAGAGATGTGGTTTCCTTGACACTGAGGATGGTGATTCATTATTGTTGGACAATGATGAACCTATTTCCTCTAAAGAAGTAGTAGAAATCTCATAAGTAGTAAGATGGCTAGAAGTTATGAATTCTGATATGGATTATATGTATTAAAACCAACTCTGGGTTATGGTATATTTTTCAGTTTATGTAAATCCTATTGGGTGTAAATTGGTATTCAAGAAGAAACTAGACATGGAAGGTTATGTTAGTACCTATAAAGCAAGGATAGTGTGTTGGACCCTCCATGATATTATAGTTTTCATAATCAAAAATTATCTCAATATACAGATTCTACCCTTTCATGCAATTTAATATCTCTATGAAAATCAATTTTTTCATACAACAACATATACTTTAATAAGTCAATTGATTATAGTCATAAATAAATATGTTTACAAGTGTATTTTTACATATACTTTGATTAAAAAATCATCTTGTAATGGTATATGCAAGAAAGACTCTTCATAATCTTTTTGGATTCTCTGACACCGAAGTTCAACTCACCAAAGTTGACACACTGAAACTGAAGAATGACACACTGAATTTTGACAGACCAAAGTGGACAGACCTAATTTCGACTCACCGAAGTCGACACACCAAAACCAAAGGATGACACACTGAATTTTGACAGACCGAAGTTGAAAGACCAAATTTTGACTCACCGAAGTCGACACACCGAAACTGAAGGATGACACACTGAAGTTCGACAGACAGAAGTTGACACACCGAACTCGACACACCGAAATCGAAGGATGGTAGAGCTAAGTTGACACACGAAAGTATGACACACCGAAGTATGACAGACCGAAGTACGACAGACCGAAGTCGACACGCCGAATCCGACACACCGAAGATGACTCACCGATCAATATAAATAACTGTTTTCATTTTATTAATTCAAATTTATTTCTAAAGTTCATATGTAGAAAAGTTAATGTTTCTGACATTAGTTAATGTTGTCTGTAAGAGTATATGTTGACAAGTACGAGGTACATGCACATGCGAAGATCTTTATACCTAGAGAATAATGGAGTATAGAAATACATCATCTTTCATGTTAAAGAGACGATATCAGCAGTACACACTGAGACACAAACTGTGTGAATACAAATAGAGAAGAACTAAGTGCTTGAGATTAAAAGAATACTATAACAACCTACCTTCTCCAAAAAGGGATTTAGTATACATAGAAACATTAAAGAGCTGAACCTTTTCACTCCTTGAATATGGATTACAAAAACTACAAAACTCTTTTCTGGAGACAACTTTGAGAACAAGACTCAAATACCATATTCTCAACATTCATTAAGTCTAGAGAATTACTTCACAACACAAAAAGAATTCTTAACTTTATTCTCTTTCTTAACTCTATTGTGTTTTATATTCACTATTTGAGCAGTGTGTATATTTGTTTGTTTAACACACACTGTCTCCTGAGCATAACTGGAGGATAACAAACTACCTTCATACTCAATCACTTTTTACTTTTATTTCCCATGGATAACTGTGGTAGAGGTCAAGTGTGACCTGGATAGCCCAGTGTGCAGTTGTAAAATCCCGATCCAGGGTGTGAATCAAAAGTTTATTTAAATAAACATCTTGGTGGCAGGTGATCACCAAGTGGAGAGGATTAATTCTCTTCCTTTGACTGAACCTCTTGTTTAGATTTTTGTGCCAATATTCAGTTACTCTGTTTTTTTTATCCGCTTCTTATATTGTTTCAAAGACAGAAAATTTTTTTTACTTTAATTCTGATACATAGTTTTGGTTAGTGTTTATTTATTCTTAATTCAGTAAACCTATTTTGAAATTTGAATTAGTGATTACATTGATTCAACTGAGGACTAATCAACCTTAGAGAAACTTATTGAGAAATTAAACATTTATATCTCTACTGCCTTAATTGATTGGTCCATTTGTAATTGGTTTATTTTTATCATAATTTGTTTAACTAAAATTTTAATTAGAACTCAATTCACCCCCCCCCCCCTCTTGTGTGTCCACTCCGACCAACATTTGATATCAGAGGGTTTTTTATCTAGTGTGAAAACTCTTTTTAACTGTGATTTTAGTTGTATCTTAAAGATATTAAAATTTCTGTCATATCTAAATTTTCAGTTCTTTAATATTCTAAGTAACTGTGGAAACTAGAGTTGAGGGTGATGCTACTAACAGGTCACCTTTCTTTAATGGTAATAACTATTCTTAGTGGAAATTAAAAATTAAAATGTATTTAAAGAGTATGGGACCTGAAATCTAGGATACAATTGAAGAGAAACATGTATTGACTGCTACTGCTAGTGACACATGGTCTCAGTTGACTAAAGCTACATATAATAATAACTCTAAAGCAATGAATTCCTTGTACTGTTCTCTAGGTGATGAAGAATTCAATAGAATATCTACATGTAAAACTGCATATGAAATTTTGGATACATTAGCTGTTTCCCATGAGGGAACAACTAATGTTAAAGAAATGAGACTAAATATATACACTATTAAATATGATAATTTTAAAATGAAGCCTGATGAACCTATCTCTGAAATGTATCTCAGGTTCAATGAAATAGTGAACACTATGAGTCTGCTTGGAAAACCAGTGGACATCAAGGACCAAATCATGAGACTGTTCTGATGCCTACATGATAGATGGAGGGGACTTCTGTTTCTATCAGAGAATTTTGTGACATAAGCAAGCTACCAATGAAAGAGATAATTGGAAAACTTATGATGTATGAGGAAGAAATTAAGGTTAATAAAGTATTAGATGAGGAACCAAGGAATAAATCAGTAGAATTCAAGAATACTACCTCAAAGAGAAAAAACAAAGAAAAATTTCAAGTTCCTGTAGACAGCTCCACTAGTGAAGTGTCAGATTCAGACAGTGATGAGGAGATGGATCATCTTGTAAGGAGATTCAAAAAGTTCTACAGAAAGAATAGATTCTTCAGGAAGTCAAATTACAAGGGAAAGTATGATAGTAATGGACAATGGAAGAAAGACAGAAAGTGGAATGACAACTCAAATAAAATAATCTGTTATGAGTGAAAACGAAAAGGTCATGTGAAGGCAGACTTTCCCAAGATGAAATTAAAGAAGAAATATAAAGATAAGGGAAAAGGATATAAAAAGGCCATGAAAGATACCTAGAGTGCTTCAAAAGATAGCTCCAGTGGATCTGATAATTCTGATAGTGAATAGAATAATCATGCCTACTTATGTTTCATGACAGAGACATCTGAGGTAACACTTCACTCTCCTATACAAAATGCCTATTATTCTGGTAATAAAGGTGAATGAAACAATGATAAAAATATGGCTAAGGATGAACTATTTGAATATTGTGAAATATTTGAGGATACCTTTAATGATATCAAGGACAAATATAAATCACTAAATACACATAATTTTTTAAATGAAAATCATAAATCAAGTCTAGATATTGAGAAAGAAAAATGTGCTAAGTTGTTAGAAGAAAATACCAAACTCAAATTATCAAATTAACAACGAAAGAAAGATATTGAAAAATTTATTGCTGGTAGAAATACCCTGACTTAGTTGCTAGGACAAAATATTTCCCCAAAACATACAACTGGTCTAGGATATCAGCCTGGACAGAGAAGAACCATTAAAAATAAATTTATGCCAAAATCTGGACAATTCACAGCTAGTTTAAGTTTTGGACCATTTCTTGAAAAAGAATTCTATAAAGGACCAAACAAAGTGTTTATGTCTCAAAATATATATGCTGATTATAGTAAATCTTTGAGACAATTATAGGTTCTCATAGTTTTACTTACTAACCTCTCAAGACCCAAGAAAATATGGGTACCAAAGTTACACCATGTCTAATCTGTTTTCCAGGGATGTTGCCTAAAGAGTTTCTGTAAGACTCTGTGGTACTTGGACAGTGGATGTTCAAGACATATGACAGGATACTACTCATGCTTTAGGATCCTAATAAAAGTTGATGGTGGTCATATAACTTTTGGTGATAATGCTAAAGGGAAAATCGTCAGCTTAGGACAAATTGGTAACCCTAATACAGTATTAATTTCCAAAGTACTTTTTTTGATGGGTTAAAGTACAATCTGCTAAGTATTTATAAGTTGTGTGATGATGGTTTTAATCTCATGTTTGAAAATGGTTCATGTAAGGTTTTTAATTCTAAAAATTATTTAATATTTACCTCTCTCATAAATGATAATGTGTATGTTGTTGACTTAAATTCTTTAGCTAAGAAAAACATTTCTTGCTTAAATTCTTTTCATAAGGAATCCTGGCTGTGGAACAGAAGATTAGGACACTGCAATGTGCACTCTCTTAGGAAACTGACTAGGAAAGGTTTAGTTAGATACTTACCTAAATTGTAATTCCCACTTAATAAAGTGTGAAATCCCTGTCAAAAGGGAAACCAACAAAAATTTTCTTTCAAACCAAAGAAATAAGTTTCTACTTCTCAACTTCTTGAGTTGGTTCACATCGATTTGTTTGGACCATCAAGAGTTTTAAGTTTAAATGGGAAGCACTATGTTTATGTTCTTGTAGATGATTTTTCTAGGTACACTTGGGTAGCCAACGAGGCCATACCCGGGTGGTAAGGGATCCTGCTTGGCATCCAAGAGACCCGAGTTCAAAACTGGGTGGAGGTGAATTTACGGAGTACTGTAGAATTACTGTAGCCGTATTGTAGAAGTACTATAGAATTCACTTTTCAGTACTATAGCATCCAAAACTATTCACCCGATTTGGGCCTTCGGGCCACCGGTTTGGGCCTACGGGTCTCCAGGGCCTTTAGGTCATCAAAGTTCTTTGGGCCATAGGGCCTTCAGGTCACATTGAATATGGAGTAGCCCAGTTCACATAGAACATGCCCCATAAGAGGATCAGAGAAACAGGAGTAGCAACCACCAGATGTCGAGCTAACCGGATTAGAAGAATGAGAGGGTATGGCAGCCGCCATTGGGACCAGGCACCGTGCAACTTTGTATGGATCAATGCTAGCTGATCAGCAATGCAAGGTGGGATCTAGGTGATCAATGACGCAAAAAGCTGGGGAGGGTCAGTTCAAGTGGGTTGGGCCTACGGGTCATGTATTGGGCTTAGTATGCCTCTGGGCCTTCGAGTCATGTATTGCAAGTTTGTCGGGCCTTGTGCCTTGGGCCTACGAGTCATGTATGAGTTCCCCTTCAACCCTTAAAATGGGATTATCCATAATAAAATAAAAAAGAAGTCCTTCGGGCCATTCAGGCTAGGTACACTTGGGTATACTTTTTAGCTTACAAAAGTGAAGCTTGTTCTTATTTTATAAAATACTCCAATTCTGTGGAAAACCTTAGTGGACATAGAATTAAGACCTTGAGAAGTGATCATGGCCGTGAATTTGAAAATCAGGAGTTTGAATCCTATTGCTCACATAATGGTTATAGTCACAATTTATCTGCTCCCAGAACAACTCAACAAAATGGAGTCGTGGAAATAAGAAATAGGACCCTTCAAGAAATTGCTAGGACTATTCTTAGTGAGTATAACCTACCAATTTATTTTTTGATTGAAGCTGTAAATACAACTTCTTATACCATTAATAGAGTCTTGATTAGACCTGTTCTTAAGAAGACCCCTTATGAGCTTTGGAAC
This sequence comes from Viscum album, assembly GCA_963277665.1. Taxonomy (NCBI): domain Eukaryota; kingdom Viridiplantae; phylum Streptophyta; class Magnoliopsida; order Santalales; family Viscaceae; genus Viscum; species Viscum album. Next base: position 1,706,352,257 of record OY728140.1, on the reverse strand, counting down.
AATAGGAATCCTAAGGTTAATTACATCAGAGTTTTTGGTTGCATAGTCTTTATTCATAGTACTAAGGACAATCTTGACAAATTTGCTTCCAAAAGTGATGAAGGAATTTCACTAGGTTACTCAATCTTGAGTAAAGCCTATAGAGTATTGAATAAAAAAACCAAATGTGTGGAAGAGTCAGTTCATGTAAAGTTTGATGAGACTGATCCACATGAACCCAAAACCTCTCTTGAATATCTTGAGGAAGATATGTCACTTTTGAATCTTAATGACAATGATAGTGAATCCCTTGTAAAAGTAACCAATTCTAGGAATCTTCCAGAATCTGTACCTGTTGAGACTGAACCAATACACAATCATGAGGAGTCTAGTTCAACTCTTTCTAGAGGTATTAGAACTCTCAATAATCATCCTTTAGATGTTGTAGTAGATGATTTAAATCGATGGACACAAACTAGAGATTTTCTTAGAAACCAGGTTGAACATCAAGCTTTTCTTTCACATCTTGAACATAAAAATATCAATGATGCAATCAATGATGAATTTTGGGTGATGGCTATGCAAGAAGAATTAAATCAGTTTGAAAGAAACAAAGTCTAGGAACTAGTTTAAAGACCTAAGGACACTTTGACAATAGGCACTAAATGGGTTTTTAGGAACAAATTTGATGATTCGGGTAATATAGTTAGAAACAAAGCTAGATTAGTTGCACAAGGTTACAATCAAAAAGAAGGAATAGACTATGAGGAGACCTTTGCACCTGTATCTAGGTTAGAGGCCTTTAGGATACTATTTGCTTATGTAGCTCATTGGAATTTAAAACATTATCAAATGGATGTCAAAACTGATTTTCCAAATGGGTATATAGTTGAGGATGTATTTGTTGAACAACCCCCTTTCTTTACAAATCAAAATTTTTTCAAACCATGTTTTTAAAAATTTTAAAGCTTTATATGGTTTAAAGCAAGCTCCAAGAGCTTGGTATGATAGACTTAGTTCCTTTCTTATATCAAAAGGTTTTACTAAAGGAATAGCGGATCCTACTTTGTTTATTAAAAGGAATTCCAAAGATGTTTTGATAGTACAAATTTATGTAGATGATTTAATTTTTGGATATTCTAAAAATTATTTATGTACTGATTTTTCAAAAATAATGCAAAATGAATTTGAAATGAGTTTAATGGGGGAACTTAAATTTTTCCTTGGATTTCATATTTTTCAAAATAAAGATGGTATTATTTTAAATCAATGTAAATATACTAAAGATATTTTAAAACGTTTTGGTTGGGATGGTAGTAAAGGTAGTGATACACCTATGAGTACCACTTATAAGTTGGATTTTGATGAAGCTGGAGAATCAGTGGATCAAACCAACTACAGAGGTATGATAGGAAGTGTGATCTATCTTAGTGTCAGCAGACCTAATATTATGTTCAGTGTATGCATGTGTGCTCGCTTTCAAGCTAATCCCAAAGAATGTCATTTAAATGTTGTTAAAAGAATTTTAAAATATCTCAAATATACTCCCAACATAGGACTATTTTATCCAAGAGAAAAATCATTTAATTTAATAAGTTATTTAGATTCTGAATTTTCTGGTTGTAAACTAGATAGAAAATTCACCTCTGGGACATGTCACATGTTAGGAAAGTCACTGGTATCATGGTGCAGTAAAAAACAGAATTTTGTTTCATTATCTACTGCCGAAGTAGAATACATTGTTGTTGGTAGTTTTTGTTCACAAATTTTGTGGATGAAACACACATTACTAGACTATGGATATCAATTCAAACATGTCTCCATTAACTGTGACAATACTAGTGATATTAACATTTCTAGAAATCTAATATCTCATTCTAGAACAAATCATATTGATGTAAGACATCACTTTTTGAGAGATCGTTATCAAAAAGGTGATATAACTCTTGAGTTTATTGGGAATGAACATCATTTTCTGATATATTCACTAAACCCTTAAATTCTGATAGAATGAGTTACATCGTATACGAATTAGGAATGATAAATCAGTAAAACAGATCTTTGAAAAACCAATCTTTGTAAAACCGATCTTTGTAAAACCGATCTTTGTAAAATCGATCTTCATAAAACTGATCTTTATGAAACCGATCTTTATGAAATTGATCTTTATTAAACCAATATTTGTAAAACAGGTCTTTTTGAAACTGATCTTTATGAAATCGATCTTTGTAAAACTGATCTTTGTAAAACTGATCTTTGTAAAACCGATCTTTCTGAAATCGAACATTGTAAAACTGATTCTTTGAAACTGATATATTTAAGGGATGCTTTGTAAATTCCATCTGCTTTAAATGAAATGACTTTGTTTTATATCTTTCATTTGCCACATTTAAATTTAAAATTTAAGATTTAAAATCCCTAAGTGATATATTAAGTTCAATCCATCCTGACCCTTCACCTTCTCCATAGCCGTAAATCCTTCTACATTTAGTCTCTCTCTCTCTATCGATTCTATACCTCTCGACATAGTTAGAATCCACAGATTATCCTTGGAAAGGACTAAGTGCACAATGGAAGAACCTAGAAAATCTCCTCCTATTAAGCATCAAAAGGGTGAGACCAGTGGGACTATGAAACCAAGATTATAAAGTCGAGTAGTTACAACTGAAAAGGAAGTGTTTACTGAGTGGATTCTGTTAAGAAAATATTTTCTGCTAAAGGTACTGGAATCTTAAGGGTGGCTCAGTTGGTTTACTAATAATGAAATACCCTATTATCCCCAGCTAGTGAATGAGTTCTATCAGCATTTGAGTATAACATTGGATGAACCCAAGGAAGAAAAGATGAAATCTGTGGTAAAAGGAAAGGAAGTAGCTTTTTCATCTAAGGAATGGGCCGAATGCTTAGGGGTACCTCATGAAGGTTTCTATGCTGACTATCCTGGTAATATTACACCTTCATAAAATTTTTTTTCATATGAAGATGCTCTAAAGGAGCTGACTGGAAATGAAGAATCTAGAACAACTATTGCAAATGAATTTGAAGGAGAAGTGAGATTGCTTTTTAAGTTTATACAGCATAAAATATTCCTAAGGGAGATTTCTCTACTGTGAAATATGAGGATTTAATCTTGATATTTTTGTTGAAACAAGGAATAAAGGTGAATCTGTGCAGATATCTTATGGTACATATTTCTTATTTTATTAATCCATCTAAGAAGGAAACTTGCTTATACTATCTAAGGATGATTTCTGCCATGTTGAGAAGATTAGACTGTGTAGAGGATAGAGATGAAATTATAACTTCCTATAGTGGTTTTTGTCTTTATAGAGACATTTGTAAAAGGATTAAAATCTTCTGGAACCCATGGAAACGATGTTGGGTAGGAGATAAAGAAAGAATATATGAGGAGTTCAATCTGGTTGACCATTCTTCTAGACCAAAGGACCAAGTTGATCCAGGTCTCAAACAAAGAGAAGTTCCTATTTATTCCAATGAGGAAGCTGAGGTTGAACTTCCTAGGGAATAATGATCTCCTTTTGATGATAGGAGTGATCCTGATATTGCTGAAAGTCCCACGGAGATGAATTTTGGACATTCTAGTCCACCTATGGAATTTCCTTCAAGAGAAACTATTCTAGGTGATGAAGAAGAGGAAGAAACTGAGGTTAATAGAGTTTAAGGTTATGTTTGCAAATAAGATGAGGAATATGATGATGATGATGATGATGATGATAGTGATGATGGTGATAATGGTGATGATGGAGGAAGTGTTGAAAATGTGAGTGACTCTCTAAAAGTGGGACAACAAGTGGTTGACAGATCCAGTGAGGAATCTGTTCATGGAGCTGGAGATGGAATTGAGCCTACTGATCAACGAGATGATGATCATAGAGATGTTGAAAATGAGGACAGATCACTCCATACCAATTCTAAAAACCATTAGATCATTTAGGAATTGAATGATCTTATGACTGCTAGCCAAGAGGAAGAAGATGTAGTTCCAGTGCCTCAAATTGAGGAAGTACCTGGTGAAGCAGAAGAAGCTGAAGCTCAGGAAGAACCTGATGTTTTTCTAGTTCATGTCCCCAAACAAGGTGTTATATCCCAATACCAGGATGAATAAATTGATGATATTAATGTTATTAATGATCCTCAAGGAAGAATGGTAAGAATTGATACTGTTGAGCCAAGATATTAGACCTGTTCTAGAGAGTGGAATAGAAATCCAGGATATATTTTTTTTAGTTTAGAATATGACTCAGATGAGGAGATGGTACCTCCTCTTTGTGTTCCACAAGTCCATGCTAAACCAGAGCCTGCTTCACCTGTTCTACCAGTTTCATCTCCAGCAGTAGATCTAGTTGCTCAGTCAGTGCCCAGTGACTATGTCACTAAGGCTGATTTGGAAAAGTTTAAGAATGAGATGTGTGAGTCTATGATAGCTTTAGTGGGATCCAAGAAATGAAGCCTCCACCTTAATAAGTATCTAAGATGATGATGCATAAAAAAATTCAAGAATTGTAATTCAGAAGATTCAACCAAATATTATTACTACAGCAGAAAAAATTATTAAACACAACACTTTACTGAGAGAGGAAGTAAGAAAGATGAGCAATGAGCTGAATTCTTTAACCTTTGACTTCAAAACTTCTATTAGTGGTGTTCTGGAATTTCTTAGGAACTTGGTAACTCATTTACTCAGTGTATATTTGAAAATGTTGAAAGAAGAGCTTAGAAAAATGTTGACTGGCCCATCTAGTTCTAGGAGTGGAAGAAGTGTTGTTGCTGATTTGGAGTCTCTCAAGGTTGTGATGAGAGAGGAGATTCAAAAACTCCAGATTGTTTCAGATAAGTAAACCCTTGAAAGGGTTCATTGAAATACCGATCTTGTATAAAATATGGTGAGACAGTGTACAAATTAATCCTCTTCATCTCAAAAATAAATTCAGGAAAAAGTGGATAAGTATTTCACTAAGATATATACCAAGCATGACCTCATCAACAGTTTCAAGTTTCTGGCAGAAAATATTTGCATTCCCACAGTCACAGAAGCATTAAAAAATAAAGTTCTCCAATTGAAATAGTTTACACCTTTGCTGATTAAATTTATGGAGAATAAGGATGACTTTGAGAAGGCAATGCAATATTGAGGAGAAATCATTAATGACTTAATCAATCTGCTCAAACCTTATCTGTATGTTCAGGCTGAGGCTATTGTGTTCCCTCCAGCTGCTTCGATTGGTACTTCCTCTCAGCCTCCTGCATAAATGATTGTCTCTCAAGATCTTACTCTGATTCGACCAATCATTACTAATCAGTCTCCAAGTCGTGTGTTGTCAGAGAGAAGGCCTACCATTGCAACTACTATTCCTACAGGTGTTGCTCTGTCTGGTGTTGTAATCAGATCACCTCCATCCTATGCCACTCCTAACCCTTCTTCTTCTCTATTATATCCTTCAGACAAAGGAAAAGATCCTCTACATCCAAAGAATTAGTGATGTATTTTTCCTTTTTGATAGGGATTTAGTTTTTTTGTTTGTCTTGTACTATTATGACTTTGAATGCCAATTCTTATGGTGTCTTTCTTTTATCTTATCTTTTATTTTCCTTACTGATTTTTGTTAATCCCAAAAGGGGGAGAAACTATGGATGGAATATAAAATAAGAATGAAAAATAAAGATGTCATATACTCTCCTTAATCCATTTAGTGAGGGGGGATATTTTTTTAAATAAACTCTAGCAATTCCAAACTTTAGTTATATTGGACAATTACAATCAGCAATGATAAAGCTATATTTATTCTATATATTTGACTGTATTCCATAATTTGTGATTATCAAAAAGGGTTAGATTGTTAGACCCTCTATGATATTATAGGTTTCATAATCACAAATTATCTCAATATACAGATTCTACACTTTCATGTAATTTAATATCTCTATGAAAAACAATTTTTTCATACAGCAACATATACGTTAATAAGTAAATTGTTTATAGTCATAAATAAATATGTTTACAAGTGTATTTTTACATATAATTTGATTAACAATTCATCTTGTAATGGTATATGCAAGGCATACTCTTCATAATCTTTTTGGATTCTCTGACACCGACGTTCGACTCACCGAAGTCGACACACCGAAACCGAAGGATGAAACACCGAAGTTCGACAGACTGAAGTTGATAGAAAAAAGTTCGACTCACCGAAGTCGACACACCGAAACTGAAGGATGACACACCGAATTTTGACAGACCAAAGTTGATAAACAGATGTTTGACTCACCGAAGTCAACACACCAAAACTGAAGGATGACACACCGAAGTTCGACAGACCAAAGTTCACACACCAAAACCGAAGGATGAAAGACCGAAGTTGACACACTGAAGTATGACACACCAAAGTATGACAGAATGAAGAACGACAGATTGAAGTTGACATGCCAAAGCCGACACACCGAAAATGACTCACCAATCGATATAAATAACTGTTCATATTTTATTAATTCAAATTTATTTCTAATAGTTATATATAGACAAGTTAATGTTTCTGACATTATTTAATGTTGTATGTAGGAGTATTCGTTGAAAAGTATGAGGTACATGCATGTGAGAAGATATTTATGCCTAAAGAATTGTGGAGAATAAAAGGACCTCATATTTCACGTTAAAGAGACGATAGCAGCAGTACACGCTGAGACACAGATTGTGCAAATATGAAAAGAAAAGAACTAAGCGCTTGAGATTACAGGAAGACTGTAACAAGATACCTTCTCCAAAAAGGGCTTCAGTATACATTGAGACATTAAATATTTGAACATTTTCACTCCTTGAAGCTGGATTACAGAAACTGTGATACTATATTCTGAAGACAACTTTGAGAATAAGACTCAAATACCATATTCTCAACATTCATTGAGTCTAGAGAATTACTTCATAGCACACAGGGAATTCTTAACTCTATTATCTTTATTAACTCTTTTTCATTTTATATTCACTATTTGAGCAGTGTGTATATTTGTTTGTTTAACACACACTGTCTCCTGAGCATAACTAGAGGATAACAAACTATCCTCATACTCAATCACTTTTTACTTTTGTTTCCCACATATAACTGTGGTAGAGGTCAAGTGTTACCTGGACAGCCGAGTGTGCTGTTGTAATACCCCGATCCATGGTGTGGATAAAAAGTTTATTTAAATAAATAGGTTGGTGGCAGGTGATCACCAAGTGGAGAGGATTATGTCTCTGCTTGATATTGAACCACTTTTTTACATTTTTGTGTCAATCTTCAATTACTCTATTTTTTTATCCACTGCTTATATTTTTTCAAAGACAGAAAATTGTTTTTACTTTAACTATGATAGTTAGTTTTGGTAAGTGTGTATTTATGATTAATTCAGTAAACCTATTTCAAAAGTTGAATTAGTGATCACATTGATTCAACTAAGGACTAATCAACCTTAGAGAAACTTGTTGATCAATTAAACATTTATATCTCTACTACCTTAATTGACTAGGCCATTTTGAATTGGGGGATTTTTATCATAAGCTTTTTAACTAAAATTTTAATTGGACCTCAATTCACCCCCCCCCCCCCTCTTGTGTGTCCACTCCAACCAACATACTAAATAAGGGTTTTCAACAACATCAAGTAATTGACTATGATGAATCCTTTTCGCCATTTTCCATGTTTAAATCCATAAAAATCATACTTTCCATAGAATCTTTCCATGACTATGAGATTTGAAAGATGGATTTTAAAACAGCATTCTTTAACAGGAACCATCATGAAGATGTCTATATGACACAACCAGAAGTGCTTGTGTCACAATGTGATGCTAAAAGGGTATGTAAGTTATAGAGATCCATTTATGGATTAAAGTAACAATCCAAGTTAGGGAACATTTCATTCGATGAAGGTAAAAGAGAATTTGGTTTCATTAAGAATAAATGTGAGCCATGTGTTTACAATCAGTTTAATGGGAATGTAGTTGTTATCATAGTAGTGTATGTTGATGACATATTGCTTATTAGAAAGGACATACCATCCTTACAATCAATCATGGACTGTTTTAACAAGTGATTCTCTATAAAGGACTTACACAAAGTAGCCTACATTCTAGGGATCAAGATCATTCATGATAGATCTAATAGGTTTCTTGGACTAAGTCAAAGTACATACATTGAACAGATACTAAAGAGATTTCGTATGGAACAATCCAATAGGGGATTGGTTGTAGTGTCATATGGTATACAACTTTCCATGAAAACATGTCTCTAGACATAATATGATAAGAATAGAATGAGTAAGATTTCATACACTTCAATAATAGGATATATCAATTATTCCATGTTATGTACCATAATTTTTGTTGCCTGTGTACTGATCATGGTAGTTAGATATTAATAAGATATAGGATAACACCATTAGATTGCTGTCAAGATTATTCTTAAGTGTCTGAGAAGAACTAAGGATATGTTCATGGTGTATGGAGGAGACAAGGATCTTGTCAATAGAGGGTATGTTGATGCTAGTTTTCAGACAGATCAGAATGATCTAAAGTCACAATTAGGATATGTTTTCTGCCTTAATGGAGGATTTGTGAGCAAGAAGAGTTCAAAGAAGCTAGTTTTCACTGATTCTATAGAGGATTCTAAATATATAGTAGATTATAATGTATCCAAGGAATCCATATGGATTCAAAAAAATTACATGATCTTGATGTGGTGACAAGTAGTAAAGATCTCATTAAATTGTACTGTGATAATACTACAGTGGTGGATCTTAAAAAAGATCCAAGGTCACATCAATGGATAAAGAACATAATCCAAAAGTATCACCTCTTGAGGTATTTCTAACAAAAGGGTAAAGTTTTAGTGAGAAAATTGTCCACATAAGATAACACAGTGGACCCATTGACTAAATTCCTATCTTAAAAGAAGCATGAATATCATGTGAGTGCTAGCAAACTGAAGGTTGTTAGAAGTTGGCTCTAGTGAAAGTGGGAGTCTGTTGGAGTTGGTTCCATAGAAACCAAATTATTTATACTTTATGACAAACCCGTATTCATTGGATGAATACTAATAAAATCTTTATCACATCATGATTGTTATTCTGCATGACATAGTATGTGATAATGTCCTAAGAATAATTGTTGCGCTAAAAGGTCATAGTAGATCCCTGCTATGATGAGAACCTGAAAGTGCCATGACACTATATTTAAATATATGTTCTATGGATGGATGATATCATTTAATGGGACACAAATGATATAGGCTATCAGGGGTGGGGACTCATAAAACTTTGAGGCACCTTCTCATGGTGTGCACCCTTGATAATATCCAGGAGAATATTATGAGAACAAGAACTGGTAGTTGGAAAATCCACATTCATAAGTGACATTGCATGTTCCTATCTGTGGACATGTGTATTGGTCCTTGCACATTAAGATTATTATTAATGGTTGTTATTATTCTCACACATAGATGTATTAATGAAAACTTTGACGACAGATGTTCACGGTAAGGTATGATATGTTGGGTACGTCATGAGTAATATTTCATTAATGAATAATGTTATAAAGGATTTATCACTTCTATAGAAGTTGATAATTCAGGCCCTTTGATGTAATTATATAGCCTAACTAAATACATTTCCATGGTGTTCACTAGACAAGTTCAATTTTAAGAAGTCATAGAATAAAAAATCAGGCACATGGGTTTATGTAAATTGAATGGAACCCACTTGATTGGAGATATCAGGAAAAATGGATTATATAACACGGTAATTGTTAATATGATGTGACATGTCATTGAAAAATCACCTTCTTTCTCTTGGGTGCCATGACCAGTTGCTAGACTGTAATATTGGACTTTAGGAAAGATCGCCTAATGCCAATGAGAAAGAGGCCTAGAGGCTCACACACTAAGTGTAGCTAGTAGCTCAGTTAAATAATTTATTTATTTAACAAGTTAAATAAATATTATTCTTGGTTGTGGTTTAATAATTATTCAAATATTTCTAACCACATTTATTTCATTTCTAGTTATTCAAGAGAATATATTGTGGATGAAATATTTATTTATTGGCAAATAATTCATTTTTATTTATTTAATAAATAAATTGTCATTATTTAAGGCCTGATAAATATTGAGGAGGATTGGAGAACAAACTTATGGGTTCGATGAGAAATAAGATTAAATATTATTTGGTGAAAAAATATTTAAATATAACGTGAAAGTTACACACATGTCATGGAAATAATAGCATTTCTATTATTATTTGACATGGGGTTTTTCACATGGAATAATAAATTAATTAATGGTACCTATTCTAATTATATATTATTACCCAGTGGATTAAATTCCCTGGTATGTTATTATTATCTATATAATCCAAGGGTTCATTCCACTGGATAACGAATCATTGTATGTGAAACATCCTTGAGGAAAATCTCTCAAGCCTAGAGAACTCTTCCCTCTCCAAGAACACGCTCAATAATGAGAGAGATCCTCCTCCACCACATCAAGGAGAATTCTTTGCAAGCAATTCTCAAGGTGATCAAAGGTGGACATCACAGGTGCAAGGATCTTCCTCTCTAGAACCCAGATACTCCTTCAGCGATGTCTATAGATACATGGAGCATGTGTGGAATACCACTAGAGGATTCATATCCTTGGATTCTAATCCCAACGAATCTATACCTTAAACCCATGGTTGGATGTATCAACAAAGAAAGAATCACCTTGAAGGTAATTATATAATTTAATTAAATTAATTTTAAACAAAATATTTCAATCCTATCTTCTCTATTATGGGTCTCTCCTTTGTCTTTTATCTTTGATTCAATAATGTGGATATTTGCATTCATCATCATATTGATCCCATATTAATCATCGATTATGACAATTTTCAAAGTTGGGTACCCGCCCATACTGCACTTCTATTGTACCCAGAACCTACAGTCTCATGTCTTCCATGTATTCTTTTGATGTTTTATAGCATCATGCCTCTGAGAAGATTTGAAAATTGGATATAGGAGGAAGCTGCTTTTAAACAGCATTGAACAAATCCCCTAGTGGACCCATATCTAGTTTAGGTGATTTTGATCACTGTACAAGCTCTAGGACAGGCACCACCTCTAGTTCTCATTCAGGCTCCATCTATGGATCCTAAGGAGAAAGTTCTATGACATTGTTATCAAGAGTTCCTTTTCTATAATCCACAAATATTCAAAGGCTACACTAATCATAAATATGATGAGTAATGTTTGGGCAAGATAGAATGTCTATTTGAGTTTTTGGAGACACTATATGAGATCAAGGTAAATTGTTCCAAATTCGTATTGGAAGGACCAAACGGGATATGATGGGACACGATCGTGATGATGAAGAAACATGAGGTATTATAGTGGAAGGACTTCAAGGTACTTTTCACTAACCAATTCTATATATATTCTATGGCATTGGCCAAGTTTTTTGTTTTTTCCATGCTTGATCATACCAACAACATGATGACTGAGTATCAAAATCGCTTTGCTAAGATGGTTTATTTTGGCTTGAGATTGTATCTAATGAGAGGATAAAGGACTGATGGTTTGATTTAGGATTTGATCAGATATCCATTCTCAATTTTTCTTACTAAAGATTAACACTTATGCTAAGGTAATAGATAGGAATATGATGTTCGAGATGGACTTGGCTGGAAAGTTAGGGTTATCATAAGTTTTCTTCTCTCCCAGTGGCAGCATATGTTCTATCAGAGGAAAATGGGAGAGTGATGATTCTGGTGGTAGTTATCCATGGAAAAGTTATTCCATGCATCTTACAGTGCCAATGGGAAGTCATTTTATTTTCTATCAGTGTGGAAGGTCAGGAAATTATAAGAGGGTTTTCATTAAGGATCCAATAAAATATAGCTCTTACAGACATTTAGTAAACTTACAGAGATTATTTCATAACTTTTATACTCTGTGTAGTGGAACAGGATCATCATCTCCCCCTAAAACTATTAGAAAATAAGTTGATTCATGTATAAAATGGTTCTAGCTGCAAGAATTTAGAATTAATGGACATCACATAGTATAAGAGTCTCTAGAGGAATCATACATGGGTCTAGAAACTATGAGAGGTACCATTATTATACCTTCTTCATTAGTGAATGCTCTATTTGATACTCGTGAATCTCACTCGTTTATTTCAACCCCTATTGTTAATTATTTTAATATTCATATGGATCTTTTATCTTGTGGAATAGATATTATTACACCCCTTGGTATAATGAGAGAGTGGGATATCTATAGTCCTACTTGTGTCTTATCTCTATCTGATATTGATCTAGATTGGAGTTTTCTAGTCCTTGTAATTGAATCTCTTGGTGTCATATTTGGGGTGGATTGGATCATTTCCAATAAAGCCCAAATTGATTTTTATCTTCATTGGGTATACATTACTACACAAAATGGTGTGTCTATTTTATTTCAAGTAGAATGATACCCAAGGTCACATAGATCTAGAACTTCTTATCCATATTTGGGGAAAGTAATATTAGTGTTTTATTTTGATCTGGTGTAGGAATATTTGAGTAGTGATCTTTTTCCAATTATCATCGAGTTTCCCAATGTGTTTCTTTCTGATTTCTCTGGTTTTTCACTGGTAAGGGAATTGAATTTTTAAATTGACTTAATGTTTGAAACTCAATCAATTTAAATTCCATCATATATAATGTCTCCATATGAAATGAAAGATCTGAATTCCCAATTGTACTATCTTCTTGAGAAAGGATTTATACACCTGTGTGTATCACCTTGGGCGGTGCCGGTTCTCTTCACTATGAAATATAACAGTTCCCTTCACTTATGTGTTGAATATGGAAAGCTCAATTGAGTTATGGTAAAGAACAAGTATCTATTTTCATGAATTGATGACCTGTTTGATCAGTCGAAATGGTTGAAGTTGTTTTCAAAGATCGACCTCTGATTTGGTTACCATCAGTTGAGGATAAAAGAATATGACATTCAGAAAACCACCTTTCAGAGTAGGTGCATCCATTATGAGTACCTTGTTACACCATTTCATCTAAAAAATGATCATGAAGTTTTCTTGGATTTAATAAATAATATTTTCCATGAGTATCTGGATACCTTTGTTGTCACGAACCATCCCCTGGGGCCCATGTCGTGACTGCCCTAAGCCCACCTTCCATAAGCTAGGGGCTAGTGACTAGCACTGAAAGGCATATTCCCTAAAACAGAAATTCATTGCCTTTAAACCTATACAAACACACAGTCTGAGAACACAACAAGAAAAAACTGTGAAGTAAATAGCTTAAGTAAAAGTGTACTAAATGTAAAAGGGCCAGAATACAAGCCCAACAGGAAAAGTACAAGTGCTCCTAAAAAGTAGAAAATAGCTGAATGGTGAAAAGAAGCTCATGGATCGTCCACCACAGATCCTACCTGAAGGGTAGGTATATATCACCTCCATAGTACTCCACGTCCACTTGTCTCCTCCGCATCACGTCACGGCAAATGTCCACCTCTGAGCACTGTCCATTCTTGGCTCCCTCAGCCTCGATCAATGTTGTACATCGTCTGCACAAGACACAACAAGGTGCGAGCGAAGCCCGTGTAGGGGTGAGTATAACGGTACTCAGTAGGGACCCCAAGACCCCAAAGGTCACCAAGAATTACACAAAGAAAAACCACAGGTTAACACCACAAAGGTAAAGTACCACACAGGTAAAGTACCACATAGCATAACCTTCACAAGCACAAAGTAAAGACAGCTAACACCATAATTTATTCTAGGGGTAGTAACAAGTAACATCCCCAGTCACAACATCAAACTCCTCCTCTATCGAGTATAGTGGGTTTGTCGTGTCACACATAGGTGCTTCCCACTAACCTTGAACTACTGAAGTACTGCTCCCCATCACGTATTGTGGGTCTATCGGGTCACACAGAGTCGTCCCCCCACCCAACGCGGTCTGCTAAGGTACTCCTCCCCATCACGTACCGCTGCTTCTCCCCACCGTAGCCCTCCAGGTCATACAGAACCACCCACCCCCCATCTTGGTCTACTAAGGTACTTTTCCCCATTGCATACCACGACTGTCGAGTCACTCCAAGTCTAAAAGTCCATAGCCATCAGGTCTCATCCAGTCACAGGTTTTCATACATAGTGCACTTCGGAGAACCACTCCCCAATCCATCAGTCGTATCTTAATCAGCATGAAGTCTAACAAAGAATTAACCCGATGATATTCCATGTAATAAGGGTTCCAACTCAACATACAGCGCGTCAGTCGAACGCCCGGTTGGATTCGGGTGTGATCCAACCCGGTCAAACTCCAAGTTTCTCTAAAACTCTAATTGAGTAATGAAAAAGTATCTTCTTACTCCAAGGGTCCCAACTCCATAGAAGGTTCCAAAAATGGATGTCTGGTCCTCAAGATAATACCCTTTGAGTGTTTCTTGGCCCGATTGGGCCCGGTTCTGGTCCGACCCGCAAAGGAGCGGCCCGGCCCGCATGGGGTGGAGGCCCGGTCCGGGGCGGTGGCTCGTTGGGGCGGCGACCTGTTGGAGCGGCTGCCCGGTCTGAGGGTGGCGGCTCGCTGGGGCAGTGGCCTACTAGGGTGGTGTCTCGGTTCAAGGGTGTGGGCACGCTCCATGGGTGGAGGCCTGGCTCCGAAGGCAGCAACCCGGCTCGAGGGCGGCGGCCTAGCTCGAGGGTTGTGGCCCGGAATGAGGGCGGTGGCCTGGTCTAAGGGAGGTGGTCTGGCTCCAAGGGAGGCGGCCCATCTCAAGGGAGGCAGCCCAAATCAAGGTTGGAGGCCTGGTTCGGGGGTGGCAGCCCAGCTCAAGGGTGGCGGTCTGGTTTGTTCCGACGTAGGGGGGTGTAACCCCCCCAGTCTCCCAGATTTCCGAATGACTCAAAGGCCATTCGGATGGTGAGGCGGGGGCACCGCGTGGGCACTGTGGAACCCGCTGGAGGCGGGTTCAGCCTCTGTCGTGGCTTTGACCGTGTCTTCCGTTCACTTGTGGTGTGGCAGTCGTTCCACCTCCCTTCTCTCGGTCAGCCATCGTGATGGCTGCCTCCTCCGTTTGCGGTGGCTGACGAGTCGCGACCTTCTTCTTGTGGCATGCGTCGATGTGCTCACAGTCATCCAAGGTGGCACAAGGATAGCAAGATAGTGGAGGGTTTGGGCCGTGTTCATTAGGCCCGCACCCTCTGTGTTAGCTCATATTATGGAGGATATTAAGGGGTTGAATAATCAATTTAATTAAACAATAAGATAACCCCCACAAAGATTCCCTGCAACAATCCTCCTGTAAAGACGAATGAATCACGGGTCAACCCGTTAGTTGGTTGACCCGCTTTCTTCGTATAATTTCAAGAAAGGAGATGAGGGAATAAAAAACGCACAAAAAAATAACCCCTACTTGAAATGTTGGAGAGAGCTCGTGGTTGAGGTAGTATCATTATTATTCATCCCCATAGCAAGCTGTCCTCATCACTGCTCGAACGTCAAACTAGGGTTTAGGGTTTTGGTGTCGCATGTCACCTCCTGCTGGGGTTGGCTCCATCCTCTAAGGGCTTGAAATTATGGGACTCCCACAGAACTTTGTTTCTTGGTGAAGCTTGTCTAATACCCCTCCCCCCAAGATATATATTTATAAGATAGGAGGAGAGTAAGTAACGACGCAGGGAGTTAATGGGGATCATAAATTAGGAAGCTTCCTAATTTACCCAACGTCATCATTACTTAAGGTTGGTAGGTCAAGCCATTTAATGGATTGACACACCACCGACCCCACCCTTTAATTGGTTCATTGGAGGTTTATGAAATAAAATAACAAAAAATTATTTTATTTAATTTCATTTAAAAAAGTTTCAAAACTTAACTTTTTCTTCAGACCTATTGCGGTCAAAGTAAAGCCTCCTTTAAGTGAATCCTAGCACTACAGATTCAATGGTACCCTCGGATTTTTAATTTGAACAACGGTTTAAAAGTTATAAAATGCCTCTCACGCATTTACTGAATGTACCTGAATTTTTTTTTCATAAATTCATTTTGGGCACAACGGGCCTCAGAATCATGCGCCGTCAATTTTTGTAGACACGCAAAAATTCCATATATTTAAAAAAAAATACATGTAAAAAACTAGGTCTTTACATTCTCCCCACCTTAGGTATTTACGTCTCCTAAAGACACAATATAAACTAAGGAAACAAATGTGAGTACTGAGCATGAATCTGAGCCTCTCACTCCCATGTGCTCTCCTGGAGGTTCCCGTGCTGCCAGCGAATGTGCACCAGAGGTATCAACCAACCATGAAGGACCTGCTCTTGTAGATCATCAATCTCTACTGAAACCTCTGTAAACGTCGCCCCATTGTTTAAGTCTATCTCACCATGGTCGATGAAGTGAGATGGGTCGTGCATGTATCTTCTCAGCTGGGATACGTGGAAGATTTTGTGCGCCTTCTCCAGCTGTGGTGGAAGTTCCAAGAGGTATTCCACCTCACATATCCTCCAAAGTATCAGAAATGGCCCGATAAACCTCAGTGATAACTTTCCACCTCAACAAAATCTTTGTAGTCCCTATCGAGGAGAGACTCACAAGAAAACATTGTCCCCCTCCTGGAACTCCAAAGGTGTCTGTCTTCTATCAGCATATGACTTATGTCTGCTCTATGCAGTCTTCATCCGCTCCTGGATGATCTACACCTTTTTAATGGTAGCCTGTACTAACTCTAGACCCATAAGTGCAGACTCCTCTGGGTCTGTCCAGCATAGAGGCAATCTGTAGGGTTGGCCGTAAAGGGCCTCGAATGGTTCCATAATAATGGTGGAGTGATAATTGTTATTGTAAGTGAACGCCACCAAGAGTAAGTGATCCTCCCAACTACATCCAAAATCTAGGACACATACATGAATCATGTCCTTTAGCGTCTGAATGGTTCACTCTATCTGACCATCTGTCTAAGGATGAATGGTGGGGCTTAAACGCAGTTGAGTCCCGAACACCTCCAATAATCCCTTCTATAACCACGATGTAAAATGTGTGTCACGGTTAGAGACGATCATCGAAGAAACCCCATGAAGTTGCATGATCTCCTATAAATAGAGGTGTCTCAATCCCTTTACTAATCCCTACTCTCTAATAGGTGTGAAGTGGGCCGACCTGGTGAGTTGTTTAATGATCACCCATATGGAATCATGTACCCTAGTCGTACAGGGAATCCTTTTCACAAATTACATGGAGATCCCACACCACTTCCACTCTGGCACCTCTAGTGGTTGATCTAAGTCTGTTGGAACCTGGTGCTCGACCTTCACTTGCTGGAAAGTGAGGCATCGTGAAACAAACTTTTCCACTGCCTTCTTCATCCCTAGCCACCAGTTATGATGCCAGAGGTCCTAGTATATCTTTTCCACACCAAGATGTACCACCAGAGGGGACGTATATAAATCCCTTAACACCTCCTCCCGTAGTGCCATTGGTACCATGGTTTGTCCTCTGAAGAGGATGACGTGCTCCCCACCTTCAGAAAATTAATCAGGTGTCTGCCCTGAGGATATCTAAGCATGTCGAGCCTCGCAGTCAGTGTCCCCAAGTTGCACTACCCAAACTTACTGAAGGAGTGGGGGTGTGACTATCATATACTAGAGGTATGCTACTCCATCTGTATCCATAAAGGATATCTACAACGCGGCTAGCTGTTTTGTCACCTCACTCAGAAACTGCAGACCAGATCTCCTGCTGAGTGCGTCTGCTACCATGTTCCCTTTCCCATGATTATATACTATCTTAAAGTCATAGTCATGGAGGAACTCTAGCCATCAGTGTTGTCTCAGGTTCAAGTCCTTCTGAGAGAAGATATACCTAAGACTCTTGTGATTAGAGTAGACTGTAAACATTCTCCCATCAAGTAATGTCACCACATCTTCAAGGAAAAGACCACTGCTGCAATCTCTAGGTCTTGGGTAGAGTAGTTCTACTCATGTTGTCTCAGCTTTCGTGAACCATAAGCGATCACTACTTGCTCCTGCATCAGGACACATCCAAGCCCTGTCCTTGATGCGTCATAGTAGACTACATACCCAACGGCCTCTTCTAGCTACCTCAATATGGAGGAACTCTTCAGTCTCTCCCTCAGCTCCTAGAAACTCTTTTGGCATCTTTCCATCCATAGGAAAGGTTTCCCATTCCTTTTAAAAGCTGCCAAGGGTGTTTCAACTCTGTAAAAGTCAGGCAAGAATCTTTGGTAGTATCCAACCGACCCTATGAAACTCCACACCTCCGACATGCTCCTAGGTGGCTACCAAACTAGCACAGCCTCTATCTTCACTGGATCCACTGCAACTCCAGCCTCTAAGATAACATGTCCTAGAAAGTGGTCCTTCCATATCCAGAACTGGCACTTTTAGAGTTTACCATAAATATGGTTCTCCTGAAGTGTATCCAGAACCATCTATAGATGATATGAATGCTCTTCCTCTGTCACCAAGTAAATCAAGATGTCATCGATTAACACCACCACGAAGTGATTGAGGTATGGTTGAAAGATCATATTCATGAGTCCCATGAACACTGTTGGGGAATTGGTCACACCGAAAGGCATAACCAAGAACTCATAAGGTCCATACCGATATCTGAATGTCATCTTCTACACATCCTCATCTCTTATCCTGAGCTGATGATAGTCTGATCGTAGGTCTATCTTTGAAAACTAGTGAGCTCCCTTCTGCTGATTGAAAAGATAATCAATCCCCGGGAGTGGATACTTATTCTTATCGGTCACCTGGTTCAGGCGCCGATAGTCTACACAGAGTCTCAAACTCCTATATGTCTTCTTAGCAAACAAAATCGGGGTTGCCCATGGAGAATAACTGGGTCTTATGAACCCCTTTCCCTGCAAGTCCTCCAACTGTACACATAACTCATGAAGCTCCGTAGGAGCCATCCGATATGATGGTGTATATATCAGTGTTTTTCCAATGTACAAGTCTATGTAAAAATATACCTATCTGCATAGAGGCAGTCTTAGAACATCATCAAGAAATACATCGGCATTCTGGTCCACCACTACAGGATAAATTGGACTCTCAACATCAACTTATCCAAGGGTAAGGCTATCCAACTGATGATTAATCAGATGCACCCTCCTCTGAGTAAGTCTATCCTGTGATGAAAAGGTTCCCTTCTCACCGGTGAAGGAAAACTTGGTCCCATCCATGCATACACATTGCACTTTTCACCAAATACAGTTAATCTAAGCATGGAATGTGGATAACCATTCCATACCCAAGATGATGTCGTAAGGACTCGATGCCACTACTAGGAGATCCTAGCCGAAGCTCTTTCCTTCTAGATTAAGCTCACACTGTTGGAACCAGTGCGTAATCATTGAATACACTTCAGTAGGTGTCTCTAGCCATAAGGATCAAGCCAACGGCTCCACCAGAATCTCTGAGCTCCAAACAAGGGTTGTGGAAATAAAAGAGTGACTTGAACCTATGTATATAAGTGTTGTAACTAAGGTGGATTGGACATAGACAATAGCTCTAATTATCACCAGAGTTCTGTGGTCGTAGGACTCAGCTACCTAGATTTTAGCTTTTCCCTATCCTCCTGCTCCCTGTAGTCGAGGTGGACCACCTGGCGGTGGTGGTGGTAGAATCTCGAAACATCGCCCACTTCCTGCTGCACGCCTAGCTCCTCTATCACGTCTTCCACCCTAAGGACCTCCTTGATCGAATATATACCTCTTCCATGGTGGTCCCTAGACCATCTTCTGGCCATTGGTATGAAAGGTCGGGACGTCACGATCCATATGACCATGCCCGCCACACGTGTAACATTGTGTGGCCCTCACCTGTCTCCCTCTGCCTTGTGAGCCTCGCACCTCTGACCCTATGTCTCGGGGTAATACACCATAGGGTCTAGTCTACTTCGACCTCTGTTTCATCGGCCTACTACCTTCTACAGATGTCTCAACTACATGTCATCTAGTGGTAGCTATATCTGTCAGTGTATGCTCAGCTAGGATGCTCTCCACCAAAAGTGCTCGCTCAAGCACCCCATCCAGGGTCGAAATGATGAGGGGTACCATCGATGCTCTGATCTCCTTTTTGAGACCCTACCAAAAGGTTTGATCCTTGAAAAATGGGTCTTCTACCATGTTGGTGGAGTAGCGGGAGAGATCAGTTAACCTCAACGAGTACTGGGCCATTGTCATGTTGCCCTACTGTAAGTGCAGCAGCTCCTGTATACGCACAGAGCGTAAGGTTGCTGGGATAAAATATTCCCTAAAAAGGCCCTCAAAGTCCACCCAGATGAGGGTCACCTCATCGTGTATTTGGAGAATCAGGCTCACCATCTCCCTGCTACTTCCTAAACAAGTTTGGCTTCCAGGATCATCGTAAAATCAACTGGTGTCCCAACTAAGCGAAAAACTCAGGCCACAGCCTCCAGCCAGTCCTCAGCCGCCTGCGGGTCTTTCTCACCTCGGAACCTCACAGGCCTCTACCACTAGAAATCATTCAATTTGATCAGTTTGAATTCATCCTCTGTTGGTGGAGCTGGTGGTAATGGTTTCCCAATGGGGAGTGGTGCTTTTGGTACACCACCTGAAGGTGCTAATGCCGTGAGAGGGCCCTGCACCAAGGCCTCATCGCTCGGTGGACCATCATCATGTACTCTCTCAGGAAACCTGGGTGGATGTCTTCGTGGAGGTATCCTGAAAGAAAATAGGTGTGCTGTAGTTAAAATTTATACCTGGTGAGCTAACTCAATAAAACACAATAAGGAATTTTTTAAACATACGCAATCAGTTTTTTCATGCGCTGAGTCTGAAATCAGAATTTAGGGTCTTGGTTTATGGATACGTTGGCTGCTACACCAACGCTGGACTCCCCGAACTGAAAACCACACTCAAGACACTTAACACTGTTTCCACATATAATAGTTAAAAGTCCTAGTTCTTCGGTAGAACCAAACTCCTCTGATACAACTTTGTCACGACCCGTCCCCCGAGGCCCATGTCGTGACTACCCTAAGCCCGCCTTCAATAGGCCAGGGGCTAGCGACTAGCACTGAAAGTATTATTCCCTAAAATGGGAAGGAATTGCCTTTAAACATGTATA
This sequence comes from Viscum album, assembly GCA_963277665.1. Lineage (NCBI taxonomy): Eukaryota > Viridiplantae > Streptophyta > Magnoliopsida > Santalales > Viscaceae > Viscum > Viscum album. The sequence goes on along the minus strand of OY728140.1, from coordinate 1,706,331,121 downwards.
AACACATGGTCTGAGAACAAAAAAAAGAAGAAACTATGAAGTAAACTATTGTAGTAAAAGTTTACTAAAATTAAAGGGGCTTGAATACAAGCCCAAATAGAAAAAGTACAAGTGCAACTGAAAAGTACAAAACAACTGAAATGTGAAAAGAGGCTCTGGAATCATCCACTGCGGATCCTACCTAAAGGGTAGGTACAGATCACCTCTATAGTACTCCACATCCACCCGTCTCCTCTACGTCACATCACGCCAAATGTCCACCTCCAAGCATTGTCCAGTCCGGGCTCCCTCAGCCTCGATCAATGATGTATTTCGTCTGCACAAGACATGACAAGGTGTGGGAAAATCTTGTGCAAGGGTGAGTATAATGATACTTAGTACAGACCTCGAAGGTCTCCTATAATTCCACAAAGAAAAACCACAGGGTAACACCACGAAGGTAAAGTACCACACAGGTAAAGTACAACATAACATAACCTCAATCATAAGCACAAAGTAAATACATCTCACACTAGGATCTATTCTAGGGTTAGTAACAAGTAACATCCTCAGTCACAACGTCGAACACCTCGGCTATTGGAGAACTCCTCCTTTATCGAGTACAGTGGGCATGTCGTGTCACATAGAGGTGCTTCCCACTAACCTTTAGCTTCTTAAGTACTGCTCCCCATCGTGTACTGTGGGTTTTTCGGGTCACACAGAGTTGCCCCCCCCCCCAATGCGGTCTGCTAAGGTACTCCTCCCCCATCATAGTATACTAAGGTACTCCTCCCCATAACGTACCATGGCCATTGAGTCACTCTGAGTCGAAAAAGTCAGTAGTCATCAGGTCTCAGCCAGTCGGAGGGTTTCGTACGTAGTACACTTGGGAGAATCGATCTACAAGCCATTAGTAATATCTCAACTAGCGCGAAGTCTCACTAATAAGTAACCCAATGATCTTCTATGTCATAAGGGTTCCAAATCAATAGACAGCGTGTCATTCGGACGCCCGGTCTGTGCGTTATTGGCATTTAAGTGTCGAGGGCCCAGTTGGATTTGGGTGCAATCCAACCTGGCTGAACTACAAGTTTCTCCGAAACTCTAATAGAGTAAGGAAAAAGTACCTTCTTACTCTAAGGGTCCCAACACGGTATATGGTTTATCAAAAGGGCATATGGTTCTCAAGATAAGCCCCTTTGAGTGTTTTTGGACCCGGGTCTGGTCCGACCAGGTCGGACCGACTCCTCTCTTACCTGGTCTGGGTGGTTCCAAGGTGGACTCGGCCCACTAAGACGATGTCTGATCTGGCCCACAAGAGGGGCGGTTTGCAAAGGCGGCCCGACCCGCGAGGGGTGGCGTCCCGGTCCGGGGGCGGAGTCCCGCTGGGGCGGCGGCCCAGTCTGAGGGTGGCGTCCAATGTTGAGGGTGGTGGCTCAACTCCTAGGGTCACGGCCCAGCTCGAGGGCGGCAGCTCAGCTCGAGGGCGGCGGCCCGGCTCTATGGCAGCGGCCCGGCTCCATGGAGGCAACCCGTCTGGAGGGCGGTGGCCCGGCTCGACGGCGGTGTCCCGGCTCGAGGGCGGCGGCCCGGCTCGAGGGCGGCGGCCCGGCTCGAGGGCGGCGGCCCGGCTCGAGGGCGGCGGCCCGACTCGAGGGTGATGGCGCGGCTCGAGGGCGGCGGCCCGCCTCGAGGGGGGCGGCCCGCCTCGAGGGCGGTAGCCCGGATCGAGGGCGGTGGCCCGGCTTGAGGGTGGCAGCCCGACTCGTGGGTGGCGGCCCGGTCTGAGGGCGGTGGCATGCTCTGAGGTCTGAGGCCTGACCCGAGGGCGGCGACCTGACTCGAGGGCAGCAGCTCAGTCCGAGGGTGGCAGCCCGCTCTGAGGGTAGTGACCCGAATCGAAGACGGTGGTCCAGTTTGTTCCGACGTGAGGGGTGTAACACCCTGGTCTCCGAGATTCCCAAACAGCCCGAAGGTCGTTCGGTTGGCGAGGTGGCAGTGCTGCGTGAGCACTGCTCGATCACCACGGAACCCACCGGAGGTGGGTTCAACCTCTAACGTAGATTTGGTCGTGGCTTCCATTCGCTAGCGGTGCGGTGGTCGCACTTCCTCCCTTTCCATGGCCGACCATCATGTTGGTCGTCTCCTCCATTAGTCATGGCTGACGAGCTGTGGCCTTCCTCTTGCGGCGTGCGTCGATGTGCTTGCAGTCTTCCAAGGTGCCGTAAGGATAGAAAGAAAGCGGAGGGTTCAGGCTAGGTTAGTTAGGCCCACACCCTCCGCGTTAGCTTGTATTATGGAGGATATTAATGGGTTGAATAATAAATTGAATTAAACAACAAGATAAACCCAACAAATATTTCTTGCAACAATCCTCCCACAAAGACGAATGAATCACAGGTCAACCCATTAGTTGGTTGACCCGCGTTCTTCGTATAATTTCAAGAACAGGGATAAGGGAATCAAAAAAGCACAAAAAAATAACCCCTACTTGAAACATTGGAGAGCGCTTGTGGTTGAGGGAGTCTCGTTTTTCACCGTCCCCGCAACAAGATTTCCTCGCCGCTGCTCGAACGTCAAACTATGGTTCGGGTTTTTAGTGTCGCACGTCATCTCCTGCTGGGGTCGGCTCTATTCTCTAAGGGCTCGGAATTATGGTACTCCAATAGAAATTCATTGCTTCATGAAGCTTGTCTGATACCCCTCCCCCCAAGCTCTATATTTATAGGAGAGGGGAAGAGTAAGTAACAAGGTGGGGAGTTAATGGGGCTCATTAATTAGGAAGCTTTCTAATTTCTCCAACATCGTCATTACTTAAGGTTGGCAGGTCAAGACATTTAATAGTTTGACACACCGCCGACCACACCCTTTAATTGGTTTGTTGGAGGTTTATGAAATAAAATAACAAAAAAAATATTACATTTCATTAAAAAAAGTCGCTAAACATAACTTTTTCTCCAGACCTACTACAGTCAAAGTAAATCCTCCCTTAAGAGAATCCCAGCATTGAGGATTCAATGGTGCCCTCATATTTTTAATCCGAGAAATGGTTCAAAAGTGTTAAAAGTGGGTGCCCTAGACCCAACTTGTTCTGTACTTTGATTACCGCTACATGTATTCAGTTTGTTATAATACATGTGTTTATCTTGCCATAATAGTGTAAATACGTTTGAATCCACTTTGTTTAAGGTAATGTCCTTAGATTACCTGTCTCATAAAAGGGTTGTAGTAGATCCCAGGATATAATGAGAACCCTGAGATGCCATGAAATTAATCTTAAAGTAACGTCCTATGGTCTAGTTACATCATTCAGAAAGGACATAGATATTGTGTGACCATCTGGTGATGGGGGCTCATAAGCATTGAGACTTCTTCTCATGAATTTTGCACTTGATGATCTCTGGTAGTTGAGATCATGAGGACAGACCCGTATAATAGGAAAACCACATGTTTTTGGTGTCATTGGTTGTTCCTATCTATGGACATGTGTAATGGTATTTGGACTTGAGATCATTTTCAATTGATGTAATTTAATTACGTACATTTTATGCAAGGATAAAACCATGGCGAAAAAGTCGTGATGAGGTAGTTTGTATCAGGTACGTCAATAATGGCATGGCATTGATTGAATGATCGAGAAAGGATTTGTCGCTTCCGAGTTCAGTAAGAGATATCTCTGGCCTAGTTGATTAGGATGGTTTCACCTTCATTAAATACATGGTCATGGTAGTGAAAGGTAAGACCGTCTGGGAAAATCAACAAAAAAAGTAATGAAAAATAAATAATGATGACACTAGTATGCATTCTGCTTTATTGAGATATCAATGATGAATATATTATATTACACGGACCATGTTTGTAGGAAGGAATTCGTTGCTTTGACTTTTCCTTATCTCTATAGGGGCCTCGATGGGTTGTTGGACCCTGCTCTAGGTTGGTGGATATTATTCACTACAATTGAGGTAAGGGCCTAGATGGTCACACACAATAGCACCTTGAAAATCTTCCATATTCTGGGAATATAAATATAGAACTTAGTGGGCCCCCGCCAAAGGGTCCGAGCACTAACCAAGTTCTATGGATCACCAAAGAATAAATAAATTCATTAATTATTCTAGTTTATAATAATTAGTTGAATTTATTTATAACATGTATTTACAAGTTATATAGTAAATACAACTATTAATGTTATTTGAATGGATTTTAATATCCTAGGTTCATTTAATATTAGCAGAAGGTATGAGTCGAGTTAAAGACTCAAATTTATCATGTAATATATTTATATATTACAAGTAAGTGATAAATTATAAATATTATTTATGGCATAATTTAATTTGTCATAAATAATTATTTATAACACTTATATAGCATATGTCTATTACACAGGGGCCGAGAATCCATACCGCGTGTTTTAAACACTACCTATATAAGTGAGAGAGAGGATCTCCCATGGGTACTATTCATGTGGTGAGATTGAGAGCTTCTCTCTCCTCCTAGAAACTAGAGAGAGTCTCTCAAAAAAAAGGAAGATCTTCAAGATTCATCCATCTCGGATTGAAGCTTCTTCCCTTGCGGTGGGCATCGCTCCGCTGAAGTGAGTGTTGAAGATCCGTGCTAGAACTCAGATCTCGATGAATGGTGCATGAGAAGATTCTAGAGGCATGTGTGGATGATCTAGAGGGATTCGACATCGGAGTCTTTGAGCAACGATCATTGGTGTCCTACAACGGACTTGCACACGTCATATCTAAACTAGGTATATGTTCTATTTATTTTGTGCTCTGACTAATCAACATGTGGTCCTTGGACCGTACTGGAATAGCTCACCAGAGTCGACATCGTAACGTCGCTCCAGTGATGCAAAAAACAATTAATTTCCTGGCCGACCAGCTTCCACTGCCTGTCTCGGTATGCAACTGTGGTATCAGAGGGACGCATGATTTTTCAGAGTCAAAAGAAAAATTAAATTGCATAAAATTTAAGTATGGGGGGTTAAATCTGTTCCAACGCAACCGACTGCGTGTCGATCCATTTTCTAATGGCCAAGTTATGGCCATTTGAAAAATGTAATCAGATCGACTCGTCGGTTTAAATTGTCTTTGGATTAAATTTTGATAAGAACACGTTTTTATTTTTATTAATACTTTCTTCAAGACACCAAAATCTGGCCACGCTATGGCTGAACTCTAGTAGCTAGAACTAATCTGGTAATTTATTTTTTTTAGGAGAAAAATAAAATAATATTATAATATAATATATTTTATTTTTCTCAAATAAAATATTATTTTCAAGAATTGGAGTCAAGTCAAGTCCTTCTTGAATTTATAAAAAAAAATTTAAAAAGAGGGCGGACCAAGACCCCATTTTGGGGTCTTCTTCCTTTTATTTAAAAAAAATGTGGTGGATTTTTTTTTCTAAATAAAATTAGAAAAAAAGGGGGATACCCAAAGGGGTCTCCTCTCTCACGCGATGCAAGAGGGATCTCCCCTTTGAGCGAGAAACCCTAGCGAGGTCGTCGGTCCCCTTCACGCCACCCTGAGCCCCAGCGATCTGCCTCCCCTCTGCACGCTGGACCCACCACGGACACGTCGTGGTCACTCCGCGGTCACGCCACAATCAAACCATGGCCACGCCGTAATTGGCCCTGCTTCAGGATGACACCCTGCAGCGGTTCGCAGTCCTACCGGACTTCCCGACTAGAGGTAACCCAGTTTTAAATTAATTTTGATTAATTTAGTTTTTTAAATTAAATTAATTAGAATTAGTTTGGGGGTTTAAATTAATTTGATCTAAAACATTAATTTAATTACAATTAAGCTTAAATAAATAGTTTAATTTAATTTTATAATTAAAATTAAATTAATAGTTTAATTTAATTTTACAGTTAAATTAAATTGATGGTTTAATTTAATTTTGGAATTGAAATTAAATTAAACGGTTGGAATTGATAAAAATAAATTAATTGAATTTATTTAAATTCATTTAATTTATTAGGACCCCCCCCGTACTGTGTAAATTTATTTGCAGTTTAATTTTAATCACGCTTAATATTTACTAACTAGTCTTGAGCAAGCGATTGAATTGTGCATGTCTGGTATTTATTTATTTATTTATTCAATTCATGTGATAATTGTAATAATTAATTAGGTAAATGAAGGTCTATGAATCGTCTATTTTAATTCAAATATGTATAAGGGATTGCGTGTCCAATGCACGAGATGTATTTTGTACCCCTAGACCCCCTCACCTACGTGAGAGTACATTTCTAATTAAATGATGATGATCCGAGATTTAGACCTGCCAAGATGAGGTGGTAAACCAGACAGAAGCTGAGCACATTGCACTGGCCAAGCTACGATGTGAGTCAAGTCCAAACTCAGGTATGGATGCCCCTAGGTCAAGATTGATCCATTATGGATCAATATTTATAGAATGCTCAAGACCAGTCAGATTTCATGATTTAATTTATGTATAGTTTATTATTTTATGTGTCTGCATGATTATTGCATGACCACATAGAATAGAAAACAAGATAAAATTCATAAATATGTGATGAATTATATTCTATTTCTTGTTAAGTTGTGAGCACGACAACCCAGTTTGAACATACTAAATAGAAAAGTATTATATTCGTCAATAAATATAAAAATCCCTCAAAGATATATTAAGTCTAAAAGCCTTCCATTTATCACGTCTAAACAAAACTAGTTGTTTGGGTGCTTGTCAGCCTTAGTTGAGAGTGCCTCTTACTACCGAGGCATTTTCATGAGAGAAATGGGTCAACTTAACTTAAGTGAGTAGTCAAGGATTAGCCTTATATAACTTGCTATCACTTTATAGGCAAGATGTTGAGGCAATAAAGTTTAGATTCCAAAAGTTGGGACTTTACTCAATAACACAAGGATCCACAAGAACAAGTGGTTGGTCAGTCTAGTGCCTACCTTGAAACCCTCCAAGAAGGGGCGTAGCCCTAGCTTGTAGACTACGAGGGATGTTTAGAGGATCCTTTCCACTAGAATAATCAAGCGATAGAGTATTCTGAATCAAATAGTGAGGGATATTAAGGTTCTCTAAAATATTGGGAGACATTAAAATGATATAATTTATTAATCATAAATGTCAAAAGGTAATAAAAATTAAGTACTAACTGCTAAATGTTTATCTGATGTAGATTAAAAATGGAAATCACCAACACTACAAGTATTTTATCACTACGATCGATCTTGGATAAAAAAAATATCATGACCGGCAATAACTTCCAGGAGTGGTACAGGCACTTGCACATAGTACTTCGCCAAGAAAAAAGTTATATGTGATGGAATCCCCAATTCCTGCTGAGCCTCCTCAGGGAGAAAGTAAGATGGAAAAAGATAAATGGAGAAACCATGTAGACAATGCACTTGATGTACAATGCATCATATTGTCATCCATGTCTACCCAATTGCAAAAAATGCATGAGGATGAGGACGCCTACAAGATGCTTTCACATATCCAAGAACTTTATGAGGAGAGGGCTAGGCAAAAAAGGTTTGAGATATCAAGTGCAATTTATAAGTGCCGGCTAGAAGAAGGGCACCAAGACGGTCCTCACGTACTCAAGATGATTGGGTATATTGAGAGTCTTGAATCCCTTGGGTTCAAACTGAACCAAGAACTAGCAGTGGATCTCATTATTGTCTCTTTACCGTAAAGCTTCTTGACTTTTATTGTCAATTATAATATGAATGATATGAAAAAGTCACTCCCGGGCCTTTTGGCTTTAGTATTCCAAGCTGATAAGGATATGAAAAATACCAATTCATTTTTCCTTATGGTGAACAATAAAAACAAGGGCAAGGAAAAGGGGTCAAAGGCCAAGTCAATTCCAAAGACACCAATGCATCATCCTGCAAAGAATCCAAAGATTCAGAGGAAAAGTATTGAGCAGGAAGTTGTCTGCTTTGGATGTAGCAATAAAGGCCACTGGAAGAAAAATTGCAGAGCTTGGAAGAAGAAGCAAGATTATGCTTCTACTTCAGGTATTTTTTTCATTGAATGCAATATATCTTTATCTGTGAGTTGGGTATTGGATACGACATGTGGCTCACACATTTGTATTCATATACAGGAACCAAGTAGGTTCAAGAAGATCACAAAAGGTCAAGAGGATCTTTGAGCTGCAAATGGTGCAAGTCTGGTAGCCTTGGTAGTGGGAGACTATCACTTAACCTTGCCAACTTGTTTGGTTCTAGTTTTAAAAAATTGCTATTATGTACCTTCTGTTACCAGAAACATTATCTCTGTGTAAAAACTAGACAATATGGGTTTTTATTTCAAGTTTGGAAATAAATTTTATCTCTTTTATAGGGATTACATATGTTATGGTATGACATATCTTAACAATGGTTTATATATGTTGGAACTAGAAAACTCAGTAATGAAAATCAATGACAAAAATAGCCAAAATTACTCAAATAACATCATCTTATGGCACTTCAGGCTTGGTCATGTAAATGAGAAGCAATTACAAAGATTGCATCAAGAAGGGTATCTAGACTTGGTACAGTTAGAACCCTTAGATGTATGTCAAGCTTGTTTATAAGGAAATATGACCAAAGCACCTTTCTCCGGAAAGGGAGAAAGATCCAATCCAGTGCTGGAATAAATACATACTGATGTATGTGGTCCATTTCTAGTCGAGGAAAGGCATGGTTTTCTATACTTCATTACTTTTACCGATGACTATAGTAGGTATGGATATATCTACTTAATGCATTATAAGTTATATTCCTTTTGGATATTTAAGGAATACCAAAATGAAGTAGAAAACCAACTTAGTAAGAAGATTAAAGCACTTCGCTCAGACCGAGGTGGAGAATATCTTAACCAAGCATTCATTGATCACTTGAAGGAGTGTGGGGTAGTATCCCAACTCACTCCTCCTTATACACCACAATGGAATGGTGTTAGTGAAAGGAGGAATAGGACCTTGCTTAACATGTTAAGATCAATGATGAGTCATGCAACCCTTCCATTATATTTTTGGGGATACGCCTTGCAGACAGAATCATATAACCTTAAATGAGTACCAACTAAATCTAAAGAAGGGATTTTATATTAGTTATGGTATGGAAAGAAACCCAACCTAACACACATGCATGTATGGGGGTGTGAGGAATTTTTCAAGACATTACCAAGTAACAAATTAGCATCCAAAAGCACTAAGTGAATCTTTATAGGTTATGCTAATAAAACTAGAGTATATTACCTATATAACCCTTTAGATAGAAAACTCATTGTGGAAAGATACGCCACATTTCTAGAAAGGGAACACATTTCTATTGGAAATTGTGAGAGAAAGATTGACTTAGATGAAGTTAATGCTCTAGATGCACAAGAATTGGTAGAGGAAAAATATCTACAAGAGAAAGTGGAAGAAGAAGTTGTTCCTGAGATGCAGATACTGCGTAGGTCTACATGAGAGGTTAGAGAACTAGAGCGTTATGGTATTCTTGTCACCGATTTAGGTGACACATTAGTCCTTCAGGATGATGAACCTCTAACCTACAAAGAAGTAGTAGAAGGAAAAGAAGCTGCTAAATGGAAAGAAGCCATGAATTCTGAGATGGAGTCCATGTACTAAAATCATGTTTGGATTTTGGTAGACCCTCTAGATGATGTAAATCCCATTGGATGCAAATGGGTATTCACTAAGAAGCTGGACATGGATGGTGAGGTTAATAACTTTAAAGCAAGACTGGTTGCAAAGGTTTTCAGGCAACGTCAACGCATTGACTATGATGAAACCTTCTCACCAGTAGTAATGCTTAAATCCATCAAAATATTTCTTACAATAGCAGCCTTTCATGATTATGAAATTTGGAAAATGGATGTCAAAACTACTTTTATAAATAGGATGTTGGTTGAATATGTCTATATGACTCAACCCGAAGGGTTTGTCAAGTCAAAGAATGCCAATAAAGTATGCAAGCTACAGAGATACATTTATGGATTGAAGCAGGCATCAAGATCATGGAATTTTCATTTTGATGAGGCCATAAGCGATTTTGGTTTTATCAAAAATGAAAGTGAGCCTTGCGTCTATAAAAAAGTTAAAGGGAATTCCATCGTTTTCCTTGTATTATATGTTGATGAGATATTAATTATGGAAAACGAGGTGCAAGTCTTACAGTCAGTTAAGACTTGGTTAAATAAATGCTTCTCCATGAAAGAATTAGGTGAAGAATCCTACATTATAGGGATCAAGATCTATCGAGATAGATCTCAAAGGCTACTTGGGATAATTCAAAGTATATATATTGACAAGGTACTCAAAAATTATAGTATGGAACAATCAAAGAGGGGATTGTTACCTGTGTCACATGGTTTAAATCTCTCCAAGAAAATATGTCCACAAACACAGGAGGAGATTGGCAGAATGAGTAGAGTCCCTTATGCTTTGGAAGTTGGTTCTATCATGTATTCCATGCTATGTACAAGGTTTGATTTTTTCCTTTGCTTTAATCTTGGTGGGTAGATATCAAGACAATCTAGGAGAGCTGCATTGGACAGCTGTTAAAACTATTCTAAAGTACTTGAGGCATACTCAGGATATGTTCCTAGTGTATGGAAGAGATGAGGAACTAGTTGTGAGGGGATACACTGATGCTAGTTTCCAAACAGATCATGATGATATGAAATCGCAGTCAGGCCACATCTTTTTCCTGAATGGTGGTGTAGTGAGTTGGAGAAGCTCGAAGCAAGTCGTGGTTGCTGATTCTACAGTAGAGGCTGAATATATTGCAGCTTCCGATGCAGCAAAGAAAGTAGTCTGGATATGCAGCTTTATCTCAGACATTGGTGTTGTACCTAGCAGTGCAGACCTTGTACCAGTTATTGTGATAATACGGCTACAGTGATGCTTTCCAAGGATCCCAAGTCTCACCAAAGAACAAAGCATATTCTTAAGAAGTTTCACCTCTTGACGGATTTTACTCAAAGAGGTGAAGTGAAAATTAGTAGAGTAGCCATAGAGGACAATGTGGCAGACCCCCTGACTAAAGCCATTTCTCAGCAGAAGCATGATACACATGTGAGAGCTAGTGGATTGAAAACTGTTAGCAGTTGGCTCTAGTGCAAGTGGGAGTATTGAAAGTGTGTGCCCTAGAACCAACTTGTTTTTTACTTTAATTACCACTACATGTATTCAGTTTGTTATAATACATGTGTTTATCTTTCCATAATAGTGTAGATACTTCTACATCCACTTTTTTTATGGAAATGTTCTTAGATTACCTGTCGCATCAAAGGGTTATAGTAGATCTGAGGCTATAATGAGAACCCTGAGATGCCATGACAGTAATCTTAAAGTAACATCTTATGGTCTACATACATCATTTTGAAAGGACATAGATGATGTGTGACCATCAGGTGTTGGGGGATCATAATCTTTGAGACTTCTTCTCATGATGTTTTCACTTGATGATCTCTGGTAGTTGAGATCATGAGGACAGACCCGCATAATAGGAACACCACATGTTTTAGGTGTCATTGGTTGTTCCTATCTAAGGACATGTGTAATGGTCTTTGGACTAGAGATCATTGTCAATGGATTTCATTTAATTATGTACATTTTATGTAAGGTGAAAACCATGGCTACAAAGTCATGGTGAGGTAGTTTGTATCGGGTATGTCATTGATGGCATGGCATTGATTGAATGATCGAGAAAGGATTTGTTGCTTCCGAGTTCAGGAAGAGATATCTCGGGCCTGGTTGATTAGGATAGTTTCACATTCATTAAATCCATAGCCATGGTAGTGGAAGGTAATACAGTCCAGACAAATAAAAAAACAAAATAAAGCAAAATAAGTAATGATGACACTAGTATGCATTCTACTTTATTGAGATATCAATGACAAGGAGATTATATTACACGGACCATGTTCGTAAAAAGGTAGTTGTTGCTTTGACTTTGTATTATCTCTATAGGGGCCTTGATGGGTTGCTAGACCCTGCTCTAGGTTAGTGGATATTATTCAATGCTATTGAGGTAAAGGCCTAAAGGGTCACACACAATAACGCCTTAAGAATATTCCCTATTATGGGAATAGGAATATAGAACTTGGTGGGGGCCACCAAATAGTCTGAGCACTAACCAAGTTCTATGAATCACCAAAGAATAAATAAATTCATTAATTATTCAAGTTTAGAATAATTAGTTGAATTTATTTATAACATGTATTTACAAGTTATAGAGTAAATAAAATTATTAATATTATTCGAATGGATTTTAATATCATAGGTTCGTTTAATATTAGTAGGAGGTATTAGTCAAGTTAAAGAATCAAATTTATCACGTAATATATTTATATATTACAATTAAGTGATAAATTATAAATATTATTTATGGAATAATTTTATTTGTCATAAATAATTATTTATAACACTTTTATAGAAGATTTCTATTACACGGGGGCCGGGAATCCATACCGCGTGTTTTAAATACACCCTATATAAGTGAGAGAGAGACGCTCCCATGGGTACTATTCATGTTGTCAGATTGAGAGCTTCTCTCTCCTTTTGGAAACTAGAGAGAGTGAGTCTCAAGAAAAGGAAGATCTTTAAGATTCATCCATCTCGGATTGAAGGTTCTTCCCTTGCGGTGATCATCGCTGCGCAGGAGTGAGCGTTAAAGATCCGTGCTAGAACCCAAATCTCGACGAACGGAATGCGAGCGGATTCAAGAGGCATGTGTAGGATGATCTAGAGGGCTTCTACATCATATTCTTTGAGCAACGATCGACGACTTCCTACAGCGGACTTGCACATGTCATATCTGAACTAGGTACATGTTCTATTTATTTGGTGATCTAACTAATCAATGTGTGGTCCTCGGACCGTACCAGAATAGCTCACCAGATTCAATGTCATAATGTTGCTCTAGTGCTGCAAAAAAAATTAATTTCCTGGCCCACCAACTTCCGCTTCCCATCCCGGTACCCAACAAAAAGTTATAAAACACCACTCACGTGTTTACTGAACGTGCCCAAAAAAAGTTTAGAAATTCTTTATGAGCACACCGGGCCTCAGAATCACACACTGTCAATTTTTTCATACTCATAAAAATTCCATATAATTAAAAAAATTACATGAAAAAAATCTGGGTCTTTACATTTGTGGTAGTATTTTTGGATGACATCCTCTTTCACTCCAAGTTGAAGGAGGATCATGTGAAACATCTGAGAAAAGTTTTGAGTCTTCTGAGAAATCACTGACTTTACACCAATCATTCAAAGTGTGATTTATGGATTCATGAAGTTAAATTATTAGGAAATTAGGTGTATGAATATGGTATAATAGTTGATCCTAATAAGGTGAAGGTTTCTATGACTTGATAGAAACCAAAAAATGTCTTTGAGATCCGATGCTTCTTCGGCTTAGCCAGATATTATTTTTGGTTAGTGAAGGCCTTATCAAAGTTTAATTCTCTAATAACTGCTATAGCTCGGAATGGGGTGAAGTTTTTTTGGATTGATAAATGTTATAGTTATTTTTTTGATCTGCAGCATCTTTTGTCTACTACACCAGTGTTGACTCTTCTAGAGGCTGGACAAAGCTATGTGGTCTTATTTGATGCATCATCTTCAGCCTAGGGATGCATTCTTGTGAAAGGACATAATGTAGTATCTTATGTATCTCATTATGTTAGGCCACATGAAAATAATTATCCTAACCATGACCTAGAACTTGCAGCAGTGATGCACACACTTAAGAGATGGCATTACTACCTTTTCATAAAATATTTTAGTGTATATTCAGAGCACAAAATCTAGAGTTATATATTCTCTCAAAAAGATTTGAATATTTTCTAGAGGCTTTGGGTAGAATAACTACAATATTTTCACTTTAACATCTCATACACCCTTGTAAATGGAATTTCATTGAAGATTAATTGAGCAGGAAACCTCCAACCCAGGTAGTGAAAGAATCACCAGAAGAGTAAAATTTTATGGCTCTCTTTGTACAGTTTCATATTGAAGTTTAGAATAAATGGGTTGAAGTTTCGTTAGATAGCATTCAGTTAACATCCACTCTTCTCAAGATGATTTTTCAAGATCAATAGCTTGATGACGAATTCTATAGCATTAAATACTCTATTTATGGTGGGGAGATAGTTTCTCTATGGTCATTCTCCAAAGATGGTGTTTCATGCTATCAGAATATATTTTTTATTCTATTAGAAACAAGAGAGGTTGTGATGGTGGATTGTTATAATTTCTAGTGGGATGTGCAACAATGAACCACTAAGATGTTTTATGACATGCAGTAGTAATTCTGGTGGCCAGGTATGAGATGAGACATTGGTCAGTTTGTCTCGCATTTCTATATGTTCTAGAAGTTGAAGTCTGAGCATCAAAAACCTCTGGGTTTACATTAACCACTTCTAGTCCCTACTTGGAAGTGGGATGAAATCTCTATGGACATTGTGGTTGGGTTGCCTCAAAACTAGAGAATGAAGATTACGATATTGGTTGTGGTCGATAGTCCAACCAAGTCATCTCACTTCATACCCATTCATGATACAACCAAAGTTGAGGAGTTGAGAAATCTTAATGTGAACAAGATTTTTCATTTGTATGTAGTTTCATCTACTATAGTTTCTAATAGGGATCCTCAGTTTACTTCTTGCTATTAGAGAGGCCTTTAGAAGGAACTGGGATCTCAGGTCTATTTAACCACAACCTACCATCCGTAGTTTTATGGATGGATAGATAGAGATATACATATTCTTGAGAATTTTCTTCTTGCATGTGTTCTTGACTTAGGTGGGGTTTAGTATGATCACTTGGGGCTGATTTAGTTTTATTATAAAAATAGTAACCAATATATTATTAGAATGGATCTTTTTTAGGTCTTGTATTTACATCCTTTTAAATATCCATTGTGTTGGTCGAATAATGGTGAAGGTTACTCAGTTAGACCAAGATTAGTGCAAGAGACGATAGAAAATATCTAGTTTATTCATCAGATAATGTTGACAGTACATAGTTGATATAAGTCTTATGCTGATTTCCACCATAGACCTTTGGAGTTCTCAGTTGGAAACTAGTTTTTCTTGGAAGTCTCATCCTGGTTGGTTCTTAGAAGTCTTGGGAGGCATGGGAAGCTTTCTCCCCTTTTTGTGAGACATTTCAAGGTTGTTGAGTGGGTGGGGAAAGTTCCATATAATTTAGCACTTACACCACAATTGAAAATGATACATGACATATTCCATGTATCGTAGCTGAGAAAGTTTTTATCAAGTTTATCTTCTATTTTTATCTGGAGTGATCTTGAGATTTAACCTAACTTATCTTTGACTAAGAGGCCAGTCAGGATAGTTGATTCTCAAACTAAGTTACTTTTTGAGAGTATGATACCTTTGGTTTGTGTTCTATGGAATCATGGTTCTAATAATCATGAGACATGGAAACATGAGGCATTGATGAGAGAGTAGTGGCCTCATCTTTTTAGCATGTATCTTCTTTATAGGCCTTCTAGGTACATAAAGTTTTTATGGTGGGGAGGTTGTAACATATCATGACCAATTTGATAGGTATGTATTTAACCTTATCATGGTTTTCCCTTTTCATTTACTGGGTAGGGTTGATAATGAATCAATAGGATACCTATAATGGTGAACCCAGATATTTTTTGGACTCTCATCTTTAACCATCTTATTGTAGGCTGCTAGAGGGTTAAATGCCATTTAACTAGGTTACACAATGTGTATGAATTTATGGATAAAACCATGAAAGGATTCACAGTGTGAAGGTTATATATCATGAATAGCCTTTAAATATTGTAAATAACTTAATTATAAATTTTTAATTGGAGGTGATGTGTTTTTCAACAGTTACAAAAATTAACTATCTCCCGACATGAAAGGGTATTACACGTCATGTAATACCCTGACTTGGGTTTTTAAATAGGTAGTATGGCTGATATTTTATTTTCTACTCCACTACAATTTCATCTCCCTTGACCCAAAACCTTCCCCATGAAATCTTGAAGCTCTTCAACCCTTCCAGATCCTTTCTTTTGATGTTTGATCATTGTTGTGCTTGCAGTGTGATTTTTGGGAAATTTTCTCCTTCATTATGCATCTTTATCTCTTTCTCTTCCTTTGGTATTTCAATAGATCATTTTGAAGTTTATGGATATATGATTCATGATGTTGGATATCATATCTAGGTTGATTTTCAAGGTCTTCTACACCTTCATTCTCATTGACGGGTGTCGTTATGAGTGTTGAGTTCTGAGAAAAGGTATGTGATTCCATCCTGTTTTTCTAAATTGAATAACTTTGAATTTTCTTTATTATTTCAATTTGTTATATAAATTATATTTATAAAACTTTATTTCAATTTATATAATAAAATCCAATTCTAGTGAATTGGGATATTTGAAATGGTTTTTGCATGAGAATTGGGAAATCCCCCGATTCTATTTAATTGGGGTGTGTTTATAGAAATTGATTGATTTAAATTGTTTAATTTAAATTGAGATTTTTTATAGAAATAGTTTAAATTAAATTGATGAATTTAATTGTGGAAATGAGTTGTGAAATTTATGGAATTTGTTTTGAATTGATTTCAAACTTATGAAAATGGATTAAAATTTTTTGATAGAAACCTGGTGGTTATATCTTGTTAAAGAGGCATGTTTTTTATTACAACTTGATTTTGTTTTAAATGGAAAATTGGCATTGAAGTGGAAGAATGATATTTATTTATATTTTAAGAAGTTCTAAAATAAATTGTCTATCATTGACTGTGTAAGAGCACATGTAAGCCCTTGGTAGTTGGTAAGTTATTCAGACACACTCTACACCATTACAACATTCTAAAACAGACATACAATGGGTCACATCCCCAATGGGATGGTGACGAGTTTCTTTTGGATAGTGTCAAGGGGATGTGTTTATACACATCTTTTTTATATCACTTATAGAGTGTGGAGTCCTATAGCCTATAAATTTCATATATATTTGAAAATGACCATGTTGCTCGCTTGTATTATATTTGAGATATAAATGTATTCCATTATTTTTTGAACTACTTTACATGCCTTTGGAATTTATCTAAACCGTTTTATATAAATTTTTTATTTAATCCTTTGTTTTAGAAATATTCCATCACTTGTAAAGCCTTTTCTTAAAGTATTTTCTCCATTATTTGAACTGTATAGCATGATTATTTAAATGTGATTTGAAAATGAAAAATCTAATTATTTTTAAAATTGAAAACATTTATTTGGTTAATCTATTTTTGGAATCTATTATGGATTCCTTGGTGAGATCCTACTAGGATTTTTTACCTCACACCCTACTTGTGCCTTCAAGTGTTTGTAGATTATCTCATTCCATGTTCGATTAAGGGGAAATGATCTCTTGGAGGTGGATCTAGGTTCTGAACCTTGGACGTGGTGAGTTGTGTCCTTAAAGACTTGAGTTGGTTTCCACTATTTTGGTACTTGGGTTATAGTACATTGTACATGTTTATGCCTTATTGTATTCTGATACTTTACTCCCAGTGGATTTTCTTTTTTTATGCATACTGACTTGTCTCTTTTTTTACTTCTGCAATGCTTGTGGTAAAAATGTTCTCGCTTTCAATTGTATGATGTCAGGTGTTAGTTGTCGACCAGTGGGGATCAGGAACGCACTTCGGGCTATGTCAGGGTCGTCTCAATTATCGGGTTACCAGGGTACCCAGCCTGGTTCATCAAATTTAGGTATTATTTATTCATTTTTTTTCTGGAATTTAATCATTTTGTAATATTTATTTTTATTTATTTATTTACTATGTTTTAATATTTTAAATATTTATTCATCTATATTTCATTATATATCCATATTTTTTTAATAATTTATTTTTATTTAATAAAACTTATCCATTTTTTTCAATATTTCTAAACTATACTCATTTTTAATTATTCAATTTCACTCATTTTTAACATGCATGCATTTAAAATTATATATTCATTAATAATGTTAACAATATATTTATAAATAAATATTTAGAAAAGAAATTATTTATAAACATATACTTCCTATATTTATAAATGTATATATTTATAATTATAAATAAATAAATATAATTTTTTTAAAAGGTATTTATTTAATTATAAGAAAATAATTATATAAATATTTAAATAATTATAAAATTATAATAAATTTATTTAAATAATGAATATATTTACTATATTTATATTTATATATATTTACTATATTTATATTTATATATATTTATTAAATATATATATAATTATATAAATATATAACTATTATTTTTTTAAAGTATTTATGTAATTATAAATAAATATTTATATATTTAAATAATTAATAAATTGAAATAAATATATTTAGATAATTAATAAATTTAGTGTATTTATATTTATATTTATATTTATATTTATATATATTTATTAAATATATATAATTATATAAATATATATAATGATATAAATATATTTATAATTATAAAATTATAATAAATATATTTAAATAATGAATATATTTACTATATTTATATTTATATTTACGTTTATTATATATATATTATATGTAAAAATATATATTATTATTTAAATATATTTTTAATTATAAATAAATAACTATAAATATATTTACAGTATTTATACAATTATATATTTATAATTATAAATAAAAAATATATTTTTTTAAAAAGTATTTATATAATTACAAATAAATAATTATATATTTAAATAATTAAATAATTATAATAAATATACATAAATAATTAATATATTTAATATATATATATAATTATATAAATATATATAATGATATAAATACATTTATTATCAGACACAATTATTTATAATTATATTTACAAATATTTTTATTTATAATTATAAATATAAATCTTTTATCAGTGCTAAATTTTAATACAGATAAAGATGTCTTTTATCAGCGCTTCTTTAGTGGTGATAAAGATAAACCTTTTATCAGCGCTTATTAATTTTATGGTGATAAAAGGTATCTATATCAGTGTTTTTTTGGAATCACTAATAAAAATTTCCCTAATTTATTTAAAATAACCCTAACTACACTAATTTTAGTCGCAATTCTCAATATTTTGTGAAAATTCTCAAATTTCATCACTCCTCTACTTTCTCTCAAACGAACGAAGCCTCAAATCTAGGGTATTTTATTTTTTTCTCCTTTATTTTTGATTTCTTATTTGGTTTCCACGATTTTTGATGTTGTGGTGTTTACTTGGATCATCTCCTCTCTTCTCCCTCATGCTTAGTCAAACCTCCTTGGATCCCCAATAGGGTTTCCATATCCTTGTACTTCAATTTAGGTGTCTACTCCCTCACTTATCATGTGTTTCCCAATATAAATTTCCTCTTTCTTCCTTTGGATATAGGTGTCTCATCCCCCCATTCTGATTTCTTGAGGTATTTTTTTCACTTATAATTCCTCATTTTACAAATAATGGAATGATTGAGTCTTTTTAAGTTCATTTTATTTAAATTATTCCTATATTTGATCTTTATAATGGATTTAGAAATCATATTTTTTTTAATTCCATGCTGGGAATAAAGGGTTTTCAATGGATTTTGATTGAATTATTTGAAATTAAATGTTTTATCATTCCAAGTGTTTGATAATACACTTATGAGACATTTCAAGTCGATTTTTATGACAAATTAAAGGCTTAGGCCATATTTTGGGTTTAAAAGGAAGAAACAAAGTTTAATAGAAATTTTTAAAATAAAAAAAGGTTTTGTTTCTAAATACTTCCAAAATATTGAATTTTTTTAATTTAAAATGTAAGTAAAATAACATGGAACCCTAAGTTAGATTTTGTTTAATATCCTATTTGGAACATTAAAATTGTTTTATAACTCATGATACACTCATTGATCACACCTTGTATTTGGTATGCCTGTTATGGGATGTTTATTAATTTATAATGAATATATGATGTGAAATGGTTTGTTCTATGCAAGGTTATTGGAGGTGAGGTGTAGGATATTTCTTTTGTTACCATGTGTTTTTATTTCCATTTATTTCTTACCTCCTCACTTGGTTTCTTAGTCATGGGAATACTATGTAACTAAATGGTATCTTAGATGAGTGAAAATTCTCTTTTAGATTATGTCCAGCTAGAGTCGGACTGGGTTATTGAGTGTTCTCGAATGGTCCCCCATGGTATATTCACACAGCCAGGATGGTTTAGGTCCTAGCTAGTTCTATAGGACTATAGAGATAGTTTGGTTCTTTCAGGTTGACCTAAAGTTCTTTTGGTAGTTCAAGATCATATTACTTGAGTGTCTCAGTTATTATCCCATGACACTTATAACATGATAGGTGGGATCCATTTAGGCCTACTTGGTCATTCACTAAGGATTTTCTTTTTTTTTTCAATATACTACTCTTAATTTATGTGCTTGATTCTAGTGAGTTTTCTTTCTTTTGGTTGATCTAGTTTGTTAATTGTTACTACATTCTCACTTGGGAAGATTCTTTGTTTGTCTTGGTGCTTTTGGGTGTGGTGATTTATGTTAGGGTTCCCACTAAACCTTTAAATTGGTTTTCCTAATAATAAAAATATTTAATTTTTATTAAATGAGTTAGTTACAATATAGAAAATAATTGAGCATATAAATATCAATCCAAATGAGGAGTAATCATTACTTTTCAAATACCCTTATGTTAATCCACACAAGGAATAAGTTGTGGTGTATGTATAGATTAAATTTCACTAATGTCAATCCAAACAAGGTACTAAATATGGAATGTGAAATAACTAATGCATCCCAGTATTAAACTATGTAAAGTATTAAACATAGCATTAACTATCACCAATGGATGGTAATAAAAACCCAAATAATGCATAAGGTGTGACTCAAGCACCAATTAAGAAGTTATAACATAAAAAAGATATATTCTCATTTAAATAAATTTTCTACATTTAAAACCCAATTTAGTAACAACCTTTTTTAATGAAAACATATTATTTAATGTTTATATGCACTTGTATAACTCAGATTTGTGGAAAATTAAATTTTACACTTTTTATCTTTAAAATATATAAAGAATGTGTCCTATTATTAATGTAAACTTATGATTTAATAAAACTTTTTAAATAATAAAAATACCTAAGGTTGTGGTTTCATAAAAATAAACTATATATTTAGGTATTTATATAAAACCAAATCCATACATAATTTTTTAATAAAATTTACACATTTAGTACTTAAAAAAATAATTTAGTTTGAAAAATAAAACAAGTTTATGAGACTTAATAAGTTATCATAAAAAGTGATTCTTTCCCACTTAATCAGTCAAGACATTATATCATAACTAATTCAATCACAAAATCATGTTAAATTATTTTTCATTGACTTATAATTCATTTAGGTTATAGTGAAAGGAAATGAATTTCTTTGTAATACAAGACAAGGTATAAGAGGAAATACTTAACAAAGTATATTCATACAATTTAAACTCATTATTTAAAACAAAATTCAATTTTAATAAAATTACTCAAGATATTAGAACATAAATATGTTCTATATAGTAATTTACTTTCTTAAACAATGTTCTAAGACAAGTGAATATTTAGGTTACTTTATCAAAATAAAGTTAGGCAATATAACCCAAACATATGATAGCAATATTAATTTATGGATACTAAAATTATTTGGAGCTTATAGAATTTATAAGCATGAAATTATATAAATGAATGAATGTAAATAATTAAAGAACAAAATTCCAATTTTAATTTCATAGAATAAATAATTTTTAAATATTTAAACATGTTTGATAAACTTTAGACAATAAACCAAGAATAAATATATAATTTGAAAAACATGTGTGATGTGGTTTCCATATCACCACACCCAATCTCATGTAAAAACATTATTCGGTCCTCCTATGGATAAATTTTCACTAAAAATGCTCAGTTTCACCCTTCAACATGCTGTCTCATCACTCTATCATAATTCCTAAACAATCCAAATCATCCCATAATCATCTAAACACCAACATCAATGTACAAACTCCAATCTTGGTGTAACTTCATGGTTGTTCACTTTTTAAAAAACCAAATATGTTATCATTCTCTCACCCTGGTTAATGTAGCATATCCAATTTGACTCACACTTAGATAAATTGAAATCAAACCTAAGCCCAATATCACAGACATACTCCATCTAAAACCTCATTATCTTTTTGAAAAATGTTTTTCAATGTCATGAATATTTGTAAAACCTACTTGATGTTGATTCTTGAATAAATTTTATGGCATGTGAAATCTTGGATTTTTCGATACTTGTGTTATATTTAATAAAACTAGTTTTTGATAAATTAATAGTCCCTTCATTTAATTTTAAAATAATCCCATGGGAACCTTGGTATTTAGGTGGGCAGTCCATTTCAATCATTTTATGATTTAAATTCTTAATTTACTCATATCTTCTAAAAAATTGTTTTATTCAGGTCATCATTATAAAATGATTATTAAATGTTTAATAATCATGATTTTATTTATAATGGATGGTGGCCTACTTAGAATTTTTATGGTCATGTATATTTTAAATTTATGTTTTGAAAAAGGAAACAAGGTTTTAAATGTCAATGTGGATATTGAAATTAAAAAATTAGGTTTTCCTTTAAAATGAACTAAAATGGATCCAGTGTTCTGAAACTCATAAATTGATTTCAAAAGTAAACTTGTAAAGTTTTAAACATTTAAAATTGTATATCTTTTCATAAGAATTATTTTAAACTTTTAATTTATTGTTTATGGTTTCTTTATATGATTTTAAAAAATTTCACTTGATGCTAATATTTTTTATAGAAAAGGGGGTCCATATCCCATTAAGTGTTTTGAAAAAAGTTGGTTTATTTTCAAATGGAATTAAAAAAAATTGATTTCCTGTGGGTTTTTAAAAATTATAAAAGCATACTTTTGAATTTTGAAAGTGGGTTTGAGATGATATTTGGAATTTTAAATTAATATGTGTTAATTTAAAAAGTTTTGGTCTCTTACAAAGTGTTTTTTAAATTAGTTGGTTTCAATATGGAATTTGGAAAACTTTCATAGTCATAGGATCTTAATTTAATATTAATTAATTTATTTCCCGAAATCTATTTTTTTTTAATTCATCCACTTATTATTTTATTCATTCTATAGAATATGGTTTCTATGTTTTATTCTTTTTATACCAACAACGATCCTATCTATAGTATCTAAAATAAGTGGGATAAGGAAATCAAGCATCTGTTTCCACTAGGAGAGCATATTATAGTCTTGGTGTAATAATTTTTTCTATTCAAGAGATAGTGGTTCATAAATACTGGAGACAAGGAAATCATGTATCTAAACACATTGGGAATGGGGAAAGGGGTATAAAAGAGTAATGGAACTATGAATTTGTATTGTATGATCAACTCATTTGTGAAACCATTGTGTACCTAATAAAATTTTCAACTTTTGGAAACAAATTAATAAATTTTTTCTGGTGCTTCACCAACTCCCAGACCAAGAGCATTTATATTTAAGGAGAAAAATTTCATCTTTCTCATATTTATCTAATAAAAAGTTAATATTGCATTTTTTTCTTGAGACACATCCCCCATATCTTCCAAACATGAACCTATATTTATTGAACTAATATAAGAGATAGTAACCTCATACTAGGTACCAATTATCATTTTGTATTAATTCAGAGGATAAAACCTACCATATTAGAGTAATTATTTTCTTAAATACAATTAGTCATTTCCTTCAAAAAAACTGTAATTATTTGAAATAATCAAATGTTAGGTTCCCCTTATTTGAATTATCTATAACTTTCACCTTTGATAATGAATAAATTATTTGTATCTATTTATTTTTTAGGCAAAATGAATATTTTTTAAACCTAAAAGGATGAATATGAATCGAAAATGGGTCAACTCTAATTGTATGGAAAAAATGTATGAAGATAGAGTTAAATAGTTCATCAATTTTTCAATAGAGAAACCATATGACCCTTCTCAAATCCTTTGTTTGTGTATATATTATTTTTTATTCAAGAAAAATTAGTCCAGAATAGTTGGAAGAACATTTAATTTTTCACTAATTATATAAAAGCTATAAATGATAGACTAAACATGGGGAAAATGAATGTGCACACCGATTGGTATGATACAGCGGTTTGTGGATCATTTGATATGAATACTAGTGTAAATGGTGATAGATATCACATAGAATAAATGACAATAGAAGTTTAATATGACCTTCATGATTATCCAAAGTTGTTTTAAAAGTTAAATAGCAATTCTATGAGACCATTTTATACTGGTTTTACTAAATACACCACATTTTCAGCTGTATTGAAGTTATATAATTTTAGAGATGGAAGTAGATGGAGTGACACCATCTTTATAGAACTACTTGGTATCCTAAATGATGTGCTACTAGAAGAAAATGAACATCCATGTAGAATATATGATTCCAAAATATTTCTATGTTCAATGGTATGATCTTTAAAAAATGTATGCATGTCCAAATGATTTCATGTTGTTTCCCAAGGACTATAAATCCCTCACAAAATGCCATAAGTGTGGCACTGATCAATAAAAGAAAAATGAATCAATTATTTTGAATTATGTATGGTAATGTCCAATCATTACATGGTTTAGAAGACTATATGGGTGTCAAGAAACTGTGCTACAATTGACATGGTATGAAGAACCAATAATTAAATATGGGAATCTATGTCATCCAAAAGATTCTCCTCATTCATATAAAATTGATTACGAGTATCCTGAATTTGTAAGTGATCTGAGAAAAATTCATCTTGAATTATCTAAAAATTGAAAAAAATCCTTTTGGTATACAAAGTAGTACTCATAGTACATGGAATGTAATGATGATAAATTATAAATTTCTATCATGTTTATTAATGAATAAAAATACATTATGTTTTTTCTAATTATCTATGGACTAAATATACTTCGTAATGATATTGATGTCTATTTTGTTATATTGATCAAATATCTAAAATTGATGTGGGATACATGTGTTATAATGTTGGATACTCATAAAAGTGATCAATTCACATTGAGGGCCATGTTGTATGGGGTGATAAATAAATTCCCTACTTATGGAAATTTTTCATGATATATCATGAAATAAATGTTAGTGTGTCTCATTTGTGAATAATGAATACACTCAATTCAGTTGAAACATTCCTCAAAGACTATGTTTTTAGAACATCAGAAATTTTTACCTTAATAATATAAAAACTGATTCTGGATGACAACATTCAATGGGAATACTGAATAAGGTACAACATCATCTCCAGTAATAGGTGATCAATTTTTTGATAAAGTTAAAGATATCGACACTGTTTTGGTAAACCATTTTCAAAAAACCATATGAAATCATGTTAGAAAAAGATATATATTTTATTTGAATTACCATATTGGAATGGATTGTACATCTGGAATTTTCTTGATGTCATTCCTGTAGAAAATATTTATTTGATAGTGTTATTGACATGTTACTAATTATTCCTGAAAAAACAAAATATGGCATAAAATATAGGTTGGACAAGATTGACATAGA
Source organism: Viscum album (assembly GCA_963277665.1). Classification (NCBI taxonomy): domain Eukaryota; kingdom Viridiplantae; phylum Streptophyta; class Magnoliopsida; order Santalales; family Viscaceae; genus Viscum; species Viscum album. Next base: position 1,706,305,528 of record OY728140.1, on the reverse strand, counting down.
GATAAGTGAAGAGTTGGCACTGGTAAAGGGTAAAGTGAATACTCTTCTTAATCTATCATCTTACACTCTATCCAGATAGGGAAATTTTCAATTTTTTATTTTTCTTCATGATGTAAAATTTCTAGAGGAATATTTATCCAAAAACAATAATGTCATGTAAATGACTAATTTTAAGTTATAGGGACTAAAATCACATGATTGTAAAGTTTTGATGTAAGATTTTATATTTGTTTCTTTATATTTCATTCTGCCTTAAAATTTACAACATAAATTAACCAAACAATGCTTCTTTTTTATAGACATATGTAGTAAATTTATAGACCTGATGAAGTTTCCAATCATGAATAAGGAGTTTGAAGTCATAATATGTGAATTAGAGATATTCTTTCCAACATCATTCTTTGATATAATGGTCCACATAATGGTTCACTTGGTTTGAGAGGTTCAACTATGTGGTCTTGTCCATTATGGATGGATGTACCCCATTGAATGGTATATAAATATTTTGAAAGGGTATATCAATAATATAGGTCGGCCAGAAGGTTTTATTACATAATGATATATTGTTGAAGAAGATATTGAATTAAGTACCGATTACCTATCTAATGTTGATAACATTGGTCTAAAAAATTTTCAACACAACAAATACCTTATGGGTGAAGGGATTTCTAGAAGAGATATTGTTACAATTACCATCATTTATTGGGAGCAAGGATACCCTTAAATTTTACATAATAGTGAATATGTTTATCCATGCATTGAATCCTACAAAAAAATTCTTAGATATTTTAATCCATCAATGGATGAAGGATATATATAAAATACACATAATTAATAGTACATAGGATGGTTTTGAGTTCATATTTATAAGAATTTATCTAAAAATATGAATTCAATTTCTAAATGACTTTGATGGATAGCTAGGGGAACAAATTAAAATGTTATATCATACATTGGTTTTTTAATCAATGGTTATAAATTATATATGAAAGAACATGGTGACTATAGTATAATGAAAAATATTAAATTTATGCTTGTGGCAGAAGTGATGAACATATCTGGTTCCAAGTATAAAAATCCAATTTATGTGAATATTTAATATTTTTGAATTATCAAAAATATATATGATTTATATTATATAATATTTTAGATGCTGATTTTCCATTGAAAATGGGTTGACAATAGGAGTGCAATGAAAGTTGATTAGACGGGCTTTGTGAAGGTGAATTTTAGTATGGAAGGGGGAAAGGATGATCCATTCATAATGGAATCACGAGAAGTGAAAATATTTTATGTCTTAGATCTAGAAAAATATAATTGGTCGATTTTCCAACGGGTGACTAAAAAAACTATAGTGTCAGATGAAAAATTAATTGAGGTTGACCCTTTAATATGGATATCACAATAATTTCATGGTGGTCCCAATATAGACAATGTCTTATATGTTAGTGGGGACCACAAAGAGGGGAATTATATTCTCGATAGAGGATTCAAATCCCTTCAACCTTTAAAAAAAGAAAGAGAGTTCAATGAGAAGGTTAAAGTTTTTTTTAATATACTATTCTTCTTCGCATAATATTATCTATTTTTTACTACATTAATATAATCTAAATTAAATGTTTGACTAATCATACTGATAATGTCATGTGCATATGAGGATGTCACCAATCCTGGGGAAGAACAAACTATAAATGCAAAAACTGTAGAATTATTAGGGGATCAATAGAATGTTGATTAAAAAAATAAGAATGATGTAGTATCACAGTGTTGAATAAAATTATTAATGAAATAATTAAGGGAATAAAATCTGAGGTTGGATAGAATCAACACTATCAACCTGTTGAACCCAACAAGTCAATTTTCATTAGTTATGTTAGAATCATAATGAGGATGAATGTTCTGATTATTATAGAATCATGGTTTCACATCTAACATGTAATGAAGGAAACCCATGGAGAATATATAAAGGTAATTTTATGATATACATTCTCTTTTTTACCAAAAAAATTATATAATGAAACATTGATTCAATTTTCATTATTCCTTGTAGAGTTCATTTATTTTATAATTATTTCCATAAAAAATATTTCTTTAGGGCCACTAAAAAATTCCATAGATAATTCCATACTATTCTTATCAAGTTATATCTTAGCGATGCTAAGGGGAGAGTAAATCCCCACCCACTAGCTAGATATGAACATATTATAAAGAAGTAAATATGGAATTATTTCATCTGACATCACGATGAGATATCATTTTAGGTTCATTTTAGTTGATAATATATTATTTAACATTATTTATTTTATCCAATTTGATCAAAATTGTTAATTTATGAAATATAAAAAGAGTGCTGAAAATAAAGAGCATGCATCAAAACCAATGTAGCACTATCATAATGTAAGGATGGGGTATGTTTCACTATATAAGAAATTGGTATGTATTTTAAATCAACAAAATAAGTTTTATGTGAAATGAAAAAACATATGTTCCATTGTTTATATTTGTATTGATAAATAAAAATCTGAAACCACTTCCTTACCTTATCATGTGCTATGGAAGGAGGCTTGAATAAATAAAGAGGGTAAAATTGTTAATAAAAACACAAAAGCAGAATGGGAAACAAGTTTATGTATGACATATTAGTAATTTGTTATGATTTATAATAGTATTACTTACAAAATATCAATCTATGTTTATATGTTTTTATGTGGTTTATATATAAGAACTGGTAATAACCGTACTAAAATAAAAACTAATTTTAGTACTTTGAAGTGGTCGGAACAATATTTTCATGTTAAAGGATTGGGTTTTGGAGTGTCACCTCAAAAATATTTTTAGAAGAAAAAACTACAAGAAGATTCATATAAGATGATGAAAGGATTCTGGGAAAAAATAGAATATTTTCAAGATATTATTGTTTAATCTGGTTTGGCAGACCAATATATGAGAAAGAATAAAATATTACTAATGGTGGAACATAGATCCTCACATGAATAACCAAATTACCATGCTAGCATTGAGGTTAGTCATTTCCATCAACCACATACCTTACCCATGGTAATAAATTTTTTCATTAATAATTATTCTAAATGTGAATTTATCAAATTTTGATAACTTTATATTACTAAAATTCTATAGGGTAAATTTATATGAGATTTAAATCTTTAAACATCCATTTACCACCTTGTTGCATGGTTCATGGTGTATAATATCCCATGAGTAAAGATACACAAAAAATAACTCTCAAAAGATCACATGAGAGTGGGGATTGAGGTAGCTCAGGATCCAACTTCTATGTTTTTTGTTCCACTTGATGGTTCGTATATAATAATGGTCAATGATTCTATTAGGACTTTAATATCATGGTCATCTAATATTATTAAGATACATGATTTATGTATTAACAAATATTTTCATATGAAAAATCAATAATAGTTGATGAAAAAATTCCTAAAGTGAGTTATGGTATTATATATGGATAAAGTGATGGGGGAACAGAAGTTCAGATCAATTCAATCTTGTAAATCAACCAAAAAATCAAAATGGCCTTCTAGGAGTACCTTCCCCTCACTAGTTATACAACAAAATTTATTATCATTACAACTTCATAGAGAGACCACATTTAAAGATGGAAATATTTCTTACCTTCTATATGAAGAAGAAATATATGGAACTTTCATTATAAACATAGTTGGTCTTGAGAGTATTAATGAGATTCTTAAGTTTGAATGGTTAATTGTTTTAGTTTTTAATACATACATAAAGTACATTTTTATAATACATCTATCCAAAAAATGATATAATATATTCATTAAAATTTATAACTATTCATATTTTCTACAGGTGTTTATATTACAACTATATAAAGGTAACACTATGTGAAGAATGATTTGGATTAGTTAATCCCTATATCATTTCTATACCAAAAAATTAATTGTAGAAGGAAGAAAATGATAAAAAAACGATCTAAACAATTCATTTTAGAAAAAAATAACATATTATTGACTCTTTCTGATTCTTAAAATTTCAGGGTAAAACTCTGTAATCTAATCACATAAAATATATTTTTATTTTTATAATTACTTTTTTTTATCAAGTATTGTATGTTTATCACACTCAATATGGATACCCGAAATATTTATTTTTTGGATCCAATGCATGTATATCGAAAAAACCAACCACACATGATGTGTATTATGAATTTTTAATACACTACAATCAACATTTTATAAATAAAATTAGAATTATATGTTTTAGTTTGGGTTTCAACAAGAATATTTTTATGATATGGTGGTTGATAAATATAGTCTAAATCATGGAATTAATTTAATGATTGAACATAAAAATCATGTGGATTACTTCAAATGGAAACAGATTAAGTTATATAAGGAAATATTTAACTATGAAAACATATTTCAAAACAATTTACATATTTTTTTCAATATTTATATAGTGTCTAAAGCAAGATTATAGAAGTTATTATGAATGTTATGTTTGTAAATTTATGAGAGATATTATAAACCATGAAAAGACTAGTATCTTTGAATAGGTAATTTCCAAAGGTAATTACAATTTCATTAAAAATATTTCTTAATCATTTTTTTGTTTATATTTTCTCAGTACTACCAATATTTTTGATAACCTTAATACTCAAAATAAGAATTAAATTTTTTTTAGAGGTGAGTGGGTAGATTACATGGTATCAGAATGTTTGTTGACAACAAGTTTTGGTGATTTCCTACTATGTTTGTGATCTAGTATAGGCTATAACCTTAGAAATATATTTTTGGTGTGAAGCATTAGTATTAAAATTATTATATAATATTATTTATCTTTTTCTAAATGATAATTATAATAGAGGAAATCAATTTTTTTAGAAATAAATGTGCATAATACATGGTTTCAGAATATATAAAGGAAACATGAAGAGGAAAAATCATACTACTTATTTTTTCATCATTTTATCAACATTTTTTGTTAATTTTATTATAACTTTTAGAATAAAATTAAACTAATTACCCCTATGGGTTTTTATCATGGGTGGTGGTAAATGGTAGAATAAAATAAAAATATAGTGGTTTCACTTTGGTGGGTAGTAAAATTATTCGGGCTTTTCGATCATAAATTAGATTGGGAATAATATCTAAGTGTCTTTTCCATTTTGATGTAGTGTAAGAGAACATGATTCATAGTAAATGAAGATATCAACTATTTGATTAAGTAATAAAACATATATAATGATGAGGAGGAGTGATTTATTGGGGTGAAACCTATGGATACCTTTTCTGTTCTATCATATGATTTTATGATCATGTCTTAAAGTATAGGTAAATAAATAAATCATGAGTGGGAATTCATGTTTAGATGTATTGGGGCTTTAAATTTTATATCCTTAAAATCTGATAAAATATAAGGTTCATAGAGAGGAATTTATAAATTTTAAAAACTTAGTTGGATTCCTTTTATCCTCTAGTAGTTGATGAAACATGTTTAGATCATTTTATTAACGTATGGTAGTAATATTTTACTATTTTTAAATAATGATGACTATTGAGATCATGATGACTTTTTATTTTACTAAAAATTAACAAAATATTCATGGTGATGTTGTCGAGGCTATTTATAATTTTTTAGATATCTTTATTATGGAATGAGGGTCCTATGATGACATTGAATAAATCAAAATAAAAAAATTTAATTATAATTATGATAATATTTATTTAAGAATTCATAGTAATGAATTGTGAATTTATCAAGAAATTCAATAAAGTATATGTATAATTCATTATAATGTTATTTATTATATTATTAAGATGTTATTACTGATGTTTTATCCTCTTCCATTACTATCCTCCCTGTGGGGAAGATAATAGTTTAATTAATCTGCTTTTTATAATTTGAGGTTGGAATTTTGTATCATCCAAAAAATGTTCTTATTTTCTTGGCTCACACTCTTCTATAGGTCTAATAAATTCTTGTGAGATCCATTCAAGTAACACATCAAGTTTACATTAGTGAAATGGGTTGACTAAAAGTTATTTATTTAAATTCACATGATGTGAAATTAAATCATCCCACCATTATATCACATAGAGTCTTACACTCATTACATGAGTAGAGGTGTTTAACAAATCATTATTATGAATATAGATACTCTTTCACCAGCTCACCATCAGAAAATGTGTCCATTGGTTCGTCACTAATATGCATGTGTGTATTTATTAGGTTAAATGATCCATGTTCACATGCTCATTAATAAAAAAATCATAATTTTAAATAAAAAATACATGATAATAAGGATGTTCCCATTTTGATGAAAAAATAATGATGATGTTTTGTTAGATTTTATCATCGCCCCAATTATTTAAAATGATATACTAATATATAGCACAATATAAGTGGACTTAATGGTGGTGAAAAATTTTAGTGTCATTTGAATACTATAAGGTATATACTGATGTTTAATACTGTCAAAAGGGGTAAAAAAATTAAAATGGATTTTAGTGTCTTTTAAAAATACATAATGGTTCACACATATGTTTTTTCCATAAAATAATTTAAATGGTTTATCATGGATTATTTACTCTCTATGATGGTTAAAGATAAATATAGATTTTATTATGTTCTATAAAAACTCAAATGTAAATATTTATTTTAGTTAAATCAATGAATTCTAATAAGTTTAAACTAATGTATAATGTATTCTAGGAATAAATAGAGGTACATAAATTTTTTTAGTATAATACAAAATTATATAATGTGTTATGTTAGTTTTTTGCGGTAGATAAGAAGGAAAATATTTATATATGAGTTTTACCCCAAACTAAAAGGATAAAAGTTTTTATGATAATATGTTGTAATATTTGAATATTATATTATCATAAAGTGGTTAATATATATCATGTTGTTGGAATTGAGATTCTAAAATATCTCGTTTATATCCAGAAAGGGTGAATCAAAAAAATTATTGTTTGTAATCATATTTTAAAATAATAGGACTGGGAATAGAAATTATCTTTGACAAATGAGTGTTATAATTTTAAGTTGTGATGAAGGAAAGAAATATCTTAATGTAGAAAATGTAGAGTTCAAAAACTATACTTTATGGTGATATTTATAGTTCAGAGACTTTAATAAAGAAATATCATATTGGTAATCATAATTTATGTGGGATGGTATTTTATATAGTTTAAGGTCATGTGGTAAAGACCACTAAAAGAAGTTTAGATTTTTATTATATGGTCAAATTATTTTCATTTAGGGTTATGTAATATTGACTAAATACCTTTTATTTTAGTTTCATATGATCAAGAATACTTATATTGTAGTTTAATAATATATAACTAGAACAAATTTCTTTTTAGTTTATTTTCTCATCATTTTATCTACTTTTTGTAGTTAATTTCCTCTTCATTTTTATTTAATACTTATTTTGTTAATTTTTACAGAGATCACAAAGAAATGTCTTCATCAACAAGGATGATTCACTCATGTACCATGACCATGCACTTAACAAGGATGATACACTCATGATGTGGCAATTTTTTTATACTCTCCAATGAATTCTACATTATGGGTTATCAGACATTAATATTTTTAGATGGAATAGAATATTGAATGCGTTGTAGGATAAAAATACACGATGGAATTAACCATACCTAAAACTAATACACAATGTACCTAGTCTGATCCAAATTTTGTGGTTTCTCTTTAAAATTGAAATTATATTAATTTTTGTTTATAATTATGTTTAATTTATTTATTTATAGTATTATTAACATAAGAATTATTTTATTATATATGTGGATTCTTTTTCTTGAGTTATGGTGGTTTCTTTGAACTTTCTAGTTCTCATGATATATTGGAATTCAAGGAAACAACTGAGAGAATGAAAAAAAAAGAAATGAATCAAGAATGTATACAACCATCATAAAAATTTGAATTCCTACTCCTTATTTATTTTACTTTTTCACCATTTTATTTTTAATTTTTATGTGAATTTCATTATAATTTTTATCTATTATCTATTTATTTATTTATAGATATTTTTGGGAAGTCGTATTTTTTCTTTCAACCATCAGCATTAAGCTAAAAAAGAGAGATCATTTTGCTTTTATATGAGGTGTTTCAGGCATCACGGGGTTTCCTCAACCATATAAATAGAACATTTCATTATTTTATTGCTTGGTGAAGATGGTTGAAAGAAAAACACACATCACATACTCAATCAACCGCAACTAAATCTGATAAATAGTGTGCTGAATATGAATCAAACTATATATTTTTAGTTTATAATTTACATATTACTTTAAAACACACAGTGCGTACTCAAAACTGAGAAAACACATTCCCCAAAATATAAACTACATTCACCTATATCTATATTTTATCATAGAAATTTTGTGAGTTAAAATACAACTTGGTAGTGAATCATTAACTAATCCTCTAAGTCCGCTAATTTAGAATTAGATATATTATTCAGTGTTTATGGAAATAAATTCAGTGTTATCCACATAACTCAATTACTAGCTCAAGACTTTGACCATCTTCATCTCCCGGACCTCCCCCTAGGGTTCCTTCAGTAGATTTTGAGGGGAGGCCGGTGCTCCATCTCTAGCATCGTCTACCCCTGATTCCCTTTTCTTCCTTCTTCCCTACCCTTTCTCCCTTCCATTCCTTCTCCCCTATTTCCTTAATTATTTATATTTCCCCTCTTCTTCGCTCTTGTCTGATCACTTTGGTAGCCTTGGCCACCGATGGAGCCCTCTTCGGATCTTCCCCTGCTCTCTCCTACTCTTCCCTTATATTTGGCCACATTTCTGACCCCACTCTGGCTTGGTGTGCCAGTTCTTCTTGGGAAGGTTTGGGATGTGCAGTTTGAAGTCTCATGGGTTTCCCTAGTCCATAGCTTGCGCATAGCCTCATTTTTCTTAGTGCTCTATCTTTTGGTGGTTGTTTCTTCTTTGATGTAGTTTCAGTTGTGATTTTTGGTTGGTAGTGGATTCTAGGGTTCAGGATAGATGTTATAGAGAATATGGTTCTCTGTTGAGGCCATGTCTGATTCATCACTACTTTGTCCTCATGTTCCTTCGCTGCTCTCCAGTTCAGACTACTGTGACAGTTTCAAAGAGGATCTGGGATGTTCGCTCGTTTAGTCATGGTGTTCCAAGAGGCAATTACATGACTCAATTTGATCTGTGATGGTATTCATTGATCATTGATGTGGATGGTTCTGGTGTGGAGGTCTAAAGGATTTCCCTTCAGTGACTGAAGTGTTAAATTTTTATTTGGTTTGGTTTTTTCATACATTTTTCATCATTGGAAATTTTGAATCTTTTTCAGTGATGGTTTCATTTTTGGTTGGGTTTTGTTCATGTTTATGCATTTGGTGTGCTTCAACGGCCTCTATCGAGTGGTGTTTGGATGGCGGCAATGATGGTGTTGATGGTCGGTGATGGTATCAGTGGGTTTTTTTGATGTTTTTCAAATTAGGATTGAACATATATCTAGTTTAATTTTCTCCGATCACTGACTCTGAAGGTGATGGATGGCGTTGAGGATAACGGCAGTTCAATAGGTTGATGATGGTGTATGCAGAAAATAAGACTCTGACTATCATGGGTGGCACATAACTTTATGCCTCCTCGAGTTGGGTGTATCTTTATGAATTTTAAATTTGGTATGAATCTTCAATTTGGGTATCCCACATGAATTTTTTGGTTAACGCTTATCCTTAAAGAGGCTCTTTAGAAAATAAAAAATGGAACTTTTAGTCGGTCAATTACTACTATAAGCTCGTAAAACTTAAGAAATATTATTTATTCAACATCAAAATCAATATTATCTCAATAAAACTAAAACAAGAATGATGGTGAATAAGAAATAAAACACAAATTTTGTGATTCTTACCATATATCAAACTAATGGATAAGACTTTTTTTAAACTCATGACACCACAAGATATCTATTATCATTATTCCATTATGGGGTACTTCTAATTTTCTAGATGTGGCTACATATCCTTTGAATCTTCATCAAAAGAACCCTTTATATCCATTTTCTTCTAAAACTACTTGTTTTATATAATCTTCATCATGGGATATTTATTTTCTAGAATCCTTATTGATCCTTAAAAACTACCAGTTGATGCCACATTGTTACATCAAACCAAAATAAATTATGATTTACTCTATAAATTTTTCTTCATCTCCCTCAATTTTTCTTCTCTTTAATAGTAGTTTTATACCACATTTATTATTGAATAATAACACTTATTGGTCAGAAAATTTATATTAATATCACATAAAAACAAAAATAGATATTTCAAACCACTTGAATCATTTATATCTTTATAATGTAATTAGACCTAATCAATGCCTTCGTCTTCTTTCAGTGTATACACACCATGGATCATATCTCCCACTTAATAATCCCTCTCATAAATCAATGAATATAATAATTATGTTAATGGGATATTGTTTATTATAAATCATCATCAAGTAGAGGAATTTGGTTAGTCATTGTAATCTAACCAATTTTATTTAATATACTTATAAGTCTTTTTACTTGTTTTCCTTACAATAACACTTGTGAAACATTCCCTCTAAATAGTTATTTTAATATTATACAAATTCCTTTTCTAGTGATTTAAATCTATTTTGTGACTAATAAAATGTATCTATGTATATTAATTCAATTCTCTTTCATTGAATGATTCTCTATTATTCCTTAACTATAGGATGACCTTTTTATCAGTTTTTACCTTTTACCTTGTGGCAGGGTTTCTCAAACCACTTAGGACTATTTTTTTATTATCGTCCTCAAAATCTATTGGAAACACCTAAGACTTATTTTTTATAGTGTATAACTTTTCACATGTACATAAATTCATGTGTAAATTTGGGTTGATGATTTTATGATGTTTTTTCTATTTATAAACTTTGTAAGTAATGAGACCACAAAAAATGGACCTTAAGTGAAGTTAGACACTTCTGAAAGGTTCTGTAGTTTGAGAATAAGTCTCTTATCATTTTAGGACCCATAACAAACAATTTAACCTTAAATCCCATAAAAATAAATTATTTATTTCATGTATAGTTCACACTAGTTATGGTCTCAATTCAATCCCCAAGAAGTCATATAATAATGAGTAAAGGAACGAAATATATAAGCTTGAAGACCTCATCAATCAAACACTTCACTATGAGGGTAAAACATATAAATATGAAACAAAAATAAGAAGGTCTCAATATTGGAAGTAATATTTATTCTTGACGTCTTCAAGTAATATTTATAGGACACACAATGTATTTAATTGTTATTCTAATCACAAGGACTCAATATTAGAAGTAATAGTTATTATAACCACTCAAAGTGCATGTTTCTAGTTTAAAATAAAATTTTAGTAAAAAGGAAAAGTGACATACTCAAAACATATAAAATGCATTTGGATTGTTATTATACTTTAGTAAAATGATCCATAAGTCATTTTTCACTTTTAGGAATAAAAAAACCTTAATCAGATGCACAATGTGACAGGTATGACTGCAAGTATATCTTTCTATTCAAAAGTGACATTAATTTTAGTAAAAAGGATAAGTGACATACTCAAAACCAATAAAAAGAATATTTATTATTATTTATACTTTATGGAAATTTTCCATAAGTAATTTTTCACATGTAGGAATCAAAAAAATATCAATCAGATGTACATTTTGACCGGTATAACTCCAAGTGTATCTTTTTATTCAAAAGTGACATTAATTTTAGTAAAAACGCCAAGTGAGAAACTCAAAACCAATAAAAAGAATCTTTATTATTTTTATAATTTATGAAAATGATTCATAAATCATTTTTTATGTGTAGGAATCAACCATACCTCAATCAAACACACAACATGACCAGTAATTAAATTATTATTTATGAAACATACTCATATAATAAAATTTGGGTAAGTTTTAGGGAAATATTTTAATCCTTATAATTTAATTTTTACCCTTAATTACCTCATTAACCCTTTATCGTGCTAACTGAAATTACTAAAGTAGTTATTCATAATGTACAAAAATAAAAGGGAAATATTTAAATAATTTGGAAATAATAATTTCAAATATTCTATGTATTTTTAAAAATTCCTAACAAAAAATTGTAATAATTTAATTTAAAATTAAACATACAAAATGAAATGAAAAATGGTTTTCTTGAAAATGTGTTTTTAAGCCCAAAATTAATCATACACAAAAATAAGGTACAAAGATGATTCAAAAGAAATTAATTAGATTATATAAAACTAAAGATTAATTAATTTACTCTGATATCAAATTAAAATAATAAAAAAATAATATAAATAATTTAACAGTTTTATAAAAATGTAAAAAAATGGTCTTTTCACTATTCACTGAAAAATCAGACTTTTTGGAAAATAATCAAAAAATAATTCTAAGATAATTTTTACATGGTTAATCCAAAATGATATTGATTTTTTCAAATATATTTTCTAAAACTTTCAGAAATTAATTATATTATTTGTATGTAAATAGTAATAAAAACATTTTTTGAATAGATATGTTTTTTATGAATAAAATTAGTTTACTAAAAAGTAGTAATTATTTAAAAATAAATAATTAATAAACTATAAATGAGTAATAATATTAAATATTTAATTTCTTATTTAATACTATATATTCATGCTAATTTAACAGTTAGGTTATAATTATCTTATTTAAATAGTGATATTTAGTTGTTCGTTTAAGCTTGATGTGGCGTATCTTATACACTATTGAGCATAGTGTTTCATTTTAAAATATAAGGATGTTACATCACAAGTGAAGATGGTTTATTATGAGGATAATTAAATACATGAAGGTTAGAGTGCTTTTGTACACTTAAAGCAGATAGACTTGTATGATATGCGTGATGAAGATCAATTAGTAATTTGTGACAGTGAACCTCATCAACCACAAAACATTAAATAGTTTTTTCCTAACAATATTGAAACAATAGAACCTAAAATAGAGGGTGAAAATGAAGCAATCATCTTAATAGAGGTTGATGATAATGAATATACTGAAGATAAATATAATTAAATGTATAAATTGGTAATGAAACTATATTGCAATTTCTCATTTATAAGTGCTTTGTACATATATAAATTGTTCTATTTTTTATTTTTATTTTTAAAAATATTTTAATTTTCAATTTTCATATGCATTTAATATATCATAACCATATGAATTATACGAATACTGAGAACAAACAAAAACCAAGATCTTAGATGATTCTCAGATCACACCACCACCACCATCAACTTCAGTGGATTTGAATTATTCCATTGTACCCGAGACTTATATAGAGCCACGCATTTCCCTATATGTTGTTGGTATCCCACTGTATGATTCACCTTCGATGATGGAGCAGTTGGTCACCACTCTATCTAGGGGATATTGGTGAGTTAACATTATTGGTATGTATGTCATTGTACAAAAAATATATATATTATTAATTATTTAATGAATTTGTAAAATAGATAAATATAAAAATATTAGGGATATAAATATGATCATGATATATGTATGAGACCTGAAGGAATTCATGATTATCATTACATTTGATCAATTTGGGGTGTCTATAGGTGATTTTGTTGGAATCTATGGCCATATTCTTAGTCGGCTTGCTTGCAAGATGGTGAGATTTCCCATTAATTATAAATATTGGAGGCATATTCACCAATATTGGTGATAAATTAAAGGTAATATTAATTTAATATTCATTTATAACTAATTTAAAATAGATGAGTAAATTTTTTTAATATACTTATAAAGTGTTATGTTTTTTATTTCTATACATTTAATCATTTTGATTTCCATGACTCTGTTTTATGCCCATGGACTATGAAAAATTTGTCCAAGAAATGGAGAGATTTTAAATAAATATTATGGCACGAGTTTAATAAAAAAATCTCTAAGCTCACGACAAACATATGAGAATGTTCTTGAAGGTATTTATTGTGAGTAATGGAAGCTATTTTTTGATATTAACAGAGATGCATATCATGAGGTAATTGCATATTTTATAGTATCCTAATAACATAAAAAAATAAAATTATGAATTTTATTATTTTTTCTATTTTTTTGGAATTGTATGAAAACACTTTGAATTTTGAGAAACAAATCATTCCTCACATTGTTGGTTCTCAAGTTTTTTTTTGAAAAAGGAAAATTTTGGTTTGTATTTTATACATTATTATTTATATCATTTTATTATAAGTCAAGGTTTTTATAACTTGTTTATATTTTTTTATAAAGCCGAATTAGGTCACTTCATTGGATGAATAGATATGTATTTAAATGTTCATATGAAACCCGATGGTAGTTTTGTAAATGAACTTACCAAATATGTCGGAGTGAGTACTTTTCAATACTATCTCATGTTATCTCATTACTATAAAAACAATGAAAGGTATAATATAACAAAAAACAAGATTTAAACCCAGTTAATTTTGGCTAGATACATTGATCAAACGAGACAAATTTTGGTGATGTTTGATCCATCTAGTCGACCCTAATTAATTGGGTTTAAGACTTATTTTGTGTTACAGTTTATTTTTTATTATAATATTTTTATAGTAATGAAATAACAATAAATAGTAATGAAAAATTTATTAATTATACAATATTATGAAGTTAAAATAATTAAAAAAATAATTGTTATTATTTTGTTATTAACAAGTTAAAATTTTAGAAGTCTAGGATGTGAACCATTCACAATCATCATCGGTTTCCCAGAATGATGTAGTTGAAATTGTTTTAAGGAAACAACATCAAGAACATGTATGAGGGATTGGTTCTAGGCCTAATACATTAGATATATTTGATAGGGTTTCATCGTTACTTACTTCTACACCCAGTGGGGGTTTGAGTAGTGTCATTGATTGGGAATCACAAAGATAAATTTCAAGATTAAAGGAAAAAGTGAAAGAATAATAATATTATAAGAAAACATAGGATCCATGGTGGTTGATAATTGAAAATTATTTAGTTTCTGTATTTCAGAAGATGAAAAACACAATCTTGGAAGAACTTTTCATCCTTATATCCCATCTAGCTATGGTAAATTCTAAATTCCAAAGATTTTCAAACATTTTCAAAGAACATATATGACTTTCATAAATAAAACTAAAATGAAACTTTTATATTGAAAACATTACCTTTGAGTCATACCAACAAAATCATGTTCTGGATTGATGTGTGATTGCTTCATACACTTCAAAATGATTTATGGATAGTTATCCTAATGTTGGAAAACAATCTGAGATCATTTGTTTGGTTTTGAATTGGTAAACAGTTTTTATAGGTACCAAAGCCATTAAAAACATGTGTTGGGGATTCAAAACCTAGAAAACGATATCATATGGTCATGAAATAAGATTAAAACAACCCTAGATTAATTTTTGAAATGTAGGAACTTACGGAACATCATTTCGAGTGATTATTTTCTTAGAATGAATGTAAACATGCTTTTAGTGTCTAAAAACACTAAAAGGTTCATGTAATGTTCAAAACCATATAAAATGACCTAAAATTAATGTAAAATTATGGTAAAACTACCATTAAACTATTTTTAAGTGTACTCATAAGAAACTTGTCAATATGACATGTTGTGTGGTCGGAATGACTCGGTAAATAGTTTTTAAAAGTACTGAAGTCTATAAAAACATGTGTCAGAGGGGTTAAAACCAGAAAAAAAACATCACATTTTCATGAAATCAGAGGAAAATGACCATAGATTGATTTTTGAAATGTAGGATCTTATGACACATCATTCCAAGTTATAGTTTACCCGAGATGCCCGTAAACACATTTTTAGTGTTTTAAAATACTAAAAAATTTGTGTAATAGTAAAAACCATATAAAACAACCTCACATTGATGTTAAATCATGGGAAAACCACGGTTGTGTTATTTTTTATGTGTATTCATAGAAAACACATCAATCTGATGTGCGGTGTGGTCGGAATGACTTGGTAAATAGTTATTAAAGGTACCAAAGCCTTAAAAAACTTGTATCGGGGATCAAAACCTGGTAAAAAAAATCATATTTAAATGAAATAATATAAAAATCACTATAGATTTATTTTTGAAATGTAGG
This sequence comes from Viscum album, assembly GCA_963277665.1. Taxonomy (NCBI): domain Eukaryota; kingdom Viridiplantae; phylum Streptophyta; class Magnoliopsida; order Santalales; family Viscaceae; genus Viscum; species Viscum album. The sequence continues at coordinate 1,706,289,383 of OY728140.1, read as the reverse complement.
AATCAATGACAGGTCATTCTAAGTTACGATTTTTCTAAGATGTCCGTAAATGTTTTTTTAGTGTTGTAAAACACTAAAACATGCGTGTAATAGTCAAAACCCTAGAAAAAACCTCATATTGATATAAAATTATAGGAAACCCACCATTGAGTTATTTATAACATGTATCTACAGAACAAATGTCAATATGACATGCAATGTGATTAGAATGACTCAGTAAACAGTTTTTAACGGTACCAAAGCCTTTAAAAATGTGTGTTGGGGGTTAAACCCAGGAAACAGATTTCATATTTCCATGTAATCAGATTAAAACAACCTCATATTAATTTTGGAAATGTAGAAATTGATGACACATCATTCAAAGTAACAGTTCTCTTGGGATTCTCGTAAACACATTTTTAGTGTTTTAAAACACTAAAACGTGTGTGTAACAGTCAAAACCATAGAAAACGACGTCAGATTGATGTGAAATCATGGGAAATCCAAATTTGAATTATATTTTATGTTTAAGTGTAGAAAAAATTTCAATATGACATGAGATGTGGTTGGAATGATCGTGTAAATAGTTTTCATAGGTACTAAAGCCTTTAAAAATGTGTTTCGGGGGGGTTAAAACCAAGAAAACAGTGTCGGATTGCCATGAAATCAAAGAAAAATGACCATAAATTTATTTTTGAAATATAGGAACTAAAGACATGTCATTTTGAGTTAGAGTTTTCCCAGAATGCTCATAAATGCATTTTTTAGTGTTTTAAAACAAAAAAACATGCATGTAACGGCCAAACCCATGGAAAAAAATCTCATATTGACTTTAAATCATGATAAAATCAATTTTGAGTTATTTTTTATGTGTAATCATATAAAAAATAGTAATATGACGTGCAGTGAGGTTGAAATAACTAAGTAAACAATTTTTAAAGGTACCAAAGCATTTAAAAACATGTGTTGTGGGGTTAAAACTAGGAAAACGATGTCATATTACCATTAAAAAATAGGGAAATGATCGTATATTTATTTTTTAAATGTAGGAATTGATGAAACTTTATTCTGAGTTACAGTTTTCTTAGGACTCCCATAAACACAATTTTAGTGTTTTAAAATACCAAAACTTGGGTGTAACGATCAAAACCATAGAAAATAACATCATATTTACATGAAATCATCGTAAAAGAAACTTTGAGTTTTTTATGTGCACTCATATACAACACATCAATTAAACATGTGGTGTGGTCAAAATGAATTATTAAATAGTTTTTAAAGGTACCAAAGCCTTTAAAAACATGTGTCGGGGGGTCAAAACTAGTAAAACCCATTTTTTCCATTAAATCATTTGATAACAGCCTTAGATTAATTTTTTAAACGTATTAACCGATAACATGTCATTCTGAGTTACAATTTTCCTGGGATGACCATAAATGTGTTTTTATATTTTAAAACACTAAAATATGCATGTAATGGTCAAAACCCTAGAAAACGACCTCAGTTTGTTGTGAAATCATTCTAAAATCACTATTGAGTTATTTTTTATATATACGCATAGACAAAATGTCAAATAGATGTGTGGTGTGGTTGAATGACTCGGTAATAAATTTTTAAAGGTACTAAAGCCTTTAAAAATGTGTATCGGGGGTGAAAACAAGTAAGACAATGTTGGATTGTCATGAAATCATAGGAAAATTCCCATAGATTGTTTTTTGAAAATTAGGAATAGATGATGTGTCGTTTCGAGTAACAGTTTTCTTGGGATTCCCATATATTCTTTTTTAGTGTTTTAAAATACAAAAACCTATGAGTAATGGTCAAAATGATAGAAAATGACCGCATATTTGCACAAGAATCACGGGACAAAAACCATTTAGTTGTTTTTAAAATATAGTACATACTTTCATATAAAAAATTTTAAATTTATTTATTGAGTAAATTTCAAGCACACCGCACATCGATTTAAAAATTAATCAGATTGTTATATACATAACCCTTTTCAATTTCAATTGTTGGATCATATCTTAAATAGGTAAGTTTATGTTTTCAAAGTGTTTTTCCTAATATATTATTTTTTATTTTAAAAGGTATTTTGTTTGATTAAAAAAATAACAAATTTTATGTGTAACATTCTAAATATATTCTACATGTTTTCTCTTTTGCATTTCTTTTCGTAAATATTCTCATTTTTATTATAGGTGACAGATGTTGGTAGAAGGAAAGAGGTTGACCATTCTGAACCATGGAATTATTTATAAGTAATTCATGATGGTTCTTAGTTTCTTTGGTATGTTTAAATTTTATCAATGATTCTAATATAATTCAGATTTATTATGTTCAATTTTAATTTTTGTCTTTTTTTTGTAATAATTGATGAGATAATGTGGTCAGTTTTAGCTGATGAGATGATGTGGAGGCATATGGATGTGGTAGAGGTTGTGGGATGAATTTATATTGGGCATGAGTTATTGTTTTACATATTCTATATGTATATATTGAAGGCTGAGGTATGAGTTGACTAAGGTTACTAGTTGACTGAGGTTATGGTGATTGTGCATGTATTTATATATGGGAGTGGATCTATAATGTATGTATGATTATTTTACTATTCATTTGTGTTTTTTTTATTTCATGTTAGAGTTTTTATATTTATATTTTTTATTAAATATTTTTAAAAATTTAATAAAAACATTTTTCAACGATTATGTTCAATTTTATCTATTTTTTTTCAGGGTTAATTTTTTTTAAACCAGTGCTAAATATAATCAAAACTTCTATTAAATGATTAAAAAAAGACACATTCAAAAACCTATGGAAAATAAATAAATACCACTCAATTATTTTCAACTGTGAAATATATAGTGGTTTTATTAGCCAACACTAAACGATTTATTGGTAGTTTAAATCGCTATCAGTAGTAAGAATAACCACTACTAATATCTCCTTTTTATAGTGATAAAATCCCCCTTTAACAACACTTTTTCTAAAGCTAATAAAATATACCATTATCATTGCTTTTTTAGGGTGATGAAAATTTCCTCCTTTTAAGGGTGTTTAAATCAACAGTTCTTTTCTAGTGTTGATAGCATTTTTAAAAGTTAGTTTTGTAATAGTGATTTGGGCTACTGAAGTTAACCTTCTTTCTTATAACTTGTTTGTATTCAATGATAGGGGAATCATGTAGCTCATTTTTTGGCTTGTCTTTGGGGATATGAGGGGACCTATGGATGGAATTATTTTTTTTCAAGGGCCTTTGCAATGTTGTTTGTGCAAATTTATAATATTCACACTACTATAGATATTTACTTTAACAATGCACAAAATGGATTTTAATAGTGCAAAAAAAGTACTATTATCCTCAGTGTTGTTAAATGTGAGTTCCCCTTTACCAGCGCTAAAAAAGTGCTAATAAATAGGGTTCTCTATCAGTGCTAAAAAAAGTGCTGATAATGGTCACTTGTTATCAGCACTGGAAATAGCATTAATAAAGGCCCCACCTACTACAGTTTTCTATTTGTTTAACAACACACTATAGTAACCTGTAACTTGTACACAAAATATATAATTTAATTGAAATAAATTTCAAATCATGTATATAAAAATAAAACACTACTATATAAATTTCAAATAGTGTTTTGTATAATTAAATTTACAATTAATATCCACAAACATTTAAAAACATTAATGTTTCATTATCTTTGAAACCCATGATCCCCTCTAAAAAAGGTCCACCCAAGGTATATGTTGCTGAAAAAATCACCTCAACTCGAGCAAAAGAACCCACCTATAAAAGAAAAAAATATTATGTTATTAATATTATAAATAAATAAATTAAGAATTAATATGAAAGAATACCATAAAAACACCAATATTAAATAAAAAGACATAGTTGGAGTTATACCAGTCACATCGTGCATTGTATTGAGTTTTAGTCGATTCCAACATGTCAAAAACGAGTTATGGGTCATTTTCTTAAAGTATCAAAACAATTTTAATGTGTTTTATTGGTTTTTGAGTATGTCAATTATTCTTTTTAATGAAGTTAATTCCAATTTTAAATAAAGACACACTTGGAGTTACACTGGTCACACCGTACATGGGATTAAGGTGCAGTTTATTCCTACACATCACAAATTACTTATGGGTCATTTTTCTAAAGTATTAAAATAATCTGAATGTCTTTTCTTAGTTTTTGGTATGTTACTTTTGTTTTTTACTAAAATTTCATTTCAAACTGGAAACATGTATGTTGATACATACTGGTCACATCGTATGTCAGTTTGATGTGATACTTCTTCCTACACATCACAAATGACTTATTAATTACTTTCTTAAATTATCATGATAATCGGAGTACATTTTATTTATTTTCAGTGAGTGACACATGTTTTGAACTAAAATGTCAATTTTAAATTTATAACAAGCACTTTAAGTCATACTTGTCACACCATACCTCATATTGAGGCGTGGTTGATTCTTATACATCACAAATGACTCATGGATCATTTTCATAAAGTATCAAAATAGCATGAATGAATTTTCTTAGTTTTCAGTATGTCATTTGTTCGTTTTTCTAATATTAATGTCAATTTAAAATAAAAATACACACTTGATCCATATTAATCACATCATGCGTCATATTGAGGTGAGGTTGATTACTAAATATAAAAAATGACTTATGTATCATTTTACTAAAGTATCAAAATAATCTGAATGCATTTTCCTAGTTTTGAGTAGGTTAGTTGTCCTTTTTACTAAAATTGATGTCAATTTTAAATAAAAAGATACACATTGAGTCATACCAATCACATCACGTGTCATATTGAGATGCAGTTAATTCTTACACATCACAAAATAATTATGGATCATTTCCGTAAATTATCAAAATAATCCAAATGTTTTTTCTTAGTTTTGAGTAGGTCATTTTTCCTTTTTACTAAAATTGATGTCAATTTTAAATAAAAAGATTCACTTTGAGTCATACTGGTAACAAAGTACATCAGATTGAGATGCGGGTGATTCATACATGTCATAATTGACTTAAGGATCATTTTCATAAAGTATAAAAACAATATGAATTCATTTTATCAGTGTTCATTATGTCACTTGTTCTTTTTTCTAAAATTAATGTAAATTTAAAATAAAAAGATGCACTTTGAACCATATCGGTCACACCGTGCATCAGAATGAGGTTTGAATGATTCCTACGCGTCAAAAATGACTCATCGATCATTTTATTAAAGTATCAAATCCTAATGTATTTTCTTGGTTTTTGAGCAGGTTAGTTTTCCTTTTTACTAAAATTGAGGTCAATTTTAAATAAAAAGACACACTTTGAGTCATACTGTACACACCATGCATCATATTGAGATGTGGCTAATTCCTACATATCTCAAATGACTTTTCATTCATTTCTCTATAGTATCAAAAAAACATGAATTTGTTTTATTAGTTTTGAGTACATCAGTTTTCCTTTTTACTCAAAGTGATGTCAATTTTTATAAAAAAAGATGAACTTGGAGTCATACCGGTCACATCATGTGTCGAATTGAGTTTTGTGTGATTCGTACACATAAAAAACTACTGATGGATTATTTAACTAAATTATAAAATAAATCTAAATGAGTTTTCTTGGTTTTTAGTATGTCACTTTTTTTCTAAAATTAATGTCAAATTAAAATAAAAAGACACACTTAGAGCTATATTGGTCACATCGTGAGTCGAATTAAGGCATGGTTGATTAATACACAAAAAAATTACTTATGGGTTGTTTTACTAAATTATCAAAAAAATCTAAATGAATTTTTTAAGTTTTTATTATCATTTGTCCTTTTTACTAAATCGATGCAAATTTTCAATAAAGATATGCACATGGAGTCATACTGCTCAAACCATGCATTGGATTGAGGTGAGTCTGATTCCTATATGTCTAAAATGACTTATTAAATGCCTCTATAAAGTATTAAAACAATATTAATGTTTTTTCTCAGTTTTGAGTTGGTCAGTTGTCCTTTTCACTAAAATTGATGTCAATTTTAAATAAAAATACACACTTAGAGTCATACCAGTAACACCATGCATTGGATTAAGGTGTGGGTGATTCCTACACATCATAAATTACTAATGGATAATTTTAATAGATTATATAAACAATATGATTTTTTTTCTTCTTATTTTTTAGTATGTCACTTGTTCATTTTGCTAAAATTAATGTCAAATTAAAATAAAAAGATACTTGGAGTCATATTGGTCACACCATGTGCCAGATTGATGTATGGGTGATTCTTACACATATCAAATGAGTCATTGATCATTTTTTTAAATTATAAAAACAATATGAATTCATTTTCTTAGTTTTGAGTAGGTCACTTGTTTTTTTGTTAGAATTAATGTCAGTATTAAATAAATAGACACACTTGGAGTCATACAGGTCACACTGTGTGTCATATTTAGGTAATAATAATTCCTACATGTCTCAAATGACTTATAGATTATTTCATTAAATTATCAAAATAATCTGAATGTGTTTTCTTGGTTTTGAGTAGGACAATTTTCTATTTTACTAAAATTGATGTCAATTTTAAATAAAAAGATGTCCTTTGAGTCATACTGGTCACACCAAGAATCAGATTGAGGTGTTGATGATTCCTACACATCAAAAATGAATCATGAATAATTTTCTTAAAGTATCAAAACAATTCTAATGCAATTGATCGGTTTTCGGAACATCACATTCCTTTTTTACAAAAATGTCATTTTAAACTAGAAACATGCACATTGACTCATACCAATTGTTTTGGTCCTGATATAAGTATATATAACATTAATTATTTTAATTTCATGAATAACCATGGTGTAAAGTTATCATTTATTAACATAACTGACCATGTATTGTGAGTTCTTCATTAAAAACCAAAAGAATTCACTTTATCTATAAATAACGCAAGAAAATGGTTTCATAGCTCATTTCCAAATTCAGGATATGCATGATCAATTTTCTTCTACTGAGGCGAGTCGGCTGGGTGGAGAATTTTCCCATCATTATTTCTTTTATCTGCGTTCCATGCTAATTTACTTGTAGTCTCCTCACTTTTATAGAGGCATATAAACCTTAGAATGATTGTAAAGTACCATACAACTTTTTGAATGACTCGATTCTTATTTTTTGTATCGAGAAGAACCACACTTTGGGAACTCTTTAAGTGAATTTGGGTCCTTGAGAAATAGTATACAATAATTTTGGAAGACATTTGTTCTCTCAGAGATCATACCCATCGAGAATAACATTCGATTAGCGTCACATGTTTAGCTAGGGAGCTCATTATCTTCTGGGAGCATATCATTCAAGATAGCATGTAGTTTAATAAAATAGGCACCAATCCATTTGTTTCTTACATTCAAATTATATAGCTTCAGTATAGCTAAAAATTCTATGTATTTAGTGAAACCATCATACAATGGAATCTTTAAAAAACTCTTTAACTTCTAAAATAATTTTGGAAAATAATGAAGTTCATATTCAACTATCCTTATCATATCCTCAATTTGATCTTTATCATCATTCACACATGTAATCACATCCTCAATCTGGTCTTCTTAATTTTCCACACTTGTAATCATATCAAATGATCCATAAAACATCATGTTATCCCAGACACTAGCTAAATTTTTTTCTTCCTATTTATTCCAACATTTATAACATCAATCAATTTCATAATAGATCATTTGTTCTTCCAAATACACTAGACTAACAAGTCTTGAATAATAACAGCATAAACACAAACAAAGGATTTGAGAGGGGTTATATGCATGATCTTTTACAAACGTGATGAAATCTTTCACTTCATCTTCATACTCTTTTTTCAAATGATTGACATCCATCCATTATTTATTCATATCCATCCCATTTGATTCGATAATATTAATATTTAAAAGAATAAATACAAAAAAATGGTCATTTAAAATATGGGGAACCATAAATTTGAATGTTAGTTATTATTACATTTTTTACCCGAGACTCATCCCCTTAGAAGATAACACCAAACCAGAGAGAAAATATAGTTTTAGGGGACTCCCTTAATTTAAACCATGCAGGTTATGTTGGTTGAAAAGTATGTTTAGGAGTTGCAGTGTGGTTAAACATTAATTCACCTTTTGCGAGATTGAGGCCATGATGGATATCCTATGGGTTGGATAGAGTTAGTGGCATACCCTTGTCGTGGTGTTATTATCAACCTATATTATGTAGAAGGTGAAGATAGTCCCAAGTGAAGGCCCAATGTTGGGTTATGGTTACTTGAGATGGATCATTTCAATAATGGATTTGTGTGAGTCTGATGAATCATGAGGAATGAAAAATTTTCCAAGTATTTTTATAAAACTATATAAAAGTACATATATGTTATAAAATTATACATAAATTATATAATTGTATAGTTTTACAAATCTATAAAGGTTTAAAATTATAATATATACAAGTAAAATTTATTAAAGTATAAAATTATAATAATTTTTAATGCTTCTTATATATTTTTTAACAAAAAAGATCTGATAGAGGGTTCATAGAACAATTATTAATGTTTTTCCTTATTAAATGCATATCAAATACTTTAATAGAAAAATGGTTGTTTTGAATCATTACTTCATATAATATACAATGATTTTTCTATAAATTATGGATAATGAAAATATATTCATTGTAATTGAACACTATATCATTAATAAAAACTATAAAATAACAATATTATATATATTGAATTTCCACTATTCAAAATATCTATGAAATAATCTTTTATGGAGTGAATGATATTTGTAATGAACTATATAAAATACACTAGTGCATTATAAATTTAATTTTTAATGATTTTCATTATTGAAATTTCATATTTAGTTTTATGGGGTTATCCCAAGCCATTTAAACGTTATTAACCAGTTATTCCATCACTACATGGGATCTAGAAAAATACACAGCCTCTCATCTCATCAACCACATAACATTAAAGGCACATAATCCTTATCCATGTAAGAATATTTTCACATTCCAGCATGGTCAAAGAATTTTTTATCTTATGGTAGAATGGCATAATAAAAAAAAATTATGCAATTAAGTGGGGCATGGTATACTTTTCCGAGTCATAGTGGACATAAAAAATTGAGAAACAGTGAAATTATAAAACAATTCTAACAAAAAATGAATTTCCCTAACTAAAAATCAAATACTAGAAAAAAATTATAAAAAATTCCATAGAAAATTAAAATAAAATAAAATATGAAAGTAATGAATAAATATATTTAGAAAATTAAAAGTCTTTTAGATTTCACAAAAAATGTTGTTTCTGTTGGAGTTGGTGGCCGAGAACCAACTATTATGTACTTTATTCATTAATAAAAGCCTTATCACATCTTGATTGTTCTTCTGCGTGACAATTCATGTGATAATTTCCTAAGGATAGATGTTGTATTAAAGATTCATAGCGGATCCCTACTATGATGAGAACCTGGAAGTTCCATAACACTGTTCTTGAATTTATGGTCTATGACCGGAGGATGTTATTTGAGGGACACAAATAATACAGGCCATTAGGGGTGAGGACTCATAAAACTTTGAGGCACCTTATCATGGTGTGCGCCTTTGGTAATATTCAGGAGGATATTATGAGAATGAGACCCTCCAGTAAGAAATCCACATTTCATAGTGTCATTGGATTTTCCTATCTGCGGACATGTGTATTGGTCCATAGTCTTTTAGATTATTATTAATGGGTATTACAACTTGCGCACTTATATGTATTGATGAAAATTGTGATGACACACTATTCTAAGAAAGGTAGGATATATTGGGTGCGTCATGGGTAATAATGCATTAACAGATAATGCGAGAAAGGATTTGCCCCTTCTGTTCCATAACGGAAGTAGATATCTCAGGACCTTTGATGGAATTGATATAGCCTAAATAAATTCATGGCCATGGTAAGGTATGGGCAAGTTCGATTCTAGAAAGTCAAAGAAAGAATAACCGAGCACATGGGTTGATAGAACTAGCATGAAACCCACTTGATTTGAGATATCATGACAAAGGGATTATATTACACGGTAAGTGTTCATATGAGGTGACACGTCAATGCGGTGTCAGCTTCTTTCTCTTGGGTGACTTGACCCATTACTAGACAGTAATCTTGGACTTTAGGCAAGCCTGCCTAATTCCAATGAGAAAGCGGCCTAGAGGTTCACACATTAAGTGTGTCCATGTATCTTAGTTAAATATTAATTTAACAAGTTAAATAAAGATTATTCTTGACTTTGGTTTAATAATTATTTAAGGATTCCTGATCGCATTTATTTCGACACTAGTTATTTGAGGGAATATATTGTGGGTGAAATAATATATATTTATTAGTGAGTAATGTAGTTACATTTATTTAAGAAATAAATATCCATTTCTCAAGGTCTGATAAATGTGGTGGAGAAAATGAAGAATAAAATGAAAACAAGTACATGCCGTGTATTAATGATTACATGCCGTGTATATTTTAATTTTGAAAAGAATGAAAAAAAAGTACATGCCATGTATTAATGATTACACGCCGTGTAGTTTTCCTTTTGGAAAACAAGTACACACCGTGTATTTATGATTACATGCCATGTAGTTTTTCCAGTTGGGATTTTGAGGAAATAATATTGTTTTATTAAATGATATTTCTTATAATCAGCATGGGCTCATGTCAAGGAATTAATGATTCGACATGGGGGTTTCCAATAAGAGTTAATGAAATAAATAAAACGTGTAACGCATTTATTTATTGTCATAAATATATAACCCCAAACCCGATTATAAATATCCTCACAACCCCAACACTTTTCAAGAGAATCGTTATGCACAAATATTCTGAAGAATTCTTTCAAGGCCAAAAGAACTCATTCCTCCAAGAATTCTCTCAAGACTGAGAGATCAAGGCGATTGAAGGAGGACATCACAAGTGAATGTTTTTCCATTCTAGAACCCAAAGAACCCTTTGGCGATGTCCAGAGATACGTGGCACACGTGTGGATCACCGCTAGAGGAATCCTACACTTGGATTCTACGATGCAATGACGGATCACAGGATCATGACTGGAGACATCAACGAAGAAATAATTAAACCAAGGTAATTATTTTGAATTAATTAAATTAATTATAACCAACATATGATGATCCTATCTCTATGGTTCTGGGATTCCCTCTTAAGTTTTCCATTCTTCGTTTTATTCCGAAGATTCGGCATTTTACATCATGACGGATCTCGGATTGAACGTTGTTTAACATTATAATTAAATTTTGGAAAACCCACCAATGCGCTTTTCTTGTTCCCGGAACCTAAAATTGGTATCAAAGGGGTCATATCATTGATTATAATTATTTAGTTTTTCGTTAGTGATTTACACATTTAACAATTTAGTTGTTTTAATTCAAGTTAATCTTTCTTTAAAATATGAATCTCAAGATCTGTTACTCCCCTCTCGTTTCTCGTTCACCTTAAAGAAATGAATTTTTATTTTAATTTTGATTAAAATAAAATAGAGGAAATCATCTAGAGGTTCCAAATGCTCCTGGCCATACAACACCAGAATACACAGCGTGTATTCGGAAGTACACATCATGTAGTCTAGGTTCAATGCATTGACTGGTCCGCTAAATCAGGGCATGTATTGGATCCTATCTAAATCATTTGTGACATCGTGTGTTGACCAGGAACAAGTGGCACACAGTTTTTAGATTACACATCGTGTGGTCCAACTGAACACGGTGTGTAGTCCCTTCGGGTTAGGGTTGGACCGTGTACCCCGTACATGGATTTCCCGGCTGGAAACTGTGTAACGTGGATACTACACGGCGTGTGTCCAATTGAACATGCTATGTACTCTGAAAATTTCCGAAGTACATCTACACGCCATGTCCCCGGGTATGTACTTCGGATGGACGGTGAAAAAAAGTACACTCCATGTAGTTGGAACTACACGTCGTGTACTTGTCCAAATTATGCATATTTATTAAAATTTATTATTATATTATACAAACCCTTGAGACGTGTACCATGGTGCATGCATAAAACTGAGGCACAACATGTGATAGGTGTTTTATATATGTGTGTTTAATTTAACATATGCGTAATGAATGGGAATTCACCGGGTTGCCTCCAAGGTACAAGTTACGTACAAGGATAATTTTAAATGAATTTATTTGTTTAAAATTATGATGGATCAGTATCTCAAGGAAATTTAAAAAAGGATTTAAGATAAAAGGATTTATTAATTAAAGACAATTAATTGATTCGAGCGTGATTTATCTTAAGAAAGAACGATTAAAGAATTGAATGCTAGTTTTATTTATGTGTAAATATTGTTGCATGTATGGATGATCATGAGCTAGACCAAGACCTTTGTATGTGAATGGTTTCTTTTAATTTATTTATTTAAATTAAATTTGTTGGCCTGTGAGCCTTCAAATCATTAATATGTAGGGCCTGTGTGACCAAGGACTCTTTTATGTAAAAAACCCTTTTTATGCATCACATTCATGTGAGATAAATGCATATGTAATGGATAGAGATCCCAAGCTAGTGGAGGTGTCTCAATTAAGGAGCCATGGAAAAACCAATCCAAGGAGATACAAAGGTGGACAGGTGGAAAGCTGTAAACATGAACCCGAAAGGTTCAAGGTGTTTCTCCCCTAGGTCTTGGGTTAGTTTATCAACCGCTAGATAAACTAACCAATAGAAAAGCTCATGATCATACCATTTATTTTATTTCTGTAAGTTGCATGGTTTATTTATTGTGGATGTGTTATCACGATCACACAATTAATGAATTAAATGAGCATGCAAGATGGAACTAAAATAAAACCAGCTTATACGTAAATATTATCTTAGAAATGTTTAATCACTTAAGTGTATCCCACTTAATATTAACAATCATGTAATCAAAGATAATAAATTTTCAATTTAAATATAAGGATAAAATCCCTCAAAGAAATATTAAGTCATTAGAGCCTTCCATAATCTTGGTTAGAATCGAACCATAGTTCAAAGTGCTTGACCAACCCTAGTTGGGGTGCTTTCAATTATAGAGGAATTATAATTCAAGGTTTTGGGTTGACTTAACTTGGTTCGTATCAAGGTTTTTCTTCTACAGTAGGACTTGGTGTGACCAAGAGGAAAAGGTTGAGGAAATCCAAAATAAAAAGGATTTCAGGATTGGGGAGTCCACTCAGCGGATCAAGGAGCTGCGAGTTAATGCAGTTGGAATTTAGATGCCTACCTAAAACCCCTCAAGTTGATTGACCAACCCTAGTTGGGGAAATGCGAAGGGAAATATGGATTAGAATATTCAGGCAATAGAATATTCCGAATTCAATGGTGAGGGCTATTGGATTTTGATAAAATAGTGGGAGACTAATAAGTATTAATTTATATATTTTTCTCAATTTTATAATAAAGTAATAAAACTTTTCTCATATTAATTTGTAGAAATGGTAAGAAAAATGACTTCAAACATATCATTGTGAACCATACTCAAGAAGGAAAACTTCTCACCGGCACCAATTTCCAAGAGTGGCAGAGGCGTTTACGCGTCATCCTTCGCCACGAGAGGAAATTGTATGTGCTGGAAGATCCTATTCCAGTTGTGCCTAGAAAAGAGGATAGTGATGAGGAACTATCTCTCTACATGAAACACATGGATGATTCCACATATGTCCAGTGTTTCATGCTATCGGCCATGTCTAATGAGCTCTTGAAGCAACATGAAAACATGGATGTGTATAGCATTATGTATCATCTTAAGGATCTCTACCAAGAGAAGGTGATATAGGAGAGGTATGATATCTTAAATGATTTGTTTACAACTAATCTTGGAGAGTCTGCGCCAGTTGGGACTCATGTAGTCAAGCTTACTGGCTATATTGAACGCCTGGACATCTTAGGGATTAATTTCCCGGATGAGTTACACACAGATCTCATCCTATCATCACTGCCCAATAAATTCTCTAGATTTATTGTCAACTGCAACATGAGAAACAATGAGAAGAGTCTATCAGAACTTCTGACCTTAATTCACCAGGTAGATAAGGACATGGGGTGTGACAAACCCACAGTCCTTATAGTGAATAAGAAAAGGAAGGACATGGAAAAGGGGCCAAGGACTTATAAATGATCTGAAGCCCCCAAGCACCATCCCCCAAGAAGGGGAATATCCAGAGGTAGGGCAAGGAATGAGAGGTGGTATGTTTTTCATGTGGAAAGCAAGGCCACTGGAAGAGGAATTGTACCCAAAATCATGGGGATGCTAAAGGTGTGTTCGTTATCGAGTGTAATCTTTCCATTTCTACACATTGGGTATTAGATTAAGCTTGTGGGACTCACATATGTATTCAAATGCAGGAACCAAGTATATTTAGAAATATTTCCAGAGGAGAGGTGGATCTTCAAGCTACCAATGGCACAAGGATGGTTGCATTGGCTATTGGAAATTACCACCTCTCATTGCCAAGTGGGTTGATTTTGGTTTTACATAACTGTTATTATGTGCCTAGTGTTACCAAGAACATAATTTATGTATCCTGTTTGGATATGGATGGATTTATTTTCAAGTTTGGAAATAAGGGTTCTCTCTTTTATAAGAAAAACGTATGTTATGGTATGGCACATTTAAATAATGGTTTGTATGTATTAAATTACAAAAACCAAGTGTTGGCAATCGATAATGAAAAAACTCACATAACTCATACATCACCTAGTTGTGGCATCACCATCTCAGTCATGTAAATGAGAAGATTTTGACAAAGCTCTGCCAAGATGGATATTTAGACTCTACTAATCTAAAACCACTTGATAGATGTCACACTTGTTTACAAGGAAAAATGACCAAGCCGCCCTTCGGTGGACAAGGTGAAAGGGCCACAAAGCTTCTAGGATTGGTGCACAGAGACGTGTGTAGACCGTTTCCAATAGAAGATTAAGGTGGATATTCTTACTTCATTACTTTTACTGATGATTTTAGTAGATATGGATATGTCTACCTAATGATCTATAAGTCAGAAGCCTTAGAGAAATTTAAGGAATTCAAGAATGAAGTAGAGAATCAGCTTGGTAAGAAGATAAAGAAACTTCGATCGGATCGAGGTGGAGAATATCTGAACCAAGAGTTCATCGATATTATATGGGAGTCTGGGATTCTATGTCAGCTCACTCCTCCTTATACACCATAGTGGAATGGTGTTAGTGAAAGGAGGAACCGCACCTTGTTGTACATGGTGAGTTCGATGATGAGTCGTGAAGATCTTCCATTATCCTTTTGGGGATATGAATTACAAACTGCAGCATACACATTAAACCGAGTACCAAATAAGGCGAAAAATAGAATTCCCTTCGAGTTATGGAATGGAATGAAACCCATTTTGTCGCATACACGTGTATGGGGATGTGAGGCATTTGTTAAGGCCTTTTCAGGCAACAAACTATCACCCTAGGGAATGAGGTGATCTTTATAGGATATCCCAAGGAAACGAAAATATATTACCTATATAACCCTCAAGACAAGAAAGTTATTGTCGCCAGACAAACCATCTTTCTTGAGAGGGAGCACATCCTCAAAAAGGATAGTGGGAGCAAGATTGAATTTGACGAAGTTAATGCTCAAGATACACAGGAGTTAGTATAGGAACAAGTTTCACAGGTCCCTATGGAAGAGGTTCCAAAAACACAAGTATTGCATAGGAGCTCAAAAGAGGTAAGGGAACAAAAGATATTTGGTTTCCTAGTCACCGAGGATGGTGAATCATTATTGTTGGACAATGATGAACCTCTATCTTACAAAGAAGTAGTAGAAAGCTCAGAAGCTGCAAGATGGCTAGAAGATATGAATTCTGAGATGGATTCCATGTATGAGAACCAAGTCTGGGTTCTGGTCAATGAGCCAGTTGATGTAAAGCCTATTGGATTCAAATGGGTATTCAAGAGAAAACTGGACATGGAAGGTCAAGTTAGCACCTATAAAGCAAGGCTAGTGGCTAAAGGATTTAGACAGCGTCAAGGAATTGACTATGATGAAACCTTCTCACCAGTTTCCATGTTTAAATCCATAAGAGTCAAACTTTCCATAGCAGCTTACCATGACTACATGATTTGGAAAAGGGATGTCAAAACAGAATTCCTTGACGGGAACCTTTAGGAAGATGTTTATATGACACAACCAGAAGGGTTTGTGACACTAAGTGAAGCCAATGGGTTTGAAAGTTGTAGAATTCCATTTATGGATTAAATCAAGAATCCAGGTCATGGAACATTCGATTTGATGAATCCATAAAAGAATTTGGTTTCATGAAGAACGAATGTGAGCCTTGTGTTTATAAATGGTTTAATGGTAATGCGATCGTTGTCCTAGTAGTATATGTTGACGACATATTGCTTATTGGAAATGATGTACCAGTCTTACTGTCAGTTTAGGATTGGTTGAACAAGTGTTTATCCCTGAAGGACTTGGGTGAAGTAGCCTACATTCTAGGGATCAAGATCATTAGTGATAGATCCAAGAGGCTTCTTGGACTAAGTCAGGGTACATACATTGACCAGATACAAAAGATATTTAGTATAGAACAATCCAAGAGGAGATTGGTTCCAGTGTCACATGGCTTACATATTTCTATGAAAATGTGTCCCCAGACACAATAGGAGAAAGATTGAATGAGTTAGATCCCATACGCTTCGGCTATATGATTCATCATTTATGCCATGTCATGTATCAAGCATGATGTTTCCTATGCACTAAGCATGGTAGGCAGATATCAAGCAGATCTAGGAGAACAGCATTGGAGTGTTGTTAAGACTATCCTTAAGTATCTGAGAAGAACTAAGGATATGTTCTTGGTGTATGGAGGAGACGAGGAGCTTGTCATCAGAGGGTATGCTGATGCTGGTTTTCAGACAGATCAAAATGATCTGAAGTTGCAATCTATATATGTTTTATGTCTCAATGGAAGAGTTGTGAGCTGGAAGAGTTCAAAGTAGCCAGTTGTTGTCGATTCTACAGTGGAGTCCGAATATATAGTGACTTATGATGCATCCAAGGAAGTTGCATAGATTCAGAACTTTATCCAAGAGCTTGATGTGGTTCCTAGAAGTAAAGATCATATCACGTTGTATTGTGATAATGCTACAGTGGTGGCTCTTGCGAAAGAACCAAGGTCACATCAATGGACAAAGCACATACTCTAGAAGTATCACCTCTTAAGGGATTTCTATCAAAGGGGTGAAGTTGCAGTGAGTAGAGTGTCCACAGAAGAGAACGTGGTGGACCCCATGACTAAAGTTCTATCTCAGCAGAAGCATGAATATCATGTGAGATATAGCAGGTTAAAGGTTGTTAGCAGTTGGCTCTAATCCAAGTGGTATTCTGTTGGAGTTAGTGGCCTAGAACTAACTACTTTTTACTTTATTCATTATTAAAAGACTTATCAAATCTTTATTGTTCTTCTACGTGACAATGCATGTGATAATGTCCCAAGGATAGTTGTTGCATTAAAGGGTCATAGCAGATCCCTGCTATGATGACAACCCGGAAGTGTCATAACACTGTTCTTGAATTTATGTTCTATGGTTGGATGATGTTATTTGAGGGACATAAATAATACAGACCATTAGGGGTGAGGACACATAAAACATTGAGGCACCTTCTCATGGTGTGCGCCCTTGGTAAAATCTAGGAGGATATTATGAGAACGAGACCCGCCAGTAGAAAATCCACATTTCATAGTGTCATTGGATGTTCCTATCTGCGGACGTGTGTATTGGTCCTTAGACTTTAAGATTATTATTAATGGGTATTAAAACTCGTTCACTTAGATGTATTGATGAAAACTGTGACGACACACTGTTCGCAGTGAGGTAGGATACATTGGGTGCGTCATGAGTAATACTACATTAATAGATAATGCGAGAAAGGATTTGTCCCTTCTATTCCATAACAGAAGTAGATATCTCAGGCCCTTTGATGGAATTGATATAGCCTAAATAAATCCATGGCCATGGTAAGGTATGGGCAATTTCAATTCTGGAAAGTCAAAGAAAGAATAATCGAGCACATGAGTTTATGGAACTAGCATGCAACCCTCTTGATTTGAGATATCATGACAAAGGGATTATGTTACTCAGTAAGCGTTCGTATGAAGTGACACGTCAATGTGGCATCAACTTCTTTCTCTTGGGTGCCTTGACCCATTGCTATATAGTAATCTTGGACTTTAGGCAAGCCCGCCTAAATCGAATGAGAAAGAGGCCCAGAGGGTTACACACTAAGTGTGTCCATGTATCTCAGTTAAATATTAATTTAACAAGTTAAATAAATATTATTACCGACTGTGGTTTAATAATTATTTAGGGATGCCTGATCGTATTTATTTCGACACTAGTTATTCGAGAGAATATATTGTGGGTGAAATAATATATATTTTTTAGTGAGTAATACAGTTACATTTATTTAAGAAATAAATAGCTATTACTCAAGGTCTAATAAATTTGGTGGAGGAAATGAAGAATAAAATGAAAACAAGTACACATCGTTTATTAATGATTACACGCCGTGTAGTTTTCAATTTTGAAAGGGAATGAAAAACAAGTACACGCCATGTATTAATTATTACACGTCGTGTAGTTTTACTTTTGGAAAACAAGTACACGCAATGTATTTATGATTACATGTTGTCACTACTGGAAATACAGTCTTTCCCAACGGTTCTAAACCGTTGGGAAAGGCTGCAGAACCATTGGTATATGTTATACCAATGGTTCTGAAAACTGTAGGGAAGTAATCTGTTGGGAAATCTTTTCCCAACGGTTTACTGTGAACCATTGGTATAGGGTGGGGAAAGCCTAACCTATCCCAACAGTTGTGCCAAACCGTTGGGATAGTTTTTCCCAATGGTTTGGCTTGAACCGTTGGGAAATCCCAAGAATTATACTCTTTACCAATAGTTTAGAAACTGTTGGGAAAGGTTTTTTACCAACAGTTCATTGAACCGTTGGTAAAAAAAGCATTAGAGATGCTATGCCAACGGTTTGAAACCGTTGGCATAGCCTATACTGTGAAAATTGCACAGCAGCCTGCAATTTGCACAGCAGCTCTGCAATTTGGACAGAAGGCCTCATTTTGTTCATTCCCTCCCATTTTCAATCCAATTATTATACCTGCAATAAACTAACACATACATATACAATTATTGTACCTTCAATAACCAACTAACACATACATATAGAAAACAAATTCATACACATTTAACATATAATGCATCCTGGAACTATACAAATCCATAATTAAATTAGAATTCATAATGTAATTATAAACATACATAATTCATTTATAATTCAATTTAATATTTAGATGACAATTATATGTGGAATCTGGAATTCAATTCATTATTTGATTGGTTTTTTGTAAACCATATATTTTTACCTGAAATGATGTCCATTTTAAACAAAATACCTACACCTGGAGTGATACCGGCCACACCATGCCTCGGATTGAGGCGAGGTTAACTTGTACACATCAAAAATGACCCATCAATCGTTGTCCTAAAGTATCAACATATTCCGAAAGCATTTTCTCTGTTTTCCGTATGTCAGTTGATGTTTTTCACTTAAAATGATGTCCTTTTGAAACAAAAGACAGACACTTTGAGTGGTTCCAGCCACACCACATCTCAAATTGAGGCAGGGTTGATTCATACACGTCACATATGACCCATGTATCATTCTACTAAAGTTTCAATGGAAACCGAATTCGTTTGGTCGGTTTTCCATATGTACTTAAAATGTTGTCCATTTTAAACAAAAGAGAGACACTTAGACTGATCCCGGCCACACCGCGACTCGGATTGAGCCCAGGTTGGATCTTACAGGTCACATATGACCCATGAATCATTGGGATAAATTATCAATAGATTCCTAATGCATTTGGTCAGTTTTCCATATGCCAGTTGTTCTTTTCACTTATAATCATGTCCATTTTAAACAAAAGAGACACAGTTAGAGTGGTGTCGGCCACACCGCACCTCAAATTAAGGCAGGTTTGACTCATACACGTCACATATGACCCATGGATATTTGTTCTAAATTATTGACACAATATGAATGCGTTTGGTCAGTTTTCTGTATGCTAATTGATGTTTTTCACTTAAAATGACCTCCTTTTGAAATAAAAGATAGACACTTTGAGTGGTGGTGGCCACACTGCACCTCATATTGAGGCGGGGTTGACTTGTACACGTCACATATGACCCATGGATCATTCTCCTAATGTTTCAATATAAACTGAATGCGTTTTGTCAGTTTTTCGTATGTACTTAAAATGTTGTCCATTTTAAACAAAAGGGAGCCACTTAGAGTGATCACGGCCACACTATGCCTCGAATTGAGCCCGAGATGACTCGTACACGTCACATATGATCCATGGATCGTTGACCTAAATCATCAACACAATCTAAATGCGTTTGGTCAGTTTTTCGTATGTCAGTTGTTCTTTTCACTTATAATCTTTTCCATTTTAAACAAAAGAGAGACATTGTGAATGGTTTCGGCCACACCACGCCTCGGATTGAGGCGAGGTTGACTCGTACATGTCACATATGACCCATGGATCATTTTCCTAAAGAATAAACACATTTCAAATGCGTTTGGTCATTTTTTCGTATGCCAGTTGATCTTTTCACTTATAATCCTGTCCATTTTAAACAAAAGAGAGACACTATGAATGGTGTCGGCCACACTGCACCTCAGATTGAGGAAGGGTTGACTCTTACACATCACATATGACCCATGGATCGTTTTGATAAAGTATCAACACAATCAGAATCCACTTGGTCATTTTTCTGTATGTACTTAAAATGTTGTCCATTTTAAATAAAAGAGATCCACTTAGAGTGATTCCGGCCACACAATGCCTCAAATTAAGGTGCGGTTGACTCGTACACGTCACATGTGACCAATGTATTATTTTCCTAAAGAATCAACACATTTTGAATGCGTTTGGTCGGTTTTCCGTATGTCAGTTGTTCTTTTCACTTATAATCTTGTCCATTTTAAACAAAATACATACACAAGGAGTGATACCACCACACTGTGCCTTGGATTGAGGCAAGGTTAAATTTTACATGTCACAAATGACCCATCGATCGTTGTCCTAAAGTATCAACATATTCTGAAAGCGTTTGCTCGATTTTCCGTATGCCAGTTGGTGTTTTCCAATTAAAATGACGTCCTTTTGAAACAAAAGACATGCACTTTGAGTGGTGTTGGCCACACCACATCTCATATTGAGATGGGGTTGATTTTTACATGTCACATATGACCCATGGATCGTTCTCCTAAATTTTCAATGGAAACCGAATGCGTTTGGTCAGTTTTCTATATGTACTTAAAATGGTGTCCATTTTAAACAAAAGAGAAACACTTAGACTAATCTTGGCCACACTGCGACTCAGATTGAGCTCGGGTTGGCTCGTACAGGTTACATATGACCCACGGATTTTTCTACTAAAGTTTCAACAGAATCTGAATGTGTTTGGTCGGTTTTCCGTATTTACTTAAAATGTTGTCCATTTTAAACAAAAGAGAGCCAATTAGAGTGATTCCGACCACACCGTGGCACAGATTAAGGCAGGGTTGACTCATACGCGTCACATATGACCCATAAATCGTTCTCCTAAAGTTTCAATGGAAACCGAATGCGTTTGGTCAGTTTTTCGTATGTACTTAAAATGTTGTCCATTTTAAACAAAAGAGAGCCACTTAGAGTGATTCTGGCCACACTGTGCCTCATATTAAGGCGGGTTTTACTCGTACATGTCACATATGACCCATGGATCGTTGTTCTAAAGTATAAACACAATATGAATGTGTTTGGTTGGTTTTCCATATGCCAGTTGATGTTTTTCACTTAAAATGACGTCCTTTTGAAACAAAAGACACACTTTGAGTGTTGGCGGCCACACTGCACCTCAGATTGAGGCGGGGTTAAATTTTACACGTCACATATGACCCATGGATCATTGTTCTAAAGTATAGATACAATCCAAATGAATTTGGTCAGTTTTTCGTATGACAGTTGATGTTTTTCAATTAAAATGATGTCCTTTTGAAACAAAAGACAGACACTTTGAGTGGTGGCAGCCACACCGCATCTCAGATTGAAGCGGGGTTGATTCATACATGTCACTTATTACCCATGAATCTTTCTCCTAAAGTTTCAACAGAAACCGAATGCGTTTGGTCAGTTTTCTGTATGTACTTAAAATGTTGTCTATTTTAAACAAAAGAGAGCCACTTAGAGTGATTCTGGTCACACCGTGCCTCATATTAAGGCGGGGTTGACTCGTACACATCAAATATGACCCATGGATCGTTGTGCTAAAGTATCGACACAATTCTAATGCGTTTGGTTGGTTTTCTGTATGCCAGTTGATGTTTTTCACTTAAAATGATGTCCTTTTGAAACAAAAGACAGACACTTTGAGTGTTGGTGGCCACACCATGCCTCGAATTGAGGCGGGGTTGACTCGTACAAGTCACATATGACCCATGGATTGTTGTGCTAAAGTATCAACCCAATTCGAATATGTTTGGTCAGTTTTTCGTATGCCAGTTGATGTTTTTCAATTAAAACGACGTCCTTTTGAAACAAAAGACAGACACTTTGAGTGGGGCCGGCCACACCGCATATCAGATTGAGGCGGGGTTGATTCTTACACGTCACATATGACCCATGAATCATTCTCCTAATGTTTCAATGGAAACCGAATGCGTTTGGTCGGTTTTCCGTATGTACTTAAAATGTTGTCCATTTTAAACAAAAGAGAGCCACTTAGAGAGATTCCGGCCACACTGTGCCTTAGATTAAGGAGAGTTTGACTTGTACACGTCACATATGACCCATGTATCATTGTGCTAAATTATCGACATAATATGAATGCGTTTGGTCAGTTTTCTGTATGCCAGTTGATGTTTTTCACTAAAAATGACGTCCTTTTGAAACAAAAGACTGACACTTTGAGTGGTGATGGCCAAACCACACCTCAGATTGAGGCAAGGTTGACTCGTACATGTTACATATGACCCATGGATCGTTGTGCTAAAGTATCGACACATTCTGAATGCGTTTGTTCGGTTTTCCGTATGCCAGTTGATGTTTTTCAATTAAAATGACGTCCTTTTGAAACAAAAGACAGACACTTTGAGTGGTGTTGGCCACACTGCATTTCATATTGAAACGGGGTTGATTCGTACACGTCACATATGACCCATGAATCGTTCTCCTAAAGTTTCAATGGAAACTGAATGTGTTTGGTCGTTTTTCCGTATGTACTTAAAATGTTGTCCATTTTAAACAAAAGAGAGCCACTTAGAGTAATTATGGCCACACCATGCCTAAGA
This sequence comes from Viscum album, assembly GCA_963277665.1. NCBI lineage: Eukaryota > Viridiplantae > Streptophyta > Magnoliopsida > Santalales > Viscaceae > Viscum > Viscum album. The sequence continues at coordinate 1,706,265,948 of OY728140.1, read as the reverse complement.
TTAAGGCAGGATTGACTCTTACACGTCAAATATGACCCATGGATCGCTGTTCTAAAGTATTGACACAATCCAAATGCATTTGGTCGGTTTTCCGTATGCCTGTTTAAGTTTTTTAGTTAAAATGACGTCCTTTTGAAACAAAACACAGACACTTTGAGTGGTGGCGGCCATACCGTGGCTCGGATTGAGGTGGGGTTGACTCTTACACGTCACATATGACCCATGGATCGTTGTGCTAAAGAATAGACACAATCCGAATGCGTTTTGTCAGTTTTCCGTATGCCATTTGATGTTTTTCAATTAAAATGATGTCCTTTTGAAACAAAAGACAGACACTTTGAGTGGTGTCAGCCACACCACGTCTCAGATTGAGGCGGAGTTGATTCGTAAACATCACATATGAACCATGAATCGTTCTCCTAATGTTTCAATGGAAACCATATGCGTTTGGTCGGTTTTCCGTATGTACTTAAAATGTTGTCCATTTTAAACAAAAGAGAGCCACTTAGAGTGATTCCGGCCACACCGTGCCTCAGATTAAGGTGGGGTTGACTCGTACATGTCATATATGACCCATGGATCATTTTTCTAAAGTATCAACACAATTAGAATGCGTTTGGTCGGTTTTCCATATGCCATTTGATGTTTTTCACTTAAAATAACGTCCTTTTGAAACAAAAGACAGACGCTTTGAGTGGTGGCGGCCACATCGTGCCTCAGATTAAGGTGGGGTTGACTCGTAAACATCATATATGACCCATGGATTGTTGTGCTAAAGTATCGACACAATCCAAATGCGTTTGGTCGGTTTTCCATATGCTAGTTGATTTTTTTCAATTAAAATGACATCCTTTTGAAACAGAAGACATACACTTTGAGTGGTTCCGGCCACATAACGCCTTGGATTGAGGTGAGGCTGACTCGTACATGTCACATATGACCCATGGATTTTTGTTCTAAAGTATCGACACAATTCGAATGCATTTGGTCAGTTTTCCGTATGCCAGTTGATGTTTTTCAATTAAAATGACGTCTTTTGAAACAGAATATAGACACTTTGAGTGGTGTTAGCCACACCGCATCTCAGATTGAGGTGGGGTTGATTTGTACACGTCACATATGACCCATGAATCGTTCTCCTAAATTTTCAATGGAAACCGAATTCATTTGGTTGGTTTTCCGTATGTACTTAAAATGCTTCCATTTAAAAAAAAAGATCCACTTAGAATGATTATGGCCACACCATGCCTCAGATTAAGGCGGGGTTGACTCGTACATGTCACATATGACCCATGGATAATTGTGCTAAAGTATCGACACAATACGAATGTGTTTGGTTGGTTTTCCGTATGCCAGTTGATGTTTTTCACTTGAAATGACGTCCTTTTGAAACAAAAGACAGATACTTTGAGTGGTGCTGGCCACACCACATCATAGATTGAGGCAAGGTTTACTCGTATATGTCACATATGACCCATGAATCGTTCTCCTAAAGTTTCAACAGTAACCGAATGTGTTTTGTCAGTTTTCCGTATGCCAGTTGATGTTTTTCAATTAAAATAACGTCCTTTTGAAACAGAATATAGACACTTTGAGTGGTGCTGGCCACACCGCATCTCAGATTGAGGCGGGGTTGATTACTACACGTCACATATTACCCATGGATCGTTCTCCTAAAGTTTCAATGGAAACCGAATGTGTTTGGTCAGTTTTCCGTATGTTCTTAAATTGTTGTCCATTTTATGAGAATCCTCATGTGTCTATTAGTGGAATGGTATTTACTTAAAATATTGTGGACATTCATATAAACTATTTTTATATCATTCTTAGTATGGATTAGATATTAGTTTATCATGCTATGAAACATTTTAGAGCTAACAATGTCATGCCCAATGAATACATCTCTTTTATAACATACCAAGAATCTATGATATTGATTAGATGTGTAAATGTGATTTACATTGATTATCATGATGAAAATAAATAAAATATATATTATAGATTTTCTAGTATTAAATGAAATCAAGGAGGGTGGGGGTGCTGTCCGGTGGGGCTGTTCGGGAGGCTGTTCGGTGGGTGTCTGGGGGGCTGTCTGGGGACCAAGGAGGAGGGTCGGGGGCTGTGCGGGGGGCTGTCCGGGGGGTGTTCGGGGGTTGTCTGGGGTACAAGGAGGAGGGTGGGGGGGCTGTCTGGGGGGATATCTGGGGGGCTGACCGGGGTCCAGGGAGGAGGGTGGGGGGGGGCTGTCTGGGGGGCTGTTCGGGGGGCTGTCCGGGGGCTGTCTGGGGGGTGTTTGGGGGGTTGTCCGGGGTCCAAGGAAGAGGGTGGGGGATGTCCGGGGGGCTCTCTGGGGGGCTGTCCGGGGTCCAGGGAGGAGGGTGGGGGGGCTGTGTGGGGGGGCTGTTTGGGGAGCTATCTGGGGGTGTTTGGGGGGTTGTCCGGGGTCCAAGGAAAAGGGTGGGGGGGCTGTCCGGGGGGTTGTGCGGGGGGGGCTGTCTGGGGGGCTGTCCGGGGTCCAGGGAGGAGGGTGGGGGGGCTGTCTGGGGGGTTGTTTGGGGGGCTGTCTGGGTGATGTCTGGGGGGTGTTCGGGGGGTTGTCTGGGGTCCAAGGAAGAGGGTGGGTGGGTTGTCCAGGGGGTGTCTGGGGGGGCTGTCCGAGGGCTGTTTGGGGTCTAGGGAGGAGGGGGGGGGGCTGTCTGGGGGGCTGTTTGGGGGGCTGTCTGAGGGCTGTCTGGGGGGTGTTCAGGGGGTTGTCCGTGGTCCAAGGAAGAGGGTGGGGGGGCTGTCCGGGGGGCTGTCTGGGGGGCTGTCGGGGGGCTATCCGGGGTCTAGGGAGGAGGGTGGGGGGCAGTCTGGGGGGCTGTTCGGGGGGGTGTCTGGGGGGTGTCCAGGGTCCAAGGAGGATGGTGGGGGGTTTTCCAGGGTCCAGGAAGGAGGGGGATTCCCAAACACACAACCACTAAAAGACAACAACATCCATAAAAACATATAATATATAAAAATAACTCAATTCCAATACTATACTACGAGTCTAGATAAAACCAACAACTAGAATAGATTAAATATCAAATCTCAGTAATATTAGTCAAAAATGTAATGGATCAATTTGTCCCACATCACCATCACCATCATAACCATCATCATCACCCTCATCCTCATCCCCATCACCGTCCTCGCCCTCCTCAGTTCCCTCCTCCTCGCCCTCGCCCTCCTCCTCGCCCTCGCCACCCGCCTCACCCTCCTCCTCTCTCTCCTCTTCCGCATCAGACTCCTCGCCATATTAATCATAAAGCTGGAAATCATCCTAAACACCACTAGAACTGCCACCTGGTGCACCATATATAGAATTTATCGATGACATATATTCATCAAAAGCTGGGCTGGCCTCTGCTGGAAGTGTTGGACATAGAACTTCAATAAATTTCATAAACGCAGTGTTTTCCCTAGCAGACTGTTCTTTCGTCTATGTGGCCCTTTTCTTAGCTTGTTCTTCCTGATTCCTAACTTGCTGCAGCTCGGTGGAACTACATCTCATACCTGAGGAGGGCCAATACCTCATCGGGGTTATCCTAGGTTGGAAGCATACTCTGCCAGAATGCTCCTCTCCCAACACCTGATGTAAGTGATCTGTTGGCCCAAAATTTTCTGGTTCTTGGGCATCGAGGGCCTCTAAAGCAGCCTGTTACAAATATAAATATATCATTAATTTACAAAATAGATATTAAAATATAAATTCAACAGATTAAAACTTACAATCTACTACTGAGTCTCTTCGTTGATGGCACTTCCATCATTTTTCCGTCTACTCGAGAAAAACAGTTTTGCTCGAGGAACACGTCCTTCAATATTTTGTATTTGCCTCTAAAATGACATTGAAAACTAAAGTTATATGAAATTTTTTTCAAAATATTAAATAATTGAGGAAACAAAATAAAGTGTAAGTCGTAAAGAAAACTTATAAACAATTGTAATACCTGTTTCCTCTCATGATCAGGCATCGTAGTGCGTCCCAGTGTGTGGAGGTATTTTTTGCATCAATGTTCTTTTTATTTTTTCTAGATGATTCCTAAATAAAATTAGAAAATTCAATAGATAGTATTAATGCAAAACATGAAAGTTATTATTTAAATACCTCAAATGTTATTAATACCTTAAACTGGGTACTCGTCCAATGAGTAATCATCTGATGATACTACTCTATAGGACAATCAACCACCACTGGTACCGCCTCTAACTCAGTGCCAACTCTAGAAACCCAGCCAATATACAACTCATGCTTTTAGTCTTTCCAAAGCTCGCCTAAATCCTTTAGACATTCTGGTCATGCACCCTCACCATTGGGAAAATTAAATCGAAGCTGACATCAAAATATTAATTCATATAAATACAGAAATAATTCATGGCATTAAATATAACAGATTTTTTTACCCATATCTCTACCCAATCTCTATCCTTGACCTCATGTGGAAAATTTCTCCATGATAGCGAGCTGACGGGAATGATGTCGGAGTATTTGGTAAGCGTCGCCAAAAAAATCCGACATTGTTGCCCTGTTTTCTCAACCATTTGGTTTTCTTCATTATAATCCACCATAACCTGTGTGCAGCGGTTCCACAACGAACGCATGTGTGTACACCCCCGCTCATGCCTCCTGTCAGTAGATGTATCTTCCATGAAAGAAAAATAAATATTTTATCAAAACATGTTATAATGAAAATAAATATTGCTATAAAATTTTGTTAGGGTTCTATAAATATACCTGTGTCGGTTTGATCGCTGAGCGCCGCTGGATCCACAAAAAATGATGGAACACCCTGTGGTGGAACAGGAGTCGAAGACGATGGAATATAGAAGCTCGGAGAGACAGAAGTAGAAGGAAAAGAAGATGGGACAGTTGTCTGACCGGATGCTGACTGGAGAGTGGGAATCATCATGGGATGTGAAAATGATGGGCCAGAAGATGCAGAAGGTATCGAAAACATGGGAGGCCTAAATATCTCGTGTGTCCCTAACAACACACTGGGATCAGAATGTGGGAAGGATGACATGTCAGTGGGAGGGGCATGATCTAGTCTGGTATGCGCAGCTGCTCGTCCACCTCTGGTACGAACCCTCCTCGTACCACCGGCCTGAGTACTAGGACAAGTACTAGGCTCCTCGTCGAATAACTGTCGACGTATAGGTGGATCCTACAAAAATATTTAAAAAAAATTAATCACATGACATTATAAATTCTTTAAATATATCAATTTGAAATAAAGTACTCACTACAGGCACTAATGATGGAATTCCCAACTCCATCATTCGACGATTGTTCTCCATCATTTTTTTCCTTCATCTCTCTTCAGTTGGATTCATTTCCTACTTTTGAAAACAAATATGTAATTAATTAGAAAAATGAAACTAATGTGTAACCCAAAAAACTAAATATATGAGGGAATAGGGGGATTCATTGGTAATTTAGCTATCAATTTTTTTAGAAGAGCTTGAATGGATTTAATAAATCATACAAGTTGTAATGTTCACCAAGTTAGAAATATTGTTTGACTATGTTTGAATACAGTTCAATTCCAAATTAGAAAATACAATTCAAATAAAACTGCAACCAATAAACATTCAAAATTCACATAACGATCAAGTCATCTATCAATTGTTTTAGAAGAGATTGAAAGGATTTAATAAATCATACAAGTTGTAATGTTCACCAAGTTAGAAATATTGTTTGACTATATTTTAATACAGTTCAATTCCAAATTAGAAAATGCAATTCAAATAAAACTGCAACCAATAAACATTGAAAATTCAGATAATGGTCAAGTCAGCTATAAATTGTTTTAGAAGAGCTTGAATGGATTTAATAAATCATACAAGTTGTAATGTTCACCAAGTTAGAAATATTGTTTGAGTATGTTTGAATACAGTTCAATTCCAAATTAGAAAATTCAATTCAAATAAAACTGCAACCAATAAACATTGAAAATTCATATAACGGTCAAGTCAGATAAAACATATTTGTGATAAATACTAAATCAATTTGAATATTACCAACCTTAACAACCCAATTCAAGGTAAACCAAAAGAATTGAGAACATGGATGAATGATTCTATATATTTTCAACCACAACTTCAGGTTCACAATCAACTCTGACAATTGAGCTATTGGAGTAATCAAAAGAAATAAATGGATTGGTTCTAATGGCACTAGGGACAGTGTCAATTTCATCATCACCATCATCAAAAATATGTCTTGGAATTACTTCAACTATGACACCAAATTCAGGTCGAAGTTGGTCTTTGACATAAAAAACTTGTTTATCCATTGATGCCAACACATATGGTTCTTCGGTAGCAAGATTGTGAGTTATATTAATTACTCGAAATCCACAATTGTAAATAAATGTGCCATGTCTCGTCATCGAATCAAACCAATGGAATTTAATCATTGCGACTCATCCATGAGAGTAATAATCCAATATTATTATTTTCTCAACAACTCCATAATAACCCACATTTTCAAATCGCGGTCTACTATCTGATACACTGGCATAACAATCTGTTGTGGTTGTAACCATAACACCATCATGTTGTGTTTTCATATTCTTTGCTCGTTCAGTGAATATAAATTTGTACCCATTGATAATAATTGATTTACAGTCACGAACCACGGTATTAGGACCAAAATCCAAAGCTCTTATTTCCTCAGAGACAGAGTCAGCAGACAAACTCAATACCTGCTATATAAATGACTATTAAATTTAATTAAATATTGATATAATTATTTTAAACATTAATTTTTTTACCTTCAATTTTAACCAAGCAGAAAACTCTTTGCTATGAAAAGTCTCTCTCCTTCTCAAAGATAAAAAATTATGCTTCCTATTTATCATTGTTTTATGTTCCCTATAGATAAAAAATATGAATAGTTTAATAGATATATATGTAAGATATACATAATCAATTTAGTTACCTGATATAGTCATCAAACAAATCACAGTTGAACAAAACTGTGTGATGTGTCATCTCCCGCTCTTCATGGCTTAATGTCTTCAATGTATATGATCTAGGAATTCCTCCTGTTTGAGGAAGTGATGGAAAACTGGGTTCAATTTGCACATAATGTTCTTCTTCATTTCTCATTGGTCTGTTCAATCTTGTAGTAAGATCAGACAAATACATTGAGTAGAAATCCATACATTCTTGAGCCAAGTAACCGTTCATGATAGAACCTTCGGGATGAATTCTGTTTCGGACATAAGACTTTAATGTGAACATATTTCTTTCAGTTGGATACATCAAACGAAAAGAAACAGGTCCTCCGAGAAGTATTTCAGTGGGAATATGGACAGTCAGATGCAGCATGCATGTGAAAATTGATGGAGGAAATATTTTCTCCAACTCACACAAAATTAATGGGGCATCTGTCAACATTTTTTACAAGAAATACTTGGAAAAATTCTTAGCACAAAGATCTCTAAACAAATGGTACAACCGAATAACAATCACCCTTAAATTATTGGAAAAAAGATGACTGATTTCTATTGGAAGCAACTCATGCAGTAGAACGTGATAATCATGAGTCTTTAAATATTTTAGCTTCAACTCTCTTCTGTTGAACCGTTTAGATATGTTGATTGAATAGCCATCAAGAACTCTAATAGTCTCTAATACTTCCAGAAATTGTTTTCTTTTTCGTAGGTGTCATCACATAAGAAGCACATAAAAGTTTCTATTTATTTTCACTCATACGCACATGATGTAATTCTGGTCTGATGCCCCAATCCACAAAGTCACACTGAGATCGTAAATCATCTTTTTCTTCCCCTTGACATTTAGTAGGACTGAAAGAAACATTTCACATATATTCATTTCAATGTGCATTACGTCTAAGCAATGACGTAACAAATTGGTTGACCAATAAGGAAAATCAAAAAAGATACTCCTCTTCCTCCAATTGTAACAGGTTTCAGTGGAAACATTCTTTCTCTTTCCAGATATCATTTGACCCTTCCCGAACGAAAAACTGAAATCTTTCAATTCATTAAGCACGTCAGTTCCAGACATACGCTGATGTGGATTGTGACCCGAGACATCAACGAAGAATGAATTCCACAAAGGTAATTCTTGTGAATTAATTAAATTAATTATAACCAACATATGATGATCCTATATCTATGGTTCCGGGATTCCCTCTTAAGTTTTTTGTTCTTCATTCTATTCTGAAGATTCAGCGTTTTACATCGTGACGGATCTCGGATTGAACGTTGTTTAACGTTAAAATTAAAGTTGGTAAAACCCACCAACGCGCTTCCGTTGTACCCGGAACCTACAGTTTCCTAAAAGAATAGGGAATCCTCATGGAGAAAAATCGAGAAATTAAAACACACAAACACCCATTTTAAATAAAACTTTCAATGAATGCTGATTTCGTCAACAGTTTAGAAAATAAAAAAACCTCTATTAAAAACATTTCATAATCAAAACGTTATTATTTCACAAAAAATAATGTATGAAAATGTTTAAAACATAGGCTACAAAAATGAGATTTAGAGACCAATGTATAGGTTGGATTTATATTTAATTTAATATTATTGAATAGTATTTTTAATGTGTTATCACATCACCACACCATATCACAACCATAGACCAACCATATCATTGCCTCTTCAAAATGCACATTTTCTCCCCACAGAAAACTCATCAATCCACAATACACCCAAGTGTCATCAAAATGTAGACCAACTCAAACTGTAAACAAAAAATGCACCACTGTTGTGGATCATTGGGAGAAGAATGGATGAAACAACCAAGAAGAATATAAGGTCTTCCCACCGATCATCAACTAGTATCCATCAGAACCAATAGATCAAAGTTAGGGAGCCGAGAAAGAGAAAACAAGAGAAGGAGGACTATGACGCACGCATATACAAAAGGATGGGAATTCGGCTCGTCGAGAAAAAGTGAATTGCAACCAGGCGATGTGTGATTGAAAAAAAGTGCAAACAAGATAACATACCTAAGATTTGGAGGTCTGGCGGCAGCTTCAGGTTCCAACGAGAGCAGAGGCAGCAACAATAACAATAGTAGGGTCCAGTGGCTGGGGCAGCGGCAGTGGAGGCAGCGACAGATGCAGCGGTGGCGGCAGCGATGGATGCAGTGGCGGAGGCAACGACGACGACAAAAAAGTTCTGGTTCCGCGAAAGCTTGAGGCGCGAGTGGTGACAAAGTTTTGATAGGGTTTCATTTATAAAAACATAAAAGGTGTTTATCAGCGCTTTTTGAAAATCGCTGATAGAACGTGTCTGTATCAACAATAAAATTATAGCACTGATAAAAAATATTATTATCATCACTTTTTAGCGCTGGTAAAAGACTATCTTTACCAGCGCTAAAAAAAGTGTTAATAAAGCTCTAATGTTAATAATTTATTTATATTATTATATATTTATAAAATTACATATATAATAAAAATATATTTATTTATTTATAATTATAACTGTAAATAAATATATATATATATATATATACTAAATATATTTATAAATATTTGTATATATTTATATAATTATATGTATATATAATTATAAATAAATAAATATTTATTTATGATTATAAAATTATAATAAACATATTATTATATTTATAATTATAATTATAAGTAAATATAGATATATTTAAATAATTATATATTTATTTATAGTTATGATAATAAATAAATATTTATTTATTTAAATAATTATAAAATTATAATAAATATATTTATTATATTTATAACTATATATAGTAATTATAATAATTATATATATATATATATATATATATATATTTATAAAATTCTAAATATAATAAATATATTTATTATAATTCTATAATTATTTAAATACATACATATATATATATTTATTTATTTATATTTATAAGTATAAATAAATATTTTTTATTTAAATAGTTTTAAAATTATAATAAATATATTTATTATATTTAAATTATATATAATAAACATATTAATTATATATATATTAGTTGTTTGGAGGTACAATTACAGTTAAAACACACACACACACCTCACACACAGGCTGGAAGTCAAACCACAGCCCCCCATGGGGATAACTCACCCATCAAGCCTTATTTATTCAATAAATATATATTTATAAATATTTGTATATATTTATAAATATATTTATATAATTATATATATTTAAAAATTATAACAGCAGTGAGTTTATCGGAGTGGTAAAGGCTCCTCATAATCCAACATCAGACCTGGATTCCAATTCGGGTGGGAACAAATTTCCGTTGTCAGGAAGTGACGCAGGCATGATGCAGACAGGCGGTGACTCGGATATGACGCAGACAAATGGTGACGGTGGTGCAAGCATGATGCAGACAGGCGATGACGCAGACATGACGCAAGTAAATGGTGACGCAAAGATGATGCAGACATGACGTTGCACTGGGCATTCAGACCAGTTTGTGGGCCTTTGAGCCATGTAATGAGCTTTATGCGCACTGGGCCTCCGGGCCATGTACTGAACAAATAAGGCTTGATGGGTGGACCATCCCTTAGTAGGTTATGATCGGACTTTTCGGCATGTGTGTGTGGTATGTGTGTGTTTAATGTAATTGTACCACTAAACACCTAATATATGTGTTTATAAAATTATAAATATAATAAATATATTTATTATAATTTTATAATTATTTAATTATATATATTTATAATTATAAGTATAAAAAATATATATTTATAAATATTTATATGTAGTTATAAATATATATATATATATAGTTATTAATATATAAATATATATATTTATAAAATTATAATAAATGTATTTATTGTAATTTTATAATTATTTATATTTATTGTACTTTTATAAGTTTTTATGATAACATAATAGGTTCAAGAGTATAACATGAATGAATCATATATCTAATAAATTATAAATCTTAAAAAACCAATGTATAAATGAACATTTATGATGAATACATACCATATGCATATGTAATCGTAATATAGGTAATCTTAACATTTAGCAACCCTTAATCATATCCAGAAATAAATTTATGATCATATAACATCATTTACACTCACGTATCAATATATGAACATAAATAACAACAATCATGTCTGAATATTTTCATTATCTCATATGTATATATATATATATTTATCGACCAAATTCATTGGAGGCATATATTTATTTATTTACAATAATAATGATAAATAAATATATTAAAAATGTATTTATATATAATTATAAATATATAATTATAAACATATAATTATAAATATATAATTATAAATATAATAAATATATTTGTTATTTAAAAAACTTATTATAATTTTATAATTATTTAAATATATATTTATTTAATTATAATCTTATAAATACTTTTTCTAAAACATTGTACATAAATTTGAATTATTAAAAAAACATATATTAATATATAATATTTATATTAATTATAAACATGCATTTTTTAATTAATGTATATAAACAAACATTATTTTTGAATATAAATATAATAATTAAATATATATTAATAATAATTTTTATTTAAAACCTTTATCAAGGCTAAAAATATCGTTGATAAATATCTCCTTCATCAGCGCTTTTATTAGCACTGACAACGGTGACTTTTTTCAGCGATTTTAGCTAGTGTTGATAAAGATGAGACTTTTATCTGCGCTTTCTACTTAGCGCTGATAAAAACATACACTTCCCTTGTCCAGATCTATGGTAGTGTCATTTGATTTTCGTCACACACACAAATATATACAAACACACACACTCACATTTTTCAAAAAATATATAAATATATACAAGTATATGCACTTTTTGCAACAAAAATATAAATATATTCAACAAGTATATACACCGATATATATACACAATTTGCGACAAATATATAATTAAATATACACACAAATACACACACACGAACACAAACACAAGAGCGTGCACACATACACACGAATTTTGGAACAATAAATATAAATACATCGACACATTTTGCAACAAATATATAATTTGCATATAAATATATACACAAATATATATACTATATATATATATATAATTTTAACAACAAATATATACACATTTTACATAAACACATTTTATATGTACAACAAATATATACACATTTGGCAACAAATATAGACATATATATACACATTTTGCAACAAATATATACACCTTTTATATATACAACAAATATATATACACATTTTGTATACATACATAGATTATATATATACTAATATATATACGCACACACATCTTGTATATAAATATATATACAACAAATATATATACATATTTTGCAACAAATATATAAATATATCATTATGTAAAAAAAGAACAACTCACGTTAGCGCTTAGGCTTCTTGCGGGGTTGACTTGGGCCTTCAACATCGTGCGTCAACTATCACAGGTGCTTGGGGTTCCCTTGAGCATTCCCTCATGGGGTTGTTTATCGAATAGAAATTTAAAATATTTTTGAAATCTTTTATCATTGCTAATTACTAGGGTTGATATTGGATATCGCATAAAAAAACACCGACAAAGGATCACTTTATCAGCTAAAAAAGTTGACAAAATCATGTGGTGATAAATCTTACATTTATCATCACTAAGTTAATAATGACAAATGTGGCCACCTGAGCCCCAAGGGCCTAGTCTAGTGGCAAAGGGTCTTGTGGGGTGTCGGGGACGTCTAGGGTTGGAGTCTCCCTAGCTTCCTATATCTGTATGTTGTATGTTTTTTTGTAGCTTTGTAGTCCCCTTCTCCGACCATTCGTAATAAAACTGGACACTTTTTATCAACATACACATTATGAGAATATTTTAGCACTGATAAATGCAATTTTTAACACATTTAAAGACCATTTGTAGTACAATCTTGACCAATTCAATGCAATTATGAAAAGGTGATTCACATAAACTGAATCCCTTATTTTTCATTAAAGATATTTGGTAGTTTGTTTCCATAAAAGGAAGGGTCATTATTTAAATTTAATTTTAGGTGTTTCACATATCCGTTATTATCATAGGCTAAGGTTGGATAATATTGTCTCTGACTATATTGTGAGTTGGTATTTGGCCACTTCTATGAATCCAATCTCAACTTGTGAGTCTTCTAAGGTATGAAGGGCTTGCTTCAGTCATGCCCATTGCTTTCGAGGAGGCAGATAATACTTGGGATTCTGATTGGATCTCCTGCTTGGATATTTAGCCAAAAGAATCGATTCTTTCAAGGTTTTATCTTTGTTTTATACACAGAGGCTTAAACCCTAGAAGACATGAGATATTTTGGGCAACAACGGAAAGCAAATTAAGGGCAGGCGCGGAGGGCCCCCAAAAGGGTGGAAAACAATGCAAAATGGCCGTCAGCAGAGATGGAAACAGGTATATATGTGTAGGATATGGTGGCGACGCTACTTAAAGATTGCTTGAAAGTGAAGGGAAAGACTCCCAGCGGAAAGAAGGTGCAGCGAAAGCACGGGCAGCCCTGGTTGGGCCCCCAGCCACCTGAAAGGTGCCTTTCGCAGACAGAAAGAGATTGCTGTGTTTTTGAGTTGGAGAGCAACAACTGTTTGTTTCAACCAAAGGGGAGTAAGTTTTAAACGAGTGAAGGGGATAAAATTTATTCTTTGAAACCAGTGGAAGTTGGGGGTAGGCGCTAACAAGCACACTGAAGGTAGAACCCCCAAGTGGTTTCAGCAATCCTCTTGAAAATTAGTTATCCCGATTTCAGTAATTTTAGTGTGGTATCTTGTAATGTTTATTCTCCATTATTCACTAGATATATTTAATGAGGGTTTTTTATTTAAAGTAAAAGAATGTATATACCCACATTTTATCATAGTCAGATCCTTCTATTTGCCGATGTTTTTTTACCTCTTTTCATTAGGAGTTTTCTCGACATCACATTTGGTGTCTATTAATTTCCATATTTTTACACTTTATTTTTATTTCATATTACCGCGGCTCCAGTGAGCCTATTATTTTTAGTCCCAATAAGTGGTATCAGAACAAAGCTTTGGCCCAACGTTTACTTTTTTAAATATCAATGATTCTCCTAAATTGAACATGCACTGTGACTGTGATTGCAGTCGATCATTCACATTTGCAAAAAATTAAGTTTAATAAATACATCATTGTTAAATGAAGAATGTTCTTGATTGGATGTGTCCACATGATCACAAAATTCGAGATAGAAAAATTCAATGAGTAGTTTGGCTCTGTGGAAAATAAAGATGCAAGCAGTGTTGCGGAAACATAATTGCCTAATGGCGGTTGATGAAAGCCCGACATGTGTGACATAGGAGAAATGGAATGATGTGGATATGAATTTTATTATCACTATCTATTTGGCTTTGGCAGATGGGGTTATATCATGCATTGCGGGAAAACGTCCATCTATAACTTAAAAAACAAAACAAATCCCCAAAATAATGTTAGAGCCAAAGTAATTCCCAAACTAAGGTAATGGTGGGGAGGAGATGCACAGAAGGGTGAGCGCCTGGTGAGCGCCTGATTATAAGGTATCTTCCTTCAATAAAACATCGAAGAGGGCACATTCTTCAAAGGTGTTTTAGAGAAGGCGTTGTCAAAGACAACGCCTTCTTTAATATATTTATTAAGAAGACGCCTTCTTGGAAAGCGCGTTCTTAATATGTTTGATAAAGAAGGTGTTATGCAAAAGAGCGCCTTATTTAAAAAATTTACAAAGAAGGCACTCCCTTATGTTTTATTTATTTATTTTTTGTTTTGTTTATATATATATATATATATATATATATAACAAAACAAAATGGGGTCCCTTTTATTTAGGATATATCTTTCCTAAATTAATAATATATTATTATTAATCATTTCTAATATAATAATAATAAATATTAGTTACAAATAATAATGAACTATTAACACAACCACAAATGTATCACCACGAAGTTAAGTACCACAAGGGTATGCCACATAGAATATTACCAAAAAGCTATCACCACAAAGGTAAGTACCATAAAGGTACGCCACACAGAAGATTACCACAAATGTAAAGACTCATATCACACCTGGTATAACTTAGGTACAATAGTAGAGATGATTAGATGTAACTACTAAATCATCTTACTCTATTAAGAGGCATACCCACATAGGACCCTAAATCATTAGACCCACATAGGATCCTAGTATATCATCAGACCCACATAGTAAAATAATTTTTATACTCACATTTTATCATAGTTAGATCCTTCTATTTGCCGATGTTTTTTACCTCTTTTCATTAGGAGTTTTATCGACATCACATTTGGTGTCCATTTATTTCTATATTTTTACACTTTATTTTTATTTCATATTACCATGGCTCCAGTGAGCCTATTATTTTTAGTCCCAATAAGTGGTATCAGAACAATTCTTTGGCCCAACATTAACTTTTTTAAATATTATTGATTCTCCTAAATTGAACATGCACTGTGACTATGATTGCAGTCGATCATTCACATTAGAAAAAAATTAAGTTTAATAAATACAACATTGTTAAATGAAGAATGTTCTTGATTGGAGATGTGTCCACATGATGAAAAAATTCAAGATAGAAAATTTCAATGAGTAGTTTGGCACTGTGGAAAATAAAGATGTAAGCAGTGTTGCGGAAACATAATTTCCTAATGGCGGTTGATGACAGTCCAACATGTGTGATAAAGGAGAAATGAAATGATGTGGATATGAATTTTATTATCATTATATATTTGGCTTTGGAAGATGGGTTTATATCATGCATTACAGGAAAAAGTGCACCGATAATGTAAAAAACAAAAAAAATCCCCAAAATAAGGTTAGGGGAAAAGTAATTCCCAAACTAAGGTAATGGTGGGGAGGAGATGCGCAGAAGGGTGAGTGCCTAATTATAAGGTATCTTCCTTCAATTAAACATCGAAGAAGGAACCTTCTTCAAAGGTGTTTTAGAGAAGGCGCTGTTAAAGACAACACCTTCTGTAATATATTTATTAAGAAGATGCCTTTTAAATATGTTTGATAATGAAGTCATTATGCAAAAGAGCGCCTTCTTTAAAAAATTTACAAAGAAGACACTCCCTTATGTTTTATTTATTTATTTTTTGTTTTGTATATATATATATATAACAAAACAAAATGGGGTCCCTTTTATTTAGGATATATCTTTCCTGAATTAATAATATATTATTATTAATCATTTCTAATCTATTAATAATAAATATTAGTTACAAATAATAATGAACTATTAACACAACCACAAAATAAGATTTTATCGGCGCTAAAAAAGTCATTTATCAGTGCTAAAAAATCACCGATAATCGAGGTGATATTAAAAAGGGGTCACTTTTATCAGCGCTAAAAAAACGTTGATAGAGACCCCTTAAATCAGCGCTAAAAAAACCGCTGATAAAAGTCAACAAATTTTTTAAAAAAAATTAATGAACTATTAACACAACCATAAAATAGGGTTTTATAAGCACTAAAAAAGGATTTTATCAGCGCTAAAAAACACTGACAATCAAGGCGCTATAAAAATAGGGTCTTTTTTATCAATGCCAAAAAAACGCTAATAAAGACCTTTTATATCAACGCTAAAAAACGCTGATAAAGATCAACAAAAAATTTAAAATAAAAAATAAATTGAAGACCCACTTTTAACAGTGCTTAACTACCCCCCAGGAAGCCCCGCCCACACCCCAGCCACCCCCACCACCCCCTTTAACCTCATGCACGCACCCACCCTTTAACATCGCTAGCCCCCACCTGCCTCAACTCTAAAAAAACACTAATAAAGAAGCCCCACCCACACCAAGCCACCCTCACCCCCTTTAACATCGTGCACGCACCAACCCTTTAACAGCGTTAGCCCCCACTTGCCTCCACTGGGAATTGAACTTGAGACCTCCCCCCTTGCGCGCCTACACCTTTATAACTCGTCTATCTTGTTTTCTTCTCCATTTAATGATAGATCTATTTATTTATACATATATTTAGTTATATTTATTCATATATTAATATAGATTTATATTAATATATATATATATAGTTGTATTAATATATTTATTTATTTATTCGTATATATATATATATATATATTTAGTTATATTTTTTTATCCGTATATTTATTTGTATATTAATAATGTTAGTTTTAAATACATTTATAAAATATGTTTTTGTGTGTGTGTTTATAAATAAATAATTAAATACATACATATATACGACATAAATACACATGTATATATATTATATATATGTGTATCTGTAAGTATAATTATACATATTTATATATACTTACATATATTATATATTCATATGTATATTCATGTGTATATTCATATGTTAGAATATATAGATAATATATATCAGTTTGTTAATACAGACACACTAAGACACACACACACATTATACAAGTAAATTAATATTAATATATTTTTATTTTAAATAAAATGGATATTATATGTCTTATATATTAAGAAATATACTTTATATGTATATATGTTTAATTATTTATTTTAGATATTTTATGAATTTTTTTATTTTTTGGGTTTTCAAATTGTTATTAAATGATTATTACTCGACGATAATTTAAATTATCTATTAATAATATTTTTTTAATATTTTATAATCCATTTTCACTAGATATCTTATATATTAAATGTAAATGTCTATTTATACTTCTCTAAAACATATTTAAAAAATATATATTATATATTATATATTATATTAATATAAATATATTTATATATTTATATTTGAAAATATTATTTTTAATGAAATATTATTTTTGAAATATAACTTTTATCAGTACTAGTAAAAAAGGCGCTGATAAAGACCCTCTTTTATTATCGCTACTCAAAAAAACACTGATAAAGAGGTTCCTTTAACAGCGCTAAAAAAGCGCTGATAAAGGGATACCTTTATCGGCGCTAAAAAAAGCACTAAAAAAGAAGTACTTTTAACAACGTTTTTTGGCACTGTTAAAAGTACACTTTATCAGCGCTTTTTTAGCACTGATAAAGGTATCCCCTTTATCAACGCTTTTTTAACGCTATTAAAGAGTGGTGCTGCGAAAACCGGTTTTTGTGGTAGTGTAATGTTTACTACTAAATATTAATAATTTACTAATTTATATAAATAATATTCTAAATAATTTTAATTTATAACTAATTAATTACTATAAATATTAATAAATTATTAATAGTTAATAGTTATTAATTACTTAGTAATTAAACAATATTTAAATACTTGTTAATATTAGTAATTACTAGTTAACTATATTAATTAATTAATTAATATCAATAAGTATTTATTACACCATTACTAATAAATAATAATATAATTAATAGTTATTAATTAATTAGTAATTAAGCAATATTTAATTACTTATTAAAAATAGTACTAATTATTTAACTAATTAATTATTAATTTATCAATAATTATTGATAATTATTATTATCCAATTACTAATAAATATTTAAAGTTATTATTTAATTACTAAATATTAGTAATAATGATTAAATTATTAAATTACTAATTGTGAATTAATTATTATTATATCAGTATTAATTAATTAACTAATTGTTGCTAATAAATACTAATTACTAATAAATATTAATTTGTAAATAATATTAATTAAATAATATGAATTTCTAATAAATATTAATTACCAACTAATGTTAACTACTAATAAATATTTAAAATTATTATTTAGTAACTAATTATTAAAAATAATAATATAATTATTAGTTATTAATTAATTATTAATTATACAATATGTTATTACTTACTAATAATTTTACATAAAAAATGTGGTTTTTTAATTTACACAAAAAATCTTTGCAGCACAAAAAATTTATAAGTACAAATATTATGTTTTAAATCAATAAGTTTGTATCGTGTAATTTTTTTTGGTTTATTATATTCATTAATATTTTTTTTGTTTTCAACTATTTCTTATATTTTTATCGATGTTTTAAGTTACATTTAGATTGGTTATATAGTTTATATTTTATAGGCTTCCAAAGTCACCTACTTAAAACATAAAAAAGTTTCAAGTACGTGACTTTGAAAGCCTATAAAATATAAACTATAAGGCCAACATAAATGAAACTTAAAATATGTATTAAATATATAAGAAATAGTTGAAAATAAATAGAATTTTGTAAAAATTATTGTTGAAAAATAATTTATAACCTTTCAAAGTGACCAACTTGAAGCATTATTATGTTTCATGTTTGTGACATTAGAAGTCTATAAAATATAAACTATAATAACAATCTAAATAAAATATCAAACATCTATTAAACATAAAAAAATAGTTTAAAATAAAAATAATTTAATAAATTTAACAAACCAATAATAATTTACCTGAACAAAACTTTATGGATTAAAAACATAACATGTACACTTCAAGAAATTTATGTGCATGAAATATAGTATATGTAAAATCTATATAAGATTTTAAAAATTGAATGTAAAAATAAAAACTAATTGAATATAAAATGGATTTCAAAAAACCATACACAAAAAATTTTAATTTACACAAATAATGTTTGCAGCAAAAAAAATTTTGGGTAAAAATGTTATATTTTAAATCAATAAGTTTATGTCATGTAAATTATTTTTGGTTTGTTATATTTGTTAATATTTTTTTAATTTTCAACTATCTATTATATTTTTTATCGATGTTTTAAGTTTCATTTAGATTGGTCATATAATTTATATTTTATAGGATTCCAAAGTCCTCTACTTGTAATGTAAAAATGTTTCAAGTATATGACTTTTAAAGCCTATAAAATATAAACTATAAGACCAATATAAATGAAACATAAAACATGAATTAAACATATAAGAAATAGTTGAAAATAAAATGAATTTTGTAAAAAAATTTATGAAAAATAATTTATAACCTTTCAAAGTCACCTACTTGAAACATTATTATGTTTCACGTTGGTGACTTTAGAAGTCTATAAAATATAAAATATAAGAACAATCTAAACGAAACATCAAACATGGATTAAACATATAATAAAATATTTTAAAATAAATTCAATTTATTAAATATAACAAACCAATAACAATTTACATGACAAAAAAACCTTATAGATTAAAAACATAACAAGTACACCTCAAAAAATTTATGCGCATGAAATATAGGACAAATAAAATTTAAAACAATGACCCTGAAAAAAAAATTGAAAATAAAAAGAATGTCAAAAAATAATAAATAATAAATAATAAAATTTTATTATTGTTAAATACTTTGAATTAAATTTTTAATAAATAATAATTATATTTTAAAATATTTACAATAGTTACAATAATAATATTGAATAATGATGTAAACAATATAATTCTTAATGTAAATAATAATTTTTTTAATAATATAATTTAAAATAAATATTAATTGAAATTTTAAGATAGAAAATACAATTGTTCATAATAATATCATTATTAATAATTTTTAATACAATTATTAATCATTTATAATAACCACAATAGTAATATATATAATATTTTAATAACAAAAAATTAATAAATAATAACTTTAAATATTATATATAATCTAATTATTTATGTATTTAATAATAATAAGTTATATTATAATTAAAAACGTTATTAATAGATTAAAAAAATATTAATAACTATTAACTATTAATAATTTATTAATATTAATTAGTAATTAATTAGTGATTATTTAAATTTTTTAAAAATATTATTAATATAAATTAGTAAATTATTAATATTTAGTAGTAAACATTAATAGTTAATTAATATTTATTAGTAACTAATATTTATTATTAATAGATTAAAAATAATTAATAATAATATATTATTAATTCTGTGCAAGGAGAGAACCTAAATACCACATCGGAAATGCAGAATGTTCTATGTAGGAAAGAGGGAACCTGAATCCCACATCGAAAATGTAGAATGATTTCCAAGACAAGACCTCTTATAAAATGGAGTCTTGTGTGAGAGTTTCTACCAGAATTCTAAACCGCTTTATTAGTAGTAATGCTGGAAATTAAATTGGAGATAAATTCTACTGAAAAATAGTTAAATGTTGTTGAATTTTTTATTTTGTTTATATATTTATATATATAAACAAAATAATAATAATAATAATTTTTTGAAAAAAATTAAAAGGAGAGCCTTCTTTATAAATTTTTTAAAGACGCTCTTTGGAATGTCGCATTCTTTATAAAACATATTAAGAGGGAACATTCCAAGAAGCCACATTCTTAATAAATATATTAAAGAAGGCACTGCCTTGGATAAAAACTTTTTTAAAACACCTTTGATGAAGGTGCTACCTTAACAGGCACCTTCTTTAATGTTTTACTGAAGGAAGGCACCTTATAATCAAGCATTCACCCTTCTGCGCATCCCCTCCCCAAAATTACCTTATCTTGGGAATTACTTTTCCCCTAACCCTATTTTGGGATTTTTTTTGTTTTTTATGTTATATGTGGACTTTTTCATGCATTACTAAGAAGAAAACGACAAATAGAATTTTTAATACTTTGTTGAACACTACAAAAAAGGGAGGTAATAGCGGCAGTTGTTTTTCTCTACACAGAGGTTTAAACTGCCACCATATGGTTTAGTGATGTTTAAAAAAACCCTTATGTATTTCATGGTCAATAATACTTTAGCATTTCTTATTCCTATTTAGCGGTGGGTTTAATATGCATCATATTTTGTGCATTTAGCGGTGTCTCCATATTAATTTAGCGGCGGTTTGTTTTTTGAAAAAACAAGCCAGAAATAAAATTGATGAAATGAACAGAACCATCCCTATAATATATAGTGATGGTTATGTTTTTCAACAGTTAATGATAACCCCCTCTAAATAATTTTTTTACAAATATATTTAGTGACTGTTATTATAAACTTCCATTGAATATATTTCTAAAAATTTTATTCTTTTAAAAAAAGATTTAATAAAAAAATATTAAATCCTTGACATACAATAAACTAAAACATAAATGCACAATAAATTCATACATACATCATCATAAATCAATAGTCATATATATAAAAACTCTATCAATAAATACCTCGGTCAACGCATACCTCTGTTAATCCATAGCTTAGTTAACCCATAACTTAGTCATCAATATATACACACAAAATATATCCATCTTCAACAAACCATGACCAATATACATTCATCACATGACTTTCACTGCATCCATCTATATCCACATTATCTCATCAACCAAAACTGACTACATCATCTCATCAATTGGAATAAAATAAGAAGTTATAAATTAGAACTGAATATAATAAATAAGAATTACATAAGAATCATTGATAATATTTAAACATACCACATAAAATAAGAACCCCCACGAATGCCTTATGGAAAATTTTGTGGATCTAAATGGTCAATGTCCTACCTACTGCCGATATTTTTCACCTATAATAAAAACCAGAACATTTAAGAAAAGAAATGTGAAATAGAATATACACATAATATATTCAGAATGTTTCACATAATATTTGTTATTTTTTAATCAAATAGAATATATTTTAACATAAATCAAATAATATATCATGTTGAAAACTTTTAAAACACAAACATTTCTATTTAAGATATGATTCAACACTTGGAACGGAAAAGTGTTTAGTATATAACAATGTAATCAATTTTTAAATTGACGCGCGGTGTGTTTGAAATTTACTTAATAAAAAACATATAAAGACTTTGATATAGCAGTACATCTTATATTTAAAAAATAATTCAATGGAGGATGCCCCATAATTTCTCATCAATAAGAGATCATTTTCTGTTTGTTTTACCATGACACACACATTTTAGTGTTTTAAAACACTGAAAACACATTTATAGGAATCCCAGGTAAACCGTAACTCACAATGACATGTTATCAGTTCCTGTATTTCGAAAATCAATCTATAGTCATTTTCCTATGATTTCATTGTAATTTGACATCATTTTTGTAGTTTTAACCCCCTCACACATGTTTTTAAAGACTTTGGTATCTTTAAAAACTAATTATAGAGTCATTCTGAGCACACCACACGTCATATGGATGTGTTGTCTATGCATACATGCCAAAAATAATTCATCGATGGTTGTACCCAGATTTTTCATCAACCTAAGATAGTTTTCTATGATTTTGGTCGTTACATGCACGTATTAGGGATTTAAGACATTGAAAACATGTTTAAGAGCATCTCAGAAAAAATTTAACACGTAATAATGTGTCATCGGTTCCTACATTTCAAAAATCAAACTATAATCATTTTCCTTTGATTTCAAGATAACCCTTCATTTTTTTCTGGGTTTTGACCCTCGAACACACTTTTTTAAAGGCTTTGGTACATTTAAAAACTATTTACCAAGTCATTCCAAACACACCACACAGTGGATCGACTTGTTTTGTCTACGTACACATAAAAAATAATACAACAGTGGTTGACCCATAATATCACATCAATCTGAGTTCTTTTTCTATGGTTCTGGCCATTAAACACATGTTTTAGTGTTTTAAAACACTAAAAACACATTTATAGGCATCCAAAGACAAATTTAACTCAGAATGATGTTACACCAATTTATACATTTCAAAAAACAATATATATTTATTTTCCTATGATTTCATGATCATCCGAGGTTTTTTTCCTAGTTTTGATCCCCTGAAACATGTTTTTAAAGGCTTCAGTACCTTTAAAAACTGTTTATCGAGTCATCCTGATAACAACACATGTCATATTGATGTGTTGGATGCATATACACATCAAAAATAACTTAAAAATTATTTTCTTATGATTTCACATCAATCTGATGTTGTTTTCTATGGTTTTGACTGTTACATGCATGTTTTTGTGTTTTAAAAGCCTATAAACGCATTTATTGGCATCCTGAAAAAACTGTAGCTCAGAATATCATGCTGTCTATTCCTAAATTTAAAAAAAAAATCTACGATCATTTTCCTTTTATCTCATGTCCATCCGACACCAGTTTCTTGGTTTTTACCCCCCGAAACACATTTTTAAAGGATTTAATACCATTAAAAACTGTTTACAGAGTTATTCTGACCACACTACACATGAAATTAATGTTTTGTGTGTGCATATATGTCAAAAATAAAAAATCAGTTGTTTTCCCATGATTTCAGGTCAATTTGAGCACATTTCTTATGGGTTTGACCGTTACACACTCATTTTAGTGTTTTAAAAAACAAAAAAATATGTTTATAGGAATCTTGGGAAATCGCAACTCAGAATGGAATTCCATAAATTCCTTTATTTCAAAAATCATTCAATATCTATTTTCCAATAATTTCATGGACATCCTGCATCGTTTTCCTAGTTTTGAACCCCTAATACACATTTTCAAAGACTTTGTTACATTTAAAAACTATTTACTAAGTCATTCCAACCACATCATATGTCAGATTTATGTGTTACATGTGCGCACACATAAAAAACACAATGGTCATTTTCCCATGATTTCACATCAATTTGAGTTTGTTTTCTATGGTTTATACCATTACATGCACAATCTAGTGTTTTAAATATACTAAAAACATGCTTATGAGCGTCCTAATAAAATTGTAACTCATAATGACGTGTCTTAAGTTCTTAAATTTCACAAATCAATCTATAGTAATTTTCAACTGATTTCATTCCCACTCGACAACGTTTTCCTAGTTTTGACCCACTAATACACACTTTTAAAGGCGTCATTAGCTTTAAAAACTATTTACCAAGTCATTATGACCACATCACACATCAGATTGACATGTTGTCTATGTGTACATGTCAAAAATAACTCAACAGTGGTTCTCTTGTGATTTTAAATCAATATGAGCTCATTTTATATGGTTTTGACTATTGAACATTTTAGTGTCTTAAAACACTGGAAACATGTTTACGGGCATCCTAAGAAACCTGTAATTCAGAATGACATTTTTATGGTTTTTATGTTTATAAAATCAGTCTACAATCACAGTCCTCCGATTCCATGGACTTATGATACCATTTTCTTGGTTTCGACCCCCCAAAGCACATTTTTAAAGGCTTTAGTACTTTTAAACACTACAAAATAATTGGTTGTTTCCAAAATGGGTATATCTGTTGATAAAGGATCATTTTATGTTGGTAAAACGTTTTACCCACAAAAATTTTCCTGTCACTAAACTGTTGGTAAAAACTCTATCGCTAAGAGTTATTGCGACAGATAAAATAGTTCTTTTACAATTACAATAATACCAACAGATAATATATATGTTGGTCAAAGTGTGTAACAACATATTCATATGACAAATATATCTGTTAGTAATAATATTTTCAACATATAATATATGTTATAAATTAAATTTAAATAAAATTTATTAAAATTTATTAATATTAAAATTTCATATTATATTTATTAATTTATCATTTATAACACACCTGTTTTAATTATCAAACTGAAGGCAATTTTAAAAAATGTTCAAACTTAGAAAAATATTAATTATATAAATAATGAAATTCGATACAAAATGAATCAATGCATAGTTTAATACAGTTTAAGTTGATTGGTTCATAAAGACCATAAAAAACAAAATCCTAGGATCCATATATGCAGATGCCGGTGATGCACCCCCCCCCCAAATGAAAAAAGGGCATGTCATCTTTTGACTGCAATCTTCCAGCAACCATCATGGTAGAAGAACATCTATTTACGCCAAAGATCTTCCATCACCCCCCCAAATAGGCCATTAGAAGAAACAAAACAAGTGAACTCAATGAGGAACCTCAGGTGGTTGTTATGCCGCACACTTGAGCTCCAAGATCTACACCGCACACAACCAAAGAACATACCCACAAATCAGTGAAAAATAACTGCATGAATTGAAAAAAAAAACAAAAAAACAAAAACAATCTACATTGAATTACCATTTTTTTATTCATTATCCTTGTTGAAATCTCAAAAAATCAAGTCACCTTCAGTACCAATGAGGAACCTCAAGTTTCTGTCATGTCACACTCTTCAGCTTCAAGACCTAAACCACAGACAACCAAAGAGCATACCCACAAATCATTTCAAAATACCTACATGAATTGAAACCAAAATAGAAATAAATGAAAATATAAAGAATTGACTTACATAGAATGGAAAATTTTCATTAATGTTAACATCTCAAAAAATCAAGTTACCTATAGTACCAGTGAGAAATCAACATAGAAATAAATGAAAATTTAAAAAAAATAAGTGAGTGAATGATATAATAAGCAAAAAATATTATAGAACGTTTTTAGTTACCCAATTGTAACTGTTTTTAAAATCTAGTTGATACAGAATATGGGAATGAAAATGTAATTTTGAAATAAATTTGGTTAGACTTTTCGGTCTTCATTTTAGTCATATTGCAATCTATATCAAGTTGATTTAGATTTCTTTTGCATCTTAGGGTTCTAGATTTTAGATCTATTACAACAATATCATTTTCCAGAAAGGTTTCATTAGACTCATAAAAAATCTATATGCAATAAATATATAATTTTATATTGTGAATATAGTAAAGAATAGTTGTTTTAATATAAGGATACAATATAGATATGAATATTAATTGGATGTCAAGAAATTCCTCAGTACTTATGATATATAATGAATATAAGAGAAGGATTAGCAATTGAATACAACAGATGATAGAGATAACCCTCATCACTCCATAGATTTTTCAATTTACATTATCCGAAAGAGCCCAACCCAAAAAAAAATTCCAAGAATAACACAATTAATGTAACAAAAAACAAGGCACTACCAAAACCTAGGAAATCAAAAACTAGTGGGGTTGTGCACTGGACCAGGAAGAAATAAGTTGCGATGAAGAACTGAAAAATTTCATCTTCAAGGGATCCATCCGTTTAAAATTATATGCAACTTTTTTCATCTACAGTGAGCATAAAGCAGGTAGATAAGATACCCATGCAAGGAAGATAGTAGGATGCCCTGTACATAATAAGAATGACTTGAGCAGCAAGGAAACAAGAAATGTTCCATTGTTCCTTGCACGACCGTACATCGTTGGGCACATGCGACACACTAAAATTTATAACCTACTTACTACTTAGGATAGTGGAAAGACAAAGTCAAACCACAGGAAGGCCTCATGCTGTGTTTGGAGATCTAAAAAAAATAAACTAAACAAAAACACACAGACAAAAACACGCAAAAACAGTTGGTGATGGTGAAGTGAAGTGAGTGAGAATCAGTATGTGAGGGAGTAAAGGTGAACTGGTAAGTGCAAGGAAGGTAGACAGAGCAACAAGGGAAATTGTGGTGAGAACAGCCAATAGATGAGTAGGAAGAAGTCCACTGGCCGATTAGATTTTTCTTAGCCTCATTCATGCACTGATGTTTTAGAAATATGGATCTGACTTAAAGTAACTGGCCAGATACGAAAAAATGCACGTGAGTCAGATATGAAAGAAATGAAACTATCCTTATATATACTATATATTTATAATACTAAAATAAAAATACCAAAATCTAATATTATTATTAAAATAATAACTATTAATAACATATATGATATATAAGAAGTTAATATTAGATATATAAGCTTATATACTTTTATTAGTATACCTATTATTATTATAATTATTGTATATGATATATAACACATAATATAAAAATAATGTACACAATCATATATTATTAATGTTATACTAATTATATTTATTATATATGTTCATATCAATATAATTGTCTATTGTATATATATGTTATTATATGTTATAATATAATATAAAGATAATAATAATTAAAATAAAAATGAATGTAAAAGAAGAGTGGGAGGGGTGATTCTGTTCGTGTGGCGGTGAAGGAAGGCCTGTGAGTGAAGCTCACGGTGAGACCGTAAGAAATGGGGTGGAACGATGAAGTCCACTGGCCGATTCGATTTTGCTTAGCATCATTCATGCACTAAAGTTTTAGAAATATGGATCTGACTTAAAATAGCTGGCCAGATATGAAAAAATGCATGTGAGTCAGATACGAAAGAAATGAAACTATCCTTATATATACTATATATTTTTTATACTAAAATAAAAATACCAAAATCGAATATTATTATTAAAATAATAACTATTAATAACATATATGATATATAAGAAGTTAATATTAGATATATAAGCTTATATACTTTTATTAGTATACCTATTATTATTATTATTGTATATGATATATAACACATAATATAAAAATAATGTACACAATCATATATTATTAATGTTATAATAATTATATTTATTATATATGTTCATAACAATATAATTGTCTATAGTATATATATGTTATTTTATGTTATAATATAATATAAAGATAATAATAATTAAAATAAAAATGAAAGTAAAAGAAGAGGGGGAGGGTCGATTCTGTTCGTGTGGCGGTGGAGGTCCGTGAGTGAAGCTCACAGTGAGACCGTAAGAAATGGGTTGGAATGGTGAGACAGTTGGGTGGGAGATACGATGGCACCGTAAGGTGTGAAACGGTGGCACCGTTAGTGACGCTCACGATGAGACCGTGAGGCTAAAACGGTGGGACAATCAAGAGGAACGGTGCCACCGTGATACCTGCAAAACAAATCAAAAATTAAATTAATTAAAAGTTTAACACAACTAAAGATGGATTAATGAATCAAATAAAAAAGAATAAAATTAAAAACTAAATAAATAAGATAAAATTAATTGTGCTTTATTAAATAGAATGAATTTATTTGGGTTTAATAAAATAATTTAAAACAAATTAAAATAATTCTGTTACTTTCTTAAATTATTTATTTACAATTAAAATAATAAAGAATCAATTAATTTAATTAATGAACTAATAAACTAATTTGAATGAAAAGTTTGTAAAAATGAAAGTCAAATTCGTAGGACTAATTTAATTTAAAAATTATTTAAAAAGACAATAATAAATTTTAAAAACACATGATTTAAACTAAACTTGATAATTTTACACATTAAAGTATAAAAACACATCAATTATCAATTATTTAATAAAAAACAACATTTTGGTATAAAAAAGTCAATAAAAATACAAAAAAGGATGTGACAAAGAGTGTGAAAACACTGCCACATAATTCTTCAAGGATTAGATTCCCTCTTGTGCCCTCCAAATTCCCACACCTTTAAATTTGCATTCTAGATTCATGTACATAAGGCATTCACATCACAGAAAACCCTAAACAACTTATGTGGTTCTGGTGTGACTAATAGGGAGATCCCAAGTTCAAAACCATCTTTGCGATTAAAACAACCCAAACATGAGATTCACCATTTGAATATCCCATAAACATAATCCTACCTCATATTGATAATGAAATGGAGGTGATATGGGGGACATCATTTTCTCCGCGTTGCTAAGCAGTTGCCCAGTCCTAATGTCAAATAGCTTGCAGGTTCCATCATATGAGCCAGTTCCAAATCTATTCCCATCACCTCCTTTTGAAGAAAATCCTTAATTGTGAAAAACATTCTTGGCCTTTAGAAACCAATTCTTTTTCTAAAAATGAAACATTAAAAGACACCAAATTTCTAGTACACTCTATATATAACACAAACAATAACTTGCATACCCTTTAGAAACCAGTTTTTTTATACATTGAAAAAAGAAACCCCAGAATTTAATTGTATTTCGTAGTTATTCTCAATGTAAGAATTCTATGAAACCATGTGTTTCATGAAGAACAATATTTTAATAAACAATAACAAAAAACATCCGACTGATTACATACGAGATTAGTACCCCAAATTGACTCAAAAGAACACTCCCTTAGTCAGTGATGATATCAACTGTTGCCACCAGAGAAGAAAAATCTAGCCCAGAATCACTTCCATCTTCATTTTCCAGTGTATTCTTTGATTCAAAATCTTGTGAGTAAAATAATAGCAAAGACTGACTATACAACATCAAGTATTCCAACTAAAAGAACATCTGAACACCTTTAAATTCAATATAGATCGGAACAAACCTAAAAAAGAATGAACAAGTACACCATCATACGGTATATCCTAATTAGCTCCCTCAATATCCATTTGAGACAAAAAAACAGAACCTCGAACAAACAACAACTCGATCACAACACCCCGCAAAATGCATTTCCCAAAACATAAGAATATAAACCCAAAAGAGGGAACTGACCTGACAACCCTTCGCTGCCAGGTAACATGAGAATTATGAAGAATTTTGCATCCGTCGAATCAATATAGACAGAACAATTACACTCTGGTCAAGGAGGATCACCTTCAAGTCTAAGCAGGGTCGCCAGAGATGACAGCTAAATCCACCCTTAATGACCACCGTCTATAAGATCTTACCACCGAAATAGGATACAAAACAGGGAAATCAAAACTGTTTGAAGCATAAATCGAAATACCCTAAAGCCAAACATACAAAGGGAAAATCAAATCTGGTTTAGGGTTGATCCTAAATGATAGGGAAGAAACCCTAATGAGGAAACGCGAAGTGAAACCTAAACAACACAAAAATTCTTATACGAGCCCGACCCCGCACTGCAAGAATAAGAATGCACCACCGAGAATGAGCGAAGAGATGATCGAGGATGTAATGGGGTGCAAGGTGTGATAGGTGAAATGAGATGTGTGGTGGGGAGATGAGAGGTGAGGTCAGAGATGGCGGCATTGTGGGATGTGAGGCGAGGTGGCGCGATGAGCTGCGGGGAGGTGGGAGGTGCGACCGAACATGGGACAATGGGCAGCTTAGGTTTTAGCGGTGTTATTTTTTTATAAAAAGTATTAAAATATTTCTTAAATAAATTATATTGAAATATATGAAAACTGTTAATATTTTGAAAAAAATGTATAAACAATATTGAAAAATATAAAAACTTTTAATATTTTGATAAAACTGAAAATTAAAATCAATTATGAGATGTTTTTAATAAAAAGCCGGGAAAAAATTTAATTTGGTCATAAAATATATATATATATATATGTGTGTGTGTGTGTGTGTGTGTACAATTATATATAAACTTTGTTTCTATTAATTGGTTATTGATAAAATATTTTTTTATTAAATGGTTTATTGTAACGATTTTTATTGACGACAAATGATTTGTTGTAAAAGCGTTATTAATAATAGATTCAAGTGTTAGTAAAAAAATATTGGTATTTGTATGATAAAGCAACATATTCAACTATTGGTATATGATGTGTTGGTATTGAATGATCAATATCAATAGATATATCTGTTGTTAAAAATAAGTGTTGGTAGTAAAAATTAATACCAATAAAACATAATATCTGTTGGAATTGCTTATTTTTACCAACAGATATATTATTTGTCAATACATTTATGTTGGTATAAGCCATTTTTTTGTAGTGAAAAACTGTTTACCGAGTCATTTTGACCACACCGCACATCGTATTGACATTTTTTTGTGTGTACATATAAAAAATAAGTCAACGATGGTTTCCCCATGATTTCACATCAATCAGAGTTTTCT
This sequence comes from Viscum album, assembly GCA_963277665.1. NCBI lineage: Eukaryota > Viridiplantae > Streptophyta > Magnoliopsida > Santalales > Viscaceae > Viscum > Viscum album. Next base: position 1,706,234,435 of record OY728140.1, on the reverse strand, counting down.
TTCCATGGCTTTGATAGTTACATGAACTATTTAGTATTTTTAAAACACAAAAAATACGTTTATGGGCATCATGATAAAAATGTAACTCAATATGACATTCCACCAGTTCCTACATTTCAAAAATAAATCTACTACCACTTTCCTATGATTTTATAGGAATACTATTACATTTTCTTGGGTTTTATCCCCCAACTAATTGTTTATTAAGGCTTTTGTGCCTTAAAAACTATTTATTGAGTCATTTTGACCACACCACATGTCAAATTTAGGTTTTGTGTATGCTTACATGTCAAAAATAACTCAAAAGTGGTTTACCATGAATTCAAATCAATATGAGGTCTTTTTCTCTTGTTTTAATCGATACATGCATGTTTTAGTGTTTTAAAACACTAAAAACACATTTACAAGAATCTTGAGAAAATCATAACTAGGAATGATGTGTTGTCAATTCCTACACTTTAAAAATAAATCTACAGTAATTTTCCTTTTATTTCATGGAAAAATATCATTTTTTTCTATTTTGGACCCCCTGACATAAGTTTTGAAAGAATTTGTTACATTTCAAACTATTTACTGAGTCAAAACTGAGAAAACAAGATTAGATTGTTTTTAAACTTTTGGATAATGATCTATAATTCAATTTTGATGTATAGAAATTAACCACACATCAATAAAGAACATGATGTGGTCAATATGAATTGGAGTCCTTATTTTCAATATAAAAGTGTCATTTTAGATTTATTTATGGAAGTTGTATATTTTCTTTGAAAATGTGTGAATAATCTATCAAATTTAGAATTTACCTCAGTAGGATGATCTATAAGGCTGAGAATGTTCTATGGGATCATGCATGTCATCTTCTAACAAATGAAAACTAAATAATTTTCCATTTTTAACTGCCACTGATCATATGTTTTCCTATAAGAGTCTCGTTCTTACACTTTTTTTCAACCTTGCAATTTCGTTGTGTGATTCCTATTCAACGACACTACTTGAACCCCACTAAGTTTAAGAGAAACTAATGACAAAACTATACCAAATACAACTAATGGGATAGGCCCCAAACCCATCCCCCATACATTCTCAATATCTTACTTCCCTAAAACAATTTCAACTGTATCGTTTTAAGAAACCGATGATGATTTTTAATGGTTCACGTCCCAAACCTATTGAATTTCATCCTATTAATAAAGAAATATTAACAATGATTTTTTAAATTATCTGAAATTCATAATATTATCTAATTAATATTTTTTTTGTTATTATTTATTGTTATTTCATTACTATGAAAACATAATAATGAATAATAAACTATAACAATAGACAAGGCTTAAACCCAATTAATTGGGGCCGACAAGATGGATCAAATAATGCCAAATTGGAATTATTTGATCCATGTAGCTGGACATATTTAATTGGGTTTAATTATTATTTGTTTTTATAATTTTTATTATTATTATGCTTTTATATTAATGAAATAACATGAAATATTAATGAAAAGTACTTACTCAAACATCTTTGGCAGGTTCATTTACAAAACTTCCATCAATTTTCTTATTAAATTTAAACTGCATCCCTATCTAGCAAAAAAAGTGACCCAATTCATTAGCCTTTATAAAATATATAAACAAGTTATAAAAAACATTAACTTATAATAAAATGATATATATAATAATGGATAAAATATAAACTAAAATGGGTTTTTCTCAAAAAACAATGAGACACAATGAAATGAGGAAATACTTGTTTTCTATTATTCGTATTTTTTAGGTCATTCTTATAAAAACTAGAAACATTAATAAAAATTATAATTTTATTGTGTTTATGTTATTAAGATACTATAAAATATGCAATGAACTCATGATATATATCTCTATTAATATTGACAAAAATCATACGTTGCTCATGAGAAATGACTTCAGGCACTTTCTCATACATATTTTATGAGCTTAGAGACTTTTCATTAAATTCATTCCATAATATCCATTTAAAATATCTCAATTTATTTCACAAATTTATCCGAGTCTGTGGGCATGAAACAGAGTCAAGGGAATCAAAATGAAGAAACATATAGAAAAAAATATAAAACTTCATAAGTATATTAAAAAAATTAATCATGTCTTTTAAATTAGTAATCAATGAATATTAAAATAATATTACCTTTACTTGATTATCAAATACCTCATTTTTACAAGCTATGGGAATATTCCTCCAATATTTATAATTTATTTGAAATCTTACCATTTCCCAAACAAGATTTATAAGAATCTATCCATAGATTCCAACAACATCACCTGTGGGCATACTGAACTCATAATGTTGAATAATAATCATGAAGTCCTTCAAGTCCCATAAATTTAATATGTTCATATTTATATCACTTTTATTATGATTATTATCTTTTTGTAAATGGTGTTAAATAATTAATAAAATATATAGTTTTTTTGTACAATGACATACATAAAAGTAATGCTAACTTACAAATATCCCCTAGATGGAGGGGTGACCATATGCTCTATTATTGGAGATGAATCATATGGTGCCATACTAAAAACACATGTGAAAATGGATGACTCACTAAAAAGTACCAATTGATCTTCATCACCCATGTCATATAATTCTCCTTGCTTTAAGTACACAACAACACTCCAACCATCATATATATCATCATCCAAATAATAAAACATATTTTTCTTATGAAGTCAAGATAAATGGATCATGCTCTGCATGCTCACTAGTATGGATCAACTGAGAGAAGTTGAAAAAAGTAAAATTTAACGAATATTACATTATACCCCTATCAATGTTGAACCACTTTCATTTGAATAAGACAACTGAAAATTTACCATGATGGTTTAATTCAATTATATCAATCATCTCTCTATAGTATCCCACCTCTACATGTGTAAATACACCACTATTTTGAATTTTCATATCTTTTTCATGATAAATTTTATGAAACTTGAAACCATGAATATTGTATGCATCGAATCTCTTATCCTTCCTTAGAGGACCTCTAGAAAAAATTCAAATCATTTGATATTTCAACTCAATTCTCAACATCCATTATCTAGAAAATAAGATATAATGTTTTAATTTTAATATATCCAAAATATATTCATTTTAATAATATAAATATGATTATATACTTCACAATAGGATAACTATTCGTCAATATTTTTATTAATATATATTTTTAATTGCATATCATTTTGAGCTCGAACCCTTAGTCACCTCTTTGTTTTCAATCAAAATTCTTCAATAAATGGATGTGAAATAATAATATTTAGTATCACATATCTATGTTCCTATAGAAACTGCAATTCAGAAAATGTAAAATTTCAACCCCTTCCATTTGGTCGTCCAATATTTGGAAATACCGATGATTGGTTTTCTGAAAAAGAATTAGTAGAGATGTCATTAACACATCCAACATAACTAAATATAGTCTTATTCCCATCAAAATACCTAGAATATAAGGTTAATCAATCTTTGTCTATGTATCCTTCAGTAATAGATCCTTTTGATTGAGCTTTATTCCACACATATGACTTCAAATGACCTAAGAACATGATGAAAAAAAGAAACATATTAAAAAAATGAAGCTATGATTTGATAAAATTGAATTCACTAATGAAAATAAAAATAATATCAACATACCTCTCAATTGGATACATCTATTGATAGTGTACTAGTCCACTAAGTTTAGCTTCTTCAACCAAATGAATAGTTAAATGAACCATGATTGTGAAAAATGGAGGGTGAAATAACAAATCTAAATGAAAAATTGTGAAAAAAATTCTTTCTTAATGATTATCAAGATCAGTTATTTTTAGAGTTTTTCTCCAAATATCTATGAAAAAGGTACAAAAATCAACTAGAACCGTAGTTTATTCTTCAGGTAACTTATTTTTCATGACCCATCCCCCCGGGCCCACATCGTGACTACACTAAGCCTGCCTTCCATAGGCTAGGGGCTGGCGACTAGCACCGAAAGGCGTATTCCCTAAAACCGGGAAGGAATTTCCTTTATGACCTTTAAACACACACAAACAAGCACACAAAAAGATACAAACACAAGTAAACTATATAGTAATAGAGTGTGTACAATAGAAAAAGGGTCTAGAATACAATCCCAACTGGAAAGTACAAGAAAACTGAAAAAGTACAAGTAGACTGAAATAACTCCTATGAACACCCACTAAGGATCCTACGTGAAGGGTAGGTACAGATCTCGAACGATCTTCTCTGCGGTACACCTCGTCTAATGTCCACCTCCGAGCTACTTCCAGTCCTGGTACTCTCTTCCACAGTTAGCGCTGTCTGTCGTATGCACCAAACACAACAAGGTACAGGCGTAGCCCGTGGAGGGGTGAGTATAACGATACTCAGTAGAGACCACAAGACCCTCGACGGTCTCAGAAAATCCAAAAAGGATAAACCACAAATCATGTAAGCAACTAAAAACCCTACTTAGGTATATGCCCATACATATACCTATGTTATCAAGTATACCCATCTCATTCATGAGGAAAGACAAGGTCCAACTCAAAAGCCCAAAGATCAACTGTTTCACAAAGGAATAAATACCACGAAGGTAACTCTACAATGATATGTACCACAAAGGTACGCCACACAGAAGATTACCACAAACGTATCACCACGAAGGTAAGTACCACAAGGGTATGCCACAGATAAGATTACCACAAAGGTATCACCACAAAGGTAAGTACCACAAAGGTACGCCACACAGAAGATTACCACAAATGTATCACCACGAAGTTAAGTACCACAAGGGTATGCCACATAGAATATTACCAAAAAGCTATCACCACAAAGGTAAGTACCATAAAGGTACGCCACACAGAAGATTACCACAAATATAAAGACTCATATCACACCTGGTATAACTTAGGTACAATAGTAGAGATGATTAGATGTAACTACTAAATCATCTTACTCTATTAAGAGGCATACCCACATAGGACCCTAAATCATTAGACCCACATAGGATCCTAGTATATCATCAGACCCACATAGTAAAATAATTTATATACTCACATTTTATCATAGTTAGATCCTTCTATTTGCCGATGTTTTTACCTCTTTTCATTAGGAGTTTTATCGACATCACATTTGGTGTCCATTTATTTCTATATTTTTACACTTTATTTTTATTTCATATTACCATGGCTCCAGTGAGCCTATTATTTTTAGTCCCAATAAGTGGTATCAGAACAATTCTTTGGCCCAACATTAACTTTTTTAAATATTAATGATTCTCCTAAATTGAACATGCACTGTGACTATGATTACAGTCGATCATTCACATTAGAAAAAAATTAAGTTTAATAAATACAACATTGTTAAATGAAGAATGTTCTTGATTGGAGATGTGTCCACATGATGAAAAAATTCAAGATAGAAAATTTTAATGAGTAGTTTGGCACTGTGGAAAATAAAGATGTAAGCAGTGTTGCAGAAACATAATTTCCTAATGGCGGTTGATGACAGTCCAACATGTGTGATAAAGGAGAAATGAAATGATGTGGATATGAATTTTATTATCATTATATATTTGTCTTTGGAAGATGGGTTTATATCATGAATTATAGGAAAAAGTGCACCAATAATGTAAAAAACAAAAAAAATCCCCAAAATAAGGTTAGGGGAAAAGTAATTCCCAAACTAAGGTAATGGTGGGGAGGAGATGCACAGAAGGGTGAGTGCCTAATTATAAGGTATCTTCCTTCAATTAAACATCGAAGAAGGAACCTTCTTCAAAGGTGTTTTAGAGAAGGCGCTGTTAAAGACAACACCTTCTGTAATATATTTATTAAGAAGATGCCTTTTAAATATGTTTGATAATGAAGTCATTATGCAAAAGAGAGCCTTCTTTAAAAAATTTACAAAGAAGACACTCCCTTATGTTTTATTTATTTATTTTTTGTTTTGTATATATATATATATAACAAAACAAAATGGGGTCCCTTTTATATAGGATATATCTTTCCTAAATTAATAATATATTATTATTAATCATTTATAATCTATTAATAATAAATATTAGTTACAAATAAATAATAATGAACTATTAACACAACCTCAAAATATGATTTTATCAGCACTAAAAAAGACCTTTATCAGTGCTAAAAAATCACTGATAATCGAGGTGATATTAAAAAGGGGTCACTTTTATCAGCGCTAAGAAAACTGTGATAGAGATCCCTTGAATCAGTGCTAAAAAAACCGCTGATAAAAGTCAACAATTTTTTTAAGAAAAATCAATGAACTATTAACACAACCATAAAATAGTGTTTTATAAGCGCTCAAAAACGATTTTTTCAGCGCTAAAAAAACAATGACAATCAAGGCACTACAAAAAGGGGTTCACTTTTATCTGTGCTAAAAAAATGCTGATAAATACCTCTTATATAAACTCTAAAAAATGCTGATAAAAGTCAACAAAAAATTTAAAATAAAAAATAAATCGAAGAACCACTTTTAACAGTGCTTGACCACCCCCCAGGAAGCCCCGCCCACACCCCAGCCACCCCCACCACCCACTTTAACATCATGCACGCACCCACCCTTTAACACCGCTTTCCCCCACCTACCTCAACTCTAAAAAAACACTGATAAAGACCCCTTATATCAACGCTAAAAAAGCATTAATAAAAGTTAACAATTTTTTTAAAAAAAAATTAAACCAGAGAACCACTTTTAAAAGTGCTTTACCACCCCCAAGAAGCCCCACCCACACCAAGCCACTCCCACCACCCCCTTTAACATTGTGCATGCACCCACCCTTTAACAACATTATCCCCCACTTGCCTCCACTGGGATTGAACTTGAGACCTCCCCCCTTGCTCGCCTACACCTTTATAACTCGTCCATCTTGTTTTGTTCTCCATTTAATGATAGATCTATTTATTTATACATATATTTAGTTATATTTATTCATATATTAATATAGATTTATATTAATATATATATAGTTGTATTAATATATTTATTTATTTATCCATATATATATATATATTTATAATTTTTATCCGTATATTTATTTGTATATTAATAATGTTAGTTTTAAATATATTTATAAAATATGTTTTCGTGTGCGTGTTTATAAATAAATAATTAAATACATACATATATACGACATAAATACACACACATATATATTATATATATGTGTATCTATAAGTATAATTATACATATTTATATATACTTACATATATTATATATTCATATGTATATTCATGTGAATATTCATATGTTAGAATATATAGATAATATATATCAGTTTGTTAATACAGACACACTAAGACACACACACACACACATTATATAAGTATATTAATATTAATATATATGTTTATTTTAAATAAAATAGATATTATAAGTCTTATATATTAAGAAATATACTTTATATGTAAATATATTTAATTATTTATTTTAGATCTTTTATTAATTTTTTTTTATTTTTTGGGTTTTCAAATTGTTATTAAATGATTATTACTCCACGATAATTTAAATTATCAATTAATAATTTTTTTTAATATTTTATAAGCCATTTTCACTAGATATCTTATATATTAAATTTAAATGTGTATTTATACTTATCTAAAACATATTTAAAAAATATATATTATATATTATATATTATATTAATATAAATATATTTATATATTTATATATGAATATATTATTTTTAATGAAATATTTTTTTTTGAAATATAACTTTTATCAGTGCTAGTAAAAAAAGCACTGATAAAGACCCTCATTTAACAATGCTACTCAAAAAAGCGCTGATAAAGGGGTTCCTTTAACAGTGCTAAAAAAACGCTGATAAAGGGGGTACCTTTTTCAGCGCTAAAAAAAGCGCTAAAAAAGAGGTACTTTTAACAATGCTTTTTTTGGCACTATTAAAAGTACATTTTATCAGCGCTTTTTTTTAGCACTGATAAAGGTATCCCCTTTATCAACACTTTTTTTAACACTATTAAAGGGTTGCATTGCGAAAAACCTCTTTTTGTGGTAGTGTAATGTTTACTACTAAATATTAATAATTTACTAATTTATAATAATAATATTCTAAATAGTTTTAATTTATAACTAATTAATTACTAATAAATATTAATAAATTATTAATAGTTAATAGTTATTAATTACATAGTAATTATGCAATATTTAAATACATGTTAATATTAGTAATTACTAGTTAACTATATTAACTAATTAATTAATATCAAAAACTATTTATTACACCATTAATAATAAATAATAATATAATTAATAGTTATTAATTAACTAGTAATTAAGCAATATTTAATTTCTTATTAAAAATAGTACTTATTATTTAACTAATTAATTATTAATTTATCAATAATTATTGATAATTATTATCCAATTTCTAATAAATATTTAAAATTACTATTTAATTACTAAATATTATTAATAACGATTAAATTATTAAATTACTAATTGTGAATTAATTATTATTATATCAGTATTAATTAATTAACTAATTTTTGTTAATAAATACTAATTATTAATAAATATTAATTTCTAAATAATATTAATTAAATAATTTGAATTTCTAGTAAATATTAATTACCAAAAAATGTTAACAACTAATAAATATTTAAAATTATTATTTTATAACTAATTATTAAAAATAATAATATAATTATTAGTTATTAATTATACAATATGTTATTACATACTAATAATTTTACATAAAAACTGTTTTTTTAATTTACACAAAAAAACTTTGCAGCACAAAAAAATTGTAAGTACAAATGTTATGTTTTAAATCAATAAGTTTGTATCGTGCAATTTTTTTTGGTTTATTATATTTATAAAAAAAAAATTTATTTTCAACTATTTCTTATATTTTTTATCTATGTTTTAAATTTCATTTAGATTGGTTAGATAGTTTATATTTTATAGGCTTCTAAAGTCACCTACTTGAAACATAAAAATGTTTCAAGTAGGTGACTTTGAAATCCTATAAAATATAAACTATAAGACCAAAATACATGAAAATTAAAAGATGGATTAAACATATAAGAAATAGTTGAAAATAATAAGAATTTTGTAAAAATTATTGTTGAAAAATAATTTATAACCTTTCAAAGTGACCAACTTGAAGCATTATTATGTTTCATGTTGGTGACATTGGAAGTCTATAAAATATAAACTATAATAACGATCTAAATAAAATATCAAACATATATTAAACATAAAAAAAGAGTTGAAAATAAAAATAATTTAATAAATTTAACAAAATAATAATAATTTACATGACCAAAACTTTATGGATTAAAAACATAACATGTACACTTCAAAAAATTTATGCGCATGAAATATAGTATATGTAAAATCTATAAAAAATTTTAAAAATTGAATGTAAAAATAAAAATTAATTGAATATAAAGTGGATGTCAAAAAACAATACACAAAAAATGTTTGCAGCAAAATTTCATTTGGGTAAAAATGTTATGTTTTAAATCAATAAGTTTGTGTCATGTAAATTATTTGTGGTTTGTTATAATTTTTAATATATTTTTTAATTTTCAACTATTTAATATATTTTTAATCCATGTTTTATGTTTCATTTAGATTGGTCATTAAATTTATAATTTATAGGATTCCAAAGTCCTCTACTTGTAACGTAAAAATATTTCAAGTATGTGACTTTGAAAGCCTATAAAATATAAATTATAAGACCAATATAAATGAAACATAAAACATGGACTAAACATATAAGAAATAGTTGAAAATAAAATGAATTTTGTAAAAATATTTGATGAAAAATAATTTATAACTGTAACACCCAAAGATTTTAGGAAAAATATTCTTTTTAATTTCATTAATGTCTTGTGTTGTACGCTACACCAAAAGGAGCTTTCACAACACGCATCCCTGACTTGGCTTGTATTACACGCAAGCGGGACCTTCCACGACAGTGTGTGTTGTACGCAATACCGAGTTTCGCTAAACAACGATATGCTATTAAAATATTATTAAAACTAGTAGTTATGAATAGTAATACCCACTTTTTGAAATTTAATAAATTTTATTTTTGAAAATGGACTTCATTTTTGGATTCAGAATATCGAAATTATCCTAGGGTGAAATTTTGGTATTTTTCTGAAAACTTTCAATTTTTGATGAATAGTGAAAACACTGGGTTACTATTTAAAAACCGAATTTTTATTTAAATAATTATTTATTTTAATTAAATTTATTTTAGGGAAAAATTGATACATAATACATATATAAGTTCAATGCAATTCATTGGATTCATTTTATAATAATTTTAGATATATAAAAATTTTATTGAACTTTTCATCGTCTTTTATCCACCTCCTAGGAGAATTTTTTAATTTACATAAAACTTAATTTTACCGCTTTTGTGAGTGTAATTTCAAAAATCCGAGAGACACGGTTGATTCCAGTAAGTAAAATGTGGTTTAATGAGATGAAAATAATTTTTGGTGAATATTAACTTTTTACTTTTATTTACCACGGTTAAAAGTAAATAGGGTAATTAAGGGTAAAAATGATATTATTATTACCCTATCAAAAATAAGTGTAATTCGACCAAAAACAACCTTAGGAATAAAATATGACCATTTAGGCCCACTTGTATTAGATTAGTACATTTATTATTAATTTATTTAAAGAAGGGTTAAAATAGCTAAAATCAAAGTTTAATAACTAAATCATTTTTAATATAGGTTTTTACATAAGATAAATTCAACTATAAATATTCATTATAAATATAAAAATATTTCCTACATAATGGTATTTTATTTGTAATTTTTAGACATTAAATATTCTAATTTATTTATGACACAAAGATGATGCAGTAATTATCTTATTAATGAAATATTGACATTATTGATGTTATAAATACCCAAATAAATGTAATTTTAGACTTTTTATGAATTAAACTAATTTTATAGGTTAATATGACATGTTAGTATTGATTTAATTAACTTTTTTATAACTAATCATTCTGTTATTATTTTCACAAAAATCAATTACTAAATAGTGTCAAAATTGACATAAAATAGTTTTTAAAACAAATATTATATTATTAATTGTTATTTTATTCCTAAAAATATAAGGTTGGGCCAAATGACTTAGATAAGGTTATATATATTAATAATAAACAACTTGGGGTTCGTTTGTCTTGTTATAGTAAGTTTACTAACCTTATAGTGTAAGAACACAAAAAGACACGATAAAAGTAAAATTATCTAACTTAAAGTTAAATATAAATGATAAGGTTAAAATAGGAACCTAAACTTGTATAAATTATATTGGATAAGAGTATTTTGACCCAAACCCACCTTATCTTCTAAATAAATCAATTTATAGCTATTTATAACTGAATATGACTTTATAATAAAATAATATTTTTAGTTTTTCCAGAGGTGCCCCTCTCCTCCCTTATAAAAGGGCACCTCCTCCATCTCTTCCTCACACCACATTGAGCCTTCAAGCTCGGACAAACCCTAAAAAATTCTCTTCTCCACTTCCCTACAAACATCCTAGAGGTCCTGGTATTCTTAAAAGACCAATTTTAGTGCCCTAAAAGGAGGTCTCAAAGAAGCGCTTCAAAGAAGAGGTAATGTCCGTTACCGATTCTTTCAACTTTATTTATTCTTCCACTTCTTATTCTTTAGTTGTTTCATTATTAAGTAATAAAATCAGTATCATTCATATACTGATATGTTATTATAAGTATTAAACAACCCTATTTCACCATCTATCCATCCTACGGAAAACGAAATCACCGCACGTGCGTACGTACCGAATACCGTCTCCACGCCGTGGTGTAATCTATCTTCCACCACCACCTTACTTGGATGGGTATAATGGTGTAAATAATGACTATATATGATTATTTTAAAGTGATATTTATTCTGAAATATTATATATACACTCCAATACAATTCCACAATCATGGGAATGATATCATCACTCGTGCGTACGTACGGAATACCGTCTCCACGATGTGATGCGACTCGTTCTATATGATGTTCATTGCATAATGATTATATAAATGAATTTAATGAATGAATATGATATATATAGCATTAATACCATTCTGTAAATGAGGTATCTATAACCTAAAAAGAAAAATAAGAATTTATTCGACAAAACACGCATAAGAAGAAAAAGTAATAAACACCCGAATAACAAGTAGTAATGAAATATTACTAATAAAAAGCTAAGAATATGACCATATATGATATCATAAAAAAATTATGATTCTGGAATAAGTCAATAACATTATTTAAATCATTATACATGAGGTTCGGACACTTACGATGCAAATCGGACCTAAGGTAAGGGAAAATATCACAATCTCATTTTTATCCGAGATTGTTTATACTTTGGTATTTACTGGGGTGTATTCTATCATCCAAATCCATGTTACCTCAATATGTAATATTATTTCCATACACCTACAATTGTTTAAATCCAATTTTACCCTTTGGTGAGTTTTTAGTAAAAGATATGAAAGGAATCTTTTGTTGTTTTTCGTACGAGGTACTTTTTGACTTTTCCGACAAAAGTACGAGAAGAATGTTTTTTTAACTTATACGGCATGAATGTATTTTTTAAAAAATTATTTCCAAGAATCTTCCCTTACAAGTTTTCAAGTTTATTTTTAATAAACTTCTTTTAGTTTAGAATTGTATGACATGTTAAGAAAGGAAAAGTGTTTTTGAAGTAGAAAGGATATTTTCCTCAAGAATAGAGTTCAAGTGTTTTATCAAAATTATTTTCCATCTAAGATAATAAAGGGTTCTGTTTCTATCCCTATTCTTACATTGATTTGATTATGTTGTGATGGAATTATTTTTATGAATTTATTTATCTTATATTAATTGTTTTATGATGTCACGATGTTTAAGATTCCCATTTTTATTACATGGGTTATGCTATGATGTATGGTTTATGATTTTGTGGCACACATAAGAATGGTATCATTATGAGATGGGTGGGACCTATATCTCCCTCCAATGCATTGGGTAAAGATTTTATATCTCATGAGATAGACATGGCTGGAACGGCAGGTTAAACCGGTTCAGTGAAACAGTACTGAAATGAGGAGTGAACTCGGTTCAGAAATGGACTTTGTCCACTAAGATAGTCTTGGAAATGAGTCTTGACTAATAAGAAATGATTCTCTATGATTATGTGTGTATGCCACAAAGTTTAATGTTTTAAGTTATGATTATTGGGATTACATTTCTCTACTATGATTTATCCCATGTTATGATATTATGATCTCTTTTGCAGGTTAAGATTTCCAAAATGTTATGTTCTTATGAATATGATGTGATAGATATTTCTTTTGTTTACCCTTACTGAGCATTTGAGCTCACCCTTTTATGTTTTCTTTTCCCCAGGATATAAAGAAAGGTTTTAGGTAAGAAAAAAAAGGGGAAGATATTTATGGGAGATGTTGAAGATCTTTCACCAGGATTAGAAGATTACGTTCCGAGTTTCCAAAGACACTAAACTATTATGGTCCTTGTGTGTGTGTTTTTGTTATGTACTAAGTATTCCGCAAAAGTAATGTAATGTCCATGTACGTCAAGCTTCGGGTCTCTACAGTTGGTATCAGAGGAATGGTTTAGTCAACCTTTGGAAACTAGGATGCGAGAACTTTAGTGAGATCCCTATAGATATTTCTAAGGTATGTATAGGGATGTACCTAAGGTTAAGTATAAGTATAGGTTATAGTACTAGAATTACGGTAACCTAAGATGTTAGATATCGAAGGTACTCCCCCTTTATTATGTTATTTTCCCTAGCGTGATTTTTTCCTCTCACACTATTCTTTTTGGGTTTTAGACGATGGATGGAACCCGAAGGAATCATGTTGATCAATGTAATGGACAATGCAATGATTTTCCTCCTGAAAAAACAAATGTTATGGGAGATGGAGTGCAAAATCTTATTGCTATACTTACACAAGCTATGAATCATTCTGGACTTCCAAATGAGCAGAGAAGGGAATAATATTCTATTGAGTCCTTCATGAGGAAATGTCCACCATATTTCAGTGGGTCTTCTGGTCCACTTGTTGCTGAACAATAGATCAGTACCACTGAAAAGATATTTTCAATTCTTCAATGTTCTGAACATGATAAAGTCATCTTAGCAGTATATCGTTTGGAAGGTGAAGCTGATCAGTGATGGAATCTTATCAAGAATACGAGGCAAAGAGATGAAATTGAATCAATGGAATGGGACGAGTTCAAGAACTTATTTTTCAATAAGTACTTCCCTCGTATTCTTCGAACAAAGATGGAGAAGGAGTTTCTTGAACTAAAGAAAAAGGATGATGAATCTGTTGGTATATACGAAGTGAATTTTACAAGGATTGAAAGGTATGCATCTGGATTTATCATCCAACCTGAAAGTAAAGTTGATCGATTCTTCAGTGGCTTAAAACTAAATCTTTGAAGGGCATTATCTATAAGAGACTTCAGTAGCTATGAAGAAGTTGTGCGCTGTGCTATTAAGGTAGAAATGGAAGTTGGTGTTACATATCCATCTCATGGTTTTGACAAGAAACGAAAGATGGAGTTCAAGGAGAAATCTCAGAATAATGGTGAAAAGAAGATGAATGTTTCCTTATGATCAAAGTGTGGAAAGAAGCATGGTGGAGATTGTCTTAAAGGGACTAGAAAATGTTTTAAGTGTGGAAAATAAGGTCATCGAGCAGCTGAGTGTCGAAGTAATGGAAAAAGGGTTGCCAATGGTGTGAATAAAGAAAAGTCTGCAGAGAACGCACCAACAACACTTCAATACTTCAAGTGCAATGAAATGAGGCATTATGCTAATCAATGCCCTAATCCAAGGGTTAATGATGATCAACATGAGAAACCACTTAAGGAAAAGGAAAAAGGGAAGTCACATGTGATCACTATTGGTGATGTGGAATATGACAACGATGTGGTGGAATGATTAAGTGTTTATGTAATGGGATTCCAAAATAATGTTGTATATAGTATCGTGGAATATTTGAATATTTATGTATTGGTCTATTGTGGTTTTCAATAATTTTATGGTACCGGTAACCATGAAAAGTGATTGAGATATTTTTTGTAAGCAGATGATATGCGCATAATGAAGGGATAAGAAGATAATGAGATGTTTGAATGTATTCATATAAGGACTAAGGGATATCATGGTTTGAGTATAAAGAATTTTGAGGATTTTGGTTTGTGGAAAGTGTTAAATTTTAACTGCATTCATGTTTTTACTAAGGTTCAATGGGTATTCATTCTTCAAGAGAATACATGATTAAGGTATTCACATGTTTGTAATTTGACCAACAAGATATATCTTATGATATATAGGGGATAAATGATGGCATTCACGTGATTGTTATGTGACATTTCAAGTAATCATTTTCTTTATACTATGCGCTTGGACCGAAGTATTTTAGATAAGCCTAAAGATTGGAATGGATTATGTTGGAAATAAGTTCGTATTGTTTAAGGATAGAACTTTTTTCGATATTATTGATGGGACAACCTATAGGAGGGGCGACAGCCCATCGTGTCAGACAAGGCTGTGGGAATTGAACCCACAACCGAAGTGCGACTGGCCTTTATCGCCTACCACTGGCCTACAGGAAGTCCCTGGTTAGTAGAAACTAGTTTTATTTTATTACGCGGTATGATATATGAAGTATAAGTTCATTTTTGGAATCGTATACAATTAACCTCACCATAGATGGACTTATGTATATTTGATAACTTTTGCTAACCTTTTGTTTGAAATAGATGGAATGACCCATCATTCTGTCACATGATCTGTTAACACTTCATGAATAACAAATTCAACTTCATTTCTTTAAGAGATGAAGTGGAAATTGTTCAAAGCACAAACAACAGTGAGATTGTACCAAAATAAAGTAAGTATTTATTCTAATTCAAATTCTTCAACTTTAGGGAAATGATCCTGAAAACAAAAAATGTTGTCATAGTACCCTTATATCCGATGAATCAGATGGTACCCTAGATCATCACAAATTTATGGCTTTGTGATTGTTGGATTTTTAATAGCCATGTTCTCTACCACTCTCCATCAGAACATGACAATTAGATTTCTCTTCCATATCCATATTTTCACCTATGTTCTCCTATATGGAAACCCAGTGATTAGTTAATTTGGGTGACCATTAAGTTTCATACTTTAGTTTTTAAAGCCAAGTTTTGGTATTCCTTTTTACGATGTGGGTTTCTATTAAAGAAACTTTCGAGTAATAAACCATTCATAACCCCGACGAATTTCGAGGGCGAAATTCATTTTAAGGGTGGTAGAATGTAACACCCCAAGATTTTATGAAAAATCTTCATTTTAATTTCATTAATATCTTGTGTTGTACGCTACACCAAAAAGAGATTTCACAATACGCATCCCTGACTTGGCTTGCATTACCCGCATGCACGACCTTCCACGATAGCGTGTGTTGTACGCAATATCGAGTTTCGCTAAACAACGATATACTATTAAAATATTATTAAAACTAGCCGTTATGAATAGTAATACCCACTTTTTGAAATTTTATAAATTTTATTTTTGAAAATGGAATTCATTTTTGGATTTGAAATATCGAAATTAGCCTAGGGTGAAATTTTGGTATTTTTTTGAAAACGTTCAATTTTTGATGAATAGTGAAAACACTGGGTTACTATTTAAAAATCGACTTTTTATTTAAATAATTATTTATTTTAATTAAATTTATTTTAGGGACAAATTGATACATAATACCTATATAAGTTCAATGCAATTCATTGGAGTCATTTTATAATAATTTTAGATATATAAAAATTTTATTGAACTTTTCACCGTCTTTTACCCACCTCCTAGGAGAATTTTCAAATTTACATAAAACTTAATTTTACCGCTTCTGTGAGTGGAATTTCAAAAATAAGAGAGACATGGTTGATGTCAGTAAGTAAAATGTTGTTCAATGAGATGAAAATAATTTTTGGTGAATAGTAACTTTTTACTTTTATTTACCACGGTTAAAAGTAAATAGGGTAATTAAGGGTAAGAATGATATTATTATTACCCTAACACATGTCATAATACTATTGGATAATTGTAATTCGACCAAAAACAACCTTAGGAATAAAATATGGCCATTTAGGCCCACATGGATTAGATTAGGACATTTATTATTAATTTATTTAAAGAAGGGTTAAAATAGTTAAAATCAAAGTTTAATAACTAAATAATTTTTAATATAGGTTTATACATAAGATAAATTCGACTAGAAATATTAATTAGAAATATAAAAATATTTCCTACATAATGGTATTTTATTTGTAATTTTTAGACATTAAATAATTTAATTTATTTATGACACAAAGATGATGCAGTAATTATCTTATTAATGAAATATTGACATAATTGATGTTATAAATACCCAAATAAATGTAATTTGATACTTTTTATGAATTCCACTAATTTTATAGGTTAATATGACATGTTATTATTGATTTCATTAACTTTTTCCAAAATAATCATTCTATTATGATTTTCACAAAAATCAATTACTAAATAGTGTCAAAATTGACATAAAATAGTTTTTAAAACAAATATTATATTATTAATTATTATTTAATTCCTAAAAATCTAAGTTTCGGCCAAATGACTTAGATAAGGTTATATATATTATTAATAAACAACTTGGGGTTCTTTTGGCTTGTTATAGTAAGTTTATTAACCTTATAGAGTAAGAACACAAAAAGACATGGTAAAAGTAAATTTATCTAACTTAAAATTAAATATAAATGATAACGTTAAAATAGGAACCTAAACTTGTCTAAATTATATTGGATGAGATTATTTCGACCCATACCCACCTTATCTTCGAAATAAATCAATTTGGAGCTATTTAAAACCTAATATGACTTTATAATAAAATAATATTTTTAGTTTTTCTAAAGGTGCCCCTCTCCTCCCTTATAAAAGGGAACCTCCTCCCTCTCTTCCTCACACCACTTTGAGCCTTCAAGCTCAGCAAAACACTGCCAAATTCTATTCTACACTTCTCTAGAAACATCCTAGAGGTCCTGGTCTTCTTCAAAGACAAATTTTAGTGCCCTAAAAGGAGGTCTCAAAGAAGCGCTTCAAAGAAGAGGTAATGTCCGTTACCGATTCTTTCAACTTTATTTCTTATTCCACTTCTTATTATTTAGTTGTTTCATTATGAAGTAATAACATAAGTATAATTAATATAATTATATGTTATTATAAGTATTAAACAACCCTATTTCACCATCTATCCATCCTACGGATAACGAAATCACCGCCCGTGCGTATGTACGGAATACCGTCTCCACGCCGTGGTGTAATATATTTTCTACCACCACCTTACTTGGATGGGTATAATGGTGTAAATAATGACTATATATGATTATTGTAAAGTGATATTGATTCTTAAATAGTATACATACACTCCAATACAATTCCACGATCATGGGAACGATATCATCGCTCGTGCGTACGTACGAAATACCGTCTCCACGATGTGATGCAGCTCGTTCTACATGATCTTCATTGCATAATTATTATATAAATGAATTGAATGAATGAATATGATATATATTACATTAATACCATTCTGGAAATGAGGAATCTATAACCTAAAAAGAAAAATAAGAATTTATTCGACAAAACACGCATAAGAACAAAAAGTAATAAACACCCGAATAACAAGTAGTAATGAAATATTACTAATAAAAAGATAAAAATATGACCATATATGATATCATAAAAATAATTATGATTCTGGAATAAGTCAATAACATTATTTAAATCATTATACAGGAGGTTCAGACACTTACGAAGCAAATCGGATCTAAGGTAAGGGAAAATATCACAATCTCATTTTTATCTGAGATTGTTTGTACTTTGGTATTTACTGGGGTGTATTTTATCATCCACATCCATGTTTTCTCAATATGTAATATTATTTACATACACCTACAATTGTTTAAATCCAATTTTACCCTTCAGTGAGTTTTTAGTAAAAGATATGAAAGGAATCTTTTGTTGTTTTTTGTACGATGTACTTTTTGACTTTTCCGACAAAAGTACGAGAAGAATGTTTTTTTAAATTATACGACATGAATGGATTTTTTAAAAAATTATTTCCAAGAATATTACCTTACAAGTTTTCAAGTTTATTTTTAATCAACTTATTTTAGTTTAGAATTGTATGACATGTTAAGAAAGGAAAAGTGTTTTTGAAGTAGAAAAGATATTTTCCTCGAGAATGGAGTTCAAGTGTTTTATCAAAATTATTTTCCATATAAGATAATAAAGGGTTCTGTTTCTATCCCTATTATTAGATTGATTTGATTATGTTGTGATGGAATTATTTTTATGAATTCCTTTATCTTATATGAATTGTTTTATGATGTCACGATGTTTAAGATTCCCATTTTTATTACATGGGTTATGCTATGATGTATGGTTTATGATTTTGTGGCACACATAAGAATGGTATCATTATGAGATGGGTGGGACCTATACCTCCCTCCAATGCATTGGGTAAAGATTTTATATTTCATGAGATAGACATGGCTGGAACGGCAGGTTAAACCGGTTCAGTGAAACAGGACTGAAACGAGGAGTGAACTCGGTTTATAAATGTAATTTGTCCACTAAGACAGTCTTGGAAATGAGTCTTGAATAATAAGAAATGATTATCTATGATTATGTGTGTATTCCAAAAAGTTTCATGTTTTATGTTATGATTATTGGGATTGCATTTCACTACTATGATTTATCCCATGTTATGATATTATGATCTGTTTTGCAGGTTATGATTTCCAAAATGTTATGTTCTTATGAATATGATGTGATTGATATTTCTTTTGTTTACCCTTACTGAGCATTTGAGCTCACCATTTTCTGTTTTCTTTTCCCCAGGATATAAAGAAAGGTTTTAGATAAGAAAAAAAGGGAAGATATTTATGGGAGATGTTGAAGATCTTTCACCATGATTAGAAGATTACGTTCCGAGTTTCCAAAGACACTAAACTATTACGGTCCTTGTGTGTGTGTTTTTGTTATGTACTAAGTATTCTGAAAAAGTAATGTAATGTCCATGTACGTCAAGCTTCGGGTCTCTACAATAACCTTTCAAATTCACCTACTTGAAACATTATTATGTTTCACATTGGTGACTTTAGAAGTCCATAAAATATAAAATATAAGAACAATCTAAATGAAACATCAAACATGGATTAAACATATAATAAAATAGTTTAAAATAAAAACAATTTATTAAATATAACAAACCAATAATAATTTACATGACAAAAAAACTTTATAGATTAAAAACATAACAAGTACACCTCAAAAAATTTATGTGCATGAAATATAGTATAAATAAAATTTAAAAAAATGACCCTGAAAAAACAATAATTGAAAATAAAAAGAATGTCAAAAAATAATAAATTATAAATTATAAAAATTTTATTATTGTTAAATACTATGAATTACATTTTTAATAAATAATAATTATATTTTAAAATAGTTACCATAGTTATAATAATAATTTGGAATAATGATGTATACAATATAATTGTTAATGTAAATAGTAAATTTTTTAATAATATAATTTAAAATAAATATTAATTGAAATTTTAAGATAGGAAATATAATTGTTCATAATAATAATATTATTAATAATTTTTAATACAATTATTAATCATTTATAATAACCATAATTGTAATAAATATAATATTTTAATAATAAACAAATAAATAAATAATAATTCTAAAGATTATATATAATCTAATTATTTATGTATTTAGTAATAATAAATAATAATATAATTAAAAACGTTATTAATAGATTAAAAAATGATTAATAACTATTAAATATTAATAATTTATTAATATTAATTAGCAATTAATTAGTGATTATTTAAAATTGTTTAAAATATTATTAATATAAATTAGTAAGTTATTAATATTTAGTAGTAAACATTAATAGTTAATTATTATTTAATAGTAAGTAATATTTATTATTAATAGATTAAAAACAATTAATAATAATATATTATTAATTCTACGTAGGAAGGAGAGGACCTAAATACCACGTCAGAAATGTAGAATGTTTTCTGTAGGAAAGAGAGAACCTGAATCCCACATCTGAAATGTAGAATGATTTCCAAGACAAGGCCTCTTATAAAAGGGAGTCTTATATGAGGGTTTCTACCAAAATTCTAAACTGCTTTATTAACAGTAATGCTAGAAATTAAATTGAAGATAAATTCTGCTGAAAAACATTTAAATGTTGTTGAAATTTTTATTTTTTTATATATATATATACAATAATAATAATAATAATAATATTTTTTTTAAAAAAATTGAAGGGAGAGTCTTCTTTATAATTTTTTTAAAGAATACTCTCATTGAAATATCTTCTTCTTTATAAAACATATTAAGAGGGAACTTTCCAAGAAGATGCCTTCTTAATAAATATATTAAAGAAGGTGTTGTCTTGTATAAAAACTTCTTTAAAAAACCTTTGAAGAAGGTGATACCTTAACAGGCACCTTCTTCAATGTTTTACTAAAGGAAGGCACCTTATAATC
Source organism: Viscum album (assembly GCA_963277665.1). Lineage (NCBI taxonomy): Eukaryota > Viridiplantae > Streptophyta > Magnoliopsida > Santalales > Viscaceae > Viscum > Viscum album. The sequence goes on along the minus strand of OY728140.1, from coordinate 1,706,212,763 downwards.
AAGCATTCACCCTTCTGCGCATCCCCTCCCCAAAATTACCTTAGTTTGGGAATTACTTTTCCCCTAACCCTATTTTGGGAATTTGTTTTGTTTTTTATGTTATATGTGGACTGTTTCAAGCATTATGAAGAAGAAGATGACAAATGGAATTTTTAACACTTTGCTGAACACTACAAAAAGGGAGGTAATAGTGGCGGTTGTTTTTCTCTACATAGAGGTTTAAACTGCCACCATATGGTTTAGTGATGGTTAAAAAAACCCTTTTGTATTTCATGGTTAATAATACATTAGCATTGCTTCTTCCTATTTAGAGTTGGGTTTTATATGCGTTGTATTTCATTAATTTAGCGGCGACTCCCTATTAATTTATCAGCGGTTTGTTTTTTTTTAAAATAAGACCGAAATAAAATTGATGAAATGAACACAACCAACAATAAAATCTATAATGATGGTTTTGTTTTTCAGTAGTTAATGATAACCCCCTATAAATAAAATCTTTAAAATATATTTAGCAACTGTTATTATAAAATTCCATTGAATATATTTCGATAAATTTTATTCTTTTAAAAAAATATTTAATAAAAAAAATATAAAATCCCTGACATACAATAAACTAAAACATAAATGCACAATAAACTCATACATACATCATCATAAGTCAATAGTCATATATATACAAACTCAATCAATCAATACATCGGTCAACACATACCTCAGTTAATCCATAACTTAGTTAACCCATAACTTAGTCATCAATATATACACACAAAATATATCCACCTACAATAAACCATGACCAATATACCTTCATCGCATGACTTTAACTGCATCCATCTATATCCACATTATCTCATCAACCAAAACCGACTACATCATCTCATCAACTAGAATAAAATAAGAAGTTATAACTTAGAACTGAATATAATAAATCAGAATTACATAAGAATCACTGATAATATTTAAACATACCCCATCAAATAAGAACCACCAGAAATTCCTTATGAAGAATGTTTTGGATCTGAATGGTCAATGTCCTAACTACTATCGATATTTGTCAACTACAATAAAAACCATAACATTTAAGAAAAGAAATGTAAAATAGAATATACATAGAATATATTCATAATGTTTCACATAATATTTATTATGTTTTTAATCAAATAGAATATATTTTAAAAAAAAAAATATATCACGTTGAAAACTTTTAAAACACAAACAATGCTATTTAAGATATGATTCAACACTTGGAACTAAAAAGTGTTAAGTATATAACAATGTAATCAATTTTGAAATTGACGTGCGATGTGTTTGAAATTTACCTAATAAAAAACATATAAAGACTTTGATATAGTAGTACATCTTATATTTCAAAAATAATTCAATGGAGGAAGTCCTATAATTTCTCATCAATAAGAGATCGTTTTCTGTTTGTTTTACCATGACACACACATTTTAGTGTTTTAAGACACTAAAAACACATTTACAGGAATCCCAGGTAAACCATAACTCACAATGACGTGTTGTCAGTTCCAATATTTCAAAAATCAATCTATAGTCATTTTCCTATGATTTAATTGTAATTTGACATCATTTGTGTTGTTTTAATCCCCTCACACATGTTTTTAAAGACTTTGGTATCTTTAAAAACTAATTATAGAGTCATTATGAGAACACCACAAATCATATGGATGTGTTTTCTATGCATACATGCCAAAAATAATTCATCGATGGTTGTACCCTGATTTTTCATCAACCTGAGATAGTTTTCTTGGATTTTGGTCATTACACGCACGTATTAGGGATTTAAGACATTGAAAACACATTTAAGAGCATCCTGGAAAAAATGTATCTCACAGTGACGTGTCATCAGTTCCAACATTTCAAAAATCAAACTATAATAATTTTCCTTTGATTTCAGGATATCCCTTCATTTTTCCCAGTTTTTACCCCTGTGCACACTTTTTTAAAGGCTTTGGTACCTTTAAAAACTATTTACCAAGTCATTATGACCACACCACACAGTGGATTGACTTGTTTTGTGTGCGTACACATAAAAAATAATACAACAATGGTTGTCCCGTAATATCACATCAATCTGAGTTTTTTTCTATGGTTCTGGCCATTAAACACATGTTTTAGTGTTTTAAAACACTAAAAACGCATTTACAAGCATCCAATGAAAAATTAAACTCATAAAGATGTTACATCAATTTATAAATTTCAAAAACCAACATATATTTATTGTCCTATGATTTCATGGTCATCCGAGGTTGTTTTCCTGGTTTTGATCCCCCGACACACGTTTTTAAAGGCTTCAATACCTTTAAAAACTATTTATCAAGTCATCTTGATAACACCACATGTCATATTGATGTGTTGGTTTTATATACACATCAAAAATAACTCAATAGTTATTTTCCTATGATTTCACATCAATCCGATGTTGTTTTCTATGATTTTGACTGTTACACACATGTTTTTGTGTTTTAAAAGCCTATAAACGCATTTATTGGAATCTTGGAAAAATTGTATCTCAGAATATCATGTTTTATATTACTAATTTATTTTTAAAAATCTACGATCATTTTCCTTTTATTTCATGTCCATTTGACACCATTTTCATGTTTTTACCCCCCGAAACACATTTTTAAAGGATTTAGTACCATTAAAAACTATTTACCGAGTTATTCTGACCACACTACACATAAAATTAATGTGTTGTGTGTTCATATATGTGAAAAATACGATATCAGTTGTTTTACCATGATTTAACGTCAATTTGAGCACATTTTCTATGGGTTTGGCCGTTACAAACTCATTTTAGTGTTTTAAAATACTAAAAAATGTGTTTATGGGAATCATGGGAAAACCGCAACTTAGAATGGAATGCCATCAATTCCTTTATTTCAAAAATCATTAAATATCTATTTTCCAATAATTTCATGGCCATCCGACATCGTTTTCCTAGTTTGACCCCCTAATACACATTTTTAAAGACTTTGTTACATTTAAAAACTATTTACTAAGTCATTCCGACCACATCATATGTTAGATTTATGTGTTACATGTGCAAACACATAAAAAAACACAGTGGTCATTTTCCCATGATCTCACATCAACTTGAGTTTGTTTCCTATGGTTTATACCCTTACATTCACAATCTAGTGTTTTAAAAATACTAAAAAGATGCTTAAAAGCGTCCTGATAAAATTGTAACTCATAATGATGTGTCTTCAGTTATTACATTTTACAAATCAATATATAGTCATTTTCAACTGAGTTCATTCCCACTCGACATCGTTTTCCTAGTTTTGACCCTAAAACACACACTTTTAAAGGTGTAATTAGCTTTAAAAACTATTTACCAAGTCATTCTGACCACATCACACATCAGATTGAAATTCTATCTATGCGTACATGTCAAAAATAACTCAACGGTGGTTCTCTTTTTTATTTTAAATCAATCTAATCTCATTTTATATGGTTTTAACTATTGAACATTTTAGTGTCTTAAAACACTAGAAACATGTTTATGGGAATCCTAGGAAACCTATAATTTAAGTGGACATTTTTATAGTTTTTATGTTTATAAAATTAGTCTACAACCACAGTCCTCCGATTCCATGGACCAATGATACCATTTTATTGGTTTTGACCCCCCGAAGCACATTTTTAAAGGCTTTGGTACTTTTAAAAACTGTTTACCGAGTCATATTGACCACACTCCACATCGTATTGATGTGTTTTGTGTGTGTACATATAAAAAATAAGTCAATGATGGTTTTCCCATGATTTCACATCAATAAAAGTTTGCTTTCTATGGTTTTTATAGTTACATCCACGATTTAGTATGTTTAAAACACAAAAAATACTTTTATGGTCATCATGGAAAAAAAGTAACTCAGTATGACATGCCACCAATTTCTACATTTCAAAAATAAATATACAACCACTTTCCTTCAATTTTATTGGAATACTATGACATTGTCTTGGTTTTTATCCCCCAACACATGTTTATTAAGGCTTTTGTGCCTTTGAAAACTGTTTATTGAGTCATTTTGACCACACCACATGTCAAATTTATGTGTTGGGTATGCGTACATGTCAAAAATAACTCAAAATTGGTTTACCATGAATTTACATCAATATTATGTCTTTCTCTATGGTTTTTCTTCATACACGCACGTTTTAGTGTTTTAAAACACTAAAAACGCATTTATAGGAATCCTGAGAAAATCATAACTAGGAATGATGTGTTGTCAGTTCCTACACATTAAAAATAAGTCTACACTAATTTTCCTTTTATTTCATGGAAACATATCATTTTTTCCAAGTTTGGAACCCCTAACGTATGTTTTGAAAGAATTTGTTACAATTCAAACTATTTACTGAGTCAAAACTGAGAAAACGAGATTAGATTGTTTTTAAAATTTTGGATAATGATCTATATTTCAATTTTTATGTATAAAAATCAACCACACATCAACTAGGTACACGATGTGGTCAATATGACTTGGATTTATTATTTTAGATATAAAAGTGTCATTTTAGATTTATTTATGGAAGTTGTATGTTTTCTTTGAAAATGTGTGAATGATCTATGAAATTTATAATTTACCTCAACTGGATGATCTACAAGGCTGGAAATTTTCTAGGGGATCATTCATGCCATCTTCTAAAGAATGAAAACTAATTAATTTTCTATTTTTGACTTCCATTGATCATATGTTTTCCTATAAGAGTCTCGTTCTTACACTTTTTTTCAACCTTGCAATTTCATTGTGTGATTCCTATTCAACGACACTACTTGAACCCCACTGGGTTTAAGAGTAACTAATGACAAAACTATATCAAATACAACTAATGGGATAGGCCCAGAACCCATCCCCTATACATTCTCAAAATGCTACTTCCCTAAAACAATTTCAACTGCATCGTTCTAGGAAACCGATGATGATTGTTAATGGTTCACATCCGAAAATTATTGAATTCCCTCATTTTAATATAACAATATTAACATTGTTTTTTTAAATTATCTTAAATTCATAATATTATTTAATTAATACATTTTTTGGTATTATTTATAGTTATTTCATTACTATAAAAACATAATAATGAAAAATAAACTATAACAATAGACAAGGATTAAATCTAATTAATTGGGGTCGACAATATTGATAAAATGATGCCAAATTTGAATTATTTGATCCATGTAGCTGGACACATTTAATTGGGTTTAAGGATTATTTGTTTTTATAATATAGTTTTTATTATTATTCTTTTATATTAGTGAAATAACATAAAATATTAATGAAAAGTATTTACTTCAACATCTTTGGCATGTTCGCTTACAAAACATCCATAAATTTTCCTATAAACATTAAACTGCATCCCTATCTAGCAAAAAAAGTGACCCAATTCATTAGCCTTTATAAAAAATATAAACAAGTTATAAAAAACATTAACATATAATAAAATGATATATATAATAATGAATAAAATATAAAATAAAATGGGTTTTTTTCTGAAAAAAAATGAGACACAACGATATGAAGAAATACTTGTTTTCCATTATTCAGATTATTTTTTAGGTCATTCCTATAAAAACTAGAAACATTAACAAAAATTATAATTTTATTGTGTTTATGTTATTAAGATACTATAAAATATGCAATGAACTCATGATATGTATCTCTATTAATATTGATAAAAATCATACATTTCTCACGAGAAATGACTTCAGGAACTTTCTCATACATATTTTGTGAGCTTAGCGATGTTTCATTAAATTCATTCCCTAATATCCATTTAAAATCTGTCAATTTATTTCACAAATTTATCAGAGTCTGTGGGCATGAAACAGAGTCAAGGGCATCAAAACAAAGAAACATATAGAAAAAAATATAAAAATTCATAAGTAGATTAAAAAAATTACTCAGGTCTTTTAAGTTAGTTATCAATGAATATTAAAATAATATTACCTTTACTTTATTATCAAATACCATATTTTTACAAGCTATGGGAATATGCCTCTAATATTTATAATTTATTTTAAATCTTACCATCTCGCAAACAAGCTTCCTAAGAATCTATCCATAGATTCCAACAATGTCACCTATAGGCATCTTGAACTCCTAAAATGGAATAATAATCATGAAGTCCTTAAAGTACCATACATTTACTATGTTCATATTTATATCACTTCTATTATGATTATTATTTGTTTGTAAAATGTATTAAATAATTAATAAAATATATAGTTTTTTGTACATTGACATACATAGAAGTAATGCTAACTCACAAATATCCCCTAGATAGAGGGGTGAAAAATTTCTCTATTGTGGGAGATGAATCATATGGTGGGATACTAAAAACATATGTGAAAATGGATGGCTCTCTAAAAAGTACCAATTGATCTTCATCACCCATATCATATAATTCTCCCTGCTTTAAGTGCACAACAACACTCCAACCTTCATATATATCATCATCCAAATAATAAAACATCTTTTCTTGTGAAGTCAAGATAAATGGATCTTGCTCTGTATGCTCACCAGTATGGATCAACTGAGAGAAGTTGAAAAAAGTAAAATTTAACGAATATTTCATTATACCACTATCAATTTTGAACAACTTTTATTTGAATAAGAAAACTAAAAATTTACCATGATGGTTTAATTCAATTATATCAATCATCTCTCCATAGTATCCCACCTCTGTAAGTGTAAATACACCACTATTTTGAATTTTCATGTCTTTTTCATGATAAATTTTATGAAACTTGAAACCATGAATATTGTATGCATCGAATATCTTATCCTTCCTTAGAGGACCTTGAGAAAAAAATTCAAATCATTTGATATTTCAGCTCAATTATCAACATCCATTATTTAGAAAATAAGATATAAGGTTTTACTTTTAATATATCCAAAATAAATTCATTTTAATAATATAAATATGAGTATATACTTCACAATAGGAGACCCATTCACCAATATTTTTATTAATATATATTTTTAATTGCATATCATTTTGAGCTCAAACCCTTAGTCGCCTCTTTGTTTACAATCAAAATTCTTCAATAAATGGATGTGAAATAATAATATTGAGTATCACATATCTATGTTCCTATAGAAACTACAATTCATAAAATGTAAAATTTCAACCCTTTCCATTTGGTCGTCTAATAGTTGGAAATACCGATGATTGGTTTTCTGAAAGAGAATTATGGAGATATCATTAAAACATCCAACATAACTAAATATATTCTTATTCCTATCCAAATACCTAGAATATAAGGTTAATCAATCTTTGGCTATGTATCCTTCAACAATAGACCCTTTTTATTGAGCCTTATTCCACACATCTGACTTCAAATCACCTAAGAACATGATGAAAAAAGAAACATATTAAAAAAATCAAGCTATGATTTGATAAAATTGAATTCACCAATGAAAATAAAAATAATATCAAAAAACCTCTCAACTGGATACATCTATTGATAGTATACTAGTCCACTAAGTTTATCTTCTTCAACCAAATTAATAGTTAAATGAACCATGATTGTGAAAAATGGAAGGTGAAATAACAAATCAAAATGAAAAAGTGTGAAAAAATTTGTTCTTAATGATTATCAAGATTAGTTGTTTTTATAGTTTTTCCCCAAATATATCTAAAAAAGGTACAAAAATAAACTATAACTATAGTTTATTCTTCAGGTAACTTATTTTTCATGACCCGTCCCCCGGGGCCAGTGCCGTGACTACCCCAAGTCCGCCTTCCATAGGCCATGGGCTGACGACTAGCACCGAAAGGTTTATTCCCTAAAACCGGGAAGTAATTTCCTTTATGAACTGAAAACACACACAACCAAGAACACAAAAAGATATGAACACAAGTAAACTATATAGTAAAAGAGTGTGTATAGGAGAAAAAGGGGCCAGAATACAAGCCCAAATAGAAAGTACAAAAAAATTGAAAAAGTACAAGTAGACTGAAACAACTCCTGTGAACACCCACCAAGGATTCTACCTGAAGGGTAGGTACAGCTCTCAAATGATCATCTTTGCTGTATGCCTTGCCTAATGTTGACCTCCAAGCTACCTCCAGTCCTGGTACTCTTGTCCATAGTTAGTTCTGTCCGTCATCTGCACCAAATATAGTAAGGTGTGGGCATATCCTGTGCAGGGGTGAGTATAACGATACTCAGTAGGGACCTCAAGACCCTCAACGGTCTCAAAAAATCCACAAAGGATAAACCACAACGCATGTAAGAAATCAAAAACACTACTTAGGTATATACCCATACATATACCTAAGTTATCAAGTATACCAATCTCATTCATGAGGAAACACAAGGTTCAACTCAAAATCCCAAAGCTCAATTGTTCCACAAAGGAAGAAATACCATGAACGTAACCCCACAAAGGTAAGTACCACAATGGTACACCACACAAAATATTACCACAAAGGTATCACCATGATGTTAAGTACCACAAAGGTATGCCATATAGAAGATTACCACAAAGGTATCACCAAGAAGGTAAGTACCACAAAGGTACACCACACGGAAGATTACCACAAAGGTATCACCATGAAGGTAATTACCACAAAGGTATGCCACAGAAAAGATTACCACAAAGGTATCACCACAAAGGTAAGTACGATAAAGGTACGCCACACAGAAGATTACCACAAAGGTAAAGACTTAGCTCACACCAGGTATAACTTAGGTACAATAGTAGATATGATTAGATGTAACTACTGAATCATCTTACTCTATTAAGAGGCAGACCCACATATGATCCTAAATCATCAGACCCATATAAGATCCTAGTACATCATCAGACCCACATAGGATCCTATTATAGAAGACCCACACATGATCTTAGAGTAGTCCCACATGGATTACTAGAGTGGATATAAGTGAGACTCTCAAACACAGACCCACAAAGGATCCCAAAGTATAGACCCACATAGGATCCCAAAGCACATGCCCACATAGGACCCCTTTCTCATGTTACAGCCAGCTATAGGGTTCCTGCACTAAGCTCTCTTGATTCCAAGAGGGTCCGCTACTCAATCCACAGGTCGATACTATAACTACCACAAAGTCCCACAAAGAATTATCCCAAAGGACCACCACGAAGAAGGGGTCTCAACTCAACAGACAATGTGTCAATCGGACCCCGGTAAGTAAGTTATTGACCTTTTAGTCTCGAGGGCCCGGTTGGATTCATATTCGATCCAACCCGGCCATACCCCAACTTTATAGAAAACCCAAGTGGGGTATACCAAAAGGACTGTCTCGATCCAAGGTTTCTATTGCCACAAACGGTTCATCAAACGAACACCTGTAGCTCAAGATATGGCTGAAAGAACTTATGGCACTGTGAGTTCAATGGTGTCCTTAGATTTCAATTCCGAGCACCGATTCAAAAGTTACAGAAACACGATCAAACATTTACTAAATGTACCTAAATTTTTTTCAAAAAAATCATTCTGGGAACACTGGGCCTCAGAATCACACACCGTCAATTTTTGCGGACTTGTAAAATTCCCATATAATTAAAAAACAATTTACATGGAATTTCTGAGTCTTTACATTCTCCCCACCTCAGGTATTTGCATCCCCGTAAGCCACAACTCAAACTATGGGAACATTAAGAAGTATTGAGTATGAATCTGAGCCTACCACTCCCATGTGCTCTCCTGTAGGTTCCTGTGATTCCAACGCACGAACACCAAAGGTATCGACCACCCACAAAGGAATCGCTCCTGTTGATCCTCAATATCTACTGGAACCTCCGTAAAGGTCACCCCATCGTCTATTTCCAGCTCTCCATGGTCGATGATGTGAGAAGGGTCATGCACATATCTCCTCAGCTGGGATATTTGAAATACATCGTGCACCCGATGCAACTGAGGTGGAAGAGATAAACAGTAATCCACCTCGCCAACTCTACTGAGGACCTGAAAGGGTCCGATGAACCCCAGAGATAACTTTCTGCTGTAGAAAAATCTCCGAAAATCTCATCAGGGTGAGACCTGTAGAAAGACGTGGTCACCATCGTTGAGATCCAGAGGTCTCCACCTCCTGTCAACATAAGAATTATGCTTTCTTTTTGCAATCTTCATCCACTCCTGGATGATCTGCACCTTCTCTATGGTAGTCTGTACCATATCTGGTCCCACGAGTGCTGACTCCCCTGGGTCTGTCTAGCACAAATGTGATCTTCAAGGTTGTCCATACAATGCCTCGAAAGCTTCCATCCCAATGGTAGAGTGATAGCTGTTGTTGTATGAAAAATCCACCAAGGGAAAGTGATCCTCCCAACTGTGACCGAAGTCAAGGACGCAAGCACGCAACATGCCCTCAAGGGTCATAATGGTTTGCTCAGTCTGGCCATCCGTTTGAGGATGGAAGGCGGTGCTCAAATGAAGTTGCATCCTGAAAGCCTCCTGCAACCCCTTCCATAGTTGGGAAGTGAAAAGTGCATCATGACTGGAGACAATCATCAAGGGTTCTCCATGTAGACGCACAATCTTCGACACATAGAGGTGTCCCATGCTCTCTACTATACCCTTCTCTATGATCGGTAGGAAGTGGGATGACTTGGTGAGTTGGTCGATGATCACCCAGATAGAATCATGACCCATGGATGTTCTTGGAAGTCCTGTCACGAAGTCCATGGATATCTCATCCCACTTCCACTATGGGACCTTTAAAGGCTGAACAAAGCATGCTGGTAACTGATGCTCCACCTTAACTTGCTGACAAGTGAGGCACCAAGAGACAAACTCTGCTACTACTTTCTTCATTCTTGGCCACCAGTGCTGCCGTTGGAGATCCCTGTACATCTTCACCACTCTTGGATGTACCACTAGAGGGGATGTGTGTAACTCCCTCAACACTTCCTCCCAAAGTGACACTGGTACCATGGTACATCCTCTAAAGAGGATGACATGCTCCCCAACTTCAGAAAATCCGTCAGGTTCCTCTCCTGTGGATATGTGAGAACGCTGAGCCTTGTAGTCAGTGTCCCTACGCTGCGCCTCCCTGACTCGCTGAAGAAGTGGGGGAGTGACTGTAAGAGACTGAAGAAAAGCTACTCCATCTCAATCCACAAAGGATATCTGCCAAGCAGCCAGCTGCTCCATCACCTCACCTAGAATCTGTATACCTGATCTTCTACTGAGTGAATCTACTACAATGTTCCCATTCCCAAGAGTATAGACTATCTCAAAGTCATAGTCTTGGAGGAACTCAATCCAAGATCGCTGTCTCAGGTTCAGGTCCTTCTGAGAGAATATATACCTGAGACTCTTGTGATCAGATTAAACTGTAAAACGCTCACCCATCATGTAATGTCACCACATCTTCAAGGAAAAGACCACTGCTGATAACTCCAGGTCATGGGTAGCATAGTTCTCCTCATGTTGTCTCAACTATCGAGAACCATATTTGATAACTGCTCACTCCAGCATCAGGACACATCCGAGCCCGGTCCCAATTCATCGTAGTAGACTACGTAATCTACGCCCTCCTATGGAAGCCTCATGATGGGGGCACTAGTCAGCCTCAGATTCAACTCATGAAAACTCTGATGGCATCTCTCCGACCACACGAAGGGTTATCCCTTCTTCGTCAACGCTGATAAAGGTGCTGCAAATCTGGAGAAATCTGGTACAAACCTCTAGTAGTATCCTACTAAACCCAGTAAACTCCATACCTCCATCACACTCTTGGGTGGATCCCAAGAAAGTACCAACTCAATCTTTGCTGGATCCACTGCAACTCCAGCCTCTGAGATGACATGTCCTAGAAAGTGAACCTCTCAGATCCAAAACTGGTACTTTGAGAGATTACCATAAAGATAGTGCTCTCAGAGTGTGTCCAGAACTATCGGCAAATGATAGGCATGCTCCTCCTCGGTAGCCAAGTAGATCATAATGTAATCGATGAAGGCTACTACAAAGTGATCAAGGTATGGCTAGAAGATCCTGTTCATGAGTCCCATGAACACTATTGGAGCGTTGGTCACACTGAATGGCATAACCAAGAACTCGTAGTGGCCATATTGACATCTAAAAGTCATCTTCTGCACTTCCTTATCTCGTACTCTGAGCTGGTGATAGCCTGATCTGAGGTTTATCGTCAAGAACCACCGTGCTCCATTCAGCTGATCAAAGAGGTCGTTGATCCTTGGGAGTGAGTACTTGTTCTTCACAGGCACCTGGTTCAGGCATCGATAGTCAACAAAAAGTCTCAAGCTCCCATACACCTTCTTGGTGAACAAAATCAGGGCTTCCTAAAGAGAAACACTGGGCTGGATGAACCCCTTTCCCTATATGTCCTCATGCTGCACTCGCAGCTCATGAAGCTCCACGGGTGCCATCAGATACGCTGGTGTAGATATCGGTGCAGTCATAGGGTACAAGTCAATGTAAAAGTCTACCTATATGTGAGGAGGTAGACCCGTAAAATCATCAGGGAAGACATCCGCATACTATTCCACCACTATAGGATAGCTCAGACACTCGACATCAACCGCTCCGAGGGTAATGCTAGCCAGCTAGTGAGTGATCAGCTTCACTCTCCTCCGGGTAAGTCCATCCTATGCCGAAAAGGCTCCCTTCTCACTGGTGAAGGTAAAACTAGTCCCATCAGTGCGAACACACCACACTTTTCACCTAATACAAACAATCTGAGCATGAAATATAGATAACCAGTCCATACCCAAGATGACGTCGCAAGACCTCGACGCCACTACTAGGAGATCCCAGCCGAAGCTCTCGCCTCCTAGAGTAAGCTCACACTACCGGATCCAGTGCGTAATCGTCGAATCTACTCCCGTATAAGTCTCTAGACATAAGGATTGAGCCAAAGGCTCAAACGGAATCTCCGAGCTCCGAATTAGGGTAGTGGCAATAAAAGAATGAATGGAACCTGTGTCTATAAGTAATGCAGCTAAGGTGGAGTAGACAAAGATCGTACCACGAATTATCTTCGGAGAAAAATGATCGTAGGACTCAGCCGCCTAGAGTTGAGCTCACCCCTATCCACCTGATCCCTGTGGTCAGGGTGGACCACCTGGTAGTGTCAGTGGTAAAATCATGAATCGTCACCCACTGCCAGCTACACAACCAGCTCCTCTGCCATGTCCGCCTAATCTGTATGGACCTCCTCGGTCGAACCTCTATTTATGCCTGGGTAGTCCTTCCACCATCTGCTGATCATCCATACGGTGGGTCAGGTAGTCACGATCCATGTGAACCTGCCCACCGAATGTGTAACAATGCTTCCTCCTTGCATGACTGGTTCAATCTCCGGTGCCCCGCACAACCGACATTGAATCCTACGGTCGTCCACCTGTAGGTCTGGCCCTCTTGGTCCTCTGTGTCATCTGTCTGCTTCCAGCTACATAAGACTCCTCTACATGATGCCTAATGATGGGTCTCACAGCTGGTGAGTGCTCAGCAAGAAAACTCTCTACTAAGAGGGCTCTCTCTAACACCCCTGCCTATGTCGAGATGCTGAGAGAAATCATCGAAGCCCTGATCTCCCACCTAATCCCATGATCGAAGGTCTGGGACCTAAAGAATGGGTCCCACACCATATCAGTGGAGTAACATGAGAGGCCAGTGAACCTCTCTTAGTACTGATCCACATTCATGCTGCCTTGCTACAGTTGAAGAAGCTCCTGAATGCGCACTGTGTGAAGGGTCATAGAGACAAACTCTACCCAAAATAGGCTCTCAAAGTCTTCCCAGAGGAGTGTCACCTCATCGTGAACCTAGAGCATCAAGATCCACCATTTTCCTACTTCTTCCTGTAGAAGACTGGCGGCAAGGATCACCATGAGATCAGATGGTGTCCCAACCAGTCGGAGGAGTCTCACCACGGCCTCCAGCCAATCCTCAGCCGCATGTGGGTCCATCTCGCCCCAGAACCTTGGTGGCCTCTGGCGCTAGAACTCATGCAATGCGCTTAAGTGGCGTGCAGAATCTACTGCTGGGGCTAGTGACGTTAGTGGCCCAACGAGAAATGGTACCGCTGGTGTCCCCGTTGGTGCCTCTACTGAAAGAGGGCCTTGCACCAAGGCCTCGTTGCTCGGTGGGCCATCATCACGTACTACACCCGAAACCCTAGATGGTTATCTATGCGGAGGCATCCAAAAAAGAAACAGGTGCGCCATAGTCAATAAGTTATTCCTTGTGATCTGACTCAAAGAGTTCATGAAGAAAACTTTTCAAAACACACTTGCAATCAGTGTTTTCGTGCACTGAATCAGAAATCCGAAGTCAGGGTCTTGGTGTATGGATACGTCGTTCACTGCACCAACACTAGATTCCCTAAACTGATAACCACACTCACTAAACATAATACTATTGCTGTTAAAATAGAGTTCATATTCCAATGTTCTATGGTATAATGGACTCCTCTGATACCAATTTTTCATGACCCATCCCCCAGGGACCGACCCGCGACTACCCCAAGCCCGCCTTCCATAGGCCAGGGGCTGGCGACTATCACCAAAAGACGTATTCCCTAAAAGCGGGAAGGCATTGACTTTATGACATGAAAAAATACACAACCAAGCACACAGAAAGATATGAACACAAGTAAACTGTATAGTAAAATAGTGTGTACAGTTGAAAAAGGGGATAGAATACAAGCCCAACTGCAAAGTATAAGAAAACTAAAAAAGTACACGTATACTGAAACCGCTCCTATGAACACCCACCAATAATCCCACCTAAGGGGTAGGTACAGATCTCAAACGATCATCTCTACGGTAAGCCTTGTCTAATGTCCACCACCATGCTACCTCCAGTCCTGGTACTCTCTTCTACAGTCATCACTGTCCGTCGTCTTCACCAAACACAACCAGGTGCGGGCGTAGCCCGTGTAGGGGTGAGTATAACGATACTCAGTAGGGACCCCGAGACCCTTGAAAACCTCACAAAATCCACAAAGGATAAACCACAAATCATGTATGAAACTGAAAACCCTACTTAGGTATATTCCCATACATATACCTAAGTTATCAAGTATACCCATCTCATTCATGAGGAAACACAAAGACCAAATCAAAATCCCAAAGCTCAACTGTTCCACAAAGGAAGAAATACCATGAATGTAACACCACAAAGGTAATTACCACAAAGGTATTCCACATAGAAGATAACCACAAAGGTATCACCACGAAGGTAAGTACCGCAAAGTTACACCGTACAGAAGATTACCACAAAGGTATCACCATGAAGGTAAGTATCACAAAGGTACACCACACAGAAGATTACCACAAAGGTATCACCAGGAAGGTAAGTACTACAAAGGTACGCCAAAAAGAAGATTACCACAAAGGTAAAGACTCAGATCACACCAGGTATAACTTATGTATAGTAGTATAGATGATTAGATGTAACTACTGAACCATTTTACTCTGTTAAAAGGCAGACCCACGTAGGATCCTAAATCATCAGACCCACATAGGATCCTAGTACATCATCAGACCCACATAAGATCCTAGTACAACAGACCCACGTATGATCCTTGAGTATTCCCATGTGGATTCCTAGAGTGGATCCAAGTGATACTCTTGAACACAGACCCACAACGGTTCCCAAAGTATAGACCCACATAGGATCCCAATGCACAGACCCACATATGACCCCTTTCTCATGTTACAACTAGCTACAGGGTTCCTGCAATAAGCTCGCTTGATTCTGGGAGGGTTCTCTTCTCAAGACATAGGTAGATACTCCAAATACCATGAATTACCATGAAGATGTACCCCAATGTACTGCTATGAAAAAGGGGTATCAACGCAACAGATAATGCATCAATCGAATGCCCAGTCTGTAAGTTATTGGCCTTTTAGTCCCGATGGCCTAGTTGGATTCGTGTTCGATCCATCCTGGACATACCCCAACTTTATCAAAAACCCAAGAAAGGTATACCAAAAGGATCCTCTTGATCCAAGGTTTCTGGCACCATAGACGGTTCGTCAAACGTACGCCTGTAGCTCAAGATATGTCCGAAAGAACTACCAGTGCTGTGAGCTCAATGGTGTCCTCCGATTTCAATTTAGAGCACTGGTTCAAAAGTTACAAAAACCAGCTCACACATATACTAAATGTACATAAAAAAAGTTTAGAAATTTATTTCAGGAACATCCGGCCTCGAAATAATGGGCCATCAATTTTTACAGACTCGTAAAATTCCCATAAAATTAAAAAAAAATTACATGGAATTTCCGGGTCTTTACATTATTATAAAATGTTAATAAAAACAACTACTCTATTAGAATATATGATTCATGGATTTTTAATCCATGCAACTTACAATATTTTAAGTCAACGCACCTTGAAATTTTACTTGAATATCCATTTGGAACTTTTATATTCATTAAATTTTGAAGGAATATGTAATTGTCATGAATTTTCATTGTAAAAATTGTATAAGGATACTTAGAATTGTTATTGGACCACAAACCATGCTTTATATTCATTATTTAAAAACCTTATGATCATTAAGGTGACCCTTCAATTTACCCTACTCATTAAGCTGTGTAAAAATTAAATTTTCACTGGAGTTCTTCTCAAAATTCATTACATCAAGATTTGGACATATAAAATTAAACTCCCAATAAGTATGTATTAAAAATATACTCATTTTCTTCCACTAATGTGTTATAGATGCTTCAGATACTGTACATAATACCCTTTCCCCCTTCTTTAAATTGATTATATTTTCTAAATTCAATTGAGAAATTCATTAATTTTCCCATGATTTCTAAACCAGGTTATAAATTTAGTTTCTTATCAATTAAATATCTCTACTAAATTGTCTCTTATTAAAACTAAATTTATAATAAGCATCAAGAAATAGAAGATGGCACATAAAAAACCATTTTCTACTATGAGGTAATCATTGGGTTCAAAATTAAAATTACAAACTCAAAAATTAAAATCTGTTGAGTGATCCAAACAGATAAGTTTCATAGTCCAGGAAAGCCACTAATTTTACACATTAATGTAGCATGCATTTTGAATAGTTTTATCATTAAAGCATCATATGTTTTCATTCCATCATTGTAACGACCTAAAATTTTATAAATAAAATTTCCCTTTGTGGTTGAATTAAATTACCTATTATGTATTTTAGTTATAGAAAACAAATTAACTTATTTGGTTTTATTAAATCCTATCGAATTTAAAATACCATTAATAAGCATAACCATTGAACAATGATCATATGATTAGTATAAATATAAGGTTTTGATAAATTCAATTAACACAGACAAAGGAAGTGATGACCTCGACCATTAGGATCATACCCTATTAATCCCATTTATTATAGCTTCCAAGGGAGATAACAGAATTGGGATTTTCCTTTGACCAATACTAAGTCTAGATTCAACAAATAAAGCACAAGAGAAACCACTTACAATAGAAGTTCAAGCTCATCGAGATCACGACCCAAACCATGTATGCCGAACCACCCCATTAAAATCTAACTGTCACACACCTTACCCTTAGGGAATTTTCTTGTGTAATAAAGGGATATGTATCATGACTCTAATAATATGAATATATATATATTGTAAATAACAATGAATATATTTTCTTCTTATTGTTGTTACTTTATTAGTGATTTTGATTCAAAAATGATAAAACTCAAATTGTATTTTTGAATAATATGTAATTTCAATTAAAACATTTATTTTGATGAATTAATGGATTTTCAAAATAAATAATATTTTAATAAAATTTTATAATTAAATAATCATTATTAAATGTAAATGATAATGTAATTTTTATAAGGGTTCAAAAATTGTTAATGTTATAGAACCCAACATTTCTTAATAATTGTCGATTCTATTTTAAAAGTGAAAATTAAAATATTTATAAAATTATTTTGATAAAATAAATATTATTTTCTGAATCAAAATGTTGAAATTATTCATGGGTAAATTTTTCAAAATTTCATAAGAGTCATTTTTTTCATGTAAAAATTAAATATGATCTAAATATATGGCATGTATTATGACATCATAATGACCCAAAAGTGGTGTAATAAATTCTATAAAAGGTATACATGATCAAATACATATTTTCCTTTTAAAATAATTTTTAGGTTGTTTTATTAATTTTATGAAGTCTTTATGAATCCTCCAAAACCTATATTATATTTTAAGGTTTTAAAATGATTTCTTTAAGAACACAAATCACTTCAACATCACCAAGGGTAATATTTAAATAAGTTCAATCCCTATACTCATAAAATAATAAAAAATACTCATCATTATCCAAAACATGGGAAGGTATTTTGTTTTAATTACTTTATTTTATAGAGTCCAAAACCTATGATTGGGAAATAATACAAGATTCCTCTCTCTTTTCCTATATAAACCCACCCAATATCCAATATCTCTTCACTAAAAACCCTTATAGAACACCATTTCTATGAAATATCTTCTATAGTGTCCTCCCAAGATCCCTCAAGCTCTCAATAATCTCTTCCTAAGATTTTGGGATCACCCTCTTACGGCAAGGGATCCTTTCCTTCTCCTCTTTATTCAGGCATCTTCAACATTTTTTATCTGTTGTGTCCAATTAATAATGTTGGGATATGTTTTATCATATCCTTATTACTGTCCATTTGATATAAAAATGATAATATTCCCCTTTCACTCTCATAAAACCATTTGGTATTATGTCTTGGTGGTTAGCCTTGACTGATGTTTATGATGCCACATTTAAAGTTATCACCACATCCCCATGTTTCCATTATTTTATCACGCTATATCATTAATATTTGTCCATTTTTATGATTATAATCCTTTTTATGTAACATTTAATTTCCTATTGTCTATAATTTAATATTTTCTTCATATTATTCCATGTTTATTCCCTTACTAGGCTTTATAGATCACCTCTTTCTTATATATGTCCCCTAGTTATCCCATACAGTTTTAAGTATGATGGGATATTATGAGAATGTTAAGGAAGTTTTCAATAATGGAGATATACCCATATTTTAACTTTTTATTTATTTTACTTATTACCCAATGAAACTAGAATTATTGATCTTTTGGGTTATATTACGTCTAATATTTTTTAATAAATCATGAATTAATATGTAATAAAGTCATGGGTTATATTAGTTGGTATCATAATAATGTTTAGTTATTTTTGGGATTAGGATTAGAAAAATATAGTGAAATATTTAGGGATATTACTAAATATAAGAAGGCATCCCTAAATTTTGATAAATTATAGAGTAAGTGGTTTCTAAGAAAATACGCCCCTAAATGGACACTACAAGTGGATGTGGCTTAGTCATAGATGTACAAAGGGATAACACTTGAAAACACCAAATTGTTCTAGAATTGATTAGGTCCTGGTGCATGATAATGAGCCTTTCCGAACACCTTGTTTGGCACTCCTGGGGGATATTATTTATTAAATTTAAAATATCATTATGAACCATTATTAAGAGAAAAAAATTCCCATAAGAGTTTATGCTAGAAAATATATCATGGATGACATATATTGAAGCCTATAAATTCATAAGTTACAGAAATACATTTCATTTATATGTTATCTCTTTAATGTTATTATATTCATATTTATGTGTTTAATAGTTCAAAAATTACTTATCCCTATTTTTTCCATTTTCTAGCCAATGGCCTGAAATAGGAGGAACCCCTTAAACAAACAATGTGAAGGGAAATATTATGTATATTAAAATGAGATTACCAAACCAATTAGAGTAGGAATCACAATATTTTTAATAATACTCCCTCAATTGAATTATGTTTTTAATAGAAACCTAGATCGGGAGGAGTTCCCAAATCCCCCTAAGAAAGAAAAAGCTACAATTGAGACCATTATCAGACAAAGGCCTCCAAATTTTAATGGATCTTCTTATACCTTAATCATATAATAATGGAAAAAATCCATTGAGAAGATCTTATACATCCTTAAATGTTCCAAGTAAGAGAAGGTTATTCCAGTTTTTTATCGTATGGAGGGAGAAAAGGAATAGTGGTGGATATATATCAATAATATAAAGCCAGAGGAAGAGATTGAAGTGATGAGAAGAAAGAAATTACATATTTTTTTTAATAAATATTTTTCTCACACCCTATGAGTTAAAATGGAAATGGATTTTATTTCCCTCAATCAAAAATATTATGAATCTATCGATGTATTTGACAATAAAATAACAAGATTTCATGATATTCTTATGGATTTTTCTGTACCCCCGAGTACAAAGTTGACCTCTTCTTTGGTGGGATAAAATCGAGCCTATGAAAACTCCGGGTGATTTGATAATTCAATATATATGATGATATTTTCTAATGTACCATCATAGTCAAAATAGAGATAAGTGAATATGAAGGGCCTCATGGGGATAAGATTTTGAAATTAGAGTTTAATTTTAGCATTGATATGGATAAATCTAATGGTTTTAATAAATTTCAACACCCCACTTGTCAAAAGTGTGGAAAGAAGAAACATAAAAATTTTCTAAAGGGGATAAGGAAATTATTTAGGTGTGGGATGTAAGGGAAACTAGCTAGTGATTTCTAAGAGGAGAAAGCCACCAATGTAATGTAAGAGAGGAATGCTTTATTAAACCCTCAAACTTTGTTTCAATTTTTCAACTATAAGGAAGAATTTTACTTTTCAAACCGATTCACTAAGCTAAGGGTGGTTAGAGAAAGTCAGTGCCAACAACCTCCAAGGTAGAAAGGGTGATCTTATTCCCTTACAACTGCTGAGTTGGACCATGACAACAAAGTGGTGATATGTACACTAGTTATTCATTCAATAATAGACAATGTACTTTTTTATTATGGTTCTATGCATTCCTTCATGATTTTTTTGTAAAACTATTCATTCACCACTATAAAGCATGGAAGTAAAGCTATGAGAGAAAATAGAAAATGGAGACATTTTTGTACCTCAAGTATATAACTACAACCCTATAAAAAATTTTGGGATTAACTTCCCAGGTAACCTTGTGGGACTCCCTTGAGTTGAATTCTATGAAATTATGAATATGGATTGGTCTTCCTTACAAAGAGCCAACATAAATTTTCATGAGAAGTAAATCACTCTCTGTATCACGAATCATCCTCCAACATTTTACAAGCTCAAGGGTAATGATTAATATTCTTTATAACTAGTATATGAATCATGGATATTATTTCCCTATGATCATGAGTATCTAGCTAAAATTATTGATTCTAAGGAAAGTATCATCCTTAAATACATTCCCATTGTGATGGAATACACTGAAGGGTTTCCCAAGGAATTTCACAGTCTTCCTACTAGATGAGAGGTTTATTTTTCAATCTATATTATACCTAGATATTTTCCAATGTCTAAGAATCCATATAGAATGGTTTTTTGGGACTTGAGGTGTTGAATAAGAACCTATAGTAGAATTTAAATAAAGGGATCATATGCCTATGTGTTGCACCTTGGGGGGCACCAGTCCTCTTTGTCAAGAAGAGGGATGAATCAATGCACCTTTTAGTTGATTATCACGAGATAAAAAATATCCTTATAAAGAATAAGTACCATCTTCCATGGGTTGATGAATTTTTGGTAAGTGTGGATCCCAATACTTATCTAAGGTGGATCTTCGGTTAGGGAGTTATAAAGTAAGGGTGAATAAATAGGATATCCCCAAGACTACTTTCCATACAACGTACAAGCACTTTGAGTTCATATTAATGTCATTTATACTCACTAATGCACCACAAAAATAAATTGAATCGATGAATGGAATCATTATATATTACCTCAATAAATTTGTGGTAGTCTTTATATATGATATTCTTATATGCTACAAAACAAAGGAGGAGCATGAGAAGCATCTGAGCACTATGATAAAGACCTTATGAAAAGAGAATATTTATAAAATGTACAAAAAATGTGAGTTCTGGTAATATTAGGTCTCATTATTGGGGAATATTATCACAAGCATCAAGATAACTATGAATCCTTCAAAGAAAAAATTAAATAAAGGATGGACAAGGCCAATATCTGTGACATAAGTACATAGTTTCCATAGATTGGCTGGGTACTATCATTGATTTGTGATAAATTTTTCATGATTGTTAAACCCTATAACCAAAATAACTCTGAAGGGAGTCAAGCTTGTTTTTAATAATGAATGTGAAGAGACAAGGAGTTGAAAAATAGGCTTATCACTACACTTGTACTTACGCTACCCACAAGTGGGTAACTTTTCATGGTATTTAACAATGCTTCGATGAAAGACTTGGGCTGTTTGTTAATGCAAAATGAAAAAGTAATGGCCTATGCCTTAAGGAAATTGAATGTTCATGAACACAACTACCTAATGCATGATCTGGAGTTATATGTATTAATCTTTAAATTGAAAATATGGTTTTATTTTCTCTTTAGGGAGAAATGTGAAATATATATATATATATATATATATATATATATCATAAGAGCCTCAAGTATATATTTACATAGAAAGTGATGAATATATACCTATAGAGAAGGTTGGAGCTGATTAAGGTATAAGACTATTTAATCCACTACCATCCTATGAAAGAAAATAAAGTGGATGAATCTCTAAGTACATAGGATCCAACAATTTTATCATTGACGATAATTGAGAAGGATCCAATCATCTTAGAAATAAAAGGATGGATATGGGAATCTTAAAGGAAGGAACATCATCAATCCTTCCATAAATGCATAATTAAACTTCTCTTTTGAAGAAGATAAATAATTCTCAAATAGATGATGTGTAAATTCAAAAGAAGGTTGAAGCTATAAGAAATGGGAAATTCTCAGAGTTCAAAATTAATGAAGGAGTTGTAAGATTTGGGTCATGACTATGTGTACCATCAAATCATGAGTTAAAGAAGGATCTATTGGATAATGCACATAGCTCAACCTTCTTCATACATATTGGGAGTATAAAAATGTATCGAGATATCCAAGAGAACTATTGGTGGGACAATATAAATAAAGAGATCACATGATATAAATCAAGGTCTCTTGTATGTCTGGAAGTGAAAGTTGAAATAAAAAAATCCAAGGGGATGATGAAACCAATTACCCATGCCAACATAAAAATGGAAAAACATAACCATGGATTTTGTCACTAGTCTTCAAAATACATCAAGATAAAATAATGGTATATAGGTTGTGGTGGATAGTTTTACAAATACCATTTACTTAATTGTAATTTGATAGGAATTATCACTCAATCAACTTGCAAGGATATACATTAAAGAAGTGGTGAGGCTACATGGGAAACCACTATAAATTGTATCTGATCAAAAGATTTACCTCAATGTTCTTAAAAATTCTCCAACCTACTATAAATACTGAGTTGAACATCATCATGAATTATCATCCTCAAATGGATAGTTAATCTAAGTGGACTATCTAGATACTTGAGGACATGTTGAGAGCATTCTCAATGGACTTTAAATGAGGATGAGATCAACATCTTCATCTGGTTGAGTTCTCATATAGTAATAGTTTCCACTCAAGCATACAAATGGATCCCTATGAATCCCTATATGGGAAGAGGTGTAATACAACTACATGATTGTATGATATTGGGGAACACAAATTGATAGGTCCTAAAATGATTGAGGAAATGATGGAAAAGTTCAATGATATAAAAAAACACATTAGGGATACTCAGAGTTGAAAAAAGATCATTGATATCAATCATTGATGAGACCTAGAGTTTGAGGTTGTAGCTAAGGTATTTCTCCACAAATCTCCATGGAATAAATTTATGAGATCTGGGAATAAGGCAAAGATTATTCCAAGGTATATATGTACCTTTGAGATCCTTGATCACATCAGAGTAATGGACTATATACTAGCACTCCCACATAAAATATCATAATTATATGATCTATTTCATGTATCCCTGTTGAGGAAGTACATACTAGACCCATCACATATACTGTATCTAGAGGTGGTACCATTGGAGAATGATCTTTCATATGAGGATAATATGGTGAATATCTTAGATCATAGATATAAAGTTATACAAAATAAGAAAATACACTTGGTCAAGGTTCTACAGAGAAATCACAAGTTTAAATTAGAAATAAAGAAACTATAGGATATGATGAAAAAAAATTATCACCATATGTTTTAGTGTGTGAAATGAAAATTTTTAAGGGAAATTTTTTTGAAGAGGGGACGATTATAATGACCCAAAATTTTTAAATAAAAAGCACATTGGGGTTAAATTAAATTCATTATTATGTATTATAGTAATAAAAAAACATTCATTTATTTTGATTTATTATATCCGATCAGTTGTAAAAGATAATTAAGAATCATAACCATTTATAATATATCCATTGAAGAGTGATCATATGATTAATATAAATATAAAGTTTTGATAAATCCAATTGACACAGAAAAAGGAAGTGATGACCTCAACCTATAGGATCATAACCAATGAATCCAATTTATCTGAGATTCTAATGGAGATAAAAAAATGTGGATTTTCCCTTGGAAAAGTCCAAGATGATATCAAACAAATAAAGTATGAGCAAAACCATTTATAGGATAAGTTTAAACTCATATAGATCACGAATAAAACCATGTATGCCGAATTACCCCATGAAAATATCATCAACTCACACCATATCATTAGGTAGTTTGTGGGTATAATAAAGGGATATGTATCAGGACACTAATAATATTAATATGTATATTTTATAAAATAAAAAATATATTTTCTTTTTATTTTTGTTACTTTATAAATGATTTTGAATTTGATATGATAAAACAAAAATTGTATTTTTAGGTAATATACAATTTTAATTGAGACATTTATTTTGATCAATTAATGAAATTTTAAAATAAATAATATTTTAATAAAATTTTATTATTAAATAATAATTATTAAATGTAAATGATAATATAATTTTTATGATGTTAAATGAAAATTTTATAAGGATTTGAAAAATTTTATTGTAAAAAAGCCCATTATTTTTCAATAAATTTAGACTGTATTTTAAAAGTTAATATTAAAATATTTAGAAACTATTTTTATAAAATAAATATTATTTTTTAATCAACAAATTGAAATTACCCAATAGTGAATTTTCTATAATTTTCTATGATAGTCAAATTTTCTGGTTAAAATTAAATACGGTATAAATATATTGTGTGTATTATGACATAATAATGACCTAAATGTGATGTACTAAATTATATAAAAGTTATCCATGAAAAAATATATGTTTCCTATTTAAAATAATGTGTTTTTAGGTTATTTTTTTAACTTTATAAATACATTATGAATCCTCCAATACCTATATTATATAATAAGGTTTTAAAATAATTTTGTTCGGAACATGACTCACTTACACATTACCAAGGGTAATATTTTAATAATTTCATCCCTTGGAATTATAAAATAATGAAAACCATTCCTATTTTTAAAAAACCTTATTTAAAAAAACATGGAATGGTTTGTGTTTTTGATTACATTGTTATATAGTGTTCAAAACCAAAGTTTGGGAAGTAATAATGAACTCCCCTCTCTTTTCTTATATAAATCCACCCAATAATCCATTCCAATCCACTAAAAAAATCTTGGATCGCATCCTTAATCTACCCTACCCTCTATAGATTCCTCAAAATTTTCCCCAATCTCTCAATAATAACCTCCCAAGATTTTGGAGTCACCCTCTTAGTAAAAATGACCTTTTCCTCTTCTTCTTTATTCAAGAATCTATATTATTTTATGTCTTTTATTTCCAATTACTAATATTGAGATATGTTTCTCCATGTACCTATTACATTAAATTTTATTTATAAATGATGATAGACCCCTATCACTCTCATCAAACCATTTTGATGAATCTCTAAGTACAACTGTTATACTATCAAAATTTCACTGTGATTTTTCAATGCCAAACCTTTGTATTGTGAATATCACAGCTACTTCCACACAAGGGTATTCACATACAAATACCTATAATTCTATTATCTGGGAAATCCATTTATTTATTCCACACTATTTTATCATTTAATTAAATGTGATGAAATATGATCGTATTTTGAGTGATCTATATGGCACACTTATGCATGTACATTATAAGAAAGTGATGGATGCACTCAGAATTATATAGCACTCCAATGCATTAAGTAATTTTTTAGCCTCATGAGGAATCCTAAAAGAGATTAGGGAGTTAACTTAATCCATCATTGGAATTTTTCCTCCATTTTATGATGTCTTGGAGATTATCCTTGACCTATGTTTATGATTTCATTTTTAAAGTAGTTTCCACTTTCCAATGACGTCTTAATGTTATCATGATATATCATTCATTTTATTTCATGTTTATGCGTATAATACTTATTTTTCATATTTAATTTCTTATTATATATAATTTAATACTTTCTTCATGTTATTCCATTTTTATTCCTATACTGGGCTATATATCTAACCCATTTCTTATGTATTCCTCCAGGTTATCCCATGCGGTTTAAAGTACAATGGAATATTATGAGCATGTTAAGGAACTTTTCAATAATAGAGATGTACCCCTATCTTAATTTGTTATGTATTGTACCTAATTTCCCAAAGAGACTATACTTATCGATCTTCGAGGTTATATTATGTGTAATATTTTGTAATAAATCACGAATTAATGTGTAATAAAGACAAGGGTTGTATCAATAATCCCACAATTCTCACAATTCTTTGATTATAATGTGAAGGTATGCATAAATGTAATTTCAAGGAAGAATAATAAAAATAATAAATTTATTCTTCTTTATAAACATCCATGTATGTAGATTACTAGGTATCAAAACAACTATCCAAATGTTATAATTATTACTTAATGTACCAAAAAGATTAAAACCATCAGAAGGAAATCCCAAACATACATTCCTAGGATTTGAATAAAAATCAAGATAAAATGAATCAAACACCTCCCATGAATTTGAATATTTTTTATGTCTCATTAATCCATTATTTTTACTATATTGAGCATGCCACATCATGTCTAATTCAGTCTTAGATGACATGGATAATCAATGAAATCATAGTTTCAGAGAAAAGTAACGCAATACCTTTGTAGGAGTTTTATTCTTATATTTATTCTTGGTTTTGCATTGATTTTTAATCTCAATATTGTTCATTTAATTCCATATTCTTATATGAAATATTATCCATTATTATTTATTATAATCTTCTCTCAGTAAAGCATGAAATCATTAGGGTATTCATGTATCTTTTCATAATCATGTTAATATTTGTTATTGATTTTCTTCATCTCATATAATGATTAGGGGACATTAGCTTAACTAAATTCATCATGAAGAAAATCTAAAATCATGGAAATTTCTTTGTTAATAATTTCATAGAGCCACTTTATATGATATTACTTAATTAGAAAAGAAAACCTCAAATACTTGTCACACCCTTCATACAATTATTATTGTACGACTTCAACTAATTCTTAAAACTCAATTTTTTGGGAACTAATTTTCTGATAAGGATTTACCTGCTTAGGATCAATTGAATGTTTTTTTGATCTATTAAAATCTAGGAAATTGTATCATAAAAAGTGAAATGAATCACTTATCAACTCTCAAACTGAATTCTCCTTTGGCAAGACACTTTGTGTTTTTTGATATGATTTTGATTGTTTTAAATTTATATAACATTAAATTCACCCTGACAAATAAAACAAACATATCATGTAGAAAACCATTTAAATATCAAATTATCATATACTCTATTTATATTTAACCATCAATTGAGTTTACAATCAAGACACAAATATTATATTCTACCATACACTATTTATCGTTCAATTTAATAATATACATTTTTTTCTTAAGAATTGGAATATTGAGTTGTGTTTTGAGGTAAATTAATCAAACTTTTTTCCATAGGTATTGGATATTTCATCTAATCTCTATAAAATTAGATATAAATATATAAATGTTTAATCAAACAATTATAATCAAAATTAAACATCACCCAAATTCTACATTGAATAGGGTAGGGTCATGATTCATCATAACATAAATTCAATATAAAAATTATTCAACCCAACATTAAAATCATAAACAACATAAATGAATAAATATTACCCCTAAAAATAATTTGTTCTAATGTGATGTAATAATTTCAATGAGCCAAGGAAAGAGGTTATTCTGTGGTTGAGCGTACTGTTATCAGTCCACAATAATACCTGAAAAATATTATTCTATTAAAATATCTCTAAAATTTATTCTTTGTATATTATCAATTTTTAATTTATAGTGCAGAAACATGATTTCTTATATAGATTGATATTTCATTGATAATTATGAAAATCAACATTCATTGTATATTTTAACAAGAACATGGTAATGCGATATATTATTCATGTGTTTTCATATATGTCATAACATTTCATGCAATTATGGTTTTACAAAATTTTCAGAATGTACTTGAATAACAATATTCAACTTGAAGAGATTATCACATACTAAAATATTCATGTAATTTGAAGCTACATAGATTGTAGTAAGAATTATGATTTTTATTCATGATTAAGAGTATGTGTTATTGAATATATTGACTTCATGATATCAATTTTTAAAAATTGAATAGAGTGGTAAATTACATGTGAATTGTGTTCTTAAACCGCACGATAAATGATATGGGTTATCAAATTAAAACCCCTCCACGTAGCATCTAAAACAACTATTATCTAAAAAATAACCCACAATGGCCCTTAAGGTGGAACCCAATAAGAAAATTATCAGTTTAGAAACATTTAAATGATTATTAAATGGGGATGTGACACAAAAATAAAATATTTTCCTAACTCTTGATGAAATTGTAAAAGCTTCAAGTCTTACACCACACACCAACAACACTCTAAGCACCTGTATAATGCCACATGAAATAAATAAATAATTATAAAAATTAATAATTAATTATTAAAAATGAAAAATTGGAATAATCACATAAAAGAACATCAAAGATAATGGGGGTCATGTGAGGTCGTCGTTGGGAATAGGGGGTCGGGGTCACAAGGATCAGAGCTACGAGATAGGAAACGATATTCATCAGTGGAGAGAAGGGGAATTGAGGCTGAGTGGTGATTGCTGTTAGGGAGAGGGGGGATCAGGGCCAAGTGGCAGACACCGTTGGGGGTAGGGGTTAGGGAGAGAGGTGATTGGGGATGAGATGATTTTTCACCATTAGGGGTAAGGGAGAGTAGGGATTGGGGTTGAGGGGCGGTCACTATCAGGGGTTTGGGGTCAGGGAGAGGGGGATCAGGGTCGAGTGGGGATTTCTCCATCAGGGGTCGGGTAGAGGGGGGATAATGAATGAGAGGAGGCAATATCCATTGGGTGGAGTTGGGGAGAGAGGGTAGCATGGATGAGAGGGGTGGTCACCATTGGGGGTCAGGGAGAGAGGGAGGTATCAGGGGGTGGGTAGGGAGGTGGTTGGGATATCCGATATAATTTAAATATTTATCCATGCTTTAAATAAATCCTACCTTGAATTTTAAAATAAAAAAATATAGAGTTAATTATACTAAACCATTAATATATTATAAATTATATCTAATACAATTCTTTTTACAGTGGTTATAATAAACACTACTAATTAACCATCACTAAAACCTCTTCTCTTTTTGTAGTGGAAGCTATACAAGACCAATTCACTCTACAAAAATATTTTCCAAAATAGAAAATTATACTCTTTGAATGGTGGAGTCATCATCAGTGATCATACATGTGAACACCTTGAATACTCTATTTACCCAGGTTATGACATTGGGCTAAAAAACTGGGGATACTAAACATCATATATTCTTCACCAAAGATTAATAGATTCAAATGATCAACTCCTCATTAGCCTCACTAATAATATCCTGATAGTTATAATGGTATTCAATGACATTGTAACTATTTTTATTGAATAATAACTTCACTAAATGAATTAAGAGGATATTCATATAAATTTTCACCAATAAAAGGTTATGTTAATGAAGATTTCATGAACCAATCCAGGACACCCCTGAACTTTTCTCCCAAATTAGCCCATGGAAAGGACTGAGGGGAGATCCCTATCCACACAAGATGGAAGCTAGTGACTAGGAATCAAATTATACACAAAAAGAATGATTTATCTCATTATATAATAATAAAAATACAATGGAATTATATCAAAATTCTAGCATAGTACGTCCAAACAATGGATGACCATGAAAAATTAAATAAGAAGTTGAAATAAAATATTTTAAAAACAAACCATATGTAAAATAAATTTAAATATGAATTGAAAATAGAATACAAGTATGTTAAACTTTTATGAAACATTTATGATGTATTATAAAACCAAAATACCTATCCTGACCTCCATGGGACCTCAAGGGAACCATCTAACATAAAAAATATCCTGATCTCCAAGTGAAAAAAATAGAACCTAAACATACATAATCCACTTGGTCTATAGAAACCTAGTATTGTAAGTAGTGTATGAGCATAACATATCAATAGCATTTCACTAAAAAGTACATGAATTTACTTTAACAAATTTGACCATAAAATCTATCATGAAATATAGAGTTTGAAAATATTGTTTTAATGATTTAGGAAAAAACACACAAACTTTTTTTTAAATTTTTTATTTTAAACCCAAATAGTGGGAATAAAATATTTAAAACTTTAGTATGTAAATCTTTTGAAAAGCCTATTTTTGAAAATTATATCATTAAAACTATTTTTCAAATCTAACAAATGAGACTAGGAAAACATAAAAATAAAGAAAACTTCATTAATATAAACATGAAACATAGTTGATGGAGGAAGGTAAACAACATAGTGAATCAAATATCAAAACTAGGATATAAAAACTAAATAGTAATAAATTTCACCAACATCTGAGTATAATTAAAACTAAAAAAGATTAAGTAATAAAAATATGATATAAGGGTTAATAAATAACAAAAATAAATTAAACGATAATTGAGATATAAGAGAAAAGAGTCTCCATAAACAAGGATAATCATAGGAAAATCCTAGACATCCAATGAGATGATCATAGACATACTTGGGTGGAACCATCTTCCAGCTTATTGATGCATTCTTAGTCCATAACCTACCAATTTTTTAACCTAGCCTCAACAGTGGCACTCCACTATCGCCAAGGAAAATCCAATACCAAGGGTGATCTACTACGTCTCATAGTGACTAAATAGTAATTATCTCTAAATCCCTTATTAACATTCCTATGACATGATTAATGATATCAAGAAGTGGTGGGGTAACTTTTATCATTTATCTATCAAATATAAATATTAAATATGATAACATGATATCATAATCACATAATCTCCTCAAACCCTCAAATACAAATCCCTTATCTACAACATAGCCAAGATTGTTTATAAATCATGTCAAATATCATAACCATATATAATCTTGTATATTTTTCCTTAGAATAAGATACTAAAACAGTTATAAAATCCATTTGTAAAATTTTATAAATAGGCATTGAGTTTTAAAACTAGTAATAATTTTTTAAATTATATTAAAAAACTATTTTGTAAATGATATCATAATAAAATATGATTTAATGTCCTTACTAAGCCTTAAGATTTCATTTTAGAAATTTCCATTGAAACCATTCTTCAGAAATAAAGTTAAAATCCTTAGACATTTAGAAATATATTTTTATTTATTCAAAACCAAAAATCATATAAAATTTCATAATATATAATCACATGAGGGGAACACATAAACATATCAAAATAACTCATTAAACTCTTTAAAAAATAAACTCCCCAAGTCAAAAAGTATCACAATCTTATAAATAAATTCACATTAAAATATTTTTAGGTTCAAAACATCATATAAATACTCAAATTTTTTATGAGAACCAGCTTAAGCATTTCATCATAAATATTATATGTATAATATTTAGTTTATAGCCCTAAACATTAAGAATACATAAAACAAATATTTAAAACCAAGTATTAGATTGATAAAATTTTATTAAAAACTTTATGAGTTTAATAAGCAATTGAATTTTAATACAATCAACCCAGAACACCAAAAGAACCTCATAACATTCAATGAAATAGAATATAGAAGAATGTATCTAAAGTTGTCGTAGATGAAGTGAAACCTTAAATATGGAGGGAAGAAAGCCCAAGGAATGATCTGTGCACCCTAACATCAAATATTAGTATAAATTAGGCAGAATCCATAGATAAGGGTTTGGATAACCAGTTTTAATTACAAGAAATAGAATTAAAATAAGGGGATTATGGGAAATGTAAGAAAAAAGGGACAAGCATTGAATAAATTGACAAAAATCAAAAGAAGGGAACCATAATAAAAAGGAGGAAGAAAAGAGGATATCCCTTATAGCTTCCCTCTAATAAGGCCTCACCTAAATGAGAAAAGATAAGAGGAAAAATGTGGTAAAACCCAAAAAGAAAAAAAGTGTAAAATCATGGAATTAAAAACTGAGCAAAGATAGGCAATGTTGTTACAATCCTATCACATCAGAAATAATCCTCCCAAAATTAATCTCATGGTACAAATCACCTTATATCTTGGAGAGATCCATCCCTCATGATACCATATAGAAACAAGGACCCACTACCTAGGGTCGATCATTACACAACCCTAACCTTTTGGAATGATGACCCAGTGGTACCCAGACCCTCGCAACATGACCTTAAGTCATGAACTCTACCTATGAAACACGAAACCACTATTTCAGTAAAAAAAATACCTTATTTAAAATATTCAGGAGTAGTATAAGGGTGAATCATGATGTGACCTATCTAGGTCATGACGATGCTTTCTGAAAACTAACTCTCAAGAATTTCCAGGATCCCCAAAACTCTTAGAAGATTATGTAAAGAATAAAAAATGATTAAAACTTAAAATGTATATAAAATAATCAAGTGGGTAAGGCCAAGGTACTAAAATTATCTCCACCATATCAGTTTCTACCCCTAAAAGAAACTAAATTAATATGGAATAAAATGAAAAGGAAAAATCAAAATAAGAAATAACTACACATGATTCGTTCTCCAAATCATACAAGCATCAAATTAAAATTGCACACTCAAATCCATATCACAGTTCATAACTCACACACGACTGCTCCAAATTAAATACTAAGAAACATAGACCCTGGATGGGTCTCCCCACCTTTTAAGGAATTCACTGATATGGTTGATCAATAAAATAACGAATAAAAATATAGTCACTAGAAATTATAAGATGAATATTCAAGAGATGAATCTAAAAATATAATTCTATTAATGAAATTACCATAATCTCATAGAATCAATAAAATACATAACCAAATAAGAAAATGACATGAAATAACCAAATAAAAAATCCATAGGCCAAAAACTGAGAATGAAAGAACACAAGAGAATTGAGAGAGGAGAGAATATAAATTAAGACACATCAAATGGATCCATAAAAATAGTACATAGATCTTGAATATAATAATTCGGTTCATAAAACTATTAAAGATGACTCAACCTATCATAGTGATAACTGGTCATCAAATTTTTTTGAATAAAAGGGGGATAAAATTCCAAAATTGAACATATTGGAAACACAGAAGATACTTCTTGTTCATAAAGGAACCAAAAATAAAATGATAAATATATCCCAAACTATCATAATTATAATATTTTGATTCATTATGCTCCAAATTTTCACAAGATATTGAACCCTCACTAATGCTTAAAGAAAGTAGGTCCCCACCCACCACAAGAAATCATCTAAAAAATATCTCTAACATCAAGGCCTCCATAATAAAATTATTAAATGGAATCAGAAAAAATGAAAGAACCACAGAGTTGAAGTCTAGATTTATACCCTTCAAAATGATATGAAATCTTTAAGATTTTTTAGTGACTTAAAGGTCTCATCAACCTTATCTAGAAAATCTATAACCTCTTGAGGAACTTTTTCACAATGGATGATTGTAAAGAATTAATAAGAGTCCAAATCAAATAATCTATCCCAATTTTGTGTCAATTAGATAATAAGAATGACAAAACCAAAAATATGAGGTACATAAATCCTAAAATATATTGAGACATCTCTAAGAGACAAACTATAAATGTCCAAAAAACACAATAATCAATCAAAACTAGTCAATCCAAGATAATTAACCAAAAAATTAAATTAACACCACCTTAAAAATCATAACATATGAACTAGAAATAAAGTTTATTTTATTATTTTTAAAACCTTGATATTTTCATTTAAAATGAGTTGATATAATCACATTCTAAATAATTATTTAATAAATTTCAAAACTACATATTTTAGTTTTTAAATTTTAAAAAATTGTTTGAAACCATTTCAAATTTCATAAGTACATTATAAAAAACATTTACTAATCCCTAATACATATGTTTTATTTATACCCATTTTAGAAATTATGGTTTATGAATTTTAAAACTCAATATTTATCCATTGAAATAAAATTTTACATTTTAAAAATCCATCAATAAAATAATTTGAAAGAACTGAGAATAAAATCCATTTCATTTCATTTGGAGAGAACCTATGAATAATTTTCAAAAAGTCAATATTTATTGTTAAAATTATTTTTTCATCAAAAAAATATTAATCAAACAAATTACTTCTCAACACTCTTCCAAAATAGATATTACAATAACATGAAATAATTTTATAGTTGTAAAAGACCATTTAAATTTCATTTTACAATTTCATAAATTTTTTATTGAAATAATTTGAAAATGTAAACATTAATTTAAATCCAAACTATTTTTCAGAACTCATTTACTAATTTAAAAACTATGACCTTATCATTTAAAACCATGATTTTACAATTTAAAATATAGTTTCACCCAAATAGCATAAATATATCACAAAAACTCTTCTTAGTCTAAGCAAATAATAAAAACCCATAATAAAAAACAAATTTGATACAAAAAAAAGTTCAAAAAAATCTATTGGGGAGAGTGGTTGTGAAAATATTGGTCGCATGGTTTGGTGGACCATTCCATAAATGAAAAAAACCACGGAGAAATTCTTTAAACCACACACATTATCTCCATATGGATTTCCAAACCATGTGATATAGTCATACACCTCCAGCTCTTTTCACATTCTTTACCCCAAAATCCTAAAAATCAACCAAAAAACCCATATAAGTCCAATGAATTACATAAATCCATCAATAATTATAAAAAAAATAAATAAAAAAATAAGTAACTTAAAATACAAAGATAACAACCAATATTCTCATGTTAACTCAAGACATTAAATGTAAAAGAGTTAGCTAGACTCTTCTTACACCCACCTCTCGTGTGACAATGTATATATATCCAACATTCTATTACTACTCAAATGAAAAGGGTGGTTATATACAATTTCATAACAAACCAACCTAGGAAACCCCTGAATTAGGAACTTGAGATGCCTGTGGAAACACCTTAGTGACATTCATGATCCCCACAGTCATGAAACTAGTGTAACGCCCTAACCCCAGTTGCCCGGTTCCCGTGATAAAATATGACGTGTATTTTTTTTATGAAAAGGAACAAAATAATTAAAAATCACACCACACAACATATGATCTTTACCAATCCAGGTTTTGGAGAATTAGATAAAACTATGACATTTCCTCAAAATTGTATGAAAATGAACTTCAGTGTGACTATTCTTCAAAGTAAAGTACATCACTAATAAATATACTAAACCTGTAAAATTGAATTTGAAATATAGAGTGAGAATTTAAAATGCATAGTAACGGGTTTTAAAAAAATTAATAAATTATTTTAAAAATATGTACATGAAATAAAATACATACTTTAAGTCATTTAATTAAAAAGAAAAAAACCTTTCACATTACATGTCATCATCATTTTTTGAGAGTTACTAAGATTATTTTTAGGAGAATCCCATGATCCAAAATTTCTATACATAAATAGTTAAAAATAAAATGAAAAATAAAATATTCACACAATTGAATAAAAATTCTTGGAATGCCACTTATAAGTTAGATAATTTTCACACTTAATTATGTATGACATACCTGGGGTGCATATACAAATTTTCACATGAAATAATACTTTTTTTGAGTTTACACATAAAACGATATAAATTATCATTTAACACATAAATGAAAACTATGAAATGATTGATAAATTTATAACCAATATTTATAGATTGTAAATAAAATATTAATTCCACTTTATAAATGAATTATTATACATATAAGTATATACATAATTATAAATCATTATAACCTGTAACTTTGGAAAATAATATGTTGAGCATCACATAGCAGGAATAAAACTAATTAAATAAAGCCATAAAAATGTTCATAAGAGAATTTTTCTTAACCATGGATATTATACTAGTTGAATAATCACATAGAAGATCAAATAATAGATTCATAATGAGGGAATACATAATACAAGACATCATAACTACAACATCCATGCCTTGTGACAATACCATACATAACCATGCCATAAAGACAATATGACAAGACACTAGTTGGTCTCATGAGACCTACCGATGCATCAAGAGGCTATAATGGGCCTCAAACATCACTTTATAAGTCCAATACATTTCTCTAGGTAATTTATAATTCAGGACATCATAACCATTCTGTCAAGGCCTCATGCCAAGACACTAGTATTTCTCATGAGACCTACCGATGCACCGAGAGGCTATAGCAGGCCTCACCCATCACTTAATAAGTCAAATGAATTACTCATAGTAACAGGTTTAAACATAAAAAATGTATATATATTCCATGTAAATAACCTTATTTATTTAGAATGCCCAAATAGAAAGGATAATGAAGTAAATACATACATGCTCTCTAAAATTCACGAAGTGTCATTTTTAAATTATATGATGGCCATAAATATCTATGGATGATAAACCAAGAGGTGCAATGCAGTTTTTCACATAAAATGATATATTGTACACATAAAATAATTGATTGATCACATAAAATGATAATTGTTATCCTTTTAAAACCAAGATTTCACATAAGCATAAACTGTAAATTGATAAATAAAGAATAATCTCACTTTTTATATAGATCTTGTGAATTAAAGTTTAGTCTTCTTAAATAAATAAATTTGAATTCATATGTGTACATACATAAATATAGATATACATATATTCTACACATAAAATGATGTTTATTTGGAAATTCCAGTAAATACTTCGATAAAAAAATTATCTTCCTTTTATTTACTTAGAGATAAAATTTAAAACAAACCATTGATTAATAAAATATAAAAGTTATAAATATAGATACATACATATATATATGTATGTATTTCATTATAATCAAAACAATTTGACAAATAATAAAACTAAATTCATGAAATCCATAGAATTAGAATAAAAACTTAAATCAAACCCTTAACATTTATTTTATAAAAATAGGTAATTGTACATAGATACACACACACACACAAACACACTGATATATATATTTATATGTACACCTTTGTAAAAGAAACATAATTTTGATATTATAAATTAAATAAATCTTTACATAAATCGTTAGAAATGTTGGACTTATTAAGAATGTCATAAAACATAATTTTAAAAATAAATATTTAATATAAAAAAATCTTATGTGAAATAGGCACATGTATAAAATTATGTATACACTTACACACACACACATAACTGTTTATGAAATCGAACATAAACAAATTAAATTTCTTAAAAAATGAATTTAAAACAAAGATAATTCATTAAAAAATTCTTAAACCAAACAATATATATATATATATATATTATACACACATATGTGTATATATAATTATTGAAATTTCAAACACAAAATAAAATGAACCCTTAATTGGATAAAAATAAAATATTGGCTAATTGGAAATTAGTAGAACAAAATGGGGAACTTTGAGGATGAGAGTTGGGTATGGTTGGGTGTAAAAATAGGGGTGTTTATAATGATATATTATACCTCAAAATTTAATTAGAAAACACACTTTATGATATCTGAAAATGACCAAATCAAAATGAAACAAAGATGATTATTAGTGAAAAATGATAATCAATCTAGTTGATTGACACAATATACATATATAAATGAAACTTGTAGGGGGATCTATTAGAGTTTAGATTAAAATAAAACCAACCATGTCAGATATATGAAAAAATGAGAGGGCAAGAGGACATGGATGGAGATGGAAACAATCGCAGGAAAATGAAGAAGGAAGGAGCTAGATGTCAACCTGTTGAACAATGCATACTAGTGTGGCATGGACTGGTTGAGTCATGACTCATCGAGGTAGAAATATTGTTGGATGGATGGTTTATATTGAATCATCATGATTTTAGGGTTGGGATAGACCCAATGCAAGGTCTTGTTGTGCATCATATGTGGGTTTAGTGGGGGAGAAATGGGGTGACAACCCAGATCACAACAACATGATCCAATGACTGATAGAAACCCTAATCATTTTAGAAGAGGGGTATGATCAATTATAGAGGGGGTAAAAGCTGGCGATTTTTCTGTGAGTGACATGGACTTGGTGTGGTGAAAGGAAGTACAGAGAGGGAGAAATAAAGGTAAACTGGATGGAGGGTGGGGATCAATTCAGACCGATCGAAGGGTTTAAATTAACCCTCTAATTTTTAGAAGAGTGGGGTCTATTTGGGATTAAAGGGGATGATCTAGATTGTCCATATCAGATTGGAAGGATGGAATTAAACCTGTTGTTAAATTGAGGTGGAGGTTTGAACATGGAAATTGCACGAACGACTAAGATCACGCGCAGATTGATTGTGAAATCTACATTTGATCCCGCACTTAAAAAAAGTTCCACATTGAAACCATTTGGGTTTCAGGAGAACCTTATAATGCTCGGTGTGTGTTTCCTTAGTTTGATGACATGAATACACACACCATGGGGTCCTTACATAGGGAACCCCACCACGGGCCTTGGTATAACCTTTGCACGCGCTCGACTAGGACCCTACACTTGGTTTTGTGCGCAACCTAGCCTAGACTATGCATGGTTTTCTCTTTGCACTGCTCGAGTGTACTTGTTCTAAGTTCCCACCAAACCTTGAGGGCTTGGCGTATAAGGCTTCTCTCAGTTGTGGGAACTTATCCAATTTTTTAGTAAAAATTTATCAAAACAACTCTTCAAAATAAAACCAGTTTAATATATAAGAAATATATATTATTATATGTTTAACATAGACAAAATAAAATATATATTATTATATGTATATATTTTTTATACTTCAAAATTAGTTTTCCATTATTATTATTTTCTAAGGTTATATTATCCAATTAATAATTATAACATTGCATGTAGTTAATTTTACCACGTACAAATATAAATTTTAAATTCAATTTAAAAATTAAAAATACTAAACTATTAAAACAACAATGGTTACTTAAAATGTATAAATACCCATTTCATAATTTTAAAATCTAAATATTAAAATTTATCTTCAATTAAAACAATATTATTATTTTACTGAAAATAATACTTTAAAATATTTAAAATTTTAGGCCCTTCAAATAATTAATGGTTATAAATTTATAACGGTTATATATAAACATAAAAGGCCAGTTAAAATTAAATCCCAATGGATAAATATTTTATAATGTACATAAATTAGTATAAATACCCATGTCTACGGGTATTAAAGACACAAAAATCACCAATGTTATCTTGATTCAAAAATGGTTTTGTACATTCCTCTTATTCTCAGCATTTCCATTATTCTTCTTTAAATTTTTATTCTAAATATGGAAGACCCAAAGGAAGAGGCCTACTCAATATTTATTCCTATGTTACTCTATAGAACACCTTTTGTTTTGATTTGTATTTTTATGAGTTTCCTGGAGTAGTAGAAGTCTTTTGTCATGTAATACTGTAATGTATTAGTGTTTTGTGAAATAAAATATTTCTCGTACTTTTCTTATTTTATTAGTTCATATAAATTATATCCATTTATTTGCATAAAATAATAATAAGTACAAAATAAAATTAATATTAATTGAACTATTGTAACATAGGTTCAGGGCGTTACATCCCCCCTAACAAAATTGCTTCCTCATAATTCGCTTGCTCTCACAAATTCTCACCAGCACAAAACTTCCGACATCATCCATGATGTCCCTATATAAACATCTTAATTATTATTTTATTAACAAAATTGAATAAAAAAAATTAATTTATACCTTCAACAGGTCCACCACCAAGAACAACTCCCTGATGTCCTCAAATTTATCCCCAATATAGTTTTAAGTTAATCATTTTCTTTGGACCAAATACATATCGAGTAGCTAGGACCAAACTCATGCATATAATAGTTGGGTCTCCAGAGAGAGGAATTGAAGGTTTAAATCTCAGAGATATCGGAATAGACTCAGTCCCTATAGAGTAGTGGGATTATATAGTTTTATAACGGTCTGATATCACAAAGTCTCCCATACATGTTAAAGCTCAAGAATTGAAACAGATAGACTACAAGGAGGTCACCTTCCTCTATATCTTCTCAAAAACATTAAAAGGCATATAATTTTCAGATAGAGTAAAATATTTAAAGATACCTTCATAGTATTTTTCTTTACACGTATAGAATGTATGTTGTGTATACACTATAAAGAAATAGACATAACACAATCCTCTAAAGAACCAGAGGATATTTGAGGTGTTTGATATTCAGTAAAGGTGTTTGTAGGATAATCATATGTTTAAAAAAGGATTATATGCATCTGAACATGATTTAACAATTATAGTTTCAAGTAACTCAGTAGGAATATACAAAATATTGGTTGATGATCTCTTATCTTACATATAAAAATTTAAGAAAAAACTTTTTATAAGGAAAGAATACTTAAAATTTTAATTAATTCTAATTGTCCAAAATTATCTAGACCATTATTCTGATACCAACTGTAACGATCCGACCCCGATTGCCCAATGCTGGTGCTAAAATATGTTATGTAGTTTTTTTATAAAAATGAACTGAATAATTACACATCACATTACACAGTAGATGATCTTTACAGATCAAGGATTTGGAGAATTAGATATAACTGTTGAATTTCCTCAAAACTGTATGAACAAAAACTTCAGTGTGATCCCTACAAAAAGTAAAGTATTCCAATGATAAATATACTAAACCTATAAAATTAAATTTAAAACATAGGGTGAGTAATTAGAATACCCAGTAAGTGGTTTTAAAGACAATTAATTAATTCTTTTAAAAAAAATTCCTTGAAATAAAATACATACTTAAAGTCATTTTATTAAAAAGAAAATAACCTTTCATATAACATGTCATAATTATTTTTTGAGAGTTACTAACATCATTTTTAGGATAATCCCATGCTCAAAAATATCCACATATAAAAAGTTACAATGAAAATTCATAATAAAATATGCATGCCCTTGAATGAAAACTCTTGGAATTCCACTTATAAATTAGATAATGCACATAATTAATTACGTGTGACATACCTGGGGTGAGGATAAATTTTTTTACATGAAATAATACTTGTTTAGGGTTTTCACATAAAAATACATCAATTATCATTTAACACATAAATGAAAACCATAAAATGATAGATAATTTTCTAATAATTGTTTATAGATTGGAAACAATATATTAATTAATCTTTATAAATGAATTTTTATAAATATAAGTATATACATAATTATAAATCATTATAACCTATAAATTTGGAAAATAATATGTTGAACATCACATATAAAGAATAAAAACGGTTTAAATAAAGCCACAAAAATGTTAATAAGAGAATGATTATTAACCATGGATATTCTACTAGTGGATTAATCACATGGGAGATCAAATAATAGATTCATAACTAGGGAATGCATAATACCTGGCATCATAAATACACCTTCAATGCACCGTGCCATGACCATACATAACCATACTTTCAAGGGCTTTTGCCAAGACACTAGTTTGTCTCATGATACCTATCGATGCATTGTGAGGCTATAGAGGGCCTCACCCAATACTTAATAAGTCCAATGGATTCCTCGAGGGAATGAATCATGGAGGACATCATAACCATTTTTTAAAGGTGTCATGCCTAGACACTAGTTTGTCTCATGAGACCTACCAGTTCACCAAGAGGCTATAGCAGGCCTCACCCATCACTTAATAAATCCAATGCATTGATCATATGAATGGGGTTAAACATAAACAACATATACATACTCCGTGTAAATAACCTTCTTTATTTGGAATTCACAAATAGATTGGATAATGAAGTAAATACATACATGCTCTCTAAAATGCACAGAGTGTCATTTATAAATTAGATGATGGCCATAAGTAACTATGAATGACATACCAAGAGGTTCGATTCAGTTTCTCACATAAAATGATAGCTTGTACACATAAAATAATATCTCGATCACATAAAATGATAACTATTATCATTTTAAAACCAAGATTTCACATAAGCATAAACTATAAATTGATAAATTAAGAATAATATCTCTTTTTATAGATCTTCGAAATGAAAGTTTAGTTATATTAAATAAATAATTTTAAATGAATATGTATACATTCATAAATATAAATATACATATACTATACACA
The DNA here is from genome assembly GCA_963277665.1 of Viscum album. Taxonomy (NCBI): domain Eukaryota; kingdom Viridiplantae; phylum Streptophyta; class Magnoliopsida; order Santalales; family Viscaceae; genus Viscum; species Viscum album. The sequence goes on along the minus strand of OY728140.1, from coordinate 1,706,170,088 downwards.
AAAAATGATGTTTTCTTAAAACACTAGTAAATCCTTTGATAAACAAATTATATTTCAACATATTTACATGGAGCTAAAATTTAAAACAAACCCTTGATTAATAAAATTTGAAAGTTAGAAATATATATATATATATGTATATGTATTTCATTATAATCAACACAATTTGACCAATAATTAAAATAAATTCATGCAATCTATAAACTTAGAATTAAAACTTAAATCAAAATCTTAACGTTTATTTTCTGAAAATAGGTAATTATACATAAATACATATATATATATATATATATATATATGCGTGTGTGTGTGTGTACACCTTTGTAAAAAAACATTATTTTGATAGTATAAATTAATTAAATCCTTACATAAATCCTTAGGAATGATGGACTTATTAAGCATACCATAAAAAATAATTTTAAAAATAAATATTTAACATCAAAAATTATTAAGTGAAATAGGTATATGTATAAAATTGTGTATAAACACACACAAACATATGTATACATATATATAAGTATTGATAAAATCAGACATAAAAAAACTGAATCCCTTAAAACATGAATTAAAAAAAATATCTTTCATCTAATTTTTTTAAACCAAATAATATATATATATATTTGTATATACATATATGTATAAATATAAGTCTTTAAATTTAAAACACAAAATAAAATGAACCATTACTTGGATCAAAATAAGAAGTTGACCAACTGAAAATGAGTAGAAAAAATGGGGAACTTTGAGGATGAGGGCCGAGTAAGGTTGGGTGTGAAAATTAGGGTGTTTATATAGATATATTATAACTCAAAACTCAATGGGAAAAGAAAATTTATGAAATATAAAATTTACCAAATCAAAACGAAACAAAGGTGATAATTAGTGTAAAATGATAATCAATTTGGTCGATTGACATAATAGAAATATATAAATGAAACTTATAGGGGAATCTGTTGGGGTTCAGATTAAAATAAAACCGACCATGTCAGATTTATGAAAAAAGGATAGAGGATGGGGCCATAGATGGAGATGGATGGAATCACAAGAAAGTGAATAAGGAAAGAGCTGGTGGTCGACCTGTTGAACGATGCATACCGATGCAGCCTAGATTGGTTGATGTGTGACTCATCGAGGGAGAAATAAAGATGGATGGATGGACAAGATTGAAGCTGTGTGACCGGAGGGTTGGGATATAACTGATGGAAGGTCTTTCTGTGCAAAATAAAAGAGTTTGATGAGGGAGAAATGGGGGGACGAATCAGATCACAAAAACCTAATCTATCAGATGATAGAAACTCTAATATTTTAAGAGGAGAGTTACAATCAGTTATAGAGGGGGGGGGGAAGTCGGTGGTTTTTCTGTGAGTGATGTGGACTTAGTGAGGCACAAGGGAGTGCAATAAGGGAGAAAGGAAGGTAAACTGGATGGATGGGTGGGATCAATTCAGACTGATCAGAGGGTTGAAATTAACCCTAACATTTTTAGAAAAGGGGGGGGGGGTCCATTTGGGATTAAAGGGGACAATCCCGAGCATACGTCTCAGATTAGAAGGATGGAATTAAACCCATTATTAAACTAAGGTAGAGGAGGTTTTAATGGGGAAATGACATAGACAACTGAGATCATGCGCGGATCGATTGTGCGATCAAGATTTGATCCCACACTTAAAAAACAAGTCCTACAAATAAACCATTTGAGTTTCAGGAATTCTTTATAAGGCTTGGTGTGCATTTCCTTAGTTTTATGACACGAACATACACACCATGGGGTCCTTACACACGGGCCCCTGCCACAGGCCTTGTCCGAACCTCTATACTTACTCAAGTAGGAACCTACACATGGGTTTGTGCGTGACCTATCCCTGACTATCCATGGTTTTCTCCTTATGCTGCTCGAGTGGACTTGTTCTAAGTTCCCACCAAACATTAAGGGATTATCTTATAAGGCTGATCTCTTTTGTGGGTACTTAGCCAATTTATTGGTAAAAATTTATTAGAACAACTCTTCAAAATAAAATAATTTTAATATATATAATATATATTTTTATATGTTTAGCATAAAAAAAAATAAAAAATATATTCTTATATATATATATATATATATATTTTCTAATACTTTGAAACTAGGTTTCTATTATTATTATTTTCTAAGGTTACATTATCCAATAAATAAATATAACATTTCATGTAGTTAATTTTACCACTTATAAATATAAATTTTAAATTCATTTTAAAACTTTAAATACTCAACTACTAAAACACTAATGTTTACTAAAAATTTATAAATACCCATGTTATAAATTTAAAATCTAAATATTAAAATTTATCTTCAATTAAAAACATATTATTATTTGACTAAAAATACTAATTTAAAACATTTAAAAATTTAAACACTTAAAATACTTAATGGTTATAAAATTATAATGATTATATATAAACATAAAATTTCACTTAAAATTAAATCCCAAAGGCTACTTATTTTACAATGGAAATAAAATTAGTATAAATACTCATGTATTTGGGTGTTAAAAGCACAAAAATCACCAGTGTTCTCCTACTTCAAAAATGGTTCTATACATTCTTCTTATTCTCAACATTTCCATTATTCTTATATTTGTTTTTATTCTAACTATGGTAGATCCAAAGGAATAGGCCTACTGAATATTTCTTCTTATGTTACTCGGTGGGGAACCATTTTTTTACTTTGTCTTTTTACGAGTTTCCTAGAGTAATAGAAGTATTTTTCCATGTAATGATATAATGTATTAGTGTTTTATTAAATAAAATTTTTCTCATATTTTTCTTATTCCATTAGTTCATATAAATTATATTCATTTATTTTCATAAAATAATAATAAGTACAAAATAAAATTAATATTAATTACACCATTGTAAAATAGATTCAGGGTGTTACAAATAGTGCTTTGGAATCAAAATAAACACAATGGGAATGAATTTACCCAATATATAATAACTAGAACAAAGTGGAATTATAATGAATTCTTGAATTTCTCATCCATATATTGGATGACCATGACAAACCAAATAAGAAGATTAAATAAAATAGTAAACAATAAAGGCAGGACTAAAATAAATGTAAAGATAAACTAAAACCAGAATACAAGGAAGGCTGAATTTACTGAATCTTCCTTGAAAGGGAATAAAACAAAAAAACCCATCATGACATCCGTGTGACATCTCGGTCCCCATTCAAAATCCAAACCAACACCTTCCATGAGAAATCCAAAAACTAACCCGAACCTGTAAAATCCACTTGGTATATAGACACTGAGTGGGGTAAGTGTTAGGAATTAGTGAAACCTACTACATTTAAATGATGTCTATTAACCACAAGGAATAGTTCCAAAAGATATTTAGTTTGTTGAAGTGGTGGTAATTACTGTGTTTTTCCTTCAGTATTATAGAAGGTGTTTATGAGAATTAGATGGTTCAGAAGATGGTTCTTTTAATGTGTTCAAAACAAATAAGTCTTATTCCAAATTTTTAAAGGGGATTTTATTTTGGAGAGTGTTAATTTTTCTATAGTGGTTAGTAGTTTACCGAAGGATGTATCTACATTGAGGATTTCTATAAGAGATCATTAGTGGGAATAATTTAATAGATATAATCCCATATTTTTAAAGGGTTGGTGAAACCATACAACTGAAAGTTAATATCTATAAATAGAGGGTGGGTCTAAATTTTGTTTGTGAAGAAATATGTAGCTTATAACTTAGTGAAAATTGTGACTACTTATTTTTGTAATCCTAAGTGACTTATTAGTCTCAAAGTTGTAATTTTTTTCCTGAAGAAATGAAATTATATAATGTTTCTCCTAGGAATATAAGACTTTAATTCCAAACCATGTAAATCCAAAGTGTTATTTTATTACTTATGTTTACTTTTATTTCTTATAAGCTTTTAGATCTGTCAATGTGAAGAGAGATAATGTTTCTTTGAATTAGTGTGGTGATTTTTATGAACATTATTTCTTCTATGTTCTGGATCATTAAGTTCGAAGAGTTCCAACACCAATTTTTTTTCTTCCAAGTGTTATAAAACAACTTTCTCTGATTATTTATTATAAGGATAGTGAAAATTAATTATAAAAAAGTTGGTATTAATGGTTTTGGTTTCTAGGAGGTTGTATAGCTCACGTGTTAGTTTAGTTAAAAATATTTTTCCTAGTTTTTTTTCTATTTTAGTGGGAGTCATTTTATTTCTGAAGAATGATTTAAAAATATTTCAAGGTTCACATTTATAGATTCAATGGAATAAATTTTAGTTTTTAGAGATTTAATATAGAGTATTATCTTGTTCAAAATATTTAGAGCTTCCATTAAAGGGAGTCAAACATAACATAATGGATAAAGATGAGTGGAAATTTTTGGATCAAAATTCACTTGGTTTGATATGAATGTGATAGTTTGGAATGTATATTTAAATATTCATGAGTATAATACCCCATGGAGTTGATGGAATCCCTTAATGATATGTATGATAAACCTAAAACATATAATACAATTTTCTTGATGTAGAGGTTTTTTAGTTTGAGGTTATAATAAGGAAGATTTGCATAAGACCTATTGAGAGATTTCAACTTAATTTGGGGATAACTAGAATTTTTTAGTCTTAATTTTATGGATGATGTTTGGTAAATGTTGTTGTTATAAACTCTACTAGAGTCTTGAGAATCCATGGTTATTGTTATGTGTAGTTAAATTGGATACAATTACTTTGAGTTCACTGATGTTTGTAATTTTATTCCCAATAAAGAGCTCTAAAAAAAGATAGCCCAAACTCTTCTGGTGTTGTATTGAATACCAAAGGAAGGGGATGCACAACTAATCAGATAAATCATAATTAATCAAATATGGATTTAATTGAAGGAAACAAATGGAATTATTCCAAAAGTGGGCCTATTTTTTGGCATTGTGGGAAGGAAGGTCACCTCAAGAAATATTGTCATGACAGAAAGAAAACCTATAAATGGAATTCATTTAGAGAGCTTAGTGTGCTAGATGAGAGTAGTGTAAATATACTTCTGAATGTTTCTATAAAAAAGGAGCCATGAATCATATATTTTGAATATTTATTCCATTCCATTGGAGAAAAAATTGAATATAAAATTATGTATTTAGATAATTTGTTAGAGTGCATATTTTTGATAATGAAACTATTGAAATTATAAGAAAGGTAGAAGTGAAAGTTTAGTTGAAAAAATGGATGTTTTATTTTACTAAATGAAGTGAAACATATTATTGGTATCAATAAGAACCTGATTTCAGTTGGTTAGTTAGATTAATCGGGTTTCAGAATTATCTTTGTATAAGGAGTATGGAATACTACATGGGGTTATCTTGTCCAATACATAAGTGTAAAAGATGGATCATTGTATATATTCAGACAAATAGTAGGAGAAACACTCACTCGAATGAATACATCCAGAAGTTCAAAACTTCATTATAATCAGTTTCAGCACCATAGTGAAACATTTATCAATATTATTGATGGAATAATCATATTGAATCGGTATCATTCAGATTTTGGACGATGTAAGAGTTATATATTCAGAAATCAACATAATGTGTCTGTAAACTTGTTCAAAAGAACACCTATATTCCAAAATAAATTGTTGGTTCATACATATATTTAGGGACCTTCCCTAGTTCGATCTTATGGAAGATCGAGGTACTTAGCTATATTTATTGATGATTCCATAAAAAATGAGTGAGTATATTTTCTTAAACATAAGACTAAGGTGTTTTGAATATTTATAAAATGGAATGATATGAAGGAAAGAGAAACCAGAAGAAACTAAAATTTCTAAGATCAAACAATAGTGGTGAGTATACCTAAAGGTGTTTTTGGAATAACTACAAGAAAAGAGTAATATTACATGAGAATACTATTCAAGGAACACCTAAAAAATGGTGTAGCTGAGATAATGAATTAGAAATTAATATAAAGGACAATAAGTATGATAATACATTCCAGAATCCCTATGGATTTTTTAGAAAACACATAGGAACAACGACATACTTAATCAACAGAAGTCCATCAACATCAGTTGTGCACTGTTTATTGGATGAACTTTTGTTTGGAAAAGTTTTATAACATTCTTATATCAGTGTCTTTTAAGGTTTATTCTTCATGGATGAAGTTGAAAAATAAAATTATAAGCTTGAAGATGAATCTTGAGAATTGATGTGGCATGTCTTTTATGAAATTTTTCACATATATTTTTCTGAATTAATTGAGAATTTGTTGTAAATTTTATCTTTTATTTGTGATTTTTTTATTTGATATTTTTTTATTAAAATTTAAATTATTTAAAAAAATTATAAAAATATAATATTTTAGTGATTTAATTACTTAAATATTATTTAGAAAAAGTTTATAATTTTATGGGTATTTCATTTTATGAAATCAATTTGGGATTTTGGAGGTTATGTTTTTGAAATTAATTTTAAATGTTTTTAAAGGTGTTGAAAAGGTGAGATTAATTAGTTGAAGAATTCCATGTTTTTGATTTAATAATTTTTAGTGTAATTATATTTTTTATTGAATTATGAATTTTAGATGGAGATTTAAATTTATTTGATAACTTGGAATGTTTTGTCTCATAAAATAAAAAATTTAATTGAAAAAATGTTTTATATATTTATTGTTTTGAATTCATTTTCCAAATAAATTCCATGAATTTCATTATATTGTTTTATGTGGAAGTCAATATTTCATTTTAATTAATTTAGTGATCAATTTTGTTTGAATTTTTTTTTTTCATAATATCATTTTTTTTGAAAATTTTGATTGTTATGTCAATCTTCTACTGATCCATATACCGTTGAACAACCCTACCAAAGTTATATCCACATATAATAGTATCAAGTGGTATATCCATAATCTACCATTACCCCAAAAGTATAGTATCTTCCATTCCACAGCACCACCATCTATTGTTGTCACCCAGTAGATCTACTATTCCCCTGACACGAGTTAATCCCTTGCTATTATCGACATATTTTGTAGTGCTATCATATCCCCTATTTTTTATTTTTTTTCCACTAGTAGCTAAACCAAAATCTTATAATTATATCCTCTCTACACTATATTCACCATTGATTTGAACTAATATACCGACAACCCAGCATCTCCTTCTATCGGTTGACGATGAACACCTATCCAAGCTCCACCGCTACAGAAACTGGTCACACTAACCCATATATCTAATCCGAACCTGATCAAGAAGAAAATTGGAAATGCTCAAAATAAAAAATATGAAACCCAAGGTCCATTTCCGCCGTGCTCAGTTGAATACCATCATATATTCATAAAAACAGATTGATACACCAAGTTATCTATAACAAGATTCACTGGAGGAGGGACATCCACCTAACTGAGATTTAATCTCTATAGAAGGATGATGAAAAATCTCAAATGAAACAAGATCTGATCCAAACCCTCTACACCTCCTGCTCGTGAGATGAGGCCAACCTGGAAGATGATGGACCAAACCCCTACACTACCACTACCAAAGATTGAAGAGGAAGATGTTGAACCTCCACTAAAATCAAGAACCACTCCCTTGATTTTCATTTTCATTGATATATTATATAATATGATAATTATAAAAATATAAACATATAACAATATGTTTTTATATATGCATATACATATTTACATTTTCATGTTAATAATAAATTTATAAAAGTAAAAATAAAATAAATTATAATTTTACATTACAAAAAATTATCATACATAATTAATGTCTAATCTGATAAATGGATATGGTAATATGGGATCAATAGAACAAGGTCCTGAAGAAATCATGCTAGCCCAATTCCTTTAAATAAAAAAAGTTTAATTTCCAAATAAAAATTATATTAATGCCTCATATTTTATCTAGAAGAATTGGGAAATCTATATGATCATGTGAACTGATCATTGGAAATTATTTAAGGAAATGTGATCATGGGGAATTTCATCATATATTCATCAGGAAGTGATCATTGCAAGAGATCATCTTTTTTCAATTGGATTTCACTAAAGAAGAATCTAAATGGCACAAAAAAGAACGCTATGTGGATATCTACTTCTTATGAGTTAGGATGTCACTGATTTTATATTTTGTTTATGAATAATAGGATCAATCTTCCTTTGTTTTCAATATTCCCCATACACATGAATCGACTCGATTCTTGAAGACCGAAACCTCTCCGCCTCTTCTACTTTTCATTTTGTTACATTTTTTCAATTTTTTTATAATTTTCACGGTGGTGTTTTTGTTTTTTAATTAAAATTATTATGTTTTTCTATTCTCTCTTCCTCAATTTGTGTTGTGATCTTGAATATTCATTAATAGAGAACTAATTTGCGAGTTAAGCTTTAGGATGTGAAACATGATGCTACTGAATATCAATGCTTCATGATGATCATCACCACTCCATCTTTCCTCATAGAATAACTTGAATATGATTTGGGATGTGGGAGAGTGCACTATTTTATAGGATTTTTTTTAATATTTTTCTATATTCACTTTTCCCTTCCTCTCTCATTTTCTTGACTGAGCATTTGAGTTTGATTGTGTGTTTTTATGATCTCATTAGGATCATTCTAGCTTGGGATATTTCCAAGCCAGAATGATTTTGTTGAGTGATTTATTTTTCAATATGGAGGAACTCTTAACCAATGAATAACTTATGTATTCATGTGTTAACTATTTCGGTAAGAGAGGTGTGAGATCCAAGTGTTAATTCATGAATTGAGTGGAGATGAGAGTATATGGTCTTCATTAAAAGATCTATGAAGGGTAGCTGAGGGTGGATCAACTTAGATATGGACTTGTTCTTGTTTGAATATCTTCTCTCTATTTTTATCTTTTTTTATTCTTCATGTTGTTTTATTTTTTTTACTTTATCTTCATAGTTTCTATTCCTCTCCTACCACTACCTTTTTTATTTCAATCATTATTTTTCAATTTCCATTTGATATTTTCAATATATCTAAAAAATAGAAAAATATTTTCAGGAAGACCTATAGGGAAGTTGACACCGATTCCTTGAGAGAAATAATGTGGTTAGCCAATATGATATATTTTAGGTTTTATAAATGTATCTTTTACCATCCTTATGAAAAATATGACATAAAATTTTAGTAATACTGTCAGGGCAGCAATGTTTTCCTTAGGGTTTTTTCCCTTTTCTAAAAAAACTAACATATTTAAAAAAAGAACAAAATGAACACTATATATTCCTTCTCATATAAAAAATTTGATTAATATCTTATGAAATATCTTTATGATGATGTTCCATTGTTCTAATTTTGGTTACAAAATAAAAAATCTAGAGATATATTAGATACTAAAAGGCTATATCTCATAAAAAACAATACTATGCACTATAATTCAATCAAATAAAAAAGGATCATGAGGGGAAGGAACCTAGAAAAAATAATATTCTAGATACTAAGTCAATACTTAACTTCCTTGGAAATAATTTCTAGGATCAAGAGGGATAAAAGAGCATTAAATTACTCAAAAAACCCACTGAAGTTGTACTTTCAGAAATAAACATAGAAAAATGGGAAAATAAGAAGAAAATATATATCAGATCCATTAACATTTGAGACTAAAATTCCCTCCAACCCACCACTGGATATGAAAGATCCTTATTCTATGAGCTATTATAAGTGATGGAAGGAGATCGAACATGAAAAAATTGAACATGATGGAATTTTTTTTGATAATTATTTCCCCTGATATTCATTATAACTATTTTTATTATATTGAATTTTCAAATTATTTTACAATGAAACATTAGGTCAAACCAACATCATAAAACCTATAATTTTCCATATATGATACCACACTAGAGGTAATATTTTTTAAAGAGAGGCTAGATATGGTTTACCACCTCACTTCTGACCTGGACATACTCACATGATCACTATTTCATCTTTATGAAGATCCATATGATTTTTTACATGGAGTTGACAATTTGATGAAAGAATCTATATTTTTATTAGAATTTTATTATATTTAAGATAATATTTTTTTTGTTTATACCTTTGTATGTATTAAGTATTTGGTTCATATTTGTGATTTCATGGAGAGTCAATGGAAACTCTAAGCTACACCTACAAAGTAATTACTATAACTCCCAATTATGGATGAAAATTCTACTTTAGGAGCTAATATTGAAGAGAAGTTTCTATATATGCACACAAGATCAAAAGAGTTTGTTGATACACTTTTTATTATTAAAGATTAAATAATTAATTGGACTGAAATAGAAGAAAAATATCATCCCATAATTCTAGTATTATAACCCATGCGCTCCCACCATCAAGTTGAAGAAGGATGGTAGTTCCCCTAAATTTTGTTTCCCCCCCAGTACTCCACAAGTGGAACACTACCAATGAGAGGAACTTAAATTAATATATACACGAGTTACTCTAAAAATGTAAAATATTTAAAACTAAAATGAATAGACTATGATCGTTCTGAAGTAAGAATCCACAACTTCCATCAAACTGGGGATGAATCATTGAATATCCAGTTGTGGACAGTCAAAACATAGCACCCCTTGGGGGTTATACCAAGATTATCCTTTTTATTTAATTTATTTATTTTCTTAATGTTTTTTAATTATGTGGTTTTTCTTTTAGGGAAATAATCAGGTGGTAATTCCACATGGTTGTTGGTTAAGGCTCAAAGGAGCAACACACTTGATTAACTAGATAACACTCCCTAACTCAAACTCTGGTTTCATTTCACTTCCAAATTTAAATCATGAGTTATAATGTTCATATATTGAAATTTTTAGGAACTATAATGAATCATCTAGGGAACTTTCATAATAATAATATAGGGAGGCTTCATTTGGAAGAACAAAAAAAATGATGACAAGATTACACATTCTAAGGAGTATTGTTTTTAATTATACCAAATTTAAATTTGTACATTCATATTTCATATTTATAGGAATTAAGTGTGGGTATATAAACCCTAATATTCTGAAAATTTAAAACCTAATTTCTTAACAGGGTGCATCTTATTGACTTCTAGTGAGTTGGACATTATGTTGAGCTACAATGTTAAACCATCTTGAACCCATTACAATCACTTTAATTCAACTAATAATTTAAAAAACCAGACATCATGCTAATATTTTAACTACATGTAAAATTATTTTTTTTTATTCAATAATTAAAATCATTTTCTTAAAAAAACTATTTTTAACAATTGTTTGAATATGTGGAAAAAGTCATTTTTAAACTTCCATGTAACCCCTTCAACATTATTTAACTATTGAATTGACTATATTTTTTGAATGAAGATATCTACCTCCTTAGGATTATACATTGAGAAAAATTTTGAGTTTTAATTGTGGGGGAGTGGGGTCATTGTTATGTGGTAATATGTGATTTAACTTCTGAACAGATCAAAATACCTTTTACATTTTTTCAAAAAAATAAAGTTAAATTTTTTTAAATCCTTTCACAAACTAAGGATTTAAGGCTTCAATTTTTACCATGATTTTATTCTTTCTAGTGAATCACAACATCCTAGTTATTGGGGGCTGCATTAATTATGATTTGTTTGGGGATGTATGATTACTGAATTTTGTTACAAACTGTTTTTATGGATATTCTTTTTCATAACAGGAAAAAAGAGTGAGATATAATATATCTTTATGAAATTATGATCAAATCTTTTGGAAATTTTAAATTTTAACTCGAACCTAGGGGAATCACCTTTTAAAAAATTTATTACCTTATGAAGAAAAATAAATGACAATATTATAGTCCTTTGAAACTGGAGTAAAATAGGCAATTAACATCCCATGGAGAGTATTTGAGATGAGGCCACTTGGTATGTTTCTGTTAATAAATAAAATTCAAGCACAATAACCACCTTGAACAGTGATATACATAAGAAATATGGATATGGAAAATTAAAATAAAGGAGATTTTAAAAAACAACATCATTTAGGTGAGGGGAATTTTGAACCAAAATGAAAAAGGGAAAACTGAATCATAAAAATATCATTTGAATTGTATCAATGAAGTGAAAAAACTAAACTTTGATTTTTCGAACCAAGGAGAAAGTAAAAATTAAAAGTGCCTTTTGTTATGATTTTATTTCCACTTGAATATAACCTATCGTCACTCTTGTAATTATAAATTTCATTGTAATTTAATTAGGGTAGTATGTTGCTTCATTTGGAGGCCTGAAATCTTCAACAATGAATAAGTTTATCTATCCTTGATTTATAATGTGTATTTGGATTTAGAGAGGACCTGCTATGATCATTCCTTTAATAACATTACCCACCTCATATATTTTTCCTCTATAAATAAATGTCTTGACATGATTCATTTGAGATAACTATAATAAATTTGTGATGTATTTTTTATAAAGATATAAATAACATGATATTGTTTGAGGACAAACAAACATTTTAGTATACAAGAGTTTGATGTGGATGATATTTTTTGAAATCTTTCAAATACTTTTTGTTGAATTATTTGAGAAATTGATTTAAATTTGATCTTTAATTTGTTAATTTTTTCATTTGACAATTTTCCTTTAAAAATTTAATTCTTTGAAAATATTTTTAAAATGGTGTATTTTAGTGTTTTAATTTCTTAAATATTATTGGGAAAAATATACCAATCTTATAGGTGTTTCATTTTATGAAATCAATTTAGAATTTTGTAGGTTTTGTTTTTGAAATAAATTTTAAATGTTTTTAAAGGTATTAAATAGGTGAATTAATTATTTCAATAATTCAATATTTATTTGTTTATTTTTTTAGTGTAATTTCACTCCAAAAGTTTGACTTTTAGATGTAGATTTAAATTTATATTTCTTATTTAGAATATTTTTTCTCAGAAAATAAAAAATGTCATAGACAAATTGTTTTCTAGATTAATTGTTATGAATTCAGTGAAAAATGGAGTTATATTAATTTCGTTAGATTATTTTATATGGAATTATATATTTTTAATCAATTCATTGTTCACTTTTGTTTGAAAATAATCTTTTTTGAATATAAATTTTTTCTTAAAATTTTGAATTTTTAGGTCAATCTACCGCTACTCTATCTACCATTGACCATCCCATCCAATGGTAAATCTACATCCATGATCCACTATTGGTAGACACAAACCTACAATTTCCCCCAAAAACATAAAATATTATGCTCCACACCACCCCATCTACCTTTGTAACTCAAAAAATATACCGTTCACATGCCACCAGAATATCCCCAGCTACCATCAACATACGATCCACCACCAAAATCTCTGATGTAGTCTACCGTTACATTCCATTACTATTTTAAAATGTTTTGGGAAGGGGAAATAGATGAAACTATTATCTAAACACACGCGTGGGGGCTCAAAACCGAGTACTCTAGTAAAACCACCATAGGACACAATCACTAGGATGCTCTATTGAGGCATTAAGTTCCACTAATAGAACAACCAATATATTATGCTTCCAGCCTCTCTTCACCACATCCACCATTGAACCGCACTAATCTACCACAACTACTGCTGCTTGGTCAACCTCGAACTCTGCATCCCCTAATACTGGTAAGCCATGAATTCCCATCTGAGTTCCACTGCTGCAGACATTAGACACATTGATCCAGAGATCGAAGTCGCATCTGATCAAGAATAAAACTTGAAATACTGGAATAAAAAATCCAAACATGAGGTCCAGTGCCACTGTGCCTAGTCAAATCCCATCATATTTCCATGAAACCAAATTGATCTATCTATTTTACCTTAACCCGACACATCATATGGGGGTTGTGAACCTGAGTGAGATCCAAGTTTTACAGGAGGAAGACGACCAAGCTTACATCAAACCAGATCTGAGCCGAACCCTATATACCTCATTCTTGTAAGCTGAGGCCACCCTGGAAGATAACAGAAAAAACCCCTACACTTCCGTAGTCAAATATTGAAGAGGATGACGTCATTCCCCCATTGACTACGAGAGACATCCCTCTATTTTCTTATATATATATATATATATATACCTTTTTTATACTAAAAATAATTTTTAAAAAGTAAAGATACAAAAAATATATTTATACATAATAAAATATACTCAGACTTCGTTAACATCAATTTCTAAAAATTGATTTGGGCATGCATGCTTAGCTTTTAAAGGGCCTAAATAATTCAAGTTAGACCAATACCTTTAAATAATAGAAATTCAATTTTTCAAATATGAATTATTTTAACACCTCATATTTTTTCTGGAAGAATCAGGAAAGATATATGATTGCGGGCACTAATAATGGGTGATTATTGAAGGAAAAGTGATCATGGGTCATTACATCACATATTCGAGTGGGGAAGTGAGGTTTGTTAAAATATATTGGATATTTTCACTTATATTTCACTAAAGAAGTTGATGAGGATCAAACATCAATTTTAACTATTTCATGGACATGATAACTAACTCAATTCAGGAAGATGGGGACTTCTCTCCCTCTTATGTTTTTATCTTGTTTCATTGTTTTTTTTATTTATCATTGTGATGTTTTTGTTTTGTAAAATGAATTGTGATATTTTTATGTTCATTATTTCTCAATTTGTGTTGGGATCTTGAATATCCAATAATGGAGAAATAATTTTCAAGTATATCTTTAGTAAGTTAAACATGATGTTTCCAAGAGATCCATGCTTCATGATGACCACCACCTCTCCATCATTCTTCTTAGAAGATTGTGAATGTGATTTCGGGTGTGCGAGAGAACACTCTTTTATAGGAAAAATTTGCTACGATTTTAACTCATTTATTTTCCCTTTACTCTCTCATTTTATCAACTAAGATTCTATGTTTTGTTATGTGATATAACGATCTCAGTAAGATCATTCTTTCTTGTGATATTTCTTGGACAGAATGAGTTTGTTGAGTGATTAATTTTGAGATGTAGAGGAATGATCAACAAATAAAGAAATTATGTTTTCTTGTGTTCAATATTTAGGCAATAGAGGTGTGTGATCTCAGTATTTAGTCATGTATTGAGTGGGGATGAGATTTTATGGTCTACTTCAGATGATCTATGAAGTGTAACTAAGGGTGGATAACCCAGGATTTGTCCTTGTTCTTACATGACCACTTCTCTGTATTTCTATCTTTTATTATTCTTCTTGTTGTTTTCATTGATTTTAGTTTATCTTTTCATTTTCTATTATACTCCTCCCACCATATTTTTTATTTTAATAATTGTTTCCTTGTTTTCATTTTATTTTTTCAATATATTTTTAAAAAATAAAAAAAATATTTTTAGGATGACAGATAAGAAATTTGATGAAACTTCATCAAGATTGGCCTTGAGGTTAGCCACTATGATATATTTTGGGTTTTATAAATTTATATTTGATAATATTAACAATAAGCATTCCATCAATCATGCTTCTTTATAGTCTATATAGATGAAGACTTTGGAATTCAGATTTGGAATGATAAAAAGAAGATATTTTTTAGAAGTAATAATTTTATTTTCAATGAGAAAATATTATAGAATGATATGAACATAAAGTATAATTAGGTTAGGTAAAAATATTAAAATTCAATTCTAGTTTATTTGAATGATGGTTATTAAGGATCACATGTTCTGGTATGTTAAGATGTATCTAAATATATCATAAGGTCTCACATTTTGAAATAAAATTTAGTGCGTAGTGTAGAATGTTTGGAAGTTCACCAAATGTTTATTTTATAAAAAATATTAGGAATTAGAGAAGCTAATTCTAGAGTTTCTATAGGATATGTTCTAGAAGATAAAATTTTAGGACAAGATGGATTGTAGTTTAATTTGTAGAGATCTTTAAGGATTAGAAAGCCAGTATAGAGGTATGAAGATAATTAGAGTTTCTTAATTTCAACGGATGCATGAGAATGAAGGCTTTTAAATTAAGTGGATAAACTATGTATTTTGGGAAAGTGAGAGTGAGTGATGAAGGGGGAGTTGAATTCATTATGAGTGAATAACACCCATAAGCTAATGAAGTTACCACTTTTGAAGAAATTACATAAAAAAATTAGGATTTCCAGTTGAAATAATAAATTTACGGGAGGAAAATATACATAAAAAGGATCATTGTGAATGAGTTTCACTAGAAGAAAGGTACTGAATTCTCACATATATTCTCTAAAATGGTAAAATATACTACAATTTAAATGGTTTTAAGTTTGGTTTCTTCTGAATATTTTTACCTTGAACATATAGATGTAAAAATGACCTTTCACCATAGAGATTTAGGGGAATAAATTTATATGAATCATCTTATTGGTTTTTTTGGAAAATTAGAATCAGGTCTTATTATGAAAATTAAAAAAAATTATATATGGTTTGAATTAAGCACCAACATTTTGGAACTTGAAGTTTGATTCCTTTATAGAAGAGAAAGGTTTCACACTAAATAACTATAATCATCATTGTTACCATAAAGAGTTAAATGGAAATGATTTAATTATCTTTCTCTTGTACATGGATGAAATTTTCTTGGTGGGTCAGAATATTTAATTGAGTCGGAATTTAAAGGAGTAATTGTCTGGAATGTTTGAGAAGAAATATATTGGAGAAGTAAAGAAGATCTTGGGAAGAATGATTGACTGTGATAGGAAAAATAAATGTTTGGTTTATCATAGAGGGATTTCATCCAGATAATCATTGAGAAATTTGGAATGATAGGATCTAATATAGTATTAACTCCTCTTGATGGTAACTTTAATATTCTAAACGAGAAAGAACTATTTATATAAGAAGAAAAAATTACATTTCTAATTCTTTTAATACCTTTTCTATTAGAAGTTTGACGTATGTTATAGTGTGAAAACTTTTAAATATTGTTCATGTAGTTCGAGTGGTCAACCAATTTATGTAAAATCTAGGGAATATTCATTTGGAAGTTGTTAAGTGGATTAATCTGTATCAAAAAGGAATATAAGACACAACTCTTTTTTTTTGAGATGGTGATCTATTTCATGTGATTGCTAATGAAAATATTGGGGGTGATTCTGATTCACATAAGAGTATAATTCGATATGTTTACACTTTTAGAGGAGTTTTAGTCAGTTGGATTTCAAGATTATAATTAGTGATTTTAGTTTCTACAATAGAACCGCAGTATGTGGAAATTATAGAATTTATAAAAGAGATGGTATGGTTGATATATTTAATTGAATAAATCATATGCATCTAGGGGAAATGGTTATTATTATATTATATCCAAATTTAAATTCATTTGGTAAAGAATACATTGTTTTATTCAAGAACTAAATGAATTGATATAAATAAACATTACATCTAGAAGATTTTGGTAGATGATGAGCTGGATTTACAAAATATAGTTAGGAAACAAAATACAATTGTTATTTTTAATAAGTGTTTGGATTTGTAAATAATGAGGCATCATAAATCCCAAATTTTGGTTGGGTGAAGGGAAGAAGGTACAAAATCATTGAATTCAGAAGAAATAGAAGGATGTTTTGTAGAAGTTGAAGGTGGTACTGTAGTGTTTTCTCTAAAGCAGTCTTCAAGTGGGAGATTGTTGGGAATGTGTAGAGCCAACATTGTTGATTAAATTATTTTTCCAAATTTTTTTTTATTAAAAGATATTTAGTTTTTTGATGTGGTGGTAGTGGCTATATTTTTCCTTTAGTATTCTAGAAGGAGGTTCTTGGAAGGAGGCAGTTCAAAAGGAGTTTCATTTGATGAGTTTAGTGTATAGTGGTTTTGTTATATAAATTCTATATTTTTCCTTTAGTATTATAAAAGGAGGTTCTTGGAAGGAGGTGGTTCAAAAGGAGTTTCTTTTGATGAGTTTAGTGTACAATGGTTTTGTTATAGAAATTTTTATAGGATTTATGAATGTATGGGCTATTCAGTTTACTATGTAGGTTATTAGTTTACTTGAGGAAGCTGTCATATTGAATATTTCTATTGGAGATCAGTTATGGGAACATTGGAATGGATGGACTCCCACATTTCTCAGAGGTTGGTGGAACTGGATGACTAAAGGTCACTCTCTATAAATAGAGGATTGGGAAAAAATATTTAGTGAATGGTGTAGATTTTTTACTTATTGTATGTTGTGATGACTATTTATATTAATATAGTTGGAATCATTATCTAGTAATTTGTAAAGTTTTTTTTGTGAGAAATAAAATATTCTGTCTCATAAGGACTTGATAGTAATGACATGGCCATGGTGAATCCTATACTAATAATTATATAGTATTTCTCATAAGTACTATATAGTAACCACATCTCAATCCCTCACTAGGACACCTATGATCCCTAGGATGGCAATGACACAAGTTGGGGTAAAAATTAAAATTTATCTATCATATCTCTATAGTAAATATCACATCATAATATCAAAATCACATCACCTTATACCACCTACCCATACCTTGTAATATTAAGAACCTATATTTAAAACACCCAATAACATCAATAAATCATGTCAACTATCATAATTACATAATATAGTAACATGAGACTTAATATAAGTGCATGGAATGTTTATAAAAACCTTTTATAAAAGGTACTTCTTAGGTTATGAGATTAAAAATACTAATAATTTCTAAAATTAAATTGAAATAACATTTATGAATTTATGTCACTAGAAATCGATTTTAAATTTCCAAAAAATTCTTAAGGTTTCATTTTATAAATCTTCATAGAAATCCCTCTTTGGAAGCTACTTTAAAATCTAATGACATTTCAATTTTTTTAGAATAAACTAATATTATTTTAAAATATTTATTTTCTCATATAGTCACATGCATTTAAAATCACCAAATATCATATGAAAAAATAAACATAAATCACACGATGATAACAAATAAACTAATCAAATAAAATCATTAAGCACCTTAAAAATATTCAAGTCTAAAAATAGTTCAATATCATAAATAAATTCACAATGAAGAATTTCTAAGTCAAAAACAGTATATAAATACCCTAATCACATGTGAAACCACCTAATTTTTTTTACCAAACATCATATATGTAAAATTTTATGTAAGAGTAGGTTCTATAGACCCAAATTTTATGTATACATTAATTATCATTACATGTATACAATTTATTATATAAATATTTTTTCTATTACAATGATAATAAAATTACATCTACATGTATTACGTAAATGGAAATGTCATTATAGTACATGTTTTTTCAAAAGGTATATTAGTTCGTCACAATAATGAAATCCTCAAGACACTTTGACAATAATAATAAACTCATATCCAATGTTACATATACATAATGTTGATAAGACACTAAGGATGTATGAATATCTGGTGATAGGGGTTCATAAGAATTGAAAATTATTCTAATGATGTTTTTACTTAGTGATTTTGAGTTCATGAGATAAAAAGGACATAACTTCCAATATGAACACCACATATTTTAGGAGACTTTGTTTGTTACTCTCTATGAACATGCTTATTTTTATCTTGATATGAGATTATTATTAGTGTCTTGATTTTGATCACATTCATAGATGCAAGATGAAAACCATGGAATCTGTGATCATGGAGAGGTAAATTGTTCCAGGTATTTTATTGATGATATTACATTGGTCGAATGAAAAAGATATAATTTATCACTTTTAAGTATAGGAATAGAAATATTTAGACCATTTGACCTAGGTGGTATTACATTTACTAAATACATGGTTATGGTATACAAATTTAATCCCATTCAATGATGTAATTTAAAGAAAAACTAAATCATGTAGGGAAAATGGCACAAGTTGTGCATCTTTGTTCATGAGATACCATGAGAAAAAGTGATTTTATTATATGTAATGTATTCATAAGAGAGGTTTTCATTGTTATGACTTAAAATTGTATCCATAGAGGACATGACGTGTTGCTAGAAACTACTAATGGTCTGTGAGTAACACTAACTATTATTAAGAAAAGGACCTAAATGGTCAAATAATAAGAGTATTCAAATATATATCCATTTCTAATGAATTGAGGCTTAGAAAATAGTGGGACCAAGATGGTGGTGGAGTAATGTATAAATTTTAATGATTTTGAAAATAAATAAATTCAATAGTATTAAATTTTTTAATAGTAAGTG
This sequence comes from Viscum album, assembly GCA_963277665.1. Taxonomy (NCBI): domain Eukaryota; kingdom Viridiplantae; phylum Streptophyta; class Magnoliopsida; order Santalales; family Viscaceae; genus Viscum; species Viscum album. The sequence goes on along the minus strand of OY728140.1, from coordinate 1,706,149,956 downwards.
TTCAATTTATTAACTCATTTTATTCCAAAGTTATCCAGTTAATAAAAGGAAAAATATTTTATAAATCAATATTTATTATTCTAGGTTCATTAAATATTTAATGGGATAAATGAAATGATTTAATTACAAATATTTTATTACAGAACATTATTTTTAATGTTACACGTTAGTGATATAATATCGATGACATTTATGGTATGAGTACAATGTCATTAATTTCATTTCGATGCTTATTTAGAGGGATAAAAATGTTGGAGATCTAATGAGAACATTATGAGATTTTAACCTAACCATATAATCCTATATAATCTCTAATTCATAAGGACTTATTGCACCTAAAATTTTAGATCTCAACCCTCATCTTTTCCACATCATAGTGTGAGAAGGGGTCAATCGAAGAACCCCGATCCTATCTTTCCTTTCTGAATCTAAGAAATGATGTTCTAACAATCATTTATATATCAAATAATTCATCATTTATCTAAACCAACACCAAAAAATTGATGATCAATATATATATATAAATTTGGAGAACATGTGTATAATATAGTGGGTTCTAACCTTAGTTACTTCAAGATTCAATAAAAAATGAGTGGAACACATGTTCTATAAAAAACAGATTAGGTAATTTTTGTCATTACTATTTAATTAATAAAAGATAATCTGGTATATTTTTGGGTGGTTCCTCATGAGAGACGACATTACAACACTAATAAATTGATTTTTTAGTTTCCCATACTTGTATGATTCCACTACACACACCATACCAACAAGTATCACCAGAGAAATTATATGTTTAATTATGTTAATTTTTAAATTAAATTTACATGAATTTGAGTAGAGGGTATAGTTATAGTCCCAATTCCACAAATAATGTTTTGATACGAGGTTGGATGACTGGGAAATAATCTTTTGAATATTGAAAAATAAAATATTTGGGCTAAAATTATATATATATATATATATATTATGTTAGGGAAGGGGAGGGCACTGAACCACAAGGGAAGTCTCTGATGCTGAAGAGTATGTCCATGTAAAAGTGAGGTGGGTGGGGGGGGGGGGTAAGGTGGGGTTGGGGAGTTCACATAAACATAGATAAGAAGATAAAAAAATGAAAAAAGTTTGAAGGTTTTGGTCAAAAAGGATGATGATGAGATCCTTTATCCCCCCACTAATTAGGGGATAATCATAGTGACTATTTTTATTTTATAATAAAAAATAAATTTAAATTTTTTTTGTTAAGCCCGATGATTCCATGAGTGGTTTTACCTCCTTTCATACACAAACAGACCAGGGAACCCAACCTCCACTGACCCAATTTCCTGGCCATGTCTGCCCGACCAAAGTTGGTGGACCCAACTAGACCTAGAATGGGACAAAAACCTCTCTAATAGGGGGTTTTAAATACCTGATAATCCTAAGGATTAAAAAAAAATTCTAGAAATATTTTAAAAATGTTTTGAATTTTATAAAAAAATTTATAGGACCGTGTGATAGGTATATTGTGAATTAAAATTATTATTATTTAGTTATAAATAGATTCCCTTGAGTAGATTTTTTTTACAATTAAATTTTATACTTCAGGTTTATTAAATGATGACTGATCATGAGCAAGACTGACCATTGTATGTCTCATATTTTTATTTATTTATTTAATTACTACAATGTACAATGGTTTTTAATAATTGATTGATTAATGATGGTTTTTTATTATCCCTTCACCGTATTATTTTTATAAGGGATTACATTTCCATGAGAGATAATTTTTTATCTGTATACTACATTATGAATACCCCCTTACTTGTATATGATTTTTTTGTATAATGAGGAGGGTGAAATGTGATATAGTTCATGTATAGACTTAGAGAAGTATTAGATGAGTGATAGATACATTTTATGGGGAGGAAATTGCAATTGTAGTTAGACACAACTCAATGATTTACCCCTATGGTAAAAATTAATCCATTTTCCACTTAATATATTAACTATTAGAGAAACTCAAGATCATTTCATTTATTTATTTATACATGGTTTATGTTCTGTGAGTGGTTAGACTAAATGCGATCACCTAGAATATTAAAAAATCATTAATAGATAATATTAAATTAACACACTATGAATGATTTATATTTATAAATGGTTTAATTATGAGTGAGGTCACATAAAAAAGTTAAGTAAAATAGAAAAATATTTCATTCATGGATAATAACTAAAAATACCTAAAATAAATATTAATCCAAACACATTCTATCAGATGGGTTTATAGAAAACAGTATGAATGAGGGGATATTCTTCCAAAATTGAGGTTTCACTAACTATTTTAGAATTATTATGATACTGGCAGGCTGACAAAACTAAATTCTTCATAAATGAAGTTTTTATAGAAATATTTTTGTATCTTTAGATAAAATAGTTGATAAAATATATGGTTACTATTTAAATAATATGATACTTCACTCAAAAAATCAATGATCCATGAGTTAGTGTGTTTGGCGAACCAAATTTCTACCTTGAATGATGCAAAATGATCATTCCATACATAAATACTATATCATTTCATATTAATATAAAATACATATCATAGTAATACATGACCCAGAACCCTACAAATTTAGTGTCTTTGGAGACTATAAAATTAATAAACTTATTTCATTAATGTTGTTCAATATATCCCATAAATAAATTCTTAAAAAGTACCCTTGATAGATAAATATGACTTAATACCACTATTTATAACCTAGGTAAATGAAAACATAAGAAAGGGTGATCTTAGATTCTCAGTAAGGGTAAATATGAGATACATTAATTGAATATCATAAGCGAGTATAAGATAAGAAAAGGGGTATGAGAGCTTGATCATAACTTATAAAATCTATACCCAATCAGTCATAGATCCTAAATCATGATCCATAACATTAAAATGTTTCATAAAATAATACATGAGTTGTATGAATTTGGAATAAGAGTAATAAATCATGATCCATGCTAGAATATCATAAGAATAATAACATGTCATAGTTGTGTGGAATAATCATAAGTATACAAAATCATTTCATTAGTCATGGACCAATTCGAAGACCATTAAAACATAGTGGATCGACTCCCATAGTGGATTGGATTCACTCTCTATTCCCTTTTAATTCATGGTGGATAGATTCCCATATTGGATTGGGTTTACTCCTCTTACCTTTCATATTATCTCATGAGATATAAATTTATAACCAATGCAGTAGATGAGTATATAATTTTGGTCCTAATTATCACATAATAAAAACCATACATATGTATTCCATAAGATCATAAAAGCATTCATCATTTCATTATAGATTAATTAATCCATGGGAAAGAAATTGCTTTCAGGAAAAAATCCTTAAAAAAAATCATAATAATTCAACTTGAGAAAAAAAGTATATGGTATCATTAGATAAATTTTCTTGTGAAGAATAAAATTTCATAAATGATGTTGACATAAATAAAAATTGTTTTATAAAAGTTATTGAAACCTTATTTGAAAAAACAAGAGGAAATGTCTTCTTAGTTTGATAACTTTTAAAAAAAAAATTCCAAGAAAAATGGGAATATGTTTTTTTTGAAAAATAATGAAAATTTTTAAATGAATATTAAAAATAAAAAATAATATTATTGGTGAGAAAAAACCGTTCATTTTGGAAAAAGTTAAAAAATATTATTTTTACATATTTGAAAAAATTCTAATATAACATGTACAAAAAACATTGTAAAAGTTTATTTTAAACATTTTTAAAAAAGTCAAATATGGTTTAAAATGAACTTATATAATAATTATACAATATCTAATAACATTGTTCAGACATTTTATAGAATATTGGTGTGGAAGAAAAATATTCTTTACCTAAAAGATGAAATAAATCAAACTTTACTTAAAAAAGTTATTTTAGTATTTTTGAGTACCGAAGGGGGAAAAATAGATAAAATACTTGAAACCCATAGAAATAACCACATAATAATAAAATTTATACAGTTTTAGAGAGATAGAGAGAACATAATTTCCCCAATGAATATTTAAACATGAATATTCTTGATAAAAAAAACTAAAATTAAAACATAAAACATTACCTTGAGTCATAACTCACATCATACATGATATATAAACCTATAAATAATATATTTTTGATAATCTATGATGGATTATTAGAAAAAATTCCCATCATAAAAAATTCATTTACGATGGGTGTAATGTCCCCGACCCGGAAGCCACTAAACCGGTGCTCCGAGCCGGGAAGTTACATAACCTTAAGTGTGCCTCCCTGTATGCCAAAGGCTACCGACTAGCAGAGGGGGTCTATGTGGTCAAGTGGGGAGACTATGCCCCCTTTTATCAGAGTAAGACACAATAGAAATAAACCGATAGTTGAAATAACAATCAAGAAACAAGGAGCATGTATAAAAACCATTTCCAACAATAAATATGCCATGTCCTACTAAAAGTGAAAAAGTGAACAAAATCCCAAAATAAAGACAATGGAAGAAATACCCAAAATGTTCCTGACTCCAAGTACGGATCCTCCACCAAGTGAAACCCATGTCCACTCAACTATCTAGCAAGGACCCTTTCCCTTCTTCTGACCTGCAAACATGAACTCTGCTCGGGTACCCAATGGCGGCCCGAGCAGGGTGTGAGTACAACTCAGTAGGCCACCCCCAACGGTGTCTAAAAAATATCCAGTATGAATAGGTAGTGCATGAAAAAGGAATATGAATGATAATTTCCATGTAATTATTTAAGGTTCCATTAACCAGTTCAGAGCCAAAGACATTTCCACTTCAATTACCATTCATTTCAAACAAATTATCATCACTTACCATTGCATCACATTTCCATGAGTTAATCACATACATTATGTTACATGGTTCTAAGTCCAAAAATCACATGAAAGAGGGTAAACACATCGTTATCTTATCTCACTAGGACTAACCCCCTCATAGCAGCCATATCTTCACCTCGAAGCCTTAGTCCGGGTGCATGCAATCATTAAGATAATAGATCCTCAGTCCCCATTCCAAACCCATGCATTTAGGGTGGAGTTCAGAGCATCAGTCTTCACTCAGCCCATGGGCATATATCCTCAAGTCATACCCCACTCTACCAAGCCATGTTAACATGCTTATATATATAAGTAACCATCAAACCACCATACCATTTCCCTTTGACAAACACCATTCAAAACAAACCACACAGGAATTCACATTATGCCTTAACCCATTAACACTTTACCATTTCACAATATTTAACCATTCACCCAATTCCCATTTTTTATTCCTATCTCACTAGGCATTCAACACTAAACCCATAACCTATCCCTTTATAGTATTTAATTAGTTCACACATGAATCCATTTAACCCGTTCATCATTTCCACGAATCAACCATTCAACCCATTTCAAATAACCTTTATGTTATTTCCAAGTCTATGTGCATCACCTAACTTCTATTCCAAGTTCAAACAATCATGCCAACATATTCGTCAAGGGATCTACCATTTATTACAACAAGGACACTTGTTTAATAACAATCCCTAAGCCCGGGAAAAGCCGGCACACCCCATGGGTGGCCCCAATTAGGTCAAGTCATTCTCAACGCATCCCATGGGGATTGCGAGGGTTCCCATTTACCATTTTAAGCATCTTTTATACCAAACACATCAAGGTTTATCAAATTTCAACAAAAGGAAACCATGAGCAAAGCCACACATGCATAAATACACCATAAAAATATGGGATAACGTTTGTAGACCACCTACCTCGAAACCGTGGTTGAATGCACACTCAATTGAGTCCTTAGACCTCAATCCAACCATCCCTTGGAGCTTCAACCTAGAACTCACCCAAAATATAGGGTTTTAGAGCTTCAGAACAAGAGGGAGATAAAATGAAAACCTTAAAACAAAAAAAGAATCAAGGATGGGATTAGCCTTACCCGGAGCTTCAATCCACATCCAACGGCACAAAAAACGCCTTAGAAACGAGGGAGATCGACCTCTTGGAGCTCTTGGGCGATTTGGTCCATTCCTAGGGTGAAGAGGGAGGAATGGAGAGGAAAACCGAGTGGGTTCTTAAAATCCTGGGGGGGTAATTTAGTAATTTTTCCAAATTTAAGAGGCCGTATGGTTTGGCCGCATGGTTTGACAAACCGTGCACAAACCATGCGCATGCTACTATCTGGAGGAGGAGGGGTTGCACAGTTTACCTGGGTAGGCTGCACGGTTTTCCTTGGCCATGCGCAGACCGTGCGTCCAAGCTTGTCTTTCCCAGCTTTCTATCTTTCGTGACCCGAGCCCTCGAAACGCCCCCAAGACCTCTCATAATTTCAGAAGACATCCCTTGAAGCCCGAAATAAGGGATTCAACCAAAACATAACGAAAACATACCCTTCCAAAAACCGGGATCTTACAACCTCCCCAAATTATAACAGCTCATCCTCAAGCTGAGTTTTCAAGCCTCATTGATCCATCGAAGAGAAGAGTTCGGGCCACTGAGCCCGCATATTCGATTCCCACTCCCAAGATTCTTCCCAAACTTTCCCATGCTGCCATAGTACTCGTACTAATGGCACAACCATTCCTCACAAGACCTTTTCACTACGATCCACCACATGAACCGGATGCTCCTCAAAGGATGCATCAGCCTCAAGCTCCGTATCCTCCACATCAACCATGTGAGATGGGTCAGGGTGATACCGCCGAAGCTGTGACACATGAAACACATCATGAATCCCACCATACCGTTGTGGAAGAGACAATCTGTAAGCCAATGGTCTGATACTATCCACAATATCAAAACGTCCCATATACCAGGGTGCTAACTTACCCTGCTTTTGAATCTGACGGTGACCCAACCTTGGAGACACCCGAAGGAACACTTTATCACCCATAGCAAAATCAATAGGTCTATGCCTCTGATCTCCATACGACTTCTACCTACTCTGAGCCGTAGCCATCCACTTCATGATCAAATTAACTCTCTCTGAAGTCTCCTGCACGAGACTTGGTCCCAACAACTGAGATTCACCAGACTCTATCCAACACAACGGAGATCTACATGGCCTCCCGTAGAGTGCCTCAAACGGTGCCATCTGAATCAGAGTCTGAAAACTTTTTTTGTAGGAAAACACAACTAACGATAGGTTCCTCTCCCAAGAACCACCAAAGTCCAAGACACAAGCTCTTAACATGTCTTCCAACACTTGGATCGTACGCTCTGACTGCCCGTCCGTCTGTGGGTGGAAAGCCGTACTCAAAAACACTTACGTACCAAGTGCCTTCTGAAACCCTTGCTAGAAACGCGATGTGAAATGCGGATCTCGGTCCGAAACTATGGTCTGTGGAACACCATGAAACCACACTATTTCCCGAACATACAGTTCACCCAACTGTTCAACTATAAAGGTATCCTAAATTGGTAATAAATGAGCCACTTTCGTTAACTGATCCATAACCAACCAGATTGCATCATTCTTCCACAACGTCCTCAGAGGACCCACAAAACAATCCATTATTACATCATCCCACTTACATTCCAGAATAGTAAATGGATGCAACAAACCACCTGGGCGTTGATGCTCGGCCTTCACCTGCTGACAGGTAAGGCACCGTGCCATAAAGCCCACAACATCCTTCTTCATTACAGGCCACCAAAACTGCCTTCAGAGATCACGATACATCTTGGTCAAACTAGGATGCACTGTCCACTTTGATGCATGGAACTCGTGTATCAACTCTTCCCTCATACACTTCGGTACAAACACACAATCACGAACACGAACAACACCTTCCACGCCGACAGCCCAACCAGAAGGTAGCTCCCCACTTTTGCGCTTTTCCTTCATGATCAAACACTCAAGATCATCAAGATGACCCTCCTTATCTTGAATCAAAAGCATCGACTCCATCGTTAAGGAAGTAATATTGACATGACCACTCTCCTCCTACACCTCTAGGTGCATCTCTAAAAACAAATCCATCACCTTCCACTCGGTTCTAGACTCCTGAACCACCTAATTCTGAACCTTCCTGCTCAGAGAATCAACAACACTATTTCCCTTTCCCAGAGTGTACACCAACTCAAAGTCAAAATACTGGAGATATTCAACCCATATTCACTGCCGAAGGTTCATATCCTATTGTGAGAAGATGTAATTTAAACTCTTATGGTTGGTAAACACAATAAACCGTTCTCCCAACAGATAGTGCCTCCAGCACTTCAAGGCGTACACCACTGCAACACTCTCAAGGTCATGAGTGGGATAGTTCCACTCATGGGATCTCAACTACCTTGACCCATAAGCCACAACTCGCTCATCCTGCATCAACACAGCCCCACGTCAGACTCCATACACACCCCAAAACATGATGTACTTCTTACCCGGCTTAAGAAAGATCAAGATAGGTGCGGTCGTCAGCCGCTTCTTCAACTCTTGGAAACAATTCTCACAAGCCTCAGACCACTCGAACCTTATTCCTTTCTTAGTCAATCCCGAGAGTGGTTCTACCAAGCGAGGGAAATCCTGAATGAACATTCGATAATACCCGAAAAAAACCAAAAATCTCCAAACATCAAAAACACTCATGGGATGCTCCCAAGATAAAACTGCCTGCACTTTCTCTGTATCCACTGAAACACCTGCCTCCGAAATGATGTGACCCATAAAATGCACCTCACTTATCCAGAATTGACACTTTGATAGCTTGGCGTATAGCCGATGCTCTCTTAGCATACCCAAGATGATGTCAAGATGTTGGTCATGATCGTCATGAGTTTTCGAGTACACTAAGATATCATCAAGAAAGACAATCACAAACTGATCTAGATAGGGATTAAATATTCGGTTCATCAAAGCCATAAACACCGCTGGTGCATTGGTCAAGCCGAAAGACATTACCACAAACTCAAACAAACTGTACCGACTCCAGAAAGCCGTCAGCAGTACGTCAGAAGACCTCACCCTTATCTGGTGATAACCTGACCTCAGATAAATCTTAGAAAACACTAATGCACTCCTAAACTAACCAAACAGGTCATCAATTCTAGGAAGAGGGTACCGATTCTTCTTCATCATCTGATTCAACTTTTGATAGTAAATACACAACCTCAACGACCAATCATCCTTCTTTTCAAAAAGCACGGGAGATCCCCAAGGAGATGCACTAGGACAGATAAACCCCTTACACTCAAACTCCTCAAACTGGCCCTTCAGTTCTTGGAGTTTTGTTAGTGCTATTCAATATGGCGAAATAGAACTGGCTCCGCTCCCGGCAGCAACTCGATCGTGAGCTCGACATCCCTCTAGGGTGGTAACCCTGAGAAATCCTCAGGAAACACATCCTGAAAACGATCTACCACAGGAGAAAAATTAGATTGTCCCCCTCCCTCATTATCATTAATCATGAGACATACCACTCGAGCCATGATTCCACTCATCTTTTAAAAAAACGGCCCTGCACGCCCTGCTCGAACATCCTATTCACCACGGTGGACATAAGTGTTATACTCTAGCGACCTGAATGATACTCTGCGATGATAACAGTCTATGTGTGCCTGATAAAACACCAACCAATCCATTCCCAAGATTAGGTCAAACCCTGACATCTCAAGAATGAACAAGTCCCATAGAAAACGATACCCACCGACTTCCAAGGAACATCCCTTGCACTACTTGATATCCTCAACCCGCACCCCCAACAGGGTGTCAATTGACATAACTCCACACACCCCCTCCATAGGTAAACCCAGCACTACCTCAAGTTGAGAATAAACAAAAGAGTGTGTGGAACCTATGTCAAACAATGCACTAGCAATCGTAGAAGCTAAAAGGATCGTACCTCGAACAATTGAAAGTCCAGCCTCTCCATCACCAGGTGAAAACTGAACTGCCTAAAGCCGACCTGCCCCTCTACCCTGGGCTCTAGCCTAAGCGACCTGCGCTGCACTACCCTGCTGTCATGAGCGATCTTTCCCTGGAGTTCCACGTCCACCGCCCCTGCCAGTATGGCCCGTGGAGCTCCAACTACATTCCTGATATGAAAAAACCGATCCCCTTCACGTACCTGGTACCTTCTTTTCATTATCATGATCACCCGCATGCTGAGGGTTCCTGCATAACATCTGCACATGTCCCATCCTTCTGCACAAACGATACTCAACTGGAGGTCAAAAACACTGACCATGCATATGCCCCGGCCTACTGCACATATAACAGAACACCTGGTTCCCACTCTGAGAGGCTGACCCTCTCTTCTGACCACCTTGCTGGAAACTTTCCAAATGATGCTTCCGACCTTTAGAAGATACACCAGTTGTCTGCCCAGATGGCACGACAAGCCAACCACCCGAAGCTCCCTTCCAGTTCCCTTCACAGATGAGTGCCTGACCCATCACCTCTACAATCCTCTTCAAGCGGAAGATATTTACTTGAGACCTGATCTCATGTCTCAACCAATCCTGGAAACACTTGGCTACCGGTGCCTCATCCCCTGCTAGAACTGGGAAAAAGCGTCGCAAATCAGTGAATCGACTAGCATAGTTCGTCATCGATAGCAATCCCTGAGACAAGATCATAAACTATACAGCTCACTCCTACTTCAAAGTCTCCAGGTAGAAATGCTCCAGAATCTTCTCCTTGAAAACCTTCCACAACATCCCCTCAGCCTACTCGGTCTGAGCCTGAATGTCCCACCAACACCTTGCCTAGACTCACAACATATAAATTTCCATCTTTACTCACTTTTCAACAGGGGTCTCCAGATGATCCAGTATCATCTGGACAGACTCTAACCAGAACTCTGATGCCTCTGGCCCACCCTCTCCGGTAAAGATCAGAGGGTTCTGCAGTTGGAACTCCATGGTCAGCTCAAATATACTCAATGCAACCCGCCCTGGGTCGCGATCCATCATCTGCATAAGGCGAGCCATGTTCTCCCAGAACTGGTCTTATCTACCTTCATTGATCACCACATTTTCATTCTCTTCTACCGGAGGAGTGTTCTCAGCCACAACCTCCCATTGCCCAACTGGTAACCGACGTTGTGGTGGCATCTCTCTACATTGTCAGGCACGAGATTTTAGCACGCATACCATAAAAATTACACGACTTCATCAAAAAGATCTTTACTAGCCAAAACAAACCATTTTCATATACTAATTCAACGACATTAGCACCTCAAATTCGCCACCCCGACCATCCCTCCCGCGGGCCATGGTCCACATGGGAACAACCATGCACTACCCCCAAACTCACACAACATTTTACAAAAACATTTTCCACTTCATTTCAAACCCTTATATTTCATTAAACATCACTTAACCACTTGTTTTATTTCATTCTACTCATCACTTATTGGTTTCATGAAATGCATGATGCACCCTACTTTTCTGCCTCACACACCCACCCCGTGAGTGTGCATAACACAATGCATGTCACCTATCTCCCTAGGTTCCTATAATGATGCATGAATGAAAATCCTCATGTCATTAAGGCCATGAGCCAAATATCATAAAATGGTCACATAAAACCACATGTGCATCACCCAACGGTAAAACATCATCAACTGTAACAACACACAACCAAGAACAACATTTCCCACCTAGGGTGACTTGGGTTTTCCCTCATACATGGGTTAGCTACTCCCAAGCACGAGGTCATTTACCAAGGCCCGGAATATATTAACCCTTGTAAACCTATCCCAAATAACAATACCTCAGAGAAGAAGAAGAAAAACCTCCTCTGATAACACTATGTAACGTCCCCGACCCAGAATCCACTAAATCGGTGGTTCGAGCCGGGTAGTTACATAACCTTAAGTGCGCCTACCCATACACCAAAGGCTGCCGACTGGCATCAGGGGTCCATGTGGTCAAGTGGGGAGACTATACCCCCTTTTTATTAGAGTAAGACACAACAAAAATAAACCAATATCAGGAACAATAATCAATTAACAAGGAACATGTATAACAACCATTTCCAACAATAAATATGCCATATCCTACTACAAGTGAAAAAGTGAACAAAATCCCAAAATAAAGACAACATCGAAAATCCCCAAAATGGTCCCGAATCCAAGTCCGGATCCTCCACCAAGTTCTACCCATGTCCACTCAACTATCTAGCAAGGAACCTTTCCCTTATTCTGACTTGAAAACATGATGTCTTCTCAGGTACCCAATGGCGGCCCGGGTAGGGTGTGAGTACAACTCAGTAGGCCCCCACCAACGGTGTCTACAAAATATTCAGTATGAACAGGTATTGAATGCAAAAGGAATATGAATGATAATTTCCAAGTAATTATTTAAGGTTCCATTAACCAGTTCAGAGCCAAAGACATTGCCACTTCCATTACTATTCATTTCACACCAATTATCATCACTTACCATTTCATCACATTTCCATGGGTTAATCACATACATTATTTTACATGGGTCTAAGGCCAACAATCACATGCAAGAGGGTAAACACATCGTTATCCTATCTCACTAGGACTAACCCCATCATAGCAGCCATATCTTCACCTCTAAGCCTCATTCCGGGTGGATGCAACCGTTAGGAGAATAGATCCTCAATCCCCATTCCTAACCCGTGCATTTAGGGTGGAGTTTAGAGCATCAGTCTTCACTTGGCCCATGGGTGTAGATCCTCAAGTCATACCCCACTCTACCAAGCCATGCGAACATGTTTATATATATAAGTAACCATCAACCCACTATACCATTTCCCTTTGAAAAACACCATTCACAACAAACCACACGGGAATTCACATTATGCCTTAACCCATTAACACATTACAATTTCACTTCATTTAACCATTCACCCAATTCCCATGTGTTATGCCTATCTCACTAGGCATTCAACACATTAACCCATTTAACCCGTTCATAATTTCCATGAATCAACCATTCAACCCATTTCAAATAACCTTTAGGTTATTTCCAAGTCAAGGTGCATCACCTAACTTCTATTCCAAGTTCAACCAACCATGCCAACATATTCTTCAAGGGTTATAACATTTATTACAACAAGGTCACTTGTTTAATAATAATCCCTAAGCCCGAGAAAAGTCGGCACATCCCATGGGTGGCCCCAATTAGGTCAAGTCATTCTCAATGCATCTCATGGGGATTGTGAGGGTTACCATTTACATTTTTAAGCATCTTTTATACCAAATGCATCAAGGTGGATCAAAGTTCATCAAAAGGAAACCATGAGTAAATCCAAACATGCATAAATCCACCATAAAACTATGGGATAACGTTTGTAGACCACCTACCTCAAAACTGCGATTGAACACACACTCAATCGAGTCCTTAGAACTTAATCCGAACAGCCCTTAGATATTCAACCTAGAACTCACCCAAAATATAGGGTTTTAGAGCTCCGGAATAAGAGGGAGAGAAGATACAAAACCTAAACCAAAAAGAGAAGCAAGGATGGGATTAGCCTTACCCAGAGCTTTGATCCGCATCTAACGATGCCAAAAATGACTTATAAATGAGGGAGATCGACCTCTTGGAGCTCTTGGGAAATTTGGTCCGTTCCTAAGGTGAAGAGGGAGGAATGGAGAGGAAAACCCTAGTGGGTTCTTAAAATCTCGGGGTGGAAATTTAGTATTTTTTTTCCAACTTTAAGAGGCCGCACGGTTTGGCGACACAGTTTGACAAACCATGCACAAACTGTGCGGGTGATACTGTCTGGAGGAGGAGGGATTGTATAGTTTACCTGGGCAGGCCGCACGGTTTGCCCTGGCCGTGCGCAGGCCGTGTGCCCAGGCTTGTCTTGCCCAGCTTTCCTTTCTTTCGTGCCCCGAGTCCCTGAAACACCCCCAAGAACTCTCATACTTTCAGAAGACTTCCCATGAAGCCCAAAAGAAGGGATTCAACCAAAACATAATGAAAACATACCCTTTCAAAAACCGGGATCTTACAACAGGAGTCTGTCGTGAATACTCCATCACAAAAGATGGCATCGTAATTGTAGTTATTCATTATGGTCCATCACAAAAATTAATTATTTATGATAGATGGACCATCCACTACTAATAACTTTCATAACATTTTTAAATAAACAATTGATATAGTCCATCGTAATTAATTATTTTCAACAGAAAATTAATGTGTCACAAATAATAACTTTTACAAAAAAAAGTAAAGTTAAAAATTTAAAATCAATGGAAATTATTTAGAAAATTTTAAAAAAACTCAATCATTAAAAATAAATAAAATATTATTAAAAAATTAAATTAATTAGAAAATAAATATACTAAAAATTAATTAAAATAAATTAAAATATTAGAATTAATTAATAAAATTAACTATATTTTTTAAAGATTAAATATATTTTAGAAAATTAAAATAAATATCAATTTAAATTTATTTAAAAATTAATAAATAAATAAATAAAATTAAAAAAGATAAAATATTTAAAATTAATTATGAAATTTAAAAATATTTAAAAATCATTAATTTTTTTAAAAAAATTTACAAATTTTTTAAAAAAATTTAAATCTAAAACAGACATAAAAGTAATAAATAATTTCAAGATAGATATGTTTTTCATACCAAATTAAAAAATATTTATAAAACTTCATAAATCAGCAATTATGATTAGGTGGAGGAAGATCACTTGAAGGACCAGGGGGGATAACTCGAAGAAACATGGGAATTTCATACCAACGCAACCCGCAAGTCGCCACATATACTCCAACATCTGCTCATCTCTCAGACGTTGTTGCTCACGCTCCTCCTCTCTCTCTTTCTGCATATACATCATCATCTCATCCCAATCTCTCAACATCTCTTAATAGTGTGCAGTAGATGACGACATCAATAACAAATCTCTACATGCTCTGTTCGCTCTCACTGTTTCCATTACAGAAGTACCATAAACACCCATAAGTGTCAGTCGATAACCAATACCAATCACCCGACCTTCGCGACACCCTACAAAGTCACCTGTATCTAGGACCCCTCATCAAAATCTATAATATATGGGTTAGTAGAGGCTTATATAATATAAAAAACATATTATAGCTAAAGTATATATACATTAATAAATAATCTCAATTACTATATTTCATTGATGTATGCCAGATGTATGACTTCTATTCCTATGTGTGACATCTTGCCTCCCCATGATCTAACTTCTAGATAATTTCCTCCTCTTAAAAGACTCTCCAAGTTAGAAGGGGCACAATCCATCCCATACCTGAGCAGAGATATAGTTGGGTCGATGGGAGACACAAGACTGGTCAAAAATAGTAGCACAAACTTTTTCCATAGCTCTATTTTAAGGTTTTATAGAAAATGATGAAAGCGCTCATGTATACAAATATCCCATGCCTCTCGGATAGGACCTCCCTGGATATCAGGAATCATAGAAAATAAATTTGACAAGACCATTGAAAAAATATGTTAATAATTAAATAAATTTTAAAAAATATATATATTATTTAACAGTGAAAAATCCAGTTGTGAACACCTAGTGATGCAAAACGATGGGAACAAGGTCCCATATAACCCATGTCTCAGAAAAATAATTTCTTAGAATCACACTATCCTTCCCAATAGGTAAATGTGAAAAAAATGTGAAAATAAAAACAAATAATCATACAATTATTGCCAAAATTAATACACAAAGAAAATATAAAATAAATATCCTAAATAATTAAACACACCTCCATTAATGTGGATCAAAATAAATAAATAGTCGTCTCTATGGAATAGGATCCAAAATCATCAATCAAGAAAGACTACACCCCCACCTAATAGGCACATCAGCCTGAGGCTCAGCTGAATCGGGCTCATCTATAGGAAGTCCATTGTTAGTGAGAGAACAAAATATATCATCCAGAACATATCCCACCATCTAAAAAAATATTATTACATGTAATAAATTATAAATACAGAAATCAAATATAAAAAACTAATATATACCAGAATATAATAATATTACCTGTAATTTTTTTAATACAAATATCAAAAATATAAAACTTATAAATATCAGAATATAATAATTACTTATACCTATAGACCAGAATATAATACATCCATTATCATCTTCTTCATAATTTTCATCAAGATCAATGTCTGCATCGTAATCTTCATCATCATCAACTTCTATATGACTTTTAGTTTCATCATCCCTTATTACTTCATCAACATTATCTATATCATTATCCCTCAACTGAGGGGTTTCATCATCAATATTTATATCTTTTCGGGTAAGAGATATATTCTGGGTTGTTTCTTGAAAAATTTCAATATGCTTCACTTCCATAGAACCATTATTTTTTAGTAAATTGATTATCATGTGATTTTATTTTTATTACCCTCCACCAATCCTTCAAATCTCTCAAAAAGCTACAGTAATTTGCATAATAAACATAATGTTCTTAATGTTATAATATAAATGGTTCATTTTATGCAATAAGACTGTTATATTAAATTTTAATAACTCTACGACATTGATGAGCACACAACCCTCAATCAGTATCAAACCAATGATATTTAAATGTTGTTACATAATTTGGTCCCATATAACATAACCTAATTATTTCTTCCAGCATACCATAAAAGTAAACTTCACATTCCTTATGATGGTATCCTTTCAAACAAATACCACTATTCATTTATTTCTTTGAGTCACCATATATGAATATATGAAATCAAAATCCATTAACCACATACCCATTATATGATTCTTCTAATTTCAATAGAGGGTTATTGAGGACACATAATCAACTATCAATTTTATTTTCATGTTATGTTGCCTGTAAACAATAAAAATTATTATTAACAGATATCATTTCAAAATTTATTTCTTATTATATCAAAAGCAACATAAATTACAAGTGTTTGAAACAAATATGAAAAATTTTGTTGATGAATTTCTTCAAGAGCATCAGATGTAATTTGTAAAAGTTGTTTTCTGATATGGTCATCATATAGTCTAAAAAAACGTTAATGTAAATAAAATAATCTTTGATAAATATTTAGGAAAATTATTAAAAAATAGTACTTATTGCACAAATCTTTTCATTTCTTTACAATTCAGCAGAACATATGCATGAGCTCGGTGTAGTTCTTCATCTGTAATCTATCATTCACGATAACAACCAAAACCAAGCCCATGTTGATTAAAAATTGACAACTGATGGTCTGCAATATCATCAACATTTTTTTCATTATGAACCAAGAAATTATGTTTTGAAGGATATTCCAAAAAAATAATAAGAGCATAAATTTTAAATTTCCTTTTGAAAGTATGCATTTGCAATCAACCCTTCAACTAATGCTTTGTTATGTACTTTCTTCTTTAATTTTTTCATACATCTCTCAAATGGATGCATCTAACTGAATTTAAATATCTATCCACACTTAACATCATATGGAAAATTTAATATTAAATGTTTCATGGAATCAAAGAATCCCGATGATAATATTTTCTCTAACTTACATAAAATTAAAACAACAATTTTTTCAAGAAAACTCAATGAATCATAATATGATGTTTCCAAAAAAATATCTAAAAAAATATGTTATTTCATTCAACATGTACCATATTGAATAATTTAACATCCCTTTAAGACCAATATGCATTAATATTTCAATTATGACATGTCAATCACATCTTTTTAACATAGTAATATGTTAATTTCTGATGCAATGAGAAAAATTAGAGGTATAAAAATTTAGTAACCTCAAATCTCAAATCTAATAAAATAATAATAAAATATTTTCTTTATTAAGTGAGAAATATTCTTTTGTATTCATTAATTTGTGTGATATTTCATCTTAAAATAATTGATGTTCATCATTTCTGTAAATCTAGGCAGGATCTAAACACACCTTTACATTATATTTGGTCTTACTAGGCGTGTCCAACATGGTATAAAATATGTTATCGAAAAAATTATTCTAAATATGCATTACATCAAATATGCGATGAACCAATAAATCAAGAAAATATGGAAGATCCCAAAAAATACTATACTTTATCCAATTATGATCACTCCCAAAACCATTTATTTATTGTTTGTTTATATTTGGTCTAAAATTATCAGGAGGTATTGCAGAGACAATAGTTTTTACCTAATTACCTGAGGTAACTATTGGAGGTTTTTCTGTTTCATTTTGAACTTTTTTAAAATTATTTCTGTTCCTTTGGAAAGGGTCATCCAGATGAAGAAATCTCCGATGACAGTCAAAATAACTAACCTTTCTCCCATTACCAAGAATAATTTTTCCCCTGCCATAGAGTATATACATGATTTTAGATCATGTTTTCTCTATCCAGATAACATACTATATGACCAGAAGTCACTGATCATCCAAAATAATAGAATCTTCACTATAAAATTCTGATCTGCAACTATATCAAATGTAGCAACACTGTTGTTCCATAATGAAATTCAGTCATAAATTATTAGCCTAAAAATATCAATATTATTCTTTTAATGTCTTAGAATTAATAACACCAAATATATATATATAGTTCCTTCATCAACATCCAATAAGGTAATTTGTAAGGAGTAATGAAAACAAGCCAATAATAATATTGATTACCATAATCACCAAACAGACAAAAATCATTTGTGGAAAGACACATCCGTATATTATGAGGTTCTGAAGAAAAATAAGGATTCATATGATCAAAGTGATTCCAAAAATCACCAACACATGGATGATTTAATCATTTACTAATAGAAACATTTTATTTATTCCATGTCATTAATCCAGCTGTGTTTCAAGACATAAATAAACACTATAAATAAGGTGTAATTGGAAAATACCTCAACTATTTCATAAGAAATATGGATTTTCCCTATTGCGCCTCTTTGTATCTCAATTCTCCACTTGTTGGAAAATTCACCAAGGATTCATAATCACCATAATATAAGATGATATCATTTTAACATGCACGAATTTTCTAATAACTAAGACCCAAATTATGAACCAACCTTTTTCTTTCATATAAACTTGCAGGTAATGTATTTTTTAGGAAATAATGATTTAACTAATGATAAAATATGATCAAAACAACTATTTTACATTCCAAAATAGGATTTAATATCCATACATTTTGTAACAGCTTTGAGTTTTCTCATATGGCATGTTGAATATAAGGCCTTCTTAGTAGATTTCAACAAATTATAAAACAGAAGTTTCTGATTCATGAATTGAAATATCATTCTGATTTATTGTTTCTAGAATAGACAAACCAACAACATCATGTACTAAATTCTAAAATGATGGATCAAGAACAATTTTTTTATATTGAATTATTTTCACCATGTTGATACCAAAAAATATAATCTTTCTAAAAACCAAAACATAAATGATAATGTCCAACACTTTCAAACATTTTGAATATCCTATGATCACATTTATAATATGGAATTTTGATAGTTCCTTCAGAAAAAATAGGAATTAGATGATGAAAATTATATAAAGGATTTAACACCATCGATATAGATTGGATTTATACCAGAATAATTATTACCAATCACTTTTCTAGGTGAAAATTATTATTAAATTTTAACACCTTGAAATATTCTATGAAGTATAATTAGAGTGAGGTGAGGGGTTAGGATTGGATTACGGGTCCCATAGAGGCTCAATGCATATAGAATAAAAGTATAAAATATATTATATAATAATTTTTTTTTGAAAATAATAGAATATATCTTGAATGGGTTCTTATACGAGAAATTAGAAACCACCATTGGGTATGAGATGTGGGGTTTAACCTAGGTACAAAATAATATTTGTGAGCGTAGGGAATTTCAAGGGAGAGTAATTCATTTAATATTTTAATTATAATTTCTTATTAAAATTTAATGTATCTACAATCTATTTATCGTATGAAAAATCAGAAACCACCATTGGGTTTGGGATGTGGGTCTTACCCTAGTCACGGCATAACATTTGTGAGCATCGTGTATTTGGTTAGATTGCACGCGAGGGTAATTCTTTTAATATTTTTATTATAATTTATTATTAAAATTTAAATTATCTCCTAAACTATTTATCATATAAAAAATCAGATACCACCATTGGGATCAAGATGTAATATTTACCATAGGCGTGATATAAAATTTATGAGCATCAAGTGTTTCATTACATTGCAGTGAGTGTATCATTTTTGATCTTTTATTAATATTTTTCATATTATTATTTATTTTTATATATAAATATATATTACAATATTTTACAAATTATTAATATAGATTATTTTAATTAATTAAATATTTATATGAAATGATTATTAATTAATTAATAATTACTTATATATATACAAATTTATTATAAATTATGTATTGAATATTATTAATTATGTAGTGATTATTATTATAAATTATGTAATAATAATTGTTAATTATTATAAATTACTATAAATTATGTAATTATTATTATGTAATGAGTATTATTAATTATTTAAATTATTATAATTTATGTAATGATTATATATATATATATCAGAATATTTGAAATATAATTTCAATTTTATTATTACAATTTTAATATGTAATGATTATTATTATTACAATTTCATAAATTATTTAAATTATTAAAAATTATGTAATGATTATTATTAATTTATTTAAATTATTATTATAATTTTAATAATAACTACACACACATATATATTTAAATCACAATTTCTTAATTAATATAAATATATCAAATATATTCTAACTCATTTTTAAACAAATATACAAATATCAAATCTATATATATATATATATATTATAAATATTTTTAATTATGCTTAATTTTGATTATAAATTAAATTGATTACATTGAATTTATAATTTATATACATAATTTATAAATAAATTTGAGTTCATTTTTTTTGAATTAATAATTAATTTGAATTTATAAATATTTGAAATTAATAATTTTTAGATAAATAATTTTTACCCTAGATGCATTATAATAGTTGTGTGAGTCAGGTGTTTTTACAAAATTTATAAGAAATATTAATACTAATTATTTTAATTAATACAATATTTATACAAATTATTAAAAATTTCTAAAAGTTTTTATATTTTATTATATTTTTTTATAAATTATTATTATTTTATAATTATCCCAAATATTTACAATTTATCAATAATAAAGACTCATTAATTATTATATATTATAAGTTATTTATTTATTTTTACTAATTATTTAAATTAATAATACATTTTTAATAAGATATATTTTTTAGGAATTTATAATAATTATTTGTCTTTGTTATATTTTTTTAAAAACAATTTCAAAAATTTATCTTAATTATTATGAGATTAGTTTTTAATTTATATTACAAATGTTAAATTGTCATTGTTTTTCTTTAAAAAGAATTTATAACATTTTTTATAAAAAAATTCTTATAAATAACATTTTATTAAAATGTTTTTTAAATTAATTTTCTCGTCATTATTAAAAACCAATAAATTCTATTTATTTCAAATGTTATATATATATATACATTACATAATTTCTTAATCAAATATATTAACATAAAATTTATTATTATACTTTTGTAAGCAAGTTAACATAACAGATATTTAGATATACCTACACATGCACACGCAAAACAAAGGAACCTGTACACAAATAAAATGAATACCAAAACCAAAAAAACAATAAGAAACAAATAATAAGTGATATTATAATAAACTTCTAGTGACCCTAAAACACTAATAAAATTAAAATAAATCTAATTGATGATGAAACCATCATATTCACAAACAAATATAAACTTTTATCATATTTTGTAATAATGATATTTCAAATAATAATATAAAATAATAATGTTTTAGCATATTTAAACACAAAAAAATCTATTATGTTTAAAGATCAAACGTGTGACAAATACTATAAAACAATTTAAAATAACTCATGCGTAATCAAGACACTATAATCTAGAATAATAAATTTTGATTAACCCTACATATCAAATAAATTATCAAAATTGGGTAAATTTATAAACCTATGTTTTTTCAAACTAGTATTTATAACATCTAATGAAAATATGCAAAAAAACTGACAGAATATAGAAGTAGAGTCCATACCTTGCTGATCTGATATGAAATCACCAAAAATTCAAAATAAATTGAAGTTTCTAGGGCTGCATAGAGTGAAGAGGCTGGTAAGGTTCTACCACACGATAGTTTTGGAGAGAAGTTGAGGGAAGAGAGGAGGGGAACACACTGTTAATACCTGATATTTTTTGCAATAGAGTAACTGTGAAAGAATTAATTTCATCGAAAAAATTATTTTGGTCAAAATTATTTGTGATGTGCATTGAATTCCATCACAAATAATCTCGACTAGAAGGGAATTTACGATGGACTAAAGAGTTCCTCGCAAATGTTGATCGCGAATTATTTTCACGCCCGGAGATGGGAAAACTTGCCAAAACTATTTGTGATGGAATCCTACATCTGTTCAAAATAGTTCGCATACAAGATCTATTTGTGACTGGGCATTTTTCCATTGAAAATTCCCTATCGCAAATACTTGAGATTCTAGTAGTGTATATAAGAACCATATTTATATTTATTATTCTAGATATGATTCATTGATAATTTCTAGTCACTAATTAATTAATAATTATCCACTAAAATTAATTTTTGGGTTTTAACTGTTTCTTTTTTCATGCATGTTTCAGCGTGTAGCTTCCACACTACTGAAACAAGGTCTTTATGCGATGGGATCTCGTCGCAAAAGCTCTTTTGCAATGAAGTCCCATCTAAAATGACCCATTGTTGAAAAGGGCATAGAAAATATTACCTTTTTTGACAAACCTTTACAAAAAGACATTATTTGTGATGGGCAGTGGTACTGTTGTAAAAAGGTTTGATGATTTTTAAAAAAACTCTATTGTGACGGGCCAACCACCCATCGCAAATAGTTTTCTCAAATCTAATTTTTTTTGCGATGGACCGTGAAAATTAGTATTTTTGCAACAGATCATCGTAAATATTGTGGAAAATACCCAAAAAAAACCCTTCTCTAACGAGCCCCTCACAAATAGTTGAAAAAGTAATTATATTAACAATAATATAATATTAATATAAATGAAATCATAATATTAATATCAGTACAATAAAATTAATTATAAAATAATAATAATAATAATAAAAATATAATAATAATATAAATGAAAAAATAATATTATTATTTGTAAAACAAAATTAATTATAAAATAGTAAAATAATAAAATAATTTTATTATTAATATTAATGAAATAATAATAATAATAATAATATAATAAAAACCTCAGTATTCAGAAAAATATAAAAATATATTAATTAATAAAATAATAAATAAAATAAATAAATTAAATAATAATAAAAATGGTTAAATTCGAGAAAATATAAAAATGCAATATTTAAAACTTTAAATAGTTAATATTACAAAAAAATTGTATTCAAACGTTTCATTATAAAATAAAAATACATCATTGAGAGGGAAGGTCGTCGGGAGGAGCTAGTGGAGATGGTGGAGTGAACTCCAACCCTAAACTACGAGCTAGATGTTGCATGCACTCCATCCGCTCCTGCTCCTACTAATGCCACTATCGACACATGTCATCCTGCATCTCCTCCTACAGCTGCTACTGCAGCTGTCGTAGGAAGTCTTCCTGCTGCCACTGCTGCCACTGATGTATATCCTCCTACTCCCTATGCATAGTCTCTATAAGCTCACTCTGAGCCAGTAGCTACTCCTGATACTGTGCATGAGATGATGGTGACTCTCCACAAGCTCCTCTCGAGTTGGACGCCAACATCGTAGAGGTGCCATAAAAACTCATAGGGGACAATCACGAGCTGATAATGACAACTCATCCTTTCTAGAAGGCATACTGGGTTGGCTGTATCCATGTTTCCTCATCAAATTTGTGGCACTAGTTTGACCATCAGCCTCATCCTGACTCTCACCATGTGTCAGAGACTTTACGGCCTCATATGACTTCTTCAATTGTAATTTAATATTAAAATAGTTAAAATATTATTTGTAGTCAAATTTAAAAATAAAAAAGAAGTTAAACTGACCACAATCTGATGCTGGTGAGAACCTCTAATCTGTCTAGTGGTTTGATCAAAGTACATCCTCCTATAAATGTTGTACTCCGCAATATCAGACAGTGAGACTGCCTATATGAATATAAAATAAATTGTTTACAATTAATGACATATAAAGTATTTTAAAAAATGTACTTACCATATGCTCCCTATGGGTACTGAATGCATGACTACCGGCTCGATGTGTCACCTCCTATCTCACCCGACTCTACTGACCTAATGATGATCTACTCTAAAACCTCATACTTAATTAGTGTGTACATAATCCATTCCATACCTGATATGAAATATAATCAAGTTGGTGGAAGCGACATGTCTCATCAAACTCCGCCACTTATTCTTTCTCCATTGCATTCCTTTTTAAAATTGTGCAAATATTGAGTGTAACATGGACACATAGCTCCTTACCATGCCTTCCAGATAGCCTCGCGCATGCTCTCGTCAATGGGATTCTATAAAACCTATAAATAATTTATTATATCAAGTTATTAATTAGATTAATTTCAAAATAAATATTATTTATTTACATACTATCCAGTTCTTGAACATGGAGTGTTTTACATTAATGGGAATCTGATCCCATGACACCCATGAATCAGAAAAATAATTGCGCAATATAGCACTCCCCTATCCAACATCTATATGCACAAAGATGTGGAAAAAATAATAATTAATCAAACAATTATAATATAAATAAATAAATTAAAACTAACTAAAATAAATAGGTAAACATACCTCTGTGTGCGTAGATCGAATTGGAGATGTTGACGTTGCTTAGGGATAGGGTTGGGAATCATAAGTCAGGCAAGAACACACCCCCACTAAGTTCACCCTAAACTGCCTGTAGTCTAAGAGTTAGATGGTCCGCCATCCTGCTCATCCAAAGGTAGATCGACCTCCTGTAACAGATGATATAGATCCTCATCCATATAAATCATGAAATGATTTTTGTTAGAAAATAGTTGAAAAAAACTATTATATATAGATATATATTATATATGATTATTTCCAACATTTAACTCTATCAATGTTCATCTTCATCATCATCTTCATAGATTTTGATTTCAATGTCTTCATCTTCCTCCTCAGCATCATTAATTTATATATTAGTTTCAGTTTCATCATCTCTTGTCATTTCAAATTTATTTGTAACATCATTAATGTCATCATCACCATATGCCCTTAACTATGGGGAATCATCAATAATATTCATGTCTTGTCATGAAAAAGATGGATTCAGAGCAGTCTCTTAAAAATTTAAATTCCTTTCACTTTATCATAACCACACTAACTTTCAATAAACTGATTTTCTTGAGATACAATTTTTATTATGATCCACAAATCACCCAACTCATTTAAAGTATCATAGTAATTTTCATAATAAATTTTATGTGCCTAATGAGCCAATAAAAATGGTATATTTACTACAAGAAGAATTTTATATTTAATATCAATGATTCAATGGATCAGATGAAATCTCAAGCCTCTCTCAGTATTTAACCACTGACATTTAAATATCATTATTCAATGTTGTCTCAGATAACAAAGTTCAATGATTTCTTCCAGCATGCTGTAAAAGTCAATTTCGGTTTCTCTATGATGAGATCCTCTCATGAAAACACACATATTCATTGTTTTTTTTGATTCCCCGTATACACATGTATTAAATTGAAAACCAGTAACAAAATACGCATTATAAGATTTAACTATTTTGGACAGTGGGTTAATCAATACACATAATCTATTATCAATTTCATCATCATGTTGAGATACATGAAAATTTGTAAAACAATTATCACTATAACAAGTATTAAATTTATTTCTATGTGAAATAAAAAATAATTTATGTTATTAGTTTTTGAAACCAGTAGGAATTGTTTTTGACGACATTATTCATGATCACCTGTTGTAATTTGTTGAAATTGTTTTTTGATATGATTATCATATAACCAACAAATAAAATCATATTAATGTAATATTATAAAAAATATAGAATAAGTGATAGGAGTACTCACGTAAAAATGGTGTCATTTCTTCACAATTGAGAAGAATATATGTATGAGCTCTGTGATGTTCATCATCTGAAATCCATCATTCATGAACTCCACCAAATCCAAGTTTGGGCTGATTGAAACTGATAATTTATTGCTTGTGTCATCATCAAGATTTCCCTTATTATGGATCATGCGTTTTTGTTTTGAGGGATATACAGATTGAAAGTAATGAGAGCATAAAAAAGAAATTTCCTCTTGTAAATAAGCTTATGCAATTGAGGTTTCAACTGATGCTTTGTTATATACCTTTTTTTTCAAAATTTCTCGCATCTTTCAAATGGGTATATCCATAGGAACTATACCAGACCTATAAATTTTTTTTCATGTGGTTAATATAATATCAAATGTTCTATTGATTCAAACAAACATGATGGAAATATTTTTCCGGTTTACATAAAATTAAAACGGCAACTTCTTGTAGATTTCTTACTGCATTTTTGTATATTGTCAAAGTACAAATATCTTAAAAATATATATGATATGTCTGTTATCACATCCCAAATCACATGATTTAACAAACCTCTTTATCCAATCAGCATAAGCCTTTCCATTAAAACAAGATAGTTATGACTTTTCAATCTGATAATATGACCAGTTCAGATACATCTACCAAAATTGGAAGAATAACCGACTATAAGTCTCAAATCTACAATCCCTTGAAAAAATAACAAGTTAATCTCTTTGGATAGTTTATATGATACTTTTGGATTCATTAACTTCTTTGATATGACATTTTCAAACAGTTCAAGTTCTAGTCCTTTGCAAATTTGGGCAAAATCTAATCGTGCATTTACATTATCTTTGGTATTACCTGGTGTATCCAAAAATTTATGAAATAAATTATCAAAATAGATATTCTTAATATGAATCACATCCAAAATGTGATAGACCAAAAAATCAGACCAATATGAAAAATCCCAAAAAATGCTCCATTTTATCCAATTATGCTCTTTTCTAAACCCTTCAATTTTCTGTTGGTTTATAGTTGCTCTAAATGTGATGGGTGGCAATAAAGATACAATTGATTTTAAATATATACCCAAGATCATTGTTCGAGGCCCATATTTTTCAAGTGTTCCTTTTATGAAATGTTATTTTTTTTCTTTAAAAATAATGATCAGTTCGACGAAATCTGCGATAAAAGTTAAAAAAAGGTTTTTTTTTCTGTTGACAAGCATAAATGAGTTGCTGTCTCTCATACAATACAAACATGATTTTGGACCATGTTTACTCCATCCAAGATAACATGACATATGATAAGAAGTCACTAATTTTTCACATCATGGAAGATTTTAGTAGGAAGTTTAGTTTCGCAGCAACATCATATGTACTGACACTATTACTCCATAGTGAATTTAACTCATCAATCAATGGTTTCAAATAAACATCAATTTTTTTTTCGGATGACCTAGAATTAATAAGGTTAAAAAGATAGATGGTTCCTTTATCAACATTCATAGAGGTAAACTATACAAAGTTATAAAGACATTCCAACCTAAATACTAACTACTGTAAGAACCAAATAGATAGAAACCGTTAGTAGAAAGACCCAATTGTACGTTTAAAGATTATAAAAAAATACATATTCACTTGGTCAAAATGTTTCCATGAATCACCATTAGAGGGAGGATTTACACTTTTACTGGTTGAAATGATGGTTTTGTGCCATGACATCAATGATGCTGTGTTTTGTGACATAAATAAATTCTATAATCTGAGTGTGAGATAGAAACATCTCAATTGTTTTACATAAATAAATTCCCACTTCCACATTTGAGCTTATTTATACCTTGATTGTCCACTTATAAGAAAACTTTCCAATGAATCATTTTCACCATAATATAATATGAAGTCTTTTGAACAAGAATAAATCTTCTCATAACCATGACCTAGATTATGAACTAGCCTCTTTCTCTCATATAAATTTGTAGGAAACACATTTCCTTCAGGTAGAAGTGTTTTTATCAAAGAGAATATCTGATCAAAACAACTATTTTATATTTCATTATCTGATATAAAATCCATAAATTTAGAAACTCTTTAAAACTTGCTTATCTTGCAACCATGATGTAAGACATCCTCAGCGGACCTTAACAACTCATATAAATGAGATTGTTCCAACTCAAGAGTTAAATCAAGATCATCCCGAGTTTCAGTTTTGTTGAAAAGACGGACCTACAACATCATGTACTAAATTTTGAAACCGTGCTGGATCCAGAACCAAATTATTAGTATCTTTTTTGGAACTGTATTCACCAAGTTTATAACAAAAAAAATAATCTAGTTGAAAACCAATATGCAATAAATAACCGCCAACATTTTTAAATGTGTCATATATCCTTAGAGAACATTTTTACAAGGACACTTAATTGTCCCTTCTGAATCAAATTTTGGTTAGGATGAGGCAAATGATAATAAATCTTGAACACACTCAATATATATAGAATTTAAACTAGAACCATTTGGATTCCTGTACAGATTTATCCAAGCACGATAATCTAATAATGACTATTTTCGTCTTCCTTGTTTCATATTTTTCTAATAAATATGAAATATTTAGTTATTTTCTATAATTAGATATAAGATAAAAACTATCCAAAAAGAGAAAACAATTAAATTAACTTTCCTAAAAAATTATAATAATTTCTATTATTTTATAGTTATTTGCAACATCATCATCATCGTTAAATTTTTTATTTAGGAAGAAAAATTATTACAAATTATTACAAATTATTACAAATTATCACAATATTATTAAAAATCATTACAATTTATGAAAAACTATTACAAATTATTACAATTTATTACAGATTATTACAATTTATTATAATCTACTACCAATTATTACAATTTATTACTTATTATTGCAATTTATTACTAATTAATCCTAATTATAACCAATTAATCATAGCTTTTACTAATTAATCCTAATTACTACTAATTATTACAATTTATTACTAATTATTACAATTTATTACTAATTATTACAATTTATTACTAATTATTACAATCTGTTATTAATTATTATAATTTATTACTAATTAATCCTAATTGTTACTAATTAATCTTAATTAATACAAATTACTCCTAATTATTACTAATTAATCATAATAATTACAAATTATTACAAATTATTACTATTTTTTTCAATTTATTAGTAATTATTTCAATTTATTACTAATTATTTCAATTTATTAATAATTATTACAATTTATTCATAATTATTAAAATTTAATACGAATTATGAAAATTTATTACAATTTATTACAATTTATTACTAATTATTACAAATTATTTATAATTAACACTTAGACATAATTATTCGTAAAAATAAATACTGAAAAAACAAATATCTAATTATAATTTAATTCAATTGAATTTAACTATCAAAAATTATATATAATTTAAAATAAAATAAATTAACTAATCAATAAAAAAATAGATAAATACCTTGAAACTGAAGCTTTCATAGTATAAAAGCCACAGATTATGGTCCAAGTAAAAACATTAGACTGTGAAATATTTTTAAAGAAATTTTTTTAGTTGAGATATAGAGAAAAGTTGAGAAAGAAGTAGAATGAGAAGAAAAAAGGATGCAGGTATATATAGGTTAGATTATTTGTGATTGGATTATTTGCGACAGGACCCATCACAAATGCTCGCTTCCCGAATTAATTACAGTCAGTCGTGAAAAATTATTTTCGACGGGTCCCGTTGCAAATGGGTACCTACCAACATATTATTTGCGATGTGAATAATATCCCATCACAAATACTAAAAACCATCACCGGACATTTGTGATAGGAATAAGAACCCATCTCAAATACCCTTGCCCGTGTTTTAGCGCGCATTTGGTGCCAAAACTTTTGAGATGGGTCTTTACCCCCATCAAAAATGCTTATTAATTACAATGGGACAATGAGCCCGTTGCAAATTACCCCTTTAAACGGGTTATGTGCGACAACCCCTTGAACCGTTGTAAATAACCCATCAAAAATGGCCATTTCTCTCATAGTGACAATCCATAACCTTGGTCATGGTTTCCTCAACTATATAATATTAATTAAATGTTAAATCTCATATTTATCCATTATATATCCT
The DNA here is from genome assembly GCA_963277665.1 of Viscum album. Taxonomy (NCBI): domain Eukaryota; kingdom Viridiplantae; phylum Streptophyta; class Magnoliopsida; order Santalales; family Viscaceae; genus Viscum; species Viscum album. The sequence goes on along the minus strand of OY728140.1, from coordinate 1,706,119,701 downwards.
TTTATAAATAACAACCTAAGGTGGTGATGGAAAATGAACTACGTCTCTCACACCTCAACCACTGTTATCATTTATTTTTATTTATTTCTCAATGTTGAATATTTTGGTTGAGGTTTATCTTGAGTTTCCAACAAAACTCTTTGTGTTTTTTTGGTTTTAGTTTTCTTCAAATCTTATTCATAGTTATTGTGAGTGTTATTGGGAGAAAATGGAATGGCAGAGAGTTTGGGAAACCCACAATGTCACTACATTGTGTTTACTTTATTAAAGGATCACTGGGTGGGTCTTCCATAGTGTTTGGGGTGTTATTTAAGGGTTTTTAGCCAATTTTTGGGGTTGCACAGTTTGATCACAACTTTCCCAAACCATGAAACTTAAATCTACAGTGTTGTATATTTTTTCAAGAAGCATTCGAACGGTTATACATGGTTTACAAAGCCGTGCAACAAAAACATGCATCCACTTACTGGGCTAATAAATTTTAACCTAAATGTTATATTTTAGAGATTCCACCTCCCATTTGAATCCCCATCCATGGGATATCGACAAGAGGGCTCCCCCCTTCATTCCCGATATATTTGTGCCTCTTATGGGGAAATTTATCAAGAAAGGTTTGGGAATATTCATTTTTTCTCCATCATTTCCATCCCTTGCCTCTTCTACTCTATTCTCTCTCCCTATTTTTTGGGTTTCCAACCTTGACAAACCCTAGGGTTAGGGATGGTCACGTGGTTCATTTTTCTTGTGGCTAGGGTATGCAGATCATTCATGGGGATTAGATCTCCCTCTCCTTAAATATTTATTCCATTTGCACAAGGTATTTTTAGGTGTTTCCATGTTCTTCCTTTCCAACACAATTCCTTTGATTCTTTATGCTTTTAATAAATTATCAATTTTGATACGTACCTATATGATCTACATATTAATATTTTTATGATGTTTTGAAGTCATTATATTTTTCTAAAAATATATTTTTACATGAATCTTGGTTTATACCTTGTATATTTTTCCTAAGGTGTTTGTTAAAATGTCAATTGAATTATGCGAGTAAAATTGGTTTTTTGTGTGAGGATTTAAAACTTGAAATGTTTTGTTAAATTTGTTTGGATCATGTTTGGATTTTATATGGGAACCATGGTAATTTATCTTGGTAATATTTGAATATTGTTTTAAAAAGGGATTTTGATTTATGAACTTGTGTTGTATTTTATTAATGATTGAAATAGAAGGTTTTGTGTAGAAAGAAAATAGTGGATTTATGAAATTGGTTTTCAAATGTTTTGGTTGGTTTTAGAGTCTTTCATTGGAAGGACACCCAACCAATGGTGCACTAGGTTCACACACAGTTGTGAAATCAAGTGAAGATGACATGCTAGAGATAGTCTTCCCCAATAACACCTCTTCTCCCCTTTCTCCTATTTCCTTAAAATGTTCTCATGTTTTCCAAAATTGGAGGAAGTGGTGATTCTTGTGTTTCAAAATTGATTTCAAATGTGTTCTTCTTGGTTTGTCCTGGTTGGCCTTAAGACATGCTTGAGTGAGTGTTGGAAATGATAAGGCTCGTTTGGCAATTATGAATAGTTTGGGTGTGTGTGTTTGGAAGCCATGGCCCATTTGGAAATATTAATATTAAAATGATGTTTGATGTTGTTTTGGAAATATTTTCTATGTATTTTTAGTATATTCTTAGATTTTGAAAAGTAAAATCCCATTTTTAATTTTGAAACAGCTATTTAGAAAACCCTTCTTAGGTTAGGTCACTTGCCTTTTGGTTGGACATAAGATGGGAGTGTCCTTAGTATGGGACCTCCCATGCATGATTATTATGTTAAGGCAAGGGACTACCCTTGAGGTGGTTTGGGTGGTTCCATTTTATGTGATGTGTCTATGAAGCATGTATATGGGTTGTTGATTTTATTGTGTGGAACACCCCTTTATGAGCATATCATGGAAACCTAGAATAATAATGAGGTTTACTAAGAACAATTGCTACAATAGAATTTTACATACTGTCCAATAGCCCATAGTAGGTGGATATTTGGGTTTGTTACTATGTGATTGGGCCTCTCTTCCTTACCTGGGAAAGGGTGGCTGGGCATTAGGGTGTTTGATTCTGACGTGTGTGGCATGCTACTAGGAATGGAGTCATAGGTCTTAGTATGTTATGATCTTACTCCGAGTTCCTAGGTTTTCCCTGATTCTTATATGCAAGAAATAATAGTACCATTTCCCTTTTTGTGTATATAATTATACCCTTGAAACTGGATTTGGTGTTTGAATTTTAAAACTGTAAATGTGTGGTTGGTTTTAAAATGAACTTCAATTAAGCTGTTTTGAAAGAAAAGGCAATGTTTTCCCTTTTTCCTTCTTGTAATTTTTTTGAATTATAAGGGAAATGGAATGTGATTGATTAATTTATAAAATATAATGTATATGTGAATGATATATTTTTATAGATGTATTTCAAACTAGTGTTAATGGATTGCCTTGGTAAAGGAAGATACATGGATTCTATGGTGGTTGCCTACTAATCTTCTTTAGATCACACCCTACTTGTACCTCTCGATGTCAGTATACCTAATCTATTTTTAAGGTTATATTATGGTTTAGGTTTTCCTAGTTCGAGCCAACTCTTGGAGCTATTTGGTCTTATGGATAGAGGTAACTAAGCGGTCACATAGAGTTTTGGTCAGTGCGGTTCGGTTTGTTTTAGTTTTCAGTTTGTTCTGTTCAGTTTCATTTTTTAACTAAATATATTTATTTTTATTATATGATATTCAGTTTATTTATCTAGTGATAGTTTATTTCTTTTGGGCTGAATTGTTCCATCTTGTTTGTTTTGATGCCCGACACTTATTACCCTCCTGGGGGAGATCAAGAACGCCCCTCAGGGCATGTTGTAGACCGGCTCGGGTGACTGGATAAGTTATTAACTAGGTTGATTTGTGAAAAAATTGGTATGGGAGTAGGTTTTTGATATTTTGGGTGTCTGGTAAATGGATATTTGGATTATCAGGGCTCATGAGTTTGGTTACGGTTAAGTGTCTCATCACCACCACTCACGATGAGACTTGATGAGTAGTATGGGATTTTAGTATTTTATCTTGGTTTTTTTGGATTAAGGTATGAGAATGGAGTTATATTGGGTTATGTTGTATCCTCCCATGGGGTGGTGAGACATGTGGAGTCCAAGTGATCGGTTCAAAGTCCTCTTAGTGTTATGATTTACTTGGGTATTGCTCACCACCATGTCGCCAGGTTAGGCATATACACTAGTTCTATATTATGATTTTTAGTTGTTGGATGTGTTTTGTTTTGATTTTGGTTGATGTGAGTGTGTGTTAAAAATGAAAGTGGTTTTGAAATGGAAATGAGGTTCTTTCAACTTGTTTTTGAAATTTGTGAAGTGGGTTTGTTTAAAAGGATGTGTTTCGATTTGGAAAATTTGGTATGTGTTTGGATTTGATGTGGAAAAGAGGTGTTTGAACCTTGACACTCATTATAGAGAGTCACATGTGTGTGGGTATGTATGGAAAGTGTGTGGATGCAATTTTCTATGGATTATGTAAATGGTATTGGATGAATATACTTTTGAAGGTTCATAAGGTGCCATAGGTGTTTTTTTAATTTAAAGGGAAATAGTGGTTTTAAAAATGGAAATGAATTTTTTGGAATTAGATTTGGTTTAAAAATATAGTTTTGTAATTTTTAAAGTGGATTGGGAATGTGGTGATTTCGAAAACTAATATAAAATGGGATTTATGAAAGGGTGTTTTGGTTGTTTTCAGGTTTTCTGGATTCCAAGCTAGTTGATTTGAGATTGAGGTATTTATTTCGATTGTTTTTTGAGCTCAATGCTAGTTTCAGTTTGTGATTCTCATATTTTTCAGGATGTGATACCCAAGAAGTGTTTCCAAGGTTTCCAATGAGTCATGACCAAGTTCCGGTTCCTTTTGAATGTTTCCTTTTTATCAAGGTGATCGGGGCCCATTAGAGGCAGTGGCGTGGTTGGTTGAAGTAGATCATCTCTCTGGGTTGTGAGGAACTCCCAAGGGTGTTATGGTTTGTATAGTCTTAAGTTTATTTGAGGGTCTAATTTTGGACTTGTAAAGGCAGGATGTATCATCGTCTTTATAGTTTGGGGTGTATTTAGTGGTGGTCATCTTTCGTAAGGGTTCCCTATCTAGAGAGGAGTTTATGCCGGAAAAACAAGTCTCCAAGAAGCTATCTTTGTTGGTGTCAGCTTCAAGTTTGTTATACCATTTTCTTGTGTGCCACCAGTATGTCCAATTAGGTCATTATAATCCATCATATCTAATCCCTTCGAAAAAATACCACCATTGTGGTCATTAGAATCATCAGAAGGAAGAAGGAGTTGGGAACGGGGGATGTAAAGTCCTGACTGTGAGGCAGGAGATGCATAAGCCATCAGGGCCCCATCTACAAGTCTTTGGGTGAAGTTCTCACACAGTCAAAAGTGTCGGGGGTGTGAATCCCCATCCTTTCTTTTCTTTCCGTGTTGGGATGGAGTTGTTTAAAATTTTCCTTGTTTTTGTTTTCCTATTACTGTAAGTTCATCATGGAACTGTAAAGCTATGACATACTTGTTATTTTGTAACCCAAGTGGTTGAGCCTATCTGAATGCAGTCTTTTGAATTCTTCATTATCCCTTGAGTGTGTCATACCATTGTATAGTTCGGACCCGGTTTTAACTTTTAGAAGTGATAATTTGGAGATGCTTGAGTCTTGTAGAATTAATGTATTGTGGGTTCGTTTTATATAGGAGGTTCCCTATTTTGGTGGTAGTAATGTCCAGTTTTCACAAGGATGTTCGGGTTAATTCCTGAGTAAAATGTTCAAATATTGGAAGTTTTGGGTGAATTTTTATCTTGTGCACATTTTGTGCATGGTTAGAGGAAACTGTGTACCTTTCCCAGGTAACCGTGTAGCTTGTTGTTATTTTTAGGCAGAGGCGTTGGAATAGTTGGTGCATAGTTTTGAAACTGTGTGGCCAAGCCATGTGGGGTGCCCATTTGTTCCAGTAGATCGTGATTGGTTAGTGCACATTTTGGTAAACCATGCAGCCAAACCATGCGAGCTGCCTAGAAATTTTAAATATTAAAATTCTTAGTTCTTTATTGTGGTGAGTGTGTTGTTTAGGGTTAAATTTTTTTCTATATTAGTTGAGTTATTTTTGTGGGGAGAACCCTCCCATTTTATCCCCTAATCCTCATCCTTATGTTGTGGTTCCTTCTTGATCGGTTGGGTGTGACTTGTGGAGTGAATAGTCACCCTGGGGTTCATTGTTTTACCCTAGTTTACATTGGGCAAGGACTTGAGTTTTGGTTAAAATTCAGCTGGGTGACTTTCTAGGGGCATAAAGTGTTTATAGTGGGGAGAATTTTCACCGCACAACCATGGATATCATTTGTTTTTCTTTATTTATTTATGTTGAATATTTTGTTTGAGGTTTGGATTGAGTGTCCTAAAAAAGTCTTCGTGTTTTTTTGGTTTCAGTTTTCATAAAATATTATTCATAGTTATTGTGAGTGTTATTTGGAGAAAATGGAATGGTATAGATTTTGGGACACTCACGATGTCACTATATTGTGTTTATTTCATTGTAGGATCATTGGGTGGGTCTTCCCTAGTGTTTGGGGTGTTATTTAAGGGGTTTGGCCAATTTTTGGGGTTTTACGATTTGAGAATGACTTTCCCAAACTGTGAAACTTAAATCTACAAAGTTTTAGAATTTTTCAAGATGCATTCACACAATTTGCACATAGTTTACAAAACTGTGTAGCAGAACTATGAAACCACTTATGAGCTTAATAAATTTTAACTTAAAAGTAATATTTGTGATATTCTACCTCCCATTTGAATCCCCATCCATGGGATATTGACTAGATGGAATCCCCCTTTATTCTCCATCGATTCGTCCCACTTTTGGGGTAATTTCTCATGAAAGGTTGGCGATCATTCATTTTTTCTCCATCAATTCCATCCCTTTCCTCTTCTACTCTTTTTTCTCTCTCTATTTCTTGGGTTTCCTTGGGGTTTCATACCTTGTATAAACCCTTGTGTTATGGTTGGCTCATATGGTTCATTTTTCTTATGTCTAGGGTATGTGGATCGTTCGTGAGGATTAGATCTCCCTCTCCATGAAGATTTATTCCAATTGCAAAAGGTTTCAGTAGGTGTTTCCGTGTTCTTCCTTTCCAGCACATTTTCATTGATTCTTGATGATTTTAATAAATTTTCAACCCTCATACACACTTTTATGATATACATATTAATATTTTTATGATTTTTTGAAGTCTTTATATTTTGTTAAAAATAGTTTTTTACATTAATCACGGTTTCTACCTTGTATATTGGGCCTAAGGCGTTTTTTAAAATGTCAAATAGATTTTGAGGAAGAAATTGGACAGTTGTGTGAGGATTTACAACATGGAATATTTTGTTAAATTGGTTTGTATCATGTTTGGATTTTATGTGGGAACCATAGTAATTTTTTTGGAAAGGTTTGAAGCTTGTTTTAAAATAGGATTTGGTTTATGAACTTATGTTTTATTTTATTAATGAGTGAAATGGATGGTTTTGGGTAGAAATAAAATGATGGATTTGTGAAATTGGTTTGAAATGTTTTGGTTGGTTTTAGAGTGTTCCATTCTATGGAGGACCAACCACAGGTGCACTAGGTGCACACACAATTGTGCAATCAAGTGAAGATGGTAACTTTGAGCTAATCTCCCTAAGAGTACCTCTTCTCCCTCTTCTCATATTTTACCTAAAATGTTCTAATGCTTTCCAAAATTGGGGTAGTAGTTTTTCTTGTATTTTAAAAGTGATTCCAATTGTGTTCCTCATGGTTTGGGCCAGTTGCATTGAGACATGCTTGAGTGAGTGTTGGAAATGATAAGGCTCATTTGGAAATTGTGAAGTGTTTGGGTGTGTGTGTTTGGAATCCATGTACCTTTTGGAAACATTAATATGAAAATGATTTTTGATGTTGTTTTGGAAATATTTTCTACGTATTTTTGGTATATGCATGGATGTTTAAAATTAATGGCCTGTTTGGTATTTTGTAACAGTTATTTAAAAAACCCTTTTTGTGTTTGGTCACTTGCCTTGTTCTTGGCTGTAATATAGGAGTGTACTTAGTATAAGACCTCCCATGTGTGATTATTATGTTAAGGAAAGGGACTACCCTTGAGGTGTCTTATGTGGTGCCAATTTATCTGATGTGTTTTTGAAGCATGTATATGGGTTGTTGATTTTATTGTGTGGATCACTCTTTTGTGAACATATCACAATAACCTACCATAGCAAGGATGTTTACTAAAAACAATTGCTACACTGGAAGTTCACGTACTGTCCAGTGGCCCACAGTAGGTGGATATTTTGATTTATTGATATGGGATTGGGCCCCTCAGCCTGACCTGAGAAAGGGTGGTCATATGTTAGGGCATTTGATTCTGTCATGTGTGGCATGCTTCCGAGGATGGAGTCACAGGTATTTGCATGTTCTGGTCTTCCTCTGAGTTCCTAGGTTTTATGTGATCCTCAGATGTGATCACTAGTAGTACCATTTCCCTTGTTGTGTGTATAATTATACCATTGAAACTAGTTTGAATTTTTGAATATTAAAACTATAAATGTGTTTTTGGTTTTAAAATGAACTTCAATGTAGATGTTTTGAAAGAAAAGTCATAATTTCCCCTTTTTCCTTCTTGTACTTTATTTTTAATTATAAGGGAAATAGAATGTGATAAATTTGTTTTTAAAATAAAATGTATATGCGAGATAATTATTTTTATAGTTGTACTTAAAAATAGTGTTAATCGATTTCTTTAGTAAATGATGGTACATGGATTCTATAGTGGTTACCTACTAAGCTTGTTTGGATCACACCCTACTTGTACCTCTCGGTGTTAGTAGACCCGATTTGTTTTGTAGGTTCTCTTCTGATTCAGGTTATCTAGTTCAAGCAGGATCTTAGAGCGATTTGATATTTTTTCTAGTGGAGACCAAGTGGTCAGATAAAGATTTTGTCAGTGTAGTTCAGTTTGTTTTCGTTTCTAGTTTGTTCTGTTCAGATACATTTCATAACTAAATCTGTTTATATTTTTTATGAGATTCACATTATTTATCTGGTCATGGTTTATTAATTTCAGGCTAAATAATTACCTCTTGTATTTTTTGATTCTTGGAAATTTTTTCCATCCTAGGGGGATTGAGAACACCGCTCAGGACATGTTGCGGACCAGATCAAGTCACTAGATAAGGGTTGACCCTGGCTGGTTTGTGAAAACATCACTCTATAGAGGTGACAGTATGAACGTGCACACGTGTAATTTTTTCATTTTTATTAGATGGAAACAAATAAATATGAATAATAATTTTTAATTAAAAAACAATTATTATATAATATATTTTTTATATATTAATTAAATATATCAATAGAAACATTTATGTGAGTTAGTGATGTTAAATGAAACACATCTCTTTATGGAGATAATAGTTCATATGTACGCATGGGAAACAATTTCATTTTCCATTAGATGGAATGGAGATGGAAAATTTTTATACCATTAGCATAAGAAAATTATTATAGTAAAGAAACTAATTTATTTATATTTATATGGTTATATAAAATTTATAGGAGTTTTAAGAATAATGAATCTTTAGAATGGTTTGAGAGAACTTATACCTCTTCTTTGAGTATCTTCTTTTTGATCACACCATAAAAATTATTATGATGAAATTTTAATGAGATCAGGACCTCTAAGACATGATGAAGAAATTTTAGAAGAAATATTCATAGTACTTTTTTAATATAGTTCTTAATGTGTGTTAATATCTGTGAAGAAGAGGTGTCCTTTTGTAAGTGAAGGGAGTGACACCCATGTGAATATTCATAGTATTAAAATAATAAAAAGTTATTTTCCTAGGGAATTGGATTTTTTTAAATATAGGATAATATTGGTTTATAATACATTCATACAATAAAATTTAGATGTGTTTTAGGGATATTTGTAGCCTTGTCTCTTAGTTTAAACACATATTAACCCTTTTAACCCTTATCGTGGTGATAATATTTTTTACCTTGGTAAATATTTATTATGACAAAAAACTACATTGAAAATTTTACCTAATATTGATTGTGATGATTCTAAATTTTGAATCTGTTTTATGGAATTAATTCTCATAAGTGATAGAAATTAAATTTAAAATAGTCTCACAAAAAACAATGAAAATAGTTTTTAGAAAATTGCATTCTTTAATAAAAATAAATATTTTCTCATTCCTTGCTTTGTAAAACCCATTAGTTGAATATTTACTTATTTTTCTGAATATATTTTCTACAAATTTCATTAAAATAATTCATAAATAGTGATCAATGTATTTTATTATGATGAAAACACAGTATACACATAAAAATAGTTTTATGTAAAATAAATATTTTTTCCTTAAGATGATTGTATGCTCATTTCTGATCAATTGTTAAAAAATGTAAGAATGATGAATCATTTTTATAAATTATTAAACAAATAATCCTTATAAGGTTAATAATATAATGAATAAAATTATATTCTAAATAGAAAATATATAATATAAAACAATATTTTTAAACAAAACATTTCTGTTTGGACAATAATTACTATAATAACATTCATTATCATATAAAAACCATTTCATGAATATCAATAATTAATTTTCTCAATTTCATTAATCCATATATCACTATATTTTATTTTATATTTTAATTAGGAAATATTATCTTAATATTTGGGTTAATTTCCTCATATTCCATTTAACATCAATATATTCTAAAATCTCAGGGTATTACATTTTACCCCAACTTATAATAATTTCTCCAATGAAATTTGGTTACTTTAAAGAAAAAAATGAGGATACCTCTGACTCATTTTCTCCATAGTATACCACATAGATTCCTCCAAATTATGATTCCTCAAGATAACCCTAACTTGGTGAGTGGTCTTGTTCCATAACAATTAATCTCTATGATCCAATATTTCTACCAGTTATTCCTCATAAGAAAAATAATTCTCTAATGGTATGGATTGTAAGTTAAGTAAATATGAAGGATAAAGCATGTAATTACTAAAAATATATATATAGATCGTATTATTAAATTATGACAGGCTAAGTAGAATTTCCAAGAAATATGTTAACATCCCTACTCAATCATGAATGTAAAAAGGACAATGTATCCTGGGATCGACTTCCCCTTTCTTCGCAATTTCACAACCTTCTTCAAAGGGGATATCTATTAGAATAAAATATATATAACATTATATTATATATCCTATAAATTATAATCATCATAAATATAACACCCCACGTTTTGATGAATTATTTTTTGATTTAATTTAATCTTTTTGATATTTTTCATTTAGCACAACACTGAATATTACTTGTGTTATATTAGAGAACCAGGTTATTCTTACTTTGAATGCAACGAAAAGTTGATATTTTGATACATGAAACTAATATATTATCTTTTAGTATACATAATCATATTTTTTGATTGTATTACACACAATTATGAGTTCGTTTTATAACTTGGGGGACATGTAAGATCATGTTTTACCGAACTACAATATATATTAATAATATTATTAAAAAATTATTATAGTTTTCACCTAACTATTGGAATGGAAGTTACATATAAGATTAAATAAATTGTTAATATATAGTTTAAAAATATATAAAAATGAATTATTATTTATCAATTAATTAGAGATGAAAAAAATTCAATTGAATATAAAGGAAGTGATTTTATGAAAAAACTACTTTTATGCCCATAAAGGAGTTTTATATTAATAAATTTAATACATCACTATTAGTGAGATATATTAGTTAAATTTATAAATTATAAATTAAAAAAATGGTTTTAAATTTATAAATTATAAATTAAAAAAATGGTTTTAAATTCATCCAATAAGTTTTATAGGAATAAAATAAGAATAAATCCATTTTTTTGCATAAAAAGCTATATTTTTCTAAAAGCCAGTTTTACACCCATTTAATTGCATACCTGTTTTAAAAATAATTTTTGACAGTTTTATAATTTTTATTTGAAAAATTAAACTTCATTTTTTAATGTTTAATATAAAAATTTACTTTGGGTAAATCATTGGTATTTTTCTGAGAATTTTCATTTTTCGTGGAATAGTGAAAAATAATGAAATTTAATTAGAAATTGCATTATCATCAAAATTTTTATATAGTTAAATTATATTTAAAATTTATTATATATATATTTATATTCATTATACATATATTAATACAATTTATTTCATTTTAATAAATTTCACATTGAAAATGGATATAAAAGCATTTCAAACCTTTGAACATTTTCACTTTAAAAACTCGTTGTTTCGTCCTGTCCGTGGGATTAATTTTAAATTAATTTCCACCAATTATGTATTTATAATTTATATAATTAATTGAATATTTGGAAGAATAAATATTTTAATTTCTATTAAGGTAAACTTTGTTTTTGACCTAAAATATTAGTGGAAGTAATTAAAATTAATTACAACGATTAAGGTAAAAATGACTTTATTTATTGGTTAATCATTAAATTAAAGGTAAAAATAAATTAAAAACATTTAAAAAATTCATTGTATTGAAATATTTATACCATATAATCCGTTTTATCTAAAATAGCCAGTATTGGAGGCACTTGATTTAAGGGAGGCCTCTCAATAGTGTTTTGCTTTTTATATTTACAAGAACGCCATTACTACTCCACTATAAAAGGGCACTCACCCCCTCACTTATTCAAACCTTTCAAGACATTTGGATCATCCAAAACCATGAAACATATTCTCCAAAATTATCTAAATTTATCCTATAATCATCCCTTTGAGAAGAAATCCAACCAAGGAATCCCTTTGGTGAAAACCAAAAGGAGTTACCCAAAGAAGATGTATCATTATTCAACTAGTACTTTTGTTTTTTTCTACACCAATGAAATTATTTTTATTACATTTTTATATAAAAAAATAATTATATAAAAAATAATGATAGTTTTTATGTAAATGTTTTGACCTACACCTACACAAAATTCTATCTAATGGGATACATAATCATCATTTGCGTGTACAACAGACTACCACCTCATGAACCGATGTTGTTGGGTTTTCAAATAAAACCAGTAAATGGTGGGGAATAATGATGTACAAAATATTTTTATATTATATATATTATATTTATTATTTATTCATGATTATTTAATTATAATATAACACATAACTATATGCTTTCTATTTATAGGAATATGATATCATCGTTTGTGGGTGTGTGGACTACCACCTCCTCAAAGAGATATGATTCATTCACGATTTACATAGAATGTATTAAAGATTATTTTATTAAAAATACGTTATATTTATGACATAATAACTCTATAATAATGAAAGTTTATATATACTTCATAAACATTTCATTCTTTTAAAATATGAAAAGATAATGGGAACAACGTTCATGCATACGTACGACCTATCGTCTCCAAGAAAAATGTTTTTAATTTCATATTTATTTATTTTACAGAATATTATAAATTCATATATAATAAATATGTATGAAATTTATATTATGTTTTATATTATAGAAATAAGTAAATCATGTTCTATTTATGTGGATGAATAATAACAAGTCAAAAAATATAAGAAAAACAAAGAGGTTATTACCCGAAACATAAATTTAAAATGGAATTTTTAATAAAAGGGTATTATAAAGTCACAATAAATTCACATATGGTATGCTATATAAGAATATGGTTATGATATAGATTTATAATAAAATTATATTTATTATATATGAGTTTTATACATGTACGATGAAAGTCAATACTTAAGGTAAAGGTTTTCTTGTCTCACTTTTATTAATGCGAGATATATGATATATTCAAAAATTATTATTATTGTGTGGTACATATAATGACCTATTAAATTTTATATCATGAATTTAATTTATTTTAAAGATAATAAAAGTTTTAATTGATGTTATTATTTCATGGATCTCACAATTCAAAAGTAACTCGATTAGAAAAGAGATTTTTAGTCACAGTTTTATTTTCTGTGATACAAAAGCCATGTTCACCACCTACGTCTTGTATGTGGTATGTATAATTCAAATGTATGTATTTTATTATTTTTCTACTAATGATTATTGGGATTTAAAAATTAATTTTAGTTTCTCTCATTCATGGGGTTTACGGGTCAAAAGTTACCAAATTGATAAATGAATTTTTTCTCAATTTTATTTCTTTGACATATATATTATGACATGAACCCATATCCTTTTACGAGGTTTACATACTACCTATTTAACATTTTACATAATGAATATAGTTATTTTAGTGAAATTTTAATCTTAATATAATGTTAATATTCTCTGATCATTAGGATTCAAAGTTACCAAAGTGGTAATAGTTTATTGCTGCAATCTCCACATTTATTAAGACTGTTTATGATTATGCTTTCATTGATGAAATATTATGATTCATCTCTCAAGAATACACATGAATGTTATTATCCTATATTTATTCGTGATTTCTTCAAGTAATATATATTAAAATTTACTCTCTTTGGTACCTAATATAATTAAGAAAATGTTTTTAAGGGAATCCAACTTTATCTCACTATTAGGTTGGAAACCTATTTTTTTTCAAAACCATGTTTTCTAATAAAGATTACAAAAATGTTTTTAAGTGAAATTTTAAGATAATTTTAAAGGAAAATAATTTGATTTTTTTTTTGTTTTAAAAAGTGTTTAAAAGGTTATTTTTAAATCTTCTTTTATAAATTTTGAAGGTTATTTTAAATGAAAAATGTTTTCAAGATGTTTTTTGTTTTGGAAATAATTTTTTTTAAAATGGTAAGTATATTTTCCTCAAGAAATGTTTTAAATGATATTTCATAATAATTTTACATATAAGATGAAATACATTTATGTTACCTAGTCTTTATTAGTATTATGATCCTAGTGTACAATTAATATTTTTTTCCTAAATGGATCATGTTTAAGATAAAAATTTGTTTATGAAACCCATTTTTCTTCTACAGAATATACCATGTTAAAATGCTTATGAAACTTTCTTCATTTCATAATATAATATATAATGAAATTAACATGAAACCAATATATTTTCCAAAGGTTATGATGGGATTAAATGTTTATGATATCCATTTCATTTCATAGTTTATGACACAATGTTTATGAAACTCATCTCTTGTTATGGGTCATGATATGATTAGTGTTTTATTATCTCATGGTACATGTATATATGATTAAATTATTTTATGTGAGGGACCTATATTTCCCTCTAATTAATTGGGTAATGGTTAATGTTCTATGAGATAAAAGGGTATATAGTATGGAATCCCAATCTCGTAACAAGAGAATATATTTGAGGTCATACCAAGCCCATAATAAGAGGGAATATGGGAGGTCATACCAAGATCATAATAAGAGGGCATCTGAGAGAGAATACCAAGATAATAATAGGAGGGTACACAAGAGGGTGTCCCAAGCCCATAATAAGAGGGTATACACGGGGAATCCCAAAGTCGTAGCAAGAGGGTATATAGGAAGAAATCCCAAGACTGTAACAAGAGGGTATACAAGAGGGTATACCAAGACTATAATAAGAGGTTATATGAGTGGGTATCCCAAGACCAAAACAAGATAGTACATGGTAAGTCATCCCAAACCCTAATAAGGTACACGAGTGATTATCCCAAGCCTAACATGTTAAGAGGGTCTTGGTAGGTAGTCTTAATATAGGGTTATATATGCTTATTTCTATGAAGAAATTCCATGTTGTATTCCTATGTTATGCTCTCATAGATTATTATCTTGATTCCCTTATGATTCATAAATTATAAACTACCAATATTTTTAACATGAATATTTATTATGATCTTTGACATGTAGTGTATTATATTCTAATGTTATGAACATGTTATCAAATTATTATGATCATTTTATGCTTATATATTTCCCTTTTGTACCACTACCGAGCATCTGAGCTCACCCATTTCTTATGTTTACTTTCACTAGGTTATGAAGAACTGTTTTAATTAGGAGTAATAAAAGGGAATATATTTAAGGAATATGTTGAAGATATTTCACCATGTTAGATGATTATGTTTCCATGTTTTCAATAAAACTAAACTATTATGGTCCTTGGGAATTTACTTTTTTAATGTTATGAATATTCATATAAAATGATTTAATATCCATGTATGTTAAGCATGGGTCTCTATAGTTTGTATCAAAGGAAATGTTTATGTATAATCTCTAAACTAGGATAAAAAAAATTAGTGAGATCCCAAGGGATATTTCTAAAGATATATATAGGGATATCTCTAAGAATAAGTATACATATGAGTCAAATATTAGGAAAACATATTTAAAATTTGTTAAAGGTTTGAGAGAGTGCTTTCCAATAAATTAAATCCCTATATGGATTTTATAATTTTATGTGGCTCTATTACATATTTATATAGGGGTAACAACCCCAAAAACAATGTATTGAGATAGACTCGATCGACAACTGGTTCACAACAATGGGCATTGTTGTAAACCTATTTTGAAACTCCTGAGGTATATGCTTTGGGAAGTCACAAACTCTTTACGAACCATCCTAAAGTATTTAAATAGATAATATATTTTAATTTCCTAAGATAAACCTAAGGCCATGTAGATTAAAAATTAGTTCTCATGATTTAAAAACACTATAAGTAATTTTTCATGATTATGTGGTTTTCCACTATGATTAGTGTTTCTGACAATATGTTTTTAGTTTTAGTTAATTTTCGAAACCTTAAGGAACCATGTAAAAAGGAATTAAATAGACAATTCAATTATTTTCCTCTTGAGAAACTGAATGTTGTGTGATCCAGAATAAAAAATCTCATTTCCATACTCACAAAAATTTATCAAGATATGAATCATGTTGAATATACGAATGAGAAAATAAGAGAAGAACCCTATATTGAGTCCTTCATTAGGTAGTTATCACCTTGTTTTATAGTTACATTGATCCATTGGAATCTAAGTAATGGATCAATACCACTGATAAGATATTTTCAATTCCCCAGTGCTCCGAGTATAAAAAGTCACTTTATCAATCTACCTTATACAAGGTGAGGAAAATAAATGGTGGAATCTTATCAAGAATACAAGGTGAAAAGATAAAATTGACTCCATGGATTGGGATGAGTTCAATAACTTATTTTTCAATAAGTAAATATATCATATTCTTTGTATGATTATGGAAAAAGAAATCCCAATGATTAATCAGAAGGATGATGTATATGTTGGTTCCTATGGAGAAAATTTTATGAGGATTTCAAGGTACTCTCCCTGTATTATTATCCAACCTAAAAGCAAAATTGATTGGTTATTTGGTTTCATAAAACCCTGTCTTCAAAATGACATAGCTATAAGAGACTATTAGCCACGAAGAACTTGTTTTATGTTCTATCAAGGCAGATATAGATATTTGAGTTGCATGTCAATATAATTTTTTTGGAAAGAAAAGTAATATAGATTTCAAATGAAATTATAATAACCATGGAGAAAATAAAACGATCCTTACATTACGTACGATGTGTGGGATGAAAATTAGAGGGAATTGTATTAAGGGGACTACTAAATGTTTTAAGTGTGAAAGGGATGGTTATCGAGTGGATGAATGCTAAAGTGATGGGAATAAGTTATATAATGATGCAAATAATGATAAATCCCCACATAATTCACCTCCCACACTTAAGTGTTTCAATTTCACGGAGTTTGGGAATTATGCTAACAAGTTCCCCAATCCAAGGACTAATTCGAGAGGTAATCCACAAAAACCTCTGACGAAAAAGGACAAAGGGAAATATTATGATATCATAATTGATGATGTAAAAAATAATAATTAGGGATTATTTTCCCTCTTTTCCTTAGATGGGAATCTCATGTTTTATTTTTTTATGAATGCGCCCTATAAAAATATTATTGTAGTGAAATATCATGTGATAATATATATGGATTCCGGAATAATGAAATCATATATTCTGTCAATACAAGGATAAACCTAATATTCCAATGAAAATGTCTTTGTATAAGATAAGATATTATATAAGAAATGAAGAAGAATGTAAGTTTTCAATATAGTTTTATAGTAAATTCAGATTATTACCATGTTTTAAGAGAATACACGATGAAGGTATTCACATATTTGGTATGTGATAATCAAGAGATACTTTATGCTATATGGGAGATACATTATAATATTAGTTCCCATCTTTCTAATGTTTTGAAATTTCAAATTTCAGAAGGGTTATATGGATAACCATTTATGGAATGGTTTGATTTGAACTTTGGATGAGGTTTTAGAAATTGAATCATTATCTCACCATATTAGAATTTGTGTATATTGGATGACCTATGCTAACCATTATTAATGTGATGATAAATAAGTATATATTAAATGAATTATCATCCTATTTATGGATCTCATGATCTGTTAGAGACTTAGGCATAACTAATCCAACATCATTTCTTAGATAAATAGATGAAGTGAAAATTGGTCAAGGAACCACCTAAGGGTATGATTGTAATTATGAAATGGAATGAAATAAATTAAGTATATTTTATCCTAAAAATTATTAACTATAAGGAAAAGGATGATGAAATAAAATATTTTCATATTATTATCATTTTTGTTGATATGAATGACCTTTTTCAGGCCTCTTTGGTTTATGTCTTCATGATCATTAACTTTATCATTTCTATGTTCTCTATCTCTATTCATTAAAACATTATAGCAAGATTTCTCTTCCATGTACATGTTTTCAATTCTCACCTATTTTATACTATGTGGAAACCTAGTTATGAGTTACCTTGGGAGACCGTTATGTTTTCAACTTTCCCATTTAAATGAGTTTTTTGTATTCACTTTTATGAGGTGTGTTTCTATGAAAGGAAATTTCATGTTTTAATCCTTCTGATGACATATAAGAATTTTGAGGGTGAAATTAATTTTATGGAGGGTATAATTGAACACTCATAGTTTCTATAAATTATTTTTTTCGATTTAATTTAATCTTTTTGATATTTTTTATTTCATGCAACATTGAATATAGCTTGTGTTATATGAGAGAACCAAGTTATTCATACATTGTATGCAACACCAAGTCGATATTATGATAAATGAAAAACTAAGATTAGCTTTTTGTACATGAAACACTATGTTTATATTGTGTTACATATAATTCCTAGTTCTTTCGATAAATTACACGATACACAAGACTGAGTTTTACCGAACTACATTATACTATTAATAATATTATCAATATATTATTATAGTTATCACCTAGCCATGGGAATGTATTTTATGAATAATATTAAATAATTTGTGAAAATTTTGTTTAAATTTATATAAAATTAATTCTTTGGTTATCAATATATTATATATGAAAAAAATACTAATTTATTATAAAGGAAGTAATTTTATGAAAAAATATTTGTATGCCAACAAAGTGGTTTTATCTTAATAAATTAAATTAATCACTATTAGTGAGAGATAATTAAAATTTCTTATATTATAAATTCATCTTTTTAAAATTAATCCAATAATTTCGATAGGAATAAATGAAAAAAATTAAATTTAAGGCCTAAAAGCTATATTTTTCAAAAAGAAAATTTTGCCATCTGTAATGGAAGAATTATTTTAAAAATAAATTTTGAAACTTTTATAATTTTTATTTGAAAACATAAAATTTATTTTTTTAATGTGGATTATAAAAATATACATTAGGATAATTTTAGATATTTTTCTAAGAAGTTTTATTTTTTTTAGAAATGGGGAAAAATAGTAATATTTTATTAAAAACTGTATTTTCATCTAATTTATTTATATAGTTAAATTATATTTTCAATTGTATTTAAATTATATTTATATCAAATATACATATATTAATACAATTTACTTCATTATAATTAATTTCACATTGAAATAGGGTATAAAAACATTTCATAATTTTGAACATTTTCAATTTAAAAACCCGTTGAAGGATTCAGATATCCTTATCTTCATTTATCATAGATAGGACATAATCTTATTGATGTATAGTTATTATACTAGTAAGTAAATCCCAAATATTTGTTTTTTTATTCCTTAAAAGTGGTATGGAATCTCCCTTCCTCTTCTCGATGCATTGGATCTTGCAGATTTTCCCTCAATAGGAGAGCTTTAGAGAATATTTAATCAATGGATCTTGGATCTATTTGACTTTTATAAGATTATTTTCCTTCTATTTACATGTACCTTAACCCATAATACTATACCCATATGGGTATCATATTCTATAATTTTTTTATGATTCTGGGGGTGGTGTCGCTACCCATAGTGTCAGCGATTGGTGTGAGAGGCCTCCAGTACTTCAGATATGGTTTTGTCCTAATATGGATGCCTTCACCACTTCTCCAATTGTTGTTATATTTGGAGAGGATGATTATTAGTGAAGGATTAGAATATGAGGTTTTGATGGTGGATCTCATAGAAATTTTGTTGAAGATATAAATTTGGTTTGGTGATCAGTGATAGTGGTGGCTCTGAATTTCACTGGTTATAGGTGCTGATGTGAAGTAGGTTCAATGTTAGATGTCAAGTGTGGAATAGTGGGGATGATGTTATATTTGGTCTTATTTTATGGTGGCTTGTGAATGGTTCAACCATATAATTTATAGTGTTTGGTTCTTCTTATTTATTGCATTGTAGATTTATTTTCATGTGATGGTTTCTTACTTGTTTCATTTGGATGACAACACAACATTTTTAAAGTATTATTGGGTGGTATACATTGAAAGTGGGGTGAGTGTTATGAAACCCATCATTCAGACATACTTTATCATTTTTATGGATGGATGGGCACATTTCTCTGACTATTTCTTAGTTTTTTTGGCTGATCTTTCATTTCATTAGGTTGACATTGATGTAATTTCCTCACATGATTTCTAAGGTGGGAAAATTATAAGAGAGAAGGGCATGATGGAAAATTTTATCTAGCTCTCATCCACATTTTTTGTTGGTTGGAGAGGTTCTCTTCTACATTATTCTGGTCTATCTTGGTGCAACTTCTTGGTAGAGGATATGCCACATCATTTTTTTCTAATCTCATTGTTGATTTATCTGGAGAGGGGGAAATAAGGATTTATTTGGTGCTTTCCTTGATGTTATTTTTCTTATGGACTTGTGGGACCATTATGACCATTATGTATTCTTTCTTATTAGAATTTTCTATTTATTATAATGGGTTCCCAATTCAACAAGTTTAAAAGAGCTGTAGTTTTTTATTTTAATAAAGGGTCTTGACCCTCAATCATTTCAAAAAAAACTTTTATAACCCGTTTTTCATCCCATATCCAGAATTAATTTCAAATTATTTTCGGCCACTTATAAGTTTAGAATATGGAAAAATATATTTCTTATTTTTAATCATTATAATTTATAATATCTAGAAATGATTAATTATTTTTTACTAAAACTATTAATGAATGTAATTGAAATTAATTTCAGTGATTAAGGTAAAAACGACTTTATTTAGTGGTTAAACATTACCTTAAGGGGATAAATAACGTATAAAAATATCAAAAATTCATTATATAGAAATATTTATACTATATTCTCCCTTGTATGAAAAATGAATTATTATTTTAGGAACATTATCTAAGGGAGACCTTTCAATACCGTTTCCCCTTTTATATTTAAAATAATGTCACTCCTCCTCCACTATAAAAGGGAACTCATCCCTTATCTTCTACACACATCTCAAGAACTTTGGATCATTCAAAACCTAGAAAATTAATCTCTCAACTTCCCTAACTTCATCCTAAGATCCTCTATTTTGGAATAAATCGAATCTGGTAATCCCTTTCGTAAAAACCAAAAGGAGTTACCCAAAGAAGATGTGACAGTCTTCAACAAGCACTTTTGTATTATTTTTTTATCCACCACTTAAAATATTTTTATTAAATACTTATATAATAAAATAAGTATCCCAAATATATTTATATATTTTTATTTTAAGGGTTCAACTTACACCGAAATTCACTTCCATAAAATAGGATACACAGTCATCGTTCGTGTCTACAACATACTACCGCCTCATGAACCGATGTCATCTGTTCTTCCATTATCACCTATCAAGGTGGAAAATAATGAGATAAATACTATTTATATATGATATATATGATATTTAGGACGTATTTATTATTTTATAATTATTTTATATCCCATAACTACATGATTTACAATTATTGGGAATACGATTACATCGTTTATGGACGTGTAGACTACCGCCTTGTCTAAGAGATGTGATTCGGTCATGCTTCACATGAAATGTATTAAGGATGGGTTTATTAAAAATATGTGATATTTATGGAATAATAATTCTAATATAATTATAATATATATACACACACATTGTTAACTTTTCATTATTCTAAAACATGGAAAGAAAATGGAAACAAAGTTCACGAATATGTATGACCTTCTGTCTCCATTAATGGTGTATTTAATTTCATATTTATATATTTTATAAATTATTATAAATAATTATATACTTAATAAATATTATATTTATATTATTTTTTACACTCTTAAAATAATTAATTCATTATCTATGAAAGATGATTCAGAATTATAAGTCAAAATAGATACGAAAAACAAAGCGGCTACTACCCAAAATGTAAATTTAATATGAAATTGTTAATAAAAAAGTAATATAAATTCACCATCAAATAATAAATGGTATGATATTTAAGAATATGGTTATGTGGTAGATTTATAAAAAACTTATATTTATTATATGGTATTTTTGAACATGTACTAAGAAATTCAAGACTTAAGGTAAGGGTTTTCTCATATCACTTTTATTTTTGTGAGTCATATGATATAATCACCTCTTATTATTATGGGGTGGTTTATATATTAACCTATTAAATTTTATATTATTAATTTACTTTATTTTCATGAACTTAAAATTTTCAATTAATGTTATTCTTTCACAGATCTCAAAATTCAAAAGTTACTCAAATAGTAAGGGGATTTACAGTCTCATTTTTATTTTCTATGAGACAGAACCCATGATCACCACTTACGTATTGTATGTGGTTTGTATACATACCATATATGTATTTTAATATTCTTATAATGATAATATTTTTATTTATATATACATTATTGGATCACTCTTTCATGGAATTTATGTCTCAAAAGTTACCAAATCGGTAAAGGTCTTTTGTCTCAATTTTCCTTATTTAACACATATATTATAATATGAGTCTATATTATTTTACAAGGTGTAAATAATGGATCTTTGAAATAATATATCATGAATATAACTATTTTCATTATATTTTAAGTTTCATGTAATTTTATTCTTTCATGGGGATTAGGATTCAAATTTACCAAAGTGGTAATATTTTATTTCTTCAATCTCATAGTTTATCAGGATTGTTTACGATTATGATTCCATTGATGAAATATTTTGACCCATATCTCAATAATACTCATGAATTTTTTTATCCTATGTTTATTAATTATATCATAAAGTAATTTTACCATTTTTATACTCTTTTTTTATTATGATAACTAAGAAAATGTTTTAATGGAATCCAAATTTATCTATTTCTTTAGTTAGAAAGACATGTTCTTCCAAAACCATGATTTATAAAAAAAATTCAATTTTTTGAATGAAATTTTAAGATAATTTTCTAGGAAAATGATTTTAGAAATTTTTTATATTTTAAAAAATGTTTTCAAATATTCCTTTATATGTTTTTAGGGTTATTTGTTTAAAAAAGGTTATCAAAATGTTTTATGTTTTAAAAATATTTTTTCAAATAGAAAAGTATATTTTACTCAAGAAATACATTTAATGATATTTTAGAATAATTTTATATCTAATATTGAATCCTTTGATGTTACCTATGCCTTACTAGGGTTATGATTCAAGGGTATCATTCATATTCTTTATCTAAATGGTTTATTTTTAAGATGAACATTTGTTTTTGAAACCCATTTAACTTCCACAAGATATACCATATTAAAATTATTATTAAACATGCTTCTTTTCATGGGTTATTCTATGTTTAAATGATTATTAAACCTTCCTATTTTCCATAGTTTAAGATATTATTAAATATTTATGATACTCATTTTATATCATAGTTTATGATATGATGATTATGAAACCCATCTCTTTTTATGGGTCATGATACGATGAGTATTCCATTATCTTGTGGTAAATGTATGTAAGATTTCATTATGTGATGGGTGAAAAATATATCTCCCCTAAATTCATTGGTAAATGGTAAATGTTCTGTGATATTGTAGGGTACATGGGATAGAATCACAGGTCCGTAATAAGAGGGTACACGATAGGGCATCCCAAGCCCATAACAAGAGGGTATACAGGAGGGAATCCAAAGACCATAACAATAGGGTATACTGTAGGGAATACCAATCCTATAAAAAAGGGTATTTGAGAGGGCATCCCAATCCCATAATAATAGGGTATATTAGAGGGAATTATAATCCCACAAAAAGAGGGTATATGTGAGGGCATCCCATGCCCATAACAAGAGTGTACATGGGAGGGAATCCCAAGCCTGTAATAAGAGGGTACATAGGAGGGAATCCCAAGACTAAAATAAGATGGTAAAAGAGAGGTTATCCTAATACAGATGAAGTTAAACATGTGATTCTCCCAAGCCTATCTTGTTATGAGGGTCTTGGTAGGTATCCTTGACATAAAAGTTTCTATACATATGTGTGTTCCATAATTCCATTTCTGATTCCTATGTTATGATCTCATAGATTATTCTCTTGATTCCATTATGATTAATTTTCTAGGAACTTCCAATATTTATACTATCAATCTGGATTATAATCTTTGATATTCAGGGTATGATATTATAATGTTATTATTATGTTCTCATACCTCGATGCTCATGTTATTCTTACATATCTCCCTTGTTTACCCTTACCGAGCATATGAGCTCACCCCTTCTTATGTTTTCCTTCCTGAGGTTTTGAAGAATGGTTTTAAGAAGGAGTACTGTAGTATCGAATCTTTAAGGAAGATGTTGAAGATCTTTCACCAAGTTATAAGATTATGTTTCCATGTTTCTAAATACACTAAACTATTAGATTCCTTGAGTATGTACTTTTCTAATGTGCGGAATTTTAGTCTAAAATGATGTAATATCCATGTATGTAAGTACATATTCACCATAAAAAATCTTCTATTCACTATGAGATTCCATGAATATTATTGTATGTCTCTAAAATTATTTACTATTTTTTGATCTAGCTTAGGTTCCAAAAGTTTTTTGTCCTGGAACTTCATTAGAGCATGTTTTATTTTTGTGCTTCTTTCTATAGAGGGATTCATAAGGATTCATCTGAATGCTTGAGTGAAAGCTATTACCATAATAAAACTAAACTAGAATAAGTAATTGATCCTGATCTCCTTTTAACTCCAAATAGGAATCTCTCAATATATATTTTAGGGTTATAATAATTCTCTTTGATTGACCAGTCTATGGATGATATAAAGTGATAAAGTAAAACTTTGTATTCAATTATTACTGAATAATTATCAAGAACATTATGGTAACCCCAATATCTCATTTACATATGACTTATATTAGTACTACATGAATTCTTACAACATACTTAATGTGTAACTAGACATGTTTTTTAAGATAGAAATCTTCTATGATATAAATGAATTTTTTTAAGGTTATCAACTACAAACCAAATGGTGTTATAAACATTAGATGTCTTGGGGTGTCCTATGATGAAATCCATGTTTATGTTTTCCCATTTCTATATAGGTATTGTAACACCCCACCTCTACCTCATTGGCTTGAGGAGGCGGTGAGGGTTACTTGGCCTTAAGCGACATTCCCAAGGCGCCAAAGTCTGGAAATAAATGCCGAGGGCTTCTAGAACAAATTGGGGAACAATTTTCCCTTAAAATAAAACCAACCACTATATGATGCATGTCAATAAAACACCCAAACATGTATTCCCAAAGACAACCAAGTTGTTCTACAATACAACCCAAACCAATACAACTAGACATGTCCACCAAAATTAGAGTACAAAGCAGAAACTAAAAAAAACACCATGAGAAATAACACCACCATAGCTCAATACCAATCTCCAAGCTCCAAGGACCACAAAGAGATCACAATTCTCCACTAAAGGAGGGTGATGCCTTAACTTTTCCCATGTCACGGAACAAAACATCTTCAAAGACACCAACGTACCAAAGAAGGGGGTGAGTACTAAAACTCAGTAGGATTTCCCCAAATGAATTACCTACACATGCCACTAGGATAAAACTGTTAACACATTTATATGAAAACATTTATATAAAATAAATCACAAGTGAAACCATTTTCATAAGCCACACACGCCCTTACCAAGCCATCACACCCAAACTGATAAATCATGAGAAATCCAACCAAACATTCCACAATTCATTTCATCATTTCAAATTAGCACCACACTTTCCATCTTTCAAATAAATTCTCAAAAAAACAACCATAACAACCAAACGGTGGAGCTTCCATCCAACTCATTCCCCATTCACACCAAGCAGCACTTCCCGTAAACTTATCATTGATGGTGGCCCTTTTGTCCACTATCCATCCCCTTTTTATAGTGTTACTTCTCTACAAATCCACACAACATTCAAAACAATCCAATTCCAAGCATATAACCCCCCAAGGTAACAACCACATGCTATCAACCAATTCCATTGCATATCAATCCACTTCAATAAATCACCCATTTATTGAAAACCATTTTCCATGCCAAAAAAAAAATTCAATAAAACAACCCTTTTATTAAAAACCATTTCCACCAATCATTTTCACAAATCAACCATAGCATCCCATTTTAAAATCTCCATTTTAAAATCCACAATAATAACATTTCACCACAAAAACCTCTCTTCCCCAAAATTTCCCAAAACATCACCCAAGGGATTTCTAACCAATTTCGCACATCAAAAAACAATTAATTTCAAGCACAAAAAATTAATTTTAACCAAAATCATTAGCTCTAACCAGGTGGAGTCGAGAGGGAAGCCACCTACCTTTAGGGTTCTCGAGAAGTCGACCCAGAGGCAACCACACCTCAAAACCGGCGAACGCACCAGTGAAACCTCTCTAGATCCCCTTCCATAACCATCACAAGCCTTAAAATAAACATCCAAGGAAAAAAACCCTATATCTACACACAAAAAGTGTATGTCTAGAAAACCAAGAATGAGGGATGAACACATCTAGAGGAAAACACAAAGAACCCAAGAGAGAAGACTTACCTAGAAGCAATCACCTTCAAAACACCAAGAACCGTCTTCAAAATGCTTCTAAAATGAGTGGGAAAGATCCTCCACCCTCTGAGAACCAAAGGACCTGAGTGAGCCACGAGTGAGAGGAAGTTTGGGGTGAAATAGGTTATGCTTGAGGGAGCCCAGAACTTATAACCCTATTTTTAAGTGGCCGCACAGTTAGCCCTCACAGTTGGGAAAACCGTGCGCTAACTGTGTGCATGATACTGCCTCAGGAGCAAGGGTCTGCACGGTTTCCTCGCACGGTTTGGAAAAACCTATGCAAGTCATGCGAAGCCTACTGTCTCCCTTACACGGTTTCTTGGGGAATCCGCACGGTTTCCACTAACCGTGCTCAAACTGTGCACCCCTTGAAAAGCCTCCAAAATCATCCAAAACCATT
The DNA here is from genome assembly GCA_963277665.1 of Viscum album. Taxonomy (NCBI): domain Eukaryota; kingdom Viridiplantae; phylum Streptophyta; class Magnoliopsida; order Santalales; family Viscaceae; genus Viscum; species Viscum album. The sequence continues at coordinate 1,706,092,857 of OY728140.1, read as the reverse complement.
CCAAACTCTCCTAACCTCTTCCTAACTCATACCATGAACTTTAAACACATATAAATGCATAAAAAAGGCCACATAACTCAAACCAGGGGTGCTATATTTTCCCCACCGTTGTAATTTCCATCCTCAGAAATTAGTGAATCCGCCCTTTGCCGAAAGAGCTTGGGCCACTGCTCAACCATATCTTTCTCCAGCTCCCAAGTCTCCTCTTGAATCTGACCATGTTGCCACAAAAAATGAACTAAACCGATGATTTTACCATGCAATACTTTCTCTTTCCTATCCACAACCTGCACTGGCACGTGCACCAACAAAGCATCCTGTTCTAGCTCAACATGATCCCATCAAATCACATGGTCACAATCCGGATGATACTTTTTCAATTGCGACACATGAAACACATTGTGCCCCGCACTGAACCTAGGTGGAAAATCCAAACGATAAGCCACCTCACCAACCCACTCTAGAATCTCAAAAGGTCCAATATACCTTGGAGATAACTTTTCCTTATTTCCAAACCGACGATGTCCCAATCTAGGAGAGATCCTCAAGAACACATGATCACTCACTTCAAACGACAATGGATGTTGACGATGATCCGCATACGATTTCTGACGACTCTGAGATATCTCCACTCTATTCTTGATCAAGTTGATCTTCTCCATAGTCTCCTGGACAAGGCTCGGTCCAACCATCGAGGACTCACCCTTTTCCACCCAACATAGTGGAGAACGACTTGGTCGCCCATACAATGCTTCAAATGGAGCCATCTGTATGGATTCCTGATAACTGTTATTGTACGAGAACTAAACCAATGAAAAGTGATCCTCCCACGATCCACCAAAATACATGACACAAGCCCGCAACATATCCTCTAGAGTTTGTGTCATCCTCTCAGATTGACCATCCGTCTGAGGGTGATACGCCGTCCTCATCGACAATTGTGTCCCAAGGGCTTGCTGCAAGGATTTCCAGAAACGAGATGTAAACCTCAGATCTCTATCTGATACAATCGAAAATGGAACACCATGCCTCTTTACCACCTCCCAGATATAGATTTTGGACAGAACCTCCACCGTATGAGATTCACGAATTAGTATGAAATGGGCCGACTTCGTTAGCCGATCCACTATCACCCAAAATGAATCGTGCTTTCTAACCATTATTGGGAGACCTATAACAAAATCCATCACTATCTGCTCCCACTTCCAAATAGGGATTGGTAAAGACTCTAACATTCCTGCTGGCCTATCATGCTCTGCCTTGACCTACTGACAAGTCAAGCATCTCGAAACAAACTCAGCCACACTTCTTTTCATACCAGTCCACCAGAACTGTGCCTTTAGTGCTTTATACATTTTCTGAATTCCAGGATGAATATCCCACCTAGAATGATGATACACCCTGAGAAGATCCTCCTAACAATCAACTAGTACAACCATCCGATTCCAAAAACACAAAACTGAATCTCCATTCAGTTGCGAACCCTCAGTGATCTCCCCACCATTGAGTCTCGACCCTATGGTCACACACTTAGAATCAGATATCTGTGCCTTTCTAACCAGGTTAACCAAGCCAGGAATCAAAAAAACTGGAAAGAAGACCGCTCTATTTCCCAGGTCCTCACATTCCAACCGCATATCAGTTATAACTGACATCAACTGCCACTGGTCTGATGCCTGTTTTACCACCTGAGCATATGATTTTCTACTTAATGCATGCACCAAAAAATTTCCCTTACCCGGTGTGTACATAAAGTCAAAGTCAAACATCTGGAGATATTCCATCCATCTACATTTCCTCAAGTTCAAATCCCTTTGTGATAAAATGTTCTTCAAGCTCTTATGATCTATATATACTTTGAATTTCTCCCTGAAGAGATAACGACACCACACTTTCAAATCGTGGACCACTGCTGCCAACTCCAAATCATGAGTTGGGTAGTTATTCTCATACACCCCCAAATACTGTGAGCCATATGCAACCACATTATTCCCTTGCATGAGAACGCACCCGAACCCTGATCCCGATGCATCGCAATACACCACATACCCTATTCCTGATTCTAGAAAAACCAAGATTGGTGCTGATGTAAGATGACCATTTAGCTCTTCAAAACACTGCTGACACTATTCATTCCACTGGAATGGAACATTATTTCCTGTCAAAGCTGTTATTGGCAAAGACAAACATGAAAAATCATGAACAAAACACCGATAATACCCAGCTAGACCAATAAAACTCAGTATCTCAAACACATTCTTTGGCGGTTGCCATAAGATAACAACCTCTATGTTTTCTAGATCCATGGAAACACCCCTTTCAGAAATCACATGGCCAAGAAAACAAACTTCCTATATTCAAAAGTCTCACTTTGAATATTTATCATATAACCGATGATCCCTCAAGATCCCTAGCACTGTCTCTAGGTGATGCTCATGCTCCATCCTTGTCTTTGAATACACCAAAATATCATCTACAAACCCCACCAAAAATGAATCCAGATATCTCTGAAATATCCGATTCATCAATTCCATAAACACCGCTGGAACATTCGTTAGACCAAAGGGCATAACCACATATTCATAATGGCCATATCTACTTATGAAACCTGTTTTAGGAATATCCTCCTTCATCACCCGCAATTGATGATATCCTGACCTCAGGTTGATCTTGGAGAACCACCGGGCTCCCCTCAACTGGTTGAAGAAATCATCAATTCGTGGAAGTGGATATCTATTCTTTATCATAACTTGGTTAAGTCTATGATAATCAACACATAGCCTCAAGGTTTCATCCTCATTTTTCACAAACAACACCGGCGCTGCCCACAGAGACGTGCTAGGCTGGATAAACCCTTTGTTTTCTCACTCTTCCAACTGAATTTTCAATTCCTGCAATTCAGCTGGTGCCATCCGATAAGACAGAAGTGAGATAGGACTGGTCCCCAAAAGGAGATCAATCGTAAACTCCACTTCTCTTATGGGAGGTAACCCAGAGAATTATTCTGGAAAAACATCCATGAACTGATCTACCACTACTAGAAGAACAGTCTTCTCAACACCCTCTTCCGATTCCAACGACAATACCGCCAAATGATACAACAACATACCCACTGCTGGTGCCAACAGACCCGTTGCTCCCTACCCTTCACGCTTCTCTCCTCTAAAGAGATGTTTAACGCCATCGTGCGTCGTAAAAGCCACTGTTCTCACATCAAAATTGATTTGGGCCTTAAAATCCACCAACCAATCCATTCCCAAGATTACATCATACCCATCCATCTCAACCATTGAGAAATTCTACACTATCTCAACCTCTCCCACAACAATACAACATTTTCTACACAAGAATGCTCGAAACTCTCTTCTACCTAGAGGAGTTTGAATTTTTAAAACCGAGGGCATCATTTCTACCCTTAAACCTTGCAAATCAACCACAGATGCAGAAACACAAGAGTGTGAATAACCAATATCAAACATCACTTTCATTACGGTAGAATTAAAAGAATAGTACCTTGTACTATGGATGGTCCCGAATGATCATCCACCACAACCTACTCAGCTCCAAACACATGTTTTCTTGCCACACTCTTCTCTTTATTTCCCTGTTGAGGCGTCATGGTATTCTGAGAATCACCATGACCCACTTTACTCTGCTGACGAGGGGGGTGCTGCTGTCCATGTCCAGTCAAAGCATACGATGTCTGCGATCCCTGAGGAGTGTCACACACATTGGAGCATGACGAAAATAACTCTACATATGCAACATCTTCTTACAATTATGACATGATCGAGGTTGTTCTGTACAATCCAGCTTGATGTGGCTCGTAGAACCACACTGAAAACATCCCAGCTTGCTCTGGGGCTTCGGAGGAAGATTTACCGATCCTGCCGTCAGATTATATGCTATATTCCCTCCCTAGGAATAAGTGTCCCTCTTCTTCTTGTACCCAGCATTATATTTCCCACTATTCCCCATCGGTACCACCATGCTTCCTCCACCCGAAGTGCCCAAAAAATCCCACTCAGCCACCGAGGCTCTATTCACCATCTCTGTGTAATCATCTATACACAACACCACTATCTTTGATTAGATTTCTTTACTTAAACCCAATTAAAAGATCCCTTCCTTCAACGACGTGCTACCCACCACCTCAGGTGAAAACCTCACTAAGTTCATGAATATAGCTACATACTCCGTCACCGACATAAGCTCTTTCTTAAAACTGAAGAAATCAGTCGTACGCAGAATTATGAATGTATGTGCGTAGAATTGTTTATCAAACAATTACTAAAATCCTTCCGACATCATACCCTGGTCCATCCCCGCTTAGACTACAAACTCCCACCACTGAAGGGAAAGATCTTCCAACATATACGTGGCCCACTTCACTTTCAACTCTAGCGGCGTTCCCAAGAACTCGAAGATCTTGTTCATTCTATTAAACCATGATTCTTCCCTCTTCGGATCTGAATAACCCCTAAAGATGGGTGGATTATGCTTTTGAAACTAAACCACATGATCCACATGCCTTGGTTCATCCATTTTATTTCCACTTTCCATAGCTTGGAAATCTTGCACTATGCTTTGCACTAGATGCTGGTTCACTTAAGTCTCAAGTGCTACCATATTCTCAGTAGCCTCCTCCATTTGGTCTCTACAACGCATACTCGGTTCCATTTCTATAAACAGAAAACAAACAAGCATGAGTCTCACTTTCATAAACATCACGAAATCCCATTTCAAAGGACATTACACAACACTATCAAAAAAAGGCTTTCCACCAGTTCACATTTTCCATGTTTCACCATTTTGGAAACCAAATTTTTTTCCTAATACCAATTTACTCACATTACAGTTTCACACATTTGTATCACATCATAAATCAATATACCCCAATGAAATATGCATCCTAGAGGGAAGTCATTTCTACCATGCATTCCATGCTCATCTCATTGTCTTCACCCACGACAATGAGGTTTCCAATGCCCTTAAATTTCTCCAAAACACTTATGTACCCAACTCCCTGGTAACTTGAATTTCAACTTTAAAGGGTTAGCTACGTCCTTTTATGTAATACATTCCAAGTTCCAACATTCCTACGATCTGCTACCATCCCGACTCAAGGAACGCACCACAACGAATGTCAACACCAAATCTGAGAATCAAATCCAAAGGCCCAAACAAACTGATACCACTTGTAACACCCCGCACCTACCTCATTGGTTTGAGGAGGCGGTGAGGGTTACTTGGCCTTAAGAGACGTTCCCAAGGCACCAAATGCTGGAAATAAATGTTGAGGGCTTCTAGAAAAAATTGGGGAACAATTTCCCTTAAAATAAAACCAACCAATATATGATGCATGTCAATAAAACACCCAAACATGTATTCCCATAGACAACCTTGTTTTTCCACAATACAACCCATACCAATACAAATAGACATGTCCACCAACATCAGATTACAAAGCAGAAACTAAACAACAAACACCACGAGCCATGACACCACCACAACTCCATACCAAGCTCCAAGCTCCAAGCTCCACCAAGAGATCACAATGTTCCACTAAAGGAGGGTGATTCCTTACCTTTACCCACGTCAAGGAACACGACATCTGCAAAGACACCAATGTATCAAAGAAAGGGGTGAGTACTAAAACTCAGTAGGATTTCCCCAAATTACTTCCCTACACATGAAACTAGAATAAAACTTTTAGCACATTTATATAAAACAGTTTATATAAAATAAATCACAAGTGTAACCATTTTCATAAGCCAAACACGCCCTTACCAAGCCATCACACCCAAACCAAGAAATCAAGGGAAATCCAACCAAACATGCCACAATCCATTTCATCATTTCACATTAGCACCACACTTTCCATATTTCAAAGAAATTCACAAAAAAACAACTATAACAACGAAACAGTTGAGATTCCGTCCAACCCGTTCACCCATTCACTCCAAGCGGCACTTCCCGTCCACTTATCCTTGATGATGGACCTTCCGTCCACTATCCATCCCCTTTTTATAGTGGTACTTCTCACCACTTCAACACAACATTCAAAATAATCCAATTCCAAGCATATAACCCCAAAAGGATACAACCACATGCAACCAACCAATTCTATTGCATATCAATCCACTTCAATAAATCACCCATTTATTGAAAACCATTTTCCATGCCAAACAACATTTCAATAAAACAATGATTTTATTAAAAACCATTTCCATCAATCATTTTCAGAAATCAAACATAGAATCACATTTTAAAATCTCCATTTTAAAACCCACAACAATATCATTTCACCACAAAACCCTCTTTTCCCCAAAAATCCCCAAAACATCACCCAAGTGATTTCTAACCAATTTCGCACATCAAAACACAATTAATTGCAAGAAAAAAAATTAATTGTAACCAAAATCTTTATCTATAACCAAGTGGAGTCAAGAGAGAAGCCACCTACCTTTAGGGTTCCCGATAAGTCGACCCACAAGCAACCGCACCTCAAAACCGGCGAATGCACCTCCGAAACATCTTTAGATCCCCTTCCCTAACCATCACAAGCCTTAAAATCATCATCCAAGGTAAAAAAAACCCTAGATGTACACAAAAAAATGTAGATCTAGAAAACCAAGAAAGGGGGAAGAGCAGATCTAGTGGAAAACACAAAGAACCCAAGAGAGAAAACTTACCCAGAAGCAATCACCTTCAAAACACCAAGAACCCTCTTCAAAATGCTTCCAAAATGAGTGGGAAAGCTCCTCCACCCCCCGTGAACTACAGAACCCGAGTGATCCATGAGTGGGAGTAAGTTTGGGGTGAAATAGGTTAAGACTGAGGGAGCCCAGAACTTATAAACCTATTTTTAAGTGGCTGCACGGTTAGCCCGCACGGTTTGGAAAACCGTGTGCTAACCGTGCGAATGATATTGCCTCAGGAGCAAGGGTCCACATGGTTTCCTTACACGGTTTAGAAAACCGTCTATAGGCCATGCAAAGCCTACTGTCTCCCTTTCACGGTTTCTTGGGAAATCCGCACGGTTTCTACAAACCGTGCTCAAACCATGCACCCATTTAAAAGCCTCCAAAATCATCCAAAACCATTCCAAACTCTCTCAACATCTTCCCAACTCATTCCATGAAAGTTAAACACATAAAAATGAATAAACAAAGACCACATACCTCAAACCGGGGGTGATAAAAGTATGGTACTCAGTTGCATCATACTCTCAAACTTATAATGTTTGTTTTTAGCTTATTATTTTACCAAGTATTGAGATATATAATTCGTAATATCTCCCTTTATGTTATCTCACAAAAAATAAATTTGGAGACATCTATATATATTTTTACTACTAATATTGTAACATCCCATACTCCTAAAACCCAAAGATAGTAGTTATATCACATTATTTATAAAAATTACAAGAGTTCCCATAGGATCAAACATTTTAGTATTCATAGAATAACAGATACATGTAGAAAATGAATTTAAAAATATAAGATACCTCATGAACATATTGTGATAACCTGATTATCCCATATATCATATCCCTAATAATAACACATAATTATTCTCTAGGTTTCTTGGGGAAAGGAACAAAATTAGGGCGATCTCTTATTCTTTATAAGGAGTAATATAAAATGGAATATTATAATATATAAACATGTAAGAAGTTTTATGGAAGGAATCAACGAAAATCATGAATTTGTAATCAATCGAAATTGTGGGAATGCTATATATATGATAATAATTGAAAACATCGGTTACATTAATCATTTATATCATACTGACGGAATTAATTATTTCATATATTAATTTTTTTTCAAGCCCTTGATCCAAGACACTTCTCCAGTAATGGGAAGAGGTTTACACCAAAACCTATCATGTTCTTACACATTATACTTGTTGATGAATCGAGGGTATATATAATTTCAAACCTCACCCACCACAAGATCATGTATAATAAATTCACCATAAGATTCATCAAACCCATTTATACAATTTCCTAAGAAATCTCTTGATAAATAAAACTTGGCTATTAATAAATTGAGGAATATGAACATCAAACACTTCCATTTTCAATAGAATATTGTATATTTATAGGATAACATCACTTAATGAACATGTAATCCACAAGGTATCATAAAAATATCAAGATAAACACTTATCAAATAATTACATGGAAAAGAAACTGTTAATTTCTTTGGGTTTCCATAGAAGATAATATTTTGGTTCAATAGATTTCATTTGCAGGAGACCAAGGTAATGGTTGGAAAATTCTTTCATCAATGTTCATGAAGAGAATGAGAATATTCCAAAACATATCCCCAAGGATTGTCTCACTAGGTGTGCATTATTAGGCCCAGTCACCATGAATCATGGTAATAATTTTGTTAATTATAAACAAACCCCCTTTTGGTGATTACCCTAAGGAATATCTGAGCGATAGCCACATGTACTTCCCTATATCCAGATATGGATGTATTTTCTAGGAAATGACACACAATTTAATTTTATAATACTTAGGATGGGTTTACACAATGTAGTAGGTAATTATTGAATAAAATGAACATGAGAGATGGAATATATATATATTTTTATTTCCCATAAATATCATGAGTAATTTAGAAAAAATATTTCCATGTAAATGTGAGCACCACAAAAAAGAAAATAGGTGTTGGTTATAACATGAGTATGAAAGAATGAAAATTGAGGCGGAAAAACCCCACTTATGGATTTGGAAGAAATTAAATTATATCCTATAGAAATATAGGTATTAAAAATTATATTTAAATTCCAATAATAAAGGAATTTCATGATATAACATCTCAAATAGGTAGTATATACACCATGTAATGCAAATTAGGTGCATATTACAATATATGCCTCAAAGTTGGGAATTTGAGATAGAAAAACCTTACCTCTTTACCATAATTTCTCAAGAATACATTAACATCATGTATCATAAACATAGATATATTAATCAATTAGTTCATTTTCATTCATAATCATCATAAATAGTTATTCATTATATGATTTCTCTAGATTTTCCACATCCAGTGTTTATAATTTTGATCGTTTGTACATGTTTCATAATAACAGTGTTCATATTATTTATTATTCAAAATTTCATCATTAATAAGTAATTATAGTTACTATTAATGATTAATTATAATAACTTTTGATGTTTTAAATCCCTTTGATTAGTTTTTTAGTCTTTATCTTTGAAGATGAAATTGATAAGATGCATGTTTCAGTGATTCTTGATGATCAGAGTGTGTTTTAATAATTAATGAATTAAATATTGATATAACATCTAAATAATCAAAAAACACAAAATTTAAAAATTTATATCCTACTATACTATTAATTATGATCCTATAGTCTTTTGTGATACAAATTCAAAGTATTTTTCATATAGGGGGTTAAACCAACCCAAATAAGAAAATACTAAGATTTAATGGATGATTATGAAGAGGATCTGTTTTAATATTATTATAAAATAATCCTAATGATAATAATCAGTTTTTATTGTTGTGATAAATAATAATTATAAGAATTTATAATTATAATTAATGTTTTTGAAAACATGACACAATTTAAATGGATGATTATCCTCTTAGGACTCTTATTCAAAATGATTAAATTAACAACTATAATTTTTTGATAATATAATTAATAGGTTCTATATATTTTCATACAATAATGATACCATAAAAATTATATTTATCCTTGAATACAATCCTTACATCCAACCTTGTAAGGAAATGAAAGAAAATTAAAAAAATTGTATTGTTGATGCGGTAGTTGGCAGAACACACAAATAACAGTTTTATTTTTCCTAATGAATGGAGAATATAACTAAATAATAAAAATATACTTAATATAGTAACATTAAAGTATATCAATTATAATAAAATCATTATATTAGTGTGGCTATAATAAATTTAAAAAAAAATAATTAAGAATAAAACTATTTATTTGAAAATACTCGTGTTGGGGACTTGAATTTTCCTTAGTGACCAAGGGATTATGTTCATGGAAGAGGGTTATAGGAAGATTAAAATAGAATATTTTAATCGAAAATTAGAAATATAATTTATTCTTGATGTGGTGACGAATTTAACCTTTAGTAACTTAAAAGAATAATAGTTTTGGTAATACCCATTGGATTTTAGCAATTGAATTTTAATATTATAGTGGAATGGTATTTAAGAATAGAAAAATGAGTAAATGGGGAGAGTTTTGGTAGAGACACACCCCATCCATTCATTTGGAAACATGTTTTAATTTTTTTGGCCTTTCCCCATTATCAAAATACATTTTAACATTTTAACATTTTATTTTGGTAACTAATTTTTAACCTTCGTAATTAATTTTAATGACCAATATTAAAATTGACCAGATTAATTAAGTTTAAAAATAATATATAAACTTTTAAAACCATTTTATCAATTAAAATTTCTATATTTATAAAAATTTAATTTTAAAATATGAACTCCTAAACACATAAAACTATTTTTAGATAAATAAAGTTTTGATACCTTAGACTTTTATATATGGTAATATTATACTGGATATCAATTATAATAAGAAAAATAGAATTATTATAAAAAAATAAAGGGAAGAATTCTTCCAAGGTAAGCTAAAACAAATTATCCCTTGAACAACAATTTATTCAATGAAAAGATAGAAAATAATTTTTTATATTAAAATAAAATTATAATTCGTTATAAAAATGTTTTCCATAGATTATTATGTTTAAATAATATTTTAAAAGGAATAATTTTATTCCTAAAATTAAAATTTTGATACATAAAAGGTTTTATAAATTTCTAGGTCATTATCATGTATCGATAAAATCATACAAATGACAAGTTTCATAAAAACCATATTTTTTGACTAAATCAACCTTCTCAGAAAAATATAATAATTTCATACTAAGATAATTTCAATATTTTGAGTTTATGAATGAATTTAGTTTTTTAAATTTAAAAATGAAAAACTAATATTTTAAATAATGTTTGTAATAAAGTCATTTTAAAGGGTGTATTACGTGATAATTCATGATATGTTGTTTACCTACTATAGTAGAGTCATGGGTGTTATATTTCCCCCAATAGATAATTTACACCTTTAAATTGGTGTGTATATAGTAGTTAATAAAAAAATGGGGCTACTCCTTTTGTATGGCTTCTTCAATATCCCAAGAATCCTCTTCTAATTTGTGATATCTCTAATGGACTTTAAAAAATTGAGTTGTTCTATTCTGTAACACTTTCTCTATGTTGTTAATAGTCTGGAAAAAATCATCATTATATGTAAAGTCAAGATCAAAATATATTCTCTCAAATGTGAGAACATGCATTAGATCTCAAAAGTATTTCCCTAGTAATGAAACCTGGAAAATACAATGTACTTTTTAAATGTTGGGTGGTATAACTAATTAGTAATCTAAAATTACAATTCATTAAAATATTTCAAATATCCTAATATACCTAGATCATAACATCCCTACTATACATAATCCTTCAACCCATTCCATAATGAAACCTTAAAGAACACAAGATCCCTAATTTGAAGTTCCAAGTCATAACTTATTTTAAGAATATATTTTTTGTATGATTTGGGATACCTTAATGTGATATTGATTAGTCCATACTTTAAAATTAATCACCTCTATATGTTATGGGACAAATAAATTTATTTCTCAAACTTCATCCCAATATGTTTGAGTATGACACCTATTCCCATATAATTCATCATCTAGTGCCACCTATATTCTTTAATGGATGCTATTGATGTATAAAAATTCCACCAAAGGTAGATACTAATCCCATATACCATGAAAGTCAAGATAACATGATCTCAACCTATCTTCAAAATTTTGGATAGTTTTTCCAAACTATCTGTCGGTCTGGGGAATATAAGAAGTGCATAAATATATCTCAGTGCCCAAATCACTTTATATAATATTCCATAATTTTGAGGTAAATTGAGGTTCACGATCACAGAAAATTTATTGGGGTGATCCATGAGGCCTTAAGATTTCATTTATATAAAGATGTGCAATGTGATCATGTGGTATATCTTTTCTTGTTTCCTAGAGATGAAAAAAATTATTATGATGATTAATATCGAACCATATAACATCACAATTATATGGGGTCTTTGGGAGTCTAGTAAAAAAACTCCATTTTAATATTATCACACATCTATATAGGTATAGGAATGGGTTTAATGATGCCCTTAGGATGTTTTATTTATTCTCTAACCTACCGACATACTAATAATCTTGACACATATCCCAAAAAGTTTTACTTCATACCATCTCCCCATAAATGTTCTCTTAAATATATATACATCATTGTGCTATTGGGGAGTATAAATAAATTTGAGCTACGTGTTTCATCTACCATATACCTCTTAAATTATAGTATGTATGAAACACATAAAATCTTGTTAAACAATAACACTACATCTCTATAAATTAAGTCTATCAATTTCATATCATACACTAGTTTAATATTGCTTTTCCAGTTCTCATCATCATACTAAAACTTATATATCTTTTCTAGTACGGATTGCTTAACAATTTATTAGAAAAGGAATACACCCTTACCTAGAAATAATGATATGCATCTTTACTATATACCTATATATAGAGTCCTTATTAATACTCATCATGGTCATAACTACATTACCCCTCATAATCAATGATCATCTACCTTGTTTTCATTTACAGGTTGGTTGTGTATTAATAAAATGTTGTATTTGACTAGTTCCAACCATATTCTTTTCCACATGTTGTGATTATTAGGTGAGAAGATATACGTAAAACTATTTTTTCTCAGTATACATATCACATCTTTTACTATAGAGGTAAAGCCTTTATATTTTAAAATTAAAGATTGTATATTTTATATCAAGGTCATATGTCAGATAATTTTGTTCATGGATATTAATTAACTTTATACATATAAAATATCTCAATAATTCTAAATAAGGACACATCCTCATCCTATCTTTGATAAATCATTATAAATTACATGTCCTTCCTTAATTGATTGTAGAGTTAATACTATTTTTTTAATCAATATCTTCTTATATTCTTAAAAAATTTCCTCACATTACCATGACCATGTGAATTTAACCGCTTTAAATTTAAACTTGGTTAAGGGGTTGGTTAATTGGGATTTTCATTGAAAAACTGCTAATAAAAACCTGCTAGGCCCATGAAACTTTGAATCTTAGTCATGTTTATAAATAAAGGCCATTATTTTAATAACTTATCCTATCAAGGATGAATAGATATCTCATCCTTATAGAAAATATCACTATCAAAAAAAACTTTATTGAGAAAAAATTTAAAATTAATATACTTCCCCCATATTTATTTTTTTCTAAGGGCCTTCAGAATTATTAACAGATGATTATCATACTCTTCATAACTCTTAGATTATTTCCAGATATGTTCAATAAACTCCATAAAAAGTTTATCTATACTTACCTTGAATAATCTATATATTATATTCATAAATATAGAAGGTTAATTAATCAATCTAGAAGGCATTAACATAAACTAATAATTTTTATACATTGTTCTAAATTCCATCTTCAGTATACCACCCATCTTCACCCATAGATGTCGATAACTAGAGAGTATATAGATATCTAAAAACTAATGGGATATTTGAAGTTGGTCAAATAATTCATCATTGAAAATAAAATGATAATTATTCTCTATAGTGATGGAATTTACCTTCTTATAATGGATGAATAATCTTATAGACCCATCCTTCCATTTTACGAATAGAATAGGAGATCCCAATGGTGGAAAAATATGGTGTATAAACATCTTATCACACAACTCATGCAACTATTTCTTCAACTACACTAACTCTACTAGTGCCATTCTATAAGTAGTTTTAAATACAAGTATTTCATGATGAATTAGTTCAATAGAAATATCAAATTTATACTCTGGTGTAGGACCAACAAATTCTTCAAGAAAAAAATCAAGAAATATTTAGACCAAATATATATCTTCTATTTTTAGGATATCATACTCATACATTGGTTGCAATTGATTTTATTATATAATTTTATTATTAAGGATATCTATATAGGGAGGATAAAGAAATTATTTAGATTATGATGTTCCCCTCTAATGAAAATATATTCAACCTCACATTCAAAAATAATAATCTCCTTTGTCATAGAAATAAATTTTTTCATTATAATTTGATATCCAATCCATACCAAGGATCATATAAAATCCCACCATAGGTATGATAGCCTAGTTTTCCAATATTTTATGCCCATGAATCATAAGTTGAACTTCCTAGATCATCTTTATTGTAATAATACATATACTAATTTTCTTAATTGATAATTTCATTATTATGGTTATAGGTAAAAATCTATTTTTTAGTCAACATGGAAGATTTAAATGAGTAAAAATATCCAAAATCATATAAAAAATTTGATAAATTGGATTAAACAATCAAATTACCTCATATAAAATCATTTAGAGATTAAAAATCATCTATGGTAATTTAATAATATCACCCTTACTCAATTGGAAGTTGATGAGGTAAATTCTATTGAAGTTTACAGAATTGGTTTTCATAATGTTAATTCTCCCTATAGTTGAAGCATTAATCATAAAGAAAATATATATTTCCCATGAATTGGTGAAATTTTTGTATTTTTTCTCCAAACTTGAAACAAACTTTTGTTCCCTTCCTATAAGCTCTATAATGTTTCTTCCCATAGTTATTACATGTGGTAAATCACACTCTTACTCTTTTAATTTTTCATATTGTTCATCCCAGGATTCTCTTCCAGCCTACTCTTCTCCTGATTTCCAATTAAAACATAAATCCTTGAGGAATAATATATTTAAATAGTTCTTAAGAAAATATCCTCATATGAATAAAATTTCTAATAGAAAAACACCCTTTTAAGGATTGAGTTTAAACCATTGAAGAAACAACAATCGTTATTTTTGGTATACATATATAGTACATTAAATATCTAGATAAAATTTTAAAGTTAGCCTCATATTGAAAAATATTTCACTCATATTTTGATTTATTATTGAATAATTTCCTTTCCACTTCTACTATATTCTCATTAGGAAATAATTTTTCATAGAATAACTTTTTTCATTTTACTCATTCTATGAACTTGATCTCATCTTCATCTACAGTGTTTTGAATAAGATACAACAAATTTTCCACATCCCCCTTCATAAAATGTATTACTATGACAACCTTTTCTTTTTCAATACTTCCCAAAGTGAGAAATATATTCTCTAAATACTTGATCAATTGTTCGTATACTAATGATTTAGTAGTTCCATTGAATTATGAAGGTTCATGTTGCATGAAATGGTCCAAAATAGTTAAACAATGTTGTGGTTTAGAATTTTGATCTATGATAGTGGTATTAGTTCTCATAACCTGGGCCAACTACCCCAATATGGCTATAAACCAATTAGTCTCAACTCTAGTTCAATTAACTTATTCAGGGTGAATTTAAATACATTGAATATGGGTATTGATATGGTTTACATTCCACCCATAAATATTAATATTTTTATAATTGGATTCAAAAAATTATCTCAGGTTACAAAATTATAAAATAAAATTCCTATTATGTTTTCTAGATAATTCTATAGAAATATTTATGGATTTTCATAATACATTGTGTTATCTTACTTGGTTTATCTAAATATAATCCCCATGGTTTCTACCAAAATTCCATTAATACCAAATGTAAAATCCCCGACTCTAAAAACCCAGATATAGTAGCTATATTATATTATTGGTAACAATTATAATATTTACCGAAGGATCAAATAGTTTTGTAGTCTTTGAAGACCAAAAACATATATTTAATTCATTTTAAAACAAAAGATACAACATGAAAATATATTAAGAACATGATTATCCCATCAATTATATCTATGAAAACTAGTCACAGTCCTTCTTTGGGTTTCTTGGGAAAAGTAATATAAATATGGGTGATCATAGATGATCATAAATGAGTAATATATAGTTGAATTCTACAGTATATAAACATAGAATATGTGACATGGAAAGAATCAATGAAAAACATAAATACATAATAAAATAAAATTGAGGGAATGATTTATCCATAAAAATATATAAAAACATGGATAACAATAATAGATCTCATACTGATGGATTTCATAATTATGGATACCAAAAACTTTCTTTCAGGGCCTTTATCCAAGATATATATCCAATTTTGGGAAGAAGAATACAAAAAACCCAACCTTTTTTTGTCTCATAAGACCTATTGTTCCATCAAGGGTCTATATAATTTTGGGCCCCTCCCATCATCTAATTAAGTCCAAAGAACTAAAAGTTATAGTAATCAAGTCCTTTTATAACTTCCATAAGGAACCAATTTATAAATAAAACATGGCTATCCATATATTAATAAATATGGAAATGAAATACTTCCCCATTCAATAGGTTAATGTGTATATTGACATGAATATAAATTCATGAACTTTAAAACCACGGGGTATCATCAAATTATTAATTATTACCCTTATAAAGAAATATATCGGTGATGTAACCTTCAATGTTTTGGGGTTTCCATGGAAGATAATTTTTCAGTTTAATAGATTTTATTATAAGGATACCAAAGAAACAATATGAAAATTCATTCATCATGGTTCATTAACAGCATGTGAATATTCTAAATAATATCCTCTAGGAGTGTATTTACTAGTGTGAATTTTTAGGAGAAATCTTCATGTATCAAGGTGATTATTAAATTAATGATCAAGCAACCCTTTTCAATGTGATTACATATAACATACCCAAACTCACACTCTGGGATTTTGTTCTAAAACCATAATCTTTATATTCTTGACTTTATACCAATAAATGTTACCCAATTTCAACCATTAAAAATATATAAAATTAAATATAAATATTGGATCACATAAATACCCAAGTACCTATTAGGTTTATATTTTTATAGAATTAGGAAAACTCTTACTTGATAATACCAATTTATATATGTGAGAATTTACCCACTATACCAAATTTTTCTTATTCCTTATTAAGACTTCAACAAATCCCATAAAATTATTCATATATTAATCCTTTATAGAAATAAAATCATTTAATACCAATCTTCATAACATGTGTAAATGGGAAACATTATAAGGTTAAGCTCAAAATCCCAGTAAATCTAAACATAAGCATTAACAATTTAATTTAATCAATGAGCATAATATGAGCATAAGGGTATGATAAAATAATCAAAGAGAATGAGAATAAAATAAGAGAATTAATTCACATAAAAATATATATCATAAAACATGAGACATGGAATTAATATTTAACACAAGTCAAGAGTCACATAAGTCAAAAATACCAATCCAAGTGAAAATTATCTTTATGAAATAGATCCATTAAAACTTAAAAAAGAGCTAAAAAAACGTATATGTGTCTTTTAACATCAAACATTCATCACAGAATAACTATTGTAGATAATTACCATATCTATTAAGAGTAACCTATAATTGGTAAACTTATTTGTCTCATAGGTGTAACATAACTTTATTATCTCTTAAGAGTCACTTCTATTTAGTTAACTCCATTGCACTACCCAACGCATTGGAGGGCTATAACGGAACAAAACACCTTTGACTTATTACATAACCAATATCCTCAGTTTATAATAGAACCACCCATAAAACATCCATACATATGTTCATGTACCATATAATGATCAAAATACATAGAATATTTCAATTTTTTATATAAAAATATTCATTATTCTTTCATATCTTGATTCAATTGTGGAAAATAAATGGATAACATGAAAATATCATTTAATGGTCATAATCCACATAGAGAGAGAATAATGATAGTATAATTAAAACATACATCCCTATGGATCATAATTAAAATCAAAGTCTGTTTTCATTGATGAATTGAAATACCATTAAAATATCATTAAAAACATTTTTAAGGAAATACCATTTTCACATTGAAAATCACTTTTAAAAATTACAAATTTCAAGAATATTAGGGGAAACATTTCATTTAAAAATAACCATCAAAACATTAAAAGAAAATTTCAATGAAAAAACATTTATGATGACATGAAATGGTAGTTAATTCATATTTTTTAAAATAAAATATTCTTTTCACACATTTGTAAAGAATGTAAAAATGTATCATGCGAACAATGTTAAAATTATTCCTTTTTAAAACCATTGAAAAATAAATTCAAAGACAAGTGAAAACTAACTTAATAAACCATTAATATTTAAATAAGAACATTCTTGAAAAACATATTAGAAAACAAGGATATGGAAGAGAAATATTCTTGATCTAAGATAATATACAAGATCAATGTTAGTTAAAAAAAATTTTCTTTTTGTTTAATCAATTTTGGTGGAGATGGAATTATAAATTAAATATAAATTAAAAATTAGATGATAATTAAATAGATATTTTCCATTAAAATAAGATTAGATGATCCCACCCAAAGGAACTTATAACAAATAAAATTCCAAAATATGATGTGATTATATCATAAATATCCTTTCCATTGGGGAAATATTGGATTCCTAATCCCTTAGAAGAAATTAATTCAAATGAAACATTAAATACCATGAATATAAGGATATCAATGATATAATATATTAAAGGTGTGGTATATACACCTCATAAAAGAATATTGGTGTATAACATAAACATATTTCCCAAAGAAAGAAAATTTGAGATGAATAACCCTTACAAAGATCTTATCATTGAATTTAGAATTTAATCAACATATTGACTATGAATAATAATTATAAAACCAAAATAATAAGTGTAAATAAAACTTAATATAATTATAGATCATTTAAAATATAATATTTTCATAACATAGTCAATGAAGTAGATGTATAACTCAATAAATTGAATTTGAGTTAAGAATCCCTTACCACTTGGTAACTTTCAATTCAAATATGTTTCGATGAAATAATATTAATTATAAATTAAAATAAAATAAAATATGAATGACTAATGAAATTAAATGATAGTATAAAACTATATAAATAAAATTAGGTACATAAAATTAAATCAACCCTCCATGAAGGGAAAATTGAGATGAAATCCCATATTCGAAGTCCAGACTTTCTATATATATCTATTACATTCCTATATAATTAAATTATATTAACTATTAACTTATTAATTGAAATTTTATTTTTTTGAATTTAAAAATAAAAAATTTATTTATTATATTTTAATGTAATATTTAATTACTTGAATGGTAAAGTCCACGATAGGTGTTTTGAGGACATTCAATTCGTAATTGAAAAATGACTTTGACGGGTTGACCATGGTCAAATGGGTTGTTATTCTATTATATTAGGAATAATAATCAGGAAATAATTATAATTTTTAAACATTAAATAAAATTTTATAATCACCAATGAAAGGAGGATGTGAAAAAATAATCACATCACTTCGTGGAGGTGGTATTACATAAGTACACTCATGAAATATTATAGCAGTGGAGGGACTGTAGTAGGTACTATAGAGGAGGTGGTATTATAGAAGTGTTGGTACTATATAAGTACTGTTCACCGGGGGTCCTTTGGGCCAAAAAATGGGCTTTCAAGACTTGTATTCAGGCCACTTGGACTTGGGCCTTCGGGCTATGTAATGGGTCTCCCTCTACCCAGTCTAAAAAGGTCTTTGCTTTAAATAAAAAATTGAGGCTTCAGCCCCATCCTAAAAAAAATTAAATCCATCATTATAAACATCCAATATATTTGGAGATAGAAAATGAAACACATCACTTTGTGAAGGTGGTAGTCCTCACGTGCACATGAATGTTGTTTTCATTCCATTTTTGGTGGAAAAAGAGATGAAAAAAGGTTGTACCATAGTCATAATAACATTTATGTATGGAAGATATACTGATGTTATCAAATCATCATGGTTTTATAATATATTAAAGAGGTAAAATATGAAATAAAATGAAAAACTCTATTTTGAGTCACACATATTCTTCAAAAAAACCTTTGTATTACACATTAATCCATTTAGGTTGGTATTTTTATGATACCAGATCCACTAGTTCAGGGATAAGAATGTTGGGGATGGTATTTTTTAGCTATTACCTGAATTATAGTGCTCAAAATTTGCGATTAAGTAATTATAGGAGGTTCACTTTTGTATGTGAGAGGAGGGGCACTCTTGGAATTACATACATTATTATATTAATATAATTAATTTTTCAAGGAAAAGTAGAACCAAAATTTTAAATTTAAAAGATAATAAAATAATAATTTTAATTCCACTCAAACAAAAAATATTTTATAAGATTATGATATATTTTCACCATTTCCTCTTTATTTTAACCCCCTTTATACGTTTTTATGATTACCAAACTATGATTTTTTTACTATTTAGGGGTCAAGAAAGTTACTATAATATAAAAAAATGACCAATAAATAGATATATATATATATTAAACTATAACCCATTAACTTGGACAAAGGTAATATTTTTATGAATTTTAAATCATTAAATAAAATAAAATATAACATAACATACCACTGTAGTTACTTTTAGCACTATTAAAATAGATTGACTTCAATGACATAATGATAATAATGGAATTAGAATATATAATTTTAAAATATACCTAATATGATATATATTTCTAAAAAATTCTCAGTAATTTATAACTCACTCAAAAAACTTTAATTTTATAGTTTTTAAAAATATTTAACTTAAATTTTATACTACTTTAACAAGGACCTTGTCGACATTGCATAATCATTTAAGGTAATTATATCATATATAAACATTAAAAATAAAATATACTGAAAAATTAATAAATATTAATTTAAATAAACATTAAAAAAAACAAAATTTATTTTAATCCCTATAAAAAATATTGTAGATATTAAAATCAAGAGAGTGACTTTTTTGAATTTATCCTTTGCTTATAATAATATAAAATTTATCATCAAAGTAAAGTGAAAATAAATTGTTTCTTTAAATATATTATGGTAATGGTTGAAACAAACTTATAAAATCAAATAAAGGCAAGTTTTTTGGGATTATAATGTCTTATCCTATAGTTTTAATCATGTTTGACCTATTTTACCTATATCATGATGACACATATTTACTATGGTTACCATTTATAATGACTAGAAATAAAAGGGTTCAATTTACCAAATTTTTGAACATCCTTATTAAAATTTACGAATAACATTTTTAATATTCATTGCATTAAATTCTAATAAATCAATTTTAATATAAATTCATAAAACAGAATGATTTTTTTAGAAAAAAGTGTTTCAAGCCAAAAAATGAACTTATAACGTAATCAAGTATAATGATGATTAAAATATAATTAAATAATCTATATAAAATTAAATATGAACTATGTTACATTATGATCAAAATAAAACAATAATGAGACCTTTTAATGATAAAAATGATAGTTTTCAAAAATTAGTATTGTTTACTATTAACTGAAAAATCAATCTTTTCCGAAGAATCCCAAAAAAACCCCCTAATATAAAATTAACTTGAGGATTTCAAAAACAATATTAATTTCATGTAAAAATATTTACAAAAATTGAATAAATTAATTACTATTTCTACACCCAAAATTCAATGAATGCGATTTTTTAAGAAAACATATTTTTGAAACATAAAATAACATTACTCAAAATAGAATACTTTTTATTAAGAATAAATCAATATATTTTCATTATTTAATAAATTTATACATATTTTCATAATGCATTTATTACTAATCATACCAATAATTTAATGACTAGGTGATAATATTCATATTTATAAATTTTAATATTTTTATTTTATAACACAATTCACAAAAAAGATCGATGTTGTGTGTTAATAATTATATCAATTATAGTTTTCTCTTAAAATATAAGGGAATTAAATGATCCCTAATTTAATAAATTTAATTTTCAAAATTCTATCTTGATTTTAGTAATTAATTTTTTTATACTTGAAGATACCTTTATTAGAAACTCACATTGTAAAAATGTTTAATAAAACATTCTTTTGAAAATAGAGAAAGGGTGATATAAAGGTCTTCTAGAATAACACATAACTAGGATTATAAATAAGTGAATATTATTCAGAAGTAAATATATAGACATAGAGGATAAACTTTTGACCAAATAATGATAGTTATTGAATGAGATCATTGATCAACATAAAATTAATGATCTTGAGAAAGTTAATGACCACAAAACCGTAAACTAATGAGGTGTGAAAATGACGACCAAATCCTCAGGGATGAATATAATGTCACAACCCGTCCTTGGGGCCCGTGCCATGACTACCCCAAGCCCGCCTTCCATAGGCCAGGGGATGGTGACTAGCACCAAGGCGTAATTCCCGGTAAAAAGGGAAGGCATTGACTTTGTAAAGTAAACATACACCACAGAGGAAGCAAGCAGAAGAAGTAAAAACTGGGTATAACAGTAAGTGCACATGAGCCTTAGCCCGGTTGGCATGGTCTCTGAGGGTGCATCCAAGCGACCAGGGATCAAAACCAGGCGGAGGTAGGATTTCTGGGTACTGTAGAAGTACTGTAGCAGGCACTATTTGGCACTGTAGTAGCCGAGAATATGCCCCCGTTTGGGCCTTAGGGCATCAGATTTGGTCCCCGAGTCCTTTATTGGCCTTCGGGCACCCAGGCCTTCGGGTTAGTTGGGCCTTCGGGCTATCCATATGGCCTTCGGGTCACCTGCAGATACAAAAACCAGAACAAAACTACAAGGAACAAGCTCTACAAGGAGGATGAGAAAAGGAGATTTCACCACAGCCGGAGCTAACAGATTGCAAGAATGAGAGGGTATGGCACCTGCCATCGGGACAATCCTGTGCATGCACGGGAATTCCTATCCGAACAACCATGTAGAGGTGAAGAGCTGATTTCAAGATGAAGATGTTGGGGAGGAGCAAGTTCCAAGTTGTTTGTCTGGGTTGTACGGTATGTTTGTTCCTACGGGCATTGGTTCCTAAAAATGGCCTACGGGCATGTAATAGGGTTCCACCTAATCCCTTGAAAGGTGTATTATCAATCAATAAAAAAAATGAAGGCCTTCGGACCATTGGAGGAGGGTATAACAGTAAGTGCGGAAAAGTAAGAGGGCCAGAATACAAACCCAAATTGAAAGTAAAGTACAACTGGAAAGGGAAAACAGCAACAGAAAGTAAAGTCGCAGCCTCGAGCCGTCCACTAGAAGTCCCACCTGAAGGGTGGGTACAGATAGCCTCCAAAACTCCTCGGGTCCATCCGTTCGCTCCGTGTACGTCCCGCCCAATGGTCCACCTCCAGGTACTGACCTTCTCCTTGTTCCTCAACCACGATCAACGTTGTCCGTCGTCTGCAACCAACACAACATAGTGCGAGCATAGCCCGTGCATGGGTGAGTATAAGCTACTCAGTAGGGACCCCAAGACCCCTGAAGGTCTCCTAGAATCCACAAAGGAAAGATACAATCACAAAGTAACATCCGACTCTGCTTAGGTATATTCTCATACATATACCTAAGTCATCAATTCTAGTTCACTCCAACCTCCGAGCCTATGTTTGATCACATCCACACAGGAAATCACAACACGATCCACACAGAAAAGCATAATGTAATCCACATAGGAAAGAAAGTCAAGATTCAGCTCACACAGGTATACTTCTTCATAGGACGATAGAGATGATCATATATAGCCACTGATTCATCTAAGCCGTTAGATCCACAAAGGATCGATAGGTACTAACCTCCGCAATGACCCACAAAGGATCTGACCCACATAGGATCGATAGATAACTAACCCCTGCAATGACCCACACAGGATCAGACCCACACAGGATCTGTAGGCGCTGGCCCATACAGGACCGCTGAGCACTGACCCACATAGGATCTGACCCACACAGGATCGATAGCACTGATCCACGTAGTATCGCTGAGTGCTGTAGTCGTCGCCGTTGAATCCACGGAGGATTTATGCACAGTCGTCATCGTCGTCGCAGGCACACCCAGCTCTAGGGATCCCGCACACAGTAAGATCGTTCGGGAGGGTCCGCTCTATGAGCCGAAGGTAAGATATATCAACTGACACATTTTCCGGAGATTATTTATCCAAAAGTTCCTTATCATCAATAGGAACTCAACATCACAGACGGCGCGTCATTCGGACGCCCGGTCTGAGAGTTGTTGGCTTTTTCATCCCAGGGGCCCGGTTTGTTTTTATGTCAAAACCCACCCGACCATACTACAACTGCAACCAAACCTTGAGCGGAGTAAGCCAAAAGATCCATCTCACTTAGAGGAATCCAACAAAGTCGACGACACGTCAATCAGACGTCCGGAACTCAAGTTATAAGCGTTTCCGCTCCGAGAGCCCGGTTGGTTTCGTGAACGAACCAACCCGGCCGGACCCAAAGTACTACGAAACCTTGAGTGTAATATATCGAATCGACCGTCTCGTTCCGAGGATCGCATCGCCGCTGACAGTGCGTCGATCGGAGGTCCGCATCCAAAGTGATGGGCAAAAGACCATTAGAGGTCCGAAAGTGGGAGTTTCGGGCCCAGACCGACCCGGCCCGAGACCCCCTGGGTTGGCCCGAACTGGGTCGACCCGACTTGGGTCTAGGTCCAGCCAACTTGTGCGTGGCGCGGCCTGGCGCGCTGGCGCAGCCAGCGGCCCGGTGGATCAGCCGAAACGGCCGAGCGGTCGAGGGGTGCGGGGGGGGGGGGGGGGGGGGGCTGCCCCCCGCTGTTTCAATTAACGCGACCACCATGAGGGGGTGGGGTGCTGCTGTCTGGCCAGCTAGGGGTTACGACCCCCGGCTCCTCCCCTATCCGGCCCACCCACTCTAGCCAGCCGGCTAATGCCGCCACGGGACCGGCAAGGGCCGGTCTCTCTGCTCCGATGCCGGCGGCCTGGAACCGGCCGCCGGTCCCCCTGCTCCGCCGTGGCCCGGAACAGGCCGCGGCCTTGGTCCGTCCGGAGCGGCGCGACGGCGCCGCGCCCCTCTTCCGCGGCCCCGCTCCGGCCGTAGTTCTTTTGTGGTTCTTCGGCGCGGCGCGACGGCACCACGTCTTTGGTTCGTCTTCAACGGCGCGGCGCAACGGCGCTGCGCTTCTTCCCCCTTTTCTTAAAATTATCGCGCGGTGCTTCGGCACCACATTACCTTGCTCGTGCCACAACAATATCAGACAACCAAAAAGGGGAGGAGAGTCGGCTGTGTTCGTGCGGTCTGAACACTTCCCGTTATTACGATAACAGGAGGCCTCAAATAGACGATTAGATAACGATAAAGTAATGATGAACAAACGAAATAATAATAATTCCCCTACCTCGTCGAATTCGATGAGAGAGGATTCGTCGTAGAAAACCGTCGTGGAAGAAGGCGTCACGGAGGGAGGATCATCACGTCGCAGAGAAGCATCGCGGAAGAAGCGTCGCAGAAGAAGGAACGTTACGGAAGAAGTGTCGCGTCGTTGATATCTGAGGATCCGGCGTTCTTCGCGTTCTTCATCGAAGAAGAAGCCTTTTCTCCAAATCCTCTCCACGCAACAAGTTTCAACCCAAATAAAATAATAGTTGTCTTATTTTATTAACGCAGAAGCCAACGTTTGAATTTCAAAAAGAAACGAAATGAAAAATTAAATGAGGAGTTTAAAACCTCCCAATTAATGAGGCGTTTCTTAACCAAAATAAATGCAAGGGTTGACTTAACTTTATAGGGGGCGGGGTGCGGGTGCGTTACTTAAATTAAGGAGGGGGGTTGAAAAAGGTGTAAGAAACGGTGGGGCTCGTGTGAGTCCCACCTCACAAATATCCTACCAAGTGGGTAGGATATTGTGGGTCCCACATCACCCACTTAACTTAAGTTAAGAAAAATAAAATAAAAATCAGTCGTACCAATTTTATTTTATTTCTTAACTTAACCCCAAAAAAAATTAAAAAACCACACCCGAGCAAACACAACTCCGGAAATGATGTTTTTAGGAAAATACCAGCGCTGCGATTCCATCGGTGCCCTCAGAATTTGATTCCGAGCACCGGTTCAAAAGTTAGAAAAACCCACTCGTTCGTTCATTGAACGTACCCAAGTTAAACTTCGGAAAAAGATTCTGTGCACACTGGGCCTTGGAATCAGGTGCCGTCAGAAATTTCCTTCTTGTAAAATCCCAAAGAAAATTAAGAAAAAAAATTTCCTTTAATTTTTCGGGTCTTTAAATCACTCCCACCTCAGGGCTTTACGTCCCCGTAAAGATACATCAAAAACTATGGAAACAAATGTGGGTACTGAGCACGCATCTGAGCCTCCCGCTCCCAAGTGCTCTCCTGGAGGTTCACGTGCTGCCGTCTGATGTGCACTAGAGGAATCGACCGTCCACATAGGACCCGCTCCTGTCAATCCTCAATCTCCACCGTGACCTCCGCAAAAGTCGCCCCATCATCAACGTCCAGCTCCCCATGGTCAATGATATGCGTCGAGTCATGCACGTATCTCCTCAGCTGGGATACGTGGAAGCCGTCGTGCAACCGGTGCAACTGAGGTGGTAGAGCCAGGTGATAAGCCACCTCGCCAATTCTACTGAGGACCTGAAATGGTCCGATGAAGCGTGGAGAAAACTTTCCGCCTCAGCCAAATCTCCGTAATCCACATCGAGGTGAGACCCGCAAGAAGTCATGGTTGCCATCCTCGAACTCTAGTTGTCACCACCTCCTGTCAGCATAAGACTTCTGCCAGCTCTGAGCTGTCCTCATCCGCTCCTGGATGACCTGGACCTTCTCTATCATGGCCTGGACCATCTCTGGTCCCACAAGTGCTGACTCCCCAGGGTCTGTCCAGCACAGTGGAGATCTGTATGGTCGGCCGTACAACGCCTCAAATGATGCCATCCCGATGGTGGAGTGGTGGATGTTGTTGTACACGAACTCCACCAAGGGTAGGTGGTCCTCCCAACTATGACCAAAGTCGAGGACACATGCGCAAAGCATGTCCTCGAGAGTCTGAATGGTCCTCTCCATCTAACCATCTATCTGAGGTTGAAAGGCGGTGCTCAGACGCAGCGGCGTCCCGAATGCCTCCTGCGACCCCTTCCAAAGCTGGGAAGTAAAGCGAGCATCTTGATCGGAGATGATAGTTGATGGCACACCGTGAAGCTATACAATCTCCTGAACGTAGAGACGTCCCAAGATATCCACTGAGCCCTGCTCTCTAATGGGTAAAAAGTGATCCGACTTGGTGAGTCAGTCGACAATCACCCAAATGGAGTCGTGACCTCTGGAAGTGCGTGGAAGTCCTATCACGAAGTCCATAGATATGCCGTCTACTTCCACTCCGGGACCTCCAAGGGCTGTACCAAGCCTGCTAGTACTTGGTGCTCTGCCGTCACCTGCTGGCAGGTGAGGCATCGAGAAACGAACTTTGCCATATCCTTCTTCATTCTCGACCACCAGTGTTGTCATCTGATATCCTGGTACATCTTCTCTATGCCAGGATGTACTGCCAAAGGGGAAGTGTGAAACTCTCTCAGCACCTCCTCCCATAAAGAAACTGGTACCAAGGTCCGTCCTCTGGAAAGGACCTCATGCCCTCCTCCTATAGAGAAAAAATCAGGTGCCTGTCTTGATGATATCTGTGCACGCCGCGTCTCACAGTCAGCGTCCCCACGCAGTGCCTCTCTGACCTGCTGCAGTAGTGGAGGAGTGACTGTGAGTGACTGAAGGAAGTCTGATCCATCTCTATCCATGAAGGATATCTGCAAAGCGGCTAGCTGCTCTGTCGCCTCCCCAAGTAGCTGTATGCCTGTGCTCCTGCTGAGAGCATCAGATACCACGTTCCCCTTTCCAGGAGTATATAATATCTCAATGTCATAGTCCAGGAGGAACTCAAGGCATCGCCGTTGTCTCAAGTTCATGTCCTTCTGCGAGAAGATGTACCTGAGACTCTGGTGGTCAGAATAGACTATAAAGCGCTCTCCCATTAGATAGTGTCGCCATGTATTCAGAGCGAAGACCATTGCTGATAACTCCAGGTCATGGGTAGCATAGTTATGCTCATGTGGCCTCAACTGAAGTGATCCATAGGTGATCACGACCTACTCCTGCATCAGTACACACCCGATTTCGGTCCCTGATGCATCACAGTAGACTACGTACCCTACTCCCTCCTCCGGCAACCTCAAGATAGGTGCGCTGGTCAATCTCTGTCTCAGATCCTGGAAGCCCTTCTAACATCTGTCTAACCACACAAAGGGTTTCCCCTTCTTTGTCAAAGCTAAGAGTGGTGCCTCAACTCTGGAGAAGTCTGGCACAAATCTCTGGTAGTATCCAGCTAGTCCCAAGAAACTCCGCACCTCCGTCACGCTCCTAGGCGGCTCCCAAGCTAGCACTGCCTCGATCTTCGCAGGATCCACCGCAACTCCCGCCTCAGAGATGAAGTGTCCCAAGAAGTGGACCTCATGTATCCAGAACTAACACTTCGAGAGCTTACCATAAAGATGGTGCTCTCGGAGTGTGTCCAGTACAACCCGCAAGTGGTAGTCGTGCTCCACCTCAGTCGTCGAGTAAATCAAAATGTCGTCGATGAAGACCACGACAAATCGATCGAGGTATGGATGAAATATCCTATTCATGAGGCCCTTGAACACTTCTGGAGCATTGGTTACGCCGAATGTCATAACCAAGAACTCATAGTGGCCATACCGACATCTAAAGGCCGTCTTCTGCACATCCTCATCTCAAACTCTGAGCCGATGATAGCCTGATCTGAGGTCTATCTTTGAGAACCACCATGCTCCCTTGAGCTTATCAAATAGGTCGTCAATCCTCGGTAGCAGATACTTGTTCCTCTCTATCACCTAGTTCAGGCAATGATAGTAGACACAAAGTCGTAAGCTCCCGTCCGCCTTCTTGGCGAAAAATATCGAGGAAGCCCATGGTGAAACACTAGGTTGGATGAATCCCTTTCCCTTCAAGTCCTCCAATTGTACCCATAGCTCTCGAATTTCGGTGGGAGCCATCCGATATGCTGGGGTGGATATCGGGGCTGTCCCGGGGTACAGATCAATAGAAAAGTCCACCTCTCTGCGAGGAGGTAGTCCTGGAAGGTCGTCGGGGAAAACGTCCGCATACTGATCCACCACTGTAGGAAAACTAGGACTCCGCACGTCAACTGCTCCTAGGATGAGGCTAGCCAACTAAAGAGTGTTGGGCTGTCCTCTCCTCTGCGGGAGTCCATCCTGTACTGCGAAGGCTCCCTTCTCGCCGGTGAAGGTGAACCTGCTCCCATCGGTGCGTACACACTGCACCTTGTGCCTAATATAGTCAATCTGGGCGTGGACTGTAGATAACCAATCCATGCCCAAGATGATGTCGTAAGGACTCGACGCTGCTACAAGAAGATCCCAGACAAAGATCTCACCTCCTAGAGTAACCTCACACTGTCGACACCAGTGCGTAATCATAAAGTCTGCTCCCGTAGGAGTCTCTAGCCGTAAGGATCGAGCCAACGGCTCTGTCGGAATCTCCGAGCTCCGAACAAGGGCAGCAGCTATGAAAGAATGACTCGCTCCTGTGTCTATAAGAACTGCAGCAAGGGTGGAATAGACACAGATAGTACCTCGAATCATCTCGGGTGCCTTGTGGTCGTAGGCCTTCGCTACCTAGAGTTGTGCCTTCTTATGCCCGCCAGCTCCCTGTGGAGGGGTGGACCTTCTAGTGGTGGTGGTGGTAGAGCCTCAAAGCGTCTCCCACCACTTGCTGCTCGGCCAGCTCCTCTGCCTCATCCTCCTACTCCCTGCGGACCTCCACGGTCGACCCTATGCCTCTGCCTGGGTGGCCCCTCAACCGTCTGCTGCTCCTCGGCATGACGGGTCGGGCAGTCATGAGCCATGTGGCCCTGCCCGCCACATGCGTAGCACTGTCTGCCTCTCGAAAGACTGGATCCATGCTATGTGCCCCGCACTGCTGAGCCAGTGTCCTGAGGTCATCTGCCTGAGGGTCTGGTCTGCCTGGACCCATGAGTCATCTGTCAACTGCCTGCTGCAGAAGACTCTGCTACGTGCCACCCTGCGGTAGGTCTCGCTGCAGATGCAGGCTCAGCAAGGAAGCTCTCGATCAGAAGGGATCGCTCCAGTACTCCTGCACGTGTCGTAATGCTGAGGGAGATCAGTGATGTCCTGATATCCTGCCTCAATCCCTGCTCGAAGGTCCGGGCCTGGAAGAATGGGTCCCGTACCATGTCTGTCGAGTAGTGCGAGAGATCGGTAAATCTCGCCGAGTACTGGGCGACCGTTAAGCTGCCCTGCCGCAGCTGTAGAAGCTCCTGGATGCGCCCCGCACAGAGGGTGGTTGGGACAAACTCCGAACGGAAGAGGCTCTCAAATTCCGTCCAGAGGAGAGATGCCTCATCGTGCACCTAGATCATCAAGCTCCACCATCTGCCTGCTGCCGCGTGCAGAAGGCTCGCTGCGAGGATCACCATGAGGTCTGATGGTGTCCTCTCTAACCTGAAAACCCGTACAACTGCCTCCATCCAATCCTCAGCTGCCTGAGGGTCCGTCGCCCCGCGGAACCTGGGTGGTCGTTGGCGCTAAAACCCGTGCAGTGCACTAAGGCGACGTGCATCATCAGAGGCTGGGGCTGGTAGCATCGGTGGCTCGACGGGTAGAGGTACCACTGGTGCCTCTTCTGTCAAAGGGCCCTGTACCAAGGCCTCATCGCTCGGTGGGCTGTCATCACGCACAACTCTTGGAACCCTAGATGGCTGCCGTCGTGGGGCCATCCTGAAAAGAAACAGATGCGCCACGGTCAAACAGTATTCCTGGTGAGTCGACACAAAGTAATCACAAAGAAAACTTGAAACACACATGCAATCAATGTTTTCGTGCATTAAGTCGTAAATCAGAAGTCAGGGTCCTGGTGTACAGATACGTCAACTGCCACACCAACACTGGACTCCGTGGACTGATAACCACACTCAATACTCTTAACACTATTGCTTCACATAGAAAAAGATCAGAGTCCTGAGTTCTGCGGTAGAACCAAACTCCTTTGATACCAATTTGTCACGACCCGTCCTCAGGGCCCGTGCCGTGACTACCCCAAGCCCACCTTCCATAGGCCAGGTGTTGACGACTAACACCAAGGTGTAATTCCCAGTAAAAATGGAAGGCATTGCCTTTGTAAAGTAAACATACACCACAAAGAAAGCAAGCAGAAGAAGTAAACACTGGGTATAACAGTAAGTGCGGAAAAGTAAGTGGGCCAGAATAAAAACCCAAACTGATAGTAAAGTACAACTAGAAAGGGAAAACAACAACTGAAAGTAAAGCCATAGCCTGGAGCCGTCCACTGGAAGTCCCCCCTGAAGGGTGGGTACAGATAGCCTCCATAGCTCCTCGGGTCTAGCCGTCCGCTCCGTCTACGTCCCGCCCAATGGTCCACCTCCAGGTACCGACCTGCTCCTCGTGCCTCAACAACGATTAGCGCTGTCCGTCGCCTGCAACCAACACAACGTAGTGCGGGCATTTCCCATGCATGGGTGAGTATAAGCTACTCAGTTGGGACCCCGAGACCCCCGAATGTCTCCCAGAATCCACAAAGGAAAGATACAATCACAAAATAACATCCGACTCTACTTAAGTATATGCCCATACATATACCTAAGTCATCAATTCCAGTTCTCTCCAACCTCTGAGCCCAAGTTCGATCACATCCACACATGAAATAACAACCCGATCCACACAGGAAAGCATAACGTAATCCACATAGGAAAACAAGTCAAGATTCAGCTCACACAGGTATACTTCTTCATATGACGATAGAGATGATCAGATATAGCCACAGATTAATCTAAGCCATCGGACCCACAAAGGATCGATAGGTACTAACCCCCACAATGACCCACAAAGGTTCTGACCCACATAGGATCGATAGTTAACTAACCCCCGTAATGACCCACACAGGATTAGACCCACACATGATCTGTAGGCGCTGGCCCACATAGGACCGCTGAGCGCTGACCCACAGAGGATCGGTAGCACTGATCCACGTAGGATCACTGAGTGCTGTAGTCGTCGCCGTTGAATTCACGGAGGATTTCTGCACAGTCGTCATCATCGTCGCAGTCGCAGCCAACTCTAGGGTTCCCGCACACAACAAGCTCGTTCAAGAGTGTCCGCTCCACAAGCTGAAGGGACGATACATCAACTGACACATAGTTCGAAGTTGATGTATCCAAATGTTCCGTATCATCAACAGGAACTCAACGTCACAGACGTCGCGTCATTCGGACGCCCGGTCTGAGAGTTATTGGTTTTTTTGTCCCAGGGGCCCAGTTGGTTTTTAAGTCAAAACCAACCCAACTGTTCTCCAACAGCGTCTAAACCTCGAGATGAGTAAGTCAAAAGATCTGTCTCACTTAGAGTAATTCAACAAAGTCGACGGCAAGTCAATCGAACGTCCGGAACTCAAGTTATAAGTGTTTCCACTCCGAGGGCCCGGTTGGTTTCGTGAACGAACCAACCTGACCGGACCCAAAGTAATCAGAAACCTTGAGTGTAATATAGAGAAACGACCATCTCGTTCTAAGGATCGCATCTCCACTGACGGTGCATCGATCGGAGGTCCGCAGCCCAAGTTATGGGCAAAAGACTGTGAGAGGTCCGAAAGTGGGAGTTTCAGGATCAGACCGACCCGGCCCGAGACCCCTTGGGGCGGCCCGAACCGGGTCGACCCGACCCGGGTCCAGGTCCGGACCTCTTTGGCGCGGCCCGGCTCGGCTGGCGTGGCCCGACCCGGCTGGCGTGGCCCGGCCCGGCCTGGGCGCGGCCCGGCCTGACCTGGGTACGGCCCGACCCGACCCGACCTGGGTACGGCCCGGCCCGGCCTGGGCGGCTAGCGGCCAGGTGGCTCGGCCAAAACGACCGAGCGGTCGAGGGGTGCGGGGGGGCGCGCTGCCCTCTGCTGTTTCAATTAACGTGACCCTCACGCGGGGGGGGGGGGCTGCTGCTGTCCGACCAGCCAAGGGTTACGACCCCCAGCTCCTCCCCTGTCCGGCCGGCCCGCTCCGGCCGACCGGCTGCTGCCACCATGGGACCAGCAAGGGCTGGTCCCTCTGCTCTGATGCCGACGGCCCAGAACCGGCCGCTGGCTCCCCTGCTCCACCGCAGCCCGGAACCGGCCGCGACCTTGGTTCGTCCGGTGCGGCACGACGGTGCCGCGACCCTCCGCCGCGACCCCGCTCCGGCCGTGGTTCTTTTGTGGTTCTCCGTAGCGACGCGACGGTGCCACCTCTTTGGTTCGTCTTCAATGGCGCGACGCGACGACGCTGCGCTTCTTCCCCTTTTTTTTAAAATTCTCGCGTGGTGCTTCGGCACCGCGTTGCCTTGATTGTGAAACAACAATATCAATCAACCAAAAAGGGGAGGAGAGTCATCCAAGTTCG
Organism: Viscum album; assembly: GCA_963277665.1. Taxonomy (NCBI): domain Eukaryota; kingdom Viridiplantae; phylum Streptophyta; class Magnoliopsida; order Santalales; family Viscaceae; genus Viscum; species Viscum album. Next base: position 1,706,059,329 of record OY728140.1, on the reverse strand, counting down.
TGTGGTCCAACCTCCTCCTGTTATTTCGATAACAGGCGGCCTCAAATAGACGATAAGCCAACGATGAAGTAATCAGGAACAAGCGAAATAAAAATAATTCCCCTACCTCGTCGAATTTGATGAGCGAGGATTCGTCGCGGAAAACCGTCGAGGAAGAAGGTGTCGCGGAGGGAGGATCGTTGCGTCGCGGAAGAAGCGTCACAGAAGATGGAACGTTGCGGAAGAAGTGTCGCGCCGTCGATATCCGAGGATCCGGCGTTCTTAGCGTTCTTCGCGTTCTTCATCGAAGAAGATTGCTTTTCTCCAAATCCTCTCTACGCAACAAGTTTCAACCCAAATGAAATAAGATTTTTCTTATTTTATTAACGCACAAGCCAACGTTTGAATTTCAAAAAGAAACAAAATGAACAATTAAATGAGGAGTTTAAAACCGCCAAATTAATGAGGTGTTTCTTAACCAGAATAAACGCAAGGGTTGACTTAAATTAATAGGGGGGGGGGGTGCAGGTGCATTACTTAAATAAAGGATAGGGGTTGAAAAAGGTCTATGAAACGGTGGGGCTCGTGTGGGGCCCACCTCACAAATATCCTACCAAGTGGGTAGGATATTTTGGGTCCCAAATCACCCACTTAACTTAAGTTAAGAAAAATAAAATAAAAATTGGTTGCACCACTTTTATTTTATTTTTTAACTTAACCCCCCAAAAAATTAAAAAACCACACCCGAGCAAACACAACTCCGAAAAAGATGTTTCTAAGCAAATACCGGCGCTGCGATTCCATCGGTGCCCTCAGAATTTGATTCCGAGCACCAGTTCAAAAGTTAGAAAAACCTGCTCATTCATTCACTGAACGTACCTGAGAAAAACTTCAGAAAAAGATTCCGGGCACACCGGGCCTCATAATTATGTGCCGTCAGAAACCGCGTTCTTGTAAAATCTCAAAGAAAATTAAGAAAAAAAATTTCCTTGAATTTTTCGGGTCTTTACATATAAAATGATAAATTTTCTTATTTCAAGATACTTTTAAAATATTTGAGGAAATTTTACCATATAGACTAAGAATATAAGGAAATATACATTTTTTTATTCAAATTAATAAATATAATTTCATCCTTTGATTGCATGTTTCAATCAATTTCTACCTTTATCTCATATTTTACTCCAAATGATGATTCTGAATATTTAATTCTTAAAGAACCATAATAAAATTATAATAGATCACATTATCTATAAAATTATAATAAGTAATTCCTCCTATAATTAAACATTAACTAAAACCCAAATGGTTAGCAAAATGAAAACTAACACCCAAAATGAATAAACCATCATATACATTAACATCCGAAATTCAACAAAAATACCCAAAGTTAAATTTAAACCATTACCTAAATAAATAACCATATATCCCAAATATACTAAATAAAAACAAATTATCCTCAAATTTTATCTTATAACATTAAAAACACACCCCCAAAATTCAATAACATCCATTACAAAAAAATCATTTTTATTAAATCACATGATACACTTATGGGTTACCTATAACTCAAACAAATAAGTGGTCTCTAAAAATATCATTAATCACTTTAAAATACCATTATATAAAAACTCAATATGATTGTCAATGCCTTTAATCTTATGATAATCCTAAAACTTATAAACCCATGAAGGAATCCATAACTCTTAAGTTATCCTCACATGAAAATATCATAATCTAAAAAGATATATAACACTTTTTTTAAAACCAATAGTCACATCCTTGATCCCAAGCTCCTAAATTCGATGCTAAAAACATTATATTTAATTTTTTTTCTTTGATTCCAATAAATTTGACCCAATTTCATCCATCCAAAACTTTTGAAATCATGTATAAATATTGGATCATTTACATACCCAAGGACCTTTTAGTTTTAATTTTTTTTATAATTAGGAAAATATCTTACATAATAATACTCATGTATTTTTTTTATCATTTTTTCCAATATAACAAGATTATCTTATTGCATATTATGTCTTAAAAATTCACCATAAAATTATCCACACATGAATCCTTTATAAAAAAAATAATTTAAAATTAATATTCCTAACCTGGGGAAATGTAAAATATAAGAAGGGTGTGATCAAACACACAATATTGGTTAACATAATAATTAATAATTTAATTTCATTAGTGGGTATAAAATGAAAATAATATTCTGATGAATTAATCAATGTAAATGAGAACAAAATAAGATAACTCATTGCAATAAAAATATGGATCATAAAACCTAATACATAGAAAAAATATTTAATATAAGACATGAGTCATATATGTCTACAATCATGAACCATGTGAACACAATATTTAAGAAATTAATCCATTAAAACTCAAAGAAATAAATAAAAAACTATATAGGTATCTTTGAACATAAAACATTTATCATGAAATCAACTAACTATATAATTCCCATATCTCTTAAGAGTAACATATAATTGGTAAACTCCATCATCTATTAGGACTAACATAACTCTATAATCTCTTATGAGTAACTTCCATACAATTAACTTTATCTCATTTCCCAATGTATTTGAAGGATATAACATACACACCCATCCTTGGTTTATTACATTAACACTTGTACATATTTTATAATATACAAAACAACATCAGTTTATAATATAACCACCCCTAGAAAATACATATATATTTTTATGTACCATATAATATAAAAAACAATTATAATCATTCAATTTTCAATTTAATAATAACCATTATTATTTTATAGATGGATTTACCCGTGGAAATGAAATAGGTTCCCTGAAAATATCTTTGAAAAAAAAATAATCCTTCTAATGAAAGAAAATATATGGAATCAAAATAATATATACCAAATGAATCATAAGTAAAATAATGGTTTCCTTTCATTGATGAATTGAAATACCATTAAAATATCATTAAAACAATATTGTTGTAAATACACTTTCCACATCGAAAATCACATTTAAATTTCTGTAATATTAGGGAAAAAAATTTCTTTGAAAATATCCATTGAATAATTGAAAATAATATTAATATAAAAAGTATTTATAGTGAAGAAAAAATGAGGTTAAGATGTAAATGTAGAAATTAATATTATTTCCACACTTTAGTAAATAAAGTCACAATTTATTGTGTGGATAATGTTAGTTTTTTTTAATTTTTTTAATTTTTTTTAATTTTTTTAAATAAATTAAAATATAATTGAAAATGAATTTAATGAAAAATTAATGTGTAGATAAGAACATTATTAGAAACAATTTAAAAATAATAGATATAGAAGTGAAGGATTCTCAATTTAAAATAAGATATAAGCTCGGTATCACTTAATTTTTTTGATGTTTCATTAATCATGTCGTGTTTTCATAACATCACACGCTGTGTTGTATGGATTTCTCGATAGTAGACCTCTCAACTCCTCCATAACCCTTAAAAACATAACTTGTTTTACATGGAATGATAAATTCATACCCATGAGAACCCATACACCAGAGAATCAATGTTTGGAATCCTTATTCACATCATTTCATGACAAAATTCAATTAATTTTCAAACACGATCCACCAAATTCCAATCCCAGAGGGCCCATAACACCTCTGGGACCAAAGTTTGGCTAACATCCAAATGAATATTTTCATATTACAATACCTTATAAAAAAAGTAGGTATTTCTATCATGGAATATCCTATAACAACATGTATATATAGCACAACATCTATATCCATAGTATGCAATCAGAAATGAACCATAAATGGAATCATAAGAATGCATGACATGTGATCTCTAGTAAGTTCCTATATGATGCATGAGATGGAATAACCTCATCTCATCGGGTCGCAACAGAAATAGATCCTCAATAATATCAATGAAAACATCCCAAAACAAGTGAATCAACCAATGATGAAATCAAAAAAATTGTAACAATTTCAAAATAAGAAAATTTTCAATATTCGAAGTAATTTTTATTTTCCATGTACATGGGGTAGCTAATCATAGGCACATCATTTTACCAACTACCTATTTCTTCATATCACTTTCTATAGGATCCAAACAACATGAAAAATTAAAAAAGAAAATCCTCTAATACCACTTTGTAATAACATAGTTTCGGGTGTCGTACAAAGGTGACCTAGACCCGATTGGTCACTTGACCCCATGCACATTTTCCCAAATGCCAGAGGTTGCCGAATAGTAGCGATGAAAATAGTTTTATAACAGGGAAACCATGCCCTCATTGACAGAGTATACACAACCAAATAACATATATGAAACATAATCGGAAGAAGTAATAACATAGAAAAGAAGTAAACAATAGAATACTGATAGTATAAAACAATTTCAACATATATATAAAGAAATGATGCTTGTAAAATTTATCTAAGAAAGCTTCCAAACATTTCACAATGTTGGAAATACAATATTGTAACAAAGGTATAAGAAATAAGTAAACTCCAACATCATCGTAATCCTCGTCTTGGCCCTTTATCTCCAGCTACCACATCAATAAAGTACCTAATGAAGAAGATAACTTTCCCTTATCTATACGTGCAACCATATAATCTGTTTGGGTCCAAAGAATGACCCTAAATAGGGTATGAGGTGAATCCAAGTAGGCAACCACCAAATGATCTCTGATTAACTGTCAGTGAATATAAATAAGAGGTAATATAAAAAATGAAGCAATAAACCTTGAAGTACTCAAAAATAAACAATCATATAGTTTTAAAATTAAATTAATTTAAATTCATTTATTATTAAATCCATTGAATAATGAAATCTCATGATCTATCCTATGCTCTGTATCCCCTGTGTAATAGAGAACAAAATGTCTCAAAAGACCATTCAGAAAACATGAAGACTGACTCCAAGATTATGCATTAGATTAGTAGGTTTGTCACATTCACCAAACATTCAAAAGCTACCAGCTAGAAAGTACTCACATTATAACCCCTCTGGTTAAACATATCATCAATTCAGAAACATAATGACATTTTGAGAGTCTTATACAGTCTAACCCCATTGGTCCCACATTTCCCTGAACCATTAAAAATAACTACACGAGTTTCTCTATTTTTCAATACCCCTTGGTATTTTGAGCAACAATAAATTATAATACCCACCTGGTATCTCTCACAGTCTATTCCCTAAGGTCCAACATTCATTTACTAACAAAAATTTGGGAATACCTCATGGTCAAACCCCTCTGGTTTATGACCACCTGGTAGCTCTCACAGTTAATACCTCTTAGTCAACATAATAAAAAAATTATACATAAATGTCCATACCTTTGGAAGCTCTCATAGTATAATTCCCATTGGTCATATATTCACAATGCGAATCACATGCATCTCAAATTAATGGTAACTCCATCCAAACAACTTGAGGCATGAAAAACAAAGAAATCGTAACATGAATTCTAGACCAAATGATTATAATCAACAAAACATGGGAATCAAACCCATGATTAGGGCATAAAACCATATTTTTGGTCGGGGTGGAAACTCAAGAGGGGCTGAATTTAGTTCCTACTTAAAATTTATGTTAAAAAACTTATGATGAAAATACCCCAATTCAAAACAGCCTAGTTAATTAAGGAAGTAGATATAAAAATTCTAACTTGTCAACACGTTTCTCAAAGGTTGATTAGTCCTCATTTAATTTTGTTCAAAACACTTATCCAACATTTGAAATAGGGTTACTTAATTAAAAACATATACACACTAACGAAAACAAAATACTAGAGTTAATTTAATTTTTTTTTTGAAATTATAAGAAGCGGAAAATTGAAAAATAGAGTATTACAAAATAAAGTACACAACATATTTAAATAAGAGGTTCAGTTTCAAGATGATACATAATCCTCTATACTTGGTGTCACTTATCACAATGTTTTTTATATTGACAATATACTTTATAGACATATTGTATCGGGATTTACAATAGTTTTCATGTATTTTCCAGGTCTCAAAACCTCTACCAACATTATTTATGGAAAAAACCAACAACCAGGCCACACACGACCTCTTCCATAGTTATATGTGGGAAAGAATAGTTTTTGTAATGTTTGGTTTATGTATTTTCAATATCTTTCAGTTTAATCACATGAGACAATGATTGTGTGATAAATAAAAACACTTCTCAGAAATGTAAGAAAAAGGACACAATAGAGGTAATGTTATAAAGATTTTGTTTAGAAGGCTCTATGTGTTTTCAGTTCTGTTATAGACACCTTGGAGTAAAGAAATTTCAGTTCGAGTCCTTCTCTAAAAGTTGTTTCCAAAATAGAGTTTCAAAACTCCTGGTTCTATCTTCTAGGTAATGAAGTTTTCTACTTCTTTGTATGAAATATTTTTAATGAGGCACATAACATATTCTTTAATTTTTTCTACCAAATGATCTTTGTGAAGTTCTTGGGTTAGCAGAGTAAGTGTAGCTGTTCTCAATGCTCTAAAGACTTTCTTGTAATGTATCTCACCCACTATGTATATATCTCTTTTTTCTCGACCATCTATTCTATTTTATATTTTTGAGTTTTGAAAAAAGGACTGATAAAACCACATGCGTTCTTCCTCATACTATTTCCAGATATGGTCTCCAAATATTTCTATAATCAGCATTAATAAATTTCAGAATTATTAAATAAAGAAAATATAACTGTTTGAATAATCTCATGAAAATTGAAAATGTATAGAGTTGAAGGGTTAATGTATCAGTAGATTGGTAGCTGTATCCTTCTCAATGGTAGGATTCATCAGTAGGCTTCATCAGGAGGCTTCATCAGTAGGCTTCATCGATAGGCTTCCTTTGTAGGCTTCATTGATAGGCTTCATCGGTTGGCTTCAATGGTTGGCTTCTGCAGTAGGCTTAATCGGTTGGCTAAATTAGTTGAATTTCCATATACATCCTTATAGTCGTAACCAATACTTGTAATAATAAAATAGTAGCCTTTGAGTGATATAAACATAGAGGTGAACTCGATCGCGTTGAAAACTCAGTTGAAAGGTTACTCAGTGGTATCCTTCCAACGGTAACCTCTATCGGTAACCTATATAGGAAACCTCTATCATTAACCATCAAATTAGAAACTTTTACACAATAATAAAGATCACAAAATTAGTGATATTGGAAATAAATACTATTTATATGATGAAATCTATATTAACTAATGAAAAATTATTTTCATATAAATGAAACATGATTTGGGATTACCAAAACAGGTGAGTCCAACAATCTCCCCCTTTTTGATAATGAAACATTTTGAAAATTAAATTTAGATTTATGTATAGTTAAAGTAGGGTTAAGAATGTTTTTTTATCTCTTTTGGGAACCACGTATATATGAATCATTTTTTGCCTTTGTGATTAGATAAAATAAAATAAGTCAAAAATTTGACAATAGGATATTTTTGTATTAATTAGACAAGAGTACATTATACAAAAAGATTACAATGATCCATTTAATAGAGTAACTCCAAAATTAAATCCTCATAAATTTTTTCAAATTGTTATTTTTCTTTTAGATATGAGGATTCATGTTCAGAATATGGAGGTTCCACACTAGGGATAATAGTAAGAAAGGTAGGAGGGGCTTCTACAGAAGCATCAGCAGACCAATAATGAGTAGATCTCTATGGAATTGTAGTAGTCAAGCTTCTAATGGCCTATGCAAGAGTCATCAAATGGGCAGAACTTGTAGATCATGATGCAGCTAAGAAGGATGTTAAGGATGGAGGGACAATAATGGGAGTACAATTCACATGGAGGAAGGAAAAAAAGAGATACCTAAAATCCATAACTATCCTTACATCTATTTCCATATCTGATATGAAATAATCTTTATTCTCCATAATTTTTTCCTATTCAGGTGTTAGGTCTCTAAGACTGCTAACTTGATCCTTAAAAGCCTGAGTGATAGGTGGGATCCTCATGTTCTACAACATCAGTTTAATGTTACCATCCATCTAATGTTGAGTGTAAACCTGTTTATAATAGAAGTCAATCTTCTCATTGATTTCTTTCTAATCATGGCCAGCCTCTCTCAAGTAATCTCCTCAAGCATATAAATATCTCTAGTAGTGGAAATGAACTCAGACATAGACTAAGGTTTTGAGGTACTTACACCAGAGATCTTATCTAATTATTCTCTAACAACTGATCTGAATACAACTAGATCAACAACAAGAGATGCTTATGAGGAAGTAGTTGCACATATAGGTCCCATGGAGAAATCTACTGTCTCTTTGAAATAATTGTTTAGTCCACTGATCAACCTCATCACATCATCATCCTAACCATTGACATGTGTCTCTATAGACTTCTTAAGGTCTTAAAATATAGTGACCATCTTCTGAATAACACTCCTAACATACTTAAGGTCTTTTTCCACATGATATATTAAAGCCATATATGAGTCTAAACTCACAATCCAATATTTCAAAGACTCCACAGATTTTCCAAGTTTTAGACTTGACTCTAGGATTCCTTCACTTTAAGTAGTAAGTTGCAGTGAAAGATAGATATTATTCTTTCTAATGTAGATGCCACAATCTCATGATTGAGAGCCACTATTCTCTCTATCCAAATGGATCTCTCATCAAAGTGCCAAATCTAATTTTATTGACTCTAAGTCATCCTTCATCACATTATCATGTGGTAGAGGAACACTCAGTTTCACTATAGTGGTCTCTGAAATAGAATGAAATGAAGGTCTTTTATAAGATTTCCATCTTCAGAGTCATTATAGTGTAAGCCCAAAACCATGAATCCATCATCCTCTAACCAATATTATATTTCATGAGAAACAAAAACCGAACCTATGGAAATAGGTTCCTCCCCCCCACTTGGATCATCCTCATAGATAGCTGCATTCTCCTTTTCCATTCTTCCTTGATCAACTGAACCAGCAGGAGAGTCTATCCCAACTTATTCTACAGAAAGTTTGTCCACTTCAATTTCAATTCTAGCTCCAACCGATTCAACACCCTCTTCCTCTCCACTCTCGACCATTACTATTTGTCCTATAAAATACTATGACTTAGGAATTCTTATTCACATTCATAAAAAGCTGACTCAGACTCCTCATGATAAGATTCATCATCATTCACTTATTCTGAGGTATGTTTAATAGTAATGCCTCTTAATACATTCTCTTCTCCTTATTATTCAATGGTTTTATCATCATCATATTCCCTTAGGGAAATATCTCTTCTTGGTAATATCTTTTGAAGAATAGTCTCTCAAAAGGATACAACATAAACATGATGACTTGGGGGATGGTCAGGATCACTCCTGTTATCTATAAGAGAGTCCACTTTTTCTTTCAAACCAGCATCCTCCTCTGGTACATATGAACACACTCGTTCCACTTCATCAGGATTTAAAACTGTTTCTATTTTATCCTTTGTCCTAGAAGGATTGGAAATAGGATTTAATTCCTCATATAGATTAGACTCATCATTTACCCATTCCCTTTTACAAGGGTTTCATTTTATCTTCATAAACTTACAGATCATTTTAGTAATACAAAATATTTCCCTTACAATTATTCTTTCTTTATTATTTCCAGCAACTTTTTTCACTTTCAAAATTAATGATCTCAACATGGCATCAAATAAGAAATTTTACTGAGAACTAGGCCTAGTCATATCCGCTAAATTAATCATCAACAAACTCTAAGATTTATATTTTTCCCATGCTTCAATAGATAATAAAAAAATATGTCCTGATACTTCAATATAGAAAATTACCCTCTCCTAGGACTCAATACATGATGGAAAAATTTAAATAGTTTTCTTTTTTCCCCTTTCAACTCTGCAAAAATTGTGTTTCGAGGGATTCCACTCACTATCAGTTCGTCCAGAGCCGATTCATATAAGGAAAAATCACTAGAGGGAGGCATAACTCTAGAGTAGTAGTCAAATTTGGCATCAAGTAGGGATTGTAAGCATTTATACCAATCAAAAAAATAGAAGATCACACATTATATATTTACCTTTTAAGAAATTCAGTTCTCATTCTCAGAATATTTGGACATCTGAAACTCATCATATTCATTGACTTGCTTCAGATAAAATGGTCCATTTTGGTTTGCAAAATATTCTATCCAATCCAGAGCATTGTGTTCCTTCGGCACTAGAGACCTGCTCAACCGTATCCAATCCGAACATAATTCCTTTTTGACCATGCTTCCCCTCTTCTAAAAAATATGGATTGATCAGCTTTACCACAACCATGCTTCCACTACTAGTCCTCACTCAAGGTCACTCAAGGTTAGGTGTGTCTCCTTCATTACTAACCATCATTCTATTTAGTATTTCCATTATGATATGATGCGGTTTGAGGATTTTAGAAGAAGGGTAGGTTCAAGGATTCGAGATCACGAGGTTAGAGAGATGATTGAAGTTGATAAAAATGTGGCTTGTACTTTTTTTATCATTTGGGTATCAAAAATAAAATTGAGTAATCGAAATAAATAAAATTAAAAACGTTTTAGGTTTCTACAGAAAAAACAATGTTTAGGACATATAATTAAGGTTGACTAATGGTAAGGTGACAATAGTTAGGTTTACAACTATGAGTTGTCCAACAGTGATGTGTCCCAATGGTGAGGTCCAACGGTGAGTTTTCATAATGGTATGGTTCAACGGTGAGGTTTCCCAACAGTGAGGTCCAATGTTGAGCTATCTTAATGGTAAATTCCAATGGTGTGGTCCAATAGTGAGGTGTCCTAAATTAAAAATTTGTCATACCTAACTCATGTATGATGTAATTTTACCTCTATGAATTCAAATGATTTGAGTATATATTATACAATTGATGTTTAGTTCCAATTAATTGAAGGGTGATATCAAATATTTGATAATGATCTCTCAAAAAGAGATGCCTCACATCAATGTGCTTTTTCATAGCATGAGGTACCAGATGTTTAGATATTTTAATAGCAAATGTGTCCTCAAAATTTATAGAGACATGTTTGAATTGATATCCATAGTCTTGTAATGCGTGTTTCATCCAAAAATTTTGAGCACAACAACTACCAAAAACAATATATTACACTTCGGCTATGAATAAGACAATTGAATTATGTTTTATACTACACCATGATACTAGTGACTTGTAAAAAATGTGACGTGTTCCATTGGTGATTTTTATATCTAACTTTCAACCATAAATGTTAGTACCTGAATAACTTGTCAAATCAAATGATTGTCCTCTTGGATAAAATTGTATTAATTTTTTAGTATACTTGATATATTTAAAATTCCATTTAATAGGAGTGAAATTAGACTCTTTGGGATTGTCTTGAAAATGAGCACAAATACATACACAGAAAATAATATTAGGTTGTCTAGAAGTAATGTTGAGAAAACAATCAATCATACCTATGTAATTGGTTTGATCCACTGGTTTACTATCTTCATCTACACCAAACATACAAGTGGTACTCGTAGGTGTATGACTACCTTTATTACTATCCAAAACAAAATTTTTCAGAACAACCTTAGTATAATTGCATTTATTTAATGAAATGCCATTTTTATTTGGAAAAATTTGACATCCAAGGAATTATTTATGTTCTTCCATTAAACTCATTCTATATTCATTTTTCATCATCTTTGAAAAATAGGTAAATAACGAATTTTTAGAAGATCCAAAAATAATGTCATCTACATAAATTTGTTCTATTAAAACATATTTAGAAATCCTTTTAATAAAACGACTAGGAATAGATATTCCTTCCATAAAAAATTTTTAAATATGAAAATAATTGAGTCTATCATACCACGAACTAAGAGCATGTTTTAGACCATATATACCTTAGAATTTTTTGATACATGATTTGGAAAAAGGGGATTTGTAAAGTTAGGGATTTTTTCAACAAACACATCATCAACTATATACCCATTTAGAGATAAACTTTAGAAATCCCTTTCATAATGTTTTAAATTCAGATGCGCTACATAAGAAAGTAGTATACTAATGGATTTTAGTCTAGATACAGGTGAAAATGTTTCCTCATAGTCTATTCCTTCTTCTTGACTATATCCTGGTGTAACTAATGTGGCCTTGTTTAAAACTATATTTCCAAACTCATCAACTTTATTTCTAAACACCCATTCAGTTCCTATGGTCAAAGATTCCTTAGTTTATCCCAATAATTCCACAAATTTGTTTCTATCAAACATATTTAATTCTTATTGAATATACATCACCCAAAATTCATCATTGATAGCATCATTAATATTTTTGGGTTCATGCTGTGAATGAAAAGCTTGATGTTCAACCCAGTTTCTCAGAGAAGCTCTAGTTTGTATACCTATATTTAGATCACCAACTACAAAATCAAATGGATGATTATTAAGAGTTTTAATACATTTAAAAAAGGTTGTACTAGACTCCTCATGGTTTTATACATGTTTTGATTCAACAACATTAGATTCTAGAAAATTTCGAGAACTAGTTGTTTTCACTGGATGTTCGTTGTTCTTATCATAAGGTCCAGAATGGACATATCTTCCAAAAGATATTCAAGAGAGGTTTTAGGTTCATGTGGATCAGTCTCATCACATTTTACATGAACCGATTCTTCCACACCTTTGGTAATCTTATTGAATATTATATAGTCTTTAATAGAGATTGAGTAACCTAGAAAAATTCTTTCATCACTTTTGGAAGATAATTTTACATGATTATCCATAGTGTTAAGGATAATTTCTTTGCAACCAAAAGCACTAAAGTAATTAATCCTAGGTTTTGTATTTATCAATACATAATAAGGGGTCTTCTTAATAACTAGTCTATTTAATACTCTATTGATGATGTAACAAGTTGTATTAATAGATTCATCCCAAAAATAGATAGGCATGTTATACTCATTAAACATAGTATGAGAAATCCCTTGAAGTGTCCTATTTATTATTTCTACAACTCCATTTTTTTGAGGTGTTCCAGGAGTAGTGAAATTGTGATTATAGCTATTATATGATAAAAAGACTCAAACTCCTGATTCTCAAACTCATGGCCATGATCACTTCTCAAGGTCTTAATTCTATGTCCACTAGGATTTTCTACAGAATTGGGATATTTAATTATTTAAGAACATGATTCACTATTTTGGGTTAAAAATTATACCCTAGTGTATCTAGAAAAATCATCTACCTGAACATAGACATAGTGATTCTGATTAAAACTTGAATCTTGTGATAGTAAAAATAAATCCTTGGGAACCAACTCAAGTAGTTGAGAAGTTGTAACTTATTTAATTGGTTTGAAAGAAACATTGTGTTGTTTTCAATTTTGAAAAGTATTACAAACTTTATTAAGTGGGAATTCCAATTTCGGTTATTCTCTTACTAAACCTTTGTTACATAATTTGTTAAGTGATTTCACATTGCAATGTTCTAATTTTTTGTTTCATAACCAATATTCTTTATGAAAAGCATTTAAACAAGAAAATTTTTATTTGGATAAAGAGTTTAAATAAAGGTCACATAAATTTTCATTTCTAATATTATTGAATATTAAATCATTTTTAGAATTCAAAACATTGCATGAATTATTTTCAAACTTAACAGTCAAACCATCAGAACACAATTGAGATATACTAAGTAAGTTGTACTTTAACCCATCAAAAAAGTGCTTTTGAAATTAATATAATATTAGGGATATCCATTTGGACTTTACTGACGATCAGTCCCTTTTAATTGTCACTCAATGTAACATTCCAACCATAAAATTTGATTATGCACTTAAATTAAAAATAGAATCTTGTCATATGTCTTGAACATCCACTTTCCAGGTACCACAGGGTTTTACATGATCTATTTAGAAAATTTTCATACAAAACAAATTAAACATAGGGTAACTCTGGTACCCAGATTTTGTTTTGTCCAGAGAGGTTAACAAGTAATGATTTGGCAACCCATATATGTCTTATATGTTACCTATAATAAAAGGCATGTTTTGATATATAAACACCCTGTTTGGTCCTTCAGATTTTTTTTTCAAGAGATGATCTAGAATTTGAACTAGTAGTGAACTATCTAGATATTGGAACAATGTTTTTTTGTTAATAATTTTTATCTGTTTTGGTTTATATCCTATTCTAGTTGTGTATTTTGGAGTAATTTTTTCCCTATAATATGAGTTAAGGTATCTCCACCGGTAGTAAACTTTTCAGGATCTATTTTTAACTACTCAGTTGATAATTTAAGTTCAATATTTTATTTTATTATCTGAGAAAATTTTCCTTTTTCAACACCGAAACCATAATTATAATTGGACCTTAAATCATGTTGTCTTTTAATTGATTTATATTTATCTTTGAGTTCATTAAAGTTATCCTCAATCATTTCATAGTATTATAAAAATTCATTCTTTGTCATATTTTTATTATTTATTGATTCACTTTCATTCCCAGAATAGTAAGATTTATGTGTAGGATAATTAGGTGTCACCTCAGATGTTTCTGTAATGAAACACATTTTTCCATGAATGTTCCTTTCAGTATGAGAAGTTCCAGATTCACTGGAGATGTTTTCTGAAGCTCTCCAAGTAACTTTCATAGCCTTTTTATATCCCTTTACCTTGTATTCATATTTCTTCTTAAATTTCAACTATGGGAAATGAACCTTCACATGAAATTTTCATTCAGACTCATAGAAGTCTATCTCATTTGTGTTGTTATTCCATTTTTTCCCATTTTCCACTTTCCCCTACTATCATACCTTACTTTATTGTTTGAATTTATAAAGAACTTATTCTTTCTATATACCTATTTTAATCCTCTAGAATGATTAGCCATCTCATAATCACTGTCAGAATCATAATATTCACTGGTGGATCTTTCTATAAGAACATGAGACATTTCCATGTCTCTGCAGATTGAGGTAGCGGTCCAGAATTCTATAATTTTCTTTCTTGGTTCATCATCTACATCATGATTCACCTTAATTTTTCTTCGAATATCATATGTTTTCCATTTAGTTCCTTCACTGTTAGCTTTCTAATGTCATATGATTATAGGAACAAAATAGAAGTTTCTATCTATTAGTCCGGTAGGCATCAATGAAATCTCATAATCTAATCCTTCTTGTCCACTGGTTTCCCAAGAAGACCCATGGTATTTACTATTACATTGAACATGAGATAAATTTCAAATATAGGTTCATTAGGATTAATTTTATAACTATCATATATAATAGTATAAGTATTTAATCTCATTTCCTTAACATTGGTTGTTCCCTCATGGAAAACAACCAAAGTATTCCAAATTTCATATACAGATTTACAGGAAGATATTTAATGGAACTCTTCATCACCTAGATATTACTAACATGAATTCATTGATTTAAAATTATTATTATATATATCTCTTGTCAGCAGAGACCATGTGTTCATATTAGTAGCAGGTAATGCATGTTGTTCATCAATTGTGTCCTAGATTTCAGGACCCATGATTTCTAAATACATTTTCAATTTCAATTTCCACTGAGCATAGTAATTACAATTAAAGAAATGTGTCCTGTTAATAGCCGCACCCTCAACTCAGTTATCCATACCTAATTAAAATTTAAAGAACTGAAAATTTAGATATGAAATTTTTTTAATATATTCAAGAGAGAACTAAAATCACAGGTGAAAATAATTTGAAAAGATTGAAAAACAGTTTTCAAGGTATTAATAAACAAACCTCTAATACCAAATGTTGGTCGGGGTGGAATCTTAAGAGGGGGGGGGATTGATTTCCTACTTAAAATTTGTGTTGACAACATTATGGTAAAAAATACACTAATTTAAAATAGCCTAGTTAATTAAGGAAGTGGAGATATAAATTTCCCATTGGACGAAATGTTTTTCAAAGGTTGATTATTCCTCAGTTGAATTAGTGTAAAAAAATTATCCAACTTTTGAAATAGGTTTACTAAATTAAACACATATACACACTACAAAATCTAACTATCAGAGTTAATGTAAACTAGTTTTCTGTTTTTGAAATTATAAAATGTAGAAAATAGAAAAACAGAGTATTACAGAATAATGTACACATCAGAGGTAAATAAGAGGTTCAGTATAATACCGAGAGTTAGTACTCTACACTTGAGGATCACCTGTCACAAAATAGTTTATATTAACAATAATCTTGATACACAGATTGTATTGGGATTTACAATAGTTTTAACAAACTGTGTAGGTCTCACAGCCTCTACCACTGTTCTTTATGAAAAATATAAAAAACTTGGCCACACACGGCCTCTTACAAAGTTATACGTGGGAAACAAGAGTGTATAAAATGTTTAGTGTGATGATTTTTAGTACACTCTATTTTAAACATAGGCTAAAGTGTGTGTGTGAAAAACAAACACACTACTCATAAATTTTATAAAAAGGACACAGTAGAGATAATGTTATAAATATCAAGTTTAGAAGGATATATGTGTTTTTAGTTTAGTTCTTACTCCTTGGATTGATGAAATTTCAGTTCGAGCCCTTCTCTGGATGTTCTCTCCAAAAGAGAGTGTCACAACTCTAGGTTCTAGATTCCAGTTACTGATGTTCTCTATTTGTTGGTATGAAATATATTTGATGATGCACATAAGGTAGTATTTACTTTTTTCTCCCAAATGATCTTTGTGAAGCTCTTGGGTTAATAGAGTAACTTCTGGTGTTCTCTTTGTTCTAGAAATATTCTTGTAATGTCTCTCACCTAGTACATGTATATTTCTTTTTTTCGATATTCTATTCTATTTTATATTCTTGAGGTCTGAAATTAGGAATGAAAAAACCACGTGAAATCTTCTTGGTATATACTAATGTCTGTAGATACGGTCTCCAGATATGTCTACAATCAGCATTAATTAATTTCAGATTAATTAAATTTACCAATTATGACTATTAGAATAATATCATGAAAATTGAAAAATTATTGTGTATAAGGGTATATGTATCAGTAGACTCGTAGTTGTATCCTTCTCAATGGTAGGCTTCTTCGGTAGGATTCATTCGTAGGCTTCATTAGTAGGCTTCATCGGTAGGCTTCATTGGTAGGCATCCTCAATAGGATTCATCGGTACACTTCACCAATAGGCTTACCATATGTAACCTTACAGTAGTTACCTCTAGTATTAAATAAACTACAAAGCCTTTGAGTGATTGCCACATAAGAGTGAACTCGATCGCATTGATAACTCAGTGGTAAAGATCCTAATTGGTAACCTTATTGAGGTAACCTCTATAAGTAACCTTTATTGGTAACATCAAACAGTGAACTTTTAGTTAAATACTTTTACACTGTAAACATGATCAACAAATTAATGAGATTGAAAATGCATACTTGTTAAATGATAAAAACTTTAAAAATGAATGAAACAAGATTTTCATATAAATGAAACATGATTTGGGAATATTAAAATAGGTGAGTCCAACACTTATTCATATTCAAAAACCCATTCTCAAACAAATAGATAATAACAGGTCATAAACAGGGTAAAATTACAAAACATTCAATACCTTAAACATGGGTATTCAACACTTTTAGTATATATAATGCAAAGACAATAAAAGAAAGGCACAAACTACCTACCTTGATGTTGTACAATGAACACACTTGAATGTTGGCTCATGAATGATATTAGAATGACATATATCTATAAAAATGTTAAAAACGTTCAACCTTGAATAACCTACAAGAGAAGATGAATCAGTAAGAGAGGCTATAGGGAATGATAGAAATCACCAGGGGGGATCGAACGCACCTGGTGGTGTCTCAATCGGATATTGAACAAAGGAAAATGAGGATCTTGAAGATCAAAAATTGTACACCACTCTCTTATATGAGACAAAAGAAGAATAAGTTTCTTCTAGAGAGGAGAAGTGACCCCTCTTGAACTCATAAATTAAAAAGAAAAGTACATGGCATGTTCATTTAATGTACAAGCCATGTATAGACTCAAACGACCTCTTCTTTAGGTGGTCTTTTAGGTCACCCACATGGCCATGTACTCAGCCGTTACACGGTCAGTACATGGGTACTTGTGGTAACTGGGTACACATCGTGTAATCAAAAGTACATGGCATGTATTTCAAAAATCTCTCATTTCTTACATTTCCTAAATAATAACAAAAATAAAGATCCATACCTAAAATGAAGATCCAGGTTCTTACAATTGGTTACCTATAAATCATATACTTAATATCTATTTACCAAATGTATAACTTGAAAGGAAAAACCATTTCTTAATGTGGATGAATATGTCTTGTCAATTCTATTATCACTTCAATATTTTTCTATTCTTTTTCAATTTATATATGGCCTCCCACTGACATTAAAGAGTTACATTTGTTGATCATGAAATATATTTTGACTAACTGCTTCTATGAAAATAAACATATCATTATTGATATGAAGTAATTCATCAAATCCACTATTTGTGTGTGTGTGTGGGGGGGGGGGGGGGGTGGGGGGGGGGTGTTGTATGAATTAGGTATATGAAAATATTTAATGATTCCCTTATCTGCAAATTCACATGGAATTTTATAACATCCACTAATATTTCTCTATAGTTTATTTCCTATAAATTTATATCAAATCTTTATTATGGAATATATATATATATTTCTTCTTCCATCTTCCATGTTATTAAACATTCCTATCTTAGAATCATGTAATGCTGAAAAAGGATTGTCTGCTAGAGTTTTGACCTAAATCTGTGGACCAAAAAATGGTTTGAAATGACCTTAAATAATACAATAGTGGTTCCTCACTTTGTGAAAAACCACTCCATCACTAATATTTATGAGAACACAACCCATAATTTTTGTATTTCTACTAAAATCAGGATGTAATTATAATGTTATATCTTCAATAATCATGAAATCATTGTCTTGACTGCTACATCCAATAGAAAGTTTAACTATAGGGAGTATTAGATGTACATGTGTGATGGGTCCCACCCAACACCCCTATGGATGTAATATTTGAACAAGGATTTCATTTATCCTTTTTATTACATACCACTATTGGGGGGGGGGGCTAGAAGTTCCAACATTTTATACAAAATCTCCTATAGAAGACTGAAATGCACCAAGATCATGTATGCTATTTATGCAAGAAGGACGATGAAACAATTAGCCTTGTTTTCTTCTCATGTATGTTTTCTTGGTGAATTTGGAAACACCTATATGTTTTTTTTGTATTTACATGTCACTAGAAATATTATATGTATATATAACCTTTATTACTACTACTGAACATAATGAAATTATTATTGTTATTCTATTCATAGTGGTGGCTACTTCCTTTTCCGTCATTTAGAAGGAACAAAAAAAATTGTTGTTGAGAATCACATTCCCTCATTAGATGAGGGTATGCATTCTATGTAAAGTGAGGAAAAATATTCATTTACATTTCAAACAGGTTTTATGAAGAAAAATCTCAATGATTTAATTATTATGAAAATGTTTTCATTTCCTAGTAATGTGAGGATGCCTATGATACTGAAATCAATTAGATGAATCCCACCCATCACTTCATGGTTGAATGTAAATTTGGATGGGGTGGATTCAGGTGCACTATGACCTTTGATATGTGGTGGTATATACTATACCCATCAGGTATTTGTTAAAGGATTACTCTATCAATATAATGGAATTAGTTTTGAAATTAATGTTTAGCTACGGGTGATGATCAAAGTTATCATATTTTCCATTGAATAAGGTTGGAGACATATTTGGGTGGAATCTGAATCTACCACAATAGTTCAGATTCAGAATACATGGTCCTTAAATCTTCCTTGGAGAATTCATCCATCAATGATTTCATATCTTTAACTTCCCGATGGTATTTAGCCCGATGTCACTCATGCTTTTAGGGAGGCCAACCAGGTTGCTGATGCTCTATCCAAGTGATCAATGATAGAGTTTTCCTCATGTTTATCATTTGTTACTCTGGAATTTTTCTCCCTTCTTGTTGATATGGATGCACATGGTGTGCATCAATCTCACCTTTTTAAACCCCATTATTATGTTGTTTTTTCTGTTTTGTTTTAATTTGATAGGGAACTGAATTTCGTGGACCCTGAACCATTATGACTTCAAAAAAATAATCCTTCTATATATTTTTGTCATCTTTAATACATTTATTACCTTATGATGTTTTACAGTTCCATTTTCAATCTTTCATGAAAAAGTACATATTATTTTATTCATTAATATCCATAATATTTATTCACAAATTTCATATAGTTTGGTATGTCTATCAATTTATCCCTTTTAATTAAGAACAAAGATATTCAAATGTAATTTTTTAGTGAATTATCCCATGAACCTTTTCATTGGATCATTTTTTATTGGATAACAAAAAAAATCAAGGAAATATTTATCAAAAAATTAAATATATATATATTTGGAAAAAATTAAGTATGATCATCAATAAAAATACTCATTAGGGTATCAAAATATCACCCTATAATATTTCAGTAGTGATCATTTACATAACAAAATATTTCTTGATACTTTTTTGGATTACTGTTCATTAAAAACGATGGATGAATAATATTGATAGAATTGTTGAAATATTATTAAATGATCTTATGAGGTGAGGGAATATTCTTGAAGGAGTTATAGAGAAATTTTAAGTTCAATATCTATAGGATGTAAAAAATGGTTCCAAAGCATAGTTTGTTCAATGAAATGTGATTCCATGAAAATTTAATAATTATTATAATTTTGATGTCCTTGTATGATAAAATTATTTTCAATATAAAAAACATTGATATCATAAAAAATTGTACTTTATCATTTTATGATATTATGTTTTCATTCCAAAATTTCTCTCATTATATAGAGACCTGTGTATGAAAATGAACTAGTATTTAGTTTCGGAATTTATATTGACTTCCTCACCTCGTAGTACGAAAATGAATTATAAAAACATGTCAATGTCTCTAAATGAATAAAAATCAATGGATTTTTTTAATATTATTCACCAAATCCTAAGTATTTTGTATTTACCATTTTAAAATTTTTATTTCTTTTCGATGGTTGTTTAATCATGATATGAAAGAGATGTGGTAGATTTCATTTGTGTTTGTTGTTTGATGAATTTAATACGATAATGGATTTGACTCATCATTGATGCATAATTTAAGAGTGTATATTTATAAACAATTTTTTTAATAGAAATAGTATATTGTGATGTCGTGAATAGTTCAGTTAAAAAATTCTAAATTTTTAGCAGTGATTAATTATTTAGATTATTGGAAAAAATAGTATTATTTTAATTATTGCTATGAGGAAATTTATTTTCATTGAATTACTAATTTCTAACTTTCAAGGATTGAATGATTATATATATATAAATATGTTGAAGATGATAACAATATGAAGGTGTTGAGCATTGTCACAACCCGTCCTCAGGTTTCGTACTGTGACTACCCCAATCTCTCCTTACATGGGACAGGGGTTGGAGACTAGCACCAAGGCGTAAATCCCGACAGAAGGGTAAGGCATTTCCTTTATAAAGTAAAAAAAACACCACACAGTAATCCAGAAGAAGTAAACTCTAAGTAAACTGAGTACAATAGTAAGTGCGGAAAGTAAATGGGTCAGAATACAAACCCAAAAAGAAAGTGAAGTACAACTGGAATGAAAGTACAACAACTAAAAGTAAAGCAGCAATGTCGAGCCGTCCACTGGAAGTCCCACCTGAAGGGTGGGTATAGATAGCCACCTCAGCTCCTCGGGTCCTACCGTCCGCTCCTTGTACGTCCCGCCCAGTGGTCCACCTCCCGGTACCGACTGCTCCACAAGCCTCAACCATGATCAGCGTTGTCCGTCGTCTGCATGCAACACAACGTAGTGCAGGCATAGCCCGTGTAGGGGTGAGTATATGCTACTTAGTAGGGACCCCTATGCCTCCGAAGGTCTCCCAGAATCCACAAAGGATAATCCACAAAAGAAAGATACAATTACGAAGTAACAACCAACACTGCTTAGGTATATGCCCATACATATACCTAAGTCATCAATTCTAGTTCGGATCCAACATCCGAGCCCAAGATCGATCACGTCCACCCAGGATAGTACAACCCAATCCACACAGGAAATCACAACACAATCCACATAAGAAGCAAGTCAATCATATCGAAGATAATGATTGAAAGTCAAGACTCAGCTCACACAGGAATACTTCTTTTTAAGGTGATTGAGATGATCAGATGTAGCCACTGATTCATCTAAGCTGGGACCCACGTAGGATACTAGACCAACTAAGCTATCAGACCCACGTAGGATACAAGACAAACCACTCTGTCGGACCCACATAGGATGCTACAACAGAGGTCAAATACTGCGGGACCCACGTAGGATACAAGAACAGTAGTATTGCCAGACCCACGTATGATACAAGAACAGTAGTCATCACTGTCGAACCCACAGAGGATTTCAGTACGCTCTTTATCGCTGCCGAACCCACGGAAGATTTTAGTGCAGTCGTCGTCACTGCCGAACCCACGGAGCATTTCAGTGTAGTCGTCATCGTCGTCACAGTCACAACCAGCTCTAGGGTTCCCGCACACAGCATGCTCGATTCCAGGAGGGTCCGCTCCACGAGCCAAGGGGGTCGATACGTCAACTGACACGTAGTCCAGAGTTGATGTATCCCAAAGTTCCGTCTTGACAAAAGAAACTCAACGTGACAGAAGACACATCAATCGGATGCCCGGTTTGAGAGTTATTGGTTTTTTCGTTCTAGGGGCTCGGTTGGGTTTTAAGTCAAAACCAATCCGACTGCACTCCAACTGCATCCAAACCTAGATCTTAGTAAGCCAAAAGGTCCGCCTCACTAAGAGGAATCCAACAAAGTCGACGGCACGTCAATCGGACGTCCGGAGCTCAAGTTATAAGTGTTTCCGCTCTGAGGGCCCAGTTGGTTTCGTGTTCAAACCAACCCGGCCATACACAATGTTTTCCAAAACCTTGAGTGTAATATACCGAAACGACCGCCTCGATCCAAGGATCACATCTCAACTGACGGTGCATCGATCAGAGGTCCATAGCCCATGTTACTGACATTTAAATGAACCTATCCGGTTTTTGGGGGTTTTGGGCCCGGACCGACCCGGCCAAAGACCCCCTGGGCGGCCCGAACCGGGTCGACCTGACCCGGGTCCGGGTGCGGCATGATAAATTACGGCCTGAACCGATGTGCACGACCCAGCCCAGCCGGCGCGGCCTGCGCAGACCGGCCCGGCCTGGGCGGCCGGTTGGCCTGGCGCGGGCGCGGCCCGGCCCGGCCTGGGCGGCCGGTTGGCCTGGCGCGGGCGCAGCCTGCGGGGCCAGCTCGGCGCTGGATGAGCTGTCGCGGATGGGGGGGGGGGCTACCCCCTGTTTTAAAACGGCAGCACCCACGTGGGGGCCGCTCCTTTTGCCAGCCGGGGGTTATGACCCCCGGCCTTCTCCGAACGGCTGACCCAGCTGGCCAGCCGGTGCCGTCGCCACGGGACCCCATGGTCCCCTTCCTCCGACGCGCCGGTGGCCGGTGGTTCTGGTCACCGGTCCCTGCTCTGCCGCAGCCAAAGGCTGCTGCCTTGGTCCGACCCGTGTGGCATGATGGCGCCACACCCCTTTACCGCAGCCCCGCTCCAGCCGCGGATTCTTTCAGCCTCAATGGCGCGACGCGATGGCGCCGTGCTTCTTCGACGCATTCCTCCAAGTTTCTGCGTGGTGTCGTTGAACCGCACCACCTTCTTTCGAGCCGCAAAAAACACAACAACAAACGGGGAGGAGGTTCGTCCGTGTTCGTGCGGTCTGACCTCCTCCCGTTAAATTGATAACAGGAGGCCCAAAGAAAATGACGGTGAACGACAAAGAATATTTAAAAACAAAAATCAAACCCCTACCTCGATGAAGTCTTCGAACGAGGATTATCCTGGGAAAAGGACGTCGCGGAAGACAGCATCATGGAAGACAATGTCGCGGATCGAGGCTCCGTAAGCGTCGTCTGTGTTCGCCCGATGAAGGATGTGGCGTGTCATCATTCTTCGAAGAAGGCGTATCTCACCGGCTGCAGGGAGGGAAGATGACGGTACATCGATCTCCCCTTGTTGTGACGGAGTTCATCGTCGTAGACTCGGCGTTCTTCACGTTCTTCTACGAGGAAGGAGATGTTCCTCAAGAGTGGAAGAGTCCTCCCCTTCCTTCCGCACAACGATTCAACCAAATAATAAAATAAGGATTTTCCTTATTTTATTACTCATGCAAACCCTTTTTGAAATTAAAAAATTCACATTCAATTAATTGATTTAATTGATGAGCGTTAAAAAAACCAAATTTAATTTTGAGAGTTGACAAGTCATTAAAAGGGGTGCAGGTGTGTTACACAAATTAAAAGTGATAGGGTGATTAATGGGGAGTTAGAGAATTGAAAGGTGGGGGATCGTGTGGGACCCACCCAACTCCCCCACATGGATTTTAAACAAAAAGAATAGAGAAATTAAGTAGTGACACAACTTAATTTCACTTAAACCACTTATAAAAGAAATAAAAATAAAATAATAATATTTTTATTTCATCACCTTTTTTTTAACATCACCACCCCAGTAAACGCAACTTCGGATAAGGTGTTCCTAAGAAATTACCGGAACTGCGGTTTCATTGGTGCCCTCAGATTTCGATTCCGAGCACCGGTTCCAAAGTTAGGAAAACCCACTCGTTCGTTCACTAAACGTACCCGAGCTAAACTTCGGAAATTGATTACGGGCACACCGGGCCTTGGAATCAGGTGCTGCCAGAAACTACGTACTCATAAAATCCACAAGAAAATTAAGAAAAAATTTTCCTTGAAATATACGGGTCTTTAAATTACTCCCAACTCAGGGCTTTACGTCCCCGTAAAGATACATCACAATCTAGGAGAACAAATGAGGGCACTAAGCACTCATGTGAGCCTCCTGCTCCCAAGTGATCTCCTGGAGGTTCCCATGCTTCCATCTGATGTACACTAGAGGAATCGACCGCCCACGTAGGAACCGCTCCTGTAGACCCTCGATCTCCACTGGGACCTCCGCAAAAGTCACCCCATCATCAAGGTCCAGCTCCCCATGGTCGATGATATGCGTCAGGTCATGCACGTATCTCCTCAGCTGAGACACATGGAAGACTTCGTGCACCCGGTGCAACTGTGGTGGTAGAGCCAGGTGATAAGCCACCTCACCTATCTTGCTGAGAACCTGGAATGGTCCGATGAATCACAAAGATAACTTTACTCCCCGGCCAAATCTCCGTAATCCACGTCGAGGTGAGACCCGAAAAAAGGCATGGTCGCCATCCTCGAACTCTAGTGGTCTCCACCTCTTATCAGCATATGACTTCTGTCAACTCTGAGCTGTTCGCATCCGCTCCTAGATGACCTGAACCTTCTCGGTCGTGGCCTGGACCATCTCTGGTCCCACAAGTGCTGACTCCCCAGGGTCTGTCCAGCACAGAGGTGAACTGCAAGGTCGACCGTACAACACTTTGTATGGTGCCATCCCGATGGTGGAGTGGTAGATTTTGTTGTACGAAAACTCCACCAAGGGTAGGTGGTCCTCCCAAATACGACCAAAGTCGAGGAAACATGCACGGAGCATGTCCTCAAGAGTCTGAATGGTCCTCTCTGTCTGACCATCTGTCTGAGGTTGAAAGGCGGTGCTCCGACGCAGCTGCGTCCCGAATGCCTCCTGTAACCCCTTCCAAAGCCGGGAATTAAAGTGAGCATCTTGATCGAAGACGATAGATGATGTCACACCATGAAGACATAAAATCAACCAAACATAGAGACGTCTCATGCTCTCTACTGAGCCCTGCTCTCTGATGGGTAAGAAGTGGGCCGACATGGTGAGTCGGTCGACAATCACCCAAATGGAGTCGTGACCTCTGGAAGTACGTGGAAGTCCAGTCATGAAATCCATAGATATCCCATCCCACATTAGCTCTGGGACCTTCAAGGGGTGTACCAAGCCTGCTGGTACCTGGTGCTCTGCCTTTACCTACTGGCAGGTGATGAATCGAGAAATGAACTTTGCCACAACTTTCTTCATACCCAGTCACCAGTGCTGTCGTCTGAGATCCTGGTACATCTTCGCCACTCCTGGATGTACCGCTAAATGGGAAGTGTGGAACTCTATTAGAACCTCCTCCTGTAAAGTAGCTGGTACCATGGTACGTCCTTTGAAAAGGATGACATGATCTCCCCGATAGAAAAACCATCAGGTGCCTGTCCTGTGGAAATCTGTGCACGTCGTGTCTCATAGTCAGCGTCCCCATGTTGTTCCTCTCTGACCCGCTGTAGTAGTAGAGGGGTGACTGTGAGTGACTAAAGAATGACTACTCCATCTCTATCCACGAAGGGTATTTTTAAAGTGGCTAGCTGCTCCGTCGCCTCCCCATGTAGCTGAATGACCGTCCTCCTGTTGAGAGCATCTACTACTATGTTCCCCTTTCCAGGAGTATAGACTATCTCAAAGTCATAGTCCTGGAGGAACTTGAGAAATCACCACTATCTAAGATTCAGGTCCTTCAACGAGAAGATGTACCTGAGACTCTGATGGTCAGAGTAGACAGTAAAGGGCTCACCCATCAGATAGTGTCACCACATCTTCAGAGTGAAGACCACTACTCCTAACTCTAAGTCTTGTGTAGCATAGTTCTGCTCATGCTTCCTCAAATGTCGTTATCCATAGGCGATCACTTCCCGCTCCTGCATTAGGAAACATCCGAATCTGGTCCCGGATGCATTGCAGTAGACTACGTACCCTACTCCCTCCTCTGGTAGCCTCAAGATAGGTGCGCTAGTCAACCTCTGTCTCAGCTCTTGGAAGCTCTGTTAACATATTTCTGACCACACGAAGGGTTTCTCCTTCTTTTTCAAAGATGATAGTGGTGCTGAAACTCTGGAGAAGCATGGCACGCATTTTTGGTAGTACCCAGCTAGCCCCAAGAAACTCCGCACCTCCGTCAGGCTCCTGCGTGGCTCCCAAGCTAGCACTGCCTTGATATTCGCATGATCCACCATAAATCCCAACTCCGAGATGACGTGTCCAAAGAATTGGACCTCATGTAACCAAAACTGACACTTTGAGAGCTTTCCATAAAGCTGGTGCTCTCGGAGTGTGTCCAGTACAACCCACAAGTGGTAGGCGTGCTCCTCCTCAGTGGTCGAGTATATCAATATGTTGTCGATGAAGACCATGACAAACCGATCGAGGTATGGCGGAAAGATCATGTTCATGAGACTCATGAACACGACTGGATCATTGGTTACGCCGAATGTCATAACCAAGAACTCATAGTGGCCATACCGACATCCGAAGACTGTCTTCTGCACGTCCTCGTCCCGAAATCTGAGTTGATGATAGCCTGACCTAAGGTCTATCTTTGAGAAACACCGTGCTCCCTTGAGCTGATCGAAGAGGTTGTAAATCCTCGGTAGCGGATACTTGTTCCTCACGGTCACCTAGTTCAGGCGACGATAGTCAACACATAGTCGCAAGCTCCTGTCCGCCTTCATGGTGAACAAAATCGGGGAAGCCCAAGGTGAAACACTGGGTCAGATGAATCCCTTGCCCTGCAAGTCCTCCAGCTGTACCTGAAGCTCTTGAAGCTCAGCGTGAGCCATCTGATATTCTGGAGTGGATATCGGGGATGTCCCTGGGTATAGGTCAATATAAAATTCTACTTCTCTGTTAGGAGGTAGTCCTAGAATGTCGTCAGGAAAAACATCCGCATACTGATCCACCACTACAGGAAAACTCGGACTCCGCACGTCAAATGCTCCTAGTATGAGGCTAGCCAACTGATGAGTGATGGGTTGTCCTCTCCTCTGTGTGAGTCCATCCTTCACTGCAAAGGCTCCCTTCTCACCGATGAAGGTGAACCTGCTCTCGTCGGTGTGGACACACTGCACCTTGCGCCTAATACAGTCGATCTGAACATGGACTGTAGATAACCAATCCATGCCCAAGATGACGTCGTAAGGCCCGACACCGCTAAAAGAAGATCCCAGCCGAAGCTCTCACCCACAAGCGTAAGCTCACACTGACGGCACTAGTGCGTAATTGTCGAGTCTGCTCCTGTAGAAGTCTCTAGTCATAAGGATCGAGCTAACAGCTCCGTCGGAATCTCCGAGCTCCGAACAAGGGCAGCGACAATAACAGAATGACTCGCTACTATGTTTATATGAACTAAAGAAAGGGTGGAGTAGAAACATATAGTACCTCGAATCATTTCTGGAGTGCTGTGGTCATAGGCCTCCGCTTCCCGAAGCTGAGTCTGTCTCTGCCCGCCAGCTCCCTGTGGTTGGGGTGCACCTCTTGGTAGTGGTGGTGGTAAAGCCTCAAAGCGTCGCCCACCACCTGCTGCTCAGCCAGCTCCTCTGCCTCGTCCACCTACTCTCTGTGGACTGCCACATTCAACCCTCTACCTCTTCCTAGGTAGTCCCCCAACCGTTTTCTGCTCCTCTACACGGCGGGTCGGGCAGTCATGAGCCATGTGGCCCTGCCCACCGCATGCCTAGAACTGTCTGCTCCTCAGTAGGTTGGCTCTGCGCCATGTGCCCCACACCTCTGAGCCAGTGTCCTGAGGTCGTCCTCCTGATGGTCTGGTCTGCCTGGACCCCTGTGATGTCCATCGACTGCCAGCTGTAGATGAATCTGCTACGTTCCGCACTGCGGTAGGTCTCGATACTGGTGTAGGCTCAGCAAGAAATATCTCTATGAGAAGGGATTGATCCTCTACTCCTGCCTATGTTGGAATGCTGAGGGAGATCATTGATCACCTGATCTCATGCCTTAGTCCCTGCTCGAAGGTCCAGGCCCAGAAGAATGGGTCACATACCATGTCCATATAATAGCACGAGAGATCGGTAAATCTCGCCGAGTACTGGGCTACCATCATGCTGCCCTGTCGCAGTTGTAGGAGCTCCTGGATGCGCACCGCACAGAGGGTGGATGGGACGAACTCTGAGCATAAGAGGCTCTCAAAGTATGTCCATAGAAGATATTCCTCGTCGTGCACCAGGAGCATCAAGATCCACCATCTGCCTGCTGCCGTGTGCAGGAGGCTCACTGCAAGGATCACCATGAGGTCACCTTGTGTCCCCACTAGCTTGAAAACTTGAACTAAAGCCTCCAAAAAATCCTCGGCTGCCTGAGGGTCTGTCTCCCTGTAGAACCTAGGTGGTCTCTGATGCTGAGACTCGTGCAGTGCACTAAGGTGACGTGCACTCTCAGCGGCTGGGGCTGGTGGCATCGGTGGATCGGCGAGTAGAGGTACCGCCGTGCCCCTGCTGTAAAAGGGCCCTGCACTGAGGCCTCATCGCTCGGTGGGCTGTCGTCTCACACAAAGCTCTGAACCCTAGCTGGCTACCATCGTGGGGCCATCCTGAAAAGAAACAGGTGCACCACGATCAAAATAGTATACTTAGTGATCTGACACAATGTAATCACAAAGAAAACTTTTGAAACACACATGCAATCAATGTTTTCGTCCATTGAGTCAGAAATCAGAAGTCAGGATCCTGGTGTATGGATATGTCGGCCGCCACACCAACACCGGACTCACTGGACTGATAACCACACTCAATACCATTAACACTATTGCTTCACATAGAAGAAAGATCAGAGTCCTGAGTTCTATGGTAGAACCGAACTCCTCTGATACCAATTTGTCACGACCCGTCCTCGGGAATCGTGCCGTGACTACCCCAAGCCCACCTTCCATAGGCCAGGGGCTGGCGACTAGCACCAAGGCGTAAATCCCGACAAAATGGGGAAGGAATTTCCTTTATGAAGTAAATAAACACGACAGAGTAAGCCATCAAGAGTAAACAATAAGTAAACAGAGTACAATAGTAAGTGTAGAAAGTAAATGGGCCAGAATACAAACCCAAACTAAAAGTAAAGTATAGCTGGAAAGAAAATACAACAACTGAAAGTAAAGCAGCATCGTTGATCCATCCCCTGGAAGTCCCGCCTGAAGGGTGGGTACAGATATCCTCCTCAGCTCCTCGGGTCCAGCCGTTCGCTCTGTGTACGTCCTGCCCAGTGGTCCACCTCCAGGTACTGACTGCTCCACAAGCCTCAACCACGATCAACGCTGTCCATCGTCTACATCCAATACAACGTAGTGCGGTCATAGCCCGTGTAGGGGTGAGTATATGCAACTCAGTAGGGACCCTGAGACCTCCGAAGGTCTCCCAGAATCCACAAAGGATAATCCACAAAAGAAAGATACAATCACGAAGTAACATCCAACACTACTTAGGTATATGACCATACATATACCTAAGTCATCAATTCCAGTTCGACTCCAACATCCGAGCCCAAGTTCGATCACGTCCACATAGGATAGTACAACCCAATCCACATAGGAAATCACAACACAATCCACATAGGAAGCAAGTCAATCCTATCAAAGATAATGATTGAAAGTCAAGAATCAGTTTACATAGGAATAATTCTTCGTAAGGTGATAGAGATGATCAGATGTAGCCACTGATTCATCTAAGCTGGGACCCACATAGGATACTAGACCAGCTAAGCTGTCGGACCCACGTAGGATACAAGACCAGCCACTCTGTCGGACCCACGTAGGATGCTACAACAGAGGTCAAATACTGCCAGACCCACGTAGGATACAAGAACAATAGTACTGCTAGATACACGTTGGATACAAGAACAGTAGTCATCGCCATCGAACCCACAGAGGATTTCAGTACGGTCTTCATTGCTACCGAACCCACATGGGATTTCAGTGCAGTCATCGTCGCTGCCGAACCCATGGAGGATTTCAGTGCAGTCGTCATCGTCATCGCAGTCGCAGTCGCAGCCAACTCTAGGGTTCCCGCACAAAGCATGCTCGATTCCAGGAGGGTCCGCTCCACGAGCAAAGGGGGTCAATACATAAACTGACACGTAGTCCGGAGTTGATGTATCCCAAAGTTCTATCTCGACAAAAGGAACTCAACATGATAGATTGCACGTCAATCGGACGCTTGGTCTGAGAGTTATTGGCCTTTTCGTTCCAGGGGCCCGGTTGGTTTTTATGTCAAAACCAACCCGACCGCACTCCAAATGCATCCGAACCTTGAGATAAGTATTAAAAAATGTACTTATCACTAAGAGGAATCCAAAAAAGTCGACGACATGTCAATCGGACGTCCGGAGCTCAAGTTATAAGTGTTTCCTCTCCGAGGGCCCGGTTGGTTTCGTGTTCATGCCAACCCGGCTGTACCCAAAGTTCTCCGAAACCTTGAGTGTAATATACTGAAACGACCGTCTCGATCCAAGGATCGCATATTATGTTATGGTGCATCGATCAGTGGTCTGTAACCCAAGTTATGGGCATTTAAACGAACTTGTCTGGTTTTAGCGGGTTTTGGGCCCGGACCGACCCGGCCCAAGACCCCCTGGGTCGGCCCGATAGGGCGCGAACCCGCCTGGGGGGCGCAGCTTGGCCCAGTCGGCACAGACCGGCGTGGCCTGTGTGGCCCGACCCAGCAGGGGTGGCTGGTTGGCATGGCACGGCCGCGGACCGCGTGGCCAGCTCGACGCTGGCCGAGCTGTCGCGGAGGGGGGGGGGGGGGGGGGGGGGCGCTGCCCCCCTGTTTTGAAACGGCGGCCCCCACGTGGGGGCTGCTCCTTTTTCTAGTTGGGGGTTACGACCCCCGGCCTTCTCCGAACAGTCGGCTCGGCTGGCCGACCGGTGCCACAGCCGTGGGACCCCACGGTCCCGCCCCTCCAATGCGCCGGCGGTTCCGGCCGCTGCTCCCTGCTCCGCCGCGACCTTGGTCCGAACGGCACGACACGACGGTGCCTCGACCCCGCTCCGGCCGCGGTCTCTTCATGGTTCTCCGGCGTAGTGCGACGGCACCACACCCATTTTCCACAGCCCCACCCCGGCAGCAGCTTCTTTCGGCCTCAACGGCGCGGTGCGACGATGCCACGCTTCTTCGACGCATTCCTCCAAGTTTCCGCGCGGTGCCGTTACCCCGAACCACCTTCTTTCGAGCCGCAATGAACACAACAACAAAGGGGGAGGAGGGTCAGCCGTGTTCGTGCGGTCCGACCTCCTCCCATTAAATTGATAACAAGCGGCCCAAAGAAAATGAAAGCAAACAACAAAGAATATTCATGAACAAAAATCAAACCCCTACCTTGATGAAGTCGTCGAATGAGGATTGTCACCGGAAAAGGACGTCGCGGAAGATGGCATTGCGGAAGGTGACGTCGCGGATCGAGGTTCTGTAAGCGTCGTCGGTGTTCACCCGATGAAGGATGCGACGCATTGTCATTCTTCGAAGAAGGCGTCTCTCACCGGCTGCGGAGAGGGATGAAGACGGTACAACGATCTCTCTTTGTGGTGACAGAGTTCTTCATCGTAGACTCGGCATTTTTCTCATTCTTCGACGAGGAAAGAGATGTTCCTCAAGAGTACAAGAGTCCTCCCCTTCCTTCCGCACAACGATTCAACCAAATAATAAAATAAGGCTTTTCCTTATTTTATTACTCATGAAAACCCTTTTTGAAATTTAGAAGTTCACATTCAATTTATTGACATAATTGATGAGCATTTAAAGAACCAAATTTAATTTCGAGAGTTGACATGTCATTAAAAGGGGTGCGGGTGTGTTCACAAATTAAAAGTGATAGGGTGATTAATGGGGAGTTAGAGAATTGAAAGGTGGGTGCTAGTGTGGGCCCCACACCAACTCCCCCACATGGATGTTAACCACAAAGAAGAGAGAAATTAAGTTGTGACACAACATAATTTCACTTAAACCTCTTAGTAAAGAAATAAAAATAAAACAATTATATTTTTATTCCTCACCTTTTTTTAACATCACCACCCGAGCAAATGCACCTTCGGATAAGGTCTTCCTAAGCAATTACCAGCGTTGCGGTTTCATCGGTGCCCTCAGATTTTGATTCCGAGAACCGGTTTAAAAGTTAGGAAAACCTGCTCGTTCGTTCACTGAACGTACCCGAGCTAAACTTCAGAAATTGATTCCAGGAACACTGGGCCTCAGAATCAGGTGCCGTCAGAAACTGCGTACTCGTAAAATCCGAAATAAAATTAAGAAAAAATTTCCCTTGAAATTTACGGGTATTTACAAGCATGAACAACTAAAGATATATATTTCATTTAATGATAGAATTTATGTATTTGAAACTATGATATTGATTTAGTTTTTAATACTGCATCTATATGAATTTCTCACATATAAAAAGAATGAATAATCATCTATCTAATATGCAGATATGGTGAATAAAAAATGATAATTTTTATATATTATTTTTTCATATATAAATGAAAATTCATAAATAAAAAGAATGACCAGTAGAGAATTAAATATTAATCAAAAATATATAACCATATTTATAAGATAGTACAAGAAATTATTATAATATATATTAGAGGTATTATATATTAAGGTTTTATTAATTATTAGTATATGATTTTTGGGAATAATCAATATAAATTTTCACGTTACATCACTAAATTTTCATGAATATCAATGCAATAAAAATCTTTAGCATAGTGAGCTACATGAGAGTTTGATAGTGAGTTTTTTTTTAATTTTTTTAGGTTTATAATCATAGAAGGTTAGTGAACCAACATCAAAAAATATCCAAGAAGTACCCTTAATTATTTTTCACGGTCACAAAACATATTAATTTCATTCTTGTTTGATTAAATGTGTTTGGGTGACCCATTTTAAATCTATTTATGTCTATCATTTGTTATATTATAATAGTATTCTAGTTATTATAGAGAATATTTTGTTGATAAATTTTGTACGAGATCATTTTTAATGGGTAGTTGTTGAAATATAAAATAATGATTATAAAATATTATCACTTGAGAAAAAATATATTATCATAAGAAAAGAATATTGGTATATTTTTATCTTTTTGAAATAGTAGAGGTTTAGTCCACCATAACAAAATTCGTATCTTCGATGGAAAAACATCCAACATTTAATTAATAGGATGTATTAATATACAAAATAATTAATAATAGATACCTACATAGCCCCCAAAAAATGGGATTTATCCATCTTTGATAATAGATTAATAACAAAGAAATGAAAAAAGAGAACATGATACTAATGGGGCATATCTCAATGCACTACGAGGAGCATTACCCAATGTTATTTATATTATGTGAAAATTGTGTAAATCATCACACAAAATGATGAAAAAATATTTAAATACCTTTAATTGATTTTACAAGGAACATAATGATAACATATATGTATGATGGATTATATAAATTGATATGAGTATGGACACTAATAATTTTGTGGACTAAATATTTAATTTTTGTAAAAAACTTTAAGGGGTATAAACATTAAAATATGGATATTATTATCGATATAATGATCATGAAGGTCATGATTAGAATATTACAACCTCATATCATTGTAATTGGCTAAATAATCATATAAAATGACTCAATAGAGATGAAATTAGATAGTATTTATGAAACTCTCAAAGAATATGATATGGGGACCAATGTTAGAAGGACTCTATCAAGGTAGAAATATCATGATGTGTAATTAATGGTTATGAGTAGTATTTCTTTGGAAAATGATCGTGGGGTTGATGAAATTGATAAGGTTAGTTCTTTCTTTTTCTTAACCCTCAAATGGAAAGAATAATGATTCTAGGGAAGTAATTCATTTCCAATACTTCTATGTAAGAATTTTATTCATCTTATAGAA
Source organism: Viscum album (assembly GCA_963277665.1). NCBI lineage: Eukaryota > Viridiplantae > Streptophyta > Magnoliopsida > Santalales > Viscaceae > Viscum > Viscum album. Next base: position 1,706,024,553 of record OY728140.1, on the reverse strand, counting down.
AATATAACAAATATATTCAAATAATATAATTGATATAATGTAGTTAAAAATATTTTAAATAAATATTCGTAATATAAAAAATGAATTTATAGAAACAAATATAGAATAATAATGATTTCCCATGAATATATCAATATGAAATAAAATGATGGGGATGCAGTTGATTACTTTATTGACCAAAGTGAGAATATTGATATTTTTTTCATAAACCCCCCCAAAAGTATGGAATTGAAGATGAGTACACTAATGTTTAGGAATGATTATTCCATAAGGTTTAATTAGAGTATTTTATTTTAGAATTTTATGTTTTAATGATAAAATTTAATTAATCCAGTCCATTATTTTCTGAATAAAATCATATATGAGAAACTAGTTACAGAAATAATCTAGTTTGAGGATGAGATTGAATCAATTAGGTCAAATTTTTTCAAGAATATTTTAATGAAAATTAAATTCAAATTTATAATTTAAATAATGTATATATTATTTATAATTTTACTAATTCAATCCTATGGAAATTTATTTCTAATTTAGTATCTTGATTGTGGTTTTATTAACATGTGATAAATTTACTATAAAAAATCCTCTATTGTAACATCCCAAATGACATTGGGTCTTCATAGTGGATGGGATATTAATAATGACAAATTGGTACATGGGAAATCAAAGGAGAAGTTGTACACATTATCCTATTCTAACCAGTTCAATGATAAATGGAAAACATTTAATTGGATTTATTTGAAAAATATGGGTTGTATTCATAGAAACCAAAAGAACCTAGAAAATGAATAAAAATTTATTTGGGTAGCTCATTAAGGACACAAAAAAACATAAGACAATTAGTTAATACATGAAATAATACAAAAAATAATCTTGTATTATTTTAATCGAAAGCAGGGGCATAAAATATGTAATTTAAAAATATTAAATGATACAGTACACTATAAATGAATTGTATTTCATTTATATGTTTCTTTATGCACAAAAAAAAATTAATCAAATTGTTATATACTATTGAAATGTTATTATTTAATATAACAGCAATACCCTAGCCATATGACTTGAGGTAAGAGGGTGACTTACAAAATAAATGAAATTTTATTATTTATTGATCTATACATTAAATTATCTTGTTATTAATTTATCTAAAAATAAAATAAATAATATTTTTGATTTATAAGGGAATTTTTTTTCTTAATAACTTTTTATTTGTGAAAAATATTTATTTATCATAATAAAAAACATTAATAACAGTTTTTATGTGATTTTAATTAAATTTTAATGTATTACATATTCAATAAAAAGTCCTAAAATTCTTGTATTTACATTATATTAATGATAAAAAAACAAAAATCCAATTTTTTTTAAAATATATTTCTCTAATTTTTTTTCATCAATTTCTATGAGCATATTTTAAAAAGATTTTTTCCATTATATAAATTGAATATTTTATAATGGATTTCGTATTTTTATTTATTAGTGTTTTATTTTGTAAATTGTTCCATTCTATTTTTTATAAATATATATAGTAACCACAGTAAATAATTTGGACTCTTATAAGTGAAAAATGTGTGAAATGGGGTTAAATAATTAGGATAATGATATATGATTTTTCTAAAATTTCAATTTATCTTATTAGATGTGTTTAGTTTTTTAATTTCCATCCAATTATTTAATATATGGTAACATTGTTATATATTTCATAGATTATAACTGTTATAGTAAATTTATAATTTAATAAATAAAAATTGGAAATATCTCAATTTTAATATCATGATTTGTTTTGAAAAATAAAAATAGGATAAATGAAATTATAATTTCATTATTTTATATATGAAATAATTTTCTTATCATGAATTATTAAATTTTTAGTTTAAAAATAATTACATTATTTGCAAATTAAATTCTTAAAATGTATTTATTATAGAAAAAAATAGAAAAAATAATAAATTTATTAAAAGTGATAAAATTTGGATGAACTTTTGAGTTAATAAATTTTTTAGATAAATATAAACTAATAGATTCTTGTGAATGTTATAGATTTTAACTTAATATCTCTCATGTTTTATTATAGTAATGTTAAATTAATAATTCCTTTTTTATATTAATAATTTTATATTAAAATATTATTTTATTAAATTAATTTAAAATCATAAAAATATTAGATGATGGAAATGTGGATATGATATAATATATAATGTCATAATGTTTTATTATATGACCAAATTTTCATGTTAGAAGTAAATTTATTATCTTTTAATATTGGTAATGTCGTCAATTATTTTGAAGTTAAAATTTGTTATCCAAGTGGTTAATCAAAATGATAAGGTTTTAAATGATACCAAAATAGTAGAAATTTATTAAGATGGTGATATTTCAATGGTACACTATTTTTTTCATGATAAGTATATTTTTAAATATCTTTCAAGAGAATTTTTCAATTTTATTATTATCTTTACAGTAATTCTAAGAGTTTCACTTCCTTCACATATAAAAGTTCACCATTTAACCTCTATTCCACGTAAAGTTATAGCATTATATATCTACAAGACCTACCGTAATACATTCTAATATTCTAGAACCACATCCTAATTATTATTTTTTCAAATGACTCCCTTCATATAATAACTTGTATACCAACTACGGGTTCCCAATGAAGAGATATAATTCATAACTGAGATTTTTAAATTTAATTTATTCTTCAAACTCACCTATAAAAATCCTATAAATTTTAAAATAATTACATCAATATATTCAAAATACTAATTCGTTATTATAATGATTAAACTACCATTATGAACCATCATTTGATCTTATGCAATGAAAACAATATATATTGCGTATCTAAAATTACCCTCACCACATAGTGGTACATAGTGGTGTAATTAGTTATTCATCACCAAAAAAACATGGATAGTTATGTTGATGTATTTAATAAATATATAAGTAATTTGTGATATTATATTAATTATTTAACAGTTGGTTATTATTTTTTATTATTTTATTTAATCTATCATAAAATGGAAATGATGTTATTACATAAGTACAACCAACCATCACCTTGAATGTTGTAATTCATTTTTTGATCCATAAAATTTAACACAATAGTACATAATTTTATATTATATATATATATATATTATATTAATATCACTAATAAAACTATTTGGACTATGTTCAAATTATCAATTCTTAAATATCGATACATCTAAAGAGAATTCTGGTTGAAAAAACCATTTATCACATAGAAAATTTATTGTAATAAGTAATTGAATATATATGAGTGATAAGATATTATAATATAATCCAATATAGTATGGTATAAATGAATATAATTATGAAATATTTTTTTTAAGAAATCTACAATTATTATAATGTTGTTTCAAAAGGCTGTGAAGAATTATAAGACTTTAGGAAATGGTTTTATTATGCAATCACAATGATTACCATAATTGTTTATAAATATGTTACAAGGATGAAAGCATAGAGTATACTAAATTAAATCCAGAAATATTTTATACAATTTTTATTTTGGTACATTTTGTTGGTTTATTTAATTTTATGTATCATTTTGTATTGTCACAAACAAGCCTATATATCCCAGTACAATGACACCCTAATTTACTCCAACATAGTGCCAAGGGTGTTACCGATCACCACAAGTTGAAGAGTACCACATGACATATTTCAAAACAAAATAAGGATTAAATTTTCCAAAATAAGAGATGATGATAAAGATAAAATTAATTATTATAAAAAATTCTAAAGGAGATAGTACCAGAAACAAAATAGTTTTATAAAAAACCCAACTATAACATATTCAATGTACAAGAAAATAAGAAAGTGTACCCAATGATCCAAAGGAGATGTCACTACAATACCTAATGGATGAAGAACATACACCTTCTCCAAGAAGAGACTTACCTTTACTCTGACATGAGAGGAGGAAATCTAATAACATTTGAAGAGAATGTTATGGTGTGATGAAAAAATATCACAAGGGTAACACAAAGTGTTCCATAATATGATTCCATAATAATAAACAAAATAAAACCATGAATTTTAATTAAAATAGGCATGGATGTACATTTTCAAATTTAATAAAAAACATTTTACTCATTCAATTCGATTGAAAAAAATTCCAACATATCATAAATAATAATTTTATATAAACCCATTTATATAAATCTATAGGGATAAGTAAAGAAGTTATATTTAAATTCTATATATATCAAAATAATCAACATAAAAATATGTTCATATTTTATTCAGTATTGTAGTTTATAGTTTTATTATCACAAAACTTCTCAAATTAGTGGCCACAGCTAACCATGTTTGAAAATATACCACATGGATTATTCCAAATAGGACTCATCAATAGCCCATTGGGGATAATCATGCAGAAATACTTTTGTTTGGAGTTATCATAAATAATATTTTTGACGGAATTTACAACCTATTATGGTTGACTGAAATACTACACTGACTACCCATGCTCACATGTGTTTAATCAATCAAAACAAAATGGGAAAATAATTTCAAATTAGTTTATATTAATGTTTCACCATTTTCAAATAAATAATTCTAATTTTATTTTAAATCAAATTAATAGGGTTTTCAGATTTTTTTTCCTTTTCAATACAAAACCAATAAATGGTTTTTATCAATTCATAATATGCCATTTTTATCAAAATGAATTTACAAATCGATAAATTTAAAAATAAACATCAATTTATAATATCATTGGAATTTGGGGGTTTTCACAAGAATCCATAAAACATCTAATTTAATTACAATTATCATCAATTTTGTTTTCAAAATTAAATTGAAAAAATTTATAAAAATAAGAAACTTATAGTTTAATTAGTTGTCCATACGTAAAAATAACTAACTACCCTTTTCATGGAATCACAATTCACACATTAGGAATTTACTGAGGATATCAAAATAAAAGATGATATAATAACACAACCTAAATTTGAGATTAAAAAACCAATAGAATTGATCCATAAATTCAATACAATATATATAAATCTCCAAGGAGGAATGAGTGAGATAAAGTAGAGATATATAGAAAACATACCCAGAGATATTCACCACAACCAATATGAAAATAAATTATTGAATAAATGTTCTTATGGGATTAGATATATACAAAATCACTTATCTTGATCCCCTATGGCATGTCAAGGAAACATAAATGATAAAATAAGAATTTAAGATGAACCAATTACTTAAAAGAAACACACAGGATTTTACACGGTATGTAACCCAATTACACATCGAATAATTTTCAAGACCCCCATAATCCAAAAAATAAATTTCTTGTTATTTTAAGAGATATTATTAATATTTATACACCATCTAAGTTGTAGTTTCTATAAAATGCTGAAAACTATGTACCCATTTTAGGGAATATACTAGGTAATTATTACATGTTGTGTAACCACAGTAAACTAAAATGTAAATCCAAAGAATACTAAAAAAATAAATGCTTTACATAAAAAATTTCAATATATATATAACATCACCATTAAAGGTATCCTTTCAATTCCTTCTCAGCATTACCGAGCCAAAGAAATAGATAATAATAAAATAGTTTAAGAGAAGACTGATAATAGTTTAAAGGGTATTAAAATATCCAAAAAATAAGAAATCTATATCCCTTGAAATTTTTTCAATAGGGTTTAATATCAATAATGGGATTACACTGATCTCTCATCCATGACACATGTTCATACATATCATGTAAATCAGAAGTGTCCTTCCATAGCACTCAAAATAGAGGTATGAACCTCATGATAAGTACTTTGGTATCAGAATAAGTCACCCTAATATTATTTTCAGTCGCAAATAAATATATATCAACATCAATATCAGTTCATATCAATTCATGAGATAGATTGGAATGACACTTTTATAGTAGCGATAAACTAAATATTTTATGTGTTGATTTTGAATATGGTGGAAGTGATAAATGGTTATTCACCTTTCCCACATTCACAAAAACCTTTTAAGTTACCAAGAAATGTGGATACATCGTCTTCTTCCTATGTATCCATCAATGTCCTAACTGATGATAAACATTCATGAAACACATTATCCCCATATAAAAATTTAAATAGCCAATTATGTTGATCACAATATGATTTATAACTTCTCTTTGTCATCAATATCCTCTTAAAAATCAATTGAATCATATGAGTCATCTATTAAACCATGCTCAATCCAATGAACTAAATTTGATAGATCTCCAACCAATACAATAAATATTTAGATGGATATCCATAAAATTAATCAAAATGATCCTCTCTAATCACAAAAAATTAACAATTTTTATATGAAAACAAAAATAGTCCCAAATGTTTATCCCATATTCTACCAAAATCTAGGAAATAAGCACAAATTATAATTTCAATAATCTATATAGACCTTATTTCATATATATATATATATATATATATATATATATATATATCTATGTATGGTATTCCGTACTCAAACAAACCAGTGATCCTAGTGCCTCATGGAGACCTCTCCCAATGTGAGAGATGAAAAACATATATTTCAATCAAAGACTATATTAGATGGATGTACAAGAAAATAAAATAGATATTTCTAATCTCCTAAAGTTTTTTTGAATCATTAATGTGTATTAAGTGAGACTATATTTCCAAACTATTGATCAAATAACATTATACATTATTCATTCAATTGGTATGTAGTAGACAAACCAAAAATTCCAAAAAAGTTTCAGCCCACTTAGAATTCGATACTGGAAGTGGATTAAGAAAACCCGATGCTATGTAATGCTCTTAGTTGACATATTTCAAAGTACTGAAGCATTAAACAAAGTTAATGATGAATTGCCTCATACCTGACCAACTAAATTATTTCCCTGTAATATAAAACATAGATGTGATTCATGGGTTTCAAGGAAGTCCCCCATCAGAATATTCATTATAGAAACCAACATAAAATTAATTATTATGAAAAAATTGAATACCCTTCATAGAGAAAGACCAATAATTAATGGTCTCTTAAATATAAGTTGTGTATCTAATTTTATGGAATTCATCTTCTTGTTTTTGTTCATGAAGAATCACCTCGAGAAGTGTAGTGTTCAATTCAACCCTTAGAAGGGTAACATCAAACCATTTTTACCGAAAAAAAGGAATATCTATGAAAACTTCAATAAAATTATTCCCTTCTAATGATTTTTTCACAAGATAGTCAGAAGTTTCCTTCTTAATGCATTAGAAAATAAATTCCATTTCCATAAGATATAAGAAATATTGAAATAAAAAGTTTTTAGGTACTCCCCACAATGACTCAATAAAATATTCATATATTTTTGATATAATATTAAACTTATGATCTTGTTGGAAGAATAAATTATAAAATATTATCTAAAAAGTTAATTCCACAAAATGTTAAGTCCATGCATCACTACTTCAAAACCATAGTCATTAGTCAAATAATTCTTCTAGTGTGGAATATGCTACAGACTAATTTTGGAAATGAAATGATCAACCAACCTAAGATCACAACCAAAATCTGATCTCAATGCATCAAAGAGGACCACATATCCCTTACAAATATCTGGAAGAGACAACAACATCACCAATGTCAAAAGATAATTCTAATAAATAAAAGAATATAAAAATTTATGATCCCAAACAACAATTAACCCCATCCAAGTACGAGTGGTCATCAGAGAATCCAAAATCAATAAATATTTTAAAAACCAATGAAAATAAATATCTATAACTAGTGATCTAGAAATCCTATAAAAATTATGTGGTTTTTCCATGGTCGTGATAAATTTAAACTTTTAATGATCAACTAAAATATCATGTCTCGAGACCATGTCTCACATGAAATTAGATTACTAAATCTAGAAATCACATTTTCATTTCATGGAATATAGAAATTTGTTTCTAAAGATAGTAAAATCTTCTCTCAAACGATGCACATGATCCTCCTTATATATAGAGTAAACCATGATGTCATCCCTAAATACCACCATAAAAATATCCTAACACTCATTGAAAATAATGTTCCTAAAATTCAAAAATACTGTAATAGAATTAGTTAGAGTAAATAAAAATAAAATATACTCTTATCGTAATACCTACCCCATATAGAGATTTTATGAATTTAAATACTTTTATTCTCAATTAGTGTTAACCAGACCAAAGAGAAATCTTCTAGAACCACTTATCCCCTTTCATCTGCTCATATAAGTCTTCAATATATTGAAATGGATAGTTTATATTTACTGTAAATAGTTTGTGTTTTACGTAATCAACAAAAATGTGAACATATAAACTTTCCTTCAAAAGAAAGAGAATAAGTTCCTAGACAGGTGACTGTGTCAACCAAAAAAACACTTTCACTAACATATCATCCAACCAACTATTCATGTCTTCTAATTTTTCTAGTTCCATGCAGTAAAAATGAACATATAATGGTTTAGTATTAGGAACTAAATCAATATAAATATCAATCTTATTTATCTAGGGAAAAAAATAAATGTACAAAGGAATAACATCCCTATTCTTGATGGATACATTAGCGATAATATCACTCAAATATACTCACTCCAATTCGAAAGAAAACACTAAAACATAAATTCCCCAACATTGGATAATAATGACTATATGTACTGATGATCGGGTCCCAATCTTAATAAAAGAAACAACACACCCATGCTTTCAAAATAAAGGATACCCACCAAAGATAATATACATTTTATAAATTATTAGAAATTATCCCATCCATCCTGAAAATAGCATCAAGAAGAATCATGTTTGGAACCAATGAATTCTAGGTATTCTCAATATTTGATACTGAGAAAACACATGATGAATTACAAATACCTCTCTCTCTCTATATTCTTCATGAGGGTAGTAGTAATATCTATTACCAAATACCAAATATTCATTGTAATATTTAACATATTTAAAATACTAGATGATATAAATTACTATGAATCACCAATATCAAATAAATAAGTCACTAAATAAGATATAATAGTGATGTTACCTAACATAATCACTAATCCTATATCTTCTTACTCTAGATAACATTAAACTATATAAAAAATCATCATTTCATATGCCTAATTCCAGAAACCATTATATCATGAATCATTTGATTACACAACAATAGTTTTCGGTGATGATGAGACTATTCAACTATGTAGAGTAAAATTTATATAATATAATTTATGAATGTTACCTAAATGAACACAATAATCTCATATGATGGGATCCTAATCAAAACTTGTCTAGAATTATAGTGATATCCATACTATAAGAACATAAATTGTGATTCCTTCAGAAATAGAAATATTTTTAAAAGAAACCTATTATTGGTATCCACCACCTTACTCATAAGGATTCCTATTCCTCATTTGGTATTAAAGAAACTACCACTAATCGAAAAATAAAATACCTTAAAACTTAAAATAATATCAAGATCAAGTCCAACCATCAATTCCCCCTCCAACATGTCATCATATGATGTGTGATACAGAAAGAGAAATTAGGAACATATATCAGATCAAATCCCAATCTAAAAACTATGTTGTCTTTATATTCTCAATCGTTATAATATAATGTGAAAACTGCAATAGATTAGTGAATTGGTTCACATATCCTTTCAGTTCTTGTCATCCGTATTATGTTTTAAAGACACCATTTATATATAATGTACCAAATATTCTTTATAAATCTATATAATCTGAAAAAATACAATTTACATCCACTATAAACACTTGTGATTATTATTTGTTACTAGTGAATCTCACCATATCCTGATAGGTCCCTCCTGATGAAATGTATATCATGTTACCATATGAAATTTAGGACACTCCATTAAATCAGATAAAATATCAATATGTAGCATCCAATTTTCAGCATCTTTAGTATCATTTTATACCTGCAATGATTTTGGATTCTCACAAAGGAACCCGTAACCATGATTTTGTGATGAACCACTATATTTTTCTATAATTGGATCTATTACGGTAATGAGTGTATGTTTTTATAAAAAATATTATATATCATGAACAACAACCTCAACAACATTTTGGTCCATAGGAGGATTCTATCCCCATGGTTGATTAGTGGCTTGTTCTTAGATCTTATATAATGAGAATATCAAAGGAATGATGCTGAATAATGTTAACAAACAATGTTAAAGATATTATAAAATTACTCATCTCAATACTAATCCAAGAGTAACAAGGGATGTCAACAAACATCAGATGCAAAAATATATTGATTTTTAACTATACAAATATTTTGTGGTAGAATAATGGAACTAATTGTTTGGATTCATTTCCCAAATAGCCCATGGATAATGAAGGTTCACTGTGATGACAACTATTTAGAAAATCACTTGCAACTACCTCTTATATCCTAGAAGGATATTCCAAACTGCATAAAGATATTAAGGAATGATTCTCAACCCCCATTTCATATCACTATTTCCTAATCCATCCCATATAACTTAAGAACCAAATAACCAAGCCCTAATTGATATAGACCAATGGGATTTCCCAATTCTTATACGTTCTCGACTAGCTCCTATTATTGTAAAAGATATGTTTGATAAAATTTAAAAGAATAATGGTGGAAAATAATGATACATAATAGTATCCTTAAATCACTTTAAGGATATAGAACTAGATTACAAATTGGTATAAAAAAACCCCACAATGTAAATCATTACTGTACTATAAAATAGAAAATATAACCCAAAGACCCAAAGTAAATTTCACTCCAAACACAAATGGATCATGAACATTTACCTCCTTGAAGAGGTTGTTTCCCTTTACTTAAACCTGGTAGGAGAAAATAAAAAAATTCATTAAAGGTAATTAATTCTCTTAGATAAATATCATAATTATGTCTAACATGATGTTCTATAATAGGACTATATAATAATAGACCAAATCATGCTTTCAATTTAAACCAAAATAGGAAAGAAACTACATTTTCATATTTATGAAAAAAATGATTTGATTTCAATTTCAATGAAAAAAGTTAAACATAGTTTATATGAGCATTTTTTATAATAAAATTTATATAAATTGATTGTAATGAGTAAAATAGTTATATATCAATGGAATATATATGAAAAAAATTAGAATAAGATCCATGGTCTTCTACATTGTTGTAAAATAATTTATCTTCATAGTATCAAAAAAATTATCTCATTACTAATCATAGGTAATCATGTGTGAACATGTCCTTAAAAATTAATAAAAATAGGACTCATCATAATTTCATCATGGACAGTTAAATCAAACATGGTTTTGGAGTTTTTATTCTCAATAAATTACAATGGAATTACCATATAAGCCTGCTAGCCCTAAATAACCCACTAACATACTAGTATGACCTATTCTCAATCAATCATTCATCAAAGGGAAAATATTTTCAAAATATGTAAAATAAAATATTCAAATTTTTAGATTGAGTATGCCAACTACATTTGAAAAAAAACATAGGGTTTTAAACATTTCACTCATTTTTCTAAGAAAAAATAAACAGTTTATTTTCCAATTAAATTAAATATATTTTTCTCAATATCAATTCCCAATTACATTAATTTTAAAATACATTCAATTTTCAAATTCTATTAGAATGGGGGGGGGAGGGGGGTTTGAAAAAATCAATACCAATTCAATTTCGTTTCCAATTCACTCAAATTTGGTTTTCATGATTTAATAGAATGAAATTTGAAACAATAATAAACTCTTGGTTTAGTAAATTGACCAATCTTAAATGGAACCACTGTCCTATTGTGGAGAATATCAACACCCACAATGAGACATGTTAATGAAAAATGAATTAACAGATGATATAGGAAAAAACACAAGAATCATGATTAAACAAAATGGAGTTTAGATCCATCAATCCTATTGAGATTTATCAAATAGAAACGAGGAATGGGTGATAGAAAGGGAGACCGTAAGACTATATACCTAGAGAGATACACCACAAACAACTCGATGATCAATATCTAAACATATGATCGTAAGGGATTGGATATCTCAAAAATCACCTTGGTATATCCTCTAGGTAGAGGGAAATGAAAAACAGATGAATGAAATATAAATTTCAACAAAATATCCTAATTATAATTGTCATTAAAGATTTTTTAGGACATTTAACAAAATTAAATGTCTTGTAAATTTTGAGTCCCATATATATTCAAAAAACCATCCCATTTTGAGAAAACAATATTTTTACTACTTATACAGTGTTTCAGTGGTACATAATGTGTATCATTTCACACTGTGTGGACATTTCACATCATATACACTATGATTATTACATGTCCTCTGACCACATTACATGACATATAAATCCCCATTAAACTAAATAATCTTATAGTTTTATTCTGAATATTTCAAAAAATCATATCGTTATCATTATGGGCATCCTACAAATTACCTATCACCATTAACGAGCCGTGAATAAGTAAAACAAAAAAAAATCAGAACATACATGAATCAATGTTAATGTTGCATTACATGTACAAGAGATATAGAAAGTATATTTTTATGGAAAAATGACATAATTTATATCTTCCTTAGAAAATCATTTTTCAATGATATAACTTTATTTTAAAATTATTTCAAGAATTATTTAATATTTTCATATGAATTGTTTAATTCATATATAAAGATTAATGAATTTTTAAATAAATATTTATTATTAGTATGTTTTTGATTTTCTGAATGAAGTAGAATTTGAATTTTTTTAACTAGTAAGAACGAATTTTTTTACATATATAAAATAAATATAATTTTAGACATCATGAAAAATAAATGAGTTTATTATTAAATTATATTTCATAATGACTCATTTAAAATAAATTTTTTATTCATTATTTTTTAATTTTCATGATTTTAAATATTTTATTTCTATTGAAGAGTGATATTTTCATTATGAAATTTCATAAGTAAATTGTTAAAGTTATTTTTAATATAATATGATATCCTTAAATGTAAAATAATCCACAATATTTATGCGATATAATTATACAACACCATTTCCCTATATGTATAAATTATTATTACGATGGCATGGGTTTTATTGAACCCATTCTTATTCAATGTGGTTTTCATTCAGAAATTATTAATTAATCATATTTATTTTCCATGGTTAATGAGATGATGAATGTTTTACAACATCATTAAACACATATGTATAAATTTTCGTTATATGATGGATGTTTCTTGAATTTTATACCCATAAATTTCATTAGGTGATGATGAATATTTTATTAGATAAATATAATGGGAATGCGAAGTGATCCCAATTCTGTAATAGAATCTATCATCTATGATAGCATTTAGAGTAAAACACATCTTGAATGATTGAATATGGAGTGAAACCATTAAACTATGATAAACTTCGTAGTGTTATTTTTGACGTAGGAAATGATTTTCTATTAATAGGTATATTCCATAAATTTATGTATCTTTCTATGTTTATAATATCAAGGATAAATTTATTTAATTTTATTATGAATCATTTCTTATGAACTACCAATAAGTCATCCATGACACAAGTTTTTTATCTATTCAAGGTATGGTATTATTGTGAAATGTTATTATAATGTTCTCATACCATTATTCTCTTGTTTTTCACAAGTACTCATTGATATCTCCATTTTTTACTCTTTGTGGGATTATATGATAACCATTAAACATTTTTTACATTCCTAAAGATATAGATGTAATTTAACTATGATTTTTGTAATATAGGCGCATGTTATGAAGAATTATAAAGTATATTATGTATATCTTATATAAAAATGTTTTTTATATATACATGTTTTGAATGGAATTATAACTATATGATTATGACATGAATCATTTTGTTATGTAATGAATATCAATATAAAAAAAAGTAAAATCCATGTAAGAAAATAATTCTCCACTTTAGTTTATTTCAGACCAATGTATAATTAATGTTTGGAAACAAAGACAAGATAATTTTAGTTAATACAGTTATGATAAAAAAATTTATAGAATAATATCCAATGTTATAGTAAATAATGGATAGTTATTTTCCTAGAATGTCATCCATATCTAGATACTAAATTTTTATGTGGTTTTGACATAGATTCATTAGTGTGAAATGGTCAACAAATAACTAGTCACATATATATCATCCATAATTATATTGTAAAAATATTGTTTTCATATTATAAAACTTGTTTGACACTCCCATGATATATTTATGGGAGACTTTAGATGTTATATGAGACCAATTATGGAGGATTTTAATATATTATTTCCAAGAAAGATGTATGATATAACTCTGTTGGAATAGATTCAAAATATCATTTAATGATATAAAATAATGTGAATGATTTTTTCATCACTATATGAATGATCACTCTGATTAATGTTGTTTTATATTCATTCAAACAATTTTGGATTTAGAATGTGATTGAAGATAGAACCATGAAGTTGAGGTGTTGACATATATTTCCAAATGATTATTTATTTTACTTATCATTAGTTATATGATTTACTCCTTTTCATGAAATGTTTCTAGGAATTTTAATTCATATCCTCATTAGATACATATTTAATTTTTTTGTGAATCGACCTATATTTTGATTATCTCTTCTCATGTATAGGGAAATTATTATATTTTTTTTAATGTGATTTCAAAGACTCAATTAATTATTCCTCAAATCCGATATGATGTAATTATTGGGAAGTATTAGATATCAATATATAAATCATACAAAAATTTTTTTATGAAAGGGAGTGAAAATTACTTTTCTAAAACAACTTGGTATTCCTATATCAGTTTCATGATAAAAATGAATTTATGATGGATATTTCATAAATTTCATACGGCTTTATTATGATTCAAAAAATATTTTTATCATATTTGTTTGTGGGGAAAATCAAGATCGATGATATTACTAATTATTGGGAATATGTTTTTGTATTTATGAAATAGTTTCCTAGTCTTCCACAAAATCATGATGTTTTTTTCATTATAAATCATTCTTAGTGTGACACCTATTTCAATGAGTACATAATTAATATCCCAGATTGAGATATAACTCAAGGGGAATATTTAAAAGTGATTCATTAATCCAAGTGGTTCACCGTGGTGTGGAACTATTTATTTTTATATGAATAAAAATGTATCAATATGAATCTATATTATTTATTTATAACATAAAAAGAAAACTATCTAAATTAGAATAATAACACATAAATCTTTGAATTATTTTATCAATTTTCCATATAAAAATAATTTTACAAGATTAGAATTCATTTGGGACCTCATAAACTGAATATTAAAGCGGGTATATCAAATAATACATTCCGTATTATGTATGTACACTAAAAATTTCTTCTGATTCAATTTAGTATTACCAATTCAAGTAATATCATAATGAATTTTATGAATTTATTCTTTGTAGAATACATTTATATATCAGTAGTATTATTTACAGATTATATTATTAAACATTTAAAGATATAGTAATGGAATTATGATCAATATAAGATATTATTGAAGAACAAAATCAACGATAATCTATATGGAAAATTTAAAATATTTTGGTTTTGGCTATAAAAAGATTTATTTTTGGGTCATGTAATCTATGGTGAAGTTATATTTTTGGAAACTTCAATAAAGGATGATACTGATCACTGGATCATACCACCCATTATGATTGAGATCATTGCTTTTCTTGGTTTGTATAGATATCGTCAATGATTATGTAGAATTTTTCATGGTTATAAAATTTAATTACAATTTTAACTAACAGAGGATCCATGTTCCTTTGGAATGTCGAATGTGGTAAAATATTTCATGGAATTAAAGAGAATTTCAGTCAATTTCCCTATACATTCATTACAATGAATTAGGAAAGAGCTTGTGATATGGAGATGCATCGAATAAGGGACTTAGATGAATCCTAAGGAATGATGATATGTTTATAAATTATTCCCCATAGAAATTGAATGTTCATTAGAAAATTTATCCAAATTATTGTTTGTATTTAGTTGTAGTAATTACAGAATAAAATATATATATGATATATTTATCGAGAAAGGTTTTAAATATAATAAAATCATAAAATTTTATAGTAATCATTCATAACACAAATTAAATATGCACCAAGGATGATAGTTGGAGGTGGTTAAATATTATTAATGCACAATACACTTCAACCTTGTGGAAGAAGAAAAGATATGACATACTTAGTGCTGGAAGTATCATGCAAGCTTATCAACATTATTGACCCTAAAAGATACAATATTGTATGATTTTAATGTTTTTGATCATGTAAAATTGAAAAAAGGATATACATTATATTATTCATATTAATGTACAAACATTTATCTATTTGAGGATTAATGATCTTATATAGAATATTTGGAAGTACCAGTATTATAATAAATGTTTGAATGATCTAAATTGATTGTGATATATTGATAAGGTTAATGAAATGAGTATGTTTTCTATAATTACTATATTTGAAAAAATAATCTATTGGTTTTTGTTGGTTTTTCATCATTATCTATTCATAATGGATGTACAAGGTTGAACAGAGGTACAAAATAAACATTCTGGTTAGATAACATAAAAAGGGGAATTTAAAATTATGTCTCTCAATTAGTGGTATGTAACAAATTTTAGGGAGATTTTAAAGACAAATTCTATATATTCCGATAACCTGTGTTTTCTTTATTACATTAAAATATGATAAAAGTGATTTCATCAGAAATTATCGAACAATTTATAAGTCCTGGTAAAAATGATTCATACATGAATCTCTCATTAAATTTGATGACATAAGTTAAAACAGAGTTACATTAAATATTTTATGTCATTTAAGTCATTCAAAGAAATATCATTTATATCATAGTGAAATAAAAAAAAATTATTTTTGACATAAAATAATTAATATGTGGTATGTAATGTTGATGTTATTAAAAGTAAATATGTCATAATCAAAATAAAAATGTAAAGAGATGAATAAAAATTACATTTAATCGATAACTTAAACATGGGGAACAATATGGTAGGAATAAATTATGATAAAATAATTCCATAAAACTCATCACATCATCTTGAAAATTATTAGTGTATATCATAAATAATTAAATAATTAAATAATCACATGAAAATCTATATATAGTATTATAATGTTGGATTTAATAATTTTAATCATTATAAACATACTGTCCATGAATTGACCATAGATATCATACATAAATCTATAAATCCTCGAAAATTTGGAATCTTGATTGTCTTAAGAGACCCGCTGATGAATCAATTGGCTATAATAAGCCCCTCTAATACCATACTATGCCTAATTCCTCCCTCATATAAAAGGGTTGAATAATAGTTTAATAAATAATTGATATTAAAAATGTTACCGAAAAACTAGAATATAAAATGTTAATACCTCCCCAACAAAACAAATCAGAAACCCTAAAAAAAATGAAAAAGGATGGTATCATTAAAATATATACACATTGTTGTATACATAAAATTACGGATTGTTACCATTTATGAATATAAAATTTTCAAAATATAATTAAAAAGATCATGATGAAAATAATGAATTTACACTAGAAAAAAAAATTATTGACTAAATTTTTTAAAAATATTATGAAATTATTAATTCTTTGAAAATAAAAATATAAACATTTAAATAATTCTTCAAATCATTTATCAATCTTGTCTATGGGAGAATATTATTCAAGACCAAAATGTTAAAAT
This sequence comes from Viscum album, assembly GCA_963277665.1. NCBI lineage: Eukaryota > Viridiplantae > Streptophyta > Magnoliopsida > Santalales > Viscaceae > Viscum > Viscum album. Next base: position 1,706,006,761 of record OY728140.1, on the reverse strand, counting down.
AAGTATTCCATTCATAATTATCCTAAAAAGTAAAAAAGTATCTTGTTTGGAAAATGATAAGAATATTCAATTTAAATATTTTTTAAAAACATAAGAAATTTTAATATTGACCTTAAAAAATCAATTTAGAACAGTAAAAATATAGATTAAATAACTTTTTGGAAATTCAGGTTTATGAAGGAAATTATTTTTCACGTTCTAGATAAATAAATTAGGTTTTCTTTAAAAAAATTATCTTTGATAATTATTTTTCTAAAAGAGGAAAATAAATAGAAAAATAATAATTTTAGAAATACATAAACGGTAAATATTATTTTTTTTAAAAAAATTATTAAATTCCCAAAATAGATTATTAAAAATAAACAATCATATGAATGTTGGTATTGGGAATTAACCGTTACCACATTAGAAACATTCAAATCATAACCCCCATGAAATAAATAAGTTTTGTTATAACATTAAATTAAATTAATGTAATTTTATTAATGATGTTAAACATAAACATTGGATTAGATACACCACAAAATTATAATATGTGTATATCATCGTACATAACCTAAAGAACCTAATTTGAGACATATAATGCTTAAAATGGCTATAAAACTGAATTTAGAATTAATAAATAGAGAGACTATGTGTAAAAAATTTAAATACACATGAAAAAACAATATATGAAACATAATTCAAGAAATTTATATTTCACTCCTTAGATTTACATAAAATAGTAATTGGAGAAGTGATAAGATATAATGAAATAAAATTGAGTTATGATACTCTTACCGATTGGTAAAATTCCAGTTAGTTCCCCTTGGATGAAATAATGATAAATATATAATAAAATAAAATAAATTACTATGGATTATAGGTATATTTTTTAAATGTGAATGTTTATACAACAAGTAAAATAACATAGGTTCATAAAGTTAAAGTATTTATCAATAATAAGGAATTGTGTCAAATCCCATACATCTGGTTCGAAATATAACATAAATTCTGCATCATATTTAGTGATAAATATTAGATAACTAATTTCAGGCATAATAACCATTTCCATTTTTATTTTTCCATTAATTTAGTTTTTTAATATGTTTTATTAATTATCATAATCAACAAAGTTAACATCATATGATTTGATAATATTTAGTTAATATTAAAAAAATCGTATCATTGTATTGGTTATGGTAATAGAGAATATGTCAATATAATAATAAGAATAATGATAAAGAAAAAATTATGATTTTTACACCTGAAAAATACTTTTAAATCAATCCATGAACTGAGGTTATGAAAATTAAACTATATTTTAATAATTGAGAAGTTAAGATATATGTACACATGTGTGGAATTTCTATTATTCAACAATAATTATGAAATATGATAAGTATTATTTAATACATAAATAATTATAATTAAATAATAAATAGAATTTTATTTCTTATAATATATTTATATTTAGATTCATTTTGATGTGGTGATGAAGAATGATTCACATCGCTTCATGGAGTTTGTTATCCACACACACATTAATGAAATTTTCATTATTCAATGAATGGAATGTTAAGAAAGTAAAATAAATATTACAAATTTATAAATAAAAATATGGAAATAATATCATTACTTTATATTAATTTCCACATTAGAAACATTCATAAGGGGAAGTTATAGAAAATTAATTACATCGGTTTGTGTGGCGATAGTCTTCCATACACATGAACCCCCATTTTTTTACCATTTTATGGATTATAAGATGAATATATGGGAAAATGTAAAAAATAGCAGAATATTTTAGATAATTATTTATTTATATCATTGGGTTTCCAAAATATTTTAAGGATAAATAATAATGACAAATATAAAACACTTAATTGGTACAACTTTTTCAAACAACTATGTTAGGTTTTCACCAAATTACATATTAAAGGGGATTTATCATCAAAATATTGAATATTAGTCTTGGGTTCTACAACAATTATGGTATTTGAGAATGGTTTTTATTATAATAATTGGTCAATACGTGTGGTTAAAATAGGATAGTTTGTTCTCTTTTATATGTGAGGGGGCGACACTTATGAAATTTTATATTTTTTTATATTAATTATTTTTCTTGAATAATGGATCCAAAATGATCTATTTATATTATAGATATTTATAGGTCTAAATAATACAATTCAATAATTTTTTTCAAGGTTTAGTTAAAGATTTCACCGATATCATTTTTTTATCCTTTTGTGAGTTAACATTGTATTAAATGATTTACACATTTGGGGTAAATAAAGATCCTAGAAATGAAACAAAAGCCTATTAATTTACTATGGAAGATATTATCCACTATGTACCTGGAAAATTAAATCATATTAGGGTTTTAAAAATAATTATTCATTTAATATTGTATTATTTATTATAAAATATACGTAATAGAACATTATGAACTATAAATTTAATTTTACATGATAAATAACTTGGAAAAAATAATTTCAATATAATAAAAAAATAATGTATTATTTTCAATAATTAGATATTTTGCATTCCTTTTAATAATGTAATTACTTCCTTAGAGATGGGTAATACTTTAATGTTATTATATAATAATTAAAAAAACTGAAGTGATAGTTAAATATATTTATCCCTTTTATTAATAATAATAAAATTCCTAGTTTTTATCCCTATGTGAACACATAAAGATTCTTTTAAAATTTGGGAATGACATTTTGTCATTTATATATATATATTTTATAATGGATATAATCATGGACATATGGATTAATCATTATATATTTAAAACACAATAAAAATATAGGGTTTCAAATATATCCATCCTATATAATTTATATAAGTATATAGGTTATTAAAACCATTACATCTTTAGTTTAACCCCTGATAAACTTGCTTTTCTCTTAATAGTGGTAATTTTTTTTACTTTTCATACTTTTCAATATGATAAAATATCTCATTTAACTTATTACCAATTATTTAATATTACAATTGAAAATATAAAATCAATATTATTAAATTTAATACCCAAAATTTGAAGAATGTAATTAAAGTGTAAATACTCATATCTTGTGGATAAATGAGTTTTTAAAAATTATATTTTTTTATGTATATCATGATTTCACATGAACTTTATTATAAAAAATAAACATTATTTAAATTTCATTTCACATATATAGATATATAATCTATTAACTTCATTTAAATCATTATAATTAGTGACTGATATTAATTAATTAAAATTCCGAATTTTTGTAACATAAAATATGTTTTTCGATAAAAGTGTGATTAATCCTAAAAATAAAACTACGAAAAAAAATTATATAAAGTCAATTAAAATGTATTCAATGAAGAAAAAAATAAAAAATCATGTTAAAAATCCAATTTATATCACTGTGTTACATTTAAATTATTTTTTTTATTAAAAAATGCGGCTATTTTAGAAGATGTTTTAATTTTCAGTGAACAATGAAAAATCCATCTCTTAAAAAAATATTAAATTTTCACCCAATGTAAATTTTTCTTGTTTCTTAAAAATATTTGGTCACGTATTATCATTAAAATTTTAAAATATGAATAAATTAAAAATAATATTTTATAAAAAACAAATAAAAGATTTTGTGAATTATATAAATACTTTTTCTGACAATTGATTCCTCATTTGAAAATATATTTTATACATATAAATTTTTCATACATAATTTTCAATGGGTTTCTATTAATATTTTTATATGAAATTTTAACACAAAACTTATTACAGTCACATTTAAATAGTAAATTTTTGTTCATTAAAGGTCTCTGTTTCATTCCATATATGTTATAAAATATATTATTATTCTTTTAAAATATCATGGTTTTTTATTATACAATCCGTTGGTAAATTGAATCATATATATATGAATATAGATGTTTGAATCAAGGGTTCCACATTTAAAAATTCTCTTATAGAGAACCCAAATTATAAAACATTTAAAAAATATCCTCATGAAAAGAGAGAAATGAAATATGATAGTCATCTGGAATGACTTATAACTTGGACACAAAATATGAGAACATTAGTGGGATGTGAAACTATAGATTGAGAGAAGAAACACAATGAGAAAATAGTAATTTCTACCAATAGAGATCATTGAACACTAAAACGTTAATGATCAAGATAATGTTAATGACTATAAAAACATAATGCTTTGTTAGGTAAAAGCCCATCAATTCACAGAATATGATTATAATAAGGTAACATTATATTTTTGAAGACCCTTTTACTAGAGTTTAGTAATTATTGTACCATCTGGATTTAATAAATAATGAAATATACTTACTTGATATCTATCTATTTCAAATTAATTATTTCATCATTTAGTTATGATTTAATTAATTTACACATTATCTTTTAATCCATATAATTTACATCAATTATAAGTTTATTTATGTCTAAAGAACTAAATTTCACTATTAATAGATCATAGGAACCATACATAAATAATATGTTATAAATCATTTATTTACTTATTAACAAAATATTAAGATTACTACAAGAAGCTATGATAATTAAAAGAACAATAAACAATCATATGATTATATAAGGAATTTTACTCCCAAATTTATACCAGAAGATCAATATATATAATTCCTAAAACATTTACCTATATAATCATGTTATGTTCAGTATTATCAAAATTAAATAATGTTTCCGTCTTAATTGTGGTCTCATAACATTTAACATACATCCCTAAAATCAAAAAAACATTTTTCGGAAATAATAATTTACTTTAAAAATAATTTTTTTTTATATTCTTAACCCATTAAAACATCCCCATAAATATCATTATCCCCATGAAAATAATAAATGTTCAAAAATAAATGATCTTGTAACATTTTTCCCTAAATATAAGAAAATATTTATCTATCAAAACATTTATGAAAAAACAATGTCATACTAACTGAGATATATCATTGGGTGGGGGTAGGCGTTGAACCCTTCTCATCACTCAATTGTGGTTTATATCTTCAGGGTATTTTTAGATGTGATAGGTTTTCTACCATCATTTGTGTTGTCCTTTTTATAAAAATATATTGAAGACAGACCTATTACAATCTCAAAAATAATATTACCATCCAAAAAAACATAATTAATCATTAAATTACTTTTAAACCTGTATGGTTTTCTATACAACATATATTTTATACAAAAAGAAATAATCATAAGTGAATCTTATAAATATTACATAAATGATCATATTAACTATTATGGATTAAAATACTTTAAAACGTATTTCATATAAATATTTTTGATTTATTTTTAAAATAATGTTATTACTAAATTCTATAAAAAATTCCATGGTTGTATTTCTATATGCGTTTACCAAAAATATCCTTAATTCTAATATAATCAAATTAAATAAACCCTTAAAGGTATAAGACATTCATATATAAATATGATCAACTATATAATAATCATCTATAGACACATTATATATTTCCATTACCACTATGATATATCACAGGTTTGCAATGGTTATATACTTTGATTTATCAAAAGTGTTCATATAAAAAATCGTAATTAACCTAATCATATCCTTCATGTGTATCATAGCAGGTGAATAGTAAGGGTACAATCACTATGCACAAGCACTACATCTTGGATATACTCATACCAAGTCCTTTCAGTGATATTACCTATTAATGAATATGTTCCAAAGAAATTTCAACATAAAATATACAAAAATGGATGTAATTAATAGAAAGCAACATAATCTATACCATACCTTAATTTTATGTTGTTATCCATCTCAGAGATTGATCTTAAAAGTCATTAATATGGTTATATTCCATAATATATATTTTCTTAAATCTACTTCCATAGGATTCTACTACCTATTTTCTAATACAAACTATATAAACTCAACTACCATATGATGAAACATGTTGTTACATTATTGTATTGGAATAAGATACTCATGATATCATCCATATAGAGTATATTGTTTAGTTTTTTGTAAACTAAAAATGTGCATAAATTTAATATTATATTATATAACATGAAATATAACTCTATGAATGTAAATATTCTACATCATTGAACTCATTAATGGATTCAATTTTCCATTTCATATGGAATAAGAAAAAATTATGTATGAGATTAGGTTGTCTTTGAGGTTTTCATATGTTCTATATTATCATCTTTAAATATGGGTTATTCAAAATAGAGTGGTAAAAAAGGGAAAACACATGAAATTTAATTTACAACTTTTACCTAATTATTAGTATTGAAACAATAATTTTTGATCATAAATGGTCAATTTTTTAATAACATGAGATTGAAAAATATCCATCTATACCATAACTATTTATATTAACACATGTATATCGACTAACAATCTAATAATGATGTAATTCATGATATCTGATATCACAATCTAATCCTCAAATCCATTATCTAATACATCATTCATAAATGTTCAATTCATTAACCAAATACCCAAAAAAGTTTATTTCATGATACATACTAATGGAAAAAGAGTATATAATAGACCCCACCTAAATCTTACCAGGTAAAATGCATTCATCATAAAAGTGAGAATAAAAATTCAAAACATTATCAATATATATATCGTTTTTGGAAAAACTGAATGAAAATGATAATGTTTCCTGATATCCAACTAAAAATAAATCATCAAAAGAAAGAATATGGATGTGAACATTTCATCATATCCCCATTATAGAATATATAATCTTCATGTTATTTTTTATTTATGAGTGGAAATACCATAAAATGATCATTAACAAAAACATTTTTTGAAAAAAACTTTTTTAAATTGAAAGCATTTTTTGAAAACAAAAAAAATTATAGAATATTAAAAAACATATATTCATCAGATAGAACTATAAATTTTGTTAGGAGTTCTTAAATTTATCTAATGGTCATCATTATGGGAACATTCCAATAATGTATTGTACAACAAGACAATAATTCTCTGACATTTTTATTAAAATTTTAAACATTACAATATTTGTTGAATTAGAAGATGATTCCTTATTTATTTTTTTAACAACATCAATGTGTAAAAATTTCTTTCATATAAAATTAACTAATTGTAAAAATATTGTTTAATTTTTTATTAAAATTGATGATATTGAAGAAAAATATATCAGACTTATTTAAAAATTAAAGTTAATTTTTTTTTAAAAATATTTTGTTCTAATGATTATTTTAATGATAAAGTCAAAAATAAATCATATAATCATAAAAAATTAACATTGAAGAATAAAATTTAATTGTTTTTTGAAATAACTTTATTATCATTATCATTGTAGATACATTAAATATAATATTGAATAAAGATGAGAATATGATATAACCCCTTAAATTTCTATAACATTTTAATTATAATAGACAAGAAGTAAATAAATAAACATGAAAAATTAAATACCATGAATAATAGTTTTTCGATGATATGAAATATCTATGGTGATGTATTGAATTTATATAAATTGATATTGGTGTATAACATATATTATGTCATTAATAATAGAATTTGAGATAAATAAACACAAAAATTATCATAATAATGTGGTGGCAGTTAATTAGTGATGTGATTTTGGTTATCAAATGTAATGTAAAAAATAATAAAATTGAAATAAAAAATAAATAAAAAATAGATTACATCATATATAATCACGAAAAAATATAATTACTGAATAATTGAGAAAAATTAATGAAACAAAAGTGAGTAATAAAACACATTTCAATTATTAGCATTCTTTTTAATCCCCTTGGATGAAAGAATTTGAATTAATACTTAAAATACTATCAAGATTTCAGGATTCATGATATAATATATTAAATTTACTATATATATTCCATAAATATTATATTAGGTGTGAAATATTAAAATATTCTATAATTAGGATAAATCGAGAGGAAATATCTTACCTTAGGTTCGACATGTCACATATGATATTAATCAATGAAAATAAAAAAAATTGATAAGTTTTTAATAAATAAGGATTTATTTTTTTCTAATCGTTTTAATTTTTTCTTCTTTTTTTATATTTATTTATGTAATCAATTTATTTCACTTTGGACAGTTTGATGATATTTAGGTTTAAATCCAAAATAGATTACGTAGTTTGATTTTTTAAAAAGATTTTTTTATCCAATCATCCCAATAATAATAATCATTATATAAATAATTTTTTTCATAAATTTTACATTTAAATGATATAATGAAATGTGGTTATTAAATATTTATTATTTTACAAATTTTGAGACGGTAAGCCGTATATATGAATGAGAAAAGTTTCCTTTTTTATCTTTCATCATAAAAAGGTAAATTTTATTTTACAATTTAAAAGAAGATATATAATAAATGTAATATTAGTTCTTTTATATTGTCATATATATCATCTATGTTATGTGGTTATGAAAAAAAATAACACCACTTCATGTAGGTGGTAGACCACAAATAAGAACAAATGACACAATAAGTTTATAGTGAATGAAATTATATGAATGTAAATTATATATTAAAAGTTATAAATTTTAAATATTTCATAAATATCATATATATATATATATATATATATATATTATCCATCATTATTATCATCTATATGAGAAGGCGATGGAAATAAAATTAAATAGTTTCACGATGCGACAGTCCACCGTACACCAAAATGACTAGTTTGATTTATATATGATAGAAGATGAAATCAATATAGCATATTCCATTAACATAACAAAAAAGTGTATATTTTCTAAAAAAATTTCATTATATATTTATGGTTTAATATTATGTGAATTGGGTGGATGAATAAATGGAAAAAATTTCTTGGACATGAATTATTACACTTCTTCATAAATCCCCATTAGGATTTCACCAAAATTATTCCTATGATGGGGTTTCTATAATAGATAGTATATTTATCTTGATAGTGATGTTAACAATGTATTTTTTCCAAGTATTTTCCTACTAAATTTTTTCTCTATGTGTGAAAAAATGAGCACAGATGATTCCCCTTTAAAGTGATGGGAGGGACACATTTTGAATTTTAAAATGTATTAAATCTATATAAAATTTTTCACATTGAAAATTATTTATGAAATTATATATTTCAAATTAATTACTCATATTGGTTTAATTTATATCATCATATAAATGTTGGTAAAGTTAATGTTTATAATATTTTTTACCCATATTATTTTATTTTGACTTTCTCACAATTACCATGTTATTAGTCTTTATAATAATTATTCTTAAAGAATACTACTATAAACAATAACATGGTTAATAAATTGTAATTTTATAATATTATAATCAATATCAACTAAACATGTCAAAAAAATAATATTTTTTATAAAATTCAGTTCATTCAATAATGTATAATTCTTTATCAAATACTATTAATGTCAATTTCGTAACTATCTATTTCATTTGTCCTAGAAGATAATTCTATGGAAAACAATTTCAATATAATCCCTTAAAAAACAAATTAAATTACTTATATATATATAATTAGGGGTAATCTTAATGTAAATCAAATTATATATCCTTCAATATTTTCGAAATCATTTATTTTATTTTCCTTTAAATTAATTAATTATGGAATCATTAGTGCCTAGGAATTTTAGGTTATTATGTCATAAATAAATAATTTAAAAAATAAATCCCATATAAATACAAGCTAATAATCATTTAGGTGAATATTTATAACTGATCATACCTTATTTTTGTAATTATGGTAACACATAAGTGGATTTAAAATGTACAAAAATGACCTTTTGTCTATTTGTTTAATTAAATTTTTGTAAAAGTCAAGATCATTTACATTTGGAATAAAAATTATTAATTTAAAGAACACATATAAAATAATATTTCAATATTACTATATAATTAAAATTATAATTATTTAGGTAATCATTAATCATAAATATTTAGTTTAACACCATGTAAACAAGTTTTACCTTAACCATGGTATGAAATGATTATTGTTTTTACTTTTAATTATTACCAATGATTATGTTGAAGATATTAACTAATATTACGGAATATTATTTTAAATATTTTTTTGGTTTTATAAAATTAAATTTATACAATAAGATGGATTTTAATTTAATAAGAAACTAGTAAAACTTGTTAAAACACAGTTTTCAGAAAATTTATATCTCAAAAATATATTGACCATAAATTAAATTAATGAATGAAAATCGTCCTTATATTAATTTCTATTCATTTATATAGATATCAAATTTATTATTTTCATTTAAATAATTCCTCATAATGGGTTATATTAATTTATTAAAATGAAAAACATTATGAAATTAAAAAATGTTATCTAAAAAATACATTTTATGCCAAAAAATAATCTTTTAGTAAAATAAATTATAAATACCCTTAAAATTTAATTAATTTAATTAAATATGAAAAATATATTATTATTTTTCATAAAAATTAAATTCATATAATAACGAGAAATTTAAAATAAATTATTTATTTAATACAAATGATAATTAAAAAAGGGGTATTGTCACTACTCGTTGAATTATCAATATTTTTAGAAAAATAATAATGTATCACCCTATGATAATTATAATATGACTATATAAATATTTTATTTAATTGTGTACAATATAATTTTTCATATTTGGATATCTATTTATATAATTTTCTTAAAAAAAATATATTTTTTTGGATAAATTATTTAATTCTGAATCATATAAAGACTTCAGCAATAAATGGGTATTTTTAACCAATATACATTATCTATATTAAATATTAACAATTAATATTAAAAAAATTATTATTTTAATTAATAATACATATTCTAATGTCCATTTGATAACATTTATTTTTACATCATACATGATGGTTCTTATAGGCTCAATGGTTATTGTCGTATATTATATCAATCAGAATGTTATTTATTGAATCAATTGGGGTGTTATAGTAAGTGTCACAAGTCTAAGGGGATTTTTTAACCATTAAATATACAATAAGGTAAAAGTTAAAACCTCACCATAGATTTTTTCTTTAGACATCCCAAAATATTCAAATGTAATAATGGTATTTGGGTTATATTTGATCTTCTAAAAAAGTAATCACAAATCATTACTATTATAAAATATTTCTCTATTAATCAACATGATATAATATATATTAAATTAGTTGTTAGTTTGAATGTATTGACAACTTGTAGAATATATAATTTGGTTAAAAGGATAACCTCAACATTCTTTAAATGTATTAAGCAGTATCTTGATTTAGAGTTCTGTTTCAGTACTTCTTATTAACCTGAAATAAATAGTCCATCTAAGAGAAACATTTATACCATATAGGATATACCAATACCTTTTCTATGTATTTCAGAGGTGGGTGGTTCAACACCATACCCTATTCAATATTTCATAAAATAATATCATTCACTCTATAATTTATATGGATATGTATGAATAATTCTAGATAGAGAAGTGTACAATTATATAAAGATGGGTCAATATTAGATAAATATATATATTTCGAATTTTTTGGTGAGGTAATATCATATAATACTAGAGAAATTCAGTAACACATTAATTATGTATAGAGTTGATAGAAAATATTTACGTATATTAATATATAATGTCTTGATTTTGATATTGGTGAGAAGTTATTTTGACGAATTTCTACATGACAGATGGTTTAGAGATTTTAAAATATTGATGGGAAAATCACCATGTATATTCTCCCCTTCATGATTACATATCAAGTAGTTATGGTAAATTTTTTCTTAGTACTTCATCCAATCCACTCACAAAATCATGATATGTTCTACATATCTATCATATGTATATATTTTAACATCACATATAATACTCACAAAGGGCATAATAATGGATCATGATCATTCCTATAAAGGAAAATTAGTAGAAATATTGAATTATAGAGATAATGATATATAAAAATGACTATTCACATGCTTAATGTTCTATAGAGGAATGAAAACAATATGGGAATCTAATTTGAAATGAATGAACATGGATCTTCATTTTAGGTATGGATCTTTATTTTTGGTTTCTTTTGAGTAGAAATAAAGAAATGAATAATTTTCTAAGTACAAGCTGTGTACTTTTGAGTACACGCCATGTGGGTGACCTATCTGACCACCTAAAATGGGAGTCTATTAAGGCTATTACACAACGCATAAATTTAATAAACACTCCATGTAATTTTTTTTAATTAATGAGTTAGAATAGGGTCATGTCTCATCTCTAGAACACTCTTCTCCAAACATTGGGTCGTCCTGGAGTGAGTAGGAGAAATGATCAAAGTTTTAGAAACCGTTTCTCCATCCAAGGTCTGATTCGAACTCCAACTGGTGTGTTGAAATCCCACCAATGAGTTATTCCTTTTTTTTGATCCACTCTTCCTAATTTATCTTCTCTTACTGGTTATTCAAGATTTAATGTTTTGACCTTTTGTAGATCTATGATGTTCTAGGCTGATTCAATGGCCGATGCTCGAGAGTGTTCACTGTACCACATCGATGTAGGTGGTTTGTGCCTTTAATTGATTTTTTTGCTGATATGTGATAAATTTTCTGAATACACAGGTTTATGGTATTGCATGTTATGAAGGTGAACCATATTTATGACCATATTATTGTATGTTTTATTGAGAAACAGTTATTCATTATGATTAAAGTTTATTCCCTGATTATGGATGTGTTTACCCTATTGGATTGGTTATGGATGGTGGGTATAGGATTCTAGTACGGATACATTGTTTTCCATGCATAGTTTTGTAAGGATGGAGTTTCTATTTACATGAGATTCATGTGATTCTCATTTGTAATGCATGTCCAAGGGGAATTGAATGTGAGAGATTCCAGAGGTAGGGTCTTTTATTTATGAATTTTTTTATGATTGACCGTAGGTATTGAATGTGAGAGATTAGGTGGGATCCTTTACTAGAGGGTTTAGACTTTTAGAGCTACCCATTGGGTTATTTTTAAATGAATGATGGACAATAGGGCATTGACTATGATGGATTCCTGGGGGTCATGGTTTTGTATTATTTCTATAAAAATAAAAGGGGTATTGTCCTTAATAGCTAACAATGAGGTCCTTTATAAATGACTTGTGCCATCTGGGACCAAAGGGGTTTGAATGCATGAGCTTTCATAGAGGGTAATTATTTATATTATTTTGATTATACGTTGAAATTTTTGGTTCAAACTGTGAAATATTTCTTAATGGTTTTCTATTTAATGATGGAATGATGTGACAAGCCTTCCAAGCTAAATCACAAGCTTGGAATTGGCCTTACTTGTTTCTTAGATGGTCTATTAAGACATCTATTTTGATATTATATTGGAGATACAAATATTAGGAAAGATATATAGATATCATTTATTCAGTAGATTGAATAATAAATGAAAGTAAATGAATGAAATTGAAACCCGTAGGATTGTTCAATTTTGAGTACTTCCTAGTTTATTGCATTAGTTCTGCTTATTAACTGCTACGTATATTCACTGAGAGTTAGGGATAGATCATATTGTGGTTTCCAAGTGGGATTGATCTGACACCCTATTTGAGTTATGATTTTGGAGCCAAATATATTATATGATTGTAGGTATAGATAAGGTCAATCACCCTTTTTTATTAGGTACTTGATTGTTGTTGAAGCTAGAGAGCATGTGACCAAGATGAGGTTTACGATGTTGTTGGAGTTTTATTTTTTCTATACTTGGGATTAGTAATGTATTTCTAGAATTTTGACTTGTTTGGATACTTTCCTAGACATATGTGGCATGCATCATTTATATATATACTCATGTTGCTTTCTACTATCAATCTTCCACAGTTTACATCTATTGTATGGTATTACTAATTTTTCTACTATTTATAATTTGTTATTCCACTATGTATAATATTCCAATTAGAGAATAGTTTCCCAATTATTATACCTTGACAATCTCTTCTTGTTGGTATCCTCTGGCATTTGGGGAAATGCTCTTCAAGTTATGTGACAAACTAGGTATGGTGCACCTCTTGGAGACACCCCGAACCAGGACATTATAAAGTGGTAGCAGAATAGTTTCCTTTAAGATTTGTCTTAATATTTGGAGACTATAGACATGGATATGAAAGAATAGGTAGTTTGTAATATGATATTCCCTGGATTATCTGACCCATGTACATGGAAAAGCCATGTTACCTTGAATGTTTCTTTGTTTCTAGTTTTGTAATTGGTACTATTGATTTGATTTCATTGTTGGGTGATTTCTTTGTTTTGTACTATTATCATTGATATTATTGAGGTTCTATTCTGTTGCAACCAGATGATATGAGGTTATTTCATATGATGCATCATATAAGCACTTTTTCTATAGAACATGTCCTACATTCTCGTCATTCCATTTAGGGTGGATTAATGATTTCATGATGCTGTGATAGATGTTGTGATAGATATTCATGCTGTTATGAAATATGACATGATATAATACTTTCTATTCTACTATGATATTAAAATTGAAAAGTTTCATTTGGATTAATCCCAAACATTGGTCCCTGAGGTGTTTTGGGGACTCTTTAGAATATAATTTGGTGGATCGTGTTTGATATTGAATTGAATTCATTCAAGGTATGATATGAATAATGATTCCAAACATTTATTCGCTGAAGTATGGGCTCTCAAAATTTAAAATTTTTCATTACTTGGACAAAATTATATGTTTTTAGGGGTTTTAGAGAAGTTATAGAGTCTTAGTAGCTAGAAACCCAAACAACACGACATGTGATGTTTTGAACCCACACCATGTATTCTTCTATTCCGGAAGAACTTAATTTTCTCAAGTATAAGATGTGTACTAGGAGTACTCACCTTGTAGTGAATAAACATGTGACTGACTGTGAGTGCAGAGACACGGGGTTGGGAAACTTTTTTTGATCATGTCATGTCTAGATTGAACACGCCGTGGTGTAAGAACTGTGTGTCTGACCATGTTACTAATGGCACAGGTGGAAGATGATTTCATTGTACACATTGTGTCTTGATTGTGCATGCCATGTAGCTATCAACAGTTTATCTAACCGTGTGACTAATGTCATGGGAAGTATGAAATTAACCAGTACACACCGTGTTTAGGGTGAACATACCGTGTAGTGTTACCAAAGAGGGAACCGTGCATTTCTAGATGTGTAGAAATACTTGGGAAAGAGAGAAGTTTAAAGTACACAACATGTCTTAGGAAGAACAATTCATGTGTAAGGATGTTACAAAAATATGTCTGGAAGAGGTACAAGCCATGTTAAAAGCTTTAGGTAACACGTCATGTAGGCGATATACATTCCATATAACCCTTTTTTGTGAAACATGAATGTTTTTTATATAGTTACTTTCTTTAACATATATGTTTTTTCTTTGATAACATTTTATTGAGGTTTGTGGTTGACTTTACAGAGTCATTCCATCAAGAAATCTTCCAGTTGTATGCCAGATGTAAGGAAATGATCAGACACCAAAATTAGTAGATCAAGGACTATAAGCAGATCCTACCATCGTTCCTATCTTGGATCAACCAATTATACTAGACACAAGTACTTATTCATAGTAACGTGAATGATTTTTGGGGATGTTATAGACTTTAATCGGAGCACCGAATCCTATACCGTCCATGAAAATGTTTCCACGGGTGTTCCAACAACATCATCTTATAACTTATTCACGGGATGAAGGACCACATGCTACAGATTCATGGTTGGAGGCCATGATTTCTATATTTGAGATCTAGAGATTCTTCTAGATAGTATGTTGAGGCTCGTGACATACATTATACATGATTCTACCAAGAGATGTTGGGATGTTATCTCACAAGAGGGACTTCATGAGGATGTGTCTTGGGAATCATTTCAAAGGATCTTCTAGGATTACTTCTATGCCAAGATGGTGAGGGATGATCGAGACATTGATTTCATGAATTTGGTATAGGTATCTCTTTGGTTATAGATTACTCATATCATTTTACAGAGCTTGAGCGATTATCACATGTTCTAGGAGGTGACGAATTATCTTTAGCGAGGATATTTGGGGATGGTATCAGGTATTACATATGATAAAAATTGAATGTGTTCATGCTAAAATCGATGACTGTTATAGTGAACCAGGAGTTGAATACTGAGTGCAATCTAAGAGATTTTGAAGCTGTGAGCCAGATCTATTCATTATCATGGGCCGGTACATGTTCCAAAGATAGAAGAAACTGCCGTAAATATATTTCATGTAATGTTTATTTAGGTAGCTAGGTGGTATTGTACCAGTGTGGAATGAGTGGGAACATGAGACATCATTGATCGAGATACCCAGTTGAGTTCTGATCTTACAGAAATAAGGCTAATATTCATCATTTTTATGGGTTGAAATCACCAGTAGTGGGTTATAGGGGTTCTGCTATGACCCCTTGTTTTGTGGAATTACCACCATTTTCTCTTTAGTCAGGGAACATGAGACCATTAGGCTGTTTCGGCCGAGGAGGTGTTCACTGACATGGTATTCAGGATACCATTTTTCAACAACAGGAGGGTGGATCAGCTCAATGTAGTGAGGTAGGGTTGCAGGGGCAGGATATAGGTCATACTTTTGCAGTGTAGCTGACCGAGCAGGAGTATGATCTCCGACCTTCTACAGTTATTGGTATGATTCTAGTTGCCTCATTTTTAGCTTCTTCTTGATTTGATATAGGGTCATTCCATAGTTTTATATCTATTGTGGTTGGGGAGATCCTTGTGCAATATATATTCACTTCTGAGGATGTTGTGAGGCTAGACACTCTATTTAGGATTAAGACATATATTTTATGCTAGTGCAAGGAGTGCCCTCTTGAGGTTGGTGGGTATCTTATTTCATGAGACCTATATGTCATAGAGATGAAAGGATATGATGTCATTATCAGAATGAACTTTTTAGTCTTTTTTTGAACTTTTTCAACTACCATAACCACTTGGTGATTTTCACGTCACGAGAAGGTGGGTCTATTCTATACAAGGTCAAATGGTATGTCCAGGCGAGTAGATCTGGACCCGAGAATCATGGGTTTGAAGGAATTATAGCCTAGATAGCTAGTTTATATTTGGGAGATTAGGGGAATTCACAAAACGATGTTCCTCCAGTGGTGGATCATTTTAGGGATGTCGTTCTTGACGACTTCTCAAGTTTACCTCCAAAGATATAGGTATCTTTATCTATTGAGATTATGCCAAGAGTATCACAAGTGTCCATTCCTTTTTATAAGATGGACACACAAGATTTATATGATCTCATTACATTGTTATATGAGTTATAGTAAAATGGTTTTATCCAACCTAATAGTTATCCATCAGATTTACCTGTCCTTTTTGCGATGAAGGTGGATGGTACACTAAGACATTGTGTGGATTATCAGAAGTTGAACCTATTGATAGCCAAGAACCAATATCCCTTGATAAGGATTGATGATCTCTTTGATCAGTTTCAAGGAGCCCAGGTGTTCTCAAATATTTACTTGAGATGCGATTATCATTGATTTTGCGTTAGACCATTAGATATAACTCTTATGGCATTTCACAGTTGGTATGGTATATACGACTATTTGGTCCGTCTGTTCGGTCTCACAAACAAACCTGAAATTTTCAGGTCACTGATGAACCAAGTGTTAGATCCTTACATTGATTATTTTGTGGTAGTCCGTAGATAATATATCTTAGTGTAATCTCACATTCGACACGAACATTCCATCCATATTTATATCATTTAGAGTACACCGAGAGAGCATCAGTTATATGATAAGCTATCAAAATACCAATTTTGGATAGACCATATTCGCTTTTTGGTTGATGTTATCTCAGAGACATGAGTATCAATAGACCTAGAGAAAGTGAGGGAGTAGTTTCCTGGGAGCATACAAAGAACTCCACTGAGGTACGGAGATTTCTTGGGTTGGCTTGTTACTACAGGTGACTTATACAATAATTTTCATACATAGCAACTCCATTGATGGGCCTAACTAAGAATAGTGAAATGTACTTGTGGAAAGATTCAAATGATTAATCTTTTTAGGTTTTGAAAGGAAGACTGACTTCAGCACCGATACCAGTTTTCCAGAGATGGGAAACAATTACACCATTTACTGTGATGCATCAGGTATTGGGCTAGGAGCAGTTCTTATGTAGGGGGAATGAGTCATTGCATACGTGTCTTGGTAGTTGAGGCCACATGATAGGAATTACCCAATTAAAGATATCATGTTTGCTGCGACTGTGAATTCTTTACACTGTTGGAGACATTATCTTTTGGGTTATTATATTGTGGTGTACACTGAGTAAAAAAGTCTCTAGTATATTTTTAATCAGCATAATCTGAATATGAGACATCGAAGTTGGGTTGATTAGCATCAGTATTTTGAATTTGAGATTGCCTATACACCTAGGAATAGAAATGTAGTGGCTGATGTGTTGAACAGGATTACTTAGATACAGATAGTTCAAGAGGCCAGTAGTGAGAGGCAGGTTATGGATCTATTCTCTAAGATGCATTTGGAGGTGCATGATAGATAGGAGATGACGTTCTATTCTTCTATAGTTGTTACCTCTAACTTACTGAATCATGTCGAAATGAGTTGGCTATTATACTGTGAAGGCCTAGTCATATGGGAGAGCATTTCAGAAGAGGACACTATTCCTGGGTCGACCATTTGAGATGATGAGATCTTGTGTTTCCGTGGATGCATGTGGGTGTCAGCAGACAAACATGAGGAGTTGATGTCAAATTTTCATTCCTCATGTAGGTCATTTAATCTGGGTGTAAACAATATGTATCGATATCTACACTATTAGAATTAGTGGCCATGCATGAGAGGGATGTTAATGGTTATGTTATGTTATGTTCTACCTTTTAGTAGGTGAAGGGGGAGAATCAATGACTAACAGAGATTTTATAGAATTTACCCATTATCTTGTTGAAGTGTAATGATGTAATGATTCATTTTATTATAGGTTTACCAAGGTCACCTTGAAAAAATTATACAGTTTGGGATGTAGTTGATAGAATCACAAAGGCTGAACATTTCTTGCTGATCATGGAGGCCTTCAGTTTTTCTGAACATGGAAGGTTGTAAATCTAAGATATTGTATGTTTCCATGGATTTCCACACTCTATCATTTCAGACAAGTATGCTTGTTTCACTTATAATGATTGTTAGGGACTACAAAGGGCTTTGGGTACATAGGTACCTCTAAGTACAACATACAATCCCTAGATAGATGGCTAGTCCGAGCACTCGATTAAGTTGTTGGAGGACATGCTTTGAGTATGATTACAAGATTATGGGGGTTCTTTGAAGAGATACATACCCCTAGTGATGTTTTTATACAATATTAGTTTTTAGGAATCGATTCAAATGAAAAAATATGAGTATTTGTATGTTAGGACAAGAAAATCACCCCTATATTTGCTGGAGGTTGGAGAGACAACTATGCTATGACCTCATATTTTACTAGAGACCACTGAGCAAGAGGAGATGATTTAGAAATGGATGGATATTATACATTCTAAATAGAAATATTATTTTGATCAATGGAGATAAACTTTTTATTTCAAAGATAGATATCCACTTTTCATACATATTGCATCGAGGTTAGGAAATAAGAGGATTATGAGATAGGGGAAACATTCCTAGAGATACTTCAGTCCATTTGAGGTTTTGGAAATAGTTAGTCTGGTTTCATATCAATTGTAGTTACCTCAAAGGTACTGGGCTATGCATGACATCTTTCATGTTTCTCAGCTATAACATTAGTTTTCAGACCCGTCTCACATTTTTGAACCAGATGAGTTTTATTTGGGGGTGGATGCATCCATCAAGGAGCACCCTATTAGGATTGTGGATCATAGAATAAATGTTATCCATGACTAATATTTACCTATGATATAATTTTTATGGAATTATGGGTGAGTATAGGATGAGAGTTGGGAGAGGGAGGCAGACGTTCGATCACAATGGCTAGAGTTTTTTAAAGTTTATTCTTCACCAACCTTGGAAGTATTGATCATTATTTGCAGTTTTTTTTGAAAAATGAATAAATGAAAAAATTTATATATATACACAAT
Organism: Viscum album; assembly: GCA_963277665.1. Classification (NCBI taxonomy): domain Eukaryota; kingdom Viridiplantae; phylum Streptophyta; class Magnoliopsida; order Santalales; family Viscaceae; genus Viscum; species Viscum album. The sequence goes on along the minus strand of OY728140.1, from coordinate 1,705,986,647 downwards.
GTATTTTTGAGTACACAGCATGTACGAAGTTACTATGGGTATCCGTGTACTAGCCTTGTAAGGGTTGAGTACATGGTCGTGTGGGTGACCTAGTAGACCACCTAAGCGGGATTCGGTTGAGGATAATACATGGCGATTAAATTAAATGATCACTCTGTGTAATTTTATTTTTAATTGATGAGTTAGAGTGGGGTTGTGTCTCATCTCCTGAACACTCTTCTTCTATCATTGGTTCTTTGAGGAATGAGTGTGAGCGACGATCAAAGTCTGATCCACCGTTTACTCATCCAATGTATGATTCAAACTTTAATTAGTGCGTTGGAATCCGAACTCTTAGTCCATCCTTCTTCCTGACCCCCTCTTCCTGATTTCTCTTCTATCATGGTGTTATTAAAGGTTGAATGTTTTTGACCTTTTTGTAGATCTACTACATTATAGGAAGATTCAAGGGATGATGTTCAAGAGTGTTCACCATACCACATCGAGGTTGGTGGTTTGAGCCTTTACTTGATTTTCATTGGATGATATGTGCTAAATGTTCCAAATACCCATGTTTATAGTATTGCATGTTATAGAATTTAACACTGTTTAAGAACTAATTATGGTTTGATTTACTGAAAAAGGGATATTGATTATGCATAAGGTTTATTAAATTGATCATGGATGTGTTTCCCATGTTTGATTAGTTATCGTTGTTTGGTCTATGAAATTTGTCAAGGTTTTTTTTCCATGCCTAGTGTTGTTAGGATGGAGTTTTTGTTTATATGAGATGCATGTGTTTTGCATTTGGAAATTATGACCAAGGGGAATGGACTGTGAGAGATTCCAGAAGTAGGGTATTTTATTTATGAATTGTTTTTATGATTGACCAAAGGCATTGACTATGAGAGAAGAAATGAGGTCATTTTCTAGAGGGGTTAGACTATGAAAGCTACATAGAGGGTCGAAATTAGATAAATGTTGGACCATATGGAATTGATTACGAGAGATTCTAGGTGTTCAATATATTGTATTATTGTTATGAAGACTAAAGGGGTATTGATCGTGAGAGCTATTGATGAGTTCTACATTAAATGATTAGTTCCATGTGGCTCCAAAGGTGTCAGAGTGTGTGAGCATTCTCATAGGGTTGTCAATTTTTATTGAATTGATGATATTTTGAACTAGAGGCATCAGACTATGAGAACATTCCCATAGGGTTTCTTTTGATTGATTGAATGATGTGACGAGCCTGCCCATCCAAAGCACATGCTTGGACTCGGTATTACTCATTTGTTTAGTGGTATTTTGGGACATGTATTTTGTTATTACATATGGGATACCAAGATTTGGATGGATCCTAAGATTTAATTTTTCAAATGATGGAATAATTTCCTAATGTAAATAAATGAAATAAAAACCCATATGATTGTTTATTTTTTAGTAATTCTTAGTTTATTGCTTCATTTATGCTTATTACCTGCTACATATATTCACTAACAGTTATGCGTGGATCTTTTGGCGGTTTCCTAATAGGATTAATCTCACACCATATTTGAGTCATGCTTTTGGTCCCAAATAAATTATATGGTTGCAATTATAGATAAGGGAAGTCACCATTCTTAATCATGTACTTGATTTTTTTTGGAGTTGGGGAGCATGGGATCAAAATGAGGCTTGCGATGATGTTGGATTTTACTACTTTATGTACTTTTTTTAGTATTGTATTTACATCATTTTAACCTGTTTGGATACTTTCTTAGACACATGTGATGTGCATCATTTATATACAAGCTCTAGTTCATTAATTTCTATCACCCTTCCATTGTTTACTTCTGTTGTATGGTATTACTTCTTACACTACTATTTACTATTTGTTATTCCACTATGTTTAATCTTCCAATGAGGTCATAATTTCCCCATTCTCATAAATTTTCCCTCACTTATTATTTAGTGGCTTATATATTTTGGGGAAATGCACTTGAGTTATTGTGACCAACTAGGTACGAGGCACCTTAGGGTGGAACCAAGAACTGAGACTCTATAGGAAACATGTGGATGTGATGAAAAAATATCCTCATTTGTTTTTATCGTAGTAATGGTGTTTCAAAGGGAATTTAATTTTAAGACTATTATAATGAAACATGAAAATATTTTATTATATATATATATATCTATAAATTTATTTTATTCATTTGATATCCTATATTACATGAATCCCTGATATTAAATGAAATTTGATATATTATTGACATATAATTATTTAGTTTCATTTTTATGCATAATAATTTGAATGGATGATGTAAATAGGAAACACTGTATTAAAAAATGTAATATTTACAAATGAATAAAATTGGTTCATTGGTAATGACATAATAAAAATAGAAAATTGAGAAAACAATTTCTATATAAATGAGTTATTTTTGTAAAATCTATTTTTATGTACATAATGTGTTTTGAAATTAATAAATTAATTTAAATAAAAACTATTGAATTATATTATTAATAATTTAATATAATACCTTAAATTAACATTTTTAACATTAAACCAACTTTTTATATTCATGATACAAGAGTATATATCCATTTTCTTAGTTAATTTTTTTAATCAATGGTATTCGTCGTGTTTTTTCTGCATATTTTAAAATGAATCTATTGAACATTAAATAATATAATCTTATAAAATTGGATTATATATATAGGGTAATTTCTATTATATTTGAATAGAGAAAATATTTTATTACTTTTTTAAAATATAACTTAACTATAGTTAATATTTGTCACACATGTAGTAGTGAAGCATGAAAAATATGATTACAACATTGGTATAAGGTATTAAAACACCTCTAAATTGATAAATTGTTTTATATGATCATTTTATTTGCCGAATTCCTATAATGACACATAATTTACATGGAAATATTTCTTCTTAAATACATGGGAATATTACGAGTCCGCAGTTTCTGACGACGCTTGATTCTGAGGCCCGGTGTGTCTGGAATCAATTTCTGATGTTTTGTTCGGGTACTTTAAGTAAACGTATGAGCGAGATTTTATAACTTTTGAACCGATGATCAGAACTGAAATCCTAGGGCACTGTTGAACTCACATTGTCGGTGATTTCTTAGTGAGACCTTCACCACAGTTGGGTTTTAACGAGAGTGGAAGATAGTTTTAGGGCCGTTTTAAATAAAAATAAATAAAAATAAAACGTAACTTATTTTTATTTGTTGGTGGTTAAAAACTCCAAGGGGAGGATGGAGGTCGGGGCCACCACACCCTAACCTTCCATGGGAGGTTATGGTGGTGGGTCCCACCCAAGCATAACCTCCCTTGGGAGGATGTTATAAGGTGGGGCCCACCCGAGATCCTTAACTCCTAAAACCCCATTAAACTCCATGGAACCCCCCGATTAAATTGGTGAAACACTTCACCTTCACCCATTTATTATTTGAGCCTCACCACCCTTATTAATTTGTAGGGTTGTCTCATTTAATTAATCACCTTTTTAATTCTTTATGCCAACCACTAAAATAAATATTTTGCTATTATTTTTTGTTGGAATAATCTTTTTGTGGAGATTGGGGGGAGGAGGAAGAACATGGAAGATCTTTAAGGAACATGTTCCCCTCAATGAAGAATGCCCACGACATCACCAAAAAACTTCATCCACGTCAAAGTAGAAGATGTCGCCTATGTAGAACGTTGCCAACGACAATGTCCCCTTATTCTACCGCCAACAAGCGACAATCGAGGTATGGGGATTTTTGTTTGTTTTATTCCCATTCTCTGACGTTAAATTTATGTAGTAAGTTATTTCCATATGATATCAACATAACGTGGGAGGGGGGGGGGTTCAGACCGCACGAACACGACCGACCCTTCCCCTTTGTTTGTTCTCATTTGATGATGAGGACATGGAAAAGAGGTGACAACGATGAAGACAGCGAACAAAGGCCACACTACCCAAAACCTCCATGAACCGCACCGCCCCCATGGCACCCGACGCACTACCCGTGCCCCAACATGCTGCCCGAGCCCTATTGCACTACCCTGACATGATGCCCGCACCACCTACCCGCATGCCCCGCTGGCGCCGCGTCGCCCTGCCCGGCGCCCCCGCACCTTGCAGACGACCTTCCTGGCGCCCCTGCGTCATGCCGACGGCCTTTCTAGTTCCCCCGCGCCGTGCCGGTGGCCTGCCTGGTGCCCCCGCGCCCTGCCCAGCACCCCGAGGCCCCCTACCGTGGTTTGCACGGCGTTCCGGCACACTGCCCATGCCCAAGCGCGCTGCCTGGTGCCCCGATGCCCTGCTCGATGCACCCGCGGCCTAGCCGGTGTTTATCCGGCCTGCCCGCACCCTGCGCGGCCTGCCTCTTGCCTCCCAGCGGACCATGCCTAACATAGCAGGCCGAACTACCCTCATAGTCTGCTCGGCTGAGCCCAGCAAACCGGGCCTAACTTAGGGGGCTGACCTACCCAACAGGCTGAGTCAGACCTATCTGGTCTGTCCGTGTTTACCCAGAATGGGTCGGCTCAGACTGGGTGGGAACGAGTCGGTCCGACAAGGTCAGACCGGACCCAGGCCCATGACCGACCCTTTGTTTACTTTGGCCATATCATTGGCACCATACGTACATTTGACTAACTATCAGTGGAGCTGGTAATATCGATGAGAGATGAGCCTTTTGAGAATACGATACTGGAGTTCGGGGTATAGTTGAGAGAGAGTCAGGTTGGTTCGTACACGAAACCAACCGGGCCCCCAGGACTAAAAAGCTAATAACTCACAGACTGGGCGTACGATTGACGCATCATCTGTTGTTTTGAGACCCCTATGATGTGGCAGACTTTTGAGATACTTCTTCATGAGACTTCGAGAGAGTTGGAGTATTGCCCAGTAGCTCATGGAGAAGATCCATTCAGTGATGATAAGATAGAGTGCGAAGCCCTAGTTGCTGACAGACCTAACGACTGCTTAACCGATTCAACTAGCCCAGTGGGGAGCACCTGGTAGATTGCGGCAGACCCATGGAAGAGTAGCACATAGTAGTTGGAGGAAAACCTGCAGTACTCGACAAGAGAAGTACCACTTCAGGATATTAGGGGGTGCTCTTAGTATTTGGAGGAATAACCACAGCGGAGTAGTGCCTAGTAGTAGGCAAAAGACCCGCGGTACATGACAGGAGGAGTACCTCAGCAGTCCAAGGTTAGTGAGAAACGCCTTGGTGTCATGACAGGCACACTGTTCTTAATAGAGGAGGATTTCTCTAGTAGCCGTGGTTTTGATAATGAAAATCCTTGTTGTAGCTAAGTTAATGACTTTTGTGTTTTCCTCATGATTGAGATGGGTTACTAGATAACGTAGGTATATGTATGGGCATATACCTATGTAACGGTTATCTGTTGTTTTTTACTTGTAGTTTATCTTTGTTGTATTTTTTGAGACCATGAGGGTCTCGAGGTCCCCACTGAGTATATTTATACTCACCCCTGCACGAGATATGTATGCACCTCATTGTGTTGGATGCAGACGATGGGCAGCGCTGACCGAGGCGGAGTGTATGAGGACTATACGGTACCCAGTGGTGGACCTCATCACCAGTCGGTACCTGGAGGAAACAGATGGACGTGGAGCACTGAGGAGGCTATATGTACCTACCCTTCAGGTAGGATCCGTGGTGGATGATCCAGGACCTGCTAGACACCTTCCAGCTGTTTGTCTTTTTAGTTGTACATGTTTGTCCTTTCCTTGTAATTTACTGTTGGTCTTGTATTTCCGGTCTCCTTTTCATTCCAGCACATCTTTTGTATATAGTTTTACATTGCGTATTACTTACAGTTGCGTAATATGTTTTGTGTGTTTACAATTCATAATGGAAATTCCTTCCCAGCATAGGGATTTAGGCCTTTGGTGCTAGTCACCAGCCCCTGGCCTATGGAAGGCCGGATTGGGGTAGTCATGACACTGGCCCCGAGGACGGGTTGTTACAAATTTGTATTGGAGAAGTCGGTTCTACCGCAGAACTCAGAACTTTGATTATTATTTTCTGTGAAGAAATCGTGTTAAGGGTACTGAGTGTGGTTTTTAGTTTAGGGAGTCCAGTGTTGGTGCGACGACCAAAGTATCCGTACACTAGGATCCTGACTACTGATTTCAGACATAGTGCATGAAAACACTGATTTAGTGTGTGTTTCTAATGTTTATCTTTAAGTCATCTCAACCAGGTCAGCTCACCAGGTATAATCGTTTGACCGTGTTGCAACTGTTTCTTTCAGGATGCATCCCTGCAGATGACCATTTAGAGCCTCGAGAGTCATATGCTCGGACATGCCACCTAGTGAATAGGCTTCGGTGCAGGGACCCTTTCCAGTTGAGGCACTAGTGGAGGCACCAATTTTACCACAAACTGTTGGTCCACCGATGCCACCAGCCCTAGAAGCAGATGATACCGGCTGCTTGATCACATTGCATGAGTTCGAGCACTAGAGGCCCCCAGGTTCCGGGGAGAGACATACCCACAAGAAGCTGAGGATTGTATGGAGGCTACGTTGATAGTCTTCAGGCTAGTAGGGACACCAATAGACTACATTGTGATCCTTACTTCCATCCTCCTTCAGGCAGCAGCTGGAAGATGGAGGAGCCTGATGCTTCAGGTCCCCGACGAGGTGACCTTACTCTAGACAGAATTCGAGAGCCTATTCCGGGCGTAGTTTTTTCCAGCTACCATTCGAGCGGTGTAGATACAGGAGCTACTTCATCTACAATAGGGTAGCATGACAGTAGAATAGTACTCAACGAGGTTCACCGACCTCTCATGCTACTCCATAGATATGGTACAAGACCCATTTTTTAGGGCCCAGACCGTCGAGAAGGGGCTCACGCGAGAGATCAGAGCCTCCATGATCTCCCTCAGCAATCCAATGCAGGTGGGAGTGTTGGGGCGAGCCATCATAGTGGAGTGTTTCCTTATTGAGCACTCTCCAGCAGTGAGACGCACTACTAGTTGACTTGTAGTGGAGTCTTCTCCAGCTGGCAGTAGACAGATGATGCAGAGGTCTAAGAGGACCAGACCTATAGGTGGACGACCGCACGACTCAGGATTGGTTGTGCATGACACCCAGAGTAGAGATAGAGCCAATCATTCCAGGAGCGGGCAATTTTACTCATGCGGAAGGATTGTTCACATGGTAGGTGACTGTCTGACCTGCCATTCTGATGATCAACAGTTAGTTGAAGAACCTCCCAGACAAAGGAAGAGATTCTATCGAGGTGGTCTGTAGGGCGCAGGAGGATGTGGCAAGGGAGATGGTCGAGCAGCTGGCAGCGGTCGGCGTTACAAGGTGATACCACCACCACCACTAAAAGGTCCACCCCGACTGCAGGGAGCTGGTGGATAGGGGAGAGATCAGCTTCAGGCAGCTAAGTCATACGACCATGGTTCTACTAAGATGATTCAAGGTACGATTTGTGTCTACTCCACCTTAGTTTTAGTTCTTATAGACACAAGTTCCAGTCATTCTTTCATTTCCACTACCCTCATTCGGAGCTTGGAGATTCCGACGGAGCCGTTGTCTCGATCCTTACGACTAGAGACTACTACAGGAGCAGACTCAATGATTATGCACTTGTTCCAGCATTGTGAGTTTACTCTCAGAGGCGAGAGCTTCAGCTGGGATCTCCTCATAGCGGCATCGAGGCCTTACGACGTCATCTTGGGTATGGACTAGTTATCTACAGTCCATACTCAGATTGACTGTATTAGGAGAAAAGTGTGGTGTGACTGAATGGATGGGACCGGGTTTACGTTCACCAGAAATAAGGGAACCTTTGCAGTGAAAGAAGGACTTAATCGGAGGAGGGGGCAGTCGATCACTCACCAGTTGGCTTGCCTTACCATTAGAGCAATTGATGTTGAGAGTACGACTTATCCAGCAGTGGTGGACCAGTACATAGATGTTTTCCCTGGAGATGTTCTCGAACAACCTCCTCGTAGAGAGTTGGACTTCTATATTGACCTGTACTCGAGACGACACTGATATCTACTCCAGCATATTAGATGGCTCCCGCTGAGCTTCATGAGCTGCGGGTACAACTGGAGGACTTGCACGGGAAGGGATTCATCTGGATCAGTGTTTCTCACTGGGCAGCCCCGTTTCTATTCACCAAGAAGGAAGATGGGAGCTTGAGCCTCTGTGTTGAATATCGTTTCCTAAACCAAGTGACCGTAAAGAACAAGTACCCACTTCTGAGGAAGACGATCTCTTTGATCAGCTCAAGGGAGCTCGAAGGTTCATGATGATAGACCTCAGATCAGGCTATCACTATCTCAATGTTTGAGATGAGGATGTGTAGATGATGGCCTTCAAGTGTCGGTATGGCCATTACGAGTTCTTGGTTATGAACTTTGGCGTAACCAACGCTCCAGAAGGGTTCATGAGTCTCATGAATAGGATCTTCCAGCCTTACCTCAATCTCTTTGTCGTATTCTTCATCGACGACATACTGATCTACTCGACTACTGAGGAGGAGCATGAATACCCCATTCAGGTAGTACTCGACACACTCAGAGAGAACCAGATTTATAGTAAGCTCTCGATGTGCCAGTTTTTATTAGAGAGGTTCACTTCTCAGGACATGTCATATCGGAGGATGGAGATGTAGTAGATCCAGCGAAGATAGAGGCGGTACTTGCTAGGGAGCCACCCAGGAGTGTGACAGAGGTAAAATATTTCTTGGGCTTGGCTGGATACTATCGGAGGTTCGTTCCAGACTTCTATAGAGTCACAGAAACACTATCAGCCTTGACGAAGAGTAGGAAACCCTTCGATTGGTCGGATAGATGCCATCAAAGCTTTCAAGAGCTGAGGCAGAGGCCGACTAGAGCCCCCATCTTGAGGCTTCTAGAAGAAGGCATAGGGTACATAGTCTACTGTGAAACATCATAGACCAGACTCTGGTGTGTCCTGATGTAGTAGCGAGCTGTTATTGCGAATGGTTCTTGGCAGTTGAGACAACATGAGCATAACTACACTACCCATGACCTGGAGTTAGCAGCATTGGTCTTCACCTTAAATATGTGATGACACAATCAGATGGGCAAATGTTTTACCATGTACTCTGATCACAAGAGGCTCAGGTATATCTTCTCTAATAAGGACCTGAACCTGAGACAACAACATTTTCTTGATTTCCACCAGGGCTATGACTTTGAGATAGTATATACTCTTGGGAAGGGGAATATTGTTTCAGATGCACTTAGTAGGAGGACTGGTATTCAGCTGCTAGGAGAGGCGACAGAGCAACTAGATGGCTTATATATATCCATTGTGGATAGAGATGGATGAGCCTATCTTCAGTCTCTTACAGTCACTCCTCCACTTCTTCAGTGAGTCAGGGAGGAGTATCATGGAGACGTTGATTGTGAGAGGTAGCATTCTCAGATATCCACAGGTCAGGCACCTGATGGATTTTCCGATGGTGGGGAGCACGTCATCCTCTTCAGAGGATTTCCTATGGTAATAGTTTTATTTCAGGAGGAGGTGTTGAGGGAATTACACACTTTCCCTCTAGATGTATATCCAGGGGTGATGAAGATGTACCATGACCTTCAACGACAACAATGGTGGCCATGTATGAAGAAGGCAGTAGCTGAGTTTGTCTCATGATGCCTCACTTGTCAGCAAGTGAAGAAACTGAACCAGGTACTAGCAGGCTTGGATCAACCATTAGAGGTTCCAGAGTGGAAGTGGGATGGGATATCCATGGACTTTGTGGAACGTCTTCCACGTACATCCAAGAGTCACGACTCGATATGGGTGATCATTGAATGACTGACCATGTCGGCCCATTTCCAACCGATCAGAGAGTAGGACTCAATAGAGAGCTTGTGATGCCTCTATGTGTAGGAGATAGTTCATTTTCAAGGAGTACCTTCTTCTATCATCTCTGACCATGACACACAGTTTACTTCCCAATTATGGAAGGGGTTGCAGGATGCTTTTGGGACGCAGCTTCATTTGAGCACCGCCATCCATCCTCCGACAAATGGCATGACCAAGCAGACCATCCAGCCCCTTGAGGACATGCTCCGTGCATGTGTCCTGGACTTTGGTCGCAGCTGTGAGGATAACCTACGTTTGGAGGAGCTTTCCAACAATAACAGCCATCACTCCACCATCAATATGGCACCTTTTGAGGCCATGTATGGTCGACCTTGCAGATTTCCACTGTACCTGAAAACCCTAGGGGAGTCAACACTGGTGGTACCAAAGATGGTATGCGCTACCACAGAGAAGGTAAAGATCATCCAAGAGTGGATGAAGACTGCATAGAGCAAACAGAATTCATATGTTGATAGGAGACAGAGGTCTCCTGAGTTCGAGGATAGCGACCACGTCTTCTTACGGGTCTCACCTCGATGAGGTCTACCAAGATTTGGCCAAGGTGGAATGTTGTATCCACAATTCATTGGACCTTTCCAGGTCCTAAAAAGAGTAGACGAGGTGGATTACTGCTTATCTCTTCCACCTCAGTTACACCGGGTGCACGACGTCTTCCATGTATCTCTACTGAGGAGATACGTGCATGACCCTTATCACATCATCGACCATAGGGAGTTGGACATATACGACAGGGAGACATTTACGGAGGTCCTAGTAGAGATCGAGGATCAACAGGAAAGGGGAATACGTGGATGGTATATACCTCTGGTGTGCATTCGTTGGTAGCACGAGAACCTCCAGGAGAGCACATGGGAGCGAGAGGCTGATATGCATGATCAGTATCCTTATTTGTTCCCTTAGTTCGAGTTATAGCTTATGGGGACATCAATCCCTAAGGTGGGGATAATTTAAAGACCCATAATTTCTGTGGAATTTTTTCTTAAATACATTGGAATATTATGAGTCAGCAGTTTCTAACGACGCTTGATTCTGAGGCCCGGTGTGTCCAGAATCATTTTTTGAAGTTTTGTTTGGGTACGTTCAATAAATTTACGAGCGAGATTTTATAACTTTTGAACTGGTTCTTGGAACTGAAATTCGAGGGCACCGTTGAACTTGTAGCGTCGGTGATTTCTTAGTGAGACCTTCACCGCAGTTGCGTTTCAATGAGGGTGGAAGATAGTTTTTGGGGTTTTTATATAAAATGAAATTAAAATAAGACTTAACTTATTTTTATTTGTTGGTGGTTAAAAACTCCAAGGAGAAGTTGGAGGTGGGGAACACTACAACCTAACCTCCCATGGGAGGTTATAGTGGTGGGGGCCACCCGAGGCTAACCTCCCTTGGGAGGATGTTATTAGGTGGGGCCCACCTAAGCTCCTTAACTCCTATGACCCCCTTAAACTCCATGGAACCCCATATTAAATTGGTGAAACTCTTCACCTTCCCCCATTAATTAATTGTACCTCACCACCATCATTAATTAGTAGGGTTGTCTCATTTAATTAATCACCTTATGAATTATTCATGCAAACCATTAAAATAATAATTACGCTATTATTTTGGGTTGGCATAATCTTTTGGTGGAGCTTGGAGGGAGAAAGAGGAACTTGGAAGATCTTGAAGGAACAAGTTACCCTCAAGGAAGAACGCCCATGACATCTACAATGAACTTCATTTGCATCAATGGAGAGGACACCGCTGGCGAAGAACGTCGCCAACGATGACGTGACCTCCTTCCTCTGCCAAGAAGAGACAATCGAGGTTGGGGGATTTGTGTTTGTTTTATTACCATTCTCTGACGTTCAATTTATGGAGTAATTCATGCCATATGATATCAACATAATGTGGGGGGGGTGTTTGGACTGTACGAACATGACAAAGCCTTCCCTATTGTTTGTTCTCGTTCAGTGATGATGACATGGAAAAGAGGCAAAGACGATGAAAACAACGAACAAAGTCCGTGCTATCCACGACCTCTGTGAACCGCGCCACCCCTGAAATTCCTAGAACGCTACTGATGTCCTCATGATGCTCATGCCCTAGTGCGCTACACCAGCGTGCTGCCCGTGCCGACTGCCCGCGTGGTCCGCCGGCACCCTGCGTGGTGCCCCTGCGCCGTGCTGGCAGCTTGCCCAGTGGGCCCACGCCCTGCCACTGGCCAACCTGGCGCCCCCGCACCCTACCTGAGGGCTTCCCAACCCCTTCTAACGGCCTGCACGGCACCCCGAAGCTCTGCCTGGTGCCCCGCGGCCCCCTGTCGCGGTCTGCCCGGTGCCCTGACACGCTGCCGACGCACAGGCTTGCTGCCCGGTGCCCTCATGCCCTACCTGGTGCACTCCCGGCCTGCCCGATGTTCAGCCGGCCTGCTCGCTCCCCACGCGGCCTTCCGCTGGGCTCCCAGTAGACCAGGTCTAACGTAGAGGACCGAACCACCCTCGTAGTTTGCTAGGATGGGCCCAATGGACCGGGCCTAACATAGAGGGCTGACCCACACAACGGGCTAGGTCAGACCCATCAGGTCTGTCCGGGTGACCCAGATCAGGTCAGCTCATACCGGGTTAGGCCGAGTCATTCCGACTGGGTCGGACCGGACCCGGGCCCACTACTGACCCTTTGTTTACTTTGGCCATATCTTTGGCAATGGATGTTTGTTTGACAAACCGTTAGCAGCACTGGTAATCTCGATGAGAGATGGCCTCTTTGAGAATACCCTACTAGAGTTCGGGGTATAGTTGAGATACAGTCAGGTTGGTTCGTACACGAAACCAACTGGGCCCCCGAGACTAAAAGGCTAATAACTCATAGACTAGGAGTCCGATTGACATGTATTCTATTGTGTTGAGTCCCCTATCACATGGAAGACCATTGAGATACTTCTTCATGAGACTTCGTGACAGATGGAGTATTTTCCAATAGCTCGTGGAGCAGATCCATTAATTGAAGTGCATACAGAGTGCGAAGACCTAGTAGCTGACAGACCTGACAACTGATTGACCTATTCACCTAGCCCAGTGGGGAGTGCCTGGTAGTTTGTAGCAGAACCATGGTGGAGTAGCGCTTAGTAGTTGGCGGAAAACCCATGGTACTCGATAAGAGAAGTACCTATGCAGGCTATTAGGGGGAGAACCTTGTATTTTGCGGCAGACCCACAACAGAGTATCACCTGGTTGTTGGCCGCAGACCCACGGTACTCGATTGGAGGAGTACCTTAGCAGTCCAAGGTTAGTGAGAAACGCCTTGGTGTCGCGACATGCCCACTATTCTTAACAGAGTTGGAGTTATCCAGTAGCCGTGGTTTCGATAATGAAAATCCTGGTTTGAGCTGAGTCAATGACTTATGTGTTTTCCTCATGATTGAGATGGGTTACTAGATAACTTAGGTATTTGTATGGGCATATACCTAATTAATGGTTATCTGTTTTTTCGTACTTGTAGTTTATCTTTGTTGCATTTTGTGAGAGCATGAGGGTCTCGAGGTCCCTACTGAGTATCTTTATACTCACCCCTGCACATGCTATGTCTAAACCTCATTGTGTTGGATGCAGACGATGGGCAGCGCTGACCGAGGCAGAGTGTACGAGGACGGGACGATACCTAGAGGTGGACCTCACAACGAGTCGGTACTCGGAGGAGACAGATAGATGTAGAGAACTAAAAAGGATATCTGTACCTATCCTTAAGGTAGGATCTGTGGTGGATGATAAAAGAGATGCTAGACACCTTCCAACTATTTTTATTTTTAGTTGTACCTATTTGTCATTTCCTTGTACTTTACTGTTGGGCTGGTATTTCTGGCCTCTTTTTCTTTCCAGCAAATCTTTTGTATATAGTTTTACTTCGCATTTTACTTCCTGTTGCATACTATGTTGTGTGTGTTTATAATATATAAAGGAAATACCTTCCCTGCTTAGGGATTTATGCCTTTGGTGGCAGTCGCTAGCGACTGGCCTATGGAAGGCAGGTTTGGGGTAGTCACGGCAGGCTCCCTAAGGACAGGTTGTGACAATTCCCATCTATGTTTTGAATATCTGGTCACTTGGTGCCATATTTCTTTTAATAATTACTTTATATTAATTTATGAAATTTATAAATTAAATATTTTACACTTTTGAAGTTAATAACTATAAATTTTTTTAGTATAGATAAAAAGAAGATAAAATGGGTTTAAATATTAATTTAAAATATTAATTAATATTTATCCTCATAATAATTTATCTATAACTTTTTGTTGAAAAGTCACTACCTCATATGATTACTCAACACAAACACTGTGTATCCCCTATAAATAGACAAATATCATAAATTATTTAAAAAAAAACTTTAATCAATAAATTTGTTTCATTTATTATATATATAAATATGATATAATATTTATTTTTTAAATGGTTCATGTTATAATTTCATTGTTTCGTTGTTTCCTATAATGTAAAATTAAAGGAATAGTTTAAACAACGATGTTAATGATCTCTTATGAATATATTATTCAGTAAATTATTTATTAATAGTGAGGATATTAAAAGGAAAAATGTGAATATTATATGGAGAAAAATTTAATCCTAATAACCTTTAAGAAAAAAATTTCAAATTTTATGGAGATTCACAACCCTTTACAACTTATAATGCTGTTAACATGTAAAAAATTAAAATTAATTAGCTATGGGTAAAAAAAGATAAGGATTATCCTGACACCTAAAAATGTTAAATGTTCAATAGATAGTGATATTATGACCTTATCATATTTTTATTCTATTATTTTTCCATTTGGAATATTTTTTACTTATGAATGACTCAATTATATTTTAATACATTTTGTACTTCCAAGGAAACACCTACCCTTACATATGAATGGTCACCTTTTCCCATCACTATGTCATTGATAACAATTTGTTAAACTCTACCAATCCATTAAATAATATCTTATTACAATCATATATCATATAATATATCTGTTGGTGTTTTATAATACCATAAAAACATGTGTTACGACATAAGTCGAATGAGGGTTCTCAATTAAGTGGTATACCATTTAATATGGAATTTACAATTTTGTTTCTTCTTCAGCTAATTATAAATCCATGGTATTCATTATTAAATAATTAGTTTAGTATTAGTTAATATATATATTTCCTATTATGATGATGGTCTTCTTTCCACCCATTGTATAGTCACCCAACCCATGTGCATATGTATGTCATACCATCTCCACAGAGTAGTTTAAATCATTTTGCATAACCAAATTTCATGGATGGTTATATTGAATAATTTAATAAAGTTATATATTAATTAATATATTTTATTGATTCTATAAGTTGTAATATTATTTACCATTCATTTATTCCCTGAATCATAAAATATGAATAATACTTCTATTTATGTTTGGAATAATGCTCAAAGGAACATTATAATTCATAATTATATCCATACATTTTACTAATGTCTGTAAATATAAATATAATGTGAATATATATCATAATAATATAATATTTATCATTCTTTTTATTATGAAACTGTTTTCTATGTATAATTAATGACACTACCAAAAAAATATTTAGGAAAAACAATTTTGTTTTCACAATGAACAGATTTTCAAAAATAAATGATAATAAATGAATAATAAGATGTTATAAAAATAAATTAATGGAATAATGTAAATGATTATAATTATTTAATAAATATATAATAAATATAATTTTTATATATAATATATTCCAATTCTTACGATGAATGATGAGCCTCGAGTTAAGTGTCTTATGTTATAATCTCTATGTTTATGAAGAATTCTTTTTATTAATTTATGGTAATTAAATTTTATGATATACCTATAATGAAATTAATAAATTTTATTTTACGATGATTATTTATCAAAAATAATTTTTATCCTTTTATTTTTCGCACTTTCTCTTTTCAATCAAATGAATGAATATTTTTAATAAAAACAATATTTATTTATATGTTCGAATGAAATATATATTTTTTTATATATCCATGATTTCTTAACGAAATTAATATAGTTTTATAAATAATATTATATTATATTTCAAATTAAAAATTTCTAAATTTTAATATGTTTTTATAAAATAATAATTTTTTCAATCTACTAAATTTGTTCTTAATGAAATTTTAAAAAAGAAAAAAATGAATGTTTTCTCTAAAAATATATAGATTGGTCATAATTTCCCATCCTTCTAATCACCAAATGCATTGAATATAAAATTAAATGTAAATAAATATCCTTTAATAATTAATATTTTCCAAACAATTAAAATATTTTTATAGTTTAAATACGGTTTTTCAAAATAAAAAAATTTATTTTTTCATCATATGTCACAAGTGAAATTTTGAAAAATATTTTCATCTAAGAGGACATAATTTGATGTTAAATAATCATTATCATGGTTATGACCCAATTTTATTATCTTTATTCTCCCACTTTCTAGTTTTTTATTAATATTACAAAATTTTATTTAATCTAGTTTTTTCCCAAGGACATTCTACAATGAATTTTATTTGAAATCCATTTCTTTTTCACATGTTAATTGATGATAAAGTTTTTATGATATTACATCAAAATTAGGTATGATTATTTTTATTTTATATTTCAACATAAAATTATATATTATATAAATTTATTTGTAAAATATGGATGAATCATGAAATAAACATGACAGTAATGGGGAGTGAAATTAGTTCACTATGGAAATCTATCCACTTTGATATTCTATGGAGTGGGCCATAAAGAATTCCATCAGGTATGAAACCATTCCATTATGATAGTCTTTATTTTGATCCTTTTATACAATGGAAATGTTTTTTTATTCTAATTTTATACCTCAAATCATTATCTTATTCCAATTATATTCTCCAATGGATTATTTTATATGATTCCTTTATGATTCATGTCTTTTGAACAATTGATCATTAGACCATGACTCGTGATATTGATCTATTATATAATGTATATGATTTATAATTATGAATATAATGTTATTATGGACTTATGATCTTGTTTTTCTTATATTCTCATTGATATATCTCTTTATCAGGGTTTTATAGCATTTCAATTCAGCATAAATAATGTTTCAATTCCCCAGGATATGATAGTAATTGTTGTGTATGATATGTGTAGGAAGGGTATATGTTTTGATGAATTATGTTATAGATGATGTATATCGAATATCAACATGTTTTTAATGAATCCATAATTCCAAATTTATTTGAAATACACTATTTTACTACAGATCACTGTGTTAAATAGTGAATTTTAATTTAATAATATGTAAAATTTATATATCAAAAGTATGCGATTCTATAAATTATATTTATCATCCATTGAAAAATTATTTTCAAGTCATATATTAAATAAAAATCAATCACCTGATGTTATAATAGTCATATAATACAAATCGATGGAAGTATTTATATAATAATCAAAATATAAGTATATAATACAACTTCTTAATTATATATTTATCATCTAAATTATAAATTCATCAATTTTTATCATATGTAATATATGAATCATATAGGTTAATGTTTTCTATATCTAAATAAATATTCTACATGATATATTTAAGGATGACATAATATATTGTAATATTGGTGTTACTATTCCACATATCTATATATTTTCAATTTGTACTCTACAAGTTAATTTATATCTTGCTTAAATTTTTTTGTTGAATCAAATATATTACACATAGACTCCAAAAAAACAAGATATTATTAAATCAAGAAAATCACATCTTCAATACTTCTCAAGAAACATTAATTAACCTGTAATCAGTTCAAAACATTTCCATTTAATAAATTTATTAATTTCATCCTCAGAATAAAATAATTTATTAGAATTTCTTCTTTTATAATTTTTCATTCAATGCATCATGTATATATGATTTTATAAAACATAGTTTAATTTACCCCATCATATATTTTTATTATCCACTAAATTACTAGTTTTCATTATCGATTTCACAAATATGCATGATCACCAAAATGAAAAGGTTTCTATAATTATCCACAATCATTTTCAGCCATTTATTTTTATGGTTATATAATGATCACAAATATCAATATTATATGGAACTCTTCTCTAACTAGTATCTTCTATTAAATAATTGATTCTTGAATATGTAAACGTATTTATTCACATCCTGTTTAGAAATTTATATAAAAAAACAAGAAAATATATCCTCTTTGTTTTATGATATTTTTCAATGACTAAAAATAATGATATGTTCATTATAATAATAATTATAAATGTATAATATCCTTAAACACATATTGATAGAATTAACAATAATTATATTCTCCCATGACTAAATAAACATCCTTGATTATTATATTTCATCCTTTAACATTTATCCATCTAATGGGTAAAAAAAATATTTAATTTTGTTTTGAATTCAACATTCTCATCACATATCTTATTGAAATATACTGTTTACATATTCATTTCACTATTTATTTGAAATTAGTACAACATATCATTATCTAAGGGTACAATAGTCCCCTCCTTTTGTATTTGACGTTAATATTAATGAATAAAATAAAATTCAATATAATGAAAACAATTTTGTACCGTTTACAACTAATTTCTCATAAATAAAATGGATAATACCATATGTGTATAATTAATTAGTAAAGTCCATTTCTACATGAATACAAATTATATAGAATACTAGTTTGAATAATACTTAAAAAAAAATTGTTTTTCACATCAACATATATTTTATCGGATTATCTATATTCTTGTAATATGATCATCCATTCCACCTGTAATAATGTTGAAAATTAATATATCAAAATAAGTGTAGGATAATATAGAATACATAATTATTTTAATATAATGTTAATAAAATTAATAATATTCTATATTCACATAAAATAATGATTTTTAACTAATTTCTATATCACCCCATTATAATTGTTACATTACATATTTTGTTTATCAGGGTTTCCCCTTGGTAAAATAAAATCTATGTTCTGAATAATTGAAATCATTCCCCATGAATTGACACAATATGATATGTTTTATTTTTTGTTTTATGTGAGATATTTTTCCCCAAATTCTATCCCATTACATCGATCATTATTAACTATCCACTTAAAAAAACAATGACAATAAAATTTGAAATATTTTAGATTTTACACACTTCGTTTGGGGGAGAAGAAATGATCATATATTATTCCAAAAAATGAACATCTATTCTATTAATTTCTATCATTTGGAGATTTCATAATGACTACATATTTTGTTTACAAAATTTTTTCTTTCATTGGATACATGGTTTTAAATTATATTACATTATTCCTTTTTTTATTTCACTTCAATACATTTTAAATAAGAGAATATATATTTTTTTGTGAATGATTCGATCTTTTCAAAAAACAATTGTGTAATTTTAGTAATATAATTTAGTCATTTGAAAATTGACATTATTTATGGCACCTTCCACTAATATTCTCTCAAAATAATTATAATATTTTTTTTAAGAAATTTCTTAGGAATATTTAACTTCATAAATATTGTAAAAAATCTCAACCCCCAAACCATTTATTTTATTTCATTAATGGATTTGGTCATGAATTATATATATATATATATATATTACTTCCACATTTAAAGATATTCATAGAATTTTTACAAAAATTTGTGGTCTGTGATTTTATTA
Organism: Viscum album; assembly: GCA_963277665.1. Lineage (NCBI taxonomy): Eukaryota > Viridiplantae > Streptophyta > Magnoliopsida > Santalales > Viscaceae > Viscum > Viscum album. The sequence goes on along the minus strand of OY728140.1, from coordinate 1,705,967,049 downwards.
TAAATAAACATAGATTCTCGAACATAGAGAGTCCTCCTTCATCGAAATCAATGGAACACATTAGTTATAAATTTATATTTTATAAATAATCAATGTTCAACTAAAAATAAATTATTATCTATATATTCCTTTTTATTTTTCATCTCATTTATTCAAATGAATTATGTGCATGTTTTTTTTGAAATAAACCCACAACTAATTTTCCCAAGTGAAAAAATAGTAATATTTAATGTTGGAATTCAAAAACATAAAAATATGATTAAAATGTATTTTTTATCATATTATTCTTATGTGAACATTTATTTATCAATGATCCACGCATTATGTTGGGATTTTTTCCATTCACAAATTAACATATTATAGTAAAAATGCATATTTTTTTCCAAACCATTAACATCAAAAATAATATAAAATGATAATTAGTTTTAATATTTGAAGAAAAAATATATCCAATTCTGTTATATTTCTATTTTATTCACTCCATAATTTATTTGATATTTATTTATTAAAATCATTTTTTTTATATTTATACAAAAGAAATTATGTAATGGTGGTTCCCATTAAGGAATCCTAATTTTTCATAAATGACCATTACATAATTATAATGTTTTAAAAAAAATAGTGTTACAAATACAGGATCAAATAATTTAGTGTCTTGGGATAATTAGGATTATAAATAAAATTTATGTAATAAAATAGAAAAATTATTTAATTTATTCTTCTTGATATTTTCAGTGTCCCTCACATTTCCCTTAGTATTTGTAATATCCTAAGGGAATATGCTAATGAATGGGGTGATATAGAAGACCAGTATACAGATAAATAATAACATTAATCCAAATAAAATGGGTGAGCATAATCATAATCATTATAAGAATTATATCATTATCATAATCATGTGAGGGAAAATTAAATAAAGGCATATAATTTTCAATGATAAAATAAAACATCATGTCATAGTGGCCAAATACCACAAATATATGTGAACAAACTCAGGATCATGTTCGCACATAACACAAGCGAATAATAATAACATAAACATTTTTAAAAATAATAGCATCAATTTCACACATAATGAACTATACATCATGTGTTCTATCACATTACCCAATGTCTTAGAGCACTATGTAATTTTGGGGGAACCTGTAACATCATAACATTTATATAATCATTCATTCCCCAAAATAACATAAATCAATCATTTTCATGAATTAAACCCAAATATAAGAGTGGGATTAATAATACATTCATAAGGCATACATCCATGAATCAAATATTACGTTCCAAATATAAAAATTGAATAAAATACATGGTATATGAATCACTAATCTAGAATGAAGATGAATTAATATCAAGGGAGTCGAAATGTGTTTTGGAAAGAAGTGTTCCTTTGGAAAAAAATTATATTTGTCATAAAAACAAGTTTTAAACCTGTATTTCCTTAAAAATAAAAGATAAGAATAATGAAATTATATTTAATATAAATTAAATTAATATCCATTTTAATTTTTTTGAATGAGGGAAAACCCAATGAAACAGATTTGGGTATGAGAATCCCCTTAAATTAATTCCCACAAAATTTCATCAAGTTTGGGCCTCATGAATAATAAAAATTTATCTAATAAATCCCAGAAAGGTTTGTGAATTATAATAATTTTATAAAAATATTTATAAATTATAATAATTGGATTATATTTCTTAGTTTTCAATGATGAAATTGAATATTTTTGATATCATGTTTTACACAGACATTTCTTATCTTGAAACAATTTCATTATTTTATTAAAAATGATATTTAAATTAGTATAATTTAATAAAAAACATATAATACCTTAAATTACAGAAATTTTTATTTTATATTTAAGTAATAATCTTCATACATAAAGGTGGAAATAATAAATTTTTAGAGAATGTCTCGGTAAGTGGTTAACAGACCTTTAACATGAAATTATTGAAAGGCGAGTAAAAGAGAGTAAAAAAATTATATATTTCACATATTTGATACTTTCAATAGATTAATGATAATTAATGAAATGTTACATTATTGCATTATTATTTATAGATGATATTTTTTTAATGTCATAGGTAAAATAATATGGAGAAAAATAAAAGATGTAAATACAATAGAAATGTATTGTTTCTACGGTGTGGCATCTCATGAACGACATTATAACTCCTTGGTGATTTGAGTTGGAATTTTCCATAAATTCCCCTGGGATTATTAGAGGACTAAGAGTGAGAATTTGGGAATATAATGGTATTTGTAATGGCTGAGAGGTGTGGATTTCCAGGTGAGAGGGGATATTTATACTTGAAGAGATGCTTATTTTTAGAATAAATTATTGGAAAACATAACATATCAAATATAAAACTTATAATATGAAAATTTTAAACTATAAATCATATATTAATATAATATATTTATTTTAAGACTTTAGATAATATTTATAACATTATTTAATTAGTTATCTAATATATCATGTGAATGGAATGAAAAATTATTATTTTAATGAATCTATTTTGACGTTAGGATTTGGAATGTTATTTTTTAGCTTCGAAAATATTGCATATTGTATTTTAATGAAAAATTTGTGAAAGTAAATACCAAAAGGCTGAATTTAATTTTATAGAAATTATTATTTCACCATTACATCATGAATGATGTTATTTGAGTTATATAAGTTATGTGAATTTTTTTTACTAATCAGTCGAAAATTAGAGTATTTTAGATAATTTCATAAAAATAACCCTTGGATAATTTGGACATGATAATTTAAAAAATAACATTAATTTTATAAAAATAAATTTCTGAAATACGCAATTTTAATTTTAAATTTGAAAATAATTATTATTACAAATTACATTTAAATATATTTTATTAAAAACAATTTTATATTATAGTTGATTTTACTAATCGTGATATTTATTTTTTGTCATTATAAAATTTATATTTTATTATATTAACATTTAAAGGTATTATTTATATCATCATTTTTAATTTTGAAGAACAATTACCCTTCCAACCGTCATGTTACTATTCCCAACAGTCATGATACTATTCCTAACAGCAAGGTTTCCATTTCAATGGTCACATTACAATTTCAAAGGCCACGTTACTATTAAAATTTTCACATTACATCCTATATATAACTATAAATTCTTTCATTAATTATTTAATTCAATTTCCCTGAAGGTTTAGTTATTAAATTTACTATAATATTGTATTGTTTACTAATATATTTTTTATTTTTAGTAGTGTTTGTAGTGGGGGTGATGATTCTAGTAGATTTGGGTGATCCATATTTTCCCATTAATGATTTTCTATTTTATATTTTTTTAATAGTGGATATATTTGTAATTTTAAGTTGTTTCATTTATAATTTATGTAACAATATATAGTAATGAAACAAAGTATTTTTTGATTTTTCCTATCTAATATAACACATTTATTTGGGATTTTTTTTACTAAAAAACATTGGTGTGTTGAATCCTTCCACCCTTTAAAATATTATCCTTGAATTTTTAACTATTTTTATTAGTAGAGAATAAGTGAATGAACTTTTGGTTCACTGTTTCCTCTAGTTCCAAAGTCACATATTCATTCTTATAGTTCCTCCAAAACATATTAAGAAGTTTACATTTCTGGTTTCATAGAACATTATCTATGTTAAATGATTTTCACCAGATTATCTTCATATGAGAGGCCATTATATTGATGTACCCCATCCATATTGATATGTAGAACATGTCATGAACTTGAGCCATACATGGTCGAAGTGAAAGGAGATATAAAACTGTTTCAATGCAATCAAGTATTTAAAATGAGATAAAATTGATTGGGTTAATCTTCCCTTTCTTTAAATACCACTTGAATATATTGCATGGTGATATTCAAAGGAAGTAATTATCTCTAAATTTGAACTCCAAGTCCTTTATTGGTTTTTAGTAAAACTATTTTTATAACTCTGAGAAGCATTGTTATGTTTCTGGATGGCTTGAATATTTCTATCATCTCTTGCACAAGATAAGGTCTGAACATCTTTCATTATCCAGTTTTATCCCAATAGGTTGTTGTTCAACAACACATTCCAAATAGAGAGTCACTATGATCCATCTAAATACTCGAATGGAAGCTATTTCTATATGATAACTCAAAAAATGTTATATGTTTATCCCATCACCATTTTAATTATATTTCAATGGATCCTAGTATTTCCATGAGTATCTTAATACTGCTTTCATATTGGAAAATTATTGGTGGAGATAGGCCGTTTTGAAATTCAATTTAATTCTCAATTACTGTTGTAGACTTTTTTAGAATATATTTATAAGCATTTAATCATGATAAAATATGATTTAATGTGCCACCCCATTTATCATGACCACTTCCTTCACATATATAATATAAAATTATTAAAGAAATATATATTTACAAAAATAAATAAATTGGGTAGTCTTGGTGATTTGATCCACCATAACCCATATCGTATGGTTTCTGTTGCTTGTCTTTGGGAGACATGTGATGAAATTCATCATTTCATCCTCCAATTTCAATTTGGGTATAGACAATGGTTGCATCATCCCTTTGGACTTATGTAAAATTTATTTAACACGAGGAAATTTTAAACACCTTAAGATATACTCCACAATCTAATTCTTCTTGTTATCCCTTCAGAAGTGTTGTTGAAGATCATTGTACATCACAATTCTTCTTATATTAATGAAGAATCATAAACAACATGAATTATACAATAACTCATTCATTATATAAGGTGATTTAGAAACATAAAGCGTCATTTATATCTAAATCAAACAATCATTATTAATATATAACTCCTGTCACTTCCCTTCCATTTCTTCAGTCATCATATTTTTTAACACCAAATCATCACTTTGGGAATCCTTGATCTTATATTTGATATAATGTAAAAAAATAATTTGGGAAAGGTAGGATATAGTCTCTGACATTATGATTTTAAAAATCCATCCTTTATATTTCCATTAATTATTGGTCTTTTTTAATCCGTATCCTAGACAACGTAGTAGATTATTTAGTAATATGAGCATCTGCTGCCTAATTTGCCTTCCCATGATGATAGTGAATAGATAAATCATAGTCCATGATTTTCTATAACCAACTCCATTGATTCATGTTGATATCATTCATTTTGAATATATACATTATAATCTTTTTGTCAGTATATATGTCACACTTATCACTATAGATGTAGTTTATCTAGATATATACAGCTGAGATCACATATATTAACTCCAAATCATGTGTCATTTATTTCATCTCATGGAATACAAACTGCCATGAAGAATAGGCTATCACATTATCATTCTGCATATGTTGAAAACCCAATAATTTCATTGAAGCATCATTTCATATCATAAAAAATTCTCAACATGTAAGTAATGTGAGTAAAAATGCAGTGACAACCTATTCTATAGCTCCTTAAACATTACTCACATTCTTTAGTCCCAAAATGATTTACCCTTTTCCATGATTACATAGTTTTTGGGTAGTAAAAATGTGATAAAATTATCAAAAAACATCAATAGAATGAATCCAATCCAACAAAACTATGTATTTCCATGACACTAGTGGTTTTGGTCCATTACTAAATTTCCAAGGTCCTTTAATGGTCCACAAAAATTTCCTCTTTTCTGACCATGTTCCCTATAAAAGTGACTTACTTCATCAATAATTCATACTCTGTGATCATAGCATGCATTTTCTCTTTATTTAATGTCACCATCACAATCCTTAGATTCAAAACATTTTATTAATTTCTCTTTGATTAAATTAAAATATCGTCCATATGCACTACAAAAAATCTGGTGACGTAGTCTGAAAAGACTCTATTAATTAAATCCATGAAGAACACATGGTCATTAGTAAGTCCAATGGGCGTTACTATGACTCATAGTGACCATAACTTATATGAAATGTTGTATTCTGAATATCATTCTTCTTCTCATCTATCAATGATATCCATAATTAAGATCCACCTTTGATAATTATGAGGTCCTCTTAGTTGATCAAACATCACATCAATACTTGGATATGGTTACTTGTTCTTTACGGTGATCCTATTCATCTTCAGGTAATCCAAACACAACCTCATTGATCCATTTTTTCTTTACAATGACCATAGGTGATCCCTAAGGTGAGTCACTAATGATTATGAATCCTTGGTACAAATTATGTTGCACCTACTTCTTTAACTATTTTAGTTCTATTGGGCCAATCCTGTAGGGTAATTTAGATATAATAGTGGCTCAATATATATCCTCAATTAATAACATAACCTCACAAACTAGGGAATGTCGGGGTATATCTTTGGGAAAAACATTTGTGTACTTATTAGAAATGGTAATTTCCTTCATGTTGATACCTTCCTTAGAATCAAGAATCAGATAATTGTATGATTCTTCATTGGGTATCAATACCCACACTACTTTGGAATTTTCCAAAGGAGATTCATGATATTCCTTTCATTTTTAGAGGATAATTGGAGGGATCAAAATATTAAAATAGATTTCCATTTCTTGAAAGTTGATGTGAGATCTATATATTGAGAGAAAATCCATGCCTAGTATAGAATCTAATTCTAAAAATTAAAATATTACATGATTTTCAGGACTAATCTTCCCACACAAGTCAATAAGAGATGATTCCAAAACATCGGTTTGAATTATTGATCCACAAGGTGTTTTTATTGATATTTGATCTTCAATGTTTCGAGGATTTGATTCCATGATTTTGTCAAACATAAAAGATGTAATGGAATTCATACAACAAAAATTATATAAGAATTTATACATTCTTTATTGAATATTAAATTTATGTTGTACATCTTATTATTGTTTCTCCACTTCTATAGTAGTGATGGTATAAGATTTCCCCTGGTCCTTTTTTTAATGGATGTTGATTCTAATTGCCCTCAACGATGAAAGACTTAGTGCACTGGCATGCATAGTTACCATCCTCCCTATAATTGAATAACTAATCCAGGAGTGCTTAATTAAGAGGTTACTTTATTTACTCTATCATATTTGGTGGTTTCTTCTCTTCTCATCGACATTTATGACCTTGGTGGACTTCTCTATCAAACTTTTAGAATTTACCAGTCTCTTAGAGACAATTACCATGATGCTTCTTCCTTGTTTTTGACTTGTGGGTAGTTGAATCCTCTTTATTACATTGTCATTTTTTCCAATAGCTAAAAACTCTATATGTATCTTCATATATTCATCACCATGACACAATTATCTAATATCAATATCTACTTTGAGTTCACATAAAACAAATTCTTCCAAACTCACAAATTAAGGAATAGCTATAGCTTTTCAATGGCATGGTTTTCAAACATTGAATAATCTATCTATTTTGAAATCATTTTCGATAACAAAACTAGAGTTGTTTCTTTCAATTCCTATAAAGACCCCCTTGTATGTTGTGATAGATACACAATCCTTTTTCATCAGCCATATGAAATCAATCTTCATATTTGTTGGAAGATATTGAGGGAAATACATGGAAATAACAAATTTCTTAAAGTCATCATACACCATCCACAATTTTTTTATTGGTGTTAAATACCAACACCCACCATTGACGCACATCTGAATCTAAATTATATACTCAAATAGTCACCATATTATTTTTAGAACAATGGATCAATGAAAATATATTCTCCATAGAGTTGACCAACTGTTCCATGGAATTTTGGTCAGATGTTCCACAAATAATTGGTGGTCGTTTCCACATGAAGGGCTCAATGGATAGATAAACCTTATTGGGTGAATACGGAAATTTCACATGATACAAGTTTTTATTCATATAATATGATACATGGGTAAGCATCTCAAAAATGTTTTGAACTATATCTTATATATTTCTTAGGATGTCATTCAGATACTCATTTTTTATACCTCAAATGAGGGTTTTGAGTTGTTTCACCTGGTTCCCACCATTTTCCAAAATAGAAAAGGTTTGAACAAACCATACGTAAAAAACAAGAATAGATTTTTATTTTTAGAAATTAACTATAATAGAATATCTTATCGGATCCCTGGGGTAATAATTATTCTAACACAAGTATTCTTATATTTTTTTTATACATAATCATATGATAACTGTTTCCACTAATTTTCAATAATCATAATTCCGAAATTACTAAATCTAACTCTGATACCATCTTAAATGACAATTCATTTTCTTAAATGATTATTTTATCATTATAAAGATAAAAAATATAATAGTGTTACATATCCATGACCAAACAATTTAGTGTCTTGGAAAAATTAGGCTCATACATAACATTCACATAATAAAATATAAACATTACTGAATTTTTTCATGTCAAGATTGTTATTATCCCTCGCCTTATCATTTGTATATGTAAAAAACTGGTGATATAGAACAATTAATGGGGTGAGATAAAAGCACTTTAATAGGGTAAATAATAACATGAATCAATATAACATAGTTGATAATAATCATAATAATAATAATCACAGTATCATCATAATAATCATGATAGAAAACATTAGACAATGTCATGTAATGTGTAAATGCATGAAAATGAAACATAATGTCTTAGTGGTAAAATACCAGACATAGTTGTGAATATAGAAATCATTATGTTAATAAATAACATACGAGAATAATAGTAAAATCATAAATTTGAATAGGTATAGAATCATGTTCATACATATTTCAAATTATCTAATTAGATAGATTACATTACCATATGTATGGAGCACTACATATTTCTAGGTGCACCAGTCAAATCATAACATTTTCATATTCATACATGACACATTAAATGTACATTATTCAAAGTCATGATTTAACCCTAGTAATAGAATGAGTTTAAAAAGGGTTTCATAAAAAAATTATTCATGAATAACCCATTATGTTCCTAAATTAAAATAGAATTACATACTTGGTATAATAATTTTCCATCAGTACTGAAGAAGAAACAATCTCAAGAAAGTCAATATTTTTTCTGAAAGGAAGAGTAATTTTTTGTAAAACAATTATATTATTTATAAAACCATTTATTAAACATTTTTATGATTTAAAATAATAGATAATAATAATTAAATTATTTTTTTTGAAACTTAAATCTAATTCAAAAGTGTATTTTTTGAGAAATAGGAAAAAACTAAGGAGATGTAGTTAGGTTTGAAAATACCATCACCTTAACTCCCACATAATTTCATCTCTTTTTCTATTCCTGGATAACATACATATATTCATTAAAATATTGATACAGAATATAATTATAGTAATTTAATAAAAAAATTAGTATATTATATTTATCAGATTATATTTTAAAAAAAAATTATTTTGTTGAAAATGATGTGTTTTATTATTATATTTAACTTAAACAATTAAAATATTGAAAATATTTCATTATGTTATTAAATGTGAAGAATTAATTAGTGTAATTAATTACTAAATCATAGAATTCATTAAATTACATTATGTTTTTATTATATATAATTCAAATGGTCCATACATGAAGTTGGTTATATGAATTTTCCTATGAATGTCCCCGTAGGTGGTTTACCAACCATTATCAGGACATTGTCAAAAGAGTGAGAAAAGAGAGTATGAAATGTAAATATAAAATATAAAAAATAAATTATGTAGGTTAATAATAAGTAATGTAATTTTAGCTAACTATATATTTAATTTTATAGTATATGGATTTTAAAGGAATTGGTATGGGGAGAAGGAGAATAATAAAAGAAAGAATGTTAATTGAAACATACTCTTTCCACAGGTTGGATTCTCTTATAATAAACTTTAAATCTTTTATGATTAGGGTTTTATTTCTCTAGAACATCCATATGGATTATAAGAGACCTAACATGTAGTATTTGGGATGATATTGGGATTTTTAATTAATGAAAGATATTGTTTTCCAAGAGGTGAGTAGATGTGTTATTTATATATAAAGAGAGGTATATTTCATTGAATAAAATAAAAAATAAAATTATATATCAAAGGAAAAGCATATAATAGTGAATTATTGATATTATAAATAATATATTAGTATAATATAAAGAGTTCAATACTCAATATACTTTTCATAATTCAAATATAATAGTTAATTAAAAAAAACATTGAAAAATGAAAAATTACTTTTGTAAAGAATAAATTTTGAATTTGGTTTTGGGAAGTTCTATTTTGGTTTGGAAATTGAGTTTATTGTGTTTTAATGAATTTTTTAAGAAATAAAATATAAAATTAGTGAATATAATTTTTTAGAAAGTATTATTCAACCATTACATCATGATGATGTAATTTTAGTTGTATTAGGTTATGTAGAAAATAGTATTTTTACTACTCAAAATAAAAAATGATGTATTTCAAAAATTTTCCACAAAATCCCTCGTGGATAAATATAAAATTATAATTTTAATACATATATAAATTAAATTAAATAAATTATAGTAGATTGAAAAAATCCATATTTTACCATTGTAAATTTTCTATTATATTTATTTTATACACTTGTAATGTTTGTAATTTTAATTGGATTCATTACAAATAATTTTAATAATATTTAGTAATGAAACAAATTTTATTGGTTTTTCAATATATATAATATTACACATTTATTCAGAAATCCAATTTTAGTATCAAACATTTGGTAATTACATTCCCATAATTTTTAAACTCATATTTGAAAAGTTTCATTATTGCCTATAATTTTTCTATATATATATTTTTTCAATCAATGTTATCTATTACAGGGTTCACCTTTTTTTATCTTATAGTAGATTTATCATTGTCTAATATTAATCCAATTAAGAAAAATGATAGAGGTATTTTTAATAATTATCCTCTTAAATAATATAAATGGTATTCACTCTTCTCTCCATACTATGTTTACACACTACTTCTATTTTTTTAAAATATTCCAATTTTACCTTCATCATATTTTTTTTAGATTTAAAATGATATTTTTTTCATCATTTGGCATCAATATTTTATTATAATTTTGTATAATAATATCTACAATATTATGCTAATCTACATGAATAATTATTTTCTTTCTAAAAGAAAAATTATTTTATGTTATTTTAATCATTATATTTAACAATGAAATCAGTAATTAAATAATGGATTATTTTCATCTCATACATGAATTTTTTGATCATGAAAGATCTTTGGTAAATATTTCTATTGGATTAAATTTAAAAACAAATTAAAAAAATTATTAAAATATTCATCATGATTAAATATGTATTAATTTTGGTAATCACTTATTAGGATATACTTTCACACAATAACAAAACATGGCCTAGTGGATCCTAAAACTATTCTAGAACATCATCATGTTTTGTTGTCACAAAATTAATGACCATAAAATAGTAAAAACTAAATATGAAAAAAATTCAAATAAATTTACAGTGTGTCTTTTAAAATAAAAGTTCAACCAAAATTTGACTCCAAGGAATCATGATATTACTCTTCCAGTAATTAAACTATATAACCTAGAAAAATGATAAAAATTATTTTTGAAACAACCTGATGGGATTACCGATTCCCTTCAGCAAGAAACTTTTACTTAGACATCAATATAAATTAGAGGGAATGATTTCACTCGAATAATAACTCATTATGGAAGAGTAGTGGATTTATAACACTAAATATTTTTTATTCCACACATAACTCAAAGGGGAATATTTCCAATAGTAAACAATTAAAAGTATAAAAAAATGTATGTTTAAATTTTTTTTCACATAATACCATCAATTAAATATTCCCTGATCATCTATGAAAAAATTGTATAAAATGTTCTATCAGTCACTAATAACATTTATGTTATCACTAATATAGAAAATATATATAATCCAGGTAGTAATTTAATATTTCCAAATCATTTAATAATAAAAATTACAAATTTTTAGAGATATAATGTAAGATGTGCTAAAAAATGAAATTATTATATCACCCAGTATTCCATAAAAAATTTATTCCAGTGAAACTATATACACTTAATATTATTTAAAATATATAATGTAAAATCATTTTCACAATACATATGAAAACTGTTTTTGTATAAAAAATAAAATAAATAATAAAAAATATTCATAAATATAAATTTATATTAAAATAGGTGGATACAAGAATATTTGATAAAAAGATATAAATCATCATTTCTATAAAAAAAATACAAGATTAAAATTTCAATAAATCATAATAATATAAAATCATTATCAATAAAAGTAACATGGTATTAACAATTCTCATAATGTAGTTCCAGTCCATATAATCCTCACAATATCTATAAAATAAGGATCTAGGTGTTTACATACTACACAAAACACATTATTACAGGGAATAAGAGAGATTAATAAAAATTAGATTCATACACTGATGATAGAGTATTATCCTAGCAATTTTCAATTCATACATTGATATAATTTTAACAAAAATTAATATGCACCCACAATACAACAAAGGATCACTTGCTATTGAAATTAATAAATCATACATTGGTTTGTTATTTATTTCAATTAAATGTCAATTAATTTCCATCAATCATTTCAATTATCTTCATGTCATTTTCCTAGTAGTTACCATTTAATATAAACAACCACGATCAAATAATGTTTTTAAAAAAAATCATTAAGTTAAAATTAATTACATTCATTCCAAATCATTAATCATTTCATGCATTCTCCATCCAATTTCATCGTCAAAATCACATTACTAATAAATTATTTAAATTTAGGATTATTTTTATTGAAAGAAACACATTATTTAAAATTAATGTTTTCAATGAATTCTATAACAAGAACCATGAAATTTTGAAATCAATAATCAAATATGTAAATCAATATCTAAAAAAATCACCAATCCATTACAGATTAGTGAAGAAAAATGGTTTTAAATTAAAATTATTTTTTAAAAACCAAATTATATAATCTTGATGATAAATGATCACCCTCATGTGATCCACCAACGCATGGATAATGTCTTGAATGATTAGGGTAGAATTATAGATGTATAGCCCATTAATTAATTATCAAGGAAATTTAATTAAATTAATATCCACCCCCATCAATTAGGGTGATTGGATTTGAATTGATAAATAATTACTAGATTAATACTACACTCATAATGAGAGATACAACACACGAACTTTAACAAACATGAGATAAAAAACAAGTACAAAGAGTTCAATTTATGTCTAAAGAGTACCTTAGTGTTTTTAAGGACTATTATATGTCTTGGGAAAATTATTTAGGTTAACATCCCAGGTAAATAAAGAATATGAAAATTATAAATTTATTTATATTTTTGAATTAAATAAAAATTTTACTTTAAATGGGGATTCTATGTTTGATAGCGTTCTCAACATGCAACAACATGTTTCATTGAAATCTTATGTTGCACACCACTTTGAGTTATACTGAAAAATAAAATTAAATAATTATTATTTTAAATGGTTGTTAACGCATAGCCATTGTATTGGAAGAAATGAATAAACTAAATAAAATATGATTAAATGTGTTTTTTAAATGTTTTTAAATTAATCAGATAAACGTTAGAGGATTAATTTGTGAATGAATCCAATTTTAATCATAAATTTTCTAATATTCTTCAAAGTGTCTATTTACCACATTTTGATGGAAACTCTTTATAAATCTGGATTTTCATAACTTTTATATGTTTTATTTGACAAATTAATATTCTTTTTTAGAGCCAGGACATTAAAAATTTACATTGGATGAAATTTTGTTATTTTTTTGAAATTGTTCATTTATTTAATGAATAATGAAAAATACCGCAATTTAATTCAAAACTGCATTTTAGTCTAAATCATTTATATGGATATATTATATTTTTAATCGGTTTAAAATTGTAATTATATTATATTTTTACCATTTAATCCAATTTTTGTCATTGGAATTAATTTTACTTTGAAATCGAGCATAAACAAGTGTCAATATTTTGATAGTTATTATTTTTTAAAAAACACACTCTTTGTTTTGACAATGAGAAATAATTTTAAATTACATTATAATACTTATGTGTTTTGAATTTGGAAAATTGGATTCTATATTTATAATCAAAAGGTCAAAATTTTATAAATAAGAAAAATTTATTTTAAGAGTGTATAAATATTTATTTCAGTATATCTTCTATTTACCATGGTTAAATGGTAAATCTGGAAAATAAGGGTAGAATATAATATTATAATAATATTAAATTACCCTTACACTTGTCCTAACCATATTGGATGAGATATTTCTGACCATGGGAATCCTTGGGATGTCATTAGGACCCCATGAAGCCACATGTATGTGATAATGACACTTTATATTAATTAATTTAATGTAATGAAAAACATTCCATAAACATATATCTTTTAGAAAATAATTTTTTAAATAAAGTTATATAAGTTATATATTAGACTATATATATTAATTTTAATAAAAAAATTATATCATACATTGTGGTATTTTATTTATAATTTTTAGATCACAAATAAATAAAATTATTTATGACTCATTCATAATGCAGTGATTACCTTATTAATGAACGATTTAAATAAATAAGATTATGAAAATTATAAAAATTATTCAAAACATTTCCAATTTATATTGGATTAATTTATTTCAAACAAAGGTCATTTTTTCTTCTTCTTTATAGATTTTTGGACCTTTTTAAATAGAAAATCAATTTATAAAAAATATAATGTCAAACATTCCTAAAGAACCCCTCCCCCCTCTTATAAAATGATACCACCTCTAACCCATTACACACGCCTCTAATTCCAATTGGCTCATCCATACTCTAATAAAATAAGATCAAAACATCCCTTTATTTTCCCTATAAGCCTTACTTTAGGCATAAGGAACATAAAGAAAGCCTTTTTCTTCAAACCAAATGGAGTTACACGGTTTAAAGGTAACATATTCCCTCATGTTCTTTTCATTTATTTTCCTTATCCACTTCCTATGCTCTCTTTATTCCTTTTTACATAAAAAACCAATATAATAAATATATTATGTTGTTGTTATTAAAATTATTTTAACTAAACTTACACACACCTCCATATAATGGGTATAGAACGTAATGTTTATGTGGACGATGAACTACGACCTCATGAAACCAGAATTATTCAATCATCTACTACCACCTCTTATGGTGGCCATTATGATGGAACTATAAATACATATGATATATATGATAATTATTTTATCTCTATGCTTATGTATTTTTAATTTACATCATACCTTTATTCTTTCTATAACTTGTAAATACGATTATTTCATTTGAGGAAGTGTGGACTACCGCACCCTCAAAGTTATACGGATCGTTCATGCTATACATAGAACGCATCAAATATTGAATTAATGAACATATGTAAAATATAAAACAATAATATTTTAATTTAATTATAATATAACAATGTATTATTTAGTTTTCATTTTTTTTAAAATGAAAAAGAAATGAAAGTGGCGTTCATCAGTGCATATGAATTACTGTCTCCATGAACGGTGCATTTAATTTCTTATGTCCAAATGTATGGACTATTATAAAAACATATATACCAGATATATATGATATATATGATATCTAAATCATTAATATTATTTTGAATATAATGGAATTTTGACAACATTTACAATGAGTAATTATAAAAAGTTTATTTTTGACTCATGTTCTGAACATAAAAAGATGTCTAATATGAACTCAAGTAATTAACTAATTTTTGCAGCAAGGTAATAAGTGATATAAAAAGAATAATAAACATTAAAATGGTTCATAATAAATTATAAATTTTCTTATGTTTATAATTATGGAATAAAATGAACATACCAGAAAAGTCGACTTCAGGTATGGGGTTTTCATCTCACGTTTTATTCCCGTGATATTCATGCAATATTTGCCACTATTTTCTTTTCTGTGGTGTATTTACTACACATGATTGTGTTTTTTTGGTAATATAATTTAATTTATTTGTATTTAAATATTAATTTTGTGATCTTTTTTTAAGGTGGTGTATGTTTCATAAGTCACCAAATCGGTAAGAGAACCTTTCACCATACTCTTTTTGTAAAAGAATTATTTTATGTTATATATTTTAAATTACAATTTTATTATGTTTGTAAATGTAATTATATATTCTTATTTCTATAAATATTATGTCCATGTGATTATATACCCTTTTCACTCTCATAAACTAATTTTCAATTTTTTAATGTGAGGCCGTTAGGCTGTTGAATTTTTGTAACATAACTTCATAGCCCAATTTCCATTCCTTAGCATAAGCTTCTAATTATTGATTATTTGGTTCTATAAATATGTATTAATGACATATGATTTTTTTACACTTAATTTACATTTATATTTTGTGTTTTTATGTTTGTCACATAGAATTTTGTAATTAATTTATCCATAATGTAATGATCTGATATTTGTAAAGGACTTTGTCTCAATATTATTTCATTGAGGTCTATTTTGATTTATACAGAACATTATTTTATACAGTATATAAAACCATTTTACATTTAATATCATTCAAATAGAATATTTTCTCAACGAAGCATTTTACTAAATAAAAAAAAGAAGGTTTATTTTTAACATACGTGGTGACAAAAACCATTCTACTACCACGAACATTATTTAATTTTTGGCTTCCTAAACAAGACGTAATGTTTTTAAATGGAAAATAAAAACCATATATTCATGTACATATTTTTGTATTGAAATTTTTTTTATAATGGATTTATTATGTCAATATATTTAAATGATATATTTTTATTTGAATGTGGAAATGTTATATTTATTTTATCTTTGTTTTATGTGGTATGAATATGTCTTGGTTCTTGGTCATTGATTACATATAAGGGTCATTCCGTGATAAACCTAGGGAGGGAGAGAATGAGATATCTCTCTAATGAATTGGCTAATGTGATGGAGGTAAACTTTAATGTTTCTCCTAAGAGATTTAGGGAACATTCGATGATGGGTATTCATAACATATCTCCCTATATAGCTATGAAAGCTACAATATATGTATGTAATGTATTTCACACGTTACCATTATGATTTATGATTTTTTTTGTTATTCATAAACATTATGATATTATGATGTATTTTAATGATTGAAATGTATGATTTTAATGACATGTATGTTTTTATAGACTAATGTTTTCTTTATTTGTTTTATAACCCTTACTGAGATTTTTATTTTTATCCCATGTTTGGAAATGTTTTTTACAGGACATAAAGATGAATAGGGTCCGTGATGGGATCAATGAAATGTCAGGATGTCTAAAACATGGGACTATTCATGATTCATTTTTAAGAGATTTTATTTTATGAAAAAATGGACACTGAGTAGAAGGTTATACATTGTAATATTTGAAATGAAATTTAATAGTTGTGGAATATTTCTATAAAACATTAAACCTAAAAATATCCTCCATGCGAATTCCTGACATAACTCAAGGTTATGTAATGGTTAAGGTTGGGGACTTATAGTTGGTATTAGATGTCGGTTTAGACAAATTTAGGGATTAATGGTTTTTGTTAAAAACACTGTTAGTCCCTATGTCTACTATTTTAGTTAAATCCTTGTTTTATAACTTTTTCAGATCAATGAAAGTCATTTAAAAATGGAAGGATGAGGATCTAAAAAAACATTCTTATCTCTTCTTGATGACATGCTTGTAATAATTATTGCAGTGTCATTTTTAGATGAGTGTGAAACTTTTTGTTGCATACAATCACTTGAAAGTAGTTGTTTGAGATATCAACCACATCAACTGTACATCAATATCATCGTTGATCAGGGGTTGTATTTAATAAAATACCATTTTCACAGTATTCTCATATTTTCATGAAAGTTAAATACTATTAAGGAATTTTCAAATATTTTACCTTATCAAAATATTTTGGAGAATATTATGATTTTCGAAAAACATACTGATAAAGGAGACCCTTGGACAACCTATTTATATTTTCTTTTAAAATATAGTCTCTCAGAACAAAAATATAGTATTTTAAAATGACCATTGATTGAAAGTTTTATCTCAAAATCGGTCTGACTATTTTATAAAAGTCATGTTTTATCAGAATTTTTGAAATTATATGTCATACATGATTATTTTCTGAAACAATTTTTCTTCTAACAACCATATGACCCCAGTTATACAAGGTGTATTTGGATGAAGGAAGAAATTTATTTTGAAGGATCTCTGATTCATTTTTAAAAGTCATGGACCTTCTACCTACATGATCAAGATGATGATGAAACCATATTGACACCATGATTATGGTATGATTTTCATTCTATTTGTAATAGTTTTACTTTATCATATGGTGGTGAAATAAATAAAGGAAAATGTATATAAGGTTTCATGAATTAAGATGTTGATGCATTAATGCATTGGGATGAAAATGAAAGGTATATGGAACACATTGAGGTTAAAACATGATAGGGTTATTTTTTAGTTTTATTAATGGACAAACCAAGAGATGGATGATATCCCATCGCGTCTAATAAGGCCATGGGAATCAAACCTACAACCGAAGGGAAACAAGGGTACATCGCCTACCACTAGCCTACGTGTAGTCCTTGGTTAGTATGACTTATTTTTTAGTGTTAAATGATTTTATGGATCATGAATAATTTTATTTTAGGAACTTATGTTTTATCAGATTGATATCCTTAGTATAGGAAAATGATTTGGTAATTAAATGATAAAGGTTATTTTAGAAGATGTTTTCTCTTTTGGAACATTATATTCTTAAGGGAAACATAATAATATGGAATTTCATTTTGGGGGTAATGGTGGAATTTTATTTTAGAAGAATCTGTGTTTTTATTTTGGACATATAGAGATTTGTGTTATTTATGGAAATAATTATATTTTCATAGATAATATGTGATTAGGATAAATAATCTTCCGTATGAGACTTTAAGAGTAGTGAATAATATTTAGAGATAAATGATAAGATTTATCATGGAATACTATATGATCGAATCCTTCTGAATTTTGGGTTTCCAACAAAGTTTGGATTATTTTAATGAATTTAAAGGAAAATTGTGTATTTAATGGTCTTTCTTGAAATTTGGGTACTTTTTGTTGAATTTTGGAGAATAAGAGTAGTATTTATTTTTATAAAGGATTATAATTCTTAGGGATTATCTAATATCATAATATAAATTTTTTTGGTTTTGGATAATTTCTAAATATAGAAGAAATATATAGTTCTTTTTTGGATTATGTGATTTTATAGATGCTTATTCTAGCACATAAGGTGTGACAATGTCATCATGAATACTCATCATTTGGAGTAAATATGATTTTGGTAGGAATTTAGTAAATGGTGAATGTATACATGTAAATTCAGTATTTTTCTTTTTGTATTTATTTAATATCATAAATAAATTCCTAAACATTATGAAAAGTAATTTAAAACAAAATTGGTGTCTGTTAAATTTTCATACCGGGGAATCAAATATCGTTTAACCCATCACATGTTTCTGATTTTTTAGTGGTTAACATTCTCCTAATCATGTTTTCTATCACTCTATATTAGAACATGATGGTTTTATTATCTTCCATATCCATGTTTTCTTACATGGAATCCTAGTATGTGTTATCTCGAGTGACTTTTTTTACTTCACTTTCATTCTTTTAAAGTGATAGTTTTATTAACTCTTCTCGGATATAGGACTTTTAATGATGTTTCTAAGCACAATTATAATATTGTGAGGACACAATTCCCAAAAATGGGGAAGGATGTAACATCCCAGGTAAGTAAAGAATATAAAATTTTCATATTTATTAAAATTTGTGAATTAAATATTAAAAATATTCTAAAAAGGGTTGTTATGTATGATAGTTTACTTAACACCCAACAACAGTTCTCTGTGAAATCTTATGTTGCGCACAACATTGGGTTATACCAAAAAAATTAAATTAAATAATTATTATTTTAAATAGTTGTTAACATATAGTCACTATATTGGTGGGAATGAATAGAACTAACTAAAATATTATTAAACATGTTTGTGATTTTTTTACATCTATCCAATTAAATATAGAGGCCTAAAATGTGAATTAATCCAATTTTAAGTATAAATACTCTAATATTTTTTAAAGGGTCGATTTACCGCCTTTTGATGGAGAACCCTTTTTAAATCTAGTTTTTTTCACTTTTATATGTAATTTCTGACAAAATAATATTATTCTTTAGAATTTGGACATCAAAATTTACATTGGATGAAATTTTGGTATTTTTCTGATAATGTTAATTTTTTTAACAAAAAGTGAAAAATACTACATTTTTATTCAAAACATCCTTTTAATATTATTTATTTATATTATTATATAATCTTATTAATTGTATTAAAGTGTAATTGGATTATATATTTAAAATTTAATCCAATTTTAGTAATTGGAAATAATTTCACTTTGAAATTGGACATAAATAAGTGTCAATCTTTTTATAGTTATTATTTCTTAAAAACACTTTTTGTTTTGACAACATGAATTAATTTTCATTTAATTTCTTCCACTTCCGTTTTTAGAATTTGGAATATTTTATTCCATATTTTGAATCAAGAGGTCCAAATTGTGTAAATATTTGTCTTTTATATTTATTCATTATGAATATTTATTTCAGTAAATATTTTATTTACCATGGTTTAAAGGTAAATATGATAAATAAAGGTAAAAAATAATATTATAATAATATTAAATTACTTTTAAACATGTCCCAAATATATTAAATGAGATATTTATAATCAGGGGAATCCTTGGGTCATTTTTAGGACACCATGGAGAAACTTCGGTGTGATAATGACACTTTATATTAATTAATTGAAAGTAAAGTCAAAAAATTGCATAAAAATATAACTTTTAGTAAATAAGTTTTTACATGGGGTTATAAAAGTTATCTCTTAGACTATAAATATTAATTTTAAATCTAATACTATTTCCTATATAATGGTATTTTATTTATAATTTTTAGAAATAAAATAAATAAAAATATATATAACACAAAATATTTATGAAGTGATTACATTATTAATCAATGATTTTAATAAATGTGATTATGAAAATTAAAAATTATAAAAAACCAATATAATAATTATATGATGATTTTATTTCAAACTCGATTGGTCCTATAATATAATATAATTATTTTTAGACATTTTTAAACGAAAAATCATTTTATAATAAAATAATCTTTAAATTTTTTTAAAGAGCCCCTCTTGCCTCTTATAAAAGGACACAATCTCTAACCCATTATACACATCTATCAATCCCTTTTTACTATCCAAAATATGCTCCAATAATATACAGACATCTCTCTATTTTTTATAGAAGCCTTAACATAGACATAGGGCACTTAAATAAAGCCTTATGGTTCAAACTAAAGGGAGTTTCCCGATTTAAATGTATCATTTTCTCTCAAGTAATTTTTTTTAATTTTCCTTCTCCACTCCCTATGCTCTCATTATTATTTGTTTATATAAAATATTATCCTCAATATGATATTTTTTTATGAATATGATTCTAACTTCGATTACACAGACATCCATCTAATTTTTATAGAACATAATGTTTCTATGGATGGTGATACACTGTCTCACGAAACGATGATTGTTTAATATTCTCCTACCACTACTTATGGTGGCCATTATGATAGAAATGTAATTATATATGATATTTATGATATTTATTTTAACTCTATGATTCTATATTTTTAATTTATATCACACCTTTATTCTTTACATAATGTGTAAATATGATAATTTAATTTGAGGAAGAGCGGACTACCGCCCCCTCAAAGTGATATGACTCATTCATGCTATAAATAAAACCTACCAAGGATGGAATTTATGAACATATGTAACATATGTAGTTTAATGGAATTATAATATCCCTATGTATCATTTAGTTTTCAATCCATTAAAAATTAAAATGAAATGAAAATAGTGTTCATGCGTACGTATTGCTTACCGTCTCCATGAACTGTGCATTTATTTTCATAATTCAAAATGTAATGGACTATGATAAGGAAATTTATACTTTATACATATAATATATATGATATCTAAATCATTAATATAATTTTTAATATAATGTAATTTTGACCACACGGACAATTTGTAATTATATAAAGTTCATTTTTGACTAAAGCTCCAAACATAAAAAATTTGTCTGATATGAACCAATGTAATTAACTAATTTTTGTAGAAAGGTAATAAGAGATATTAAATGAATAATAAAATCGAAAAATTTTATTAAACAAGAATAAATTTACTTATTTTTTTATTCATGAAGAACAAGGGACATTCAAGGCATGTGAGACATGAGGTAAGGGGTCTTCATCTCACTTTTTATTCCAGTGAGATTCATGCTATATTTGCCACTATTTATTTTTATGTTGTGTATTTAATTCCCATGATTGTATAAATGTTTTCAATATACTCTAATTTATGGGTATTTACATCTTTAATGTATTATTTATTTCATGGGGTGTATGCTTTATATGTTACCAAATCGGTAAGGGAACCTTCCACCATACCTTTTTAATAAAAGACTCCTTTTATGTTATGTCTTTGAAATTTCCATTTTCTTATGTTGGGATATGTTAATAAATATTCTTATTTCTCTAAATTTTATGTCAATGTAAAAAGATACCCTTTTCTATCTCATCAACTCATTTTTGTAATTTTAATGCGACACTATTAGGATGTTGAATTTTTGTATGAGTACATCTTAACCCAATTTCCATCCATTGGGTTAAAATTATACTTCCTGATTATGTGGTTTTATGAATATATGAGAATGAGATCTTATTGTTTTACACATAATATTTAATTATATTGGGTGTATTGTTTTCATACATAATTATTACATTAATTTTTCCTTAAGGTAATGATATGATCATTGTAAGGGGCTTCATCTCAATCTCTTTGCAGTGAGGCATATTTTTATTTATACACAACTTTATTTTATACAGTGTATAAACCCCTTAAAATTGTATTTTCATTAAAAGGAAATATTTTCACAATTAAGTGTTTTACTAACCGAAAAAATGGAATGTTTCATTTAAACGTATGCAGTGAAAACAAATTTTGCACCACCATGAGTGTTATTTTGTTTTTGGCTTCCTTAACAAGCTGTAATGTTTTTAAAGGGAAAATAAATTCCATATACTCGTTTAAGTATTTTGGTATTGAAAATGGTTTTGATAATGGATTGATTATGTCAATATATTAAAATAGTATATTTTTATTGTAATGTGGAAATGTTATCTTTCCTTTATGTTCATTTTATGTGTTATCAATATGTCATGGTTCATCGGAATTGTTTACGTATATGAGTGGTTCTGTGATAAACTTAGGGAGGGTGAGCCCGAGATCGCTCACAAATGAATTGGGTAATGTGAAGGAGGTAAACATTAATTTTTCTCCTAATTGATTTAGGGAATGTACTATGATGGGTATTCTAAATGTAACTCCAAATGTAGTTGTGAACGCTACAACATATGTTTGTTATGGATGCCACAAGTTACCTTTATGATTTACGATTTCAATTTTTTGTTCATAAATATTATGATATTGTGTGGTATGTTAAATATTGAAAAGTATGATTTCATTTACTTTTATGTAATTATGGAATAATTTTTTATTTCTTTGTTTTATAATCCTTACTTTTCTTTGTATGGTCATACCGGGTTATGAAATGTTTTTTCACTGGACATATAGATGAATAGGGTAAATGATGAAATCAAAGAAAAGTCATGCTATCTAAAAAATGGATCTAGGAATGTTTAAAAAAAATATTTTATGAAAAAAATGAAACTGAGTAGAAGTGTCTACTTTGTAATATTTGAAATGTAATGTAATAGTCATGGCCTAATTATCTAAAACTCTAGACCTGAAGAGATACTCAATGTGAATTATTGACATAACTCAATATTATGTAATGTTTAATTCTAGGGGATTAAATTTATTGTTTAAATAGAGGTTTAGTTGGTGGAATTATAATATAACCAATTATTTCCTTGAATTTATCGATGTCACTGTCCAGCTATTGGCTCCAACCAGATAACCCATTGTGCCTAAAATAAAAATTTGGCTACTAGTAGTCCTAATAGATTGTCAATGGGAATCTATTTCCTATAATATTGTATTGCTAGAATTAAATTCCCTTTATACACTCATCCATGATAGTAGTTAAGTACCAACTGATTTTTTAGTGGATTTAATGTAGGAATATCCTCTTTCCTTCAGTCCACTAGATGATTAGTGTCCCTCGATTGTGATCCATATACCTCTTATATATATACTTTCTATAGGATATTTTCCCAAAAAATATAAGAAAATATTTCCATCTATCAGCATATATATAATGGATTTAAACCATACCCAACCACTCAAAAGTATCAAATGTAGTGAAACATCAAACAATAACATTTATCAACTAGTGATGAATTTAATTTACATGGAAATAAAAAAATTAAATAAAATTTACCAAAAAGATTCCTTCTCATATAAATGATTTATTCCATTATCAAAGTTGTTATTATGAATATTTATTAAATAAATAAGGAAGCCTATCTCAATAAAAATAACAGACACCCACATCATGTGGGAATCCAAACAATTTTTTAGTAAAACTAGGACAGTGGGTATGAACATTCAATGAAGATTCATTAAATTAAAGTAGTTAATATTACTATCTAATTTCATCATTTCCATATCTTCTTCCAAATCAAGAATCACCACCACATATATACATGATACTAGTATTATATTGATTTAATATACAATGATACATGAAACAAATCATAGTTAAATGTATTAAATTGTGTAATAAAAATGGTATGAATATTTCACATTGTTCTCATCAAAATGAAAATTTCCCAAATATATGGGTTCTATAATTGCATGTCTTTCATTTGATCAATTTATCTACTAATGTTGGAATCTAAAAAACACCATAACAAAGATAAATAATTCTCAAGGGTGTCAATGATAATTAACATAAGTCTTATATTTGAAATATTATATTACCATTATCTAATGAGTAAACAGAATCGTTTACACATATCATTGGTCATACTAGGTCCCACTTGGGATGCTTCGACAATATTTGACAAAAATTTTTAGATTTAAAAGAATTTTTATAGAATTACTTGGTTTGCTTAATCATTATGAATTATTGGTTAAAATTATTATTGGAAAACAAAACATACGCTAAGTGAAAATAAAAAAATAATCTATTTTAAATTGTACATGAATAGTGAGTTTCCTGCAAAAACTTGAATATACCATTTTATCTAATAATTTATATATGGATGGAGAATCATTATAAACATTACCTAGGATACCCAAAGATCCAAGAGGCCTCTATAAATATAACAAGTGACCCATGGTTCCCTAAAAAAACTAATGAATGTGAAACACTATAATATTTATTGAGGTCTTATAAAGAAAAATTTCTAAGTACCTCAACATTGGATATATCATAAATTACAATGACGGAAGCCAATTTGTTAAACTAATCAGTCATAAAACAGATTGTAATTATCCCTTAATGAGTATACAAAATCCAAAAAATGATTCCCATCATAATCACATCCACTCCAAATCATGAAATAAGATGGGAATTAATA
This sequence comes from Viscum album, assembly GCA_963277665.1. NCBI lineage: Eukaryota > Viridiplantae > Streptophyta > Magnoliopsida > Santalales > Viscaceae > Viscum > Viscum album. The sequence continues at coordinate 1,705,941,353 of OY728140.1, read as the reverse complement.
CAAAAATAATAGTTATTATTCCCATCATAAATATCATGAAAAATACTAGATGACCTTTTACTCTGATACCTGGGAATATATTGACATATATAATTGGGTATTCATGATCCTTATTGGTTGGTGACTAGAACCATGAATCATAAAATATAATTATATGAATTGTTTTTCCACATACATAGTATAATAGATAGATAAAAGTCAATATGATCAAAATAAAACTTTTCATGGGAGAAAAGTACTGGAATTAAAATAGTTATATTTCCCAATTTACGTATAAAAAGTAATAGAAAGCAATATATAATCATTCCATGTACCAAAAAATACAAAATTCCATGATCAAATTAGTCAACTATAATTTTAACCTCTTTGTGGCACGTCTTCCTTTTCTTGAACCTTCCAAGAGGAAATCAATAATCGTATGAATGCATGGTAATGATGTGAACTAAAATACCATTAGTATTTTACTAAGGATTCCATAATAAGATGCCACAATAATTAAATAAAAAGGAAATTAAATTTTAAATATATATGAATATAATTATTGGAGAATATTTAAAACAATTTTTTTTTCTTTTCAAATAAAAGAGTCATTTCAAAAAAACTTTTAATAATCATTTTATATAAGATAGTTTTTATAAATTCAAAAGGAATGTGTAATGAAATTTTAACAAAAATTTCATATACATATATATCATAATAATAGCACATTATCATCTTTTTTTTATTCCAATAGGTGCTATTGTTATTGGTTATGGGACTCCCACACACTATTATGGTGATAATGGAAATGTGAACACACGTCTCTCCCAAAAATGAAAAAGAAGATTAACCAACATCCCATTGTGTTGTCACAAACAACACAAATGCGTACATACCAATTACAGTTAATCCTATTCCAAAAAAAAAAATTCAAAATACAATTTCAACAAATCAAATTTAAAAATTTTAATCAAATCTAAATAAAAATGAAATTATCTAGAATTGGGGGATTTCCCTCATTATAATGACAAAAAAAAAAAAAAAATCCCACAAATATGTGAATTTGGGTTTTCATAATCAAATTAAATGGAATTTAAAATAAATCCAAACATATAGGGTTAAATAAGTTGTCCCAATTTATAACATACCACATCCTGTAGATCACATAATCACGTAACACAACACCCATAATAGAAAACACCAAAAAAGATCTTCATTAGGGGAGATCCTTGACTAAAACCCATGTTCTATATCTAAAATAAAGTAATATATATAACTTATTAAATTGAATATCTAACAAAACATAAAGAGGATATAAGAAGAGAGCTAGAGATAATTGATGAGAGAATAGCTCTACTCAGGAAAAGATCATACATTGTTCACCTATATTTGATCAATAATGGAAAATATTTAGTTGAAGTAATATGGGTTCATGGGAGCTCTAGATACCTAGTAATTGATCCGAATATAAGATATGGTGGAGGGGATTATAAATTTATGTTAATAATTTATTTAAGAATTTTTATAAAGAAAACATCAGTGTACATGATTAGCTAGAAATGGTAGAACAAATTTTCAAATTGTATTCCCTAAAAATTCAATTATGAAAATAGTTGAAAAGTTTCTACTATATAGGTGGATTCTTTATAAAACCATGGTAAACCATGAAAACTATAAATTCCTGGGTCTACCTAGGTTTTAGTACCAAAAAACAAAATTTGGGAAAACCATGGTCTAACAAATCACAACACAAGAGCCTTCCAAACTTTTAATAATTTCTTTCGAAGAAACTGTATATGATCTAAAAAAATGTGAAAAAGATGTCAAATGGGAATGAAACACCACAAGTAATTAAAATATAGTAATTTTAGAATAAATTATATATTTTGTCTCTTTATAATCAATACCATGTGAAGCTTATACGACACACCACATTGGGATATCTTGTGTTACACATAAGACAAAGTTTTAACGCCTTTTAATTGCATACCTATTTTAAAACAAAATATTAGAAATTTTTAAAAATTTATTTTTCAATAAATAAATAAATTATTGAATTCTTAATTTCAATGTATTTTTCAAGTGTATTTCTAAAATTTTTCTGAGATGTTTCATTTTTTGATGAATTGAGAAATCTGCTACATTTTAGTTAAAAGCTTACTTTTTATTTAAATAATTATAAATGTTAATTTTATTTTAAATTGGTTTTCAAGTCCCAATAAATAAATTATTCATATATTATTTCAATTAACATCATTGCAATAACTTTTAAATATAAATTAGATATAAAAACTTATTTATCTTTTAAACGCTTCTACATTAAAACCCCAATTTCTCGCTATTTATGCGAGATTAGCATTAATCTTAATTTTCCCACATCTGTGATTTAAATATTGAAAAAATAAATACACAGTTGTTATAAATATAATATATTTTTCCAATAATTTCACTATAAGTTATTAAGAAAATGTTTTGTGAAAGTGATTATAATTAATTATAGTGATTAAGGTATAATGAATCTAAATAAGGGACTAAACCATTATCATTAAGACTATAATGACATGGAAAAATGTTTAAAATACCATGGATACCAATAATTAGACCATATCCCCAATTGTCTCTAATTTTATGTGTTATTGGGATATCATTAAAATGAAGTTCCCAATATAAAAGGTTAGGTAAGGTAAATGAAAAAAGGATCCTTCTTCACCTTTAACATTTATAAACAATGAGTTATGTAAAAAACAGAATATTTTTTGTAATAAATATCCATTGAAATATAAATGTATCATTTTTATCTGAATAACTTATCAATAATTTTCTGATTCTTTTTAGTAACAAAAAATTATTTTGAAACACCAATGTATTGATTATTTATTTAATAACCTACCAAATTAAATGACTCTATAAATATTAAAAGTGATTTGAATTAATTGATTATTATCATTAATTATTTATTAGATTATTATATATTGTTAAAAAAATATAAAAGAAATATATTTTAATTCAAATATTTTTTTGATATTTTATAATATAAACTAAATAAATAGTGTCATAATTGAAAATATTCTTATTTTACAATAAATAATATTTTATTTAATTATTTAAATTAAATAAAACTACTATATAATAAAATAAGATTATTAAGTGTTAAAAAATGATAATTAAGGTCTATTAATGGACCAGTTAATCATTTATTATTAACATATTATCCCGTATATTTTAAAATTTTGTTAACATGGTTCGAGTTTAACCAGTGTGTTCGCGCTTCACATGTGCTTGTTTTAAAATGAATTTCAGTAAAAAATGTTATTATTATTTTATAAATTATATATCATATTAATAATTCAGTGTCTATATTTTTTTAAAAAATATCTCTTTATTTTATTCTTAATCATTTAATTACATAGATTAGAATAATTTATTATTTAATAAAAACCAAAATGATAAAATTAGAGAATATTAGAAGTTAAGGAACCAAATTATTAAAATGAACTTATTTTTGTGTTTTGGAGGTCTAAATATACTAATTTACCACATTACACCATTATTTATACATTTTGTAGGAAATTTAGGTAATTTAAACCACCCATTAATGAATACCTTTTAGTATTTACAGGAGTACCACTCCCCCTCCCCTATAAGAAGGCAAGGATAATACCCCTTACTCAAACCTATCAAGCCAATTTCTATTGACCTTGATATTACCAAATAGATTCTATATATCTATTAAAAAATCTTCGACGAAACCCCATTTTCTTAAAACAATCAAAGGAATATATTTTTTTCAAACCAAAAGGAATTATCTGATTAAGATGTAACAATCATCCTTAATCTTTTAACGTTATTTCCATTCTGCAATCCCTCAAATATTTTTAATTAATTCTCATATAACTCCAACATTATCCTCAATATAATATAACATTGTTATGAAATGTATTATATGTAAATGTACACACACATACATGTAATGGGTAATGAACATATTTATTCATTGTACGGTGAACTACGACCTCACAATATGATGATTGTTCATTTACCCTTTACCACCACTCATGGGTGTCCACTATAATGGAAAATATATTTTTATATGATAAATATGATATTTATTAATTTTATATACTTATTTAATCCTTTTATAACTTATCCCAATAATAATTCTAATTTTACATTAATATTATAATGTCGCTTTGAGGATGTGTGGACTACTGCCCCTCGAATCGATTTGATTCATTCACTCTACACATAGAACGTATTAAAGATGATTTTAATAAAACTATATAATATATATAACATTGATATTATATGGGAATTATATCATTCATATATATTATATATTTTTAAGTATTTTTAAAGGACAATGAAAAGAAAGTAGAATTCACGCGTACGCACGACCTACCATCTCCATGAATAGTGCATTTCATTTATTAACTACCAAATTTTTTGGATATTATAAATACATATTCTCTAAGTATATAAGATTAATATTTCATGGATTATATTATGGATATGATGAAACAATTATCTATGTAATATAATGAACTAGTAACAAGTCAAAACATACTTGATAAAACTAGGAAATGAACAATAGAAATAGTCAAAATAATGAAAGTGTGTTAAAAAATGGTGATAAAATATTTCTAGAAAATTATATATGATATTATAAGAATGATTAATTTTTTGGTAAAAGTCATTAACTTATTTATAACCATTACAATTTAGGATAAATACCACACAATAATAGTAAGAATAAGTCATAGGATTTCATTGCAATTTACATTCTTAATGACACTTATTTGTTGTTATGCACAAACTCACTTTTATATGGTGCATCGACTACATATTAACGCATAGAATGTAGAATATATTTATTATAATTATGTTATACGTTGAATTTAATGTCATAAATTTATTAGGATTTTGATTTAAATGTTTCAATGTGATTTGGTATAGTTTGGGATGTTTATATATTATTCTCCCTAAGAATGTTCTTAATGATTATCATTGCAAGATCACATCATGTTGTGATTTTAAACATTCTATTCAAATAATAATATTATTTTAATAATTTTTAATTTTTAATTTCCTTTAATAATTTTTTTTAATTGATGTATATTGGCATTTCATAAAAAATATATCATTTTACACACAATGGTTAATTTGAAAATTATTTGATTGAGTTGGGAATAATTAATAAATCTGTATCTTATATTCAATATAGATATTTGATAAGGCATTTTGTTTATTATTTAAATTTATTATTAGATATAAGGAATTATTTTGATATGTATTACATGTGTGGGGCTCAATTATAGATACCCCCTCGATGCATCAGTAGTCTCATGAAACAAAATAGTTGTCCAAAATAAATTGGGTTTTACACTATAGCTAAACAGGCATGTGAAATGTATTCATTGTACATGTAACATGTAACAAGGTTACATGAAGTCTAATAATTAATAATCTACCTCATTTTGATTCAGTTGTTATTCATTTTTTAGTTTTTTCATTGACATATCTATTGAGACATTTCATTCTCAGTTGATTTATTTAGAAGGAAGGAGTTTCAGTTTCCTATCTTGATATATTTATACTGACTGATGAAGTTAATTGATTGGGATGTGTTCTTATTTATATAAATGTACATGATAATTTATTCCTAATGTCATTATTTCTTACAATTTAATTTCCCTTACTGATCATTTGTGGTCACCCTTATTATATTTCCTTTCCCCAGGTTAAGATAAATAAATCATTAAGTAAGAGTTTTAGGATGCATTTTATTTCATTTTATTATGTATCATGTTGTTATTCTATATTAACCAATGTATTATGGGTATGATTTATGTATTATATCATCACAAGATTACTAAAAAGATCAATCCATTAGGATTTGATTCCTTATAAACATTAAAATGTAATAAAATAATTCATTGACTCTGAGATTTTGGTGTCGGGGCGTTGGAGTTGGTATCTAAAAAGGTTTATCAGAAATCATAGAAACTAGATATATAAAACATAGATTAGGGATAGACACACTATGATAGACTATGAGGATGAGTTTATAATAATATCATCGAATTTTCGTAAGAAATATTTTAGGTGGGTATTCCTAGAAATACAACCCTGTCTGGATACTAAATGTTAAAGTGGTTTTTGGACATATGTACCTATGAGTAATAACTAGAAAAATGTGTTCTCAGCCTAACTCGGAGTAACATTGCACATGATAACAAGTATTAATTCACACTTACATTGACACTCATATAGGATATTCTTAGGATAATTCACATTTTATTTCTATACCTTTATGATAGATTTAAAATAAATGATACCCTCAATGTTACCAATGGATATGATTATAAGATTTACGAAGAATTTATGTGGAGTGTTATACCATATTAGAATTTATACATCATTTTTTGATGTAATCAAGTATATTACATTGTTTAAAAATTGTGCCTTGTATAAGGAGTGATAAATAAAACAATTCATATAATCAAAATTGTAAGATGGACCATATCATTTGTGGTCTTAAAAAGACATTTATAATGGAAAGAGTTTCCCAAGAATTTTCTTCATATAAGGAAATAGTATCATGTTCTAACATGATGGGTAATTAATTATTTATGTCCTATTAATTTAAATATAAGTAAAATAAGAAGAGGATGAAATTGAAAAATATTTATTTAGGGAAGAAGGGAAAGAGATATTTTCCTCCATGTGATACATGTGGAAAAAATAACCCTACCCAATACTTGATGGGAATAAGAGTATGATACATGTGTGGGAAAAATGAAACTATTATTTTTATTTCATGGGTAAGAAAAAGGTCTCAAATATAACAATCTTTAACTTTTTGGATATGGTTCACTAATAAATTTGATTACTCAATCGTTAAAGGAATATATATAAAATGATGCTATTGCAAAATGATAAATTCATGGTTCTACAAAAAATGAAGTAGAATGTTTAATATTCCAATTCAATAATTATTTCCTTTTAATATTTTATCATTAATTTACTCATTATAATAATAATTGAATAAAAGAGTATTTTATAGTAGTACATTTTCATTAAGTATTTGAGATCATATGCTGAATCATACCATGAAAATTTCGTTAGTATTAAGTTAAAAATTTCAGAAAAGACATTTTTATGGAAAAAACACTTAATATGTTCTTGATGTTGAGATAATGATAAAGTAATGATTAATTTGTAAAAGTGCTGACTACCTGGGAACATAATTATAACTTGTCAAGGAGTGGTCTATGCTATCATGGAGGGAGTTTAAAACACATTTGGATTTAAGGATTATATCAAATAACATGTGTATTAATTAATGAATAAGGAAGAATTCAGGTTTCGAATAATGTTTTTAGTAATCCTAGTTATTGCCATATTTTAAGAGAATAAATGATTAAGGTGTTAACATAGTTTGAATGTAACAAATTACAGTTTATTCATGTTCATTAAAGGATAATGATATGTTGAATTATGAAAATTAAATCTCCTGACATATAAAGTGTAGGATCACAATATTTTGTAAATGATAACCCCTTATAAAATGGTTTATAATTGGATAAAATTTATAATTTAAGATTTTTCTACAAAATATGATGCATCATGTGCTAAGAGAATAGATATAAATCCTATAAGGAAAAAGAAACATATATTTACTTATATTCATAGAGAGTGATTGAATTCCTGAAAATAGTTTTAAAACAATGTTTTTTTCCAAATACCTTGATTTTTATTGATATTATGATCTTCAAAATAATAACAAATTTATTGAATTGACGCCCTCAACATTCCATTGATCTTTCACTTGTTTGTGATTAATGAACTCAACCACTCCCTATAAATATTTACGCTTTCCTATAAGTATATATTTTCACATTCAACTAATGTTATCCTATATGGTGACCTGGTTACATGGTAGTGCAGGTGACCTTGGTACTTCTGATTCTATCATTCCTGGGGTTTTTTTACAAACCCTTGTCCCATTGTGGGATTTCAATGTAAGAAATATTAAACAATATTTTATGAAGATCATGTTTAAATTTCAAGGATGCAATTTAATTATGGTTGATAGAATGTTAAACCCCTATAAAATATTATACTTTCATGTTAGAGTAAATAATATTTGTCTCAATTTATTCACAACACCATGTTAAGCTTATGCTACACAAAAAACCATGTTAGCTAGCGTTACATGTCACATTGGGTTTTAATGCCTTTTTGTCTATAAACTATTTTCAAACTAAATTTTGGAAATTTAAAAATTTTTATTTCATAAAATAAATATCATTTTTGAATTTGGAATGTCAAATTTAGGCTATGGTGTATTTTTAGTATTTTTTAAGATGTTTTATTTTTTTATGAATAGTTAAAATACTACATTTTAGTTAAAAATGCCTTTTGGTTTAAATAATTATTAATGTTAAATTATATTTTAAATTGGTTTTAAAGTCAAAATTGATCAATTATTCATATATTAATATAAATTGTATCATTTTAATCATTTTTATAATGAAATAATATATGAAAACAAACCGATCCTTTGAAGGTTTCTCCATTAAAACATGCTTTCTTACAACATCCGTGCAATTAACATTAATATTAATTTTCCCAATTCCATTTTTTGAATGTTTTAAAATAGACATACACATTTTTAATCAGTACAATATATTTTCTCTAATAATATCAACATCATTTTTGACCATAATGAATACTAAAAGTGATTAAAATTAATTAAATTGATTACTGTAAGATTAAACTTAATAAGAGACTAAACCATAATCATAAAAACAAAAATGACTTGGAAACTTATTCAAAATCCATTGGATTCTAATAATTAAAATGTATAACCACATGGTAAGAATATAATGGGTTATTTAGATATTATTAAATGGTAGTTCTCAATATAAATGGTTAAGGAAAGAGAAAGAAAAAAATGGAAATTTCCTCACCTTTTACATTTTTTAAAAATTTATATCTATTATAAATATGTTTTTTAAACATAAAAGGACCATTTTAATCATAAATATTTATCAATAATTTCTAGAGATGGTTTAGTAACATGAAAGTATTATGAAACACCAACAAAATGATAATTTATTTAATTACCAACTAAAATAAATGAATATATAAATATTAAAATTGAAGTGAATTGATTGAATTATTTTCATTATTGTTTATTTTAGATGAATATATCATGTAACCAAAATTCAAATTTTTTTTGTATTATTATAATTTTTTTGATATTCTAAATTATAAATATATATAAAATGTCAAAATTGACATTATTGTTATTTTTAATTAAATTATATTTTATGAAATGATTTAAAATTAATTAAAATCCATTATTATGAAAAGTAATTTATAAGTGTTAATAAATACGAATTATTATCTATTAATAGACCAATTAATCTTATATAATTAACATATTGAACCATATATTGTAAAAACATTGTTAACATGATCTGGTTTTAGGTGGTGTTTTATCGCATCACATAAGCTTGATTTAAAATTTATTTACCGAATGCATGGGATTTTAATTTTATAAATTATATATTAAATTAATAATTTTTTTGAAATAAGTTTTCTAATAAATCATTTTTTAGTTTATTCTTAATTGTTAAATTACATAGGTATGAAAACTTTCTGCTTTAATTAAAACCAAAATGATAAAATTGGTGAATCTTAGAGGTTAAGGGACCAAATTATTAAAATGATCATATTTTTGTGTGGAACATGTTTTAATATACCATTAATCCAATTAAATAATTTTATTTTTATTTTTAAGGAACATTTGGAAAGATATACCTCCCATTAATGAGTTTGTTTTACTGTTTAGAAGAGTGACACTCCTCCTCCACTATGAAAAGGAATGAACTCTACCCATTACTCACATCACTCAAGACACTCTCACTCAACCAATATCTGAAAAATATCACCTAAAAATCCCTAACAACAATATATAATTCTACTATTGATCACAATTAAATCTATAGAATAACGTTTTTTGAAGACCAATAAGAGTAACCTGATTAATAGGTGAAAAACTTCCTAAATCCATTTAGTTTTATTTAAATTATTCAATCCGGAAACTATTATTATGTCATGATTGTGTAAAAACATTATAAAAAATATACTAGTATATATTTATTATAAGTTTTCGACATAAAAATTCAATAACTTCCATCTGATGTGTGATAAACATATTATTTCTGTGTACGGTGAACTGTTTCCTAATGAAATGATTATTGTTCATTTTTCATTTACCATCTCCCATGATGGAAATTATGATATAAACTCTCTTTATATATACATTATATATGATATTTATTAGGTATTTATAATTTTTTAATCACATCATAACATATATATTTACTACATCCCATTTTTCATTAAAACGATAACATCATTTGAGGAATTGTGGACTATCACCCAGTCAATGCAATGTAATTTGTTCACGCTACACATGGAAAAAGTTAAGAGTATTTTTATAACCATATTTAATTTATTTAATATAGATATTATACTGTAATTATAAAATACAAATGTATAATTTATTTTTATTGTTTTAATATGTCAAAAAATGAATGTAGTCTTTATTCGTACGTACGACTTACCATCTCCCTGAACAGTGTATTTAATTTCTTATATCCAAATATTATGGACAATTCTAAATAAATATTTAATGAATATATAAGATAAATAATTCACAGTTTTAATTATTTATATGATGAAATCATGGTCAAATTAATTGTAACAACATAGAATAAGTCAAAACATACTTGATAAATCTAGGAAATAAACAGAAGAAATAGTTAAAATAATAAAAGTGTTTTAAGAAATGATGAATAAAATATTATAATAATATAAAATATGACATAACAAAAATGATTATGACACTGGTATAAGTTATTAACACATTTTAACCACTTTATAGGAGGATAATTACCACACATGAAAAGTATGTTTAAGGTCATGGATTTTGTATCAGTTCACATTCTGTTGAAAAATATTTTCTATTATGAACCATTTAACTTTTATATGGGGTATATATGTTTATTTGACACATAATATAAGGTATTTATTTATTATTTTGATAATATATGTTTCATTTAATTTCATATCTTTATGAAGACTGTGATATAAATATTTTAAATTTGTATGGGACACTTTGGGATGTTTAAGAATGATTCTCTTAAAAAATGTACTTATTCATTATCATGGAAATATCAATTCCTTTAATGATTTTTTACATCCAATTGAAATATTATTTTTTATAATAATATTTAATTTTTTTTAATATGTATATTTTAAATGATGGATATTATTTTTTCTTAAACCGTATATGATTTTACATGTTGTGTTTACTTTGACATTTATTTGATTATCTGGGGAATAATTGATAAATATGCATGGTTTGTAATTATTTATTTAAATTGATTAATAAATATGAGGAATTATTTTCATATGAATGACATGTGTTGGACCCGGTTATAAATTCCTCATCGATGCATCAGATGTCTCATGAGACAAAATAGTTGGCCAAAATAGATGGGTTTTTATATGATAGCTAACTATTGTTGTGAATTTTAATGACTTTACTAGTTTCATGTCCCTAAGAAACATTGCGTCTATTTATTAAGAATTTACCTCATTTATATTCAGTTATTATTCATCCATGACAATTTTCATTGAAAAATCCAGGAATAACTTACATTTAAAATTAATTGATTTAGATTGCATGAGGAAGATATATTTCAATAAGTGTTCAAGGATTTAGTTTACTTAATTTTATTATTATTAATGTCTATACTATATATTTACTAATTTATTATGGGTATCATGCATGCAATATGGTTTTTCAAGACTGCTAAACTGATCGGTCCTTTGTGATTTTATTCCTTGTATTCATACCAATGTAATTAAATAATTCACTAAATCAAGGCTTCTTGGGTACGAGTGTTATAGAGTACCAAAAAAAGTAACACGATGCTAAAACTTCCAATAATAGAATCCTTATATCCCAATAAATCCATTTGATAACTACCCATCTAAAAAAATATGAGGCCCTTATTCTCTCATCAGTGGCTCACCCTCCCTAGAATAATGTTTTTTAGAATCGTGATTCCATCTCACTTGATCCAAAGTTATCATCCTCACATTAAGTAAATAAATATAAAAATAATATCTCATGACTAGAGGCTTTGTCCTAGATAAATGTAGACCAACATTATAAGGCCCCAACCTTAAACATTACTTAATCTTGAGTTATAACAAGATTACACATTGAGGATCATTTCAGGTTTAGAGTTTTAGAGAATTAGATCATAAATCATGCATTACATTCCACATTTAAACAAGGTGGTTACATTAAATACAATATTCACTTTTCCCATCAAATGGTACATTTTAAAAAAAAATGGATTCTTTCATGACACTTCCTTGACACTATCATCACATCATGTACCTTTCCCTTGACCTATGAAAAACATTTCCAAAACTTGGGAGAGCATAAAAAGCTCAGTAAGGGATATAAAAGTATAAAATGAAAACATTAGTCCATGTATACATAATAATTAATGATATCATACTTTACTCATAAAACATAATCACTTTAACATACCTCATCAAATAATGAATAAATCCTAGAAAACATAAGACATAAAGGTAACTTGAGGCATTCATAACATTCTTACATGGGGAGTAACCCTCATGGTTATGTTTGGAATACCCATCACAGTATATTCCCTTAATCTCTTAGGAGAAACTGTAACGTTTAACTCCTTTGCGTTACCCAATGCATTGGAGAGAAATATCAGGCTCACCTGCCCTTAGTTTATTACAGAACCTCCCGTCTTCATAAACAATGCCCAAAAACCATAACAAAATCGTATCACATAAAACATGCATAAAGGAAACATAACATTTCCACATTTCAATCACAAGATATTAATACAACACATTGATATAATAAAAACATTATGAAAACCATTTTCAATACCAAAATAAAGGAAAATTAAAACATGGTAATTATATTTCATTTTAAAAAAAGTTATGGCTTGTAGAGGAAGCTGAAACTCAAATAATGGTCATAACGGCGAAGAAGTCGTTGTCGCCGCATACGTATGAAAAAAAACATTACCTTTTGTCATTTAGTAAAATGCTTCGTATAAAAAAGATTCCTTTTGAATAACGTAAAATTCAAAGGGGTTTATACACCGTATAAAAGAAATTTGTGTATAAAACAAAATATGTCTCAATGAATGGATATTGAGACGAAGTCCCATACATCGGGTCCGACTTGACTCGATCGTTCTTTAACCGACTGAATAATAAACATGATTTTATTTAAAATTTCTTAATAACCGTTTTCAAGTTCATTATTCTTTTTATATCACTTATTACCATGTCATGAACACTATGTAATTATTTATGTTAATAACGGTCATTTTGTCGATCTTTGGTACTTGAGCCAAAAATAAACTTTTTATAATTACAAGTTGTTCATGTGGTAAAATATTCATTATATCCAGAATTATATTAATGATGTAGATATCATATATATCATATATATATCCATTATATGCATGCATTTATGATATTACATAACATTTAGAGGTAAGAAATGAAATGCACAGTTCATGGAGACGGCAAGCCGTACGTACTAATGAATGCTACTTTCATTTCTATTTCGTATTTAATGGAATGAATTCATAATGATATAAAGGTATATTATAATTCCAGTATAGTATCATATATAATATCATTACCTCTATCCTTTATACATCCCACATATGGAACTAACGAATCAAATCACTTTGAGGGGGCGATAGTCCGTACTTCCTAAAATGAAGATATCACGTTTAACCATAATTGAAAACATAAAGTTATGACATAAATGAAAAATAAAAAAGAGTAAAGAAAACATAAACATATTATATATCATATATAAATATAGTGACATCTTAATGTCCACCTTTGAAGGTGTTTGAAGAATATTGAACAATCATCGTTTCGTGATGTTGCAATTCACCATCCACGGAAACCGTATGCTATTTAACCATTATATGTAGGTGTGTGTAAGTGTAGCTCAAATAATTATTATAAAAATATCCTAGTATATTTAAGATACTGGTGTTTTTACAGAAGAAATGAATAAAAAGAGTTTATGGGGTTGGAGAAGAAAAATAAAACAAAATAACATTAGAGAAGTCTTTACCTTTAAATCGGGTAACTCCTCTTGGTTTGAACCAAAAGGGTTTCTTGAAGAGCTTTTTGCCTAATGTATGGATTCTAGGATGAAGAGAGGGATGTGGAGAGATTAAATGAGTGGAGTTTGGACAATCCAATGGCTTGAGAGGTGTGTGAAAAGAGGTATAGGTGGGGGCCTTTTATAAGAGGGAGGAGGGGCACTCTTGGAAAGTCAATAAATGTTACATTATTTTAAAATGAGTTTCGGATTTTAAAGGTCCCACATTGATATATTTGGAGTATAAGGTGATAAGGGTTCAAAATATAGTCATAAAATAGGTCTTTGACATGTGTAATTATTATATTTGACATTATGTTTTCATTTTATTTAAATCGTTCATTAATGAGGTAATCGCTTCATCATCGTGGTGTCATAAAAACATTAATTTATTTAATGTATAAAAACTATAAAAAAATATCATGATGTATGAAATCTTTTTATCTTTACAATGACTATTTATAGTTTGAGAGATCATTTACATAGACAAAATTAAAATTGATTTACTTGGGTGTTACATACTTTGTTATATTTAACTTTCTTTAAAAATAAAAAGATAAAAAGTCACTATCACACAAAAGTGGTTCCATGGGGTCCCAAAGTATAGAACAAGGCATCCCATGGTCGGAATTGACAAAAACAGTATCATTAGGACACATTTTGGGGTCATTTTATATTATTATGTTATTATTTTATTACCCTTAACTACCTGATTACTAATTAATCACGATAATTAAAGATAATTACCATCGTTACTATTCAGAATGTCCAAAAACAAAAGAATATTAATTAAATAATTTTGACCTTCTGATTCCAAATATTTAATCCATTTTACCAAATTACAAACCCCGAAATTTCAATAATTAATTTAAAAATAATTCCCGTTGTCAAAACAAATAGCATGTTTTTTAGACACAAAATCTATCAAAATATTGACAATTGTTTATGTCCAATTTCAAAGTAAAATTAATTACAATGACCACCATTGGATTTAATGGTAAAAATATATTCTATTTACACTTTAAAACCAATTAAAAGGGCAATCTAACCATATAATTAAATTAGATAGAAAAGCAGTTTTGAAGTAAAATGCAGTATTTTTCACTATTTAAAAAATGAACATTGTCAGAAAAATACCAAAAATTTATCCTAAAAAATTTTAAATGTCCCAATTATAATGAATAAGTTTCTTTTGACAAATAGATCTTATAAAATTGTCAAAATATATATTTAAAAATAGTTTTCCATCAAAAGGCGGTAAAACAATCTTTTAAAAATATTAGAAAATTCTATGCTTAAGATTGGATTTATTCTCATTTTATGTCTTTAAAACACTATCTAATTCATAAATAGGAATAGATATGAAAATCAATAATTCTTTACAGACTTGGGATGTTACATCCTTCCCCCATTTAGAAAATTACATCCCCGCAATTTATTTACATGTGGAATAAGTGGGGGTATTTATCCCTCATTTCATTTTCATATTCCCATGTTGCCTCTTCAATCATGTGGTTTTTTCACAAAACCATTACTTGATGAGTCACCTTATTCTGAAACACTTGCTCCCTGTTGTCAAGAATCTGGACCAGTTATTCTTCATAAGGTATATTCTCTTCCAGCTGAACTACCTCTAGACTCAATACAAGAGATGGATCTGGCATGTACTTCCTTATCATTGAAACATGAAAAACATTATGTACTTGAGATAAACTCGAAGGTAAAGCCACTCAGTATGCAACTGATCCAAGACTCTCCAGAATTTCATATGGCCCAATGAACCTTAGACTAAGCTTTCCTTTCTTACCAAATCAAATCACACGTTTCCATGTTGAAACTTTCAGGAAGACATGATCACCTAACTCAAAAGAGAGATCCTTCTCATATTGTCCGCATAACTTTTCTGCCTGTTCTGAGCTATTCTCATGTTTCCCTGTATCAGCTGAACTTTTTATGGCAACTATTCTACCAATTCTGGTCCCATAAACTTCCTTTCACCTACTTTATCCCAAAAATCTGGAGTTTGACAACGCTTCCCATATAATGCTTCAAATTGTGCCATTTGTAAACTGGAATGAAAACTGTTATTATAAGAAAACTCAACCAACGAAAGATGTTGGTCCCAACTTCCCTGATAATCCATCAAAAAAGCATGTATCATATCCTCCAAAGTCTGAATTGTTCATTATGAGTTCCCATCCGATTGAGGATGAAAAGCTGTACTAAAATTTAATTCAGTACTCAACGACTTCTGATGGCCTTTCCAAAAGTTAGAAGTAAACCTGGGATCACGATCAGATACAATGGAGAGGGGAACTCCATGTAACCAAACTATCTCTTTAAGATACAAACAAGAAAGTTGATCTAGGGAAAAAGTATCTCATATAGCAAGGAAATGAGCAGATTAAGTCAAGAGATCAACAATAACCCAGATTGCATTATTACCTCGAGGTGTCCTTGACAATCCCACAACAGAGACCATGGATATATTCTCCCATTTACACTCTGGTACTGGTAAAGGATGAATCATCCCTTTCGGTAACTGTCGCTCTTCTTTAACCTATTTACAAGTAAAACACTTCATAGTAAAATCAGCAATATCTCTTTTCATTCCATCCCAATAGTAGTACTCATGATGATCTCTATACATCTTAGTACTACTTGGATGAACTGAAAACAGAGAACTATGAGCTTTACATAACAACTTCTTTCTTTAACTATGATTCAAAAGAATCACACAATCTCTTCCCAAATCTCAAAACAAAACAATAATCAATGTTGAATTAAGGAAACTTATCTTTATGAACCAACTCTACCTTTTTCTAGAACTCACTGTCTTGCTTCTCTGTTTGCTTAATTCTGTCTGATAGAAAAGATTTCACTAGTACCTGAAACAAAACAGAAGGACATCCTACACCAAAAACTTCTATGACAAAGTTCATCGAATCTTTAACCAAAGTATCATGTTCCGAACACAACATTGTTAATGAAGCATTACTTTTTCGACTCAAAGCATCATCCAATTTATTTGCTTTTCTCGAATGGTAATGAATTGTACAATCACAATCCTTGATTAATTATATCCATCTCCTCTGTCTCAGGTTCAATTCTTTCTAAGTTAATATATACTTTAAACTTTTGTGATTGGTATATATTTCACACTTTACTCCATACAAATGATGCCTCCTAATTTTTAAAGAGAAAAAAAGCGAATTCCAAATCATGTGTAGGGTAATTTATCTCATGAGTTTTCAACTGATGTGAAGCATAAGCAATTACCTGATCATTATGAATTAGGAAGCAACCAAGTCCTTTCAATGAAGCATCACTATAGATAACAAACTCACCATTACTGGAAGGTAGTGAAAAAACTAGAGCATTCACCGATCTTTTTTTCAATTCCTGAAAATAATCATCACATTCTTTTATCCAGATAAACTTAACACCCTTCCGAGTTAGCTTAGTCATTGGACTAGATAATTGTGAAATATTTCTAAAAAACCATTGGTAATAGACTGCCAAACCAAGAAAACTACGAATCCCAGTTACATTTATGGGTCTTGTCCATTGTTCAACAACCTTGGTTTTTGTAGGATCAATAGTTATTCCATCTTTAGAAACAATGTGACCAAGGAAAGAATTTTTTTGCAACCAAAACTCACATTTTCTGAATTTACCATACAGTTTATTTTCATTTAAGGTTTGAAAAATAACCCCTAAATGTATTTCATGCTCCTATTTACTTTTAGAAAACACCAAAATATCATCAATGAAAAAAACCAAAAACTTATCCAAGAACTCATGGAAAATTTTATTCATAAGGTCCTTGAATATAACAGGTCCATTGTTTAGACCAAAAGGCATAACTAAAAATTCATAATGGCCATATCTTGTACGAAACGTGGTCTTCAGAATATATTCTTCCTTTAAATTCAACTGATGGTACCCCAATCTCAGGTTAATCTTTGAAAAATACTGAGCTCCCTGGAGCTGATCAAAAAAATAATCGATATGAGGCAAAGGATATTTTTTCTTAATAGTGATTGTATTCAAGGCTCTATAATCAGTGAAAAGTCTCATTGAACCATATTTCTTTTTAACAAATAAAATATGAGCATCCCATGGTGATGTGATAGGTCGAATGAAACCTTTCTCTAATAAATCTTGCAATTTCTCCTTCAACTATAAAAGTTCAATTTGAACCATTCGATAAGGTGGTTTTGAAATTGGCTTAGCATCAGGATCTAAGTCAATAGTAAATTCAACTTCCTGATCTGGTATTATTCCAGGATACTCATAAGAAAAAACATCAGGATACTCATTTACCACTGGCACATCATTAATCTGAACAGTTCCTTTGTTTTCAACAATATGTGCAAGGTAAAATTCATTTCCATATTTTACAAGTTTCTTAGCCTCTTGATATTTTATCAACAATAAGGGTTCATTCTTGTACACAAACAGAAAGTATTTCTGAAAAAAACTTCTTTAGCTCTACAATCAATCTTAGCATGGTAAATGGAGATCCAATCCATACCCAAAATAACATTAAACTCTACTAGAGGTAAAATAATAACGTTTTCAAGTAGGTTCTTTCCACGGATAAGGATTAGAAGATTATTATAAATTTTTTTACTCAACATTTCCCCCAGGTGTTTTTACCACAAGTTCAGGAGTCATTTCTTTAGATGGAATTCCCATTTTAATAGAAAAGCTTTCAGAGATGATAGAATGTGTAGACCCCGAATAAAACCACACATTAGCATAATCTGAGAAATCAAACAATGTACCTGATACCACTTCATTTTTTGGCCCAACATCTTCTGAAGTAGTTGCAATGGATTTCACCACACCTTTCTTCTTATAGTCTGACTGCTTCCCATCATTTGATCTCTTTGTCTAACACTCATTTTCATAATGACCCATCTCATTGCACTTGAAACATTTCACTAACTGTTAATAAAATTTGGTCTTACCATCACCCTGATCTTTTTAAGTGCAATCACAAGCCTTATGTCCCATATTACCACATCGGTAGCACTTTCCAGAATTTAGAAGACATTCCCCAGCATGCCTTCTACCACATTTACACAAACTGGATACATAGTTTTCTTACCATCAGACCTTTTTGAAGAATTCTTCCCTTTTTCTTGCCACCTCGGTCTCTTCTTATGTTGGTTGTTATAGAACACTTGATCATCGGAAAATTCCATTTCCACCTTCTCAGCACATCGAACAATATTTTAATAACTCTTGAAATCACAAGAAGCTAAATCCCATTGATATTTTGGATTTAATCCTAAGTAAAAATGATTGATTTTACTATCAAGGTCTCGAATAAAATTTGGATCATACCATGCCAATCAAGTGAAACTTTCTTCATAAGTAGCCACTGAGTCGTCCACTGGCCTCAATTCAATGAATTGTTTTTCCATCCTAAGTCGAACAACCTTAGAAAAATAATTCTCAAGAAACATACCTTTGAATTCATCCCAGTCGAGAGAATCAATCTCATCAGTGTCTATGATTTTTTTAACCATTGCCCACCACTGATCTTCTTTACCCTCCAAACGGTAAAAATAAAGACTAACCTTTTGACTATCTAAACACCCCAAGACTTCAAAAATGTTCTCTAGTGCTTTAATCCACCCTTAAGATAGGACAAGGTCTGATGATCCTCTGAATGATGGGGGATGATGCCCCAGGAAATGTTCCACCACTGACATGTTCCTCTACGGTTTATCTGGATGATCTCATGCATGGATTCCCCTACTATTTATTGCTTGAGTCAACTGCGCCATTACTACAAAAAACTATTTTGTTCCAATTCCGACCGTCTCAAGATGCTGATTCGGAAGGTCATTTCCTTTTGTATGCCTTCCTAGCACTAATTCCCTATTGCCTATGTGTAAAACCATTCTAAACAAACATGTCTTAGATGAAGAAACATGGTAATCTTCAAATGATATATCATTTCAATTTGACAATAAAAAAATATTTTTAGATATTCATTTAATAGAATTATAACACTTAAAGTTATCTAAACCACCTATGATTAAAACTATAAGGCCCCATACTTAAACATTACTTAATCTTGAGTTATTACAATATTACACATTGAGGATATTTTCAGGTTTATATTTTTAGAGAATTAGATCATAAATCTTGCATTACATTCCACAATTAAACAAGGCAGTTACATTAAAGACAATATTCACTTTTCCCATAAAAGGAAACATATTTAAAACAAAACATGGATTCTTTCATGACACTTCCTTGACACTATCATTAAATCATTTACCATTCCCTTGACCTGTGAAAAACATTTCAAAAACATGGGATGAGCATAAAAAGCTCAGTAAGGGATATAAAAGTACGAAATGAAAACATTAGTCCATGTATACATAAGAATTAATGAAATCATACTTTACTCATAAAACATAAGCACTTTAACATACCTCATCAAATCACGAATAAATCATAGAAAACATAAGACATAAAGGTAACTTGAGGCATCCATAACATTCTTACATGGGGAGTAACCCTCATGGTTACGTTTGGAATACCCATCGTAGTATATTCCCTAAATATCTTCAGAGAAACCTCCACGTTTAACTCCTTTGCGTTACCCAATTCATTGGAGAGCTATATTGGGCTCACCATCCCTTAGTTTATCATGGAACCACCCATCTTAATAAACAATTCCCAATAACCATAACATAATCGTACCACATAAAACATGCATAAAGGAAACATAAAATTTCCACATTTCAATCACAAGATATCAATAAAACACATTGATATAGTAAAAACATTATGAAAACCATTTTCAATACCAAAATAAAAGAAAAGTAAAACATGGTATTTATTTTTCATTTAAAAAAATGTTATGGCTTGTAGAGGAAGCCGACACTCAAATAATGGTCACGGCGGCGGAGAAGTCATTCTCGCCGCTTACGTACAACAAAAAAAACATTAACTTTTGTCGTTAAGTAAAACGCTTCATATAAAAAATATTCCTTTAGAATAATGTAAAAGTAAATGGGGTTTATACACAGTATAAAAGAAAGTTGTGTATAAAATAAAATATGCCTCAATGAAAGGAGATTGAGACGAAGTCCCATACCTCGGGTCCGACATGACTCAATCGTTCTTTAACCTCCTGAATAATAAACTTGATTTAATTTCTACTTACTTAAGAACCTTTTTCAAGTTCATTATTACTTTTATATCACTTATTACCATGTTATTATCAATATGTAATTATTTAAGTTAATAACGGTCGTTTTGTCGATCTTTGGTACTTGAGCCAAAAATAAACATCTTATAATTACAAGTTGGTCATGTGGTAAAATATCCATTATATAAATAATTATATTCATGATTTAGATATCATATATATCTTATATTTCCAGTATATTCATGCATTTATAATATTACATAACATTTAGAGGTACGAAATGAAATGCACCGTTCACGGAGATGGTAAGCCGTACGTATGCATGAACGCTACTTTAATTTCTATTTCATATTTAATGGAATGAATTCAAAATTATATAAAGGTATATTATAATTCTTGTATAATATCATATATAATATCATTAACTCCATCCTTTATACATCCCACATATGGAACTAACGAATCAAATCACTTTGAGAGGGCGGTAGTCCGCACTTCCTAAAATGAAGATATCGCATTTACCCATAATGGAAACCATAAAGGTATGCCATAAATGAAAAATACAGAAGCTTAAGGAAAACATAAACATATTATATATCATATATAAATATAGTGACATCTTAATGTACACCTTTTATTGTGTTAGAAGAATATTTAACAATCATTTTTTCGTGAGGCAGAAATTCACCATCCACGGAAACAGTATGCTCTTTAACCATTAGATGTAGGTGTGTGTAAGTGTAGCTCGAATAATTCTTATAACAAAATCCTAGTATATTGAAAATACTGTTGGTGTTACAAAATAAATGAATAAAAAGAGTTTAGGTGGTTGTAGAAGAAAAATAAAACAAAATAACATTAGAGAAGCCTTTACCTTTAAATCGGGTAACTCCTCTTGGTTTGAACCAAAAGGGTTTCTTGAAGAGATTTCTGCCTACAGTAAGGCTTCTAGGATGAAGATAGATATGTGGAGAGATGAAATGAGTAGAGTTTAGCTGATACAATGTCTTGGGAGTTGTGTGTAAAGAGTTAGAGGTGGGGGCCTTTTATAAGAGGGAGGAGGGGCACTCTTGGAAAGTCAAGAAATGTTACTTTATTTTAAAATGAGTTTCATATTTTAAAGGTCCCACATTGATATATTTCTAGGATAAGGTGATATGGGTTCGAAATATACTCATCCAATAGGTCTTTTAAAAGTGTAAGTCTTAGAGTTTACATTATCTTTTCATTTTATTTAAATCGTTCACTAATGAGGTAATCGCTACATCATCATGGTGTCATAAAAAATTTAATTTATTTAACGTCTAAATTTTTTAAAAAAATATCATGATGTAGGAAATATCTTTATCTTTCCAATTAATATTTATATTCTAAGAGATAATTTATGTAGAAATAATTAAAATTTATTTACTTGGGTGTTACATACTTTGTTATATTTAACTTCCTTTAAAAATAAAGAGATAAAAAGTCACTATCACACAAAAGTGATTCCATGGGATCCCAAAGTTTGGAAAAAGGCATCCAATGGTCGGCCATGAAACAACCAGTAGAATTAGGACACATTTTAAGGTCATTTTATATTATTATGTTATTATTTTATTACCCTTAACTACCTGATTACTAATTAATCACGACAATTAAAGATAATTACCGTCGTTATTATTCATAATGTCCAAAAACAAAAGAGTCTTAATTACATAATTTGGAACTTATGATTCCAAATATGTAATCCATGTTACCAAATTACAAACACCAAAATTTCAATAATTAATTTAAAAATAATTCTCGTTGTCAAAACAAATAGCAGGTTTTTTAGACACAATATCTATCAAAAGATTGACAATTGTTTATATCCAATTTCAGTGTGATATTAATTCCAATGACCACCATGGGATTAAATAGTAAAAAATATATTATATTTAAATTTTAATACCAACTAAAATGACAATAAAACCATATAATTAAATTAGATAAAAAACAGTTTTGAAGTAAAATGCAGTATTTTTCACTATTCATTAAAAAATGAACATTGTCAGAAAAATACCAAAAATTTATCCAAAGTAAATTTCAATGTCCCAATTATAATGAATAAGTTGATTTTGAAAAATATAGCATATTCAATTGTCAAAATATAGATTTAAAAATGGTTCACTATCAAAAGGCGGTAAAACAATCTTTTAAAAATATTAGAGAATTCTATGCTTAAGATTGGATTTATTCTCATTTTAAGTATTTAAAACACTATCATATTCATAAATACACATTGATATGAAAATCCATAATTCTTTACTTACTTGGGATGTTACAAAAATCATGATCACTTCACCTTATAACATTATATGGATAAGAAATATACCTTCATAGCTGAGATACATGAAAAATATTGTGTATCGATGTCAACTATTAATGAAGTGGTAAATGATATCCTACTTTACCCAAATACTCAAAAAACTAAAATGGTCACAAAAAATGAGTTTCAAGTTTCCCTTGCCTCTGAATCTATTGATTAACCAAATGAGGTGAATCATTTAATAATATCAAGAAACCATCTAAAAATTCCAATTCTCTATAGCTACGACCATCATATGAATTACATCAGACATAATCCTTTAATATCTATTGACGAATCAATTGAATTGTGAATTTAATATCTTGAACCCTGATCTTTCCAACTAATGTACAATTACCAATCTCCGATAAAAACAATGGTGATTAAAAATTTATTCCATAAAACACCTCAAAAGGAGCCATTATGATAATTGACCGGTGACTTCTATTATAAGAAAACACAAACAATCTCAAATGATCATAGAAATAACTCAAAAAATTAGGTACATAGGAATGAAAAATATCCTTATGAAATTTTATATCGGTCCCATCCTGGAAATCCAACTATGGATGGTATGTCATACTAAAGAAAAAATTATGAACCCACTACCTATTAAAGAAATTTATAAATGTGATATGTAAACCACTGATCTCTATCAGAGACCATAGTATATAGATCTATTTGAAAATGAAAAATTTATTTCCCAAATAAATTTACCAAATCCTTACCTTCAGTTTTATCACGATGTGGTAAAATGAAAGAAATAATTGATAGCCTATCTATTGAAACCCATATGACATTATTCTATTTTTGGGTATGTGAAAACCCCACCAAAAAATTCAATAGAGATCTCATACCACATCCATGTCATCAATGGAAGCAACTTAAGCAATATCCAAGGTTATTATTAACCAAATGTGTCCCATTGACATGTATAACAATATGAAAAAAATTAGAAATGTCCCATATCATACCAAAATACTATAATTGGAATTGGAAATTATAGAACATATTTGTGGTTCCCCGGTACAATGACCACTGGGAATTATTTCAATCACTCATCAAATTAATTCTCATTGATAATGGAAAAAATGCAAACTAAAATATAGAATAAACTACTTTTAGGGTTGACTCTTTGTAATGATCTCCCCACAAAATGGGAGTCTTTAATGATAAAGAAATCATCAAGAAAGTTATTATTCATGATGAATCATTTATTTAAGAGAAGAAGACAACTGAACACAATACAAAACAAAACTAACAACTGGTTTTTAAATTCGTATACGAATAAATTCCAAAATACCCATCTAGATCCTCTGATCAGATGATTCATTAATATCACTGGTTGGAAGTTCCCTTCTTAAATTATAAGCAATGACATTCCCTTTACTTGGGGAATAATAGATATAAAAGGAGAAATGTTGTAGGTATTCTTCCAAATGCATTTTTTGGAGGTCAAAATATTTCTGATAGAAATATAAATCAAGCTCTTATAGAAAGAATACATAGTAATACTTTCTCTAAAAAGGAAATGTTGCAACTCTTATGTTCATGAATCACAGCTACCAGTTGAAGGTCATGGGTTGAATAATTCTATTTGTGTGGCCTAATCTAATGGGAACAATTTTCAACAATGTAAATAAACATCCTATGAACACAATGTAACCTAGATTCTATGGTGTCATAGTATACCACATAGCCCTACCCGACCTTTGAGGATTCAAACATGGTGTAGTATATAAATTATGTTTCATATCAAAAAAATAACTTTTTCATTTTTTATCCCATGAAAACATTACACCCTCTTGAGTATGATAAATCATCATATAAGAGAACATTTCATGTTCCTTTATGAACCAAATATAATATCAAACTAAAATAAATTAACATCGAATAAAAAAAACATTACATGGTGACTCCCATATCATAATTTCTTTAAAATTACAACAATCAACTGAGAAACCATTTTATAACACCTCATGTCCCACAAAAATTACATCCTAAATGCATAAATATCATCATATAGGTTTCCATTAGTTCGATGTTTTTTCAATAATGACATAAATTCTATCAAATGATGCACATCCGCATCCTTGGATAGAGTTTAAAAAAGGTATTAAACTAGAAATACAACCATATATGTATACTTATACTCATGAAGGATCATTTTTATAAAATCCATACAAACTATATGAGAATTGGGTCAAACATTTTGGATTATAAGGTACTCAAAATGACCATACCTTCTTGAAATGGAAAATCTCCAAATATTAGATTCATTTATTCTCAATTGATCGTAACTAGATTGAATATCAATCTTCTATAAAAACTTCATCTCTTTTAACTAGTCAAAATGATCATTAATAAATGGAAACTTATACATGTTATTTGATATGATCCTGTTGTGTTTTCTGAAATAAAAAAAGTTAAAGCGTTCAATTATCATTATTAGAAAATATAACTTACACCACCCAAGGTTAAACACATGGGAATATAAAGACATTATATCAAATAACATCATACATATTCTTCAACTCTTTCATTTCAAATGTTTCCATGTGGTATGTTGGATATATATCGACTGGATATACAAAACACTATCAATATAATACCCAACATCCCTTATTAGTTGATATATAGAGAATTAAGAAAAAAATGATAGAAAACATGATGAGAACTAGAATGAGATCATCAATAAAAGATTCAATATCCATATAAAAAAAAACAGAACTTAAACTTTCCTTCCTCCATATAAGAATGCCCAGAACTCATCGAACCCGGGTCCCATTCTATATGAAAGACACAAAACACCCCCATTGAGTGCAGCAAAAGAGACCCATTGATGATGAAAATTAATCCATAATTTTTTTGAAACGTGTCAATCTATCCTGATAATGAAATCCATATGTTTAATTTTGGAAACTAATAAATACAAATAATTATTAGAATATAATTAAAAACACACAAGTAGGACAATAATGAACAGACTATGTCTTGGTTCCTAGGGGATTAGTAATACCATTTACAAAAGATAAAATCTACATTTTATTATTAATAAGAATCATAATAAATTATTAAATAAATAATTTAGTTTCACTATTATTAAATAAATATTTCCCTCGAGATGAAGCTATATTGATTGTACCTCTCATATATGCTAGACTTGTATCTTCTTCATTGGAGACTCTTTCACCATATGATATTTCTTCACTACAAATTCATATGGTGGGAAACCCTTATTCCATGTAGAATATAATTGAACCATAGTACATTTTGGAATTGATGATCCCATGACACTATGTAGGGTAAAATATACATGAAAGAACCTATTCAAGTCACATGAGAATCTACAGGAACCACATACATAGGGCACCTAAGTGTAAACAAATTTCATGAGTCCATTCTTGCCACACTAGTATAAAATCAAAGGGTAAATTCAATGAACTGAATGAGGTCTAAAAGAACCCAACATTCGAGATCCATATCGATACACCTCATGTTTCCTATTTAATTTTATGGAATTTATAGATCTACCATAGGAAGAAAAAGATACTACTGAAAAATCTAAAATACTATTTAGATCTTGGGAAAATATCAATGCTCTATCCATCACCTCAGTAGAGAAGAGAGTTTCATTTAGAAAACATGAGAAAAAAACATGATTGAACTCCCATATTGTATCGTCGAGTATTCATCTTATCATTTGAGAAAATCATGGGTGTTAACTATAAAAGCACAAAAAATTTATTTTTGTATTCTTTTGTTTTCCATTCATCGTAGTTGTGTTTGAGATGATCGATAGCCCTATCAAACACCATCGAATCTGGATAAAAAGTTTTTGTGCAGAGAATATTATACTATTTCCCTTATAATCCCTCATGATTATTCTCCATCACCATCATGGAACACCATCTCCTATTATGTCCCTCTAGAATGAAGGTGACACATTTAACCTTGATAAAATCATGCATCTCCAAGAAAAGAAACAAATTTTTCGTTTTCCTAAACCATACCGTTGACTCCTGAGGATCATTTGAGCATCGAACCATTGGTGGATTTGGGTGAAGGAACCCATGTGAACTATTTCGATAATCTTCCATATGTGGTTCAACAACAAGATCATGAATGGAAATGGGATTCTATTGCTTTTCCCATTTCTAAGTTAATACAAACAAAAACCAAAACCTAATTATGGTGAAAATGATAATTTTATCACCTTGGATTATCATCAACATCCTACTAGATCAATTAAAATATCTATTTAGATTCATGATACAACAAAACATTAGTAAGAGACATGTGAGACATCCGAATGGATACAAAAAACAACACTCAAATGGGAGAAGTAGGGAAATTAATCTCTTTAGATAGATGAAAGAGATTTTGATTTCAACATATCCAAATAAAAATTAAATAAATGAGTAGATCAATTTCTCAGGACTTCAGTCCCAACAACCCATGGTGTATTAATGATAATTTCAGTGAGATATATCTTAAAACAGACTAGTAAATACCTCACATATCTTAAACTTTTAGTCAAACTGCATAATAAAATCAAGGAATTATTCTTAACCTACACCTGAGATACAAATTTATCACAAACTATCCAAGATAACCTAATACACTGATACAAAAGAAAATAAAAAAATATCTTAGAGGACATTATAGATCCCCATGAGTTGGATACTAGAACCTAGCATTAATAAAAATATAGTTAGGATCAATTTTTCACAGAAATAGTTGAAAAAACCTATTTAAGTTAGTATAATAATAAGAAAAATGAAAAAATGGATAACATTATGGAAGTAAATCATATATATTACCCAAAGTGAAACCATAAATTACAAGAAAATAAAATATAAAGAACCGATGTACCAAAATAAAAAACACACCAAGCTCAAAGTAGTAAATTACAACTACCAGCTCAACATAATTCTTACTCTTTGCTTAAACATGGAAGAATGAAATCAACAGACACTTGAAGACACATATAGGGTGTGAAATAATATCTCAGTAGGGTCTCAAAATGGATTACATAATAATATTCTGTAATAATTTTCCATATATTTGTTTAAATTTTAAATAAATATGTGTGAAACTTTAAGAGGATATGTAAATACAAGCATGATTTTATTTTAAATTCATGGAAATATTTCAAAATAGTGTCTTAATAAATATTTTATATAAACATTTTAATATAAATTAGTAATTAATGTGAAATGAATTTTAAAAAATAATAGAATATATATATATATATATCAAAATAAAAAAAATTATAAAATTTTTCATTTTTTAAGTGGTACGATAATTACATGTTATGGTATCCTTAAACACTCATATTTTGGTAATGTCAATGTGCACTCATGTCTCTCCAAAACTAGCCAAATAAGTGTAACCAACATCTCAATGGGGATAAGATCCACCAATAATTATATGTTAGAGTTTTAAAGAATTAGTATGATTGTAGGGTAATTCCAACATGGAGTGGTTTTTCAAAATAACTCACTAACTATCTTGGATTTCATGTTCTCTAATAATAATAAATATTGGGAAAATTATATCAAAAGTGTTCGAAATACCATTAACCTAATTTTTATTACAATGACCAAATTTATATTTACAACGCTATTCATCGAAAATTATATAATTTATTACTTTTTCTATCATGAATGTAATGGATAAATACCAAAATATTATTGCATTTTGTAAATTTAAATTTCACAAATAAATTTCAACAAATCAAATACCACAATTTATGCCAAATATAAACAACATACCAAATAAACAGAATTGAGTGTTTTCCCTAATTTCTATAAAAAATATTATTAAAATCCAAATGAAATGATAATTATGTTTTTATTATTTCAATTAAAATTCATTTAATTTAAATCTATCAATTTAATGTTATATCAATTAGACAAACATTTAAGTAACCACCAACCAAATATCACGAGATCACGTAACACAAGATCCTCAATGGGAAATTCCAAAGATAAATGTTGGAAATAGAGAACAAATAATCAAATCTAGATTAATGATCCCAATATAAGGGAATTCTATTCCTTCAAAAAATTAAAATTTATTTAATAATAAGGTATAATGAATAAGAGAGTGGGAGGGAAGGAATGTGAGAATAGCTCTTAACATGAGGAGATTGAACATTGTTCTCAAAATATTGATCCCTCATAGAAGGGGTGTGTATGATGAAATATTTGTTATTATGAGATAAAAATGCCATGTAATTCATAAATACATGTGTTATGGTCAATGGGGGGTGTATAAATTGGGATTCCATAATTTTATTAATATTTTTTGAAATTATTGAAGGTCACATACATGGTTAGCTAGACAGGACAACACATTTTGTCATATTTTGTACCCAAACCATATTTCTATATTAAGGAGTGGATAATTTGTAGTAGTTGAGAGAATAATTTTTCTAAATGTGAACTGGTCATGAAAACCATCATTGTCTGGTTTTCATTTTTTTCACTAATATGGGACATGGTTTTCAAAAACGACACACTGACTATGCATTACCAATGAGCCTTACAAAATATTTAAAATTTATCCAAAATCACCCCTATCTCATACCGAACCTAATCATGAATAAATATAATTATTATGAAGTACCTGAATAAAATAAAAAGATGTTATAGTAAAATTTTGAACATGAATTCCAATGAGAATCCATTCAACAAGGTCACGTTTCATAGCTAGCCACTATAAATGACACCTTACATCACAAGATATATTTTCTCTAACTGGGTGTAAAGCCCCAAAAAAATTACAAAAACCTACTATAATATCTTTTCATAATGATAAATGAATAAACAAATGGCCCCATGAACATAGGATACACTCAAAAGACAATGTCCACTCACTGATGATCTCCCAGTATATAAAGAGTCGATAATTCCTAGGAATTCCACATCAATATATATTTTCAATAAAATCATATCAATATGATATGATATCAAGAAAACACAGATGAAAACATTCAAAATTACATTCACCAAGAATCCCAAATACATTTTTTCGAAGGGATCTATAATATTATACTACACAGAATATTTCTTCATGGTATAGTTCGGTAGTTTCCTTCTAAGAAATTATTAAATGGAATTCCCCTTATTGGGGTGTAGACAAAGTCATTGTGATAATATTGTATGTATTCCACTTATTGATTCTTCTATTTCCTTTAATCATTATTGATAATATATTATTCTTGATTTAATGATCGATCAATATTTTAATCAATTATAAATCAATTTAATGTTTCAATCTCTCAGGAGAATGGTTCATGATAGCTTGTTGAAGGTGACACATGTGATAGTTCTAGTCATAAGGTTGATGAAAATGTTTACTATAATCCACTAAAATATCACTATTTTTTTTAATAGAAACCAATCCTAAATTTGATGTTTCACAAATATAAAAAAATACCTTCCCTATCAATGGATTCATGAAAAATAAAATAGATGTATGGATCATATTGAACCCATTAAAAAAATTGAAAATTTCAATCCTATATTTTCATTAAACAATTCCATATGGGTTTAGTAAGTAGAAATACAACATTATAGAACATTTTAAAAACCCTTAGTAATACACTACTAAGACCAAGATCTTCAAAATCTAAATTATTTTTGTGGTTTCTAAAATATTATAATAGATTTAAACTTATCCTGATCAACTATAATAAAATTATCAAAAATAATGTGTCCCAAAAACATTTTTTCCTTAATCCATAATTTTAATTTTTAAAAGATTGTTGTAATGTTAGTTATTTATCTATATGTCAAAAAATTCTTACAAATGATATACAAAAAATATTAGTTTTATAAAGAACATGATTTAAAACATTTAAAAAAAAGTAATAATACATATACTAATATAAAAACATTTTCCTCAAAAAAATATAGATATAAAAAGAATTTGTCTAAACCAAATCTCTTACAAGTTATACGTTGTTGAAAAAAAGGTTCTAAAACTTATACTTGTATATATGTCTCCAATATACCTAGTAGTTTATGACTATAATTAATACCTGTAATTTAAAACAACATCATCATTTTCATCTAGAAATTAATAAAAATATTGGGGAATATAAACTCAATCTTTATCACAATAGAATTTATATTTCCATAGTCTACGTATATGCTATGGGGTCCATTAATTATCTTAAAAAAATTATAGTACTATGAAAGGTGGAAAATTGTGTTTAATAATTATCTTGTCCATTGATTCATCCAACCATTTCTTTAACCCCTTCAGTTATTATAGACATATATAGTATGAAAATAAACATATTGATGGGGAACCAAAATCCGAAAAAATATTGATCCTCAACCCTATAACAAGAGATAAAATTGAAAAATATGGTCCACAAAACATATGGAATCTTTTCCACTACTAGAAGAAGATTACTAAATGAATATTACTTATTTTCTTCAATGTAAAACATGTATATATAGAAACCAAACTATTGAATAGGATCTCTAGCTCAAGTTGGTATTGGTTCACAATTTCCTTGAAAAACACATCACTACCCATCAAGTAAAGTAAATGAGACCCATTGAATAAGATAAGGGATATAATACTTTTATGAAATAATCAAATAGATGCTAATTATAATATATAGAAAATTCAAATTAAGATAAAAATTTACCAGAGATCCCAATATTTGATAAAAATATGTACACGAAGAGAATTGGGAACCACTCTATTTATTTATATTGAGAGTTTTACATACGTATTATATATTAAAATATCTCTTTTGGAATATATAATTTTCCAAATTATGTGAAGAATATATTTAATGGGATACAATTTATCAAAAAATAGTAACTTAAGATAGTGTATTGGAATTGGTAACTCACATTATCATAGGATTGGTATAATATTATACTAGATACTCATCAACTACGTGATGTATATTTACTCCAAATAATAATGGTGTGTACCCATATAACTTTTAATAATATACTAAAATGTATATCCTCTTTGTATTTTTAAACATTTAGCACTCTGTAGTTCTATAAAAACATGGATAATTCTTAAAAATGATTTTAATATCCACGTGATCTCAATATCATCATTTCTAATGTTTCAGAGAAAATTATTGTTCCTAATTTTTATTAAATATAATCATTTTAGTTTTTCGTTACAATATACCTTTATTATTATTTCTAATGTGTAATATTGTGATATATCACTATAGTTTCCACCAGGATCCTCTTTCTACTTCCCCTTTTGTTTTATGAGACTACTCATTCCACCCATAAGTGTAGGATGATCAACCATCATACATGAAATTACTTCCAAGTCAATTTTTACATTCAATACTCTATCATTAATTACATTATAAATGATGTGCTTTAGTAATAATTAATGGGATTGGATATCTCTATGGATTGCAAAATAAAAAATATGTTATTTCATATTCTCATTCAATACTGACCTATTTGTAAAATTCTATTTTTTTATAACTATTTAAACATTGATACAATATTTAATTATGTAGTTGAAGGTTACAAAACTAAAATTTTTGTTAAAACTATTTCATCATCCTAATTATTTATTCAGATCATGAAACCAATAAGAAAAAACTATACTATCATTCCTACTATATCTATCCTTGGTAATCCTAATGTGATTATTAAAAGATACATGACACTATCATGGACCACATTCAGAAAAAAACACAATAATGTCCTGAAAAACATGAGGGATTTCATTTTGGGTTCGTAACAAGACCATTTTGTGGTCTATTCAATCATATTATTTATGGAATTTTAGTACATGAAATCAAATGATAATAAATGAAATATTATTTAAGTGATATAAAATCTTCATATATGTTAAATACAGGTGATCAAAGAAACAAATATCACATGTCACTATTTTGAAAGAAGTATTGAATCACATAAGAAACAATTGAAAGGACAATTTTTTCCCAATATAAAATGGACACCTATGGTTTATTATGATGATTGTTATCTATTAACTCGATCACAACTGACCCATTAACTCTTGTAAATCACCTCCCATAGCTAACAATACTAATGATACTTTAAATTGATACCTAAGAAAGGACAAAACCCTATTACAGAAAAATATAATGAACTGAAAGGGATAACCAACCTAAATATTACCAATAAAATTTATAACATGAACCAAAAAATTTTCATGATCACCATGGATTAGAGACTAGTATTGGTCCAACAGTAGAAACAATAGTTAATAATTTTACCACAAGAATAACTCAACAAGAAATTGTAATAGAAGTTAAAAAATAAAATATTATTTTTCTAGTCACTCCTTAAATGAAAAGTAAAGAAAATTATATAGATACATTCTAATAAATGATACATTAACAAAATTAATTACATCAAATCACAAAATACATCATTTAACAGAATTCATAAAATAATTGGATCACATGATCGACCAGTATTAGTAAAATTCTAATTCCCCACTAATCAAAACTTTCCACACACTTGACGTAGGGAATTTCAATTACCTAACCATGGAATGATAAATTATATAAAGTCATCCTGATAAATACAAGTTCATGAAAAAAAATTCAAAATGGATTTCCCAACATCTTATATGAATAACATATATCAAGTCAAAAGTATTATTAATTTTAAAAAAATGGTAAGGAATTTTTTTAAAATATTTTATCAAAATATGATTTTAATTCAGTAAAATGGCTAATATAGGAAGATAATTTTTTTATTCTCCATAAAAATAACAAGAAATAATATTTTTTTTCTTAACAAAAGTATAAATGATCAAATCTCTCTATACAGGCATGAATATGAATTTCAATGAATCTATAGAATTTATAATAATTTCCAATAATTTAAATATGGTGGTTACACCAAAAGATAGTTCATTTTTTTACTAGGGTCTACAAAATATTTTTGAAATATAGATCCATGTGTTAAAAAAACATATATCAAAATTCAATTTAATATATTAGAGACTCCAAATGAATAATCTTCATTTCTTCATAATAGTTTAATATTAATCTCATTGTCTCACCATTTCTAAATAGTATTTGTTCTTACAAGATATTATTCACGAAAACCTACACAATTTACCATGTGTTTATTGGTAATCAGTCATAGTTGGTGATATTATTCAAGATAATATAAAATTAAAATAATTTCTATGAATCATTTAATTAAGATCCTTGTTCATGATCTAGATACATGGAATTTTAAATTTAAGAAAATGGATAATTCTTTTTCATCAAAATAAAATCCCTCAACATAATATAATCTCATTCTAAATCATAAAAATTTCATTCTGCTGATATTGTCACAAAACAACCCATGTAACCCCTAAAATGGTTACCAAATCTGATTTTTGGCATGACCTGACGAGAATTACCTATCCTCATAGGATGGAAACTATTGTCGAGTATGAAAACATACAACTGTGAATGATTCAAGCCCATAAGAAATAACCACGATAAAAAATGAAAATTGGACTAATTGATATAACCCACAACTGAATCTAAAATAAATAAATGAAATAATTCCATTCCATAATACACCGAAGAAAACTATACTTAAGACATGTCTGAGAAATTTTTTTGGATATATACCATGCTACCAAAATCTCTATGTGACCACTTGGTCACCTCCGACCACAAAACCAACTCTACTATAATAATGAGAAATTGGACTAGGATATCATTTGAAAAATGGAACTTGTATCTAGTGAAATAATGTTGGGGTGAGATTTAAAATACTCAATAGAAAATCACCATAGAACCCATGTGTCTCCTTTCCCAAAACAATCAATTAACAATAATATAAAAATAAAGATATATAAAAATTGGGTTTTCACTTTTTTACTTAGAAAACATAATTTTTAGCATTTTAAAACCACCACACACCTCAATTCATTTTGAGTGTAGATTATCCTTTTGATACAAAAACCTAGACCAATAGACTAATCCGAATGATATAGGGATGTGCTGAGAACAAACAAAAAATTAACAAATTTATTAATTAATGAAAAAAATAAAGAGTGAAAGATGAAAACTAAAAACAATAGAATGTATATATATATATAGTTACCATGGTTGATCCTAGAAACCCTCAGACAACCAATCGATATACTCAGTTTAGGACCATATACCATCTTATGGTGAAACACCTAATTCAATAACCAACTGGATATTGTAACCTATCATTAGAAGTGGAACAATCCTCTAATCCTGTTAATAATTACTGGAGGTTACCAACCCATCTATTTGGGTCTAGCAAAGAATATTCCCTAGATTATCTATAATACATCCATGAACCTATGATTGTAGGATAAATGTGTAAGTAAGAGGCCCACACACGATTGACCCACCTTATATATCCTTACCACATTTTCATATCCCAAAAAAGAAAATACAGTATATGATAACCCATAATGATAAATCCTTTGTAGGGTTTCCCACTATATATATATATATCTCAGAAAAGTTTAAGGTTCCAATCTGGCTGTTACATCACGAAAGCATTCAATAATTTATGAAAAAACGTGCTTGTTTCTAACCGGGTCATTATTTCATATGTACATTCCAATAATTTCTCAAAATACATTTATTTTCCAACTAGTTCGTCACATTAATCAAATAATTAAATCATTTCTTTGAAAAAATGTAAGTCTCCAAACTACCCTTTATCCATACAAAAGTAAAATATTTTTCCAAAACAATTATAGAAACTTTTTCGAAAATAACAACAAGTTCCACTATCATATTCATAACTCCAAACGACACTTTACACTGTTTATCTATGTTCATTAAAAAACTAGATGAGAACACACAATGCATTAAAATAAGACAAGTAGATTCCATATCATTAACCAAAAATC
Source organism: Viscum album (assembly GCA_963277665.1). Taxonomy (NCBI): domain Eukaryota; kingdom Viridiplantae; phylum Streptophyta; class Magnoliopsida; order Santalales; family Viscaceae; genus Viscum; species Viscum album. The sequence continues at coordinate 1,705,904,708 of OY728140.1, read as the reverse complement.
CGATATTAGAAGTCACTAGATATACCCCAAAATCAAAAAAAAAAATTTAAACCACTTTATAAATAACACAAAGAGACCTAGTAGAAAAAGTGATTAATACAACAATTCATTTGATCCATCGTGTAAGAATGATGATATCTTTTATGCTCTTCAATAAACATTTCGAAGGTATATATTCTCAAATATATTCTCTTCATATGAAGAAAATAGTATAATTTTCTCACACAATAGGTAATTAATTTTCTATATGATATTAATTTGAATTGAAGTAAGAGAAGAATAAGATATAATAGAAAAATATTGATTGAGGGAAGAAATGAAAGAATGATTTTCATACATTTGATAACTATGGAACATATAAAATTTCTAAATACTTAAAGGGAATAAAAGTTTGATACATATGGGGAATTAAAAGACAATATTATTTTTATTTGAACGGTAAGAAAAAGGTATCCAATATATCATTCATTAATTTCTAGGATATGGGTCACTATTAGATTAAATGTATCAATTGTTAAAGGAATATATCTAAAATGATGCTATTGGAAAATGATCAATTCATGATTCTACAAAAAATGAAGAGGAATGTTTAATATTACAACTCAATAATTATTTTATTTCAATATATTATCATAAATTTACTCATTGTATGATTTATGGAATTTAAATGGATTTTGTTGTAGTAATTTTTCATTATGTAATTGAGATCATATGCTGACTTGTACCAATAAAATTTCTTTAGTATAATGTTATGCATTTTAAAAAACACATTATTAAGGGAAATACAAATAATTTGTTCTTCATGTTGAGAGAATGATGAAGAAATGATTAATTTGGAAAAGTACTGCCTACCTTGGAACAAAATAATAACTTGCCGAAGAGTGGTATATGCTATCATTGAGGGATTTTACAACACATTTGTATGTAAGAAATATATCAAATAACATGATTCTTAATTAATAAATAAGGAATAATTCATGTTTCGAATATGGGTTTTAGTAATCCTACTTATTACCATATTTTAAATAATATATAATGATGGTTTTAACATTATTTTAAAGTGGTAACTTATAGTTTCTTCATATTCATTAAAGGTAAATGATATGTTCAGTTTTGAAAAATAAATCACCATACATATAAAGTGTTTTATTACAATATTTTGTAAAAGATAACTCATTCGAATTTTTTTAATCATTCAATGAAATTTATTATTTAATGTGTTGCCTCACCATATGACACATCAGGTTCTAAGAGATTATATAGAAATATTGTAAAGAAAAGGAAACATATATTTAAATATATTCTTAAATAGTGATTGAATTCCTAAAAATGGTTAAAAAACAATCTAGTTTTCCTAATTCCTTGATTTTTATTTATATTATGGTCTTACAAATCATAATTTATTTATGTAATTGAAGCCCTCAACATTCCATTGATCATTCACTGGTTTGTGATTAATGAAATCAACAAATCCCTATAAATATTTACGATTTTTCCACAAGAACACATTTTTTAATTCCACTAATGTTATCTTACATGGAGAACTAGTTAAAATGTATTCCATGTGACCTTGGTACTTCTGATTCTAACTTTTCAAGGGGATTTTTTTCAGACCCTTGTCACAGTGCAGTATTTCAATGTAAGAAATATCAAACAATATATTAATTAGATCGAGTTTAAATTGTGAGGACACAATTTAATTATGGAGGAGAGAATTAAAAACCCCTATAAAATACAATATTTTCATCTTAGAATAAATAATATTTGTCTCTATTAATCCCCAAAACCAATTTAAGCTTACACTACACAACAGACCAAGTTAGATGGCGTTATACATCACATTGGTTTTTACCGCCTTTTAGTCTCTCACATATTTTAAAACTATCTTTTATATATTAATTAATATTTATTTGTCAAAATTAACATAATTTTTGAATTTGGACTCTCTAAATTAAATAAGTGTGCATTTTTGTAATTTTTCTATGATGTTATATTTTTTGATGACTAGTGAAAATAACGTATTTTTGTTAAAACTCCCCTTTTTGATTAAAAAATTATTAATGATACAATATATTTCAAATTTGTTTTAAAGTAATAATTGATCAATTATTCAAATATTAATCCAATTTGGGTCATATTAATAATTTTCATAACGAAATTATATATGATAACATACAGATCTTTTGAATGATTATACATTAAAACACGCTTTCTCACCACGTGTGTGGGATGATCATTTATATTAATTTTTCCAATTCCATGATTTGAATTATTTAAAATGAACATAAAATTTTTTAATCTTTTTATTTTTTTTCCTAATAAGATCATCTTAATTCTGGACCATGATGAATAGTGAAAGTGATTACAATTAATTACAATGATTAATGTATGATTAAACTAAATAAGGGACTAAACCTTGATATTAGGGGAAAAAATGACATGGAAACATATCAAAGATTCATTGGATAGTAATAAATATATACCCACATTATTAAAAGTTTATGGGTTACGGGGATATTATTTAATGTATATGGGAAATATAAAATGTTATAAAAAAAGAAAAAATTGGAAATTTACTTATCTTTAAAATTATTTAATCATTAAGATTTTTTATAAACAACATATTTCAGGTTATACATATCCTTTTTAAATATACATGGGTCATTTTTATAATAATTATTTATCAATAATTTCTAGATATGATTTAGTAACTTGAAATTATTAAAATAGACCAAAACAATGATTATTATGTTAACTACAAAATAAAATAAAAAAAACTATAAATATTAAAGGTGAAGTGAATAGATTGAATTATTTTATTTATTTATTATTTTAGATAAATATATCATGTTAAAAAAATTTAAACACAATTAAGTTTAGTTGTAATATTTTATTTGATTTTCAGATATTATAATTCAATAAATAATGTCAAAATTTACATTATGGATATTTTAAAATAAATGTTATTTTATTAAATGATTTTAAATTATTAAAAATAACTTATTATTAAATGTAATTTATATTTTTTAATAAATAATAAATATTGTAGATTAATAGGCCGATTAAACTTTTGCAATTAACATATTGACCTAGATATTATAAAAACATTGTTTACGTGGTCTAGGTTTTGGAAGTGTTTTAGCTCATCAAAGAAGCTTGATTTTATTTTTATTTGTATAAAGCATGGGGTTTTTATTTTATAATATATATATATAATTAATAATTTAGTTGAAATATGATTTCTAATAAATATTTATTTATTTTATTCTAAATTGTTAAATTACATAGGTATGAAAACTTGATGCTTTTATACAAACCAAAATGATAAAATTGTGGAATCCTAGACCTCAAAGAACAAAATTATTAAAATCATCATATTTTTTTACGGTGTAGGTTTTAATATACCATTAATACCCTTAAATATATTTTTATGATCTTTTGGTAAGATAAACCTCCTATTAATGAATACCTTTTGGTATTTATAGTAGTGCCACTCCCCCTCCACTATGAAAAGGAATGCACTCCACCCATTAGTAACATCTCTAAAGACACTCTTACTCAACCAAGATCTGAAAAAATATCTCATGGAAATTTATATCCTCATTATAGAATCCTACTCTTGATTGGAATGAAATCTATTGAAGACATTTTTTTGAAAACCAATAAGAGTTATCAGATTAAGAGGTGAAAAAATTTCTAAATATTTTTAGTTTTATTTCAATTATACAATATAAAAAATATTATTATTTCATGATTGTGTAAATAAAAATTTATCCTAAATATAATAGTATATTTTTATGATAAGGTTTAGACATACACATACACAAACATCCATATAATGGGTAATAAACATACTATTTCTATTTGTGGCGAACTGCTTCCCCATGAAACAATCATTGTTCATTTTTTCATTTACCACCTCTCATGATAGAAATTATAATTGAAATTATATATATATATATATTAAATTATATTTATTACAAATTTATACTTCTGTAGTATTATCATAACACATAGCTTTACTACTTTCCATTTTTCATTTATATAATAACATCGTTGGAGGAATTGGGGACTACCACCTTGTCAAAGAAATGGGTTTTGTTCACACTACACATGAAAAAAATTAAGAATTATTTTAATAAAACTATTTAGATTATATAACATAGATATTGTAATGGAATTATAATATACATATGTATTATTTATTTTTATTGTTTTAATGTGAAAAAAATGAATGCAGCTTTCATGCGTATGTACAACCTACTGTATCCATGATTGATGAATTTCATTTCCAAAATCCAAACATTATGGAATATTCAAAATAAATATTTAATGAATACATATAATAATTAATTTATAGTTTTAATTACTTATATGATGAAATTATGATCAATGTAATTGTAAAAATATGGAACAAGTCAAAACATACTAGGGAAATCTTGATAGTTAACACCCGAAATTGAAAAAATAATGAAAGTGTGTTATCAAATGAGGAATGAAATATTGTATTAAGATAATACATGATAATAAAAGAATGATTACGAAACTAGTAGAAGTTAGTAACACAATTTAAACCACTTGAATAGAGGATAATTACCACACACGAAATGTTTGATTAAGTTAATGGATTTCTTCTCATTTTAAATTCCATTGAAACTTATTTTCTATTATGCACCATCTTAATTTTATATTGTGTATATAATTACATTTGACACATAATAATATGAATTTATTTATTATCATTATATTATAAGTTTCATATAATTTCAAAACATCATGGAGACTATGATATAAATATTTTAAATTGGTATGGGACACTTTGGGATGTTTAATGATTATTCTCCTAAAAAATGATCTTATTTATTACCATGGAAATATCCCTTCCTTTTATTATTTCTAACATTCAATTGAATGAATAATTTTTAATATTATTTTTTAATTTTTTTTTCAATATGAATTTCTAAAATGATATATATTATTAATTCCTAAATCATATATCATTTTACATATGGTTTTTACTTTGACATTCATTTGATTAACTTGGGAATAATTGATAAATATGCCTGATTTGTCATTATTTATTTAAATTGTTTACTAAATATGAGTAATTATATAGAAATGGGTGAAATATGTGAGACCCAATTATATATTACCCATCGATGCATCAGAAGTCTCATGAGATGAAATAGATGTCCAAAATAGATGGGTTTTTACCTTATAGAAAAATCTTGTTCAAAATGTTCATGACTAACTGGTTCTGTGTCTCTAGGGATCATGTAGTCCATTTATTAAACATTTCTCTCATTTATATTTAGTTATTATTCACCGATGAATTTTTTCATTGAAAAATCCATCTATACCTTAAATTCACAATTTATTGTTTTTGAATGCATGTGTTTTAGTTTCATACATTTCCATATTGATATATCCGTATATAATTAATTGAATTTCAAGTGTGATAAGTTATTTACCATTAAAATTTAATTTATTCTTATTGATTCATCATTACTTACATGGTAGATTCTCTTAATTATAATTCAAGTTCCCCCTTATTTTGATTCCCTTCCCCAGGTTATAAAGAATATATATTTTAATAAACATTCAAGGATAAAAGTTTCTTTATTTTATTACTAATGTATTATGTATTTTCTTTTTACTAATGTAGTATTGGTATCATGAATGTAATCCGGGTTTTGAAGACTACTAAACTGATCGGTCCTTTGAAATTTTATTCCTTTTATTCATACTAATGTAATGAAATAATTCACCGAATCAAGGCTACTTGGCCAGGGGTGTTTTAGTGTACCTAAAAATAGTAAGAATATGTTATAAAATATACACAATAGAATCGTTCTGTCCTAATAAATATTATCAATAACTCCCCAGGTAAAAAATATGAGGGCCATTTTCTATTATCATTTTCTCTCCCTCCCAAAAATAATGTATTTTAGAACAATGATTCCATCTCACTCGATCCAGAGTTATCATACTCACATTAAATATCCCAATTTCTTAAAAAATATCATGATAAGAGGATTCTTCATGGATAATCCTTCCCAAAATCAAGATCACTTCATCGTAGAACAAGATAGGGACAATAAATATACCTTCGTAGATGGGATAAATGAAACTTGTTGTGTCTAGAAGTCAACTATTTAAGAAGTGATAAATGATAATCTACATTACCAAATTACTCAGAAAGTTGAAATGGTCACAAAAAATGAGTTTCATGTTTCCCTTGCATCTGAATCCGTTGAATACCAAAATGTGGTGAAGCTTTCAGAAACAGGAAGTCACCATATGAAAATTCCAATTGTCAATGGCGATGATCATCATATGACCGAAATCATATGTATTCCATCAATATTCATTGATTAATCAGTTTAATTATAAATTTAATATCAAGAACCCGGATCAGTCTAACGGATGTACTTTCTCCGATATCGGATCAACACAATGAATAATTAAAATGTAGGCCATAAAACACGTCATAATGATCCATTTTGATCATAGAATAGTGAACTATGTTATAAGAAAACTCATCCAATTTCAAATGATCACATAACACGTAAAATTGATGACATATAAATGAATAATATCCTCTTGAATTTTTAAATCTCTCCCATCATGGACATCCAACTGGGGATTGTTTGTTGTACTAAAAGAAATTTATGATCCTAGTGCCTCTTAAAGGCCTCTAAAAATGTGATAACTAAACCATGAATACCTATTAGCTACCATAGTATATAGATCTATTTTACAATGAACAATTTAATTCACATAGATATTTCCCTAATCTTATGCTTAATTTTTTTCATGAAATGGTAAAATGTGATCCAATTTGGTTAGACAATCTATGACAACCCGTATGATATTATTCTATTTTGGGTATGTGAAAACCCCACCAAAAAGTTTATTGAGTACTCATCCCACTTTCTGATCATCAATGTAAGTGACTTAATCAATCTCAAGGGTCACTCTTCCTCGAACATGACCTATTTCCATGTATAAAAACATGAAACAAAATAAAAAATGTACAATATCAAACTAGAACACTATAATTGACATTTAAAATCATAGAACATCTTTGTGGTTCTGAGGTACAATGACCACTATGAATTATTTCAATCCACCATCAATGTCTTTCTCACTAATAATGGAAAATATTATTCCTAAAATATAGAATACCCTATTTGGAGAGGGGACCCTTTGTAATGGTCTCCCCACAATATGAGAGTCTCTATTGATAAAAAACACTTCAACAAGCCATTATTCTAGATGAATCTATTATATAAGTGAACATGACAATTGAACACAATCCATAAAAAATCTGGCCACTGATTGTTGAATTCATATATGAAATGAATCAAAATTACCCATATAGTTCCCCTCATCTGGTGACTATTTCATGTCAGGGGTTTGAAGTTTTGTTCTTAAATAATATGAAATGAAATTCAATTTCCTTGGGATATAATAGATGTGAAAGGATAAATATTTTAGGTATTCTGCACAACGACTTCGTAGGAGGTTTAAATCATTTTGATAGAAATATAAATCAATCTTGTATAGAAACAATTCAACGAAGTCATTTCTTGGAAATTGTATTGAAACAACTCTTATGTTCATGCATCACAGCTACAACATCATGGTCATGGGTTGAATAATTCGATTTGTGTGTCCAAATATACTTGGAACCTTTTTCAACGATGTAAAAACACATCATAAGAATATTTTGTAAACCAGATTCTAATGTTTCATGTTATACCACATAGCACTACCAGGCCTCTGAGGATTACAACTCAGTGTAGTATTAAAAATATGTTTCATCTCGAAAAATGAAATCCAACATTTATTATCCCATGAAAACCTTACACCCTCGCAAGTTTGAGAAATTATCATATAAGAGAACATTATTTATTACTTTAGGAACAATATATAAAAACCAGCTAAAATAAATAAGCATCGAATCAATAAAACATTACTTGGTTACTCAAATTTCATAATATGTTTCAAACTATCACAATAAAATGAGAAACCATTTTCCAACAACACATTTTCCAGAAACATTACTTCCCAAATACTTAAATTACATTAGATAGCTTGGAATAAATTCAATGATTTTTCCAAAATTCCCGAAATTATCTAAAATAATGCACATTATCTTCTTTAGATAGAGGGTAACAAAGGAATTTATCATGAAATACAACAATATATGTATTCAAATACTCATGACAGATAATTTTCATTAAATCTATACAGACTATATGAGAATTGGGACAAAAATTCTGAATTATAAGGTACTCAAAATGACTATACCTTCTTACAATGGCAGTTCTTTGAATATTGGATTCTTTTATACTCAATTGATGATAACTAAATCGAAGACCAGTCATCAATAAGAACATAAACCCTTTAAAATAAACAAAATGATCATTAATCAATGGAAACATATAATTATTATTTAACATTATCCTATTGTGTTTTTTGAAATCAAAACAACGTTAAAATGTTCCATTAACATTCTTATAAAAGATAACTGACACCAACCAAGGTTACACACTAGGTAACATAAATAAATTCTATAGAATATCATCCAACCAATTAATCAACTCTATCATTTTAAATTGTTCTATGTTGTATGTTTGAATAAATATCGGTTAAGTACACAAAATATTGTCAATAGAACAACCAAAATCCCTTATTAGTTAAAATATATAGAATTATAAATGAAAATTGATGGGAAACATGATGAAAACTAGAGGGAGATCATTAATCAATTATTCTATCTGGATGTAAAAAGAAAAAAAAATATTAATTTCTGTAACTTCTTATAAGAATTCCGAGAACTACTCAAACCTGAGTGCCATTCTACATGAATGATACAAAACACCACCATCATGTGCAGTAAAGGACACCCATTAAAGATGAAAATAAATTCATATTTTTTAGAAATGAGTCATTACATTCTGAAGACTATACCCATAAGTTTTATTTTGAGAACCAATAAATAACAATAAATATTAGACTCTAATAAAAAAACACACAAGTTTGAAAATAAAGAACCTTCTCTGTCATTGTTTCTAGGGGTGTAATAATACAATTTAAAAATAAAAAAATCTCCATATGATTATTTATAATAATCACAATAAATGTTTAAATGGACTATTGTGTTTTTATATTATTAAATAAATATGTCCATAGAGACGAAACTATAGTGATGGTACCTCACATAGATGCTAGACCTGTATCTTCTTCCTTTGGATATTCTTTCACCAAGTGAATAGGCTTCGTTACAGATTACTATGGTTGGAACCCCTTATTATATGAATCATATAATTGAACCATAATACATTTTGGAAATGATGATCCCATGGAACTATGTGAGGTATAATAGACATGAATGAACTTATAGAAGTAACATGAGAATCTACCGGAACCACATACCTGTGGTGCCTCAATGTAAACCTATTCTGTGTGCCCATTCCTGACACACTAGTATATAATCCAAGGTAAAAATCCATTAACTAGAATGAGGTCTAAATGAATCCTAATTTTGAGACCCATTTCTAGATCATCATTATTCCTATTTATTTTACGGAACTCATATAACAACCATAGAGAGAAAAAGTTACTCCTAAAAAATCTAAAATACTATTTCTATCAGGGAAAACCATACACACCATATCCATCACCTCTCCATAGAAGAGATATTCAATATGAGAACCTATGAAAACACCAAATTAAACTCCCATATTGAATTTTTGAGTATTAAACTTCTCATTCGATATAATCTCATGTGTGGAATATAAAACACAAAAAATTTATTTTTGTATTCTCTCACAGTCATGAAATCATAGTCGAGTTTGAGAGAATCGATAGCCCTAGCCAACACTGTTGAATCTGGGTAGAACATTTTTTTTGAAAAGTACATTAAAATATTTCCTCTATATTCTATCATGGTTATTCACTATCAAAATCATGGAACACCATCTCTTATATGGTCCCTAATTCTTGAAGGTGATACATTTCACCTTAATAAAATCAAGCATCTCCATGAACATAATCAAAATTTCAGTAAACCACAACCATTCCATTGATTCTAGAGGCTCATTTGAGCATTAGACCACTGTTGGATTCTATTGGAGGAACCCAAGAGTATTGTACGGACAATATTTCATCAATGGTTTATCAACTAGATCAGGAATGGGAATGGGTTTCTGGTGCTCGTCCCATTGCTAGGATATTACAAACAAAAACCTCAACCTAATTATGGCTCAAATGAGAATTTCATCACTGTGGATTATCAGAAACATCCTCCTAAATCCTATTCACACTTCTTCTTAGAGGTGTGATGCTACAAAACAATAGTAGGAATCATTGGACACATTAAAATGGATACATAAAACAACACTCAAACAGAAAAAGTAAGGAAATAAATCAATCCAAATAGATGAAAAATATTTCAAATTCAAACTATCCTAATCAAAATAAAATAGAATACTAGAACTAATAATTAATACATCATTACAAACAACCCATGGTGTCTTATAGATAATTTTAGTGGGATCTACCTATAAAATGATGCGTAAATACCTCATATATCCTAAAAGTTTTATTCAAACTGCATACATAGATCATGTAAAGATTCTTAACCTACACCTCTTCTACCAATTTATCAAAAACATTTATATATACCCAAGTATACTGACAGCAATTCCAATATAGAAATATCCTAGGGGGAATTATAGATTCCCATGAGTTGGTTACTAGAACCAATAATTATGAAAAAACAACATTGGGATAATATTACCACATAAATAGTTGAAAAAACATATTTAAGTAATAATAATCAAAAGAAAACTCCAAAAAAGAATATTAATACATAAGTCAATCATCAATATAACCCAATGTGAAACCATAAATTACCAGAAAATGAAATAAAAACAACCCATGTGCCAAAAGAAACAACACTATATGCTCAAAGTAGAAAATGACAACTACCACCTCCACATGGTTCATTCTCTTTTCTTAAACATGGAATAATGAAATCTACAGACACTTGAAGACACATATATGGTGTGAGAAAAAATCACAGTATGGACTACTATGGATTACATAATAACATTCTGTAATAATTTATCATAAATTTGTTTAAATATTAAATAATTAGGTGATACACTACAATATGATATGTAAATCGAAAAATAATTTTATTTTAAATACATGGAAATATTTCAAAACAATGTATTAGAAATAATTTTATATATAAAAAAATATATAAATTAGTATTGAATGTATACTGAATTTTTAAAAATAATGGAATATATATATCAAAATAAATACAAATAATATAATTAGTCATTCTCGAAGTGGTATGATAGTTTCGTGTTATGTTATCCTTACACACTCATATGTTGGTATTTTAAATGTGCACTCACATACCTGCACTACTGTCCAAATAAGAGTGACCAAAATATCAATGAGGATAATATCTTCCAATAAGCAATTGTTAGAGTTGTAAAGAATTAATATGATTCTATGGTAATTCCAAAATAGAATGGTCTTTCCAAATAACTCACTAACTACCTTGGCTGTAAATTTTTCAATCAATAATATATATTGGGAAAATTATTTTAAAAGTGTTTGAAATAACATTATCACAATTACCTTTAAAATATACAAATTTATATTTAAAACACTATTTATGGGTAATTTGTCAATTTAGTACTTCTTCAATGATGAATTTATTAGATACTTAACAAAAAATAAATGCATTTCTTAAAAATAATTTTCACAAATAAATTTCAGCAATTCAAATTCCACAATTTTTGTCAAATATATATCACACACCAATTCAACATAATTGAGTGTTTTCCCAAATTTTAATAAAATTATAACTAAAATCCCTATGAAATGATGATTATGCTTTTATTTTTCTAATTGAAATGAATTTAATTTAAATCTAAAAATTTAGTGTTATATCAATTTGACAAACTTTTTTGGAACCACCAACCAAATATCCCGAGATCACATAACACAACTCCCACAATGGGAATCTCTATTGAGGAAAGTTGTAAATAGAGATCCAATAATAAAACCATTATTAATGATCCCAATATAATGGAATTTTACCCCTTCAAAAAATTAATATCTAATTAATAATAAGGTTTTGAGAATAAGAGAGTGGGAGAGAAGGAATGTGGGAACAACTATTTGTATGAGGAGATCGAAATTTGTTCTCCTAGATTTGATCAACCATAGAAGGGGCATCTAGGATAAATTTTTTTATTAGGAGCCACCAATATCAAGTAATTAATAAAACCATGTGTTATGGTCAATGGTTTGTCAAAATATGTATTCCTTAATTTGATTAATATTTTATGAAAATAATGATGTTCACATGCACAGTTAGCCAGGCAGGGATGCACAGTTTATCATACTGTGTACCCAAACCATATTCCCCTATTAAGGAGTAGATGATTTCTAGTAGTTTGTAGAATATTATTTCATATTGTGCACTAACCCTGAAAACCCTAACTATTGAGTTTTTCATTGTTTTAAGTAGCATGAAACCCAGTTTCAGAAAATGATGCACCAACTATGCACCACCAATGATCCTTACAAAATATTCAAAATTTATCCAGAAGAACCCCTATCTTATACCTAAACTAAAAAAGAAAAAATAGAAGGATTAAGAAGTACCTAAAGAAAATAACATGATGTTATGATAATTTGTTAATCATGAATTCCAAAAAGAATCATTTCTATAGGTCATGTTTCATAGCTTGCCACTATAAATGACGCCTCACATCACAAGATAAATTTTCTCTAACTGGGTGTAAACACACATGGAATTTTGAAAATAATCTATCATATATTTTCTCATTGATAAATGAATAAAAATCTGGCTCCATGAATAGAGGATACACTCAGAAGATAGTGGCCACTCAGTGATGGTCTCCTAGTATATAAAGAGTCACTAATTATTTGGAATACAACATGAATATATTATTCCAATAAAATCTACTTGATAATATATAATATCAAAAAACCAATGAAAATACCCAAAATATCATTCAACATGGATCCCAAATATATTTGTACAAATGGATCCATCATATTATATTCCACAAAATATTTTTTATGGCATAGTTTGGTTGTATTCTTCTCAAAGAATTTTCAATGAACCTTCCCTAATTGGGGTGTAGACAATTTTAATGTGATAATATTATATCCACTCATTGAATATAGTAATGTTTTTAATAATTTTGAGAATATATTACTATAGATTTTATGATAGTTCAATATTTTAATCAATTAAAAATCAATATAATGTTTCAATCTCTTAGGAGAATGGATCATGATATCTTGTTTAAGGTTACTTTTGTAATAGTTATTGTCATGAGCTTGGTAAAAAAGTTAAATATAATCCAATACAATAACAACATTTTATAATGAAAACCAATCCTAAATATGAATTTTCACTAATATACAAATATCCATTCCCTATCAATGGATGAATCAATAATATGGTTGATGTATGAAACCTTATGAACTCATAAAAAAAATATAAATTTTAATCCTAAATTTTCATCACAAAATTCCATATGGGTTTAGTCACTAGAAATACAACATTATAAAGAATTTAAGAAACCATTAGTAATACAATACCAAGACAATGATCTCCAGAATAAAAATGGGTTTTTTGGTTTCTAAAATATTATATTAGATTTCATCTTATCATGATAAATTGTAATAAAATTATCAGAATCTATGTGTCCCAAAAACATTTTCTCCCCAATCCATAATTTTATCTTTTAGAGAATATTGTTGTAATGTCAGTTATTTCGTTATATGTTGAAAACCTTTCTCAAATGATATAAAAAAAATTATCATTTTTACAGAGACCATAATTTAATACATATAAAAAACAAGTAATAAATAAAAATACTAGTCGACCAGCATTTTCATCCAAAAAATTAACATATAAAGAGAATTAGTCTGAACAAAATCCCTTACAAGATATAAATATGTGAAAAACAATCTTCTAAAACCTATGCATGGATATACGTCTCCAATATCTTTAGTAGTTGATAAATCTAATTAATATTTGTTATTTAAACAATATCATACCATTAATCTATAAATAAAAATAATAATTGTGGAATCGATAATCTATATTTATCATTACATTTTTGATATTTCAATAGTCAACACATATGTTAAGGGGTCTGTTAACTATCTTAACAGAAAATTGTAGTAATATTCAAGGTGGAAAATCATGTTTAATAATTCCATTGGCCATTGATTCATCCAACCATTTCGTTAACTCCTTCATTTTTAGTAGTCTTATTTATTATGAAAATAACCATATGGGTGGAGAACCTAAATGTGAATAAATATTGACCCACAACCCACTATCATGAAATAAACAAGAATAATATTATCCAAAAAACATGTGGAATCTCATCCCCTAGTAGAAGAAGATAACCAAATGAATATTACTTATTTTACTCAATTTAAAACAAGTATATATTGATAAAAAACTATTAAAAAAGATCTTTGGATCAAGTGGGTATTGGTTCATAGTTTCCTTTAAAAACACAACACTACACTTTAGGAATGTAAATGAGGCCCAATATAGAAGATAAGGGATATAATACTTTTAATTAATCAACCAATACATGCTAATAATAATAGATTGAAAATTCAAATTCAGATAAAAAAGGTACCAGTGATCTCAATATTGGAAAAAAAATATGTTTAGAAAAGGAATTGAAAACCATTATATTTTTTCATATTGAGACGCGTCGAAATTTTTATTATATATGGCGATATCTGTTTTGGTATATTTAAATTTTCCACAAATTGTGTAGGATATTTTGAATGGGATACAATTATATCAAAAAAATAGTCATTTAATATAATGTATTGTAATTGTTACCTCACTTTATCATGGTATTGGTGCAAGATTATAATAGATATTCATCCACAAAGTGATATAGCATTAATCAAAATAATAGTGGCATGTACCCATATTTTCTTTAAGATTATACCTATACTATAGATCCTCTGTGTATTTTTAATCATTTAGCATTCTATAGTATTTTAAAGACATGGAAAATTTAAAAAATGAATTTAATACCCACAAGATCTAAATAACTTCATTTCTAATGCTTTAGAAAAAATAGTATTACTAACATTTATCAATTATAAAAATTTTATTTTTCTTTTACAAGTATCCTTTATTTATTTAATAATGTGTAATATTTGGATATACCATTATAGATTCCACCTGGATTCTCTCCCTACTTCCCATTTTTCTAATGGAAAACTCATGAGACCTTGAGGAGTCGGATGATCAAACATTATACATTACATCAATGTCAAATTTTACCATCAACACTCTATCCATAAACACATTATACTTGGTGTGCTTCATCAAGAATTACTAGGATGTAATATATTTATATTGTCCAAAATAAAAAATATGTTATTTTATATTCTCATTCAATACAAACCAATGAGTAATTTGCTAATTTTTGTTAAAAATATTTTCAAATTCATACACTATTTGTTGATGTAATTGATGTTTAAGGAACTCTATTGACATAGAATATACCATAAATTTTATATAGAATTACTATGTGAAAACAGTAAATCATTTTAACATTTCTAAATGATGGAATAAAAAAACCCTCTTCTAGTTCCTTTCTATTTCTAGATGACACACTTGACCATAAAAATAAATTATCTCGAAAAGCTAAAATAGATTATCATATAGTTTATACCAAGACTCTATCTCCAACAAATTTTCTTGGTTGTAGATTTTTTTTCCCGATGATGAAAATCATAGGCAAAAACTATACTATGGTACCTATAATGTGTAACCTTGGTATGATGAATGGGATTATGTAAATTTACATGAACACAATCTTAGACCACTTGCATAAAAAACACTAAAATGTCTTGAACAACATGAGGGATTTCATTTTTGGGTTCCTGACAACAGTATTTTATAGACTATTCAAAGATATTCTTTATGGTATTTTATTACAATAAATCAACGAATAATAAAGAAAATATCATTTATTTCACATGCAATATTCATATATATCAAACATAGTTTACCATTGAACCATATATCACATGTCAATGTTTTGGAAAAAGTATTGAATAATATTATACAAAACTATTGAAATTATAAATTTTTCATAATATACCATTAAAAAAATGGTTCATTATGATGATTGTTATCTATGAACTCACTCACAACTGACCCCTTAACTAATTTAAATCATCTTCCCTATCTACAAATACATCATAAACTGTATGCCAATATCTTATAAAGGAAACAACCATATTATAAAAAAATATCATGAACTGAATGGGACAACTGACCTAAATGGTACCAATAAAATTTATAACATTTCCCAATAGGATTTCTTGACCAAAAAGAATTGGATACTAGTTATATACCATCAATAGAAACAATTTTTTATAATTTTACTCCATCAATAACTCAATAATAAAATGTAGTAGTAGTTTAACAAAAAACAACTAGTATGTTGGTCACTACTCAAAAGAAAAGTTAGAAAAATATATAGATACATGTTAATAAATGATACATCAAAAATATTAATTGCCTCAAACCACAAATTACATCATCAAATAGTGTCCATGAAATTATTGGATCACATGATTGACCAGTCATAATAAAAATTAAATACCCCGAAAATATTTCATTTCCACCACCTTGATATGAGGAATTTCCATTATATATACATTGAATGATAAATTATATAAAGTAACCATGATAAAAATAAGTTCTTGAAGAAAATTCTAAATTGATTTCACAACATCTTATATTAACAAAACTTTTCTAGTAAATAATATTATTAATTTTGAAAAAAGGGAAGGTATCATTTTAAGCAATTTTATCAAATTATGATTTTCATTCAGTAAAATTGCTATCATAGGACAATAAATAATTTTAACTTCCATCAAAATAACAAGATATAATTTTTTTCTCTAATAAATGATAAATGATCACATATCTCAATAAAAGAATAAATAATAGTTTCAATTAATCTATGTAATTATTAATAATTTTAAATAATTTCACAATTGTGTTAATAATAAAGGATAGTTAATTTTTTCAGTAGGGTCAACATAATAGTTTTGAAATATTGATCCATGTGTGAATAAAACCTATATGAAAAGTCAATTTCTAATATTAGATGATTCAAAACAGTAATCTCCCTCCATCAATGATAGTTTAATCACACTCTTATTGTCTCACCATTTCAAAATAATAATTTTCCAATATTTATTATCTTCCCAATAACGAACACAATTTCCCATTAGTTTCAAGAAAATCAGTCATAGATATAGATATTATTCAAGATAATATAATTTAAATTCATTTTTATGAATCATTCCATTCGGATCCATGTCCATGATACAAAAACATTCCATTTTAAATCATAAAAATGGATAAATGTTTTTGATCAAAATTAAATTCGTAAAAATAATTTAATCTCAATACAAATCATAAAAATATTTCATTCAACTTATATTTCCAAAAACCAACCTGAGTCACCACAAAACCGGTTACCCAATCCGATCTGCGGCATGGCCCAATGGGCATGGTTGATTTCCATAGGATGGAAACTAGTGCCGGGAAACAAAACAGGCAACTGTGAATGATTTAAGCCTAAAATAATTAACCAGGAACAAAAAAAAATAAAACTTCGAAAAATAGATATAACCCACAACTGACTCTAATATAAATAAATGAAACCATTCTGTTAAAAAATAAAACCATGAAAATTGTACTAAATACAAAACTGAGAAAAAATATAGGATTTATACCACACTACCAGAGTATCCATGTGACCGGTTGGTCACCTCTGACCCCATAACCAACTCTACACTAAAAAAAATATACTTGACTAGTAAATCCTTTAAAAAATGGATCTTGTATCTATAGAAATAAATTTGGTGTGTGCACTGAAATTCTTAATAGATGATCACCCCAAAACCCATGTTCCCCCTTTCCCAAAACAATCTATTAATAGTAGTTTAAAAATAATGATATAAAAAATCGGGTTTTCACATTTTACTGAGAAAACACAGTTTTTACCATTTTAAAACTACCACACACCTGGATTCATTTTCAGTGAATATTATCCTTTTTATAAAAAACTACACCAATAAACTTATTAGAATTATTCCAGGAGGTGATGAATAAAAACAAACAAACAAATAAATAAATAAATAAATGGACAAACAAATAGTGCATGATGAAAACTAAGAACAATAGAATGAAAATAATAAGTTATATGTAATGTGACCATGGGTGATCCAAAAAATCCACAAAGAACCCCTAGATGCAGTCCATTAAGATCCATGTTCCGTAATATGATGAATCACATGAGTAAATAACCAAATAACTGATGTAACTTGGCCTCACCAGTGGAATAACCCTTCTATCATATCACCAACAACAGGAGGGTACCAACCCATATAACAGGTCTAGTATGAGACATTCACTAAATTATCTAAAAGATATCCAGGAACCCATGGTTGTAGTATAACTGTGTAAGTAAGAGGACCACACACAATTGAATCATCTTATATAACGTTACCACACACTCATAAACCAAAAAAGGACATTTAATATATGATAATCGATAACAATAAATCATAGGTAGGGGTGACAACTTTATTCATATACATCTCGCACAATAGTTGAAGGTTCCAACACGAATGTTACATAACCAAAGAATTCAATTATTTCTTATGAAAATTCTAGTTTCCAACCTATTCTATATTTCATATAAATATTCCAATAATTTCATAAAATACATTTAATTTACAAATGATCCATACTTTATTAAAACATTTATATTCTTTCATTGAAGAACATAACTCACCAAAATGGCATTTATCCTTATACAACCAAAATATTTTTAAAAAAACATTACAAAATCATTCTCTAAAATATCAAGAAGTGCCACTCCCATATTCTTAACACTAAAATAGAACCTTTCCCTTTTTATGTACATTATTTTTAAAAACTATATGAGAACAAAAAATGTGATAAAAGATGACAAGTAGATTCCATATCCTTAACAAACAATCTTATTTTATAATTGACCTAATAGGCCCCAACTTAAAAAAATGAAACCACATTAGAAATCACAGAAAGAGACATAGATTCCATTAAAAACCAATGAATACCAACAAACTATTTTTAAACCCACCTCTTTTATTTAAAAACTAACCCAGTCGTACTATTGAATTAAATAAAAACAAAGAAACCCTTTTCAACATATTTTCATTAAAAAATGTAAAACCAAATAAATTACTGTTTAGCACACCAAGGCACATTATAATATGACCAATTATTTTATAAAATATTTTTAATGGAAAACATCATCAAAATTACCTAATTTTTCTACCAAAACCACATGGCATTAAATAAGACCCAAATGGTACCCACACCCATGTATAAATAATGAATTACATTGTAACCCATTTTTAACAAATTCCACTACCATGAAAAATTACAATAGCCAAACAATATGCATTGTCATGGTGGGAATCATATATAAAAACTTATTAAAATATAATAAGACACATAATCAAACACATTTGACATAAACATAAAGGAAATTCTAATTAGAAACTAATTTTTAACATGTTCTTAAATTATGAAAATACCAAAATCAACTGAATACATACCTCATGAAGATGCAAATCATAATTTAAAAATTATCAAATATTTTTTATCATTATTTTCAATTCATTGAGAATATATTGAAATAATAATAAATAAGAAACACTCCAAAATATATTTTAACATGTTTAAAAAATATATAAACACCATAATATATTAATTTAATATTTCTTGAAGCAGTTAATCTAGTTAGAAAAATTGAAGTAGCACAAGGAGAAATGGATTTATTGATAACAGAAAGAGAATAAAACACCTACCTTAGTGGTGTATGAAATAAAAAAACCTAGGAGAAGGTAGATTAGAGACCCATGTATGATCCACACACATTAGACATCAATTAAAGGAGGTTACCCTCAAAACCACAATTAATAGGTTTAGGGAAATAATAAAACTGCATGAGGAACCCAATAAATTAAGAGATAAAGGGGAGGAAACTCATAGAAGGAAGGATTTGTAGCTGTCGGAGGAATGATTGGAAACTGGAGGGAGCACCAGATATGAAGGTCACACCAGATATGGAGGAGGCACCACATAAGTCAAAGGAAAAGAGGGAGGGTGTTTCCATTAGTGGAGGGAGATGTGGATGCAGCACCGACGAGTGAGGGGGTATGGGATGGGGGTGGTCATGCACAAATTTGGGATTAAAGGGGAGGGTCGTGTTATAAGGGGATTTATTTGAACCAAGGGGGGAGGGGGGATGTTTTTGGGGTAGGTTAGAGAAAAAATAATAATAAAAAATTAATATTAAAAAAAATAAAAATAAAAAATAAAAAAAGACTAATAATAATAAGAATGTATTCATAATAATAATTACACTGATAATATATTAATAATAATTATAGTAATAATAATAATTTTTTATAATAACAATAAAAAAATATTATATTTATTATATTTAAAATAATAATATATTTATTATTGCAATCATTTATCATTCCGTAATATTTCTAAACTAATTTTATTATTTTTAGACACCAATTTGGCCTCGCAGTTTGTCCGTGAGGCCATCCTGACCGGGCGACCACCAGGTGTAGTCCATAAACACTCCTAAAAATATTAAATTCTGAAACTTTTTCCTAGGATTCAACCCAATTCGCAATTGGAAAAATTCATATCCAATGAATAATAAAGTAAAATAATTTTATCTGTTGGGGTGTGAAAATTCTCCCCACTATTAAAAAATTATTCTCCAAGAATTTCCTAAAGCATATATTTAACCAAAACTCAAGTCCTTACCATGTGAATCCCGATGAAAATAGTGAATCTCCATATGAAATTACTTTCCATAGGTCACACCTAACCAATTCATAAGGAAAATAATGACCATGATTTAATGAAGAATATGAAGGGTGAGTGTGGGGGGGTCCCCACAACATGAACTCAACTAACTCGGATACGTCAAAACCCAACAAACAACAACAAGAATAAAATGGGAAACCCACTATGGGAGAAAAATGGATAATTAGGACCTTGAGAACAAACTCAATATTTCCACACTAACCAAACAACACCTTTATGAGAACCCCCAATGTTAGGGGAGACTGATGAGAATAACTTAACCCAAAAAACAAACGCGAGCATAGCTACAAACATTGCTTCTTTCACATGCACTTACATCTCCAAAATAAAAAAACTTAAACGAGATCAACCCTTACTAAGGCCAAAAAGAATTTATGTTAATAAAATGATTCAGAAAACCATATTCAGACAAATAATACTGTTTGGATCACAAAACAAACAAGAAAAATATAATATCCCAAGAAAATGATAGATTTACAACAATGAAAAAAACTAAACATAAAAAATTTTGGATAAAAATTATTAAATGTTCCAATCAAAACCTGGAACACAAAACCTGAAATGAGGCTTCATAACCCTGAAATCTCATAACTTTGTGTGAGCTTCACCCTGGGACCTGTTGCTTGGGATCTGAAGGCCAAACCATCTCTTTCCTCACATTCATGCATGATAATACCTCAACAATAATATCTTCTTTGGGTGATGATTCTAAAAAACATATCTATATGACCAAGCCAACCGCAATGATTGCATATCTTCAGTGGGATGCGACATTATTGCTTCAAGTGCCCAAACCAGTCACACTAGTGGAACCCAAAAAAATGGTTTGATGAACTGAAAACCCAAATTTATAGAGGTGATTTCTCAGAAACATGTGCCTCTAGAACACCCCACCCCACAGATGGGGAACCTTAACGAGAAGTTGGAGATGCCATATTTCCAACTGCATGCGCTCCATAGACCAAATTAGCAATAAATGCTTCATTGACTAGATTCAGAAAATATTTGTCACCATAGAAGCAGACCTACTCCATAATTTCTTGAAAAAGACCCCAAGGAAAAAATAACTCTTCATCACCCACTTCTATACTACCATTAAAGAATGGGAAACCGGTTTTTCAAAATGGTCAATATAGGCCTTCACAGATCATTGGATTTGTTGAATACTTACAAGTTCTTCCCTTTTCTTTATATCCACCTCCTTTGGTATGAAAAATCACACAATGATAGACTTAAAATAGTCACATTCCATACCAACTTGAAAAGATGGATGGGTGTACAAATCCCATTCATCCAATGCTAGACCATCGAATAGACACAATACAACAGACACACTGGCGGCTTTGAGAGTTTACAATAACCTGAAGATAAGATCATCCTCTTCAAGAGACTCCACTCCCTCTAATAGATCTTGATCACCATGAAGGACATTCAACATTTGATAAGAATAAAAAACATTGTGTGACTCTTTAGAAATATTAGAAACTATTCTGGGAAGCATTTTCTGAACAACTCGAAAAACAAAAACTGAAACCGAAATCAAATAATAATATATCCAGGTTGAATATCTCAAGACAAATAAACAAGATGATTATCCAAGAAAATAAAAGAATAACCCAATATTCCATTTTCAAAATCACTTTTCCATTCTAAATTTCAAAACCACATTCTGTCAAAGACACATTCCAAATAAAAAACCACTTTTTAAACGAAATTCAATTTCAAAAAAAAATCCCATTTGAAAATCAATTTTGAAAAACAAGGCAAGACTTTAATATCAAAAATAGACCCAATTCACCCCATAAATATCTGCACATGTGTTATAATTATTCCATCCATATGTGCCAACATGCACTCCCCATACCGACAATCACATGTGCAAGTGTTCATAAATAGTATCAGGGATCACACAAAACCCATTTTCGTAGGAAGTGTGATCACATATAAAATTCTAGAACACAAAAGATAATTTTTAGTACCATTTTAAAAATTTAAATCCATTAAAAATTAATGAATATTTTTCTCAAAAACATTATATATTTTCAAAAACACACTTACACCAAACAGAAGGAAGACGACACACAACATGCATCAAAATACCAGAGTGGGGGACTAGATTTAATGCTTAACTTAATGAAATGGTAGTGGGACATTCCCTATGTAAGAATAAACAACTTGGAGGAACATAAACATTGTATTTAGATTCCACATAGGATAACACTCAATTTGAAATAACAATGTAACACCATATTTCTTCAGTTGTCATCCCCTAATCCATAACAATGACAAAAATAAGAATCCCAATCTACCCCTAGTTACTCTAGGATCAGTGCTAGCTCAATTTTGTAACACTTTTCTCAAACTTACCTACCGATTTCTGATAGTACTAGTATCCATATACTTGAAACCCTAATTAAAAGGTCATGCTCTGATAATATTTTATTACAAGTCATCCTGGTTCAACCCTAAACTGGTTACTCGCTCGGATCCATGACATGACTCTAAGGCCGTTCCTGATCCCCAATTACTAATATCTAGTGTTGTGAATCAAATCATAAATTGTGAATGATTTAAGACAAAAATAAATAGCTAAGAACAAAAAAATAAAAATGGGAAAAATAGATATAACCTGCATATGAATCTAATATAAATAAATGAAACCATTTTATTTCTGTATACAACTGATCATAATTAACTAAAGAAACGATTGAGAAAAAAACTAAAAGTATACCACACTATCTCAATATCCATGTGTCCACCTGGTCACCTCTAACCAAAAAAACCAACTATGTTCAAATAACGAGAAACATGATAAGATGATCCTATGAGAAACAAAACCTGAAAATAGAGAGATAATGTATGGGTGAGTACTAAAATTTTAAATAGTAAATCACAATAAAATCCTTGTTTGTCATTTACAAAAATAATCCATTAACACAAGTTGGAAAATAAAGATATATTAAAATATGTTTCTAATTTTTTTACTTAGAAAAAACAGTTTTCCTATTTTTAAACCAATAGACAAAAAATTTAATTTTTAAATATGATTATTCTTTCGATACTAAAAACTAGTCTGAATACCTAATTAGAATGATACATGGTTGTGCTAAAAAAATGAATGAATGATAAAATAAAAAGTGAATGTTGATAACTACAAAAAATTTAACGTAATCAATAAGATATATGTAACGTGACAATAGGTGATTCTAAAAATTTATAGAAAACCCATGGACACACTCAATTCAGAACCACCTACATGTGTGTGATGAACCCCATAAGTCAATAAAAAACTGGCTACACTATTCTGGCCTCACCCATGGCACAACCCTCTCGAATTGTTTACAACACATGGAGAGCACCAAACTGTCTAATCATGCCTATCAACCAGTAGTCACCCAATTATTTAAATATTCTCAATAACCTAGAGTGGTATTATAAATGTGTAAGTAAGAGGCCCACACACCAATGAAACACCATACATGTCAGATCCTCACTTTCCAACCATAAACACATACATCCACTATACGATAAACCATAAAAAGAAATAATAGATAGGGGTTACTCATATATTCATATACATATCTGACAATTTTAAAGGTATCAATCAAAATATTACACCACCTAAGTAATCAACAATTTATTTTCGAAAATGAAATTTTCTAACCTGCCCTTCATTTTACATAACCATTTAACTCATTTCATAATATACATTGAATGTCCAATAGGGTCGTCACATCATATAGATACTTAAATCATTTCTTAAAAAATAATTAGTCTTTAAATTAGAATTTAACCTTACACATCCTAAATAATTTTCCGAAAAAATCACACAAACATTCTAGAAAATAGAAACATGCACCACTATCATATTTGTAATTCTAAATGGTTACTTAAACTTTTTATCATAGTTATTTTTTTAAAAATATGATATGAGAACATAGAATGTGTTTAAATATGACAAGAATATTTTTTATCATTTAGAAAAAATCCTCTTGTGTAAGTGACCAAATGGGCCCCAAATTAAAAAAAAAAATTTGAATCCAATTTACAATTAACAAAAATAGACCAAGATTGAATTAGGAACAAATGAATACCCACAAACAATTTTTAAAACCACCAGATGGATTTAAAACAAAACCCAACTGTTCTAATGAATTATAAAAGCACAAATAACCCATTTTAAATAACTTTTCACTAAAAGTTTTCTAACCATATATATTATAAGTTCACGCACCAAGAAAAAAACAATACAACCATTTTTTTTGGAAAATATCTCCAAAGGAAAATATCATTAAAATTACCCAATTTTTCTACCAAAAAAACATAGCATTAAATCAGACTAATTTGGTACAAACTACTAGGTATAAAAAAAGAATTTCAATGAAACCCATTTTTAAAAAATTACACAACCATTAAAACACTATCATTGGATAAGAATATACATTATCAATGTGATAATTGTATATAAAAATTTATTAAAACAAAATTGGACCTTTAATCATACATATTTTGAATAGACTTGTATAAACATAAACCAGGTATCACTTCAGAACCTATTTAAAACACCCTATAAAAATATAAGAAAACTATAATCATCTAAAAATATACCTCATGAAGCAATGAATCATAACAAATAAAATAAAAATAATTTTTTGTCATTTTATCAATACATTGGGCATATATACACATATTCAAAAACAATAAACACTTCTAGAGATAATTTTAATAAGTTATAAAAATATATAAACACCACAATAAATTCATTAACTATATTATAAAGCTGCATATAAAGTTAAAAAAACAGTATTACAATAAAATTACTATTGGATTGCTTCATAAAGGAACAAAATGGAAAAACATACCTTGGTGGTATGTGAATCTGATAAAACCCTTAAATAATGGATACTAGGGCCCCGTAGTTGATCAAAATTTCCTAAAAATTAATAAAATTTGGTCACCATAGAAACACCAATTCCCAGGGTTTGACCGACAGGAAAACCACACGAGGAACCTAGAAATTAATGTTGAAGCTGGAGGAGGATCACATGTGGAAGGAAAAGCTTCTGGTAGTGGGAGGTGTGGCTTCTAGAGAGAGAACTGGATAAGGAGGTCATTATATAGCTTGTCATACCAGATATGGAGGTGTTTTCATATATGTATATTGAGGATGGGGAGGGTGTAGACACTGGTGGAGTGGGATGCTTCTTAAGGGGAGGCCCACTAGAGTTCTAGGGGAGGAGGGGGATCTGCACTAAGGGTGGTCGCACACACACAATGGAAGAAAGGGGAGGGGTGCGTTCCATGGGGAGGCTGCCACACCAGGTGGTGATAGGATATTGTTACATTAATGTATAAAAGAATAAAAATAAAAATAAAAATAAAACAATAACATAAATAATATCAAAAAGAAAAATAATATTTAAAATAATATTAAGTTAACAATAAAAACAATAACAATAATATAAAAAATACAATAAAAATTATTCTAATAATAATAATCATAATTTTTCTTAAAAATAATTAAAATAATAATATTATTATTATCATTAATCATTCCTTCAATTTTATATTATTTTTTTCAACTAATTTTATTATTTGTAGACACTGATTAGGCCTTGTAGTTTGGTCACTTTATATATCAGACCATGCACCAACCATGAAAAAGCCAAAAACCCTTCTGAAAATTTTAAAATCCCAATTTTTTTACCAGGGACTCACCCTAGACCTCAACTAAAAAAAATTAAAAACCATATAATAATAAAATAAATTAATTTTAAAGGTCATGTTGTGACATATATAAAAATTAATAAAAAAATAAATTGCATAATCATATATTTTAATATAGGAATATTTTAATTGAAATAAAAAAATTACCTAAACATCAATCTTAAATGGAATTTAAAAACACAAAAATTATATTTTCAATAAAATTGCTTATTTTTTAATTTTTTTGGAAATTATTTTTATATCCATTTAAAATATTCCAAGAATTTAAATTTTAAAAAAGGAGTAATTTCCTTTCAAAATTACCAACATGAGTCACAAGGTTACATCGAACAACACTTGAGATCCACTTATAGTGGGGAGATTTAAATAA
The DNA here is from genome assembly GCA_963277665.1 of Viscum album. NCBI lineage: Eukaryota > Viridiplantae > Streptophyta > Magnoliopsida > Santalales > Viscaceae > Viscum > Viscum album. Next base: position 1,705,877,568 of record OY728140.1, on the reverse strand, counting down.
TGTTCAAGGGAATATCCAATAATTATAATAAATATAGTCATGATGAATATATATCAATGAAATGAGAATCCACCACTCTAGATAAGGGATTTTTTAAATATATAATGTGGAGTCAAATGAAGCATAAATTATAATTATTAGATGAGATCCATCGAATCAAACAAAACAATGATCCCAGAATAATCTATTTTGTTAAGGTAAAATTCAACATTAAAGAGTGTATAGGTTTTTAGGGCCCAGTTGAATAATATTGATAATGTTAATGTTTTTAAATAGTTTGTTTATTGTGATGAATTATGATTCTACTTGATTGTTTTTCACCATGATCAACATCATTAGCTAGCTTTTGTCTTCAACTTTCTAGATAGAGGCACATGGTAGAAATATTGGGGTAATAGTAGACCAACAAGTTAGTTTATATGCCTTGTTGAATTCCTTCTACATCCTTATTGGATCATGGAAATCATGTAGGATATGGCCGCTACCATCACTGCATGGGTAGGCCAATATCACTCACCAACAGATTGTTCGACCTCAAATAGCCATTTTGGTTATATGATATTATCTAATGTCTTGATAGAATAATATTATTGAATCTTAGTCTCTATAGAGAGGTTCGAAACCAATAATTCACCCCTAAAAATTCTAAATACTAACAAAACTACATATAATCAAAGGGATTGACTAGAGACCAAAGTAACGAAGTTAGAAAAATAATAATCTTTTATACCTAAAGGAATTTAACGAGATGGTACTAAATCACATTCAATTATTTAATAAAGGAGAAAATAATTTTATAAAATATCACATACCACTTTCTTATATAATAACATTGAAGCTCTTATGGTACATGAATTATATATTTTCTTAGTGGAGGATTTGATCACCTAATTTCCACCAAATATTAAAAATCTATTTTCACTATGATTTGATCTTCTAGATGTTTTAGTATATTAAAATTTGAATATAAGTAATTTCTTCTCAAGACAATCGTATATATTCTAATTTTTTAAATAGTTATTAAATTCTTTAATATAAATTATTAATTATTTAATTACATTCATTAAGGATCCATTCATCAATATTAATAATATTAGAGGAGTCCTTCATAAATTTTTTCTTCAATTTTATACTTATCAATTGAAGCACCAAAATATATTTCAATAATACTTAACTGATAAGAAACATGTATTATTCAATTAATTTGTATATCATAAATCATTGATAGTAATGTAAGATCAAATATTCATATCTATATTTATACAGAATCCATACTGATTTTAAAACATGGGATTTGGTTACAATTATTAGTGAACATTAAAATTATAGCCCATATAGTGTGTGAGTCAATGTATCCAACTTGTTTAAATTTATATATAATTATTCATATGTGTACACACAATAGAGTTAATGTATATCATCCTATTATATGACACATGATCATATGAACATAATTATAATAGAAAATAAGTACACATCAACATTTTTTTGATTATCTCTCATAATATATTATCATTACCCCAATTCATGGTTGTAGTTATCTAACAAACATACGACTGATCATCTATTATTAAGAACTACCATTAGTAAGGGAGTATCTTTGACCCTATTTATAATTAACTCACCATATTATAAATGAATAAAATAACTTTCTTAAACAATAACTGTATTTTATATTTCTATAAACACATTCACCAACTGAGTACATTAATGGAAAATATATTCATTCAGTTTTATTTAAAGAATGATCAAAAATAAAATTAAATGTTCACATATGAGATTATTGATTATAATAAATGTTCAATGTTTCTGAATTCATGAAACATTATGTAGTCATCTTTTTCTTTAAGAAAATTTTCACTTTTGATATTTAAAATCAGTAATTTTTTGTATCCAAAAATTTCTATTTGATTTCAAATATTTATGTGATTGTAAATATAAAATATTTATAGTGTTTGTATTATTTTTAAATATTTAGAAAAACCATTGTTTTTTAATAACAAAAATATTCTATTTTATACTCTTTATAATCTACTACCAATATTAAATGTTTAACCTATAACCATAATTATTTTGATATAATGGATTCTAGTCACTTTGATCAAAACCATATAGAGTATATAGTGATTATTTTTATAGATATATTAATAAGAATGAACACATTTCCAATAAATATGAATATAAATTTCAATATTATATAGTTATTCATATTTTTATAAACATTTTAATAACATAATTTAAATATGGATAATTGAGACTCAAAATGAATTACTCAATATTATGTTAGATATAGGAATTCAATAAGAATTGGGAAAAACTGGGTTTTAAAGGGTTGAACAACACATAAAAAGGACAAAAAAAAATTAATGAGGTGAGAAATTTTAAAGGATTATAAAGGGAACATGGATATAAAGATGCAACTACTCTCATACCTTATTTCAAATAAATCCTATATAATAAGGTGCTTTCAGTTGGATTTCCTATAATATTTCTATTTTTATTACTCCTATCATCTTACACTGTCATTATAGAAAAAAATATATTTTATCAAAATCCATTTAATGAGTGTACTATATATATATATATGTAGCATATAGTTTTAGCAATGAATTACATTATATAATAACATTAGAATCTATTAAATCATCCAAAAATATAGTTCACCAATCATTTCATATCATCAAGATATATTCTTTTTTTATCCATAATACATTGATTCTTCATTTCCATCGATCATCCCAAAATAATGATACTATTTTTCTATATTTTTATGTGCTAACAAAATTATAATTTTCATATAGTTATTTATCTCATGGTAATATATAATCATTCAAAAACCAACATGAGTCTCATCATAAATAATTGATTTTTTTAATATTATCTATATTTTTTTCATCAAATAATATAACAACATGGCCACATTTAGTATTACATTCCATAAAAGAATAATAATTTATATTTATGTGACATTTATATGTATCAATCATTCCTTTCAAATCATCATATTAACATTGAGGTCATTAAAAATATTCAGATATAAAGAAGACACATTATTATACATTATATTATTTCCAAATTAAACTTAGATTTATATAAAATGAAAAATATATATGTACTGGAGTAATGGATTTAATAATGTATTTCTCATTATATGCATTTTTTATTATTTTATTTGTTATTATATATCATAGGAAATTCATGGTTATATGTATATATATCTTAGTATTTTTCTGTTTAATAAAATTTTTAGGTTATGTTATTTGATTTATATAAATAAAATATATATTTTATTTTACAGAAAAATTTATACACACAGTAGATTTCATCCAACTAACAAAAAAAATATATATAATATCCATTGCTATATAAAATTTTCACAAATCACATTAGGTCATCATTGAATTTTCTATAGATATAAAAAATAGTCCTAAAACAATTTTATGAAATATGATATCCATGGATAATTTTAATGGTCCTCAACTTCAATATTTTAACTTAATAAACATCAAATTAATCAAATTATTCAAGGGATTTTCAGTCATCATTTTCAATAAATTTATCACATGGATTGGTTTTTGTCACACTAAGTATCGTGAAACATAATCATATATGTGTTGTTTCTACTAGGTTGAAATATATAATTATAATGTTACTATTTAAAAATGTAATTCACTATTATAATATTTTAATAAAAAATCATTACTACCTCTAATGTATAATGTTTTTTAGAATGAAATTCAGTTTCACATGATAGATAAATACAATTATATTTGAATATTTTACTTGATTTATATCACATGTGAATGAAATATTTATAATAAATAAATATTTACAAATTAAATTAAATATTAATATACTATGTGCATCACAATTAATTCTAAAAAGTCAATTAGACAGAGTATTCTATAGAATGAATTATAGAGTTTTAAAAAACAAATCAGATGGAGAATTACAATATTTATAATGTAGATATTCACGAATACCTCTATAATGATGTCTTAATAATATACCAGAAAAATATTTAATTTACCAAGTAGATGGAATTCATTAATATACTATAATAATGAAAAATCAGATGTCTAATTGATAGATGATTAATATTACAAAAGATGAAGAGATTGTTATACTATTGTAATTAACCCAAAATAGTATAGAATCTAAAAGTTATAACAATGTCAATAAATAGGACTACAATATCATGGATAAAGAGGTAATGATTAAATATGATCAAAATTTTATCATTTTTGATTTTAATAATATCATTTAGTAGTTTATATGATATTTAAATCATTATATGGTTTCGTTAATGTATATATTTTTGATATGAGATTTTTAAATGATATATTACCTCCCTTCTGTGATTACTATTTTTATGACTTATGCGATCAATGGAAATTAGGTATTGAATGAAAGGGTATTTTTTGATCAGACATATCAAGGGATATAATGGATATGTAGATATTGTGTTATCTAATAATGTGGTTTAAGGGATTCTAAGGTTACAATGAAATATGTTTTTTTGTTAAAAATATAGGATTACCTAAAGGCATGCTCATAGTACACCTTATCATTATGGTAGAAAATGAATACCTTTAATATTAATTGTATTATATGTTTTATATCTTATTTTATATTTTTTTATAATTTTTATTCTTGATTCTATACGTTTTATATTTTGTTGGTTCATTTATAAGTTATTCATATTGTGTAATATTTTCGGGATTCTAACTCTAATGTTATTATGAATATCATTTTATTTATAGTTATTCATAAGATTTGTTTTGGGAAAATTATATTCATAATGTTCTATAAAATATAGTTCACCATCCCCCTTTTAGTATATTTTCAATCCTATTATGATTTTATCGGTTTCAAATAATATAAAATTTCTCAATCATGATAAAATAAGAAATAATGTGCACAAAAATGAATATATTCAATACTTTTCCTTTATTCATTTCAAAATTATAATATTTATATTGATATAATATTTATAAATTAATACCATCCCAAAAACTCATCCCATCAAAATATACTCTAAAAATCTATAGTTATAACAACCATTATAACTAATTCTGCATGATATGTTTATAGAATTAATATAATGTAATTGAAGTAACATGTTCCATAATTATCCTTATTTGAAAATGTTTAAAAATAATAATCATCTTAGTAACCTGATTTTTTGAATCATCTCATAGACTCTATATGATCATTTCAAAAATAATTCTCAAAATCAAAATTATTGACTAATAAAGTTTTCCACCTTTATTTTCAATTTTAATCATCATGTATTAGTCCAGTGGATAATTCAATCATTATATCATATTAATAACTAATAATTAAAATATCATAAGATTTTAAAATTCATACATATACAAACAAATCATATACATCATTATCTAGTGGTTCATTTGGTGAGTCATTAGAATTGGGATACACAATCTTATTTAGTGGAAAATATATTATGTGTCATATACGATTAGTTTCTATGTTATATAAACCTTGTTGTTTTTTTGAGTAAATATTGAATTAACATAATTGTGAAATAGTTATTTTTATTATCTAATAAAAGGAATCATAATGAAATCCATGTGTTATTGGTATTCTTTAAATAAAAAAATTGTGTCTCTTGAGACTGAACTTCTCACCCTATAATGATCATGGAATTTTTTTATCACCATTTACCGTATCACTTAGTGGTTGAAGGAAAAACGTGTTATAGTTACGTATAATATATAATTATATATTTATAATTAAACATTATAATTCATGTGTATTTTGCAGATTTAAATAGATGTAATACCTAAATGAGAATAAGATTTATGTTGTATACTAAAGAAACCCCCAAAAGATAAAAGAATGAAAATATTGTAGAAAATGATACTTAATTTTTATTTTGAAGGTTGGGGCCGAAGCCTCAATTTATTACTAAATCAAAGACCTCTTTAGACTGGGTAGAGGGTGACCCATTACAAAGCCAGAAGGCCCAAGGCCAAGTGGCCTGCATACAGGGCTAGATATTTGAATATGGATTTTTTGTTCAATTTTTTACAACTACTACAATAGTTACTATGTGAAAGACATAAATTATTAAATAATAAAGTATAATTATATTGATAAATTAAAATGCTAAAAAATATAAATATTATAAATTGTTAGGATCCATGAAACACCCTTATTTCAATTAAATAAATCCCAGAATATATATTTTCGATTTATATATTACAATATTAATTCATCTATATAGAGAATAATTTTTGTTACTATAATGAATTATACTCAAACATAATATATTGACCCCTACGAACATGATGTTTTTTGTTATTACAGACTAGTTTGAAAAAATATATTATATTGGGTAGATTGAGAGAGTGATGGTTATGTGTCCCAATGTCCAATTTTGTGATAGGATCACCAAGGATATTCATTTTATATATAAATATATATATTATTTCAATATAACTATCTCAAAAATTTATTTGTTTAAAATATTTGGTGCGATACCATTAGTTATAATTATTTTATATTTCTATTCACCATAAAAATTATGTGATCTATTATTTTGATGTTATTAAAGTCTAAAAATGAAAGAGAGACGTTATGAATATTATGTTTTTAGGTGATGATTTATGGAAATTGATGAATCTTAAAGGGTTTTTAAGTCACTAATGTAGTGAACATGTCTAGTTAGATAACATTGAAGGGTAGGAGGTGAATATGTGATCCCATAAAATATTATATTTAATTACTTTAACCCACTAATTTTAACTGATTATCATGTCAATCAATTCATTCATAATTTCATTAAACATGATCATATACATGTTAATGAATGAAATGAATGAACAAAATTATTTACATGGGTTTTCATGGATATAATTCTCATTAAAGTGTTAATGATAAGTTATAACATTTGGAATCTCAACTATAAATATTTTTTCATAAAAGTATATGGTATCCATAAAAAATAATGTAAATTTATATAAATCCATTATCAAAAGTTAATGTACTGGATACCAATCAATATGTTCTTTTTAATAGATCTTGATATATAAGGATATCCCCTAAAATTTGTTTCCTTTTGTAGATTCAAAATATATAATTATAATGGCCCATACCAGAGTGAATTTTATTATCCACACTCTTGTTAAACTTAATTCAACTACATATTTCATTTCCTATAGTATTATTATAGATTTGTTCATTATATAGTATATGTTTCCATGACCTCCAATGCATTAATGGAATTACATAATATCACTATTTAATTAATTTATTTTATTTCCTCTCCATATTCAAGTAAAATATTGTTGCATTTTACGTCTTCCCGTATCTCATTCATAACCAAACATGTGGAGTTCTATTAGTCTTCACCTTAACCAAGACTCAATGTATCAATGATTGTTTTTTATTCTAGATCTTATGTTTTCCATCAGATTCATATAATAATATAATGATATATACCATTTTTCTCACTATCAACTTGAGTAAATACATAGTAGAATATTATATTAAAAAAACTCACTCATCTTCTTCTAATATTCATATTTTCCTTTATGGAAGAATATATTTCTCATAATTCTTAAACACTGTAAAATTATCAATTATAAATTAATTATTACATAATTCACATATATTAAAATATAATTTTTTATTATTCCACATAAATTTTAATAATATTTAAATCGTAAAACACTATAAAATGCACATCATTAAAAAGAATCAATGTATACAAGAATACATGAACTGGTCAGATAGAAACTAGTATTAACATATATTAAATTACATAAAAAATACTATAAGATCATACTAGTTTAATTTATTTAGAAACATGAAATACAATTAGATAATATATTTCATCATTTTCAATTTTTCCAAAAAATGTATTACCATTTAGTTCTCCAACATAAAATCGTCCTTCATAATAGGGGAAGAGGTCTCATAATAAATGGTGATCTTAGATGCTTAATAATGATATCTAAAAGAGGTACAGAATCATACAAGGAATATAAGGTTATTAGAATGTAAGAATAATATTTTAAAACCATACCCTTAATATCAAAGGTCATATACCTGAGTCATGGAATTGTTATTAGAAATTCATAAGGATCAAGTCATTAGGGAATCAACAGACAGATTCCATTAGAGAATAAGTCATGAAATTTTTTGTATACAAACATGCATGAGATTTATCCTATAAAGGCTAAAAACAATTACATTTATAACATGTTTGGATAAGGCTAACCATCCATGTACCAACGAAGTGCTTGGGATGACCACAAAAGTACTCTCATTTTAAGGCTTGGGATAAATACCCATGAACCCTCAATTTTTATTTGGTTAAATACATATATACAATTATCTATTGGATTGTTCTAATAACTCATGTAGCAAATTCATTATTAATTGGTTAAAAACCTATATAACCTCATCTGTGGTTTTTTTTCTAAACACAGACTTACCCTCTATTCTCGTATTTAATTTATCATTACCCAATGCAATGAATAAGTATCAAAGAACACACATTATGTCAGCTATTCTGAGGTCACCTTGTTCTATCTAGGAAGCCCCATTAACTAAGCTATAACTATATTAATCTGAGATATAATGTATGACCTTTCATATATTCAATGTACAATAATGACAACCTTACTAAATCAAAATGAGATTTCATTTCACCCTCAAACTCATAAAAATTTGATTATTCCTTTTTAAAATGATTAACCCATGGAAAAGAAAGGAGTTTCATATTAATCTATTATAGACATGGTAGAACCATGGAAAACAATTGTGGTCCATAAGACTCCATTTAAAACATAATCAACACATTTATATGAATTTTTTTAATAAAATGTCATCAAAACATGAGTGGCCCATATAAAGGAAACTTGATTCATAAAATTCATACCACCAAAACATAATCATTTTAGATAAAATATATACATGGAATCCAATGATTATATACACCATAAGGAATACATTAAACTAATATATGTCATATTAAATTGATAATAATTATTAAATCTAATTTAAATCATTTCATGAGAAATGTATCATTTTCCATTTGAAATATTCTTTTTAAAACATAAAACAATTTGATAAAAATTTACATTGAATGTATCCTTGAAAAAAAAATAATGCAATGAATGAAAATCATTTAAAAGGAATAAAAGATTTTTTTAATATTTTTCTTTCAAATTGATGTTAAAATTTTCATTTAATAATATCATTAATACATATAAAAAAAATATTTTTAGAAGAAAACATATTTCCTACAGAATGGTGAATTTTTTTTAAAAAATTTATTTATATTAATTATTGAGTGTAAAATTGGTACTAATACTTAAAGATATAATAAATAAAAATAGTAGAATAAAATTAATGAGAATTTCTGAGAGATCATTCATAATATTTCATCAAACGAAAAATAATATTAAACAATCCTGATGGATGATGAGATTGTTTCAAAAAAATATACCAACTTATTAATATTGAATCACAATACCCATGAATATATATTATTAAATGAGTAATAAAATATGTTGACAATAATTTGATTTGTGATATATCATGTCAAAGGTATAGTATGTAAAACTTCTAAAATAATGTATGTTAAAAACAGAACATGTGTGTCAAAGAAGTAAAACTGAAATAAAATTCTATTATAACATTGGTAACATGGAAAACATAACCTCAAGATAGAGAGATCCAAAAAATATGTTAAAATACCATCAATTATATATATAATAATTATACATTATATTAAAGGGATGTATATACACCATTTAGAAGAAAGAGGTGGTAAATATAGCACGTGTCTTCTAAAAGTAAAACGTGATATGTAAATCCCTTACTATAAGTATAGACTTACATTATACACATATGAACCTGGTATATCATAAATATAGGTTTTTTATAATTTTACTATTAAACCATAATCATATACATCATACCATATATGATTTTATTTTTACATTTTATTACAATTTTTATTAATAATTAATTATTAGTGTCTCTTTTCGGATAAAGACCGCTCTGTCATTTGTTTACATTTTAATTAGTTTTATTTTATGTTATAATACTTTAATAATTATTTAATATTACATTGAATTATATATATGATATATATTAATTACATATTAATTTATATTAATATATAAAAGATATAAATATGAAATTAAATACACTATTCTGGGAGAGAGTAGGTCGTACGTACACATCAACGATGATTCCAATTTATTATTATATTAAAAGAAAGAAAAGTAAATTATATATATATATATTATAATTATATTATAATTTTTATTATATATATATAACATATTTAAATCAAACCAATCCTTCACACATTCATTTTAAAGCATGAACAAATCAAATTGCATCACAGGGTCGTAGTCAACCAAACACATGAATAATAATATCATATTCAAAAAAATGGAAGTCATGAATGATGTGTTATATAATAATTAAAGAATCATTAATACTTAATTAATATAATATATGTAATAAAAATCATGTAAATAATTTTTCTCAACCATGATAGGAATTAGTGGATAAATTAACAACATCAGTTCGTGCGGTGGTAGTCTCTCATACAAATGAAAGATGATGTTGTATCATATTTGATGTAATTGTGTGTATGAAAAACCTATTATTTATTAGACACTCAAACATGATTCATTACATAAACCAGAAATTAAAAAAAACTAGGATCAAAATTTCTAGTGTCTTAAAGGCTTAGTAACATTATATAACATTATAGAACTAAAAATACACATCTTTATTGAAAACTTATTTTACACGACCTCACAAATTCCTTCATACATAGAATTGAATGGGATAAAATGATCACATGAATAAGAAATGGGTGAGTTATAAAGACTAATAAAGGAGTAAACAAGGAATAACATGAGGAATAATATACATGTTAGGAACTAGTTATATTAACAGAGCATCAGAGAATCAGGAACATAAAGGAATGATATAACATGATTAACATAACCTGGAGATGATAAAATTAAACTTAACATGATATTAACATGATCAAATGCTCATTGAATGAATTGAATGAGTAAAACCTCATGGTCTGTGAACTATAATGATTAAATGCTCATTTTTCTTGATGTATCAGTATACTAATCTTTACCCAAGGCATTGGAGTGCTATCAGGGCACACCCTTATTAATCATTTCATGCATAAGTCTATAACACTAATCATATAACATGAAATAGTTCAATATAATAAGCTATTACACGATTATGGAATTTGTAATTCAAATATGAATATAATTAATCAATATGTAGTTGTGAGTAAAGGTGAATACCTTGATAGAGAAATGGGTATGGTATTCACTACACAATGAATATGGCTTGAAAAATTGTGGTGCAATTTCAGTCATATAATAGCTTGTCATAAGAATTCAAAAAAATTGATGATTAGAGAGAAAGGGGTGTCTCATAATATTTACTTGTTATAGATTGTAATGGTGTCATATAGACACATTTACTAACATATGTAATTGAATTTAGATTCATAATAAAAAAATATTTCTTGAAAGTGAATGAGAATAGAGGAATTCCTTAAGGAATTTTGGCATGGTAATGGGTGTATATGGGTGGAATTAATGAGATATTAAGATTTATATCGTCATTAAATATAACACCCCGACCCCGGTAGCCCGGTGCCGGTGCTTCAGTTATGGTGTGCGATTTATTTCCCACAAATGAAACAAATAAGTCACACATCATAACCCATCAGGAGGAACTTTCTGGTTTAGATCCTGGAGAATCAGAGACAACAGCTTTGCTTCTTTACTTTCTGAGCTAGGAACAAACATCCAAGTCTAGGAAAGGCTCTATCAACCTATAAAAATTTAACATAAAACATAGGGTGAGCATTGAAATACTCAGTAAGGGGTTTTTGAAAATACTTAAATACAGCTTTTGAAAACTACGTTGAAAAAAAATACTTTTCCATACTTATAAAGTTTTAAAAGAAAAACTTCAAGACTAAACAAAGGTCGATATATCGGAGTTAAAGTACTTCATACGTATCCACTAAAACACTTAGCGTCAACTCACTTAGTAAAAAAGATAAGCATAATAATAAAAAGGCATGGGTTGCATGAAGTAAAGTGTCCATAAACAAGAAAGATTTGCATGAACAACAAGGGGTAAACATTATCAGAGTCGCGCACAAGCGCATTATCTAAAAAAACACATCATGACATGATAAATGTAATGCAACATTTGTAATAAAAATCCTGAGAAGAAACTAGACATGCATCAACATTTCCATATCATATGTCTTGTATATTTTCTTTAAATCTGATACTTATAGGTAAGGTTCTATAACCAAGGTTATTCCTCTAATCGGAATAATCACTAAGTTGGTCATAATCAAAGAAATGTATGCTGAAGGACTCATGATCTCTGTGTCAAGGCCTTGTGCCATGACCTAAGGGTAAAAACCCAATCTGACTTTCTCGAGAACTATCGAAGCATCGAGGAGCTTACTTTTACCGGTCTCCAACCCGGAGGGCTTACTTTAACCAGTCCCCAACCTGGAGGGTTTTCTTCTTACCGGACCCCATTCCGGGTAGTCCCATACATTTCTCACATGCTGATAGGGTTAGATATTCAAGGTGTCCCATACCACATTGAATATTTAATTTTCATTTCATATTACCCAAGGTGTCCCATACCCCTTTGGGTAATACCATTTTCATTTCTCATTACCCAAGGTGTCCCATACCACTTTGGGTAATCAGTTATTAGTTCCTCTTCATGTTGAGTCATATGCATGAATAATATTAATAAGGTAACAATTACATAACTGGTTTACAAATACATGATATGACAGATAAACATGAAAATATGGAATAAAAGAAGGCATTGTTAAGCCAGAATACTATGTGTGTAGAACAATTATTCAAGCACATAAAATGATGAATGTGAGAGACTTTCTACCAAGGGTTATTAAATGAAGAGTTTCTAAAATTCTAGTACATGGAAATGAACTACTTGGCATTAAATTTTGTACTTCACAGGTCATAGTACTTGCAACAAATCTCCATCCGCTAATAATTACTGTGACATGCTTGGTATAAAAATAATAAACACTTGCAATCTTTAAAATTCCGACACTTGGAAATAAACCACTTTAAAAATAATACCTTTCATTAATTATTATTCTTCTCTGGTCATAGAATTTGATGTTACACTCTTCCCGCTAAAAATCATTGCAACGAGTTTGGTATAAAAATATTAGAGGATTTCAACATATTAACATAACCCTTAAATCCATATCCTTTTAAAATGAGATTAAAACAGGCATAAGAATATCCTTAAAAAAAACACACATGTCAGTTCAAGGGAGACATTAAACAAGTTCATTGGTGTGTACTTAGACCCAAAAATATAAAACAGCATAGGCAAGCGCTAAAATCCTACATGCATAGAAATATTAAGAACCATTTCTTGAAACTAGGGTTTTTAGATATTAATCGTAAAAACACATACATAGATAAGGATATATATATATACACAAATTATATATATAGGTTTCCTCAGAAATTGAACATGGTACACTTAGAATATTAATACCACTAACTACTGGTTAGTTTGAAATTCAAAACCTCATGGGGGTTTAAAATGTTCATGGAACTATAAATACATAAATATATAAAAAACTTTTTTTTATTTATAACATAATTGTACTTAATCCAAAGTCCAAGTTCGCATCAAAAATATTTTTCCAAAGATAATTATTAATCTCTTAAAAATAAAAACTTAATTTCATTCCAACATATTACCTTACATAAGAATATATTTATCTAAATATATACGGCTTACATAAAATTCAACCTGTTAGGAATTGATTTTAGAAAAACCCTTTTTCAAAAGTATAATCCTTAGTGTAAAAATACTGAATAATCTTGGATACACTAAAGAAATATGGGTTTTAATGATGTATATACATATGTATATATTTATATATATATATTCAAAACCATAAAAAACACTATACACTTGAGTTTTAGGTTTGTAAAAAAAAAGGATCATTAAAACAAACTTAAAAGTGATATCCCTTTTATATCATGAAGGAAACACCCCTTGAAAATTGTTCAAAACCGAAGCGTATGAGTTGTGTATACATATATATATATATATACTGCATATATTGTTGGTATAATAGTATAGGTTTCCATAAAACATGAAAACACCCTTAGAGGAGAGTGATATTCTTAAACCGTGGGGTTTTCATGTTGAATATGTGCATATAACAATAATTTGGATATGTATATACGTATATATACATATATATATACCGAGTATATATAGTGTTTTACCTAAAACCAAAAAAAACACCAAAACACCCTTACCTTGCTTGAGGATGAAGCTCGAGACATGGGTATGCTCGTTGGAGGGAGGCTTGTCGGGTGGCCGGAGAACCGGGAGAAGCTTGGTGGCCGGTGGTGCGGGTTGGCTCCGGAGGTCTTGTTTTCACCAGGGTTTCTCAGTTCTTAAAGGATGATGATCCAGGGAAGGTTAGGCCGAGCCTATGGCGTCCTAGGTAGGTGGTTGCGCGAGGTCAACGTGAGCAGTGGAGAGGAGGCGTCTCGGGAAAACTTGCTGCTGGTTCGCGGGTCCATGGTGCGAGGTAGAAGAAGACGGGAGAAGCAGTAAAAAAAACGCGATGGCTGGGATTCGATCAGGGCGTGATCGGACGGATGCGATGTATTTAGCATTTTTAAAACACAACAACGGTCGGGATCTTCCTAGGTGAGATCAGACGGTCAAGGAGAAATCGCGGGGGACAAGATCCATGCGGGATCAGGATGGCCTGGGTTACATATTTTAAAAAAAAAAACAGTTTTAATAAACGTTAAAAATATACTACTTTGCAATATATATTTATATAATCGATACATTATAATTTGGAATTTGTATAAAACATAATAAGTACTTTTAACTCATAGTTTTCAAATCCAAAATCCCATTTTAGTTTAAGCAAACAAATGATACTATTTAATATAACTATTATTTTCTTTTAAAAAAAATACATATATTTTTAATACAACACTTTTATAACTACTAGGATCTTATGACCATTAAAATCCTATTTATAATTTACTTCACTTGTTGATTTATACAATTATGTTTAAAAGACCTATAGTTTTTCTCTAATTCAAAACACATATTTTTTAGAGATCCGAAAAAAATACATTTTTCAATTATTGTTGATACCCCATTCGACACGTTTTAAAATACCATGTTTTCCACCATATAAATATCATCATGATCAAAATAGATTCATTTACAAGAATAATATTTTATTTTAATAATTGAAGATATAATTCTAATATTTTGTACTTATTAAAATATCGAAATACCATAATATTATAAAAGCGTAATAAAGACCAAATTTTATAAAAAGATGCACTTTGTCCCTTGGAACCCAACGGTCAAAAAAAAATGGCCATATTCCTTTTAGAGGTCCATTATAAAAGCAAGGGGTAGGATGTTTTATATTTTCAAAACACCGGACCCTGGGCGGATGGCTCTCCTCATACCTCTGGTGCTGAGTGCGTGCGTGGTGATTCTGGCGGTTATACTTTTCACACTGATGGATCCTGAAGATGACGACTATCCGATTGCCCGTGTTGTGGTTCTTTGTAGTCTTGCTGTGGCCGTGTTAGGTCTTGTGCAGGGTACTTTCAATTAGATGGGTCTTGTTGTAATGTATCTTTTAAATATATAACAGTTTATCGTATTCTTCATGTTTGATTTCTAATCGAATTCTTTATCAGCACACAAACCATAAAAAGGAATAAACAATAGACACCATTAACAATCACAACATTTCTTACTTGAACCAGTTTATAAAACCTGGGGCGTTACATTATCCCCTTCTTAAAACAATTGCGTCCCCGCAATTTGATCGGCGTACATAAACTGACTTACTCACACAGCTTCTCTGACACCCTTGGTGATATCCCTTTACCTCCAAGGCCCATGAAAGAAGTTACTATTCAACTCAATCCCCAGGGCTGAACAGAGCTTGTGGGTCTCCTCTTCCCAAAAACATTTTTGGCAAAGTGGATCGTGGTTGAAGCCAAGCTCCCGCTTGATGCAGGTGGTTTTCCAGAGGTGAGAACGAGTGACATCAAGCTTCACGACATCCCCTTGGATTTGGTTCCTAAATATCTCTCTAACCATTTCATAATTGAAGGATTCTAGGAAAGATCCAAAATCACAGAGCTCCCCAAGCATGCTGAAGCACAAGACTTGGTACATAAAGACTGCGCGGAAGTCCAACTACTTTGCAGCTTCTCCAAATGCCGGGAAGGCCAACCATTTATTGTTCATGGTGAAACATAGGAAAAGTCCCTCATAGTACTTTCCTTTCTTTTTATAATTCTCAAACAGCGCACTAGCCATTAGCTTATACACACCTTCTGACCCTCGGAAGATTCGAAGGACATTTGAGCTTTTCGATATTTCATAGAGGGTTTTACACGTGAGTCATAAGTTAACAAAATGTTGGTAACTGGTTGAGCAGGATCTTGCTACAATAGTCTCTATGATTTCTGTAGGGAGAGTCAAGAGTCTAGGTGTGGTTCGCTGTATTGCCATCTGGGAAGTTTAAGAACAAACCCTACTTAGTAAAACATTATTAATGTTTTTGTGTTGTCCTAATTTTCCAAGGTTGCCTAAACTATTCCTCTGATACCAAATATAACGCCCCGACCCCGGTAGCCCGGTGCCGGTGCTTCGGTTATGGTGTGCGATTTATTTCGCACAAATGAAACAAATAAGTCACACTTCATAACCCATCAGGAGGAACTTTCTGGTTTAGATCCTGGAGAATCAGAGACAACAGCTTTTCTTCTTTACTTTCTGAGCTAGGAACAAACATCCAAGTCTAGGAAAGGCTCTATCAACCTGTAAAAATTTAACATAAAACATAGGGTGAGCATTGAAATACTCAACAAGGGGTTTTGGAAAATACTTAAATACAGCTTTTGAAAACTACGTTGAAAAAAAAATACTTTTCCATACTTAGAAAGTTTTAAAAGAAAAACTTCAAGACTAAACAAAGGTTGATATATCAGAGTTAAAGTAATTCATACGTATGCACTAAAACACTTAGCATCAACTCACTTAGTAAACAAGATAAGCATAATAATAAAAAGGCATGGGTTGCATGAAGTAAAGTGTCCATAAACAAGAAAGGTGTGCATGAACAACAAGGGGTAAACATTATCAGAGTCGCGCACAAGCGCATTATCTAAAAAAACACATCATGACATAATAAATGTAATGCAACATTTGTAATAAAAATCCTGAGAAGAAACTGGACATGCATCAACATTTCCATATCATATGTCTTGTATATTTTCTTTAAATCTGATACTCATAGGTAAGGTTCTATAACCAAGGTTATTCCTCTAATCAGAATAATCACTAGGTTGGTCATAATCAAAGAAATGTATGCTGAAGGACTCATGATCTCTGTGTCAAGGCCTTGTGCCATGACCTAAGGGTAAAAACCCAATCTGACTGTCTCGAGAACTATCGATGCATCGAGGAGCTTACTTTTACCGGTCTCCAACCCAGAGGGCTTACTTTAACCAGTCCCCAACCTGTAGGGTTTTCTTCTTACCGGACCCCATTCCGGGTAGTCCCATACATTTCTCACATGCTGATAGGGTTAGATATTCAAGTTTTCCCATACCACTTTGAATATTTAATTTTCATTTCATATTACCCAAGGTGTCCCATACCACTTTGGGTAATACCATTTTCATTTCTCATTACCCAAGGTGTCCCATACCACTTTGGGTAATTAGTTCTTAGTTCCGCTTCATGTTGAGTTATATGCATGAATAATATTAATAAGGTAACAATTACATAACTGGTTTACAAATACATGATATGACAGATAAACATGAAAATATGGAATAAAAGAAGGCATGGTTAAGCAAGCATACTATGTGTATAGAACAATTATTTAAGCACATAAAATGATGAATGTGAGAGACTTGTTCCCAAGGGTTATTAAATGAAGAGTTTCTAAAATTCTAGTACATGGAAATGTACTACTTGGCATTAAATTTTGTACTTCATAGGTCATAGTACTTGCAACAAATCTCCATCCGCTAATAATTACTGCGACATGCTTGGTATAAAAATAATAAACACTTGCAATCTTTAGAATTCCGACACTTGGAAATAAACCACTTTAAAAATAATACCTTTCATTAATTATTATTCTTCTCTGGTCATAGAATTTGATGTTACACTCTGCCCGCTAAAAATCATTTCAACGAGTTTAGTATGAAAATAATAGAGGATTTCAACATATTAACATAACCCTTAAATCCATATCCTTTTAAAATGAGATTAAAACAGGCATAAGCATATCCTTAAAAAAACACACATGTCAGTTCAAGGGCGACATTAAACAAGTTCATTGGTGTGTACTTAGACCCAAAAATATAAAACAGCATAGGCAAGCGCTAAAATCCTACATGCATAGAAATATTAAGAACCATTTCTTGAAACTAGGGTTTTCAGATATTAATCGTAAAAACACATACATAGATAAGGATATATATACATACACAAATTATATATATAGGTTTCCTCAGAAATTGAACATGGTACACTTAGAATCTTAATACCACTAACTAATGGTTAGTTTGAAATTCAAAACCTCATGGTGGTTTAAAATGTTCATGTAACTATAAATACATAAATATATAAAAACTTTGTTTTTATTTATAACATAATTGTACTTAATCCAAAGTCCATGTTCGCATCAAAAATATTTTTCCAAATATAATTATTCATCTCTTAAACATAAAAAATTAATTTCATTCCAACATATTTCCTTACATAAGAATATAGTTATATAAATATATACGGCTTACATAAAATCCAACCTGTTAGGAATTGATTTTAGAAAAACCCTTTTTCAAAAGTATAATCCTTAGTGTAAAAATACTGAATAATCTTGGATACACTAAAGAAATATGGGTTTGAATGATGTATATACATATGTATATATTTATATATATATATTCAAAACCATAAAAAACACTATACACTTGAGTTTTAGGTTTGTAAAAAAAAATAGGATCATTAAAACAAACTTAAAAGTGATATCCCTTTTATATCATGAAGGAAACACCCCTTGAAAATTGTTCAAAACAGAAGCGTATGAGTTGTGTATACATATATATATATATATATATATATACTGCATATATTGTGGGTATAATAGTATAGGTTTCCATAAAACATGAAAACACCCTTAGAGGAGAGTGCTATTCTTAAACCGTGGGGTTTGCATGTTGAATATGTGCATATACCAATAATTTGGATATGTATATACGTATATATACATATATATATACCGAGTATATATAGTGTTTTACCTAAAACCGAAAAAAACACCAAAACACCCTTACCTCGCTTGAGGATGAAGCTCGAGACATGGGTATGCTCGTTGGAGGGAGGCTTGTCGGGTGGCCGGAGAACCGGGAGAAGCTTGGTGGCTGGTGGTGTGGGTTGGCTCTGGAGGTCTTGTTTTCAACGAGGTTTCTCAGTTCTTAAAGGATGATGATCCGGGGAAGGTTAGGCCGAGCCTTTGGCGTCCTAGGTAGGTGGTTGCACGAGGTAAACATGAGCAGTGGAGAGGAGGCGTCTCGGGCAAACTTGCTGCTGGTTCGCGGGTCCCTGGCGCGAGGTAGAAGAAGACGAGAGAAGCAGTAAAAAAAACGCGATGGCTGGGATTCGATCAGGGCGTGATCGGACGGCTGCGATGTATTGAGCATTTTTAAAACACAACAACGGCCGGGATCTTCCTAGGAGAGATCGGACGGTCAAGGAGAAATCGCGGGGGCGAAGATCCATGCGGGATCGGGATGGCCTGGGTTACATATTTTTTAAAAAAAAACAGTTTTAATAAACGTTAAAATTATACTACTTTGCAATATATATTTATATAATCGGTACATTATAATTTGGAATTTGTATAAAACATAATAAGTACTTTTAACTCATAGTTTTCAAATCCAAAATCCCATTTTAGTTTAAGAAAACAAATGATACTATTTAATATAACTATTATTTTATTTTTTTAAAAAATACATATATTTTTAATACAACACTTTTATAACTACTAGGATCTTATGACCATTAAAATACTATTTATAATTTACTTCACTTGTTGATTTATACCATTATGTTTAAAATACCTATAGTTTTTCTCTAATTCAAAACACATATTTTTTAGAGATCCCAAAAAAAATACATTTTTCAATTATTGTTGATACCCCATTCGACACATTTTAAAATACCATGTTTTCCACCATATAAATATCATCATGATCAAAATAGATTCATTTACAAGAATAATATTTTATTTTAATAATTGAAGATATAATTATAATATTTTGTACTTATTAAAATATCGAAATACCATAATATTATAAAAGCGTAATAAAGACCAAATTTTATAAAAAGATGCACTTTGTCCCTTGGAACCCAACGGTCAAAACAAAAAACGGTCATATTCCTTTTAGAGGTCCATTATAAAAGCAAGGGCTAGGATTTTTTATATTTTTGAAACACCGGTCCCTTGGCGGATGGCTCTCCTCATACCTCTGGTGCTGAGTGCGTGCGCGATGACTCTGGCAGTTATACTTTTCACACTGATGGATCCTGAATATGACGACTATCCGATTGCCTGTGTTGTGGTTCTTTGTAGTATTGATGTGGCCGTGTTAGGTCTTGTGCAGGGTACTTTCAATTAGATGGGTCTTGTTGTAATGTATCTTTTAAATATATAACAGTTTATCGTATTCTTCATGTTTGATTTCTACTCGAATTCTTTATCAGCACACAAACCATAAAAAGGAATAAACAAGAGACATCATTAACAAGCACAACATTGCTTACTTGAACCAGTTTATAAAACCTGGGGCGTTACATTAAAACATTTGGATAGAAGTAGGGGTAGGTGAAAAAGCATACCCTAACATTTTAAATTAAAAAACAAGGGTATAACAACATAAAGAAACATGGACACAAATAAGAAAGAGGAAGAAATACCTTACATGGAAATGTGATCCCAACGACATGGGAGAGGATTTAGTGAGAATTATTGGGAACATGGGGCACCATATTAGGATTATAGAGATAAGAGGGAATATTATGATCTATCTCCAAAAGAATTTAGTGATGATGAAGTGGGATATTGGGCTAGTTTATATAAGAAAAGACAGGGAACTCTTTAATATTTTGGTTTTAGACACCTCATATTAAACAAATCAAAACCACAAACCATACCATGGTTTTTTTCCATTGTTTTTTTCAAAGGGGATAGGAAAAATTAATTGTATAAGTTTAATGGCTGAACTTCTTAAAATATGAGGCAAGAATATGTGGAGGTGAGTCATACTCTCGAGGAAATTAATTTTAAAAGATAAAAAGTTTTATAAGTTTTGGAGGGTCCACTAATACTTTGTAAAATAAATAAAACAAAGCTAAATTAATATTATTTTAATTTAATACCATATATTTTCCAAATATAATATTTATTGTATTTTATTTTATCACAATTTAATCATTATGATGACATAAAAAAATTATATATTTAAAAAATGTTTAATTTATAACAAAAAATTATTCTATCTCAGAAAATTATAAAAATTTCACGATTTTATAATTTCAACATCCTGATTCCAAAAGTAATATTCATTTTATCTAATTTTTTTTCTAAATATGTGATTTTTTTCATTGAAAAAAGAACTATCATTTATAAAAAATTCATGGGTTTTGAAAAAATAGCTTTCAATCCTTAATAAAAATTAAAATTGTACTAATAAAAAATATATGATCATTAGTATTTAAGAGTGATTAATCTAGTAATAATATTTTATTAAAATATTATTCAATTAAAAAAATCCATATATTCATCTAAATTTATTTCATAACTGAATATTAACTAAAAATGTTAATTTTTATTTATAAACTATTTTCCACATAAAAATTATAAAATTAATGAATATTATCTATAAAAAAATAATGTACATAATCATAGTGCTAGGGTCTTGTTACATAACCCCTTATAACGCCTGCATAAGGCCGAAGGGTAATGTGTGTGATTGTGACAGAATCTTGGGGTGTCTTGAATAACATCACTCCGGTAGTAATCTCTATCAACTTACACTTCTCTCATAGGTGGTTCAGTTCAAGCTTAACATGTTGAAGCTTATCTTGTTCTTGGATAAGAGTAAATCCCAATGACTCCACCTCCTTTACGAGTTTCAAAAAATGGGCTTTGTATGAGGCAAGTCTACTGGATGAGGCCATCACTTCCTTTTTCTGATTAAATTTGATTTGTTAAAGCCCTGTATTTATAATACACATGTGATCACTGTTGAATGAATATATTAGAAACGATTAAAATTCGTAACTATATTTTGAAATCCCAAATAATAAAACCAAAGAAGTGAATATGTCATATAACTATTTTACATAATTTGTCATTTAATTAGATCTATAGTAATTTTCCATAACTAATGTTCAGGTCGTTATAGTGTGTAACAATAGGGAATAAATATACCATAAAAAATTTTCATCATATATAAGATACTCATAATATAATAAAAGAAAAAAATGAAATTAATTTTTGGGTTTTGACAAATAAATTAAAAATTAACATTGATTGGTGAATCTTACCTATTTTTTGGGAATCTACTATTGGTTTTTACCAAATGACTTTTTTGGTTGGATTTTATCCTCATTTAAATATTTTATTATGAGAGTTGTGATATTGGGAGGGGATATTGAAAGATTTACTTTGACCCAAATGGTTTGACACTAGTGAATAAGTGGGGAGTGTGAGTTCCATTTTATAATTGAGGACGAGTGGAATTTCTATAAATACCCATCATATTAATTATTGGGAGGTATATTCTACCTTATGTTCTCCCAATATTGATCAATAATGGATTGCAGTGATGAATTGTTCGATAAATACAAAAAAAAAATGAATTCATTTTCACTACAATTTATTCAACATTATTTATGATTATTACATTTCATCCTTATAGTATTCAAAAAGGTTACTTATATTTTTTTATTTACCAAGGTAATGTATCCCATAAAAAAATAATTATACATGATATATATTTCAATCCCATTTATTATATATATTATTCCAAATTCAAAAAATAATAGTCGTATGTGATTGTAACATAATATTTAATACCAACACATATACTTTGGAAAATCGAGTTTTACAATTAATTGCGTCAATTATTTTTAAATGAATCCCCTAATCATTTTGGTGGTAATGCCCCGAACCTAGTTACCTAGAGTTGGTGCATTATTACATAACATTAGCATGATACAAGGAATCATGTCTTGAAATACTGATTAGTTTAGTATCCTTAGATGCACTAGATACATTCATAAGTTTTACATTACACCATGAAATAAAAATATCAACAACAATTTTTCCACTTTTTAAGACACTTATATCCTTATCCTGTCCCTGAAGGTCAACCATAAAATACTTATTCACATCCTGGGAAAAATAAAACAAATAAAGGGGTGAGCTCAGATGCCTAGTAAGGATAAAAATATAGATGAAACATTCAGATTTAAGCATAAAAATTTAAGGCAACGTTTAAGACTAACACAAAAGCCTTTTAAATGTAAACATCAGAATAATATGGAAATCATAATACAAAATAATTCCATTTACGTATTCACATGAAGAATATACTAGTCTAATAATCATATACAATATCAATAGCCACTTTCATAATGATGGAATGAAAAATGTCAGACATAATAACCACATTGTCAAGGACTTGTTCCAAGAAAACAAATAAGATATTGTCGAGGTCTACTGACAAGACACTAGTTTGTCTCATAAGACCGACCGATGTACCGAGGAGCTATAGAGGGCTCCTCCTGTAACTTACTAAGTCCAATGCATTCCTCATATGAAATGGTTTAAATATAACATAACCATTCTTATTAAAACTAAAATACTAAATGTAAATAATTTATCTATAAACCATGAATGGTGTATAAATAACACATCCATAGTCAAACATATCACTAAACCTTCAATACAATATGGAAATTTTCTATCATAATAAATCAACTTCAAACAAGTTTAAAATCTATCAAAAGATGTTGACATTATTGAAATAAAAACATTTTTAGAGAAATATCTCTTTCTATTTTGAAATCATTTAAAAGTCATAGAATTATAAAAGAAAACTTTTATTTTGAAAACAATCTTATAAGCTTGTATAGGAAGCTGCGACGATGATATAATGGCGAAAAATAGCCACACCCACCATATAAGTAAAAAAAATACATTTTTACCATAATTTTGCCGAAAAGGTCATAAAGTACCTAGTTTGGAGAACGACGGAAGGATTCATTTCAAAACGTATAAGTTCAAATAAGGATATAAATGGATTTAGACAATAGTATATTAAATATTAAACATGTTTTGAATTACATTTTTAATAAAACATGGATCTGGATGATAAAGATGTCCCAGTAATTACTTACATAAAAAAACCCTCGGATAATAAAGAGATTGTAAAATTTAACCATACCTTCTAATTTTACATAGTAGATGGTATGTTAACCTCTAGTATAATAGTGAAACATTGTTATTATATTATACAAGAAATATATACATAAATATGATATCATATATGATCCTCTAATATTTCTTTATTAATAATATTTCAGTAGTATCATTGTTTCGGGTGTAATTTGATTCATTTTTTTATATGCTGGTTTATGAAATAAATGTTTGTTATGGATAAGATTTATTTGATTCATATACATAATTATATTATGTTCATAAAAATTATTTTTAATCATAAAATGAAAACTATTCTTGAATGATTATGATGGGGAATAAATCTCATCGCGTTCTTGGAGACGGTAATCTGTACATATGCACAAGAGACAATATCATCATTTTAATTGTAAAATCATATGTAATAGGATTGTATATCATATATACAGAATCATTAACATTTTATATTTACTATTTACATCAGTAATACTCATTATTATACCCATCCAAATAATGAAGTGTTTGAATAACATACTACACCACGACGAAGAGACAATAAGCCGTACGTACACACGTATGATGACTTTTTCATTCATATGATGGATAGAATAATGAATATGGTTGTACCATTTTTAACTATACATCATAGTATACATAAGATACTAGATTTATCATTTTACAATGCAAAAAACAAAGAAATAGAGAGTGGAAGAAGAAAAGAACTTGAAAGAGGTGATGAAATATTTACCTCCTTTTCGGGTTCTAGGTTTCGATTTGATCAAAATGGATCTTTAGTTTGGTTTTATAACCAATGTAATACCTCTATAATGAATATAGGATTTTTGTAAGGATATTTGGGTAGGGGTTGGCCGATCCAAAAGGCTTTGGTGGTGTCAAATTAAGAGGAGGGGTAATTAACTTTTATAAGAGATGTGAGGGTCACTTTAGGAAAAGCTTGAAATATTATTTTATAATAAAATCATTTTCGGTTTTTAATGGCTCAAAAAATATTTATTTAGAGGATAAGGTGTGTATGGGTCGAAAATATCTCAACAAAAAGGTTTTACATAGGTTAGGTCACCATATTAAGCTTATCCATTTGATTTAAATATTACTTAAATAGTTTGTTATTTACCACGTCTCTTGGTATTTTTATATTACATGGTTAGTTAACATAATATAAACTTCCAGGAGAACCTTAAGTGGTTCATTATTAATATATATATACTTATCTATGTCCTTTTTCCAGAAATTATATTTTTTAGGAATATTATATCTATTAATAATATATAATTTTGTTTAAAATCTCAATTATATCAATTTTCACACTATTTAGTATTTTATTTTTGTGAAAATTATAATAGCATGATTACTTCAAACAAAAAATATATAATCAACCCTAACATGACGTATGAACCTATAAAATTAGTTTATTTCATAAAAAACTGAATTTAAATTTATTTGGATATTTATAATGTCAATTCTTTTAATCGTTCATTAATAATGTAATTACTGCATCATCATTGTGTCATAAATAAATTAAATTATTTAATGTCTAAAAATCATAAATAAAATACCATTATGTAGGAAATAACTTTATATTTCAAATTAATAGTTATAGTCGAATTTATAATGTGTGTAACCCCATATTAAAAATGGTTTAGTTATTAATCGTTGAATTGAACTATTTTAAATCTTCTTTAAATAAAATAATAATAAATATGCTAATCCATCCCTGTGGACCAAAGAGGTTCATATTTTATTCCTAAGGTTTAATTTTTCGAATTATTTTTATCCAATAGAATTATAACATGAGTTCGGGTAATTTTGATATCATTTTTACCCTTAATTACCCCATTTACGTTTAATCGTGGTAAAAAAAGTCAAAAGTTACTATTCACAAAAAATTATATCAATCTTAGTGAACCACATTTTACTAACTAATTTTAATCGTGTCTCTATGATTTTTGAAATTCAACTCACAGAAGTGGTAAAATTATGTTTTATGCAAATTTGCAAATGCTACTAAGAGGTGGGTAAAATGCGGTAAAAAGTTCAATAAAATTTTTATATATCTAAAATAATTATAAAATGATTTCAATGAATTAAATTGATCTTATATAGGTATTATTGACTTATTTTGACATATAATAAATTTAAATAAAATAAATTATTATTTAAAAATAAATTCATTTTTAACTAATAACGCAGTGTTTTTCACTATTCATCAAAAATTGAAAGTTTCCAGAAAAAAATCACCCTAAGATAAAGTCGCTATACTGATTCCATAAATTATGTCCGTTTTGAATGATAAAATTAATAATATTTAAAAAAGTGGTTATTACTATTCACAATGGCTAGTTTGATTGGTTGCAGTGTGTTAGAATCTCGAAGTTGCGTACAATGCAAGCTATTGTATTATTAATAGGTAAACATACCAAGGCAGATTGGGGTGTTACATTATCCCATATTTAAAATAATTTCATCCTCAGAATTTATAGAATATTACTACATAAAATGATTCAGTTGGTTCTTCATCATATGTTCCCCGGGTTCCCATGTAGCCTCTTCCATCTTATGATTTCTCCATAGAACATTTACCAGACATGTCTTCTGGTTTCTCAACACTTATTCTCTGGTATCATGAATTTTGATAGGGTCTTCACAATAAGACATATCATGTTCCAGTTATATTTCTTCATAGATGAGTACATGCGTTGGGTCAGGCATGTATTTTCTCAACAGTGATACAAGGAACACATCGTTAACTTTGGAGAGAATTGGAAGCACTACCAAATGGTATGGTAAAACCCCAATTCGTTCTAGAATTTCGAAATGTCCAATGTATCTAGGACTCAATTTACAATTCTTACCGAAACGTATAACACCCTTCTGGGCCAACTAGTTTTCTTTCAGCAACATCATCCCAAAAAGATAGGGCGCATCATCTCTTTCCATATAAGGATTTATATGGTTCTATCTGAATACTTGAATGAATGATATTGTTATAGAAAAATTCTACCAGATGTAAGTATTGATCCCACATACCTATAAAGTTAAGTTATAAAGATCTCAATATGTATTCTATGGTTTTAATAGTCCGTTCTGGTTGTCCATTGATTTGAGGGTGGTAGGTGGGGCTCAAAAGATGTTCAGTATCCAGGGCCTTCTGAAGACTTTTCCAGAATCATAATGTAAAATGATGACCATGATCCGAAACAATCAATAGGCATACTCTATTAAGACATACAACGTCATTAATTTAAAATATTACTAAACAATCAAGTGATAAATATTCTCTTATAGAATGAAAATGTGATAACTTGGTATGATGATAAAAAATGACCCATATTGCTTCATTCCTTCTAGGAGTCATTGGTATCCCCATGACAAAGCCCATTATATTATTATCCCATTTCCACTCAAGTATCAGAAGAGGTTTCATGAATCCTCCTGGCTATTTCCTTCTATCTTTCACTTGTTGACAAACCATACCTCTTGACATAAAATCAACAATATCCCTCTTTATGATGTCCCCCTAAAAATGTTCCTTCAAATATCTATACATCATAGTTCTACCAGGGTGTATAGAGAAGTTGGATCTATAAGCATCATCCAACAATTATATTTTTAGATCTGGTATATCGGGAACACAATTCCTCTTCCCAAATTACAAAATTCAATCTTTATATACAAATTATGTCAATCACCCATTGTTCACAGATTTAATTTTCTTTTTTAATTCTTCATCATAAGTCTAAAAACTTTTTATCCTTTATATGAAAAATGGTTTGGAAACCATTTGACAAAGTATTTATGTTTCAACTTCCATGGTTATTACCATATCCATCTTTACTAGATCCATGAAAATATGATCTGTTTAAACTCCCATCTTGTTCAAAAATCCTTGATCCTTTCTACTTAAAGCATCTTCCACCTTATTTTCCTTCACTGAGTGGTAATGTATAGTGAAATCATAATATTTGAGTAGTTCATGCCATCAACTTTTCTTCTTGTTGAGATCTTTTTGTGAGAAAATATTCTTCAAACTATTTTGATCATTATAAATCTCACATTTTTCACTATATAGATAATGTCTAAATATTTTCAGAGCAAAGATTACAGCTGCTAACTCATGATCCTAAGTGGGATAGTTTTTTTCATGAATTTTTTTCTTTCATGATTCTTATGAAATAAATCTATCATTATGCATAAGGACACAACAAAGTCCTTTATTTGAATCATCACTATAAATAACGAACCCATCGTTCATTGATGGTATGGTCAAGATAGAAGCATTGGATAATCTTTTATTTAGTTCTTCAAAACATTCTTCACACTCGTTTTCCAAAACAATTAACCCCTTTACATGTGATCATGGTTAATGGGTTAGCTAACTAGGAAAAATTCTGGATGAAACATCGATAATAACCAGCTAAACCAATAAATATTTATCCTTCAGTTATACTTTCCTGTGCTAGCCATTCTTGGATTTCCTTGGTCATTGAATGATCAACAATGATTCCATCCTTAGAGACAGTAAGGCCAAGAAAAGTAGTCTCTTGATTCCAGAATCCACATTTCATAAATTTCCCATATAATTCATTTCTTCTAAGAGTCCTTATGATAATGCGCATGTGATTTTTATGATCTTCGTAGCTTTTTGAGTATACCAAAATGTCATCAATAAATACCACTAAAAAGAATAGGGGCTCATAAGTAGAGATATTATAATCTAGGCCTTTCTCCCTTTTCCTTTTCTGAGGCTTGTTCCATTGGTGCTTACTACATTCTATTTCATAATTTCTCATTTATCTACAATTGTAGCATTCAACATGGACAACCTATTTCTTCCTCTTGAAATCACGAGCATAGTGGCCTTATTCACCACAAGTTTAAGAGACTCCCATTCCCTTCAGGCAAGTATCAAGGGGGGTTTTCCCACAATTACCACATGATTGATATTCAACATTCCCCTTCTTCCCATTATTTCCATTTCCCGAGTGTTCAGGAGATCTCTTCTTCCCATGCTTTTTTTATAGTCGTAAGACATAGAGAATTATTTTTATGTCTTGATAGCACATGAGAAAATATATTCGTATGATAAAAAGGATTGTGAGACTATTGATTACCAGAGAAAAGGTTTTAAACCATCAAATAATCGATAAATATTACTCCTTGGGTTACGTATATAATCTATCGCATGTCGTGATATCCTTTTAATGTTAGCCTCATACTTTGTGACATTCTCATCCTCCTTCATCCTCAGACTCTGAAATTGTCTTTCCATATCTTCTCGATGGTCATGAGGAAAGTTTTTTTCTAAGAAAATATCTTTATACTCCCTCCATTCCATGTTCGATACTTCTTTATCTTCTATTGTGTTTTGGATTAATGGCCACCATTGATCTTAATCTCCCATGAGGCAACAAATTACCATGACAACATTTTCCCTTTCACTAATCCCCAAAGAATGAAATATTTTTTCAAAGGAATTTATCCATTTCTCAACTACTAAGGGATTTGTACTCCCATTGAATGTTTATGGTTGTTGCCTTATGAATAAGTCTAACATTGATCTTCCATGTTGTGAATCAGGGTGCTCCATATGGGTAAGTTTATCATTCATAACCTGAGTGTGTTATTCCAGTATGGTGATTAGGTGATCAGCACTAGTTGCTTCACCATCTATACTATAATTATCTTGAGTATGTGGGAAATCCCTACATGGATTACGTGCATTGATACAGTTTCATAACATCCACTAGGCTCCATTTCTATTCAAAGGCATACACTACATTAGTTTATGAATTGAAATACATAATTCCAAACTTATAAAACACATAACATAAATTGAACAGTTTATAGATATAATCCATATTCATAAAAATGTTTTCATTGAAGAAGTATATACAAATAAACTCTTCATAATGATTTTTAATGAAAATGAGAATTATCCTAAGCATATCCCCTGAGAGTGTCATAACCAAGAGTGCAGCAAGGCCCATTGTCGTGCAATAGTTCTCATTTGAGTCTTGCTCAAAGCTGTGTTTTTGGGTTTTACGCCTTGGTAAACCTGTGCTAGAGCCACCTCTACCTGCTCGTATCTGAATAGGGATTTAATTCATAGAAAACACACAAAATCCCTTCAATAAAAAAATTCTAGGAAATTCTTCTATACTAATCCTCAAAGACTTCTTATGGTAATGTTATCTAATAAGAGTATCTCTAAATATAGTTTCCAAGGTTTGTACTAAACTTCATCTGTTACAAACTTTAATTTCCCAACCTCAGTTACCCAGAGTCGGTGCATTATTACATAAAATTGGCATGATAAAAATAATCATGTCCCGAAATACCGATCAGTTTAGTAGCCTAGGAAGTAGTAGATACATTCATATGTTTTACATTACATCATGAAATAAAAACATCAACACCAATTTCCCGCCTTTTAACACACTTATATCCATAGCCTATCCCAACAAGTCAACCATAAAATACTTCTTCACATCCTAGGAAAATAACATATAAAGAGGTGAGATCATATGCTCGGTAAGGATTATAATATAGCAGAATCTTCAATAAATAAGCATAATCATTTAAGGCAATGTATATTACTGAAACAAAATCCTTTTAAAATAAAACATCACCATAATATGGTAAAGATAAAATCAAATTATTCCATTAACTTTTTCACATGGATATTCTACTAGTCGAATAATCAAATGTAACATCAATAGCCACTTTCATAATGATGAAATGCATAATGCCAGACTTCAATACCACATAATCAAGGCCTTGTGCGAAGACTACAAATAAGATTTTGTAAAGGCCTTGTTCCAAGACACTATATTGTCTCATGAGACCCACCAATATATTTACGAGATATACCAGGATATAACCATCACTTACTATGTTCAATTCATTCCTCATATGAAAAGGGTTTAACATAACATAAACATTCGTATAAAAACTAGCATACGAAATGAAAACACATTTTACATAAACCATAAATTGTGTAAAAATAACACATCCACAGTCATCACATTATTTATTATTCACCCATGATATTTTTCTTTGAAAAATCCATCTATACCTTACATTCACAATTTATTGTTTTAGAATGAATGTGTTTTAGTGGCATACCTTTCTATATTGATATATCCTTATATAATTAACTAAATTTCAAGTGTGATAAGTTATTTACCAATTCAAGTTAATTTATTCTTATTGATTCATCATTACTTCCGCAGTACATTCTCTTAATTATAATTCATGCTCCACCTTATTATGATTCCCTTCCCCTGGTTATAATGAATATATATTTTAATAAACATTCATGGATAAATGTTTTTTTATTTTATTATTAATATTTTCTGTATTTTCAATTTACTAATGTAGTATTGGTATCATGATTGTAATCCAGGTTTCGGAGACTACTAAACTGATTGGTCCATTGGGATTTGATTCCTTGTATCCATACTAATGTAATGAAATAATCCACCGAATCAAGGCTACATGGGTAGGGGCGTTTCAGTGTACCTATAAATAGTAAGAAGATGTTATAAAATATTCACATTAGAATTGTTCTATCCTAATAAATACTATCAATAACTCCCCATGTAAAAAATATGAGGCCCCTTTTCTCTTATCATTTTCTCTCCCTCCCAACAATAATTTATTTTAGAACTATGATTCCATATCACTCGATCTGAGGTCATAATACTCACATTAAATATCCCAATTAAAAGAAACATGATAAGAGGATTCTTCATGGATAATCTATCCTAAAATCAAGATCACTTCATCTCAGAACAAGATAGGGACAAGAAATATACCATTGTAGATGGGATAAATGAAACTTGTTGTGTCAAAAAGTCAACTATTGAAGAAGTGATAAATGATAATCTACATTACCCAATTACACAAAAAACTGAAATGGTCACAAAAAATTAGTTTCAAGTTTCCATTGCATCTAAATCCATTGAATACCAAAATGTGGTGAAGCTTTCAGAAACAGGAATACACCATCTGAAAATTCCAATTTTCTATGGAGATGATCATAATATGACCGAAATCATATGTATTCAATCAATATTCATTGATTAATCAATTTAATTATAAATTTAATATCAAGAACCCAGATAGGTCTAACAAATGTACTTTCACTGATCTCCGATCAACATAATGAATAATTACAATGTAGGCCATAAAACACCTCATAATGATCCATTTTGATCATAGAATACTGACATATGTTATAAGAAAACTCATCCAATCTCAAATGATCACACACCACTTAAAATTGATGACATATAAATGAAAAATATCTTCATGAATTTTTAAATCTCTCCCATCATGGCCATCCAACTGTGGATGGTTTGTTGTACTAAAAGAAATTTATGATCCTAGTGCCTCTTAAAGGGCTCTAAAAATGTGATGAGTAAACCATGAATCTCTATTAGATACCATACTAGATGGATCTATTTTACAATGAACAATTTAATTCACATATATATTTCCCTAATCTTATCCTTATGTTTTATCATGAAATGGTAAAATGTGATCCAATTTGGTTAGCCAATCTATGACAACCCGTATGATATTATTCTATTTTGGGTATGTGAAAACCTCACCAAAAAGTTTATTGAGAACTCATCCCACTTCCTAACCATCAATGTAAGTGACTTAATCAATCTCAAGGGTAACTCTTCCTCGAACATGACCTATTTCCATTTATAACAAAATGGAACAAAATAAAAAATGTACAATATCAAACTAGAACACTATAATTGACATTGGATATCATAGAACATCTTTGTGGTTCTGAGGTATAATGACAGTTGGGAATTATTTAAATACACCATCAATGACATTCTCAATAATAATGGAAAATATGATTCCTAAAATATAGAATACACTATTTGGAGAGGGGACCCTTTCTAATGGTCTCCCCACAATATGAGAGTATCTATAGATAAAGGACACATCAGCAAGACATTATTTCAGATGAATCTTTTATATAAGAGAATAGGAAAATTAAACACAATCCAAAAAAATATGACCAATGATTGTGGAATTCATATATGAAAGGATTCAAAAATACCCATATAGTTCCCCTGATTCGGTGACTATTTCATGTATGGGGTTTGAAGTTTCCTTCTAAAATAATATGAAATGAAATTCACTTTCCTTGGGATATAATAGATTTCAAAGGAGATATATTTTAGGTATTCTGCACAATGACTTTGTAGGAGGTTTAAATCATTTTGATAGAAATATAAATCAAGCTTTTATAGAAAGAATGGAACTAAGTCATTTCTCTGTAATGGTAATGCAACAACTCTTATGTTCATGCATCATAGCTACTAGTTCATGGTCATGGGTTGAATAATTCAATTTCTGTGTCCTAATCTACTTGAAACCTTTTTCAACGATGTAAACACACATCATAAGAATATAGTGTAAACCATATTATAAGGTTTCATATTATACCACCTAACACTACCAAGCCTCTGAGGATTAAAACTCAGTGTAGTATTCAAAATATGTTTCATCTCAAAAATATAAATCCAACATTTATTATCCCATGAAAACCTTACACCCTCAGAAGTTTGAGAAATTATAATATAATAGAACATTATTTATTACATTAGAAACAATATATAAAAACCAGCTAAAATAAATAAGGATTGAATCAATAAAACATTACTTGGTTACTCAAATTCTATAATATATTTAAAATTCTCACAATAAAATGTGAAACCATTTCCCAACAACAGATGTCCCAAAAATAGTACATCCCAAATAAATAAATTACATTAGATAGCTTGAAATAAATTCAATGATTTTCCATAATTCTAGAAATTATCTAAAATAATGCACATCATCTTCATTAGACATTGGGTAAAAAGGAATTTATCATGAAATACAAAAATATATGTATTCAAATACTCATGATGGATCATTTTCATTAAATACATACAGACTATATGGGAATTGGGTCAACCATTTTGAATTATATGGTACTCAAAATGACCATACCTTGTTGCAATGGCAGTTCTTTGAATATTAGATTCTTTTTTACTCAATTGATGATAACTTGATCGAAGATCAATCATCGATAATAACTTCATCACTTTCAACTAGACAAAATGATCATTAATCAATGGAAACATATAATTATTATTTTACATTATCCTATTGTGTTTTTCGAAACCAAACCAACGTTAAAATGTTACATTAACTTTCATAGAAAAGCTAACCGACACCACCCAAGGTTACACACTTGGTAATATAAATAAATTCTATAGAATATCGTCTAACCAATTGTTCAACTCTTTCGTTTTAAATGTTTCCATGTAGTATGTTGGAATATATATCGGTTAAGTACATAAAATAATGTCAATACGACAACCAAAATCCATTATTAGTTAAAATCTAGAGAATTTGGAATTAAAATTGATGGAATAAATGATAAAAAATAGAGGCAGATCATCAATCAATGATTCCATCTCGATGTAAAAAGGAAAAAATATTAATTTCCGCAACTTGTCATAAGAATGCGAAGAACTACTCAAACCCAAGTCCCATTCTACATGAATGATACAAAATCCCACCACCATGTGCATTAAATGACACCCATTAAAGATGAAAATAAATTAATATTTTTTTTATAAAGGAGTCAATCCATTCTGAAGACTATATCCAGACGTTTTATTTTGAGAACCAATAAATAACAATAAATATTAGACACTAATAATAAAAACACACAATTATGAAAATAAAGAACCTTCTCTCTCTTTGTTTCTAGGGGTGTAGTAAGACCCTTTAAAAATAAAAACATCTCCATATAATTATTTATAATAATCACAATAAATGTTTAAATGGACTATTGTTCTTTTATATTGTTAAATAAATAAGTCCCTAGAGATGAAGCTATAGTGATGGTACCTCCCATAAATTCCTGACCCGTATCTTCTTCCTTAGGATATTCTTTCACCAAGTGAATAAGCTTCGTTATAGATTATTATGGTTGGAACACCTTATTATATGAATCATATAATTTAACCATAGTACATTTTCGAAATGATTATCCCATAGAACTATGTGAGGTATAATAGACACGAATGAACTTATGAAAGTAACATGTGAACCTACCGGAACCACATACCTATGGTGCCTCAATGTAAACCTATTCTATGTAACCATTCCTGACACACTAGTATATAATCCAAGGGAAAAATACAAGAATTGAATGAGGTCTAAATGAATCCTAATTTTGAGATCCATTTCTAGATCATCATTATTCGTCTTTATTTTATGGAACTCTTATAACTACCATAGGGAGAAAAAGGTACTCCTGAAAAATCTAAAATATTATTTAGATCATGGGAAACCATCAACACCATATCCATCACCTCAACATAGAAGATACATTCAGCATGAAAACCTAATAAAACACAATATTAAACTCCCATATTGAATTTTCGAGTATTAAACTTCTCATTTGATATAATCTCAGGAGTGGACTATAAAACACAAAAAAATGATTTTATTATTCTCTCATAGTCATGAAATCATAGTCGAGTTTGAGAGAATCGATAGCTCTAGCCAACACTGTTGAATCTGGGTAGAACATTTTTTTTGAAAAGAACAGTAAACTCTTTCCTCTATATTCCATCATGGTTATTGACTATCAAAATCCTGGAAGAACCTCTCATATATGGTCCCTCATTCTTGAAAGTGATACATTTCACCATAACAAAATTAATCATCTCCATGAACATAATCAAAATTTCATTAAACCACAACCAATCCTTTGATTCCAGAGGCACATTTGAGCATCAGACCACTGGTGGATTCTATTGGAAGAACCCACGAGCATTGTACTGACAATCTTTCCTCAATGGTTCATCAACTTGATCAGGAATGGGAAAGAGTTTCTGGTGCTTGTACCATTGCTAGGATAATACAAACAAAAACCTCAACCTAATTATGGACCAAATGAGAATTTCATCACAGTGGATTATCAGAAACATCCTTCTAAATCCTATTCACACTTCTTCTTAGAGGAGTAATGCTACAAAAAAATAGTAGGAATCATTGGAGACATCAGAATGGATACATAAAACAACACTCAAACAGAAAAAGTAGGGAAATAAATCAATCCAGATAGATGAAAAATATTTCAAATTCAAACTATCCAAATCAAAATAAAATAGAATACTAGAACAATTCCTTAATAAATCATTCCCAATAACCCATGGTGTCTTATGGAACATTTTTGTGAGATCTACCTAGAAAATTACTCGTAAATACCTCATATATCCTAAATGTTTTATTCAAACTACATACTAACATCATTTAAAGATTCTTAACCTATACCTTATCTACCACTTTATCAAACCATACATAGATAACGTAGTATACTGACACCGAATCAAATATAGAAATATTCAAGGGGGCATTATAGATCTCCATGAGTTGGATACTAGAACAAATAATTATGAAAACAACGTTTGGAAAATTTTACCACATAAATAGTTGAAAAGACATATTTAAGTAATAATAATCAAATGAAAACTCAAAAAAGAAATAGTAATACATAAGTCATTCATAAATATAACCCAAAGTGAAACCATAAATTACAAGAAAATGAAATACAAACAAAACATGTTCTAAAATAAACAACACTATATGCTCAATGAAGAAAACGACAACTACCACCTCCACATTGTTCTTTCTCTTTGCTTAAACGTGGAATAATAAAATATACAGACACTTGAAGACACATATAGGGTGTGAGAAAAAATCTCAGTATGGCCTCACTATGGATTTCATAAAAACATTCTGTAATAATTTATCATAAATTTGTTTAAATTTTAAATAATTAAGCGTTACACTACAATAGGATATGTAAATCCAAACATTATTTTATTTTAAATATGTGGAAATATTTCAAAACAATGTATTAGTAATAATTTTATATAAAAAAGTTATATAAATTAGTATTTAATGTGTAATGAATTTTTAAAAATAATGGAATATATATATCAAAATAAATAAAAATAATATAATTAGTCATCTTCGAAGTGGTACGATAGTTCCAGGTTATGTTATCATTACGCACTTGTATGTTGGTAATGTAAATGTGCACTCACATCCCTGAACTACTATCCAAATAAGAGTAACCAATATCCCAATGAGGATAAGATCTTGAAATAATTATATGTTAGAGTTGTTAAGAACTAATATAATTCTATGGTAATTCCAAAAATAGAATGGTCTTTCCAAATAACTCACTAACTACCTTGGATATAAATGTTCTAATCAATAAACAATTTTTAGAGAATTATTTCAAAAGTGTTCAAAATAACATTAACCCAATTACCTTTACAATATGAAAATTTATCTTTAAAACACTATTCATGGGTAATTAGTCAATTTAGGACTTCTTCAATGATGAATTTAATGGTTACTTAACAAAAAATAAATGCATTTATTAAAAATAAATTTCAAAAATAAATTTTAGCAAATCAAATTCCACAATTTTTATCAAATATATATCACACACCAATTCAACATAATTGAGTGTTTTCCCAAATTTTAATAAAATGATAACTAAAATCCCTATGAAATGATAATTATGTTTTTATTTTTCTAATTGAAATGAAATTAATTTAAATCTATCAATTTAGTGTTATATCAATTTGACAAAATTTTATGGAACGACCAACCAAATATCACGAGATCACATAACACAACACCCACAATGGTAATCTCTAATGAAGAAAGTTGTAAATAGGGATCCAATAATAAAACCATGATTAATGATCCCAATATAATGGAATTCGATCTCTTAAAAAAATTAATATCTAATTAATAATAAGATATTGAGAATAAGAGAGTGGGAGAGATGGAATGTGGGAACATCTCTTAGTAGGAGGATATCAAAATTTATTCTCCTTGATTTGATCTACCATAGAAGGTGAATGTAGGATAAATTTTTTTATTAGAAGATACCAATATCATGTAATTAATAATACCATGAGTTATGGTCAATGGTTTGTCAAAATATATATTCCTTAATTTGATTAATATTTTATGAAAATAATGATGTTCACATGCCCGGTTAGCCAAGAAGGGCTGCACAGTTTGTCATAATGTGTACCCAAACCATATTTCCATATTAAGGATTAGATTATTTCTTGTAGTTTGTAGAATATTTTTTCATATTGTGCACTAACTCTGAAAGCCCTCACTATTGAGTTTTTCATTGTTTTAACTAGTAGGGAATCCAGCTATAGAAAATGATGCACCAACTCTGCACTACCAATGATCCTTACAAAATATTCAAAATTTATCCAGAAGCACCCCTATATTATACCTAACCTAATCAAGAAAAAATAGAAGGGTTAATAAGTACCTAAATAAGATAACAGGATGTTATGATAATTTGTTAAACATGAATTTCAAAAAGAATCATTTAGATAGGTCATGTTTCATAGTTGGCCACTATAAATGACACCTCACGTCACAAGATAAATTTTCTCTAACTGGGTGTAAACACACATGGAATTTTGAAAATAATATATCATATCTTTTCGGATTGATAAATGAATAAAAATATGGCTCCATGAATAGAGGATACAGTCAGAAGATAGTGTCCACTCAGTGATGGTCTCCCAGTATATAAAGAGTCACTAATTCTTTGGAATAAAATATCATTATATTATTCCAATAAAATAAACATGATAATATATAATATAAATAAACCGATGAAAAAATCCAAAATATCATTCAACATGGATCCAAAATACATTTCTACAAAGGGATCCATCATATTATATTCCAAAAAATATTTTTTTGTGGCATAGTTTGGTTGTTTTCTTCTCAAAGAATTTTCAATGACCCTTCCCTAATTGGGGTGTAAACAATTTTAATGTGATAAGATTATAGGTACTCCACTCATTGAATCTAGTGATGTTTTTAATCATTTTTGAGAATATATTACTATATATTTTATGATAGACCAATATTTTAATCAATTCTAAATCAATATAATGTTTCAATCTCTTACGAGAATGGATCATGATAGCTTGTTCATGGTGACTTCTGTAATAGTTCTTGTCATGATGTTGGTAAAAAAGCTAACTATAATCCACTACAATAACACCATTTTTTTTAATGAAAACCAATCATAAATATGAATTTTCACAAATATAAAAATATCCATTCTCTATCAATGGATGAATCAACAATATGGTTGATGTATGGAACCTTATGACCTCATTAAAAAATTAAAAATTTGAATCCTAAATTTTCATCTTACAATTCCATATGGGTTTAGTCACTAGAAATAGACCATTATAATGAATTTAAGAAACCATTAGTAATACAATTCAGAGACAATGATCTCCAGAATCAAAATAATATTTTTTGTTCCTAAAATATTATAATAGATTTCATCTTATCATGATAAACTGAAATAAAATTATCAGAAACTATGTGTCCCAAAAACATTTTCTCCCTAATCCATAATTTTATTTTTTATAAAATATTGGTGTAATGTCAGTTATTCCTTATATGTTGAAAAATTCTCTCAAATGATATAAAAAAATGTATCCGTTTTATACAGACCATAAATTAATACTTATAAAAAACAAGTTATAAATAAAAATACTTGTTTACAAGCATTTTCATCCAAAAAATTAACATATAAAGTGAACTAGTCTTCAAAAAATCCCTTAAAAGTTATACATATGTGAAAAACAAGCTTCGAAAACCTATTTATGTATATATGTCTCCAATATCTTTAGTTGTTGATAAATCTAATTAATATTTGTTATTTAAAAAATATCATACCATTAATCTATAAATGAAAAAAAATTGGAGAATAGATACTCTATATTTATCATTACATGTCTGATATTTCAATAGTCAACACATATTTTTGGGGTGTGTTAACTATCTTAACAAAAAATTGTAGTAATATGCAAGGTGGAAAATTGTGTTTAATAATTCCCTTGGCCATTGATTCATCCAACCATTTCTTTAACTCCTTCTTTATGAGTAGTCATATTTAGTATGAAAATAACCATAAGGGTGGAGAACCTAAATGTGAATAAATATTGACCCACAACCCTCTTTCATGAGATAAAAAAGAATAATATTATCCAAAAAACATGTGGAATCTCATCCCCTAGTAGAAGAAGATAACCAAATGAATATTACGTTTTTTACTCAATTAAAAACAAGTGTATATTGAAACAAAACTTTTAAAAATGATCTTTGGATCAAGTGGGTATTGGTTTATAGTTTCCTTCAAAAACACAACACTATACTTTAGGAATGTAAATGAGACCCAATAAAGAAGATAAGGGATATAATCCTTTTATGAAATCAACCAATACCTGATAATAATAATAGATAGAAAATTCAAATTCAGATAAAAAAGGTACTAGTGATCTCAATATTTGAAAAATAATATGTACACAAAAGGAATTGAAAACCACTATATTTTTTCATATTGAGACGCGTAGTAATTTTTATTATATATGGCGATATCTGTTATGGTATATTTAAATTTTCCACAAAATTTTGTCAGATATATTGAATGGGATACAATTTCATCAAAAAATATTAACTTAATA
Source organism: Viscum album (assembly GCA_963277665.1). Classification (NCBI taxonomy): domain Eukaryota; kingdom Viridiplantae; phylum Streptophyta; class Magnoliopsida; order Santalales; family Viscaceae; genus Viscum; species Viscum album. Next base: position 1,705,836,279 of record OY728140.1, on the reverse strand, counting down.
TAATGAATTATAATTTTTACCGCCCTTTAAAATGGGATTAGTGCCAGATTCTACTAGATATTCATCCAAAACGTGATGTAGCATTAATCAAAATAATAGTGGCATTTGACCATATGTTCATTAAGATTATACCTACACTATAGATCATATGCACATTTTTAAACATTTAGCTTCTTATAGTTTTTTAAAGACTTGGAAAATTTAAAAAATGACTTTAATATCCATAAGATATAAATAACTTCAATTCCAATGTTTTAGAACAAAATAGTGTTACTAACCTTTATTAACTATAAAAATTTTATTTTTCTTTTACAATTATCCTTTATTGAATTTATAATGTGTAATATTTGGATATACCATTATAGATTCCACCTGGATTCACTCCATACTTCCCATTTTTTTAAAGGAAAACTCATGAGACCCCGAGGAGTTGGATGATAAACCATCATACATGACATTACTTCAACGTCAAATTTTACCATCAACACTCTATCAATAAACACATTATACATGGTGTGCCTCAGTAAGAATTACTGGGATGGAATATCTGTATATTGTCCAAAATAAAAAATATATTATTTTATATTCTCATTCAATACTAACCAATGAGTAAAATGCTAATTTTTGTTAATAATATTTTCACATTCAAACACTATTTGTTGATGTATTATATGTTTAAGGAACTCTATTGACAAAGAATATACCATCAATTTGGTATAGAATTACTATGTGAAAACTGTAAATCAATTTTTCATTTCTAAATGATAGAATAAAAAAACCCTATTCTAGGTCCTTTCTGTTTATAGATGACACACTTGACCATAGAAAGAAATTTTCTCAAAAGCTAAAAGAGAATATCATATAGTTTATACCAAGACTCTATCTCCAAAAAATTTTCTTCATCGAAGATTTATTTTTCAGATGATGAAACTCATAGGAAAAAACTATACTATTGTACCTATTATGTTTAAACTCGATAATATGAATGGGATTAGGTAAAGTTACATGAACACAATCTTCGACCACTTTCAAAAAAAAAAACACTACAATGTCTTGAAAAACAAGAGGGATTCCATTTTTTGGTTCGTGACAACACTATTTTATAGACTATTGAAAGATATTCTTTATGGTATTTTAGTACAGGAAATGAATGGATAATAAAGAAAATATTATTTATGCCACATGAAATATTCATATATATGAAACATAATTTACCCTTTAACCATATATCACATGTCAATGTTTTGGAAAAAGTATTGAATAATATTATACTAAACTATTTAAATTAGATTTTTTTCAGAATATACCATTAAAAAAATGTTTCATTATGGTGATTGTTATCTATGACCTCACTCACAACTGACCCCTTAACTAATGTAAATAATCTTCCCTATCTAAAAATACATCCTAAACTATATGCCAATATCTAATAAAGTACACAACCATATTATAAAAATATATCATGAACTGAAAGGGATAACTGACCTAAATGGTACAAATAAAAGTTATAACATTTCCCAATAGGATTTATTTATCAACAAGGATTGGATACTAGTTATATACCATCAATAAAAACAATTTTTTATAATTTTACTCCAACAATAACTCAACATGAAAATGTAGTAGTAGTTTAACAAAAAATAATTAGTATGTTGGTCACTACTCAAAAGAAAAGTAAGAAAAATATATAGATACATGTTAATAAATGATACATCAAAAAAATTAATTTCCTCAAACCATAAATTACATCATCAAATAGTATCTAGGAAATTATCGGATCACATGATTGAACAGTCATAATAAAAATAAAATACCCTGAAAATATTTCATTTCCACCACCTAGATGTGAGGAATTTCCATTACATATACATTGAATGATAAATTATATAAATTAATCATTATAAAAATAAGTTCTTGAAGAAAATTATAAACTTATTTCAAAATATATTCTATTAATAACACTTTTCCAGTAAATAATATAAATAATTTTGAAGAAAAGGAAAGGTGTCATTTCAAAACATTTAATCAAATTATGATTTTCATTCAGTAAAATTGCTAACATAGGAAAATAAATAATATTAACTTCCATAAAAAAACAAGATATTATTTTTTTCTCTAAAAAAGGATAATTGATAACATCTCTCAATAAAAGAATAAATAATAATTTCAATGAATCTATGTAATTTTTAATAATTTTCAATAATTTCACAATTGTGTTAACACCAAAGGATAGTTCATTTTTTTCAGTAGGGTCTACATAATATTTTTGAAATAAGGATCCAAGTGTGATTAAAACCTATATCAAAAGTCAAATTTTAATATTAGATAATTCAAAAGAATAATCTCCCACCCTACATGATAGTTTAATAATACTCTCATTGTCTCCCCATTTCAAAATAATAATTTTCCAATCATGATTATCTTCCTAAAAACCTAAAAAATTTCCCATTAGTTTTAAGGTAATCAGTCATAGATATAGATATTATTCAAGCTAATATAATTTAAAATCACTTCAATGAATCATTCCATTCGGATCCATGTCCATGATACAGAAACATTCCATTTTAGATCATAAAAATGGATAAATGTTTATGATAAAAATAAAATTCTTCAAAATAATTTAATCTCAATCCAAATCATAAAAATATTTAATTCAACTTTATTTCCACAAACCAACCTGAGTCACCCCAAAACCGGTTACCCGAGATGATCTGCGGCGTGGCCCAATGGGCATTGTTGATTCCCACAGGATGGAAACTAGTACCGGGCACAAAACATACAACTGTGAATGATTTAATCCGAAAATAATTAACCAAGAACATGAAAAATAAAACATGTTAAAATAGATATAACCCACAACTAACTCTAATATAAATAAGTTGAACCATTCCGTTAAAGAATAAAACCAAGAAAATTGTACTAAATACAAAAATGTGAAAAAATATTGGATTTATACCACACTACCACAATATCCATGTGACCAGTTAGTCACCTCTGACCACATAACCAACTCTACACTCACAAAAATAAACTAGACTAGTAGATCCTTTAAAAAATGGAAATTGTATCTATAGAAATAAAGTTGGGGTGTGCACTAGAATTCATAACAGAAGATCACCCCAGAACCCATGTTCCCCCTTTTCATAAAACAATCTATTAATAGTAGTTTAAAAAGAATGATATATAAAAAATAGGGTTTTCACATTTTACTGAGAAAACAATGTTTTTAACATTTTAAAACCACCACACACTTGAATTCATTTTCGGTGAATAATATATTTTTGAAAAAAAAAACTAGAACAAAAGACTAATTGGAATGATTCATGGATGTGACGAAATCAAACAAAAAAATATATAAATAAATAAATAAATGAAAAAAAACAGTGAATGATGAAAACTAAGAACAAAAGAATGTAAATAATATGATATATATAACGTGACCATGGGTGATCCTAGGCATCCATAGAAAACCCCTAGATGGAGTTCATTAAGAACCATGTTCTGTAATATGGTGAATCCCATTTGTTAATAACCAAATAGCTGATGTAACTTGGCCTCACTAGTGGAACAACCCTTCTATCCTATCACCGACTAGAGGAGGGTACCAACCCACATAATTGGGTCTAGTACAAGACATTCACTAAATTGTCTAAATGATATCCAGAAACCCATGGTTATTGTATAACTGTGTATGTAAGAGGACCACACACAATTGAATCGTCTTATATACCGTTACCACACATTCATAACCCAAACAAGGACATTACATATATAATAACCAATAAATATAAATCCTAGGTAGGTGTGACAGCTATATTCATATACGAATCACACAATAGTTGAATGTTCCAACATGGCTATTAAATAACCGAAGAATTCAATTATTTCTTAAGAAAATTCTAGTTTCCAACCTATTCTCAATTTCATATAAATATTCCAATAATTTCATAAAATACATTTAATTTACAAATGATCCATACTTTATTAAAATAATTAAATCATCTCATTCAAAAAATGTAACTCACCAAAATGGCCATTATCCTTATACAACCAAAATATTTTTCCAAAAACATTACAAAATCATTCTCTAAAATATCATGAAGTTCCACTCTCATATTTTTAACACTACAAGGGAACCTTACCCTTTTTATCTACATTATTTTTAAAAACTATATGATAACACACAATGTGATAAAAGATGATAGGTAGATTCCATATCCTTAACATAAAATCTTATTTTATAAGTGACCTAATAGGCCCCAACTTCATAAAAATTGCAGCCACTTTAGAAATCACACAAAGAGACATAGATTCCATAAAAAACCAATGAATACCAACAAAACATTTTTAAACCCACCAATTTCCTTCAAAAACAAATCCAAACATACTATTGAATTAAATAAAAACAAAAAAACCCTTTTAAACATAGTTTTATTAAAAAATTTCAATCCAAATAAATTACTTTTTAGCACACCAGGGAACATTATAATATGACCAATTATTTTATTAAATATTTCTAAGGGAAACCATCATCAAAATTACCTAATTTTTCTACCAAAAACACATGGCATTAAATTATACCCAAATGGTACCCACACCTAGGCATAAATAATGAATCACATTATAAACCATTATTAACAAATTCTACTACCATGAAAAATCCCAATAGCCAAACAATATGCATTATCATTGTGCGAATCATATATAAAAAGTTATTAAAATATAACTGAAAATTTAATCAAACACATTTGACATAAACATAAATGAACTTCCAATTCGAAACCAATTTTTAACAAGATCTAAAATTATAAAAATTCCAAAATCAACTGAATACATACCTCATGAAGATGCAAATCATAATTTGAAAATTATCAAAAAAAGTTTTAGCATTCTTTTCAATTCATTGAGAATATATAGACATAATAATAAATAATAAACACTTCAAATCATATTTTAACATGTTTTAAAAATATATAAACACCATAATATATTAATTTACTATTTTCTGAAGTTGTTAATCTTGTTAAAAAAATTGAAGTAGTACAAGAAGAAATGGATTTATTGATAATTTAAAGAGACTGAAACACCTACCTTAGTGGTTTATGAAATGAAAAAAACATCAGAGATGGTAGAGTAGGGACCCATATATGATCCACACACATTAGACATCAATTAATGTAGGTGACCCTCGGAAACCCAATTAATTGGTTTTGGGAAATAATAAAACCACATGAGGAAGCCAAAAAATTAAGAGAGAAAGGGGAGGAAACTCATAGAAGGAAGGATATATAGCTGTCGGATGAATGATTGGAAACTATATGGAGCACCAGACATGGAGGTCACACCTGATATGGAGGAGGCACCACATAAGTCATAGGAGAAGAGGGAGGGTGTTTCCATTAGTGGAGGGAGCCGTGGATGTAGCACCGACGAGTGAGGAGGTATGGGATGGGGGTGGTCGTGCACACATTTGGGATTAAAGGGTAGAGGCGTGTTATAAGGGGATTTCTCCACACCAAGGGGGCAGGGAGGATGTTCTTGGGGTAGGTTAGAGAAAAAATAAAAAAAATAACATTTAAAAAAGCAAAATAAAAAATAAAAAAATAATAATAATAATAATAAGAATGTATTTATAATTATAATTACAGTAATAATAATAATAATAATATAATAATAATAATTTTTCATAATAACAATAAAAAATATAATAATTATTATATTTATAATAAAAATATATTTATTATTTCAATCATTAATCATTCCAATTTTTTTCTAAACTAATTTAATTATTTTTAGACACCGATTTGGCCTTGCAGTTTGTCCGTGTGGTCAGCCTAACCATGCGATCAGTAGGTGTAGGCCAAAAACACTCCTGAAAATATTAAATTCCGAAACATTTTCCTAGGATTCAACCCAAATCGCAATTTGGAAAATTCATATCCAAAGAATAATAAAGAATAATAATTTTATGTGTTGGGGTGTGAAAATTATCCCCACCATTTAAATATGATACTCCTAGAATTTACTAAAGCATATATTTAACCAAAACTCTAGTCCATACCAAGTGAATCCTGATGAAAACAGTGAATCCCGATATGAACTTACATTCCATAGGTCACACCTAACCAATTCATGGGGAAACTGATGACCACGATTTAATGAAGAATATGACGGGTGAGTGGGGGGGGGGGGTCCCCACGACATGAACTCAACTATCCTAGAGACGTCAAAACCCAACATACAACAGTAGGACTTAAATGGGAAACCCACTATGGGAGAAAACTGGATAATTAGGACATTGAGAACAAACTCAATATCTCCACACTAACCAAACAACACCTTCTTGAGAACCCCCAATGTTAGGGGAGACTGATGAGAATAACAAAACCCAAACAACAAATGCGAGAATAGCTACCAAAATTTCTTCTTCCACATGCACTTACATCTCCAAAATTAAAAAAACACAAACGAGATGAACCCTTACTAGGGCCAAAAAGACTTTATGTTAATAAAATGATTCAGAAAACCATATTCAGATAAATACTACTATTTGGATCACAAAACAAACAAGATCAACATAATATCATGAGAAAATGATAGATTTACAATGAGAAAAAAAACTAAACATCAAAAAGTTTTGACAAAAATTCTTAAATGTTCCAATCCAAACCTGGAACACAAAACCTTAAATGAGGCTTCATAATCCTAAAATCTGATAACATTGTGTGAGCTTCACCCTGAGACATGTCGCTTGGGATCTGAATGACGAAACATCTCTTGCCTCATATTCATGCATGATAATCCCTCAGCAATAATATCGTCTTTGGGTGATGATTCTAAAAAAACATATCTACATGACCTAGCCATCTGCAACAATGGCATATCCTCGGTGGGATGCGACATTATTGCTTTAAGAGGCCAAACCAGTCACAATGGTGGCACAAAAAAAAAGGTTTGATGAACAGGGAAAAAAATTTATAGAGGTGATTTCTCAAAAACATGTACCACTGGAACACCCCACCGCGCAGATGGGGAACCTTAACGAGCAGTTGGATATGCCATATTTCCAACTACATGCTCTCTATAGACCAAATTAGCAATAAATGCTTCATTGACTATCTTCACAAAATAGTTGTCCCCATATAAGAGGACCTACTCCATAATTTCTTTAAAAATAACCCAAGGAAAAAATAACTCTTCATCACCCACTTCGACACTACCATTAAATAATAGGAAACCAGTTTCTCAAATTGGTCAATATAGGCCTTCACTGATCACTAGATTTGTTGAATAATTACAAGTTCTTCCCTTTTCTTCATATCCACCTCCTTAGGTATGAAAAATCACACAATGATAGACCTAAAATCATCCCATGAAATACTAACTTGCAATGATGGATGGGTGAACAAATCCCATTCATCCAAGGATAGACTATCGAATAGACACAATACAACAAACACACTGGAAGCTTTGAGAGTTCGCAATAACCTGAAGATAAGATCACCCTCTTCAAGAGACTCCACTACCTCTAACAGAGCTTGATCACTTTTAAGAACATTCAACATTTGATAAGAATAAAAAACATTGTGCAACTCTTTAGAAATATTGGAAACTATTCTAGGAAGCATTTTCTGAACAACTCAGAAAACAAAAACTGAAACAGAAATCAAATAAAAATATATCCAGGAAGAATATCTCAAGACAAATAAACAAGATGATTATCGAAGAACATAAAAGAATAACCCAATATTCCATTTTCAAAATCACATTTTCATTCTAAATTTCAAAACCACATTCTTTCAAGGACACATTCCAAAATAAAAAACCACTTTGTAAACGAAATTCAATTTCAAAAAAAATTCCCATTTGAAAATATCTTTAGAAAAACATGGCAATACTTTAATAACAAAAACAGGCCCAAGTCACCCCATTAATTTCTACACATGTGTTAATCTTCTTCCATCCATACGTGCCAACATGCACTCCCCGTACAGACTATCACATGTGCAAGTGTTCATAAATTGTATCAGAGGTCACACAAAACCCATTTTCGTAGGAAGTGCGATCACATACAAAATTATAGCACAAAAAAGTTAATTTTTAGTACCATATAAACAATTTAATTCCATTAAAAATTAATGAATATTTTTTTCAAAAACATTATATATTTTCAAAAACACACTTACACCAATCAAAAGAAAGATGACACACAACATGCATCGAAATACCAGAGTGGAGGACTAGATATAATGCTTAAATCGATGAAATGGTAGTGGGCCATGCCCTATGTAAGAATAAACAACATGGAGGAACATAAACCTTGTATTCAGATTCCACATGGGATAACACTCAATTTGAAAAAACAATGTAACACCATATTTCTTAAGTTTTCATCACCCAAACCATAACAAAGACAAAAAATAAGAATCCCAATCTAGCCCTAGTTACTCTAGGATCAGTGCTAGCCCGATTTTGTAAAGCTCTTCTCGGATGTAACTACCGATTTCCGATAGTACTGGTCTCCATCTACATGACACCCTAATTAAAAGGACATTCTATAATAATATTTTCCTACAAGTCATCCTGGGTCAATCGTAAACTGGTTACTCACTCCGGTCCATGACATGACTCTAAGGCCATTCCTGATCCCCAATTACTAACAGCTAGTGTTGTGTATCAAATTATACAAGTGTGAATGATTTAAGACAAAAATATACAGCTAAGAATAAAAAAATTAAAAATAGAATATAACCCACAGATGAATCTAAAATAAATAAGTTAAAAAATTTTATTTTAGAATATAACTAATCATAATTAAATAAAGAAATTATTGAGAAAATAACTAAAATTATACCACACTATCTCAATATCCATGAGTCCACCTGGTCACCTCCGACCAAAAAACCAACTATTCTCCAATAACAAGAATCATGATAAGATGATCCTATGAAAAACAATACCTCCAAATAGAGAGATAAAGTATTGGAGAGTACTAAAATTTTAAATAGGAAATCACAATAAAATCCTTGTTTGTCATTTAAAAAAATATTCCATTAACACTAGTTGGAAGATAATGATATATTAAAATAGGTTTCTAATTTTTTTACTTAGAAAAAACAGTTTTCCCATTTTAAAACCAACAGACACAAAATTTAAATTATAAATATGATTATTCTTTCGATACAAAAAACTAGTCAAAATACCTAATTAGAATGATACATGGTTGTGAAAAAAACAAAAAAAAACAAAAAATGAATGAATGATAAAATAAAAAGTGAATGTTGATAACTAAAAACACGTTACTATAATCAATAAGATATATGTAACGTAACCAAAGGTGATTCTAAAAATTTATAAAAAACCCTTGGACAAACTCTATTCAGAACCACCTACAGGTGTGAGCTAAACCCCCTAAGTCAATAACAAACTGGCTACACTATTCGGGGCTCACTAGTGGCACAACCCTCCCGAATTGTCTACAACACCAGTAGAGCACGAACCTGTCTAATCTGACCTATCAACCAGGAGTCACCCAATTATCTGAAATATTCCCAATAACCCATAGTGGTAGTATAATTATGTAAGTAGGAGGCACACACCCATGAAACACCTTACATGTCATCGCCTCAATTTCCAACCATAAACACATACATCCACTATATGATAAACCATAAAAATAAATCCTAGATAGGGGTTACTCATATATTCATATACATATCTCACAAATTTGAATGTATCAATCAAAATATAACACCACCGAAGTGATCAAAAATTTATTTTAAAACATGAAATTTTCCATCCTGGCCTTAATTTTACATAACCATTCAACTCATTTCATAATATACATTGAATGTATAATAGGGTCATCACTTCATATAGATACTTAAAAAATTTCTTAAAAAAAATTAGTCTTTAAATAAGAATTTAACCTTACACATCCAAAATAATTTTCCAAAAACATTACACAAACATTCTCGAAAATAGAAACATGTACCACTTTCACATTCGTAATTCTAAATGGTTCCTTACACTTTTTATCATAGTTATTATTTTTAAAATCCAAGATGAGAACATAGAATGTGTTTAAAGATGACAAGAAGACTTTTTATCATTTAAAAAACAATCCTCTTTTATAAGTGACCAAATGGGTCCCAAATCTAAAAAATATTTGAATCCAATTTATAATGAACAAAATAGACCAACATTACATTAGGAACCAATGAATTCCCACAAACAATTATTAAAACCATCACATGAATTTAAAACCATACCCAACTTTTCTAATGAATTATAAAAGCACAAATACCCCATTTTCAAAAAATTTTCAGTAAAAGTTTTCTAACCATATATATTATAAGTTCATGCACCAAGAAAAAAACAATACAAACATTTTTTTTATAAAATATTGCCAAGGGAAAATATCATTAAAATAACCCATTTTTTATACCAAAAAAACATAGCATTAAATCAGACAAATTTGGTACAAACACCTAGGTATAAACAAAGAATTTCCATGAAACCCATTTTTAACAAATTACACTACCATTAAAACACTATCATTGGATAAGCATATACATTATCAATGTGATAATTGTATATAAAATTTTGTTAAAACAAAATTGGACATTTAATCATACACATTTTGAATAAAATTTCATAAACATAAACCAGGTATCACTTCAGAACCTATTTATAACACCCTCTAAAAATATAAGAAAACTATAATCATCTAAAAATATACCCAATGAAGAAATGAATCACAATAAATAAAATAAAAATAATTTTTTGTCATTTTATCAATACATTGGGCATATATACACATATTCATAAATAATAAACACTTCAAGAGATAATTTTAAAAAGTTATAAAAATATATAAACACTATAATAAATTAATTAACTTTATTATAAAGCTGCATATCAAGTTAAAAAAATTAGTATTGCAGGAATAGTACTATTGGATTGATTTAGAATTGAACAAAATGAAAAAACATACCTTAGTGGTATGTGAATCTGATAAAACACTTGAATAATAGAGACTATGGCCCCGTAGACGATTGAAATTTCCTAAAAATTTATAAAATTTGGTCACCATAGAAACACCAATTCTTAGGGTTGGACCTACAGGAAAACCACACGAGGAACCTAAAAATTAAAGTTGAATGTGGAGGAGACTCACATGTGTATGGAAAAGATTCTGGTAGAGGGAGGAGCGGCTGCTAGAGGGAGCATTGGATAGGGAGGTCATTCTATGGATTGTCACACCAGATATGGAGGTGTTTTCTTATATGTCTATTGAGGATGGGGAGGGTGTAGACATTAGTGGAGTGGGATTCTTCTTAAGGGGAGTCCCACTAGAGTTCTTGTGGTAGTGGGGTATCCGCTCTAAGGGTGGTCGTGCACACATAATGGAAGAAAGGGGAGGGGTGCGTTCCATGGGGAGGCCGCCACACCATGTGGGGATAGGATAGGGTTACATTAGAGTATAAAATAATAAAAATAAAAATAAAACAATAAAAGAAATAATATCAAAAAGAAAAATAATAATAATAATATTAATAATAATATTAAGTTAAAATAATAATAACAATAATACCAAAAATGCAATAATAATTATTCTAATAATAATAATCATAAATTTTCTTAAAAATAACAAAAATAATAATATTATTATTATCATTAATCATTCCTTCAACGTTATATTATTTTTTTCAAATAATTTTATTATTTGTAGACACTGAGTAGGCCTTGTAGTTTGGTCACATTATATATCAGACCACGCACCAACCACGAAAAAGCCAAAAACTCTCCTGAAAAATTTAAAATCCCAATTTCTTTAAAAGGGACTCACCCCAGACCTCAACTAAAAAAAATTAAAAACCATATAATAATAAAATAATTTAATTATAAAGCTCATGTTGTGACATATATGATAATTAATAATAAAAATAAATCGCATAATCATATATCTTAATGTAGGATTATTTTAATAGAAAAAAAAAATTACATAAACCTCAATCTTAAATAGAATTTAAAAACACAAAAAGTCTATTTTCGATAAAAATTTATGTTTTTTCAATTTTTTGGAAATTATTTTTATATCCATTTAAAATATTCCAATAATTTAAATTTTAAAAAAGGAGTAATTTCCTTTCAAATTTACAAACATGAGTCACAAGGTAACATCGAACAACACTTGAGATCCACTAATAGTGGGGAGATTTCAATAATGTTCAAGGCAATATCTAACAATTATAATATATATATAGTCATGATGAATATATATCAATGAAATGAGGATCCACCACTCTAGATAAGGGATATTTTAAAGATATAATGTGTAGTCAAATGGAGCTTAGACTATAATTATTGGAAGAGATCAATCGAATCAAACAAAACAATGATCACAGAATAATCTGGTTTGGTAGGGTAAAATTCAACATTAAAGAGTGTATATGTTTTTAGGGCCCAATTGAATTATATTGATAATGTTAAAGTTTTTAAATAGTGTGTTTATTGTGATGAATTATGATTCTACCAGATCATTTTTCACCATGATCAACACCACTAGCCAGCTTTTGTCTCCAATCATCTAGATGGAGGCACATGGTATAAATATTGGGGTAATAGTAGACCCACCAATTGGATGATATGCCTTCTTTAATTACTTATACATCTTTATTGGATCATGGAAATCATGTAGGATATGGCCGCTACCATCACGGCATGGGTAGGCCAATAACACTCACTAACAGATTGTTCAACATCAAATATAATTTTTGGTTATATGATATTATCTAATGTCTTGATAGAATAATATTATTGAATATTAGTCTCTATAGAGTGGTCTGAAACCAATAATTCACCACTAAAAATTCTAAATATTAACAAAACTATATATAATCAAAGGGATTGACTAGAGACCAAAGTAATTAACATAGAATAAAAAAAATATTTTATAACTAAAAGAAAATATCGAGATGGTACTAACTCCCACACAATTATTTAATAAAGGAGAAAATAATTTTATAAAATTTCACATACCACTTCCTTGTATAATAAAATTGAAACTCTTATGGTACATGAATTATATATTTTCTTAGTAGAGGATTTGATCACCTAATTTCCACTAAATATTACAAATCTATTTTCACTATGATTTGATCATCTAGATGTTTTAGTATATTAAAATTTGAATATAATTAATTTCTTCTCAAGACAATCATATATATTCTAAATTTTTAAATAGTTTTTAAATTATTTAATATAAGTTATTAATTAATTAATTAGATTCCATAAGGATCCATTCATCCATATTATTAATATTGGAGGAGTCCTTGATAAAATTTTTCATCAATTTTATACTTATCAATTGAAGCACCAAAATATATTTCAATAATTCTTAATTGATAAGGAACATATATTATTCAATAAATTTGTATATCATTTATCATTAATAGTAATGTATGATAAAAAATTCATATCTTTATTTAAACAGAATCCATACTAATTTTGAAACATGGGATTCAGTTACAATTATTAGTCAACATTAAAATTATATCTTATATAGTGTGTGAGTCAATGTATCCAACTTGTTTTAATTTAAATATAATTATTCATATGTGAACACACAATAGAGTTAATGTATATCATCCTATTATATGAAACATGATCATAATGAACATAATTATAATAGAAAATAAGTACACATAAATATTTTTTTTGATTATCACTCAAAATATATTATCATTACCCCAATTCATGGTTGTAGTTATTTAACAAAAATATGACTGATAATCTATTATCAAGAACTACCATTGTTAAGGGAGTATTTTTGACACTATTTATAATAAACTCACCATATTATAAATTCCTAAAACATTGATTTTAAACAATAACCGTATTTTATATTTCTATATACCCATTCACCAACTGAATACTTTTATGGAAAATATATTCATTCGGTTTTATTTAAAGAATGATAAAAAATAAAATTAAAAGTTCACATATGATATTTTTTATTATAATCAATTTTCAATGTTACTGAATTCATGAAACATTATTTAGTTATCTTTTTCTTTAAGAAAATTTTCACTTTTGAAATTTAAACTCATTATTTTTTTTGTATCCAAAAATTACTATTTGATTTGAAATATTTTTGTGATTGTAAATATAAAATATTTACAGGGTTTATATTATTTTTAAATATTCAGAAAAATCATTGTTTTGAATAACCAATATATTCTATTTTAGATTATTTATAATCTACTACCAATATTAAATGTTTTTTCTATAACCATAATGATTTTGGGATAAAGTATTCTAGTCACTTCGATCAAAACACTATACAATAAATAGTGATTATTATTTTAGATATATTAATAAGAATGAAGACATTTATAATAAATATGAATATAAATTTCAATATTATATAGTTATTCATATTTTTATAAACATTTTAATAACATAATTTAAATATGGGTAATTGAGATTCAACATGAATTACTCAATATTATGTTAGATATAAGAATTTCATAAGAAATGGGAAAACTGGGTTGGAAAGGGTTGAACAACACATAAAAAGGACAATAAAAAAATTAATGAGGTGGGAAATTGAAAAGGATTATAAAGGGAACATGGATATGAAGATGAAACTACTCTCATACCTTATTCCCAATAAATCATATATAATAATGTGATTTCAGTTGGATTTCCAACAATATTTCCATTTTTATTAGTGATATCTTCATACACTATCATTATAGAAAAATATATATTTTATCAAAATCCATTTAAGAAGTGTAATATATATATATATCATACAATTTTAGCAATGAATTGCATTATATAATAACATCATAATCTATTAAATCATCCAAAAGTATAGTTCACCAATCATTTCATATAATCATGATATATTCTTTTTTTATCCCCAATACACTGATTCCTCATTTCATCGATCATCCTAAAATAATGATTCTATTTTTCTATATTTTCATGCGATAACAAAATTATAATTGTCATACTGTTATTTAGGTCATGGTAAAATCTAATCATTCAAAAACAAACATGAGTCTCATCATAAATAATTGGTTTTTTAATATTATCTATAATTTTTTTCAATGAATAATATAACAACATGGCCATATTTAGTATTACATTCCATAAAATAATAATAATTTATATTTATGGCACATTTATATGTATCAATCATTCCTTTCAAATCATCATTTTAACATTGAGGTCATTAAAAGTATTCATATATAAAGAAGACACATTATTATATATAATATTATTTCCAAATTACACTAAGATGTATATAAAATGAATCATATATATCTACTGGAGTAATGGATTTAATAATTTATTACTCATTATATTCATTTTTTATCATTTGAGTTGTTATTATATATCATAGGAAATTGATGGTTATATATATATCCTAGTATTTTTCTTTTTAATAAAATTTTTAGATTATGTTATTTGATTTATATAAATAAAATATATATTTTATTTTACAAAAAAGTTTCTAGTCAGAGTAGATTTCATCTTACTAACAAAGAAATATTTAGAACATCCATTGATACATAAAATTGTTACAAATCACATTAGGTCATCATTGAATTTTTTATAGATATAAAAAATAGTCCCTAATTTTTTTTATGAAATATGATATCCATGGAGAATTGTAATGGTCCTCAACTTCAATATTTTAACAAAATATACATCAAATTAATCCAATTATTGAAGGTATTTTCAGTCATTATTATTCATTAAATTTATCACATGGATTGGTTTTTTTCACACTAAGTATCGTCAAACATAATCATATATGTATTGTTTCTATTAGGTTGAAATATATAATTATAATATTACTATTTAAAAATGTAATTCACTATTATAATATTTAAAAAAAATCATTATGACCTCTAATGTAAATGTTTTTTAGAATGAAAATCAGTTTCATTTGATAGATAAATACAATTAAATTTTAATATTTTACTTGATTTATATCATATGTGAATGAAAAATGGATAATAAATCAATATTTACAAATTAAATAAAATATTAATATACTATGTACATCACAATTAATTCGAAAAAGTCAATTAGAGAGAGTATTCTATAGAATAAATGATAGAGTTTTAAAAAAAAATCAGATGGATAATTACAAAATCTATAATATAGATATTCACGAATACCTCTATAAAGATGTATTAATAATATACCAGAAAAAGATTTAATTTACCAAGTAGTTGAAATTCATTAATATACTATAATAATGAAAAATCAGATGTCTAATTGAAAGATGAGTAATATTGCAAAAGACGAAGAGAATGTTATACTATTATAATTAACCCAAAAAAAGTATAGAATCCAAAAGTTATAATAATGTCAATAAATAGGACTACAATATATTTGATAAAGAGGTAATGATTACATATGATTTTTTTTTTATCATTTATGATTTTAATAATATCATTTAGTTGTTTATATGATATTTAAATCATTATATGGTTTCTCTAATGTATATATTTTTGAGATGATATTTTTAAATGATATATTACCTCCCTTCTGCGATTTCTATTTTTATGACTTATGGGATCAATGGAAATTAGGGATTTAATGAAAGGGTATTTTTTGATCAGGCATATCAAGGGATACAATGGATATGCAGATATTGTGTTATCTAATTATGTGGTGCAAGTGATTCCAAGGTTACAATGAAATATGTTTTTATTTGTTAAAAATATAGGATTACCTAAAGGCATGCTCATAGTACTCTTTATCATTATGGTAGGAATGAAGACCTTTAATATTAATTTTATTATATGTTTTATATCTTATTTTATATCTTTTATAATTTTTATTCTTGATTCTATAAGTTTTATATTTTCTTTGTTCATTTTTAAGTTATTCATATTGTGTAGTATTTACGTGATTCTAGATCTAATGTTATTATGAATATCATTTTTTTATAGTTATTCACAATATTTGTTTTGAAAAAATTATATTCATAATTTTTTATAAAATATAGTTCCCCATCCCCATCTTAATGCATTTTTAATCCGATTATGATATTATAGGTTTCAAAAATATAACATTTCTCAATCACGATAAAATAAGAATGGATGTGCACAAAAATGAATATATTCGGTACTTTTACTTTATTCATTTCAATATTGTTATATTTATATTGATATAATATTTATAAATTATTACTATCCCAAAAACACATCCCATCACCGTATACTCTAAAACTCCATAGATATAACAACCTTTATAACTAATTCTGCACCATATGTTAATAGAATTAATATAATGTAACTGATGTAACATATTCCATTATTATCTTTATTTGAAAATGTTTCAAAATAATAATCATCTTAGTAACATGATTTTTCAAATCATCTCATATACTCTATATGATCATTTCAAAAATAATTCTCATAATCCAAATTATTGACCAATAATATTTTCCACCTTTATTTTCAATTTTAATCATCATTTATTAGTCCAGTGGATAACTCAATCATTATATCATATTAATAACTAATAATTAAAATACCATAAGATGCGAAAATCTATACATAATGAAAACAAATCATATACATCGTTATCTGGTGGTTCATTTAGTGAGTCATTAGAATTGGGATACACAGTCTTATTTAGTGGAAGATATATTATGTGTCATATATGATTAGTTTCTATGTTATATAAACCTAGTTGTTTTGTTGAATAAATTTTGAATTAACATAATTGGGAAATAGTTATTTTATTATCTAATAAAAGGAATCCTAATGACATCCCTCTGTTATTGGGTTTCTTTAAATAAAAAAATAGGGTCTCTTGAGCCTTAACTTTTCACCCTATAATGATCATGGAATTTTTTTTTCATAATTTACCTTGTCACTTAGTGGTTGAAGTAAAAACGAGTTATAGTTACGTATAATATATAATTATAAATTTATAATTAAATAATATAATTCATGTGTATTGAGGATATTGAAATATATGTAATACGTAAATGAGAATAAGATTTATGTTATATAATGAAGAAACCCCCAAAAGATAAAACGATGAAAATATTGAAGAAAATGATACTTAATATGTATTAACATTATCTTAGATATTAGTGGGATAGAGTAGGATTAGTATACATATAGTGGACTTTCCAATTTTCATTAATATTTTAGTTATAATGTCACATAATAAATAGAATCAAATAAAATATTTTTTATGTTAAATCTAATTTATTAAAAATTATATTGTGAAATAAATTAGGGGGACTATAAAGAGTTATATATATTTTATAATCATTTTCCATTATTTTTTATGTTTATTTAATTTAATTACAAAATTTGATGCCAAAAATGTATTTTGGGAAAAAAGTACATTGTATTACGTGAAATGATTTAAAGGTTATAATATATTCATAGAGTCTAATGTGACCCTAATAGTCATGTAGTATATTATAAATTCCATGATACTATTATTGAAAATAAGGTATAATTTTCATTTAAAAAATATAATTAAATTACTACAATTACTTTCAATTTGGATTCAATTTTTCCATAGATATTTTTTCTCTTCATGAAGATAATGATTTACAAAACAATTGTTAGCTGACTAATAATATTTAGACAGAAAATTGTACATATTTAAATTGTTATTCAATTAAATTTTTAAGAAACAAATTACACATAATCTTAATGTAAATTGTAATATATGGAATGTTTCATAGAGAATACAAAACATATATGTAATTTAGTATAATATTGGAAATGTGATGTACTATCTCATAGATATGTTGTTATTTATCCAGATTACCATGTCATATGATGCCCAAAAATTCATTTTTATCTTGTTATAACCATTGTAGATATTCTTAACTTTTATTATTGTAATATTATAAAATATTTGAGGAATATATTTTATTTTATATTTGTTTCATGTTAGTTTTATATATAAAAGACAATTGTTCTATTATTTAGAGATGTATATTATTTATAACTACTATATATATTTTTATGAATAAAATTTATATTATATTAATTGGGAGTTCATTTCAAAAATACATTTATAAAGAGTAGATATATAAATATGGATTTTTTGTTCAAATTTTTACAAGTTCTACAATAGTTACTATGTGAAACATATAAATTATTAAATAATAAAGTAAACTTATATTGATAAATTAACGTACAAAAAAAATATAAATATTATAATTGGTTAGGATCCATGAAACAGAATTATTTCAATTCAATAAAACCCAGAATATATATTTTCGATTAATATATTACAATATTAATTCATCTATATAGAGAATAATTTTTGTTCCTATAATTACTTATACTCAAACACAATATATTGTTCCCTATGAACATGATGTTTTTTGGTATTATGATCTTGTTTGAAAAAGTCTACTATATTGGGTACATTGAGATAGTGATGGTTATGTGTCCCAATGACCAATTTTGTGATAGGATCACCAAGGATATTCATATTATATATATATTATTTCAATATAACTATCTCAAAAATTTATTTTTTTTAAATTTTTGGTGCGATAACATTAGTTATCATTATTTTATATTTCTATTCACCCTAAAAATTATGTGATATATTATTTTGATGTAATTAAAGTCTAAAAATGAAAGAGAGACGTTATGAATATTATGTTTTTAGGTGATGATTTATTGAAATTGATGAATCTTAAATGGTTTTAAAGTCACTAATGTAGTGAACATGTCTAGATAGATTACATTTAAGTGTAGGAGGTGAATATGTGATCCCATAAAATATTATATTTAATTATTATAATCCACTAATTTTAACTGATTACCTTGTCAATAAATTCATTCATAATTTCCTTAGACATAATCATATACATGTTAATGAATGAAATGAATGAACAAAATTATTTACTTGGTTTTTCATGGTTATAATTCTCATTAATGTGTTAATGATGAGTTATAAGACTTGGAATCTCAACTATAAATATTTTTTTATTAAAGTATATGGTATCCATAAAAAAATAATGGAAATTTCTATAAATAAATTATCAAAAGTTAATGTACTGGATACCAATCTATAGGTTCTTTTTAATAGATCTTGATATATAAGGATATCCCCTCGAATTTGTTTCCTTTTGTAGAATTTAATTATATAATTATAATGACCCATACTAGAGTGAAGTTTATTATCCACGCTCTTGTTAATCTTAATTCAACTACATATTTCATTTCTTATAGTATTATTATAGAGCTTTTCATTACATAGTATATGTTTCCATTACCTCCAATGCATCAATGGCATTAAATAATACCCATATTTAATTAATTTATTTTATTTCCTCTCCACATTCAAGTAAAATATTGTTTCATTTTATGTCTTCTCTTCTCTCATTCATAACCACACATGTGGAGTTCTATTAGTCTTCACCTTGACCAAGACTCAATGTATCGATGATTGTTTTTTAATCTAGATCCTATGTTTTTCATCAGATTCATATAATAATAGAAGGATATATACCATTTTTCTCACTATCAACTTCAGTAAATACATAGTAGAATATTATATTAAAAAAACTCACTCAACTTCTTCTGATATTCATATTTTCTGTTATGGAAGAATATATTTCTCATAATTCTTGAACATGGTAAAAATATCAATTAAAGATTAATTCTTCCAGAATTATTATGTATTCAAATATCAGTTTTTGTTATTCCATTTAAATTATAATAATATTTAAATCGTAAAGCACTATAAAATGCTCATCATTAAGAAGAATCCACGTATACAAGAATACATGAACAAGTCACATAGAAACTAGTATTAACATAAATTAAATTACAAAAAAAATACTAGAAGACCATACTTGTTTTATTTATTTAGAAACATGAAATACAATATGATAATATACTTTATCATTTTGAATTTTTCCAAAAAATATATTACCATTTAGTACTCCAATATAAAATCATTCTTCATAACTGGGGAAGAGGTATCATAATAAATAGTGATCTTAGATGCTTAATAATGATATGTAGAGGAGATAAAGAATCATACAATTTATATAATGTTATTATAATGTGAGAATTATATTTTAAAACCATACCCTTAATATCAAAGGTCATATACCTGAGTCATGGCATAGTTATTTGAAATTCATAAGGATCAAGTCATTAGGGAGTCAACAGACAGATTCCATTAGAGAATAAGTCCTGATTTTTTTATACAATCATGATTGACATTTATCTTATAAAGGATAAAAAAATTACATTTAGAACATGTTGGGATAAGGCTATCCATCCTTGTTCCAACGATGTTCTTCGGATGACCACAAAAGTAACCTCCTTTTAAGGCATGGGCTACATACCCATGAACCCTCAAATTTTTTAATCTGTAAAATACATATACAAATTATATATGGGATTGGTCTAAACATTCATGTAACATATTCATTCTTAATGGGTTAAAAAACCATGTAACCTCATCTATTGTTTTTTTCTAAACACATAAGTACCCTCTATTCTCGTATTTAATTTATCATTACCCAATGCAGTGAATTAGTATCAAGGTACACACATTATGTCAGCTATATCAATGTCACCTTGTGCTATCTAGGAATCCCCATCATCTAAGCTGTAACTTAATTACCCTGAGCTACAATGGATGACCTTTCATATATTCAATGTACAATAATCACAACCTTACTAAATCAAAATGAGATTTCATTTCACCCTCAAACTCATAAAAAATTGATTATTCCTTTTTTAAAATGATTAACCCATGGAAAAGAAAATATACTCATGTTAATATATTATAAACATGGTAGAACCGTGGAAAATAATTGTGTTCCATAATACTCCATTTAAAACATAATCAACACGTTTATATGAAATAGTTTTAATAAAATATCATCGAAACATGATTGGCCCATATAAAGGAAACCTGTTTCATAAACTTCATACCACCAAAACATAATTCATTCCGATAAAATATTTGCATGGAATCCAATTATTATATCCACCATAAAGAAAACTTCACACTAATATATATTTCATATTAAATTGATAATAATTTATAAATCTAATTTAAATCATTTCATGAGGAAAGTATCATTTTCCATTTGAAATATTCTTTTTAAAACATAAAACAATTTGAAAAAAATTTATATTTAATGTATCCTTGAAATAATATAATGTAATGAATGAAAATAATTTCAAAGGAATAAAATATTTTTTTAATATTTTTCATTCAAATTGATGTTAAAATTATCATTTAAAAATATTTTTAATACATATAAAAACATATTTTTAGAAGAAAACACATTTTCTACAAAATGGTGAATGTTGAGAAAAATTATTTATATTAATTATTAAGTAGAAAATTGGTACCAATACTAGAAGATATAAAAAATAACTATAGTAGAATAAAATTAATGAGAATTATTGAGATATGGTTCATAATATTTCATCAAACGAAAAATAATATTAAACAACCCTGATGGTTGATGAGATTGTTTCAAAAGTATATATCAACTTGTTAATATCAAATCAAAATACCCATGAATATATAATATTAAATGAGTAATAAAATATTTTGAAAATAATTTGATTCATGATATATGATGTCAATAGTATAGTATTTAAACCTTATAAAATAATTTATGTTAAAAACAGAACATGTTTGTCAAAGAAGAAAAAATGAAATAAAATTCTATTATAACATTGGTAACATGGAAAAAATAACCTCATAATAGAGTGATCCAAAAAATATGTTAAAATACCATCAATTATATATAGAAGAATTATACATTATATTAATTGGATGTATATACACCATTTAGAAGAAAGAGGTGGTAAATATAGCATGTGTCTTCTAAAAGTAAAACCCGATATGTAAATCCCTTACTATAAGTATAGACTTACATAATACACATATAAACCTCATATATCATAAATATATGTTTTTATAATTTTACTATTAAACCATAATCATATACAACTTACCATATATTATTTTATTTTGACAAATTTTTACATTTTTATTAATAATTACTTATTAGTGTTTCTTTTCGTATAAAGACTGCTTTGTCATTCGTTTACAATTTAATTAGTTTTATTTTATGTTATAAAACATTAATAATTATTTAATATTACATAGAATGATATATATCATATATATCATATATATTAATTACATATTAATTTATATTAATATATGAATGATATAAATATGAAATGAAATACATTATCTGGGGAGACAGTAGGCCGTACATACACATCAACGATGATTCAAATTTATTTTTATATTAAAAGAAAGAAAAGTAAATTATATATATATATATATATATATATATATATTATATTTCTATTATAAATTTTATTATATATATATAATATATTTAAATCAAACCAATCCTTCACATATTCATTATAAATCATGAATGAATCAAATTGCATCACGGGGTTATAGTCAACCAAACACACGAATAACAATATCATATTCAAAAAATGGAAATCATGAATGATGTGTTATATAATAACTAAAGAATCATTAATACTTCATTAATATAATATATGTAATAAAAATCATGTAAATAATTTTTCTCAACCATGATAGGAATTAGTGGATAAATAAATAA
This sequence comes from Viscum album, assembly GCA_963277665.1. NCBI lineage: Eukaryota > Viridiplantae > Streptophyta > Magnoliopsida > Santalales > Viscaceae > Viscum > Viscum album. The sequence goes on along the minus strand of OY728140.1, from coordinate 1,705,812,626 downwards.
CATCAGTTCATGCGGTGGTAGTCTCTCGTACTAATGAAAGATGATGTTGAATCATATTTGATTAAATTGTGTGTATTAAAACCCTATTATTTATTACACACTCAAACATGATTTATTACATAAACCAGCAATTAAGAAAAAAAACTAGGGTCAAAATTTCTAGTGTCTTAAAGGCTTAGTAACATTATATAACATTATAGAACTAAAAATACACATCTTTATTGAAAACTTCTTTTACACGACCTCACAAATTCCTTCATACATAGCTTTGAATGGGATAAAATTATCACATGCATAAGAAATGGGTGAGTTATAAAGCCTAATAAGGGAGTAAACAAGGAATAACATGAGGAATACATTATATGTTAGGAACTAGTCATATTAACAGAGCATAAGAGAATCATGAACATAAAGGCATGATATAGCATGACTACCATAACATGGAGTTGTGAAAATTAAACATAACACGATATTAACATGATCAAATTCTCATTGAATGAATACAATGAGTAAAACCTCATTTTATGTGAACTATCATGAGTAAATGCTCATTTCACTTGATGTATCATTATACTAATCTTTACACAAGGCATTAGAGCGCTATCAGGGCACACCCTTATAAATCATTTCATTTTATGCATAAATCTGTAACATTAGTCATATAACATGGAATAGTTCAATAGAATAAGGAATTACAAGATTATGGAATGTGTAATTCAAACATGAATATCAATTATCAATATGTAATTGTGAATGAAAGTTAATACCCTTTATAGAGAAATGGGCATGGTATTCACTACACAATGACTATGGCGTGAAAAATTGTGGTGAAATTTCAGTAGTATAATAGCTTGTCATAAGAATTTAAAAAAAATGGATGATTATAGAGAAAGGGGTGTATCATAATATTTACTTGTTATAGATAGTAATGGTTTCATATAGATACATTTACTAACATATGTAATTGAATTTAGATTCATAATACAAAAAAAATTGCTTGATATTAAATGAGAAAAGAGAAATTCCTTACAGAATTTCAGCATGGTAATGGGTGTATATGGGAGGAATTAAAGAGATATAAAGATCTATATCATCATTCAAACATATGGATGGAAGTAGCGGGGAGGTGAAAAATCATAACCTAACATTTGAAATTAATAAACAAGGGTATAACAACATAATGAAATATGGTCAAAAATAAGAAAGAGGAAGAAATCCCTTACATGGAAGTGTGATCCCAAATACATGGGAGAGGCTTTAGTGAGAATTATTGGGAACATGGGGCACCATATCAGGATTATAGAGATACGAGTTAATTACATGATCTATCTCAAAAATCATTTAGTGATGATGAAGTGGGAGATTGGGTTGGTTTATATTAGAAAAGAGAGGGGACTCTTTAATATTTTGGTTTTGGACACCTCATATAAACAAATCAAAACCACAAACCATACCATGTTTTTTTCAATTGGTTTTTTAAAAGGGGATTGAAAAAAGTTATTTTATGTGTATAATGGCAGATCTTCTTAAAATATGAGGCTAGCACATGTGGAGGTGAGTCATACTCTTGAGGAAATTAATTTTAAAAGTTAAAAAGGTTTATAAGTTTAGGAGGGTCCACCAATGCTTTGTAAAATAAATAAAACAGACCTAAAATAATATTATTTTAATTTCATACCATATATTTTAAAAATATCACATTTATTGTATTTTATTTTATCACAATTGAATCATTATGATGACATAAAACAAATTATATATTTAAACAATATTTAATTTTTACCCAAAAATTTGCCAATCTTAGAAAAATATGAAAATTTCACCATTGGATAATTTCACCATCCTGATGAAAAAATTTATATTCATTTTATATAAATAATTTTCTAAATATGTGATTTTTTACTTTGAAAAAAAACTATCATTTATCAAAAATTCATGGGTTTTGAAAAAATAGCTTTCAAGCCTTAATAAAGATTTAAAATTGTACTAATAAAAAATATATGATCATTCATATTTAATAAAGAGTAATATAGTTATAATATTTTATTAAAAAATTATGCAATTAAAAAAATTCATATATTCATCAAAATTTATTTCATAATTGAATATTAACTAAAAATGTTAATTTTTATTTGAAAACTATTTTCTACATAACAATTATAAAATGAATGAATATTATCTATAAAAAAATAATGTACATAATCATAGTTCTAGGGAATTGTTACATAACCCCTTATAACGCCCTCGTAAGACCAAAGGGTAATGTGTGTGATTGTGATAGAATCTTGGGGTGGCTTGGATAACATCGCTCGTGTGGTAATCTCTATCAACTTACACTTATCCCATAGGTGGTTCTGTTTGAGCTTAACATGTTGAAGCTCGTCTTGGGCTTAATTAAGAGTAAATGCCAATGACGCCACCTCCTTTACGAGTTTCAAAAAATGGGCTTCATATGAGGCAAGTCTACTGGATGAGGCCATCACTTCCTTTTTCTGAGTAAATTTGATTTGTTAAAGCTCTGTATTTATAATAAAATTGTGATTGCTCTTGAATGAATATATTAGAAATGGTTATAATTCATAACTATATTTTGAAATCCCAAAAAATAAAACCAATGAAGTGAATATGTCATAAAACCATTTTACATAATTTGTCATTTAATTAGATCAAGAGTTATTTTCCTTAACTAATGTTTGTGTCGTTACAGTGTGTAACAATAGGGAATAAACATAACAGAACAAAATATAAGTATATATTAGATACACATAATATAATAAAAGAAAAAAAAGAAATGAATTTTTGGGTTTTGACAAATAAATTAAAAATTAACGTTCATTGATGAATCTTACCACTTTTTTGGGAATCTACTATTGGTTTTTACCAAATGAATTTCTTTGTTGTATTTTATCCTAATTTAAAGATTTTATGTTAAGAGTAGTGATATTGGGAGGGGATATTGGATGATTTATTTTGACCCAAATGGTTTGATACTATGAATAATTGGGGAGTGTGAGTTCCATTTTATAATTGAGGATGAGTGGAATGTCTATAAATACCCAACATTATTCATTGTTGTGGGGTATATCTTACCTTATGTTCTCCCAATATTGATCAATAATGGATTGCAGGGATGAATTGTTCGATAAATACTCCAAAAAATAAAATAAATTCATTTTCATTAATATTTATTCAACATTATTTAAGATTAATACATTTCATCCTTATAGTATTCAAAAAGGTTACTTATATCTATTTATTTACCAAGGTAATGAATCCCATGAAAATAATAATAATTAAACATGATATATATTTCAATCCCATTTATTATATATATTATTCCAAATTCAAATAATAATAATCGTATGTTTTTGCAACATAAAATTTAATAACAACACATATACTGTGAAAAAACGATTTTTTCAATTAATTGTGCCAATTAATTTTAAATGAATCCTCTAATCATTTTGGTTGTAATGCCCTGACCCGAGTTACCCAGAGTCGGTGCATTACTACATTACATGATATAAGGAATCATGTCCTGAATGAACAATTAGTTTAGTATCATTATGTCACAACCCATCCTCGGGGCCCGTGTCGTGACTACCCCAAGCCCGCCTTCCATAGGCCAGGGGCTGGAGACTAGCACCAAAGGCATAAATCCCAACCAAAAAGGGAAGGAATTGCCTTTATGAAACGAAAACACACAGAAACATAGTACAAGAATAACCTACACTAAGTATGCAGTAAAACAAATGTGATGAAATGTACAAGGGGCCAGAAATACAAGCCCAAAAGAAAGGTACAACTACAACTGAAAGTAAAGTACAACTCAAAGGACAACAACTGAAATCTCATAAGCATCTCTTGGATCATCCTCCAAGTTCCTACCAGAAGGGTAGGTACAAATTTCCTCCTTAGCACTCCATGCCCGTCCGTCTCCTTCGGGTACCGACTCGTCGTGAGAGCCACCTCCGGGTACCGACTCGTCGTGAGATCCACCTCCGGGTACCGTCCAGCTCTACAAACCTCAACCACGATCAGTGATGTCCGTTGTTAGTAACCAACACAATGAGGTGCGGGCAATGCCCGTGCAGGGCTGAGTATACAATTCTCAGTAGGGACCCCGAGACCCTCAAGGTCTCACTAAATCCAACCAGGATAATCACAGAGAAAGTTCTCAACAGATAACCCTTACTTAGGTATAGGCCTATAATTATACCTATGTTACCAAGTAAGCCCTCTCAGCCACAAGGTACCACAAAAATATAAAGTCTATGGATAACCACCACTTAGGTATATTCACATACATATACGTAAGTTATCTAGTAACACATATCAATCATGAGAAAAACACAAAGGTCATTGACTCAGCTCAAACCAGGATTTTCATTATCAAAACCGTAACAACTGAAGAGCTCCGTCTCTGACGAGTACAGTGATCCTGTCACGACTTCGAGGTACTTCTCACTAACCTAAGACTTCTAAGGTACTCCTCCTGTCGAGTACCGCCGGTCAGCCACCCAAACACAGTAGTGCTTCTCGCCGGGGGCTGCCACCCAAACATAGTAGTGCACCCCCCCTAATAGCCTGCAGAGGTACTTCTCCTGTCGAGTACCGCGGGTCTGCCACCCAAACACAGTAGTGTTCACTGCCATGGGTCCACCACCCAAACATAGTAGTGGTCCCCACTGGGCTATACAAGTCACTCCGACTCGAGTCAGACAAGCAGTATTCAGGTCTCAACCGGCTACATGGTCTACGTACTCCGTACGCTCATCTTCGGGAGGGTCTGCTCCACGAGATACTGGTCGACACTACAAGAATCAATAATTTCCACGACGAATTATCTCAATGGACCGCCTCATCATAGGGGTCTCAACGCAATAGACGGTGCGTCAATCGGACGCCCGGTCTGTGAGTTATTAGCTTTTTTGTCCTAGGGGGCCTGTTTGATTCGTGTACAAACCAACCTGACCGTATCTCAACTATACCCAGAACTCACATAGGGTATAATCATAGGGACCGTTTCTCAATGTGATCACCAACGCCGCTGATGGTTCGTCAAACGAACGTTTGGTCTGAAAGTTATCGGCTTTTCCATTCTAGGGCCCCGGTAGGATTTCGAGTACAATCCAACCCAGACATATTCCAAATGTATCCAAACCTTAGTTGAAGTATGCAAAAAGTTCATTCTTATCAAGAGGAATCCAACAAAGTCAACGTCACGTCAATTGGATGTCCGGAGCTCAAGATATTAGTGTTTCCGCTCCGAGGGCCCGATTGGATTCGTGTTCGAACCAACCCGACCATACCAAAAGTTTTCCGAAACCTTGAGTATAATATCCCAAAATGACCATCTCTATCCAAGGATTACATCGCAACTGACGGAGCATCAATCGAAGGTCTGTATCCCATGTTATGGGAATTTGAACGAAACTGCTTGAAAATAGGGGGTTCTGGGCCCGGACCGACCCGACCCCAGACCCCCTGTGCCGTCCCGAACCAGGGCGACCCGACCCGGGTCCGGGTCCGGCCCATTAGGGAATGGCCCGGCCCAGCCCATTAGGGAATGGCCCAGCCCGGCCCAGCCGGCGTGGCCCGGCCCTGCCAGCACGGCCCGAACCGGTGCTGGGTTCTGGCCCAACGCGGGCGGCCCGGCCCGGCACGGGCGAACCAGCCCGGTGCGGCTGGTCTAGCAGGCATGGCCGGTTGGCCAGGCACAGGCGCGACCAGCACAGAGGGGGGGGGGGGGGGGGTTACAACCCACCCTTTTGAATGAAACCGTCAAAACTTAATGCCGCGCCGCCCAATCCGAAACGGCTTCTGCCGTTCCGGTTCTCCCTCCACCACCGCGGCTCAGTCGCGGCTTAGCCGCGATGGTATTCTCCAGCGACGTGCCGCCACCGCCTTATACGTACCACCGGACGTGCTCCTATGGTCCGTTTCGCCTTCCGTCTTCTCCAGCGGTCCTCCCGGGACCTGCTCTTCACTGAGATGACTTTCAAACGTCATTGCGGTCCCGTCTCACCATCGCCGTCAATCCACGCACAAACAACAATCTATGGAGGGTTGTCAGGCCATGTTGGTTCGGCCTGTGCCCTCCGCGTTAGGTGTTATAAAATGGAAAGATTAAAAAATGTTTTTTTATTCATAAACATTCAATTTTACTTAAATAATATTGAATTCAAAAAATTCCACAACCTCTTAAATGAGTTGTAGCATACCAATGTTCGCATCCCGCAATTTTAAATAAAACATTCACGGATCAACTCAATGTTGAGTTGTTCCATGTTCTTTGTTTAGAAGGAAACAACTGTGGGAAAAAGAAAAATAATATCATCCTCAAATAATCCCCTACCTCGAAATTGACGTTGCACATCATCGAGTCAGGGAAGAACGGTATCGATTCCGTCAACGTCGGAAGAAGAAGAAGAACGTTGTCGATGGCGTCAGTCTCCACGGTCGGCGTCTCATTCTTCGTCGGAGGGAGGACACTTTTCTTCTCTTGAGCTCACCACAAAAATCCTCCCAACACAATGAAAGCCAAGACTAGAATAAAAGCAAATCTCTCCCATAAAATTCTATTTCCTTGTTAATTCAAATTAATAACAATCACCAGTCCATTAATTAAGAGAGTTGGAAAATATTAATGGGAGAGAGGGGAAGGTGGAAAGGCTCCTCATATTAAATGAGTGGAGTTGTCAAAGAATTAAATGAATGGGGTGTTAGGGAATTTGATGTAGGTGGGGACTCGTGTGGGCCCCACCCCAACTCCCTCACAAGGATGAGGGGAAATAAGTTGCAACAAAACTTTATTTTCCATAACACTTAAACCATTAGCAAAGAAATAAAAATAAAATTTTAAAACAAATTATTTTTATTCTTCGCATTTTTAACAACTCCTCCAGAGCAAACGCAACTCTAGAAAAGGTGTGCCTAAGAAATTACAGGCGCCGCGGTTTCATCGATGCCCTCATATTTCGATTCCGTGCACCGGTTCAAAATTTAGGAAAACTCATTCGTTCGTTTACTGAATGTACATGAGATAAACTTCAGAAATTGATTCCGGGAACACCGGGCCTTGGAATCAGGTGTCGTTAGAAACTGCGGACTTGTAAAATTCCAAAAAAATTAAGAAAAAAAATTCCCTGAAATTTACAGGTCTTTACATTACTCCCACCTCAGGGATTTATGTCCCTGTAAAGCTATAACAAAAACTAGGGAAACAAAAGTGGTACTGAGCATGTATTTGAGCCTTCCGCTCTCATGTGCTCTCATGGAGGTTCTCATGCTGCCAACAAAAGCACACCTGAGGAATCGACCGTTCACGTAGGACCCGCTCATGTCGATCCTCGATCTCCACTGGAACCTCCATGCATGTCGACCTATCATCGACATCCAACTCCCTGAGTTCGATGATGTGTGAAGGATCATGCACGTATATCCTCAGTCGAGGTACATGGATGATTTCATGCACCTGGTGCAGCTGAGGTGGAAAGGTCAAGCGGTAAACTCTAATCCATACTCAGACCAACATCGTAAGGCCTCGACGCTATCACCAAGAGATTCTAACCGAAACCCCCACCTCAAGGGTCAAAACACATTGTCAACATAAGTGTGATTATCAAGTCTCCTCCCAAGGTATCTCCAGACGTGAGGGTCAAGTCTACGTCTTACCCGAAACTCTAGGTCTGGGACAGGATTCGCGGAATGAAGGAATGATTCACATCAATGTCTGTTGTTATAGTAGACACCGACTGTCCCTCGAATCATTCTTAGAGCCAATGGGTCACACTCCTTGACCGCATGCAGCTACTCTTTTTTCCTACCCTCCAGCTCCCTGAACCTAACGGGGATAACAAGGGCGGGTGGTTGTAACATTTTGATATGCACCACCTCATGCTGCTCTCCTTGCTCTGCCTCCACGGTTGCTACTCCGCAGACTCATCTGTCCTTAATGCTTCCTCTTCATGAAAAACTTTACATGCCTGAGTCTCTGAGACTGGCACCCATTTCTTTTTTATTACGGCACAATTCCATCTTTATCCTCTCCTGGATGTTCTTCACCTTCTCCACCTACGATCTGTAAGAGCTGCTAAGATTTCTCCTTTGCTGAAAAGAGAAACTCGGTCTCATCCCCTAGATGAACCATGCTCATTTCCTAATACAGTCAATCCTGAAATGAATGATGCATTAATTCCATGAACGACGTCGTAAGGCCTCGACATTACTACCAAGAGATCCAACCATAACTCTCGCCTCTAAGGGTAGAGTCACATTGTCAGCATTAGTGTGAGGTCACTGGGTCTCCTCCAGTAGAAATCTTGAAAGTGAGGGTCAAGTCAACAGTTTTTAACTAGGACCTCTCAGTATCAACTAAACAAATAGACATGATAGTAATAATCACAAATATAAGTGTCTTTTGTTACTACAGCTCATAGTACAAAGACACAAAAAAAACAACAACATGGATCTAGAAGTACAAGGGAAAAAAATCCACTAGTTCCGCTCTTTTCCACCTGCTTCCGGAGCTCTATTGCCATGTGCACTGCTTGGCTATTGTTCAAGCACCCGCCACTGCTTCTGTATTGGTGGCTCCTCCAATTCCTGTGGATCAACTGTGCGGGGAGTCGGACAGTCACGTGCCACGTGACCGTTCCTGCCGCAGGAGAAACACTGTCCATTTCTGGAACGCCTGGCTCTGACTCCACCCCGGGTTCCCCGCACTACCAATCCTAAAACCCGAGATCGCCCATCTGCTGGTCTGGTCCTCATGGTCCCATACATCATCTGTCTACTACCTAAATATGAATCGGCTACTGATCGAAAATCGTACGGAAAAGGCAGCAGCTTCTGAGCATGCTCAGAGGGTAGAGTCGTAGGTATAAACTCCACTCTAAAGAAGGTCTCGAAGTCTCCCATGGTGAAGGTCATCCAATCAAAAAACTGGAACAAGTGTCTCCACCACCTCTCAGCTTCTGCCTGAAGGAGGCTGGCCACAAAGATCACCATGAAGTCTGCTAGAGTACCCACTATCCTGAAAGCTCTCACCACAGCCTCCAGCCAATCCTCCGCCGCCTGCGGGTCCGTCTCTCCCATGAACCTGGGTGGCCTCTGGTGTTGGAACGCATGTAGTGTGCTCAAACGACATGCACTCTCTGCTGCTGGGGCTGGTGACATCTATGGTTCAACGGGTGGTAGTACCACTGGTGCCTCAACTGGAAGAGGGCCATGTACCGAGGTCTCTTCACTCAGCAGGCTGTCAGTACATACATCTCTTAGGGCTCTAGCAGATCATCTGTGGAAAGGCATCCTGAATGAAATAGATGTGACACGGTTAAACCATTATACATTGTGAGCTGACCTGGTTTGATCTGTTTTAGGAGAAAATCCTTTGAAAACACACACACAATTACTGTTTTCATGTAGTGAGTCATAAATCAGAAGTTAGGGTCCTGGTGTATGGATAAGTCAGCTGCCCGCACCAACACTAGACTCCCTAAACTAAAAACCACACTCGGTACCCTTAACATTATTGCTTCATAGTAAAGAAAAATCAGAGTTATAAGTTATGCGATAAAACTGACTCCTCTGATACCAATTTGTCATGACCCGTCCTTGGGGCCCGTTCGGTGATTACCCCAAGCCCACCATCCATAGTCCAGGGGTTGGCGACTAGAACCAACGGCGTAAATCCCAACCAAAAAGGGAAGGCATTGCCTTTATGAAATGAAAACACATACAAACAATGTACAAGAAGAAGCTACACTAAGTAAGCAGTAAAACAAACATGTTGAAAATACCAAGGGGCCAGAAATACAAGCCCAAAAGAAAGGTACAACTACAACTGAATGTAAAGTACAACTCAAAGGACAATAGCTCAAAGGTGATAAGTAGCTCCTGGATCGTCCTCCGGGTTCCTACCTGAAGGGTAGGTACAGATGTCCCCCTCAGCACTCCACGTCCGTCCGTCTCCTCCAGGTACCGACTCGTCGTGAGATCCACCTCTGGGTACCGACTCGTCGTGAGATCCACCTCCGAGTACCGTCCAGCTCTACAAGCCTCAACCACGATCAGTGATGTCCGTCGTCTGCAACCAACACAACGATGTGCGGGAAATTCCCATGCTGGGGTGAGTATACGATACTCAGTAGGGACCTCGAGACCCTCAAGGTCTCACTAAATCCAACCAGGATAATCACAAATAAAGTTCTCAACAGATAACCGTTACTTAGGTATAAGCCTATACGTATTCCTAAGTTACCAAGTAACCCATCTTAGCCATGAAGTATCACACAGATAATAAGTCTATGGATAACCACCACTTAGGTATATTCCCATACATTACGTAAGTTATCTAGTAACCCATCTCAATCACGTGGAAAACACAATGGTCATTGACTCAGCTCAAACCAAGATTTTCATTATCGAAACTGTAACAGCTGAAAAGCTATGTCTCTGATGAGTACAGTGATCCTGTCAGAACTCCGAGGTACTGCTCACTATCCTAGGACTGCTAAGGTACTCCTCCGGTCGAGTACCACAGGTCAGCCACCAAAACACAATAGTGCTTCCCGCCGGGGTCATCCACCCAAACACAGTAGTGCACCCCCCTAATAGCCTACAGAGGTACTCCTCCTATTGAGTACCTCGGGTCTACCACCCAAACATAGTAGTTCTCCCCTCCGTTGGTCCGCCACCCAAACACAGTAGTGCCCCCCACTAGGCTATACAAGTCACTCCGACTCGAGTCGGACAAGCAGTCTTCGGGTCTTAACCAGCTACACGGTCTCCATACTCTGTACGCTCGTCTCCGAGAGGGTCCAATCCATGAGATACTAGTCGATACTCCATGTATCACATTTTCCCATGAATAAGTATCTCAAAGGACTGCCTCATCATAGGGGTCTCAACACAACAGACGTCCCGTCAATTGGACGCCCGGTCTGTGTGTTATTAGCCTTTTAGTCCCAGGGTCCCGGTTGGTTTCGTGTACGAACCAACCCGACCATATCTCAAATGTACCCCGAACTGACATAGGGTATACTCATGGGGACCTTTTCTCAACGTGATCACCAACTCCGCCGATGGTTCGTCAAACGGACGTCCGGTCTGAAAGTTATCGGCTTTTCTGTTATAGGGGCCCGGTTCGATTTTGGGTACAATCCAACCCGGCCATATTCCAACAGCGTCCAAAACTCAGGTGAAGTGTGGAAAAATTTTCGCCTCATCAATAGGAATCCAACAAAGTCAACGACACGTGAATCAGAAGTCCGGAGATCATGATATAAGCATTTCCGCTCTGAGGGCCCGGTTGGCTTCATGTTTGAACCAACCCGGCCGTACCAAAAGTTATTCGAAACCATGATTATAATATACCAAAACGACCGTATCGATCCAAGGATCACATCGCAACTGAAAATGCGTCATTCGAAGGTCTTTATCCCATGTTATGGGCGTTTGAACGTAATTGATTGAAAATAGGGGGTTCGGGGCCCAGTCCGACCCGGCCCAAGACCCCCTAGGTCGGCCCGAACCGGGAGACCCAACCCGGTTTAGGGTCCGAACCAATAGGGCATGGACCGGCCCAGCCCAGCCGGCATGACCCGGCCCGGCGCAGGGGTCCGGCCCAGCGCGGGCGCGGCCCACGTGGCCAACATGGAGCGGTGGGGGGGGGGGTTACAATCCCCTCAGTTGAACGAAACCGGCGCGGTTTAATGCCGCGCCGCCCAATCAGGAACAACTTCTACCGTTCCAGTTCTCCCTCTGCCGCTGCGGCTCAGCCGCGACTGTTATCTCCAGCAATGCGTCGTCGGTGCCGCCACACCTCCTTCTGCGGACCACCGGACACGCTCCGGTGGTCCGTTTCGCCTTCCATCTTCACCAGCGGTCCTCCGGGGACCATCTATTCACTACGATGGCTTTCAAACGTCGTTGCGGTCCCATCTCACCATCTCTGTCAAACTGCGCACCAACAATAATCTGCGGAGGGTTGTCAGACCATGTTGGTTCGGCCCACGCCCACCGCGTTAGGTGTTATCAAATGGAAAGATTAAAACAGTATTTTATTATGAATAAAAATTCAATTTTACTTAAATAAAATTGAATTAAAAACATTCCACAACCTCTATAATGATTTGAAACATACCAATGTTCCCATCCCACAATTTTAATTAAAACATTTGCGGATCAACTCATTATTGAGTTGTTCTGTGTTCTTTGTTTAGAAAGAAACAACCACGGGAAAAAGAAAAATAATATCATTCTCAAATAATCCCCTACCTCAAAATTGACGTCGCACGTCGTCGAGTCACGGAATTCAAACGTCGCGGAAAAACGGTATCGATTCCATCGACGTCGGATGAAGAAGTAGAATGTTGTCGATGGCGTCAGTCTCCACAGTCGGCGACTCGTTCTTCGTCAGAGGGAGGACACTTTTCTTCTCTTGATCTCTCCACAAAAATCCTCCCAACACAATGAAAGACAAGACTAGAATAAAAGCAAGTCACTCCCATAATATTCTATTGCCTTGTTAATTCAAATTAATTCAAATAACCAATCCATTAATTAAGAGAGTTGGTAAATATTAATGGGAGAGAGGGGAAGGTGGAAAGGCTCCTCATATTAAATGAGGGGAGTTGTTAAATAATTAAATGGATGTGGTGTTAGAGAATTTGATGGATGTGGGGGCTTGTGTGGGCCCCACCCCAACTCCCTCACAAGGAATAGGGGAAATAAGTTCTGACATGAATTTATTTTCCATAACACTTAAACCATTAGTAAAGAAATAAAAATAAAATTTTAAAACAAATTTATTTTTATTCTTCACATTTTTAACAACTCCTCCCGAGAAAATGCAACTCCAGAAAAGGTGTTCCTAAGCAATTACCGGCGTCATGGTTTCATCGGTGCCCTCTGATTTCGATTCCAAGCACCTGTTCAAAAGTTAGGAAAACTCGCTCATTCGTTCACTGAATGTGCCCAAGCTAAACTTCAGAAATTTATTCCGGGCACACCGGGACTCGGAATCAGTTTCCATTAGAAACTGCAGATTCGTAAAATTCCAAAGAAATTAAGAAAATATTTTCCTGAAATTTCAGGGTCTTTAATCCTTATATGTACTAGATACATTCATCAGTTTTACATTACATCATGAAATAAAAACATCAACATCAATTTTTCCTCTTTTTAAGACACTTATATCCTTATCCTATCCCTGACGGTCAACCATAAAATAGACCTTCACATCCCGGGAAAAATAAAACAAATAAAGGGGTGAGATCAGATGCCCAGTAAGAATAACAATATAGATGAAACATTCATAAATAAGTATAAACATTTAAGGCAATGTATAAGAATAAAACAAAATCCTTTTAAACATAAACATCATAATAATATGGAAATGATAATACAAAATAATTCCATTTACTTATTCACAAGAATATTTTACTAGTTCAATAGTCACATACAATATTAATAGCCACTTTCATAATGATGGAATGCATAATGTCAGACATAGTAACCACATTGTCAAGGCCTTGTGCCAAGACAACAAATAATATTTTGTCAAGGACTGCTGCCAAGACACTAGTTTGTCTCATGAGACCTACCGATGTATCGAGGAGCTATAGCGGGATCCACCTGTCACTTACTATGTCCAATGCATTTCTCATATGAAATGGTTTATACATAACATAACCATTATTATTAAAACTAAAATACTAAATGTTAATGGCTTATCCATAAACCATGAATGGTGTAAAAATAACACATCCACTATAAAACATATCACAAAACCTTCAATACAATAACAAAATTTTGTATCATAATAAATCAACTTCAAACAAGTTTAAAATCTATCAAAAGATGTTGACATTAATGAAATCAATTTTTTAGAGAAATATCACTTTCTATTTTGAAATCATTTAATAGTCATATAATTATAAAAGATAAAATTTATTTTGAAAATACTCTTATATGCTTGTATGGGAAGCTTCAATGAGGATATAATTGTGGAAAATAGCCACACCCACCGTATAGGTTAAAAAAATACATTCTTACCTTAATTTTGTCGAAAAGGTCATAAAGTACCTAGTTTGGAGAACAACGGAAGGATTCCTTTCAAAAGGTATAAGGTCAAATAAGGATATAAATGAATTTAACCCATATTATATTAAATAGTAAAAATGTTTTGAATTACATTTTTAAGAAAACATGGATTTGAATGATAAAGAGGTCCCAATAATTACTTACATATAAACAACCTCATATAATAAAGAGATTGTAAGATTTAACTGTACCTTTTACTTTTCCATAGTCGATGGTATGTTAACCTCCAGTATAAAAGTGAAACATTTTTATTATATTATAAAATAAATATATACATAAATATGATATCATATAAGATCCTCTAATATTTCTTTGTTAATAATATTTCAGTAGTATCATTGTTTTAGGTGTAAACTGATTCGGTTTTTATATGCTGGGTTATGTAATCCATGTTTCTTATGGATAAGATTTATTTGATTCATATACATAACTAAATTATGTTTGTAAAAATTATTTTTAATCATAAAATGAAAATTATTCTTGAATGATTACGATGGGGAATGAATCTCATTGCGTTCGTGGAGATGGTAATCTGTGCGTATGCCCGAGAGATAATATCATCATTTTGATTGTAAAATCTTATGTAATAGGTTGGTATATCATATATACATAATCATTAACATTTTATATTTAATTTTTACATTAGTAATACTCATTATTCTACCCATCCAAATAATAAAGTGTTTGAATAACATACTACACCACGAAGTGGAGACGGTACGCCGTACATACGCACGTATGGTGACTTTTTCATTCATATGATAGATAGAATAATGAATATGGTGGTGCAATTTTTATAAATACATCACAGTATATATAAGATACTAGATTTATTATTTTACAATGGATACAACAAACAGATAGTGAGTGGAAGAAGAAAATAACTTAAAAGAGGTGATGAAATATTTACCTCTTCTTCAGGTTATTGGTTTTGATTTGATCAAAAGGGCTCTATAGGTTGGATTTCTAACCAATGTAATACCTCTAGAATTAAGATAGTATTTATGGAAGGATATTTGGGTAGGGTTTGTCCGAGACAAAAGGCTTTGGAGGTGTCAAATTAAGATGATGGGATGTTAACTTTTATAAGAGATGTGTGGGTCACTTTAGGAAAAGCTTGAAATATTATTTTATAATAAAATCATTTTCACTTTTTAATGGCTCAAAAATGATTTATTTATAGGCTAAGGTGAGGATGGGTCTAAAATCTCTCAACCAAAAGGTTTTAGATAGGTTATGTCACCATATTAAGCTTATCCTTTAGATTTAACTATTAGTTAAATAGTTTTTCTTTTACCATGTCTCTTTGTATTTTTATATTATATGGTTAATAAACATACTATAAACTTCTAAGAGAACCTTAAGTGATTCATTATTAATATATATACCCTTATCTATGTCCTTTGGCCGAAAATTATATTTTTTCGGAATATTATATTTATTAATAATATATTATTTGTCTTAAGATCTCAATTATATCCATTTTGACACTATTTAGTATTTGATTTTTGTTAAAATTATAACAGCATGATTACTTCGAAAAAAATTATATAATAAACCCTGAAATGACATATAAACCTATAAAATTATTTTATTTCATCAAAAAACTCAAATTAAATTTATTTGGATATTTATAATGTCAATAATGTTAATCATTCATTAATAAAGTAATTACAACATGATCATTGTGTCATAAATAAATTAAATTATTTAATGTCTAAAAATTACAAATAAAATACAATTATGTATGAAATCTTTTTATATTTCGAATTAATAGTTATAGTAAAATTTATAATGTTTGTAACCCTATATTAAAAATGGTTTAGTTATTAATCGTTGAATTGACCTCTTTTAACTCTTCTTTAAATAAAATAATAATAAATATCCTAATCTAATCCATGTGAACCAAATAGGTTCATATTTTATTCCTAAGGTTTTATTTTTTTGAATTATTCTTATCCAATAGAATTATAACACGAGTTCGGGTAATTATGATATCAGTTTTACCCTTAATTACCCTATTTACTTTTAATCATGGTAAATAAAAGTCAAAAGTTACTATTCACAAAAAATTATTTCAATCTTAGTGAACCACATTTTACTTACTAATATTAACTGTGTCTCTCAGATTTTTGAAATTCAACTCATAGAAGTGGTAAAATTATGTTTTATGCAAATTTGCAAATGCTACTTAGAGGTGGGTAAAAGGCGGTAAAAAGAACAATAACATTTTACATATCTAAAATAATTATAAAATGACTTAAATGAATTACACTGAACTTATATAGGTATTATTTATCTATTTTTACATATAATAAATTTGAAAAAAATAAAATATTTTTTAAATATAAATTCGTTTTTAACCAATAACACAGTGTTTTTCACTATTCATAAAAAATGAATGTTTCCAGAAAAATAAAAAAATTCATCCTAAGATGATTTCTATATTCTTGAATATATAAATGATTTCCATTTTGAATGATAAAATTTATAATATTTTAAAAAGTGGGTATTACTATTCATAATGGTTTTTTGATTGGTTGTGGTGTGTTAGAATCTCGAAGTTATGTACGATGAAAGCTATTGCATTATGAAAAGGTAAACGTATCATGGATGATTGGGAAGTTACATTCTCCCATCATTAAAATAATTTGATCCTCAGAATTTTTAAAATATTACTATATAAAATGATTTAGTTGGTTCTTCATCATATGTTCCTCGGGTTCCCATGTTTCCTCTTCCATCTTTTGATTTCTCCATAGAACATTTACCAGACATGTCATCTGGTTTGTCAACACTTATTCTCTGGTATCAAAAATTTTGACAGGCTCTTCACAATAAGACAGATCAGGTTCCAGTTCAATTTCTTCCTATATGAGTACACGCGTCGGGTCAGGCATTTATTTTCTCAATAGTGATACAAGGAATACGTCGTGGACTTTAGAGATACTTGGCGGCACTACCAAATGATATGGTACAACCCCAATTCGTTCCAGTATTTTGAAAGGTCCGATGTATCTGGGACTCAATTATCTATTCTTACTGAAATGTATAACACCCTACTATGCCTAATAGTTTTCTTCCACAAACATCATCCCAACAAGATGGGGTGTATCATCTCTTTTCATATAAGGCTTTATATGGTTCCACTGAATACTTGAATGAATGATATTGTTATCGAAAAATTCTACCATATGTAAGTATTGATCCCACATACCTATAAAGTTAGGTGAGGAAGATCTCAACATGTCTTCTAAGGTTTTAATAGTCTGTTCTGGTTTTCCATTGATTTGAGGGTGGTAGGCGGGGCTCAAATGATGTTCAGTATCCAAGGCCTTTTGAAGACTTTTCCAGAATCTTAATGTAAAATGAGGACCATGATCCAAAACAATCAATAGGAATATTATATTAATACATACAACTTCATTAATATACAATATTACTAAACATTCAAGTGATAAATATTCTCTTATAGAATGAAAATGTGATAACTTGGTATGATGATCAAGAATGACCCATATTACTTCATTCCTTCTAGGAGTCTTTTGTAGCCCCCTGACAAGGCCCATCGTAATATTATTCCATTTACACTCATGTATCTGAAGAGGTTTCCTGAATCCTCTTGGCTATTTCCTTCTTGCTTTCACTTGTTGACAAACCATACCTCTTGACATAAAATCAACAATATCCCTCTTTATGTTGTCCCATCGAAAATTTTCCTTCAAATCTCTATATATCATAGTTCTGACAGGGTGTATAGAGAAGTTGGATCTATCAGAATCGTCCAATAATTATATTTTTAGATCAGGAATATCAGGAACACAATTCCTCTTCCCAAATTACAAAATTATATCTTTATACCCGAAGTCTATCAATCTCCCATTATTCACAGATTTAATTTTCTTTTGAAATTCCTCATCATTAGTCTGAAAACTATTTATCCATTATATTAAAAATGTCCTGGAAACCGTTTGACAAAGTATTGATGTTTCAACTTCCATGGTAATTTCCATATCCATCTTTACTAGATCCATGAAAATACAATCTCTTTAAACTCTCATCTTGTTCAAAAACCTTTGACCATTTCTACATAAATCATCTTCCACCTTATTTTAAATCACCGGGTGGTAATGTATAGTGAAATCATAATATTTGAGTAGTTCAGGCCATCAAAGTTTCCTCATGTTGAGATCTTTTTGTGAGAAAATATACATCAAACTATTGTGATTAGTATCAATCTCACATTTTTCACCATACAGATAATGTCTGAATATTTTGAGAGCCAAGATTACAGCTGCTAACTCAAGATCCTAAGTGGGATAGTTTTTTTCATGATTTTTCTTCTTTAGTGATACCTATGGGATAAATCTATCATTATGAATAAGGACACAACAAATTCCTTTCTTTGAATCATCACTATAAATAAAAAACCCATCGTTCATTGATGGTATGGTCAAGATAGAATCATTGACTAATCTTCTCTTTAGTTATTCAAAAAATTCTTCACAATCATTTTCTAAAAAAAATTAAGCTCTTTACATGTGATCATGGTTAATGGGTTAGCCAACTGGGAAAAATTATGGATGAAACATAGATAATAACCAGCTAATCAAATAAATTTTTTTACCTCAGTTATACTTGTCGGTGCTAGCCATTCTTGGATTTCCTTGGTCAGTGAATGATAAAAAAATATTCCATCCTTAGAGATAGTAATTCCAAGAAAAGAAGTCTCTTGAAGAAAGAATCCACACTTTCTAAATTTACCATATAATTCAATTCTTCTAGGAGTCCTTTGGATAATGCACGTGTGATTTTTATGATCTTCTTAGATTTTTTAGTATACCAAAATATCATCAATAAATACCACTAAAAAGTCTTCAATATATTCCTTGAAAACTCTATTAATTATATTAATGAAGACAGAGGGTGAATTAGTAAATCCAAAAGTCAATACTATAAAATCGTAATGCTCGTACCTGGTTCCAGATGCTATTTTCGGAATGTCTTCCTTATTCACACACAAATGATTATATCCAGATCAAAGTTAAATCTTAAAAAAATATTGATATCCATGAATTTTGTTAAATAAATCATTAATGTGAGGTAAGGGATACATGTTATTTATTGTTATAGCATTTATCTCCCTATAGTCAATGCCCAACCTCATAGACCCATCATTATTCTTAACAAAAAGTATAAGGCTACCCATGGATAAAATAGGGTGATTAAATCTTTTATTACTCAACTCCTCTAGTTGTTCCTTTAGTTCCAAAAATTCCCCAGTGTCTATTCTATAAGGGGTCTTCGATATGGGCCTTGAAATAGGATTTAAATCAATAGAAAACTCAATTTCTTATTCTAGATGATGTCCATGTAAATACTCTGGAAAATCATCAACATATTCTTTCACAATAGTTACATCCTCTATTCAAACATTATTTTTATCACCCATAGTTATTTCATTTTGTTCTTCCCCAATTATTGAATTTATTAGTGCTACTGGGGGTGGATCTAGATAAGAATCATGTGGTGAAATTTCTTCTCTAATGATTTGGTACTCTTTATCATCATCAAAAATTGTAACCTCATTCTTCTTACAATAAGTTTTCGCATCATGGTATTAAATCCAACATATACTGAGGATTATATCAAATTCAATCTTGGTTATAACGCTAAGATCAAGAGATAATGAACATTTATATTCCCTAATGGGTACTAATTCACAAAACTTTGTTGTGATGATACACCCCTTAGGTTTTCTGACTGATGACTCCCTTGTTAATTCAAATTGAAACAATTTAATTTTCTTAGAAAACTGGGAAGATATGAACAAATGAGATGATTGAGAATCAAATAAAGCACTAGCTAAACTTGAGGAAACCATTAAATTACCTACCACCACGTCTTTGAGAACATCAACCTAGGAAGTAGTGATAGTATAATCTTAGCCTTTCTCCCTTGGCCTTTTCTGAGGTATGTTACATTGGTACATAGTACATCCATTTTCATAATTTCTCGTTTCTCTACAATTGTAGCATTCAACATGGACAACCTATTTCTTCCTCTTGAAATCACAAGCTTGGTGGCCTTATTCACAACACTTGTAAGAGACTCTCATTCCCTTCAGGCATGTATCGAGGGGGGTTTTCCGACATTTACCACAGGATTGATATTCAACATTTCCATTCTTCCCCTTATTTACATTTCCCAAGTGTTCAGGATAGCTCTTCTGCCCCTGCATTTCTTTATAGTCGTAAGACATAGAGAATTATATTTCTGTCATGATAGCACATGAAAAATATATTCGTATGATAAAAACGATTGTGAGACTATTGATTTCCAGAGAAATGGTTTTAACCCATCAAATAATCGATCAATATTACTCCTTGGGTTACATATATAATCTGTTTCATGTCGTACAATCCTTTTAATGTTAGCCTCATACTTTGTGACATTCTTATTCTCCTTCAGCATTAGACTCTGAAATTGTCATTCCATATCTACTCGATGGTCATGAGGAAAGTTTTTTTGAAGAAAATATATTTATACTCCCTCCATTACATGTTTGATACTTCTTTATCTTCCATTGTGTTTTGGATTAATGACCACCATTGATTTTCATCTCACGTGAGGCAACAAACTGCCATGACAACATTTTCCCTTTTGCTAGTACCCAAAGAATGAAATATTTTTTCTTGGGAATTTATCCATTCATCAACTACTAATGGATTTTTACGCCCTTTTAATGTTGGTAGTTGTTTCCTCATGAATAAGTATAACATGTATCCTCCATGTTGTGAATCAGGGGGCTCCATATGGGTAAGTTTATTATTCATAACATGAGTGTGTTATTATAGTATGGTGATTAGGTGATCATCACTAGTTGCTTCACCAGCTCTACTATAATTATCTTGAGTATGAGTGAAATACCTACGTGGATTACGTGCATTGAAACAGTTTTTATACAATCCACTAGGCTCTATTTCTATTCAATGGCATACACTACATTAGTTTATGAATTGAAATACATAATTCCAAACTTATAAAAAAAATAACATAAATTGAACCGTTTATAGTTATAATCCATATTCATAAAAATGTTTTCATTGAAGAATTATATACTCATAAACAATTAATAATGATTTTTAATGAAAATTAGAATTATCCTAAGAATATCCCCTGAGAGTGTCATAACCAAGAGTGCATCAAGGCCCATTATCATGCACCAGTTCTCGTTCGAGTCTAGCTGGAAGTGGTGTTTTTGGGTTTTACGCCTTGGTACAACTGTTCCAGAGCCACCTCTACCACTCGTACCCAAATATGGATTTATTTCTTTGAAAACATACAAAATACCTACAATACAAAAATTCTAGTAAATTATTCTATACTAATCCTCAAAATCAATCTTAGGGTAATGTTCTCTAATAAGAGTTTTTCTAAATCTAGTTTCCAAGGTTTGTACTAAACATTATCTTTACAAAAATTAATTTCCAAACCCTAGTTACCCAGAGTCGGTGCATTATTACATAACATTGGCATGATACGAATAATCATGTCCCGAAATACCGATAAGTTTAGTAGCCTTGGATGTAGTAGATACATTCATATGTTTTACATTACATCATGAAATAAAAACATCAAAAACGATTTCCCCCTTTTTAACACACTTATATCCATAGCCTATCCCTACACGTCAACCATAAAATACTTCTTCACATCCTAGGAAAATTAAAACATAGAAAGAGATGAGATCAGATGATCGGTAAGGATAACAATATAGCAGAATCTTCCAGAAATAAGTATAAACATATAAGGAAATTTATATAACTAAAACAAAATCCTTTTAAACTTAAACATCAGCATAATATGGTAAAGATAAAATAAAATTTTTCCATTTACTTATTCACATGTATATTATACTAGTTGAATAATCCCTTGCAATATCAATAGCCACTTTCATAATGATGAAATGCATAATGCCAGAATTCAAAAACCACATAGTCAAGGCCTTGTGCCAAGAATACAAATAAGATTTTGTAATGGCCTTGTTTCAAGAAACTATATTGTCTCATGAGACCTACCAATATATTAAGGATATATAGCAGGCTATACCCATCACTTACTATGTCTAATGCATTCCCCATATGAAAAGGTTTAATCATAACATAAAACTTCATATAAAAACTAGCATACGAAATGTCAACACATTTTCCATAAACCATGAATGGTGCTAAAATAACACATCCACCATCAAACAAATCACATAAACTTAAATATAATATGGATGTTTTTTACCATAATAAATCAACTTCAAACTAGCTTAAATTCCATCAAAGGATGTTGACATAGATGAAATTAAAACATTTTTTAGAGAAATATCTCATTCTATTTTGAAATCAGTTAAAAGACATATAATAATAAAATAAAACATTTATTTTTAAAATATTATTATAATAATGTATTGGAAGCTTTGAGGATGATATAATGGTGGAAAATAGCCACACCCACTGTATAAGTTAAAAAAAGACTTTCTTACCTTAATTTTATCGAAATGGCCATAAAGTACCTTGTTTGGAAAATGACTAAAAGATTTTTTTCAAAAAATATATGTTAAAATATTTGTATAAATGAATTTAACTCAAAGTATATTAGATAGTAAAAATTATTTTTTTTACTTTTTTAATAAAATACAGATGTGTATGATAAAATGGTCTCCGTAGTTAATTACGTAAAAACAATCTCGGATAATAAATGGATTGTGAAATTTACCCTTAAATTGTACTTTTCCATTGTCGATGTTATGTTAACCTCCTGTATAATAGTTAAAACATTGATATTAAATTATAAAAGAACTATATACATAAATATGATATCTTATACGATCCTCTAATATTACTTTGTTAATAATATTTCGGTAGTATCATCGATTTGTGTATTAAGTGATTCATTTTTCTTTATATACATGGTAACATAAGCCATGTTTATTATGGATATGATTTATTTGATTCATATAAATAATGATATTATGTTCATAAAAATTATTTTTAATCATAAAATGAAAATTAATCTTGAATGATTACGATGGGGATTGAATCTCATCACGTTCGTGGAGATGGTAATCTGTGCGTATGCACGAGCGAAATATCATTATATTGATGGTAAAATCATTTTTAATTGGATGTTATATCATATATACAGAATAATTAACATGTTATATTTTTTATTTATAATATTTATACTCATTATTATACATATCCAAATAATGAAGTGTTTGAATAACAAACTACACCACGACGTGGAGACGGTAAGCCATACATACACAAGTATGGTGACTTTGTGATTCATATGATGGATAGAATAATGAATTTGGTTGTACCATTTTTATAATAACATCACATTATATAGAAGATACTGGAGTTATAATTTTATAATGGAAACAACAAATAAAGATGAAGTGTATGTAGAAAATAACATGAAATAGGTGATGAAATATTTACCACTTCTTAGGGTTATTCCTTTTGAATGGATCAAAAGTGCTCTATTGGTTGAATTTATGACCAAATAAAGGCCTATAGGATTAATATAAGAATGTTGGGAGGATATTTGGGCAGGGTTTGGCCGATACAATAGCCTCTGCAGGCGTGAAATTAAGAGAAGTAGAAGTGCCCTTTTATAAGAGAGGTGAGGTTCACTTTAGAAAAATCTCGAAATATTTTTTATAATAAAATCAGTTTCAGTTTATAATGGCTCCAAAATGATTTCATTAGAGGATAATGTGGGGATGGGTCCTAAACCTCTCAACCAATAGGCTTTAAATAAGTTTAGGTTACCATATTAACCTTATATTTTTTATTAAACGCTTAGTTAAATAGTTTTTCATTTTCCATGTCTCATTTTATTTTTATATTATATTGTTAATAAACTTACTATAAATTTTTATGTGAACCCCAAGTGGTTAATTATTAATATATATTACCTTATATAATTCCTTTTGATAAAAAATATATTTTTAAGAAAACTATATCCATTAATAATATAGTATTTGTTTTCAAAACTAAATTATGTCAATTTTGACACTATTTAGTATTTGATTTTTATAAAAATCATAACAACATGATTTCATCGAAAAAAATTATTTAATCAACCATATCATGTCATAATAAAATATAAAATTAGTGGAATTAATCAAAACTCTCAAATGAAATTTTTTTATATTTATAATATCAATTATTTTAATCTGTCATTAATAAGGTAATTATTGCATCATTATTGTGTCCTAAATAAATTAAATTATTTCATGTGTAAAAATTATTAATAAAATACCATTATTTATAATTTTTTTTGATTTCTAATGAATCTTTATAGTCGAATTTATAACGTGTAAAACGCTATATTAAAAATGGTTTATTTATTAAACAATGAATTTAACTCTTTTAACTCTTCTTTAAATAAAATAATAATAAATGTTCTAATCTAATCCAAGTGGAACAAAAAGGTTCATATTTTATTTTCCTATGTTTTTTTCTGGTTGAATTATACTTACCAAATAGAATTACGACATGGGTTAGGGTAATTATTATATAATTTTTCCCTTAATTACCCTATTTAATTTTAACCATGATAAATAAAAGTCAAAAGTTACTATTCACCTAAAATTATTTTCATCTTATTGGACCACATTCTACCTACTAATATTAACTGTGTCTCTGATATTTTTTAAATTCAACTCATAGAAGAGGTAAAATTATGTTTTAAGAAAATTTTCAAATGCTTTTAGGAGGTGGGTAAAAGACGCTAAAAAATTAACTAAAATTTTTATATATCTAAACTTATTATAAAATGGATTCAATGAATTACATTGAACATATATAAGTATTATATATATATTTTTACCTAAAATAAATTTAAATAAAACAAATAATTATTTAAATAAAATATCGGTTTTAACCAATAAAAAAGTGTTTTTAACAATTCATCAATAATTGCATGTTTTCATAAAAATACAAAAAATTCACCCTAATATAATTTTGATATTATCAATACAAAAATGAAGTCCATTTGTAAAGATAAATTATATAATTTTTCTTAAAGTGGATATTACTATTCATATCAACTATTTTGATTGGTTGTAGTGTGTTATAATCTCGAAGTTGTGTTCAATGCAAGCTATTGCATTACTCAAGTGGAAACATACCACGGAAGATTAGGGTGTTACATTGGTAAAAAAATTCAACACATTAGATAATATAAATTATTATAATTATTATATTAAATAAATTATTAAAAATTTCATTATCATATGTGGGAGAAAAAAAATATGAAATTAAACCTGTCGATGTGATCAGAAAAGAGAGTTTTAAAGAAAAAATGTAAAAATGTTGATGAATTTTTTATATAATATATCCAAAATGAAATTGATATAAAAAACTAAATTGTAGTAATATATATATATGTTTGATATATACATACATTATAAAAAACATAAAATTTAATATATCTAGATAAACAATTTGAAAAAAAAGTTTTTTTCCAAATAATATTTAATATTTCTCATTTTTAATTAAATTATGATTTTTTTTTTGAAAAATAAAAAACAATTAAATGAAATATAGTTTTGAAACTATGAATTAAACAATAATGTATAATTAATGAAATATAATTTAAAAAGGGTAAAATTTCTGGTTTTAATTAACTATACCACTAAAAGGTTATAAAACCTCTTTTTAGGACAATTCATCTTATTTTGTTTAAAATTGGTTATGTTATAATATTTTTATATAAAACCCATAAGATGAATGTAATTTTTTTTATTGAAATTAAAATATCTTACTTTCATATAAATAACTCATATAAATGTTTTTGTTTAATTTTTTCATTAAACATGTTTCTGTATAAAAATATTTTTTTATAAGATGGATTTATTTATTTTATAATTGGTCATAGATTAATTAAAATTTAATTGTATACAAATAATTCATTTTATAAACTTTAATAAACTATATTTTCAAATTTTCATAACTCTTTTTAATAAATTTCAGTCATATGTCTATGTGTAAACTGTCATATTAGATGATAATATTTGAATAATTTTTTAGTGTCATATAAACTCATTATTAAATGTAAATAAATATATTCAAGGTGTTGCATTTACAAATATTTAAATACGTTATTTTCTATAACTGAAGATAAAAACATTGTTTCATGTAATGAAAAACATGAAAAATATAAAATTAATTTGAGAAAATAATTCACAAAATATTTAGAAAATGCATTATCCCACACATAAAGCAAATTTATCCCTTGAAATTCATGTAGACTATCTATGGTTTGATATTCAAAAATTAAAAGTTATAAATAAACAACATAAAAAGTTTTAGTTTAAAATCAACATGAAAAAAGAAAATGTGATGCTTTCTGATCATCTAGAATGAGAAATGCTTTTTTTTCTAAAAAGAGAAAACATAGTTGGGAAGTGGAAATATGGATATAAAAGAGAAAACATACACTCAAATACTGATGGAGACCGATAGTTAAAATTAGAAAAATAAAGATAATGATCACAAATATAAATGTAAGGCTCCAACCTTGAACATTGCATAATATTTTCTTAAGTCCATAATTTGAAATTTAAATCACATCAAGGAAATTTTTAGGTATTGATATTTAGAGAGTTAGGTCATAACATATACATAACAACATGAATATTACAGTAGAAACTTCTACTCACTATCCATTTTTCATAAAACAAAGAATCATTGAGACAATACATGACATCATTTCATGTTTTAATAGCATAACTTCTCATTGATCTAATCTATGACTCTATTATTCCATATTGACAGGTGAAAAACATATCAAAACATTATATGAGAATAAAAAGCATTGTAAGCGATAATTAAACAAAGAAAAACTATTAACCTTGGGATAACCTGAAAACCATGAATAATTTATTATAAAATAATATTATTCACCTTTAAAAAAGTGGAAAATATACTTCACTGAATATAAGATCGTTGCATACCATTTTTGTAACCAAATTATTAACACAAGCCCATTAAAAGTTACATATAACATATTAATGATACTTGGGACATATATATACTGAAATGGAATAACCATATGGTCGACATCCACACATATCACTAAATAGAATAGCCATAAGGAAAAATTACATACTTAAAGAATTGGTGGTTAAAATATAACCAAATTTCTTTGGTTTATCACGAATACACCCCTCATTTGGCTTATCACATAACCACACATCATTTTGTTTTTCACGTAACCTCCCATCAAATGTCTATGTAACATTATATAATCAAAACACATTTTTTTTACAAAAATCAACATTTGATTAATAAAATTTAATTTAAAATCTCAAGAAATCATTTTAAGATATTGAGATAATCAATCCAATTCAAAACAATTTTCAATACCAAAACACTGAAAAAGGGAATATTGGATTTCTTTTACATTTCAAACATTATCGTTTTTAGAGGAACCCAAATATCAAATAATGATTATGGCAGCGGAGAGGTCATTGTCGCCGCATACATTATAATTATTTTTATCATTTAGTAAAATGATTTAGAGAAATAATATTCCATTTTAATGAAATTAAATGTCAATCTATTTTTATTATTCATTGTATAAAATATGTAGGTGTATATTATCAAAATATGCCTCAATAAAAGGAGATTGAGATGATGTCCCATACAAAGATATTATCATTTGATTAAGGAAAAATATGTTACATAATTATGTGTGACAAATATAGTACCACACAATATTAGTGGATATTATATGTAAAAAAATCATAGGTCATTCACACAAATTCATAGCGTGAAAAATCAAGAAGTTGATGATTAAACTAAATAATGGAATTTGGGATAAGAAGTTCCCTTATAAAAATTTGACAGCCTAACGACGTCACTTCAAAATTCTAAAAATTAGTTGATGAGAGAAAAAGGACTCTCACCAGTTAAAAATATATTTTACAGAAATATGTATTTAGAAGAACTTATACCAATATAAGAAAATGGAAATTAGAAGACATAATATAAAATAAGTCTTTGACTAAAAGAGTAGTGTGAAAGGTTTCATTACCTTGAGTCTGATTCATCACATATTTTTATTTTTCATCTTGAATAATAAACATAAGTAAATATGTACTCTATTTATAAGAATTTAAATTTTATTATTCTTTTTATTTCACTTATTACCATGTTATAAAAATTACATAATTATTTATGTTAATATATGTCATTTTGTCGATATTTGGTACTTGAGTCCAAAATGATCTTGTTATAATTAAAAATTTCCCATGTGGTTATAATTACATTATCTATAGAATATTATTCATGAATTAAATATCATATATATCCAGTATATTTCTTTTTTTTAATATTCTATGTCATTCGGTGATAAGAAATGAAATGCACCGTTCATGGAGACGATATTCCGTACGTACCAATGAACACTAATTTCATTTATTATTCATATTAATGAAATGAAAAAGAAATGACACATAAGTAAATTATAAATACATAATAAAACAATATGATATATATGTTACATAATTTCATTAACACCATCTTTATAAGTTCCATTTATAGCATGAACGAGTCATATCACTTTGAAGGGGCGATAGTTCCCACTTCCTCAAATTAAATTATTGTATTTAGAAATCATGAAAAGCATAATGGTATGTTTTTAAATAATAATTATAGTATCATAGATACAATATAAATATAATATATATCATATATATATAGTTCCCTTTTAATGGCCACTATTAGATGCGGTAGGGTAAAATCGAACAATCATCGTTTCCTGAGCCATCAGTACTCTGTACACAGAAAAAATATGATCGTATACATTAGATAGAGGTGTGTGTAAGTGAATTTCTAATCCTTATCATAAAAAAATCATTGTGTATTTTGGATATTTTTGATGTTCTGTAGTCAAAGAATAATAATAGAATATGGAGTGTAGAAGTAAAATATTGGAATGAAACATTAGAGAAGACTCTACCTCTTAAAACATGTAACTCCCTTTGATTTGAGGAAAATAGATTTCTATAATTTCTTTATGCCTAAAGTATGGATTATAGGAGGAAGAGAGGGTGTTGGGAGATTATTTGGGCATAGTTTGGACAAGACAAGTTGCTTGAGATGTGTGATTGAATGGGAAGTGGTGATTCCATTTTATAAGTGGGAGGATTGGAACTTTAGGAAGGCATTGAAATAATATTTTACTATAAAATTATTTTCGGTTTAATATAATCTCAATTGATTTATTTTAAATATAAGATGTTATTTGGTTAAAAAAATATAAACCAATAGGTTTTAGAAATTTCCGGGTCACAAATTTAACCTTATTGTTTATCATTAACCCTTAGTTAACTTATTTTACTCTTACCGTGTCATCTAGTATATTCATACTATATGGTTAATATAGACTCTATAAAATCTCATATGAACCACCAGTGGTTCATTAATGACATTTTCTACATTATATATGTATTTTTTTATGAATCATGGATTTTTAGAAATATTATATAATTTAATGTAATACTATTTTTTAAAAAATTCATTTATGACAATTTTCATACTATTCATATCATGCTTTTTTATATCCATAAAAATACGATTCATTTGAAAAAAATTTATTATTTAAAATAAAAAATTTCATACTAATTTCTAAAATCCATTGATGGAATAAAATGTTTCCAAATAAATTTAATTTGTTATTATCATCATATTTATTTATATTCTTCATTAATTAGGTAATCAGTACATCATCATTGTGTCATAAATAAATAAATTTATTTAATGTCTAAAAATTGTATGTAATATACCATGATGTATTAAATCATTTTATCTTTTTAAGGAATATTTTTTTGTTGATGTGATCACTTATATAACCCCATATAATTTTTTTTACTGAAAAATACATGTTTATGTTACATTTATCTTCACATTAAATTAATTCTTATAAAATGACATTTTCACATCCATGTTTCTCCCTAGGGTCCCAAAATTGACCAAAAGATGGCCATGGTCGGATATAAATCATTTAATAGGATTAGAACAAATTTTAGAGAAATTTAATGTTATTATAATAGTTTTTTACACTTATTTACCAGATTTACCCTTTAACCATTGTAAATAAGATAATAACAGATGTTACTATTCTTAATGTCTAAAAATAAATGGTACGCATTTGAGAAATTTTGACAACATGATTATAAAAATGGAATCAATTTCTTCAAATTTAAAACAAATATTTTTTTTATAAATTAATTTAACATTAATTCCTATTTTCAAAACCAAAAAGCATGTTTTAAAGATGTAATTACCATCAAAAGATCGGCATGTGTTTATGTCCAATGCAAAAGTGAAATAAATTACAATGACCATTATTGGGTAAAATAATAAAAATATCAAATTAATCTTTAAAACTTGTTAAAACAAAAATCTAACTATATAAAAAAATTAGATGAAAATCTAGTTTTGAATTATAATGCATTATTTTTTCACTATTCAATAAAAAATGAACATTATCCAAAAAATAAAAAAATATTATTCAATATAATTTTTCATTTGCATCTTTTAAATGATAATTTTATTTTTTCATATATAATTCCTAATAGTCAAAAAAACAATATTTAAAAATGGTTCTCTGTCAAAAGGCAGTAAAGCAGCATTTTTAGAGAAATAATTCTTTTATTCAAAAAATTAAATTTGTTCGTATATCATATCTATAAAACATATAAGATGAATTTAAAAAATTAAATTGAATATATAACATATATTTTTTATTAAATATAAATAATCCATAAGGATTTTATGGTTTTATAAACACAATTACTCTATTTTAAATAGGGTTTCACAAATACACATCGTTTATATTTAATTGATTTTTATATCCATTTTTAATGAATTTGGTAACCAATGAATCATTATTTATACATTTGTAACACATATTTCAGAATTGATTTGATATTATTCATTCCTTAAATTCCAATGTCTATGAATTATCTAGAATTCAAAATAATAATACTATTATTGTATTATTATTAGTATAAATCAACGTTGTGTGCGACATAAGATTTCAGAGAAACCTGTTATTGCATGTCGAGTATGCTATCAGAAAAAGTGTCCCCTTTAATTTAAAATTAATATATTATTAATAAATATTAATATAAATAAATATTATTATTTTATTAATACTTGGGTATTTATATACTTTCCCACTTTGGGAATTTCATCCTGGAAATTTTAAAATTGGGCTTAGAAACATCAGTGAATGTCCCACGTCAAAAAGTGTAAATAAAACAATTACTTTTAAAGAAAGAAATAGAAGTAAAAATGTCACCTGATATAACATATAATAGTATTCCAGGTAGTAAAAAATTGACACAGAAGAAAAAATAATCATATATTTTTATTGGAAATTGAGAGAAAATGTGATCAGGAGAAAGTTAATAACCAGAAAACCATAAACATGGGATGGGTTAAATGGTATTTGATTCTTTGGTGGGAAATGTAAATGGACATCATTTTTGTTTTACATTCCTTTTCATAATGATGAATAATTTTAATACAACCTATAATATGATCATAAAGAAATATACTTACTTAAAAAGTATTGTTTAATCCCTAATTAAATTTCTTCCACAAACTCATCTTTTCACCAAATGATTAGTACTCATGGTCACAAGATCACACCTGAAGCAATAAAATAAACATATACAGAATCACATAATCCAGAAAATATGAAAAATATATTTCCCCTTGAATTATACATTAACCAAAACCAAAATGGTTAGTATGAGATCAGATAATACCCCAAAAGGATAATCATTTATTAAAATAAATAATACTCTTAATCACCAAAATTCACCAAACAGTATCCAAAGATACAAAAATACCATTAAATACAAATTTTTCTTTAAAATAATTAAAGGTTTTTAAAAATAATATTGAAACCCAAAAACATCAAAAGTATTTTATCACCTATTATTCCATGATAAATCATAATATTATATCTAAATAACATAACCTACTCTTTAACTCACATACATAAAAGTTATAAACCTATTAAAATATTCTCAAATATAGGTTAATAATTTCTATATTTAACCCAAATCTACATACATTAACAATAAAAACATTCATTCTTCTAATAAAATCAATAATTACTCTTCAAATAAAATATCACAGTATTCTATTTTATTTTGGCATATAATGTTCCCAAAAGAGAGAGTATCATCCAAAATTACACTTATCACATGATCACTGAAATAATTTCCCTATACAAATGATATCCATTTAATAAAGAATATGTTTCAAAAATAAACATATTATTGATCCCTAATAATCAGTTAACTGAAGGGAATAATCTATACAGTTCAAGAGATCCACATAGGCTTGTATTAGGTGATACGACCTTGTCGCCCTTTGGTTGTCAGTTCGATTCTTGTGGACTTGATGGATGTGATGGGTTACCACCCTCTTTATGAGGTTTCATTTTCTTAAAATAATTTTATTCTTAAAACAATCCCAAAATGAAACAAAATCATCAATAATAACCAAAAAACATTAAACTCAAAGGTCATATCATACCTCACATTTTTCATCCAAAAAAGTAATAACTTGTAACTGTATCAATTTCAAGGATCATACAAACCCAAATGGTTATTTATAACTATAACCAATAAAGAAAAAATAATTCGTCCTCAAATATAATTTTCTCAAAAAAAACATCAGGGTTACATATATAAGGGGAAAGTCCTCCATATTAATCCCAACAATAAAAGAGAATTAATACATTTAATCATTTCATCACCCAGATATATAACATAACTATTGAATTTATAAAATTTACAAACTATAATCATAAAACATTATTCATCATCATTTATTCAGGTCTTTTCTTATTCTTTTATAGTTCCATCATATAAAAAAATTATGCATTGTTTTCTAATATTTCAATAATGTCAAAACATTAGCTACAAAATAATCCATAACATTCATAGGTCATTTTCAATTTCCTTATCTTTAATTGGAATGGATCAATGTATTGTTAAACATATATTTTTTTGGTCCAGCTGATACCATTCTCAAAACATTTTTTTTTGGAATTTTATTTTCATAATGAAAATGTACAACACATTTAAAACATTTTATTGATCCCTTAGAAAAAACAGTTTTCCCTTTCTAGGAGTCAACTGGATGCATATTTTTTCAATGAAAGGTTAGAAATGAATGACCATTGTTACCACGACTATAACATCTTCTCATCCCTCTAAATCATTTTATAATATTCTATTTCTTCATCATTGACATCTTTGTTTTTGAAGATACTGACCTTTATGATTATTACCTGAACACCTATAGGGATTTATTTATCACATATATAATGCCTTAGAAAAATCACCATGGTTAAAGTTGTCAATCATTAATCGAGGTATTTGGTTAAGAATAACAACAAGAGTTCTCATTGAAACTCTCATTTCATTTATTGGCTTTTTTGAAAAGCCACCATTGTTTCCTTCACATCCATTGTTACGCTGGTGCTTGATAGATCCATAAAATTATAAAAACCAAAATTTTCAGTGTGTGTATATTAGTAAAATTATCATATACTATCTTATGAATAAGGTAAACACTAAGATATACACATTCATGTTATCTTAAACTCATTAAATTTATATAAAATAACTAAAAATACTTCTAATATGCTAAAATTTGAGAGTATATAAATCATGTCACTTAGGCTTAAATAACACCATAACCGCTAATGTTTTCTAAATGAACCATTGGTCCCAACTATAAGGCCCCAACCTTAAACATTATATATTATTTAGTTATGTCAATAATGATACATTTAATTCACATCTAGGATCTTTCCACTTTTAGATCATTTGAAAATTAGGTCATAACATAAACATAATAACAAGTATATTAAAAGTAAAAACTTCTGCTCCCTAACTATTTTTTCATTAAAAAAATCTTTACGATCAAAAATGACATCGTTTCCTATTTTAATATCATAATTTTTCTTGATCTTATCTATTACTATATTCTTACTTATTATCATGTGCAAAAAATTTCAAAATGTGGTATTGTCATAGAAAGCTCAATTATTGAAACATATGTAATGGAAAATATTTAGTATTGGGATACTATAAAAACCATGAATACTTTATTATAATGTAATAATTTTCACTTTTAAAAATTGGTAAATATACTTCTCTGAATATAAGCTCATTGCTTGCCCTTTTTGTAACCAAATGATTACCACAATCCCATAAAATAAAACATATAACATATAATGGTAACTTGGGAAATAAACATTTTTAAATTCAATAACCATATGGTCGACTTCCACACATATCACTAAATATAATATCCATAAGGCCGAATTACAAACCCAATCCATTGTATGTAATAACGTAACCACCCATTATTGGTTTATCATGTAACCACCCATCATTTGGTTTATCACGTAAACAACCAAAATTTGTTTATCACATAACCACACATTAATTTTCCAAGTACCAATATATAATCATAACACATTAAATATTTCTAAAATAAGAAATTCACTAATAACATATCATTTTCAATAACAACAATTCATTTTATGAAATTAAAATACTGAATCCAGTTAAAAAATTATTTTGAACACCATAGGACCCAAAAATGGAATAATTGATTTCTTTCCCTTTTAAGAACATTATATATTATAATGGAATCCAAATTTCAAATATCAATTATAGCAGTGTAGAGGTATTCATCACCGCTTACGTTAAAAACATTAATTTTATCATTTACTAAAATGAATCGTAGAAAAAAGATTCCATTTGAATGAAATTAAAATTCATAGGGTTTTATTATACATTGTATTAAATAAGGTGGTGTATATTTTTAAAATATCCTTTAATTAACTGAGAATGAGATGAAGTGTTTTAAAATATTATATCATAATATTAATGAAAAATCAATGACATAATTATGAGTGAAAAATATAAATACACCCAATATTAGTCGATATTAACTATAAAACAACCCGAGGTCATTCACTCATATTCATATCATGTCATAATCAAGAAGTAAAGGATTAAACCAAATAATATAAATTTTATTTAGATGTTCCAATAGATATAATTGGTAGCCTAACGACGTCACATAAAAAATCAGAAAATCAGTCGATGAAACAAAAAAGGGTCTCTCATCACTTGGGCATAAAATTTAGAAAAATAATGATATATGAGGACATACCCTATCATGAAAATTGGAAATTATAGTATATAAAATAAAATAAGTCTTTTACTAAAAGAGGGGGGGGGGGTAAAGTTTCCCTTACCTTGAGTTCGATTCATCAAATATGTTCCTTGTGAATACTGACTACTAAACATAAGTTAATTTCTAATTACTTAAAATAAAGTCAACATTATTATTCCTTTTATATCACTTTTTACCATGTTTTAAAAATTATATAATTATTTATGTTAATAAGGTTTGTTTGGTCGATATTTTTTACTTGAGTCGAAAATGATCATCGCATAATTACAAATTTTCCATGCAGTCAAAATTGCATTATCTCCCGAATAGAAATAATGATTTAAATATCATATATATATTTTATATATGTATTTATATTATTCTATGCCATTTTTATATAAGAATTGAAATGATCTGTTTATGGAGACGGTAAGTTGTAAATACGCATGGACACTACTTTTATTTATTTTTCATATTAAAGAAATGAAAAATAAATTATAAATAGGTATATTATAAATAAACCGTAATATGTTATGATATATATGTTACATGGTTTCATTAATTCCATCCTTATAAATTTTATGTTGGTCATGAATGAGTCATATTACTTTGAGGGGGTGGTAGTCCGCACTTCGCCAAATGAAATTATCATATTTACAAATGATGAAAATAATAATGGTATGATTGTAATTAAAACTTACAGTATAATAAAGACAATATAAATATTATATATATCATAAATAAATATAGTTCCATCATCATTTCCACCATGTGAGGTGGTATGAGAAATTCGAACTGTCGTAGTTCCGTAAGGCAACAGTTCGCATACACAAAAAACAGAATCTTCTTATACATTAGATGGAGGTGTGTGTAAGTGTTGTTTGAATCCATCTCATAACAATTTCCTATAATATTTAGGATACTAGTGTTGATATTTAATCAATGAATAATAATAGAATTGGGAGTGTAGATGTAAAACAATGTGAAGGAACTTTAGAGAAGACGCTACCTATAAAAACGTGTAATTCTAACTGATTTGAGCCAAAAAGCATTCGTGAATTGACTAATGACTAAGGTAAGGATTCTAGGAGGAATATAGGGGAATTTAGAACACATTTTTGCAGTGTTTGGAAAATTCAATGGGCTTTATTGGTGTGATTAAATTTGTAGAGGTGATTCCCTTTTAAAAGAGGGAGGAGGGGAACATTAGTAAGGTATTGCAATATTATTTTATTATGAAATGATATTCAATTTCAAATGGTCCCAAAGTAATTTATTTCAAAGATAATACGCTTTTGGGTATAAAACATTCAACAAATTTGTTTTATAAAATTATAGGTCACAAATGTAACCTTATATTTTAGCATTAATACTTAGTTAACTAATATGACTCCTACCATGTCCTCTGGTATATGCATACTATATGGATAAAATAGTTACTATAAAATGAAAAAAAAACCCTCATGTTGTTCATTATTTACATGTGAAACATTATCTAATTCATTTTTCTTGATATAATAATTTTAGGACTATTATATATTTTAATAAAATATTTTTTGTTTAAAAAACCCATTTATGTCAATTTTATACTATTCATACCATGACATTTTTTAAAAATCCATAAAAAATGGTTATTTTAAAAAAACAACATTAATTTAATGATATAATGTCATACACATTCCAAAAATTCTTTTTTGGAATAAAAAGTTTTGATGATGATTTATTTTAGTATTTATAATCTCATTTATTTAAATCATTCATTAATATGGTAATCACAACATGTACATTGTGTCTTCATTAAATAAATTAATTTTATGTGTAAATATAATAAATAGAATACCATTATGTAAGAAATAATATTTATTTTTCTAATGACTATTTATAGTTGAAGTGATCTCTTATATAACCCCATATTAAAATTGTTTTACTAAAAGACACATGTTTAAGTTGAAATTTTCATTACTTTAAATTAATTTTTATAAAATGTCATTTTCACATCAAACTAGGTTATTTGGGTCCTAAATAGACTCAAGGATTACCATGGTCTAAAATGTATCATCAAACAAGAATAGGACATGTGTTAAGGTATTTTAATATTATTATAACATTATTTTTACACTTATTTACCCGGTATACTCTTTAACCATGGTAAGTAAAAGAATTAATAAAGTTACTGTACATAAGGTCTAAAAATAAAAGGTATATATGTAAAAAAATTAACGTAGTGATTGAAAATAAGGTATTCATTTTTCCAAATTGATAACATAGATGCTTTATTAATTATTTTAAAATTAATTGTACTTGTTAAAAACAAAAAGTGGGTTTTTAAGAAGTAATAACTATCAAAAGATTGGCATGTGTTTATGTAAAATTTATTAAAGAAATTACATAAAATGAATATAATTTGATCAAATAATATATATATGTATATATAACCAAATTATACTTCAAAAACAATTAAAAAGATGTATAACTATATAAATAAATTAGATGAATATGAAATTATGAATTAAAATGCAGTATTTTTTCGCTATTCATTAAGAAAATGGACTTCTTCAAAAAAATATCAAAATATCATATAAAGTAAATTTTGATGTCCTGAATCTAAATAAGAAATTTATTTTAAAAAATATAGATTCTAATAGAATAAAAAAACTAGATTTAAAAAGGGTGATTCATTAAAAGGTGGTAAAAATGAATTTTTAGATAAATACATCTTTTATATGAAAAAAATAGTATTTATTATTATATCATATATATATATAACATATAATATGAATTTGAAAAATTACATTGAATATATAAAATATATGTTTTATTAAAAAAATCCATAATGAATAATGTGGTATTATAAACACTATTATTTTCTATTAAATTAGTTTTCATAAAAACACATCCTTCATATTAGATTTATTTTTATTTTAATTTATATTAAATTTGGTAACCAATGAATCATTATTTACATATGTGTGACACATTTTTTATAATTCAGTTTATATTATTTATTCTTGTCATTCCAATGGCTAGGATTTTTCTATCATTTAAAATAATAATAATATTATTGTATTATTTTTTAGTGTCACTCAAAGCTGTGTGCAACATAAGATTTCGGATAAACCAAATGTTGTGTGTCGAGTATGATATCAAGAAAAACATCCCATTTAATGAAGCATTGTTATATTATTCAAATGTAATAATATGAATCAAAAATTATTTTTTTATAAAAACCCGGGTCGTTATATTAAAAACCAAAGAGGCCTGAAAAGGGTCATTGAAGTCAAAAAATGATGATAATAAAAAATGTTTATTTAAGGACCATTTATTAATGTTTTTAATTTTCACGAGAAGTTAAACTTAATTTATTTCATTTAATTTCATAGGTTCAATCCCACCCTATCATTTTTCAATGATAAATATTCACTTCATATCTTAGTCCTACAAATTAAGGGGAATTTTCTATTTCTGATTCACTATTGGAGAATAAAATTCACCGATAGATTTATAATTCATTACATCATTAATTTATTATCATAAAAAGAAAATGTATAAAACATGTTATACAATATGAATTTATCATTATATGTTATAGTAGTAAATTTATATCTAAAACACAAATCAATGACCAATATAATCAATTTCAAAACAAATTTATCATTTTGACCATTTGATAGATGAAAATACAAAACAATATAAATATTTACAATAAATTTATTAAAATAAGTTTTAAATTGAACACACATATATCATAATGTATTTCTTGATTGTCACATGTCAAACATGTTAATAAATTAAACAGGTATTCTATTGAAACATGGTAATAACTTGAATTACAAGAAAAAATTATTAAAAAGTAAGTTCATCCACATTCTTTATACAAATCATATATTAATAGATATAATATTTACATATAAAAAAGTTAGAATCTCCATCCATGATAGCATTATCCAATTTTTCAACAAATCATTATTAAATTCAATGGTAATCGTTATAATCGTAATAAATTTATTGATATCCATTATTTATTTAACATAACATCATTATCTAAACAACCATAACAAATTAAGCATCATATTAACATAATAAAAATACTTCTTTTTTAGAACATCAGTACCATTTGTGACTTTTAAGAATATAACTAATTCCAAACGTCCACATGAAATCTTTATATATTACATTATTATATAATTACAATACAAAAACTAATAAAATATTCCACCTCATCCACAATCCATTAACTAGGGTTCATCATCTTATTCCATAACACATATTTCCATTCATATTACATATGTAGTCTATTCATTATCAAAAAAATAACCATTAATCGTACAACTTTTCTGATTCTCATCCTAATATCCCCCCCAATGACATTGATTTTCAAAATTCCTTTAATATACAAATTAAATTAATTAACCCATTGATAATAATTTTGGTTGATAAGTATTTCAATCCATTTCATAAACTAAACTCTTCATCTGTCCTTGTAAATTAATAACTCTGTCATCACCTAACATAATATATCTTATTATTCCATTGAAAAAATACCAAAATAAAATTCAATATAAATTTTTAACTTATAGTAAACTGAATCTTTATTCCACTATAGTCTGTAAAATATTTGTTAATAAAAAACACTATCCTTCTATTATTTGGTGAGTCCAAGAGTTGGATATGGTACAAGTTTTTAATTATGTTTTATGATAATTTGTTAGGCATAATGAAAATATACTTTAAACAAGTAACATCCTACTTTTATTCCTAACAAAAAAATTCCCATCACATACAATGTTAACTATGTTTCTTCTAGTTCCCACCATTGACTAAAATCAAAATATGTAGTGTGATAAATAATGTTGGTTATTTTAAACAAAATAAACATGAAAATAAATGTTATGATATATAAATAATTAATAATTTTTCAGTATATGATACCTTATGTTTAACTTATGTTATATATATTCATCATCTGTTTAAATCCATTGTGACTGTTCATAATGAGTTCATGAATTTTCAATCAATGTTTCCATAGAGTTTCAAATAATGCATTAAATAAGGCCCATTTTAGTGGAGAAGATTCCAAATAAAGTCTATCTCAATATAGTATTTTCATGTTTTTTTTCTAACAAAATGATCTATTATAAATAAATTTATCTTTTGGTTTTAATTACAATGAATTATTATGTATGGCGGTTATAAAAAACACATGACTTCATTTTATTTTATTATATCATATTTAATGGAATGTTAAAAAAAATTACAATTTATAATAAATATATTTAAAAATTATCAAATTATTAGTATAAATATTGGGGGTTAATAAATCCAATTGACAATGAAAAAGGATTTGATGGCCTCAACTGTTAAGATTGTACCCAATGAAGGCCATTTATCAGAGCATTCAAGGGAGATATCATCACTGGGAGTACCCCTTTATTAAGACCAAGATGATATCTATCAACTGATGCGCGTGAAAACCCATTTATGATATAATTTCATGATCATCATGATCACGACCCAAAACATGTTGTCCGAACTACCCTAAGATTGTATCAATGTCATACACTTTACCCTTAAAATGATTACTTGTGTATCAATGTGATATGTATGAAGAACCTAGAAATATGAGTATATACATTATTTTGTATATAAAAATGAATGTATATTCATCTTATTACTATTTCATTATAAATGATTTTTATCAGGATAAAAAAAATATTATTAATTAATATTTAATTTCAATTAAGACACCCATTTTGATAAATTAATGGATTTTTAGAATAAATAATATTTTATGAAAATATTATTATCAAATAACTTTTAAAAATTATAAATGATATATAATTTTACAAATTCTACTATAATTTTTATAAAGGTATGAGAAATATTATTATAAATCAACCAATGAATTCTCAATAAATACCGATTCTAATTTTTAAACTGAAAAAAAACATATTTTGTAAAATATTTTGATAAAATGGTTTAGTTTTCTAG
This sequence comes from Viscum album, assembly GCA_963277665.1. NCBI lineage: Eukaryota > Viridiplantae > Streptophyta > Magnoliopsida > Santalales > Viscaceae > Viscum > Viscum album. The sequence continues at coordinate 1,705,771,239 of OY728140.1, read as the reverse complement.
TAATAAATTTGAAATTATCTGATGTTTATTTTTCAAAATTTTGTAGGATAATCATATTTTCAGGTAAATATTATATACCATTTTAGTACACAGTGGGTATTATATCATTGTAATGAAACAAATGTGATGTAGTGAAACCAATAAAAGACATCTAAGACCAAATCTGTGTTTTCCCTATAAAATAATGTTATTTTATGTTTATTTTATTAATTATATAAACCCACTATGAATCCTCTAAAATTATAAAAATATGTTATGGTTTTAAAATACTTTCTTTAAGAAAATGACCCAGTTCAACATAATAAAGGGTATTATTTTATTAAATTCATCCCTTTTTTATAAAATAAAGAATAAAATACATTTTTTCAGAATCCATGGGAAAAAATGCAGTGTTTTGTTGTTTGGGTTAAATTATTATAGAGAGTCGAAAACATTTCTTCAAGAAGTATTAATGAAATCCCCACTATTTTACCAATATAACTCCACCCACGTTCACATTTCCTTTACACAAAATCCATTTATAGTTTCCTAACACTTACCTATCCAACATATAGTCATCAAAATGTGACCCATACTCTCAATAATCTACAATCAATCATTTGGAATCACAAAGTCAAGAAAAGGATCCTCACATTATATTCCTTGTTCATGTTTCATTGTTAACTTATGCTTTTTATATCCAATTCCAAATATTAGGACATGAATATAAATGTCCCCATTTCTATACCATTTATATAAAAATTATTATATAATCCATTATCTCCCATCACTCAATTTTAATAAATTTTAAGTAAAATAATTATGCTTCTTGAATTGCACCGTGAATTTCCATGCCAAAACAAATGTGTATTAAATAGAATACCAATTTTCTATCAATGGTGTTCATAATTATATGGTTATACTTATTTGAATTAATATTTAAATATATTTATTCCACAATACATAATCATGGAACATAATATAATTTTTAAGGAATACACGTTTTATGATATATGTGGAACACTTAACCATGAGAATAACATGAAGGTGATGGGTCCACCCATAATTATATATCGCTACAAAACATTGGGTAATGTTTAGTCTCATGAGATTTCATGTTGGGATAGGGATTGAACCTAATTTCTTTATATGATATTTAATATTTGTTTATCATTGAATATATCACTTATCTTGGTTTACGATGTAGTGTTCTATGTTGTTTCCAATGATCCCCATGTTTCATGTAAGATTATCATGTAATATCATGTCTCGTTTTTAATTTTTATGGTTTCTTCTATTTTATTAAACAATGAAAATGCATATTGAGTGGCATTTATTATTATAATCATTTATTGATTTTTTTGTAAGGTTTCAACATTAAGAAATTACATAATATTGAACTAAATGAATAATTCACATTGAGGATCTTTTCAAGTTTAGAGTTTTAGAGAATTAGGTCATAAATGTTACATTAAATATGAAATGTTAAAAAGTAGACACTTCTACTTAGTTCCCATAAATTTCACAAAATAAAATAATTGAAAAAATGATTTATGTCTAGTTCCATGTTTTAGACAACATGACTTTCTCATTATCCCATTACTGTCTCTATTTTTTTTTATGTCATGTGAAAAACATTTCAAAAACATGGGATGAGTATAAAAAGTTCATTAAGGGATACACAAATAAGGAAAACTTTTAGTATTTTAAAACAACAAATAAACCATGAATTATTTATCATAAGTAATACATTTCACCTTTATGAAGTAGTAAATACTCTTAACTTAATAAAAGATCATTTCTTTACCTTTTGTGACTAAATAATTACTATAAAACCCATATAAACAATACATAACCTATAAAGGTAACTTGGGACGTAAACATCCTTAAATAGAATAACTATACAGTCGAATTCCACACATATCACTATACTGTATAGCCATATGGTCCACTTCCACACTCAATGCATTGGTGGTTATAACGTAACCACCCATCCTGGTTTATCATGTTACCACCCACCTTTTAGTTTATCACATAACCACATGTCAAATGTGCAAATACCATTATAAATTAATAACACATAAAACAAATATAAAGGAATGATTTTTTTGCAAATATCAATTACAATATATCACCTAAATATATTGAAATAACAAATCTTTTATCAAAACTATAATCAATACCAAAATACTTAAAAGAGTATATGGTATTTATTTTTCTTTTTAAACAAATTACTTCTAGTTAAAGAAGCCAAAGATCAAATAATACTTGCGGTGACTGAATTGTCATTGTCACAACATACATTAAATGAAACATTCTTTTTTGTCAGTTAGTAAAACACATTGTAGAAAAATATTCCCTTTGAATGAAACTAAATTTCAATGATGCTTATGCAGTGTATAAAATAATGTCGTGTATTAAAACAAAATATTCCTCAATGAAATAAGTTTGAGACGAAGTCCCTTACATTGTGTCTGACATGACCCATTCGTTATTTAATCTCCTAAATAAAAATATAAAGTTAATATAAACTTTCTTAAGAACCTTTTCTATGTTGATCATTCTTTTAAAATCACTTATTACCATGTTATAACATTATGTAATCATTTAAGTTAATAGTGGTTGTTTTGTCGATATTTGGAACTTGAGTAAAAAATGAACTTCTTATAATTACAAGTTACTAATGTGGTAAAATATCCATTATCTACAGAATTTTATTCATGATGTAGATATCATATATATCATATATATTAATTATATGTATATATTCATAATAGTATATAACCTTTGGAGATAATAAATGAAATTCATTGTTTATGGAGATGGTAACCCGTACGTACGTATGAACGCTACATTCATTTCTATTTCTTATTTTAATGGAAATAAAAAAATTATACATAGCTATATTATAATTTCAGTATAATATAATATATAATATCAATAACTCCATCCTTTATAAGTCCCACATATGGAATTAATGAGTCATATCACTTTGAGGGTGCAGTAGCCCGCACTTCCTCAAATGACATTATCGTATTTACCCACAATAGAAACCATAAATATATTTTATAAATGAAATACACCAAAGAAAATAAACAATATAAATAAAATATATAACATATATAAATATAGTGCCATAATAATGGAAACCTTGAGTGGCATTTGTATATATTTGAACAATCATCGTTTCGTGAACTAGTAGTTCGCCATCCACAAAAACAATATGTTCTTTACCCATTAGGCGGATGTGTGTGTAAGTTTAGTTTGAATACGCTCATAAAAACAACCTATTATATTTATGATACTGGTGTTGTAATAAAATAAATGAATAAAATGATTTTATGGGGTTGAATAAGTAAAATAAAACAAAATAAAACAAAATAATTTAAGGGAAACTGTTACCTTTAATTCAGTTAACTCTATTTGGTTTGAACCAAAAGGACTTATTGATGTGACTTATGCCAAAGGATAGACTTCTAAGTGGAATAGAGGGATCTTGAGAGATTATTTTGGCAGGGGTTGGGTAAGCCAAGGGGATTTTGATGTGTGACGAATGGGTTAGAGATGAGGGTTTTTTATAAGGGGGAGGAGGGGCTCTTTAGGAAAGTGTGAAAATATTATTTTATTATATAATTATTTTCAGTTTATAAAGGTCCAAAACTTATTAAAGTATAAGATAATATGGCTCATGGTCGAAATAAAATCAACCAATATGAATGGACATTTATTTGATATTATTTTGATCTTAATAATTATATTTTTTCAACTAATTTTTTATGAGGTAAACACTACATCATTATTTTGTCATAAATAATTTTATTTATTTGATATCTAAAAATTATGAAAATAATAAAATGATGTAGGAAATATTTTTATATTTCCAATGAAAATTTAGAGTAAAAAATATTACTTATATAACCATATATAAAAATTAATTTTTTAAAATATATTTATTTATGTCATTTTTTTCTTTACATTAAGTTAATTAAAATATTGTCATTATCACTCTTATGTGCTTCCATGGGGTCCCAAAATGGACCAAAAGATGCACATGGGCGTCCATGACTCATCCAATAAGGTCAGGATAAGTTTAATATACCTTTTTATTATTATGATATTCGTTTTACCTTGAATTACCCTATATACCTTTAACCACTTTAAATAAAAGTCAAAACTTACAATTCAGCAAAAAAATATTTTCATCTTATTGAACAAAATTTTACCTACTAATAACAACCATGCATGTTGGATTTTAAAATTTTAATTTACAGAAGTGGTAAAATTTCATTTAAATTAAATAGTCTCATTTTTAACTACTACTCAGTGTTTTCACTTTTCTTCAAAAATTGATGTTTTCAGAAAAATACCAAAAATTTATCCTATGATATATTTGATATTCAGAATTCAAAAATGAAGTCATTTTTTCCATATTATAAACATAGAAGTTTGATTAATTAATTTAATATTAATTCTTGTTGTCAAAATAGAAGGCATGTTTTTATGAAATATCAACTATCAAAATATTTACACATTTTTATGTCCAATTTCAAAGTCAAATTAATTCCAAAAAAAAAATTTAAATAAATGGAAAAAATATAATCTAATTAATATTAGGAAATAAAAATTATAATCTAACTGTATAAATAAATTATATTAATAGGATGTTCTGAATTAAAATATAATATTTTCCACTATTCATTAAAAAATGAATTTTATCAGAAAAATACCAAATGTTTACCCAAACTAAAATTTGATATCCCGATTATAAAAAAGAATTTTATTTTGTAAAATAAAGAATATTAATGTGTTTATAATTAGGTTCTCCATCAAAAGGTGGTAAATCAACCTTTTAAAGTAAATTTGCTTAAAATTATATTCATTCACATTTTAAGCCTCTATATTTTACTGGATAAGTGTAAAAAAATTTAACAAACATGTATAATAATATTTCATTTAGTTTTCTTCATTCCCACCATTACAATGGTTAGGCATTAACTACCATTTAAAATAATAATATTATTTTGTTAGTGTGTAACGTAATATTTTGGAGAAACCCGTTGTTGCGTATTGTGTATGCCATCGAACATTGAAACCCCTTTAAGTTAAAATTAATATTTAATTAAAAAATATTAATAAATATGAAAATTTCATATATTTTTTAATTTACTTAGGATATTACATTCTCCCCACCCCTTTTGAAATTACATTATCAAAATTTTATTCACTTATCAAATAAATTGGGGTATTTATCCATCATAAAATTTTCAGATTCCCATGCTACCTCTTCAACCATATGGGGTTTCCAAAAAACTTTTACCTAGTGAATTACCATATTACACAACAATTTCTCTCCGCAGTTAAGAATATGGACTAGTTGTTATCAAAAGAGATATTCTATTCCAATTGAACTACCTCTGGGCTCAAAACATGAGATGGATCTCGCATATACTTTCTCAACATTGAAACATGAAAAACATTGTATACCTGGGAAAAACATGGAGGTAAAGAAACATTGTATGCTACTGATCCAACTTTTTCAAATATTTCATATGGTATAATGAACCTATTACTCAACATTCCCTTCTTACCAAAATTTATCACACTATTTCATGGAGAAATATTGGGAAAGGAATGATCACCTACCTCAAAAACGATCCTTCTGTTGATTATCCACATAACGTTTCTGCCTGCTCTGAGCTGTTCTTATGTGTTTCTAAATCAACTGATCTTTTTATGCCATCCCATCTACCAAATCTGGTCCCGTCAGCTTTATTTCACCTACTTCATCCCAAAAAGCAAGTGTTCTATAATTATTTCTATATAATGAATCAAACAGAGCCTTCTGTATACTAGAATGAAGAGTGTTATTATAAGAAAATTCCACCAAAGAAAGATGTTGGTCCCAACTTCCCTAATAATCCATCGAGTGAGCATCTAGCATATCCTCCACGGTCTGAATTGTTCGTTATAACTGCCAATCTGATTGTGGTTGAAAAGATGTACTAAAATTTAATTTTGTACCCAACGACGTATGAAGTCCTTTCCAAAAGTTAGATGTAAAGCAGGGATAATGATCAGATACATTGGAGAGGGGAACACCATGTAAAGTGACTGCCTCTTAAACATACAACCGAGAAAGTTTATCTATAGAAAAAGAATCTCAAATAGTAAAGTAATGAGAAGATTTAGTCAATCAATCAACAAAAACCCAGATTGGATGGTTACCTTGAGATGTATTAGGTAATCCCACAACAAAGTCCATGGATATATTTTCTCATTTCCACTCTGGCACTGGTAATAACAGAAGACCCCTTTTTATAACTACTACTCTACTTTAACCTGATAACAGGTCAAACACTTCACTGGAAAATCAACAATATCACTTTTCATTCCATCCCACCAGCAATACTCCCAAATATCCATGTACATATTAGTACTGCAAGGATTAACTAAAAACAGAGAACTATGAGATTCACATAACAACTCATTATTCAATTGTGATTCACAAGGCACAGATAATCACTTCCCAAACCACAAAACACTATAATTATCATTGTTAAAATCAGGAAACATACACTTCTGAACCAGCTCATCCATTTTTTGCAAGTCACTATCTTCTTTATGCACTTTCTTAATTCATTCTGATAGAGATGATCTCACTGACACTGAAACAAAACATAAAAATTTCTAGCACCATAAAATTCTATTCCAATGTTCATCAAATCAATTCCAATGGATCTCGTTCCAAATGTAGCATGATAAATGAAGCATTAAATTGTCTAATTAATGCATCATCCACTTAATTTTCTTTTTTCCATATAGTAAAGGATCATGCAATAATAATCCTTGATTAATTACAACCATCTTCTCTATATCATGCTGAATTTTTATTGAGTGAATATATACTTTAAACTTTTTTTGTGAGTATATATATCACATTTTTCTCCATACAAATGATGCCACCAAATTTTTAAATCATAAAAATAGTAGCTAATTCCAAATCATGTGTAGGAAAATTTAACTCATGTGGTTTCAACTGACGTGAAGCATAAGTAATTAACTGATTATTATTTATAAGGACACAACCATGCCCTTTCAACAAAGCATCACTATAAGTATCAAACTCACAATTTCTAGAAGTTTTTTCCAAAACACGATCATTCACCAATCTCTTTATCAATCTATGAAAACAATCATCACATTTTTAGTCCAAAAGAACATAACACCTTTTTGAGTTAACTTAGTCATTAGACTAGATAACCATGTTAAATTCTCAAAAATCATCTGGTAATAACCTGCTAAACCATGAAAACTATGGGTCTTGATTATATTTGGGAGTATTTTCCATTCTTCAACAAATTTTGTTTCAGAAGGATCAATAGTTATTCCATTTTTAGAAACATTTTCACCATGGAATGAAATTTTTTGTAACCAAAACTCAAACTTTTTGAATTTACAATACAGTTTATTTTCTTTTAAGGTTTACAAGACAACCATTAAATGACATTCATTTTTATCTTTGCATTTATAATATACAAAAACAACATTAATGAAAACAACCACATACTTATCCAAGAACTCACAGAAAATTCTATAAATAAGATCCATTAATACAAAAGGTACATTGGTTAATCAAAAAGGCATAACTAAAAATTCATAATGGATAAATCTAGTAAGAAACGCAGTCTTTGGAATTTCTTCTTCATTTACATTAACCTGATGGTACCCTGAAAACAAGTCAATCTTCCCAAAATAATGAGATCTCTGGAGCTCATCAAACAAATCATTGATATGAGACAAAGGATACTTTTTATTAATAGTGATGTTATTAAATGCTCTATAATCAATGCATAGTCTCATTGAAACATATTTATTTTTAATAAACAAGACATGAGAACCCAATGGTGATGTGCTAGGTCAAATGGAACTTTTCTCTAATAACTCTTATAATTTAATTTTAAATCTAAATGTTTAATTTGAGCTATTCAATAAGGTGGTTTTGAAATTGGATTAGCATCAAGAACTAAATTAGCAGTAAATTCATCTTCTCGACCAGGTATAATAACTGGAAACTCATTAGGAAAAACATCAGGATACAATTTTAAAATCGGCACATCATTAATCTGAACAATTACTATGTTTTCAACAATATGTGCATGGTAACAATAATTTCCATCTTTTACTAGTTTCTTAGCTTCAGAATATTTTTTCAAATGTAAGGGTTCATTATTGTACAAAAAATAAAAATCATTCTAAAAACAACCCTCTTACTCTCTGCACTCAATCATATAATGATAAAAATAAATCCAGTCAAATCCCAATATAACATCAAAGTCAACTGGAGGTAAAACAATATGTTTTTCAGGTAGATTCTTTCCACACACAAGGACATGAAGGTCCTTATAATTTTTTTTCTCCACATTTCCTTTTTGGATTTTACCATAAGTTCAGGATTCATATAATGATATGGAATTACTAATTTACTAGAAAACTTCTCAAAAATGAATGAATGTTTAGACCCTAAATCAAACAATACATTGGCATAATCTGAATGAACAAATAGTGTACATGATATTACTTCATTTGAAGGACCAAAATCTACTAATGTAGTTGCAAAGGATTTCACCACACCTTTCTAATTGTAGTCTAGCTGGTTTACCTCAGTTGAGTTATTCATTGGACACTCATTTGGATAATGATAATTTCATTTCAATTAAAACATCATACTATGGTCTTTTAATTTCCTTCTTGATCATATTCTTTAATGTTATGAGAAATATGACCAGACCTACCACACCCGAATCACTTTTCAGACATTTATATACATTCTCCATGATTCTTTTTACCACACTTCTCACAAGATGGATATTTAGTTTTCTTGCCTCCATGATTCTTTGATAAATTATTTCCCTTTGCCTGCCAACTAGAACGCTTATTCTATTGTTTGTCAAAGAAAACATGATCATCCGAAAACTCCATTTCCACCTTCTCCGCACATCGAACAAGTTTTTCATAACATTTTCACTGATGAGAGACTAATAATCTTCAATATCGTGGCTTCAGTATTGAGTAATATCAATTTATCTTTATATCAAGATCTAAGATGAATTTTTGAGCATACCATTCCAATCGAGTGAAATTTCCTTCGTAAGCATCCCCTGAGTCATCCTCCTGCCTCAATTCCAAGAATTGTTTTCCAACCTAAGTCGAACCACCTTAGGAAAATATTTTTTCAAGGAACATACCTTTGAATTCATCCCAGTAAAGATCATCAATCGTCTCACTATCCCTGATATTTTTCACCATCGAAGACCACTGATCAGTTTCACTTTCAATACGGTAAACAACAAGTATATCATTTTAATGTTCTGAACACCCCCTGAAATCAAAATATTTCACCAGTGCTTTAATCCACCCTTCAGCTAGCACATGGTTAATTGATCCTCTGAATTATGGGGGATGTTGCCTCTTGAAATGCTCCACAACTGACATGTTCCTTTGTGGTTGATCTCGCTGATCTCATGCATGTATACTACCATCATTTATATCCTAAGTCAACTATTCCATCACTACAAAAAATTGTTCAGTTCTGATTTCTACTATCTCAGGATGCTAATTTGGAAGGTGTCTTCCTCCTGATGTCCTCCCAACATAGCTACCCTATTTACTCTAAGGAAAACCATACTGAACACGGAAATATCTTATACGAAGCAACATGGTAATTTGTAAATGATATAACACATCAATATTATAATAAATATATTTATGGATATTAAATTAACAATACCTTAGCTCTTAAAGTTATCTAAACTGACCTATGATACCAACTATAAGGACCCGATGATAAAACATTACATAATCATGAATTAAAAGAATAATTCACATTGAGGATATTTTCATGTTTAGAGTTTTATAGTATTAGGTCATAACTGTTACATTACATCCCTAAAGATACAAATTAGACACTTCTACTAAATTCCCATATTTTTCACAAAATAAAAATTTGGGAAAAAAATAGCCATGTCTAGTTACATGTTTTAGACATATCGATTTTTCCTTGATACCATACTTGACCCTATTCCTCATTATTTCCGATGAAAAACATTTTAAAAAACATGGGATGAGCATAAAAATCCTAGAAATGGATACACAAAGAATGAAAATTTATCATTTTTTAAAACAATAAGTAAACAGTGAATACTTTATCATAAGTAATATGTTACACACTTATGAAGTATTTAATACTCTTCACTGAATACAAGATCATTTTTTACCATTATTTAACAAAATAATCACTATAAAACCCATATAAACAACACATAACATATAATGTAAACATGGTACATAAACATACATAAATGGAATAACCATAAGATCAAATTCCACACATATCACTATAAGAAATATCCATATAGATGACTCCAATACCCAATGCATTAGTGGTTATAATGTTACCACTTTTCCTTGTTTATCACAACCCCACCCGTCATTTTGTTTATCAAGTAACCACCCATCAAATGTTCAAGTACCATTATAAAATCATAACACATACAACTAATATAAAGAAATGGAAACATTTCCACATTTCAATCAAAATATATCACATAAATATATTGACATAAAAAATCCATTATCGAAACCATTTTCAACACTAAAATATGTAAAAGATTATATAGTATTTAATTTCATTTTTTTTTAAAAATTACGGCTTGTTAAAGAAGACAAAGATTAAATAATACTCACGGCGGTTGAAAGGTCAATGTCACCGATTACGTTAAAAGAAAGTTTTTGTCATTTTGTAATAAAATTCATTGAAAAATATTCCCTTTGAATGAAATAAAAATTAAATGGTTTTTATACATCATATAAAATAAATCTGTTTATTAAAACAAAATATGCCTCAATGAAAGAAGATTGAGACGAAGTCCCTTACCTTGTGTCCGACGTGACCCTTTCATTTTTTAAACTCATGAATAAAAAACTAATGATAACTTATACCTAATTAAGAACAATTTTTTTTTTTAATTTTATCATTCCATTTTAATCAATTATTACCATGTTATAACATTATCTAATCATTTATGTGTATAACTGTCTTTTTGTCGGTATTTAGTACTTCAGTCAAAAAATAATTTCTTATAATTACAAGTTGTTAATGTGGTAAAATATCCATTATGTCAAGAATAATATTCATTATGTATATATCATATATATAATATATATCTAGTATATTTTTTATTTATAATAGTACATAACATTGGGAGATAAGAAAGGAAATACATCATTCATGGAGATGGTAAGCCGTACGAACGCATGAACGATACTTTCATTTCAATTTCTTATTTAATGGAATTAAAATAATGATAAATTTGAATATAATAATTCTATTATAAAATCATATATAATATCATTAACTAAATACTTTATATGTCCCACATATGTCATTAACAAGTCATATAACTTTTCGGGGGCGGTAGTCCGCACTTTCTCAAATCAGATTATCGTATTTACCCACTATAGAAACCATAAAGGTATTCTATAAATGAATAATACAGAGGCATAGAAAAAATATAAATATAATATATATCATATATAAATATAGTTCCATAATAATTTCCACTATGATTGGTGGTTGGTGATATTTGAACAATCTTCATTTCGTGAGGCAGTAGTTCGTTTTCCACAGAAGCAGTACGTTCTTTACCCATCAGACGGAGGTTTGTGTAAGTGTAGTTTGAATATTTCTCTTAATAAAAAATATTATATTGGGAATATTTTTGTTTTTATAAAATAAATGAATATAAATAGTTAATTGGGTTAGATAAGTAAAATAAAACAAAGGAATTTCAGAGAAATCGTCTCCTTTAATTTGGGTAACTCCATTTGTTTGAACCAAAAGGACTTCTTAAATTGCCTTATTCCTAAGGCAAGGCTTCTAGGTGGAAGAGAGGAATCTGGAGAGATTATTTGGGAAGGGGCTAGATGAGCCATGAGTATTGTGAAGTGTGAGGAATGGGTTAGAGGTGAGGGATTTTTTAAGGGGGAGGTTCTATTTAAGAAAGTGTGCAAATATTATTTTATTATATAATTATTTTCAATTTGAAAATGTACTATACATATTAAATCAAAGATATGATACCTCATGGGTGAAAAAAATCTTCCAATAATAATTTGACAGGTATTTGATATTATCTTAATCTTTATAATCTTATTTATTTAGATCATTTATTAATTAGGTTAAAATTGTATCATTATTGTGTCATAAATAATTTTAATTATTTTATATCAAAAAATTATAAAAAGAGTACCATGATGTATTAAATCATTTTTCATTCCAGTGAATATTTATAGTCTAAATGATAACTTATATATTCAAATGTAAAAATTAATTTACTAAATGATATTTTTTTATGTCATTTTTGTCATTAATTTATGTTAATTAAAATAAACTGTCATTATCACACTTAAGTGGCTCCATGGGGTGCCAAAATTGACCAAAGGATTCCCATGGTCATACATGACTCATTCAATAAGTTTCAGACAATTGTTAATGTAATTATTTATTATTATGATATTCTTTTTACCTTGAATTACCCACTTTACCATTAACCGCGGTAAATAAAAACCAAAAGTAACTATTCAGCAAAAAAATAATCTTATTGAACCAAATTTTACAAACTAATAACAACCATGTATGTCAGATTTTCAAAATTCAATTCACCTATGTGGTAAAATTTCATTTAAATGAAAATGCCTACTTTTTAACTACTATTGAGTGTTTTCAATATTCATCAAAAAATTGATGTTTTTCGGGAAAATACCCAAAAAATCAGCATAAGATATATTTTATATTCCGAATTCAATAATGATGTATATTTTTTACCAAATTCAAAACATGTAATTTGGATAAATTAATTTAAAATTAGTTTCCATTATCAAAAAAGAAGGCATGTTTTTCAGAAATAATAACTATCAAAATATTGCCACTTGTTTATGTACAATTTCAAAGATAAATTAATTCCAATGACCAAAACTATATTAAATGGTAAAAATATAATTTAATTACAATTTAAAATAAATTAAAAATATAATCTAATGATATAAATAAATTCGATTAAAAGGAAATTTTTAATTAAAATAAAGTATTTTTCACTATTCATTATAAATTAATTTTATCATAAAAATACCACAAATATAACCAAAGTAAATGTTGATTTCTTGAATCTATAGAAGAATATTATTTGGTCAAATATAACATATAAAAGTGACCAAAACTAGGATTTCCATCAAAAGGAGGTAAATCAACCATTTAATGTAAATTATTATTAAAATTAGACTCATTTACATTTTGCGCCTCTAACATTTATTGGATAAATGTAAAAATATTTAACAAACATGTATAATCATATTTTTGTTAGTTTTGTTCATTCCCTCTAATACAAAGGCTAGGAATTTACAAGCATTTAAAATAAAAATATTATATTGTTAGTGTGCGATGTAAGATTTCAAAGAAACCTTTTGTTGCGTATCAGGTATTCCATCAAACATAGCAACCAATTTAAGGTAAAATTAATATTTAATTAGCATATATTAATAAACATGAAAAATGGAATATTTCATTATTTTCTGGGGATATTACATGTTTATTCCCTTACTAAGATTTATATCCCACCCCTGTCTTACATATGTCCCCATGTTATCCAACATAATGTTATGTTCAGTGGGATACTATGATCATGTTAAGGAAGTTTTAAATAATGTGGATGTATTCCCCATTTGATGTTTTTATATAATATACCAAAATACAAATGACACAATTATTCTCAATATTCATGGTTTAATTAACTATAATTATATATAATAAATCATGTGTTGCTGTGAAATAAATAACATGCCTATTATATTGTAACCTATAGTTACATATATGTCATATCCACTTCATCTTATTATTCCATGATATGTATACATATATATGAAATAATCTCTTTATTCTTTAGAAAAATTCAAGGTTATTTTCCTATACATTGACGTATCCATAGAACTATGCTTATATAAATCACTAGAAACAACTTTATTAATATCCTAAGGGATCCCATAAAATATTTATCATAATAGTTTCTGATGTATATGTAAACCATTACCATGATACCACATATAGAGAACATTATAAAAAATACATGGATATGAGAATATTTTTAATTAATATTCAATACATTACATAAAAACATGCATTAAGAAAATAATATATTGATGTATTTGTAATAATAGAATACAATATGCAGATCAATGAAATTAAATTCAATGTTTCTCAAAACATTTACCCCATCTAGTACCCCTAAATTATACATTTTCTTTCTATCATGGGGAGTGAAATCAAAAGAAGTGGTGATACCAAATGCTCTATAATTATTAATAAAGGATGTAATTTATAATATATTTAACATAATGATATGAAAACATGATAATAATATTAAAAAACCAAACAATTCATATAAAATAACATAATCATGGGGCATGAGATAAATATTTATAGAACATAAGACACTAGTTGAAAGGGAAAAAGCGACATGTTCTATTGGAGAATAAGACATGATACTTGTGACTTACCTATATGAATAGAATTTTTTAAGGATACCCAACAAGATGTTCGTAACATATTTGTATTTCTCAAACCCACTATGTACATTCTTTGGACTTTGGATGACCGCTAGTGTACGCTTATATTTGGGCGTGGGGCGAATACCTATGTATTGATCTTTTTTGGGGTTGGGAAGAATACCCATGTACAATTATCCATTTTATTGGGATTAAATCCCATGTAACATCCAACTGGTAATAGGGATACATACCCATGTTCCATTATATTTGGGATTTTGATAAACACTTAAGTACCCTCATCTTTTTTCTTCATGTAAACACTCATGTTCACTCTATGAACACATAGAATTTTACATTAGAAAGTTCATTGATGTGATATCTGGGCACACCCATTGGGGCACTACCATCATATAAGTTGTAACATACTGACATTGTTCAATCATTACTACCCCATCGAATAAGTAATTTTTATGAACCAAACCCCAATAAACAAAAATGATAACTCATATAATTGTAAAAATAATAAAATGATCCACTATTCCTTTTATGATTTTAGTATCCCATAGAAATGTAATGAGTTTTATTTCAATATATTTTTAACAAGATTGGAATTTGAAAAAAAATGATTCGATAAATATATATTTGGATCAAGGTTTTCCAAAAAAAAAACTTTTCATAAAAATATTTTTACAATATGATTTACCTATGGAAAATAAATTGTTTCTAAAAACACCATGCCATAGAAAAATAAACATTTCATAGAAAAAATATGAATAATATCCTTAGATCAAACCCCCTAGGTGGAATCTGTAAATACAATTGTTAAAAACATATATTAAAATGAATTTTTAAAGGATCATTGAAAACATTAATTGAGGAAAATTCAATTCTTCCTTTATAAAACACATTTTAAAAGATAAATATGTTTCAAAAAATTTTATTTAAATTAATCATGAATGTTAGTAAATGATGATTTGAAAATATTTTAATAAAATTAGAAAACTATGAAAATAAATTTTCATAAAAATATTCATAAATGAAAATTTATTGAAATTGAATAAAATTTTCAGATGTATTATTTTGGAATAACTCATATTTCTAACATAAGATGAAAATAATGTCATATTTTCATAAAAACCTTTTTATTTCAATAATATGAATGAGTTGAATGATTGTACTACTATGTTTTGATTGCATGAGAACATTATATATGAATAACTTGGATAATTATAGAGATATGGATACTAATATTTTCTTATAGGATTCATAATCATAAACAATCTCTAAAGACAAAGAGTTTGTAGCAATATACTCTTTCCAATTTTATAACATTGAATCATAATCCATGTGAAATTATAAAATCATATTAATCCATAAATAAAATTAAATGATGGAGATGAATTATATGAAAATTCTAATGGTTAGTATATACACATCAAAAAATAATATATTTTAAAACATAACATGTGTCTTATAGAAGTCACATTGTGATAAAATTAACTTACCCCTTTGGTAACATTGAAACCCAATCCCCATGAATGTGAGATCATCAAATGAATGTATAAATAAAAAAACATTATGTATAAGACTCATTAATCACATTCATGGGATGCATATACACCACATAAATTAAAGATGTGGTGAATATAACATCTATCTTGGAAATGTAAACAGTGAGATATAAATCCCATACCATTGGTCTTGAATTCCTTCATTCACTTCCAAATATACAATAAAATAATTATATGTTTATTATTATTCTTATACATAACCATAATACTTTATATGTTATCATATTTGAATTTATTACTACTTTATATTAACTATTTATTAAAAATTAAATTTTAATGATTCCTTTAAGGAAAATATCTCTCATCCTTTCCTATAAGTTCTGATTTATTATATTTTTTATTATATTATATTAATAATCATTTCTTTATTTAAATAATTATATCCATTTTATAAAATCAATATATATATTCTATATATATGTATTCATAATAAAATATAAAATACATAATTATTAAATTTAATAAACCTTTCATGGAGACGGTAGGACGTACGTACACATGAAATTTGTTTCCATTTTCTTATAATAGCAGGATAATTAATATTTATTGACTCTAATATATATATATATATATATATATTTTATCAATAAACCATAATATTTATTTTAAATTTATGTAATACGTGACTATCAAAACCTTCCTTAGTTTATTCGATGTAATGTGTGAACGAATCACATCACTTTACGAGGCGGTAATCCATCGTACACATGAATTGCATTATAATATTTCCTAAAATTGAAATATTGAATGTATGTATAATATTATAATTTGATAGGTATATAGATATCATTAATTTCAGATATATCATATATAAATATCATTACATATATTATTCTTATCCTTGAGTGGTGATAATCGAAAAAAGAATGACATCAGTTTGTAAAGGGGTAATACACCATACAAATGATGGATTATTTCTTAGATAATTTGATATAATTTTGAGTCATTTTTGTTCATAACCTTAATAAAAAACATCTCATATTATGGAGGATAATATTTCCATTAGTTATAATGATATAAAAATAATTTAATGGTTATAAGATGGATATAAAAATCATCTATTGACGAATGTGGCTGCTTCCTCAGGTGTCTCCTTTTAGATTGCACCATAGGTCTTCAATTGTAATAATTATTTGCAACATATGGATTTTAAAATGATACGAGGTATATTGAGAAGTAAAATTTTTAGGTATTTTTTAAAGAAAATGGTTATAAAGGTGTGACTAAATGGGGATTGAGAGTTCCCATTAATAAATAAGGAAGAGTTTCATTCTCATAAATTCCATGAAGTATTCAGAATTAGGAGGTATCACATAAATCATGTGCCAGAATAATTGGTCAATAATGGAGAGTAGGTATGAATTTTTTGATACATACCTCTTCCAATAAAATATTAATACATTTCTTTCCATTTATTATTTCTAATTTTCTTATGGTTTATTAATTTTATCATTATTGTTCTTACCGAGGTAACTTGTATGTTTTTATTTTCTTTGATAAATTATCTGTTAAGACTATAATTTAACGGATATATTATATACTATTTTACCCACTAATTCTATATTTTTTCACCAGTTCATTAACTAAATATCCCATGTGTTTTTAAATTTATGTTTCATTCAAACTCATGTAACGTGAAACCGCTATTTTATCCTTTTGATTTATAATTAATTTTAACTATTTTCACTTATAATTATTGTAAAAATTACCAGGGATATATTAGATAATATAAATTTTTATATTTAAAAATATTTATTCCATTCTTGTGAATTCTATTAAAATATTTTTCTGAATTTAATTTGAAATTATTCATGAAGGATTATCAAGAAAGTGATTATTATGATAAAATTATTAAAATTTTATAGAGGGTTAAAATAAAATTTCAATATTAAATAGATTCCAATGACATAAATTTTATTATTAGAACCATATTTTATCTAATTAGACTTTATTGAAAATTTAAAATATAATTTATATGAATAAATGATTAAAAAATAGCTAGTTCTCAATTAAAATTGGTTATTTATCAATGTTCATCAAAATAACATTTTCCGAAAATTAAAAAAAAATCATCATAAGAAAAATTTGAACCTAAAATATATAAAATATTGTTTATTTTTCCAAATAAAATTTATAAATTTTTCAAAAATACATTAAAAATAATTTCACCATTATTCAGCAAAAAAGAGTCTATTTAGAATAATAAATATTTTTATGTGAAATTAATATTTATTAGTTTCTTCAATATTGAAATAAATCAAATGAATTTAAAATATTTCATTGAGTATATAATATATTTATTTCATTAAAATAACTTATTAATTTTTTTTTTCAGTTTTTAATGATAAAACCTACTTGTGCATATGAACATTATTTTTCGTAAAATGAATTGCATTATATTTAAATAGTACTAAATATCATTTATAATTAATTTTGTACCAATGAATTAATTTTATTAACATTAATAGACAAAATTTCAATAATTTGTTTAATAATTTTCATAACTATTAATCTAATGTTTATGGGATAACTGTCTTTTTAAAAATTAATTTTTTTTATTAATATGTGGAATTTATATTGAACACAATGTTGTGTGAAATGAATGCTAAGATTAGTGTTTCGGGTAATGAATGAAATACTAAATGATTCATCTAATTAATTATAATCATAGTGTTCTGTATAATGAATGATAATGAAAAGATAAAAATACTTTTTAAAAAAAATATTTCACAAAACATTATGCTGTTACAACTCAATTGTGGGTATGAACGTAATTCCATACATTAAAGTGAGAACGCATACATTTATTCATTCTTCCTTAAAATAAATCAAATTATACAATATAATGATATCCCAAACGCTTAATTCATTTTATTGAATAATATAATACCTTTAATTCTCATATGAATGATAATCTATTAGTGAACTTATTTATTCATCATTCGATATGTTATTTTTCAGTATCTAAGAATCACTGATCATTGGATAATATTAATCTAATATGATGTACTATGTCTTTATTTTTCAACATTATAATAGTAGTTTATGTAATAAATAAATAATAAAACATGAAAATTTTCATATTAGGAATATGTTATAAATTACATTTTATAACATCATTTTTATGTGCTTAAAACATTTACATTGTAAAAATATTAAATTGTACAATATAATAATTACAAATGGGAAATGGGTTATATTTTATCTCAATATCTCATGAACCCACTATTGAAATCCAAATGTTCATTTGTAGCTTGTGTGTCGACTGGGATTCCCCCAATGATGATACTCTCTCATAGATCCACATTTCACTCTCTCTATCAGTTTCAACAAACATTTTGAAATCAATATATTGTTTACATGTAAATGATGTAATCATATTTTGACATCTTTTATAGGATTCTACATTAGTGTATTGGAATTTAGGGTTATAAATTTATTATTTTGAGAACATAATGATTGAAAATTATCATGTAGAGTTTACCTGGACTCTAATATGATGATTAGAATCATACGGACATAAACATGATTAATAGGCATATTACATTCCATCATTATGTTTAGAATATGGATAAAAAATAACTCATATATATGTTCAACCACCCATTATTGTTTCCCAAATTTTTCTCACCCTAAAAATCCTTTGTAAACAATCATTTTCTAATTAATAAAAACAAATATAACAAAAATATTCAATTTTTAGTATAATAGTTTAAAAGGAACTCTAAACATCGAAAATCATTATTTTTAACTACCTAATTTTTATCCAATGTTATATTCATCACCATATAGAAATTATAATTATTATTTAAATCTAGTAATATTATCATAGTCTAATAATATTTAATTTACATTTGATTTTAAAAATCCCCATTTTTTTCAATTGCTCAAAGAGTTTAAAAATTTGCTAAATATTTTTAAATTCAACATCATTTTCATCTCCTATTTATTGAAATGAAATACAATGTTTTTTGGTTAGGTGGAATCACACTTATTTTCCTCTTATGTTTTATGATAAAAAATGATATATAATCACATATTACGAAATCATCTTCTCCCAATTTTATTTTGAATTCCATCAAATTTAATTTGAAACTAAAATCATGTTATATCCTATTTTTCAAAGTAATGATAATTTATTTAGATATATCAATGACATTATCGAATAAACCCCTGTTAAAAATTATAGTATGATAATATGGTGATAAATATATTCTATAAATTTCTATTCATCCGATACAAATGTCATATTCATCATTTTTTTGTGTAAAATTTTATTATTAGAATAATATATCCTATAGTGAACTATAAATATTGCCTAAAAATCGAAGTTTCATGATGGACAAAAAGAAAAATTCAAATATTTTTTTTCATCATATATCATAACCCCATGAAAAAAAATTATTATATTAGTTGAATGAATCAAATATTATAATTGTTATAGTTCATTCTTCTTACAATATAGCTTGTATAGAAATTCATATATGGATAAAAATTTAATACTGATTGAATATTTAATTTTTTTCTGCACATCATGGGATGGATTCATTTGAGATTCTCGTCAGTGTTGTTTATAATTAATGAACTAATTAGTTGAATATTTTTCATGTTGTAAAACATATATAAATTAAACCATCATTGCATTTATTTTTATGCTTTCAACTCCATGCATGATTGAGTGAAAAAAAAAGTTAGAGAATAAAATTTATTTTCTCATTACCCATATTGGTGCACATATGGATGACGATCACCCCTCAAAAGGATATCATTTTTTATAATTATAACTGCTATTTTTTCACTTCATGTCTCCATTACTAAAATATTTTTTATAATATTCTTGCTAAAACGAAATTTCCAACTTTTTTTTAGTATGTTCCTAATGTGGGAATATATTATTATAATTATTAATGTTAGAACATTCACAATCAAATATCTTTTCCTCAACTAATATTATTTTTAGGATATTTCTTAATGTCTACGTATTTCTTTATATAATATAATCTACTTAGTATATTAAGAAAAAAATACCAAAAATATTTCCCAATGAACAATCAATAATAATAATAGTAATTGTCAATTAATGAATATATTTTTCAAATATATAAATTATAGAAAAACAATTTTTAAACTGAATAAATTGTTTGTGTTTTGAAAGATAAAATTTGACTAGGTTGAATATTTGAGATTTTTTTTGCAATATATGTATTTTATAAAATTAATGATAAATACATATTTATAAATTACTATCACTTTTATGATATCAATATTAAATAATAATTACAAAATTGTTTTCTCAAAATTTATGATAGAACAAAAAAATATTTAATAAGTAAAAGCATCACCAAAAAAATAGAATATATAATTTAGAAACATATGATAGAAATTTTAGAACACATTTATTGTTTTATTTAAATAAATAAAAGATATATAATATCTTTAGTGAAATAATAATTTTTAGATATACATTTAATTTTTAAAATGATTCAAAGTCCTAAAACTCTCATTTGGCCTTTTTATAATCCAATTACTTTCACGATAATGAAGCAGATACACAATTTATTCATAAATAGATTTTCATGATTAAAAAGAAAATATTTATGATAATAAATTACCATTTCATAATATGTTCTTATATTAGTATTAATTTATAGAGCATCTAATAATTGAATATCATTAAATGGTTTCCATAGTTAGATTCATTATATTAAAAAAAAATTATAACATCATTATAATTGTTATTTTAATCAATATTTTCCATAGTAAAATTTTTCTATTATATTAGGGTTAATAAATTATGTGGCGAAATTAATATAATACACAATGATGAAAATATATAAAGAAATTGAAAATATATTTTAATGACTTTCTATACTACCACGTTTTTTTATTTTATTTTTTTCCAATTTATACAACATTCAGGTGATAATTTTTCTATATTATTTTAATTCTTATAGTAATTATAAATGTTAAAATCATGTCATAAATAAATGGAACCCATCCCTCCCTCACAATTTCACAATATTGGAAAATATTTTATATGACATGATCTACCTAAATCCTTCATAATTACCTTATTATGGACTCATTTGTTAGTGTATCACCAAATTCCTATCGAAAGAAGGATAAAGAAGAAATCTAATGATTATACCAATGGAATAAGTAATTTTATAAATTGATTTCTTCTATACTTAATTTCTTGTAAATATATTCTTAATCCACTATAATGACATAATAAAATCATTATCATAATTTTACATACATTTCATTATGTTAATGAAAAAGAACATCTACCACCCTTCCTGTAATTAAAAAATTACAAGGTCACTCTAGTATATGTGAAATCTACATCCTCCATGGATGGAACATTTCATTCTACATAAAAATGTAAATAGAATATATATAGGTTAGATTTAATGATGAAGTATTTTAAATGTGGCATAATTATGATTATGCAATGAAAATTTATTTCATATGTTTCATTATCTTCATTTAATGAAAATATATAACACAACCCCTGCATACTTACACACAATGACCTCCATAAAATATGTGAGTAGATTTTTATATCCACCAAAGTTGGAATGTTCTAAACCATATTATTTTTCCAAATATGATACATGGGACCCAATTAAAATTTATGAGGTGATGAAAATATAAACATGTTTCCAGAATTGGAACCATTGACTAAATACAACATAGCATTTAACACATAAATAAATAAGATTAAATCAATATTAATCTGTTAATGTTTATTGAGAATTAATAAATTAATGATATATATATATATAGAATATAAAATAATAGTAAATATAAAGTTATCATATAATATTTTAGAAAGTGTCTAACCATGAATGAATATTATATAATTATTTATATTTCAATCTCACTTCTAATCAATATTGGTTATGATTAAATGTCATTTAGGTAAATAATATTTCATTCTTCTCTAATTTTTCTTAAATATTACTACCTCCATATTTTTTTTTGTTTCTTTCATGTTTCACATACATTTTAATTCTTTTTGTTCCCAAAATACTGATGGAATTCATATAAAAATGCCAATAAAATATATTATTTTTGGTCAAGAATAATTTTATATATGTTCACATGATTTATTTCGGTCGAATAATAATATTGGAATACTTAATGACTTAAAATGGTCTCATTTTATTATATATGACTTTATTTTAAATTTTTAAAATGTAATATTCCTATCTTTTTTCATATATGTCATTCGTGACTTTCCAAAAAATTATTGGCAATGAGAAATTTAGAATAATATTCTTAATTAATGGGTTTTTCACACTATTATTACAATAATTTTTATTTACAAATTATTATATAATTTATATTTTTAGTACTAATATGTAATCCAAATATTCTAGGATGTTATCATTTTAATATTATTATAAATATAATTATTTTTTAAAAATTTCCTAATTGATTTAAATTTAATTATTTGTATTATTTTTATCCATCAAGCATTTGGTTAACAATGCATAATTTCTATTAAACAGTCCATTATATTAATTTTTATAATGATATTTTCTTGATGTCAAACTGAAACCTTATGATAAGTTTTTTTGATGTGATTTGAAACAATCTATTTATCATAATAATATAAGCATTATATTAAATTTCGTTCATTTGTTTAGATAATATTTTAATCTATAATTTCTAAAATACGTGGGTATATAAAAAAATAACTTTGGATTTTGGGATCTTTATTCATCTCATAATGATTTATTGATTATATAATAAACTTTGAAAAAGGATTTATTTTCAAATCAATCATTTCCTTGATGTTATCTTTGTTTTTAAAAATCCATTATTCTTTTTATATAATGTTTCTCATTACTCACCATATTCATTTTACAATGAATATATATAGGATCATTAATATTTTCTTTAAACCACATAGCCTTGATAATATTACTAGTGAATTTATTAAATAATTAAAAATATTTTATTACATTTTCTGGGGAAATATTTATGTTATATATATATTATTCAAGATATATATTTATATATTAATAAGGAATATGTAATATATATTTTAATGTTCTTTCAAAACATTTGGAATGCACACGACATGTTTAAATACTATGCAAGTTGTGTTATAGACCTTATACAAGTTTATGAGAATGGGAGGTTCTGTTTTATCCCCTAGTTGGGTCTTGTATAGTAACACCAAACAAATATGTTAGAATGTATTATGTGTTTTCTATGTCTTCATTGTCTACCGATCCATTTATTGAGACTTTTTAATAAGGGACTCCTCATTAAAAATATTATTTATATAATTAAATAATACTTCATTAAAAATTCATAAATAATTTTCAATATGATCACAATGTTAAAAATATCCACATATATTCTTCAACTTCATGTTATTGATTATATTCATAATTATTAGATTAATTAATCAAAATTATTAGTTATTAATTATTGTTTTTTGATATCTACTTCTCTAAAAAACATCATAATTAAAATTTCATCTCCCCATTTATATTTTCAAATTTTCCATGGGTATAAAAATGGGATTTTTAAATAATATACTTGAATAAAAAAAGTAATATGAACGTTTTACAGTTATTTACAATCTATTAATTATGTCTACAATGTTGTACCAGCCTTAAACCTGCACTCCTAGATAGGCTGTAAAAAACTTAAAAACTATATTGATGGATATATAGAAATTAGTGTGAAAAAATATTTTTTACCTAAACAATGTGTCACAAACCATGCTAGCACCTCATCCAATCTAGTGCTCGACTTGGTCTGTTTCAAAACTCTAAGGGTGTTCCTTATCCCAACCAGCTAGCAGAAGTTCCTAGGTATAATAAATAAAGAGTGGGAAATATTTACCATATTTTTTATGCATTAAAAAACAAACATTAATAAAAAAATAAATAAAAAAATTCAGACTATCAAAACCTTAAAAAAATTCAGAATTGACTTATAAGGTTTAAGTTAAAAAAACAATGATAAAACCAAATAGGAATCACAAGTTCATCACAAATACCACAACATGGAAAGGGGTACCACCTTCAATCCCTCTCAACGAAACTTCTCTATGATAAACGTCTAGAAACCCAAACCATCATGTCTAAAGGCATTTCCCTTACATGTGTCCAGTATCACCATGTTTACATAAACCCATAGAAGTTACTATGGTGTGATCCTATGCCCAATAGGATTCCATAAAATATAATATTCCATGCTATAAACATTATAATACAAATATATTACAATTTATTTGTAAATAGGAGATGCAAGTAACAATGTTGAGGTAAAAAAGTAAAATGAGAAAAAATATTAAAGAAAGATACTTTTAAAAAGAAAACATTCATACAAAATTACAAATAAAAAATATTGTATGCCGATGATAATTTCGATATATCTAATGATCACTAGTCACAGGAAATTCCCCTAGGCACTATCAGTTAATGATATAATAGGCACCTCGTATCATGGTGAAATGTGGCATAAAACAATAACCGATATAATTATCATGTGTGAGACACTAGAGAGGAGAAACTTAAAAAATTATAGTGGTTTAAAATCATCATCCAAGATTATTTATTGTTTTAGTCATTCATCCCACTAAGTGAAACTAGGTCGTAGCCACTTCTGCATCACTATCATGTTAGTTCGAGTCTTCCCACCTAGATACATGGAATTCTCTTTTGATCAAAATGATGTTTCACATGTCATATAACACCACATGTATATTTAAACAACCAAACAAGTATGTACACATCACATTCTACCAATTTCGGATGAAAATCACATTTTAAAATCATATGTACACCAAAAACATTTCCAAATATGTTTTGAAACTCATACTTAATTTAGTAAATAATTTGAATAGTTTATAAAAAAATTACTATAATGATTTTACACCAAAAACACAATCAAATAGAACTTTAAAAATAAACTAAACTCCAAATCCAAATAAACACTCGATCTTTATCCCTTACATAATTTAATAAACCAATTTTAACATTTATTGAACACTACTAAGTCACACAACAATGTTTTACATAAGGAACATACCCATATTTTGTATATAAATTCAATTTTAAATTCACAAACATATTTAATCTTATCAAAAATCACTTTCACACCACACATAATAATCATTGAACATGAAAAATGAATCAAGAAATAAATATAAATTCACCAAATACGGTGTATACAAAGAACAACATACCTTTGGTGTGAAAATGACCAAAAATAGAAGTGAATTTAAGAATTCACCTAAACCACACCAAAAGAAATAAAAAACATACCATAATCATTAAAATTGAACCCAGAAATGAAATATGAAATCCTAAGAACAAAACCCTATCTTCTGAAAAAATAATACACTAATCAACGAGGGAAGAAATAATTAGAAGGAGGAAGAGAACATGGATGAACTCATTTACTATAAGGATCCTAATGTTTCCACACCATATCCACTTCAAAAAAGGTGTCCAAGTGACCAAGTGGGATCTAGGACACCTCAAATGGATGAAAATAAAGCGTGGGGGAAAAGAGGTATGGAAATGGGGTTATATACAAAAAGGGGGGAAATGGCAAAAAGTATATTTTTTAAGGATCTAGATTGTGAACATGTTCAGTCTGCATAGTTTAATAAAATGTGTAGAAAACCATGCTACATTATATATATAGCCACATAGTTATAGTATAGGGTGCATAGTTGTGCAGTGGCCATGTGATAGGTTATGTCTCCTACCACATAATTACCTAGGTCGGGTGCATGGTTCCCACAAACCGTGCGCCTATTTCTGGCCACCCAATAATTACCTATTATCACCAAAATTCAAAAGGTAACCTATAAAGAAATTATAGATAAAAAATCAAAAATACCAAAAAGGAATGACACATATGTGAAAATTCTTAGTATTATGAAAACATTCCACCATTAGAATGTCATCTCGAATTTTGATTGGAAAATAAAAATGGATACTCTTGCTCAACCCATAAATTTTTCTCCCAAACCTCATGAAAATCATTTCCATGTTACAATATGATAAATCCTAGTGGAATAAACATCCACCTAATCACATTATCTTTGGAATCAACACCTCTCAGTATCCACACAAACATAGATAAATGTGGCTCTGTTGTCATTTCTTCCCAATTATACACATGGGATGGGTTATGATTATATTACATTAATTGGGAGTCATGAAATACATCAAGAATTTATTTCAACCCAGAAATCAAAGATAACCTGTATTCTAAATTTCTAATCCACTCGTTGATATTGAAAGGGATGACATACCTCGATGCTATTCTTCCCAGCTTTCCCTAATGATGATGACCCAAGAAAGGGTACACTTTCAAGAACACCCAATCAGCCATGGAAAACTCAATATCATGACACACTGTATCAGAATATGATTATTTCCAACTACGATCTATCAATAACCACTTCCTAATTAACGTTTATTTCTCCCAATTCTCTTATACATATCTTGGTCCCAATAACGAGGTCTGTCCCTCCTCAACCCAACATTATGGATTCCGAAATTTATGACCATAAAGAACCTTTAACAAAGTGATTAAAATTTATAATTATTACCCATTTTTATATAAAAACTCAACCAATGAAAAATTACTTTCTCATGATCCACCACAACATAAAATAAAAGTGCAAAGCATATCCCCTTGAATTGGATTTTCCCGCTCCGTGTGACTATCCAGTTGAGGATGGTATGCCACACTCCTCTTAATCTATGAACATAGTTCGTTTTAAAGGACTTACAATAATAGAGTGGTAAAATGGGTGTTTCTATCTGAATCCACTACCGATATTATACCATATATCCTTACCACCTCTATTACACACAATAGGCTTAACTTATAAACTTTTGTTGAATCTCTAATTAGAATAAAAATCAATAATTTTTTAAAATGGCCAATTACCACAAAAATGGAGTTACATGCAAGAAAAATTCATGAAAAAAGAACAATTAAATCCATGGTGACCTTTTCCCACTTTTAGTTAGGAATGTGTAAGAGTTGAAGCATTCTAGAGGGCCTTTGAGGCTCTGCCTCTACATGATGACATTTATAGAACTGTAATAAGAAATCACCTTTGTCGTGACTCAATCATAGGCACCAAAACATCTGAAAAATATCATAATATATTTTTGTATCTCTATGATGAATGAATCACTAACATTTGTGTCTATCATAAGCCAGAACCTACCTTAGAGATAATGTCACCATGAAAGGACACATAAATAATAAGACTCCCTAGGGAGACAACAACCAATCCGAAGATGTCTCACCATCATGAAGAAACCTCACAGTCAATTGAATGATAACATCACCAAGATTTTCTTACTTAATAAAATCCCAAAAATAATGAGTTAACTAAAAAATTTCCTTGAATGAACGTCCATTGTTATTCTTGGTCTCCAAGTTCATCTAGGAAATTATCCACATAAATGGCCACTCATCACTAGAATTTCTCAAGGCATACACTAGAACATATCTTCTCAACCCTTTATACACTACATTTTCTTTTCATGGGGTGTTGATTGTATCAAATAAAATATCTATATATATTAAATCCAATAACCCTTCCTCAAATTGAGATTCTTTTTTGAGAATATATAGTATATACGTTTATGATTCGAACAAACCATAAATATCTCCCTAAAAGTATAATGATCAAATGTATTCAGGGAATGATTCAACACTGTTAAATATAATTCTTGGGTTGGGTAATTCTTTTCATGTGGTCTTAGTTGGAAAGGAACATATTCCACTACATGATCATCTTTCATGAGAACACACATGAGGTCCATACATGAATCATTCCAATTAACCACATAGCCATCTCTAGATTCTTGAAAGAAAAATATAGATGTGGTAGACAACCATCACTTAAACTCTTAAAAGGATTAAGGGAACTCTAGTATCAATTAAAATATCAACCATTTTTGAGTGAATGTTGTCTTTTATGAGTCATACAAAGAGAAATCATAAAAAACCGTATGTAATAAACTTCCAGTCCAAGAAAAATCCTAATCATGAAAACATTTTTGGTTACTCCCATGAAATAACTACACTGATATTCTTGGGGTCCTCTAAAACACCATTTTCTGAATCACAGGACCCAAAAAATTGACTTACATCATCTAGAAGGTTATCTCTAAAATATTTACATATTGGATATGATGCCAAATATTCCCCAAAATGATCTGCAAATGATTCTCATTCACCTCATCAAATCCAGCTAAACTAGGATGTCATCCATGAATACCACAATGATGGAGTCCATATACTAGTGGATCACTATTTTCATGAGTGAAAAAACGCCTACTGGAGCATTGGTCAATCCTAATGAAATTACCAAATTCTAAAAGTTCTCATACATTCATTGGAATGTTCACATTAGTATATCCACCTCTCTCACCCCAACATTTTCGTAACCCGAACACCCTTCTATAACGGAAAAAAACTTTTCCCCATTTATTTTGACAAACACATAATCAATTATAGGAAAAGGTTATTTATTATTAATGGTTAACTTATTTAGCTTCTAGTACTCGATTCATAACTCGAGAGATCAGTCGACCTTCTTCGTAAATAGAACATGTAAAAATCAATCAGAGGTGTTAGGGTGGGTAACCCCTTTGGATTCCAAATATATAATTTTTATCCTTAATTGCCGCAAATTGGTGGGAACATATGGTATGATGGGAGAGATATCATATGATTTCTAATAACCAAATGAATCTAGATAAGCATGAAAAATCACCAGGAAATACCTTTGTGAACTCACCCACCACAAGAGGAAATCAACCCCCTGGAGCAGCAGCACCACCCTCCAGATTGAGCGATGATATGTAAAAGACCTTATTTTTTAACTGTTGGTGTGGGGGTCCTACATGCCCTAACCGAGGATAACATTCCCCAAGAAATACCTGAGTAATCCCATTAGGTGCCATGAAAATCACCCATAACCTATATCGATTGATATGTTCTTGGAAGAAAAATATCCATTCCATGCAGTGGATTACACAAAAAATGTTCATATCCAAGACCATGAAATCCCACTACATTTCAACCCCTATCATAGAGAGTGAAAAAGACAAGAAACCTAAAACCTTCCTCCTTTTTTCTATCCCAATAGTGTTTCCAACTCCATTAAAAGAGTCATCAACTTGTTTGTCCAGATCAAAATATTCACAAGATAGGTAGATATAAAATAAATAGAGACACCCGTATCAAATAAAAGATATTCTATAAAAGATACAATCAGAATGGTATCTCAAATTCTTTAGATCCCTTCATCATGTCCCCTAGTTCCTGGTCTACAACATGAAGATGCATGGTCAGTGCCTAATAATGAAGACTCACATGCGACTCTTCCCTGAATTGGATATGACATGATGATGGCCTTGTTCCTCTACCCAAACCAATAAATTAATATCCCATCATCTTAGATAACCATGACTGAAATGAAATTACCCTAGATGCCACATTTCCTACTCTACACTGGTATGGTCGCATCACCCTGTAAAAATGATTCGAGTGCCCGATAACCCCACATTAATGAAAATTCCTATGAAGAGATATACATGAAGGTCAATTGTTCCTTGTCCTCTCACACAGATGTGACATAGAAAACCCAAAATCAGAAGCTAAAAGTGATTACTAACTAGAAAGAAGTCTTGAACCAACACCTCTCTTCTTCTGCTACTCATCATTGTTCCTCTTCTTTATAGATTAACTTCTACTACCCCCCAATGATATTTCCACATAGAATCCAGACCTGTCCTTATAGTCAATATACACCATAAATATAAAAAAAACCTCATTATAGGACTTCAATTTAAATAGGAATACCTGATTATAAATCTCCCTTTTAAAAACCATATTAAAACTTCTAAGCCTTTATCATCTCTTTGGATAAAATTTCTGGTGCACAACAGACTAGATCAAAAAAGTGGATAGAATACTCCATCACTAACTGGACCCCTAGAACATAATCCATACACTCCCAATATAAGGCCCAATCTTAATCCTTACTTAATATTTAATTAAATGAATAATTCACATTGAGGATCTTTTCATGGTTTAGAGTTTTAGAGAATTAGGAAATACCTATTACATCTCAAAAGATTACAAAGTATACACTTCTAATAAGTTTCCATAAAATAAAAACTCTTAAAAAGAAACATGTTTAGTTCCATGTTTTAGATATCATGCTTTCCATTGATCTCATCCATGACCCTATTCCATATTAAGTCCTGTGAAAAATATTTCAAAAAACATGGGGTGAGCATAAAAAGCTCAGTAAGGGATACACAAAGAATAAAAACTGTTAGTTTTTCAAAACAACAAGTAAACCATGTATGCTTTATCAAAGTAATAATTTTCACCTTTATGAAGTAGTAAAAAAACTCTTCAATGAATAAAAGATCATTACTTACCCTTTTGTAACCAAAAGATTACCATAAAACCCATATAAAGAGCACATAACATAAAAAGGTAACTTGGGACATAAACATACTTAAATGGAATAACCATACGGTCGACTTCCAAACATACTTAAAGGAATAGCCATACGGGAAACTTCCATACCCAATGCATTGGAGGTTATAACATAACCACCCGTCCTGGTATTCACGGCACCACCCGTCATATGGTTTATCACGTAACCACCCGTAAAATGTTCAAGTACCATCATTACACATAAAATATTGAAAATATAAACATTTCAACAACAAAATTTCATTTGCAATCACAATAAGTAATTCCAAGATATTGAATTAATCAATCCATTTTTCAAAAATTATTTTAAAGTGACTTTTGAATCAAAGTGTCCCAAACCACTTTGAATATTTTAATGGAATTATAATTTTAAAACATTAATTTACATATAAATAAATACTTAAAACCATTTTTAAAACATGGACATTAGAGATAACGATTTAGAATAATGAATCTTTAAAACATTTAAAACAATATTTTTGTTAAAGAGTTTTTAAAAAAATGAGAGACTCTTGAATAAAAATAATTGAGGAATAACATTTAATCCTAACATTATAATATCATGAGAATAAAGGGATTCATGATATAATATGCCAAAGGATAGTATACACACCATATAAGAGTGAATTGGTGCATAACAACAATGAAGTCTCAATGGAAATGTAAATTGAGATGAAATCCACTATAAAGATGGTATCCTTAAATTAAGGATAAATATATCACATAATTATGTGTGAGAAATATAAATACACCCAATATAAGTGGATATTATGTGTGAAACAATCATAGGTCATTCACACATAATCTTGGAAAAATGAAACCAATGACATAGATATTTAACTCAAGGAAATGAGAATCAGTTATGATTTCCCATACAAGTTCGTAAGAATTTATCAATGAGATGATTATGTGTAGAAATAGTATATCCACACAATGGTTTGTGGAAATTACAACATAGAGATTCCACACATAATATTGTCATAATAAAATCAAGAAGTAGAGGTTTAACCCGAATAATTGGAAGTGGGTTAAGAAGTTCCCTTACAGAAATCCGACAGCCTAACGACGTCACTTAAAAATTCCGAAAATGAGTCGATGAGAGAGAAAATGGTATCTCATCACTTGGAGATAAAATTTACACAAATAAGGATATATAATAACATATCCCAACATAAAATTATGTGAATTAAAAGACATAACAAAATAAGTCTTTTAAAAAGAGGAGGGCGAAAGGTCCCCTTACCGAGTTGGGTATCTTTCGAAACGTACACCCCATGGAAGAAGGGTCATAAAATGAATATTTAAATACCCATAAATAAAATTATACTAAAAAAGTGTATAATAACGGGTAGTACATACACCACTCAATGGAAATAGTGGCAAACGTAGCATAAATGTCACGAAAATAAAAGTGAGATGAAAAATCCCTTACGAAAACTCGGCAGCCTAACGACGCCACTTAAAACATCCAAAAATGGATTTATGAGATCAAATAGGGTCTCTCATAATATGAACATAATAATTCCAGTATGAGTAATATAAAATAACATCTCCAAACATAATAAATATGAGCTTAAAATAAATGACATAAAAGAGAGTACTTAAATTGAAAGAGAGAGATTGGATCTCTTACGAAAATTTGGCAGCCTAACGGCGCCACTCAAAACATCCAAAATGTATTGATGAGAGAAAATAGGTTCTCTCATCATAGGAAAATAAAAATTAAAGTAAGAGTAAATTTAAAAGAACATCCCAATCATAATAAATATGAGCTTAAAAAGAATGACATAAAAGAGTGTACTTAAAAAAGAAAGAGAGGGGTAGGATCCCTTACCTCAAGTCCGACTTCTCTTGTTCATTTCATTATATTAATGAATAATAAACTTGGGTAAATTTATAATTTCTTAAGGAATTCTTTTAAATATTATTAATTAGTTAATATCACATGTTATAATGTTATAATAATTGGTTAATAACGTGAGTTCATATCAGACGTTTTTGTCGATGTTTGGTACATGAGTCAAAAATGAACTTGTTTGAAAATGATTGTCCATGTAGTTATAATTAAATCATCTCCAGAATATTATTAATGATTTAAATATCATATATATATTGTACATATTCATTTTATACTACTCCATAAAATTTGGAGATAAAAAGAAATGAAATGCACCGTTCATGGAGACGGTAGGTCGTGCGTACGCATGAACGCTACTTTCATTACTTTGTCATATTAATGTAATTAAAAATAATTGAGAGATATATATATTATAATTACAGTATAATATATATGTTATATAGGTCACATATGTTCATTAATTGCATTCTTTATAAATTCCATGTATTGCATGAACGAGTCACATCACTTGAGGGGGCGGTAGTCCACACTTCCTCGTATGAAATTATCGCATTTGCACAACATGAAAAGCATAAAGGCATGTTTTAAATATAAAATTCAGAAGCATATAGAAAACATAAATATCATATATATCATATATAAAATATAGTGACATCATATTGGCCACCATGAAAGGTGTTAAGAGAAGATTGAACAATCATCGTTTCGTGAGGCAGAAATTATCCATCCACAGAAACAGTATGTTCTTTAACCATTAGATGAAAGTGTGTGTAAGTGTATCTCGAATAATTCACATAAAAACATCATAGTATATGTAAGATACTGTTGTTGTTACAAAATAATTGAATAAAAAGAGTTTAGAGGGTTGGAGAAGCAAAATAAAACATAAGAACACAAGAGAGGACACTGCATTTAAATCGGGTAACTCTCTTTTATTTGAGATCAAAGGCTTCCTTGGAAAGGATTCTGCCCAATGTGAGGCTTCACTGATGAAGAGTGGGATGTGGAGAGATGAAATGGGAAGGGGTTGTCCAAGCCAAAGGCTTTATAGGTGTGTTTAAGGTGGTAGAGGTGGGGGCCTTTTATAAGAGGAGAGGAGGGGCACTCTTGGAAAGTCAAAACAAGTTACATTATTTTAAAATGAGTTTCGGATTTTAAAGGTCCCAAATTGATATATGTCGAGGTTATAGTGATAAGGGTTCGAAATCCACCCATAAAATAGGTTTTTTACAAGTTTAGGTCTTAGATTTTACATTATCTTTTCAATTTATTTAAATCGTTAAATAATGAGGAAATCGCTGCATCATCATGATGTCATAAATAAGTTAATTTATTTAATGTCTAAAAATTATAAACAAATAAAATGTTGTAGGAAATATTTTTATCTTTCCAATGACTATTTATAGTAAAAAATATGACTTTTATAACCCTATGTAAAAATTGTTTTAGTAAAACAAGTCATGTTTGTGATATTTTTATTTTAACTTTAAATAAAAAGTTATTTATGTCATTTTCCTACCAAAGTGGCTCCATGGGGTCCCCAAGCTGACCCATGGATTTTCTTGGTTTTCCATGACACATAAAATAAGGGTAGTACATGTTTCTAGGTCATTTCATATTATTAAAACATTATTTTTACCTTAAACTACACTATTTACCTCTAATCATGATTAAAAACTTAAAAGTTACTATTGACCATTTTTTTTTAATTTCATTGAACCACATTTTACTTCTTAATGACAGCCATGTATGTCAGATTTTTGAAATTCAAAATGCAGAGGTGGTAAGATTTCATTTAAATGGAAAATCAGTTTTTATAAGTACCACTTAGTGGTTTCACTATTCATCAAAAATTGAATTTTTTCAGAAAAATACCAAAACATCACCCTAAGCTACATTTGATATTCTGAATTAAAAAATGAATTATATTTTAAAAAATTAAAAAAATATAAGTGTCATTAATTAATTTAATAATTAATTCCCACTGATAGAGCAAATAGCGTGTTTTTATGAAACAATAAGTATCAAAAGATTGACACTAGTTTATGTCCGATTTCAAAGTGAAAATATTCCAATTACCACAATTGGATTAAAAGATAAAAATTTATTCTAATTGAACTTTAAAACCAATTCAAAATTTAATCTAATCATATAAATAAATTAGATTAAAAAGTGGTTTTGAATTAAAATACAACATTTTTCACTATTTATTAAAAAATGTACTTTATCGAAAAAATACCAAAAATTTACACAGAGTAAATTTTGATGTCCCAATTCTAAAGAAGAATTTTATTTTGCCAAATATAACACATAAAATTTTCAAAAAGTGGATTTAAATGAGGTTCGCCGTAAAAAGGCGTTTAATCGAACTTTTAAAGAATATTAGAATGTTTATGCTTAAAATTTGATTCATTCGCATTTTTAATCCTCTAACATTTATTGTAAAATGTAAAAATATTTGAAAAAAATACATAATCATTTTTTAGTTAGTTCTGTTCTTTCCCGCCATTACAATGGCTAGGCGTTAACTACCGTTTAAAATAATATTATTTTATTATTAGAGTGCAATGTAAGATTTCAAAGGAACTCGTTGTCGCGTATTGGGTATGCCATCAAGCATATCTTTCCCTTTAAAGTATTATTAATATTTTTTTTCAGAAATATGGATAAATATAAAAATGTCATATTCTTTATTTACCTGGGGTGTTACATCCTTCCCCCTTTTGGGAATTGCATCCTCGCAATTTTAAAATTGGGCTTGGAAACTCCATTGAAATTCCCACATCGGAAAAGGAGTAAATTAAACTATCACATTAAAAGAAAGAAAGGTAAGTACAAAGGTCACCTGAGTTAACCCATACTAGGATTACATGTATGAAAATATGGATATGGAGGAAAAAACAAAGGGTCATGTTCTGATGGAGAGTGATAGTAAACATGTCTAGGAGAAAGTTAACTATAAGAAAATCACAAACTTGTGATGGGTTAAATGGTATTGGATTCCCCAGTAGGAAAAGTTAATGGAAAACATTTTAAATTTACTTTTCATTGAGAAATTTATTTTAGAGCTTAACTAAAACATAAGGAAACATACTTACTTTTCATGTTGACTTTCAACTTTTACTAGATTTCATATACGAACCCATATTTTCCCCAAAAGATGAGTATTTAGGATGAATTGTTTACATTAAGAGAGCTATAATCAACTTCTAAAGAATCACCTAACCCAAAAAAGAGAACTATATACTTCCCTTGTCTTTAGACTTTAACCAAAACCAAAACCAAAAAGGTTAGTACAAGATCAGATAATCCGGAAAAGGATAAACCTTTATAAAAAGAAAATATATTCTTAATCTCCAAAATTTGTCCAACAAAACCCAAAGTTCAACGAAGACCATATGATAAAAAAAATTCCATAAAATTATTCAATGTAAACCAAACTAATATTGAAACCCAAATAGTTGAAGGATTTAATCACATAGTCCTCCATGGTTCAAAATAACACTTATCTCCAAATAACATCAGTTGCTCTTAAAGTCTCATATTGAAAAGTAATTAAACTAATCACATATCCTCCATTATACGTTAATAATATCCATAGATAACCCAAAATAAACTTACTCTTAATTCATAAAATTATTTAACTAAAAAGAATTAGTCAAACTAAGTAGGGACTTTACGTAGTCAAGTGGTAGGCGATAAATATCAGTCACACTTTGGTTGTGGGTTCGATTCCCGCAGCTTTGTCCGACGCGACGGGTTGTCACACGGTCTGCGTGTTGTCCTTTTTATAAAACTCCAAAAATAACCCTAACATGTTATAACTTCAATAGTTTCCTTATACCTCTCATTTTCATCCAAATTCATTACGATCTCAAAATCTTAATTCTTGAAGTCTTATTTCACTACCATAAGATAAAATAAAACGATTCCCAAATTGAATAATAGCATACCTTGATCATGGAGTCCACTCGGTTTCATCGTCATCTTGTTCATGTAGGTAGACGTCCCATGCATTACAACAATGATTTATAAATACTTAAAAATCATTTTCTTCTGCCATCCAAATACACATTGTACAAAATGGGTCATATGGGTGTTCATAGAAAAACAGTTTTGGAAAATAATCATGTATGACATATAATTCCAAAACATCTGATAAAACATGATTACTATAAAATAGTCAGACAAAATTTGAGTTGAAACTTTCTATTATTGGTCCTTTTAAAATACCATAAGTATGTGCTAAGAGACTATATTTTAAAAGCAAATATAAGTAGGTTGCGCAAAGGTCTCCTTCCCTAGTACCATTTGTAAAATCATAATATGCTTCAAATTCTTGTGATAAGGTAAAATATTTGAAAATACATTGATAATATTTTCCTTTCCTGAAAGTATGAGAATATTGTGAAAATAGTATTTGTCTAAATACAACCCATGATCCACGATGATAACGAGGTAGAGTGGTGGCGTTTGATATCTCAAACAACTGTTGCAAGTGAGTAGTATGCTAGAAAAAGTTTCACAATCATCCGAACAAGACTTTGCAATAATTATTGCAAGCATGTCATCAGGAAGAGATAGGAATGTTGTTTGAGATCCTTCTCCTTCCATTCGTAACTGAATTTACTTGTCCTGAAAAAAAGTTATAAAATAAGTATTTAACTAAAAAAATAGATATAGGGACTAACCATGTGTCTAACAAAAACTCCTAAACCCTAAAGTTTTCTAAACCGACTTTTGATACCAACTATAAGGCCCGACCTTAAACCTTACTTAATATTGAATTAAATGAATAATTCACATTGAGGATCTTTTCATGGTTTAACGTTTTACAGAATTAGGACATAACTATTTCATCTCAAAATATTACAAAGTAGACACTTCTACTAAGTTTCCATAAAATAAAAACTCTTAAAAATAAACATGTTTTGTT
Source organism: Viscum album (assembly GCA_963277665.1). NCBI lineage: Eukaryota > Viridiplantae > Streptophyta > Magnoliopsida > Santalales > Viscaceae > Viscum > Viscum album. Next base: position 1,705,732,772 of record OY728140.1, on the reverse strand, counting down.
CCATGTTTTAGATAGCATGACTTTCCCTTGATCCCATCCTTGACCCTATTCCACATTAAGTCCTGTGAAAAACATTTAAACAAACTCGGGTTGAGCATAAAATGCTCAGTAAGGGATACACAGAGAATTAAAACTGTTAGTTTTTCAAAACAACAAGTAAACCACGTATACTTTATCAAAGTAATAATTTTCACCTTTATGAAGTAGTAAAAAAACTCTTCATTGAATAAAAGATCTTTAATTACCCTTTTGTAGCCAAAAGATTACCATAAAACCCATATAAAGAACACATAACATAAAAAGGTAACTTGGGACATAAACATACTTAAATGGAATAACCATACGGTCGACTTCCACACATACTTAATGGAATAGCCATACGACCGACTTCCATACCCAATGCATTGGAGGTTATAACGTAACCACCCGTCCTGGTATTCACGACACCACCCATCATATGGTTTATCACATAACCACCTGTAAAATTTCCAAGTACCATCATTAAACATAAAATATTGAAAATATAAACATTTAAACAACAGCCTTTCATTTGCAATCACAATAATTAATCCCAAGATATTGAATTAATCAACCCATTTTCAAAAATCATTTAAAAGTGGTTTTTGAATCAAAGTGTCCCATACCACTTTGAAGCTTTTAACAGAATTATAATTCTAAAACATTAATTTCCATATAAATAAATATTGAAAACCAATTTGAAAACATGGACATTAAAGATAAATATTTAGAATAATGAATCTTTAAAACATTTAAAACAATATTTTTGTTAAAGAGTTTTTAATAAAATGAGAGACTCTTGAATACAAATAATTGCGGAATAAAATTTAATCTGAACATTATAATATCAGGAGAATAAAGGTATTCATGATATAATATTCCAAAGGACAGTATACACACCATATAAGAGTGAATTGGTGCATAACAACAATGAAGTCTCAATGGAAATGTAAATTGAGATGAAATCCATTATAAAGATGGTATCCTTAAATTAAAGATAAATTTATCACATAATTATGTGTGAGAAATATAAATACACCCAATATAAGTGGATATTATGTGTGAAACAATCATAGGTCATTCACACATAATCTGGGAAAACAAAACCAATGACATAGATATTTAAATCAATGAAATGAAAATGAGTTATGATTTCCCATACAAGTTTGTAAGAATTTATAAATGAGATGATTATGTGTATAAATAGTATATCCACACACAGTTTTGTGTAAATTACAACATAGAGATTCCACATATAATCTTGGAATAATAAAATCAAGAATTAGAGGTTTAACCCAAAGAATTGAATGTGGGTTAAGAAGTTCCCTTATAGAAATCTGACAGCCTAACGACGTCACTTTAAAATTATGAAAATGAGTCGATGAGAGAGAAAATGGTATCTCTTCACTTGGACATAAAATTTACATAAATAAGGATATATAATAACATATCCCAACATAATATTATGTGAATTAAAAGACATAACAAAATATGTCTTTTAAAAAGAGGAGGGCGAAAGGTCCCCTTACCGAGTAGGGTAACTTTCGAAATGTACACCCAATGGAAGAAGGGTCATACAATGAAGATGTAAATACCCAAAAATTAAATTATACTAAAAAAAGTGTATAATAAAGGGCAGTACATACACCACTCAAAGTAAATAGTGGCAAACGTAGCATAAATGTCACGGGAATAAAAGTGAGATAAAAAATCCCTTAGGAAAACTCGGCAGCCTAACGGCGCCACTTAAAACTTTCAAAAATGGATTTATGAGATCAAATAGGGTATCTCATAATATGAACATAAAAATTACAGTATTAGGGATATAAAATTACATCCCCAAACATAATAAATATGAGCTTAAAAGAAATGACATAAAAAAGAGTACTTAAAAAGAAAGAGAGAGGTTGGATGTCTTATGAAAATTCGGCAGCCTAACGGCGCCACTCAAAACATCCAATATGGATTGATGAGAAAAAATAGGGTCTATCATCATATGAACATAAAAATTAAAGTAATATTAAATTTAAAAGAACATCCCAATCTTAAGAAATATGATCTTAAAAGGAATGACATAAAAGAGTTTACTTAAAAAGAAAGGGAGGGGTAGGATCCCTTACCTCATGTCTGACTTGTCTTGTTCGTTTCTTTATATTCTTGAATAATAAAATTTGGTCAATTTATAATAGATTAAGTAAATATTTTAAATATTATTATTCAGTTCATATCAGATTTTATAATGTTATAATAATTGGTTATAATGTGAGTTCATATCAGACGTTTTTTTCGATGTTTGGTACATGAGTCAAAAATGAACTTGTTTGAAAATGATTGTCAATGTAGTTATAAGTAAATCATCTCCAGAATATTTTTAATGATTTAAATATCATATATATATATATTAAATATTCATTTTATACTACTCCATAAAATTTGGAGATAAAAACAAAATGAAATGCACCGTTCATGGAGACGGTAGGCCGTACAGACGCATGAACGCTACTTTCATTTCTTTGTCATATTAATGTAATTAACAATAATTGAGAGATATATATATTATAATTCCAGTATAATATATATGTTATATAGGTCACATATTTTCATTAATTGCATTCTTTATACATTCCATGTATTGCATGAACGAGTCACATCACTTGAGGGGGCGGTAGTCCACAATTCCTCGTATGAAATTATCGCATTTGCACAACATGAAAAGCATAAAGGAATGTTTTAAATATGAAATTAAGAAGAATAGAGAAAACATAAATACCATATATATCATATATAAAATATATTGACATCATAATGTCCTACAAGAAAGGTATTAAGAGAAGATTGAACAATCATCGTTTCATGAGGCAGAAATTCACCATCCACAGAAACACTATGTTCTATAACCATTAAACGAAGTTGTGTGTATGTTTAGATCTAATGCTTCACATAAAAAAATCCTAGTATATTTAATATACTGGTTTTGTTACAAAATAATGGAATAAAAAGAGTTTAGAGGGTTGGAGATGCAAAATAAAACATAAGAACACAAGAGAGGACACTACCTATAAATCGGGTAACTCTCTTTGATTTGAGCTCAAAGGCTTCCTTAGAAAGGATTATTCCAAACGTGAGGCTACAATGATAAAGATAGGGATGTGTAGAGATTAAATGGGCAGGGTTTGGCCGAGCAAAAGGCTTGAGAGGTGTGTTTAAGGTGGTAGAGGTGGGAGCCTTTTATAAGAGGAGAGGACGGGCACTCTGGGAAAGTCAAAAAAAAGTTACATTATATTCAAATGAGTTTCGGATTTTAAAGGTCAAAAATTGATATATTTCGAGGATAATGTGATAAGGGTTTTATATCCACCCATCCAACAGGTTTTTTACATGTTTAGGTCTTATATTGTACATTATCTTTTCATTTTATTTAAATCGTTCAATAATGAGGTAATCGCTGCATCATCATGATGTCATAAATAAGTTAATTTATTTAATGTCTAAAAATTATAAAAAAATACTATGATGTAGGAAATATTTTTAAATTTACAATGACTATTTATAGTAAAAACTATGACTTGTATAACCCCATGTAAAAATTGTTTTAGTAAAACAACTCATGTTTGTGACATTTTTATTTTAACTTTAAATAAAAAGTTATTTATGTCAATTTCCTACCAAAGTTGCTCCATGGGGTCCCCAAGTTGATCCATGGATTGTCTTAGTCGGCCATGACACATACAATATGGGTAGGACATGTTTCTAGGTCATTTCATATTATTAAAACATTATTTTTACCTTAAACTACACTAATTACCTCTAATCGCGATTGAAAACATAAAAGTTACTATTCACCAAAAAATTATTTTAATTACATTGAACAAAATTTTACTTCTTAATGAAAACCATGTATGTAAGATTTTTTAAATTCAAAACATATAGGTGGTAAAATTTCATTTAAACGGAAAATCAGTTTTTATAAGTACCACTTAGTGGTTTCACTATTCATCAAAAATTGATGTTTTTCAGAAAAATACCAAAACTTCACCCTAAGATATATTTGATATTGTAAATTTAAAAATGAAGTCTATTTTACAAAATTCAAAACATATAAGTTTCATTAATTAATTTAATAATTAATTCTCGCTGACAGAGCAAATTGCATGTTTTTATGAAACAATAAGTATCAAAAGATTGACACTAGTTTAAGTCCGAATTCAAAGTGAAATTAATTTCAATGACCACAATTGGATTAAATGGTAAAAATATATTCTAATTGAACTTTAAAACCAATTAAAAATATAATCTAATCATAAAAATAACTTATATTAAAATGAGGTTTTGAATTAAAATACAACATTTTCACTATTCATTAAAAAATGAACTTTATCGGAAAAATACCAAAAATTTACCCAAAGTAAATTTTGATGTCCCGATTCTAAAGAAGAATTTTATTTTGTCAAATATAACACATTAAATTGTCAAAAAGTGGATTTAAAAGAGATTCTCCATAAAAAGGTGGTTAATCGACCTTTTAAAGAATATTAGAATGTTTACGCTTAAAATTGGATTCACTTGCATTTTTAATCCTCTAACATTAGTTGTAAAAAGTAAAAATATTTGACAAAAATACATAATCATTTTTTAGTTAGTTCCATTATTTCCTTCCATTACAATGGATAGGCGTTAACTACCATTTGAAATAATATTATTTTATTATTAGATTGCAACGTAAGATTTCAAAGGAAATCGTTGTCACGTATTGGGTACACCATCGAGCATAGCGTTCCATTTAAAGTAATATTAATATTTTTTTCACAAATAGGGATAAATATAAAAATTTCATATTCTTTATTTACCTGGGGTGTTACACCCATGATCTAGCATAAACCAAGACCGTTGGACAATACTAGTCATTCAAGATACCCTTGAAGTCCTTCAATCTCGTCTGCTCGCACATCTATGCTTGAAGCACTAATTCCCACCACCATGGACTGGGACCCTCTTCCATGAATGAGTCACAATGTAATCTAACTTTTTCTTGTATAAGAAAAATAAAATTGGCACGCTATTTTCTCAAGACATACCACTTCTTATAAAGAATTCATGCTACCTCTAAATATACGGGGTTTGTTCTCGAGACACTCCCAAGATATATCCTTTTAGAGACCCGATTCATCTTTCCTAACCTGAGTATGAGTAGGAACAACTCCCTATCCCAGATCCTGAAAACCGTAGACCACCAATTCACTAACATCTAATCAAGAGATGGAAGATAAATATCTACGAATTCCTCCTGTGGATGTTTGTGAGTTCTCCAGGGAGGCATGTCTCTACAAAATAAACATTCACAAAATAAAACATTAGTACATTAGACCTGAATAATTTAAACAAGAACCTCAATTATAAATTAATATAACATACAAAATTAATTAAATCACCAAGCCAACTCACCCCGACCCAATGTCCAGGTGCTGTCAGTAGCCTGGATGTCTCACCAGGAGGAGAAATCACTCAAAATTCCAAAAATCCGGTAAAAAAATTAAATTTTTGTTATGAGGAGTGTTGGAAAGGGAACCTAATAACATCTAGAACTCTGAGCCATGATATTACTACAACATATCTAACTATATGCATATTGAATTAAATGACCCAAGGAGCTAGACCACCTATGATACAATTTTTCACGAACCAATCCATGACATCATCCAAACTAGAACCCGACCCAATCCATGGCAAGACCCGAATGGAATTCCCTATCACCAGAGGCTAACACAAGTTCCTTGGTATCATAAATAAATAGTGGGAATGAGTTACCTGAAATTTTATTCATTAAATAACCAATGATAACAATTAAATCAAATCTAAACATTCAAACCAAAAAAACGATGAACAATTTTTGGAGTTAAGTTACATTGTTTATGTAAAAAACAAACAATGATATAACAAAAATGAAACAAAAACTCTATAGAATAAACTACCAAATGTTAAGGTGGAACCACCCTTATGACATGTGTACAACACTGTACCAAACTGAACCTTTAGAAACTCATAAAACCATCTTCAAATGTCATTCCATCAGTTTTGTCAAATATTACCAAGTCTACATACACCCAAAGGTGTAATTGGTGTGTTATCCTAAGACTAGTAGGATTCCACCCAATACAATATTACATTATATAAACAATATAATAAAAATATCTAGAACATTTTATAAAAATGATATACTAGTAGCAATTTTGAGGAAAAAACAAAAAGATGTAAAAATTACCAACCAAACATACCATATGACGACATTAAGTGAGAAATACCCCTAGGAACTAGCTTGGAATTGTACCCTAGGTACCTCGTATCTTTGTGTAATATGTCATAGAAAACCCGAAAAACAACATTCTCATACTTAATCTAATAGAGAGGAAAATAATTCAAGATTATATTTGTCTTAAATCATTATCCAGGTTTAGATATTGTTTTCATTATATATCCCACTAAGTGAAACCAGACTTTAAAAAACTTATGTATAACTAGTATACGAGTCCTAGTCTGCCCACCTAGATACATGAGCTTCCCTTTTGTTCAAAAACATGTTTCACATGTCACCCAACACCTCATGTACATTAAATCAACCAAAAAATGCATTAAACATCACATTAAAAAACTTCCACACCTATTATCCTTTTTAAAATAATAAGCACAATAAAATAATTTTCAAATATGTTTTGAAACACTTACATGATTAAATAAATCATTTTGACAATATATTAAAACAATTTCATGAAGAACTATAATGATTTTACACCAAAAAATAACTCAAAATAATTTTTAAAATTAACCTCACACCAAATCCATATCAAAACATGATATGCATCCCTTATATTGTTTAATAAACAGATTAAATAATTTATAGAACTATAACAAGTGACACAACAAAGGTTGACACAACGAACAAAAAAACATTTTTAATCATATAGAAAACCACTTTATCACCACACACAATAATCAAAGAATATGATAAATTACTCAATACAAGAAAATAAATTCACTAAATAATGATTATACATGCAACAACCAACTTTTGGGGTTAAAAAACCCAATAATCGGTGTGAATCCACATCCTCCCCTCAACTGGACTACAAAAAAGAAAAATTTTACTCAAATTAAAATGAGTGAACTAAAAAACTCAAGTTTAAACCAAACGAATGTAACCCAAGTTACTATAGAAATAAAACCCTAAAAAATAGTAACAATACCAAAAAAATAAGGAAGAAAAATAAATGAAAAAACTCACTTAATTTGAGGATATTAATTTTTCATGACCAAACCCGATACAGAATGGGTGTCCAAGAAAGAAAGAGTTAGCATAATGGCCTCATATGGTTGATAATCTGGACATCAGAAGAATAAGGGATAAAATAGGTATATATCCATAAAGGAAAAAATGGTAAAAATCCATTTTAATTAGTTGGGTTTCATGCACAATTAGTCTACACAATTTTATAAATTGTACAGAAAACTGTATCGCACACTCTATCCATCCGCAAGGTTCTGGGAATGGGTGAATGACCATACGGTGTCCATGTGATATATTATATCTTCTATATCATGATAACCTAGGTTAATCACACATTTACTGTCACGACCCGTCCTCGGGGTCCGTGCCGTGACTACCCCAAGCCCGCCTTCCATAGGTCAGGGGATGGCGACTAGCACCGTAGGCGTAAATCCCGATAACTGGGAAGGCATTGCCTTTATAAAAGTAAACAAAATACCAAAGAATTCATGCGGAAGTAATACACTAAGTACAAAATATTATGATGAAAAGTAAATAGACCAGAATACAAACCCAACTAAAAATTACAGCTACAACTGAAAAGAAGTACAACAGAAAGACATATAGCTAGAAGAGTAGAAGCAGCTCCTGGGTCATCCACCTCCGATCCTACCTGTAGGGTAGGTACAGATGGTGTAGCTCCTGGATCGTCCACCACAGATCCTATCTGAAGGGTAGGTACAAATAGCCTCCTCAATGCTCTCGCTCGTCAACCACATCCGAGTATCGTCTCGTCGTGAAGTCCACCTCCGGATACTGACTCGTCGTGAGGTCCACCTCCAGGTACCGTCCAGTCCTCGAACACTCAGCCTCTGTCAACGCTGCCCGTCGTCTGCAACCAACACAACGAAGTGCGGGCAAATCCCGTGCAAGGGTGAGTATAATGATACTCAGTAGGGAGCCCAAGACCCTCAAGTCTCACTAAATCCAACAAGAGTAACCACAAATAAAGATCTCAACAGATAACCCCAACTTAGTTATATGCCCAAACATATACCTAAGTTATCAAGTAACCCATCTCAATCATGAGGAAACACAAATATTACAGACTCAGCTCAACCAGGATTTTATTCATGATGCCAAGACGACAGCTGCTAGAGATCTCCTCCACTGTCGAGTACAGTGGGCCTGCTGCTACAACCAAGCGCGCCAAACTCCTCCTCTTTCGAATACTGTGGGTCTGCTGCTACAACCAAGCGCTTCCCAACATGGGTCTATCGCTACAACCAAGTGATCCCCCTCATAGGTTCCAGAGGTACTCCTTCTGTTGAGTACCGTGGGTCTGCCGCTACAACCAAGCACTCCTCCACCGTGGGTCATCCGCTGCAACCAAGCGCTTCCCACCATGGGGCTGCCGCTACAACCAAGCGCTCCCCCTCATATCCTTTAGAGGTAATCCTTCTGTTGAGTACCGCGGGTCTGCCGCTACAACCAAGTGCTCCTTTGCCATGGGTCTGCCGCTACAAACAAGCGCTCCCCACTGGGATATCTGAAACTCACCGAGTCGATCGATCAGCCGTGGTCAAGTCTCAGTCGTCTACACGGTCTCCGCACTATGCACGCTCGTCTCCGAGAAGGTCCGCTCCACGAGCTGCTAGTGAATACTCCAAGTATCAAAAAGTCCCATGAAGAAGTATCTCAAAGGACCGCCTCATCATAGGGGTCTCAACACAACAGACGGCGCGTCAATCGGATGCCCAGTCTGTGAGTTATTAGCCTTTTCGTCCCAGGGGCCCTGTTGGTTTTGTGTGCGAACCAACCCAGCCGTATCTCAACTGTACCCCGAACTCTCATAGGTTATACTCACAAGGACCTTTTCTCAATGTGATCACCAACACCACTGAGGGTTCATCAAACGGACGTCCGGTCGGAAAGATATCAGCTTTTCCGTTCCAGGGGCCCGGTTGGATTTCGGGTACAATCCAACCCGGCCATACTCCAACTGCGTCCAAACCTCGGGTGAAGTATGCCAAAAGTTCCTTCTCATCAATAGGAATCCACCAAAGTCTATGGCACGTCAATCGAACGTCCGGTGCTCAAGATATATCCATTACGCTCCGAGGGCCCGATTGGTCTCATATCTGTACCATGTTATGGGCGCTTGAACGGAAACTGCCCGAAAATAGGGGGTTCAGGCCCGGTCCGACCCGGCCTGAGACCCTCCTGGGTCGGCCCGAACTAGGTGGACCCGACCCGGGTCCGGGTCCGGCCTGATTGGTGCGGCCCCGCCCGGCCTGGGCGGCCCGGCCCGGCCTGGTGCAGGCGCTGGCACGTCGCAGCGCCCGCATGGCCAGCGGGTGCGAGGGGGGGTTACAACCCCCCGCAGATGAGGAATCGGTGCGGTGCGCCGTCGCAGCCTTCCGCGGACCTCCAGACGCGCTCCGGTGGTCCGTTTCGCCTCCTGTCTTCTCCAACGGTCCTCCCAGGACCCGACCTTCACTGCAGAGGCTTCAAAAATGACTTTGCGGCCCCGCTCGTCATCACCCATCAATCCGCACACAACATTCAACCAGCGGAGTCTTCAAATCGCCTCTGCGTCCCCGAATCCAGCCGTGGTTTCGTTCAGCCTCAACGGCGCGCCACGACGGTGCCGCGCATCCTTGCCCTAATTATCCATGTTTCCGCGTGGTGCCATTTCACCGTGCCGCTTTAATTCGAGCCGCAACATAATCAACAAAAAGGGGGAGGAGGGTCGGCCATGTTTGTGCGGTCCGTCATCCTCCCGTTATAAGGATAGAAAGCGGCCATCAAATAGAAGTCGACCTATGGAAAAGAAATAATTCACGGGAAAAAACAATAAACCTCAACATCAACCCGCATGAACGAACAATCTGCGTATCAAACTGGAAATGATTGGTCCGTTCTCTTCGTTCTTTTCTCAAAAGATAAATAGAATACCAAATAAATTACCGTACGTCGTGTCGTTCGTCATTCGTAGCGTCGCTTCGTCAACGTTGGAAGGAAAGACGTTGACGATGTTCTACGCGGGCGGCGTCTTCTCCCTTGACACGAAGGAAGAGGAAGAAAATCAGCGTTCCTCGTGGGCGCCACCTCACACTCTTCCCTTAAATGAAGGAAGAAGTTAAACACGTCGTCGATCTTCAGTGGAGTTGGCATTCGTTAACGAGAGAATGTCATTCTTCCTAATTCTCCCAAAGTCTCCCAACCAATATTTTCCAAGGAAAATAAAACATTAGGCTCCCCAATATTATAAAAAAAGTCATGCCTTTCAAATTAATTCAAAGGAGTCTATTAATTAGGGAGATTAACTCATTAATTTTAGGTGTTGGCACATTAATGAGAGGAGAGAGAGTGGAAAAGGAAGTTTACTCAATTTAAGATGAGTTACAAAATTAAAGAGGGTGTTTTAAGGAGTTTTGGGGAAAGTGTAAAAAGGTGGGGGCTCGTGAGGGCCCCAACTCACATTTAGTCGTCTCGTGGGTAGTTAGGGGCTTGTGGGTCCCACCCTAACTACCCCATGTTTGATATAACCACTAGGATAAAGAATTAATGAAAAATTGTTCCACAATTTTTTTATTCAATTCATTATTAATCCACAAATTTTTAACAACTCCTCCCGGGAAAACACATCTTCGCTAATGGTCCTCTTAAGCAATTTCTGGTGTAGCGGTTTCATCGGTGCCCTTAGATTTTGATTCCAAGCACCAGTTCAAAATTTAGGGAAACCCGCTCGTTCGTTCACTGAACGTACCCGAGGTAAACTTCAGAAATTGATTCCGGACACACCTGGCCTCGGAATCAAGTTCCGTCAGAAACTGTGTTCTTGTAAAATTCCAAAGAAAATTAAGAAAAAAATTTCCTTGAATTTTATGTGTCTTTAAATTACTCCCACCTCAGGGATTTACTTCCCTGTAAAGCTATAACACAAACTGGGGAAACAAAAGCGGTACTGAGCATGCATCTGAGCCTTCCGCTCCCATGTGCTCACCTGGAGGTTTCTGTGCGGCCTACGAAAACACACAAGAGGAATCGACCATCCTCGTAGGACTCGATCCTGTCGATCCTCAACCTCTACTGGAACTTTTCAAAAGTCACCCCATCGCCAACTTCCAACTGCCCATGGTCTATGATGTGCGTTGGGTCAAGCACGTATCTCCTCAGTTGAGATACGTGAAAGTCATCGTGCACTTGGTGCAACTGAGGTGGATTGTTCAAGTGGTAAGCCACCTCGCTTACCCTGCTGAGGACCTAAAAAGGTATGCTGAACCTCAGAGATATCTCACCGCCTCGACTAAATCTCCGTAAACCTCGTCGAGGTGAGACCCGTATAAGAACATGGTCTCCATCCTCGAACTCTAGAGGCCTCCCTTTCCTGATTAAAACTGAAACTCAAAAGTCTTGATGCCTTGTGGGTAAGGTTTTCTGACCTAAGAATGATCGGCTACAGCCTCCCATGCATGAGTTTAACCTATGCTTCATGGGGTTTCCTTTTTGCAGACCAAGGAAAACCTATCCCGATGTTTGCCTAATACCGTCAATTTGAGTTTGAACAGTGATTTCCAAATCCATACTCAAACTAATGTCGTAAGGCCTCAACGTTGCCACCAAGAGGTCCCAACCGAAACTGTCACCTCAAGGGTAAGATCACACCATCGGCATATGTGTGACTATTGAGGATCCTCCCAAAGGTATCTCCAGATGTGAGGGTCAATTCAACGGCTTAACCAGAAACTCTTGGTCTGGTACTAGATTCATGGAAGGAAGGGATGATTCATATCGATGTCTGTGGCTACGACAGCTAGTAGAAGACAAAGTCCTCACTTCAAATCATCCTTATAGCCCTTTCGGTCGCACTCCTTGACCGCATGCAGCTACTCTTTTCCCCTGCCCTCCAGCTCCCTGAGCCTGGAGGGGACAACAAAGGCGGGTGGTTGTAACATGTTGAAATGAACACCACCTCATGCTGCTGTCCTAGCTCTTCCTCCACGTCTGCTGCTCTGCAGATTTATCTGTCCTTAACATTTCCTTTTCTTGAAACCTTCGTGCACCCAAGTCTCTACGACTGGCGCTAGCTCGCTACGGTCCAACTTATAACATTCTCCAGCTGTATTCGTTCAGCCAAAGAATATTCAACCTCAAGGTTCTCTCTAGCACCCTAACGTGAGTAGGAATTCATAGAGGAAAAAGTGCTGGCTCGAATTGTTGGGTCGGAACAAAACAGGAATTGATGGCAAGAGGGGGGGGGGTGAATTGCCTTTTAAAAAAGATTAACAAATTAAAATCAAAGTTGAAATGCAGCGGAAATAAATAAGGCAAGACACAAGAAATTGATAACGGAGTTCGGCCAAAAACCCGGCCTACATCTCCGCTCCCAACTCAACCGTTGAGAGATTCCTACCGCTTGCTTTTCAATGGTTTTAGCAAGAAACCCACTAGGCTTTGAGGTAGCACTAGGACCTATTACAGCTTGCTTTTGAAATGGTTTAGCAAGAACCCACTTGCTTTAAATGGTTTAGCAAGAACCCACTATCCTTCTTACAGGTGAAGGATAGCTCACCTATGTCTCAAGCTTTTTAAAGGAAAAGCTTGTGAACCTCTTCACACCTTAGTGGTGATGTGAAACCCAAAAGAGAGAGGAATAGAAAAGGAGTTGGGGTTTGTAGGCACAATCCCAATTTTAAGCTTAAAATAAATAAAACACTAAAAACCGTGATTGGGAGAAGCCTTGGGCGCCTTTGATTGATTGGAGATGTTGAAGGCCGCTTCCAAGCTTCTTTGATGGTGCTCTTGGATGTGGAATTGGATTGGAGCACGTTGGGTTCCTTGAGGAAAGCCGCCGGAGGTTCGCCAAAATGATCAACAATGTGTCTGGTGGCTTTGTATATGATCCGGTTGGTGTCCGGGGCTTCCTTGGCCTTTATTTATAGGCATGGAACCCATGGGGAGTCTTCGGAGCCGTTGGAGAGGCCTTCGGAGCTGTTGGAGGCCAAAAGAAGGTTGACTGGTCAAAGCCAACGGCTAGTTTGACTGGGCTACCGGCTGGCCGGTGCTTGTCCACCGGCTGGCCGGTGCCTTGGAATGTCGAGAGTGCTTTTGCCCAGGAGCCAACGGCTGGCCGGTGAGAAGGCCACCGGCTGGCCGATGGTGAGACAGTAGGTCTCACTATTGAGTCAGATTGCCACCGGCTGGCTGGTGACAGAGCCACCGGCTGACCGATGGAACCTGGCAGTGGGCAATGCCTCTGCCAGGTCCACCGGCTGGCCGGTGCTATCACACCGGTTGGCCGGTGGATAGGAATTCAGTCCATTTGCCAGCTTTCTTGGGCCAATTCTTGGAAATCTTTTGCCTACAAAACAAAAACACTTAAAACAATGTTAAACACATATGAAAGTGATTGTGATCATGAAAATCAAAGAGTGTGGGGTACAACAATCTCCCCCTATTTTGATGATCACAATCACTTATCTAAGCAATGTAAAAACTTAAATGAAAGGCATGCTTTAAATGATAAATTGAAAATAAATACTAAGCATGAGAGAAAAGATTCTCCCCCAATCAATCAAGAAATTTCTCCCCCTTTGTGATTATCAAAATAGAATGGGGCATAAAACTTGATTGAGGGAAAAGAGATTTGAAAAACAAGATTTGAGATTTGAAAATCAATTGAAATTTGAAATTTGAATTGAAAGTTTTGAATCAAAAATTTGAAATGAAAAATTGAATTGAAATTTGAAATTTGAAACCAAAAGAAATTTTTGAAATTGAGAGTTTTGAAACAAAGTTTGAACTGAAAGTTTTGAATGAAAAATTCGAATTGAATATTTTGAAATGAAAATTTTGATACCAAGTGTTGAAATTGAAAGTTGGAATCGAAAATTTTGAAATTGAAATCAAAAGGGATTAATTTGAAATTGAAAGTTTGAATTGAAACAAAAAGCTTAAACAAACCTAACTCCCCCTAAATAAAAACAATGAATCACCGGGGAGAGGGATTTTGAAAAGAGACAATTTTAGGCCCGGAGAGACTCGCTAGAAGGGATTTTTCAATCCATACTTGTCTCATGGCGGGTCTTCTCCTATAGAACTCATCGGAAAAGAAAAAAGACTTGGGTTGGCCGTACCGGGCATTTTTGCAATTACACTCATAAATTAGGTGCCCGGGTTTTTTACAATAGTTACAAAATTTAAAACTAGAGCTCCCCCTTACAAAAACAGTGGGTGCATGGGAGGAGGAAGCTTGCTTGGAATAGCCAAGCCCTTGGGTGGTCCTAGATATGCGTTGGGAACCTAGCAAATTGTTTAAATTTTGTTCCCCTTGGGTGAACTTAGCTAAGGATTCTCTAAGGTCCTTGATGGTTGATTCCAAAGAATCAACATTGGGGAAATTTTGGATTTTTAGGGAGAGTTCCTCTTTCTCTTTGAGAAGTTGGTCTTTTTCGGAGGAAAGATTTTTGAAATTCTTTTTCAAATCAACGAATTTTGAAGAAAGCTCATGAAAACCATTTTCTAATTGGTCTCTAACATGTTGGAGTTCCTCATAAGACAAATGATTGAAAGAATTTGAAGAACAAGAAGACGAGGAAGAAGAGTCGGAAGATGATACCTCATGATTTGCCATTAGGCATTTTTTACCTTGGTCGCTTGAGGAGAAGGAGGAGAATGAAGAGGTGGAGCTATCACTCCATGTTGCCTTTGAAGCCTTCTTCTTTTTCTTCTTGGCCCTTTTCTTGTGAGGTGGGCAAACGGGCTTGATCTTTTCGTCGGGTTCTTGCTTTTTATCGGATTCTTGCTTTGGGGCCTCGCTAGTACCTTCATAGGTTAGTTCTAAATATTTCCAAATATCATGCGAAGTAGAGCAAAAAGAAATGCAATTAAAACCATTACGGTCAAGACCACAATGAAGAGCGTTCATGGCTTTGCCATCAAGCTCAAAATAAGCAATGTCATTGGGGGTCCATTTAGACTCATCGGGAGAGGAGAGGGAAAATCCTTGCATAACAATTTTAAAAATTGGATAACCAATGCTTTTAAGAAAAGTTGACATGCGGGTTTTCCAAAAACTATAATCGGCTCCATCAAAGAATGGAGCACGATCCAAAGAATGTCCTTCGGGGGATTGAGAGGAAGAAGCGGTAGAAGCCATCAAAATAGGATCTTTAATTTGAAACCGGTTAAGGAATTATTTAAATACTGCTCTGATACCAATTGTTGGGTCGGAACAAAACGGGAATTGATGGCAAGAGGGGGGGTGAATTGCCTTTTAAAAAAGATTAATAAATTAAAATCAATGTTGAAATGCAGCGGAAATAAATAAGGCAAGACACAAGAAATTGATAACGGAGTTCGGCCAAAAACCCGGCCTACGTCTCCGCTCCCAACTGAACCGTTGAGAGATTCCTACTGCTTGATTTTCAATGGTTTTAGCAAGAAACCCACTAGGCTTTGAGGTAGCACTAGGACCGATTACAGCTTGCTTTTGAAATGGTTTAGCAAGAACCCACTTGCTTTTAATGGTTTAGCAAGAACCCACTATCCTTCTTACAGGTGAAGGATAGCTCACCTATGTCTCAAGATTTTTAAAGGAAAAGCTTGTGAACCTCTTCACACCTTAGTGGTGATGTGAAACCCAAAAGAGAGAGGAATAGAAAAGGAGTTGGGGTTTGTAGGCACAAACCCAATTTTAAGCTTAAAATAAATAAAACACTAAAAACCGTGATTGGGAGAAGCCTTGGGCGCCTTTGATTGATTGGAGATGTTGAAGGCCGCTTCCAAGCTTCTTTGATGGTGCTCTTGGATGTGGAATTGGATTGGAGCACGTTGGGTTCCTTGAGGAAATCCGCCGGAGGTTCGCCAAAATGATCAACAATGTGTCCGGTGGCTTTGTATATGATCCGGTTGGTGTCCGGGGATTCCTTGGCCTTTATTTATAGGCATGGAACCCATGGGGAGTCTTCGGAGCCGTTGGAGAGGCCTTCGGAGCCGTTGGAGGCCAAAAGAAGGTTGACTGGTCAAAGCCAACGACTAGTTTGACTGGGCTACCGGCTGGCCGGTGCTTGTCCACCGGCTGGCCGGTGCCTTGGAATGTGGAGAGTGCTTCTGCCCAGGAGCCACCGACTGGCCGGTGAGAAGGCCACCGGCTGGCCGATGGTGAGACAGTAGGTCTCACTATTGAGTCAGATTGCCACCGGCTGGCCGGTGACAGAGCCACCGGCTGACCGGTGGAACCTGGTAGTGGGAAATGCCTCTGCCAGGTCCACCGGCTGGCCGGTGCTATCACACCGGTTGGCCGGTGGACTGAAATTCAGTCCATTTGCCAGCTTTCTTGGGCCAATTCTTGGCAATCTTTTGCCTATAAAACAAAAACACTTAAAACAATGTTAAACACATATGAAAGTGATTGTGATCGTGAAAATCAAAGAGTGTGGGGTACAACACGAATATCCATAAAAACACCACGCTTAGAGGTCTGAGCTCAATAGCACTGATCAAATCGAATTCATCGAGTACCCAGAATGTTCGGTACGCCTCGATGAATTCTCAACTACCGACATGTCGTCCTGCCGAAGCTATATAGGCTCTAGAAAACTCTCTTCCACATCCTCAAGCCATTCCTCAGCCGCCTGTGAGTCAGGTTTTCCTCGGAACATGAGGGTATCTGATGTTAGAACACGTATAAGGCAGTAAGCCTACATGTGTCACCTACCGGTACTGCCGGTTGTAACTGCTGACCAACAGGTAGTGATGTATAGGTGAAACACTACCTGAAGGCACTATCTCAAGCATCGGTCCACGTACCAAAGCCTCATAAATATGCGGACCATCCTCATGGTCATTCACTGGAAAAAACTAGTAGTCATGTCCACCATCCACTCCACTGATGTCTTAGCTAGGTGGAATACTCTAGCAATCACCTCCAGCTAGTCCTCTACTATCTGGGAATCTGCTTCGCCTCGTAACCATGGAGGCCTCTACTGCTGGAACTCGTGCAATGCACTCTGCTAGCATGCACAGTTTTCTAGTATGGCTGGTGGCATTTCCTGCCCAACAGGTGGTGGTGCTGCTGGTACACCTCCAGTGGGTGACACCATAGTAAAAATTGCCCCGCACCGGAGCCTCGTCGCTCAGTGGGCCGTCATCGTGTACTATCTTATAACTCCAACTGACTATCTGAATGGAGACATCCTGAACAGATACGACACGGTCAAACAATTTATACCTGGTGATCTTACATGGTTTAAGCAGACTTTAAAAATTTTGGAATCACCCACGCAATCAGTGTTTTTGTGCACAAAGATGGAAATCAGAAGTCAGGGTCCTGGTGTACGGATACGTCGGCCGCCGCACCAAAGAAAGATCCCAACAGATAACCCCTAGTCAGGTATATGCCCAAACATATAACTAAGTTATCAAGTAACCCATCTCAATCATGAAGAAACACAAAGATTATAGACTCAGCTCATCCAGGATTTTATTCATGATGCCAAGACCACGGCTGCTGGAGAAATCCTCCTCTGTCGAGTAAAGTGGGCCTGCCGCTACAACCAAGCACGCCGAACTCATCCTCTATCGAGTACTATGGGCCTGCTACTTCAACCATGTGCTTACCACCATGGGTCTGCCGCTACAACCATGTGATCCCCATTATAGGCTCCAGAGGTACTCCTTCTGTTGAGTACTGCGGGTCTGCCGCTACAACCAAGCGCTCCTCTTCCGTGGGTCTGCCGCTACAACCAAGCGCTTCCGACCATGGGTCTGCCGCTACTACCAAGCGCTCCCCCTCATAGCCTTCAGAGTTACTCCTTCTGTTGTGTACCGCGGGTCTGCCTCTACAACCAAGCGCTCCTCCACCATGGGTCTGCCGCTACAACCAATCACTCCCCAATGGGCTATCTGAAACTCACCGAGTCGATCGATCACCCGTCGTTAAGTCTCAGTCGGCTACACGGTCTCCGCACTCTGCACGCTCGTCTTTGGGAGGGTCCTCTCCACGAGCTACTGGTAAATACTCCAAGTATAAAAAATTTTCATGAATAAGTATCTCAAAGGATCGCCTCGTCATAGGGGTCTCAACACAACAGACAACGCGTCAATCGGACGCCTGGTCTGTGAGTTATTAACTTTTTCGTTCCAGGGGCCCGGTTGGTTTCGTGTGCGAACCAACCCTGTCGTATCTCAACTGTACCCCGAACTCTCATAGGGTATACTCATAGGGACCGTTTCTCTACGTGGTCACCAACGCCGCTGACGGTTCGTCAAACGGACGTCCGGTCTGAAAGATATCAATTTTTCCGTTCCAGGGGCCCGGTTGGATTTCGGGTAAAATCCAACCCGGCCATTCTCCAACAGCGTCCAAACCTCGGGAGAAGTATGCCAAAAGTTCCTTCTCATCAAAAGGAATCCAACAAAGTTGACGACACGTCAATCGAACGTCCAACGCTCAAGATATATGCATTATGCCCCGAGGGCGGGGTTGGTCTCGTATTCGAACCAACCCGACCATACCCAAAGTTCTCCGAAACCTTGAGTGTAATATACTGAAACAACCGTCTCGATACATGGATTGCATCGCAACTGACGGTGCGTCGATCAGAGGTCTGTTCCCCAAGTTATGGGCGTTTGAATAGAAACTGTCCGAAAATAGGGGGTTCGGGCCCGGTCCGACCCGGCCCGAGACCCCCCTGGGTCGGCCCAAACTGGGTCGAACCAAACTAGGTCCGGGTCCAGACCGATTGGCGCGGCCCGGCTCGGCCCCGCCGGCCTGGCACTGGCGCGGCGCGGCGCCCCCGTGGCCAGCGGGTGCGAGGGGGGTTACAACCACCCACAGACGACGAATAGGCGCGGATTTAAGCCGCGCCGCTTAGCCTCCGGAACGGCTATGCCGTTCCGGTTCGGCCCGCCGCCGCGACGGTTCCTGTTCCGGCGGTGCGCCGCCGCCGCGTTTTGTGGACCACCGAACGCGCTCTGGTGGTCCGTTTCACCTCCCGTCTTCTCCAACGGTCCTCCCCGGACCCGACCTTCACTACAGAGGCTTCAAAAATGACTTTGCGGCCCCGATCATCATCACCCATAAATCCGCACACAACATTCAACGAGTGGAGTCTTCAAATCACCTCCGCGACCCCGACTCCGACCACGGTTTCGTTCGGCCTCAACGGCGCGGCGCGACAGTGCCGCGCATCCTTTCCGAAATTCTCCATGTTTCCGCGCGGTTCCGTTGCACCGCGCCACCTTCGTTCGAGCCGCAACATAATAAACAACAAGGGGGAGGAGGGCCAGCCGTGTTTGTGTGGTCCGTCTTCCTCCCATTATAAGGATAGCAAGCGTCCTACAAATAAAAGTCGACGTACGACAAAGAAATAATTCACGGGAAAAAACAATAAACCTCAACATCAACCTACATGAAAGAACGATCCGAGAATCAACCTGGAAATGTTTGGTCCGTGCTCATTGTTCTTTTCTCAAAATATAAAGAGAATAACAAATAAATTCCCCTACCTCATGTCATTCGTCGTTCATAGCGTCGCTTCGTCAACGTTGGAAGGAAAGATGTTGATGATATTCTACACGGGCGGCGTCTTCTCCCTTAACATGAAGGAAGAGGAAGAAAATCAGCGTTCCTCATGGGTGTCACCTCACGCTCTTGCCTCGGATGAAGGAAGAAGGTAAACACGTCGTTGATCTTCAGTGGAGTCGGCGTTCGTCGACGAGAGAATGTCATTCTTCCTAATTCTCCGAAAGTCTCCCAACCAATATTTGCCAAGGCAAATAAAACATTAGGCTCCCCAGTATTATAAAAAAAGTCATGCCTTTCAAATTAGTTCAAATGAATCAATTACTTAGGGAGCATAACTCATTAATTTTAGGTGTTGGCACATTAATGAGATGAGAGAGAGAGGAAAAGGAAGGTTACTCAATTTAAGATGAGTTACAAAATTAAAGAGGGGGGGTTTAAGGAGTTTTGGGGAAAGTGAGAAATGGTGGGGGCTCATGAGGGCCCCACCTGACCTTTAATCGTCTCATGGGTAGTTAGGGGCTTGTGGGTCCCATCCCTAACTACCCCATGTTGGATATAACCACTAGGATAAATAATTAATAAAAAATTGTTCCCCAATTTATTTATTCAATTCATTATTAATCCACAAATTGTTAAAAACTCCTCCCAAGGAAACACATCTTTGCTAATCGTCCTCTTAAGCAGTTACTGGTGCTGCGGTTTCATCGGTGCCCTCAGATTTCGATTCTGAGCACTGGTTCAATAGTTAGGAAAACCCTCTCGTTTGTTCACTGAACGTACCCGAGCTAAACTTCAGAAATTGATTCCGGGCACACCGGGCCTCGGAATCAAGTGCCGTCAGAAACTGCATTCTTGTAAAATCCTGAAGAAAATTATGAAAAAAATTCCCTTGATTTTAATGGGTCTTTACATTTAAAACTAATTATGGTCCAACCTTACCCCTATGTCTTGCAAAAAAAATTCCATATTTTCTACAATATTGAAAATTGATCCTTGATAGAAAATATAGAAAAAAATAGAACGAAAAATACATGTAAAGAAATATATAGATTTGACACATTGTGACATGAAAATTAGATATACTACCACTTACATACTAAATGACTATTTGTGGTTTGAAATCTAAGATAATTTGGAAAACTCTTAGAAAAAATGAATCATATATAACAGGTTCATGTTGATCAACATCACCTCCTGCTATAACCCACATTAAATATAATAGATTAAATATTTAACATTTCCCACAATTTTATTCACATATGAAATGATTATATATTAAAAAATATTTAACACCATATATTCGTAACATATGTAATATGAAACATATGAATGATGATATCAAAAACATAAAAATGGAAAAATAACAGTCATTAATAATTTAATTTCATTGTTGGGACTAATATGTGGAGAAGTGTTTTATTTCATAATAAAATGTATGGGAATTACATAAGAGAACACATAACGATCAATATCTAGATCATGAATCATGAAACATGGAATAAAGAGTTAATATAATGTAGGAGTCATAAAAGCTAATAATCATGATCCATGTGATGTCAGTCATGATAATAGGATTCCTTAAAACCCTTAATTAAGAATAGATGAAACAATTAGATAATTTGAGGAATCGTTTTCATATTACTTTTACCTATGGAATAACCATTTGATTTATACATGGGGTAAACATCACAATTACACTTTGAGTAACTATCATAGATTCACTTGAAATAACCATGATAATTATACATGTAATAACCATCACAGTATATTCCATAAATCTTTTAACAGAACCCTAATTTTATAATTCAATCCCATAAAACTATGAATTATAGAGCTCTAATGGGATCAGGAACCCGTTGTTTATCATTTATGCACATATCATAAAATAGAAATCCAATGAAACATATCATTAATAAATAAAACATAGATATCATTTCACCATAAAACTTTTACAAATAAACATAAATTTTTTAGTCATATGATTATGAAATTGAGAAGAAATGGGTTCATTTATAATGTCTTTGAAACAATCTAAATCCATTTAGAGAAACAACGGGGTTGGTATATTTAGAAAATATTAAAACATTGGCATAGATAACATCAAAATGGTTTTTTGGCATTGATGAATAAAAATACCTTTAAAAACTCATGAAAAAAATTCTTTTGTGAAATACTATTTTCATATACAATATTACTTATAAAAAGTAAAAACTAACAAAAAAATTTGAAAATACTTTTTATTGAAAATAACATTTATTATTTATAAATGTAATGTGAATGAAAATAACGGTAATGATTATGAGAAAAAAATATTTATGTAATTGTTAAAATATAGATTATTTTGAAAAAAATTGTAATGGGAGTGAAAAAGATACCCCTTTGAAAAATGATAGGAAGAATAATTTTAAAATAATTAAAATGTGCGATAAGGACCCTATTAAATGGATTTATAAAGTCATTAATTTTTACAATATAACATTCTAGATATAATTTTAGGAATCTTTTATATAAAAGGAAATGGTTTTTGATCTAGCATAAATTTGAAGATCTATATACCTTTCAAATCACATTATTGAAGTTTCATTAACTAATAAAGGAGAAATTGACAATTTTTACATCTAAACCAAATTAATAACAACATTTTGATAAAAAATATATATATTTTATTAAAATTAAAGAATATGATTTCCCCCAATAGAACATTGAACATTATAAATTCTAAATGAAAAATAGATTGTAACAAGAATCATTTTAAACATTGGTAAATTTTCTTTAATAATACATATGAATAAATAAAACCTAAATAACATCATTGTCAAAATAAATTAAGATGATCCTTGAGATAAAATATTTATGGGTCGGTATATAAACCTTATAAATATCAAAATAGTATTTCCCTATGAAGGAGAATATGAGACAAGATAAACTTACATGGATCAAATAATTTAATTTAGATTTAATTAATTGAATGATAATGTTTATTAAATAAAAAACCATTAAAAATTTATTATATAATAAAAGAGCTTATTGATTGATTCACACATAATCACATTTTATCAATTTTAGTAAGGAATGCTTATATACATACAATAGGAAATTGAGTTAAGAAAACATTTACCAATTTGTATCATTCACATTAAATACCCTAGGATAATATAAATATTATTTAATATTAAAATATCATTAATAATTAAATATTCAAAAAACAAAATTATTCAATATAATCCATATAAATGTAATTGTATTCAGAAATATTATACATTCCTCAGTGAATAGAAATTGAGACAAAATCCTTTTCTTCTAGTCCATAAATTCCATGAATGCAATTCAAATCACATATAATAAAATCAAGTAAATTATTTATTTTCCTAGGATAATTTTACATGTTTAATTCCATGTCCTTTAAAAATTAATTTAATTTATCATAGTTTCATAGTTATTTAGATTATATATTATGTTGATTTCATGTGTTTTGAGAATTTTTAGTCCATTTAACCAAAATGACTTCTATATGATTTATTCGAGGCCATTGATAAATTATCTATAGATTTATATTTCGGAATTAACTGTTCTTTTTTCAAAATAAATTATTCCTTTTAAAATCAGTCATCAATGATGGTTCGATGAAATGAATTATTATACATTCATGGAAAGGGTAGGTAATGTGTTTGAATGAGTAATAATTAAACGTTCCAATGATATGTATGGAAAGAACAGTAAAATTATATAATCAATCCATCAATATATTTACATAATTAATATCACATATCTTCTTCAAATATTCATATATATATATATATATATATGTGTGTGTGTTTCAACTATGTGACAGGGTGATGAAAAATGAATAACATCTCTTCACAGAGGTTGTAATCAACACATATTCATAAACAACATAATCATTTTTTAGTGAATTAGATGGTAATATAGTTAATGAAATATTATCAAATAATTATGATAAACATGCAATTAATATCATAAAAAATCAATAATTCCATCACAATTTTATTATATGAGAGGTATTGATAGAAAATGATCAGTTAGTTGGATGTCCACCCCACACATGAAAGATGAATTATTTTTATTTTTGATGGATGATTGAGGATGGATATAAGTTATGAAATTGAAATAAAAATATATCTATAGTTAATATAATTATTTTATTTTATAATAACTGATACAAAATATTTTTATGTGTAGGTAGAAAAAAGAAACCACAAATGCTTGTTTAATATCAATACCTCTTCTTCCAACAACCTCCTTTGTTTAAATCAATATAACAACTATGGAAATTATTTTGAATCAAAAAATACTTGTTAAACATGGGTATATATACTAGGACATTATTTTGTGGTAATATTGATTAAAAAAATGGGTTTTTAGAGTACTGTAAAAAAAATAAAATATTCCCTTTTAAAGAGGGGTGAAAAAATATTGGAATTTAATAAAATATTAATTTAAAATTTATTAATTTTGATATCAAAATGAAACAAAATTGATTTTATCATAATATAATTTTATTATTTGTATAAATAATATCATAAAATAATAGTTTTTCATGTTTAGTGTTCATTTTTCACCCTTATTTTTCATTTAAACAATTCATTAACAATTTTGACAATTACCCTGATATTAATGTTTTTTACTTATATGGTGTGAATATAATTTAAATAAATGTATAAAATTACCAGAAATGGAACATTGTTAATATCATTGACCAAATAATAATAAAATGAAGTAATCTAAAAAATAATTGAATTTTATATCAATTTTTAAATTATTATTTCTCATAAATCATCTTTAATGTCAATTGTTAAATCTATTAATTATTTAGAATTTAATAAAATCATGAAAAATATAAAATTTAATTTTTTATATTTTATCAATAACATAAGAAACTTGTATTTAATATTTAGATATAAAATTTATTATCTGAAATTAGATTTATTTTAATAATATTAAAATATATTTTTTTAGTAATTGAATATTTGTTGTGTCAACATTTTATATTAATTTAAGATAAATATATCTTCAAAAAAATTTAAAATATTTTTTCATGATTTTTAAAATTTATTTAGATTCCAAATGAATTTTTATAAATAAAAATATATTTTTTAATCCACATGTAAGAAAAATTATATATATATATAACAAGAGTGTGCCATTTTTTACATTACTTTTCATAATATATTATAAAGAGTGTGCCATTTTTTACATTACTTTTCATAATATATTATAATGGTTATAATCCAATCCACATTGAAACACATGATAATTGTAACACCAGAATGTTTTTATGAAATATTCTAATTAAATAATTTTAATTAATTAGTATCTTACATTGTAAACAATCATGAGTTTATATGAATCACGATATTCCCTTATAATAAAATTATTGTTATAGAATAAAAGTTTTGTTAGCGGGAATATGTGTAACTGACTTATGAAAATGCATTGTGTATTAATTGGATATCAATTATTTATGAAAAATATAAATCAATTAGATATTATTTGGAGTTAATAACTATTGGTAATTAAATTAATGAGATATATATTTTATATACATAATAAAATATTTTTTATATTAATCTAATTGATATTTTAGTCATAAGGTATGAATAACCCCTATTTAATGTATAAAAAACAATTTTTTAAAAGGGAAATTTTAGGCCTTTGAATAGAGAACCCCTTCTAATATAAGATTTAGACACATTAATAATTACTATATGATAATAGAAACATATTATTTTGAATAGGAATATAAAATTTCTGGATGAATTTCTGATATTTTTTATGATAACTTTTTTGTTTTGATGAACAATAATAATACACTAAATTTTTTGTGAAAACATCTTTTTTGAATGAAAAAATTTATGTTGTTAAATAATAATATTTAATGGTTATAAATATTAATATAATAAATATTTATGAACCAATATAATTAATTTTTGAAAAATTAATTTTACTTTTAATTAAGATGTAAAATCATTTCAATCTTTTGAAGTGTTTTAGCATTTAAAACTCATTATCTCTTTCCGATGACGAGATTAATTTTAAATTAGTTACATTAAATTCATTGTTTTATATTTTTAAAAACTAACTCATTATTTGGAATCAATATTCCTTTATTATATAAATAGATTTATTTTATTTTTTTCTATTATGAATAGTAACATCGGTAATTTTTATAAATACGGTAAAAGGAAAAACCGAGTAATTAAAGGTTAGAGTACAATATAAAATTACCATATAAATTGTATTAATATCATTGGTTGCATGTGTTTCTACCTAAACCATACATTGGACAAAATGATATCCATTTTATCAACATGGATGAGATTTGGACATTTTATTTATTTTATTTAAAGAAAATTTAAAATTTTCCCACTCAAATTTTAATAACTAAATAATTTTTCAAAATATTATATAATTAATATATTTCAGTTTATAAATTCTCATTTTAAATATAATATGTTTTCATTTATCATGGTAATTTATTTTTATTTTTTCAGAAATAAATAATTAAATTAATAGCTTATATAGTAATGATGTAGAAATTATTTAATTAATGTAAAATAAAGAATAAATTTTTATTAGAATAATAATACCCATTAAAATATAAAAAAACTTGATCAAATATTATTTTTTGTGTAAATAATGAACATAATCATCCAAGGGATGATTTATGAACTATTTGGAGCATTATATTTGGGATTATGACAGTTCTATTATTTTATTAAATGTGATGTTAAAGATGTCACCTTCTTTTTTTAATATGTATAATATTTGAAATATTTGACTTCATAGAAGTTAAATTTTACTAAAAGTATTATTATAAAATATTTTAGATTTATAGTCATAAAAATATATTATTTTATATGTTTTATTAAAAAATAATCATATTAAATAATGACACAAAAATGTTATAGTAATTATTTTATTAAGAGCAATATATAATTACAGTTATTAAAATATTAATGTTAATATATATTTGGATAATTGACATGTTTAATGATTTTAATAAATTAAATTTACCTACTAAGAAAATAATAAAATCAATGGTTTCATGTTATGCATCTATATTAATATTTTTAAAAATTAATGAATTGAATAGTGTCAAAATTGATAATATTGATTGTTTATCAAAATAATGTTTTACTAAATTTTTTAGATATCATAAAACATTTTTAAAAATATATAATTACTATTATATGTGATAAAATTATATAATATATTTATTTACTGTATATTTTACATCAAATATGTAAATAATTCACACATTTTATAAGGAATTATTTGTTACCCTAGTTAAAAATTTAACATAATAACTAAATGTTAATAGGAAATTTATGTTTTCAATTGATATAAACACTTGTATTAAATTTATTTTTTAATTATATTGCAACACTATATCATCTCATATTTAAATTTTTGGCATTTTGGATGTTTTTTGGTAGGGTTGATTTTTATGATAAATTATTATTAATCTAGTTTCTTAAAGTGCCCCTCCACTCATTTATAAAAATGAATCCTCTTCCATAACCTACGAACTTTAGTTTGAGATATAAATATCAGCCATACCCAACCCTTTATCATTATCAACTTCACTATTTTTATTCTAGAGGATTAAATAATCTTCAAAGGCCAACTCTAATACTCTATAAAGAGATTTATAGGAAGCACGTTGAGAAAGAGGTCTACATATTCTTGTAAACATATTTAGTCCTCTACTTCATCTTTATTAGTGGATTCATTATAAAAAGGTAACGTCCTCCATCACCAATGAACTTCACTTTTATCTTCTACTTCCCCAGGCATGCATATGTATTGCTTTCTGTCTCCTCGCTATGGGGTACTATTTTTTTCACCACCACATTACATGGAGGGGTATAATGGTGTAAATAATATATATATTTGACTATTATAACATGATACTGATTATGAAATATTATACACCATACACTTCAATACCATTCAAAAATTATTGTAATAATATCTCCGCTCATAGGTACGTATGATCGACCATCTCTAAGATGTGATGTAATTAATTGTAAATGTTTTATATTAAACTATGTTTATATACATGAATGTAATTAATAAATATGATATATATTATACTAATATCATGATGTTGAAATATAACTATAACATAATTATTGGACTATGATCCTATCTGACAAAACGTACATAATAACATAAAGTAGTTAATATCCGAATAACATGTCCTAATGAAATGTTACTAACAAACCAATGGTACTATAGTAATATATTATATCATAAAAATAAATTTCATTATATAATAAGTTATTGATTTCATTGAAAACATTTTACAGGTGGTTCTGATGCATCTGAAGGATATTGAACCAATGGTAAGGTATAATTTCACAATCTCATTATCATTTGAGATTTTTTATATGTAAGTATTTAATGGGGTGTATTTATCATTTATGCAAACTTTTTGTAAATATAAAATATTATTTCTATTCTTCTACAATTTTTTGATGTAAATTTTGCCCATTGGTTAATTTTGATTAAATTCTATGAAACAAATATTTTGTCTTTTATTGTACGATGTACTATTGGAGTTATTCGAAAAATGTATGAGAAGAATTTTTTTACCTTATAAAACAAGAATTTATATTTATGGTTTCATGAAACCATATTTACATGAATATTCCCATTAATTTTTTCATTGTTATTTTCAAATAAATTCTTATCTTTTGAATTTATGTGGTTTTTTACAAAATAAAATGTATTTGAAGAAGATAATATATTTTCCTCAAGAATAAATTTCATGTGTTATATCTAAACTAATTTAAATATATGATGAAAATATTTAAATATGGTTATGTTTGTATTACTTTTAATAGAATTATTTTATTATTTTTATATTGAATTTTATTTATAAAATCCATTTGTTTTAAATGGTTACTTTTATGATTGATTTATTCTTAAGAAACCCATTTTATTCCTTGGGTTTTTCTATGCTGAATGATTTATGTCTTTGGGGATCACATAATAATGATTCAATTATTTTTTGGGTGGGAGGAATGTCTCCCTAAAATTCATTTTTTAATGATTTATATCTAAAGATATAGACATGAATGGAATGAAATGTAATTCTAGTTCAGTAATATAGGGATGAAACGATATATTAACCCAGTTCATTAAAGTAATGTGTCTTCTCTGATGGTATTGGAAATGAGACTTGACTAATATGAAATGATTTTATATGATTATTTTTATTCCACAAAAATCCATGTCTTATGTTATGAATTTTTGGATTATGACCATTAATTCATATGATCTTTTATCGCATGTCATGAAATCATGATCTCTTATATGCCGGATAAAACTTTCAAATGTTATGTTCATATGTCAAATTATTATGATATGATTGATATTTACCTTGTTTACCCTTACAAAAAAGTTGAGCTCACCATTTTATATGTATCATTTCCCTATATGATGAGGAAGGTTATTATGTAAGATATGTCAAAAATGAATCTAATTATCAAGATATAAGCGAGAGACAACATTGATGTTCTATGAACCAATTTTTTATGTTTCCATGTTTCTAAAGATTCAAAACTTATATGGTTTTGTTATGTATTTATAATATATTTTAATGAATATAAATTAATTTTTATGTAATATTAATGTATTTAATGTATGGGCCATTATTTTTTATCATAAGAAATGTATAGTTAACCATTGTAATATAGGATGAAAAATCCTTATTAAGATCCCTAAGGAAGTGTCTATGTATATGTTACAAACTGAGTGATTTAGAAATGATAGTGAATAACCAAGGATAAAACCTAATGTTTTCTAAATTGGCATTTCATTCTTTATTCTTTGATTTTCATGTTATGATTAGTGTTACTCACACTATGCTTCTTGGTTTTATTCAATGGATGGAACTAGAAAGAATCAGGTTAATGCTAAATGTGAAAGGAAATAAAATGATTTTACTAATAAGAAACCAAATTCCATGGGAGAAAGAATGAATAATATTTTTGGTACACCCATACAACTTTTTCAAGATACGAATCCTATAGGACTTCAAAACGAGCAATGAAGGGAAGGAGATTCTTGTTTATTCCTTCATGATACATATTCCACTTTGTTTCTACAAGTCATCTGAGCCATTACTCATTAAAAATCTATTATAAACAATGAAAATTAGTTCTAAAATGTTTTTAATATGTTGATGTCTTATTACTAGACTCTCATTTGTAAGGTGATACAGATCAATGGTGGAATCTTATAAAAAAATATGAGTCAAAGAGACAACATTGATTCCATTAAATGGGATGAGTTGAAGAACTTATTTTTTAATATGTCCATTCCTTGTATTCTTCAATCAATGATGAAAAATGAGTTCTTTAGACATAATAAAAAGTATGATGAATCTGTTGGAACCTATGAAGAAAATTTTACCAGATATGCAAGGTGCACTTCTAGAATTATCATTCACCCTAAGAGTAAAATTGATCGATTCTTTAGTGGCTTAAATCCATGTATCTTAATGGAATTAGCCACAATGGACATTAATTGTTATAAGGAAATTGTTCGATGTTCTCTCATGGTTCAAATGGATATTGGGGTGACCCATCAATCCTATGGATTTGATAATAAGTTAAAATTATAATTCAATGTACAATTTAATTACCACAGTAAAATAAAGATGAGTTATAACTTATGCTCATAGTGTTCAATGAAACATGGAAGAAATTTTGTTGAAGGGGCTAGTAAATGTTTTATGTGTGTAAAATAAGGACATTGAGGATTTGAATGCCAATGTTATTGGAAGAAGATGTCAATTGATGCTAATAGAGAAAATACTACATAGAATACTCCTCCTACACATAAATTCTACAAATTCTAGTACAAGGGGAATTATTCCAATCAATTCCCTAATACAAGGGTTATTGATGATGATCTACGACACCAAACTCCTAAGGAAAAAGAAAATGGAAAGTCACAAGAAATAACTATTAATGATGTTGAGTATGATAATGAATTGGTCAAAGGTATAATTACCAAAAACTCAAAAGTATATATATTTTTATTTTATTTTGGGTACACCCAGTATATTATTTTTATAGATTTTTGAGGATATCATAGTATTACCTAAATAAATAGAAGTTGAGTTAGCTGTGATAAATCCTAATGACTCAATGACCACATCAAAAGTTTATAACCGTTCCTCAGTTTATGTTTGTGTGAAGGTTATTCTTTCAAAATCTTTGATCCTTCCTATAGTGTAATTTGATGTGCTTCTCAGCCTATATTGGATTTATCTATATTGATATATTATCAATTACTAAGGAAAGAAACTCACATTTCATATTAGAGATCAATCCATGATCATCTATCGACGTAAGGATGAATATATCATCCAAATAAAAATTTCATCTCATATATGGTTCTTGATACCTATAAATGATTGTTATTTATATCAAATGGTTTGGGAGAAACTCACGATTATTAATACACCCAATGTATGGAAACATAATAAGATCAATATCAAGAACAAATATCCTCTTCACTGCATTGATGACTTGTTAGAACAACTACATTGTGCTCAATACTATTCCATGAATGATCATTATCCAGGATATCCTCAATTATATGTCAATAATGGAGATATACAAATGATGACATTTTGTACAAGGTAGACACACTATGAATTTATAGTGATTCCTTTTGTTCTTACTAATTCAACCTCTATCATCATGGATCGAATAAATAGATTCTTCGTACAATATCAAAATCAATTTTTGGTAGTCTTTATAGATCGTATTCTTGTATATTTTAAGATAAAGGAAGAACATGAAGACCAATATAGAATTGTATTGATGACCCATAGAAAGAGGAATCATTATGAAAAATTGACCAAGTGTGACATTTGGATTTAGAATGTTTAATTTTTGGGTAACATGATATCAAGATATGGGAAAAATATGGAACCATCAAAAAATATGTTTTTTAATGTTGTTTGAGACGAAAAATGGAAACTAAGATCAGAATTTTTCATGTTTTGTTTGGATGTCATCAATATTTTGTTAAGTATTGTTCATGATTATCTAATCCACTCACCAAGTAGACTCGAAAAGGTGTTATGTTCTTTTATATGGAATAATGTGAAGATCATTTCAAAGAGATAAAAATAAGTATTCATAGTGCACCTGTACTCAAACTATCATATGGAGAAGGAATGTTTTTGATCTACATCGATTCTGCTAATAAAGGGATGAAAAGTGCTCTAATGAAAAAGGATATGGTGATCGCTAAAGCCACATGACAGTATAAAACCATGAAGAAAATTTCTATACCTATGATTTGGAGTTATCTATGGTTATCATTGCATTAAAGATACGGAGTAAATATCTGTATGGTGAAAGGTGTGATATTTGTACTAACCATAAAATAATAAAGTATATTTTCCCACAAAAGTAAGATGAATATGCCCCAAAGAACATGGTGAGAGTTTACTAGTGATTATGACTACTCAATAAATTACCACCATAGGAAAGAAAACAATTTGGTAGATGCTTTGTGTCGACCAAACCATGCTTACCTATCCTTGATGAGGATAAACAATATCCAATATATATATATTTAAAAAATATGGATCATGAAATTATAATGGAAAGGGATAAATCATATCATTCTCAAATAAAATTTTAACCATATACACATGTGATGATTAAGAAGGAATAGAAGAAAGCATAGATCTAAAAAAGAAGGTGAGAAATGTTCCAGAATTCAACCTTCATTATGATGAAATAATAAGGTTTAGGAATCCAGTTTATATTCCTCCCATATCAGAATAATATATGGATCAATTGGATGATTCTTAATGTTATTCATTATCTATTCACCCTTGGAACTCAATGAGGTATAGGGACCTAAAAGACTATTTGTAGTGGGATGGAATGAAATGAGATGTTGCTGAAAATGTCTCTCGACGTATGGTTTGTCAGCAAGTTAAAGATGAGAGATATAAATCTATAGGGATGTTACAATCATTACCCATACAAGAATGGAAATTGGAATACATCACTATGGAATTTGTTGTTAGACATCCCAAAACATACAAAATAAATAATACAGTATAGATTATAGTTTATAGCCTTATGAATTAAAAACACATCATTTCTATTAGATAGTATTTTTCTCTTGATCAATATACCGATATATATGTAACAAAAGTGGAAAGATTTCATGATGTATAAATTTATATTTTATCTGATCAGGATCTGTTGTTTACCTCAATGTTCTAGAAAAGTGTTCATCATGCTCTACATATAGAGGTATGTTTTGGAACATCTTATCATACTTGGATAGATGTTCAATCTATGGGGAAAATTCGAACTCTAGAAGACACAATGAGAGATTGCTCTATGCATTTCAATGGTGGTTGGGATCAGCACCTTGCTTTAGTGGAATTTTTTTTACAACAATTGAATTAACTCCAATATTCATATTTCTCTATATGAAGCCCTTTATGGAAATAAGATCACATCCCCAACATGATGGGATAAATTTAGGAAAGTAAAGTTGTTAGTACTTCACCTTATTTAGGAGATTGAAGAGAAGTTCAGAACTATTAAACCACAAATAAGAGAAGCATGAAGATTAAAAAAATTATAATGACAACTGAAGAAAATACCTATAGGTTAAAGTGGGTGATAAGGTGTTTCTATAAATATATCTTTAGAAGAGGGTAAAGCGATTTGGAAAAAGGCTATGCTGAGCCCTTTGTATATCGGTCCTTTTTGATTTACGGATCATGTTGGGAAGGAAGCCTACTGATTAGTGCTTCCACTGAATATTTATCATGTTTTTTATGTTTTCAATGTATATCTCCTAAGAAAGTACATTCCTAATCTTTCACATGTAATAAACTCATTATTCGAACAATTGGAGAATGATCTTTCTTAATAAGAATAATCGATAGAGATTTTGGATCATAGTAAAAATGTTCTACGAAATAGGACCAATCTCTTTGTTATTGTTTTATGGTGGAACCACTAATTTGAAGAAGCTATTTGGTAACATGAGAATATGATGAGGGAAGGTATCCTCATATGTGCATTTCCATGAGACTAATTTATCAGGTGAAATTCAGTTTAAGGGGGGTTGAATGTAACAATTAGATGTTTTTATAAAATATTTTATTTATATAATTTATATAATTTAGTTTCTTTATGTGCACACAATAGTTACTTCAAATGAAATACAAGACACACTTAGTTTAAAATTACCATTATACCATATATGTTAGGTTAGTGAGAATATGTATAACTAACTTGTGAAAATTCATTGTGAATTCATTTGGTAACAATTATTTATGAAAAATATAAATCCACTAGATATTTTTATTTTTTATTGAATTATTATTTTAAATAAAATTAATGATAAATATATGTTATATACTTGATAGAATATTTTTGATACTCATCCACTTGATCATTTAGTCATACGGTATGAATAAACTGTATTTGATGTATAAAAAAAATATTTTTTAAGAGAAATTTACGCCATTGAATGGGGAACCCCTTTTAAATTACGATTTTTATACATTAATACTTTTTATAAGATATAATAATCATGATATTTTTAAGTGGGATATAAAAATATAGTTTGGACGGATTGGTGACATTTTTCTGATAACTTTCATGTTTTGATGAACATTAAAAATACAAAAAAAATTTATGTGAAACAAATTTTTTTATTAATATAATTTATATGGATAAATTATAATATTTATTCGTTTTAAATATTAAATATAATATATTTTTATCATTAAATATAATTAATCTCATTATAATTGATTTTACAATGAATTCTTGTGTAAGAACATTTAGATGTTTTATAATGTTTCTCTTTTAAAACACTTTATTTATTTTTGACATTGTGAGTAATTTTAATTTAATTAATGAAAATTATGTGTTTTTAATTAAAAAAACTCCATATTTGGAATTATTTTGTTCATATTATGTAAATATATTTATTATATTTTTTGGCCTTATGAATTGTAACTATGGTAATTTTTATTTATACAATAAAATTTTAAACTGGGAAATTAATGGTAAGAATACTATTTTAAAATAATACTAACACTTCCCTTAGTGACATTGGATGAGTGTTTTTTGACCAAAATCTTCCTTGTGTGGAAATTATATCTATTGTTAATCCACATGGAAGAGAATTGTACATTTTGTATATTTTATTTAAAGAAAAGAAAAATACATCTAACAAAGTTTTTAATAAATAAATAATTTTTATTAAAAGGTTATACTAAATACATTTCATATTATAAATAATCATTTGAAATATAATTTTGTTCCTTTATCATTTTAATTTATGGTTATTTTTTAAAAAATAAATAATTACGTAAATAACTCATACATTAATTATGGAGAAATTATTTAATTGATTAAAAATCAATAATATAGTTTTTAATAAAATAATAAAACCTATTAAATGATCCAAAAAATGACCAAGTTTTATTGATCGAGTATAACACGACCATAATAATTCAAAGGTATATTTATGGGCCATTTGGAGACTTATATAAAGGATTATGACACTTATATTATTTTAATTAAAGTGATGTTAATGGTGTCACCTTAATAATTTAATAAGTATAACATATTAATAATTGGATTTTGTAGAAGATAAATTATACTAAAAGTATTATTATGATATCTAGTAGATATATATTCATTATAATATTTTAGTTTTAATTTTTATTAAATGAAAAATCATATTAAATAGTTACACAACAATGCTGTAGTATTTATTTTATTAAGAGAAATATCAAATTAGTGGTATTAACAATAGTAATGTAAATATTAATTGGATAATTAACAAGTATAATTAATTTTATATATTACCTTCACCTCATAGGAATATTATTAAAATGTTTATTAGATTCTATCTTGTTATATTAATATTTTAAAAAATCAATTAATTAAATAGTGTCAAAATTGAAACAATTGATTGTTTATCAAAATAATGTTTTATTTAATTTTTTAAAAAACATTAAACATGTTCTAAAAATCAATTATAGTTAATACATTTCATAAAATGATGTAATATATTTATTTAGGTTCTATTTTAAATCAAATATGTAAATATTATATCCTTTTAATATACAATTATTTGTTACCCTAGTTGAAAATTATTTACAATTACTGAGAGTTAATTAAAAATATAAGGATTAAATCGATATAAATACTTGTCCAAAAATTACTAGATGATGCGATTTCAACCATATATAATCTCATATTCTAAATTGGGTCATTTTTGAGGTTTTTGGGTGGTTTTATTTATTATAAATATTTATTTATTGTGTTTCCAAAAGTGCCCCTCACCTCAATTATAAAAAGGGAACCTCCTCCATCACCTATTCAATTAAAATTTAAACATAAATATCTTCCATGACATTAAATATTTTATTTCTCTACTTAACTATTTAAATTTTAGTGGTTATGGTCATATTTAAGTCCAAATATATTTCTCTATGATGAGATTTAGAAGAAGCACGATGAGGAAGAGGAAATCTCTTGAACCGATTCATTCAAACATAAATCCTCTTATACCTCCTCTTAATTATTTGTTTAATTATAAAGTAATAATATAAGAATAAATAATATAATGATATATTATTATAATTATTAAACAATCATTTTCTGCCTTTTATACATCATATGAAAAATGAAATCACCATTCCTGTACATGTACGACATACAATCTCCACGCCATGGTGTAATTTGTTTTTCACCACCACCTTACATGGATGGGTATAATTATAAAAATTATAATAATATATGAATATTATATAATTATAATGATTCTTAAATTTTATACAACATCCACTTCAATACTATTCAACAATTATGGGATTTATATCATCTCTCATGCATAAATACGACCTAACTTCTCTATAATGAGATGTGATTCATTCTACATGATCTCCAATAAACATCATCTATATACCTGAATGAAATGACTAAATATGATATAAATGTTTCTAATATTATTTTTAAACTATATAACTACAACATAAGATGTGGAACATGATCTTATCTAACAAAATGTGTATAAGATCATAATGTAGTCAATATCTGACCATTGAGTGACAATGAAATGTAACTACCTAATTAATGATAATATAATCACATATTATATAATAAAAATTACTATGATTCTAGAATATGTCTATAAAATCCATTAAATCATTATACATATGGTCCAGATAAATACCAAGGATATCAGACCTAATGTAAGGGATAATTTTCAATCTCATTATTATCCGTGATTGTTTATACATAAATATTTACTAGGGTATATTTATCATCCACATACATGTTTTATAAATATGTAATATTATTTCTATTTGATTTTTTTTAAATTAAATTTTACACATTGGAGAATTTTTATTAAACGGTAAGAATAGAATCATTTATAGTTTCTATTATGATGTACTTTTTGACTTTTTAAGAAAAAGTTCGAGGTGAAAGTTTTTTACATATAGAGCATGAAAGGATTTTTATAGTTTCGTGAAGCATTATTTACATGAAGTAACCCTTAAATTTTTTCATATTTTTTTAGTGAAATTAATATCTTTGAAATTTTTTTGACATTTTGAGAAAAGAAAATGTATTTTTGATGAAAGGATATTTTCCTCAAGAATTAATTTTATTTGTTATATCAAAACTACTTTCCATCAAAGATGACATTATTTAAATAGGGCAATGTTTTAAATCATATTAATATTATGAATTTATTTTTTTGTGATTGAATTATATTTATGTAATCAATTAGTTTTATATGGATTATTATATAATTTAATTATGTTTAAGAAACCAACATTTTTACTTGGGTTATGCTATGATGAATGATTTATGTTTTGTTGGAAAACATATGAATGGATTAAATATGGGATGGGTGGGACCAATATCTCCATCCTATTAATTTCATTATGATTTATATCTCATGATATATACATTACTGAATTATAACAAAATATGGTTCAGTAATACAGGGCTAGAACTGCAAGTAAACCCAGTTCAGTAATCGACTTTGCCTGTTATGACGTTCTTTTTCAATGAGACGTTACTAATATGAAATTATTTTATATGTTTATGTGAATTTCAGAAAACTTCTTCTCAAATGTAATGAATTTTGGGATTATATCCATTAATTCTTATGAACATTTATCACATGACATCATATCTTGATCTTTCATATGGATGATACGACATTCAACTGTTATGTTCATATGTCTTATGATTATGATATTATTCATATTTCCATTTTTACCCTTAATGAGAATGTGATATAACTTTTTTATATGTTTCATTTCCCCAGGTCATTGAGAAGGGTATTATGTACGGTATGTCAAAATGGAATCTAGTTATGATGATATAAGAGAGAGACAATGTAGATGATTTATGAACCAGATGTCTATATTTCCCAGTTTCTAAAGACACAAAAACTATACAGTACCATCATAGCTTCATTATATATTTTAACTAATATAATCCAATTTTAAGGTAATTTTAATGTATATAAAGTATGCGATGTTATAATAATATAATCAAATAAGGGTTTTTTAATGAAATGAAATCGTAAAATTAATATAATTTATGTTTTCATCATTATATTTTCCTTATAATATTATTTATAACCCATATGTAAATGATTTACGTTTTACCGTGGTAACAAAATTTACAATGGTTACTTTCAATATTGGACAATAATGAAAATTGGCATATTTTTAAAATATTGACCCTCCTAATACAATATATGGAATCTATTTATCAAAATTAATATCATATAAGTGGATGAATGTAAAATATAATTTACAAAATATCCTAAACAATTATTTTTAGACAATTTTTTTTATTTATAAAATATCATTAAACATGATCGATGTATAAAAATTAATTTATAAAACATAATTGTATTTGTCTAAATAAAATGGATATAATTAAATATTTAAAATATTTAAAATTTCATTTCCACATTCCCCCAATATGTAACCCTCGTAGAAATGACATGAGGGATGGTGGATGGTGAAAGGCTGAGTCTCTCCTCTAGTACCCCCATGTTCTAACTATCATCGAGGGTATAATAAAAATAAATAGTACAATAATTACCCTATAAGAGAACCTGATTATGAGATAAAAAAGATAGATACAATAATCAAATCCATCACACACACACACACACTCATATATATATATATATATGAAACTCGGGTGATAATATGAAATGACATACAATACCATAACAACTGAAAGATATCTATAAAAAAATTGGTGAAAGAAATGGTAACCAAGAAGCCCAAATGACTTTTTCAAAATGTATGAGATAGTAATATATATATTTAACTCCAGAAATGTTTTTATGGCCTCAAAAATAGTTTACATATACGCCTGATGACTATAACTCAATAATCAGTGAGATCCTCCCAAGAGCCTCTTGGGAAAAAGATAAAAAAATAAATCGCATGAAATCATGAAGGCCTCTCTTTTTACAGGGGGTATCCGTCCATAAATCAAGGAGCGGGTCCTCCCTCCTAAAGACCATCATTTCGAGAAGCTGGTGGAGGAATCATTTTTAGCTAAGTTGGTGTCCGGAGCATAGGTGGTTGGAAGTCCAGCGTACCCAGTTGTTCGTGGGGTTTCTCCATGTGGAGAGGAAAGGATGGCAGAGAAACCAGTTCCTATGGAGTTATCTCCTTTGGTCCTAGCTCCCGGTTTGTCAGATCGTTCAATGGTATGCTATCAGTGTGGTCGTTTCGAACAATTGAATCCATACTATCACAACCCTTCGAAGACGTTTCATCGTTGCGTCTATCTGGGTCATTTGGAGAATTTTTGCAGGAAGTGTCGCATGAAGAGGACACCGTTATTGGAGAGTTTCAGTACCTGACTGTGAGGCAGGAGATGCTTCAGCCATCCGAGCCCCAGCCACAGGTCTCGGGGTGAAGCTCGCGCACAGTCAGGAGTCCCCAGTGGTGTGAAGCCTTGGTCTGGGTTTTGTGATCCGTGTTGG
Organism: Viscum album; assembly: GCA_963277665.1. NCBI lineage: Eukaryota > Viridiplantae > Streptophyta > Magnoliopsida > Santalales > Viscaceae > Viscum > Viscum album. Next base: position 1,705,692,879 of record OY728140.1, on the reverse strand, counting down.
CGGTGGAACAATTAAAAACTTTTTGTACTTGTTTTTCAGCTATTAAAGAGTTGACGTTATTTTAATTTCATTGTTTTATCATGGGGTTATCATGGACTCATTCTATTATGATCTAAGTAGTCTTGTTTGTTTGGATGTGGTTATGTTTTGTGGATTTCAATGGGTCATGTTTTCAACTCGATGACTAGTTAAGTCTTTTCTGTGGGTTTCCCCCTAGTGTTGAAGGTCGTTGACTTTGGTCGAGGATTCAACGTTTCGACGAAGGTGTTGTTTTTCACTCATGCTATAAGAGTTGGTTTAAATTGGTTGGGAGTTCCCGCGTCGACCCCCCTTTCCTAGGGTTGTATATTTAGATGATTAATTTTTCTGCACAAGTTGAGCTCTTGTGGTGGGGAGAACCCCTTCATGTTCTCCCCTCAACCTCGGACTTCAGTTTTCACTTGAATCGGTCGGGTGTGACCTGTGTAGAGTAAGGTCATCCTGAGATTCACAGTTCTCTTCAGTTCCTTTAGTTCCGTTTGGGAATATACTTGAATCTTGGATGACTTTTTCCTTGGTGATTTTCTGGGGGAAGATAGTGTCTGTGTTGGGGAGAATTGTCACACCCCGACGACAGATGCCCTTGTTTTTAATGTTTTCATGGTACCTGTTTGAAGTTTTCTATATTTAATTGGGTTGGCGGGTTTCGCGGCGGTGCACGGCCACCGCATCCTTAGCGGTGACAGTGCATTCGTCCCGGTTGATCGTGTGTTCGCCCGATATTTAAATATTAAATTTCTTATGTTCACAATTAATATAACTATTAGTATTAAATTTTTATAAATATTATTATTATTATTTTCTTATTAGAATTATTAAAGTATTATTATTATTATAGTTATGATATTATTGTTATTATTATTATGAAGATTTATTATCTTTATAATGTTTTATTATTATTATCAGGATTCTATTTTTTTTTACATATTCTATAACTATTATTATTATATTATCATTATTATTATTATTGTTATTATTGTGTTAATAAAATGAAAAAATAAACCTTAACACCCCCCAGTTTTCCCCTCCTGCACGAGCAGAACCCCCCCTTCCCATGCTTTAGCACCATTGGCCCCTGCATGGCCTCCCTGATGTCTCGACCTCCCCAGCATCCCAGCATCCTGGCTCTCCCTCGCGACCTGCACCCCATCGCCGGTGACCCTGACTACTCGCCGTCCCGACCTCCCTCCCCTTCGCCGGTCTGGGCCCCCATCACTGGCCTCGCCCCAGCGTCTAGGCCACCTTCCTTCTCATCGACCTCCTGCGGTCCTGTCTCCCTCCGCCACTCCCCGACCTCCCGCTTCACCCCAGACCGACCTCTGCCACTCCCTGGCCCTCCACCATGCCTCTGCACCCCTGTCCCTCCGGCTTCGCTATTCTGGAGCCGTCTCCCCGCTGTCCAGCGCAGTTTCCAATGAGGTTCGCTCGGGCAGCCCGTCCCTGGCCAGCCCTGCTCCACTTCGCACCAACCCACTCCAGCAAGCTCCTCTGCTCGGCGCACTCAGATCAGCGTAGCCCGATCCCGACACTCGCCCATTGCTTGTGACCATCCACTTGGGTTTGTGCATTTTATTTTATTTTCATCTTTGGTTTTTTTCTTTATTTTGGCCAAACCCTTGTGTCGCGGTTTGTAATTCGCACGTTCATCTCGTTGATTAGGATGTGCGATTGGCCCACATGGTGTTTTTAGTCTTTACGTTGAAGTTTCGTCGCATCTGCGCTTCGTTTGAGGGAGGCGAATCCATGATTTTCCTTTCCATTTCATTTCATTTGATTATTGATGATTATTTAAATTTATAACTTTGTTTCACACCCATATGATACTCATGTTAAGCTCATTATGATGTTTTGAAGTTGTCATGTTTTTCTGAAAAAAGATTTTTATATAAATTGTGGTTTATGCCCTTATGTATTGTGCTTAAGACGGTTACTAAAGAAATGTAATTTATGTTCCTTGGGTGAAATTGGATGGTTGAGTGTGGTTTTTCCCATTGAATTGTTTGTTAAATTGGTTTGGATCACGATTTAAACATTACATGGGAAATGTGTTGATTCCCTATTTATGTGGTTTAATGTTTGTTTTAGAAAGAGATTTTTGATTGATGAGCATGTGTTGTATTTTATAAATGAGAGAAATGGATGATTTTGAGTTGAAAGTAAATGGTGAATCTATTAAATTTGGATTAAAATGTTTTGGTTGGTTTTAGAGGGTTCTATTGGATGAAGACACAACCATGGGTTCAATATGTGCACACATTGTTGTGAAATCAAGTGATGATGGAACCCTAGAGCTAGTCTCCCTCTAGAATGCCTATTCTTCCCTTCCTCTAATTTCTTCTAAAATTTTTCTATGTTTTCCAAAATGGAAAAAACGGTGCTTCTTGTGTTCAAAATATGGTTCCAAAATGTGTCCCTCTTCGTTGGTTCGATTTTCCTTGAAAAGTACTTGGGTGTGCGGTTGGAGGCTAGGGCCTGTTTGGCTCTTCAAACGTTAGTGCAATACTTGTGTTGACTCTTTGAAAAGAATATGTTTTGCGAAAATGTAAATGCCCATTTGGAAACTTAACGTGTTTTATACAATTGTTTGAATGTTATGTGTTGTGACAGCCCAGTTGGTACTTTGGTGATGTGATATATGTATACTTATATATATATATACCTACATACTTATGGGGAACCTCTATTGGGGGACTTCCCTTTGATGGTTGTCATGTAGAGATGTCCATGTAAGAGGTTGGAAAGTGCAGTGAGATGAGTCATGCGTGCGAGGGCCTCCGACTTACACAGTCTTATTAAAACTAACATGGGTTCCTAGGAGTCTTATAGATTATCGTGTGACGATTTCTTACTAACCCCGATTAGATGGGTTTGTACCCACTGGTAGAGTTAGAGGCCTTATGGGAAGTGCCGATGATTTTTTCGTGATGGAAATCAGTTGGTTATAGACTATGGGGCTTCACCATATGCCGACAGGTGGTACCGAACCGAGTGCATCCAGGGGTTTTCTAGGGATGTTTGGGATCACCCATGGTTACTTGACTATGTTACTTGTTCACTTTCAGTGGTACTTACTTTACAGTTCTTACCGTCACCTGTTTCCCTTAACACTATTTGTTTTCCTTGTTGTATTATTCACTTTCTATTATACTAGTTTCTTCCAGCTTGTTTTGTCTACTTGCTTACTGATTAGAAAAGAAAATCAAGATCTTTATGTTTTGATTTTCTTTATGAAATGATAAATGATTTTGGAAATGGTATGTAGCGTGTGTTGGATTTGTAAATGAATGAAATGTTATGTTGTTTGTTTTAAAATGTTAAAATCCTAGTTTTATATTAGTATTTCAAACTGGTGTTAGTGGATTGGTTTGGTAAAAGAAACTTTTCAATTCAGTGGTTTACTTTGGCATACCGACTGAGTACTTTTGTAATCACGCCTGTCTTTTACCATTTCAGTTGCAGGTTCCCTTGTTCAGGTTTTATGGTTTGAGTCACTCGGTGTTGGAGCGAGGTTGGTCTTTAGTTGGGTGGTGACCTGAGAGGTCACATGGAGGTACGTTTGGTTGTGTGACTTTTATTTCATTTCCACTGTTAGTGTTTATCTGTTATGTTTAGTTTGTATTTTTTCCTCGATCCTGCTTTTGTTTGGGATGAAATCATTCCCAACGATCAAATTTTGATGCCCAGTACTAGTTTCTATCACGGGGGATCCAGAACGCCCCTCGGGACTTGCAGCGAGCCGGCTCGGGTGACCGGTTCAGGTTCGACCCTGGGCTGGTTCATGACCTGAATGATCCTCATTACATGTTTACAATGTTATACATCAAATTCATTGAATGTCTATAAGTTTATTCGTGAACCTGATTTCTTGTTCACAATGTTATGTGTGAACCAGATTACATTTTCACAATGATATGTGTCATCTTAATTACATATTCACAATGTCATGCATGTACCTAGTTTCATGCACATGAGTATAATAATGAACTTGATTACACATTCCCAATGTTATGCATGGACCATGTTTTATCTTAATAAGGTAAAGCATGATCCTGATATCACATTCACAATGTTATTCATGGGTCTGGATTCATGTACAAAAGTTGATCTTGGGGCCTGATTTCATGTTGTTTACATAATGAATGAAGTTTTTTCTACTTATACATGTTCACAATGTTAAAACCCAATGTGCATGACACAAATTCCATGTCTTTTTCCCATGATATGCTTTCAAGAATTATGTTAATTATTCTTTTAAGGTCTTTGTCTTATAAAATAAAAATCATTATTTTGATCTCTCATATATAGGGAATGATATTCAAATGATATTCTCATGTTCCATACCCTTTTGATCATTTTATGATAGTGAATTTAGTTTATTTTGCCTAACTAAGCATGTGAGCTAACCCATTTCTTATGTTTCTATTTCCCAAGGATATGAATAAAATTTTTAGGTATATGTATTAAAGGTGGAGATAATTGTGGGGGATGTTGAAGATATTTTACCATGATATATGTTTTTTCATTTTCCAAATACACTATACAATTATGGTCCTATGGAATTATTTTTTAATGTAATAAAAATCACTTAAAATGATGCAATACTCATGTTTGTTAATCCTAGGACACTATTTTTGGTGTCAAAGGAAATGATAAGTCAACTCTTGGAAACTATTTTGATAAAAATTTTGTGATATCCATTTTTATATGTTCAAATATATGTATATTGATATCTGTAATTATAATAATAATGATGATTTAACTTATTTTAAAACATACTAGAAATTTAGAATGGATAGAGTTAGTGGGTTCCTAGAAATACATCTCTGTTTAGATACTACAATTGGATGTGGAACTAGAAAAAATGTACATAGGGGTAACAACTATTATAAGATGTTAAGGTTTTGAGTCAAGGTAATCTAGTACCTGACAACAAAACTTGTTACACACATAGTTTGATAGTCTCAGGAGATATGCTTTGGTAATTCACAAAAATCATCACGAAGCATCATTAAGGGATTAAATAGAGTGGAATATAAATTACATGGGACCATTCTATGTTTTCATAGATTAATGAAATATGATCCATGATTTTATCACCCTATAAGTTTTATTTCATGATTATATGGTATCCCAAAGTGTAAAATATTTTTGACACTATATTTCATGTTTTATTAAATAGAGGGAAATAGATGTAACATGGTTCACATTTGATGATTCAGATGAAGAATCCATGTGAATTATGTGAATTGATTTCCAAAGTTGAAATTTTATAAAAATAATCAAAAATTTGGGGTGATAATTGGTTATAATTTTGATGATAATGAGAACACAAACTACATGGGAATGTTACGTTATATTCTTCATCTTTTTTTTTATAGTAGACACATGATGTATGATTGGACTTTGGTTAATGAACATTAAGATATGATTTATATTTCATATTCTTGGAAAAGGTTATTAAAAAATAAATTAATGAAGCTGAAGTAAGTGTTTAAGAATAAGGTAAGATTAATGAAGTATTTCTGTTTTTTATTTCAATGATTATATTATATAAATCATGAAATTTATAAGTACTTTTAGTATATTTTTTCATTATTGACTGAAAAGGTAATATTTAATGGTGATGCTAACATATAAAATTGACTATAGAAGAAGTTCATAATTTGATTAAGGGGAGGTCACCCTTAATTAATTATGGACGTTGAGATAATTTTTTTTGGATTATGATATTTTAGATACGAATAAGTGAATTGGACAATACAAATTTCCAAAGAACTAATTATTGAAAAAGTGCTATATATATTAAAAGATGAAGTTTCCATCTTCTTAGATATAATGGATATTTTTAATATTCATTAGAATAAGTTAGAATCCATTTTTAACAAAGGATTTTAGGTAATTAATGTTTTTTCCATGTTTCCAGGGAATATGTGATGATTTTATTCTAATTTTTGAAATGTGAAAACCAAGTGGCACATTGTAATATATGGGGGATCAATGTTAAACAGATGTAATTACACTATTTCTAAAGCCTTGAATTTTTATCTTTTGGAATTGTTATAAGCTTTAACATTTAGGGATTTTTATGTCATATATCAGAAAACATTAGTTAGATTAATGTGTTATCTCTCAATATTAGGATTCATGCATATTGGACAGCCTCTTGAGACAATGTTTTCCTGATGATAAATTATTGGATGACATATCATGGGACTCATTATATTTTAGTACTTCAATAATGAAAACTTCACTTAAATTATAAGAGAATGTAGTGAATTAGATCAATAAAAAATAATAGACGACACTATCCTGAAATCATGCAAGTACATATTTTCATGAAAATTATTCATCTTTAAGAAAATGATCTATAAATAATACATTATCATAGTACCTTATTTTTTGATGAATCATATGGTCCTTTATGTCATAAAAAATTTATGGATTTATGGATTTTAAAAATTATCCGGACCATCGTCTCTATCTATTTTTATCAAAACATGATGAAATGTTTTCTCACCCATTTATCTAATTTCACTTCCCATCAATGTTTTCTAATGTGCGAATCTCATCTTTATTTACATTGGGTAACCATTATTGATCCATAATTCCAATTTTATGTTAAGTTTTAGTATTAATTTTTATGACGACAGTTTAAATGTATTAATGATTCATGTATTGAATCTTTAATAACCTAGAAAAATTTCGAAGGTGAAATTCATTTTAAGGGGGAAATAATGTAATACACTATTATTTTTTCAAATATATATATTTTCATTTTATTATAATGAATTAGATTTTGTTGATGTATTTAGTTTCATTAATTAAAATATTCCTTTTATATGGGATTGACATGGATTGGGCTATACACAATACTGACTTGGCATCTGTCATATGAAAAACTCAGCTTCTATGAAACATCAATTTATTATTACAAATATTTAAATGAGATAATTATAACCTAGAAATTTAACAATGTAAAATAAATATTAATAAATAATATTCATTTATTATTCATTATGGTTTCACATAAATAATACATATTGATAATGAAAAATAATTTTTTTGGAATGTCTTTATTTGTTATAAAAAATATATTCTAAAAGAAACATCTATTTACGTCCTTCTATAAACAATAGTAATATTATTTTTAGAAAGTAATAGTAATTTAATTGGATAAAATATAAATAATTTATTAGTTAGGAATATTTAAATTATATTAAGTTTAATGTTTCAGATTTTATCCAAAAACATCATTTTTGGGTGAATAGTTAAAATTACTATAATTTAGTTAAAAACATCATTTTATTTTAAATAATGATTGGAGTTACAATATTTTTTTAATTTAGGTTCCTGAAAAAATAGATATATAAGGAATATATTTTTCTAATTTAGGTAATTGGATTCATTTTTTATATTTTAATTAGATATAGAATCTTTTTGAACATTCGAATGTTTTTATTTTAAAAACACGTTTTCTCGCCACTTCAATGAGATTTGGGTTAATCTTAATTTTCTTACATATGTGATTTAAATTCTGAAAAATGAAAAACCATGGTTTTAATAAGAATTATATGTTTAGTCTAATAATATCAACTTCCTTTTGGACCAAAACATTAGTGAATGATATTAAAGTTATTCACAATGATTAAGGTAAAATTTAGCATAATAAGGACTAAACCTTAATCATAAGGACCAAAAGGAAATAGAAACATGTTAAAATATAATTAGATTCAAATAATTCTACCATAACCCCTATTTGTATAATTTTATGGGTTATTGGGATATTATGAAATGGAAGTTCCCTATATAAAAATAATTTAAGGAAAGAAGTAAAAAATGGAACGTTCAATGGCTTTAAAATATACAAAACTAAGACATATTATAAAAAAACTATATTTTTGGTTATACATTATATTATGAAATTGTAATTCCTTTTTTATCATAATAAATTTTCAAAAAAATTTATAGAGTATTTGGTTACACAAAATGCTTAAGAAATACCAACAAAGTTATTATTTTATAAATCATTAACAAAATTAAGTGATACTATTAATGTTAAAAGTGAAATGAATTAACTAATTTTTTTATTAATTTCTTTTGGAAGATAAATATATAATTTTATACATATTTAAACATAATTAGTTTAAATTAAAATATTAGTTTGTTATATTAAAATTAAAATGAAATAAATAATGTCAAAATGTAAATTACTTTTATTTTACAATAAATGTTATTGTATAAAAAGATATAAAATTAATAAAATACTATAGTAAACAAAGTAATTTTAAAGGGTTAAAAAATATAATACATTTTCTATTAATGAAAATTTTTATCTTCTATAATTATCATATTGACATATATATTGTCAAAATGTTGTCATCGCCATCCATGTTTAAGGAGTGTTTTGTGCATGACATGCATTTTGTTTAAATATTAATTTCCAAAAAGCAGGAGTTTTTAAATTTTTAAATTTGATATATTATATTAAATTAATTTTATTTAAATTATTTAAAAAATTTCACTTGGGTTTTTTCATAATGGTTAAATAACTTATGTTTGAAAAGAAGATGCTTTAGTAAAATCCAAAATAATAAAATTAGTAAATATTAACTGTTAAAGAACCAAATTATTTAAATGAACATATTTTTGTGTGGTGTAGATTTTTTTGACAATAAAGTCACATTAATCAATTGTATTTCCATTTTTTATGGACATTGGGTAAGGTAGACCCCCCATTATTGAATACCATTTGGTATTTAAAATAGTGTCACTCCCCTTCACTATAAAAAGAAAAGAACTCTACCCCTTACTAACACCACTAAATTCACATTGGATCCTCAAAAATCTACAAAAATATTCTTCTAAAATACTTAACTTCTTTAAAGACACACTTTTTTTATAAGCAATCCATAACACGATTTTGGTATAAACCAAACAGAGTCACATAATTAAGAGGTAATGTCTTCTCTTAAGATCCATTATTTTCATTAAATTATCCATCCCCTCCACTCTACGTATTCCATTATTGTATAAAAACTCCAGTATAATCAATATAATATTATTTTTTATGCTAAGGATTAAACCTAAACCTTTATACACCACCATATAATGTGTAATGAACATACTATTTATGTGTACAATGAACTTCAGCATAAAAACAATGATTTATAAATTTCCCATACCACCTCTCAAAGAAGACATTATAATTGTACTATAATTATATTATATATATTATACATATTTTTTATTTTCATTATTTTTTGTAATAAGATAATTAAAATTGAATCATCGCTCTTGCGTATGTGGGGTTTACTGTCACCCTGAATAGTATTTTTTTCATAATTCTATAATTTTCAGATTATTATAATAAAAATATTATTTATAGAAATTATATTTATATCAGGATTTAAATTTTATAATCAGGATATTAGAATAAAGACCAATGATTTACCAAATTAAAACACATACAATATACAAAGTAAATATTATCAAACGTGAATCCTTAACTTATGATGATTAAAAATAGGGTTTTACAAGTTCATAATAACAACATATATGTATTTATATATAAAAATATTTTTCACTAAAGTATATATAATGAATTTATATTTATTATAAAAGGGGTTTGAATGAGTATGGCAAGAATCAAGACACAATGTAATAGGATTTCATCTCACATTTTATTTTAGTGGGACACATGCTTTATCAACCACCCATTCCTTTTATATAGTTTTTATAATACCCATGGATGTAATAAATGATTATTGTAGTCAAATTTATTTTTATTTATATATATAATCTACTAACATTATTTCATTGGGTTTTGTGTTTCAAAATTTACCAAATAATTAAAATAGGTATGTCTGAATTTTCTTTCTATGAGACTCATGATTTGTTATGCACCTAAATTTATTTGTAGGTGTGTAATAATCCATTTAACATTATATATAATTAATATTAACATTTTAATAATATTTTAAGCTATATTTAAATTTATTATTAATTGGGTGATCATTATCTCATGTTACCATGTGATAGTAATTTTTTGAAAAAATCTCATCGCTTTCCATAATAGTTTATGTTTTTGCTTCCAATGATGAAATATTATAACACGTTTCACAAGAATTTCATTATTTTTACTCCTTAAATGTTATTCATGTTTTATTAATGTATTCGTAACATGTTGATATTCTTTGGTGTAGAAGATTTTTTAGAATGTTCATTGAAGAATGCTCAACTTTACACACTATTTGGTCAAATAACAATGTTTTCTAAAAGTTTTTTTAGAATATTTACAATCATACTATGATATTTAAGACTTTTTTATACATAATTATCTTTTGAAAATATATTAAATGGGACATTATTGTCTCTTTTGGAATAAGTAATTTTTATAACCCATTTTAAATTATAAAATTAAAATTCTTATTTACCTCGTATGGCATGTATAGATTTACACATCTTAATTTAATTGAAAAATTTATTACATTTTAAAAAAGTTTTTTTATGAAAATATTTTATAAAAGTATTTTAAATGATATTTCTTAAAAAAATGATGATTATTTATATGATTGTAATGTGTTTTCATAGAAAAGGCTCAGAAACAAAGGGTATAAGTTTTCAAGTAAAATTGGTTCCAAATATTTTTCAATAAGTATTTAGAACTATTAAATAAAAATGGTTCTCAAAATGATTTAAATGATTTTTTCTATGTTTTCAAAGTATTTTAAAAGATTATGGATTTCTAATATTTTTTATAATTTAATAACACTTATTTAAAGAAGAAATGATATTTTCCTCAAGAAATGTTTACAAAATAATATTCCATGTTATTTACCATATAAGATGAAATCTTTTGATGTCAATAATGAAATTCTATAAAATGATCCAATGGTTGAAATAATGTTATTTCTGGAATGGTTTTTTGTTTTGAAGGAATACTTCTTACGACTCTAATTTTTCTTCCCCGATTTATACTATTTTGAAATGCACATTGTTTAACAGGTTATGCTTTGAGGAAATTTTTATAAAACATATCTATTTAACATAGATTACGATGTGATGAAATTTTGAGGATTCCCATTCCATTTATTAGGTAGTTATTTGATTCTTATAAAACCCATGTCTTTCATGGGTTATGGTATAATAAATATTTCATTTTCTTTTGGAACATGTATGAATGATTTTATAGTGAGATGGATGGGTCCATTTTCTCCACCTAATGAATTGGATAATAATAGATGAATCATGTGTATATATTGTTATGAATGAACATGATTATAAGTTCAAAATGTAATTAATGGAAATCTTATCACATTTATAAGATCATTCGTGGACCTGATTACATGTTCACAATGTTATGAGTGCTCCTTTTAACATGTTCACAATGTTATAGAAGGACCTAGTTGAATTTCCATAAGTTTATTTTTGAAACTTATTTCATTTCCAAAATGTTATTTGTGATCTTGATTAAATTTCCACAATGTTTTGAACATACCTGGTTCAATGTCCATAAAGTTATGCATAAACCTAATTACAAAATAACAATGTCATGGAAGGACTTCATTTCATATCTATATTTTTAGGCATGAAACTGATTACATTTTCAATTTTTTTTCATAGATCTAGTTTCATCTAAATATTTCTATTCGAGGGCCTGATACAACTCATTAACTCAATGAGTGAACCTGTTTCTACTTATACATGTTCAAAATGTTATATAACAATGTGCATGCCCTAAAATCATTGTCTTGTGACTATGTTATTCTTTCATGTATTATCATATTAATTATATTATGATCCATTTCTTATGAAAAATAAATATTTATTATGATATTTAATATTTAGGGTATGATCTTAGAATGTTATCCTTGTGTTCCATAGACTTTTCATCACATTATACTTATTCATTTCCTTTATTTTTCCATTTTAAGCATCATATCTCACCCATTTCATGGATTATCTTCCCCTAGGTTATGAATAATGGGTTTTTGTAGATGTATTAATGGTGGAGATCTTCATGGTAGATGTAGATGATATTTAACCATGATAGATGATTCGGTTTTCATGTTTCCATAATCCCTAAACTATTTTGGTCTTTAGGAAAGTAATTTGTTAATGTACGAAATTAACATATAAAATGATGTAATATCGATGTTTGATACAATATGTTCACTATAGTTGACATGATATGACACTCAACATCCTGATTATTGTGAACTAAATATATCCCTATATATGGGATTTTGGTTATGTTACCTATTTCTTGATCTTTTAGTTTCATTTGGACTGGCCAGGGATGTTTGAGTTATGACCCATCTTGTCAGCAACTAGTATTCTATGTATCTGAGAACATAATTTTTCAAATTTATTCCCCATAATGAATTATTAATTATATAACTATAATATATATATAAATTATTAATATAAATATAGTTATAGAAAAAACATGCATTCCATCCATGGGCCAATGTTGTTAGAGTCATCAGGTGTAATTTAAGAACCTAAGATGCCTATTTTTTATTTACAAAACCTTTATAATTATTTTTTTACCTACACACTATTTAGCTATGAGAATTAATTGGTTTAATTCTAGACACCATTGGTGGTGGCATATTGGGAATTTATCCCACACCCTATACCGGCTACCTTTGGTTCACGAGAATATTTTATGAATGTAGGTATGGTTAAGGGTTATCAACTTATATGACATCCTTGATATGAATTATTTATCAGTTGATCATTGGAGAAGATGACCAATATTATTCTCATGATGATAGTGGGGTATTTTTTTGTTAATTTTGTAGTTTTTTTCTATAAAATGTTAATATATGACTATCCCATTTTACCCTTTTTATTCAAGCGTGCCATATATCCATGAATAGGAAAATACGTAGTTCGTTTGATATTATAAGACAATTTTTTAGGTATTTATTCTTTCAGAATGTTATTATCAATCTAGTTTATATCTGCTTCTGCTATAGAATCATTATGGTTTAATCCATTGTGCCACTCTCATAAGTGGGAATAGTATCACCACCATACCACATTTTCCCAATCAATGTAATTAGGTAGCCACTAACATATGAGGTGGTTCACTTGAGGATATGTGACCAACACAATCAAGGAACTTTTTATGTGGATCGTGCCAGGATGTTACATAAATCAAGTAGTTAAATAGAGGAATAATTTTTTATAAATATTCAAAATATTAAAACCATAACAATTATGAATGGAGTAACCATCATAACTAAATGTATAATAAATATCACTATTACACTTGAAATAACCATCTCAATTATATTTGTAATAATTAGCTTAGTATATTACAATATTCTCTTAGCAGAAACCGAGTATGATAATTTTTTTCCATTACTCAATGCATTGGAGATATATAACAGGCTCATCCAAACATGGTTATAAAAAAAAATACATATCATCACCACAATTTTCCATTATCCATAATTAAAAATAATTTAATCATTGTTTTTATTTAATTATGAATATCATATAATCATTATTATGTCTTTTATGTACATTATTATCCCATAAAAATGAATTTCTTTCATTGAAAATATATTTGAAAAAATATTAATCCATCAAAATATGTATGAGGATGGTATCATTAATAAATAATCAAAATAGTGTATATATAATATCAAATAATTTTAGGATTTATGAAGGAAAATACCATTAAAATTCCATGAATAATATATTTTCTGAAAATACCCTTCTACATAAAAAACATTGAAAAATATTAAATTCATAAAATATTTTAAAAATCCAATTCATTGAAAAAGTGATTGAAATTATAAAAATTAATATTAGAAGTAAATTATTTCCATTATAGTTTTAATATTTGTTTTTGATGAAAATGTTAAAGAGCATTCAATTAAAATATTTGTTAAATAAAGTCAAAAGTTACACATTTGAACGTTATTAAGAAAATTATAATTAATAATATTTAAAATAAATTTAATGAACATGTTTAATATTATTTAAAAATATTATATGTTTATAAAAGTAAATTATAGAAATTATTTTTCAAAACATGGATATTAATTACAAAGAATACCGATTTGATAAAAATCAAACATATATAAAACATAAAACATTTTTCTATTTGTATATTTAACTATTTAAGTAAGAAATCAAAATTATACATTAAAACCAAATTTATAATCAAATGAAACTAAAATTGATGTTGTTCATGAAAATATGATCATATAATTTAATCAAAAATAATCATTGAAGATAAAGAATATCGAAATGAAAAGTGATTGGATCATAAAACTATTTCACATTGGTAACATTTCAATCGTAATGCTCAATGAATAATAAAATAAAATGAAACAATAAATGTCCTGACCAATAGTATATTCATGAAATTAATTTCCAAATAGAATGTATATACCCCTAAAAAGAATACAAGCTTATTAAACATATATGTCCCAAATAATGTGAATCTGATAAGAAAATCTTAAAAAGATTATATAATTGAATTTAGTATTTAAAAATTAAATAATTAGTATAATTAATATAAATCCATAAACATTTTATACAAAAAAATTATTTATCAATATATTCACACATAATAATGGAAAAATATTTTTAATTAAGAATATATATCATCAAATGAAAACAAATTTAGTTATGAAATCCAATTCCACTAGGTACAATATAGTTAATATACATAGGGATACAATAATTTTGATTGTAACATTTAATATAATAAGGTGTGAATGATTATTTATATAAGATGTATGATGTTTTTATATAACCATATAAATGGAAATAGGTTTTCATAATTAAAATAGGTCCCTATGAATTAATGTTGATAGAAAATACCTTCGATGAAGTCTATACATTTGATACATGTAATCTATGAAATGTATAAAAACACATAAGAATTATTTAAATATTTAAAAATAATTTAAATTTTAATTCCTTTTTGATAAAAAAGATATTTTATTTATCTGAATTAAAAACTTAATTTGTATATCAGTTTAGTATATCTGATGATTTTTGAGTAGGTTTAGTTAATCCATTGAAAAAGACTTCTGTAGGTTCAAAAATGTCAAAGTGGTCATTATAAAATAATAATAATAATAATAATAATAATAAAACAATGTATAATTTTATATATAAATTATAATTTTACAACCAATCATTAAATATTTTGGTACAAAATTACCTATGTTACTTTCATGGATACATTATGTGTTACATTCAAAAGAGTAGCATTATAGTTTTTCAATTATAATTATGTTACTAAAGAATGTAAATTTCACCTTTTAGTAATGATAGAGTTCCAAAAATTTATGGTGATGTAAAAAGAATCACATTTTCTCTTGGAGGTGGTAGTGTACATTAATGCCCTAGTGAAAATATATTTTTTCATATAAAGAAATTGAATAATATTAAATGATATATTATTTTTTAATAATTATAATTATTTCATTAAATTAATATAATATAAATTATGTCAATCATTATAACAAACCTTTCGAGGTGGTAAATAACAATGAATTATATTTCTCTATAAGTCGTAGTAAGTACTAAAAATGAACAAGAAATTCTATTACCATTTAATAGAGGCTAGATATGTATATTATTTAAGAAATTAACATAATAAATAATATGACAAGGATCGTCATTCATTTATTCTAAATAAATTTTTTTGTTTATATGAATTTGGTAAAATAAGATATAAAATAGAAATTATCACTTAAGAACAATACCATTTCTGTGAACAACCTACATATATATTCACCTTCAATCCATTGAGTTGCATTTTCATCCATAAAATATCCATTATAATGTGGATACAAATATTATTTATGAATATTGAATGAAATAGGATGATCCCAATTGGTGTTTATGTGTCATGTATTGAAAATGAAAGATTCACTTTTATAATAGATAGACGGGGCACTATTAGAATTTATTAATATATTATTTCAATTTAAATTAATAATGATATCAAAATGGATCCAAAATTATAATATTATATTTTAATATTATTTTAATGTATATACACCCTTTCTATTATTTTTGGACATGTTTAGATCACATTTATTCCCTTATTATTTTTTAACCCATTAACCATTTTTTCTTATTATTAGTGTGATATAAATGTTTTCTACACCAATGTGGTGGATATAGAAACTAAAAAAGTGAAAAAAAAAGTTAATAAGTGGATATTAGTTTATTTTACACAAAATATAATAATCATTTCTCCCAATGTATGATTTTTAGTAATGTTATATCATTTCATAAAATTTTATATATTATAAAATAACATTCGAGTAAATTTGTAAAAATATTGATTTCATTGATTGTATAGAACATGTGGAAAATTAAATAAATTTGATAAACATATTTTATTCAGTCCAAAACATGTTATATTAATAAATTAAATTAACTAATTATATTTTTTATGAAAAATAAAATTTTTCTTAATATTTATTAATATCAAATTTTTGGGTATTTTTTTAATTGAATATTTATTACAATAATATTTTATAATAATTTAAAAATAATTATGTCTTCACTTAAAATAATTATCATTATTAATAAAAATAATTTATATTTCTTATTAATAATTATGAATGAACACATTATATATTTAATTATATGTTATAAATATTATAGTTATTAAAAATAATACTAATATTTTAGACTTTATGTTACATGAAATATTAGAAAATTGATAGTAAATTCTAAATAGTAAAAGGTAACATAATATAAATAATGATGAATATGGATAAAATTTACTCATAAAATAAAATTTATCTCTCTATTCAGTTAATTTTCCAGTCCTTACGATATAAATTTTAACCCTTAATAAATCGATATACCCATTAATGTAGTAACAATCATTACTATAGGTACGATTCATATTGAAAAAGGGGACATATTTATAAAATATGTACCTCATGATGTTAAATATATAATCCATTTTACTAAATAAGAAACATTTATTTTGATGAATTTAATATCAAGACATAACAATTACATAAAAACTTTTTTTAGAAAAATAATATTATTAAATATACAATGATTTCATATCAAATTCAATTATAAAATTTATCTCAAAAAATATATACATTAAATTAAGTTAAATGTAAGAAAAACATAAATATATAAATGATTAATAATAAAATTTTACTTAGTAAAAAATAGATTTGATAATATAATATTTATAATGAATAAGGATTTTCACTACTCCATACATAATTAATATTTCATTAAAATTATAAAATAACATAATTAATAAAATAACAAAGAAAAGAAAGACATTAATCACACACAATAAAAAATAAAAACTATTTGTGATTAAAATAATTCATAAAGAAAAAAATTACCTCATAGAAAACTGTGTTCTTACATATGAAAATTTAAATATGACATGATTATTGATTACAATATATATGTATATATATCAAAATTTAAATTATCCTTCTCATTGGCCCAAATTTGTTAATTTTTTTTAAATTTATATAATTAAATATTAAAATTTCATAATTCTTATATGCCTAGTTTCTCATATTTTGTACATTATCAAACATAGCCAATTTTTTTAATTGTTGGTTATTACAAATATAATAAATTAATAATTTACAAACATTATAAATAATTGTTACTAAATTTTTTATATCCTTTTTTAAATGATATATTATATCTTTTACTAATTTTAAAATCAAATTATATCTTATTCGTTACTAGAGTGGGGGTTGTTGGACTTGATATCAAAGAATATTTTTATGAACCATGAGAACCGGATTTTAGAAATATATAGATGTAATGAGAAATATGATGAAATAATAAGGATATTGAGGATGTTTTTTTTAATATCTGAATAGTTTTTTATAAGTCAATATATTAATTGACTTTTGAAAAAAAATTATTCTATTTTTTGATTCTAGTGCATAGTAAAAAGTATGGGAAGCACGTCAACATGAACAATCAATAATGTGTTTCAAATCATGAGTATTCAATAATTTATTCTATTATAAATGATGAAAATAATAATATTTATTTAATCTTATGATATATTAAATAATGTTTTTGACATTTAGCATTCTATTTCCTGACAATTAAGTGCAACAATTTTGGACTGCTTCATGTAAAAAAATATCTATTCTTTAGGGGATCATAAAAACAATTGTATGTATGAAATGGATCATTTACATTTAATATATATTCCTATAATTGGTTATAAAATAATTAGATTATGATATTTTGAATGTAAATTTTTAAAATGGGGACATAGATTATTACTGGAAATTGATTGAAATTACTATGTAAGAGTAAAAATAGAGAGTATAGAAATTAATAAATTTATAGTTATATTAATTGATATATATTTTTCTCAATTTAAGTAAGAATATATAAAATTGATATTTAGTAATATAACTCATGTTGATGATGAAAAAATTTCAATTTATATAGAAATATTTATAATATTTTTGATATATGATGGGAATAACAATGACAATTTAGAATGTCAGACTGAGTATTTTTTATAAAATGATTTTAATTATTGGATGGGAACAATGATAAAAAATATTTCCATTATGTGATTATATAATATATTTTTCATCAAGGTAGAGAAATAATTCAATAGATCATGTGTTTTTCAAGTAAATTTGGAATAGAAAAAGATGGTTTGGAATAAATGAAAAAATAAATGTGGGAAAAATATGGAAAGAATAATGGTTCTTTTAAAATATAATAATTATTTAAAATAAACTCTATTTATATTATAATAAGTATGATAGTTTTTTGAATTTGATAATAGAAATTTGAAAATCATATGAATACAGTAAAAACAAGGGATGCCACCAACATCTGATGCATCATTTATATGGAAATGAGGTAATTTTCAAATCAATGACCTAATGTTCAGGGTAACATAACATATATATATATAAAATAAATAGAATCCCTATGTAACTACCACATTTTTTATGTTATATAATAAGTGAATTCTTACTGTATGACCGTAAACACATAACTCACTAATTAATAATTTTATTGGAGATCATCAAACTACTATATATGTTTGTTATTTTAAATAAACATTAAATCATCACTTAGAAACCCAAAATTGGTATTAATTATTATGATAACTAGTTTGAATATATTTTCAATAAGGATATGTCATTCTATTTAAATTTTATCGTTTATTTATTTAGTACATTTTAATTTATTTATCCTATATTTAGTTAATTTTGATATAGTCTTTTATTATGGTTAGGAAGATAATCTATAATTAATGATATTATTTATAATAGAATGAAATTATGATTTTTAAATAACGTATGGAATTTATTATATTTATATGGGATTCGTCCATATTTGAGTAATGTTTGAATCTACTTCGAATGGATCAGTTAATGGAAATTATTATAGAATATGAATATATGTAATCTACTATTGTGAAAGGTATCCTAAAAATAATGTATTTTCTTATCATGGATAAATAAATTTTTGTATCTCATAATTAATTAGATATATGTACACCTAATAATGAACTTTATTTTTTCAAATTTATTCATTTTATATAAAAACCTATACATGGGACTATATATAGATTAGCCCTAGTGGAACTGGGGGAGTTGACTAATAGACTATAGAAGTAATATGTTATGAGATTTATTTTAATATAATATATAATTTTTGGTGTCTATGGATAATTTTCTTAGGAAAATATATTGGTATATAATGTTATGAATAATTTATCAATCGCTCTATTCTATATCGATAATTAATTTTTATATCCAACAATTAAAAATTGAATTAAATGGTTTGATTTGAGAATGATAATATTTTTTATAGACCAGTCTCCATTCAATTTATAATCAATTTTGGGAGAAAAAGGATTATATAAAATATAACGATATTTGTATCTTTTACAAAAATTAAGAGTTTATAGTAAATCCTTTTGTTCTTTTTGATGCACCCTCAATTTTTGTAGATAAAATGAATTATATATTCAACTATTATATTTATATTCATATGATGCTATTTATTGATGAGAGCATATTATAATATTAAATCAATGAATAAAATAATAATTTTTTAAAAATCTTAAATGTGACCCTTATATAAAATGTTTTATATGATAAATTTTTAATGTTTGAATTTCATATTCACGATGGTTAATTTTATAAAAATACTTTCTCAATGGATGGGTTATCAATTGACCCCTCAATGAAAATGTCTATTAATGAATATGATATGCTAATAAAAATAATTTAGTTATGTGGTTCCATTAGATTAGATTGTAAATATTGATAACATAATAATGAATTTTCTAGAAGGAGTGTCACAATAACCGTGAATATATAAATATATGGTATTTTGGGGATAAGGAATTACAATTAAGGTATTTTGGAGAAAAAAAGTGATTGTTCAATGAGAAGATATTAAAATTACCATAATTAAATTATGGATCTATGTATTAAATGGATCTATGAGAAGAACAAATATTAATGTGTTGATAATGAAAATGACAGATTTGTTTCATATGAATCTGGATAATTATATAATCCATTAAATTAATTAAAGAACCACTAATCCTGAATTTATAGTAATAATTATTTCCGGGAATGCATGAATTTGAAAACTATATGATTAATTATATTAAATATATAGGGTTCCAAAGGGTACAAATTATATCTTAAAAAAATAGAGGTCAACATTATTAAAAAGTGATGGATCGAATTATATAATATTTTTGAATAATCATGTGAGAAGTACCGTATCATCCAATCATGATACACCAGATACCCATGATAATATCAAAAAATTTGTATTATTTTCAATGTTATAGTTTTATTACTATAAAAAGTACTTGATTTACACTTTTGTAGTGGATATATAAACCTGAGTTAGTTTTTTGGGACATTATATTGTCATATGGGAGACATGGACTTAGATAAATCAGTTATTTTTTCTATATATAAATTTTGAGACACCACTGGACCATTGATCCATAATGACTATGCATCATCAAGGGACATTGTAAAATAGATACTTTTGCATGCAGATAAAAATATGTCCACATTTGTTGTGGAACCCCATAATGATTAATTAGAGAAGAATACTTCCACAAATTGATAAAACCAGATACTCTATTTAATGATGGATATGGAAGACAAACTATCAGATGATTTATAAATATAGAGGGAACTGGATTGAATTTAAAAATTAGGTCGGTTGTTTGGAAAACAATTGAATAGGTGATTGTGTGGGTTGTTAAAAAATAGAAAATTTTACTTAACATATAATGTAATTGTGCATCTGGTCAATGTAATTTAGGCCTTTATGGACATACAACTTCAGGTCATGTCAAAATTCCCTCTCTAATATTAATTAAGTAATATTATCAAGAAATTAACAAATATATAATTGTGATAATACACTAACACTATGTGAATGGAAATAATATGTTTGAATCTTTAAGTATGAAAGAAAATTAATTTTATACATTGATAAGTATATAAAAAGATCATACATTCTCTAATTTATAAATTATGAATGTTCAAATTATTAGGGAATATGAAACATCTATCACATTCTAAGCTCAAGCTAAACCTACTTTATTTAATGATGTAAAAGGTTCCTCAATTAATAATATGTGTTTATAGAACAAATTAAAGGTATAAAATATGAGAATATTGTAATCGTCCACTATAAAGATAATTTATTAAAATTTGGAATGATATATGTGTTCCCACCATACTATCCAAAAGGTCAATTATGTGATGAGTCTCCTATCTCAAATTATATTATCCCCTATGGTAGAAACATGATTTATTTAGATTTATATGACATATTTTTTGTTGGATAATAATATTTATGAAATTTCTCAATATGTATCAATATTCGTAGTTTCATAGAAGATAATGGATGGGAATAAAAATCCTATATCATTCCTACAACCATTCCATAGGTCTATGTGGAAGTGTGTTGAAATTATAGTGGAATATTTTACCAGAATATAGTTGACTAATAGAATGAATGATACCACCAGATTTATTTTGGATAAACATCCCATTTACACTCATTTTCATGATCTAACATTGAATCCTCCTATTGAGAGGAATCCACTATACTATATTAACAGTTTTTATGAAATTATGCTTAAAATATTTTAATTTAATCTAATAATGGCCCACATCTCAAATTGAAAACATAGATCATTTTACAAAAGGGGAATGATGATGAGATACAATATCATTCCAACAATAATCCACAATTTTATTTACTTTCTAAAATATAAATTTAAATATTAAAAGACTGGGTGGGGTTAGGATCACATGAAATTTATAGTATTTAGGATTTTTTTATAACCTTGGTTGAACATTCATAATGTTGTCGATTCTATCTATGTAATAAAAAGACCTGTATAAGGAATTGTATTTTAAGATATGACTAAACTAGAAATGATCATATTTAGTTGAGGAATGAAAGATATTTTTCTTATAACATATTGTTGAAATTTTGGTGATTTCTGGAATATTTACAAAATATCATGACAAAGAATATAAGAAAAAAAGTTGTAAAAATGGTGAGTAGAAGGATTTACTCTTTCAAATAGGGGAATATTAAATTTTAATAGTATATTTAAGGAATATTTTTTAAATGTATTGTCATAATGGGATGTTAATTATATCGAATTTCAATCTTTTTGAAATTTTTAAGTGAATTACAGTTCTTTCATACTACTTAATTATTCTAGAAAACCATTTAAAATAAAAAACAATGGATTTCTTATTATTGATGAAAAATTTTGATTTCAGAAAAAGTAATACAATATAATGAAAAATATTTTGAAATTTAATTTTCATATAATTAATATACTATTCATTTTTTATGAAAAGAAAATGTTTCGTTGAATGGAAGAACTCTGTTAATGAATGCTCTTTGTAAAAATCTGTGGGCTTAAGATGCGACACAAGATATTAAATAATAATATATATATAATTAAAATTATTAATTTAATAAATTTAATGTATCAAATTTAAATGATGATATTGTATATTTATTACATATAATATCAATGAATACATTGTATATGGTAAACAATATATCCTAAAAATTTTAAAAGTTAAAATTAGGTTATTATAATATGATTATGTCATAAATATTTCTAAATGCAATATTTTTAAATTATTTTAATATAATTTGATTAATTTTTATCATTTTTGTTTCAATATTTATGAGAATTGATTCAGTTGAGTATTTACTTTTTAAGAAAGAGTTGAATTTTTGGATGAATAATTAAAAGTACTCCTTTTCAAATTATACTCAGTTTTATGACATCAAAATGACATCAAAATTACAAGAATGTTTTTTAAAACAAAATTATAATATATATATTTATGATTTAAAAAACCATTTAAATGTATTATGATGAATCTAGAAACACATTTGTGACATTTTTTAACATAATATATGATTTTATTATAATAAAACTTTGTTTGTTACATTAAATTAATTCATAATTTCGAAGTATACATTAAATTTTAACTTGTATTTAATGTCACATAAATTCAATTTGTATAATAATAGTGCAATTAATTTCATTATTATTATTAATATACATGATTTTGGGGAAAGCCAATTTTTTTAATAAAATTTTATTATTTCTATAAACTATTTCTCAATTAATATATTCTTATTCTAATAAAATAAATTTTTAACATATATTGAAATTATAATATTAATTTTCTGTAAAATATTCATTTCATATTTATACATATAAATTTGTTATCATTGGAAAAATGGTTTTGCACTTTTTGGGTTTGATGGTTTAACGACGGATTTAAAATCTGATGTTAGGATTGAAATATAACGAAAAACTTAAAATAAGATTGGAAGAGTTTATATACAACCCTTTATCCATTCAAGGAATAGTTCTTCCATTTTGCACAAAATTATTTTAAATAATAATATATTATTATAATATTTATAGAATTTACTAAGGTGAGACACCACCCAACTATACAAAGAAATATATTCACCGAATAATTATTCTAACACATTGAACACTATATATCAAAAAACCATATGCTTCAATCACATACCAGAAACACATGTTTACAAAAAACTTGTATTGGTATTAACACATGACTAACCAATCAAAGATTATTTAATAATTTGATAAGGAAAACACTATGAATTGGTAATTTTCAAAACTAAGTTAATTAAATATTCATTGTTACTAAACCACTACAAAACCATTAATTACCAATATATAATTATAAAATTAAAATAATTATGAAATTTTAATGTTATTATATCAAAGGAACATCAATGAGTATCCACCCTATTATCCATTGGGAAATGAAAACATCACTAATGCGTACTTGGAAACTAACACTATGATGACTGATGTGTATAATTTTTCATCAGATCCTCGCATGGATTGATAAAAACATGTATTTAATGAATTGATAATATATATATATATATATATATTAAATTATTATTATTATATTTATGATAACAAATTTCTATCTTTATTTCTTTCAATCTAATGTTTATTAAAATTTCAACCATGTGACATCTGTACTACCCCCTTCATGAAATTTTTTTCTTTTAAGTAACGTCATTATTATGAAAGATTAAGAAAATAATTATTTATTAAATGTGATATATTTTAGTTTATTTATTTTTCATATGTTATGAAACTATGACCATGGAGAAGTAAGTAGTACAGTGAAGTAAATACTTATTTATATTTGATAAATAAAAAATTTATTATAGTAAGGTTTTATATTAGATGAATTTCAAGATGTTTTGAATGAATGATATCTAAAATGATATATAGATATATAGATATATACTTATGTCATGACCCGCATTCACCAAAAGGAGGGAAGGTCAGCAGATTTCCAGGCCCTTTCTTCTTTAAGTTGAAGGAGATATAATGACCCCCTGAGACCCGCCTTCAATAGGTCCCAGAGTGGAGACCATCGCTAAGGGTATAGAATCACACACTAAATGGAAGGCATTACCCTTTTTATTTTAATAGGATCGGGAGATAACATAGTAAATCCCACAACACCCAACTGAAAGTAAAATTGATGCTAAGAACCATTCCCAATGCATGTTACAAAAGTAAAACCTGAAACTTATAAGGTGACTACAAAGAGAAAAATACCTAATTAAATAATAATAACAATTGTGATGATTCATCACAAGGTCTGAGCTAGTACGGTCTAACAAGATCCCCGAAGTCCTCCTGGAAACCTGAAAACAGTTTTACATACCTAGGGTGATCATACAAGTATACTCAGTAGGGAAAAACAATGACTCTCATGCACAAGTGGGGAGGCATCCTAAGGCCCTGTAGAAAAAGGGAAAACCAAGAAACTAGCAAGAAAACTAACCACCCAAGCCTCACCAAGACACACTCCCCAAATAATGAAAGTCAAGTAATGTATAGTAATAACACATCGATGTTTGGGTACCCCACACCACTTTCCCACTGGTTATTGAAGTCATCCTACGCATCGAACCAATCCCACCATTCCCACTACAGTCCCACTGCCACACCCCGCCCGCACACACCTGGGCCACAACTGTCTCACGTAACCATGCCTTCAAACACCCAGGCCAGAACAACCACCATCACGCCTGAAGACACCTGGGCCTCATCCCGATGACACTTGGGAATCCACCTGCCCACACACTCCTGGGCCAACCACCACACCACCCTGCCCAAAGATTCTCAGTCTAGTAATGGACTTTAGGCCATCATAGCCTTCCCTAAGATACTTGGGCTATCCGGGAAAGGGAGCTGAAAGGATCTAATAACCATCCAATAATAGAAGTGTTGTGAAACACCCTCCCCCGTAAAATGGCGGTGTTCGGCACTAAGTTCTCAACTTGGGTGGGGCACTAATAAGAAACAAAAAACTACAAGTATATTTATTGGTAACAAGAACTCACCCAATCTAGGTTTTTCTTCACCCAGCCTAAAGAACAAAATCAGCACCCTAGTCACGACTCACAACAAACCAAAACCCAACAGTACCATCCTAGTTTCATGTTCAGTGATAATGTTTAAATAAGTTTCTGCACCTACTTAGGAAACTAGTAAGCGTGAGCACAAAGCCAAGGAAAGAGTACAGTCAAACATCAATATAAACATTCACACCTGGTTCACTTGTAATGTCAGAACAATAAAGGGATAAGTGAGATCCCTCGAAGTACTGGAACAAATGGAAACCCCGAGTTACAACCCAATGTCCCTAAGAGATAGCAGTTTCTCAACAAAAGAGGATCCCACCGCAATTCGTGATATAATCAATGTAACCACCCAGCCTCAAGTTTACAACTAGAGATATCATAACAACAGGGGAGCCCATCCCCACACACACCACCCAACAATTAGCTGTGAAGGAAAAACAATCAAACCACTACCACCAAAGAAAAGTAGGCTTGTGCTGGTATTTTCATGTTTAAACAATTTAACACACTCCATGATCCGAATTCTGCTTTACTTTAATCGGGGTTATCACAGGAAAGGGTTGATCCTGGTGCATTAAATTTATTTAGCCGGATTTATTTAATTAACCAAATTCCTTTACACGACAAGGGTTCTCAACCACAATAAAATCCATTTAAACATCTAATGAGGTAAGGGTTCATTAGTGCACAGATAAAGACCAACAATGGCCATGATTTTCAGTAAGCGCAAGCCTGCACAATTCAGAAGTCATTTATCATGGAAGATCATAAAACAATGCAGCATCATCGATCACACCCCTCTCCCTTCATTCATAGAATCCAGTTATTATCTTCATTAAGGTTTGGTTAATCCAATTCTACAGAATCAATATCATACCCACCCCGCATGATACATGGAAAGGAGAGATGAAGGTGAAACCATACTTGGTTGATCAATGTGATAGAAGCTTATCTTGACACGTGAGGAATAGGAACATCATGTGTGCAAATTGTAGGGGTGTGACCTTGGGAACTCAAGGATGAGCAGATGAGTTGATGGGATGGTGATCGAGAAAAAGAAACCCAGGGAGAACCCTTTAGTTTATAAGGTCTGGGGACGGTTGAGATAAGAACGTGAAACCGCATAAGTAGCGGGGTCGTGGGTTGACCACGAGACCCCCCGCATCATTAAAGAGGTCCTCGCCTTTAGGGGCGGTTTAAAACGACGCAAACCAGGGTATCTCACTTAATAAAACCCCATTAATTGGAGTTAATGGGATTTAAAACAGGCTTAAAGGGGACCAAATAGGGTTTTAAACCTTATTTTTGCAAAAAGGGGGCGCTACTGGAAAACCCGTGGGGGTAGGCTAGAGAGACTGGTAGCTAGGGTGCAGCCACCAGTAGTCGAGAGATACCGGTGGGCTGCAGCCACCAGTATTCGAGAGCTACCGGTGGCTGATAGCTACCGGTTACCGTTCTACCGGTAGGCCGCACCCACCGATAGACCGGGTTACTGGTAGACGAGATACTGTTAGGCGAACTACCTGTAGGCTAAGGCTACTGGTAGGCCTACCCTGGGTGAAACTTTACCGAGAAGTTGGGATGGCCTCCCAGACCACCCAGAACTCCTCAAGCATCATATTTTTACTAATTAATGAGCCTCCAACAACCCGAGCCATTACATTAGATACCTATCAAACTATTCTCTCCCTCAAAAATCAAAACAACCCACAAGGAAGGAGAGGGTCAGAAAAACCACCTCGAATGATACCTCTCAGGAGCGAACCCCATTGTTAACTAAAAACACATTTCTCTTAAAAACCCAACAACATACCATGTCAGACTGCCCAGTATATGGGTTGGGGAGTCTCTTCCCACATGTCAAGATACTATCCACTTTGGGAGGTACTGACTCTCTTGCACGGGTTTAATCGCATCCACCTTAATGCATCTTGATTTGGGGTCCGATCCTCCCATACCCATAGCTAAGAATTTTAACACACATTCATAGGGGAAGGAAAAACCAAATATTTTATAGCCCACAAGGAAAAACGCTCCACCACAACAAGTATAAAGAAGAACATCACAAAACTCAAAACAACTCTGGGTACGGGTCACGCATCTGTGCTTCCCTCTCCCACATACTCTCTTCAATCCCACCATGTCTCCATAACACACGAACCAAGGTAATGGTTCACCCACGAAGCACCTTCTCCTCGCGATCCTTGATCATCACCTGTCTTTCCACAAATGTCACGTAGTCCTTGATGTCTATATCACCCAAGTCGAGGATGTGTGAATCATCGTGTAGATACAGACAAATCTGGGACACATGGAAGACTTCATGCAGCCTCAGTAGCGGTGGTGGTAATGCTAGATGATAAGCCACGTCACCGACCCGCCACAACACTTCGAAGGGTACTATGAACAAGGAAGAAAGCATACTCCCCTTGCCGAACCTCTGTTGTCCACGCCGAGGGTAGACCTTAAAGAACACTTAGTCTCCAACCTCAAACTCCAAGGGCCTTTTCCTAGTATCAGAATAAAACTTCTGTCGGTCTGGGCCGCCTTCATACTTTCTCGTATAAGCTAAACCTTCTTTGTCGTGCTCTGCACCACCTTCGGGCCAAGGATTCCTACCTCTTTGACTTTGGTCCAACACATAGGTGAGTGGCATGGCTTTCCGTACATGGCTTCAAACGGGGGCCATACCAATGGTATAATGGTAGCTATTATTTTAGGCGAACTCTATCAAAGGTAAGTGTCGCACCCACGGTCTTCCTGATTTCCGAACACATGCCCGCAACATATCCTCCAAGGTCTAGATTGTGCGCTCTATCTGTCCATCTGTCTGGGGATGGAATGTAGTCATAAGACGTAGCAGTGTGCCAAAATCATGCTGCAATCCTCTCCAGACTCATGAGGTAAACCATGCATCCCTATCTGAGACTATGGACCTCGGAACCCCATGCAACCGCACCACATCATCCACGTACCTGCGTGCCAAAGCATACACTGCACTCGACTCCTTAATTCACAAAAAGTGAGCCGATTTCGTCAACCGGTCCACTACTACCCAGGTGGCATCGTATTACCCTTGAAACATGGGTAGTCTTGTGATGAAATACATTGATATGTACTCCCAATTCCACTCAGGGACATCTAGAGACTGCAGTAGGGCACCTGGAACCCGGAGTTCAGCCTTCACCTACTAACACACCAGGAACATGGCCACAAACTCTGCCACTACTCGTTTTACTCCGGGACATAAGAACTGTCTCTTCAGACCCTGGTACATCTTGGAATCTCCTAAGTGCACCGATAGAGGTGATTTTTGGAACTCAATAAGAACCTTGCCACACATTGCCTCTGGAACAAACAAAGTTTCTTAAAAAAGCATCTGGTTCTGAACATCCTCCGTCCATCCTTCCAGAGCATTGTTCTAGTCAAATCGGCCTCGAATCACATCGCACTTTGGGTCTCCCCACTGAGACTCCTCCACTTCCTGAAACCGAGATGACTGCACTGTCATTTGATACAGGAAACCTCTACCGCTATCCATCCTCGCATCCTAGTGCAAGGCATCCAACTCCTACATTGCCTTCCAGGAATCTGCCGACTCTCGGACTGCATCCTTCTGTGACCTCCTGCTCAAGGAATCGACCACTACATTCCCTTTCCCTGAAGTTTAGGAAAACTCAATGTCATAATACTGGAGGAACTCCATCCACCTTCACTTCTGCAAGTTTAGGTCCTACTGGGAGATGATATACCTCAACCTTTTGTGATCTGTGAAGACCACAAAGCGTTCTACAATGAGGTAATGCCGCTATAACATTTGCGCAAAAACGACCGTTGCATGCTCTTGGGTGTGGGTGGCATAATTATGCTCATGAGGGCATAGCTTCCTAGACCCATAAGAGATCACCCCTTGTCGCTGCATCAACAAACATCTGAGGCCCTGCCCGGAAGCATCACAGAAAACCTCGTATTCCACCCCTTCTTCTGGTAGTCTTAGCACTGGGGAACTAACCAACTTCTCCTTTAGATAGCTGAAGGATACCTCACACTGTTCACTCCACATGAAAACTTGGTCCTTCTTGGTCAAGTGTGTCAAAGGGGTTGCAACTCGGGAGATGTTGGGTACGAACCTTTGATAGTAACCCGCCAGCCTGAGGAAACTACGATCCTCTACCACATTCTTGGGTGCTGCCCAAGAAACAACTGCCTCATCCTTTGATGGGTCCATCACTACCACCTTCTCGGACACTACGTGCTCAAGGAAGTGTACTTCTCACGTCCACAACTTGTATTTTGAAAACGTCCTGTAGAGATGGTGTTGTCAGAGGACCTCCAAAACCGTCCTCAGGTGTTCTGTGTCGTCCTACTCTGACCTTGAATAGATCAGGATGTCATCGATAAACACAACTACAAACCGATCCAAGTACTCCTGGAAGACGGAGTTCATAAGCCCCATGAACACAGTTGGGGCATTCGTAACGCCAAAGGGCATGGCCAAAAACTCAAAGTGCCCATATCTGCATCTGAAGGCCGTCTTCGAGATGTCTCCATCCTTCACAATCAACTGGTGATATCCAGACTGTAGGCCGATCTTTGAGAACCATCCTACAACTTTCAGTTGGTCAAATAGATTTTCTATCCTTGGATGAGGGTAGCGATTTTTGATTGTTACCTGATTCAGCCTCCCGTAGTCTATGCACAACCTGAGACCACCATCTGGCTTCTTTGCGAACAATATTGGAGCACCCCACGGTGATTCACTTGGTTGAACATAACCCCTCTTGATCAGATCGTCGATTCAAATCCAAAACTCTCGTTTCTCCAAAGGTGCCATCCGGTAAGGAGCCATCGAAATCAGGCAAGCACCGGGCTTCAAGTCTATCCCAAACTTGATATCACGTCAAGGGGGTAAAGTCTTTACCTCCTCTGGAAAGATGCCCATAAACTCTCTAATGATTCCTGGCACCTCCACCATCTCATCATCTACTGGCTCTACTGACAGCTCAGCTAACAAAGAGAGGAGGGGTTCCTCTCACCTGCTGCCCTCCTAATTATTCCGCTCGCCGGTGAAAGTAACGTGTCTGTCAATCATGTCTAAGAACACAACCCTTCCTCGAATAAAGTCGATGGAGGAACCCACAATGAACAACCAGTCGATGCATAGGATGATGTTGTAAGGTTGTATCTGTAGCAGTAGAAAATCCCTGACCGACTGATGTAGCCCTATCATCAGTCTGCATCCTCGGAAAACATATAAAAAGTCAGTCTGACCTCCGACTGCTATGCTCAGAACCAAGTGCACTGGAAGTCTCTCTGCATCTAGGCCCAGAGCAAGGCCCAGTTCGAGTGCAACAAAGGATTGCGATGCTCCGGTATCATACAATTCATAAGCATGGGTACTAAATAAACTAATCATACCTCGAATAACCTCAGATCCCGCTGGAACATCTACCTCCGCGGCGTGCAACTGTCCATGCCCATCTCCTCTGCCCCTCGGCTGTTGGCTACCTCCCCCACCATACCCTGCCCAGGGTCCCTGAGGAGCACCCTGAGGTCGGCCTCCCCCTGCAATGTCTACCCTCGGAGGAGTGGGAGCTCGCTGCCCCTGCTGTTGCTGCTGAAACGACCTAGCTGGAAACTACTGCTGAGGCGGGTACTGGGCCTGTCTACCACTGCCATACTGTACTCAGTTCTGGAACTGATACTGGAGATATATGTGGACCCCAAAGATGAAGCACCATGGTCCTGGGCCCGAAAGGAAAGGGCGAGGACCGGGGGACTGGAACTGGAACTGATGTGTCCTGCTTCCTACTGGTCAGAAGAGAGAGGGTCTTGATGATGGTGGTCTGGTGCTGATAGCCTTCCCCTTCAATGATCCCAGCTCGATCCACTCTCGTGATACACCTCCTAGAGCGTGCATCCTCTCCACTACTTAGGCCTTCTTCGGGACCTCCATGTTTGTCGGTAGGGTGAAGGGGGAAACAACGCACTTGTGGGAGGGTTGGAGTGCCTCCTCTAAACGTCTTGCCCGAGACTCCTCGTCTGGAAAGAGGTCTGGAGTGAAATGTAGGAGGTCCTTGAACTTTATTCCTATCTCCTATACTGACATACTCCCCTGCTGTAGAGAGAGTAGCTCCGGCCTCTTTTCTGCCTTCATTGTAGAAGTGAGTAATTCTGCCCGGAACTCCTTCTCGAAATCAGCCCATGCCACCTCAACCTCTCTCCTCTCCCCTAGGTAGAGCGTCCACCACTGACGCACTGCTCCCTGCATCTGGCTGACGGCCAGAGGAACCTAGTACTCGGTCGGGGCCCGAATCATGCCGCAAGCTATCACCAACAACTCTAAACAACCCTCAGTCTTTATGTCCGAGGTGCAGCCCTCGTACTTCTTGGGGGTCTATCTCTAGAAGGCTTGAATCATCCTATGCCACTGATCATCTTCCTCCTCTCGGTCAGCCCTCTATCGACCAGCCAAGTCAACCTCCTGGGCCCCGATCGCCCGTACAACTCGTAGTCGTCTTCTGGGTGCCATAACTTCAAGGTAAATAAGGAATACCTAAGCCCATGTAGTGAAGAATATTGTTCTCAAAAAATTATTAAACTTTTTATTTATTCTTATTTAACAAGAAACCCCAGAAACAAGAGAAAACAAGTCATTATGACCCATGTACCGTACCTTTGGTTTCTACCCTGAAATCAGCGTGGCCTCATTTGGTTGTTTGGTAGGTCCCTAGTCCATGCATCAGATCATGGGGGGCCCTAAAATCCCGTGTCCTAGATGGTCTTACCTGGCCTAATTCACGTACCAAGGTCACCCAACACTGGTTCCCTACCATCCCATGCAATCTTCACGGTGCCTAAATCCAGACTCAATCCTATCTCTTAACCATTCCTCTGATACCATTCAGTCACGACCCGCCTTCACCAAAAGGAGGGAAAGGTCTGCAGATTTCCAGGCCCTTCCTTCATTATGTTGTAGGAGAGATAATGACCCCCTGAGACCCACCTTCAATAGGTAGCAGAGTGGTGACCAACACCAAGGGTATAGAATCACACACTAAATGGAAGGCATTACCCTTTTCTTTTAATAGGATCAGGTGAAAAGATAGTAAATCCCACAACACCAAACTGAAATTAAAAGTGAAGCTAAGAACCATTCCCAATGCATGTTACAAAAGTAAAACCCACAATGTTTAAGGTAACTGAAAACCGAAAAATACCAAAAGAAAGAACAACAGTAACTGAGATGATCCATCAAAAGGTCTGAGCTAGTACGGTCCAACAAGATCCCCAAAGTCCTCCTGGAAACCTGAAAATAGTTTTACATATGTAGGGTGAGCATACAAGTATACTCAGTAGGGAAAACCAAAGACTCTCATGCACAAGTGGGGATGCATGTTAAGGCCCCGTGGAAAAAGAGAAAACCAAACACCTAGCATGGAAACTAACCACCCAAGCCTCATCATGGCACACTCCCCAAATAACGTAAGTCATGTAAATTATAGTAATAGCACATCGATGTTTGGGTACCCCGCACCACTTTCCCAATGGTTATTGAAGTCATCCTACACATCGAACCAATCCTTCCATTCTCACCGCAGTCCCACTACCACCCCCACCCCCCCCCCCCCCCCGCACACACTTGGACCACAACTGTCTCACGTAACCACACCTATAAACACCTAGGCCAGAACAACCACCGTCACACCTGAAGACACCTGAACGTCATCCCGAAGACACTTTGGAATCCACCTGCCCGCACACACCTGGGACAACCACCACATCACCATTCTCGAAGATTCTTGGGCTAGTAATGGACTTTAGGCCATCACATCCTGCCCGAAGATACATGGACTATCCGAGAAAGGGAGCAGAAATGAGCTAATAACCAGCCACTAATAGAAGTGTTGGGAAACACCCTCCCCCTGTGAAATGGGGGTGTTCAACACTAAGTTCTCAACTTGGGTGGGGCGTGAATAAGAAACAAAAAAACTACATGTATATGTATAGCTAACAAGCACTCACCCAATCTAGGTTTTTCTTCAGCCAGCCTAAAGAACACAATCAGTGCCCAAGTCACGACTCACGCCAAACCAAAACCCATTTGTCCCATCCTTGTTTCATGTTCAGTGATAATGTTTAAATACATTTCTTCACCTACTTAGGAAACTATCAAGTGTGAGCACAATCCAAGGAAAGAGTACAGTCAAACATCAACTTAAACATTCACACTAGGTTCTCTTGTATAGTCACAACAACAAAGGGATAAGTGAGATCCCTCGAATTACTGAAACCAAAGGAAACCCCATGGTACAGCCCCATGTCCCCAGGAGTCAAAGAATTTTCAAAAACAGAGGATCCCACCCCAATTCGTGATATAATCAAAGTAACCACCAGCCTCAAGTTTACAACTAGCGATATCATAACAACAGGGGATCCCATCCCCACCCACATCACCCAGAAATCGTCCGTGAATGAAAAACAATCAAACCACTAACACCAAAGAAAAGAAATCCCATGCAGTTATTTTCAGGTTTAAACGATTTAATACACTCTATGATTCAAATTCTGCTCTACTTTAACCAGGGTTATCACAGAAAAGTGTCGATCTTGATTCTTTAAACTTTTTTAGCCGGATTTACGTAATTAACCAAATTCCTTTACATGACATGGGTTCACCACCACAATATAATCCATTTAAAAATCACCAGAGTTAATGGTTCATTAGTGCATAGAGAAAGACTACCAACGACATTGATTTTCCATAGGCGTAAGCCCGCACAATTCAGAAGTCATTAATCATGGAAGATCATAAAACAAAGCAGCATCATCGATCACACCCCCCCCCCCTTCATTCTTGGAATCCGGTTATTATATTCATTAAGGTTTGGTTAATCCAATTCTATAGAAGCAGTAGCATACCCACCCTGAAAGATACACAGAATGGAGGGACAATTGTGAAACACTACTTGATTGATCAATGAGATAGAAGATTCTCTTCATGCGTGAGGAACAAGAACTGAAGGTGCACAAATTGTAGGGGTGTGACCTCGGGAACTAAAGGACGAGCGGACGAATCGATGGGAGGTTGATCGAGAAAAAGAAACCCAGGGATAACCCTTTAGTTTATACGGGCCGGGGACGGTTGAGATAAGAACGTGAAACGCGTAAGGAGTGGGGTCGTGGGTTGACCACGGGGCCCCACATGTCATTACAGAGGTCCTCGCCTTAGGGGCGGTTTAAACCGACAGACACCAAGGTATCTCACTTAATCAAACCCCATTAATTGGCATTAATGGGCTTTAAAACAAGCTTAAAAGGGTCAAAATAGGGTTTTAAACCCAATTTGCGCAAAAAGGAGGCGATATTGGAAAACCCAGGGGGGTAGGCTAGAGCTACCGGTAGCCGAGCTACCGGTAGGTTGCAACCACCAGTAGTCGAGAGCTACCAGTAGGCTGTAGCTACTGGTAGTCGAGAGCTACCGGTAGGCCTTCCACCGGTAGGCTATGGCTACTGGTAGGCCTACCCTGGGTCAAACTTCACCGAGAAGTTGGGATGACCTCCCAGACCACCCAGAACACCTCAAGCATTAGATTTTTACTATGTAATGGGCCTCTAACAACCCATGCCATTACAACTTAAATATTAAATAAATGATTAAAATATATGTATATATAATATATTTGGATATAACAGGTCCTATAAAGAAGGAATAAAAGGTATGAGTTTATGTTCTAATCACAGTTTTATTTAGTATTTTTTATGTTTAAATCCATTTTAGGGAATTTTGTTCCAATTATATCTTAAAATATACAATGACCTAGAATTCTATTAATTATTTTTCCATTATTCTGTTTATTTAATATATTATATATCAAATAAAATAATTTGTAGAACCCAATTAAAACATCATGAATTTATATAGAATGAAAGAAGATGTATTTCTATAAGATAATGACCCCATACCAAGGAAATATTAGTTCAGACTTAAGAATAGAAATACTAACCGTGAGAAGAGTATATTGAATTAATTTACAATTAAATAACCCATTAATGTATAAATAAAATCTATTCCCCAAATAAATGTAACGATCATATAATTATATCACAGTATAAGTAAATGAATATTTTAAAAATTATAAAATTAATTATTGGTATTTTTAAGTCATAAATATTTAATTACACTATTATAAAATATATTAATTATTTAAAAGAAAATTTAACTTAATAAACATTATTCATAAATAAATATTTTGATTTCTTATTATTATTAATATTTTTATAATACCTATATTAATTATTCAGAGTGTTATAAAATCAATTTTAATTTTCAAAACTGTATTGTTTGTGTAAATGATGATTTTAATTATTAATTAAATATATCATATTGGGAAAATTATTTTTATAAAATTGAGTCCATTTTTTAATTCTACACTTCTAAAAACATTAGGTTGTGCTTTTTGGATTTTTCTAAAGATCAATATTTTTTTGGTAAATTGTAAAATATGATAATTTAGGATAAATGATAATGGCATGTTTTATGGATTCATAATAGGTGTTTGGATGATTTAACAACACATGACTCAAACTATCATGAACATATTACATTATTTATTCACAAATATCCACATTATTGGTTGGTTTTAAAAAATTAAAATATTGAATAAATTAATGAGAAATCACATATTTCATACACTATAAAAATCATCCATCTAAACTTTCTCTCATCACACCTTAAAATCATTGTTTCAATCCCAAATTATTTCCAACACACTTCAAAAACACTTCCCCACGTACTGGACATTCTTTTCTCACAAAAAGATCAAAAACCAAAAGCCTTGAAGAGGTTGTCAAGGAGGGGAAATCAAGAGGTAAAAACAACTTTCCTTTTCATTGAATTTTCAATAAAATTATATCATTTTTATCCTATTCTCACCTTATATATCCAAATGAGAATGATAATTCCATTGTCATCAATATAATAAAATTATATCATATTAATGGAATATTCAGCATCAAATCCCTTTATCTTTCTATTTTTTTAAAAAGAAGTCATCATCCGAGAGGTGTTGATTTATAACATTCGTGGATGATGGATTCTTTTCCTAGATTTTTCTTAAAGGTTGAAAATAAAAAATAATAATTATTAAATTATTCTGTAAAATATTTATTAAAACCATTATTTAGATCTATAAGTGGCATATATACCTAATACTAAAAATAAAATACAATGAATTCGTTTTGATCAAAAACCTTCATAATAATGCAAACGATAATCCCTAAATGCATTATCTAATGATATATCATCATACCATATAAAAAAATGATATATATATAACCATTTATAGGAATATTTTCTAATTTCTTTCATATAAATTCAATTCAATATAATTATACCCATTCTACATTAAGATCTATACTCATATACAATTATACCAATCGTGTAAACCAAGGAAACTAATGCTCCCATGCTCTAAAATTGTATCTCATAACTCATTATAAAATTCATAAATGAACATAATAAAATTATAATAAATCAAATAAATATATATAATGTTAATATTTATTAAATTAAAGGATTTAATATTATTATCTATGATGTTATTTTCATATGTAGAACAAATTCAAACATAAGGTAATGGTTTTCTTCTCGAACCTCCATTTTCATTTAGGTGGTGCTTTATTATTATATAGAAAATGTTAATTAATCATTTATTTTATATAATAATTATAAATTAAATTAATTGTTCCAAATTCTTCTATTCTTTTCATTTATTCATTCATTTGAGGAAAATACATGTTTTACAAGGTCCCCATATCAGTTCTTCCTGATATGTAGGCATGACTGAAGGAAATGTCTTTATTTATTACCCATTTTCAAGTACCATTAATTATCTACTTCAAGAAACAATTACTTTTCTAAAATAAAAAGTTTCTAGGAAAAACAATTTTTCATTCATTTCTAGTTTAATGTAGAAAATATTTACAAATTAAATTTATTTTTCCAAAAATAACTCTTCTTTCCAATGAAAAAGGGGTATTTCTCTCAACAATCCTTTGATAATTTTAGTAGAGTATTTTTATATAATTCAACACATATATTTAATTTTAAAATGTATTGAAATATATATCTTATTATTTTCATCTACTATAATTCATTAAATGATTTTTGGCTGGTCTGACTATGGGTGTGCTATCTTGACACCCTTCACTATAATAATCAGTTTGGTTAGTGATTATGTTTATAGATTTTGGAATATTGTTTACATAACATATTTTTATGTTTTATATGTTTATTGACATTTATATGAAGAATAAATTGGGATTATCAATTGATTTGGGTGGCCTTCTATATCCCCTTTATGAATTATATGGTCTCGTGAGACAAAACGTAACTGGGTTTGGGTCAATACCACGATGATATGTTTTAGATGTATGACATTATACATTATATAATTATGATTTTTAATTGATAAAACATGTCATATTTTATTACTATAATATCCGCGATTAAGGTTCATTATCTTATGAATATTAATATGTCTTTATTTACTCAGATTACATCAATTCCTTCTTATTCTCGAGTTTATTTTGAAAGGAATCCGTTTTTTGTTTTTCACCTTACCTAATTATTATGTTCATGACAACATTCACTGTATTAAATAACCTTATTGAGAATATGAGATCACCACTTTTTTATGTTTTATTTACTCCCAGGATAAGTAGGTGAATATTATTATTAATGATTTATAGGAGTAATATATTAGTTTATTGGTGTTCCTAATAGAGTTGATTGGTTATATTTTCAAATCATGTTATTAGGTAAATATTATGTTTGTATCTGGTTTTCAAAAAATACTAATGTATTCGGCCCTCTGGGGTGAGACATCCTTGTAAGCTTACCAATGTATTAATATAAGACAATAATGACATGCAATTGGGGTAGGGGTCTTTACAATTGGTATCAGAAGAAATTTAGTAGAAATATTTGGAAAATAGGTTTTGAAAAAGTAGATTAGGGACCATAACCCAATAATATATATTGAGGATAAGAATACATGAACATCCTCTATTTTTGGTAGGTTTGGGATTATGTGGATCTTCCTTGGAAGACTTCACTGTTAGGATATGAAATGTGGACAAAACAAATGTACTTAAAAGTCAAAACACAGATAAGCTGTCATGGGCCTCACTCGGGGTAAGTTGGTACATGAAAACATGATTTACTATAGACTTTGTTTAAAACTCACGGGGGATATGCTCAAGATAATTAAAATATTCTTTCAAAGCCACTATGAAGGGTTTAAAATTAAATATTCCATAAATGAAAATATGTATAGGATTATGATATAAGATATTTATGAAATTTTAATTTTTTCTCTAGTTTGAGATTATCCATTTTTATTCACAACCTAATATATTGTATAGTATTATATAAAAATGATTCATAGTGGAAGGAATGTGAATAATATTAATGCACATAAACCATGTAGGTATTTTCATCCAACGAAATATAATGATCTCGATATTGAATTCTTATTTCTATTATGTCAGATTATAATAAAAAAATTAATTTGTAATTATAGAAACTTATTTTGAATAATTTGGTTATTGATATACATATCAGTACTACATATCACCCTCAAAATTGCGAGTAGTCTGAAGGGAGCATTGAAACACTATAAGACTTGTTGAAATAATGCTCCCTAGACATTAATGGTATGTGGGATCAATACTTAACTTTGGTAGTGTTTTACAACATTAATAGTTTCCATTAAATTCTTTTAATGAAACTATATTATGATTTGTATAAAAATAGATTATGTACACCAACATGATGTGATGAATTTGGTGAAAGGAAGCGTATAGTCCAATAATTTGTTGAGGAAACAATGGAGAAGGTAAATACTATTCAAACCCATATTTATGTATCTCAATGTAATAAAAAGAGCTAGGATTATAAATTAAGGAAGGATTTGTAATTTAAATTGGGAGATCATGTTTTCATGAAATTATCTCTATTGAACGGTGTTACAAGATTTATGAAAAAAGTGAAATTCAGCCCGAAGTATATTTTCACTTTTAAATTCTAGAGAGAATCAGATGTGTAGATTATCATTTGGCTATGCCGCCTATACTTTCTATGGTATATTTTGTTTTCACTTATCCTGGTTAATAATATATATGACAAACCCAACACATGTGCTCACTTCTGAAAAAATAGAATTGGAACTTGACTTGTCTACTTCTGAGGATGCTATCAAATGTCTAGATACAATAGAACAATTGTCGAGGAATCAAATGCCTTGGATGGTATGTGTTCTTTCGTAAAATTATAAAATTGAAGTGGTGATGTGGGAACCTAATAATATAATGATGAAGAACAACCCAAATCATTTTGTGGAGGGGAAAGTCAAGAAATATTAAGGATGAAATTTTTATAGGGAG
The DNA here is from genome assembly GCA_963277665.1 of Viscum album. NCBI lineage: Eukaryota > Viridiplantae > Streptophyta > Magnoliopsida > Santalales > Viscaceae > Viscum > Viscum album. The sequence goes on along the minus strand of OY728140.1, from coordinate 1,705,652,403 downwards.
TGATAATATAACGACCTAGAATTATATGAATGATATTTTCCTTCTTATGTTTATTTAATATAGTATCGATCACAAAAAAAATCAGTTGTATAACACTATACAAACCTCATAAATTAAAAATTAATGAAATACGATGAATTTCTAGAAGTTAATGAACAAATACAGATTAAATAGAAACAAGATCTTAGTAATAGTAATATGACCCTTATGAATTGTAAATTTGAAAAATGAATAGTAACATCACCTATGAAATTATATGTAATATTTATTCTCCTTATTAATGATGGTATCATAAAATTATATCCTATTATATTTAAATGTATATTTTTTAAAAAATAAATTAAATGTTAGTATATTTATAAGTCATAAATATTTGATTATAATTTTATAATTAATAACACGATTTGAAAGAAAATTAATTATCATAAAATGTATTCATAAATAAATATTTTTATTATTATTATTTTTGTTAAATTTAATGATATCTTAGTTATTTTTTCAGAGTGTTATAAATTGAGTTATAATTTTGATAATTGTATTTCTTGAGTAAAGGATGATTTTAATTACAAAATAAAAATTTATATTTGGAAAATTATTCTCAAAAAATTATATTCATTTATTAATTATACATGTTATAAAATATATTGGGTGAATATTTCAAATTTTTCTTAAATACATGAATTTTTGGTGAATTTTAAAATATGATAATTTAAAGTAGATGACAGATACATTAGTTATTATATTATAGGTGATGTTTGGATGATGTAATCAGACATGGTTTGAAATCACATAAACAGAATTATGTAGTTAGTCACAAAAATCAACATTATAGGTATTTTTGATGAAAATGAAAAAAAAATTAATAAAATAATATAAAATCACCCCTCTCCAGCAATATAAATACCACCCTCACCCTTTATTATCCTCAAACTATTCAAGATTTGATCCTTCTTTATTCTCAACACTATTCCCAAGCCTACCCCCATGTCCAAGTCCTTCCCGTCTCACCAAAAGGCAAAAACCATGGTTTTTTGAGAGGTTCCGAAGGAGGATAAATTAACAGGTGAAAATCTATTTCTTGTTCATTTAAATTTCTTTCATTTTCTTTTCATTTCATATCCTTTCTTAACATACTCATTCCAAATGAGCATGGTAACTCTAATATAGTATATATAATGTTATTATATTATTTTAATGGAATATCAGTCACCAAAATCCTTTCTCTCTAAACCCCTATCTCATTTTTAAAATGAAATTATCATCTGATAAGTTCTTATTTAGAACCTTCATGGATGATAAAATATTATTTTTAAATTTCTTTTATAAGGATGGTAATGAAACCATTTTTGTGATTAAAAAAGTATTTAATATATTTATTGAAACCATTGTTATTTTTAATATGTAACATAACAACATATTACAAAAATATATTACAAATTGAGTTTGTTATGAACAATAACCACCGTAACAATACAAATAATAATTTATAAAAATATTATCTACTGATTCATAATTATAACAAATAAAAATATATATATATATATTTATATAAAACAATTTACACATATATATTTTCATTAGTATCATAAATATCGAATTTTAAAAAATTATACCCATTCCACATGAACTTCCATAATCATATACATAATCCAGGAAACGAATGCTCTTAACCAAAAAAATGTATCTTAAAACTCATCATAACAAATAAAATTTATAAAATTGTACTAAATAAAATACAAATAGATTAATTTATTAAAAAATCAATTAAAACATATAATTTTATTTTCTCGGATGATAAAGTCAAGTGCATAACACATTTGGACATAAGGTAAGGGTTTTCCTCCTAGACCTCAATTTTCATTTGAGTTAGAGATTATTCCTCTATAAAATTATGCCATTAATAATTTATTTTTATATAGTTATTCAAAATAATTTATTATATGTTCCGAACTCATTTATTATGATCATTATATATATATTTTTTAGAAAATACAGTTTTTATAGTGTCCCCTTCTCAATTAATCACTATATGAAAGCCAAACTAAAGGGAACATCTGGATTTATTACCCATTTTCAGATAAAATCAATAATATATTTTTAAAAACCATTATTTCTCTAAGATGACTAATTTATTCCTTGAAAAACTATTTCATTTTATTACAGGTTTCATAAAAAAAATAATGGGAAATTAAAAAAATCTAAAAGAATACTTAATTCCGAAGTAAAATTAGTATTTCTCTCAATAATTCCTCAAAGATTTTATTAGAGTATTTTCATCTATTTCAACACCAATATTTAATTTTATGAATTATTTAATTTTATATCTTAGTATTGTATTGTACCGTATGTTATTAAATAGTATATGAGTGGTTTGACTATGGATGTGCTATCTTGATATCACTCACCTTTCTAGTCGTTTTGGTTAGTGGCTATGTTTACAGATTAGAGAAAGTTATTTACAAATCATATGGTAATGTAGATTATATTAAGCTACATTAAAATGTGGAATTAATTAGACTATGTATTTGAATGATAGTTCTTTCTATATCCCATATATTCATCGGTAGGTCTCATGAGATAATACAAAATTGTTCTTTGGTCGACGCATTACCCAAGTATTTTCAAATGACTTGGCTGAGGACATGACAATATTTTTTAAATGTTAAAAATTATGTATTCCTTAATTATTATATTTTTAATTGATAAAACATGTGATATTTTTATAGTATTATATCCATTATAATGGTTCATTCTCTTATGATTTGTTATATGGATTTTTCACAATGATTTAATTGCTGACATATTATGCTGAAATTTATATTAAACGACACATGTTTTTAGTTATTTATCATGAGCGATGATTATGATTATGATGACATCGAATTTTTTACAAACCCATACTAATAATTTGAGCACACTCCCTTATTATGTTTAATTTTTTCCATAGTATCTAACAATGAATACTATTATGAATGACTTGGTGGAATAATCTATGAATTTATGGGTGTTTCAAATGGAGTTGCATTGCTATATTTTCCATTCAAGTCATAATTTAAAACTTTTTTTTCTCGATTTCCAAATCCAAAAATCTATTTTAGTCATTTGGGATGATATGTCCTTGGAAACTAACCAAGGAATTAATATAAGGCAATGGATATGAGAAACTAGTGTCATGGTCCTTACAAAATAAATCTATATTTATATCCCTTTTTATTTATTTTCTATTCATGAATTCACTTCATTTTTCCATATTAGGGATACTCATTAATATTAGGGTTAATTATAATAAAAAATTGGCTTATTTTCATCTTTATTTATAGAATATTATATTAATTATCTATATATATGATTCTGATTTAAGAATGACATTTTAAATAAATATCATATATATAAAATGATTTTTAGTTAACAAGTTATTTTTTAATGAAACATTTTAAAGGGATGTTCATAAATTTTTCCAAATTAGTTTTTATCTTACATAAAAAATGAAAGAAATCAATAATTATAATAATTTTCTATAAGAAATTATTTTCACCTCACTAATTCCATACATTAATTATTCACTTCTACTAAATTTTTAATGGTTTTCAAAATTTTATATATTCGAAAAAAATTTATTTTTATTTTTTAATTGAAATTAAAGTATATTTTTATTATTCTATTTTTCATAACAATTTATTTAACATATTTATATTTCTATCTTAGGCTCTATATATTCAAATGGTAATATGAAATCAATTCAAGATTTTATTATTTTAAATTACTACACATAATTCTGTTTTAATGGTCACCATGTCAATGTATTTAAATGATTATAGATATGATTTATAACATTGTTATTCCATCAATTTTTTCATAGTTTGAAGAATTTTCTTAAAATATTTTCCATCCTATTTTCAATATATTTTGTAATAAACATAAATGTAATCAAATAAAATTATATCTATTAATTTTATGGATATTAAAAATCCATTAGTAAATTAGAATTCATAGAAAAAGGCTTATAAGAATTTATTATCTGATCGATATTTTATTTCATTTTGTATTCTCATTAACAATTAATAATTTAATTGACATGATATTTAGATTTGATATAATATTTATTTATACCATGAATATATTTTTTATCATTTCATTATTGAGAAAACCACATAGTAATTATTATGTATGATTTCAATTTAGGGAATCATAAAAAAATTATTCCATTCATTGGTTAATTATAGATTTTGGAAATATTTATTTCAATAATGATATTATATTATTAATAATCTATAGTGATTATTTAAAATATTATTCATTCAAAACATGATTATTTATTTAAACATGTGCGTTTAATATGTAGTTTTTATTACATACCATGTACAAGTTCATGTTGTTGGTGTGTTTTATTATACCACCTCAATGCATCGATTAAGCTCTCATGGAAAAAATAAGTCGGAAAACCTTAATATTGTTTTTGTTATTCCATGTATACCTACAAAATTAAAGATATTTTATTGTTTAAGGAATCAATGGTTGGATTAAAAAGTATAATATTATTCTTTTTATCATTATGAATTCTTATATTGTTTTCCTTTTAATCATTCTTTAGTTATTATAAATGGATATATTTTAGACTCATGTCATTGATTACATGTATCCATTATTTATTATTAACCCTATCACAAAATTTATACTATTGTATTCATTATATAATTTGATTTATGAAATCTTATACATAGCATTTGACCTCACAAATTATTTTTTATTATATCTCTACGGTATCATGATGGGATCGTTGAATTATCTCTAATAGTTAATAAAAGGAATTATATTGTTTTGAAGAATATTTTAGGATATTTTTTATCATTCCCCACTAATATAAGAATCAAATATAAATTTCAAGTATCAAGTGATAATTAATCAATCAAATCCGTTGGGATGCAATATTTTTTACATTATTCCAATTTAATGATGTAAAATATTTCAATCAGTTCATGTATTTTAGTTTGTTAAAAACATTATTTTTTTCCAAAGAACACATCATCATGTCTAGATTCATGTATTCATTTAACACTATATATTTTTTCTATGAATTTACAGATATCATTTACCTCCTTTAATATTTAATGAATCCTGACATTAATAATATTTTTTAATGAAATCAATAACTTATAACTATCAGTATGGTTTCTATATTGATCATAACATAATTGTAATTTTCTTCATTTTTTTGTAATTGTAAAAACATATTGATATCTCAGAAAAAAACATTTTTTCGTTTAAATATTCAAATTTCATATATATTTTATTCTACTTTATTCTTACTAGATACCCCTTAATTAACACATCCTCAAATAGATGAACATATCACAACAGAATTTTTTAGATTTATTACAAAATGTCTCATAACAAAAGTAGTAATAATGAAATAATGATCTCTTAAAATTTGTAAGTGTTAATATTTGAATTTTTTTAGGAGTACACCTATCCTTGTTCTCCTTCCATTTGATTTTTAATCTTTCTAAATCTACTCTATGTCTTGTCAATTTAAGAGTGTGTATTTTTTGATTTTTTACTCATAAATATCCTTTCCAATTTTTGAAATCAATATATCCATATAGATGGTAGATAATATCAAATGATAAAAATTAAATAGTTTATACCTCATTCCCTTTGACAACAAATTCTGAATGTTTGGACAATTTTTCCTAAAACTATATACATTTTTATAGATTTACCTTTTGTTATAAATGAATAATTCAGCATTGTGAAACTTCTATAATACCACAAATTTATTTTTTTCGTTTAGCAACCAGTGTTTTTAAATAACATAGAAATTCTTATTTTTATTATTAATTTCCATATATATAATTTTAATATCATTAATGGGGTGACAACATTTACAAATTCATTCCTTTTCACTTCATCATATATCATTACATTCATATTTACCATACAATGTTTCTTCTATTAGGTAATCTGTTATGATTGTTACATGAATTTCGTGTAGGCATATCCTTCTTACACATCTTCCCTATAAGAGAAATACCCTTAATTCATAAATTAGTCATTGAAGGTTATATGATTATATAGGATAACTATATCTATATTCCCAATATATTATAATGACTCATCACAATTTCATTTAAAAAATTTCTAATCTAAATTTCCATGAAGAATTAGTCAAATTTTTATATTTGACTTTTCTAGTTTTACTTTTTATTCTTTTTCATAATGATTCTTAAATTTCATAACATTCCGTCAAAATATATTTCATATATTTGAAATCAATAAAAAAAATTGAATGAAAAAAAATTATTTAATTTAATTATAATCACAATTTTTTTCCCTTTCACACTTATTATATTCTTAGTGATAAATATTATAACTCAATTATTCTTATCAATTTCGTCATAATTAAATTTTAATTATAAAAATTATTAAAAATTATTATTTTTTACAAATGAATACTTTCATAGTGTTGAAATCCTTATACACCATGATATTCATAATTAACACTAAATCCTTCTGAAACTTGTATAAAATAGAGATGTTGTTCTGTTAATCAAGTGAAAGTCCTCCTTAGTCAACATGTGTCAAAAAATAGGGAAACAAATTTCTGAAATTTTACTATTGTATTTGATTAAAATTGCAATAAAACATGGACCCAATAAATGAAATATTATAATTAATGATCTTATTTCAACTTTTAATATAATTACTAATGGTTACATTCTCTCTTATGTAATGGTCAAGACATCTCCGGTCAATAACCTCGTAAAAATAAGTTGTTTGATGTATTTTTAGAGGTAAATGTGACCAATTCCCAAATATTTTCCCAAATTCTAGTTCTGTGAATTGTGCTTCCATTTTTGTGAAGCGTTTCATAGATATTTTTTGTATTTGTAGGTCTAGTTAGTAATTCATATGTCAGTAGGTCATGTGGGAAGGTCTAATCAGTAGGTCATCTGTCAATAGGTTTTATCGATAAGTCCTATTGGTTGGTTGTCTATCGGAAGGTCTAGTTGCTAGGACATGTCAATATGCCAATTTTCGATAGTTTCTATCATTAGGTCTTGTTGGTGGGTCGTCTGTTGGGTAGTCCTTTTGGTAGGTCATATTTTGTTAGGTCATGTTAGTTAGTCATCCTTCGGTAGGTCCTTCCAATAGGTCATCTATCATTAAGTTATCTTTTGGTAGGTCATCTGGGGGTATGTCATCTATCGGTATGTCAAATATTAATTGGACATATATCAGTAGGTTTTATAGTGTTTCTTGATTAGTCAATGATCAGTGTTTCAAGCTTCATATAGTTTCTCTGATTTGTCATTTTATTTGATATAAAATGCATTCACATCCTTGTTTTAGTAGATTTTAGTCTTATTCAATTCATATAAGTCATATATTAGTTTTTACAATGTTTTTGGTTAAATTTAATCAGTCAAATTGTGTAGTCTCAATGATATATTTTATAAACGGAATACCGAAACCATATTTAAATTACTTGTCCATTTATATTTTCAAAAGGATGATAAACATGTCACCCAATTATTCCTTCTTTTTTTCCTTGGTTTGGGATGCCCCAAAACATTCTATCCAAAGGTGTTGTGAGATTGGGGTGTGTACCATGAATTTTGTTTTTCCAAGAGTTCTTCCAACTGCATGTGTACCCCATATCATGGTGCAAACATAAAGGTTTGATCTATCTCCAATATAAAGTATATAATACCTCTATAATTCTGGGTGGCATGTTTTGTTTCCACCCATTATAATTTACATGTTAACTAAATTTGATCTATATGTTTCTAATGGACTATTAATTTGTGTCGGATAATGAGTTTGTGTCACGATGTCCTTAGGTGGATGCAGTTGTTGTAGGAGAGGTGATCATGATCCATTTTGTTGTATTGTTCTCCTAGAAAAAACGTCAGAAACCTTTTGAGTCATTATATTCATGGATTATTAATAATTTTATATGATGTTTTATATTAACTTGGGGTTTTTCAATATTTCAAATTTAAATTGACATAATGAATACTATAAGTTGATTATAGAATTGGTATCAATTGCTTAGCGATGTTATTGCCTCTTTATTTTCGTGATCGTGGGATATCTATGATTTTATTACTTTTCAAGTCATTATGGATAGAAATTGGCATATAATTTAAATCTAAGTTCAATTATCATTAATTAGATAATGATAAATTGGTATTTTTAATGAATCGTGTTGTTTTTTTTTGCTTGGTGATAAATCAAATGGATGCATTTAGAATGTTTTAAATTGAATTAGTTAATTCAATATGGAATAATGTGATGGTTGTGAGATAAAGATAATTCCTTGAAAGGGTTCAATGTAACCCTCTTTCATTTAAAGGCCACAAACTTTATTCATTGGAGATGATAGAGCTCATTGTGTGTGAAGGAAGAATTCATTATTTAGGGAAAATATAAAATTTTCTTCTATTGTATGTTTCATGCTTTTTGAGTTGTTGAATGATCTTGGGATGGTTGAAGCGAGATAGATGTTGTTGTATATGGGGAAAGGGAGGCCATGTCGTTGTGATATTAGTTGACTCTTTGTGTGGAAAGATGTAGTGGATAAGGCATGTGGGAGTTGGGGAGGACATTAGTTATGATGGAATATGGTGAAGTTGTGATTACCGATTGATATGAAAGTGGTTTTTTATTAAATATGACTTTTAGCTGTCTTATTTAATTTTCCTATTAATTAATGCTAACAGTATTTATCACCCTCCAACAAAAAAAGGAGCAGATTCCAGGGGTATGCCACATGCTTTCTCTGTTTAGATTTTCGATGATGGATGGGTAGGCCCTCCTTCTATAGGTGGAAAAGATTGCATGGGTTGTTTATATACTCACTATGTTGATCCCATTATGTATGGAAGCATAGAGTGTTTTTACAGAATACCTAGAGTATTGGAAATGTTATTATTCCATTAATAGAAGACTGAATTAATGATGTTAACACATGGGATTGGAGCATGACAGGATGCAATACTGAGATCACAATTTAAAGGAATTGTGGTCTTTTTTTGTTATGTATGGGGTGAATAATACTTTGTGTGTGATGAAAATAAAATTTAATATGGAAATTTTAATGGTTAAATAATTGTTAAATAGTAAATTAACTTAATGTACAACTAATAAAAAGGGATAATGTGATCTAATGCAGCTTTATAAATGGTTGTGCACTTATAGGATACCTAGTCTTAGCGGTTGATGATGGAAGTCTGAAATACATTGACTACAATTGACTCCATGAATAGTTTATCTCTATAGTGTGGTGATGAGATATATTATATTCAATAATTATTATTTTTTTCTATATACTACTCCACCCTTTTAGTGAGGACAACAACACCCTAGATATTCTAGGCCCTGATGGTGTTTCCCCCAACATCATGATGGGAGGCTGGATGGATAACTACGCCACGGTTCCCCTACTCTCTTCTCTTGGTATATACTCTTTCTAGTTGGAATTGTGGTTAAAAAAGACATATATGTGTGTAGTGGGATGTAATGGATTTTGGTTATTCACAAAAACATATTCTTTATATAGCTTATGATGGACTACTATATGTGTAATGTGTATAGGCTCTGATGGAATGTGGATCCTTACTCAGTGTATGGAATATAATAGCTTGAGGTATAATACCTGATGTATGATACCCATTATACAAGCTATGGTGGAACACCAAAACAAACTGGTTACAATAGTTATGTGTACATTATGGTTGTTTTGCACATGGTACATGTTGTGGTGATTCGAATATGTGTCCACGGGCTATCCTTTTCTGATAGAGAATCATACGATCATTGACATTGGGGAAACATGAAAAAATAGTGGGGAAGTGGTAGTGTGGTTCCCTTGAAATTTGTTTCTATATAGAACACTCTTATAAGCAATACCTTGTGAGAGTGGCTATTAAGTGGATTTGAACATAGTATACCTATTTAGTTGATGATTTAGTTTTAATTTTTGTTCAATGTGCTTTAGCATTCCTTGAATGGAATTTCATGAGAGGCTGTAGGGAGGATCCCGTTGAGTATTCTATTATACTAACCTTACACACACATATACTATTTTTGAGGTCACATGGAGAAGGTTGGAAACCAGGCTGGTTATAACTAGCTTTGGGTTTCATGAGTTATTTAGGCTTTCTGGTCGCTTCCACTTTACGTTCATTTGGTAATTTCATTCTCCCTCTTAGTTGTAGTAGTTATTTCATGACATTGCATATGTGTAATTGTGATTTATTTTATATTGCAGTCTGAGTAAGATTTGGTTTGTGTATGTCTATCACTAGATTTCAAATGTGTTCACTGAAAGGGTAATGCCACCCATTTTTGTGTTTACAATACCCTCAATGAAAGTCTCAAACCCAAGGCCCACTAGAGAAGGTACTTGGGGGAAATTATATCTCTTATCACATTTCCGACCCAGGAGGGGTACACATTATAGGGAGGGGTTCGTGTCAATGAAGAATTAGAGGTTAGGTTGAATGATAGTATGCAGTTTGAAGTTAGAACCATGTGAGGTTTAATGGGTTGGTAGGTAAACCATGTCAGCAATGTTTAGGAATCGAATAAAACATAGGTGACTGGTTTAGACACATGTATTTAGGGCCCCATGTGATCTAATGCACCAACCATTACATTGATAGTGGCTACTAAATGAGGTCACACTTATTTCTGGTTTGATCCATAGGAAAGGATCATTATTTATTCTTCATTGTGCCTTTGTTTGAATGGGTTGACCTTGAGATAGTTTAAACTAAAATGAATAAAGAAATCAATTAATTTATTAATTTTAAATCTTCAATTTTATAATTATAGGATCACTATTTACTTTTTCTTGTGTTATTATATCTTCAGGTCGACATCCTCATCAGGTTTGCAAAGAATATGTTTAGTAGGTTGTGGATGATGCTCTCCATAAAGTATATGTTGTTGAATATGTCACTTAGAAGAATAAACTCCAAGATTTTCCGCATTAATTTTTTCAGAAATAGGATGGATCTGTTTCACATGCATTCATAAAAGACATGTTAGAGGAGGTTCTGATAGAATTTAGATTGATCTGTGATCAGAAAGAGCATTGGGTGTCATTGATGTGACGATGTTGCATGTGGAAGTGATGTAGTGGTGATTCTTATTCCTCTGGGATCACGAGTAGTCTATAGTCTTGTTGGATGAGTTTTCAGAAATTTTCATAGTCAAGTTTATCTCTTCGATTATGGAGGTGTCCAATCATGAGGAGCATCTTAACCATCGACTGAGGAGCTGTAGTGTGTATGATTTTAAAATCTATTTTAGAAACCTTATACGATAGGCTTCTGACCTGTTTCCGGATGAGGAGGCCAGGGAGAAGAGTTTTGAGGATTCTTTGCTTCTAATGATCAAGTGTCGGGTCACCCCATTCATGCTGAAGACGTAAATCGAGGTGGTGGGAAGGGTAGATATAATCAATGAGACCTTATCCAGAATCGAATCATCATGCTATGGGAGTTATACAAGTTCTTAATGAAGTAGTTTTGTGGTCTTGGGTTCTCAGTTATCAGGGAAGAAGTGTTTTTGTTTAGGAGAGGGTGGGTCCCAGCCTTCAGTTTCTCATTTTTCCAGGGGTAGTGGCTCTCAGAACACTGCCAAGGGATTGTGATTATTTATTCTTGTGGAGTTATTGGTGATTACTAGTGAGGGTGATCAACCTTTTTGTGTGGTTAATTTCATAAGGTTTTTCACTTTAGGTTCGTCCATTGTGGTAGTTCTATCCAAGGAAATAGCAGAAGGTTGCACCAGCATTGGCTTAGTAGAGACTAAATGGGGCAGGTAGAGGAAAACCCGAGGATGATCTCCTTCCTCATAGAGTAGAGATAGAAATGGTGGGGGTTGTATTGTTACAACCGTCATTTCTATTTATTTTATTTTTATTATTTCTTGTTTCTGAGTGTCCACGCTGATGTACGGGCTGCGCCCCGATTAAAATTTTTGACGTCTGATGCTTTTTCTGGGTTTCGGACCCGTGCGCAGCCACCGCATGCTTGGCGGTTGCCGCGCAGTTAGCTCGGGTGTCGGGCAAGTGTTTTTTTATAACCTTGTTTTGTTATTTTAATTTGGTTTATCTCACGTTATTATTATTAAATGGTTATTTTTATTAATTTTAATTTTATTATTATTATCATTCTAGTATACTATTATTATTATTGTGGTAATATTATTAACACTTATATTATAAATATTACTATTATTATTATTATTATTATTAATGTAATAGAATCTGTTTTTTTTTCTTTTTTGTTTTGGAAACCCTAGATGAAGTTCGCCCCCCCCATTCTCTTCCTGTTCCGCCGCGGGCCGCCTCCACCCTCTTCCCCCGTTTTTTTCTTCTTTCCTTCTTCCTGCGGCGCGCCCCTGGTTTGCGGCCTCCCCTGCCGAGCTCCCTCCGCCTCGCCCGGCCGTAGGAGCCCCGATCCTCTCCTCCCAATGCGCGTCGCCCCCTCCCCGCGATCTGTCCGCTGCCAGCTCCCTCTCGCACCACCTTCACACTCGCCCCCTGTTTACCCCCTGCACGACAGCGCCTTCCACCGGCTTCGCCTCACCCTCCTCTTCCCATCGTCCCCGCCGTGCACCCACTGCCCCAGCTCCGCACTCACCTCCTTTGTCCGCAATCCTCCTCCCGATCGGATGCACCGGCTGCGCCTCCCCCTCAAGGATCCCCGCCGCGCTCCCCCTCCACTAGACCTCGCCCCTCCTGGTCCCGGCCACCTTCCACCGTGCCAACCTCCTGTGCCAGCTACCGCTGCGCCGACCTCCTGTTCCAGCTACCGCCGCCCGAACCGGCCCCCTCTCTTGTTCCCCCTGCTCCGGCCAGTGTTCCGGCGACTCGTCCACCCCAGCCGCAGCCGCTCCATATTTCTACAATCCAGCCGCTTCTCCGCCAGCCTCGCCTCCGCCCGTGGATCCAAGCCGATCCCTCTCCCATGGGGTGCGCTCAGACACCCTCCCCTGCGCATAGTCTGACCCCGCACTCCCACTCAGCACCCGCATCCCGCTCCCTTGGTCTCGCTCCCAGCCACCTCCCGTCGACAGCGGCTCCCCGTCATGCGCCTTTCTTGTTCCTGCATCGCTGTCCGACTTCTGCCTTCATCGGCCAGCAGCTCTGTTCCTGCTAGCCCCGAGCTACGCCCTCTCAACCTACCGCGATCCGGCACCCCGTCACCACCTCGGCCAGCCTCCTTTCTCTGGCGACTCGGCCACCCCATCCGCTCACCGGTAGCACCTTCCAGCAGCGAACTCCCTCACCGGTGCGTTTTTATATCAATTTCTAGGGGTGACCTTCTTTTTCCAGAACCTAATGATTGAAGATATGTTATGTGTTTACTTATCTAGGTTGTGCATAATATTCTTTGAGGGGTATTCTTCCTTCCGCCGAGGGTTAATCACTTTCGCACTTGAATTTTGAAGCATCTTTATCCTTGAGGTTGGATTTCATTGATTATTCCACATTAAATTAAGATTTCCTTGTTTACATGATGTTCACTTCACTTAGGTTGCTGGTTATGCATTTCTATTGTTAAATTAATTATATTAGGGTGAAATTGTTTGTTCTCCACTGTTTGGATAATTGTTGCACCCATTTAATACAGTTGATGAGTTTTGTGGTATATTAGCTTGGTGCGGATTTAGTTTTTTTATATATAATAATTTAGTTTAACTATTTTGGTGCATCTTTAGTCTCTAAAATATATATATATATATATATATATATATATTTGAGGTTGTATTTGATATTGTGTATCATGTATATGCGAATTAGGGTGTGTTATGCTTGTGATGTTTAATATCTTTTCATGGGATTTTGAATTTAGTTTTTGTCTATGCAGGTCATGTGTTTTTCATTTTAGTATGTTGTGGGTGTGCGTCTGTTAAGAAATGTGTTCTTTGGATGAGTTTTGGGTGTGTAAAGCTGTGAGCTACCTTTTGGAAGTTTTGTTATAAATTTTTATGTGGTTTATAAAATAGTGCAGGCAGTTCCCTTGTGCTTGTTTGTTTGAATTGTTTTGAGTCCGCGTTTATGCATTTTAGTTGTGTGGTTGTTGCAGCGTGTCGGCGAGGAAGACCCGCGGTACTTTGGTTGTCAGCTTGCGCAAGTTTGCACGCCCGTGCGCGGCGCGTTGCATCATCGTGGTTGGTTTGCGAGTTGAGGTAGGTTCCCCATTGCACTTACCTTTAGATTTAGAATTTATTAATTGCTTGTTGTTTTATAAATTTTTAATGAATTAGAAATAATATTAGATAATAAAGCTTTAAATTATTATTTAGTGTGAAAGGAGCTGTTTATTTTATACCGAACACTTGTGACATTTTCTTGACGGGCGGACACCTAGTTTTGAAAGAATGCCAGTTTGGCCTTTAAACATAATTCACGGAACTTCAAATGTGCTTCTAGTTTTATAGATAAATAATTTCTTCTGAACAATTGTTTTGAGTTTTTTTGAGAAAAGAGGTTTTACTTTAAAATTGGTGAAGGCCCGTTTGGCACTTTAATGAAATGGATTATCTTGGAAATCCCACTCGGGGGTGATATTTGGTGTGCGTTGTTTGCGTGAGCTGTACGTGATGTTTGTGCATCGTGATTGATTTATTTACATTGTAGACGCACCCCCTTTTTATTGCTTGTGATGACATGGGAACCTGGCATATTGAGTGAATTTTCTGAGAACGATTGCTGCACTAGTTTAGACCACGCACTGGCTAGTGGCCCCATAGCAAGGGAATACTGAGTTATTGCTGCTATGGGGATTGGGCCCCTCGGTTAGGCTATGCAGGGCTATGCCGGGTAGTATTATGGGCGTTATGACGTCATCGAGTTATGGCATGCCTCAGGATGAGTCACACGTATAGTACGTTTTGGATTGTTCACGATCTCCTAGGTTCGACCCATGTTTCTTTTAGTGTTTATTTGTGTGTGGCGGACGATTGAGAGGTCGAGTTCGGTTGCTGACCCCTGGTGTGCCACTTTTACCATTGCCCTTAGTGTGTGTTGTGTGTGATTTTCCTTTTTGACTAACAACTGAAGTTTGAATTTCTAAATTGTTCGCAAAATGTTTTGAAAATGCAACGCACCTGTTCTTTCAACATTAAACTTGTTCTAAATTAAAAAGGGCAATGGACTGTTACTTGTTTTAGAAATGAAAGTGTGTGGAAAACATATTTTTTTATAATTTAGTTCAAACCTGGAATTGATAAACTCTTTATTTATTGGTATGTGCATTGGGATAGAATTAGTCGGGCCTACCTACTGAGTTTTAACCCTCACGCCTATAGTGTTTTCTTGTTTTTAGTTCTGTTGCAGGTTCCAGCTTCAGTTGTTCGCCTTGAGCGACGTCGTTTGTGTTATTGGAGAGTGACCCACGAGGTCACGTGGAGCTTTGGTCGTGGTCAGGTTAGTTGCGTTGTTGGTTCCTTTTTCCTTATTTACATTTGTTCTATTTATTTATGCTGCTTAGTTTATTATATTTTGGGCCAAATCGTTCCCACCTGTTTACTTTTGATGCCCGGCACTAGTTGCCAGCCCGTGGGGATGGGGAACACCCCTCGGGCCATGTCGCGGGCCGGCTCGGGTGACCAGTTCAGGGTCGACCCGGGTTGGTTCGTGAAAAAATGGTATCAGAGGCAGGTTCTTGTTATTTGGGATGTCTGGTAGGTGGAGATTAGGATTGTCGGGACTTGAGAGGTAGGTACGGGAAGGATGTCATGAACCCTCGCCCGTTCTGCACCTCGAGTCGCCAGGGATAGTCCGGGAATCGAGTCTTTGTTTCGTTTTGGATTGTTTTGGATTAAGGGATGACAACAGAGGTAAGCCGATGTTACATCGTGATTTCACATGGAGTAGTGACCCATGTCGATTCTGGGTACATGGTTTGAATTCCTCTTAGTGGTCGACGCATACTTGGGACATGGCCCACTACCATGTCACCAGTTTATGCATGACTACTAGTCCCTCACTGCGGTGTTTGATGCAATTTAAGTGTCGTTTTTGTTCCGGTTGGTGTTAGTGCATTTTTTGAAATGGAAAAAAAGGGGGGTTTTGAAAATGAGACTGATTTCTTTTAAAGGGCTTTAAATTTATGAAATGGGTTTTAAAAAAACTAAAAGCATTTGGTTTGGAAATACTGGGTTTTGCTTGGAAATTGGTCGAGAATTGTTTGGGGTGAAACCGCAAGTACTCCTTATGAACGTTTGCACATGTGAGAGAATGCATAGAAATTGCGTGTTGGTGCGTGTATGAATGGAATGTGGATAATGACACGTGCAACGGGTCATGAGATTACCTGGGTGTTTATTTGAAATTAAAGGCTCGACCATGTTTTTCGAAAATTGGCTTTTAAAGAGGAAAATGGTTTTGGAAAGTGATTTTGGTTTGAAAGGGATTTGGTATTTGGAAACTGGTCTTGAAACGAGAATTTAAAAAGAGGTGGTTTTGGAATCTAAAATGAAACGGGAATTTTGGACCGGGAATTTTGGGTTATGTTTGCAGTTGTTTGTTTCTTTTGAGCTGGTTGTTTTGGATGAAACCACTTTCTTTGATGTTGCTTCGATTGATATCAGTTTCGTCTCGGTGTTATATATGATTTTCAAAAATGCTGCCCAGAAAGGTCCCTAGAGTTTTGATGAGTCATGCCCAGTTTTTGGTCCTTCTCGGACGTTGTCCGTACTTCGTGGTGATTGAAGTCAGTTAGAGACAGTGCAGTGGCTCGAAGAGGTCGAGCGCGTCTCCAGGGTATTGGGAACTCCCGAAGCGATGGGAGTTGTTCGCCCCGTCATTACTGTAAGTTGGGATGATGTGGTATGTCTTCAAAGCCATCTTCGTTCAATGATTTATACTTTTGGAGGTGAAGACGAAGAAAATGAAAGAGTTTATACGTGTTCAACATGGCCAGCAGACGGTGAAAGCATATGTTGAACATTTCAAGGATCTTGTGTCTCTTTTTCCGGGGGTAGAGTCGCAAGACCGGATGAAGACTTCTCTCTTCATCAAGGGTCTTCGTTTAGAGATCAAGGAGCGGGTCCTCTTTTCTGAGGACCATCACGTTGAGAAGCTGGTGGATGAGGTGTTCTTAAAGGAGTTGGTCTTCGGAGTGGAGATGGTTGGCAATCCAGCGTATCAAGTTGCTCGTCAAGGTTCCCCATCTGGTGAGCAGGGTGTGCCAGAGGGACTTATTCCTAAAGAGTCTTCTGCAGTGGTTCTAACTTCTAGTGCGTCAAATCATCTAATGGTGTACCGTCAGTATGGACGGTTAGGGAATACAAGCCGCTATGTCACACCCCCCAAGACATGTCATCATTGTAGGTTTCTAGATCATCTAGAGAAGCTTTGCAGGAAGCGTTGCCTGAGGAAGACACTGTGACCAGAAGATTCTAGTGCCTGGCTGTGAGGCAGGAGATGCTTCAACCATCAGAGCCCCAACCACATGACTTGGGGTGAAGCTCGCGCGCAGTCAGGAGTTGACGGGGGTGTGAAGCCTCAGTTCAGGTTTGGGTGTTTAGTGTTTCCAACGAAACATTTAATGTCCTCCCGTTCTCTTTCTTTCACTGTTAATGTTTTGGCGTTGTTTTCGGTTCATTGTGTCTTCGTGAGGTTGGGACGAACGTATTCGTTTGTAATCCAAACAGTCTCATTTGTCGGATTATGGTGTTTAGGATCGTGCGTTTTTCTTAGAGGTATGTTTGGACCTTGCGTGGGTTAATCTTGGTTTGGCGATGTTCGTTTGGAGATATAAGTGCCTGCGGTGGAGTCCAGGCTTGCTGTTATGCTCGGGTTTACTGCTTGGATTAAGTTCTGCTTGGAGATTTTTCTATAGTCTCCGGGATTTCTTTGGTCTGAGTCGAGAGTTCCAAGTTTCGGCGGAGGTGCTGTTTCGCTAGTGCTATAGAGGTTAGTCTGGATTGGTTGAGAGTCCCGCTTCGCCCCCCCCCCCCCTTCCCGAGGTGGTATGGTCGAGTGTTAAATTTTCACGCTAGTTGAGTCCTTGTGGTGGGGAGAACCCTCTCGTGTTCTCCTATTCTTTTATGTTGTGGTTTCTCTTGATTTTATTTGGGCATGAATTCTGGTTTGGTCTATTATTTGACTATGTGACTTTCTGGGGGCAGAAAGTGTCTGTGGTGGGGAGAATTGTCACAACCATCATTTCTATTTATTTTATTTTTATTATTTCTTGTTTCTGAGTGTCCACGCTGCTGTACGGGCTGCGCCCCGATTAATATTTTTGACGTTTGATGCTTTTTCTGGGTTTTGGACCCGTGCGCAGCCACCGCATGCTTGGCGGTTGCCGCGCAGTTAGCTCGGGTGTCGGGAAAGTGTTTTTTTATAACCTTGTTTTATTATTTTAATTTGGTTTATCTCACGTTATTATTATTAAATGGTTATTTTTATTAATTTTAATTTTATTATTATTATCATTCTGGTATAATATTATTATTATTGTGGTAATATTATTAACAGTTATATTATAAATATTACTAATATTATTATTATTATTATTAATGTAATAGAATCTGTTTTTTTTCTTTTTTGTTTTGGAAACCCTAGATGAAGTTCGGCCCCCCCATTCTCTTCCTGTTCCGCCGCGGGCCGCCTCCACGCTCTTCCCCCTTTTTTTTTTCTTTCCTTCTTCCTGCGGCACGCGCCTGGTTTGCGGCCTCCCCTGCCGAGCGCCCTCCGCCTCGCCCGGCCGTAGCAGCCCCGATCCTCTCCTCCCAACGCGCGTCGCCCCCTCCCCGCAATCTGTCCGCTGCCGGCTCCCTCTCGCACCACCTTCACACTCGCGCCCTGTTTACCCCCTGCACGACAGCGCCTTCCACCGGCTTCGCCTCACCCTCCTCTTCCCGTCGTCCCCGCCGTGCACCCACTGCCCCAGCTCCGCACTCACCTCCTTTGTCCGCAATCCTCCTCCCGATCGGATGCACCGGCTGCGCCTCCCCCTCAAGGATCCCCGCCGCGCTCCCCCTCCACTAGACCTCGCCCCTCCTGGTCCCGGCTACCTTCCGCCGTGCCAACCTCCTGTTCCAGCTACCGCTGCGCTGACCTCCTGTTCCAGCTACCGCCGCCCGAACCGGCCCCCTCTCTTGTTCCCCCTGCTCCGGCCAGTGTTCCGGCGACTCGTCCACCCCAACCGCAGCCGCTCCATATTTCTACAATCCAGCCGCTTCTCCGCCAGCCTCGCCTCCGCTCGTGGATCCAAGCCGATCCCTCTCCCATGTGGTGCGCTCAGACACCCTCCCCCGCGCATAGTCTGACCTCGCACTCCCACTCAGCACCCACATCCCGCTCCCTCGGTCTCTCTCCCAGCCACCTCCCGTCGACAGCGGCTCCCCGTCATGCGCCTTTCTTGTTCCCGCATCGCTGTCCGACTTCTGCCTTCATCGGCCAGCAGCTGTGTTCCTGCTAGCCCTGAGCTACGCCCTCTCAACCTACCGCGATCCGGCACCCCGTCACCACCTCGGCCAGCCTCCTTGCTCTGGCGACTCGGCCACCCCATCCGCTCACCGGTAGCACCTTCCAGCAGCGAACTCCCTCACCGGTGCGTTTTTATATCAATTTCTAGGGGTGCCCTTCTTTTTCCAGAACCTAATGATTGAAGATATGTTATGTGTATACTTATCTAGGTTGTGCATAATATTCTTTGAGGCGTATTCTTCCTTCCGCCGAGGGTTAATCACTTTCGCACTTGAATTTTGAAGCATCTTTATCCTTGAGGTTGGATTTCATTGATTATTCCACTTTAAATTAAGATTTCCTTGTTTACATGATGTTCACTTCACTTAGGTTGCTGGTTATGTATTTCTATTGTTAAATTAATTATATTATGGTGAAATTGTTTTTTCTCCACTGTTTGGATAATTTTTGCACCCATTTAATTCAGTTGATGAGTTTTGTGGTATATTACCTTGGTGCGGATTTAGTTTTTTTATATATAATAATTTAGTTTAACTATTTTGGTGCGTCTTTAGTCTCTAAAATATATATATATATATATATATATATATATATATATTTGAGGTTGTATTTGATATTGTGTATCATGTATATGCGAATTAGGGTGTGTTATGCTTGTGATGTTTAATATCTTTTCATGGGATTTTGAATTTAGTTTTTGTCTGTGCAGGTCATGCGTTTTTCATTTTAGTATGTTGTGGGTGTGCGTCTGTTAAGAAATGTGTTCTTTGGATGAGTTTTGGGTGTGTAAAGCTGTGAGCTACCTTTTGGAAATTTTGTTATAAATTTTTAAGTGGTTTATAAAATAGTGCAGATGGTGCACACTGTGTTTTAAAAACATGTTGAGGCAGTTCCCTTGTGCTTGTTTGTTTGAATTGTTTTGAGTCCGCGTTTATGCATTTTAGTTGTGTGGTTGTTGCAGCGTGTCGGTGAGGAAGACCCGCGGTACTTTGGTTGTCAGCTTGCGCAAGTTTGCACGCCCGTGCGCGGCGCGTTGCATCATCGTGGTTGGTTTGCGAGTTGAGGTAGGTTCCCCATTGCACTTACCTTTAGATTTAGAATTTATTAATTGCTTGTTGTTTTATAAATTTTTAATGAATTAGAAATAATATTAGATAATAAAGCTTTAAATTATTATTTAGTGCGAAAGGAGCTGTTTATTTTATACCGAACACTTGTGACATTTTATTGACGGGCGGACACCCAGTTTTGAAAGAATGCCAGTTTGGCCTTTAAACATAATTCACGGAACTTCAAATGTGCTTCTAGTTTTAAAGATAAATAATTTCTTCTGAACAATTGTTTTGAGTTTTTTTGAGAAAAGAGGTTTTACTTTAAAATTGGTGAAGGCCCGTTTGGCACTTTAATGAAATGGATTATCTTGGAAATCCCACTCGGGGGTGATATTTGGTGTGCGTTGTTTGCGTGAGCTGTACATGATGTTTGTGCATCGTGACTGATTTATTTACATTGTAGACGCACCCCCTTTTTATTGCTTGTGATGACATGGGAACCTGGCATATTGAGTGAATTTTCTGAGAACGATTGCTGCACTAGTTTAGACCACGCACTGGCTAGTGTCCCCATAGTAGGGGAATACAGAGTTATTGCTGCTATCGGGATTGGGCCCCTCGGTTAGGCCATGTAGGGCTATGCCGGGTAGTATTATGGGCGTTATGATGTCATCGAGTTATGGCATGCCTCAGGATGAGTCACATGTATAGTACATTTTGGATTGTTCACGATCTCCTAGGTTCGACCCATGTTTCTTTTAGTGTTTATTTGTGTGTGGTGGACGATTGAGAGGTCGAGTTCGGTTGCTGACCCCTGGTGTGCCACTTTTACCATTGCCCTTAGTGTGTGTTGTGTGTGATTTTCCTTTTTGACTAACAACTGAAGTTTGAATTTCTAAATTTTTCGCAAAATGTTTTGAAAATGCAACGCACCTGTTCTTTCAACATTAAACTTGTTCTAAATTAAAAAGGGCAATGGACTGTTACTTGTTTTAGAAATGAAAGTGTGTGGAAAACATATTTTTTTATAATTTAGTTCAGACCTGGAATTGATAAACTCTTTATTTATTGGTATGTGCATTGGGATAGAATTAGTCGGGCCTACCTACTGAGTTTTAACACTCACGCCTATAGTGTTTTCTTGTTTTTAGTTCTGTTGCAGGTTCCAGCTTCAGTTGTTCGCCTTGAGCGACGTCGTTTGTGTTATTGGAGAGTAACCCACGAGGTCACGTGGAGCTTTGGTCGTGGTCAGGTTAGTTGCGTTGTTGGTTCCTTTTTCCTTATTTACATTTGTTCTATTTATTTATGCTGCTTAGTTTATTATATTTTGGGTCAAATCGTTCCCACCTGTTTACTTTTGATGCCCGACACTAGTTGCCAGCCCGCGGGGATGGGGAACGCCCCTCGGGCCATGTCGCGGGCCGGCTCGGGTGACCGGTTCAGGGTCGACCCGGGTTGGTTCGTGACATGTATGTTAGGTTAGATAGGAAGTGGATTAGTTCATTGTCAGCATCATGTATTTGAATTAAGAGAGACAAGAAATACAAACATCTTTTGAGGTACACTTTTCTAGTTATATACATGGGTGTATGACTTCATTGATTTAAGAGTGACAAAATCCTTCATATCACCTAACATTTTTCATTAAATGGTTATTGAGGTGGGAGGCTTCATGTGACCTTGTTGTTGACTATGCTGGTTAGAGGTTGAGCTGAATTGTATCGAAGTATGTCATGACTGTGAGCTAGTACTGGGGAAGCACCATTTATGGGGATATTTCTTACATTTACAGATAAAACCCTCTGATGTCATCCTCATCATATATTGTATTCATTCTTTGTAGACTATCATAAGTTTTATTAGGTGTAAGGTGGTGTTCTTAGATGAGGATAGATATATAATGGTGTTTTTTAGATAACGGGACCCTCGGATGGGTCATGGGAATGTTTCATACTTTTCATTCTTGATGGCTAAGCTGATGCGAAGTTTTTCAGAGGTTCATAAGTTGTAATTTCTGATGTTTTTTAAATGTTACCCTAATTTTATTCCAAACGAGATTTTGGCATTAACCACTTGATGATAGATCGAGTTCATGATCGATCTACAACCAATAACATCACCCATCTCAATGTATCCATATAAGATGGATCCTTCTGAGTTGTATAAGCTTCATATACAGATCACCGGTCTGTTTTAGTGTAATTTTTTTGGATGAGTTTTCATCATGGGTGGCACCATTTTTGTTCATGAATAAGGCTTATGGAAGTTTGAAGTTTTATATCAATTACCATCACTCTATCCATGTGATAGTGAATAATCACTATCCTATTCCAGATATTGTTGAATTGATCAATCAAATGAAGGAGTCATGTTGGTACTCAAATTTTGTTTTTCAGTTTTGATATCAAAAAATTCATGTGATGGACGAGGATATTAAAAAGACTGGTTTCCATTATTTTCATGGGAATTACGAGTACATTTTGATTGAAATAGGTGTGACAAATTCTCCAAATGTGTTCATGATTTTGATGAAAAATGTGTACCATGAGTTCCTGGATAATTTTGTGGTGGTATTAATTGATGAAATCAATGTGTACTACACATTTTATGATGATCATGCCGAACATCTACATGCCATTTTGGGAGTTCTTTGTCGACATCAGTTGATCAGGATGTTGTCCAAGTGTGAGTTTTGATCTTCAGAAGTTTGTTTCATGGGGCATGTTTTATCATAACAAAGAGTAGATGTGGATCCATGGAAGATAAATGCATTTTTTCGTGGGAATCCCCCATGAAATTGGTATAGGTTCCAAGTTTCCTTTATTTTGTAGGTTATTATAAGAGGTTTGTAGATGAATTCTATTGGGTTGAAACTCCTTTCAAAAATTTGACCAGAAAGGATCAGGTGTTCATATGGACTGATTAGTGTTAGGAAGCATTCAAGTATCATAAGTAGATATTGGTCAATTCTCTTGTTCTTTTACTTCTAGTAGAATGATCCCTGTTTAAGGTTTTTAGTGTTTCTTCACGTCTCATATTAGGCTATTTTGTAATAAAGTTTATACCAGTTGTTTCTTAATGGTTGTTGAAGTTATTTTTCCATGAACATTATGATTCATCCATCAATATTGAGTTTCAATAATTGGTTTTTTCCCTAATGTTTTGAAAAAAATACATCATTATTGAATTATTTGTGGTCTTCTCTGGTCATAAAGGCCTGAGTTATGTTTTCTCCCATTGTGACTCGAACATGTGAAAGCATTAGTGGATGGATTTCCTAGAGGATTTAGAAATCAATGTATCATATACATATAGTTAGGGGAATGATGTATCCCATTAGTTAATCAAGAAGTCACATAGTGATTTCGTGTTTGAATCAGGTGATTCCTAATGAGTTATTGAAGAACAAATAGTATTCTATCCTGAAATGGGAGAAGTTGGGGGGAGAGGTAGTCTTTTTACAAATGATGGTGAAATCATATTTTCTAAATCAGGCGGAAGATTTCATGGTGGGGATCATTTGGTGGAGGTCTGAAGAGATCAATTTTTTTTATAGTGAGGCTCATGATGGTTGGTCTGATGATGAACCACACTTTGTTTTGTTTATGAGAAATCATTTCATTCTGTTGGTAGAAAGTGATATGGGTATTAGAGAGTTCCACAATTATCCCATAGTGACATATCCTAGTACTAAAAAGATGTGTAGATCATTGAGGTGTCATTTTTGTTTTCTTGGGTTGAAACATATTGTTTCTATGTTTTTTTCTTGGTGTTTGGTGTGCCACAAGGTGAATGATGAGCACGATATTCTTGGTGGGTTGCATCAGCATTTAAATGTTACTTAGTAGATGTGGGAGGACATCTATATGGACGTTGTACTGATTTACCTTGATCATTGGAAGTGTATGATTCTATATGGTCTGATTTTGATAATTTGATTAAATATTCTCACTTCATAGAAACCATCCAGTCATGATTAGTGGGGGTTTTGTTTAGTTTATATCCGGAGGAGGTGGTGAGACTCTACGAGGTCCATGTGTTGACCATTTATAATCAAGATCCTTATTGGAATTCAGGGGAGTAGAGAGGTCTCTAGTACTCTTTTTGTTTTCAGCTACACCTTAGCACTTATTTTCATTTTTAGATGTATGGTTAGATAGATTGAACCATTTAGACTATTGAAGACATGATGTTCTCTTGTGTCATAGATTTTGGAGGTTTGTGGATGAGGCACATACCCTTGGTAGAGTTCACCTACAAAAATTGTTTCAAAACCACCATCTCTATGGGGCCTTTTAAGGCCTTGTATGAATGACCATTCCATTCTCTATTTTTCAAGATATGAGTCAGAGAGTCATTAGATCTTGGGATAGAAATAGTTTTTAAGGTGATAGAGATGGTTAAGGTGATTCCGGAATGGATGAAATTAGTGCATGATCATATTAAATCCTACAATGATCAAATGAGGAGACATTTGGAGTTCGACAATATAGATAACATGTTTTTGAATATGAAGCACCATTATGGGAAACAAATATTTGTGTGTGGGAGTAAGCGTTCCCCCATGTTGTTTTGGCCTTTCGAGGTGTATGATTGGGTTGGAGCTGTTGCGTATCATGTAGCACTTACCCAATAATTGAGCATGATACATGATGTTTTTATGTGTAATATTTCCATTTTTATCTTCATGATGACTCTAGAATCATCAATTGTGGAATGATCAATGTTTTATTGTGGTGAGAACTTCAAGTGGTGACATATAGAAAACCTGGATCATAAAAGAAGGTGTTGCACTAGTGTTCTATCAAATTGGTTTGTGGATTTTGTTGTTACGGTGGAATGTACGAGAGTACCTTGGAATGTGAGTTATAGATACATTATCAATACCTCGATCTATTTTTTTATCACTTTTCATATAATTATTTTAATTGTGGGGTTATAGAACATTCATGTTTATGAGATGGATCTATCTTGTTGATTATTGTGGCTTACATTCTATTGAGATGTACTTCCTCTGGGGGAGTGTTTTAGTGCTGGATATAGATGCTGCATAGCTTTCCTCTTGTTCCTCTAATGAAGTGGTTGATCTCCATTGATGGTAAGTTCCATTAGAGGTATCTCAAAGGGTTATTGTTCAGACCCATTTTTTGTTTTCTCTCTAGTTCGGTATTTATTCATTGAGGATGAGAATTTTTTGAGAGTTATCTAATGTAATGGCCTAGAAATCTCTGGTCAATTCAGCTGTGAAAATCTAGTGTTTGATGCGTTCTTGGAGGTCAAGGTGATTTATTCCAATCACTTTTCCAAATTTACAATTCTGTGAACAATGTTTCCAGTTTTGTGAATAGAATCATCGGAAGGTAATATGTCGATAGGTCCTGTCGATAGGTTTTCAATCAATTGGTCTGATTTTTACGTTCTATTGATAGGTTTTATGTCGGTTGTCCTTGTCGGTAGGTCCTCTTAGTAGGTTGTCTGTCTCTAGGTCCTGTTTTTAGGTCTTGTCGGTGGGTTGTATGTCGGTAGGTCATGTTGGTTGGTCATATATCTATAGGTCATCTGTTAGTAGGAAATGTTAGTAGGTATCTTATCTGTAGGTCATCTTTTAGTTGGTTATCCTTCAGTAGGACATATCTTGGTAGGTCCTATAGTGTTTCCAGATTAGTCAGTGAATAGTTTTTCTATCTTCCTACAGTTTCACCCATTTGACATTTTCATTGATATAAAATGCATTCAAACCTTTTTAAGGGATTTGAGGCCGATTCAATGACCATAATTTTAACACTAATTTTTACTAAGGATTCATGAGACATCACATGGTCAAACCACATAGTCTTGATCAGAACCTCCTTTAATGAAAAATCTAAACCGTTTGTAAACAGCTACTCCATCTAGATTTTAAAAAGGGAATGATACATTCTTCTGTGTTATTCCTTCTTGTTTTACTTATTATGATATTCAGAAGACCATTCTTTTCAAAGGATTTTTTAGTTTTTCGTGTGCGACTTGGATCATTTTCTACCTGGAGCTCTTCCTACTGCATGCGCACCTGCTATCTTGGTTCAACCAGGAAGTGTTGATTTGTCATAGATATATGTTATATTATATCAACATTATTATGGGTTCATAGTTATATTTTCTCCCAGTCGCCATTCCATTTTATAGATTGTGATCTTCATGCTTCTAATGGACCTTTCATGGGTTTTGGATGTTGCAATTGTGCCACGGTATCCTCTGGTGGATGAAGTCATTATCGGAGAGGCGATCTTGATCTATTGTGTTTCCCCATTCCCATGAAAATAATGTTGGAAACCATTTGAGTAGGTGATTCTTGGATTTTCTATTATATTAGGTGAAGTAGTATAGTTATCATGTTTTAACTACAAGGTCACCATTTAATTTACAAAATAAATATATCTAATGGATTAATGAATTGGTATCAATTACTTTTTGATTTTATTGACTCTTGATTTTCTAGATCATGTGATATAAATTCTTTACTAGGTTATCATGTCCCTTGTGATATATATTGGTAAAGAAAATAATTAAATCATTATTTCAAAATAATTTTCTAAATATAAAGAGTAATGTTTAATGAATCTGGTTGTTTTTGATGTGCTTGGTGATAAATCAAATGGATGCAGTTATGCATGATTTAATCGACATGGATAATTCAATATGGAATAAAAGACAACTTATGATATTAAGATATTTCCATAAAGGGTTATATGTTTACATAATGAATTTAAAAGAAAAGGGAATTATGATTTGGAGATGTGAGTGCTCATTGTGTGTGAAGGTGGAATGCCTTGTTTAGGGCCAATATCTAAGTTTCTATGTTGTTTGTTTCCTGCTGCTTATGTGGGGGTGTGACACTGGGATTTCTACACATGGATGGATGTTATGGTTTTTCGGGGTAGATATACCTAGTGGTTGAGATAGTAGTTGATTAATGGAGTGGAGTGATATAGTGGTTAATGCATGTGAGTGACAGGGAGAACATCATGGACGATATAACAAGTTGGAGATGGGCTTACCCGTTGATATAAAAGATGTTGTTTTTTATCTAAGTTTTTTAACTGCATTAATTTCCCAAATATGTGAGGAAAATTCTATTGCTTACCATCCGGCCAAAAGAGGAAAATATGTGTGGGGTATGCTACGTGACTTTTGTGTTTAGCTTATTAAGGGTAGATGGGCATGTTCTCCAGCTATAGTAAGAAAGGGCTTGATGAGTAGTTTGTCTACATACCATGTTAATTCCATTTTTTTCGAAGATAAAAATGTTTTTATAAAATTCCATGAATTATGTAAAAGAGATTTTTTTTATAAAAATAATTGAATAAATGATGTTAACCAATGAGGTTATCTCTTTCTAGGATACAATATTGAGGCTACAATTTAAGGAGTAGTGGACTTGGTTTTCCATGCCTGAAGGAATTGGAACATCTGGTGTTATGATAATGAAATGTAATGTGGAAATTTTAATGGCAAATTAATGGTTAAATAATTAATTTTCTTAACTTTCAATTGATAAAAAAGGTTAATTTAATCTAATGTAGTTGTTTTAATGTGTTTGTGCTTACTTGATACCTGGTCCTAGCTGTAGAAGCCATGAGATCAAGAGGTGTTAGATGATGTTGAGTCTTTGAGTAGGATATTCCAATAGAATGGTTGAGAACTAATCTATATTCCTTACTTTATTGTGTGTATATATGCTACTCCAACCTATCGGTTAAGGAAACTGACTCCCTGGGGATTCTGTGCCCTGGGGGTGTTTTACCCAACATCTCGATGGGAGGATGGATGGCTGACCACCCCCTTTGGCCTTTATCGCATCTCATGGTAGTTACATATAGTGGTAGGTATAGAAATATGATTTCCAGAGATATTTTTCTAGAGGGATGTAATTTATTTTGGTAATTAAAACACATATAGTATGGATATAGTTTCCTATGGACTACTATAGGCGTAACATGTATTTGCAATGATGGAATAGGGATCTTTACTCGGTGTATGGGCTGTAATGGATATAGGTATAATACCCAATGTATGATACACATTATGTGAGATATTTTGGATCTAAGAGACTACCAGTCTACATTGGTTATGAGGATGGGTTGGTTGTGTTTCATGATCTTCATGTTACGGGTATTCTCACATGTGTTTGTAGGCTAGGAATTTTTGAGAGGGATTCATATGACATGCAGTATTGGGGAAAAACAGAAAAATAGTAATGAAGTTATAGTTCTACACCCTTGGAATTATTTATTATATTATATACAAATGTATGTGATACTTGGTGAAAGTAGAAATGGTTATATTGTGAACATAGTATACTAATTTGGTGATGAGATAGTTTCACTTATTATTCACAGTGCTTTAGCGTAATTTCAATTCATTTTCACTAGTAGACCTTGGGAGGATAATTCTAAGTATAATATTATACTCACACTACATATATATAAATATGTTTTAATGTCACATGTTTAAGGTTATAGATTATGTGGGTTACTACTATCTTGTGGTTGTATGAGTTGTTTGAGCTTCGTGGCCACTATCATTTCACATTCTTTTAGTACATGTAGTGTTGTATTTTAGTTGTAGCAGTTATTCCATTAAATTAAATATTTGTACTTGGTATTTATTTTATATTATAGTCTGACCAGGATTTTATTGGTGTATTCATTATCGATCCTTTTCAATTGTGTTCTCTTAGAGGGTAAAGCCTCCCATTTGTGTGTTTATAATACTCTTTGCGCTAATCGCCATCCCGGGGCCTACATGAGGAAAAAGTCAAGGGCTATTATCTATATTTTCACATATTTTTCCAAACAGGGGTACACAATGTGGAGAGGGGGTCGTGATATATTATCTTCATATCGTTATACTATATTATATAAATTTGGACGATCGATTCAATGAATATAATATTTCCATTCATGAAACATCTAGCCTATCCCATGTTTTATTTGTAGATTTGAGAAAAATTATATTTTACTAGACTCTATCATATATGGAAAAGAGTTAGAAATTTTTGATTTATAATACGAATATCGTTTCATTTTATCCATGAGTGATAATTGAGTATTTATATTCCATGGAGGATGTACCATAATGGATTACTCTATAAGTTTACTGAAAATATTTAATTGATTAATAATTTATTTATTCTTTAATAAATGAAATTTATTCCCATCTAATAAGGGATATATTATACTATTAAATGAGATTAGTATATATATATATATATATTAATTTTTAGTCAAGGTTAATCTTTATAGAAGTTACATAGTACATAAATAATTAAAATTTTTATTCACGGGTCCCGTACAATCATTTATTAATGGAATATTTAATAAGTGATTCATTTAATTTTATGACTTTGTTATTTTAATCAAAACTTTTTTATCGTTATTCTCTCATTTAAATTATTTTTTTCCTCATAACACTACTAAAAACATGATTATTTAAAATATGATACATTAATTTTCATCAGTTTTTTTTGAAGTACATATCATTTATATATTTGCGTCAATAACATAAACATATTACCTCCGTTAGAAATCTCTATTATTACATGTAAAATTTATTTACCTGATATAATGTCATTTTATTTTCCTTGTCTAATGTAGTGGTGGGCCAACATTAGTAACCATTATATCAATAAATCATAAAATTTTAAAGGATTATTCATTTATTCCACACTAACAATTATTTGGGTTTAGAGTGTCATCATAATTTTCTTCCATAATCTATTTATATTTCATTGAAAAATTTTATGGTTGTATTTATTGATATCCTTCCATGACTCTCAATGTAATATTATCACCTTTATTCTCATCATTCTTGTTTTTTCTTCATAGTCACAAATTTTTTAGATATTAATAATTTTTTTCTTAGTAAATAAATTTATAGACACACTAATATTTTAGTAGAATTAAAATTATATGTTATTCTGATCCAATTTTAATTAGTTTCGATTTGATATTAAATTGTTCTTCACACATATATTTGGAATCAATATCATTTTTTTAAAATACCACTATAATCATTTTGGTACAGTCATTTCATATTTTTTCATTATTTATGAAATTTGAAAACAAATTCTATTCATTTTATTCCAAAATAATTTATTCATTAATGAATTCTAGGTATTCATGAATCAATTAATAAAATAGTTTCAACCATAATAGTATCTTCGTATGTCCTGGTATAAATAAAAAACTGTATTCTTATTAATTTCCGGAATTAGTAATGAGTGACACCATCAATATATTTTTTTAATGAAAGTACTGTAATGAAATATCTGATCCCGTTAAATTTCTATTATAATGCTATCTTATGAAAAATACAATTTTTATTCATATAATATAATTAAATTATGTATATGAAACATTGAGACTTTGATGATATTTTACTCATATTCTTGCCACATTATTTTCCATTTTTTTGCTTGAGAGGTAGTTCATGGAGTCAGAAGCATGGTGTATTTGGAAACAAATCATATAATGAAGTTGATGTAAAAGAAACTTTATTATATTAAATCAATATCTTATATGATAAATATTTCATACATATTATAGTTTCCATCATTAATAGCTCACATGAAATAAAACTTCATTACATTACGTTCTCTCCAACCCATTATTCAAATTCCTTATATACTCCAAACATAATGGCTCCATCATTCAACCTATCATTGTGATTGTTTATACATGCACCTCCAAATTAAAAAACATGTGTTTTCTCCTAAACTTTTTCTATGAA
Organism: Viscum album; assembly: GCA_963277665.1. Classification (NCBI taxonomy): domain Eukaryota; kingdom Viridiplantae; phylum Streptophyta; class Magnoliopsida; order Santalales; family Viscaceae; genus Viscum; species Viscum album. The sequence goes on along the minus strand of OY728140.1, from coordinate 1,705,621,119 downwards.
CATTTTTTCCTAATTGGTTCCCCTTTAAGAATAGTTATATTTTTCGGATAGTTGGTTTCATGATTAACAATAGAGTGAAGGATGTATTATTTTTCAACATAAAATTACATAGTTTATAATACTAATTTGAACATCCTCTAATACCTCATATCAATATTCCACTAAATCAACATGTTTAAGGATTCATATATAGGGTATATTCTCTTTTCAAATTATTTTTCCCAATATAACAGTGATAAACATTGAGGTTCATCCAGCCATTACAATAACTCATACAATCATTTATAAATGACTCACAAATTCATTTTTTTGGACAATATATGAAACATGGATCATAAATAAACATAACATATAGTAAAATAGTGCAAACTCAACTCTCTACTTTTTTAAACCCATTAATCAGAATTCCTCTAATATAATCCAAAATATTATATTTTTATCTCAAATTTGGAAGATACTGATTGATCTAAAACACCATAATAATTTTTATATTATATTCAACATTATAAATTATACATTTTAATCACTTATAATAAAATATCTTATAATTTTTTTATCACATATACCAACATGAAATACAGTATTATTTATAGAAAGTAATACCTTTGAAATTTTGTGGTCTTTTGTTTTGAGTGGGATGAATGTTTAATGGTATACAAAAATTTAAATTGGTGGATGGGATGAATTCAATAATGTTATATATAATGTAATAATAAAAAATGGATCACAAAAATATGTTTTTTATATGTTTTTTTTGTCCCAAGTGATATATCTATTTTCCTATTATGTTTTGGGATCAATGGGCTTCAAAAAAATTATTTTTGGATTTCCAAAAGAAGACAAATGGTTAGTTCATGGTTATTTATAACCATTATCATTATCCATGAATTTCATAAATGGTTTCACTTGGTTTTTGACCAATGCAAAAGATTCTATATAGTACTGTGAGGAATCTATTGAAATTTCAAATCCAATCTAAATGTGCTTTGAATGGAATGTTAAATTTTGTACATTGTTATACAGGGGAAGGGACATATATACAGTAACCCAACATAGGTTGTACATGGTTTCTCTAACATTCCAAATTTCCATCAATGTTAAATTACCCATGAATTTTTAGATTATTTGTCAGTAACAAAAGTAGTCAAATCATGCAGTCGAACCGTTTACCACCTTAGAGGGGTGAAATTCTAATTTTCTCTGTCACCTTATTTAACTCTACCTATTTTATATCCTCTCATTTCCTTTCAAGAAATAGTTCAACTCCTTCATTGGGATCCAATAATTTCTTATATTTATTCCCCTCATATTATCTCAGAATTAGTCACTATTAGGTGAATTGGAATCATATTCATGTTATTACAACTCTTATTCATTAATTTCTAGTTTTACCTTTCCATATTGAATATTATTTAAACATGAAATAATGTAATGTATTTTTAGGGAGGTAGTTTAATAATATTTTTTCTTTCAAATCATATATAATCAATATATATAATGGAAGAGTGAAGAATCATATTAATTATGCATGTGGTCTATAAATGTTTTTTTAATGTAGAAACATGTATAAAATGTGTTGTTATTCCAATCACATGGAATTACGGGTATAACTACTAAATTATGAATAATATCATATTAAATATATTCACCTTAATAGTTATATTGTATATTTCTTATGAACATGGTTTGTGATTTTTCAATCATCTATGGACACCACATTTGGATGGATGCATTATTCTCAACATATATATTTTTTGATCAACAATAATACCACTTCTGTATAAGAGGTGTGACTCTATAGATAATTTATTATTTTAAATACTAGAACCGTATTAATTTAATTATGATATTTTATGATTAAAAATTTATCCTTTAATCTCATAATAAAGATATGTCTACTATGATTCCCAGATATTATAAACGATTTTATACTTTACTTAAAATGGTTAGTGGAAGATGAAGATGACTTTATTGTTTTGTTAAATGATTTAATACAACTACATGAAAATTTTTCATTTTTAATTTAAACTCTAAATTAAATAAATGAAATAGAATGATTATTTTATAATTATTTTTCCGTGGACTTATTTATTTCTTATGTTCATAGTGCCTTATGATTTCAATTATTTTTTGACATAACTCTATGGATTCCACACTAATTCAAAGGTCTAATTGAAAATTATGATTCAACATTAGGGTTATTTCAATGTATTTCATATATGTGATCTAATCATTATTTTGCCATGGAATCACACAAATATAATCTAGATAATATAATTCCTTGAAATAGCTCCATGGATTTAGATTGATTTCCTCTTACATGGTTTGAAAAAGTTTACAACCTTGTGTCCCAAGTCATCAATAACCCATGATTACATGGGATATTATCCCCAATAAAAAAAGGTTATTTAAAGGTTGGATGAAAATTATTTACTATTAGGATTACTCAAATCACCCTTCACCTAGAATGTATGAGTTATTACTAGATATTGTATCAACCGATTAAGGTTAATGAAACATTTTTAACCAATTTCATCATGTATTATTATTACCATTATTTTCAATATCCATTAATTAAATTTCAAGTATTCTTTGATATTATTAAGATTATTCAATTGAAATGAACTATGATACCTCTCATGTACATGTATATCACTTCATATGAACCTATTTACTCGTATGTATATATAGACATACTGAATCATGTTCAAAGATTTTCCAACATATAAAGAAGAGTGTATTTCATCCATGTGTCAATGAAGTGCCCAATGTCAAGATTGTATTATTTATTCATTCACCTGCAATTATTTTTATATCTAGGAACATTTTTATTTTATATTTAGATACAATATTGATTTATATAATATTGACGACTCCCTAATATGTTATTCTAAAAATATGTTATAGGAATTTATTGGTACCATAACATATCTCCTGGTTGAATTTTAATGTTTTTATGGATTATTCAATGTGGTGTGTGATAGGTTCCTATAGATTTTTTATTTTCCTATTGGTCAAATTAAAATATAATATTTATAAATACTCATAAAATGATTGTTAATTAATTAATTATTAATATATAATCAGGTCAGGGGTAAAACCACATAGATAGATATTAATAAAATTTGATTTCCAAAATTATTAATATTATTATATTTATTTTATGAAATATGGTAAAAAAATAAAAATTTGATTAATTTCAAAAAAATAAAGAAATAATAATAATTTTTTTGAAAATGATTTATATAATAGAATAGATTAATAAAAGTTTCATTTGATTGCTATGGTTTGAAATCAAATATTGAAAGTGTGAATGGGTTTTGTAATTTTAGGATTCATGTGAAATTAGATTTTTAAAAATAGGTTGATTTATCCATTATTGGTGTTGGAGTAAAGATGAGATTGATCTAATGGTCACATTATCCCCTCATGAGGCAGAGATCCCTTATACAGTTTGTCGAGTAATTTAGGGTTTGGTTGAATCATGGTTCTCTTGATACCTTATTATAAACCGAGCCCCCAAAATTTAAAAATGGATGGGCCTCATTTTCAGTGGTTAGTTGAAAACATATAATGTTTCTTTCATATTTAATTATTAATGGTCATGAAAAAAAATAGATTGGAGGTTGTGATTAAATTTTGGAAATATAAATAGATGAGTAAATAACAATAAATCAATCCAACGACACCTCCCCCCTTATATTACATTAACCTAGAATGAATTAGGTTTACCCCATTATCATAATGATGGTAGGGAAACATGTATTGGATGAAAAATAATTCATATGGTAAACCAGAGATGAACTACAGTTGGATCTGCACAATAAAACTCCCCACTCCCTGATTTTTCCATTGATATATCTTCCATATAAGTAGGCCAGTATTTCATTTATATTCTTCATAATATCTCATTTATTAATGATGTACATTTTTGACTGGTCCCAAAATTTTCATAGGTGGGTCTGATGAAATAAAATGAGTCAAAATTGATGATACATCATATTTTGAGGCCAAAATCACACTAAGACATTTTGCATGATGAGTAATGATTACATAGTGTTTAATACCTAGAATAAATGTACTATATTCCTGACATGTGGATTTACATGAATACATCCCATGTGTCATATTAGTAAATCCATGTGTTGGGACCTGAAACATGTCAACCACACTTCTCACTGCTTTCCTTCAGTTCAAACTGAATGTTAATTTCAAAACATGCACTGGTACATGTCATGTAATATTTACATGACATGAAATGTTAGTTTTATAGTACAGAATACATTTTTTACTTTGGGTTTCAATTATGTTCTTTATTAGTTATTCATGATCATACATAATTATATGATATCTCACTACGAGAAATTATCATGTGGTGTTGTGTCCATTATCTCATTCTTTATTTGACTACGTTATCCTTATATAACAAAAAAACGAGTAAAATAGTTTCCAAATAGGTAGGATTCATAAAATAATACAAACATTAATTTATTAAAAAACATAATATAAATTCATGATATAATGAATTTATAATTCCCCACACATGAATTGGTATATTTCCACAAGGTTTGGATCACAACAAAATACCAAATACTATCACCTAAAAATTGTTATAATTAAACTTTTACACAAAAAATTATCAAAAAAAAAATTCAAACATAAAAGCTCTAAAATTTAAAAATACCTCATTTATTGGTCATTACAAATCATCCATTTATTTTACTTTTCATCCTTTGAAATAGAGAAGACTTTATTTTCATCCAATTAAATTTTTTGGTCATTATTAATTTGCATAAAATTTCTCATTTATCATAACATAAAAATTATCACTCAAAATAAAGGTAATGTTATAAATAGAGTTCATAAAATACATTAGGAATGTGTCACATATGAAAAAATTGTAATGAATCTAACATCTTCACAACATAAAGAAGTAATCCCGTATAATCATGAGGGCATCACCATTTTGGATCAAATGAATCTATGGTTAGGAAATGTAGGTAAATGATGAAAATAAAGTAATTATCAAAAAAATTATTTCAATTCTAAGGAAAATTTCCTAATATTAAATATTTACACAATGATAATGTCATATTTCCCCAATTTCTTAGAACCAGATCATAAATAGATGAAATTACATAAATGAAACGCCCTCATTATTATAATCTTTTTCTTTTTCTTTTTTACAGGAATATAAGAGAGATAATTATCCCAAAAACCATAAATAACAATTTATATAATCACAGAAATATTTTTAATTATTATTACATATTATATGGTCCAAAATGGGGTTTTTTAATTTCCATAGTCACTACCCTATACTGTTTTTATTCTTTTTCAAATGTATGTGGAATAAATTAAATTATTGTGATTTCCCCAAATACCTTAAAATAAAACAACACTTATTCATTAATAACACATCCCTTACACTATACACATTCACCCCCACATCTATTTTTGACAATCTTGAAATATATACAGATTACTGTGGGAATGGATATGATAGGCTTGTAACATGGATCATTTTAAAACCACATTTTTTCCTAGTTTAAACGGAATTTAAAATGGATTAATATATGGTGCATATGAGGATAATGTAAAAATGATGATTTATCATGAAAATTATAATAGATAAATTTCATTCATATATTTGATAAGTTGATAAGAATTTTCATATAAGAAATAAATCTAGAGTTTCTCTAGAAACATAGAAAAGAATGAATTGCAAATTTTGGCTCAGTAAACGTCTTGGGAATTAAATGATTACTTTTGGAAAGTCACTCATGATAATGAATATGAATAATTAAATTAATTAATTAAAATATTAAAAAATAAAAATCATGTCTAAATCTAAGAAAAATATTATTTACAATGATCATCATGATCCTCTAATCATGATTTTTCAAATCCAAATCGTCATGATCAAATAATTTTATTATTTTCCCATTTTCTCATTATTATTTATTAAAAATGAAATTTATATTAATTTAAGGATATTTTTGTAACCATTTTATGTCATCATGTTCATTTTAGTAAATAATGAATTATTTAAATTCATTTAATTAAAAATAAATCTCTATCTAATATCTATGTGGTGTATATGTTATAAAATTTCTTAATTTAAATGTTTACTCGCCATTGTAATTAGTGCATAAAAATGATCTAAACAAATTTATTCTATAATAAATTCACAATGTATGTGGATTAAATGACATTTAAATTTTTTATTTCATATGCGGTATTGATTTGAATTGTATTATGGTTATATTTAACCGCAATTTTTCCATTCACATTGTATTAGGTTATGGTCTTTATGGTTCGAGAAATTAAAAATAATTAAGTTAATTTGGACACCATTATCAATTAATTATGTAGTATTTAGAGTGAGTGCATGAGTACCTCAAAAAATAGAAAATAATAAAAACAAAATAGTTAGGATGCCACCTAGAATTAATTTTTTTTTACAATTTTTATCTTGAACACACATCTTTTTACATCATCCCCTATGATATTTGATTTAAAACATTGTACTTAGTTGGGTTAAATAATTGGTATCTGATGTGTCATGTACACATAGAAAAATCCATATTATTACTCTATGAACATATTAATTCTTCTTCATGGATGTAATTTCTTGATCTCTACTCGACCAATCCAAAATTTATTCCCTAATCCTGATAAGCCCAATGAAAGTTCATATACAATCCCTACCTATTGTCCTCTATCAAATGTGCCGAGTTAGTTATTCATATGGTGCTTCCAGTCTAGGTTGTAATTATCTCTTTATTCTTTAGTTGAGATTGTCTTTCACAACATCATTTTACTTATGTACCTCATAAATTTCGAAATCAACCTAAACATTGGGTGTATTATACTCTCTAATAAAATTATCCTTTAACACATCACAACTATTCATTTACCAATGGATAATGAAACTTACATGATCAAATACAAAAATAATACTGAGTTATTAATATTAGATAATGATCAGGGCACCCCCAATTGATAATATCCTTGTCCCTAGAATTAGTGTATTTTTATACCATACTATGTCAAGTACAATGAATTATACGAGAAAGATAAACTTGTCTAATATGACTCGTATGACATCATTGAATCATCACAGATGCATTAACATTTATTATTCAAATTTAAGTGAAGAATATTGTGGGATTTTGGTGTTCTAGTATCAAACACATTATTTTTTTGTATGAAATGATATTAGAACTCCCAAATATGTTAAAAAATTGATTTCCACATTTTTTATCATTAGACAATTTTGAAAATTCAAAATTTAACTTGATCAAATTATTTTTGAAGGTAGTTCCTCAGATACGATAACAAAACATTCCAATTTGAGATTAATGGTTCTAATCCCTTTCAAACAAAATTTTTAATTTCCTATCTCCGTCATGAATTTCACATAGGATATCATGTTCATGTCAGCATCTGTTAAAGGAATATAAATATGAATTTTTTTAAAATGATCACGAAACTTACATATATGTGAATTATTCTTTAAATTAACCTTTCCTTGGGGAAAATATAGTTTTAGTAATTATTGAGGTGGTTCTTATTAAATGTATTCAGCTACATGTTCCTTGTTACAATCATATTTTTATTAAATATCATCAACCAGTTATTGTCTTCTAAATTATATAATTTTTTTGATTATGCCACACATATAAGTTACAAAACTTTTAAATCCTCAAATTTTCATACATAAGTGAATCCTAGTGTTACTTATATAGTTTCCTCCCCATGATGGTCATCAATTTGGAAAACTAGATAGACCCGATTACAGAATGCAACTTTTGGGTCAGAAGATTCTTCTTTGATTTTCATGAGTACATCCCCATTTGTGGTAATGAATATGGAAATAATCTCTTCTAATGTGTGGATATAGCTCATTATTTTGGTCCCTATGATTTCTTGTCAATTTTTATTCCCTTTTTGATATCATTTTCCTTGTTTTTGTTGATTCCTCCAACCCAAATATTGATTACAAAATTATAATGAGCATAATTTTTATAATTTACACCCATTCATTGGGGTTTTCATATTTTACCATCATGACGTCGATCATGTTATTTAATTAATCTAACAATGACACTATACAATCATTATTTTTTAATTTCACGAACAACCTTTCATTTTTTCACTTCTCTATGACCCTAAAAATTATTTCGCACCATTTTGTTTAATATGCTATAGATCTCATCTGGGGATTTACTCATCAATAATCATCATGGTGTAGCCTTTAGAATAAAAAATTTTCCCAACAAAAATATTTTATAAAATGTTCGGATTATCATCTATATTTGTAGAACATAATTGTGTAATTTTCAATTCACATAATTATATATTTTCTAAGGTGTATATATGGAATTAGAGACAATATTTAAGAATGGTTACAAATATTTCCACATACATTGATGGTGGAATGAAGCGGTTGAGGAAGTTCCTTCCAAGACTATACCATATTGGGGTGGAATATGGTAGAAATATTTTGATATAGATTCAATCTATATCATGTAATGAAAATATTAAAATATGGTGTCATATAATATCACTTGAATATTTCTACAGTTGGAATGTATTTCAAAAATCATGGAATAATCCTTGATGTTTGTTCAGATCATCATGTGGTAGTAGGGATAATTTCATTCTATTAGATATCATCAACAAAATATTACACAGATGATTTAAAAATGAATTTCCACAATGTGGGGTGCTTTGATTATTAGTTTCAATCCTTTATTTTTTGGCTATCTATAGTCTTTGAGAAATCACAAACCCTAATCTCTTTGAAGAACCATGACCATTTAGGCTTTCTCTACACAATCTATGGTCTTATATTCCATTTTATTTGTTAATATATTCTATAATGTCTTATTGATGTCAAAATATTATTTTAAATTTTCCCATGAGTTATTCCTATGTATTTAAAAATTAAAAATATATAATGGATATCATCGACACACTCAGTGTAAATAGATAAATAGAAATAAAGTAACTAAATAAAATTAATAAATAATGTATTAAAAATACATACATATTACCATTCACAAAAAAGGATGCATTTTAGAATGTCATGTAGGGAATATTTATTTTCATATGGGATTTATCAAAATAAAAAATTTATAATGAATAAAACAAGGCTACTTAATTTATTAATATGTAGTAAAGATGCTTCTTGCGGTTAAACAAATAGATATTGTGTATTAGTTTGATTATATTATAAATGAATTGATTTTATTAGTATTATTTTATCAAATAGGGTGAGTTAAATTTGGGTTTGATTTAATTTTTATGAACAATAAAGGGAGATTAGATTATTCTAAAATTGTTTTGGGAAACAAAAAAAGAATGATCATATAATTGAGTTGATTGGAAATATTATATTTAAATAATTAATTTTTTTTAATTTAAAATATTAGGTGAAATTATATTTTAAAAAATAGGTTTTTTAATCCATAATTGTTTTTATAGTGTAGAATAGATAGATTGAATGGTCATGGCCTACCCTCCATGACATAACAATCCCCAATATTCCTTAGTTGGTAGTTGATAGTTTCCTTGAATCATGTTACCATCAATAAATTATTTATACCAAATTTACGTACAATTTAAAATGGTCTTAACTACTTTAGGGTTGTCATTTTAGAAAATTTAACACACTTTTAGATTGAAATATAATTTTTTATGAAAAATGTAAATGAAAGGTATTTGATGATGAAGACTATCATATGGAAAACCAAAAAACTGAATAAATGAAAAAGAAATCAATGCTATGACATATTCCACAGTATATTAAATATCAAAAGAAAATGGATGGATTACCCCCTCATCTTTATGATAAGGGGATATAAGGTTTGGAATGAAATATGATACATAATGGAAAAAAATAATATGAACTTTTGAGGACACCGCACATTGAAATTTATTGCTACAAGCATTAGTCTTCCGGATCTCTTCCATAAGAGTAGTATGTCCCTCCATTTATAAGATCAATTTGGATGAGAGTATTAATTAATGACATTATGTATTTTCCCAAAAAAGGTCATGGGTGGATCCCAGGTGTAATACCCTATGCTTCCACATCATGCTTCTCTTTGAACAATACAATAGCTTGTGTTTTACACAACATCATGTTCTAACACACCATGAAAAACCAAACTAGCCGTTATGAATAGAAATTACCACTTTTTGAAATTTTAAAAATCTTAATTATCAAAGTGGACATAATTCTGGGATTTAAAATATCAAAATTTTCTTATGGTGAATTTTTTGTATTTTTATGAAAACTTTCAGTTTTTGTTGAATATTGAAAAACACCGGGTTGTTGTTTAAAACCAAATTTTTATTTAAATATTTCATTTTTTTATTTAAATTTATTTTAGGAATAAATAGAAACATAATAATTCTATATGTTCAATGTAATTCATTATAGTAAATTTATAATATTATTATATATATTTAATTTTAATGAACTTTTAACCGTCTTGTACCCACATTGTAGGCACATTAGAAAATTTGCATAAAACGTAATTTTATCACTTTTGTGAATAGAATTTTAGAAATAAGAGAGACATGGTTGATATAAGTAACCAAAATGAGTTCAATAAGTTGAAAATAAGTTTTCATGAATTATAATTTTTGAATTTTATTTACCACATTTAAAATTTAAATATCGCAATTAAAGGTAAAAATGACATTATTATTACCTAACACATGTCTTAATTTTATTTTATAAGTTTATTTCGTCCAAAATCAACCTTAGAAATAAAATAATATCCTTCGGTCTACATGGATTATATTAGGACGTTTATTATTATTTAATTTCAAGATGATTTAAATGTGATTAATTCAATGTTTAATAACTAAACCATTTTTAATATAGATATATACATAAGATATATTTGACACAAAATATTAATTAGAAATATAAATCAATTTCCTACATAATAGTATTTTAATTAAAATTATTAGGCATTAAATAATTAAATTTAATTACGACACAATGATTATGTTGTAATTATCTTATTAAAGAAGTATTAAATTAATTGGTATTATAAATATCCAAATATATATAAATTAAACGTATGAAGAATAAAATAATTTTATAGGTTAAAGTGAAATGTTAGAGATTATTAAATAAATTTTATTTGATGTAATCATGTTGAGACCTTATCAGAAATAAAATATCAAATAGTGTGAAAATTGATATAAAAGAGTTTTTTTAAAAAAATACTATATTAAAAATTTATATAATATTTCTAAAAATATAAGGATCAGCCAAAATACATTTATAATGTTAGATATATAAATAATAAACCACTTCATTTTACCCTAGAATTTTAATGTATGATTATTAACCATATAATATAAGAATACATGAATACATGGTAAAAGTTAATCTATTAAACTAAGAGTTAAATCTAAAAGATAAGATTAATATGGTGACCTAAACTGTCTAAAACATAATAGTTGATAGGTTTGAGACCCATCCCCTACTTATCCTCGAAATCAATCATTTTTGAGCCATTATAAATGAAATATTATTTTATAATAATATAATAATTTATTATTTTCCTAAAGTGACCCTTAGAGCTCTTATAAAAAGGTACTTCCCCTTATCTTAATGTCAAGCCTCCAATGCCATTTGGCTCACCAACCCCAACCTAAATATCCTCCCAAATAAACTACATTTTATCTAGATTCTATATACTGATCAGAAAGACAACCTATGGATCCATTTTTATCAAATCGAAAGGAAACACCCGAAGAAGAGGTTATAATTTCACAACCACTTTCCAAGTTATTTTCTTCTTCCACATCCTCTTTCATTGTTATACCCATTAAAAAAATAATTAATCCATTACATTATACATACTAGGATGTTATTATAAATAAGGTATAACCATATTCATTATTTTTTCCATCCTACGAATGACGAGTCACCATACATGCGTACGTATGGCTTACCGTCTCCACATCATGATGTAGTATATTATTCAAAAAATTAATTATTTGGATGGGTATAAAAATGAGTATAAATGTTGTAAATAACAAATATAACATGTTATGGAATCTGTATATATGATATACGATCCAACTATATATGATTTCACCATCAATAAAATGGAATTGTCACTCGTGCATACGTACATATTACTGTATCCACAAACGCAATGAGAGTCATTCCCCATCGTAATCATTCAAAAATAACTTTCATTTGATAATTAAAAATAATTTTAATGAATATAATATCATTCTGAATATGAATCAATCACATCCTATCAATAACAAATATAAATTACATAACCAAGCGTATAAAGGAAAATAAATTAGTTAACACCTGAAACAATGATACTACTAAAATATTATTAGCAATGAAATATTAGAAGATCATATATGATATCAAATTTACATATTTGGTTGGTATATAATTTATTAACAATGATTTAACTATTATACAAGAGGTTAACATAAAAAATGTCAAGGAAAAGTACATAGTAAGGGTTAATTTTACAATCTATTCATTATCTGAGATTTTTTATATGTGGGTATCTTCTGAGACCACTTTACCGTCGATATATGTGTTTCCTAAAAAACTATTTCAAAACATTTTTACTATTTTATAGACTATATGATAATTTCATTTATACCATTTTTTTATTGTTTCTTAGATTTTTATAATGGAATCATTCCATCAGTTTCCAAATAAGGTCCTTTACAACCGTTTTGGCCAAAATAAGGAAAGAATTATTTTTTTACTTATATGGAAGGTGTTGATATTTCCCACATTTGTAACACCTTATAATCTTCCATTAAAATATTATAAGAATATTTCAAATATAAATGTTTTCTTTTATAATTATGTGACATTTGAATGATTTCAAAATAGAAATATATATTTCCCACAAATGGTTTTCATTTCACCTATGTAAAAATCCATCGGTGGATTTTACACTTTTTTGAAGTTGATTTATTATGATACAATCCTCCATATTGTATTTATGTTTTTGTGATATTTTTTACTATGGGTGTGTTATTTTATAAAATTCAAGATTAATGGTTAACGTATTAACATTTAGTATGCCAGTTTCTATACAAATGTTTATGTTATGTTTCAATATTTTCATATGAGGAATGTATTCGTCTCATTAGCTGACTGGTGGATCCCGCTATAGCGCCTTGATGCATCACAAGGTCTAATTAAAAAACAAGTGACTTGGAAAAAGTCCTTGAAAAATTTTTATTTGTAGTATTGGCACGAGGCCTTGACTATGTGGTTATGAAGTCTGGCATTACACATTCCATCATTATAAAATTGGTTATTGATATTGCATGTGATTATTTGTCTAGTAGAATATCCATGTGAATAAGTAAATGGAATTATATGATTTATATTTCCTATATTATGTTGAATTTTATGTTTAAAAGTATTATATTTTTGTCTTATGCATAGCCTTAAATTTTTATGCTTAATTATGAACATTTATGGAATAAAGGTTGGGTCTGAACCCTTAATTTATTATTTAAAGAAAAGACCACATTTAAGACTAGGTAGAGGGACACCCATTACAAAGCCCAAAGTCCCAAGGCCATGTGTCCTGAATACAAGGATTGAAAGCCCATTTTTTTGAACAAAGGACCCCTCAGTGAACAGTACTTTTATAGCACACGCGCTGCTACAGTTCCTGCTCGAGTACCGTCACCGCTACAGTACCTGCTACAGTACCTCCACCAGTATAGTGTCTTCACTACTACATTTCCACCGCGGATAAAGTGCCCAGAAATTCATCCCTTCCTTTATTTAATCATGGGTCTTTTTTATGCCAAGAAAGAGCCTCTACCACATGGGTACATGCTCGTTGGCATGAACATTTAGGCTATATTTTTATCCTTACCGAGAATCTGATTTCAATGCTTTATATGTATTATTTTTACCAGGATGTGAAGAAGTATATTATGGTTGAACTATATGGATAGGATAAGGAATATTAGTGTGTTCAAATGGGACAAAATTTTGTTGTTGTTTTTGTTTCATGATGTAATGTAATTTATATATAGGTATCTAGTACTTCCAAGGATACTATACTGGTCGGTCTCTCTAGATTTGATCCCTTGTGATATACCAAGCTTATGTAATAATGCATCGTCTCTAGGTAAAGAGGGTCGGGGTGTTATAGTAGGTATCAGAGATGTTTTAGTACAATACATTGAAGCTAGATTTAGAAAAATAGTAATTATAGAACATTACTCTAAGATAGACTTTGAGGATTAGTATTGAAGAACTTCCTAGAATTTTGGGATGTAGATATTTTGTGAGTTTTCAGAGAAATACATCCCTATTTGGATACGAGCAGGTAGATTCAGCTCTGACACATATGTGTCTCGGAGTGAAAACTCCAACAACGTGTTTCGAGATTGACCCAGGGTATCATGGTACATGAAAATGGTCCTTGCTGCAGTCTTTGTTTCTACACTCCCAGGGGATATGCTTAGGATAGTTCAAATATTCCTTAAAAACCATTAAGAAATATTTATGAGTTTAAACCTCCTCATAGAAAACATTTTTTTAATATAGACTATACCCATAAACTGTTAAATATTTGCATAGTGTTTTCAATGTTTGGAATTATGTAATGTTATTCATAAACAAATCTATTATCTTCTATTGTTTGGAAATGGTGCATAGTGGAAGTAATGGAAACCATATCAATCCATATAATCCATGTAGACATTTCTCTCCTAAACAAGATAATTATAGTGGAGTTGGTGATGCAACTAGTGCTGATCATCTTATCTACATACATGGACAAATCACTCAGGTTATGAATAACAACCATACTCGTATAAAGAACCCTAATCCACAATGTGGTGTATCAATGTTCGAATACTTCATGATGCGACAACCACCAAAATTATATGGGACTAAAAAATCAATTTATAGCTAAGAAATTGATAAGTTCCATAGAGAAAATATTTCATGATTTGGGGAGTATTGAAATGGAATGTTTTCATTGAATTTTATTTCATAACAGGAGATGCAGATCAACTGTGGTAATTAATTAAAAACACAAAGGAAGGGGAAGTAGTGTCAAATTTTTATTGGGTTGAGTATAAAGAGAATTTCATAGAAATATACATTCCTCGTGTCCATCAAGCAGATATGGAGAGACAATTTTAGAGTCTAAGGAAAAAGGAGGATTAAATGTAACAAAGTTTGAGACTAACATTAAAAGGATAGCAAGGCATGCCTTAGATTATATACATAACCCAAGGAGTAGGATTGACCAATTATTTAATGGGTTAAAACCATGTCTTCATCGAACATGAGTCTCACAATCCTTCTCATCATACTAAGATATTGTATCATTTGCTGTCAAGACAGAAAAATAATTCTATAAGTCTTACGACTTTAAAGCAATGTAAGAGAAGAAGAGATCTGTTGAAAACTCTGGAAATAGAAAAAATGGGAAAATGGGATAATATTAATTTCCATCCAATGATAAATGGGGGAAGAAACAACCAATAAAAATCCGGATGGGAATGGGTGTCAGTTAATAGTGAGGTGAAGAAGGCCACCATGATCGTGATTCCAAGGGAAAGAAAGAGGCCGTCAATGTTGAATGATACAATTATTGAGAAAAGGGGCATTATAAATAGAATGTTCTAAACACCAAGGAAACATAACTAAGAAAATGCCAAGGGATAAAGGACAAGATTATGTTGTCACTACTGTTGAGTTTGATGCTCTCAAAGACGTAGTCGCAGGTAATTTAATGGTTTCCTCATGTTCAACATATTCATTATTTTATTAAGGATCATCACATTATTTATTATCTTCCTAGTTTCTTAAGAAAATTAGATATTTCCAATTTGATTTAATAAGGGAAATATCAGTCAAAAATCTTATGAGAAGTATCACTGCCACATTTTTTTGTGAATAAGTCCCCATTAGTATAAGGCCCCAGACATAAACCATACTTAATCTTGAGTTATTACAAAATTACACGTTGAGGATCTTTTCAGGTTTAGAGTTTTAGAGAATTAGATCATAAAACTTGCATTACATTCCACATATAAACAAAGTGGTTACATAAAGATAGTATTCTTCATTCCCATCAATGGAAACACATTTAGAAATAAAACATGGATTATTTCTTGACACATCCTTGACTCTATCATCTTATCATGTACCTTTCCCTTGACCTGTGAAAAACATTTCAAAAACATGGGATGAGCATAAAAACTCAGTATGGGTTATAAAAAAAACATGGAAAGGAAACATGAGTTCATATATACATAAGAATGAAATCATAATTTACCCATAATACATAGGCACTTTAACATACCTCATAAAATCATGAATAAATCATAGAAATCATAAGACATAAAGGTAACTTGAGGCATTCATAACTTTGTTACGTAGGGAGTAACCCTCTTGGTTACATTTGGAATACCCATCACAGTATATTCCCTAAAATCTCTTCGGAGAAACCTTAACATTTCACTCCTTCGCGTTACCCAATGCATTGGAGAGCTATAACGGGCTCACCCGCCCTTAGTTTATCACGGAACCACCCGTCTTCATAATAATGCCCAAGAACCATAACACAATCATATCACATAAAACATGCATAAAGGTAACATAAAATTTCCACATTTCAATCACGAGATATCAATAAAACACATTGATATAAAAACATTATTAAAACCATTTTCAATACTAAAATAAAAGAAAAGTAAAACATGGTATTTATTTTTCATTTAAAAAGAAGGTATGGCTTGTAGAGGAAGCCGAAACTCAAATAACGGTCACAACGGCGGAGAAGTCGTTGTCGCCGCATACATACGACAAAAACATTCCCTTTTTTCGTTTAGTAAACGCTTCGTATAAAAAAGATTCCTTTTGAATAAACGTAAAAGTCAAAGGGGTTTATACATCGTATAAAAGAAAGTTGTGTATAAAATAAAATATGCCTCAATGAAAGGAGATTGAGACGAAGTCCCATACCTCGTATCCGACTTGACCCGACCGTTCTTTAATCTCCTGAATAATAAACTTGAGTTAATCTCTACTTTATTATGAATCTTTTTCAAGTTCATTACTCCTTTTATACCATGTTATGAACATCATGTAATCAGTTAAGTTAATAATGTTCATTTTGTCGGTATTTGGTTCTTAAGTCAAAAATAGACTTCTTACACTTACATGTTGTTAATTTGGTCAAAGGTTCATTATATCCAGAATGGTATTCATGATGTAGATATCATATATGTCATATATATCCAGTACATACATGCATTTATAATATTACATATTCATTTAGAGGTAAGAAATGAAATGCACCGTTCATGGAGACGGTAAGCCGTACGTACGCATGAACAATACTTTCATTTCTATTTCTTATTTCATAGAATGGAATCATAATGATATAAAGGTATATTATAATTCCAGTATAATATCATATATAATATCATAGTTCCATCCTTTATATGTCCCACATATGGTATTTAACGAATCAAATCACTTTGAGGGGGCGGTAGTCCGCACTTCCTAAAATGAAGATATCGTGTTTACCCATAATGGAAACCATAAAGGTATGCCCAAAATGAAAAAAACAGAAGCTTAAGGAAAACATAAACATATTATATATCATATATAAAAATAGTGACATCATAATGTCCACCTTTGAAGGGGTTAAATGAGTATTGAACAATCATCGTTTCAGGAGGCAGAATTTCGCCATCCACGGAAACCGTATGTTCTTTAACCATTTGATGAAGTTGTGTGAGAGTGTAGCTCAAATAAATATTATAACAACATACTTGTATATTTAAGATACTGGTGTTGTTAAAAAATAAGTAAATAAAAAGAGTTTAGGGGGTTCGAGAAGCAAAATAAAATAAATGAACATGAGAGAATGAATTACCTTTAAAAGTGTAACTCCTTTTGATTTGAGCCTAAAGGCTTCCTTTGAAAGAATTATGCCCAAAGGGAATCATCTAGGATGAGGAGAGGGATGTGGAGAGAGTAAATGGGTAGGGGTTGGCTGAGCCAAAGTCTTGAGTAGTGTGTGAAATGAGGTAGAGTTGGGGGCCTTTTATAAGAGGAGAGGAGGGGCACTTTTGGAAAGTAAAGAAATATTACTTTATTTGAAAATGTTTTTCGGTTTTAAAAGGTCCCACATTGATATAATTCATGGATACGGTTATAAGGGTTCGAAATACACTCATCCAATTGGTTTTGGCCATGTGTAGTTCATAGATTTTACATTGTCTTTCCATTTTATTTAAATCGTCAAATAATGATGTCATCGCTGCATCATTATTATGTCATAAATAATTTAATTTATTTAATGTCTAAAAATTATAAAAAAATATGATCATGTAGGAAATATTTTTAGCTTTCCAATTACTATTTATAATCAAATATCTGATCTCTATAACCCCATGTAAAAATTGTTTTTGTGAAACATATTATGTTTGTGTCATTTTTACTTTTACATTAAATAAAAAGTTATTTATGTCATTTCCCAACCAAAATGTCTCCATGGGGTCCCCAAGTTGTCCCATGGCTTTTCTTGGTCGGCCATGACACAACCAATAAGGCTGGGACATGTTTCTAGGTCATTTCATATTATTAAAGAATTATTTATACCTTAAACTATCCTAATTACCACTAATCGCGATTAAAAACATAATAAGTTACTATTCACCAAAAAATTATTTTAATCTCATTGAACCACATTTTACTTCTTAATGACAACCATGTATGTCGGATTTTCAAAATTCAATACACATTAGTGGTAAACTTTCATTTAACTGAAAAATCTGTTTGCTTGATTACCACTTAGTGGTTTCACTATTCATCAAAAATTGAAGTTTTTCAGAAAATTACCAAAAATTCACCCTAAGCTATATTTGATATTATGAATTCAAAAATGAAGTCTATTTTACAAAATTCAAATCATATAAGTCACATTAATTAATTTAATAATTAATTCCCGCTGCCAGAGCAAAAAGCGTGTTTTTACAAAACAATAAGTATCAAAAGATTGACACCAGTTTAAGTCTAATTTCAAAGTGAAATTGATTCCAATGACCACCATTTGATAAAATGGTAAAAATATATTCTAATTTCACTTCAAAACCAATTCAAAACATAATCTAATCATATAAATAAATTAGATTAAAAAGTAGTTTTGATGTAAAATGCAGTATTTTTCACTATTCATTAAAAAATGAACATTGTCAGAAAAATACCAAAAATTCACACAAGATAAATTTTGATGTCCCAATCATAAAGGATAAGTTTATTTTGAAAAAAATAGTTTATAAAATTGTCAAAATATATATTCAAAAATGGTTTGCCATCAAAAGGCAGTAAAACAATCTTTTAAGAATATTAGTGTATTCCATGCATAAGATTGTATTTATTTTCATTTTAAGCCTCTATAACACTATCTTAATAATTAGTAGACATAGATAAAAATATCTATTAATCATTACTTACTTGGGATGTTACATCCTTCCCCCCTTTAGAAAATTGTGTCCCCGCAATTTATTAACTTATCGAATAAATGGGGGTACTTATCCCTCATTGCATTTTCAGATTCCCATGTTGCCTCTTCAATCATGTAGTTTTTCCACAAAACCTTTACCTGGTGAATCACCTTATTCCGTAACACTTGCTCCCTATGGTCAAGAATCTGGACCGGTTGTTCCTCATAAGATAGGTTCTCTTCCAGCTGAACTACCTCTGGACTCAAAACATGAGATGGATCTGGCATATACTTTCTCATCATCGAAATGTGAAAAACATTGTGTACCTGAGATAAACTCGGAGGTAAAGCCACTCGGTATGCAACTGATCCAACTATCTCCAGAATTTCGTATGGTCCAACAATCCTTGGACTCAACTTTCCTTTCTTACCAAATCTCATCACGCTTTTCCAAGGAGAAACCTTGAGAAAAACTTGATCACCAACCTCGAAAGATAGATCCTTCCTCCGGTTATCCGCATAACTCTTCTGCCTGCTCTGAGCTGTTCTCATGTGTTTCTGAATCAGCTGAACTTTTTCTGCCATCTCTTCTACCAATTCTGGTCCCATCAACTTCCTTTCACCCACTTCATCCCAGAAAGCTAGAGTTCGACACCGCTTCCCATATAATGCTTGAAATGGTGCCATCTGTATACTGGAATGAAAACTGTTATTATATGAAAACTCAACCAATGAAATATGTTGGTCCTAACTTCCCTGATAATCCATAGAACAAGCTCATAGCATATCCTATAATGTCTGAATTGTTTGTTCTGACTGCCCATCTGATTGAGGATGAAAAGCTGTACTAAAATTTAATTCAGTACCCAACGACTTCTGAATGCCTTTCCAAAAGTTAGAAGTAAACCTGGGATCACGATCCGATACAATGGAGAGAGGAACTCCATGTAACCTGACTATCTCTTTAAGATACAAACGGGAAAGGTGATCAAGAGAGAAAGTATCTCGTATATCAAGGAAATGAGAAGATTTGGTCAAGCGATCAACAATAACCCAGATTGCATTATTACCTCGAGATGTCTTCGGTAATCCAATAACAAAGTCCATGGATATATTCTCCCATTTCCACTCTGGCACTGGTAAAGGCTGAAGCATCCCTTTCGGTAACTTCCGCTCTGCTTTAACCTGCTGACAAGTCAAACACTTCACAGTAAAATCAGCAATATCTCTTTTCATTCCATCCCACCAGTAATACTCCCGCAGATCTCTATACATCTTAGTACTGCCCGGATGAACTGAAAACGGAGAACTATGAGCTTCACATAACAACTCTCTCTTCAACTGTGAATCACAAGGCACACACAATCTCTTCCCAAATCTCAAAACGCAATCATTATCAATGTTGAATTCAGGAAACTTACCTTTCTGAACCAGCTCTACCTTTTTCTGCAACTCACTATCTTGCTTCTGTGCTTGATTGATTCTATCTGATAGAGATGATCTCACTGATACCTAAAACAAAACAGAAGGACTCCCTGCACCAACAACTTCTATGCCAAAGTTCATCAAATCCTTAACCAAAGGATCATGTTCCAAACGCAACATTGTTAATGAAGCATTACTTTTTCGACTCAAAGAATCAGACACTTTATTTGCTTTTCCCGGATTGTAATGAATTGTACAATCATAATCTTTGATTAATTCCATCCATCTCCTTTGTCTCATGTTTAACTATTTCTGAGTGAATATATACTTTAATCTTTTGTGATCGGTATATATTTCACACTTTACTCCATACAAATGATGCCTCCAAATTTTTAAAGAAAAAACAACAACAGCTAATTCCAAATCATGTGTAGGGTATTTTACCTCATTAGTTTTCAACTGTTGTGAAGCATAAGCAATTACCTGATAATTCTGCATTAGGACGCAACTAAGTCCTTTCAATGAAGCATCACTGTATATAAGAAACTCACCATTCCTGGAAGGTAGTGCCAAAACTGGAGCATTCACCAATCTGCTTTTCAATTCCTGAAAACAATCAACACATTATTTTGTCCAGATAAACTTAACACCCTTCTGAGTTAGCTTAGTCATTGGACTAGATAACCGTGAAAAATTTCTAACAAACCTTCGGTAATAGCCCGCCAAACCAAGGAAGCTACGAATCTCGGTTACATTTGTGTGTCTTGGCCATTCTTCCACAACTGTTGCCTTTGCAGGATCAACAATTATTCCATCTTTAGAAACAATGTGACCAAGGAAAGAAATTTGTTGCAACCAAAACTCACACTTGCTGAATTTCCCATACAGTTTCTTTTCTTTTAAGGTTTTAAAGATAACCCTTAAATGTCTTTCATGCTCCTCTTTACTTTTAGAAAACACCAAAATATCATCAATGAAAACCACCACAAACTTATCCAAGAACTCATGAAAAATTCTATTCATTAAGTCCATGAATATAGCAGGTGCATTGGTTATCCCAAAAGGAATTACTACAAATTCATAATGGCCATATCTCGTACGGAACACGGTCTTTGGAATATCTGCCACCTTTACCTTCAGCTAATGGTACCCCGATCTAAAGTCAATCTTTGAAAAAAACTGAGCTCCCTGGAGCTGATCAAACAAATCATCGATATGAGGCAAAGGATATTTGTTCTTAACAGTGATATTATTCAAGGCTCTATAATCAATGCAAAGTCTCATAGAACCATCTCTCGTTTTAACGAATAAAACAGGAGCACCCCATGGTGATGTGCTAGGTCTAATGAAACCTTTCTCTAATAAATCTTGCAATTGCTCCTTCAACTCTAAAAGTTCAATTTCTGCCATTCGATAAGGGGGTTTTGAAATTGGCTTAGCATCAGGAACTAAGTCAACAGTAAACTCAACTTCCCGATCTGGTATTATTTCAGGCAACTCATCAGGAAAAACATCAGGATACTCATTTAACACTGGCACATCATTAATCTGAACAGTTCCTTTATTTTCAACAACGTGTGCAAGGTAACATTCATTTCCATCTTTTACAAGTTTCTCGGCCACTTGATATGTTATCAAAAGTAAGGGTTCATTCCTGTAAACAAACTGAAAGTCTTTCTGAGAAGAAACTTCTTTAGCTCTACAGTCAATCTTAGCATGGTAAATAGAGAGCCAATCCATACCCAGGATAACATCAAACTCTACTAGAGGTATAACAATAAGGTTTGCAAGTAGGTTCTTTCCACAAATAAGGATAGGAAGATTCTTATAAATTCTTTTTGCCTCGACACTTCCCCCAGGTGTTTTTACCAAAAGTTCAAGAGTCATTTCTTGAGATGGTATTCCCATTTTACTAGAAAAGGTTTCAGAGATAAAAGAATGTGTAGACCCAAAATCAAACAACACACTGGTATAATCTGAAAAAACAAACAAAGTACCTGATACAACTTCATTTGATGGCCCGACATCTACTGAAGTAGTTGCAAAGGATTTCACCACCCCTTTCTGCTTGTAGTCTAACTGCTTCCCATCACTCAAGCTCCTTGTCAGACACTCATTTTCATAGTGACACATCTCATTGCACTTATAACATTTCACTAACTGTAAATCAAATTTGTTCTTACCTTCACCATGATCCTTTTCAGTGCATTCACGAGCCTTATGTCCCATCTTACCACATCGGTAGCACTTCCCAGAATTCAGAAGACATTCCCCAGCATGCCTTTTGCCACATTTATCACAAAATAGAAACTTAGTTCTCTTACCATCAGACTTTTTTGAAGAATTCTTACCTTTCTCCTGCCACCTCGGTCTCTTCTTCTGCTGGTTGTTATAGAAAACTTGGTCACCGTCAAACACCATTTCCACCTTCTCAGCACATCGAACAAGATTTTCATAACTTTTAAAATCACGAGAAGCTAATGCCCTTCGATACTTTGGCTTTAATCCTGAGTAAAAATGATTGATTTTACTATCAAGGTCCCGGATAAAATTTGGAGCATACCTTGCCAATCGAGTGAACCTTTCTTCATAGGCAGCCACTGAGTCTTCCTCTTGCCTCAATTCCAAGAATTGCTTTTCCATCCTAAGTCGAACAGCCTTAGGAAAATACTTCTCAAGAAACATACCTTTGAATTCATCCCAGTCAAGAGCATCAATCTCATCAGCATCTCTGATATTTTTAACCATAGACCACCACTGATCTGCTTCACCCTACAAACGGTAAATAGCAAGACTAACCTTTGGATTGTCTGAACACCCCATGACATCAAAAATCTTCTCCAGTGATTTAATCCACCCTTCAGCTAGGACAGGGTCAGATGATCCTCTGAATGATGGTGGATGTTGCCTCATGAAATGTTCCACTACTGACATGTTCCTCTGCGGTTGATCTGGCTGATCTCGTGCATGGATACCACCGCTATTTATCGTTTGAGTCAACTGCGCCATTACTGCAACAAACTGTTCAGTTCCAATTCCGACCATTTCTGGATGCTGATTCGGAAGGTTATTTCCTTCTGTATGCCTTCCTAGCCCTGCTTCCCTGTTTCCTCTGCGGAAAACCATTCTGAACAAACATGTCTTAGATGAAGCAACATGGTAATCTTTAAATGCTATATCATTTCGAAAAAAATATTTTTGGATAATCATTTATTAGAATTCTAACTCCTAAAGTTATCTAAACCGACCTTTGATACCAGCTATAAGGCCTCAGCCTTAAACCATACTTAATATTGAGTTATTAGAAGATTACACGTTGAGGATCTTTTCAGGTTTAGAGTTTTAGAGAATTAGATCATAAAACTTTCATTACATTCCACATATAAACAAAGTGTTTACATAAAGATAGTATTCTTCATTCCCATCAATGGAAACACATTTAGAAATAAAACATGGATTATTTCTTGACACATCCTTGACTCTATCATCTTATCATGTACCTTTCCCTTGACCTGTGAAAAACATTTCAAAAACTTGGGATGAGCATAAAAACTCAGTATGGGTTATAAAAAAACATGGAAAGGAAACATGAGTTCATATATACATAAGAATGAAATCATACATTACCCATAAAACATAGACACTTTAACATACCTCATAAAATCATGAATAAATCATAGAAATTATAAGACATAAAGGTAACTTGAGGCATTCATAACATTCTTACGTAGGGAGTAACCCTCTTGGTTACGTTTGGAATACCCATCACAGTATATTCCCTAAAATCTCT
This sequence comes from Viscum album, assembly GCA_963277665.1. Taxonomy (NCBI): domain Eukaryota; kingdom Viridiplantae; phylum Streptophyta; class Magnoliopsida; order Santalales; family Viscaceae; genus Viscum; species Viscum album. The sequence goes on along the minus strand of OY728140.1, from coordinate 1,705,596,384 downwards.
TCGGAGAAACCTTAACGTTTCACTCCTTCACGTTACCCAATGCATTGGAGAGCTATAATGGGCTCACCCGCCCTTAGTTTATCACGGAACCACCCGTCATCATAATAATTCCCAAGAACCATAACACAATCATATCACATAAAACATGCATAAAGGTAACATAAAATTTCCACATTTCAATCACAAGATATCAATACAACACATTGATATAAAATCATTATGAAAACCATTTTCAATACTAAAATAAAAGAAAAGTAAAACATGGTATTTATTTTTCTTTTAAAAAGAAGGTATGGCTTGTAGAGGAAGCCGAAACTCAAATAACGGTCACGATGGCGGAGAAGTCGTTGTCGCCGCATACGTACGACAAAAACATTCCCTTTTTTCGTTTAGTAAACGCTTCGTATAAAAAAGATTCCTTTTGAATAAACGTAAAAGTCAAAGGGGTTTATACACCATATAAAAGAAAGTTGTGTATAAAATAAAATATGCCTCAATGAAAGGAGATTGAGACGAAGTCCCATACCTCGTATCCGACTTGACCCGACCGTTCTTTAATCTCCTGAATAATAAACTTGAGTTAATATCTACTTGATTATGAATCTTTTTCAAGTTCATTATTCCTTTTATACCATGTTATGAACATCATGTAATCAGTTAAGTTCATAATGTTCATTTTGTCGGTATTTGGTTCTTAAGTCAAAAATAGACTTCTTACACTTACATGTTGTTAATTTGGTCAAAGGTTCATTATATCCAGAATGGTATTCATGATGTAGATATCATATATGTCATATATATCCAGTACATACATGAATTTATAATATTACATAATCATTTAGAGGTAAGAAATGAAATACACCGTTCATGGAGACGGTAAGCCGTACGTACGCATGAACGCTACTTTCATTTCTATTTCGTATTTTATAGAATGGAATAATAATGATATAAAGGTATATTATAATTCCAGTATAATATCATATATAATATCATAGTTCCATCCTTTATATTTCCCACATATGTTATTTAACGAATCAAATCACTTTGAGGGGGCGGTAGTCCGCACTTCCTAAAATGAAGATATCGTGTTTACCCATAATGGAAACCATAAAGGTATGCCCAAAATTTAAAAAACAGAAGCTTAAGGAAAACATAAACATATTATATATCATATATAAAAATAGTTACATCATAATGGCCACCTTTGAAGGTGTTAAATGAGTATTGAACAATCATCGTTTCGGGAGGCAGAATTTCTCCATCCACGGAAACCGTATGTTCTTTAACCATTTGATGAAGTTGTGTGAGAGTGTAGCTCAAATAAATATTATAACAACATCTTTGTATATTGAAGATACTGGTGTTGTTACAAAATAAGTAAATAAAAAGAGATTAGGGGGTCAGAGAAGCAAAATAAAACAAATGAACATGAGAGAATGAATTACCTTTAAAAGTGTAACTCCTTTTGATTTGAGCCTAAAGGCTTCCTTTGAAAGGATTCTGCCCAAAGGGAATCCTCTAGGATGAGGAGAGGGATGTGGAGAGAGTAAATGGGCAGGGGTTGGCCGATCCAAAGTCTTGAGTAGTGTGTGAAATGAGGTAGAGGTGGGGGCCTTTTATAAGAGGAGAGGAGGGGCACTTTTGGAAAGTAAAGAAATATTACTTTATTTGAAACTGTTTTTCGATTTTAAAAGGTCCCACATTGATATAATTCGTGGATAAGGTTATAAGGGTTCGAAATCCACTCATCCAATTGGTTTTGGCCATGTGTAGTTCATAGATTTTACATTTTCTTTCCATTTTATTTAAATCGTCAAATAATGATGTCATCGCTGCATCATTATTATGTCATAAATAATTTAATTTATTTAATGTCTAAAAATTATAAAAAAATACTATGATGTAGGAAATATTTTTAGATTTCCAATGGCTATTTATAATCAAATATCTGATCTTTATAACCCCATGTAAAAATTGTTTTTGTGAAACATATTATGTTTGTGCCATTTTTACTTTTACATTAAATAAAAAGTTATTTATGTCATTTCCCAACCAAAATGTCTCCATGGGGTCCCCAAGTTGTCCCATGGATTGTCTTGGTCGGCCATGACACAACCAATAATATTGGGACATGTGTCTAGGTCATTTCATATTATTAAAGCATTATTTATACCTTAAACTATCCTAATTACCACTAATCGCGATTAAAAACGTAATAAGTTACTATTCACCAAAAAATTATTTTAATCTCATTGAACCACATTTTACTTCTTAATGACAACCATGTATTTAGGATTTTCAAAATTCAATACACATTAGTGGTAAACTTTCATTTAACTGAAAAATCTGTTTGCTTGATTACCACTTAGTGGTTTCACTATTCATCAAAAATTGACGTTTTTCAGAAAATTACCAAAAATTAACCCTAAGATATATTTGATATTCTGAATTCAAAAATGAAGTCTATTTTAAAAAATTCAAATAATATATGTCACATTAATTAATTTAATAATTAATTCCCGCTTCCAGAGCAAAAAGCGTGTTTTTACAAAACAATAAGTATCAAAAGATTGACACCAGTTTAAGTCTAATTTCAAAGTGAAATTGATTCCAATGACCACCATTGGATAAAATGGTAAAAATATATTCTAATTTCACTTCAAAACCAATTGAAAACATAATCTAATCATATAAATAAATAATATTAAAAAGTAGTTTTGATGTAAAATGCAGTATTTTTCACTATTCATTAAAAAATGAACATTGTCAGAAAAATACCAAAAATTCACACAAGATAAATTTTGATGTCACAATAATAAAGGATAAGTTTATTTTGACAAACATAGTTTATAAAATTGTCAAAATATAGATTCAAAAATGGTTTTCCATCAAAAGGAAGTAAAACAATCTTTTAAGAATATTAGTGTATTCCATGCATAAGATTGTATTTATTTTCATTTTATGCCTCTATAACACTATCTTAATAATTAATAGACATAGATAAAAATATCTATTATTCATTACTTACTTGGGATGTTACAATTAGGGCATATAAATGTTCTTTATCTACTCATCTCATTGTCATACCCATGATTGAATTTGATATAATACTCGGAATGGATTGGATTTCATACTATGATGCGAAAAATTATTATAAAAAGAAAGAGGTTACCATTTTCAATGATGGTAAGGAATAACTTATATTCAGAGAAGAAATGTCACCAATTGATTCTTATCTAGATCCACCCCCAATAGCTCTGCAAAATTCAATTCTTGGGGAGAAAGAGAATGAAATAACTGAGGGTGAGGAAATGAATGTTCATTTAGAGGACATTATTATTGTGAAAGAATACATAGATGTGTTTCTAGAGGATTTACCTGGACTTCCTCCAGAATGAGAAATTGAGTTTTCCATTGCTTTAATTTCTGGTTCAAGGCCCATATAGAAGACACCGTATAGAATGGACTCTGTGGAATTAGTGGAACTAAAAAAACCACTAGAGTAATTGAGTAATAAGGGATTTATTCACCATATTATTTCTCCATGGGGAGCCCCTGTTATTTTTGTTATGAATAAAGATGTATCTATGAGGATGTTTATTGAAAAAAAAAAGATTAATGCTATAACAATAATGAATAAGTATCCCCTACCTCGCATTGATGATTTATTCAACCAACATCATGGAGCTCAATATTTTTCAATGATTGCACTTCGATCTTGATATCATTAGTAGTGTGTTAATAACTAAGACATTATGAAGAAATCCTTTCATTCCAGGTTTGCGCACTATGATTTTACAGTAATTCCTTTTGGACTGAATAATGCACCCTCTAACTCCATGGATCTAATGAACAGAGTTTTCAAGAAATATATTGATGACTTTGTAGTGGTATTTATTGATGATATCTTGGTATAATCCAAAAGCTACAAAGATAATGAAAACCACTTGAGAACTATTCTAAATAATCATAGATTAAATGAGTTATATTCGAAGTTAATCACTTGTGAATTTGGGATTCATGAGATTTCATTTCATGGCCATATTGTCTCAAAGGATGGAATCTGTGTTGACCTTTCAAAGAACAATGCAATTCCAGAATGTCCAGAGTTCACGAAATAAAAGTAAATTGAGACTTCATATGATAGAAACTAATTATCTATGTTAATATGACATTTTATGGTTGATTAAAAAAATTTATTCGATTTAATAATTTTATTAAGACTTTAACAAAAATCAAATTCCAAATAGTGTCAAAATTGACATAAATTAGTTTTTAAAACAAATACTATATTATTAATTGATATAATATTTCCAAAAATATAAGGCTCGTCAAAAATAAATTTATATGTTAGATATATCAATAATGAAGCAATTTGGGTTCACTTGTAATTTTATAGTCTGATTATTAACCATATAATTTAATAAGAGAGTAATATATGGTAAAAGTTAAACTATTTAACTAAGAGTAAAATCTAAAAGATACGGTTATTATGGTCACCATAACATGTCTAAAACCAATTAGTTGAGTGGTTTTAGAACTATCCTCACCTTATCCTCGAAATAAATATTTTTTATACATTATAAAATTATTATGATTTTATATCAAAATATTATATCATGTTTCTTCTAATGTGACACTCACCTCTTTTATAAATAGGTACTTCCCTTCTCTCAAAAATCACACCTCCAAAGTCAATTTTCTCAACAAAACCCTAAAAAAATATCCTCCCAACTACCCTACCATTAACATAGAATCTTTTATCTAATAATAAATCTATCTTACAGTGCCTTTTTGATCAAATAAAAATGAATCACCAGAAGAAGTAGTAATAATTCACAACCTATTTCAAAGTTATTTTTTTTCTTCTACATCCACTGTCTTTTTTAGTCAAACACCAAAATAATAAATCCAGTACTTTATAAATACTTTATTGTTATTATAAATATGGTACAACCATATTCATTATTCTATCCATCCTATTAATGATGAGTAACCATACGTGTGTACCTACGTCTTATCGTATCCACATTGTGGTGTTGTTTGTTATTCAAACACTTTATTATTTGGATGGCTAAAATATTGAGTATAAACTATGTAAATAATAAATTTAACATGTTAAATATTCTTTATTAATTATATAACATCCCATTACATATGATTTCACCATCAATAGTATCGTATTGTCTCTCATGCATATGTATAAATTACCGTCACCACGAACGCGGAGAGATTCATTCCCTATCGTAACCATTCAAGAATAATTCTTATTTTATGATTAATAATTATGTTGAAGAACATAATAACATTATAAATATTAATCAAATTCATCCTATCAATAAATAAAGTGGATAACGTAACAAATCATATAAATCAAAATGAATCAGTTAACACCCGATACAAGGATACTACTGAAATATTATTAACAAATCAATATTAGAAGATAATATATTATATAATATTTATTTATTTGGTTCTTTTATAATTTATTAACAATTATATAACTATTATATATGTTGTTATCATACCCTCGATCAAGGAAAAGTACAAGGATTGGTTTTATTCTACAATCTCATGATTACCAGAGGTTGTTTATACATGAGTATCTACTGAGACCTCCTTATTATCCACTTCTATGTTTATTAATAATGTATTTAAAACATTTTTTCTATTTCCTATAATATATTTTAATGTCATTTATTCAATTTTATTAATTTTTATGTTATTTTTATAATGGATCCATTTCATAGTTTTCCAAACAAGGTCCTTTACGACCTTTTCCACAAAATCAATGAAAGAATGTTTTTTTAACTTATATAAAAGTTGTGGCTATTTTCCATCACTGTAACACCTTCAATGAATACATTACAAGCTTATTTAAATATTTATAAAATACATATTTTCTTTTATAATTATTTTAATTTTAAATTATTTCAAAATTTTATGAGATATTTCAATCAAATGGTTTTGAATTCTCTATGTTAACATCCATTGATGGAGTTTACATTTTCTTGAAGTAGTTTTATTATGAAACAATATTCAATATTGTATGGAAGGTTTTGTGATATGGTTGATTGTATATGTGTTTTTTTACCATTCATGGCTTATGATTAAAGTATTAAAATTTCATATACTATTTTTAATATAATTATTTATGTTATGTTTTAACCTTTTCTGATGAGGAATGGATTGGACTTAGTATGTGATGGGTAGAGCCTGCTATATATCTTCAATGGATCGATAGGTCTCATGAGACAAACTTGTCTCTTGGTACAAGGCCACAAAAAAATCATATTTTTAGTATTGGCACGAGTCCTTGACTTTGTGGAAATAAAGTTTGGCATTTTTCATTCCATATTTATAAAATTGGATATTGATATTGCATGTGAATATTTGACTAGTATAATATCAATGTGAATATTTAAATGGCATTATTTGTTTTATATTTTCCATGTTATTTTTATGTTTAAGATTAAAAGGCTTATGTTTTCATCGTATAAATTTCCTGAAATGTTTATTCTTATTTATGAAAGTTTCTGCTATATTGTTATCCATATAGAGCATCTGATCTAACCCATTTCTATTTTTTATTATTTCTAGTATGTGAAGATGTATTTTATGGTTGACCTTAAAGGATATTATAAGGAATATTAATGTGTTAAAACGGTAAAAATGTTATTGTTATTTTTATTTCATAATGTTATGTAAACTTATATATGTATCAAGTACTTCAAAGAAATAAATCTGACAAGTCATTCAGGATTTGATCCCTTCTGACCATGCCAATGCCATGTAATAATGCACTGACTCTTGGTAAATGGGGTCGGGGCGTTACACCAGGTGTTAAAATGAGTCAAATATTGATAATACATTAAATTTGGATACATATATCAAGAATAATTGTTTTATGAAATATGTAATGAATTTATGCCATGTAAATACTGCACCATGTGTACAATATTAATGACATGTGGCTTTCTGGGTATACATCACTTGTGCCATGGCTTGACATAAGTGTGTCAACCCATGAAAATTTTTACCCTCGCTATATCTTTTAACCTCTCATTTAGGCCATGTGATACATTCATGACATAAACCAGTACATGACCTATAATATCAATTTTCTGATCATGAAACATAATTTTCATTGGTTCTATAGCTATCTTACTTAAATGTTCTCCACTATGGTCTTGAAAGACCCAGTTTCATGCCACAAATGGATCTCAGGGTTTGAATTTACATTGTGATCTTTAATTTTGTATCCTTATATAAATTAAATAGTTAAATAATTTGGAAATTGGAAATATATGTCAATTAAATACATATTTAAATGCATTAATAAAAAAATAAATTATAGAAATAAAAAAAATATCATTGTGACTCTTTTAATAGGGTAATAGGAGAACAAGACTAGACATGTGAATAGGATTTTCATATACACATAACTATATATATCCATGGATTTATCCAATAATTTCATACTATATGTATTGAATGTTATGTACTCTACCATGTATATCATACCATATGATCACTTCTTGTATTCCTATGCATTATATGGTTATCAAATTTTGTGAATTTATAAGTTTACAGGTTTACTGATAATTATTTATATGTCCCATAATATTTATTTAATATTATTACACATTAATAGATTCTAATCCCAATGGTATAATATCTTCTATCTAACATAATTAGTTTGTATCTATTAGTTGGAATCCATTAAAACATCAGGGGGGATGCTTGTAATTATTTGACTAACTGTTGTAGGGAACTATTTTAGGGGTTCCCTAGCCGGGATATTAAAATGTGGAATTGAGGGGTACTTAGAATAACTTTTTATTATTATTTTTGAATGGTATAAATGATAATTGAAATTTTTCAATACATGGAAAATAATCATGTCTACGAGTGATCAACCAATACATGGGGAAAAGACCATGTGTCCTAGGATGAGACAATTTATTTGATTTTCATTATTATGATTCATTCATACTTTCCAATCAGAGATTAATAAACCAACCCGTATTTATTATGTTTGGAGATCTATATAATTTCACCCATTTCTGGTATGTAATGGATGTATTGTAACATGAATCATTGCATAAAAATTGAAATTAAAATGTAGTGGAAGTGATATACAATTTATATTGAATTTATGAATACCCTAATACATTTTTTATGTTTCATATGTTATTCTATTCCATGTTGAAAGATTATTTGGAATGTATGACTCTACTTTATGATTAGTTAATTTATCATCATGGTTATCTGTATAAAATGATATGTGATTTGTTATTATGATCTCTCCTAAATAATTGTTGTGTGATTATGTATCATAACTAATGTTAGGTCATCCCAGAGTAATAGACTACATGACATTTTTGTATTCATTCTATTCTGATTAAATCATTTGTTAGGATATATATTTTATTAAATAATGTTCCAACATAAAATTTATTTGAGTTTTAGTACATATATTTATGGTTTTATAAAATTTGGAAAACCAAAATGATTTTTTTTTTCCATGGACCATTACATCCCTGGGATGAAACATTGGTTATTATAAAAAAATATGTGAAAAATAAAATATATAAACAATATAGGCCTTTAAAAATTATATTGTTTAAAACATATAATTGAACAATATAATGATCTTGTTATATTCTCAGACTGAATGTCACAATTTGGTTTCAATTACAATAAATAAAAATGTATCATTTGAGGGAATATACAATAATAACAAAGTAATATTGACTCATCTGTTTGGAAAATTATATTATTAATAAATTGTTTAATAACATTTTCTTAAAAATGAGAGGTTTTTATGGATATAATATTTTTCTCTACTCGAGTAGATTTCTCATATTTTTTGTGCTTATAAGAAAAAAATTCCACTCTACCCATATAGGTCAATCATTCCATAGTTTTATTATGTGATAAAACCTTATAGTGTGTAATTATTTCGGAATAAAAACCTACTTTTCAATTATATACAATTGATCTTGTTATATTATGTTGTGAGTGTCATTGGGTTACACTATCTTTGGGGATTTAATGCATGACCCCTTATATATATTAATGTTTAAATGGAATGATTATTAAATGTTTAATCATAAATTTATATGTATAATTTATTAACGTATAGATGAATAATACTGAGTTGACCACCAGTAATTATTAATTAATTATAATCATCTTTTCAGCTATAATTTTTAGAGGCATGTGTTAGTTAATATTCCAATTACAAATTAAATTGTGTTTTATTTATATCATAGAATATAATTTTCTTAACCAGGATAAATTGTAAAAACATTATAGAAGAATACAATTTATAAAAAGATTTTATATGTTAAATTTCAATATTTTCATAGAATTCAAGATAAATAAATATTTTTTGAAATAATTTTTTTGAGGTAACATTCCCCTATTTCCATATGTTTTTTGGTAAATAATTTACCATATATAAGTTTATTTTATTCCATGAACATGAAATTATTAAATAAACCATTTGAATATTTAATAGGGAAATTTAACCAGTTTTTATATCTTAAATTAAAAATTAATGTATTTTAATTTGTCTTGAAACATGGTACAATTGTTAATTGTATGGTTTCCATGGATGTTTCCTTGGTATAGGGGTCTGACCGTATCCCATAAGCTAAATATTATATCTCTTGAACTTAATAGATTTGTAGTGAGTTGTTGTTATCTTTTAAGCTTCACCCAAGAAAAATATTTAGTTCTTTTTTATTTTGTGTGGTTCCATTCTAAAGTAGATTAAACCCATAGAATTAAAAACCATAAGAAATATTTATGATTATACATCATATGTGAGGAATCATCACATTTTCAATCATCATATGTAGGAATATTTTTTATCAGATGAAACCACATGGTTACATTTGTGTTCATTTGGTATGTTGATCATTTTTGAGGTTCAGAGCATCATTTATTGATATAATTTTAAATATTACACAATCCTATTAAATTTTTGGACACATAGTAGGTCATGTAAGACATATTATTCTATTATTAAGGATGAAATGTGATATCATCAACTAAATAAATATACTTTTTGATAATAAATCTCTGATAGAAGTATTTTTATGGTAAATTAGATACTAGGACTCTTAGTTATAATATTCACATGGATAGTATCAACTGTTTTTACATTATTATAGTGATATATCAATATAGAAAAAATTAATCACTTGGTACCCATAATGTTTGTAAAAATATTCAACAATCTATAAGATTTCAGTATAATTCATTGAATATGTGAGAATTTAAGCTATGTTCATGATTCATTTTAGAGAACAATGAACAATACATTATAGGAAATTGGGATTTCCTAATATTGGGAAAATGATATATAGGGATCATGAATTACTACACAATAGATTAATTTAGTTATTTATTCTAGAGCAAATTATAATGATGTACATTATAGTCATGAATTACATCATGAAATTTTTACAATTGGGTACCTAAGGCAACATGACCATGTGTGGCATCTATGGAGTATTGAAAATACAAACCACAAGAGATGTGCATGGATAGAAAAATCCTTCACCTACCTTTTTAGGGGGAGGTTCACATGGTTATTAAAACTACATGGTCTTCAAATATTTTGAATAACCATGCACCGGGCCATGATAATGTATATAAATTTGGGTTGTGGCTTCACACCTCTAGAACTCTGTTATCCAAATCATGTATCCAAACTGTGTGAATCATTAAGATGCTTAATTTTATATTTCACCCAACAGATTTATTTCATAGTTCCATCTTTATTCTCCTCTAAATTATATTTTATTATCTATTCAACACCATCATTAGGATATCATATAGGCATTAATGGACCACCCTAATAATATCTCATAACCCATCATCAGTATGTTCATTAGAAGAATATCAGTAATACTGTTACTATAATTCCTTTATTACTATATATCATACATTATTGAATGGTACCGAAATGCATGACCATATGACCTACATTTATGAAGTCAACTAAATAATAAAATTATTCTAATACCATATTGAGTCCAATTTAGTTAATAGATTAGTGATGTTTTCTAAGAATAAGGTAGGGGATTAAAATATTTTCTCTTAGAGTGTGGTCATCTAAATAATATTTCATTGTTCAACACACATGAATTTTTGGTGTGAATTATACACTACAAAACTATCGAAATTAAATTCAGAGGCATTAAAAATTTTATTATCTAAAACCCCATGACATGTTTGTTGGATTAATACCAAACGTGGGCCACACAATTGGATGTTAACAATTATTTTCCATCTTTTCGTTGGTTTTGGTTAACCAACTTACCTATTTGTTTTTATTGGTGAGTCATAGAAGATTGGATTTTTTTAAATTTTATAAACATACTATTTTAATTATTATATGGAATGTCTGTAAATAATTAAATTTTACACTTTAGATCAGCCTATCTGATGTAATGGTTTTATATTATACATTCATGGAAAATTACTAGCCACTAGTTTATAGAAGATAAGAATTAGTTAAATTATTTATAACATGGAAGAATCCAATATCCCAAATTTTTCTGAAAAAACATTATGTTTTTTACTATTTGTTATTGTAAAGACCCGTAAAATTCAAGGAAATGTTTTTCTTAATTTTCTATGGGATTTTACAAGAACGATGTTTCTGACGGCACTTGATTCTGAGGCCCGGTGTGCCTGGAATTTCTATCCGAAGTTTAGCTCGGGTACGTTCAGTGAACGAACAAGGGGGATTTCCTATCTTTTGTACCGGTTCTCGGAATCGAATTCCGAGGGCACTGATGGAACCGTAGCGTCGGTAATTTCATAGGAACGCCTTTTCTGGAGTTGCGTTTGCTCGTAATGAGTTTCTTAAATTTGTGGATTAAGTGTTGGTGAAATAAAATTTCCGTTAACAATTTTTTTCTCTTCACCATGAGTTATAACCTAAGTGTAGGAGTTAGGGTGGGACCCACTGTTTGTTAGTTTCTCTTGTGTGGATTAAAGGTGAGGTGGGGCCCACATGATCCCCCACATTTTCAAATTCCTTAACTCCCTAACTCCACTTAACCCCCCACTTAAGTTGTGTAACTCTTTTGACTTTTCCTCTCCTCTCATTAAGTATGCCAACATAACAATTCAATTAATTAATTTAAGTTTTGAATTTTTGAATTGTGGCATGAGTTAATAAAATAAGGGTGATCCTTATTTTATTTTGGTTGGATGTTGTGTGTGGACATTTGAGGAGAGATCTCTTAGGTGTTTCATCTCCATCACGAAGAACACCAAGAAACGACGAAGAACACCAAGACTTCGACGAAGAATGCCATCACCGTGAGAAGAGATCGACGTGTCGTCTCTTCTCCTCTCTGCAGACGGTGTGAGAACCCTTTTTCTGAAGATCGACGATGCACTCTCTTTCAATCTTCCTCCCGTGTCAAAGAAAAGGAGACGCCACTTCCTCCTCAGGCGTTCTCCGTCATCTTTCGGAGCCTCACCTTGCGACGTCGTTTCCCGCGACGAATCCTCGTTTGATGAACATTCGTTCAACCTCACATGAGGTAGGGGTTTATTTATTTATTTTCATTCGTGAATTCTTCTTTGTCGTCCTTCGTGAATTTATGACCAGTTGCTATCGATTAACGAGAGGGGGATGGACCTCACAAACATGGCCGAACCTCCTCCATTATTGATGTTGTTTCTAATATGGTTGGAATGGAATGGCGTGGTTCCATCTCACCACGCGAGAATCGTACGACAAGTAATGCACGGTGCAGTCACGCCGCGCCGTGAAGTTGAACAAGGACAGGATGTCGTCACGCCGCGTCGAAGAGAATGGAAGATATCGCGGCCAGAGCTGGGCCGCGGCGGAGCAGGGTGACCGGCGGCTGGTTCCAGGCCACCGGTGTCAGCGAAGGAAGAAGGACCGGCCATCGCTGGTCCTTGTTGGCAAAATCAGCCGCCCGGAAAAAGGAAAACAGGGGGATTCAAATCCCCCGGTCGGCCAAGCGAGCGACCCAATTAATGGGGTCGCGGTTACTGGGAAACCGGGGGGGGGGGGGCAGACCCCCCCCCCCCCGGGAGCTGGAACGGCTTGGCCGTTTGGCCGAGCAAGCTGGCGTCACACGCCAGCGCGCCGGGCCGTGCCGACCGGGGGGTCTCGGGCCGGGTGGGTCCGGGCACAAAACCCCCGTTTTCAGACCGTCTTCGGCTTTTTACTCATAACATGAGCAATGGGCCTCCGAATGATGCGCCGTCTACGGAGATGCAATCCTTGGATCGAGATGGTCGTTTCGGTATATTGCACTCAAGGTTTCGGAATACTTGGGGTTCGGCCGGGTTGGTTCGTACACGAAACCAACCGGGCCCTCGGAGCGGAAACACTCACATCTTATGCTCTGGACATCCGAATGATGTGCCGTCGACTTTGTTGGTTTCCTCTTAGTGAGAAGGATCTTTTGGCTTACTCTGCCAGAGGTTTGGACGCAGGTAGAGTACGGTCGGGTTGGTTTTGCCTTAAAAACCAACCGGTCCCCTAGGACGAAAAAGCCAATAACTCTCAGACTGGGCGTCCGATCGACGCGCCATCTGCGACGTTGAGTTCCTGTTGACGATACAGAAATTTTGGATACATCAACTCTGGACTATTTGTCAGTTGATGTATCAGCCGCTCGGCTCGTTGAGCGGACCCTCCCGAGGGAGCTTGCTGTGTGCGGGAACCCTAGAGCTGGCTGCGTTTGCTACTGTGACGACGACGACTGTATAGAAATCCTCAGTGGATTCGACGGCGACGACTAAAACACTCAGCGATCCTATGTGGATCAGTGCTACCGATCATGTGTGGTTCCGATCCTATGTGGGTCAGCGCTCAGCGGTTCTGTGTGAGCCAGCACCTACACATCCTATGTGGGTCCGATCCTGTGTTGGTCATTGCGGGGGTTAGTTACCAATCGATCCTTTTTGGGTCAGATCCTTTGTGGGTCATTGCGGGGGTTAGTTACATATCGATCCTTTGTGGGTCAGATCCTTTTTGGGTCATTGCGGGGGTTAGTACCTATCGATCCTTTATGGGTCTGACGGCTTAGATGAATCAGTGGATATATCTGACCATCTCTATCGTTATACGAAAAAGAATACCTATGTGAGATGAATCCTGTTTTTCTTTCCATTGTGGATTGTGTTGTGCTATCCTATGTGGATTTATGTTTTTCTTTCCTGTGTGGACTGGGTTGTACTTGGGCTCGGATGTTGGAGCCGAACAAGAATTGGTGACTTAGGTATATGTATGGGAATATACCTAAGCAGTGTCAGATGTTACTTCGTGATTGCATCTTTCCTTTGTGGATTATCCTTTGTGGATTCTTGGAGACATTCGGGGGTCTCGAGGTCCATACTGAGTAGCTTATACTCACCCCTGCATGGGATATGCCCGCACTACGTTGTGTTGGTTGCAGATGACGGACAACACTGATCCTGGTTGAGGCTTGTGGAACAGGACAGTGCCTGGAGGTGGACCACTGGACGAGACGGACTCGGAGCGGTCGGCTGGACCCGAGGAGCAGAAGAGGCTATCAGTACTCACCCATTAGGTGGGATTTCCAATGGACAACTCGGCGTTGCGGCTTTACTTTTCAGTTGTTGTTTTCCCTTTCCATTTGTACTTTACTTTTAGTTTGGGTTTGTATACTGGCCCACTTACTTTCCGCACTTACTGTTGTACTCTGTTTTTACTTAGTGTATACTTCGACTGCTTTCTTGCTCTATGGTGTTTGTTTACTTTACAAAGGCAATGACTTCACATTTTATCAGGAATTTATGCCTTGGTGCTAGTCGCCAGCCCCTGACCTATGGAAGGCGGGCTTGGGGTAGTCACGGCATGGGCCCCGAGGATGAGTCGTGACAAATTGGTATCAGAGGAGTTCGGTTCTACTGCAGAACTTGGGACTCTGATCTTTTTCTATGTGAAGCAATAATTTTTTGCGTATTGGGTGTGGTTAACAGTCTAGGAAGTCCAGTGTTGGTGCGGCGACCGACGTATCCGTACATCAGGACCCTGACTTCTGATTTCCGACTTAATGCTCGAAAACATTGATTGCATGTGTGTTTCAAGTTTTCTTTGTGATTAATTTGTATCAGCTCACCAGGTATATTGTTCTGACCATGGCACACCTGTTTTCTTTTCAGGATGGCCCCACGACGACATCCAGCTAGGGTTCCGAGAGTTGAGCGTGACGACAGCCCACCGAGCGACGAGGCCTCGGTGGAGGGCCCTTTATCAGCAGTGGCACTGACGGTAGCTCTACCCGCCGAGCCACCGATGCTTCTAGCCCGAGCCGCTGACGATGCACATCACCTTAGTGCACTGCATGAGTTCCAGCACCAGCGATGGCCCATGTTCTACGGGGAGATGGACCCCCAAGAAGCCGAGGACTGGCTGGAGGCAGTGGTACGAGTTTTTCGGTTAGTGAGGACAACATCAAACCTCATGGTGATCCTCACAGCGAGTCTAATGAACGCAGCAGCGGGCCGATGGTGGAGCTTGATGCTCCAGGTGCCAGATGATGCATCTCTTCTCTGGACAGACTTTGAGAGCCTCTTCTGCTCAGAGTTCGTCACAACCACCCTCCATGCGGTACACATCCAGGAGCTTCTTCAGCTGCGGCAGGGCAGCATGACGGTCTCCCAGTACTCAGCGAGATTTACCGATCTCTCGCGCTACTCTACAGACATGGTACGAGACCCATTCTTACGGGCCTGGACCTTTGAGAAGGGATTGAGACACGAGATCAGGGCATCGCTGATCTCCCTCAGCATTCCGACTCAGATAGGAGTACGGGAGAGAGCCCTTTTGATCGAGAGATTTCTTGCTGAGTCTACACCAGCACCGAGACCCACCGCAGGGCGGCACGTAGCAGAGTCTTCTGCAGCAGGCAGTCGACGGCTGACACATTGGTCCAGGCAGACCAGACCCTCAGGAAGACGACCTCAGGACACTGGCTCTGCAGTGCGAGGCACACAGCGCAGAGCCAGTCATTCGAGAGGAACGCAGTGCTACTCATGCGGCGGGCAGGGCCACATGGCTTGTGATTACCCGACCCGCCGGGCCGAGGATAAGCAGACGGTTGAGGGACCACCGAGGCATAGGCAAAGGGTCGACCTTGGCGGTCCACTGGGAGCAGGCGGACGAGGTAGAGGAGATGGCCGAGCAGTAGCTGGTGGGCGACGCTTTGAGGCTCTACCTCAACCACCACCAGGAGGTCCACCCCGACCACAGGGAGCTGGCGGGCAGAGACAGGCACAACTCCAGGCAGCGGAGGCCTACGACCACGGCGCGCCCGAGATGATTCGAGGTACTATCTGTTTCTATTCCACCCTTGCTATAGTACTTATAGACACATGAGCGAGTCATTATTTCATAGCCGCTCCACTTGTTCGGAGCTCGGAGTTTCCGATAGAGATGTTGGCTCGATCCTTACGGCTAGAGACTCCTACGGGAGCAGACTCGATGATTAAGCACCGGTGCCGGCAGTGTGAGCTTACTCTAGGAGGCGAGAGCTTTGGCTGGGATCTTCTTGTAGCGGCATCGAGGCCATAAGATATCATCTTGGGCATGGATTGGTTGTCTACATTCCATGCACAGATTGACTGTATTAGGCGCAAGGTGCGATGTGTACGCACCGACGGGAGCAGGTTCACCTTCACCGGCGAGAAGGGAGCCTTTGTAGCTCAGGATGGACTCTCGCAGAGGATAGGACATCCCATCACTCATTAGTATTCTAGCCTCATCCTAGGAGTAGTTGAACTGTGGAGTCCAGGTTTTCCTGCAGTGGTGGATCAGTATGTGGACGTTTTTTCCAACGACGTTCTAGGCCAACCTCCACTTAGAGAGGTAAACTTTTATATTGACCTGTACCCCGGGACAACCCCGATATCAACTCCAGCATATCGGATGGCCCCCGCCGAGCTTCGACAGCTACGGGTACAGTTGGAGGAATTGCAGGGAAAGGGGTTCATCTGACCCAGTGTTTCACCCTGGGCTTCCCCGATTTTGTTCGCCAAGAAGGCGGACGGGAGCTTGCGACTTTGTGTCGACTATTGTTTCCTGAACTAGGTGATAGTGAGGAACAAGTATCCATTACCGAGGATTGATGACCTATTCGATCATCTCAAGGGAGCACGGTGGTTCTCGAAGATAGACCTCAGGTCCGGCTATCATCAGCTCAGAGTTCGGGATGAGGATGTGCAGAAGATGACCTTCAGGTGTCGTTAGGGCCACTATGAGTTCTTGGTTATGCCATTCGGCATAACCAATGCTCTAGCAGTGTTCATGGCCCTCATGAAAAGGATCTTTCATCCATACCTTGATTTATTTGTTGTGGTCTTCATCGACGACATTTTGATATACTCGATGACTGAGGAGGAGCACGCCTACCACTTGTGCGTTATACTAGACACACTCCGAGAGCACCAGATTTATGGTAAGCTCTCGAAGTGATAGTTCGGGATACATGAGGTCCACTTCTTGGGACACGTCATCTCTGAGGCGGGAGTTGTAGTGTATCCTGCGAAGATCGAGGCAGTGCTAGCTTGGGAGCCACCCAAGAGTGTGACGGAGGTGCAAAGTTTCTTGGGAATAGCTGGATACTATCGGAGATTTGTGCCAGACTTCTCCAGAGTTGCGGCACCACTCTTAGGTTTGACGAAGAAGGGGAAACCCTTTGTGTGGTCAGAAAGATGTCAGCAGAGCTTCCAGGAGCTGAGACAGAGATTGACCATCACACCTATCTTGAGGTTCCCTGAGGATAGAGTAGGGTATGTAGTCTACTGTGATGCATCAGGGACCGGACTTGGATGTGTCCTGATGCAAGAGCGGGCCGTGATCGCCAATGGATCACATCAGTTGAGGCCGCATGAGCATAACTACGCTACCCACGACCTGGAGTTGGTAGTAGTAGTCTTCGCTCTAAAGACATGGTGACACTACCTGAAGGGCGAGCACTTTACAACCTTTTCTGACCATTAGAGTCTCACATAAATCTTCTCTCAGAAGGACCTGAATCTGAGATAGCGGCGATGGCTCGAGTTCCTCCAGGACTATGACTATGAGATAGTCTATACTCCTGGGAAGGGGAACGTGGTAGCCAATGCTCTCAGCAGGAGGACGGGCATTCAGATACTTGAGGAGGCGACAGAGCAGCTAGCCTCTTTGCAGATATCCTTCATGGATAGAGATGGTGCAGCCTTCCTCCAGTATCTCACAGTCACTCCTCCACTACTACAGCGGGTCAGAGAGGCACAGCGTGGGGACGCTGACTGTGAGACGCGGCGTGCACATATATCCTCAAGACAGGCACCTAATGGTTTCTCGTTTGGAGCAGATCATGACATCCTTTTCAGACGACGTACCATGGTACCTGTTTCTTTACAGAAGGATGTGCGGAGAGAGTTTCACACTTCTCCTTTGGCGGTACATCCTAGAGTGGCGAAGATGTACCAGGATCTTAGACGACACCCCTGGTGGCCGGGCATGAAGAAGGCTGTGGAAGAGTTCGTTTCTCGATGCCTCACCTGCCAGTAGGTGAAGGCAGAGCATCAGGTACCAGCAGGCTTGGTACAACCTTTGGAGGTCCCGGAGTGGAAGTGGGACGGAATATCTAAGGACTTTGTGACTAGACTTCCACACACTTCCAAAGGTCACGACTCCATTTGGGTGATTGTCGACCAGCTCACCATGTCGGAACACTTCTTACCCATCAGAGAGCAGGGCTCAGTGGAGAGCTTGGGATGTCTCTACGTTCATGAGATTGTACGGCCTCACAGTGTGCCATCATCTATCGTCTCCGATCGGGATGATCACTTTACTTCCCGGCATTGGAAGGGGTTGTAGGAGGCGTTCGGGACACAACTACGTATGAGCACAGCCTTTCACCCTCAGACAGATGGTTAGACGGAGAGGGCCATTCAGACTCTCAAGGACATGCTCCGCGCTCGACTTTGGTCACAGCTGCGAGGACCACCCTCCCTTGGTGGAGATTGCGTACAACAACAGTTACCACTCCACCATCGGAATGGCACCATACGAGGCGTTGTACGACTGACCTTGCAGATCTCCTTTGTGCTGGACAGATCCTTGGGAGTCAGCACTTGTGGGATCAGATATGGTCCAGGCCACAATAGAGAAAGTCCAGGTCATCCAAGAGTGGATGAGGACAACACAGAGCCGGCAGAAGTCTTATGCTGACAGGAGGAGGAGGCCACTAGAGTTTGAGGATGGCAACCACGTCTTCATGCGTGTCTCACCTTGACGTGGATTACGGAGATTTGGATGAGGCGGCAAGTTGTCTCCACGCTTCATCGGACCATTCCAGGTCCTCAGCAGGTTTGGCGAGGTGGCTTATCGCATGGCTCTACCACCTCAGTTGCACCGAGTTCACGACGTCTTCCACGTATCTCAGCTGAGGAGATACGTGCATGACCTGACACATATCATTGACCATGGGGAGCTTGTCGTTGATGAAGGGGTGACTTTTGCGGAGGTCCTAGTGGAGATCGAGGATCGATAAGAGCGGGTCCTACATGGACGGTCGATTCCTCTAGTGCGCATCAGATGGCAGCACGGGAATCTCCAGGAGAGCACTTGGGAGCGGGAGGCTCAATTGCGTGCTCAGTACCTACATTTGTTTCCCTAGCTTATGATGTATCTTTACGGGGACGTAAAGACCTGAGGTGGGAGTAATGTAAAGACCTGTAAAATTCAAGGAAATTTTTATCTTAATTTTCTTTGGGATTTTACAAGAATTCAGTTTCTAACGGCACTTGATTCCGAGGCCCGGTGTGCCCGGAATTTCTATCTGAAGTTTAGCTTGGGTATGTTCAGTGAACGAACGACCGGGATTTCCTATCTTTTGAACCTGTGCTCGGAATCGAATTCTGAGGGCACCGATAGAACCGCAGCGCCGATAATTTCATAGGAACGCCTTTTCTGGAGTCGAATTTTCTCGTTTTGAGTTGTTTAAATTTGTGGATTAAGTGTTGGTGAAATAAAATTTTCATTAAGAATTTTTTTTCGCTTCTCCATGAGTTAGAACCTAAGTGTAGGAGTTAGGGTGGGACCCACTGTTTGTTAGTTTCTCTTCTGTTGATTAAAGGTGGGGTGGGGCCCACACGAGCCCCTTCCTTTTCAATTTCCTTAACTCCCTAACTCCACTTAACCCCCCACTTATGTTGTGTAACTCTTTTGACTTTTCCTATCCTCTCATTAAGTATGCCAACATAACAATTCAATTGATTAATTTAAGTTTTGAATTTTTTGAATTATGGCATGAGTTAATAAAATAAGGGTGAGCCTTATTTTATTTTGGTTGGATGTTGTGTGTGGACCTTTGAGGAGAGAGCTCTTAGGTGTTTCATCTTCATCGCGAAGAAAACAAAGACACGACGAAGAACACCAAGACTTCGATGAAGAACGCAGTCACCATTAGAAGAGATCGGCGTGCCGTCTCTTCTCCTCTCTGCAGATGGTGTGTGACCCCTTTTTCTGATGATCAACGACAGACTCTCTTTCGATCTTCTTCCCGTGTCAAAGAAAAGGAGACGCCACTTCCTCCTCGGGCGTTGTCCATCATCTTTCGGATCTTCACGTCGCGACGTCGTTTCCCGCGACGAATCCTCGTTCGAAGAACCTTCGTTCAAGCTCACATGAGGTAGGGGTTTATTTATTTATTTTTTTTCGTGAATTATTCTTTTTCGTCCTTCATTAATTTATGACCAGTTGCTATCGATTAATGAGAGGGGGCCGGACCGCACAAACACGGCCGACCCTGCTCCATTATTGATGTTGTTTCTAATATGGTTGGAATGGAATGGCGTTGTGCCGTCGCACCATGCGAGAATCGTATGGAATGTAATGCATGGCGCAGTCGCGCCGCGCCGTGAAGTTAAACAAGGACGCAACACCGTCGCACTGCGTTGAAGAGAAACGAAGATACCGCGGCCAGAGCGGGGCCGCGACTGAGGGGCGCGGTGCCATCGCATCGCGTCGGACGATCCAGGTCGCGGCCAGTTCCGGGCCACGGCGGAGCAGGGTGACCGGCGGTTGGTTCCGGGCCACCGGTGTTGGCGAAGGAAGAACGAACGGCCGTCGCCTATCCTTGTTGGTAGAACCGTCCGGCCGCTGTGGGGCGGCCGGACAAAGAGAAATCGGGGGATTCAAATCCCCCGACCGACCAAGTGAGCGGCCCCATTAATGGGGTCGCGGTTACAGGGAAACCAGGGGGCCAGCCCCCCCCCCCCCCCCCCCCCGCAAGCTGGAATGGCTCGGCCGTTTGGCTGAACCAGCTGGCACCGTACGCCAGCGCGCCGGGTCGCCGGACGGACCGAGGGGTCTCGGGCTGGGTCGGTCCGGGCCCGATACCCCCGTTTTCGGACCATCTTCGGTATTTTTCTCATAACATGAGCTACGGGCCTCTGAACGACATGCCTTTCATGGCGATGCGATCCTTGGATCGAGACGGTCGTTTAGGTATATCTCACTCAAGGTTTCGGAATACTTGGGGTTCGGACGGGTTGGTTCTTACACGAAACCAACTGGGCCCTCGGAGCGGAAACACTCACATCCTAATCTCCGGACGTCCGGATGACGTGCCATCGGCTTTGTTGGTTTCCTCTTAGTGAGACGAATCTTTTGGCTTACTCCATCCGTGGTTTGGATGCAGGTGGAGTACAGTTGGGTTGGTTTTGCCATAAAAACCAACCGGGCCCCTGGGACGAAAAAGCCAATAACTCTCAGACTGGGCGTCCGATCGACACGCCATCTACGACGTTGAGTTCCTGTTGACGATACGGAACTTTTGGATACATCAACTCTGGACTATGTGTTAGTTGATGTATCAGCCTCTCATCTCGTGGAGTGGACCCCCCGAGCGAGCTTACTGTGTGTGGGAACCTTAGAGCTAGCTGCGTTTGCTACTGTGACGACGACGACTGTACAGAAATCCTCAGTGGATTCGACGACGATGACTACAACACTCAGCGATCCTATGTGGATCAGTGCTACCGATCCTATGTGGGTCCGATCCAGTGTGGGTCATTGCGGGGGTTAGTTACCTATTGATCCTTTGTGGGTCAGATCCTTTGTGGGTCATTGCGGGGGTTAGTTACCCATCGATCCTTTGTGGGTCAGATCCTTTGTGGGTCATTGTGGGGGTTAGTACCTATCGATCCTTTGTGGGTCAGATCCTTTGTGGGTCATTGCGGGGGTTAGTACCTATCGATCCTTTGTAGGTCCGACGGCTTAGATGAATCAGTGGTTATATCTGATCATCTCTATCGTCATACAAAAAAGTATACCTGTGTGAGCTGAATCCTGTTTTGCTTTCCTTTGTCGATTGTGTTGTGCTATCCTGTGTGGATTTACGTTTTACTTTATTGTGTGGACTGGGTTGTACTTGGGCTCGGATGTTGGAGCCTAACAAGAATTGGTGACTTAGGTATATGTATGGGCATATACCTAAGAAGTGTCGGATGTTACTTCATGATTGTATATTTCCTTTGTTTATTATCCATTGTGGATTCTGGGAGACCTTCGGGGGTCTCAGGGTCCCAAATGAGTAGCTTATACTCACCCCTGCACGGGCTATGCCCGAACTACGTTGTGCTGGTTGCAGACGACAGACAGCGCTGATCGTGGTTGAGGCTTGCGGAACGGGATGGTGCCTGGAGGTGGATCACTGGACGGGACGTACTCGGAGTGGTCGGCTTGACCCGAGGAGCAGAAGAGTCTATCTGTACTCACCCTTCAGGTGGGATTTCCAGTGGACATCTTGGCATTGCGGCTTTACTTTTCATTTGCTGTTTTCCCTTTCTAGTTGTACTTTACTTTCAGTTTGGGTTTGTATACTGGCCCACTTACTTTCCGCACAAACTCTTGTACTCTGTTTTTACATAGTGTATACTTCTACTGATTTCTTGCTCTGTGGTATTTTTTTACTTTACAAAGGCAGTGCCTTCCCTTTTCATCGGGAATTTATGCCTTGGTGCTAGTCTCCAGCCACTTGCCAATGGAAAGCGGGCTTGGGGTAGTCAGGGCACGGGCCCTGAGGACGGGTCGTGATAGTTATACCCCACACCAATATTTAACAATAGGTGTAAAATATCTTTTAAATATTAGATCTAATATCATTAATAACATTCAACATCGTCCTTAAATGATCTGTAATGTAGTGTACTTTTATAACCAAGTCGGTAAATGAACAATTATTAATAATAAAAAAATAAATAATTATTAATATATGGATTATATATGTTATTAAAAATTTCATATGTAATCTATTTATTAGAATTAAAACAAGAACCATTTTTGTGGAAATAGATTCTTTTTTTAAAAACCATATGTTTTGAAAAAGATAGTTTAGTCCTGATATGTGAACATAATTTAAATTTAATTTTTCTCACATAATAAAAATTTATTTTAGGAAATTAATACTTTTTTAATTCGTACTATCAATATTACATTATATTGAATATCTGGCATTTTTCTGAAGGGGTTCATTTATAAATGAATAGTAAAAACATACTAAAACTCTAATCTCTTTCAATTCATGGTTGTTAGGACAGTCATTTAGTGTGAATCTAATCTCTAATTTTTTCAATTCATGGGTGAATCTCATTAAATTCATGGGTGTTAGGACTATCATTTCGTGTGAATCTAATCTCAAATATTTTTATTGATTTTTCTTCATTTCATTTTATGTTTGAGGCTTGGTATGTAGTTTTATCTCCCTCCTAGACCCTAAAATGCTAACTTTTTTAAGCGATTCTATGTTGGGGATATAATGTTGTTTGAATATAAATTTTTGGTTGAGGTAATGAAAGAATTAATCAATGGAAATGAGTTTGGTTATCATAAATCTATTCTCCTTATCTTAGTGTGTTACATGTGTATATATATTTTCAAATTCTCCTTCTTTATATGTGTGATTTATTCTATTATAGAATGTTATTGAGGCCTTATATGGTGGTCATAAACCCATTACAAACATAATTGTGTTCGTTATTAAGATGATACCAAACCTATGACTTCCCATAGGTTATTATGATCACTTTTTAAGGGTAAATAATATGGTAAATATATATATATATATATTGTAATTATGTCATCCAATTGGATTTAGAAGTGCAATTCGGTATTTGGGAGTGGTTATTAGGTTAATTGGGTTAGTAATATTTTGAATTTTATGAAATGAATTAGTGTTTTCGAAATGAAATAAAGGGTGTGTTTTGGGACATGAACTAGTTATATATTTGTCTAATAAAACATATATTTGAAAGTGGATAGTGATTTTAAGGGAGGCATTGGCATGTAAATGATTTAAAAAGGGGGTTTCATAATTGATTTGTATAAATGACTGAAAATATGGAATAAACCCATTTTTTTAATGTAGTTTAATGGTTCTTTTTAATGATATAAATTAATATGAAATAATTAGATAATGTTTTAGTTCTCTTCCAAGAGGAATAATATATTTTTATAAGAGGCTTCTCGATGATATTAAAAGAGTAAATTAATTTGTGATATATCATTTAATTGTAAAATAAAGTTGATATTAATTGTTTTCTAGTGGATAATATAGAATAAGGTGAAATATTACATAAGAAAATAGATGTTGATGGGTTATTCATTGTATTTGAGGTATGTATAATGAGGTATTTTTGAAAATGATAAATGTGATTAATTATTATGGTTATTGATTGGTAAATATTATTATAGATAAAAAATCATGTGCATATGTCTTAGTGGAATGTGTGGTATTAAATTGACATTCTATGCCCATTGTTCACATTAGACTAAGGCTAGAAACCCCACCCCAATATTTCATATGTTAGTGATTTGAACTGAAGTCTAATTCCCAAAATGGTTTCATTTTATGAGACTACCTAAATAGAGGCTCCATGGTGAGTGTTGTACAATTAATCAATTGGGCATTAGAATGATACCGTATGCATCACAATGTGTGGACACATGGTTGTTTTGGATCTCATACTAAGCCACTATGCTTAATAAAACAATGTTAATGGATTGATTACTAAACTGAAGATATAGAGAATATAATTAGGTTTATATTAGTGAATGTTGATGCTATTAAGAGTACATGAACTATTCAGGATATGTCTTATTCTATTGATTTTAATAGACTTTGTTTATTTAGAATTTCTGAGTTCATAGAAAATAACTGATTTATATTATTTGAATTATTGATTAAATTTTTTTCATTGATTAATTAATTATTTATTACATTTGGTTATTTTGAATATACTTATGTATGTAATTGTAAATTACTCGGATACCAATTGGTGGTTTCCTAGTTGTACTCTAACCCTGCTTCGGCCTCCATTGCACTTGGTTTCCTGAGAAGAAGCTTCATTTTTCTACCATAGGTACATGAGAAGGAACATTTTTTTGTTGTTCATGGTATTCCAATTTGTAGAATTAGAATTTAGGATTGGGATGGGTATCAGATATGTATAATGGATCATTTGTTATTCTGGTTTTTGGATTTTAATTATTTGAATTCCTGACATGTAGTGTACTCGTCATTTTTTATATCATGTGTTACTAGGTTACTTAGGGTCCTTTTTTATATCTTTTTCATTTGTGGTTCATATTGGTTCGTGTACCTATTGAAATAATTTCTACAATGGTATTTCAATAAAAAGAGTGTATAGTCTCTCCAACGTGTTCTTCAAGACATTTCCTACAAGTCCGAAGCCTCCTATGTATGTGGAGGCATGCCTAAGGCCATGTGATATATAGACACGAAGTACTAGATATAGTGTCTACCAGGTCTAGAATGTTATTAATCTGTATTAAAGGTGGTTTCTTTTGTATTAATATTCTTGCAATGTAGAAACAAGACTATGATCTTGTCCGGAGTGGGTAATGAGCTCGTACTTCAATTCTGAAATCCCATCATATGTGGGAATACACATGATTCATGTGGTCTAATTGATTTTCTTGTTTTTCTCTTTTATGGTTGGTAGTTACGTCCACCTCGAGTAGCTCACATGGATTTGATTTTACTGATTTATGAGGTTTTATTTCTTGGATGGGTATGCAAATTGCAGTTTTGTGAGTTCATGCATTGATATAAGAAGATATGATTTGAAGGTCATCTACATATTTCCTATGGTTGATATTCCCCTCAGATTCATATGTTGGTATAGTAACTTTCTTATTGTGAATTTTGATTTTTTATTTTACCTTTTAATTTTTAGAAAATATAGAGTTTTGAGATGTGATTTTAACCAAATCAATGTACATTAATTCTTTTGTCTAATAAAAATGTATCTAAATGTGTAAATCCATGGGTTTTGAAAATTATTTTTATAAATTTAAAACCATGGGATATAAATGGTAATGTTTAATTAAGATGTAAGATTGATAATTATTGATCCAATGGGGGAATTATGAATCAGTATACCTATTGATTTGATCAGAACACATGTATGCATTGATTAGGTTGTGAGAACACCATAGTTTGAGACCATAGTTCTGGGTTTTGATGATTTGTTTCATCTCGATGCTTGAATAGAGGGTTTCCCATGATGTACCCTTGGTAAGACTACTAAAATTGGTTTAATAGATATTTTATAATAATATTTCTGTGGTAATAAATTTGTATTGTGATCTTGAATAGTGTCTTTGGACAATAGAGTGGGTTTTTAGATCATAGTTATAGCGTATGTGTGTGGGTTTCCTTGTGGTTAACCCAAGAGTAAATTATTTTATGGTTTTTTAGACATAATGTAGTTTGGATTTTTGGAAGGGGTGATTCCCCTGATGAGTGAATTATATTAGTTGTAACATTTAGGGATTAGATAGAGATATGGTGTTTCTTTCTTGAGGTTGCATGACATTAGGGGGTTTGTATTGATTTAATTACAAGGTGAATTGTGAGGGACGTCATTCAAGGATACATGTAATTTTTTATCCTTGTTGAACCAGTAAACATTTTTGACCTTGGAAGTGGAATTTATAGATTTTTTTCTTCTATGGGGTTTTCCTAGAAGGATATTTTAAAATAGTTAATGGTGTTGGAGATGTTACTCGAGTAGTTGATATGAGTGATGAGACTTGTAAAGTTGATTCTAGCCTTAGTGTAGTTCCACTTGGTGTTGTAGGTGTGTTGGACTATTAAGAATGAGGGGTTCCTCCAAAAGTGAAATTTTTGCATGGTTGGTGAAATTTAGCTTTTTGTAAAAGTGAGTAATTATGAATCAGTACATCATTAGGTAAGAAATTTTTTTATTAAATTTGGTTTTATTGTTTATTGTGAAGGGATGCATTTTTTAGAGAACTGACTCTATGTTTTTAATGGTGTTTTATCCAAAAATAAATTTTTACTTCTAATAGACAAGTAATGAGAGTCCAAAAAATGGATGTACACTTCTGTTATGAAAAAATAAAATGAGGTGAGGATTGTCTCATGAATTTTATAGGTGGTGTGAATGGTTTGTATTTTTGGGGAGCTTGTTGAGAATTGATTGATTTAAATATGGGTAACATACTATTATGCACGATTATATGAGTAATAGGGAATTTGGGCCCATCATTAGTTATGTATAAATCATGTGACCTAGAGATGGTTTCAGATTGTGGTTCCTTAATAGTGTGAGACCTTGATGGTTTTTTTGAGGTGTAAATATGGGAATGTTCTAGGAGTAAAATGATACCATTTTGGATGGGAATGTATATGGATTAGGGAAAAGTGCTTTTAACTTTATATTAAACCTTTGGTCTTTTTTCATTATGCATCAGTACATTTGGGGTTTGATCAGTGTGATAGAGCCCTATCATTCTATTGTGAATCACTTGGTTCAAGGTGGATGGACTTGAGTGGTGTGGTAGTCATATTATGCTTCTTGGTAGAGAGATTTGAATTGGTGGTGAGTTCTTTTGGAAATCCATTTTGATTTATGATGGTTATGTGTCATTGAGTTGTGTAAAACATGGAAGATCAAGTCTTTATCTAAAATAAGGGTTCATATGGTGGCAAGTGATAGTGGTGGTAAATAGTCAGCAATGTATTTAATATAATATTTATTAGGAATTTTTTTTTCTAGTGACGATGACACTTACTATCAAGATATCATCCAAGGTATTCAAAGAGACATAAAGCATTACTCCTAACTATATAAAGGTGATATAGATTGAAATTATGCCTCTTAGATTATATTCTCATAGAGATTTTTTTATTATGGATGGTGAAATGTAACCCATCATTTTTTAATAGGTGGTGTTATCAGGATGGATCGAATGTCGAGGAATTTCATGGGTGATGTTTTCAAAATATAGAAATGGGTAGTTATTGGGGATGTTTTATTATTCTGGAAAAATTTTAATTCCCACATTAATTGTTTTGGGGTTTAATTCATATTGATATCATGAAATGTGGTGTTCAAAATTTATAGATTAATATAATGATAATGACAGTACATATGTTCCAAACATTATGTAAGACATAAATTTATGGATTTTGATGTGGAATATATATGGTTTCATCAGGATTCAAACAAGAAATCAATGTGCTTCATGTTTGGGTTCTTTTGGGAAGGACATATAGGACTTATATATGGTGGTCAATTGAGATGAACATTGTCTTTAAGATAATGATAATTTAAAGTGAAAATTTGTGGGATGTAATCAGAGATGAGTTGGTGGGTTCATTAGTGGTAGACAATGGTTTAAAAGGTATAAGATTACATGGTGGTGAAGATTCACTAAAGTCCAAGAATGGACTTTGATGAGTGAGTGCAGATGATGGAGGTATTATTTAACTAAGAATGAAACAAGTCTTGGATTATTAGGGACATAGTAATAGTGGATGTTGGGAACTGAATGAGTAATTTTACTGAAATGGCCTGACATAGATGGGTAAAATGGGAATGAATGTGGTCAGTTGTAAGCCACAATGGGATATTTTTAGAATTATAAGGGAATCCATGAAAGGGGAATATATTTTCAGAAAGAACTATGTCATTCTTTGTTGAGATGAGAATTATTAAAGTGAGACCAATATGAATATTTTATGTTGAAATAAAGAATTCCATTGTTTGATGGATTTCTCATGGATGTTTGGGCATGATGAGTTGGGAAATGCATCATGTATGTTGTGTAACTTAAGTGGAGGTTCTCATGCCTTTTAATAGAGGAGGTTCCAACCGTTGAAGAGTGGTGGTGATGAGAGGAGGTTCCAACCGTTGAAGAGTGGTGGTGATGAGATAAATTATATGGTGGGGAGAAGCACATAAGGTATATGGTCATTTGAAGATGCGATCACTATTATAGGATTGATATACTCATATATGATCAATATTGGTGTTTTAGTATTGGTTTTAGTAATAGGACTCTGTTTTGACAAGTTGAGTACCATGATATGAACATTATTTTTGGGTAATGCATCAAATGTACGGATGTGGAATGAGAATGTGAACCTTGAGTTATGGACCAACGTAGTTCAGGGGAATTCAGTTGAGAATTTATTTTGTTATAGGAATGATTCCAACAATTGGACACAATGATATTTTTTGGAAACAATGGGTGAATGATAATCACGCAATTTGGAACATGAGTTGTAGAGATGATTAGACCATGGGTGCTCTGATTGTCTATCCCTGTGCAGTGTAGTTATTTGGTTTTATACTTTGGCACTATGTTTTAGTGATGATAACCATACATTTATCTGGAGTTTGATTTTGGTAATGATTAGTTTTATGTGGATTCCTACTTTTATGAGAATTAACTTCATGATAGTGTATCACAGCGAGAATGTTATTCCAAATACGAAAATTTCTTTGGTATGAGTGTGGGGATTACATGATAAAGATAAAGAGGAAACATGGGATATGTAATTTTATATGTTGGACCCATGGAATGAAATTTTATTTTTAAGTGAATGTTGGTGTAAATGGATTACAACTCATGGAAGATATGTTACAAGGTGGTGGGGCTAAAAGATCTGGACAATACATTAAGGTAAATGTTTATTATATTTTTTTTATTAAAATCCCTTTGTATTGGTTAATTAAATTGATTAGGGTGAATGATATGTTTTTGGTGTGTTCTAGGGATTAATGTAATGATAATGGAGGAAACAATACCAATGTATTCTCAGAGATTGTTTGGCACATTATTTGTTGTAACTACTTTCCTTAATCATGCAGCTAGGAAAAAGGGGTCCATAGTTAACGAAACCCTGTAAGATTACTCCAAAAAAAATGCATCCTAGTTAACCCATTGGATATGGAGAAGTTTATAGTATATAAATAGTTAAACAAACTGTGTTTCTATACAACCAGACTAGGTGGCATGTTCCCTTATCATACATAGGTTGATTCATGGTTGGAGGCTGGTTTGGCCAACTATGCAGCTAAAATATGCGCCACATAAAAGGTTGGAAATTTCCAATTATATCTATTGGGTGAAATTTTTTCCCTCATGTTTCTGCCTATTTGACCCCATTCATCATTTTTGATGAACCATCATCCCTCACTTCCTCCTACATGGGCGATTCTTCCTTGATTCCTGGGAGTTTGCAGTTTCGTGTAATGAGAATTGAGGAATCGTGTATGTCATAGACATTGTTTCTTTAAATTTTCTATAAGAGGATTGGTATGTGGTTTCTTATACTTACAAAACATACTTATATAAATTTTATAGAATATTACATGTTTGTTCATTGATGGGGGTTTGAGTTTGAATCAAGTTCACAGGTTAAGCAAGACTTCGTTAATAGACTCGAGGTAGGGGATCTTAATGATTAGTCTCGTAATCATGATGTGATATATGTTTATTTAGTTGGGTTAATTATATTAAAAAAAATTTATATGTCCTATGTTATATAATGTGATTATACCCTTATATAGAGAAGTGAAAACCTTCAAAGACCCCATTGGGATCATTGGTGATGTGAGATTGAATAAGGGCTTCCCAAGGGGTATGATGAACCTTTGTAAATGGAGACTAAATTGGTAAATACTGGGATAAGGGAATTATGTGTTACAATGAGTTTTAAAAGTGTAATTTAGTATGTTTTTATTGTAAATGGTTTGATTGAAATAGTTATATTTTGGGTTCATTAAGATTCCATGGAGGTTTTAAAATGGATAAAATGGTGTCTTTTGGGGCATGACCTGGTTAATGATTTTTTTAACAAAATGTGTGTTTTATGTCAAGAATTATTTGATGGTAGGTTTTGAAATCTAATTGATTTTATATTTGGTATTAATTATATTTTTCAAATGATGATTGAAATGAGGATGTGAAGTAATTTTTCATAAAATGGTTTATTGGTTTATATGAAATTTGGAAATGAAAATAGAATCCTTATGGCATGTTTTAGTAATTTTCAAATATGAAGACCCATAATTTTACCGGTGGAATAAAAATGATTTTAAATGAGCAGTATAATTGGTTTGATGTCATTTAAATATGAAACAATACTGATGTTAATTATAGTCTAGTGGATTATATAGTATTTGGGGGTGTTTGGAATAGTGGAATATTTGTTAATGGGTTATTCCTTATATGTGGGTTATGTATAATATGATATGATTGTAAATTATAAATATGGTGAATATTTATGTTTTATATTGTGTAAAATGTGTTATGGTAAATGAAGTTTGTTCACTTGGATTTGATGTATATGCCATACTGATTTGAGGTTGTACGCCCACGGGTCGGGTTTGACTGAGGCTCTAAACCCCACCCCCACAGTTCATGGGTTTGGGAGTCCATCTGAGGATCTACCACCATAATAGTCTCTATTGATGAGACTACCAAGACTGAGGCTCTATTGTGATTGTTATGTAATTAATGGTTGGGATTTCATAATTAGACTCTAGGATTTCCAACAAATGGACATGATGTGATTCGAAATGTCAGACTAAGTCACAATGCATACAAAACCCATGAACATTTCATGATTACTAGATTGAGGTTCTAGGGTATGTTAATAATTTTTTAGTGATTTACGATCTTAATAAATGTATGTGACCAACTTTTATGTTATATATTAGGCCCCCTAGTATGACTAGAGATAAATTTTGTTGATTGGATTGTTCTATTGAACATAAATGAAAATAATTGTATTGTTATTTTTCTATGTTTGAGGTCTTATTTCGTCCAATTTTTTTTATTAATATCATTTTATTATCTCTGTTACACAATTGTATAGTCTATTTAGTGATTTATACACTATTTTTGGTAACCTACCTAGTTATACTCACCCCCATTCCGGACGCCATGGAGCTTTTGTATCCGAGAAGAATCTAATTCATTTTTACACAATTTTAGGATAGGGACTTATTTTTGTAGTGAATAAGATGATGTGTTTTAGTATGGGTGGTATGGTTTGGGATGGGGATCAGGTCTAAATTCGGTATATTACGGTTGTTTTGGTTTTGTGATTTTAATTTTATCAATTCCTATCATTTAGTGTACTCATAATATTGTATATCATGTGTTAATTTTTTAATTATGGTACTTTTTTGTATGTTATGAATTTATTGTGTATACTATTTTGTGTAACTATTGATATTATTTATTCTTTGATATTACATAGATAAAAAGTTATAGTGTCCACAACATGTACCTAATGATCCATACTACTATTTAGCAAAATCTCACATAAATGGAGGTAGACATGAGGTCATTTCCCAACCCGACCCAGGGCCCTAGATATAGTGGCTATCAGGACGGGTATGTTACAATATGTTTAAATATATAAGACAATTTTTAAACATTAAAAAAAACAGGTTTAGAATATATTTTATGGATATATTTTGAACCTATAATGTCTAATATTCAATAATATCCCTTTAATAACCTTATTCATGTGAATAACGTTCTTATACATTTTTTTCCAAAAGTATATAGTGTCCCACGGAACATACTTATAAGAGGAAACCCCTCTCAACTCTTATCTACAGCATCGAAACCTATTTCAATAAACTAAATCCTAACATAATCGCTTTCAAACCTCACTTCTTCTAAAAAATTTATTATTATTGTAATAAATACATCCTATGATTTATTTGGGCCATCGACCTCTTTGTGGATGGATGTGGTGACAACAACCGCTCCTAAGGCCCACCGGTGTTGGATACCATCCTTCACCATCACGAAGAACATATCAAGAACCACAAATATTTTGAGAAGGGGTCGGTCCATGTTCATTTGGCCCATACCCTCTACGCTAGGGCGGTAGAAAGAAATTCAAATATTTATTGAATCAGGAAGAATTACTAAGAACAGGAAAGGGGGAAACTCAAAACAACAATTCCTACCTCAAAGGATTGTTGATGTTGATGAGAAGGGAAGGAAAAACGTTTTTTAGTCATCGTTGAAAAAGTCCCACATTAGTGGTGGAGCATTTCTCATTAGAGAATGGGTTCTCCAAGAGCTCTCTCCAAGCCACCCTTTCACCAATGATTTCTCCCAAGAAAAAAGAGGACCCATCCCAAATAAAATATGTTTGTCCAATTTTATAATGTTGGTACAAATTATGTTGGCATCATTAATCAATTGATGAGGAATAATTAACATAAAGAAAACCTTATGTTACCTCCCTCATTACAGGGGGACTTTAAGAGTTGGGTGGTCCCCACCATTAAGTATTCAAATTGGGGGTTTTATTTCGGGTGGTCCCCACCTCCATAACCCTTGTATATAGGATTCAAATATAAAATTGTAAATATTTTTATTTTTTTATTCCTCTATGAAAAAGTGAAAACCTATCTTTCCCCCTCGACCTACCGTGATCGAGGTGAAGGCCTCCTTAAGCGAATATCGGTGCTGTGATTTCAACGGTGTCCTCTGATTTAAATTATGAGCACTGGTTAAAAAGATACAAAAATCTGCTTGCACGTTTACTAAACTTACCTGAAAAAAAGTTCATAAATTCATTTCGGGCACACTGGACCTCAGAATCACGTGCCGTCAATTTTTTCAGACTCGTAAAATTCCCATATAATTAAATAAAATTACTTGGAAAATCATAGTCTTTACATTAATTCTTAACTAAAATAATAAATTCAAAAATGAAATTGAATAGTGATTTAGGATGGTTGTTTTCTATTGAAATGTTATCAGATCCATGTTCTTTTGGGAAATTTTATAGTTAAAACTGAGGTAAAAAATAATTAATTTTTTTTCTAGATAGAATACATCATGAAATCCTAGGATCCCACCCATATTCATATGTTTTCAAGCTATGAAACCCATGATTCATGTTTCCTTGCATATGTTTTTTTGTTTTTTATAAGTGGAAAATAAAATATACACTATTCAGTTTATAGTTGAGCACCATTCCCTTTCAATGTTATGAGTGATTAGAAAAATGTATTAAAATTTTATTAAAATGTAAAATATAAAATTTCTAAATTTCTGTTTGGGATAAAAATCCATTTATAAAGGAAATACCTTAGAAAAATTATACAAAACCTATTGAAAATAAATTTAAATTACGGAATGAGAATTATACTTCCCATAAGGATTTTATAAATTAATTTTATTTTACTATTACAAGTATCACAATAAATACTACAACACATTGAAAACACTTATTTATTGAAAATTTATTAAAAATAATCCAATGATTTTTCAAAAATAAATATGAATGTTTTTAAAAAAACCCATGTAGCCACATGAAACAATGATAATTATATAGTCTTAGGCATATTAATGACGTATGTGTTTAATCCACACTCTGTATCATGTTTACAATTTAATGGTTTTAATTTATTATTAAATAATTATGATAATACCTTACATATACACATTATTAAATTGAATTCATTCTATAGAAACATAATCATTCATAAAACAAATATATATTATTTTATTTCTATATATGTATATTTTTATAAATATAAACATTCAATTGAAATAACCAATGATTTTTTATACTACCAAAACTCATGTGTATTAGCCTTTTTGTGGACTATTAATAAAAATAAATAGAATGAATGTATTAAAATATTCATTAATGACCTCATAAAATACATATTAGGAAATGTTAATCTTTATCATATAAATACTAGTCCTACAATAATGATATTATGTTCTTATTGACATGAATAATAAATGAATTATTTAACAATAACATTTTTTACAAAAAAATAACAATGAATATGCATAAACACTTCACATAATAGAAAATATAATTACATATTCTAAAAAAATAATGGATAATTAATCATAATCATCACAAAATATAAAATAATCATAAAATTTTAAAAATAACATTTCATCATTGATCAACAAGTATATTTCTAATTGAGTAAAAATGATGATTTAAAATGATTATCTTATATTGTAAACTAGTGAAATAATATCCATACATATATATAAATATATATATGTGTGTGTGTGTATGTATATGTGTATATTTATATTCATGCATCATTATTATGAAATACCATAAATTAATATAAATAGAAATTAATACTATAATTTGAATTACATGATCATATATTTTAAATAACATAAACATGAAGATATACATAAATACACATATGTACTTAATTATAAACCTCAAACTAGAAGTACAATTATATTGGACATTGAATTAAACATATAAGTATATTTTTTTAAATAATAAAATGTGTGTATAACTGATAAACTAAGATAAAAATACAATCATAATTTAGAATTAATTAATTATAGAGTATGAAAATTAATAAGAAAAAATGTATAAAAACATATGCAAAAAATTACTTATATATATAAACCATATATTAAAATTAAAAATATATATACAAAAACATGATCTTTCTCAAAAACATCACATACATAAAATATGGAATATTTAATAAATATAATATTTTTAATATATATTAAATTTCTCATAAAAAAGAATAACTTCAAATTTAAACAAAATTTGATAAAAGTTAATATAATAACATACCTTATATTCAGACTGAATACATCCATAGCTTGGTTACTAAAAATGTAAAGCGAAATGTGGGATAATAGTGTTCAGTGCCCATATAGACTGATGGACGTGAGAAATGTATGCAGATGACCAAAAATATATAAAAATATAAGCAGAATAAAACCCTGAATTATAATCATCAACTATAATTTTTGAAACATATATATATATATATATATATATATATATATATAATTTCATGCCACAACATATGAGTATTGGAGATCACATTGAAAAAAATATAAAAAGGATTCTTTAGTAGTATTAAATGATGTCATATTAAATATATATTCATTTATGGTAGTTGGTGATAAAGGATAATAAAAATTTTATAAAACCAATGTTGAAATAGATGTCTATTAGAGTAAATTATAAAAGGATATTTGAGGATATCATTTAAAAATAACTATTAAAAAGATAAGAAATTCTATGGAGAAATATCAAATTTAGATTTAGAATGTATTCATCTTTAAATCAGTACAACTAGATGAAAAACTATAAAATAAAAATAAAACAAAAATTAATATACCCAAATCAATGTTATAATGATCGAATATATATATATATAGTCAGAAGAATCAAAAACTGATGGGAAAAAATAAATGTCTTATATTCGTAATCCAAAAATGAATCATTATACAAAAATAAAACCAAATTTAATTTATGAGCATAGGTTAGAGACAATAGTCCTTGGAGGAAGAGAAAATGATGATCATTATTATTAAATAGAATGTGATCCTAAAAACAATTCAGACTCATCAAAAAAATCAGACCACACATAGTTGTGTATCTAAGAACCAATATCCTTGATCAAAACACTTTTTTAGGTCGAAACCCCTTTTAGAGGGGATGTATGATCCAATTATAACCATAAATCAATCTCCAAAATGATCAGACAATGTTCAGTAGTCAAATCACCGTCTGACCACAAACCCTCGACTATGTTTGGCTCGAAGTTCCATAGTTTTCCTATTAGAAATCAACATAATGTTACACTAAACTCGAGCAGCTCGGAGAACCTAAATATGAAGTTTGATTTCCCCCTCTCTTACTGAACTTGGAACCTCCCCAAAAAAATTATTTCACAAAATCATTTATATTCATTAAGTATTATAATTTTTTATCCATTACATAATTTTATTATTTAACCTATACTTGTTTTTTTAATAATAAAACTATCAAAATTATAATATATGTATAATTTTAACATTTTTTATGATAATTAATTATATTTATAATTTAATATTTTTATATAATTAAGATTCACTGTTTTATAAGAAAAAATTATAGTACTATAATTTAATAAAATAAATCGATTAAAAATTATATAATTATTTATAATTAGAAATATTATAAATTTATAGTCCTTATGATTATTATTATATATAAATTTAATGTTAAAAATAATTTTTTTGATTTATTTTCATTACAAAAATATTTATGCTACAAATTATTATTTCATGAACCAAATATAATTTTATAATATTTATATATAAAAGTATAAACTGTACGTCAATATAATTTCAAAAATAATTTTTTCAAAAAAATCATTTCATTTAATATAACATGTATTTGAGAAAATATATACCATGTTTATAATTTTTTTACCATTTTGATTATTATATCATACTATTTTTCTTAATAATTTTTCTAAATATTTTATAACCTTATATTTGAATGAATTGTTTTTTACGAAGGAGTAAATAAATAATTTAATGATTCATTATGTATGAAAAAGAGATAATTTTTTGGAAAAAATAAAATAAAATTATTTTGATTAACTAAAATTATATGTTTTATAGAATATACTTCTTAATGTAATTAATTTATAATAAAAATAATTTTATAATAATTGATAAATATCTTGGATGTTACATTCTTCCCCCCTTTAAACAATTGTATCCTCACAATTCATTCATTAGAGACTAGAAAATAATTAATTTTCATATTTATAATTTGAAAAGAATTTCAACATATAAAAATCTATAAACTACTACAATGAGAGAATTTAGTCACCCTGTTTATCTATAACTTTACTTTAATATAAATAGTGAAACCCTAAATCTCGTGCTACCAGTTTTGGCATAAAAATTCTGCATATTTTTTATTAAAGACACATGAAAAAAACATAGATATATTTAAATTTTATGGCCGTTTTTGGTCTAAGATTTGAATTTATAGTAAATTTAATTACAATCTAACATAAATATACCAAAAATAAATTAAAATCACTTGATTACATTGTTTTCAATAACTCTTTACACTATGATAACACATTTGGAAAATTCTTATATACCTGGAAAATAAGTTTAAAACATGGATGGAAATTAAATTTCTCATTAAGGTGTTTAAAATTAATATGAGAACCCCTAAAAATATATTAAATAAATACTAAAATACATTTAAAATACTCACTCATTGAAAATTAATTAAAAAATACATTTATTTTTCAAAAACATTATGCATAATTTTGAAAACAAAACCAAGATCCACGTGATACATTGAAGGTTGTAAAGGCCTACCAAATTTCTTGAGGGATGTGTTCAATCCAAACTCCCTATCATATGTACAATGTCTAGAAGTGGGTTTTCAGAATTTGTTGATCATTCCACACACACACATATACATATATATACATATTTCACTGGTGTTTTTTCATTATAAACATAAACATGTCTTTAATAAAAATATAAACTATTATTTATTTATATTTATATATATATATGTAAAATTTCATTGGAGATCACTGACAGTTTGGATACAATCAAATACAATTTTAATAAGCCTTTTCATGGATTGTTAACAAAAATAATTAAAATCATTTTACTCAAAAATTTATTTACATCCATATAAAATACATTGTATGAAATGTTTAAATTTAATATTTAAATATTCATCCATAATTAATGACATTAAGTACTTATTGAAATGATTCATAAATGTTTTGTTTGACAACATCATTTTATGAAAAAAAACATAAATACATGGAACTTCACATAATAGAAATTTTAATTTTTTATTCTCCTCAATTAGTTAATAATTAAACATAAGCATAATCAATTACATAATATAACTAAAATTTTAAATGTTACATTTCATCCTTTGCTGACATGGAAATTACAAATTAAGTATAATTCATGATTTTAAATGAATTTATTATTCCTTAAAATAATTATAAAGTATCCAAACATAAAAACAAGTATATATTTTTATATGATCATTATTTGTATGAAAAACTATACTTACATATAAATTTAAATAACCATTATAATAATAATGACATGAAAATATGTTTTTAAGAACACAAACTTGAATATATGTATATATATATAATCATATGTTCATATTTATAATCATGAAAATAGAACTAAAATTATCCTGAACAATTAATTAAAAATATATTTTTATATGTTTGAATAATATTAGATTTACATATTTATAAAACTCATACTAAAATACACTCACAATTTTGATGTAAGTATTCATGGTGTATAATAATTAATACTAATATTAATCTGAGAAAAATTAACATAAAATTATATATATATATATATAAAACATAAATTTATATTATATATATACTTGATGTTTCTCATAAATATAACATATATAAAACATGGAATCTTTACTACACCTAATTTTTTTATTAAAAAGAAAATTTACCTTTATAAAGAATGATTCATATTTTTTTATAATACTAAATACAATACCATACCATAAATTAAGATCAAATATGGCCATAAAATGGTTACAACAATAGAATGTGGAATGTGTCCATAAGATAGTGTAGTTCACATGAAGGATGTAGAACATGATCAAGGATTGCAAAACACAAAAAAAATTGATAAAAAAGTGTTATAATTAAACAAATATTAATGTTATTCAACATTACTATTTATATTATTTATATATATATATACTTTCAGGACACATAGGATGATTATTGGGTAATAAATTTAAATTAAATAGAAAATAAATATATGTTTTGTTGAGAAATCATAAATACATGAGAAATTTAGTACATATTCATTACTGCCAAATTATTCTAATGGATAACTAAAATCTGGTAGCAACATAATGGATAAACATGTCCATCATTTGAAATTAAAAATGGATACATAATTAAGATTCAAATAATAACTATTAGGCTGGTATAACTTCTTATGAAGAAAGTACCAATTTAGATTTAGAATATATTTATTTCAATATCTCTTCAACTAGATGAAAATAGAGTGAAAGTATAATGAAATAATAATTAATATACCCAATTTCAAAATCAAGATAAAGATAAATTTATATTTATATTAAATTAGAAGAAAATAATAAATGGACCACAAAAAAATCCTTCATTTCATAATTCAAAAGAATATCGATATACTAAAATCAGGGAAAAAATTATACGATTAGAATTTCACCTCAACAAAAAACAATAGAGGAAGAGACTATGAAGAGAATTATGTTAAAAGGATCATTCAAATTATTTGGATACATAAAATAAAAATAGAAACATACCATGCATATATTTTATGTCTAAGAACATTTATCCATGATTAAACTACATTCCAGGTCGAAACCCCCTTGTGGGTGGATCAAATCTTCATTTCTCACTTGAAATCGACCTCCAACTAGCTTAGACATCATCCAGCAGTCGAATCACCAAAAAATAATGAACCCTCTACCATTTTCAGCTGAAATAACATTGGTTACCTTACACAAAATTGACCCACTGCTTCTCTCGAATCGAGCTGCATGGAGACTATATGCCTAAAGCTCATTCGCCCCATCTCCAACGATGTTTGAACCCTCCCCCAAATTAATATTTCATGATATCGATTTTTCTTCATTTATATAGTTTTTTATCCATTAATTAATATAATTTTTAACAAATATGAAATTATATATTAATAATCATACTATCATAACAATAATAAATGTATAATGTAATCATTTTTTGAAAGAATTCATTATAGTTAGAATTTTAAATTTTCATATAATTGTAATTCACTTTTTTATAAAAAAAAGTTATAATTGTATACTTTTAAAAAAAATATAATGGAAATTATATCATAATTTATAATTCAAAAAAAATAAGAATTTATAGTTGTAATTTTTATAATAATATATTAATTTTAATATTACTTTTATTTATTTTGAATTATTTTCAATATATATATTTATATTACAAAATTTTATTTCTGAAAAAATATCATTTTTTAAAATATTTTATACAAATTATAAATAGTAATTATTAATCATTTCAAAAATGATTGTATTAAAACCCATTTTTATTATTATTAATATTACATGGATTTCAAAATAATATTTCGTTGAATATAAAAATTGTATTTTTCACAATTTTTAATGATAAATCAACTATTATATATTAAAAATTTATTTCACATTACTATAATAAAAAATTTAATAACAATGTTTTTCAGTTAATCAATAATTAATAAACTAATATTTTATCATTTATAATAAATGTGATACTTTTTTTTAGAAACATAGTACCAATCAAAATAAAAACAAATTATTATGATTAAATAAAATCACCCAGTTTTATAAAGTATGTTTGATAACATAATTTATTGACATTATATTTGATTTTTTTAATCATATAAAAACTCTTGGAGGTTACATTTTTCCGACCACTATTGAGAAACTAAAATATATTTAGATAAATGTATTATCTAAATGTTTATGACTAAGTGTAGTACC
Organism: Viscum album; assembly: GCA_963277665.1. NCBI lineage: Eukaryota > Viridiplantae > Streptophyta > Magnoliopsida > Santalales > Viscaceae > Viscum > Viscum album. Next base: position 1,705,554,661 of record OY728140.1, on the reverse strand, counting down.
ATAGATTCACCAACTTATTATACCTATATTAGAATGCCTTTGATAATATCATTTGAATCCATATGATTTCTTTAGATAGTGGATAATAAAGATTACCTACATAGGCCCCAAATATCATTTAGCACATGAATACATGTGAAATGGTCTCAATACTGAGTTAGAAACATTGATGGTGGAATTCAAAATATTTATCTTGTGGATTAATCATAGAGAAAATTTCCCATACATCATGATTTATAACAATGTGTTATATTTTCAATTTGTGTTAAAGGATTCATTCATTACACATTGGGTCATGTATTTTTATTACCATTTTTAACATCTACTATTAATTAATGAGTGAGACTCATATGATATTCTCCTGTGGACATATGATAACTATTTTATAATCCCATGAAGGTGAATTTATAGTCGTACATATGTACATATTTATTATATGTATATATATACAAGACGACACATGTTTAGAGACATTATGATTTTTTCCGAATTAGGTATTTTCTATCCATTTTCTTAGTGGAACTCTATACCCACGTTATTATATTGATCCATTAACAACATATATATTTATACATATTAACAACTGAAATTTATAATTATAGTATACATTTTATTATACATCATTGGTGGTGGGTCACATAGATTATCAAACACATTATTTAGTCCATTAATTGGTTCCCTAACTATTTTCCCATATATAGTTAAAGGTTTTTTGGAACGGGTAATTTGTTTTGACTCATATATATAGGATCTAATCATCACAAGACTGATCTAGTGATCAGGATGTTGATGGAGACAGTCCCTGGGGATTTTTTATTTTTTAATTAATCTAAATATTATGGAAAGTATATTCCCATTTATTTATTTTTCAGATGTTTTCTGATTATTTTTCGTTGTATTATATAGAAAAGAGTGTTTTTATATTTAGAAAAATTTAGTTTAAAATTAATTATTTATATTCGTATTCATCTTAATATATTATTATTCAACATAATTAGATACATATCAAGAGGATATAGTATCCTTAATATACCATCATTTGACCCTCATTTATTATCCACAACCTCTAGAAAATTGGTGGTTAGGAACAATGTCATCTAATTAAATGGATTGTAGAATTGTTTAACAGCTCATTTGTAAGATCCTTACAATGTGATGTCAGTGGGGGATTATCATTCATTTTATCTTAATCTTTCTTGCTGGTTTATATGGGACTATAAATGTCTCAATACTTTTTAAATACCCATCATTGTGATTGATTATTCCACACATGGGAAAAAGTACCTGTGGGCTTGTATGGGACTGTTGATTTTTATATTTTTTACTATAGTTGATTATTATATTACCTTGAGTGAGTGATGTAGTTTATTCATGAAAAAAAATTAAGGAGATATATATCACATTACCCATGGATCATTATGGAAAAGAAATATTGTTACATGAATCATTAATGATACATAGATATTCACATGTCGTTCATATGATATTCTATATAGGTTGAATTTCACATCTTCTTGATACATGTTTGATGGGACTTGTGTGATTATATTCCATATTGGATTATTATTTAGTATTTATGATTTTATATGATTTTTATTATATATTATATCCTTTATATCAATATAACATGATGGGTGAATTATTTAAATATTTATAGGCAACCTAAGTGTGCATTTATGTATTATAGTTAATGTTATTACATGATTGAGTGAGAGTCATCAGGTTATATTTTTCAATTTTAATGTGGTTTTCTTTTTTATTTTGATATACAATTGTATAAATAAACATTAAAAATCACTTTTTTTTAAATATAACACGATGACAGTATTCTTTTTGAATAAATTATTACGAATGGTTTGAGCCATATAACATTGGTTTGTTGGACCAAAAATGTTACTTTCCATAAAAATGGGATTCAAATTAAATATATATTGAGTTTCATCTCCTATAAATTTGATATGGTGAATCATATAATTGAGTAATCCTAAATAAACTTGTTATATTCTCAGACCAATGTTGAAAATGTGGTTTTAGATACATTAATGATAATAATAATGTATAATTGCATGTACTTTTAGAACATGGTAATGATAATTCATTTAAAAATACCATTATATTAATATGATTGATTTTTTAAAATATGACATATAATTTACATGTTTCTTATAGATCATAAACATGACTCAGCGTGAGTAGGTCAATCATGTTTTTTTGTTTATGAGATAAATTGCACTAGAACATGATAGTTTTTCTCTCCTGGATGTGATTTTTTAATAAAATTGTGAGGGTATCATTATTCATAAATAAACTAAGGCTATTATTATTCAATTATATGAATCTTTGATTTTGCGATGGTATAATAATATTTCAGAATTATCCTTTATTAGTTTGTTTTTAACCACTTTAGTCTATACTCATGCTACATAGGAATAATTTTTTATAGAATCAACAACCACTTATGTGATTTCTTTATAAATTCATAGTTGAATTTTACTGATGCAGTCCTATTTAATTAATAAAGAATACTTATATTATTTAGATTTGTAATTATATTGGGTGCTGGATTGTTCAAATGCCAGATACATCCTAATGGGGGTTTCATCTAATTAATGTATTTAAATTTTTAAAAACTATTTTCAATAATAATAAATTTAAATATAATTAATAATGATAAAATAAATTTTTAATATAAATTTCATAATTGTAATAATATTTCATCTAAATAAATAATTTTTGAATGGTAATTGTAAATAACGATCACATGTTTCCTTTTGGTTTTAGGTAAATAAATCACTACATATCATTTACCTTAGTAATTGGAATTTTTTATTCAAAATTGTTTCTTTGAAATGATCAATGGGTATTAGTGTAATATATTGAATTAATCCTTGATGTGGTATTCATAGACATCAACATTTTTGTAAGGGTTAATTCTAATGATTCTTTGATTGTTTTCTAGGAATGAGGATATGAGAATTTCTCATAGCATCCTTCCTCTATTTAATGAATTAAAGATATAGAAATAAGTTCTTAAGGATCTGTTTTGAGTGACACATAATTAATGGAAAATGTGATATTTTTCTAATAGGGTATTATAAGAGTAAGTACCACCCTCATAATTGAAATCCATGGTAAATTTTTATGATGTCTTTTCAGACTTGTGGGAATGTTTGGGTGCACTTGTTTCCTTGGATGACTCATAGTGATACGATGGAACTCTCTGTGATAGATGGGTGCAGATCAGACTTGGGATACTATTAAATGATTTGACACTTTGATGTGGATATATAAAGGCAGTATGCATTGATAAATGTTGAACCAATTGAGATAGTAAAAAGTTGCAACGAAAATTATTAGATTTTTGGAGATCATTGAGGTTTTTATCTATTATAGAATGTACATGACCCATTTACAGAGTAGAATGACCTGGGTGATAATGATAATTGATTACTACTTGCATCAGGATGATGTTATAGACGAACCAGTTATTATACAAATTTGGATACTTTTTGTTTTGTTTTCTATGCATGATGATAATGACGTGTGTGAGTGTGTATAGGGAGAGTGTCACATACATGTCTATAATGAATTTGACCTATTTAACTAATATTAATATTATTTTATTCCACCATCATTTCACTCTTTTATAATTCCTTTTTACATGTCTAAAAAACATTTTTATTGTAGTGTGGATTTTGTGAGATGTGAAGAGTTATCAATTCATATTAGTCATTTTTGAAATTCCTAAGGTGATAAGTGTCATATTGAATGGATATTAGTAAAAATTGGGGCCACTCATATGGTAATATGTTTCATATTTATTTTTATGGATTATGGATGCTAGAATCCATTTGGGGTAATGAGAGACCCAAAGGACATAATTCTTATTAGGCGTAGTGTGGTATGCAGCTCACTATTATGATAAAATTGTATGATCTGTACTCAAAATTTGTGGTCACCATGAGTTGACATTAGACTACAGTTGGGTGGTGGTTATGAAATCATATAATGAATCTGTAGTGATGGAATCATGGTTGGATTTTGAAGATGTACCTTTTTGTGAATCAATGATTCTAAAATAATGTCATCCATTGGTGGATCATATGTTGTTTTCTACGAGTAGTCAGATAATGTGGGTTAAAACCAATTAAATTCACCTTTTATTTGTTATAATGGTTGTTTTATAGATTCTAATTGGTATGTTTTAATAAAATAATATTGTCTCTTCAACTTAATTAAGACCATTCTCCTTATATTGACATTGAATTTGAGACACTAATATAGAATTTGATTTATACAATGATATATTAAAATTTCCATTTTTTTCATAAATTTCATTCCTCGGAGTTTTGATATGGGACTATGAATAATCATAGAGTTATGGAATTTCCCAAGTAATTCTTGAATATCAATATATGTAGGACTAGGGGGAATTTTTTCACACTATGTAAATCATTTGGCATGATTTATATGTGTGAAACCACCATGGGGATCATTCCATATTCATGATACATGGTCATCTTGGATATGTACTAATGTATAACTTTTTATCTATATAATATGGAATACCATGTATGTCCTCCATGGACAATAGTAGTTGATTTTGATGTGACCCAGCCTAACATCAGACGTGCTTGATATGTTTTGAGTGTGACGAACCAAGGTTGTTGCATCAGTTTTACACCTATGTTTGTGATAAGTAATTACAATGTGAAATATATGTTCAAAAGTATACATTCTTGGAATAAAGATGGTATGTATTTTTATATAGGAATTGTAGTCATATTTGGGATTCATTATCTATTAAATCATATGATTTTCATAGATAGACTATCTGTAGTTGATTGAATTTATTTTCTATTCTAGGGATGAATGGGGTTAATGAAGAGTCAATTAAAACATGTTTTAACATGATATGTGTGTAGTGACAAGTTTATACAAGGGTTTTCATGGGAAATATTATGAGATTCATCTAAATTTTGATGGTAGGGAAGAAACTATATGATAATGTATTGAAATTTTCTAAAGTGTGTTGTTAAAATGGTATAGACATATTTTATTATAAATTAAATAGTTATGAGCATCATGATTCATTATTAGATATTCACAATAATAAATACAGTGGGATTATCCATGGGATGGATGTTTTATTAGATAGTGTATTATTCGTGTATAATATTTTATGGGATTGGGTATGTGTCATCTCATTGTTTTGTTCAGAATTTGTGTAGCAGATCAACAGTCACCAACATTTATAATGAATTATAAAACCTATTCATTAAAGAGATTTTGACATTTGGAAGCTAGACATGACCATTTGATCTAATCATATATGACCCAGTTATTTCTGATGATGTTTCATTAATACACATATATTATTAAGAATTTGAAATTAAAAGTAGTAGTTATTATAAGGTCCTTTGTTTTGAGTGGGTTGAAATGGAAATGGAATTTAATATTTCATGCAGGTGGATTGGTGATATTTTATAAAAAATAATCATAATGTAAATCAGATCATTGGGATGGTTAATTTTAATTGAATTATATCAAGATTACAGTCCAAGAGTATTCATGAGTGTTCCATTGAGTTTTGAGAGAACAGGGCACTGAAACCCTTATTCATTTAGAGCCAATTTGAGGTTCATGTTTGTCATACATTTAGTTATAACCATAAAATCAACCATGAATGGTATGTATGGGTAATAATTATTTGAAAAACTATGCTCCCAAGGGAACATGATAACTTCAACCATCTATAAAAACTTTTACAACATTACCACATAAGATTCACGTGGTTAGTCAAATTTTGTGACTAGCTATACAAGGGGATTTTTCTCATTATAAGTATGAAAAAATAGGAAATAAATTGTATGTATAACCATTAAAATACCCCAGAGATTCCATGTCACATTGAATAGTGGTTTTTCCTTGGTGGTGTGAAGTTGGTGTAAGGATGTATTGTAACCATGTGCCTCATGAAATTGTTGATATTATAATTTCCTCAAACATCATTATTCCAGTCATACTCCTATTTTATAAATTCAATTAAATGTGAACATATGATTCAAATCTATACTTAGATATATTCTTACATTCTAATAGTCTACCTCATGCATGCTCATAATTTTCTACTTTTTGGTATGCTGGAAGTGAATCAGTATGAAAATGATTCATCTTCCTTTATTTAATGGTTTATCTTTTAGTATTGAATTTTATTTCAATGCACGATCTTATGACTTATTTTGTGGGTGTTATTATAGTGAATAAATTTTTTTCAAATATACATGAATCAAATATCAATAATGGATGATTGAATCATCTGAGTAATTACATATGTGACCTATAATATTTTTCCTCAAAATAATGTACATTATTAAATTTTACATCATGTCACACACCGAACATTCTGAGCATCAATCCTGGATTTTGAATCACAATATATTAATTTCTAGAATAAAATATTGATATTATCTAGACCAAAATGAAATGATATAAGTTGTAACATTATCTTGGTAAACACATTTTTAGTTTCCCTATTATTTAACTTCTATATATTTGTAAAAATCAACTAGAACACTACATTGGTATTTTTGGTTTGACTCCACTGAAAATGAATATTTTAAAATGGAAGATTTATATTATTCTAATTATTATATGGTATGTCTACACAGATGGTATTTTATCTATTTTGAGTGAAATTCCTCATTAAATGGTTTTATTATAGAAATGTATGTATAGTTTTTTGACTGTTGTTAGTGGAATTTTATATTGAATTAAATGATTCGTTAAATGGTTGAATATAATCACATGACCTTAGTATAAATTATATATTAAATAAAAAATGGAATAATGAAGTCAATTGGATAATAGGTATGAATAATTTCAATTTAATATTATTATTATTTATGTTCAATGTAGTTTTTTATTGAAACATTATCTGGTTAAAGGAGTGTTCAACCATGATCCATCCATGATTTCTAGAGTGAGCGCAACATACACTAATATGATTCCCCAATAATTATTTGTTATAAATTATTGAAAGATGCCACACTGGGGTTCAGTAAATGTATTATCTTTTTTTGAATTTATATGAATATTAATAAGTATTCACAAAAATATAATCTAGATATTTTAATTCCATGAATTATTGAATTCGATTCATCTTGATGTCCATAGACACTAGAAGAGAATGATTACTTCCATGGTCCCTAAATCAGGTTTTGAACATTATTACATTGGAAATAATCTGTGAATACAGTATGAATATTTAATATTATAATGCTTATTATTTATCCTATATATTATAGTCAAACCCCATTTTTTGGACTTTATTACTGATTACTATGAATTTTCATTACCCTCTATGGTCAATGAAACCTTGGATACATCATAGGTCTTGTATTATTATTATCATTAATCATGATATCTATTAATTAATATATGATACACTGATGAAATTTGTATATTGATTCTGGTGTACTAAGGAATAATTCATCACCAATTCATCTATATATGCGTATATGTTAATTTTTACTCATGTAGGTTTATATAAATGATAAACCACACTTCGATACAATATATATTAGTCCAATTAATGTATTTTTGGGAATGCGTAATTGAGGAACATGATCTTAACATGATGATAATTATTGATTCAATTATTTTCTTGTTAAAAATTCACACTGTTTTATTTTATATTCATGTAATGGAATTAATTATAATTTTTTTGGAGTACTATTGTGTATAACTCAATCCTAATTCACACCATTTATTATCACCGCATCAAATTTAAAAGTAATACATTCTTGTTATGTGGATTACACTATCTGTTTCAACTGTTGTACAAGGGTGAATTGGATCATGTGACTCAAATAGTTATCAGGATTCTAATGATGATAGACATTTTGGATTTTTTTATTACATTATAAAGGTATTATTTTTGTATTTATAAATCAATTTATTTTATATATTATGTTTACTACATGAAATTGGTATCATCATAATGAAATACAAGATTGTGTTTTTGGAATATGAGAACATATTAGTTCTTATTTATAAATCTATTTATAATTATTCGTTATGATTCCAAAATATTAGATAACTATCAAGAGGTAATATTATACTAGTCATACCATCATAATACCCTCAAAACTATTCAGTTTCCACTTGAATAAGGGGAGGCGTTCTTAAGGCTGTATGACCAGCTAGCTAGGGGAACCGGTTTACTGGATCTTGTGATGGTATGTTATAAATTGGTAATATATGATGTTTTTCTATTATATTGAGTTATTGTTTTTGGATGGTATACATGAGACTATGAATTTAATTACACTTAGTAAATAAACATGACTATTAGTGATCAACCCACACACCGAGTAAAGGCCATGTGGCCAAGGATGGGACTATTGTTCATGTGGTTTTCGGTTAAGGTTGATTAATATTACACTGTGAGTGATTACATCCCATTTATCTAGTTAATTATTAATAATATTTATATCATATTACCCTTGTAATGTTATAGAAATTTTTTATTGTTACATATATCTTTATTGGAACATAGAGATTTAAATTTCATGAATATTCTATGCCATATAAATTTTATTTCCTATCTACCAAATACATGTTTCTTATTTTGACTATGGTTATATGACTTGATTTAGAATCATTTATCGTGTATGATAATATTCTATGTTGAGTTGATTTATCCTCAAAAATATCTTTATAACAGGACGAGGGATTAATTATTATTATTATTTGTATAATATGCTTGTGTGAATATGTGTAATGAATAATTCTATGCCGGAACTGTTTGAAATCCCACATGGTATAGTTGTATTCATTATGAAGTGATAATATGTATTTTATATTAATTATTCTGTGTTAAAAACTGTTGTGTTTTTTACCTATATTGTCCATATATTTTTATTTGAAAAACGAATTATTTTAATTTTGAACCATATACCATTAGTTACATCAGCTGAAACATTTGTGGTTATGACTAACTGGGGGCCTAACACAATTTACTATGATTATGAAAATTTATAATTCAGATAGCCTGAAAAATATATTAAAACCATTTTAAATGGAATTTTCATGCATAGAGGCCGAATTTCATAATTTTATTTCACATAAATTTATGAAAATTATATCTTATAAATGAATGTACATTTTTAAATCATGAATTTTGATTTATATAATTATACCATTATAATAATAGGAAGTAAACTTATAATCAAAACTATAAATGATTTTTTGATAATAGGTCTTAATAATAAATCAACCTCATTTGATCTTCCATTTTGATAGTTCATATTATGTAAATTAAAAAAATTCCATATATTTTAGTCTTACAATCTATTTTATGAGATAAATCATCATAGGGTGTGGTAATTATTGAAACAAACTATTCGTTGGTTACATTTAAATGAACTGATGATGTTATGTTGGGACACTCATAGGTGACCTTTTTTTATTTTATTATTCACCCCTTTGGGGTATACTCATGAAAAATATGAATCATTATTTTAAGTGTCATTATCCACTAATATGAGTTATGTATTTATGTATGGATATATTATACAAATCCAATACAATATAATTAAAAAATTCCATATATATTTTATTGAGAAAATTCATTATTAGGGTATAGAATATTAAAATTCTAACAAAAACCTAAAGGGGATTTTACTAAATATTAGGATATTTACATTTTCATTATCAAAGAACAATTTGGAGAATAATATGATTAAAAAGATGATAAACTGAACTTAAAATAATTATTTCTTTATTATTAAAGAATAATATCTAAATATTTAATACTTCAAAGGATGGTTAATATAACATTCCAATGTTTCCTTAGAGAGTTAGATCAAAAAATATAACATGTATCATTTTCTATCTAAAAAAGTAATAGATTGTATTACATTGAGCCACTGAAATGTTTAAATACCATGGGGGAATTTATGTAATTGATATAATGAAATGAAAATGTAAAATTATTACTGATAAAACCTAGCATAGTTGTTAATTGTAATTATTATTTGGTAGTTTCATTTTATTAGTTACATAAGAATTTCCTATTGGCTCTATCTTCTATAATAATAAAAATGATACATTTGTAGTAGGTTCAAGAGATAAATAATGTATGAACCAACTGTATGGGTTAATGCATTATTTAAGTAAGGTTCTATACAATATATAATGAACAATTATTTATTACATGTAAATTTATTATTTTTACATGATCATTCAAAACAATATAGAGACACATTACTAAGGATTGTTATATATTTATTGATTTATAGAAAAGAAACTTAATATTATAATATTGTAAAATGTGTTAAATGTGTCCCATTAAGATATCCCCATTGTGTACTCTTCATATACATACACCACTTAAAATGTCGAGACTCGACTTAGTGGGGCCTGTACAACGACTCCCCATGCTCACCTCTAATTGGCCAGGGGCTGGTGACTTGAATCGAGTTGGATTGATACTAATACGAGAAAAATTTTCTATCTACCTATACACACAAACCAATCTCCAAGACAAAATATTACTAAAATGTAAGAACTCACTAAAAAAATTCATGCATTCCACTGTATCCCAACTGATATAGAAAAACAATAGAGAAAAGTGCAGTAACGTAATCTAGGACAGGATACAAGCCCACTAATGATAGAATCTAGAATCTTGAAATCCCAATCTGTACGAGAAATAATAATTTGTATTCTGACTCAAAGACATAGGCACATCTCATCCTGCATGAACATACAATGCTTCGTCTGATCCTGCTCCATCAAAAGGGAACTCATTTGAACATGACACGACACATGTGGGAAAAGCCCATGCATGGGTGAGTGTGACAATACTAAGTAGGACACATTAAAATAAAAAAGAAATACACATTTGTAAAGGTACATTATGCTCTACACAATATAAATCTATAAACAATATAACAAGATTTCCCAGATATACTCAAACCAAGACACAAAGTCTAGTTATATGTCACAAGTACCACATTCCATCACTAGAGATTCAGTCTGAGTATTCCTTGAAGCACTCATCTTGGATATCACACCCCTCATTCTGATAGCAAAGATGAAGTCTATCTGAGAATTACTATTCATTAATAATTATAACGATATTTATACACTGATAGATCTATGGATAGAGATACGATTCCAATGATGAGGACCAAAACAAGGCCCATGGGGTGATTCTAACAACTCCTTATTGATTAACTTGCTATAAATAAGGTCGATTGATAGTGATTTTTGTCTCGTAAATACCAAGAACTCTACCTAGGGGAGGTAGAATGAATATAGAATCCAACATCAGGCCTCTTAGAGTTTATTTCATCAACTATAACAAAAAATGATACAAAAGGAATCATACACCTATAACTAGGAAACGATACAAACTAACTTTCAAGGGCTGGATATAGGAATGTACCCTTAATGAATCATTCCCAAGATATGGAGGTAATGTGGCTCGATAAATGTAGAAGAGAGTAAAAGGCATGCAGTGGGGTCACACATCCTATCTATTTACCTCGGGTTCTTCTCATGCACAATGGACCATGTAAAATGTACATGTCATGTAAAAATATAGTACACTGAATATAGAAATACAGACGCACTGTGACCTTCCTTCCAGGTTCAACCCCTGTCCCATAGTTGGTGCCAGTACACGGTGTAAACTCATGTAGCTCTTTAGGTGTAACATTACATGGGGTAGTCTGTGTACATGGTCCAAGACAACTCGTGTTGTGAGGTACACACTAGGCTTGTGTAACACCCAATTCTTACACAGTACACTTCCTTTTTTAAATAATTCAATAGTGTGCGATGTAAGCAACACTGAGTTCAAGAGCACCATGAACTATCAAACATGCCATTTAAAAATTATTTATGAATATTATCGACCACATTTTGAATTTTTTATAATTTTAACATTCATATATTGTGTTTCTTATAAATATTTTTGGGACAAATTCATTTTATTAGATAAAAGATGTGTTAAAAAAATGCAATTTTCCACATTTTAATGAAGAACCCTTTTTAAATATGATAATTGAATCTTTTATATATTAATTTTGGTGAAATTAAATTCTTATTTATAATTGGGACAAAAAAATATTGTTTGGATAAATTGTATTTACTTTTCTGATAACATTAATATTATGATGAATTGTGAAAAAATTAATAAATTTTAATTGAAAAAAAATATTTAATAAAAGTAATTTATTGTGTTAAATTGAAAATTTGTGTGTTTTTAATGTATAATTAGATAATATTTCACCATTTAATCCAATTTTGGTCATAGTAAGTATATTCCCTTTTTAATTATACATAAACACATGTCAATCTTTTGGTAGTTTTTCTTTTAATAAACCAGCTTTTTGGTTTTGACAACGAGAATTAATTTTAAAATAGTTTATACAACTTCTATGTTTTGAATTTGGAAAAATGTATTCCATATTTGGAATCCAAATTTCCAAGTTGTGTAAATAAATAACATCTATTTTCAGACATTGTGAATAGTAAAATCAACAAATATATTGTTTACTACGGTTAATGGTTAAATCTTGAAAAAAAGTAAAAAAATTATTATAATAATATTTAGTTACCCAAACACATGTTCTAACCCTATTGGATTATACATGTCCAACCATGGTATTCTTTGTGTCATTTTTAAGACCCCATGCAGCCACTTCTATGTGAAAATTATTCCTTATAAAAATTAATTTAACAATATGGAAAATGTATCATATACATATATCTTTCTGTAAAACAAATTTTACATGAGGTTATATAATTGATATCTTAGACTATAAATATTATTTAGAAATTTAAATTTTTTTACACATCATGGTATTTTATTTATAATTTATTGAAATTAAATAAATAAATTTATTTCGGACACAATAATGATGCAATAGTTTCCTTATTAATGAAATAATCAAATAAATGATATTATAAATATTAAAATAAACACAAATTGAAACTTTTGATTCCATCCTAGAATTTTATTGGTTAATATGACAAGTTAGAGATACTTCAATGTATTTTTTGATGTAATAAAATTTTTATGACTTTCCCAAAAACCAAAGGCAAAATAGTGTCAAAATTGACTAAAATGTGTTTTAAAAAATTACTATTTTATTAAATGATATAATATTTCTATAAATCAATGGATCAAACAAAAGTGATAAATAATGATATATATGTTATTAATGAACCACTTGGGGTTTTATTGGAAGTTTTTATTATGTTTACAAACCATATAGTGTAAGAATATAGGAAGACATGGTAAAAGATTAACTATTTAAAAAATAGTTAAATCTATTCAATAATGTTAATATATTCACATAAACATTTCTTAAATATATTGGTGGAGATTTATTAAATTAATAAAAATATTATACTTAAATTAAATCCATTTGAAGATATTATATACTGAAAATGATTTTATAATAAATTAATATTTCACGCTCTTCCTAAAGTGCCCCTCACCTCTCTTATAATAATATACTTCCCATTCTCTCAATTTCACACCTCCAATGTCATTTTTCACAGAAGAACCCTTATGAAATATCCTCCCAAATACCATAATATTATCCTAGAGGCCATACATTGATCTGAGAGCCAACCAAATAGCCCTTTTGTTCAAATAAAAAAAGAAGAACCCGAAGAAGAGGTAATTATTTGATCATCTCTTTTAATGTTATTTTCTTCTTCCTCATCCTCTTTCATTTTTTAATCCATAAAATAATAATAAATCAAGTACCTTATACAAAATAAGATTTTATTATTAATATGTTATAACCATATTAATTATTTTATCCATATTATTAATGAAAAAGTAACCATACGTACTTATATACGACTTATTGTCTCCATGACGTGGTGTCTTTTGTTATTCAACACTTCGTTATTTGGATGGGTATAATAATAAGTATTATGGTTGGAAATAATAAATAGGACATATTAATTATTATTTATATATAATATACCATCCAATTATATACAATTTCACCATTAATAGAATGATATTGTCGCTTGTGCGTATGTACGACTTGCCATCTCTACGACGCGATGAGATTCATTTCCACGTTCAACATTCAACGATGATTATAGAAATATATATTATTATTATGACTATAATGTAACACCCCGAGATTTTATGAAAAATATTATTTTAATTTCATTAATGTCTTGTGTTGTATTCTACTCCAAGATTACCTTGCGCTATACGCAACACCGTATTAGCTTGCAGTATACGCAACACTATTCTTTGACCATGTTACACACAATTTTGATAATAGTTATTCCACGCAACATTGAGTATATATATATATATATTAAATATATAAATTAAATATGGTTGGATTCTGTTATACGAAACAACGAAGGATTCTTTCACAACACGCAACCCTGACTTGGCTTGCATTACACGCAATCACGACCTTCCTCGATAGCGTGTGTTGTACGCAATACCGGGTTTTAATAAACAATGTTATATTATTATAATATTGTCATGAACTAGCCGTTATGAATAGTATTAACTAAATTTTGAATTTTATAACATTATTATTTATCTTACACATTTTCTAGAACATGATATAAGAACAAAATAAATTTTTCGGGTAAAATAAGTATTTTAAAAAAAATGCAGTTTTGCCGCCTTTTGATGGCGCACCCACTTTAAATATAGTTTTCTACATGTTTATAAGTTCAATTTGACAAAATAAAATTCTTATTTGGAATCAAGAAATAAAAATTTACTTTGGATAAATTTTTCATATTATTCCGGTGACTTTCACACTTTAATGAATAGTAAAAACACGCTATATTTTAATTAAAAACAAATTTTTTCATCGTAATATCTTATGTGGTTAAATTATAATATTTAATGGTTTTAAAGTATAAATAGAATATATTTTTACCATTTAATATAATTTATGTCATTATCATTGATTTTACCTTGAATTCGTAGGTTAAATCAATTCAATCTTTTGCAATGTTTTAAACAAAAACCCGTTTTTATTCGACAACGAGATTAATTTTAATTTAATTTCTGCAACTTCTGTATTTTGAATTTTAAAAAATGGATTCCATATTTGGAATCAGTGGGTCCAAATTATGTTAATAGTATACTTTCTATTTTTGGGAATTATGAATAGTAACTACGGTAAATTTTATTTACCATAGTTAAAGGTAAATCGGGTAATTAAGGGTAAATATAATATTTTAAAATTACCCTAACAAATGTCAAAATCCTATTGGATGACTAACAAACGACCCATATCACCTAAGGGTCAGATTAGATTAATTTAATTAAATTTTTTCAATGAAAATAATTTAATTATTATTAAAACCAAAGAATATGACAACATGTCACTTTCATAAATCTTATAAGTATAATAATTTTAATCTAGTGATAAACTTCATGAAATATCGAACATGAATAGTCTACAGAAATATAATACAATTATATAAATCATAGGAATTTATTTATAATTTTTAGGGATTAAATAATTATCATTTATTGTGACACGAAGATGATGCAGTAATTGTCTTATTAATGAAATATTGACATAATTGATGTTATAAATTCCCCAAAAAATGTAATTTGAGACTTTTTATGACTTACAGTAATTTTATAGGTTAATATGACATGTTATTGTTGATTTAAGTAACTTGGTTAGAACTTATCATTCTGTTATAAATTTCATAAAAATATTGTACCAAATAGTGTCAAAATTGACATAAAATAGTTTTTAAAAAAAATATTATATTATTAATTGTTATTTTATTCCTAAAAATCTAAGGTTCGGCCAAATGACTTAGATAAGGATATATATATTAATAATAAATAATTTGGGGTTCGTTTGGCATGTTATAGTAAGTGTATTAACCATATAGTGTAAGAAAACAAAAAGACACGTTAAAAGTTAAATTATTTAACTTAGAGTTAAATCTAATTGATAAGGTTAAAATAATAACCTAAACTTGTCTAAATCCTATTGGTTGATAGGATTTCGACCCATCCCCACTTTAGCTTCGAAATAAGACCCTTTGGAACCATTATAAACTGATTTTGACTTTAATATAAAATAATATTTTGAGATATTCCTAAAGTGCCCCTCTCCTCCCTTATAAAAGGGCACCTCCTCCCCCTCCTCCTCACACCAATTTGAGCCTTCATGCTCGGAAAACCCCTGAAAAATTCTCTTCTCCACTTCCCTAGTATCATCCTAGAGGTCCTGGTCTTCTTCAAAGACCATCCTTAGTTCATTAAGTGGAGGCTAAGAAAAGGCGCGTCAAAAAGAGGTAATATCCATTACCGATCTTTTTCAATTTCTTTCTTCTTCAACTTCTTCTTCTTTAGTTGTTTCATGATAAAGTAATAACATCAGTATTTATTATAAACCGATATGTTATTATAAATACGAAACAACTCTAATTAACCTTCTATCCATCCTACGGAAAAAGGAAATCACCGCGCGTGCGTACGTACGGAATACCGTCTCCATGCCGTGGTGTAATCTATTTTACGGCACCACCTTAATTGGATGGGTATAAAGGTGTAATGAGTAACTATATATGATTATTATAAAGTTATATTGATAATGAAATAGTATACATACACTTCAACACAATTCCACGACCATGAGAACGATATCATCACTCGTGCGTGCGTACGGACTACCGTCTCCACGACGCGATGAGATTCATTCTCAATGATTAACCATTCATGACTGATTATAAAGTATATATAATAAGTACTAATGAAATATATGAACTAATAATGATACTGGAATTATTTATATTTATATGTATGTCATCTACTTAATTCCATTCAATTCAATAAGGAAACGAAAACAGCGTTCATGCGTAGGTACGGACTACCGCCTCCATGAACAGTGTATTTATTTCCATTTACTGACTTACTATATATGTATATTCTGAATATATATATATATATAAATCATGTTTTATATTCTGTAATTAATTAATCATGATCTAAGTAATCATATGAAAAATTACAAGTTAAAAACACGAACGACAAATGAGACGATTTTAACCAAAACGCTACTTTAACATGAATTTACAAAAGAACGGGTAATATAAAGTCATAAGTGGACCATATATGATATAATAACAATGAATATGATTCTGGAATTAGTCAATAACATGATTTAAATCATTATACAGGAGGTTTGGACACTTACAAAGCAAGTCGGACTTAAGGTAAGGGAAAATATCACAATCTCATTTTTATCCGAGATTGTTTTTACTTTGGCATTTACTGGGGTGTATTTTATCATCCAAATCCATGTTCCATAAATATGTAATATTGTTTCCATCCACTTAAAATAGTTTAAAACCAATTTTACCCTTCGGTGAGTTTTTAGTAAATAATATGAAAGGAATCTTTTGTCGTTTTTCGTACGAGGTACTTTTTGACTTTTCCGACAAAAGTACGAAGAATGTTTTTTTATACGGCATGAATGGATTTTTAAAACATTATTTCCAAGAAACTTCCTTTACAAGTTTTCATGTTTATTTTTAATCAAATTATTTTATTTTAAAGTCGTATGACATGTTATGAAAGAAAAATGTTTTTGAAGTAGAAAGGATATTTTCCTCAAGAATGGAGTTCAAGTATTTTATCAAAATTATTTTCCATCTAAGTTAATAAAAGGGTTCTGTTTTTATCCCTATTGTTACATTGGTTTGATTATGTTGTGATGGAAATATTTTTTATGAATTCCTTTATATTATATGAATTGTTTTATGATGTCATGTTGTTTAAGAATCCCATTTTTATTACATGGGTTATGCTATGATGTATGGTTTATGATTATGTGGCACACATAAGAAAGGATTCATTATAAGATGGGTGGGACCTATATCTCCCTCCAATGCATTGGGTAAAGATTTTATATCTCATGAGATAGACATGGCTGAAATGGTAGGTTATACCGGTTTAGTGAAACAGGACTGAAACGAGGGTTACTCGATTCAGAAAGGGACTTTGTCCACTAAGATAGTCTTGGCAATGAGTCTTGACTAACAAGAAATGATTCTCTATGATTATGTGTGTATTCCACAAAGTTTCATGTTTTATGTTATGATTACTGTGATTACATTTCACTACCATGATTTATCCCATGTTATGAAATTATGATCTCTTTTGCAGGTTAAGATTTCCAAAAGTTATGTGCTTATGTATATGATGTGATCGATATTTCTTTTGTTTACCCTTACTGAGCATTTGAGCTCACCCTTTTATGTTTTCTTTTCCCCAGGATATAAAGAAAGGTTATAGGTATAAAAAAAGGAAGATCTTTATGGGAGATATTGGAGATCTTTCACCACGATTAGAAGATTACGTTCCGAGTTTCCAAAGACACTAAACTATTACGATCCTTGTGTGTGTGTTTTTGTTATGTACGAAGTATTCCGCAAAAGTAATGTAATGTCTATGTACGTCAAGATTCGGGTCTCTACAGTTGGTATCAGAGGAAAGGTTTAGTCAACCTTTGGAAACTAGGATGCGAAAACGTTAGTGAGATCCCTAGAGATATTTCTAAGGTATGTCTAGGGATGTCCCTAAGGATAAGTATACGTATAGGATATAATCATAGAAATATGATAAAGATCTTAGAATTTAACCTAAGATGCTAGATATTAAGGGTAATCCCCCTTTACTATGTTGTTTTCCCTAGCATTATTTTGCCTCTCACACAATTCTTTTTGGGTTTTAGAAAATGGCTGGAAACAAGAGGATTCACGATAATGGAGAATATGATGGACAATGGAATGATATTATTCATAATGAAATGGGATTTGGACGTCCAAACATCATTATTATGACGAATCAGCAATCTCATAATATGATCAATAAAGTAAAATTTGGTAAGTTTCCTGACTCAGCTAATAAGAGAAAGATGGAGTTTCATGATGATCATAGAGGAAAGAAAGTTCAATTTCCCCTATGTAAATCATGTGGGAAGAGGAATCAAGGAGAATGTTTCAAGGGAACTGGAAGATGCTTTGGGTGTGGAAAAGAAGGACACAAAGCAAGTAAGTGCAAAGGAAAAGGTTCAGTTAACACCATGGATGAGGATAATGGTATTGCTACGACATCAAAAATGGTTAAGTGTTTTAAATGTGGAATGTATGGGCATTATGCAAACCAATTCCCTAAGGTAAAGACTCATGAAGAGAATCAGTATGGTCGTATGGGTAGTATTTATGTGGATGATGATGAAGAGACTACAAATGATATGTGAGATGAAAGAATTGTTGAAGCTCGGTTAATGGTTTAAGAATGTAGTGAAATGATTACATGTTTATCATGTGTAATGTTGTATAAGAAATCTCATGGTACTATGGAATAAAGAGACATCTAAGTATTGTTACATTGTTGTATTTCCTTGAGTTTTAAAAGTGTATGATTAATGTTACCAGTATCCATGAAAGGTTATTCAGATATTTTTGGAAATAAGATGATATGCGCATAATGAAGGGAAAACGAGAAAACGAAATGTTTAACAGTATTAATGAGCTCATGATTGATAAAAGGACTAACTGATATCATGGTTTGAGTATATAGAATTTTGAGGATTTTTGTATGTGGAAAGTGTTAACTTTTAACTGCATTCATGTTTTCACTAAGGTATTCAATAGAATACACGATTAAGGACTTTGAATGTTTGGAATGTGACCAACAAAACATATCTTATGATATATGGGGATCGGCGATGGTGTTAAATATCTGGTAATCGTTTTCACTATGTTATGAGAGTGGACTGCAGTATTATGGATAAGACTAATGATTGGAATGGATTATGTTGGACATAAGTTAGTATTGTTTAAGGATAAAAGTTTTTTCGATATTATTGATGGGATGTTATAGTAATATAGCTTTAGAAAAAGGACAACCTGCAGGACGGGCGACATCCCATCGCGTCGGACACGGCTGTGGGAATCGAACCCACAATCGAAGTGCGACTGGCCTTTATCGCCTACCACTGGCCTACAGGAAGTCCCTGTTTAGTAGAAACTAGTCTTATTATATTAATCAGTATGATATATTAAGTATAAGTCCATTTTAGGAACCATATATGATTAATCTCACTATAGATCGACTTATGTATATAATTTTTGCTAACCTTTTGTTTGAGACAGATGGAATGACCCGTCATTCTATCACATGATCTGCTGACACTTCACGAATAACAAATTTAACTTCATTTATTTAAGAGATGAAGTGGAAATTGTTCATGGCACGAATAACAGTGAGATTGTACCAAAATAAAGTAAGTATTTATTCTAATGCAAATTTTCAACTTTAGGGAAACGATCTTGAAAACCAAAATTTTTTTCCTAGTGCTCTTATATCTGATTAATCAGATGGTACCTTAGATCATCACAAATATATGGATTTGTGATTGCTGGCTTTTCCATAGCCATGTTCTCTACCACTCTCCATCAGAACATGACGGTTAGATTTCTCTTCCATGTCCATATTTTCACCTATGTTCTCCTATGTGGATACCCAGTGATTAGTTAACTCGGGTAACCATTACGTTTTATACTTTAGTTTTTAAAGATATGTTTTGGTATTCCTTTTTACGATGTGGGTTTCTATCAAAGAAACTTTCAAATAGTAAACCATTTATAACCCCGATGAATTTCGAGGGCAAAATTCATTTTAAGGGGGGTAGAATGTAACACACCGAGATTTTATGAAAAATATTATTTTAATTTCATTAATGTCTTGTGTTGTATTGTACTCCAAGATTACCTTGCGCTATATGCAACACCGTATTAGCTTGCAGTATACGCAACACTATTCTTGGACCGTGTTACACACTATTTTGATAATAGTTATTCCACGCAACATTGAGTATATATATATATATATATTAAATATATAAATGAAATATGGTTGGATTCTGTTATACGAAACAACGAAGGATTCTTTCACAACACGCAACCCTAACTTGGCTTGCATTACACGCAATCACGACCTTCCTCGATAGCGTGTGTTGTACGCAATACCGGGTTTTAATAAACAATGTTATATTATTATAATATGTCATGAACTATCCGTTATGAATAGTATTAACTAAATTTTGAATTTTATAACATTATTATTCATCTTACACATTTTCTAGAACATGATATAAGAACAAAATAAATTTTTCGGGTAAAATAAGTATTTTTCAAAAAATGCAGTTTTGCCGCCTTTTGATGGCGCACCCACTTTAAATATAGTTTTTGAAATGTTTATAAGTTCAATTTGACAAAATAAAATTCTTCTTTGGAATCAAGAAATAAAAATTTACTTTGAATAAATTTTTCATATTATTCTGGTAACTTTCACACTTTAATGAATAGTAAAAATATGCTATATTTTAATTAAAAACAACTTTTTTCATCGTAATATCTTATGTGGTTAAATTATAATATTGAATGGTTTTAAAGTATAAATAGAATATATTTTTACCATTTAATATAATTTATTTCATCAGCATTGATTTTACCTTGAATTCGTAGGTTAAATCAATTCAATCTTTTGCAATGTTTTAAACAAAAACCCGTTTTTATTCGACAGCGGGATTAATTTTAATTTAATTTCTGAAACTTCTGTGTTTTGAATTTCAAAAAATGGATTCCATATTTGGAATCAGTGGGTCCAAATTATGTTAATAGGATACTTTTTATTTTTGGGAATTATGAATAGTAACTACGGTAAATTTTATTTACCATAGTTAAAGGTAAATCGGGTAATTAAGGGTAAATATAATATTTTAAAATTACCCTAACAAATGTCAAAATCCTATTGTATGACTAAAAAACGACCCATATCACCTAAGGGTCAGATTAGATTAATTTAATTAAATTTTGTCAATGAAAATAATTTAATTATTATTAAAACCAAAGAAAGTGACAACATGTCACTTTCATAAATCTTATAAGTATAATAATTTTACTCTAGTGATAAACTTCATGAAATATCGAACAAGAATAGTCTCCAGAACTCTAATACAATTATCTACATCATTGGAATTTATTTAGAATTTTTAGGGATTAAATAATTATCATTTATTGTGACACAAAGATGATGCAGTAATTGTCTTATTAATGAAATATTGACATAATTGATGTTATAAATGCCCAAATAAATATAATTTGAGACTTTTTATGACTTACACTAATTTTATAGGTTAATATGACATGATATTGTTTATTTAAGTAACTTGGTTAGAACTTATCATTCTGTTATGAATTTCATAAAAATATTGTACCAAATAGTGTCAAAATTGACATAAAATAGTTTTTAAAACAAATATTATATTATTAATTGTTATTTTATTCCTAAAAATCTAAGGTTCGGCCAAATGACTTATATAAGGATATATATATATTAATAATAAACAATTTGGGGTTCGTTTGGCATGTTATAGTAAGTGTATTAACCATATAGTGTAAGAAAACAAAAAGACACTTTAAAAGTTAACTTATTTAACTTAGAGTAAAATCTAATTGATAAGGTTACAATAATAACCTAAACTTGTCTAAATCCTATTGGTTGATAGGATTGAGACCCCTCCCCACTTTAGCTTCGAAATAAGACCCTTTGGAACCATTATAAACCGATTTTGACTTTAATATAAAATAATATTTTGAGATATTCCTAAAGTGCCCCTCTCCTCCTTTATAAAAGGGCACCTCCTCCCCCTCCTCCTCACACCAATTTGAGCCTTCAAGCTCGGCCAACCCCTGCCAAATTCTCGTCTACACTTCCCTAGTATCATCCTATAGGTCCTGGTCTTCTTCAAATACCATCCTTAGTTCATTAAGTGGAGGCTAAGAAAAGGCGCGTCAAAAAGAGGTAATATCCATTACCGATCTTTTTCAATTTCTTTCTTCTTCAACTTATTCTTATTTAGTTGTTTCATGATATAGTAATAACATAAGTATTTATTATATACTGATATGTTATTATAAATATTAAACAACTCTAATTAACCTTCTATCCATCCTACGGAAAAAGGAAATCACCGCGCCTGCGTACGTACGGAATACCGTCTCCACGCCGTGGTGTAATCTATTTTCCGCCACCACCTTAATTGGATGGGTATAAAGGTGTAATGAGTAACTATATATGATTATTATAAAGTGATATTGATACTGAAATAGTATACATACAATTCCACGACCATGAGAACGATATCATCACTCGTGCGTACGTACGGACTACCGTCTCCACGACG
This sequence comes from Viscum album, assembly GCA_963277665.1. Lineage (NCBI taxonomy): Eukaryota > Viridiplantae > Streptophyta > Magnoliopsida > Santalales > Viscaceae > Viscum > Viscum album. The sequence continues at coordinate 1,705,531,361 of OY728140.1, read as the reverse complement.
CGATGAGATTCATTCTCAATGATTAACCATTCATGAATGATTATAAAGTATATATAATAAGTAATAATGAAATATATGACCTAATAATGATACTGGAATTATTTATATTTATATTTATGTCATCTACTTAATTCCATTCAATTCAATAAGGAAACAAAAACAGCGTTCATGCGTACGTATGAACTACCGTCTCCATGAACGGTGTATTTCTTTCCATTTACTGATTTACTATATATGTATATTCTGAATATATATATATATATATATATATATATATATAAATCATGTTTTATATTCTGTAATTAATTAATCATGATCTAAGTAATCATATGAATAATTACAAGTTAAAAACACGAACGACAAATGAGACGATTTTACCCAAAACACTACTTTAACATGAATTTACAAAAGAACGGGTAATATAAAGTCATAAGTGGACCATATATGATATAATAACAATGAATATGATTCTGGAATAAGTCAATAACATGATTTAAATCATTATAAAGGAGGTTCGGACACTTACAAAGCAAGTCGGACTTAAGGTAAGGGAAAATATCACAATCTCATTTTTATCCGAGATTGTTTTTACTTTGGCATTTACTGGGGTGTATTTTATCATCCAAATCCATGTTCCATAAATATGTAATATTGTTTCCATACACTTAAAATAGTTTAAAACCAATTTTACCCTTCGGTGAGTTTTTAGTAAAGAATATGAAAGGAATCTTTTGACGTTTTTCGTACGAGGTACTTTTTGACTTTTCCGACAAAAGTACGAAGAATGTTTTTTTATACGGCATGAATGGATTTTTAAAACATTATTTCCAAGAAACTTCCTTTACAAGTTTTCATGTTTATTTTTAATCAAATTATTTTATTTTAAAGTCGTATAACATGTTATGAAAGAAAAATGTTTTTGAAGTAGAAAGGATAATTTCCTCAAGAATGGAGTTCAAGTATTTTATCAAAATTATTTTCCATATAAGATAATAAAAGGGTTCTGTTTTTATCCCTATTATTACATTGGTTTGATTATGTTGTGATGGAAATATTTTTTATGAATTCCTTTATCTTATATGAATTGTTTTATGATGTAATGTTTTTTAAGAATCCCATTTTTATTACATTGGTTATGCTATGATGTATGGTTTATGATTATGTGGCACACATAAGAAAGGATTCATTATTAGATGGGTGGGACCTATATCTCCCTCCAATGGATTGGGTAAAGATTTTATATCTCATGAGATAGACATGGCTGAAATGGTAGGTTATACCGGTTCAGTGAAACAGGACTGAAACGAGGGTTACTCGATTCAGAAAGGGACTTTGTCCACTAAGATAGTCTTGGAAATGAGTCTTGACTAACAAGAAATGATTCTCTATGATTATGTGTGTATGCCACAAAGTTTCATGTTTTACGTTATGATTATTGTGATTACATTTCACTGCCATGATTTATCCCATGTTATGAAATTATGATCTCTTTTGCAGGTTAAGATTTCCAAAAGTTATGTGCTTATGTATATGATGTGATCGATATTTCTTTTGTTTACCCTTACTGAGCATTTGAGCTCACCCTTTTATATTTTCTTTTCCCCAGGATATAAAGAAAGGTTATAGGTATAAAGAAAGGAAGATATTTATGGGAGATATTGGAGATCTTTCACCACGATTAGAAGATTACGTTCCGAGTTTCCAAAGACACTAAACTATTACGATCCTTGTGTGTGTTTTTTTTGTTATGTACGAAGTATTCTGCAAAAGTAATGTAATGTCTATGTACGTAAAGATTAGGGTCTCTACATATAATATATTGAATAATAATTTTATTAGATATATATATATATATATATATATATATGAATATATTTACATATATCACATTCGCTTACTTCCGTTCAATACGATATGAAAATGGAAACAACTTTTATGCATATGTACGGCCTACAGTCTCCTTAAACGGTGTTTTATAGTTCATATATATATATATATTATACATATTTATAATCTGAATATATATTATTCATAAATAATGTTTTATATTATTGAATCAATTAAATCATCATATAAGTTATATGATTAAGAATAACAAGTTAAAACACATAAGAAAAAGGAACAAATTATTACACGAAATGTTATTTTAACATGGAAATTATTATTAAATGTATTTTATAATTTCATAAATTAATCATGTATGATTTCATAAATATGTATATTGTAATTTTATAATTTAATAACATTCTATGATCTTTATATAAATGCATTAATGCACCCTCGACCAAAAAAAGTACATGGTAATTGTTTATTTATTTAATCTCATTATCATAAAAGATTCTTAATATATAAGTATATACTAGGAAAAATATATCATATATGTCCATGATAAATTTAAATGTTGTAAAATTGATTGTTTTATGGTTTTTCGGAATGGACAGTTTAACTAGATCATCATTTTAAATGTTTTTAATGGTTTATATTTTCTAAACCATTTTAATTAATGTACATGTTTTCAAGATGATTTAAAGGATTTCTTTACATAGACATGATTGTTTTAAAGTGCTTATTTATGTAAAACGTTTCAATGTTTTATGGGTCACTTTGATTCAAAAATTCTTTTTAAATGACTTTCTTTATAAATAGTGTGACTTTTAAATGATTTCATGAAACATGGTATTTCTATCAAAGTGTTTTATTTGTTATTTTCTGCTATGAAATCTTTATTTTTTATATATCATTCTTGATTGAGGTTGATTTACTATAATACAATCTTCAGTATTGTATTGAATGTGTTATGATAGGTTTGACTTTGGATGTACTATTTTTATACCATTACCGTTTTATGGTTAAAGTATTGACATTTCGTACACTAGTTTTAGTATGAAGGTTTAAGTTAGGTTTCACCCTTTTACATATAAGTAATGAATTGGACTTCGTATGTGATGGGTGGTAACCAAAATTTCCCCTCGATGCATTGGTAGGTCTCATGAGACAATCTAGTGTGTTGGTACAAGTCCTTGGAAAAAACGTTATTTGTAGTATTGGAATGTGGCCTTTCCTTTGTGGTTGTTATGTCCAACATTATGCATTCCCTAGTTATGAAATTAATTATTACATGTGATTATTCGACTAGTATAATATCAATGTTCATGTTTATATTATAATGTTTGATTTATTTTTTACATAATATCTTCAATTTTATTTTTAAAAGGTTGTTGTTTTTTACAAATCTTGTCTTAAAAGTTTTTTTCTTATGCGAAATTATTTACCCATACTGGTCATCTAAACTCACCCATTTTTTATATTTTGGTTTCCCTAGATTCCATGAAGTGTAATATGATATATATGGAAGGTTAAGCTGGGGAAAAAAGGGATTTCGCAATGGATTATGTATGTAGTGTTTTATGTTTTAATTATAATGAAACTTTCATGTATGTAATCCATTTTCTAAGACTGCTAAATTGATCAGTCATTCGGGACATGACTCCTTGTAATCATTCCATTATATTAAAATAATGCACCAAATCTAGGATTCTGATATCGGGAGTTAATTTTGGTATCAAAGGATCTTTAGCAACGTCCTAGTAAATAGATTTAGTACACTTAAATTAGGGATCATAACCCTTTGATAGACATTGCATATAAGTATTGTAGAACCCCGTAGAAATTTTATGAAGTAGGGATTATGAGGATTTTCTATGAAATACATCCATGTATGGATACTAAAATTGGACATGGTCCTGGAGAAGATGTATTGAGGAGTGAAAACCTTGAAAAAGTGGTTTGGTCATGACTTAGGGTATCATGGTACATGACAATGAATCGTAATATGAACCTAGTTAGATTCTATTAGGGGATATCCTTAGGATAATTGATATTTTAATTATAAACTATTATGAAGGATTTAGGAATAAATATTTCCCAAAAGAAAACATTTTTATTATTATGGAATATATGCATAAAATGTTCAATTTATATAAGGTATTTTACATGTTAGGAATTACACATTGCGACTCATAAACTAATCTAGTTTATGCCATTGTTTAGAAACAGTTTATAGTAGAAGGAATGGAAACCATATCAATGTATGTAATCTATATATAGATTGATCTCAAACTCAAGATAATTATATTGGAGCTGGTGATGAAACAGGTGTTGATTAGCTTATAATCATAATAAGACAAATCACTTGGGTTATGAATAATAAAATTACCCATATGAAGCACCCTGATCCAAAACATAGGGGTTGAATGATAGTCCGCTTCATGTTTCACCAAACACCAACGTTCAGTGGGACTAAAAATCCTATTGTAGCTGTGTAAAGTCCCGGAAATTTCAAGGAATTTTTTTTCTTAATTTTCTTTTTAATTTTACAAGAACGAAGTTTCTGACGGCGCCTGATTCCGAGGCTCGGTGTGCCCGGAATCATTTTACAAAGTTTGGCTTAGGTACGTTCAGTGAACGAACGAGCGGGAACTCCAATATTTTGAACCGGTGCTCAGAATCAAATTCTGAGGGCACCGATTGAACCACAGCGTCAGTTTTTGCTTAGGAACACCTATTCCGCAGTTGCATTTTATCGAGTTTAGAAGTTAGTTTTTGGGGGTTTTTAATTAAAATGAATAAAAATATGTGTTTGCCATATTTTTATTTGATGTGGTAGTTAGAACCTCCAAGGGGAGGTTAGTGGAGGGGCCCACCCGCACATAACCTCCCTTGGGAGGATGTTATAAGGTGGGGCCCACATGAGTATCAAACCTCCTTAACCCCCTTAACTCTTGAACTCTCAATTTATGTGAATGAAACTCTCTCTCATTAAATGAGTGTCTCCACCTCCCTCTCATTTAAATTTCAAACTCTTGAAATTCATAAGCTTTGTAGTGTTAATAAAACAAGTTAAGAACTTATTTTATTTGGGTTGGAGTTTAGTTGATTGGGAGCCTTTGGAGAAAAATCTTAGGAAGTCTTGAGTTTCTTCTTTCTCTACGACGAAGAACACGAAGAACGTCTCTTCCTCCACTAAAGCACGACGACGCCATCTTCTTCATCGTTCTTCAACCGAGGCAAGTAAAGGGAAGCGACGCCCACGACATCTCCAATGACCATCATCCACGTCAAAGGAGAAGACGTCACCCGCGAAGAACGTCGTCAACGACGACGTCACTTCCGAACACTCGTCCACCAACGATGAGTACCCTTCTTCCTTTCCGATGCATGAGCATGAGAATTGGGAGTGTGTGACGAACACGAAAATCGAGGAATCGATATCCGCCCTTTTTCCGAGATCGTCAACGAACAACAATTACGAGGTAGGGAATTTAAATTGTGATTGTTGGTGAACCCTCGTTTACTCCCTTGATTTTTATTCTTCGTGAATATGTCCAACTGCTATCGTTTAACGAGAGGGGGATGGTCCGCACAAACAAGGCCGACCCACCTCCTTTTTCCATGTTGGATTTCTTTGTGGTTTGGTACGGGAAGGCGTGGTGCCGTCGCACTACGCGGAATCATGCGACAAGGAAATGCGCGGCGCCGTCAGGCCGCATCGTGAAAAACAAACAAACGCGCGATACCGTCGCGCCACGTCGGAGAAACCCGAAGACATCCGCGGATGGTGTCGGGCCACGGTGAAGGGGCGCGGCACCAACGCGTCGCGTCGGATAACCACGAAGATGGCGCGTTTTGTTAATTGATGTGAAGATTGACGAGCGACAACATAATGGGGCCGCAAAGTATTTTTGAAGCTTGCGCAGTAAAGTACGAGACCCGAGATGAACACCGGCGCAGACGGGTTTGAAATCGGACCACCGGAGCAACTCCGGTGGCCCGCGGAAACACCTAGAGGCGTGGGTTGCCGGCGCGGCATTGCCGTCGACCGGAGGCGGCGGCCGGAGCCGTCCGGCCGCCAGGGGGCGGCCGCCGCCCTCAATTAACTGCGTGGGGTGGGCCGCGCGTACCCCCCGCTCCACGACTTCAGCTCGGCCACGCCGAGCCGCGGCTGGCCAGTCAGGCTGGACCGAACCGGAGGGGCCAGGCTGGGTCCATTCGGGTCGGAACCGGTTCGGGCCGACCCATGGGGGGTCGGGCCGGGTCGGTCCGGGCCCAGACCCCCCGATTTCGGACCACTTTCAGTCAAATGCCCATATCTTGGGATACGGACCTCCGATCGATGCACCGTCAGTTGTGTAGCCATCCTTGGAACGATACGGTCGTTTAGATATATCGCACTCAAGGTTTCGAAATACTTTGGGTTTGGCCAGGTTGGTTCGGATACGAAACCAACCGGGCCCTCGGAGCGGAAACGCTTATATCTTGAGCTCCGGATGTCAGATTGACGTGTCGTCGACTTTGTTGGATTCCTCTAAGTGAGATGGAACTTTTGGAATAATTTGCTCAAGATTTGGATACAGTTGGATAGTGGCCGGGTTGGAGTGCACCCGAAATCCAACCGATCCCCTGGAAAGGAAAAACTGATATCTTTCAGACCAGACATCCGTTTGATGAACCGTCAGCAGCGTTGGTGATCTAGTTGAGAAACGGTCCTTATGAGTATAACCTATGAGAGTTCAGGGTACAGTTGAGATACGATCGGGTTGGTTCGCTCACGAAACCAACCGGGCCCCTGGGACGAAAAGGCTAATAACTCACAGACCGGGCGTCCGATTGACACGCCGTCTGTTGCATTGAGACCCCTTTGACGAGGTGGCCCTTTGAGATACTTCTTAGTGTGACTTTGAGATACTTGAAGTATCGACCTGTAGCTCGTGGAGCGGACCCTCCCAGAGATGAGCGTGCGGAGTACGTAGACCGTGTAGCTGAGTGAGACCTGACGACTGCTTGACCGACTCGACTTGGAGTGAGTCGTCTAGCCCAGTGGACGGAGCACTACTTTGTGAGGTTCAGACCCATGGAAGACGGAGCACTACCTGTGTGATAGTGCAGACCCGCGGTACTCGTCCGGAGAGTACCTCAGCAGGCTACTAGGGGGTGTGCACTACTATGTTTGGGTGACATACCTTGGCTGGAAGCACTACTGTGTCTGGGTGGCTGACCCGCGGTACTCGACAGGAGGAGTACCTCAGCAGTCTTAGGTTAGTGAGCAGTACCTCGGAGTTGTGAAAGGACCACTGTACACTCCATAGATGGGGCTCTTCAGCAGTTACAGTTTCGATAATGAAAATCCTGGTTTGAGCTGAGACTTTTGACCCTTGTGTTTACCTCATGATTAAGATGGGTCACTTGATAACTTAGGTATATGTATGGGTATATACCTGGGTAGTGGATATCCGTTGATTCACGATCTTTATGTTTCCTCATGATTGAGATGGGTTACTTGATAACATAGATATATATATGGGAATATACCTAAGTAGAGGTTATCCGTTGAGATATTATTTCTGGTTATCCTTGTTGGTTTTAGTGAGACCTTGAGGGTCTTGGGGTCCCTACTGAGTATCGTTATACTCACCCCTGCACGGGATATGCCCGCACCTCGTTGTGTTGGTTGTAGACGACGGGCAGTGCTGACGGAGGCCGAGTGTTCGAGGACTCGACGGTACCCGGAGGTGGACTACACGACGAGTCAGTATCCGGAGGTGGACTTCACGGTGAGACGAAACTCTGAGGAGGTTGACGGGCAAGAGAATTGTGGAGGCTATCTATACCTACCCTTCAAGTAAGATCCGAGGAGGACGACCCAGGAGCCGCTTCCGTCCCTCCAGCTGTTGTCTTTTTCTGTTGTACTTTGTTCAGTTGTAGTTGTACTTTCTTTTGGGTTTGTATTCTGGCCCATTTACCTTTCAGCACTTCTCTTGGTACTTAGTGTTTTACTTCCTCTTGTACTCTGTGGTGTTTTGTTTACTTTTATAAAGGCAATGTCTTCCCAGTTATTGGGATTTACGCCTTTGGTGCTAGTCGCCAGCCCCTGGCCTATGGAAGGCGGGCTTGGGGTAGTCACGGCATGGGTCTCGAGGATGGGTCGTGAAAAATTGGTATCAGAGGAGTCTGTTCTACCGTAGAACTTATAACTCTGATATTTTATTTCTGTGAAGAAATAGTGCTAAGAGTACCGAGTGTGGTTTTCAGTTTAGGGAGTCCAGTGTTAGTGCGGGCGGCCGACGTATCCATACACCAGGACCCAGACAACTGATTTCCGACTTTGTGCTCGAAAACAATGATTGCATGTGTGTTTCCAGAAGTTTTATTTAAATATCAGCTCAAACCAGGTCACCTCACCAGGTATAATCGTTTGACCGTGTCATGTTGTTTCTTTTAGGATGCCTTTTCTCGGATGACCAGCTAGAGCCCAGAGAGATCTGCGTTCTGACAGCCTGTCGAGCGACGAGGCTTCGGTACCGGGCCCTCTTGTAGTTGAGGCACCAGAAAAGGCACCAGTGGTACTACCGTACGTTGGGCCACCAATGCCACCATCCCCAGCAGTAGGCGATGCACGCCACTTGAGTGCGCTGCACGAGTTCCAGCGCCAGAGGCCACCTAGGTTCCGGGGAGAGACGGACCCGCAGGAGGCTGAGGTTTGGCTGGAGGCTGTGGTGAGAGTCTTCAGGCTAGTGGGGACGCTTGCAGACTTCATGGTGATCTTTGTTGCCAGCCTTCTTCAGGCAGCAACAGGCAGGTGGTGGAGCCACTTGTTTCAGTTTTGCGGCAGGATGACCTTCGCGTGGGAAGACATCGAGGCCTTCTTCAGGGTGGAGTTTGTGTCAGTAGCTCTACACCCCGAGCATGTACAAGATCTTCTGCCTTTGCCGCGTGTTTTTCGATCAGTAGCCGAGTCATCTGTGGGCAGTAGTCAGATGATGCAGAGGTCTAGGAGGACCATACCAACAGTTGGACGATCTTGGGTTTTAGGACCGGTGGTGCGGGGCACCTGTGGTGGGGTCAGAGCCAGGCGTGCCAGAAACCGACAGTGTTACTCATGCGGCAGGAAGGGTCACCTGGCACGTGATTGTACGACTCCTCGTACAGTTGATCCGCAGGAGTTGGAGGAGCCACCGAGGTAGAAGCAGCGACGAGTTCTTGAGCAAAAACTGAGCAGTGGACAAGGCAGTAGAGCTCTGGGAGCAGGTGGACAGGAGCGGAACTAGTGGATACGTCCCTTGTACTTCTAGTTCCATGTTACTGTTGTATTCGTGTGTTTTTACTATGAGATGCAATAATAAAAAGAGACTTATCTTTGTTTTCTTTCCTGTCCTTTTGTTTGGTTGATACTGAGTGGTCCCGGTTAAACTGTTGACATGACCCTCACTTTCGAGATTTCTACTGGAGGAGACCCAGTGACCTCACACTGATTCCGACAGTGTCACTCGACCCTTTGAGGCGAGAGTGACATTTGGATCTCTTAGTAGTTACGTCGAGGCCTTACGACTTCATCCATGGCATGAATGCATCATTCATGGCAGGATTGACTGTATTAGGCAATGGGCGTGGTTCATCCATGGGATGAGACCAAGTTTCTCTTTTCGGAAAAGGAGAAATTTTAGCAGCTCTTTCAGATCTTATGAAATGAAGGAACAGATCATCCAGGAGTGGATGAAGACTGCACAGTGCAGTAAGAAACAAGAAACCAGATCCATTCTAAGAGACTCGAGCGTGTTAAATGTTAAAGAAGAGGAAACTTAAAAGAGAGATGAGTCTGCGAAGCAGCAGACGTGGAGGCAGAGCTAGGAGGGCAGCATGAGGTGGTGTACATCTTAACATGCTACAACCACCTGCCTTAGTTATCCCCGCCAGGCTCAGGGAGTTGGAGAGCGGAGGAAGAGTGTGGCTGCTTGCGGTCAAGGAGTGTGACCCAATGGCTCTAAAAAAATGATTCATGGGACAGTCTGTGTCCACTACTAGCTGCTATAGTAACAGACCTTGATATGAATCATTCCTTGCTTTCACAAATCTTGTTCCAAACCTAGAGTTTCCAGAATCTGTGGACTTGACCCTCACGTCTGGAGATACCTTGGGAGGAGACTCGATAATCACACTTATGCCGACAGTGTGGTCAGACCCTCGATGCGATAGTTTTGGTTGGAATCTCTTGGTGGTAGCGTCGAGGCCTTACGACGTTAGTTTGAGTATGGAATGGGCTATAACTGTCCATACTCAAATTGACGGTTTTAGGCAAACGTCGGGAAGGGTTTTCCTTGTTCTGCGAAAAGGAAACCCCAGGAAGCAGAGGATAAAGTCTTTCACAGTAGGGTGCGACCGATCACACTTGAGTCGGTCAACCTTACCCTCGTGGAAGCAGTCGTTTTGAATTCCTGTTCTAACATGAATTGGAGACCTCTAGAGTTCGATGATGATGATCACGTCCTTATACGGGTCTCACCTCGACATGGTTTACGGAGATGTGGAGAAGGCGGAAAGTTAACTCTGAGGTTCAACGGACCTTTCTAGGTCCACAGCTGGGTAGGCGAGGTGGTTTACCGCTTGACCCATCCACCTCAGTTGCACCAGGTGCACGACGACTTCCACGTATCTCAACTGAAGAGATACGTGCTCGGCCCTTCGCATATCATCAACCATGAGGAGCTGGACGATGACGATGAGGTGTTTTTCATGGAGGTTCCTATGGGGATCGAGGATCGATAGGAGCAGATCCTACGAGGACAATCGATTCCTCGGGTGTGCTTTCTTTGGAAGTACGGAACCTCTAGGTAAGCACATGGGATCAGAAGGCTCAGGTGCGTGTTCAATACCGCTTTTGTGACCCTAGTCTGTGTTGAAGCTTTACGGGGACGTAAATCCATGAGGTGGGAGTAATGAAAAGACTCGGAAATTTCAAGGAAACTTTTTCTTAATTTTATTTGGATTTTTACAAGAACGCAGTTTCTGACGGCGCCTGATTCCGAGGCCCGGTGTGCCTGAAATCATTTTCCGAAGTTTGGCTCGGGTACGTTCAGTGAACGAACGAGCGAGAATTCCTATCTTTTGAACCGGTGCTCGGAATCAAATTCTGAGGGCACCGATGGAACCACATCACCGGTTTTTTCTTAGGAACACCTATTCCGCAGTTGCATTTTATCGAGTTTGGAAGTTAGTTTTTGGGGGTGTTTAATTAAACTGAATAAAAATATGTTTTTGCCATATTTTTATTTGAAGTGGTAGTTAGAACCTCCAAGGGGAGGTTAGTGGAGGGGCCCACCCGCACATAACCCCCCTTGGGTGGATGTTATAAGGTGGGTCCCACATGAGTATCAAACCCCCTTAACCCTCTTGACTCTTGAACTCTCCATTTATGTGCATGAAACTCTCTCTCATTAAATGAGTCTCTCCACCTCCCTCTCATTTAAATTGCAAACTCTTGAAATTCATAAGCTTTGTAGTGTTAATAAAAAAAGTTATGAACTTATTTTATTTGGGTTGGAGTTTAGTTGATTGGGAGACTTTGGAGAAAAAGCTTAGGAAGTCTTGAGTTTCTTCTTTCTCTACGACGAAGAACACGAAGAACGTCTCTTCCGCCACTGAAGCACGATGACTCCATCTTCTTCATCGTTATTCAACCGATGCAAGGAAAGGGAAGCGACGCCCGCGACATCTCCAACGACCTTCATCCGCGTCAAAGGAGAAGACGTCGCCCACGAAGAATGTCGTCAACGACGACGTCACCTACGAACGCTCGTCCACCAACGACGAGTACCCTTCTTCCCTTCCGACGCATGAGCATGAGAATTGAGAGTGTGTGACAAACACGACAATCGAGGAATCGATATCCGCCCTTTTTCCGAGATCGTCAACGAACGACAATTACGAGGTAGGGAATTTAAATTGTGATTGTTGTTGAACCCTCGTTTACTCCCTTGATTTTTATTCTTCATGAATATGTCCAACTGCTATCATTTAACGAGAGGGGGCCGGTCCGCACAAACATGGCCAACCCACCTCCTTTTTCCATGTTGGATTTCTTTGTGGTTTGGTATGGGAAAACGTGGTGCCGTCTCACCACGCGGAATCATGCGACAAGGAAATGTGTGGCGTCGTCGCGCCGCGTCGTGAAAAACAAACAAAGGCGCGATACCGTCGCGCCGCGTCGGAGAAACCCGAAGACATCCGCGGACGGTGTCGGGCCACGGCGAAGGGGCGCAGCACCAATGCGTCGCGCCGGAGATCGACGAACACGGCGGGTTTTGTTAATTGACGTGCAGATTGACGAGCGACGACATAATGGGGCCGGAAAGTATTTTTGAAGCTTGCACAGTAAAGTACGAGACCCGAGATGAATATCGGCTCAGACGGTTTTGAAATCAGACCACCAGAGCAACTCCGGTGGCCCGCGGAAACACCCGGAGGCGGTGGCGGTGCCAGAGCGCGCCGCCGGAAGAATTGGCGGTTGCGGTTGTCCCGCCGCCCTCAATTAATGACGAGGGGCGGGCCGCGCGCACCCCCCCGCTCCACGACTTCGGCTCAGCCACGCCAAGCCTTTGCTGGCCGGTCGGACCGGACTGAGCCGGCCGGGCCGGGCCGGGTCTAGTTGGGTCGGACCCGGTTCGGGCCGACCCAGGGGGGGTCGGGCCGGGTCGGTCCGGGCCCAGTCCCCCCGATTTCGGACCACTTTCAGTCAAATGCCCGTATCATGGGCTACAGACCTCCGATAGATGCACCGTTAGTTGCGTAGCCATCCTTGGAATGAGACGGTCGTTTAAGTATATCACACTCAAGGTTTCGAAATACTTTGGGTTCGGCCGGGTTGGTTCGGATACGAAACCAACCGGGTCCTCGGAGCGGAAACACTTATATCTTGAGCTCCGGATGTCCGATTGAAGTGCCGTCGGCTTTGTTGGATTCCTCTAAGTGAGACGGAACTTTTGGAATAATTCGATCAAGATTTGGATACAGTTGGATATTGTCCGGGTTGGATTGCACCCGAAATCCAACCAATCCCCTGGAACGGAAAAGATGATATCTTTCAGACCAGACGACCGTTTGATGAACCTTCAGCGGCGTTGGTGATCTCGTTGAGAAATGGTCCCTATGAGTATACCCTATGAGAGTTCAGGGTAATGTTGAGATATGGCCGGGTTGGTTCGCTCATGAAACCAACCGGGTTCTAGTGACGAAAAGGCTAATAACTCACAGACCGGGCGTCCGATTGACCAGCCGTCTGTTGCGTTGAGACCCCTATGACGAGAAGGTCATTTTAGATACATCTTAGTGGGACTTTGAGATACTTGAAGTATTGAACTGTAGCTCGTGGAGCGGACCCTCCCTAAAACAAGCGTGCAGAGTACAGAGACCATGTAGCCGACTGAGACCTGACGACTGCTTGACCGACTTGACATGGAGTGAGTCGAATAACACAGGGGACGGAGCACTACTTTGTGAGGTGCAGACCCATGGCGGACAGAGCACTACCTGTGTGACAATGCAGACCGGCGGTACATGTCCGGAGAGTACCTTAGCCGGCTACTAGGGGGTGTGCAGTACTGTGTTTGGGTGGCATACCTCGGCAGGAAGAACTACTGTGTCTGAGTGGCTGACCCACGGTACACGACAGGAGGAGTACCTCAGCAGTCTTAGGTTAGTGAGCAGTACCTCGAAATCCTGACATGACCACTGTACACTCCAGAGACGGGGCTCTTCAGCAGTTACGGTTTCGATAATAAAAATCATGGTTTGAGCTGAGACTTTTGACCTTTGTGTTTACCTCATGATTGAGATGGGTCACTTGATAACTTAGGAATATGTGTGGGCATATAACTGGGTACTGGTTATCCTTTTATTCATGATCTTTGTGTTTCCTCATGATTGAGATGGGTTACTTGATAACTTAGATATATGTATGGGCATATACCTAAGTAGAGGTTATCTGTTGAGATCTTCTTTGTGGTTATCATTGTTTGTTTTAGTGAGAACTTGAGGGTCTCGGGGTACCTACTGAGTATCGTTATACTCACCCCTGTACGGGCTATGCCCGCACCTCGTTGTGTTGGTTTCAGACGACGGGCAGTGCTGACGGAGGCCGAGTGTTCAAGGACTGTATGGTACCCAGAGGTGGACTACACGACGAGTCAGAATCCGGAGGTGGACTTCACGGTGAGACGACAATCAAAGGAGGTTGACGAGCGAGAGTGTTGTGGAGGCTATCTATACCTACCCTTCAGGTAGGATCTGAGAAGGACGACCCAGGAGCCACATCCATCCCTCCAGCTGTTGTCTTTTTCTGTTGTACTTTGTTTAGTTGTAGTTTTAATTTCTTTTGGATTTGTATTCTGGCCCATTTACCTTTCAGCACTTCTCTTTGTACTTAGTGTTTTACTTCCGCTTATACTCTGTGCTGTTTTGTTTACTTTTATAAAGGCAATGCCTTCCCAGTTATCGGGATTTACGCCTTTGGTGCTAGTCTCTAGCCCCTGGCCTATGGAAGCCGGGCTTGGGGTAGTCACGGCATGGGTCCCGAGGACGGGTCGTGACAAGCTGAGCAGTGGATGAGTTTCTTAGAGAAAATATTTCTTGATTTGGGATGTAATGAACGAGAAAAGGATCTCAAAGAATTTTATCGCCTCTCATGAGATGTGGATCAATGCTGATAATTAATTGAAAACATTAACGAGTATGAAAAAGATTAAAATATGTAATATAGTGAGTTTAAAGAACTTTTAATAGGGAAATACATTCCTCGTAAAAAAAGAGCTGATAGGAATATATAATTTCTGAGCCTAAAAAAAGGATGATGATAATGATGCAATGCGTGAGGACAACTTTCGAAGGATACCAAGGCATTCTACAGACTAAATATATAACACAAGAAGTAAGATTGATTTATTATTTGATGGGTTAAAACTATTTATTCATCAATCATTAGTCTCACAATCATTCTCATCATACAAAAATATAGGCTCATGTGCTATCAAAATAGAGAATGAAGTTTTATATGTCTTATGAAGTTAAAGTAAATAAAAAGAAGAAGACAATAGAGGATTAAGATACAGATAAAGAAAAAAAGGAATGAAGTATTTTCCCTTATGTCATAAATGTGGGAAGAATCACTCTGGTACATGCCTTAGAGAAATGGTAATTTTTACATATGTGGAGAAAATGGTCACCAGATTCATCATTGTAAGGGAAAAATGAAGTTGTCAAATGTTATAATTTTAATGATATGGGAAATTATGCAAACAATTTTCCAAAGCATTAAAGATGTAGAACTCAGAAAAAAATGGATCAAGGTCATGCTTATACTATTATTATAGTAGAAGTGGAATGATTAATGTATTTGTGTTTTTGGATTCATGAATTTTGTCATGGTTAGCAGAAGAATGTGATATAAATAAGGATTGTACAACAATACTTTATGTTTTCATTAATATTTTAAATTTATGAAGATAATCATATATTAATTATGATAAAAAAACAAGAGAAACATTAAATTATTTGAGGAATCTGATGTTATAAATGTTTTTTGGAAATTTAAATAACTTTTAGACATAGATTGGACATAAGTATTTTTGATTACTCTAATATATAGAAAGGATTATATTGAACTATGGACTGTATTTTATAAGGATAAAAAAATTATTATGATTATTTTTTGGAATGATATAATAATATAGTATTAGAATAAGGAAAACCATCAGGTCGGGTGATAACCAGTTGCATTAGAAAAAGTTGTGGGAATCGAACCCATAAATGAAGTGAAAAATGGATTTATTGCCTAACACTAGCCTACAAGAATTCCCTGATTATTATAAAATATTTTTCTTCATTTAAAAGGTATATTTTTATATTTGGAACCTTAAACGATTGAGATAAATCGAATATTTTTGAGTTTTGTCTTTTGAAGTGAAATATGAGTTTGCAGCACAGGATGAAGCATTACATGTAAATCAATTATTCTTTATTGTGTTATTATTATACAAATTAACTTAATTCTACAACACTATTAAAAGGTTCATAAAACAATAAAATTTCTAGAACATTTTTTTTACGATTTATAAAATGTTCCCATTAATCACCACATATTTATAGATTTATGATTGTAAACGTTCTCCTAATACTATTATCTATCATTCTCCATCAGAAAGTGATGGTTTTTTCCACTTTCATAGCTATGTTTTTTTACATTGTACCCTAGTATGTGTTATTTCCAGTAACCTTCATACGTACCTTCCTTTATTTTGAAATAGAGGCCTCATTAATCTATTTTTCGACGTAGGATTTGAACTATTATATTTTGAAATGTCAATCCCACAGTTTTCAATACTGAGTTTAAATTGAAAGGAAATAATTTATTGAATACGGGGATAATTCAACACCCTAATCATCCAAGGTATGCTACATTGTTAAATAATTCAATAGTGTGTGAGGTACACAAAATCGAGTTCAAGCACACCATGACCTATCAAAATAGTCATTTAAAAAGTGTTTATGAATAGTATTAACCACATTTATTATTTTATATAATTATAACATTTATTTTTTTTTGTTTTTTAGTCATTTTATAGATACAATTACAATTTTTCATATAAAAGAAGTATTTTTCAAAAAATATATTTGTCTGTATTTTTATGGAAAACCCTTTTTGAAAAAAAATATTTTACACTTTCATATATTCAATATTATTAAATTAAATTATTATTATGAATAGTGAGAAAAAAATTATTTTGGATAAATATTTGGTAATTTTCTGATAAATTTCATATTTTGATGAATAGTGAGAAAATACTGAATTTTAATTGAAAAGAACGTTTTAATAAAAATATTTTATAGTGTAAATTTGTAAATTTGAGGGGTTTTAATGTATAATTAGAATATAATTTTCCATTTAATCCAAATTTGTTCATTGGAACTAATTTCACTTTTTAATTAGACATAATCCCATTTCAATCAATTGGTAGTTTTTGCTTTTAAAAAACCAGCTTTTTGGTATTGACAATGGGAATTAATTGTAAATTAATTTTGTCCACTTTTGTGTTTTGAATTTTGAAAAATGGATTCCATATTTGAAATCAGGAGGTCTAAATTATATAAATATGAATATTTTATTTTTAATCATTTTGAATAGTAACATCAGTAAATATTTTATTTACTATGGTAAAATAGTTAATCTGGAACATAATGGTTAAAAACAATATTATAGTAATATTTAATTACCCTAAAAAGGGTCCTATACCTATTTTATGATAAATTTATGACCTTATTAATCTTTTGGTTGATTTTGGGATACCATAGAGCCACTTGTAAAAGAATATGACACTTCATTAAAAATAATTTAAAGATAAGGAAAATGCAACACAAACATATAACTTTTAGTAAAACAATTTTTATTTGAGGTTATGTAATTAATATATTTGACTATAAATATTAATTATAAATATATAATGATTTCTTACATCATCTTATTTTAGTTATATATTTTTTACATTAAATAATTAAATTTATTTATGACACAATAATGATGCAATAATTTCCATACTTATCAAAAAATCAAATAAATGATATTATAAATATTAAAATAAATTTAAATTGAAACATTTGATGAATTATAATACTTTTATATTTGAATATGAAATTTTAGGTATGATTTTTTTTATTTTTTAGAATTAATAATGTTTTTATTACATTCAAAAAAACAAAATACAAAATAGTGTCAAAATTGTCATAAAATGTTTTTTAAAACAAATACTGTTTTATTAGATGATATAATATTCTAAAAAAAGGTTGATTTGGCCAAAGTACATAATTAATGTTATAATTTTCATTTATTAATAACTTTAGTTTTTCATGGTAGTTTATAGAATGTTTATTAACTATATTGTTTAACAATACAAGAAGACATGGTAAAAGATAAATATTTAACTAAGAGTTAAATATAAAAGATAAGATTAATATGGGGGCTTAATCTAGTAAAAATCGTATTGGTTGAGAGTTTTTAGACCCATCCTAACCTTATCCTATAATTATATCCATTATGAGAAATTATAAACTAAAATTATTTAATATTAAATTAATATTTCATGATTTTCCAAAACATCCCCTCACCTCCCTTATAAAAGGGTAATTTTAATTCTCTCATATTCACACCTCAAAATCATTTTTCCTCGGCCAAAACTAATAAAATATCCTACGAACTACCCTAAAATAATATTATATTCTTTTCTTTGTTCAGAAATCCAACCTTTGAAGCCCTTTGGTTCAAATCAAATGGATGAGCACCAAAGAAGTTGTAATTTTTTCATCACATTTTTCAAGGTTCTTTTCATCTTCCAATTTATCTTTCCTTCTAGTTTCTATACTAAAATAAAAACTCCAATAAATTAAAAATTCTGATATGTTATTATAAAATATTATTAAACCATATTTATTATTCTATCCATCATACGAATGACAACGTCACCATAAGTGCGTACGTACGACTTTCCACCTCCACGTCGTGGTGTAGTTTTTTATTAAACAGTTAATTATTTGGATGGGTAAAATAATAAGTATAATTGATGTAAATAATAAATAAAACATTTTAATTGTTCCTAATATATATTATAAAATATAATTACATACAATTTCACCATCAATAGAATGATATTGTCACTTTTGTGTGCGTACAACTTACCGTCTCCACGACATGATGAGATTCGTTTCGAATTTCACAATTCAAAGATGATTATAAAAACAAATATTACTAATACGTTTGTAATATATAACATAATAATCTACTGTAAGTATATATATATACATATATCTCATTCTCTTACTTCTATTTAATACGATATGAAAAGAGAAACATCATTTATGCGAACGACCGACCTACCATCTCCATGAACGGTGTATTCCATTTAATTTATCAATATATAACCCATATTTGTATTTTTAATATATGTGATGCATAAATAATTTTTTTCTTATGGAATCAATTAAATTATCATATAATTGATACGATTAAGAATACAAGTTAAAAAATGTATGATAAAGAAAGCAATTATTACCTGAAATGATATATTAACATGGAAAGTTTTTGTTAAATAGGTAATATAATTTCCTAAATGAATAAAGGCTGACAAAAAAAATATGAATATGTTTTTGGTATAATTTAATAACATACTATGGTCATTATATTAGAGGTTTAATGTACCCTCGACCAAAAGAAATTAAAAGGTAAGGGCGATTTCCTCAATCTCATTATTATCTGAGATTGTATATCTGTTTGTAACTACTGAAACATATTTTTCATCCATGTACATGTTATATTAAAATTATTTAAAAACGTATCTTTTAAGGTATTATAGAATTGAATCTTTAACTAGATCATTATTTAATTTTTTTTAACAATTTTTTTTAAAATCATTATTATTAATTCCCTTGTTTTCAAAATGATTTTAAGAATTTATTTACATGGACATGATTGATTTGAAGTATTAATGTCATTCTAATGTTTCATTTTGTAATGGGACACATTGATTCAAAAATTTCTTTTAAATAATGTATTTTATAAATTATGCACCTATTAAATGATTTCATGAAAATGGGTATTTTTCTCTATGAGTTCTAATGAATATATTTAACTATGTCAATATACTTTATAGGATATTTTTCTTGATTGCAGTTGATATAATATATTACAATATACAAAATTTTATTGAATTAGTTATGATATATTTGAATGTGGATGTACAATTTTTACCATTTTTTTTGGTTAAGGTATTGAAATATTGTACACCAGTTTTAGTACAAATTTATATTATATGTTTCACGTTTTTAATATAAAGAATGAATTGGACTTAGTAAGTGATGGGAGGGTCCCTCTATATCCCCTCGATGCTTCGGTAGGACTTATAAGACAAATTAATGACTTGACATGAGGCACTGAAAAACAATTTATTTGTAGTCTTGTCACGTGGCCTTGACTATGTGGTTATGATGTCTGGAATTATGCATTTCCTCATCATGAAATTTTTTATTCAATGTGATTATTCATATAGTAGAATATACATTAGCATGATTATATAGTAATGATTGATTTATTTTTTTAATATAATGATCATGTTTGTGTTTAAAAGGATGTTTTTATTACATACCTTGCCTTAAAATTTTATAGCTCCAGCTAAACTATTTACCCTTTTTGAGCATTTGATCCCACCCCATTCTTATATTTAGATTTCCTAGGATTCCTATAAGTTTATTATGATTGATATGTATGGTTAAGCTACGAGAATAGTGTAAATATCAAAGTATTACTTCTATTGTGTTTTTTGTATGAATGTGTAATGTAATGTTTTTTTTGTAATTTATTTTCCAACACTGCTAAAAGGATCGGTCCTTTGGGACTTGATTCCTTATAATAATGAAAATATATTAAAACAATTCACCGGATTCAGGCTTCTCGGGTTGGGGTATTATAGTTGGTAACCTGTGTACTCGACCCCTGTTCTGTGTATATCTTGAGATTGATGCAGAGTCTCCGAGAAGGGCCAACATGCAATGTGACTGGGTCACATGCCATGTGTAATTTAACTAACTCCCAAAACCCTAACCTCTACTCAGTGGTGATCACATTCCTTGTAACCCCATTTTAATCACCATGTTGATCGAGATTTTTCAAAAACATTTGTCTGTCCATCATGTGCCTTAGTCGATCATCCTATGTTTGATCTAATGCTCCATTTACCACAAATTTACAGATCCATTTTCATCTTACCATTGTATCCACAAATTAGTGGGATTCGTCATTTCAATTGGGACTGAAAAAATATTCTAATCACCAACCCAAAAATTTATCAATTATCGATATACCTTTAATTTTCTTGATTTTCCTGCCCCCAACATTATCACACCATAACTTGGTTGTCTTGAGGTTTTATCGTCAATTATGGATCATTGCACCGAGAAATGAAGGGATAATGATCAATCCTTCATTATCCATGAAAAGTGATAAACACACAGAACATATGTTGGAGAAGAAATAATCACAAGGAAACAAAACATATGAAAAAAATTCGACCTTCGTTAATTGCTATCCTAATCTGTTCCTGTAATAATGATCAAAAAATCAAAAAATAAATCAACCCACAAATCCACCAGTTTAAGCCCATCCCACAAGAACAATCAAACTATCGATCAACAAGTCCATTAGTTGGTATGCATTCATCATTGAATCCAAAAATAAGGAAATAAAAAAAATAAAACATCCTACCTTGGGATTGGATTGTTCACTGAAGAGAATCAATAATCATCACACAACCATTTTTGATATCCATTAAAAAACAACATCTATTGATCACCGATCCAATATCTGTTATCAATTTTTTTGAGAGTGTTCTCTAGGATTCTCTCTGGATCCTCTATGAAATTCTGGTTTTATGAGTGTAACCCTAGGTCAATGTATAAATTAATTTTTTTAATGAAACATCATTTTTTCATTATGAGATGTTAAAATAAAATAAATTCTTATTTTATTATATTTATTAAAATGTGAAAAACTAAATTTCAAAGTAGTCCCACCCTAGCCAATATTATGTTTCACCTAGGGTATGATGGGTCACCTTCCACACTTATGTTAGGTTTTCTCATCCGTAGGTGGTGACAGGGTTTCATCCATGAATCCTCATTCAGGAGAAGCACTATGAGTTTCTCAACAATTTTCGAACTGGAGTTCTTCATACTATTCAGGACGAGGTGGAGGTTATGGCTGGGGTGGTCAGTCATCAGTCTGTTAGTGACAGCTCGGCGGATCACCTTAGAGCAGTCAGGCAGGGCCACATGGCCATGGTACAAGTCCGGATTTTGCAGTAGAGTAGACCTAGCAAGAGCATGATCTTGGATGTTCTACAGTTCGAGGTACGATCTTAGTAGCCTCTGTTTTATCTTATGATCTTTTCGATACAGGGGATTCCCATTGCATTATATCTGATGCTTTTGTAAAGAGCCTTGGGCTTTGTATCTATTCCTCTACCGATAATTTGACTATAGACACACTATTGAGGAATAGAACGGTTATTGTATGTTAGTGCAAAGAGTTCCAGCTTGAGGTTGAGGGGTGTCACTACTTATGGGACCTCTATGTCCTAGAGATGACAGGCTATGAAGCCATTCTCGGAATGGACTGTCTATTTCCCTTAAAGGCAGTCGATGATTGTTATCGCCACAGGGTGAGTTTTGTATCACTAGATGGTGGATATTTTATTCATCGGGGTGAGTGGGATGTCTAGTCAAGTCCAGCAGGACCTAAGCATCATAGGCTAGGAGGAGTTACAGCCCATATTTCTAGTCTATATCTGGATGACCACGGGACATCTCAGTTAGACAATCCTCTAGTGGTAGATAATTTCAGGGATGTCATTCCAGAGGTCTTTTCAGGATTTCCACTAGAGCATGAGGTATACTATTCTATTGAACTCATGCGAGGAGCAGCACCTATGTCCATTCCTCCTTATATGATGGCTACACCTGAGTTACATGATCTCAAGAAGTAGTTGGAGGAGTTACATGCAAAGGTTTTCATCTGAACTAGTACTTATCCTTGGGGATCACCAATCCTGTTTACGAAGAAGGAAGACGGTACCCTCATGCTGTTATGAACTATCAGAAGTTGAACCAGATTATGGTCAAGAACCGATAACCCTTGCCAAGGATCAGTGATCTATTCGATCGACTTTGAGGAGCCCGAGAGTTCTCGAATATTGACCTGATATCCGGTTATAATTAGTTGTGCATTAGACCATCAGATATACCTCTTACAGACATCAGGAGCAGGTATGGTCTATATGAGTATATGTTTATGTCATTCGTCCTCATGAACACGCCTGAAGTTTTCATGGCACTAATGAAATGAGTGTTCCATCCATACTTAGACTTTTTCGTGGTGGTCTTCGTGGATGATATATTGGTTTAATCTCACACTCGACACGACCATACCACACATCATGAGATCGTTTTGAGTACACCAAGAGAGCATCAAATATTTTCTAAGCTCTTGAAATGCCACTTTTAGATGGATCAGATTCACTTTTGGGGTCACGTTATCTTAGATATAAGAGTTTTATTCGACTAAGAGAAAGTTAGAGCAGTCATTTCTTGGGGGCAGACGAAGAACAAATTTGAGGTGCGGAGTTTTGTAGGGCTATCTAGTTACTACAGACACATCATATAGGACTTTTCATGCTTATCCGCACCATTGAAAAGTCTGACCAAGAAAGGGGTGATGTTCTTATGGTTAGATTCTTGTTAGTCAGCCTTTAAAGAGCAGAAGGAGATGTTGACTTTAGCACCAATACTAGTCTTTCTAGATATGGGAAATAGCTACACTGTTTACTGTGATGATTCAGGTATCGGGCTTGGAGCTGTACTTATGACGGGAGATGGAGTCGTTGTGTACGGGTCTCAGCAATTGAGGCCACATGAGAAGAACTACATGAGGAACGATCTTGATCATGAGATAGTTGTCCATGCCTTACACTGTTTGAGACATTATCTTCTAGGAGAGAACTTTGTGGTTTCACCGACCACAAAATTCTAAAGTATATCTTCCCTCAACATGATCTGAATTTCAGACAGCGCAGTTGGGTCGAGTTTCTCCAGTCCTTCGACTTTGAGCATTCCTATACTCCGAGAAAACGCAACGTAGTGGCTAATTTGTTAAGAAATAGAACATAGATACATGCAGTTCAGGTGGCCAGTAGTGAGTGGCAGCTTATGGCGTTATTCTATGAGATTCATTTGGAGGTTCACGATAGATAGGGGTAGACCTTTCAATCTTATGTAGCTGTTAACTCTACACTTCTTTATTGGGTACGAATGAGGCATCTATCCGATTCTGAAGGCCTAGTCCTACAGGAATGCAAGTCATGAGAGGACCCTATTCTTAGATGGACAATGGGTGAGGATGAGATCTTGTGTTTTCTAGGACTCGTGTGGGTGCCAGCAGACATATTTGAGGAGCTATTGCGGGACTTGCATTCCTCATTTTGGGTAGTTCATCCTAGCATCACAAAGATTTATCGTGATCTACATCGCCAGTATTGTTGTCTAGGTATAAAGAGAGATGTTTAGGGGTTTTCAATATGTTGTTTCACTTGTCAGTAGGTGAAGTCCGAACATCATTAACCAAGAGTTATTTTAAAGCTATTACCCATTCATGAGTGGAAGTGGAATGACGTTGCGATGGGATTTGTGATAGGTTTTTCGAGATCTCCTTGTGGGAATGACACAGTATGGGTTGTCATTGACATAATCACGTAGTTTTCTCACTTCTTGCCTATCAAGGATACCTTCAGTGTTAATGAGCTGGGATGGTTGTACATTTGAGAGATTGTACTTCGGTATGGAGTTTTTCACTCCATATTTTCAAACTGGGATGCACGTTTTATTTCACATTTATGGAAGGGGATTTGAGAAGGCTTTGGGTACATAAGTACTTTTGAGTACAACATACCATCACCAGACTGAGGACAGTCCGAGCGTATGATTCAGGTGCTTAAGGATATGCTCTGAGATTTCATTTTAGACATTGGAGTTTATTGGGAGAAGCATATACCTCTTTTGGAGTTCACCTACAACAATATATTTTATGAAACTATTCACATGTCACCTTATGTGTCGTTGTATGGTAGGCCATGACGATCACATTTATGTTGGCTGGAGGCAGGAGAGGCAGCTTTGCTGAGACCTTGCCTTGTTCAGGAGACCTCAAAGTCGATAGATTTGATTCAGAAGAGGATGGCTACATGATAGTCTTGACAGAAGTCTAATGTTGATGAACAGAGATGACCTTTGGAGTTCGAGGTCGGGGATCAGCTTTTTCTACCGGTCTCGCTGACGTTGGGACACAGGATGATTCGGGTATAGAGTAAGAATACACCACAGTACGTTGGGCCATTTGAGGT
Source organism: Viscum album (assembly GCA_963277665.1). Taxonomy (NCBI): domain Eukaryota; kingdom Viridiplantae; phylum Streptophyta; class Magnoliopsida; order Santalales; family Viscaceae; genus Viscum; species Viscum album. The sequence continues at coordinate 1,705,506,543 of OY728140.1, read as the reverse complement.
GTTGGAGAGAGTTGGGTGGGTTGCGTATCGACTGCAGTTACCTCAGAGGTACCGTGCTATGCATGACATCTTCCATGTTTCTTAGCTCTGACATTACTTTTCAGAGTCGTCTCATGTCCTTTAACTTGATGAGGTTGAGCTCGAAGCGGATGCATCGTTTGAGGATCATCCCATCCATATTTTTGATCGCAGTATGAAGGTTCTCCATGGATGGTATGTTCCTCTGGTATGGGTGCTAGGGCATCATGGGCATGTAACGGACGAGACTTGGGATAAATAGGATGGTGTATGACCACAGTTGCCGGAGCTGTTCGGGGTTTCTTCTTATACACCTCAATAGGGAAATTCATAGAGAATTTCATTAGGGGGGGGGGAGTTTTTAAGAACCCATACCTTCTTTTCAGGTATGTTTTTCTTTTTCCTAGAGTTTTTGAGAACATAATAGTTTCTGGAAATTATTGAAGTACATGCCGTGTACTTTAAAAGTACACATTGTGTACTTTGATGCTGCTTGAGGATGCGTGTTGGCCGGGTCATTACCATGCACATGAACATGTAGGGGTGACTTGGAGGCCGCCTAAAGCGGAGTAAAGAAATGCCTAGTACACTCCATATACTCCAATAGTGCACATCGTGAATTTTTTTTTCACTAAACGCACCGGGGCCGCGTCATAACCCCAGAAAAATTTTCTTCTCCAGTTTCTTTAACCAAGAGCATCCGTACGACCACAGATCTTCGACGAAACCTCGATCCTCTGTCTGTTCTACAAATCAATAGTCATCGATTGTGTTGGAACCGCAATGGTAAGCTCTTCCTTCTCCTAGGGCTTCGTTTCCCAATTCCTGCCCTTTCTAAATTTATCATGGGTTGAGAATTTTGGACATTTTCGTAGATCTACGATGTTCCAAAGAGATTAAAGCATTGAGGATCGAGTATATCAATCTCCTAACTTCGAGGTAGGTGGTTTGTGCCTTTCTGTAGAATGTCTTTGAGTATTTGTTCAAATTCCACCAATACCCTTAAATGAGATATTGCGTGATTCCTGTTTTTCCCTCGTTGTTAGCTTGAATTGCATATATTCTTGAGTAGAGGTCTATGATTGTGAATAGGGTAATTTAATGCACTTTGGATGCTTTGTCTACGCATGTTTTCTTGTTTATGACCGTTTGGTCTAGTTTTCACTATTAGGAAATTGTTAGTTCCATGCCTAGATTGTAGGATGGTATGATAATTCTTCCATGTTGATATGCCTTGGAATGCTAGAGAAGTAGTTCTTGAGGATACTTTGCACCGTTATGCGATGCGATACTTGCTGATTTTACACAGGGCTATGAGAAACTAGTCTTGTAGGCCATAGGGAGAATGGATGTAAGGGCTTCTCCAGAGTGTCTTATAATACGTTGTGAGACCACAAGAGAAATTGACGTTGAGTGCTTGTTCAGAGTGTCTGTAGTTCCATGACACGGTCCACAGGGGGAATGAGACGTTTAGTGCTTCCCAAGAGCACCATTAGTATGATACGATACTATAAGGGGAATTGGCGGTGAGTACTTCCCTAGAAAGTATATTCTTTAGCTGAACCAGAGGGGTGAGACTGTGTGTTCTTCCCAGAGGGTTGCTAGTACTTGTAGGTTGAACCATAGGGGTTAGGATATGAGAATTACCCAGAGGTTACCTATTTGTTCTACTTGATTGAGTTGATGCTTACTTGTTTGTAAATTATATGCTAGAAACTGCGTAATGTTAACTGTTTAGTACTTCCCTATTTACTGTTTATTGTACCTTTACCTTCCATATATTCACTGACTGTTAGGCACAAATCCATGAGTGGTTTCCTACTAGGAATTTTTCTAAAACCCTATTTGGGCCATGCTTTTGGGCCCAAACCGATTATATTATTGCATGTATTGATAAGTGAAATCACCCTTCCACTTCTGGTTCTTGATTGCACTAGAGTTGGAGAGCATGGGACCAAGCCGAGGCTTGCGATGCGGAGGAGTTTATCATCTCTTGATTTTATTTTGAACATTGATTAAGTATTTTATTCATCATTGTGACTTATTTGGCGATTTTCCTAGACATATACATTTCATGCATCATTTACATATATTTTCTGCTCCAATTTTTTATTTATTAGTCTTCCACAGTTCAATTCTGTATGGATTGTTTACTTCATCCGCTTTTGTTTATTTTTTTATCTTCCGTTGTGTACTCTGCCAATGAGGTCATAGTTTCCCCACTATCACACCCAAGTCTCTCGCTGCTAGTCGGCAGCCTCTGGCATTCGGGGAAATGCGCTTGAGGGCATGTGACCAACCGGATATGGGGCGCCTCGTGGTGGCTTTTGGAACAGGGGCATTACAACTAGGAACAAAATAATCTTATTTGGTGCATAATATAAAATTTATCCCATAAATATATTACAATTATATAATAATCATATTCATAACATATTTAAAATCATTTTCTCAAAACTGAATAAAGATAACCTAAGAACTTGTAATATCATATACTCAGTATCTGTAAAATAAGATATATTAACCAAGTATAATTTTAAATTAAAATATATTTATAATTACATACGGTAACGAACATTACATAAAAATTTCGCACCAAGACTTTCATAGATCATAAACATGATTCATGGGATCGAACATAATAATTTTTTAAAAGATGGCCCATAAGTGTCATAAATCATTAATAATAATTTAATACTATAAAATTGTTGAGAAATAATTAATTTTGAAAAAAATACGATGTCAAGGTTATATTCCAAGACTAGTTACATACCGGATTAAAAATCCTAATTGGGTTTCCATTGTTGATCAGTTCCCACATACATCTCGTGGTGGATCACAACACGATTGTATCCTATATTTGATGTGGACACACATTCTTCCCCTAGTAGATCAATCCCACATACTTGTTTCCCATTTTAATATCATGAGATATATATCTCTGACCAATAAATTGGTGGGAGATATATGATACAAATTTATTATAATAGAAAGAACATATATGTTTGTCAAAATAACCTAAAATATTCATCATATCATAACTGATGATATGAAATTAGTTTCATTAACATTTCATAATGTCATAACCTATGGAAGATAAAAAATATTATTAATAATTTACCATTTCATTACAGAAAAACCAATTAAAAGAAGAATATTTCATAAGTCATATTAGATTGAAAATGTTTTTTATCGATCAATAAAAAAATTCCGGGAGAAAAATATCATTCACATGATTAAAAACACATTTCAAAACAAAATAAATTTTGAAAAACATTTTATTTTAAAAAAATTAATCATTATAATGAAATATTAAAATAAAAAAAATTATATCATGTAAGAAAATTTAGATCATACCATACACGGTTAATAATGATTCAATTTACATTTTAGGTAAAATAAAATATAGATTTATTAGAGAAAATAAAATGAATATTAAATTTAATACATATTTTAGGAAACCATTGATTGTGATAAAAACACTTTTGAATACATTCATATTGGAAATTATTTTCAAAAAAATGGGCTTATAAACAAAGAGGTAAACAATGATTGGTACTCTTATTTTTTTCTCAATTATCATAATTATAAAATTGTGTAAAATGGTATTATTACATGAAAAGATCATTATTTACTATAATAGATTAATTTTATTCACTTTTTTCGGATATGAAATATTTGAATTTATCATTAGAATCAATGTCATAAAAAATTATGAAAAATAGTGAGATTATAATAGTAAAATATTACCCCTTTGGTATCTTTGAATCAAGAGAGCCATGATGAAACAAAACATAATAGAAGATAATATAATATGAGTAAAAATAAATTCATGATATTATACATCAATGGTGTAGGGTATTCACTATTTTAATTAATATAGGTGAATAACATAAAGTACATATCGAAGAACGCCTACTAAAATGTAATAAATTAAAATTTTAATAACATTTGAACTATACACCCCCAAAAGGGTGGTCAAAAATGGATAGGTAAACCCCATGTATTATTATAATGATAATCATAAATTTCATTCATGGGTATTATTTAAACCACAAAAAATAAATATGTGGTGAATATGGAATGTGACTTCATAAAGTAACAATTACGACGGAGATCCCCTACCTTATGTCTAGACATCCACAAAAATAGTTTAATAATCCTATATAATAAATATAAGTTTTATTTTAATCTATTAAATAAATATATTCATATGTATAATACCATATATATTTCACTTATGAGCATTTATTACCCATTTATTAAATATTAATTATCAATGTAACATTTATAGTAACAACTAGTTTGCCTTTTCATATATTTTTTGATTTGATATATTTTGGTTCGTATTAAATTTATCATGATTACATCAGATCAAAAATTATATCCCTGATATAGATATTAGATACAATCATTATATATATTTGTATTAATATATAAAATTAATGAAAAATAAATAAATTACATCATTCTTATGGATGGTAGGTAGAACATATACATGAATGATGTTTCAATATTCATGTTGTATTAAAATAAATAAATATAAATGATATGTTATAATTTAATATTAATATTAATTTCAAATATGTCACATATTTTTATTAAACCCACACTTATTTCCTTTTATACAATTCATGAAAAAATCACATCGTTTCGCGATGCGAAAGTACAAGATAGACATGAAACAAATTATAATATTCCCAATATAGGGAAAGCATGATGTTTTTTATGAAAAAATAATTTATAAATAAAAATAATATTATAAATATTATATATAATAAATCAGTCTATCATTATTTCCAAATTTGGAAGGTAGTAATGAAAAAAGAATAACATTGGTTCCTAAGAAAGTAGTTATCCATACAAAAGAATGATGATCAAATAAACCATTAGATGGAATTGTAGATTTTATGTAATTATATTAACATAAAAATTTATTATTTTATATAAGATACTATGGTTATATTGTAATCATTAAGAAATAATAATTAAATGATTTGGAATAAGATATATAAAAACAGTCATGGTTGATCGACACATCTTCCTCGGGTATCATTATTTTTTTTGGACCAAAATACTTCCTAAGAAGGATTAATATCTCAAATAAGACATAAACGATGAGATGAAGGATTTTAAGAATTGATTTGTGATGTATTTCATCAAGATAAATTTTATTCATGATATAAGTAAGAGATGAGCGAGGGATATCTTTTATAAATGTGTAAGAGGATACAACTAGTTTCTATTAAAATAATTTAGTGCTCCAACATTTATCATATGTAGAAAGGGAATAAAATGGGAGAATATTGAATGATATAATTTGTATGGTGTATATATTCCCAAAAAATAGTTTTCTATAGGATTATAGCTTATTCTTACCCTTATATTAATAGTTTAAATAGTTTTTAAACTCTTTTTTTACATTAACTATGGTAATTAAATTTTACAACATTCACTATTAATTTAATTCCAACATATATTAAACATATTATATAATTCAAATTATATTGAATGTAATTGTAGAATCCATTTTTTAATATATTATTAAAATATGAGGAAACTTTTATTTCAAAATTAATACCACATACATGAGAAGAGATAGGGGTTTTTGTAGAGACCCGAAGCTTGACGTACATTGACATTACATTACATTCACGGAATACTTAGTACATAACAAAAACACACACTAAAGGATCGTAATAGTTTAGTGTCTTTGGAAACTCGGAACGTAATCTTCTAATCGTGGTGAAAGTTCTTCAATATCTCCCATAAAGGTCATCCCTTTTTTTTACCTAAAACCTTTCTTTATATCCTGGGGAAAAGAAAACATAAAAGGGTGAGCTCAAATGCTCAGTAAGGGTAAACAAAAGAAATTTCAATCACATCATATTCATAAGAACATAACATTTTGGAAATCATAACCTGCAAAAGAGAGCATAATTTCATAACATGGGATAAATCATGGTAGTGAAATGTAATCACAATAATAATAACATAAAACATGAAACTTTGTGGCAATCACACATAATCATAGAGAATCATTTCTTGTTAGTCATGACTCATTGCCAAGACTATCTTAGTGGACAAAGTCCCTTTCTGAATCGAGTAACCCTCGTTTCAGTCCTGTTTCACTGAACCGGTATAACCTACCATTCCAGCCATGTCTATCTCATGAGATATAAAATCTTTACCCAATGCATTGGAGGGAGATATAGGTCCCACCCATCTCTTAATGAATCCTTTCTTATGTGTGCCACAAAATCATAAATCATACATCATTTCATAACCCATGTAATAAAAATGGGATTCTTAAACAACATGACATCATAAAACCATTCATATAAGATAAAGGAATTCATAAACATAATTCCATCACAACATAGTCAAATCAATGTAAAAATATGGATAGAAACAGAACCTTTTATTATCTTAGATGGAAATTAATTTTGATAAAACACTTGAATTGAATTCTTGAGGAAAATATCCTTTGTTCTTTAAAATCAATTTCTTTTCACAAAACATCATGCAATTTTAAAAGAAAGAGATTTTATTGAAAATATTCATGAAATCTTTTAGAGGAAGCTTTATGAATATAAGGCTTTATAACACATTAGAAATCCGTTCATGCCGTATAAGTTAAAAAAACATTCTTTGTACTTTTGTCAAAAAAGTCAAAATGTACCTCGTACGAAAAAACGACAAATGATTCCTTTCATATTCTTTACTAAAAACTCACCGAAGGGTAAAATTGGATTTAAACTAGTGTAAGTGGATGGAAACAATATTACATATTGAGGGAACATGGATGTGGATGATAAAATACACCCCAGTAATTACTTACGAATAAACAATCTCGGATAAAAATGAGATTGTGATATTTCCCTTACCTTAGGTCCAATTTGCTTCGTATGTGTCCGAACCTCCTCTTCTTTGAAGTGCCTCTTTGAGACCTCCTCTTAGGGCACTAGAATTGGTCTTTGAGGAAGACCAGAACCTCTAGGATGTTTCTAGGGAAGTGGAGAAGAGATTTTGGCAGGGGTTGGCCGAGCTTGAGTGCTCAATTTGGTGTGAGGAGGAGGGGGAGGAGGTGTCCTTTTATAAGGGAGGAGAGGGGCAACTTAGGAATATCTCAAAATATTATTTTATATTAAAGTCAAAATCGGTTTATAATGGTTCCAAAGGGTATTATTTCGAAGCTAAGGTGGGGAAGGGTCGAAATCCTATCAACCAATAAGATTTAGACAAGTTTAGGGTATTATTTTAACCTTATCAATTAGATTTAACTCTATGTTAAATAATTTTACTTTTACCGTGTCTTTTTGTTTTCTTTCACTATATGGTTAATATACTTACTATAACATGCCAAACGAACCCCAAATTGTTTATTATTAAAATATATATCCTTATCTAAGTCATTTTGCCGAGCCTTAGATTTTTAGGAATAAAATAACAATTAATAATATAATATTTGATTTAAAAACTATTTTGTGTAAATTTTGACACTATTTGATATATGATTTTTGTGAAAGTCATAACAGATTTATATGTTCGAACCAAGTTTAATAAATAAACACTAATATATCATAGTAACCTATAAAATTAGTGGAATTCATAAAAAGTCTCAAATTACATTCATTTGAGCATTTATAACATCAATTATGTTAATATTTCCTTAAAAAGGGTAATTACTGCATCATCGTTGTGTCATAACTAAATTAATTTATATAAAGTCTAAAAATTATAAATAAAATATCATTATGTATGAAATCTTTTTATCTTTCTAATGAATATTTGCAATCGAATTTATATTATGTATAACCCTATATTAAAAATGTTTTAGTAAATAAACTTTGATTTTGCCTCTTTTAACTCTTCTTTGAATTAAATAATAATAAATGTCCTAATCTAATCCAAGTGGGCCTAAATGGTCATATTTTATTCATAAGGTTGTTTTTGGTCGAATTACACTTATCCAATATAATTAGGACATGTGTTAGGGTAATAGTAATATCATATTTACCCTTAGTTACCCTATTTACTATTAACCGCGGTAAAAAAAGTAAAAAGTTACTATTCACCAAAAAATTATTTTTATCTCATTGAACTACATTTTACTTACTGATATCAACCGTGTCTATCGGATTTTCGAAATTCCATTCACAGAAGCGGTAAAATTAAGTTTTATGCAAAATTCAGTTTTTTAACCTACCACTTAGTAGTTTCACTATTCATCAAAAATTGATGTTTTTCAGAACAATGCCAAAATTTCATCCTAAGCTATATTTTATATTCCGAATTCAAAAATGAAATCTATTTTACCAAATTCATAACATAGAAGTTGCATTAATTAATTTTATAATTAAATCCCGCTGTTAAAACAAATAGCGTGTTTTTAAGAAACAATATCTATCAAAAGATTGACACTTGTTTATGTCTAGTTTAAATGTGAAATTACATCCAATGACCAAAATTGTATTAAATTGTCAAAATATATTCTAAATATACTTTAGAACCACTCAAATTAATAATTTATCACTATTAATTATTTCGATTGAAAAAGTTGTTTTTAACTAAAATTTAGTAATTTTCACTATTCATCAAAATATGAAAGTTATCCGAAAATCACCAAAATTTCACCTTAAGCTAATTTCGATATTCTGAATCCAAAAATGAAGTCCATTAAGATTTACAAAATTTCAAAAAGTGGTTATTACTATTCATAACTGCTAGTTTTAAATAATATTTTAATAGCATATAGTTGTTTCGTGAAACTCAGTATTGCGTACTACACATGCTATCGAGGAAGGTTGCGATTGCGTGTAATGCAAGGCAAGTCAAGGATGCGTGTTGTGCAATCTCCTTTTGGTTTAGCATACAACACAAGACATTAGTGAAATAAAAAAGAATATTTTTCATAAAATCTCGGGCTGTTACATTCTACCCCCCTTAAAATGAATTTCGCCCTCGAAATTCGTCGGGGTTATAAATGGTTTACTATTCGAAAGTTTCTTTAATAGAAACCCACATCGTAAAAAGGAATACCAAAACTTGGCTTTAAAAACTAAAGTATGAAATGTAACAATTACCCAAATAAACTAATCACTGGGTTTCCACATATGTGAAAATATGGATATGGAAGAGAAATCTAACCATCATGTTCTGATGGAGAGTGGTAGAGAACATGGCTATGGAAAAGCCAGTAATCACAAATCCATAAATTTGTGACGATCTAAGGTACCATCTAATTCATCAGGTATAAGAGAACTAGGACAACATTTTTGGTTTCCAAGATCATTTCCCTAAAGTTAAAGTATTTGAATTAGAATAAATACTTACTTTATTTTGGTACAATCTCACTGTTGTTCGCGCCTTTAACAATTTCCACTTCATCTCTTAAATAAATGAAGTTGAATTTGTTATTCGTGAAGTGTTAGCAGATCATGTGATAGAAGGATGGGTCATTCCATCTATTTCAAACAAAGGGTTAGCAAAAGTTATAAGTCCATCTTATAGTGAGATTAATCGTATATGGTTCCAAAAATGAACTTATACTTCATATATCATACCGCTTAATAAAATAAAACTAGTTTCTACTAAACGGGGACTTCCTGTAGGCCAGTGGTAGGCGATAAAGGCCAGTCGCACTTCGGTTGTGGGTTTGATTCCCACAGCCTTGTCCGAAGCGATGGGCTGTCGCCCGTCCTGCAGGTTGTCCTTTTTCTAAAACTATATTACTATAACATCCCATCGATAATATCGAAAAACAAACAATAATCCATTCCAATCTTTAGGCTTATCCATAATACTGGAGTCCACTCTCATAGTGAAAACGATTACCAGAGATTTAATACCATCGTTGAACCCCGTATATCATAAGATATGTTTTGTTGGTCACATTCCAAACATTCAAAGTCCTTAATCATGTATTCTCTTGAATACCCATTAAACCTCAGTGAAAACTTGAATGTAGTTAAAAGTTAACACTTTCCACATACCAAAATCCTCAAAATTCTATATACTCAAACCATGATATCACTTAGTCCTTATATCAATCATGAGCTCATGAATACTATCAAACATTTAATTTTCTCCTTATCCCTTCATTATGCGCATATCATCTACATTCCAAAAATATCTGAATAACCTTTCATGGATACTGGTAACATTAATCACACACTTTCAAAACACAAGGAAAGACAACAGTGTAACAATCCATAGATGTCTCTTTATTCCAAAATTACACATGATAAACATGTAATCATTCCACTACATTCTCAAACCATTGACCGAGCTTCAAAAATTCTTTCATCTCACATATCATTTGTAGTCTCTTCATCATCATCCACATAAATACTACCCATATGACCATACTGATTCTCTTCATGAGTCTTTCCCTTAGGGCATTTGTTTGCATAATGCCCATACATTCCACATTTAAAACACTTAACCATTTTTGATGTCGTAGCAATACCATTATCCTCATCCATGGTGTTAACTGACCCTTTTCCTTTGCACTTACTTGCTTTGTGTCCTTCTTTTCCACACCCAAAGCATCTTCCAGTTCCCTTGAAACATTCTCCTTGATGCCTCTTCCCACATGATTTACATAGGGGAAATTGAACTTTCTTTCCTCTATGATCATCATGGAACTCCATCTTTCTCTTATTAGTCGAGTCAGGAAACTTACCAAATTTTACTTTATTGATCAGGTTGTGAGATTGCTGATTCGACATAATAATGATGTTTGGACATCCAAATCCCATTTCATTTGGTTGCTCATGAAGAATATCATTCCATTGTCCATCATATCCTCCATTATTGTGAATCATCTTGTTTCCAGCCATTTTCTAAAACCCAAACAGAATAGTGTTAGATGCAAAAATCGTAATAAAGGGGGAGTAACTTAAATATCTATCATCTTTGGTTTAATCTAATATCGTTACCATAGTTCTAGGACTATATCCTATACGTATACTTATCCTTAGGGGCATCCCTAGACATACCTTAGAAATATCTCTAGGGATCTCACTAACGTTTTCGCATCCTAGTTTCCAAAGGTTGACTAAACCTTTCCTCTGATACCAACTGTAGCGGTCTGGAATTACTTCCAGTGGACTATAATTGATACCTATCAGGGCACTCCATGGGCGGCTACACCCCCTGGGCGGGACACACCACCATCCCCAGTGGCATCCATTTCCTCATGAAGCCCTTGGGCGGAGAGCCATGCTTCGTCCAACGCTCACATGTGAGAGTTCCCAAGGATCGGATACATTCCTACCTCCTTTGCCTCTGATACCAACTGTAGAGACCCGAAGCTTGACGTACATTGACATTACATTACATTCTCGGAATACTTAGTACATAACAAAAACACACACTAAAGGATCGTAATAGTTTAGTGTCTTTGGAAACTCGGAACGTAATCTTCTAATCGTGGTGAAAGTTCTTCAATATCTCCCATAAAGGTCATCCCTTTTTTTACCTAAAACCTTTCTTTATATCCTGGGGAAAAGAAAACATAAAAGGGTGAGCTCAAATGCTCAGTAAGGGTAAACAAAAGAAATTTCAATCACATCATATTCATAAGAACATAACATTTTGGAAATCATAACCTGCAAAAGAGAGCATAATTTCATAACATGGGATAAATCATGGTAGTGAAATGTAATCACAATAATAATAACATAAAACATGAAACTTTGTGGCAATCACACATAATCATAGAGAATCATTTCTTGTTAGTCATGACTCATTGCCAAGACTATCTTAGTGGACAAAGTCCCTTTCTGAATCGAGTAACCCTCGTTTCAGTCCTGTTTCACTGAACCGGTATAACCTACCATTCCAGCCATGTCTATCTCATGAGATATAAAATCTTTACCCAATGCATTGGAGGGAGATATAGGTCCCACCCATCTCTTAATGAATCCTTTCTTATGTGTGCCACAAAATCATAAATCATACATCATTTCATAACCCATGTAATAAAAATGGGATTCTTAAACAACATGACATCATAAAACCATTCATATAAGATAAAGGAATTCATAAACATAATTCCATCACAACATAGTCAAATCAATGTAAAAATATGGATAGAAACAGAACCTTTTATTATCTTAGATGGAAAATAATTTTAATAAAACACTTGAATTGAATTCTTGAGGAAAATATCCTTTGTTCTTTAAAATCAATTTCTTTTCACAAAACATCATGCAATTTTAAAAGAAAGAGATTTTATTGAAAATATTCATGAAATCTTTTAGAGGAAGCTTTATGAATATAAGGCTTTATAACACATTAGAAATCCGTTCGTGCCGTATAAGTTAAAAAAACATTCTTTGTACTTTTGTCGAAAAAGTCAAAATGTACCTCGTACGAAAAAACGACAAATGATTCCTTTCATATTCTTTACTAAAAACTCACCGAAGGGTAAAATTGGATTTAAACTAGTGTAAGTGGATGGAAACAATATTACATATTCAGGGAACATGGATTTGGATGATAAAATACACCCCAGTAATTACTTACGAATAAACAATCTCGGATAAAAATGAGATTGTGATATTTCCCTTACCTTAGGTCCAATTTGCTTCGTATGTGTCCGAACCTCCTCTTCTTTGAAGTGCCTCTTTGAGACCTCCTCTTAGGGCACTAGAATTGGTCTTTGAGGAAGACCAGAACCTCTAGGATGTTTCTAGGGAAGTGGAGAAGAGATTTTGGCAGGGGTTGGCCGAGCTTGAGTGCTCAATTTGGTGTGAGGAGGAGGGGGAGGAGGTGTCCTTTTATAAGGGAGGAGAGGGGCAACTTAGGAATATCTCAAAATATTATTTTATATTAAAGTCAAAATCGGTTTATAATGGTTCCAAAGGGTATTATTTCGAAGCTAAGGTGGGGAAGGGTCGAAATCCTATCAACCAATAAGATTTAGACAAGTTTAGGGTATTATTTTAACCTTATCAATTAGATTTAACTCTATGTTAAATAATTTTACTTTTACCGTGTCTTTTTGTTTTCTTTCACTATATGGTTAATATACTTACTATAACATGCCAAACGAACCCCAAATTGTTTATTATTAAAATATATATCCTTATCTAAGTCATTTTGCCGAGCCTTAGATTTTTAGGAATAAAATAACAATTAATAATATAATATTTGATTTAAAAACTATTTTGTGTCAATTTTGACACTATTTGATATATGATTTTTGTGAAAGTCATAACAGATTTATATGTTCGAACCAAGTTTAATAAATAAACACTAATATATCATAGTAACCTAGAAAATTAGTGGAATTCATAAAAAGTCTCAAATTACATTCATTTGAGCATTTATAACATCAATTATGTTAATATTTCCTTAAAAAGGGTAATTACTGCATCATCGTTGTGTCATAACTAAATTAATTTATATAAAGTCTAAAAATTATAAATAAAATATCATTATGTATGAAATCTTTTTAGCTTTCTAATGAATATTTTCAATCGAATTTATATTATGTATAACCCTATATTAAAAATGTTTTAGTAAATAAACTTTGATTTTGCCTCTTTTAACTCTTCTTTGAATTAAATAATAATAAATGTCCTAATCTAATCCAAGTGGGCCTAAATGGTCATATTTTATTCATAAGGTTGTTTTTGGTCGAATTAAACTTATCCAATAGAATTAGGACATGTGTTAGGGTAATAGTAATATCATATTTACCCTTAGTTACCCTATTTACTATTAACCGCGGTAAAAAAAGTAAAAAGTTACTATTCACCAAAAAATTATTTTTATCTCATTGAACTACATTTTACTTACTGATATCAACCGTGTCTGTCGGATTTTCGAAATTCCATTCACAGAAGCGGTAAAATTAAGTTTTATGCAAAATTCAGTTTTTTAACCTACCACTTAGTAGTTTCACTATTCATCAAAAATTGATGTTTTTCAGAACAATGCCAAAATTTCATCCTAAGCTATATTTTATATTCCGAATTCAAAAATGAAATCTATTTTACCAAATTCATAAAATAGAAGTTGCATTAATTAATTTTATAATTAAATCCCGCTGTTAAAACAAATAGCGTGTTTTTAAGAAACAATATCTATCAAAAGATTGACACTTGTTTATGTCTAGTTTAAATGTGAAATTACATCCAATGACCAAAATTGTATTAAATTGTCAAAATATATTCTAAATATACTTTAGAACCACTCAAATTAATAATTTATCACTATTAATTATTTCGATTGAAAAAGTTGTTTTTAACTAAAATTTAGTAATTTTCACTATTCATCAAAATATGAAAGTTATCCGAAAATCACCAAAATTTCACCTTAAGCTAATTTCGATATTCCGAGTCCAAAAATGAAGTCCATTAAGATTTACAAAATTTCAAAAAGTGGTTATTACTATTCATAACTGCTAGTTTTAAATAATATTTTAATAGCATATCGTTGTTTCGTGAAACTCAGTATTGCGTACTACACACGCTATCGAGGAAGGTTGCGATTGCGTGTAATGAAAGGCAAGTCAAGGATGCGTGTTGTGCAATCTCCTTTTGGTTTAGCATACAACACAAGACATTAGTGAAATAAAAAAAGAATATTTTTCATAAAATCTCGGGCTGTTACAGTTTTAAAGGGAAAATGTTTAACATTTACAAAATATTTATATAAATATTTAATATTTAATTTACTAAAATGACCTATATTGGATTAATGGATGTTTAGTTGAACTAATTGAAAATTATAATTAATATTAATATATTTTTGAATATAAAATAAATTAACTGATATTTATATTTTTAATTAAAAATCATTATCATTAGTTATTCATCGTATAATGAACCATTTCCTGAAAATTAAATAAATTTAATTGAAATTATTATGATATGATTATTTCAAAAAAAAATATGTATGATGTTCTAAATTTTTTTATTAAATTTAATTAAAATTAATCTTAATATTATTGTGTGATGCAGATAATACATTTTTTAGAAGTTGTTGTTTAAGATGTAAAATTGGATTTTTATTATTTCTTAATCAAAAAAATAAGAAAATTTTAAGCATTTTACAGAATATATGATATATAAAATTGAATAAAATCATTCTCCAAAATTTATTAAATATATTTATTTTGGGAAAACATGTTTTTGTTTATAAAAACAGCTTTTAGAAATTGATTTTCTATATTCTCAAAATGTTTTAGGTTCATTTGCTAAATAATTGGTCCCCAATTTATATATTCGCTATACACGTGTAAACCATATATTTTAATAATTTATTAAATCATATTAATACCTGAAAATCCGAAATATTTTTGATAACAATAATATTAAATAGTAATATCTTAATAATATGAAATGTGTCATTTGAACATAGTGTTGTATGTCATAAAAGACATAATCAATATTGCATGTAACAAAAAAATTCAAAAAAATTAAATTATTATAATAAACTAACTAAATCATAGTTTGTTACATTGTAAATGGTAGATCCAACATAATAAAGAATAGTGATAAATTATTATTGAGGGTTTAATATATTTGGTTATATTTGGATGTAGTTTTTCTTGAGTAGGACAGTTAGTGACGGGAAGATACCCCTAGGGAGACATGCAGTCATTTGGTATGTTGATCATTTTTTAGAGTATGAGTAACATGTAGTTCTATAGTTCAGTGATTTATACATTCCTAGAAGTTTGTACGTCGCTTATAGGATCATGTGACACTTCGTATTCTTCCTCTTCCGTGATATACGAATTGAGTGTTAGTCAGAAATATTGATAGTGGTATTAGATAATATGATACCTGTACATATTTTTGTATGTTCCATCATTAACTCTGATGCATAAGCATGATAGTCTTCAGTATTGTATAAAATTGTGTTCCATTGTTCTCGTGATATATAGTTTTAATACACATTGATACACATGATTTCCATCATTTTGGTAAAATGAAATAGTTAATTATACGGGTTTATTGAATATAATAGAAGAAGCATGAAATTAATCATTGTTCATAAGTCATTTATTGATTAGAATGTCCTAATAAATAGTGGAAATTGATTTTTAATTATCATTGGATGATTTTACATAGGGATGACTGATTTTCACACTACTAATAGGTTTGTTTTTTTGCTTATATTGATGATGTTAATGAAGTGTGTTAGCATAACAAAGGATATCATCACTATTATGTTTATACTAAATCTAGAATTGTACAATTTTATTAAGAAGGTTTTATGCTATTTTCATCCATCACATGGTATGAATTTATTATTCATATCTGTAACCATTTTTTTGTGGTGGATGGATCATTTTTCATGGGATGGTATTTACATTCATAGTAAATGACTTCTAGAACAATCGAAATTTGGTGAATGTCATGTTTGTGGTGTTTTAGCATGTTTATGTTTACATGGGAAATAAAATGCATATGGTCATTAATTCAAGGATAAAATGACTTATAGAATTCCATGAAACTAGTTAGTTTGACGATCTATTCAATGAAATTACACTCATTATGAACCATCATTATGTTATTTCATGAAGAATAAATAGATGATTCCAAATTAGGGAGACTGGGAGACCCAACTGATGTATCACTTCTATGGAATTGGTGTGTATATAAGGAATCATGATGATGAAACGATTGGATATGTAAGGAAAATGGGGGGAAACTATGAAATGAGGATGGAATATTATTGGGATTCCTAAAAACATCATTCAATTCCACTGTTTTTCATGAATCAATGTTAGTTAATGGTGATGAATCATCATGTATAGTAGAGCGCTTACAAGGAATTTGACTATATGTGGCCTGGCTATTATTTTCAAGTCATAGTTCTATGATTATTTGTTGAATAAATGAGAGGCACCTTTTCTAGGGTATGAAAAGGGTTTCCCAAGTGTAATTGGTAATTATTAATAACATCATAGTGTTACCACCTCTTAGGGACAATCATGCCTCTTATATTGACATTGTTTATGGTAAACACAGATAACATCATCTATATGTGATTATAAATTAAATGTTTCTTTATTTATTGATTAATGAAATAATATTGAATTGTTCTATGGGGGAATGGAAAATATTTTATATGGATATTTCCTAGATTTATAATACGATATTGATGTATAAAGTCTATGGATGGACTCACAAACACCACTTGATTATTTGACTCAATCATGAGGTGAGATAATTCTATATAGATCTATTAGTGATTTTAATAAGTTGGTTATTTTGAAAATGTATTGAAAACTCACCTACCAAAATCATGATAATAGTAAACTTAGATGTCCACCATTGACTCAAAATATTGATTCTGAGTTTACCCAAGACATAAGTTCATGATCAACCGATATTTTTTTGTTTTTTTGATGATCCAAGTATAATATTTTTTGTGTAAAAATATGATCATGTTGAGGAATGAAAACATAAATGATTGGTTCAGTAAGAGACATTCTCAAAATAATCATAGCATTTCAGAGTGGAAATTCATTATAATATGGTTTTGGACGTATTGGTTGGTAAAACTATGTGTTTTTGTTGATATTATATAATTGGTGGATGAAGTTACTTTTCTCATGTTTGGGATAATTTGGTTATTGTGTAATCACGTTATAAATTTCATTTGGATGACACATGGATAGTGTAATATTTATCCATGTACTTCAATGGAAAATCCTGTGCGAACATGGAAAATATAAATGGTTAGGAACTAGCCATTTGATCAATTTTAGAAATGTGTTGATGTGAATCATTAGAATAAAACATGATTTCCTTCATATAAGATTAAAATGGTAGGAGAAAAATAATTTTGATTTGTATTTTTTCTGATAGAACATATAGATTGATGCACTAGGGTATATACAATGAATGTAATAATGATGTTATCTTTTATTAGGTCAGAAAGATTTGGGTGAGAAACATCATGATCTTTAGTTTTGAAAATGAGCACTAGCACATCCATTGATAGTTTAGGTGTCATATGCTTTAAGTGACTTATGAATGAGGTTTGGGTTTTGATAAACACAATTTGACCACTTCATTGAAGATTTTTTGTGCTAGGTATGTCGGTATATGTTTCATTATTCCAAAAACATTTTCAAGGATTTGATATTATATATAGGGGAGATTGTTATGTACCTTGTTTTGTGAAAGGTAAATTTTTCATGGAATTTAATATTTTATTTTTGTGGTTTATATGAATTATAAGAAATTATTCTGAAATTAAATTAAAATTGGGGAACACATAATAATGTTTTTTGAAAGTACTATACTATTTGAGAGGTTAAATTGGGGTCCCCAAGAGTTTCTATTATTTCAAAAACTGAGATCCCCATTTTTAGAGTGTTAATAGAGGGAACATAGTTAGTGAATGGGTATTTCGAATTGCATTGAAAACCATTAAAGGGATGGTAGGGTTTTATATGGGTTGAAACACGATGAACCTAAGGACACAAGATTTTTTGAGGAATTTGTAAAAAATTGATGTTCCAAACTCCCTTATATGTGCTCAGTTAGAAAAAAACCTACCTACCTATGGTAGCTGAAGTGGCACTTTTCGACTCTACCCAAGACAGATCTTGAGCTGCAAGTACCCCATCCAACCTCCATATGTATGCGGTAGAGATTAGTGGCGAGGTAATAACTCAACCCGGGAGGTATTTTCCAAGACATTTAAAATTACCTTTGGCACTATTTAGATATGTTAAAAAACATCCCTTTTTATGTTAGGGGTGAAAGATTTTATGAACTTAGATAATTCCTCCAAAATTATTATGTAGTACACTGCCTAACCAAGAATGCTCCACATATATGGTTGTTTCATGGGGGGAACCCAAGAAACCACAACGTTGATATTAAATAAGCCGAAGGATAAAACATTATTAGAAAAAAATTCCCCAAAATGGGTGCCTCATGTATTCAGAAGTAGCACTTTGATTTTTTTTTAATTTTGGTGCTCTTGAATAAAATCAGTAACCATCCTCAATTGATCAACATGCATCTTATCTGATGTTGAGTAAAGGAGTATGTATTCAATGAAGAAAAATAAAAATTGGCCCATGTATGGTTAGAATACATTGTTCATCTATGACATGAAGATGTCAGATGAATTAACCACAGCAAAGGGAATGATCAGGAACACATAGTGTCCATAAAGATATCATAATTCCCACTTTGGAATATCAATCTCTCAAACCCATAAATAGTTTTATTCAAAACTAAGATCTATCGTAGATTATTATCTTGTGCCTCACAATTGTCACAGAGGTCTTCAATCCAAAGAATGGGGTAGTTTTTATTTATCGTGTCCTTGTTTAGATGAAGATAATCCACGTAATGTGGTAATATCTACTCCACCTTTTTCATAAAAAGGACTAAATATTCATAGTTTCCACATTGTCTCTAATGAATCCATTATCATAAGGTTTCCCCAACAACATCCACAACATATAGGGCGCAATAAGAGCCATCTGATATACCATAGATGATATCAAGGATATACATGGATGTAAGTCGATGAAAAAATATATCTCTCACCTCAATGGTAGTCCTAGAACCTCTTCATGGAAGACATCCATCTAATCCTCCCCAATAGAAGGAACCCAATATCATGAAAATCCCCCTGCACCATGGGATACACTATCCAACTGATGAGTTATAAGATACAACATTTGTCTCATGGAATTCAGATATCCATTCATGAGCTCTCTCTTTCCAAAAAAGGATATTCTCTTCTATCTGTGTGTAAGAATCTGACTTGTTGCGGTGAAATTGTGTATAGGATTGGAACATAGAAATCCAATACATACCCAATATGATGTCATATATTTCCATCATGATGAAGAAAAGGTCCCATTTTAACCTACCAAATCCAAGATATATCTTTAAATAATAATATATGAATGATATAGAATAAGTGTTCTCTATATGAACATTGTGAAAAATATGTTCTTCTAGTGACTCTATTGAGAGGTCCATATATTACATAAGTAGTCGAGAGAAAAATTTATAGCATGAAACAATATTTGAAAATACCAAGAATAGATTATAATGAACACATATTATACATTGAATCAGCTCATGCGCTGGGAGAATATAGACATCCAAGGTAGGTAGTTGTCTATGACCCCAACAAACATCTCCTTAAGACTGATACTAGATTCTTAGTTGGGGTGGGTGATGAATCTCATAGTGTATTCTCCAACAAAAGCTCCTCCTACTCCTCTACCACCTCCACCTCTGAATGGACTACCCTCTCAAGGCCTTGGACATCCATGATCACATTTTTTCCTTTACCACAGTGGTCCATCGGTTTTTATTTCATGGAATCACAACATGTATGGTAAAAACATCGAATGCCATGTGATCTCTCCTATAACAAGAAATGAACCACTTATATTTAGGATTATATGGCCCTCTATGCTACCTCATCCCAATATGACTACATTCTCGAGCTTTCTCATGAATGGGTCTCCCACTACATGATCATGTTAATTCGTGCCTTCTAGCTACCATAGATAACACAGGTCCATGACACACACATCCAACTCTAGATGTGTGGCATCCATTTTATTGAAATAAATCCTTCACCAGTTCCCACTCTAGCACCTATTCAAAGGTGGAGAGGTATAAGGTAATAACACAATCCCAAATCTCTTTGTTTTGTACTTTCTTAAACATCGATTCTCATAATTAGGAATCCAATATCATTATATGAGAGTAGTCCTTATGATTTGTTAACCCCAAATCATACTGAGCCACCATCACACCTCCTTGCTTCATCCCCAAATGCCCGTGGAAGCAAACTAAGAATAATTTTTAGGGTAGTACACATCACAAATAAACTACAACAAGTCATCCTATGATAGTGTCAACTAATCATGTATATTCATAATAAGGCTCCACCAATTCCAAGAAGCTTTGTGGATAGTCTAGCTTCCAATGACACCACCTGATTATTCGGTGTTTGGATAAACATGATTATCTAAAACACTAACTATATCCATCCTATACTACCAGATGGTAACTCTCACCACATATCCTCATTATTCTATGACATTTAACATACAGTGTAAATTCAGCTAGCGCATTTCCCCATCTTAAACATGTGGTACAATATTTTTCTCAATAGCTGGTGGTGCGTCTCCCATCCCACATAGAGTAATGGTGTCACATGATAGACCCATAACTAAGACCTCATCGATCATAGGGTTTTCATAATGAACCATATCTCGAATCCTATATGGATGTCATTGTGGAGGCATCCTGATTGTTATCAAGGAGTAATGAGGTCATATAAACACACACACAAACACAGAAACACACACACAAACATATATATATATATATATATATATATATATCAAAACAATAGATAGATGACTCAAAAAGGGAACTTAGTGAGTCAATCTTATATGATGCATGTATGGTTGATCCCTCTAAAAAATTCTTTAGCATACCTTGTCGATAAGAATGTAGTTAGGGTCCTAGTGAATAAATTCTTCTAATTCCCATACCATCGCTAGTCTCCCTAGCCCGATATACACATTCAAGACACATTAAAACTATTTCAATAACACAACCATATCCTATTATGGGGGAACATACAAACAATGTCTCGATGATTGAATTTCCTTTAATACCATTCATTCATGACCCCACCCATGCTGGGGATTATGCTGCAACTTCCCAAAGACCATCTATATTTTCTTGTGGGTAGAAACTAGCACCTAAGGCATAACGAACTCAGGTTTTCATTTTCCAAAAAACATGTACTCATACACACACCCAACCCATGGAAAATTCGTAGAGGGAAATAATAAATGATTCAATTTTGTTATATTATAAACCAAGCACACATGAAACTCTACATGACACAAAATTATAATAGTGTATACAAAAAAGTAATGTGGAAAAAAATATTTCAAAAATGACTTATGTATGAATATAACAAAACTAAAAAAAATTAAATAGATGAAATATAAAAGGTGATGTATCCCATGCTTAGAAAATCATATAAATTCTAAGAAACTAGTACAACTATGATTCTCTAAATTCATGGTTGACCTATCTGTCATCTAAAAAAGTCACGACAATTGGGACGGAAATCATTTTATAGATGAGGATATACATACACAGTAAAAAATCATAAAATGGTAACGGGGGGTAGTAATATCAATAAATGATGATTAAAATAGTATTCAAATCAAGGTATTATAGAAGTGTATAGCTCATCCAAAAAAGAGAGTGAATTCATGCTCATCTAAGAATGAGGGTGTAAACAACGTGATTCAATGAACTACCCATCAAGGATTCACAACCAATATCAAGAGTGTAGATTCATCCACCCATGATAATATAGTCATAGAAATCACGTGGCATACCCCATGCATCTTCGCCTCTCAGATAAAGACTGTATCCAAATACATATTATGGCTCTAGAAGAATGAATATATATATATATATATATATTCCCAATCAGTAAATCCAAAATGAACGATTAAGGGGATATCCATCTCACGTCTCATCCTATGATGAAGAGTAGCTAATAGTTTCAAAATTACATCAATAAGGCATCGAACCCCACACATCTACCCTGAACTCACATGTTTAAGAAACTCAATCACTATACCTTGATACAATCTACCATCAAGTGGAACTGACACATCTGCATGGTTTTAGGTAATGTCAAAAGAAAACATCTTACCAGGGAAAGAAATATAATTCCTCCTGTGTCTGAAGCTACATCAAATTGCATCTTTCCATTGTGACACAAATTAAATGGGCCATAATATCAAATTAAGGATCTCATGTCTTGGTATGATAGTAGGGTCATAATCATCTATTCACCATGGAACTCCACAATCGAACCCATCTACAAGGTAATGCTCACAAATTTCTATTTTTCAACACTACTAGATCGCCCTACATGAATATAATGCCTAAAATATTAGTTGAGGAACACCACTACAGAGCCCTGCTAGAGGGTAACTCTTGGAATGGTCAATCAAAAAATCTACCACCCATCCTTACCAGAGGGTAATAAATGGATGAAGAAATTAGGGAACATCAATTACAAACCCCTTTAAAGGTCAAACCTCATAAAAATCCATTAGGGAACTATAATTCCCTGCCTTGCTAGAGAGTAACATCTGATAAGAGTACTCATGGAACTCCTCTACCCATCCCTATTAGAGGGTAATGTCTGAAAAGCTCTTGTGATACTTTACAGTGGTTACCATAATTAAGTGTCTCCATAGTGCATGCTAATCCAAGAATAGTTCACATCATATTTCAAAATACAAAATTGATAACAACCTCATGTTAAATGAGGAAAAATAAGATTATAGGATTCAGGTTGGCCTAAATACGAGTTTAAACAAATGAAATATAAAACATTGATGTTTCGATAATGGAGATCAAGAGGTACACGACGTGTTATAGGACCCACACAACATGTGGACACACTTCATTAGAATTTCAGTTTCCCTCAATAGATAATATAACCCAATAATGTTAGGGTATATTTCTTTTAGGTGGAATACATGACATTTATATCATAGCATGGAAATGGGTCATGTGTTGTTGGTCATTTCTATATACATGGACAACATGTCCTTGTACAATAGTACACTACATTTGGGCCTCATATATTGCGGAATGTCTGGTCTAGACGTGTCCATGTATTTAACATGTGGCATGTGCCTGGAAATGGGGACTGTCACACATATCACCAGAATATAATAATGGTACATGAAATGTTGAGGAATGTACATGTCATACCATCTTTATGTGTTTCCAAAACAATAGATCCACCACTCAAAGGGCCACACACATTTACTTCTCCATTGATCATGGTGTTTCATCGAGTTTTCACCAATTTTACCAATCTGATATCCAATGATTGAATCAGTCCACACATCCTTGGATTTATCCTTGAATTATTCCAAAACCCTAGGATCTGGAAATGTATATCAGATCTTGAATTCTGGATGTCAAAAATTGTATTTGATTATCGACGAGTGTTCCACCAATCGTTCTACATTCCTCAGCACCATCGTTCCTCCTTAATTTTTTCTATATCAAATGAATTGATCATCATTACTTCGTAAAGATCCTCGATCAATGATTTTTTTAACAAACCATTCAATTTTTTTATATTCGTCAAAGATTTGGGTGCCCTATTTGCCTCGAATTATCGAGAAATCTTCGAACCTAGACTGCGGGATACAACTGCTGAAGAACATTATGAAATAGTGGAGAAAAAGTAAAAGAAAAAAGGTATACTTATTGAGGCCAATTTTTTTCCAATCCGTCAAGAATGGGAAATTCAAAATATAAAACAATTGACTCAATGTAATATCTCAATACATAGGCTCACACAAATGAAATAATAGTATTGCAGATCAAAGAAATATAAATGATCTACTTAATCCATTAATGAAGGGAATAAAGACATCATTTGATGAGCATTATATCCTATTGGATATTTCACTTATGAAGAATTTGTTTCACATTGTTGAAGGGTCATCTATTGCATTAATTGTGATATGATTCACGTTGATCCAAGGATTCATCCTCAACCAATCTAAATAGAATAACAGATAAGTGGTGGATTTTTAGAAGGGGTTATAGAAAACCACATAAAAATTCATTTTTGAGGGGGTTATGTGTAACCACATCTACTTTTTTAGCATTTTATTTTTTAATAATTTGAGGGATTTAGAGGTAGTTATTTCAAAACCAATGAAAATTTAATAATTTGGGGGTCTATATGTTAATTTTCATATTATAGGTTATATACATCTTATTAATTTGGATATATATTCTAGTCTATATATAAAACCTGTAAATTGTTTTTAATGGAAATAGCGGGGGTTCACACACCCATCTAGTCTCTTAAAGTAGACAGTGTTCATGAACTGCCTTTAATGTCTTAGATTAGAGGGGCTTTTGACCCCTTCTAATTTATGAAATTTGAAGGCATTGTGAACCCCTTATAATTTATTATTTTAGTAGGGATTGTTAATCTCATCTAATTTTTTTCATTCGAGGGGTTGTTCAGCCCCCTAATAATTCATGAAATTAGAGGGGGTTTAAGAAAAACATTAAATCCCTTTGATTAGAGGTTTTTTTACCCCTCTAAATATTTATTTATTTTTTAAAATAAATATCATATAAATTAAAATTCGAAAATATATGTGGGGGTTCACATGTGTGTGTACACACTCACTCACACACACATATATATTACATTAAAACATAATATAAAAATATATAAATGAATTGTAAAAAAATACATATATATACATATATATATCTGGACATTATATAAATACATTTAATAAATACATATACATATTAGAAAATATATACATATATAATGATTGGAGTATATAATATAAATGTAATTAAAAATATATTTATTGAAATATAAAAAATTTATATAAGTTTTTATAAATACTATATGTTTATATTATGATTTATATTATACGTATATTACAAATACATTTTTTGTATATTTTTGTATAGATAAACGTATATTATATTTTTTATACAAATAGATACAATATGGACAAAAATTAAATAAAAATAAAAATAGAATTATATATTATATATATTATATAAAAAATATATTAATATATATAAATATATAAATATATTATAATTATAGTCTATATATTTTAATATCCCATATTAATTATAACTTTATTTAGTAAATTCAGATATATATCATTTTATTATATTATATATTTCTAAATATATGATTTTAATTAACTAGAGTTATATGTATAAAAAACTAACATTGTATTATTTTATGTATATATATATATCTGTAAAAATTGTATGTCCTTTAAATTATTTATATATAAAATAAAATCATAAAAATATTATAAAAACATATACATAAATATAAATAATTTGAAAAACAAATAATATAAAAACCTAAGATTGAATTTTTTTAATTTATGTTATTATAATCCTATATATATTTCCAAATAATAATTTTATGATTTTATATTATATAAAATTAATATTATATGTTATAAAATATTTAAAAATAAATATATACATATTTACACTATATTACACTACTATATTTATTGAAATACATATATATTAATGTTCATTATAATTAATATATGTATTGAAATACATTATATAAATATTTTTATAACTTATATTTAATATAGTAATAATTATATTTTTATATAAATAGTATTTAATTTGAAATTATGTGAATATTTGTATAATTTATTATATATAATATTTTCCTATATTGTATTTCATGTAATATAAACAATATATAATATAATAAAATATATACAAGTAAATATGAATTAATTTTCATAATGAAAAATAAATGTATTTAAATAAATTATATATGTATAATTTTAAAGTCATAATATAAATATATTAAATAAATACATATATACGTTTTATATAAATAAACAAGTACATTATATACAAATATGTTTTTAAGTAAAAATATAATTTACATAAATATTATTATAAATACATAAATATATGTGTATACACATAACATAGATAAAATATAAAATATATACTCAAATGTATGTAAATACACATATACTATATATAGATTAAATAAATATTTTAATTTAATATATTATAATTGTATTTTTATATAAATACATAAATTTATAATACAAAAAATTAGTATATTAATTTTAATAATTATATAATCATTTAAATTTAATTGAATTAATATATATTTTCATTGGTTTAATAATATATATATAAATAACATTATATATAAATATATTAATAAAATATGATAAATATAGTGGTATAGGTGTTACATGTGGAAATAGGAGGTCAGGGTTTCAAATCTCACCATAGAAAAAGTTTAATGCACAATTCCTTGGTAAACTGTAGAAGGGGAAGGAATCGGCTGCATTGGTGGAGAACTGGGTGAGATAGTTGAGAAATATAGGGTCATGTCGGTGAGATGGTGGAGAACTTGAGCAGGTTCATGCGTAGGTAAACCGGGCTGAAATGACTGGGAGTTGAACCGAAGGGAGGACCATGGGTGAACTGTAGGGGGTGGGTCTTGATCTATAGAGAGGGATCAGGTGAAATGAAGTTTATAAAAAAAATATTATTTATATGTGATTCAAATAACCACATATATTATGATTCATTTATAGGGGGGTAATAAAGGGATCTTACCCCCTCAAAACGTGAGTATTAAATAGACGATCCTTAGAACCACCTCTATTGTAGCTCATGTAAGTCAACGAGCCGTTGGTTTTATCTTCCACTAGTTTGATCAATAATTTAGAGGGGGATAGAACATCTTCTAAACTAAACCTTTGCTGTGAAATTATATGGTGTTTTAACAACCTCTAAATTAACCACCAATAAATGTTACATTATATTACCAGTGGTTCCTCAAAAATGACTCTAACAAGAATAGGATGGAATATTAGCGATAGTTCCTCATAACTGATTCTAATGTGTTTGGAATAGGTTATTAGCCTTTCTAAATAGAAATTTTTTTCCACGTGAATTCATCAAATGATGGACGAAGAGAGATATCTAAAGGAATTCACAAGAATGTGAGGCCAGCTATAAAATACAATCTATATTGATATAATTATAAAAGTTATAGTTTATGTAATATGTATTCTTTAAATAATTAAATACTTAATTAACTCCCCTTAATGTAAAATCGATGATCGAGGGTTCCTAAATTTTGGAGTCCACGCTTTTTATGTCATTACTCAAGTAAAAACCATGGTATGGACACATCCATAGTATTAGATTTCTGATCTGATCAACCATTTAAGAGTTATTTTATATTCTTTAAGAAGCTTCTTGTACACAGTTAACAATATATTTAATAAGATTATGAAATTAATTCTGAGAAAATCATTCATCATAATTGCGCACTGTCTTAGAGCGTAGCTCTAAAAATATATATAGAAATATTACATAGTATTACAGGGAAAAAATCATTTCTCATCATTCATTACAGATAGTTTCCTCATAGAGGACTCTGAAGGTTTTTTTATTTGTCAACCATGTTAGAGGATTCCATGTATCCATTAATTTTGAGTGCACAGATTTGGAACATTATTAGCCAAATTATGTGGAAAAACCTTGAACCTAATTAATTTGGTGATCATAAAAATTTTCCCATAGCTCCTCATTTATTTCTCCCACTATTAGTCTCTACTCCATTCCATTCATATAGCCACTTGACTCCTCTATTGGGCACTCAAATGGGGTTCCATGAAGCTATATTATACATGTTTGTAATTGGTTACTGTAGGTCGTGTTATAAATGTATTAGTAATACGATGAATTAGTTTCCCTCATTTATTGTTTTATATTCCCATAATGATTGTCAATTCAATGCATAATCATATTAACGTTGCTCAGAGATATCCAATAATCATTCAATTTTTCTCACATAAGGATCAATAAAATATCAATAATGGATGAGTGAAGTTTTATATTCATGAGGTATTTGAATATAATACTTTCCTTGAATGATTCATTTATAAAACGTCCCATCGTTCAATTTATTATACAAAAAGGGCATCACACAAAAATTATAGAACATCTTAAACGAAATTACTATACCTTAAACATGATTTTCTATAAACCATGATGATAACATTCTTGGGTTTAACCTCAATATAGTGTACCCATTTAGGTTTTACAAATTAAAATACTTATATTCATTGATTATAAAATATCTAAATACTAATTTATTATTATTGGAGTATCTCCTATGAAAATGAATTTTGTAACATGTTATAAACCTATTATATTTATTATTATATGGAATGTCTATACCGATATACTTTATTTAAACCTGGGATATGATGAATGATGATTTTTTTTATTTCATACATGCTTGAATTCATTTTTTGATTTGGTGAATTGAAGCATAAATTGTGTCAAATTATTTGAAAAATTTTCAAATTATACTACCAAACGAAATTTAAATTTATAAGTGAAATTATTAAAAAAAATTGAACAATTATTTGGTAGGAAGTTTTTCGATCGAAAAATATTATTTATTTTGTGTATGTTTCCTTATGCTTTTAGACCCAATCTTGTTAAACTAGTGGTTAAAATTAGGCATCCATTGATTCATAAGGGAATGAATCATTCCCAAAAAGGATACCACCTCGATTCATTATTTTGGAATACGAGTGACATACCACAATAGGGTTTGTTTAATAACCAATCTATAATTGAATAACCCGATGAAGTATTGATGATTAACCAAAATAATATCTGGATATTAAAATTCCCTAGATTATCTCTAAGGATTAATATTGTTTCCTCAGAAACTGAATTCGAGATATTACATCTATGGGGCCTGAATTAGGTATGTTTTCTGAATACTAGAGAGATTGTCCCAAAACATTGTTTGAATCATTTAGTTTGAAATATAATGGATTTATACTAATGATTACACACATAACCTTTTTTCACATGACACGAACTTTTACGAAGAGTTGGATTGTTTTTATAAGTTATCGAATCATTTGTTACACATTCAGAATTGTAGAGTTATTACTATTATTCATATCATCACATAATAAATGTATGGAATATGTATTTTAATTTTTTTTACGTGTGATCATTGATCCATAGGTCATCTCTAGAAAATTTATATTTGTGCATAGGTACCTGTTTACTCAAATGAGTATATATATTCAAGATAGTACATGTTTTTATATATTCCATCTTAGTTTGTAGCTTGTATTTTATTCTTGGTGTGCGTAAGGAAACCAAAAAGTATGATAATATTTATTCATTCATTTCATTACATGTTATAAATACACACAAATGTATTTTATATTCATGAAAAGAATTTAGTAAACACCCTTGGTATTTACATAATAAGAATATATCACACCATGTTAAAGAAGTTTTTAGGTATCCGAATAAATATCTTTTTTAAATGTTTAATTTATTTGGAATATGGTATGTTTTTTGACTCTTGTACATGAGATACAAGGAAAAAATGGTGATGAAATTACTCAATATGCTCTTAGTGATGGTCCTTAATAATTGTTTTCATTTTTTATACTTTTATAGTATTAAATGTTTACCATAATATATTTTATATAGTATGATTACTACTTGTATTTTCTAGATTCATATGAAAATGAATAGTTTTATATTCACAAATGAATGATTTATCCATTATTATTTATCATGCAATGTATCATCTTTTATTAATCTTCCTCTATATTATAAATTTATCTGAAATGTATAGTACCCCCTCATACTATCATTAGACCATCACCACTAGTCGTAAGCCACTAGAATACGAGGTGAAGTACAATTGAGTATAAGTGACTGACATGTTGTAGGAACATATTTAGTAGATTCTGAGTAGAGATATTACAAACATAATCCATTTTCCACTCATATTATATCATAATATATAAAAATATGTGGCATGTTTGAGATTATTTCATAAATATTGTATAGATTATCTGTTTCTAACTAATAATATACAATTAGAATTAATATTTTATCTCTCTTTAATCAAATTATTTTCAATTTACATCAATATTGTTAATCATTATTCTACTAAGTGTTTCCTATCGAACCCCTAAATAGTAATTTAGCACAAAGATTCAATGTATTCATGAATATAAACTATATAATTTTATTTTATCAATGAATAACCCATTTAGTCTATGTCGGTGTTATAAGTACCACATATGAGTATTATGGTTTATATCATTTATAAATGACTATTAATGATAAAATTTTATTGTCATTATTAGTCAGAATAAAATATGTCATATTAATTCACTATATTTTATACATGGTCTTTCTTATACAAAGAATCATAAAAAAATAATATACGATATATTTATATTGATAATAAATTCAATATTGATTCTTATAACATGCATTATAATAAATATTTGAGGCCTAATTTGTTAAATCATTGTTTTTGGTGTCTTCATTGCCATGGTAGATAATTTGAAAATAAATTTAATTTTTCATATAATCTCTTAATAATCATATCTCCCATTATTTTTATGATAACTACCATCCTCTATTTCATCTTCTAAAACCACAATAATATATTATATGTTTCATTTGTTGTGAATGAATTTATCCATTCACAATCTATTCGATTTTTTTAATTAATTATTGTCAATATTATATAATATTTTGATTGAAAGTACATCCATTCTATTTATTAATTTGATCTTTATTTCTTTTTGAAATGTTTGGTTTTGGGTAATAAATATACATTTGAACATTTTATTATACAATTAGTGTTAAAAATCATACTATTTTATCTAAAGAAAGGATTTCATAACTCTTACACCTCCTTATCTATTTTTTCTAGCATATCATTATGATAATTATTATACTTTTAAATGAAACCCATTATCATTATTTATTGGATTAAAAAGATAAGAAACAAATTATACATTAATGCAGTGATATTTTTCTTCTAAAAAATAATTTGTTAAATGATTTATGAAAATTTCTCATTCATTATGATGTATTTATTTTTTAATCATAACAATAACATAAATCATTTCCATAAAATATTTTAATCACAAAATTTGAAATAATATAATTTAATATTTGACTCCTTATTTTTGTTACTGAAATGTTAGTATGAATTTCTATGTCATTACCATCTCGCATAAAAACAGTCATCTTCAGATCCATGAAATCCACTACTACTATACTGATTGTTTTTTATTACATATTCTTTTGTTTCATTAATTAATATATCATCAATAAAAATTCTATTGATTTCAATGAAATGTTAAAAACTATCTATGAAAACTCATTTTTAATGTCCCTTAATAGACTATAAGTCATATGACATGAAATATTAACTAAATGAATGGAAGATGAAATATTATAGCATATAGATGATTTATTTAGTAGGTAGTTTGATAATAATTTCTATAAAATGTTTTTATAATTAATTAGATATATTTTTACATTGTTCCCATGATATGTAATTTATCATTTGATAGACGAGTCATAATTTTTATTTTATTGAATACAATTATTCTAAAATATTTATCATAACTCATGTGTTTGTTATTCATTTTATATTAATGATTTATAAAAAAATAAATTATGTTTCATTACTATTTAGATCAAACATTTCTTGAAATTATATCATCTTATTTAATTTATTCACATTAATTTAACAACGGTAATAGTTATTTCATATAAGTTAAGAAATAATTTAAATATTATTTATATCTAACACATCATATTTTATTTCAAATTTATCACTATAAAATATTAATGAAAAAAATTAGATATTCCACACTATTTTCTTTTAGAGAAATTATATAATATTAAGTTCATGTTTTATCGGATATTTAAATCATAAAAAAATAAATCTATATAAATCTATATACACAATTAAAGTATTGAAAATAATACATTAATTTCTCATACTCTAAGTAATAAATGATAATGACTAATAAATATTATATATACTTTCATATGTTGTTTTAATTGTTCTTGAATTCGATGTGAACACTAGAAAAATAAATTAAATTATAAACAAGAACCAAATGAATAGTTATAAAAATTATAATTGGAAAGAAATATAATTCGTTGTTCTAAACATCATTACATGAAAAATAATTTCTATTTTAGTTAACATGTAAATTATAAATTTAAATTTACTCTATATCCTTTATATATCATTTAATATGAATGAAATGTAATATTATATGTGTTTTGATAACATATTAAGAGAATGAATGGTTTTTTTATTACATAAATGAAACCTAATTACAATATAAATTGACACATGAACTCGTGTTTCATGTATTCAATTAGGGTTATGTAGATTAGATATTTTCTATTCAACTAGTACCCTTACTACAAATTTTTTGAACATAATATTTTAATTAATAATTTTCATAACCACTCATAATTTGGATTTAACCTTTTGATAGATGAAATATAATATCTGAAACAAAAGAGTGAATAATATAAAATAAATAAAACTAAACATAATCCTGCATGTTGTGTTATAATTTTTTTATGAATCATTACATCAATTAATGAAAAAATATATATAGTGAAGTTGATATGGTTTTGATTTATACAATATAATAGAGTTTATAGGATGTTATAAATTAAATATATATATATTTATACTTATATTGTTGTATTTATTTTGAACATTGTTCAAAATAAGACTCTATCATAGAATAATGAACAAATAAATATCATCTAATTACATATATAATTTTATAATTTTTCTTTAGATAGTTAAAAATAGATGTAGATGAGGTTTGAGATAATGAGAAAAAAATGTCTAATTTTTATAACATTATTCCTGGAGGGGAACAAAATAAATGAAATCTATGCCTAATTATGCATGGAGAGATTTGAAACTCAGAACTCGCAAAACACCACCAACAAAAATAAAAAATTAGGAGACAAAATTTTGAGAATGAGAAGCTGAAGATGTTTCAAAAATACATAAACCTGTAATATGACTTTTGATTATTGATAAATAATTTTCTTAAATATAACTATTAAAGAGAATGTAAAATGTTATGAATCCTATTTTTTTGCAGAAATAGGAGATGTAGAAATATTATAATTTTTTTTCATTATTACTTAATGTCATATATATTCAGTATCATTACCACATATGTGTACATCACATGAAACCTTTTGAGGCTCTCAAAAACGGATTTATTCTATGTTGTTATATTGAATGGTGGATGTGGGAAAGATCGATATATGTGTAAACTGTATTTATATAATATTAATAAACTACATGAATAAATTTAATGCATATATGTAATGATGAAAATTGGAATTCAATATCAAATAATGGAAACAACTTATTATGGATATAAACTCCAATTTTTAATAGAAAAACCTTACATTAAATTCTTTGGAAAAAACTAATTATCCATCTAAATAAAAACAACTACTTTGATATTAAACAACATGTATATTTTCATATCGTTTAATTTTGAGCTATAGTTGGAGTTGGAGCGCATATAATGGATGATAAACTATATTTATATATTTATAAACAATTTTTATATATTTATACTAAATTGGACACAATTTTGATATTTTAAAATGTATTCATATTTGTAGACATGATGTTGGAGCACATAGAATTTATACAGTTGGAGTTAGAGCTCATACAATAGAAGATAATAAAATGTATACATATATTGACGTGTTCAATACCATATTATGGATAGAATCACATTCATGGTAAGAAAGGTTTTTGTAAGGGGAGGATATAGGTGATCTAAATAGATGATGATGGTGACTTTGGGGGAGATTGTAGTTGGGGATTGGAGGGAGTGAGTGGTCGATCTCTAAGAGGGATTTTGGTTGTGGATGGGAGGGATCGAGTGGTGGATCTCTATTATGTCTGACGAATTAATCACTGGATAGGTGATGTATGAGGTTTTGTGGGTGTGCCATTGGTGGTGAAAACAAATGTCTTCATCCGTGGGTCAATATTTCTATCATTGTCATTGTTAAGGAATCAATGGTTACTCCAAGCAATTTTGTCTATTTATGGGCCAATGTTTTTCTAGGATTAACACATTCATAAAATATAATAAAAATATTATATATTAATGAAATCTAATATGATTGAAAATCTAATAAGTTATCATGAATATTAATTTATTTAACTAGATATAATAATATAAGCCTTGGTCTCTGACTTCAACAAAATTAGCATCATGATTTAAACATCACTGCAAATAATATGTGATGTAACATGTTTATGAAGGTTCACACTAAAATTACATAATGTGGATAAAGATGAACTATGTGGTCTTAGTAAATTATTCATCATCATACAATACATATGCATATAATATACATAATCTAAAACCTGGTCAGTGGTAATAACATGTTAGTTGTAAAAATTTACAGATGATTAAATCATGTTTATAAAACATTTTTACAATTATGTATAAATATTTTGACAATATTGAACATTTTGATATATTAAATATTTTTATTTCATCGAATCAGTTTGATATTGATTAGGATTAAATGAGGTGATTATACATGGATTAATCCCATAAAAATACCCCTTTTTCTCCTCCATTCAGAATCATTCTGGTGATATGAACGGATGCCGAAGAGAGTTCTTTCCACAACTTCCCCCTTTGACCCATCGGGGCCTTGGCCTACTGATCCCCATGCCACAATATAATGTATAAAGCCTTGGAGAAACTTCCTACATCATATTTCAACATATTATTCCAAATAGGATTTCCCTAGTGCACCACTCCACCGTAGTGCTTTACCCTACACCAGGGTGGTTGATTATCTTTTAGAGGGCCTTTTTTCATTGTGTATCCTCTTATATTTTTGAGTAATTCCATTAATCATCCTTGTGAGTATCAAATCATGTTATTAAAAAAAAGGTATATAATGTAAATACAAGGATTTATATTTATAAATAAAACAAAATATTGAAGAATATTTAAATATGGAAATTGAAATTGTTAATAAAATATAACGTATATTTATGTACAATGAATATACAACAAAGAACATTTCAATATAATAAACAAAAAATAGGTGGAGAAAAACTTTTAAGTGGGTGATGGAAGTAGATCAGAAGCTATAGGAAGGAAATACCTTGTTTGAAAAAATAATGTCACTAAATTCTTCTAAAATCATTAAAATATAGAAAGAAGTGAAATTTGTAGGCCATAGTAAATGAAAATATGCAAGGGGAAACAATATTATACATCCAGTGTTGCGCAAATTCAATTCATCATAATCCAAATTGAATTAATCAATAAAATCATACCTTGATACCATTCAAGGGTCGATGATTCTCATCCATGGAATCTTTCTATACTAAAACATTATATATTCAGATACTAGAGAACAAAACCTTGAGAATATTTCATAAAGGGTTGATATACAGAATGCATAAACACACTATGTTTCTCCAAGAATCTTCATATGATGATCATAGACCCCGGACACATGGTGATATATTGAAGTGATTATATTGAGAAAATTATATCCAACATTAATGTCCAAATATATTGATAAAATACAACAATGAAAATATTGTAGTGATGATTAATAGTATATATAAAATATAATGTTGACTAAAAAATCACTATTGATGTTAATGGAAAACAAAACAATAGAGTGAAACATTTCCCTCATATATGTAATAATAATTATACATTTACTGATGAAAACCATATATTTTGAGCATGTGATATGATATAATTGTAAAAAACATTATGAGGATCACATTCAAAGTGTTTAGAGAGGGGAGAAAATACTAATAATGAATTATAAAATAAATAAAAGACCATATTAATATATCTGGAGAGGTAGAAATATATATTTTTTAGATATAAATAATGTTATAAACATTGAAAGAAAAATTTTGAAAAAATTAATAATACACAGTATATACAAAATTATTTCAATCCATCAGTCTATTTGGATTAAAACTCCTAACTAAATTGATTTTGATCACTATAAATCAGTGATGTTTAATATTTTAAATGAATTTTTATATTGAATTAATAAATCAAACATTAATATGAAAAATGATAGAATATTTTAGAATATTATTGTTCATTTACCATTGTTGATTTCCCTTGTACCTATATTTTAGAGATTCTAAAAACATCCATTTTTATATAAGGCCAATATAAACATCCCATGATTTCATCATTAACTAAAGAAGAAAATAGTACATTATCACCAAATCAATCCATTTAAATAATTATATATAATAAAAAAAACTATGAAAACAATAAATAAATTCATCCCGAAAGTAGAATAAATTATATAAAATAAGTATTATGAGAGGAAATAGTGATATCAATAAAAAATTACAAATAAACATGAAATATACAAAAATTTATAAAAAAATGTAATCACTTAAAAATATATTCGTATCATATAATATTACATTATAATAGAATTTGTACTGGTAATTCCTAGTAAAGAAAATATTGATGCATTTTGTTTTATTAATTGTGATGAAATGTATTCGAATATTGAGATTGATTATTAAAAAAATAATCCAATGTAGAAAATAAGAATGTATATTTTAAAATGGAATATTAGAACTATGTATATTCCTAAAGTAGAAACAAAATATTTATATAGTGTAATATAACCTAGAATAAATGTATTAAAATTTTAAAATAATGTCATGGAGATAATTTATTCAACTATATTACTCAGTAATGTAGTGGAACATTAAAGTGGGTATTCATGTACATACTAATATATTTAAAATATAAAGAATAATAAATTTAAAAAAATGATGCTACTATATTTATTTTATCAAAAACAAAATTTTTGGGAGAAATTATTAGGATATCACAAATATTATAGAATGTGGCAATAAAGATTTAGGAATAGCATACATTATACATTTGAGTCATAAAAGGTGAATCAATATTTATCTAAATGTTCATAAATCTATGGAAAAATTTGACATCATATCTGGGAATATTCCCTTTACATTTAACACTTGTATACGGTTCTGTCTAGTTGGGCATGAAGAAGTAATTTTTCCCACTTTTTTAGTTTTTTTAAAAAAATTAGGTATATTTATTTTTTATAAATAGAATAGAAATATATTAATTTTTCAAAGGGTGTATCATAAAATATAATTATCAAAATTAGTATGTGAAATAAAAAAAGGCCTGATATATGGCTCCAAATTTATACACCCAAATAAGCGAGAAGCTAAAAAATGAATGTGGAGAAAATGATGATACTCTGTAGTATAGTAATGGTGTGAATCTAAGATGTTTTTTTAATTAGTGGAAATATAAAATGATATTTTAAAACATAATACCATGAATAAAAGTTTTTCTATTTCAATTAAAATATAAGATCAGGTTTCATGCTTCATAATAATGTGACGAAAAACATAATCGAAGAAATAATTATGAAAAAAATCAATATCAAAAGAAAATATTGTCAAAATCAAGGATTGTAATGATATGATAAATTAAAATATTAATAAAAAATACCTTAAAACAATAAACTACATGATTTTCAGTAATAGAAATCTGACCTTTCCCAATGATTCTATAATAACGGTTTGTAAAAACTGTTGGGAAATCCCTCTTTGAGGTCACTTTTACCAGTGGTTGGGCCAAACCGTTGGGAATGGGCGGGTACCTATCCCAACGGTTTTTCCAAACCTTTGGCATAGGTACCCTATATACCAACATCGCTCCCAAACTAAAAGGACCTATACCAATGGTGTTCAAAACCGTTGGTATAGGTCCTTTGATTTTTTATGGAATCTTCTTACCGAGAACATTATATAAATCAAAATGTAGAATAATTAGGATAATACATATATATATTTATGAAATTATGTTAAAAAATGTCATGTTAGGTTATTGGTTAGGTCATTCAATGAAAAACTAGAGGTCCTGGAATCAAATCCCAGTGAATGTTTTTTTTTGAAATACATATACCAATGGTTTTATGGAACAGTTGGTATAGATCTATACCAATGGTTTTCCAAAAACCGTTTGTATAGACCTATCCCCACGGCTTACATGCAAACGGTCCTCGAAACCGTTGGTGTAGGCTAAACCAACGGTTTGGAGGCCTATACCAACGGTTCCAAACGGTTGGTATAGGTTAGTTTTCCAGTTGTGTTTTTTAATGAAATATGGAAATAGGGGAAGTAGAATATTTTTGTGAAATTATGTGTTCCAAACATTCATTCCAGATAATTTCATGACACTGATTTATCCACCTCCCATTATCAAAATAACAATTCACATTCAATCATGAAAAAAGTCATAATGTGATTATATTTAAAACTAATAGTAACACTAGAGGATCAATGTTAGTTTCGTAAAATAAAAAAACTAAAAGATCCCAACATTAGATTCCATATTGAAAAGTCACTAAATCAATCAACTGATGAAAAATGGTTACCCAATGTAGAGATTTTATTCATTCCTCAAACTAATTATTTCATTTTAAATTCAAAAATCAATGACTAGGAACCTATGATATAACAAATTCCCAAATAATCAATCAAAAAAGAAAGGACATGTACAAATGTAATGGAAGACGGACACAAATTATCTTATATAAATGTAACTAACATGAACATAAAAAAATGTTATGTTTTGGTTATAATCATTATCTTATCCTTCAATTTAAAAATATTTTCAAATTTCTAAAGAAGAAACCCCCCAGCTAAATCATGTTGTCAAGAAACTCACAAACCTTCTCTACCATTGTGTATAAAGTTTTATCAGACCCTCTAGTGGGGTACATCGATTTTATCCACAACTAAAGTCAACATAACTACTAAAAATATAATACCAAAATCCACAAACAGATCTACTATAGTAAAAAAATAAAAAATAAATAAAAATCATACATGGTAGAGATATATCAATTTAACGACATAAAAAAATTTGGTGGGAACAATTAATCGATAGGAATTTATATTATTGATGGTTAATTCCAAGAAATAATGTCATTTATCTAAAAATATATAGTGGATGAGGAGTTGAGACCTAGAAATTCAACAAAAACACTAATGTATTTTATGGGGTATTCAAGAACAAAGGATATCACATACACCCTAGAAAGAACCAATATTTGAGCATCATTGTAGATGAATCAAGGAGAGAGTCATGAAAAATAAATGTTCACATCGAGATATAGGTGGGGACTAAGGTGGGGGTGGAGGCCTAGACCGAGTTATGGGCAGAGGGCAGAGGTGGAGACTGAAGAGGGAGTGGGGGCCTAGACCATGTTAGTATGAATAAATATAGTTTAAAAGTTATTTATAATGGGTATAGATAAGTGAAATATATTTATAAATAACAACTACATTTTTTAGTAAATTTAATTTATGAATTATAAACACTTTTTCCCACAAATGTTGTTTTTATTAACTATGAGAAAATATAATATAATTATTTTCCTAAAATTTATTTAATAATATATAATATTATATTTTAAATTATCTTGTTAAAATTTTCATATTGTTGAATTTTGAAATGTTACTATTGATATAGTCTTTTTTATGAATATTGAGTTTTTTTATTTTATTTGATAAAATCTTTATTGTTTAAAAATATTGTAGTATACGATTATTTAAACGTATTTTTAAAACTTTTATTAGTTCAATTATATTAATATTATGTTAATAAATTCTACTTTATTATTATTTTTTGTACTCTAATTTTAGAATTTATTATACTTTACAATTTTTTTAGAAAATTGATTTTCCCCATGAAATAAAGTGTTATTCAAAAACGAATTTT
Organism: Viscum album; assembly: GCA_963277665.1. Lineage (NCBI taxonomy): Eukaryota > Viridiplantae > Streptophyta > Magnoliopsida > Santalales > Viscaceae > Viscum > Viscum album. The sequence goes on along the minus strand of OY728140.1, from coordinate 1,705,466,210 downwards.
TTCAACTTATTGGTAATGAATTTGGTAATCATGATGAATATTTTTAATCAGAATAATTTAATTTATTTTATAAATCCAACTTAAATGTTGTTCCAAATCCTTTTTAAAAATAGTCAAAATATTTCAACACGAAATGTTTTTAAATCGAGTTAACTATGGTAAAATCTAAGTGAAAGGACACGATATTTCATCATAATTATTATTGGACTATTTTATTTTGATAATTTTATTATAGTAATATTGATTTAATTTTTTATTTGACATAGTTCTATGAAAATTAAATACATATAGTTGGAATTATAAAAAAATAAAAAAAATTAAACTACTTCTTTTCGATTTAAAATATGTTTTTAGCATATGGGAAAAATAATATTGCGGAAGAATAAAACCGGTTATTATAATTATAATTAATATATTATTTTATTTATATTATTTATAAAATTTTGTAATTGAATTATTACTTTAAGTTCATATGATTCACTAAGAGAAAATTTATTTAATAAAAAGAGAAATAAATTAAATTATTTAAAAACTTTTATATAAAACATAATACCTATAAATTATTTTGTTCAAATAATTTTTAAGATATATATATATAATATATTAGGTATATATTAAAATATAATATTTTATTTACATATTTTTATTGGTGTCATTAAATTTAAATTAAATGAATTCTGTTGAAATTTATATATTAAACTTTCATAAATTTTTTTTTTATAATTTACTCAGAATAAAAAAAAATTGAAGGAGAAAAATATTAATAAGATATTTTTTAAAATTATTTATGTTTTCAATTTTTGGTATAAGAACAATCATTTATTTTTATAACCCTCTTGGTTTTGAAATTATATTGCTTCATTTATGGTTAAAATAATTTTACTATTGGGTTACACAAAACGGTATTGTTTAAAAAACAACTTAAACTTATCCATGCATTATTTTTTATAAGATTTAAATAATATAAAAGAATATATTTCAATATCGGAGTCATTATCTAAAATATTCCCTATTATATTTTAATATTTTCTGAAATTAAAAGATAACCCCTTTCCCATACTAATAAAAAGACACCCATTTTATATCATCTTCACAAATAAAGAGACATTTGTTTTGTAAAAACACTAATAATATCCTCTCTATATATAAAAAACAATTTCCTATAGTCATTTCATTTATCGTAAATCAATATTGTAATGTTTTTAGGTATAAACCAAATTTTATTTTTAGAAGAATAGGTTTAGTTCTTGACAAAATTTGTAAGTTTTATTTCTTCTTAGACCTCATTAATTTCATATAAAAACGTGTGGAAAAAAGACATCATTATCATGAATATAAATAGACATTGTTATTTTTTTATAATATCTAATCATTGTATTCTCTACTATCAAATGAGAAATGAAATCATATTTAAATTTTCTGATAGACTACCACCTTGTGAACTGATGTAATTAATTTTATATCACCACCTCTCAAAAGTAGATATATTTATGAATTTAGTGTATAAATCTTATATTATCATATAATTATAGTTATCCAATCAAAAAATCCCATCAATATTTATACATTCCAATATATTACAAAATTATTGTGTTATTCATCTATACATGGGGCCCACCATAACTACATAGCGGAGAATGTTGATTATTTTATTTTTCATGAATTATTAAAATAATATAATACATTAATATATATGATTTATATGATATAATTTTATGTAATATATATTCATTATTTACATTATTTTATTCCATCAATAAAAAAATGTATACAACGTTTATGCATACATAGGTACGACTGTCTGAATTAAAATTGAAATTTCATTCTCTGTCAAGATCTTTTATGGATATCAAAAAAAAGTTTATAATAAATATTTTTTTTGTTTTATATAAATATTTAAAATCAACATATAATGGGAGAATCCTAAAATTAAAACAAAAAAAGTAACTAACCAAAAAAAATTTATAAAGCAATGCATTGTACCCCTATTATAAGGCCCCAGCATTAAACCATACTTAATCTTGAGTTATTACAAGATTACACATTGAGGATCTTTTCAGGTTTAGAGTTCTGGAGAATTAGATCATAAAATTTGCATTAAATTCCACATTTAAACAAAGTGGTTACATAAAATATAGTACTCATTTTTTCCCATCAACGGAAACTTATTTAAAATAAAACACGGATTCTTTCTTGACACTTCCTTGACACTATCATCATATCTTGTAGCTTTCCATTAACCTGTGAAAAACATTTCAAAAACTGGGGATTCGCATAAAAAGCTCAGTAAGGGATATAAAAATATATGGAAAGGAAACATGAGTACATGTACACATAAGAATCAATGAAATCATACTTTACTCATAAAACATAAAAACATTAACATACCTCATCAAATGATGAATAAATAATAGAAATCATAATACACAAAGGTAACTTGAGGCATTCATAACATTATTACGTAGGGAGTAACCCTCTTGGTTATGTTTGGAATACCCACCATAGTATATTCCCTAAATCTCTTCGGAGAAACCTTAACGTTTCACTCCTTCGTGTTACCCAATGCATTGGAGAGCTATATCGGGCTCACCCGCCCTTAGTTTATCATGGAACCACCCGTCTTCATAACAATTCCAAATAACCATAACATAATCGTACCACATAATACATGAATAAAGGAAACATAACATTTCCACATTTCAATCACAACATATCAATAAAACACATTGATATAAAAACATTATGAAAACCATTTTCAAAAAAAAAATAAAAGAAAAGTAAAACATGGTATTTATTTTTTCTTTTAAAAAGAAGGTATGTCTTGTAGAGGAAGCCGAAACTCAAATAATGTTTACGGCGGCGGAGAAGTTGTTGTCGCCGCATACGTATGACAAAAAAATTACTTTTTGTCATTTTGTAAAACGCTTCATATAAAAATGATTCCTTTTGGATAAACGTAAAATTCAAATGGGTTTATACACCGTATAAAAGAATGCTGTGTATAAAATAAAATATGCCTCAATGAAAGGAGAATGAGACAAAGTCCCTTACAAAGACGGTATCATTCGTTTAAGGATAAATCTATTACATAATTATGTGTGACAAACGAATACACCAAATATAAGTGGATATTAAGTGTAAAAAAATCAGATGTTATTCACACATATTCATAGAATACATATTCAAGGAGTACATGTTTATCCCAGAGAATCAAATTTGGGTTAAGAAGTTCCGTTGCAAAAATTTTACAGCTTAACGGCGTCACTACAAAATTCAGAAAATGGGTTGATGAGAGATAAAAAGGGTATCTCATCACATGGACATAAAATTTAAATAAATATAGATATAGAAGAACAAATACCAACATAATATTATGTGAATTAAAAGACATAACAAAAGAAGTCTTTTAGAAAGAGGAGGGTGAAAGGTTCCCTTACCGACATGGGTATCTTTCGAAACATGCACCCCGTGAAAGAAGGATAATAAAACATTGATGTAAATACTCACAAATGAAAGTATATTACACAATGAGTAAAATAATGGGCAGTACATACACCAATCAAAGGAAATTGTGGAAAATGTAGCATAAATATCATGGGAATAAAATTGAGATGAAAAATCCCTTACGAAAACACAGCAGCCTAACGGCGCCACTTAAAACATCCAAAAATGGATTTATGAGATCAAATAGGGTCTCTCATCATATTAACATAATGTTTATAGATATAGGAATATAAAATAACATCCCCAAACATAACAAAGAGGAGATTAAAAATGTGATATAAAGGAGAGTACTTAAAAAGAAAGAGAGAGGTTAGATCTCTTACGAAAATTTGGCATCCCAACGACGCCACTCAAAACATCCATAATGGATTGATGAGAGAGAATAGGGTCTCTCATCATATGAACATAAAAATTACATTAAGATTAATATAAAAAAACATCCCAATAACAAGAAATATGAGCTTTAAAAGTAATGACATAAAAGGGTGTACTTAAAAAGAAAGAGAGGAGTAGGATCCCTTACCTCAAGTCCGACTTGTCTTGTTCATTTCTTTATATTCCTTAATAATAAACTTTGGTCAATCTATAATTGCCTAAGTACCTCCTTTAAAGATGATTATTCAGTTCTTATCACATATTATAGTGTTATAATAATTGTTTAATAATGTTAGTTCATATCGTACGTTTTTGTCGATGTTTGGTACCTGAGTCAAAAATGAACTTGTTTGAAAAATGATTTCCCATGTAGTTATAAGTAAATAATTTCCAGAATATTATTAATGATTAAAATATCACATTTATACAGAACATATTAATTTTATACTATTCCATATCATTTGGAGACAAAAAAACGAAAAGCACCGTTCATGGAGACGGTAGGCCGTACGTACGCATGAACGCTACTTTCATTTTTTTCTTTTTCATATTAATGGAATTAAAAATAAATGATATATATATATATATTATAATTCCAGTATAATATATATGTAATATATGTCACATATGTTCATTAATTTCGTTCTTTATACATTCCATGTATTGCATGTACGAGTCACATCACTTGAGGGGGCGGTAGTCCACACTTCCTCATATGAAATTATCGCATTTACACAACCTGAAAAGAATAAAGGTATGTTTTAAATATAAAATACATAAGCATATAGTAAACATAAATACCATATAGATCATATATGAAATATAGTGACATCATAATGTCCACCTTTAAAGGTGTTAAAAGAATATTGAACAATCATCATTTTGTGAGGCAGAAAATCGCAAACCATAGAAACAGTATGTTCTTTAACCATTAGACGAAGGTGTGTGTAAGTGTAGCTCGTATCCTTTTTATAAAAAATCCTAGTATATTTAATACACAGTATTTGTTACAAAAGAAATTAATAAAAAAAGTTTAGGGGGTTGGAGAAGCAAAATAAAACAAAATGACTCAAGTGAAGACATTACCTTAAAATCGGGTAACGCCCATTAGTTTGAGCTCAAAGGCTTCCTAGGGAAGACGTCTACCCAAAGTGAGACTTCTAAGAGTTATAGAAGGATGTTTAGAGACAAAATGGGCAGGGTTTGGCTGAGGCAACGACTTTGGAAGTGTGGGTAAGGAGGTAGAGGTGGGGGCCTTTTATAAGAGGAGGGGAGGGGCACTCTTGGAATGTAAGGAAATGTTACTTTATTTTAGAATGAGTTTCGGATTTAAAAGGTCCCACATTGATATAATTCGAGGCTAAGGTGATAAGGGTTCGAAATATACCCATACAATTGGTTTTGGACATGTGTAGGTCATATGTTACATTATCTTTTCATTTTTTTTAAATCCTTTATTAATGAGGTAATCACTGCTTCATCATGATGTCATAAATAATTTAATATATTAAATGTCTAAAAATTAAAAAAAAATATCATGATGTATGAAATATTTTTATCTTTATAATGAATATTTATAGTAAAAAATCGGACTTTTATAACCCCATGTAAAAATTGTTTTCGTAAAACATCTCATGTTTGTGTCATTTTTACTTTAACATTAAATAAAAAGTTATTTATGTCACTTCCCAACCAAAGTGGCTCTATGGGGTCCCCAAGTTGACCCATGGATTGTTATGGTAGGACATGACACATCCATTTACGGGAGGACATGTGTCAAGCTCTTCTCATTTTATTAAAACTTTATTTTTACCTTAAACTACACTAATTACATCTAATCGCGATTAAGAACATAAAAGTTACTATTCACCAAAAAAATATTTTATTCCTATTGAACCACATTTTACTTACTAATGATAACCATGTATTTCGGATTTTTGAAATTCAAAACACAGTGGTGGAAAAGTTTCATTTAAACGAAAAATCAGTTTCTTTAACTACCACTTAGTGGTTTCACTATTCATCAAAAATTGAAATTTTCAGAAAAATACAAAAAATTCACCCTAAGCTATATTTGATATTCCAATCTCAAAAATGATGTCTATTTTAAAAAATTCAAAACATATAAGTTTCACTAATTAATTTGATAATTAATTCCCGCTGTCAAAACAAATAGCGTGTTTTTATGAAAAAATATCTATTAAAAGATTGACACTAGTTTAAGTCAAATATCAAAGTTAAATTAATTCCAATGACCACTATTGGATTAAATGGTAAAAATATATTCTAATTGAACTTTAAAACCAATTCAAAATATAATCTAATGATATAAATAAATTAGATTAAAAAGTGGTTTTGAATTAAAATACAACATTTTTCACTATTCATTAAAAAAATGAACTTTATAAGAAAAATACCAAAAATTTACAAAAAGTAAATTTTGATGTCCTGATTCTAATGAAAAATTTTATTTTGTCAAATATAACACATAAAATTGTTAAAAAGCGGATTTAAAAGAGGTTCTCCATCAAAAGGCGGTTAATCGACCTTCTAAAGAACATTAGAATATTTACGCTTAAAAATTGAATTCATTCATAATTTTAATCCTCTAACATTTATTGTAAAAAGTAAAAATATTTGACAAAAATATATAATAATTTTTTAGTTAGTTCTATTCATTCCCGCCATTACAACGGATAGGCGTTAACTACCATTTAAAATAATATTATTTTATTATTAGAGTGCAACGTAAGATTCCCAAGAAACTCGTTGTTGCGTATTGGGTACGCCATCGAGCATAGAATCCCCTTTAAAGTAATGTTAATATATTATTCAAAAATATGGATAAATATAAAAATTTCATATTCTTTATTTACCTGGGGTGTTACATCCTCCCCCCCTTTTGGGAATTGCATCCTCGCAATTTTAAAATTGAGCTTGGAAACATCCTTGAAAGTCCCACATCAGAACAAGAGTCGGTAAAACAATCACTTTAAAATAAAGAAAGACAAGTACAGAGGTCACCCGAGTTAACCCATACTAGGATTCCATGTAGGAAAACATGGACATGGAGTAGAAAACATAGGGTCATGTTCTGATGGAGAGTGATAGAAAACATGTTTAGGAGAAAGTTAACCACAAGAAAATCACAAACTTGTGATGGGTTAAACGGTATTCGATTCCCCAGTAGGAAAATTTAATAGACAACATTTTTGTTTTAACTTACTTTTTATTGAGGAATTTATTTATAAGGAAACATAATCACTTATCATGTTGACATTAAACTTTTATTAGATTCCTTACAAAAACTCATATTTTATCCAAAATATGAGTATTTAGGAAGACTTGTTCACAATAAGAGTACTATAATCAACTTCTACAGAATCACCTAATCCAAAAAAGAGAACTATATACTTCCCATGTCTTTATACTTTAACCAAAACCAACACCAAAAAGGTTAGTACAAGATCAGATAATCCAGAAAAGGATAACCCTTTATAAAAAGAAAATCTATTCTTAATCTGCAAAATTTGTCCAACAAAACCCAATGTTCAACGAGGACCATTCGATAAACAATTTGTCCATAAAATTATTCAAAGTAAACCAACTAAGATTGAAACCCAAATATTTTATGGATTTTGTCACATAGACTTCCAAGTTAAATCGTAACATTTATATCCAAACCACATTAGTTTCTCTTAATGTCTCGTATTGAAAAGTAATTAACCTAATCATATATCCTCCATGATAGGTTAATAAATTTCCATAGATAACCCAAAATCAACTTACTCTTAATTCATAAAATCATATAACTAAAAAGAATCTGTCAAACTAACCAGGGACTTCACGTAGTCCATTGGTAGGCGATAAATACCTATCGCACTTTGGTTGTGGGTTCGATTCCCGCATCTTTGTCCGACACGACGGGTTGTCACACGGTCTGTGTGTTGTCCTTTTTATAAAACTCCAAAAATAACCCTATCATGTTTTAACCTCAATAGTTTCTTTATACCTCTCAATTTCATCCAAATTCACTACGATCTCAACATCTTAATTCTTGATGTCTTATTTCACCACCATAATATAAAATAAAATGATTCCCAAAATGAATAACATCATACCTTGATCATGGCGTCCACTCAGTTTCATCGTCATCTTTCTCACGTAGGTAGAAGTCCCATGAATTAAAACAATAATTTAGAGATATTTCAAAATCATTTTCTTACTCCATCCAAATACACCTTGTACCACATGGGTCATATGGGTGTTCACAGAAAAATAGTTTTGGAAAAAAATCTTGTATGACATATAATTCCAAAACATCTATTAAAACATGATTTCTATAAAATAGTCGGACAAAATTTGAGTTGAAACTTTCTATTATTGGCCCTTTTAAAATACCATAAGTACGTGCTGAGAGATTATATTTTAAAAGCAAATATAAATAGGTTGTGCAAGGGTCTCCTTCCTCAGCACCATTTTTAAAATCATAATATGCTTCAAATTCTTGTGATAAGGTAAAATATTTGAAAATACCTTGATAATATTTACCTTTCTTGAAAATATGAGAATATTGTGAAAATATTATTTTTCTAAAAACAACCCATGATCCATGATGATAATGAGGTATAGTGGAGGTGTTTGATATCTCAAACAACTACTTGCAAGTGAGTTGTATTCTAGAAAACGTTTCACAATCATCCGAACCTTAAATTTGCAATAATTATTGCAATCATGTCATCAGCAAGAGATAGGAATGTCATTTGAGATCCTTCTCCTTCCATTCGTAACCGAATTTACATGACCTGAAAAAAGTTATAAAACAAGGATTTAACTGAAATAATAGATATAGGGACAAATCATGTGTCTAACAAATACTCCTAATCCCTAATGTTGTCTAAACCGACCTCTGATACCAACTATAAGGCCCCAGCCTTAAACCTTACTTAATCTTGAGTTATTACAAGATTACACATTGTGGATCTATCCAGGTTTACAGTTTTAGGGAATTAGATCATAAAACTTGCATTACATTCCACATTTAAACAAAGTGGTTACATAAAAGATAGAACTCATTTTCTCCCATCAAGAGAAACATATTTAAAATAAAACATGGATTATTTATTGACACTTCCTTGACACTATCATCATATCTTGTACCTTTCCCTTGACCTGTGAAAAACATTTCAAAAACTGGGGATGAGCATAAAAAGCTCAGTAAGGGATATAAAAATATATGGAAAGAAAACATGAGTACATGTACACATAAGAATCAATGAAATCATACTTTACTCATAAAACATAAGCACATTAACATACCTCATCAAATGATGAATAAATCATAGAAATCATAATACATAAAGGTAACTTGAGGCATTCATAACATTCTTACGTAGGGAGTAACCCTCTTGGTTACGTTTGGAATACCCACCACAGTATATTCTTTAAATCTCTTTAGAGATTCCTTAATGATTCACTCCTTCGCGTTACCCAATGCATTGGAGAGCTATATCGGGCTCACCCACCCATAGTTTATCATGGAACCACCCGCCTTCATAACAATTCCCAAGAACCATAACATAATCATACCACATAATACATGCATAAAGAAACATAACATTTCCATATTTCAATCACAAGATATCAATAAAACACATTGATATAAAAAACATTATGAAAACCATTTTCAATACCAAAATAAAAGAAAATTAAAACATGGTATTTATTTTTCTTTTAAAAAAAGGCATGTCTTGTAGAGGAAGCCAAAACTCAAATAATGTTTATGGCGGCAGAGAAGTCATTGTCGCCGCATACGCATGACAAAAACATTCCCTTTTGTCGTTTTGTAAAACGCTTCGTATAAAGAAGATTCCTTTTGGATAAATGTAAAAGTCAAATGGGTTTATACACCGTATAAAAGAATGTTGTGTATAAAATAAAATATTCCTCAATGAAAGGAGATTGAGACGAAGTCCCTTACAAAGACGGTATCCTTCGTTTAAGGATAAATCTATTACATTATTATGTGTGACAAACGAATACACCAAATATAAGTGTATATTAAGTGTAAAACAATCAGATGTTATTCACACATATTCATAGAAGACATATTCAAGGAGTACAGGTTTATCCCAAAGAATCAAATTTTGGTTAAGAAGTTCCCTTTCAAAAAATTTACAGCTTAACGGCATCACTAAAAAATTCTAAAAATGGGTTGATGTGAGATAAAAAGGGTATCTCATAACATGGAAATAAAATTTAAATCAATAAGGATATAGAAGAACAAATCCCAACATAATATTATGTGAATTAAAAGACATAACAAAAGAAGTCTTTTAAAAAGAGGAGGGTGAAAGGTTCCCTTACCGACATGGGTATCTTTCGAAACATGCACCCCGTGAAAGAAGGACAACAAAACATTGATGTCAATACTCAAAAATGAAAGTATATTACACAATTAGACTCAATATAAATTGTGGAAAATGTAGCATAAATATCACGGGAATAAAATTGAGATGAAAAATCCCTTACAAAAACTCGGCAGCCTAACGGCGCCAATTAAAACTTCCAAAAACAGATTTATGAGATCAAATAGGGTATCTCATCATATTAACATAATGTTTATAGAAATAGGAATATAAAATAACATCCCCAAACATAACAAAGATGAGATTAAAAAAGTGATATAAAGGAGAGTACATAAAAAGAAAGAGAGAGGTTAGATCTCTTACGAAAATTCGGCATCCTAACGGCGCCACTCAAAACATCCATAATGGATTGATGAGAGAGAATAGGTTCTCTCATCATATGAACATAAAAATTAAATTAAAATTAATATAAAAGAACATCCCAATAACAAGAAATATGAGCTTTAAAAGGAATGACATAAAAGAGTGTACTTAAAAAGAAAGAGAGGAGTAGGATCCCTTACCTCAAGTCCGACTTGTCTTGTTCATTTCTTTATATTCCTTAATAATAAACTTTGGTAAATTTATAATTGCCTAAGGACCTCCTTTAAAGATAATTATTCAGTTTGTATCACATATTATAATGTTATAATAATTGTTTAATAATGTTAGTTCATATCAGACGTTTTTGCCGATGTTTGGTACATGAGTAAAAAATGAACTTGTTTGAAAAATGATTGCCCATGTAGTTATAAGTAAATAATTTCCAGAATAGTATTAATGATCAAAATATCACATTTATCCAGTACATATTCATTTTATACTATTCCATATCATTTGGATATAAAAAAACAAAAAGCACCGTTCATGGAGATGGTAGGCCGTACATACGCATGAACACTACTTTCATTTTTTCCTTTGTCATATTAATGGAATTAAAATTAAATGATATATATATATTTTAATTCCAGTATAATATATATGTTATATATGTCACATATGTTCATTAATTTCATTCTTTATACATTCCATGTATTGCATGTACGAGTCACATCACTTGAGGGGGCGGTAGTCCACACTTCCTCATATGAAATTATCGCATTTACACAACATGAAAAGAATAAAGGTATGTTTTAAATATAAAATACATAACCATATAGTAAACATAAATACCATATAGATCATATATAAAATACAGTGACATAAAAATTGAAACCTTTAAAGGTGTTAAAAGAATATTGAACAATCATCATTTCGTGAGGCAGAAAATCGCCAACCACAGAAACAGTATGTTCTTTAACCATTAGATGAAGGTGTGTGTAAGTGTAGCTCATATCCTTCTTATAAAAGATCCTAGTATATTTAAGATAATGTATTTGTTACAAAAGAAATTAATAAAAATAGTTTAGGGGGCTGGATAAGAAAAATAAAACAAAATGACTCAAGTGAAGACATTACCTTAAAATCTGTTAACTCTCATTGGTTTGAGCTCAAAGGCTTCCTTGGGAAGACTTCTGACCAAAGTGAGACTTCTAAGAGTTAGAGAGGGATGTGTAGAGACAAAATGGGTAGGGGTTGGCCAAGCCAACAGCTTTGGAAGTGTGGGTAAGGAGGTAGAGGTGGGGGCCTTTTATAAGAGGAGGGGAGGGGCACTCTTGGAAAGTAAGGGAATGTTACATTATTTTAGAATGAGTTTCGGATTTAAAAGGTCCCACATTGATATAATTCTAGGATAAGGTGATAAGGGTTCGAAATATACCCATACAATAGGTTTTGGACATCTTTAGGTCATAGATTTTACATTATTTTTTAATTTTATTTAAATCCATTATTAATGAGGTCATCGCTGCATAATCATGATGTAATAATTAATTTAATATATTTAATGTATAAAAATTATAAAAAAAATATCATGATGTAGGAACTATTTTCATCTTTCTAATGAATATTTATAGTCAAAAATAGGACTTGTATAACCCCATGTAAAAATTGTTTTATTAAAACATCTCATGTTTGTCTAATTTTTACTTTAACATTAAATAAAAAGTTATTTACGTCATTTCCCAACCAAAGTGGCTCCATGGGGACCCCAAGTTGACCCATGGATTGTATTGGTAGTCCATGACACATAAAATGAGGGTAGGACATGTGTCAAGCTCATCTCATATATTAAAACATTATTTTTACCTTAAACTACACTAATTACCTCTAATCGCGATTAAGAACATAAAAGATACTATTCACCAAAATATTATTTTAATCCTATTGAACCAAATTTTACATCCTAATGACAACCATGTATGTCGGATTTTTGAAATTCAAAACACAGTGGTGGCAATGTTTCATTTAAACGAAAAATCAGTTTCTTTAACTACCACTTAGTGGTTTCACTATTCATCAAAAATTGATGTTTTTTAGAAAAAAACAAAAAATTCACCCTAAGCTATATTTGATATTCCGAACTCAAAATGATGTCTATTTTAAAAAAATCAAAACATATAAGTTTCATTAATTAATTTAATAATTAATTCCCGCTGTCAAAACAAATAGCGTGTTTTTATGAAACAATATCTATTAAAAGATTGACACTAGTTTAAGTCAAATTTCAAAGTGAAATTAATTCCAATGACCACTATTGGATTAAATGGTAAAAATATATTCTAATTGAACTTTAAAACCAATTCAAAATATATTCTAATAATATAAATAAATTAGATTAAAAAGTGATTATGAATTAAAATACAACATTTTTCACTACTCATTAAAAAATGAACTTTATCGGAAAAATACCAAAAATTTACACAAAGTAAATTTTGATGTCCCGATTTTAAAGAAGAATTTTATTTTGTCAAATATAACACATAAAATTGTTAAAAAGTGTATTGAAAATAGGTTCTCCATCAAAAGTCGGATAATCGACCTTCTAAAGAACATTAGAATATTTACGCTTAAAAATTGAATTCATTCACATTTTTAATCCTATAACATTTATTGTAAAAAGTAAAAATATTTGAAAAACATATATAATAATTTTGTATTTAGTTCTGTTCATTCCCTTCATTACAACGGATAGGCCTTAACAACCATTTAAAATAATATTATTTTTATTATTAGAGTGCAACGTAAGATTCTCAAGAAACTCGTTGTTGCGTATTGGGTACGCCATTGAGCATAGCTTCCACTTTAAAGTGATATTAATTTTTTATTCACAAATATGAATAAATATAAAAATTTCATATTCTTTATTTACCTGGGGTGTTACATCCTTCCCCCCTTTTGGGAATTGCGTCCTCGCAATTTTAAAATTGAGCTTGGAAACATCCTTGAAAGTCCCACATCGGAAGAAGAGTCGGTAAAACAATCACTCTAAAATAAAGAAAGATAAGTACAGAGGTCACCTGAGTTAACCCATACTAGGATTACATGTAGGAAAACATGGACATGGAGGAGAAAACATAGGGTCATGTTCTGATGGAGAGTGATAGAAAACATGTTTAGGAGAATGTTAACCACAAGAAAATCACAAACTTGTGATGGGTTAATCTTTATTCAATTCCCCAGTAGGAAAAGTTAATAGACAACATTTTTGTTTTAAGATACTTTTTATTGAGGAATTTATTCATAAGGAAACATATTCACTTATCATGTTGACTTTCAAATTTTATTATATTCCATGCACAAACTCATATTTTCTCCAAAAGACGAGTATTTAGGAAGACTTGTTCACATTAAGAGTACTATAATCAGCTTCTATTGAATCACCTAATCCACAAAATAGAACTATATACTTCCCATGTCTTTATACTTTAACCAAAAAAACACCAAAAAGATTAGTAGAAGATCAGATAATCCAAAAAAGGGTAACCCTTTATAAAAAGAAAATCTATTCTTAATCTCCAAAATTTTTCCAACAAAACCCAAAGTTCAACGAAGACCATTCGATAAAAAATTTGTCCATAAAATTCTTCAAAGTAAACCAACTAAGATTGAAACCCAAATATTTGAAGGATTTAGTCATATAGTCTTCCAAGTTAAATCGTAACATTTATCTCCAAACAACATCAGTTGCTCTAAATTTCTCGTATTGAAAAGTAATTACCCTAATCATATATCCTCCATGATAGGTTAATAAATTTCCATAGATAACCCAAAATCAACTTACTCTTAATTCATAAAATCATCTAACTAAAAAGAATCAGTCAAACTAACCAGGGACTTCACGTAGTCCAGTTGTATATGATAAATACCAGTCACACTTTGGTTGTGGGTTCGATTTCTGCAGCTTTGTCCGACGCGACGGGTTGTCACATGGTCTGCGTGTTGTCTTTTTTATAAAACTCCAAAAATAACCCTAACATTTTTTAACCTCAATAGATTCTTTATACCTCTCATTTCATCCAAATTCGTTACGATCTCAACATCTTAATTCTTGAAGTCTTATTTCACCACCATAAGATAAAATAAAATGATTCCCAAAATGAATAACATCATACCTTGATCATGGCGTCCACTCGGTTTCATCGTCATCTTTCTCACGTAGGTAGAAGTCCCATGCATTACAAAAATGATTTAGAGATATTTCAAAATAATTTTCTTCCTCCATCCAAATAAACCTTGTACAACATGGGTCATATGGGTGTTCACAGAAAAACAGTTTTGGAAAAAAATCATGTATGACATATAATTCCAAAACATCTGATAAAACATGATTTCTATAAAATAGTCGGACAAAATTTGAGTTGAAACTTTCTATTGTTGGCCCGTTTAAAATACCATAAGTATGTGATTAGAGACTATATTTTAAAAGAAAATATAAGTAGGTTGTGCAAGGGTCTCCTTCCTCTGCACCATTTTTAAAATCACAATATGCTTCAAATTCTTGTGATAAGGTAAAATATTTGAAAATACCTTGATAGTATTTACCTTTCTTGAAAATATGAGAATATTGTGAAAACAGTATTTGTCTAAAAACAACCCATGATCCACGATGATAACGAGGTATAGTGGAGGTGTTTGATATCTCAAACAACTCCTTGCAAGTGAGTTGTATGCTAGAAAAAGTTTCACAATCATCCGAACATGACTTTGCAATAATTATTGCAAGCATGTCATCAGGAAAAGATAGGAATTTCTTTTGAGATCCTTCTCCTTCCATTCGTAACCGACATTACATGACCTGAAAAAAGTTATAATACGTGGATTTAACTTAAATAATAGATATAGGGACTAATCATGTGTCTAACAAAAACTCCTAATCCCTAAAGTTGTCTAAATTGACCTCTGATACCAAATATAAGGCCCCAGCCTTAAACCTTACTTAATCTTGAGTTATTACAAGATTACACATTGAGGATCTTTTCAGGTTTAGAGTTTTAGAGAATTAGATCATAAAACATGAATTACATTCCACATTTAAACAAAGTGGTTAAATAAAAGATAATATTCACTTTTTCACATCAACGGAAACATATTTGAAATAAAACATGGATTCTTTCTTGACACTTCCTTGAAACTATCATCATATCATGTACCTTTCCCTTGACCCGTGAAAAACATTTCAAAAACTTGGGATGAGCATAAAAAGCTCAGTAAGGGATATAAAAATATATGGAAAGGAAACATGAGTACATGTACACATAAGAATCAATGAAATCATTCTTTACTCATAAAACATACGAACTTTAACATACCTCATCAAATCATGAATAAATCATAGAAATCATAAGACATAAAGGTAACTTGAGGCATTCATAACATTCTTACGTAGGGAGTAATCCTCATTGTTACATTTAGAATACCCACCACAGTATATTCCATAAATCTTTTCAGAGAAACCTTAACGTTTCACTCCTTCACGTTACCCAATGCATTGGAGAGCTATATCGGGCTCACCCGCCCTTAGTTTATCATAGAACCACCCGTCTTCATAACAATGCCCAAGAACCATAACATAATTGTACCACATAATACATGCATAAAGGAAACATAACATTTCCACATTTCAATCCCAAGATATCAATAAAACACATTGATATAAAACACCATATGAAAACCATTTTAAATACCAAAATAAAAGAAAAATAAAACATGGTATTTATTTTTCTTTTAAAAAGAAGGTATGGATTGTAGAGGAATCCGAAACTCAAATAATTGTCACGGTGGCGGAGAAGTCGTTGTCGCCGCAAACGTAGGACAAAAACATTTTCTTTTGTCGTTTTGTAAAATGCTTCGTATAAAAAAAATTCATTTTGGATAAACATAAAATTTAAAGATGTTTATACACCATATAAAATAATGTTGTGTATAAAATAAAATATTCCTCAATGAAAGGAGATTGAGACGATGTCCCTTACAAATACGGTATCCTTGGTTTAAGGACAAATCAATTACAAAATTATGTGTGACAAACGAATACACCAAATATAAGTGGATATTAAGTGTAAAACAATCAGATGTTATTCACTCATATTCATAGAAGACATATTCAAGGAGTTCGAGTTTATCCCAAAGAATCAAATTTGGGTTAAGAAGTTCCCTTGCAAAAATTTGAGAGCCTAACGACGTCACTACAAAATTTAGAAAATGGGTTGATGAGAGATAAAAAGGGTATCTCATCACATGGACATAAAATTTAAATCAATAAGGATATAGAAGAACAAATCCCAACATAATATTATGTGAATTAAAATACATAACAAAATAAGTCTTTTAAAAAGAGGAGGGTGAAAGGATCCCTTACCGACATGGGTATCTTTTGAAACATGCACCCCGTGAAATAAGGACAATAAAACATTGATGTAAATACTCACAAATGAAAGTATATTACACAATGAGTAAAATAATGGGCAATACATACACCACTCAAAGGAAATTGTGCCAAATGTAGCATAAATATCACGGGAATAAAAGTGAGATGAAAAATCCCTTACGAAAACTCGGCAGCCTAACGACGCCACTTAAAACATCCAAAAATGGATTTATGAGATCAAATAGGGTCTCTCATCATTTTAAAAAAAAGTTTACAGAAAGAGGAATATAAAATAACATCCCCCAACATATCAAAGAGTGGCTTAAATGAAGTGATATAAAGGAGATTACATAAAAAGAAAGGGAGAGGTTAGATCTCTTATGAAAATTCAGCAGCCTAACGGCGCCACTCAAAACATCCATAATGGATTGATGAGAGAGAATAGGGTCTCTCATCATATGAACATAAAAATTACATTAATATTAATATAAAATAACATCCCAATAACAATAACGATGAGCTTTAAAAGGAATGAAATAAAAGAGTGTACTTAAAAAGAAAGAGAGGAGTAGGATCCCTTACCTCAAGTCCGACTTGTTTTGTTCGTTTCTTTATATTCCTGAATAATAAACCTTGTTCAAATTATAATAGCCTAAGGACCTCCTTCAAAGATTATTATTCAGTTAGTATCACATATTATAATGTTATAATAATTGTTTAATAGTGTTATTTCATATCAGACATTTTTGCCTATGTTTGGAACATGAGTCAAAAAATGAACTTGTTTGAAAAATGATTTCCCATGTAGTTATAAGTAAATAATTTCCAGAATAGTATTAATGATTAAAATATCACATATATCCATTACATATTCATTTTATAATATTCCATATCATTTGGAGATAAAAAAATGAATAGCACCGTTCATGGAGACGGTAGGCCGTACGTAGGCGTGAACGCTACTTTCATTTTTTTCTTTGTCATATTAATGGAATTAAAAATAAATGATATATATATATATATATTATAATTCCAGTATAATATATATGTTATATAGGTGACATATTTTCATTAATTTAATTCTTTATACATTCCATGTATTGCATGTATGAGTCACATCACATGAGAGGGCGGTAGTCCACACTTCCTCATATGAAATTATCGCATTTACACAACATGAAAAGAATAAAGGTATGTTTTAAATATAAAATACAGAATAATATAGTATACATAAATACCATATATATCATATATAAAATACAGATACATCATAATGTCCACCTTTAAAGTTGTTAAAAGAATATTGAACAATCATCGTTTCGTGAGGCAGAAAATCGCCAATGACAGAAACAATATGTTCTTTAACCATTAGATGAAGGTGTGTGTAAGTTTTGCTCGAATCCTTCTTATAAAAAACCGTATTATATTGATGATACTGGATTTGTTACAAAAGAAATTAATAAAAAGAGTTTAGTGGGTTGGAGAAGCAAAATAAAACAAAATGACTCAAGTGAATACATTACCTTAAAATCGGGTAACTCCTTTTGGTTTGAGCTCAAAGGCTTTCTTGGGAAGACTTATGCACAAAGTGAGGCTTCTAAGAGTTATAGAGGGATGTGTAGAGACAAAACGGGAAGGGGTTGGCCAAGAAAAAGGCTTTAGAAGAGTGGTTAAGGAGGTAGAGGTGGGGGCCTTTTATAAGTGGAGGGGAGGGGCACTCTTGGAAAGTAAGGAAAAGTTACTTTATTTTAGAATGAGTTTCGGATTTAAAAGGTCCCACATTGATATAATTCGAGGCTAAGTTGATAAGGGATCTAAATATACCCATACAATATGTTTTGGACATGTGTAGGTCATATATGTTACATTATCTTTTCATTTTATTTAAATCCTTTATTAATGAAGTAATCACGGCATCATCATGATGTAATAAATAATTTAATATATTTAACGTCTAAAAATTATAAAAAAAATATCATGATGTAGGAAATATTTTTATCTTTATAATGAATATTTATAGTCAAAAATCGGACTTTTATAACCCCATGTAAAAATTGTTTTAGTAAAACATCTCAGGTTTGTGTCATTTTTACTTTAACATTAAATAAAATGTTATTTATGTCATTTCCCAACCAAGGTGGCTCCATGGGGTCCCCATGTTGACCCATGGATTGTATTGGTCGGCCATGACACATCCAATGAGGTTAGTACATGTGTCAATCTCATCTCATATTATTAAAACATTATTTTTACCTTAAACTACACTAATTATCTCTAATCGCGATTATGAACATAAAAGTTACTATTCACCAAAAAAATTTAATCCTATTGAACCACATTTTACTTCCTAATGACAACCATGTATGTCGGATTTTTGAAATTCAGAACACAGTGGTGGCAAAGTTTCATTTAAACGAAAAATCAGTTTCTTTAACTACCACTTAGTGGTTTCACTATTCATCAAAAATTGAAGTTTTTCAGAAAAATACAAAAAAAATCACCCTAAGCTATATTTGATATTCTGAACTCAAAAATGATGTCTGTTTTAAAAAATTCAAAACATATATGTTGCATTAAATAATTTTATAATTAATTCCCGCTGTCAAAACAAATAGCGTGTTTTTATGAAACAATATCTATTAAAATATTGACACTAGTTTAAGTCAAATTTCAAAGTGAAATTAATTCCAACGACCACTATTGGATTAAATGGTAAAAATATATTCTAATTGAAATTTAAAAACAATTAAAAATATAATCTAATCATATAAATAAATTAGATTAAAAAGGGGTTTTGAATTAAAATACAACATTTTTCACTATTCATTAAAAAAATGAACTTTATCGGAAAAATACAAAAAATTTACACAAAGTAAATTTTGATGTCCTGATTCTAAAGAAAAATTTTATTTTGTCAAATATAACACATAAAATTGCTAAAAAGTGTATTTAAAAGAGGTTCTCCATCAAAAGGTGGTTAATCGACCTTCTAAAGAACATTATAATGTTTACGCTTAAAAATTGAATTCATTCACATTTTTAATTCTATAACATTTATTGTAAAAAGTAAAAATATTTGACAAACATATATAATAATTTTGTAGTTAGTTCTGTTCATTCCCGCCATTACAACGGATAGGTGTTAACTACCATTTAAAATAATATTATTTTATTATTAGAGTGCAACGTAATATTCCCAAGAAACTCGTTGTTGCGTATTGGGTACGCCATCGAGCATAGCGTCCCCTTTAAAGTAATATTAATATTTTATTCACAAATATGGATAAATATAAAAATGTCATATTCTTTATTTACCTGGAGTGTTACACCTATAATAGTGGCTTCAACAACGAATTCTCAATTATCTAATGAAAAAACATATAAATAAATAATATATTATATCATATATGTTTATTTTTTATTTTAATTTTTTAAATATATCTATATTAATTATAATTTATTTTTTATCATATAATTTGTTTAGTATTGAGGTATGAGGTTTTTTTCTTAATTATAAATATGAGAGACACAAGCAATGATCACCACTGGATTCATTTATGTTGTCTGTAAACATAATATGAATTTATTTTATTATATTTATAATAAAATTATTGGATATAAATATCTATATTTTAGTATTTAATTCATGGATATAATGATTCAAATGTTACTAATATATTATGGGTTTTATGATACAATCTATCAAATTGGAGGGATTATTTATGATTAAGTTCACAATGGTTAAATTTCATGATATAACTATCATGAAACTCAAGAATATTTATATATATATTTTTTCATTATATTACATAATTTCATTTTATTGTTATTTATTTATTTATTCATGATTATAAATATTGATTTTATGTCGAATGAAATTTATTTCACTTTTCAATTAATAATAATTTTTCTTCCATATACATATTTTATAAAAATTATTTAATTAATATTTTTAATATATTACTATGATGTATTGAACATACTTTTACACATGTTTATTATTTATCAATGGTGGTGATATATAATCTTCTTTTCATTTTATGAAAACATTAATTAATAAATTTTAACAATGTTTTTGATGGGATATTTATATAATCATGTACTGCTTGTACATAATTTTAGGTAGTCATAAAAAAATATTGATTTGATGATAAATTCGTATATTTATTTGTTCATTTCAAAGAAAAAATTTTATTTAATATGTAGTTTTTTATTTTAAATAGGTAATTTTAATGTAAAATTAATATTTTCATTATCAAATGTTCCAGGGTACATGTAAAATCATATTCAATTAATGATAACATTATTCAATGTTTAATAATATTTCATAGGGATATTAAACAACCCTAGTATTATAGATCTAGTTTCATACATTATAACATTGTCATAATTTTCTTGGATTCAACTATTTAAGGGAAAAATGGTTTATAAGTCCTTGTAGAGAAGATACAAACAATAACATTACATTACATTTGGAAACTCAAAATACAACATAATTTCTTATAGAGGATAACAATATTACCTATAGTATAAAACTATATATCAAACATAATACACATCATTAGTGACTAGGAAATGGATATAAGTTTTTTGTGATCTCCGGTTCTCAATTAGGTATAATTATAGTTAAGTCTTACATGATTCTATAGTCATTTTCAAAATAGAAGGGTATGTAATACAAACACATTGAAATCAATCGATTAGTTATAGATTATATTTTCTGAATAAATGATGATCAATTAATTCCAAATAAATAATCACATGTGACTTAATATCAGGACCATGGATATTGTAAATAATACAATAATCACATGGAATATAAAAAAACTAATTTTAAAAGGATTATATTTTGAAATATCATGATCTATTTTCAAGAACATTATTATACATAATTATTTTCATTAATGTTTGTATCCATCGGCTGAAACTTATCTCATATGTAAAAATGTTTTGTCTCACATAAAATTTAGAAGCATCATGAAGCCTTAATAATCCCTTACTAGAATATACAATATCTATTGAATTATTAATATGAAGGGGAGAATGATAGATAACAAACTATTTTTTCATGAAAAACTAACATAAAATAAGTGAATAAATTTCCAAATTGGTAAAAATTACCATTATCTATCCACAGTAATATGGATAATGCGATTAATATAAAATATTCCTATTAAAGTAGGAATAATGTATTTTTCAGTAATGAAAAATACCATAAATGTATATTATCAAAATTCAGGAAGAAAATATCATAATCATTTTCAAAATAACACAATAAAACATTTAATTTCTTCCAAATAACATTCATTAAGATAAACATAAAATATATAATGATTTTTTTAAAACATTTAGGAAATGGAGGTAGAGAATTCCACACATTTCATACATGTTATAAAAAATAATCCTTTGACATTTTTAGTAATAAAATTAGAATTTGAATTGTTTTTAAAAAACATAATAATTTTTTTGAAATGATTTATAAAAAAGTAAAAATGTGAAAATATTCCTTTAATATATTATTATATATAAAAAAATTGATTTTTTATAAAACATCATTTTAGATGAATAAAAATTTCTTAATGAAGTTAAAAATTAATTCCTAGTTTCCTAAAACATTTTTGAAATTCATTTTTGTGTGAATGAAAATACAAAATAGGTAAATTAATTGAAAATATCATAAATAAAATTTTGATTTGAAATTGGGTTTTTATTAAATGGTAAAATATCAGTATTAAACTAATTTTCAATACTAATAAGTTTTGATAACCAAGAGTTTGTAAAATATATCTTTATAATGACCATAATATTGAAGTTATAATTATTCCATGAATCATTTTAATTATATATAAAAAATTGGAAATAAAAAATCAATAAATAAATATTTAAAATAATCATATAATTCTATAATCAACGTGGAAGATGATTTACCCATTGAAAAGAAATTGAGTTCATAAATTCCTTACATTATAATTTCAAATAATTAAACAATATTTCAAAACAATTATAGTGATTTAAAATATGTTATTATTTGATTCTATAACCATATTAATGTTTATAAATAAATATATTATCCTTTAATAACACCTTATCTACCATTCATTAATAATTCTTTATTATTTTCATTGATTTGAGTGATAATTTCATTGTTATTTCATGCATGTTAGGTTTTTAAACACCAAGTTATTTCAAATATTTTATATTTTAATCATATATTGAATAATAATCATGATGAAATTATCTTTATTTTTCATTCAATTTTAGTTTTAAAATAAATAATGATTTATGAAAATTAAAAGTGGTTTTTGTTATGATTATGGAGAAGGTATTTTGTCTGTACGCATGAGTTACCTTTCCATTTTTCAATGATCATTGTAGAATGCAAGTAAGTTATATTATTACACCATAGTATTATCATAATATAATATATACCATATTATATTCATACATACACAGAAATATATATATATATATATATTATCCATTTAGTTTTTTATGAAAATATAGTCACATTAGTTTGTGAAGGTGGTGGGCCAAACCTCCCCAAACTATTTTATAATATTTACATGTGTAAAATTTATATAAATAAAGTTATTTTTATTGTATGAAAATAATTTATAATTTGTCATTAATATAATAATTGTGGAATTTTCATAACATATATTAATTTACATTAACATTATGACCTTCCATGTGATGTATTAGTGAATAAAAGATCACATCGCTTTATAAGAAAATAGTTCTTCGTACACATGATCATCATTATCATATCTTATACAGAATGGGAGGAAGCACAATTTATTTGATATAATGATCCCATAAGTATAAATATATTAAAGTCACCATATATATACATTATATAAATCATCATACTTATCCTTGAGATATATAAATTGAGAAATTAATGACAACAGTTCACAAGTCGGTAGTCCATCACACACATGATCGATGAATTAATTACCAATTTAATAGAATTATATATGGTTTCTATTCTCTCTGTTATTATAAAAACATTATTTTATATGGAATATGTTGAGTTTATTTTATAATCATATCTTAATAAACCAATATGGAGGTACATAAAGAAATAAATTGAAGATGCTCATTAAAGAAATTAATTCCTTTTTATTATGATATTACTTGATCATTATGTCAACTAAATGTTACCAATTTATTTTCTAATAAGGCTACTTTTCAACATTAATTTACAAAGTTAATCTATTCTTTATATATACAATTGAAATGAATTTTTATAATAATACAGAACGAATTAGTCTACTTATGTAACCTGAATTATTAAAAAAACTACGTGCATTTAAATTAATTTTAATACCCCCTCGTGCAATGAGTAAAATTATTTTTTATCCTTAATCGTGGATATTAATGTAACACATTTGAGTATTACATACTAAAAAAATTACATTACCATATTATATAATTTAAATTATCCATACACAAAATATGGAATCTATTTTCACATATTGAACAAAAAAATTTGGATGAATTTAATATAACATTAATCAAGAAGACGTGTTTAAAAACATTTTTTTATAGTGAAAATATAAATAGAATTGAATGTTTTTATAAATAAGTCAAAATGAATAAGAATAAAATGATAAAAATTGGATTAAATAATGTAAAATAAACCAATTTTTTTATTAACAAAATATACTTATAATTAATTCATTTAAAATATTTGATAAAAAATAAAGTATTTAGTTAAAATTGATAATTTACCCAATTCATAAATAATAAAACCATTTCTGAAAACAACACAACATTTCAAAGTAATATAGTCTTTATATGATGAAATAAAAATTGTTATTATTTATTCATTATAATTTTCTAAAAATTGTAAAAATAATAATTTTAAAATATGTCTTCAATGCTTCATTATAGAGTCATTTAGAATATTTATTATTTTTTGGAAAATATTTCTTCTTTTCATTCAAAATATTATTATTTTATTAACAATGAATATGTAAATAATATAATTTTGTGAAATATATATTTAAATAATATATTTAATAATATTAATAAATTCCATATATATTGATAGTCATAAAATATCATATCAAATATTATTATTAATTGTATATTGTTGATTATTAAGATGGTCTTCTGTGTAACACATGCAATGCTCAGTGTATCTTTTATTGCGATCTGCAGAAGATATGAAATAAATCATAAATATCAGGACGTTATATTCATTTTGTCACTTTTTTGTCTCATTTAATATACTCAATATAATATGATATTTATATCTCAAAAAATATGGGTGTAAAATATCCCCAAAATAAATATATTTCATCCCCACAACATAGAAATTATTTCAGATATCTAGGGGTTGATATTTTAAATTTTCATTATAAAAAACCATCATCGTAAAACGGTTAATAAAATACCATCATAATTATATTGAAATGAAAGTAAAATAGTAATATTAAATAACATATTACACGGTTTATACATATGAGAATATTATTGAAATGTGAACATGTGTACATCGACAAAAGGAACGAATAACTATTATGATTGATTGCCTTCATTAATCACAAATGGGTGAATGATAATTGGAATGTTAATGCCCTCAAGACTATAAATATGTGATGATTTATAAGTCTATTTTATCAATATGATATATGTGTAATAGGATAATTTGTTTTCCTGATCCTTTTACAAAATAAGATAAATTATAATACTAGCTTACAAAATACTTAATTATACCTACATGATACATTAATATTCCATTAGAAAAATGTAATATGATAGATTTATATCAAATAATCCATTTCCCTATGAAATTAATATCTAAAAATCATTTTGTATTCCTCAACCTCTATATTTAACATTAAGTGATTGTAATATCCATATAAGCGTGACAAATCCATTTTTTCTATTAATATTTTCCAAAACCAAAAATCCATCACATGTTCTCTAATATTCATAAATCTAGGTACGATTAGTTAATAAATTATTCTATAAAACATAATACAATGTTAAAAATATACCATTTCATTAATGTTTATCCTTATTACTCTTAACAGATATTACGGTTCGAAACATTAAAAAGGAGGTCTGTGATTTTGAAAAACAATATTATCTTTAATCCTGACAACCTGAAGTTGATCATAATTTCCACATGCAAAAAATGTGAATATATTCATCATGTATATTATTTAATCATTAAAATAACATGAATAGGCTAAAAACATTATTTAAAACATGTATTATTCAATATTACATAGGTACATCCCTTATTATGGGATATAATCCATAAATCTAAAAATACTATAAATTACATCAATGATAGCGTATCTACTTTTTAAAAAAACACTTATCATTTTCAAGGGATATATTACTATCGAATATACATTGTTCATATCAATTATCTTAATATACCAAAATCAGTATCCCAACATCAGGAACATATTAATGGACATCAATATGGTGTCTTCCATAAAGTTCAACCAGCCAGTCAATTATTTTTCTTGGTCATTTTATAATTCAATATATGCTATCAAAATCAAAATGAAAAATTATTATAGTATAATGTTTATATACATCAATATAGTTATAACTATTATATCATATATAAAATATCATATGTAATAATTCATGAATCCAAACACAAGAACATTAATCATTCCACTTTAAATGTGGTAACAGAATAATCTTGACAGTGATCAATTATATTATATTGAATTATTGTCATTTTAATTTTGTTACATTAATTTTTATAGTGTACCATATTCTTTATAGTAGAATGATTATTCAATTTATATTTTCTCTTACCATTTCAATCATAGGCATGGTGGTCATTCTTTTCATACTTTTACTAAACGTTCATTTCCTTCAAACATGCACAAGTGTGATTCTTTAAATAATTATCATTTGTTGGAAACCCTTATTTACCTTATTCTGATTATCCATCATTTTCCATATTTTCATATTCATATTTGTATTCCATTTTAATCTATAATATATAGATAAATCATTCATTTTCTTGTTATAAAATGATACTAAATCCTCATATGTTGATAATGTTTGAGAGACGAGTTACATTCGAAATATTAAATTAATACCATTAATGAAATGGTAATTATAACCCTTCAGAATATTTCAATCGATTGGGTTCCATTTATTTTTGGATATGTTCCATTTCTAAATGATTTCATGAACTTGATTATACCATATATTTTATACTCTCAAATATAGTGGAATCTTTAATGTAAGTTAAAAAAATTTATTCATATAAGATATCATAATAAGAAAAATGTGTTTATTATGAATATAAATATTGAAAAATACTTTATAAAGGATTATAAATAATGTTTATCTATTATAATAATTTCCTATAAAACAAAAATATTTTATGTTATGTCACATATTAAATTCAATATATCTAATTTTTTGGTTTTATAGAACACAAATCTTAGACGAAAATTGAAAAATTATTATGCGATCATTAAAAAATATTTATTAAATTGAATGGAATGAATAATATTAAAAACATTGTGAAATATATAAATTATATATTCAATAAATTTTGTACACATTCATCAAATATATTGGATATGTAATGGACTATAATTAATCTAATTTTATACATAAAAACTATATCAGTCCAAATCCATTTTTTTCATATTTTAATAATGACATGTTTTAAAAATAAATTTTGAAAGTAATAAGATTTATATTTTCACTAATTATTTTTAAAGTAATAATGTATAAAATAAGCATCAGTTTATTATTTGGTATGTTTTTGAAATGTTTTATTTTTTAGTGAATAGTGAAAATGTTATATCTTATAAAACCATCGATTTATTTATAATAAAAATCTCGTTTTTGATGCAAATATTATATAATGGAATAATATGTAATATCTTGTTATATAAAATATAATTAATTAAATTTTAATCATTCTTATATCATATTGTAGAATAAGTACATGTTTGTTTTTAATTATGCAATTTTTCATGAATATGATTTTTTCATTATTTTTTCTGAGATTAATATAATATTAATATTTTTAAAATCATTGATGTAAATATTTAAATATGGGGGAAGTTTTTTTATTTAAAAATTCAAAATTTATTAAATAAGTTACTAATAAATTTTTCCAAAATGAATAGTAAATTTGATAAGGTTCTTTTCCATTATAAAGGGAATATTTTGTAATATTGTTTAATAATAAAATGACATGGATAGAAATCTAGAAATAAAACATTTTTAAATGTTATTGAATCATCTATATTTGAACAAAATAATACGAGGATATTAATTATAACCATTATAATCCATATTTATGAGAGTATAGAATTAATAAAAATTTATAAAAAGAAAAATAAAAGAGGTTATTCTAATATTATCAAGAACTATAAGATTTTAAATATGGTATTATGTAGCAGATATATTTTTATATAAATATTATTATACTATATAAAATATTTATCCACATCATTTTAATTTTCATTAGTTTATTGTGAAAATTATTTAATATAAATAATTATACAATGACGATGAAATAATTATTTTATTATTGGAAAATTTAAATAAGTGATATAAAAACGTTAAAATAATTATGATTTTATAAGACTAAATTCATCCACCAATTTTTTTGATATATTGAACACATTATGGATGAGAGAATTTTTTTTCATAATTTATCTTGTTTTATTAATATCACAAGAGTCACATTACTGAAATGTTATTAAAATTGTCATTATTTATATTTTGTTGTGAATTATATTTTTATAAATGATATAAAATTATTAAAAAAATACTATAATAGGAAAATTGATATGTATAAGTTTAAAATTTCATCCATGATCAATTTATCAGTCTTTTTCATTATATAATTACTATATTCAGTTGAAAATAATAAAATATCATTTAATCAATGTAAAAGTTAATTTTGTAAAATAATGGTTAAGAAAGAATAAGGGCATAAATGTGACCTAAAAATTCGGAATTTTTTTGAATGATTAATATTAGACCTTTATCAACCTATTCTCTAATTTTATTTGTTTAGTGGACACATTTTAAATAAAATGACATATATATTATTGATATGATATTTAGTTACAAAATGTCACTCACATGGTATTATAATAATTTTTTAGTGTTCATATAGGTAAAATTCATGATATGAATGATAATAAATGTAAATTATTTTTCAAAATGAAATTATTTTCAATATATTATTATTTTCTAATTTTCTTGATTTATTTTATGTTAATATAAATTTATATATTTAAAAATGAAATAAATTATATTTTATCAAAATAATATTTTGTAAAATTATTTATAATTTTTAGAATAATTTTTGGCACACATATAAATTATATATTGTTTAACATGTCACCAATGTTTCATTTTAGATGTTTTTCTCATTAATAGTAACATTATTAAAAAACATTGATTGAATAATGGCTTTCATGATTGGAGTCCAAAATAACTACCAAGGGGTCAACCAAGATGATAAGGATTTAAACTAAACCAAAACTAGTATAAATCTTATTTTATGATGATATTGTAAACCTTTAGAATATTATCCTCAAATATATTTCCATTTGAATGATATTTATATGATAAATTAATATATTTTAATTCCAAAGTTCTAGAATTTATTAACATATCCCTCACCTCAATTATTAAAGGGTATTGCAATCCTCACATCGTCAATATAAATTGATACCTCTATATTGACCATGTCCTACCAATATCTCTTCTTAATATCCTATGTCAAAATATTTAAGATGTATTTTTTGAAAAACCCAAACCATAGTGTTCTTAATAAGAGATTAAAAGTAATCCGGCAAATGAATAGTTAATCATTTTTATGATCCCTTTCAAGATTATCTATTATTCTACATCATCTTCATGTGGTGTAGTTTTTGGAAAATATTAAATACAATATCAAAAATATATAGAGATGTTATTATATTTATGGGAGAACCATTTTCTATCCCTTCTCCATCCTATGAAAAATAAAATCATCACTCATGTGTACGTTCAACATACCCTCTCCATGTAATAATGTAATTATTTTATCCGAAATGAATTACATGGATGAAAATTAATTTTTAAATAGTGATTATATTTGATATTTATAAACTAAATATTCTTCTTTAATGATTAATTTCTATTCAAATTTCATTTATTATATATATTTAATGATTGATAAAATGTTATAGTACGTACAACATAACATCTCCAAGAATTATGTTGTTCATTTTTTGTCTCTAAAATTTAAGGATTAAATAATCATATATATTGATTATATATGATACTAATATACTGATTAAAATTATGGATATTAAGGATCCATGAATAATGTTAATGGATTGAGTCTTTCGAATAAAAACATAAATGAATAAATGAAGAATTTATCATCCAATAAAAGTAATTTAAAAAATATTATTTTTAAATTTTTGAAAAAATGGTATACGTAAATTATAAATTAGATGACATATATCAAAATAATCCTCAAATTTATTAAAAATAAAAATTTACTTATTCTAATTGACTTTCATATATGTGTTATGGTAATTAGGCCCAAGGTAACAGTTTCATCATCTCACGTTTAGTTTCATGAGACATATGGAATAATCACATCTTATTTTTTTTGTGAAATATACATGAAATATGATATATTATATCATTAAAATAATTTTCTTCAAGGTGTATAATGTTTTATTTGATGTAATTTATGTAATGGGAAATCATACACAATTTTTCACAATGTTGTTAGTGTCTTTTTTAAAATATCAGCATTGTTACTAGTTATTCATATATTAGTATCCAATGGGTATTTTTTATTCAATTTAAACTTATTTATAAAAAAATTGAAAAGGATCCTATGATTCCCCAATTAATGTCCAAATCCCATTTAATCAAATTTTTACTCTATAAAACATTTTGAAAATTAGACACTCTTCTTTTTCTAAACGAGGTTGTTTATAAATATTCCGACATTGATTTACAAAAGAAATATGTTTTAACTTACATAGAAATAGGGTATCTTCCACATTTCAAGATCCCATAACAAATTAATGAGTCTATGACATGTTTATAATGTTCCCTTCAAAGGAAATTTATTCTTTTATAATTGATCGATTTTTTAAAATACTATTTCTCTTTAAAAAATGTTATTTCTCTCAAAAAATTAAATCATTTTATTAAATTATATTCATCCAAGTAAAAACCATTTTATATTATTGTCAATAAATTATTTTTATCACTAATTAAACGATCCAGAATATTTTACTGAATGGATTATGGTTATTTTGACTGTGTGTCTTCTATTTTGATACCATTGATCACATTACTCTGGTAGTTGGTGGTGATTTATAAGGTAAAATATTCACATTTCGTATTCTAGTTCTTAAATATGAGTTTTTATGTTAATTATGATTCCTTCAATTAATAAATGGAAATAATTGGACATAAAATGTGAATGTATGGGCCCTATATATCCCCTTGATGCATCAATAAATATAATTAGGCAAACTATACATGATTTTTATGATGAATTACACATATATGAAGAATTGTTGTTTTAATCCTTGATAGTATGTCATATAAATATGGTATTGTGAATTAAAAAATAATTATAATAGTTATTTAATATTCATGTGACTACAGAATTTGAAAAAAAAATGTTTATGGTTCAGTAATGACCTTAAAAGTTTTAAAAATATTTACTTCTTAAAAAATTGTGTTATAATATTTTTGTACTAAACATAAATATATCACATTAATAATTATCTTAGTATAATTTTAAAAGAGGCCACTGGGTTATGAAAATTATATAACCATTGGCCAATTATGACTATTGGTTAAGATGACCATCAGAATCAATAATCATAATATTGATTTAGAATTTATAATAGTTCATTATCATGATATTATTTTAATTTCATTATTTGATCATCATTTATTACTACGATGTTATTTATAGGTTATTAATTAATTGGAATGTTTTTTATTTATTTACAATTCCTTGTTTTGTATATATTATTTACTCAAATATCAAATGAACTCTTACTATTACTGGGAATATTGGATCACCACTTTCATATATTTTATTTTTCACCAAGATCTAATCATGCCTTTGGATATTGATATTTAGGAATAAAATAAGGTGAATGATATAATTATCGATGAAAATAATATATTTATTCCATTTCATTAATTATAATATGGATTTAAATATTGTATCTACTTTACCATATCTGTTTTACTATTTTGTTCCGTGTGATGTGATTCCTTGTATCTAGTGACTATATGATCAATTAACCACCTACTATAGGATAATGGGGTAAGGATAATTATAGTTTGTATTTGATAATGTTTATTATAATCATTTGGAAAATTATTTAATAAAACATATATTAGATAATGAATAAATATGGTATAATAATGATATATCCACACAAAAAACAAGAAACTGATTTAAGGAATATATATACTTAAGTTATTAATTTATGTTCTTTGTATCACTAATTTTGATATTAGACATTATTTTTTGTAGTGTAATGTCCAATTCTAGTTTATTCCATTGTTTATAAATTGTTCTTTATAGTTGGAATGTAAAACATACAAATTCCCATAATACACTGAGTAGTAAATATTATTTCATTTCAATATTAAAGACAATAATTCATTGGGATTTATTCTATCGAAAATTCTCATAACTTTTGGAATTAATATAATATGGATAAAATTTATAAAAATAAAATTCCATGTCATATGATTTTGATGGGAATAAAAATAATAATAAGATGAATGAGAAATTGATCGATAAATGGTAAAGTGTAAATAATCTTTTCAAACCCATGGTTACTAGGGAAGCAAAAACATTGGTATAATCTATAAATGTAAAATTAGTTTTTTCTCATGTGTTGAATGAATCGACCAGGATAATGATTTCCTAGAAAAAAATAATTTTCCATCATTAAATGCATCCACTATAATTATATGAATAACAATGTAATTAAATTCACATATCATCAAAAAATTATTTCTCAGAATAAGAAAAGGGATCATGATTATGATTGTGTTATTAATATAAAAAAGTGTAATAATTACAATGCTTTTGTATTTTGATCTAATACATATTTTTTTAAGTATTTTAATAAAATGGTTTTTTATTAATGAGTTTCTGCTATGTAATGAAAGACACAATAACCAACAGTGTAATTTATTAAAAAGATTATTTTTTTGAAGTAGACATAATTTTTAAAAGAAAGCCATACTATATTCTTTGTGATTGACATGGTAATAATAATGGAATATTTATGGGTTATTATCGGTGAACAATAATGTTATTAGGGATTGGATATATTTTTTATCTTTTCTATGATTATTGGATATTTGGATAAATGGAATATATTCCACAAACTAATATTTTAATTTTTTTAAGCATTAATATTTTCATTTATTTTTAATGGTGACGAACGTATTTATATATTTTGTGTGTGAAAATTACAGATTCATTACGATAGTTTGGGAAATCATGTGCTTTTTTGATTTTGGAACATATTGAGCATTCGTCTAAATCTGTGATATTTGAATTTGGACCGACTTATTTTGGATGGTTTTTATGATTATGTGTTTATTGAATGGATAGAGACGAAGTTTTGATATTGTCGATTGTAGATATAATATGACAAATATATTGTATTGAATGAAAATTTAATGGCTGATTTAATGAACTTTTGATCTTATGATTCTTTAATGTTATTTAGGAATAATAAATTTATTTAAAACATCCCCTTCCAATCATAAGAGATTATATGAAAATAGATCGAAGCATAAAAAATTACAAGATTATAATTCTAAAATTTATAGAAATAAATTATTTTTGGATATTCATGTTCTTGTCAATATCATAAAATAATCAACAAACTATTTGAAAACGACTTGGGTGAATACATTATATTTTTTCATTCATTATTAGAAATCAATGTAATTTTAACATATCAAAAAGTTTATGGGTTTCTGATTGTTAAATTTATAATGACCATGTTCACTATCACACTCCTTCAAAACAATATAGTTAAATTTATCTTCCTTGATCATGTTTTCACTTACTACTAATTTTATATTTTTCACATTCATTGTTGTGAGATTCAGTTATCATTTACCTTTCTCTACAATTATTTGAATGTTTTATTAACCCTATTTTCGATGATGGTATCCCATAAAAGAAATTTCAAGTATCATCCATCGAATTTCAAAGTGAAATTTAAAATTTCAAGGAAAAAATTTATTTAATAATGGGGTAAGGTATCACCCAAATATTTAAAATTATGCCTCTTTTTATATTTAATATCTTAGATATCTTACATTTCCCACAACACCCTACTTAAATAAACAATGAAATATTAGTATTTGATCATTATAATCTAGACTTTATATTAGAAGGAAGAAATTATAATAAAAAAATTATGAAATTTATATATTTTATATTGAATAATTTTTTTTACCTTTATCCAATATATTTTATAAGTATATCATAAGAATAAATCCAATTTTACTAATAAGTAAAATATATTTTTCTAAATGCAGTTTTTTTATCTTTTAATAGACCCCTTCATTTAAAAATAAATTATGAAAATTTTTTAAGTTCAATATGGAAAATTAAGACTAATTTTTGAAATAAGAATTTTAAAATTATCTTATAGTGAACATTTTTTAGATTTCTGGAAATATATTTTTTGTAATGAATAATGAAAAAAATTCTTATAAAACCGTAAATTGTTTTTTATATAAAAGTACCTTTTGGATAATAATTTTATATAATGGAATGTCAAATAATATTGCAAAACCTCAATATTTAATAGTACATTATTTTATAAAATTAATTCAATAACATTCACTACATGCATCACCGAGTTCAAGATCACCATGAGATACCAAACTAGTTGTTCAAAAGCAGTTATGAATAGTATTAACTGAATTTTAATCTTTATATAATCCTTATAATTTTAGAATCCTTATATTGAAATTTAAATCCAATATTTGAAAATTTATTATATTAAATTTAAATAAAACATCTTCTTTAGAATTGAGTCATAAGAATTTAGTTTCAAAAAAAATATGGTGTTTATCTAAAAACATTCATATTTGGGTGAATAGGGAAAAATAATATATTTTAACTGAAAACAACTTTGTCAATGAAAATAATTTATAGTGTTAAATTATAAATTTTAATGGTATGGGAGTTTAAATAGAATATATTTTTACCTTTTAATCAAATGTTGGTCATTGCAAGTAATTTCACTTTAAAATTTAACATAAACAAATGTCAATCTTTTGATAGTTATTATTTATTAAAAACACACTTTTTGGTTATGAAAACAGGAATTAATTTTAAATTAATAAATGAAAATTATATGTCTTGAATTTGGAAAAATAGAATACATTTTTTAATTCATAATATCAAAAGTATCTCCGGGTGAAATTTTGGTATTTTTCTGAAAACATTCAATTTTGGACGAATACTGAAAAACACTGCGTTATTGGTTAAAACTGAATTTTTATATGAATAATTATTTATTTTATTTAATTTTTTATGTAAAAATAGATTCATAATACATATATATGTTTTATTTAATTCATTGGAGTCATTTTATAATAAGATTAGATGTATAAAAATTTTATTGAACTTTTTACTGTCTTTTACCAACCTTCTAGGTGCATTTGAAAATTTGCGTAAAAAATAATTTTACCGCTTCTATGAGTGGAATTTCAAAAATACGAGAGACACGATTAACCTCAGTTTGTAAAATTTGGTTCAATAAGATGAAAATTATTTTGGGTGAATAGTATCTCTTGACTATTATTTACCACGATTAAAAGTAAATAGGGTAATTAAGGGTTAAAATGATTTTATATTTACTCTAACACATGTCTTAATTATATTGGATAAGTGTAATTGTATGAAAAAAAACCATAGGAATAAAATATGATACTTTAGGTCCACAAGTATTAGATTAAGAAATTTATTATTATTTTATTTAAAGAAGAGTTAGAAGTGTTAGATTCATGTTTTCATAAATAAAACATTTTAAATATAGGGTTATATATAAGATAAATTCGACTATAAATATTCATTAGAAATGAAAAAAGATTTCCTACATAATTATATTTTATTTATAATTTTTATACATTAAATAATTAAATTTATTTATGACACAATGATGATACAATAATTACCTTGCTAATAAAAGATTAAAATAATTGATATTATAAATACCAAAATAAATGTAATTTGGGACTTTTGATGAATTGAACTAATTTTATAGGTTAATATGACATGTTATAATTATTCAATCAAATTTTTTCGATGTGATAATTTTTTTGTAATTTTAACAAAAAAACAAATACAAAATAGTGTCAAAATTGACATAAAATGGTTTTTAAAACAAATACTATATTATTGGTTGATATTATATTCCTTAAAATATATTATCAGCCAAATGGCTTAAATAATATTATATATTTCATTAGTGAACCACATTACGTTCCCTTGGATGTTTAGAGTATGTTTATTAACCATATAGTGTAAGAATACAAGAAGACATGGTAAAAGTTAAACTATTTATCTAAGAGTTAAATCTAAATGAGAAGGTTATTCTTGTAACCTAAACATGTGTAAAACTTATTGGTTGAGATGATTTCGACCCATAACCACATAAATATCGAATTAGATTCTTTCTTAGCCATTATAAAACGAATATGAGTGTACAATAAATTAATACATTAATCTTTTCCTAAAGTGCATCACACCTCTCTTATAAAAGGGAACTTCCACTTCACAAGGGTTAGGTACACAAAAAGATAAAATCAATGAATAACCATTATGAAAAAAAATTTATGTAGATGAAAATCATTTCATTTAATTAATTACTTTAGAATAATATGGTATAAATAAATTACCATAATATAATTATTTTTAAACTGTAACATGTTCTTAAAAAACCTAAACATGGATATTCTAACTAATATAATGATCACAAGGGACATCAAAAAATATATTAATAATGATGCAATACAGAATATAAACCATATGAAATACCATGTTCTATTCTCAAGAATGATGCTCCAAATATCTATCTTCTTGAATGATTATATTTTTCAGTAAAAAAATTAATAATTTGTAATATTGATATATCTAATGGTACATATCAATTAAACAAGAGGGATATTGAGGTCCCCACCTATCACATATTATGTGTATTTAATTCATTATTTCAAGGGCAGTAACATAAACTATACAAATATTTTTCTTGAAAAATAGCATATGATATGTGAATAAATTATCCAATAAATAAACATATCTATAATCTATATAATCTAATATGGAGAATGTTATCAATGAAACATATACCCATTGGAATAATAAAAAAGTGTTTCTGTTATTAGTGAATATAAATAACATAATTTATCCTTGAAATCATTTATGTGGAATATAAATTTAATGTTAATATATCATATTACAACAGAAAATGTTATCAAAAATATTTATTCATACATAATAAAACAATATAATTGAATATTTAAAAAAAATATGTTATTATGTTGTACAATTAAATACATGTCATTCACATTAAAACAATTATTTCATTCTCATTTTATGTAATATACAAAATTGATGGGTTTGGAAAACTACATATTGATTCTGTTGGAAAATTATTAAGTTGTTTAAATGGTTCAATGCTCTTGTAATAAATCAATTTTTAATAAAATGAAATTTTTTATAAATAACGGTTTATGAAGTGAAAACATTCTTGATGGATGTGAGAAATGAAGTCATATTTTATTAAAATTGTTTCTCAATTAATTCATTTACAAAATATTACCAAATTAGAAAATTTTAAATAAAATATACTGAATAATAATATGATATTAAATGGTTTTTATTATATTTTCAAATAATTTCATTCAATAGAATTTCAAGATTAATCAATATAGATTATAATGATATTGTGTAATAAACCATTATCATGATCAAAACATTAAAGTGGGAAACAATTAATGAGTTGATTATGTGTCTAAATTGAAAATATGAATAAAACATGTTTAAATAAAACATATTGAAATTAATATTCATTATACACATAACCAATGGATGAAATAATCAATGGGGCGTAATATTGACCCAATGAACAAAAATTGACATATAAAATACCTTACATCTCTCTTCCTTTGGATTGAACATTATTAATCCCCCTCTATATTTGTTTAATTTTTTTTAAATAAATATATAACTATATTTTTATTTATATAGTAATATATTTTTCTTTTATGACAACTTATATCTCAATTTTTAATAATATTTTATTATATTCATTATGTTTTTTGATAATATCTCTGTCTTCACATCCACATTTTATTAATGATGATTATATTCATTCCCTTGTTATGTATATTTATACTTATATTATAATAACATAATAATCATATTTTATATAAAATTTATATTAAAAAACATGAATGATGGTTAATAAAAAATAAGTATATTGGGATCATCAATTAAGTAAAATGTATGTATGCATGAGTGACATTACCAATTTTCAAGGATATTTATGGAATTCTATAAAATAATAATTTAAAATTACATAATGAAAATTATAAGATATAAATTGTATATATATGTCATTCATGTGGTGTGACAATTAAAAGTGGGCCACATCGATTCGTGAAGGCTAGAGTTCACACATACATGAACGACGCTATCATATTAATGTTAGTGATATTGAATTAAATAAATTTCAATATATATTCAATACATAATTATAAAAAATTAATTAGTTTCATAATGATGATATTTATTTCATATATATTATTTATAATTATTATTGTAACCTTTTATGTTAAGATATTGTAAGAGTCAAATCACATCACTACACAATGGTCGGTTCGCCGAACACACGAGTGATTTTATCGTATATCCTACAGAATGGAAGATAACATGAAAAATATGATATAATGTCTAAAATTATGTAAATATGTTATAAATACAATATAATTAATTTAGATGGATAATCATACCCATTTTTGGGTTGTGATAATAAAAAAGAACGAAATTTATTTTCTAGGATGTAGTCTTCCGTACACATAAAAATTACATTAGAACCCATTTGATGAAATTAAAGATGGTGGTAGGTAATATAAATGTTTTCAAAATATTATATTACATATAATATTTTATGTTTATTATATAATGATGTTTTAATAATTTTTATTCGAAGCAGTATAAAGAAATAAAATAAAGATACTCGTTAATGTATGATACCTATTCTTCATGTATCATCCTTATGTTTGAAATAATTCTTCACTAGGATGGATTTATGTTAAAAATAACTCATCATTGTTGGGGATGGTATTTTGGGGATATGATATTTGTAGAGGTAGGTGCCTACGAATGTCAATTAGATATGTGAAAAAGTAAGGGGAAGGAGTTCTATATTTTTTTTATAATGGAGTACATTTTGGTAAATACCCAAGATAATCAAGTAATTATATTTCACCATTATCTAAAGCGGCCTGAAATTAGTTCATTAATTTATGTGAGTGTTAATGTGGTCTAGATACAACAATAACACATAAAAATAAATACATATATATCATTTTTCATTACTCTTTAACATTATTCAATTTTACCATTTTAGCTATTACCAAAGAAAATTTTATATTATATATTTGACTGGGTAATATAAAATTTAATAATAAAATTAAAAAATTTTATTAGATATTTGACACATAATTATTATAAATATTAAATCCTATTTATTTAATAAAAAACATTTTTATGAGTATAATTAATTTTAATACAATCACATGTAACATGAAAAACAATATTCCATTAATAGTATCATTAATTTAATAATTTTCCAATTTTTATTAATGATTAAGGGGAAAATTAAAATGAAAATATTAAAGAATATAATTTGTTTTTGTTCCAAAAATTAAATATTTTTTTCTATGTTAAACATTAATATGTGATAAATATTAACATAAAATTTGTCACATATATTCATGGAGGAAAGGACTATTTATTGTAAAAATATTCAATCATTTAAAAAGTATTTATATAAAAATTAAAAATTAAATATATTTCAATTAACTAAATTGGAATACATGATATATGGTTAAACTAATTTTACTCTAAAAATAATTAAACACATATTTTACAATATAAATAATTTAAATACAATGAGAATATTTATCTGATATTTAGTATTTCTCACTATTTACAATTAAATGAATTTTTTCACAAAAACATAATATATAACCCTAAAAATATGTTTATATGATTCTTTTAAAAAAATTGATTTCATCATATATGAATTCAATAATTTATAATAATTAATTATAAATTATGTGATTCATGCATTATAGAAGCTCTTTTTTGGAAAAAATATTCTTTTTTTCAAAAAAACATTTTCTTTTCATTCTAATGTTTTTTATATTATTTCAAATTAATATATAAATAGTAAATATTTTAAAATATATATATTACTTAATTTATATATTCCATTTCAAAATGAACATTTAAACACTAGTTGTTAATTATCATATTAAAAAATATTATAAACAATATATTATTCTTCGGTAGAACCCGATCATACATGTAACTTAAGATAAAATAAAATTTTTATTTAATGCAAGCTATTATGGGGAATGAATATATAATAAAATATATGTTTTTTATAATCCATTTTATGCCTCATGTTTTATTTCATACATGCTCTAGAATTTGATGTACCTAAATTAATGTTTTTTTGGGTGTTACACGGTTTGATTTAATGATAATATATTTATTATTTTCTTACATAGCTTAATATTATAGAAAAGATAATTTTTAAAACACATTACATTTAAATGTGTTATGATATGTTGAATTGATGAAACATTAATGTAACCCAATAATTTTCAATGTATCATTATGTTGTGAAATTATTATTGAACATTTTTCAATTCATGGGTTATAAAATGATGAAATTGTGTGGCCATGTAGAATAAATTTATATGATTTTAATTATTTGATGCGTCGGAGAGGAATTATATATCACCCTAAGTAGATTGTGATTCATTGATGGAGACATAACCATAATCCAATATATCATGGGATCAGATAAAAACCTAGCGTGTGATCTTTATCCTTATAGAAAGTGACATTTATCCGTACATTGAAACCATTTGCAGATACATGCAGGTAAGGGATGATATAGATCCCTTTCATGCTCTGGCCATGAATTCCTCTAGGACATCACCAGGATCATTCTCTATATCAAACAATGAAAATAGAGAGTTATTATGGTTTGTTTTTGGTGATGAGAATTGTTCAGATCTTCCACCAACTTTAATCCACTATTTTGGCCCAGAGTACCTGTCATACCCTCTATTGTAAAGACAATTTCGATTGACATAAATGTTTGACAAGACCATAAGCAGGATGTTATCAATAACCACATTATCATCCCAAAAAATATATCAATCCTTGTGGCACTCAAACTGTCATTATATATTTGTGACACCCTAGTAGTCGATATAATAATTGCAATCCAGTTTGTAACAGAGGTAGCGGCCAAAGAAGCCATCCATGCTGAGGTTTTCAAGATCATTTAATGTCAAAAAATAATTTTATTATTAGGATAATATAAAGTCTCACCTATACAGGGGAACGTCCACCCATTGTATATCACAGACCAATATACTAGTTTGGATGTCCTCCTTTGCCTTATCGACATAGGTTATGGGATCAATATCCAACAGACCCAAGTGATCCATAAGCTAGGACTATCTGATGTGAATATGAGTCCCTCTGACCTGAAATGTTAGGGTTGTAACAGAACTGAGCAGAGGTCATGTGTCCAGATACACATGAATTCTTAGTTTTCTGGCCAGATTTCCTGCTCTGAATTCATGGTCACCTTGTTGGACACTACCTACAAGTCACTGATGAGTAAACCCTCACTCCATCTGCATGTGAAAGTTCTCTATAAATATCTTCCATGCCTCAAATTCTCCGATAATGGTTTACTAGATGTACTATAGGGTGTTTCATATCCCTTTTCCTCTTGTAAATACCATTATTTTAATTCTTACTATTACAAGTGCAAGGACCAGTTGGTTCAAATGAATAAGGTTGAGAATACTACTCCTTCAGCTGACCTGTGGACAGATTTAGATGATGAATTCATCCTCATGAATCACTGGATGGAAGAAACATCCCTAAACCTAAAATATTTCACTATTATATCTATATTTTGTGGGAAACACATTTTTAGAAACATGGAATTCCAACGTATCACCTTGTATTCCTAAAAAAAGATTGAGAAATTCTAGAGCCCCTCACCACTTTTGGGGATCAGGATGTTAACACTATGGAAAAAAAATACATCAAATATTCATTTTCCACAAAGATGGGATGAACTGGCATAAATTTACATGCTAATAATTCTGTGATATTATCATGTGTGTCCCATTGGGTTGAATGCCTGACGTGATTGAGCTGATATCTTTTTTCTCCATGGGTATCATAGTATATGTTTCATCTAATAGACATTACACCGCCGATCAGGTCAGCACCCGCACCCCTTTATTGTCATCCAACTCAGATGATTTGCCTCCTCCCAGTGGTCCTCTTGATATAGATGATAAAGAGGATTTGGAAGACTCTATTTTCTCATTCAATAGAGACATCTCCTACACCATTGATGTCTTTTATAGGTAAATCTTAGTACTAAGGACGACCTGGGAACAACATTAATTACTACTTCTCTTCTAATGGAAGAGAATCACAAGTATCTGGATGTCTTGAAATAGCCACGATACATAATTGATTGTTGCTATGATGAAAATCCATGATTAGACCATCCGATTTCTATCCACCACCTTGGTCTTCTAGAAAGATATCATGGGACCAAAAAACATCTAGAAATATTTACCCCTATCATTGTACCATAGTTGAGGCCAATGTTTATAATCACATTAGATCCAACTTTGTCAAGGATGTCTATTAATCCCAATGGATAGAAAATAATTTCCTTGTCATGAATACATATGAAAATATAAATTTGTCATCAACATATGGTATCTCAATTACCATGGACGGAGGGATGATTTTCCACATCTAATGATAGAGCTATTGATCGACACCACTCCGGGTTTTAAGTCCTCTCCTTCATGGAATGATATTTTCTGTATAACCAAATTATCATTTCTCCCAAGGTTG
Organism: Viscum album; assembly: GCA_963277665.1. Taxonomy (NCBI): domain Eukaryota; kingdom Viridiplantae; phylum Streptophyta; class Magnoliopsida; order Santalales; family Viscaceae; genus Viscum; species Viscum album. The sequence continues at coordinate 1,705,422,925 of OY728140.1, read as the reverse complement.
AGTACTCCACTAACTATATGGAATGTCAATGTAATTATTATTCCCATGTAATTCCCTTTATCTTGAGTAATTAATTCTCTTTTTATTAGCATTCTATGCTTCAAATATTCAAACTGATCCTCAAGATGTTGTTGGAGTGCTGTGTAGATGATTTGGTGGTCAAATACCATAAGTGTCAGGAACATATCATATATCTTAAGAAATTGTCTTGACTCATCCACTCCCACCATCCGATGATGAGCCTCTTGGAGTGTGACATCAAGGAAACCTCTGGAAAGATTATTAACATTGTCATAAGATAAAGACACATCATGATAGATACAGAGAAGGTCAAGGTTGTCCGTCAGATTCTCCCTCTCTGAAATTATCAAGAGCTTCAAGGATTCCAAGACCACATATACTACATATGTATATTCCACATGAATCTATATTGAATGTTTAATCCCTTTTCCTAATTCAGTAATTAAGGAATAGTCTACCAGTAAAAAATTAAAACCGCTTTTGATGAAATCAAGAAATACTTGTTGCAACCTCTAATCTTGATTCTTCCCATCTATGGAAAGCCAATGGTCATTTACGTGACATACCTATAAGGATCCTTCAACTCCCTTATATCCCATAACAAAAAAATAGACAAATAACAGTTTATACTATCCAATATGCATGCACATCAACATAGTGAAAAAACCATCCTCAATTGAGAAGACTGTCCTCATGTTGTGTTTTGCAGTTTAGAAGTTGTGGAATTATTTTATTCATCATTTGATATATCTGGTGTCTTTTGTATATCATCAAATGTTCATTATTAAATATTATGTGTTGATTGGTCCTCTAGCTCAATGGGTAGTTATCCTTTAGTTTCGTGGCATTTGGTTCGTTTCGATGACAGTTGTTAACTGTAACGCAATGGATATTTTTTGGGACACCGATCCAGCCCCAAAAATATGTCTCTATATATTAATCTTTTGGATGAGGCCATATATCAGTGGTTCAGGTCATACCAAGTAAGAACATTCACACTGATGGTGCATTATAGATCTCCACTCATTTCAAGATCAATCATCCCAGACTCAACAGATTATACAAGGGTACTGACTTAATCACATCCACATAGGATGTCTTATATTATTCATTATTATTGTTAGATGGTCTCACCAATAATGAGTAATATTATGAGGATCATATCATTGGCCTAATGATAAATCTTTGGGATTGATGTTTTAAGGCCCCAGCCTTAAACCTTACTTAATCTTGAGTTATTACAAGATTACACATTGAGGATCTTTTCAGGTTTAGAGTTTTAGAGAATTAGATCCTGAAACTTGCATTACATTCCACATTTAAACAAAGTGGTTATATAAAAGATAGTATTCATTCTTCCCATCAACGGGAGCATATTTAAAATATAACACGGATTCTTTCTTGAAACATCCTTGACACTATCATCACATCATGTACCTTTCCCTTGACCAGTGAAAAACATTTCAAAAACTTGGGATGAGCATAAAAATCTCAGTAAGAGTTATAAAAATATGGAAAGGAAACATGAGTTCATATATACATAAGAATGAAATCATACTTTACCCATAAAACAATGGAACTTTAACATACCTCATCAAACCATGAATAAATCATAGAAATCATAAGACATAAAGGTAACTTGAGGCATTCATAACATTCTTACGTAGGGATTAACCCTCTTGGTTACGTTTGGAATACCCATCATAGTATATTCCCTAAATCTCTTCGGAGAAACCTTAACGTTTCACTCCTTCGCGTTACCCAATGCATTGGAGAGCTATAACGGGCTCACCCGCCCTTAGTTTATCACGGAACCACCCGTCTTCATAATAATGCCCAAGAACCATAACATAATCATATCACATAAAACATGCATAAAGTAAAAATAAAATTTCAACATTTCAATCACGAGATAACAATACAACACATTGATATAAAAACATTATGAAAACCATTTTCAATACTAAAATAAAAGAAAAGTAAAACATGGTATTTATTTTTCTTTTAAAAAGAAGGTATGGCTTGTAGAGGAAGCCGAAACTCAAATAACGGTCACGACGGCGGAGAAGTCATTGTCGCCGCATATGTATTAGAAAAACATTCCCTTTTGTCGTTTAGTAAACGCTTCGTATAAAAAAGATTCCTTTTGAATAAACGTAAAAGTTAAAGGGGTTTATACACCGTATAAAAGAAAGTTGTGTATAAAATAAAATATGCCTCAATGAAAGGAGATTGAGACGAAGTCCCATACCACCTTGAAGCTTAAAATTTTAAACCATTAATATCCATATAAATAAATCCTTAAAACCATTTTGGAAACATGGATATTAGTAAGAACAAATAATTAAAACATTTAAAACGATATTTTGGTTAAAGGGGTTTTACCAAAATCAGAGACACTTGAATACAATAATTGAGGAATAACATTTAGTCAAAACTTTATAATATCATGATAATAAATGGATTCATGATATAATACTCCAAAGGACAGTATATACACCATATAAGAGTGAATTGGTGTATAACAACAATGAAGTCTCAATAGAAATGTCAAATGTGATGAAATCCCTTATAAAGAATGTATCCTTAAATTAAGGACAAATCAATCTCAAAAAAAATATGTGTGAAAAATATAAATACACCCAATATAAGTGGATATTAAGTGTAAAACAATAAAAGGTCATTCACACATATTCAATGGATGACATATTCAATGACTACATGTTGAACCCAAAGAAATCGAAATTGGGTTAAAAAGTTGCCTTGACAGCCTAACGGCATCACATCAAAAAGAGTTGATGAGAGATAAAAAGAGTATATCATCACTTGGACATAAAATTTACTTCAACAAGGATATATGAGAACATATCCCAAAATAAAAATATGTAAATTAAAAGACCCAACAAAAGAAGTCTTTTAAAAAAGAGGAGGGTGAAAGGTTCCCTTACGGACTTGGGTATCTTTCAAAACATACACCCCATGAAAGAAGGACAATAGATCATTGATGTAAATACTCATAAACGAAATTATATTACACAAAGAGTAGAATAATGGGCAGTACATACACCAATCAATGGAATTTTTGGCAAATTTAGCATAAATCTCACAAGAATAAAAGTGAAATGAAAAATCCCTTACCAAAATTCGGCAGCCTAACGACGCCACTCAAAACTTCCAAAAATGATTTATGAGAGGAAATAGGGTCTCTAATCATATGAACATAATAAGTACAGTAGGAGTAATATAAAATAACATCCCAATCATAAGAAATATGATCATAAAAGTAATTACATAAAGAGTGTACTTAAAAAGAAAGAGAGGTGTAGGATCCCTTACCTTGGGTCCGACTTGACTCGATCGTTCTTTAATATCTTGAATAATAAACTTGAGTTAATTTCTAATTCCTTAAGATCCCTTTTTCAAGTTCATTATTACTTTTATACCACTTATTACCATGTCACAAACATTATGTAATCATTTAAGTTAATGATATTTGTTTTGCCCATATTTGGTTGTTAAGTCGAAAGTGGTCTTCTTACAATTACATGTTGTTCATGTGGCCAAATGTTTATTATATCCAGAATTGTATTCATTATGTAGATATCATATATGTCATATATTTCCAGTACATTCATGAATTTATAACATTACATAATCATTTATAGGTAAGAAATGAAATGCACCGTTCATGGAGACGGTAAGCCGTACGTACGCATGAACGCTACTTTCATTTCTATTTCGTATTTTATAGAATGGAATAATAATGATATAAAGGTATATTATAATTCCAGTATAATATCATATATAATATCATATTTCCATCCTTTATACATCCCACATATGGTATTTAACGAATCAAATCACTTTGAGGGGGCGGTAGTCCGCACTTCCTTAAATGAAGATATCGCGTATACCCATAATGGAATCCATAAAAGTAAGACAAAAATGAAAAATACAGAAGCATAAATAAAACATAAACATATTATATATCATATATAAAAATAGTGACATCATAATGGCCACCTTTGAAGGTGTTAAATGAGTATTGAACAATCATCGTTTCGGGAGGCAGAATTTCACCATCCACGGAAACCGTATGTTCTTTAACCATTTGATGTAGTTGTGTGAGAGTGTAGCTCGAATAAATCTTATAAAAACATCCTAGTATATTTAAGATACTGGTGTTGTTACAAAAGAAGTAAATAGAAAGAGTTTAGGGGGTTGGAGAAGCAAAATAAAACAAATGAACATGAGAGAATGAATTACCTTTAAAAGTGTAACTCCTTTTGATTTAAGCCTAAAGGCTTCCTTTGAAAGGATTCTGCCCAAAGGGAGTCCTCTAGGATGAGGATAGGGATGTGGAGAGAGTAAATGGGCAGGGGTTGGCCGAGCCAAAGGCTTTAGGAGTGTGTTAAATGAGGTAGAGGTGGGGGCCTTTTATAAGAGGAGAGGAGGGGAACTTTTGGAAAGTAAAGAAATATTACTTTATTTGAAAATGTGTTTCGGTTTTAAAAGGTCCCACATTGATATAATTCGTGGATAAGGTGATAAGTCTTCGAAATCCACTCATCCAATAAGTTTTGTACATGTGTAGTGCATAGAGTTTACATTATCTTTCCATTTTATTTAAATCGTCAAATAATGATATCAACGCTGCATCATTATTATGTCATAAATAATTTAATTTATTTAATGTCTAAAAATTATAAAAAAATACTATTATGTAGTAAATCTTCTTAGCTTTCCAATGAATACTTATAATCAAAAAGATGACTTGTATAACCCCACTTAAAAATTGTTTTAGTAAAACATATCATGTTTCTGTCAATTTTACTTTTACATTAAATAAAATGTTATTTATGTCATTTCCCAACCAAAGTGGATCCATGGGGTCCCCAAGTTGACCCATGGCTTGTCTTGGTCGGACATGACACAACCCATAAGGTTGGGACATGTGTCTAGGTCATTTCATATCATTAAAGCATTATTTATACCTTAAACTACATTAATTACCACTAATCGCGATTAAAAAGTTAATAAGTAACTATTCACCAAAAAATTATTTTAATCTCATTGAACCACATTTTACTTCTTAATGAAAACCATGTATGTAGGATTATCAAAATTCAATACACATTAGTGGTAAACTTTCATTTAACTGAAAAATCAGTTTGCTTGATTACCACTTAGTGGTTTCACTATTCATCGAAAATTGAAGTTTTTCAGAAAATTACAAAAAATTCACCCTAAGCTATATTTGATATTCTGAATTCAAAAATGAAGTCCGTTTTAAAAAATTCAAAACATATAAGTCACATTAATTAATTTAATAATTAATTCCTATTGTCATGACAAATAGCGTGTTTTTATGAAACAATAAGTATCAAAAGATTGACACTAGTTTAAGTCCGATTTCAAAGTGAAATTAATTTCAACGACCACTATTGGATTTAATGGTAAAAATATTTTCTAATTTCACTTTAAAACCAATTCGAAATATTATCTAATCATATAAATAAATTAGATTAAAAAGAGGTTTTGAATTAAAACACAACATTTTACACTATTCATTAAAAAATGAACTTTATCAGAAAAATAGCAAAAAATTACACAAAGTAAAATATGATGTCCCGATTCTTAATAAGAGTTTTATTTGGTCCAAAATAATGTATAAGAGTGATCAAAACTATATTTAATGACGGTTCGTCATCAAAAGGCGACAAGTGAACCTTTAGGGAAAACTAGGGCATATACGCCTAAAATTGAATTCTTTCCGTAATTTAAGCCTTTATATTTTATTGTAAAAACATTTAAAAACATATATAATCATATTTTAGTCATTTATATCCATTCCAACCAATACAACGGCTACATATTAACCACCATTTAAAATAATATTATTTTATTATTAGAGTGCAACGTAAGATTCCCAAGAAACTCGTTGTTGCGTGTTGGGTACGCCATCGAGCATAGCTTCCCCTTTAAAGTCATTTCAATATTTTATTCACAAATATAGATAAATATGAAATGTCATATTCTTTATTTACCTGGGGTGTTACATCCTTCCCCCCTTTTGGGAATTGCTTCCTCGCAATTTTAAAATTGCGCTTGGAAACTTCCTTGAAAGTCCCACATAGGAACAAAAGTCGGTAAAACAAACACTTTAAAATAAAGAAAGATAAGTACAAAGGTCAACCGAGTTAACCCATAATAGGATTCCAAGTATGAAAATATGGACATGGAGGAAAAAACAAAGGGTCATGTTCTGATGGAGAGTGATAGAAAACATGTTTAGAAGAAAGTTAACCACGAGAAAATCACAGACTTGTGATGGGTTAAACGGTCTTCAATTCCCCAGTAGGAAAAGTTAATAGACAACATTTTTGTTTTAAGTTACTTTTTATTGAAGAATTTATTCAAAAGGAAACATAATCACTTATCATATTGACTTTCAACCTTTATTAGATTCCTTACACAAACTCATATTTCCTCCAAAAGATGAGTATTTAGGAAGACTTGTTCACATTAAGAGTACTATAATCAACTTCTAGAGAATCACCTAATCCACAAGATAGAACTATATACATCCCATGTCTTTAGACTTTAACCAAATCCAAAACCAAAAAGGCTAGTACAAGATCAGATAATCCAGAAAAGGATAACCCTTTATAAAAAGAAAATCTATTCTTAATCTCCAAAATTTGTCCAACAAAACCCAAAGTTCAACGAGGACCATTCTATAATCAATTTGTCCATAAAATTATTCAAAGTAAACCAATATAATATTGAAACCCAAATATTTGAAGGATTTAGTCGCATAGTCTTCCAAGATAAATCGTAACATTTATCTCCAAACAATATCAGTTGCTCCTAAAGTCTCGTTTTGAAAAGTAATTAACCTAATCACATATCCTCCATGATAGGTTAATCATTTTCAAAAATAACCCAAAATCAACTTACTCCTAATTCATAAAATCATATAACTAGAATGAATCAGTCAAACTAACCAGGGAATTCACGTAGTCCAGTGGTAGGCGATAAATACCAGTCACACATTGGTTGTGGGTTCGATTCCCGCAGCTTTGTCCGACGCGACGGGATGTCACACAGTCTGCGTGTTGTCCTTTTTCCAAAACTATATAATTCTTAAAACATTCCCCAAAATGAGATAAAATCTTCAAGAATAATCATAACATATTTTAACCTCAAGTATATCTCATTCCTTTCATTTTCCATCATATCATAGAGTAACCCATAATTACCTAAAAATTAAGTATCATATAAACCCTAATGGTTACCTTAATAATTATTACCTGAATTTCCACATCGAATTGGCCATATCGTACCTGATGCATTAGAGAACTCACCAAGGTTGAAGTGGTTGATCATGACTCCTTGATATTTGGTTTAGAACAACCACGAGTTTCCTCATTGAATCCTTCATTTTATTTAGTATCTTAATCAGAGAACCACCACAGTTTCCTTCAAACCTGTTGTCTCTTTGGTGCCTGCTAGATCCATCCATTCACTAAAAATAGAAATGTCAGTGTGAGTATATCAACAAAACCATCATGTACTAATGAGTAAGATAGACAATAAGATATACTTACTCATTCACTTTATCTAAAACTAAGACTCTTTCTGAAATCCTAACCATTATGGTAATTGTCAATTATGCTTAAAGAATACCCTAACCTCTAAAGTTATCTAAACCGACCTTTGATACCAACTATAAGGCCCCATCCTTAAACCTTACTTAATCTTGAGTTATTACAAGATTACACATTGAGGATCTTTTCAGGTTTAGAGTTTTAGAGAATTAGATCATGAAACTTGCATTACATTCCACATTTAAACAAAGTGGTTACATATAAGACAATATTCATTCTTCCCCATCAACGGGAGCATATTTAAAATATAACACGGATTCTTTCTTGACACATCCTTGACACTATCATCACATCATGTACCTTTCCCTTGACCTGTGAAAAACATTTCAAAAACTTTGGATGAGCATAAAAAGCTCAGTAAGAGTTATAAAAATATGGAAAGGAAACATGAGTTCATATATACATAAGAATGAAATCATACGTTACCCATAAAACAAAGGCACTTTATCATACCTCATCAAACCATGAATAAATCATAGAAATCATAAGACATAAAGGTAACTTGAGGCATTCAGAACATTCTTACGTAGGGATTAACCCTCTTGGTTACGTTTGGAATACCCATCACAGTATATTCCCTACATCTATTCGGAGAAACCATAACGTTTCACTCATTCACGTTACCCAATGCATTGGAGAGCTATAACGGGCTCACCCGCCCTTAGTTTATCACGGAACCACCCGTCTTCATAATAATGCCCAAGAACCATAACATAATCATATCACATAAAACATGCATAAAGGAAACATAAAATTTCCACATTTCAATCATGAGATAAAAATACAACACAATGATATAAAACATTATGAAAACCATTTTCAATACTAAAACAAAATAAAAGTAAAACATGGTATTTATTTTTCTTTTAAAAAGAAGGTATGGCTTGTAGAGGAAGCCGAAACTCAAATAACGGTCACGACGGTGGAGAAGTCGTTTTCTCCGCATACGTATGACAAAAACATTCGCTTTTGTCGTTTAGTAAATGCTTCGTATAAAAAAGATTCCTTTTGAATAAACTTAAAAGTCAAAGGGGTTTATACACCGTATAAAAGAAAGTTGTGTATAAAATAAAATATGCCTCAATGAAAGGAGATTGAGACGAAGTCACATACCACCTTGAAGCTTAAAATTTTAAACCATTAATATCCATATAAATAAATCCTTAAAACCATTTTGAAAACATGGATATTAATAAGAACAAATAATTAAAACATTTAAAACGATATTTTGGTTAAAGGGGTTTTACCCAAATCAGAGACACTTGAATACAATAATTGAGGAATAACATTTAGTCAAAACTTTATAATATCATGAGAATAAATGGATTCATGATATAATACTCCAAAGGACAGTATATACACCATATAAGAGTGAATTGGTGCATAACAACAATGAACTCTCAATAGAAATGTCAAATGTGATGAAATCCCTTATAAAGAATGTATCCTTAAATTAAGGACAAATAAATCTCAAAAAAAATATGTGTGAAAAATATAAATACACCCAATATAAGTGGATATTAAGTGTAAAACAATAAAAGGTCATTCACACATATTCAATGGATGACATATTCAATGACTACATGTTGAACCCAAAGAAATCGAAATTGGGTTAAAAAGTTCCCTTGACAGCCTAACGGCATCACATCAAAAAGAGTTGATGAGAGATAAAAAGAGTATCTAATCACTTGGACATAAAATTTACTTCAACAAGGATATATGAGAACATATCCCAAAATAACAATATTTAAATTAAAAGACCCAACAAAAGAAGTCTTTTAAAAAAGAGGAGGGTGAAAGGTTCCCTTACTAACTTGGGTATCTTTCAAAACATACACCCCATGAAAGAAGGACAATAGATCATTGATGTAAATACTCATAAACGAAAGTATATTACACAATGAGTAGAATAATGGGCAGTACATACACCACTCAATGGAATTTGTGGCAAATGTAGCATAAATCTCACGAGAATAAGAGTGAGATGAAAAATCCCTTACGAAAATTCGGCAGCCTAACAGCGCCACTCAAAACTTCCAAAAATGATGTATGAGAGGAATTAGGGTCTCTCATCATATGAACATAATAAGTACAGTAGGAGTAATATAAAATAACATCCCAATCATAAGAAATATGAGCATAAAAGGAATGACATAAAGAGTGTACTTAAAAAGAAAGAGAGGTGTAGGATCCATTACCTCAGGTCCGACTTGACTCGATCGTTCTTTAATCTCCTGAATAATAAACTTTAGTTTATTTCTAATTCCTTAAGAACCCTTTTTCAAGTTAATTATTACTTTTATACAACTTATTACCATGTCACAATCATTATGTAATCATTTAAGTTAATAATATTTGTTTTGCCGATATTTGGTTCTTAAGTCGAAAGTGGTCTTCTTACAATTACATGTTGTTCGTGTGGCCAAATGTTTATTATATCCAGAATTGTATTCATTATTTAGATATCATATATGTTATATATATCCAGTACATGCATGAATTTATAACATTACATAATCATTTAGAGGTAAGAAATGAAATGCACCGTTCATGGAGACGGTAAGCCGTACGTACGCATGAACGCTACTTTCATTTCTATTTCGTATTTTATAGAATGGAATACTAATGATATAAAGGTATATTATAATTCCAGTATAATATCATATATAATATCATATTTCCATCCTTTATACATCCCACATATGGTATTTAACGAATCAAATCACTTTGAGGGGGCGGTAGTCCGCACTTCCTTAAATGAAGATATCGCGTATACCCATAATGGAAGCCATAAAGGTAAGACAAAAATGAAAAATACAGAAGCATAAATAAAACATAAACATATTATATATCATATATAAAAGTAGTGACATCATAATGTCCACCTTTGAAGGTGTTAAATGAGTATTGAACAATCATCGTTTCGGGAGGCAGAATTTCACCATCCACGGAAACCGTATGTTCTTTAACCATTTGATGTAGTTGTGTGAGAGTGTAGCTCGAATAAATATTATAACAACATCCTAGTCTATTTAAGATACTGGTGTTGTTACAAAAGAAGTAAATAAAAAGAGTTTAGGGGGTTGGATAATCAAAATAAAACAAATGAACATGAGAAAATGAATTACCTTTAAAAGTGTAACTCCTTTTGATTTAAGCTTAAAGGCTTCCTTTGAAAGGATTCTGCCCAAAGGGAGTCCTCTAGGATGAGGAGAGGGATGTGGAGAGAGTAAATGGGCAGGGTTTGGCCGAGCCAAAGGCTTGAGGAGTGTGTTAAATGAGGTAGAGGTGGGGGCCTTTTATAAGAGGAGAGGAGGGGTACTTTTGGAAAGTAAAGAAATATTACTTTATTTGAAAGTGTGTTTCGGTTTTAAAAGGTCCCACATTGATATAATTCGTGGATAAGTTGATAAGGCTTCGAAATCCACTCATCCAATAAGTTTTGTACATGTTTAGTTCATAGATTTTACATTATCTTTCCATTTTATTTAAATCATCAAATAATGATATCATCGCTGCATCATTATTATGTCATAAATAATTTAATTTATTTAATGTCTAAAAATTATAAAAAAATACTATTATGTAGTAAATATGTTTATCTTTCCAATGAATATTTATAATCAAAAATATGACTTTTATAACCCCACTTAAAAATTGTTTTAGTAAAACATATCATGTTTGTGTCAATTTTACTTTTACATTAAATAAAATGTTATTTATGTCATTTCCCAACCAAAGTGGATCCATGGGGGCCCCAAGTTGACCCATGGCTTGTCTAGGTCGGCCATGACACAACCAATAAGGTTGGGACATGTGTCTAGGTCATTTCATATCATTAAAGCATTATTTATACCTTAAACTACACTAATTACCACTAATCGCGATTAAAAACTTAATAAGTTACTATTCACCAAAAAATTATTTTAATCTCATTGAACCACATTTTACTTCTTAATGAAAACCATGTATGTCTGATTTTCAAAATTCAATACACATTAGTGGTAAACTTTCATTTAACTGAAAAATCAGTTTGCTTGATTACCACTTAGTGGTTTCACTATTCATCGAAAATTGATGTTTTTCAGAAAATTACCAAAAATTCACCCTAAGCTATATTTGATATTCTGAATTCAAAAATGAAGTCCGTTTTACAAAATTCAAAACATTTAAGTCACATTAATTAATTTAATAATTAATTCCCGCTGTCATGACAAATAGCGTGTTTTTATGAAACAATAAGTATCAAAAGATTGACACTAGTTTAAGTCCGATTTCAAAGTGAAATTAACTCCAACGACCACTATTGGATTTAATGGTAAAAAGATTTTCTAATTTCACTTTAAAACCAATTCAAAATATTATCTAATCATATAAATAAATTAGATTAAAAAGAGGTTTTGAATTAAAACACAACATTTCACACTATTCATTAAAAAATGAACTTTATCAGAAAAATAGAAAAAAATTACACAAAGTAAAATTTGATGTCCCGATTCTTAATAAGAGTTTTATTTGGTGAAAAATAATGTATAAGAGTGATCAAAACTATATTTAATGATGGTTCGTCATCAAAAGGCGACAAGTGAACCTTTAGGGAAAACTAGGGCATATACGCCTAAAATTGAATTCTTTCCGTATTTTAAGCCTTTATATTTTATTGTAAAAACATTTAAAAACATATATAATCATATTTTAGTCATTTCTATCCATTCCCGCCAATACAATGGCTATATATTAACTACCATTTAAAATAATATTATTTTATTATTAGAGTGCAACGTAAGATTCCCAAGAAACTCGTTGTTGCGTGTTGCGTACGCCATCGAGCATAGCTTCCCCTTTAAAGTCATTTCCATATTTTATTCACAAATATTGATAAATATGAAATGTCATATTCTTTATTTACCTGGGGTGTTACAGATGTTCTACACCAAAATTTTATGGGGGACTTCAATCTACTAATCAAACACATCAATGGTGACTATGTTGTTAGAAACCCAGAACTTGTACACTTGTTAGAGTGAACTCTCAAGATGATGATCGAACTCCATTATTTTCCTGATTTCAATCATGTGTTTTGGTCATATAATGGTAGATCCAATTACTTGTCAAGATTTTCTATGTCTCTCATAGAGGCAAACAAGGATGATTTGATAATATATTTATCACGTTTAATGGTCATCGCTCTTGTCACCCCAGAAATTTATGATATCTATTTAGTTGGCCATATAACATTTAGTTCAATTAGAGCCGGAGCTCAAGGTCCTCCTACCATTGTATAAGAGATAATTGATTTGTAAAAACCTTTCTTGAAACCTCCAAAATGGAAATTTACCATTAGACATAGCCACATGTGAGTGAATTCATCGGCGGGTGATGTATTTCACTATACATATTGGCCCCAACATTCAATAGATTCTTTAAAAATGTGTGTTTGAGGGAATTATAATATATTTCAACAAAGGATGTGAGATATCCAAGGTTCTATAGAAATTCCATCCCAGTTCTTGTAGAGCTCATCAATTTGGGTTAAAACTCACCTAGTAGATTCAAATATTGGTCTACATCTAGACCATCATGTTCAAGGATTGTATAATGTTATCCAAGAGTTGTCACATGTGTTAGATAAGTGAATATTCCACACATCGACCACCAGAGCCTCTCCACACTAAAATGTTTTCATGGAACATCATGATATTGGGAGTCGATGTTATGGGACCATATCCACCAACAACATCACACCAGTGCCGGTTCATTCTGACTGTCGTAGATTTCTTCTCTAAGTGGGAAGAAGCAACTCTACTCAATGATGTCTTGGCCTACTATTTAATTTAATATTTTAGTTCCTAAATGATCCACCAATTTAGAGACCCTCACAACACCCTCAATGATAATAGCAGAACATTTCAAGAAGTTCAGCTAATGAAATGTTATGCCAAGTACAACATCCATTCAAACCACACTTCTCACTATCATCCATAATAAAATGCACACACTATGGAATTCAATAAGAGCCTCTCTTTTTCATTCAAATGATGGTCTGTAAGAATAAGAAATTTTTGATCAAAAATCTCCCCAATGATCTATGGTCATACCAGGTGACGATATCAAATTCTACACGTGTGACCCCATAATCCCTTTTGTATGGAACATTGGACGTTCTAACCATATATATTTTGTTACTATCACTTTGTACCACTATATATGATAATATTATCTAAAAAATATTATCAAAATTCTATATAGATGAGTTGGATTAACTTGATGAGAATAGGATTTTAACCATTTATAGTCAGTAGAGGAACTTGAATAAGAGAGCTAGAAATTTAAATAGGAATGTCCATATCGGACCATTCCTTCAAAGTGAAAATGTGTTGGACCATTGAATAAAATAGATCCGAAATGGGAATGACCTCTTATTTTCTCACAAGGTTTACACAAATGGTTCATATTATTTAGTCTCTATGGATAGAGAACATATACTCATCATACTAATGAAACGTTCCTAATGAATTACATTGCATGGGATCATATTATATTTCATCCACCTTTATCTATAACATTAAACTTCTTAATAGCAGACATCCTACATGATGTAAAACTATGAAACTCTTTGGTGTCCCAGTTGACATTAAACTAAAAGATTGATTCTCTTTTGGCCCATCATATATTACCTTAAACATGTCTTTATCCATACTTAATGAAATTAAACTCCATGACATTTGAGAACAATATATAGATTTATTTCCATCTTTATGGTAAATGTTGGAATTCCAAAAAATGATGACCTTGGGTCCAACCCTATGTTGAAAAAATACTGTATTCTTTCTGACTTTTCGACCTGAGGATCATGGGATCAGGTGGTGTGGTGTGAGACATTCTTTGGACCATGTTCAGATCTAGTCTTAGATACCACATCACATATATATTTAAGAGAACTTACCATTTGTTTTTTTTCCTTACCACTTTATGAGAAACTACAAGACATTTTAGAACAACTTTTGGATTGATTCCCATCCTTATGGGAAATGTAGGAATGCCTAGAAATACTTTCCCCAGATACATCCCTCTGTTTCATAAATTATTTCATCTCTTTAGAACCATTGGTGATAGATATATATGGGTATTGCATGTGGTTTAGTGTGGAGTTATTTGGTCCCCATTCAAAACTATTTTATAATAACCATATCATGTTCCTACCTTAAGATAATTTTTTCCTCCCCTGTCATCTTTAACACATGATGGTAAACTGAGAAACACTATGGAACTACTTATCGAATGATTTCCATAATTATGGTATATGTAGGAACACATAACCATTTTTTGGTTCCATTCAAAGGTTCGTTCATTCCTCTTATAACCCCTTGGCGTGATTTCTCTCTTAGGATTATGAATGGTATGGTGTAGACTTGTTTTGCCCCCATTTAGGTCGAGTTATTTCTCCATTCCATTTATATCCCCCTTGGGATACCTCTTCCCCTTCATCCTTACCGCACTTTGTTAAACATCAATAAATTCTAGAAATACATATGGCTTGATTCCCATCCATATGGGATAGGTTGGAAGATCTTGACATTTTTACTTCAGGTCTAGGCACAGGATCCTCAAACCACATTTCCTCTTTCCTCCACTTGACTTTTTGAATAATATTCCCTTAATTAGTTCCCTCAATCACTATTATACCTCATAACCATGTTTATATTCACTATGGTGGAGGGCGCAAAGTGTTGGATCCTACATGGACATTATATCATTCCATTTCCATTTTTCATGTGTCCCTTTATTTTGGTATTCATCATATTTTACATCCGAAGGGACCCAAAAATGTATTGATTATTAACCTCATAGATCACCTAACATCCCAGGACTTCATCCCGAAGGATCTAAAATGAAATTTTGGGCTAGGTTCCACATTTTTATAATGGCCAGCGACCAAACTTCATATGTATAATCTCATATCATGAATGATTATTTGGATATTATGCCTCGATCGTGGTCAGTAGTTTTCTTTTTACATTAAAAAACCCTCATTGTATTCCAAAAATCAGATTTCATGAGACAAATACCTCTCCACATCCTCCTGTCTATATGAAATTATCATACTCTCAGTTCTACACCTATGTGATCCTCTACATGTTGTGTGGGAATATTTTTTTTATTGGGTCAATACAGACTCTTCACCCCTATTCACCTATCATGTTCATCAATTAATTGTAAAATCCTCATTTAAAAGTCGGTCCCATGCTGATCATTGATCAAATAGGATTAGAGGTATTGGTATGGTTTGTACGCACATGAAAAAATTGTTCCATATCACAGTTTGAACCATATGACGTTAAGAAAGGAGTTTACAACTTAGGGTCTGAGCATCATGTCCATAAACCATATATATGTTCTCTATAGAATCTATGGTCTGGTGTGGACTTCTTGTATAACGAACCATACTTTAAATACTTTTTTATTACATAAAAATTGAAGCATACTTATTAAAACATATAACAAAACCATGGTAGGACCGTATAAGTATAGGGTCTTTAGAAACTGGGAAACATAAACAACTGATTCATAATGAATATGCATTGTCTCCTGTTTATTTCATCATATCTAGAGTCCCTTTTGGAATATCCTACTTAATAACCTTCTTCCTGGCATGGGGGAATAAAACATACAAAAGGGTGAGTTCAAATGTTCAGTAAGGGTAAACAAAGGAAATATCATATTCATAAGAACATAGTATTTCAAAAATCATAACCTGAAAAAGAGACCAAATATCATAACATGGGATAAATCATAGCAGTGAAATGTAATCCCAATAATCATAACATAAATAATTAATATTTGTGGAATACACACATAATCATAGAGAATCATTTCTTAGTAGTCAAGACTCATTTCCTAGTCTATCCTAGTGGACAATGTCCATTTCTGAACCGATTTCACTCCTCGTTTCATTCCTGTATCACTGAACCGGATTAACATTTCGTTCCAGTCATGACTATCTCCTAATATATAAATCATTACCCAATGCATTGGAGGGGGATATATGTCCCACCCATCTCTTAATGATACCATTCTTATGTGTGACACAAGATCATAAATCATACATCATATCATAACCCATGTAATAAAAATGGGATTCTTAAACATCATTCCATCATAACATAATCCATATAAGATAAAAGAAAATATTAAAAATAATTCCATCATAACATAATCAAATCAATGTAAAAATTTCGATAGAAATAGATCAGTATATTATCTTATATGGAAAATAATTTTGATAAAATTCTTGAACTCCATTCTTGAGGAAAATAACCTTTCTACTTCAAACATATTTTTCCTTTCTTAACATGTCATAAAATTTTAATGTAAATGATGTTGATTAAAAATAAACATAAATAAGCTTCATGGAAATAATGTTTTATGAAATCATAAAATCCACTCATTCCGTATATGTTAAAAAACATTATTCTTGTACTTTGGCCGAAAAAGTCAAAAAAGTACCTCGTACTAAAAACGACAAAAGATTCCTTTCATATCTTTTACTAAAAACACACCAATGTGTAAAATTGGATTTAAACAATTTTAGGAGGATAGAAATAATATTACATATTGAGGTAACATGGATGTGGATGATAAATATTCCACAGTAAATTCTGAAGTATAAACAATCTCAGATAAAAATGAGATAGTGAGATTTTCAGTTACCATAGGTCTGATATGCTTCGTACCTATCCAAACCTCCTCTTCTTTGAAGCTCCTCTACCTAACCACCTTTTATGGAACTAAAGATCATCATTGAAGATGACCATGAGCTCTAGGATATTTATAGGGAAGTGGAGAAGATAAATTGGTAGGGTTTGGCCGAGCATGAAGGCAAAAAGTGGTGTGAGGAGGAGAGGGAGGAGGTTCCCTTTGATAAGGGAGGAGAGGGGCACTTTAGGAAAAATTTAAAATATTATTTTATATTAATGTCATATTCGGTTTTTAATTGCTAAAAATTGATTTATTTCGAAGATAAGGTGGGGATGGGGCGTAATCCTCTCAACCAATAGATTTTCGAGAAGTTTATGTTACTATTTTAACCTTATCATTTAGATTTAACTCTAAGTTAAAAAAATTAAATTTTACCGTGTCTTCTTGTTTTTTACACTATATGGTTAATAAACTAAATATAAAAAGCCAAACTAACCCCAAGTGGTTCATTATTAATATATATATCCTTATCTAAGTAATTTTTCTGAACATTAGATTTTTAGCAATAAAATAACAATTAATAATATTATTTTTGTTTAAAAAACTATTTTATGTCAATTTAGACACTATTTGGTAATTGTTTTTTTTGTGAAAATTTTAACATCATTATTAGTTAAAACCATGTAAATTAAATCAATAATAATATGTCATATTAACATATAAAATTAGTGTAATTCTTAAAAAGTATCAAATTAAATTTATTTGGGTATTTATAATATCAATTATGTTAATATTTCCTTAATAAGTTAATTACTACGTCATCATTTTGTCATACATAAATTAAATTATTTAATGTCTAAAAATAATAAATAAAATACCATTATGTGGGAAATAGTTTTATCTTTCTAATGAATATTTACAGTCAAATTTATCTTTTTTATAACCCTATAATTAAAATGTTTTAGTTATTAAACATTAATTTTAACTATTTTAAATCTTCTTAAAATAAAATAATATTAAATGTCCTAATATAATCCAAGTGGACCTAAATAGTCATATTTTATTCCTAAGGTTGTTTTTGTCGAATAAAACTTATCCAATAAATTTAGGACATGTGTTAGGGTAATAATAATACCATTTTTACCCTTAATTACCCTATTTACTTTTAACCGTGTTAAATAAATGTAAAAAGTTACTATTCACAAAATATTATTTTTAACTTATTGAACAAAATTTTACTCCCTCATATTAACCATGCGTCTCTAATTTTTGGAATTCCACTCACAGAAGCGGTGAAATTATGTTTTATGTAAATTTTCAAAAAACCTAGGAGGTGGGTAAAAGACTGTGTAAGTTCAATAAAATTTTTATATATCTAAAATTATTATAAAATGACTCCAATGAATTAATTTGAAGTTATATAGGTATTATATATCAATTTTTACCTAAAATAAATTTAAATAATATAAATAATTATTTAAATAAAAAGTCGGTTTTTAAATAGTAACCATGTGTTTTCACTATTCATCAAAAAGTGAAAGTTTTCAGAAAAAATACCAAAAATTCACCCTAGGATAATTTCAATATTCCGAATCCAAAAAATGAAGTCCATTTTGAATGATAAAATTTATAAACATTAAAAATGTGGGTATTACTATTCATAACAGCTAGTTTTAATAATATTTTAATAGCATATCGTTGTTTAGTGAAACTCGGTATTGCGTACAATGAAAGCCATCGAGGAAGGTCGTGATTGCATGTAAGGAAATCCAACTAGTGTTGTGTGTATTGAATGATTCATTTGATGATAAAAAAAATATTTCTCATAAAAATGTCGGGTGTTACATTCTACCCCCCTTAAAATGAATTTCTCTCTCAAAATCCATCACTTTGTAACAAAAAGACGAGGATACCTCTCCCTCATCATATCCTCAAGCTCCCATGTAGCTTCTTCTCATTGGTTGTTCTCTATAAAACATTCACCAAGAAAGTGGTCTTGTTCCGTAGGACTTTTTCCCTATGATCAAGAATCTCCATTGGCTGTTCTTTATATGAAAGATCTTGCTCCAGCGGTACAACTTCTGAGCTAAGTACATGTGAAGGATCAGGTGTGTACTTCCTCAAGAGAGATACATGGAACACATCATGAACTTGAGAGAGATTTGGTGGAAGCACGAATAGGTAAGCTACCTTCCCAACACGATCCAGTATTTTGAAAGGACCGATATTTCTTGGGATCAACTTTCCCTTCTTTCCAAATCTCATTACTCTCTTCCAAGAAGATATTCGTAAGAACACTTTATCACCAGATTCAAACTCTAGGACTTTTCTTTGGTCATCGGCATAACTTTTTTGTCAACTCTGAGATGCTCTAATGTGTTTTTGAATAAATCTGACCTTTTATGTCATCTAATCAACAAGATCAGGTACTAATAGCTTTATTTCCCCAACTTCATCTCAACAAGTTGGAGTCCTGCATTTCTTTCCATAGAGAGATTAATAAGGAGCCATCTGAATACTAGAGTGAAAGATATTATTATATGAAAATTCCACCAAAGGTAGGTGTTGATCCCAACCCCCTTTGAAATCCATAGAGCAGGCTCTTAACATATCTTATAGAGTTGGAATTGTCGTCCCCAACTGAACGTCTGTCTGAGGATGATAAGCAGTGATGAAACTCAACTCTGTATCCAGAGTATGCTGAAGACTTCGCCAAAACTTTTAGGTAAACGTAGGATCCCGATCAGATATTGTGGAAACTAGAACTCCATGCAATCTTACCATTTTTTTCACATATATCATGGCAATCTGATCAAGAGAGAAATCCTCTCTAATAGCAATGAAGTGTGCCGAAATTGTAAGACGATCAACTAGGACCCAGATTGCAGTATTTCCTTTGGATGTTTTAGGATGTCTAGTGAAAAATACTATAGTGATGTTTTCCCATTTCCATTTGGGTATGGGTAATGGTTGTAACATCCCCTTAGACATCTGTCTCTCATCTTTAACATGCTGACAAACCAAGAATTGAGAGACATATTCAACAACATCTCTTTTCATTCCATCCCACCAGAATTACTCTTTCAGGTCCCTATACATCTTCGTGATTCCAGGATGAATTGATAAAGAAGAATTATGAGACTCATCCAACAACTCCTTTAATTCGGGGATGGGAGTCACACAAAACCTATTCCTGAACCTTATTATCCGGTCACAATAAAGGTTGAATTCAGGAACATTTCCCACCTTCCTTTGTAACTCTACATATTCTTTTTGTTCCTCTTTAACCTTCACATGTATAGATGGTCGAACATTCATTTTAGAAAGATAAAAATTGTCCCCTTCCATTATATTTCCAAGATCCATCCTTTGTAAATCCATTACTATTGGATCTTTTGTGATCCTCATCATGGATAAGCTATCATGGTCTTGTTGACATAATGCATCTTCCACCTTGTTTTCGTTCCTAGGGTGATAGTGAATTGAGAAGTCATAATCATTAATCTACCCCAACCTTCTTCTTTGGCATATATTCATCTCCTTTTTTGTGAAAATATACTTTAAACTTTTATGATCAATATAAATATCACACCTTTCTCCATAAAGATAATGCCTACAAATCTTTAATGAAAAGATTACCGCAGCTAACTCAAAATCATGAGTTGGGTAATTTTTCTCATGTATTTTCAACTGTCGTGAGTCTTAAACTATCATCATATCTTTTTTCATGAGAACACACCCCTGTCCCTTCTTGGATGCATCCCTGTAGATCACAAACCTTTCTCCACTACAGGGAATTGTGAGCAAAGGTGCAATGGATAGCCTTCTTTTTAACTCCTGGGAATTCTCTTCACACTCCTTCGTCCAAACGAACTTAACTCCTTTTCGAGTCAACCTGGTGAGTGGATTAGATAATCATGAAATATTTTCACAAAACGTCGATAATATCCAGCTAAACAAAGAAATATTCGGATCTCAGTTACTGTTGTTGGTCTCGACCATCTTTTAATAACCTCTGTTTTTGCTGGATCCACAGATATCCCCTCTTTTGAGATTATGTGACCCAAAAATGAAACTTTTTGAAGCCAAAATTCACACTTGGTAAATTTGGCATAATGATTCTCCTTTCTCAGGGACTTAAATACAATTCTCAAGTGATCTCCATGTTCTTCCTTTCTCTTTGAATAGACAAGAATATCGTCTATAAAGACTACCACAAACTGATCAAGATATTCTCTAAAGACTCTATTCATTAGATCCGTGAAGATAGTAGGGGAATTAGTAAGACCAAATGGAAACACTATAAATTCATAGTGTCCATACCATATACGAAAATCCGTCTTTGGTATATCCTATCTTTTGACCCTTAATCGATGATACCCTAAATGAAGCTCAATCTTGGAAATGTATTGAGCTCTGCGTAGTTGGTCAAATAAGTCATCAATGCGTGGGAGATGATATTTTTTCTTCATAGTGATCTTGTTAAGTTCTTGATAATCAATGCAGAGTCTAATTGATCTATCTTTCTTATTAACAAATAGAACAGGTGCTCCCCAAGGTGATTCACTAGGGCGTATGAATCCCTTATCAAGATTATCTTGGATTTTCTTCTTCAATACCTGCAACTCAATTGGGGCCATTTTATAAGGTGTCTTTGAAATAGGTAAAGCACCCGGTACGAGTTCTATTGAAAACTAAACTTCATTATTTGGTGGAAGACTAGGAAATTCATCTGTAAAGACATCATCAAACTCTCATACAATGGGAATATTCGTAATTGTGAGTTTCAATCCTACCATTTGAGATAAATAGCCTTCATTTAGTGGAATCAAGACCCATAAGATGGATGAAACTTCCACTGGAAAGTTATCTTCATCCTTGCATTGATAGATGATCATAGATTGATCTAGAATATGAAATGTGGCTTCCCTTCTTTGGAAATTGATATGAGATCCAAATAATGAAATCCAATCCATGCCAAGAATCACATAAAATTCCACTATAGGATGGATCACAAGATTTGTAGGAAGCACATTCCCACATACTTCAATCAGAGAAGAATTATAAACTTTTGATGCAACTGTTGTGCTATTATGGGATGTCACAGATAACTCAACATCTAATTGTTGAGGTAATACATTGATACCCTTAGAAAATTCTTCAGAAATAAAAGAGTGGGTAGATCCAAAATCAAATAAAACATTTTCTACTTTAGAGTAGATTGTAAGTGTACCATTCACCACTTCGTTATCGTACTCCACATCGCTGATAGAAATTGAATGTGACTTTAGTTGGTCTTTAGCCTTAAGGGTTTTTTGACGTCAATCATCATCATCAACCCTTGGATTAGGGAATTGATTAGCATAATTCCCCATTTCCTTGCACTTGTAACATTGAAGTGTAGGAGGTGCACTCTGTGTATCCATTTCCCGGTTCGCATCACTAGACATCTTCTTCCCATCATCGTGGCATTGAAAAGCTCGATGAACATTTTTTCAAATTTGAAACATTTACATGTCCCTTTAAGACAACTCCATCCATGTTCTTTTCCAAACTTTGAGCATAAGGAAAAATTCATCTTTTTTTCAGTTTGGTCTTTCGATTTCCCTTTGAATTCCATTTTCCTCTTCTTATCAAACTCATATGACTGATGGGTTAATCTAATCTCCATCTCAACCTTGAGAGCACATCGAACGATTTCCTCATATCTATTGAATTCCCTTATGGCTAATGGCCCTCAAAGACTTGGTTTTAAGCTACTAAAGAATTGATCGATCTTACTCTCAGGTTGGATAATAATCCCAGAAGCGTACCTTGCAAGTCTTGTAAAATTTTCTTCGTAGGTACCAACAGATTTGTCATCCCTTTGCTTCATTTCAAGATAATCTATCTTCATCTTTGTTCGTAGATTACGGGGGATGTAATTTTTGAAAAATAATTTATTGAACTCGTCCCATTCCATGGACTCAATTTCATCTCTTGGCCTTGTATTCTTGATAATATTCCACCATTGATCAGCTTCACCTTCCAAACGATATACTGATATGATGACTTTATGATGTTCAGATCATTGAAGAACTGAAAATATCTTTTTTGTGGTACTGATCCATTGTTTTGACACTAATGGATCAGTAGACCCACTGAATGAAGGTGGACGCTGCCTCATGAAGGATTCAACATAATGTTGCTCATTCCTTTTCTCGTTTTGAAGTCCTGAATGTTTCATAGCTTGAGAAAGTTGTGTGATCATGGCTACAATATTTTTCATTCCAGCTCCCATAACGTTTTGTTTCTTAGGGGGACAATCATTTCATTGCTCGTCGCATTCCGCATTAACATCGTTCTTTTGGGTTCAATCCATTGACTAAAACCAAGAAGATTATTGTGAGAAACACTAATTATAATAGGAAAAATACATAATCAAGAATAAAATTTCACACT
Organism: Viscum album; assembly: GCA_963277665.1. Classification (NCBI taxonomy): domain Eukaryota; kingdom Viridiplantae; phylum Streptophyta; class Magnoliopsida; order Santalales; family Viscaceae; genus Viscum; species Viscum album. The sequence continues at coordinate 1,705,399,094 of OY728140.1, read as the reverse complement.
TATGGTCTTATCATAGGTTGTTCATGGCCATTTCTAAAACACTAAGATTGTGTTCTATGCTTTGACTTATCCTTAGAGTTCTTTCTAAGGCTTTCACATCCTAGTTTCCAATGGTTGATTATTCCTTTCCTCTGATACCAACTATAACGACCCATAATTTACATAAAATGTTATTACATGAAAATTTAAGCATAATTATTACAACATATAACAAAACCATGGTATGACCGTATAGGTATAGTGTCATTAGAAACTGGTAAACATAAACAACTGGTTTATAAAGAATTTATATTTTCTCCCATTTATTACATCATATCTAGGCCCCTTTTGGCATATCCTACTTAATAACCTTCTTCATAGCCTGGGGAAAGAAGACATACAAAATTGTAATCTCAAATGCTCAATATGGGTCAACAAAGTAAATATCATTTTCATAAGAACATAGCATTTCGAAAATCTTAACCAGCAAAAGAGATCATAATATAATAACATGAGATAAATCATATTAGTGAAATGTAATCCCAATAATCAAAATATAAAACATGAATCTTTTTGGAATACACACCTAATCATATAGAATAATTTCTTAGTAGTCACGACTCATTTCCAAGACTGTCCTAGCGGAAAAATTCCATTTCTGAACCGAGTTAACTCCGCGTTTCAGTATTGTATCCCTGAACTAGATTAACCTGCCATTCCAACCATGCCTATCTCATGAGATATAAATCTTTACCCAATGCATTAGAGGGAGATATAGGTCCCACCCATCTCATAATGATACCATTATAATGTGGGCCACAAGGTCATAAATCATACATCATAGCATAACCCATGTAATAAAAATGGGATTCTAAAACATCATGCCATCATATCATAATCCATATAAGATAAAAGGACATCATAAAAATAATTCCATCATAACATAATAAAATCAATGTAAAAATATGGATACAAACAGAACCCTATATTTTCTTAGATGTAAAATAATTTTGATAAAATTCTTGAACTCCATTCTTGAGGAAAATATCCTTTCTACCTCAAAAATATTTTTCCTTTCTTAACATGTCATAAAATTTTAAACTAAAAGAACTTGATTTAAAATAATCATAAAGGAAGCTTCATGGAAGTAATTTTTTATGAAATCATAAAATCCATTCATTCTTTATAAGTTAAAAAAAAATCAATCTTCTCGTACTTTGGCCGGAAACGTCAAAAAATTACCTCGTACTAAAAACAACAAAAGATTCCTTTCATTTCTTTTAGTAAAAACTCACCAATGGGTAAAATTGGATTTAAACAATTGTAGGAGGATAGAAATAATATTAAATATTGAGTGAACATGTATGTGGATGATAAATATTCCCTAATAAATTCTGAATTGTAAACAATCTCGGATAAAAATGAGATTGTGAGATTTTCTGTTACCTTAGGTCTGATATGCTTCGTATGTATCTGAACCTCCTCTTCTTTGAAGAACCTGTTCTTACACACCACGTAGGGCACTAAAGATGGCCTTTTAAGAAGAACAATACCTCTAGGATATTTCTTTGGAAGTGGAGAAGATAAATTGGCAGGGTTTGGCCAAGCTTTAAGGCTCAACGTGGTGTGTGGAGGAGAGGGAGGAGGTGCCCTTTTATAAAGGAGGAGAGGGGCCCTTTAGAAAAAACATAAAATATTATTTTATAATAATGACATATTCGGTTTTTAATATCTCAAAATTGATTTATTTAAAATCTAAGGTGGGTATGGGTCGAAATCCTATCACCCAATAGATTTTTGACAAGTTTAGGCTATTATTTTAACCTTATCATTTATATTTAACTCTAAGAGAAATAATTTAACTTTTACCGTGAGTTCTTGTTTTCTAACACAATATGGTTAATAAACTAACTATAAAAAAGACAATTTAACCCCAAGTGGTTCATTATTAATATATATAACCTTATCTAAGTCATTTGGCCAAACATTTGATTTTTAGGAATAAAATAACAATTAAAAATATAATATTTTTTTACAAACTATTTTATGTCAATTTTGACACAATTTGGTAATTGATTTTTTTGAAAATCATAAAAGAATTATTGGTTCGAAAAAAGTTAATTAAATTAATACTAAAATGTTATATTAACCTATAAAATTAATTTAATTCTTAAATAGTCTCAAATTACATTTATCTGGTTATTTATAATATCAATTATGTTAATATTTCCTTAATAATGTAATTACTGCATCATCATTGTTTAAAAAATAAAGTAAATTATTTAAAGTCTAAAAATTATAAATAAAATACCATTATGTAGAAAATCATTTCATATTTCTAATGAATATTTATAGTCGAATTTTTCTTATTTATAACCCTTTATTAAAAATGTTTTAGTTATTAATCTTTGATATTAATTATTTTAACTGTTCTTAAAATAAAATAATATTCAATGTCTTAATATAATCCAAGTGGTCCTAAATGGTCATATATTATTCCTAAGGTTGTTTTTGGTCGAATCAAACTTATCCAATAGAATTAGGACATGTGTTAGTGTAATAATAGTACCATTTTTACCCTTAATTACCCTATTTACTTTTAAACGTGGTAAATAAAAGTAAAAAGTTACTATTCAAAAAAAAATTTATCTTATTGAACCTCATTTTACTCCTTGATATTAACCGTGTCTCTTGGATATTCTAAATTCCACTCAAAGAAGCGGTAAAATTTTGTTTTATGTAAATTTTCAAACTCTCCTATGAGGTGGGTAAAAGACGGTGAAAAGTTCAATAAACTTTTTATATATCTAAAATTTTTATAAAATGACTCCAATGAATTAATTTGAAGTTATATAGGTATTATGTAACAATTTTCACCTAAAATAAATGTAAATAAAATAAATAATTAATTAAATAAAATGTCGGTTTTTATATAGTAACCCGGTGTTTTCATTATTCATCAAAAATTGAATGTTTTCAGAAAAATACCAAAAATTAACCCTAGGCTAATTTTGATATTCTGAATCCAAAAATGAAGTCCATTTTAAAAGATAAAATTTATAAATTTTAAAAATGTGGGTATTACTATTCATAACGGATAGTTTTAATAATATTTTAATAGCATATCGTTGTTTAGTGAAACACGGTATTGCGTACAACACAAGCCATCGAGGAAGGTCACGATTGCGTGTAAAGAAATCCAATCTAGTGTTGTGTGTATTGAAAGATTTCATTGATGATAAACACAAAATCTTTCTCAAAAAAATATCGGGCGTTACATGTTGATATTCCAAATTCACATCGAGTTTCAATTTGGATCCACACTACACATTTCCTCTTTGAAATCTTCACCCGATGTGCTTGAAAAATGACCATAAACATGGATCCCAAGCTTCCTTATCATACGATGTTAAACTATTCCCTCTACAAATGATCTGTGTGATGAAAAACTACCCATCACAATGATTTCTTCATCCCAGAGGACGTTTCAATTTTTGTATTGTTTATCTTTTGTTCCATCATCAAGAACTATGTTTGGCTTCATTGTTACCCGAATGGGATTCAAAGTGAGTCTCATATATTTTTTCCATTGGTCCTGTAGCAGAATCACGTACCTTTTCACCAAAATCTTGTCTTAATATTCTTCTACATGTATTTGGTGGGTTGTGGGACATCTATTTTCCACATTCACATCTATTTTTTTAATATCCATCATATCATATACCTCCAATCAGAGCAATCCCTTCTTTCATCCTTATCACATAATGTCAAAATGCATTGGCATGTTTGTGATTCATGTGTCCCATTATCTGGGTCTTCATCATCTTTCACGTCCAATGGGACCCCAAAACTATATGGATGCTTAGTATAATTTATCACAAACAATCTTGTGCCCACATCTTGGAGGATTCTGAAAGAAATTTTGTTCTAGGTTCCACGTTTTGAATGTGGTCCGTGATCGACCCCCAAGTGTTTGTTCCCATCCCATTCTACATGATATAGGTACTATGTCTAGAACAAGGTCAATAGATACCCAACATTGTTATTCCTCCGTCATTTCTTTCCTAAATATTTGATTATGTGGTTTTCATTTTCTTTCCCTCTCTTGTATTTGTCGATATTTGACACCCCTAGTGTACTTCCTCCATGAAGTTGTTCTCATCGAGTAAAAATGTTTTTTTGGTTTGGATTTTTCCACCAAAAAATTCATTTCATTTTTTTAGACTCTAATTTGATGGGAAGGACTTATATCACCCCTTATATCCTATACCATGCATAGATCACATATTATTTGGAGTTTTGGTAGGGTTATACTAACATATAGGACTACCCAACCCTCAGTCCGAATTGTATGACCCTAAACTAAGATCTATTTCTTCCAAGCCATATGACATTGAACTATGATTCATCATACCACATGACATTAAAATAATTTCATACTTACTATATTATATTAAATTTCAAAGACCAGTCTTGTTGTACATTCTCAAAATGTGGCGCCCTCATCTTGGGTACACAAGGAAAAAAACAAACCACATTGTTGTGTCTTTTCTATATAGGGAATAAAACTATGAACTACTTATTTACCATGTAACTTTTCAATTCCTACAAATTTATTGAATCCAAAAGCACTAATTGGGCATTTATCCTGGGGCTTGTCAATTATAGAAAGATCAAAAATAGCAAAAGGAAAAACAATATGTATCAAATGAAACTTCTATATGCTCATAGATTAGACCTACATGATGAAAGCATCCCAGAAATATGTATGGATTGATTCCTTCCCTTGAGGGATACATAGTGACATCTAGAAATTTTATCTATTTTTTCAAACAAAGAATAGTTAACTCATTATTTTATCCTTATGGGACATGGACGCACTTTTTTGGATGTGTGGTGTGGTTTGGACTTCTTTCTGGACTTAAATTCACGTCGGGTTATGTGTTTCACCACACACTTCTCTTGTGGGGTATCCATGTCATCAATATAAGATGGTAAAATGAAACCTTACCATGAAGAAGTTAAGGATTCTCCATGTTTATTATGTGATGATTCATCTTCTTTTTTAAAGAGGATTTCCCCCCACAAGTGTTGGTCTCTCAACACGATGTTCTCAAAAAAATGTGCAGCACGATTCCTTTCTTTATGGTATATGTGGAAATGCATTTAAATGTTTCTTCAGGACAAGAAAATGATTTAGTAACCATAGAGTCCATTTAGTCTCAATAAGGGTCCAAACACTATGGAATTAAACTAGAAGGTTATCATGAATATGTGATGCGACGATTGACATTTGGTCCCCTTGTCATTCATTTGTGTCAGGTTTTGTCCCTCCCCACATCACATATGTCCTATTTCCATCAACTACATTGTTTTTTAGTGGAACAAAATCCCCATCTTGCACATTCACGTCCAGTTTTTCTTCCCCATTCTATGATAGCATTCTAGGAATGGGCATCATAGTTTGTGTAACATGCCATTTAAATTTTTTCCAGCGACTAGGATGTATGTCCTCAAACTATGTGCTATATTATAGTGAAATGATTTTAAACTATTAAATTCAGATTCCTCATCGTATGACCATAAACTATGTTTGTAGAATCCTTGTCTATATGGAATTAAATGCATTTACTAGAGATTTCCAATCTAGAAATATGTTTTTCCATGATTAAGATAGATACTATAACCCAACATGATTTTTTGTGGAGGTGTAATTTCGGGGTTATTGGATTCTATTATAACAACCGATCACTCTATCTTTATTATTTTCATTCCATATATTTGGATCCACATCCTATTTAACATCTAAAGGACCCCCTTACAGAATGGATTCTTGACCTCATGGGCTGGTTACTATTTCGTAGCAATGTTCTAGAGAATATCATATGAAAATTTGTGTTTATCTGATTGTTTTTGAGTTTAGGCAGCGGTTGGACCTCATTTATTTTTCCCCATTTCAGGATACATGATATTGATGTTGAGTATCTAATATGGTTGGAAGTTATATACTCATATCATTCTCCATCTCTTTTTTAAGAATTTTTGGAATTGTGATTCACACATCTCATTTATCTTGATTGGATTGGTTCTAATGCCCATTGTGGTATCATACTCATGTAATATGAACACATTGGGAATGACAATATTTTTTCTTGGGGAACCATATTCCCTTTTCCATGCCCCCTCGTTCTCATCCCAAATACATTGCGTGGTTACTGACTAAATAGAAAACCCCAAGTTTTCAATGATTGGATGCCTCTCTCATATCCAATGTGAGAAAATATATGTATGTCCACTATTTCTTGCACCAGGCATGCCCACGTGAGATTAGGGAATGATCGTTAGTTGTTTCACTAATATGACTAAGAAATAAAAATAAAATAAAGTAACAAGATTTACATTATCTAAGTATAAATAAATAATCTATCATAGGTATAAGTTTGTGAGTTATAAAAAACACAACCCTTTTGGTTTGGCCACATCGACGGAGAATATCAGCTCTGACACTCATTGGCATGTGACATCAATGATTTTTTGTCATCACCTAGGATCCCTTATTTATTTGTTGGCCATGGAAATATGTTAATCATCCTTGATCCATACTCGATCATGCTCTACATAGAAATTAACAGCATCATGAGGTAGTGGCAAATGATGCTCTTTGACATCATCTAATTGGTCTCATAGTTGTGATATGAACTCCAACTAGACATTGAGGAAACAATATTTCACATTCATATATGTTTCTTAGAGATTGATATTCTATTCCACCTCCAGAAGATTGGAATATTAGAAAAATTCATTCTCTATAAATAAATTATTAAGCTACAATCGATCTCCCAATCCTTATTAGTAAGGTAATCACAGATAAGCATATATAGACCTCGTTAATCTACCCCTCAAGCGCATATGTTGTGTAGTTGAGGTAGATGTGATCGCATACAGTTTATCTACTCTAATTGTAGGATGTGTTTAATAAATCCCATGATTTTCATCCATGGCCTGCAATGGACAGCCTGACTATACTCTACATCAGAATCAACCTCATCTAGCTCCTTGAGGTGAGTAGGTTCATATTGTGGGACTACATATAGGAAATTTGATGTGGGATTCTCATAGATTATTATATTAGAAGGGTTGGGTTCCATATCATGTGGTTGATCATAATATATAGAATTCACCTCAATATGTTATGCTTCCTCCCACTAGTGGTTCTACCAATAGTTGTGATTGACATGGTCTAGTCATCTCAGTAATCTAATTACATGTCAATCAGTGTTCCCTTATAGAAATATTCTTTCAAACCCTAGATATCCTAACTAATAGTAAACCCAATACATGAAGGAATGTTTAGAAAAACACATTGTGAGTTTTCTTGGTTGGGTGGATGATGGTTAAGAATGTACTAGGAAGAGTTCATACAAGGATCCAACAGATTATCAAACTATTGAGTTGTTAATGTTGGGATCCCAGTACGTGACCACCCATTTATAGTATAGAGCTCGGAAGATTCTAGAAGGGCCTCCTCTGTTGCCACAAACCTTCTGGACAATGTACCCACCCTTGTTACACACAAAATCTCAAGAGATTCCCCATACAACTTCTGTTATGCGGGAATGGTTCTTTCGATTGAGGACCTCATGTATTGAACAAATTTATGTTAAGAAACCTCTATATCATGAGTAATATCATAGAACAGAAGAATGGATTTTAGCATACCTCATGAATTATTATGAATTCTATGAACTCTGAGGCCTCCACCTTGACTTCCTATAGGTGGATACCTCTATCGGTTTATTCTCCCCAATACTCCTCTAATCCCTTAGAAAGAGGGAAGTGTTATTACAACTTAACAGTAGATATTTGTAGTGGATATGTTCGGTTAATAATTAATTTCAGTCAATCCGTAATTATATATGGTCTTCCCTTGGATTTCACTAAATCCTCCATCCCAGCCACATATCACTCCTCCTAATTCTATGACACTAAAATAATAACTCTAACACAAAAAATGCATGGATGTGTCATTCTGAACCGATTAAGATGGTCCCTTGTTTGAGATGTTCTATGAAATTTCTTATTATTGTCCAAATATTTCCAAGAATCCATGAAAAAATTGTCTTAAAATATGTTCACAGAAGATATTATCTTCCCAAGGACTGGGGAAAGGTATTATATAGAACCCTCTAGATGGCCTCCTATCGTTCGGGTTCTGCCTAGTTGGAGCCACTAAATCTATTCCAACTACTCCAATTTATTTTCTGACCAGTGGGGGCTTCAATCATATTTGTTGTTTCACATTTACTGATCCACTATTGGGATTTGAATCATATCTACCACTGCAATGTTCTCTTGTCATTGTCCAACCCCAACAATGGGATTGAGGAGGCACCACGTCATCAACTCTGGTAGTCCATTGTGTCAACATATCTCCTTGGTAGGTTGCATCCCATACATTTTTTTACTCCTCAACTATCCTTAAAACAACGATATATAGAGGAAGATCATTTTGAATTTTACATCATACCATGTGAACCTGATCGATAGATGCCTTGTAACACAATGTTCATTCTCCTGGAATACACCCAGGTAAACATTCAGGGTTAACCTCTACAGGCATTGGAATTTCCTAAAAAAATGTTGTAGGGTATATGGCTCACAAATTGGCTCACTATCTACCCACACCACTAAATTTATACCTTGTTAGGCCATGAGATATGACAAATTCTCATGAATTACCATGAGATCTTGAGTAAATACTCTCATTAGATGTGGGAATATTTTAAAATTGAACTCTTCCACCTTCCAAACATTGTTCATCACTGCTGGTGAATTTAGCTTGATATATAAACTCTACATTATGTTCAAAATTGCTTGTCAAAATTCTTACATAGGATGAGAAATTCGGTTTGGATATTCTTATGACCATATGTCTGTTGTTATCTAAAAATTTCGATAATGGAGCGTCCCGCATACAGATTGAGGCTTCTTCCACCCACTGATGTGCCAAAGACCCTTATATTTCATTGCAAACACTAGGACACCAAGGATGATGTGATTACCCATCACCATAATGGATTTTATAAGGAATTTTCTCTACCACAAACCCACATTCCCATTCTTAATTATAAATATCCATCCAAAAATGATTGTTGATACGAAACCAACCAACAAAGGAACTAGTTTATGCTCGGAGTTAACGTTCTACCCCCATACCTGCCATATGATTTATTTCAGGATTCTCTAGTATAAACCATACCTACCTCACTTTCCTCCCATTATAAAGGTAGGGGACTCCTATGATATTTTACAGGTTCCTATTCTCCCATGGTTGGGTTCATTGGGGTGAAATTCCAGAAACATCCAAACCACTTCTTGAAGTGAATGCCCCTTACTTACAGTTTATATTTGAATGAAACCAAGTCCATCAACATCTTCACCATCTCTAGAATATACTATAGATCCTACCATGTATTCTATATGGTGTGGAAGTCATCATAAATTCCCCCCAAAATTTTTATCCCTGAAATATTATGGATGTCATAGAGGTCGATGTCAACCATCCTATAGTATAAATAAAATTCTTTTTTCCTTATAGACCACCTATTCATCTTTTCCAGAATTAGGTGTTTTGCTGGGTAGATGTGGAATTGAGAATCCCATAAAACCTCGTACAGGCCTACCAACCACTTCTATACTCTAAATTCTTAATAAGATGTGCACAACTAGTTGTATTAGGCCCATTCATCAATGGAATTTCTACCATGGTGGTGGTTCCAATTATTGGTCCTCCATTTCTACCAATTCCAAAAGCTCACCTAGATTATGTTGTGATATAGTAGTGGAGATTAATTAGGTTGAAAATATTTCCCATCAACTTCATTGACATGATTTTAAAAGAATTTAGTGGTGATATGTACATGTTCATTCTTATTATGTTGATTGTAATCCCTAAACAATTTTTATTAACAAGGTGTGCCATTGAACAAGTACATTGAGTCATCCTTACATGATTTAGGGATAAAAACATCATCCTTCAGTCAAAATCCATGCAATGATGATATCTTATAGAGGGTTTCATCCTTTTTCACTTCTACCAATAGCTCCACAAAAGAATAATGGTAAGAATGAAAATGCAAAAATTCCCCAAGATAGTAATTGTTCACCATGCCATCCAATCAAGCAACATCTCGATGGACATCCCATGAATCTTCATGAATAGACATTTTCAGAAAAAATTGTGTTTCTTATTCTCTATTTGTGAAGACTGTTCATGAAGATTGATCGCGGATCATAGGATCACATAGATTCAAAGGAAATGAAATGCTTTGCAGGGAAACAAGGGATCGTGGTGCACCAGTTCAGTATATTACATTCACAGGTAACCAATTCGAGGAACTCAGTTCATAAATAGAATTCATTGGTCATGAATGAGCTTCATGATTTGAGAGCATGAGAATAGTTTCATGAAGATATGATGAGTGAAAAAGTGTTCCCTCATGCTAAATTTATAGGTATCTACTCCATAATCATCGTGGTAATCTCAAATGCAGTATGATTTCCGATGATCTTTCCATGTGCTCCGCAAGTCCTCATTTTGATATTGTTGCACGATCAGCAATTTTTCAATGATCTACTCTCAGAATCTTATCCTTCCTTTTCCCAAACCTCCAATATAGAGGAGTGAATGTTTAGCTATCTAAATCCATTACAAAGATGTTTCATGGGTGTCCAACATAGTTTGGGACAACATTTGACCCTCACAAGGAACACAAGACATCAAAGGGGCCTCCTTCATGAAGCTCCATTATCAGTCAACTAAACACCACAAATAGAGCATTGATGACTATATGAGGATCTTTGTGAATATAGTGATGTATTGATGGAAGGCATTGGGAGTCTAACTAACTCTGAAAACTCAAACATGTAGTGGAGGCATCCTCTGCATGTTTGACAACATCACCTATAATTGGGGAGTACCGTATTATTCATAGAGAACCTCCGAACAACGCAATCCCCTCTAACTATAAATAGTTGAGTCACACCCACCCTAAAGGATCACTACTGTGACCATTCATATTCCAAAATCTTGTTTCATGAAGCTCCATCTGCTCTGAAATGTAGCAAATAATGCATCCAACAAGGTATTTGAGAAATGTGAACCACCATTAACATCATTACAATAACACTCCACATTTTGTGGGGATTGCCTTTATGAATACCAAATGTAATCCTGAAAGAAGGAGCCCCTTTCTGTTACTCGGGACTTATCAGAGCCTTCACCCTTAATGAAGCACCCTCTAAGAACATGTAGACTACATGACCCATATGGTTGACCATTCTTCACAGATCTCCTACAATTTTGGATCCCCTTTTATATGTTCTTTTCAAAGTTCCTTCTTTTATGAAACTCCCCCTCTTGTGAAAAAATGGATGTTTCGTGAAGTCCCTTTTTTGCGGGGCCTTCTGCATCTTGAATCCATCTACCGTGCAGTCATCCAGGTTTATAATAAGCGATTAAATTTTACCTCAAGTGGTTCTTCATATTTATTTATACTACATTATACTTAATTACATAGCTATGTTAAAGCCTATTGATTATTCACATATATTTGATAATATGTCCAACTCAATTTACCACTCATCCACCTAACTCCCATCTAGAAATTCTTGTGTATTCCCTACCCCTAATACATGTCGATATTGGTAATGTATGACCAATTGAAAAGGAGTGAGTCCTCATTATTTGAGTTGTATGATATTAAACTAAAAATAATATTCTTCCCTAACACATTATCCTAATCTATTAGTTGTCACATTCGTGGTAGGCCTAGGTAGATCCATAGGATATTGAGAATTATCACTATCCCTCTAACTCCCCCTGTGGGATTTGTCACCATTAGAACCCTATAAGTCTCCACATAATCCCCAACACACCTTGATTGGGTCTTCTCTATACATAGATCTACATCTTCATCATACGTCATTACAAACCCCTTGGGCATCCCTCACAGAAAAAGTCCTAATATATATCTCTCCATGAAACTATCCATGCATAAGACCCACAAAATCCCTCATGGTCGTACCTTTCATAAAACAATTAGTAGGTATGTTGTTACCTCTTTTTTTTCAAACTGAGAAATACTCAGGTGTACTTAGAGAGAGTAGAAACCATGAAATCATCATTAGTATGATAACAATGAATAAGTCCCATGTCCCCTCCCAAACTATGTTTACTTTGATTCCAAGCTGTTGGGATATATAGAAATACACAGAGCGGTTCAATCCCCTCACTACCCCCAATCCAACTACTCCATGCACTTCAATTCAGTTCACCTTTATCCTGCAAGATGTTAAATTGTTATACCCTTTCAAACTATGTGGTTTTTGTCCCTTTTTGTGTATATATGAAGCCTCTTTTTGGTCAATCCCAACCAATGGTAACTCTGATGGTCCATCCAATATATGTACCCTCATCAAGTGATACAATCTTTTTTTAGGACGCATCTCCCAGATCACCCCCTTGTGATATTCTTGTCCCCCAAGGAAGATTACCATGAAAAACCCCCAAACATCATCGTTACTCGTCCAATGAAAAGTTTCCCTTTGGTTATGGGAATTTTATCATGCATAAGCCCTAAGAATTCTATGGGTCATTGTCATTTATGTACACCAGGTTGTAATGCCCCATTCCTGAACTACATGGACTTTGAACCAAAACATTCAAATAGGGTACATAGGAATATTATTTCAAGGTTCAAAAGTGCCACAAAATATAGAACTTGGCCTCTCTTTTGATCCCATACATATTTGGACGAATATTCCCCATCCTAGAGGTCCCATTTCATTTGTGTCCTTATCTATGCACTCCATTCCCTTGAGCCACTTATCTAGGCATCTCATCTCTCTATCCCAAACTACATGGATTTTGATTCCTAGCCAATGGGATATGTAGGAATCCTCCTTGTGGATCAAGCCCAACACCATCCTCTTCACATCAGTTTCACTTCATTCATTCCACACACATCACTCAATCCTCTATTATCCATACAAATTTTTACCTATGATAAAACATCGTGGTGGGACAATACCATCCATCTGGGGAACTAACCATGTGAAATCCTCAAAGCACTATTTCAAAATATGTGGATTCTGATCACAATATTCTACAATGGGTACATAGGACACATCCATGACTTTCAATCCCAGCCAATGATAATCCTTGGTTCACCAATTGTTTGTCCCTCCAGTCTTTAATACACGTTTTATGGTGTCCAAATCATCCTTCATATTTTCAAACATTCCCCTTTGAAGGACACACCATCATGGGTCTATCCTCACAATAAGTTCTAATACATCTATTTAGTAAACCTTCTAGGTACTCCCCCTGTGGATAGACACATCTGATTCACTCTAGTCAGTGTTTTGATCATCCTAATACATCTATGCAAGGAATTAATCTCATGTAACACCACGTGTAATGAAAATAAGGTAGATGAAAACCTCTGAAAAATTCATCCAACATAGGATTACCTGTATTCTATGTGGAATTCCATGGACATCTACACCCTCGAGAATCCCTCTAATAAAGAAAAATTCATGTCTACCAATGTTTCAGATTCCATATATTTTTTTGAATCCCAACGTGACTACTTATCTAAATGATGGTTTTTACCCCAACCCGATCCTTTGTAATTTCATAATGAAATCATTTAAATTAACCAGTTTGCATAAAGAGATGACAATCGGGGGGGTTTCATGATCAACTTCAACGTATATAATGGAAACCAATACTTGGTGAAAAATTCTGAGGAGGAATCCACGGAATTAGAAACCAACATCCCATCATCAGATTTCGATATAGGGGAAAATATATTTTATGATGTGAAGAGTGTTTCCCACTATTGGAAAGAGGGAATTTAGGGTAGTATATGTACATCCCCACATCCAGCATGGGCCTCCCTAAAAGCATCATAAATATTAGCATAGAAGGACCAAATTGATTATATCTGTAAGAGGGTAACTTTCAAATCTTCCAAGGGTGAAAAGTATATTCCCCATGTATAATGGTATATATAGGTGGGGGTTTTAAGGGATAGTTCCTTAGAAACTAGTGGATATTTCTACCCAGGTTTTTAGTATATTTTTTTATGATGGGGTGTGAAAAAAGATGAAATTCCACCAATAGTGTATTGGTTTTTAGGATGTTTTTGTTGATGTTTTCATAAAAATACCTCATTATAGATATGAGGAATTTATTATTAAGCCCATCATAGGGGGTGTGATAGTATTTATTCTACTGTAATTAATGGAACCAATATAATATTAAGATCTCAAGACTCAACTAAATGAGTTAGAGGGTGAGGGGTTTATCTGCCAGTGTACAAAACCTTAGAGTTATAAATTATTTTCTAAAAGTAATACATGACTATGGTGGTGTATATTTACTACCAAAATTTGAACCGGATGAGTGTAAATATCTGGTTTCTTATTGAAAATATCAATTATATTTTTGAACAATGGTAAGGATCTTTTCATTCATCCATGATTTTATTGAGATCAGGGTACCATTAGTTGAGTGTTCTACCTGCAGATATACAGAAGTCCACCTTCATTAAAAGTCATGACCATTATGATCTCATTGTAATTTCATTTCTATTTTCCAACACACCTTAGTTTTTATGTCCTTCACCAACATTATCATCAGTAAATAATTGGATCGGTTTGTTTTTGGGATTTTGTATTCAATCTTGGTGCACAAAAAGACCCATGATGATCATTCCCAACATAATTAAATTTTCCCAAGTACAATAAGAGTGCATCATCTATACTCCACGTTGCTGAAGTTTCAATTTTGGATTGATCAGTTACACTTCTTTTGTCACATCATCTTGGCTGAAGCTGTGTCCTTAGTCCTAGAGAAGGACTAAGAAGCAATTTCTTGGGTTTTATCCATGAATGTTTTTAATGTAATTAAATTTCGACGATTATCAAGATTTTATCATTGTTTCAACCTTGACTTTTACAATTTTACAAAACCACTTTTAGGATTTAATAAAAAGGTTTTATTATTTTCAAGGTATTAATAATGTGATAATTCCTAATAAGAGTAATACAGGAATAAAAAAAACACTTTTTTGGATCCTCACCAAGCTAAATGAGGATCATACGGTGTTTTATTTTGCTTATGGGATTAGTCTTTCAGTACCTTTGAAGCATGAATATCGGGTTTTGGTGTATGAGTCTCATTACTTGGGGCCACATGACTGAAACAACATTAGAAAAGACCATAAGATGGATACAAGGATTTATGTGTTAGTGTGTTGGCAGCATTATCTATTGGGAGAAACCATTATTGAGTAAACTAATCATAATATCTTATTCTATATCATTCGCATTGATACATGAATCTCTTGAAGTATAGAATGTATGATTATATACAGTCATTCGACATTGAGCTTGTATATAGAATTTAGAAGGAAAATTGAGCTTCTAAAACATTTAGATGGATAACCCTAATATATGAGGTCTAATTGTCTATTATTTAGTGGAATATGGTGAAATGTTTTTGATGATATTCATGTTGTGTTTTAAGAGATCCAAGAAAAAATTACTCTCATATATGCTTTAGTGGAGTCTACAATTTCATGGAAGATCAAGGACTAACAAAATGAGGATCTCGAATGTTTTCCCATGAGAAAAACCAGGAATGTGGTGAATAACATTCAAATTGGAGGAAATATGAGGATAAGATCATCTATAATAGGAATCCAACTATTGTTTGTAGGAGTGTGAGAGGAGAGTTAATATGGTAATATCATTTGTTTATTTAGGTGGTGTACCATGGTGGGAACAAAATATATCATGACCTACATCTATGGTTTTTTACAGAACATAAAAATGATAGTGTATGGATCATGAGACAGTGCTACACCTATAAATTGGTGAATGTCAAGAATCAACGACTTGTTGGTTTGTTACAATTGTTTCCCATTTTGTTATGTAGGTTGGAACAATTTACCATGGTTTTTTTGTGGGTCTTCCAATAGAGATTCAGAAATATGACTCTATTGGGGTGAATGTATACTGTTTTACAATGTTTGTACATTTATTACCAGTATGGGAGACAATATTACTGTATCTTTTTTGGGGTATTGTATTCCTAGGAGATATTATGTCTATACAGGGTTCCATGGATAATAGTTTTAGACTGTGACTCAGGGTTTAAATCATTCATCTCTAAGAGAATGTAGAAGTATATTATTATAGAGGTTTTACTAAGTATGGAATCCCACCCATAGACGGATGAGATGTAAAAGAAATCTATTTCGGGACTAGATGATATGCTATGAGCATGGGTCTTTGAATATTTTGGATACTTTGAAAATAACTAAGCATTGGAAGAGTAAAACAATATTAACTTTTATTAGAAAACTATTCATATAGAACCATATTAGAATCATTATGGAAGGCCATGAATAACACCTTTACACATGAAGAATCTAGGTGGGTATGTGTTCCTTGGGACCAATTCTCATTGAGGGATATTCAGAACTGGTTCTGTTGATTTGGTAGTGAATGTATATAGATTAGTGTAGACAAAATTCATATGATGATAGAAAATAATGACCATTAGTGTATTCAAAGGGTGATCATTTTTTCAATAGGGTGTCTCTTTTATTGGTTCACTGTAGTATAAAATGGCATTGAATACTAGTTCTAATGATCATTTAACTATTTGATGTAGTAGAGATAATTAAACCTATGGAGTACCAATTGTAACTTATACATACGTATAGATATATGAATTATGTTTTCCATATGTCAAAAATTTTGATGTATCACCCAAACCCTTATTCTGTGACTGATTTGGCTGAAGTTGAGTTTGAGGCTGGTGTATCCTTTTAAGAGAATCTGATACATAAATTAGATCACAATGAAAATGTCTTCTGGGGAAAGTTCGGGTTGATAGTTCATGTATTGTGGCAACATGGAGATGTTTTGGATGAATAAAATGGGAGAGAGTAGAAGAAATTAGTTATTTGGGGAATGATATTTTTAACATAGAATCATAGATATTATTAAGAGTGAATCTTGTGGTAGTCCGTTATAAGGTAGTGAGAATGTATGAACCCGAAATTTTCAAGACATGTCTTGGTCTTGTTTACCTGTTCATGTTTTCATTGTTTTTATTACTATTTTTTGGATATTTCATGACATATTTTTGTGAGAAATTTGAAAAATTATGATGGAGGAGATGAAGTGTATGGTAAGAGTAGGAGTTTTCCAACTCCTACACGACAACCCAGCTAACTGTGAAAACAAAAATAAAGGGGAATCTCATGGATGATGGATGGTTTTTCAAAATATCCACCATAATAGGTGTAACAATTACCACCCTCTAGAAAAGGTGCACATTTTGATGAACTTTGATTCCATGCCCATTAAACCATCTCTTCATTTTTTATTAGAGTAAAAAATAGACGTTAATATTATGAACCCCCTGAACACCACAAAAATTTACCCAACTCATCTCTAATTGATTCCACACATTTTTTTGAGGCTCCCAAATGATTTCCTTGGGCTCCCTAGCTCATGTTATGGTGATTTATTTCATTAATTGAAGCTTTTCACTACACCCTATAATATTAAAAAATCATGTCAGGTTTCTTCCCTCTATCTCTTCTTCTTAAGTATTTTTATCATTTTTTGAGGAATTTTTTCTGTATTTTTGTGGATATTTATATTCATTTTTTGGATATTGACTTCATTTATTTGGATATCGGGTTCTGAACAACATATCATTGTTTTTCATGTTATAAATTGTTGTTTTTAAATTTTTTGTTTTTTTGTTAGTGTTTCCCCATGATCATGAGGAGGATCTCTATTATTCATGTCTTAATGTCCTTATTAAAATTACATGAATGTAATTGTATAATTTCCATTCGACGATTATAATTTGAGTTTCTAAAATTGAATTGATTAAATTTGTAATTTTATTGATTGACAGAATGTTAAAATGGGGTAATTGGGATTACTGAATTTGATTAATTAATTATTTTATTAATTAATGGATATTGTTGTTAGTTTTTAATTGATTTAATTAGAAAAATTAATTGTTCAATTAATTATAGGGATATTAGGATTGTAAAAATGTATTAATTTATTTTAGAGTAAATTATTGTGATAGTGGGATTGTTGAATTAGATTAATTAATTATTAATATAATTAATGAAACTAGTGTAACTAATAAATTGTTCAATTATTTAATGGGAATGATGTGATCAATTAATTATACAGCTATTTAATGGATATTAATTGATTATGTAATTGTTGAATTAAATAATGAAATTTATGTTATTAATTACATATTAATTTAATACGTGGGATTAATGTGACTACATATTTGTCTAATTAATTAATGTAATTGATGTGAATAATTAATAATTAATATAATTAATGGAATTTTATGAATATGCAGTTGTTGAATTTCAATAATTAATTGGTGAATTAATTAATTTGTTGTTCTGGTACTTTTTATATTTTGATACATGTGAAATTTTGATAATTGTGATGTTGGTGAATATCGTGTGTGGGACATACTCTACCAAATCAAAATCCCAAAGTTTTTAATTGATTAATTAATGTTTATGGGAAATGTTCTGCTGCATAAAAAATACACATTGAGGAAAAAGTTGTGGACTGATAAAGAGGCTCCAAATACATATTTTACATTTAGGTGTGGGATAAGGAAGGAGGCATAAAATATCACTAGGGTGTTAGACACAATATTCTACACCCATGAGTTGTCCATAGAGTAATACTTAAATTTGATGTGAAATAAATTTAGATGGTGAATGATAAAAATGGAGTTCTGATATCTGATTTCCCATATAGATATTTAAATCTCCGTCGTAAAATGAAGATGGTATTGAGAGTTCGGGTGTCCTGATAGAACCATGAGTTATATGGTTAAACTGAGAGTATTTGAATATATGTATAAAGTTTTCAATTTTTCTTATACATTAGTAATTATTCAAATGAATTCAATATTATTGAATGGTTATTGTTTTTACATTTTTGGTGGTGTCATACTGAGTTATACTCACACCCTACCCAGGCTTCCGGATTATTACCTGAATGTATTTCATGGTTATATTACAAGTTAAGGGAAATGGACATAGGTTCAATGTCCATGTTTGGATATATATTACATATGGGAACCAAACATTGTGTTTGGACCCACATGAGAGTTTTAACTGTATTTGATTATTATTTTCTTGTATGAACATGGAACTTATATATCATGATATATGTACTATCTAGTTATGGATATTGTGTATCATGTTTTCATCATCATGGGATACATGAAGTGTTTTGGTTATGTTCATATAATTTTGTTATTCTATTCTATTCCTGAAATTATATTAGTCTGATAAAGAGTGTATAATATTCCCATGATTGATATTAGATTATTAATACTAAACAGTAACAACATTATTACAATGAGGTGCACATGAGACCATGTACTGAAATGGATTAGAGCAAAGTTCTCTGGCACTCATGTTGCGGAGTTACAATTTTAGATTCTCTCATATAACAATGGGAAATTGTCCAAATTAGTAAAAAATTCTACCCAACCAGTGTTTTCTGATGACAGTTTCTAGCTAAAAATGTAATAGGTTTCTAGAGGGCCCACAAATCAGTAAGGACCCCATAAAGATATAATGAATTTATCATCATATTCTTTTGAAGAATTTGATACAAATAGTGTTGTAGAGACCCGAAGCATGACGTACATGGACATTACATTACTTTTGCGGAGTACTTCGTACATAACAAAAAACACACACACACAAGGATCGTAATAGTTTAGTGTCTTTGGAAACTCGGAACGTAATCTTCTAATCGTGGTGAAAGATCTCCAATATCTTCCATAAATATCTTCTCTTTTTTTATACCTAAAACCTTTCTTTATATCCTGGGGAATAGAAAACATAAAAGGGTGAGCTCAAATTCTCAGCAAGGGAAAATAAAGGAAATAAAAATCATATCATATCTTTTTGAAAATCAAAACCTACAAAAGAGATCATAATATCTTAACATGGAATAAATCATAGAAGTGAAAATGAGATCCCCATAATCATAAAATAAAACTTGAAACTTTGTGGCATGCACACATAATCATGGAAAATCATTTCTTGTTAGTCATGACTCATTGCCAAGACTATCTTAGTGGACAAAGTCCCTTTCTGAATCGAGTAACCCTCGTTTCTGTCCTGTTTCACTAAACTGGTATAACCTACCGTTCCAGCCCTGTCTATCTCATGAGATATAAAATCTTTACCCAATGCATTGGAGGTATATATAGGTCCCACCCATCTTATAATGAATCCTTTCTTATGTGTGCCACATAATCATAAATCCTAAATCATAACGTAACCCATGTAATGAAAATGGGACTCTTAAACATCATGACATCATAATACAATTCATATAAGATAAAGGAATTCATAAAAACAATTCCATCACAACATAATCAAATCAATGTAATAATAGGGATAAAAACAGAACCCTTTATTATCTTAGATGGAAAATAATTTTGATAAAACACTTGAACTTCATTTTTGAGGAAAATATCCATTCTACTTCAAAAATACTTTTACTTTCTTAACATGTAATACAATTTTAAACTAAAAGAATTTGATTAAAAATAAACTTGAAAACTTGTAAAGGAAGCTTCTTGTAAATAATGTTTTAGAAATCCATTCTTGCCGTATAAGTTAAAAAAACACTCTTCGTACTTTTATCGGAAAAGTCAAAAAGTACCTCGTACGAAAAAATGACAAAAGATTCCATTCATATTCTTTACTAAAAACTCACAGAAGGATAAAATTGGATTTAAACTATTGTAAGTGGATGGAAACAATATTACATATTGAGTGAAAATGGATGTGGATGATAAAATACACCCCAGTAAATACTTATGAATAAACAATCTCGGATAAAAATGAGATTGTGATATTTCCCTTACCTTAGGTCCAATTTGCTTTGTACGTGTCCGAAGCTCCTGTATAATGGTTTAAATAATGTTATTGACTTATTCCAGAATCATAAATATTGATATGATATCATATATGGTCATATTCTTAGCTTCTTGATAGTAATATTTCATTGTTACTTGTTACTCGGGTCTTTATTGCGTTTTGTTCTTATGCGTGTTTTGCCGAATACATTCTTATTCTTATTTTAAGGTTATAGATACCTTATATCCAGAATGGTATTAGTGTAACATATATCATATTTATTCATTCAATTCATTTATATAATTAATATTTAATGATGATCGTGTAGAACGAGTCGCATCACATCGTGGAGACGGTATTCCGTACGTACGCACGAGTGATGATATCGTTCCTATGATAGTGGAATTGTATTGGAGTATATATATATTATTTCAGTATCAATATTACTTTATAATAGTCATAAATAGTTACTCATTACACCATTATACCCATCCTTGTAAGGTGATGGTGGAAAATAGATTACACCACGGCGTGGAGACGGTATTCCGTACGTACGCACGCGCGGTGATTTCATTTTTCCGTAGGATGGATAGAAGGTGAATTAGGGTTGTTTCATATTTATAATAACATATAAGTATGTAATTAATACTGATGTTATTACTTTATCATGAAACAACTAAAAAAGTAGAAGTTGAAGAAGAAAGAAATTGAAAAGATCGGTAATGGATATTACCTCTTCTTTGGAACGCTTCTTTGAATCCTCCACTTAGGGAACTAAGATTGGTCTTTGAAGAAGACCAGGACCTCTAGGATTATTCTAGGAAGGTGGAGAGGATAAAATGTCAGGGGTTGGCCGAGCTTGAGTGCTCAAATTGGTATGAGGAGGAGGGGGAGGAGGTGCCCTTTTATAAGGGAGGAGAGGGGCACCTTAGGAATATCTCAAAATATTAATTTATATTAAAGTAAAAATCGGTTTATAATGGTTCCAAAGGGTCTTATTTCGAAGATAAAGTGGGTATGGGTCTAAATCCTATCAACCAATAGTATTTAGACAAGTTTAGGGTATTATTGTAACCTTATCAATTAGATTTAACTCTAAGTTAAATAATTTAACTTTTACCATGTCTTTTTGTTTTCTTTCACTATATGGTTGATACACTTACTATAACATTCCAAAAGAACCCCAAATTGATTATTATTAATATATATATCCTTATCTAAGTCATTTGGCCGAACCTTAGATTTTTAGGAATAAAATAACAATTAATAATATAATATTTGATTTAAAAACTATTTTGTGTCAATTTTGACACTATTTTATATATGATTTTTGTGAATGTCATTACAGAATTATATGTTCGAAAAAAGTTGATTAAATCAACACTAACATGTGATATTAACCTATAAAATTAGTGTAAGTCATAAAAAGTATCAAATTACATTTATTTGTGCATTTATAACATCAATTATGTCAATATTTCATTAATAAGACAATTACTGCATCATCTATGTGTCATAATAAATGATACTTATATAATCCCTAAAAATTATAAATAAATTCATATGATGTAGAAAATTTTATTATCTTTCTGTATACTATTCATGTTCGAAGTTTCATGAAGTATATCACTAGATTAAAATTATTATACTTATAAGATTTAAGAAAGTGTCATGTTGTCACATTCTTTCGTTTTAATAATAATTAAATTATTTTCATTGACAAAATTTATTTAAATTAATCTAATCAGACCCTTAGGTTATATGGGTCTACTTTTAGTCATCCAATAGGATTTTGACATTTGTTAGGGTAATTTTAAAATATTATATTTTCCCTTAATTACCCGATTTACCTTTAACTATGGTAAATAATATTTACAGTAGTTACTATTCATAATTCCCAAAAATAAAAAGTATCCTATTAACATAATTTGGACCCACTGATTACAAATATGGAATTCATTTTTTAAAATTCAAAACACAGAAGTTGCATAAATTAAATTAAAATTAATCCCGTTGTCGAATAAAAACGGGTTTTTGTTTAAAACATTGCAAAAGATTGAATTGATTTAACCTACGAATTCAAGGTAAAATCAATGCTAATGACATAAATTATATTAAATGGTAAAAATATATTCTATTTATAATTTAAAACCATTCAATATTATAATTTAACCACATAAGATATTACGAGGAAAAAAGTTGTTTTTAATTAAAATATAGCGTGTTTTTACTATTCATTAAAATGTGAAAGTTACCAGAATAATATGACAAATTTATCCAATGTAAATTTTTATTTCTTGATTCCAAATAAGAATTTTATTTTGTCAAATTTAACTTATAAACATGTCAAAAACTAGATTTAAAGTGGGTGCATCATCAAAAGGCGGCAAAACTGCATTTTTTTAAAAATACTTATTTTACCCGAAAAATTTATTTTGTTCTTATATCATGTTCTAGAAAATGTGTAAGATGAATAATAATGTTATAAAATTCAAAATTTAGTTAATACTATTCATAACGGCTAGTTCATGACAATATTATAATAATATAACATTGTTTATTAAAACTCGGTATTGCGTACAACACATGCTATCGAGGAAGATCGCGATTGCGTGTAATGCAAGCCAAGTCAGGGTTGCGTGTTGTGAAAGAATCCTTCGTTGTTTCGTATAACAGAATCCAACCATATTTCATTTATACGTTTAATATATATATATATATACTCAATGTTGCGTAGAATAACTATTATAAACATTGTGTGTAACACGGTCCATGAATAGTGTTGCGTATACTACAAGCTAATACGGTGTTGCGTATAGCGCAAGGTAATCTTGGAGTAGAATACAACACAAGACATTAATGAAATTAAAATAATATTTTTCATAAAATCTCAGGGTGTTACATTCTACCCCCCTTAAAATGAATTTCGCCCTCGAAATTCGTCGGGGTTATAAATGGTTTACTATTTGAAAGTTTCTTTGATAGAAACCCAAATCGTAAAAAGGAATACCAAAACTTATCTTTAAAAACTAAAGTATAAAACGTAATGGTTACCCAAGTTAACTAATCACTGGGTATCCACATAGGAGAACATAGGTGAACATATGGACATGGAAGAGAAATCTAACCTTCATGTTCTGATGGAGAGTGGTAGAGAACATGGCTATGGAAAATCCAGCAATCACAAATCCATACATTTGTGATGATCTAAGGTACCATCTGATTAATCAGATATAAGAGCACTAGGACAACATTTTTGGTTTTCAAGATCGTTTCCCTAAAGTTGAAGAATTTGAATTAGAATAAATACTTACTTTATTTTGGTACAATCTCACTGTTGTTCGTGCCTTGAACAATTTCCACTTCATCTCTTAAATAAATGAAGTTGAATTTGTCATTCGTGAAGTGTTAGCAGATCATGTGATAGAATGACGGGTCATTCCATCTGTCTCAAACAAAAGTTTAGCAAAACTTATATACATAAGTCGATCTATAGTGAGATTAATCACATATGGTTCCTAAAATGGACTTATACTTCATATATCATACTGCTTAATATAATAAAACTAGTTTCTACTAAACAGGGACTTCCTGTAGGCCAGTGGTAGGCGATAAAGGCCAGTCGCACTTCGGTTGTGGGTTCGATTCCCACAGCCTTGTCCGAAGCGATGGGCGGTCTCCCGTCCTGCAGGTTGTCCTTTTTCTACTATAACATCCCATCAATAATATCGAAAAAAAAACTTCTATCCTTAATCAATACTCACTTATGTCCAACATAATCCATTTCAATCTCTAAGCTTATCCATAATACTGTAGTCCACTCTCATAACATAGTGAAATTGATTACCAGAGATTTAATACCATCGTTGATCCCCATATATCATAAGATATGTTTTGTTGGTCACATTCCAAACATTCAAAGTCCTTAATCATGTATTCTCTTGAATAACTTAGTGAAAACATGAATGCAGTTTAAAGTTAACACTTTCCACATACCAAAATCCTCAAAATTCTATATACTCAAACCATGATATCACTTAGTCCTTATATCAATCATGAGCTCATGAATACTATTAAACATTTCATTTTATCGTTTTACCTTCATTATGTGCATATCATCTTATTTCCAAAAAATATCTCAATCACTTTGAATACCACATCAATAAATATTGCAATACTCAATGATACAACATTATTTTGGAATCCCATTACATAAACACTTAATCATTCCACCACATCGTTGTCATATTCAACATTGCCAATAGTGATCGCATGTGACTTCCCTTTGTCCTTTTCCTTCAGTGGTTGCTCATGTTGATCATCACTAACCCTTGGATTAGGGCATTTATTAGCATAATGCCCCATTTCCTTGCACTTGAAGCATTGAAGTGTTGGTGGTGTGTTCTCTGCAGTGTTTGCTTTATTCACATCATTAGAAACCCTTTTTCCATTACTTCGACACTCGGCTGCTCGATGACCTTCTTTTCCACACTTAAAACATTTTCTAGTCCCTTTAATACAATCTCCACCATGCTTCTTTCCACACTTTGCGCATAAGGAAACATTCATCTTCTTTTCACCATTATTATGATATTTCTCCTTGAACTCCATCTTTCGTTTCTTGTCAAAACCATGAGATGGATATGTAACACCAACTTCCATTTCTACCTCGATAGCACAATGCACAATTTCTTCATAGCTACTGAAGTCTCTTATAGCTAATGCCCTTCGAAGACTTGGTTTTAAGCCACTGAAAAATAGATCAACTTTACTTTCAGGTTGGATGATAATGTCGGATGCATACCTTGAAAGTCTTGTAAAATTTGCTTCGTATATACCGACAGATTCATCATCATTTTTCTTTAGTTCAAGAAACTACTTCTCCATCTTTGTTCGAAGAATACGAGGGAAGTACTTATTGAAAAATAAGTTCTTGAACTCGTACCATTCCATGGACTCAATTTCATCTCTTTGCCTTGTATTCTTGATAAAATTCCACCATTGATCAGCTTCACCTTCCAAACGATATACTACTAAGATGACTTTATCATGTTCAGAACATTGAAGAACTGAAAATATCTTTTCAGTGGTACTGATCCATTGTTCAGCAACAACTGGATCAGAAGACCCACTGAAAGAAGGTGGACGTTGCCTCATAAAGGACTCAATAGAATATTGTTCCATTCTCTACTCATTTGGAAGTCCAGAATTATTCATAGATTTTGTAAGTATAGAAATAAGATTTTTCACTCCATCTCCCATAACATTTGTTTGTTCAGGAGGACAATCATTGCATTGTCCATTTCATTGATCAACACGGTTCCTTCGGGTTCCAGCCATCGTCTAAAACCCAAAAAGAATAGTGTGAGAGGCAAAAATCATTCTAGGGAAAGCAACATAATAAAGGTGGAGTACATTCAATATCTAACATCTTAGGTTTAATTCTAAGATCGTTAGCGCAATTCTAGGACTATAACCTATACGTATACTTAACCTCAGAGACATCCCTAGACATACCGTAGAAATATCTCTAGAGATCTCACTAACGTTTTCGCATCCTAGTTTCCAAAGGTTGACTAAACCTTTCCTCTGATACCAACTGTAGAGACCCGATGCCTGACGTACATGGACATTACATTACTTTTGCGGAGTACTTCGTACATAAAAAAAACACACACACAAGGATCGTAATAGTTTAGTGTCTTTGGAAACTCGGAACGTAATCTTCTAATCGTGGTGAAAGATCTCCAATATCTTCCATAATGATCTTCTCTTTTTTTATACCTAAAACCTTTCTTTATATCCTGGGGAATAGAAAACATAAAAGGGTGAGCTCAAATGCTCAGCAAGGGCAAATAAAGGAAATAAAAATCATATCATATCTTTTTGAAAATCAAAACCTGCAAAAGAGATCATAATATCTTAACAAGGAATAAATCATAGGAGTGAAAATGAGATCCCCATAATCATAACATAAAACTTGAAACTTTGTGGCATGCACACATAATCATGGAAAATCATTTCTTGTTAGTCATGACTCATTGCCAAGACTATCTTAGTGGACAAAGTCCCTTTCTGAATCAAGTAACCCTCATTTCAGTCCTGTTTCACTGAACCGGTATAACCTACCATTCCAGCCCTGTCTATCTCATGAGATATAAAATCTTTACCCAATTCATTGGAGGGAGATATAGGTCCCACCCATCTTATAATGAATCCTTTCTTATGTGTGCCACATAATCATAAATCATAAATCATAACGTAACCCATGTAATGAAAATGGGATTCTTAAACATCATGACATCATAATAAAATTCATATAAGATAAAGGAATTCATAAAAACAATTCCATCACAACATAATCAAATCAATGTAATAATAGGGATAAAAACAGAACCCTTCATTATCTTAGATGGAAAATAATTTTGATAAAACACTTGAACTTCATTCTTGAGGAAAATATCCTTTCTACTTCAAAAATACTTTTCCTTTCTTAACATGTCATACAATTTTAAACTAAAAGAATTTGATTAAAAATAATCTTGAAAACTTGTAAAGGAAGCTTCTTGGAAATAATGTTTTAGAAATCCATTCTTGCCGTATAAGTTAAAAAAAACACTCTTCGTACTTTTTTCGGAAAAGTCAAAAAGTACCTCGTACGAAAAAACGACAAAAGATTCCATTAATATTCTTTACTAAAAACTCACCGAAGGGTAAAATTGGATTTAAACTATTGTAAGTGGATGGAAACAATATTACATATTGAGGGAACATGGATGTGGATGATAAAATACACCCCAGTAAATACTTATGAATAAACAATCTCAGATGAAAATGAGATTGTGATATTTCCCTTACCTTAGGTCCAATTTTCTTTGTACGTGTCCGAAGATCCGGTATAATGGTTTAAATAATGTTATTGACTTATTCCAGAATCATACATATTTATATGATATCATATATGGTCATATTCTTATCTTCTTGATAGTAATATTTCATTGTTACTTGTTACTCGGGTCTTTATTGCCTTTTGTTCTTATGCGTGTTTTGCCGAATACATTCTTATTATTATTTTATGTTTATAGATACCTTATATCCAGAATGGTATTAGTGTAACATATATCATATTTATTCATTCAATTAATTTATATAATTACTATGTAATGATGATCATGTAGAACGAGTTGCATCACATCGTGGAGACGGTATTCCGTACGTACGCACGAGTGATGATATCGTTCCTATGATCGTGGAATTGTATTGGAGTATATATATATTATTTCAGTATCAATATTACTTTATAATAGTCATAATTAGTTACTCATTACACCATTATACCCATTCTTCTAAGGTGATGGTGGAAAATAGATTACACCACGGCGTGTAGACGGTATTCCGTACGTACGCACGCGCGGTGATTTCATTTTTCCGTAGGATGGATAGAAGGTGAATTAGGGTTGTTTAATATTTATAATAACATATCAGTATGTAATTAATACTGATGTTATTACTTTATCATGAAACAACTAAAAAATACGAAGTTGAAGAAGAAAGAAATTGAAAAGATCGGTAATGGATATTACCTCTTCTTTGGAACGCTTCTTTGAATCCTCCACTTAGGGAACTAAGATTGGTCTTTGAAGAAGACCAGGACCTCTAGTATTATTCTAGGGAAGTGGAGAGGAGAAAATGGCAGGGGTTGGCCGAGCTTGAGTGCTCAGATTGGTATGAGGAGGAGGGGGAGGAGGTGCCCTTTTATAAGGGAGGAGAGGGGCACCTTAGGAATATCTCAAAATATTATTTTATATTAAAGTCAAAATCGGTTTATAATGGTTCCAAAGGGTCTTATTTAGAAGATAAAGTGGGTATGGGTCGAAATACTATCAACCAATAGGATTTAGACAAGTTTAGGGTATTATTTTAACCTTATCAATTAGATTTAACTCTATGTTAAATAATTTTACTTTTACCATGTCTTTTTTTTTTCTTTCACTATATGGTTAATACACTTACTATAACATGCCAAACGAACCCCAAATTGTTTATTATTAATATATATATCTTTATCAAAGTCATTTGGCCGAACCTTAGATTTTTAGGAATAAAATAACAATTAATAATATAATATTTGATTTAAAAACTATTTTGTGTCAATTTTGAAACTATTTTATATATGATTTTTGTGAAAGTCATAACAGAATTATATGTTCGAACCAAGTTGATTAAATCAACACTAACATGTGATATTAACCTATAAAATTAGTGTAAGTCATAAAAAGTCTCAAATTACATTTATTTGGGCATTTATAACATCAATTATGTCAATATTTCATTAATAAGACAATTACTGCATCATCTATGTGTCATAATAAATGATAATTATATAATCCCTAAAAATTATAAATAAACTCATATGATGTAGATAATTGTATTAGCTTTCTGGAGACTATTAATTTTAGATGTTTCATGAAGTGTATCACTAGATTAAAATTATTATACTTATAAGATTTAAGAAAGTGACATGTTGTCACATTCTTTGGTTTTAATAATAATTAAATTATTTTCATTGAAAAAATTTAATTAAATGAATCTAATCCGACCCTTAGGTGATATGGGTCGACTTTTAGTCATCCAATAGGATTTTGACATTTGTTAGGGTAATTTTAAAATATTATATTTACCCTTAATTACCCGATTTACCTTTAACTATGGTAAATAAAATTTACAGTAGTTACTATTCATAATTCCCAAAAATAAAAAGTATCCTATTAACATAATTTGGACCCACTGATTCCAATTATGGATTCCATTTTTTAAAATTCATAACACAGAAGTTGCAGAAATTAAATTAAAATTTATCCCGTTGTCGAATAACAATGGGTTTTTGTTTAAAACATTGTAAAAGATTGAATTTATTTATCCTACGAATTCAAGGTAAAATCAATGCTAATGACATATATTATATTAAATGGTAAAAATATATTCTATTTATACTTTAAAACCATTCAATATTATAATTTAACCACATAAGATATTATGATGAAAAAAGTTGTTTTTAATTAAAATATAGCGTGTTTTTACTATTCATTAAAATGTGAAAGTTACCAGAATAATATGAAAAATTTATCCAATGTAAATTTTTATTTATTGATTCCAAATAAGAATTTTATTTTGTCAAATTGAACTTATAAACATGTCAAAAACTATATTTAAAGTGGGTGCGCCATCAAAAGGCGGCAAAACTGCATTTTTTGAAAAATACTTATTTTACCCGAAAAATTTATTTTGTTCTTATATCATGTTCTAGAAAATGTGTAAGATGAATAATAATGTTATAAAATTCAAAATATAGTTAATACTATTCATAACGGCTAGTTCATGACAATATTATAATAATATAACATTGTTTATTAAAACCCGGTATTGCGTACAACACACGCTATCGAGGAAGGTCGCGATTGCGTGTAATGCAAGCCAAGTCAGGGTTGCGTGTTGTGAAAGAATCCTTCGTTGTTTCGTATAACATAATCCAACCATATTTCATTTATACGTTTAATATATATATATATATATACTCAATGTTGCGTAGAATAACTATTATAAACATTGTGTGTAACACGGTCCATGAATAGTGTTGCGTATACTGCAAGCTAATACGGTGTTGCGTATAGCGCACGGTAATCTTGGAGTAGAATACAACACAAGACATTAATGAAATTAAAATAATATTTTTCCTAAAATCTCGGGGTGTTACAAGTGTGGCACCATAGGGTGATTTCATGTCCAATATATTATTCCCTATCATATATAGAATGTGGGTGTCTTTTAGGGAATAGATCCTATATGGAGAGATCTGGGGTATCATGTGTTAATCATAACTACCTATGGAGGGGTTGGTCATGAAAGCTCACCTATGGGTATTACATTCAAAAAACAGCTTTACGTGGTCAAGGATTTGATGATGTAGTGAATAAATCAAATATTTAATCCATTTCTAGGGAGGAGAGTATTAGAGTGTTGAGGAATTGAAATCCATGTATCTTTACCAGTTATACCAATACTTTACCTCTTTGGAGTAGAGGCATATAAAGTTAATATATTATTCTAATGACATGGATTGAAATAGTTTATATTTTTAAACTATGATTTGTACCATATGTTTATGAATGATTCTATAATATGCTGACATGCCTCCTATTGTATGATATCAGTGAAAAATTCTATCATTATTCAAAAGTTATTGTTCAGTTTTACTTCTATTATTGATGTTCACAACATTTTGATGATCCAATCTTCTAGGAATCACCATAAATACCAATCTATTTCATAATATCATATAAAACGTATTATATGGATTTGAATATTATATCTCTTATAGATTATTTTCTTTTAGTGGTCATTAATTCCAAACAACAAGATATATTTGACTAATGTTTCTATTCCAACTATCTTGAAATTTCATGATTCAAAAAATTTCCATGGGTAGAATATGTAGCTCCATGTGACAACACTCATTCCTTTTCCAAATATTTTTTGATATAAGACTACATATTTACATTTTCAATGCCTATACGGTGTCTCTTATATGATCATCAAGACTAAATTACTCTAGTGATCTAATTAGGTTCCTTTATCTCTATCCTTCAAATTTTGAAGTCTATTGTCATTTTTCTCGGGCCTTATTTTGATATATTTTAAGGTTTTTTAAATTTGAACATCATCACTATAGTATTTGTTCATCTATATTGGACATTAATGTTTTAATATGGTACATTTAGCTCATATAAACCTCATTTTGTCTTAAGGTCTTTTAGCTCAGATCAATATCGATGTTGTTTAGGTTCTATCAGCTTAGACCATCATCATTATAGATTAGGCTCTTTTAGATCTGACCTTTATCATTTTAGTTTAGTGTATTTTGACTCATACATGATCGTTGTTCATGGAGGATTGTGAAAACAGTGTATGAATGACACCAAAATTGATTAGAGGTTTATTTCTACCATGGTGCAGCTATATCTCATGGGGATCAATGCTATGTTCCTACATGTATGAGATTCATTTAGTTGGTAGGAAACTTATCTTATGTTTCAGTAGATTTTTCAAAAAGATGAGTCTATAATATATTCCAGGGTTCATGGATTATTTATGGTGTAATAATGGTTGAGGAATAAAGGCTTTGGAATATAGATCCACCTAGAAATTTGTGCATTGGGTGCTATAAATCTTAACAGAAATGTCTGAGTCAAGTAATATGGGATGGGGAAGATATGTTTGGGATTACCCCAAAGACCCCGAGGTTCCATGTTACACTGTGTTCATTCATGGTCTTAATAGGATTTATGATTTTTTTTATTTCAAGGAGTAGATGCCTTTAATGGGTAGGTAATTTCCCATATTTCTCGATAGCTTGACCGAGAAAAGATTATATCCAATCCATTACAAGGAAATAACTCATTTTTAAGATAGAAATGTCTAGATTATGGGGATGTGTATATGAGGAATGATATCCAGGTTGTTTTTATGCATTCTTATTACATTTTATGTCTTAATTTTTATGCTCATTTCCTTTTACATGTGGTTTCGAATCACATGGTGTAAGCCAACAAATGATCGAGAATGATGATTCTCATTCTGAGACTGAGAAAGGGTATAATACATGGTGGTTTATCATTAAATATTTAAAATATTTACGAATATTTTGTTAATATAATTGTATATCATGGTCCAATTTGATTAGGTCATGAAGATAAAATGGGTAAATCATACTGAGAATGACTCTAAACAAACTGAGGTGTTGACTACTTCTGGGGTAATACCTAGGGTCAGAAGAAAATAAATGCTATTTTTTGTAGAGGTACACTTTTGTGTGATGACCATAGGTACATATATAGGATCTATAATTTACATGCATAGTCAAATAATGTGTACATCGAAGCAAGGTATCCTTATCCAATTTTCAAGGAAGTTTTACAGAGATCTGATTCTCTCAAATCATTATATGTGATTTGAAAAAAGTATAATATGAAATTAGGGTTTAACATGCCAAAAATATATGTCACCACCTATAGAATGAACTTTCATGATGAGTATATGGAAAAAGTCGTTACTCTAACTTATTTCTATAACTAATGGGGAGGGTGTCCATCGAGAATGTAGTAACATTTCCTTGGGATACACATTAGACCCTATGAGCTTTATGAATACTTCATTTACACCCTATTTTATTTCCTAAACCTTGGATATGAAGAGTTTACTAAGTGAAGACATGAATTTTTTCTCAAGATACTTATTTCACATTTCCATCTCGAAAATATTTTTCTCACTTTCAATAGAAGTTGAGTGTATTGTGATTTTGAAAAATTATGGTCTAGAGATTAAGGTCATATATCTTTGACGAATGGAAAGAAGTTTCTGGTTGTGAAACTCATGAACATGATATGTGGTATTATACATAATACCCAAAATAGGATTCCTAGGTTACAGAGTTCCCAAAAATCCTTTTGTATCGGAGAAAAAATGTTATAAATAATGTGTCAAGGTTTGCAAGACATGAGTAATGATACAAGGCAATCAACTAGGGATGGACGAAGACATGATGAGGTGTGGATCTCCACAGTTGAAATATGAGGGATCAAAATGTTCTGAAATCAATTTTTTATATTGAAACATTTATTTAATTATATGAATGATCCAAAATTATGCCTGTATAGTAAAAAATGGCCCTCCCCCCGAAGCTAGATATATTTTTCCAAGGTTTATGAATTATTTTAGGAATCATAAGGTACATAAAACTTGAAGTATGAATTATGTATTATGTTTCATAAAATAAGATAGAACCCCCTCACTATTGTTTACTTGTGTAAAAACTCTCATGTTCCATTGATAATCCATGATAATGTTTGATAGAATTCATATTTTAACGTCATGTAGAGGATACGAGTCATAATTCATGTAGTTTAACACCATGTGTTTGGGATGCAAGATGTGGTGTTTATTTTTAGGAGTTAATGAATTGTTTTGTTTATTTTTGATGTCATGTGACAATGATATTTTCCATGCAGTTTATCATCACGCAATAAGGATGTTTTCATTGTGTAATTTTATTGTAATGCGACTAGGACATTTTCCTTATAGTTTACTGTGATTAAGTAAGGGTGTCAAGAAATACCATGGAAAATTCAGAAGGATATACCATGTCCACAAAAATTTCATACGTAGATCTGGATCATGGATAAGAGAAAATATTTTGAATTAATAAAACACTATGTAGTTGAATGTCAATTTTTTACTTATCAGTTGTAGTAGATAGACCACTGATTCGGGATCCTGGTGTCACTACATATCCTATAATGATAGAAATCAGGCCAAAAGTAGTTCATGAATGAGAAACACTCTACACATGTCGGGACCATATGTAGAGGTGGTCTTTTATTTGATTTTTTGTATCTTAGTCTATGATTGGAGACTCTAGAATCACAATATATAGAGTGATAATAGGAATCAAGACACATGTAGCTCGTGATGGTGAAGTGTAGTTAAACATCATGTGATAATGGCATGGTATTCCTAACATGAAATGAGAATAATATGGCTCCACTCATGAATGTAAATTAATTTTTCACTATGTATCCCATGGAAATATTCCACATTCCACATGTATCTCTCAAGAAATCACAATGTTTATGACAAACATGTATAAATGGAGGGGGGGTTTATACATATTTTATGTGGTCAGACCATGTGCTAGAGATCTTGGAAAAACTATCTTTCTTGTAAAGATAAAAATAAATTCCCACATAGATATTAAATAGAGATTCAGTGGGGGGGAAAACCAACAATAGTAATCCTCTCAGGCGAGTTCCACATTAATGATAAAATTTAGGTCATTTAAGAGACATTTGTCGTGCAATTTAACATCATGTGGTGAGGAAACATATTATGGATTTAAAGCCCTTTAATTCAAGACCATGATGAACATATCATAAAATTTTATTCATTGTTTTTGCGGGGAGTCCCATTATGAAATTTCTATGATCACGTGAGCTATGGTTGATTTGAGATACAAGGAAATGAAAGGGTTTCTCATACCATGTAAATTAAATTAAGGATATTATTGGATAATTTTTTGTCATGATAAGGATAGAACAATATATGGGATTATGGAATCAAAAACTAATCCCATTGAATATGAGAATCAATACATAATTATTTATAGAAATAAATGAATTTTAATTTCATGTCCTAAGGACATTAGTCGTTTAGTTTAACATTATGAAATGATGAGGAGTATGAGGATGATTAATGTCCTTTTTTTGTGACATTAGAAGAATGATAATATAAATTATATCTTCCTAGATGAATCTATAGAGTTTATCATCACCTGGCAAAGAAGTATGGAACTATATAGTTTAATGTCTTACTTTCAATACATCAGATGTTGTCTACACAAACACACTTCTACATGGATGACTCCATTCAGTTTATCCTCTTGTGTAAATGGTATTGGATACTACATAGTTAAATTTATTTCTTCCCATACATATAATTTTGTACCATTTAATTTCATGTTATTAGGTTAACTCCATAAATTTTATCAATAAGTCAATAAGATGTAGGGTACCTATATTATTAATTCACTTCTTCATAGACTTCATATGTTGTGAAAATTACCATCTTTCTATAAGGATGAATCTTTATATGTTATAATCTTTCTGTTGGGAAAGGGTATTTTTCTATTTAACGTAATGATGATAAGACATTAGATATTTTTCAATTTGAAAACTCTATACTAGGATGAGTCTATATAGTTTATCATCTTCTGGATTGGATGTTGGGTATCAAGAAATTTGATATCGTAATACATTTGATATAGATTCTATATATCTTAACATCATATTTATAGGACTATGTTTTCAATATTACAGCAATGTAATGTATTTCATGATAAATATAGCATTGGGGGGGGGGGTGAATCATTTTTTATCCATTGTGGTTAATAAGTAAGAGTTTTTGTAAAAGACAATATATATGATGTAAGAAACTTCCCATTTGGGATCAATCATGGGATGCTTTTTTACCTAAAATCACATGTCACCAGACATCCAATACCAATTATCCATGGAGTAAATAATGGTGGAAATCCTTCTTAATAGTGGACCATGTGATTCAATTATGATGGAATTCAATGTTTTTTAGAGTAAAAACCTATTCTTATTGAAAATCTAAAATTAATCCAGGTGTATTTTTATTTTCTCATTATATGAAAGTTATCCTCATATTCCTATACATAAAATGGGAACATAGAAACCTATTGGTAAAACTGCAATGGTCCTCTACACCATTGAATGTGGTGTTTATTTTATAGTAGCAAGCATGCTGGTACAGTAGGCC
The DNA here is from genome assembly GCA_963277665.1 of Viscum album. Lineage (NCBI taxonomy): Eukaryota > Viridiplantae > Streptophyta > Magnoliopsida > Santalales > Viscaceae > Viscum > Viscum album. The sequence continues at coordinate 1,705,362,696 of OY728140.1, read as the reverse complement.
TAGAAATCATGGAAGGGTTTGTCCAACATTGACTTCTTATCCCTTTTAAACATTTTCTAGAGTATATTAAAGGGATTCTTGTTGATAGCCTCCATAATTTCATCTAACAATGTGTGATATTGAGATGAGATTCTGGACTCAATATTATACATTAAGAAACGATTCCTCAAGTCCATAGAATAGATCCTATTGTCATTAAATCAATACTGTGTGGTTAACTTCAGATCTAGTGTTCATATGGAACATTACAATACTAAGGTGATTCATTGTCCTGAAGTCCTTGAAATTTATTTCATCCTCGCATTTGGAATAGGAGTAGGTAGTTGTAAAGATGTATTTGAACTAATTTGTTTTTGTCAGGGTACATGGCCCAACAACAACCAATCCCCAAACAATAAATTTCATTGAGTATTTAGCTATATGTTGCAATTATATGGGTTACATCATGGAGTTTTCTTGGTTCAGGACTACATGACCCTTATTGGTGAATTCCCCTAGTCATGTATCATGTTTTTTCAATAATAACCCACCATCCTGATTTAGTGGTATATCTTTCTATTTGAGTTATGTCCCCACATGATCCCACATGTAATTCTCCAATTAATGTGAGAATCTACCATTTTGTAATTCATCTGTGGATATTTCCATTGAAACCCCTCTTAGGGAGAAATTTATTTTCATTAGGATCACCATGTAAGGTAATGTTCACTGAATTATTTCAAATATTATCCCTTCTGTAATGTTCAATTCAGATAGTCCCATATATGAGAATACCAATTATGGGCTACATCCATTCTAGGCTCGATTCCAGTTCACCAAAGTACTGGTAGGTGTTCACCTAATTTATTTCTTCTACATCCCAAATGATGATAAAAAAGACCATTCTTCGGTGTATGATACAAAATATTTATTCCTCCGGAGTAGTTTCAACATAGAACATGGATTCATTAGTCAATGCATCGGCATGGAAAACCTTTGAACTAGGAATTTGATGAAATGTGGTCTCATAAATAATATCAATAATCACTCACCTGATATAGCTATTGAGAGGGGCCAATAATTCATTTTTAATAGCATATTCACAACTGATCTACTTTATCAATTGTTCTTTATTCCCCTTGATATTTATGTAGGCTATTTTTGGTAGTCCTTTTTCTATCCCAGTGATTAGGGATTTTTATTATTCTTCATTTTTTTGAAGCCTTTGGATAGTTAGAAAGAGTAGGAAAAAATGATTTGTCTTGAGAAAAAATTAAATCCTTTATCCAAACCAAAAAATATTATGGTTATCTTCCACTTTTATAATTAGAGTTTGGGAGATGATGTCAAAACAATTATACCATGTATGGGGTTTGTCACTGGAATATAATACATCATCATCTAGAATATTAGTGTCATATTTTGTATTCTTCATGACCGGGCGCATTGTGAAGAAATAAGTCATGGATTACCATTTCATTGATTTATATTATATGAAATGAATAGAATATTGTCACAGAATGACCTCCTATTTGGTCACATGTATAGACAACATAAGAAAAAAAGTATTAAATTGATTTTTTCAACATGGGTTTCCATATGTTTTTGGTGGTCTTATAAGAAATTCCTTGGCTTTTTCACTTTGAATATTAGTGATGTGTAGTTACTATTGACATCAAAGTATCACATCTCAATACCTAGAATCATATGGTTGAGGTATAAGATATTTTCTCAATAACTGCATCATTTTTATTTGTGTGGGGTTACCAAGTGATAGTTCCATGGATACCACATACATAATAAGTGTCCACCCTTCTTCTAGATCCACAATAACTTGTGGGTAAAGTAAATACTTCTTCATAAATTCAGTGGATCCTTGGAATTAATCATTTCATTGATAGGTGATGATGTTCTTTATTATCCCAGTGAAGGGGATAGATTTTATGGGCATGTTTTCTACCAAAAGCTGAATGTAAGAGAGTTCCCATGGAGACCCTTTAATTTTTTTAGATTTTTGGTAAGTGACATTACTAAAGTTGAACTATCTTATCTGGTTCTTCCTTGATATCATAGTGTCACACCAAAAAACCAATAAAAATTTCTTATGAAACCCTAAAATCTTATATCGATCGATTTATTTATAAATTGTACTGGGGCATCTTATCGATGATTGATTGAACATTTAATAAGTTATGAAATCACTGTATAGATCTGTAAGCAATTTTATTAACATAATATTTATTAAACCCTCTAGGAACTCATAAAAGATATGATTAGTGACCATTGATATGTTATTCCAATGTTCTATAAGCCCTAGTGAACGACTAGATAGAAAAATATCGCATCATGTGCTCTGAAGGTAGTGGTTTATTCATCTTCATGGGCCATAATTATTTTATTGTACCCTGAATAACTGTCTATGAAGGAATGGTATTGGAATATAGTATCTCTATAAATCAAGAGTTCCATGATGGAAAATGTGAAATCATTATTTCATAATTTAACATTAATGAATTTGAAATTGATACAATCCCTAAACTTCTTCTTCTTAATCCATACGAGGACGATAATAAAAAACCATATAGAGTATTTCTCCTATTTGACAGTGTTTTAGTTGATCAATTTCTCAAAATCTTCCTCAATGTCAGCGGCATTAGAGGTATTTATCTTCTTCAATTCCTACTAGAAGAAATGAAGCTCTTTTAGTAATCCAAGATGGTGCTTAGTGAAATTTATATTCACTCAAGGAATTTATATTGAGTAAAATGAAAAAAATAACAATGTTACATTATAAATTTAATGTACATCACATTTTGTTTGAGGGGAATGGATGAAATAATTAATGTTGGACAAAATTATTCTTATATTTCAAGATTTAACATCCAGAGGACTTGGATGGTGGTGGAGACAATATCAATGAATACAGAATGGGTTTTTTGTGTTCATCTTCCTCCTATTCAATATTTGTGTTTTTGAAGGTATTTGAATATGAAGATGTATATTTCATAGATTCTCTATCTCTATCATGGAGATAAAGGCCATAATTAGAGAAAATATCACCCCCAATTGACTTATTCACTGTAGAGAAATACTAAATCTGATTATATTTTACACTGTTTTATGGAACATATGTGGATTGTACTACTGTGGATCATCTATTAACTCAACAATATTTACAGGGACAATATAGTCATTGTAAAGAATAATATAGGTATTTTCAGGGGTAGTATCCAAGACTCTTGGGGATGGCACCTATATACCATCATCCATTATTGGTTAGTTTCATCCCCATTTTCAAAATACTCTATATCATATGTGGTTCAGAATGTATTGAAGGTGGTTCTTTAACCATGAAATATGTCTTCCTCTCCCATAGTTGTGTATTTCAATCATTGATGGAATTATGATTATACTTCCATTGGTCTACATAGCTAGGTCCATCTAATAAGGAAATATTGTTTGATGTATTTATCAATTACAACAAAATAAATATATTATATGAGATACCCAAAAGGAGGTATGAACATTATTATACCAAGAGTTATTTCCTCATTCTTATCATACCCTTTATTAGTTAGATTTGTGGGAGAAAATTCCACTTCCATATATCCTACATGTCAGAGGGTTTAAAATGGAATGATGATGATACTAGATCAATTATCAACCAGAACCCTTTTGAAATCCATATTATGGAGTACATCTAAAACATATAGGGTCCTAATGTTCCATTGGATGAAATTATCTTGATAATATTTAGTGAAAGAGAAGGAAAAATTAAATTATTGAGAGATAGTCACTAGAAAAGAAAACATGGTTGTTGTGTATTTTTCTTTGAACTCTTGTGTGCTCTTGAGGGATTCCATGAGTACCACCTATGATTCTTTGTAACATGGAGTGTCTCCAGGGCTGGGAGAATTAATGGGAAAATAGATAAATATTTCAATATATTTTACTTTGGTGTGAGATGTTGACTCCTCCCATGATGGGGTATTTCCTTAATATGGGGATTATGAGCCAAGAAATTTGATGTTGTATGTCATTGTTCTTGTGGAGAGGTCATTAGAGAATCTGATGATAGTTGCATTGGTTGTGCTAGAAAGTCCCATTTCCTGTACATATAGGATAATCTATCAAATAGTATGAATACATATAAGACGACTACGTGCAGACTACCACTACATGGTTTTGAGGCACCTTCATATATTTTAAGGCCTCACTAGATTGCATGCCATGGGCCTTAGCTATATATAAGTTTTATGTGGGGACATAACTGAATCATTGATTTTGACCATGCCTGTGGTGTCCCATGTATCATTTATTCTAACAATCATGGCCTTCCATTTCCCAATTATTTATTAGAAATACAAATTATGATAAATTTTGATCATTATAGAAGGGTTATAACAAGTGTATCACATTGAGTGAATCAATGTAGAGATCTTCATCTAGTGAGGGTTTATTTCTATGGGGGGTGCTGCATGTGATTCAGATGTCAGAAAGATGAAATCTATATGAGTAATGTCATTAATTGGAGTAGACCATGAATCCTCCTCTTTTAATTATTCATACTTACATTTTTCACACCAATAATTGGGAGGTATACCTAATGTTACCTCCTTAGTTTTGGGTGCTATTTTATAGAATGAGAAGTTGTGATTTCAGTGTGGCATGAGCTGAGACATCTATTTACAAATTATCTAGTTATTTAACATTCCTTCACGATTTGAAATAAATCATCTAGAGACCTTCCACATTATTTTTCAGGGAATAAGGTATACATGTCACTTAATCTAAGGGTTTATCTATTAGCACTTATCTAGAATCGATCATTCTTTGAAATAATTAATTGAAGATATTGTAATTCTTGATACTAGGACCCATCATTATATCTAAATGGATATAGTCTATAATTTTTGTTAGGATAACCTCTTAGGAATTTCAGGATGAAGAATAATGATAATGATGTTCACCATTTCTACTGAGAAATAACATGAATCATGTATATTTATGAATGATTATTCATTATTCATCTATTAAATAAATGCTAGGAAACCTTAATATAACATTGCTTCTATAAAATGGATATTTTTTTGTTGTCACTGTTATAACAGGTTCACGATTGTTTGATTCTTTCCTGGGTGATTGGAAGAAATATATTGATGGATTGCGAGTGATAGATGCATATTATTTTTTTTCCTCATAATTTTAACTTATAATGAAGGAATGAATTGATATTTTGAAAGAGTTTTCATAATGGTTCCCTAAAAACATTGATATGCTTTTTGGAAACTCATATATCATGTTGAGGTAAATCATATGAATCAGAGGAGTCTGATACTCATAAAATATATTTTTAGTAGAGAGACCCAAAAATTTATTTGGGGATAGTGGGATGAGTATTTAATAGGTTAAACCATTATAGACTTATATGTTGTGAGAAACCCTAAAAATCTTGCTATGTATTTAGTTTTTTAGGTTGATGATTATTGTTATCATATGTGTCGAGTTGAAATAATAATGGAATTATTGACAATGGTCTTACCAACCCAAAAAGAAACCATGATGGAATAATATTGTACCAAATAAAGATTGGCCCAAAAAAGGATCCTGGTCAAACTGGTATATAAGGTATGGGAGGAAAATAATATGTCCTTTCTTGAATAATACATACAAAAAGAATTTTTCCCCAAATTATCTCTTAGATGAGTTATTTGAGAGTGTATGTCACTATAACATTATGACAAATGTTCCTTCAGAAAATGTAAATCAATTTTCATGGGTGATGGTTAGGATTTTTTTGCACCTTCCTTTTTTTTGTGGTAAATGTTCTATATGGAGGTGTAAACCCAATATTCCAAGGTTCCATATTTTAGAACATTTATTGGTTTCAGGTTCATACAACCTCGGTTGGTGCTCCAAATTACCCCATTCAAAGCATATGTTTTCTATGTTGGTGAACTCCCCATTTTTCTCTTCATCCACCGTTTCTATTGTGATTACATTAATGAAATTCACAAAGGAATCTCAAAAAATGGATCATGTTGCATTATGTTTGATTGAACATGGTTATTATTCACTAACTTCTTCATGTTCAATCTGAAATTCTATTGGCATATTGGGCTATTTTCCCTTATTACCCATGAAGGGTATGATATCCTTTACTAGGTGTCACACTTAACCCATCATATGAGAAATGAACTTGATGATGTTTATAATCATGATTTTCAAATAGAACATAAATAGTATAGGTTTTTACTATGGTGGCTAGAACATTATGGATTTCGACCAACGAATTTTACAACCCATCCAAGAGATGACTGATTGCCACACTAGTGATGATGAGGATGAAAATGAAACAATCTTATAAACCCTGTGTTTTTTGGGGAAACATTTTGAATTGATTGATCCTATCAATGATGATTCATTGATTCATGTTGGATATTTTAGGACTCCCAAGAAAGACATTGAGATATAATTTCCCAAAACAAAGAAGAGTGGAGTTTATCTAGAGTCGTAATTGATAATACTAAGACCATATCAGGGGTTGATAAACCTAGTGATAGTGATTAAGATATAAATACCCCCATTCTAGTGGGGTGGGGTTAGTTTTCAACTACTGAGTTAATATAATAAATATTTTCTAGAATTGATGATATGAGACCTAGAGGCGGTGGTAGATTTTTCCCCAACCCATTGTGATTGGTTTTCTCCTAGAAAAATTATATGGAAGCTTCTATTACGAACTATTTGATGCAACACAACTATTCTTGCATAAGAGTGTGGTGATTTGGTAGCCCATGATGGTAATAATACTTTGTGATATTTTTTCTGGTTGATTTCTTCTTTTAATTCTATTTATAAAATGAATTATTGTTTCTTTTATTCGAACATTTTAATGTCCTATTGGTTTTCCACTACCATTTTTAATGATGTCAGGGCATCCATGAGGTGTGGAAAATATTTTTTTTGACCGAATACCTCATGTGTTACCCAATCATCCAATATTACATGATGATATGAATTTACAAGATGCTACATCTAATGGGTTTTGTTTTTTTGAGGACATACTGATGGGAAATTATCCATCATTCTGCCATCCTCCAATAATCATGATTGAAGGAAATACAAGAATCAGTTAGAGGAGAGTCTTTGTGATGCATTTAAAAACAATGGATATGATTTTTTTAATGGCCTTACACTCCTACTTTTATAAGAAATGGACATGAAAGTCATATACTACTGAGAATCAAGTGCATTGAAGAGATAAATGTGGTACCAGTATATTGGATAAGGATTATGCTTATCATTTAGTTGTCGATGTGTAGACAAAAATATCTTGTATGGATAAGGCATGCAATTCTTCTTTATCCCACATGGTACCTCATAGTCAAAAGTGGAGGGGGAAACAAATGTTTGAGAGGTTTTTAAATTAATTTCTCTTATATGTCAATTTAATCCTTATCTTCATCATATTTACCTTCCACTATATCATTATACAACAGGATATGCATATTAGGGTTTCCTACTGACTGAAGTGGAGAGCTACTAGATGTTACAGGGGGAACTATATATGGTTGACCCTGATGTTTCAAGAATCTCTCTATACAAAGGCATTTGATTTTTTGACATATTATTTTATGAAGGTGGCTTGATAAGTGGAGGATTTATGTTCCCAATGGATATATTACTATGGGTAGGTTTACCACTATGGATAATAGTGGTAGAGCCCCAGTGATCTATATTATCACTATCGTGAATATGTCTATCATGGTAAATACCATCAAAATATATGGTAAAAGAGTTGTAGGGATATTTTTCTATCGATAATGGTGTATAATTGACCTCAAGGACAATGGATTTGGTCAGATTAGGAATATGAGTCTTATTCAATGTTGGGGCCATAATATTCCCAACAAACATTGGGAATTTTGTATGTATATTATCATATTATATAAAGGTTTTGAACTACCTTTGTATTAGTCTTGTGTTTGTGGGAATATAATCCCACAACTGAGAAGTTGTTGGATTATTCCATAGAGTTTCTTCATTATCAACTAGAATATGATATTTCAACAAGGAATTTTCTACTCTCACATTGAGATACATTCTTATAATGTACATATGTTCCCAACCATATGCATTTTGAACATGTGTATTTTCATTTGTGGTAGGAATACATTATTTCTATGAGGCATGTTTCATTTTCACCTACTAGTCACCATTTGAAATAGGAATATAAACATGTTCCCTACCAGAATTCCTCACAAGATTATGATGATGGACATCTATAATGGGATAAGGTATATGAGCCTGCTCATGTACTTCCTTTGAAGGAAGCTGGTGTAGTCATTTTCAGTGAATGTAAGAATATGTTTCTACATTTCATGATATATTTTAATATGTAGGGAAGATTCTCTGCCGAGAATATGAGCTTGCCTGAGGCATATTTCATTCTATCATATATAGCCTAATCCAAAATGGGTATATGAGCTTAATCATGGGCCTTTAAAGTATGCCGATGGACTTCCCCAATATAAATGTCTGATTATCATGATATGTGTGACCATATGACATTGTGAGCCCCATCCAAAATGAAGAAATGGTCACAATCCTATACCTTTGGAAAATGTCTCCAGAATTTCATGAAAAGCATGTTCTTATCTATAGAGGAATGTTTTGGTCTCGCATGATGATCCCAGGTTAAAAAAGACAATATGAGACTAGAATTGCAGTTAATACCTTACTATAATATGTATATAAAATTCTTAGATGAGAGAAAGAGTGTGTGATTTCTCAAGACAAAACCCTTTTTTCATCAATATCAAACCTCTGGACAAAACTTGTGTATAGGGATTTGAATATAAATATTTCATTAAATTTCTACCATAAAAAAATATTATTATGGAGTTCATCACTTGTTTAATTTATGCAATTTAATTTCATAAAAATGTTTTTACATATAGAATCCTAAAAATTTTCATTGTCTAAATTTCATTGGAAAATATCTTCGATTCAAACAGGGATATGATCCTAGTCTAATCCTCCTTGTTCTACTTGAATATGTTCATGGTCTTTATGTGTAGTGGTAGGGATATGCCCCCATGACTTCTAAAGAGATATTCACAAAGACTTGTTCAGAGTGATAATGAATGTAATCCTTCATAATTATTAGTACATAAATATGATTGTGTACATCATCATTGAGACTGGGGTATGATTCACCTCAATGCTCTCCAGATCTATATTAATCGGACATGTGCACCCTATAACTGATTCATGGGAATCAAAGGTGGTAGTGTGTCATGTTCAACCATCATCAAGATATTGATGGGTATTAGTGGGATAATGCTTCTGCCAATGGTTGATAGGAGACCTCATCATAATCCCCTAAACTAAATGGGATCTGTATTTGACCCCATGATCCACCATTTTTAGATACTGATGTTGTTGGTTTTTATGCTATGTGGATAAGCTCATGAAGTGTTTTTTAGTGTGTGTAAATATGGGTTCTTGGACGTATATTTATATAGGAAATGTAGACATATTATTTTATGTACTAGGAGACCCTCACAGGAAGCTTATAGGTTCGATATTGAACCTACGTTAGTGGTATTCCCACACCATTGTGTTATCCACCTCAATTTGAGTCTTTTGGGAAGGTGAGATAAATTTTCATCCTGTGCGGTTTTCAACTATAGTTGATTTACTCTACTGGTAGTGGGATGAATATATTATCGAGGATAAAAATATAATTCATGATTGGAGTCTCTATAATCGTAAAAAAAATAATCCACAATGTTACCATTTAGTGAAATACTATATTAATGTTTCAGGCTCAAATATATATGCATAGTTTACACAATTTCCCTTTCATTCATGATATGGCCATTATTCTCATGGGCACTTGTCAAAGTGGGGATGTAAATATTCCATGAGAACCTAAGATACAATAAAAATGTTGTAATTGTTTTTTAGGATTATAATATATTTATGATATACCAATAATATCACATGACACATAGAAAAAAGACATTAAATCTATTTTAGAGAATAAAATCAGGCTCAACATTTTTATTTTCATATAGTTGAAAAATATATATCCTCATGGATAATAAACCAATAATTTTTTTATTTCAAATATTCAAATTTTGTACATCAATAGTTTTTGTGGATATGTCCTTCATGTGATTCAACATGTGGTTGGATTGTGGGTCTGTGGGTTGGGGGGGTGGGGGGGTGTTAACTAATACTTCAATCACTCGCATTATGATTATAATTTGTTTTGACTTCCCTAGAAATTCCAAACGGTTCCCTCATCTATAATTAGGTACATATCATCTTCCCTATTGATGGTTGTAAATTAGGGTTTCATACCCATTGACACAAATGGAATCACAATGGTCGAATGGATGAGAGGTGGGTCTCATGAAATCCTTATTAGGGGAATTGATTCATTCTATGGGACTCTCTTTTATTTTTACTATATGTTCTCTAATATATCCCTTATCATGATATATGACCAATTAAAATTAAAATGATAATACATGAAGCATAAATTTAGGAAAAATAATTAGGGGATACTATTTTTAAATTTGTATATATATGTCCATGGTTCATCATCAATTTCCTAGTAATGAAAAACGTCTTATATGCTGAAGTCATATAATCGGGTAGTTATAAATTAAATGTTAATGTGGGAGGTGGTTAATATTTATAGGAGGGTATTGAGATATCATGAGGATTCCTGTGTATCTTGGATATTACAGACATCAAACACTACATACTAAATTAAACTTATTCCGTTTGACATTATAGAGAATGGACATGTGTGTGGGACCTTAAGAATTGGATATTTGAGATAATGTCTTGAGGACACCTCATATATATATGTATATTGTCGAATGAATGTAATTTTTCATTATAAATATAAACTATTTGTCTACTAATGGAAATGGAAGAATTATTGGCCAATGGGAATGATTGGGTCACAATGATTGGGATTTTACCGACATAGGGGGTCTAAAATCAGACTGGATTGATATTGGGGATCAGGCCTCAGGAGAGGCATGTTACATAACATGGTTGTTATATTTATTCATGATCACATATTTTATTCACACTATTGACACTATTACAATGTTATATTCTCTTATATAGAGGTAATTATGTGATCTCTCCCATTTGGGAAAACAAATTGAGGTTTCCATAGCTCATGGAGAATCATTATGTGAATGATATTACAACTACTACACCAAAATCTCATGTGAGCCATGCTTGATGTTAGAGATAAGGGATAATAAGTAATCATCCTCACTACATATGGATGAAGGACTTATGTTCTTGGACTTCCCATAGGATTATTAATATGTGGATTATTCAATAGGATAGTTGTCCTACCTATCCTAGTTAAAGCCAAAATAAAATTTATCATAATTCATTTTCTCTGAGCTTACATAATGACATCACCATTTCATTAGTGAGTGAATATGATACAAATGATATGATCCTTTCAACTCCCTTTGACCACATGTACAATTCATAGTGTGAGAAACAGGGGATAGAAAATGACCAGTCTCATTACATGTGGATGTGGAACTTATGTTCTAGTACTACCATTTGGAAGGTTCATTTAGATTATTGGCCTTTAGAATGTGTCTTATGTATCCTTAATAAATTTGGAATCAGTGGCATCATAGTTATATTGGAGGGGATTACACATTTATGTTACCCTACTGGTTGGGTATTAGAAAGGGATTATTGTAAAAGTTTTCAATTCATGGGATTTCACTGGACATGATCTTCTGGAATGATTGACATGCTTGATCTCTTTCTTGAAGATACATGATGGCCTATTTTTTCATGTATGGGTATGTGTGGACATGGTAGGTTATATTGTGTACTTTCCTAAAGATGATATCATGATCTATTTGGCTTGTTTAAGGGATGTATCATATATTGGAGGACATGTTTTGGGGACATAACATTATTAAGGTTGACTTGTATAGAGTACATTGCATGAATTATCCGAATGATCCTGAGAATAATTACATGATATCAGCTACCATACCAATAAGGAATCCCATGTTTTATCTTACATGAGTTGGTATCATCATGAATAATGGATAGAACAGATTATTCGTGTAACATGATCAATGTGAAAAGTTTGGAGTGTGAGGCAAGATCCTAGCCGACAAGCCTGGAGGTCCTCGCAAGTTATTTATGGAATGCCTAAAGGGTGTCTCGAGAACGAGTTTACATTCTTGGGTGCTACTGAAAGACACAAATAACATGTGAGGACATCATCATATGACAAGGTAAACATGTTTTCATGACACCATAATGTTAGGATGGTGATTCTAGAGGGCTTCGTGAGACTAAGCTGGAATGACCATGAGTCGGCATGTGAATTTCTATGACATGTTCTATGGAATTCTCATAATCAAAATATTATATAAAATGAGCTTTGGGAGGTCTATGTGATGTTTCCTTGTCTTTTCACAAGTCCTTGCGAGTTTATGAGAAGCTCATGAGAATCTGTGGATATGTTATTAGTATAATTATCCCATATTTTAGCCTATGTTTCAACCTGTTGTCACAAATGCCTTAAATTTATTTAGTATTAGGTTGTTTTTCTGTCTCGCGTGATCTTTCAGATCTGTGAGATGTTCTTCGTCCGTCCTTTTTGAATTCCATCATTCGATCTATTAATTTTTATTCTAATATGATTATGAATGATTCATTATCACTCTAGATATTTCCTAAATCATACCTAGTGGGGGAATTTTTTGTCACGAGATCACCTCCTTTGAGATATCCTTCGTGGGGATGATTTGAGGTTCATGGATTGTCCATTGGGATGAATTTGTTATCCCTCATAGTCATGTTGGTAGTCATATTATATCATTTTTCATGATTGTGTGGGGATTTATAGGCATGACTGCCCTGATTTTTCATAGCTTTTTGTGGTGTGTATCATGAATATCATGGATGAAGTGGGTGGAATGCTATGTAATCACATGCCTTTATGTGTTCCAATTGTAATTCCTTTGTTGGTGTAGTATTTTAAATGAATGAAATATCATACCATCAATTCCTCATTTAATTTAATATTTTCAATTACGATGGTGTTTCTAATCATCCAAACATGTTGACGTAATTTCATATTTTTAGGATAACGTGTCTATTTACATTCATGAGATCAATGGTCTTCTTAAAAGGCCTTCACATGGATTTTTGAAATTATTTTTTGACATTCGATGAGAAAATGATTGATTTTTTGGGGGCCTCAATGAAATCAGGTTATCATGCCAATGGTTTTTGCATGACCACATCACATGCTTCTTAGGCTTTTGGAAGTGTGTTATGATTCTGAGAGGTTCCCATCATATCACACATAATGTAATTTTTTATAATACATGGATTTTGGATCATATAATGTGGTTTTAATGTTGTTGAAAAAAATAACTCAAACTCTTGGTAATGTATTATAAGTTGAACAATTGGTTTTGTGGAGAGGTGAGTGGATTTCATGTACAATTATATTTAATTGTCATTATGGATCCGAATGGTAGAATGTGGTCATATATAAAGGTAAAATCATCTTCAAAAAACTAGGATAAAATTTTAATGGTCTTCCATGAGATAAGGAGTTCATGCTATTTTGGTGGTTGTTGTGTCTTATCGATTTCTAGGGGCATGTCTCATGTTGTTTGGGATTATAAGAATCTCATACCTTCTTCTTTTCTATTTCATTTTCTTATTTTACTATTATTTATAGGTGTGACATGTTGATTTAAAGTTGATGAAGAAAATAATTCCTTATTGATGATACATCATGTTATTTTAATCAACGCAAGAGGATCCCTCATTTTAGATATTTTTCTAATTTTACCATGGTTTTTGGATAGTTTTTTGGGCGACTACTGATGGACAAGATGCATGACATGGGGAGCCAATCTATCTTCCACTAAAAGATTCTAAATTTTATGTGTATCCTTCACAATAGTTATTTACATTCCCAAATGGCTACTTATGATTATCAAAACATTATGATATGTGCATGATAGTCCACTATATATTCTGCATGTCATGCAATGTGTGTCCCTTAGGGGTTCAGGTGATCTATTTTATAAGGGTAAACAAAATCATACATAGATTTTTGGGTAATGTCATAAACATTTTTCGGTATTCCAGCCATTGTGGATATTATGATGCTCATTTAATGGGAGTCAATAGTGACACACAATAGAATGTATCAATGTAACATGAAAAATATTTATGTTATTAAAACAAATATATACACCAATCAATAGTTGAGAAAAAATAAAGAATAAAATATATGGATATAAATAACATCACAATGATCTATTATTATTTTCTGGTGTCAGTTTTGGGGATTATGGTATTATACTTTTATGTTCTATCTTATAAATGTTTACTGATAAGACATCAAACAGTTTTTGTTATTCCAATTTTAATGTTGAATTATTCAATTATTTTTTAAATGGGATTCAAAAATTACATTGTAATAGTGTTATACTAATGATATTCTAATTATAATAATCATGAAATATATTAGTATTATTATGTATATTTTTCTCAATATGTATATTTAATAATATATTCAATATTATCAATAAAAAAGAAATTAGAATCAATGGTAATGTAATTTTATTGGATAACATGGCACTAAGTTAAGGATATCTATCAGTATGTTACTAATGTTTAGTTAATGATGATTTTATGGGATAAATATATGTTTGATATTGAATTAGTAAATTGGTCTATATTTATGACCAATTAAATAATTATTGATATGATGGAAGATTTTATTATGTTTCCTTTGATAGAGTTAAAAAATATTTCTTGAATATATTCAATAATATGTTTCTTTATTTTAGGAATAAATAATGAGATATTTTTTAGAATTATTTGTTTTATTATGGGATTATTGTAAATATGGTTATTACCATGTTTTAGGGGAAAAAATAAATAATGTACATATTTGGATTGTGAAATTAAGAGCTATTTTATATTTTATTAGAGATAAAAGTTATGATATGTTTGGAATGTTAGTTACAATCATTCTATTTTTTAAAATTTTATTTTTATAATATTTATTTTATATGTTTATTAAGTTAAACTATTTATAGAATGATTAATTTTAAATGTTCTATATTGTTTTTTCGGAATTTACTAATAAAAATTTTAGGTATGCTTATTTTCTTAATGTACCAAATAATTAAAGATTTATTTATATATAGAAAAAAGAAAAATGATATATCAGTTTTTTATGAATCTTATTATATGTGAAAAATTAACTTTAGTGCATGATTTATAATAAATTATTAATTGAAATTCATTTAATGTAGTAAAAAATGAAGTTTAAATTCCTCAAAGCTAAACAAAATCATAAAATTTTGTTATTAAATTAAAATGAATCATGCATTTATATATTTTCATGATCTTAATCTTTAATGTAAAATAATTCATCAAAATTATATAAAAGTATCTGGAAAAAAATTAATCCTTTTGTCGTAATTTATAATAAATTTATGGCCCCTTCACCCCGCACTGATTTATGGATTTATAGTAATTGACCTTCTAATAACCATGTAATTTATAACTCTCTATTAGTTATTAATGGATTTTTTCCCATTTATATATTGTTTACATCCTATTAATGTTCCACTATTTGGAAATCCAGTCCTATATTAGTCTTGATTACTATCATGTTTCTCATTCCCACTTTCAATATGATATTATATTTTTCATCTATACAATTTGGGGTTTCAAAAAAATTATAAATTTATGTGATAGAGATAAAATATCAAAAGTAAAATTTATTTAATGAGGCTAGAATTTTATACCCCATGACTTTAAAACATTTCTCTTTAAATAAATTTTATTAATTATATCTTATATTATACAGAACAAGGTTTTTAAACAAAACAAAATATAAATATTACAATTTAATAAAATCCATTATAACATCAAAATAATAATTTGAGGAATGCATATGATGAAAGAAATTTTTAAAATTAATTATATTGTTTTTATATAAATAATATATATTTACATATAACTTTTATTTTTTTAGTTATTTCATTATATTCATTGACTATATTTTTCTATAACAATGGGTTATTATAATTTTATGAGAAAATAATATTTTCAATTTATTCAATATCTAGAAAAATTATGTGTAAAAATGAAAATCAGTTTTAAAATCTGAATATAAATATTATCTTATAATAAAGATTTCATAATTTTATGAAAAGAATTATTTTTTTAAGAATGGTAGAAATTATATATTTTTATTGGAAGATGTAATATATATTAAAGGATATTAAATGATTAATTATTTTTTAAATAGTATTTAATTGTCATGATATTTTAATTTTTTTTATTAATAATACAATTTTTGTAATTTGAATAAAATTTATGTTGAATTTTGATATATAATATTTAATTATAAAGTATACATTCTTTTTTTGGAAAAACCATTTTCATCACAAAATGTGGGATTACAATAATAATAATTTCTTCAACTTAACATGATAAAATTTTATAAAAAATTATATTAATTTAAAAGGAAATGTTAG
This sequence comes from Viscum album, assembly GCA_963277665.1. NCBI lineage: Eukaryota > Viridiplantae > Streptophyta > Magnoliopsida > Santalales > Viscaceae > Viscum > Viscum album. The sequence continues at coordinate 1,705,346,113 of OY728140.1, read as the reverse complement.
TTATGGCCTTATTAAATAGTATTAATATTAAAAATATACCACTATAACAGTTGGGTAAATCTTGTTAATACATATTAAATTTATGTGATAAGGATTTAATTTTCAATAATAATAATTAATGAATGATTCAATTTAAAAAATTATCAGATTATGATGAATTTGAAACTGATTTTCAGACCCATGTCTACAAAAATGACATATATTACTTTAAAGGAAAGAAAATGGAAAAAATGACACTTCCTGGCTTATAAATTTTCATAATGTGTCAATGGAGGGAAAAATATACATTGTGAAAGAATATAAATTGTTATTATAATAATAATGACTTTATATTACTGGTGTAAAATATTAATTAATTTTAGTTACTTAATAATTACATTAAACACTTCTGCATCGCAAAAACATTATTTATTCAAATAATAAATAAACTTTAATAATTTTAAAAAAATAAATTAATAAATTTTTATTGAATTATTTAGTTACCTAAATTTTTAAGATTCATTTTAATTATTTAATTTGTTGTAAAATATTATATTCTGATACAATATATTTCATGGTTTTTTTAAATTAAAAATAATTGGATTTTGTGAAAAATGACATTATTGATATTTTATAAAAATTATAGTTAATAAAAATATATAAAATTAATATACATATCGAAAAAAATATATGGATATGATATGGTATAAAATTTTGTCCCTTACAAATTTATATTCCACCATTCATAACATAACTAATGTAATAACCCATTCATATTGAAAATAGATTTATCATAAATATGGTTAAAATGTGGTATCTAAGTGGATAAACAAAAAGAAAATTTTTAATACATCATTTAAATGTGTAAAATATTACATTAATGGTGTTATTTCAACTAAATGTTTCAATATAATCTATTTTCCATCCATTTTAAAGCATTATACTAGAGAATGGAATTTTTATTTTTTAATATTTTAAAAAATCCCAATGGTACCCCACCCCTCAATTTTAGATTGTCACCCCCTCTCCTCCCCTCATCACCCAAAATGATCCTATTTTTCAAACTGTAAAACATAATTTCCAAATATACATTCCAATCAATTAAATTCCCTATTGTAATTATAATACCATCCAATAATGACATTAGGTATAATCATAAAGTGTTTTCCAAATAAGTGGTACATTTTAGAACAATGCAATTTTGATTGATTTCAAATTATCATTCCTTAAAAGATTAGTAAACAATTAATTAATAATTACTATTATAATATATATATATATTTATTTATTTTATTATATTAAGGGTATAATATATACCCATCTCCTCTTATATCATATGGGAAACAATATTTTCGATCCGGTATTTGGCAGACTATAACCTCGCCAATTAATGTAATTTATTTCCATCACTACACTTCACAATATGATATAATGATGGATTTAATTTGTTAATATGATATTTATTACATTTTTATACTTATGTATTTAATATATAACATGAACCTTCTTATAATCAAATCTTTTCGAAAATGATAATTTCTATCATGAATTTGTGAAAACTACCACCTCAACAAATTGGTGTGATACATTTTTTATTATATAATTAATGGATTGTTTTAGTGATATAATTATTGAATATCTATAATTTATTATTTTTAACTTATTTTTGAGTGGAAAATTATTTATTAAATTTCATGTTCTCTAACCGCTGATAATATTTTAAAAAATTTTATTCGAACATAAGACCTAGTGCCTTCATGAATGAAGATATTTGTTATTATATATATTACTTTTATTGATGAATTTAAATATTTATGTAATGATTATATAATATATTAATATCCTTATTTAATACATGGGTATGATAAATAAACAATTAAATAATGTGGACCAAAACTATTAAAGAAAAACGTATATGAAAAATGATGTAGTTATCACATAAAATAGTGATTTTAATATTGATCGTTTTATTGGTTGGTGATAAAAGTGTATAGGTAAATCATATATGTTATTATATATATATTTTTGGATCTACTTAAAATTTATATTATGTATATATTTATTATGAATTTTTTAATATATATGAATGAATTTGGACATGAGATAATGGATTATCATCTAACAATTACATTTGGGAGACACATGATACATCAATCAATTATTTCGTCTATGTGGTGAATATTCTAATAAATTATTTTTTATCATGATATTACCATGGTATTTGAAAATACAGATACAATTATTTATTTAATGGGTATTTTGATTCAAAACCTTACAAATTAAAGATTGTTTTATGATACTAATTAATTATTATATGGAGTAATTAAATCACATTTGAGATGAAAATATTACATAATATACCCCTGAAAAAACTCATTTAGTTTCCTATAATATAGTTATTTTTTTACATTACATTTTTTCGATTAATTTTTCCTCTCAATAGTAATTTAGGTGTCTAATATAATGTTTTTATAGAAGACATAATTTACATATATATTCTATTAATTATATTTTTTTCCCTATATATATACATATAGGTTTTCAAGAATAAATTTATTATTATTTTTATATATATTAAAATTTCATCAATATTTTCCTTTTTAAATAATCATATAAAACGATTCTTCTTTTAATTTTTTTAATGAGTTCCATTTGACATTTTACCAAAAATGATAGACGAATAATGGTTTTAACGTATATAGGATGACCTATATTTCATGCCTATAAGGACAATAATTTATTTGAATAATTATTTAAAAAATTTATTTTTTATATTTAATGTAAATTTCTTTGATAATAATTTGGATGTTTTTAGATATTATATAATTTTATTGAAAGTATAAAATAATATATTCCTTCAATGTGATAGAGGTTATATTTAAAAGAATTTTCCATATACGATTACATTAGTTGGTGTGTCCATATCATTAATAGGGAATCAATACATTTATAAAATCCATATTAATTATCATGATAGTTTGGTGATATTATGAAATTATTTTCATGAAAACCATTTATTTTATATTAATTATAATATGATAAGTTTTTTAAATTTTTTGAAACAATCATTGTTTTCCGTGTGATATTCCATGATGAATTGATTATGAGATTTAGTTTTTTAAAAGGATGGGGTCGAGGTCTCATTTTATTATTAATGAAAATAAATTTTTTATTGGGTAGTGGGAGACCCATTACATTTCTTAAATGCCCAAGACCAAGTGGCCTGAATACAAGGCTTGAACGCCCATTTTTTCCAAATGGACCCATTGGTGAACAATAATTCTAGTGTATAATTGCTACTACAATACCTGCTACAGGTTCGCCACTACTATAGTGTCACTACTTCTACAGTTTTGTTGTTGCTACAGTCTTGCTATAGATTCCTCCTACTTTACCCCCATAATTTCGTCCCATAAATGATTTTATTTCACTAGATATTATATAATGAATGGTTTCTGTTAATTTAGAAAAAAATTTAATCATTTTAATTATTTTAGTGTTTGGAGTGAAAATATATAGCCCTTCAATTAACTAGTTAACCATAAATATCCAATCATATAAAAGGGAAACAATGAGGAGTGAACCCAGATCAGCGTAGAACATTATCCACTCTATTATTCTTGGGGGTGACCCATTAATATTATGATTTAAAGGTAATAGAACCTAATCCTAAATTATTTTAAATCAAATGTTCCTCAAATTTAGTAGAAATGATTTTTTATGTGATTATGTGCATGAGAAAAAATATAGTATTATTCTTATGTTATTCACTTATGGATCATATTGTTTAATTAATATCGGGTTTATATTATTTTTACTACCATGATTTATGCCAACTATAAAGATATTCAATGGGGGCATATTAATCATAGTTTTAAAATTATATTCTCAAGTTCTCATACCCATATCATTACATTATGTTTAACTGATCAGTAATATCTCACCATTTTACCATTTTTGACCATTAATGATCACTATTTATCTTGATTATATTACCCTATATATAAAAAACTATTATGTTTAATATTTTTAATATGGGTGAAGGATGTGAACACGTTTTTTAGAAATGAAATAGTTCACTTATGAACCACTTTATTATACATCTACGTTTACAAAAATACAATACCAATATGATTTTAGTGTGGATAATTATATAATTTAATTAATATTGTCCTATTAATAAGGAATATATTAGAATAAAAATAATTATTACCAATTTTAAAGACCGTTAAATTTTTATGTATCCCTCTATATAGTTAAAACATGTAATCAAGGAAACTATCAAAATGAAATTGTATAATGTTATGGTGTCAGGTAGTAATGGATATGAAAATGATAAAGAAGATTTGAGATATGTTATATGTATCCTCCACAATGAATTTTATAATATAATTTCTACACACCTTTTTAGGGGTATATACCTCAATAAAATGAATTTTGTATCACAAAAAAAAATTGACATAAAAAATGAAAATGATGAAAACTTAATAAGCTTCATCAGTTACATTCTTTTTCCTTACATGTTAACATAAAATAAAATAAATTCCCACATCATTCACAGGGACTCATTAATATTAAATAAAATTATATTTTATATCATAATAAATAGTTCAAATACATAGTATACTAATAAATTATAAAATAATATTCATTAGATGAATCAATTATGAATTTTTTATCATACTATGGTTAATTTTTTATATAATCTAAAAATAGATGAATATTTAAATCATGTAGGATATTAAATATCAACATTACCTCTAAGTGAGTGGCATACTATGAAAAAAATCATACATTCTATATTTTTGTGTGTTGAACTTTATGAATTAAAATAAAAAAATAGTTCATGAACAGTAAATCTATTATACATTACACTGTAGTGGTGAAAGAGAATCTCATCAGAATGTGTAGCAATGGAATGCATTAGTATCTATCAACCCCATTTCAATTGATGAACACTAATTTTTTATTTATCTAATGATATAAAATAAATTATCTCAATTTTAAAATAATAAAATTATTATTCAGTGACATGTATTATATGTATTGATATCTAATGGGAAATACCAATAAATAAAATAGTGAAAGTACGGGGTAGTCCATACTCCATGTGTATATTAACCTTATATAGATAATATAATATATATTCTTATATTTTTTTATATTTTAATATAATATATTCCAATCATGTGTCCTTTAATCTATATTTTTGTATAACTTTTAATATGTTCCACTATTTATAACCATTTTTCAAATAGTGATTACGTACAGTCAATGTGAAATTATTCATATCTTTTATAAGTTTATTTTAAATATATGACTGTACTAATGGTGTGACATACCATTTAAATTGATCTATATTATTTATATTAATGTAATATTTATTTCATATAATACATTTGTGATTTTTGATTAATAAATTTATATGCAATTAAGTATTAAAATGTGAAATTTGGTATTAATAGATTATTAATAAAATTATATTAGTATTTAAATTATTATTGTATAATGAATTATTATAAAAAATATTCCTATAATTTTAATAGTTTTGAATTTTGTAAAAAAATAATAATACAATTCCCAATATTTGGAATATATATTAAGAAAAAGGATCTTTTTATTTAGGATTTATTAAGAATTTTTTCGTAGATAAAATGATTAATTTTTGGAGTTATTATAGTGTACAAATTATAAGTATATTTTTTAATATTTAATTTCAGAATGATTATATATTACTTGAGGGAAAATGGGAATAGTGGATATAGAATAACATAATCATGTTTATAATAATATAGGGATATAAATTTGAATGATGGTAGTACAATGCTCCAAAATTATTCATGTGTGTCCCACAAGATAATTTCATTTTAATAAATATATTAAAATATTTCATCTACCACTTGGTTTATATTTTAAATCTCAAGGATTCATTAATTTTAATAATAGTTTACAAGAATTTAATGGTCTAAAATGTACAATATTTCACTTTAATTAATATAAAATTTAAATTATACATATTCAGTAAATATGAAAATAGAGGGAATAAATTCATTCAAGGAAATATTAAAAATATATTTTTCCAAGTAATATAAATGGAAACCATTATAATAAAACTCTAGGATAGATCATATATAGCTAAACTCAATAAAAATATATTGTTCCATAATAAAATATTTTCGAATCAACAACTATATGTTGACGCTCCTTTCGTCACAGAATCTAAAGATCGGAAAAGGGGAATATATGAGGTCAACGTGATTCAGCATTTGAAGAAAATATCAAAAATTGACAAAGGCATGAACAAGGGATCAAAAGCACCTGTGCCGCGCATGTTCTATCACTATCGTGCAAATCCACTTTTGCGACGCCTTATGGTCACGCAAGTGACTTGTGCGACCTAAGTGATAACCGCCTGGTAACCGCTCGGGGTCTTCTCCTGCCTATAAATAGACCCTGTGGGCCCCCCATTTCAGGAGGATTTTTTCCAGAAACCCAGATTTGAGCTCCCGAAACCCTAGTCTCTTCTCAAATCTTCTGAAACACTTAAAAGGTAATTTCTTACCTAGAACGGAAGATCTAAAGAGGGGGAGGAAGGCCTAAGTGTTGAAACTCACCTACACTTGCGCTCCTAGGTGGCCAGCCCTTAAGAGAAATGGCCACACTTGCGCGTCGCCTTACTCCTTCAATAGAACCTGCACGCCCCTCTCCTGGAAGAACCTCAAGAGGATTCTAAAGGCCTTAACCTAAAGTCGCTCAAGTATTACCCTGCTGGTTAAACATCGCGTAAGTACACCATGTGTCGCGCAGGCATACCTGCGCGACCAGGACTTGCGCGCCCACATAGTACCTGCGCGCCTGCCAGGGCATGCGCGCCCCTGCCTTTTTGGGTGCCTTTCTTGCCCATTTTCACCCCTCTTAAGCCATTACACCTTTCCTATTCAAGATTCAGTCTTCAAGACACTATTCAAATCCATTTATGCAATGATTTCTTGATTTGACTTCCTTATCTGAAAGGAATTCTGTGGAATATCTCTCCAAACCTAGTGATTTACATATCTTTATGTCACTAAATATTGAGAGTTCATTCATTCAACCTCATCCTTTAAGATGAGAGAATCCTTAACCTTGGTCTCCTTTTTAGAAATAATCCCCAGTCATAAGTCCTATAATCTGGGCATCCTCTTTTGGAGTAAGCCCCAAGTCCGTTAATTTTTGGGCATCCTCTTAGGAGTAATCCCCAGATCCTCTAACCTGGGCTTCCTTTTCAGGAGTAAGCCCCAGTCTCAAATATGGGCATCCTCATTAGGAGTAAGCCCCAAGTCCCTTAATTTTTGGGCATCCTCTCAGAAGTAAGCCTCAAATCCTCTAACATGGGATTCCTTTTTAGGAGTAAGCCACAATCTCAAATATGGTCATCGTCTTTAAGAGTAAGCCCCAAGTCCCTTAATTTTTGGGCATCCTTTTAGGAGTAAGCCCCAGATCCCCTAAACTGGGCTTCCTTTTCAGGAGTAATCCCCAGTCTCAAATATGGGCATCTTCTTTAGGAGTAAGCCCCAATTCTTAAAGTTACCAAATCTGGGCATCCTCTATAAGAGTAAGCCCCAAGTCCCTCAATTTTTGGGAATCCTATTTAGGAATAAGCCCCAGATCCCTTAACCTGGGCCTCCTTTTCAGGAGTAATCCCATGTCTCAAATATGGGCATCCTCTTCAGGAGTAAGACCCAGTCCCCTAAATTGGGCATCCTCCTCAGGAGTAAGCCCCAAACCTTATTTCCCATAACCTAGGTCTCCTTTTTAGGAGTAAGCCCCAGTCATAATTCTCTTAACCAGTCATAATTTACCCTTGATCTGGGATTCCTTTTCAGGAGTAAAACCCAAGTTAGATTATTCAAAGTCTCCATGAGGCACATATACCTTTATGGACCCTATTCCTGGATTTCTTCCCTAAAGTAAATCCTATCCTTCATTTATCTGGGTAGTCATACATACATAAGCCCCACATTATTTCTTATGATTGCATCTTTCATGGAACAATTGCCTAATATTTACCAATACCTCGTGTTTCTCACACCGAGCATGAGTCACATGAGCTTAGAGTGTAAAAGTAATTGTGACATCCATCTTTGATCCATCAATCATAAACATCATACTCCCTTACTCGAACTACATGGGTTCTGATTCCTTTTCTAAACAAAGGACACGTAGGTAGCTCGTCTACAGGTTCGATCCCAACTCTAAAATAATCCATGTCTTTCTGAATGACAATAAACTTCAAGTGCCCCACTCAGTGGCTTTAAAACCAGCATGGTCATCATAATGACCAAGAGACTCCTGTATAAATGTGTCGAAGGGTACCATTGACCAAGAATCTCTAACAAATACAGATGATTCTCTATTGATGAAGAACCTCGAATACATACAAAAGATTCTCTAAATTTCCTACATATTTAATCATTTATTGTTAGATCTGAAGGAAAGCTCATTTTATACTTGGTAATGAAATAAGGATTCACGAACATAACTTAAATCTATAAAGAGAGTCCCGGAGTAGAAAATAATTCCCCCCAAAAAGGTGTGATGAGTCTGACCTCCCATCCTCTCGACCAATGAAAATTACTAAGCCTCATTAGTCCACAAACTAATGAGCACTTACCGTTGGAAAGTAGGTCCGAATGGATGTGGAATCATTGGATGTATCCAGTTCTACGAACAAACCCGTTAGAAACCGATCAGAACTTTTGAACCTCCCATCAAGGTGGTCACCCCCGGATCCCGAGGGAAACAAAAATGGTGAACCCGATGTGAATCCTTAACCAAGTTAAAATGATGTTTTAACTATTTTTTAGGACCCTATTTAAAACTCAATGAGAGGGCCAAAAAAGACAATCATTGAAATATGTGCTCATCCAAAAGATGTAGTGGCTGAATTTATCTTGATTACATCTGTTATATCAAACAGGAACCCTTTTTCCAAGATCTTCTGCATTTCTAGAATAGATTCTCTCAAGTTCACACCTGTGAATACTACTGCTGTAAATGCCACTACTGCTACTCCTGCTGGATCATCATCCGCTCTTAGGACGATATCACATACTCAGCGTCTTCAACGCTGGGTATCAAACACACTGGTTAAGGAGTACCGTCAACATGGTACCATCCCAGATCTGGAGGCTGCCCGACAATACCTCTAAGTAAATAACTCACATCGGTCATCCAAACAACGACGACCAGTGATCAAGAAGCAGGCGGTGCTGACTAGCGTCTCCAACCGTTTCGGGTCGTTATCCCTAGAACACAATCACCATTCGCTCCCTTATTCTGGGGAGGTGAATGAGCAGGTCCCTCAGGACCATAATTCAAACAAACAGGAGTCCTTCCTGAGGGCTCCCACCAACAATCGCCGCCAGACTCGTGTGGCAGTGCGCCCTCAACATGATGAGGGTACCGACCCCAGGCGTTCGGTTCAGGTTCCTTGAACCCGAGAAAGCAAGATGAACCCCCAGAGGCGGAATCCGGTCAACAGTGAGTAGGTTCTCATCTCTGCCATCTCCGGAGTAGTCCACCAACCTAACTTGGTGGCAAGAAATGAGCAGGCACATACACCTGCCCGTTTTAATTCCAATGTCCAGCAGACTCGTCTGGTAGCATCGCGCCAATCCTACCAGGCAATTCCGGCGGAGTACTATAGGCAGAAACATACACCTGTTTATACATCATCAGCTAGTCATCAGGCTCGTCTGAATACATATGATGGATCTTTTCAACCACGTTTGGCGAAGTGCAATCAGCAGGCACATACACCTGCTAGTAATAATCAATCCTACCAACAGTCTCGCTTGGTATCATTCGGAGAAGTTAGTCGGAAAGCCTCGACCACAAATAGGAGGCAGACTCAACTCTCTTCCCCCACACTTGAGTACTGTCAGGATTCACTGACAGGAAAAGGAGGACAGGAGAAGGCACATACACCAGCTCCAAGCCTGGAATGGACGTATATTCCCGTTCCGGCAGTTGAAGTCACCAAGCATATTCTATCAATGGTGAAAGAGCAGAAGAAAATCCCTGCTCATATTCGGGATGCCTGCTAGAATATTATAACAACTTCAGCAGCATCTCAGGGAAAGACACATAAATCTACCCCTACCAGTGGAGTGATACATCAATAATTCACTCCGGAATAGACACATACATCTGTTCCAGTCCAAGTGGGTTATGAGGAATACTCCCCCATATCATACGGACGACCAAGTCAGGCACATACACCTGATTTATGAGGAGATCGTCAGCCTAACTGGGCCATCTTTCTTGATCAGACAAATACACATGCTCATAGCAGCCACTTTCATCAAAAAGTGGTTTCCAAGGAGAGTAAGAAGGCATCTAATAAAAAGACCCGCCCATCACAGTCAGGAGATCAAGAGCCAATCTGTAACAAGGCCTTGTTCGATGCTGGAGTTATCGAAGCCCTCAGACAATTATCTGTTGGAATTCAAGATTCTACTCCCTCAGTTCCCAATATTGGGAACAATAATGCCCAAGGTCTTCAACAGACACTTCCTCATGAAGGCTTGCTTCATGACAATTCGGTCAATCTCGAAGTTTCATCTCCAGATGAGAGCTAGAGAAACCCTCTGTTTGGTCAGAAGACCAAGGAGAAAGAGATCTCATCTTTTGATGTAACCCATTATGGTGGTCCTCCCCATGATGATGAATTTCGCTGCGAAAGTCCTCTCCACAGTAGTGATGCACATTTCCCAGAAAATAATCCAGTGGACAATGTAGTGCCGAGAAAGCCCTCTTATCTTGAGGCACTTTCAAATGCGAAACCAGTCATGTCTGAAGCTTCATCGCTAGCTGGTGAAGTACTTTCTCAATCAGAAGATATCCCAGTGTGTAGGTCATTCTCCGAATCACCCCTAAGTCATGCATCTTCTAGTTTGATCAATAATTTCTCTACCAATCCTGTTGAATCAAATTAAGCAACAATGAAACACCAACTCTGGTCAAATCAGGTAGAATAATCTTCATCAAATTATAAAGAGGAAATGATGAATATGATAAAACAACTGGCGAAAGGTGAAGTGCCAGTCATGTTTTGGCCTCTGGCTGACTCTTAGTATAAAATTCGAGAAATGTTGACGGAAGATGAAATACATGATATTCATCTCAACATATGGAAAACTCTTTTTCAGTTGAAAAATAAAGTATTATCTTATGATGAATATGAAAATCATCTTACGATAATAGAAGGGTTACAACGTCAGATTGATTTGGCATCTCTATCAGTCTCTCGTTATCCGAAGGCTGAAAAGAAGAAGAGATCCCTTCAAAGTTCATGAATTGGTGCACTAAGAAGATTTTGTCAGTTAATTGACAATTCCCCATCTAGTATTCGTGTCAGAGGATGGGGTGTTAATGGAGCACTGCATTTCATGGTGCTCTCCAGTCAGAAAATCCCATCGAAAATGGTCTCATGCAATGTTATTTCCCTTGGCCGGCCACAGTCAATGGGATTTGTTTGTAATCAAAATCATGCCCAAGAATAGGCTTCAACTAGTTCCTCTCAAAATCAAGAATATAGAGAACAAGTTTTTGAATTACTCTTTCATCAAGAAAACGAGAATATTGAACATGCCTCTCATTTGAAGCAAGCCTGTCACCAAGTGAAGGAAGTGTTGGAAATCATCCATAGATATTTTGAACCTGGTGATATAAGCGGATACAGGTTAATGCATCCAGCTAATTTCTGGAATAAGGTTCGCAAGATCAGGAGGAATTTCAAGAAAGTCTCAGACATAGCATGTCAAGAACCAACCCAGCTCGCCAGACTGGGGACTCTTTTAAACCAACCCTCAGAATCAACAAAAAGGATTCAGGGAGTTGAGTGAGGATACCAAGAACAACCCCAGTCCACATGACTGGGGACTTTTTCAAATCATCAATCCCCTCCTCAGCGAAAGTCGGTCTTTTCTCGATTGGGGAAGAAGCCTCAAGAGGAACGAAGAACCAAATTATCAGGAGATTCCCTCCAAATTACGGTTCATCAAGAATTTCCTGAGGGATTGAATCAATAAAAGGCAATGTCTCATCAAATACATGGAAGAAGACAATATCACAAAAATGCTGATAGAAGGGATGTGATGAGTTATGCATCAATCAATGTCATCAATGCCGTTGTTGCTGATCCACCAGATGAGGCTCACTCTGGGGACTCGGATGAAGAGGTTCTTGCTCAAGAAGAAGTACGCACCGACACAAAAGAATAAGGTGTGTGTACATGAAGTCAAAGGATTAATCAGAACATAGGTAATCCTTCAAGTAACCCACTTCCCCCTCCCCGTAAAGGATCCAGTAAAGGGAAGGGAAAGAACCATGTTACATATCCTTCCTCTGGAGAAGGCCAATCGCTCTCACTAGAGAAGAGGTTTGCATAAATGGAGGTAGAAATTAAATAATTAAGAAGGTTGAATGCAGAACAACTTCAGAGTAGTCTTCTTCTTAAGAATGTTGGAGTCAGTCAGCTAAAGCAATTTGTTGTAGCTACTGTGATGGATAAAGAATATCCTCATCTATCAGTACACCCTCACAGTTCTAATCCTACGGGTCAAGTGCAACAGCAGTTGGCAGTGCTACCATCAGTTGCAGCACCAATCGCCACATCTGTCCAAGCTCCAGTCATTGCACCTACCCAAGTCCAAGTTCAACTGGATGTTTCTCAAAAAGTTAATAACTACTATTGAGTCATTAACAGCTCGGTTAGAAACTATGGAAGGGAAACATGCGCAAGTTCAACCAGAAAAGAATGTTTACCTTGAATAGGTAGATTCAATTTCTCCTCCATCCAGTTTTGGGAATCATGTATTCCCTATTTTCAATTGATCAGGTGATTCTGAACAGCATTTGACGCATTACGTGTCTTGTTGCGATCCTATGATGGGAACTTCAGAGCAGCAATAAGTAGTAAAACTCAGATGCTTGATGCGAACCTTGCAAGGACCAGATTTTGTTTGGTATACAAGCTTGCAATCCCGGTCAATTATCAGATGGGAGGATCTTCCCCAAAAATTCCTCCATTAGTTCAGCTCAACTTTTCCCAAGACAACAGTTTTCGATCTTACAAATTGTAAGCAATGGGAGAATAAAAGAGTCTCTGATTTCATTGCTTGATGGAAGGGATTAACATATTCCTTGAGTTTAACACTCCCTCAAGATTAATTGTTGCCAATCTGTGTGGAAAATCTGCGTGACTAATTATGCATTCCATTAATACCTATGAAATACACAGGAGGGTTTCGAGACCTTACTTCAATCGCTCAGCAGATTGAAGATTCCCTTATACAGGCTAAGGCTAAATCTCGTGTAATTCCATCAGCTCCAGGAAGGAGAATGGGTAAAGCAGAAACTGCTATAGTTATGCTTAAACAATCACCCGTACCTATTTCTACCTCAAAACCTTCATCTTCTCGAAGGGCTCCACCTTCTGAGCGCCAAAAACAAAGGCCATTTCATCCAGATGATCAAAAAGATCAAAGACGAAAACAATTTGAGGTTCTGAAGAGCAAAACATATTATTTCTGAAATGAACAGGTTCCTGGTTATTTCATTTCGGCTATGGAAAACAATTTGGGTCAATTTCCAATACCCAAGAGGCCAAACAAGAAAGGAGATGAAGACCGTCCTAATTATTTCCCTTTTCATCAAATATTGGGGCATCCCATCCAGGAGTGTTTTGTCTTCAAAGAACTCCTGCAAAAGATGGTTGACTCAGTACAGGTCACATTGAAAGGCTCCTCAGCCCAGGTAGCATGTGTCACTGCTACAGTTCCAGAGGAGAAAGAAGAATGGCAGGAAGTCAAAAGCAAAAATGCACAAAATTATGATGATTGTATGGTCAGAAAGACAATCAATCGAACTAATGCTATTTTGTGAACATAATTAAGGAAACAAATTGTGTCTTCTTCCATGAATGTTGCGGAAAAACCCTCTTCGTCAGAGGGAATGTACTCAAAGAAATGACATGATTCAAATAAAGAAAAATAATCAGAAGAAGATGAGTATGTGTCAAAGCCTAAGTTGTCTCTTACTTTGGCGGACTTAATGCCATCTACTTCAAAGGCACAGGCACCACCCCAACAAATGGAACAACCTAAATAGGATAATCAGGCAGAGTCTTCATTAGACGAAGATTTAATCTTCGGTTCTGTTAATATGATTCAATTAACAGATCCATATTCTAGTCGCAGTTTCAATTTTGATGAGCCTGAATTTCCTATATCAAACAGAGTAATCAGAGGAAGTTCTAGGGCTCAGGATATAGGGGATGACGTTGATCTTTTAGAAGCCACTATTCCAATTTTACCCCTGCTAGAACTGTGTACGCAGTAGAAACTCGTGGTAGAGCCCTTCAGCGAGCTTAGCAAGAACAAGAAAGTTCTTCTACCAATAGAAAATTCAGTCATGGAACAGTTATTTTGGAAGACCGGTTGAAGGTTCCATCTTCTTCCTCTCAGAAAGTAAATGGATCTAATCGGTCTAATCTTCCAAAACCAGGAATATTGCCAACTCCTATCCCAATACATGATGCATCTACTTCCTAAACATATGCTTCCAAGGTACCTGCTAAACCACATATTACTATTGGGAATTGCAGACCTCTGGATCGAAAGTATGATATATTGAAACACTTAGCCCATGTACCAGCCAAGTTATCAATTATGGATGCTTTGAATCTGTCAAAAGATCTGCGGGAAGCACTCATCGATGATTTGTCAAGTCCTCCGGAGTTTGAAACTGAAATTACTGCAGCTGAAGTCTATCACATAGAGAATAATCCTGCAGAATGCCATGTGATGATATCCTTTACTGATGAAGATGAAGATGATGTTGTGAATGGACATATTAGACCATTGTAATTGTCTGGAAAAGTCAATGGTGTGGATGTTAGAAGAGTTTTCATTGACAATGGTTCCGGAGTCAACCTCATGCCCATTCGTACACTTCATCGATTGGGCCTCACGGAATCTGATTTATCCCCCTCCACCTTGATGCTACAGGTATATGATAAAAATTAACAAGAACCACTGGGTGATGTTACACTCAGAACACAGTTTGGAGATCTTGTATCCAATTCGGATTTCATGGTTGTTGATCAAGACTCAGCCTTCAAAAGTTTGCTTGGAAGACCTTGGTTACATCAACATGCAGCTATCCCTTATTCATACCATCAATGTTTCAAATATTGATTCGATGGTCAAGTTGGGACGTTGTATGGTGATAAGTCGCCATTCAAGACATGTGTGTCTCAATACATTGAGGTAGAATTCTATCACATGAAGCAAAAGGAGAAATCCATAACAAAGGAGATTACCAGAGTTAATGCTCCATATGGTTTGTAAATGATTCTAGTAAATCCATTTACACATGTGAGTACAGATTATGTGTTTCCTATCAGTCAAATTGACAAGATAGACCCAAATCAAAATGCTCTTATGGAAAGATCCATAATGTCAATTACGGCAATCGAGCCAGGCAACATTGGAGAAATTAGTAATATACCAAGTAGTGATGAAAGCACAAATGGTGACATCTTCATTTCATCTGCTGAAATCCTACAAGTCTATGCTTCGCCAAATAGGCCAGAAGAAGTTATAGAAACGTCGAAGGTGAACAATGATGTTGATTCTCAATCCATAATCTCCTCTTTATTACACAAAGAAGACCCTTCATCAGCAATAGGGTCAAAAATGGAAACTTCCTCTTCAAAATGTGAAATTTTTACATCTCTTCTGATCATAGAAATTCTGCTTTATCATCTACTATGCCAGTAGAAAAGGAAGAAATAACACATTAAGAAGAAGAAGAAGAAGATCTCAAAGATGCTACTCCAGCATTTGAAGAGGGTATCTCTACCACTGTGGATGAACTCAGAGAAATAAATCTGGGTATAGAGGAAGATCCACACCCCACTTTAATCAGTGCGGCCATGACCCTTGAAGAGAAAGAGATTTATATTTATTTTCTAAAACAAAATAGAGATATTTTTTCTTGGAACTATACAGAAGTGCCCGGGCTTGATCCTAATGTTGCTACTCATCATTTGGGTTTACCAGAAAAACATCGAGGATTTAAGCAAGCCGTGAGAAGAACACACCCAACATATGCTTCCAAAATTGAAGCTAAAGTGGATATGCTTATCAAAGCTAACATCTTCAGCGAAGTTCAATATCCCAAATGGTTGGCGAATATTGACCCTATAAATAAAAAGAATGGAAATATTAGAGTTTGCATCGATTTCAGAGATCTTAATCGGCATTGTCATAAGGATGATTTCCCAGTTCCAATTACAGAATTTCTAATTGAAGCAACTACTGGCTATGAAACACTTTCCTTCATGGATGGATATTCTGGATATAGTTAGATCCAAATGGCCCCAAAAGATGAGGAATCCACAGCCTTCAGAGCCCCTCAGGGTGTGTTTTGCTACCGGGTAATGCCCTATGGCTTAAAGAATGCAGGTGCAACTTATCAGCGTGCCATGCATCGTATCTTCAAACCCTTCTTAGGGAAGTTTGTTGAATGCTACGTAGAAGATGTGGTAGTTAAATCCAAACAACTTTCTAATCACTTGGCTGATTTGGAAGTCATATTCTGCATGCTCCGACAACATAATTTGAAGATTAACCCCTTAAAATGTGCTTTTGGGGTAACCTCAGGAAAATTTCGCGGCTTTGTTGTACGCAATCGTGGTGTTGAAGTCGATCTTGAGAAGACCAAGTCAATCCTTGGTATGTCACCTCCTCAAAATTTGAAAGAATTAAGAGGACTTCAAGGAAACTTAGCCTATATTCGGCGTTTCATCGCCAATTTAGCAGGTAAATGTTTTCCCTTCACCAAATTGATAAAGAAGGGAGTCACTTACCTATGGACTGAATAATGTCAAGAAGCATTCGATATTCTCAAGAAATACCTCTTGAGTCCACCAGTACTCATGCCACATGTTGAAGGAAGAATATTTATCCTCTATGTGACAGCTCTAGAGCGATCATTGGGTGCCTTTCTTGCTCAAAAGAATGATGCTGGGAATGAAAACAGCCTCTACTATCTCAGTCAAACCATGCTTGAAGCAGAAACCCGGTATTCAAGTATTGAGAAGTGCTGCCTAACATTAATCTTTGCACTTCAAAATTTGAGACATTACCTGCAACATCATGAGGTCCAATTGGTATCTCGCAATAACCCACTCTAATTCATCCTTAGTCATCCAATGCTTACAGGACGTCTAGCATGGTGGGCAGTTATTTTGCAGCAATTCGACATTCAGTATGTGTCTCAAAAGGCGATAAAGGGCCAAGATTTGGCTGATTTCTTGGATGAACACCCTTCAGTGGAAGACACGTCTTATATATTGAACTCCCTGATGAGGAAGTCTTCTCTATTCAAGAATGTCCTCAAGCCTGGGAAATGTATTTTGATGGTGCTTTCAGAAGTCCAACAGGGAAGAAAATAGAAAATCCTAAATTCAACAAAGTTGGATTAGGAATTGTGCTCATTTCTCCAGAAAAGGCAGTGTTACCTTATTCTTTCTTATTGTGGGAAGGTGGTACCAATAATGAATCAGAATACCAAGCTCTCATCATAGGTTTGGAATTAGCACTTCAAGAACAAGTGAATCACTTAAAGGTGAAAGGTGATTCAGACCTGGTAATCAAACAAGTTAATGAGGATTATACCATTAGAAAAGAAGAATTAATCCCTTTGTATGACTATGTCAGAGAGTTAATGGCGGAATTCCCTTTGGAACTAACATTTTCTTATGTCCCAAGATCACAAAATTTGCAAGCTGATGCATTGGCTAATATAGCCACAGCTCTGGTAGATCCAAATCGGGACGAGACAACCATCAGTATTGCCCACCATCATGCAATTTCACCTTATGTTCGAATCAGGATAGAGGAAATTAATGAAATTTGTCCCATTCCTGAACCGTATGGTCATACTACTGGATGGATGTCAACTATTAGGGAATACCTTCAAAATGGAACACTTCCACCTGATAGAGCTGAGAAAGAACAAATTCGGCGACGTGTGGTCAATTTTACTCTTTATGATAGCCCAGGTCACATAGATAAAATTCTCTACAAACATGGTTTTGATGGAGTTCTATTCAGATGCATTGATGGTAAAGAAACAATGGTTGTCATAAAAGAAGTGTATGCAGGAGTCTGTAGTGCCCAATAGTCTAGACATAGACTGTCTGATCAAATTCTAAGGCTTGGATACTTTTGGCCTTCAATGATACGAGATTGTGTTGATTTCACAAAGAAGTGTCATTCATGCCATGTACATTCCAACTTCATTCATCATCCTCCAGAGTTGCTTCATACAACTAAATACTCATGGCCATTTTCCACATGGGGAATCGATGTGGTGGGACCTTACCCTTTGGCTACAGCTAAGCAGTTTAAGTATATTCTTACTGCTACTGACTTCTTTTCCAAATGGGAAGAGGCAATACCTCTCAAGGAAGTCAGTTCTAAATTCATTGTTAGCTTCATCATGTATAACATCATTACTAGATTTGGTGTCCCTCATACCATATTGACGGACAATGGCACCAATTTCTGTTCATATGAGATGAAGAAGTTGTACCAAGAATACAACGTCAAATCCAACTATTCATCTCGGTATCATGCAGCGGCCAACGGCCAGATAGAAGCCTTTAACAAGACTCTTTCAAATATACTGCAAATGATGGTGGAATATGATAAGAGTTCATGTCCTGATAAAATATTTCATGCTTTATGGGCTTATCGGACTACCACCTGCACTACAACTCTGTCAAATCCATATTCATTGGTATATGGAACAGAATCCGTCTTTCCCATTGAAGTTCAACTACCCTCACTCAGAGGTTCCATTTGTGATCAATAAACTACATATAAACAATATGAAAAGCGATTGAATGAATTGGAATGGTTAGATGAGAAAAGATTGTGCACTTTGCACCACTTGGAAGTCTATCAGACTCAAATAGCACGAGCTTTTAACAAAAAAGTTCGTCTTCGTTCATTCACTGAGGGAGAATTGGTATTAGTTCTCAGAACTCCAATTATACTATGAATGAAACCTCCCAAGCTTGAGCCAAAATGGTAAGGACCTTATTCAATACATAGGGTCTACTCCAATGGAGCTTATTCATTATTCTCAATGGATGGGGAACTCATCACTACTCCAACCAATGCCAGTTTTTTGATGAAGTATTTTGTATATTATACAATGTCCTACTTTGTCCCCGCAACATGACACTAAACTGCGCGGCACCAGATTGTCCTTGCTATATGACGTTAAACTATATAGCGACGGTCCAAGCATATGACCCTAAACTATTTGCACATTTTTCCAACATGACATTAAACTGTATTTTGTCCCCGCAACATGACACTAAACTGTGCGGCACCAGATCATCCTTTCTATATGACGTTAAACTATACAACAACAGTCCAAGCATATGACCCTAATCTATTTTCACATACGTCCAATATGATGTTAAACTGTGTCACCTTTATCGTCCTAGCTACATGATGCTAAACTGTACAAAAGTCCTTACATTCATCCTACATGACATTAAACTGTACTTTGTCCCCGCAACATGACACTAAACTGTGCGGCCCCAGTTCATCCTTGCTATATGACATTAAACTCTACAGCAACGGTCCATATATATGACCATAAACTATTTGTACATTCGTCCCACATGACGTTAAACTGTGAAAAAGTTCCCTAAATGGTCCAGTATGACCTTAAACAGCAACTAGGTCTGTATGACCTTAAACTTCATCATCAACGGTCCATGTATATGACCCTAAACTATTTGAAAGTCCCTTACGTCCAGAAAGACGTTAAACTATGATGTCCTAACTACATGACACTAAACTGTATAAAAGTCCCTTACATCCGAAAAGACGTTAAACTACATAATCATCAAAGGTCATGTATGACCTTAAACTACACCACCGTCCAACATGACATTAAACTGCACCATCCACAATCCAGGCATATGACCTTAAACTATTCGCACTTTTGTCCAACATGATGCTAAACTGTATCGTCCCTGTATCGTCCATTTTTCATCCAACATGACGTTAAAATATGGAAAAAATCCCCAATGCGTCCAACATGACGTTAAATGGTGCACTCTTTTGTCCTCACTGCATGACATTAAACTGCACAGTCCCCCCCCCCCTTTCTTCCAATATGACGTTAAACTCTATTGTCCCCATCATCCTAACTACATGACGCTAAACTATACAGAAAGTTCGTGATACGTCCTACATGACATTAAACTGTATTTTGTCCCTGCTACATGACACTAAACTGTGCAACACCAATAGTCCTAACTGCAAGACTTTAAACTTCATAGTCCCTTTATATGTCGTTAAGGTTGTTGTTACCTTTTGTATCTCACACCGAGTATGACTCATGCGAGCTTAGCGAAAACCTCAACCATAACACTCTCTCGGGGCCGCTAACCATGTGTAAGTCCTAACATCATTTTTTTAGGTCATTGTCCCCAAGAACAACTTGATCATTAATTCATTCTTTAATTGAACTACACGGACTTTGATCCTTGCCTTCCAGGCTAGGTATGTAGGCAACCTCCCAAGGTTCATGCCCAAAACCAATCTCTTCACGTCGGTTCATCTCTATCTCATACGATGATAATTCGTGAAACCGCCCTTAGAATCAATATCTTTACATTGGTTCACTTTCGTCCTTGTTATACGACGTTAAACTATACAACACTTTTGTCCAGGATGAAAATAAAATACACATATCTTTGATACCCTCACCTGAGAGGGAACCATTATTTTCATTGATTTCTCAATCATGTTTCATTTCAAAGACTACGTGCATACATGGCAACGCCCAAACCTTTTATCTTGGGTTAAACCATCATTGCACTAAAGTCCCCTTTCACCCTTCACGTGTACAAACCAAATTTGTACAAAGGGTAGTTCTAGAACTATGTGGGCTTGATTCCCATCCTTATGGGATACGTAGGATCGTTCGAGTGTCCCTCGAATTCAGTCCCAAGTCTTTGGGCCTAACCCCAAATTTCCACTTTCAGTCCCTTGGCTGAAAAGTCCCCATGAAAATACACACTATGTATTTCTTACAAATGGTCCATGTTCTATGACCCTAAACTAATATCTCTAATCCTTTTGTCCCACACGACGTTAAACTGTAGTTTAGGAACTACGTATGGCTTGATTCTCATCCTTATGGGATACGTAGTGAATTACAACATTTCAATTCAGGACCCAACCAAAACATGATTATGGTTAGCATTGATCTATGTATCTCTATATACATTGAACAATACCCATCTTTATGTGTCATAATCCTAAACTTAAATATATTCAGATCCTCATAACCATTTTCATGACTTCTAGTCACAAAAATGTCAAACTTCTAAGAGTTCTTTTGTCTGACTATGCAACACGTGCCCATAGGTGGCCTTGCATAAACAATCTACATAACAGACTTGTTAGACAAAAGATACTATTATTTGACTATGTAGACAATTCCCTTAGGTGGCCCTACATAATTCAACCCCCTAACAGGTTTGTCGGATAGTGGTAACTTCATTCTTGGGAAGAATGCCTCTTTTGTATTTATTTGTCTTAAATGACAGTATGCAGGGATCCTCAAAAATAGTCATCCTTAACATATTTGTCCCATATCCTTTTTCATGATCTGAAAATATTCAAGTCTATGGTTTATATTATCCTTCCCTACATTTGGGTCAGACCTTCGTAAGAGTGATACTCATCCAGTTCTTCGATAATCTTCTTTGGAAATATTTTCTCCATATTAAAGTACCTCTTTCAATACAGAAAACTCTATAATTTGGATGATTTGAATCTCCATAAACTTTCACTGGATTTTATCACTAGGAAAGTAAATTTCTGGGAGTTCTTTTTCCTGACAATGCAGCACGTTCCCATAGGTGGCCTTGCATAAACAGTCTACATAACAGACTTGTTTGCCAAAACATACTATTTTATTTAACAATGCATCCAATTCCCTTAAGTGGCCCGGCATAATTCAACCCCCTAACGGGTTTGTTAAATAATGGTAACTTCATTCTTGGAAACTACTTATTCTAAATTCCTTTTAGCTCTTTTTCATATCATTCCTTAGATTCAAATATTCTTATGACATAGCTTACATATTTTCCTTCATACATGAGTATGGTAATATGTTTTCAGATGAATTTTTGAGGAATTGATTCAATTCTAATTCATTCGGTCAAAGCTATTTTGACCTTAAACATTAGCGTCTTTACGTCCGACATGCATGACATTAAACTGCCAGATTTCTTATTTCTTCTCACCTCAGAGTCAAATCCTCTTTTCTTTCAGATCCAACTCTAAGGGGGGACTTTTGTTGACGCTCCTTTTGTCACAGAATCTAAATATCAGAAAAGGGGAATATATGAGCTCAAAGTGATTCAACCTTTAAAGAAAATATAAAAAACGACAAAGGCATGAACAAGGGATCAAAAGAACCTGTACCGTGAAAGTTATATCACTGTCATGCAAGTACACTTGCGCGACCTATG
The DNA here is from genome assembly GCA_963277665.1 of Viscum album. Lineage (NCBI taxonomy): Eukaryota > Viridiplantae > Streptophyta > Magnoliopsida > Santalales > Viscaceae > Viscum > Viscum album. The sequence continues at coordinate 1,705,323,510 of OY728140.1, read as the reverse complement.
TGATAACCGTCCGGTAACCGCCTGGGGTCTTCTCCTGCCTATAATTAGACCCTGTGGGCCCCCCATTTCGGGAAGATTTTTTCCAAAAACCCAGATTTGATCTCCCGACGCCCTAGTCTCTTCTCAAAGCTTGCAGAACACTTCTAAGGTAATTTCTTACCTAGAACGGAAGATCTAAAGAGGGGGAGGAAAGCCTATGTGTTGAAACTCATCAACACTTGCGCGCCTAGGTGGCCAGCCCTTAAGGGAAATGGCCACACTTGCGCGCTGCCTTACTACTTCAATAGAACCTGCGTGCCCCTCTACTGGAAGAACCTCAAGAGGATTCTAAAGGCCTTAACCTAATGTCGATCAAGTATTACCCTGCTGGTTAAACATCGTGTAAGTACACCATGTGTCGGGCAGGTATACCTGCGTGACCAGGACCTACGCGACCAGGACTTGCGCGCCCACGTAGTACCTGCGCGCCTGCCAGGACTTGCACGCCCCTGCCTTTTTGGATGACTTTTTTGCCCATTTTCACCCATATTAAGCCATTACACCTTTCCTATTCAAGATTCAGTCTTTAAGACACTCTTCAAAGCCATTTATGGAATGATTTCATGATTTGACTACCTTATCTAAAAGGAATTCTGTGGAATATCTCTCAAAACCTAGTTATTTATATATCGTTATGTCACTAAAGATTGAGAGTTCATTCATTCAACCTCATCCTTTAAGATGAGAGAATCCTTAACCTCGGTCTCCTTTTTAAGAATAATCCCCAATCATAAGTCCTCTAATCTAGGAATCCTCTTTAGGAGTAAGCCCCAAGTCCCTTAATTTTTGGGAATCCTCTTAGGAGTAATCCTTAGATCCTCTAACCTAGGATTCCTTTTCAAGAGTAAGCCCCAATCTCAAATATGGGCATCCTCATTAGGAGTAACCCCCATGTCCCTTAATTTTTGGTCATCCTCTTAGGAGTAAGCCCCAGATCCTCTAACCTGGGCTTCCTTTTCAGGAGTAAGCCCCAGTCTCAAATATGGGCATCCTCTTTCGGAGTAATCCCCAAGTCCCTTAATTTTTGGGCATCCTCTTAGGAGTAAGACCTAGATCCCCTAACCCGAGCTTTCTTTTCAGGAGTAAACCCCAGTCTCAAATATGGGCATCTTCCTTACAAGTAATCCCCAATTCTTAACGTTCCCAAATCTGGGCATCCTCTTTAGGAGTAAGCCCCAAGTCCCTCAATTTTTGGGCATCCTCTTTAGGAATAAGCCCCAGATCCCTTAACCTGGGCCTCCTTTTCAGGAGTAATCCCCAGTCTCAAATATGGCCGTACTCTTCAGGAGTTAGCCCCAGTCCCTTAAATTGGGCATCCTCCTCAGGAGTAATCCCCAAACCTTAATTCCCTAAACCTAGGTCCCCTTTTCAAGAGTAAGCCCCAGTCATAATTCGCCTTACTAGTCCTAATTTACCCTTGATCTAGGATTCCTTTTCAGGAGTAAAACCCAAGTTAGAGTATTCAAAATCTCAATGAGGCACATATACATTTATGGAACCGGTTCCTGGATTTCTTCCTTAAAGTAAATCCTAGCCTTCATTTATCTGGGCAGTCATACATACACAAGCCCCACATTATTTCTTATGATTGCATCGTTCATGGCACAATTATTTAATTTTTACCAAAACCTCTTGTTTCTCACACCGAGCATGACTCATGTGAGCTTAGAGTGTAAATGTAATTGTGACATCCTTCTTTGAGCCATCAATCGTAAACATCATACTCCCTTACTCAAACTATGTGGGTTCTGATTCCTTTTATAAACAAAGGATACATAGGTAGCCCGTCTATGGGTTCGATCCCAACTCTAAAATAATCCATGTCCTTCTGAATGAAAATAAACTTCAAGTGCCCCACTGAGTGGCTTTAAAACTAGCATGGTCATCATAATGACCAAGAGACTTCTTTATAAATTTGTCGAAGGGTACCATTGACCAAGAATCTCTAAAAAATACAGATGATTCTCTATTGATGAAGAACCTTGAATAAATAAAAAAGATTCTCTAAATTTCCTACATATTTAATCAATGATTGTTAGATCTTAAGGAAATCTCATTTTATACTTGGTAATTTAATAAGGATTCATGAACATAACTTAAATCTATAAAGAGAGTCCCGGAGTAGCGCATAATTCCCCTAAAAAAGGTGTGATGATTCTGACCTCCCATCTTCTCGACCAATGAAAATTACTAAGCCTCATCAGTCAACAAACTAATGAGCACCTACCTTTGGAAATTAGGTCTGAATGGTTGTAGAATCATTGGATGTTTTCGGTTCTACGAACAAACCCGTTAGAACCCGATCGGAACGTTTGAACCTCCCATCAAGGCGATCATCCCCGGATCCTGAGGGAAACACTATATTACCTTATATTAAAGTATTACCGAATACTAGATAGCAATGAAATATGATTTGGATACATTTTAAAATATTTTTTATAGATTCATTAATCATGGGTAGAATATTACCATTGTTGGGGGGAAATGTATTGATGTAATGATAAATTATATTAATTGTTTATTTCAACACTCAAATGGAAATCCCACATTTAAGTAACTTGACCTATGTATTAAATGAAAATATGAGACAATAGAATGTTTCATAGACCACTAGAGTTGTACCACCATTATAAATAATAGTTTTTATACATAAAATTATTTCATTAATATGTGACCCAGTAATTATCATCCTAAATATATGGAATTAATTTTTTATCATTGGACCCCATCTTGTGAATGTTATGAGAAACTCATGCATATTGATAAGATCAGTAATTGAAAATGAGTATAATTCCTAGAAGTTTATATCCAATAATAATATCGTTGTTTAAAAATATAATTCATCATATGATATTGAATGTAGACTAAACCAAAAATATATATTATACTCTAAAAATAAAAACTTCTAAAAATATTTGGGAAATAATACACTTAATTGTTTCTCATTTAAATTTTTTAGCTTCCAAACAAACATAGATTGAGTTAAAGTGTAGTATAAATGTTATATTGCGTTTCATTCTATTTAAATTAGAAATATATTTTTCTAAATAAAATTATCTGATATATTTTTTTCTTAAATTTTGTTAAGATTGTCTTTAATTTGATTAGTTACACTGGTTACATTTTAAGGATTATAAAATTCATTTTATTTTGATAAACCAATTAATGAGGATTTATATATATTAATACTCCATATCGTGGGGAAAATATTTTGGGTAATTAAATAGTTTAAATTGATATACCCCATCCAAATAAATACAAAATGATATAAATACATTAATGAAGTATTGCATTGGAGAACAACCTATGTTATGAAAATTCAAAACTGTATGAAAAATTTCATAGAAATTATATTATTACCCATAATATATTATGGGGTTTAATTAATTTATGTATCATTGAACGCCTGATGTCATAAAAGTATTTTGGATATTGATATAAATGAAATTATTTAACTATATATATATGAGTACCTACAAATATTTTAATATTAAAACATATTTTTTATCAACATTGTGATACATATTGTGTTGATTATAATATAATATAGGATGATGAAATATTAATTTAATTTGAGAATTATTTACCAATGAGTTCATTTAGTGAGGTCACTATTAAATTTTAATTTTTATATTTCATGTAATCATTTAAATTAAAATAATTTATTAAATGTGTATCAGAGATTATATTGTAACTGTATGAAAATACCATTAATCAGTGGTAAAAAAGTTACACCCACTTCCACTATAAAATAATTTGATGTAAAATATAATAGATTTAGTTTCTATTTAGACATTTTATCACATTTTAACTCCTAAAATTTCATATAATAATAAACATAACTCCCATATTCACTGTTATAAAGATTATATTTTTGTTGTTATAAATTATAAATAACTCTTTATCTATGGAACTTTACCATCATGTGTTCAGTAGTAATCTATCATTTTTTGAATTATATATACCACAATGAAAATATGAGTCCAGATTTTAAATAAAAATACCCATGAAATAAAAGAGGCTCTATGAACTTTATATGAATTTTAATTTTTTAAGGCTTCTTTAGTGTGGCAAATTTATTCTCAGACAACCAAACATATCATCAGATAATATTATATCGCTTATATTGATGATAAAATTTTATCAACTCTTCTATCTTTATTCTTTCATGAATTTTAATAATTTAGTTACAAAATTGAGTTATTTTATTAATATGTAAAATAAAATTTCATTATATACTATGTATATATGAAACTAAAAAATAGTAATATTCCCCTATAATGAACTATTATTCATTATAGTATAACAGATTTATCGTTCCATTAATATAATTGTTAGTGGTTATGGAATTTTCAATATCTCAGCATTGAAATTTGAAAATAAATATTTTATATTTTTTTTTGATCACATTTTTCATTAAAAAATATAATAATATTGTAAATTATAAATAAATCATTTTTATAATTTGAAAACACCCTCACAAATTTATCTCTTCGATGACCACTAAAAATAGAGTTTGAATCACATTTACAAAATAAATAATATTATAATTTGATAATAAAAAAACTAAAATTAATACTATATGTTTCAAATTTGATGGATAAAGGTATGATGTGATTTTAGAAACCAAAAAATGATTAAAAATAATGATGGGTTTTAATAGCATACATATAGATAAAATTTATACAGAACTATGTGAGTTATTAATGGGGAATTTAATTATTTATATCGAGATTATAATGACTAGAAATAAAAATTAAATGGGAAATGTTTCTAATAAAAAGCATAATAATAAAATGTAAGTCAATAAAATAGTAAAATGAATATTACTGTAATATATTACGTAACATTACAATTTATGTTTACAAAAACTAAAATAATGAATATAAGTAAATAAATAAATATATTATAATTAATTTATCCATGTTGTGTGATCAATGTAATCAACAATTTTTTTAGTAATAAATATTATACAATGTAAAATATAAAACAAATATATAAAGAACTTAATTATGTTGGAATTTATAATATATAAATATTTTCTAACTCATTCGACAAAGGATTTTGTAATTTACCTTGTGTATAGAATGATTCAAAAGTCTAGGGATATTTAATGTTTAAAACTGTATACCTACTAAAATATGAACCGGAAATCATAATGAGATACCAATAGGTCAAAAACCTAAAAAATGTGTAATTGGACAGGAAATGGGGCTACACAGGTGGACATATGGGCCCATGTGAAAATTGTAGGTGGTTTTGGTGGCCTGGTCTCATACATGCCTACAGTGGTAGGACAAAAACTAGGTGATGACAAGCACCAAATAACACGTAGCCAAATAGTATCACAAGAATTATTAAGATCTCCAATAAATAGAAAATGACTATATTAATTTGAGTAAATTAATATTATTCTATCACCATGTTTTTTATGGGGATATCCAATTTCTATTTCCCTATTACCATGAACATATGGGCTTCTCACCCCCTTCCATCCATTAACCCTTTTGTTATGTTGGGGTTTATAGAGTTTTCTAGAGATCTATGTTATGTTATTAAAATAAATATATACTATTTATCCATTGATATTTTATCTATTATTTTATTCTTTTTCAAATTCAGTTTTTATTCACATTCTAACAAATCATTGAAAGATCAAATTATATTTTTTTGGCCTTCATTCATCTGATATATGGGACATCTCAAGAAAACATAAACCAATAATGGATTATCAGTTCCTAAAAGATACTTCACCATTAGAGTTTCAATTTTGTTTCACTCAATAAAATAATTTAAATTGATTATGTTAATTGGATAATTGGTTATGGTCTTGGACTAGAGAGATATCAATAGGATATTGTAGACCTATATTTTATGGGAAGTTGTGGTTTTAGTTCAATACAATGACTTCGTGGATTATCTAGTTTATTGAAAATGTTAACCTCAAAAAACAAATTAGTTGATAAATCTATAAATATTTAATCATCGGTTATTTCCATTATATGGGGTAATAAACAGCGATTCAATCTCAATTTGGTCTAGGGTGATCATGGGTTAATAATTTTTTATTCTAAAAGACATTATAAAATAAGTGGTTAGTAAAAATCATTTGAGATAGGTTGTTCATAAAAAATTTCCAATTTATTGATAATATTGTTTACAACACATGTGATGAATTATCATTATATGAATATAATTGAAACATTATATTTACAACATGATTTTATAGGAATTTAATTTTGACTATTAAATATCATTCACTAATATACAAGAATCATTTCCAATCACACCCTATAATTAGGAGCTGGATTCTTTTAAATGGTCAATAGTGGATCTGGATATAATACATCTTGAAATCCCTTGATGATTTTATCCTTAAGAGTGTTTTTTCTATGTTAAAATTAAATAACTCTAACATTGGTTAAATTTCAGAATATTCCATATAAATATTTAATAGGGGGTTTGTGATAACTATAGAAAAACCAAAATATTGGGAAAAATGATATCTAATGTGATAGTTTATTTTCAGTGGGTTCAATATATATACCATGATTGGGAGATTATTCCTCAAGGTATGAGTTTCACCATAGATAATTTTCATTATTAAAAATTGAAATGGGTTTGGTGATGGGACCCAATTAAAAGAATATTTGGGAAAAAAATGGGCATCGATATAGCTATTAAGAGACATACCTAGGATAGATCATGATTCCGTGTATAATTATAAAAAAATCATTGAGTGTGAAATCCTCTATGAAGTAGAGGAATAATGAGACATCACCAAGACAATAGAACCCGTTTATGGTGATCCAAATGTTTTTATGTAACCTTGAGGATGTTATTGGATTTCAAAATTATGTGTTGATCACCCCGAGGGGGTGTATATATTTAATTAGTAGGTTGAGGATGTTGTTTTCCATTATTTCATGTCGTTTATTTTTTCATTTATTTTATTATATTGGGTGAATGTAAAATCCCCATTCTATGGGTCCTTCATTATGAATAAAATATTCTATAAATGAGGTGTTTTAGAATGTGTTATTTATTCTAATAAAACATCATTTGGGATGTTTTTTTTGATAATTATGTGATAATAATGATTTATTAGAGGTTTTTTATAATTTTGGGATTATAATTGACTATGAAAACCAAGGTATGTGAGGTTATGATTACATTGGCAATGAAGGCATTGGTTGGGGATGTTAATTTAAACACTAATTTAAAAAAAATTAATCATTTTATATACAAGATAGTTGATATGTATTTAGTGGCGAATCATGTATTTTATTATTCGATCCATGGTTATCAAGATGCGCTCAGATATAGCCCGATGGTGGCTGATATTGGGGCGCTCGATTGAAGAAATAAAGAGATGGACATAAAATTTTTTGGTATATGGTTAACACGTTGAAAAATCCCTTAAGATATTCTCAAATGAATTCCATTACTATCCAATTGCGTTATTATTCGATGTTAATTTTCATTTTTAGTTTTTGTTTATTTCCATTGATAATGTAATACGCTCAATTCATTTTGTTACTTGTATTTTATAATATTGTGTTGGTTGTTCTCTAAGGGGATCTCTACACCCACCCTATTTGAGAAGCCATGGAATTGGGATACCTAACTATATTTATATGTATTTTATTAATTGGTTGGGATGGGAATATATATTTTTGTGATCTAGAGGGACATCTCAAATTGAATAAAGAGATGAGGAGTTGTATGTAATGAAATTTAAGTTGATATCGAGGGTATTTTATATTTATTATCTCTTATATATATATATTGGTTGCATAGTTAGTGTTATATGTTGAAGTCACACAAGACCATTCTATTTTATCTTATCACATTATATATAATTAAATGTTATTTATTTATTTATATTTTATATAGACCCTTATGTGTTATATGTGTATAATATCATAATGTTTATGCTAATATCGCTACTCTAATATGAGGTGTATAGTCCATTGTTAGAACCACTATAGACCCTAAAAGTAGTTTTCAGGATGTGGTTTATGTGGATTAGTTACAATGTTCATATATATACCAACGGTCTAGTGTGGGACGTTATGAAGTGTTATAAGATATTTCCTTTTTTATATTTAGTATATGGTAGACATGAGACATATGAATATCCCATGTAATTTTATGGATAAAATTATGGTGAACCATGAACAAAATTTTCATTATGAATTAATGGTTACTAGAGGAATTGGATTTATGATCGTTTTTTTCAATTTTTTAGTTATATATGATTTCCCCCTTGAGTGGTTTACATAATTGAGAGATCATCATTTAATTTATATTATAATTTTCAACATTTCACATGTAGTTTGGTGACTATCATGCATCATGAGTAGGAATGTATGATTCAATTGAAACATATGCCAATTAGTGGGATATTATTTTAGTAATTAAAACGTATGTTGTTTAAGGTGCCAATAGAGAATCATATTAAGTTTTCCTATAAAAATAATTGGTGTAATGCTTGTTGTTCTTTTTAGATTGTGTATTTATTTATTTCTCATAGAATTTAATATGGACCATAGGGATATACAAGAGTAAAATAAAATATTTATTGTTCATTGGATGTTTCATGACACTAGTTAGTTAATAAGGTACAATATTCCTCCATAAAAAATACCCCACATTGGTTGTTATGTGGGTTCAATAATATAAATTTATAGTAACATCCAATATAAAATTTTCCCAAATAGATTTGAATGAAATTATATATTACTAAAGATTATTATTTGGGAATTTATCCAAGCTATTATTTGTGGAATAATGATATATCTATATGGAATATAACATGTGATCTGTGATTTATGAAGTATCATCCTCATGTTATGATTATTGGGTGAATTATAGCATTTTGGGAGGATTTTCTAAGACAATTCATGATTATTATGTATTTGATATCAATGAACGGTTTGTTTTGAATGATGGATATCATAGGTAGTTTGAGATTGGGAAGCAGATGAATTATCTTGGTTCTATAATTTGTGTATACGTAAACATTCAGATAGGTGTGAGGCATGTGGAATCATTATTTACACTACTACATTAGGGGTATGATGATTTATGCAATAATGGGAACAAGTGAGACTGGTTTTCTTATTTTTGTGGTTTCCTAATAGTTATAAATCATATGTATGTGATTTTTACCGGATTGAATACTGTATAGGATTTTGAGGATTTTGAGATTAACATTTTCTTTCCTTCTATTCATGATAAAAATTTATGATTAACATGGAATATATACTTCTTTTTATGAGAAGGATAATTCATTGTCCTCACACTATTATTATTGATGTGAAAATTTATTATAGTGATGGACCAAATAGAGGATAATTACATTAAAATACCACATGAGGTAGGTATTAATGTGTTTAACCACGTAACATGTTATTTTCATAATTTTAAATATTATTTCTAAAGTTGATACTAGTTTGTTGGTTGTGATACTCATAAAGAAAATCACAAGAGATATTGAATTTTTATCCTTAAAATAAGAGATATATGGGCCCTGTTTTCTATAATATATTAGGGGATTATTCATGTTGGATGATATTGATATGACTGTGGAGAATGGATAAATTTTTATTCTTGTGATCATAGTATGGAATATTAACCACTCTTAAAACTATGATTAAGGGATCAATGGTTCAGTGATATGAAATAAGACACCTGTTATAATTACAAGTTTTGATGTCTCATGTGCTCGATAATCATTGTTCTTGTTTCTTTAAAAAAAATTGTACATATGTATGGGGATGATGACTAATGTGAGTTTTATTTGATGTTTCAAATGAATCGTCATTTGGTTCCAAAAATGGGGAAATTTCACCCTAACATTTATTTTTTAGGGAAATATTTTATGGGCATGCATTATGGGGAGAGTAAAATTCCTAATTATGGTTGTACATCATGATGTTATTTATTAATAGCTCTATAGGTAATTATTTATTGCAGGGAATGAATAATTGGATGTTTAATGGTTGTGACTCTTGGTATTAATCAAAATTAATTTGATTGAATGATTATCATGTTGGATGGGTTTGAGAGTAAAAAAAAGAGTTTCAAAATTGTTGTCAGTTCTGGGAAAATGTCCCCACAAACAGAAAGTAAATTTTATTATAGATAGAGACATGATTTCAATGATTGGAAATTCAAATCATTATTGAAATGAAAAAGTAACATCATGATGGGAGTGTGATGTGAGTTTGAACTAGATATTGAAAGTTTATGAAGTTTAGAACTGATTATTTGATATGCATGTGTGAAACTGAATAATGATAAGTAGGTGGAATATAGGAGAATATATAGTTGGAATGATAGATTGATTCAGATTGCTATTTTCTATCATAAATTTATTTTTTATAAATCTTAGTGTGATTACCAAGGGGTTTATTGATTATCATCATTGATAATGATGTTGCGTTGGTTAAATGATTAACAATCATTTTAATTTGATCAATATTTAGTTATTAAATCTTGTGAGAATGTTAAATCAATCATATGTTTCCTCATAGGAAAAAATTTAGTTTTAGTGGGTTGTTTTTCTATGTCTTAGTGGATTATGATATGTTTTATAGATACATGTTGAAAAAAGGAAATCTAATAGTTTTTTTATAATTGGATGCAGTGATACATAAATATTATAATGTGGATCATTTTTTATATGATGACCATGTTCATGCACTATCTAGAATTTTCATAGAAAATTACTCACATTTTGGCATATGGTGTGGATGGTAAAACATGATCCTTTCAATTTAAATTGGAAATGAAAATATGAATCTTTTTTTCAATTTCAATAACATGTATATTCTAGTGTGCTTATTTGGGATCTAGGATATATATATCCTTGGGGATCAAATGTGATGTTTAAAAATTCAACTATTATGGTGGGGAGTGTAAGGAATTGTAATTGTATGTAGTGAGATTATGAATTTAGTGGGGATAACCATATACAAAATGATGTATTAGAATAGGACACATTATGCGTATTTGTATAGATAAGTATCATGTATATTTCATTCAAAAATATGAATAATGAAATTGTAAATTGTCTCGATTTTTTTTATTTGAGTGTAATGAATAGAGAGGGACATTTGAATATGGGAAGTGGATTTCAGAAATATAATAAATGGGATGAGTAGATTGAGTGATATAGTGGAATAAACACTTTCACTAATTGAGTATGAGATGTTTTGTGGTGGGGAGTTTTCATTATCCCATGTATCTGGACATGCTTGAAATTCATGGTAAATTTCAAATTTAATATATGGATGGGACATATTTTGAATTTAGATACTGAATTAGATATTATAGGGTAAAACTCCTTAGACATGAGTGATTTAAAATGAAATGGGCCTCGGGTTCTGGGAATAACGGTATAGATGAGTAAACGTGGTTGTATAAAAAAGCCTATGTAACTTCATGAATGTAGAAGTATGCCACTATCAAGCCACACCAATTCCACAAGTTAGTTACTGGGGGACTAGTAGTAGTTGAAATATGAAAGTGTTCACCGATCATCAATTACAAATTAGTCCCAACAGAGTGGTTTTTAAGGTTATTTTGAGTTTTTTTTTTCATATGGGTTTTTTTGGTGAATATTTCTCAATTAAATCATTTTTGAATAAGGATGGATTAATACAACTCACTTACATACATATTTTACACATAATGTTTTTTATACTTATGTTGATATTAATAGGACATATTTGGAATTTTATATATGATTTCTCCTTTAGTATTATCCCACTTCTCTGAATTAATTTCATCATTTTTATAATTTGTTCTTTATTTTAATTCTATCGGATCATTGTCCAAAAAATGATATGGTTGGGGATTTAGTTATTCATGTTTAAGGAATTTTCTGCTAAATTAATCCACCAAAATTATCACTTTATCTCTAGTGAAGATGAATAAAAAATGACGTTTTCATATATTTTTCATCCATAATTAAGTTGAATTAATTTTTTAATTTATATAATTAGTTATGGTATTATCTAAGGGTGGTATAAGCATCAAATAATAGACCTTCAATGGATGGATGATTATTGTTTTATTTAGATGTGTATATGAGGTGGGTTATCCAACCTCAGTCCTATTATTAATTATTATTTTTAAATAGTTAATTTTTTATTATTAATTAATTTTTTGTTTTTCCATAAGGTGACTATCTAAATAGTGAGTTGATCATTGTTTATAGATGAATAATATTGTGAGGTTCATTACATATATTCTATACATTGAAAAATATGTGTGAAAAAACATAGATATATCTATTTGGTGCATGGTACTCATCTATAAAATCTTTTTTTTTCTGTATATGAAATAGAAATAATTATTATTAATTCAGATCGATGTAATGAAATGAAAAATGGAAAAAATGAATGCATTGTTTTTTATTTATAAACTAGGTATTACAGAATAAATATTCTAAGAATTAGTAAATGTATTAAATTACTAATATTAGATTTAAAAAAGGTTTTCCAATTTTATGGGATGTTATCAAAATTCAATTTATAGGACTTTTGTCTCCTTATGAATCTTGATCATGTTTTATACCCATGGTATTTTATCATAGTTATATAATTCATGAGGTCTATATTCCACACAATATATGGCCTAACATCGTGATGCATGGTTATATAAATCATGAGTTCTATATGCATGGATACATACCACCTGAGGGTAAGATGCATTGTATATATTGCATGAGGTAAAGATGAACATGTACCTAAATCAAATGCATGTGATTCATGTGTATATTAATTTCAGAATAGAGATAAATGTTTTTGAACATTGTCTTCCATCCAATTTATATTCACCCGATTTCTAGGAAGGTCACCTAATGCATCATGCCAATGAATGTTTGGCTAAACTCATCTGTCACCTTAGATATTTTGTGAAATTATTTTAATATTATTTTATATATTATTTTTAAAATATATGTATTCATTATCATTATATTTCATGAAATATATATTTTGGATAAATATATTTATGCACCGTATGTTTTTTTTTCTACTAATTTGTACTCACACTATGTTTGGGTGATGTTTGGTACTAGATAATATTTCATTTTAATTGTTACAGATAATAGAAGGAATATTTTCACATGTTTTTTATATTATTTATTCATATTAGTCCATTTGGACGAGTCCATTTACGTATTTCAGGACATTTCTTTTTTATTATTTGAATTATAGAGTCCATTTTAGTATGTGTCTTATACGAAATTTAGTATAAAAATCGTTTTTTTTCATACATTATTTCATAAAATTTATTTCATTGGTTTGACTGGTATTATCATTAATATGCAATAGAATTATTCCAAAGTTGTTTAATAATATTTAATTTGAGAATACTTCTATATTCAAGAGTCTATAATCTCCAACTATTTTCAATTCTCAGTAGCTATATATAAAAGAAACATGTATGGTATAACATGGAATATATTGAAATTCATTTGTCAAACATAGAATATAAATATATTTACGTTATTTATAAAATAAATTATTTAATAAAATTTTAATTAAATCCCATGAATTATATGATAAAAATGAATAAACAGAATTTATATGAGATTACATTTCCTTTTGTAATTTATGTTGGGCAACACCCTTGTTTAAGTGATTCTTAATTACTATATTTTATATCATAGTTTAATAATGTTTTATATAATGTGTTCTACGTTGTGTATTGAATACTATAGAGAAAATTCATTTATTCCCTCCATGGATATATATATTGTGAGTTGTCACTAACACATTCTAGGAAATATTGAGAAAAATCTTATTTTCACCTTCGATACTTGATGGACAATCTACTTTATCAATGTTTTTTTAAAATCATGTGGTACATTGTGATGGAGACCAATCATGATGTCATAGAGATGTTTAGTCTGAGTAGATAGTTTAATCTATATAATGTTCTAATATCCAATATGAAGGGAGGACCCAAAAAAATAATGTTTTACATCAAGTATATATATGATATGGTCAAGAATCCCAAGTCACTCATAGATATGAGGGATATGATTAATGCTTATCTTATATGAGGAACATATAAATAATAGACGGATTTTATAGAGTAATAAAAATAGTTAGAATATTTTATATAGAAAGAAATTGGGGATATTTTACTATATCCTTTTGTATTAGAGACAGTGAGGGTTAAGAGGGATCATGAGGCCATCCACCTAACATTGATCTCCATGTTATTAATCAACTATTCATGTTGTTTTATGGACCTCATTTGTTTTTCTCCATATTTTTTTGTAGAAGATTTATTATGTTTGAGGGACACCTAGGATGGTTTTTTGTTTTCAGGTCATGTCTTATGAGAACAACTTTCACCTGAGAAACATCACTAATATGATGAATTTATCCATCATCATCAAGGGATCCTGATGGATGTCCAATGTTATGGGAAGTTATTTTTAAAAGGATGATCATGAATAAATTATTTAGATATCTTGATGTGTCACACAAATAGTTACATATTGGGATGTGGTATGAAAAGAATCATTGGTGTGGGAAACTGTCACAGGGATACTGATAGGGGTTGTTATGTCATTATCAAAGGGTGGGACATATGGTCTCCTAGTCTCCATAATATGTCATGGAGTACCAATTTTTATATTTTATGGGATATCTATATTGTTTTTAATGTACCACTAATAATTTAAGCATTATGATATGATCATTCATGGAACTAGAGTCATTGAAAAAACCAATTAACCCAATGCATTAATTTATCTGGAGTTCCAATGGAATCATATGCAGGGTTAGGGGAAATAGAACCGTGAAATATGAATTGAAATACCATTACGTAAGAGTATATTGATAGTTTCAGACTATATCATTTTGTTGAGTTTCAATTCATATGAATGTTATGATCTCTACTTCAACTGGTTTTGATGGAGGACCTTATACTTTTAGAGGTACATTTACTTTGTAATCTAATTATTATAAGGATTTTTTATACAATATTATAAAATTAATTAATATTTCATAAATTTTCCAGTCACATGAGTGTTTCTATAAAGTGATTATATGGTCTTGTCAACATCACCAAGTCATTACATGTGCGGTGAAATTGAACTATAAAATATAATTAGAGATCTATGAAATATGGTTGTCTTTTACTACTTCAGGAGATGTTTGTGATGGAATAGCTTGGATTCAATTTGACATCACGTATGGATTTTTTAGTTATGTACCAAGATCATATATTTTCATATCATGGATGTGTTGTATTCTTTTAGTATAACTGGGAATCCAAATTCCTCATGTTTAATGGGATCATCAGGTTGATAATTTGGGATCAGTTTGGTCAGGATTGGATTTCTTCATAGTTCATATTTTAGGCCTTTTCCATTAAAATTATGGGATAAGTAGGGTAATTTTTTTAATATTATATAATTTTAATGAAATCAATCATGGATGTCTCTTTAAATTATCACATGAGTGAGATATTGAGTATTTATTAGGTCAGTGTCATGAGACAAATAAATTCCTATTCTAGTATACATTATTGTGGAATAAATGAATTAGGAGTTGAAATTTTAGTTAGTAGATATATAGGCTAAATAATTTAAATATTATTTTACATAACCATAATATTATAATATACTTTTAATATATAAGTCTAATCAAAAATTAAATTTATTTTTGGACTACAAGAGAAAAAACTCTATGGTATTTAAGAACTATTATCCCTATCAATGAAAATAATATAGCATTAATTAGTTGTTGGTTGTTAGAATTTATCCACGATAGAAATTAATTTAGGATTACAATAGTGGTGGGGATTCCATATAGAAAATCCTAGACTAATTTTTATAACATTTAAAGATATTATGAGTTGGTTGTGGTGTTATATTATAGTCCAAAAATGATATATGATACTCATTTTCTAATTGGATTAGAATCACCCCACCATTATTATGAAAGATATTAGGTAGTATTGTCTACAACATCATGGTTTACTCATATTATAGAGATGAATAGGCCCATTATCATGAAATTATCCTATATTTGAGGTATATTGTTATCTAAATGGAATTATATCATTAACTTTGGAATGAAATTTTTTACAAAATAGTTATTCATTTCTCATAGGATTCAGTGATAGTAAATCCAGATAAATTCATGATTGTGGAATCATGGAAATATCACCATAATAACTTCATGATTTGGATATCATTTGGTTTACTATGTTTTTAAAAATCTTTCTTCTAAGAATTTTATCATACAAAAACACATAATGTCTAGGTGGTCGATGAAAGGGTTGGTGGTTTTAATTCAAATATCCACAAAATGAAAATTTTAATATGAAGAGTTGGATAACATGAACAACAATCCACATATTACCTTGGTTTATTATGTTGCATATGGTGTACTATGATTCAACAAGAGTAGATATCTTTGTAGATCAAATGTAAGATACCATTTATATTTCTTGTGGATTTTTATAGATGTAGACACATGAATTATATTACCCTACTCAACAATTAGATATAGATATGGTTATACACATTCATGGAAGCCGGAGGAATTAACATTAGATGAGTAGATTTTTGAGATAATAAATTATAAGCTCAGTATGAATATCATTTAACTGTGGGGATAAAATTGTAAGTAAATGATATTGGTTTAGTATCATTATTATATTTAATTTTAGATAGTTCGAATCCCATGTATATGTAATTTGGTTTCAGATTACATGAGTATGATGACTAAATTATACTTAGTTCCTGAGTATTATTCTGAGTTATGTATGTTGGATCTCTTTGATGATTTACATTTTATTGTTGGAGTGTCCTAGTAGAATGTGACTTGGAAAGAACATCAAAAATTCCATTGGTTCTATATAGTATCAACATTTGGATTTTTTCTAATCTAGAGGGTATAGATATGGGGGATAATTAATATGGGATGTATAAAGAATCTAGATAGTCTATTGATAGTGAATTTTTTTAATGTTGATATACATAACTATATTTATACTGGTATGTGTGAGAAGTTTCTAATTGAATTACATTCTTCAATATCAGTGGTGTATCCATGGATAATAACATTTATTGGTATATTGATAGGTAAAATATGTGAAAAATGATAAAGAATATGTATTTGGAATTTTTAGAATGATGATTCCTTGAAAAGAAAATGAAGGATGATATATTGTATCATATAGGGATTAGTAGCATTGTACCATTCCTAAATGGACATGGTATTATGTCAATATAGATGTTATGATATTTTTACATAAGAAACCATATAAATATAATTCTGAATGGGTGATTATAGGTTGAAATATAATGGTATCACACTTAATTTTGATTGGGGTGACTATCGTAAATACCAAACATTATAGTATTTCATTGTGGGAGATTGTTCAATTTTCTGATTCTATTTTGTGTATAATTTTAGATTAAGATCTGGTTTTCATGTTAAAGTTCTATTCAGGTATTCATATGGTTATATAATCACACGAAAATTTGAGTACAACCTACAATCTTTATAATGATAGATAACTAAACTCCAAGATTCATATTATAGAAGATATAATTTTATCTATTTATTATGTATTTAGTGGTTCATGGGAGTAGTATTCTGGAGGTCATGAGGTTCTATTATAATAAAAACATCTATGAAGGGATCTTAATATTTCATTTCTGGGATTTATATGGAACAACGTTCCACTTTCCAATGATATGTATAAGGCCCCAGCCTTAACCCTTACTTAATATTGAATTAAATTAATAATCCACATTGAGGATCTTTTCAGGTTTAGAGTTTTATATAATTAGAACATAACTATTACATCTTAAAAGATTACAAAGTAGACACTTCTACTAAGTCTCCATAAAATAAAAACTCTTAAAAAGAAAGATTTCTAGATTCCATGTTTTAGATAGCATGAAATTCCCTTGATCCCATCCTTGACCTTATTCCACTTTAAGTCCTGTGAAAAACATTTCGAAAAACTTGGGGTGAGCATAAAAAGCTCAGTAAGGGATACAAAAAGAATGAAAACTGTTAGTTTTTCAAACATCAAGTAAACCATGTATACTATATCAAAGTAATACCTTCAACTTCATGAAGTAGTAAAAAAAACTTCACTGAATAAACTATCATTACTTACCTTTTTGTAACCCAAGGATTACCATAAAACCCATATAAAGAACACATAGAATATATAAAGGTAACTTGGGACATAAACATACTTAAGTGGAATAACCATACGGTTGACTTCCACACATATCACTTAATGGAATATCCATACGGCCAATTTCCATACATACTTAATGGAATAGCCATACGACCGACTTCCATACCCAATGCATTGGAGGTTATAACGTAACCACCCATCCTGGTATTCACGGCACCACCTGTCATATGGTTTATAACGTAACCACCCGTTAAAATGTCCAAGTACCAATATAAAATCATAAAACATAAAACCAATATAAAGGAATGATAACATTTCCACAATTCAATCACAATATATCATAAATATATTGACATAATAGAATCCTTTTTCAAAACCATTTTCAATACCAAAATACATAAAAGAGTATATGGTATTTATTTTATTCTAAAAACATTATGGCTTGTTGAGAAAGCCAAAGACCAAATAATACTCGCGGTGGCGGAAAAGGTCGTTGTCACCGCGTACGTTAAAAAAACATTCCTTTTTGTCGTTTAGTAAAACGCTTCGTAGAAAAAGATTCCTTTTGTATAAAAGTAAAAGTCAAAGGGGTTTATACACCGTATAAAAGAAAGTTGTGTATAAAACGAAATATGCCTCAATGAAAGGAGATTGAGACGAAGTCCCATACCTTGGGTCCGACTTGACTCGATCGTTCTTTAACGTCCTGAATAATAAACTTGAGTTAATTTATACTTGATTAAGAACCTTTTTAAAGTTTATTATTCCTTTTATATCACTTACGGCCATTTTATAAACATTATGTAACCATTTATGTTAGTAATGTTTGTTTTGTCAATATTTGGTTCTTAAGTCGAAAGTTGACTTCTTACAATTACATGTTGTTCGTGTGGTCAAAAGTTCTTTATATCCAGAATGAAATTCCTGATTTGGATATCATATATATCATATATATCTAGCATATACATGTATTTATAATATTACATAATCATTTAGAGGTAAGAAATGAAATGCACCGTTCATGGAGACGGTAAGCCGTACGTACGCATGAACACTACTTTCATTTATTTGTCATATTAATGGAATTAAAACTAAATGAGAGGTATGTATATTTTAATTCTAGAATTATATTCATCATTTAGATATATAATTAATTATATATATACATTATATACATGTAATTTTAATAGTACATTACATTTGGGGATAAGAAATGAAATGCACCGTTCATGGAGACGGTAAGCCGTACGTGCGCATGAACGCTACTTTCATTTCTATCTCATACTTTAATGGAAAGAAATAATAATGATATAGAGGTATATTATAATTCCATTATAACATCATATATAATAAATTTAAATCCATCCTTTACACGTCCCACATATGGCATTAACGAATCACATCACTTTTAGGGGGCGGTAGTCCGCACTTCCTTAAATGAAGATATCGTGTTTACCCATAATGGAAACCATAAAGGTATGCCAAAAATGAAAAATACAGAAGCTTAAAGAAAACATAAACATATTATATATCATATAAAAAAATAGTGACATCATAATGGCCACCCTTGAAGGTGTTAAATGAGTATTGAACAATCATCGTTTCGGGAGGCAGAATTTCGCCATCCACAGAAACCGTATGTTCTTTAACCATTTGATGTAGTTGTGTGAGAGTGTAGCTCAAATAAATATTATAACAACATCCTAGTATATTTAAGATACTGGTGTTGTTACAAAAGAAGTAAATAAAAAGAGTTTAGAGGGTTGGAGAAGCAAAATAAAACAAACGAACAAGAGAGAATGAATTACTTTTGAAAGTGTAACTCCCTTTTGATTTGAGCCTAAAGGATTCCTTTGAAAGGATTATGCCCAAAGGGAATCCTCTAGGATTAGGAGAGGGATGTGGAGAGAGTAATTGGGCAGGGGTTGGCCGAGCCAAAGGCTTGAGAAGTGTATGTAATGAGGTAGAGGTGGGGGCCTTTTATAAGAGGAGAGGAGGGGCACTTTTGGAATGTAAAGAAATATTACATTATTTGAAAATGTGTTTCGGTTTTAAAAGGTCCCAAATTGATATACTTCGTGGATAAGGTGATCAGGGTTCGAAATCCACTCATCCAATTGGTTTTGGCCATGTGTAGGTTTTAGATGTTTCATTATCTTTCCATTTTATTTAAATTGTCAAATAATGATGTCATCGCTGCATCATTATTATGTCAAAAATAATTTAATTTATTTAATTTCTAAAAATTATAAAATAAATACTATGATGTAGAAAATCTTTTTAGATTTCCAATGACTATTTATAATCAAAATTTGGACTTGTATAACCCCACTCGAAAATTATTTTAGTAAAACAATTTATGTTAGTGTCATTTTCACTTTAACATTAAATAAAAATATATTAATGTCATTTTCCAACTAAAGTGGTTCCATGGGGTCCCCAAGTTGGCCCATGGCTTGTCTTGGTCGGCCATGACTCACCCAATAGGTGTAGGACAAGTGTCATGGTGTTTTCACATTCTTACAATACAATTTTTACCTTAAACTACGCTAATTACCTCTAATCGCGATTAAGAACTTAATAAGTTACTATTCACCAAAAAATTATTGTAATCTCATTGAACCACATTTTACTTCTTAATGACAACCATGTATGTCGGATTTTTGAAATTCAAAACACAATTATGGAAAAATTCCATTTAAACGGAAAAATCAGTTTTTATAAGTACTACTTAGTGGTTTCACTATTCATCAAAAATTGAAGTTTTTCAGAAAATTACCAAAAATTCACCCTAAGCTATATTTGATATTAAGAATTAAAAAATGAAGTCTATTTTAAAAAATTCAAAACATATAAGTCACATTAATCAATTTAATAATTTATTCCCGCTGTCAGAGCAAATAGCGTGTTTTTATGAAACAATAAGTATCAAAAAGATTGACACTAGTTTAAGTCCGATTTCAAAGTGAAATTAATTCCAACGATCACTATTGGATTTAATGGTAAAAATATTTTCTAATTTCACTTTAAAACCAATTCAAAATATAATCTAATCATATAAATGAATTAGATTAAAAAGAGGTTTTGAATTAAAATACAACATTTTACACTATTTATTAAAAAAATGAACTTTATCAGAAAGGTACCAAAAATTTAGACAAAGTAAATTTTGATGTCCCAATTCTAAACAAGAGTTATATTTGGTCCAAAAGAATTTATATGAGTGATAAAAACTATATTTAATGACGGTTCTCCATCAAAAGGGGATAAGTGGACCTTTCGTGAAAATTAGGGTATAAATGCCTAAAATTGAACTCTTTCTGTATTTTAACCCTTTATCTTTTATTGGGTAAATGTAAAAACATTTAAAAACATATATAATCATATTTTAGTTATTTCTATCCGTTCCCGCCATTACAACGGCTACATGTTAACTACCATTTGAAATAATATTCTTTTATTGTTAGAGTGCAACGTAAGATTTCAATGAAACTCTTTGTTGCGTATCAGGTACACTATCATAGCAACCCTTTTAAAGTAAAATTAATATTTAATTCGTAAACATTCATAAATATGATTATTATTTATTCCTTATTTACCTGGGATGTTACATCCTTCCCCCCTTTTGGGAATTGCATCCTCGCAATTTTAAAATTGGGCTTGGAAACTTCATTGCAATCCCCACATCGGAAATGGAGTAAATTAAACTATCACTTTAAAAGAAAGAAAGGGGAGTATAGAGGTCACCCGAGTTAACCCATACTAGGATTCCATGTAAGAAAACATGGACATGGAGGGTAAAACCAAGGGTTATGTTCCGAGGGAGAGTGATAGAAAACATGTTTAGGAGAATGTTAACCACAAGAAAATCACAAACATGTGATGGGTTAAACGGTATTTGATTCCCCAGTAGGAAACGTTAATAGACAACATTTTTCTTTTAGGTTAATTTTCATTGAAGAATTTATTTTTGATCTTAAGGAAACATACTTACTTGTCAAGTTGACTTTCAACTCTTTCTAGGTTTCTTACACAAACTCATAATAGCATACCTTGATCATGGCGTCCACTCGGTTTCATCGTCATCTTGTTCACGTAGGTAGAAGTCCCATGCATTACAACAATGATTTAGAGATCCTTCAAAATCATTTGCTTCCTCCATCCAAATACACCTCGTACAACATGGGTCATATGGGTGTTCACAGAAAAACAGTTTTGGAAAATAATCATGTATGACATATAATTCCAAAACATCTGATAAAACATGATTTCTATAAAATAGTCGGACTGAAATTGAGTTGAAACTTTCTATTATTGGTCCTTTTAAAATATTATAAGTATGTGATGTGAGACTATATTGTAAAAGAAAATATAAATAGGTTGCGCAAGGGTCTCCTTCCTCAGCACCATTTTTAAAATCATAATATGCCTCAAATTCTTGTGATAAGGTAAAATATTTGAAAATACCTTGATAATATTTACCTTTCTTGAAAATATGAGAATATTGTTAAAATAATATTTGTCTGAAAACAACCCATGATCCACGATGATAACGAGGTATAGAGGAGGTGTTTGATATCTCAAACAACTGCTTGCAAGTGAGTTGTATGCCAGAAAAAGTTTCACAATCATCCGAAGATGACTTTGCAATAATTATTGCAAGCATGTCATCAGGAAGAGATAGTAATGTCATTTGAGATCCTTCTCCTTCCATTCGTAACCGACTTTACTTGACCTGAAAAAAATGTTATAAAATAAGGATTTAACTGAAATAATAGATATAGGGACTAATCATGTGTCTCACAAGAACTCCTAATCCCTAAAGTTGTCTAAACCGACCTCTGATACCAACTATTAGGCCCCAGCCTTAAACCTTACTTAATATTGAATTATATGAATAATCCACATTGAGGATCTTTTCAGGTTTAGATTTTTAGAGAATTAGAACATAACTATTACATCTTAAAATATTACAAAGTAGACACTTCTACTAAGTCTCCATAAAATAAAAACTCTTAAAAAGAAAGATGTCTAGATTCCATGTTTTAGATAGCATGAAATTCCCTTGATCCCATCCTTGACCTTATTCCACTTTAAGTCCTGTGAAAAACATTTCGAAAAACTTGGGGTGAGCATAAAAACCTCAATAAGGGATAAAAAAAGAATGAAAACTGTTAGTTTTTCAAACATCAAGTAAACCATGTATACTATATCAAAGTAATACCTTAACCTTCATGAAGTAGTAAAAAAAACTTCACTGAATAAAGTATCATTACATACCTTTTTGTAACCCAAGGATTACCATAAAACCCATATAAAGAACACATAGAATATATAAAGGTAACTTGGGACATAAACATACTTAAGTGGAATAACCATACGGTTGACTTCCACACATATCACTTAATGGAATAGCCATACGGCCAATTTCCATACATACTTAATGGAATAGCCATACGGCCGACTTCCATACCCAATGCATTGGAGGTTATAACGTAACCACCCGTCCTGGTATTCACGGCACCACCCGTCATATGGTTTATAACGTAACCACCCGTTAAAATGTCCAAGTACCAATATAAAATCATAAAACATAAAACCAATATAAAGGAATGATAACATTTCCACAATTCAATCACAATATATCATAAATATATTGACATAATAGAATCCTTTTTCAAAACCATTTTCAATACCAAAATACATAAAAGAGTATATGGTATTTATTTTATTCTAAAAACATTACGGCTTGTTGAGAAAGCCGAAGACCAAATAATACTCGCGGTGGCAGAAAAGGTCGTTGTCACCGTGTACGTTAAAAAACCATTCCTTTTTGTTGTTTAGTAAAATGCTTCGTAGAAAAAGATTCCTTTTGTATAAAAGTAAAAGTAAAAGGGGTTTATACACCGTATAAAAGAAAGTTGTGTATAAAAAGAAATATGCCTCAATGAAAGGAGATTGAGACGAAGTCCCTTACCATGTGTCCGACTTGACTCGATCGTTCTTTAACGTCCTGAATAATAAAATTGAGTTAATTTATACTTGATTAAGATCCTTTTTAAAGTTTATTATTCCTTTTATATCACTTACTGCCATGTTATAAACATTATTTAACCATTTAAGTTAATAATGTTTGTTTTGTCAATATTTGGTTCTTAAGTCGAAAGTTGACTTCTTACAATTACATGTTGTTCGTGTGGTCAAAAGTTCTTTATATCCAGAATGAAATTCCTGATTTGGATATCATATATATCATATATATCCAGCATATACATGTATTTATAATATTACATAATCATTTAGAGGTAAGAAATGAAATGCACCGTTCATGGAGACGGTAAGCCTTACGTACGCATGAACGCTACTTTCATTTCTTTGTCATATTAATGGAATTAATACTAAATGAGAGGTATGTATATTTTAATTCCAGAATTATATTCATCATTTAGATATATCATTAATTATATATATATACATTATATACATGTAATTTTAATAGTACATTACATTTGGGGATAAGAAATGAAATGCACCGTTCATGGAGACGGTAAGTCGTACGTACGCATGAACGCTACTTTCATTTCTATCTCATACTTTAATGGAAAGAAATAATAATGATATAGAGGTATATTATAATTCCAGAATAACATCATATATATTAACTTTAAATCCATCCTTTACACGTCCCACATATGGCATTAACGAATCACATCACTTTTAGGGGGCGGTAGTCCGCACTTCCTTAAATGAAGATATCGTGTTTACCCATAATGGAAAGCATAAAGGTATGACAAAAATGAAAAATACATAAGCTTAAAGAAAACATAAACATATTATATATCATATAAAAAAATATTGACATCATAATGGCCACCCTTGAAGGTGTTAAATGAGTAATGAACAATCATCGTTGCGGGAGGCAGAATTTCGCCATCCACAGAAACCGTATGTTCTTTAACCATTTGATGTAGTTTTGTGAGAGTGTAGCTCAAATAAATATTATAACAACATCCTAGTATATTTAAGATACTGGTGTTGTTACAAAAGAAGTAAATAAAAAGAGTTTAGAGGGTTGGAGAAGCAAAATAAAACAAATGAACAGGAGAGAATGAATTACCTTTAAAAGTGTAACTCCCTTTTGATTTGAGCCTAAAGGATTCCTTTGAAAGGATTCTTCCCAAAGGGAATCCTCTAGGATGAGGAGAGGGATGTGGAGAGAGTAATTGGGCAGGGGTTGGCCGAGCCAAAGGCTTGAGAAGTGTGTGTAATGAGGTAGAGGTGGGGGCCTTTTATAAGAGGAGAGGAGGGGCACTTTTGGAAAGTAAAGAAATATTACATTATTTGAAAATGTGTTTCGGTTTTAAAAGGTCCCAAATTGATATAATTCGTGGATAAGGTGATAAGGGTTCGAAATCCACTCATCCAATTGGTTTTGGCCATGTGTAGGTTTTATATTTTTCATTATCTTTCCATTTTATTTAAATTGTCAAATAATGATGTCATCACTGCATCATTATTATGTCATAAATAATTTAATTTATTTAATGTCTAAAAATTATAAAATAAATACTATGATGTAGTAAATCTTTTTAGATTTCCAATTACTATTTATAATCAAAATTTGGACTTGTATAACCCAACTCAAAAATTATTTTAGTAAAACAATTTATGTTAGTGTCATTTTCACTTTAACATTAAATAAAAATATATTAATGTCATTTTCCAACTAATGTGGCTCCATGGGGTTCCCAAGTTGGCCCATGGCTTGTCTTGGTCGGCCATGACTCACCCAATAGGTGTAGGACAAGTTTCATGGTGTTTTCACATTCTTATAATTCCATTTTTACCTTAAACTACACTAATTACCTCTAATCGCGATTAAGAACTCAATAAGTTACTATTCACCAAAAAATTATTGTAATCTCATTGAACCGCATTTTACTTCTTAATGACAACCATGTATGTCGGATTTTTGAAATTCAAAACACAATGATGTCAAAATTACATTTAAATGGAAAAATCAGTTTTTATAAGTACTACTTAGTGGTTTCACTATTCATCAAAAATTGAAGTTTTTCAGAAAATTACCAAAAATTCACCCTAAGCTATATTTGATATTACGAATTCAAAAATGAAGTCTATTTTACAAAATTAAAAACATATAAGTCACATTAAATAATTTAATAATTTATTCCCGCTGTCAGAGCAAATAGCGTGTTTTTATGAAACAATAAGTATCAAAAGATTGACACTAGTTTAAGTCCGATTTCAAAGTGAAATTATTTCCAACGACCACAATTGGATTTAATGGTAAAAATATTTTATAATTTCACTTTAAAACCAATTCAAAATATAATCTAATCATATAAATAAATTATATTAAAAAGAGGTTTTGAATTAAAATACAACATTTTACACTATTCATTAAAAAAATGAACTTTATCAGAAAGGTACCAAAAATTTACACAAAGTAAATTTTGATGTCCCGATTCTAAAGAAGAGTTATATTTGGTCCAAAAGAATGTATAAGAGTGATCAAAACTATATTTAATGACGGTTCTCCATCAAAAGGGGATAAGTGGACCTTTCGTGAAAATTAGGGTATAAATGCCTAAAATTGAACTCTTTCCGTATTTTAAGCCTTTATCTTTTATTGGGTAAATGTAAAAACATTTAAAAACATATCTAATCATATTTTATTTATTTCTATCCATTCTCGCCATTACAACGGCTACATGTTAACTACCATTTGAAATAATATTATTTTATTATTAGAGTGCAACGTAAGATTTCAATGAAACTCTTGGTTGCGTATCGGGTACACTGTCATAGCAACCCTTTTAAAGTAAAATTAATATTTAATTCGTAAATATTCATAAATATGAAAATTATTTATTCCTTATTTACCTGGGATGTTACAATATGTATGAATATGGAGTGTTATCCCATTATTGTCATAATATCAAGTAGAATATGATTGAATGGAATTTGATGATTATAAAGGTAATACTATGTTTTCATAAAGGAAATAAAACTTATACATACCATCAGAGATGACCAATAGAGTTCAATATCAGTAATCAGAATTTTAATTGAATATAATTATGAATGGGAAAACATCATATCTAGTTGAATAAAAAATTATTGAAAAGGTTATCAAAGCCTTATGGGGCTGGGGATAATATTTGTCTAATTTTTTATGGATTTTACCATATATACTGAAAAAAAGTCAAGTGTACTATAGTCCATATGTAGAAATATTATGGTTATCACCATAAAAATGTATAATTTATTGATAAAAATATCATTAATATAAATTTAGGTATATATATTTAAGAGAATCAGATATAAATTGACGACTTTAGTGAGATGAATCTATAATGGATTTATAATTCTCTAAGAGAACAACTACGGAAGAATGTTTGTGTTCAAAATGGGACCTAAGAGTGATAGTAAAATATGTCATTGTATAATCCAAACATGTTCATTGGATTCCAATAATTGTTTATTGTGATAAAATATCGTAGAAATGTTATTATTGTTTTGAGGATATTTATCCTTTAATTTACTTGTGAAACTGTCTATATTTTTTTAGTTGATCCTCATTGCACTGTATAATTGAGATGTTTCTCAACAATAAATTAACGTACATTTGTGTTTTGGGAACTTAGTGATCCCAACAAGAGTGAAGATAGAGATAGTATACTAAAAATGAAATGAAACATAACCACTATTCATCTATTAAATTTTAATATAGATTATTAAGGATACAATATCCCTTCAACTATCTAGGGTCTCCTACTATCCGAACACTCTTATGGGAATCACTAGTTAGATGGTGGTTCACCCAGCCACAATTTGGGGTCAAGAGAGGGTATATAATTGAGGGATTTGAATATATATTTCTATAACATAACAACATATTATGATATACTTATAAATATTTCAAACCTCAATCAGTAATTTGGAAAAATTGGAACCTCTGTATTGCTTTCTGGGATTCAATAACAACATTTCACGGTTCATTGATCTTTTAATTAATCTTGTGATGTGAAATTTGGAATCATTTATTTTAATTTGTAAAATGTTTTTACACCTTATAAAATATTTTCCCTAGCTATATGGGATACAGAAATTAATTTCCACATCGGATCCTTATGATTCACATTGATCGGGTTGTTGATCAATATTTCATTCATATTCATTTCATGAGGTGTGTGGTCTAGATAAATTCCCTAAAATTTTGTACAAATTCCACTTTATGAAATAATAATGAAACCCCACATATGGAATACAAGTTGAAAATATTAATTTTATTACTACTAATTTTTTTGATAATTTATGGGATGACCTCCCTTAGACCCATTAGATCCGTTAGCATTGGAATCATGGCTTGTGACCACCAGAGAGGAAACACTACTTCTGATTCTAGGTTAGAACAAGAATATATGGATCCTAGTACTATTTTCTATATAATGTATTCATATTATAATATTATTAAATAGAATAATTTGGATATCATATTAATTTCTTTAAATGTATTAATTACAACTCAAATAGATTGAAAGTGGGTACATATAATTAATCTGAATTTTTCATAATTAGAAGAAGGAAAATAAATATAATGACCTGTAGAAAATTAATTTTTCATAGAATTAATATTATTAATATTATTATAATTATTTTGATAATTGGTGCCCTTAAATGAAATTGAGTTTTTATTTTAAATGGAACAATGGAATGAAATGGAAAATGGATACTAAGAATAAATTATTTGTAATTTTGTAACTTTTCATAAATGAATAAACGTGGTTGAAAATGGTAATCTAATGATTGGACTAATTTGAAATATGACCTAAAATGTGTTGTCTTTGTTGGTTGGTATGATAATTAGATATCATTAATTATTTAATTAGTATGGATATATATTTTATTCAATGCTTGAGGGTATGGTTTATTGATACATGCCACCTCATGACACGATGCATGTTATCATATCCCTAAAGGGAGGATACACTGTTTCATGTTTCCTGAGGGATAGATTTAGGGGTGCCTACCAACTGAGGGGAAGATTCATGAGTACAAACTAGCTTTGAGTTATATATATATATATATATATCATTACTTGATGTATAAGGGTGAGATGAATTTTGTATTTAATATCTAAGAGAGAGTTCATCAGTAGTATATTTAATTCATTACCAGTTATTTTTACATGGTTATATATAAAGAGTTATATGGAATCATGTTGATGCTATTATGTTATACCTCATGTTTCACCCAAGAGATCGATTATCAGCATGTTTATTTGAAATTTAGTAGAATTGATTTAATAAATTCCAACATTATCATATATTATATAATGCCCTGAACCCAGTTATCTAGAGTCGGTGCATTATTACATAACATTGTCATGATCACAAAAGATCAAGTCTTGAAAGACCGATTAGTTTAGTAGAATTGGAATCACTAGAAACATTCATAAGTCTTTCATTACATCATAAAATGAAACCTACCACAGCATAATCTCCATAATCCACACTCATATCCCCTTATACTATCCCTGTAGGTCAGTCATAAAATTATTATTCACATCCTAGGACAAATATGACATAGAAAGGGGTGAGCTCAGATGCTCAGTAAGGATAACAATATAGCAGAAACATTCATAAATAAGCATAAACATTTAAGGCATTGTACAACTAAAACAAAATACTTTTAAACTTGAACTTCAGCATAATATGGAAAAAATAAAATTAAATAATTCCATTTACTTATTCACATTGATATTCTACTAGTCGAATAATCACATTCAATATCAATAACCACTTTCATAATGATGGAATGCATAATGCCAGACTATCATAACCATAATGTCAAGGCCTTATGCTAGGACTACAAATAAGATTTCATCAAGGCCTTATTCTAAGACACTAGTTTGTCAAATGAGACCTACCGATGCATTGAGGATTTATAGCGGGATCCACCCATTACTTACTAAGTCTAAGGCATTACACGTATGAAAAAGTGTGAACATAACATAAACATTCATATAAAAACTTTCATATGAAATGTCAATACTTTATCCATAAACCATGAATGGTATAAAAATAACACATCAACAGTCAAACATATCACAAAACCAACAATACAATATGGAAGATTTGTATCATAATAAATCAATTTCAGATAAGCTTAAAATCCTACAAGGGATGTTGACATAGATGAAATCATAACTATTTGAGAGAAATATTCCTTTTTTGAAATCATTTAAAAGTCACATAATTATAAAGAAAAACATTATTTTGAAAATATTTCCATAATCTTTTAAGGTAAGATTCAAAGGTATAATAACGTAGGAGAATAACCGCTCCGACCGTATAAGTTAAAAAATCATTCTTACCTTAATTTTGTCGAAATGGTCAAAAAGTAACTTGTTTGAAAAATGAGGAAATGATTATTTTCAAAACATATAAGGTAAAATAAAGGTATAAATTATTTTATCCCATTTTCTAGTATGTAGTAAATGTTTTGAAATACATTTCTAAGAAACATGGATGTGGATGATAAAGAGGTCCCAGTAGATTCTTACATAAAAACAACCTCGGTTAATAAAGAGATTGTAAAATTAACCCTTACCATATAATTTTCCGTGGTCAGGGGTAGGTTAACCTCCTGTATTATGGTGAAATAACTGTTATTAAATTAGAAAATAATCATATACATTAATATGATATCATACATGATCTTTTAACATCAATTTGTTAATAATATCATAGTATTATTTTCGTTTTGGGTGTTAACATACTCATTTTCTTTTATATGTTTTGTTACATAAGTCATGTTTTTTATGGATAGGTTGTATATTATTCAAATTAAGAATAATTTCAAGTTCGTAAAAATTATTTTTAATCCTCAAATAATACTTAGACTTGAATGGATATGAGGCGGAATGAATCTCATCGCGTTCATGGAGACGGTAGTCTGTACGTACGCATGACTGACAATATCATTATTTTGATATTAAAATAATATATAATTGGTTGGTATATCATATATACAGAATCATTGTCAATTTATATTTATTATTTACCTCAATTACACCCCATTATCATACCCATCCAAATAATAATGTTTTGAATAACAATTACACCACAACGTGGAGACGGTAAGTTGTACGTACGCACGTATGGTGAAATGTCATTCCAAGGATGGATAGAATACAGAATATGGTTTTATCATATTTACAATAACATCACATTATATATAAGATACTGGGGTTATTATTTTAGAATGTAAATAATAATGA
The DNA here is from genome assembly GCA_963277665.1 of Viscum album. Taxonomy (NCBI): domain Eukaryota; kingdom Viridiplantae; phylum Streptophyta; class Magnoliopsida; order Santalales; family Viscaceae; genus Viscum; species Viscum album. Next base: position 1,705,291,961 of record OY728140.1, on the reverse strand, counting down.
AATAAGAAGTGGAAGAAGAAAGGAACTTGAAAAAGGGTGGTGAAATCATTACCTCATCTTCGGGTTTTTACTTTTGATTTCATCAAAAGGGATCCATAAGTTGGCTTTATGACTAAATAAAGGCCACTAAGATGAATTGGGAGAAGTTGGGAGGATATCTTGTCAGGATTTGGCCAAGAAAAATGGATTCGAGGGTATTAATTACAGAGAAGGGGCAGTTCTTATTTATTAGAGGGGTGAGGGGCACCTTAGGAAAAGATAGAAATATTATTTTATAATAAATATATATTTGGTTTCTAATGGCTCCAAACTAATTTATTTCGAGGATAATGTGGGGATGGGTCGAAAAAAACACAAACAAATATGTTTTAGACAGGTTTGGGTCACCTCATTAACCTTATCGTTAAGTTTTAACTCTTAGTTAATTACATTGACATTTACCATGTATTTTTCTTTTTTTATATTATATAGTTAATAAACATACTATATACTTTAAAGAGACACCCAAGTGGTCCATTAATGATTCAACTATCAGTATATAAGTCCTTAGGCTGAACCTTATATTTTTAGGAATGTTATAACAATTAATAATATAATATTTGTTTTAAAACCCCTTTTATGTCAATTTTGACAGTATTTAATAATTGATTTTTTTAATTCGTAAAAAAATTGTTAATTAGAACCAAATTCATTTATGTAATCATAACATGTCATATTAACCAATAAAATTCGTGTATATCATAAAAACATTCAAATTATATTTATTTTGACATTTATAATACCAATTATTTGATTATTTCATTAATCAGGAAAATAATGCATCATTATTTAGTCAAGAATAAATTTAATTATTCAATGGATAAAAATTTTAAATAAAATATCATTATTTATGAAATATTTTTATCTTTATAAGGAATATTTATATTATAAAATGTAACATATTAACCCTATGTAAAAATTGTTTTTCTAAAAGATATATGCTTATGTCATTTTTGTATTTACTTTAACTTAATTAATATAAAGTGTCATTATCACTTACAAGTGGCTCCATGGGGCCCTAAAATCGACCCAAAGATGCCCATGGTTGGACATGTATCAACCAATTAGGTTATCACACGTTTTAGGGTAATTTAATATTATTATAAAATTATTTTTTACCCTTATTTACGCGATTTACCTTTAACCATGGTAAATAAAATATTTACCGAAGTAATTATTCCAAATGCCTATAAATAAAAGTTACCTATTTAAACAATTTTGAAATCCTGATTATAAATATGGAATCCATTTTTCTAAATTCAAAACACATAAGTGGAGGAAATTAATTTAAAATAAATCCCCATTGTCAAATCAAAAAACGTGTTTTTAAGAAATAATAAATATTAAAAGATTGACATTTTCTTTCGTCCAGTTTAAAAATGAAATTACGTCCAATGACCAAAATTATATTAAATGGTAAAAATACAATCTAATTATACTTTTAAACCAATCAATATTATAATTATTCTCTAAAAATTATTTTCATTAAAAAAGTTGTTTATAATTAAAATTTAGTATTTTTCACTATTCATAAAAAACTGAATGTTTTCAGAAAAATACCAAAAATTAACTCTAAGAAAATTTTAATATTATGAATTCAAAGATGATTTATATTTTACCAAATTTAAAACATATGATTTTCATTTATTAATTTAAAATTAATTCCTTTTGTCAAAACAAAAAGGCGTATTTTGAAAAAAACAATATCTATCAAAAGATTGACACTTGTTTATGTCCAATCTCAAAGTGGAATTACTTAAAATGACCAGAATTGTATTAAATAGTAAAAATATAATATATTTATACTATAAAACAATAAAAATGTATAATTTAAGACTATAAATTATTTTGATTAAAAAAAGATGTTTTCAGTTAAAATATAGTTTTTTCACTATTCACCAAAATATGAATGTTATTAGAAAAGCACCAAAAATTTATTGAAACAAAATTCATATGTCTCTATTCTAAATAAGAAGTTTATTTTGTCAAATAGAATATAAAAAAGTTTCATATATTGGATTTAGAAAGGGTTCATCTTTAAAAAGAGGTAAAAGTGCATTTTTTTAAATAAATACTTCTTTTATCTAAAAAAATGAATTTGTTCTTACATTATTTCTAAGAAACTAATAATATGGTTTATAAAATTATATGGATTATATATAGTTCAATATTCAGTTAATACTATTCATAACCTCTTTTGAACGTCTAGTTTGGTAATCTTGTGGTGCGCTCGAACACGGTGTTGCGTGTAGTGCAAGTTATTGAATTACTTTGAAAAATAACATACTATGAAATCTTCGGGTGTTAAATTTTAAGATGAACTATGTATTATATTGGGTATTATTAAGAAATATTGGTGTTTTCTAACTGAGTTATATTAGTAAAATAGATAGATTTAGTAAAATAAAACTATTATCGAGAGTTTATTCGACACTCACACAGTGATTTAGACAGCTGTGATTTATTTAAAAATTATAACATAGACATCTAATTATAAAGTATTAACAGTAATAATTTAAATATACATATAATAGAAAATATAAATTGCACATTTAATCTTAATAATTAATCATTATATGATTATTAATGTAATTGTACGCTATAGAAATAAACTGTAAAATTTTCAGGAAATAATAATATTATTAATATTTATGAAAATTTAGAAAATATATTTGATAAATATAAATACAGTATTTAAATTTAAATATAAAAATTTATATTCTGTATTATATTATGATATTTTTAAAATATGTTTTTCGTAGAATAGTAAAAATACCAATTTTCAAACATTTATATTAATAATCCTTTAGTTAAGTAATTTAAATGTAAAATTATTTTATAAAAATTATTTCAAGTAACATATTTATTATTTAGTTATAATTAGTAAAGAAAATATCATTTTTACATACAACATATTTTATTTTATTATGAGTGTGTTTTTGGTTTAAAAAATATTATTTATTCAGAAAGTATTTTTATTGTGTATATTCGTCATCCATTATAATTAATATAAAAATATTAAATTAAGGAATGATTTAAATGAAATTTATATATTATATATCTGTTTTTATTAATTTTTATTCATATAATGATAATAAATCATATTTTACTTAATGTAAATTTTTTTTTCTTGAAATATACACTTCTTTAAATCCTACTTTTTTCTGCTTGTTTACTTGTATTTTTTTAAAATAAAAATTTCCACAATGGTGAATTGAATTTTCTGAAATGGATTATATATTAATAATCTAGGTAATAAATGTTTTATGACATGGTGGATATGTTTTTAAAATGATCAATAGTGAAATATCTATAAACAAATTCCTACGGTTAATGTAAAAATGGATTTTCTAGGGGTTGAAATAAAAAATAAAGGTAGAAAATAAATAAAAATTTCCTAAATGTATTAAAATTTTTATTGAAACATGATCATATATATTACTCGATAATGATTCATTTTTGTGACTTATGGAATATTAAAATTGGGGAACAATTTTTTATTCTCAAAAAACTCATGTTTTCCACACTTATAAAAGGTTACTCATTCTCGTATATTCATCACACCATCAAACCATTTTTCAATACTCAAGACCTACCAAAAAGTCTTCACAACATTTATAACCCCATCATAGTATCCAAGTTATTATCATTATTCGATTTTTAATATATATTAGGTATATGCATAAAGAGATGTTCCCAGAAGTGGTACTATTTAAAGCTATGTGTTTTTTATATTCCCATTCACCTCAATTAAATATTAATAAAATATTATCATATGGTAAAACATCTATCATTAATATAATATGAAGATATCACATTAATGAAATTGCCGAAATTAATATTTTTTAAATAAAATGGTCTAAAAACATCGCTCTTGTGTAAAAAACATGATATTGAAATATAAAAATTATTTAAATGAAATATTTCATCAAAGATTACTGGTGTAACATTCTTCACCCCTTTAACTAAATTTCCCCATCGAAATTCATCACTTGGATACAATCATATGAGGTTACCACTGCCTCATAACATCCTCAGATTCCCAAATAGCAACCTCAAATTGTAGGTTCCTATATAAAACATTAACCAAGTGAGTGGAATATTCTTGTATCACTTTATCTTTACGATCCAAAATCACTATTGGTTTTCCCTTATAATAAATAAAATGCTTGAGGGGTAAAACATCTAAGTTTAGTACATATAAAGGATATGGTAGGTAAATTATCAAGAGAGGTACATGGATCACATCTAGAACATTAGATATATTTGATGGATTATCAAATCAGTAATCTACATTTCTAAAATGATCAAAAAAATTGAAATGACTGATACAAATAGGGTTCCACATTACCTTATTTTAAAACCATATTACTCTTTTTTGGTAGGTATCTGTAGTAACATATTTCAACCCGGTTCCATTTTTATGTATTTTCGTCAATTGTCGGTGTTACTTTTTTGTTGACCTTGAGATGCTATTATGTGTTGTCGAATAGAACTAACCTTTTCTGCCATTTTACAATCAATATTAGGTCTTAGTTTCATTATTTTCCCAACATCATCCGAGAAAGTTCGAGTTCTAGACTTATTTGCATAATGGGCTTCATAAGGAGATATCTGAATATTTTAGTGGATGAATTTATTGTATGAAAATTCAAAAAAAAGTTTGTCTTATTCCCAACCAACATTAAAAGAAAAAGTAAAATCTCTTGACATGAATTCTAGTGTTTGAATTTTACTATAAATCTTACCATTAATATATGGATGATATGTAGTGCGGAAACATAACTCTATTTCTGGGGCCTTGTAAAGTCTTGGAAAAAACATCATGGTAAACATTAGATCCCTTACATATTTAATTGAATGTGGTACACCATGAAATATTAACACATCCTTTACATATATAATGGCATGTTGATAAAGATAGAAATACACTCTAATATAAATAAGTGTACCAAAATCATATGGAGCTCAACTATAACATATATAGCATTTTCCCTTTAAATGTTTTTGGATGTCTGAAAACAAAGCCAATGTTGATGTTTTCCCATTTCCAATCTCATATGGGTAATGGTGGTAACATACCATTATATTTCTATCTCTCATCCAGAACATAAAAAAGAACTGAGATACATATTTAGAAATATTTATATTCATACCATCCCACCATTAATACTCTTTCAGATCCCTATACATTTTTTTTATTCATGGAATAATATATAATGAAGAAGTATGAGACTCATCCAAAATCTCTTTATTTAATTATGATATTGGAGGAATTCAAACCTGCGTGCTAGTTATTTTTATTCCATCATAATGAAGGTTATATTCATGAACATTTATTATCTTATTTTGTAGGTATACATCTTATTTCTATTCCTCCATTAAATGTAGTTGTAAAAATTGTTGAACATTTATTTGAAAAAAAAATTATTTATCCCCTTTCTTTAAAATTTCATGATCTATCATTTCTGATCATTTGTGATCCTCATCATTGATATTCTATTATATCCATCTATACTCAAATCTTCTTCCACCATGTTCATTTTCCCAGGGTGGTAATTTATTGAGCAGTTGTAATATTCAATCAACTCCAAAAAAAATTCATTGGACCATATTCGACTCGTTTCAAGTGAAAATATACTTTAATAATTTATTATAAATATATATTTAATACCATTCACCTTAAAGATAAATATGTCTTATCTTTAAGTAAATTATTACCTAAAAAACTCTAAATTATATGTTTGGTATTTTTGCTCATGAATTTTCAATTTTCATGAGGTATAAGATATTGCCATAACATTATTCATGATAACACATCCCGAAACCATATTATATGAATCACTACAGATGAAATTTAATTCCCCACTACAAGGAGATCAGATCATAGGTGCACTATATAACTTTATTTTTATTTTTTTGAAATTCAACTCACAATCCTCCATCCAAACGAACATTACTCCTTTCCGATTCAACTTGGTGTGTAAATTTGATAGTCATAAAAAAGAATTCAAAAAAACATTGATAATATGCATCAAAGCTGAGAATTACATAGTTATCAGTAACCCTTCATGGACTAGGCCAACATTTAATAAATTCTATTTTTGATTGATCCCTAGATATTTTCTCTCTTGATAATATGTGACCTAAAAAGAAACATTATTAAAAAAAATTTTACACTAGTTAAATTTATCATAAATCATCCCCTCTCCCAGGGCCTTCATTGAAATTAATTTGTGATATTTATGCTCTTCCATTATGATTGAATAGAAAATAATATCATCTATAATGGCTACTAAAAATTGATCTAGATAGTCTCTAATGACACATTCCATTAGATCCATCAAGATAGTGGGGGAATTAGTAAGTATAACATGCATCAATATAAATTCATAGTGTCTGTACATTGTATGAAATGTCATATTTTCTATATCCACATTTAATACCATTTATTGATGATATCCACAATGAAGTTCAATCACTTAAATGTATTGAGATTTTTGTGGTTTTCAAAATAATTCATCATGGTGGATAAGATGTTATTTTTTTCTTTATAGTGATCTTGTAAGGTTCTCAATAATCAATACACAGTCTCACAGATCCATCATTCTTCATAAAAAATATAACAGGTTCACCAAAGGATATGAACTATTATATATGAATCTTTTATAATGATTATAATTTTGTTGATAGATTACTTACTACTACCAAATTGTGTTGATTCTATAACGTGCCTTTAAAATAGTCTTGGCACACAATACCAGATATATTTTAATATCAACTACATTATTTGCTGGAAGACCTTGTAATTCATTCAGAAAGACATCATAAATCTCCCATACACTGGTAGTATTATTAATTATTTTTTTTCCACAATAATTTTATATAGATCAACTTCTTTCAAAAGGATCAAGACCCATAATATGTATAAAATTTCTATTAAAAGGATATATTAGTACATGCATCGATAGATTATCATATATTGATCTGAAATATGAAATGTGACTTCCCTTCATTGGAAATTGATATGAGATCCACATAGATAATGCAAATACATTCCCAAAATCACATCAAATTTACCCATGGGAATGAAAACAAGACTTTCAGGAAGAACGTTCCAATAAACTTGAAGCAGAAAAAAATTATAAACTTTATATGTGACCGTTGTGTCATTCAGAGTTTTCACTGCTAACACAATATCTAATGTTTGATTTATTGTGAAGATACCATTTTAAAATTATTCAGAAATAAAATATTTGGTACATCAATAATAAAATTAAACATTTTATAATATATAATGGCTGATATGTGTAACTTTAAACACTACATTATCATACTCCACACCACCAATTGTATTACTATGTGACACACCATTATATTTTTCCATAAGAGTATGCTAACATCGATCATCATCAATATAACTTGGATTATGTAATTGATTGGAATAATTCCCCATGTCCTGTAACAAGTATCATTGATGTGTAAGAGAGGTATTCTATGTATCCTTATCTCTATAAACATCATTAGACATATTTTTTCCATCACATCGACATTCAACTACCTGATGATGTTCATTTCCATAGTAAAATATTTTATATCCCATTAAGATAATTTAATCTAGGCATCATTACGCACTATGATCATAAAAGAGAAATAATCTTTTTTTCAGTAGGGTCTTTAGTTTCTCCCATGAATTATATTTGTAACTTTTTATCAAAACCATCGAACTGATGTGTTACTCCATTGATCATCTCAAACGTGAGACAATTTATAATGATTTACTCATATCTATTGATGTCCCTTATGGATAATTACATAATAATTCATGATTTTATGCCACTTAAGGATCAATAAATTTTCCTCTCATGTTGGATAATAATTCTATAAGTGTACACCGAATGTCATGTAAAATTTTATTCATTTGTACCAATGGATTAATCATTATTTTTCATAAGTTAAAGGAATTCTTTTACCATATTTTATTTAAAAAATAAAATTAATATAATTATAAAAAAAATTAATTCTTGATCTCATTCCAATCAATGAATTAAAATTAATCTCTTTTCCTTGTATTATTAATAAGGTTCCACCATTGATCATCTTCACCATCCCAAAAATTGATTTCTAAAATGAATTTATCACCATATGAAAATTAGAGAAATGAAAATGTATCTTCAGTTGTAGTAATCCATTTGTAGCCACTAATAGATCATATGAACAAATTAAAGAATGCAGAAGCTACCTGATAAAGGAATGAACATAATTTTTATCCCTCCATTGATCTTTTCAAAGTCTTGTATGATTCATATCAGGAGAATATTTTGTGAGCATAGCTGTAAGATTTTTTATTTGATATACCAATACATTTCATTTCTCATGATTCGAATAATATCATTTCATTCACACTCAGCAATAATTTTCTTACTTTATGTTCCTTCCAATGACTAAAACCAAGAATCATAGTGTGATAAACAATAATCACATTGGTAGAAACAAATAATCAAGGATAAAATTTCAATTTAGAAACATTATGTTTTATCCACGTTTATTCATGATGATTTCTAAAATAATAGGATTTTGACCTATACTTCGACATATCTTCAGGGTTCTTACTATGGGTTTCTTATCCTAGATTCCAAAGGATAACAATATTATTCCTCTAATACCGACTATAATGATGAATTTATTACATACAATGATATTACATCGATGTTTAGGAAAATTAAATACAAAATATATCAAAACATTAAATAGAAAGTATATGTATATTTTCATAATATTCTAGGAAGCACAAACAATTGGTTCATAAGACGTAATCATTGTATCCCACTTATGTCATCTCAAGTAAACCCCTTTGGATATATCATACATAATACCCTTCTTCATAACACAAGGAAAATAAAAATATAAATGGGTGAGATAAAATGCTCATTAATGGTAAAAATGGATGATATCAATCATATCATATTCATTAGACATATGAATATAAAATTTGGAAATCTTATTATGCTTATGAAATATTGTGATAACATGAAATGGGATAAATCATAAAATCCCATAAGACTAAATTAATGTAATCCCAAAAGTCATAACATAAGACATGAAATTTTCTGTCATACACATAATCATCTAAAATCATTTCATGTGTGTGATGTCTCATTTCCAATACCATAATAGAAGACAAATTCCACTAAAGAACTTATTTCACTCTTTTTTTCATCCATGTATTACTGAATTGAGAACATTCTCTTCAGAACCTTGTCTATATCATGAGATATAAATCATTATGAATATCATTAGAGGTAGATATAGGTCCCCCAAATCTCATAATTAAATCATTTTTACTTGTTCCACAATAAAAAAAACATTCACCGTAGCCCAAAATAACAAACACACTGGGTTTCTTAAACACCATTCCACTATAATCCATGTAAAAAAAAGTGTATTTCATAAATAGAATTCGATCATAAACACAATAAAATCATAATAATAATCTGAAAAAACAAGATTCTATCTAAAAAATGACATCATAGATGGAAAATTAAATTTGATAAAAGAGCTGAAATTAATTCTTGAGTAATAGATCCTTTATTCATCCAAAGAATATTCTTTTTTACAAATTCCAATAAATATTAAAGGAAAAATAATTTTATGAAAATAAAATTTAAATCATTTAAATTAATATTCATGAAAATAAGGCTTTATGATGGAATAAAAATATATTCATTTTGTATAATTTAAAAGAGAATATTCTTCTCATTATTTTTTTAGATTTTCACAAATTACATCATATTGAAAATGATAAATTACTATTTTCATACAATTTAATAAAATTTCATTAATGGGTAAAATTGACATTAAACTAATATAGAAGGATTTAAATAATGTTTTTTGGAATATATGTGTAAGAAAAATGGACGTGGATGTTAAATAAACCCATGTACATACATACAAATAAATGATGACAAAAAATAATGATATTTCTATATTATCCCTTAACATATGTATGATAACCTTTGAATGTACTTGAACCCCAAATATAATTATTCAAATAAGATCTTCTAATTATTATAGAATCATTTTCATTTTTATGATAACATATAAGACCAAAATATTATCTATTTTTTAATAAAATTTCCATATTACTTGTTTTCCAGTTATTGACTATATCATTATCTTATACATGTTGTGTCAAATAAGTTATTTTTCCAATATCTGACCTAATTATATAATAAAAAAATTATATTAACATAATATATATCATATTTATTCATTATATAAATAAATATAATAATGTTTTCATGAACATCATGTAGAATGAAACACATCACATTGTGTAGATAGTAGATCGTATGTATGCATGAGGGAAGAAATCATTATCGTAATTATAGAATGGAAATGAAGTAAATATTGTAAAATATTTCATAATCAATATAATTTTATATCTTTTATATGATTTTCATAGGGGCGCACATCATGATTGTACTAACCGTCACTGACTGTCACATTGTACCTCGCGTTCCTACTTTCCTATGTCAGGCGACATCAATTGCCTCTTCGGGGACTTTTTAACCTTGATTGAAATTGGATGATTGGTTGTTAGTTCCTCCATCTATCAATTCATCCATAGTGCTCATTTCCTAGTATGAGACTCCCTTAGAGATTATGTTGTTGTTCTTGAAACTATTTTTGGGTAAAATCTCATCGTGTATGCTGGTTAATACACTACATCTATCATGAAGTTCCAGGGGTCAAGTCCTGTAAACATCCATCACATAAGAGAGTAGCCACATTGTGGCATTGTTGGGATTCCATGATGGAGAAAAACAGTAACATCCATATTTTTCTTCATCATAGGGCTTCTAAATGGCACAAAATCAGTAGGTTTCCCACATCGATTGTGGGTTATATTATGCTAGCGTCATGTATCGGAGGTTTCCATGAGAATACAATGTTTAACAATGGTTATGTTGTGAGTTTATCATCCTTAAGAGGTAGATAATACTGATAATAAAAATAATAAGAGTCAAATAAATGGTTATATCCATTTGAGGGAACACCTTGAGTGTTTACCGGATGGATGGATCAGAATTACCAATTAGGATAGACCCATGATGGTGTGTCCCTAAAAAATGGAATGTTTCACACTCTAAAGGCTGATTTGGAAGCCTCATGGGGATCAACAGGGAATGTGGTCCAAAAAATGGGGCACCAAGGTTTTCGATTGGATGTTATTGAACCTAATGGAGGAATTCTACAAATCCTTATAGCAGGTAATCAAATCCCACATAGTATTAATCAAGGATTTGGGGCTTAAGCACTGAGACTAATAGAGTGATTCTCAGAGTAGAAATCACATGGATGAATGGATGTTACACACTGATATAAACAGTGTTGATTAATTTACCCCACCACCATAAAGGTGGGGTTATGGACTAGATGGACAAGGCTAACACTTGGTTATATACCTATACGAATTGTGTGATCCCACTGAGATGTGGTGTCCCAAATAAGAATTAGAATGTATGATTGATGAAATAAAAATTTAGATGAGATTAATGGAGTTAAACTAACTAGAATTTGAAAATGTTGGGTTTGAACCTTATGGAGGTATCTTATGTATCATTCATAGGAGGTTGGGATCAATGCCAATGTCGTTCTGGATTTGGGCGATGAGTCACCTGAGGAGGCATCTCTAGAAAATGAATACATGGATGTGACCTGAACGAAATGGAACCATGGGATGAGAAAATATATTCCTAAAACAAATTGGATCAAGGGAGATATGATGATGAGACATTAATGATGGTCTGTAACCTCAAAAAGGCTTTCTATGTATCCTCGTTGCAGGGAATCAAAGCCACATTGTTAAGCATGGGTAATTGAATCTGGGTGTGCAATAAGGAAAATGACTCTAAGACATGTTGGGGATTATGTGTGTTTAGATTTACCTCACAAGATGGATACTCTTGTTTGGAGGAGTATGAATCAAGTGAGTGAGGATTATGTGGGGTTAGGTGCCCTGGTGGGTTGTAACACCTCAGGGATGTGGATCTAGGAGATGTGTCCCAAAAAGAGAACCTGTCACACCTAGAGGATAAATCCCTATGTGGGACCACCAAGGTTTACCATTGGCCAGGGTTTTAACAAAATGAGGCTTCCAATGTACAATTCCTATTAGAAATGGGTCAAAACCCATGTTGTTTGAGAACAAAAAAGGTATAATTTCTTGTCAGTGTAAGAAAAGGTGTTTGTATTAAACCACCAGAACGATACTTAAATATTCCCATGACATGAAATCAATGACTATGAAGATTAGTAGATGGGTGATGTATTTTAATGTAATGTGGGATGATTAGTGAACCGATTTGAAATGGCAGGAAAAAATTGAATGTGGTCATGAACCACATGGAGGTGTCCTACATACCCTATGTTGAGGACCGGGATCAAAGTCCACATAATTCAAGGTGGGGAACATAATCAGGTTTTACACAAAGTATTGTGACCCACAGACATGGTAGAGCTTATGTACAGTCAACATTTCATAGAAGATGACATGGTTGAAGCCTAATCTATTCCCATGCGAGTTAGGATCGATGTGAGAAATAAGAGGTGACAAATTATATGACAGTGGTGTCTTGAGAGGTGCATCCACGTGGGTGTTCTATTGCTTTAGCATGGATAAAAGGATAGAGAGACAATATTTGGGACATACACCCTGAAGGAAACCCAAGGAGTATTTTGGGATGTATTAGGAGTTTATGGTCATCAAACACGGAACACCCTATCAAGGTGGGATGTGGATTATAAAAAGGCTTCCCGAGGAGTGCACAAAGACAAACAATAGGCATAATGAGATGTTAGACTGAAATGGTAGGAAACGAAAGGCTTCTTGTCCCATCATATCTCTAGATCACTTTGGCCTACCACACATGTAGAAACTCATAGTTAAAAAACATGTGTTGGTTATGTGGGGTGTTTGTCTGTTCAACATCTTGCAGATAAGACAAGTAGGACTCACTCCCCCCTAAGACAAGTATAATTTTTACAAACCTTCACATGGGGAATGAGGGGAAAATGAAAAATATAATTAAGTGTATGGGTGGTCATTATAGGGTCTCATGATAGCATGGATATACGAAGACAATATAACCATTGGCATTCCTATGTGAAGAATAATACGTCTAGAAAACACACCGTGAAGAACCACTAGAGGAACTATGAAATATCTTTGTATAAGCCTAGAGATCGACATGGGAGGAAGTATCGGGAAGATTGATACATCGAAATTTTGGGATTAATGATTTTAGGGTAATTTATGATGAAAATGGGCTTAAAAATTGAAGGTTCCTCGTAAGGCACAGTAAAATGTCCCCCTATGAAGGGATGAGCTTCACCAAGCATGGAGACCCTGTAGATGGATGGATTTAACATGATCTTAAAGGATTATTCAAGGGGTATGACTGCATTGAGAAGTATGTATTATCCAAAATGGCCTCATTACTTCATGAATGATATAGTTATTAATTAAGGGAATCCTAATTTGAAGCAGGGGAAGAATGAAGAACAGGTAAAATCTAGTTCACAATTCGCGAGTACCTTTAGAGATGAATTTTATATCTAGTTCATGGAGAAATGAGATCTTTGCAAAATAAGAGCACATAAGATTAATGGTTTGGGTTTCGATCGATTGGAGTGGGGGTGATACACCTCTTTACAGACTCCATGTGTCACAGATTCACTATTAGTGAGTCGTGGAGATGATGGTGATTTGTGATTGGAGGAATCTTCCTTATACAAGTAGAGGCTTCCAACATAGCTTTATAGTGGTCATTGGGTTCATAAAAATTCACATAGTATTCAATATTTACTCTACAATGGCCTCTATGCTCATCAAACATCATATAAGATCCCATATTTTCTCTAGAGTAGTCTCAAAGATGTCTATTTGCAGGCTTAACTCCGTTCATCGGGATGGATGATATTGCAATAAAGCCTTGTAATGATGGGAGATTTGTTGATTTGTGTGCCTTTTTTTATCTATTTATATGTAAGGATTTTGGTTCCAACACATTCCTCCTCCCCTTAAAAATGGGATCTGAGAAGAAAATGAGGTTGGTGTTCTGAGGGGTCACTAAAATTATGTAGATCACATGTCTTATTTGTGATGAAAATGAGAAGATGTGTATGGTGGGATCACCACTATTTGACCGTTGTTTCAATATGAAATGGCCCGCCAAGAAGCTTATCAGGAAGTATTTGTTAATTCCACTCGAAGGGGAGACATGAAGAACAATCATAAGCTTGTGGAATGTGTACAGAGTCATTCTTATCATGATTCTATGGTTGAGCTATTGTCTGATGAGAATAATGAACACCCCATATGAAAGAGGTTACCAATATACAAATTTTGTATGATGTATTATTTCATGATCCATGATGAATGTCGGGACTGACCATCTTAAGAGTTTCATGGCACGCCATGCCAATATCAATCATTTTGGGCCTCCTATGGACACACTTGGAAGGACCATACACATTTTGTTGTTGAATACCATTACAAACACGTCAACAATGTTGATAGGAAAGCCTTGGAACCATAGTTATCTCCACCTAAATACAACAACATCCTTAAAGATACCATGGGTACCTCAAGGAAGGGATGGAATAATAAATGGGATTTATGCCAGGGAAGAAACTTCATAGATGAGTCAACATGTTTCTAATGGGAGTTCACATACTTTGATGAATTTATTACAAAGATGTGGTAGGAGGACTTGTATGAGGATGCCTGTTATTCTCAATTCCTCTACTACCAGCCCAAATAAACAATTCAATAGCTACTGAGTTGGTGGTTATCAAGGACTAACATGTTCCATTTCATTCTTGGGGTGGTCGGAATCTCCCTCTAGGATCTTCCCCAAATTTCAACGATTCCCATTTTTGTTGAAATGTATGAGGAATTAATCCTTTTAGAGAATACATAGGGGGGGGGGGGTTTGAGAAGAGTTCATAGATGGAAATGATGTTGATGGAGATGAGAAAGGAAAAATAGTTTGTGATAGACGTCCATTTAAAAGAGTTGTTTTTGTGTTTCCTAAATTTCACTCCATAGGATCAGGTCGAGGGAGAGGATGTACCTAGGAATATACCAAAATAGTTTTCCGACCTATTCAAGTGGAACATAGAACAAAAAAGATGGTTCTTATTAGCATATCCTATAGGGAATTATATGTTTCCAAGGGTTTTAGTGTCAAATATGAATAGAAACCAGTGGTTAGTTTGGATTCATTTATTTTTGTTCTCATTTTTTGTAGATATTTTTAGTTAAGTATGAATACATTGATGTAAAGACAATAATATTTAACATGGAGGACATGCAGGCCATGGGACTGCACATCATCCATGGGATCATGGTACTTGAAAAACATTTCAAGGTGTTATGACACAACAACGAGGTAAAAGAAGCCCCAACATGTGTGTGGGATGATATAGTATTTTTATAATTGATTGACAACACAAATAACAGTTTATGAATATTTGAACCCCATTTAACCCCTAGTTCAGACATTCAACCATATATTTTTAATATAATGGGATGTTTCCCTACTAAAATGACTTCATTTGTTGTACTGATCAACGTTTGGAGGGTGGATGAATTCAATTTCAATCCATTCCCACTTCCTACATGATTATTCACTAATGGAAGTCCTGGAAATTATGATCATCAATCATATCTCATGGACTTTCGAGGTGGGTTCATGGTGGTTCAGGAAGATTGTGAGCCTATTTGCGAGACATATACCCCACATCACACAGTGAGGCTATTTAGGTGGAGGAAGTACTTAACCATGCATATTTAGATGGGGGTATTTCATAAGGACCACCCATGTATACTATGGTAGATGTTTCTTATGTTCACATAGAAAGATGGGAAGACGAAGAATGTGTTGTCTCCTCCCACATATGGCTACGGGCTAGTCAACAATTAAACAAAGAGCTAGGAGACATTCATCCCAAGGTAGATACTAAAGAGAAAGACTATCCATGTATAATATGGGGTGAACCCTCAACCCTAGGATTATATTTAGACAATGGGTTGGACACATTGTTGTCGAAGAACAAGTGCACATCATGATGGTGGGGCTGTAACTTCAGTATGACCAGAAATACCAAGGCCTACTCCATGTGATTGTGAATTAGTATTGGTGGAAAAACTGATGGATCCAATTGAGAATATTTTGGAGGAAGGAAATACACCAATAGGGTTTCACTGGATACCTAACTAGGCTTCTGGGAAGCATCATTGCTACATAGACATGACTTTGGATGCAATTTATCCAAAGGATTGAAAAACCTGGGATGTTAATAAGAAATTAATCTTCCCTTTCTAGATGTGGGTCGCCCTATTAGTATAAGGATGTACATTTCAGTTATTTTTTACGATAAGTCCATCATTATAATGTCTCATGTTGAGTATGGGAAATGAAAACCTGAGATGGAAGGCTTCCTGCAATATCAGGGCATTCAGACTAATGATGAATTAGCTGAAATTCAGGCTCGATTGAATATCCTAGCCATTTCTGTCTACTAATGAGCTATGAGAGAGATACCTATTTTATTAGGAATCAAAAATAAGTATGGGGATAAATTTTTGATAAGTTAATTCCTTTAGAGGAAGGAAATGTATAATCCTCAAAGGTGAAGTATTGGCCAATAATTTTGAGGTAATCTCTCAAATATACCATTGTTTCATGATCTTATCCATTTCATACATGTTTCTCAGTATAAAAAAGTCATGTAAATGAGTGGCTAATATGAAATATACATTCACATATAAAAAATATGTAGTTTCATGATCTTTTCTCAATATGATTGTGTGTGACGAGTCTAGCATGGATGTGATGACTAGGGTGACCATTTTGAAATATTCAGATTATCAAATGATATATGTGGGGTGGGTAATGTCTTAGGATTCTGAATGTACCAACTCAAGGGCATGATTATATATTTGACATTGGTAAGTCTTCTCTCTCATATAACCTTAAAATTTTACATAGGACTCAGACAACTGACGTAATCCCTTTCTGAACAGTTCATCAAGCAGCATGTGAAATGATATTGAGTATGTTTGCAGTCACTAGAAATCATTTCTTAAGAGAAAAAATTATTGTCGTGGAATCAAGTATCCAAGATTCCTAGGCCACGTCGATCATGTCTTTAGATAGAGCCACTCACATAGTATACCCAGAACCTACTGATGTAGGATCTAGCTATAAAGATCCACCATATGATGTGGAATCTATCTCATCTTATTGGATTACAGAGGAGGGTATTTCCACTGATCTTTCAGAGGAATTCCTAGAATATTATCCTTTTTACCCATAAGATCTAGAAAATACCACTTTTTGATGAATATGGTAGACATGTGGTGCGTTGAAAGTCATTGAAACTGATCAAGTGCTTCATTGATGAAACTCCACAAACAAAGTGGATAAATCAGATGGGATAACATAACCATTGGTTGTGAAACCTATTCTTCAAAGGGGTAGATGAATCAATTATACATATGATCATCTAATAATATCTCATGGAGAAGATACAATATTATGATAGTGACCTTAGTGTCTCCTAGATGTGAAGGAATCCTATCAACACTCTAATGCTTCAGGAGGCTGACCATATAATACAATTCATAGAAAATTGGATAAAGGAGCACTCTTATTTAACCACTAGAAAATTTGAACTCATATCATGGTTATGGGTTCTATTGGGAAAGCTAAAGTGAAGTTGAGGCAAGGATCCTGTGAAGTGGTCGACAACCGGGCTGAAAAAGATTGAGTATAGATCATGTCTAATGAACTTATTCCTATGTCGAATGTTGAAGGAAGGAAGCTCAGAATGTGACATAGACTATTTGATGACACGCCCCAAAAATATGTGGATATTAAACACTCCATAAAAGGTTCCAATCCATAGGGGATACATTTTTATAAACCCAAAAACATATTCACATTACTTCATTCTAATTCAGAATGCATGCCGGGAAATCATGTTGTTGTTTTTGATTATTTCACTCTGACCATTTAAAAACAACAAAAAACGTATCCTTAAGATACCATTGGACATTCTCGATGTGATAAACATGGGAGAAACATATGATATATCAAATTGGATACGCGTCTGACATCCAATCATTGAACACTCAGGGTTATCATGACCACCCAAAGTTCCAGGATGAGAGATGAGGCTATATCTTGAGATTATGGTTATTAGATAGCCAAATTTCCCTTCCAAACGAGATCTAGTGCACAAACGGGTTGATGCAATGGGTGTTGGATCCAATCCTAATTATGTGGAACAAATAGTGGTAATCAATATACCAAAAATTCATAAGGTAGTGATGGTGTAATGATGATATAGGATAACTATTGTCTATTTTCTAAACACCATACCTATATCATTTTATCCTTTAGTAGGGACAAACAAATGAGGTCTAACCGCTGACCATGTTCAAAACAAAGGGCCAAACTCAAAGTGTCATCCAATGTGTTCTGTAATGCTGGTACATGATGGTAGGTGAGCCAAACTACTATGGGGAAAGATCATTAGGGGGTTCTCTCTGATGTCAATGTGTATCCAAACATAGGGCACAAAAATCATGGAGATGGAGAGATGGATTGTCCTAATAGATTCCAACACTCTTGAAATTACATCCCCTTAATGAAAGAACATTGGTTGAGAACATTGATCTGATTCAATATCAATCCAACTTCCAGAGAATACCTCTCTAGTGGGGACTTATGATGATATGTTTTTTTATCATTCAAATAAGGATGATAGAAACATTCTTTAGCATCATATTGTGATGGAAATGAATGGAATAGTTTAACATCAAATGAAAATTATGTTAAACATAGTTTAATGTAATACTACCAAAACCCCATCTATTTTTTTAATGTCGTGTTATATAGACTAGGGGATCATAGATTAATATCATAGAGTTCATAACGTAAGGTAAATGGTCCCAAATGTCTTATTAACCTTTGGTTGGGCCCACAAAAATGTTTATATGTGTATCCAAGTATCCTATGAATGAATGAATCAATCCATAAATAGTTCTTCAATTCATTGTAGTTTAATTTCATGTGTTACGAAAGTCACAACATAGTTTTTTTTCAGACAACTAAGACATGGGTTCTCCAAAAGAAAAATTTGTGGTGTAGTAAAAAACCCAGCATGAATGAGGAAAATGAATTCCACACCACACCACACATTTTTAGAAGTGGTTTCAAGGCCAAGATAACTAGAATGAATAGTATAAAATCTCATGGTTGGATTCATGGATGAGATGTCTTGATGTCACTACATATCATGTGTGGCATGAATCTATCAATACTAAGTTCCTCAATTCTATATAGGTTAACATCAGGTGGTAAGGACACAATAGTTTAAAGTCATGTCAAATGTGAAAGAATTATTTAACATCATAGGGATTATATAATAGATATAATAGTTTAAAGATTTTTGATCTCAGACCATGGGGTGGTTCAATCTTATACATGGGTATTACCTCATAAAAAATCTCATGCGCACTAGATAATGATTAAAGTGGAAATCAAGAGATGGTATTTGGAATCCCTCATCATATGAGACTGCAAAATAAAGGAAAATAAAGTTTTAGTTGGAGAAACCCAAACAGGAAAACAATCATACTTGATGTATACAAACATACAGAGAGATAAAATGATAGGAAAACAGGAATTACTACACTCTATATTTAGGACATAATGAATGTGGATATATCAATGGACGATAACTACTGACCATCTTCACAAAAAGAAATAAATATCACGTCACCTAGAATGGTGACAAACAACTGCGGATCAGCAATTGAACATATTGAAAAATTATGACATGTAACATATTTTCATATGAGAACATTCAGGTCATTGGCCACTGATGGTATGTAAGAAAATGTGGCATGAGACCAGGCTGACTGGGGGACCTTTTGGATGTGAAAGATAATAGATAATAAAATAAAGGGGACATGTTATGTGTGGATGATCCCATATAGACTAACCTCACTGAATAAGGATGAATGAAATGGGATTTACTCTAAAATGAATCTCACAACATGACTATCATACCATGATGTGGATGATTATTATGAAATGGCTCAAACACACTGCATATTCCTAGGAGAACACATGTTGAAATGGACTGGATGGATGAAAGCGGTTATTGATAGACCATGGATGGGATGTTTAGGTGTCTATATGTATCCCATAAGGAAGAGAATCAAGGAATACATATTTCTAGATATTGAATATAAGGAGTTTGATACCAAAAGGTGTGATATCCTCTCAAAAGAGGAAAATAGAGGTTTTTATGAAATTTAATTTATAGGGAAATCGATTTCCAAAATTATTATTTTGAATTTGTCATGTTGGGACCCAAAGGTGCCTAGTTTATTGTCATCTGCATGGGACATGCCTGTGCAGATTATTATCAAGAGGTAAGGATGAATGAGATCTTATTTTATGTCCATAGAGATCATAACCAAAGGAGAAACATCCAAGGAGGTTATTTTTGAGGTGGATCAATAATTTTGCCTCACATAAATTGGCACCAAATAGAATGTCATAAACTACACCACAAATTATAGGGATGTAGACTTCTAGTTTAGGGTCATAGTTTGTGGACTATGATAATGAGATCTACAATGTGATGCCAAAATAAAACCCAATTTGAATGTGGACCCAAGAGGTCCACCATTCATTACAAATCCTCAAGAGAATGCACACAATGTAAGAAGTAATGATGCTTGGACTTTGTGACCTAAACTATCAATTAAGGGGTTTAAAGTTTTGATCATATGTTGTAAAAATATCAATGCGGGTATAAAACTTACCAAAACATGTAATCCCATGTTATCTATGCTTGGAGTTGAAAATATGTGGAAGAAAAGATTTTTTCAACATATGTAAATTTTAATTAAGGAAATGGAGGTGATGGGGTCATGGATAACCCGATGACAATAGATTTCCAAATCAATGCATAAAGGTTCATCGAGGAATAACAAAAAGGGTATCATGATTCATTTTAAACCTAAATACGAGAGTATAAAATTGAATCACATGCCCAAAATTTGGGGCGTGATTGAGTTTGATATAAAAATGAATGATTATAGATAACCATGTCCAGAATAGATTATCAATATCATTTGACATGGAATGGGAAAGAAACCAAGGATCAACCACTGATCATATTCTCTACATGGTACTTCAATTTTTTTGATTGAAATGCTATAATACATTGGCTCTTGATGGTAGGTGATCGAAATTGTCTTGGGACCACACCGTCTTGGAATCCTTTCACCTTAAAGATTATAGAGACCGAAATAAGCGGAACACAGAGCATTCTGGTGGGATGAGAATATGTAAATGAAAAATCCAACACTCTAGGACCCATAACATAGTGGATATGAGCATTTGGTGAGGCAAGTTAGTGGTTGAGCGATTAAACATTAGGTGCAGGACTCAAAATGGAAAAGGGGAAAATGGGCTGATCATCCAAAGGCTAGACTGTAGGATAAAACGTTTAGGGGTTCCTATGAATCATGTTTGGGAAGGAATCAAGCCGTATATAATTCTTTAGATGTCGTGTATTTTAGTGGACATCGGTAATGACCGAGATGAGGGAATAAGGTCTTTAAGGGGATGTTCATGGAATAATAAAACAAACCTGAAGTGAATGAGTACAATGAAGTCCACATCACACTATGCATCTATACAATGGGGAACATATCCCATGAGGCTGGGAAAAGGAATGGAAGAACACGAGAATGAACTTGGGGAAAGTATTTCTTATCATTCCTATATATCCTATGAGGGTAGGATTAAATACATACGTAGATCTATAGATGGAATGTAATTTAACATTTCATAGTATGAATGGAGAATGAATAAACTTATCATGATGGGTAGTACATGGTTTGGCCATAGTGAACCATAAGTGATTGAGGACTAATGGGATGTCCACACCACACCAACTGCAATCCCTAAAGTGAACCATGGGCTAGAGGGGATGAAAATGTAAAATGGTAAAAAAAACTAGGGATAGAACCAATGAAAAGGGAAATAGGTGTTCCTACATATCCTAAGAGAATCAGAATCATTCCATACGTAGTTCTGTAAATTTCATGTAAATTAATGTCATGTGGTGAGGATGGATGTGAGGAGGAATGCTCTCAAGAAAAAAGGATCAGATTTCATGGCCATTGTAAACCTCGCAAGAATGAGTACCAAAGTGCTGAGACACCACACCAATTGAAATCCTCGATGAGAGACAAAATCATTGTGAAACCAAAAGTATGGGATGTATTGATGATATGGACCAGAAGAAAATCTGTCAAGGTGATCATATGAATCCTACAAGTTTAAGAATCAATCCATATGTAGTTCTTGATATAACATAAATTATAACATCATGTGGTATGGATGTTGTTGGGGAAGGTATATATTTATATGGGAGGCACACAGTGTTTCCATTATAATCATGGTGTGAATGGGGACCAAAGAAAAGTCCACACCACCCCACACACTCCTAGATGTAATCCCGTGTTGTAAGACATGAAATGGTGGAGGATGGGATAGACCCGAAGACCAATTGTCTAGTAGTTCATATGTATCAAATGAAAGATGGAATAAATCCATACACAGTTATGGAAATACCATGTAGCTTAATGTACTTCAGTAAGGAGAACTTATTACAATATAGTTTATGGACATGTTACTAGGACAGTGGAGGGAATAATTTATGGTCATAGAGGTCAAACCATGAAACATATTCACCATTTTCTATTTATCATCATGTAGGATGTAATCTCAGCTATGATATGTATTTCACAAGGAATTTAGAATTTTTGGGATGAGTATTGAACTCTCTATCAATGGTGACTAAAGAGTATTCACTATTGGGGTAGACATTGTGGATGGTGTAAGGTCCTTCCCACATGACCTCCATTATTGATGGACTCATTCCGAGTATCATCAATTTCCTCCTGGAAAACACCATGTCACCCTGAAGGATAGAGTATATATGGTATTTCTAATGGAAACCCATGGAGATCTTATTATTGCAGCTCTACAAATTGTGAATTTTTTAGATTCTATACTCATAAAGGGTTTCCAATTCATCCATATAGACTTATTCCACATTATGGTATATTTTTATAAATGAGTGATGTACAAAAAAACTTCCATATAATCTCAATGGGAAGAACCACCCATGTCCAGTAAACCATGGACTATGGGGTCTTCTGGGTGGAATTGCGAGTCACTGTCAGATAAACCCCAATAGATTTGGAGAGCATATAAAGAAAATTCTTCTTATTCTGAAAAACCATATTTTGCAAGATGTTATGGAGGGTATGATTTAATTCCTCAATCTATCCATTTTCTTGACCATGATAGCTAAAAGTGTGGCCAGATATAATGTTGTACATGGAATATAGTTTATTCTGCAAGCCTACTCGAATGTATATTCCATTATCGATGATAATTATTTAAGGTAATATTTATTGATTAATGATATATGAGATAAAAATTCAATGATAAAATGGTCCTTTATATCCTTGAGCACTGTCATATCTACCCACAAGAAAAAGTAATCTGTTGTAGTCTTGCAAAACAACCACTTGTGATTTGTTTTTGGTGGGCATGTCCCTATGATGTCATGACCCTAAACCATCATGGTTCAAGATTAATTGGTATTATGTAGAGGATCTATCAGTTGGTGCACAATTATGGCATTGTTATTTCAAGTGTGACATCTTTTGGTTACCTAAATGCATTTATGGATCATAGTGGTTTAGAAGTAGTCCATCCATCAGATCTGATGGTAACTATTTCACCCTTCATGATGAGCTCAAAAATAATCAGTATGAACTTCCAATCTAAATTATTAAATCTCATCTCATTTAATTTAGCAGAACATGACTCCATCGAACCAACTATTGTAGAAGATTTGGTCAAGGATGGACCACTCTGGGGGTGAACTGCACTTCACACTGATGAATTCCCTCATGTTTAGCATAGTCTTCTTAGATATGTCCATGTTGTATTTATCAAAAAAATAGGTCATCCAATCAGGGATATATTCTAATATAATAGGTTGATATAGAGGTATCTATGTGGATTCATCCATTGTGAGATCGATTACCTACCAGATATCATCATCATCTATAGTGACAAGAGTGATGACTCTTCTATTTTCCAAATTGTTTATCAAAATCGTCCATGTCATTCTCTTCAAGTGATGATACAAGGCCAGCCAATGTGTTCGTTCTACCATTTTGTGACTGCGGAAAAAGAATGACCAAATTCCAGGAATGGAACTGGGTCATTAACGGGCGAGTTCACTCAAACAAGAGTATGACCTCTAAATTCTTAACGACATAATCCCTATTTACCTTCTTGATGTCCAGTTTAAATTTACCCTTTAGATTTAGGTGATGAACATCAATCTTGATGTCCATATAGTGAACATTAATGAGGGCCTATTAGTATTCTTCATATATGGTGCATCCTTATGACAACAAGAACAAATAAAGCATAACAACTTGTGTAGGCATGATGAAGACGATACACATGAGTACTGTGTTGAGTCTAGGGTCATTGAGTCTTCTAATAATAGGGATCTGTGAGGTTCCATCAAATTTAATCATCCATCATGACATAAATAGATCTACAAAGAGCCTAGCCAAATTTCAAAAGTTATGATTTACACAACTCTGTGGTGGCTGGAAAAGAGTCAAAGAATTCTACAAGCATATGACCCATGGCAGCATTTTACGGGACGAAATTGATGTTGAACGATCAATGTATCACTTACTACCTATAGAGTTGTCCATTAAATATAGGGAGATTCAGAGTATATATTAAAAATTTCACACAGGACAACAAATGTATTTCATGGTGCTGTAGATAATGCTGCAACTTCTGCACTACAAAAACTAGCACAGGGAAGTTCTTATCAATAGAGGAGTATCTGGTCTCTGTATCGAGGATCATTCATTTGAGAAAGTATAAACTATTATCCATACAATAATTATTATTTAGGGAGATAAGTTCATCAATTGAACATTCATGAGTGGTCACATAAAGGATATTTAGATTTCTAACGATGGATGGCATAAGGACTAGATGTTGTTGAGAAGAACACTTCGATCTCTTTAAAGGTGGTTTTACACTCATAATCCCACCATTAGATGGAAATTTTCTTCAATATCTAGGAAAATGACTTTAAATTTTTGGATATATTCACAATTTATTGGTCTATATAGGCCATTTTTCCTTGAAAACTTCGGAGATCCTAGAGATTTCTCACACGTGGCATCTGACTGATAGCCTTGATCTTCTATAGATCGATCTCGATGACTCTACATCTGACAAAAAGAAAAGAAACATTCTAGTGGGGTCCCTGAAATCACACATCAAGGGGTTAATCATTTGATGTTGGGAGAGGAGGAAGATGAATACTTTCTCATTATTTCTAAGATGATCCTGATGCTAGCAAGATTAGACCAATAGATTTTCCGCGTAGCATTCCACTAGCGTCCTGACAATCATCATGAAAATAAGGTTCATGGGAACATGATAGGTGGATGATACATTATTCAAACCAATAGGAATTACATGGTAATAGAACATACATTTTATTTTTATTAAGATGATAAAATATTCATAATCATCAGACATTAAAATTTGGTTTTATCTAGAAAAATAATAAATGATTTAGAAATCCTAGAATATAGTAGTAGAATTGATAAATTTCTCTATCAAAATAATGTGATAGTCATCCTTCATATAGTGGTAGTATAAATATTAGATGTTGATGCAGAATATCAACTATTCATTTTTCTTATAGATGGGGATGATGTTGGATAACCATTTGGGGTACTAGAAATACAATAATAAGTTGGATTTGATAATCTTATCAACTTCATCCACGACTATGGAACCATGAGAGGGGTGTATCTTTCGGGGAGGCTGTTTGAATCTTTGATGACCTAATAGGATTCTGAGATGGTTGAAGACAATTTGTGTATCCAGTCAAGGAATCTTGGCATGGATCTAGGAAAATATATCTTGATGCTACTTCATGAAATCAAAATATTGTTTCTTCTCTTAATTTATCATGGTTGTACTGATCATCATTGTTCTCACGTCTACCTTGGAAATGAGAATCATATGTTCCAACTCATTGATCATGGTGGAGACACCTTCCATAAATTGAGGAGGAAAATCATCCAAATCCTCTATATGTCGTTATTGTGAGAATCATCTAAAGGAGAAATTCTTCTATATGAATGGGGCCCAGTTGAATACTGGTGCTGACCAAAGCAGTACTAAATTTTTTTTTTGGGAGACACTCACACTATAGAAAATATCTGTCACCATGGGGATGACATTGAAAAATCATATAGAGTTAATGGTCTTTGTAATCACTCGATCATGATTCATGTAGAAGAACGAGGTGATCTCCCAACATTCCATGTATATGATAACTCTCAAAACCTTTATCTTTTAGATGGCAAAGCAATGTACCAATTCAAGTGTATAGGCCTCGAACTAGTGAATCATATGGGTGAAGGAATCGTACAATATTTTTCGTCGGTTAGTCGCAACAGTTGTGCACTCTAACATGTTAGCCTAAACCTACATAACCATGATCTAGTATTAGTTTTCATCTAAGTAGTGGGGATCAGAAAATTCAAAGAGAGATGAATCATCTTGATGCATGCCAAATCGACCATTAAGAGAGTACATGATGCATTGGTGATTTGAGGAGGGAACTGATGCATTCGAGTGGATCTAGGGTCTAACCCACTAACAATTGTAGGAGGTGTCATGTGAGACAACCATGAATACAATGATGGTAATCATGCCACCCAATTGGTCCTTTAAGTGGAAATTTCCAGGTGACATCAGATATGTTATATCATAACCATTAATATTCTTGTTAGATGGATTTATATCAACCTCAGTTAATGAAAACATGAAAGGTGTCTACGTTGGGATAAGATTGATACAGAAACTTGTGTGGACAAGATAGTGATGGAACCTCATCCCATTGAACTAGAAAATGATATACAATGGGTGGATCTTCCACGAACAAGAGAACCATCATATTCCCTAATGAACAGGATGATGTACTAACATTCTATATGCTCCAATTCTTTATCATGGAAGGAATCTTTATTCGCTACCTCAATTTTGAACTAGAGGGGGATACTCAAAGCCTTTTTGAGGTATTCACACACATCTGAAGACATGTAGAGAAAATCAAAGATCAATAAATTTTAATTAATGAGAGTGAGTTTCTTATGAATTTCATTTATACATTCATGGAACTCGTGTCATATAATTGGATGTATCTCTTTAGCAAGGGGTACGACATGAACTACTAGTTTGACTATATGATTCCAACTTGTGGTCTGGACATAATGATGCTCAATAGTTGAACCATGAAATATTATGACCAATTTAGGACTAGATGGATGAGGTATTTCCACAACTGTACATGGTTAATCATAGTGTGCTCACAGAATCAAAATCCTGATCAAGAAGAAAAAATAGTGCTAGGAACAAATTTGATTAGATATAATGAGAGGGATGCACATACTGATCTATACAATGATCATTCTATTAGGTCTCGATGGAATGCATGGATTGGTTTTACGCACTAGATGTTGGATTCTATCAATTCACATATCCATGAAATCACCTGTAATAATGTTGTTTTGGGATATTAGGAGGGTATACATGTCATCATCGTTATCAAGAACAATTTTAAGATCCCCAAGCTATATGGTGTCTACCAAATTATAATCTTAACCGTCACTTGAATAATCCTCCAATACTGAGTGGATGGTGTGGGAAATACGAATCATTGGGGTCATAAAGTCGATGAAAGTGTGGATGAATTTGGTACTGGTGGGGTAGTTAGTCTTACATTTCATTGTATGTTCCTGTTCATTCAGAAATTGGAAGGAAGAGCTGTAAATGAAACAAAAGCAGTTGTGGGATGTGTGGAAAACTCAAAAGGCTCGAGCTGGTTCAAACGAGAAAATATGAGACCATGATAATGACTGGATTTCTTTCATGACATTCATTCTTCATACTTCTGAGACCCACAACTGCTGACCTGCTACCATCCACCCTCAATGTCACTATCAAGATTTGTTAAAACACACACTACCTGCACTAGGGATAGACCAAATCTAACTATGTTTTTTTCAACCTGGTAATGAAGCCATTAATTTAACACATAACATTATTTTAACTATTTTCCTTAGGATCTGGTGATAGGGGAAGTAGTTTTGGTGATTGATAATATTAGGCTCTTCATGATTTCTCCCTGTTGGTAGCCACAGAACTCCCTGATCCAAGGATCTCTGGAAATAATCACTGACATGATCCTTTTAAAATGAGGAGGTATGTTTTCTTCTATCTGAGAAAGGATGTATAGGATTCTACCCCTAATGGTGTGATGAATTATAGATGGGTGTTGGAACCAACATATCTCACATTGGGACATTGGTTGATGGGGTGGATCCTACAGAATCTTAGCTCGGTACAAAAGACATGTAGGCTGAGGCTGAGGCATTTTCCCCAATGATGTTGTGGAGGATGTCATACTGAAAAAACTTCTAATGGTATGGGGGCCTCTACTTTTGAAACAGTGACTGTCTTGACCATAAAACTCCCTCTTGTAGGAGCTGTAAGAGGTATCAGACATGCCTATCTTTTTTTCTGTAACGGTTCATCTAGGTTTTATTCTTTGTTAGATAAATCTTGAAGTCCTCTAAGGATATTATCATTGATGAGTTATAAAACTAATTTAGTCTTCACATTTCCCATTCCCGTCATTAGAAATTGCTTAAGATTCAGCGACATGTCGAGTGAATACATGAGGCCTCCATACCTTGTTAAAAATTATGTGACATGCTCATCTAAGCATTGTCTTCACTTATAGAGGTCAACAATACTTGTCTAATGGGTAGTGGAGTTGATCTATTACAGACACTACAAGAAGATATCCTCCCATATATCTATATTCCCATAATTTAACTTGTTAAACCATATTAACAAAGTCCCTTCTAGTGTTTTTGAAAACCATCAGAGCATAGAGGCCTCTTACTGTGTGGAGTCCCTATCTTAGGGCCACATCATGAGATGATATGGGATAGGTGCTATATAAAATTTTCTATATCATTGAAAGAGGATAAAATTGTGTTTCCAAAATTCATATGTGATGGAATATCATCAACCCATGGTAGATAAGTATTTATATCAGTCAAGATTTCCACATGCCATGTCTAATGAGCCTTAAGACGAAAAAAAAGAATATCCCTCAGATCTCTATATCAGGTATTCCTATTCAATTGAGTAATCCTTACCACTAGTGTGTTGGTAGGATCTTCAACAAGATAGGTGGACCTAGTGGATCATGGAGTGGCCGATGGAATAAATAAAGGTACTTTTGGAGGGTTGACATGTGGATAAGCTGGAGATAGAACATGAAGATCAACCTGTGGGGTTTCTAGGGAATAAAATATGGGGATGGATCTTAGAAAGGTGACTCTCACATCTCAGGTGTATACGTCAATACATACCACACTCACATTTCATATAATCTGGAAACTTCCAATTTTATATGGGCGGTGTTCTACAGATCACCATGGTGCAACTCTCTGGTAAGGGGTTGTACCTTCCAATGCTACCTCGATAGGGGACGGTTGGGATCATACTGGGGATGACCAATATCAGGACATCATTCCACAGAATGCTCAGTACAGAGGTCATCAACAATCCTTTTATGCTCTGTTAGATATTAATTCAACATATCCTTTTTAGGATCATTCTTTATCTATACAAATGAACTATACAATTAATTGGTTTTTACACCTCTAGGATCGATTTCATATTGTTATGGTCATGACTGTGATGTAGTGCGTCAAACGACTCTATATGACCATGAATGTGTCTCTGTAGATGATTAACCATATCATGGACTCATATAGATGTGGAACACTCCAATGGGGTATTTTATCTTCAATGATTCCCATTTTAGCTTCTTTCCCTAGGAAATCACCCATGTTTATTATTACTGGGCCTTGTGGCTTCTCCTTGATATAACCTGGGGAGTCAGGCAATCACAAAATCGGGAATGAAATAAAGGGTTTCATATAGCCACAACTCTGGATCGTCCTATGGGAAGACCCATCTATAATGAATTTTTGGAGCACAATGAAGCTCTATCTGTATCATTTCTGATGAATTTGATAATTACCAGAAGATGTAGGGTGTTGGGCCATGGGAAGTGCGGCCACATCGATTGGCCAACATTTCTGGCCGATATCATCATAGTGCTATTATCTCCTTGGATTTGCGAGATGATGGTGGTGGAGATGGAAATGTTTCATCACTTGGGTCATTTGTATACATGTGACCTTGAATTGGTTGAGGGACACCATTATTTTTAAAACATGAGTTACAATGGGAAGAATATCTTGGGGAAGTGATCCTCAAAGTTAATGTCCCAATGGACCCTTCACTCATAAGTGGGGCCAGACATTTGATTTCCCCATTCATCAATTAGGGGATGATATGGAACAGGAAACCACCCAGATATAGATAGTTTTCGTATTGGGGTGGTCTTTTGGGAGTACATGTTGTGAGCTGAAAGAACACAATATATTGGTATGTTTCTCGGGTATTATACAAACTACCTAACCACAACCCTGTAGGGAGAGGTTTTGAACAATACTTCCCACACAAGGGTTGTGGTCATTGGTGTTGGATCATGCTGGTGCCCATTATTTTCCAACCCCCAGAGCAAATTTCATTGACCTCGTGTCAATGTATAGAGGGAATCGGGTGATAGAAGAGAAGACTGAACATTTAGACCCTAGAATGAATCCACATCATCCTCCACATATGTGTATCAATGGAGGTACATAGGTAACTAGTTTATCTCACTTTATGAGAGGATGGAGATGACACCATAGGTTCATACTTTAGACCCTAATATATATGATCGTGCTGAAGTCCTTATCATTGAGTCACATTCCACTATAGAATCTAAATATTGGAGAGGGTGACCACGATGTGACACCTCTCATGATTCTTCTATCATTGGATATGGTTCGACCTCATTCCCCGAGATTATTCAGTAGGGAATGAAAAATCAATAGTATTGGGAGATCCTTCATGTAGTTTTGTTTTATAGTAGGGAGTACATCATCACTTGTTTGATAGGATATGAAGAGGGCCTTTATAATTGTTGTTCATAAAGCATGGAGGACCACATTTTTGTTGTGTTGGGTGAAAGGGTAACCTTGTCATATGTCATATGAGAAAAGATGAGGACCTATGTGTCTTCTAATTGGTTTGTGGGGAGGGCCCCTCCAGAAAGGAGTGATGGAGCGGTGAGGAACTCTGCTGGAACTGGTGATAACATGGGTAGGAAATATATCATGATAGATGGTGGAGGGAGGAGGGACATTTATCTGGTTAATGATGTATTGGGAGGGCCTCTAGTATAGATTGTGACAAGGTGAATAGGACCTTCACGTTGATGAGATGAAATAAAGGGAATAATATCCACACCTATGATCATAGGAATGGTGAAGACCTCATTGACCAAAATCAACAAGGTCAAGAGGACCTCTACTCGGACTATCAATGGTGGTATCAGGAGTACCTCCATGCTGAGTGAGGAAAATGGGAGGAACTACACTTTGGTTTGCGATGGTATAGGAATGGCGTGCATACTAAATGCTATCATCATGGGTTATCCCAAAACATTTTCTACTCTTCCCAGCAACTGGAAGAGTCTAACTAGTCATCTCATGTGGTGGTTGGGGACTCAATCTCGATTGGGCATAGAGGTTCCTCTTTTATGTAGTAACATAATGTAGATAGGTTTGTTATTGGTGGCCTAGGCCACTGAAGATTTAGAAGATATATCCCCCCTAAAATAAATTCTACTGAACATACTTCCAATGTTAACATTTGGTCATCCAAGTTAGGGATGATATGATAGATGTGTAGACTACCTGATCCTCGATCTGCGAGACTAGATGACATAATTGACACATCATAGTGGGATACCTCCTTTGAGGATCCCAGGATAAAGTCAAATATGGGATGAATCAAAAATACCATACATTATAAGCATTTGGGAGTGAATAATTGGAGTGTTTTGGTAGAGACTCCCAAAATAGGGGGATGTCAGAGTGGGGAGTAGCAGCTTCCTATGTAGCACTTGGGGGTTTCAGTGAGGATGAGGCCTAGAAAACTTCTCGATTTTGGGGGGCCATATCTCTAGTTGGGATTACAACCTCATACTAATGTCATCAAATAAGAGTATAAATCAATATCCTATGAATAATATATAAGGTTGAGATAAGGTGTGGGTGCAAAGTAGTTATATATGAAGAAGCTGTTGTGGTGGAGGCGGAGCAATGAGAAAAACTCATAGTGTCTTTACTCATTTCCCTATATCTCCAGGGGGATTGGTTCCTTATAACTAAAGTATGGGTACCATATAGAAGGAGGATTCATCCATTAGTAAATATGTTATGGAGGAAATTCCCAATTCCCCAACATTGTTTAATCATCCATGGGTAGGGAAAAATATACATGCTTACAATGCTACATATCACTTTCCTCGAGGATTAACTACCCCACACTCTATTGAGTTCCTCCAGAGGCCCTATATATGGATTGTAAGTACCTAGAACCAGATATATAAATATGGTAACATGCTCATCTTTTGATGTCTTGAATCCTATTAACCTCCATTGGACGAGAATATAGTCATATCATGTTCCCCTTTTGTGTTTTTGTTGTTTTATGTTAGGGATCACTGTCTAATGCACTACCAATCACTTGTAGTCACGTGGTGCCTCATGCTCCTACTATACAAAGGTCTATGGAATCTATCTCCTCATTGAGGATGTTTTCTCATTGATAGAATTATGATGATGGGATGTTAGTTACATGGTACACGAATTCAATATCAGAGTTTGTATCCTAGTCCGTATCTCCATAAAAGTTCAAGATGATTTTCATGAAACTCATTTTTGGTGAAATATCATCACTTAATATAGTTAATTATGATTCTTTTGTTGGTACATTTCAAGGGCTCCTATCAGTGAGGAAACATTCATTCATGGGAGTTGTCACACAATGGCATCTGTGGCTTGTCTTTCAGCTCGGCAACTGTAACACCAATATTTTCCCTCATCAGAGGGCTTCTCAATGGATAAAACATAAGAATACCACATCTATTGTTAGTTTTCTTATACGAGAGGCATTTATATGATATTTTCCTCATCTTCCAATTTTTAACAAGTTTTATTCCGCATGAATAACATCTGGTGAAGACACATCAGACTGATCAGAACAATGATAAGAGTGGACCATAAGGTTATATCCCTAGAATGGAGCATTTGGAGTGTTTATTAGAAGGATGGATAAGAATGACTATTGAGTATGGTCTCAAAATCTCATGACCCTAAAATGGGATGGGTTCACACAATGAAGGCTCATATAGACACTACAATGAGTTGATTAGGGAATGTGGTTCCCAGTAAATGGGACACTTGGGTTTACTATTTGTTGGTATTGAATCTCATTGAGGCATCCTATGTATCCCCATGGAACAGAATAAATCCCCCCATAGTTTGAATAATTTTTTTGTGGATTATGACCTTGGACTACTAGAGTTTTACTAGGAATAACAATCACATGGATGAATGTGGATTGCACACTGAGAAGGCTCATGTGGATTATGTGAACCCACCGTGATATCATCCAGGTAATAGAGTAGATTGATCACAGTTATGCATGGTTTTCCACCCATATGAATCGCATGATCCCATCATTATTTGGAAGCCCATGTAATAATCACGATGGATGTTCGATGATTGAATGAATAGTATGAGATGAATGGGGTGAAACCAATGTGAATATGATGATTTTTGGATTCAACCATAGGGAGTTTTGCTATGTACCCTACATGGGACGTAGTGATCAAAGAAAAATTACTTATAGAGTGGGTTTATGAGTAACTTGGTGAGGCATCTCTTGATAATGGACACATGGATGGGACATGTAGGTAATCGATCCTTTGGTTGAGGCATGATCTTCTTGAATCACAAGGGCTCAAGGGAGAGACTAGGATGAAACGTGAAAGATGTGATTGACTCTTATAATGGATTCCTATATAATCTAATGTAAGGGAATACAATTCCTTGTAGTTCAGTATTGGAAATAGAATCTGGTCATACACAAATGACAGCCACTCGGAGACATATTGGGTCATACACATGTTTAGAAGACATCACAATAGGGATACTCTTCTTCTGAAGAGTATGGATCAGTTGTGTGGGTCTTGTGCATGGTTAGCTACTTGTGTGGACCAGGACACCTCAGGGGGAGGTTCCATGAGATATGTCCCAAAAATTAAAGATATCACATCAGGAGGGTGAATCCCAATAAAGGGGAAACAATGGTTACCACTTACTGAGGATGAACCTCAAAGAGGATTACTACATACACATCTGTATCGTTAGGTAAAAATACCCATGTCGTTTGATATGGAAAATGGGATCGAAGTATAACAACATGTTGGTTGAAGAATAAATTATGGGATTGAACCTTAGAGAGGCTTAACACATATCCTTGTAGCAGGGAATCAATAACCACATAGTTTAGAAGATGGTTGATGTAGTTTAATGTCATGTGGTATGAGAAGTTAATCGACTTGAAATGGATGGAACAAATGGATGATTGGATTGAAACATAAAGAGACTTCCTATGTACTTTTTTTAGAGGATAGGGATCAATGTCCACATCTTTTGTGGTGGGGAATTGAATCAGGGTGTCCAAAAAGTAATGTGAATCAAAGATATGTTGGGGATTATGTGTAGTTAGAATCCCCTAAAGATGTCATAATCTATGTGTAATCTATGCCCATGTGAGTCATGACCGCTATGAGAAACAAGAGTCGGAAAAATACCTGATGATCATGCCATGAGAGGATTGTCCATGATTGATGGTACTAGTCATACAGATGGCTAGTATTCTAGGGAGATGAATATTGGTACATACTCTAAGTGGGATTCATGAGTAGGATTTCCAGATGTATGATGGGGAAATGGCTATCATACATGGAATGACATATCAATGTCGGTCAGGGCGTACACAAAGGCTGGCTAAGCCATGCACGGCAAAAATGTGCAATGGGAAAGGGACGATGAATTGAAAAGATAGGGAATGGAAGGATCATAGGTTCATCACCATTGTAGTGCACTCAGGCTATTCACACATGTGAAAAATAATATTTTAATGTTATACATTTTTTTGTGGGTTTCATTCCAATTTAACGTCCAGCTTCTTTGACAAGGAGGAATAACTAAATACCCCAATGTCATATATAACTTGTTCAAATATGCACTAGGGGATGAGAACAAACACATAATTCCTTGATTCAATGTTGTCGGGGAGTGACCACTCAAGGGGATCATGCTAGAGTGGCTCTGCGAATATACAATAGTCGTTATCGTGCATATGTGAAGAATCATAATTCAAGGTAATGCAACACGAATCACCACTCGAAGAACAATGAAATAACATCGTATGTGCCTAGAGGGCTACATGAGATAAGGGATAATGATGAATAATTCCTATAGAAGTGGCACTTTACGAAGCTCGGGTGCTTCACGTCGAAGAGGGGATTAGCAAAGAAAGGTGCTTCGCAAGGTGTGATGAAAATGCTATCTATGAAGGGAGGATCTTCCTGATGCCTAGAGACCCAGTAGAAGAAAGAAGTCAACATGTGAATAGGGGGGAAATTTTTGAATGATGACTGATACTATACATATTACATTATAATGAAATATCTCTCGAATAGGAAGTGGAAGAATAAATTTGTTTGAATGAATTAGTGGAGGGGATTTCCTCTTGTTCGAAGTGCTTCCTATGGGTCTTCTATTAGAGAACTGGAGTTTGCCTATGAAGAAGGCCAAAACCTATGGAATGTAACTAGGAAAGTTAAAAATGTAAATAAATAGGGGATGTCCGATATTGAAGGGTCAAAGTGATGTGAAGAGGTGATGGAGGAGGATCCCTTTAATAATTGAGGTGAGGGGAACTTTTGGTATCTCCAAATATATTAATATAAATAAAACCCCATAAAAAACAACCAAATATACCTATTTTGAATATGAGATGATATTGGGTTGTAATATCATCATCCAATAAATTTTTTACATGTTTTCTATCAATTTTACATTATAATTTAATTAAAACTTACTTATTCTATTTAAATTTTAAATATGGTAAAAGATATTTCAATAATAAAAGTGTGCAATATTTACTTATTTGATGTAAATTGGACAAAAGTTATATAATATATAATACTTTTTACAATATAATATTTATTATATATTTTTTTAAATTTTTATATTAAATAAATTTATTAAACATTATTTTGATAAAAAATCAATAGCGTCAAGTTTTACATAATTCAATTCATTTATATTCAAAAATATTAACATTACAATTTAAATTAAAACCAAATATTTTACAATATTACAAATATGATATGGTAATATTTAAAGTACATTATTCATATTAATTAGAGAAACTATAATTTTTTAAATATTTTAATATTAATTTTCTCTTATCTCCATTAATAAAATAATTACTATATTAAATGTCTGAAATTATTTGTTATACATATTTGTGGAATAAAAATTTCAAATAAAATACAATGGTAAAGATAAATATATTATCTTTTAGAATAATACTTCTAGTTGAATTTAACTTCTAGAAAATCTAACATATAAAATGCTACACTTAATAAATTATTAATGTGACAACTTTAACATACCATTAAATAAAATATTATAAGTGTCACAATCTCTTATATAAAGATCAAAATGTTGACTTACTAGACCCATGGATGGTTATGGTCATTATATAATCACCAATAATATTTGGTAAAATTATTCGGTCTTTTGATGGTTATTTTAATCTTATTAAAAATTGTTTTATCATTTTCAAAATAATTAATTGTTTTTTATATCATCAAAGTATAAGGGTTAAGGTAATTATTTATTTCTAGAAATTTAAAATAAATACAATGACAAATAAATAACATTTATATTTAAAATTATTATTTATAATTTAATTTATATTATGTATAACCTTATAGAAAAATGGTTCAGTTTTCAAAATTTGAGTAAGAAACATTTATATTTTAATTAAATAAAATAAATTAGATTACCAAATTTCATCTTAGTGGAATCCAAATGTCGTCATTTCAACCCACAGATCATTAATGTCAGAATAAACTGATCCAATGATATTAGTATTAGTTTTAGGGTAATTTATTTATATTATTCTAACCCTTAATTACCTTATTTACCCTTATACCGTATTAATAAAAATTATCATAGTTACTATTCGTAATGCCCACAAATAAAATAAAGATATTTACACAATTTTTACATATTGAGTTCAAATTTAGAGACCATTTTTTCAAATTATAAACTTATAATTATTAGTAATTAATTTTATATCAATCATATTTTCAAAATGAGAGAATGGGTTTTCAATGTTAAATCATTTCAAATGATTGAAAAGATCATACATATGAATTCGATGTAATATTATTGATAATGAAAAAAAAATATTTAACGATAAAAATATATTCTATTTATATTTAAATACCATTAAATATTATAATTTCACCATATAATTATTTTCATTAAAAAATAAATTAATATTTAATGTAATTTGGAGTTAATCAAAACATAAAATTATCAAAAAAAATATTAAAATCGTCCAAGGAAAATTTTTATCACCTGATTCCAATAAAAATTATTATCTTTTCATATAAGGAATTTTAAGGTGTAAAAATTTTTATTTAAAATGGGTTATCCATTAAAAGGGGTATATTTACTTATTTGAAAAAATGGGTTTTAATCATCATATAAGGTTTATTTGTACCCTATGGAAAAAATATCCATTGGGTGAATATAATTTTTTTATTAAGTATATATCATATATATTTCATTAGTTATATATACAAATATTAATTCACCTAACAAATATTCAAATATATAATTAATTTATATTTTTATTTCATTTTCCTAAGATAGTTATATTTATTTTTACTAACCTAATGAATAGGTTATGTAACAGCCCATGATTTTATAAAAAAATATTCTTTTTAATTTTATTAATGTCTTGTGTTGTACGCTACACCAAAAGGAGCTTGCACAACACGCATCCTTGTCTTGCCTTGCATTACATGCAATCGCGACCTTCCTCGATAGCGTGTGTAATACGCAATACCGAGTTTCACTAAACAACGATGTGCTATTAAAATATTATTAAAACTAGCCGTTATGAATAGTAATAACCACTTTTTAAAATTCTGTAAATCTTATTTTTCAAAATTAACTTCATTCTTGGATTCGGAGTATCGAATTTAGCCTAAGGTGAAATTTTGGTACTTTTCGGATAACTTTCATATTCTGATGAATAGTGAAAATTACTAAATTATAATTAAAAACAACTTTTTTAATTGAAATAATTAATAGTGATAAATTATTAATTTGAGTGGTTTTAAAGTATATTTAGAATATATTTTTACAATTTAATACAATGTTGGTCATTGGTTGTAATTTCACATTTAAACCAGACATAATCAAGTGTCAATCTTTTGATATATATTGTTTCCTAAAAACACGCTATTTATTTTAACAGCGGGATTTAATTATAAAATTAATTAATGCAACTTCTATGTTATGAATTTGGTAAAATAGATTTAATTTTTGAATTCGGAATATGAAATATAGCTTAGGATGAAATTTTGGCATTGTTCTGAAAAACATCAATTTTTGATGAATAGTGAAACTACTAAGTGGTAGTTAAAAAAACTGAATTTTTCATAAAACTTAATTTTACCGCTTCTGTGAATGGAATTTCGAAAATCCGAGAGACACGGTTAATATCAAGGACTAAAATGTGGTTCAATGAGATGAAAATAATTTTTGGTGAATAGTAACTTTTTACCTTTTTTTACCGCGGTTAATAGTAAATAGGGTAACTAAGGGTAAATATGATATTAATATTACCCTAACACATGTCCTAATTCTATTGGACAAGTTTAATTCGACCAAAAACAAACTTAGGAATAAAATATGACCATTTAGGCCCACTTGGATTAGATTAGGACATTTATTATTAATTTATTTAAAGAAGGGTTAAAATAGTTAAAATCAATGTTTAATAAGTAAATCATTTTTAATATGGGGTTATACATAAGATAAATTCGATTATAAATATTAATTAGAAAGCTAAAAAGATTTCCTACATGATGGTATTTTATTTGTAATTTTTAGACATCAAATAATTTAATTTATTTATGACACAACGATGATGCAGTAATTATCTTTTTAATGAAATATTGACATAATTGATGTTATAAGCACCAAAATAAATGTAATTTAAGATTTTTTATGAATTCCACTAATTTTCTAGGTTACTATGATATATTAATGTTGATTTAATCAACTTGGTTCGAACATTTAATTCTGTTATGACTTTCACAAAAATCATATATCAAATAGTGTCAAAATTGACACAAAATAGTTTTTAAATCAAATATTATATTACTAATTGTTATTTTATTCCTAAAAATCTAAGGTTCGGCCAAATGACTTAGATAAGGATATATATATTAATAATAAACAATTTGGGGTTCGTTTGGCATGTTATAGTAAGTGTATTAACCATATAGTGAAAGAAAACAAAAAGACACGGTAAAAGTTAAATTATTTAACTTAGAGTTAAATCTAATTGATAAGGTTTAAAATAATATCCAAACATGTATAAATTTGATTGGCTGATGAGATTACAACCCTATCTCATCTAATCTTCGAATATGAGTCATTTTTGGAGGTTTTTAAGTGGGGTTAGATTTATTATAAATTAATATTTTTAAGAATTCCTAAGGTGCCCCTCTCCTCCCCTATAAAAGGACACCTCCTCCCCCTCCTCCTCACACCAATTTGAGCACTCAAGCTCGGCCAAACCCTGCCAATTTCTCCTCTCCACTTCCCTAGCAACATCCTAGAGGTTCTGGTCTTCCTCAAAGACCAATTTTAGTTCCCTAAGAGGAGGTCTCAAAGAGGCACTTCAAAGAAGAGGTAATTACCGTTACCAATTCTTTCATCTTTATTTCTTCTTCCACTTCTTCTTCTTAGGTTGTTTCATTATGAAGTAATAACATCAGTATCACTCATATACTGATATGTTATTATAAGTTTGAAACAACCCTATTTCACCATCTATCCATCCTACGGAAAAAGAAATCACCGCGCGTGCGTACGTACGGAATACCGTCTCCACGCCGTGGTGTAATCTATTTTCCACCA
Organism: Viscum album; assembly: GCA_963277665.1. NCBI lineage: Eukaryota > Viridiplantae > Streptophyta > Magnoliopsida > Santalales > Viscaceae > Viscum > Viscum album. The sequence continues at coordinate 1,705,251,394 of OY728140.1, read as the reverse complement.
CCACCTTACATGGATGGGTATAATGGTGTAAAGAATAACTATACATAGTTATTACAACATCATATTGATTCTGATATATTGTATAATCCACTCCAATTCAATTCAATATTTATAGAAATGATATCATCGCTCGTGCGTACGTACGGACTACCGTCTCCACGACGCGATGAGATTCATTCTCCATGTTAACCATTTAAAGAATGATTATAAAGTATATATAAGAAATAATAATGAAATATATGACATTATAAAGCTACTGGATTTATGTATATATATATATATGTATGTCATCTACTTACTTCCATTTCAAGACAATAAGGAAAGTAAAACAGCGTTCATGCGTACGTATGGACTACCGTCTCCATGAACGGTGTTTTTCATCTATCTATTATATATATATATATACTGAATATATATGATATATAAATCATATTTTATATTCTAGAAGTAAGTAAATCATGATATAAGTAATAGTGATGTCAAGAACAACAAGTCAAAACACCTAAGATAAATGAAACGATTTTACCCAAAACGCTTCTTTAACATGGAATTTACAAAAGAACGGGTAATATAATGTCATAAGTGAACCATATATGATATCATAACAATGAATATGATTCTTTAATAAGTCAATAACATGATTTAAATCATTATACAGGAGGTTCGGACACTTACAAAGCAAGTCGGACCTAAGGTAAGGGAAATATCACAATCTCATTTTTATCCGAGATTGTTTATTCGTAAGTATTTACTGGGGTGTATTTTATCATCCACATCCATGTTTCCTCAATATGTAATATTATTTCCATCCACCTACAATTGTTTAAATCCAATTTTACCCTTCTATGAGTTTTTAGTAAAGGATATGAAAGGAATCTTTTTTCATTTTTCGTACGAGGTACTTTTTGACTTTTCCGACAAAAGTACGAAGAATGTTTTTTTTAACTTATACGGCACGAACGGATTTATACTGTTTTATAAAGCCTTATTTTCATGAAGCTTCCTCTAAAAGATTTCCTGACTATTTTCAATAAAATCTCTTTCTTTTAAAATTGCATGATGTTTTGTGAAAATAAATTTATTTTGAAGAAGAAAGGATATTTTCCTCAAGAATTCAATTCAAGTGTTTTATCAAAATTATTTTCCATATAAGATAATAAAGGGTTCTATTTCTATCCATATTTTTACATTGATTTGACTATGTTGTGATGAAATTATGTTTATGAATTCCTTTATCTTATATGAATGGTTTTATGATGTCTTGTTGTTTAAGAATCCCATTTTTATTACATGGGTTATGCAATGATGTATGATTTATGATTTTGTGGCACACATAAGAATGGTATCATTAAGAGATGGGTGGGACCTATATCTCCCTCCAATGCATTGGGTAAAGATTTTATATCTCATGAGATAGACATGGCTGGAATGGTAGGTTATACCGGTTCAGTGAAACAGGACTGAAACGAGGATTACTCGATTCAGAAAGGGACTTTGTCCACTAAGATAGTCTTGGCAATGAGTCTTGACTAACAAGAAATGATTCTCTATGATTATGTGTGTATGCCACAATGAGTAATGTTTTAAGTTATGATTTCATTTCACTACTATGATTTATCCCATGTTATGAAATTATGCTCTCTTTTGCAGGTTAAGATTTCCAAAAATGTTATGTTCTTATGAAAATTATGTGATTGATATTTCCTTTGTTTACCCTTACTGAGCATTTGAGCTCACCCTTTTATGTTTTCTTTTCCCCAGGATATAAAGAAAGGTTTTAGGTAAAAAAAAAGGGGAAGATCTTTATGGGAGATGTTGAAGATCTTTCACCACGTTTAGAAGATTACGATCCGAGTTTCCAAAGACACTAAACTATTACGATCCTTGTGTGTGTGTTTTTGTTATGTACTAAGTATTCCGCAAAAGTAATGTAATGTCCATGTACGATAAGCTTCGGGTCTCTACAGTTGGTATCAGAGGAAAGGTTTAGTCAACCTTTGGAAACTAGGATGCGAAAACGTTAGTGAGATCCCTAGAGATATTTCTAAGGTATGTCTAGGGATGTCTCTAAGGTTAAGTATACGTATAGGTTATAGTCCTAGAATTGCTCTAACGATCTTAGAATTTAACCTAAGATGTTAGATATTGAGGGTACTACCCCTTTATTATGTTGTTTTCCCTAGCATGATTTTTGCCTCTCACACTATTCTTTTTGGGTTTTAGACGATGGCTGGAACCCGAAGGAACCGTGTTGATCAATGCAATGGACAATGCAATGATTGCCCTCCTTAACAAACAAATGTTATGGGAGATGGAGTGCAAAATCTTATTGCTATACTTACACAAGCTATGAATCATTCTGGACTTCCAAATGAGCAGAGAAGGGAACAACATTCTATTGAGTCCTTCATGAGGCAACGTCCACCTTCTTTCAGTGGGTCTTCTGATCCACTTGTGGCTGAACAATGGATCAGTACTACTGAAAAGATATTTTCAGTTCTTCAATGTTCTGAACATGATAAAGTCATCTTAGCAGTATATCGTTTGGAAGGTGAAGCTGATCAATGGTGGAATCTTATCAAGAATACGAGGCCAAGAGATGAAATTGAGTCCATGGAATGGGACGAGTTCAAGAACTTGTTTTTCAGTAAGTACTTCCCTCGTATTCTTCGAACAAAGATGGAGAAAGAATTTCTTGAACTGAAGCAAAGGGACGATGAATCTGTTGGTACCTATGAAGCAAATTTTACAAGACTTGCAAGGTATGCTTCTGGAATTATCATCCAACCTGAAAGTAAAGTTGATCGATTTTTCTGTGGCTTAAAACCAAGTCTTCGAAGGGCATTAGCTATAAGAGACTTCAGTAGCTATGAAGAAATTGTGCGTTGTGCTATCAAGGTAGAAATGGAAGTTGGTGTTACATATCCATCTCATGGTTTTGACAAGAAACGAAAGATGGAGTTCAAGGAGAAATCTCAGAATAATGGTGAAAAGAAGATGAATGTTTCCTTATGCACAAAGTGTGGAAAGAAGCATGGTGGAGATTGTCTAAAAGGGACTAGAAAATGTTTTAAGTGTGGAAAAGAAGGTCATCGAGCAGCTGAGTGTCGAAGTAATGGAAAAAGGGTTTCTAATGATGTGAATAAAGAAAACACTGCAGAGAACGCACCGCCAACACTTCAATGCTTCAAGTGCAAGGAAATGGGGCATTATGCTAATAATTGCCCTAATCCAAGGGTTAGTGATGATCAACATGAGCAACCACTGAAGGCAAAGGAAAAAGGGAAATCACATGCGATCACTATTGGCAATGTTGAATATGACAATGATGTGGTGGAATGATTAAGTGTTTATGTAATGGGATTCCAAAATAATGTTGTATCATTGAGTATTGCAATATTTATTGATGTGGTATTCAAAGTGATTGAGATATTTTTTTGGAAATAAGATGATATGCGCATAATGAAGACGAGAAAATGAAATGTTTAATAGTATTCATGAGCTCATGATTGATATAAGGACTAAGTGATATCATGGTTTGAGTATATAGAATTTTGAGGATTTTGGTATGTGGAAAGTGTTAACTTTTAACTGCACTCATGTTTTCACTAAGGTATTACACGATTAAGGACTTTGAATGTTTGGAATGTGACCAACAAGACATATCTTATGATATGTGGGGATCAACGACAGTATTAAATCTATGGTAATCGTTGTCACTATATTATGAGAGTGGACTGCAGTATTATAAGACTAAAGATTAGACTGGATTATGTTGGACATAAGTTAGTATTGTTTAAGGATAGAAGTTTTTTTCGATATTATGGGATGTTATAGTAATATAGTTTTAGAAAAAGGACAACCTGCAGGACGGGCGACAGCCCATCGCTTCGGACAAGGCTGTGGGAATCGAACCCACAACCGAAGTGCGACTGGCCTTTATCGCCTACCACTGACCTACAGGAAGTCCTTCTTTAGTAGAAACTAGTTTTATTATATTAAGGAGTATGATATATGAAGTATAAGTCCATTTTAGGAACCATATATGATTAATCTCACTATAGATCGATTTATGAATATAATTTTTGCTAACCTTTTGTTTGAGACAGATGGAATGACCCGTCATTCTATCACATGATCTGCTAACACTTCACGAATAACAAATTCAACTTCATTTATTTAAGAGATGAAGTGGAAATTGTTCAAGGCACGAACAACAGTGATATTGTATCAAAATAAAGTAAGTATTTATTCTAATTCAAATTTTCAACTTTAGGGAAATGATCTTGAAAACCAAAAATGTTGTCCTAGTGATCTTATACCTGATGAATTAGATGGTACCTTAGATCGTCACAAATCTATGGATTTGTGATTACTGGATTTTCCATAGCCATGTTCTCTACCACTCTCCATCAGAACATGATGGTTAGATTTCTCTTCCATATCCATATTTTCACCTATGTGGAAACCCAGTGATTAGTTTATTTGGGTAATCGTTACATTTCATACTTTAGTTTTTAAAGCCAAGTTTTGGTATTCCCTTTTTCGATGTGGGTTTATATTAAAGAAACTTTCAAATAGTAAACCATTTATAACACCGACGAATTTCGAGGGCGAAATTCATTTTAAGGGGGGTAGAATGTAACAGCCCATGATTTTATAAAAAAATATTCTTTTTAATTTTATTAATGTCTTGTGTTGTACGCTACACCAAAAGGAGCTTGCACAACACGCATCCTTGTCTTGCCTTGCATTACATGCAATCGCGACCTTCCTCGATAGCGTGTGTAATACGCAATACCGAGTTTCACTAAACAACGATGTGCTATTAAAATATTATTAAAACTAGCCGTTATGAATAGTAATAACCACTTTTTAAAATTCTGTAAATCTTATTTTTCAAAATTAACTTCATTCTTGGATTCGGAGTATCGAATTTAGCCTAAGGTGAAATTTTGGTACTTTTCGGATAACTTTCATATTCTGATGAATAGTGAAAATTACTAAATTATAATTAAAAACAACTTTTTTAATTGAAATAATTAATAGTGATAAATTATTAATTTGAGTGGTTTTAAAGTATATTTAGAATATATTTTTACAATTTAATACAATGTTGGTCATTGGTTGTAATTTCACATTTAAACCAGACATAATCAAGTGTCAATCTTTTGATATATATTGTTTCCTAAAAACACGCTATTTATTTTAACAGCGGGATTTAATTATAAAATTAATTAATGCAACTTCTATGTTATGAATTTGGTAAAATAGATTTAATTTTTGAATTCGGAATATGAAATATATCTTAGGATGAAATTTTGGCATTGTTCTGAAAAACATCAATTTTTGATGAATAGTGAAACTACTAAGTGGTTGTTAAAAAAACTGAATTTTTCATAAAACTTAATTTTACCGCTTCTGTGAATGGAATTTCGAAAATCTGAGAGACACGGTTAATATCAAGGACTAAAATGTGGTTCAATGAGATGAAAATAATTTTTGGTGAATAGTAACTTTTTACCTTTTTTTACCGCGGTTAATAGTAAATAGGGTAACTAAGGGTAAATATGATATTAATATTACCCTAACACATGTCCTAATTCTATTGGACAAGGGTAATTCGACCAAAAACAAACTTAGGAATAAAATATGACCATTTAGGCCCACTTGGATTAGATTAGGACATTTATTATTAATTTATTTAAAGAAGGGTTAAAATAGTTAAAATCAAAGTTTAATAAGTAAATCATTTTTAATATGGGGTTATACATAAGATAAATTCGATTGTAAATATTCATTAGAAAGCTAAAAAGATTTCCTACATGATGGTATTTTATTTGTAATTTTTAGACATCAAATAATTTAATTTATTTATGACAGAACGATGATGCAGTAATTATCTTTTTAATGAAATATTGACATAATTGATGTTATAAGCACCAAAATAAATGTAATTTAAGATTTTTTATGAATTCCACTAATTTTCTAGGTTACTATGATATATTAATGTTGATTTAAGCAACTTGGTTCGAACATTTAATTCTGTTATGACTTTCAAAAAAATCATATATCAAATAGTGTCAAAATTGACACAAAATAGTTTTTAAATCAAATATTATATTACTAATTGTTATTTTATTCCTAAAAATCTAAGGTTCGGCCAAATGACTTAGATAAGGATATATATATTAATAATAAACAATTTGGGGTTCGTTTGACATGTTATAGTAAGTGTATTAACCATATAGTGAAAGAAAACAAAAAGACACGGTAAAAGTTAAATTATTTAACTTAGAGTTAAATCTAATTGATAAGGTTTAAAATAATATCCAAACATGTCTAAATTTGATTGGCTGATGAGATTACAACCCTATCTCATCTAATCTTCGAATATGAGTCATTTTTGGAGGTTTTTAAGTGGGGTTAGATTTATTATAAATTAATATTTTTAAGAATTCCTAAGGTGCCCCTCTCCAAGAGGCATTGTTGATAAATCATTTGGGAAAAGATTGATGTTGTTTCATCCCTTAATGATTCCCACGTCCATCCTTTGAAAATATAAGAAGATCAAATCCTTTTCAATTCTAATTAATGATAATGATGAAGGATCCTTTCTACATAGAGAATATGATACTTTGTTTGCCTTACTGAGATGGTAGTGGATTGAGCATCCATAATCTTGGATGAGCTCTGTCCATCTGAAATTGCGCATATTAATCTCTTTTTGTGTGAATATATATTTGAGAATCTTGTGGTATGTATATATCACACATTTCTCCCCATATAGATAATTCTTCCAGCTTTTCCACAAAAACATCATAGCTGAAAACTCGATATCATTGGTGGGATATTTTTTCTCATGTAATTTCTGCTACCGTGAGGATTAAGAAATAACTTTATCATTATTCATTGGAACAAAACCTAATCTGTTCTTATAAGCATGACTATACACCACAATGATTTCTCCACTTATAGGGAGTCTGAGTACCAGCGCAGTAATAAACCTTTATTTCAACACTTTGAATTAATCTTCACTACCTGTGTCCAAACAAACATTACCCCCTTTCATGTCTTCTTGGTCATTGGGTTTTACAATCATGAAAATTTCTTTACGAATAATCTATAATACCCAGCTAGGCCCAAAAAATTGTGGATCTGTGTTACCGAAGATGGTCTGTGCCACTCTGCAATTTCCATTGTCATGGATGGGTCCATAGATAACCTTTTTCTCAATATAAGATGTCCCACGAATGTTACTTCCTCCATCCAGAACACGCATTTACTATAATTTTCATAAAACTACTCCCTTATCAATGTCATTAACATAGTTTTCAAATTCTCCTCATGTTCCTCCTTGCTCTTGGATTATATCAGAATATCATCAATAATGACTACCACAAATTTTCATGGTAATCTATAAGAACTATATTCATTAAATACATAAACATTTATGGAGAATTAGTGAGTTTTATGGGCATCACTGTGAACTCATAGTGTCTATACCTCATTCGAAATGAATTCTTGGAAATATATTCCTTCCTCAACTTTAAATGGTGATAACCCAACTTAAAGCCCACCGTAGAGAAATAACTGGCCCCACGGAGGTGATCTAACATGTCATCTATCCCTGGTATGGGATACATGATCATTATCATGATTTTTTTTAGATCATGACAATCATTGTATAGGCCCAGTGATCCATCCTTCTTCATAAAGAAATGGACTGCCACACCCCACGGTGAAGCACTCGGCCGTATAAAACCCTTCTCTATATACTCATGTAACTGGTTCTTTTTCTCTTCCAACTCTATAGTGGACATTCTGTAAAGTGTCTTTGAGATAGCATGAGATCCAAGGATAAATTCAATTGACAACTCAACCTCTTGGTCATGTGGAAGACTAGGAAACTGTTCAAGGAATACCTTAGTATAATCCCTGACAATGGGCATGTCTTCAACCATGATTTTCTCCCTTTTCTAAAATCATTTGAGCAAGATATTATTTCTCATATGACAGAAAAATCCACACATGAGATGATTATCCTAAAATATATTAAAATTACTCCTTACACTTTTATATAACTGGACGATGATTCGGGATGTGAAGAGTTATCTCCCTTTCTTGACAGTTGATGTTGGATTTATATAAAGACAACCAATCCATGCCCATGATAGCATCGAACTCCACTAAATGATGTATAACGGGATTTTTGGGAGGTTCGGTCCACAAACAATAACTAAGGAGGATTTATAAACCATGGATGAAATAATTGATCCATTTTCTATACTCACATATATCTTTTCCTCTAAATTTTGAGGTGGTGTTTGAATAGTACTACTAAAATTGCATGATATTAAAGAATGTGTATAACCTGAATCATATACTATGTCCACTATTATTGAGTGGATAACTAGAATAATTATCACCAAATCCTTTTATGGCTCCACCTCAGCAGTAGTGATATCATAATCCCTTCCATTTTTCCTTGTAGGTTGTTGTTTATTGCCTCTGATAACCCACGCCTCAGGGAAATTGTTCACGTAATGCCTATGCTCGTTACAATTGTAACACTACACTGTTGGATAGGTGTTGATCCTATCCTTCCTTTAATCTTCCACGTTAGATATATTTTTTTATATCCAATAAGTAGTTCATGGCCAGATGACAAAATATTCTGCATTTCAAGCAATTCAATTTTACCTTCATACAATTACCATGATTCTAATTCCAACAATTTTTGCAATGGAAAAAGTCATGATTCTTTCCATAATGTGATTTTTTATGAACCACCCATGTTGTTCTCTATTTTTCTCTTCTTTTAATTTAGTCCATGAGACCATGGAGTTTCTCCAATCTCCATTTCAATCATGAGGGAAAAACATACAATATCCTCATAACTGCCGAAGACTCAAATCACCACTACTTTTCAAAGACTCAGCTTTAATCCACTAAAGAAGTGATCCCCCTGGTGTTCGGCATTCATCCTGATGGACTCATCTTCCTTCTTATTATGTCTGAGGAAATCTCTTTCCATCTTGAGATGAAGGGTTCAAGGAAAATATTTTTTGAAATACATGCTTTTGAATTCATCCTAATCCATGGAATCAATTTCCACTTAGGACATTGTATTCTTGATCACTGTCCACCACCGATCGGCTTCCCCATCTAAACGATGGACCGCCTGTACAACATTATCTTCTTCGCTGCACTGGAGGATGAAGAATATCTTTTCAAATGATTAAATCCATTGTTCCTCTAGGTGGGGATCTAAAGATCCATTAAACATGGGAGGCCTTTTATAAATGAATGATTCTATGAAAACATGCTCTTTCCTTGGAGGATGAGGACGTTTTACACAAGTCATGTTTTTACTCATAACTAGAGCTAGATGAGAAAGCACTGTCAAAATGTTCTGAGAACCTTCTACTGTGATATCTGGCATATCATTATGGAAACATTCACAATGCCTATCACATTGGTTCTTAGAAAGTGTTCTTCTATTTACCGCTATTTACTATGAAAAGGAACATATAATTAGAGGTCTTGAATACCTAGATATTGAGAATAAAAGGGAAAAATTGAACTTAAGAGGATAAAATTATAAAGAAGAATTATATCCTAACTTGTGATTCCTTATATTTAAACCTATATTATCTTCTATCTATTTCTTAACATATATTTTTATGGGTGTTCCCTTAATACTGGTTTGTTATAACCTCGTGAATCTACCAATGCATATCACTCAAAAGTTTCATAACCAATAGTTCAGGAAGGAATATTGTCGTGTACCGGGATACCCCATTTCAAGCCTAAAACTCCCTGTCAGAGTTTTCACTTTAAGGTACATGTATGCCAAAGCCTCCTCTACCTGCTCATATCAATACGTGGAGGCATTTTATTTATAAACAACTTACTCAATAATCACAAAAATTTTGGACTATTTTCTTATACTTAGTCTCATACATAAGGTTCTCACTAAGGTGATATATTCTTAATCTCAAAAAATAACAAGACCATCCCCATATACCATCTATAGAGACCCTAGACTTTTATATATAACATTACATGATTTTAAGTATAATTATACATCAATTTACATACCATGGATCATTAAATCTAGAGTCTTGGATTAATAGGTACAGAAAACCTAAAACATGGGGATAAAAAACATCTTTATTTAATCTCCAAAATGAGATCCTAACATCCTTTCCACCCTTACATCTACATAGGGTACCTTGGGGAACACATGAACAAAGGGGTGATCTGAAAATCCTAGTAAGGGAATGAACATTAGGATGCATCTTAAGAACATTACTTAGAAGGCATGACAATAATGATAACAACACATGAAACATGTGAAATCATATCATATATGAATCAGATAATATAAACATGTAATCATATAATTTTGGAATAATCATAAAACATTTCTTTAGTATTGTTCAAGGCTAACCGAAAATCTTGTTTCCCATTTTAGTACGGTTCAAAGCTAACTATCAATCCCATTTCACATCACATATCATGAGAATAAACTTTAACAAATGCATTAGAGTGCTATCGGGGAACACGCATCTAATTTTTTTGGGAATATTCATTACAAAAAAATATTCTTTCCACATAAATATTCCTTCCACATTAATTATCATATATAATCAACCGTTCATAGTCATAAGGATACTCATGTAAATAAATTGGTAACACAATCATGACATACTGCATAAACAATAACTATGTCATGAATGTGTCAATGAAAGAGTGGGATTATAACATACATGGACGTTCATAAGGTAATATATGCATATAACATGTTAGGTTGTGACAAAGATATGTGACAACATATAAGAAATGTTTTTGACAAACATTATCATGAAAACATTTTTTTCGGTTTTTATGGAAAATAATATAGTGATTTTAAAATAGTAAAGAGGAAATTCATTTATATAAAACCAAAATTGAACCAAGAAAGTATTAAAAATAAATATAATGATTTTATAAAGTAAATGGGTCTTAAAATAGAGGATAAAGTGCACTTTAAATTGTGTAAAAATTAGGGAAGTTCGTTTAAAAAAATTGTGCATATTGGGAAGTATCGAATATGGATTCACTTAAAAGAATGTATATCCATGATGGAGATTGAGATATGGATCATGGAACATGATTTTAGATCATATGAATAGTCTGTATAATTTTAACATATAAATAAAATACAACTATTTTCTGGTAAAAAGAACGATAGAGAACCCCAAAAGAATAAAGGAATTTCGAGTAGAATCCATTACGGTTTATCGGCATGGTACTGGGTGTAACTAAGAGGGATTTATGAGAGAGATAAGTGGTTTCTCATAACTTATAAAACAATACTGATGTATGGGGGAGGTGAGAAAACATACCACGTCACTTTGTATTACACAAAAAAGGCATATCCTAGAGAACAATCTTGATTAGAGTGAAAAAGAAAATGATCCCTTAAGTTAAATCTTCTGGTGTTCTCCGCTTGTTATTAAAGACTCGAGTAAACCAATGAGGCTTATTAGTTAATAATTATAGAACCTATTATATATTTAATTGATTTATTATAACCCTTTTATGTTCTTTTAAGTAATTCATGATTAGTTATAATTTTAAATTTCATTGTTCTGGCTTGTTTGTTATCATGGTTTTAAATTATCTATTCACTTATATTCATGTTCGGATAAATATAAAAGATGAAATTTGTTGTCTAGAAATAAATTTATATGATATTAGTGAATATCCAGGAGATTAAATGTTTTTAAATTTCATTTTTTTACTTATATTTAAGTCAAAATATAACATAAAACCATAGTGACAACTGTTTTTTAATTGGTGGGTTTGATTTCAAAGAACATGTTTTGATTTATAACATAATTCCATTATTACAAAAATATCACATAATATAAATAGTATTTATTAAATATATATAATATGGTTTAACAATAACAAATATTTTTTCATGACCATATTTGATGATGATAATGGAAATTGAAAAACTGTTGTCCTTGAATGTGCGAAATTGGCTAATCTCAAACGGTGCTTTCATTTCTTTAAAAAAAACTGAAGAAATGATAAGAGGTAATGAAGTATCCAATTATCATAATATAATTCCATTATATGTATTCTAATGGAGTTATCATACCATTTGGGTGAAGGGAGGTCAGGAAATAAACAAAATAATAAATGAACATAAAAGAATTGAAGGAATTTGAAAGGGAAATTTACCTCTTTAGATGTCCTCCTTCGAGAACCTTTTAAGGGGAGGGGTTTTGGTATTTTTAAGTGGATAGGATCATTGGGAAGTGGCGTAGAATCTTGTGTAGTGATTTGGGAAGAATATTGGAAAGTCACAATGATCGAGATGAGGGAATAAAAGATAGAGTGAAGGGGGGGGGGGCTTATATTGGAGGTAGGAAGGTATTTCTCAATATAAAATTCATTAATTTATTAATCCTCCACAACACAAGTAATAGTGAGGCTTAAATGACCAAGAATAGTAAATTTATCATGTTATCCTAAAATAATTAGTCTTAAATCAGTATAACATCATCAATGACTCAATAAATCCTTTATTTAACATTTATAGTAAGTTATTTCATTTTACTATTCATAAAAAATAATGTATTTCAGAAAAATCCCAAAAAGATACCCTAAATAATTTTCGACGTGTAGAATCCAAAAATGAATTCCATTTTTCAAAAATAATTATCTAAATATGATTATTTTAATATTTTATTAAAATCATATTTTATTATCGAAAACTATTTTTAAAATAGTCATTTAATTATTGTAAAGTTCATGTATATCGTACTATCAACTTGAATATTATTTATATATTATAATAGGTAAGGTTTATATTCATTACGGTATATAAATATTCATAAGGGTATATAACTATTCATAAGGTTATGTTATTATTCACCAAAAATTATGTTTTGTATATCGGAATCCAAATAACTTACTGATTACTACCGTGTATGTCAGATTTTTTAAATTCTAGGCACTGAAGTGAAAAACATATGTTTAAAGGTTACTTAGCACTCAGTAGTTCATTATGTTGTGTTTTTATCTGATTTTATGAAATCATTATAAGAAGTTAATTTCCATTGAAAAACATTGGGTCACTAAAGGTACAACTATATTCATTATTCTATCCACCCTATGAATGGAAAGTCAGCATACGTACCTATGTACAACTTACTATCTCCACATCATGGTGTTGTTTGTTATTCAAACACTTAATTTTTTGGATGGGTATAATAATGAGTATAACTAATGTAAATAATAAATATAACATGTTATGGATTTGTTATATATTATATATCATCCAATTACATATGATTTCAAGATCAATAGAAAGGTATTGTTACTCGTGCGTACGTATGAATTACCGTCTCCACAAACTCGATGAAATTCATTCCCCATCGTAACTATTCAATAATAATGTTCATTTTATGATTAAAAATAATTTTTAAGAACTTAGCATAATTCTGTATATTAGTCAAATACACCCAATCCATAATGAACATGGCCTACGTAACCAATGATATAAAGGAAAACGAATCAGTTAACACCATAATGAATGATAGTACTGAAATATTATTAACAAAGAAATATTAGAAGATCATATATGTTATCATATTTATGTATTTGGTTTTTTATAATATAGAAAATATGATTTAACTATTATACATGAGGATAGCATACCCTCAATAAATGAAATGTACAAGGTAAGGTTTTATTATACATTCTCTTCATTATCTGAGGTTGTTTATTTGTGAGTATCCATTATGATCTCTTTATCATCCACATTAATGTTTCTTAAAAACTAATTTCAATAAATTTTTACTATTTTCTAGACTATAGGATAAATTCATTTATCCTCATTTTTTAATTTTTATAATATTTTTATAAAGGAATCATTCCGTCATTTTCCAATCAAGGTTATTTAGAACCATTTCATCAAAATTAAGGAATGACTGTTTTTATCATATACAGAGAGTGTGGATATTTTCTGTCATTGTAACACCTTTGAAGCTTCCCTTACAAGAATATAAGAATATTTTCAAAATAAATGCTTTCTTTTATAATTATGTTACTTTTATATGATTTCAAAATTAAAAGAGATATTTCTATCAAGTAGTTTTGATATCATCTATGTCAACATCATTTGATTGATTTTACACTTTTTTTATTTTGATTTATTATGATACAATATTACATATTGTATTGATGGTTTTGTGAATTTTTTGACTTTGGATATGTTATTTTAATACCATTTATGGTTTCTATGTAAGGTATTAACATTTTATATGCTAGTTTTAGAATGAATGACTATGATATATTTAATCTATTTCATTTGAGGAATGCATTGGATTTAGTAAGTGATTAGTGGATCCCACTATAGCTCTTTGATGCATCAGTAGGTGTCATGATACTAACAAGTGTCTTGGCACAAGGAATTGAAAAAAATCTTATTTATAGTCAAAGCATGAGGCCTTGACTATGTGGTTATGATGTCTTGAATTATGCATTCCATATTTATGAAATTGGATATTGACATTGCAAGTTTTTATTAGACTAGTAAAATATTTGTGTGAATAGGTAAATCGATTTATTTGATTTATATTTTCCATATTATGCGGAATTTTAATATTAAAAGGATTATTTTTTAGTCTTATACATTCCCTTAAATGTTTATTCTATTTAATGAATGTTTCTACTATATTATTATCCTTACTGAGCATCTGTGATCACCCATTTATATGTTTTATTTTTCCCAGTATGTAAATAAGTATTTAATGGTTGAATTACAGGTATAGGCTAAGGGATATTTGTTTTTTCAAATGGGACAAATTGTTTTTGTTGTTTTTATCTCATGATGTAGTGTAAAACTCTTGTTTGTTCCTAGTACTTAAAGGGATACTAAACGGATTGGTATTTTGGGATTTTATCTCTTGTGATCATGCCAATGTTATGTAATAATTCACTAACTCTGGGTAACTATGGTCCAGAAATTACATCAGACATCCATCCCTCTTAAAATTCTCCAACTATGCCCTCATCTCTCAAAGCTCCGTGAGATCCATCTGATATTCTATTGACAATATAAGATTCATCCCATGGGGTAGATCAATGTATTAGTTTATCAAACAACGAGGTGGTAATGTTGGGACATCATTAAAAAATACCCTCGCATACTCCTCCACTATTTTCGGGAACAGGAACTCATAAAATCCACCTCACCATGGGTTAGTCAAGGAAATTGATGAGTAATCAGCTACATCGTCCTATAAATGAGTCCATTATATATTGCATGGGATTCTATTCTCAAAAAATTGAAATCATCATTTCACAATTGCGGACACACCACCAAATTCAACCAAAATATTTAATCTAAGAATGGAATGTAGATAACAAATCCATTTCAATAATTATGTCTTAAGGCCTCGACACCAGAACCAATAGGCTCTGACCAAAACTCTCATCTC
Organism: Viscum album; assembly: GCA_963277665.1. Taxonomy (NCBI): domain Eukaryota; kingdom Viridiplantae; phylum Streptophyta; class Magnoliopsida; order Santalales; family Viscaceae; genus Viscum; species Viscum album. The sequence goes on along the minus strand of OY728140.1, from coordinate 1,705,235,888 downwards.
CAAGGGATAGCTCACACTGTTTGAACAAGCATATTATTATTGAGTCTTCTCCGGTATATGTCTCCATATTTAAGGGTTGAGATAATGGTTCAACTAAAATCTATATGAATTTTACAAGATACGTGTTGAGAAAGGAATGAATATAACATGTGTCTATCATAACAATAAATAAATTAGAAAATACCTAGATCATTCCTTTTAATCACTAAAAGAGACCCTAGGTCATAATCCTGGACATCATGCACCAATAACGACCCTATTTTTCTATCTACATAATCCTAGTGTGGACCAGCTAGGGGTGGTGGTAGTGACAAGTCCAAATGAAGACCACATCATACTGCTCTAGGAGCTATGCTTCCTCATTTGTCACCCTACAGATCTTCCTTATAATGTTGATGTCTCTTTAATGATGGTCTGTCAATAGTCTCCGGACTAGTACTACGACATGTTGAATAATATCAAGAATGACATTCCCTACTATCACATGAATATATTGACCATTATGTAGGATTACTAGGGACACCCCTGTCTCGGAAATACAGACCCTCTATCACAGTACCTCCTCCTAAAACATCTCTTATGAATAGGTCCCTAGGACTGACATTGAATCCCAACTATAGAGGTCTTTAACTACTACTTGCCCATACTGGACTATCAACAACTTCATTTTCTCTGATAAGAATCTCTCAACCACAAAATCCCAATCACAAATTCCAACATAAGTAGCAATGAACATATGGATAACAGTAGATCATATCATTCCATTAAAACCTAGAATGAAGGATCGATCCCTGACGTACTGATCTCGATCTATATCCATCATGTACATATAATTGTTAGTAAACATTGATGAATAACCACAAACTAAAATTATGCTCTATTAGAGATTAAGAAGATCATAAATACAAAGTAGCCTCAACATAACTAGTAAGAACTTCTTTCTAAAGAGGATCTCGATCTATGTTTGTAAAATACTTGTCTCAACCTGTGTATGGATTGAAAATCTCTATCATTGACCCACTGAGCCATATATAAGGCACACTTCTAGGACAACCATCTGATACACTGGATTCCTGACATGATGAAAAAAATAGGTCACCACTGGAAGCCAGTCCTCATCTACCTATGTGTCGGGATCACCTCAGAACAAGAGTGTTCTCAACAAATAATACTCTTGAAGCTTTCTTAAATTATGCTCCTCTTCCACTAGTATTGTGGGTTCCACATGCTACACTATAGGTGGTTGTATAGATAGTGAAACAGCTAGAGGAATCGTATGGGGTACTAGTCCATAAATAGAAGCTTCATCACTGAGGGTGTAATACTAATAATAAATAATTTAAATACTATCTTGTATTTTTAAGATATTGATTCTGAAATTAAAATAGATATACCATAGTTAATTAGTATATCTAGATACCAGTCTCCAGAATGAAATTTAAACTAAAACCCTTTATTTTATGTCTCATGTACCATTAATTTCCTTCCAAAGAGTTTACTAATGTACAATGTAAAAAAAGTGATCAGATCCCCAGTGCATGGATGTTTTGGCTACTACGACAACACAAGATTCTATGGCCTAAAAGATGAACTCCAAACATGTGACAAAATTTCCCCAAACAAATCTCTCCAACTCTCAATCATAATATATAACCAACCTACCATCTTATAACACCATGGCATGCCCCCTGCCTATGGGGCCCATGTCACGATCCCTAATCTCCCCACAATTGGGCCATGGACTGGTGAATACCACAATGTTGGAATATCACCATAATTGGAGGCATTTCTAATGTACATGTATGAACATTCAAATTTCATGGACCACAAAATTATGAAATGTAAAAACGACTATGTAAACAATTCATATGTAGAACTATATCCCAGAACTAGATTAGGAAAGGAATTAACCTAAAATAAAACATGTATAAACACAATCCCACCAAAATAATTCCATAACATGAGCCCAACCTATATGTAAAATATACATGTACTTCTATTTAAAAGCCACAAGAAAACCCCTCGGTCGGTCTAGTATATCTAAGAACCATTTGGTCCTGGTCCAATAATTAATCTATCAAAAAGGTTGATTGACTTCACAAGAAATGACATTTTATGTCATAGATAATGAAGTTGTGAGTTAATCTATACTCAATAGGATACACTGAAACCACAACATAAAAAACAATGGAAAGTACTTTCACTTATACACAAGTATATATCTAAATCACATATAACATGAAAATATAGATATACTCAATTGAATACACACAATATAGAGGTATGTTACAACCACTATATACTAGCACTAGGATTTCTAGCTCGAATATTCCATAATTCAATCATTCATAAGAACACACTCCTGAGTCTGATATACCTAATGTCATCTTTTCGAGAGTTAGTATTTTTTTCGGCTCTCATGAGAAGGATATAAAAATATATCTGAAATGATATATGATAAAATTGTTAAGGATCACATCTAGGTCCATGGGATGATACTAATATCTCCAACAAGAACAAACCTATATGTATAGGATCACCATCAGATTACTGTTGATCACGTTGATACAAAGAACATTACCAAGGGAATGAAGAAATGAATAGAGGATCCTACTTCTAGTTTCTCAGGGGATTCCAATAACTCATTCAAGGAATTTGAAGTGAAGGGATCATAGTTGGAGGAGTAAAAAATTATTCATAACACCAATTATGTAAAAAATAAGGGAATAAACCCGAACAAAAGTTTCCCATGGTATGGAGGAAAAGTGTAACAACCCATGTAGAAAGGAGCACACATCTTGTAGTAGGGTCACATGATGTGTACATTTACCCCAAGAACTACTCGGGTATAACAACCATGGTCATTCCAACAGTTTTTATTAGAATATTGTTACATGGTGTGTAAAACACAGACAATATTTCCTTCCATCTAGGGTCCACTCATGTCCTTCGACCATGTTCTAGTATATGGTGTCAACCTGTGTATCCCTTTTCCTGTACAAGTACACAGAGTAGCCCTTGTAACAGATACATTCCCAGTTGTTTGGGGGAATATATATAGTGTAGGAAACCCTTTCTACTCCACCCAATGTCACTATAATTCCCATTTACATTCCATGGTCTTCCATTGGGGACTACAAGTCGTGTATTTCGAGACTGCATGTCATGGAGTCTTGGAATACATTCCTAGTGTATTGGATTTTTCTGGAAACCCATCTTGTTCCTCCAACTCATGTCCTCGATCTCCCAAAATTCTGTTTTGTATTTTGCTTCACCTTGAAACTTTATATACAAGATCATTTTCATCTTTATGACTATGTTGATGGAATTTGGTCCTTCAATCATTTCAGAAAACGGAGTCATGTGAATTATTCATTATTTATGAAGAGCCCAAATTCAGCACCCATCATCATTCATTATTCTAAAAAACTCAATATCACACCTCCCTCAAGACATATCTATTCTATATCTATTGTTTCATAAAGTTTCACCAAGAATCTAAGGCATAACAATTGATTTATTGCAAAGGGTTTTAAATAACATGGAAGAATGAAGAACGCATGATGCAGAAGTAATGAATCTGGGAATAAAAGAAAAAAAAATATGTGGATGAACCTCATATAATGCTCATGTTGATATTGTCTCATCACTAGTACAATAGTAAATTAATTAACACAAATCTCAAGAATCATCTCCTGATAAATCCCATAAAATAAACAATCCCACAAATACAATCAATCAAAGTTATAAAATATTGTTTGGTTACTGAGAATTCATCATAATAATCCAGATTAGTGAAAAAAAAATTTAAATAAAAATACATAGCGATTTTGGATCAATCTCTAATAGAAATTGGTTTTCATGACATTTTCTTTGATGATATCTTTCAATATTGATGTTCATCAATCCTAGATTTGAGGTTTCTTTATCACATGATCGAAAGAATTCTCCACATCAATCTCTCAAATGTCTCTAAATTATTTCCTGGTTAGGAATCTAACCAAGGATCTATAACAAAGGAATAATTTTTAATAGAAACATATCAAGTTTCTATGTCAAAAAAAATAAAATAAATTGACATAATTTATTTTATTTATTTAAGTGCTTGTGATGACTTCCCACAATTGACAAGTGATTCCCAATTCTAGGTCACACCTTGGTAGTAACCATGATTATGAAGTCAATGATGCCCTGTTATTTTATATTAAGAAATCCTCTTAGAGGTTATTTCAATTTTTTAAGAATTCTTCATGCATTATATAAAATGGTTTCACCAAGGTATAACTCTAATTGATTGAGAAATTATTATGTTCACCGAATAACTATTTTTGATGTTTTCTATTTGGATATTTCATTTTAATGTGTTCTATAAGGGTTTTATATGTAATTTTAAAGATTATGTACCATGATACCGAAGCGTATTTGTAATTCTTGTTAAGGGTAATAAATGATTCCATTCATTAAATTTGATATCACATAGCTCTGGATTATTTATTCTAAATAGTATTTCTATTATGATATCTATATTCAATGTCTTCAGGTTTCATGATAAAAAAATTAAGGTATATGAAAATTCTTATCCATAACTAATTAACATTGATTATTTAATCATATTTTTATTGAGTTATTATGCTCTTTGATGAAATTGAGATCTTAATTCATATGCTTACCCATACTGAGAATATTCACCCACCCATATTTTGTTTCATATTCCTATGTTTTTCCATAATCATATTGAATGAATTATGTATTTAAAATTTAATATTCATAATGTAGATGACCTAATATAGAATATAAAATATTGGGTAAATTGGTAATGCTACTCTCTTGAATTATAGAGTATTTTTAAGTAATATTAAATTCAAATTATCTATAAATATAATCCAAAAATGACATTGAGAATGTGTGTGATCCTTGTTTTACATTTGATATTGAATGTTTTGTAAGGTAAAATTTGGTTTCCTTCATTGTTATTAAGGAAAAATGTAATGTTGATTATTTTATTTAATGAATATATGATAGTGGGTTCTAGGATGTTATAATTGGTATCAAATAAAAATTTTAGATAGTTTGGGATATTTTTATGTTTTCATGTGAGGTTATCTTATGAGTTATGGATACCTTCATATGATTATAAGATTTATGATTATCAATAGTTGAATGTGTTAGACACATCCTTGGTGTTTTAATAGATTAAATATTTATGTTATTAATTAATTTTTATGATCAATTTTTTTATGATGAAGTATATTAAATGATGTATAAAATATTAAATATTAAATTTAATTTTTTGGACAATATTTTTAATGTACTGATAACTTTTAAGGACTGCATGTTCAATGATATTGAGGTAATTATGGGAATAATTGTTTTATCATATTGATAGCCATTGGATTTTAAATTTATTTGGAGACTATGTGATTATGCTTATTTCAAACTGAGTACCATGTTTTTTTCATTGAAGGATTAATGATAACATATATCATTTTAGTTTGATGATATTTAAGGATCAAGTAACATAGTAAAAAAAAATCAGCCTTTGATTTTAGTATTGAATTTTTATTAAATATAATATTTAATCATATGACGTTTTAATCATTGGGATACTATCATACCCTGTAATATCCATTTTTTATTTATAATGATATGGTGAATTTTTTTTCTTCCCACTAATGGTTATATGATCCCATAAAATTTTATTTTTTTGTGCTTCATTCCTGAAACAATGAACTTAGGGACTCATCATTTAGTGAAAAATATAGGATTGTGGTAAAAATTGGATAAATCAAGAAATTATAATGGTTAGTATTGTATATTGCAATATTTTTTCAATATATACGGCAAAATAATTTTTGAATACCAAAATATGGATCTTAATTTTTTTTCTAGTACCTTCATTTCTGATGAAATGATGGTATTTTCACTTATTATTAATCATGGTTTTGAATTCCCACACATTCAATTTATAATTTATTTTTTCATGATATATGATATCTAGTAATAGTCATAATTATTTATTATTTTTCCAAATTTCCAAATCTTTACTTCAAAATTGTTTATCTATTTTAGAATCAAAATATGTTTTATTCTAGATAACCTTCATTTGTCTTTTTCTATCTTAACAACATGATGTTTTATTAACATTATCTATATATTGGGTTAAATTAATGAGTTATTTTCTAACATGAAACCATTAATTTCTGATATAATGTTAAGATTGTTATTTCATGACTTTTTACTGGTGTTACGTTGTAAAACACTAATATTTTTCGAATCAATATATTTTTTAACAGTGTATTCAACGAATAAAAACGTGCTTAAATAAGCCATGATATATATAACTATTACACCCGAGACATTTATATTGAGGTTATGAATAATATTATTTATATTATTATATATATATATATATATATTTACTAAATATAAATTATTAATAAATTTTTTGTAAATAATTAATAAATATTCATTAATGTAAATTTATTCATTAAAAATTTGTTTTCATTAAAGATGGTTTATATTTCTATTTATGAAAAATAGTATAAATAAATTTTGATCAAATCAAAAATTTATTTTTTAAAATAAAATTCACGTTGGGTAAATTTTTTATATTTTTCAGAAATAATTGAATTTTGATTAAATTGAAAATTAAACTAATTTTCATAAATATTTAACTACATTTCATAAATGATAATCTAATAAAAAATTTCATGGTAATATCTGATAATTTTTTCATATCTCCCACTATTATTTTTTCATTAAATATCAATTTTTGGGATTTCCTTAGACAATAAAATTTGGTGTTCATGTTTCTTTTGAAGTTAGATAGACTGTTCAACAAAAAATTTAATAATGTTCATGGATATATGTTTTTTGAATTAACAGATTTCAAATTTAATCATATAAAATGGTTTGAAGAGTTTTATCTGTGAGTGTGGAAAACTATTGAGGTGTTTTGTGACATTTGTTAGATATGGGTCTGAGATAAATATGATGGAAATTTCCTCGACATGAAACTAGTTCACTATTTTTAAATACTATAATGAGGATACTATGAAATTTAATAGTGAGTGAGACAATTATGAAATATGATATAAATTAATGTCATGTAAATATTTTGGGAAGACCTCATGACCTGGTTGATGTCGGTAAATTCTTACACACCATGAAAGTGGTTCATAACTATTAATGTTCTAAAGAAAAGAAATTGAAATCATTCATTGAATGAAATTGAAAAATTCATTGAAATTGTTTCATGAAGTGTAACATCATATCATTGTTTTTATATCATGAGAAGATTAGGTTTCCATATTCACATATAAATTGGGAAATACATGATGTGAAATTATTACATGGCAAGTGTTTCTCAGTCCTGGATGTTTTAAATAAATGTCAACAAAAATACTTTTTTATCCATGAGTAAATTGTCTCTCTAGAACCCCATTTCATATCTATGATATTGTTTAGTTATGTTTCCCTTAAAACAATCTTTATTAAAATTTAGACCATGGATAGTTTTTTATTCTTATGTTTTCCCCTATTTTACTCTTGTTCAAGGATTTTGTAGTAGATTCTCATGACTTTTTTTGATTACTATTTTGATCATGATGTTATTTGGAGTATATTTCATCATAAGATATTCATGTCATTGGATACTATTTATGTTCCATGTTGAAATTTTTGGGTTTTAATCTAGTCAATGATTTTTTTCTAAAAAAACAATATGGTCTGATTAGTCGGATATGTATGTGCTATATAGAAATTGCACTGATATAATATTTGAAATAATTAAGTTGTAAATGGGTGATGATAAGTCATGTATTGTATAACTATTTGGATTATTGTTGATTGATTTGTGTTTAAATAGTGTATGTACATACTAGTTGGTTTATCTAAAAAATGAATGAAAATAAAATTTTAAATGGGATAATGTGTGGTTAGTAAAACATAAGACCTAAGGAGTTATATTTTGACATGATCACCATTTAAAATAACTTTCTTATTTGTGGGAACAACATGGGAGGTTTGATATAATTTATCTATGTCCATAGTAATGATAAATCATTAATATTATTGTGATAAATGAATAATTTAATTGAAACACATGGGGTTGAATTTCATAATTGACTCTTTTTCATTATGATGTTATATGATTCATTCATTAATCTATAAATTGTGTCTTTATTCCTGATTAAATTTGTATATAAATGTCTTCGATCATTGAAAAAAAATATTATATTAATGTCTTATCATGGTATGTGGAATTTCATACATAAAGGTCATAGAAAGGGTTTTATATAATTATTATAGGGTGTTACCATGTAATAATGAAATTCATATACAGAATTGTTTCTCTCTTGTGATAACATTATGGCATGGTGATGATGTATTGGTTTTCATGATAGTGATTTATGATTATAGATATTCTATTATGGAACTGAAATAGAATTATTTTTGTATTTTATTATTTTATTATTTTATTTGTTTATAAACACATTATCATTATATTACATGAACTTTTTTACTAATCATGTTTTTTAGACATGATGGTGGGGAAATTTGAGATTTACTCACACCCTATTCATGTAGAGTTTTTACACCAGAAGAAATTATATATTTTTAGGTTTGGAAAAGGAAAAGGGGCCACGTATATTATTTTTTTCTTATATTAAAAGATGGATCATAGAGTTTGTAATTACCAGAGATTCATGATTGAGGAATTTTTAGTTTACTTCTTTCTTCTTGTTCTTCTACATTTATGACATTCACCGTCTAATTTATCTACACTTATTTCAAACATTTAATGGTTAATTTTTATTTATAACATATAATTTATACATTATTTTAATTTTTTTAAGTACAATGTCTAATATTTTTGGTAATACAAAAAATATTTATACTTTTCATTTTATATGCATTGAGACTCTGTACAAGGTGTATTGTTAGTCGCTGATATTCAATAAAAAACTATGGCGAGTCACATGTCTTTTGTGTATGGTGAGGAACACATGAGGTTGAGTAACAAACATGGGTTCATGTGATAGAGTGTTGCATTTTGGTACATTTGAATTTTTTTAGAGGATAATGATACACTATTCCATGAAATTTTGAAATGTAAGTAACATAACTGGGATGTGTCACGATTAAGTAGTGAAAGTGTTCATTTGAGTTTGTATCTCATGTACGGGAAAAATTATGAGTGCCTAGGGATGATATTATTATTCCTGATGTCACTTGTTAAAGTATGATGTTATTTCATTGTGTTCTATTCACATGTTCTATGATTTTATTGTTTCTTGATATTTTTAATCATTGTATAGTATTGAATGAGATTAGAATTAATGTATCATGATTGAAACAAAAGGAATATAAGTTGACATGAATAGTTCCAGGTAGGGAAATATTTATTAGATATGATATAATATCAACTGTTAAATTTGAATGAATGTAGCTATTATATTTAACTATGGAAATGAATTAACTACTATGTCATGCTAAATAAAATTTAAGACACATTTTTAGAGATCATGAGTTGTTTGTTCCCAATTATTGTCACATACTATAGTTGAACATGTCAGTATCTATTATTCTATTGTATTTTCTTATACTATCAATAAAAATTATTCCCATTATCATTGATTTTACAATCAAAAGGCTTGTAATTAGAATGATCCAAACATATCCTAACTAATTCATCATGTAGATACTATGGATTTGTTTAATTTTCAACATTTTGATGGATTCATGAGGGTTATGGGATCTAGGTAATGGGAGATTGTTCACATCATTCCATACAAATATAATATGACCATAGTGTTTCATCTCTAAAATCCTGTTATTTTAACTAGGGAGGGAGGACACTATGTAGTGATTTTTTAAATTTAGTTATTATGGAATATCTTTACGAAACTCATGATTACCATGAATAAGAGTGTAAAGAATACTATATACAATAGTTATATACATTCCATGATTTGTTGGGACATTATATATAATGATGGGATGCATGAAGAAATAACATGGAAGGACATCAGGATAATTTTTTCAATGCACTTTTATTAAGGGAGGGTTGTTTTCTAGATAGGCATTAATTTGTCATCATGTCACCGAACTACATCTTTCACAAGAAGATAATTTTAGATGTGATAAAACAATAAATGAATTTAGAACAGAGTTTTAGAGAGGTCCAAATTAGATACCATGTAGTTTCAATGAGGACACCGTGGATATTTTCATCTAGTTTCAACCAGCACCGCTATGACAATTATATCCAATGAAAAATCATGAAATGATGTTATGGTTAAGGGAATAAATCTCATGATAATATTCTATTATAGATCTATCGATATAAAATATATGACCACAACAACCATCATTCTCTGTACCATACTATTTATTTTTTTATTTTTGTAGGTTTGACCAGCATTAGTGGGTTTTTGGATAATACAACAATAGGATTTTGGAAATGGAACAATATAGGTTATATATAATGTAATAGAGTGAACTACCACATCGTAGACTAGTTTAAAGAGTATCACTAGAAATTCATTTTTTTCATATTGGATGGGGAACACCTATATAGGATCATTATTTCCATGTATAAATTATATCATAATAAAATTCAATTGGGGGGAGGTTAGAGGTCATAATCATCTTTATACTATACAATTTACATGATCTAGTTATGATACATGAAATTTAACTATCATATGTATGATTTATGTATCATATATTACAAACATCATTTTCTAGATTAAATATACTCACATTAATTTATATCTGGAGGTTTGTAAAATGGTTTTGGATTTATTTTGGAAATATTGGATGTTGTTTTTACCATTGATACACCATTGGAATTTCAATAATAGACTATCAAATATTTCAATGCATTTTTACTATAAATGTGTGGTTACCATTTCTTTTGAGAAAAATTTATACAGAAAATGGAATGTTTTAATTTGGGTATTGGAATTTATATTATATTTTTATATATGAATCATACCAACTATTACAAGAGTATATTTACCCTTCTTTTTCTAGAATAAGGTATAAATCCTCACCCAGGTGAGTGGGTTCATCAAACTGGTTGTGTAAAACCAAATCTGTCATGATTAGATTGTCTCATGTCACAGATAGCATATCTTGTTTTATATGATGACGAAATATAGTCCTATTTGTTTTCAACCAATTGAATACTACCTTCAAGATGTATTTTTTTTTATAATTTCTACACCTCAACACATTTTTGTGAGATCAAGATCACGATCAATTTAGTGATGGGAGTAGATCTAATTTCAATTCTACCATAAATGATAGAAACAATATATATTAATGAGTATAATGTCTAGTTACATGATCATGAAGCTACGTGGTTTATATTTCCTTATACATCTTCAAGGGTTTCTTAATCTCATTTTATATGAAGGAAGATGGGTCATTTCTATTATGTGTGTATCATCAAATATTATAACAAATTACGGATAGGAAACATTAGAACTTTCTAAACATTGTGGTTTTATTTAATCAGTTGTGATGTTATAATAACTTATAAAATAATTATTTGAGATTAGGGTAACCCCAATTGAGTGTGTGATAATAAAACAAAACATAGATGTATTTTCAAAGAATGTATGGATTGTACGAGTTTAAAGGGATTCTATTTAGTTTGATGAATAAATAATGTTATTTTAGGAATTGATGAATTAGGCCATTCATCATTTTTTTATTCATTGTTATGATTCATATATAAATTACATCATTGTGTCCACAAAGTCCATGGAAGATCATTAATAACATCTTGACATTGACCTGTGAAAATGGAGTGAGATACAATTTGTACCATACTGACCAACTGTAGTTTTGTGATTAATAAACATCATTTCTTATTTCGTTTTTTCTCAGAGGATAAAGTGTTATTATACCAAGGTAAGTTAAATGAAATGTAATATTTGTTGTGTCCTAATAATTTCATCATTATTATGACATTTCTTGGTCTAGTATACAAGTATTATTTTTATTAGATGCAATCATGTATGGGATAACCAATAATGTTCTGACATTTGTTAAGTGTGATTCTTGTGAGAGTGATATTAATGAGGGGAGGAGAAGAATAACATCAAAACTGATCATCACCTCAACTACATTAGGTAAGGCGTATATAATTGAATGTGGGGTCTCCATAGTTTTATTCAATAAATTGTTTATGTAGTAGGATTATGTGGTAGAATATGGCTCCATAATGAAGAATACACATGAGAGTAAATATCATAGTCATTATCTATTTGTAGTTTTTTTTTAAATTACATGATATATTAGAGAAACTATCATAATGGCTTGGTGTTTCTCACATACATTGACAACATGAACATCAAGAACATATTTTCACAATAGGACGAAAACATTCGGTGGTGGAGGTGGTTTGAATACATACATTCTATCAACTTTGAACTTTCATATACAATAGTAAAAGAAAATTTTTCTGCTAATGACATGATCTAGAATATAGAGACAGATTCGGTTCATGAGTATTTTGAGTTTTTCAGATGATGGAACTCTTTTAATACAAGAATATATATTTTTATGCGACTCAGAGAGGGGTAGCTCTAACCTTGAAATTTGTAATACATGTGAATTGGGACTAGATAAAACATTGATCTAATAGTGAAATGGAATGATTTAATGATGGATTTTGAAACCAAATTACCTATGACCCGCACAATAATGATAAATATTCGGTGATTGTGTATTGATTGAAAAATGTAGCTTACTTATTTACTATAAGGGATACCTTCAATTTTTATTTCATAAATTTTACCTAATTATAAAAGATATTATAATTATATTATTTTCTATGTTTTATCATTTTTCATATAGATACAATATTTATGATTTTATTTTAGAAGGTCCATTAGAAGGGTATACGATAATAGTTTATTCCATGTATAGATTATCATCCCTATATTAATTGGCTATCATAATGGACTATTCATATTAGGAATATTTTTTTGGGAGCCAATGTTTTGGATTTGGATGGTTTATAGACCACTATTTACTAAAAATGTATTAAAATTAAAAAATGATTATAAGCATCGATAAAAATGGTCCTATTTTAAACCTTATAAGGTTGGGTTGTTCACCACTGTTTTTGTTGTAGACTAGTGAGTTTTCACTTACTGGATGTTGTATCATATAGGAGACAAATAAGATGGATTATTTGATCTAGAGTGAGTAATTGAATATATAGAGCATGAATAATAAATATAATTACCATTGATGACACCCTATGAATATAAAGGTTGTTCCTATTTTTCCATTAGATATATCATAGTTTCGGATAATGTGGTAAAAGGATATAGTGAAAATTATCACCCAGGTTAATAGGTCCATTTGAGATAGTTAAATGTTTTTGTCAAGTGGAATACTGATTAACCCTTCCACATCACTATTATTTGACACATGATGTATTTTAGATGTCACAACATTGGAGATACCTTTTAAGACCTTATAATTTTTTAGTCACTGATGTCATCTATCTTAGTGTATATGAATACTTCTATGAGAATATGATACATATAATTAGCCATAGTTACAAGTATCATTGGGAAATGACCTTACCTGTCATATTAATACATTTAAAACATGGGGGTGTTCAAGAGGAAACCATGGGGATATTTTATGATATTCAAACATAGAGTCTAACCATGTTCCTATGGACCACACAATTATTCTTAGTGTTGACCAAGGAAGGGTTTCAACTTAGAGAGGAGATTTTAATATCCCATATTTTTCTGGTATGTTCCTAGTTCATTTTTTTCATTACCAAATAGTTATTTAGTTTTACTTCATTATTTACCTTGGTGATCATGTTTCTTTTGTGGAGTGAGATATTTTCCTAGGTAAAATTACTTAATGTTTTGGGATCTATGTGTTTTAATAAATGGAGTTTTAATGAGAATTTAATTAAATAAGATAAAATTATATAATCATTTGTATGTTAGGAATTAGATTATGATTGAAATTTTCAGAAAAAAACATCCCTAGAATGTATCCTATTGACATTTATATAATGTGAAACTGGTTCATACTATGTAAATGTTTCCAAGAATATATCATGAGCTATATATGAGAGTGAAATTTTTAAACACCATATAAAAAGTTCAAAACATGTAATTATTTCCAAGAACATTTCATGAAATTATTAACAGGATGAGATAGTTACATTCCATGATCCAATTTCATGATGCGTAAATGTTTCCACAAATACATCATGAACTGCTAAAGTTAATTAAATGGATCAAACAATTTTAAATGTTTATGACATGTAATATTTGATATTTATTATTTTAATCATATGAAAATAATTTGTCAACATATCTCATAAATTGGGAAATATTTAATTCGAGAGTATTACAAACAATTTATTTTTAATTATTACCGATTTTAAATCCACTATGTTTTGATGATTGTTTCTTCATTTTTGAGAAACATAACTCCCTCAAACCCTATTGAAGATCCAGTTTATTTTTTAGTTATTTATTCCCTTCCACAATTATCTATCACGTGTCTAATCCATGCTATTATTTTATTCATAATATTTCTCATATTTTATACTTAGTCCACAATTCATTAATGTAATATAATTTCAATAGTTGTTTTTTTTCATGATTTTATGTTATTTTGTATTTTTCTTGGTATATACTTTTCCTTTGTTTATGTTTTTGTTACCTATTGAAAAAATACTTATCTCTAGTTAATTGTTGGTTTTCTAAAATGAAAACTGTAAGGACTATTAAATTAAATATTTAGGATATATATTGAAGTTGTGTTGGAATAATGTCAAATGAAATTAATTGATTAGTGGATGATGATAGGTCGGGTGTTGGAATAATTTTCACATTCTTTTAGATTTTATAGTGATGATACATATATTTTAGTTTCATTTTGAGTGTGCCAACCCTGGAATAATAATGATTTAGCTAATTGATTAATGTTTGGTTATCATGACAAGAGAATAAACTCATTTATTGTGACAATCACATGTTGGAAATCAGATTAGTTATTTATTACACTGACTAAAAATGTTTTACATGTGGTTTGTTCAATGAAATGATAATAGTTTAAGACCTAGTATATAAATTAAATATATAAATGATTGATATTGTGGTAATTGGATGAATATAAAATTATGGTTGATGATGTTATGTTTTTTATTCAAGATTCAAAATCATGTGTTGATTTATGATAAAATTATTATATAATTGTCTTGGGTAAGTGTTGATAAAATTATTTAATAAAGTTATTGACCATGCATGAGGTAACTATTTTGTAATGGGATTGTCCTAGTTAGACTATAATTTTTATATTGATTGAAATGTTTATAATGGGATTAAAAGTAGAGGGATTTTACCTTGTGATATGAATATATCATGGTCATTTGAGAGTTGTTGGCTTGGTTGGGAAATTGGATTATTGTTAATCCAACATGGTTCCAGAGTATATTGATTGTAGTAATGTACTAACAATTTTTTAATACACATTATTATCAAAATATTAAATTTATTTATTTATTTTATTTTTTTAGACAATGTGGTTTTTACTTAATTAGTTTTAATGATACCCTATTTATCCCTTAATTTGGTATATGTGTAGATTATATTGATTCAAGTTTGGA
The DNA here is from genome assembly GCA_963277665.1 of Viscum album. NCBI lineage: Eukaryota > Viridiplantae > Streptophyta > Magnoliopsida > Santalales > Viscaceae > Viscum > Viscum album. The sequence goes on along the minus strand of OY728140.1, from coordinate 1,705,220,218 downwards.
ATATGATAGGGGTCTTCATAGTTGATTTATTATCTGATTGATGGGTTAGAGCTTTCGGTCAGGACCAACCAATGACATAGAACTGATAAATTTTTTTGGTCTAATTATTCTTTTCTTTTTATGAATGACATAATTTAATTTATCTCAATTTCCTCTTGAAATTATATGGTTCCATATTATTTTATTTACATGAATCATTTTTATAGTTATATCATATACTATTTACGTTATATTTTGTTAATATAATGTTAATTAATAATATTTATTTCTAATGTATTGTAACTCTATAGAATCGGTTATAGTCTCCCTAATATATATTAATCACCCAAACAGTACGTCTACATCCTCAAACATATGAGGTGGTGCACTTGAGTTCATATAAAAAAATGATTTATCTTCATGAGAGAGTGTAGGATCAAGGGATATTAAACCAAGAATCATATAAATATTATTTCTTGTAGAATAAGTATTATATTAAAATAATTAATAAATTTATTTTCCTTTAAATAATCATTATATTCAATTTTAATGTATTTTTTCGTTGGGCCTAAAATATATTTTTATAAAATCAATTGTATTGCTCATAATGTTTACCCCATTAATTTATTTTTAAAAAAACCATAATAATGAATAATTTAAATGAAATTTATAAATTATAAATAATAAACATTGACTTGGAGGTATTTAAAAATTATTTTTAATAATATATTTAATATAAAATAAAATTTTTCTAGAAACTGAAACTGCATTAATACCATCATTTTATTCATGTGTGCGGGGTTAATTTCAAATTAATTTTTCAACATATCAATATGAATTTACCAATGTGGATAAAATATTAATAATAATCATAATTTATATTATATAACATGTTTATCATACTTTTTTATATTAACTAATAGTTTAATCGCTAAAAATTATTCAAGAAGGTTCTGGAAAAAATAGATTTATTTGGGGTTAAACTAAAAATATTAGTGTCAAAATAACCAACACACATTTCTGAATCCTATTTTTTATACATATTTAGTCTGTATCATGTAAAATTATTTCTAATGGTTCATTTTAGTGTCTTCTGGATTATAAAAAAAATGTTTTAAATAATTTGTTTATTCAAATATTATAATTGGGCCACAAATCTAACTTATAAAGATCGAAACTATATCATCAATTCATCACATCCTAAAATTATATAGATTCATCCAATCCTTGATGATGTAACATAAAATACAATATAAAATATACCTATAATCATTCCTTTTCCATGAATTTATATTTTGAAGACATCATGTATATTCCTAGAGAGGTTTTCAAGGAAGAAGAAAAATTATGAACTATGAGTTTCTTTCTCCTTTAACCTCCATAAAATCTTCTATAACTATGTTCTTATGAAAATATAAGTATTTTATGTATTTATAAATGTTTTTATATTAATGTAATAATTTAAATTTTTTACTATTCTATAAAATTGTATAATAATTCAACATCGATGAATACGACAAAGTACCTCCCTACGAACCGATGTAACTATTTTTCTTCCATTCCATCTCACTAATTATTGTAAATATGTACATAATATATATATATATATATGGTATTTATTAAAAATTTATATGATAAGATTTTGTGTGTGTGTGGTATATTACCACCTTGCGAAGCAATACGATTCATTTTTCACAAATCATTACATTGATGATAATAAGGATAATTTTAATGAATATATTTTAAATAAAATAAATCAAAATTAATTTTATTTCCAATTTAGTATCCTAAAATTATAATATATCATCTTATTCAATACCATTCCACTCTATGGAAAATGATAACGTTGTTTATGTAGTTTTGGACTTACACATTCCTGAAGAGTTCTGACTCTCTTTCCATATCCTCACCTTAGAGATGTTATATTTAAGAATATATAATGAAATTATAAGTTATAAATTATACTATGAGAATAATTTAATTTTAAACATTACTTACCTTATTTTCATAATAATCATTGAAAATTATATCATTAATCGGGTATATCTATGTCCTACCATCTCTATGATCGTAGCAGACAAGAGTTCTAAAAAAATTCCTATGATTGGTTTTGGAAGTACAATAGATTAATAGGTATGATATTGATATCATAACTATTATAATGGTAGTTTTTATATAATTCATTCCTTAACCAAGATCCAAACAGTAGTGTCATTCAAAATAATGGGCCGAACATCCTCATAACACTCTACATGGTCTTAAGTGATTAAGTATTTTTATATGTAAGAAAAAATAAAAAAATACATGAGTGAAATAAAAATTATTAAATATTTATATGTTTCTAAATAAATAAGATAATTTATATTATCTTATTATAAAATTTTTCAATGATATACAACGAATGCTTGGGATTGAGGAAAAGGGTTTTCCCATCATTCTTTACATCAATGAGACATATTCCATATTCAATAATTTTTTTAATTGTATTATTTATATAATATCCAATTTATATATAACATCATGAATTAATTATAAATTAGGGTTCTTTATGTTACAATTTTATGTAATTTATCAAAGTTTATTGACTTGAACACATGCAAGTGGTAAAGTGTTTCTTAACTGAATTTCCTTTCATTGGGGAATAAACCTGCTTAATTAACTCTATTAAAATATTATTATGTATTTATTTATCCCTAATTATCATTATAATGCATTAATTTTTTATATTTCCATTTTTGACATAATATTTATCCGTTGATTGACTCTCAATTAAGCAATATGATCTTTTTCAGGGATAATTATCCCACATTCAATTCATTGAGAGATATGTTTATGATATGAATATAAATTCATCATAATGTGTATATACATTATTTTTGTAATGTTATTTATCTTATATACATATGTTCATTATATTTATTGTTTCATTTGATGGTTTTATTTAATGTGGATTACAATTATAGAGTTATAATAGTGGTAGGTGTTTTATCAAAAAATTTGTCAATTTTCAAGAATGTTTATGATTAAAATTTTGATGAAAAAATTTTATGATCCATATATCTTGAAACTCATAAAATTTCATCTAAAATAGATCTCTCTTCAGAATTCATGTTTTTCATTTATTTCAAACTCTTTATGTACTGAGGATATTAATATTTTCATTAAATAATCATCATTATATATGCATTCATATGATTTTTTAGGAATCTTTGTTGTCTAAAACTATTTCAGTACATGATATTACCATTCATAAAATGATTATTAATATTATCTTCCCTTCTATTTATTTTTTCTAAAACATTTTTAAATGAAAAATAATTTTATTTTCCAAACAATTCCAATTTTAATTTTACCAAAAACCTTAAAGGAACCATTATATTAATGTGTATATAAGGTACAAAAATTCAAAATGCTATAAAAATTATTTTCATTGATGTTTACAATATAAATTATTATGATTTCCTTTAAATGAAATGATTTTGTAAACATGTTATGATTAAAAAATTTGATTTCCAAAAAATAAATTATAATTTCATCAAGACATTTATTAAATGTCTTGAAATCAATATTTGTATGTTTACAAGGTTGTTTCCATGAAAATAACGTTTTAAATTTTTTGTGAAATGTTATTTAAAGTGGTTTTCAAAATGAGACATAAAATTTCATCATAAATTTTATCAAATTTATATTAAATATATATTCATTTACCAATTTAAAAAACGCATAATATTATTTACTCTATAAAAGGTAGATATTATAATAATAAAATCATATAATTCCTTAGGATGGATTATGATTATTTCAAGTTTTTGTTTGGAACCTTTTAGTTTTCCATGAGTTAATCATGATTGAAAAATATATTTATGAAAAAAATCATGGTTCAAAATTTATTAGGGATATTTTAATAATAACCAATATAGTTCATGAATTATTAATGTTTCAAATATATTTTTATGGTAACTATTTTTTTCACATGGGTGAATCTAATTTCAATGATATTTTTAAGGAATACATTAATTTTCTAATGGTTAATCAGTATATAAATTGAATAATGATTGTTTTTATTAGTATGACAATAATTTTTAATATCTATATACTTTATTTGTGGTTCATGGTAATTTTTAAACAATGGGTTCTCTGATAGGGAGATGGGGGATCCTGGTATAAAATATATGATGGGTTCACTCATATTGCACTCTATTGAATTGGGAAATTATTATGTTCACTAGAAAATTATTATGTAATATCCTTATATGATTATTCAAATTTTATGGGTTTTTAATATTATGTTTTTTTGAAGATTATGTCTGAAGAAACCATCATGTTCTTTAATGCTTGTTGTCTGTTATTATTATTTATAATGATAATGATTGATATAACATGGCTAATGATTGTTACATTTGGTGAACATTTTATTAATGAAATCTATATTACAGGTTCTCATGCTTCAATATCTATGTGTTTATTGGTACGAAGAGTCTTATTCAATTTTCATCCACTTTGATTATTAAATCATTACATTATTCAAATTTTATGTTCACTGATTCTATATTATTATAATTTAATACATTTATGCTTAAATATAATTTGAAATAATACATATAATTTATCATTTTCGATTATATATAATGAATGACGTCGAATGAAATATGTCTAGAAGGTTTAAATATGGATAATATTGACGAGAAATTAGGAATGTGAAATTCAAGGTACAATGTGAAAGATATGATATTGAATTCATCTATAATCATTTATGTAAGAGTTCATCAAAATTCCCTAAAACTCTAAACCTAAAATATAACTCCAAGAAATATAGTGAATTGTTATTAATTTAATTAATACAATATCATGATATTTTTTATTTAAAAAAAAATAGATTTATTTTTTATTATATAAAATCACTAAGTGATTATTGAAATATATGTTATACCATGTTATGCAAGCACTACACATAATATCAAAATTTCTTCCTTTACCCGAAATATTGGATTTCTACGAAACAACATTTTGTTACTACAAATATTTAATTAGTATAATTATAACATAACCATTAAAATGAGTTGTATGAATATTAATAACTAATTAAAAAATATAATTTTAAATGGTTTAATATAGATAAATCATATTTATAATAAGAAATATAATTTTTAGTAATTTCTTTATATGTTTGAAAATTATATTTTCATAAAAGAACATATATTTATGTCCTTCAAGAAAGAATAGTAAAATGAATTATAAAAAAATTACAAATTTAATTTGATAAAATGTAATATAATTATTATTTATAATTCCATATTATCTTTGAATGATGTTTTTTGTTTTTTCTGAGAATCATAAATTTCTGAATAATAGTAATAAATATAGATGTATAATTCAAAAAATATATTTCATACAATTTATTTATAAAGATAATTACATAATAAGTTTTTTTTAATGACACAATATATTTTTTATGCATCTATAAATCCAATTTCGGTCATTTCAATATTTTTTATATTTAAATTATATATAAAATAGTAATGAACTTTTTAACATTTTCAATTCAGAAACCTGTATTCTAACAAGTCTCTGAGATTAGCATTAATATTAATTTTTTCAATTTGGTTAATTGAAAATTGAAAAGTGGAAATAGATAATTTTAATATGTATAATATGTCTAAAAATATCAGTAGGTGTTTTCTCAAAAATTATTAGTGAATGTCATTAAAAATAATCAGAGTGATTATGGAAATAATTATGCTTAATAGGGGACTAAACCATAAACATGTGGGAGAAAGTAACCTAAAACTAGTAAAAACCCCATTATATATCCTTATTTCGGGCATAACCCTTATATAATTGTCTTTATTTTATTATTATGAATTTTTTAGGTATAAACATTGTTACACCTTACTTATTTAAAAAAATCAAGTTTATCTCAAGCATCCCTTATAAAAGGACACCACATTTCCCCCTTCATCACACTTGAAACCCCACATAGAATCAGAAAAAATATACCCCCATTAACTTCCAATCATACATACATTCTTCATTGACTCATCCCATTGGGAATAAGGCCATCCAATGACGTTACTCTGTGAAAACCAAAATGAGTTATCCTTAGATGAGGTAACATCATGTATCAAGCTCTATTAGTTTATTATCATTATCCAACTATTAAATTATTATTATTACATACAAATATAATAAAAAAATTATATTCAATATAAATATATTTTTTATATAATTTTTCTAGCTACACTTACAAAAACATCCATATATTGGTTAACAAACTTACTGTTTTTGTGTACGATGAACTACCACCTCACAAATTGATGTAGTTCGGTCATCCATTACCACCTCTCAAGTATGGTAATTATGATGGAAAATATATTCTTATTTGATATTTATGTTATTTATGATTTATTTACTCTCATTTATTTATTATGTATTACATACATTAATTTTTTCAATTTTTGGTCACTGTGATAACATTAAGTGTGGATGTGTGGACTACAAAATCTTCAAAGAGATGTTATTCATTCAGACATTACATAGAATGTATAATGTTTGGGTTTAGATAATATATATAATATATATAGAATAATAATTTTCATATTAAGATATTATATAAATATAAACGTATATGTCATTTCTTTTGTTTCTTTTAATATGACAATAAAACAGAAATAAAATTTATGCATACGTATAACCTAATTTATCTATGAATGGTGTATTTAGTTAAATATATAATTGTTTTAAATAATAAATAATATATTTATATATTTAATTTGAATTATATAATCCTCAATTTTTACATTTTGGAAATAATAAAAAATCAGGTTTTCTTTTATTCTTGTTATATGTAATTATTGTTTCCATTTATAAATATTGATATAACATGGCTAGTGATTATTGATTATGATGAAAATTTTCATATTAAAATCTATATAAGAGGATTCCATGTTTCATGATCTATGTGTTTATTAGTATGAATAGTCATATGTTATTTTCAATCACTTTTATTATTCAATCATTACATTATGCACTTTTTATGTTCACAGATGCCATACCATTATAAATTCATACATTTATCCTTATAAATAATTTGAACTAATGGTTCTATTGTTTTTTTGATTAGTTATAATGAAATATGTGGAATGAATTATGTCTAGAAGTGTAAAATATGGAGGACATTGATGAAAAAATTAGGAATGTGAAATTCAAGGTACAATGTGAAAGATACTATGTTGAATTCATCTGTAATTCTTTATGTAAGAGTTCATAAAAAAATTTAAAACTCTAAACCTAAAATTTAACACATCGACATTTTGTGAATTATTATTATTTGAATTAATATAGACTTATGATAATTTTTATTTTACACAAAACCAAATATATTTTTTGTTATATGAAATCACTAAGTGTGTCATTAATTATATGTTATACCTTGTCATGCATGCACTACACAGAACAATGATTTTTCATAATTTACACGGAACATTTTATTTATACCAAACAACATTTTATTATTACAAATATTTTAATAGGTTAGTTATAACATAACCATTAAACTTAGTTGTTTTAATATTAATAAATAATTATAAAATATAACTTAAAATGGTTTTATATAGATAAATAATATTTCTAATAAGAAATATAATTTTTATAATGTCTTTATATGTTTGAAAATTATATTTTTATAAAAGGACACATTTTTATGTCCTTATAAGATGAATATTAAAATAAATTTTAAAATAATTTATAAATTTAATTTGATAAAATGTAATTTAATTTTTAATTCACAATTCCAAATTATCTTAGGGTGATGATTTGGGTTTTTGTGAGAAACATCATTTTTTGTTGAATTGTAAAAAATACAGAATTCTAATTTCAAACATAAAAGTCGTATTATTTATTTTCATATATAAAATGCATATTAAGTTGGTTTTAAAGACACAATATATTTTTTTATGAATCTATAAATACAATTTAGGTTATACTAATAATTTTTATATTTTAATTATATATAAAAGTTTAACGATCTTTCGAAGATTTTCAATTAAAAAACCTTGTTTCTCACATGTCTGTGGGATTATCATTATTTATAATTTTTCCAATTATATGAATTTAACAATGAAAAATGGACATAGTTGGTTTTAATATGTATAATATAGTATAATAGTATCAATATATTTTTTACCCAAAATTATTAGTTAATTTCATTAAATTTAATTAGAGCGATTAGGGGAAAAATTAATCATAACTAGGGACTAAACCTTAATCACGTGGCCCAAAGTGACCAACCACTAGTAAAAACCCTATTTTATTTCCTTATATCTGTCATAAACCATATATTATTGGGTTTATTATTTTTTTTATGTCTTTATTAATTAATAACATTGTTACACCTAACTTATTTCAAAAAAATTCATGTTTATCTCAAGCATCCATTATAAAGGAACACCACATTTCCCCATTATTCACATCATAAAAACAATGTAGAATCAAATAAAATATACCCCATTGACATCCAAACATTATAAAATTCCTCTTTTAGTCTTCACTTTGGGAATAAGGCCATCCAATGAGGCTAATCCGTGAAAACCAAAAACTGTTTTCCTAAGATGAGGTAACATAATTTCTCTAGATCCTTTGGTTTATTATCATTTTACATCACTTAAATAATTATTATTAAATAATAATATAATAAAAACATTATATTAAATATAAATATAATTTTAATAAATTTTTTCTTGCAAAACATTCACAAACATCCATATAATGGTTAACAAACATACCGTTTTTGTGTACGACGAACTACCACCTCACGAATTGATGTAGTTCGGTCATCCATTACCACATCTCATGTGTGTAAATTCTGATAGAAATGGATTTTTATATGATATATATGTTATTAATGATGTATTAATTCTCTTTGATGTATTATATAATACATAAAATCATGCATTCCATTTTTTTGTTCAATGCAATAATTTCATTTTCTAAAGTGTGGACTACCACATCCCCAAAGAGAAGATATTCATTCAGAGATTACATAGAATGTATTAATGTTGGGTTTAGAAAATATATGTGATATACATGAAAAAATAATTATAATATAATGATATAATATATATACATATAAACATATATGACATTTACTTTGTTTCTTTCTATACGACAATAATAAGAAAATAACATTTATGTGTATGTATGGCCTACTGTCTCCATGAATAGTGCATTTAGATTAATATTTTAATATCTTATAGAATAAATTACCTATTTATATTATGAATATTTATTATATATTCCTAATGTTTTACATTCTAAAAGTAATTAAATCATTATTTATATAAAAGGATCCAGAATTAGAAGTCAAAACACAGATGATAAACAAAGCGATTATTAACTGAAATGTTACATTAACAATGACTTGTTAATATGCAAGTAATATAAATTCATAATTTTCATAATTGACTCATATATATAATTATATGTAATTAAATATTACCATTCTTATATGTATAGTAATTTAATATTTATTTTATATGATGATTTTTCATGTACAAAGAATGTCAAGACATAAGGTAGGAGAATTTCATCTTCGTTTTTTATTTCCATGCGATGCGTGACATATTAAAATATATTTTATTTTTTGTGTTGTGTATACTAATGATTTAATAATTATATTCTTATTCTAAGTAATTATAGAGGTATTTAAATATCATTTTCAATACGTTTTATTCATGGGGTTTATGTTTCAAAAGTTACGAAATAGGTATAGTAATTTTTTCACAGTTTTTCTTCTATTAGACACATACCATGTTATGAACATATATTATTCAATGATGCGCATATAAAATTCTTGACATGTTATATTATTAATATATTCCATTAATGATATTTTATGTTTAATTTAATTTTTTTCCTGCTATTTAATTAAGAATCAATCTTATCGAAGTTGTTACATTGTATACCCATTATATCATCGGTCATCAAGATTTCTTATAGAAATGTTTCAATTGTTAAAATATTATTATCCATATATAAATAATAATGAATAAATTTCTCAATCTATGGTTATTCATTTTATTTCTATGTAATTGTATAATTTTTTAACACTTTGGTAATTAATATAAATAATATTATTTAAACAATTTGATTTTGTTTCCCCTTTCAGTTGGAAATATATATTAATGAAATTAGTTTCATCTAGAAATGTTTTTTAATTTTTTTATATATTATAAAATTATGTTAATATGAATTTTTTTATCCATTTATTACATTTTACAAAATTGTTTTAATGAAAACTTGTTTTCATTTTCCAATCATGGCACATTGCTAAACATTTATGGTACAAATATTTTCCATGTACACACTCACCCATCATCATGATCATAATTTCATTGAATCTTAATTTGAATTATTATAATATTATTTTTTGATAAAAAAATTTCTCCAAATATTAAATAAATTTTTAAAAAATGGATTTTCAATAAAAGTGGGTTTTATCCATAATTTTTTTTTGTAAAAAGTGATTTGATTGATTTTCGTAGCTCCCTTTTTAATTTTTGATAATGTAGTTTTAAATGAAAATGATTTTCGTGATTTTGAGGATTATTTTATAATTTTTCAATGTATATTCAAATTATATGTTTTGAAAATGGTTTTATTGCTTCTTTATAAATTGTCAATGTTATATTAAATGAAAATGATTTTAAAAATATTATATGCTATAAATTTTTTTTGAATTGAAATATATATTCATAGTGATATTTCAAAATAATTATATCTCAATAGAATAGACCATGGTTAACACCATGGCCCACAAATTTTTTAAAAAAATGTATCCATAACATGAAGTAGATTTCGGGTAAATGTGATAAAAAGCACCATACAAAATCATACAAGATCACCCGTTGTATCTACTGCCCCATCCATGAAAACCACTACAACCTCTTGGATGCCTACACATTTCCATTGTTTTGGGGTCTACCAAGCACCACCACGATCATCAAATTCATCAATATCATCTGTAGTCATTTTATCAGGTTGAGCATCCATTGAAAGAGCATTATCTACATCATCACCATGAACATCTTCATAAAGTACCCTCTAGTCCAGAACAAACTTAGATTAGGTATACCTTTCAGCCTACTATGAATTAGAATTATTAGTTGCTAAGAATGGTAAAGAATTTTTACCTTTCCTTTCAAGACTCTCATGGTATAACTCATCGAATTCATGAGAATGGATAGACTTCAGCAAAGTAACAAAGTTATGATTAATTGCACTAGTACTAGGCGAAACTGTATGGAAAGGCAGTTCCCATGGAATTGAAGTTTTAATATCAGTTGAATTTATAGGAATCTCATGAGATTTATAAATGGAAACCACCATTGAATCTTGAGTAGATGAATCTATAACACCAAGAGTAGTAACACCTTCACTAACATCTTGTGCAGGTTGGCCCAAGGGATTTGTAGTAGCCATCTCCTGAGAAACATCCCGTGCAATAGGGGCTATAACATCGTCTTGAGATTCAGAGGAAACTTGATCATGTCTGAGAGGAACATTCTCTTGATAAGAAATCCAAAAACATGTAAAGCATGAGTTACATGAACCTGATAAGGGGAATACTTCTCAAAACAATTAGAAACAACCATTGAAGGCATCAAAGAGTGTTACCCAAGCCCAAATAAAATAGAGGTGTGGTCCAAATTTCCTTTGGAAAGGAATTGATATTCCAAAAATATCACATGATCATTTTATTCACCATCATGGTTATCAAAATCACACCATTTAGAACCACACTCTTGTTGATTCAATTGAGTATATGACAATTAGGGTTATACGTGAAGATCAACCCCACTGCCAGCCACATCACCCTGATTACCATCAGGATTATTCCCAGCCACAATATCATAAAAAGAGGGAGGTCCTCTAAACAGTGACACAACATTATTAGGCATAGTTAACACCTTAGTGAGAGTAGAAAATCCCTTCACAATCTTAGAATTACTGATCATCATTTCCTTAGAAATGTCACCAGTAGTTGGCACTTTAAATTTACATTTTTCTCCAAGGTCTCCATGTCTTTTGAAAGTAGAGAATCACATTATTTGATGAAAATTATCATTGATATAACCTATGGTTGAGAAATTAATTACGATATCATTACCATGTCCTAATTTAGTTTCATATTCAAATTTATACTTGCCATCATTCAAGTAAATTGTCTCAACTAGAGGCAGGGACATATCAAATTCCAAAAGAATTATTGGAAAATGACTATATCTAACCTATAAAATTTCCCTATCAATATTAATTTGAGTGGAATTTTTCATATCAATATTCCAAAGTATTCTTGGGTGCCAAAAAAATAAAATTTAGAACCTTGAGACGAATACAAGACTGGGAAATAAAATTCTTAATAGGCAATGGATCAAATGAGGGGTCCCAAATAAGAAATCCCAGGACCCCTGGAATGAGGTTGACAAACCCAAAACACCATGATTTCAGTTTCATTTCATTAGTTAAAAAATTAATATGAATAAAATTCATGCTGAGAGAAATGATATACCAATTAACGAATCCCCGGAACTGAATAAGATGTTTCTTTACATCCTCTATCATATAGGTATTTTCTTGCACACCGAGATGAGAAATAATATAATTTTCGCAGGATTTGATTTTGTCTTGAAATTTCCAGGGGTTTAACTAATCTACTCCAAGGTATCCCTTCCGTGATATCTTATGAGGAGTGGAATCACATTCTCAAGAAACAAGGAAGAATCTGTTTGCACTATTAGCCAAAAAATCATTAGCTTCTCACACCAAATAACCCAAATCCGTGTTATCCAATGGGATTTTACCATATAGGTGTTCCAAAACTAGATCTTCAATATCCATCGAGCCAGATCCATCTCCCACCTTCTTTGATGGTCTGATTAAAACCTCCATCGGATTTAAACGCTCAGATATAGATGACATCGTCACCACATAAAAATCATTATATGTCTAATATAAGATCAATGTTTATATTTTAGAAATTACTAGGAATATTTTCTAACGAAACCATTCATATTATTTCTATAAATTGGATATATTTTTATGGATTGATGTTGATTAATCCCATGACTCTTCAGCATGTTTTACTGTGATAAATTATTATGATACCCACATTATTTCATTATTTATAATATGATGAAATGATTCAGAAAACTATATTTTTTCATAAATTATTATATTCTCAAATTTTCATGATACCCATTTAATTTCATGAGTTATGAAATGATGTTTATAAAACCAATATCTTTTTATCAGAAATGATATTATGAAATTTGAATTAATTTATAAAACGTGTTTTATTAACTTTATAATATGAAGTGTGGAAGATATATGGGTTGTATTCTATGATCAAAAACAATAAGGTATAGAGTATATATCCCATTCAAGAAATTAAAATGGTATAAGGGGTTTGGAAAAACCCTAAATGTAATAGAGATCATAGGTTCTGTCCCAAACCTAAAATAATAAGGGTACCTAGGATATTTCCTAAAAGAAAAAATTCACATAGAATGTTTTCACATGATCAATTCAATTCAAATGGTTACTATCCCAAACCTATCATGTTATGAAGTTCTTGGTATATAGCCTTGACCAATTATTTTACATGATTATGTATACAACATAGATACCATGACTTTCTATTGTCTGACACATTAATGAATTATTCTACAGATCCCCTTTGGATTTGTGTCATTTAATCTACAATTCATTATGGAATAATTCTTGTTTACCTCATTATATATGAAGTGTATTATCAAATAATATAATTATCACATTCTCAAAATAATGTTTTCATGTTAATTCTATCATATATTCTTTGTTTACTCTTATTATGTTTTATAGCTTATCCTTTTTTTCCTTATATAGGTTATGAGGAAATATTTTCTATATGATATTTCCATGAGAGGTAATAGTCCTAGAGAATCTAGATATATATAGTGTATCTCACTCATATATCAATGTATAAGATACCATGTATCTAGACGTGATAAAATAATACGGTCTTTGGTAATCTGTTTGGTTAATGTTTTTCATATTTTTTTAAATGATGTAAATTATATATATATTAATAATTATTTATTATATTTGGTATTGGACCAAATAGTTAGTAAAAATATAGAACCTAGTATTACAAAATCATAGTAAAAACCCTTGGAAAATTTCTATGGATAATTCTAGGCCTATGAAAACATATAGAAAATTGTGCTTTAATTTCTGTAATGGATTGAGTGAGTGGTTTCCTATAAATACACACATTTATAGATACGAATTCTGGATTTGGTTATGGTAAATATGAACATCGGTCTCCAAAAAAGTAAATAGTGCATGAGGCCAGACACAAGAATCACCATGTGCATGATAACGTTCCTTATTATGCACCTGGTTTGACACTCATGGGAGATATTATTTCGGAATTTAAAAACCCTTCATCAAAAATCATGTGGTATTTGAAAATAATATGGTTGTGAATAAACTAGTATAAACGTAAGGTGAAATAGATTAAGGAAATTGTTATAATTTAGATATCCTATAATTGATATTTTTTATAGATTATGTTGTTCCTCACTATTAAAAATGTTTCTTACTCTAGGATTTTTAGATCAAGACAACAATGTGAACAATAATAAAATGAGCTAATGATGAATATGAAGAAAAAACTACTAATGAAAAATAAAATGGCATAATAATTAGATTAAATAAATACTTAATTGTAATGGATCATACCCTATAGTCTATTAATTTATGGAAAATGTGGTGTTTAAGGTGTCTTGGTGTGTCTAGGTGACTAGTTTTCAATAGTTTTCCAAATTAAAATATTTACAGTTTTTATAATGGTGCCTCATCTCAATGATGTATCACATTAGTGGTGTCTGTAATTGGAGGTGTCTCGCTGATGATATCTCACCATGGAGGAGTCTCACCCCAGTGGTATCTCACCCTAGAGACATATCGATGTTGGTGTCTCACATTGGCGGTGGCACACTGGCTGTGTCTTATCCTGGATGTGGCTAGCTAGCGGTCTCTCACCATAAGTGGCTCGTTGGTGGTCCCTCATCTGGAGGTTCCTTGTCAGTTAGTGGGTGATGGGTAGTGCCTCATCTGTATATGGCTCATAGATGGTGCCCCATATTTTGTTGCCTCTTCCGGGGGTGACTTGCACGTGATACCTCATGAGAAGTGTTCCCAGTTCTTCTTGATTTTCCCTTTGTACATCATCTGTTGAAAAAACATGGTTTAAATTCCAATTCTAAAAGTGTTTTAGAATGATTTCAATGCCATAAATTATATATTTAATTACGTAAATGTCTGCGTGCTTTGAAAAGGTCAAAAAACATGGTCTTGGTCTACTGTGCCTTTAATGGAAAATCAAAATCATTTGAAATCCATGATTTTTTATCCAATCTATATAACACAGGAGCATTGCCTTCATTATTTATTCTCTTTTTCCTTGTTACCAGACACCCCAAATCCTTTTTCACATAGGAGTCATGTAACCTATTGAAAATTGTATGTGTTTCCCTGGAAGGGATACCTAGTGTACATACTCCCCTATTTTTACTAAAACATGGAAGTGCGTATCATTCTTATAACATTTTCTATTTCTTTGATCTTTTAAAATTGTGCATGATACAGGATGTGCATATAGATGATAACCCTTTTTAAGATAGTTGATTACAAATAAATAAATATAATCCAATTGGTTAAAAAATCAATATACAAGGTTTGGGGAAAGTGATCAATGATTTTTTCTTATGATTGATATTGTTAATATTTGTGATCTCTAGGGGAAAACTACCCACTCAAAATTATGGTTTTTGGGAGTTATTTTTAGTGCAATATATAGATTTTGGAATGCATGTTTTTTACGTTTAATGGTTATATATGGAAATTAATTAACCATGAATATCTAGATTTATAAAATGATTCCCTAAGATATTTTAGTTTCTGTAATAACCCCTAAATAATATGTGGAATTAAATAAAGGATTATTCATTAAATCTGAAAATGTGTTTTTTATTAGAACATTAAGTGGTGTGGTTGTGGTCATGGTTGTGAATAAAGGGATGGTTATGTTTTTATGATGAACAATGAAATTGAGTTTAAATAAGTAATGTTGTGTTTCAATGGATTTTTTCCAAGAGTCTTTTCATTGATAAAATGAAGAAAAAATCAACCCTTATCTATTGATCTTTGAATGGTGTGTCATTAATGAAAATTTAATTACATTAATAAGATTCCTCACCTCCTATTTGACTATTTCTACATTTTTTTTAAATGTATTATGCCCGATAGTTTCTCAGGTAGCGATGGAATGAATAAATAATTCCTTAATAATGTCCAAAATTGAATTGAATTGTTTTGTTGACATTATGAATTTTGTTAAATGTAATTGGTTGTAAATGTGAAATTGGATTTATGGTCTGTTGTGAAGTGTTGTTCATTTAGTGTAAGCAACAAAGGTTAAAGTTTTTTGTGTTTTTTTGTTTGTTTGAAAACCCATAGTTTGGGATTGAGGGTTTTTTACTATTTATGTGTAGTAATATTTCCTCGTTATTCAAAGGAACACCCCACCGATTATGATCATTAGGTGTTGAACACCCACATCATCACACGGTGTCTGTTCTTACCGACATTTAGAAAGGAGTAATGTTGGATGGGAATCCACTATATTCCACTCTATCATTTTGTGAGGGTTTTAGGGAAATTGATGTGATGTTGGGATGTATCTTAGGGATTTATATGGTGTTTTTCATTGCTCATGTGTTTTCTAGTGAGTATTTTTGTTTTCTAGGAGTCATTTGGAGAGATTTGAAAGCCCATGTGTTTGAAGGTGAGATGGTTTGATTGACATGTTCCTTCATGATTAGATGTGATGTGTATTTCTAGGTTTCTTCATGATACGATGTGATGTGTTGTGATGCCTAGGTGTCTGTAGTACATATCTGTTGTAAGAACCATGTGTGATTGGGTGAGACGTGTAATGATTCCCAAGAGTGTGCGGGAAAGATGTTTTATGAGGCCTAACTGTGCGCGGGGTTGGATGTCATGTGGTATATGAACATGATGAGTGATCCTTAACATAAAAATTTTGTAGGAGTATAATACTTGTGGGAATGTGGTTCAGCATACCGTATCATTGATGTGATATAATTATATTATTTTACACGACTTTCTTTACACGGTAAGGATTCCTTGGTCAGTTATAGATGGTTATGATACCTTTATAGGACCTGTTAAGATCAACAATTTTCTCACAATATCATTACTATGCTTATTTCAAATGGGAATGAGTGACTTTGTCTTTCTTAATGACTATAATTTTATGATCACCCATCATAAATAAATCAATTTTAGAGTTTATAAGAGGAGTAAATAAGATTTTTATTAGCATTACTAGCTCGGGCATTGTGGTAGTTACATTTTCACTACATTATCCATAATTTTATGTATTTACATTTCCAGCTTTATAATATCTTGGTCAGTTTTATTTCATTAATCCGTGTGGGATATTTTGGGTTTCTATTTTTTATAATTCCATGTAGTTGTTGTGGATGATTCATTCAATCTCAGGATCTTGTTTCTTATGAATAGTAATGCCTCCCATATTGGTAGAGCATTACACCCTTTGTGCTATTCACAAACTAGGGGACATCATGAGGTAGGTCATGGGGTGTCATTATCTTCGGTTCTTCATATCCATCCAAGGAGGATTACCATTGGAGATATGTGTGTTGACAACATTGTATCATAGATGAATATTGAGATAAAGGATAATGATTAAAGTTATGAACAATGGGTATTGCATGGGGTTGTATGGATACATTTCTAGTTGACCATGGTTCTTGACATAGGCCTGGGAGACTAGATATGACGTGGCATTTCAGGACCTTAAGTGATACAGTGCACATGCAATTAGATTATTTAATGACCAAGTATGATATACATGCTTGTGGAGTATAGACTAAAAATGGTTCATGGATCATAATGACTTGTGTTCTTGTTTTAATTGGGTGTATTAAAGAATAAAAAAAATTGTTATAAAAAAAATGAATTAAAACAAGTATTAATGAAAATCCATACCACTAATCATAAGAAGTCCTTGTTTTCCATTTAGATATGGATCCTAATCATTGTCTACATGTGGATCATAAAGGTGAGGATTATAAATATGATCATGTTTATCACTGAATGGTCAATCCTATCGATGATTATTATAAGTTGTTGTGTACATTGTGCTCTTCTGAGTGAATGACTAAGGGGATGTTTTAGTGAATTGATTCAAACATAGAGTTTGAGAGATGGAAACAAGTGAATGAGTTCTTATTCATTTATTTCTTCTCCACGACAGAGTACAGGGTCCCTTTGGCAATTAGTCAGATGCGGGGAGTTGCACGTTAGTGGAAGATGTTATATCTGGGAGAGTGGAAGGAGGAAAATGATTTTTGGGTTGACATGTAGAAGTAGTTCTGAGTGGAGTTTAATTCTTCTTCCATGATGGATGAGAATAAGAATGAGTTACTATCTCTACCGTAGAAGAGTATATTATTGAGGGGGCTAGGAATCATGTTCAAGGACATTTGTATTTTTCCCACACCATTTTATAGATAATAGGTCTCTTGAGAGATGTCTTAAGAGGTACCTTTTCCTTCTATCCATTATTTCTATACACCATTAACATCACATCATATTTGGAGGTTCTGATGTAGGTGGAGGTGATTGAGTCGATGATCTCATGAGGAGGTTTAACATGATAGTGGAGACAATAGTGTCATTTAATACATAGAGTTTTCTATGATGTATGTAAATCACTATAACCATTTAGGTTTTGACCGAAAAGGAGTCTACCTTAATAGCATCCTTTATATCCATTTCGTACTTGTGGTATTTGTGTTTTCTTAATATCTTCATTCCAGTGTGATTTTGTTGTGGGGTTTTATTGATATCACAAAATAATGTACCCAGTAGTACGTCAAAATTAGATTGGTGGAGGTGGAAAGGTTCACTACTATACATAGTAGTCTTTGGTAATGATATAGTTTCATTAACAGGGACATAATGCTTTCACTCTATTTAGGGGAGATTCAGCAGCTAGAGGCCGACCACTGGATGTTTCTCATTTTCAAAAACTAAGAATAAACCATGGCCATGGAGGTGTTATTCATTAGATATTTAGAGTACTTGGGTATGGTATGTTCCATGAAATGGAGGTAGTATTTGTAGAGGGGAAGGGCATCATCAGAGGTATAATCTTCTTTTTTTGTACCCCAATTTCACATTGTTTGATTCACGATATTTTCACTCCTTTGATTCACCCCAACTAAACCTTGCTCTGGGATTAGACACATTGTGGCTTACCATTCCCCAAGTGTTGAGTATGCTATTCAGAGACAAGATAATCCTATTTGATGTGTGATGTTTGTGTAGACAGGTGATGGGAAAAAATAAATCCCATGAAAATTTTCACATTATATAGATGTATCCATATTATTTAATGCATGGAATTGAATGTTTGTATTCCATAAATGTTGTTATAAATATCTTTTAAATTAAAGTCATATTTTCTGATGTGGATGGTCATCGTGTGGTATGAATTTGTGATCCAAGATTCTAGGTCGGCAGCCAGCATGTAGAGTCACTTAATTTAATATTGGATGCATTTGCAATGAAATTAGTGGACACTAATATGGTGTATGTACCCTGGTTCATTGGTGAGTTATTTTATATTTTCCCTGATGAGGTTCTAGAGGTACCACCATGACTTGATATTGATATTGGGATAAACAAACTTCTTGAGGCATCTTCGATTTCAATGTATCTTTATTGGATGGTACTTTATGAGTAGTTGGAGTTAATGATTTATATAGATGATATAATGTAAGATGGTTTCATCCATCCTATTGTGTCAATGTGGGATGATCTATTGTTGTTATCAATGAAGTAATATGATGGTATGACATTGTTTATAGACTACTGTTGGTTGAATCATGAGATAATCATATACTATTAAACTATTCAGAGAATAAATGATATATTTTCCCATTTGAGAGGGGTGAGTTGGTTTTCTATGATAATCATGCGGTGTAGATATCACCAATTGTGGATGAATAAGGGATATATCTTACAGATTGTCTTCAGGTGCGGGTATGAGAACTTTGAGTTCTTTTTCATTCCATTCGGTGTTACGAATGCACCATCCATGTTCATGGAGATTATGAAAACCATGTTCTAGGAGTTGTTAGATCTGTTCAACAACATATTCATTGATTATATATTATTCTAATAGATATAAAATGAATAAAATGTTGAGTTTATTAGAACTATCTTACACGTTCTTCGATTCCTCCATCTTTTTAGAATTATATACAAGTGTATATTCTGGACCGAAGAGGTGTGTTTCCTCAAGCATGTAGAGTCTCGTCAGGGTGTGGTAGTAGACCTGTCAATTGATGAACCAGTTGTTTCCTGTGAATCACCCAAGAACATGGTAGAGGTTCATAGTTTCCTTACTATCATATGATAATATTGTAGTTTTGTACATTATTTCTCTATATTTGTGTCCCCATTTTCTTCATTTTCAAAGAATAACCAAACTTTTGGGTCATGTGATTAGAGATTGGAATCATTCGACTTCATGAAGGGGATATTGGTCTGTGCTTCTGTACTCTGGATTGCTAAAGAAGGGGTAATGTTTGATGTGTTTTGAGACACATATTGTCTTGGTTTGGGAAGTGTGTTGATGTAGTAGTGAGTGATGATATTGTATGGTACAAGTCAGTTATGTCCCCATGATAAATACTTTGAATCCCATGATTTAGAGTTAGAATATTTTTTGTATGATATAATGTTGTGGAGACATTACGTCATTGGGGTCACTTTTTAGTCTTCATTTATCACAAGATCATGATATATATCATTTCTCAAAGTGATTTGTACTTTTGGATGTATAGGTGGATATAATTTCATCAGAAATATGATTTTTAGATCTTTTATTGCTCAGGAA
Source organism: Viscum album (assembly GCA_963277665.1). NCBI lineage: Eukaryota > Viridiplantae > Streptophyta > Magnoliopsida > Santalales > Viscaceae > Viscum > Viscum album. The sequence continues at coordinate 1,705,199,184 of OY728140.1, read as the reverse complement.
AGGGGAATGCCATGGACAATTATTCAAGAATAATGTCAGATAAGTATATTTTTTAGTAATCTACAGATTCTTATGGAGAAATAGAGGAGTTAGAGGCCTTTCACATAGATGTAAGAATGGATGGATGTAGAGTCTTTTTGTTTTAGAGGGTGGTATAGAATTTTCTAATGAATTAGGTATAAGAATATCAGTGGGGAGACGTAGATTCATAGGTGATGTATAATTTTGTAGGCCATAATGATTCTTCATAAGGATAGTTAAAAGTTCATGTTTATAAGTGGGTAGTTGTTTTTTCTGGTGAAGAATTATCGGATGTAGTCCATCGTGAGATTCATATATCTCATTTTTTTTAACACCAACGGGTATCCAAGATGTACGTGGATTATGGATTTACTTTTGTTGGACTTGGATGAAATGATAAGTGGAATAGTTTGTGATGATGTTTTGTTTTCCAAAATGTAAAGGAAGTGCATCATTTTTATCATGGATTGATTCATCCTTTGGATGGTGTCATGTTGAAATGGGATAAAATAATGATGAATTTTTTCACATCATTACCTTGATATTAGTGAGTTCTTTGTAATATTTAGGAGATAGTGGAGTATTTTATGAAATAAAACAACTTTTATAAATAATTGTTTCAGGAATATTGGATGCATTTGTTTATAGGAATGTAGATGAGGTTGTGTGTTTTTAGAGAGTTCGTAGGTCAATTTTATCATATCGGGACAGATTGGATACCTCATGATTTTGGAGGTGTTTTCAGCATGCTTTTGGAAATCTGTTACACCTCATCACTGCTTCCATCCTCATATTGATGGTCAAATTTAACGGAATATCTAGAAGTTGGAGGATATATTGCAGTCTTGTATCATAGATATTGGTGGATCTTTTTGATAGAACATGAAATTCACAGAGTTCCCACATAATAATATCTATCAATCATCCATTGGCATGTCCATGTTTGAGGATTTGTATAAAAGACCATGTTGTACTCTGTTGTACGGGACAATGGTTGTACTAACAACCATTATTGGTCTCGAAGTGGTGTAGAGCACGACCAAGAAATTTCATCTTATTTTAGTGTATGGATGCTTCTTATGTAAGGGATAATTCTTATTCTTATTATCGATGGAGGACCATGGAGTTCGACTTTGGAGACCACTAGTCCTTGAAGGACTCCCTTCAACCTGTGGTGAATTATTTTGGTAGAGGGAGTAATGTATCTCCTTGGGTTGTTAGACCATTTGAGGTGTTACGATGATTTGGTGAGGAGGCCAATCGATTAAATTTTCTACTATGGTTAGAAAGGAACCATTATTCCATTAACATATCTCATATTAATTAGTATCTTCAGGATGAGTCTCATGTTATTGACTATATAGAGTTAGATATTTAGGATGACACAATGTTTGTGGACAAGACAGTAGATATACAGGATCACTAATAGATGGTTATACATAGATATACCATTCCTTTGGTTCATTTATAGTGGAGGCATGGTTTCTAGTATGAGAGTAATTAAGAGTGACATATATAGATATGTTCATAGTACCCAAAGTTGTTATGAGTTTTCTCTTGCCCTATTATTTAGTGTGATATTTTTTTGAATCTCATTTAATGATATGAATGATTTTTCTTGGTATATAATGTGTTTGGTGTGATGTGAGATAGATTATTGAAATATAAAAAGGGGAGGAAATAATTATCAATAAAGATGCACTAACGATGATCCAATTAATCTAGTGCATGAGATTTAGAGCCACCCATAAAGGATATTATATTGACATGGTGTAATGTATTCCCCAATTCATGTGATTAGGAAAATTTGGTTCATATTTTTGTTTGTTTGTATTTTTAGGTTGCGGAGTGTCTTTTTTGGTCATTTGGGATGACTTTTCAGCAACTAGTATGATGAGACCAAGTTATGAGATTTCGGATGATGTTTCTTGTTTATAGAGGTTTCCAATCCAACACTCAAAACCACAAGATGTTTTATTGTTGATTTATTATGTGTTATGTTGATAACAATGATTCATGTGTGACTGGTCCAAAAAGAGGTATCTCATTGGATGGTTGTTCAGACTCCTTCCTTCTGTTCCATTAGGTATGTTCAAAATTATTGAGGATGAAATGAGGCTTCGGCCCCAACCTTTAAAAAAAATTGATAGGTATGTGATGTTATCTTATGTACCCTATGAAAAACTATTTTGAAGGAAATATGTTGTTTGATATTTCATGGGACCTCAAGGTGACTAATTTTCAATAGTTTTTCTAATTCATGGTTTTCTATTTTTCCCAATGGAGCTTCATCCTAATGGTGTGTCATTTTAGTTGTGTGTCGCACTAACAAAGTCTCTCACCTATAGTGTATTGAGGATGGTACCTCACCATGGATGTCTCCCACTATGGCGCTAGCTCACTAGTGGTGTCTCACACTAGAAGTGGATCATTGTGGTTGTCTCTCCCTGGGGTTCACTCTCTAGTGGTCTCTCACCTTATGAGTGGATCACTGGATGTGTCTCATACGAGAAAATGTTCATAGGAAATTCTCACAAGAAATCACTCATCTGGTGGTCCCTCAACTCTCGGTGGCTCATGATTGGTTAATTGATTGGTGGTTCCTCACTGGAAGTGCATGGTGTAGCATTTCCCAGTCTATTATTGTATTTCTGTTGCGACCTCATGTTCAATGTTCCAAATTATTCTAGTTTTAACCATCTTACATCATTAATTGATATAAAATGTGTATAATGCAGAATTTTACAGGCCTTCATACTAATTCAAAAATAATAAATTATATCATTATGTATTTAGAGTTTGAAGGCTTTTATTTGGTCAAAAAAAGATAGTCTTGGTCAGATCCTTCATAAATGGAAATTCAAAACTATTACAAATCCCTAATGTTCTAGACATTTTCCATCTAATTTAGGGTCATTCCCTCCATAATTTACTCTCATTAATCAAGATACGAGACACCCCAAACCCTCCTTCCCATAGGATTTGAGAAACCCATTGGAGTTGTTTCGTGTCTCCCTGGAGGGATACCTTGTGTACGCACAACATTGTTTTTGAAATAACTTACATGTGTCAATTTTTTTTCATATAGGTAGGATATCTGTTGTCTTTGTAAATTTTTCATCATGTGGGATGTGTATAAGATGTTTACCCTTTTGAAGATAGTTTATTCTATATTAATAATGATAATATAGTTTGATTAAAATTCAACATACAAGGGCTCGGGAAAATGAAACATGATCTTTCTATGTGATTGATATTGTTAATATTGGTATTGGTGTATAATAACTACCCCCTAAAAATAGGGGTTGTTGGAGGCCCTTGTTTGAGCACTAGATGGTTTGTGGAATGCATTTTATTTTATTATGTTGAACACTTATATATAAATATTGGCTAACTAAGTATATTAATTTAATAAATGGGTTCTACATGATCATATTATTTATGTGACAACCCCTAAATATAATAGTTGAATTATATAAAGGGTGCATTATTAAATCTAAAAATTCATTTTTTCTTTGGTAAAAGGGGAGATGTGGTTGTGGGAACAATTTTTTATAGTCGGTTTGTTCTGTTAATATGATGAACTGCGTTAATGATTTCGAAAAACACAATAGTTTTTATGATGGTTATTTCCAAGAGTTTTTTTATTGATTAAATGTAGAGATATTAAAGTCATCTATAGAGGTTGTGGTATTATGTGTCATCAATGTGAAGTGATTTTATTTTCCGGGGAACTTCACCTCATGAATGAATGTTACTATGTTGATTCATATGCATTATACCTTATACATTCTCAAGTAGTGATGGAAGGAATATTAATAGTATAATATAGTTTTTAAACGCTTGGGTTTGTTTGATTAATGTAATGAAATTGATTAAGAAGAATTTTTTGGATATGTGAATTTGGATTTTTGGATTGTTGTGTGGTGTTGTTCATTTAAAGGTAACAACAAATATGATGGTGTTTTGAGTCATTTTTTAGTTTGATAACCCATAGTCTAGGATTCAGTGTTTTTGAATTAATTATATATACTAATATTTCATTTTGATTTATATACGCATTACACCAATGATAGGAAATATGTTCTGAAAATCCAAATCCTCATGTGGGGGTGTTTTCACCAACATATGATGAGGATTACAAATGGATGGCTACCTGCTCTTGTTCATTCATTATTCCACAAAAGGGAGGTATGGAACATGATGTAATGGTCGGTGTTCTATTAGTTCTTTGTATGGTGTTTGTGATATTCTATGTGTTTTTCTAGCAAGGTGGTTTGCCGCCTAGGTCTCTTCATGATATATGAGATATACCATGTCATTATTTGTAACATTCCAAGTAAGTATTTAATGATAGATATTTTTATCTATGTCGATTAATGAATTAGATAGTGTTTTAGAGGCATAAAATGAGAATAAATCCAATCTTAATCATGGAATACACTAATATTTTTAAAAGATTGTTTTACTGCCTTCTAATGGAAATCCATTTTTAAATCAAACTTTTGACACTTTTATAAGCTCTATTTGTCAAAATAAACTTATTATTTATGATTGATACATTGAAATTTATATTGGATAATTTTTTGGTATTTTTCGGACAATGTTCATTTTTTAATGAATAGTGAAAAATAATGCATTTTACATCTAAACCGCTTTTTCATCTAATTTAATTATATGGTTAGATTATCTTTTGAATTGGTTTTATAGTTCAATTTGAATATATTTTTTCCATTTAATCCAATAGTGGTCGTTGGAATTAATTTCATTTTGAAATTGGACTTAAACTAGTGTCAATCTTTTGATACTTATTGTTTCATAAAAACACACTATTTGCTCAGACAGAAGAAATTCATTATTAAATTAATTAAAGTAACTTATATGGTTTGAATTTTTTAAAATAGAAATAATTTTTTAATTCAGAATATCATATATAGATTAGGGTGATGTTTCAGTATTATTCTGAAAAACATCATTTTTTGATGAATAGTGAAACCACTAAGTGGTACTTAAAAAACTGATTTTTCGTTTAAATGAAATTTTACACCTCTGTGTTTTTAATTTAAAAAATACGACATACATGGTTGTCATTAAGAAGTAAAATGTGGTTTAATGGGATTAAAATAATTTTTTGGTGAATAGTAACTTTTATGTTTTTAATCGCGATTAGAGGTAATTAGTGTTATTTAAGGTAAGAATAATGTTTTAATAATATTAAATGAACTTGACACATGTCCTACCCTTTTTGGATGTGTCATGGACGACCATGAAAATCCATCGGTCAACTTGGGGACCCCATGGAGCCACTTTGGAAGGAAAATGACATTAATATCTTCTTATTTATTGTTAAAGTAAAAATGTCACACACATGAGTTTTTTTCTAAAACAATTTTTAATTGGGGTTATACTGGTCATATGTTTTAATATACTTCTTCATTAGAAATCTAAAACAATTTCCTACATCATGATATATTTTTTATAATTTTTAGACATTAAATAAATAAAATTATTAATGACACCATGATGATGCAACGATGACCTCATTATTTAACGATTTAAATAAAATGAAAAGATAATGTAAAATATAAGACCTAAACATGTCAAAAACCTATTGGATGGGTGGATTTCAAACTATTATCACCTTATCCTCAAAATATTTAATTTTGGGACCTTTTAAATCCGAAAATCATTTTATAATTATATATCCTTTTATACCTTTCCAAGGGTGCCCCTCCTCCCCTCTTATAAAAGGCCCCCACCTGTACCTCCTTACCCACACATCCAAAGCCTTTGGCTCTACCACCCCCTTCCCATTTTGTCTATACAAATCCCTATATAGCTCCTATAAGCCTCAATTTGGGTATAAGGCTTCCCAAGGAAGCCTTTGAGCTCAAATCAAAAAGAGTCACCCGATTTAAAGGTCGTGTCCTCTATTGTGTTCTTATGTTTTATTTTTCTTATTCCAACCCCCTAAACCGTTTTTATTCATTTATTTTGTAACAAAACCAGTATATTACATATACTAGTATGTTGTTATAAGAAGGATTCCATCTACACTTACACACACCTACATCTAATGGTTAAAGAACATAATGTTTCCGTGGATGGAGAATTTCTGCCTCACGAAACAATGATTGTTCAATATTCTTTTAACTCCTTCAAAGGTGGAAATTAAGATGACACTATATTTATATATGACATATAATATGTTTATGTTTTACTTATGCTTATTTATTTTTCATTTATGGCATACCTTTATTGTTTCCATTGTGGGTAAATGCGATATCTGCATTTTAGGATGTACGGACTACCGCCCCCTCAATGTAATTTGATTCGTCAATGCCATATGTGGGACGTAAAAAGGATGTAATTAATAGTATTATATATCATATTATACTGGAATTATAATATACCTTTATATCATTTTGATTCCATTACATAAAATACGAAGTAGAAATGAAAGTAAAGTCCATGGGTACATACGGCTTACCGTCTCCATGAACGGTGCATTTCATTTCTTACCTCTAAATGTTATGTAATATAATAAATGCATGTATATAATGGATATATATGATATATATGATATCTACATCATGAGTATAATTGTGGATATAATGGATACATGAACAACATGTAATTATAAAGAGTTTAATTTTACTCATGTACCAATGATCGTTAAAATGACCGTTATTAACTTAAATAATTACGTAGTGTTCATGACATGGAAATAAGTGATATAAAAGGAATAATGAAGTTGAGAAAGGTTCTTAAACAAGTAGAAATTAACTCAAGTTTATTATTCAGGACTTTAATGAATGATCGAGTCATGTCGGACCCGAGGTATGAGACTTCGTCTCAATCACCTTTCATTGAGGCATATTTTGTTTTATACACAACCTTATTTTATACGGTGTATAAAACCCTTTGACATTTAAGTTTATCCAAAAGGAATAATTTTTTATACGAAGTATTTTACTAAACGACAAAAGGGATAGTTTTTGTCATACGTATGCGGAGACAATGACTTCTCCGCCGCCGTGACTATTATTTGAGTTTCAGCTTCCTCTACAAGCCATACATTTGTTTAAAAGAAAAATAAATACCATGTTTTACTTTTATTTTATTTTGGTATTGGAAATGGTTTTCATAATGTTTTTATATCAATGTTTTGTATTGATATCTTGTGATTGAAATGTGGAAATGTTATGTTTCCTTTATGCATGTTTTATGTGATACGGTTATGTTATGGTTCTTGGGTATTATTATAAAGACAGGTGGTTCCGTGATAAACTAAGGGCGGGTGAGTGCGATATAGATTTCCAATCATTGGGTAAAGCGAAGGAGTTAACGTTAAGGTTTCTCTGAAGATATTTAGGGAATATACTGTGATGGGTATTCCAAACATAACCAAGAGGGTTACTCCCTACATAAGAATGTTACGAATGCCTCAAGTAACCTTTATGTCTTATGATTTCTTTGATTTATTCATGATTTGATGAGGTATGTTAAAGTGATTATGTTTTATTAGTAGAGTATTATTTCATTGATTCTTATTTATACATGTACTCATGTTTCCCTTCCATATTTTTATATCCCTTACTAAGCTTTTTATGCTCATCCCAAGTTTTTGAAATGTTTTCACAGGTCAAGGGAAGGGTACGTGATATAATGATAGTTTCAAGGAAGTGTCAAGAAAGAATCTATGTTTTATTTTAAATATGTTTCCGTTGATGGGATAAAATGAATACTATCTTTTATTGTAACCCATTTGTTTAAATGTGGGATGTAATGCATGTTTTATGATCTAATTCTCTAAAACTCTAAACCTGAAAAGATCCTCAATGTGTAATCTTTTAATCACTCAAGATTAAGTAAGGTTTAAGGCTGGGGCCTTATAGTTGGTATCAGAAGTCGGTTTATATAACTTTAGGAGTTAGAATTCTATTAAATGATTATCCAAAAATATTTTTTTTATGGTGAAATTGAAATGATATAGCATTTGATGATTACCATGTTTTTTCATCTAAGACGTGTTTGTTCAAAATGGTTTTCCGTAGAGGAAATAGGGAAGCAGTGCAAAGAAGGCATACAGAAGGAAATAACCTTCTGAATTAGCATCCTGAGATGGTCGGAATGGGAACTGAACAGTTTGTTGCAGTAATGGAGTAGTTGACTCAAGCGATAAATGATGGTGGTATCCATGCACGAGATCACCCAGATCAACCATAGAGGAACATGTCAGTAGTAGAACATTTCATGAGGCAACATCCCCCATCATTTAGAGGATCATCTGACCCTGTGCCAGGTGAAGGGTGGATTAAAGCACTAGAGAAGATTTTCAAAGTCATGGGATGTTCAGACAATCAAAAGTTTAGTCTTTCTATTTACCGTTTAGAGGGTGAGGCAGATTAGTGGTGGTCGATGGTTAAATATATCAGGGACGCTGATGAGATTGATGCTCTCAAGTGGGATGAATTCAATGGTATGTTTCTTGAGAAGTATTTTCCTAAGGCTGTTCGACATAGGATGGAAAAACAATTCCTGGAATTGATGCAATAGGAAGACTCAGTGTCTGCCTATGAAGAAAGGTTCACTAGATTGGAAAGTTATGCTCCAAATTTTATCCGAGACCTTGATAGTAAAATCAATCTTTTTTACTCAGAATTAAAGCCAAAATATCGAAGGGCATTAGCTTCTCATGAGTTCAAAAGTTATGAAAATCTTGTTCGATGTGCTGAGAAGGTGGAAATGGAGTTTGCTGGTGATCAAGTGTTCTATAACAACCAATAGAAGAAGAGACCGAGGTGGCAGGAGAAAGGGAAGAATTCTTCAAAAGGGTATGATGGTAAAAAAGCTATGTTTCCAGTTTGTGATAAATGTGGGAAAAGGCATCCTGGGGAATGTCTTCTGAATTCTGGAAAGTGCTACAGATGTGGTAAGATGGGACATAAGGCTCGTGATTTCATTGAAAAAGATCAAGGTGATGGTAAGTCCAAATTTGATTTACAGATAGTTAAATGTTTTAAGTGCAATGAGATGGGTCACTATGAAAATGAGTGTCCGAAAAAGAGCTTGAGTGAAGGGAAGAAGTTAGACTATAAGCAGAAAGGGGTGGTGAAATCCTTTGAAACTACTTCAGCAGATGTTGGGCCATCAAATAAAGTTGTATCATGTACATTGTTTGTTTTTTTAGTTTGTGTCAGTGTGTTGTTTGATTTGGGGTCTACACATTCTTTCATCTCTGAAACCTTTTCTGGTAAAATGGGAATACTATCTCAAGAAATGAATCAGTAACTTGTGGTAAAAACACCTGTTGGAAATGTTTAGGCAAGAAGAATTTATAAGAATATTCGTATCCTTATCCGTGGAAAGAACCTACTTGCAAACCTTATTGTTTTACCACTAGTAGAGTTTCATGTTATCCTGGGTATGGATCGACTCTCTATTTACCATGCTAAGATTGACTGTAGAGATAAAGAAGTTTCTTTTCATAAAGACTTTCAGTTTGTGTACAAGATTTAACCCTTACTGTTGATAACTTATCAAGAGGCCGAGAAACTTGTAAAATATAAAATGAATGTTACCTTGCACATATCGTTGAAAATAAAGGAACTGTTCAGATTAATGATGTGCCAGTGGTAAATGAGTATCCTGATGTTTTTCCTGATGAGTTCCCTAGAATAATACCAGATTGGGAAGTTTAATTTACTATTGACTTAGTTCCTAATGCTAAGACAATTTCAAAACCCCCTTATTGAATGGCTCAAATTGAAATTTTAGAGTTTAAGGAGAAATGGCAAGATTTATTAGAGAAAGGTTTCATTCGACCTAGCACGTCACCATGGGGTGCTCCTGTTTTATTTGTTAAAAATAAAGATGGTTCTATGATACCTTTCATTGATTATAGAGCCTTGAATAACATCACTATTAAGAACAAATACCCTTTGCCTCATATCGATGTTTTGTTTGATCAGCTCCAGGGAGCTTAGTATTTTTCAATGATTGACCTCAGATCGGGGTACCATCAGTTGAAGGTAATGGAAGCAGATATTCCGAAGACCGTGTCCGTACAAGATATGTCCATTATGAATTTTTAGTAATTCCTTTTGGGCTAACCAATGCACTTTTTTTATTCATGGACTTAATGAATAGTATTTTCCATGAGTTCTTGGATAAGTTTGTGGTTGTTTTAATTGATGATATTTTGGTGTTTTCTAAAAGTATAGAGGAGCATGAATGACATTTAAGGGTTATTTCTCAAACCTTGAAAGAGAATAAATTGTATGGGAAATTAAGCACGTGTGAGTTTTGGTTGCAACAAATTTTTTCCTTGGTCACATTGTTTCTAAAGATGGGATAACTATTGATCCTGCCAAAACAAATGTTGTGGAAAATGGCCAAGACCCAAACATGTAACTTAGATTCATAGCTTACATGTTTTGGAAGGCTATTACCGAAGGTTTTTTTATAAATTTTCCCGGTTATCTAGTCCAATGACTAAGATAAATCGGAAGGGTGTTAAGTTTATCTGGACAAAATAATGTGATGATTGTTTTCAGGAGTTAAAAAGAAGATTGGTGAATGCTCCAGTTTGGAACTACCTTCCAGTAATGGGGAGTTTGTTATCTACAGCGATACTTCATGGAAAGGACTTGGTTGTGTCCTAATGCAGAATGATCAGGTAATTGCTTATGCTTTTTGTCAGTTGAAAACTAATGAGATAAATTATCCTACACATGATTTGGAATTTGCTGCTGTTGTTTTTGCTTTAAAATTTTGGAGGCATCATTTGTATGGAGTAAAGTGTGAAATATATAATGATCATAAAAGTTTAAAGTATATATTCACTCAGAAATAATTGAACATGAGATAGAAGAGATGGCTGAAATTAATCAATGATAATGATTGTACAATTCATAACCATCCGGGAAAAGAAAATAAAGTGGCCGGTTCTTTGAGTCGAAAAAGTAATGATTCATTAACAATGTTGCATTTGGAATGTGATCCTTTGGTTATGGATTTGAGGAACTTTGGCATAGAAGTTGTTGGTGCAGGGTGTCCTTCTGTTTTGTTTTAGGTATCAGTGAAATATTTTATATCAGACAGAATCAAGCAAGCACAGAAGCAAGACAGTGAGTTGCAGAAAAAGGTAGAGCTGGTTCAGAAAGGTAATTTTCCTGAATTCAACATTGATAATGATTGTGTTTTGAGATTTGGGAAGAGATTGTGTGTGACTTGTGATTCACATTTGAAGAGAGAGTTGTTATGTGAAGCTCATAGTTATCCGTTTTCAATTCATCCTGGCAGTACTAAGATGTACAATGATCTGCGAGAGTATTACTGGTGGAATGGAATGAAAATAGATATTGCTGATTTTACTGTGAAGTGTTTGACTTGTCAACAGGTTAAAGCAGAGATGCAGTTACCGAAAGAGATGCTTCAACATTTACCAGTGCCATAGTGGAAATGAGAGAATATATCCATGGACATCGTTGTGGGATTTCTGAAGACACCCCGAGGTAAAAATGCAATCTGGGTTATTGTTGATCGCTTGACTAAATCTTCTCATTTCTTTTCAATACGAGGTACGTTTTCCCTAGATCAACTTTTCCATTTGTATCATAAATAGATAGTCAGGATACATGGAGTTCCTCTCTCCATTGTATCTGATAGTGATCCCAGTTAAACTTCTATCCTTTGGAAAGGCCTTCAGAAGTCATTGGGTACTGATTTAAATTTTAGTACAACTTTTCATCCTCAGTTAGATGGGCAGTCAAAATGAATAATTCAAACATTGGAGGATATGCTACGTGCTTGTTTGACGGATTATCAGGGAATTTGGGACCAACATATTTCCTTGGTTGAATTTTCATATAATAACAGTTTTCATTCCAGTATACAAATGGCACCATTTGAGGTTTTATATGGGAAGCAATGTTGAACTCCAGCTTTCTGGGATAAAGTGGGTGAAAGGAAGCTGATGGGACCAGAATTGGTAGAAGAGTTGACTGAAAAAGTTCAGCTGATACGGAAACACATGAGAACAGCTCAGAGCAGGAAGAAGAGTTATGCGGATAATCGGAGGAAGGATCTATCTTTCGAGGTAAGTGATCATGTTTTTTTCAATGTCTCACCATGGAAAAGTGTGATGAGATTTGGTAAGAAAGGAAAGCTGAGTCCAAGGTTCATTGAACCATATGAAATTCTGGAGAGAGTTGGATCAGCTGCTTACCGAGTGGCTTTACCTTCGAGTTTATCTCAGGTACACAATGTTTTTCATATTTCAATGTTAAGGAAGTATATGCCAGATCCATCTCATGTTTTGAGTCCAGAGGTAGTTTAGCTGGAAGAGAACCAATCCTCTGAGGAACAACCGGTCCAGATTTTTGACCAGAGGGAGCAAGTGTTATGGAATAAGTTGATTCATCAGGTAAAGGTTTCGTGGAAAAACCACATGATTGAAGAGGCAACATAGGAATCTGAAAATGCAATGAGGGATTAATACCCCCACTTATTCGATAAATAAATAAATTGAGGGGGCACAATTTTATAAAGGGGGGAAGTATTTAACATCCCAAGTAAGTAATGAATAATAAATATTTTTATCTATGTCTATTAATTAATTAGATAGTGTTTTAGAGGCTTATAATGAGAATAATTCTAATATAAAGCATGGAATACACTAATATTTTAAAAAGATTGTTTTACTGCCTCTTGATGGCAAAACATTTTTAAATAAAAATTTTGACAATTTTATGAGCTCTATTTGTCAAAATAAACTTATTATTTATGATTGGGACATTGAAATTTAAATTGGATAATTTTTTGGTATTTTTCTGACAATGTTATTTTTTAATGAATAGTGAAAAATACTGCATTTTACATCAAAACTTCTTTTTCATCTAATTTAATTATATGGATAGATTACCTTTTGAATTGGTTTTAATGTTCAATTATAATATATTTTTACCATTTAATCCAATAGTGGTCGTTGGAATTAATTTCACTTTGAAATTGGACTTAAACTAATGTCAATCTATTGATACTTATTGTTTCATAAAAACACGCTATTTTCTCAGACAGTGGGAATTCATTATTAAATTAATTAATTTAACTTATATGTTTTTAATTTTGTAAAATAGACATCATTTTTGAATTCGGGATATCAAATATAGATTAGGGTGATGTTTCGGTATTTTTCTGAAAAACTTCAATTTTTGATGAATACTGAAACCACTAAGTGGTACTTAAAAAACTGATTTTTCATTTAAATGAAATTTTACCACCTCTGTGTTTTGAATTTCAAAAATCCGACATAAATTGTTGTCATTAACAAGTAAAATGTGTTTTAATGGGATTAAAATAATTTTTTTGGTGAATAGTAACTTTTATGTTTTTAATCGCGATTAGAGGTAATTAGTGTAATTTAAGGTATGAATAATGTTTTAATAATATTAAATGGACTTGAAACATGTCCTACCCTTACTAGATGTGTCATGGCCGACCCAGACAATCCATTTGTCAACTTGGGGACCCCATGGATCCACTTTGGAAGGAAAATGACATTAATATCTTTTTATTTAATGTTAATGTAAAAATGACACAAACATGATTTGTTTTACTATAACAATTTTCAAATGGGGTTATACAAGTCATATTTTTTACTATAAATATTAATTAGAAATATAAAAATATTTCCTACATCTTGATATATTTCTTATAATTTTTAGACATTATATAAATTATATTATTTATGACACCATGATGATGCAACGATGACCTCATTATTTAATGATTTAAATAAAATGAAAAGATAATGTAAAATCTAATACCTACACATGTCAAAAAACTATTTTATGGGTGTATTTCGAACTATTATCACCTTATCCTAGAAATATATAATTTTGGGCCCTTTTAAATTCGAAAATAATTTTATAATAAAGTATCCGTTTATACCTTTCCAAGAGTACCCCTCCTCTCCTCTTATAAAAGGCCCCCAACTCTACCTACTAACCCACACTTCCAAAGCCTTTGGCTTGTCCAACCCCTGACCATTTTGTCTCTCCACATCCCTCTATACTCCTATAAGCCTCACATTGGGCAGATGTCTTCCCAAGGAAGCCTTTGAGCTCAAATCAAAAAGAGTTACCCAATTTAAAGGTAGTGTCTTATATTGTGTTCTTATGTTTTATTTTGCTTCTCCAACCCCCTAAACTCTTTTTATTCATTTCTTTTGTAACAAAACCAGTATCTTCCATATACTAGGATGTTTCTATAAGAAGTATTCTAGATACAGTTACACACACCTACATCTAATGGTTAAAGAATATATTGTTTCTGTTGATGGCGAATTTCCGCCTCACGAAATGATGATTGTTCAATATTCTTTTAACACCTTCAAAGGTAGCCATTAAGATGAAAACATATTTATATATGACATATAATATGTTTATGTTTTACTTAATCTTCTGTATTTTTTTATGGCATACCTTTATGGTTTCCATTGTGGGTAAACATGATATCTGCATTTTATGAAGTACGGACTACCGCCCCCTCAAAGTGTTTTGATTTGTTAATGCCATATGTGGGACGTATAAAGGATTTAATTAATGGTATTATATATGATATTATACTGTAATTATAATATAACTTTATATCATTATGATTCCATTCCATAAAATACTAAATAGAAATGAAAGTAGCGTTCATGTGTACGTACGGCTTACCATCTCCAGGAATAGTGCATTTCATTTCTTACCTCTAAATGTTATGTAATATTATAAATTCATGTATATACTGGATATATATGATATATATCATTTCTAAATCATGAGTATAACTCTAGATATAATGGATACATGAACAACTTGTAAATATAAAGAGTTTTTTTTTGACTCAAGTACCATAGATCGTTAAAACGACAGTTATTAACTTAAATAATTATATAGTGTTCATGAAATAGAAATAAGTGATATAAAAGGAATAATGAACTTGAAAATGGTTTTTAAACAAATATAAATTAACTCAATTTTATTATTCATGATGTTAAAAAATGATCTAGTCAAGTCAGACCCGAGGTATGGGACTTCGTCTCAATCTCCTTTCATTGAGGCATATTTTGTTTTATACACAACCTTATTTTATATGGTGTATAAACCACTTTGAATTTTATGTTTATCCAAAAGGAATATTTTTTATATGAAGCGTTTTACTAAAAGACAAAAGGGAATGTTTTTGTCGTACGTATACGGCGACAACGACTTCTCCGCCGCCGTGACTATTATTTGAGTTTTGGCTTCCTCTACAAGACATACATTTTTTTAAAAGAAAAATAAATCCCATGTTTTACTTTTCTTTTATTTTGGTACTGGAAATGGTTTTCATAATGTTTTTATATCAATGTGTTGTATTGATATCTTGTGATTGAAAAGTGGAAATGTTATGTTTCCTTTATGAATGTTTTATGTGATACGATTATGTTATGGTTCTTGGGAATTAATATGAAGATGGGTGGTTCCATGATAAACGAAGGGCAGGTGAGCCTGATATAGCTTTCCAATGCATTGGGTAACGTGAAGGAGTTAAACGTTATGGTTTCTCCGAAGAGATTTAGGGAATATACTGTGATGGGTATTCCAAACGTAACCAAGAGGGTTACTCCTTACGTAAGAATTTTATAAATGAGTCAAGTTACCTTTATGTCTTATGATTTCTATGATTTATTCATGATTTGATGAGGTATGTTAATGTGATTCTGTTTTATGAGTAGAGTATGATTTCATTGATTCTTATGTATACATGTACTAATGTTTCCTTTCCATATTTTTATATCCCTTACTTAGATTTTTATGCTCATCCCATGTTTTTGAAATGTTTTCACAGGTCATGGGAAGGGTACATGATATGATGATAGTGTCAATGAAGTGTCAAGAAAGAATCGATGTTTTATTTTAAATATGTTTCTGTTGATTGGAAAAAATGAATACTGTCTTTTATTGTAACCACTTTGTTTAAATGTGGGATATAATGCATGTTTTATGATTTAATTCTCTAAAAATATAAACCTGAAAAGATCCTCAATGTGAAATCTTGTAACAATTCAAGATTAAGTAAGGTTTAAGGCTGGGGCATTATAGTTGGTATCAGAGGTCTTTTAGATAACTTTAGGAGTAAGAATTATATTAAATTATTATCCAAAAATATTTTTTTTATGGTCAAATTGAAATGATATAGAATTTCAAGATTACCATGTTGCTTCATCTAAGAAATGTTTATTCAGACGGGTTTTCTGCAGAGGGAATAGGGAAGCAGTTCTAGGAAGGCATACAAGAGGAAATAACCTTCTGAATCAGCATCCTGAGATGGTCAGAATTGGAACTGAACAGTTTGTTGCAGTAATGGCACAATTGACTCAAGCGATAAATGGTGGTGGTATCCATGCACGAGATCAGCCATATCTATCGCAGAGTAAAATGTCAGTGGTGGAACATTTCATGAGGCAACATCCCCCATCATTCAGAGGATCATCTGACCCTGTGCTAGCTGAAGGGTGGATTAAAGCACTGTAGAAGATATTCGATGTCATGGGATGTTCAGACAATCAGAAGGTTAATATTTCTATATACCGTTTAGAGGGTGAGGCAGATCAGTGGTGGTCGATGGATGAAAATATCAGGGACACTGATGAGATTGATGCTCTCAATTGGGATGAATTCAATGGTATGTTTCTTGAGAATTATTTTCCAAAGGCTGTTCGACTTAGGATGGAAAAACAATTCCTAGAATTGAGGCAAGAGGAAGAATCATTGGTT
The DNA here is from genome assembly GCA_963277665.1 of Viscum album. Taxonomy (NCBI): domain Eukaryota; kingdom Viridiplantae; phylum Streptophyta; class Magnoliopsida; order Santalales; family Viscaceae; genus Viscum; species Viscum album. Next base: position 1,705,182,352 of record OY728140.1, on the reverse strand, counting down.
GCCTATGAAGAAAGGTTAACTCCATTGGCAAGGTATGCTCCAAATTTTATCTGAGACCTTAATAGTAAAATCAATCGTTTTTACTCAGGATTAAAGCCAAAATATTTAAGGGAATTAGCTTCTTGTGAGTTCAAAAGTTATGAAAAGATTTTTCGATGTGCTTATAAGGTGGAAATGGAGTTTACTGATGATCAAGTGTTCTATAACAACCAACAGAAGAAGAGACCGAGGTGACAGGAGAAAGGGAAGAAATCTTCAAAAAGGTCTGATGGTAAGAAAACTAAGTTTCCAGTTTGTGATAAATGTGGGAAAAGGCATCCTGGGGAATGTCTTCTGAATTCATGAAAGTGCTACCGATGTGGTAAGATGAGACATAAGGCTCGTGATTTTACTGAAAAAATATCAAGGTGATGGTAAGTCCAAATTTGATTTACAATTAGTGAAAGGTTTTAAGTGCAATGAGATGGGTCACTATGCAAATGAGTGTCTGAAAAAGATCTTGAGTGATGGGAAGATGTTAGAATACAAGCAGAAAGGGGTGGTGAAATCCTTTGAAACTACTTCAGCAGATGTCGGGCCATCAAATGTTGTTGTATCAGGTACTTTGTTTGTTTTTTCAGATTATGCCAGTGTATTGTTTGATTCGGGGACTACACATTCTTTCATCTCTGAAACCTTTTCTGGTAAAATGGGAATACCATATCAAGAAATGAATCATGAACTTGTTGTAAAAACACATGTGGGAAATGTTGAGGCAAGAAGAATTTATATGAATCTTCTTATCCTTATCCGTGGAAAGAACCTACTTGAAAACCTTATTCTTTTACCGCTATTAGAGTTTCATGTTATCCGGGGTATGGATTGGCTCTCTATTTACCATGCTAAGATTGACTATAGAGCAAAAGAAGTTTCTTTTCAGAAAGACGTTCAGTTTGTGGAAAAGATTTTACCCTTACTGTTGAAAACTTATCAAGAGGCCGAGAAACTTGTAAAATATGGAAATGAATGTTACCTTGCACATATTGTTGAAAATAAAGGAACTATTCAAATTAATGATGTGCCCGTGGTAAATGAATATCCTGGTGTTTTTCGTGATGAGTTGCCTAGAATAATACCAGATTGGGAAGTTGAATTTACTATTGACTTAGTTCTTGATGCTAAGCCAATTTCAAAACCCCCTTATAGAATGGCTCAAATTGAACTTTTAGAGTTGAAGGAGAAATTGCAAGATTTATTAGAGAAAAAATTCATTCTACCTAGCACGTCACCATGGGATGCTCCTATTTTATTTGTTAAAAATAAAGATTGTTCTATGATACTTTTCATTGATTATAGAGCCTTGAATAACATCACTATTAAGAAAAAATATCCTTTGCCTCATATCGATGATTTTTTTGATCAGCTCCAGGGATCTCAGTATTTTTCAAAGATTGACCACAGATCGAGGTACTATCAGTTGAAGGTAATGGAAGTAGATATTCTGAAGACCGTGTTCCATACAAGATATGGCCATTATGAATTTTTAGTAATTCCTTTTGGGCTAACCAATTCACTTGTTGTATTCATGGACTTAATGAATAATATTTTCCATGAGTTCTTGGATAAGTTTGTGTTTGTTTTCATTGATGATATTTTAGTGTTTTCTAAAAGTATAGAGGAGCATGAATGACATTTACGGGTTATTTTCCAAACCTTGAAAGAGAAGAAATTGTATGGGAAATTCAGCAAGTGTGAGTTTTGGTTGCAACAAATTTATTTACTTGGTCACATTGTTTTCAAGATGGGAAAACTGTTGATCCTGCCAAAACAAATGTTGTGGAAAATGGCCAAGACCCAATAATGTAACTGAGATTCATAGCTTCCATGGTTTGGAAGGCTATTACTGAAGGTTTTTTATAAATTTTTCCCGGTTATCTAGTCCAATGACTAAGCTAACTCGGAAGGGTGTTAAGTTTATCTGGACAAAAGAATGTGATGATTGTTTTCAGGAGTTAAAAAGAAGATTGGTGAATGCTCCAGTTTGGAACTACCTTCCAGAAATGGGGAGTTTGTTATCTACAGTGATGCTTCATGGAAATGACTTGGTTGTGTCCTAATGCAGAATGATCAGGAAATTGTTTATGCTTCATGTCAGTTGAAAACTCATGAGGTAAATTATCCGACACATGATTTGGAATTAGCTGCTGTTGTTTTCGCTTTAAAAATTTGGAGGCATCATTTGTGTGGAGTAAAGTGTGAAATATATAATGATCACAAAATTTTAAAGTATATATTAACTTAGAAAGAATTGAACATGAGATAGAAGAGATGGCTGGAATTAATCAATGATTATGATTGTACAATTCATTACCATCCGGGAAAAGAAAATAAAGTGGCTGATGCTTTGAGTCGAAAAAGTAATGCTTCATTAACAATGTTGCATTATGAACGTGATCCTTTGGTTCTGGATTTGAGGTACTTTTGCATAGATGTTATTGGTGCAGGATGTCCTTCTGTTTTGTTTCAGGTATCAGTGAAATATTTTATATTAGATAGAATCAAGCAAGCACAGAAGCAAGACAGTGAGTTGCAGAAAAAGGTAGAGCTGGTTCAGAAAGGTAATTTTCCTGAATTCAACATTGATAATGATTGGGTTTTTAAATTTGGGAAGAGATTTTGTGTGACTTGTGATTCACATTTGAAGAGAGAGTTGTTATATGAAGCTCATAGTTATTTGTTTTCAATTCATCCGGGCAGTACTAAGATGTACAAATATCTGCGGGAGTATTACTGTTGGAATGGAATGAAAATAGATATTGCTGATTTTACTATGGAGTGTTTGACTTGTAAACATGTTAAAGAAGATAGAAAGTTACCGAAAGGGATGCTTCAGCATTTACCAATTCCATAGTGGAAATGGGATAATATATCCATGGACATCGTTGGGGGATTGCTGAAGACACCCCGAGGTAAAAATGCAATCTGGGTTATTGTTGATCGCTTGACTAAATCTTCTCATTTCCTTTATATACAAGGTACTTTTTCCCAAGATCAACATTCCCATTCGTATCATAAATAGAAAGTCAGGATACATGGAGTTACTCTCTCTATTTTATCTGATCGTGATCCCAGGTTCACTTATAACATTTGGGAAGGCCTTCAGAAGTCATTGGGTACTGAATTAAATTTTTGTACAGCTTTTCATCCTCAGTTAGAGGGGCAGTCAGAATGAAAAATTCAGACATTGGAGGATATGCTAAGTGCTTTTTGGATGGATTATCAGGGAAGTTGGGACCAACATCATTCCTTGGTTGAATTTTCATATAATAACAGTTTTCATTCTAGTATACAGATGGCACCATTTGAGGTGTTATATGGGAAGCGGTGTCGAACTCCTGCTTTCTGGGATAAAGTGGGTGAAAGGAAGCTGATGGGACCAGAATTGGTAGAAGATTTGGCTGAAAAAGTTCACCTGATACAGAAACACATGAGAACAGCTCAGGGCAGGAATAAGAGTTTTGCGGATAATCAGAGGAAGGATCTATCTTTCGAGGTAAGTGATCATGTTTTTCTCAAAGTCTCACCATGGAAAAGTGTGATGCGATTTAGTAAGAAAGGAAAGCTGAGTCCAAGGTTCATTGGACCATATGAAATTTTAGAGAGAGTTGGATCAGCTGTTTACTGAGTGGCTTTACCTCCATGTTTATCTCAGGTACACAATGTTTTTCATATTTCATTGTTAAGGAAGTATATGCCAGATCCATCTCATGTTTTGAGTCCAGAGGTAGTTCAGCAGGAAGAGAACCAATCCTCTGAGGAACAACCGGTCCAGATTCTTGACCACAGGGAGAAAGTGTTATGGAATCAGTTGATTCATCAGGTAAAGGTTTCGTGGAAAAACCACATGATTGAAGAGGCAACATGGGAATCTGAAAATGCAATGAGGGCTAAATACCCCCACTTATTTGATAAATAAATAAATTGTGGGGACACAATTTTCTAAAGGGGGGAAGGATGTAACATCCCATGTAAGTAATTAAAAATAAATATTTTTATCTATGTCTATTAATTAATTAGATAGTGTTTTAGAGGCTTATAATTAGAATAAATCTAATCTAAAGCATGGAATACACTAATATTTTAAAAAGATTATTTTACTGCCTCTTGATGGAAAACCATTTTTAAATAAAACATTTGACAATTTTATGAGCTCTATTTGTCAAAATAAACTTATTATTTATGATTGGGACATTGAAATTTACATTGGATAATTTTTTGGTATTTTTCTGACAATGTTCATTTTTTAATGAATAGTGAAAGATACTGCATTTTACATCAAAACTGCTTTTTAATCTAATTTAATTATATGGATAGATTATATTTTGAATTGGTTTTAATGTTCAATTATAATATATTTTTACCATTTAATCCAATAGGGGTCGTTGGAATTAATTTCACTTTGAAATTGGACTTAAACTAGTGTCAATCTTTTGATACATATTGTTTCATAAAAACACGTTATTTGCTCAGACAGTGGTAATTAATTATTAAATTAATTAATGTAACTTATATGTTTTGAATTTTTTAAAATAGACATCATTTTTGAATTCGGAATATCAAATATAGCTTAGGGTGAAGTTTCGGTATTTTTCTGATAAATTTCAATTTTTGATGAATAGTGAAACCACTAAGTGGTACTTCAAAAACTGATTTTTCATTTAAATGAAATTTTACCACCTTTGTGATTTGAATTTCAAAAATCTGACATAAATGGTTGTCATTAATAAGTAAAATGTGGTTCAATGGGATTAAAATAATTTTTTGGTGAATAGTAACTTTTATGTTTTTAATCGCGATTAGAGGTAATTAGTGTAAATTAAGGTATGAATAATGTTTTAATAATATGAAATGGACTTGACACATGTCCTACCCATACTGGATGTGTCATGGCCGACCAAGACAATCCATGGGTCAACTTGGGGACCCCATGGAGCCACTTTGGAAGGAAAATGACATTAATATCGTTTTATTTAATGTTAAAGTAAAAATGTCACAAACATGATTTGTTAGACATTATATAAATTAAATTATTAATGACACCATTATGATGCAACGATGACCTCATTATTTAATAATTTAAATAAAATGAAAAGATAATGTAAAATATAATACCTACACATATAAAAAACCTATTTGATGGGTGGATTTCGAACTATTATCACCTTATCCTAGAAATATATAATTTTGGGACCTTTTAAATCCGAAAATCATTTTATAATAAATTATCCTTTTATACCTTTCCAAGAGTTCCCCTCCTCTCCTCTTAAAAAAGGCCCCCACCACTACCTCCTAACCTACACATCCAAAGCCTTTGTCTTGGCCAACCCCTGCCCATTTTGTCTTTCCACATCCCTCTATAACTTCTATAAGCCTCACTTTGGGCAGATGTCTTCCCAAGAAAGCCTTTGAGCTCAAATCAAAAAGAGTTACCCGATTTAAAGGTAGTGTCTTCTATTGTGTTCTTATGTTTTATTTTGCTTCTCTAACCCCCTAAAATCTTTTTATTCATTTATTTTGTAACAACACAAGCATCTTCCATATACTAGGATGTTGCTATAAGAAGTATTCTAGCTACACTTACACACACCTACATCTAATGGTTAAAGAACATATTGTTTCTATTGATGGCGAATTTCTGCCTCACGAAATGATGATTGTTCAGTATTATTTTATCACCTTCAAAGGTGGCCATTAAAATGACACCATATTTATATATGATATATAATATGTTTATGTTTTACTTAATCTTCTGTATTTTTCATTTATGGCATACCTTTATGGTTTCCATTATGGGAAAATGCGATATCTGCATTTTAGGAAGTACGGACTACTGCCCCCTCAAAGTGATTTGATTCGTTAATACCATATGTGGGAAATATAAAGTATGTAATTAATGGTATTATATATGATATTATACTGGAATTATAATATACCTTTATATCATTATGATTCCATTCCATAAAATACGAAATAGAAATGAAGGTAGCGTTCATGTGCACGTACGGCTTACCGTCTCCAGGAACAGTGCATTTCATTTCTTACCTATAAATGTTATGTAATATTATAAATTCATGTATATACTGGATATATATGATATATATATCATGAGTATAACTCTATATATAATAGATACATGAACAAATTGTAATTATAAAGAGTTTATTTTTGACTCAAGTACCAAAGATCGTTAAAACGACAGTTATTAACATAAATAATTACATAGTGTTCATGAAATGGAAATAAGTGATATAAAAGGAATAATGAACTTGAAAAAGGTTCTTAAACAAGTATAAATTAACTCAAGTTTATTATTCAGGATGTTAAAGAACGATCGAGTCAAGTCAGACCCGAGGTATGGGACTTCGTCTCAATCTCCTTTCATTGAGGCATATTTTGTTTTATACACAACCTTCTTTTATACGGTGTATAAACCCCTTTGACTTTTACATTTATCCAAAAGGAATATTTTTTATATGAAGCGTTTTACTAAATAACAAAAGGGAATGTTTTTGTCGTACGTATGCGGCGACAACGACTTCTCCACCACCGTGACTATTATTTGAGTTTTGGCTTCCTCTACAAGATATACATTTTTTTAAAAGAAAAATAAATACCATGTTTTACTTTTCTTTTATTTTGGTATTGGAAATGGTTTTCATAATGTTTTTACATCAATGTGTTGTATTGATATCTTGTGATTGAAAAGTGGAAATGTTATGTTTCCTTTATGCATGTTTTATGTGATACGATTATGTTATGGTTCTTGGGAATTATTATAAAGATGGGTGGTTCCATGATAAACTAAGGGTGGGTGAGCCCGATATAGCTTTCTAATGCATTGGGTAACGTGAAGGAGTTAAACATTACGGTTTCTACGAAGAGATTTAGGGAATATACTGTGATGGGTATTCCAAACATAACCAAGAGGGTTACTCCCTACGTAAAAATGTTATGAATGCCTCAAGTTACATTTATGTCTTATGATTTCTATGATTTATTCATGATTTGATGAGGTATGTTAAAGTGATTCTGTTTTATGAGTAGAGTATGATTTCATTGATTCTTGTGTATACATGTACTCATGTTTCCTTTCCATATTTTTATATCCCTTACTGAGCTTTTTATGCTCATCCAATGTTTTTGAAATTTTTTCACAGGTAAAGGGAAGGGTACATGATATGATGATAGTGTCAAGGAAGTGTCAAGAACGAATCGATGTTTTATTTTAAATATGTTTCCGTTGATGGGAAAAAATGAATACTATCTTTTATTGTAACCACTTTGTTTAAATGTGGGATATAATGCATGTTTTATGATCTAATTCTCTACAAAACTAAACCTGAAAAGATCCTCAATGTGAAATCTTATAATAATTCTAGATTAAGTAAGGTTTAAGGATGGGGCTTTATAGTTGGTATCAGAGGTCGTTTTAGATAACTTTAGGAGTTATAATTCTATTAAATTATTATCCAAAAATATTTTTTTATGGTCAAATTGAAATGATATAGCATTTCAAGATTACCATGTGGCTTCATCTAAGAAATGTTTGTTCAGAATGGGTTTCTGCTGAGGAAATAGGGAAGCAGTGCTAGGAAGGCATGCAGAAGGAAATAACCTTCCGAATCAGCATCCTGAGATGGTCGGAATTGGAACTGAACAGTTTTTTGCAGTAATGGAGCAGTTGACTCAAGCAATAAATGGTGGTGTTATCCATGCACGAGACCAGCCAGATCAATCACAGAGGAACATGTCAGTGGTGGAACATTTCATGAGGCAACATCCCCCATCATTCAGAGGATCATCTGACCATGTGCTAGCTGAAGGGTGGATTAAAGCACTGTAGAAGATTTTTGATGTCATGGGATGTTCAGACAATCAAAAGCTTAGTCTTTCTCTATACCATTTAGAGGGTGAGGCAGATCAGTGGTGGTCGATGGATAAAAATATCAGGGACGCTGATGAGATTGATGCTCTCAACTGCGATGAATTCAAAGGTATGTTTCTTGAGAAGTATTTTCCTAAGGATGTTCGACTTAGGATGGAAAAATATTTCCTAGAATTGAGGCAAGAGGAAGATTCATTGGTTGCCTATGAAGAAAGGTTCACTCGATTGGCAAGGTATGCTCCAAATTTTATCTGAGACCTTGATAGTAAAATCAATCGTTTTTACTTAGGATTAAAGCCAAAATATTGATGGGAATTAGCTTCTCGTGAGTTCAAAAGTAATGAAAAGCTCTTTCGATGTGCTGAGAAGGTGGAAATGGAGTTTTCCGATGATCAAGTGTTATATAACAACCAACAGAAGAAGAGACTGAGGTGGTAGGAGAAAGGGAATAATTCTTCAAAAAGGTCTGATGGTAAGAAAACTAAGTTTCTAGTTTGTGATAAATGTGGGAAAAGGCATCCTGGGGAATGTCTTCTGAATTCAGGAAAGTGCTACCGATGTGACAAGATGGGACATAAGGCTCGTGATTTCACTAAAAAATATCAAGGTGATGGTAAGTCGAATTTTGATTTACAGTTAGTGAAAGGTTTTAAGTGCAATGAGATGGGTCACTATGCAAATTAGTGTCTGAAAAAGATCTTGAGTGATGGGATGCAGTTAGACTACAAGTAGAAAGGGGAGGTGAAATCCTTTGCAACTACTTCAGCAGATGTCGGGCTATCAAATGTAGTTGTATCAGGTACTTTGTTTTTTCAGATTATGCCAGTGAGTTGTTTGATTCGGGGTCTACACATTCTTCCATCTCTGAAACCTTTTCTATTAAAATGGGAATACCATCTCAAGAAATGACTCCTGAACTTGTGGTAAAAACACCTGGGGGAAATTTTGAGGTAAAAATAATTTATAAGAATCTTCCTATCCTTATCCGTGTAAAAAACCTACTTGAAAACAATATTGTTTACCTCTAGTATAGTTTTATGTTATCCTTGGTATGGATTTTCTCTCTATTTACCATGAAAAGATTGACTATAGATCTAAAGATGTTTCTTTTCAGAAAGACTTTCACTTTGTGTACAAGATTGAACCCTTACTGTTAATAACATTTTAAGAGGTTGAGAAACTTGTAAAAGATGGAAATGAATGTTACCTTTCACATATCGTTGAAAATAAAGGAACTGTTCATATTAATGATGTGCCAGTGGTAAATGAGTATCCTGATGTTTTTCCTGATGAGTTTGCTGGAATAATACAAGATCGGGAATTTGAATTTACTATTGACTTAGTTCCTGATGCTAAGCCAATTTCAAAACCCCCTTATCGAATGGCTCAAATTAAACATTTAGAGTTGAAGTGGAAATTGCAAGATTTATTAGAGAAAGGTTTCATTCGACCTAGCACATCACTATAGGGTGCTTATATTTTATTTATTAACAAGAAATATAGTTCTATGAGACTTTGCATTGATTATAGAGCCTTGAATAATATCACTGTTAAGAACAAATATCCTTTCCCTCATATCGATGATTTGTTTGATCAGCTCCACGGAGCTCAGTATTTTTCAAAGATTGACCTGAGATCAGGGTACCATCAGTTGAAGGTAATGGAAGTAGATATTCGGAAGACCGCGTTCTGTAAAAGATATGGCCATTATGAATTTGTAGTAATTTCTTTTGGGTTAACCAATGCACCTGCTGTATTCATGGACATAATGAATAGAATTTTCCATGAGTTCTTGGATAAATTTGTGGTTGTTTTCATTGATGATATTAAGTAAAGAAGAGCATGAAATACATTTAAGGGTTATTTTCCAAACCTTGAAAGAAAAGAAATTGTATGTGAAATTCAACAAGTGTGAGTTTTGGTTGCAATAAATTTCTTTCCTTGGTCACATTGTTTCTAAAGATGGGATAAATTTTGATCCGGAAAAAACAAAGGTTGTGGAAGAATGGCCAAGACCCACAAATGTAACTGAGATTCATAGGTTCCTTGGTTTAGCAGGCTATTACCGAAGGATTGTTAGAAATTTTTCCTGGTTATCTAGTCCAATGACTAAGCTAACTCGGAAGGGTGTTATGATTATCTGGACAAAAGAATGTGATGATTGTTTTCAGGAGTTGAAAAGAAGATTGGTGAATGCTCTAGTTTTGGAACTACCTTCCAGGAATGGGGAGTTTGTTATCTACAACGATTCTTCATTGTAAGGACTTGGTTGTGTCCTAATGAAGAATGATCAGGTAATTCCTTATGCTTCACGTCAGTTGATAACTCATGAGGTAATTTATCCTACACATAATTTGGAATTAGCTACTGTTGTTTTCTCTTTAAAAATTTAGAGGCATCATTTGTATGGAGTAAAGTTTGAAATATATACTGATCACAAACTTTTAATGTATATATTCACTCAGAAAGAATTTAACATGAGACAGAGGAGATGGTTGGAATTAATCAAAGATTATGATTGTATAATTCATTACCATCTGGGAAAATCAAATAAAGTGGCTGATTCTTTGAGTCGAAAAAGTAATGCTTCATTAACAATGTTTTATTCAGAACGTGATCCTTTGGTTAAGGATTTGATGAAATTTGGCATAGAAGTTGTTGGTGTAGTATGTCCTTCTTTTTTGTTTTAGGTATCAGTGAAAACATCTCTATCAGATAGAATCAAGCAGGCACAGAAGTAAGAATGTGAGTTGTAGAAAAAGGTAGAGCTAGTTCAGAATAGTATGTTTCTTGAATTCAACATTGATAATGATTGTGTTTTGCGATTTGGGAAGAGATTGTGTGTGACTTGTGATTCACAGTTGAAGAGAGAGTTGTTATGTGAAGCTCATAGTTCTCCGTTTTCAATTCATCCTGACAGTACTAAGATGTACAGAGATCTGTGGGAGTATTTCTGGAGGGATGGAATGAAAAGAGATATTACTGATTTTACTTTGAAGTGTTTGACTTGTCAATAGGTTAAAGAAGAGAGGCAGTTACCGAAAGGGATGCTTCATCCTTTACCTGTACCAGAGTGGAAATGGGAGAAAATATCCATGGACTTTGTTGTGGGATTTCTGAAGATACCCCGAGGTAATAATGCAATCTGGGTTATTGTTGATCACTTGATTAAATCTGCTCATTTCCTTGCTATACGAGGTAATTTTTCCCTAGATCAATATTCCTGTTTGTATCTTAAAGAGAAGTCAGGTTACATGGAGTTCCTCTCTCCATTGTATCTGACCGTGATACCAGGTTCATTTCTAACTTTTGGAAAGGCCTTCAGAAGTCATTGGGTACTGAATTAAATTTTAGTACAACTTTTCATCCTCAGTTAGATGGGTAGTCAGAACGAACAATTCGGACATTGGAGGATATGCTACGTACTTGTTCGATGGATTATTAGGGAAGTTGGGACCAACATCTTTCCTAGGTTGAATTTTCATATAATAACTTTTTTCATTCCAGTATATAGATGGCACCATTTGAGGCGTTATATGGGAAGCGGTGTCGATCTCCAGCTTTCTGGGATGAAGTTCTTGAAAGGAAGCTGATGGGAACAGAATTGGTAGAAGAGTTTGCAAAAAAGTTCAGCTGATATAGAAATACATGAGAACAGCTCAGAGCAGGCAGAAGAGTTATGTGGATAACCAGAGGAAGGATTTATCTTTTGAGGTAGGTGATCATGTTTTTCTCAAAGTCTCACCATGGAAAAGTGTGATGTGATTTGGTAAGAAAGGAAAGCTGAGTCCATGGTTCATTGAACCATAGGGGAGTTGGATCAGTTGCTTACCGAGTGTCTTTACCTCCGATTTTATCTCAGGTACACAATGTTTTTCATTTTTCAATGTTAAAGAAGTATATGCCAGATCCATCTCATGTTTTGAGTCCAGAGGTAGTTCAGCTGTAAGAGAACCTATCTTATGAGGAACAACCAGTCCAGATTCTTGACCACAAGGAGCAAGTGTTACAGAATAGGGTGATTCATCAAGTAATGTTTTCGTGGAAAACCCACATGATTGAAGAGGGAACAAGGGAATCGGAAAATGCAATGAGGGCTAAATACCTCCACTTATTCAATAAGTTAATAAATTGCGGGGATGCAATTTTCTAAAGGGGGGAAGGATGTAACATCCCAAGAAAGTAATGAATAATAGATATTTTTATCTATGTCTATTAAGGAATTAGATAGTGTTTTAGAGGCTTAAAATGAGAATAAATCCAATCTTAAGCATGGAATGCACTAATATTTTTAAAAGATTGTGTTACTGCCTTTTGATGGAAAACCATTTTTAAATGAAACTGTTGACAATTTTATATGCTCTATTTTCCAAAATAACCTTATTATTTATTATTGGGACATTGAAATTTACATTGGATAATTTTTGGTATTTTTTTTGACAATGTTCAGTTTTTTAATGAATAGTGAAAAATACTGCATTTTACATCAAAACTGGTTTTTCATCTAATTTAATTATATGGTTATATTATCTTTTGAATTGGATTTAAAGGTCAATTAGAATATATTTTTACCATTTAATCCAGTATTGGCCGTTGGAATTAATTTCACTTTGAAATTGGACTTAAACTTGTGTCAATCTTTTGATACTTATTGTTTCACAAAAACAAGCTATTTGCTCAGACAGTGGGAATTAATTATTAAATTAATTAATGTAACTTATATGTTTTGAATTTTTTAAAATAGACATCAATTTTGAATTCGGAATATCAAATATAGCTTAGGGTAATGTTTTGGTATTTTTCTTAAAAACTTCAATTTTTGATGAATAGTGAAACCACTAAGTGGTAGAATGTGAATTGGCCTTATAATTTGGGCCTACGGGCTATGTTATGGGCTACAAGCCCACTGGGCCTTCAAGCTATGTAATGGGTTTCCCTCTACCCAGTTAAAAGAGGTCTTTGCTTTAATTTAATAATAAAAATGAGGCTTCAGCCCCAACCTTTAAAAAAACTAAGTGGTACTTAAAAATTTGATTTTTCATTTAAATGAAATTGTACCACCTCTGTGTTTTGAATTTCAAAAATCCGGCATAAATGGTTTGCATTAAGAATTAAAATGTGGTTCAATGGGATAAAAATAATTTTTTGGTTAGTAGTAACTTTTATGTTTTCAATCGCGATTAGAGGTAATTAGTGTTATTTAAGGTAAGAATAATGTTTTAATAATATGAAATAAACTTGACACATGGCCTACCCTGATTAGATGTTTCATGGCCGACCAAGAAAATCCACGGGTCAATGTAGGGACCCCATGGAGCCACTTTACAAGGAAAATTACATTAATATCTTTTTATTCAATATTAAAGTAAAAATGTCACAAACATGAGTTTTTTTACTAAAACAATTTTCAAATGGGGTTATACAAGTCATATTTTTTACTATAAATATTCATTATAAATCTAAAAAGGTTTTCTACATAATGATATATTTTTTGTAATTTTTAGACATTAAATAAATTAAATTATTTATGACATCATGATGATGCAATGATGACTTCATTATTTAACGACTTAAATAAAATGATAAGATAATGTAAAATCTAAGACATACACATATCAAAAACATATTGGATGGGTGGATTTAAAACTATTGTCACCTTATCCTATAAATATATAATTTTGGGACATTTTAAAACGGAAAATCATTTTATAATAAAGTATCATTTTATACCTTTCCAAGAGTGGCCCTCCTCTCCTCTTATAAAAGGTCCCCACCTCTACCTCCTTACCCACACTTCCATAGCCTTTGGCTCGGCCAAACCCTACCCATTTTGTCTCTCCAATCTCTCTATAACTCCTAGAAGCCTCACATTGGGCAGAAGTCTTCCCGAGGAAGCCTTTGAGCTCAAATCAAAAAGAGTTACCCGATTTAAAGGTAGTGTCTTCTATTGTGTTCTTATGTTTTATTTTGCTTCTCCAACCCCCTAAACTATTTTTATTCATTTCATTTGTAACAAAACCGGTATCTTCCATATACTAGGATGTTTTTATAAGAAGTATTCGAGATACACTTACAAACACCTACATGTAATGGTTAAAGAACATACTGTTTCCGTGGATGGAAAATTTCTGCCTCACGAAACGATGATTGTTCAATATTCATTAGACACCTTCAAAGGTTTCCATTAAGATGACACTATATTTATATATGATATATAATATGTTTATGTTTTATCTAAGATTCTGTATTTTTCATTTATGGCATACCTTTATGGTTTCCATTGTGGGTAAATGCGATATCTTCATTTTAGGAAGTACGGACTACCGCCCCCTCAAAGTGATTTGATTCATTAATGACATATGTGGGACGTATAAAGGATTTAATTAATGGTATTATATATGATATTATACTGGAATTATAATATACCATTATATCATTGTTATTACATTCCATAAAATACGAAATAGAAATGAAAGTACCGTTCATGCGTACGTACGGCTTACCGTCTCCATGAACTGTGCATTTCATTTCTTACCACTAAATATTATATAATATTATAAATGCATGTATATACTGGATATATATGATATATATGATATCTAAATCATGAGTATAACTCTGGATATAATGGATACATGAACAACTTGTAATTATTAAGAGTTTATTTTTGACTAAATTACCAATGATTGTTAAAATGACCGTTATTTACTTAAATAATTACATAGTGTTCATGACATGGAAATAAGTGATATAAAAGGAATAATGAACATGAAAAGGGTTCTTAATCAAGTAGAAATTAACTCATGTTTATTATTCAGGATGTTAATGAACGATCGAGTCAAGTCGGACCCGAGGTATGGGACTTCGTCTCAATATCCTTTCATTGAGACATATTTTGTTTTATACACAACCTTATTTTATATGGTTTATAAACCCATTTGAATTTATCATTTATCCAAAAGGAATATTTTTTCTATTAATATTTTTACTAAATGAAAAAGGTAATTTTTTTGTCGTACGTATGCGGCGACACCGACTTCTCCGCCGCCATGACTATTAATTGAGTTTTGGCTTCCACTACAAGCCATACATTTTTTTAAAAGAAAAATAAATACCATTTTTTTACTTTTCTTTATTTTTTTTGGAAATGGTTTTCATAATGTTTTTATATCAATGTGTTGTATTGATATCTTGTGATTGAAAAGTGGAAAAGTCGTGTTTCCTTTATGCATGTTTTATGTGATAAGATTATGTTATGGTTCTTGGGCATTATTATGAAGACGGGTGGTTCTGTGATAAACTAAGGGTTGGTGAGCCTGATATAGCTCTCCAATGCATTGGGTAACACGAAAGAGTTAAACTTTATGGTTTCTTCGAAGATATTTAGGGAATATACTATGATGGGTATTCCAAACGTAACCAAGAGGGTTACACCCTACGTAAGAATGTTATGAATGCCTCAAGTTACCTTTATGTCTTATGATTTCTATGTATTATTCATGATTTTATGAGGTATGTTAAAGTGATTATGTTTTATGAGTAGAGTATGATTTCATTTATTCTTATGTATACATGTACTCATGTTTCCTTTCCATATTTTTATATCCCTTACTGATCTTTTTATGCTCATCCCAGGTTTTTGAAATGTTTTCACAGGTCAAGGGAAGGGTACATGATATGATGATAGTGTCAAGGAAGTGTCAAGAAAGAATCCATGTTTTATTTTAAATATGTTTTCATTGATGGTAAAAAATGAATACTATATTTTATTCTAATAACTTTGTTTAAATGTGGGATTTAATGCTTGTTTTATGATCTAATTCTCTAAAACTCTAAACCTGAAAATATCCTCAATGTTTAATCTTGTAATAACTCAATATTAAGTAAGGTTTAGGGCTGGGCCTTATATTGTTGGTGAGGTGGGTTGTTTATTAGGTGACATTAGTAAGATATGTAATGTGATTTTCCATGAGTCGTAGGGATGAGATGTGATGGGTTGGGAGACCAACTGGTATATAGACAAGATATTTTTTTGTGGCTAAGTTTTGTGCAAGTGGGGTGAGTTTTGAGGCCCAGGAATGTGTTGGTAGGATGCGTTATAGTATTAATATGGTATTTTTGTTCTAGGATGTATGAAATTGGGAGAGAGATGAATACTCATGGGAAAGTGGTGTGCGGTACCCCTTCATCAATGTTTCTTTGTTTATATAATATTACATGACATACATTAATTGATGATTGTTCCTTGGAGAGGATTGGATGGTAATTATACCTTGATAGGTTCTTATTGGTTCAACTATTTTGTCACATGGGAATTGGTATGATTCCTTCATATTATTATGATAAACCTTGAGATTCATAAAAAGTTTACTTGTATGCTTACCCTATGTATATACCTCTATTTTTTGGTTTATATGTGGATTACGTGGACCCTGTTAGGAATTACTAGATTGAACTTGGGAAAATTTCAATGTCACTAATTTAGAGTTATTTTTGTTGTATTTACATTGTATAATTAATTTTATCTATGTGAGTTTTATTTCACGTATTTATTTGGGATGTTTTGGTTTCTATTTTATATCATATAGTTGTTTTTTCTGGATTATTCATTCTATCTCTCAACCTCGCTTATTATAATGGTAAATATAACCCATACTAAGAAATCATTACACCCTTTTTTCTAGTCTAAAACCTGATTCCAACATGAGGTGGGACTCGGAGGTTATTATCTCCCTTTCAAAATTGTTGGCCCTAGAGGGGTAAATGTATTAAGAGGGGTCATGACATAAATCATGCCGGATTAGTTTTTATGGAAATTGTTTATCAACTTGTACCATAACCAACTCATGAACTCACTAAATAATAGATGGTCAGAGTGTATTGAGTGTTTGGGGAATATAGACAATGCTGGAAAGAAGATTCAGTTTTCTACATGTAATGAATGTGGGAAGCATCACCCAAGTGAATGTCTTAGAGGATTGTGGAGATGTTTTGATAGTAGAAAAAAATGACACAAAAAATATAACTAAAATGGGGAAACAAGAATTTCAATTAAAAAATGTATTAGAATATTGGAATCACCATGAAATCATGATATGTTTAATGTTTTGTGTTTAATGAATGGTCATTATGAAAAATGTCCCATGATGAAAGATCATGAATATAATCAGCAAGGTGGCATGAGTAATGGTTATATTACTGATGATTATTGAATTACATGAAATATAGGAAAAGAAATAGTTATTATTTTATAGATGAGGTAGCCATGTTAATGGATTATAGTTTAATTATTATGACATAAGTGTCTATTTATTTTTATTCATGAACTATTAGTTGTGAAATATGTAATTTTTTTAGTTTAGGGTTCACCCTTTGTGTTTAAACGAGTATGTTGAATGGTTATGGTGGAATAGAAAAATGATTTTATTGATTGGTGATATTACTTTAAAACACATTATTTAGGGAATAATATTCATTAATATATTCCTGATATTGAGGTAATAATGTTTGGATAAAAGCATTATTGGATACAGATAAGTGAATTATATGGTATAGATTAACTTGGAATAGATAAATATTTTTGGAGAAGGTGGTCTATGTTATCATGGATGATGTTTAAAAATTATTTTATTCAAAAAATATATCTAGTAATCATTAAAATAAAAAACTAATGTATTTTTTGGAAATGTATTTTTAGTAATTTAGGTTATTATCTTGTTTCATGTGAATATATGGTGAGGGTATTCACACATCTCGAATGTGAATACCATGAGATACATTGCAATATATGTAGAATCATTGTTATGATGACCTAG
The DNA here is from genome assembly GCA_963277665.1 of Viscum album. Classification (NCBI taxonomy): domain Eukaryota; kingdom Viridiplantae; phylum Streptophyta; class Magnoliopsida; order Santalales; family Viscaceae; genus Viscum; species Viscum album. Next base: position 1,705,164,613 of record OY728140.1, on the reverse strand, counting down.
TTACCTTATTTAAAATGGTTTTGATATCAACATTATTGGAAGGGTTATAAGGATACTCATTTATGGAATAGTTTATATTGATTTTCATATGATATTTTAGGGGCTAGTGTATTATATTTCAATATGTAGATTTATTAATAATATATAACTTTTGATAACACTTTATTTGATAGGTGGAAGTACATATCATTATATTTATGTATCTCAATATCTCATTATTATTTGGGACAAAAAATTCACCTACATTTATAAAAATATGATATTTAGAGTAAAATTTCCTAAAATCAACAAATGGTAAGGTTTCCATAAAATCATTCAACTATATATTTTCAACAATATTAATCATATCTAGGAATGTGATAGAGAAATAAGATGTTTTCTTAATAACATATTTTTTAAAACCTCTTACCTTTTAAATCATGTCATTTTTATGAATTTGAGACCTTAAAATTTCATTAACCAGTTATGTGTTTCATTTTTATGAACTCAATCACTCCATAAAGAAATTTATTAACCCATACAATTTTCAATGGAGAAATTAATTTTAAGGTGGTAGAATATAACAACCCGATATTTTAAGAATTTTTATTTGTATAATTAATTAAATATTTTGATATTTCTAATTTCAATATATATATATATATCTATTATACCAAATAACTATGTTTTCATTTTATTATACACTATACCATGTTGAGAATTCACTACACACAACACCGACCTACTTTCTGAAACATCATTTTATTATTATAATTCAATAAACACGATATTTACAATGTAAAATTTAATCATTATAATATTTATAAATATAAATAATTTATAAAATCAATTTATATTAGTTTTATATAGATAATTATTATTGATAACATGAAATAATTTTCTAAATGCCTTTATTTGTTGGAAAATAGTATTTTCTTAAACAATCTAATTTTTTGTCTTTAAATGGGAAATTATAAAATTAATTTTAGAAAATTTTAGATATATAATTTGATAAAATAAACTCAATTTTGTAATCATAAAATAAAAATTATCTTGAAGTGGATTTTTGTGATTTTTTGGAGAATTCATTATTTAGAAGAACAATGAAAAAAAATTTAAATTGTTAAATTATTTTTCACATAATTTATTCGTATAGTTAAATTATATTTTATGTTTATTTGAAATTCATAAAATATAAATTTTAGATCAATTAATATAAATTATTTCCTTGGAGTAATTTTTATTTCAATGTTAGATATTAAAGCATAATGAACCATTAAACATTCTCACATTAAAAACCAAATTGCTCACCAATTATGTGAGATTTCCATTAAACATTATTTTGACTCTTGCGTGAATTTAATAATGAACAAAATATATAAATGGTAGTAATTATTGTAATATTTTCTAATAATATGAACATAATTTTTGATTGAAATTTTTAGTGATATGTATTAAAATTAATTAATGAAATTAATGAAAAAGTAATGCTTAACAATGTACTAAACCTTAATCAAAAAATCCAAAATGACCTAGGCACTTTTAAAACACTGATTTCAAGGACATATATTGTCCATAATTATTATATTACTGTGTTTTTAGGTTTTTATGAGATTTTTTTATTTAAAATCATTGTTAATTATTAGTATGTTAAAAAAAATTACAATTGTGTCCCCCCCTCCCTTTTAAAACGAAACTTACTCCACCCACCTTTTTACCACCACTCAATCCACCTAGGTTCTGAAAATATCTATCCTATTCACTATTTAACAACCATCTATTCCACATTAAATCATCCCAGTGGGAATAAATAGATCCATGGAACACCATTAGTGTAATCTAAAAGAAGTTTCCCAATGAAAAGTTGACATCTTTCTTTAATCTCAGTTTTATTTTCATTCTCCCTAACATAAAGTCAACTTATTGAATGAAAATATAATTAAATTATTATCCATAATGTACTCATATATTTTTTTCCATCTGATATAACTATTTTTACACACACATCCATATTATGGGTAATGAACTTACTGTTCTCGTGTGTGGAGGACTACGACCTCAAAAAATGAGGTTATTCTTTTTTGATAAACCACATCTCATTGATGTGAATTATGATGTAAGAACAATTTTTAAAGATATATATATATATATATATATATGAAAGTTTTTATTTATTTATTCGTATAAATTTATAATATCAATAATAATCACATGCATTCATCTTTTTGTAAAACGATAACTTTGTTGTTGGAAGTTTGGACTACCACCTCCTTAAAACAAAGTGATTCATACAAAAATTACATGGAATGTATAAATGATGGGATTCATAAAAATATATGATATATTTGAAATAATAATTATAACTTTATGATATTATATACTTATATATGTATATTTTTCATTAATTTTCATTTTTCTAATACGACAATAGATTGAAAAAAGCATTCATGGGTACAAAGGACATACTGTCTCCATTAATGGTGTATTTTTTTAATATTAGTATAATTTACATATTAAATTAAATATTGGTACACTAAATATATATGATTATTAAATAATTTTATTTATTATAAAAATAATTAAATAATTATTTATGTAAAATTACCATGACTAACAAGTCAAAACATGTATGATAGACCAAGCAGTTATTACCCTAAATGTTACTTTAACCAGGAATTGTTAATTATAGTGTAACATAAAGTCATAAATATGTAATATATGGTACTATATATAATAATATTACTATTTTGAATATTTACAATAAACATAAATTTATTATACAGGATGATTGAACAGGTTAAAAGAATGTAAATACTTTAGGTAAGGGAATTTCATCTCAATATTTATTTCAGCAAGATAATTGCCCTATTCAAAAATAATTTATATCGAGTGGTGTGAATAATTATAATTTTGTTATTATAGGGTTCATATATTTAAATTTATGGGTATTCAAAAATCCATTGTATGAAATTTCTTTAATGTTTTTTTTTGTTTCAAAAGTTACCAAATCGTTAATGTAATATCCTATAAATTCCCTTTCCTTGAGGCAGATGACATGTTATGAAACTATATTATTATATGTGTTCTATATACTAAAATTAACATTTTATTTCATGCATTTTCTTTTTATTAATTATACAATTTTCTCCAATTAATTTTATTCCTTCCCTCTTATTATAATTCAATGTTACCAATGTAGTAATAGTATATACCTATAATTTGATTGTTTATAGAGGTTGTTTATGATTATACTTCCATTGATGATACATTTTGATCTATAAATAATTAAATATCAGGATTTTACTTAACCTATGTTTATTAATTTTATATCCATGTAATTGAAATTTTTTTTAATCATTGATACTTATCATAATTAAAAAAATGCTTTGAAATATTTCATTATTTGTCATTTCAGTAGGAAATCTATGTTCCTCCAAAACCATGTTTCAAAAAAATGTTTTCAAAAATGGTTTACAATTATCATATGATGATAAATGAAAATTTTTAATCAATATTTATTTTATAAATATTTCTAAAATGAATCATCCTATCATTTTCTGATCAAGTCACTATTTAAAATTTTTAAAGTGAAAAGTGAATGTTCATTATGTATGAAATTACCCACCTTAATGGCCATAAATTAATTGATTATTATTTTTTATGATTACAAAGTTATTTTTTATAAGAAAAATATTTTTTTAAAATTCTAGAAAATTGTTGATTGAAAAATGGATTTTCAAAGAAAAAAAATTGTTCAAATATTATCAAATGTTTAAAAACTATTTAGATTAATTTTAAAATCTTTCTTTATATTTTTTTTAAAGGAACATTTAAATTAAAAGGGTATAAATTATTTCAATTCTTACATAAGAAATGTTCAATCTGGTATCAATGAATATAAGTTTCAAAAAAAATCAAGTTTCTTAAAATGTATTCGTGGTAATTTTAATGGAAATAGATTTTGAAAATATTATTTGTTTTAAAAAAGTTATTTTGAAATAGAATTTATGTTCCATGTGATGTTTCAAAATACCTTTACTTCTAAGATGAAATCCGTGGTCATAGTTAATGCATTACTAGGTATATTATCCATGTATATAATTAATATTATATCACTAAATGGTCGATATATTTATGGATTTCTGTTTATGAATCTATTTTCCCTTCAGCAAGTGATTCCCTTATAAATTATTATGAATCCGCTTCCATTAATGTGTTAATCTATATTGAAATGATTATGCTATATATATATATATATATATATTCCTTTAGTTATAATATTCTAAACTGTTTATTATTCCAGTTCCATTTCATGGGTCAGGATATGATGTTTATGAAAATCATGTCTTTTATGGGTCACAATATGATTCAAATTTTATTTCCCTGTGGAAAATTTATGCATTATTTTATTTTATGATAGGTGGGATATATATTTCCCTCCAATTAATTGGAAACTGATTAATTCTATATGAGATCAATGGGTATAAAATATTTATCCTGAGACTAAAAATAATATGTTACATGGGATTTATTATAATCTAAAATGTAAGGGGGAACATGTGTTTTAGCACAAACCAAAAAGTACGTGGGTAAACGAGATGTAGACTTATACTAAAGGAAATAGGGTATATATGATATTTCTACCTCCAAAATAATATTGTACGTGATTTTTTAGCAAAATATAGAAGTAGTTCTATGGGTGATTATCTGATGCCTATAATTTTATGAATGCGTTGTTGGTATCCTTGACATAAAAGTTTATATGGCTTTGGGTGTGCCATAAGTTCCATGTCTTATTCCTATGTTATTCTTTCATGGATTATTCTATTGATATCCTTATTATTAATGTCTTATGAATCTCTATTCCTTGTTTTATGACTCATTTTTATGATATTAGATATATATGGTGTGACCTTCTTATTATATGATCACCTTTTCATGCCCACATGCTCGTGTTTATGCATACAAATATCCATTTTACCCTTACTGAACATCTGATCTCATCCATATTTATATTTTTTTCTGAATTTATACTGATATAGTTTATGTAAAATATATCTATGAAGGGTTCTACTTCGATGAAACTATTCATATATAATGTAGCTCACTCATGTACAAGAGTTTACGTATGTAAGATTCTAATGGAACTAAACTAATACAGTCATTGGGATTCTATTTATACAATGTTTTTAGTATTTTTATTAAATGATGAAATGTCTATTTATGTTATCATCTGTTTAATATTAATTTTATTTGGGAATAAATTTGATCCAATATTCCTTTTGATAGTAAAAATTTTGGATGGTGGAAATTGAGTCACCTCCATCTATATCAATGTTTACATTTCAATTAATATGATTTTCAACACAAGATCTATGATTCAATGATCAATGCTATTATAATAGATATAAAATATTCAGGAAAAAAAATTTAGGGAAAAATATATCATTTATGTGTGTATGAAGGTGGTAATGTGGAATTGTACTGATTATTTTCATTATAGATGAGATTAGAGAATGGGGATGGGATCAAGAATGTTATTTGGGACTTATTTTTTTGAGTTATTATTATAATTTCAAGATTTTTTTTTTCTATTATACATTCTGCGTGACATTTATTTTTTAATATATTATTACCTGAATGGTATAGATATGAATTATTAGTTTTGATGACGTTTATATGGAATATTCAGGATATTTATGTCATGACTGTTTTAGGTTGTTCACATTCTGATTGGAACTATTTCTCATAAGGTATAGTCTCCCCACAATATTTCATTCAATATTTATTCTTATATAATGCTACTATTTTACATTAATGTGTGATTTAGGTCATGTAACTAGGTGTCTTGTTCTTGTGAGTGATATTAAGGTAGTGAAAGTTAAACTTATTTTTTGTATTTGGAGGAAATATCATCAAGAAAATTTCGGAGACAACCACACACTTACCAAAACTGGTTTGGCCCCTTTATGTCATAGTCTTATGCTTCAAAAAAATTTATGTTATCAGGATAAAATATGGAATGGTCCAATTTAAATAATAGAGACATTACAGTGAAGTATGAATTTAGTATTTATGGAATCTTATTTCTTTTATTTGTTAATAATTTATTATTATTCGAAAAATGTATCATTGGTATTTCCTATATTTTCCAATTATGTATTGTTTTGGATTTTTGGTGCTCTAATAAGTTTTATACTCAAACATTAATCATATAGAGATGAAACATAGGTTCCCATTTTACTCAAAACATGCCTTATACTAAAATTTGGTCTGAGACTAGTATTTTCATGATTGAGTAGGATTGATCAAGTAGAATTAAGAGTTTGGATGTTGTATGGCTCAGAATGTAACAGGAGCATCATGGAATTTCTTATTTATTTCATCATTTATATTTTAATAATGTGTTAAACATATGGGGGGTTACTATTTTATTTTAGAATGATCACAATGATCAATATGATGAAATTTCATATTTTTATTGCATGATTCCAAATTATTATTTTTACATATAACAGGATATGATGGAAGTGTACACTATTAGGTTGTTTTCGTTTTGATTTCTATTCTGGTAATAGGTTTATTGTCTTGATATTGAAATAACATAGGACCATTATACATGTTTAAAACCTTATTCATACACAGAGGTTCACATGATTTAATGTACTGGCCAAAAATCTACTATGATAATATATATATGTTATAGAATCCCCCCTTTGTATCACATAAACATTCATTACATTTTACAAAACCGAGGATCTTTAAGGTTTAGTGTCTTGGAAACCAAGAACCTAAAACATGAAAACAAAAACCTTTCTTCTTAAACACTTGAAAGGATTATCCTTATGTTCATCCTAGGTCCATTACTGCATATCAAAACCGGGGGACATACATCAAAAGAAAGGGTGAGCAGAAGTCCCAGTAAGGGAAACAATGGGAAACATTAAACATGTGAACTTGGGATACAACAACAATGTCATGAAAAAGAACATTAAGGCATGAGAAAGAAATCACGTGGCATATCATAATAAAAATAACTTTTTTCATAACTTGAAAATGTGGCTAAAACATTTAATATTGACTATAATTCTGTTTCACCGAGGTCCATCCCCAAGGTGTCATTAAAAATTACCAAGGTTATTCACCAAGGTATCAGTCTAAAAGGTCATCTCTAGAGATTAAGTCTTTACCCAATGCATTAGAGCACTATTAGGTCGCACCATTGACATGTATTTATTATCATGTGATCCACATATATCATCATCAATAATTTCATAAACAACCCATATAGCATAAAATAAATGGGTTTCATTTAATAATCATAACATTTTAAAAATGATTTAAAGATATGATCTTTATGCCTCTTTAAACCCACGGAAAGGGAAAGCGGGTCTCATGTATGTAAATCCCAGAATTTAGAATAGAACAACTTGGTTTATATGTGAATACCGCTATAGAAAATAGAGATTTGAGTATTCACTTAATAAAATAAAAGAACTTTAGAAAAAGAGAGAGAGATTTTGAGATGTAAATTTTGCAGCATAACGGCTATGATTCGGGGTTTTAGAAAACATTGAAAAGAGAGAGGAAATGGGTAAAACATTAATAAATGATCTATAAAACAGTCGGGGACAGAATATAAAGGATTTGAGAACATGGTAATGAAATTTGAAAGATATACCATATGAAATGAAGAACATGAAAGGAAGAAAAAAATAAGATTTCTCTTATGAAAATTCTGCCGCATAACGACGTCACTTAAACTTCAACAAAAATGAATTGACGAGATCAAAAAGGGTATATCATAATATGAACATAAAAGTTAAGTATGATAGATATATAGATCATACCCCAACATAATAAAAAGAAACTTGATAGAGTTGACATGAAAGTAGAACATTGAAAAATTAGAAAGGCGAAAGAATCCCTTAACAATTCGGCAGCCTAACGACGTCACTTAAACATCAACAAAAATTAATTGAGAAGATAAAATATAGTCTCTCATAATATGAACATAAAAGATCAGTATGATAGATATATAGATCATACCAAAACATAATAAAAATGTAACATGAAATACTTGACAAGAAAATAGAACTTGAAAATGAGAATGGTGAAAGAATCTGTTACAAAAATTTCCGCAGCCGAACGGCGCCACTTAAAAATTTATAAAACGAAATGATGATAGTAAGAGGGGGTCTCTCATAATATTAACATAAAAATTTCTTTATAATGAATATAAAATAACATCCTCCAACATAAGAACATGGAGCATAAAAGAAATGACATAAAAGATATCACATGAAAAGAAAGAGAGGGGTCAGATCCCTTACCTTAAAATGTAACTCTTAAAACTCAAAGATTGGGACCTTGAGGGCTTTGTGGAACATTGGGAGGACTCCTTGGGAGGTAATGAGACCAGATCTTCGTTGGGGGAGATTTGGGAGGCGAATGGATGAGAGGTTGCTTGGTATTTATAGGGAAAGTTAGGGGACAAGGCATTAATGGACAAGGGACACCTCATTGGTGGTTTTGGAAAAACCATGGGCTTTCCCATGGTATTGTCCCATGGTATTGGCCACTTGGGACATCTCATACCTTATATTACTATTCATAAGTCGAAAATACTGATTACAAACTTAATACATCATTTAACGATGTCATTAAACACCCATAACTTAAAAACTGTATATTCACTATTCATCGAAAATTCAACTTTCATAGAAAAATCCCAAAATTTCACCTTAACCAAATATAGATGCTCTAATATCAAAAATGAACTCATTTTTATAAAATTAATTTTCTAAAAAATTATAATTTTAATTTTAAATAAATACACTATTCACCGAAAATTCATTTGTTCAGAAAAATCCCCAAAAATTACCTTAACATAATATCGATGCTCTGAGTTCAAAATTGAATTCCATTTAATAAAAATAATTTTATAAATATTTTTAATTTAATTTTTAATTAAAAAACACCATTCACTCGAAAAAACTAACACTTGACTAATAATTTATGAAACCGTAATTTACCATTTTATTGAATATCATTACTTAATCAAGGTGCCCAGATTATATAAGTACTTTCTTTAAATGAGATTACTAATCCATTTGGTCAAATTACTAATCCTAAGCATAAAATCACTATTCATAATTTACTATTCATCAAAAATCAAGTTGATCTTGTTAGACTCTAAATTTCGTACTGAACATAATTGTAGAAGACCGTTTTTTTGAAAATCATTACACATTTTTAATTATCTAACGTTTACATAAACAATTTTAAAATATCCTTTTTCTTAAATTCATCAAAAATATGCATACTATATTTATCCAGTCATTTGAAAATTCATAAACATCATCATACGAAGAAATCCAAATTTTTATTTAAAACAAAGGATTACAAAAGGCAGTTACGGTCTCCTTACATAGCCCCTTATCACACTAGCATAAGACCTAAGTGTAAGGTGTGCTAAGGTGAGATAATTCGAGGGAGGCTTGACCAACATCGCACGAGTAGTAATTTCTATCAGTTTTAACTTCTCAGGAAGGCGATTCCGTTCTAGCTACACACGATGAATTTCGGATTGGGTTTGGTCTAGGGCAATTCCCAATGGTGCTACCTCCTTCCAACGTTCTGTTAGATGGGCTTCTATCTGTCCAAGACTATTGGTTGAGGCCATAAAATATTCTTTCTATATTTATTAACCATGATTACTTTTATTTATAGACAATAATGGAAAATTTTAGTTTACAGCAGTCATATTGAACACCTTTCATATAATAGTCAAAACCCACCGATCTCATTTTAATTATTCCCATGTTATCAAATGAAACAGTTTTGTTGAGTATAAAAAATAAAATAACACACAAAATTAGGAAACAAGATTTATTCAAAGTTTTTGGTCATTACAATCTTCCCCCCTCAAGAAATTTCATCCTCGCAATTTTGAAAACTGGGTTTTGAAAATTCATTGAATGTCCCACTTCTGAAAATGAGTCAGTAAAACTATTACTTTAAAAGAAATAAAGGGAAGTACAAAGGTCACCCGAGTTAACCAACACTAGGATTCCATGTAGGAATACATGGACATAGAGGATAAAACAAAGGGTCATGTTCTAAGGGATAGTGATAGAAAACATGATTAGGAGAAAGTTAACCATGAGAAAATCCCAAACTTATGATGTGTGTAAACGGTTTTTTCTTACCTAGTAGGAAACGTAAACCAACAACGTTTTTGTTTTACATTCCTTTTCATAATTTTGAGGAATTCATTTACAAGATAGAATAAAAACATAAGGGAATATATCTACCTTCAAGTAGAGTTTCATCCTTTAATAATTTTCTACCAAAACTAATAATTTCTACAAACGATGAGAATTCAAAAACACTTGGTCTCATTAAAAGCATAATAATCATCTTCTAGAGAATCACATAATCTACAAATGATTAATAATATATTTCTTATATCTTTAAACATTATCCCAAAAAAAGAAAGGGTAAGGTAAAACAACTCTTCAAAAAGAAAGAATCCCATAAGAATGGAAACTGTTTTGAATATTCAAAGTTCCATGGTACTACCCAAAGTTCATCATAGACCATTCCATAAATAACGGTCCTTAACATTCCTCAAAATAAACCAAACTAAGATTGAAACCCAAACATAAGAAGGATTTGATAACATAGTCTTCCAAAATAAACTTCATTGTTCCTCTCCAAACAACATCAACCACTCCTAACATCTTATAACAAAAGTAGCTAACCTAAACATATTTTACCCAAGATAGGTTAATAATTTCAATAAGTAACCTTAATTACTATAAGTCCACCTTAAATTCATAGATTCTTCAAAATATAAGTCAACCTTACTCCTCAATGAAAATACTATAGTAATCTATTTACCTTGATCATATAGGGTCCCCAAAATAGTGAACGTCTTCCCAAATAATAAGCATCTTTTAATCCCCTCATCATCTCTATCATATTAATACATAAATCATCTCATTTCTTATCACATTAGTTTTTGGGACATGTTCTTCCATTTCCCACCATTAACTAAAAAGAGAAAGTATAATTAGGGGCTTAAATACATAGCCAATTATCATGAAAAGGAACTTAAAGCATATAAGGATAAATTGTAGAAGAAAAGTATACACTACATTGTGATCCCCTAGGTTTAAAACTAGGTTATCCATGATTATATATTCTTATGTGAGTCATTATTTTATTTTATCATTGTTCCTTTAATAATGGTTCATACTAAGCTTATGAATTTATCAAAGCACATCCCCTGGGAGTGTCGTAACCAAGAGTGCAGCAAATCCCGTTGTTGTGTACCAGTTCATGTTCGAGTCTAGCTCAAAGCGGTGTTTTCAGGTTTTACCCCTATGTACATCTATGCCAGATACACCTCTACCATCTCGTATCCAGATAGGGATGTATATGCTTGGAAACCCCTAAATCAATACTCCCCAAAATACCAGAAATATTTTCTATATTTAAACTATTATATAGGGTTCTTCCTAGATTTTTCATATCCTAATTTCCACAAATAACTAAACCATCATTTGATACCAACTATAGAATCCTACCTTTTTATCACATAAACTTTCATTACATTTTACAAAACCGAGGATCTTTAAGGTTTTGTGTCTTGGAAACTAGCAACTGAAAACATGAAAATATAAAACATTATTCTTAAACACTTGAAAGGCTTATCTTCATGTTCATCCTAGGTTCATTACTGAATCTCATAACCTGGGGACATACATCAAATGAAAGGGTGAGCAGAAGGCCCAGTAAGGGAAACAAGGGGAAACATTTAACATGTGAACTTGGGATACATCAACAATGTCATGAAAAAGAACTTTGAGGAATTAGAAAGAAATCGTGAGGCATATCATAATAAAATAACATTTTTCATAATTTGAAGATGTGGCTACAACATTTAATATTGACAATCATCCCGTTTCACCAAGGTCCATCACCAAGGTGTCATAAAAAATTATCAAGGTTATTCACCAAGGTATCAGTCTAAAAGTTCATCTCTAGAAATTAAGTCTTTACCCAATGCATTGGAGTGATATTATGGATCACTCTTGAAATGTATTTTTTATCATGTGACCCACATATATCATCAACAATAATTTCATAAACAACCCATATAGAATAAAATAAATGGGTTTCATTTCATAATCATAATGTTTTAAAACTGCTTTAAAGACATGATCTTTATGTCAATTTAAACCCATAGAAAGGGAAAGTGGGTCTCATGTATGTAAATCCCAGAATTTAAAATAGAACAACGTGGTATATATGTGAATACCTCTATAAAAGAGAGAGCTTTGAGTATTCACTTAATAAAATAAAATAAATTTAGAAAAGGAGAGAGACATTTTGAGACGGAAATTCTGCAACATAACGACTAGGTTTCGGGGTTTCAGAAAACATTGAAAAGAGAGAGGACATGGGTCAAACATTAATAAATGATCCAAAAAACAGTAGGGGGACAGAATATAAGAGATTTTAGATCATGGTAATGAAATTTGAGAGATATAACATATTAAATGAATAACATGAAAGGAAGACAAAAATAAGATTTCTCTTATGAAAATTCGCCAGCCTAACGTCGTCACTTAAACGTCAACAAAAATGAATTTACGAGATCAAATAGGGTCTCTCATCATATGAACATAAAATTTCAGTATGATAGAAATATAGATTATACCCCAACATAATAAAAAATAACTTGAATTAATTGACATGAAAGTATAACTTTGAAAAATGAGAATGGTGAAAGAATCCCTTAAAAATTCAGCAGCCTAACGGCGTCACTTAATCTTCAACAAAAATGAATTGAAGAGATCAAATAGGGTCTCTAATCATATGAAAATAAAAGATCAGTATGATATATATATATATATATATATCATACCCCAACATAATAAAAAATTAACTTCAAATACATGACAAGAAAATAGAACATGAAAATGAGAAGGGAGAAAGAATCCATTACAAAAATTTCGGCAGCCTAACGGCGCCCCTTAAACATTCATAAAAAGAAATGATGAGAGTAAGAGGGGGTATCTCATAATATGAACATAAAAAGGACTGTATAATGAATATAAAAGAACATCCTCCAACATAAGAACATGGAGACTAAATGAAATGACATAAAAGAGATCACATGGAAAGAAAGAGAGCGGTCAGATCCCTTACCGTAAAACGTAGCTCTTAAAACTCAAAGGTTGGGACCTTTAGAGCTTGGGGGCACCTTGGGAGGGCTCCGTGAGAGGTAATTAGACCAGATATTAGTTGGGGGAGAGTTGGGAGTCGAATGGATGAGAGGATGGCTTGGTATTTATTGGGAAAGTGAGGGGACAAAGTATTAATGGCCAAGGGACACCTCATTGGTGGTTTTGGAAAAACCATGGGCTTGACCATGGTATTTTCCCATGGTATTGGACACTTGGGACACCTAATACCTTATCGTACTATTCATAAGTAGAATATATTGATTACATACTTAATACATCATTTAATGATGTCATTAATCACCTGTAACTTAAAAACTGTATTTTCACTATTCATCGAAAATTCAACATTCTTAGAAAAATCCCAAAATTTCACCTTAACCAAATATAGATGCTCTGATTTAAAAAATGAACTCCATTTTATAAAAATAATTTTTTAAATATTTTTAATTTAATATTTAAATAAATACACTATTCACCGAAAATTAATTTTTTTCAGAAAAATCCCCAAAAATTACCTTAACATAATATCGATGCTCTTAGATCAAAAATGAAATCCATTTTATAAAAATAACTTTGTAAATATTTTTAATTTAATTTTTAATTAAAAAAACTATTCACTGGAAAAAACTAACACTTGACTAATAATTTATGAAACCGTTATTTAACCATTTTATTGAATCTCGTTACTTAATCAAGGTGCCTAGATTATATTAATACTTTGTTTAAGTGAGATTACTAATCCATTTGGTCACATTACTAATCATAAGCATAAAATCACTATTCATAATTTACTATTCATCAAAAATCAAGTTGATCTTATTAGACTCTAAATTTTGTACTGAACATAATTGTAGATGACATTTTTTTTGAAAATCATTACCGATTTTTAATTATTTCAGGTTTATATTAACCTTTTTAAAATATCCTTTTTCTAAAATTCATAAAAAAAATATGCATACTATATTTATCTGGTCATTTGAAAATTCATAAACTTCATCATAAGAAGAAATCCCAATTTTTTTAAAAATAAAGGATTGCACAAGGCAGTTACGGTCTCCTTACATTGCCCTTTATCACACCAGTATAGGACCTAAGTGTAAGGTGTGATAAAGTTAGAGAATCCGAGGGAGGATCGGGCAACATCACACGAGTTTTAATTTCTTTAATTTTTACCTTCTCGCGAAAGCGACTCCGTTCTAGCTTCACACAATGAAGATCAGCTTGGGTTTGGTCCAGTGCAAAGCCTAGTGGTGCTACCTCCTTCCCATGTTCTGTTAGATGGGCTTCGATCGGTCCAGGACTACTGTTTGAGGCCATCAAATCTTCTTTCTATATTAATTAAACAAGATTACTTGTATTTAGAGACAATAATCAAAACGTTTAGTTTCCAACGGTCATATTGACCAATGGTCATATAACAGTCAAAACCCAACAGTCTCATTTTAATTATACTCATGTTATCAAATTAAATAGTTTTGTTGAGTATAAAAAATAAAATAACACACAAAATTAGGAAACAAGATTTATTCAAACTTTCGGGTCGTTACATATATATATTTCTTATGAACACATGTTATTCTATTTCATCATAGTAGTACAAAAAAATATTGTTTTATATTCAACAAAATGCTATTATATATATATATATATTTATTTATATAATAATGATAAATACCCACAAATAAAATTTAATATTATAATATGTTAGAATATACATTTGAAATTGTAGGAACTATATTTTTGTAATTGGTAAAATCATGGATCCCTAGAATTTTCTTACTTGTGAAAAAATTGGGATAAATAATAAAAACATTTTAAAAATTTATTTGAATTAACATAATGGATAATCATATATTAATGATTATACAAATCATAAATAATATTATTATTTTTTGAACAATACATTCTATATTATAATATAATATTTTAATTGAAATTTATTTATTTTTTTTGAAAATATATTCACCTTATAAATTTATCATATTTAAATTAAGTATGGGGAATTTTAATTAATTTTATTATATATAAAATACATAGTCCACTAATGAAAATTAAAAAAATTATTTTCTTTTATAAGAAGATAAATAAATGGTCTAAATGATTATCAATGATGTATAGATGTGTTATATACACATTATATTAGCATCACATGAATTAATTTACATTTTTACTAAAATGAATCATAATAGAGTATAGTCCTGTATTAAAATAACATATTATATTTTTATTTATAAGTATACAATCCTCTTCACCTATAAAATCCTCCCTCATCTAAATATTTATATTCCCATTGATTAACCGCTTTCCATAAGGCAGATTTTTTTTAAAATGAATCCATAAACCATCATATAAATTCTTAATAATTCTAAATATCAATAAATTTATATCCAATGAATCATTTTCGTGTGGTTTTTACATGCATTTAAAAATAATTATATAAATTATTCAATATATTTGAAATAAAATGCCAAAAATTTAATTTCATTATATTTGTATTATTAGGATTACAAATATTTACCTACAGGAATATATATATTTCAAATAATAATAATATAATATAAATTATATCATCATCTAGATTGTATAAATATATACAATAGTTGTTTATAACATTTTTCCATATTTTTTAAATTAATTTAAATTTATGAATAATTTTATAAATAAATAACTTTTGATATGAATTGATTCCTAATGAAATATTTGTAATGAATATATATATATTGACATTGATAAGATTTTTTAATGATGAAATTAAATTTTTAATAATGCTATTATTAACAGACATTCATGTGAGTTTGAATATACCCAAAAATTCATACAAATGGAAATTTCATAAACATCAAACCTTTTTTACTATACAATAAACATGGAAAACATATTCGATTATAATGAAATGAATATTTATACATTATCAATATTAAATATTATAGAACAAACAAATTATAATTACAAGGTCCCCCAATC